>CM077582.1:8090369-13090369 GCA_039657365.1 Stephania yunnanensis
GTTGATCAAAATAAGGATCTATTCAAAAAGGGAAAAGGGAGCATGTTAGTGAGACTTAAGTCTTGCTATTTGTGTTCCTACCACTCTAATCCTCAGCTCGAGGTTATGCAAGGATTCAGATTCTATTTTTATTGTCATGATCTGTCTTGTCTCTCTGATTGTTCTAGTGCAAGCCGCATTTCGATCTTTTGACTCATAAGCAGCTAATGTTTTCATGCAATGGATCGTCGGATTATGAGTGGTCAGTATGGATCATCCTTGGAACACAAATTGCCACTATCTTGATTGGAAGTATAGGCGTTTTTGGTTTAGATTGATTACTCTAAATGCCTCACATGAAAGATGATGGTCTTGGATTAACCTGGGCATATAAAGGGACAGAAGTAATATATGAAAATCCATTGCTGAACTTTATTAGGTATAAAGGATGGCATGCTCGAAGTATCCATAATGCTAATCTATTTTGGTGATTTTTGTTATTGACAATTGTGCCATATGCGACTGTTAATTTGGATAAGGAAACGTTGTTTCTGTATTTTGAGCAAGCGTAAGGAAAGAAATATTGATGAAATAAGAGAATTTTTACAGAATCTAATTCAGTGAGATCTGGGCAAAGGGCTGGAAGAATGGACATTTGCAGAAAGGAATCAGAGATATGAAGCAGTGGATGGAACCGAAAAGAAACAGCGCCGCAATTCTCAGCATCGAGCAGTTTCTGTCTAAAGCTTAAAGTGCATTACCAGTCCCCCCTCATCGATCAACTCAAAGTTTTCGCGAACGGTAAGAAAGCATATGACAGTCTCTTCTCTTTTCCCTGGTCCTCATTACAAGAATTGCAACTGTTTGTGTACCTGATGGTGGATCTCTTATAAGTAAAATGGTAAGGGAAATCTTTGACGCTCATCCACTTTTGTTGAAAAGAAAATGAGTTCCACTAGCTTTGAGAACAATAAGCTCTAAGCTTGCAAAAGCTGCATTTGAAGGTCCAAGCTCTAGAGATGAACTCCTCAAAGTTTTCAAAATATCTGATACATGAAGCATCGCAAAGTGGAACAACGACATGGATCGAGTGATAAATGCTTTGGAAAGTTGAGAGATGCATTGCCTTCTGATCCTGTCAAAGAAGAATTGTGCATCATCACAGATTTCATCATCAAGCACTCAAAATTGCATATCAATCGAAGAGCTAGACAACTTCATCACGCAGCTGTTTGTCGTGAGATGTTAAATGAATTTCTCGTGCGACTGCCTAATGCCATTGACAAAGAAATCACTGAGAGCAGTCCCGAAGATTATGAAAAGGTGATAAGGTTTTCGTTGAAACTTCTTTTGTAAAGTCGAAATAACTAAAGGATTGCGGCTATCCAATTGGAACCGCTATCGGTACTTTGATAACCGGTAGCTCCAATGGTGAATGATCAATGGCCAATATATGTAATGTGATCATGTTTGAAGTCAGACTCGTTCTTGGATACCCACGGGTTGGGATCAAAAAAAGTGATCATATTTGAAGTCTCAAATTAACCATGGCATTGCCTATGTACTTATTTTATCGCACTTGATCCATGTCGAGTACTAATGTAATAAAGTTCATGGATGTTAATTCTCTTCTCTTCATTTTCTTTTGCTCTCCGCAACTTACATGCGGACATTCAGTTATGCATCCTTCAATTCTATAGTAATTATTTGCAAACTCTCAACCTTGATTATATGCATAATTGAACAATTAGAGGCTTATGTTCAATGGTTAATTATCTCCGATTGGACCTAACATATTATTAACTCGATATAAGATCATTTCATCTATTAGGAGAAGACCAACATGAAATCCGAAGGGCACAAAAATGTTAATGAAGTGCCTTACTTTGAAGATTCTGGTCACACTTTTCTCTGTAAGACCATGAAACTAATCAGATTTTTGCAAGGAAGTTTAGCTTTTGTTGCGGCTAAAAACCCGATGCAAAAAGCTTAAGGTCAAAGAATTGCGCAGGTATGAAACCGCCACAAAAGCTTGCAAGACCCAATTTTTTCTTTCATTTGTGTTGGTCTATTGACCATCACAAATTGAGTTTTTTTTAGTTTTATTTTTTTTTTACATAATTTTGTTTTCTTGGATTAAATATTGATTGTTAAACATTGCGCGTGGAAAGGTACAGTTCTGTTAGTGAACTATGTGGTTGGATCGAATGATTGTTTGTCGATATGTTGAATGAATTTTTCAGCCAACTGCCAAATGTCGCATAAAGAAATTCACTGAGAGCAGTCCCGAAGATTATGAAAAGACGGTAAAATTTTCTAAAACATAATTGGAACTTATATCAGTAATTTGATAACCATAGTTTCAAACGTTGAATGAACAAGAGCAAATATATGTCAAAGCCTAATTCCTGTGTGAACTGTGAAGTTTCAAAACCATATGACATTGCTTATGTACTGATTTTATAGTGCTTGATCCATGTGGAATATTAATGAAATAAAAAATTGCTACATGTATTTTTTTTTATTTTTCTGAACTCAGATTTAGTTTTTGTTTCCCTTCAATGTCCTAGTAATTTTGTATTATACCAAAGTGATCATATCAATTCCTCTCAATGAAATCCACATTTAAAAATTTTGCTCTCTTTTTATCAGAGTTTTGCACTTGGTGCTAATAATTTGGAACTGAGGCTATGTTGTTGTTGTTGTTGTTGTTGTTGTTGTTGTTGTTGTTGTTGCACTTGGTGCTAATATTACTAACTTGATATATGATTATAAAGCACCTTCTTCTAAAGTGTTGCTGATGCGCCTTACTCACAGCAGGGAGATCCCTTGGTCGTTTGCATTCTTTCTGTCGCTGCCCAAGGTCATGAAATTATCAAGGATTTGTAAGTTCATTAATTAAATATATCTTAGATTTAACATTACAAATTTACTTCTGATACATTCTTCTTTTGGGTGCTTTGTTGAATTTATTTGGTATTTCTTCTTTCCTTCCCTTTGTTGTGAAAACACACACATACCAAAAATACCATCAACCTCGCCTCTTGATTAAAAAAAACAACAACAACAACAACAACAACATAGCCTCAATCCCAAATTAATCGCTGGCTACATGGATCAAAATTTTCTATCGTGTTAAATTAAGTGCAATTGATGGTGAGCTTTTCAGCACCATTCAAATCCCTCTTAATTAATGCATCCCATGTTAATTTTGGTCTACTCCCTACTCCTCGTTGAATTTCTGCGCTTTCTATTGCGTCAAGTTTTCTAGTAGGGCATTTGTAGCCCGTCTTTGGCAGGTGACCAAACCACCGCAATTGCCTTTCCCTAATCTTTGTATCAATCTGGTGCTACTCCTACTTGTCTTTGAATTTTTATATTTCTCTTATTCTATCTTTACGAGTTTTACCACACATCCACCTAAGCATCCTCGTTTATGCAATGTTATTATGTTCACAAATTAAGGGATTTTATTTTGTAGTGTTCTTCACATTTTTCGTCATTTGAAAGATGTAGACATATATTGACTTAATAATGTCCAAGTAGTCAACAGATCAACCTTCACACATCCAAGCAACTTCTTGCAAGACAAGTCCAAATTATAGAAATGAAAAGTCAAATAACAAAACAAGATAATATGAAAAGATTTATATACATGCAAATATATTTCAATTCTTTGATGGGAACCTAATTATGAACTACTGACAAAAATATTGATTGGCAGCTTTCCTAAAGACCCCGTTGGAACAAATATCAATAACTTTATAATTAACTACTAGCTCTAATGGTGAATGAACATGAGCAAATTAGCAATATGTGTCAATTCCGAATGTGCTTTTCGTGAGCTCTTGCATCGGCATTGCTTGTCTACCGATTTATTTGCGCTTTGTTGATGGCATATTTTATAAATATAGATGCAAATTCTGTGTCCCTCGGACAAGTTTACTAATTCTCAAAATGCACATAACTTGTCCGATATACTTCCATTAAACAACAACAACAACATAGCCTCACCCCAAATTAACTGGGTCGGCTACATGGATCAAACTTTTCCATTGTGCTCGATTAAGTGCAATTGATGGTGAGCTTTGCAAACCATTCAAATCTCTTAATTAATGCATCCCATGTTAACTTTGGTCTACCCCTACCTCGTCGAATTTCTACAGCTTCTATCGAGTCAAGTTTTCTAGTTGGGGCATTTGTAGGCCGTCTTTGCAGTGACCAAACCATCGCAACCGCCCTTCCTAATCTTTGTATCAATTGGTGCTACTCCTACTTGTCTTTGAATTTCTATATTTCTTATTCTATCTTTACGAGTTTTACCACACATCCACCTAAGCATCCTCATTTCGCTACATTCACTTTATGTAATTGTTGTTGCTTTACCGCCCAACATTCACTTCCATAGAGCATAGCTGGCCTAATTGCGGTCCTATAAAATTTTCCTTTTTAACTTAGTAGGAACATGTCGATCACAATCACTTCCGTTGCACTCCGCCATTTCTTCCATCCACTTGGATTCTATGTGTGACATCATTTTCAATGTTACCATCATTTTGTATGATTGAACCTAGGTATCTAAAGTGGTTTACCCTAGAACTTCTACTTCCCTAATTTTACCAATCCGTCATCTCGATGTCTAGTGTTTCCAAACTCACAAGCAGCATGTATTCAGTTTTCGTCCTACTCAACTTAAAGCCTTTAGATTCTAATGTATTTCTCCTAGAGTTCTAATTTCCTATTCACTCCATCTTTAGTTTCATCCACCAAGACAATATCATCTCGCAAATAGCATACACCATGGTATATCCTCTTGAATATGTCTAGTTAATTCATCCATAACTAAAGTAAATAGATATGGGCTTAAAGCCGATCCTTGATGTAGTCCTATCGTAATGGGAAATTCTTTTGTAGCTCCTCCAAATGTCTTTATACTCGTTACTACTCCATCGTACATATCTTTAATGGTGTCTATGTATCTAGCATGCACTCTTTTTCTTTCTAGAACCCACCAAAGAACATCTCTAGGGACCCTATCATACTTGCAACTAATAATTTGGGAATAAGTCTTAAATTACTTAATTGATTATGTACTAATAAGATGAAGAATTGAAACAGTAATTGTTAAATTCAGAGTTCGTTTGGGTGGGGACCCTTGCTGTCAATATTTTAAACTTCTTTAAGATTTTTTCACTTAGTTGTTGAGATATTCAATGTGTTCAGCAACCAGCAACTGCATTACAACAACAACAACAACAACCTAGCCTCAGCTCCCAAATTAACCGGGTCGGCTAACCAACAATCGCATTACTCGTACTTTTTTTTCTTTTTCTTTTTTTTTACTTATAGTGAGTTTACAAAACAAATTTTTGAAATGTACTATTGGTTTAATTACTTGAATAACTTATTTTAACAACATGAAAATTGTAACTGTGAAAAACATGAACTAAATATTAGAAATATACTAAGATTTATATATGACTCTACACTTTAGCATGAATCCTACGATTCATGGATCCGAATCCCAATTCGATTCTGACGAAGCCCTCAACGGTTCGTGATTCCGCTACCTTGCTTGGCACTACTTTTAGCAGGCCATCCACATGAAAACTCAATTAGGATGGATATTGAATGATAAGTAATTAAGGTTCCTTTAGAGGATCAACAGAAGCAACAAAGTCCATTAAAGCTCAAGTGCATAAATAGGAGTTCATCATCACATCTAAAACACAGAAGCCAAGATATGGCAAGACATGGATGCATAAATGGAACATTGGATGACTTCCAAATATTCCTCTCCAATGCTCATCATTGGTGTATACATTGCAATAGCAACTTCGGTGTGTTTCTTTTCCATACTTTTCGATGTCATATATGGTTTTCGTAATAGGAAGAGATGGTTACCTTGTCGATTCTTTTCGCTTAATTCTGTAACCTTGACTCTCCTTGCAATTGCCGCCAAAATCCCGGTAGATCTCACGACTAAAATGCCCAGTGCTCATGATCAACTGTCAAAACTTACAGGTACGGCACTTATATGCATTTGTATGGGTTTTATGATGCCTTCTCTTGGAATTAATAGAGGATCAGAAAACTGGTCAAATGTGTTGGCATTGAGCATACTGGTAGTGACTGTGGTAGTTAACATTTGCATACAATTGCATACCGGCGTGATCATATTATTCCGAGCAGAGCATATCATTATGTTATGTTGCATGATGCTATTGCTCTTCGCACTCCTTTCTGCTACTTTCGACATCAATAGCCAAAGGGGGTTCTCAGTTGATCGAAATAAGGATCTCTTCAAAAAGGGGGAAGGTAGCATGCTAGCAAGGTTGAAGTTGTGCTATCTGTTTGCATATCACTGCAATCCTCAACTTGTCCTATGCAAGGACGTAGATTCGGTTCCTATTAGCGTGCTTTGCATTGTTTCTCCGGTCGTTCTATTTCAAGCTGTGTTTCGATGTTTCATTCATAAAGAGATGATGCTTCCATGTAAAGGATCGTCGGATTACGAGTGGTCAATGTGGATCATCCTTGGAACTCAAATTGCCACTGTCTTGATAGGAAGTCTAGGCACCAGCATTAGATTGGCTACTCCAATGCACTACATGAAACTCGGCAGTTGTGGACTAACCTGGGCAGGAAAAGATGAAGATGCAATCAATGGAAATCCTCTGTTAGAGCATGGCACAAAAGTAGTTTAGTAAGACTTTCAATTTATCTAATGTATTTGATATGGAAACACAGAATTTTGGGCATGCCTCAAGGGAAGAACATTGATGAAATAAAAAGAATATTTGCATCTAATTCATGAAATTGAGCAAGGTTTGGAAGAATGGACACTGAGGAAAGGAGTCAAAATATGAAGCAGTGGATGGAATCGAATAGAAACAATGCCATAATTCCTGAATTCGATCTTCTTCTGTCGATGCCTCGTGGATTACCGGCTTCCTCATCGACCAATTCAAAGATTTAGGTAATAGGAAAAAAACATATGAAGTCTCTTCTTCTCTTCCTTGGTACTTCTTGTAAGAATTTTTGAAGTTATTGACTTTGTCGAGAGGAAATTAAATTCCACTAGCTTTGAGAACAAGAACAAGTCTATGTTTGCAAAAGCTGCATTGCAAGGTCCTAGCTCTAGAGATGAACTTTCAAAGTTTTCAACATAACTGATACTGAAGCGTCACGGTTGAATAACGACATACATCAAGTAATTGTTGTTATGGGAAGGTTGAGAGATGCATTACCTTCTGATCTTGTTCAAGAGGAATTAGACATCATTGCGGACTTCACAAGCTTTCGAAATTACAGATCAGTTGAAGAAGTATTTTACTACATCAAACTACTATTAGTCGAGATTTTGAATGAATTTCTCAGCTAACTGCCAAATGCCATTTACAAAGAAATCACCGAGAGCAGTCATGAAAATTATGAAAAGGCGGTAAAATTTTCGTTGAAACTTCTTTGTAAAGTAGAGTCACTAGAGGATTTTGTACTGTGGTCATATCCAATTGGAACCAATATCAATAACTTGATAATTAACCAGTAGCTCTAATGGTGAATGAACATGAGAAAATTAGCAATATATGTCAATTCGAATGCCCTTTTCGTGGTTTCGAATCATGGCGTTGCTTGTCTAGTGATTTATTGCGCTTATTGATGGCATATTTTATAAATATAAATGCAAATTTGTGTCCTGGACATGTTTACTAATTCTCAAAATGCACAACTTGTCTGATATACTTGCATTATATAACAATCATACTTGCAATTAATTCCACAGTTGTATCTTACATGCAACTAATAATTTGGGAATAAGTCTTAAATTGTTAGAATATCATTCAAATTCAGATGCATGGGTATTAATGTTATGTGTGACAATGTGAGGTCTCAAAAATATGCCCACAATGTTGAAGTTACTAAGTCAATATGTGGTCAGTTATATTAGCTAGAGAGTGGGACATGTGTCATGTTTAGAGTCAAGGTAGTGAGTAGTTACTCAACTATTTATTGTTAATGGTGTGTACCAAGTCAAAAATCAGTTAGTGTGTCAAACAGTTGCTTATAAATGTGTACCCCATCATTTGCAATTAACATATGAAAATAAATAAAACATCATCTCTGTTTTTGTTTAGCTTACTGTTTTTTTATTATTTTTTTAAATTATCAACATAAATTACTTAATTGATTATGTACTAATAAGATGAAGAATTGAAACAGTAATTGTTAAATTCAGAGTTAGTGTGGGTGGGGACACTTGCTGTCAATATTTTAAACTTTTTAAAGATTTTTTCACTTTGTTGTTGAGACATTCAATGTGTTCAGCAACCAGCAACTGCATTATTGTACTTTTTTTGTATTTTTTATTTCCAAAGTTGTTGGTGGGTTCTAGAAAGAAAAGGAGTGCATGCTAGATACATAGACACTATTAAGGATATGTATGATGGAGTAGTAACGAGTATAAAGACATTTGGAGGAGCTACAAAAGAATTCCCCATTACAATATGACTATATCAAAGATCAGCTTTAAGTCCATATCTATTTACTTTAGTTATGGATGAACTAACTAGACATATTCAAGAGGATATACCATGGTGTATATCATTTGTAGATGATATTGTCTTAGTGGATGAAACAAAAGATGGAGTGAATAGGAAACTAGAACTCTGAGGAATACATTAGAATCTAAAGGCTTTAAGTTGAGTATGATGAAAACCGAATACATGCACTGTGAGTTTAGAAACACTAGACATCGAGATGATGGAGTGGTAAAATTAGTGGGAAGTAGAAATTTCTAAGGTGAACCACTTTAGATACCTAGAATCAATCATACAAAATGATGGTGATATTGAGAATGATGTTACACATAGAATTCAAGCCGGATGGAAAAAATGGCTGAGTGCCACAGTGGGTGATTTGTGATTGAAATGTTCCTACTAAGTTAAAAGGAAAATTTTATAGGACCGCAATTAGGTCAGCTATATGCTCTATGGTAGTGAATGTTGGGCGGTAAAACAACAACAATTACATAAAACGAACGTAGCGTAAATGAGGATGCTTAGGTGGATGTGTGGTAAAACTCGATAGATAGAATAAGAAATATAGAAATTCAAGGCAAGTGGGAGTAGCACCAATTGATACAAAGATTAGGGAAGGGCGGTTGTGGTGGTTTGGTCACTTGCAAAGACGGCTTACAAATGCCCTCACTAGAAAACTTGACTCAATAGAAATTGTAGAAATTCGACGAGGTAGAGTAGACCAAATTAAACATGGGATGCATCAATTATGAGGGATTTGAATGGTTTGGAAAGCTCACCATCAATTGCACTTAATCAACACAATGGAAAAGTTTGATTCATGTAGCCGACCCCAATTAATTTGGTACTAAGGCTATGTTGTTGTTTTTTACTTATTGTGAGTTTACAAAACAAGTTTCTGAAATGTGCTTTTGTTTAATTACTTAAACTTATTAACAGCATGAAAACTATAACTGTGAAAAACATGAACTAAATATTAGAAATATGAGATTTATATATGATTATTCACTTTAGCATGAATCCTACGATTCATGGATCCGAATCCCAACCCGATTCGGACGAAGCCCTCAACGGTTCATGATCCTGGCTAACTTGCTTGGCACTACCTGGCAGGCCATCCACATGAAAATTCAATTAAGATAGATATTGAATGATAAGTATTCCTTTAAACATGAAAATTCAATCCACATGAAAATTCAATTAATGTGCTTGGCACTAGTTGGCACTTCTTGAGTCGTATATGCGCGAGCACTTTCCCTACCTATTTTGATTCCGGTAAGGTTTTATGTTGGAGTTTCCTCTTAGTTTAATTTCATTTCAGGTGTGGTTGAGATCCGATCAGACTGTTCGGAGAGCTAGATGGATGACGATAAATGCGATTTCACGTTTTGTTCTGCAAGTCCAATGCTTTCTTCATGAATTGAATGTGAATTTTGACATGGCACAGTATTTCTATGTAGAATACATAAATCCATTTGCAGTAGTAGCGATCGCGTAGCTGATGTTTTGTTGTTTATACTCTCCTAGTTTTGTTAAAGTTCAAATTTTTATACTTGCAATGCAGTTTTTGTTGATGATTTGACTAATTAACTGATGGAATGGTTGCGAGTTGCGGCTAGTAATGTATCACGATGTCTGATTGTGTAATTGATTTTGATATTTTGTTGTTACTTTATACTCCTCTAGTTTTGTTAAATTTCAAAATTTTGTGATTGCAATGCAGTTTTTGTTGATGATTTGACTAGTTAACTGATGGAATGGTTGCGAGTTGCGGCTAGTAATGTGTCGCGATGTCTGATTGTGTAATTGATTTCGATATTTTGTTGTTGATACTCTCCTAGTTTTGTTAAAGTTCAAATTTTTATGCTTGCAATGCAGTTTTTGTTGATGATTTGAGTAGTTAACTGATGGAGTGGCTGCTGGTGGTAATGTGTCGCGATGTCTGATTGTGTAATTGATTTTTGTTATTCCTTAGGTTGGTATTCCTGCTAATAAACATCAATTGGAAGTACTGCCCACTTAAAAATGAATGATATTAGGATAATAGATGGGATTTCAGATGTTGCTCGTGATAGTCAGAGTGCGACGTTATTGTGGGAGCGTGAACCATTTAGTGGCGTGGCATTGGAGAATAAGGGAACAGCTGATCCATTGCCTTTTAATGAAAGTGATGTTCAGCGTGTGCTCTTTGATAAGCAAGAAACTGTTTTGGAGAAAGATAAATCATTAGAGAAGCAAGAAACTGTTGGTTCTTTGTCTTTTAATGTTGTTGATTTGTCCACACAGAAAAATGATTTGCCACCGCTGACAACATCAATAGGGTCCAAGGATTCGAGTAAGGATTCAGAGGAACAGTTGGCGGCTTCCACAAGAAAGCGTGTAGTTCGGGCAAAGGTTCCTTTTGAGAAAGGTTATAACCAAATGGATTGGTTGAACAAGAACTCAACATGACCTTGCAGGTAAATACCCTTTAATTTTTCAATACTTTTTGCCATGTCAAAGATTGATCATGCCAAACATTCTTAAAAATTAGTCCATTTATTAGTCCAATTGGGACTAATATCAATAATTTGATAACCGATAGCTTGCAAACCATGGCATTGATTATGTAGTGATTCTATATGCAGTGTTTGATCCATGTAAAATATTAATTGAAATAAATGTAACCATGTTCCTTGTCATTCTATAAGTTCTAAGTCAGTATCATAAGACTGCGATTCTGAATATATCAACAATTTCTCTTCCGTTGAAGAAAATTCCTGCCAATTTACTCAACAACTGCGTTACCGCTGTTGAAAAAATTGAAACACAAAACCCTGTTGAGGTTTTCAATTGATGAATACTATATTTTAATAGTATCTCTTGTGTGTGTGTTTGTTTATATATGTGTCTGAGTGCTATATATAAGTTCCTTTCTCCCCTTATGATAAACCCTTTTTCATGAACTTGAGAAGGAAAAAAAGAAGCAAAGAAGAAAAATAACAAATTACTGTAAGTTATAACCTTCAACAAGTCCTAAACACGACTTATTATATATATAATCTACAAGTGTGTGTGTGTATACATGTTTGTAGACAATTAGATAAATATAGAACAATTGCAGAATTGTCTGAAATGCCATGTTGACAATATATAAATGCAATTTGCAAGAAGACTTAGTATAATAAGACTTGATGATGAGTTGGTCAAACATGAGTAATGGAATGTACGTATAAATAAAACATGCAGCTAATATTTTAAGTTTTCAACTAGAATTATTAGTTATAAAGTAATAACTATGACAGTTGGTAATCACAATTAAATTGTTGTTGACATGCTGCTAATTGGAAGAATGAAGGATTAAACTATATCGAGGCCTTTCTAATTAAAATTTAAGTGAATAGATGTTGAATGATAAACCATCCTATTAGATTAATCGAAAAATCAAAAGAAACAACATGTATTAAAGCCTAAATGTAGAAGACTCAACATATCATAGCATTCGAAACATAGAAAGCAAGATGGCGAGATATGAATGTGTGGACGGAACATTGGATGACAGCGGCTACTCTTCTCCTGTGCCTATCATTGGTGTATACATTGCAATAGCAACTTCAGTATGTTTCTTTTCCATACTTTTTGATGTCGTATCTGGTTTTCGTAATAGGAAGAGATGGTTACCTTGTCAATTCTTTTCGCTTAATTCTGTAACCTTGACTCTCCTTGCAATTGCCGCCAAAATCCCAGTAGATCTCACAACTAAAATGCCCAGTGCTCATGATCAACTGTCAAAACTTACAGGTACAGCACTTATATGCATTTGTATGGGTTTTATGATGCCTTCTCTTGGAATTAATAGAGGATCAGAAAACTGGTCAAATGTGCTGGCGTTGAGCATACTGGTAGTGACTGTGGTTGTTAACATTTGCATACAATTGCATACCGGTGTGATCATATTATTCCGAGCAGAGCATATCATTATGTTATGTTGCATGATGCTATTGCTTTTGGCTTATTTTGCTGCTACTTATGACATTAATAGTCAAAAGGGAATTACAGTTGATCAAAACAAAGATCGCCTCAAAAAGGGGAAGGGAGCATGTTACAGAGATTGAAGCTGTGTTATCTGCATGCCTATCACTCTAATCCCCAAATTGAATTATGCAAGGACATAGATTATGCTTCTACTAGCGTACTTTGTATTGTTTCTTCGGTCGTTCTATTGCATGCTGCGGTTAGATGTTTTGTCAGGAAAGATCTGATGTTTCCGTGCAATGGATTGTCTGATTATGAATGGTCGACATGGATCATCGTTAGAACTCAAATCGCTACAATCTTGATTGGAAGCATAGGCACCTGCTTTAGATTTTTCACTCTAGTGCACCACATGAAATCTGAAAGTTTTGGGCTGACATGGGCAGATCGAGATAGAGATGCAATAGCTAAAAATCCTTTGTTGACTATGAGCTCAAAGGATGCTCTTGTACGACTTCCCATATATCTACTGTATTTGGTGTTTTTCTTCGTTAACATACTGATATACTTTACATGTATTGTTGTTAGTATGGCGTGGAAAATGCGTTCTGAAGAGAGGAATATGGATGAAATAGAAGAATTTTCACATCTAATTCACGAAGGCGAGCAGGGATTGGAAGGATGGATACTGAGAAATTGTGTTGCCAATATGAAGAGATGGATGGAACTGAATAAAATGATTCTCCGAATCATAGTACCAAGCAGCTTCTGTCTAAATATTGTTCATTAGATGGGACCCTTCTTGCCAATCTCAAAGATTTAGCAAATGCAAACAAAGCATATGAAGCTTCTCTCTGTCAATGGTCCTTCTTACAAAATTGCGACTGTATGCTCGGATTCAGCTTTCGGTGCATCTCTAACGACCGTCTTTAGTGAAACCTATGAAGTAATACACTTCGTTGAAAGGAAGATGAGATTCACCAGCTTTGAGAATAAAAGGAAGTATGTGTTAGCAAAAGCTGCAATGGAGGAACCAAGCTCTAGAGATGACCTCCTCGAGGTTTTCAACATATCTGACACTGAAGCCTCGCAGTTGAACGTTGACATACATCAAGTAACTAATGTTCTTGGAAGGATGAAAGATGCATTGCCTGCTGATCTTGTTCAACAGGAATTAGGCATCATCACAGACTTCATCAGGCGTCGAGATCACATATCAATCCAAGAGTTACATGACTGCATTGAACATCTGTTTGTCGATATGTTAAACGAGTTTCTCACACAATTGCCTAATGCCATTTACAAAGAATTCACTGAGAGCAGTCCTGAAGATTATGAAAAGGCGTTAAGGTTTTCGTTGAAACTTCTTTGTAAAGTTGAGTCACTAGAGGCTTTTGTACATTGGTCATATCCAATTGGAACCAATATCACTAATTTGATAACCAGTGGCTCCAACGGTGAATTGATCGACACGACACAAGTTTGATGCCGTATGTGAGGTTTTGAACCTTGGCATCGCTGATGTACTGATTTGATCGCCTCTTGATCCATATCTGGTGCCAATGAAATAAAAATCGTCATGCGTTTAATTTTTTTTATTTTCTCTTTTGGTGCTAGTGCATGTCATTAGTTTTTTCATTCTATAAGCTATAGGATCTGGAACAATAATAGCATCATCATCGTCATCATATTTTTCTTCTGCTTTTTGCAATAACACATACAAGATTTTGGGACTGGATAGAACATGAAAGTGAACCCAATCTTTTCAGAACCTTAAATGGAGTCACTGATATCACATTTTCTCTTTTATTTTTGTTGGAAAATGTCTTTGATGTTGATCTAGATTTTATGACAAGTTGTTTCTTTCAAATTTTAAATTCAAACAAATTTGTGTTGCTAAGATCCAAATAGATTAGATTATGTTAGTTAAGTTTCAAATTTCAATTTTGAATAATTGTGTATGTTTGGCTCTATAAATAGAGCACCGCAATTAATGAAAAGTATGCTTTCTCTGTCCTTCTTTTTCACATTCTTCTACTATAAAAACTTTGAGGCTCGCTATGGGGACCTAAATTTTATGGTTTTTTCTCCTCCAAATTGGATCTTGATGGAAATGCCAAAATTACCCCTTCATATAAACACTCCACACTCCCACAATACACATTGAAACCAATTTTGAGGCACCCGACCTCCATCCTCTCTCATCTTCAACCGAAACCCACGTGGTTTGTTGGCCTCGTGTATTCTTTTGCTTTCACATCATTCTAAGTGGCGAGGTAACAATTGATTCCAACCATATTAAGGTTCGAAAAAGATGTTTTGGTGTGGCAAATAGTGACATTGATGATTTGATTTTTCATTGTAGGGTTTGTAGATCCGGCCATTCAAGTTGTTTTCACAAGCGTGAAATAGATGAAGATAACACATTGGTGCAGGAGGAGGTACAAGAAAAGGTATTTGTTGATGTTTATTCATTGAAACTTCTTTGTAAAGTAGAGTCACTAGAGGATTTTGTACTGTGGTCATATCCAATTGGAACCAATATCAATAACTTGATAATTAACCAATAGCTCTAATGGTGAATGAACATGAGCAAATTAGCAATATATGTCAATTCCGAATGTCCTTTTCGTGGTTTCAAACTGTGGCATTGCTTGTCTACCAATTTATTACGTTTGTTGATGGCATATTTTATAACAATAAATCTACTTGGACTACATGAGTCCCGATAATAGAGAAGTTTTTAAAATTTTTGTAAATATTTAAGGGCTATCAAAGGAATTTTACAAGTGATTATGGTTGCTTCATTAATTGCTTCGATGATGTATTTGAAAGTAAAAAAATTTGAGTCCCGGACTCACGAGTCCAAATAGCACTACCCATTTTATAAATATAAATGCTAATTTGTGTCCTGGACATGTTTACTAATTCTCAAAATGCACAACAACTTGTCTGATATACTTGCATTATATAACAATTATATTTGCAATTAATTCCACAGTTGTATCTTACATGCAACTAATAATTTGGGAATAAGTCTTAAATTACTTAATTGATTGTGTACTAATAAGATGAAGAATTGAAACAGTAATTGTTAAATTCAGAGTTAGTGTGGGTGGGAACACTTGCTGTCAACATTTTAAACTTCCTTATGAATTTTCCACTTTGTTGTTGAGATATTCAATGTGTTCAACAACTAACAAGTGCATTATTGTACTTTTTTTTTTTACTTATAGTGAGTTTGCAAAACAAGTTTTTGAAATGTACTATTGTACGATTACTGGAATAACTTTTTTTAACAACACGAAAGATGTATATTGACTTAATAATGTCCAAGTAGTCAACAGGGTCAATGCCTTCACACATCCAAGCAACTTCTTGGAAGATAAATCCAAATTAAAGAAATGAAAAGTAAAATATCAAAAGAAGGTAATATGAAAAGAATTACATACAGACAAAATAGTTCAATTATTGATGGGAAGGTTAAAATGGTAGCTTTCCTAGGGCCTTGTTGGATAATTTGATAAAAAAAAAAAAACCAGAAGAAATGAAAATTTATTTAAACCACAAATTCATTGAAGTTCATCATCAAATTAAAACACAAAAAGCAGAATGGCAAGACATGGATGCATAAATGGAACATTGGATGACACCAAATATTCCTCTCCAATGCCCATCATTGGTGTATACATTGCAATAGCAACTTCGGTATGTTTCTTTTCCATACTTTTCGATGTCATATCTGGTTTTCGTAATAGGAAGAGATGGTTACCTTGTCGATTCTTTTCGCTTAATTCTGTAACCTTGACTCTCCTTGCAATTGCCGCCAAAATCCCGGTAGATCTCACGACTAAAATGCCTAGTGCTCATGATCAACTGTCAAAACTTACTGGCACAACCTTGATATGCATATGCATGGGCTTTCTCATGCCTTCTCTAGGAATTAATAGGGAGTCAGAAAGCTGGACAAACATGCTAGCTTTGAGCATATTGGTGGTGACTGTAGTTGTTAACATATGCATACAAATGTACACTGGCGTGATCATATTGTTCCGGGTAGAACATATCATTATATTGTGTTGCATGATGCTATTGCTTTTCGCACTTTTTGTGCTACTTATGACATCAACAGCCAAAAGGGACTCACAGTTGATCAAAATAAAGATCTATTTAGAAAGGGAGAAGGGAGCATGTTGGATAGATTGAAGTTGTGCTATTTGTATGCTTATAATTCTAATCCTCAGCTTGAATTATGTAAAGATGTAGACTCTATTCCTGTCGGTGTACTTTGCATTGTTTCTGCAATAATTATACTGCAAGCAGCATCTCGATCTTTATTCATAATAAAGAGCTGATGTTTCCATGCAATGGTTCATCGGATTATGAATGGTCAATATGGATCATCCTTGGAACCCAAATTGCCACAATCTTGATTGGAAGTATAGGTGCCAGCTTCCGATTATTTACTCTATTACATCGCGTGAACGTTGACAGTGCTGGAATGAGTTGGGCAGACAAAGATGCAGATGTAATAGATGAAAATCCGCTGTTGGTTGGTCACGTAAAGGATGATTTAATAGCAACCATCATGCGCTTAATGTACTTAGTGATTGCGTGCATTCACTTGTTGATAGGCATGCCATCATTTGTGATTGGCACAATATTGTCAGCGTGTTTTGGTAGGCTTTGTGAGTCCAGAGAGAAGAATATTGATGAAATAAGAGAGTTTTCACATCTAATTCATGAAGATGAGCAAGGGTTAGATGAATGGACATTGAGAAAAAGTGTCAAAGAGATGAAGAAATGGATGGCATTGTATAGAAATAATGCTCCAATGCATAGTACCAAGGGGCTTCTCTCGAAATGTTTTTCTTTAGAAGAGCCCTTAATCAACCAACTGAAAGATTTCGCAAACAGAAGCAAAGCATATGAGGTTTCTTCTCTTTCAATGGTCCTTGTTGCAAGGATTGCAACTGTCTGTAAAGATTTTAGTCGTGGGGATTTTGTATGTATCGTCTTAAGTGAAATCTTTGAAGTCATCCACTTCATGCCGAAAGGAAAATGAACTCCACTAGCTTTGAGAACAAGAAGAAGTCTAAGTTTGCAAAAGCTGCATTAGAAGGTCCAAGCTCTAGAGGTGACCTTCTCCGGGTTGCTGGCGTTTTATGTAATGGTGCTGTGCTCCCACCCAATTGTAATGTAGATCAAGCAATTGCGACAATTGGTAGATTGAAAGACGCATTACCTTCTGATCTAGTGAGGGAGGAATTGGGCATCATCATAGACTTCATTAAGCTACGAAACTACAGATCAATCCAAGAACTCTACGACTACATCGAACAGCTGTTTGTCGCGATGTTGAATGAATTTCTCAGCCAACTTCCCAGTGCCATTTACAAAGAAATCATCGAGAGCAATCCTAAAGACTACGAAGAAGTAATAAGATTTTCACTGAAACTCCTCTGTAAAGTCGAATCGCTTGAGGCTTTTGTGCAATGGTCATATCCAATTGGAACCAATATCAATAATTTGATAACTAATAGTAATGTTGAATGATGGGCAATATATGTCACTAGTCCAATGTCTTATAAAGTTTCTACATTAAATGAAATAAAAGTGATTATGTTCTTTGTCATTATCAAAGTTCTAAGTCAGCTTCATAAGACTAGTATTCTGAAAGTCGTCAAAGATTTCTCTTCCATGAAAATTTTATCTCAATTTACTCAATGAATCTGTTACACAGTAGAACAAAAATTAAAGACACAACTCTATTGAAACTATAGTTGATGGATGCTAGATTTTTGTCATATCACCTTGCACAGGTGTCTGCGTTTATGCGTGATAGCTTTAAGTTTTTTTTTTTTTTTTTTTTTTTTCCTTTCATAAAAAACTGTCTTCCATCCCATGAACTTAATCATATTCTAGCTTCCGTCTTGGACGCGTTAACTATGTGGAAGTTGCAGAATGAATCTGAAATGCCATTTTGACTATAGGTTCAATTTGCAAGAAGATTTGATATGATGTCTTGTAACGATGAATTCACAAACATGACTAAGTACCTACTGAACTTGTCTGATATATGAATAGGCTATGAGATATTGGTTGCCCAAATGAGAATTAATCGTTTGATTAATGGAATGTAGAAATAGAAAAATCAGCACCATATTAACAAAGTATTGTTAGTTGTAAAGAAATATTCATGACAGAGACACCAACTTTATAAATATGCAAGTGTGTTTTGCAGGGCTTGTCTAAATTTCAAGCAATAAAGTGTATTTAATGTAGAGGCGTGCATCATAGAATTCAATACTTGTGACTTATATCCAATTCTCAACAATTAGACTTGATAAAATAGACTGATGATCCGGCCAAATATGACTTAAATAGTGACTGTTGAACTTGTCAGATGATGAGTAAGTAAAGAAATGTGTAAAGAAAAAAATGATGAAAGATGTGATATTGGATTAACCAAATGAGTGTTATTAGTTGGAGTAATGGCATATAGAAATAGTGCAATAAGCTGACTGCTAATGTTAAAGTTTTTGTTAGGTTTGTGTGAATACATGTATATATGAGCAAGTGTGTGCTGCAAGACTTGTTTACTTACTAATGCCAAATTGCATACCTGATGTTGAAATGCTATTCCACAAATTGCTGTAAGTTATAACCTTCAACAAGTACCAAACATGGCTTAGTATATATACACAAATGCCATGTTGACTATATATAAATGCAATTTGCAAGAAGACTTAATATAATAAGACTAATATCGATGAATTAGTCAAACTTGACTTGGTCCTTACTGAACTTGTATGATAAGCAGGTCATGGAATATTGGTTAAACAGGAAATATTTGTTAGATTAATGGAATGTACGTAGAAATAGTACAAGCAGCCGAAGTAATTGTCATCACAGAGAAGATACTATATAAAAGCAAGTGTGTGTTACTTTGCTTTTTAAATGTCAAATTGCATGCCCGATGTGAAATGCTATTTCATACTAGTTGTGATAAATAATCACAAATAAGTTGTTTCTGACATGCTTCAAAACGCAGAAAGCAAGATGGCGAGACATGAATGTGTGAACGGAACGTTGGACGACAACAACTACTCTTCTCCTGTGCCTATCATCGGATTATACATAGCAGCAGCAACTCTAGTATGTTTCTTCTCCATGCTTTTTGATATCATATCTGGCTTTCGTAATAGGAAGAGATGGTTACCTTGTCGATTCTTTTCACTTAATTCTGTAACCTTGACTCTCCTTGCAATTGCTGCAAAAATACCGGTAGATCTCACAACTGATATGCCCAGTGCTCTTGATCAACTATCTAAACTTACCGGCACAACTTTAATATGCATATGTATGGGATTTCTCATGCCTTCTCTTGGAATTAATGGAGAGTCGGAAAGCTGGACAAATATGCTCGCATTGAGCATATTGGTAGTGACTGTCGTCATTAACATATGCATACAATTGTACACTGGCGTGATCATATTGTTCCGAGTAGAGCATATCATTGTATTGTGCTGTATGATGCTATTGCTTTTGGCGCTTTTTTGTGCGACTTATGACATCAATAGCCAAAAGAGTCTCACAGTTGATCAAAATAAAGATCTCCTCAATAAGGGGAGAGGAAGCATGTTGGAGAGGTTAAAGTTGTGCTATGTCTATGCTTATCGTTCTAACTCTCAGCTCGAACTATGCAAGGACATAGATTCTAGTTTTATTGGCATACTTTGTGTTGTTTCTCCAGTCGTTCTAGTCCAAGCCGCATTTAGATGTTTTATTCGTAAAGAGATGATGTCTCCGTGCAGCAGATCATCTGATTATGAATGGTCAATGCGGATCATCCTTGGAACCCAAATTGCCACAATCTTGATAGGAAGTCTAGGCACCAGCTTTAGACTGGTAACTCTAGCGCCTCATATGAATTTCGACACTTTTGGACTAAAATGGGCGTATGAAGATTCGAGCGTAATCGATAACAATCCTCTATTAGAGAACGGCGTAAAGAATTTTTGGATACAAGTTTCCATACTTCTAATGTATTTGGTGACTATCTCGCTCTTATTCGGTGATACTTTGGCCATATGTAATAATTGCTGATGCAAAGATGGCCGCATGAGGCGGAGAAGTGAGTGCAAGTCTAAAGAGAGGAATATGGATGAAATAAGAGAATACCTGCATCTAATTCATGATGGCGAGCACGGGTTTGAAGAATGGACATTAAGAAAAAGCGTCGAAGATATGAAGAAATGGATGGAATTGAATAAAAAAAATGTTCTTAACAGTAATATCAAGCGACTTCTCTATGATTCTCCTCAATTGGAGGAGACCCTCCTACACAAGCTCAAAGATTTTGCTAACTATAACAACGCATATGAAGTCTCTTCACATTCAATGGTTCTTCTTGTTAGGATCGCAACTATTTGCGTTGATTCTACTCGCAGCGGACCTCTAAGAACCATTTTAAGTGAAATCTTTGAAGTTGTCCACTTTGTCGAAAGGAAAATGAGCTCCACTAGCTTTGAGAATAAGAAGAAGTCTAAGCTTGCAAAGGCTGCATTTGAAGGTCCTAGCTCTAGAAATGACCTCCTCAAAGTTTTCAAGATATCTTACAGTGAAGCATTGCAGTCATGTTATAATCTAGATCGAACAATTGCGATTGTTAAACGATTAAAGGATGCATTACCGGAAGATCTTGTAAGGGAGGAACTAGGCATCCTCACTAGCTTCATCAAGCATCAGAACTACAGATCAGTCGATGAACTGTATGGATATATCGAACAACTCTTTGTTAATATGCTGAATGAATTTCTTAGCCAATTGCCAAATGCCATTTACAAAGAAATCATTGAGAGCAATCCCGAAGTCTATGAAGAGGTGATAAGATTTTCGTTGAAACTCCTTTGTAAAGTCGAGGCACTAGAGGCTTTTGTACAGTGGTCATATCCAATTGGGACTAATATCAATAATTTGATAACCGATACCTTGCAAACCATGGCATTGAGTATGTAGTGATTCTATATGCAGTGTTTGATCCACGTAAAATATTAATTGAAATAAATGTAACCATGTTCCTTGTCATTCTATAAGTTCTAAGTCAGCATCATAAGACTGCCATTCTGAATATATCAACAATTTCTCTTCCGTCTAAAAAATTCCTGCCAATTTACTCAACAATCCGTTACTGCTGTTGAAAAAAATAAAACACAAAACCCTGTTGAGGTTTTCAATTGATGAATGCTGTATTTTAGTAGTCTCTCTTGTGTGTGTGTTTGTTTATATATGTGTCTTGAGTGCTATATATAAGTTCCTTTCTCCCCCTTATGATAAACCCTTTTTCATGAACTTGAGAATGGAAAAAAAGAAGCAAAGAAGAAAAAGAACAAATTACTGTAAGTTATAACCTTCAACAAGTCCTAAACACGACTTATTATATATATAATCTACAAGTATGTGTGTATACATGTTTGTAGACAATTAGATAAATATAGAACAATTGCAGAATTGTCTGAAATGCCATGTTGACAATATATAAATGCAATTTGCAAGAAGTCTTTTTTTTTTTAAGATTTGCAAGAAGACTTTATATAATAAGACTTGATGATGAGTTGGTCAAACATGAGTAATGGAATGTTAGTCCAGAGGGACTTGCAATGACTTCAAAGCGTGTAATACTGCCACTTTTCTAAAGAAAATTTTGCTCTCTACACTGCAAGAGTCAGCAAATATCCTAAAGGATACGATGAAGTAAACCCACCTTTCACTTTGCAAAGAGGAAAGATGAAAACAAGAGCAATTGCTGGTGAATTTTGAGATGATTTCTTCATCCCCCAACCTCCCCTTTTATAGAGCACCGGGTCATGACCAGCTAGAGTGAAAATGGGGTAGTGGAACAGCCAAGCATTGATGCAATGGAATAATGGAGCAAATCAAGCATTGATGCAATGGAGTAGTGGAGCACTAGTAATTCCTTAATGGAGAGCAGCTTTCAACTCGCACCCACTCACCACTCTACTAACTCGCCCATTTAATCTCGAAAATGGTAAAAATTAATGGTAAAAAGTTTTACCCATGGTTAGCTTGCACACATATGCGCCTAAAATGCGCCATATGTGCAGTGTGGCTCACCGTGCATAAGCACTTGTATTTTATTTTACACACACTATGGTGCAAGAGTAGATATATATTCTTTAAACTTGAAGTTCCTAACCAATGTGGGACTAAACATTTAATTTGAAAATGTTCAACATGGATAAATATAGAACAATTGCAGAATTGTCTGGAATGCCATGTTGACAATATATAAATGCAATTTGCAAGAAGTCTTTTTTTATGAGATTTGCAAGAAGACTTAATATAATAAGACTTGATGATGAGTTGGTCAAACATGAGTAATGGAATGTACGTATAAATAAAACATGCAGCTAACATTTTAAGTTTTCAACTAGTATTATTAGTTATAAAGTAATAACTATGACAGTTGGTTATCACAATTAAATTGTTGTTGACATGCTGCTAATTGGAATAATAAAGGATTAAACTATATCGAGGCCTCTCTAATTAAAATTTAAGTGAATAGATGTCGAATGATAAACCATCCCTATTAGATTATTCAAAAATCAAAAGAGGCAACATGTATTAAAGGCCAAATGTAGAAGACTCAACATATCATAGCATTCGAAACATAGAAAGCAAGATGGCGAGACATGAATGTGTGAACGGAACATTGGATGACAGCGGCTACTCTTCTCCTGTGCCTATCATTGGTGTGTATACATTGCAATAGCAACTTCAGTATGTTTCTTATCCATACTTTTTGATGTCAACTGGTTTTCATAATAGGAAGAGATGGTTACATTGTCGATTCTTTTCGCTTAATTCTGTAACCTTGACTATCCTTGCAATTGCCGCCAAAATCTCTGTAGATCTCACGACTAAAATGCCTAGTGCTCATGATCAACTGTCAAAACTCACTGGCACAACCTTGATATGCATATGCATGGGCTTTCTCATGCCTTCTCTAGGAATTAATAGAGGATCAGAAAACTGGTCAAATGTGCTGCCTTTGAGCATATTTGTAGGGACTGTTGTTGTTAACATATGCATACAATTGTACACCGGCGTGATCGTGTTGTTCCGAGTGATGCATCAATGGAACATTGATGACTCCAAATATTCCTCTCCAATGCCTATCATTGGCTTATACATTGCAATAGCAACTTCAAGATGTTTCTTTTCCATACTTTTCGATACCATATCTGGTTTTCGCAATAGGAAGAGATGGTTACCTTGTCCATTCTTTTCACTTAATTCTTTAACCTTGATTTTGTTGGGGCATGTGCCATAGGTCAATCCATTAACTGTCTTTATAAACATTCTTAAATACTTAAGAAGGACTAAGGAAGTGTTCTTGGTCTACTGAGGTTTTGAAAATGATCTAGTTGTAAATGGTTACACAGATGCAAGTTTTCAAACTGATATAGATGATTTTAGATCGTAGTCCTGATATGTGTTTACTTTGAATGGGGGTGCAAGAAGTCGTGGAAAAGTTCGAAACAAGAGATCGTAAGGCAGCATTCTACAATAGAAGCCGAGTATATTGCGTCGTCCGATGCAACAAAGGAGGCGCTTTGGATCAAAAAGCTCATTTCTCGAACTAGGTGTGGTTCCAAGTATTGCTAACCTCGTTTGTTTGTATTGTGACAATAACAAAGCAATAGCACAAAGCCAAGGAACCTAGATCACACCACAGATCCAAACATATACTCAAAGCGTTTTCATCTCATCGAGAAATTATTGAGAGGGAGACGTGAAGATTTGCAGAGAGTACCTATCAAGACAACGCGTGCAGATCCATTGACAAAAGCTCTTCCACAAGCAAAACATGATGGTCATGTTAGATCATTAGGCATTAGATGCATGTATGATTGACTCTAGTGCAAGTGCATGTGCCCTAGGTCAATCCATTAACTGCTTTATGAATACTTTTAGTTAATAAAATATAGGATTTCATTTGTTTTATTATAATTAATTTGCATGTTTACATTATAATAAGATCCATGGGTATTTACGTAAATATCCTAAATGTCCATAGTCGATCATTATATCGGGAACTATAATGAATTAAAGACTAGTGTGAGTCTTGATTGATGATCATATGATGATTATACGTATAGGATACGAATCAAGATCACGAGTACTTGTTAGGGAACAAAGTATCGGACCGACCCGCTATGAGAACATCACATGGATTAAGTCATAGTTGTTTCTCATGATAGGTATATTTTTCAAATTCCTCTCGACTTGAGATTACCAGAGACTTCAACATTAGGAACACAGTTGATTTGACACAATCAAACGTTGTCTTTAACAACACGATTATAAAGGTCGTAATAGGTTATTGTGTGAGCAATGTGATGAAGTTGTGTAATCGAGATATAATTTGTCCCTCTCATATAAAGAGAGATATCCAAGTGGATCCCTCGATGTGTTAGATCGTTAAAAGGCCTAGTCTAAGTGAATTGATATTGATCAATGTCACTTGGATGTTTTCAAAGCCTACCTAGAGATCGAGACTAGTACGATTGAACATGTTGGATGACAATTCCATGCCTTATGTTTGATCAAAAGGATATCGTGTGACAAAAGGATGTTATATACACTATTGATTAGGTTGTATCGATTTGATATTCGTACAACTTAGGTAGTCATAATGTCTTGCTAGAGGTCGCTTATGACTTGTATACCAAAATGTGTTTTGGTACACTGCCAACGTTGTATGAGCCTATTGGGTCGCACACTAAGAATGGTTTTGCGAGATTTTAAGATGGTTCAGAAAAATGAATTTTATATGATAAAATTCATGACAAAAACGTCTCGTGGTGTATTACACTTATACTTCTTTAAGTATGGGTATATGTGTAATTTATTTAACCGTCTATATACAAGGGTTGTATAAATAGACGCTTTAAGTTAGAACACATGCATGAAAGATTAAGGGCCGAAACTCTATTTTCTTTTTAGAAACAAATTAGGGTTTTCAGGTACGCTCTAGATCGTTTTGGAGAGAAACAAAAAGGTTCGGTATTCTCTCGAAGCTAGCACTTCGAATCTCGGCCGCCATTCGTCGTGTGTGGATCGCCGGGTAGAGGGTGTTCGTCGTTGGCTGTGCCTTAAAGATCGATTAGTCTTCATAAAGGTATATTGCGACCGAGGTATGATTAAATTTTCATGGTTTAAACATTTTTAATGGAATTAGATTCGGATCCAATCGGAGTTTTTGTCAAAATTGTTTTGTAATTTCCGCCGCGTATGAACCCCAAAAATCCAACAGTGGTATCAAAGTCATCGAGTTCGATTCCATTAAATTCATTGCATGTTTTCTTCTTATATATACATGATATATGATTGAAAGCATGTTAATAGTTGATGTATATGTGATATACATAAGTTTTATGTGAGATTTATTATCATGTTTTGTGTATATGATACATATATTCGTGATTTAATTGAAATCAGTTTCGTACATGCTAGTAACCATGTTAGGTTAATTCGAATAATTTTAATGAATTGAATTTCGTGTTCTGTGATCCATGACACCATTAGGTATAATCTTTATTTTTCGTGTATTGATGCATGGATGAAATCTTTGTAATTCAGTATGCATATTTAGGTTACATTGTTTTAAGTTTCTTAAATTGTATAAGTCTGAATATTAATTCGAAACTAATATGATTAGGTTCGATTGGGATAGTAGTTCATGATTCAATTACATGTTTGTGATTATTTGGATGAGGACCGAAATTGCAAATAATTATTTTTTGAAATTATTTATTTATCTCGTTATATCTATTATGTTATGAAATTTCTATTTGATAAGAGATAGATAACAAATTAGATTAGGAGATATTAGCAAAATCGGTTTCATTATCCCTATTGGATAAGAGATAAATATCGAGAATTTTGTTATTGGTGATATGCTAGGATTCAAATATCTTAAGTCCTAATTGGATTAGGATAAGATGATTAGTTAAATATGGGATCGGGTTAATTAAAATGTTTTAATTGGCTTAATTTCGATAAATTAAGGGGTTAATTTAAGATAATAAAATCAGCTTAAAAATATGATTTTCTATAGCTTAATTTTAATTTTCGGAATTGAAATTTGTCTCCTAAAAAAAAAAATGGAGGCGCGCCCTACGTACCTCCGTCGCTTACCATCGCTCACGACCGACCACAATGGGACCGTCATCTAACTAATCCTAGCGCACGAAATTCTTTTTATTAGTGAACAATATAAAAATTTCCAAATTGTTTAGTGATTGAACAAATCAATAAAATATATGATATTTCATTGTTTACATGAAATCGCTAAAACTGAATAAAATCTCTATATTAAATTTTAAGTCTCGTGCCATCCATTTTAAACACTTGTCAAGGCCTCGATCACACTAATATAGTTTCAACCATAGCCGGGTGTATTGTGTTATCTTGGTGAGACAAGTTGGGTAAGAGTTACCTAAATGTTTAAAATGGTCCGACTTAATAAAGCTATCAAAATAGTTTTGAGCTTTAGGCACATGATGAGATAAAAAACATGCTAAGACATAAGATGTCCCGTATCTCATAAAAGTATCTAAAATTACATAAGATGTAATTGGTAACTGTTACCTACCTAAATAATCTAGTTATGTTTTTCATGCCATAGTTGACATAGAATTAGGCGAAATATGGATTTTAGTCCCCTAAATAAATAGTATGTTTTAGGAGGGTTGTTAATTTAGTGGGAGTCTATTCCTCTATATTAAAATAAACTTTGCATAATATTTATTGTAGATCAATGGCCTCTTCAAGTAATAATAATCCCCTGTCATTGCGATCCATCCTTGAAAAAGATAAGCTATCTGGGACTAACTTTCTGATCGGTTCGTAAACTTGAGAATTGTTCTCAAGCATGAACGCAAGTTGTATGTCCCGGATGCTCCAATCCCGAGGACCCACCACCCAATGCTACGAAAGATGTGAAGGATGCGCATAATAAGCATGTCAACGATTCTACCGATGTTGCATGTATTATGTTGGCAACTATGGTTCCCGAACTTCAAAAGGACATGGAACTAATGGAAGCCTACGACATGGTCGTAACGCTCGAAGGAAATGTTCCAACAAAGAAGCTAGGCAAGAAAGGTTCGAGACAAGCCAAGAACCTACATTCTTGCAAGATGACTCGAGGGTGCGTTAGTTAGTCCTCATGTTCTTGAAGATGAAGGGTTATGTTGACAGCCTTGATAGACTCGATTTCCCATAAGCCAAGAGTTGGCTAAAGATTTGATCCCGAATTCATTACGGAGAGTTACTCACAATTTGCGATGAACTACAATATGAATAATATGGAGAAATCAATTTCGTAGTTGCATTGATGCTCAAAATTGCTGAACAAAATATCAAGAAACCCTCTAGAATGTGTCGATGGTCCAAAAGTGGAAAGTGAATGAAGAAGAAAGGCAAAGGCAAGGCTAAAGTTGCCAAGGCTACATCGTCGCACCGTCGCAAAGCCTCGTGGAACAAGTCAAGCCCCAACTGTTCCTATTTCAAAACACCCAAAAGAAAAGGAAGGAAATTTTCATTTCGCCATGCACCTGACATTGGTTCAAAAATTGCAAACTCTATCTGGAAGATCTAAAGAAGAAAAAGGTAGTGCGACTACCACTACAGTATTTATGTTAT
Organism: Stephania yunnanensis; assembly: GCA_039657365.1. Taxonomy (NCBI): domain Eukaryota; kingdom Viridiplantae; phylum Streptophyta; class Magnoliopsida; order Ranunculales; family Menispermaceae; genus Stephania; species Stephania yunnanensis. Next base: position 8,118,578 of record CM077582.1, read on the forward strand.
TGAAATTAATTTATCTACTAGTGATTCCTGGGTATTAGATACCGGATGTGGATCTCACATTTGTATAAATGTGCAGTGGACTCACCGTAATAGAAAGTTGAAGAAAGGAGAAGTCATCCTCCGCGTAGGGAATGGAAGCAAGAGTTGTTGCCTGGTCGTTGGATCATATGACTTAGTCTTACCTAGTGGACTTATTTTAACTTTAAATAATTGTTATTTTATGTCTCGCATTTTGAAAGTAAAAACATCATTTCTGTTTCATGTTTGGATATGGATGGTTTTGATTTTATTATTGTGAATAATAGATGTTCCATTTCTCGTAAAGGCATATTTTATGCAAATGTTGATTTTGTGTGATGGTCTTTATATTCTAAGCATGAAAAGGTCCACTCGATACTCCAGCCTTTAACATAAATACAAAGAGATTCAAGTCAAATGATTTGAATCAAACCTATTTTTGGCATTGTCGTTCTCGACACATAAATGAGAAACGCATAACGAAGCTCCATAAAGATGGACTTCTAGATTCATTTGATTTAGAAACATATGAAACGTGTGTATCTTGTTTACTAGGCAAGATGACTAAAAGTCCCTTTATCGGACACAAGTGAAAGGGCAAGTGATTTATTGGGTCTAATACATACCGATGTATGCGGTCCTATAAACACAATGGCTAGAGGAGGTTATCGCATTTCATTACATTTATCGATGATTTCAACAGATATGGTTATGTATATCTTATGAAACATAAAGTCTGAATCATTTGAGATGTTTCGAACGTTTCAAAATGAAGTGCGTAATCAACTTGGTAAAACTATAAAAACACTTTGATCGATCGAGGTAGTGAATATTTGAGCCAAGAATTTGATGATCATCTTAGAAATTATGGGATTGTCTCCCAATTGACTCCACCAAAGAACTCCACAATGGAATGGAGTTTCGAAAGGAGAAATCGAACCTTATTAGATATGGTTCGATCTATGATGAGTCATGCAGATCTTCCATTATCCTTTTGGGGTTATGCATTACAAACCGCATCTTTCACTCTAAATCGAGTTCCTTCTAAAGCGGTTGATAAAACATCCATATGAGATATGGTACGGAAGAGACCTAGTTTTTCTTTCCTTAAGATTTGGGGTTGTGATGGCTTACGTAAAATGACAAGTCTCGTAAAAACTAGCACCTAAATCGACAAGTGTTTATTTACGGGTATCCTAAGGAAACAAAAGGATATTACTTTTATAATCCCGCCGAGAACAAAGTGTTTGTTGCTTCTGTATGGTGCCTTTATGGAAAAATAGTTTATTTCAAAAGACACTAGTATGGGAGAGAAATAAATCTTGAAGAAGTTCAAGAATCACAGATAAACACGAACCGCTTACGGAAGTTCAACAACGTTTGAACCAATTGAACCTCCACAAGTGACACAAGGCCCACGTAAATTTGGTAGGTAAGACATGAGCCGTAGAGATTCGAATTTCTCATTACCGATAGTCGTGATGTGTTATTTATGGATCAAAATGAGCCCACCACTTATTAGAGGCTATGTCCTGGACCAGACTCGATAAATGGCTAAGTGTCATGCCATGAACTCGAGATGCAATCCATGTATGATAACCAAGTTTGGAACTTGGTTGATTTACCTTAAGGTGGTAAGACCATTGGATGTAAATGAGTTTTCAAGAAGAAAACCGACATGGATGGCAAAGTGCATACTTTTAAAGCAAGACTTGTAGCAAAAGGTTTCAAGCAGCACTCAAGGTGTTGATTATGATGAAACTTTTCGCAAGAGCCATGCTTAAATCCATAAGAATTTTAATTGTCCTTGTTGCATATTATGACTATGAGATATGGCAAATGGATGTAAAAACAACATTTCTTAATGGAAAGTCGTTTGAGGACGTGTATATGACACAACCCGAAGGTTTTGTACATCCCGAGAATTCTAGGAAGGTATGCAAGCTTCAAAGATCCATTTATGGATTAAAGCAAGCTTCTCGAGTTGGAATCTTCGCTTTGATGAAGCAATCAAGGATTTTGGTTTTATTAAGAACTAAGATGAGCCTTGTGTATACAAGAAGGTCAATGGGAGTGTAGTTGTTTTTCTGGTATTGTATGTTGATGATATATTACTCATTGAAAATGACATCCAAACATTGAATGTCAAGTCTTGTTAAGGAAGTGTTTCTCAATGAAAGACTTAGAGATGCAAACCTATATCCTAGTGGATAAGGATCTATAGGGATAGATCTAAGAGGCTAATCGATCTAAGTCGAGTGCTTACATAGACAAGGTGTTGAATAGGTTCACTTTGCAAGACTCTAAAAGAGATTGTTGCCAATGTCTCATGGCATAAGTCTCAAGAAGATTCAATGTCCTAAGACAAATGATGAGCGAGACCGTATGAATAAGATTCCATATGCATAAGCTATTGGATCTATCATGTATGCCATGCTATGCACTCGACCTAATGTATCATATGCTTTGAGCACTACAAGCAGATATCGCTAGATCCTGGTGAGAGTCACTCGGATAACAAGAAAGAACATTCTTAAATACTTAAGAAGGACTAAGGAAGTGTTCTTGGTCTATGGAGGTTTTGAAAATGATCTAGTTGTAAATGGTTACACAATGCAAGTTTTCAAACCGATATAGATGATTTTAGATCGCAACTGATATGTGTTTACTTTGAATGGGGGTGCAAGAAGTCTGGAAAAGTTCGAAGCAAAAGAGTCTGTGGCAGATTCTACAACAGAAGTTTCGAGTATATTGCGTCGTCCGATGCAAAGAAAGGAGGCAGCTTTGGATCAAAAAGCTCATTTCTAAACTAGGTGTGGTTCCAAGTATTGCTAACCCCGTTTGTTTGTATTGTGACAATAACGGGGCAATAGCACAAAGCCAAGGAACCTAGATCACACCACATATCCAAACATATACTCAGTGCGTTTTCATCTCATCGAGAAATTATCGAGAGGGGAGACGTGAAGATTTGCAGAGTACCTATTGAAGACAACGTTGGATCCATTGACAAAAGCTCTTCCACAAGCAAAACATGATGGTCATGTTAGATCATTAGGCATTAGATGCATGTATGATTGGCCCTAAGGTGCAAGTGGGAGATGTTAGGGCATGTGCCCTAGTCAATTCATTAATTGTCTTTATGAATACTTTTAGTTAATAAAATAGAGGATTTCATTTGTTTTTTATTATAATTAATTTGCATGTTTACATTATAATAAGATCCATGGGTATTTACGTAAATATCCTAAATGTCCTAGTCGATCATTATACCGGGAACTATAATGAATTAAGACTAGTGTGAGTCTTGATTGATGATCATATGATGATTATACGATAGTAGGGATACGAATCAAGATCACGAGTACTTGTTAGGGAACAAAGTATCGGACCGACGCCGCTATGAGAACATCACATAGATTAAGTCATAGTTGTTTCTCATGATAGGTATATTTTTCGGTTCTCTCCGACTTGAGATTACCAGAGACTTCAACATTATGAACACAAGTTGATTTGACACAATCAAACGTTGTCTTTAACCGACGATTATAAAAGTTGTGATTGGTTATCGTGTGAGCAATGTGATGAAGTTGTGTAATCGAGATAGAATTTGTCCATCTCATATAAAGAGATATCAATGGATCCTCGATGTGTTAGACTCGTTAAAAGGCCTAGTCTAAGTGAATTGATATTGATCAATGTCACTTGGATGTTTTCGGGCCTACCTAGAGATCGAGACTAGTACGATTGAACATGTTGGATGACAATTCCATGTCTTATGTTTGATCAAAAGGATATCGTGTGACAAAAGGATGTTATATACACTATTGATTAGGTTGTATTGATTTGATATTCGTACAACTTGGGTAGTTATAATGTCTTGCTAGAGGCCGCTTATGACTTGTATACCAAAATGTGTTTTGATACACCGCCAACGTTGTATGAGCCTATTGGGTCACACGCAAAGAATGGTTTTGCGAGATTTGAAGATGGTTCAGAAAAATGAGTTTTATATGATAAAATTCATGACAAAAACGTTTTTTGGTGTATTACACTTACACTTCTTTAAGTAGGGGTATATTTGTAATTTACTTAACCGTCTATATATAAGGGTTGTATAAATAGACGCTTTAAGTTAGAACACACATAGGAAAGATTAAGGGTCGAACTCTATTTTCGTTTTAGAAACGAATTAAGGTTTTTGGTACGCTCTGGATCGTTTTGGAGAGAAACAAAAAGTTTGGTATTCTCTCGAAGCTAGCACTTCGAATCTCTGGCCGTCGTTCGTGTGTTGGACCGCATTGGTAGAGGGCGTTCGTCATTGTGGCGCCGCCTTGAGATCGATCAACCTTCGTAAAGGTATATTGAGACCGAGGTATGATTAAGTTTTCATGGTTTAAACATTTTTAATGGAATTAGATTCGATCCCGTTGGGGTTTTTGTCAAAATTGTTTTGTAATTTCACTTCGCGCATGAACCCCAAAACTCAACAAAATGATGAATCCTAGATATACTAGTAGCAAGCCACATTTAATAGATGAACGAAGCTCCCTACTTACCTCGACTTACAGCGACGCCTATAACAACTCCTGGTATGCCCGAGATCCGATGTGAACCTTCACGCGACGCTATACAACCATAATACATCTCATCAATAAATAATTTAATTTAAGTTAGTTAAATCTTCCATTAATTGGTCGTTGGGATCCACTAGTGTGGGTCCCGCGGGTCTCCTGTCGCCCGATATGAGGGTCGAAGGGTGGGACCATATCGGTCTCCCTCAAAGACGTGATAGTGTCCCGTTCGAAAGCATTCACTTGCTTTTATTTTGTTATAAATATATATATGCATATATATCATTTTATTTCCTTATATATAAATATATATATATATATATATATATTTGGGTTCAGGGACTGGTTCAGCCCATGGTCCCGGTCCAGGGGTCAAACGACCCCTGGTACGCACCAACGCTGGTAAACCCCCTGTCGGGGTTGGCCGGAGCGGCCAACCCCGCGGTGGCTGCTGTCGACCCTCTCTTTTGTGCTTCCTCTCATGGGGCCTCCTAGTGGAGGCCCTATCATGGGCGGCGGTGGTGATGCCGCTGCCGCTGCCGCCTTTCTCCAGCAGGGCCGTGACTCGATGCCATCCTCTTCGGCGGCGGCGACTCTACTCCACCTCCCCTTCATTTTGTGTGCACTCTTCACCAAAACTTCAAACAAAAAGAACTTAGATTAGGGATTACCTATTTTTGAGATCTGTATAGTTTTTGTCTTCCCCTCTACATTCTCTTCAAATCTGAGGTTTTGAGCACAAAAAGGGGGTTATGATTTTAAAATCAATTTATATTAGGGCTACATTGATTTAAGGTTTGTGAATTTATTAATTTTCCCCTAGGACATGTTTATTGGGTATTTGGGTCGTCACAACATCCCCAATTTTAAAGAACTTTTGTCCTCGAAAGTAAAAATAAAGTCATACCTTATGGTTCGAATAGAAATGAGAATTTCTCCATCATATAGTATCCTATTCCCAAGTCAACTCATGTTCTCTATGGAATTGCCACCGAACGTGCACTAACGAGATTTCTTTCTTCCGTAGCTTATGCACTTTCCTATCCAGAATTTGAATAGGTTGCTCGTCGTAGGACACGTCTTCCCTCAAATCAACTTGCCCCCAATCGATCATCAGTGCTTGTTTATTATGTGTCTTCCTCAACATAGAAACATGGAAGACATCATGGACTCCAGCTAGCTGTGGTGGTAACTCGAGGCAATATGCTACCAGGCCTATTCGTTTTTGATCTTGAATGGTCCGATGAACCCGGGAGATATTTTTCCCTTCAATTTGAATCAGTAATGCTATTTCATTAGAGACGCTTTTAATAGCACAAATTCTCATTCATGAACACAACCTCTCGATGGTCCTTGTCAAGATACTTCTTCCCAGTACCAAGTGCCTCCAAATGTTGCCTATTCATCTTTATCCACTCTGGTTTGGTCATGCACAAGTTCCGGTCGATCAAACGGCATCTCCGACCTCACCAACAAACTAGGGACCTACACGGCCTCCCATAAAGTGCCTCGGCTGGTGTCATGCCAATACTCGCCTGAAAACTGTTGTTGTACGCAAATTTGCACAACGAAATATACTTCTCTCAACTCCCATAGAAATCCAGCACACAAGTTCTGAACATATCCTCAAGTATCTGAATCAATCTCTCGGTCTGCCCATGTGTCTGTGGGTGAAATGTCGTACTGAGATTGAGCCGAGTCCTCATCTGGTGCTGAAACTCACTCCAAAACTGAGAGGTAAACCTCATATCACAATCCGACATAATAGACATCGGGACTCCATGTAATCTGCGATCTCGTCTACGTATATGCCCCCCAACTTGTATGCTGAATACTCCATGGAAATAAGGACGAAGTGGGCTGACTTATTCAAACGATCCACGACCACCAAAACGGCATCATGACCCTTCTAAGTCACTGGTAGCCCCAAGACAAAATCCATATCTATGTGTTCCCACTTCCACCGGGAATAGGTAATGGTTGCAACAATCTCCCCGGTTTCCAGTGGTCTGCCTTCACTTACTGAAAAATTTCACAATTCTGGATGTAAGTAGTGATGTCCATCTTCATCCTTGGCCACTAATACATCCTCCTCATGTCCTGATACATCTTATTATCCCCGGGATGAACGGTGAATCGAGATCTGTGCGCCTCTCGGAGTAAGTCATCCATCAACTGTATATGAGATGGTATCCACAATCTATCCCGAAATCTCAACGCTCCATCAGCTGAAAGTCTCCAATCCACATCCTCATTGGTATCTGCAAGTTTCATGTATTTCCCATACTCGAAATCGGCTCTCTGACAATCAACTACTCTATATACAACTGTTGGCTCTCGCTCTCATCCGAACTAGCGCCCGACCTCATGAAACATCTAAGCCGATCCCTACGCCATCCGCGGGTACTCCCCGAATGTTCATTACGGTCTCTGACTGTCTCTAATCGTACACGGCTCGTAGCATCTCGCCACTACATTAGCCTTCCTGTGGTACTCGAGTGTGAAGTCGTAATCTTTCAAAAGTTCCAACCATATCATTTGTCGCATATTCAACTCATTCTCGTGTGAACAAGTACTTCAAACTTTTGTGGTCCGAGTAGACAAGCTGAATTTCTCTCCATACGAGTAGTACCTCCACAACTTCAAAGCAAACACAATTACCGCCAACTCTAAGTCGTGCACTAGATAATTCTTTTCATGTAATTTCAACTACCCGGATGCATAAGCAATTACTTTCTTGTATTGCATTAATACACCTCCCAAACCAATTCCCCGACGCGTCAGATACACCGCCAATTCCTTGTCGCCTCTAGTAGAATCGAATCGATGCGTAGTAAGAAGATTTTTCAACAGCCTAAAAAGCATCCTCACATGAATCATCCCATTCATAGGCCACGTCTTTCTTATTCAAGTTGGCGAGTGGTGAAGCGATCGATGAGAAACCTTGCACGAATCATCGATAGTACCGCTAGGCCTAGAAAGGTCCGAATCTCGATGATGCATTAATGGGTTGTGGCCACCTAAGGATCACCTCGATCTTCCAGCCACGCACCCTAAAACTTCCTCCGAAACCCAAAACTCGTATTTGCTTAACTTAGCATAGAGTTTGTGTTCCTTCAATGTCCGCAACACTTTCCTAAAGTGCTTTCTCGTGATCCGACTCGGTCTGAGTATATCATGATGTCATCGATGAACACAATCACGAATTGGTCAAGGAAAGGCTTGAAGACACAGTGCATCAAGTCCATAAACATTGTCGGGGCATTGGTGAGCTCAAATGACATCACCGTGAACTGAAAGTGCCCATAGCGGGTGCGAAAAGCTGTTTTCGATATGTCCTCCCGTATCCACAATTAATGATAGCCCGATCTCATATCTATCTTTGAGAAGAATTTCGATCCCCTCAACTGGTCAAACAAGTCTTCGATCCTGGGAAACGGGTACTTATTTCGAATGGTCACCTTGTTCAATTGCCGGTAGTCAATACACATCCTCAAACTGTCGTCCTTTTTCTTTACAAATAACACTGGTGCTCCCCACGGCGATACACTCGGTGTAATGAAGCCTTTCTAAGTTAACTCCTATAACCGAGTCTTCAACTCTAGAGTCGCCATACGGTAAGGTGTCTTGGAAACTCGTCTCGTGCCGGTATGAGGTCAATCATAAAGTCAATCTCCCGATGAGGAGTGGACTCGCGAATATCTAAAGGAAAACATCTCGAAAAATCTCTAACCAACTGGGATCTTCTCAATCAAAACTTCTTGTCCTTTCTCCCCCAAAAAGTCAAGCTCGCAATGGTCTTTATCTCGGCCTAACTTGCAACCCAACTACGTTGGGTGGCGCCGGTTGGTGTGCAACCTTTAAACTCAAATGGAGAAATGCCCGAGATTTGGAAGACTACAGTTTTATGAAAACAATCTAACTTGGCATGATACGCCGTTAACCAGCCCATGCCCAGTAATACATCAAACTCAAGACACTCTAAAACTCGTAAATCAATCAACATCGTGCGATACCTAATTTTAATTTTGCACCCTCACATACCATATTAGGATAAATTCGCTCAGTAGAAACTGTGCTCAGAATCAAGTAAGTGTGTGCTCTAACCGGTGTCAACCCCAAAGCATGAAATGCATTACCCGATATAAGTGAAACAGTGGAACCATAATCAAACAAGGTATGCATATCTCGGCCATTAATGGAAACCGTACATGTGACCAGCTGACGCGAGGCCTCTCCATCCTGCCCAACAACTGCATTAACTCTTCCTCGAGATATTGGAGTCGTGCTCCCCTCAGATGGTGGCGGGTTAGGGCATTTGCTCTAGATGTGTCCTGGAGTCCCACACCGATAACAAATCAATTGTGGCCTCTGGTATGTCGGAGGCGGCTGAACAACACTCCCTTATGCGCTCGACTTTGGCCCGATCGATCCCCGACCCTTACTTCCACTCTGCTGAGACTGTCAATGTAGACGCGGTGGCCTGAATGTCACGCTCTGCAAAGTGGTATAAGTAAGGACAGGTGCAAGTGCAGCAGTCACAGAAGGAGTGTGTGTCACCCTTAAAGTTGTACCTGAACGTGCACGTCCACCAAAAGCCCTCCAAACTTTGGTTTCTTGAAAATGTTATCTTGACTGTTCCTGTAACCCCCAAAACTACGCTTACCATGACCATACTGATTAGATCATGCCTGAAACTGCATGAAACCCCCACGAAGTGATGCCTCACACTCAAGTGTCCGTTGGTGTGCCTAGTGATAAGTCTCAGATCCAAATGCCGCTACCATATCACTAATATCCGGCCTCACCATCAATAAATCTTCTCCTACGAATCCTATCCGTCTGGGACATACTCATGTGCAAACTTTAGCAACTCGTTGAACTTCGATGAATACTCACCATTAACATATCGCCATGTACTAAGGCAAGGAACTCACGAATTTTATCATCTTTCACTGCTCTAGAAACCATATTTCGTAAAATAGACGCTTGAATCTGGGCCAATTCATATTAGTTCCCGTGTCCACTCTATAGTCATCCGCCACTTGTATGCCTTTTGTTCTAACAAACGTCACCAATGGTACTATGGTCCATTCATCAATATTCGTAGTTCTCATCCTCTTCTCCATATTTGATATCCATGCCTCTGCTTCAATGGGATCCTGCTCTCCATAAAAGTGCGGCACATCATATTTCATAAATTCTTTCTGTATCTTGCCCCTCCGACACGCCTCTGGATCTCCGTCCACTATAGGTACGACAGCTGCTGCTGCAGCTGTAGCAGAATCGACCCCTTCTTCCACATGATGATCTTCATGTATAGGCACCAAGGAAGAATTAGGTCTATGCCTCTTAGGTGCTCGTCTGTCGCCCCAGTTGTTTCCTTGTTGCATCAACTCCAAAGAGAGATACGTGCTATATTCATTTCCTATGATTACACCATGTCCGCCAACTTTTGGTCTTGAGTGCATCTCATGTCGTAAATGGTCTACTAATACGTTTCAATCATAACAGTCATGCGCTGCTCCATTTGAGCGTGCCAATTTCTCTCATCCCTATCCGATGTTTCCCTTAAATTGTAGGAGTTTCCGCCTTGATTGCTCATGACGCAGCTGTGGAGCAAACAAGAGCGAATTAGTCCTACATACCAAGAGAATATGTAAAATATCTAAACGCGATAGATATTATAATACAAAGCAAACAACATTATTCAAGTGTTTTATTCAAGTTTATCAATCCATTCACATCCTAAGATTGATCATTTATTCTCATTAATTTAACTTAAGCCAAAGTCTCAAACCATTGGTTGGTTCAACTTAGCTTTGACCTTCAAAATACAAAACTCTACAAACTTAGGTTCTTTTCTAACCTATTGTTTTCCCTAGGTTCTAATCTCTATGCTCTAATACCAACCGAAACGACCCTCAATCGAAATAGGTCGAGTCGCTTCCTGCATCGTTACTCAAGCTCGATACCTAAACCTGCACTCCAAATAACGGTTTGACACGCCTAATTCAACCTACGAAACAACATACTACCATATAGGACAATAAATGTGGAATTTAAATCAACACAAAAATTCATATTATCGCCAAATTAGCGTGATAGGTATCCAACAAACCTGATCATCTCAATAAGTTTCCAAATCAACCTTAAAACTTCCATAATGATATGAAATTAAATAAGGAGGGCTTAACTCTACCCCAAGTAAAACCACTTAGAGTTACAACCTAATTTATTGTTATGAAAATCAAACAAATATATATATATATATATAATAATAATAATCATGCAAATTCTCACAAAGTAAGGAGACTTCAAGCAATGGCCTTCGCCTTGCCAAGATCGATCGCACTCGTAGATGGACCTCGTATTGTAAGTGGATTGAGCTAAAGAACTAACTGAGCCCAATAAAAGAAGAACTACGCTCAAATATTAAATATGCAAGTAATACCTATAAATCAAAATAAAACTAGCATGCATTTAAAATCGATACATTGAAATATGTAGAATGACACCAATTTCATATGAGTAAGCATATCATAATCATAGAGCAATTTAAAATGATATATGAAGTATCAAGGATTGGAAAAATATAAGAAATTCAACTTTTGCATGCAAATGAGTTCCAAGAGATATACATAGAATGTAATAGATATAAATGCAAGTTCGTGGTCACATTTGTCATTACCTCCCCTTGTTGACCAGTCATCATAATATAATAAATATGTGTGGGTGACTTGATTCCACCGTGTGTCCACAGCTCCTCAAGAGGCCCGGGTGACTTGGTTCCATCGTGCATCTACGACTCCCCAATAGGCCTTTGCAGAAATAGGTGACTTGGTTCCACAGTATTACTACGTCTCCCCAAGAGGCCTTTAAGTATGAAATGTGACTTGGTTCCACCACATGAGTGGCTCCCCAAAAGGCTTTGAAGTCAACCAAGGTAGGTAATGACCCAAGTCATTTGTTAAAATCATGAATCATAAATATACTTGTAGCAAGCCATATTTAATAAATGAGCTGAGCTCCCCACTTATCTCGACTCACAGCGGCGCCTATAACAACTCCTGGTACGTTCGGGATCCGATGGGAACCTTCACGCGACGCTATATAACCATAATACATCTCATCAATGAATGATTTAATTTAAGTTAATTAAATCTTTCATTAATTGGTCGTTGGGACCAATAGTGTGGGTCCCGCGTGTTGGGGCATGTGCCCTAGATCAATCCATTAACTGTCATTATGAATACTTTTAGTAAATAAAATAGAGGATTTCATTTGTTGTTTATTATAATTAATTTACATGTTTACATTATAATAAGATCCATGGGTATTTGCAGAAATATTCTAAATGTCCCTAGTCGATCATTATACTAGGAACTATAATGAATTAAGACTAGTGTGAGTCTTGATTGATTATCATATGATGATTATACGTATAGGGATACGAATCAAGATCACGAGTAATTGTTAGGGAACAAAGTATCTGAACGATTCGCTATGAGAACATAACATGGATTAAGTCATGATTGTTTCTCGTGATTGATATATTTTTCAGTCATCTGACTTGAGATTACCAGAGACTTCAACATTAGGAACACAGTGATTTGACACAATCAAACGTTGTCTTTAACCGGACGATTATAAAAGTTGTGATTGGTTACTGTGTGAACAATGTGATGAAGTTGTGTAATCGAGATATAATTTGTCCCTCTTATATAAAGAGAGATATCAAGTGGATCCCTCGATGTGTTAGACTGTTAAAAGGCCTAGTCTAGGTGAATTGATATTGATCAATGTCACTTGGATGTTTTCAGTCTACCTAAAGATCGAGACTAATACGATTGAACATGTTGAATGACAATTCCATGCCTTATGTTTAATCAAAAGGATATCGTGTGACAAAAGGATGTTATATACACTAATGATTAGGCTGTATCGATTTGATATTCGTACAACTTAGGTAGTCATAATGTCTTGCTAGAGGTTGCTTATGACTTGTATACCAAAATGTGTTTTGATACACTGCCAACGTTGTATGAGCCTATTGGGTCTCACGCTAAGAATGGTTTTGCGAGATTTTAAGATGGTTCAGAAAAATGAATTTTATATAATAAAGTTCATGACAGAAACGGCATTGTGGTGTATTACACTTATACTTATTTAAGTATGGGCATTTGTGTAATTTACTTAACCGTCTATATACAAGGGTTGTATAAATAGACGCTTTAAGTTAGAACACATATATGAAAGATTAAGGGCCGAAACTCTATTTTTGTTTTAGAAACGAATTAAGGTTTTCTGGTACGCTTTAGATCGTTTTGGAGAGAAATAAAAAAGTTTGGTATTCTCTCGAAGCTAACACTTCAAATCTCGGTCACCGTTCGTGTGTGAACTGCTGGTAGAGGATGTTCGTCGTTGGCATCGCCTTAGAGATCGATCAACCTTCAGAAATATATATTGCGACCGAGGTATGATTAAGTTTTCATGGTTTAAACGTTTTTAATAGAATTAGACTCGGATCCTATTGGGGTTTTTGTCAAAATTATTTTGTAATTTCCGCTGCATATGAACCCCAAAACCCAACACCGCGGGTCCCCATCGCCCAATGTCGTAGTCGACGAGTATGACCTCGATCGCCTCCCTCAAAGACGTGATAGCATCCCGTTTGAAAGCATTCACTTGCTTTTATTTTGTTATATATATATATATATATCATTTTATTTCATTATATATATACATATACATATATATGTATATATACATCTACATATATATACATATAAGTGATCGCCAACGAGCCTCATGGCCCCAGCTAATTTGAGATTGAGGCTATGTTGTTGTTGTTGTTGTTGTTATATGTATATATATATACATATATATATGTATGTATATATATTTTTATTTTTATTTTTTTTGGGTTCAGGGTCCGGTTCAACCCCAGGTCCCGGTCCAGGAGCCACTCCCCTCTCGTGCTTCCTCTCATGAGGCCTCCTAGTGGAGGCCCCACCAAGGGTGGCGGTGGCGGCAGCCGTGATGCCGCTGCGCCTTTCTCCTGCGGTGGCCGCGACTCATCGCCATCCTCTTCGGCGGCAGCGACGCTACTCTACGTTCCCTCCATTTTGTGTACACTCTTCATCAAGACTTCGAACAAAAAGAACTTAGATTTCTGATTACTTATTTTTGAGATCTGTGTAGTTGTTGTCTCCTCTTCTACATTCTCTTCAAATCTAGGGTTTTGAATACAAAAAGGGGGTTATGGTTTTAAAATCAATTTATATTAGGGCTACATTGATTTAAGGTTTGTGAATTTACTAATTTGCCCCTATGGCATGTTTATTAGGTATTTGGGTCGTCACATTCGGAGCCATGCCATAGTAGAAAATTTGCAGTTGAGCCCATTTCTCTAATCCGTGCCCTCGACACTTCCTCAACAACTCTTTCAGTCTTTCTCAAGCTTCTTCCAATGTTTCTGTCTCATCTTGCCCGAAAGAGTTGATTTCCTGCTTCAGTTCTGCCACCTTCACTGGAGGAAATTTTTTTTGAAGGAATCTTCTATTAATATCATCCCAAAAAGTAAGGCTTCCCTGATTAAGCCCGTGAAACCATGTTTTTGTTTTCCCGCTAAGTGAAAGGAAAAAGCCGCATCCTAATGTTTTCTTTCGGGGACATGATTCCACATGTGCCACTGGATCTTCATTAGGCAAACCATTGAAAAAACTATTTTGCACCAAATTAATCAATACTGGTTTGAGCTCAAACGGACGATTGTTCACTTGAATCCTCATCACACTGTTATAAGTTACTTGAACGTCCGGCTTGAAGAAATCCCGAAAAGGTCGTCGCGTCTCCTCTTGTCCTTGGTTCGCAGCCATATTATTAGCCTCTTGTTATAGCTCCAGCATATCCTCAATATAATTTAAGAAAAGTAAATCAAGCTCGGAGTCATTATCTTCCACTTCAATCTCTTCTTCGTTTTGCATACACTGAAACAAAAGTGAAGAGAAGATCAAGTGTAGATTGTTATTGAAATTAAACAAAAAGAATAAACAAATATTGCTAAAAATAAAAATCCTAAACAAACTATCCTACTCAAACTAAAATTAGCTACCTTCCCTAAGCAATAGCGCCAAAAACTTGACAAATAACCGCAAGTGTACGTCAAACGTCAAAGTAATAAAGTGGCATCGACTCGTGTTGGTGTCTGGAATATCGTATCCATAAAGACAATTATGTGCTAATATTTAGTCTAATTAAGAAATAAAGTTAGGCACTTAAATGTTGGGTTTTGTAAAAATAAATTATTAATTAATTTAAACTAACTAATTGCAAGTAATTAAAATAGGTCTTAAGCTATCGAGAGAATATCCTAAGAATCTAATTCACCCAAATTGTATCATTTGAATCCAATTTAATTATAAAGTCTCCCAATTCATGCAATGATAGGCTAATTTCCTACAATTCATTCCATCCTAATGTCTCTGGTGGAGATTCTAACATCTCACTGACTCACGGCCTACATGAATAGCGTAAGTGAGATATCACATTAAAAATCAAATTCAATTGTCTCCCTAGTTAATGACCATCGGTCGATAAATCATATGTTCTAAGGTTGTGTTTCCCTTAATTCGGGTTCGAAAGTCCCAATGGTCATGGTGCCTTTCAAACCCTTGAATCTACACCTACTTGATCAAGGTAAGTATAGCATCGCACACAAGAACACACAAATCTAAATATTGAATTGAAAGAACAAATATAGTCACATTGAAATCAAAAGAATCCAATTTGGGATCCAAAGATCACTAAAACAAAAGAGATTGCCCCATAAGTGGATTCAATTCAACACAATTCACGATAAGAAAGCAAGAAAACATGAAATCAAACCTACAATTAATATAGAATCTAAGATTTTGATCACTATTCTTCAATCTTTACACGTTCTTCTTGGTTCTTCAAAGCAAAAGATGATGATTATTATCTCTCTTAACCACATGTGTAGAGAA
The DNA here is from genome assembly GCA_039657365.1 of Stephania yunnanensis. Classification (NCBI taxonomy): domain Eukaryota; kingdom Viridiplantae; phylum Streptophyta; class Magnoliopsida; order Ranunculales; family Menispermaceae; genus Stephania; species Stephania yunnanensis. Next base: position 8,134,179 of record CM077582.1, read on the forward strand.
TGGTATTTTGGTCCAACAAAAATAGGTTTAAAACCTTAAAAATAGGCAAAAATCGAGTTTATCGGGTCAGTATGGGCGCAAGAAAATACCCTATATATATGGTTAAGAGAGATAAGGATAATCATCTTTTGCTTTGGAGAACCTATCTTCAATCTTCACGCGTTCTTCTTGGTTCTCCAAAGCAAAAGATGATGATCCTTATCTCTCTTAACCATACATATAGAGGGGTATTTTGGTCCAACAAAAATAGGTTTAAAACCCTAAAAATAGGCAAAAATCGGGTTTACTGGCTATGGCGGCTCTATGGCGCCCGCACAACGCCCACGATGAAATAACCTCCTGAACTTGGCGCTGTGGTGGCGCCAAGTCAGCAGTTAATTTTTTTCTTCTTCTTATGTGGGTTTTTTCTTCATATCTTTACTTCACCCGTTCGCCGTCTAGTCACGTTATCCCTTGAACCTAATATATCCAAAAATACATTAAATAAGCCTCAAATCATCAATTACTTTACTAAGTAATGAACTAAATCCTCCTTAACACACTCAAAATCATGCTTCGCGTCACACCCCCAACCTTAAGATTTTCCTAGTCCCTAGCTAGGAAAGAATTACACAACAAGAGATGCAATTTACTTCAAACCAACAAAATAAACATCAAAGGCATCATCCACAGTTGAAAAACATTTAGTATGCAAACACAAACTTATTTTCACATTTTATAATTCTCACTTTTCAACTTACCTTAGTGGTGTCTTCCAATCTCATATTCAAACCAATTTGGGATCCAAAGATCCCTAGAACAAAAGAGATTACCCCATAAGTGGGTTCAATTCAACACAATGAAAACTGCTAAAATATGGAAATATGAGCTACCAGAAGAGATTATGATGTCACCAGGGAATCAATATTTGAAGGTATCTGAAGTTGATTGCTTGATTGCATACTTAAAGTTGCCAATATATGTAGTGGTACCCTTGATTCAGCTCCTGTTCTTATTCCAAGCTATGGTTGTAAATGTATTCTGCAAAAGTCCATCCGACGAAGGAAACTTAAAGGAAAACATACAGCAATTTAAGGAGAAATTGAATAGCAACTTGAGCAACGCCGAATTGGAAGACTGGATCATAGGAAAAGGTGTGAGAGACATGACAAGATTGATATTTGCAAGGAAGAGAGACCCTCTAACCTATCTCACTCAACTCCTACCTAAAAAGTCTACACAACAACAACATCAGCAGCAGCAGCAGCAACAACAACAAGAAGAGCAGCAACGACATGAGCAGCAGCAGTATCAAGAGCCTACATCACAAGAATCTCAAAATTCACTTTGTGTCGAGCTAAGTATAGGAATTTAAAAGAAAACATTGCTCACGAGGTGTCTTCCTTTCCATAACAGTTCTCACCAAAATTGCCAAAGTCACTTTAAAACATCATCAGTCTCCTTCTCTGCTCCAAGTTTTAAGTGATGAACTTCTTGAAATTATTTGCTTCATAGACAAAAACATGAGTGCTTCAAGGATTAACAGTGAAAGGAAAAATAAGTTTGCAAAAGCACCTTCGAGAGGTAGAGGCTTCAAAAGCATAGAAGAGAAGATCTTAAAGAATGCCCAGCTCAGAAACATTCGTTCAAATTTACCTCAAGCGCTGAAAGTGATTAAAGAATTGAAAGATGCAATGCCAAACGATATTGTAAAAGAAGAAGTGAGGGTCATTACTGACTTCATCAACAGACATGGATATGAGACAATGGAAGATTTACAAAATTACATGGAGCAGTTGTTTGCTGATATGATGAACAAGTTTCTTGTTCAATTTCCAAATGCCATCTACAGAGAGCTCACAGAATGTTATCTTGAAGAATATGAAGAGAAGGTGAGAATGGCATGACACTGATTTGCCGAGTAGAGCCACTGATAAAAGAAAAACTTGTTCAATGGTCATTCCCTACTGGGACCAACATTACCGCATTGATGACAAGTGATGAATTTCCATCCTGTAATAATAAGAAAGCAACAATAATCAGTCAAGTGGTTCTCTTCCTCCTCCACCACAAGTGATTGATCGACGAAGTTGTACACCATGAAGATGGCACCTCTTATACCATGCAAAATGAAATAATGGAGCATCAAGTATGGATAAATCATGTTCATAGAACATGGTGAAGCGTTAAAAAAACATGTTCTTATGTATTTTGTTTGTGTGACATCTTTGAAGTTTGAAGTAACATGGTTCTTTTATAACTTTGAAGTTTTTGAAAGAATTGCACACCTTTTTTATACCTCTCCTATGGATCGACTAAACCAAGAAAGAACAAAAATGAAACAACACTAAAATTTCAATAGTCAAAATTACCATAACCAGGACCTATGATTTGCCTACCAATATTTTACGTACATTATTACAACTTTAAAGCATTGACTTATATATATAGATATACATATCATTGACTTAAGCTTTTCGTTGGTAGTTTCCTCATGTGCATGTAAAATATATATTGACTTTGTTTGTATTCCTTTTCTATCATATGAACACAAAAAGGTATTGAGGTACCTAACACAATGATCCCCACATTTCCTCATTAATTAAATAGAGTAAAAAACTGGGATAGATTAAATAATACATTATACTTAATTGATGACCTATAACTGGATAGCTAGATAGATGATGATCAAATTGTAAAGCTTCTCAAGAGGTACTGGAATTTGGAACTAAGGAAAACTCAAGGAAATGGAGAGACAAGGGAACTGTGTGGATGGGAAGTTAGATGATTCTAACTATTCATCTCCAATGCCTCTGATCGGTTTTTACATAACGGGTGCCACTTTGGTATGTTTGCTATTCATTCTCCTTGATGTTTTTGTCGGCTTTCGCAATAGAAAGAGATGGTTACCTTGTCGATTCTTTTCTCTAAACTCACTCACATTAACTCTTCTTTCTATAGCTGTAAAACTTCCACTAGATCTCACAAAGTTCTATGCCTAATGTTGAAGACCAATTATCCAAGCTTACTGGCACTACTTTCTTATGTATGTCCATGGGTTTCTTCATGCCATCCCTTGGAACAACTAGGGAGTCTGAATGCTACACAAACATGGCTGCCATGAGCATATTGGCAATTGCCGTTGCGATCAATATCTGTATTCAAATGCACACGGGCGTGATCATTTTGTTTCGAGCCCAGCACATAATGATCTTGTGTTGCATTGTGGTATTACTAACGGCACTTTGGTGTTGTGCTTTTAATATCCGCAACCAGAAAGAAGTTTTGGCCAATCGTGTTAAAGATCACTTTAGAAAGGGCCAGAAAAGCATGCTTCATAGAGTAAAGATGAGCTATTTGTGTAGCTACAACTCGAACACACAGTTTGTGCTTTGTCGAAACCAGATAACTACTCTCGTGGCTGCTCTTTGCTTGTTTTCTTCGATTGTGCTGTTAAAAGTCGCATTTCAGTCTCTAGTTTCTAGAAAGTTGATACTGTGTGATGGAGCACAATCTGTGTATAAAGGGTCTATGAAGACCATAGTTGTTAGCCAGATTATCACTGTTCTTGTGGGCAGTTCAGCTATTATCTTTCGACTACTCTCTTTGTTTGGTCATCAATCAGCCAAATTAACGACACAGAGAGAACAAGTGACAGATGCACAATCAGTTATATCTCGGAATCCAATATTACGCGGTAGTATCTAATGTTTATTTTTGTTAGTTTGCTTGTTCTAGTGGTTGCAATACCGTTTGCATTTTTCGAGGGATGCCTTACAGCAATGGGATCAGATTGTGATGGTTGTTGCAAGAACAATCCTAGCAAAAAGAATGATGAAGCTGTAGAAGAATTTAAGGATTTAATTAATGAAAGAGAGCTCTAGTTGCATGAGTGGACATTGAGGAAAGGCGCGCAGGACATGAAGAGATGGATAGAGAAAAACAAAACTTTGAACCATCTCGTTAAACTCCTGTCGAAAACCCCTCCATCTAATCATCAAGGGTCCCCTAAGTACCATTTAAAGGCTCACTACAATTTAGCAAGACCAGGTTATGAAATTTCTTCTCTTTCTATAGTACTTCTTGTAAGGATTGCTACTATATCTATACCATCTTCGAGTGGAAGTTTATCGACTTCAATGGATGAAATCTTTGAAGTCATTCATTTTGTTGATAGAAAAATCAGTTCTTCGAGCTTCCAGAACAAGAAGGCAATGCTTGCAGAAGCCTTGTGGGAAAATCGAAATTTTTGTGGAGTACTACTCCCAAAAATTATCAGAATACATGGAAAAGATGCATTCCAAGCTCTATCTGAACTAGACAAAGCAATTAGCATCATTCGGCATCTAAAAGAAGTGCTACGCACTGATTCTGTACAGAAGGAATTGGCTATGATCACAGACTTTCTACTAGTTCGAGGTTATCAATCCACTGGGGAGTTGTATGGCTACATCGAACAGATATACATTGACATGTTGAATGAATATCTTATTCAATTGCCAAATGCGATATTCAAAGAGATCATCGAAAGCCATGCTGAAGAGTACGAGGAGAAAGTAAAATTTGCCTTGAAAGTCCTTTGCAAAATGGAACAATTAGAGGATCTTGTTCACTGGTCATTCCCGACTGGCACAACGATATCTCACTTGATGTCCAAATAAGATCATCAATTTTCGTTCCCTGTTATGACTGATGGCAGCAGTGTTGTGTTCGAAAGTAGCACTGGTTCGACTCACAACACTTTTCAATCCGTGGAAGCCTTCGCTGATAATTCCATTCTCACAGCCACTGAGATGAAGTAATCCTTGAAGAATAAGTTAGTTGATCTTGCTTGATCAGTTGTACAAAGTAGCACATCCATATCTATCTTACTCTATCAAAGAGTCATTTTTAATCTTTGGTTTGAAGAATGATTTCACTTTATTCTTGAAAAGGAACAATCTCCATAATTTGAGTTCATGAATTGCATTTCATGTATATGGTCGTGTTGTTAGTGAAGATTCATCGGTTTCATAATAAACTATTCATTGGAATCGGCCACTTAAACAATCTTCTTTTGCGACTGTCTAGACATTCAAAAAGCTTATAGCAGAAGTAGACAATGAAAATATGCTCATTGATATGCTGCGATTAATATTTTTGAATAAGCTGCTAATTGTCATCTGGGGTAAAAAGAACAATGATTTTTATAACATTCTCAAAGAATTAATGTATCTTTTCTTTAAGAATTAATACTGTCGACTATTTCTTTTAATCTCACAATCAAAAGTTCCATTCGATAGGTTCAAAGCATCATTTGTCCTCATCAAATTAAACAAAGAGCAAAAATAGCACATTGGACAGGTTGGCTTATATATATTAAACATGCCTCTTAAACCTTATCAGTACTGGCCGGCTAGATCAAATGAAGATCAAATTTAGATACCTGAAGAGGTAGAGAAATCAAAAGGAAAAAGAATGGAGGGGCAAGTCAATATATGTGCATATGGGGCGTTAGACGATTCAAACTATTCTTCTCCAATGCCTCTGATCGGTTTATACATAGCAGCAGCCACTTCGGTATGTTTGCTATTCATTTTTCTTGACATCTTTGCTGGCTTTCGTGATAGAAAGAGATGGCTTCCTTGTCGATTTTTCTCTCTTAATTCAGTCACCTTGACTCTTCTGTCTATAGCTGTAAAACTTCCAGTAGATCTTACAAGTCCAATGCCTGGTGTTCAAGATCAATTATCTAAGCTTACTGGCACTGCCTTAATATGCAATTCCATGGGGTTCTTCATGCCATCCCTTGGAATGAATACAAACTCCGAATGCTTCACAAACATGATCGCTTTGAGCATATTAGCAGTCACTGTTGTCGTCAACATTTGCATTCAATTGCACACTGGAGTGATCTTTTTATTTCGAGTCCAGCACATATTAATTTTGTGTAGCATGATCATATTACTGATGACCCTATGGTTTTGCTCTTTATATGTCCACAATGAAAAAGAGGCTTCTACTGATGGTATCAAAGATTGCCTCACAAATGGGCGAAAAAGTATGTTCTACAGACTACAAATGTGTTACTTGTATAGTTACAGTTCAGACCCTCAATTTCATATGATCTACAAAACTGTGTTTAATGTTTTTGTGAGCATGATTTGCACTCTATGTTCTGTTCTTCTAATCCGAAGTGCAGTATCACTTGTTCCTGAAGACTTGAAGCCTTGTGCATATGGAGTTTCCGATTATAAATGGTCAATGAGCATTATAGTTGTTAGCCAACTCGTCACTCTTATTGTTGCTGGTCTTGGCGTATTTCTTAGATTCTTTACATGGTTCATTCTTCTACCCTCGCGTGACTTTAAAGCATACCAAGAAGAAGTTAAAGATGCTGATTATGTGATACTTCGAAATCCAATATTGCGAAGTGGCATTCAAGATTCCTGTGTTACAGTTACAAAGATTGTCATGAACTTCATCATCAAGTTGATACCATTTCTGGTCATGTTTCCCTATGCGGTTGTGTTATCTTTGACAGATGAGTGTTTCAAAAAGAAAGTCAGACATGAAGAAGACATAGAAAAATTTAAGGATTTGCTTCAAAATGAGAAAAGGGGATTAGATAAGTGGACGTTGCGCGAAGGAGTGAAAGACATGAAAAGATGGATTGAAGGAAACAAGCCCAAATCATTAAATCGTCTGAAGGAAATCCTATCAAAATCTCCACCATCGGCATCCCAAGAGTCACTAGCACAGCTGTTAAGAAAGTTCTATGATTCAAAAAGGACAGGTTATGAAATGTCCACACTTTCACTAGTACTTGTTGCAAGAATCACAGACATTTCCATTCCATATTCTTTAAGTGGATCTCTACTGCTAAGCTCATTGAGTGAAGTCTTCCAAGTCATTCAATTTGTTGATAGGAAAATGAGTCCATCAACCTTTGAGAATAAAAAGAAGACTAAGCTTGCAGAAGCATTATTGAATAGTGATAAGTTCAATAGCCATTTGCTTCCCAAAATAATGAAGAAATTTAAAATGAAGACATCAGAATGTGAATCTGAATCCGATTCTCAGTTGGCCCAAGCAATTGAGATCATAAGAGGATTAAAAGGAGAACTGCCAACTGATTATGTTCGGAAGGAGTTGGCTATCATCACGGAATTCATATTGAGCTGCCGAGCTCATGGATCAGTTGAAGAATTATATGGGTGTTTAGAACAACTATTTGTTCATCTGTCAATTGAATATCTTATTGAATTGCCAAATGCAATATTCAAAGAAATTGTTGAATGTCATCCAGAAGAGTGTGAGAAAAGGATAAAATCGGTCTTGAAAATTCTTGGCAAAATTGAAGAGTTAGAGGGCGTTGTTCCGTGGTCTTTTCCGGAGGGAACTACTATTTCTCACTTGATATCAGATGAAGGTAAGAGTTTCATGACAGCTGCTGGTAGCATTCATGGCATTGGCAAGGATTGTGGTAATGATCAATCTGATTCTAAAACAACCCGAGATGAGATAATTCAGGTTGAATGACTTCGCGATACGCTTTATATGTATGAAAACGTTAAGAAAATCATCAATGTCGTTTGCTTGGCAAATTAATACTTATGTGCTTTCTCTAACTAAAGAAAAGTGTTTAAATGGTTGAAAAGTGATGTTTGACATAGTAGTAAAGAGACTGATCTCAAAAGAAATTCATAGATAAGATCGACTACCATTAAAAATTCAAGAAACAATGTGCTTTGAGTTCATTATATATATGGACACAAGTTACAATACTAAATACTTTTTAAAAACAAAGAAAAAGCAGTATATGAAAGTGGGAGGCAACTTGTAGATGAAGAAATTAGTCCTATATTACAATGTCAATGAGGATCATCAATTAAAAATAAATTGAAAAAAATACTTACCCAGCTTATAAAAGACAATTAATTGAATGCATAACAATTCAATCAAGTTTTATAGAACATTAGAACGAGTAATGATTCAAAGGGAGAAGTGTGTCGATGGAAAGTTAGATGATTCGAGTTATTCTACTGCGGTGCCTTTGATTGGTCTATACATAACAGGGGCCACTTTGTTATGCATATTATTCATTCTTCTCGACGTTTTTGCTGGTTTTCGAAATAAAAAGAGTGTTGGAAATGAAACACTCACACAAAACAACTTTTATTCAAACTCAAACAAATATTACAAGAGCACACTCACTCAAAAAACAAGATACTACAACTCACTCTTATTAAAGTTTGCTTCTTCACTCACTTAGGAAGCTCTTGATTTTTCTTATGTCTAAACTAAAATGGGGAGGGGTATTTATACTACCCATTCTTCTACAACCTTCCATTCTACAACCTTCCATTCTTCTACAACCTTCTCTACACCTCATTCTTCTACAACCTTCCATTCTTCTACAAAATTCCAATCTTCTACAACCTTCTCCTTCCTTCTCATACACCCTAGAAGTTTCTAGATTTGGACCTTGATGGACTTGGACTCCAATTTGATTTGATTTGGGTTTGGGCTCCTATAATGGATCAAGTTTATGATCCAACACCCCCCTTAAACTTGATCTTGTGACCCCTAGTAAGTTCCTTAATCTTATGAAGTCTTCGCTTGTCAATGGCTTGGTAAATATATCGGCAACTTGATCTTGTGACTTTACGTATTCAATTTCCACATCCTTTCTCGCAACACACTCCCTTATATAGTGGTAGCGAATATCGATGTGCTTGCTTCGATCATGGAATATTGGATTCTTTGCTAAGGCAATAGCTGACTTGTTGTCGACACAAACCTTGGTAGGCTCTTCTTGTATCAAGCCATTGACAAGCGAAGCCTTCATAAGATTAAGGAACTTACTAGGGGTCATAAGATTATAGGAGCCCAAACCCAAATCAAATCAAATTGGAGTCCAAGTCCATCAAGGTCCAAATCTAGAAACTTCTAGGGTGTATGAGAAGGAAGGAGAAGGTTGTAGAAGAATGGAATTTTGTAGAAGAATGGAAGGTTGTAGAAGAATGAGGTGTAGAGAAGGTTGTAGAAGAATGGAAGGTTGTAGAATGGAAGGTTGTAGAAGAAATGGGGTAGTATAAACAAGATATTACAAGAGCACACTCAAAGAAAAATCAAAACAACTTTTATTCAAACTCAAACAAATATTACAAGAGTACACTCACTCAAAAAACAAGATACTACAACTCACTCTTATTAGAGTTTGCTTCTTCACTCACTTAGAAGCTCTTGATTTTTCTTATGTCTAAACTAAAATGGGGAGGGGTATTTATACTACCCCATTTCTTCTACAACCTTCCATTCTACAACCTTCCATTCTTCTACAACCTTCTCTACACCTCATTCTTCTACAACCTTCTCCTTCCTTCTCATACACCCTAGAAGTTTCTAGATTTGGACCTTGATGGACTTGGACTCCAATTTGATTTGATTTGGGTTTGGGCTCCTATAATGGATCAAGTTTATGATCCAACAAAGAGATGGTTGCCTTGTAAGTTCTTTTCTCTTAATTCAGTCACCCTGACTCTTCTTTCTATAGCTGTAAAACTTCCGCTTGATCTCACAAGTCCGATGCCTCGTGTTCAAGATCAATTATCTAAGCTTACTGGTACTACTTTGATATGCATATGCATGGGCTTCTGCATGCCTTCCTAGGAACTTATAGGGAATCTGAATGCTTCAGTCATATGGTTGCATTGAGCATATTTGTGGTTACAATTGTTGTCAATATTTGTATTCAGATGCACACTGGTGTGATCATATTGTTTCGAGCTGAACACACTATAATCTTGTGTTGCATGACTATTTTACTAATGGCAGTTTGGTACTCAGCTTTAAAAATCCATAAACACAATGAGTTTTCTCATGATTGCATCAAAGAAAACTTTGTGAAGGGTCAAAAAAGTATGCTGCGCAGGTTGAAGCTGAGCTATTTGTGGAGTTATAACTCCAAACCTCAGTTTATGCTTTGCAGACGGCCATTAAGTAAATTTATAACTCTAATATGCATACTTGGATGGGTTTTTTGGGTGGCTCATTAAAGAATGCAAATCATATTTCGGAAGTTGTCGCAGTAGTCGTAAAAATCGGAATGAAGAAGCAGTGGAAGAATTTAAGGATTTAATTCATGAAGGAGAGATGGGATTGGATAAGTGGACATTATGGAAAGGTGTGAATGACATGAAAATATGGACAGAGAAAACCAAGGCCTTAAATCAATACATGCATTGAACTCTTATCAAAGACTCATCCATCATATCAAGATGATTCTTATCAAAGAATCATTGAAAATTCTGTAGCTAGTTGAAATTTGGATGGAAGGTAACACTCAAAATTTCCATGCTTGATCTGAGAAGCCGTGGTAGTAAAGCAGTTTGAAAAGATACAGAATCTACAAACTCTTTGATTAATGTATAGCATTTTCTTAGAGCGTCTCTTTTGTCTTTATACCTCACAAAATCGAAAAGTCCATTCAATATACACAATGCACCATTTTTGTCCTCATCAGTCAAGCAAAGACTAAAGAGCAAAGGTTGGATTAAAATATATGCCACATAAATTCATGACCAATCTTCAGCTACATCAAAGAAGATCAAATCAAGATATCTCAAAAGGTAGAGAAAGTAGAAGGAAAAGGAAATGGAGGGATTCGGCAAAAACTGTGCAGATGGGAAGTTAGATGATTCAAACTATTCATCTCCAATGCCTTTAATCGGTTTATACATAACAGCTGCCACTTTGGTATGTTTACTATTTGTCCTAGTTGATATTTTCTCTGGCTTTCACAATAGGAAGAGATGGCTACCTTGTCGACTTTTCCCTCTTAACTCCATCACCTTGACTCTTTTGTCTATAGCTGTAAAACTTCCAGTAGATCTAACAACTTCGATGCCTGGTGTTCAAGATCAATTATCTAAGCTTAGTGGTAATGCCTTGATGTGCAATTCTATGGGATTCTTCATGCCATCCCTTGGAATGTACAGCTATTCCGAATGCTTCACAAACGTGGTCGCTTTGAGCATATTAGTGATTACTGCTGTTGTCAATATTTGCATTCAAATGCACACCGGAGTGATCATTTTGTTTCGCGCCGAACACATTTTAATCATGTGTAGTATGATTGTATTACTGATTACACTATGGTTTTGCACTTTATATGTCCATAACGAAAAAGAGGCTTCTGCTGATGGTATCAAAGGTCACCTAACGAGTGGGCGAAAAAGCATGTTCTACAGGCTACAGATGTGCTATTTGAGAGCCTACAATTCAGACCCTCAATTTCATGTGATCTACAAAACTGTGATTAATGTTTGTGTGGGCATGATTTGTTTTCTCTGTTCAGTTGTTCTAATCCAAACCGCGGGTCGCTCACTTTTTTCTAAAGACTTGAAGTCTTGTGGCGATGGAGTTTCCGATTATAAATATTCGATGAAAGCTATAGTTGTTAGCCAAATCATCACTGCCATTGTTGCTGGTCTAGGCACTTCCCTTAGATTCATTACATGGTTTAATCTTCTACCGTCGCGTGACTTTAGAGCATACCAAGAACGAGTTATAGATGCAGATTATGTGATATTCTGCAGTCCAATATTGCAAAGTGGCATTCGAGATTCGTGTACTAAAGTTGCAAGCATTGTCATGGAGTATGTCATTAGGTTGATGACAGTTATGATTATGTTTCCGTTTGTAGTTGTATTATGTCTAGCTTGTGTTGCTATTGAAGAAGAAACCATGGGTGACGAAGACATGCAAAAATTTACGGATTTGATTGAAAATGAGAAAACGGGATTAGATAAGTGGGCATTAAGACAAGGAGTGAAAGATATGAAAAGATGGATTGCAGGAAACAAGCCGAACACATTGTATCAACTGAAGGAACTCCTATCCAAAACTCGTCCATCGGTACCTCAAGAGTCACTAGCGCACCTGTTAAGGAACTTCTATGATTCAGAGAAGCCAGGCTATGAAATGTCCACACTTTCATTAGTACTTGTTGCAAGAATCACCGACATTTCCATACCGTCCTCTTTAAGTGGATCTCTACTGCTAAGCTCATTGAGTGAAGTCTTTGAAATCATTCAGTTTGTTCAAAGGAAAATGAGTCCATCAACCTTTGAGAATAAAAAGAAGTCCATGCTTGCAGAAGCACTATTAAAAAGTAATAAATTTAATGGCCATTTGCTTCCTAAAATTCTGAAGAAGTCTAAAGTGGAGACATCCGAGTCTCAATCTCAATTGATCCAAGCAATTGCGATCATTAGAGGACTGAAAGAAGAATTACCTGCTGACTACATTCAGGACGAATTGGCTATTGTCACAGAGTTCATAATTAGGCGCCAAGTTCATGGATCAATTGAAGACTTGTACGGGTATTTGGAACAACTATTTGTTGATATGTTAAATGAGTATCTTGTCCAATTGCCAAATGCGATATTCAAAGAAATTGTCGAGTGCCATTCGGAAGAGTGTGAGAAAAGAATAAAATCAGCCTTGAGAGTTCTCCACAAATTTGAGCAATTAGAGGGCCTTGTTCCATGGTCGTTTCCCGAAGGAACTACTATTACACACTTGATATCAGATGAAGCTCCTACTAGGAGGCGATTCAGGTCGGTTGGAAGTAACACAAGTACCACTGCCGACATGGGTTTAGGTAGTCACACTGGTTCTACAACATCCAAAGATGAAATAATTCAGGTTGAATAAGATGATTGTATGTTTTACATGTATTATGTATATATATAAGAATATTAGTAAAATTAGTTCCTATGTTGTTTTATTTTCTGCAAATACTTGTGTACTTTCTCAGACTATATTAAGTGTTATATGAATGGCTCAACATGATAGTTGACATGGTAAAAAGGCTTAAGCACTGCGTTCTAATTTTGTACAGGATCAATCAATCATCACCATAGAGAAGTCGTAGAATACAGAGCTTCCGACTTAACAGACGAAGAAGATGTGCATAATTCAAATTGATGCATAAGTTGATTATTTAATTGTCAGAACTTATTTTCCCTTAAGATTTGCTTCCATAATTTGATGAAAACTTTTTGAGTACTAAGTCTAAAGTTTTTTTTTTCTGCTTGGAAGATAGATCAGTAGAATTTGAACTAAATTCTTGTTACCCGGAAACGCATAAAGAAAAAGTTAACAACTGTATACCCTTCAAAAACCCAAAATAAGTAATCAATTAAGATAATGAATGACTAAGTTTTTTTCTTCATATGAAGTATTATTGGCTTTGTTTTTCTATTTTGAAAAGGATAATGAACCATACAATATCTAACTAACGCAATTATCCGAAATTGAAGAGCTAGACACCCTAGTTGGATTACCCCTTCATAAAGGAAATCGAAATAGGACACATCAAAACAAAGAAATACCAGCTTCTAAAAGGAGGAAAATAAGTAGCACGGGAGAGGCATAGCTATGAAGGACAGAGACATGTATCAAAATAGACTAATAACAGCTTAACAGTTTATCGCAATGTGTTCAGAGTCAATGCAATGAGAGGTGTGCTTTAATTTGATATTTATCATTTTGTTGCATCTTTCAATCTTACATTTGTGAAGAATTAGTTGAAATCTCAATAGAATGGGCAAACTTACTTTGACATGTTAGTCACAAATAGTTTTTCTTTACTGGACTAAAACAAGATTTGATGGTAATAGTATCACTGTCAAACAATGAAGAACTTTTTTTTTTTTTTCTCTCATGCTTCCACGCTAGGGCACTGTCAGGCCCCATACGAGGGCGGCCCTCTCAACCCAGTTTTTTCCATACATAAAACTCGAACTCATGACCTCACTTGAGGGGAACGGAGTCCCTTGCCAGTCGGACCAACTGGTTGTTGAAGTCATCTTAATTTGATGTGATTGGATCAACTCAGAACATCATTAGATTACTAACAAGAAAATCCCTCGAACTATATGTATGGGATGAATTGGATAGCATCATCACAAGATTCAATGGCATGCCAAGTTTGATTAAACCACATAAAAAAGTTACCAGCATATATTTAAAGTGTTGTACGCTTTGGTATTCTAACTTACTTGTTCTATCTCTTATAAGCTCATCGAAAAATTGATGCGTAAGTGGTGTCTACAGAAATATATAAAAGAGAAGAACTAGGCATGCACCTAATCACAATACTTTCACATCGCACAGTTTATTTCACAATTGAAACCATCATTTTGTTTGGCAATCATGTACATGGAAATATTATTCAAGGCCAGGAGCCAATACGTAAAGAAGTGTGAACTAGTTGAAGCAGCTTTGCATAGTTGATCATGGATCCAACTTACACTCATTAAATAATGCAATTTCTAAGCAAAAGCAAAGGTATAGCAGAACATTTATTAAAAGGAAAAAAGAGGAACAACATAATTGTAGGTAGGATTGTTTATTAAAGTTCCTAGCAAAAATACATTTTCCACAACAATGCTTCATATTTTTACATCCACTTTATCTATGTATAGGTATTATCAATTGACTTAATTAGCACCATTACTTGTATATATATAATACCAGCCTATCACATACTAGGCAACTGAAACTACAGCTGCTCTTTGTTAGGTTGATCTGGGAAGATCAAAGTGATAAGCGTCTCAATAGACAAAGTGATTGAGAGAAAAAAAAATGGGGGGAGGGAACTGTGTGGATGGAAAGTTAGATGATTCTAACTATTCTTCTCCAGTGCCTTTGATCGGTTTATACGTAACAGGGGCCACTTTGGTTTGTCTACTTTTCATTCTTCTTGATGTTTTTGCTGGTTTTCGATATAGAAAGAAATGGTTACCATGTCGGTTCTTCTCTCTCAATTCAGTCACCTTGACTCTTCTTTCTATAGCTGTAAAACTCCCACTAGATCTCACGAGCTCAATGCCGCGTGTTCAAGATCAATTGTCAAAGATAACCGGCACTTCTTTGGTGTGCATATGCATGGGCTTCTTCATGCCCTCCCTTGGAACTTGCAGGGAATCCGAATGCTTCAATAACATGGCTGCCTTGAGCATATTTGTAGTTACAATTGTTGCCAACGTGTGCATTCAGATGTACACTGGTGCGATCATCTTGTTTCGAGGCGAACTCATTGTAGTCTTGTGTTGCATGATGGTTTTACTCATGGCACTGTGGTGCTTTGCTTCCGAAATCCACAGTCATAACGAGGTTTCTCATGATGGTATTAAAGACAACCTTGTCAAGGGTAAGGGAACCATGCTGCACAGATTGAAGGTGAGCTTTTTGCTTGGCTATAACTCTAATCCTCAATTTACGCTTTGTAGACGTCCCTTGAGTACTTTTGCAACTACCCTTTGTGTGCTTTCTTCATTTGTGCTAATGAAGGTTGCATTTCAATCTCTAGTGTCTAATAAGAAGAACTCGGACTTGTGTGAAGGAGTTTCTGTTTATAAATGGTCAATGACATCCATAGTTGTTAGCCAGATCATCACAGTCGTAATAGGTGGTTTAGCAATCGCATTTAGACTCTTCAGCTTGATTGGTCATTGGTTAGGTGATATTGGAATGCTGCGTGATGGATTTGAAGATGCAGATGCTATAATAGCTTATAATCCAATATTCCATGGTGGGTGGTCGTTTTCTTTAATAGCTTTTGCAAAGGGAGTACTCAAAGTCCTCGTTCTCACCATTTCACTCTTGTTTTCGACACCATTTCTGCTCTTGGAGGGGTGCATTACAGAGTTGGTATTGAAAGATGACAGCTGTGGCAATAATCCTAACAATGAGGATGAAGATGCAATGGCGGAATTTAAGGATTTAATTCATGACGGGGAGATGGGGTTGGATGAGTGGACATTGAGGAAAGGTGTGGATGACATGAAAGGATGGATAGAGAGACCCAAAGCCTTAAATCAACTCATTAAACTTCTATCGACGACCACTCCATCATATTATGGAGAGTCTCTTGTTCACCAGTTAAAAGCTCACTATGATTTAGTAAGGCCAGGGTATGATGTATCTTTGCTCACCATTGTCCTTCTAGTAAGAATTGCAAACATTTCCATACCGTCTCCTCTGAGTGGAACTCTATCGAGCTCCTTGAATGAAGTTTTTAAAATCCTTCATTTCGTCGACAAAAAAACTCGTTCTTCAAGCTTTGAGAACAAGAAGAAATCTGTGCTTGCAGAAACATTATGGAAAAGGGACAGTTTCAATAGCCTTCTGCCAAAGATTGTCAAAAAGTTTGGAAATCGTGGTGCATTTCAAAATCAATCTCAGTTGGACCAATCAACTGCAATCATTAGAGGACTAAAAGAAGTGTTGCGCAGAGATTATGTGCGAGACGAATTGGCTATGCTGACAGACTTCATACAGCTTCGGGCTTATGTATCTATAAGGGACTTGCATGGCTACATAGAACAACTATTTGTTGACATGATGAATGAGTTTCTCGCTCAATTGCCAAATGTCTTACTCAAAGAAATCATCGAAAGCAACGCTGAAGAATGTGAGACGACAGTGAAATTCGCCTCGAATGCTCTATGCAATATGAAAAATTTAGAGGCCCTTGTTCAATGGTCATTTCCTGTTGGAACTACTATTACTCGTTTGATATCTGATTAACTCCCTAAAGTGTGACTCTTGAGAGCAGCATTGCGCTTCACTCAAGTAGAGACTGCAGGGCTCGCTTCGTTTCTATTGCTACCCAAGAAGAAATAATCTTAGTTGTATAAGTTGATTATGCTTCTGACAGACGTACTATGTTGTCTCCTTGGATGGCTCACTTCATTTGTATGAAATGTCA
The DNA here is from genome assembly GCA_039657365.1 of Stephania yunnanensis. Lineage (NCBI taxonomy): Eukaryota > Viridiplantae > Streptophyta > Magnoliopsida > Ranunculales > Menispermaceae > Stephania > Stephania yunnanensis. The sequence continues at coordinate 8,150,923 of CM077582.1, forward strand.
TTTTCATCTTAGCATTGTGTTTGGAGTAAATGATATGATAGGTAGAAAATTGTAAATGCCCTCTTAACACACATTGTATTGTGCACATCATACACATTTCAATGCCAAGATGAATGTCTAACAACTACATAACTGGTGTTGGGATCATAAGTATGTCACCTGCCTTTTCCCTTTGCTTATAGGCAAAAAGCGAGTATTTTTATAATTAAAAAAATAATTAAATAAAATTCTGAGGATAAAATTAGAATACTTTTGTGCAAACAACGTCTAAAGACTTTGGACAATAAATCAAATATTGATCCCATATCTTTAATCTGCCCCTACTTTACCAAAGTTGTTTTGTAAATTTTCCATGAAACAGTAAGGATAGCGTGCAGAGGCCAATGAGTTAATTAAATATCAATCCTATCCTCCTAAACTCAATTGGCCTGGTGAAAATAACTAATACTGGGCAATGTGAATTTCTATAATCTTTATTTTAAATTGTCATCTGCACCATTAAGATCTGTGTCATATATGCTTTGCAAATGAAATAAACATGACTGGGTAATATTTGTCAATTTAGAAAGTTTCCAAATAAAGGGAATCAAAGCGAGTGCTAAGTATTCAGGAAGTCAAGAAAACCGTGTGCTAACAGTGTAATCAAAGCAACACAATAAGATATTTCAAACACAAAGAAAGAACAAGGCAAGTGAGAGGTAACATGCACCCCATAAAAAATTGCAATATATTATTGACTGGTCAATTAGGAAATTAATAGAATTAATTGTTCTCTGTCCAACATTTCATAATCTTGCATTGACTTCATTTATAATGTATACTTTTCCATCCTTGCATCACAAAATTGAGCGAAATGGAAGAGTTTGACCCATGTTGTTGCACTCTCGGTATGACAAAATGCCATAAATTAGTACTCAACCAAGTTGGTATTCCTAAACCATTTAGTTGGTATGCAAATTAAAAGAATATAACTGGATAGGCAGGTTAGAGAAGATCATATTGAGATATCTGAACAGGCAGAATAAGAAAGAGAAGGAAATGGCGAGTGAAGGGAAGTGCGTGTTAGATGATTCGAGTTATTCTTCTCCAGTGCCTTTGATAGGTTTATACATAGCGGGAGCAACATTGGTATGTTTACTCCTCATTCTCCTAGATGTTTTTACGGGTTTTCGAAACAAAAAGAGATGGTTGCCTTGTCGGTTTTTCTCTCTCAATTCAGTTACCTTGACTCTTCTCTCGGTAGCAGTAAAACTTCCACTAGATCTCACAAGTCCAATGCCGCGTGTTTCAGATCAACTATCTAAGCTTACTGGTACTACTTTGCTGTGCATATGCATGGGCTTCTTCATGCCTTCCCTCGGAACTTATAGAGAATCCGAAAGCTTCAGTAACATGGCAGCCTTGAGCATATTCGTGGTTACAATTGTTGTTAATATTTGCATTCAGATGCGCACTGGTGTGATCATTTTGTTTCGAACTGAACACATTATAACCTTGTGTTGCATTATGATTTTGCTAATGGCACTTTGGTACATTGCTCTCGAAATCCATAGCCACAATGAGGTTTCCCATGATGCCATCAGAGAAAACTTTGTGAAGGGCCAAAAAGCTTGCTACGCAGGTTGAAACTGAGTTATTTGTGTAGTTATAATTCCAACCCTCAATTAATGCTTAGTAGACTACCGGTGAACACTCTTGTGTCCGCGGTTTGTTTCCTTTCCTGTTTTGTTCAATCAAAGGTTGCATTTCAAACTTTAGGTTCTAAACTGTTAGACTCCTGTGAAGGACCAGCAATATCTTCTTATAAATGGTCAATGAGGACAGTAGTTATTAGCCAGATTGTCACAATTGTTGTAGGTACACTGGCTATCAGCTTTCGACGATTCAGTTTGGCTGGTCATCAACTGCATGATTTTGGAATACTAAAAAATGGAATTCAAGACGCAGAAACTTTAATAGTTGGAAATCCAGCATTGAATAGGAGTAGTTTGTTAAAAAGCTTTTCACGGTTATGGAGGCCACTATTCCAATTACTTGTGGTTTTGATTGCAATTTTATTTTCATTTTTGTTTCTATTTCTGGATTGTTTCTTTGAAAGGTCCTTTGAAAACAATGAGAATGAAGAAGCAGTAGATGAATTTAATGATTTAGTTAAAGAAGTAGATGTGGTGGTGGATAAGTGGACATTGAGGGAAGGTTTGAATGACATGGGTAGATGGATAGAAAAGACCAAAGCTCTAAATCAACTCGTTAAACTCCTATGGAAGACGCCTCCATCACATCATGATGAGTCTCCTATTTGCCAGCTAAAAGCTCACTACGACTTAGTGAGGCCAGGGTATCAAATATCATCTCTTTCCGTTGTACTTCTTGTGAGAATCATTGGTAACGTTGCAATACCATCTTCTCTAAGTAGATCTCTATCACGGGCATTGGATGAAGTATTTGAAGTCATTAATTTTGTTGGTAGAAAAATGAGTTCTCCTAGCTTTGAAAACAGGAAGAAGTGTGCACTTGCGGAAGCATTACGAGAAAGTGATGCATATAACTGGCTTCATCCAAGAATTTTAAAGAAATTTGGAATTGAAGATGCATTCCAGAATCAATCTCAGTTGGATGAAACAATCATCATCATCAAAGGATTAAAAGAAGTGATGGAAGCAGATTATTTGCGAGACGAAGTGGCCATGATGACAGACTTCATAGAGCGCCGAGCTTATGGATCTATGGAAGAATTGTATGGCTACATCGAACAACTATTTGTTGGCATGGTAAATGAGTTTCTCACTCAATTGCCAACTGCTATATTCAAAGACATTGTGGAAAGCAATTCAGAAGAAATTGAGGATAGAGTGAAATCAGCCTTGAGATTTCTATGCAGAATGGAACAAATGGAGGCCCTCGTTCAATGGTCATTTCCTGTTGGTACTACTATTACTCATTTGATATCCGACGAACTTCCTGATGTGTGACTGTTAAGGCTAGACAAGATCTCTATGCTTATCATTTTTAAGTTTCTCGATTTTGTATGAAATATTCTTGTCTTTGCTTTTCTATTTGAAATAAAAAGTTCAAATAGATTATCAAAGTTCACAGATTTTTGTAAAAATTTTATCCAACTTTAGTCTGCCCTTACTTTAACAAAGTTTTGGGCCCTGTTTTCTAAATTTTCTCATAAACCATTGTAAGCATGCAAGGACAAAGAGTTAAAAAAGATACAGTAGTGGCCACTTGTTGTTTGGCAGACACAGAGGCCAATGAATTGAATATAAATTCTTCCAAATTCAACTGGTCCAGTAAAACTAAAACTGCCCAATTAGAATCTCTATGCAAACATTTATTTTAAATAGCAACCAGCACAACATTTCATGGTCTTGTTGTTTTCCATGTTTATATAGTTATATAGAGGTTTTTTTGGGCAGAAAAGGATAAGCACCATCAATTAAAACAAAGACTCAACCAAATAATTAAATTGGACTTACTACTAAAATTACATACTTTGCAAATGATTGAAATATAGTTCTCTAGGCAGGTCTAGTGAACATCTGATTGAATATATCTCATCAATATAGGCAGATCAAGAAAGAGAAGAGAATGGGGAGTCAAGGGAACTGGGACTTAGATCATTCAAGTTATTCGTCACCGGTGCCTCTGATCGGTCTATACACAGCAGGAGCCACTTTGGTATGTTTACTGTTCATTCTTCTTGATGTTGTTGCTGGTTTTCTAAATAGAAAGAGATGGTTGCCTTGTCGGTTTTTCTCCCTCAATTCAGTCACCTTGACTCTTCTTTCGGTAGCTGTAAAACTTCCGCTAGATATGACAAGCCCGATGCCAGGTGTTTTAGATCAACTATCTAAGCTTACTGGTACTACTTTGATATGCATATGCATGGCTTTCTTCATGCCCTCCCTTGGAACTTACAGGGAATCCGAATGTTTAAGTAACATGGCCGCCTTGAGCATATTCGTGGTCACAATTGTTGTAAATGTTGGCATTCAGATGCACACTGGCGTGATCAATTTGTTTCGAACTGAACACATTATAATCTTGTGTTGCACGATGATTTTACTAATGACGCTTTGGTACATTGCTCTCAAAATCCATAGCTACAATGAGATTTCTCGTGATGGTATCAAAGAAGAGTTTGTGAACAGCAAAAAGAGCATGTTATACAGGTTGAAGGTGAGTTATTTGTGCAGCTATAACTCCAACCCTCAACTTATGCTTTGCAGAATGATGTTAAGTGCAGTTGTGTACTCACTTTGTATGATTTCTTTAGTTGTGATATTGAAGGTCATATTTCAAGCTTTAGTGTTTAAGAAGTTAGCATTTAGCGACGGGTCATTATCTGTTTATAAAGGGTCGATCAGGATTATATTTGTTAGCCAGATCATCACAATCTTGATAGGTGGGTTAGCCATCACCTTTAGAAAATTCAGCTTGACTGGTCATCTGTTACATAAATTGGAAATACTACAAGATGGGGTTCAAGATGCTGAATTTATCCTAGGCACTAATCCAATGTTCACATCTGGTTGTTTGATGTGTTTTATGTCATGGTGGAAGGGAGTATTCATGGCATTTGTTGCTTTAATTGGAGTCTTAGTTGGAATACCATTTGCAGTTTTGGATGGGCTTGTAAGCAGGATCAGATATGAATATGAATCGCGTGGTGGGAGTTGTCTAAATAGTTCTGACAATGAAAATGAAGAAGCAATGGAAGAGTTTGTTGATTTAGTTGGGAAGGGGGATATGAAGTTGGATGAATGGACACTGAGGAAAGGTGTGAATGACATTCAAAGATGGGTAGAGAACATCAAAGCCTTAAATCAATTCATTGCGCTCTTATCAAAAAGAATTTCATCAAATCAAGCCGAGACTCCCATTAGCCAGTTAAAAGCTCACTATGATTCAGTAAAGCCAGGATATCAGATCTCTTGTCTTTCCATAGTACTTTTGGTGAGAATTGCGACCATTTCAATACCATCTTCTTTGAGTGGATCTCTGTTGAGCTCCTTGGATGAAGGATTTGAAATACTTCATTTTGTTAGCAGCAAAATGAGTTCTTCAAGCTTTGAGAACAAGATGAAAACTGTGATCGCAAAATCGTTAAAGGCAGGTGGCAACTTCAACTACCTCCTCCGCAAAATGGCCAGAAAGTTTAAAAATGATGCGGCATTCCGAAGCCAATCTCAGTTGATCAAAGCAATGGCGATCATCAAAGGATTAAAGGAAGTCTTGCCTTCTGATTACGTACGACATGAGTTGGATATGATGACAGACTTTATACAATGTCGAGCTTATGAATCCATTGAGGAATTGTATGAGTACATAGAACAACTCTATGTTGACATGGTGAAAGAGTTCCTAGCCCCACTGCCAAAAGCCATACTCAAAGAAATCATTGAAAGCAATGCCGAAGACATTGAGAACAAGGTGAAATTTGCCTTGAAAGTTCTTTGCAAAATAGAGCCGCTAGAGACCCTCGTTGAATGGTCATTCCCTGTCGAAACTACTATTACTGACTTGGTATCTAATGAGCAACCAGATGTGTAACCATTAGAAGGTATAAGTTGAATATGCTTAATGTGATGTACTACCATGTATTAAAAGAATTATGTTTTTTTATTGTGTTCCTATTAAGGATCTTAGGTCAAAGAACTCCAGCTTGGGTTTTAAGTGTGAAGGAGCTAGTAGGTTATATGTGGGTGCTTCTCCAAAATGGCATGGCACTTGAGAGTTCTTGCTCCAAATTCATAAACTTTGTATTATTTCTCAAGTAGTCGATGTGGGAATATCTCTTTCACTTCTTTATCTCTCACACCTTTTTCCTTTTACCAAAAGTGCGAGCAAAATTAAACTTTGAGGATAAATTCAGGATTTTTTTGGACAGACCATTTATATTTAAACTTGAAAAATAAATAATAAAAAGAAAAATGAATTCCACAACTTCATTTTTCCCCTACTTCAACAAAACCTTGGGCCTAGTTTCATAAAATTTCCATGAACCAATGTGAGTATGCAGAGGCCGATGAATTAATGAACAAATATAACATAGTAGTAGTGCCAACTAGCAGTTAGGCAGACACAGAGGCCAATGAATTACACATACATATTCAAATAGTAGTTCTTTTGAAACTAAAACTACGCAATGAGGATGTCCATGCAAATTTTTGAAGTAAATTTAATTCTGCACAACATTTCATGGCATAGGTGTTTTTCATGTTTATACATAGTTTTTCTCTGGCAGACAAGGATGACCACTAGCAATTATTAAAGACCAACCAAATTGACTTGCTAAACCAATTATATGTTTTGCAAATGCAAATTAATATCACTCGCTAGGCAAGTAGATATATACGTATATCAATCTAAGCAAATCAAGGAAGAAGAATGTGAAGAGTCAAGAGAAGTTGTGTCAGTTGATGATTCGAGTTATTCTTCTCCAGCGACTTCAATCGGTCTATACACAGCAGGAGCAACTTTAGCAGGAGCAACTTTGGTATGCTTACTCTTGATTCTTCTTGATATTTTTGCTGGTTTTCGGGATAGAAAAAGATGGCTACCCTGTCGATTTTTCTCTCTCAATTCAGTCACCTTGACACTTCTTTCCATAGCTGTAAAACTTCCACTAGATCACAAGTTCGATGCCTCATATTCAAGATCAATTATCTAAGCTTACTGGTACTACTTGATATGCATATGCATGGGGCTTCTTTGTGCCCTCCCTAGGAACTCACAGAGAATCTGAATGCTTCAATAACATGGCTGCCTTAAGCATATTTGTGGTTACTATAGTTGTCAATATTTGCATTCAGATGCACACTGGTGTGATCATTTTGTTTCGAGCCTAACACATTGTTCTGTTGAAGCCTACATTTAAATATCTAGTTTTTTTAAACAGTTTGATCTTCGTGAAGGATCAATATCTATTTATAAATGGTCAATCATGATTATAGTTGTTAGCCAGATCATCACAATTGCTGTAGCAAGTTTAGCCATCGCAATTTTTAGAAGATTCAGCTTGGAAGCTGGTCATCGATGACACCAATATGGAGTACTCGGAGATGAAGTTCAAGATGGAGAATCTATAATAATCAGCAATCTGATGTTCCAACTAGATTATTTGTTGTGGTTTAGATATTACTCATGATAATTGTTCTTTCAATTTCATTCTTGGTTGCAATACCATTTTTGGTTTTGAATCGGCTCGTATGGAGTGTCACATACGAATGGGATTGCAAGGATGAGCATGAAGAAGCAAGGGAAGAATTTAAAGATTTAATTGGTGAAGGAGATAGGAAGTTGGATGCATGGACATTGAGGAACGGTGTGGATGACATGCAAAGATGGATATATAGAAAAACCAAAAGCCTTAAATGAACTCATTAAACTTTTATCGACGACTCCTCCATCACTTGAAATTGACCAATCTCCTATTTGCCAATTAAAAGCTCACTATGATTTAGTAAGACAATTTGGGACTGAGGCTATGTTGTTGTTGTTGTTGTATGATTTAGTAAGACCCGGGTATCAAATTTCTTCGCTTTCCATATTACTTCTCGTGTGGATTGCAACCATTTCTACACCATGTCCTCTGAATGGATCTCTGCTAAACTATTTGGATGAAGTTTTCGAAATTCTTCTTTTTGTTGACAGAAAAATGAGTTCTATGAGCTTTGAGACTAAAATGAGATCCATGTTTGCAAAAGCTTTGTGGAGAAATGGCAAATTCAACAACGTCTTTGACAAAATCGACAAAGATCTTGAAAATAATGATATGCATTCTAGAGGCAATCTCAGCTGGACAAAGCAATGTGGATCATCAAAGGACTAAAAGAAGTGATTCACTCTGATTATGTACAAGATAAGTTGGCTATGATGACTGACTTCAAACAACTCCGAGCTTATGAATCTATCGGAGAACTGTAAGGGTACATAGATCAACTCTATCTTGACATGGTTAAAGAGTTCCTAGTTCCATTGCCAGAAGCCATACTCAAAACAAATCATTGAAAGTAATGCCGAAGACATTGAGAAGAAGGTGAAGTTTGCCTCGAAAGTTTTATGCAACATAGAGCCATTAGAGACGCATGTGGCATGGTCATTCCCTGCCGGAACTACTATTACTCCTTTGGTATCCAATGAACTTCCTATTGTGCGACTCTAGAAAGCAGCATTGCACTTCATTCAAAATGAAATAATCCAAGTTTTATACTTTGATTATGCTTATTGTAATGTACTACCATGCATGAAGAGAATTCTACATGTTTTCATTAAGTTTCTCGTTTGTAAGAAACATTCTTGCCTTTGCTTTTTCTCAGTATTTGAAACCAACAACAAAGCCTCAATCCAAAATTAGTGTATCTAAAAAGCCCTCTTTCCAAATCCCTTAAATCTTTCTTAATAGATGCATTCCAAATTAACTTATGTATGCCTGAACATCGTCGAGTTTCTTCCGTTTCTATCAAGTCAAGTTTTCTTTTTGTGGCATTTACAGGCTATCTTTGAAGGCGTTCAAACCACCGCAACCACATTTCCTTAATCTCTGTTCGCCAATTGATGATACACCTACTTTTTCTAGAATTTCATATTTTTTATTCTGTCTTTACGAGTTTTTTTCATTTTCCACGGATTTATCTAAAAATCCCAATTTTCCGCTACTTTCATTATATGTATGTGTTATTTAAAATAATCCTGACCATTCAAGTATAGAGTAAATAGATACTAACCTTTCTCGAGACATCTGCTGGCATGGCGCACACGTAGCAATGTACAGTCAGCATATACGCCACGTCACGATCCACACTAACACACACAGGTACAAACCACCGTTATGATGCCCTAATCAAAATCGTTTTGGATCAAAAACACGAAACCCTAAAAACGAAGAAAAATCATCGCTAAAGGAAAGTGAAAGAAGTGGCACCTCTTGCGTTCAACGAACCCTAACGAAGAGGAATCGATCGATGAGTCAGAGAATGCATTTGTGGATTTCGCTTCCACTAAGCCTAATGTAATAATCTTTAATACTGTGTTTGGCTTGAGAATAAAAACAAGTTTTTCAACCAACAGCGGATTGGTCCAAGTGTTGAGGGACTTATTCCTGTCACGAGTTCAAGTCTTGTGAATGAAAAAAATTAGGTTAGGAGGGTCGTCACTCATATGAGGCTTGTCTGTGCCAAAGCATGGACTAGTCTGTGCAATTAGTGTCGGACACTAAAAAGAAAAAAGTTTTTCGTATCTAAAATGCAACTTTTAATATTGGCGCGGCTATGTTGTGGCGGCCCCGCGCCATTATGCCGACCCGGGGTATCGTCTCTCCTTCCGCTCCTCGCTCGGTGGGCCTAGATACACGTGTCTAACACCCGTCCGTCCATCTCATTTCTCGATAATCGCGTCCACGTATTTACCACTAATTTGGTTAACCGATTTTTCACACTAATTTTAATTTATCTCCTTATGTTTAATTGTCTATAGCTTCTTCAAGTCCTAGTCAGACTAGTAGTTTGTGTATTACAGAGTTGCAAATAGATAACCGGTATTTTACAGTGGAAGTCTTAAAGTAACATTAACATGTATTTTCATTAACTCTTAAGTTTTATAAAGCATCACCCCTCTGTGGAAAAACTCCGAATAGAGTACACAAGATATATAACGCGACAAAAGTAAATATATACAAGTACACATGTCTCACCAATTTCCCATAAACCTAAAATATATAGCAAACTATCAAAATAAACAACCCGAAAAGCTTAGAGATAGTCGTTAAGAATCTCCTTATCCGTACTCGTAGAAGGATTTATACTCAATAGGGATGCAAGTTGAGTGGGGAATCTCAACGAGGACCTACGGGGATGAGGATGGAGAATTTTAATGGGAATGGAGCTGAGGATGAGGATAAAACCTCATACACACCCGGGTATGGGTACGGGGATGGAGAAAAATATATTCGCGGGGATACCCGTGGGGAATCTCCATTGGTAATATCCGCATAGGATCCCCGTGGTATCCCCATTGGGTATCCTCGTGGGGATTACCCATGGGGATCCCCGCGAAGATCCATGTATTTATCAAATACATTTATATACATTGTATATATCAATTTTATAAAATATTACAAGGCTTTCACCCAAAATACTAGTGATAAACAAACTATAATGTTATTTATAATTTTAACTTGTTTGGTTAATTATATGTTTTTTAATTATATTTTTTGTTTTGAATTGTTTGCAACTATATTTATATGTTATACTTTATTTGGTTGAAATTTTCAACAATTGTAATTATATGCATGTGTACCATACTTTTTTATAAATTTTTGAAAAAAATTTAGTGGGAAAAAATATTTCCCGCAGTGATTCTTCGCAAATTCCCCGCAAAAATCCCCGCGGGGATATTCAATGGGGAATGTTTTTTTTTTTTCCTATAGGGATTCCCCATCCCCGTGGGGATTAGGCGGGGATGGGGATGGGGATGAAAATTCATCCCCGCGTTAGGATGAGTATGGGGATGGGGGATGAATTCTTAAGCGGGGATGGGGATGGAGATGGGGTCCCCATCCCCTCCCCTCCCCGTTTGCATCCCTAATACTCAACCATCATAACAAAAACATATGACGAGTCCAGTAAGTAAAATTTCAAAGAAATCCACTAAGCATTTATACGATAAAGTAAAGGAAATCCAATAACTACTATTAAATAAACATGGGAAATGTAAACACACAACTATAAAAATGGATCATCGCATGCGTAAATAACAATAAAGAGCAAACGTATGTGCTTGTTTTTAAGTCAGATTAGACCATACTTCAGATACCCTCCCCAAGATCCCATTAGACGCACCCAACTAGCCCATCACCTGGTCCCTCTTAGTGGCCGGCGTAGACCCACGACGCACCGACACAAGTACCGACAAAGTAGCTCGAGTCGTTATCCACCAAGGACTCTTGATACACATGATATGGTCTAGCGTGCCCTAGACATACAACGGAATACCCAGTGGGAGTAAACTCAACCAACCGTTCAAACAGTGACACGTATGTAGACAACAGAGTAAAAAGGGAATAGAATCAAGTAATATAGTAAAATAGTAATGAAAGTAAATAAATATTCAAGTGACGCTTCTGAAGGTTTTACAAACCTCAAACACGCACTCCAAAGCCCCGCAATCACCCCGATCTTGTTCCCGACACTCGCCTATCAACTCCTAGGTCCCTGGTATCGATTATTTAAATATTCGTTTAATTACATAATTGAATTAAAATTGTTATTAAAATTATTGTGGGATGTCCCTGTGGGTATATTCACTATTCATTATCTTCTCCATCAGCCCAATATGCACGGCACTATATGCACCCTAGTCATTACTCAAGGAACCCCATTTAATTCCAACACCACATGAAATAACTAATATGCCCCCTACACAATTGAAGAAGAAAAACAGTTTGTTTAGGCACCCCACCACATTTTTCATTGTAGAATAACAACTCCAACCATTTTGTTATCTTCGACGACGATCGAACGTGACATTCTTCGGTCAAAGAGTGCATACAAGGTTTTGTATGTACTTATTTGTTGCTATTTTTCAATGGTTTTAGGCATGGGTGTGACGACCCCTTCTCTAAATAAGGGCACCGCCCGGCCTTATCCCTAATGAAGCCTTAATCTCCCATATATGACCTAACACGGAACTAGTCAGCCTTATTTAAACACTTAAACACCTACCAATTATGATACCACCTACAGTTAACTAGATAGTTCTACTGACTAACCTATGGTTGTCTATAAATCAGAGTTAATTTAGATTTTCTATCTAACAAATTATTCAGCGGAAGTCTTATATCGTTACTGGTGGAAATTAGATCCTAAGGCCTAACCTATTGTGGAAAAACCAGGAAATAGTGATCACATGCATATATAAACAAAAGTGGTGATATATACAACATGTGTCTGGTCAGATGTTCCTATCAAGCAACCCAAAAGTAAAAATATCATGTACATATAAAATGTAATACAAAAGAATATAAAACGTACAAAAATATGTCGTAGCAGTCCTTTACCGGCTCAGAGGTAGTCACAAATATTCCCTTTACCTGGTCAGCTACTCGGCTGATCCGCACCCATCGCCACAAACTAGACGGTGAGTACGTGAAATTATTTAAGTAATACTGAGAGACATTAATCCACATTCTCAAATAGGCAACAAGTATCAAATGACATAATTTAATTAGCAACTATGCTGAAAGAAATATCATGAAAAGAGATACTTGAGTTAACCAAATATGAAACTGACTCAAGGCTAATAAGTAATGGATTAGGGTCAGTCGGCCATGAGCTACATCACATCATCCTTTCCACTACAATTTGAGCTCTACTTTATATCATTTCATTACAAATTGAGCTTTATATCATAATTCCAAAAGGTCGTACTTACGATTACGTCTTTTCTATTCCAAGTGAATTAGTCGTCACCGGAATGTATACTTGCTAACGTACCCGAGTTTTAAAAATCGTCGTGCTTATTCAAGTTATTCTTGCACCAACAAACCCCGAGGTCCGGTTACCTCATTCGAGGCACGTTACCCCGTATGTCATGCAAGGTAGTGGAGAAATTCCCTAACATCTTGAAAAGTCTAGTGACCCCCGTATTAAAGCTGAATTTCTATCATCAAATGACCATAACCACAAGAACCACTTTCACTTTCAATAATGATTCGATAATAGAATCAAAGAGATGTAACTGCATACTACTGCACAAAAGATTAGAGTCAAAATAAACAAACAATCCTAATAGCATGCTATATCACTGACTTCCAAACACAAAAATCAACATGACAAAGTATGGGAATAGGAATCAATGATAGTATATAAACAACAGAGTATGCTATTAGCAACGTCATAAAATGACAAATGAACAAGTCATAGCATATGGATTTCAAAGGTAAATTCAGTTCGAATAACTGAGTATGAATAAATAAATGGAATGAAATGTAAATAAATGCCTCACTCAGTTTACTTACAGTCCACAACAATTCCTAAGCTATTCGGCTACTCGTCGTGTCACTGTACGCACCCAACATTTGACAATATATCATTTACGATCCTAACATTTGACAATTTATCAATTTAGATTCAAGATTAATTATTTAAAATTCCTAAATTGGTCGAAATCGAATTCGATACCAATTTGCCAATCTCGCGCTTTTCGAGGTATAAACCATGTAAAAGTCTCGTCAAAAATTTCAAAATGTTATGTTTCATAGAAACTTATCAATTTATATTTATTTTGTCGAAATATAATTTTTCAAAATATTTCCTTTTTTTTGGGAATTTTTCCCAATTTTCCTCCATTTTTCTATTTATTTTCTTTATATATATAAATATATGGGTTTGGGTTGAACCAGGCCGGTTCACCCAACCCATCTTCTCCTTCCTCTCAACTTACAGTATTTTTTTTCTTGAGGCATTGGGGTTGGCTCCCAACCCCAACCCCAACTAGATTCGATGGCAGGGGATACACCCCTGCCATCTCCCTCCTCACACCTCTTGACCATGGAGGCCGAACCTCCATGGCCACGACAACAACAACGACAATCAACTCACCTTGATCGCCTCTCGGTCTGTCTCGTCTCTCTCTCTCTCTCTCTCTCTCTCTCTCTCTCTCTCTCTCTCTCTCTCTCTCTCTCTATTCGGTTTCTTCTTCTTTGTTTTTTTTTTTTTTTTATTTCTCTCCACCGACTTTAAGAGATCAAATTGAGATAAGTTGGACTAAATGATTCATTTGACCCCTATTTATATGATTTGGGTTGGCTTGAATGTGAGCCACACATCTCAAAACATACACGTATCTCGAGGCACATCGGGTGGTATTCCCTACACACTTGTCCCTTAAGTCACATACAAGTGACTCTAACCTTAACACACTTGCATAGAGATGGGTGTTTGTATGTCTAGATGTGTGTCTAGTGAGTCCCATTTGATTTCTCTACTTTAGGCCCATTAATATAAATCCTTATGTGACCACATTAAACTCACATGTGTAGTGCACAATTTAAATCAATTTATTAAAATTACCTCGTGAGCTGCTACCTCAGGCTCACGTTGACACGCGAATCGAGGCGCGTCCCCACTCGTCTCGGTATCTGCATACCCGTAGAATTGACTTAGTAGTCTACACATATACAATACACTAGGCATACAATACACAAATATAACATTTACCTCGGCCACCGTGCCTCGGTAGTGACATGTATCTCGCTGCGGGTCCCACGTCATGGGTTATTTGGTTCTGATTAACGAATTAAACGTATATTAATTATTTGGGTCGTGACAATGGGTATGTAGTGTGTTGGTGGGATGGAAATAGTTTTTGATTGATGCATTTGTGCCTCTTGATATGTAGGTTTCAACGCGATTTGTGTGTGTTTAGTGTATAATGGATGCCCAATACGTAACTGTAGACAATGCAAGACATTTGGAGGTGAGTTTCAAATCACTGATAAATTAGAGCAGTACGATTGTTTTGGCTATACAATATCGAGAATTTTCAATAAGTCTTAGAGAGTGGCAATCGAGCATAAAAATGTAGTCTCGGGTAGTATAAACCGATACATAGTGATAAGTTTCGGTTGACATTGGTTCGAGACCTTTGGTTTAGTCGCATTTACCACTATTCCGAGACATTGCATTATGTATCGGACCTGCATTACCGAGACTTACAAATTTCAAGTATTTTTTCGTTGTAATTCTAAATTCTTACGAATTTCGCCATGTCTTTTACAGGAATTACCATCGATAAGTGTACTATCGCAACGTGCGCCATTAAGAAGTGTGTCATTTGCAAGTGACTTTGAAGACTTCTTTAATCTTTTTACACGTGAAGTACCTTTTGAAACTAGAGCTGAGGCTTTCGCTTAGGTTCAAGCTACAAGTCATGCTAGGAAGTTTGTATTGGTTACGAAGAAATCCGATGCCAGAGGGAATGGTCATAGGGGAAGAGTAGCAATTGCATGTGAGAGATCGGGGACATATAGGGGTGCTTCCCAAAAAGTTGGGGTTGCTAAAGCAAAATTACTTGTAAAATATACAAAATGTGACCAACAAAGAAGAAGAGAAAGACAACACAAGGCCCAACACAGGTACCAAAAAATGTTAGTGCCATTTTCTTATCGAAATCAAGGAGTTTCGGACTCAAAGTGGTATGTGAGAGTTGTAATTGGCAAGCACAACTATGACACTGCGAAATACTTGGAAGGTCACTCATTCGCGGGAAGACTGAATGAAGATGAGGTTGTTATTTTAGATCAGATCATGAGTAAAGGCAATGTTAAGCCTCGTCAGATTTTGAACACTTTGAGGCAAAGGGATGCGAACAATGCTTCAACATTGCGGACAATATACAATGCACGACAAAGGAATCAGATTAAAAATGTCGGTGGGAGAAGTGAAATGCAACAACTCTTATACTTATTAGAGAACCATATGTATTTATCGTGGCATAGGAGGGACACTGAAACAAATGTTGTGACGGATTTATCTTGGGCATATCTAGACTCCATCAACTTGTTGAGGTGTTTCCCATTCGTTATTCTCATGGATTGCACATATAAGACGAATAGGTACCGAATGTCGTTGTTAGAGATTGTTGGGGTTACTTCCACAAATATTACATTCTCGATTGGGTTTTGTTTCATATTAATGGAGACTAGGGCCAACTATACTTAGGCATTAAAGATTTTGAGATATTTATTGGACGGGTGGTCTACACTAAGGTTTTTGTCACTGATGTAGAATTGGGCCTTTTCAATTCAATGCAATTGAAGATGTTTTTCCTCAATCTTATCACCTTCTTTGCGCGTGGCACATCGAGAAGATAGTGTTGAGCAACACTAAAATCTTTTTTGGAGAAAACAAAGGCTTCAAACTCTTCAGTGATAGGTGGACTGCTTTGATGTACGCTAAGACAAAAGCATCATTTGAGCTTAGGTAGAGTACCATGCGTGATGAGTACCAAAATGTTAAAGGATTGATCATTTATTTGGAGAATACTTGGTTGAGGGATTACAAGGACAAACTCATATGTGCATGGACCGATTCAGTGTTTCATCTTAGAGAAACCACGACTCAGAGAGTTGAATCTGGGCATTCCATTCTCAAATATGTTGGCACTTATACTGCGAACTTTGAGTCTCTTTGGAGTGTCATATATGGAATGTTTGACATACAACATAATAAGATCAAAGCCTCATTTGAGGTTAGTCCGAATTTTGTCCAACATGGATATATGGATGGCTTGTATTGTCGTTTACGGGGTTATGTCTCTCAGAAAGCGTTGAAGTTGATTCGTGATGAGGTTGCACGTGTCGATGATGTAGGGAAAGACCCGATCTTATGAGGTTGTGCGCTACATACCAATCGTGGTCTTCCTTGCGCTCATGAGCTTGTGCGCTACGTACCAATCGTGGTCTTCTTTGCGCTCATGAGCTTAACGAGCATATTTTGGCTGGATCGCCTATACCGCTAGAGGACATTCATGTTTTTTGGAAGAAGTTGAGTATGATACCCGAGAAATCTGTTAATCGGACTGGCTATGACTTCAATGACGAGATTCAGAAGGTTGTGGCTAAGTTTGAATCATGCATTGATGACGATGCCCATCTTAAGGTTATTCAACAACTAAGAGAGATTAGTTGTCCTTCAGTGACAGCAGGCATAGCACCAAAGGCAAAGGTTAGGACAAGGGGGAGACCAACACTTGGGGGTTACGAAAAAAAGGAAGAAAGGAAAGAAAGAAAATCGTAACTACCCCTTTTATTAATGTCTCTTAAATTTACAAACGTGGACGCTAGCTCGGATCTACGTGGACGTTGCAGTAAGCTAGGACACACGGGGACTTAGGTATGCTAGTTATTGTGTGTTGGATGCTTATTTGCGGTGAAATTTATTGAAATACATCGCATGTGTGTATGTTGCATAAAAATACGTGCGAGATTGTGAGAATTGTATTCGGCTCAATATGCGTGTCGACGTAGGTACCGAAAAGTTGACGGAATCGAATATTAGGTCGGGGAAACTAAAACACACAAATTATATAAAAATTGGCAAAGTAACTAATATGGGATGGGTATTAGGCGGCTAGTGACGCGGCGGTACGCGTATATCGTGGTTTGAACTCGAAATCGGGTGTCGAAATGCCCGAAAACATGGGCGAGTGTCCCAGCTGTGTCACATTGTGGTGTTAAGGACACAAAGACAACATCACTTATCCTTATCTACACTCCATCACCTTTTCTCTCACCTCACCTACACCTCACACATACCCCGTACACATCCCACACACACAGCCGATCGAGAGGTCGGGAAAGGGAAAAAGGGAACCGGAGAGGAGAAGAAGAAGCCGGGAAGGAGAGAACACGGTCGAGGTAAGTCCACGATGTTGTTGTGGGTTTCGGGTTGGCCGTGGTGGCGAGACAGGGGTTTGGCCATAGAGGCTGAACCGGGTCGCGGTGATGATAGCAGGGGTGTCTCCCCTGCCATCGAGTCCACCAGGGTTGGGGTGGAGAGAAACCTTAACCCAAACCACGGAGGAAAAAAAGAAAAAAAAATGCTGCTCCCGATCGAACCAGTGGTCGCGGTGTGCAACCCTTGCCATGTTCTGGTCCAGGGCCGGGTCGGGTCCGACCCAAACAAAATTAAAAAAAAAAAAAAAAAAAAAAAAAAAAAAAAAAAAAAAAAAGAAGAAAAATGAAAGAAAAATTTGGAAAACAATTCCGAAAAAAATATTTTTCGAAAAAAATAAATAGAAATTGATAAAATTCTATGAAGAGAAAATATGTGGGAATGTCGGACGCAACTTTTTGCGGGTTTTGACTCGGAAAGCGCGAAATGGGCAATTTGGCCTAATTTTTTTAGAAATTTGTTGAAAATTGTCGTGCTAAATTAAATTATTGATAAATGAACATAGGTTGACACGGGTGAGTAATCGACGACCAATGACTCAGTGGACTTGGATCCAGGGATTGATTACGTGGTATTGGAGTGCGTTGTGAGGTTTGTAAAACCCAATGGAAAAACTCTCGAGTATTTATTTTGCTTTGTAATTTCATTCAATCTCATTATTCCTTGTGATTTTTCCTATATCTATATCTTGTCTTTGTTTGCACGGTTGGTTGAGTTACTCCTACCAAATTTTTCGTTGTGTGTCTATGCATTCTAGACCATAGCACGTGTATCAGGAGCTCTCGGTGGATAACGACCCGAGCTAAGGAACTGCTACATGCGTCGGTGCGTCGTAGGCTCTACGCCGGCCACCAAGAGGGATCAGGTGATAGCTAGTTGGGTGCGCCCACTAGTGAGATCCTGGAAGGAATCCCGAAGTATGGTTTAGTCTGACTGGAACAAGCACACACATTTGCGCTTTATTGTTATCTATGCATGCGATGACCTACTTATAATTGTATGTTTACATTCTCGCATGTTTATTTAACAGTATTTATTGACTTCCACTTATTTATATGAATGCTCGGAGGAGTTCCTTGGGATTTTACTGACTGGACTCGTCATCCATTTTCTTTTGTGATGATTGAGTGCAGATCCGAGTACAAGTAAAGGCAAGGGGATCTTAGGTGACTACCTCTGACTACCTACCTCTGAGGATTACTTGTACGTGTGATTATTTTGATATTTTGATTCTTTTGGGAACTCGGGAGTGACATGACATTGTACATAGATACTTTACATGGTATAGTCATCGACCTTTATACACAGTACTTTTCAGGGTTTTCCACACTAGGTTTTGTTTAATTGATTCTTAATAATTTATGCATTTATGTACGTCTTCCGCTAAATATGTTATTTATACACTATACACACACAAGTGGATACATTTCGAGACAAAAAGGACGGGCAAGTGTCGTACACATGTAGTAGGGCCACTTGACAAGGAGTACACATAGACATGCCACCCCAGGGCGGCGAGGGCCGCCACAAAAACAATGACTCAAACAAGTGGAAAGCCGAGGATAATGACACGTCTATGATGAGAAATCATAGTGGCTTTGAGTTTGTACTCACAGCCTGCGCCGCACTTGGCCGGTGTCGCCGCTCTTTGTCGTCGTCTCTCTCGCTCTCTCTTGGTGGCTCCCCCTCTCTTCGTCGTCTCTCTTTTTTTCTCTTTCTCTTCTCTCCTATCTCTTTCTCTCTTTTTCTCTCTCTCATCTCTCCTCTCTCTTCTATCCGATTATTATTCGATTTTTACCCTTTTTTGTAATAATAATATATTTTTTAATTATCTCCTCAATTTTGTGTCCGCGTTAAACCTTGAAAATACCTCATTTTCGCCAAAAATTGACGAACATACGATTGCCCTCCAAAACACGGGTACACTGCGTCTAAACCTTAACTTGACCTTATTTCTGTCGATTTGATTGGATCAAGACGAGTGGGTCCCATATTCGACCCTAAAATGACACGTGGCACGAGTTAGATTTGCAGTTGCAATAAATGACAATCGTTTGGTTTCCCTTGCTCATACGTGTTAGCTGCATGTGCCTTCATTCGAGTGAGCTACGCGTAATTCATTGAGCCATACTTATGATAGATGTGTATGCGCAATGTTACTCCTATGATTTCAAAGCCATCATAGATGAGAAATATTGGCCAACTTTTGGAACGAAGATCATACCCGACCCAAAGTGCAGACGTGGTCGAGGGAGACCAAAGGGAACGTGAAGACAAAACGAGATGGATCTTCCTAATGTCTCGATGCCCTTGCGATGTGGCATATGTCATCAAGAAGGACATAGAAGAACAACATGTCCTAATAAAGACCGTGAACAAGTCCCTACTAGGAAGAACCGGTGTGGTATTTGTCGTTCAGAGGGACATAGCAAAAAAAAATTGTCCAAGCAGACCTGACCTTCCAATGAAAATCGATAGTCGATTTTGTATATTGTTTGTCATGGCTTAAGTTGGTAATTTGATTATATTGGAATATTTGAGCATTCATTATTGTTTGAATATATATGAAAGAGTTATTTTTTTGTTTCCGAATAACACGATTAATTTTTTTCTGATCATTCATTCGTAGTTATACAACAATGGATCCAGGTCCATCAGATCCTTCACTTTTGCAACTCCAATCTACACACAGATCATCGCGAACCTCGAGGGGTGAGGTAATTTTTTTACAAGTATACGTCAAATGTTCTTGCATAAACGTATAATATATATAGATTAATACATTATCAATTATAAGGTGTACGAAACATTACGCGTACGTCTAAGACGTGGTGTCGTTGATCGAATGGTGCAGTATCATTCGATGATGATCCCATATTTTCGTTCCAGAGTGTTCTATGAGATTTCCCGTGTAGCATATTTCAGCCTTGATTGGGCTTTGATTACTGGATTCGTAGAGAGATGACGCCCTGAGATACATACATTTCACATGCACTGTGGGGAGTGCACAATTACACTCCAGGATGTGCAGGTACAACTCAGCTTACCTATCGAAGGTATGCCTGTGACGGGAAAGACCGATAAAACTATGCTGATGTATGCGAGAGGCTACTTGGTCGAACTCCTGTTGGAGATGACATTATTGGTTGTAAACTTAAAGTCGAATGGCTTGAAAGTAAAGTACCAGCCATAGATGATGACAACGATGAGGAATCGGTGCAACGTTATGTTCGATCGTACATACTGCAACTTATCGATGGTTGTCTATTCGCCGACAAGTCCAACCGATTTGTACATTTGATGTTTCTACCATTACTTGAGGATTTGCAAATAGCTGGACAGTATAGTTGGGGAAGTGCATGTTTGGCTTATTTGTACAGGGAGTTGTGTCACGGATCTCGCGCAGGTGCACATGAGGTTGCAGACACCTCAATTCTTGTACAACGGTGGGCATGGAACAGATTTCCATTCATAGAACCACGACGTCCTGGCGTTTCTAGAGTTTGACCGCGAACAGTGGATGAAGAACACATGCTTATGGACATTCCATTGGGACACAGGTAATACAAATATTATTTCATAATTTCTTTAACATTTACTCCATTTTCATTTTTCATGATTTATTGTTTTGTATATAGATGGCTCAATGCATTTTCGGTTACACAGAGTGCGATGCACGTCTTATCAGCTTACCGTGATGCACTCGACTCGCAGAATGAGGATGATGTAGTATGACAACCTTATATTGAAGTCATTGGGTCTCTTCCTGAATACTGTACTGACGGTTCACGGTAGTTAGCTTTTGACGTGTCCCCTAATTTTTTTCCACATAGTCGAGTGACATCAACCAGAAAGGGTTATGAGACAATTCGGAATGATACAAGTGGTGCCATCAAACTGTGCTTACGACACCCGACTGCACCGCATCGAATTGCGTGGACGCGATCAAGAAAATTAGGTGACTTTTCATACAAGCTTTATTCAAATGTGAGAAAATCGTGACCACGACATAGGAACAACGACACAAGATGAAGGGCACGATCATCAAGACTACATGACGTGGTATCGCTCAGTCACTAGAAAATTCATTGGACGTGACGGAGCTTTACGTGACTATTCGTAAACTTGAAACTCTTATTTTTTCTCGAACAACTAATATCTTATATTGCGTGCTTTGAACTCATATTTTTATATCAATGTAACTTGGTGCATCGACTGAGGTGAGTGTTTATTGAGGATGGGTATGAGCAAGGTCTTGTTGCGCTTGATAAAGGGATTAAAATTTTAGACGAAGATGAAAGGCAAATGTCTACTCTATGGAATGACGGAATTGATGTCGAACGGGACATAAATGAGGAGAATGAAGAGGAAGATGAAGAAGAGGATCATGGCGAATCACATAGAAAGGTGAGAAGAAGAAGAACATGAATAAAGACTGTGGGGGAAAGCACCAAACGTCCTCATCCACCACGTCCATCTAGTCCATCTAAGACTGAGATTGCTGCAGAAAGTAGCAAACGCTCTCCTCCAGCACGTTCATCTCGTCCGAGAGCGAGTAGAACAGAGACCGTCGGCGAGAGTAGCCAACGCTCATCCCCACCAAGTCATTCTTCTCATGGGTACATTCCTATATCGTCCACAATGCAACTACAACCTCAAATGTTTATGCCCTGGCCGTCGATCATGAATATTCCTCCTTACCATTTTGATCCTTATGCACCCATACCATCGTCTTCCTATGTGGACCATGGAATGCCTAGACATCAAATGTATCCGTCATTGCCTCAATATTTGCCG
Source organism: Stephania yunnanensis (assembly GCA_039657365.1). NCBI lineage: Eukaryota > Viridiplantae > Streptophyta > Magnoliopsida > Ranunculales > Menispermaceae > Stephania > Stephania yunnanensis. Next base: position 8,173,182 of record CM077582.1, read on the forward strand.
AATCCATATACTCCACCATGTTATAATTAAAATATGTCATATAGTGGATATGGCTCATTCATGAACCTGTTAACCATGCCGCCGCCTCTTGTTCTTTTCGCCCAACCGCTCATGTTCTTTTCAATTGATTCTACGACATTCAATGCAATATCAGCAACCTCAACAAGCCACTATTTTGGGATGGTTCAACCTCATAACCATCGTAATAGACTGTAAGATGAGTTTTCTTGATGTCGTGGTGATTTTTTTCAGCTTATATCTTGGGTGAACGAAGTTGATGTATACAACCTTCTCATGGAATGCGTTTCACATTAGTTTTGCCCACCTCAAAAGTTTAAAGTTACATGCATGACGTTGTCCGTCTCATGATGGTTGATGTTTGTCCATGTGAATATGCATGGGTTGTCTCCTCGAGATACGTTGTCATTAGTTGCCCACCTCGAGTTACCTCGAAATACGTGCTTCACATTCACATAGTTTGCATTGATTGCATGAGGTTACATGAGTTGTCCACGCCTCGAGATATGTGTGTGATGTTTGAATGGTTTACATGAAGATGCATGGCTCACCCACCTCGACATACATGCGTGGCGTTTCCATGTGTTGTCAACCAGGAGATACGTGCGTGACGTTTGCATTGGCTTTACCACCTCGAGACACGTGCGCGATGTTTGCATGAGTTGCACGAGGTTGCATGGGTCTCCCACCTCGACGAATGTGTCTGACATTTGCATGAAATCTCCACCTCAGCATACATAGGTGACGTTTGCATGGGTTGTCCACGTTGATATGCGCGCTTGTTGTTTACGTTGGTTGTTTACCTCGAGATACGCGAGTGGCGCAGGTTGTCCATCTCCATATGCACGTGTCGTTCATATGGCAATTTTTTTTTGTATAAATAGCTCCTTTTCAAAAGGAGTCATTCATAGAGTGTATAATTTTGTATATATAGCTCCTTTTCAAAAGGAGCTATCCATACAAATGTCTTCCAACTTACCACCACCTCACCACCATGCATGCAACCTCATCATCAATAGCTCATTTTCAAAATGAGTTATACCTTACTTTTAAAATTTAAAAGTAAACCTCATTATTTTGTGAAATACAAACTAAATCCACCTTGTTTTTTGAAAAAGCCCTATCGTGGATCCAAATGGAGTAGACGGGAGAAGTTTGAGAAAAATTGAAGAACAAGTGCAAGGGGAGAATGGTTTTTTAGAGAGCACCACCCAATCTTCGGAACCACCTAAAAAAAATACTTGAGAGGCTCTTCATCCCTAAAAGCTGGTATATCCAGCGAAAAAGAAGGGTCCTCGATGGCTCAGGAAGCAACGAAATCCAGTTATGATGATGATCCAAGAGACGCAGAATTTGAAGAAGACGAAGCGAACTCCTCAGTCACCTCGAAAGGGGTACCTGGTGGGGAAAATGAAAACGACATGGAGCAACAAAACGAGGATCGGCTAGAGGAGCAAAATCTTCTTGACGTGGAGAGCGAGAGACAACTCGAAGCCACATCCGCAAATCATCCCTGAGGTTAGGCGTTCCCCTGAATTAAATCCCATTTTTTCATTACAAAATGCTATGTCACAGGATGAGGCAAAGTAAACTAAGGTACCTAACATGATCTGTCAAGAAGAGGGGCAATTGCCGCCAAACGCAAAGGACCAAACCAATGAACAATCCCCCACATTACAGCCACCGATCGAGACAAAGGAATCTACATCTCTCACTCCCATTTAATTATCAGAGTATCTAGATGAGTGTGGAATAGTTATATGAGGCACCCTTAAAGGAGACGCTTCAATCAAACGCAACAACACTGACTAAGAGAAACAGAGACATCCATAATGAAGTTTATTGTAGCAAGGAAAATAGGAGGGTGTTCCTAGAGTTCAACCTCGAACAATGAGGTCCCTTCTCGCGGGTGCACATGAGGTTGCAGGGACGTCAATTCTTGTACAACTGTGGGTGCGCATGTGATAGATTTTCATTCATAGCACCAAGGCGGGCTGAGTGTTCCTAGAGTTCAACCTCTAACAATGGATGGGGAAGAGATGCTTAATGACGTCCTTTTGGGACACATGTAATACACATGTTATATCGTAATTTCTATAATATTAACTAAATTTTCATTTTACTAATTTATAGTTTTCTATACAAATGGATCGATGCATTTTTTGTTACTCAGAGTGTGACACACATTTTATCAGCTTACCGTGATGCACTTGATTCGCAGAATGAGGATTACGTGGTGTGGCAACCTTATGCTGAAATCATCGGGTCTCTTCTCGAATATTGTACCGACGGTCACGGTAGTTGGCTATCGACGTGTCCCCTAATTTGTTTCCACATAGTCAAGTGACATCGATTAAAAAAAGTTTTGAGACAATTCGGAATGATACAGGCCGTGCCACCAAACTTTGATTACGACACCCGACTGCACCGTATCGAGATGCGATGACACGTTTAAGAAAATTGGGTGGCTTTTCACGCAAACTATATACAGATGTGGGAAAATCGCGGTGACAGATAGTCACGGCGGAAAAAGAAGAAAGACACGATCAACAAGACTACATGACGTGGTATCGATCGGTCACTAAAAGATTCATTGGACACGATGAGGCTTTACTGACTATTCGGTAACCTTTAAACTATTATTCTTCTTTCCTCACGATTTACATCTTAAATTGTGTGTACTAACCTCTTGTTTTTATATTAGTGTAACTTGGTGCGTCGATCGCATGCAGTGTTCATTGAGAGTGTTCATTGAGGATGGGCATCAACGATTTTAGCAAGATCAAATGTCTACTCATGGAATTGTTAAATGCATCAAAATTCTAGATGAGGAGAATGAAAAAGATGATGATTAGGGCAAATCAAATAGAGAGGTGAGAATAAGAAAAACACAACATAGACTGTGGGTGGGAGCACTAGACGTCCTCATCCACCATGTCCTTCTCATCGGACAGAGACTGCTGCTGAGAGTAGCATACGCTCTCATACACCACGTTTATCTCGTCCGAAAGTGAGAAAAACAGAGACTGTTGGTGACAATAGCCAACGCTCATCCCCACCACGTCATTCTTCTCATGGGTACATTCCTACATCGTCCGCAATGCAACCATAACCTCAAATGTTTGTACCTAGTGCGCCGATCATGAATCTTCCTCCTTACCATTTTGATCCTTATGCATCCAGGGCCGTCGCTTCATATATGGACCATGAAATGCCTAGACATCCAATGTATCATTCATTGCCTCAATACATGCCGAGTCCATTTTCTTAACCATGTTATAATTACAATATGTTATATAGTAGAGATGGCTCATTCACAAACATGTTAAACATGTCGCCGCCTCATGTTCCTTTCGGCCAACTACATAAAGGAAGTCAATTTTTTGGGATGGTTCAACCTCCGATTTTTGGAAGCATTAGTACCAGAGGTGAGTCGAGTGAATCGGAGGAAGACTATCAATCGACTCAATAAAATTCAACGCAAGATCAACAACCTCGACAAACTTAACCAGATGTACAAACACAACGTCCAACTCGACATAAAGTACATCCAGTTTGTATCACGAAGCAGCAACGTCAATGTGATGGCTCATCTCCTAATCTAGGGCACCGCCGACCTAATCCCGTAATTAAGCCATAATCATATCCACGCAGGACTCAATTACGTATTAGTCAGCCTTTACAACCTAAACGTCTCTTTTCTCGTGTTCAGGATAAGTAATACATTAGTCTTACTAGTTTATAAAATTTAGAGTTAATTAGCAAAAGTCTTATTGGTTATGCGGAAGCAATTAGTAGATTATGCGGAAGCCATTTATAATTATGCGAAAGTCATTTATAAAATCCTAAGTGTGGAAAACCAGGAAATGACATCATATATATAAAGTCTTCAAAATGCAGTGAAATAGTAAAATAGTCTAAGTCGGGTAGGGGAAACTAACGCTCAACCCAATATACAACCCAAATAATATTTGAAAGACATATATAACATATACAATCAAAATACCAAAAGAAGACATACAATCAATGCAATGACGCATCGCGGGCTCAGGGATAATCGCCGATCTTCTCCTTGCCCGACCTGCTGGTAGACGACTCTGCACCCACCATCATAAAAAGGACGGTGAGTACAAGAATAAAACAATAATCCCCGATGACAAGTTTAATTTTCATTTCCAAATATTCAAATGGTATTTAAAAACATATAAATGGGAAAACTGGAAAATAAACCATATGCGAGCAAATACCAGAGTTAAACAAGTGATACTGACACTAGGCTAAGTAGTGGTGATTTAGGTCCGGTCGGCAGTGAAACGTGTCACTCCGACTTAATAATCATATAGCACAAGAGACTCTAACCTAAGTGTTACCAGGGACTCTAACCCCGGTGTGTAGACCACCTCAGGGACTCTAATCCCGAGTGTCATATAGTGTCAGGTAACACGTGCCAGCATCCCCAGAAACTCAACCCATGAGTCGTGCCACACCTCAATCGAGTACGGGACCTAAAAACAAAAACTACTTTTAAAATTTCAAGAAATAACAAGTATGGATTGTCAAGGCATAGGCACATCTACACACCTAAACAAATAAGGAATACAAGTCCCCTTAAACATTTATAAGACATTCATTAGCCTAATAGCATGCTATTTATCATTCAATTCACATTTAAAACAACAAGAATAGACATAGCATGGGATAGAATCAATGAATCACATCAAATGAATGGATATCATGCAAACTAGACTCATCAAGTGAGCATAGACACAAAGAACACATGATATAAGAATACAAAGGCAAAATAGTCAAAAGGACTATGCAAGGACAACAATTAATAGAAATGAAATGCCAAGTAAAGTTGCAATTGGGTATACTCACAACAACAAAGTAAAGTCCTAGCTTTACTGGCCTCTCGATACCTCAAATCTTGTATTTGCTCTCCCGTACCCTTTTCCTAAGTTCCTGAGTTTGGTATCTCATTAGTTCAAATATAGTGGGTTTAAGCTCAATTTAGTGGTGTTTATTGTGTATTCAAATTGGTTCAATAGATTTTAAATCAATCTTCATAAATAACTAAAGACTAAATTAAGTTTCAATTTTAGTCCTACATTTTAAAGCAATTTTAGGCATGAAATGGTCAAAATATAGAAATCATCAATTTGGTCTCTCTCTTAGCTTTCCAAAAAGGTTTAGTTTGCAAAATTATGATTTAAAATGAAGGAGATATCATGATTTTACTAGACATAGGTCTAATTGAAATTTAATCCGACCAGCGGATTTAGAAAATCTATTTCTCCCAATCTATAGTTCCTAAAAATGTAATATTTGGTCACAAATCAAAAAATATATCCAAATACAACATACTAAAAGATAAGCTCATTTGGATAAGTAGTTAGGGAGTTATGCCCTTAACAAATTTAGTTTCAAAACTTTCCTTTTTAATTCCAGCACCTACATGTAGAGCATGTTTGGACATAGAAACATTTGAATCAAAATATCTTCATTTAAGAAAAGTTATTCCTCTTTAAATAAGCTTTCAAATGCCACTGGTTTGGATTAATTTGGATCTAAAATGGGTAGATTATGACCAAATTACCCAGGTTGATTCCTAATACAACAAGCAAAATTCTAGTTTTAGTGTTGCAATTTCAAAAATTAATATCTTTATGATTTCAAAACCAAATTAAGAACTTCAATATAGCTGAATTATCAGCTTGAAATGAGGAATCCAAATATCTAAATTAATTGCAAATAATCAATCTTGTACTATCTGAAATTAGCCTAAAACTAGAACTTGTTCTAATTTCAATTAAAAAGATGTGTACCTAGTTGATGTAGCACCCTAGCTTGAGAATTTCTCACCAACTCTCATGGATTCCTTCAACACCTTGATGATTCACTCCTCTCCAACAATTAATTCTTCTCCAGCAAAAACGAATGAGTGATTTGGTTTGCATGTTATTTGATCACTAATATTATATATTAAGGTGATGTTCCTTCCTAGCCATTAATCTTCATGGATTAATTATCTCTAGGAATATCTAATGGTCCACCTTTGTCATATATCCCACTAACTCCCACTAACTCAACCTCAAGTGACACCATTTCATTACTCACCTAGTTCCTAGATGTGCCAATGTGTATCTCTAGACCAATCTTATGCTTTCCATTTAATTTACTCAACTATAGGCCATTACTTTTATTTACATTAACCAACACAACCATAAGCTTACAAGTAATTCCTTATTTCATATTAGTATTAAATAAGACTTACCAAAATGCTAACTACCCGGTTCCCTGGCTCGCACGCTACTCGAGGCGCGTCCCCGCTCTCGTCTCGACGCCTACAACTTTACAAACCGACTTAGTAAGTCTACACAATACATAACACTAGACATACATCAATACAAAAATACAATATACCTCAGACACGTGCCTTGGTCGGTGCACGTATCACTGTGTAGGTCCCACGTCAAGGGTCGGTGATCTTGATTAAGGAATTAAAACGGTGGTTAAAGATTTGGGTCGTGACAGTCAACGTAATTGTCGATAAACCTGTATTATAAGTTTTTTTGATGGAATGAAATCATACTTTCAAAACTTCCTTATTGTTTTAATTTTAGATTCTAGACAAAGATATAACGTGGTTTTGGCCTTTACAATTTTTCATCTACATATCTCTTCTTATGATCACGATTGTGTTGCATTGTTTGTAGTAGATATGCATGGGTTGCCCTCTCGAGATATGTGCGTAAGGTTTGCATGGATTGTCCATCTCGAAATACGTGCTTGTTGTTTGCATGGGTTGTCCACCGCCAGATACGTGCATGTCGTTTGCATGGATTGTCCATTTCGAGATACGTGCGTAACGTTTGCATGGATTGTCCACCTCGAGATACGTGTTGTTGTTTGCATGAGTTGTCCACCGCCAGATACGTGCATATCGTTTGCATGGGTTGTCCACCTCGAGACACGTGCGTGACGTTTATATGGTTTACTTTGATTGCACGAGATTACATAGGTTGCCCACCTCGAAATACGTGCATGACCTTTGCACGGTTTGCATTGATTGGACGAGGTCGTATGCGTTGTCCATCTCGAGATACGTGCACGACTTTTGCATGGTTGCACGAGGTTGCATGACTTGCACACCTTACGATACGTGTATCACGTTTGCATGAATTGCGTGAGGTCGCATGGGTCGGCCACCTCGACATACGCGCGTGTCGTTTGCATGACTTCTCCATCGTGAGATACATGCATGGCGTTTGCATGAGTTGTCCACGTCCATATACGTGCGTGTCCTTGACATCAGTTGTCTACCTCGACATACGAGCGTGACATTTGCGTGACTTCTCCACGTCGAGATACATGCGTTACGTTTGCATGAGTTGTCCACGTAGAGATACTTGCATGTCCTTTACACGAGTTGTTCACCTCGAGATACGTGACGCGGGTTGTCCATATCGAGATATGTACGTGATGTGACTTATCCATCTCGATACGCACATGTCGTTTGCATGAGTTCACCAACTTCGAGTTGAACAAATTACTCCTTTGAGAATGAGTAATTAAGAGCTTTTATATTTTGTATAAATGACTCATTTTCAAAAGAAGTCATTCATTCCACCTCATCAAAACACAACGTATGCATCCACATCATCATCAATGACTCCTTTTGAAAAGGATACATACTTTACTTTTGTAATTTTAAAGTAACCATTCTTATTTGATGAATAAAAAATTAATGCAACCTTACTATGTGAAAAACTCCGGAAATGAACGCATTTTCCATGACAAGGTAAAATTAAAAGGACTCATGATGTTTGGTGTGCAATAAAAACCTCTGCTGGCATGTGGCTTGGCTGTGATCACCAATTCAAGGATTGGGACCGCACCTCCTTACACAACTATATCCCATCTCTGAAATTGCACTGCCATATGCCACTTATGGGTGGTCATCACTTTAGCAGGGCCTTATATCAATGTCTTGCGATCTCTAACCATCTCTGATTCTCTATTGCTTTGTTGTCTATTTTTTTGTTTATTCAAATATATGTGAATCATTTGAACACGTGCATAAGCTCTTTAAGATGCCTTTTTGCTTTTCTGAATAAAATCTTCGAGAGTAACGTCTCCTTTTCCTAAAAAATAATAATTTTATTTTATTTTTATTTTTGGTTATAAAGGTGCTTGTAATTTGAGTTCAAATAAAAGACTCCTTTGGCCTAAAAAAAACAAAAAGACTCATTTTGTTCTTTTCTGTTCTAGTCTTGTAAGCATATTTGCCACATTGAGCCAAAACATATCAGATCAAATCAAAGGTGTACGTAATATGTATGATTAGTAAATAATGCACATAAAATGGTTACATAACTTTCTAGCAAAGGAACCATTTCAACTCATTAGATCAGTTTTTTTTTTTTTTTTTTTTTCTTCAACTTCCTCACAATATACACTGCCATTCAATCTCATCTCAATCATCATAAAATGGTTCCCTTCTTAATATAGTTCATGGGAAGACAAGAAATTCGGTTTTGCATCAATGTGGCTTGTGCACAGTTAGATCCCTCGAAGCTTGTGTGGAAACAGGCTGCTCTCGAATGCGAGACAAAAGCACGGACACTTGCTCTGTCGCCATATCTAATCGTTCCTTCGACTTTGCTGACTCGGTCACAAGAGTTGTTACCATTGACTGCAGCATCTGGACGCGTTCTGTCTGATCGGTAGTTGTTGCCTGCAAGGGCTTCGTCGGGGTTGTGTTGATTCGACGCCATCTAACAGGTAGAAAACAATCAGGGATCTGAAAGCAATTGACTGTCGAGAGGACACGAAGAGCATGCCGACATAGGATTCCTGAGAACTCAAACTGGTGGCAACTGCAGTTTAGAATGCCCTCCTGTGGAAGCCAAAGCACTTTGCGACCGCCTTCCATCTTCGTGTGATGTCTCACATGAAAACAGCTCTCTTCGATTTGAAATGATGCATAATGTGCAGCTAAGACAAGTTCTTCTTGGAGTTTGGAGAATGCATAAGGCGTGAGAACCGCCGCAGCATGAGATTCCATTGGGGCTCCTGTTTTCAGGCAGATGTTTTGTAGATTCTGCTGCATTGTTTGTTGTTCTCCGGCTTGATCTTTGAAGTCTACAGCAACAGCAGCCTTTAGAGCAAAAAAAAAAAAAACAAACCAAGTTAAGCCTTGAACATCATCATTATAGTACACTGAAATTATTAAGGTTCCCAAATTTCACGAGACACGCATACATACTTGTTCCACAAAGTGAGCAAGACGAGTCTGCGCACTCAAAAACCGTTGGATGAAAGCGTTAATTGATTTGGATTGAGCGGTGGTTGTCATCCCGGCAAAAAAATGACTTCTTAAGTATGGCAATGCCCAAAGCATTCGCAAGGCAAACAAATTGGCTACATGTCTATTCGTGTGCAGTCCAAAAGAGTGCATCATGTCCCTCCATCCTAGTTCAAAATCCTCCACTGTCTCTAGATTGTAGAGCCTATAGAACTCAGCCTTCCATTCGTTGTACCGCTCACCCAAAACTGCATTGAACCAAGAGGGGAACTTCGCGACAATTAGCCAAATGCAAAGTGCGTGTTTCGTTCGTGGCATCTCTTTTGCGATTGCCTCTTTAAGACATGAATTTTGGTCGGTCAGTATCGTCTCTGGAGCCTTCCCGTTCATGAACTTTAAGAATGCCTGCCATACAATATACAACATAAGAGATTAAGTTTACAAAATATGTAGGAGAGTTCTCCAACAAAATAAAAAGATAGCAACTTCCCTCCTAACAAATGGTATTCTACCGGAAATCATCCAATAAAAGTAAAACGGTCCAAAGGAATTACTTGGTAAACATTTCAGATCCAAAAGCATAAGCAGGTTCCGGCATTTCTTACCGTCAAGGCCCATGAAAAAGACTGCACGGTTTCCTCTCGAAGGAGTGCACAACCAAAGAAGCAAGGCATCCCATAATTGTTCACGCCTACCCATATTCCAAGAGGCATGTCAAAAGCAGTCAGGCGATGAGTTGTATCAAAGACCACGGCGTCACCAAAGATCTCATATGATTGAACTGAAGAGGCATACGACCATGCAATATTCTCCAATCGGTTGTTCGCATCAATTGAGTAACTGTATCTAAAGTTGGGATCTTTATCTCTAATGTTTTTACACATTCTTAGTAGGTCAATGGTGTCATCTTCTTGGTCCACTTTTCTGAATGTTTGAAGTAGGTTTCTCACATCCTTCTCAGTAAACGGCAAGTATCCAGGTTCCACGCACTTCTCAAGCTCCATAAGCCTCATCATTTGCTGCACTGATATACCAGTTTTTGCAAACATGAAAATACGATTCTTGTCAGCCTCAGAGATGGTGCGGTATGCGGGTAGAAAACGAACTTGGTTTGCTTCCAAAAGTTCATGGTTATGGTTATTGGCAAATCCTGTAACACGCCATTCTGCAACCCCTAAGTCCAAGGTCTTGCTGATGCGCAAGTAAGCTTGACAGCCACACCGTGATGACTTGCGGTTTCTCTGAGGCTTAGTCTCAGTCAAGGCCTTAACAGGAGTATTCCCAGCTCGGTGACACACAAAATACCTTCGGGTCAGCCCCTTGCCTACCCCATCCTTTCCTTCTGTACGATGGCGCCGAATTGAGAAACCACATCTCTTTGCAAACTCACTATAGAATTCATATGCAATATCATGGGTGGTAAATCTTTGGCCAATGTATGGAACAGCATCATTTGAGGTTTCTAGTGATAGCTTTATAGTTCCAGGGGATTCATCTGCACTGCTAGTATCATCTAAAGACAAAGATCTTTGATCTGAGGGATCATCATAAACCTCGAGCATAAGTCTCCCCTCTTCAGTCATTGTTTCTTTTCTTCATAAAAAACCGTAGCAATCCGGTGAAGGTATCTGCATCCAGCATTTTCATACAAAAAAAAGATCATTCAAAAAATTCGTATCCAATTCCTCAAGCATTGAGCAGAATCATATAGCATCCAGAAATGTGAGAGCAACATAGAGTGCCTTCCAAATGACTTACGTGCATTTCTATTTGACGGGCATACCAGCTCAAGCTAAACTAAGAGGTTCAATTGTCGCGGAATTCCCCTCAATTGACTTAAGCATGTCAAGCATCCAAGATCCAACAATCTGTTTAATGACCAAGAGAACCAAAAGTTTGAAATGCAATGCATCCTCGGAAAGGAAAACAAAGAAAATGAGTTAAAAATGAAAAAGGCTTTCATTTACTCATGCATTCCAACGCTGGAAATAACCGAAATGGATTCATCCTGATTTCAAAGACAACTATAGTGAGCCTAAAGGGAAACTTGAAAAAGGTCCGCACATGACTGGAAGGCATCCAACACACTCTAACGGACACACTTTTAAAACAAGAACATTCGAAATAGATGGACCATTCTACCGAGAAGAAAAAAAGAAGAGTGAACCGCGCTGATCATATTACCAGGAATAGCTACACATTCAAGTTTAGAAACGATTCGATAGAAGAAAAACCACAACAACTAAACATTTTGAATTAATGAGATAAAATTCGCTTTCAATGCAATTACCACCCACCCAACAGGCCAATAAAATAAGATAAGACCCCTACACCCTTGAAATTTCAATATGTTTTGCCGCCTCGGCATTGCTACAACAACATAGCCTCAGTTACAAATTAATTTGGGTCAGCTACATGTATCAAACTCCTCCATTGTGCTCGATTTAGTGCAATTGATGGTGAGCTTTCCAAACCATTCAAATCCCTCCTAATTAATGCCTCCCAAACAAACTTTAGTCTACCCATACCTCGTCGGATTTCTTCAATTTCTATTGAGTCAAGTTTTCTAGTGGAAAACTATCTCCTCTACGCGCAACTATACAAGTATACACCAATAATTTGAACATCTACACTATACAAACACCGAAAAAATTCAAATATTTGCGGCAAAAGCGAGAAACCGATAATTAAACGGGCATTGAAAGAAAAAAAAAAATCACAAAAGAAAACAAATTAAGTAAAATCAATGCACAAACGAGGTCCCAAAACTAGCCACAGCTCTCGAGATCCTCGATGGCTTGGCTCGGCTCCGCCGCGATCGCTTACAAGCATTAAAAACAATTGGATTACATAGAATCATTGTTTTGCACCAAATGCGCGTTAATTCGAACTTAGTGAATGACAAGCACATGTGACATTTAATCGTCCGCTTGATAACGCAACAATTCTCAATCAAATCGAACAAAAACGCGAACAAAAGGAAGATCAAGATTGCAAAGAAACGAGGGATTGGAGTTTTACCTCGAAAGAAAAAGATTCGCGCGAACAAGGAAGACGAGGAAATTGAATGTTTTCGAGGGAGGAACCCTAACTTGCGCAGGTGTGTGATGAGACACCCCCTCTTTTCTTTATGTCACAGGCGCATTCTTCTTATCCAGCGCTATCGGCGCATTCTTTCTTATCCGGCGCTTTTTTATTATCTTTTTTATTTTTAAAAATTTTTTTGGTTGTAAATATGTGGATGACTATTCACATTGGACATGTAACATCAAATATGTATTTACTAGCTTGTTTTAATTTGTGCACTCTTTTATGTATTTTGTACACTATGTATTTCTTATAAGCCTTAAAATAGAGGGCCGCTAAGGGCACCCCACCATTTAATGAGGGCACCCAACTTATTTGTAAAAATTCCAGCAAAAATGGAAAAGACCATTTTGCCCCTGTATATATATAATAGTTTAAACCCCACCAACCATTTTGACAAGGAGTTAGGGCACCCCACCAGCAAGCTTGAACCACAAAGCCACAACCACATTGCGTTTGGCGAAGAGCTGATCGATTCTTGCTCGTCCAACAGCGAGGTAACAATGTTTGACAACCATATTCGGGTTTTTTAGAACTGTTTAGTTATGTATAACAGTGAAAATGATGATTTGTTTGTCAACGTAGGGTTTGGTAATTTCTTCAAATCCGAAGTTGTTTCCACTGTATAATGGAGGATTGTAATGCTTCGGTGCCAGAGGAGGTCGTCCTTGAGGTAATTTTGCAAATTTTTGTGTTTTTTTTGCGGTTATCCGAAGTTTCGTCTCGGGTGCGCGATTGTTTCGGCTCGCGCAGACCGAGATGTATGGTAATGTCTCGGTCATAGAGGACCGAGAGGTTTCATGTAGGTCACGGTCTGGAACGACCGAGAGTACTGGGTAACTCTCGGTCGTACGTAAACGAGACTCTGAAGAAAGTTTTGGAACTGTACAACCGATAACCTGTTTTTCTGGGTTTTTTTGTGATTGTGCTGTACATTTTGGTTGATTATAATGTTACACTGTTTGTATTGCAGGTAATGCCGTTATCTAGTAATTTTCCAGACTACAAGGACACTTTTACACCTTCTAAGCCATTCCCCTCTCGAGAAGCGGCTATTTCATGGCTTCAAATGATTGGTGGTGAGAACAAGTTTGTGTTAGTAACGAAGCGCTCGGATGCCGGGGGCATTAAGCGCAGGGGAAGGGTGAAAATTGCCAGTGAGAGGTCTGGGACATATAGGGGACTGGCTCAGAGAGTAGGGAAGGGGAAAGCGGCAAATTTTTTAAAGAAATCAAAGAATGATGAAAAGGCGAGGACTCACACTAGTACGAAGAAATGTGGATGCCCTTTCCAAATTAACGTCAAGGAAAATGCTGACTCCTTATGGTATGTCACTGTGATTTGTGGGAGGCACAATCACGACACCGCAGGAAGATTGGATAAGGGGGAGGAGGAAGTTGATGATGCGGGAGGGGAGGACTGAAAGTGAGCAGCTCAGGGAGATTAGTCCACCTTCGTCTTTTGTGGAGTGCGAGCAGGAAGTTGAGGATGCGTGTGGGAGGACACTGGGGTCTCCAATCGGAGGCACCCCAGTGTCGGAGGCACCCCAGTCTCCAATCGGATTTGAGTCCTCCCACTCCACAAAAGCTTCTAGGCAGAAGAAAGGCAAGGTTCCACAAATGCGTCGTGTCAGTCGACGCATGCAAAGTGGATCTAACATGGCTTATGGTCATTGCTTAGAACAGGATTGGTTGCCACATGTTGATGCCATTATCGATGTGGTTTCCGATGGGAATTGTGAATATCGGCGTATAGCCTCTGGGTTTGGACTTGCCGACGTAGACGGGTGGAGGATTGTGCGTAGACGGATGTACGATGAGATTATCGGGTATGAAGACCTTTGGCGGGAAGTGCTTGGCTCGAGTTTCGAGACTGTCAAGAATGCGGTGCATTGCCCAGAGAAGCAAGATGGGGCATCTTTCAAAGAATGGTTGACACTTCCAGACATGGGATTGTTAGTATCCACCGCATTCAATGTCATTCTCGTCAACCTCTCGCATGGGAGTGCCTTCACATTTCTACCTCTACGTAGTACTCCAACATCGTCATTGCACAACAGACTTATCATTGCAATGGCAAATGAAAGGAATATCCATTGGGTTAGGGTAAGTTCTATGATTTTTTGTGAATTGGTTTGTTTCCCCTTTAATCGGGTTTGTGACAATATCTTCTATGTTCTATCTGTTCACTTTGACAGTGCGGTTGCGTGTGAATGCACCATTGCCATCCTTATATCCATCGTGGGATCGGTACGTTGAGGATGCGCCAAAGGTTGGCGAGATGGATTCGTTTTTCGAGACATCGCGCCCATTGCAACTGCTGATCATGAAGCCACCATACCTGTTGTAGATTTAGATACACCGTAGGTTAAAGCTTGTACCTAGACGGCTAAACATTTAGAAATTTTGTCAATTCGTCCGAATGTTCTATGTATATGCAAATGTTGTGCTGTGTTTTGATTGTTGTTGTGTTTTGATTGTTGTTTACTTGTGGATGGACCTTTTTTAGAGTCGGTTTGAATGTTACGGAGATTTATAATTAATTAAGTTTCGGTGCAAATTGTCGTGATGGATTTTCAATCTTGTATTGTTAGTTTGACGATTTCCCAATTTTTTTGAAACTGTAATGTTCAAATTCATCCATTTCTGATGTCTCGGTCAAGCAGGTTCGTGAAACAACCCATATTTTCGGTCGCCCACGACCGACAAGTATTCCAATACATCGGCCGTGTACAACCGAGTCCTATTTCAATTTCTCGGTTGTACACCACCGAGATGGATTGACCATTTCAATTCGCCTGACTCTCGTCCTATGACGACCGAGCCTACTGAGAGCCTCTCGGAAGTGGACAACCGATATGCAGTTAACTCTTCCGGTCTTCGTGGCCGAGATCGCGAGTTCCCAAAAATATTAGCTTTCGTCTCGCCAAGGCCGAGACATTGACACGCCTCTCGGCTCGTGTGGCCGAGAACCACGATTTCCCAATTTTTTTACATTTGAAAAAACCGCCACACACACATTACAACTACTCTACCAAATGTAACTTAATTCGACGATCTTCAACCGAGCCCTAATTTGGAGACGAAATCGGCTCACACACTGGACCCTACAAAATGCAGAAAACTCGAACAACGAAGGAGAAACACATGGCGAGGGACGGAGAACACGATTTCGGGGATTTTTTCTCACTGGTCGGTTCAAAACAAATGAATTCTTCCACAAGGAGTTCGGTGAACGAGGGTGGTGGTGGTGGTGGGGGTGGTGGGGTGCCCAAGGGTTTGCACGAGGGTGGTGGGGTGCTCAGGGGTTTGCACGAGGGGGTATTTTCGGTAGTTCGGGGCTAATTTCTGGGTGCCCCATGTAAAACAGTTTGTGCCCACATTAACTGGGTGCCCTCATTAAATGGTGGGGTGCCCTTAGCGTCCCTCTAAAATTTTGGTGTAGCTTGTACACATTGTATTGCTTCTAATATTTGTTCAAGGTACATACAGGTATCATGATCAAAGGCCTATAAAAGGGGTCCATTCTCTTGTAAACACACACCAATGTATGAATGAAATCTCTACATTTTCATCTCCAGCTCTCTTATCTCTTGTCTCATTTTCTCTACTTATTTTAGTAGTTCTTAGTTTATGTCTTCCATGCTTAATTCTCTAGCAAGTTCGACTTAGTTTATAACACGTTATCAACACGAGCTTGTTCTTGCACAAAGGGGAGATCTTGAAATTCAAGAAGGCTTGCTAAGGAAATAAAGCTAGGAATGTATAACTTTTGTTAATTTAAATAAGTTCAATTTATTCCATGTTATCATAGTTACTTTCTTTTATTACATGCATCACTTACATATGTGTACTTTATTCATACACTATGCATTATAACGTCACCGACCGCGAAAGTATGCTCTCTGGTTGCGTTTTGTATGATCTTCTACATAAGAAATCAAATGTCAATATGTGACATAACTAGTTTTTTTGTTATACTACAAATGCTTAGTTATGCTCTATCCTTGATTTTATAATACAAATAGTACTATGAATTTGAGTTGATAGTGGGTAAGCCTTGTCCCTGGTAAAGCTAAACATTGAAAGGGAGACGAGTTATCCCGTCCGAGGAGACATGATATTAAGTAGACTTTGTCTCATCACCCAACGTCGAGGTTGTCCCGTCAACTCATACGAATAGTACATGTTGTTTATTAATGAATTAAGTTGTGAACATATATTTAATCATATGTTATGTTTTTTTACATAAAAAATAGAAAATTATTTTATATTACATTTACTTTCAAAATATTAGTCAAACATAGTTGAATTTGTTGCCTTATTATATTACCGACAAAAATTTCTTATCATGACAATTAAATACTACAATTTGTGAATAAAGCATATAAGCAAAGTTGTGTGTTAATCACAATCATTCGCTAATTTCTCTTTAGAGATTTGAAAAGTGAATATTTTACTTTATATATCTTTTCACCTTATGGAGTTATATATATACATACCAAAAGGGTAATGCTCCAAAAGCTCAAAATGAGCGGTTGGGTCTCAAGCTACAAAATTTAATCAGTCAAATATTAATTATAATTTCGTAATTTTAATTACCTCTATGTTGTAGCTTTGTGGAAATATGACTGATGAGACAATAAACAGGTCATGTGACCAACCTCGATTTATTGCTGCAACAAATATCGAGTGCGCACGTCAATCTAATAAATATTAATGATTGATTTCTTGTTTCATGGTAGCTGAGTAAAATAATGAAATAAAATATAATATCGCTCTCGTCCAATTGGTCCAGCTTCAAATTAAGAAGCATATGTTGCATATTATGATCACAATTGCAATAACAAATTTACGGACGTGGAAAAGATGAAGAGATCTAGTAAAGGTCGTATTGACAATTCCACTAAAAGTAGGAATAAAAGTGGTGCACTACTAAAAAGGACAAATAATTATTGACAATGAGCGCTCATCATTGTGATATTTCTCGTCACATATGAAAGGCTATTTTTGCCAAAAGATTGTCATATATATACCCGAATACTTTTATGACCTTACCATGCCTTCAAAATCAAAGGCAAAATTATGAATTTTATCATTGAAAATGACTCGATAAAATAGGCACATCGAGATGTGTTCAAATCATGAGCTAAATATAGGCGATGAGTTTATTGCCTATTATTATTATGCTACATATATATTATAATATAAAAGAGAATATTTCTCGAATTTGAACTTAACGTTCAGGAAATATCTGGTATAATTGTTAATGCCTTGTTCAGAAGAAGTTTACTTAAAATAATAGAAAATCTCTCTATATGATTATGATTTAATCTGAGTATAAAATTATCGGCTTTAACTTTTGGAATAAATAAGACACATTAAAACAAATGTCGTCATAAATTAAATGACATTCATAATGTGGAAAGATTTATGTGATCGTACAGAATCATCAATAATGTGAAAATATCGTAAATTTGCATGGACATCATTTATCGAACTGGATTTTTTTATCAGTTGAATATTATCTCAAGGCAAATCAATAGGAGACTTATATTGATTTAACTCTCTATCAATCATATTATAAGATGCCTTGGGTCCCTAACAGAGAATTTATTTATAGTAAGTTTTGCTAATTGTCACTTTGATGAAGCAATTTTCCCACCATTAGGGGGAGATATAAGCCAATTCCAAAGGAATAACGTGAAATTGCTTGAAACACAGTAAATTGCATCAAATATGTTGTATTATATATGATCCATATATAAATTAATATGAACTTGAAGTTCAAAGAATCATTCATTAGTAACAAGTTATAAATCAATTGCTTGATACAAGTACTATATATAAAAAAGTGACAATCGTATGTTTCAACATTAAAAGTTCACGATAAAATGATGTCCATGTGCAACTAAATGTATAAGAACCAACAAAACGCTTAAGGCGTTAAAGACAAACTGGTTCAAATGACACAAACCATTGAAAAATAAGGTAGGAGTAAAAATAAATAAAATACTGATGATATAAGGATTGTTTGGCAAGAATTCAATGTATCTTTTGGGTTTATGTCTTCATTATAATATCATTTTATGATGATTTCAATATTATGAGAAATCATGGCGACATCGTTCATGAAAAAGGAATTTAAGATGGAAGATTTTGGGGAAAAACAAGATTTATCATTGATTTGAAAATCAAGTATTTTCCAAGTAAAATAGTTGTCCATCATATAATTTATTTTACTCAAAAAAGAAAATTTAGGTTTGCAAAGATTTGTTGCAAAATAATAAGATGTTTCACTCATATCAAAATGAAGGGGAGAATAAAAAATAGTTATTGATTAGTGCATTGCACTCTTTTTCCCTTAGCTATGGTTTTATCCAACTGGGTTTTCCTAGCAAGGTTTTTAATGAGACAATCTTAACATTATTATACTCCATATAAAAAGAAAAAATTATGAAAGCAAGTAATGTACTCTTTTTCTTATACTAGATTTTTTCCCATATAATTTTTCTAGTAAAGGTTTTAATGAGGCATATATATTTTCTCAAAGTGTATCAATGTGTTGCATTCTTTTCTTTAGCTATGGTTTTATCCCACAAGTTTTTTTAGCAAGGTTCATAATGAGACAATCAACAATATTATACTACACAGCAAGATTGACGAGAACATTGTATTTTTTTTCCTTATACTAGATTTTTTTTCCCATAGGGTTTTTCTAGTAGAGGTTTTGACGAGATATATTCTCTTAGCAAGTGTCATCCAAAGGGGAGTGTCGTAAATATGTGGATGACTATTCACATTGGACATGTAACATCAAATATGTATTTACTTGCACTCCACTATATAGTTTGTTTCACTTTGTATACTCTTTTATGTATCTTGTACACTATGTATTTCTTATAACCCTTAAGATTTTGGTGTAACTTGTACACATTGTATTGCTTCTAATATTTTTTCAAGGTACATACATGCATCATGATCAAAGGCCTATAAAAGGGGCCAATTCTCTTGTAAACACACACCAATATATGAATGAAATCTTTACATTTTCATATCTAGCTCTCTTCTCTTTTCTCTCATTTTCTCTACTTGTTTTAGTAGTTCTTAGTTTATGTCTTTCATGCTTAAGTCTCTAGCAAGTTCATCTTAGTTTACAACATTTTTAAGTGGATTTTGGCAAAAAGTTTTTTTAGGGAGCGGCTAAAAGTACCCCACCTAAGTGAGATTTCGACGAGCTCCAACATTGCTCCAAAATGTTATGATTGGCTTTTTTTCCCTACGTTTGTAAGTTGTTTTTGATGTTTATTTGGATTAAAAAAAGATGTATTAAATGGTTGTATGCAACAATTTGTGTTATGACATCAATCTCTTTGGCAATTTGTGTAGTTGTCTCAAGCAATGAGTGTATGACGGTCTGAATCTCTAATCAGGGCATCGCCCGACTTAACCCCATCATTAAGCCTTAATCCTAATCATGTAAGCCTTAATCCTAATCATGTAGGACTTAACAACGTATTTGTCAGCCTTATTGTCTTTCTCTCTTTGCAACTCGTGTTCAGGATAAGTATTTCTCATTTCTCGTTATTTGTAATTTTTAGAGTTAAATTAAAACTTTTTATACATTTTAAAAATTTAGCATAAGTTTTAATAATATTGTGGAAGCAATCATAAAACACATATATGTGGAAACCATGTAATAGATCACACGAATGCATATTAAAAGTGGCGATAAAATAGTGTAACAACGTGCATCAATCGGGGAGTCTAGTCTCATAACCTAAATACAACCCAAAATGTATGGAAGACAAATATAATAACCATAAACAAAAAAACCTACAAAAAAGTAGCAGACAACCATCGAGACCTCAGAAGTAGTCACCGATCTTCTCCTTCTCCAGTCCGCTACTCAACGGATCTGCAATTGTTACTAAATATGACAATTCCAGTGAGTATATCCTGAGGCCACTTATCCGCATTTCTTGAATAGAAATATAGGGAACTAAAAGCATGTAAAAAAAGAAACGCATGCAAGAAGTCACCAAGATAAACTAGTAAATCAGTACATATGATACTAAGCTCGGACATGATAAGGTTGCCTTAGACTCCTTGGGGTGCCCTTCAGCCCACATAAAGATAATCAACTACTCACTAGTAGAGGTTTTTAAGAACCTCAGAAGGAACCCAACCCTATACTCATAGGGCGATTCCCCGATACATTCGCGAGAACTCCCAACCCTATATGAGCCCAAGCCTGAAAGGGTATTCTTAATATACTCTCGAAATCTAACCCTTACATCTTGGTTAGAATAAGAACCCGGTCCCGAACATTCCCAGAGAATGTGCCCGGTTGAATTGTTCAATCGTGACCTCACTCCTCTCGGATCACAACATCACACAAATCATACTCAACTAAGAATAATGGTCACATCCACAACGGGTTTCATTTGACCAAGATAAAGAATCATCAACAAAAGTAGTCATCACAAATAAAGTCATACCATTAACCACCAAGACAAGCCAACAAGTAGAACATTACGAGGCAAGGCACTTGAGAATTAAAAAGAAGTAAACAGTTCAAGCAATTGTATGTAATTAAACTGAATATAAGAAAAGAAATGGAGATAATTTGTCAGACCCCACCTAATTAGGGCATCTAACCGGCCTAGATTACCTTAATTAGGGCATCATGACCTGTTTATCCTTGACGTCCCGTGACTTACCTGGCTACTTACACTTTTCCATTTAATCCTAACTTAGCTAATTAACTTCCATATAATTATTAATGATTTCATTAGTTAGTTAATCAATTTATCAAGTTATAATGAAACTTTACAATGGAATTCTTAATTTAAGTAAGTTATATAGTATTCAACAATCCTAAGTAGTGAAAAACCTGACACAAGATACTATGTATATATTAAGGCGAGTTAAGTATAACAAAAGCTCCATATACGTGCTAACATCAAAAACAGGGATTTGGCCCTCTAACTTGCATTTTCATCAAAACTCATCAAAAATGGGTTCATTAGATAGATGAGATGATGGAGAAAATGATTACCTAGGTTTAAACCCTCAAATTGGCTCTAAAGTAGTTGAATTCCAGCTCCAAATCACTCCTTTTTCTCCAGCAAGTTCTATGATAAATTGTTGTAACGACCCTAAAAATCTTACTCGTTCCACGTGTCATGTCAGGGTTGTATGTGGAACCCAGTCGTCGTGATCCGTATGTCCAAATCTCGGGTGTGGACACCGAGGTATGCTATTTTTGTGTGATGCTTGTATTATTTATTATACAAAAGATTGAACAATTTAAAATAACTAATTTCGAAAATGTGTACGTAAATCTTACCTCTAGTTTCGTGTTAGTTGGCAGTAGTCGAGGTTGAGATTGAGTGTAATTTAATGTAAGAGTAGTTAAATATTGCAAGAAAATTGGTTTGTGAAAGTTGTGTATGTCATGGACGAAGTTAAGATTTTTGGGGTTTTGGCATGACCAAAACTAGTATTTTGGACATTTTATGAAGATGGATTATTTTGTCGAGAGTTTGATTTAATTTGGTGAAAAACAAGATCGAAAATGAGCATCGTAAGTCAAAACACGTCAAAATAGGAATTCTAAGAATTAATAAATAAAAAGAAATTAAGTTTATATATAAATATATATAAAACATGAAATGAAAATAAAAAAAAAAACTCATTTGGTTTCCATTTAACGGAACGCTCATTTCGTTCGTCCCTAAACCCCTTGATTCGGATTTTCACTCGTGGAGCTCCCGACATTCGATTTTCGCCCGGTTTCTTTCCGCAAAATCATAAAGGATCGCAAGACAATCAACTCGAGCTAAGTTTTCGCGGCAGAAACGAGGTATTCAGCCCGTATTTTGGTAAATTCTCAATGCTAGACATTTTTTCCTCAATTCAATTTGAATTTTCGCGATTTTTATATTTCTTTCGTGGGGTTTCAATAGAAATTGATATATATTATCGTGAATTAATGTATTAGATTGATTTGCATCAATTTGGGATAAACTTCACCGCATGGGTTAGGGTTTTGATGATTTGAATTAATGCAATTCAATTTATAATTATTTTGGAGATGTTTATATACTTGATATTTGACTCCACGAGCCGTGGAAATGTTTTGGTGTTGGTATCGTGTGGTTTCGTGGCATTTATTATTGAGTTTTGAGGATTTAATTGCGAAAATATTGATTTGGAGATATTTTCTAGTTGAAAATAAATAATGTTTGTCAAGTTGACATGCTATATTAGAAAACTCGTATTACTTACGTATATTGATTTTGGAGCGGCCTTTCCCCTCACATTTTTGTAGGTTTTGTATTACTTATGTATATTGATTTTTGTCACATGAGATATATGGGTTTTGTGAGATATTTTAAGACATGGAGTATATGCGGGTTTTCCGCACTCTAGGTTGTCCTGACTGATTTGTATAGAGTTGTTTAGATTTGTTTAAGTTGAAACTGCTTCTGCATAAACTTTGATAACTTACAAATTTGAATAACTCACTATAACTAATGAAATATGGCTAGGAAGGTTGACTAGGCTCGCGTTGACGTCGCGAGGATTGACTCGGAGTCCACATAAGTCTAGGCCGGGTGGGGCTCGGTTTGGATTGTGGAACTAGGGCCGTCACAGTTGGTATCAGAGCCTAGGTTTAGAAACCAAGATGGTTTAAGGCAATATGATACCAACTGTACCAGAGACCAAGTTTTAAATACTCGACTCTTGATTTAAATCACAGTCCATTAAGACAAACCAATGGAAGTTAGGAATGGCTGGAACTTAGAGTGGAACCTTATGACCCTGACTTAAGTCTTAGTTGGGAAGTGAGGAGAGTTGGGGAAATTAAAATTTGAGCTATATGAGCTATTTGATGCATTGTATATTATTACTATCGATAGTTATATCATGATCGAGAAATCGCATTCTTTGCAGATTGCGATGGCCGATCGGTCCGAGATCAGTGAAACCGGTCCGAGTGACGTTCATGAGAGGTTAGATGCGATGTCCCAGTTGGTTACCTCACATGGCCAGCAACTTCAGGAGATTCTCCAACTTTTGAGAGCATAAACTACATCATCACCTTCTACATCTGCAGCAGCAACACTAGGTACTCAGGGCGGGAATGCGCCGATAGTACAGGTCGTTGTTACGACTCCTACAACACCGACCAGACCTGAAGGAGTACATGTTCAGGCTGAGAGAGTACCATCTACTTATGTTACATCGGCGGACGATACACTGAGCACGCCTACTGATGGGAACACTCGAGCGACAGCTGAGGCGAGACAGTCTCGCGAGTTTCGATGACATCACCCGGAAAAGTTTCACAGTGGTACATATCTCGGAGCAGCAGAGAAGTTTATGAGGAGTCACGAGAAGATTCATGACGTCTTGGCAACACCAGAGCATATGAAGTCGATCATCTCATCACCTTCGATGTTCGGAGAGGCTGATGTGTGGTGGTGTAACATGGTGGCTACGAAGGGGAAGCCCAAGGATTGGGCTGAATTCAAGAATAGGTTCAATCAGAAGTATTTCCCTCCCTTGGTCAGGAATATGAAAAGGATCAA
Organism: Stephania yunnanensis; assembly: GCA_039657365.1. Lineage (NCBI taxonomy): Eukaryota > Viridiplantae > Streptophyta > Magnoliopsida > Ranunculales > Menispermaceae > Stephania > Stephania yunnanensis. Next base: position 8,197,193 of record CM077582.1, read on the forward strand.
GTTTCAGAACATTCGACAGACGGCTGACGAGACAATGATGTAGTATATGAGGCGATATTTGCGGTTGATGGACTATGCCGGAGGCATAGCTGATACGGAAGCTGATCAGGCCTACTACTTCATGAATGGCCTGTTGGGTAAGATTGGGTCTATGGTGGTGACCACAGCTCCAGGGACTCTACAAGTGGCGTATGAAAGGAGTTTGGCCAGTGAGACTTTTCTGAGCACGCGCACTGGTACAGTAGTCGCAGCTCCACCACCAGTATAGCCAGATGTCAGACCCAGAGGTGACGGGAGAAGGAAGATACCTACTCAGTGGAGGTCAAGGGATCGAGCTCAGAATGTGGGGTATGTTGCATCTCCACCTCCTATTGCGCGTGTTGCGCCAATACCATATGCTCTAGTATAGAGTTATATTAGCACACTACAGTTGTCGGCACCGTCAGTTCTCAGCGACAGCAGTATCAGAGGACCGAGGGCCGTAATAGGGACAAAGGCAGTGGTTAGGGGCAGAGGTATGGATGGGGACAGTGTGTTCTATTTGGATCGGGATCTCAGCGTACTTGTTGGGAGTGTGGACAGTCAGGTCACTTCGCCATTACGTGTCCACGATTGGGCAGATGGCAGCCACAACATAGCCAGGAGCAGGTTCATGCTGTTGTCGCGCCAGATCCGACTGCTACCCTTAACCTGAGAGAGGGTATGCTTTATATTTGCAGTCATTTTATGTACACCATGTTAGATTTTAATGCTATGATATCTTTTATTTTCGGTCGCTTGGTCGATGAGTTGAGTTTGAAACCCACTAGAATAGAGAGACTGACGGACAGTCAAAGAGACTGATTCACATTCTCGCGGATATACTAAGGATGTATGTGTTAGAAACGGTGGAACATGTCAATGATACCAAACTCGCCAAACATGCATACTTAAACCTCCAGGGCGTTTGTTCTAGTCTAGAGAGGCGAAAGACAGTTCCCAATATATGTTTCGAGGATGTTGCCTTGGCATATATTGCGGGGAGGACATAGGTGGTGTGGGTAGTTGAGTCCCACACTACCCGAAGGTCTCGGAAGAGCCCAACTCGTCTCGTAGGAGCCCAGTCTAGAGTAGGGTATGACCTTGGACCTTCACAAAAAATGAAAATTCTTCCTTTGTGAATTGCTTCAATTTCGAGGACGAAATTCTAATTAGTTGAGAAGACTGTAACGACCCTAAAAATCTTACTCGTGCCACGTGCCCTGTCAGGGTCGTATATGGGACCCACTCGTCGTGATTCGTATGTCCAAATCTCGGGTGTAGATACCGAGATATGCTATTTTGTGTGATGCTTGTATTATTTATTATACAAAAGATTGAACAATTTAAAATAATTAATTTCGGAAATGTGTAGGTAAATCTTACCTCGAGTTTTGTATTAGTTGGCAGTAGTCGAGGTTGAGATTTGGTTTAATTTGGTGTAAGAGTAGTTAAATATGGCAAGAGAATTGGGGTATGTTATGGATAAAGTTAAGATTTTTGGAGTTTTGGCGTGACCAATACTAGTATTTTGGACATGTTATGAAGATGAACTATTTTTTCGAGAGTTTGGTATAATTTGGTGGAAAACGAGATCGAAAACAAGTACCGAAAGTTAAAACACGTCAAAATAGGAATTTCATGAATTAATAAATAAAAAGAAATTAAGTTTATATATAAATATATATAAAACATGAAATGAAAATAAAAAGACTCATTTAGTTTCTATTTAACGTAACGATTTCGTTCGTCCCTAAACCCCTCAATTTGGGTTTTTCACTTGTGGAGCTCCCGACATCTAATTTTTACCTAGTTTCTATCTGCAAAATCATAGAGGATCGCAAGACGATTAATTCGAGCTAATTCGAGCTAAGTTTTCGCGGTAGGAACGAGGTATTCAGCCCGTAATTTGGTAAATTCTCAATGCCAGACATTTTTTCCTCAATTCAATTTGAATTCTCGCGATTTTTCAATTTCTTTCGCGGGGTTTCGATAGAAATTTGTATAAATTATTGTGAATTGGTGTATTGGATTGATTTGCGTCAATTTGGGATAAATTTCCCCGACATGGGTTAGGGTTTTGATGATTTGAATTAATGCAATTTAGTTGATAATTGTTTTGGAGATATTTTTATACTTGATATTTGACTCCACGAGCCGTGGAAATATTTTGGTGTTGGTATTAAGTGGTTTCGTGGCATTTATTATTGAGTTTTGAGGATTTAATTGCGAAAATATTGATTTGGAGACATTTTCTAGTTGAAAATAAATAATGTTTGTCAAGTTGACATGCTATATTAGAAAATTCGTAACTTCTCCATTTGTGATCTGATTTGAGTATTCTTGGAGTCTATGGAAAGTACGTCATAAGTACTACAAGTTCCTTCTTGGTTGTCATAACAAATTATGAGGTTTTAAGAGTTAAAACCGTAACTCTAGTGGGCTAGTTGTGAATACTTTAAAAGTATTATAAAGTATTATTTTTAGAATTAGCTCTCAAGCGTACTTTGGTCGCATTATTTGTATGGTTTACGAGTTCTAAACCAAGGATATTGGACTTGAATTGATACGAAATGATATCAGAAAATTTAAGGAAGAGATACGGAGGTTTGAGAACTCGTTTTGGAGTGTCGAGAGGCCGGATAGGCTAGAAATAAGCGTGTGGATCGAGGTAAGTAAACCAGCTAAGAAATTATAAAGTAATTTCATTTTAAGCTATTGAATATTGTTGTTCATTGCTTTGATATCTATCTTTGGAATTCTATTCTAATTGAGTTGTCCGAGGGCAAGTGAGTCAACGGTGGTCCTTGGAAGGAGTGGCGGGCTGAGGTAACATACCAACGTCATGACCTCGGGATGCACTGCACTGGTTACTGATTATGACGGGGTGTGAGGTCTTAGTGTGGCTGTTCCAAGAAGTCTCACTATCTCGTGGGTTTAGGGCTTGTGAGTGTACCGAGTTTTAGAACCCGAGTCTTAATGTGTTGCCAAGACTCGACGACCTATTGGTCGGGACTACTTGCGCCTCTCTGTTTGCATTCCTGGACGCTCATATATCGATTGCTTTTGTTTAATTTACAGTCTTTATTTATTCATGCGTTCTTTATACCTTTCTTTCTATCTGCATGAATGTTAACTGTTTTATTTATTTTGAAATGTTGTTTAGTGTCCTACTGGCGTTACTTACCTGGGCTCATCATTATTGTGTTTGACTGAGTACATATCTGCAATCGAGTAAAGGAAATGGGCCAGCATTGGGAGATCTACTTTGAGGACTTTGGAGCGGCCTTTCCCCTCCCATTTTTGTAGATTTTGTATTACTTACGTATATTGATTTTTGTCACATAGGATATATGGGTTTTGTGAGATATTTTAAGACATGGAGTAAATGCGGGGTTTTGCTCACTCTAGGTTGTTTTGACTGATTTGTATAGAGTTGTTTAGATTTGCTTAAGTTGAAATTGCTTCCGCATAAACTTTGATAACTTACAAATTTGAATAACTCACTATAACTAATGAAATATGGCTAGGAAGGCTGACTAGGCTTGCGTTGACGTCGCGAAGATTGACTCGGGGTCCATGTAAGTCTAGGTCGGGCGGGGCCCAGTTTGGGTTGTAGAACTAGGGCCATCACAATTGGTTTCAATTGCATGTGTTGATCAAACTCATCTTATATATCAATGTAAGATTGTTTCCTAGCCCTTCATCCTCATGTATTTACGTATCCCGAGGATTATCTAGAGGTTTAGCTCTAGCCACTAATCCCACTCACTCCCACTAACTCTCTTCAAGTGACAGTAACAATTACTCCCTTAGTCTCTAGATATGCTAATGTGTATCTACAAGCAAATCATATGGTTTCCATTTAATTGAACTAAACTATAGGCCTTGATTTATTTTGATTTAATTACACTAACTTAGGCCCATTTTAATGCATGTGGTCAGTGTTTTATTTATCAAAATCAATACTTCGACTACCCGGTACCCGGTGCCCCGTGTCTCGACACACATTTTGAAGCACGCAATAGCCTATTGTTTTAATTTGAATTTACTTGGCCTATGGTCAGATTACTCATTTTAACTGATTAATTAGTCATCTTAACGTAAATTAGTCGAGTTTCCTAGTGTACTCGTAGTTTGCATATCTGACACCCGCGTTGACACACCTTTCAAGGCAAACACTCGTCACACAAACTCACCTGATAGCAAGGTACACACATGCGATACAATATAATAATAATAATAATAATAATAATAATAATAATAACAATAATAATAATAATAATAATAATTTTTAAACACCACATATACACAACCACCATCCATAAATAACATATTTTCCGGGTTCTCGTGTGCGAGTCAACCGAATTATCCACATTACGCCCGAATTACGACTGTTAATCACCAAAATTAACGCTAATTCTAGTTTAATTAATTTACGCCTTTACACTTGGGAATTGGGAAAGAATCTGATAAAAATTCCAGTGTCCATCATCTGTCATCAAGTCCCTCACTTTTAAATGCTCCTCCTCTGGGTGTATACAGTCTCCAATCACCACACCATATATATCATCCCAAAGCCGCACCACCTCTCCATTCCCGATCCTCTATCGCAGTCTTAATTTTTTCCATACGTGAGAGGCAGCTGATGAGGAAGGTGAATCCAACATTGATCGCCCTGATCCAAAGAACCGGTTCAGATTGAAGGAGGTGTCAATGCTTGTTTTGCAACATTGATAAAAAATAACGAGTACTTACTTAGATGAGCACAAGAGCAACATTGGAAGAGGCTCGAGGCACGTCCAACAATATCTGGCTCAAGTCCATCAACCAATTTTTTCTAATGGGGGAACTTGCACAACTACATAGAACGACTCTTCGCAAAATCAAGGCCTTCTTCAACATAACTTCCACAAGCTTAACTTCAGTCACGCATCCAACAACACCAAAAATCTTCACATCTTTAAGGTGATGAAACATGCATTGATTTGACAACTCTGATTCCCACCACTCCCCAATATTCGTAAAAGTCAATTGATTCTAATAACCAAAACTTAAAGCAGCTTCAATAATGATACATACGTCAACAATAACAATAACAACATAAACTCAGTCTCAAATTAATTGAAGTCGGCAAACGATACATATGTAAAAAAAGAAAAAGAAATATACCTCTTCCAAGATCAGTGGCTCCCATGAAAAAGTATTCTGGAAAAAAAAAAAAAAAAGAAGCAAAGTTGATGCAGATGTGCAAATGAGAACACTTACTATTTTTTTTTTTTTTGAGAAATGGAGACAAGCTCGAAAAAGTTGTATTAATCACTTCTTATTTTGGGGGTGGGATGTGAGCAATTCTTTATGTAAGGTATTGATTGAAAAGAAAACCGATCAAAACACTCTGTACCTCGACTATTTCTATCTTTAGAGTTTCGATTTGAGGCGACGACTTTAGCAAGTACATTATGGAAATAGCACAGTCTCGAGAAAACCTTGCTTGCAATTTCAAGTGCTTCAAATTGGGAAATTGTAAAGATTGGCTTTGTTGTGCAAAACGGGATTCAAATGAAACCTTGTCACAAGAAAAGGCAATTAGTTAAGAAAATCAAAGCAACTTACTCGTTAGGAATTCATTGATGTCAAATATAATTCCTAGGAGCTCCCTAGGCTTGCACCAAAAGCACATAACAATTCATAATTAATGCAAGTTGGATAGTCATTAGAATAAGGAACATCTATACCAGTAGAGTCATGGGGTTTAGTGTTAGATATTCTGCGTAGCGAACTGCTTCCAAAATACTTGTCACACGTCGAACGATCCTTTTCCTTTGGTCGTCGTCAATAGGCCAATCATCTAAAGGTGAACATTTCATCCTTCCCTTGATGACTTCCATAGCAATTTTAGCATGCTCTAGATAAGCAAGCTTATTCACAAAAGAAAACTCCTTTCTCATGTCATCATCACACAATAAGTACTTAAGATTAGGCGCGCAAACTCTGATAGTGCAGCTAGGCGTGGTAGCGGACGAGCCAACCCAAGTTTGCATCTTCAAGAACTTGAGTGTAGGCGAGTTGATAACAAAACACCCTCTAGCATCAAAACTACAATGTAGCATTTCTAAGGTTAAAAGAGACGGGCAGCTCGAAATCAACTTACTGGCAGCTTCAAAATCTCGGAAGGAAACTCGGAAAAGATGCAAAACCTTGAGATTGGGTAAATAGATTCTAATAGGCCAGTGAACATGTAAGTTATCAGGTGGATTAACAGGCATGTTAATAAGTATGTAATAAGGAAAGCTTGTGACTTCATCCAATGAAAGCTTTAAAGTAGTTAATGTTTGGCAATTGAATAGGCCATTGGGAAGTTTGATTAGTTTCTTCGAGGTTGTGCCTACTTCGATGTTGATTTCGCGAACATTACGCCCGATTGCACCAAGAATCCAATTATGAAGATAAGGGGAATCAGCATCATCTATACATAAGAGACGGAACGTTTGAATATCGGATCCATCACGGACGATTAGAACCCCGTTCACCAAGTCCACAAAGTGATTATTTTGAGGAGTGATTGTCTTGTTGAAAGTTAAATGAGGGAGAGATTTCCACAAGTCTCTCCATCTTGAAGACAAAATGCTGGTTCTTACCGCGTATTTGGCGTCCATAAAGGATAGAATGTGATGAATAACTGAGTCCGAGAGACTACTGAGTGCGTCTCCATCGCCATCAATCTTCTTCGCCATTCTTCTTCTTCGTAGAGAGAGGTCCTAATTCAGATGAAAAAAAAAAAAGGTTCATTATTGTAGCATTTCTATAATGAGACTTGGAGTGGAGTGGAGTGGAGTACAAGGCAATCTCCAGCTTAAAATAAAATGATAAACAAAAGTTTGAATAGACACATTCATCTTATATATAGAAATTTCATGCTAGAATCCATCATATAGAAAGTTAATTGAAGCGAAGAGCGTTTCGAAGAAGACTTGGCTAAGCTGATTTTTCTAAGAAAACAAAACTAAGGAAGACTTCTATGACAAATACAAAAAGACAACATGATTAATTTAGAAGCAACCTCCAAAGGCATCATGACTAAGAGGCATCAAGTTTCATAGATAAGGTTAGTAGGGGTGGGCAAACCGCGGTTTGGTGGTGAAAACCACCAAACCGCGACCAAACCGAGGGTCTACGGTTTGGTGATTTTCCAAACCGCGACCAAACCGCGAAAGTTGAAAACCGAACCAAACCGAACCGCGGTTTGCACGGTTTGGTCGGTTTGGTTTCGCGGTTTTCGACTTTTCATTCACTCTATTTTCAAAAAAAAAACAGCAAAAAAAAAAAACAGCTTAAAAGTTCAAAGTAAATTCAGCATTCCACTTCAATAAAATACCACTAAAAATCATCCATCATCAATTTTAATTTGTAGATCAGATGGATTGGCAAGTGCTGATCCAAAATTGAGGAATAGTCATCAACATGGAAAGACTAATAACTGGAATAAAGTTTATTGCATGAATACACTAGCTTAATCTCATACATGACAAAACTGCACTTCTGTTGGAAGCTTTGTTGTATTTTGGCTAACTGAAATTGATAGTAGAGACAGCAATAGTTAGTTGAAGCAGTCCATCTTCACGTCAGTGACATCGAGTTGCAGTATCTCAGCTCTACATCCAAGCATTGAACCGATGCTGCAAATAACAACAAATCAGATACAGAAAAAATTGAGATTTGAGAATAGAAATGTAGACAGACCCATTTCTGAAAATAACAATATATCAAGCTCCGATCCAACAAAATGCAGTCTAATGACATTAGAAGAAAGGAGAGTACTTGTATATGAAGTTTCAAGATGGTCAAATGGTGCCCATAATTATTTACAGGAGACAACATCAGAGACAAAGCTCTACGAACCCATTAAAAACACAAACAAAATTTTGGGGTATCTCAGAAAAAAAAAACAATAAATAAATGACTACATCAAATAAATAAATCATCCATCAATGATTTTAACAAGTTGGGGTAGCAGCGCGAGCTACATACAAATTTTCCCATATATAAAAGTTAAAACACATGAATAAACAAAAAAAAGTAATGGTGTGAGGTAGAAAAAACCAAACAAAAACGTCTCGGGATTTCAAACCTATATGCACAAGGAACCTTCATTGACCTTGGTTGCATGTACATATATTGATTTCACTCCATAGTTGTTCAAGTTTTCAATCGCTATGCGCATAAAAAATTAAGATAAAGATGAGTAGAATGAAACAGTTTTTACTTTTTCCTTGAGGCTTTTTTTTTCCCAAACTTGCTACCTATTATATCATCGATTCATCATCATCATCAGGAGAAACAACTAAGATTCATGCTGCGAATCGCGCCAAAAGCCACTAACGACTTGAACATACCTTGTTGTGTAAACCCCTGCGGATTCGGCGGCGGCGGTGCGAGGCGGAGCCGGCGGTGAGAGGGACGGGAGTGAGGAGCGGCGGTGACTGGTGAGGGAGTTGGAGACGGGGGGAGGATCAGGGGTGGAGAGGAAAGAGATGAACAGAGCCGGTCGAGTGGACGAAATGCTTGATTTCTTCAACCAACAGCGACGATACGAAAGAGATCGAATGGACGAAACACGAAAGAGATCGAATGGACGAAACACGAATGGCGTGGTGACTGGTTTTGTGCGATTTTTGTGCTGTGCGGGAGCGGCGATTTAATTTTTGTGCGAGACGTCTGGAGAGGAGGAGATGTGATTTTGGTTGGTTTTTAGGGTTTTTGGATTTCATTTACCAAAATGCCCTCGGTTTGGTTAAACCGCGGTTTTCCCAAAACGAAAACCGCGACCAAACCGCGAACTTTAAAAACCAAACCAAACCGCGCGGTTTGGTCGGTTTGGGCGGTTTGGGCGGTTTTTTGAAAACCGCTGCCCACCCCTAAAGGTTAGTGTTAGGCAATGTAAAGAGGTCCCAATCACACCTCATCGTGGAGACACTGAAGAATCACTAGAACAATTTCGGTATTTAATAGAAGTTTTTAAACCCCTATTAAAGGGGGGTGTTATTAAATAACACTTAATTGATAGGAGTTTTAAAAAATCTCTATGTAATACATGTCTTAAAAATTAAAACATAACACATTTTCACATGACATTTAGTAACACTCTATTTAATGGGGGTTTTAAAACCTCTATTAAAGGCCAAAAATGTTATAGTGAATACAAATTGATCCAGTTTTGCGTCTACTTCTTAACTCTCGACTTGACCGCTAAATTTGCCATGAAGTTTGCAGATTACCTTATTAGAGACCATGTTGGGTCCTGATGAAAAATGATCTGTTGGTTATGCAAAAGTTGCAATGCCATAAGACATAGATGTCAATAGATATATTTCTAGGAGAAAATTAGTTATAAAATGCAATCAGGAAACTTAATATTAAAAATCAATCTCAGGAAAAATCAGGAAACTTAAGTGGCCAATGCATTATGATCACAGGGTACTGTTGATGAGTTAATCGCTTTTTTTAATGAATAATACCTCACTTTTTCCTTTTCTATATGCTGGGATCGCTAAAATACACGGTTTTGTAGCAATGATTCCTAAACGAACTTTAAAATATGAAACACTGCATCATTGGAAGCCTCGCAAAGGGTGGTTTGTAATAGTCTCAAATTAATTGGGGTCGGCTACATAGATCAAATTACTCTTCTATTGTGCTCGATTTGGTTTTAGACTTTTATATTATCATTATCATTTATCAAATGATCTGACTTCCTATGTGGATAAGGTTGACGCCTCTTGATTCATCAAATATCTTACAATGTACGTGCATTTCTTCGTAATTTGTATTTAAGCAAAGTTAGTTGGTGTAAATCCTATCTGCACAACTCAGATTTAGCTTATATTTAGGCAAACCTTTCATGTCATATAAACTACTTATACTTTTGTTACTTGTTATGACGTCAACCTTAATATTTCGTGCATTTCACCACTTGCCAATATCCTCAACACTTGGTCATCTTTGTACACCTATTATTTCCATTTAGGTTGCATTTCAAGTCCTCTTACATCATTCAGTTTGGATTTCCACTTTTGAACTTACACTAAGTCCTCAGGCTCTCAAGTGTTAGCAATACTTCATTTAACAATTCCTAATGGTGTCAAATTTAAAAGTTCTCATCTCCACCTTGATATACATGTTTCATAACTAGTTCAAGATATCTTCTCATCTTTTCTAGTTATTGTATTATTCGTGTTACACAGTATGTACTTTATTAGGAGTCGATCCTAGCCTAGGATCGACTCTTTTATCTTTCCCAAAACCGTTTAATCTGATAGTTCAGATTCCTAAGGTAAGGTTCACTCTTTTCGAGAAACTTTGAGTTACGTTCCACAAGTTATTTTCAAGTTTTTCTATGACGTCACCATTTCGATTAAGAGTTTTAAGTTTTGAGACATGGTACCCCATTTGGAAATCCTATGGCTATGAAAAGCTATTGTAGTATGTATTTTCTCTTTCGAGTCTGCAATTCTTCATATATCCAATTTACTTATTTGATTTTTTTTTTCATGGGTCGATCCTATTTTAGGATTCCCAATTTTAATTAACAAATAATTATTCACTTATATTAGGTGACAATAGTCCCTTCAGTTATTTCTCAATGTTATTTTTCCTTCATTAACCATCCCCTACTAATCAGGTTAGGTTCCTCTTTGACTTTAGAGTCATTAGTTCATATGTCCAATCACATCAGAAATATTCTTCTTGTTGGGGTATCCCCAGTTTTAATGGTTCACCTATCCTTGAGTTTATTACGATATCATTTACAATGGTGTACACCCTTTAAGTTGTAGACATTTTGACTCATATAAAGTATTGAATTACGATGTATTCCTTAATTTCTCAATTATGGTACCGCCACCGTGTACCTAACATTAACGATTTATCAAATTCTGGTATCCTCAGTTTTTTATGTCACTCGCTTGTAGTTAAAAACAATTTATTTCTGTGTTGGTTCCCTTTATTTTTTATCATTTTAATCTCGGATCTGAATTCCTTATGACATCTACTAATTTTACTTGGCAACACGATCTTCACACGCGACAAATTCACTGAAAATAATCTTTGACTTGAGATCCCCAATTTTAGTAACTCGCATATCAAGAAATTTGTAAAATTTCTTTTGAATCGATTCAGTCGATGTAATTTAAAAATAAATTATAACCACACTAAAGTTTGTATTCAACCATAAAATGATAACATAGGTCTAAACTAATACTTTACACTTTTTCATTTAAGCGAAGATTTTTAAATTTAGTAAAACTTAGGTTTCATGCCAACCGAACTGGTCCAAATCGTCATAAGTTCAATCATTCAAGGAATCTCAACTATGTTAGTTGAATATGAGTAAAGCTCTTTTTTTTTTTTGAAGAAAATAGGTTATATGTAACAACATGAGTTAAACCAGAGTAATGACCATCTAGTCGAATTACAAACCCATATCTTGCACGTCTAATTGAGAGTTAGATGTCTAATAATACACACGTCCTTCCTATATTAAATTAAGTTTTCAAGTTGAGCTTCATAGTCGAACTAACTTAATTTTTGTTGTTTGAGTTCAAGATTCACTTGCATCCTTACTAGGATCATTTAAACAAGGTATTATGAATTTTAACCGTTTTACTAGAGTTCCAAGTGTTAGAGTTCCTTCTCGAAAGTGGTACCACGCCACTACTCCTTTTTGCGTATGAGTGTGGTGTTTCATTGTCCTTTCAAGTCTCATGAATCTTGTTTGACTATTTTATTTGCTACACTAACGTTATGTATAGGTGGATCTCCATGTAATTCCAAATTAAAGCTTATTCATTCTTGCAATAATCGTTTTTTTTTTTTTTTTTTTTTTTTTTTTTTGCAATAGTTTTTACAATCATCATTTGAAGCGCGTGTGAATTCTTTCAAAGAGTTCGCTTCGATTTCCTAGTGTCGTTCATCGTTATTCCCGTCTCGTGGAACTCAAGTTCCTAGTTTTAAGAGAAGACAATTATCTATATATAGTGATATATGTATATACAAGGTATCAAATAATCATCATAATAAATCTTTTGTCAAATTTCTTCTAACCCATCCCATCCTAAGATTTTGTCATTTATGTATGTTAAGTCGACTTTGAACTAATGCCCCATACCATTGATTTGTCTAACTTAAACATGACTTTTAAAATCTTAAAGGTTCTAAAAACTTAGGTTCCAATAACCTAACGTTTCTCTATGTTCTAATCCCTATGGTCTGATACCAACTGTGACAACCCTCCCCCGACCTAAGGTCGAATTGCCAAGCCTAGACCGCCACCCAGACCCAATACCCAAACTAAGCTAGAGTAAATGATATGGCACGCCTAAAACAATGAGCGGAATATAAAATTAGTGCATATGGATAAATAATTGTGGAATTAAATAAAAAGGAAATCCATATGACGCACAATGAAACTATCGTTGGGTTTTCAAATCCTTACAACACTTAAGTTATTCAAATATTTCCAAATCATTTAAGCTAAATAAGAGTAAGGTTCATTCTACACCGAAGACCTATTTAAAATTGTAACCCAAGTTCAATAATCTCAAAATCAAATAAATAGATAATATCATTAGAAGGCTCACATTAAAAAAGAAGGCTTCAAGCTATCGCCTCTCCCTTGTCTCGATCTAGCGTCGATGTGTATGGTCTTGAGATGTAAATGGGGTGAGCTAAAAGGAACAATGAAGCTCAGTAATGCAAAAAAACCCCTCAATAATCAAATATGCAAGTAATACTTAATAAGCATGCATGGCTAGCATGAATTTAAATTGAGTAAAGAAGCATTTAGAACCAGACATCACATGGATTTATAAAGCATTCATAATTCAAGTCAACAAGATTGATAAAAACATTTTCAAGTCAAAACCCATTATCATGCATATGGTTCATGTGACGGCCCCAATTTTCCACGAATAGATTCGTGCAACACGAATCTCGAGACAACTCCACAACCGTGTAGCGCGCCTCTCGAGGCACCAATCCGCCTCATTTTAAAATCTCGATACTCGCGTTACGCGCATCACGAGACATATCCAATGTACATTTTAAATTGAACCATAGCCATTGATCATGTGTGCACGCATATCTCGAGGTTCAACAAGTGGGCCACCTTCATTCAATAATTCCACAAGTCATGCTTAAATGACTCTAATAGTTGACTCAATCGACCTCTTGATTTGTCAATACGCGTCTTGATGCACATCATGTGACAATTGATTTATCTCAATAACTTAGGCACATTAATGTTACATTGGACATGACCACATTAAAACTACTTATAAAACCAACATTAGTTCACATTAAACTTACCCCATAAGCTGCTACCTCGGTCCCACGTTGACACGCAACTAGCGGTATGTCCCCGCTCGTCTCGATACCTATATACCCATATAAATTGACTTAATAGTCTACATATATATAATACACTAGGCATACATCACAACTAGGGCTGGCAATTTGGGTCATGAAACGTTTAGCACGACACGACACGACATGGTGTTAAACATGTCGTGGGTTTGGCAAAAGTGTATGTGGGTCATAAACAGGTTAACCTGTTTATACACGGTTCATAAACGAGTCGTTAACGTGTTAACCCGTGTGACTCGTTTATGACTCGCATAATTATATACATATATTGATATATATAACTTATAATTTACATATAATTAATCACATATAAAATATAAATACAACTTTTTATTTCTCTTCTACCATTTTCAAAACCCTAACATACTAACACAACCACAACCCATTTCCCTACTTTTCTACTTCCACGGTTCCATCACAGCACCACCGCAGATCTTCTTCTTCCACCTTGACCTCGCCGACCATCTCGTCCACCGTCTCGCTCTGCTCCGCCTCCGCTCTCTCGCTCTTCCGCCATCTCTCGCCTCTCGCTCTCGCCATCTCCGCCTCTCGCCATCTCCGCCTCTCCGCTCTCGCCATCTCCGCCTCCGCCATCTCCGCCTCGCCATCTCTCGCCTCGATCTCCGTTTCCATCTCTCCTCTCCTCGCTCTTCCGCCATCTCCGCCTCGCCATCTCCGCCTCTCCGCCTCTGCCATCTCTGCCTCTAATGTCCGTCTCCATCCACTCCGCCTCTGCCATCTCCGCCTCCGATCTCCGCCTCCATTCGCCCTTCTGCCTCTGCCATCTCTGCCTCCGATCTCCGATCTCCGCCTCCATCCGCCCCTCCGCCTCTGCCATCTCCGCCTCCGATCTCCGCCTCCATCCGCGGGTTGTTTGTATTAATTTAGTATTTTATGTTGTTTGTATTAATTTTGTATTTTTGTAGTGAAATATCATTCATGTTTAATAGGTTGATAAACATGTTAAACATGTACACAAATGAGTCGAGTTAAGCAGGTTAAACATGACCTGTTTAATAAACGTGTTAAACGTGTTATATACAGGTTACCTGTTTATTAAACGTGTCGTGTGTCGTGTTTGCAAATGGTGACTCGTTTAATAAACGTGTCGTGTGCGGGTTTAGGATAATTATGACACGACACGTTTACGACACGACACGTTTACGACTCGCTGACACGAATTGCCAGCCCTAATCATAACAAATATAAAATATACCTCGGCCCTTGCCTCAGTTAGTGGACATATCACGATGTGGGTCACATGGTACGAGTCGTAGATTCTGTTTAAGGAATTAAACACAGTTAGAGATTTTGAACCGTTACAGCTCATGTCCATAATAACCGACCAAAAGGGTTTATATAAGAGAGTAACCCCAATTCTTTTCCCAAGAGACGCTAATCCCAACTCCTTACCCAGGAAAGGGTAATCCCAACTCCTTACTTAGGAGGGGACAATCCTAACTCCATACCAGGAGTAGGTAATTTCAAGTTTGGTGCAACACACATACATCCCATAAATAAGTAGAATCAAGTCAATAACACGGCGCAACCCATTTTCTGTCTCTAATTAAAAACATATGTCCAAACATAATTAATTTCAAGCCATATTTAATAATTGAGCAAGCTCCCCACTTACCTCAACTTGCCACGATATCCATTCTCGATCTTTCTCCGCTCGAGGCTCGATGTGAACTGCCTTGCAAATCTAAACAATTTAAGACACATTCACATCAACACAAGTTATATATTAATTCTAATTTATTTTAGGGGGTGCATTAGTGTGGGCCCTGTGAGTCCTTCGTCGCCCGGTGCGAGAGGTGGGACCTGACCAACTCTACCCCTCGGGAAGTAGTAGCGCACATCGTTTGAAGGTATGACTTATTCTTATCTTATTTCTAATATATATCATATATGTACGTAAATATCACATATATATTAAAATAAAGTAACCAGGGACTAATATGAATGGTTTTTTAGGTGCAAAGGCCAAATTGGCCCCTGGATACATGGGCCGCCCAGGGGCGTTGCCCCTAAGCGCCCTGTATCACAGGGCGGAGCCATGTGAAGGCCCATGGCACTCCGGAGAACGCTTAACGACCCAGCAAAGCCCATGGCACCCCAAGGCAGTGGAAGCTTTCTAAGGCCTCCCACTATCCACGTCCCCCCCATTTATGCGACTAGCTCAATGGTACAAGTCTCGCCAAAATCAAGGTCTTAAGCCTCCAAGACTTGGTTTCGAGACTTGGGGGGCGAAAAACCACGCCCATTTATGGCCTCAGAAAGAATAAATGGGGGGACGTGAATGGTGGGAGGCCTTAGAAAGCTCCCACTGCCTTGGGGTGCCATGGGCTCTGCTGGGTCGTTAAGCGTTCTCCGGGGTGCCATGGGCCTTCACAAAAAAGGAGCCTTTTTTGTGAAGGCCCATGGCACCCGGAGAGCAACTTAACGACCCAGCAGAGCCCATGGCACCCCAAGGCAGTGGGAGCTTTCTAAGGCCCCCACCATCCACCTCCCCCCCCATTTATGCGACTAGCTCAATGGTACAAGTCTCGCCAAAATCAAGGTCTTAAGCCTCCAGGACTTGGTTTCGAGACTTGGGGGGTGAAAAACCACGCCCATTTATGGCCTTAGAAAGCATAAATGGGGGGGGGGGACGTGGATGGTGGGAGGCCTTAGAAAGCTCCCACTGCCTTGGGGGTGCCATGGGCTCTGTTGGGTCGTTAAGCGTTCTCCAGGGTGCCATGGGCCTTCACACGCCGCCCCCTCCGGGCATCTCGCCCGGGGCAGCGCTGCATGCGCCTATAACAATGCCCTCGCCGGCGGCAACAACTCCATCGCTGCCTTTGTCGGCGACTTTGATTAGCGTCGCACCTTATTAGGGTTCCTCTCTTACATTTTTAACTAACCCTGGTTTTCAATAAATCAAAAAGAAAGAAAATAATAATAAAGAAGACAATTGTACTTTCGAATGCCACCATTTTGTTTCGCCAACACTAAAAATGTCCTCCCTTTTTCTCTCTTGATTTTGAACTCGTAGATCGATTAATGGTGGCTAGAGTTTACAATGAGATTTATATAATGAGACCGATTTGTGTAGGATTTGCGAAATTACTAAATTTCCCATAGGGCAGGTCTTTTGGGTTTTGGGCCATCACATGGTAACTTTAAATTTTGTTCCATAGGAAAATCTAAAGGTTTTGCTCCTAAATAACCTCTATCTTTTCTAATTTTCTAAGAATATTTCCTTTGTGAACCAAAAATACCCTTTCGTGATCTAAAAATCTCAATGCCCAAAAAAATATTTCAAATCACCCAAATCTTTGATTCGAAAGCAATTATGATGAAATTGTTTGAGTCCATATAAGGCAATACGATTAACATAGTAGAAATTCATGAGTAGAAACATGCGAATGGAAATGCGTTAGTGGAAATGCGTGAGTGGAAACCGTTGGGACATGTGCCCTAGGTCAATATCACGACCCAAATCTTTAACCCTGTTTTAATTCCTTAATCAGGATCATCGACCCTTGACGTGGGACCTACACTGTGATACATGCACCGACCGAGGCACGTGGCTGAGGTATATTGTATTTTTGTATTAATGTGTGCCTAGTGTTGTGTATTGTGTAGACTTACTGAGTCGATTTATACAGTTGTAGGCATCAAGACGAGAGCGGGGACACGCCTCGAGTAACGTGCGAGCCGGGGAACCGGGTAGGTAGCATTTTGGTAAGTCTTATTTAATACTAATATGAAATAAGGAATTACTTATAAGCCTATGGTTGTGTTTGTTAATGTAAATCAAATTAAAGGCTTATAGTTGAGTAAATTAAATGGAAAGCATAGGATTGGTCTAGAGATACACATTGGCTCATCTAGTAACTAGGTGAGTAATGAAATGATATCACTTAAGGTTGAGATAGTGGGAGTTAGTAGGATATATGACAAAGGTGGACCATTAGATATTCCTAGGGATATATAAATCCATGAAGATAAAGGGCTAGGAAGGAACATCACCTTTTCATATATTATTAGTGATCAAACAACATGCAAACCAAATCACTCATTCATTTTTGCTGGAGAAGAAGAAGGAATTGCTGGATAGGAGTGAATCATCAAGGTGTTGAAGGAATCCATTAGAGTTGGTGAGAAATTCTCAAGCAAGGGTGCTACATCAACTAGGTAAACATCTTTTTAATTGAAATCAGAACAAGTTTTGGTTTTATGCTAATTTCAGATAGTAGATGATTGATTATTTCAAATTAATTTATATATTTGGATTCCTCATTTCAAGTTGATAATCCAGCTATATTGAAGTTCTTAACTTGGTTTTGAAATCATAAAGATATGAGTTTTTGACGTTGCAACACCAAAACTAGAATTCTGCATGTTGTATTAGGAATCAACCTGGGTTATTTGGTCATAATCTACCCATTTTAGATCCAAGTTGATCCAAACCAATGGCATTGGAAAGATTATTTAAAGAGTAATGACTTTACTTAACTGAAGGTATTTTTATTCAAATGTTTATACGTCCAAAAATGCTCTACAATTAGGTGCTGGAATTAAAAAGGAAAGTTTTGAAACTAAATCTGTTAAGGGCATAACTCCCTAACTACTTATCCAAATGATCTGATCTTTTAGTATGTTGTATTTGGATATATTCTCTGCCTTGTGAATAAACATCACATTTTTAGGAACTATAGATTGGGAGAAATAGATTTTCTAAATCCGTTGGTCGGATTAAATTCCAGTTAGACCTATGTCTAGTAAAATCATGATATTTCCTTCATTCTAAATCAGAGTTTTGCAAACTAAACCTTTCTGAAAGGCTAAGAGAGAGAGCAACAATAATTGTACTGGTGGAGGATTTCAATATTTTGACCATTTCATGCCTAGAAACTGCGTTAAAATGTAGGATTGAAATTGAGACTTAATTTAGTCTTTAGGGACTGATTTAGGAAGATTGATTTAAAGTCTATTAAACCAATTTAAATACACAATAAACACCACTAAATTGAGCTTAAACCCACTATATTTGAACTAATAAGATACCAAACTCAGGAACCAGGAAAAGGGTACGGGAGAGCGAATACAAAATTTGGAGTATTGGGAGGCCGGTAAAGCTAGGACTTTACTTTGTTGTTGTAAGTATACCCAATGGCAACTTTACTTGGCATTTCATTTCTATAAATTTTTGTCCTTGCATAGTCCTTTTGACTATTTTGCCTTCGTATTCTTATCATATGCTCTTTGTGTCTATACTCACTTGATGAGTCTAGTTTGCATGATATCCATTCATTTGATTTGATTCATTGATTCTATCCCATGCTATGTCTATTCTTGTTGTTTTAAATGTGAATTGAATGATAAATAGCGTGCTATTAAGCTAGTGAATGTCTTATAAATGTTTAAAAGGACTTGTATTCCTTATTTGTTTATGTGTGTAGATGTGTCTATGCCTTGACAATCTATACTTGGTATTTCTTGAAATTTAAAAAATAGTTTTCGCATTTAGGTCCCGTACTCGATCGAAGTGTGCGCGACTCACGGGGTTAGAGTCCCTGGGGGTGTCAACACACGTTACCTGACATTGTACGACATTCGGGGTTAGAGTCCCTGAGGTGGTCTACACACCGGGGTTAGAGTCCCTGGTAACACTTGGGTTAGAGTCCCTTGTGCTATATGATTATTGAGTCGGAGTGACACGTTTCACTGCTGACCGGACCTAAATCACAACTACTTAGCCTAGTGTCAGTATCATTTGTTTAACTCTGGTATTTACTTGCATATGATTTATTTTCCAGTTTTCCTATTTATATACTTTTAAATACCATTTGAATATTTGGAAATGCAAATCAAACTTGTCATTGGGGATTACTGTTTTATTCTTGTACTCACCATTTTTTTATGACGATGGGTGCAGAGCCGTCTACCAGCAGGTCGGGCAAGGAGAAGATCGGTGATTATCTCTGAGCCCACGGCGCGTCACTGCATCGATTGTAGGTCTACTTTTGGTATTTTGATTGTATATGTTATATATGTATTTCAAATACTATTTGGGTTGTATATTGGGTTGAGCGTTAGTTTCCCCGACCTGACTTAGACTATTTTACTGTTTCACTGCATTTTGAGGACTTTATATATATATGATGTCATTTCCCGGTTTTCCACACTTAGGGTTTTATAAATGACTTCCGCATAATCTACTAATTGCTTCCACATAACCAATAAGACTTCTGCTAAATAATTAATTTAATAAAAAGTTTTAATTAACTCTAAATGTTATAAACTAGTAGGACTAGTGTATTACTTATCCTGAACACGAGAAAAAAGGTGTTTAGATTGTAAAGGCCGACTAATACGTAGTTGAGTTTTGCGTGGATATGATTAGGGCTTAATTACGTAATTAGGCCGGGCGGTGCCCTAGATTAGGAGAGGGGCCATCACAGTCAATCCATTAACTATCTTTATGAATACTTTTAGTTAATAAAATAGAAGATTTCATTTGTTGTTTATAATAATTAATTTGCATGTTTACATTATAATAAGATCCATGGGTATTTATAGAAATATCTTAAATGTCCTTAGTCGATCATTATACTGGGAACTATAATGAATTAAGACTAGTGTGAGTCTTGATTGATGATCATATGATGATTATACGTATAGGGATACGAATCAAGATCACGAGTACATGTTAGGGAATAAATACTGGACCGACCCGCTATGAGAACATCACATGGATTAAGTCATAGTTGTTTCAAATAATATGTATATTTTTCAGTCCTCAGATTTGAGATTACTAGAGACTACAACATTAGGAACACAGTGATTTGACACAATCAAACGTTATCTTTAACCGGACGATTATAAAGGTTGCGATTGGTTACTGTGTAAGCAATGTGATGAAGTTGTGTAATCGAGATAGAATATGTCCGTCTCATATAAAGAGAGATATCCAGTGGATCCCTCGATGTGTTAAACTGTTAAAAGGCCTAGTCTAAGTGAATTGATATTGATCAATGTCACTTAGAGTTTTTCAGTCTACCTAGAGATCGAGACTAGTACGATTGAACATGTTGGATGACAATTCAATGCCTTATGTTTGATCAAAAGGATATCATGTGACAAAAGGATGTTGTTATATACACTATTGATTAGGTTGTATCGATTTGATATTCGTACAACTTGGGTAGTCATAATGTCTTGCTAGAGGCCGCTTATGACTTGTATACCAAAATGTGTTTTGGTACACTGCCAACGTTGTATGAGCCTATTGGGTCGCACAGTAAGAATGGTTTTGCGAGATTTTAAGATGGTTCAGAAAAATGAATTTTATATAATAAAATTCATGACAGAAACGTCCTTGTGGTGTATTGCACTTATACTTCTTTAAGTAGGGGTATATGTGTAATTTACTTAACCTATATACCAGGGTTGTATAAATAGACGTTTTAAGTTAAAACACACGTATGAAAGATTAAGGGCTGAAACTCTATTTTCGTTTTAGAAACAAATTAGGGTTTTCTGGTACGCTCTGGATCGTTTTGGAGAGAAAGAAAAAAGTTTGGTATTCTCTCGAAGCTAGCACTTTGAATCTCCGCCGCCGTTCGTGTGTGGACTGCTGGTAGAGGGCGTTTGTCGTTGACCGCACCTTAGAGATTGATCAACCTTCAGAAAGGTATATTGCGACCGAAGTATGATTAAGTTTTCATGATTTAAACGTTTTCAATGGAATTAGATCCAGATCCTGTTGGGGTTTTTGTCAAAATTGTGTTGTAATTTCCGCTGCGTATGCCCAAAACACAACAGTGGTATCAGAGCATTCGAGTTCGATTCCATTAAATTCATTGCATGTTTTCTTCTGATATATATTTGATATATAATTGAAAGCATGTTAATAGTTGATGTATATGTGATATACATAGGTTTTCTGTTAGATTTATTATCATGTTTTGTGTATGTGATACATATATTCGTGATTTAATTGAAATCAATTTCGTACATGCTAGTAACTATGTTAGGTTAATTTGAATAATTTTAATGAATTGAATTTCAGGTTCTGTGATCCTTGACACCATTAGGTATAATCTGTATTTTTCACGTATTGATGCGTGGATGAAATCTCTGTAATTCAGTATGCATATTTAGGTTACATTGTTTTAAGTTTCTTAAATTGTATAAGTCTTAATATTAATTCGAAACTAATATGATTAAATTCGATTGAGATAGTAGTTCATGATTCAATTACATGTTTGTGATTATTTGGATGAGGACCGAAATTGCAAATAATTATTTTTCGAAATTATTTATTTATCTCGTTATATCTATTTTGTTGAGAAATTTTTTATTGATAAGATATAGATAACAAATTAGATTATGAGATATTAGCAAAATCGGTTTCGTTATCCCTATTGGATAGGAGATAAATATCGAGAATTTTGTTATTGGTGATATGCTAGGATTCAAATATCTTAAGTCCTAATTGGATTAGGATAAGATGATTAGTTAGATGTGGACCCGAGTTAATTAAAATATTTTAATTGACTTAATTTCAGATAAATTAAGGGGTTAATTTAGGATAATAAAATCAGCGAAAAATATGATTTTCTATAGCGAATTCTAATTTTCGGAATTGAACTTTGTCTCCTAAAAAAAAGGCGCTGCCCCATGTTCCCCGTTCGCTGACCAGTCAACGAAACCACCGCCCGCTGACTAGTGGGACCGCCGTCTAACTAATCCTAGCTTACGAAAATTCTTTTATTAGTGAATAGTACAAAAATTTATAAATTTTTTAGTGATTGAACAAATCAATAAAATATATGATATTTCATTGTTTACATAAAATCACTAAAACTGAATAAAATCCCTCTATTAAATTTTAAGTCTCGTGTCATCCATTTTAAACACTTGTCAAGGCCTCGATCACATTAATATAGTTTTCGCCATAACTGGGTGTATTGTGTTATCTTTGTGAGACAAGTTCGGTAAGAGTTACCTAAATGTTTAAAATGATCCGACTTAATAAAACTATCAAAATAGTTTTGAGCTTTAGGCACATGTGAGATAAAAAAAACATGATAAGACATAAGATGTCTCGTATCTTATAAAAGTATCTAAAATTACGTAAGATGTAATTGGTAACTGATACCTACCTAAATAATCTAGTTCCGTGTTTCATGCCATAGGTGTCATAGAATTAGGTGAAATATAGATTTTAGTCCCCTAAATAAGCAGTATGTTTTAGAGGGTTGTTAATTTAGTGGGAGTCTATTCCTCTATACTAAAATAAACTTTGCATAATTTTTATTGTAGATGAATGGCCTCTTCAAGTAACAATAATCCCCTGTCACTGCGATCCATCCTTGAGAAGAATCAGATATCTGGGACTAACTTTCTTGACTGGTTCAGAAACTTGAGAATTGTTCTCAAGCATGAACGCAAGTTGTATGTCCTATATGCTCCAATCCCTGAGGACCCACCAGCCAATGCTACGAAAGCTGTGAAGGATGCGCATAATAAGCATGTCAATGATTCTATTGATGTTGCATGTATTATGCTCGCAACTATGGTTCCTGAACTTCAGAAGGACATGGAATTAATGGAAGCCTACGACATGGGTCATGAATTTTGAAGGAAATGTTCCAACAGCAAGCTAGGCAAGAAAGGTTCGAGACAGTCAAGAACCTACATTCTTGCAGGATGTCTGAGGGTGCGTCAGTTTTTCATTATGTTCTGAAGATGAAGGGCTATGTTGACCAGCTTGATAGACTTGGATTTCTCATAAGCCAAGAGTTGGCTACGGATTTGATCCTAAATTCATTACCAGAGAGTTACTCTCAATTTGTAATGAACTACAATATGAATAATATGGAAAAATCAATTTCAGAGTTGCATTTGATGTTCTAAACTGCTGAACAAAATATCAAGAAACCCTCTATTAATGTGTTGATGGTCCAAAAGGGAAAGGGAATGAAGAAGAAAGGCAAAGGCAAGGCTATAGTTGCCAAGGCTGCTGCTGCCGCACCTGTCGCAAAGCCTATGGAACGAGTCAAGCCGCAGTCTGTTCCTACTTCAAAACACCCAAAAGAAAATGAAGGAAATTTTCATTTTTGCCATGCACCTTGACATTGGTTCAGAAATTGCAAACTCTATCTGAAAGATCTAAAGAAGAAAAAGGGTAGTGCGACTGCCACTACGGGTATTTATGTTATTGAAATTAATTTATCTACTAGTGATTCCTGGGTACTAGATAATAGATGTGGATCTCACATTTGTATAAATGTGCAGGGACTTACCAAAAATAGAAAGTTGAAGAAAGTAGAAGTCATCGTCTGCGTAGGGAATAGAGCAAGAGTTGCTACCCTGGCTATTGGATCATATGACTTATTCTTACCTAGTGGACTTATTTTAACTTTAAATAATTGTTATTTTGTGCCTGCCTTGAGCAGAAACATCATTTCTGTTTCATGCTTGGATATGGATGGTTTTGACTTTATTATTGCAAATAATAGATGTTCTATTTCTAGTAAAGGCATATTTTATGCAAATGTTGATTTGTGTAATGGTCTTTATATTCTAAGCATTAAAAGGTCCACTAATACTCCAGTCTTTAACATAAATACAAAGAGATTCAAGTCAAATAATTTGAATCAAACCTACCTTTGGCATTGTCGTCTCGGACACATAAATGAGAAATGCATAACAAAGCTCCATAAAGATAGACTTTTAGATTCATTTGATTTAGAAACATATGAAATATGCATATCTTGTTTACTAGACAAGATGACTAAAAGTCCATTTACTGGACACAGTGAAAGGGCAAGTGATTTATTGGGTCTAATACATACTGATGTATGCTGTCCTATAAACACAATGGCTAGAGGAGGTTATCAGTTTTTTATTACATTTATTGATGATTTCAACAGATATGGTTATGTATATATCTTATGAAACATAAAGCTGAATCATTTGAGATGTTTCGAACGTTTCAAAATGAAGTGCATAATCAACTTGGTAAAACTATCAAGACATTTTGGTCAGATCGAGGTGGTGAACATTTAAGCCAAGAATTTGATGATCATCTTAGAAATTGTGGGATTGTCTCCCAATTGACTCCACCAGCAACTCCATAATAGAATGAAGTTTCTGAAAGGAGAGATCAAACCTTACTAGATATGGTTCGGTCTATGATGAGTTATGTAGATCTTCTATTATCCTTTTGGGGTTATGCATTACAAACTACAGCTTTCACTCTAAATATAGTTCCTTCTAAAGCGCTTGATAAAACACCATATGAGATATGGTACGAGAAGATACCTAATTTGTCTTTCCTTAAGATTTGGGGTTGTGAGGCTTACATAAAGCGACAAGTCTCAGAAAAACTAGCACCTAAATCTGACAAGTGTTTAATTGTGGGGTATTGATAGGTCATTATTTATGCATATTATATATAGTTTATTTATATATTTTTATTGTTGAATCCTCGATATATGGGTCTAATTATCTTTATTATTCATTTTTAGGTGAAACAGAGTGCGCGGTTAAATTCGTGGTGGAAAAATACTCAAAATAGAGTATTTACTTGCAGTGATCGGATGCCGGACAATTTGCCTCGAAATATGCGTTGCGCGGTGGGTCGAATAGCAGTAAGTATGTTTCAACCAATCAAAAGATGCCACGTCAGCGCCAAAGACACTGTACCAATCAGACGCTGCCACGTCAGCACGCAAGGCTCCAGCAACCAATCAGAGACCGCCACGTAACTCCACGTCATCCAGCGTCGCCACGTCAACCGCAAGCCACTTCTCCACGTTTCAGCTACCATCGACCGACCTCAAGATGCGTACTCGCACGAACGACCAGATTTTCGCACGAGTCGCCCGCTTTCATCCTTCGCCACGTCATGCCACGTGGCATTCTCCCATTGGTCCAGATACGTCACAGCAGTCACCTCACCAATCAGATATTGACACGTGGCGACCCTCTTCGCCAGCACGTCACGCCAGAAGCCCTCATCCAATCAAATCGCGCCACTTCACCGGGTCCACCTTTCTCACCCAATCACGTGCTGACACGTGGCAGAGAATGGAAATCAAAGGAATTTTTGGGTTGAATCGACGGCGAGAATTAATTTTCTTTTTGGAGCGGAGAGTTTTGTTCCAGCGGCTTGGGTTTTATTTTCTTCTTCTTTTTCTCTTCCACAAAAACCATTGTTTTATACTTTATTTTTGAATTTTGATGGAGTTCTTGACAACGATGGTCGGCTAAACTCATCAATCTGAACCAGAGGTAGATCAAATCACCCGTTTTGGCATAAAAACATATGTGAGATCTATTTATTTATTTATTTAATTTGTTTTTCATAATATTTTATTCCCTTTGATATTGGTTGAATTATTGAGATTAAACACTCGTTTAAATCTTGATTTACATGCCAGTAGGTTGTACGCACCCGTGCTTGTGCAACAAGACCACATCAATGGCATCCGAACATACCAATTGATTAGACCATTTTGGGACCGGTTGAATATTATAGGGATCTAGGCTAAATTGGACACACTAGTGATCCGGTTGTCTAGGTGTAGTGCCTTCACAAAGCTCATTGCGGTCAACACATTAAACCTAATTCACTTGAATATATAGTTATGTGTTTGACTAGGGAAGTGGTCATTGTCGTACCTTGACCATCGAGATAGGGAAGTGCGAGGACTCGCGTACGTTACCGGGTCTATAGCTACACTAATTTATTATGGATTGCATGCTTTGATTAGATTGAGGACCGTATGTAAAATTATGCCAAATTGAGGAGATTTGTGATACCGATGGTTTGGATTGTTTCCATATTGATTGATTTATTTACTTACTACTTTTAGTCTAGTTTTAGTTAATTTAGAAATTATTCCTGTTAACACCTCGAGTTATTTTTAGTTTCGTAGTATAGGTAAGAAACTTGATCTTCGTGGTTCGACCCCGTGCTTGCCACTACTGCAGTTCTTGTAGTCATTGGTAATCTCATCGGGATTATATATTTTGACGCATTCGACACGCGTCAAATTTTTGGCGCCGTTGCCGGGGATCGAACCCGGGTCACCCGCGTGACAGACGGGAATACTCACCACTATACTTCACAAATTTTTA
This sequence comes from Stephania yunnanensis, assembly GCA_039657365.1. NCBI lineage: Eukaryota > Viridiplantae > Streptophyta > Magnoliopsida > Ranunculales > Menispermaceae > Stephania > Stephania yunnanensis. The sequence continues at coordinate 8,223,776 of CM077582.1, forward strand.
TCTTTCGCAAATAAGTCCATCCAACTTAATCCACAAATCCCAAAGTAAAAACCAAAGAAAGATAAAAAAAAAATTAATAAAAAAAACCAAAGAAAGATAAAAAAAAAAAAAAAAAAAAACCAAAGAAAGAAAAAATAACCAATCCCCGGCAACGGCGCCAAAAATTGATGCGCGCCGAATGCGTCAAAATATATAGTCTCGATGAGATTACCAATGACCACAAGAACTGCAGTAGTGGCAAGCACGGGGTCGAACCACGAAGACCAAGTTTCTACCTATGCTACGAAATTAAAAATAACTCGGGGTGTTCACAGGAATAATATCTAGATTAACTAAAACTAGACTAAAAATAGCAAGTAAATAAATCAATCAATAGGGAAACAATCCAAACCATCGGTATCACAAATCTCCTCAATTTGGCATAATTTTACATACGGTCCTCAATCTAATCAAAGCATGCAATCCATAATAAATTAGTGTAGCTATAGACCCGGTAACGTACGCGAGTCCTCGCACTTCCTTATCTCGATAGTCAAGGTACGACAATAACCACTTCCCTAGTCAAACACATAACCATATATTCAAGTGAATTAGGTTTAATGTGTTGACCGCAATGAGCTTTGTGAAGGCACTACACCTATACAACCGGATCACTAGTGTGTCCAATTTAGCCTAGATCCCTATTATATTCAACCGGTCCCAAAAGGGTCTAATCAATTGGTATGGTTGGATGCCACTAATGTGGTCTTATTGCACAAGTACGGGTGCGTACAACCTACTGGCATGTAAATCAAGATTTAAACAAGTGTTTAATCTCAATAATTCAACCAATATCAAAGGGAATAAAATATTATGCAAACAAATTAAATAAATAAATAAATAGATCTCACATATGTTTTTATGACAAAATTGGTGATTTGATCCACCTCTGGTTCAGATTGATGAGTTTAGCCGGCCATCGTCGTCAAACACTCCATCAAAATTAAAAAACTAAAAAACAAAATGTAAAACAATGGTTTTTATGGAAGAGAAAAAAAAAAAAAAAAAAAAAAAGCCGCTGGAAAAATAAAAAACTCTCAAAACTCCCCGTCTGATCCAACCCAAAAATCCCCAAGTAAAATTGGTTTCCATTCTCTGCCACGTGTCATCACATGATTGGACGAGAGAGGTGACCTGGTGACGTGGCGCAATGTGATTGGAGGAGGACAGCAGTGATGACTGGTGCATCAAGGCTGCCACGTGGCAGCGTCTGATTAGTCGGGTTTGCTAGCAGCGCGACGTGGCGCGTTGTGATTGGAGCGGTGACTGCTGTGGAGAGGATGCATGGCAGCAATTGGAGCGGTCGAGACGCGCGAATGTTCACGAATTTGTGGGAGACAGTAACGATGCGTGTCCCGAGGTTAATCCCAAGGCTACTGGAGAGAAGAGATAAGTCTATGTTTCCTTTTTTGTGAGTGCCGCTAAGGGCACCCCACCAGTTAATGAAGGCACCCAAAGTTTTTGTAAAAATTTCAGCAAAAGTGGAAAAGACTATTTTGCCCTTGTATATATAGTGATTCAAATCTCACAAATCATTTTGACAAAGAAAAAAAGGCACCCCACCACAAGGTTGAACCACAAATCCACACTGCGTTTGTCGGCGTTGATCGATTATTGCGGATTGTCATCATTCGACAGCAAGGTAATAATGTTTGACAACCATATTCGTGTTTTTTAGAAATGTTGAGTTGTGTATAACTGTGAAAATGATGATTTGTTTGTCAACGTAGGGTTTGGTAATTTATTCAAATCCGAACTTGACTCCACTATATAATGGAGGATTGTACCGCTTCGGTGGCAGAGGAGGTCGTCCTTGAGGTAATTTTGAAAATGTTTTGTGTATTCGTTGCGGTTAACCGAAGTTTCTGTCTGGGTGGTGCGCGATTGTTTCGGCCTCGCAGGACCGAGATGTAATGTAATGTCTCGGTCGCAGAGGACCGAATGGTTCGCGTCTCTGACGGAACGGTTAAATCGAGAGTATTCATTAACTCTCGGTCGTACGTGAGCGAGACCACTAAGCTAGTTGCGGACCTGTACTACCGATAACATGTTTTTTTGGATGTTATTGGGATTGTGTTGTACATTTCGGTTGATTATAATGTTACACTGTTTGTATTGCATGTAATGCCGGTTTCTGCCTTATTTCCAGACTACACGGACACGTTTACACCTTGTAGGCCATTTCCAAGTAGAGAAGGGACAGTTTCATGGCTTCAAATGATAGGCCGTGAGAACATGTTCGTGCTAGTGACAAAGCACTCTGACGCCGGGGGCATTAAGCGCAGGGGTAGGGTGAAAATTGCCTGTGAGAGGTCAGGGACTTATAGGGGAATGTCACAAAGAGTTGGTAAGGGTAAAGCGGAAAAAACTGCTTCGAAACCAAGAAATGAAGAAGAAGACGAAACGGGGAGGACTCAAACTGGTACGAAGAAATGTGGATGCCCTTTCCTTATCAACGTAAAGGAAAATGCTGACTCGTTATGGTATATCACTGTTATATGTGGGAGGCACAATCACGAGCCCGCAAAACACTTGGACGACCATTCTTTTGCCGGGAGATTGGATAAGGCGGAGCAGAAGTTGTGGTGCAAATGACAAAGGGAATGTGAAGCCAAGAGACATCCTAAATACGTTGAAGCAAAGAGACGTTAGTAACGTATCGACAATGAGGACTATATATAATGCAAGACAAAAAGCCCGAAAGGAGGATGCGGGTGGGAGGACTCAAATGCAACAACTCTTGCACATTTTGGAGAAGAACAAGTGGTTGTCATGGCATAGGAAGGATCCCGATACGAATGTTGTCACGGAGTTATTTTGGTCACATCCCGACTCAATAAAGTTGGTCAGGTGTTTTTCATCGGTTATTTTGATGGATTGCACGTACAAGACAAATAGGTACCGAATGCCTTTGTTGGAGATTGTTGGCATCACTTCTACGCACTTGACGTTCTCCGTTGGGTTCGCATTCTTATCATCAGAGAGTCATGGGCATTATGTTTGGACACTTGAGAAGTTGAGATCCATATTGGATGGGTGGCCTAAGCCTGACGTGCTTGTTACCGATAGGGACTTAGCCCTTATTAGTGCAATAGAAGAAGTTTTTCCGGCCTCGTCTCACCTCCTTTGCTCTTGGCACATCAACAAAGTAGTATTGTCTAAGACTAAGAAGATGTTTGGGGAGAACGATGGTTTTGCGCGTTTTATGGGTAGTTGGACGAGCGTGATGTATGCCAACTCGGAGGCGTTATTCGAAGTTAGGGTGAATGACCTCCGTTGTGAGTTTGGGCATGTAAAGGGTCTTACCGAGTACTTGGACAACACATGGTTAAAGAACTACAAGGAGAAATTTGTCTCGGCTTGGACAAATAGACTTATGCACTTTGGGGAAACGACAACGCAGAGGGTGGAGTCTCGCGCATTCTACTCGAAGGTACACCTGGGAACAATGGGCCAATTTTGAGACTCTATGGCATGTGGTTGATGGACTCCTTAGAATCCAACACAACAATATCAAGGCATCGTTTGAGCTAAGTTTGAATGTCGTCCAACATGAGTACGTTGATGAGTTGTATCGACGATTGCGCGGTTATGTCTCTCAACGGGCGCTTAGGCTAATTAGAGATGAATTGGCCCGGGGAGAGGATGTTGGTCACGATTCCACTCGTTGTGGTTGCGCGATACGCACCACACATGGCCTTCCTTGTGCACATGAGCTGAACCATCATATATTTGCTGGGACGCCCATCCCTCTCCAGGACATTCATGTTTACTGGCGAAAGTTCAGTATGATACCTGAGAGTCCGGTGGACTCGTCTGGGTACAACGTGCACGATGAGATTGAAAGGGTGTTGGAAAAGTTTAATGCATGCAGTAATGAGGACGATCGACTCAAGATTATTCAGCAGCTCAGGGAGATTAGTCGACCGTCGTCTACTCCAGGTGTTGTGCCGCCGGCAAAATTTAAGACAAAAGGGAGGACACCGGGGTCTTTGAAGAGAAAACACGACTGTCCCGATTCTTCTACGAGACGGTTGCCGAGTGAGTTTGAGTACGTGCTATCGACTCAGGAGGCCTCAAGTTCTAGGCAGAAGAAAAGTAAAGTTGTTCCTAAACTGCGTCGTGGTAGTCGACGCAAGCAAAGTGCAACTAACATGGCTTACGGTCATTGCGTAGAACCGGATTGGTTGCTACATGTTGAGGGCATCATCGATGTGCTAGCCGATGGGAATTGTGGATATAGGTGTGTTGCGCATGGGTTTGGACTAGCAGATGATGACGGGTGGAGGATCGTCCGTAGAAGGATGTACGATGAGCTTATCGGGCATGAAAACCATTGGCGCGAAGTGCTAGGTTCGGGTTACGAGAGTGTGAAGATTGCGGTGCATTGCGTAGAGAATCAAGTTGGTGCAACTTTCCAAGAATGGTTCACACTTCCAGACATGGGATTGTTGGTAGCCACTGCAGTCAATGTGGTTCTCGTCAACCTATCGCGTGGGAGTGCCTCTACATTTCTACCTCTACGCAGTGCTCCACCATACACCGGGCACAACAGATCTGTCATTGCCATGATTAATGACAGGAATATACATTGGCTTAGGGTATGTGATGCGAATTTGGTTGAATTGTTATGTTGTTTCCCGACAATATGGTAATGGTGTACTGTTGAAATTGACAGGTGTTGCTGAGCACGAATGCACCATTGCCATCCTTATACCCGTCGTGGGTACGGTATGTTCAAGATAGTGCGAAAGGTTGGCGAGATAGATTCGTATTCCGAGACATCGCGCCCATTGCAACTCTACTTGATGCCACCATATCCGTTGTAGATTTGGGTACACCGTAGTGTTAAAACTTGTACCTCTAAATTAGTTTGGTTGTACATTTTGTAATTTTCAAAGTTAGGATATAGAATGATTGAAAGTTAGTTGCATTTGTAGTTGGAAATGGTTACTGGAACATTCGTTTCGGTCATGCATGACCGAAACGAATGTTCCAGTCACGGTCGTTCGCCACCGTAACTTAATGCATAAGCTCCGCCATGCAAGACCGAAACCGCCCTTATCGTCTCGGCTGATCTGTACCGAAAGTTGCACCTGGCATTCGGTGCTGGGTGACCGAAACAACAGAACGAAGCCAACACAAATTCCAACCAGAAAAATGGACAATGAAACATTATAAACTGTCATGATAATGTACTCAACAGGCAAAGGAAACATATAAACCATTTAACAATGTAATTAAAATGTAGTACAAATGTCTATCCCTCCATGATCGGGTGATCATTGCTTGGGTTTTTTCACGTTCTTCCTTCGATACTCCTTCCCATGCATTCTCTTCTGGGGGCCACCATCGGCCGCGGCAGGCTGAGATGTGGCCTGGGTTGAGGGTGTGGAAGTGCTACCATGATGGGAGTGCCTCGGGCCTGGTTCGGTAGGGCCGGTTGTCACGGTTGTGCCGGTTGCGGTCGCGGGAAATGTACTCGTGGGGGTGGGACTTAAACTCCTTCCCGAAAGGAGGTTGACCATGTCAGTCAGAGTGGTCCTCGCCGAGTCAAAAGTAGACATCTCTGGGGGGAGGTCCATCCATCGCAACGCCGCGTCCAACGCTCGCCTATTACGCTGGTGAAAAATATCGGGTTACTGTCAAATACTCAACATTGCGGAAATAATGATAAATGCCATAATACGTATAACCATTCCAATACCTTAAGTATCTCGTTGTCTGCTATGGTTGAGGCGACCATTACACGTTCCTCAAAGACCGGATTCGTGATAACAGGATGAGACACTTTGACGAACCAAGGGAGGTAGTCCGGTGTAGCCAGAAACTCAAATACTGCCTTCTCGCCCCGAACTTCAGGAGCCAACACATGGTTCCTCCATCGCTCCCAATTGTCATGTTCGAACCCATACTTGACGGAGTACTTGTTCGCAAATGGGCCTCTTGTGTGCTTCCAATGGACGGTACGGAGGATCTGGTATCGACTGCACATGGCCAAACTGTCTTAGAATCCTCTCCGGGTGGTAGGGCTCCACCACTTCCATGTACTTGATCTTCCCACTGTAAAAGGCCATCGCTTGCACAACGCCATTTTCCCTTAAATTCACATATGGGTCCCAAGTGACCTACAAATAATTCAACAAGAAGTGGGTGTAAACTAAATTACCAAATTTGAAATCAGTCATCAGAGGACATCAGAGGTCATGGATAGGCAACTCACCTCACTTGGTCGCAACCTATCCAAGGTTCTCCTAATGGCCCCGAGCTTGTCAGCATTCGCAACCGTCTCGTGCTTTTGAATCCGTCTGGAGACACGAGGGTGCACGTAGTCCACGTACTTCGCATTGGGCGTGGCCAGACCAAGTTTGAAATGGTCATACACCCATCCCTGCATATAATGTTACAATGTTAGTTAGTCCACAATTGCAATTTGGGCCAATCGAACAACAGAATGCATATTCAGTCTATTTTAAAACAAACCTCAAGCAATGTGAGGTAGCCAAAGAACTGGGACACTAGGACTCTCGTGGCGGACCCCAAGTGTCGATACAAGTAGGCCAACGCAGCCGCTCCCCATGCGTAGTTCCCTACGTCGTCCAAGTCCTTAAGTAGCTTCAGCAGCGCGATCGACACCCGAGACCCACTCTTATCGGCAAAAAGAGTGCACGACAACAAGTACAAAGCAGTACGCTCGGGCGGTGCATTCCACAGGAGGATAATTTCTGGGTATCGAACCAGCTTTGGGGCACCATCGACTCTTCAACAAATGTTTGCGCACTGTGAGCCCCTTGGTGATATTCACCTCCTCCTCCGCCTCCTCGGCGCTAACCCCAAGAAGGTTGGAAACCATCTTGATAGCGTCCGAGCGAGATTCCTCCGTGTACCTAGCAAAGTTGTCCACTTCAACAACTTTGCCCGTCACAGGGATCTTCAGGAGGAAGTCGACATCCTCTAATGAGATAGACATTTCACCAAAAGGTAGGTGAAATGTGTTTGTCTCCGCCGCCACCGCTCCACAAATGAGAGATCAACTCCTTGTTGGCCTTGCGGTATGAGCGATCTATCGCCGCATTCAACCCGGAAGCCGAATAATCCTCTGAAGTCCCGCCGTGTCCGGGTGACACGACTGTAAATCCCATTCCGCTATTTGAGCTCCGTGATTGATACACTTAAGAACGGGCCGCTCCTGCAAATGTAAAAACATTTCGTCATTATGTGAAGACCATGAGTGTTAAGTTAATAATTCCAATGAAATTGAAATTACCTCATTCCTCCATATCGATAAAGCCACATGATCCTTGAAGCTCTTCAGCAACGCCCCGTCTATAGGACCACCGGGGAATGGAGCACGCGCATCAAAAGCCACTTCTGGCTCTCCTTCATCATGGCCAGCTCCACCTCTTCCGCTCCCCCCCACATTACGATCTGTTTCTATCATGGTAGCCACTGCATCTGAAGAGTCACTGCTACTTGACTCCGATGCATGCCCCTCCTCTTCTCCTCCGGCAACAACAAGATCCTCAAGTCACCCGCGATTGAGGGTCGAACCCTCATCGTGCAAATGTAACCTTCCACGATTGCCATCTACATTCGCTTTGCCCTTACCATCCTCATTCTCCTTCTCTTTCTCTTTCCAAGCACGATCTTTCTGGGGTCTCCGCCACCTCGCCCCCGGTTCGGCCTCGGGACCTCAGCTCCAGCCTCTTCCCTAGTCACCGGTAGCTTCGGACGAGCCATACCTGAATAAATTACAACATATAAGCGCATGGAACAGATCCCAAATTAAATTTACAAAAAAAAAATGTCCAAATCATCCATTTCTTATGTCTCGGTCAAGCAGGTTTGTGAAACGACACATATTGTCGGTCTGGCCACCCATGACCGACAATTCCTCCAATATATCGACATTGAACAACCGAGTCTAATGAAACGGTCTCGGTTTTGCGCCACCGAGATGAATTGACCATTCCAATTCGACTAGCTCTCGCCACTCACGACCGAGCCTACTTTTACACTGCGCATGGTACAACCAAGAGTATGAACAAATTCTCGATTGTACACCACCGCCACCACATTACCTAGCAAGTAATTCCATCTCTCGTCACATCTCGACCGAGAGACCTAGAGTCATCTCGCCTTGAGTAGTCGAGACTCGTGATCTTTGTCGGCCTTTGTAGCCGAGAGTTCGATTTCCCCAAAATTTGGCTACTCTCTGGTCATCCTTGTCCGAGAGAGCATAAGCACATTCTCTTGCCTGTGTGGCCGAGAACCGCGAATTCCCAGTTCTTACACTAATGAACAAACCACCACTGTAAATCACAACTACTCTACCAAATGTAACTTAGTTACACTAAAAACGTACCTTCAATCGACCGATTTCGCGCAAATACTGTGTGTTCGAAGATGTTCAGCGGAACCCTAACTTCGAGACGAAATCGGCTCACACCACGACCCTACGAACTGCAAAAAAATCGTCAAACGGAGGAGAAACACAAGGCGAGACACGGGAGACACGTTTTCGGAGATTCCCCCCACTGCACGGTTCACACAAAACGTGTTCTTGGAGTCCAGGCGGTGAAGATGGTGCTGGGGGTGGTGGGGTGCAGATGGATTTCCACGAGGGGTAGTTTAGGTATTTCGGGTCTAATTTTTGGGTGCCCAAGGTAAATCGGTTTGTGCCCACATTAACTGGGTGCCTTCATTAACTGGTGGGGTGCCCTTAGCGGCCCTCTTTTTTGTTTGCCATATCTCCAACAGAATGTCTAACTATATATATATATATATATATATATATATATATCGATAGATATGTATATATTTTTCCATATATAATGCAAATCCAACCAATTCATGCCTTATTGTTATCAACGCCATGATGCTCCTCATATTTTCATTTAAATACCATAACACGTGTGGGCCCACCAAATCTGCCTCAAGATATGCACTAACACGGTTTTCGATGTTGACAGATTCGGGCATATGAATACTCAATTTTTGCGTAGTTTTTCGCCACGAACTCAACCGTGCACTCCAAAAGCCCTGAAAATAATAAATAAAGATAATTAGGCATATATTTCAGTGATTCAACAATAAAAATACATAAATAAACTATATAATGTGCATAAATAATGACCTATCAAACACCCCCAAACTTAAGACTTTGCACGTCTCGAGCAAAGGTGTAAATGACACATACAAATAAATTAGACCTCTAATACGACTATGCACTGACTCAACTACTCTATACCCGATTTAAAAATCATGGAGTTCCTTTGGTTTACATAGTCGCCAAGATAACAAATTACTCAAGAAATTTCGGAGTTATGATATGTCAAGAGTTGCAACCCAAACACAATTGAGATCACATTTTCAAGACAAAGATATGGTCAAGACAGACGCCATCAACTACTTGCGGGTTTTCTTGGTCTATAAATTCAAGCACACAAGTCCACAATTTCCATTAAAATAGCGCATCAACGCATCAAAAGTACCATGCATAAGAAATGCAACCACATTCTCCACTACTGTAGACTTAGCACCAATGGGAATCAATAGGGCTTCAAAGTAGGCTGTAACAAGGCTGGGGATTGGTACCAAGGAAGTGGTGTAAAGGGTACGCGAAATGTTGAAAAACTAGAACTTAGATTATAGAATGATTATCCGAGAACATGAATGTGACTAAACTGCACTAAAATTCATTTTTCATTCAAAATGTGCAGTCCTCACCTTTTTCCAACCACCCGGCTCCCTGCTCCATTTCCTGTGGATGCCGTTTTAGGTGGGACTTTCTAATCATGAATTTCCCCTTAATTTGGGTAAGAAAACAATTTTTCCTCTGATTTTTTTCTCCTCATGTCTCTTTATAAGGATTTCAAATCTAAGTCTAGTTTCCAACTAGGTATAAGATATAAGGCCAATGGCTGAGGGTTTAATGACAGGTAATCAAAGAAATCAGGTTTAATTCGGCTCAAATGGGCTAACTAGTGGTAAGATGAAAGGTAGGTCTAAGGTTAAGGGTTTAAATTCAAAAATGGCATAAATCATTTCCCCAAAAGTGTTCTAGTCATAAGAATTTAGACTCGAGTGAGTTACATCCCCGTTCTGGTACTCTAGAAATCATACTTGCACAATTCTGACCGTCTGCCCCCTTTTGTATCTAGCACAGGCTCAACCAACATACTAAGTCTCTAATCATGAAATCATAAGAATATTGGGCTACAGGCTCGAGTGAGTGTTTCGCCTAATTTCTCTTGCACAGGGTAACCATAGAGTACTCATCCACAACCAAAGGCATGAAACAAAGTTTCGGGTAACTCTAAACAATATAAAAATGAAAACTATGCTAAACACATGCATGAAAGTGTATCAACTCCTAATGAAGTATAGATGAGTATGGAGGGAAAAGAAATGGAAGAAATGAGTGAATAAGAGATATCAAACACCACCAATACCATCCAACAACCACATGTAACCACATATAATTGAAAAAAAATTTAAACGATCTCACCTGCGGTCTTTCGCAAATAAGTCCATCCAACTTAATCCACAAATCCTAAAGTAAAAACCAAAGAAAGATAAAAAAAATAAAAAAAATAAAAAATAAAAAATAAAATAAAAACCAAAGAAAGAAAAAAAAAACCAATCCCCGGCAACGGCGCCAAAAATTGACTCGGGCCGAATGCGTCAATAAAATTAAAAATACCTAAACCAACTATTTGCAGAATAGTGGCAAATGGTCGATCCCACAGGGACTGGTATTCTTTCTAAGGTCAAAAATAACAAAAAGGAAAATCGGGGGTTTAAGAAAGTGAATAATAAAGCTAATCTAAATATCAACAAAATAAATAAAGCAAAGGAGATAAAATTAAAAATAAAATAATTAATAAAAATACTTAGGTCAAGACATACAAGTTCGGTTCGGTAAAAGATTGGATTTGGTCGTCGATTTATGTAAAGTATGCAAATCAAAATATCTTAGTGTAGCTATAGACCCGGTGACGCACGCGGTTCCTCGCACTTCCTAATCTCGATAGCCAATGTACGACGGTGACTACTTCCCTAGTCAAACACATAACCACAATTCAAGTGAATTGGGTTTACTGTGTTGACCGCATTGAGCTTCGTGAAGACACTACACCTAGACAACCGGATCACTAGTGTGTCCGATTTAGCCTAGATTTATAAGGTATTCAACCGGTCCCAAAAGGGTCGAATCAATCGGTATGGTCGATTGCCACTAGTATGGTCTTATTGCACAAGTAGGCTTACGACACACTGACAAATAAATCAAAGTTTAAACAATAAGTGTTTAACCTTGATTGTTCAAACAATACCAAAGAAAATAAAATAATAATGAAAAGACTGAAATTAAAATATATAAATCTCACAAATCCATTGATATGCGCAGTCGAACCTCTCTCGCAGTCTTGCCTAGACTAGAGGTTTTTAGCCTCGCATCAAGAACACAAAAGAATAGAAGAAAAATAAAAATAAAGAATGGGGGAAAGGAGAGAGCTCGGCCAGAGAGCCGAGAAGAGAGAGAACGAAATTAAAACCCCCCGCTTCTCATTCTCCAAAAACTACTAATTGGTCCCTGATCGTGCATCGTTATCGACACGTGCGAGGTGAATCTGTGGCTATTTTTGAACTATTTTCTGGTCTCTGCCACGTGTCGCGAGCGCATTGATGAGAGCTGCTGACCAGACGACGTGGCGAACGCATATTGGTTGGGACGGCTGCAGTGACGTGTCTACCCAATGGAAGCCCGCCACGTGGACACAAAAGGCGAAAGAAAAGTCACGCGACTCGCGCGAATTACTGGGAGTATGTGCGCAACGCATCCCGAGGCCAATCGATAGGCTGTTGAAACGAGAAGAAGAAAAGGCGGTGTGTGACGTGGTCTATTCCGGCTGACGTGGCGATTTCCCATTGGTGGCGCTGCTTTGTGTGTGGCTGCGGACTAATAGGCGCCTGACACTTGGCAGCTAGTGTGACGCGTGGCACTGACGTGGCATCTTCTTATTGGCTGAAACATACTGCTATTCGACCCCCCGCGCAACGCGTATTTCGAGGCAAATTGTCCGGCATCCGATCACTGCAAGTAAATACTCCATTTTGAGTATTTTTTCGCCACGAATTCAACCGCGCACTCCATTAACCCTGAAAATAATAAATAAATGTAATTAGGCTAGTATTTTGGAGACTTGACAATAAAAATATATAAATAAACTATATATAATATTACATAATTAACGACTCAACAAATATCCCCAAACTTAGGACTTTGCACGTCCCGAGCAAAGGTGTAAATGACAAACATGCAGATAAACTAGACTCATAATATAGATATGTACAGACTCAATTAATCCTATACCGGATTTTGAATTCATGGAGTTCCTTTGGTTTACATAGTCGCCAAGATAACAAGCCACTTAAGAAATTTCGGAGTTAAGATATGTCAAGAACCGCAACCCAAACATAATTAAGATCACATTTTCATGACAAAGATATGGTCAAGACAAAGGCCATCAACTACTCGTGGGTTTTCTTGGTCTACACATTCAAGCACGCAAGTTTACAATTGTACTTAATCTAGCTATAAGCACTCGAGCTAAATTTTTTTATTTGAGGAGTTTCCATACACTTCCGCCTTTTTCCATTTTATATGTTTACTCTTTTTTTTTTTTTTCTTCTCCAAATCTTTTTTTTCAAATAATACGGTCCCTGCTCCATTTCCTATGGACCACTTTCCTCACATTTTCCCACCACAAGTTTCCCTGCTCCATTTCCTGTAGAAACTTGTGGGACTCTCTATATTTTGAAAACTCCTGTTAGCCCTTCTCACTTTCACTATAATTAAGCAAACTCCCCAATGTGGGTTAAAGTCTCATCACTTGCACAATTTCAACCGTCTACCCATTTTGGTATCTAGCACAAGGCTTAACTATCATACTAAGTCCCTAATCATGAAATTATAAAAATGTTGAGCTACGGACTCGAGTGAGTATTTCTCCTACTTTTTCATAAGTTTCAAGTCAAAAAGGCAACCATAATATACTCATCCACAACCAAAGGCATGAAACAAAGTTTCGGGTAACTCTAAACAATATAAAAATGAAAACTATGCTAAACACATGCATGAAAGTGTATCAACTCCTAATGAAGTGAGATAGATGAGTATGGAGGGAAAAGAAATGGAAGAAATGAGTGAATAAGAGATATCAAACACCACCAATACCATCCAACAACCACATGTAACCGCATATAATTGAAAAAAATTTAAACGATCTCACCTGCGGTCTTTCGCAAATAAGTCCATCCAACTTAATCCACAAATCCTAAAGTACCACCAAACTTATTCTGAACCTTGTCCTCAAGGTTCAAAACAAGTCAAGGAATTCATGCAACAAAAAGACAAAGAATAGTGGTGAAAAAGAATATGGATAAAATAAGAAGATGATACAAGTGCATGCATAACAAAAGTCTCCAAAAACTAGTGAATGCTCAAATCTCGCATGTCTAGGTGACTAAGGAAATTATGAAATAAAATTATCATAATAAGAGCAAGAACTAATAAGCATGGGAGTTAATTCAAATGATTCCTATCAAATCTTGCGAGCCCGAGTCTTTCAACTACGGGTGAAGTCAACAAGATGATGGAATGAGGTTTAGGGTTTTGGGTCTACTTAAAGACCCGCCACTAATGTGACGACTTAAGTTGGATATGTCCCAACCAAGTCTCAAAACACATAAAACTCTAATCATATGTTAATTCCTAAAAAAGAATATGCTCAAATTACTCCAAAAATAATGTAATCCATAGTCAAACCTATCAAAACTCAAGGGGTGGTCTAGTGCCATCAGCGCTCATCAAACATTCATTACACCTGTAAAAATTCAAGAGACCAAGTAGGGATTTATTAAACATAAAAAAAACTAAAACTAAATTAAAATTGAAATAAATGCAATAAAAATAAAAACAAACCTGGGCTGCCTCCCAACGAACGCCTTTCTTTTAAGTCTTTGGCTAGACTTATTGTGATTCTTCACGTGATGCCCTCTCCTTTGGAGATGTCAACAACGAATGGCGCATCAACATATTTGGGCAATGCAGCATGCACGCCCTCTTTCAAAATTCGGAGCTCATTCAGGACCTCTAACACAAAAGAATTTGTCACATCATGGTCCTCCAACACAAAGGTGTTAGCAGAGTAGAAAATCTGCGAACGCTCCTTTACTTCCACCCCCGTATAAGGTTTAACAAATATGCATGGGAGGGTGGGTGGTTTCACCAACACCAGAGGTTGGTCTTCCTTGCTCTCTATATGCGGCTCCTCTGGCCATTCTGAAATGACTCCAATATCTAACGCGGTGTCATCATCATCATTCGGTGCAATGGACATGTCTGGCTCAATTGGAAGGACTTCAAGTCCTTGCGTAGTTTCGCGCCAATAGTTCTCCACCGGTGTATCAACATTACTCAATGTATCAACATCCACATTCTCCTCTAAGTAAGAAATTAGTTGTGTATCACACAACTCTTTCTCGTCAAGCATATTCTGGAGAGTGACATTCACTTGAATTATTTGATTTTCCAAGTTTTGCAAGCTTGGAAACTTACGCGAAAATTGTTGAAGCTCTTTGTGAAACCGCTGTTGATCATCTAGTAATTTTTTCATCATATTTTCTAAGGAGGTGCTTTGTTGATGACTCTGTGGACTCGACATGTGCCCAAAAAAATCGGGTTGCGAAAATGCATAACTAGGACAGTTATAATTCTTATGATAATACGGACAATCGTATATGGAATGAGAATAATCTTCACAAATTTCACAAAACTCGACTTGTTGCACAAAAGAATGCGTGTCAGAAAATTGGTGTCTATTATATAACATACCTACCTCATTTACATTATAGTAATGTGAGTCTTCGAATCGATCATAAATGTAGGGGTAAGAGGCCATCGTGGGGTTGCCAGCGTACATGTTGAGAACAAGGGGCTAGATACAAATCCTAGTTTGTGTTCACCTTTATGTCCCACAGTCTTCGTCGATCGCTGTCCGCCGGATCTTTATTCCCTTTTGATCTGGAAATCGAAAAGACTTGCCGTCGGAACTCGAAAGTAACTCGACAGAGGAACCAATCCTCCAGAGTTCAACTGAACGACGAGCAACCCTTTTTGATGACTGACCACATTGGGAGCCCACATGCACCCGTTGCACCACATGAGAGATGGGAGGAACCCATAGTTATTCCTCCCCGACAGTTTGTCGCACCAGCTGGACCATATGCCCCAGTGGAATAGCAAAGGCCTGTAGTACACCAGCATCAACCATTCGATCGACGAGTGGTTGATCCCCTTCCACAAAGGCCACAAGCTAACCCTTGGGCACAACCTCAGGCTGACCGTCGCATTACCATCGGGATGGCGAATGATGGGATACAAGATCTCCTGGCTCATCAGCCACACTGCATCGCATTCCCAGCCCACAGGGGCAATTTTGAGCTCAGGTAAGGTTTTATTAACCTGCTCCTCGTCTTCTATGGATCGGATCGTGAGGATCCGATCACATTCATTAAGGACTTCCATTCTAAGTGTAGGACCATGATTCCCCCCGTTTCGATGAAGACGAAGTCAAACTCTCAACTTTTCCTTTCTGCCTTAAGGATAAAGCTCAAGACTCGCTCTTCTATCTTCCTCCTGGTTCCATCACAAATTGGAACGACATGATTTTTGCATTCCTCAAAGAGTTCTTCCCTGAATCCAGAGCTTCCCAACTCACTAGAGAGATATGTAGTATCAAAATGAAACGGGGCGAATCTTTTGGCGATTATTGGGGTCGCTATAAGCGCTTACTTGCGCAATGCCCCCAACATGGCCAAAGCAACCTCTCTATTGTTCATTTTTTTTATATGGGGCTTACGCCCCTTGAGAAACGGATGATTGACAATGCTTGTGGAGGAGACTACAGATGTAAAACCACTGAGGAGATGTTTGAATTGTATGACTCCATAGCAATTCAATCACGTCATTACATTGATGACGACGAAGAGGGACCTTCACGAAGTCTTTATGACGGAGTAGGGTCAAATTCTGCCAATAGCAAGCTTGATAAACTCACCGATCTCATGGAGCGATTCCTCACCTCAGGAAAAGCTCAAGTTAAAGCTTGCGGCTTCTGTAAAGCCAAGGACCATCCCACTGACTCTTGTCCTACTTTATTCGAGAACGAGCAGGCGAACGCTTTAGGTGGCGGATTCCAAGGACCACCAAGGAATCAATACGGCAACAACTTCAGCAACACCTATAATCATGCTGTAAAAGCCCCTATTTTAGTTACGGTCCCCAGAATCAAAACTTCTTTCAGTCTGTTCCGAAGGGACAACCTCCTCCTCAACAGTCCCAACCCTCTCAGAATTCGGGATCTTTAGAAGACATGATGAGGACACTCATTGCTAATCAAGACAGCCTCTCTAAAGATTTGGTCCAACTAAAAAATGAGACAATCGCAAGCCATGCTTCTAGCATTAAGCATCTCGAGGTTCAATTAGGGCAACTGGCCCTTCAAGTTGGGCGCACGGATGAGAAAGGCAAGTTGCCATCTCAACCGCACCCGAATCCTAATGCGAACGTTAATGTTGTCACACTTCGTAGCGACAGAGAGCTGGAAGACGTCCTTAAAGAACCCAATCCTAAAGAGGCCACCCCTAAATCCAAGGAAGTCGAGCAGGAGCTCGAAGTTCAACCGTCTCACACTGAAACGGTACACTTGGATAAGGAAGCACCACCTTTTCTCAAAATTCTACCTCCGTTCCCTCAACGCCTCATTAAGAGTAAAAAGGCAGGAGAAGAGAAGGAAATTCTGGAAATCTTGAGGAAAGTGGCGATAAACATCCCACTTCTTGACCCCTTAGCACACATGCCCCGCTATGCTAAGTTGCTAAAAGACCTATGCACCAACAAAGGTCGACTCAAAGGCAACGAGAAAATCACCGTAGGTGAGAATGTCTCAGCTATCCTACGCAAAAGGTTGCCCACCAAGTGTGAGGACTCGAGCATGTTCACTGTCCCTTGCACAATTGGTGAAGTTGAGATCCAGAAAGCTATGTATGACCTCGGCGCCTCTATCAATGTCATGCCACTATCCATATATGAGACATTGAAGGCTGGCCCTCTAAAGGATACTGGAATTGTCATACATTTAGCAGACCGGTCTGTCGTTCGTCCTGTGGGTGTCTTGGAAGACATCCCGGTGAAGGTTAGTGAGCTCATATTTCCTGCTGACTTCTATATCATTGATATGAAGACTCAGCCATGCCCCTATTTTTCCTCAGTCTTGCTCGGCAAGCCTTTCCTAAAAACTGCCAAGACTAAGATTGATGTTCACAGTGGTTCTCTAACCATGGAGTTTGATGGTGAACTCATTACGTTCAACATCTATGATGCGATGCGCCATCCCTGCGATGCCTCTTCTATGGTGCTTGCCTTGGACAGTGTGGACTCACTTGTCCAGGACACCTTTCTCGTGAAAGGTGATGATATGAAAGTGGTGTTAGAGAATCATCTAGACACCGATTATTTGCGATAGCAAGGCTTCGCCCTCGATACTGAGATCGAGGAGTTGATCTTTGAGTTGGACTCTGCTCCACTTTATTTTCCAACCCTAGCATATCTTGACTTACCAGCTTCAAACTCTACACTTCTCCCCTCTATGGAGTGAGCCCCCACACTGGAGCTCAAACCACTGCCCAGTCACCTCAAATATGTGTTTTTAGGTGAGAATGATACTTTACCAGTGATCATCTCCACTAAACTCACATTACCAGAGGAAGAGAAGCTGATTCATGTGCTTCAAGAGTTCAAAGAAGCCCTAGGGTGGACGATCGCTGACATCAAAGGTATTAGCCCTTCCACATGCATGCATCAGATACATATGGAAGAAGGGTCAAAACCTTCACGAGAAGCACAACGGAGACTGAACCCACCGATGATGGATGTTGTTAAACAGGAGATGCTGAAGCTCCTTGACGCTGTGATGATCTACCCGATCTCTGACAGCAAGTGGGTCAGTCCCATTCAGGTGGTTCCCAAGAAAACGGGGATCACAGTGGTCACGAACTCACGCGGTGAGTTAGTCCTAACTCGCGTCCAAAACGGGTGGCGAGTATGTATCGATTACCGGAAGCTTAATGCTTCTACTAGGAAAGACCACTTCCTATTGCCTTTCATTGATCAGATGTTAGAGCGTCTAGCGCATGACGGTGTCTCACTATCTCTTCGCTTAGATGGCTATTCGGTTTTCACCCATTCGTAGCACGAGGATCAAGAGAAAACCACCTTCACTTATCCTTTTGGTACTTTCGCTCACCGGCGCATGCCTTTTGGGCTGTGCAATGCACCTGCTACTTTTTAGAGGTGTATGATGAACATATTCTCTGACTTCGTTGAGCACTTCATCGAAGTATTCATGGATGATTTCACTGTTTACGGCGATTCATTCGATCTTTTCCTTAGTCACCCGACTAAGGTACTTCACCGATGTATCCAAAAGAACTTGATCCTCAATTACGAGAAATGTCACTTCATGGTGGATCAAGGTCTTATCTTGGGTCACATCGTGTCTGCTAGGGGTGTGGAGGTAGACCCGGCAAAGATTGAAGTAATTCAAAAATTGCCTTACCCCACAACTGTGCGAGAAATCCAATCATTCCTTGGCCATGCCGGTTTCTATCGGCGATTTATCAAGGATTTCTCCAAAATTGCACAACCCTTGTGTCGCCTTCTTCAGATGGACGTGCCTTTCCATTTTGATAAGGCATGTAGGAGTGCATTCGATGCACTCAAACACTCTCTCATATCTACTCCAGTGATTTGAGCTCCTAACTGGGAGCTACCTTTTGAGATCATGTGCGATGCCAGCAACCACGCTGTGGGTGATGTGCTTGGGCAACGAATCGGACGGGCTTCTCATGTCATATACTATGCCTCCCGAACTCTTGATCCTGCCCAACTGAATTACACCACTACAGAGAAGGAGCTTCTAGCTGTCGTCTTAGCTTTGGAGAAATTTCGGCCTTATCTCTTGGGAACTAAGGTGGTCGTCTACTCTGACCATGCTGCCTTAAAGTATCTTATGGCCAAAAAGGAAGCTAAACCTCATCTCATTCGATGGATACTCTTGTTACAAGAGTTTGACATCGAGATTAAAGATAAAAGTGGTGTAGAAAATCTTGTTGTTGACCATCTCAGTCGTATCGAGAATGGTGAAGCACCCGTCCCGCTTCGAGATGATTTTCCTGATGAACATCTCTTAGCAATTTCTGAGGAACTCCTTTGGTTTGCGGATCTGGTAAACTACCTCGTTACACGAGAGTTTTCACCTCACCTTACGCGAGCCCAAAAGGCTAACATTCGGAGCGATTCCAAACACTGTGTATGGGATGACCCATACTTGTGGAAGTTTTGCTCTGACCATGTCATTCGTCGATGTGTCTCCCAGAGTGAAACACAATCTATACTGGCATTCTGTCATTCATATGCCTGCGATGGTCATTTCGGTCCACGTAAGACGACTATGAAGGTTTTGGAGAGCGGGCTTTATTGGCCTACCATTTTTCAGGATTCATATCTATACGCTAAGACCTGTGCCAAATGTCAGTCGACCGGTACCCTGAGTCATTGGGATCAAATGCCACTGACATCGATCCTATTTTGCGAGATTTTTGATGTTTGGGGGATCGATTTCATGGGACCATTTCCACCGTCACACGGTTTCCTTTATATCTTACTAGCGGTGGATTACGTGTCCAAATGAGTGGAAGTTAAAGCCACTCGCACCAATGATTCGTCGGTGGTATGCGATTTCCTGAAATCATGAATCTTTTCGACTTTTGGCGCTCCACGGGCTTTGATTAGTGATTGAGGTACCCATTTATGCAACCGCGTGGTTGAAAATCTCATACGTTAGTATAATGTTACACACCGTACGTTTACGGCCTATCACCCTCAGACTAGTGGCCAAGCAGAGGTGTCAAATAGGGAGATTAAATCCATTTTGGAGAAGACTGTAAATCCGTCACGAAAGGATTGGAGCACACGCCTTGATGATGCAGTATGGGCTTATCGAACGGCGTATAAAACGCCAATCGGAATGTCTCCGTATCTCTTAGTCTTCGGCAAATCGTGCCACTTGCCGGTCGAGTTAGAGCATAAATCTCTATGGGCTATCAAACGGCTCAATATGGAACTCGACGCAGCTGGCAACGAGAGAAAGTTGGATCTTCAAGAATTAGAGGAAATTCAGAACGATGCCTACGAGTCCGCTCAAATTTATAAGGATAAAACCAAGGCGTTCCACGATCGCAACTTATCTAGTAAGACTTTCATAGTCGGCCAAAAGGTCCTACTTTATAATTCCAAATTAACTCTCCACCCAGGGAAATTGAGGTCACGATGGCTCGGACCTTTTGTTGTTACTGATGTGTTTGGACATGGTGCAGTTGAGATCAGGAGCGTAGACACAGGGAAAGTTTTCAAAGTGAATGGGCACCGACTGAAGCCGTTCTACGAGAACTTCCCACAGCATGAGATCGAGAGCGAGACTCTAGCAGTTGTAGAGTACTTTGACTGAGAAATAGTCAGACTGAGTCGAGCCAACGACGTTAAACAAAGGCGCTCCTGGGAGGCACCCCAAGCTTCTATCCCTTTCCTTTTTTATTTTTATTTTAGTATTTTTTTTTGGTATTCCTACTATTATCTCATTGTGACTTTTTATAGGTGTGTGACCTTTGCATAGCACACTGGATTTTGAGAGCCTGATATTGCTCCTGCGGCTCCTCACATGTTCGTAACTACGGTTAGTCACATCTGCGATCTGGTAAGGTCACCCATCTTCTTTTCGTCCGTAGATTTAGGGTTAGTGTCAGTCTTCTGCATGATCTTGTCTCATTTCCTTGCCTCTATATCTATCATCTTCTTTCACCTTGTTGTATATGTTCATATGTGCTCTTAAACTGTTTTGAACCTTGAGGACTAGGTTCAGAATAAGTTTGGGGGTACTTTAGGATTTGTGGACTGAGCTGGATGGGTCTCTATGCGAAAGACCGCAGGTGAGATCGTTTAAATTTTTTCAATTATATGCGGTTATCGGACAGTATTGGTGGTATTTTGTATATCTTATTCACTCATTTCTTCCATTTCTTTGCCCTCCATATTTCACTTTCTCATTTTATTAGGAGTTGATACATTTTCATGCATATTTTTAATGTAGTTTTCATTTTTATTTCGTTTCGAGTCGCCCGATATTTTGTTTCATGCCTTTGGCTGTGGATGAGTACTCTATGGTTACCCTGTTGACTTGAGACTCAGGAGAAATTAGGCGAAACACTCACTCGAGCCTGTAGCCCAATATTCTTATGATTTCATGATTAGAGACTTAGTATGTTGGTTGAGCCTGTGCTAGATACCAAAGGGGGCAGACGGTCAGAATTGTGCAAGTCTGATTTCTAGAGTACCAGAACGAGGATGTAACTCACTCGAGTCTAATTCTTATGACTAGAACACTTTTGGGGAAATGATTTAGGCCATTTTTGAATTTAAACCCTTTACCTTAGACCTACCTTTCATCTTACCATTAGTTAGCCCATTTGAGCCGAATTAAACCTAATTTCTTTGATTACCTTTCATTAAACCCTCAGCCATTAGCCTTATATCTTATACCTAGTTGGAAACTAGACTTAGATTTGAAATCCTTAGAAAGAGACATGAGGAGAAAAAAAAATCAGAAGAAAAATTGTTTACTTGCCCAAATTAAAGGGAAATTCATGATTAGAGAGTCCCACCTAAAACGACATCCACAGGAAATGGAGCAGGGAGCCGGGTGGTTGGAAAAAGGTGAGGACTGCACATTTTGAATGAAAAATGAATTTTAGTGCAGTTTAGTCACATTCATGTTCTCGTGTAATCATTCTATAATCTAAGTTCTAGTTTTTCAACATTTCGCGTACCCTTTACACCACTTCCTTGGTACCATTCCCCAGCCTTACTACAGCCTATTAAAGTCCTATTGATTCCCACTGGTGCTAAGTCTACGGTAGTGGAGAATGTGGTTGCATTTCTTGTGCATGGTACTTTTGATGCGTTGATGCGCTATTTTCATGGAAATTGTGGACTTGTGTGCTTGAATTTATAGACCAAGAAAACCCGCAAGTAGTTGATGGCGTCTGTCTTGACCATATCTTTGTCTTGAAAATGTGATCTTAATTGTATTTGGGTTGCAGTTCTTGACATATCACAACTCTTAAATTTCTTGAGTAATTTGTTATCTTGGCGACTATGTAAACCAAAGGAACTCCATGAATTTTAAATCGGGTATAGGGTAGTTGAGTCAGTGCATAGTCGTATTAGAGGTCTAGTTTATTTGTATGTGTCATTTACATATTTGCTCGAGACGTGCAAAGTCTTAAGTTTGGGGGTATTTGATAGGTCATTATTTATGCATATTATATATAGTTTATTTATATATTTTTATTGTTGAATCCTCGATATATGGGCCTAATTATCTTTATTATTCATTTTTAGGTGAAACGGAGTGCGCGGTTGAATTCGTGGCGGAAAAATACTCAAAATAGAGTATTTACTTGCAGTGATCAGATGCCGGACAATTTGCCTCGAAATACGCGTTGCACGGTGGGTCAAATAGCAGTAAGTATGTTTCAACCAATCAAAAGATGACACGTCAGCGCCAAAGACACTCTGTACCAATCAGACGCTGCCACGTCAGCACGCAAGGCTCCAGCAACCAATCAGAGACCGCCACGTAACTCCACGTCATCCAGCGTCGCCACGTCAACCGCAAGCCACTTCTCCACGTTTCAGCTACCATCGACCGGCCTCGAGATGTGTACTTGCACGAACTCCCAGATTTTTGCACGAGTCGCCTAATTTCATCCCTCGCCACGTCATGCCACGTGGCATTCTCCCATTGGTCCAGACACGTCACAGCAGTCACCTCACCAATCAGATATCGACACGTGGCGACCCCTCTCCCACCAGCACGTCACGCCAGCAGCCCTCATCCAATCAAATCGCGCCAAGTCATTGGGTCCACCTCTCTCACCCAATCACGTGCTGACACGTGGCAGAGAATGGAAACCAAAGGGATTTTTGGGTTGAATCAGACGGCGAGAATTAATTTTCTTTTTGGAGCGGAGAGTTTTGTTCCAGCGGCGTGGGTTTTATTTTCTTCTTCTTTTTCTCTTCCACAAAAACCATTGTTTTATACTTTATTTTTGAATTTTGATGGAGTTCTTGACAACGATGGTCGGCTAAACTCATCAATCTGAACCAGAGGTGGATCAAATCACCCGTTTTGGCATAAAAACATATGTGAGATCTATTTATTTATTTATTTAATTTGTTCTTCATAATATTTTATTCCTTTTGATATTGGTTGAATTATTGAGATTAAACACTCGTTTAAATCTTGATTTACATGCCAGTAGATTGTACGCACCCGTGCTTGTGCAACAAGACCACGTCAGTGGCATCCGACCATACCAATTGATTAGACCCTTTTGGGACCGGTTGAATATCATAGGGATCTAGGCTAAATTGGACACACTAGTGATCCGGTTGTCTAGGTGTAGTGCCTTCACAAAGCTCATTGCGGTCAACACATTAAACCTAATTCACTTGAATATATGGTTATGTGTTTGACTAGGGAAGTGGTCATTGTCGTACCTTGACCATCGAGATAGGGAAATGCGAGGACCCGCGTACGTTACCGGGTCTATAACTACACTAATTTATTATGGATTGCATGCTTTGATTAGATTGAAGACCGTATGTAAAATTATGCCAAATTGAGGAGATTTGTGATACCGATGGTTTGGATTGTTTCCATATTGATTGATTTATTTACTTGCTACTTTTAGTCTAGTTTTAGTTAATTTAGAAATTATTCCTGTGAACACCTCGAGTTATTTTTAGTTTCGTAGTATAGGTAAGAAACTTGGTCTTCGTGGTTCGACCCCGTGCTTGCCACTACTGCAGTTCTTGTAGTCATTGGTAATCTCATCGGGGTTATATATTTTGACGCATTCGACACGCGTCAGGTATCCTAAGGAAACAAAAGGATATTACTTTTATAATCCCGCTTAGAACAAAGTGTTTGTTGCTCGGTATGGTGCCTTTATGGAAAAAGTTTATTTCAAAAGACACTAGTGTGATAGAAATAAATCTTGAAGAAGTTAAAGAATCATAAATAAACACTGAATCGCTACTGGAAGTTCAACAACGTTCTATACCAGTTGAACCTCCACAAGTGACACAGGGCCCACGTAAATCTGGTAGGGTAAGACATGACAGAGAGATTCAGATTTCTCATTACTGATAGTCGTGATGTGTTGCTTATGGATCAAAATGAGCCCACCACTTATCAAGAGGCTATGTCTTGAACAGACTCAGATAAATGGCTAAATGACATGAACTCTGAGATGCAATCCATGTATGATAACCAAGTTTGGAACTTGGTTGATATACCTGAAGGTGGTAAGACCACTGGATGTAAATGGGTTTTCAAGAAGAAAACTGACATGGATGGCAAAGTGCATACTTTTAAAGCAAGACTTGTAGCAAAGGTTTCAGGTAGACTCAAGATGTTGATTATGATGAAACTTTTTCACCAGTAGCCATGCTTAAATCCATAAGAACTTTAATTGCCATTGTTGCATATTATGACTATGAGATATGGAAAATGGATATAAAAACAACATTTCTTAATGGAAAGCTGCTTGAGGACGTGTATATGACACAACTTGCAGGTTTTGTACATCCTGAGAATTCTAGGAAGGTGTGCAAGCTTTAAAGATCCATTTATGGATTAAAGCAAGCTTCTCGGAGTTGGAATCTCCATTTTGATGAAGCAATCAAGGATTTTGGTTTTATTAAGAACGAAGATGAGCCTTGTGTATTCAAGATGGTCAGTGGG
Organism: Stephania yunnanensis; assembly: GCA_039657365.1. Taxonomy (NCBI): domain Eukaryota; kingdom Viridiplantae; phylum Streptophyta; class Magnoliopsida; order Ranunculales; family Menispermaceae; genus Stephania; species Stephania yunnanensis. The sequence continues at coordinate 8,248,807 of CM077582.1, forward strand.
AGTGTAGTTGTTTTTCTGGTACTGTATGTTGTTGATATATTACTCATTGGAAATGACATCCCAACATTGCAGAATGTCAAGTCTTAGTTAGGGAAGTGTTTCTCAATGAAAGACTTAGGAGATGCAGCCTATATCTTAGGGATAAGGATCTATAGGGATAGATTTAAAAGGCTAATTGGTCTAAGTCAGAGTGCTTACATAGACAAGGTGCTGAATAGGTTCAGTTTGCAAGACTCTAAAAGAGGATTGTGATAGAATCCGAGACAGTGAGGAAGAAAGAGGGGGTCGCCTCTGTTGATTTTATTGATGATAAGCGAAAAAAAGAGTTACAAACATAAGAGAGCCCAGACTCCTAATTGAGAAAGAGTGACTCACTCTTCTCCCCAAGACCAAAAGGTCTATTCCCAAATTATACAGTCAAAAAGATACCCCAGAAGTGAACAGCCTCACTTCTTATAGTCCTACTCTACCCACTTAGGGGCCTCTTGTGCGATGACCTTCTAGACTCTCCTATGGACCACCTAACTACTTCTGTTCATGCTGCCCTTGCTGTCCATGTGCTGATCATGTGTCTCTCGTGTGTCCATGTGTTGATCCTGTGTCTCTCGTATGCTTCCTCTGGTATACTTTCAGTATGGGCTTGACATGGGGCTTGGATCTCACCTCTTGGGCCTTTAGGTTGCTATCAATACTCCCCCTGAACTATCACCTTGTCCTCAAGGTGGAAGGCAAGAAAAGACTTCTTGATGTGCTTAACAAGTTCCCAAGAAGCGTCGAATGGTGGCCGCGAAGTCCATTGGACGAGAACCTCGGGTCCTGTCGCAGAATGGCAATAGGACAAAATTTGTTCTGGTTTAACCGATGGCACTACCGAGTCACACAGCAAAGGAGGAAGAGCCATACTCACTGGAGCGTCACCCACAGCTCGTTTGAGTTGAGAGACATGAAAAATTGGATGAAGATCGGAAGAAGCAGGCAATTCCAGCTTATATGCCACCGTCCCCACCTTACTAAGAATTTTATAGGGCCCAAAAAACCTTGGACTAAGCTTAGAATAAGAACTCCGAGAAAGAGATAACTGTCGATACGGGAGTAACTTGAGGAAAACGATATCGCTAACCTCAAACGTAACGTCACGATGCTTAAGGTCTAACAACTGTTTCATCCGATTTTGAGTTGTTAATAGCTGGTCGCGCAACTCCAGCAGCACTTGATCCCTTGATTGAAGTAGTAGACCCACGTCGGTCAGCGAGGAGGCAGAGGAAGTGTCATGGTGAACCAAAGGAGGAGGGTCTCTACTATACACCACTTTAAAAGGAGAACAATTCAGAGACGTATGGAAAGAAGTATTATACCAATACTCGGCCCAATGAATCCAATCGGACCACTCTTTAGGCTGTTGGGAGATAAAACAGCGAAGGTAAGTCTCAACACAGCGATTGACCACTTCGGTCTCGCCGTCACTCTGAGGGTGATAGGCATTGCTATAGTTGAGTTGAGTGTGTTGCAGCCTGAATAATTCACACCAGAAATGTCTGATAAAGACCTTATCTCAATCCGAAACAATGCTCTGAGGAAACCCATGTAATTTCACGACACCTTTAACGAAGATTTCAGCCACTGTTTCTGAAGAAAATTGGTGTTTGAGGGGCAAGAAGTGACCAAATTTGTTGAGTCTGTCAACCACCACCAAGATAGCATTAAACCCCCGTGAAGTAGGTAAACCCTCCACAAAATCCATGGAAATATCCTCCCAAATAGCGACTGGAATGGGTAAGGGTTGAAGGAGGCCACCGGGAGCAACTGACTCATATTTGCTGCGTTGACATACCTCACAGGCTAAGATGAATTCTTTGATGTATTGTTTCATCCCATGCCAATATAATTCTGCTGTGATGCGTTTATAAGTCTTCAAGAAACCCACATGTCCGCCTACGAGACTTGAATGAAATTCCCTTAGGATACTCTGTTTTAATGAAGAAGAAGAGGATATCACAACATGGCCCTTGGGCCAGACCAGTGCTCTTTGGCAGCTGGGTCAGCCGAGACGGCACAAATTATGGGATCTAATAAGGGGTCGTCTTCAACCTCTTTAGTGAGCTTAAAATTGTCAGCATGGGATGCGATTGAAATTGAAAGCAATTCAACTGTAGGGGGATATCTAAACAATGCATCCGCCGCCACATTTGAATGACCGGGCCGGTAATGAATATCAAAATGGAAACCCAACAACTTGATCATCCAACGTTGATATTTCATAGCTATTTCGCGCTGTTCCAATAATAATTTGAGACTCTTCTGATCAGTTCTTACCAAGATCCGCTGCCCAAGAAGGTAGTGCCGTCACTTTTGTACCGCTAACACTATCGCCATCAACTCCCGTTCATAAGCTGATTTGTTGCGAGCTCTAGGGGATAGTGCTTGGCTAAAAAATGCAATAGGCCTCTCTGACTATGATAGGACAGCACCCACCCCGACCCCTGAAGCATCAGTTTCCACCACGAACGTCGCCTTAAAATTAGGGAGGGCGAGAGTAGGAACTTCCTTCATGGCTTGTTTGAGTGTTGAGAAGGCCAAAGAAGCTTCATCATTCCATCCAAAAGCATCCTTGCGTAGCAGTTGGGTCAGGGGAGCTGCTATCTTCCCGTAATCACGCACAAAGCGACGATAATACCCAGTAAGCCCCAAAAAAACCCGCAACTCCTTAAGGAAAGTAGGAAGTGGCCAGAACTCCATTGCTCGCACCTTGTCCTCATCAGCCATGACACCTTGACTGGAAATAACGTGACCTAAGTAGTTCAACTGAGACCTGGCAAAGCAACATTTTTTCAAGTTAAAAAACAAGGAGTTAGACTGGAGGATAGAGAGGACCTGTGAGAGGTGGTTGCAGTGGTCGCTTAAGGACTTGCTGTAGACCAAAATATCGTCAAAGAAAACCAAAACTGTCTTCCGTAAGAGCCCTTTGAAGATTACATTCATCAATGATTGGAAGGTGGCAGGAGCATTTGACAATCCGAACTCGTGTGCGCGAAATGCTATTTTGTGGATATCCTCAGCCTTGACCCTGATTTGGTGATAGCCCAAACGCAAGTCGAGTTTGGAGAAGACTGATGCCCCATGGAGTTCATCAAGTAGTTCATCAATGTTGGGAATAGGGAATCGATCCGGTACCGTATTTTTGTTTAGAGCTCTATAATCCACGCAGAATCTCCAACTACCGTCTTTTTTCTTCACCAATACCACCGGGCTAGAGAAAGGGCTATTACTTGGCTGAATTATACCGGACGCAAGCATTTCTGAGACCATCTTCTCAATTTCCTCTTTCTGAATATGTGGGTATCGGTAAGGCCGTACACGGATGGGCTCAGAGCCTTCCTTCAATGTAATTGCGTGATCACAAGAGCGAGGGGGAGGTAAGCTGGAGGGAGGGTTGAACAACTCAGAGAAGGAATCCAAAATTGACTGAATACAAGGCGCAATCACCCTATTTCCCTCCGGTGTGACCGGTACCACAACATCATAGAATTCGATTAAGAAACAACCTAACACATCACCGATTGATCGTTGGATTGCCTTGCATGACACCATTGCGCGATGAAGTGTCGAATCACCATGTATCATTGCCGGGTTGCCATCCACTTCAAAGTACATTGTAAGATTCGACCAGTCAATGGTCGTGACCCCAAGCAATTTCAGCCAAGCCATTCCCAAATCAAATCCGTGTTCCTCATGCCTATAGGGTAAAAATCCACTGCCAACGACAGCCCTCGGAGAGTGAAAGCGACGTTGCGGCAGACCCGGAGCTAGATAGTCGTGCACCTCCTCCAACGAAAACCTCATATTCCTCAGTCGAGGAAATTAGCAGAGAGAGCGACTCCACTAACGTCGGTGCAATGAAATTGTGTGAAGCGCCACAATCTATTAAAATAACCACCTCTCGACCCTTCAGAACTCCTTGTACCTTAATTGTTCGAGGGTTCGGAACACCTTCCACGGCATGTGCTGAGAGCTCCAAGACCGCTCCCTCCCCTTGTTCGTCAGGGCTCTCGGGAGGGGATTCACTGAACTCGTCGCCAGTGTCATCGTTCACCAACATCACGTTCAACACCTTGGGACGACAGCGATGTGAGGCATGCCATATCTCATCGCAGCGGTAGCAGAGGTCGAGCTTCGGCGAGCCTGCGCCTCCGTCTCGGTCAGTCTCTTGAACTTCGGAGGAGATACCTGGGGCGTGATTGCAGCAGAGGATCTAGGGCTCGAGGAACCTGACGAGGTGGGACTGGACTTGATCGACGAACTCACAGCAGAACTGGTTTTATGTTGGGGAGGGAATGGGCTTTTGGTGGGCCCAGAAATGGTGTGTGAAATCCAAGTGGGTGAAGAAGGTGGGTGACCTTCAGATTTGTTGGGGAGGCCCAAATTGGGTGTTGTGCTAGGCCCAACAAGAGACGCCCCACCCAACCCATCTCCGTCACTGATCTTCTTCTCAATTTGCTCAGCCCTCTCCACCACCGCATGTAACGTCGCTGGGCGCTTAACCAACTTCTCCACTTGGATGCGATCTTTGAGGTCGTTGACGAACACTACAATCTTATACGGCTCCGGTAACCCTTTAGTGTATAGCGATAAGAGTTCGAACCTCTTCCGATACTCGGCGACTGTGGTGTCCTGCTTGATAGCAAAGAACTAGCGATGAAGGTATAAGGGGTTGACCTCTGTAAATTGGCGGCATAACTGGGCTCGCAGCTCCGTCCAACTGTTGAACGGCGTCTCCGACTCCTTGTTCTGTAACCAGATCTGAGCAGCTCCCACGAGACAGATCCGGGTTGCCCGTAGCTTTGACATATCCGTCATCTCGTGTAAGGCGAAGTAATGTTTAGCTTGGCTCAGCCAGACCAGTAGATCGTCCCCATCACACATTGGCATCTTGATCTTCCTTACATCTAGGCCCGATCTGTAAGGAACACCTCGCTGCTCCAGTCTCCCGTCCATTGGAGTCTCTAGTTGTACCCCTAGATCGGGTGGTTCTGGATCCTTAACACCGCTAATCTATCCGAACTGGTGAGACTCTCCTCCACTGGCCATCTGCTGGTGAAGCAGCATCTCCAACTTCTGGGACAAGGCGTGAAACTATTTTTCCATGGTGGATCACTGTGCCTAGACAGCCGACCTGAGTTCTCCCATGGATATCTCTGTCTTCTTCATCTCCGCCTCCAACACATCGACTCGGGAGTCTACCTTTGGAGCCATAACTGACGAGTTGCTTTGCTCTGATACCAATTTGATAGAATCTGAGACAGTGAGGAAGAAAGAGGGGGTCGCCTCTGTTGATTTTATTGATGATAAGCGAAAAAAAGAGTTACAAACACAAGAGAGCCCAGACTCCTAATTGAGAAAGAGTGACTCACTCTTCTCCCCAAGACCAAAAGGTCTATTCCCAAATTATACAGTCAAAAAGATACTCCAGAAGTGAACAGCCTCACTTCTTATAGTCCTACTCTACCCACTTAGGGCCCTCTTGTGCCATGACCTTCTAGACTCTCCTATGGACCACCTAACTACTTCTGTTCATGCTGCCCTTGATGTCCATGTGCTGATCATGTGTCTCTCGTGTGTCCATATGTTGATCATGTGTCTCTCGTGTGCTTCCTCTTGTATATTTTCAATGTGGGCTTGACATGGGGCTTGGATTTCACCTATTGGGCCTTTAGGTTGCTATCAGATTGTTGCCAATGTCTCATGGCATAAGTCTCATCAAGATTCAATGTCCTAACACAAATGATGAACGAGACCGTATGAATAAGATTCCATATGCATCAGCTATTGGATCTATCATGTATGCCATGCTATGCACTCGACCTGATGTATCATATGCTTTGGTGAGAGTCACTGGATAACAGTAAAGAACATTCTTAAATACTTAATAAGGTCTAAGGAAGTGTTCTTAGTCTATGGAGGTTTTGAAAATGATTTAGTTGTAAATGGTTACACAGATGCAAGTTTTCAAGCTGATATAGATGATTTTAGATCGCAGTCTGGATATATGTTTACTTTGAACGGGGGTGTAATAAGCTGAAAAAGTTCGAAGCAAGAGAGGCGTGGCGAGATTCTACAACAAAGTTGAGTTTATTGCAGCGTCCGATGCAGCAAAGGAGGCAGTTTAGATTAAAAAGTTCATTTCTGAACTAGGTGTGCTTCCAAGTATTGCTAACCCTGTTTATTTGTATTGTGACAATAACGGGGCAATAACACATGCCAAAGAACCTAGATCACACCACATATCAAAACATAAACTTAAGCGTTTTCATCTCATCATAGAAATTATTGAGTGGGAAAACGTGAAGATTTGCAGAGTACCTACTGAAGAAAACATTGCGGATCCATTGACAAAAGCTCTTCCACAAGCAAAACATGATGGTCATGTTAGATCATTAGGCATTAGATGCATGTATGATTGGCCCTAGTGCAAGTGGGAGATGTTGGGGCATGTACCATAAGTCAATCCATTAACTGTCTTTATAAATACTTTTAGTTAATAAAATAGAGGATTTCATTTGTTGTTTATTATAATTAATTCGCATGTTTACATTATAATAAGATCCATGGGTATTTAAATATCATAAATGTCCTTAGTCGATCATTATACTGGGAACTAAAATGAATTAAGACTAGTGTGAGTCTTGATTGATGATCATATGATGATTATACGTATAGGGATACGAATCAAGATCACGAGTACTTGTTAGGGAACAAATTACTTGACCGACCCATTATAAGAACATCACATGGATTAAGTCATAGTTGTTTCTCATAATAGGTATATTTTTCAGTCATCTGACTTGAGATTACCAGAGACTACAACATTAGGAATAAAGTGATTTGACATAATCAAACGTTGTCTTTAACCGGACGATTATAAAGGCTGTGATTGGTTACTGTGTGAGCAATGTAATGAAGTTGTGTAATCGAGATAGAATTTGTCCCTCTCATATAAAGAGAGATATCCAGTGGATCCCTCGATGTGTTAGACTATTAAAAGGCTTAGTCTAAGTGAATTGATATTGATCAATGTCACTTGGATGTTTTCAGTCTACCTAGAGATCGAGACTAGTACGATTGAACATGTTGGATGACAATTCCATGCCTTATGTTTGATCAAAAGGATATCGTGTGACAAAAGGATGTTATATACACTATTGATTAGGTTGTGTCGATTTGATATTCGTACAACTTGGGTAGTCATAATGTCTTGCTAGAGGTCTCTTATGGCTTGTATACCAAAATGTGTTTTGGTACACTACTAACATTGTATGAGCCTATTGGGTCCCACACTAAGAATGGTTTTGCGAGATTTTAAGATTGTTCAGAAAAATGAATTTTATATGATAAAATTCGTGATAGAAACATCCTTGTGGTGTATTACACTTATACTTCTTAAGTAGGGGTATATGTGTAATTTACTTAACCGTCTATATACAAGGGTTGTATAAATAGACGCTTTAAGTTAGAACACATGTATGAAAGATTAAGGGCTGAAACTTTATTTTCGTTTCAGAAACGAATTAGGGTTTTCTGGTACGCTCTGGATCATTTTGGAGAGAAACAAAATGGTTTGGTATTCTCTCGAAGCTAGCACTTCAAATCTCGGCCGCCGTTCGTATGTGGACTGCTGGTAAAGGGCGTTTGTCGTTGGCAGCGCCTTAGAGATTGATCAACCTTCAGAAAAGTATATTGCGACCGAGGTATGATTAAGCTTTCATGGTTTAAACGTTTTTAATGGAATTAGATTCGAATCCTGTTGGGGGTTTTTGTTAAAATTGTTTTGTAATCTCCGCTGTGTATGAACCCCAAAACACAATAGAAACACACAAGTGAAAATTCGCGAGTAGAAACATGTGAGTGGAGATGTGCAAGTGGAAATGTGTGAGTAAAAACACTCGAGTGGAAATTCGCGAGTAGAAACGCGTGAGTGAAAATTCATGAGTAGAAATACACGAGTGAAAACACACGAGTGGAAATGGCTCCTAATCACGTTTTTGGTCGAATTGTCATGAATGGAAATTCGTGAGCAGAAACACACGAGTGAAAATTTGTGAGTAGAAATACGTAAGTAGAAACGCACGAGTGGAATTACGAGAGTAGAAACACGCGAGTTGAAATGCGCGATTACAAACATGCGAGTGGAAATGCGCGAGTAGAAACACACAAGTGAAAAGGTGTGAGTAGAAACGTGAGTGGAAATGCACGAGTGGAAGTTCACAAATAGAAACACACGCGTGAAAATCCACGAGTAGAAATACGCGAGTGGAAATGCACAAGTAGAAACATGCAAGTGGAAATGGCTTCTAGTCATGTTGTTGGTCGGATTGTCGTCGCGTCTGGAGATTCGTGAGTAGAATCATGCAAGTGGAAATTCATAAGTAGAAACATGTACGTGGAAATTCGTGAGTAGAATCATGCGAGTGAAAATGTACGAGTAGAAACACGCGAGTGGAAATGACTCGTAGTCGCGTTTTGGACGAATTATCATGACTGGAACGAGTGAGTACTCGAGTGGCAATTATTCGCGATTAGAACCATGCGAGTGAAAATAACTCCTAGTTGCGTATTTAGGTCAATTTTTCGCGACAAAAAATGCGCTAGTGGAAACACGCGAGTCGAAATTCGCGAGTAGAAACATGCGAGTGGAAATGTATCCTAGTCACGTTTTAGTTGAATTTTCATGACTGGAAAGTGCGAATAGAAATACGCGAGTGGAAATTACTCGCGATTAGAAACACGCGAGTGGAAACGACTTCTAGTTGCGTATTTAGGTCTATTGTTTGCAACTAAAAAATGTGAGAGTGGAAACACGCGAGTAGAAATTCATGAGTAGAAACACGCGAGTGAAAATGCATGAGTAGAAACACGCGAGTGGAAATGCATGAGTAGAAATGCGTGAGTAGAAATGGCTCCTGGATGCGTTTTTGGTCAAATTGTTGTGATTGGAAAGATTGAGTGGAAATTATTCGCAATTAGAAACACGCGAGTGAAAACTATAACAAATCTAAAATCTATCTCGTGCCACATTTCATTTCAGGGTAGTACGTGGGACCAGTTGTCGTGATATGCATGTCCAATTCTCGAGCATCGACACTGAGGATTGTTATTTTTGTTTGGTGTTTGTATTATGTATTTATTACCTGAATATGAAACCAATTGACCAAACGTGTGAGAGCATTTACATGTACGCATTAGATTTTCGAATCAGCTTCGCCTAGGGAAAACATGCGCGAACGAGTACTAGACAAACGAATTACAGGAATACAGACATCCGGGGGGGATAATTTTAATAGAACATTGACAAAATGAAAAACGAAACATGAATAATAATTAGTATGAGGATGTATTTCAATCGAGGAAATTTGCATTGAGGCACGATGATGTGAGTTGTGTATCGACCGGATGCATTTACACCTGTTAAAGGCCAATTAAATTGTTCAAAAGGATAAGACCAAAGACCAAGTCAACAAAGAGTCACTCAATTAAGTCACAAAATTAGTTGGATGGAATGATTTTGAGCCACAAGATGTGTATTGGGATTGGTAGATGGGTCAAGATGACATTTGGGGTATGAAAGTCAAAAAGTGGGTGTTCCATTACTTTTTCTCTCTCCTCTCTTAACAAAAATCAAAATGGAGGTAGGTTTTGTAGATTTCAAGTGGTGATTTACGCCAAGGGATCGACCAACGATGTGAATTAAGGTGAGATCTCGGTTAGTCGTTCGATTCTCGTCGTTTTGCATCAATTTTGCGTGTTTTTGTCGAGATTTGTAGGGATGACCCATGGTCACTGAATTTTGAGATTTTTTTTATTGATTTTGGGTGATATTTTGTGATCATTCAAGGTGTCATGTTGTTGATTATGGTGATGGTTTGAGAATCTTGAATTTGAACATTTTTTAGACAATTTTGATGAATTTTTTAGGGAATTTTTGGGAGTGAATTACGAATGTTTTTTAGTATGGTTTAGCGATTTTTTTATGGTGTTCGAGGTCCCTACGAGGTTGGGGTAGGCTCGGAACACCATGATGCAAGTTGGGGTTTCAAAAAAACCCTGAAATTTCAATCAAGCGGATCAGCACTGCCAGATGCGCCGTGAGGACCAAAGTTCTTCATGGAGGTTCCCACTGCGCCCCCGAATAATGGCCTATGCCATTATCGCATCGTGGGAAGGCGCCATGGGAATAAATCCCCACTGCACTGCCCGCGACGCGGAACTAGGTATTTTGAAATTTTTCTTTTAAAATTCTTGAAAACTTCAGGGCTTTTATTGGATGTTCTAATGGGTTCAAATGAAACCCAATAACATAAAAATCAACCCAAAAATAATGAAAATGAATGATAATATCAAATCGAGAAATGGGAAGTTAAATAGGGAAACACGACTCTAATGTACCCAATTGAATTCAAATGGTTACCATGGGTGTGTGACTGGTTGGCGAAAGTACGGAGACCACTTAATGATGAGTTGGAGTCGTGAGTGCGTGTTAGATCGGATACAGGTAAGTAAACTAGCTAGAAAATGCATAGTTATTTCATTTTAAGCTGTTGAATATTGTTGTTCATTACTTTGATATATATCCTTGGAATTCCATTTTGATTGAGTTGTCCGAGGGCAAGTGGGCCAACGGTAATCCTTTGAAGAAGTGGTTGGCTGAGGTAAGATATCAAATTCATGACCACGGGATGCACTACACTAGATACTGGTTCTTGATAGGGTGTGAGTTCTTAATGTAGTTGTTTCAGGAAGTCTCACTATCTCATGGGTTTAGGGCTTGTGAGTGTACCAAGTCCTAGAACTCGAGTCTGGAAGGTTTGCCAAAACTCAACGACCTGTTGGTCGGAACTACTTGCACCTCTCTCTTTTCATTCTTGGACACTCATGTGTCGATTGCTCTTTATTTATTTACAGTATTTTATTTATTCACGCATCCTTATATCTTTCTTTCTATCTGCATGAATATATACTGATTTATTTAAATGTTGTTTAGTATCCTATTGGCGTTACTTACCTGGGCTTGTCATTCTTATGTTTGACTGAGTGCGGATCTGTAGTCGAGTAAGGGAAATGAGACAATACTGGGAGATCTGTTGTGAGGACTTTGGAGAGACCTTCCCTCTCGTACTTTTAAAGGTGTTGTTTTACTTATGTATATTGTTTTGATCACATGGGGTATATGAGTTTGTGAGATGCTTTAGGACATGTATATAATATGACTTCTCTCTCATCTGTTTATTATACATGTTGACAGTGTCATGCGTGGTTTCCACATTTTAGAATGTCCTAACTGATTGGTTTATAGTGGTTTATATTTGTTTAAGTTGAAATCGCTTCTGCATAACCTTTGATAACTTACAAATTTGAATAACTCACTATAAATGGTAAATTCTGCTACCTTGTAATGAATAATGGTTAGGAAGGCTTAGTAGCCTTGCATTGACGTCTTGAGGATTGTCTCTTGGTCCACGTAAATCTAAGCCATGCGTGGCCCAGTTTGGGTTGTGGAACTGGGGTCGTCACAGTTGGTATCAAAGATAGTTTAAAAGAGCTAAGTTTAAAAACTCTTGATTAACTCACAACTAGCATAATACACAAACCCATAAGTAGTTAGGACAATGATTGGAACTTAAAGTGGAACCCTATGATCCTTACTTAAGTCTTAGTTGGTAAGTAAGGAGAGTTGGGGAAATTAATACTGGACTATATGAGATATTTGATGTGTTGTATATTACTACTACTGATAGCTATGTCCTGATCAATAAATCGCATTCTTTGCAGATTTCGATGTCCGGTCAGCTCGAGATCAGTGATAGTGGTTCAGGTGACGTTAATGAGAAGTTGGATGAGGCATCCTAGCTAGTCGCATCACTTGACCAGTAGCTTCAGAAGATTCTTCTACTATTGAGGGCACAGGCTATACCTCGCCTTCTATGTCAGCAGCACCAATAACTCAGGGTGGGAGTGTGACTACAGTACAGGACACCCTTATGGCTCCTACAGCATGGACATGACCTATGATTGATGTAGGGATTCAGGTTTAGGTTGAGAGAGTACCACCTATGCCTGATACACCGGCAGAGGATGCGCCAAGCACGCTTACTGATGCGAGTACTCGGGCGACGGCTAAGGCGAGGTAGTCTTGCGAGTTTCAAAGACATCACCCGGAGAAGTTTCAAGGTGGTACGGATCTCGAAGCGGTTCAGAAGTTTATGAGGAGTTACGAGAAGATCCACGATGTCTTAGCTACACCAGATCATATGGGGCTGATCATCTCGTCAGCTTTGTTGTTCAAAGAGGCTAATGTTTGGTGGCGTAGCATGGTGGCTATAAAGGGGAAGCTCGAAGACTGGGCTGAGTTCAAGGAAGGATTCAACTAGAAGTATTTGCCTCATTCAGTCAGGAACATTAAAAGGACCGAGTTCCAGAATATCTGATAGGCTACCGGTGATAGAGTGATGCAGTATATGGGTCGATACTTGCAATTGATGGAGACTATGATGGTGACCACAGCTCCAGGGACTTTATAGGAGGCCTGCGAGATGAGTATGACTTTTTGAGCACGCGCACCGGTGCAGTAGTCGCGGCTCTACCACCATCACATTAAGATGTCAGACCTAGAGCTAACAGGAGAAGGAAGAATCCCAGACAATGGAGGCCGAAGGATCGAGCTTAGAGTGTAGGATCTATTCCACCTCCTCCTTATACATCATGTAGTGCACCAATACCATCTACTCCAATACGGAGTTATGCCAGCACACCACAATTTGTTGGCGCAGTCAGGTCCTCAACGACAGCATTATCAAAGGGATGAGGGTAGTGGTAGTGGCAGAGGCAGAGGTAGGTGTGGATATGTGCAAAGCTCTAGTCAAGTATAAAGATGGGGACGTAGTGTTCCATCTGGATTGGGATTTCAGCGTACTTGATGGGAGTGTGGACAGTCAGGTCCCTTCGTCAATACGTGTCCACGACTGAGTAGAGGGTACCCACAACAGAGCTAAGAGCAGGTTCATGTTGTTGTCGTGCCAGATCCGATTACTACCCATTACCTGATTGAGGGTATATATGATTTACATTTGTAGTCATTTTATGTACACTATGTTGGATTCTGGTTCTGTAGTATCTTTTATTTCCAGTCGCATGGTTGATGAGTTAGGTTTGAAACCCACTAGATTAGAGAGACTCTTGATCCTTAGCACAGCTTCTAGGGACAAAATATACCCGAACTTGTTGTGCATTGATTGTTTGGTAGAGATGGAGGGTCATGTTTTGCCAGCAGACCTGAGGGTGTTGGAGTTCCTAGGGTTTGATGCATTGTTGGGCATAGATTGGTTGAGTGCTCATCATGTACAAATCCATTGTTTCATTAAAATAGTTATATTTCAGATTCTTGAGCATCCTGAGTTCAGTTTTCAGGGGACTTCGACTAGTTTATTGATTACCTGAGGCAGATTAGCTTCTAGCGTAGATGTTGAGGCATTTGCTAGTGTTTTGAGTATGACGGAGAGGGTCGAGACAAAGTTGGATGAGGTACTTATTGTGCGAGTTCCCATATGTTTTTCCTATAGAGCTACTAGGATTACCACCGCCTAAAGAGATTGACTTCATCATTGATTTGGTCCCGAGGACCAAACCTATATCTATTTTGCAGTACCGAATGGCTCCGAATTAACTAGAGGAGATGAGATTACAACTTGATGAGTTGTTGGAGTTAGGGCTGATCCACTCGAGCATGTCACTTTGGAACGCGCCAGTCTTGTTTGTTAAGAAGAAAAATGGCGGCCTGAGATTGTGCATTGATTACAGACAACTCAACATGGTTACAGTGAAGAACAAGTATCCACTTCCTCACATTGATGACTTGTTCGACAAAATGATATGAGCACAGTGGTTCTCGAATATTAATTTAAGATTTGAGTACCATCAACTGAGGATTAGAGAATAGTACAGGGAGAATACTGATTTTCACACTTGATACAGGAATACCAATTTACAGTCATATCTTTTGAGCTGACTAATGCCCCAGCTATGTTCATGGATCTCACGCATCGAGTGTTGAGAGAGTAATTGCATAGGTTTTTCATTATGTTCATTGTTGACATCCTTATCTACTCCAGGACTCGTGAGGAGCACGAGGAGCAGATCAAGAAGATTTTGCAGACTTTCAGGGCGCACTGACTGCATGCAAAGTTTAGTAAGTGTTAGTTTTGGCTTACAGTGGTCGGATTTCTTGGGCACATTGTCAGAGCCAGCGGAGTGTTAGTGGACCCAGCTAAAATCAGAGTTGTGATACATTGGCCTACACCGCTATCAGTGATAAATATTCGCAATTTCTTGGGGTTGGCACGATATTACAAGCATTTTGTTCAAGACTTCTCAAAGATTGCGGCACCAATGATGCAATTGACGAAGAAGCATATGTGTTTTCAGTGGAATGACAGTTATGAGCAATCCTTCAGGACTTTGAATGAAAGATTGACTACCGCACCAGTTTTGGTACTACCTGAGTCAATGAAGGGGTTTGAGGTGAACATCAATTCTTCTAAGGTCGATTTAGGTTGTGTTTTGATGCAAGACGATATAGTGATTGCCTACGCGTCCCAACAGCTGAATATTCACGAGAAGAACTACCCTACACATGATTTGGAGCTAGCAACAGTGGTCTTTACATTGAAGATTTGGCGTCATTATCTCTGCGGAGAGAAGTTTGTGTTACTGACCACAGGAGTTTGAAATACCCCTTCACCCATAAAGAGTTGAATATGCGACAGATACGTTGGCTTGAATTCCTCAAGGAATGTGACTTCTCAATGGAGTAACACACGGGGAAGGCCAATGTTGTTGCAGACGCATTGAGCCGCAGAGAGGCAGACTCAGAGATTGTTACTTGCCATATGACACACGAGTATGGGTTACTTGAAACAGTCGCGTTGATGTATTATGTTCATATCCCGACGAGTACAAGAATGTTTATTTGTGAGCAAATTAGGACTTAGACAGTGTTGATTCAAAGTGTACTTAAAGGTCAGCAGGCAGATAGCAGTACCAAAGGTTCTTAGAGTTTGGTCAAAGTCTAGATCATCCTGATTGGAGTCAGTCAACAGACTCATGCCTGAGATTTGGAGATCGGCTATAGATTCCATCAGTGGCTGAGTTACGTAATGAGATACTTGACGAGGCTCACGAGTCACGTTTTACGATTCATCCAGGTCGGAATAAGACGTACACTGATATGCGTCTTTTCTGGTGACCGAGGATGACGACCATTGTTTTGTTTCTGATTACGTTTGAGCATGTGAGGTATGCCAACGAGTTAAGGCTGAGCATCGGATGCTAGTGGGCTACTATAGCCACTTCTTATTCTTCGATGGAAGTGGGAGCATATTGCCATGGATTTTGTTAGTGCTCTACCTCAATCTCGGTGCGAGCATGATAGTATATGGGTGATTGTGGACAGGTTGACGAAGTCTGCGCACTTTTTACCGATCTCTACCACACATCGGGTGGATAGGTTAACGAGTTTCTACATACGGGAGATTGTTCGACTAACTAGCATTCTATTATTGATTATGTCAGACAGAGGGCCAAAGTTTACATCTCAAATTTGGCAGAGTATGTAGGCACAGTTCGGCACGCGGTTGGATCTCGTACAGCCTATCATCCATAGACTGATAGACAATCAGAGATACTGATTCAAATTCTCGAGGATATGCTGAGAATGTATGTGTTAGAGTGTGATGGATCATGGGAGGAGTATTTTCATTTGTGTGAGTTTGCCTACAATAATAGTTATCAGGCCAGTATTGATATGGCACCATTTGAATCACTCTACGGTAGACCGTGCAAATCTCCATATAGCTGGGGGGAGAAGATACGACTGATCAAATGAGGCTGAAGGGTATGCAGGAAAGGCTGAAAAAATATTATGACATGTATCACGGCGATTTTGAGTATGATGTCGGGATCTTTGTGTATCTGAAGGTTTCTCCAATGAAAGGTCACAAGAGGTTTGGGATTGTAGGAAAGCTTGCGTCGAGGTTCATTGGTCCGTTTAGAGTGAAGAAGCGAATAGGTAAGGTTACGTACGAGCTGGAGTTGCCACCTCAGTTGTCTGGGATCCACCATGTATTTCATGTTTCTATACTACGACTGGATAGGTCGAGAGAGGGCAGACAGCCGACAGTGGGCTTGAGCCAAATAGACTTGAGGAGGACATTACTTATGATGAGCAGCCTATTCAGATTTTGGACCATAAGGTGAAGATTTTGAGGAACAAAGAGATCCCATTAGTCCTTATCAAATGGCAGCATCACGAAGATGAGGAGTTGACGTGGGAGCTCGAGTCATATATGTGCGAGTAATTTCCCTATCTCTTCTGAGTTTCAGTAAGTTCTTCCCTTATGTTTTGTATCAATTTCGAGGATGACGTTCTAATTAGTTGGGAAAACTGTAACGAATCTAAAATCTGACTCGTTTCATGTGTCATTTCAAAGTTGTACGTGGGACCCAGTTGTCGTGATACATATGTTTAATTCTCGGGCATCAATACTGAGGTATAGTATTTTTGTTTGGTGTTTGTATTACCTAAATATGAAACCAATTTTCCAAACGTGTGAGGACATTTATATGTACGCATTGGAGTTTCGGATCAAGTTTAACTAGGGAAAACGTGCGCGAATGAGTATCAAGCGAACGGATTACAAGAATACGAACATCTGGGGGGATAATTTCAATAAAACACTGACAAAATGAAAAATGAAACATGAATAATAATTAGTATGAGAATGTATTTCAATCGACGAAATTTGTATTGAGGCACGACGATGTCAGTCGTGTACTAATTGGACTCGTTTACGCTTATGAAAGGGCAATTAAGTTGTTCAAAATGATAAGACCAAAGACCAAGTCAACAAAGAGTCACTTAATTAAGTCATAAAATTAGTTGGATGGAGTGATATTGAGCTACAAGATGTGTATTGAGATTGGTTGATGGGTCAATATGACATTTGGAATATAAAAGTCAAAAAGTGGGTGTTATATCTCTTTTCCTCTCTCATTTCTCTGCAAAAATGAAAATGGAGGTGGGTTTTGTGGATTTCAAGTGGTGATTTACGCCAAGGAATCGATCAACGATGTGAATTAAGGTGAGATTTTGGTTACTCGTTCGTTTCTCGTCATTTTGGCGTCAATTTTACGCATTTTCGATGTGAATTTTTAGAATTTTTTATTGATTTTGGGTGAGATTTCGTGATCATTCAAGGTGTCATGCTGATGATTGTGGTGATGGTTTAAGAAATTTTGAATTCGAACATCTTTTTGGAAAATTTTAATGGATTTTTAGGTGATTTTTCAGAGTGAATGACATACGTTTTTAGTATGGTTTAGCGATGGTTTTTTATGGTGTTCGAGGTCCCTGCGAGACTGGGGTAGGCTCAAAACACGGCGACGTTAGCTAGGGTTTCGAAAAAAACCTCGAAAATTTCAATCAAGCAAATCAGGGTCACTAGAGGCGCCGTAACGAACAAAGTTCCTCACGGCAGCTCCCACGGTGCCCCTGAATAATGGCCTCTGTCATTCCCGCATCCCATGCGCCGCCCACGATGAGGAACTAAGAATTTTGAAATATGTTTTTAAAGTTCTCAGAAACTTCAGGGCTTTGATTGGGTATTCCAATTGGTTCAAATGAGACCCAATAACTTGAAAATCGACCCAAAAATAATGAAAATGAGGGATAATATCAAATTGAGAAATGGGAAGTTAAATGGGGAAACACGACTCTAATGTACCCAATTGAATTGAAATGGTTACTAGGGGTGCGTGAATGGTTGGCGAGTGTACGTAGACCACTTGGTGACAAGTTGGAGTCGTAAGTGCGTGTTAGATCTGATACAAGTAAGTAAACCAGCTAGGAAGTTCATAATTATTTCATTTTAAGCTATTGAATATTGGTGTTCATTGCTATGATATATATCCTTGGAATTCCATTCTGATTGAGTTGTCTAAAGGTAAGTGAGTCGACGGTGATCTTTGGAATTAGTGGCTGGCTGAGGTAACATAGTAGAGTCCTGACCTAGGGATGCACTGCACTGGATTCTAGTTTTTTATGGGGTGTAGTTCTTATGGCCTGTTTGGTTCACATTTTAGTGAATCCAAACACATGGGATTAATTAGTGATGGGACTAACACATGGGTTTAGATAGTTTAGTCCCATTTGTGTATCTTGTTTGGTTGAGAGTTTTAAGGTTGGGATTAAATGAGGTTGTACATGTACATTTACCAAAATACCCTTTAGATAAAAAACACCAAAACCCCCCATTTCACACATTTCTCATCTCTTTGCTCATGAAAATTGCGATGCTGCTCCTCCTGAAGATCGATGCTGTTGCTGCTCCTCCTGAAGATCGGTGCTGCTGCATCAAACACTTTGAAACACTTTGAAACATAGTTCATCATTTATTCATTCTGAAGAATGCACAAACACTTTGAAACATCAATGAGGACAACAAAGCTACCCTAAGAATCAGTTAATGTTATTCAATGATATTCTTAGTCAATCTAAGTCTTAACTATGATACTGACTAACCACTTCTGTTGGAGTTTTTAGAAAATAAAATTCTTGATGGATTAACAAGCAACCAAGGGAAAAAAAATAAGAGAGAAGAGAATCATTTATTAGAAAAACTGTATCCGGGCTTGAGAACATTCAGTTCACTTCAAAATATATCTGGCTTATCATTTTCTGTCAGCATTCCCCCATGTTCCATGGTTTGAATTTATATTTTCGCAGTGGCTTCTACAAGAACATGCCCACGCATAGCCTTAACCAAAAGCTGGTTCGATTTCGGCCGAAAGTTGTCGAGCCTGTTCGATTTCGGCTTAGGGTTTCTCCTCTCCTTCTCGCACAAACCGGCGCCTTGCGGTTCTTAAGGGCGCTGCCGTCCTCCTCCTTGCTTCCTCTTCGTCCGTCGATGCAAAACAGGGAGGGAGAACGACGAAGAAGAGCAACAGGTCGCGGTCGCGGTGGTCCAGGTCTCGCGAAGAAGATGAACAAAACAGGGAGGGAGGTCGATTGATTCAGTTGTGAGAATTGTTATTTGGTGTTTGTGTTAATGGGAGGGGTAAAGTGGTAATCTCCTCCACCACCCACTATGGATTAGCTAATCCCACCAAAAATGGTGGTATTATTTAATCCACTACCATGCCTCTTAACTAGTCCGTTGGCCTAGTTAATCCTCAAAGCAAACAGCGGATTAACTAAACCAGTGTAGCTAATCCGAGCTGATCCCACGAACCAAACAGGCCATTAGTGTGGTTGTTAAAGTCTCACTATCTCGTGGGTTTAGGGCTTGTGAGTGTACCAAGTCCTAGAACCCGAGTCTTGATGGTTTGCCAAAACTCAACGATTGTTGGTCAAAACTACTTGCACCTTTCTCTTTTCATTCTTGGACACTCATGTGTCGATTGCTCTTGATTTATTTACAGTCTTTTTATTTATTCATGCGTCCTTACATCTTTCTTTCTATCTGCATAAATATAGACTGATTTATTTATTTTGAAATTATGTTTAGTATCCTAATGGTTACTTACCTGGGCTCGTCATTCTTGTGTTTGACTGAGTACAGATATGCAGTCGAGTTAGGGAAATGGGCTAGTACTAGGAGATTTTCTGTGGACTTTGGAGCGACCTTCCCTCTCGTACTTTTGAAGGTGTTGTATTACTTATGTATATTGTTTTGATCACATGGCGTATATGGGTTTGTGAGATACTTTGGGACATGCATATAATATAATTTCTCTCTCCTCTGTTTATTATACATGTTGATTGTGTTATGCGGGGTTTCTACACTCTACGATGTCCTGATTGATTGGTTTATAGTGGTTTAGATTTGTTTAAGTTGAAATCGCTTCCGCATAACCTTTGATAACTTTGAATTTGAATAACTCACTATAAATGTTAAATTCTACTGCCTTGTAATGAATAATGGTTAGGAATGCTGACTAGGCTTGCGTTGAAGTCACGATGATTAACATAGGGTCCACGTAAGTCTAGACTGGGTAGGGCCCAATTTGGGTTATGGAACTGGGGCCATCACAAAAATGACTCTCAGTTGCATATTTAGGTCGATTGTTCACAACTAAAAATGTGCGAGTGAAAACGCGTGAGTGGAAATTCGCGAATAAAAACACGCGAGTGAAACGACTCCTAGTTGCATATTTAGGTCGATTGCTCGTGACTAAAAATGTGTTAGTGGAAATACGCAAGTAGAAACACACGAATGAAAATGATTCCTAGTCACATACTTAGGTCAATTGTTCGCGACTAAAAATGCGTATGGAAATTCGCGAGTGGAAATTGGTCCAAGTCACGCGTCTTTCTTCAAAATCTACGAATAGAAATTCGTGACTAGAAACGCGTGTATAGAAACAATCGTGGTCGTGTATTTTTCTCCCAAATCCGAGAGTAGAAATGCGTACGGAGAAACGCTTCTGGGTGTTATAAGCATTGAAGTTGTTCATCGTAGTATAAATAGAAGGATGTCACCGACTATTATTCAAAAGACAAATGGGAATACATTAGACTAAAGTCATAAATCATAGACTATCTTTATTGTGAAGTTATGGTTCATATACTTTTGCTTAATCCCTTAATAAATGACACTAACAACAACCATGGTGTGTTTGTCTTTCTCTATTTTCTTATGACTAGAAAGCTTATTTGTCTTTATGTTTTTGCTGCCTTTGTGCCCCCATTGTTGCCCTTAACAAATTTTTCTATGCACCCCTTCCTTACTTGAAACTCGATTTCATCCTTCAATTGCCTGCAATCTTCTGTCTCATGACAGTGATCTTCATGGAATTGACAATACATGTTTTTATCCTTATTTGCGACCCCAACGCGCATTGGTTTCGGCCATTGTAGGAATGGTTCATACTCGATTTCAAATAATATTTGCCCTCGTGAAAAGTTAAGGGATATATATTGATTGAGCCTTGAGGCGCCATCAAGCTTAGAAGGGTTCCGAGGGACTGTACCAACATTTTGTTTCGTATGATAATCTATGCTCATAACATCTACGCTTTCCATTATCGGTCTTGCGGTCCAACTGAATTACTTCTTCAACAACCATCTTCTGCAATTCCTCTATTGTAGTAGGGGTTCTTTGCCAAAGAAACTTTGAGGTGCTCGTTGTTAGTCATATTGGTGAGGGCCATAACTGCAACCGACTGATCTATGTTAGAGACTTTGAGAACCTCCTTAGTGGAAAAGCCTTACATATATTCGCATTAGATACGCCATGTAATAGCAAGACGGTTTCGAAGTTAAGAGCATGTTTGGTTGGATCATTGGTTACATCATACTTGTCCATACTATACATTTTAAGACTTTTCTGCAAAGGTTCATCGAGGATACCACAGATGAAGGGTGGGGGTCCAACATTATAGATCACCATCCACGTAGTGTCTTTAGGCGGTAATGTTCGCCCTAGCTAGTTGTTCATGGACTCGTCTTCAGACCTCCTTTTCCACCATCATGTTTTGAACATGAGGGTTGTACCTTGATTTGGAGCCTAGAGAGGGCTTCTCTTCTATCTCGTTGATGTCATCCACTGAGGTTTTCTACTTGGTCCTGCAGTTGGCTAAGTTTTTCTCTTAGCCTATACAGCTCCTGATCTTTTTCCACTTGAGGGTCTCTAACCTTTGTTTTTCTCTTTTCCACTCTTCTTCTTTCGAGTTGTTCTCTCATATCTGAATTTCCATCTAAATGAGTATTTTGTGGTTTTGATCGCAGTTGTGATGCCTTACTCTTTGTGTTGCAGGATATTTGGGAACCAAAGGTAAGGAGTTGTTGGCCTGAACCTCCCTTGGTTAATTTTGTGTACCGGTAATGCTCGTCGTGACCACCATGATGGCCTTTCTTCTAGCACTAAATGTTGCGTCAACCGCAACTCCGAGATATGGAATCGCGACAGAACTCTCGCCCGACTTCTCATTGGCATGCAATAAAGATCCGGACGTGGGGGCTCCGGGAGAGACACTCCGATGCCTAAGTCAGAGTAGAGAACAAGAAAGCCTTAGGGTTAGAGAAATGCGTTTTGCACACACCTTTGTAGAGAACCACCCTTTCTAATTTATAGTGGCGGTGTTTCCAATATTGATTGTTTCTTAAACCATTGTTTGCTAAATCTGGACATCTTATTTAGTCAAGTTTCCTTAACTCCTCGATCTCTCTCTTGACTAGAAAAGTTTCCACAGATCTTTTCCTTAATAGCGAGGTCTTATATATCTCAAGATTTTCCTTAATAATACACTGATCTCCCTAACTTAAGGAAAGTTCTCCGATCTTATTCCTAAGTGACCTTCTTTAATGATCTGGAACAATGGTTAAATACTCCTCAAACCAAGCAGCGTCACGGATCTCGAGGTGTAATATATCTTACTATATCGATACTATTAAAAGGGAGATAATCACTTATGTATTTCTTTATGAAATCCTAAACATAATATTTTTAAAACCCAAGGGCTGCCATTTTAGACAGACTTGGGTTGCTACCCAATCAGGAATAGTTCCACTTCCAAAGACTGAGTATGTAGTTGAAAAACTTTTCTTAGAGTCTATAAATCAAAGAAAAGAAATTGACCACAACAACAACAACAACATAGCTTCAGTCTCAAATTAATTGGGGTCGGCTATATGAATCAGATTTTTTCATTGTGCTCGATTAAGTGCAATTGATAGTGAGCTTTCGAGACAAAGAAAAGGAATTGACCAAAAAAAAGGGGTTGCGAGGGTCTCTTCCATATGAGGTATGTCAGTGCTCGAACGTAGAGTAGTGGATACGGTTGGCGCTAAATACTACGTGGAAAAAAAAAAAAAAGATTCTCTTCACAAATTTGCTCCCAATAGCGAAAGATGGATGTGTACTGAAGTCGAAGAATGGATTAATTCTATAATTAAGCTAGCTCTTGCCCCCCAATGAAATTGGTCCAGTGATAAATCGCTATAATGTGCTCAATCATGACCAATAGGTGTATGATCGAATGTTGGTACGTACCAACTCAAAATATGTTATTATCTAGCTTTCAGTTATTTTTCATTGAAGATCGTATCATTTTTGTGGTTTTTACGTCGAGAGCCCTTTTTTTTCCCAATGTATGTCTTACAGTTGTCCGTCTCAGTCGTCGCCGGCTAGACTATTTTAAAAGTTCAGCAAAAGCGCTTAATTGGGTAGTGCTATTTGGACTCGTGAGTCCGGACTCAAAACTTTTTTTAATTTCAAATACATCATTGAGCAATTAATGAAACAACCATAATCACTTACAAAATTCCTATTATACCCCTTAAATATTTACAAAATTTTTTAAAAACTCTCTATGAGTCCGGACTCATGAGTCCAAATAGATTTATTGTTAATTTATCATATCATGAAAATGTATTGCAGAATGACAAAGTACACTAATTAATGGTCATTTCCTGACACTGCTAATGTGATTCATTTCTTTGATCCACTGATATTAAATATTTATGTATTGCACATTAATTTGTGTGTTTGGATGTTTGGCTTTGTGTTTTGATTTCATTTTTTTAAAAAAAATTTGTTATTAGCTAACTGTAATTAATGCACTTAAATTAGTCGTTTGAATTACATCGTTGCTTGTATTTTTTTTTTTTTTTTTTTTTGAGAAAGAAACTAAATTACATTGCTTTTATTAATCAGTTAAGAGTGAGGGTTTCATCATCAACATAGGGTTATACATGGATCTATGAAAGTTGTGTGAATTCATGCATTGGCATGCATGGATGATCATGTTAGGCCATTCGAAACACATAATTAAGTCTGTTTAGCTATATACGAATATATATATATATATATAGCACTAAAAATAAGCTATTGCATTAACCTGCTGTAGCTATATACGAATATATATATATATATATATAGCACTTCTTAAAGAACATATCAATTAATACAATATTCACAGTACAAAAGATTAATAACATGCAATACATAGCAATGACTCAATAAGATGAAATAAGATATGTTAATGGCAAAAGCATTGATGCTTCCCATCTTCACTCATTCTCGACTTTTGTGTTTTTCCATCCTCCGAACAGATCGACGGCGTCCATTGGACTGACTAGCATATGTAATGGATCTTATTATTTAAACCTTACCTGTTTGAGACAGGGTTTTCACCACTGGGGACTTCATGAGCACTCTCATTGAACTGCTTTGCAGTAGTACTAGTATTAGCAGTAGCACTTCTACTACTTCTTGGTCTCTTGCTTCTATTATAAGTTTCTTTTCGCCGATGAAACTTAGCCGTGGATGGCGGTAGTGTCATCATTGACGACGAGAGGATCAGCGATCTCCTAGATGAGTGGTAAGGAAATGAGGGTGACATATTGGACAGCTTGAACTGGTTTGAAGTAGGAGTGATCATGAAGAGAAGAACAATGAAGATGAGGCCTAGGAGTGCCAAAAAAGGCAGTGTTTTTGAAGAGAGTGTGAAATCTTTTATGAGTGGCTTTGTTTTTGTTGTTGGTGTTGCCATAAAATAAGGACCAAGAAACCACCCCCCAAGTGAGCAGAGGAGATCAATATCCATGAACCACTTGAGACACTCAAAATCTTGATAAGAGAGATGAAGATGAAGAGAAGATTAATGAGATTAAAAGAAAAGATGGGAAGAAAAAGTTTGAGAGGTAGTACTTGCAGGACTTTGTTGTGTCTACTGATTTGAAACTAAATTAATCACACATGAAAAAAATAAAATTTCCGCGAGGTGGAAATTACGACAATGACTTTACTATATACTGAATGACAACAACTATGCTCACAAGAGCCGTCCGTATATAAAGTCTCGACCCGCGTGTTATGCATCAAGATCTGTATATGCCCGCATCTCGAGGCGCGCATGGACGACTCCAATGAGCCTAATGTATCTTGTGGTGTGACGTAGCGTTGTCATTTTAGCACTTCTAATTGCCAAATGAAACTACCTTGTATTTCATTAATATTATTGTATTATTGCATTCATATAAATGGTGATTCTTAGTAAACATTTACAAAGTAGTGCAGCTATAGTTTCATTAAAATGGAAATTAAGTTTGAAGAAACTCAGAATCAGGCGGAGAGTCATTTGAAGACTTATAGGCTGTCTTTGGTTTGAAAGCCAATTTTAGGGACAGCTATTTTTCTTGAGTATGAATAAAAAATCTTTTAAAACAAAAACTCAAAGTACCCTATAAATTAAAATTTTGATGTCATCAACCGATTAGCTGTTCATGCAAGCAATCCAATTGTCTTCTTTTCTTTCCCCCAAAAAAATCCCTACATGTTTTTCCAAATTTCATTAAGTGTCAAACATTTCAATTATTAGAGCTGAAAGGGCTCATAATCACTTCAAGAAAAGAAAAAAAAACCAACCAATTAATTAAAATGCATGGAGGAAAAATGCCTTAATTTACGCACTTGTCTGGGAACCCTTGATTTTCAATGTGCATGCATCTCGAGGCTTCATCGAACAAATGCTGACAAGTGTGTCATTTCTAAATTTCCGTACCAAAAGTCCATGCATATATATCTATACACATAAGAATATGGTCATAAATTATATAAGGTCAAAAGTTATATAACAATAGTGAAACTAAAAATCACAAGTACAACCTTTAAATGATGATACAAGAGGGAGAGGAGATTGATTTCCCTGAAAGAGAGGAATCTTGAATGGGAAAACTGGCTGGCCACCATTTGAGTTGAAAGAAAGAAAATAAAAGGAGAAATAAAATAAGAGAGAGTAACAAAAAGTTGAGGTGGTGACTGGTGAGCCATCTTTTTCTTACTTTGCCAAAAATCTCTCCCTTTGACTTAGAAACATACACAGCTCCCCAAGAAGAAAAACAGGGGTTTGGTGTCATTGTTGGCTTATATTTTGGAAAACAAATGAAATATTGGAATCCAAAGCAAAAGCCAAAGGGGTCACCAGGAAAAGCCTTGGATAGCCTTGTCTCCCATTTTGGGAGGCATTAGGTCCCACTTGATCCAAAGCCATCTCTATCTATTGTGAAAGATGAATCTTTGTACAATTATAGGGTCAAGGGTCAGTGTCTCTGAATGAAAATAAAGTGGTAGTAGTACTATTATTTGGTCATGAATCTTGCATGATTATTTGCATGATTATTTGCATGATTATACAATATGTATATTTATTCATTTGAATGATGACAGTTAAAAAAAAATTCATTTAATTTGGCATCTAATTAAAAAGTAATACGCCTATTTGGGATTTTGATATCTGATCATACATCTCGATTTGTACAATTAGATTTAGCGTACGTTTTAAAAATGAAAAATAATTTGGTGACCTGTATTTGAACACTCGATTGTTTGTGATCATTGATTTGTGCATCGATTCTTGTACGTACACAAAGTAATATTGATAGACACTAACAACTAAGGGTGTGTTTGATAACAAAAAAATTGAAAAAAATTGCGGAAAATAAATTTTTTTTTTAAGAAACCGTTTTTACAGGGTGTTTGATAGACTTTGTAACCGCCTAGAAAAAAAATCCACCCTCCTTTTTTTCCTCGTTTATTTTCTCTTGTTTCGGCGTGGAAATTCGAGATTTTTTGGTACGTAACGAATCTTTTTTTGATCGAAACTTGGACTTCTTCTTCTACAAGAACTCTTCCACCTACAACTCCTCTCCGTCTCTGCGATCGTTTATTAATCAATTCATTCGTTCCGGCTTTGCGATTGTCTCTGTCTCCGATCTCTCCTCTTTCGTCTCTGCGAGCGCCTATGTCTCCGATCTCTCCGTTCTCTCCTCTTTCCTCTCTTCATCTTCGCAGTTCTGAATTGGTTCGACTGTCGGGCGTTGGAAGGTGAGTGTTTCCAATTTGATTTTCAATTGTGTATATGTGATTCGAATATGAGGTTGTTGTTGTTGTTTGTTGTTGATTGTGTGAGAAAGGAGATGTTTCGATCTTTGATCTTCAAAGATCGAAACATCGAAGTTTCTCGGCCGTGTTTGAAATCTAGTATTCGAAGCGCTAGAAGCGCATTCAATCCGAGATTTCTTAGGTTTTTCGCGCGAGAGGCGGATTTCGGCACTCGCGGCGCCAATTTTCTATCTACGAGTGTCTAGTGGTCGAATCGAAGACTTGCTCGTATAGTTGCGTAATCGTTTCATCATACTCAGATTTGAAGGTCCGAACCCTATGTCTTGCTCGTGTTCGTTTTTGCTCAATTTGTGCGTGTTTTGGTTGATTTGGCTTGTCTCTTTGGTGTTTGTTGATGAAAACGCAGTCCTTAGGTTTAGATTTCGTTGTTTGAGTGCTTAGATTGCTTGGAATTTGAGTGATTACTTTCGTTTCTACACCTATTAAAGAAGAAAAAATGAAACCGTTAGTTGGTTAGTTGTATGGTTGTATCGTTTCATTAGTTTGGATCTCGTATACTTTGTTTCTTCACCTATTAATTATACCTTGATTTGATATGCGTTGTTAGCTTCAACTGCGGCGATGGAACTATTAGGGCCGATGGATAATGCCTTGAGATTTAGGTGTTGTAAAGGTGGGAATTCTGAGCTTTATTGGTTGAGTTTGTGTGGTGATCTGGTGAAGGGTATCAACATTTGTGTTGTTCAGTTAGGGTATCAACTTCAAAGAGGTTGTTCGGTGCGTAACCTTGATTAATTTTACACTTGAAAAAAAATGAAAAAAAATTACATTAGTTATCAAACAGCAGAAAATTGAAAAAAAAAAATTTCACGTGCAATCAAACAGCAATGAGAAAATTCTTTTAAAAAAATTTTCTACAGAAAATTTGCTGAAGTAAATACTTTTTTCTCATTGAAAATTCTCTTTGCTATCAAACACACCCTAAGTGTCCAAAACGGGTCACTCTAGCACTGTCCTTTAAAAATTTATAACTTACTATAGGATTTCATTGTAAAATTTCACAAGAGTTTGATAGGGTTGCTTTTCCTTTTTTTTAAAAAAAAATTATGTAATTATGAAAGAATTAGTTAGCAATGCCTCAGGTTAAAAAAACTAGATGCGAAAGAAGCTATTAAATTGTACCTTCATTTTTTATTTTATTTTTTTTATTTTTTTTATAAGAAATTAATTGCGAAGGATTTTTTACAAAAGGTACTAAATCATTCGTAATTGATATTTTTTTTTTTATCAATTACAAATGATTTACAAGGACAACACTTTTTTGAAGCCCAAATACGCAATTTCATATGTGCTCTATTAAGAGACAATTTTATCTAGATTACAAGCTTACAAGGAGTAATTACAAGCTTATTGACGCTAAATGGACATACCTAATCGGTCATAGTAGACCTATAAAACTTAGGTGGGTCAACATAGTGAACTCATAGAGCCTAAATAAGTTTAGTGACCCTAATAGACCTTCATAACTATCAGGATCAATGAAAACCTAGAGATCCACCATAATTTATAACCTGGATTATTCTACCAAGATCTGTAATGGACTTGGACTAAATCCATACTCAGACATAGACAAAACGCTAACTATGATCCTAACTATACAATCAAAAAACTCTAAAGCACTGGTCACATATGGAAGAAGACAGGAAGACAAGTCATGTCGTTCCAAAGAAACTACCTAACGTTGAACCATTGCCACCTGCCAAACACACCGTCACCATCATCACCAATGGCTATACCAATATTTGTTTCTTGACACAAATTGTTCACCGTCTTTGGACAAAACTTGATTTGGAGGACTCAACACTATCTTACCACTCCCCTCCATTCGTACGAATCTCTAGGTCATTCGCTGTCAAAAAAAGAGAAAAAGATTGTGGATTTACGAGGGAAAGAGGCGGGATAAATCACGGTGGCAATTTGGGTCACGACACGATAACAAAACACGAACACGACATGTTATAAACGGGTTTCAGTCATAAATGGGTCAATACGATTAGACACGACTAATTAAAATACCGGTCATTAACTAGTTAACCTTCTTGACTTGGTAATGACACGTTTAACACGATTAAATAATAATATATAAATAATAGAGATGTTATAATAAATAAATTAGTACAAAACCACCTATTTAATAACATGTTAATAACATGATTTAATTTTTATTTGCATATACATTTTTATCATACTTTATTTTATTTTTAAAGGACATATTTATTTTACTTTGATATATTATTTATGTTTTACATTTTATTGATAATTATTTATCATTAAAAAAGTTATAAAATTTTTGTAACGACCAAAATTAATTAAATTAGGACTAACATTAATCTCGGGGATTAACAAACATAATTAAGGTCTTACGTGTACAACTCGGTTGACTCGGACATGAGAACTAAATGAATATGTTATTTGAGTGATGGTTGTTATATTGAGATGTTTGATATTATTGAATTATCATATTGCATCGCATGTGTGTACTAGATGTTGTAATCGAGTGAGATTACGCTACGGGTGTTCGCCTCGAGATGCATGTCGGGATGCGGGCATAGGGTGTCGTGTAGTCGAAGGTTAGTGGGATCGCTAATGTGCCAAAAATGAGACTATATATGCTAACCACATGAATTTAAGTGCTAAGTTTGTAAATTTAATTGATGTGGATTAATGAGACTGTAGTTTAGACAAACAAATTAGAGACCATTGATTTGTATGGAGACTGTGACGGGCCCAATTCTACACCCGATATTTAGATACACGAATCATGATGAGTGGGTCCCACATATGACCCTGAAATGGCATGTGGCACGAGTTAGATTTTTAGGATCGTTACAGAGATGATGAAGATGTGTCGGAATCCTAGGATAAATAGTAACTAGTAAGTGGAGACATATATATATATTCACGTGGGACAAGTGGCTTTGAGTGGGGACACTTGTCCTAGTAATTAACTAAGTCAAATTAAGGATCGAATTTGCTTAAGTTGCTAATCTAAGTATATAAAAGATAAACTTTGATTTTCATGCAAACAAAAGAAGGAAAATCCAGAATTTTTGAGAGCAAAGAAAGCTAGAATGTGCTGAATTTTGAGGACTTCAAGGGTACCTAAGTTTGGAGGATCAAACTACAAAGGATTTAAGCATAGGTAACAACTTCTACTCCTTATTTGTTTCAATTTTGATAAAAATGTTTATATGCATAACCAAGAGGTGTTGAATGATTTTGGTTTGTTGATTTCATGTTTTTCTAAGGTTGAAGATAAATCATATACATGTCATATAACTTTGGTTTCAAATGAATTAAGCCAAACTTGCTAGTAGAAAAAATTATATTCATGAAGAATTAGTCGAATTTTGAAATGGCATAAATCCCTCAATGCTTATCGAATTGGGCTGATCTTTTAGTATGTTTTTCTTGGATATGTTATATGATTTGTGGCTGAAAATCATGAGTTTGGGAGTTATATATTGGAAGAAATGATTTTTACAATCTTGTTAGTTTGATTTAATTCAAATTTGAGTTGTTTTGGTAAAACTGTGATATCGTTTTTATTTTAAATTGGGATTTTACAAACTAAAACTTTTTGGAAAGTTAAGTTAGAGACCAACAACCTTTCTCTTCGGAAGTCTTCGAGATTCATATGTTTTCATGCCCGAAAATATGTTGCAACACATTACTAAAAATGAAACTTTATAAGTCTTTAGGGGATATTTTGAAGACTTAACCTACACACTTAACTTTAAATACCTATAATCGATCTAAAAACTTAAAATTGGTCATAGGGGACTCAGGGACTATAATGCAATAATTGAAGGCATATTAGGGTCGAATCGGGTATTTTTGAGACTTTAGAGTGCGATTTGAGGTGCTTAAAACCCACAAAGATGTTTCATAGAATTCAGTTCACTTTTTGTTTTTCCAACTACCAACTGTTTTTATTTAACTTATACATTTTACGAGTCGATTGTTTTATTTCATTGTTTTATTCAACCGCAAACTATAACGTGTTATCATGATTTACCGTTGTTTTGTTCATATTGAATAATTGTGTTTTATGTGTGCATTTTGGGATTATTTGAAGACCAGTTAAGTTGGTTTACTAGGGTTTTTGCTTTGAAAAACAATTGAGTTGCTTCCCGGGGTTTTGCTATAAAGATCGGTTGAATTGGTTCACAAGTTTTACAATGAAGACTAGTTAAGTTGGTTCACCGAGGTTTTGCTATGAAGACCGGTGAGTTGGTTCATCAGGGTTATGTTATATTGTTGTTGTGTGACAAAATAATTTACCAGTTGAATGGTTCACTGGGCCTTTAGCAGACGTGGTATATGAGTGATTGATTTACCGGTTGAGTGGTTCATCGAGGCTATATGTGTTTATATTTATGTTTACTTATACAACAATTGTTATGTTTTTGATTATCTACCTGTTGTTTTGGGTTTTGTATTGCTTGTACATTCATTAGAGTATGTCTTTCTATTGCCAAATAGTGTACTTGCATGTCTCGTAGTTTATTTGATTTTTTTTGAATATTGTGTGGACTTCTCTTGGGATTTTACTCACTGGACTCGTCACTATATTTGTTGGATAACCAAGTGCAGATTCTTCTACAAGTAATAGCAAAAGAAAATCTTAGGCGACCTTCTCTTTTTGTTGACGGTCTTGGACATACTCGTATATGTTTATATTTCGATATATTTTGCTTTGTTATGGGTATCAGGGGACTATGAAACACACTTGTACTTGTTATATGTTTACTTTTGTCTTCTTATATACGGTGTATTTATTCGTATTTTCCACAATAGGACTGATGTTCTATAAAACTTAAAAGTTAATGAGAATCCATGTTTATGTACTTTCAAACTTCCACTGCAAATTTACTAGTTACCTATTTGAAACTTTGAAAAAAAAAGTCATACTTGTAATTTAATGTATATCTCGAATAATTGACAAATAATATAAAGAATACGATGAATAAGACGCTCGTCGAGGAACTTTGACGTGGTGACAAACATCAATAGGACTACGGGACTGCACACAACAGCTCATTCAGCGGCCTCGGGGCGCAGGGCTACCACAATTTATCCCAAAATAAAATTTAGACTTTTTTTGGAGGATCCTTATAGATTTTTTTTTATGTTTTTTTGAAAAAAATTTATATGTTATTTGTTATGACTCATTTCCTCTCTATTGTTAAAACTAGTCGATTTCCTAAGCAATGTGCATAAGTTATTAAAACTTTAAAAGAAAGTTAATAAATTAATTTACAATGAATATACTATAATATTTTTTACTAATTAAAACTACTATTCACAATAATCAACTCGATATTTCTTAGAAAAAAATATACAAAAAGGGTAAAAATATTTAGTTATAAATCACGCACATAGCGAACATCATGAACAATCATCACAACAACGAACATGGAGATGTGAAGTTGTTGATTGCTCTACAAGATCTTGGTATATTTTGAAGTGTCATACAGCTCAACAATCACACAACAATGTATTCGTGTGTGAAAAACTCTGAGAGAGGTACTTGGATGTTGATAGTACTTTGATGTTGCTAGACTTGCAAGTACTTATTAACTTATGATCTATATATAAATAGATGATTAATTATTTGTACAAATGATGTTGTAGTAACCAAATGAATGATGTAAGATTCGAAACGGAGATTAAATGCATTGAAACAACCATTCATTAACCAAGAAAAGAATTCAAATACACTTAATTGTAATTTCGGTGCCCTAAGCAGTATAAATCATGTTGTGGTAGATGATGGATGTGTAAGATTCGAAACGAATACTTAATGCATTAAAGTAATCCTTTATTAACAAAAAATTTTAATGAACTTAATTGTTATTTCAGTCAAATCCAAACTATAAATAAATCTAATAAATGGGGGAATGAATTTATTGCTTAAAACAATCAATAACACAAATAAATAAATACCTTAAAATAGAAAAAAAAATTAGAAAATTAAAAAATTAAATTACCGAAAGGAGGATGTATGTGAACTTTCTCTCAACTCCAACTTTAAGAGAAAGTTAATAAATTAATTTACATGAATATACAATAATATTTTTTACAAATAAAACTGCAATTCATAATAATCAACTCATATTTCTTAGAAAAAAATATACAATAGAGGGTAAAAAAAATTTAGTTATAAATCATGCACATAGCAAACGCCCTGAACAATCATCACAACAACGAACATAGAGATGTGTAGTTGTTAATCACACTACAAGATCTATGCTACGTTTTGGAGTGTCATATAGCTAAACAATCACCACAATATTGCATTTGTGTATGAAAAACTCTGAGAGAGGTACTTTGATGTTGCTAGACTTGGGTACTTTGATGTTGCTAGACTTGCAGTACTCGTGAACCCATGATCTATATAAAGAGAAGATTAATGATATGTATAAATTATGTTGCAGTAACCAAAGTGGATGATGTAATATTTGAAACGGAGATTAAATGCATTGAAACAACCTTTCATTAATCAAGAAAAGAATTCAAATACACTTAATGGTGATTTTGGTGCCCTAAGCAGTATCAATCATGTTATGGTAACCGAAGAGAAAATTAAATTGATGAAAGGAGAATGCATGTGAACTTTCTCTCGCTCTAACTTATATATATATATAAGGACTTGAATAATGAAAAAGAAAAGTAAAACTTAAAAACTACAATTCCTTAGATTTTATCGACCATTAATTATGTTATATTCATTTAAATTTATTCATGTAGATGTATTTATAAAATTTGTAAACAAGTTATAAAAGTTTAAATAAAATATTTAATAAATAGGTGACACAGATACCCGAAATGTTTAACACAACTCATTTCACACGAACATGATTAACACGATTAATAAATGGGTCAGGTTCGATTTTGCCTTATATGAGTCATTACCATTTTGACACAGACACGAACACGACTTGCTAACATGAATTGTCACCGCTAAGTAGGAAGGAAGAAAGAAGAAAGGGGACTTAGAGAAACTACCATCAAAAGTGTGTTGGCAAGTGACCTATAGCAAAACTAGTGTACATCTAGGAAGAGAGAAGAGTATTAAGAGAACACTAGATTAATTATAGGCTTAATTTGATAAAATATCTTAAATCAATTTAAAGATTTATTATTATATCATAATTTTTAGATTGTTTAATTTGTATTTCAAACTAGTTTTAAACTCTAAATTTGATGATTCGACACTTAAATAATGAATTTAAATCATAAAATTAATAATCATTTTGATAATTATGAATGATTAGGTGGCTTTTTAACTTGGGAATGAAGTTAGATTATCATCGTTGTTGTCGTTGTCGTTATTGTTGAGTTATAGTTGTTTTTGTTGTAAATTGGATGACTTTAACCAAGCTTATGAATGATTACATTGTCAAGCATGACTCTCACATTGAATTGTAATATCAAGCATGACTTCTACATTGAATGTAACTTGTACACTCTACATAACTTGTATTCAACTCCAATATATAATCATTTATCCATGTATTGTCATGTAACTTGTAATCCTCTCCAATGTACACCAACTCTTCCATGTATTGTCTATGTTGCTTGTGATGTATTATGTAACTTGTGGTGTATGTATAACTTGTACACATTGTATAAGTACAATTATCATCATCACCAAATGACCTATATAAAGGGTGCCAACTCCATCGTAATTCACACACCAAGTTGGATGAAAACTTATCATTCCAACTATCTCATTTCTTCTCTTCTCCTTTGTAGTAGTAGTTTGTAGTAGTAGAAGTTCTTAGTCTTCTATTTCCTTCTCTAGTTCTTAGCAAGTTCCAACTCAATTTACAACACGTTATCAGCACGAGTTTGCTCTAGCATTAAGGAGATCTTGAAGTTCAAAAATGCTTGTTAAGGAGACAAAGCTAGGAAGGTAAAACTTTTGTTATTTAAATAAATTCAATTTATTTATATATTATCATGGTTGCTTCCTTTTATTACATGCATCACTTCTATATGCATACTTTATTTATATAGTATACATTATAACGTCACCGATTGCGAAAGTATGCTCTGTAGTTGCGTCTTATACGATCTTCTACATCAGAAATCAAAAGTCAATATGTGACATAACTAGTTTTCTCTTAAAACTACGAACGATTAGTTATTGTTTTATTTTTGATTTTATAATACAAATAATGCTATAAGTTTGAATTGACAGTGGGTAAGCCTTGTCCCCGGTAAAGCTAAACATTGAAAGGGAGACGGGTTACCCCCTTCGATGAGGCATGGTATTAGGCAGACTTTATCTCGCCACCGAACCTGGAGGTCGTCCCACCAACTCATACGAATAGTACATTTGATTATTAATGAATCAAGTTGTGAACATATACTTAATCATATGTTATGTTTTTTACATAAAGAAAAGAGAAAATTATTTTATATTAAATTTATTTTCAAAATATTATTCAACCATAGTTGAACTTGTTGCCTTATTATATTACCGACAAGAATTATTTGTCATGACAATTAGATACTACAATTTGTGAATAAAACATATATGCAAAACTGTGTGTTATACATAATCATTCGCCAATTTCTCTTTAGATATTTGAAAAGTGAATATTTCACTTTATATATCTTTTCACCTTATGGAGTTATATATATACATACAAAAAGGGTAATGCTCCAAAAGCTCAAAATGAGCGGCTGAGTCTCATGCTACAAAATTTAATCAGTCAAATATTAATTATAATTCCACAATTTTAATTACCTCTATGTTGAGGCTATGTGGAAATATGACTTATGAAACAATAAAAATAAGGTCACGTGGCCCGCCTCGATTTATTGCTGCAACAAATATCAAGTGTGCACATCAATCCAATAAATATTAAGGATTGATTTATTGTCTCATGGTAGCTAAGTAAAATAATGAGATATTATAAATATAATATCGCTCCCGTCCAATTAGTTCAGCTTCAAATTAAGAGGCATATGTTGCATATAATGATCTTGATCGCAATAATAAATTTATGGAGGTGGAAAATGTGAAAATATCAGGTAAATGTCGTATTGACAATTCCACCAAAAGTTGGAACAAAAGTGGTGCACCACTACAAAGGGCAAATAATTATTGACAATAAGCGCTCATAATTGTGACATTTTTTCGATCATATATGAAAGGCTATTTTGCCTAAATATTGTCATATATATACCCGAATGTTTTTGTGACATTTACCATGTCTTCAAAATCAAAGGCAAAATATTATGAATTTTATCATTGAAAATGGCTCGATAAAACGGCACATCGAGATGTGTTTAAATCGTGACCTAAATATGGACGATGAGTTTATGTCTTATGTAGCGTGCTACATGCATGTACAAAAGCGAATATTTCTCGAATTCGAACTTAGCGAAGGCTAATGTTCAGGCAATATCTAATACAACAATTTTATTGTTAATGTCTTGTTCAGAAGAAGTCTACTCAGAATAATAGAAAATAAATCTATATGATTTAATCTGAGTATAATATTATCGGCTTTAACTTCTGGAATATATAAGACACATCAAAACGAATGTCGTCATAAATCAAATGACATTCATAATGTGAAAAGATCTATTTGATTATCCATAATCATCAATAATGCGAAAATATCATAAATTCGCAAGGACATCCTTTATCGAACTGGATTTTTTTTTCAGCTGGAGATTATCTCAAGGCAAATCAATAGGAGACGTATATTGATTTACTCTCCATTAATCATATTATAAGATGCCTTGAATCCCTAATAGGGAAATTATTTATAGCAAGTTTTGTTAATTGTCACTTTGATGAATCAATTTTCCCACCATTAGGGGGATATATAAGCCAATTCAAAAGGAATGACGTGAAATTACTTGAAACGCATCAAATTGCATTAAATTTGTTGTATTATGATCCGTGTATAAATTAATATGAACTCGAAGTTCAAATGATCATTCAGAAGTAACAAAGTCGTGAATCAATTACTTGATGCAAGTACTATATACAAAAGAGTGACAATCATATGCTTCAGCATTAAATGGTTCAAATAGAAAACGATATACATGTGCAACAAAATGCACAAAATGTCTCACCCATGTGAGCATGATGGGGAGAATCAAAATGAGTTATTGGTTAGTGTATTGCACTTTTTTTTCCTTTGCTATAGTTTTATCCCACTGGGTTTTCTTTGCAAAGGTTTTTAATGAGGCAATTCTAACAATATTAAAACTCTTTATCAAGGTTGATTAGTGTATTGCTCTATTTTCCTTTCGCTATTGGTTTGATCCCACTGGATTTGCCTAGCAAGGTTTTTAAAGAGGCAATCCTAACATTATTATACTCCGTATAAAAAAATTTATGAGAGCAATGTACTCTTTTTCCTATACTAGATTTTTTTCCCACATGGTTTTTCTAGTAAAGGTTTTAATGATGCATATATATTCTCTCAAAGTGTATTAATGTGTTGCATTCTTTTCCTTAGCATTGGTTTTGTCCCGCTGAGTTTTCCTAGCAAGGTTTTTAATGAGGCAATCAATAATATTATATTACAAATCAAGATTGGCGAGAACATTGTACTCTTTTTCCTATATTAGATTTTTTTTCCCACAGGGTTTTTCTACTACAGGTTTTAATGAGGCATATTCTCTCAGCAAGTGTCATCAAAGGGAGAGTGTTGTAAATTGGATGACCCTTTAACCAAGCTTATGAATGATCACATTGTCAAGCATGACTCTCGCATTTGATTGTAACATCAAGCATGACTTCTACATTGAACGTAACTTGTACACTCTACATAACTTGTATTTAACTCTAATATATAATCACTTATCCATATATTGTCATGTAACTTGTAATCCTCTCCAATGTATGTTGGAGCAATCTACTAAAACATGCATATATGTAAGTACAAAACCATGCATATAATCAAACTTAAGAACTAAATTAAAACAATACCAGAGGCTTGCACTAAATGGCAATGTCCTTAGACGAAATTTTCTCCAATTCGGTGTATGAATGCTTCAAGAGGTTCGTCTCCAGGATACAACTGGATTGATCTTTGATTACACACCAACCAAAAGATCCTATCTTCTGAAACAACCAAAATCTCTCTCTCAAAATCAGAAAACTCTTTAATTTCGAAATTTTTCTCTATATTTTCTAATGAGGTTACAACCCCTATTTATAGACCAAAAGACACCTCTTTTGAACAATTACAACTGTTCAAAACGAGACCAAAAGACACCTCCTTTGAACAATTACAACTGTTCAAAACGAGACCAAAAGACACCTCTTTTGAACAATTACAACTGTTCAAAACGAGGTCATTAGTGGTGACTGTTCACCACTAATTACACACCACTAATGACACACATTTTTAAAAAATAAAAATTTAATGTAAAAAGTAAAAATCTTGTGTTGTGAATTGGCTAAGTTATTTTAACATTAGCCCCAAAGGCTCATAGACATATTAAATATCAAGTATTTAATATATATTAATCAATGGGGAATACCCATGGTCTTTGCCTCCAACCCCACATTCACTTAACTAAGACTTTCAAGTGAAAAATTTCTTATAAGGAAAGAAACAAAAAGTTTCTTTCCCATGTGGGACTAATAGTGGATACAATACAAACTCAATATATTTCAATGATGTACACCAACTCTTCCATGTATTGTCTATGTTGCTTGTGATGTGTTATATGACTTGTGGTGTATGTATAATTTGTACACATTGTATAAGTACAATTATCATCATCACCAAATGACCTATATAAAGGGTGCCAACTCCATTGTAATTCACACACCAAGTTGAATGAAAACTTATCATTCCAACTATCTCATTTCTTCTCTTCTCCTTTGTAGTAGTAGTAGTTTGTAGTAGTAGAAGTTCTTAGTCTTCTATTTCCTTCTCTAGTTCTTAGCAAGTTCTAACTCAATTTACAATAATTATCTCTTTTTTTAGATGGAATAGTTAATTTGTTTCTAGTGCTATTCACGGTAAACCCATCTCACACCATAGATATAATTACATTAGGTTATGCCACTTTGAACTTAACATTTTACACCTAAATTCTAAATCAAGATATTTGCAACATTGTTTGCAACATTTTTTTTTTTTGCTTCGAGAATTTTTAATAATGCCCCCTCGAACCTACATTAAGAGTATCTATAATGTAATCATGGATTGCGGTGAAAATAGATCTACATAAAACACAATAAACATTCAAATAAAAAAAGTCTCTTCAATACAACCATGCGTGAATTGTAATAGTCTAGTTGATGTGGCGTGAATCAAAGTGGAGGGTGTATACCACAATATATAGAAATAGATATTATGAAAGACATTTTCTCTACTGCCACATATCCATTTTTAATTATAAAAATTAGAAAAAAAAAACAAAATAAAAATTCAATGGCTAATTCATGATTTTTGATAGCCCTGGGCTATAAATATTTTTTAAATTATTATTTTTATATATTATTATGCATACTTTAAATAAATTATACCACAATATATATATATGCATAAAATTAGCATGGTTATCGCATAAATTAAGCCACAAACTATTAAGCGAAGAAAAAAAAAATTGAACACAAACAATTGTAATAAATCAAATCGAAACCAAATCAATAGATAATGAGTTCAACTGAAGTACATTAAATTAACAATTGTTGTCTACTTGTCACAAATATGACACGATCAATGAAAAGTGCATCAGCAGCAAACACAAACAATATAGAATCAAATATAAATTATATTGTTGGGTAAAGAATAAAAATAATACTTAAATAATAAATTATATAAAAATCACAATATGAAGAAAAATAACATATTTAAGTTGTGCCCTCCTTTGCTTTACAGAATCGAATTCATCAATTACTTCATCTATATCGATATTTTAAGTGAATTCTTGTTCAATATGAATGATCATAGTATCTGTCAAGAATTTTTCTTCCATTCTATTTCGTAAATCAGCCGTAATACGTTTCATAGCTGAAAATGCTCGCTCAGTTGATGTCGTGGATACAGGTAGAGTCAAAATAAGACAAATCAATCTCTCAACCAAGTTGTAGTGATGTGATTTATTTGTTCGAATTAATATCTCCAATAACTCAAAAGTTGATGACAAATTCTGAAAACACTTGTGATGAAGTACATCAACCTCATAATGCTCCAATTGACATCTCAAATGATGTATTTCTTGATCACTAAAATTAGCAGGATATAACTTTCTTGCAAAAATACATATTTGATCAACATCAAATAATTTGAACTGATCATTTGGCTGTAAAACACAACTCAACTTAAGGATTTCCAATGCATCATCATTGAATCAGTAATTCAGCTTTTCCAATTGATAGTCAGTCACTGAATTGAACATATCAAAGTGGTAATGATGCTCAACTGTGACGAGACTTTTTTGCTGACAAGAACGATCTGTGCCCTCTTTGTACCAAGCATTCATATCGAGTGTTTCGATTTCATACTCTATGCAAATCAAATTCACACACATCAAAAGGTGATTGAAGCTTTCATTTCGTAATTTTAGAAAAAATGCTTTTGTTGTGGCAATTGAATCTATTGCATTCAGAATATCTAGAGTTTTTTCTTGCAAGTTTCAGCAAAGCATATCTGTAATTCCCATAATTCTATACATAACATGCAACATGAATATGAAATCAAAAGTTTTCATCATCATTAAAACACCTTTTACTTCACTACTAATATCATCATTAGATCCATCACTAACCAGTTTTTTAAGCACTTGCATAGTTGCCCAATACACATCAATCACACTGCAAATAGAATCAAAATGAGAGCTCCACCGTGTTTCTCCTGCTCGTTGTAAACTTTCAATTTGATTAGCTCCTTTACCAGTTTCACGTTCACCACTAGCTACTTTACGTGCAATCTCTATGGCTTGAAAGGCTTGCAACTCAGTAAGGCGTTTTGGAGAAGAACCTATAAGGTTAACAATAGAAGACAACTTTGAAAAGAGTAACCAAATCGACGGTTCCTTTTTAGAAGATGCAACTAATGTTAGTTGTAGTCGATGAGCAAAACAATGCACAAAATATGCATATGGACAGTCTTTGGGAAATAAAGCTTGCAACTCATTCCATGCCCCACGCATGTTACTAGAATTGTCATATCCTTCACCACGCAAGTCATCTATAAGTAAGTTATATTGAGCAAGAGAGTTACATACACTTTTCTTAAGTGTTGAAGCAACGGTGTTTTCGACTTGGACAATATCGAAAAAACATTTTTTAATTGAGCCTTGACCATCCACGAATCTCAACACAATTGTCATTTCTTCTTTGCCTCCTGCATCCTTAGCTTCATCAACTAATAGACAAAACTTTTTATCTCCAATTTCTTCACGAATTTTTTTTCTCACCACGTTAGCCATAATATGCCAAATCTCTTTTTGAGTATTTGGTAAGGTGTACTTTGCATTCCCTGGAGCATTGTCGAGTATAACATCCTCAATGTTAACATTTAATCTACACATAAGCTTCAACATTTCTATGAGATTTCCTCGATTTTCTGAAGTTGAACCTTCACGATGACCTCTAAATGTGCATCCTTGTAAACTAAGCCATTGAACAGCCTCACTTGTAACCTTAAGCCGCAACCGATTTTTTCGAACATCTTCTGAAGTTTGTGCATTTATCACCCTGTCAATGTGTCGAGTAACATTTGACAAATTCTCAACAGATTGTACAGAATTTCTATGCGGCGAATTGATACTTCCCATATGCATCAAGAATGGACAATTAACCTCTTGATTAACTCTATTCCAAATTTTAAATCCTCCATTAGTTAATATGCAATAAGGTGTATTATTATTTTCAAAAAGATAATACAGGAAACAAAATACCATGTCCTTTGAAGGAAAATACTCCAACCATTGAAATTCTCCAAACCATTTTGGTCGAAAACAACGATATTGATTTCCGAATAGAGTTCGTGGGTATTCTGACAACCTAGGTTGATAAGGGCCCATCTTTATATATGCTCGTTTAATTTCATCTCGCACATTGAAGGAATATTGTCGTATTGGAGTACGCAAGCCCGGATCTCTTTCAAGAGAATTATAATAAATATCAACTTCTCAAGTCGGAGATTCTAAAGGTCTCGCTTCCTCACGAAATGAAGCCTCAACAACTGATGGAGAAAGATTGCCAACCTTAGATCTCCCCACTTGATTTAAAAAAGAAAAAAAATTGTCTTCGTGCTTTTGTTACCATGACGCTCCATAGAGTTTAGTCCAAAGCTAGTATGTTATCCTTAAAAGAAAAAATGTCACCTTAAATATTAAAGTCGTGAAAACTTTCTTTTCATTCTCCTAATTCAATCAATGTAAATAGTATATGATCAAAGATATAAAAAAAAACATGTGAAACATAAAAATAAAATAAAAATGGACTAATGTTGCTAATTTATATACATAATAAATTTAATTTTTATCTTAATTATACATTTTTTATC
This sequence comes from Stephania yunnanensis, assembly GCA_039657365.1. Taxonomy (NCBI): domain Eukaryota; kingdom Viridiplantae; phylum Streptophyta; class Magnoliopsida; order Ranunculales; family Menispermaceae; genus Stephania; species Stephania yunnanensis. Next base: position 8,291,321 of record CM077582.1, read on the forward strand.
ACAACTTTTGAAAAAATTGGATTTGATGCATTGTTAAGTTTGTACTTAACAAATTAAAATTCTATCGGTACAAAATCTACTTCAAACTTCAGCGTCTCAATCACCCTTTTTTTTATCAATTTTTATCTTAATTTATATATAAACCTACTTCAAACTAGTTTTGCGATATATTTATCATGTATATAAAAGCACGAATACCAAATTTTTGAGTGGTAATGAAATTTACTTCTTTGCCCATATATATCTATCATATTTACTTCTTTCCCCGTATATATATGTATATATAAAAGCAACTATATATCTATCATATATATATCTATCTATATACGCTACCTCTTTAACAACTTGAACACTGCCTCTTTAAATCGATCAACAACTTAACAACTCTCCTACCTCTTCAAATTGATCAACAACTCAACTAATCAACGACTTTCCTTCATCTTCAAATCATTCATTTCCTGCTTTCCTTCATCGACTCATTCGTTGCTTTCCTTTGCTCTTCGATTCAAATGTGAGTTAATCCACTTTTCTTCTCCAATTCTTTTTTTTTAGAGGTTCGATTCAAAGGTGAGTTAATCATTTGGTCTATATGGTTCAATTTGATTCATAGTTTTTGAAAGAAATTTGGGTTTAATCCACCCTTGATTCAATGTTGAATTTAACATCAAAAGTTCTCTTTCATATGGTCTATATGGTTCAATTTTATAAATAATTTACTTCATGACAAGGAGCATCCATCTTTTTTGCAACTGTACTTTTATGATACTGATCATGAAGTGCAAAACCGAATGCATTGCTCTGATGGGATGAAAGAGACAATTTTGGCAAGGTTAATTAGTATGCTTGCAAAAAATCTATATGCAAGTTTTTTCCGCACTTTACAAAATAAAGAAAATTTAGAAGATCGTGTTGTTCAATTAGTTTCAAGTGTTAGTCGCCTTCTACTTATTGTTTTTCATGTTTTCTATTAATTGTAGTGGTTCTTTTCAATTTTGGTTAATTAACTAAAATTAATTCCCGCGAGCGAAGCGAGCGGGTCAATCGTGTGTAGTATGTCTTGAAACTAGTATATATATATTATAACATTATATACAATATATATACTCTTTTATTTAATATATATAATCTATGCGCTACTGTTGGGATATTTATGACTTTCTAATGCGTGTGTGTGTGTGTGTGTGTGTGTGTGTGTGTGTGTGTGTGTGTGTATGTGTGTGTGTGTTTGTGTCAATGACATTCTAATGAGTTTGATTTATGTGAAGGTAGCCAAGTAGGAGAAGTGAAAATAAGGCTATTTGACATTTAATGGAATATCTGAAAATAACTGATTATTTTAACAATTATCTTTTTTAAATGGTCAAATAACACTAGTGGAACTATAAATAACGTTGTTCTATGTAAGTACTACTTTTAATTACTTCCATGGTAGACTTCTCTTCCTCTAGCCAAACATCTGATAAGGAAAATAATTGAGACTTGTTTATGATGATTTATTCTTTTTGTGTGATATGTTATTGCAAATAAGCTATGTTGTCAAAAATATGAGATTTTTGACAACATAGTTATACAATTGATCTCTTTCTTATAAAAAAAAACCCAACTAACAAAACATCAAAAACCAACAAGTTAAGAAAAATTAAGAACTAGCATATATCTTTGCTCAATGATTTCCACATTAAAAAAATATCCCTTCAAAAAAAGACATACAAACAAAAAATCTATGAACTAACATATTTCTTTGCTCGCACTTTATAAAAGAACCGTTAATCTATCTTTGTAATATAGTGCAATCTAGTGAAAAAAATTAAATGTGGAGCAATGAAATTAATCCCAAAGAGATGGATTGGTTTCTTCAAACACAAAAAGAATAGAGGTAGAAGGCACAAGACAATAGAATTTGAAAAGATATTGCTCCAAAAAACTTCGAAAAATGTAAAGAACTTATATTCAGATTTTGGGGTGGGCTCAATTGTATTTTTGGGCTTAAACACAAAAAAAGAAAAAAAAAATTGGGCTTCAACATAGATACGGCCCTGCAAAAATTATCATTCCACATAAAAAATATTAAAAAAAATGTCTTAATCCACATTATGCATTGAAAACTATTTTTGAGCTTAAATGTCTATCTAGTGAGAAAATGAGTGCCGCATAAGCTAGACATTCTTTCCACATCAATACGATGACACAATCTATGGTCTCTTAATCTACATTTACCATTGGGGATGCTCTAAAGATGTGATAATAATGCACGCCGAAGTTCTAACCAACTCACTACACTTGCGATATCTCAAGAAACACCTCAAGCATAAGCCCTACAAAAATCTTCCTTCTACCTCTTAGGACTAGGGAGTCGAACCCCCAACCCGTTTGCTACTATAAATTGAAAAATGATTTGTGCATAGTGCGATATCCACCTGATCATAGATACAACTATCTCGATGCTCAAAGTGGGTCAACCTATCACTTCTCTTCTAAATTACAACTAAATCAATAGAGCTTGTGAATTGTAAATACAATGCAACTGCAAATTTTTTTTATTGCACAAGGGTATATATCTCGAGCTATGCCTCAACTAATTCCAAACTCGAAAAGAGATATACGACAATTGTGACCTAACCTCTAACGAAGTGCGTAGGAATTCCCACTATCTTCTCTAGATACGCGTCAAGTATTCATTTTGAGCTCCTGAATAAGCCCCCAAACTTATCAAACGTGTGGTCGTCACTTGCACTACATAAATATCCTCAATTTCAAAGCACAACCCCTCGATCCACACAAAGATCTGTGATCCTAAATCTCGACGGACTATCCAACGCCCTCAACTCCACCATCCCAAATCCTAAAAAGACTCTCCATTTCTCACACTCTTCCTCTCTCGCGCTCTCTCATGGCGTCGACAACGCTCGCTCAGTATCCACCGCCGCCAATTCACCATCTCTGCTCCTCACACAGACACCAACTCTCCCAAATCAAGCTCTCCTGCCCTCCTCGCAAGACCAGATCGCTCTCCGTCTCGCGGCTTCTTCGAATTGGGATCAAGAGGAGCAGCGATGGCTCAGGGAGGAGCAGCGGTGGATCCGCGAAGAGCAGCGGTGGTTTCGCGAGGAGTCGCGGTGGAGATCGGACCGCGAGGCGCTGGTCTGCGAGATCGTCGCGCTCAAGCTCCGGATAGAGGAGCTGGAGCGGCTGAACTCTGGATCGTCCGCGGCGGCGATCATCCGGGTTCTCAAAGAGGCTGGGCTGGATTTGGCGAAGGGGAATTTGATTGCGGAGCGCGGTTCTGCCGCCGCCGCCGCGGCGGTGGAGGAGGAGGTGGTGGTTGTGGAAGAGGTTAGGGTTTCGGCGGCGGCGGAGCGAGTGGAGGAGAAGAAGGAGAAGAAGAAGAGAGTGGTGCTGAGGAAGGGAGCGGAAGGGCCGGATGTCCTCGAGATGCAGGTCTGCTAGGAATTCTCGAAAGGCGAGTTATCTGTTGTTGATTGTCTGAATATGTACTGCAATTACAAAATTTTGGTTTTAGCTTGCTTATTGGACCAGTGAACTCCAATTTTTTATAGAACATTATATGCGTTGCATAGTAGGTCCTGAGTCCGGATAAAGGATGAGTGCTTCAAAGGAGGGAGTTATGAAACCCATTTTCCATGCCTGAAAAACGGAGGAGGGAGGTCTCATACCCATTTTCTATACATGGAAAATGAGGGAGGGTTGTGATAAATTGACAGCTAGTGTAAAATTTTTGTCTCGCTATCTGAGAGCATTAAACATGGTGTCAAATCTGACGGTTCGGTTAGGATCTGTCGAGAATGCACCTTGAATGGATTTCGGTCCAAGGTGGAGTGTTGAGATGTGTGGACCGAAATAATAGTTTCACATTAGATTAAAACCCCGTAATGAAATATATAAGTGATGATCTCCTTTAACTAGTGCCAATGTCTTTTGAGTTAAAACCCCACACCTAAAAGTTGAAGGTGGTTAAATAGTATTGGTGTTAGCGGAGATCCACGAGCTCGCGCATGCATGTGCAGCGTGGTTGAGAGAATTTAACAACGCTTACTAGACCAGTTAGCATTTGAGGGACAGTTGAATTCGATGTTCAATTGCCATGAAATTGTTGGATTTTCAATAGGAATGGATGTCTTCCAGTAAACAGCTGATTTGAAGACTGTATTGTTCAAATTTTGGATATGGACATAGCCAGATAGGGGCAGTTAAATGGAGTTCTGATATATCTGTTTGGGTAGTAAAACTTCGAATTATAATTGTATAGGTAAGTTTTAATGTAATAGTTTATAGGAGAGGAGAGACTGAGAGAGGTTTGTCCAAGTCTGATTGATGATCATACGAGAGAATGACAGCCTTTTATGTATTGAAAAGGGGTCGACAACAGAAAGATTATGCCTTTGGTATCTTCGTGCGTGGGAAACTATTTACAATCTGCAGGTTTGGATATTTTGAATGTGGGCATATAGATAAGTGAAGCTCTAGACATGAAGGATAGAATGCCGGTAATACATTATTGAAAATGAGTTGTAAGGGAGCTCGAGCAAATGGGTAATTTGCTAATTCGTTATATGAGAATAGATTTGTTGACGGACAATGGAAGATGGTAGTAATCTTAGATTAATTAATATTTTCATTGATCTTTTTTGTACTTCCATGGAGTGTCCATGTGGTATCTACTTTAGGAGACATCCAATCGTTACTTATCCTCTGCTTAGCAGTGTTCTTTTGACACGAGTCTCCAGTCTTCTATAAATAGAAGCATGTGCATCTATCTTGAATGAGTTTTGTAGTGTATGATTGTGGTTTTGAGTACTGCTAGATGAGATTGAAAAACATGTGCACATACTTATTGAATCTTGAGCTAGATAAACTTCAGTTACTGCTCAATTAAGTGACTTTTCTGCTGTTAGTTTTGGGTCGTAGTGAGTGTTAGATTTAAAATGCATAACGCAATGAAACAGTTGTCACGGCAGTTAAGGAAAAGAAAATTGCTTTTTATCAGATGAAGGCTATTTGACTTGATCTGCTTTACTGTATGCAATTATTTATTCTGATGTTATCATAAATAATAAATATCATGTATAAGATGGTAATGTTGTCTTATATTTTTATGTACTATTTGAGTTCTAATTATGGGTGCAATACTGGCAGGAAGCATTGTTGAAACTGGGATTCTACTCAGGCGAAGAAGACATGGAGTTCTCCAGCTTCTCAAGTGGTACTGAACGTGCTGTGAAGACTTGGCAGGTGAGTATTGGTCTTGTGTAATTTATGTGAACCTCAATAATCAGCCCCAATTAGTAACTTTGATGACTAGTGGAACAATAACAACAAAGCCTCAATCCCAAATTAGTTGGGGTCAGTTTGCATGGATCAAACCCTTCCGTTGTGATCGATTTAGTGCACTTAATAGCATGCTCCCAAATCAATGCATCCCAACTTAGCTTCAGTCTACCCCTACACCGTTGATTTTCTTCAGTTTTTACTGAGTCTCATTTTCTAGTGGAATAATTAGTAGTATAGCATCTGTAGTTCTTTTGTAGTTTATATGACAGTATGACACAAATAACTTTTCTGAAATTTTATTGTAATGTTTTGTGGTGTACTCGTCAGTCCACATTAGGTTCTCCAGAAGATGGTATTATGACTTCAGATCTCCTGGATAGATTGTTTATGAACCAAGGAAGTGTGGGTACAGGAAAGCCTGTTACGGCATCTGAGAAGGTATATAAAATATAATCATGCTCAAGTGATTGCTTCATTTATGTCAATTTAGTAAATTGATTGCAGTTATAATCATTACTCCTTTTCATTTCCAATCTATGTTTAACTTTCAAATTGAGGCACACACCTAAAGGCCTTTCCTTAGTTCAAAGCAGTCCAAGACTGCACAGAGGCTTTAGCTTCAGTCCACCAGTGACGATGCATAAGTCTCACTTAGACGAATCATACACCTCATGAGGCAAGGCACAAATAACAATCACTTTATGCGTCTTGTAAAAATTTTGGATAGTTTTTATCATATGGTCTTTTTTTTTCCACATTTCTGTTCGTGTGATCTAGAAAGAAAAGGAGTGCATGCTAGATACATAGAAACTATTAAGAATATGTATGAGGTAGTAGTAACAAGTATAAAGACATTTGGAGGAATTACAAAAGAATTTCTCATTACGATATGACTACATCAAAGATCGGCTTTAAGCTCATTACTCTTTACTTTAGTTATGGATGAACTATCTGGGCATATTCAAGAGGATAAACAATGGTGTATGTTATTTGTAGATGATATTGTCTTAGTGGACGAAACAAAAGATTGAGTGAATAGGAAATTAGAACTTTGAAAAAATACATTAGAATCTAAAGACTTAAAGTTGAGTAGGACGAAGACCGAATACATGCCTGTGAGTTTAGAAATACTAGACATTGAGATGATGAAGTGGTAAAATTAGGGGATGTAGTAGTTCCTAAGGTGAACAACTTTAGATACCTAGGATCAATCATACAAAATGATGGTAATATTGAGAATGAGGTCACACATATAATTCAAGCTGGATGAATGAAATGACGGAGTGCAACAATGGTGATTTGTGATCGAAATGTTCCTACTAAATTAAAAGGTAAATTTTATATGATCGCAATTAGACCATTTATGCTCTATGGAAGTGAATGCTAGGCGGTAAAGCAACAACAATTGCGTAAAATGAATATAGCAGAAATGATGATGTTTAAGTGGATGTGTGGTAAAACTCGTAAAGATAAAATAAAAATATAGAAATTCAAAGGCAAGTAGGAGTAGCGCCAATTGACACAAAGATTAGGGAAGGGCGGTTGCGGTGGTTTGGTCACCTACAAAGACGGCCTACCCCTTTAGAAAACTTGACTCAGTAGAAATTGAAGAAATTCGACGAGGTAGAGGTAGACCAAAGTTAACATGAGACGCATTAATTATGAGGGATTTGAATGGTTTGTAAGCTCACCATCAATTGCACTTAATTGAGCACAATGGAAGAGTTCGATCCATGTAGCCGACCTCAATTAATCTGGGACCGAGGCTATGTTGTTGTTGTATTTCAGTTCGTGTGCGTTACATCCTGTTTTTTACCATATTTTCATTTCATAAGTTTGCATTTATGCTTTCATTACATGAAATACATCTAGACTTAATCAACAATAGAAAAAGGCCTTACATGAGGAGTGAAAGCTTTTTATAGGGAAGTGGAGACTTAAGACCTCTTTTTGAGTTTCAGTTTTAGTTGTAGCTGCAATGCTGATAGAGCAACTTCATTGTTGCTATTTGACAGGTGAAGCCTAAGTGGTGCTCTAGCAACAACTTGCAATAGTTTTGGTGCTTAGCTCTCTTCATAATTTCATTTGTGTGATAAGGTTCATCATACTCGTACATAGTTTTACAAATCACAAAGTCTCTTAACTTCCTTAGTTACTTCTGGAGTTTGGTATACTTTTTCATATTATAACTGCATTTGTGAATTTATATAATTTATATCAATTACGACAAATATGGCGCAATTATAATCATTATCGCTTACATCTATGTATTTCTTTTGATGCTTTCAACAGTTAACTATTGGTTATCATCACAATTCCATCTGTCCTTTCATATCGTGTTTCTGTATCCTCCAGATTTTTTTTTTCTCCTTGGGTCCTCTTTTTATTCTATTTAATGGAAAGGCATCCTCCCTTAGACCTGTGCTCTCACATTCTTTGTGTGGGAGATGGAGTGGGAGTTGTGAACTGCCCTCTTTCATTGTGAATAATTATTTAACTCTTGTTATTTTGACATGCAGTTTATGAATGCCCATAAACATACTATGCATTGAAGTAGGAAATTTTAGTTAGTATATATTGGGAACTTTTCCTATCTTGATCTTGGTATTCTTTTAATTTCTTTTCTTCTGCTAGGAGATTGCAAATGAAGTATCACCTGCTTCTGTGACTGAGATCTCTGAGTTTCAACAAACAGTTGTGAAAGAAAATGGAAATTCAGAAGTTGAGGTATCTCATCATCGAGTCTATCTTCTTGGTGAAAACCGGTGGGAAGAGCCATCTAGGCTTAATGGAAAGGCTGGTAGGAATAATACGCCAGTTGGCACAACAAAATGTCTTGCATGTCGTGGGGAAGGGCGCATATTATGCATGGGTAAGCTTTGATGCTTGAATGTTTTCCTTGTAATAAACTCGAATTACTCGATAATATAGTAATCATTTTTTAGGAGGCCGCAAAAACCAATATTTTGATAGGAAATTGGGGCACATCAAAATTCCATTTGGCCAAATGTAAGAAAAGATTTGTCAAAAAAAAAAAAAGAAATACGAATAAAAGAAAGTATTTATGGATGGTTCTTCTGCATTAACTAATTGGTGTTAATCCATCTCAGAATGTGACGGGACTGGTGAACCGAACATCGAGCCACAGGTGAGCAATTGACAGCTTAATAATTTCTAGTTCTGGTGTTCGTTTCTCTTACAAGACCATGCTTTTGGATCCTATCTTGCAGTTTTTGGAATGGATAGATGAAGGGACAAAATGCCCCTACTGCGAAGGCCTTGGATATGCAACATGTGATACTTGTGAGGGGAAAAAATTCATCCAAACTTGATTTACGTTCATACATATCCACACATATTTACATATATGGAAACTGACAAATCTTTTTATTTTTAATAATAACAAAAGTTGTTTCATTCCACCCTTTTACGATACAACAAAGCTTCAATCCCAAATTAGTTGGGGTCAACCGCATGGATTAAAGTCTTCCATTGTGTTTTAGTGCAATTGAACCCTTTTGCAATAGTAATAGATAATTCAGTGGAGTGTATTCTAGTGGATCTTTCATGATATATGTTGTTTGTAGATGGGAATGGGCTAAATGATAAAACTAAACTTTGAAAATCAGGAGCATCAGAAATCGTACTTTAGAAACAGTATGACCAAGATTGAGAACATTAGATGTAATGTCAGTGATGCCAAGATAGTGGAAGAGGATTGGTAAAGATTGAAAGGCAATAAATATTGTGTGCCGACTTCTGCTACTTGGGCTTAATCATCATTCAAATAGAAGCAGAGATAGTGGATGTCATTGGTGTTATATTGCAATAGGGTAAGTAGGGTAGTTTATCTAATTTTCTATGTGATGAATGTGTGTTGTTTAAGTTGAAAGCAGAAATCAATGACAGAACAATTGAGCTAGCTATGCTTTATTGAAGTGAATGTTTGTTACGAAGAAAAGCATGATTTATAAATGTTACTTAATGATAATGTGGGGATGTTTATTTGATAAAACATTAAAGACAAAATTTCTGACAAACTAATATTAAATATGGCAAGAGTAATACCTATTAAATTGAAGAGGTAAAGTAATAGAGGATCAACTAAATGGCTTGACACGTACTGAAGTCTGCTGTACAATTAAAAAGCATTAGTTGCATAAGTGAAGTAGTGTCCGTACTAATGCTATGAGCTTAGAACAAAATTGACAAAAATGACGAGCTAGATGCAGATGCCTCTGGTTTGACTATTCATTTAGATCTTGTAACTTACAATAGAACGAAGAAGGCCAATTCATTTTGGCAAGACCATATGATTGGAAAATATGCTTATGTGAGTTCAGGGGATCTGTTCCACTCACTCAAAATGGACATTAGAATCATATGTTCCTGTTCAGTTTATCATCTGAGTATGTTGTTACCTCTAAGAGAGACTACTTGGTCCCTTCTTCATCTAAATGTTCTTTTGATTTTACTAGTTGGTTAGGTTGTCTCTTAAAGATCCTTTGATTGACATTGCTTTCATAAGTTTTTTCCTCTATCTTGTTGTCTTCCATTAATTAACCATATTCTTTTGAGTTTCTGTTGATATTGGCAACAACAGGTTGCAAACATCAAAACAACCAAGGAAACAATATACTTCATTAAGACGACCATCACAGTAGGCTTTCTGAGAGCCTCCCAAAGTCACCCTAACATTGCCATGGAAAGATAAATCGTCATAGTAAATCTTACCTAAGAATGAATCCAGTGTTGAATTTCCTTAAGAAAAGAATGTATGATAATGCAGATAAGCTACTTTACATTATCAATTTGCCATAGAATGATAGAAAGAATCTGTTGCCTTTGTGGACCTCCTGCTGGGCTATAGTCTGTTCTTTACATTGTGATGCTGAGTAATAATTTGAACTGCTGCACCATTCATGTCTCCCACCTCATGGTAGGAGTACACTTTTTTTTTTTTTAGTTGTTGGGCCTTGTGATGACAGACTCTCGTTCATCTTTCTTCGTTTATATTGCCGCCCGATCTTGGTGGACGTGGAAATCATCTTTGGCTGGAGCTAAATAGTAACCATCACTCAAGGATTACATCAAATTCACTTACCTAAGATTTGATGAGGTTATTTCATTTTGCAGTAGGAAAAGTGAAGTTGCAGGACTGAAAAAAAAGCTCCATGATCGCCAAAGATTAAAAGCGAAATCGGTTCCTGCTGCATTCGGGCTTCTCAGCATTTTGCTTGGTAAGACAAATGTCACCTTCAGTCCATGGCATCGTCGTTCACTTCCTTTTTCCCGTAAACATGGCCTGAGGTTTGGCACTCCATAGTCCTGCTTGGTAGTCCACGTGAAACTGCTACAACTTCTGTCATCAATATCCAGAGCTTTGCCATGGGAAGATCTCTTCTGAATATTAGGTACGACTGCAGAATGTTCGTCGAATCTCCTTCTGTAGTCTTTGTTAGTCACCTCATGCCATGAATAAGCCCCGGATTGTTGCTTGAGTTGTCTTTGGTATTGCTCTCTGATGATGATCTTGTCGCTAACTGCAGAATGATCATCCGACATCTTGCTTAGCTCTTCTTTCTCTATCATCTGAAGCAAGGAATTAGTTGCTGGTTGTCGTCCTAGTCGTCCACGGTACTGATGCCTGGTAATACCATTACTAACTTCAGAGTAGTCTGCTAATGACTCGATGCTGCCATCTTCCTTAGGAACCTTGAACCGAGGATAGGTGACAGGTCGTTTCTCAAGTCGTCCATAGTATTGGCCTCTGCTTGCGGTCTCAGTACTGCTCTTGACTAGAGACTGCTGGTTCAGATTGTGACTATCTGCGCAATGTTTATGAGTTTTCTCAATACAAGAACTGGGCGCCATACCCTGGAAAAGCGGAGCCACCTTAGCTCTAGACTGAAGATGTTTAGAGTTTCTGTCATGGCCTTGGTCCCATAGAATTCCCTTGGAGTGAGATTTGAGTTTAACTTCCCCCTGGTGAGATCGACAACGGTCTTGGACATTCCGACTAGTAAGTTTAGCTGCAGTCGTCAGTTTCTGCTTCATTTGTCGATTGCAGTTCAGATTCTTCGATGTCTCAGACGAAGCATCACCTTGGATTCGGTGTTTCTGAAGGCTGAACTTGTATTCCCCGGAGAAATTATACTTAAGATGATGTTCATGTTGTTGGTGCTTTGGACTGGTCTCAATTGATGAACTGACCTCAAACTGCCTTTGAAGATGTTGATAACGATCACGGTGCCTTGAAGCGTGATGTCTCTGATGTAGCAGGCTGTATAGGGTGTGGTTAGGAACAACATAGAAGACTCTGCCCGGTTGCAGAACCGATTCTGGTCGAACGACGATCCATGGAAACTTGAAGACGTCAGGTCGAGTAATACAGTGTCTAGGATTCTTCCTTAGGATTTCTGCTGCAGATACTGGTTCAGTAAGAACCTCAACATACCCTCCTGGATGCACCAACTTCAACACTCCATTCTCTCTCTTAATGATTCCCATAGCTTAAGCAAGGGAGGAGATAACAATGCTGCCTAGATACCCTTATATAATCCTCCTCCCCTTCTTTCCTTGATTCCTGACTCTTATTCAGACAAAAGGGGTGGAGGTTTCAAGGGTAGAGATCTTTGGACAATGAGGGTGGCTTTGTTCTATGAGAGGGCATTGTGATTGAGTTGTTTATATATAGATAGATAGATGAGTTTGGAGGTCAACTTGGATGACTCATTTGTTTTTAGTTCTGCTTTATCATGTCAGGAGAACATCTTTGGTTCTATTGTCGGATGATAAGAACTCTTATTCTTATCTACCTAGATTAATAAAATGAGGCAGAACAAAGCAAAGGAAGGAGAGTTTATCTGCCAAGGCATTGTTTTAGTGGAGTTGGGAAGCACACGGATTGTATTTCTAGAATACAAAATGGTTGTTGCTGTGGAAACAGACAATGTAGAGACCTTAATTAAGTATAGCTACAGGATTAGATCAACAGTTAGAATAAGAAATATGGAGATTCTGAGCAATTGAAGGTATAGGAATAGATTTAAGATAACTTGGAATGTGTTAGTTAAGAAGAATTTAAAGAATTAAGAAATTACACCATCATATGTGTTAAAGGTAAGATTTAAGATTGTTATTTATTTGCACACCCTTGATATGATAAGTGGATATAATGTGATCAACCATAAATTGTGGGTTAAATATGCAAAATTGTGTATGCTCGTATTGTGCCCACAGAAGTCTGTGGGCACAGCCGGAATATTTGACACATGTGAGAATATTCTTCGACGGAAAAAATATACAATTGAGATATCTTCGAATATATTCCCACTATAACTAGCACTTGAATTTGGTTGTCAACCAACAAGATTTGGCAATCTTTTTGTAACGATCCAAAAACCTAAAACACTCATCCCGAGGGTAATTTAGTCATTTCGCAAAACCTACACTAAATTGGTCACACTATATAAATTTAATTGTAAACCTTAGCTCCCTTTTTGTTTGAAAACAAAACACGTTGAGAAAAAAGAGATTGAAGCGTGTTTGAGATCTAACTCAAGGAAAACTACAATCGAAAGTACACTCATCTTCCTCGCCCTATTTTCTTGTTTTAGATGATGAAAATTGGTGAAACTTTAGTAGAGGAAAGCCCCAAAAGGGTGGGGGTGTCGACACCATCGAAGGAAGTCGGCAGCGCCGGCGCCGCCACCATTGCCCCAAAGTGAAGGCGAGGGGAGGCCCCTTATGAGCGTCGCCACTCGGAGGGGGCTGGCCAGAGCACACCAGCACCAGCGCTGACAAAGCACGGCCTCTACCCAGCGGATGTCATGAGGCTATTTGGCCCATGCATCATTATATATATGAGCTCAAATATATACCCATGTTATGAGAACTATATATTTCATCATTGGATTGCTATGAAATTTTTAATCTAATGGTGATTGATGTAGTGCATTTAATGCAAAACACATTAAATGCCTAATAAATGTTATATAATTGAGTTTCATAGTAGAAGCAATAATAATAATAATAATAATAATAATAATAATAATAATAATAATAATAATAATAATAATAATAATAATAATAATAATAATGATGATGATGATAATAATGATAATAATAATAATAATAATAATAATAATAATAATAATAATAATAATAATAATAATAATAATAATAATAATAATAATAATAATAATAATAATAATAATAATAATAATAATAATAAGTAGTAGTAGTAGTAGTAGTAATAATAATAATAATAATAATAATAATAATAATAATAATAATAATAATAATAATAATAATAATAATAATAATAATAATAATAATAATCTTTGCCTTCAAATGGACTGCTCACATCGTGCGACGAGGAACCCACGGGGCCCATACTTGTGGGACCCCAAATAAATTTAATGGTAAATTGATAATTGAGTAATTTCAAAATGAAAATTGTAAATTAATGCGAATAAGTCTTAAATTGTATAGATTCACGAAATGGTTCACATAGAACCCCGCGCGCGCAAAGGAGAGAATGGATATCGCAGCGAATCGAGATAAGCTGGGGAGCTTTGGTCAAGTATCAAATATGGCATGTTATTAGATAATTAAGATTCATGATTTAAAACTCAAGACTTGAGAATGGTTGCATTATGCTATTGACTTGATTTTACTTATCTACGAGATGTATGTGTGTTGCACCGAACTTAGGACTACTTTCTCTTAGACAAGGAGATGGAACTACCTATTCATGGGTAAGGAGTTGGGATTACCCCGCCTGGTTAAAGAGATGGGGTTATTTCTTCATAAAAATATTAGTGGTTAATTACTAAGGACATGAACGATGTTCAACTTCTCACGGAAACCATAAGTGATCTTGGTGCACATATTCGATGACGACTTGGACAAACTTACTGTTGGTTTGATGGGACCATTAAAGGGATACAACGGTCATTGTGTTCACTAGTGATCTTCATCACCTCGAGAGTAGGGGAATTGGTCACCGGAATCAAGTCGATAACTAGTATGCATCGAATGGAACAACGACTTATATTTATTATTATTTCTTTATGGTATGACTCTTGAGGGTCCCTTTGTATGAATGCTTTGATTTCATTTATGATTTACGAATCTCTTGCCATTATGGTTTAATAAATTTTGGAATTTGTCTCAAATGAATAGAATAGATGGTTTACATTTAATTATAAATATGAATCTTATGTCCATGCTTTCTATTAAATGCTTAATGATTTGATTTCAACTTCATGTTAGATCTTGCATTATTATTATTATTATTAAGTAGTACTTGCGTGTTTGATGTTTGAGCGAGGTTTTCCTCTTATTGAGCCATGTTGCCCCTCTTAGCTCACCCCTCTTACTCTCCAAGTATTCACATCTACTTTGGACTGCAACAAGGGAAAGGATATGGCTTGAAGTCTTCCCTTGCATTGCGAGTTTGCATGCATCTATTATCTAGTTATTTCATTTTGAAAACTCATGAATTTGGGTTGTAACTTAATACTTGTTAGGTTGTTTGAATCATTCCTTGTCTTAATTACAACTTATAGAAGCTTTTTGGGATATCGTAAATTGAATAGACTATTGGAAAACCATTTCATGGATTTTACTATAATAGCTTTATGGATATTTTATTTTCTTGATTATGCATTTATTATCTATTTTTATAGCTTTTGTCTTTCCACAGGTTTTGTTTAGGCGAGCAAAGCCGTTGCTCGAGCTCTGGTTCGGTACTTAAGCTTGGGTAATGGTTTGAGACGAGCGACCCGACCTTAGGGCAAGGGAAGGTCGTCTCACTTTCTTGTACGAAATGAAGAATTAAGGAAAGGAAAGATATATCAACTTATTGATTGAGACACAATATGAAAAGTTTCTAAAATCTTGTATTATATATGTTTTGTTTATAAATTGTGTAATCAAGAATCACAAATCGTCCTTTCTTTGGAGACCATAAGTCAATCTTGAGATAGACGAACACTAGTTTGATCCATATGAAGATTAATTGCAAACGCCCTAGTTAGAAAATTCGACTCAATACAAATTGAAGCAATTTGACGGCATAGGAGTGCACTTATGATTTTTTTTTTTCCAAAAGTAGACTTAAGATAATTTGGAATATGCATTAGTTAGGAAGAATTTAAAGAATTAAGAAATGACACCAAATGCATTAAATCTGAGTGTAGTGGAAAAACTTGATCTATATGGTTAATTCCAAGTAATTTAGGATTGAGGTTTTGTTATCATTTGTATGATTAATGTTGTTGTAATTATATTTATTGTCTCTTATTAGAGATTTTTATTTGACAGATGACCAATCTGAGCTGTTTAGGGTTAAAATGTGATGGAAAGCTTACATAGGTAGAACAGAAGAGTACTGGTTGTGAAAATTTCAAGAGAAGATTATGTTATAATATATGAGCTATTAACATTGGATTGGAGGACTTAGTTAAGCTCAATCTGAGCTTGCTTCTCATAGGTAATTCAATGCAAGAAGAAAGTTGGATTATTATAAGGAGTTTCACTAATTTGGATCAATTCAGCATGTACAGCTTAATCCTTGTTGGGAAATTGATAGATTAACATAAAAAAGTATTCTCTAAGGTATTGCAAAATTCACTAAATTTAGACTTGGTTACTTGATCTAGTTTCCAAAAATAAGCAATGGATGTGGCAATGAAGGAGTGCTAGGGCGCTGACTAAGGCATTGGACTAGTGTTTAAGTCGTAGTAGCTTTATCATATTTCCTTGAGTTGTCTCCCGAATTATGAGATTGGTCACACAGAAGGCATGAATACTGACGGTTCTAAAAAAATGTATATATAAGCTTCTTTTCTATTACATTGATACAAATATTAAAATACTAATAACTAAGATCTAGTCACACGGAAGGCATGAATACTGACTGTTCTAAAAAAATGTATATATAAGCTTCTTTTCTATTACATTGCTACAAATATTGAAATACTAATAACTAAGATCAACGACGCAAAACACTTTTAGCAGTACCATGAGCTTTTTGTGACAACCACATAGCCCGAATTGACTTCTAACACTCGATCTCAACAACGCAGTACTCTTTCATTTGACAGCTCTGCAACATTACGACAAAATTGGCTAATTCAAAAAGATATAATCAACCAAGCAACCCTTAGGATGTGCGTGCGTAATTGACTTCTCTCTTAATTATCGACTTGCAAAGAATTATTATAAGGTTGCATGTAAGTGGAATGTCCCCTTAGAGCTTGCATAGGGTCGGTCTAGGATTGGTAAGTATCTTATGGTAAATATGCTTTTCCCACCAAATGTTGGTGATTAAAGTGGCTCCTCACCTTGCAAAAACTATGAACCGAGTTGGCCCTAAAATATCACATGAAAATAAAAGCACTAACTCCAAGCTTAGGTTTCTCAACTCAATAATTGATGTTGGAAGGAAAGTAAGCAGTGTGCTTGCAGCAAAAATCTAAGCTCAAGCATAACTTTGATTACTGCCGCAGTATGAAAATCCATCAAAGTATATATAGGGTTGCTATAGACTGAACAAGTTGATTTATTACAACAAGTCAACAACAACAACAACCTAAATCCAAATAAATTGAAATCAAACTTTTTCACTTTATTCGATTTAATGTAGGCAAATATTATCATTCCACTTTGCTCGATTTAATGTAGGCAAATATTATCATTTGGTCCAAACTTTCACTTTTTTCTTGATTTGATTTTCAAACTTTCATCCGTTCACTTTTGATCCCCCAAACTTTCGTTTACCTTTACTTTTGATTCTTTTGTTAAATTTGGAAAGTAATGGTTACTAACAAAACGGTTCACAATCGATTTTTTGAGTTGTTGAAACAATTGTGAAGCTGTCCGTGAATTGCTTATGAAGCGTTTTGTTAGCCACCATTGTTATCTAAACTTAACAAAAAGACAAAGTAAAGGGAAATAAAAATTTAATAACCAAAAGTGAACTGATGAAAGTTTAAAGACCAAATCAAGAAAAGCTTGAAAGTTTAAAGACCAAATCAAGAAAAGCTTGAAAGTTTAGCGACCAAATGATACTTTATCAATGTATTTTAATCAACTTGTTCCACGACACAACACTTGAAAGGCCCGATACAGCATGAATAACATCTTCTCAATACATAAAATTGCATGTATATCACATTGAGAAGGCACCAAATCTTCAGTCTCAAGAGCAATAAAAAAGAAGTCTCAAAGGATGACAAGACAAGAAAAGTTGAAAAACAGTGACATTGGAACAAACATACCACAGATCGTTTTAAACGGACCAGTAAAATATCCTAGGCTATTACAAGTAAAAATAAGACCAAGATTGTGAATACCTAGAAGGGTGTTGTCCGATCACAAAGAACTTATTGTGAAAGACTCCTCTTGATGCATTCTGGACCTTAGGTCGCCTTGGTATAGAATCGGATGCCAACAGCCAAACCCAAAATTGCCAATGGAACAAGGAATTGGAGTAGCTTGATGATGAACTCCGAAGTCTTGTCTTGGTTGTAGTGTGGCTGATTCGGAGGAGTATACTTCACTTTGGTTGGGATGGTTGCTGTATCGATGTCCCCTATGTAGTACTCATCCATCATTGCTCTCGCACTGGTACTGTGACCAACATCCTCAAAATCATCGGTTGCATCTTTTCCTGTAATGCAGAACAAATAGCTTAGATCCAAATTAGTATTTTTGAAGAGGGGAATTATACAGAAACCTGAAACTTGAAACTTACCTGTGGCTGATAACAGAACCTCGTCACCTCCAGGATGGTCCTCCAAGAATTTTGTTACATCATATACCTGTTTCGATACCAAGTTCAAAGGCCGGATGTTACAGTGAACAAAATAAGATACCTACACCTCTATTAAAATGCTTCATTTTTTTTCCTTCTTTTCTCTTAAAACCATTTGTCACGTCGATAATTCTGTATAACTAAAAATTGTCATTATCTCTTAAAAGTATTGCTGTAAATTCTTAATCAAGTTGAGATTTAGGAACTTCCCCAAATCCCATGGGAGGGTTCTGAACTCTTACACTAGAGGGATTAGCGCATTTGCATAAACCTTGGTCACAGATATTCTTACATTGGAGTGATATTAATAAAATACAGGTAGGAAGAGTTCCAAGTGTTTGAAAAAAAACAAGGCAAGAAAATGCGGTTCTCCAAAGGCAATGTGTGATCATTTCGCAAAACAAAAACTTCAGATCTTCCCTTCTTTTAAGGACAATAACACTTATATCCGATCAAAAGGACAATAAACCTTGTATGGAAAAGATAAATATTGTAATTACACCCATCTCACATATATGATAAGCTGTTTATTAGTTAACAACCAATGCTAAGCCGATTCGCTAAAGGACAGATAGAAAGAGAGTGTAATGTACTCCAAAATATGGAGACTCCAACAAAAAACTTACAAAAATGTAAACAAAAAATGATTCAAATATAAGATATCTTAAATCCTTCTAAAACAACTCTCATGAGAACATCTTAAGCATATACCCTGAGGCTCGCCTTGTAGCAGAGGTGGGGATTGGGTACATTCATCTAAATTCTATTGAACAATGCTGCAACCATTGGAAACAGGTCTGTTCCTAAGGGGAAAACATGGCCACGTGAAATGCATCGGGATGGTGAAAGAATTAATACTTCAGGCCTTCAAGATTTTGGGATAAGACTAGTTCTAAGCTCTTAATTCTTGATTTTTACACATTATATATCCATGAACCAGATCCGGTTTTTAGTCCACAAGGAGAAAGTGGAAGTAAAAGTAGATATTCTTATTTCTACTTTCAACAACTCAATATGAAATGCCAAATTTACACACCCTTTTCAAAGTCTCTTCTGCATTTCTTACCTTCCGCAAATTATGCATCCTCTTTTCATCAATTAGACTCAATTTGCATGCCAGAGAACCACATGCTAGATTAACAGGCTCATTCAGCAAATATAAATACTCCAGTACTTGCTTACAACAAACATATCAAAGAAAATCCCAGGCTACCTTACGCACTCAAGTAAAATCCTCACCTCGAATTGCCTAGGTACTTCAATATCCAATTCTAGGGATTTTCCACAATTTTGATGTTCAAAAGACATAGAAATATGATTTGGTTTTCTTAATAAATTCTAATTTAATCTAAACTCAGGATAAACTATAGAATTTTAACAACCCATCCAACCACTTCTTTCTTCTCTCCTACAGGTTACAGACGACATATTCCAATCTTAACAAATTTTCTCTAATGCAACACAATAGAAACCCAGCAGTTTCTTTTAATAGTGCTTGATGCGAAAGGTGTCTTCATCTATAAAACCTTTATTCTACCTCACCACTTGAATCAATTAAGAGATCTATTGATCTCAAAATGCATTAAATCGAGCGGAGTGGAATCATCATTCAATCCATGTAGCCGACCCGAAATACTTTAATAACAACAGAATCTCTCAAAAAATTCCCAACCAAGCTAAAGGGGTCAAATCTAAGATCTTATAAGGCAAGCTTCACCTCACCAAACTGACAAACTCCACAACGACAACTACTTTCCACACCAACAGTTGGATGGCACAACTGGAGGCAGGTTGTTGTCCTTGTCCTGGGAATGTAAACCTATACATTGCACGACTCGTGGCAAACCCGAAGTAATCGAATAGTCCAGATACCCAGGTGGTTTATACAAAAAAAAAAAAAAAAAAAGTAACAACTTTCCACACAGAATCTACAAAGACGAGAAAAAACTCATTTTTCACCAAAAAAAAGGAATCTTTATCTATTTGTTAAGGTGGGAATAAACCTGCACACACACCATGAATGATCCAACACAAGTTTTCAACCGATCCCCAATTCAACACCAACAGCACAAACAAACACACAAACAAACAACACAGAAAGCCCCCAAAAATGAAGAATTGCAACACAAACACGATCAAAACCCTAAAAAGCCGAAACATCAGATCAAGCAGATCTAGCGCCGGAATCGAAAATCTGGCGACTACCCATTAAAGAGAAGGCCTAAAAAGCAGTGAAAGGAGTGACCTTTCCACCGATGATGAGCCAACAGTCCTTGGCGGTGTTGTGGAGGGAGACTTCAGCCAAAGTGAACACCTTTCCTTCACTGCCCATCTCGCACGTACGGTCCTGGTACTCTTCTTCTTCTTCTTCTTCTTCTTCTTCTTCTTCTTGCTCTGCCTTGGAGACTCCGCAAGCACACAGCAGAGTGACAGAGATGAGAAGCCAAGAAGAGTGTGAGATCCAAGGTGCAGTTTGGGATTTTAATTTGAGTAGGTGAGGCAGAGATATTGGGTGGTGTTGGGTTGGGTTGGGTTGGGTTGGGTTGGTTGTGTGCCTTTCAACCTTTGGTGTTGGTGGTGGACTTGGGGGGGTTGGTGAGGAAATTCTATTTTTGTTTAGTTTCACCATTTTTTATTTTTTATTTTGGGTGTAATGCCTTCTTCACCAATCAATTTTTGATGCAAAAATGAGCACAAAGATTTGGTGCAATTAGTAATTATCATAACAATCCTTAACTCAAATAAGAAAAATTAGCATAACAATCTCAACTTGATTTTTCCCCTTAGAGGTGTGATGTATATATTAACTTTAACTGAAGCATATGTCATATATTCAACTCTTAGCAGCAACATCATGTTTTTTTTGTTTTTCTTGAATTATGAAGTTGAGGTGTCTGATTAACTCTTTTACTTTCTGGGTTCGGTTGAGCCAAAGTAAGCAACGATTGGAAAAATGTTCAAACTCACACAGTTATACAAAAAAAGAACAAATATCTCAATTTAATTTTTAGTAATTTTGCATAGTAGTAATTGAAAGAGATTTTACCTTTTTTTTTATTAAAAGTAGGTTTTCAAGTGGTTAGTTAAGTTTTAGTTGTTACAAGGAGGAACTCCTTCTCTTAAGATGTATTTTTGTTTCAATTACAAGTTCATGAAAAGCAATTACAAGCTTACTAAAATAAATCTAACCGGTCGATCATAGTAGACCCGTGTAACTTAAGTGCATGGGTCACAATAAACATATAAAACCTGAATAGGCTATTCTATCGATGTAATGAAGCATTATGGTTATACCAAAGTTAGAAAATATATATACATTTGACATGATAAAAGTTAGAAAATATTTTTTTTGGTGCACATTAAAAAATATTACTAAATTTGGGTAGATCACTGATCGACTAAACAATGAAATATTTTTAACTATAAATGTGGAATGACTGCATGAATCTACTAAATTATTTCACAATGTCCTAGGTTAGATCTTCAAGCTTTATTATATTTTTGTTTATTTGAAAAATTAACTCCGACCTGAGTTGAACTTAGGACCTTCCAACCTTGCCTTTTATTAACAAGTGATATCTCATTCATCTTACCAGAGATACTTTGTGGAGAAGGAGAAGGGGAGGAGTGTGGGGAAGATTGGGTTTATGAATCGCAAAAGTTGTTTCGAAATGTGTTTAGAGCTTTGATAAGTTGTGGGTTTTGTTGATATGAAGGACATAACGGTCAAAAACTAAATCTTACTTAACACAATGGGTATGTATGGAAACAACCAAAAGATTAGTTAACCTATCACTTGTGTGTAGGTCAGCAAGTGAAGAATGTTTTACTAATTCTTAAACCAAATGAATAGGCCCTAACAAGTTTAATTTGTCTTTTGTTAATTAGTTTAACTGGCAAATTTAATGCCATCATATCTAATTGATTAATAATTCTTGTTTCATAATTATCATGTTTAATATATATATATATATATGAGATAGACGAGATATCACTTATTAAAAAAAAAAAGGCAAAGTTGTGAGAGACTATGAGTTGGACTTTTATTGGAGTCCAAACTATGGATTTCTTATTATTTAAAAAAAAATACTTTGTTTTTGAAGTAATTATTGTCTTCAAACTTTTATGATTGTAAGTGGACTCTAATCTAAAGTGGAAAGTGCATCTTCATATTTTAAAGCCTCGTTTGGTTCGTTTTTGTCAATTTACAGTGCGAGTGGAGATAACTACATAACATTAACTCACAGTATAAGTTCATATTTCATGTTTGGTTGAACTTTAAACTTGTAAAGAAGTTGCAAATTTTTAAAAAAGTAAAATGCGGGAATTAACATAAATGTATTACAAATATATTTTTAAAATAAAAAAGATAATTTGTGAGGGACTTGAAAAAAAAATGATTTGTGAAGGTGTTTTTGTCCATTAAACTTCTGAAAAATATCTCACTATAGATATCTCACAAGGAGTTGGACAACTAAAAAAGATTGATTGCCCGACTCCCTCGCCCACATACCAAGCAAGGCCTAAGTGGATCTACCAACTAAAAGTCAAGAGGAAAGATGCAGTGCCAATGTAGAGCTTCTTTCAATGGTTTTTCCACAAACAGTTCTTATATATGCTCCCTTAGAGCTAGTCTAGCTAAGCCATGAGCTTTAGCATTACATTCTCTGGTAGTAAAAAAAAATCAATGGGATACAACCTCAAAAAAATTAAATCAAAGGAATCCCAGTTGTTAGCTAGATTTTTTACATCAAATTCAGATAAGATAAAGAAGTTGCGCTGTTGTTAGAGTTGTAATTTAAATTACTATTAGCGCTTTCTAATTTAATACTCTCTCCATTCCATAATATCTATTACATTGAAAAAAGATTTTTTGTTCCACTATGCGTAACATTAAGAAATTAAAGATGTATTTATAGTCTTTTTTCTAATTTTACCCGTAATTTAAAGCTATGTCATTAATGTCAATGGGGGTTCCACATTAATTCTTAAAACAAAAACTTACGAAAAATAGACTATTAATGAGGGGTAATTTAATCTCAACGTTATTCTTTTAAGACTTTCAATCATCACTTTAATTTCCGTGCACAAACATAAATGTGAGAGATAATATGGAACGGGAGGGTGTACTTCACAATTTGATTAACAATAAGTCTAGTTGGACTCATGAGTCCGGACTCATATGGTGGTTTTTATAATCGGATAGACTATTTGGACAATCAAAAGGACATAAAACTTTTTTTAATTCAAATTCATTATCGAGCAATTAACGAAACAACCATAATCACTTGTAAAATTCCTATTATACCCCTTAAATATTTACAAAAATTTTAAAAATCTCCCTATGAGTCCGGACTCATAAGTCCATGTAGATTTATTGTTTATAATTTTTGTAAATATTTAAGAGATATAATAAAAATTTTACAAGTGATTTATTGTTTCATTAAACTCGAGATGTATTTGAAATTAAAAAATTTGAATCTTTTTGTTTGATTAATTAGGGTTTGTGTGTCTTGAGTTTTCCAATTGTTGGTGATGTTGGTTAAATAGACATCGGTTTTTATGCCCACACAAACAAATGACTTACACAGATAAATGCGTGTTCATCTCGTATGCTTATTTTTCATGTTGTATACTGTACTTTACTTTATATGGGGTGAAGAGGAGCGTGGGGTTCACGGTCATTGGGCTGATGTGGTTGACATCTAGATACAAGATCACTGTCCAATTTATGGCCCAGATCTCTTCACCCTATAAAATGGTTCTAGCCAGTGACCTTTGGCCCAACCAAATTGTATTAATTAATTAATTAATAATGTGAGTCCTATGACAAACTAGAAAATAAAGGTTTTTTTCTTTTTATTTTTATTTATTTATTTTGCATAAGTATAAGTTTGCTTAGATTAAGATGATGATCAATTTGGTTGATCTCAACCGTAAATCTATCTGAGTTTTAATATGTCTAAGGGACCTCGATACATATATGTGTAGCAAAAAGTTATAGCAAAAATATGTCGCTCTAAAATTATAATTTATCCCTTTCACTCAAGAAAAAATAGTGACTCAATTTGAAAAAGCGGCAGTTCACTTAATTATTGGATGTCATTTAAATACATATTGATATATACCTACATGTGTTTTTACGTGAATCTAAGTGACCTCCAACAATTAAGTGTTCCAACAGGATCATTTTTAACATTTCCCTTTCACTAATTTCCAATCAACACGTCAACATTATTACAAATTACGAACTAAATCAATAACTTTTAGTTGTGGTCACGGGTCTATCTAGTGTATATAAACATATATAACAATCCCCGAGTGATTTTTTTTAAGAAAGCAATCAGTTTTTTTATTTTTTTATTTTTATCAAACCCCAAAGAAAAAAGTTAAAACAAGTTTCTTTTTTTTTTGTTACGTCACAAAAATCGAACTCACAACATCTTCAAACTTTATTTTTTTGAGGGTGTGAGATGTCTTATTCATATCACGAGAGATGGTTTAACAATTTAAAACATGTGAGTGTGACATAATTTGTGAGTTGAAACTTCTGTTGGTGTTGGATGCATGCACACGTAAATGTGACAGCCGTCTTGATATTTATTTTCTCAGGCTTTCAGCTCTATATTTGATGCAATTTTATTTTATTTTTTTTGTCTAAATCACTCTCTATTTGAATTATTCGATTACTTCGAGTATGCTTGGATTGGCACTATAAAATTGGAGGGACCTCCCAACATTATTTTTTTTCATTCATCGTTAATTAAAGGACAACAATAACCAAACTCCAATTGTGTCAATCAACCGTTGTTATTTGATTGAATTTTTACTAGAACTCTCCCTTAGTCGGCCTATTCACAACACAGATGAGAAAAGTGGGCTTCCAAGCCCAAACTCATGTCCACGTATGGGCTTCAATGGCCATTGGGCCCAATGGAACAGATATTGGGCCATTGGATTTTACTTTTTTAATTGATTTCATTTTGCAAACCATTGAGTAGTTGCTTGAGAATTGAAATACTTCGGATTTCGGATATTGAGTAGTTTAGACAAAAAAAAAAAAAAAAAAAAATTCTTTGCTCTTGAAATCGTACCATATATGATGTGATTAGTTAGAGGTGCTTTCTAAGCTAATCGAACGGAGCTTACAGGTTTGTGGATATTGAGTTCTCTGTTGCTTTTTGTTGGGTAATAGAATTCTAGTCCTTTAGCCTTAGTTTGGATCATACATACTCGAAAGGAAGTAGCTTGACATTGAGGTTGTGGGTTGAGTACTAACTAATTCCACCAAAGTTGTTGGGGAAGTTTTGTGCAATTAGTGTCAGCCCAGGTTCCAAATTAATCAAATTCGTTAGTCATTTTTTTTTAAATTATTGTTAAGGTATTTGTAGCTTCGACGCCTCAATTAATCCCAGAAGAGAGAAGTAGTACAAAGGCGGCAACCTGACATATTTCCTCACCAAATACATCAGCAAGTGTCATGTATATTTCCTCACCGAATCATCAATATTTACCTTATATATTTGAAAAAAATAAGTAGTTAATTCAAAAAATAAAATCAAACCAAAAAGTGATTTCAAAGTTCAAACTAAAAATTAAATTGGGTCTCATGAGTCATGAGAGATGCGGTGAAAAAGGGAGATAAAAGCAAGAGATGTACGTAATTAAGAGCGCTTTTGACATGTGAAATGTATAAATAAAAAGGAGGTGATATGAATATATATAATACCTCATCAATATAAGAGGTTGTAATTCAATTAATACACAGAGGCTCCCTCACCCTCTCTTCATCAACCTTGCCCATTATTATATATACACTACAAAAGAAAACCCTCATAATCTCTGCATATGTAAATCCCAATATAAATAAGTTTGATCATACATACATATATATACATATATATACAGGTGATCATATATATATGATGATCTTCGATCTCATAATTGCTATTTGTTTATTTTTGGCCATCTAATTCAGGTAAGATTTATAAAAAAGAACAATTTATGATTGTACTTGTGAGTATTAATTTTGTTTGTCACTGAATGTAAATTTGTCTTTTGAATTACCTTTGATTAATTTCATATATGGTGGGGGCATGCAGTTTTGACTCTTTTGTACTTTTTTTTTTTTTACAAGCTTTTTGCAACTATAATAATGGAGAAAGAAGAGGAGAGCTACTCAGTATGTGGTGAACTACTTGATAATATTTTTGAGGCGATTTTCGATCCCCCGTCGATATGTTATCTTATTCGATACTCGAATTATTGCAGGTGGGAGTTCCGGGGAACTACTCCGGCCTGGACTATATAGGCCACCACCACCACCACCACCACAACAACAACAACAACAGCTAATGAAGCAAAGGTTTGGAGAAAACTCGTCCCGCGGCGAGACGACAACAACAACAACAACGTCGAAATGGTGGACTACATGTTCATGAATAACAACACTCCAATAAACCAACAAATGTCTCTAGACAGATTGAGTTTCGCGGATGTGATGCAATTCGCGGATTTTGGACCGAAGTTAGGGTTGCACCAGGCCAAGACTTCGGAGGAAGATAACGGGATCGACCCCGTTTACTTCCTCAAGTTTCCAGTGTTGAATGATCATCATAAGTTACAAGATGATCATGATAGTCTAGTAATGGCTCCTTCAAATGTTGGTGGCAAATTTGATGGAGTGATGGAGGAAGTAGAGGAAGAAGAGAATCGAATAATGGCACCGTTTAATTCGTCCGCATCGGTTCCTTTCCTCGGAGGATCATCATCAAGTCTTCAAAAGAATCCTACCTTGGAAGGTAAGAATAATAAAAGGAAGAGACCAAGATCAATGAAAACAAATGAAGAAGTGGAGAGCCAAAGAATGACTCATATTGCAGTTGAAAGAAACAGAAGAAAACAAATGAATGAGCATCTTAGAGTGTTGAGATCACTCATGCCTAGTTCATATGTTCAAAGGGTATATATATATATAGGTTTAATTTCTTCTCTATTAATTTAAGTATATAGAATTCATAGATATATGCATATATGTATACATAAAATTAATGAAGTACTTGAGTTCATTCAATTAGTATTAAAAGTGTGGATTAATTAATTTTCAGGGAGATCAAGCATCCATTATAGGTGGAGCAATAGAATTTGTGAGAGAATTAGAGCAACTCCTCCAATGTCTAGAGTCCCAAAAGCGGCGAAGGCTCTTAGGAGGCGGCGCCGAAGGTCCTAGGCCATTAGGTGAAGTGCCAGTTCAAAATTCAATGGCCATCCAACAACCTCAATCTCCATTCTTTCCACCCTTGCCTCTTCCTAATGATCAAATTAAGCTCATCGAACTTGAGGCCGGACTTCGCGAAGAAATGGCGGAGAATAAGACATGCTTGGCTGACATCGAAGTTAAAGTCTTAGGATTCGATGCCATGATCAAGATCTTATCGCGTCGAAGGCCTGGACAACTCTTGAAAACAATAGCAGCATTGGAGGACTTACAACTTAATATCCTTCACACCAATATCACCACCATTGAGCAAACTGTTCTCTACTCCTTCAATGTAAAGGTATATTTATACACATACACATAAACTCTCTTCATTGCACCACTTTTACAAAATATATGTATATTGTGGAAGAGATAGTCAAATAAATAAATTTGTTGGATGATTCAGGTTGCAAGTGAGACTAGGTTTTCGGCCGACGATATCGCGAGTTCAGTTCAGCAGATATTCAGTTTCATCCATGCAAGCTGCACTATATGATGTAGTAGCTACTGCAACAAGCACCATATGTACATCCTGTGAAGAAGATGGGCTCTGATCACATGCAAGCTCTCTTTATCTCTCAAAATATATCTATGCATGCCCATATGTACATGAATAGATGAATATTGAAACACTTGCATGATGAAGAACCACTTTTTTTTCCTTGTGTACCCAGTCATTAGTCTCCTCGGATTGTTACAGATTATATATTATACCTCAGTCATTACTCTATGGTTTTTGTGTATAATTTTGGTTGTTTTTTGTAGTGTATCCTTGTAGATTGCAACATGTATGCCTCCTATTACTCAAAAAAATGTAGATTATATATTAATATTAATACATATATTCGCATTTATAGTGACTGATTACTTAATTAATTGACATTAACATTGAACTAACTATAACCATATTTGTTTATTAATTTAATTAATTGGTTGAGTTTTTATTTTTTTTGATATTGTACTTGGGTGTTCGAATCTTTTTGAGCTATTTAGATAATTTGGTATTATATATTTAACCATTAATTAGTCATGTAAAAGTTAGCCCGGCGTCTAATTATATATATAACTTGTGAGAATTAAACTGAGGGATATAAGTGATTAGTGCAATTTTTGTGCCACTGCCAATCTTCTCTTTGAATTGGGGTGGCTCCAATGATCTCTCTTTCCTTTTTATTGGTCAAATGAAACATGTCTGATTAGATATGAGATCAATGAGTTATAATTCCTTTCGTGTTGCAGTTATCATATTTAACATTGGCACAAGTTAAATCTTCACCTCTACATCTTCATTGACGCTTATGAGTGGATTTGTGTCTATGGCTATTGGATTGATACTTTTTCTTGGTATTTTTTTATTAAAATAAGTATTTTTCTTCCCTCATTGAAAGTGTTGATTTTTTTTTCCTAGTTGGAAGTTTGATTTTCTTTTCTTGTTGGAATTAAATTTGATTTTTTGGGAGTTTAGAATCTGTAGACAAGTGAATGAGGCTGTTCGTGTAATGATGTAACTTTTCCTCACAAATGCTTGCCTAATATGATCAAATGTATGAAATCAACTTCTCAATTAGGTAGCAAATCATGATCTCGGTGTTTGAATGAAATTTGAATACATTTTTTTTTATCAAAAAAAGCGATTAATGCCTATACTTATATTTTATTAAGAGAGAAAATGATCTAAAAGAATGAGTGATGAGACAGTGGTGGGGGATGAACATTGATGTATCAGACAGGTCTATACAGAGGACAAGTTCTTGTTTTTTTTTTTTTTTTTTTTTAAATCTTTAATTTTTTCAAGTATGTGATGAGTTAGAAAGTCAACTCGGTCGTACCTTATAATTGTTTAGGGTTGACCTGCCAGATTTAAATGTTTTATTTGGAGGCATTAGGCTTATATGCATGCATACACGTTGACTTAACGATAAAGGTGTGTTTGTGATTGCACAGATTAGATGTATTGTCTTAAGTTTGATATTTTCATGCACTAGAACATTTTTGACCTTTAATAGAAATTTTAAAACCCCTATTAAATAGAGTGTTATTAAATGTCATTTAAAAATGTGTTATGTTTTAATTTTTAATACATGTATTACACAGAGGTTTTTTTCTTATCAATTAGGTGATATCAAAGGAGTTTTCACCGAATTTGTTCCAGTGATGTGTTAGAATCATCCCAGCTATCGAGGTGTGCGCAGGCTAATTGTACCAAAATCTCGTTAGAATAGTCAAGCTCTCTTAGATACCCATGAATATTAAAAAAAAAAAAAAAACTTGATGAGTTTATAATTAGTGGGACCTCTAATGTACTCTATCTTATGTACTATTTATAGATTGCAACTTTGCGGTGGTCGGTGGTCTAGACTCCATCACACAATATGGATCTTTTGGCGATCTCAGTATTGATTTGTTTTTGTCACACATATATAGTTTCTATGTGGTAATATATATTATTGGCGTTACGTATAAGTTGCATGTGTTTGTGTGGAGATCATGGAACGGTCAACCTGGATGTTGGCAGATTTATTAATTATAATGTACAATTGGAGAAGGCAATGGAAGCTGCCAGCCTCACAATATGTTTTCTAGGTCAAGAAGAAAGTATTATTTTTACCTCCTATGAGTGCAGACTGCAAAGAGACTGAGAGAGGTCCAAGTATAATAAACCTCACCTGCTACGCATCCTGATTTATGTATCGTGATTTATGTGTGTCTATCTCTTGAAGTGCACACAATAGTCTCAAAGGCCTAATGTGATTTTCGATGTGTCATTCACTAGATCAAACACTTCCACTTAGCTTAATTTTATAGAGTAAATAAATTGATTTTACATATTGAATTGCAAAAGTTGCATCATGCATTGATTGAATTGAATTATGTGTAACGGCCAAATTAATTAAATCAAGATTAACGTTGATATCGGAGATTAATAGTTGTAGTTTGAGAGTTACGTGGACAACTCGGTTGGCTTGGACACGAGAACCGAAAAATATGTTATTTATGGATGGTGGTTATGTATATGCGCTGTAAAAAAATACATGATTTCCCGTCGCTAATCATGTAAAATCCGTTGCTATACCGAAATAGCGATGGAAAAGGAGCAGGAGGCGGCGGAAGAGGAAAGGGAGGGGTGGCGGCGAGAGGAGGGAGAGGGCGTGACAGAGGAGGTGGAGGAGGGCGGGGAGGATGCGGCGGAGGCGGGAGAGGTAATGACGAGGCAGCGACGACATCGGTGGAGTCGACCTCTGCGGCGGCGCGGCGGGTGTGGCGGGTAGTCACTTGATCGAGAGGGAGAGGGAGTGAGGAGGGGAGAGAGGAGATAAGGAGGCTGGAGAGAGGGAGAGTGAAAAGTTTATAAATGGGGAGATTAGGATTTGGTGGTGGAAGAGAGAGAATGTGGGCCCCACTGCCACATAGGCGGAGAAATTCCCTATTGAGCGAGAATATTTTCGCCCAACAATTAGTGACAGGGGGCCGTCGCTAACCCCGTCGCTAATTTGGTCAACAGGTCAACAAGAATCTCCATCGCAAATCCGTCGCTAATCGATGCATTTTCTTGTAGTGATGTGGTGTTTAAAATTATTATTACTATATTACACCGCATGTGTGTGTGTTGCTATCGGGCGAGTTTATGTGACGGGTGTTCGCCTCGAAAGGCGCGTCAATGCGAGTAGTGTAGGCGAAATATGTGTACACTGGGAAACTAGACTAATCCACGTCAGGATGATTAGTTAATCAATTAAAATAGGTAATGTGATCATAGGCCAACTAAAACTCAATTAAAACAATAGGCTATGACACACCTCGAATTTTGTAACGAGACGCGAGGCATCGTAGCGGCCCGTTTTTCAAATAGACCGCCACAAGGGCCGATGCGGGTCCACAACCTGGCCTACCAGTGCCAGTTGCGTCCCACATGCCATCTCATTTACCATTCGGTCGTTATTATCATCAATAAACAACAATTTTATTGTTTAAATAGTTAATGGCCTCAAATCATTTGTCTCTAATATCATATTAATCCCAAATATAACACAGCGGAAGTCTTTTATCACGTTAATTCATCTACTAAGCAATTAAATCATGTATTTAACTCTGATGCCTAGTGTGAAAACCCATATATCATCATATGTCAAAAATGTACCTTAATGTAACAAAATATCAAAATATAGAGTCCTATCGGATCACTTATAATCCTAAATCCCAAAATAAAACAAAATATGTATATACAAATGTATAAGCCTGGCTAAACATCTCTATATTCAGGTAGCTTGCCCTTGCCTCGGCTCTTATTAGGATCTGCACTCAAGCCATCACAAAAAAGACAGATGACGAGTCCAGAGTGAGTATTCCCAAAGAAATTAAGTGAGCAACACGAAAAGTAAATACTGGAATTAAACAAAACTATTAAATAAACATGTAGAAACAAAAATAGGCAATTGTGCTCATCGCATGCATATGTAACAGTGAAAGCTCAAAGTGTGTTTCTAGCCCCTAGGGTCAGACTAACATCAAACTTTGGACTCCCAACAGACTATTGCTGGCGAGTAGCACTCAAACAAGGTCAGTATCTGGATCCGCTATGTGGTTGGCGTGGAACCTACGACGCACCCACAACGTGCCCGTCACACTCTCGGGAGCCCTATTCACCGAGATGGTACACGTGCTATGACCTAGTAGACGTACACACATAAATGGCACGAGGGAGAGCCATAGCACGTATACAAAAAATGGCCTAGTAGAAGTCCGTCCATTGTAACACACCAGGAATAGAGTAATGAAAGACAAAAAATGAATTCAAAAGCAAAAGTAAATACTGTTAAAGTAATTTCAGTTAGGATACTACACACCTCACACCGCACTCCGTATACTGTCACTAACCCCCGCTCCGGCTCGCCTAATCCCGGATATCCCAAATTACATGCCGTATGTTGACATGTTTTCATGTATAAGTGATATTGAGTCATTTATATGTGTGTTAAGTCATTTCACATAAATTATGTTAAAACAAGGGTACATTAGCGCTAAATGCCCAAACAGTTATATGTTCTTCGCCCAGACGAACATTAGCGTGTTAAGTTTCTGGCCTAGCACGATAATTGTCATTAGCGTGCTAAATGCTGCCGATTAACGTGCTAATCGCATTCTAGACATCAAAACTGCTGAGAATTCCTAGGTTTTCTACCACCCTACCAACCCAACAACAACCATAACACCAACAACAACACGTCAAACCACTAGAAAACTATTTAAACAACTCAACACCCACCAAAAACATCACCAACATCCCCAAAAGTGTGATCAAAAGATAGAGAAAGTTATGGTGTAAGTGATTCTCACCTTGGATGTGATGATTTCCCATTCCAAGCTCCACAAATCACCAGATGAATCACCAAAACCTTAGTTTTTTGCTCTTCAAATCTCGGATGGAAAGGATAAGAAATAGAAAAGGTGGATGGAAAATAAGTCAAGTTGACTTATATATGTTGAATTTGCATCTCCTCTCACTACCACATCTCAATGCGATGCAATGACCTTTATTTGCTCCCTCACTTGTGACTTCAATTATGACTCTGCTAACTCACTTGCTCTTGTTCTTAGCATAAAAGTCCATTTTCAGGCGTTCCGACTCCCGGTTTCTATCCCAAAACGCGGCATACGCGTCCTACCATATCCCTAACCACCAAATATGCATTCCATATTAATTTAACCAATTTTATTTTGTGTGTCTTATTTTCCCCGACCAAGTGTTAAGTCGGTTAAACTACCCGGTACTCGCATCGACACGTATATCGAGGCGACTACTTAACACACGATCTCGCACGTTAAATGTCATATAATAACACACATTGTCATGCCATTGACATTATTTCAATATAAACATCGCAAATTAACAATACAACACACAAAAATAACCATTTACCTAGCTCAAGCGCGCACAAGCATAACAGTGGGTCCCACGAGTGTCCGAGTTGTCAGCCACGTCGCAACCACGTCATAAATAACAACGAACTATATTCAGGTTGTTACAGGCATCGAGATCGAGTAGTCGAGGGTTAGTGGGATTGCAAAATTTGTTGATTTGGTGAATAAAAACACTAACAATATATATTATAAAGGGCCTAAGCTAATGTAATTGAATAAAATAAATCAATTCCTATAGTTTGGTTATTTAAATTAGAAATCATTTGTCCTAGAGATATGTGTTAACACATCTAGGAACCATGTGAGTAGCAAATTAGTGTCACTTTGATTAGGTTAGTGGGATACATGTCAAGGTATGGATATTAGATGAGCTTCGAGATATGTAAATCACTACAAAAAAATAGCAAATCAGAAACGGAATTAGAAACGGAAATAAGATCCGTTTCTAAATCAGACACGGAATTAGAAACGGAATAAGTTCCGTTTCTAAATTAAAAAGTTAGCGACGGAATTGAGACGGAAACATTCAAAGACGGATTTGAGACGGATCAGAGACGGAATTAGAGACGAAATTAAATTCCGTCTCTGAAAAATGGCGCCAACATTCCCACTAAAACTTTATTTCGTTATACCCGTTCATCAAATCTCGAGATTTGTGACAACAAATCTCGAGATTTCTCTTTACCCCCTCCAAAACCCCCTCGTCTCGTCCTCCCCACCACCGAAAGCAACCGAAAGCCCTAACCAAGCAAACCCACCGCGCGATTCGATCTCATCGTCTTCGTCGTCTCTCCTCTATACTCTCGTCTCCCTCTCTCGGTCGCGCCGTCTCTGGGTCACCGGCCCCCAAATCTCCAACCCCCAACAAATGCGGCGTCTCTGTTCCGTTGCTCTCAACTCTCTCTCTCTCTGGTCTCTCCGTCTCTTTCCGATCCACCGCCCCCAAATCCCCAACCCCCAACAAGTCGTCCTCGCACTACATTGCTCCCTGGTAGCGCGCCTCGCTCTCGTAGTCTTGTTCGGTTGTCTTGCACCATTTCATCCGCCCCTCTGCTCCTCTCGGGTCTCACTCCGTGCTCTCATTCGGTCCCTCTTCGATCTCTGTTCGGTGGTATTGTGCTCTCATTCATTCCGCGCCTCATTGTGCTTGATTGGTGAGTTCTCCTCTTTCCTCTCGAACCATTGTTTTTGGTGAATTGGCGGTGACATGTTATGTAGGTGTTCCTTGCTATTTTATCATATCTTGATGTTGGTTTACCTATTTAAACGTATAATTTAAATAAATTTGATTTGGTTGTAACTTTACCAGTATGTCTCCCTTGCTATTGTATGATATCTTGATGTGTATAACTATTCAGCTATCATAAGTGATATATTGATGTCTTTGTTATATGTTCGGTGTCTCTCTTGATGTGTTATGTAGGTGTTCAACTAACATTTATAAAAAGAACAAGTTTCCACTTCCTTTCAGTCTAATGAAATCAAGAATTTTCGTTCAGTATTTTTGTTCAAATTTATCATGTTAGGCATTGTTTTTTTATTCCTTGCTATTTTATTATGTTTGGTTATGCTATTCTGAAATGCCAAAAAATTGATAATAGGTGCAATGATCTGAAATATGAAAATCTAATTCTGAATATACTAGGTATTACTTTGATCATAGTTCTTTGCATGATTCTTGATCTCATTCAAGAGCTTAGTGAACGAAGTGATGGTTATGGCTATGTCTTCATCGGAGCCAACTCTGAAAGTCTCATAGTGCCCCTTGATTATCAACTTTTTTCTTCACTTGATGTTTACCTTTATAATGTACCCTAAGCTTCTCCTTCACTTCCTTAGTTGTTTGACAAGCCCTAACTTTGTTAAATTTGTTCTCATAAAGCGAGGAAAAAAAATTATTCATGCCTTGATCATTGGAGAGCTCAATCTTGGTCTCCTCAATGATGTATTCTATCATGGCCCTGTTCAGTGGACTGTACCTATTCTCAATTGACTCCCACAAAAGTCTAATTTTCACCCTAATGTAGAACTTCATCCTTACTTTCCAATGAGCATAGTTGGTATAGATAAAAAACACTTTGAATTTTCAACTCCCTATCCTTAGTTCAATGAAAAGTTAAAACAATTACTTTCTAATCCAGGCATCTTACATATTGATGATGAGGTAAATAATCCAGTTAGAGGAATATCGAATAAATGTTGTTGTACTTTGCATTTCGTGCCTTGAATTGCATTCAAACATTAATACTTAGCAAGATAATAATTAAGGACAACATTAGATATTAAAGTAAATTTGATCTATCACCATTCTAGCATTTCTTAATAAAACCTATAATTATATAAGTCATTCCATGACTAGAGTGATCTAATTACATCTATCATCATATGAAAAGAGACATTACATTACAATACGATCATAAATGAAACCACGAGACATCGTGTAACGCTGACTAGTTAGAAAATTAATGACTTTCTAACTTTGTCAATTTATTCTCTATTCATGAGTTCAACAAGAACCTCGTTCTTTCACTTAGCTATCAATTTCTTCTAGATTGTCTTGATCGCTATTCCGATTTACACTATTCTCCAATTAGTGAGATTTCCTATCATCTTAATCATTATGGTTTCATTACTTGAATAGACAACCGGCTCGACAACGGTTACGTTCGAATAGGAATGTCGTCTACAAGTAGAGACTCGGATGTACAACCAACCGGCTCGACAACGGTTACGTTCGAATTGAATTCGCGGCGAAGGTTAAAGAATTCATATCATTTGCCAAACAACATTGTCCTACATACCAAAGTGAAAGGAAGATTAGATGTCCGTGCAATTTTAAGAAATGTCAACTTGTACCGTACCTGGACGTCGAAACGGTTGAGTACCACATATGTAGGTATGGATTTGTCCCGGGATATCACTGTTGGTACGAACATGGTGAGAACGGAGATGAAGGCCCGCGAAACTTTTACGAAATGGATAGCCATATTGATGATCTTGATGTGGGAGGATACGATCCGACACCTTACCGCGAGATGCTACACAACGTGGCGGTCCAAGTTTCAATTGGAATGACGTGGAAGAATCTCCAAACCCCCAAGCACGCCAACTATATGACATGATTGATGCAAGTAGGGAACAATTGTGGCATGGTTGCGAAACCATGACAACGTTGTCCGCAATGGCAAGATTACTTGCGATCAAGTCTGAACATCATATATCTGAACGAGGGTATAATGAAATCATTAAACTCATGAAGGATTGTTTGCCAAATGACAACTCATTGGTTGAAAATTTTTATGCCACTAAAAGACTAATGCGAGGTCTAGGTCTACCTGTTGAGAAAATAGATTGTTGTGAGGACCAATGTATGATTTATTGGGGAGTGGACTCTGAGTTGACGTCATGTAAATTTTGTGGGAAATCACGATACATCGAACATCGACGAGGTCGTGGTCGGAACACAAAAAACCGCCCTTGCAAAAGAATGTACTACTTCCCTTTGGGCCCTCGATTGCAACGATTGTATGCGTCTGAGTCAACCGCAAAACATACGCGATGGCATGGAGATCATTCATCGCAAGAAGATGTTATGCAACACTGTTCTGATTCGATCGCTTGGAGACATTTTAATGACGTCAATAGAGACTTCGCCGCTGAGGTTCGGAATGTTAGTTTAGGATTGTGCACTGATGGTTTTCAAGTATTTGGGCTTTTCGGGAAATCGTACTCTTCGTGACCCGTGATTTTGACTCCTTACAACCTTCCACCGTCGATGTGCATGAAATCTGAGTTTATGTTCTTAACGGTTATCGTTCCTGGACCGACCAGCCCAAAGCAGAAAATCGACGTGTTCCTTCAGCCGCTTGTGAAAGAGTTGCAAGATTTATGGAACAATGGGGTGATTACATACGACGTCTCCACCAAGACAAATTTTCTCATGCGAGTTGCCTTTTTATGGACTGTTAGTGATTTCCCTGCATATAGCATGTTGTCCGGTAGGAGCACACACGGTAAGTACGCTTGTCCATATTGTATGGAAGATACAAATGCATTTCAATTGCGAAATGGTGGTAAGACATCGTGGTTCGACTGTCATCGTCGTTTCTTGGCGAAGTCATCACCATTAAGGAAAGACAAAAAAAATTTCATTAGAGGCAAAATGGTCATAAATGATGATCCGCCCGCTTTGCGTTCTGGTGAAGAAATTTCGGCAGAAATTGAATCGTTTGGCTTGATGAAGGTGACAGAAATCGGAGTGAATCGTGAATGGGCGGATAGCTAAGAATTCGGGATGGAGGAAGAAAAGCATATTCTGGGACTTGCCGTATTGGAAGACAAACTTGATCCGCCACAACTTAGATGTCATGCACATTGAGAAAAATGTTTTTGACAACATATTCAACACTATTATGTGTGTACCGGGCAAGAGTAAGGACATGCAAAATCGAGGCAAGATATTCGTGAATATTATCACCGACCTTCTCTACACATTGATTCGGCGACAAATACTTACGTCCTTGGGTGCTATGCTCTTGATACATCAAAAAAACAAAAATTGTGCGAGTGGGTTGAAAAATTACGTTTTCCTGATGGTTACGCATCGAATCTTGGTCGATGTGTAGATCCAAAGAAACTGCGAATGTTCGGCATGAAGAGCCATGATTTTCATATATTCATGCAACGGTTGATACCAATTGCATTCAGAGAACTCCTCCCAAACCCGGTTTGGGTTGCAATTAGCGAATTAAGCCTTTTTTTCCGATCCCTAACTGCGAAATGTGTCAGTATCCAAGATATGGAGGTCTTAGAGTCTGAAATATCAAAAATCATTTGCAAGTTGGAAAAAATATTCCCTCCAAGCTTATTTGACTCTATGGAACACCTACCAGTCTACTTGGCCTACGAGGCCCGTCTGGCCGGTCCCGTTCAATTTCGATGGATGTATCCATTTGAGAGGTACTATCTTGAGCCCTTGAAATTATTTTCCCATTCAATAGGTTTTATATCAACATTTCCTATGACATTCATACAGGTACCTTAAACATTTGAAGAACAATGTGCGAAACAAAGCGAAGGTCGAGGGATCCATGTGTAATGCTTATTTGGTCGAAGAGGTCACATCCTTTTGTTCTTACTACTTCAAAGATCACGTCTTTACGTTGCATGACAAAGTGCCACGTAACGACGATGGCGGTCTCGGGCCCACACCGAACTTCGTCGGCAATTTCTCAATTTTCACTTATCCTGGTCGACCCATGGGCAAGTCGAAGGAGCGGTACTTAACAGAGCAGGAGTATAATGCCGCTCATTCGTACATACCGCTCAATTGTCCAGAGATAGCTCCTTACGTTCAGTATGGCCGTCACTTTCATTCAATAATGCAATACATTCATTGTTCATATTTTAGTAAGACAACCTACTTACATGTTCGTTTCTTCTAGGATATTCGTCGATGAAATCACTGAAGCAATGAGGGAGTCGGAAGTTGATAGTAGTCTAGAGCACAACTTCCCCATTTGGTTTCAAACATATGTAAGGTCATTACTTTTGTACATTATAGATTCATAAATTTCTTCCATAAGTAATGTGTCATATTGCATTTCTAATTTTTTTGAATAGGCTCGGAATTCTATAGTTGACGAGACGCTCGTTGATCTTTCTGTTGGTCCTAGTCGATCATGTATTGTCTACCTTGGTTACCTTGTTAATGGGTATAAGTTCCACTCCGCAACATATGACGTTAATAGATCGACGCTGAGCAGCGGTGTTTTGGTCTACGCCGATGTTTCCCATAACTATTATGGAGTACTGCAAGAGGTTGTAGAGATTGAGTATACCGGCCTTAAGCGTGTGGTCTTGTTTAAGTGTGAATGGTATGACCCTACACCGAATCATGATGTGAGGACTCACCCAACACTTCAATTGGTAGAGGTTCATCGAAGTCGACGATATAACAACTACGAGCCATTTGTACTAGCAATGCAAGCCACTCAAGTCTACTACCTTTCGTACCCTTCATGAGGAACGACCGACAAGAATGGCTAGCGAGTTTGTTCTTTGTCACCAAAATTGGCCGACGAGGAAACTAGCAAAGACGATAATGACCAGGGCTCGGCGAGATTGCTTTCCAAGATGGGATGCCTACCACGTGCGTAGTCGATGATGCAATCACCGATATCAACAATCTGGATGATCCGACTGGGACTCGATTCATTGTTGAAGCGGGTCCAAGTGAAGAAGTTTATAGTGGAGATGATTCGGAAGAAGAATCCTCACCTTCTACTCATGAGAGTGAATTTGAAACGGATGACGGCGAATAATGTATGTATATGATATGTCAACGTCCAATAATGTAGTTACTTTTATTAGCATGGATCTGCGTTATTAAGTCCAATCATTTAGACTTAATTTCTAATTTTTGTATGCCCTCCTTCTCTCGATGTTTTATTGCTATTTTGTTAGGTTTCATGGCGGAGGTGGTCATCCCCCACGTCGAGGTTTCCCATTAGGAGGCCATCGTCCGGGCGGAAGAGGTGCGGCACCGGCCTCGGCGGCGAAATACCCTCGGGCCTCATGGTCGAGCCACACGAGGGTCCATAGAGGTCGTGGCGGTCGAGGTCGTGGGTCGATACTACCGCATTATCGATTCGACTTCTCGGTCTCTCGAGCACGATACGCCGCGGCGTCACCTTCCCCTTCCATACCGTCGGCGTCGTCTGTACCATCATCATCGTCATCAAGGACTATACCAAATATGCACTTCCAGTTACCATCAACGACATTAAGGACTCCTTTATCCATGAGGCCTGCACCCCCACCACAAAGCATCACCGCAAAGATCCCCACAAGAAGACGTAAAGCGGGGTTGGAGGTGACGACAGCCCTCCGCGGCCACCTCGGAGGACGGACAGGGATGGAGCCCCCTCGCGTGTAGGGGATCCCTATCGGGCATCGATTGCCAATGATACGTAAGTTTGTGTTTGACTCTTATATGTCGTTTTAAATATGGATGTCAATTATTGAAGAAGTAGTTAAGGTGATATGCATGTTCATGAAACACGGGGAGTTGCATCCTTCGCATTTTTGTGCAAGGAGGATGACAAAAGTTTTCAAACGATGGATGATTCTGAAGGGTATTGTTGGAAGTCGATCGCCTCATCATAAAGACCAATATCGGCGCCAATGGAAGGTAAACAAGACTACTAAATGCCTTATGATTTATACTATTTTCTCAATGTCTCGTAACAATAGCAATCGCCAATTTGTAGGTATTTTTAGATGGGATGACGCGATTCCCGAGGATCTCGTGCGGCGGCGTACGACGGGCTTGCGAGCACAAGGTACACCGCATTGATGCACAAGTTAAAGAAGAGTCGTGTGCGCCGGTTTTTGTTACGAGATGAGGCATGGAGGAGATACTTGGAGTACTGGGAGAGCGAAGACTTCCAGGCCAGGTCTAGGCAAGCGACGGAGAATAGGAACACTGAGGTCGAAGGCCCTGGGACTGGACCTCGAAGCACGGTGGTGGTTCCGTGTCTTTTGTGACTACCCAAGAAAGATTGGTAAGTTTTTTGTAACATCTTGGATATTTTTTACATTTATACACTTGTTCACTATGCTTGGTCCTGCACGCAGACTGATTCATCCGAGACGCCACCGACTATGAATGACTTGTATTTGCATCTCCACACCGTAAATCACGACAGGATGACATTCATCGATACTAGATCAGAGCGGTTCTATGTAAGTATAGAAATTATATGTAAAATAGTATTAAGTTTACTTTAACCCATATCATGTATTTTGTTTGTTGTTCATATCTGCAGGATAGGCTCCAGAGCAGACGTCAAGAGCTGACCCAGACTACACCGGACCAATCGGTGGATGATGAGGCGGTGTACCTCAATGTGGCGGGTGAGTGTTCCAAAGGACGTGTCTACGGACTCGGGTCCGTAGGGAGAAAGAAGAGGAGATACGGAGATCCTGGTGCTAGCACGTCGGAGATGCCGGATGTGGTGCCGCGGGCAAAGTTCAATGTCGTTGCGGAGCAATTACGAAAGGTTATGGAGTTCATGCAGCAGCATCTCGGGATGAACATGGACGAAGCAAGCCTAGCTCAGCAACAACCACCACCACCGCCACCACCACCGCCACCTCATGACCAGCAACAGCTGCCGCAAATAGATCCGGTCGATCTACCACAACAAGGGGCCAATGTTGAGCGTGAGACGTAAGCGTGGCTCTCGAGAGATGAGCAGGTTGGTGATACATAGGTATTTCACTTGTTGTTTGTGTAAATTCTTAGATTAAACGTTTGCCTTTGTAGACAACTTTAGCAATTCTTCGAATTACTTTATGATTGACACTTCTTTTTGTGCATATTTAGATTGATATTCCATAATTTATCGTGGATTTTACTTTTTTGACCTTTTTCCGTTTTTGCTAGAAAAATTCTTATGTAAAGAAAAAGATACTATATATACAGAATGTTTGCAGAATATTTGGGAGAAGAAAACATGCTGGCTGTTGTGTAGTCTTATGCCGTTGCAGGTTCTCTCGAGTGCGATGATGAAGAAAGTGGTAGAATTGACAGGGAGCAACATTTTCATGCCATAGCAAATGAATTTGGGAAATCGATAAAGGCTCGTTTTTCGGTCATCTGTGTTGAGAACATGTAGGCTCTTGTTCTTCTAGAATTAGCTTTGTGTTGCCGATCATGTACGCTCTTGTTCTTCCATAAAAGCTAATTCTAGAAGAACAAGAGCCTACATGTTCTCAACACAGATGACCGAAAAACGACCCTTTATCGATTTCCCAAATTCATTTGCTATGGCATGATCCGAATGGCTCCCTGTCAATTCTACCACTTTCTTCATCATAGCACTCGAGAGAACCTGCAACGGCATAAGACTTGCACACAACAGCCAGCATGTTTTCTTCTCCCAAATATTCTGCAACCATTCTGTAGATATAGTATATTTTTCTTTAAATAAGAATTTTTCTAGCAAAGGAAAAGTTCAAAAAAGTAAACAGCATGATAGATTATGTATGAACTGGGATTCCAAGGCAACTAAGATATACAGAGGATAAAGGAAGAAAACATTTACCTGCAATTCATGGTGGGCTCGTTCATCTCAAAGGTATGCATCCAATAATCTAGCACACTGAGTTTTTGCTAGGAAGTGAAACAATTGTCATACAACAATTGTCATACTTTGTTTGGCATAACTAACGAATGCAGGGGTTT
Organism: Stephania yunnanensis; assembly: GCA_039657365.1. Classification (NCBI taxonomy): domain Eukaryota; kingdom Viridiplantae; phylum Streptophyta; class Magnoliopsida; order Ranunculales; family Menispermaceae; genus Stephania; species Stephania yunnanensis. Next base: position 8,333,864 of record CM077582.1, read on the forward strand.
ATACACAATATTGAACCTTATAACTAACCTAAGAATTGATTTGGAATGCTTTTTTTATGTGAAAGTTGATGATTCTTAGGTCTAAGTGTTGAGTTGATCTTGTGCATCACCGTGGCATTTGTTAGTTTTTTATAATTGATTGCATTGCTCTATTAACATTCATTTATTAGTGTTCATATCTGCTTATTTTTTTTTGCTTGTATGTTTAAGTTGTATACAATAGTTTAGTCTCACACATCCTCCATTAAAATCGGATTTTTCATATATTTGTCTCCTAAACTAACAAAATTCCATGTGGTTAGGTCCATTGACATTTCATTATTAGTATGGAAAATGGTATCCTATTAGAGTTTTATTTTATCTCGTCGGACATTTGTGAAAATATACCACATTATATCATTCTTATTGCTTAATATTCTAAGTCTTATCGTGACTCGTTACTATGGAACTTCTATTTCAATAAACATGGGATAATTTTCTAGTCAAATCATTTGTCTATAGTTAAACATTTAATTGAATCATGGGATATTGTTCTTCACCAATTCATTCAAATATTTCCAGATAATAAGACGGGTCGCACCTATTTTTTATATTGTGATTGAATCATGATTATGATATTGAGTTGCTTAGACTTTTAGTCTTGCTCAACTACTCTAGTGCATTCCTTACATTGATTAAAAGAGTCTTTTCCTTCCATTTCCATCAATCACAATTAATCTCTACATCTCATTTTTTTATGCAAAGTTTACTCAATTTCAATTCTTGTATCTAAGCTATTCTAATGTTTATATCACCTTGTCATCCCTTTTACAAATTTCTCAAGGCTTTGCTGTCCACTTAGACCACTTAAATTCTTTTTATCTTAATTGACACAAGTTTATGTTCTTAACTCTTATTTTTTGAATTGGCTATGAACAATATAAATTCGTAGAATCTTGTAATCAATTGAAGTCTTTCGTAGCTAATTCTTATTCAAAATAAATAAACTTTGATATTCAAAGCTTACTAATATTCAGTGGTCTGCCCAAGCCACCCGATTTCCCTATAAACCAAGGTCCAGAGGTCTTCAAAGGAGTGGTGGTACATTGAATGGACTACTCGGCCATAGAGGATGCCACTCTCTTTGGTTGATATAAGCGAACGAGGTAGTGAAGTATCTTTATTTTTCTGTGTGGATTACTTCATTCTCATACCATGATTGTTCACCATTTGTAGAACTCAATTCAAGTATGATATAAAGGCTATAAACATGATTATTCTCATACCATAGATCCCAATTGCTCCCCTTATATGAAAAACTAGATGTACCGCAATGACACTGTCAATTCTTTGAAGAATTCTCAGCAAATGTGCCGAGAATTCAATCAAGGCAATATTTCAGCCCATATCTATTTACAAATAAAATAGTGCAAGGTTCTGGGAGTATTTGTATATGGAGTAACTGAAGTTAGCTAATTTTCTCAATCATGTTTTATGCTAATATACTTTTTTGGTGAACTGAAACAACTTCTTTATATGTGGATTACTGTTTTGCATACTCTTTCTGTTGGATGATAATAGGTGGGAATTCTGCTCATGAACATGGAGAGCAGCAGGAGTCACTGTGCTTACATCTTTACAGTTCAGCAGGAGTCAGTGAGGGATACTAGGTGGGAATTCTTATAACCTACGCAATTGGATACCTCATAGCTGAATTTGAATCGTGAAACGCAGCTCATTCTCTGAGAATTTTACAGATTAAAAAGCTGGAAAGCGATTCTTACGGACTTGGTCGGATCTCGAAAAAATAGAGAAAAGCTGGAGTGAAGGAAAAATTCTTGAAGAAGCAAAAACCATCAACAAGTCCCTTTCGCTCCCGGTAATTCCTTCACTAGTTTTTGACGGGATTCGCGAGATGCTCCTGGTAATTACTAGGATTCTCGCGAGATGCTCTTGTAAGCCATTTTCCCTTTCCTCGATTTCTCCATGTTCAATATGCCTTATACTTGCTTTTATGGTATATGCTTTGCTCACACAACTAATTGATCTATCCATGAGACTTGGGAAATGCATTTGAGTGCCATATAGTGTCATATTAATCATAGGGAATTTGATAATTTGTTTTTGTAGCAACATTGTGTGTGAAGAGTGAAGGCACTGCTAAATGGCTACTTGATGAGATAGCTCGCAGAGAGACAGACGCCGAGAGATCATTAATGCACAGGTGAGAGCCTCAAGCATCTCACTGTTGATGCTTTGGCATGTCAATGTCTTTCTCGAGATGAGAGCTTGATTGTGTGATAATTCACTTGTTTGCTATGAGTTGTTATGTCGCCTCGATTACTAGGTTTCCATTTTTTTTTCCTGAATCTGCCTTGTGCTTGTTTTGATGCTGCCTGTTCCAATTTTGCTGAACTTAATTAACGTTTGTGATGATACTGTTTTTGAGCAGATTCAAAATGAATATGTGATGCTTGTTTGTAAATTCTAAAACATGAAGTCTTCGATATGAATGATTTAAGGGGCCAACCTTTGTACTTGCCCTTACTTAATGAGTTGTGGTGTGTTATGGCTGATAGTAATGTAGGTACATCTATTCATGATTTGTTGGAAATGAAATACTGGGTGCTTAGCCTTACTTAATGAGTTGCAGTGTGTTGCCTTACTTAAAAAGCTCTTATAATTAGAGACTGATAATTAAGAAAATGAACAAACAAAAATCACTACTAATACCAAATGGCTGTATTTGTCTCTAAAGCTTTATGTTGGACTAAAGCCTTAAGCTTCCCATTTATTAGTTATAATTCCTCACCCTAAGAGAGTGTCCTTGTATCTTACCTACCTACTAATCCACTTTGCAAATAATTGCTTCTACCTTTGATCTTTCTATGCAGGAAGACGTATATCAAAAAGAGCTTGTGTTAAGTAGAGTTTTTAAAGCTTATCAAAGACAAATAAGATGGGCGTGATCTTGCTGAACACCAACTTTCTAACCTTAATCTACTGCACATTGATGAAAAGGAAAAAAAACTCGTAATTGATATGCTTCATGCTATTTGTTGGATGTTTTATTCTTTACTGGGCATGAACCAATCTATATGATCCATATTTGTATAAATGGCATGTGAAACTCTTGCAACAAATTGAGATGGTGAACATCTATATTTTACTGTTTGGGTGCGATCATTTGAGTCAAAATGCATTTCTATTATCCAATGTCTCTTGATTATGTTGGTTGTCTTATCTATTGGTTATGTTTTATAGTATGATTCAGTTTCATATTTTATAACTAGTTAAATACATATATTTTGTTGTTTAGGTGGCCGTGTAGATTGGGCTTTGGCCAAGGATGGTAGAAGATTATAATGGAATTGTTTAACTGAGTGATGCCATTGATCATTTGTAAGCTTCACATGTCAACTGCCACTCGAGTTGCTATCTAGTAACTTAATTATGTTGGACTGTTTGTACTGCAATGCCTCTCTAAGGGTCGCGCGGTCATTCCTCAAATCTTTATTTCTTTTTCCTTGTGCATTTATGGTTTTTTTTTTGTAAATAATCACTTATACCTTTGATCTTTCTATGCAGGATGACGTATATCAAAAGTAGAGTTATTGAAATCACGAAAATGAGCAGTAAAGCTTAAGGGAACCCTACTTAAGAAAACAAATTTAATGCTACTATTATTTGTTACCACTATATGTGTTTGTGTGTTTTTCTTTTCTTTTCAATATTGGTAGTGAATTAATGTAAAAGACAACAAATACCATCAATTCATGGTAACAATAGTGGAAAAGAAGACTAAAATAATGTGAATAGATGTAATCTAAGCTATAACTGATTTGAATGTTTTTGAGGGCTCGTAGATGTGCGTATGAGAGAATTGTTTCAACTTGTGTAAATTGTGAAGTCTGTGGTAGCCGCCATTGTTTGCTCTTACAAGCATATCATTTTAGTTGCTTATTGTTGATCCATGCAGGCTAAGCTCCAAAGGAGACGTCAGGAGCTGACACTTCACCGGACCAGCCGGTGGATGATGAGGCAGTGTACTACAAGGTGGCGGGTGAGTTTCCCAAATGACGTGTCTACGATCTCGGGTCGTTAGGGAGAAAGAAGAGAAGATACGCAGATGTTGATGCTAGCACATCCAAGGTGCTACCACAACAAGGGATGAGCAACTTTATGATACTTAGGTATTTTTATGGTTGTTGTAGAACAATGAGAATTGTAATTTTTTATGGATACTTTGGTATCTTAGACATTTATTATACTTGACTACGTTTCGTGAATATATAAATCTTTTTTAATATCGAATTGAATGTTTTTTCTCATTTAAGTCTTTGTTGTTGATATATATTGTTGATTAGTGTATGTATGTGAAATTTTGCTTTTTTGGGGATGTTAGCACCCCCAATGAGTTGTTGGAGGAGGTGCAGGCGATGGAGCAGATCCAGTTGTTATTTTTAATTTTAGAAGTTTCGGAGAACCAATTTGATTCTTGTGAATGTTTTTTTAAAAAAAAATTGGGCATAGAAACGGAATAGAGATGGATTAGCAACGAAATTTATAAATCATGTTGCTAATCCATCTCTAATTTGTGAAGAAATAGAATGAAAAAACTGGGTAAACAAAGTTTAGAAACGCAATAAAGACGGATTAGCAACGGAATTCGTAAAGTTCGTTGCTAATCTGTCTCTAATTAGCAACAGATTAGCAACAAAATGCAAGTAAAACCATTCACTTTGGAAGAATGTGCATTTATGTTCCGTCTTTGTTCCTTTTCTAAATTCGGTTTCTAATCAGCAACAGAAACACATTTCCATTACTGACTATATTAGCGACGAAAATTTTAGAGACGGAATAGATTTCGTCTCTGTTCCGTTGCATAATTGAATTAGTGACATAATTTATGCTAATCAGCAACGAAAATTTTCATTTCTGATCGGCTGTTTTTTTGTAGTGTTTGAGGGAACACCGATTATATGCCAAGTTCAATAAATGCGAGTTTTGGCTTTAAGAAGTCAAGTTTTTTGGACATGTATTTGAAGCTAGCGGTGTATCTATGGATCCCGCAAAGAATAAAATAGTGATCGATTGGCCTACACCGATTACAGTGACCGAGATACGTAGTTTTCTGAAATTGGTTGGTTATTATCATCGTTTTGTGCAGGATTTTTCCCAAATTGCTACACCAATGACTCGATTGACTCAAAAGAACGTGAGATTTGACTGGGATGAGAGTTGCAATCAGGCATTTTCTACTTTGAAAGAGAAGCTAACGACTGCACCAATTTTGGCGTTGCATGAGTCAGAGAAAGATTTGGTTATGTATATAGATGATTCGAATGTTGCTTGGGTTGCATTTTGATGCAGGAGGGCAAGGTGATTGCATATGCATCTCGACGGCTCAAGATTCATGAAAAGGAACTATCTGACGCATTATTTAGAGTTAGCCACTGTGGTGTTTGCATTGAAGATTTCGCGACATTACCTGTATGATGTGCAGTTCGCTTTGTTCACTGATCACAAGAGCTTGAAGTACCTATTCTCCCAAAAAGAACTGAATCTGAGACAGAGACGTTGGTTAGAGTTCCTGAAAGATTATGACTTTACACTTGAGTATCATCCAGGGAAGGTCAATGTCGTTGCTGATGCTTTGAGTAGGAAAGGGTCTAATTATGACGACCCCTTCTTCTAAATAGGGCACCACCCGGCTTAATCCCGTAATCAAGACTTAATCCGAACCATATAAGATTTAATTACGTATTAGTCGGTCTTTCGTCCCATATTCTTCGATATATGTGTTAATATATTATTATATTTCAGAGTTTATTAAAACTTTTTATCATTTTATTATTATTGCATATTTTAATAATTATGCGGAAACTCTTACTACTCAAAACTCCTAAGTGTGGAAAACCAGGAAACACAGCATCACATGCATATATATGAGTCTCAAAAATGGGAAACTATGCACTCAACCCACTATACAACCCAAAACTATACAGTAAAAATATAAACAGTAATAATACAGCAAACGTCGAGTCATACAAAAATGAGATAGGAGAATCGTTGAAATGCTCAAAGGAAGTCGTCGATCTTCTCATTCCCCAGTCTGCTGCTGCTCGACGGACCTACACCCATCATCACAAACTAAACGATGAGTATAGTAATATTTAAGTAATAACTTAGAGAATTCTATGCCACATTTCAAAAATATAAGAATTGTATTTAAAAACGTAAAGTAGCGAAATAATTGTTGAATTAAGTAATGCAAGTAAATACCACAGTTAAAAATGTATAGACTGACACAGGCTAAGTCGAGATGATCTACGTCTGGCCGGCGGTAAGAACTATCACCTAACCTTTCCCAATACTATATGGAGTTGCGCACAACACATTCCATACAAATTGTGGAGTTGCGCTCTTTGCGTATATATCACCTATCTCATTCTTGTCGACCACCCTGAGTATCATAGCTTGTGTGTCGCGCAAGTGTAATGGTGAGTACCAGAACCACGGTAGACTCATGTCCCCGTGAACCGCACATCTCTTGTACAATAGACACTAGATAATCCCTACTTTAGTTTTCAAAGTTCAATAGTTCCAATTCTCTAGGATTTTAAAACTAGATAGCTACAAAGCCCAAGGAAATAGAATAAAAGTCCAATCCAATCCAACTTATCCCAATAGCATGCTTTTGATCAACTATCTATCAAGAACAACATCAATAGTAGAAACTTGAATCAATGAAACACTTTACAAGACATCATGTCACAATATTCAATCATAAATAGACACAAGAACAGCATGATGTGAGATTGCAAGTAGCAATGTCTACAAATAGACCATAAAACAATAAGAGTGAATGAAATGAAATATAGAATATTCACAGCTTTATTTATAATTGACAACGTTTGTCCTAGCCTATCCGATCTCTCAACACTCCAAAATGCGTTCTCAAACTCTCGAGATCTCCCCTTAGTTCCTTGGAGTTGTTTGATAAGTTTTAGAGTAAGCTTAGACCATTACTTAGAGTTTTAAACCCTTTTATAGTGTTTAAACCATTTTTGGAAAATGCTGATTTTTGTTTTGTCAGGGGCAATTAGCGACCTACTTTAAACCTCTAACGGGCTAATCAAGATTAGCGTGATAGTTTTCGACATTAGCGCGCTAATTTGAGCATTAGCGCGCTAGATTAACTACCTAGCTCGTTATGTGCAGCAGAACCCAAAATTCTGCATTTCAGATTCTGGGTTTTTGCTACGCATAGGCCTTGTTATCGCCTTAGGGACCCTCATACATACAACAAGAGGTCCTTAACACCAACCCCAACACAAAACAACAACAACAACAACATCATCATCAAATTCATGAATTCACGAAATTAATGGAATGAAGAAGTTACTTAGCTTGAAGAACTTCTTCTTCTTCACTAAAGCTTCACTGATTTGCACACTTCTCCACCAAATTCACACTAGCAAACTCTATTTTCTCTTTTCTTTCCTTGCCTACCGATTTTAATGAGGATGAAATGAGAATTTGTCGACTTATAGGTTCATTTTACCATACTAATATGTTTGAGCCTTAGCCCTTGATTCATGTGTGCATACGTATCTCGAGACTCAACCAATGGACCATCTTGACACACTTCTTCTTCAAGTCATGATTGAATGACTCCAATAGTTGACTCACTTGACCTCTTGATTTGGCAACACATGTCTCGATGCACATCATGTGATTATTGTTTTATCTCATTAGCTTGGGCACTTAATGTGTATTCTAATGTGACCACATTAAAGTCACTTATAAATTCATATTTAACTCAAATTAATTAAGTTTACACCATAAGCTGTTACCTTGGTCCCATGTCGATACGAAAATCGAGGTACGTCCCCACTCATCTCGATGCCTATATACATGTGTAAATTGACTTAACAGTCTACATATATACAATACACTAGGCATACATCACAACAAATATAAAATACACCTCGACCCTTGCCTCAGTAAATGAACATATCACGGTGTGGGTCTCACAGTATAGGTCGTTGATCCTGTTTAAGGAATTAAACACAGTTAGATATGAGGTAGACTTGAGTCAGATTGACTTGAGAGATGATGTTACATATGAGGAGCAACCGACTCAGATTTTGGACCGAAAGGTGAAAGTATTGAGGGGCATGGAAATACTTTCAGTTCTCGTCAAATGGCAACATCACGGGGACGAGGAACTGACCTAGAAGTTGGAGTCGTATATGCGCGAACACTTTCCCAACCTATTTTGATTCAGGTAAGGTTTAATATTAGAGTTTCCTCTTAGTTTAAATCTCGAGGACGAGATTCCAATAAGGTGGGAAGGCTGTAACGACCCTCAAATTTACACGTGCCACATGTCACGTTTTAGGATCGTTGACTGGACCATCGTGACTTGAAATACTTGTCCAAACCTCCAGAGTTGACATCGAGGTACATTTTATTTTTATGTGGTGTGTGTATTATTTATTTCTATCCGAATGTGAATTTCTAATGTCTGAGTGTATGTTTATTTGTCGTGTTTTTAAGTAAGGTATAAGCGGGCATTCAGTGAGTTGAGACATGAACGGGTAGGTACCTCGAATTACGTGTCGACATGAGACAAAGGTAGTGGCTTATGGGGTAAGTTTGGTTTGAATTAACTATAGTTGTATAGTAGCTTTAATGTGAGCATGTTTGTTATCACATTAATAAGCCTAAGTTAGTAAAATAAATTAATGGCCATATGATGTGCATCGAGACACGTATGACCAATCTAGAGACCAAATGAGTACATAATTGGAGTCACTTAAGCATGATTTGTGGGACAAGTGTGAGAAGGTCGTTCACAAGATAAGCCGCGGGATACGTAAGTGCAAATGGATGTGTGGCTAATGTGTAATCAACTCTAATCATATATATCACATGAGTCAACCAAACTTATCACTTAAGTTTTTTATCTCATTGAGTTGGAACAAGAAGAGAGGCTGTCGGAGTGATCAAGAGGAGGGAAGACTCAAAATTCAGTGAAGTTGGTGAAGTTGTGAAGATCAAGCTAGGTAACCGCTTCCACTCCATTAACATAGCTAGGTCAATTCAATGAATTCATGAATTTGATGTTTTAGGGTGTTGTTTTGTGTTGTAGTTGATGTTAGGGACCTCTAATAATGTGTATAAGGGTCCTCGAGGCATCAACATGGCCTGTGTGTAGAGAAACCCAGAATTTGAATTGCAGAATTTTAGGTTCTGCTGCACGTAGTGCGCTAGATGGGAAATCTAGCACACTAATGTTTAAATTAACTCGCTAATGTCAAAAATTAGCGCGCTAATATTGATTAGCATGCTAGATATTCGAGGTAGTGCGCTAATGTTGAAATTAGCGCGATAATGTTAGAATTAGCATGCTAATTGCCCTGGCAGCACAAAAATATGAAATTTTCCAAAAATCCCCAAAACACTATAATTCAGTTTAAAACATGTTATAGGTCCTCACAAACCTAAGGGGAGGTTTTGGGAGTTCGGGTGTTCGTTTTAGGGAACGTGTCCTAGCCGCAAGGGCGGGAAAGTGTGAGTCCTAGGTAAGTAAGTAAACTAGTTAAGGGAATGCATAGTAATTCATATTCCGTATTTATTGTCTTTATTAATAAATGCCTTTTCTTGGAATTATATTCTACATGCCTTGGTTGAGTGTCTATAGCCTAAGTATGTCGAGAAGGTACTCCTGGGATTATAGCTAGTTGGGCAAACGTGAACACTACCTTTGGGGGTGCAGCTACCCAACCAAACGTGAGTTCTTCCTGAGTACTGGATTGTTGTGGATTTAAGACCACTTAGTATGCCTCTTTTGATTCCTAGGCACTCATTTTTGTCGTGAATATTTGTCAGTCTGTTTATCATGCACTTTCTTTCTTTTTATCCGTGTATAAGTACCCGCATGATATTTGGACTATTTTTAAATGATTCATGAATTACTATTTACATCCTTCTAATTATTACTTTCTACTTTACTGTACTCAACGTCTAGTTTGTGACGGTGGGTGCAGATTGGATAGAGACGAGTAAGGGGAAAGGATCGATGATTAGTGATTTCCTTTGAAGGCTTTTTGGAGTGGATCCTTCCTTTGCAAGATAGTATGTTTTGCCATTTTTGTTGTGATTATTGTATAGCACTATTTTTTATTACACTGTGACATATTGGGATCGAGTGATATAAGATATCATGTATTATCATTTTGTATATTCGTGGTCACCAGATATGCATGTTTATCCATTGATTTTAGTGTTCCACACTGTATATTGTTCCACCTTTATTTAAATCTAAGTTATTTAACATTGTCTTAAGTTTAATTCCGTTACAAACTATTCAGTAAAAGATATAACATAATAACTTAATGTTAAAATACAAATTTAATGAGAAAGTAACTATTGGAGGTTGACTAGGCCTGCGTTGAATTTACGAGGAATGATTCGGGGGTCTACATGGCTTTAGGCCGGGTGGGGCCCAATTTTATGGGAAATTGGGTCCATCACACGAACCTGATTGGAATTCTCGTCATCAAAGTGTCATCTTCATCGAGTTTCATTTTTGATGTTTTTATTTCTTTTCTTCATCAAACTTCCAACTGTAGAACTTCGTGTCATTCCCTTTGTCTTTATTTTTGTAGGTGGAACAACCCTAATTGTTAATGAATGATGACTAATCTCTCCGAGCTGTTGAATAATCTTGATGCGATCATCTCATCAGTGTACTACATTATTTGAATCTCATCGTTCAGATTATATTAGGCCTGATCTACAACATTCTCTAGTATCATACTCAACTTTTTCTAGTACACATGAATATCCTCGAGTAAGATGGGTGAAAAAATCATATTATGAAAATTTATCTCGTGTGCACAAGGAAGACCATGCGTAGTACATATGTAACAACCACAAAGACTAGATTCATGTCCAACATTCTCTCCACGTTCCGTGTAACGACCCTCAAATTTAAACATGCCATGTGTCACGTTTCGGGACCGTTGACTGGACCGTCGTGACTTAAAGTACTTGTCCAAACCTCTAGAGTCTACACCGAGGTAAATTTTATTTTTCTATGACGTGTGTATTATTTATTCATAATGTGAATTTCTAATGTCCAAGTGTATGTTTATTTGTCGTGCCAAATTCACGAGTAAGGTATACGCAGGGCATTTGGTAAGTCAAGACATGAGCGGGGACATACCTCGAGTTGCATGTCGACGTGAGACCAAAGTAGTGGCTTATGGGGTAAGTTTAGTTTGAACTAACTATAGTTGTATAGTAGCTTTAATGTGACCATGTTTGTTATTCAATTAATAAGCCTAAGGTAGTAAAATAAATTAATGACTTTATGATGTGCACCGAGAAACGTGTGATAAATCTAGAGTCCAATTGAGTATATAATTGGAGTCATTTAAGCATGACTTGTGGGATAAGTGTGTGAAAGTGGACCACAAGTTAAGTATCGAGATACGTAAGTACAAAGAGATGTGTGGTTAATGTATAATCAACTTTAATCAGATATATACCTTAAGTCAATTAAACTTAACACTTTAAGTTTTTCATTTTATTGATTTGGAGAAGAAATAGAGCTGCTGGAGTGATAAAAAAGAAGAAAATCATCAAATTTGGCTTGACAAAATCAGTCATTGGTGAAGAAGATCATGTTCATCAAAGCTAGGTAACTCCACTAATATAGCTTGGTCAATTCAATGAATTCACGAATTTTATGTTGTGGGGTATTGTTTTGTGTTTTAGTTGATGTTAGAGACCTCTAGTAATGTGTATGAGGGTTCCCAAGGACATCACCATAGCCTATGTGTGGAGGAAACCCAGAATCTGAAATGCAGAATTCTAGGTTATGCTGCACATGTTGGGGCATGGGCCCTAGGTCAATCCATTAACGATCTTTATGAATAATTTTAGTTAATAAAATAGAGGATTTCATTTGCTGTTTATTATAATTAATTTACATGTTTACATTATAATAAGATCCATGGGTATTTGCAGAAATATCATAAATGTCCCTAGTCGATCATTATACTGGGAACTATAATGAATTAAGACTAGTGTGAGTCTTAATTGATGATCATATGATGATTATACGTATAGGGATACGAATCAAGATCACGAGTACTTGTTAGGGAACAAAGTACTGTAATGAATCGCTATGAGAACATCACATGGATTAAGTCATAGTTGTTTCTCATGATAGGTATATTTTTCAGTCCTCTGACTTGAGATTACCAGAGACTTCAACATTATGAACACAGTGATTTCACACAATCAAACGTTGTCTTTAACCGGACGATTATAAAGGTTGTGATTGGTTATTATGTGAGCAATGTGATGAAGTTGTGTAATCGAGATAGAATTTGTCCCTATCATATAAAGAGAGATATCCAGTAGATCCCTCGATGTGTTAGACTGTTAAAAGGCTTAGTCTAAGTGAATTGATATTGATCAATGTCACTTGAATGTTTTCAGTCTACCTAGAGATCGAGACTAGTACGATTGAACATGTTGGATGACAATTCCATGTCTTATGTTTGATCAAAAGGATATCGTGTGACAAAAAGATGTTGTATACACTATTGATTAGGTTGTATCGATTTGATATTCGTACAACTTGGGTAGTCATAATGTCTTGCTAGAGGCCGCTTATGACTTGTATACCAAAATGTGTTTTGGTACACTGCCAACATTGTATGAGCCTATTGGGTCGCACACTAAGAATGGTTTTGCGAGATTTTAAGATGGTTCAGAAAAATGAATTTTATATGATAAAATTCATTACAGAAACATCTTTGTCGTGTATTACACTTATACTTCTTTAAGTAGGGATATATGTGTAATTTACTTAACCGTCTATATACAAGGGTTGTATAAATAAACGCTTTAAGTTAGAACGCACTGATGAAATTTTAGGGCCGAAACTCTATTTTCATTTAGAAACGAATTAGGGTTTTCTGGTACGCTCTGGATCATTTTGGAGAGAAACAAAAATGTTTGGTATTCTTTTGAAGCTTCGAATCTCGGCCGTTGTTCGTGTGTGGACTGCTGGCGGAGGGCGTTCGTCGTTAGCAGCGCCTTAGAGATCAATCAACCTTCATAAAGGTATTTTGTGACCGATGTATGATTAAGTTTTCTTGGTTTAAACGTTTTAATGGAATTAGATTCGGATCCTGTTGGGGTTTTTGTCAAAATTGTTTTGTAATCTCCACTGCGTATGAACCCAAAAACCCAACAGTGGTATCGGAGCCTTCGAGTTCGATTCCATTAAAAACTTTGCATGTTTTTTTCTAATATATACATGATATATGATAGAAAGCATATTAATAGTTGATGTATATGTAATATACATAAGTTTTCTGTGAAATTTATTATCATGTTTTGTTTATATGATACATATATTCATAATTTAGTTGAAATCGGTTTCGTACATCCTAGTAACCACGTTAGGTTCATTCGAATAATTTTAATGAATTGAATTTTGTATTCTGTGATCCATGACACCATTAGGTATAATCTTTATTTTTCGTGTATTGATGCATGAATGAAATCTCTGTAATTCAGTTTGCATATTTAGGTTGCATTGTTTTACGTTTCTTAAATTGTATAAGTCTGAATATTAATTCGAAACTAATATGATTAGGTTCGATTGGGATAGTAGTTCATGATTCAATGACATGTTTGTGATTATTTGGATGAGGACCGAAATTGCAAATAATTAATCTTCGAAATTGTTTATTTATGTCTTTATATATATTTTGCTATGAAGTTTCTATTTGATAACAGATAGATAACAAATTAGATTAATAGATATTAGCAAAATCGGTTTTGTTATCCCTATTGGATAGGAGATAAATATAGAGAATTTTGTTATTGGTGATATGCTAGGATTCAAATATCTTAAGTCCTAATTGGATTAGGATAAGATGATTAGTTAGATGTGGGTCTGGGTTAATTAAAAATATTTTAATTGACTTAATTTTGGATAAATTAAGGGGTAAATTTAAGATAATAAAATCAACGAAAAATATGATTTTCTATAGCGAATTTTAATTTTCGAAATCGAAATTGCCTTTAAAAAAAACGATTTGCCGCCTCTGTACCCCCGTCCGCTGATCGGTCAGTATAAAAATCTCCAAATTGTTTAGTGATTTAACAAATCAATAAAATATATGATATTTCATTGTTTACATAAAATCACTAAAACTGAATAAAATCCCTCTATTAAGTTTTAAGTCTCATGTCATCCATTTTAAAAACTTGTCAAGGCCTCGATCACATTAATACAGTTTCAGCCATAGCTGGGTGTATTGTGTTATCTTGGTGAGACAAGCTGAATAAGAGTTACCTAAATGTTTAAAATGGTCCGACTTAATAAAGCTATCAAAATAGTTTTGAGCTTTAGGCACATGATGAGATAAAAACATGATAAGACATAAGATGTCCCGTATCTCATAAAAGTATCTAAAATCACATAAGATGTAATCGGTAACTGTTACCTACCTAAATAATCTAGTTCGTGTTACATGTCATATTTGTCATAGAATTAGGTGAAATATGGATTTTAGTCCCCTAAATAAACAAAGTGTGTTTTAGGAGGGTTGTTAATTTAGTGGGAGCCTATTCCTCTATACTAAAATAAACTTTGCATAATCTTTATTGTAGATCAATGGCCTCTTCAAGTAACAATAACCTCATGTCACTGCGATCCATCCTTGAGAAGGATAAGCTATCTCGGGACTAACTTTCTTGATCGGTTTGAAACTTGAGAATTGTTCTTAAGCATGAACGCAAGTTGTATGTCATGGATGCTCCAATCCTTGAGGACCCACCAGCCAATGTTACGAAAGATGTGAAGGATGCGCATAATAAGCATGTCAACAATTCTATTGATGTTGCATGTATTATGCTGACAACTATGGTTCCTGAACTTCAGAAGGACATGGAACTAATGGTAGCCTATGACATGGCTATAACGCTAAAGGAAATGTTCCAACAGCAAGCTAGACAAGAAAGGTTCGAGAAAATAAAAAACCTATATTCTTGCAAGATGACTAAGGGTACGTCAGTTAGTCCTCATGTTCTGAAGATGAAAGGCTATGTTAACCAGCTTGATAGACTCAGATTTCCCATTAGCCAAGAGTTGGCTACGGATTTGATCCTGAATTCATTACTAGAAAGTTACTCACAATTTGTGATGAGCTACAATATAAATAATGTGGAGAAATCAATTTCAGAGTTGCATTTAATGCTCCAAACTGCTAAATAAAATATTAAGAAACCCTCTAGTAATGTGTTGAAGGTCCAAAAGGGAAAGGGAATGAAGAAAAAAGGTAAAGGCAAGGATAAAGTTGTCAAGGTTCCTGCTGCACCTGTCGCAAAGCCTACGGAACAAGTCAAGCCCCAGCCTATTCCTGCTTCAAAACACCCAAACGAAAAGGAATGAAATTGTCATTTCTGTCATGTACCTGGACATTGGTTCAGAAATTGCAAACTCTATCTGGAAGATCTAAAGAAGAAAAAGGGTAGTGGGACTACTACTACAGGTATTTATGTCATTGAAATTAATTTATCTACTAGTGATTCCTGGGTATTAGATACCGGTTGTGGATCTCACATTTGTATAAATGTGAAGGGACTCACCAGAAGTAGAAAGTTGAAGAAAGGAGAAGTCATCTTCCGCGTATGGAATAGAGCAAGAGTTGTTGTCGTGGCTGTTGGATCATATGACTTAGTCTTACCTAGTTGATTTATTTTAACTTGAAATAATTGTTATTTTGTGTCTGCCTTGAGCAGAAACATCATTTTTGTTTCATGTTTGGATATGGATGGTTTTGATTTTATTATTGCGAATAATAGATGTTTCATTTCTCGTAAAGGTATATTTTGTGCAAATGCTTATTTGTGTGATGGTCTTTATATTCTAAGCATGAAAAAGTCCACTGATACTCCAGTCTTTAACATAAATACAAAGATATTCAAGTCAAATGATTTGAATCAAGCCTATATTTGGCATTGTCGTCTCGGGCACATAAATAAGAAACGCATAACGAAGCTCCATAAAGATGGACTTCTCGATTCATTTGATTTAGAAACATATGAATTACTATGCAAGATGACTAAAAGTCCATTTACTGGACACAGTGAAATGGCAAGTGATTTATTGGGTCTAATACATACTGATGTATGCAGTCCTATAAACACAATAGCTAGAGTATGTTATCAAGTATTTCATTACATTTCTTGCGATGATTTCGTGAGATATGGTTATGTATATCTAATGAAACATAAAGCTGAATCATTTGAGATGTTTCGAACGTTTCAAAATGAAGTGCAGAATCAACTTGGTAAAACTATCAAAACACTTCGGTCAGATCAAGGTGGTGAATATTTGAGCCAAAGATTTGATGATCATCTTAAAAATTATGGGATTGTCTCCCAATTGACTCCACCAGCAACTCCACAGTGGAATGGAGTTTCTGAAAGGAGAAATCAAACCTTATTAGATATGGTTCGATCTATGATGAGTCATGCAGATCTTCCATTATCCTTTTGGGGTTATGCATTACAAACTGCAGCTTTCATTCAAAATCAAGTTCCTTCTAAACCGGCTGATAAAACACCATATGAGATATGGTACAGGAAGAGACCTAGTTTGTCTTTCCTTAAGATTTATGGTTGTGAGGCTTACGTAAAACGACAAGTCTCAGAAAAACTAGCACCTAAATCTGACAAGTGTTTATTTGTGGGGTATCCTAAGGAAACAAAAGGATATTACTTTTATAGTCCTGCTGAGAACAAAGTGTTTGTTGCTCGGTATGGTGCCTTTATGGAAAAATAGTTTATTTCAAAAGACACTAGTGGGAGAGAAATAAATCTTGAAGAAGTTCAAGAATCACAGATAAACCTGAATCAAGCATTGGAAGTTCAACAACGTTCTGAACTAGTTGAACCTCCACAAGTGACACAAGGCCCACGTAAATCTGGTAGGGTAAGACATGAGCCAGAGATATTCAAATTTCTCATTACTGATAGGCGTGATGTGTTTCTTATAGATCAAAATGAGCCCACCACTTATCAGGAGGCTATGTTTGGACCAGACTCAGATAAATGGCTAAGTTCCATGAACTCTGAGATGCAATCCATGTATGATAACCAAGTTTGGAACTTAGTTGACTTACCTGAAGGTGGTAAGACCATTGGATGTAAATGGGTTTTCAAGAAGAAAACTGACATGGATGGCAAAGTGCATACTTTTAAAGCAAGACTTGTAGCAAAAGGTTTCAGGCAGACTCAAGGTATTGATTATGATGAAACTTTTTCGCCAGTAGCCATGCTTAAATCCATAAGAATTTTAATTGCCATTACTGCATATTATGACTATGAGATATGGCAAATGGATGTAAAAAACAACATTTCTTAACGTAAAGCTGCTTGAGGACGTGTATAAGGTTTTGTACATCTTGAGAATTCTAGGAAGGTGTGCAAGCCTCAAAGATCTATTTATGGATTAAAGCAAGCTTCTCGGAGTTGGAATCTTCATTTTGATGAAGCAATCAAGGATTTTGGTTTTATCAAGAACGAAAATGAGCCTTGTGTATATAAGAAGGTCAGTGGGAGTGTAATTGTTTTTCTGGTACTGTATTTTGATGATATATTACTCATTGAAAATGACATCCCAACATTGTAAAATGTCGAGTCTTGGTTACGGAAGTGTTTCTCAATGAAAGACTTAGGAGATGCAGCCTATATCCTAGGGATAAGGATCTATAGGGATAGATCTAATAGGCTAATCGGTCTAAGTCAGAGTGCTTACATAGACAAGGTGCTGACATAGACAAGGTGCTGGATAGGTTCAGTTTGCAAGACTCTAAAAGAGGATTATTGCCAATGTTTTATGGCATAAGTCTCAGCAAGATTCAATATCCTAAGACAAATGATGAACGAGACCATATGAATAAGATCCAATATGCATCAGCAATTTGATCTATCACGTATGTCATGCCATGTGCTCGACCTGATGTATCATATGGTTTGAGTACTACAAGCATATATCAGTCAGATCCTGGTGAGAGTCACTGGATAGGAATAAAGAACATTCTTAAATACTTAAGAAAGATTAAGGAAGTGTTCTTGGTCTATGGAGGTTTTGAAAATGATCTAGTTGTAAATGGTTACACAGATACAAGTTTTCAAACTGATATAGATGATTTTAGATCGCAGTCTGGATATGTGTTTATTTTGAATGGGGTGCAGGAAGCTGGAAAAGTTCAAAGCAAGAAAGCGTGGCAGATTCTACAATGAAGTTTGAGTATATTGCGGCGTCGATGCAAAGAAAGGAGGCAGTTTAGATCAAATAGTTCATTTCGAACTAGGTGTGGCTCAAGTATTGCTAAGCTTTGTGTGTTTGTCTTTGTGACAACAACGGGGCAATAGTACAGGCCAAGGAACCTAGATCACACCACAGATCCAAACATATACTCAGGCGTTTTTATCTCATCAGAGAAATTATTGAGAGGGGAGACGTGAAGATTTTCAGAGTACCTACTGAAGACAACGTTGCAGATCCATTGACAAAAGCTCTTCCACAAACAAAACATGATGGTCATGTTAGATCATTAGGCATTAGATGCATGTATGATTGACCATGTTGCAAGCGGGAGATGTTGGGGCATGTGCCCTAGGTCAATCCATTAACTGTTTTTATGAATACTTTTAGTTAATAAAATAGAGGATTTCATTTGTTGTTTATTATAATTAATTTACATGTTTACATTATAATAAGATCCATGGGTATTTGCAGAAATAAACTAAATGTCCCTAGTCGATCATTATACTAGGAACTATATATAACGAATTAAGACTAGTGTGAGTCTTGATTGATGATCATATGATGATTATACGTATAGGGATATGAATCAAGATCACGAGTACTTGTTAGGGAACAAAGTACTGAAATGGCCCGCTATGAGAACATCACATGGATTAAGTCATAGTTGTTTCTCACGATAGGTATATTTTTCAGTCCTCTGACTTGAGATTACCAGAGACTTCAACATTATGAACACAGTGATTTGACACAATCAAACGTTGTCTTTAACCGGACGATTATAAAGGTTGTGATTGGTTATTGTGTGAGCAATGTGATGAAGTTGTGTAATCGAGATAGAATTTGTCCCCCTCATATAAAGAGAGATATTCAGTGGATCCCTCGATGTGTTAGACTGTTCAAAGGCCTAGTTTAAGTGAATTGATATTGATCAATGTCACTTGGATGTTTTCGGTCTACCTAGAGATCGAGACTAGTACGATTGAACATGTTAGATGACAATTTCATGCCTTATGTTTGATCAAAAGGATATCGTGTGACAAAAGGATGTTGTATACACTATTGATTAGGTTGTATCGATTTGATATTCATACAACTTGGGTAGTCATAATGTCTTGCTAGAGGCCACTTATGACTTGTATACCAAAATGTGTTTTGGTACACTGCCAACGTTGTATGAGGCTATTGGGTCGTACACTAAGAATGATTTTGCGAGATTTTAAGATGGTTCAGAAAAACAAATTTTATATGATAAAACTCATGAAAGAAATATCATTGTCGTGTATTACACTTATACTTCTTTACGTAGGGGTATATGTGTAATTTATTTAACCGTCTATATATAAGGGTTGTATAAATAGAAGCTTTAAGTTAGAACACACTGATGAAATTTTAGGGCCAAAAATCTATTTTCATTTAGAAACGAATTAGGGTTTTCTGGTACGCACTGGATCATTTTGGAGTGAAACAAAAAGGTTTGGTATTCTCTTGAAGCTAACACTTCGAATCTCGGTCGTCGTTCGTGTGTGGACTGCTGGTATGATTAACCTTCAGAAAGGTATTTTGCGACCGAGGTATGATTAAGTTTTCTTGGTTTAAACGTTTTAATAGAATTAGATTCGGATCCTGTTGGGGTTTTTGTCAAAATTGTTTTGTAATTTTCACTGCGTATGAACCCCAAAACCCAACAGCACATAGCGCGCTAGGTAGGAAATCTAGCGCGCTAGTATTGATTAGCGCACTAAATATTAAAGTTAGCACGCTAATGTCAAAAATTAACACGCTAATATTGATTAGCGCTCTAGATATACGATGTAGTCCGCTAATGTTGATTAGCACGCTAATATCAGAATTAGCGCGCTAATTTCCCTGGCAGCACATAAAGTTGAAATTTTTCAAAATCTCCAAAACACTATAATTCGATGATAGGCCCTCACGAACCTAAGAGGAGGTCTCAGGAGTTCGAGTGTTCATTTTGGGGAGCGTGTCCGAGCCGCGAGGGCAGGATAATGTGAGTCTGAAGTAAGTAAATAAACCAATTAAGGGAATGCATAGTAATTCATATTTCGTATTTATTGTTTTTATTGATAAATGTTTTTTCTTGAAATTTCATTCTTATTTCTTGGTTGAGTGTCTATGACCTAAGTGTGTCGATAAAGTACTCTTGAATTATAACTAGTTAGGCAAACGTGAACACTACCTGCGGGGGTGCAACTACCTAACCAGACGTGAGTTTTCCATGAGTAATGGATTATTGTAGATTGTTGTGGATTTAAGATCACTTAGTATGCTTTTTTATTCTTAGGCAATCATTTTCGTCGTGAATATCTGTTAGTCTGTTTATCATACACTTTCTTTGTTTTTAGTTGTCTTTAAATACTCGCATGATATTTGGATTGTTTTTAAATTATTCATGAGTTATTGTTTATATCTTTCTAGTTATTACTTTTTACTTTACTATACTCACCGTCTAGTTTGTGATGATGGGTGCAGATCGGAAAGAGACAAGCAAAGGGAAAGGAGCGGTGATTGGTGACTTCATTTGAGGATTTGTGGAGCGGTTCCTTCTTTCAAGATAGTATGTTTTGCCATTTTTAGTTGTAATTATTGTATATTACTAATTTTTATGACACTAGGACATATTGGAATCGGGTGATATAGAATATGCATGTTTATCCATTGATTTCAGTGTTCCACACCGTAGGTTGTTTCACCTTTATTTAAATCGAGTTATTTAACCTTGTCATAGTTTTAATCCCACTGCAAACTATTATATAAATGGCATAACATGATAAATTAATGTTAAAATACAAATTTAATGAGAAAATACCTATAGGAGGCCGACTAGGCCTACATGGACTTTGTGAGGAACGATTCGGGGGTCTACGTAGGTTTAGGCCGGGTGGGGCTCAGTTTTATAGGAAATTGGAGTCGTTACATTCCATTTCATCTATAATCAACTTAAGCCCTTTGAGAGATGTATCAACGCAACCGGCGATACAAACCATCAACATATTCATGTTGCAACACATTCAAGCTGAGGTCAAATGATGTCTTGATATTGTTATGTTGGATCCTAAGAAGATCATCTACCATACCCTAAAAGTCTCAAAATTGTCTGACTGTTGCCAAGATGTAGCTTCAAAGTGAAATGCGCAGACTTAACCCTCTACATCGTGGTTTCTCCAAAGTGCATAATTCAGTATGTCCATGTCGGTACAAATTTCTCCTTATAGTACTTCACCTATGTGTTATCCAAGTAATCAATAAGACCCTTCACAGTTCCAAACTTAAATTTTAAGTCATTATCATAAGTTCAAATGATGCATCTGACTTAGTATACAATACACACCTATCCACCTATCCATGAAACATGCGAAGTCTTCGTTTTCCCCAAAACATCTTCTTAGTCTTGGTCAAGATTACTTTGTTGATGTGCTAAGAGCAAATAAAGTGAGACGATATTGGAAATACTTCTTAGATTACACTAATCATGCCTAACTCTCGATCTGTAACAATCACGTCATGTTTAGGCAACCTGTCCAATGTAGACCTCAAGTTCTCAAATGTCCAAACATAATTGGCGTTAATAGTCTCGATGATATGAAAGCAAACCCAACCGAGAATGTCAAATGCGTCAAAGTGATACCAACTATCTCCAACAATTACATATGATACTTATTAGTTTTGTTTGTGCAATCCATTAAAAGAACCGACAGGAAACACTATAGCAACTTGATTGAATCAGGATGTGCCCAAAATAATTCAGTGACGACATTTGTCTCAAGATGTTTCATGTGCAACGACAACCACTTATTCTTCTCCAATATGTGCAATAGCTGTAAGAATTTAAGTCATCCACCCGCATCATCAATTCGATATTTTTGTCGTCCATTGTATATTGTCCGTATAGTCGAAACATTATGTACATCCATTTGCTTCAACGTGTTGAGGATATCTTGTGACTTCACATTCCCCTTAGTCATCTGCACCAAAACCACCTGCTCACCCGAATCCAATCTTGCTGCAAATGAGTGGTCATCCAAGTTGTTGACGGGGTCATGATTGTGCCTCCCACATACCAAATTGATGTACCACAAATAATTCGCATTTTCCTTGATATAAATAAGAAAAAGCGCCCACATTTCATAGTACCATTTTGAGTCCTTGTATTTTTCCTCTTCGATTCTTGGTTTCAAAGCAAGTTTTGTAGCTTTGGCTTTTCTAGTCTTTGTGACATTCCCTTAAATGTATCGAACCTCTCACATGCAAGTTTGATCGTTCCCTTGAGCTTAATCCCTCTCGATATCGTGCTTCGTAACTAACATAAACTTGTTCACATGACCGATCATTTAAAGCCATGAAATAGCCGCTTCTCTAGATGGGAATGACGTACGAGGAGTAAAGGCATCCTTATAGTCTGGAAATGATGTGGAAATCGGCATTACCTGCAACATAAACATTGTACCATAAGGAGTCATCACCAAGACACTGCAGATTCGCCAAAAACACAAAAACATACAATCTCGATAGTACATGTCGAGACTTAAAAAGCGAGACTCTTGGTTAGGTACTATAGACCAAGACTTATTGACAAGTCTCGATCCTGTGTGGTCGACACAATCGTGTTTGAAAAAAAAAAAAAAAAAAAAAAAACACAATAAAAATAAACAAATATCTCTCTATTAGGGGTGCCTATGACCAAGACTCTTGGATTAGTTTTGGCCAATATAGACCAAGACTTATTGACAAGCCTCTCCCGCATGGTCCCCGGCCTCCTCTCACCACACAATCGATGTGTTTCGTGCACTAAAACTCGTGCCGGCCGCGTTCTTGAAATGAAAAAAAAAAAACACTAAATTTGCAAATACCTCTTCTTGTACTTCCTCCTGCATCATTGTGTTATCTTCATCCATTTCACGCTTAAAAACTTCGAAATGGCGGATCTACCAAACCTTAGAATAAAAAACCAAATCATTAATGTTACTACTTGCGACACAAACACATCTTTTTCAAACTTGAATATGGTTGGAATCGATTGTTACCTCGCCATCGGATGATGTGAAAGTGAAAGAATCGATAAACGTTCATTGACGGATCACGTGGGTTTTAGTTGGAGATGAGAGAGGATGGTGGTGGGGTGCCTAAATTCGGTTCAACTATGGCTTTGGGAAGTGTGGGTTGTTTATATGAAAGGGTAATTGTGTCATTTACACCAAGATACAATTTGGAGGAGAAAAAAAAAAAAAAAAATATAAAAAATAAAATGGGTGCCTTCATTAATGGTGGGGTGCCCATAATGCGCCTAAAAAAATATGGGAAGTGCTACTCACCCACTTCAATACTTTTTCTAACCATATAGGACACCCGAATGGGACACAAAAGTTTGTGTCCCTCATGCGTGTGTGCATGCATTCGAGGCATATGAAGGGACACACAAGTGCGTGCTCTATCGAGGTTACACTTGCATTCTCAAAGGTTTTCAATAGTCCTTCATCTCACGACCAATAAAATATTTGACACATTGTTTAATTTAATGCAATTGATGGTGTGCTTTATTCATATGAAAAATTTATAGAATAACACCTAATAACACACTCCAGCGCAAACCTTGCATATCCCACCATGTAATGCATTTTGAGATGTGTAACTTCACATCTCGAGGTGAACACGGACGACTGATGTGTGGGTGTGTGCTGTCAGTGGTGTTATTTTAACATTTCCTATTCATATTTGTTTGATCTATTTAAAAAATTAGTGTTTAATATTTTCCATTAGTTGTCAACCTAGCATAATTTTTCCTTCCCTCAGCTAAACTTGAGAATGGTTATGTAGCACATAAAAGAAGGCCTTATATTCTTTCTAAGAGGAACCTAATATTGAACCTCTGCCTCACATATAAAATGAAACAAATGGGATCAGCGTAACCTTATTTTTGAAACGTTTGAATGAGATTCAGCCTCTCAATTTCACTAGAAAAAACTCTTTAACTTTTCACAAGCCTTATGTCAAGTCTTACATGTTCTTTTTTAAACTTATAAATCTCCCCAGCTCAAGTAGGTCTCAAGAAATTTTGCAACTTCCAAGACTTGAACACAAGACATCTGCCTCAATCAGCATTTTAGCTGAAGGAATATCAAAGTAGTAAGTTGAGTTTAAAGAAGCTGAGACAAGAAACAAGAATAAAGAAGAAAGATTTCTGCAGTAGTCTATTGATTTCATTTAAGTTGAATAGCTTAAATACACAAAAAATACTAACTGAAAATCAGAAAATAAGGAAACTACTCCTAGAATAATGCCACTACAACTGATACACCAAGATCAGTCAAAGAAACTAAGCTAAAAACAAGGAAGTAACAACCTGAAACATTAGACTAAATCAAACAAATAAATACTCGCAAAGTGAGGCAAAATTCAACACTCCTCCTTGCTTCGCTTGTTGCACACTCCAAGCTTTTCTCTCGGGAATTCAAACTTGCTTGTCGGTAAGGCTTTGGTGAAGATGTCCGCCGATTGATAATCATCTGCAATACTTCAACTTAATTGATCCTCCCTTCGCACATCTCTACGAGAAAAATAATTTGATGTTGAAGTGTTTTGTTTTTCCATGAAAAACAGGTTGTTTGAGATAGCAATTCTTTGCTTGATTGTCCACAAACACCTCTGTACTTCCTTCTTGCTTCAAATTTAGATCAATCAACACTTTCCTAAGCCACAATGCTTGATTCGCAGCATTTGTAGCAAGCAATAAATTCAGCTTCCAGCGGTGGATTGTGCAACAATATCTTGCTTCTTAGAACACCAAGTGAACACCCCTTAACCTAGATTAAAACAATAACCTGAAGTACTCTTCATATCATCGAGAACCACCATAATCAATGTCTCGAATATCCCTGTGAGAACACAATTTGATTTGCACAAAACATAACTCCAAAATTAAGTGTTCTCTTAACATATCTCATAACTCTCTTATTTCTTTGTAAGATGAGTTTTAGTTGCACTATTAGAAAATCTGGATAAGACACTTACAAGCATGTAAAATATCCGGTCTTGTTTAGTGAGATACATGAGACAACCAACCATACTTCGGTAAAGAGTCTCGTCAACTCTTCCAGATTCATCATTCTTGCGAACTTTTCCTTTTGACACATTGGAGTAGCCACTTCTTTGCAATTCTCCATTTTGAACTTCTTTAAAATCTCTCTTGCATACTTCTTTTGACAAACAAAAAACTC
This sequence comes from Stephania yunnanensis, assembly GCA_039657365.1. NCBI lineage: Eukaryota > Viridiplantae > Streptophyta > Magnoliopsida > Ranunculales > Menispermaceae > Stephania > Stephania yunnanensis. The sequence goes on from CM077582.1 coordinate 8,359,454, forward strand.
ATTTTGCTTTTGTTTGATCTCCATTCCGAGAAAGTAAGCCATCTCTCCCAAATCCGTCATCTCAAATGTCCTTTGCATATCTTGTTTGAAATCTTCAACAAGATTGACATTGCTACTGTAACCGACAAGTCATCAACATACAAAGAAACAATCACAAAATTGACTTCATCACCTTTGATGTAGAGGGTAGCTTCACTTGGGCTTTTTTGAAACCCAACTTCATCAAATGCTCATCAATTCTCTTTGTACCAAGCTCTAGGTGCTGCTTCAGCCCATACAAAGCTTTCTTTAGTAGATAAACTTCATCTTCATGGCCTTTAATTTCAAATCCTTCCTACTGATCGACATAAATCTCCTCCTCGAGAAAACCATTCAAAAAAGCGGACTTAACATCCGGTGATACACTTTCCATTACTTTTGTGCGGCAATGGCTAGTAGCAATCTAATAGTATCCAATCTAGCAACAGGACCAAATGTGTCGGAAAAATTAACACCATAAATTTGAGCATACCCCTTTACAACAAGCCTTGCTTTGTGCTTGTTGATTGAGCCATTTGCATTTAACTTAGTTCTGAATACCCACTTCACTCCAATCACTTTTCTGTCAGCTGGTCTTTTCACAAGCTCCCAAGTTTGGTTCTTCTCGATCATGTTGAGCTTCTTCTTCCATTGCAAACTCTCCATTTGGGATCATTTTCAGAACTTCCCAAAAATCAGCGAGTTCAAGAATTGCTACATTGCACCTTTGGTAAATTTCAGCAAGTGATCTTGTACCTCTAATTGGAACATCATCAATCAATTCATCTTCCTTCAATTTGAAACTTTGAATTGCGAAGTAAATTTGAGGTGATTTCTCTCCATTCCAGTCCCAAATCTCATTTTCCATGAAGTGCACATCTCTACTTATTAGAATTTTCCTTGTATGAGGTTGGAAAACTCTATAAGCTTTAGAAATTGTGCTATATCCCACAAAAATTCCAGCCGTTGCCTTTTTATCTAGCTTATCTCTTTTGATCTGAGGCACATAAACAAAACACAAGCATCCAAACACTTTTAAATTTTTCAGAGAAGGTTTGAAACCATACCAAGCTTCGAATGGTGTCTTCCCGTCTACTGCTTTTGTAGGAAGCCGGTTGAGAAGAAAAGCGAAGTATGTGCGGCTTTCACCCAATACTCCTTTGGCAAACTCTTCTCATGAAGCATGCATCTAGCCATCTCCATTATTGTACGATTCTTCCTCTCACTTACTCCATTTTGTTGAGGAGTATATGGAGCAGTAAGTTGATGTTCGATTCCGGCCTCCTCACAATACGTGTTGAACTGATTTGATGTGTATTCTTTGCCATTATCAGACCTTAAGGCTTGAATTTGATAGCCACTTTGAGTTTCAATCCACTGCTTAAACTTCCAAAAAATTCCAGCAACTTCTGTCTTGAATTTAAGAAAATAAATCCAACACATTCTAGTGTGATCATCAATAAAAACAATGTAGTACTTACTCCCATTAAGTGAAGGAGTTCTTTGAGGTCCAACCAAATCTGTGTGGATTAATTGCAGCCTTTTAGTAGCCCTCCAAGTTGCTTGCTTGAAAGGAAGTCTTGTTTGCTTTCCAAATTGACATGTCTTGCAATCTGGTAATTCAAACTTCTAAGTGAGGTAAGCCTTGAACCAACTCTTTTCTTTGCAAATTCAACACTTCTTTGCATGATGAAAGTGACCAAGTCTTTTGTGCCACAATTCTGTGGTAAACTTAATGGCTGAATAAGCTGCAATCTCCTCCTCCGAAGGATCTAGTACGAAGCTCTTTCCCTTCATGTTGACTTTGAACACTTCTTCTCCTCTTGAATCCTTGATTAAGCATCGATTGCTTTCAAAGATTACTTTGAAACCCCTTTCGAGTAGTTGGCCTACACTCAACAAATTTTGGTTTATGTTAGGTACAAACAATACATCATTAATTAACTTTGTACCTGAAACACTTTCAATTGCTATCGTTCCTTTTCCCTTGACCGCAATGAAGTCTCCGTTGCCAATTCTGACTTTGGAGGTTATAGATGTGTCGAGCTCTTTGAAGAGATCTCGATCGAAGGTCATATGATTTGTGCAACCACTGTCAACAAGCCACTTATCGCTTGCATTACTTGAGGCGAAACAAGATGCAACAAAAAGTTGCTCCTCCTCTTCTTCTTGATCAACAACTTGAGCTGCATTTTTATGTTGAAGATTGCCTTGAGTCACATTTCTTTGTTGAGGATTGCTTCTACATATCTTTTGATGATGTCCTCTCTTCTGACATTTCTCACACTGCTGGTCGGGTCTCCTCCAACATTTAAAAGGTGGATGACCTTTTCTTCCACAATGTTTACAAGGAGGGAAATCAGATTTTGTTCCCATATTAGTTTTATGGGAATCAAAAGCGAGTTTCTTTTCTTGTTCTTCTCATATTTCTTCCCTTTTCCTCCTTGGTTGAACCGAGTTCTTGCGCCTAATGCACCTTCAACACCGCTCGGATCTCATGAACCTTCTTTGTTCTTGTGCACACGCAAGGAACTTAACAATTACTCGCCAAGCTAACCTTTGATAAATTTTTAGTATTTTCCAAAGAAGAAATGGCTGATTCAAATCGGTCAGGAACAGTCACAATAATTTTTTCAACCAATTTAGAGTCGGGAAATTCAGAGCCGAGTAATCTTACTTTGTTGGCAATGCCTAGTAATTTGTCGGAATACTCTTTGATGGTCTCCGAATCCTTCATTGTTTGTAGTTGGAATTCTCGTATCAGATTAAAGACTTGCATTGCTCTAATCCTTTCATCTCCTTCGTACTCACTCTTGAGAAAATTCCAAACTTCAAATGCTGATTTCTTTGTCATGATTCTGACAAAAACTTCTTCTGAGACTGCTGCAAACAACGAGGCTTTAGCCTTGGACTTTCTAGTTTTCTTCTCCTTGTGATTCTTGAGTTGCGCCATTGTTGGATTTTCCTGCAATGGAGGAACTTCGTAGTCCTCTTCAACAGCATCCCGAGAGATCATGCGCCTCTAGATATGCCTCCATCCTGGCTGCCCATACATGGTAGTTTTCACCATTAAACACTGGTGGTGCTAGTGAAGTGAAGGGCTTTTCAAGTGATTCTGAATCCATGAAAGTAGATGGATATCTAGGCCTTTCAATGGTGGATTTTACTCGATTATAGGTCCTCAAGATGACTACTCGATACCAATTTTGAAGGAATATCAAAGTAGTAAGTTGAGTTTAAAGAAGCTGAGACAAGAAACAAGAATAAAGAAGAAAGATTTCTGCAGTAGTCTATTGATTTCATTTAAGTTGAATAGCTTAAATACACAAAAAATACTAACTGAAAATCAGAAAATAAGGAAACTACTCCTAGAATAATGCCACTACAACTGATACACCAAGATCAGTCAAAGAAACTAAGCTAAAAACAAGGAAGTAACAACTGAAACATTAGACTAAATCAAACAAATAAATACTGCAGCAGCTGAGGCAAAATTCAACATTAGCGCTTGCTCCGCTGTCACTGCACTACATTCGTAGTCGTTGGGTGCATCTCACATGTTCTTTTGTTGATAAGAGGATCAAAATAACTACTGAAACTATGTCCCATCTAAAACGAAAACAAAAAGATAGTGCCTGCATCAATGCAACTGTTGGTGACAAATTCTCTTAATATTGCTCAGATGCATGCATGCATTACCAACTGTTTTACCAGAATTCCTGTGTTCTTCACTTATCAGCAAGATTTAAAAGAAATGTAAAAACAACACAACAACAACAACAACAACAACAAAACCGCAGTCCCAAATTAATTGAGGTCGGCTACATGGATCAAACTCTTCTATTATGCTCAATTTGGTGCAATTGAAATGTAAAAACAAAAACCATTCTTTTTTGTTTATCATGGCAGCCAGGCAAGAGCCGACTGCGATGACAACGTTAAATTATCAAAATGATAAGAAGAGTTTCAGCTTAGGATGAAAGAAGATGCAAGCCACCCTTTACTCTGCGATTTTTGGCTGTTGTACTTCTATCCCATCTTATTGTTTTGTTGATTAACTGCTCACAGTCACCTCTAGTTTCAGCACAAAAAGAACTTTTCTACTCTTCATGTCAATTGCTGGGGTAAATAATCTCATCGAGCTGGTTTTCGACAATGCATGCTCCAAATGCTTAGGCGCATAAGAATCATCGCGCTTAATTAGGGAAGGTGTCTGCGAAGAGATGCCAATGCAGAATTTGTCAGCATAGTTGCAATCTGGAATTCAAATACTTGGGCCTATTGTATGTTGTGTGTAGGCACGCTAAGATAAAACTTGGTGTTTTTGAAGTCGTCCAGAAGTGGATTGTACCCATCCTTGGTTCTTGTCTTTGAGGGCAGACCAAACTCTTCCATGAATTGATCTGTTCCAAGCTACATACACAGCAAAGCATTGTTTCAGCATAAATGTAATATCAGATAAAAAAAATGCCGTCTGGACTCACTAGATATGCGTAAAAGCAACCGATGCAGAGGGGAGTTTGAAGGGCACAGGCACCAAAAGAAGAGGAGCTTCTAATGCACGAAATTGAAATGGTTTTAGCAATGTGTACGCAACATCAAGTCATCATTTAGAATAATTATTATTTAAAGCAAGTAGTATTTCTTAAAGCATTGCTTCCAGAAAATCGCATAGGAAGTTCTTCGAGAGAAGATAAGCTAGAATAGATATGGATGAATAATCTTTTTTTTTTTCTATTGCATTGAGCCGAAGTTTTTACGAATTGAAAATGAGACTTACAATGATAGTTCGCCTTTTCTTCCCTTGCTTGCGTGTATCCTCTAGCAGATTCAGCCACCCAGAACAGTAATGATCGATGCGCTCCAGAAGCCAGAAGTCAGTTGGGAAAAATATATCTGCATCCCCCTGTGCATGAGAAGACATAAAATCCTAGTGAAACTGTCTGTATAAGATATTTTCTTCAAAATATCATGTACTTCCAACATGATATAATGTGTCAATGAGTTGGTCAGCAGAAAATAACATGCTATCAAGCCATTAAAAGAGAGCCTTAAAGATAATCAAGTTATGTAAAAATCAACAAATTGATCAACAAATTACATGACTGGACTGCGAATTGGAACGATGCTATTCCGTCTATGGAGTCACCTACACACAATCAGGAATACTTTTCCTAATCGTTGATATCTTCGCCAAGAACCAAATTAGTGAAGCAAATCAATCAAGGATCAAGGCAGAAAGCCCAACACAGAGAAGATAAGTGCGACATCAGAATACATATTAGAATCGATCCTGCGAAACATTTGCAAACAATGGCGTGGGTGACAAGGATAAGATGAGTGAAGCTATAAACTTAAGGGCCTATCCTGGCACAGCCCACCCAATACAAGATACTGGATGAGTTAGTGTGACCCCTTAAAAGTTAAAATTCACCGTAACTAATCAACAGAAATCAAGTGCAGGTCCGGACTGTGGTCTAACCATGAAATCATGAGAGAATTAAAAAGGCAGTATGGCTCAATGACATGCTCCTTCTCCACGTTTTCTACACAGCAAAGTGCCTGCTTTCTAGTATTAGCCACCAAGTCCCAGTTTAACTCAATAGGGAAGACAGGTCAGTGCTGGTAACCTGGAGTTCAGTTGGCCCAGATTGATTTGTTAACTAGGTTTGGCAAAGTCAAATTGATATCTTTAGCAGATAAATTGTGAACAAGCCAAGGTGCCTAAAATTGCCAACCTTATTCATGCAAGTTGGACTCTGCTAGATTTAAATTGTTCAAGAAAATCTAGAAAATAGACATACATATATAAGACTTGACTTTACTGCAGTCAAGTGTTATTCAAAGATCCCAACATGTGATAAAGCAAAACTGGGGCAAAATAAGCCAGATTGATGAATGCATGGCTCAATTCAGAAAGAAATGCAAGGTCTTTTGATGGCTAAATTAAGGCACGCTTCCTTTGAGGTTCAAATATTTAATGTTCTTTCTTCTATGGTAACAAATAATGGATAAACAAGAGCATAAAGACTCAAAATTATATTCTTCATCTTAAAAGGAAGCACACAGTTTTCAATATATAAAATCATAAGCACAAAATTATTTCTCTTTTCTATATTTTCAGGATCTAGAAGGTAATGTAGGAGTAAATGAGCGAAGTCAGGCTGAAGTCGGAGCGAAAATGTCAAAATATTGACTGAAGTAACCAGCGATTCGCCAACAAAGTGGGGTACAACATATGGCGCTATGAGATTACTGGAGCACTGAGAGGGTTCTGAATCAGAAATCCACCGATCTAACACCAATGTGAGAAGATAAGTTACGGTGCCACCAAATCACCGGACCACAGAGATCATGTAACGATGTGGAGCGACTTGCCAACGATGTGGGAATAAATTGACGACACTATCATGACGCTGGGAGGAAAGTTATAGTTAGTGTTAATTATGTACCAGCGATCTACGAATACGCAAGTCTCCAAGAGGTCATGTAACGGCCCGAACTTAAATACAAATCACCTATGTTATGTTTGTATGTTGTTGTGTAATAATAAATTAATAGGTCAAGTTAACACGTAGGGAACGAGCCAACTCAATGAGTGAGAATAAGTTGAGATTCATCACGACGTATATGGATATAAAATTGAAACTCTCAGTTTTTTTGAAGAAATAAAAATTTCATTAATCATCAATGGTTCTCATTACATTCAATAGAACAGGACGGGACATAGAATCAATCGCTGCAACAACTTGATTCACTAATCCCAATTGTAAAAGAACATTCAACTGCCATAAAGTTGATTTTCAAGAACCGCGACTACAGCAATGGAACAATTTAACAATCAGTGAATATTATCTTGACGAACGTCTGGAACATGACAATACACAGATACATCACTCGAACCATAACGAAAATAAACCTTTCGACAAGGGAAGTAAACACGAGATTTTCAACAAGGGAAGACAATCTAAACCTTCCAAGAAAAGGAGGAAACAACTATCTATAAAATAAAACCTAATAACGAGTATCAAACCCATGAACAAAAATCCATGCACAGCCTTCAAGAAGGATGCAGATGTAACGAAGTGACTGTTGCCTATAGCAACGGGGATGAAACTAATCGTCTCAACAGATCTGAACAAACCTGAGTTTATTTAATTAATAAGAGGCAAAAAAGGTTATTGGAACCACTGCCGATTCAAAAAGAGGATCGGCGGCAGTTCAAGGGGAAGAATCAAGAAGAAAACCAGAGAAGAAAAGTTAAGGTTTTTGAGCCGCTACTAATAGGGTTAATGCACGCATTGGAGGCTATGAAAACTCTCACTTCATGAGTGATTGTGCACACATTTATTCTCACTTTCCAAATGTCTCGCTGAGTGGCCATAATTATGGGAGTAAATTAAGGAATTAGGGAGAGAAAAGTGAATCTGAATATCCTCCCCAATTCAAAACTTCTTCTCCCAAGATTCTTGTGCACACAAGAATACGATAAAAAAAAATGCAGAGAGAGAGAGAGACGAGGCCAATGGTGAGAAGTAGGTCTAGAGCTACTCAAGATAGGTAAACTTTCTTTTTGAACTTTCTCTAAGTTTAATCCATGAACAAGCGATTTTTTATTTAGATTTATCTCCGGTTTTGATTATCAAACAAAGATCCATCCAAGTCTAGATGAATCGTGTGTTTGGATCTATGATTTTGTGTTGAATGATTTCATGATTTGGGGCAGCACTTGGGAAGAGTATATCTCCTTTGTTTCTCTACCAAAAGGGCTGAAATTCTTACGAGTGATTCTCGAGTATATAGTATATGAACTAGCATTCCACCAAAATTCGTAATTTTTATAGTTGCATATTTGAGTAAATGAACTAGTTGGCCCAATGGTTTGGTACGGTGTTTGGGAGTAAAAGTTCATGGGTTCGAACCCCATTGGAGACAAATTGTTTCTTTATGTTGTGTTCAACACGCATGTACGCACATAAGTGTTTAATTATGATAAATTAAACTCGTTACGTGCGAGTGGGAGGTGAGAGATGTTGGAAAAAAACTCCCACTTTGGTGTTGGGTGCTTTCACGACGTGGATGTTTTGGTAGTTTCAGTAACTAAAAGATTAGATAACTACAAAGTAGTTATTTTAGTGGGATAAAATAAGGTTTATCTTCTTTTTTGACTAGATCACGACACGTCGGCACACATGGGATGGATTAAAAATTAAAACACAAAGCCGTGAATTTAAAATTCGAATTAAATTAGATTACGCAAATAAATTGCACATTGACTAAAACAAAATTATGATAGGTTCAAATACTATGCGCACACAAAAAATAGTCGCAAATATGTGATTTATCCGAAATTAAAAATAGGCTTTCCGTAAAGACGAATTTGAACGAATCTATTTACAGCATAGCAGGTACACTGACCAGAAACAAGCAAGTTTGCGCTCTGATACCAACGTTAGATAAAATTATATCACGGGAAATACATACATGGAAGTGAAGTGAAGCGGAAGCGGAAGCGAGCGGATTGATTGCTTATCCACTGGTCACGGCAAGATAAAAAAAAAAGGGAAAGTTGCCAAATATCACAGTCTAGATACTTTAGCGCAAATATTAACAAAGGAAGAAAACTCTCTACGTTGATTCACACCCTTGTGTTTGGAATAAGCGATAAACCTTATTTTATCCCACTAAAATAACTATTTTGTAGTTATCTAATCTTTTAGTTACTGAAAATACCAAAACACCCACGTGGTGAAACCACCCAACACCAACGTGGGAGGTTTTTTTCCAACACTTTCTTATTAAAAAATAAATAAAAATAAAATTTGCCTATCGTAAGGAGCTCTAGAACTACTTCTCACCAATGGCCTCGTCTCTCTTCCTCTTGATTTCTCGAATCCTCTTCCATTTCTCTCACTCTTTGCATTCTTTTTTGTGTTCTTGTGTGCGCAAGAATTTTGGGAGAAGAAGTTTTGAATTGGAGAGGATCTTCATATCCACTTCTCTCCCTAATTCCTTAATTTACTCCCATAATTATGGCCTCTGCGACACATTTGGAAAGTGAGAATAAATGTGCACAATCACTCATGAAGTGAGAGTTTCGATTTTATGTCCAGTTATGTCGTATTAAATCTCAACTTATTCTCACTCACTGAGTTGACTTGTTCACTATGAGTTAACTCGACTGATTAATTTATTATTACATAACAACATACAAACATAACATAGGTGATTTGTATATAAGTTCGGGTTGTTACAGATCACCATAGAGAAAAGACATCGATTTCAGTTAGAACGCACACACTACCACGAGTAGCATAAGATGTTATTTGCTACTCGTGGCAAAGTTAGAATTTGACTTTGCTAGTTTTGGATTTCATTGTCTTCTTGTTCTAATTTTCAAGATTATTCAAGTTATTTTGATTTCCATTGAAGATGTGATTTCCATGGCCATGAGTGGCTAAAAATCTTTGTTTAGATCGAGAAGAAACAACAATTGTAAGTTTTTGTTTATGAGGTTATTGGTTTAATTGATTGTTTTATTCAATTCCTATACTCTTGTTTTATTGATTGAATCGATTGTTTTCTTGAATCTCAATCTATAATTCTTGATTTTGTGTTCGTTGTCGCGAATACAAATTTCAATTGATAGCGTTTATAGTTAAGTTAGGTGACTTTCATTCGTAAGCATAGGGAACCTAGCAACAAGTGACAACTACGGTTATTGATTGGTTTGTTCCTTTCAAGAAGCCTTAGGTAATTACGAGAGATAGGTTAAACGATCGCACTCGATTAGGTTGTTATATAGAGTAGGTATTTTCACGGAACTTAATGCGGTCTACTTGTTAAACCCTTAGAGCGCTTCGAGAGGTTGCAAGTTAACTAGAATGCAAATGAGACATGCGAATCCTTCTACCGATATTAGGAGAATGAGATCCTTGGGAGCGCTTCTGGGGACTATAGATTACTTACGAGATTGAATTAGACATGTGATTTGTGAACTGGTGATTAAACAAAACCAAAGCAATTGGTGTACTCCTCCTTGACCTAGGTTTCTTCTTATTAATTTCAAACTTCTTTTTAATCGCTTTTTTGCTCGTTTATATTTCTTTTAAATTCCTTGTTTTCAAACAAAACCTCTTTTTTTGACCTAGATTTACACAGTCCCAGTGGAGATGATCCCACTTGCCACTACTACAAAATCAATAGTAGACTGGTAATTTGGGTATTTTTTATTGGTAAGTTCGACGCGTATCACTGTCTAAAATTTGTGTCTAGTAATTAAGTTTTTCCAAAAAAAAAAAAAAAAAAAGACAAAAGGAACCCCTAGCTTTTGCATAATTTCAATACCAAAACCAACACAAACAAACAGAGCAAACATGGCACAAAGAAGAATAGAAGATATAATTCTGCAATAGAATCATAACAAGAAAGAATTTTCTTCAATAATGCTATAACTTCCATTGAAAACATCAAGCTCTAACCAATTGTAATGCATGTAAGCCTTTTGCAATGGTGACATAGAAGTTATATTAATCTATTGAATAGAAAGCCAAAGGTATAACTTGAACCAACCTAACCTACACGAAAAATATGTAAATTCGTCCAGATGCATAATAACCCCAAACAGCTAAAAATATTAAATTTGTAGAAAGACAATTCTCTCAGTCAAATCTCTGTCTCTAATCGCCAACAAAAAGAAATAGCCCAAAAATGATTTTAAAAAAAACCACTAGAGAAAAAATTAGACAAGTTTCATATTCCTACATATCTAGCTTTCAGCCCCTACATTACAAAAAATATTGAAAAATGAAAAGAAGAAGAGCATACCTTAGCATCCAGATAGCTTTTATGATCTGAACTGTGACCATCTTTCTGCACAGTTCACACAAAAATAATGTCAAAGAAGAAAATGGATTCAATCATGGAAAGTATACAGTCCTTACAGAAACCAATGAATTAAGATAACAAACAAAAGCGTCAAAACGAAAGTAGATCAAACCCTTTATTATACTCTAGAAAAAAATTTAATATTATTTCAAGAAATATTAAATAACAGCTGCTGCACAAATTTTATTTGCACTTGAAACTTTTTGGGGTACCAGAATGCATCCTTAGTGACATCCATAGTAGATGAACCACAATTTATTGATCACTATGTTGCATGCCTCACCAAAAAGAAGACTACAGAAAGTTGATACCTCCGAGAAGGCAGAAGAAAGAAATGTTTTGCCCAATTGTTCATGCAGTGAGGTCAGAAGATCCATCATGCACTCTTGGGTAGCTAGCTCAATGTGGCAAGACTAAGAATCCAATAAATCCCATCACAAAAAAAAAATAATAATAAAATCTCTGCCTTCCTGTTTTCGGATACCTCTCAACTCATTCCCAATCATGTAGCTAAGATAATGGCATCCATGTCAATGTTCTCTCCTAGACATTGTCGTCAACTATCAAATACTCAATTTCAGTTTTGAGAAGTGCGAGGCACTAATTTACTTGTCACAACTAATAGAACAATGTTGGCAACCCAAAAATAATTCAGAGAATGGCTGGTGTAAGCCATAGATTGAAGCAATGTAAGTCAAACAGAGTAATGCCTGAAATATTTGATTGCTTCATATTTTGCAACATCATTGACAATGTTTGTTTCGCATATCCACGTCAATAAGAAATTTGCAATTGCATATGTCCACTTCTTCAACTACTTACGAGGTTTGAACAAAAAAGAGCAACAGAAAGTAAAGATATCAAAATGAAATACAAAGTATATAGTGTTTTTAGTCTGAAGAATAAACCTTAGTGGAAACCAATGGAGCTCTCTCCCCGAGTATTTTCACATCAGGGAGATAGCTGAAGTCGGAGGCGATCAAAGACATCTTTGGTAGGGCTCCATGTAAAACCTCTAGAAGTTGCTGCATTCCCAAAAGAATATTACCATAGTGAATACATTTTAACATAGTTTCTCCAAGCAAAAAAAACATGTGTCAGTCTTTTGACAATGCAAACATCAGAAACAAAAGGATTAAGAAACCATATTGAGAAGAAATGTTTTATTTGCAAAATTGAGAAAAAGTGTTTTTATAAAAAATGTCACTCCTCGTGAGAACATCATATAGAAAGTAGGAAGGCGTGGTCAAATAGAGCATGGCATTATAATTGATAATTCACATATATTAAGCTACTTACACGTTACAATAGATGGAAACACACAATTACATCAAATGTTTGAAAAAAAGAATGTCTCTGTCATATTTAAATAGGGTGGCTGCAATATTATTAGATAAAATCAACCAACCAATTATAGAGATACAAGACGAAGTCCCCTTCTTACCATGCAGCCAGTTGGTACCCAAGATCTTTGAGACTTTGGAAAAACTTTTGCCCCGATGCTTTTTGCAACCAAAGTTAAACCTTTTCCCATTGATTTATGTTGCTTGTTCATGTCAATGATCTCAACACAACGAGCAATTAGTGGATCTTGTATTGGCTTGTATACCTCAGAAATGTGCTGGCTAGATAAAACTTAAAGTAGGTGTAAGAAGTGACAATAGCGTTATATGCCATCAACAAAAAGAGCAAAATTACTATTCATATCCCATACCTATTGTTGCTTTTCTCGAGCCATACTTCTAGCCATGGAGAAACTTGATTTGCAGAGTAGATCAGATCATGAGGAAGATTATCTAGCACCTGTAAGCAAACAAGTTGTTTGACATGTTGATAAAGAACTAGAGCAAGTAATCCATTCAAAAAGCTATGTGAAACACAATTGCTAACATAAGTATATACATGAAAAACAAGTCCAGCGCCATAAATGAAATGAAGCGTCAAATACAGCAAGATCACAAGTTGTTTACCCGTTGATCTCAAAATGAAAGAAAGTTAACTGAGTTGATATCGAAGCAAAATGAAGTCCAAATACTATAATTGTGAGGACGAAAAGTACGCAATTAACACTGTAAATACCGAGTCCCTCCATCCTTGAATATTTTTCCCTTGAAAAATGAATGAAATTGATGTAAAGACTGCACAGGTCTGATGCTTCTTTCCAAGAGGAAAGATTCCCATTGAAAGGGTGAACACTGAAGAGCTTTTCAATGGAATAAAGGATAAGGATTTGTCCATTGGTAAACACTAAACCTAGCCCATCTTCCCCACATTTCTCGTGCAAAGGTACAATGAACCAACTACAGTTCTAATGATTCTCCATCACACCTGCTGTTAAATTTTCATGCCTGCGGCATCCACACATCTCAACACCTGCCCAAGATGCTACAATGTGGTTGTTAACAATTTAAAAGACACACAAATAAAAGAAGAAACAACTTGATGCTGAAGTCTATTTTTGTATTAATGTGATGCTCAACATATAGAGCTTAGGTTTAACAATATCAAACTAAAGCTTAAAAATCAGCACATAATACTAACAATAAATTTCAAATACATAATCCCTAAGACATGGTCAAATTATTTACATGACTAATAAATCTAATCTAGCTAATCTAGCTAATCTAGCTAATGACTAAAGGCACATATTTCAACACTCCACCTTGCCTTTAGTGATTGCAAAGTCAACCGCAATCTTCCAACCAACTTTCCAAACTTCAAATGCAGATTTTAAAAGCATGATTCTAGTGAAGATTGTTGGCGAGACAACAACAAACAAGGAAGCTCATGCCTTGGAATTTCTTCCTTCCCTCTCCTTATGGAGCTTAATTTGTGCCACAGTAGGATTGTTGGGCAATGTAAGAACTTCGTAGTCTTCCTCAACAACTTCCCAGAGGTCATGTCCCTCCAAATAAGCCTCCATTGTAGGCTTTCTAGTTGCCCAAACTAAGTAATTCTCTACATCAAACACCAGTGGAGCAAATGTTGCAAACGGCATCGTTTCATAATTTATTTCTATAATGGATTAGTTTTCTTTCCAAGTGGTGGATCACTAACAAGTCCCTCAAGAAAAGAAAGCTCTGATACCACGGTTAACAATTTAAAAGACACAAAAATAAAAGAAGAAACAACTTGATGCTGAAGTCTATTTTTGTATTAATGCAATGCTCAATATATAGAGCTTATGCTTGACAAACATAAAAAACTAAAGCCTAAAAATCAGCACATAATCCTAACAATAAATTTCATATCCAAAATCCCTAAGATATGGTCAAATGATTTAAATGACTAATAAACCTAATCTAGCTAATCACGAAAGGCACATATTTTAACAGTGGTGATATGCATCCATATGGCGTCCAATTTTGAATCCTATCAGTTAAACATGAGCCAATAAACTCTCTCAACTGATGTACTGGGATATACAATTCATTCTTCCCTTTCCAAAGACATCTCAATTCTCAAATCACTTCTCAATATCACCAACTACTCCACAAAGTATTTCGAAAAATGAAAAAAATCACACAAGTTAGTTCTCCAAATATAAACCTTTTAACAAATGTGGAAAGGTTTTCCAACTAGACAAAGCAAAAGGGCATGAAAAATGTATAGAAACACAACTCCAACCCAAACAAATACATATCAACACCAAGAGCTAGAGGAAATTAATAGTGAACTATGGCACCTCACTCTGTTACGCAATCTGATAAGGTTCTTTATCTCATGGAAACCCACCTAAGTGGCACTACCCCTAACCAGGAACCTAACCTGAACTTGATTGATCCTCCATAGGCTGTGAATTTGAAATTTCAAAGTGAAAGATTTTCTCGTTGCATTCTTCCGTAATACACCAATGAAGAAACTTTCCTGGATGAAAACATCCACGTTTTCTATTTCATAAAGTTCCCTCCACCCCCCCTCCCAAAAATAAACACAAAACCTCCACCATTATTTCTTTTTTTTAGAACCATGGGTATCCGAACTTTCATTTGACTAATCCTCTAGTAGAGAGCACCAACATCAACCTGAGAGACAACTCAAGGAAATGATGAAGCTATCATAACTCGAACACTAGACCTCTGCCTCGGTTGATACCTTAGCACTTGCTTTATTGCCACTCCACCGCACCTGTAAGGTGCCACAAAACCTCCACTATGAACCTGCAAAGTGGCCAAGAACTTCCTCCCATGACGATGGAGGACACACCAACCATGAAGTTCCTCACCGATAAGAATAATCCAGAAAATGAAAGTATAAGCATCAATCAAATCTACAACTCCAAATGAGTTGGGATTTAAGGCGCCTAAATGGATTCAAGACATATGACATGTCTAATCACATGATCAAAATAGTTGATGACATGATTTATTCGTCATCCAGTCCCAAATTACCGAAGTCTACCCAAAACCTATGAATTCCTTTAATTTCTAGCATGACAAGTTTTCTGTCTGGAGAATCCCTGATCGTCTGAAAGGTACGTGTTGAAATATGTGCCTTCAGTGATTAGCTAGATTAGATTTGTTAGTAATTTAAATAATTTGATCATGTCTTTAGGGACTTTAAATTTGAAATTGATTGTTAGTATTATGTCACCGATAAGAATAATCCAGAAAATGAAAGTGCAAGCATCAATCAAATCTACAACTCCAAATAAGTTGGGATTTCAGGTGCCTAAATGGATCCGAGACATCTAACATGTCTAATCACTTGATCAAAAATATTTGATGACATGATTTATTCGTCATCCAGTCCCAAATTACCTAAGTCTACCCTAAACCTAAGAATTCCTTTAATTTCTAGCATGACAAGTTTTCTGTCGGGAGAATCCCTGATTGTCTAGAAAGGTAAGTGTTGAAATATGTGCCTTTAGTGATTAGCTAGATTAGATTTGTTAGTGATTTAAATAATTTGATCATGTCTTTAGGGACTTTAAATTTGAAATTGATTGTTAGTATTATGTGCTGATTTTTAGGCTTTAGTTTTTTATGTTTGTTAAACATAAGCTCTATATATTGAGCAGTGCTTTGATACAAAAATTAGACTTCAGCATGAAGTTGTTTTTTCTTTTATTTTTGTGTCTTTTAAATTGCTAACGGTGGTATTAGAGCTTTCTTTTCTTGAAGAACTTGTAAGTGATCCACCACTTGGAAAGAAAACTTTAATCCATTACAGAAATGGATTCTAAAACGATGCCATTTGCAGCACTTGCTCCACCAGCATTTAATGGAGAGAATTACTTAGTTTGGACAGCTAGAATGGAGGCTTATTTGGAGGGACATGACCTCTGGGAAGCTGTTGAGGAAGACTACGAAATTCTTCCACTGCCCAACAATCCTACCGTGGCACAAATTAAAGCCCATAAGGAGAGGAAAGGAAGAAAGTACAAGGCATGAGCTTCCTTGTTTGTTGTTGTCTCGCCAACAATCTTCAACATAATCATGCTTTTAAAATCCGCATTTGAAGTTTGGAAAGTTGTTCGGAAGATTGTGGTTGTTTTTGCAATCACTAAGGGCAAGAAAGGGTGTTGAAATATGTCTTCGGTGATTGGCTAGATTAGATTTGTTAGTGATTTAAATAATTTGACCATGTCTTTAGGGACTTTAAATTTGAAATTGATTGTTAGTATTATATGTTGATTTTTAGGCTTTAGTTTTTTATGTTTGTTAAACGTAAGCTCTACATATTGAAGAGTGCTTTAATACAAAAATTAGACTTCATCATCAAGTTATTTCTTCTTTTATTTTTGTGTCTTTTAAATTGCTAACAGTAAGTAAGAAGGGTAAGAATTCACTTTACATAAATGCATGTTGTCGAATTTCTAACAAATCATTCCTCCCTCTCAATATCAATAAACACATAAAGAAATATGTCAATCCATAGAACTCCTACTAAATCATCAAAGCATGGTCTTTAATGCATTTTTACACTTTGGAAAATGCAAAATATAATAATAATAACAACAACAACAACAACAAGAACAATGATAATAATAATAATGAAACAAAAATGTCATAGCAAAAATGTCTTTCTATTTTGTACTTTTACTTGGTAAATAATAATTTTGAATTGTTAGAAGATGTCAAACAAAAACCATAAGTCTGTATAATAGATAGCACTCGAAACCGCGAACAAAGCTTAGGCCAATTCAGGTGGATAGAAATAGAAGAAAATATGATGTACCTCAAGCATTATAACCCAGCAGGGGTTTGGGTCAACTTCACCTGTTTCAAAATGCCAAAGCAACCCAGTGTTAATACCATAATCAATTCACATGCCAATCAACAAGAAATGACCATACAAATTTATATTTTGGAATGTAGATGAGCACTATAAACACAACAATTTCAAGCAGAGATACACGTTCCATTGGAAGCAGATACAAATTACATTCTGTACTCTTTTTTCCAGTTGCCGCGGGAAGAAATGCTAGGTTGAGTCATGGACCAAAGATTGTATTGAACAGATAAGAGAAATGGAAAACAGTAAAACTGTAAAAGAGCTCATCTGTGTCAGAGAACAAGCACATATCCACTCTGCAGTGAACTAACTTCCCCTCTTTATGGCTTTTCTTCAATTAAAACAACAAAGACACCACATAGAAAGACCAAAGCATTCTTACACATACTTGCAAAGGAATGAAAAGTTGGAAACACCAAAACACGTGGTGGACAAAGCATGAGGTCTATGAATAATAAATATTTCCATCGGAAGAATAAGGACAAGTCGGCATTAATAACTTATATACATTCTGAACAAGCATAGCTGTAGCTTTCCTTGTAGAAGTAGGAAGGAATATTATGCATTTTGAAAGATCATCTAGAAAAGAAACACTATAGGAAGGACACATAATATTTTTCAAAGATCAGTTGAAAGAAGCCAATACAGATTGAAGATGGCCTCATTGTTCCTAACCAGGCAAGAAAGTAAAGCTAAGTAAAACTTGAGGAAGAATATAAAATTGACCAAGAAATCATATGCTTGAGAAATAAAGTATGAAAACGTTGCAAGCATACCCCATCCACTTTTGTTTGCAGCATCGCGACATTCTACTCTATACCTTGACATATGACTTCGAACTTCTCCAACAGTCTCTATTTGTTTCTTGGCCAGCGAAGAACTAATTTCAACTGAGCTACAATGAAAAGTCAAAAAAATAAGAAAAAGTTTTACCAATATTTAATTAGTCAAATACAAATTGGCTGGGACTTGGGAGCACCACAATTCCAATATAAAAACCATAGAGTTCGAGCAGATTTATTGACTAGATTAAACAAAAATGACTAGAAAAGCATGTGGATATTTATTAAGTGCAGGTTACATGGTTGACGCAGTTAAGTTTTCACAGTTACTAATAGGGCTTATAGATGGAAAAGCAAAGTAGTATCTAAAATCAAGTACGAGAACCGCCTACAGGAAAATTTACCATAAAGTTTGTTCAGTAAAACAAAGTGACCTTAACATCTTAAGCCATCATAGAACTATTTGATAAGGAACTTAAAAAGCAGCCTATAATTAAAAACGAAGTTATCCTTCAAAAGTTGGTGAGTATTTTTTTAAGCAAAAAAATTAACAAGTAATTGAAGCACGAGAACATTGCATTTGAGAAGGCATTTTTTATGAGTATTTCTCAAACATACGCCTTAGGAGCCAGAGAAAATGGCTAATTGAAGTTAACTAATCTAAAAGCAAAAAAATAAAAATAAAAAAATAAAAAACATTTTTAAACCAGAAGCTGAAATCATCATGTAGCTCTTCCACTAACTTTAGCCTAATTTATAATACAAGAAAGATCCCTTTGCAACAAAATTATGCTTGAACAGCAATGGTAGCACCAATTGTAGGTTTTACGAAAGGAACTCATGAACATGGCTTTAACATGTAGAAAGAGGCTGAAAACACACACCAAACCAAAAAATAAAAATAAAAATACAGTGTATTTGGTGGAATGATGCAAGCTGGACTTCCTTAATGTTACTGGTGGGAGAACTTTGGCTTTGATTAGAGGCACTCTCAACAAACAAAAAATAGGGCCCAACACAAGTTGAATGGTGAAGCTATGTTTAAGTGGTTCACATAATATATGAGGAGAAGCTTTTCAGCATACTTTTGCTTCCACCTCTCCTTGTCCTAGACTATAATATACTAAAGTACATTGGTCTCCCGTCTCATTGAACCCTTAAATAACTTAAACTAACATGAAGCCTTAACCCTCAACTTAAAATTTTGAGGTTTCCTCAACAGGACGATGACTTTAGAGGTGATTCTGCATTGAAGCTAAAAATAATGGAGGTACGCCATATTTGCTTTGTGTTCAAGAACATAGCAACAGTTTCTTATCAAAAAGAAGAAGAAGAAGAAGAAGAAGAAGAAGAAGAAGAAGAAGATAGCATGTAAGCTCTTAAATTATCCGCTAATCACTTCTTTCACTATTATTAAGAGGCATTTACTCTACTATTTGGCAAAGGACTTGGCAACCAGTCCCTTCGGCAAATATATTGCAACAGTTAAAGATGTTAGAATCAAATGAGGATTTCAAAAATGATGACAAACTATATGAACATACAGTTGTCTGTCAGAACTATTTTACTTTGTTCTACATGCTGACTGAAGAACACAAAGGGAGAATCTGTAGAGTCCACAAAATGAAACTACAGAACAACTTTTACATAACTGAATGCAATTTTGTAAAGTATGCTGTCCATGAATATAGAATGCCTTGAAGGGAGAGAGATGCAGGTAACAAGAAAAAAAAAAAAAAAAAAAAAAAAAAAAAAAAAAAGATACCAAAAAAAATGATGATAGATAAAACCAAATTGTAGCAAAACAAAAGCAAGTTTCTCAGGAAAATCGAATTCAGATGAACTTGTTTTTGGGTACCAATCCATGACTTTTTTTATGTTTTCCACTAAGTGTTTGTCTTTAGAAAATCCATTTAACTGAAACAAATTTCCTATCATTTGAGGTCGGTTACATGAATTGGCTTTGTCCATCCTACTCTAAAATAGAAACCAGTTGCAAATAGAAACCAAACACAAGGTGCAAATGGCATGTATTTTACAACCCAAAAATATAACATTTATTCCTCAAACCTAACAACACATAGAATACGGAAAGGATTGCAAAATATAAGCTTTAAATGGCAAAGCAATATGGAAGATGCCACCAGGGCAAACATGTTATCATATAGTTTCTATGCATACATGTAAGACATATTCTTGTATACTCTTTCAGGTCCATTCAACATTATGTAGTCCATTATGCCCTTGGCACACGTTCCAGCTCCACCACCAATTTCATATATCTGCTTCCACATTTTCAAAAGAGATCCATTGTCACACTTGCCACGTCAAAGGAATGAATAGATTACAGATCCACCAATTCAGTATATAACAAGGTAGCAAAGAAAGCAAAGGCAATGACTTGCAAGGTTTTAAGTTCAACCTGGAGAGGAAAAGAATAAGTTGGAGAAAAATAAAGAAGATGCAAAAAACAAAGAACACAGTAAAAAAAAACTTAGAAAAAGGTTAATTACGCGACCTTGACTATCAAATATGGATTGGTTGAAATTAAAACCATTTAGGTTGAAAGCCATGGTGCTGATACCTAACGCAGTGAACCAAATACCTACTACAGGCCAAGCAGCTAGGAAGAAGTGTAAAGAACGAGAATTGTTGAAACAAGCGTATTGGAAGATCAATCGGCCAAAATAACCATGAGCAGCTACGATATTATAAGTTTCTTCCTCTTGACCATTTTGGAACCCATTCTCTGGTTCTTTCAGATAAGAGCTAAGTCTAGAACATAACACTTCAACGTTGCTAGTTAACAGAATTTACATTATTAGCCATGAGAGTAGGTATACATGTGGTATAACACGTAAGTTAAAAGGGAAAACATTATCACCAGTTTCCAGTCAAATCACCTATGAACTTTAATGCCCTTCGATAGCAATATGGTTCAAGTAAAAAGAAGGTTTATTTTTAAGCAAAACAAACTTCAACACTGTCTAATTTACTGAATACAGTTAGTCAAAGTATATACTCTTCAATAAGGTCTTAATAATCAAATATAAGTAAGCCGCGGCATGTCAAATAAGAGAGTAAACAATTTGTAAGACTATAAGAAAAGGAGCTTACTTTTAGAGGAACTGAAAGGTTAGCAGTGCGAAGTATAGCCTCAGCAATTCCATGGGCATACCAAGGCTGTTGAGGGGAAAAAAAAAAAGAAATGATGAAACGAAAATTTGGAAAAGTGTGCTTGTATGTTTTTAAATTTATTTTTATACTGGCCTTTGAAATCATCTTGATCCATACAAATTACAAAAGCAATGACAACTTTATAACTTTAACAACTAAAGATAACGATCTTTGAGTAGTACAACACAGGAAACAACCATAATTATATTTTTATAATTCTAGAGTCCATGGAAGCAGCAACTATACGTGGTTTATCAATCCAGTCAAACAATGTATCTGAAAGTGATTATGGGAACCAACATCATTCTTTCTTGTATGAAGTACATTCTACATGTTTTCTTGAGAGAATAAAACTTTGTATCATGAAAAAACCACCAAATAATGTTTTAACAAGTTAGAAATTAGCACTGGCTGACTATTCATGAACTTAGGGGTCGAGCATCACTTGTGGAAACTACGCATTGGTTTCAGGTCGTTAGTTTTGGATTAGTTCATATTAATTTATGGATTTATTATAAATATGAGAGTTCAGAGGATACCGAGTCCAATAGTACCTTGAATAGCTCCACTGGAGTAAACCATGATATGTCATTCTGCTTATAAAGTTTGTTCACATACTGCATATAAGCTTTTCTACCTGAAATAAATGGACAAAAAAACTACAAGCTTAAATAATCAAAATAATGTAGGAAACCTTTATCTGGCACTCATTAGCCAAAGCAAGACATTTATAAGACAAGTTTAATAGAGGAATCACTGGCATTTTCTTTTCTTTTCTTTTTTTCTCCAAAATATTAGAGTACAAAGCAATCGCCAAATAAATTCACAGATGTTCAACGAGAGCTGTGCAGTTCCAATCCTAGAAGTTGAAATCTGTAAAGCTTTCACTTAATAGGTTTATCGACTACTACAATTCCATCCAAGCCTCTCTAGACCTCAAATATGGATCACTAAACTAATTGACAAGTGACAATTGATAAACCCAACCTCTAAGCAGTCAAATGCCCATGTTCACTGATATCTTCTTCCTTCCACCAGCATTTCCCAATTACATATCAAGATATTTCTCACGGGCCTCGGCGCCTAATAAATACCCAATATTTAAGGACACCTAAGCTTTTTCTATCCCAAATAAAATACCAAAATGCCCGCGATGATTCACGAAGATCGAACTCAATCCAAGTACTAATCATTTCTAACCCATAACTTTGCACAAATAAACCCAAAATTTCAACCGGGCATTTCATCAAACACATAAAGAGCACTTAGAAAACACAAAACTTGCATCGTCAAATTCATGAATACCCTCTAATTGATTGAACTTGATGCTTCTTTCAAGCATTCCGACCGATCCCGATCGCTGCGAGAAGTACCCGTGATCCGGGTCGTACAATACAGACCGAATGTAATCTCTAACCTGCACAAGAAAGAAATTTAGAACTGCCCATCACGAGAGCATTGATGATGAACATACTAGGAGGGCCTGTCTCCCTCTCTCTCACCAGAACAGGAGTGTCGCCCACAAAGCTTGTTGTGGAGAAGAAAGTCGATAGTGGGCAAGCAGAGCGCACTGTTCACAGATCAAAACAACCCAAGTTTAGGAGGAAGAATTGAAGAGAACAACATGAAGAAGAAGAAGAAGAGATTAGAAGAAATGGGTACGAGTGAGCGATCGAGAACCAAAGAAGAGGAGATGGAGCTGTGCTGCTCTAGTCATTGTGTTGCATAGGGAGACCATTGTTAGTACAGCAATGCAATTCTCGAAAAAATTACAAATGTACACATGTTTGTACTTTAAATGAGAAAAGAAGGGGTGAAATGCATTTATTTTGGACAAATAGGCAATGTCGCCCAATGAAAAAGCATGCATTTATTTTGGACAAATAGGCAATGTCGCCCAATGAAAAAGAAATTTTGATGACGTGGACATGGATAGCATCTTTTGAAAATGCGTTATCACTGTGAAAAGCGCTATCCATGTGTTCGGGTCAAGTGGCGTAAATTACACTGATAGTGCTTTTTCAAAAGACGCTATCAGTGTATGGCCGGGTCCTACGTGGACAGTGAAGTGGACAGTGTGGTGGAAGGTAGTTGTATAGATAGCTCCTTTTGAAAATGAGCTATCTATATATCAATACAAATTTTTTTCTCCATGAACGACACATGCATATGGAGATGGACGACACGAGCCACTCGAGTATCTCGAAGTAGACAACCAATGTAAACAATGCGCACGTATATCGACGCGGACAACCCATGCAAATGTCACCCATGTATGCAGAGGTGGAGATTTCATGCAAATGTCAGGTACGTCTGTCGAGGTGGGCGACCCATGCAACCTCGTGCAACTCATGCAAAGGTCACGCACGTGTTTCGAGTGGTAAAACCAATGCCAACGTCACACACGTATCTCCTGGTTGACAACACATGGAAACGCCACGCACGTATGTCGATGTGGCGAGCCATGCATATCCACTACAGACCATGGACCTCATGCAAACGTCACGCACGTATCTCGAGGTCGAACAACCCGGGTGAGTTGCATGCTTACTATGGATATGCATGGTTGGCCCACCTCGACATATGTGCGTAGCGTTTCCATGTGTTGTCAACCAGGAGATACGTGTGTTGAAAAGGTGTTATTCGTGTAACAGTCAATGTATGATGACCGCGTGAACATGACCCGACCGAATAGCGCCTATGGGTTGCACGAGTTGTACGGGTTGTCCGTCTCGCAATAAGTGCGTGACGTTTACATTGGCTTTATCACCTCGAGATACGTGCGTGACGTTTGCATGAGTTGCACGAGGTTGCATGGGTCGCCCGCCTCGACAAACGTGTCTGACATTTGCATGAAATCTCCACCTCGGCATACATGAGTCACGTTTGCATGGGTTGTCCACGTCGATATGCGTGCGCATTATTTACATTGGTTGTCTACCTCGAGATACGTGAGTGGCGCGGATCGTCCATCTCCATATGCACGTGGCGATCATGGGGAAAAGGATTTGTATTGATAGCTCCTTTTCAAAAGGAGCTATTAGTAGAAAGTTTAGTTTTGTATAGTACATATTGCCTCGCCAACTCAACGCCACCTCACACTCATGAAGCCTACAAATAGGTGATAACGCCTTCTCATAAGGGTGAAAATAAAAAGTAAACTACCATATTTTGTGAAATAAATTGTAAATGTCACCCATTTTTGGAAAAACACCCAATGTTCTCTCTCTCTCTCTCTCTCAATTTATTCAAACATTTTGTAAGTTTGAGTCTGTGTTTTGTTGTCATAAACACAAAAAAAAAAAAAAAAAAAAAAAAACATCATCTTAATTGTTTATATCTTAACATTTCGTGATTTTGTTATAATATCTCAATTTTTATAGATGGTTGATTTGGTATTCTAAATCACTTTTTAACTCTGAATTTAGTGAAAAGACGTTTAAATAATAAATTTAAAAGATCATTTCTTCGCCTATAATTATTGACTTTATTATTTAAATTCTTTAAACATAACTTTGGATGAGTTAAAATATGACTTTAGATACAAATCAAGCAATCAAAAAAGGTTAAAATATAATTAAAAAAATGTGTAAAGATTAAGATATTTCAACCAAATTGGCCAAAAATATGATAGTATTGGTTTTCTTTTTTCTTTTTCTTTTTTTACTTTAGCAAGAGTCAATCTCCTAAATCTTATTTTTTGGCAACTGATAGACTCGAGTTAGTCATTAAACATTAATGATCTTTGTGTGAACAAACACAAAGATCATCTAATCTAAATTGCGGAAATAAAATAAGAATTACCTCCAGCCATTGTTGTTCTTTCCAAAGCTTGATCTTCCAATTTCTTCTTCTCCTCTCCTTAATGGTGTTCGGAGTCAAAACCTTTTTTCGGAGAGTAAAATTGGGGACCAAATTACGTTGATTAATATCCCAAAAGATAACCGCCCATCAACCGTTATCTCTAATCATAATTTGACACTTGTAATGTGTGGGGCCCACATGGATCACTTAGGATAAGTATAATGTAAAGAATACTTACATTCTCCCACTTGATCTATATACACATTACCACCAAAATTAAGAAATAAAATACATGAATCATGGCGATAGGTCCTCTATCAAGTGAGTAATATCTTCCATGTATCACAATGCATTAAATTTCTTAACATATTGCCATAACTTAATGAATAAACCTCATGTTTATTCTTGGTCCAAACTTAATGATATTTCTCAAATCAAATAAAACATGAATGTGTACACAATACATAAGTAAAGAAATACCTCAAAGAGTTCCAATAAACTTCATTCTTACAATAATAATCACATAATGGATCTAAGTCCCATCCTATCAACATGATTCTTAAACTTCATTGGTGGCATGCCTTTAGTTAAAGGATCTGCTATCATTAATTCAGTGCTAATGTGCTCAATGACCACTGTTTTGTCCTTGACACGTTCCCTTATGGCTAAGTACTTAATGTCGATGTGCTTGCTTCGACTCCCACTTTTATTGTTCTTAGCCATAAAGATAGCAAATTTGAATTGTCACAATACATTCTCAATGGCCTAGAGATAGAATCCATGATTCTAAGCCCGAAATGAAACTCTTTAGCCAAACACCTTGAGAAGTAGCCTCAAAACAAGAAACAAACTCAGCCTCCATAGTGGAAGTAGCAATCAATGTTTGCTTTGCACTTCTCCATGATACAGCTCCACTAGCTAGCATGAAAATAAATCCCAATGTTGATTTACGTGAATCAATGCAACCAGCAAAGTCTGAATCTGAGTATCCAGTGACTTCCAAAATATTAGTTCGTCTATATGTAAGCATGTAGTCCTTTGTCCCACGAAGGTATCTCATGACCTTCTTTGCAGCTCTCCAGTGGTCCATACCCGGGTTACTTTGATATCTTCCTAACATCCCAACTGCAAATGCTATGTCAGGTCTTGTGCAAACCTGAGCATACATCAAGCTTCCCACGGCTGAAGCATAAGGGATGTTAAGCATTTGTTCCCATTTCGAGATCATTTTTAGGGGATTGGTTCAAACTGAACTTATCACCCTTCACAATGGGAGCTACACTTGATGAACAATCCTTCATTCTGAGTCTTTCCAAGACTTTGTTGATATAGGCTTCCTGAGACATTCCAAGAATACAACGTGATTTGTCTCTATGGATCTTAATGCCAATAACATAGGATGCATCTCCCATGTCCTTCATATCAAAGCTATTAGAAAGGAATTGTTTCACTTCATGAAGCATACCCTTATCATTTGTTGCAAGTAAAATGTCATCCACATATAGAATGAGAAAAAAAATTTTGCTCCCACTAACCTTCTGATATATACAATTATCCATAATATTCTCAACAAAACCAAATGAAGAGATAACATCATGAAACTTCAAATACCACTGTCGGGAGGCTTGTTTCAATCCATATATAGATTTCTTAAGTTTGCAAACCAAATTCTCATTGCCAATAGAGGAAAATCCTTCTGGTTGTTTCATGTAAACCTCTTCCTCTAGTTGACCATTAAGAAATGCGGTTTTCACATCCATTTGTTGCAACTCAAAATCAAAATGTGCAACCAAAGCCAAAATTATGCGAAGAGAATCTTTCTTAGATACAGGAGAAAAAGTTTTCTTGTAATCGATTCCTTTCTTTTGTGTGAATCCTTCTGCAACAAGTCTGGCCTTGTATCTCTCAATGTTGCCTAATGAGTCCTTCTTTGTCTTAAATATCCATTTGCATCCAATTGTTTTGGCTCCTTTAGGCAACTCTACAAGGTCCCAAACATCATTTGATGACATAGAATTCATTTCATCATTCATAGCATCATACCATAATTCAGATTCAGCACAATTCATGGCTTGTGAAAAGGTTTCGGGATCACTCTCGACTCCGACATTATAGTCCAATTATTGCAGATACACAATGAAATCACTAGGTATTGCTGACCTTTTAACTCTAGTAGATCTTCTTAATGTTGCATCAACATTTTCTTGAAGATCATGTTGATCAACTTGTTCATTTACTTGAGGTACTTCATGAATAATTGGTTGTTCTACCATTTCAAGTTCTTCATGAACAACTTGATCTAGTGGAGGATTGTCAACAACTTGTGGAGTTTGAACTCTTTGTTCCTCAATTCTCGATGGAACCTGAGCAAAACTTGGAATGGCATACATATGATCACTACTTGATTTAGAAGGAAGATCATCATAATGAACCCTTTTAGGAACATTATCCTGAAAATAATTCCTCCCACTAATCATGTCATTCTCTAGAAATTTTGCATTTCTAGATTCAACAATTCTAGTGTTATGAGAAGGACAATAGAAGCGATATCCTTTAGACCTCTCAGCATATCCAATGAAATACCCACTAATGGTTCTAGGATCCAACTTCTTTTCATGTGGATTATAGATTCTCACTTCACACGGGCATCCCCAAACGCGTATATGTCGCAAACTAGGTTTCCAACCTTTCATTAACTCAAATGGCGTCTTTGAAAAAATGACCTTAGTTGGAACCCTGTTTAATATATACACTGCCGTTTTAAGAGCTTCACTCCACAAAAAGATAGGTAGAGTTGCATTACTACGCATACTCCTAACCATATCCATCAAGGTCCGGTTTCTTCTTTCTGCTACACCATTCTCACTTGGAGAACCTGGATTGGTGTATTGAGGAACTATTCCTTGCTCTTGAAGAAACTTAGCAAATGGACCAAATGCTTGTCTATATTCAGTGTATCTACCATAATACTCACCTCCTCCGTCAGATCTGACAATCTTAATTTGTTTCCCACTTTGTTTCTCTACTTCAGCCTTGAAAACTTTAAAGGCATTCAATGCTTCATTTTTATGATGAAGCAAGTAGACATACATGAAACGTGAGAAATCATCAATAAAGGAGATAAAGTATTTTGGACCATTTTTCAAGTCCATATCTGGACAACATATGTTAGTATGGATGATTTCTAATAATGTTGAACTTTTATGAGCACCTCTCTTTGATACTTTAGTTTGTTTTCCCTTTATGCAGTTCACACAAATATCAAAATCAGCAAAGTCAATAGCACTTAGTACTCCATCATTTACTAATCTTTTGATTCGATCCTTGGAGATATGTCCCAATCTCCGGTGCCATAACATAGAAGATTCACCATTCATGACACTTCTTTTCAAACCAGTAACATGCATTGCAGTGGCATTATTTTCTAAATTCAAACAAAATAAACCATTCAATAAAGTACCATGTCCAACGATATTTGAGTTAAATATCAAATCAAAAGATGTTCCAGAAAAGTTGAAGTGAAATCCCAAATACAACAACTTGGAAACCGAAATTAAGTTTCGAAAAATTAGGTACATAGAAAACATTGTCCAAATTTAAAATAAAGCCACTAGACAATTTTAAGATGCATGTCCCAACAAACTTCCACATGTGAGCGCATTTTATTTCTGAATAAATGCTCAACTCACTTCCCATTGGTTTCATGCAGATTTATCATATCCTGTAATGTATTGGAAACATGGATTGAAGAACGAGTCAATCCACCAAGTGTCATGTAAAGTATCAACCATATTAGATTCAAAACAAACATATGAAATTGATATACCTTTCTTTTGAAGCCACTTTGTTGGAATTTGATGCAATCCTTCTTCATGTGTCCCTTCTTTTGGCGTAAGAAACACTTGGATTCTTTCTTCATAATTCCACCTTGGGGTTGCATTTTGTCTTTCCCCTTCCAGTTGGCTCTCTTGTCTTTTTCTTCTTGTCCACCGTCAAGCAACACACCATTCTCTCCTTGCTCCATAATCAGTCTACCCTCCTCCTGAACACACATGGTCGTCAACTCGTTGATCGACCATTTATCTCTATGCGTGTTATAAGAGATCTTAAAGGGTGCATCTTGAGAAGGGAGTTTGTTCAAAATGTAGTGGACTAAGAAGCTCTCGGACATATCAACCTCAAGTGTTTTGAGTCCGGCCGCTATGTCCCTCATCCGCATGATGTGCTCGCGCACACCCTTAACTCCGGTCATCCGGAGTGATGAGAATTGCATGATTAAATCTTGGCGGTGCCTTATCGATGTCTAAAACGATCCTCGATGGCCTTAAGCAATGGATGAACCTTGTCATACTTCTCCACCGTACCCGAATACTAGCCGTTATGTTCGTTTTAATGAACATAACACAAATGCGGTTACATCTCTCCCATTTTTCGTAGAGATCAACCGCGTCAGGAAGACTAGCCTCGGTGATTGCTGGTGGTTCGTCCTTACGTATGGCAAAATCTATATCCATTACTCCCAAATGGAGGAGAATTCTCTCCTTCCATACCCTATAATTCTCTCCATTAAGAGTCGGGATCTCAAATTTTAACTCAGAACCTAAGACGGGTATATGAGTAGCTGCAAATATTAAATAAATAAATACATGCTTAACAACAAATAGAGACTACAAATAATATGTTTTACCAATGCAAACATAATAAAAGAAATAAATCAAGTGACGTAAAAACATGCCTGTGGGCTAATGCATTTACTCAATAAGATTCATTAACCATATAATAAAACTATCAAATTATTTTCATTTTCTCAATTCCTGTGAGTAAATTAAGAAAATACAATTTGATATTCTATTCTAATTAATTATATGAGTATAGTAAAATATCATGTGGGATAAATTTTACCACAACCATATTACTAATTACAACAAATGCATGAATGATCCTATATAATTTAGATGATGTGGCCACTCTAACATTATTTAAAATTTCACATGCATGGATCATCCTACATTTAATCAATGAATTTCTTAATGTGTTGCATCCTTATTTAAACAATACTAACAAATTATATACATGCATATATACTTCATGGCATATTATCTCATGTATTATTTAAATAAAATAATTAATGTGCCTGAAAATTAAATATATAGAACATAATACTCATCAAGTGATTATCAACTTGTACTAAACATGTATCAGTTCTATTATATATGCATATATATATAATCCCTCTTATGCACATGTACTACTCTTAATATGTAGGCGTCATATTGATATAGCATATGTCAGTTCTAATAAACTACACGTGTGTGCTAGTAGTTATCCTAACCAAATATAATAACTGACCCAAATATGACACGTTGGGCCATTAAAATAGGCACGAATTATTTGTATCAATCTATAATCAGTTTAATTAGATAAGTATAACAAAAAATCTATTCATACTCTTTGCGATTTCAATTGCATCGAAAACTAAAATTAAGAAATCGCTTATTGTGTAGGAATCCAAAACCATAAAATCAACTTCCCAAAAGTTTAATCGATTTTAAATATCCAAACTTAATTTGCAATCGGAATTTGAAATTACAAACATCCCGATCGAATCTCTTTTGGAATATAATAATCGAATTAAACATGAATTAAATAGTGTTGGACTTCAATTACATCAAATTAATTCAACTAAAACACCAAACACAAAGATTACCAATTACATCTAATTTGTAGTAATCGGCCTTCACATGTACACCGAAATTGAAAAATATATTGTTTTCGACTTTCCACACTTAAATCGAAATCGAAAATAGGAGAACTAAAACTCACTGGGCCATGAAATTCATGAATCAATGAATTAACCAAAAGCAATCAACAACAAGACAGAGGAATTGTCGCTCTGATACCAATTGTTAGTCATTAAACATTAATGATCTTTGTGTGAACAAACACAAAGATCATCTAATCTAAATTGCGGAAATAAAATAAGAATTACCTCCAGCCATTGTTGTTCTTTCCAAAGCTTGATCTTCCAATTTCTTCTTCTCCTCTCCTTAATGGTGTTCGGAGTCAAAAACCTTTTTTCGGAGAGTAAAATTGGGGACCAAACTACGTTGATTAATATCCCAAAAGATAACCGCCCATCAACCGTTATCTCTAATCATAATTTGACACTTGTAATGTGTGGGGCCCACATGGATCACTTAGGATAAGTATAATGTAAAGAATACTTACAACTCGTTCATCTCACGGAGATACTTTGGCAAGTAGCATAGTACTGTGAATTAATGATAAACTCGAAAGAATATAATCCCTCGCAACAACAAAATCACAATCCCAAACTAATTGACTCAAGCTAACTATATAAAAGAAAAGTTAGTTGAATGCTACTTATATCCAACTCTTCCGTTTTGGGGCACTTTAGTCTTGAGAACATTTTTTTAGTCGTCGTCATTTGAAGAATTAAACTCAAGACATCTGGTTAAAGAGTATTAAGTTGCATCGCTACGCAACTTGGTTAGAATGGTTCCTTTCTAACTTCAAAATCATTGTTCCTATTAACTCAACTCATCAATCAATTAAGCATTTCCCTTCCATTTATAACAGGGACCTATCAGTCTTAGCATGGCCCATGCATCAGTGAATCAACTACCAGTAATCGTTGCAAGAACACGAACCACCTTCGAACCGATGAAATCGAATACGATCTCTCATGATAATCACCCTGTTAAGAACCTTAGACACCACCTTCATCCAGCAATGGCAGTCGTAGCAAGTTCGAAGGTTCTTCGATACTCGAATTTCAGTTCCAGGACTTGTTTTCAAGATCACAAAAGCAGTAGCTAGTTTCTCACTATGGCAACTCAAATTTCCCTCCTTTTCCTCCTCAGTAACATCCACCAATGCCAAGTCCATTGTTGGCACATACCCCTCCATCTTGATCCTCCTCATTAGCCCCTCCAACACCATGTATATTGCTTTCGAGTAGAAGTGCAATCGGTCTCCCGCCCTGAACTGATGAATGCCGCCGCCAAGTTCCGCCCAACTCAATCCGCTCTTCTTTCGGATTTTCTTCTTCTTCATCAGCTCTCTCACCCTCTCAGCATGATCCCATCTCTTTGTAGAAGTGTAGGTGTTGGAGAGCAAAACATAGTCTCCACTCTCAAGATGGCTCATTTTCTCTATAGCAAGCTTAGCATAATCTGTCATTCTATGAGTTCTTGAAGCACTTAGCAGTGCTCTCCACATAACAAGGTCTGGATTCATAGGTATTGAGGTTATTGTGCTATAAGCTTCGTCTAAGTGCCCAGCTCTTCCTAGGAGATCCACCATTGCTCCATAGTGCTCAAGCTCCGGCTCAATCGAGTACTTCGTTCTCATAAGAACAAAGAACTTCCTACCTTGTTCAACCATTCCACAGTGGCTACACGCCGTTAGAATTCCAACGAAGGTGATGGCGTCGGGTGAGACTGCCTCATTTTCCATTTGAGAGAATGTTTCAAGTACATTAGAAACAAGACCATGAATCGCAAACCCTGTGATCATCGCGTTCCAAACTGATACATTGTCTCTTGGAACACTATCAAACACTTTTTTTGCACTCGCAATGCTTCCGCATTTCGAGTACATGTCGATTAAGGCCGAACTCAGTATCGAGTTGAGCTTAATCTCCTTCTCTGCCATCAAATGGTGAACCTGTTCGCCATGTCGAAGAGCACCTGTTCGAGCACAAGCAGTAAGAACAGATGAGAAAGTAAAGCCATCAGGTTCAAAATTCGAATCCAACATTCGATCGAAAAACTTATTGCCTCCTTCGGGCGAGCATTTCGGACGCACCCCATGATCATTGTGTTCCATGAAACCACATCCTTACCGGGCATTCTGCGAAAAACCTTACTCGCATTATGAAACTCTCCATTCTTGAAAAGACTTGCCAGGATCAGATTTGCAGAAACTAGATTGAAACCCCAGTCAGGAATTTCATCAAACACTTTGTAAGCAACGTCAAAGCAATCACAAGACAAATAAACAGTCACAAGAGATGATAGGACAGATGGGTAGGAACCAAACCCAGACTTAACAATCCTTGCATGCATCGTTGAAGCAGTCATCAGATCCAAAGCATTCTTGCATGTTTCAAGCACATAAGCTATAGTCTGATGATCAAGACTTGTTCCTCTGGAGAGGACAATGGTTTTGTAGTCATGAAGGGCCTTTGCAAAGGCACCCTTCTCAACTGTGGCTCTAATCATCAGACAAGAGAGACTCGGCGGCATTTGTGCAGCCGACGAGTATTCCCTAAGGCATTTCGTGAAACAAATAAGGCTGTTCATAGAGATTTTCGCTCCGTCGAAGGAGCAGACACAAAGACTAAACTTCACAGAGATATAATATCAAGTAGTCACTTGTAAAGAAACTTTACAAGTTCATTTTAATAGAAAGCAACACAACAAAGATAAAACTTTTTTTAAGTCTATCATATCAACTCTCCCCTTCTTTTTTTTTTTTTTTTCCTCTACTTCATTTTCTCTTCCAGTGCAATGCTTGCATTGCAGATAATGGTAAAATACTTAGTGGTGATGCATGTAATTTAAGAGAAACACAAAATGGTGGGTGTAGCAGTTACAATTGCTCAAGTGGGTTTACTCATCTGCTGAAAAGCTTGAATGTGCCGGGTATCTCCATTGAACATCTGCCCAAGTGCTTTGACCATCGGTGACCTCTTTCACGACTGACGCCACCTCTTCCACGCTAACGCGAATTTGGTCCTTGCTGTCCCTTTCCCGGATGGTCACTGATGTTGTTGAATCAACTGTGATGGCGAAGGGTACACCAAGTTCGTCTGTTCTTGCATAGCGCTTGCCAATCGATGTTCCTGTGACACGGTGACATTAAGCATATAATTTACAGATCCATTTAGATCAAAAACCAAACAACAACAACAACATATCCTCAGTCCTCAAATTAATTGGGGTCGGATAGATCAAAAACCAAACATCTAGAAAAATGCAAGTGAAAACATACATCAACATTCAGAATCTAAACAAATGCATCCATCATATGACTATCGATTTAAAGCACAGAAGATAAAGGAATTGTACAAGCCCAACATGTAAAAAAAATGAATAACAAAAATATGCAGCAATTTAGCCATACCGGTAATGTCGATCTTGTGAGAAATTCCACTTGCTTTCAAAGCCTTCGATATTTGTTGAGCAACTTCCTCGTACTGCTGATTCTGAACAAGTGGGAAAACAGTACATTTGATTGGAGCAACAAGAGGAGGGAAAGAAAACACGTTCAACTGTTCATCTCCTGCTTTGCTTGATCGCATGTAGAATGAATGCTCAAATAGACAATAGATTATCCTTCCAATTCCAAAAGATGGCTCAATCACTGAGGGTGTGAAAACTCTCTGATGTTCTTTCTTTTTCTCCTTGGAAATGGAAAGCATGTTGGATTTAATGGTGACATTTTGCCCAAGAGTGCATACTTGGAATTCCACCTCTCCTTTAGATTCCAATGCAGCTTTCATCTCTATAGCTTCTTTTTCACTCATGGCCTATTTGAAACCAGAGGGAAGATAGTTGTATCTATTACCAGTTCAAGAGAGATATAGGACAAACGACAACCGCCACTAAAAACAAGAACAAACTTACCTCCAAGGCTTCAACAACTTTCTTTTGGTTACCCTTGAATGTGAGACCTATTTCCTTCTTTACTGTGGCTATGACAAGTTTCTGAAGCCAGAAACATATCAATTGCATGGACTAACATAGACTAATTAGCAAAAACCATTTCAGCAAGTAAAAGAAAAAACCAACCTCTACTTCTCTAGGTTCTGAAAACTTTTCATGAGCAACAAGAGCAACACCACTTTTTTCCTGTAGCAGAAAATAGGGTAAGTAGATAGTCTTCTTGAACTAAATTCGGGGGAGGAGAATCAATGATTTCTTTTATATGCAAGTACAAATTAATAAGACCCAACCTCCTTTCTCTCTAATCCAAAGTACTCGTGTCAGACTCTTGGAATGAGCTCAACACTTAAAAAAATTTGAACACTCCATTTGGAAAGCTCTTTGTATAAAGAGGACTCAAAATGTAAAACAAGAAAGTAAAAAATAACAAGAACTTCTATATGTACAATAAGAAATAAAAAATAAGAAAGTGTATAGTTTTATAGGCTAATATATTGTATATCTAAGTATACATTCTAAATTTTTGGATATTTTTTGCCTAGTTGTGTCCTTAAATTAGAGAATAGGCAAGTCCAACCTTTAGACAAATACTCGCACCCAACGCCCATACCCAAGTCCAGTTATCATAGATAAGAACATGATTGGATGAATCAAAATGGATGATCACTCTTTATATTATGATTCATCAAGTGACAACAGTATTTAAATCTACATCAGTGGCCAACACACTGAAATAACAAGAAACGGAACCACATCATTTTTCCAAAACTTAAGAAACAAACAATTTTATTACACAATAATTATCAAGGCATGTCTTTTCAAAAGATTGGAAACAATAAGTAAATATATGCATGAAACCAATGACATTTCAAAATAGAAATACCACCATAAACTTGTTCCTCAGACGTATAATTTACATTGTAGCTATCAATGGCATATGGCCAAACTGATGTATTCTATCCAATCAAAGCCTTAGGGCATTAGCAGAGAAGTCGTGAACACATCTTTATACTTTTTTTTTTTTTTTGATAAAATCTTTATACAAGTTAATTGCCAAAGTACATAAATTGAGGAGAGTTAGATTATTCCAAGTAATTTGAAGGCATTGGCAGTTAGAAAGGCCAAAAGGACTGAGGTTTTGAAACTTTGTTTATTTACTTATTTTGTTTTAATTTCTCAGTTATAATTAATTTCCATGACTTAATTTTGCTAATTTTATACAGATCAGAAATCATCAATAGTTCATTTCTTAAAATCACCACTTATGCCAAGTTCACAAAATTTATAGTTGATGCATTATTCTCAAAATAAAAGAGAAAGAAGAGAATTTACTAATCTATAGCTGCAAGTTCAACTTATTACTAGTTTAAGAGGCAATACGTAGAACTGCAAGTTCAACTTATTACTAGTTTAAGTGGCAATACGTAGAACTGTCAAGTTTCTTTATCCATTTTTATTACTAGTTTTTACTGTGTAGGTGTACAGAACATCAGCAATCAACATCCTAAGTTTAATGTTGAAATCCAAGCTCTGAATTCAACAAACTCAAGACAACTTTCATTGTACGATGCAATTTCAAATTTCTAAATTTTCACCCTCTCAACACCTACAACAAGAGGAATCATTATATAGCAACAAAGAATACGAGCAACCTGCTGATAACATGGCATGCATTTTTTACAAAAAAAAGGACAAAAAATAAAAGATACATAAAAAACTAATAGAAAATCCTGAGATCGCAAGAGTAACAAATTATAGAATTTGAAAGTATGTAGGTATTGTTTAAAACAACATGAAGTATGCTCAAGCACTTGTTAAAAACCATTCTTCGGACCTTGATGAGATGTGTATGGGAAAGACTATTCCTGAATCACACGGAAAGCCACATTTCAAGTTATATTGATAAATATGAATGAAGAGACAGAAAGCTGACATTGCAAGATTTTCAATAGATAACTATGGATGAAGTACAAGATATCAACCTTCAAATATGTTTGAAACATTGTACAAATGTAAAAAGAACAAGTTTTGCTAATCAGATTATATGTATTAGTAGAGATGAAATATGAGTGTAGTGTTGTAGGGAAATGAAATATCTGATTTACCTATAAATACTTCAGTGTCAATTAGTTGCAAATACAATAAGAGATGAAATATGATTGAGAAAATACCCATGTACAGACGTATTGACACTCTCAGAAGGTAATGAATGCTGTGTGCTGAATGTTCAACAACTAAGCTCCAAAAAGAAAAAGAAACACATTATATTTAAATTGGGTTCTTACTGTATGTGCATGCAGGTCATAAGCAGATCTATCAGCAATGCCTACACACTCAATCCAGCCATACGAGCTCTCAATTTCAGCATCCCAGCAGTCACAAGCATAATGGGCCATCTCATTCGCAAGATGTTGACGAAATCGCAAGCGATCTTTGTCAATACCAAGGTGTGTCAAGAAAAGATACACTCTTCCAATGAAGTAACCCAGTGTTTGATTGTTCACAATTCCCTAAACGATCATGAGCCACATTAACACCAGTAAGGATAAGCAATATAACCATAGGCTAAATCAAACCAAATACAGGCGAACCAACCTTTTCAACTGCTTCACCGAGGCGAAGCTTTGTTGCTTTTTCTCCGGAAGTTTGCTTGTCTCTTGGAAACATCAAGAACTCCAAATTTGAGACATTCCCAAATTTCGGATGAGATTTATCATCAGAATCAACAAAGTGCTCAATCTCAGCAAGCGTGAACTCGCGGACCCTCAAAAGACCTTGGCGTGGAGAAATCTAGTTTTACCATAAACATTCATTAGATTTACCAGCTAAATCATTTCTGACCAGTAAAAAATGGAGACCATCAACCATGTAATAGCTGAAAAAGAAGACTGATATTTGCTCTTTTTTTCCTTGTAAAGAAAACTTAACTGACTTCATTAGTGCTCATTGAAGAATGTTATTTATGTTTTGAACACTGATTATTTCATTCATCATAATTTTTCCTTTTATCTTTTTCCCTTTCTAAAATTATTATGGGGAGGGTGGAGTTCTTGAAAGATAAGTCCAATTAAACATAGAAATGAACTCCAGCAAGTACGAAAAAATTAGTAAGTTTCTAGCATAGAACCTCATTTCTGAAAGCCTGGCCAATCTGAGCTGCAGCAAATGGAAGCTTGTTTCCATTATAATAATACAAGTCCTTGAAGTTCACAAATATGCCTTGTGCTGTCTCGGGCCGCATGAAACTGCAGTAGATCAATAACAACAAATAAACTTGTGAGCAAAAAAACTGACCTGAAAAAAAAGACTTGAAAATCAAGTAGTGGCCAGGAAATAGCATATCCTCAAAATAAAACCCACCAGACAAACTTAATGATTAGTGGAACAAATAACGAGCTGAAACCTCACCCAGGGCTCAAGCCAGATGGTCCAATTGATGTTTGAAACATTAAGTTGAATGGATAAGGATCAGAAAGAGGGTTCTTTGTGTCTGGAGCAGTTATGCCATATTCCTTGATCTTGGCACCAAGTTCTTCTGCGGAGAGATCATCCAAGACAGCAAGAATATGTCTCAGCTCTGTCACCTTCTCTACAGGCAAACTGAGGTCCTTCTCAAGTTTCTCCTTGCAAAAATCTTTCAACAAATGATCAGCACGGTAACATGTCCCGGTTTTCTCATCCTTGACCATGAGATCAGTAAACTTATCAACATGACCTGAAGCCTTTAAGACAATTTCAGGCGTGACACTTGGACAATCAACTTCCAACATGTCCTCCTCAAGGACAAAGTGCTGAAGCAAGAGAAATGCAAGATTGGTCGCATGCAAATAACAAAAAGAAGAAGAAATGCATCTTTGTGAAATGCCTGTATAAAGTGAAGTAAATTAATTGTCATGAACGAAAAATTTTGCAGACATCAAAACCCAGAAAAGTGTCATTTCCTGCCATTCTAAGTAGAAGAGCAAAGCGCATAAAAGAAAACAACAATATACCAAAACTTAACTGTGTCAACTACATGAAACATATTAGTACTTTTTCTCTTTTTAATAATTGTAAGCTTTAATCCCATATCAACAAGAAGAGAAGCAAGAGACACTAGGTAGTAAGTACTAAGTACCAAGTAGAGAGAGCGTATCAAAGACGAAATAGGCAAATAAAGGCACTAGTTGAGTGAGTATATCAGCACTAAAGTAGGCAAAAATATTTAAGTACTGGTGTTACACTTGCTTATAGAACTATTAAGAATCAACTCAAATTTCAAAATGGAGCACGCCAATCAAAAAACCGAAAAATTCTGACTAAGGAATTTGAAAGATAACTCTGAAGACAAACAGGGCTAATCACAATTCCAAAGTTATAGAACAGTTGGTTTTGGGTCGAAAGCTGCCATGGTAGCTCAAAGTGATACCATACATTGCACAAACATGGATTATTCTCCTTTAAGCAGAAAACTGTGGAAGCGCAACATTCAAAATTCAAGTTACTTCCATTGAGCTTTGTGAGTTTTGGGATTGGCCACGGCCACTCAATAACAGTTTGATATCCAGCTGAGCAAATTGGCAACAAAACTGACGTCTCAACTAAGAAATGAATCTTCTTGCTGAAACCAACTCAAGTTTGAGCTTTCCCGGTTAGCTTATAATTGATGAAATGAGTCAGGCAACAATTTAAGTAAATCCATTTAATTCCCTGAACTCCACATCTGAAAATGCACGAAACTGCTCAATTATCCCATGAACATTTCTTCAAAATTCAAACAGCGACCTAATCTTGAGAAAACAATAATACCCTCTTGAATCCTTCACTTGTGTACATCATCCCGCACATCGAGAAAACCAAAAATAGCAGGAATTTAAGAAAACCCATAAGCGCCCTATTTTATCATTCCAAATGTGGTAGGTCCGTACCCATTTCCTCCCAACAAAAGTTCTTCAAACTTTAACCTAATTTAACAAATGCACTCTCGCACAAACCAGGCAAAATCGAATACAACACAACGCACCGAAAAAAAAAAAAAGCACAAACGAACAAAAGTTAGCTACATGGATCAAACTCTTCTATTGCGTGCGATGTAGTGCAATTGATGGTGCGCTTTCCAAATTCTTCAAATCCCCTCCATAATCAATGTGCCCCGAGTTAGCTTCAATCTACCCTTACATCGTCAAATTTCTTCAATTTCTATATAATCGAGTTTTCTAATTAGAGCATTTATAGGCCGTCTGTAAGTTAAAAATTTTTTTAAAAAAATCAAAATAACAAATTCTGCCCAAATTCTTCATCCTAAAAACACACATGCTAATGCTCATTTAGTTCAAAATACTAAATTCTCAAACTTGACCCAACTTACAACAACATAAATCTGCATAAATTCGTCATATTAAAACACATATGATATGGCTTCAAAAAAAAAATAATTAAAAAAAAAAAACCCTATCTATGATGCTTATTCTCATTTGTCCAAAAGATCAAAATTTTCTCCAACTTCTAATTCTACCCAATTTCTATCTAAAAACAAAAACCCACACAAACCCTACAATTGCCAATCCATAATTGACCTAATCAATCAATCATCATCATCATGAAAAAAATCCAAACTTTAACACAACCACACAACAATCCATCTCACCTGTCGCCAGAACGCCAACACATTCGACTTCACAGCACACCCAGGCGGCCCATAATCATAGAACCCCGCGACGCCGCGGTAGATCTTGAACGACGGAATGTAAAAAAGCCTCCGCTCAAGCGTGTTAACCACCGCCTGCCGGAACGCCTCCCGGCTCATCCCGGCGCCCCCATTCGCATCCCCCGCGCCGCCGCTCACCGCGGCGAGTAGCTCGCGCTCCGCGGCCGCCGCATCGAGCTTCAGCGCACTGAGCGCTTCTACGGCAGCGGCGATGTCGGCAGAGGGGCCTTGGCGGCCTTGAGGTCCCGGACTGCAGTAGCCTGTGCGGCGACGGCCGCCGTGCGGGCGGCGAGGGAGCGGCGGAGGGTCTCCTCGGCGGCGTCCATGGAGGGTTTGGCGGCGGCGGCGGTGGCGGTGGTGGAGAGGCGGCGGAGGAGATGAGAGAAAAGATGGGGTTTTGGGAGGAGTGGGAAAGAGAGTGTGAGCATGCGAGTGCGAATTTGGTGTTTTTGGGTTGGGAGATTTTTTTTGGTTTCTTTGGAGATATTTTGCGTGAAAGACAAATTGTGAGTGGTTGAGTGACGCAGTTTGGGACACGTTTTGATATTTTGTTGGTTGAGTTTGTTTTTGTTCGTTGGATGTGCATTTAGATTTTTTTTAGACACGCTGGTTCGTGATTTTATGGAGTTTTAAAATTATGCAGGAAATATATTTGTGCAAGGAATGTGAACTAATAAATTTTACAAATTTACAATACGCCAAAGATTTTGAAAATAAAACTTTCCGCAACCCTATAGCGATAGTTGACAAATTTACTTAATCAAGAGAGTTATGTTGGTTACAAGTATCTCATCTCATTATAGAAGTCTTGAATTCGAGTTTATGAATGAAAAATTTTAAAACTCTTTGCTAGATGTTACCGTCCTTGTATTCCTTCCCTCCTTCAATATCAAATTAATCGGGGCAATGCTCTGGATACTCTAACAATAAAAAAAAAAAAAAGTTAGCACTATATCCTTTTAAAAAAAATAAAAATAGAGAGAAATCAAGAAGAGTTACTCCGTAAATTTTCTTCTAAAAAAAATATCACACAAATTATTTACTTGTTCATATTGTTTGTCGTAAAAAAAAAAAAAAAAAGTTTCATAACATTACAATATTATATGCTACAACATAATTGATGAGTTGTTTAAAAAAAAATCATAGCAAGTTGGTTTCTTTCTTTTCATAGTCACTATTTACTTATTTATTTAGTATTATGGAGTTTTTATAGGGTTATTGCATCAACAACTAATTGTGTGGCAAATGGTTGTGTCAAAAGAATGTTAACCTTTTAAAAAAATAAAATAAAATGTCAACCTAGCATTTCCCTTGTGGCATGATTTGGGTGACGTTCTGGTCGAACACGTTTCGATTATGCATCAAAATGTGTTTCAGCATCTCGATGTCCGTCCAAAGACTCCAAACGACTCTTAACCTATGCCAAACTAGGTTGTACAAATGAGATTATGGCCACCCTAGCTGATCCCTTCTTCTTTATACACAAAATCCATTTCCTTTGGGCACCAACCATACGTTAGAACTTGGAATCTTATCACCTTGTATGTATTTTCTTTGATGGTTACAGCCTTACAGGCCAGGATTCAAACTAGATTCTCTCCACAGTCTCATGATAACCAAGATGAGTTTGAGATTAATTGAGGAAGGATTCGAGTTCTACTTGTTTTTTGTTTTATGTGTCTTATTTCGCTTTCATGTTCTTTTTATGGGATACCAATAGCTAGCCTTGAACTTTTTTTTTTAGGTTTGGATAGAAAAAGCATTAAACGAGATGGTTTGGTGGTGCCAAAGAATCTAGATCTAGTGAAATGGTAGACGCATCACTTGCTAAAAGGTAAAGATTATGGAGGTTGTGAGTCTGACACTCCCACGTAAGTAAAAAAACAAAAGGTTGGTTTTGGCGATATGGGGTGACCTCCAAACCTTGAGTTAGGGGTTTCAACTTTCAACTAGTTCCCCGTGCAACATTGGGGAGCAAGTTCTGTTATAGTTGGTTTGTAGTTGTAGCATTGTAGGTTTCAATAGTCAGCTGTCGACAATGTACTAATTTTTAATAGGCATACAATATCATTTGGTCCCTGAACTATCAAGTTTTTGTTAATTTGGTCCTCAAACTTTCACCAATTCACTATTGGTCCATGAACTTTCATTTTCCTCTGCTTTTAATTTTTTT
Organism: Stephania yunnanensis; assembly: GCA_039657365.1. Lineage (NCBI taxonomy): Eukaryota > Viridiplantae > Streptophyta > Magnoliopsida > Ranunculales > Menispermaceae > Stephania > Stephania yunnanensis. The sequence continues at coordinate 8,401,910 of CM077582.1, forward strand.
GTTAAGTTTGAAAAATAATGGTCTCAAACAAAGCGTTTCACGAGCAATTCACAGGCGGTTGACAACTGATTCATCAATTCAAAAAATCGATTGTGAATCATTTCATTAGTAACTATATTACTCTCCAAACTTAACAAAATGACAAAAATAGTGAAAATGAAAATTCAGAGACCAAAAGTGAATTGATGAAAGTTTGAGGATCAAATCAACAAAAACATAAAATTCAGAGACTAAATGATACTATTTGCCTTTTTAATATATCAGAGACTTCAAAGTTATCAAGTTCGAGGTCGTGTAATTGCCAATAATCATGTGTTATGATTCTTGCGAACACAAGTTACAAATCAATAAACTATAGTATAAACTAATATAACATGCACAATGAAGGAACATTTTAATTATATCTCATGCATGACAAAAAAAATTGCTTTGTCGATTTGATCCTCATTGCAAGCATATGTCAAGTTTCACTGTGGAATGAAAGCAAGGAGTAGGATTCCTCATGCTCTAAATTGGAAACCTTCTAAATTTGACATCATTGATCACTCCCGCTTCATAACACATCCATTGTATCATTGATCACTCTACTTCTAAATTTGACATTGATCAATTCTACTTGTAAATTTGACATTGATAACACAATGAGTATGAAAGCAAATAAAGGATTAGTTTACTCATCACTCGTGTTAGGTAAGCAAGTGATGAATGTTTCACTAATTCTTGAACCAAACGGGCCCGTTAAAATGCGTATGACACATAATAGTAAAATTGTTTGTACAAATTTTATGCACAAATTTTTTTTTTTTGATATAAAAAAACCAACAATTTGACTTTAATATGAGTCAAACCCACAGCCTCCTCCAATCTTGCTTTTTGCAAGTGATCCCTAGATCGTCTCACTATATGCTCGGTCAAACCTACAATTTTCTCCAACTTTATTTTTTGGCAAGTAATGAATCATCCGTCTCACTAAATATGCTTTTGCAATTTTGTGCACAACTCTGTGCAAAGAAGTAAATCTTGACAAACTTGGATGCAAGATTAATTAAGGGTTTTATAATCACACAAGAAAAGAACTTAATTTGTAGAAATAATATTCTCTTTATCTTCACAATGAAAGAACTATACATGCTAAGGTGACCCACTACGGACATTCACTATAAGCACGCACCTTGATTTTGTAATTTTTTACAATTATGTTCTCACCTCTCACACACCACCTCCTCCATGTCTACACACATCATCACCCTCCTCAACCACAAAAATATAAAAAAATCAAAATAAAAATCTAGGTGCATTCTCATATTGAGTGTTCGTAGTAGGTCATCTTAGCATTATCCATTGACAAAAATAACAGATCGAGAACGACTGAACGAGTATAAAATAGATACATAGAACCTCGGGACCCTGTCCCTATTAGGCAATTACATAATTACTTTGACCTGAAATCCCAACACAAAGCCCTATCATCAAATCCCAATTAAAGCTATCATAATAATGGTCACGGGGCTATTAAGTAAGGGGTTTACCCTAAGGGAATTTTTCTCGCTCAACCCAACCCGTGGTGCCTAAGGGCCACCTTAGTTCAACACTACTAATATTCAAAATGAAAGAACAACAAACAATGACACCAAGGAAACGTTTTACTAAGCTCTTAATGGGAATACAACACGGGTGCTCTATGCTTCCCCGAGCCTAGAGCCCATGGCTTTATAGATCAGCCAACAAGTAGTTACATAACCGTCAAGAACACCTGTCCTGATTACATTGACTCATAGACTAAGTAAAACCCCACTCCTTGTGGTCAAGACAGTTGCTCAATTGCCATTTTCCCTTGCTGTCACCTGGTTCCATAACCGCCACAACTACTTGGTCAATTACTACATGATCCATATATTTGAGACATTCTCGGAGATGCCTTGGTCATGTCAGGGGCCATAACCAAGGTAGTTACTAAGCCGTCTGGAACCACCTTGACTTGGTTCATCCATGCTTCAAGTGACTTGGTCCATGTTTCTCTTAAGGACAGGGACTGCTCGATGGTGCCTAGCTGAGCCTAGGCACCCTGGGTGTTAGCAAGGGCTCGATCGAGTCCCACCGGCTCGAGGTGACCCGGACCATGGGTCCGTGGGTAATGCCTTGGCGAGTTGGCGTGGTGCCCAAAGCATGCTCGAGGATCTTCCTTGCTACTATGCCCATATCGTCATGTGGCGGCCCTCGCCGCCCCGGGGTGACGTGTCTCCGTGTGCTTCTTGCCAGCTGGCCCAATTACACGTGTACGGCACCTGCCCGTCCTTACTCTGTCTCGATATTCGCATCCACTTGTGTGTGTACGGTGTATAAATGACAAATGCAGCGGAAGTTGTACGTAAATGCAAGAAATATTAATGAAGTTAACAAATCCTACTGTGGAAAAACCCTGATAAGTACTGTGTATAAAGGTAGATGACTGTACCATATAAAACTAAGCATGTACAAAGTCATGTCACTCCCCAGTTCTCAAAAGAATCAAAATATCAAAATAAAAATACACGTACAAGTAATTCTCAACGATAGGCAGTCAGAGGTGGTCACATAAGATCCTCTTGCCTTTACTTGTACTAGGATCTGCACTCAATCATCACATAAGAAAATGGATGACGAGTACAGTCAGTAAAATCCCAAAGAACTCCTCTGAGCATTCATATAAATAAGTGGAATTCAATAAATACTGTTAAATAAACATACGGAATGTAAACAAACAACTGTAAGTAGGGCATCGCATGCGTAAATAACAATAAAGCGCAAATGTGTATGTCTGTTCCAGTCTGACTAAACCATACTTCGGGATTTCCTTCCAGGATCCCACTAGAAGGCGCACCCAACTAGCTATCACCTGATCCCTTTTGGTGGCCGACGTGGACCTACGACGCACCGACACATGTAGCAGTTCCCTCGATTCGTTATCCACCGAGCACTCTTGATACACATGCTATGGTCTAGAATGCATAGACACGCATAGACACACAACGGTAAATCCGGTGGGAGTAACTAACCAACCGTGCAAACAACGATAAGATAAGATATAGAAAAAATCACAAGGAATAATGGAAAGGAATGGAAATACGAAAGCAAAATAAATACTCAAGAGTTTTTCCATTGGGTTTTACAAACCTCACAACGCCCTCTCCTATCCAGTAATCAATCCCCGGGTCCAAGTCAATTGGGTCCTTGGTCGCCAATTGATCACCCGTGTCAATCTATGTCCATTTATCAATAATTTTTAGGCCAAATTGCCTATTTCGCGTTTTTCGAGGCAAAACCCTGCAAAAAGTCGCGTCCGAAATATCCAAATATTTTGTTTTCATATAAATTCATAAATTTCTATTTATTTTATGGAAATCTATTCTTTTTTCATAATTTTTCAAATTTTTCTGGAATTTTTCAAAAATTTCCCACATTTTCTTCCATTTTTTTTTTATTATTTTTTTTTTACTGTTTGGGTCGGGTCGGGTCGGCCCAACGGGTCAGACCCGACCCGCCCCAGTCCGAGTCTGGTTTGGGTCGGGTCGACCCAACCGGGTCGGACCCGGCCCAGCCCTAGCCCATTCTGGGCCCGGCCCATGAGGGGGATGCACACGCTCGCTGGCGTGTGCATCTTCATCCTCTGATCGAACCAGTTTTCACTGGTTCGATCATAATTTTTTTTTTTTTCGAGATTTGGGGTTTGGGTTTGGGGTTGGGGTTGCTCTCCACCCCAACCCCCGGTGGACTCGATGGCAGGGGAGATACCCCTGCCATCACCACCACGACCCGATTCGCCCTCCATAGCCGAACCCTTGTCCCGGCCACCTCGGCCAACCACCGAAACCCAACAAAAACACCACAAAAATGCACCTCGATCGTGACGCTTCCACGTTCTCCTCTCCCTCCCGGCTGCTTCTCCTTATCTCTGATTCCTTCTTCCCTCCCGGCCTCCCGATTTGTGTATGTTCGGGAATGTATGTGTGTGTGCGTGAGATGTAAGAGAAAAAGTGATGGAGTGGTTTAGATAAAGATAAGTAATTTTGACTTTGTGTCCTTAACACCAAAGTGTTACACAACTGGGACACTCGCCCATTTTTCGGGCGTTACGACTTTCGATTTCGCGTCCGAACCGCGATATACGCGTACCGCCGCGTCATTAGCCACCTAATATCATTCCATATTAGTTATTTTGTCAATTTTTATATAAAATTTGTGTGTTTTAGTCTCCCCGACCTAATATTCAGTCCCGTCAACTACACAGTACCCGCGTTGACACGCATATCGAAGCGAATACAGTTCTCACAATCTCGCACGTATTTTGATGCAACATACACATATGCGATGTATTTCAATAAATTTCACCGCAAATAAGCATCCAACACACAATTACCTAGGATACTCTAGTCCTCGTGCGTCCTAGCCTATTGCGAGATCACGTAGATCCGAGCTGGCGTCCACGTTTGTAAATTGGAGAGACATTTCTAAAATGGGTCGTTACACGTCCCTAGGAGAGAACACACATCTCCTTATAGTAGATGTTAAGTCATTTCCCCAACTGCAATAGGAAACATCAAGAATAAGACCAATCGTACTTTGACTTAGTCAACGCCCAAGTAAAGATTTGTCAACCCTTGTCGAGGTATGCCTTGCCCCTGCCAAGGCGCGACCTTGCTCGTGCCAAGACGCGACCTTGCTCGTGCCAAATGAATTTGCCAAAGTGTTGCCTTGCTCGTGGCAGAGGAAACTGCCAAGGCGCGACCTTGCTTATGCCAAAGGAATCTGCCAAAGCGGCCTTGCTCGTGCCAAAGGAATCTGCCAGGAGGCGGCCTTGCTCATGCCAAAGGAACATGCCAATGCGCGACCTTGCTAGTGTCAAGGAGCAGCCTTACTCGTGTCAAGGGAATCTGCTAAGGCCTTCCCGTGCCTGTTCCAAGGGATGCGCAAAGGCACGTGCCAAGGTACAACCTCGTATGCGCCCAAGCACCGTGCCTCGGCGCGCTCCAAGTCGTGACCTTGTGTACGCCTATGCGCTGCCTTATTCGTCCTGCATGTTATCCCGCAACCAAACCTCATGGAACCATCTGAGTCTTTTGGAACTCTGCTATTTGCTAGGTTTCTTGCTTCCCAGTTGTGGCGGCCCCAACTACAAATAAGGGCAATTATTGGGCCGTGACACCAGCCCAGCCTACTTGAATCATGTTATTGAGGGGATGACAAATATCCCCCGCCGAAATGTTTGATGCCCTCATCGAACTGCTCGGTTGTTTCCGCTTTTGGTAGTTTGTTATCTCATTCTCAAACTGCCATAGAGTAGTGTCTCACTCCCAAGTAGGTTAATCAACATCAACCCACTTGATTAAGTAAACAGTTCGCCTATTTTTCTTGTTTTAGCCACGGGTCTCGTGGCTTAGAATTTGCTCAATTTCTCCCGCAATCTCCTTTCGTACTGAGGGTGGAGCCCGTCTCGATGTGCTCCTCCCTAGATCTGCCTCATCAGAATGGAAAGGTTTGAGGCAGCTGACATGGAATGTAGTATGTATCTTCAACCTTTCTGGTAGCTTAAGGCGATAAGCCACCCTCCCAACTCGCTTAACCACCTTAAATGGTCATTCGTATCGCTGAACTAGGCCCGTGTGCGTCTCCTTCTTGTTAAACTTCTTCAAAATAAAAGGAGTGAGCTTCAACAAGATTAGGTCTCCTTCTTGGAACTCCAAGGGTCTTCTATTCTGGTCCGCATATTTTTTCATCCTCCGGATAGCTTTGGTCAAACTGTCTCGAGCTGCCTCCCTCAACTCCTACTTGTTCCTTGCAAAGCGATAAGCCGCTGGGCTCGACCTCAACTTTGATTTAGCTAGTGGAGTAGCCGGTTGTTGTCCCGTCACCACCTCGAATGGACTCAGCTCCGTAGCCCAGCTTTTATGAAGATTGTAGCAGAATTGGGTTGTATTAAGTAAATCCACCCAGTTAGACTGACTTGTAATCACATCGTGTCTGAGGTAGTCCTCTAGCAATGCATTGATCCTCTCCGTCTGCCCATCCGTTTGAGGATGGTTTGCTATGAAAAACTTTAACTCTGAGCCCAACAAATTGAATAGGGCAACTCAAAACCTTCTAGTGAACCGAGTGTCTCGTCACTGATAATGTCCTCCAGTATTCCCAATATTTCGCCACGTGCTTCAGGAACAACTCCGAAGTCATGTCTGCATCGCAATTTTTTCGAGCAGCTATGAACGTAGCATACTTCGAGAATCGATCCACCACCACCAGAACGCTGGTCATTCCTTGCACTTTAGGAAGACTAGTGATGAAATCCATAGATATACTCTAAAAGGGTTTATTGGGTATAGGCAAAGGCTCCATCAACCCTGGTGTCTTCCTCCTCTCTGTCTTGTCTTGCTGGCACACAAGAGAAGTTCGCACATATTGATCTATGTCCTCCTCCATATTAGACTAGAAGAATGAAAATAAGAGGGCATAAGTGCGTTCCATGCCCGGATGCCCAGCCCACCGAGCATCGTGTGTCTCCCTCAGAAGTTGTCGCCTTAGTCTACCAGTACTAGGGACATATGGATGTCCTCCTTTAGCATAGAGGACCCCATCTTGGCACCAAAACCTCCGAGTGACTCCCTTAGCCACTAGTTTTAACATCTTTATACAAATAGGGTATTTGCTTGTCTCCTCCTTGATGCGAGGCAGGAACTCACTTTCCAGCCTCACCACTGCTAACACCATCTCAGCCACCACCTTACGACTAAGAGCATCCGGGACTGAGTTAAGCCTTCCAAGCTTATGTTCGAACTGAACATCGAACTCTGCTAAGAAACCCAGCCACCGTGCCTGCTTTTGATTGAGTTTCTTCTGACTCATGAAGTAAGTGATAGCAGCATTGTATGTCCGCACCACGAAGCTCATTCCCAACAGGTAATGCCTCCAAAGATGGAGAGCATGAATCACAACCAACATTTCTTTCTCATGAGCCGGGTACCTCTACTCCGCTTCCTTCAGTTTCCTACTTTCGAAGACAATGGGGTGCCCCTCTTGGACAAGTTCCGCCCCCAATGCTCGATTTAATGCGTTGGTATGCACTTCGAAAGATATGTCAAAATTAGGCAATCCCAATACTGGTTCAGAGGCAATGGCTTGCCTCAATTCTGCCATGGCTTGGTCGTATCGATCTTTCCATGCCCAAATTCGATCATTCTTCAATAGGTCTGTCAGCGGAGCCACTCTCCTTGAGTAGCCTTCCACGAACCGTCGGTAGTAGTTAGCCAAACCCAGGAATGGCCTCGACTCCTACACCTTCGTGGGGTTTGGCCACTCCATGATTGCCTGCACCTTCTCCGAGTCCATCTGTAATTTACCCTGGCCTACAACATGACCAAGGAAAGTGATCGTGTGCGCAGCAAACTCACATTTTTCCCTCTTTACATACAAATGGTTAGCCCTAAAGGTAGTCAAAACCATCTTAAGTGATCCACATGATCTTTGAGGTTTTGACTGTAAATTACAATATCATCAAAATAAACAACAACAAACCGGTCGATGAACTCCCTTAGCACATTGTTCATCAAATTACAGAATGTAGCATGGGCATTTGTCAAGCCAAATGGCATGACTAAGTATTCAAATGATCCATACCTAGTCACCATGTCCATTTTAGGGACATCTCCAGCTGCAATTCGGACTTGGTAGTTGTCACGGCCCAAATAATTAATACACGTTTCATTTGCTAATTAGGAAACAATGACCCGTGACGTGGGACCCGCAGCGCGATACGTGTCACTACCGAGGCACGGTGGCCGAGGTAAATGTTATATTTGTTGTGTTGTTTGCCTAGTATATTGTATATGTGTAGACTACTAAGTCATTTACGGGTATGCAGATATCGAGACAAGCGGGGACGTGCCTCGAGTCGCGTGCCGACGTGGGCCCGAGGTAGCAGTTCGTGGGGTAAGTATAATTAGTTGAATTTCATTTTATAAAAAATAAAATAAAATATGTGGGTCATAAAAGGCCACATCTACCAATACATATGTATATATAAAAAGTAGGTCAAATGAAATAAAAAAAAAAGTCTAACCTTATCTTCTCTCATTCTATCTCTCCAAACAAAAACAAAAAAAGAGACAAAACTAAACATAGAGGAAAGAAAAGAAACTGCAGAGACGATCGAGAGTAGAAGGAAAAGAGAAAGGAAGATCGAGAAAGAGATCGATCAAGCTCAAAGCAAGGTGAATTGTTGATTTCGGTTGTTGTTGTGTTGTTGGCTGTTGTTGTCGGTTGCCGGTGTCGTGGCCATGGAGGATCGACCTTCATGGGCGACCGAGAGAGGAACGGGAGAGATGGCAAGGGGATCTCCCTTGCCATCAAAACCCAATGGGGTTGGAGTTGGGAGCCAACCCCAACGCCTCACAAGAAAAGAAAAAAAAAATTGCAGAGCCTCTGCCGTCTTCGCGAGGAAGAAGATGGGATCGGGTCGGGTCGGACCGACCCTAACCCAATGGAGACCGGGTCAGACCAACTCGGGTCCAGCTGGATCGGGTCGGGTCGACCCGGATCCGGTTGGACCAGGTCGGGTTTGACCCGGACCCACTTTTTATATATATTTTATTATATATATATATATATATTATTATTTAATTAATTTAACATTTTTTAATATATAATAAATTTTAGAAAATATAAAAAAATTATGAAAAATTCAGGAAAATTTCAGATAAATGGGAAAAAATATATTTTTGACCCAAATAAATAAAACTTCAATATTTCTATAAAAAGTGAAAAATTCGGGAGTCAGTCGAGGCGTTATACCGGGGTTTTACCTCGAAAAACGTGAAATCGACAAATTGATCTTGAACTCAATTTTGATCAATTTTGACCAACTTATAAATTGTGAATAAGTCATAATGACCCTAAATTTATAAATTTTCAAATGTTAGGACAGTAAAAAGAGTTATTACGGGGTTTGGGTGCGTACATCGACGCGACGGAAGCCGGATAGCTTAGGAATTGCTTTGTGTATGTAAGTAAACTGATTTGAGACATTTATTTACATTTCATTCCATTTATTTATTTCTTCTCATTTATTCGCCTCTGCCAAGGCGCGACCTTGCTCGTGCCAAATGAATTTGCCAAAGTGTTGCCTTACTCGTAGCCAAGGGACCTGCTAAGGCGCGGCCTTACTCGTGCCAAAGAAATCTGCCAAAGCGCGACCTTGCTCGTGCCAAATGAATATGTCAAGGCCCGGCCTTGCTCGTGCCAAAGGAATTTGCCAGGGTGCGGTCTTGCTCATGCCAAAGGAACATGCCAAGGCGCGACCTTGCTCGTGCCAAGGCGCAGCCTTACTCGTACCAAGGGAATCTGCTAAGGCTTGCCCGTGCCTGTTCCAAAAGATGCGCCAAGGCACGTGCCAAGGTGTAACCTTGTCTGCGCCCAGGCATCGTGCCTTGGCGTGCGACAAAGGCTCGACCTCGTCCACGCCCGCGTGCTGTCTTATTTGTCCCACATGTTGTCCCGCAACCAAACCTCATGGAACCATTCGAGTCCTCCGGAACTCGGCTATTTGCTAGGTTTCTTACTGCTCAGCCCAGCCTACTCGGGTCATGCTATTGAGGGGTGACACTAATATTGTTTGATTAAAAAATCTTCAATCACCTTAGAGCATCTCCAATGCAAATATGGAGTGGGGGATAATGTGTGACACCTAGACATAATGAACGTTGGAACAAAAAATTTGAACCTGGCTATACGCACCCCACCATTTACTCATAGGTACCCCAGCGAAAAAGTCAATTTTTAAAAAGGTCAATTCTACTGCAAAATGACTCTTATGCCCTTCACTGCGATTAGTGCACCCCGCCACCTTTTTCCTCTCTTTTTATGCACCCCGCTATCATCCCTCCACACACTCTCTTCTTGTGATTTATAGGGCATCATCAAGTGGCTCGACCTCACAAGTCCAAATCTCTAGTTGGAGAATCGGTCAGAGCCCACCAAACTTCTAGTTTGAGAGTTAATCAAAGCCTACTGAACATTTAATTGGGGAGTTGGTCGAAACTCATCGAACTTTTAGGTCAGCAGTTGTTAACCAAGTTCCACATAAAAGGTTTGGTTGGACAACGTCGAACCTAGAAGATAAGTCTCAACCACATATCGTCGAACTTAAAATAGATGCCTCGACTAGGTTTTGCAGTTGGGTGCTTCGATTTGGATGAAATGGTATTTTGGTACAAATGTAGGGTGCCCTTATAAATTGAAATTTGAATTCGTGGTTCACTCAAAATTTGGGTGCCCTTATAGAAATGTGGGTGCGTATAGCTGGGTTATCTTTAAATGCAACTATGGATTGATAATGTGGAGCTGACGTGGCATAAAAAATAGACAATGTATATTCTTGATGTCTACTTCTAAACAGTGCAATCCAAAGCCATGTCGACAATTCTCTCTAAAATATTTTAAAAAGTAATAAAATTTTAAAATAAAAAGTGCAATCTACATTAACCATTGAAGAACATACACTTTTGAACTTAAATATTTATTCAAACCACTTTGGATGTACGTCATCTCCACATTGCTGACGTAACATCAATATACACTTACAAGTTACACTCTACATTTACCATTAGAGATGTTATTAGCATGCTTCTACGTTAGCCTTTTTTCCCTTCAATTAATTTTGGGTGCAATTAAAATATTCATAAAAATACTCTTCAATTGACCAAAGCATCTTCGGTGAGATGGATGAAATATTATTTGTTAAAAGCCAAGGTTGGGGAGGTTGAGGGCTCGATTCTTTATATATAGAAAGAATCAAACTTCTCTCTTCGCCTATTAGACTTGAACCTGACCCTTTTGCAACAATACTAAATATCAAATTATTGCCACCATTTAATTGGTTGGTTGGGTTGGACTCTTATTAAAGTCAAAAAAAAAAAAAAAAACTTTTCAATTGATATAATACAAAATAAATCTTCACGTTTTCACATATACATTAAACTGGTAAATTAACCTAGATAAAAAGGAAGTTCAAGTGCTTTGAACATCAAGTGGATGCAAGAGATTTAAAAAGAAAACACAATTTAATGTTTTTCTTGTCATAGAAATTTACAACTTTGTTGAGGCTCATGGAACTCATTCCCACAACATTGGACTACAACAACACACTTGGGAGTGAGATTCTTAAGACTTCTACTAGGCATTATTGAAATGGATAATGCTATTTGGACTCGTGAATCTGGACTCAAAAATGTTTTATTTTTCAAAGTCATCCTTAAGCAATAAATGAAACAAATAAAATAACTTCTTGTAAAATTCTTTTGATGCCCCTTTAATATTTGTAAAAACTTCGAACACCCTCTATGAGTCCGGACTCTCGAGTCCAAATAGTTTATTGTATTGAATCATCGTAGTAAAAGTCTTAAAAATCAAGCAATGAAAATAAAATAAATAAATAAATAAAAATTCAAGCAATTAATGAACAACAATTTTTGGGGCTTATATATCCATCAAAACTGAAGTGTTTTCTAACTTCTTACATAACTTTTTTTTTAGCGTTGCTGACATAACTTCTTTATTGGGGGTTTTTCCAAAACTATGGTGGGTTTAAAATTTAATTCACAAAATAGGGAGGTTTTTTTTTTTTTATTACCGGACTAGGCAATAACGCCCTTTGGGAAGACGTTATTGGGTGTAGATGATTTGGTTGGAGGTGACGTGGCGTCCACGTGGATTGGATTTGTACAGATAGCGCCTTTTGAAAAGGCGTTATCTGTACATGTGGCAGCGACGTGGACGACACGTCACCGGCAACCCACATTTAACTGATAACGCCTTTTGAAAAGGCATTATCAGTTAAATGTGTAGTTGAGGTGGCGTTGACGTGGCGTCTATGTGGCAGACAAACTGGACTTATTTAAACTGGCCTTAATAAACTGTCTGCCACCGCCACGTCAATGCCACGTCACCGCCCCGTCACGGCCACGTCACCAACTGGACTTAATAAGCCGTCTGCCAGCCTTAGCTGTGGCCATCAATTTCTTTGTATCAGAAGCGTGCCTCGGCCGTCCTCCGCCTCGTCCTGGCTTGTTGTTGTTGTCGTCGAAAGTCGAGTGATATCGACAATTACAACCAAATTTGAATATGCATATGAGGAGTTTATATTTGTATAAAAAAGAAAACAATTTTAAATATTTATATATATACATTGGTTTCAACCTTCAACTCTCTTTTGTAAAGTAACTAACATTAACTAACCTAACCAATTAACCTAATAACTAACTAACTAACTAACTAACTAACTAAACTAAACTAAACTAACAAACCTTAACTAATCAAACCAAACCAAACTAAACTAAATAACTAACTAACCTTAACTAACTAAATAAATAAGTAACGAACTTAACTTAACTAACTAACTAACTACCTAACTAACTAACCAAAGTAAACTAAACTAACTAACCTTAACTAACCTAACCAAACTAAACTTAATAGCAAACTAAAGTAACTAACTTTAACTAACCTTAACTAACTAACCTTAACTAACCAAACTAAACTAAACTAACTAACCTTAACTAACCTAAATTAACTAACGAACTAACTAACTAACTGACTAACTAACTAACTAACTAACTAAACTAAACTAAGTAAGCTTAAGTAACCTAACCCAACCAAACTAAACTAAGTAAATAACTAAACTAAACTAAACTAACTAACCTAACTAAACTAACCAAACCAAACTAAACTAACTAACTAACCTTAACCAAAGTAAACTAACTAACCTTAACTAACATAACCAAACTAAAGTAACTAACAAACTAAAGTAAGTAACCTTAACTAACTAAACTAACTAAGTAACTAAGTAACTAAGTAAGTAAGTAAGTAAGTAACTAACTAACTAACTAAAATAAACTAAACTAACTAACCTAAACTAACCTAACAAAATCAAACTAAACTAAGTAACTAACTAACCTCAACTAAACTAACTAACTAACTAACATAACGAAACTAAACTAACTAACAAACTAAACTAACTAACCTTAACTAACCAAACCACCTAACAATACAAACTAAGTAAACTAAAATAACTAACTTTACTAGCTTAATTGCAAACTAAACATACTAACTAAATGGAACTCACCAAACTAAACTAACTAACATTAAATAACCTAACTAACCTTAACTAACCTAACCACCTAAACAATACAAACTTAGTAAAGTAAAATAACTAATTTAACTAACTAAACAAACAACCAAAAAATGATCCACGTTAACCACCAAACGAAACTAAACAAACATAGCCTCAACACCTAAACTAAACTAACTTAACTAACTAACCTAATTAACCTAACCAAACTAAACTAATATAACCTAACCACCGACACCTAACTAACTAAGCTAACCACTTAAGTTAAATTAAACATATAACCTAAACTAACTTAACAAACTAAACTAACTATTGAAGAGTAATCAAATCGACGACATTATAATAATATGGAAAACATGAGAAATAAGTTTATTCAATGAGAAGGTTGAATACACGTACTTCGTGAACCCAAAAAATAAGTTATTTACAAATCACCATGACATCAAGTAAACTCTTCATGCAGGTCTATTTCGGCGGTTTCGTTGACGTTGTTGCTCGGTGATGCAAACCGGACGTACTCTTTGTCTAGTTGGACGATGTGTTTGTACATCAGGTTTGAAAACTTGGATGTAAAAATGTTACAGACAAATGCACAAATTTCGTAAGGGAAATAGTTGACAATCATGTGGTTATATAGCGCAATCGAACTTTCTGATGTAGAAGATCGCAATAATAGCGCAACTACAGAGCATACTCATTCTTTCGCACAGACAATTTCTGTGTAATAACGTTCAATAACTAAACATATGAACCGTTGTTCATAAACAAAATATGAATGTCCCTATATATCATGCAAACCAAAACCTAAGCCAAATAATTTATTATGAAAATACTAAATTAATGAACTTACTTGTTTCCTCTGGTTTTCCGCCGCAACGTAATACTCCTGCAATAACCTTGTATTTTCGTTATTTTAGAACACAAAAATTGTAATAACGTAATATTCTGATTTGTGAATTACTAAACTATAACTACAATAATGCTAACAAACATAAAAAGTGAAAGTGGAAACTGGTACGGGAAACTGGTTTATTGCTAAGTTCAACTGAAATGCTTAACTAAGAAAATTATAAATGTATTAATTACATAACTAAGCAAATTAAATAACCTAACCTAAACAAAACAAAACAAAACAAAACTAACGTAGTAAACTAAACAAACTAACTAAACAAAACAATCTTAAATAACTAAACAAACTAAACAAAACAATCCTAAATAACTAAACAAACTACCTAAACAAACTTAAATAACTAAACAAACTTAACCGTCTTAATAAACTAAACAAATTACTTTAACTAAATTAACTAACCTAAATACCAAATATAAACTATGTTAATTGACTTAACTCACTCAACACACTAACTAAACTAAACTAACCAAACTAAATTACCGAACCTTAACTAAGCTAAATACCTAAACTAAACATCTAACATAAACTAACTAACCAACCTTAAACAAACGTAATTAACTAAACATACCTCCTCCTTCGGTAAATTAACTAAAATACTTCAAACAAACTTAATTAACTAAACTTAATTAACTAACCGTAATTAACTATACCAACTTAACTAAACTTAATTAAGTACACTAACTTAAACAAACATAATGACCTAAACTAACTTAAACAAACTCACTCTCGAAACTAACGTAAACAAACATGTACCCACTCCACAATGAAAACTAACTTAATCAAACTTAATTAACTAACAAACGTCAACTAACTTAAACAAACTTATTAAACAAACTAAACTAACATAAACATACTTAATTAACTAAACTCACTTAAACAAACTAAAATACTAACTTAATAAAACGAACTTAATCAAACTAATCGTAACTAAACTTATTAAACAAACTAAACTAACGTAAACATACTTAATTAACTAAACTCACTTAAACAAACTCAAATTAACTTAATCAAACTAACTTAAACAATCTTATTTAACTAACTAAACTAACTTAACTATATACACATACCTCCTCCTTCTCCTACCTCCACTCCGCTGCTACGCTGGCCTTCCTCCTCCGTCGCCACCGCTGCTCCTTCCTCCCTCGCCGCCGCCGTAGATCCCTCCCCCTCCTCCGCTGGTCGTCACCTCTCGCTTTCGCTCACCACCGGACCGCCACAAAACACCACGTTCCACGTACCACCACGTACCCCCGCCAAGCTCGACAAACGTCACTGCGCGCGCGCACACTCGCCCACTCTCTCCCGTTCAAACACTCGTCCACCCCTCCTCTCGTCGTCTCTCGCCGGTTCGCTCCCCCTCCCCTCCTTAAGTACCCGACCCACCCCACTCTCCACAAGTAAACCCGTGACCTACACCGCCCCTACCCCTGCCCCTATACCAGTAAGGACGAAACTGACGCAGAGAATATATTCTCTGCGTCGGTTTCGGGAAAATGACTGTGGGGTGCAGATAGCGCCTTTTGAGAAGGCGCTATCTGCGCCCCAAAGTCACGGGTTTCTCGGTCCACGTGAAGCCACGTGGACCGAGAAACCTCTTTTCTTTTCCCACGTGGCATATGATAGCGCCTTCGCAGAAGGCGCTATCAGTGTTTTACACGCCACGATGTCAGCCACGTGGATAACGCCTTTTGAGAAGGCGCTATCCACGTGGCAAAATCAGAACAAAAATTTTTGCCACGTAGATGACACCTTCCCAATAGGCGTTATTGCCTACTCCCCGGAAATAAAAAAAATTTACCCCTATTTCCCTCATTAAATAGTATAACATGTGTACTTTAGGAAAAAATTCTCTTTATTGATTAAGAAAGGTGAAAACAGCAAACACAAAAAAAATAAAAAAAATTGTGTAGTAGAAAAGTGTGATGATTGTGAACAAATTGGAAAGCAAAGCAAAGGCAAGCCTAGAAATGCTGCTTAAAAAACTTCAAAACTAAGTGTGTTCAATTCTTCAATAATTAAAGTGCCTTTCTTTTTTGACATAAGTATTATTACTCATGATTTGATAATCGGAAAAGGAAATCTGATTATGTACTCCTAAGTTCAGTCCTCTAAAAATATACTCCAAGTAGATAAACATGGTTGCTTTCGGTTTTAAATGACTACAACTTGACCATTCATGAAAAAACAAACAGGGAAAAGAAATAAAAGCTACAACTTGGCAATATGGATTTATTTTAATTCTAGTGCATGTGTGGTTAATAGTAAGTAATTCAGTCTGTCTGTAGTTTTTTGACTTTAGAGTGTGTGATCAGATTCCATTAGAAATGTCTTTCTGTACCATTCAATCTCATTATGAATGTTTAGCACTTTTTTTTTGTTTTACCTATTTAGGCATTTAGATCCAGGGGACTAAGCAGAATGAAGTACTCATAAAGTTTTACATTATTTATTTATATTTCAAAAAGACATGCACCAATTAACTTAACATATAATGGGTCATTGTATTAACCATTGTAATTAATTTGTAAAATGGTCAAGGCGGCCAAGTTTAAGGTATTCACATTATCACCCAGTGTCCCATCCCGGGTCATCTTAGCATCTTTTTAATAGCAAAATAATAAGCTAGTTGATGTTTGCTCGTTATATACATAACATGTTTATCATAAATCTTGATAAAGTAGTCTAGGTCCACTCAACAAAACAATACTTAAATTGTGGTACTTAATCGAGTTTGTAGTGGCTTACTCTACTCACCTAGGCTTCACTTATAATTTATCCTAAAATTTTGATTGCTACTTGTAAGCTTGTAATTAAGACAAAGATACCGCAATGTCAGGATTGCTCTTGTGAGCTTACAATAATATGGGGAATGCTAGCATAAGACCCATAAGGCCCCCTTCTTCTCCGCTCATTAGGGCCCATATCCCCAATGGACATGGAAGCAGGGAGAGGGCACCAACATTTTCACCTCAAGATGTGGCCTTATGCACCCCAAGATTCAAAACATGCTGAAATGTCAGTTATTTTAAACTTTTCAATAACATCCGCGATATGATAGAGACATCACTTGCCAAAAGACAAGGTTTATGGAGATCTTGAGTTCGATTGAGTTTTTTGGCTTAAAAATATTAATTTCTATTTTAGTATGTTAGTTAATTATAAAGTCCAGTGTTTAGTTAAATTTCTAATTATTCATTGGGTTCATGAAGTTTTTATTTTGTTTTATATTTGTTTTTGGGCAATGCCTATTTATGTGTTTCAATCAAATTCACAAGTTTGGTGTATAAAGACCCCTATATTAGTTTGTAATTCACAAGTTTTAGTCAATTAAATAATGTTTGCGTGTTTTAGGATTTGTGGGATTGTTTGATTCCCAAAAAAAAAAAAAAAAAAAAAAAAAAAAAAGTTGAGGAGCTAGCCTTCATGTGAATCTATGTCTCCTTTTCTGAAGATGTCTATGGAACCAAGGTGCTCTTAATTATCGTTAGCGCCCCGTTAGTGCTTCTTTACCTCCTTATGGGTAACCTTTTATTTTGATTGTTCATTTTTCTACCTTTTTCTTTACTATCACTCTTGACTATAAGTGGAATGAAAAATTGGCTCACAATAGCAAGAGTCTTCCATACGACCTCGACCTACATGGTATGTATCGGGATCTGTATATTTCCGCATCTCGAGACGCACATAGATGGCTGTTGTGACATCCTTTTGTCATTCTATCACTTCTCATTATATAAAAAAAAAACACCCAAGGGTTAAAATGATAAAAAGCTCAGTAACTATTGACTAAAGTGGAATGAAAAATTGATACCGTTATGACCGTTAAGTTTGAAACATTCAACTTCATTACCGTTAGAATTGAGACTCACCAACAACCGTGATGATACTGCCCTCTCCTCCAATCCATCTCAAACTCATTGTTGGACTGAGTCCAATGATGATGAGATCTCATTGTTTGGCACAGTACCACTTCACACTTTAACAATTCATCATATTCACCATCATCATCATCATCATCATCATCATCATCATGAACTCTCCCCACCTTCACCAAATCTTGAAACCCACTCTTCTTCCTCTCCACCCTTCTCTTATTACTTCACTTCTCATCACTTTTTCTTCTTCTTCTTCTTCTTCTTCACATCCCCACTTCACCAATCCAATCCTCCTGACCTCCAACCCCTCTTCCCCCCATATTCCCTCATTTCAATTTCATGGGCATCCACAAATACTTCCACTGCTTGCCCATTTCCTGCTTCCCTTTCCTCCTGATTGTCCTGCTCGGCTTTTCGACGTTCGCCTTCGCAGGTCCGAACGGTATGTTTGCTCTGTGTTTGTTGGATACCATGTGTTTGATGAATTGTCACTGTAGTGGGAAATTGCATAGGCTTGCGTGGTTTGAGTCGAATTGTTGTTCGTGGTGATGTAGTAGAGTTTTCGAGGTTAAATTGATCTGGGTTTTTCATATTTCTTGAGTTTATGTTTCGTGTCGTTGTGTATGATAATTTGTTACTGTGTGAAAAGTTGGCAAGGCTTGAGCTTTTCGACATTCGCAGATCCAAATTGTATGTTCGCTGTCTTTGTTTGTTGAGATTGTGTTTACTTTCTTGCTTATCATGTGTTTGATGAACTGTCACTGTAGTGGGAGATAACCTAGGCTTGAGCTTTGCTCAGCTCTTTTTAAGGGGGTTGTTCTAGGTTTGAGTCGGCTTGTTGTTTTTCATCCTGTTATAGACTTTGTTGAGCTTGAATTGATCTGGGTGTGTTGTATTTCTTGACTACATGTTCCATGTCACTGTATATGATGCTATGTTACTGAGAGAAACTCGAATGATAGAATTGGTGTACCCTGTATGGGGGCTTGTTATGGTTGAGTTCTGAGCTTAAACTGATAGGGGGCGTGGCAGGTTTTTTGAGTATATCTTGTGGGGGGACAGCAAGTTTCACGGATTCTTCAAACATATTATGGGTTCCCGATGATTCATATGTTTCTACTGGCAACGCTACCACTGTAAATTTCATTGAGGATGGTTCATCTTCGCAATTCACATTGCGGGTCTTTCCCCATTCCCATGATCGTCGAACGTGTTACAGGTTACCTGTTAAGAATATCTCTTCATCCTTGATTCTCATAAGACCTCGGTTTTACTATAAAAATTATGATGGCCTAGGGAAGCCTCCGGCCTTCAGGGTCTCTCTTGGAACAAGCACTACAAATACTGTAAATCTGGCTAGTTCAGATCCTTGGGTTGAAGAGTTTATATGGCCTGTTACTAAGGATACACTTCCCTTTTGCTTGCATGCTATTCCTGATGGTGGATTTCCTGTCATTTCTTCACTCGAGATCCGTCCTATTCCTCCTGGAGCATATGAAAGTGGAGTGGGTCAATACACAAATAAGTTGTTAAGGAAGCGATATCGAGTCAATTGTGGTTATAATGGTGGATCAATCCGGTGAAAATTCTTCTTCTTCATTTTACTTTTCTTAATCTTATTGATGTATTTATCTTTTCTGATTGTTTTCTACAAAATCAGGTACCCTTCCGATTCTTTTGATCGTGTATGGGATGTGGATCAAAACTTTTCACCCTCTCACTTGTCAAAGGGGATCAATGTTCAGCGGGAGTTCAACTTATCTAGCCTCAAGGAGACTCCACCTTTAAGTGTTCTTCAGTCAGCAAGGGTTCTTGCTCGAAAAAATATTTTGGCATACAATTTCCCACTTGACAAGCTTGGAGATTATTACATTGTCCTCTATTTTGCTGGGATTCTTCCTATATCATCCTCATTTGATATACTTATAAATGGTGGTGTCGTGAGGTCAAACTTCATTGTAAATAGCTATGAAGCAAGCACTCTATTCTCGACACGGGAGGATGTCAGTAGCTTGAATATCACATTCAGAAATATAAGTTTCTATCCTCAAGTGAATGCCATTGAAGTGTATGAAATCATTGAAATTCCTCTAGAGACTTCTTCTACTACAGGTGCTCTAAACACTAGAACAAAATTCTAATTGCTCACTTAATATTTCTATATCATATTAATTCTTTTGAATAATCAAAACTTGACACTTTTCCGTGCAATCGGATTGCGTGATATATAGTTTCGGCACTCCAGGTCATCCAACAGTCGACGGGCATGGATTTGGGATGGCAAGATGACCCTTGCTCTCCAACACCATGGAAACATATCCAATGTGAAGGAAGTCTAGTTACATCATTGTGAGTGTACTCTCGTTGTTAATTTATACACAATCTTTCGTTGATTCAATTAAAGAGCAGTCATTGAATATTTTTCAGGTACCTTTCCGGCATTAACTTGAGGGCAATAAGCCCTACCTTTGGCGACTTGCTAGATCTCAAAACATTGTAAGATCTTTGTATGTTTATTCTTGAACTACCATATTAATCTAATTGCACATATTTCCTACTCAATTTCTTTGCCTTTTTTTTAACATGAATTTACGCTTTTGGATTTAAACTTCAGGGATTTGCACAACACATCACTTACTGGAGAAATACAAAACTTGGGTAGCCTGCAGGAACTTAAACTACTGTAAGACCTTCAGATGGAATCTATGTTCTGTAATGAAATGGGACTCGTATGGATAACGTGCTCTATTTGTTGCATTAATACCATGAACTTGCTATTGCAGGAACCTGAGTTTTAATCAGCTAACGTCCTTTGGATCTGACTTCTCCACTTTGGTCAGGCTTCAAATTTTGTAAGTTAAAACACATCACAGCACCTTGTGAAAGGCTTTAATTGATTCTTTTTTTGTTCTTCTTCTATCCTTCATATATTTTATTAGTATTCTGTACACAGGGACTTACAGAATAATAGTATACAAGGGACTATTCCAGACGGCTTGGGGAACTTGAAGGAGCTTCACTTATTGTAAGTGAAAATTATAAATTCAACGGATGTAAACTTCTCTTCTTGATACATATTCTTCACATTATATGTATGATCTCCCCTCTGCAGAAATCTTGAAAATAACAGACTACATGGAGTTCTCCCACAGTCGTTAAATAGGGAGAGCTTGGAAATTAGGTAGAAGATTCTTATTTGTGTGTTTGGTCTTTACTCTATGATATATTTACCCATTTAATTATTTCAGAACTTCTGGTAACTTGTGCCTAGCCTTTTCATCATCAACATGCAATGATGAGTCAGCAACAGGCAATCCTATTGAGATACCACAAGTCACAATATTTCCCCCAAAGAAACACAGTGGCCACAGCCGAAGGGCAGTTATAATCGGTGCAATAGGAGGGGCCATCTGTGCCCTCATTTTAACTGGACTCTTAGCATTCATTTTCAAACGGAAGAAAAAGGGAACTGATGATATAGCTCAAACAAGTACATATACCTCAAAAATTTAAATGTGTCTTTTGAAATGGTCATGACTCACGAGATCATAATTTGGACTAATAAACTTAACCGCTTTTTATTCTTAGGGGCAATGATTGATATGCGGAGTTGGAATGCAACAAGAGTGCTTTCTTACAAAGAGATAAAGGCTGCTACAAACAACTTCAAGGAGGTCATAGGCCGCGGTAGTTTTGGATCTGTTTATCTTGGAAAACTGCCTGGCGGCAAACTAGTGGCCGTGAAAGTGCGGTTTGACCAAACCCAACTTGGAGCTGATTCATTTATCAATGAGGTCCTTATTTTTGCACTCTTCTTTCTGATAATCGTCTTCTACAAAATCTAATCCAAGCTTGAACATCGTTCCATATTTTAGATTAGGACTAAACAATAGTTGTATAGTCTTAGTTTTCTTCCTGAGGAATATACTTCTGCATAGACATTGTTTTTTTACACTAAACAATAGTCCTCATCTCAATGCCAAAAAAAAAAAAAAAAACAATAGTCCTCATCTCAAAGAAGCTAAAAACAAAAAGGTGGCTAAAATGTAAAAAGGACATATAGTACATTCATACCCATGACCTATCTAGATATGCATCCATGCCTTATGAAACGGCTTAACCTTTCTCCAATATGAAATCATTTTCATTCACCATCTTCAAAGATGTAAAACTATTTAGCGAAGCTGTTTATTATACTGGACCATGCAATGATCTTATTGCACATATTCAGATTTTTTTCACACAACTGATATACTCATCTCTAGTGCCACCAGTCCCCCTACTCTATCCTTTATTCAGTGAAATCATTTTTATTCACCATCTGTGAAGTTGTAATATTATAGGGCGAAGCTGTCTATTATACTGGACCATGCAATAATCTTATTGCACATATTTAGTTATGCTCCACACAACTGACTTACTCGTCTCTAAGTGAAGTGATTTCTATATTTTGCCTTTTTTTGGTAACTAAAGGAAATAAAAGATTTCTAGTAATCAATTTATAACTCCAACTTGGTATATCTGGTTTTCTTGGATTGCCTATTGTTGTTGCAATTAAAAAAATTTAGAAGCTTTGGGTTCTCTCTCACTTATTCGATTTTATGATGTATGGATGTTGGGTCTTCAGGTGCATCTTTTATCTCAAGTTCACCATCAGAATCTTGTGTCCTTGGAAGGCTTTTGTTATGAATCAAAGAAACAGATACTAGTATATGAGTATCTACCGGGTGGATCATTAACTGACAATCTTTATGGTATGGTTTCATGAAGCAATCAATTTTCTTCTCATTGGAATCCTTGATCATTATTTTCTCTTTTATGATTATTTAAACTTGAAGTTCATATTTCAGGTCCAAACAGTAAAAAGTTATCATTGAGCTGGATCCGCAGACTGAAAATTGCTATTGATGCTGCAAAAGGTAAATCTTGACTGTATAATTTTCTAATGAGGAGCTAGTAATTAATTAAACTTTATCTTTTTTGCATTCCCTTAACATTCTAGGACGCATTATTTTAGATAGTATGTATATACGACTCTATCTAGATATGGTGATGGTAGTAATGCTCTTGGAATATTTCTATTATCATTTTTAGCTCATACTTAAGGTCGTTCTTTCAAATGCATTTCCCTTTCTTTTAAAAGCTTCGAGGTACGGCCTCAAAAAAAGAAAAGAAAAGAAAAGAAAAAGCTTTATGTACTCGACCGTTCCCATCTGCGTTATATATCATGTGCCTAGGCTTGGTAAAATATATCATTGTCAAGTTGAAGTCTTGATATATATATTTGAAAGGAATCGCTCTTATGAAATGAAAATAAGATGGGGTTTAAGAGTATTCTATGAAATAATATATGTATCACATCATCATAATGGTAGAAACCTGAAAACCCTACACAATTTCCATAGCCCATGCCTTCAAATTTTGGTTGTCATTTATCTAAAAAAACACCCTCTCAGCATTGTGTCATTTATCATCTGGAATGCAATATTTCATCACTGCCTAAACCTTGTCCTTTTGAAGGTTTGGACTATCTCCACAATGGCAGCAATCCAAGAATCATACACCGAGATGTGAAAAGCTGCAACATTCTTTTGGACACAAATATGAACGCGAAGGTCTGTGACTTTGGTCTCTCCAAACAAGTACCTCAAGCAGAAACAAGTCATGTGACTACTGTTGTCAAGGGCACTGCTGGATATCTTGACCCCGAGTAAGCCCCTGTATCCTTCTCTCCAAAAACGCAAAGATTTTTTTTTTTTTTTTGGGAGTTTTTCTTTAAAAGCAAGGTAAAAGACTAGAAGTTTTGTATAATGCTTATCGTCATGTTATCTTTTATACACAGGTATTATTCTACGCAGCAATTAACTGAGAAAAGTGATGTCTATAGCTTTGGTGTTGTTCTATTAGAGCTCATTTGTGGCAGAGAGCCATTGAGTCGAACCGGATGTCCAGATTCGTATAATTTGGTGCTATGGGTATTTTTTAAAATTTCCTCTCTTTTCTCATTATATATTTAAATCGACAAATTTTTTGACAAACACATTGCAAATATATCGCCAAGAATCTTAACATTAAAGACCCAACATCTTCTCATTGACAATAATTTACATTCAGTTAATCATAAGAAAGAGTCTGAAATCCTTGACATGAAGGTCTTATATGGATGAGCAGGCTAAGCCTTACTTGCAAGCGGGCACGTTTGAGATAGTGGACGAAAGTTTAAAAGGGAGTTACGACATGGAGAGCATGAGAAAGGTGGCAAGTATAGCTTCAAGGGCTGTAGAAAGAGACGCATCGGAGAGACCAACAATGGCAGAGATTTTGACTGTGCTGAAAGATGCCTACAGCATTCAGTTCGCATTCCTCGCATCAGGCGGGCATCTGAGTTGACATCAAATTCATATCCTTCTTCAATGTTTATTTGTCTATACTAAGTTATAAGTGACGATACTATTATAGATTATCGCTACATATATATGTCATTACAGGAAACATAAATACAACTTTTTTGCTTCCTTGAAGTCCAGGAGTTGGATATTGACACAGTTTACATATCCAATATTTAGATGCCTTAATTCTTTTTTGTTTCTTGATTTCTTGGTCTTTTGAGTCAATTATCATGTAAATGTTGCCATGGAAAAATTATGGCAAAGAAAGTAGTAATGAAATAACTAGTTAACTAGAAAACTACAATTTCGAATTACAAAATTGAAATGAAGTGCATTCTCTGTTGTATCTGATATTGACAAGCACAATGTCTCATAGAAGAACATATTAGTGCCTATTTCAGGTGCCATGAACATGCTGTGATGTTTAAAGGCTCTTGAGTCTTGAACTATAGTTATTTTATGTTTCTATGTATATTTGTATGTTAAGGAATTTGAAATAGTTTAACATCACCAACCGTCAATTAGTGTATTGGTAATTTGGGATAGAGCTTGACAATGCCCGAGCGGGAAAACACGTGAAAAATAATAAAAAAGGCAAAAAATTATTGTAGAGTTCAATTCTTCTTCAAGAAATTAAAAAAGCGATGTCATTGAAATAACATCGTGCTCCAGAAAAGCTCCAGCATAGATGCACACTTATCGATGTCCTTGCAATAACATCGAAATGTGTGTACATCTCAATGCAAAAAGCGATGGATGCTAGCACGTGCGTATTTGTGCATGGGCAACAAAGCATTTTCCTAAAAAAAATAAAGCTTAATTGATTAAAAAATCGTAATCTTTTACAATTTTTGTTATTATATCCAAACATTTTTGAGTGTCTCATCATCAAATTTTTAAGTATCTCATCACCAAAGCATTTCTAGACATGTTCACCATCAATTACACTTAATCGAGCACAATATAAAAGTTTGATCCATGTAGTCGATCCCAATTAAGTTGGGGCTGAAAATATGTTGTTGTTGTTGTTGTTGTTGTTGTTGTTATCCTAACGTTTTTAAATTGTTTGATTTGTATCTCAAGTCAATTTTTAACTTAAAATTTGATGATGTGACGCTTTAATTATGGTTTAAAAAACCACAGCATGACTCTTATTATTTAAATTCATTATTTATGTGTCTCATCATTAAATTTCGAGCTTAAAAGTAATTTAAGATAAAAATTAAATAATTTAAAAAGATTAGGATATACTAATAACAATTTTTAGAAAGGTAAGACATAATAACAAAAATGATAAAAAAAAAAATAAGATATTTTAACCAATTACCAAAAATAATGGAAGGTTTTTCAATCAACATGACGAGTTGATGGCATGTGCGTTGTACGGAAAATGTAAGTGCAACTCAACGACAGATTTCTTAAACAAATGTGCATAGACATAAAATATTAGTTTTCAGAAGAAAAAACTTCCATTGGAAGGAGATGTACAACAACAACAATAACAATAACAAAGTTGAGTGCCTAGTTTTAAAGTTCTTAAATACAATAATTATAAAACTAAATTTATTTATTTATATTGTTTGATACCAAATTACTCTTTTTGTTTAGATATACAACAACAACAAAATATTAATCTCAAATTAATAGAGGCCGATGTATGTAAATGAGTCTAGACAAAAAAAATAAGTTTATGATTTAGGATAAAGAGGAACCATAACAAACAATTAAGTTAACTTCATTACTCTTGAGAAAAAAAAATCCATTACAAAGTAACAAAAATTGACTTTATATAAATAAATTATAGAAATGCATCTAATATGATTTTATTTTTTTTGAAAAAATCTCTCATGATATTTAATTATTTAAAAAAAAAATGGTTTAAAGGGATTCAATGATTGAGGTCCAGCCAAGAAATGGCCCCAGCCTTGCCTTTTAAAACTGAGTACCAGCCATTTTGTTGACTACATGTCATCAGCTCATCCATGTCCTGTATCAATCATGGTGCATTGTCTCTATTCTGTGAACAATGTAAGCTATAGCTTTAATTTACACTTATTGCACATGCCACATAAAATTAATTATAGGAATGCTACCACATTTAACATTACTTGCCAATTTGGACTACTCACACACACATTAGACATTAGTTAATTTCATGCCCACAAGTTTTAAATTGGAAAAGAAATACAGACAATATGGTCTACTCAAAACAATAATGGTGCAACCACCATTTTATTTTATTTTATTTTATTTAATATCTGTGGTTATCTAACGAGTCTAACTATTCTCATGAGGCTCTAACATAATCTATCATTGCGTATCTTAATGGCCCGAGCAATTTTACAATATCGAGAATCGAAACCGAGGTCGTGCACTTCACTCATACAACCCCGCCTTTGCATTTACTGTTGTGGCAACCCAATCGGGTCGGTGCAACCACCATATTTGTGCTACAGTTAGGGGTGGCAATTCATGTCGGTGAGTCGTAAACGTGTCGTGTCATAAACAGGTCATAACCCATATAATGCAAACTCATTACATGCATGTTTATTAATCGTGTTAATCGTTTTCGTGTCTAAGTGAGTCGTGTTAATTAACATGTGTATTCATATCACCCATTTATTAAATATTGTATTTAAAAATTTTATTTTATTTAAACTTTTATAATTTGGTTACTATTTTTTTAAATATATCTAAACGATTAAATTCGAACAAACATACTAAAATAACCAATAAAATATAACGTGGTTATATATAGTTGTTAGTTTTACTTTACTTTTTCATTCGAGTTTTTATTACTCTTAATAATAAAGTAAAAATGACTCGTAATAATAACGTAAACAAAATTATAAGAATCATCTAAAACAAATCTAAATTTTACTTTGGCGAAAAGTTTTATTTTTTCTTAATAAATAATTATTAATAAAATTTAAAACATAAATAACATATTAAAAGTAAAATGAACATTTCTTCTCAAATATAAAATAAAATATGATAAAAGATGTTTATAAATAAATCATGCTATTAACATGCATTCAAATGGATGAATTTTGTGTCAATCTATTTATTATACCATATTTATTATTTATACATTATTCTTTAGTCGTATTAAGCGAGCCATAAACGAGTTAAGCAGGTTGACAAATTAATGACTCGTTTATTAACCGTGTATAAAGTGTTAACATGTTTATGACCCAGACCCACTTAAGCCAAACCAATGACACGTTTATTACGTATCGTGCCGTGTCGTGTTAATCGTTTCATGACTCAAATTGCCAGCCCTGGCTACGGTATTGAAAGTCTAGCATTTACACTTAAGAATTAAGGTTCGAGTCTCATTGAATTTGCAATAAATGTTAGACCTCAAGATGATGTTTATTCTAAATCATGTAAACTACTTTAGGTCCACTATAAATCATCGTAATTATAGGGATTTATTGAGCTCATTAAACTCACTTAAAGTTTTATGAGTTTGTTGTGACCTATCTAAATTTTATGAGTCCACTATGATCAATTAAATTTGCCCATTTAACGTTAGTAAGCTTGAAATTAATTGAGACAAAAATGTCACTTAATAAAATGGGATTTCATATCCATTTCACATTGAGACAAAAAAGGTCTCTTGAGATTGGTGTTTGTGATGCAAAAAGTAACAACGTGCAATTAGTGTCAATTAAGGTCATCTTCAACTATAAACTTTTTTTTCGACGTCATATCAAACCTTGTTTCTTCTTTTACTATGAAGAATCATTTTGAGTCTTTTGAAATTAAAATTCTATTTTTTTTTTTTTTTTTTTTTTTAGATGGACATTTAATAACTCTCTCTGAATAACTTACAAGAGTTGAAACTATTCTTATTTAATTGTCCAACTAATTTATAAGTTATCTTTCAACTCACACTCAATTGTAAGAGATATTTATACTCACCCCCTAGAGAAGTTATCTCTCAGGAGTTTGTGGACATAATTATCCCTTATTAATTATCTTTTTATTACCCATATCTATCCCCCTTGTTTGAAGGGTATTTATATCAATTAATACATTTTATTGTTTAAATATTTACAACTTCACTGCAAATTCAAAGCTAAACCAAACGTGAAAATATGATATTGCTGTGAGTTAACTTGCACTGTAAATTAGCAAAAATGAACCAAACAAGACCTTAAATTAACTATTCTTTTATTTCTATTATTTTTCATTATTTATTTACAATTTATTTAAAAAAAAATTAACATATTGACATTCAACAAGAGTTGCTCTAAACAATAGCTTCATGATAAGGTTGAGGATTCACAACCTCAATGCATAAGAGTTGGTATGAGAAGGTCTTTTTTTTTTTTTTGGGTCAACAGTTGCATAGTTGCATTGTATCGATGTTCCTCCCAAAATGACACAATCAATTACAGTGTGAAAATAATAGATAATTTGTTACAATGAAGCTCATCGGAACTAAATTCGACATCACGCGTAAGCAATGGTGCGGCAACAATCCCTAACGTGCATAATCACCCCACAAGTGGGGACAACCACCCCTAATATGGGGACAACATCCCACACGAGGGAACAAAAAACCTTAGATCTAACCGAGATAGAAGTAACTAGAGGACATACCGGAACCCAGTAGTTGCTGGAGCTACCAACAAAAAAGGAAAGAAGAGGATGAAAAGGATAAAAGAGGAACCTTAAGGCTTACCAACGACATTGAATAGCACCGGATCTGGTGATAGTACCGCCGGAACCCAAGGAAAAGAATAAGGGAAGGGAGAAGAGAGAAGATGGAGAAACAGAGGTGAAGAAACTAAGGAGGGAGAAACATGAGAAACATGGGGAGGAGACACCGATACGCTCACCAAGTACCGTTGGCACATGCTATGGTGTTTACCGAAGCCCCAGTGCGGAGGACCCCCTGTAGATGGATAAATGAAAAATGGACGACGCTAGGGTTTTCTCTTCTGTATGAGAAAGTAGACTATCAAACGAAATACTTGCTTAAGTAATAGCTGGTTTTTGAAGGTTTGTGTTATCGTTAGGAGTTTGAGTTATGGATAAGAAAATAATAATAATAATAATAATACAAAAAATATATTTTATCTTGAAATAAAAATTAATAATATGAAACAAACCCCATGTCAAAAACGCGTATAAACAACACGCACTTATTGGTGTTTGTTCGATATGCCTCGGTGGGTACGCGCTGCAAATAAAAGACCACAACACAGGTGTGTGTCATCTGTGCCTGTTTTACTACGTTACACAACCATTTTTCAACATAAAATCCATTGGCTTTTTTTTTTTTTTTTTTTATCAAAAAACTACCTTCCTAATTTATTAACCTAGATCATTTTCCAAAAGAAAAACAAAGAGCCGCTAGACAATTGTGTGTACTTCCTCAAGTAAAAAATCATTTTTCAAAAGCAAAGCTCAAGTGGAGAACGACAACAAAAAATCACATCACGAGACAAATTTACTCACAAAAGTTATTTACGTGAATCTTGAGATGCGAGCATATAAAGATCTCGATGCATAACACACAGGTCAAAGTCGCATAAATGACTCTTGTAAACTAATTTATCGTGTGGTGTGATTGTTGTCGGAGTTATAGTATTTTTTTTTAATTATAATGTGAATGGAAGAGAGAAGAGGAAACACAGCCCCACATGTTTTTCAACTTAGACAGACAAAAATTATGCAATACATAAACATAGAGTAAAGATATGGGGGCATGAGAGCCAGATTTGTACACCCAATGTCATGGATTCTTCCACCACAAAAGGACAAAGTTTGTACAGAAGAAGCATGGACACAACAATCAAACACACAGTACACACCCATCTCTCTCACGGACAACAACAGCAACAGAGTAGTATACTAGTATATAGTAGTAGAAGCAGAGCAGAAACAGAGGAGCAGTGGCAGAGACAGCCAAGCAGTGAAAAAATAAAAATAAAAATGGGTGTCTTGTTACTGTTACCATAAAAAGCTTAGCTTGGTTAATCTTTCATTTTTGGCAATACCCATTAACAAAAACAATGCAAATCTCAATCTTCTCTTATTATTAGTCCCTCCCTTTCTCTCTCTTGCCCTCCACAAATCTCAATCTCATGCTCTCTGTTTCCTCTGTTTTTCTCCCCTGTTTTTGAGAGAGAGAGAGAGAGAGAGAGAGAGAGAGAGAGAGAGATGTTCTCTGCCATTCGCCCTCTTGAGGACTTGCAGAGCACCCTTGATGCCTCCGCCCTCTCCTCCGACGCCTGTGTGGTTCTCACCTCGGATCCCAAGCCCCGCCTCCGCTGGACCGCCGAGCTCCATGAGAGATTTGTTGATGCAGTGACCCAGCTGGGCGGTCCTGACAGTGAGTCCCCTTTCTGTTCTTGTTTTTTTTTTTTTTTTTGGGATTGTTTTGATTGTTTTTGCAATGCAGCTTGATTGGGGTTTGTTCTTTGATTTTGGGCTTGATTTCATCTGGGTTTTTTCCCATTTTTGTTGATTCAATAGAAATAATTTTTTGTTCTTCTATAAAGGGTTTTGATTTCTAGTCCTTGTGAGAGATTTTTGGTTTTAGGGGATTGAAGGTCCAAACTTTCAATTTTTTGTTGTTTTTTTAGGGGGATAAAATAATAATAATCTGTGGGGACTACTTGTTTTCATCATTGAAAGTTGTATGAATGAGTTGAATGTGAGTTGGGTACTTTGTCTTTGGCTTGGTTTTCAAGATAAAAAAAAGGGGTTTTGTTTGTATGTGGTTCTGTCATGGCTTGTGGACTTGATTAGGTTGAAATGCAGGAGTTGCATTTGATATATGAGATTGAATGTGATTTGGTTTGTTCTTTGAGTTTTTTCAATTAGCTTATTTGATGGTGGAAAATGGGTTTTCAAATTAAGGTTCATATGTGTAATTAGTGGGTTTTCAAATTAAGGTTTTCATCAAGATGATGGAGTGGTAAAATTAGGGGAAGTAGAAGTTCCTAAGGTGAACCACTTTAGATACTTAGTATCAATCATACAAAATGATGATAATATTGAGAATGATGTTACACATAGAATTTAAGCTGGATGGAAAAAATGGCGTAGTGCAACAAGGGTGATTTGTGATCGAAATGTTCCTACTAAGCTAAAAGGAAAATTTTATAGGATCGTAATTAGGCCAGCTATGCTCTATGGAAGTGAATGTTGGGAGGTAAATCAACAACAATTACATAAAATGAACGAGGTAGAAATGAGGATGCTTAGGTGGATGTGTGGTAAAACTCGTAAAGATAGAATAAGAAATATATAAATTCAAAGACAAGTAGGAGTAGCACCAATTGATACAAAGATTAGGGAAGGGCGGTTGTGGTCGTCTGGTCACCCGCAAAGATAGCCTACAAATACCCCCATTAGAAAACTTGACTCAATAGAAATTGTAGAAATTCGACGAGGTAGGGGTGGACCAAATTTAACATGGGATGCATTAATTAGGAGGGATTTGAATTGTTTGTAAAGCTCACAATCAATTGCACTTAATCGAGTACAATGGAAAATTTGATCCATGTAGTTGACCCCAATTAATTTAGGACTGAGACTATGTTGTTGTTGTATGTGTAATTGCTTTTGTTAATCTCCTGAGAAGTGACTGGATATGCTTGCATGCTGTTGAATGAAGATGGCATTTTTCTTGGCATCCTCGGCGTGGCGAACTATAGAAATTTGATGCAGAAAACCTGTGTTTAGTGTTTTTCTGTGAAATGGATTAGTTTTTACAACATGACATTGAACCAAAACTACTAACCATCTCTTTTCCTTATTTATGATATATGATGGGCATAGAATTGCTTTTGATAGCATGTGACATGTGGGTACAGTAAAATTAGGATGGTTTTGAATGTTATATTTTCTTTTAGATAGGTCCATAAAATCTTATAGCTTTTCCCATAAGAACCTTGCTTTTCCAAATCTTTCTTAAAGCATTCTTGGTTTTACTTAAATTATCCGTCCAAAAAGCGGCAACTGGACATGAACTAGTGAAGGTTGTTGTAATTCACGTGAGTTAGTTATATAGTTCAAATACCAGATGAAGTTTCAGAATATTGAACTTCCTCTCCCCTAATCATCCTAACCATTGCTATCATTTCATGATACATACATTCACTTTATATCTCTGATTAGAGTATATATTTTTCCTCCAATACGAATAGTCTAAAATTTAGCTCAGTCTTTTCACCTGTTCTGATGAACTTTTTGTTTGGTTTAGGATAAAAGCTTCAATTGCTAATCTCTTGCTTATGTATATTCTATTTTTTTCATATATTATAATTTCATGTCTTAAAGTCCATCTTCAGTCGTTCTTTACTCTGCAAATTCTACCGTATGATTTCTAAGCTTACCTATAAACATTATGATGGAATGCAACACTTACCGTCTCTCTAGTTTATGGCTGTTAGTTATTCACCATGCTTTTAAATTCTGGAATATCTATGGTTCAAGTGACCTTATTGCAACTTTGTCAGTTTCTTAGTGGCATTTAACGTTCATGTCTTGGTTTTGACGACCTTTTTCTTTTTGATAAACTCTTCTCATCTTGATGGAACAATTTCTTTATTTTAGCTTAATGAAAAAAAGAGCTTTCCATTTAAATAGTATCTCAAAAGATCTTCTCTTTGAAATTACGGCTATTGTTGATTTTCATGTGATTACTTAATCTTTTTTTCATTTTATTAGATGGCATCATGCTTTTTAAGCGTGAATGCTTATGCTTGTCTTACTGAAATAGTTGTTCTGTGGTGTTTGTACTACTGTATCCCAAATGTTACGTAAGTGAAAATGCTTAAATGTGAAATAGTTTGGGGTTTGGGCATTTGATATGGAAATTGGCGCCTTTTGTACCTAGGAGAAAGATGTGAAAATGCAAATTGAAGCTTTTAAACATTAGAGGAGAGTGGTCACAGTTTCTTTTCCTCTCACCTTTCAGATGTTAATTTGAACTCCTCTCTGGAGGCAAGATCATGGTGCCATGAACCTTCAGGAAATTTCCTGTTTCTAAAATTATTCGCAATTCCCTTAATACTATCAAAAGTTGAAGCATTTGGGTGGACTTGGGCTTATAAAAATGGCAAACGCTTAAGATACCTTCATAAAAGATCGTTACCCTTGATATGTCTTTCCTCATAAGCTGCCATCTTTGTCTGAGGGTCAGGGAGGATGCAGACAATTTTTTCTTTGAATATATCTGAAATGATTTATGAGAAGGTTTCCCTGCTGTGGTTGGAATGGCTAGAAAAAGTATAGAATTTTTTTAGGACAAAGAGGTAGAGTAGGAGATGTCATGGAAATCCTCCCCAATCATGGACCCCAGATGGATTCCATCTGCCAATTTGTTAAAGGGTGCTGCTTGGAATGTTTAAGAAATTGGTTTTTGGTAATGTAATTTTGCCACAATTTTTTTCTATCTGCTCAGTAGGCTATTTCAAGATTGATCTGTAATGTGACCTTTTGAGGTTGTAAGTATGGGGATAGTCAAGAGAAATTCTGATTCTCCTAGGTTTTATGTCGATAAAGGTCTCTCGCGAAGGGCTTTCATTTTTTTCCTGCATATTTATGTATCTAGGCTATCAAATAATACTGCAGGTAAATCTTGAGACTGCTAATATTTGTTTGAAAATGTCTATATTTACTACTTTGTTCAGGAAAATAATTGAGTTGGCAAGTCACTCTATCCATTCATGACAATATCTAAATTATTAACCATCAAGAGATTTCTTTGGATTGTTCAATTATCAGCATGCAACAATCCTTTTTGGTTGTTGAGGATTACTTGCTATCATGTATTCCCTAACAACCAAGGATACCAAGCTAAACACATTAAAAACTAAATAATAGATGATGCAATATATTTTTTAGAACATCTTACCTTGAGAAAGTTATGGAGAAATAAGAGCGAGCCTCCTAAGAGTTGACTCATTTTCTTCACTCCATGAACATAATGAGGCTTTAATGGTTTGTAAACATTGTCAATCTATGTTCTTAATTGGCTCGAATATGTACCCTTCTTCTCACAACTAAAATCATACTCATCTTAGCAGGCAAACTACGTAACAAATAATTTGGATTAGCTGATCCTGTTGGGCCACTACCATATAGTAATCTTCCTTCCAAACAGTGTTCTTTTTCTTTTTAGATCTTGCCTATCTAGGTCTAAATTGCTCCATTATCTAGTAAATTCATGAAGTGTGGAAGAATTCCTATTAAGCTATTCTGATTTTGGAGGTAAGAGTAAGACTAGTCTTCAAGTTCATAGCCTGTAGACCATGTCTTTTACCGTACTAGGATTGCCTTTGGTTCTAGACGGTGAAACCAGAAGTTGATAAATTATTCTATTAGCATGAATCTTCGACTAAATACTTTTCATTATTTTTCTTTTTTTTTCTTTATTTTATTTTTAATTGATTGT
This sequence comes from Stephania yunnanensis, assembly GCA_039657365.1. Taxonomy (NCBI): domain Eukaryota; kingdom Viridiplantae; phylum Streptophyta; class Magnoliopsida; order Ranunculales; family Menispermaceae; genus Stephania; species Stephania yunnanensis. The sequence goes on from CM077582.1 coordinate 8,436,654, forward strand.
TTAGAGCTTCTGTGGTGAATTTCTGTATCGTTCCTAAGTTTTTGGATCTTCTTGCATTAATGCTGAAGAATGGTTCACTTCTCATGAGTGTTTCCCTCTGATTTTCCTTGCAGAAGCCACCCCAAAAACAATTATGAGGACAATGGGTGTGAAAGGCCTCACACTTTATCATTTGAAGTCTCATCTTCAGGTCTGTTTCTCCAGAAGTGGAACACCCTTGAACTAATACCTGGAGCTCTTTTTTTTATTTATTTTATTCTCCCACATGAATGGAAGCTTTGAGGGCCCAATTTGATTCAAATGGCTGAAAATTTGAAGCATTAGATCCCTTTTAATTAATGAAGATGTTTGCTTTTACAATTTTGATTTGTTCAGGGGTGGCATTTTGTAGAATCTCTTTTTGACTTCTTAAAGCATACATAGTTGCTGAAAGAGTTGGAAAGGGAAAATACTTGAGGATAATAAAAGTAAGAAAATTGAAGAGGAGAGAGCTTCACAAAACAAAAAAAAAACTCTACCATAATACATAGTTTCTCAATCAAAACTGTTTTTTTTTTTTTTTTTTTTTTTTTTGAGAAAAAAATGGCTGAGAGACCCTTTTTTTTCCAAAGTTTTTTTAGTGTGTGTTTAAATCCATTTGAAATTAACAATCAAACCTAAGTGGCCTAACATATTCACCCTTAATATAATTTGTTAGGTTTGTGGTTGTTGGATTTAAAGAACATTTCATCTTGTTTGGTTTTAGGTTTGCCTCCTTCAAGATTTGGAATTGATTGATCCTTGGATTAAATAACAACAACAACAACAACAACAAAAACATAGTCTCAGTCCTAAATTAATTGTGATCAGCTACATGGATCGAACTCTTCAATGGTGCTCGATTTGGTGCATGCCCCAATGTTTATATAAGTTTGATCTATTTCATGAAGTGTGAAAAAAGTTTTACGCTAGCTATCAACTTATTGCAACCCTCTTGGAAAATGGGCTTGGGGACCTCCCTCCCCCATTTTCGGGTATGAAAATGGGTTTGGGACATCCATTCCCCATTTTTCGATATTGAAAATGGGCGTCAGAGTCCTCCTTTATCCAGATTCCAGACTTGGGACCGGCTATGTAGAACACATAGTGTTCTACATAGGTGGATTTGATCCTTGGATTATTTTTCAACTTGTAATGAGGCGTTTTTAAGTTTAGTAATTGCAGGATTGATGTTTAAACCTATAGCAGGCATGACCTAGTGGAACAAACTGCACATTTTAAAGATAAACTGATCGGTCCAGATGGAACCTAGTAAATATTGTCAAGTTTGGAATGATAAAATTTGCTAATTACCTCAGATTTAATTTAGGTTATGAATCCTATGATAGAAAGTCAAACTCACCCAATTGGTGCAGAATTCTATGTCAAATCTCATTTTTCGTGATAGTTTCTTGTGCATGGAATGCAGATACCAATTTCAATGTTGTTTCTAATGCATTCTGGGCACAATGTATTGCAGAAATATAGGTTGGGGAAGCAATCAGGCAAGGAGTTCTTAGACAGTTCGAAAGATGGTATGTATCTTTATCAAGTTAATGATAGCACACACATCAATAATTTACACTAGTACAATTTTGTATATTATTTTCATTCTCCTTGGTTGTTAGATGTATTCTCATAGCAAAACTCAATTGGACGACTTATTGGCATTCATATCATACAATGAAGTACTAGTAGTTTTAAGTTTAACAATATAAAAGTAAGCTGAAATTTGTGAAGATTCATGAAACTTCCCAAAAGTTATAAAATAAGTAAGCGAAGATGAAAGATAAGCATATCCAAATAAATTAGAATGCCCATGGAAATTGCACTCTTTCATTAATCATTTTTGAAGGTCCCTGTCAAGAGAGAGATATTTTTTTCTTGCAAATAATTTGTTGAAAAGTTGTCACTTAATCAACCAGAACTTGGGTTCACATTAATCATGCCCTTTGCCTCTTTTCTTTCTGATCAATCTGATCAATCAGACCAATCAATGCCATCATGCAAATTCAAATCAAACTTACGATAGAAGAAACTAGTAACACTTCGAGTGTACTTTATTTTTTAATAGAAAACATGTTTTGTATCGGTAAAAAGATGTTATTTTATATTACAAAGGCAAGAGTAAATATGCACATGAGCACCAAAGGAATGAGGAAAACAGAACAAGAAATAAAAGCTCTAGGAGGTATGTAATACTCCATACCTAGTGTACAAGAACCCAACAACCGCCTATGAACATCAGACCACTATCCACGAGCGATCGACTACAACTGTAATCGAACAGGCAACAACAACATTTCTCCTATTCTTCTCCATTGTCAATTGATAAAGGATCTCCCCAAGGAAGTTGAGGATAAAATTTTTTTCCTTAGGCAAGCTTACTTAAGGATCACCCGACAACTAAAATACAGCAAGTCATCAGTAAAGGAAAAAGAAGATTGATTATTGTACCCTTGGGAAAGTGAGTGTTTAAACCTGTATAAATGAGAAGGCTTCCCAATCTTTCAAGGCCATGGTTCAATTGTCCCAATGTGTACAAGGAGCCATCTTGATTAGTTTTCCCAAAGATAATGATGAAAAGAGCAACACCTTGCAGTCGTGGTAGCTGCTGTGTGAAAGATTTCAGATTATAAGGCTGCCGTGTCTACTTTTGAACGCAGATGTCTCTCTGCTCCGCAGTTGTAGTGCTGTTTCAATGAGCTAATTAGGCTGCATTTATCTTGCTTGGTTGCAGAATTCTGAATCTGGTCCCCCTTCACAATCTTGGCTCCTGTGCTGTCTAGTTCAGGAGCTTGGAAAAATAATTCTCCAGAAGTGTTTTATAATATATTTTTTAGGTCTTCTTGCTTTTTTTCTATTGAATCTAGGCCAATGGATAAGTGTATCAAGCTCAAATCCTTATTTCATAAAGAGACTGTAAAATCTGCTCCAAGTGCCAATGCATCTTTAGTGAGATGGATGAGGCATCACTTGACAAAGGCAAGGTTGGGGGTTCGACTCATGTTGTCGTCAAGGGCGTTGTAATTAAAGTTGTTTGGTTGTCAAAAAACAAAAATTTGTTTAAGTTATTAGTGTGGTGCAACATGATGAAGAAATGATGCTAAGATTTAACAATAAAGAAACCTGAGTGCAGATGCTATTGTTGGCAAGTGGCGAAGAAACTAGGTTTCTTTTGAGCACCACCAGTTCATGCTTAGAGGAGATCCTCGGACAACAACAACAACATAACCTCAGTCCCAAATTAATTGGGGTCGGCTTGTGTTTGATCCATTTCATGAAGAGTAACAAAAGTTTTACGCTGGTTGTCAACTTATCACAACCCACCTCCATTTTTCAAGTATGAAAAGTGGGTTTGGACCTCCCTTACCCATTTTCCGGTATGGAAAATGGGCGTCAGAGTCCATCTCCTTCATCCGGACTTGCGACCGGTTATGCAAAGCACAAAGTGTTCTACATAGGTGGAGTTAGGAGATTCCTCAGACATAGATGCTTATTGACATTTTCTCGCTTTGCTTGATTTGTATTTTGTTTTCTGGAAGAAAGTTCTTCAACTCTCATTCAGTTAGCAAACCAACCTTTTATGATAAGCCTTACTGAAGTGAACTTCATCAATTTCTAAGTTTAAGGGGCAGAAGTTACATGGACTATTCAACTTCTGATCCTCGTACATTGTTATCTAAGCTGCTACAAAGCATGCTATTCGTTAATCTATGTTTCGTTTCCGTTGTGAAGCAGTTACAAAAACTTACAACAAATCTTCTACATGTCCAAATTTATGAATTTATCTCTTATTTTCACCGCATTAAGTTATAAATAATTCTAGATCTCTTGAAACAGTCTATATTAATGAATGATGAATCCTTGTCATTGCAGCTTCTTGCGTTGCAGAAAGTCAGGGTACTGATTCTCCATCATCGACTTCATCGTCAAGAATAATGACGCAAGAGTTGAATGAGTATGTTACTACTTTCACTCTATCTGTCTCTCTCTCTCACACACACACACACACACCCATTGAACTTTACTGCTTTGTCTTTTATGTGGGACTCCATCATGTATGCTCTTGTTTTGCTTTTGACATTTAAAACAGCGGCTATCAAGTTACCGAGGCACTGCGAGTGCAGATGGAAGTCCAGAGAAGATTGCATGAGCAACTTGAGGTTGCTTCTTCCTCAGTTCTGTAGCATATGCTCTTGTGTTTTTCTCTCTTTTTTTTTTTGATTAAAACATTTTTGGTCGGTCGCCCTGGCAGGTTCAGCGTCATCTGCAGATACGTATTGAAGCGCAGGACAAGTACCTGCAGTCCATACTTGAGAAAGCTTGTAAAATTTTTAATGACCAGGCTGTGGCCTCAACTGGGCTTGAAACTGCAAGGCAAGAGCTCTCAGAACTGGCAATCAAGACCTCCAACGACTCTCACGGTGTACCGTCTTTACCAGGGATTGCAGCAGGGTGTGTAGAAGATAAATCTGCATCAAATGGAGCAACAAGAATAGGAGATTGCTCCATTGATAGTTGCCTGACTTCATCCGGAGGCCCAGTATCACCACCGATGGGCATGGGATCACAAGCGGCAGCCATGAAAAAGAGGCCAAGGCCGATGTTTGCTAGCGGGGAGTCTCTCGCATGGGACATTAGCATGCAACAGGAGACTGATTGGGTGACAGGTAGCATTCGATGATAAAGCAGCGGTCTCAGACCCTCCTCCCTCCCTCGCCGCATTGACTGAAACTGATTCATTGATCGATCACACCATTGTTGTCGTTGTTGTGTATATTCTCTGCAGCTAATGAGTAACTGGAACAAGTTTCACTTGAAGTTCGATGACATCTCTTAATTTCCTCTTAGATGTCAATTTACTTGTCAATGTAGCATTGGTGATCATAGATGCTGTAATTGAGAAATATCAATCAAGCAAGCAAGTGTTTGAGCAATATATATATATATGGTAAGTAATGCTACTTATGTGATTCATGTGTCATGTCCTAACTCCTACGTCCCTCATTGTGCGGCTTGATTTCACTCTGTATTATTTGTCGCATTTGAGCATGTGCACAAGAATTAAGGTGATTGAAATTTTTTAAAAGATAGACATTGAGATTAAATTACTCATCATTAATAACTTATTTTTCATAAGTTTTTGTTTTAAAAATTAATGTCGAACCCCAATTGATATGATTGACATAACTTTAAATTAAGGGTAAAATTGAAAAAAAGACAATAAATAAACTCTTAATTTCTTAATGCGACTCATATTGTGGAACAAAAAAAAAAAATTCAACGTAACAAATAATATGAAACAGAGGGAATATTTATTTAGATGTCAACTTCAAAGGAGAGGCGATATCTTCTAGGATTGTGATGTGGATGGAATGCAAGGAATACAACTCAATGACTTCATTATTCTTCTTTGCCTACTTGTGTATCTCGTCTCCTGATGGACCCTTCTGATCATGCAGTACTGTATGATTCGAAAACTATAATTAATGCACTTAAGTGGATTTTTTTTTTTACTTTTTATTTACTTTTACTTGCCACTAGTTATAGACCCAAACATCGTCCCGAAATACTATAAATCTATATTTTTTATAAATAAAAATTGTTTAAAAACTATAAAATATAAAATATATAAAGAATGATGTAATTGTAATTCTCATAATAACTAAAAACTGTAATATTTGATTAAAAAACGAAAGATCAAAAATACACATACTAAATTATACTATATATAGCTATTATATTTTAATTAAAAAAAACTAAAAAAAAGCTATTATTGTGTAAAAAAGCAAAAAAAGAAAAAGAAAAAAGAAAAAGAAAAATTGAAAACAATGTACTTAATTAGGATAACGGCATTAATTGGGGTAACGAAAGTAATTAATTATGCTATTAATTAGACAAACTAATTAGAGCATGGTTGTGGATTGAAGTGGATGTGTAACACGTTGGATAGAATAGACATCCCAACCAAATAACTCTCTAATGATAATGTAGATTCACACTGTAGAGATGATGTGACACAAATCACCGTCCACAATGTGGATCACACCCTCTATTTTTAGAGAGTACGATTGATAGTGTGCAGCATGCCACATCATTAAAAAAAACCGAAAAAAGAGGTGCACGAAAAAAAGAACCGAAAAAATATTATGACATTACGTTTTTCTTGTTTTGGATTTTGTTTGGTAACTTATATATATATATATATATATATATATATATATATATACTTGCTACGCGTAAGATTGACGATCAATTTCGCTAAACGCTTCGCTCGCATGAATTAATTTCTAAGAATTAATGAATAATGCGCAGAAGCAAAATTCCTCTCTGTACATTTTTTGATAATTTTGATATATACATATACATCTTTCTTATAAAAAAATGATTGAAAGATAAGATAGATTTATTGTAACACTGTTTATGGACTTGAGTATCCATTGATATTGATTTGACTTTAATTAAACACCTTATAAAATAGTGCTAATTAACTACTCATCAATTGCATATATAAAATTAGAGGTTCAATTTGTTGGCAATAGAATAGTACATTCAATATTCTCATAGGCATTTCACGAAACATTGACTTTATGGTTTAGACAATTCATCAAACACATAAAATGCATAAACACTGAAATTCAAAACAACCTAACGTAGACTTTATGGTTTAGATAATTCACCAAACACAATGCATAGAACAAAGAATTACAGAGTTCTATAAAAAGTCTCGATCATGGGTATCTAAGAATTTCCAATACCAAATCTAATCAACACAGCAAAAAAAAAAAAAAAAATTGGAGAAGAAAGGTGGATTACCACATATTTGAATCGAAAAGCAAAGGAAAGCAGCGAATGAATCGATGAAGGAAAACATAGAATGAATGATTTGAAGAGGAAGAAGAGTGGTTGATTAGTGAGTTGTTGATCTATTTGAAGAGGTAGTGTTCAAGACATTGAAGAGGTAGCCTTCTCTCAAGTCGTTGAGTTGTTGATCTTTAATTTGAGTCGGACTCCTCTATCATCATCCAATTTAGATTAGGTTGAATTAATTTATTAATTTTAAGGGAAACACTCAAATAAAGTATGGGAGTAAATTTCATTAGCACTCAAAAAGGTGAAAATTTTATTAGCACTCAAATAAAAGTATGCACTCAAATAAAGATGGACAAAAAGGTAAATTTCATTATCACTTATTCAATTTGGATTAAAATTTGTGATTCATGTAAATTTTATTATATAATAAAGTATGGACAAAAAGGTAAATTTCATTACTATCAAAAGATATGATATATATATATATATATATCGTATCATATATAATATATACAATAATTTATATAATCCTTGCTATATATACATTGATACATACTACATACACATGTAACGCTCTTGAACAAAAATATGCCGATGAAAATGATATACCGATTCATTTTAAAAAAATGATATATCGATAAAAAAATCAAAGGAAAAGAAGAATGATGAGGGGCACACATATATATTCAGAAAAAATAAATATAATTTTTGTTAAATTTTATTTAGCAACTTTTTTGAGAAAAAAAAGTCTTCACAGGGGCAATTCACGTTGTGCATCGGAGAAGATTTTGAAACTTTAATGTCTATTTCGTCCACCTAGGATGAACATTCACTCCGCGGTGATGATGTGGCATGAATCCACAACCACAATCCACATTTACCTAACATGTGTCAACAATATACTGTATATATAGCTTTCTTACAGATACAAATGTACTATTGGCTACTTAAAGAGTTATTTATTTATTTAAAAATAGGTGCGAAAACTTAATAAGATAGAGTTGGTGAAACATTAGACTAAAAAATCACTAATCCGATTATATTGGATCGGACCATTAAAAACCGCGTATCCAGTCCAGTTCAGTCCGTTTACCTTTACCCTGTAAATCCACGTACATATCTGATCATATCTATTGTAGTATCTCGAGGAGCATCATCAACTCAAAACTAAAACCCTAGCTCCCCATCTCCCAAACCCAGACGCTCCCTTCATCTCTTCCGACAGTTCCGAGGAGGAGCGATGGCGGTCGAGATATAGTTCAGACCTCTCTCTCTCTCTCTCTCTCTCTCTAAAGGTACGATCTTGTCCTTCAATGCAATGCCAATCATCATTGAAAGAGAAAGACTGATCCAAGAGGAGGAGTTCAATCAATCAATCAATCAATCAATCAATAAAAAAAACTCAACTTTCTCTTCTAAACCAACAAATTTGTTGATATGAAGCTCTTTCAGTTGTCATTGATTTGTTTGACTAACAAATTGTGTGTTTTTATAGAGAAAGCCCTAAAATTTGTGTTTAAGATTGGTAATCAATTTGTCTCTAAGAATGATTAGTTACTTGTTTGTTGTGTGTGGCAGATGGAGGATGAAAAAAGCCCCAACTGATTTCGCCACCCGCTGTGGCGAAAAAGGTATATCGCTTAATTTCACACCCTTTATTTGTGTTAATACTTGTTGTTGGTTACTATGTAGAATGGTGGATAATTCAGGGTTATGTCGTTGGTATACATTGAATTAGGAATCAATTGCAATGAATTGAGTGCAAATTGAGTGCAATGGAAGTGTTTGATCCATGCGCCGACCCCGGCAAATTTGGGATTCAGGCTATGTTGTGGGTTTTGCGGTTTTAGCATTGGCATACAAAAGACTAAGCAGAATTTTAATCTGCATTCGATATGCAGGATGCGTTGGATGAGTTGGATTCAAAAGTTAAGAAATATCTCCGGGGCAGCGGCGCTGATCTTGAGGTAGGATGGTTGATGTAAATGGTTATTAACACTTTGGTTATGTTTTCTTACTGATGAGCTTATTGGATGTGCTTGCAGGGTTTGAAAGATAAAAGTTGAGAGGACAACTAGCTGTTAGAGAAGATCTATATGGGGAATCAGCAAAAGCCGCTGCTAAGACCGAGAAGGTTATTTTTTTTATTCTACTATTTATTTTTTTCTTTTTCTTGCTTTTTAAGTATCGCTTAATTTTATCCGAGGCGATCTAGTATTGTTTTTCTTTTCTTTACTTCTACAACTTTAATCGATTATCAAGTTAGTTGTTTATTGTTATTACTATTAAAAAAAAAAAAAGAGATGCCACTCAGCCTTATTGTTGTGTTTTTCTTTGTTCAATTGTTAGTATTAGAAGAGGCTGCGTCCCTAGGCGTATTAGCTCGTAATTCAACTGTAGCAGCATGGAAATTTGTGATCTTTTGGGCATTTTAAAAATCATGTTATAAGGGTGCGACGTAGTTGTTTATCTGACTGTGTTGTATTTCAAGCCACCAATTAGAAGGTTTTTTTTTTTTTTTTTTTTTTTTTTTTTTTTAATTATAGGAACCAATTAAAAGTTTGCAGTTTATGCATACTTCAGAAACTGTATTTCTAGTTTCATTTCTCATAGGTTTTTTCTGAAGCTGACACTTTTGAACTTTCAGTGGCTTATGCCAAGTGAGGAAGGCTATTTGGAAGCTGAAGGCTTAGAGAAAACATGGCAGATCAAGCAGAATCAATTGTTCAAGAGGTTGATATCTTAAGCTCAAGGAAAGCTTTTGATATGATTTTGCCAGGTTAATGAATTTATGTTTGTTGCACAATTTGAGCTGACTTAGTGCTTTTGTACTCCATCTATTTGTGCCACATTTATTTTTGTTTGTGACTTGCTCCACTTTGTCATTGGATATGGATAATAGATTGTTTATAACATCTCATCAGATAAAACTTGTGGGTGATGCATCACTATCATTTAGTTCCCTTAGACCCTCAGTTTTCCTTGTATTCTAAAGCTGAAAGGGTTATAGAATTCTCATAATTTTCTACTGAGTGCTTCTACCAAGTGAAAGAAAGAAAGAAGCTATAAATAAGCTAATGATTACAGTAGATTTGTGAGATATCAATGTAGTGTAGGTTGTCCTCCATGTCCATTGAGATTTTAGGTATCTGTGATATTAATTGTTTTTAGGTTAGTCTTATGATGTTCAGTTATTTTGGCTTTTAATTAATTGATAGTGTGTTTATTTTCTTTTGTTTCATTAACCCTGTGGGTACGTAGCTTTGTTTTGTTTTTTTTTTTCCTACTTTTAACAGTGAAGATTTTCATTGATATGGTAAGCTTATTTATTTAATTTTTTCATAAATTACTTGGGGATTTGATGATTGTTGTATGTTTCATCCCTCATTAAAATAAGTATGATATTGAACATGGGATGAGAATAACTCCACTTTTATTCGGATGATTTGCATAATAAGAGTGATTCCTCTATTTGTTCCCTGTTGCAAGTATTTTGATAACAGATAGGGAGGAAGAATTCTTTTCTGTATATTATTTTAGATTTCGGTTCGGGGAATTATTACTTGGCATGTAGCTGTTTTGTTTATTTCCTTTCAAGTTTTATCGGTCACAATTTCAGTGAAAGTCTTCTACTTTAGGCTTGCTGCTTACTTTTTCTTGGCTATAAAATTTGCAGATTTAGGTCCATACACTCTAGATTATACTTCAAATGGTCGGTATATGGCAGTGGCAGGGCGCAAGGGACATCTGGCAATAATAGACATGTACTCAATGTACTTAATTAAAGAAATGCAGGTCTGCCCTGGTCTTGTGAATATTCCTCCTGTTATAGATCTGATCTGGTTCTATCAACTTGGATCCTTTTTCTGTTTTGGTTTTGGAGCATGTGATGTTACAGAAGTGTATCAGTTGTCGGCTTCCGTTTTAAATCTGGTTGTCATGAGTTACTCTTGTTAACTAGCGGTGCTGAATGGTGATGCTGGTGATGTGGATAGCTTGTGTTAGAAGCATTAGTTGTTTATTTATTTGTTCATATTTGTGAAATAAATAAATGCATTTTTTTTAATTGGATGTTTCTGAAGAGACAAGTTATACACTTAAAAGGTATTTGAGAACTTTTTAATGGAGACTGCACTAAACATAAGGTTTATATGGGGAATGAAGGTGATATGTGGAAATAGGTTACTCTTCCATTGATATGTTAAAAGTAGGGTTAGAATGATTATTCTTGCATGCAACCTTGATGTGCTATTCTTTGTGGCCATCCAGCAGTAGCTATGGAACATTTACTCATTTTCGTTTTGCAAGGTTATGAATGTCCAAGTTGTTTGCCTTGTTCAGCATTGCTGGATGTTGATTTTCTAGTTTTTTTGTAAATGAAGAAATACTTTATTGAGAGAATTAGATATTGGTTGATTCTGTACAGTAGTATTACTTTTGTCAAACAATCCTTAAAGGCATGCACTTGATTTCAGGTTAGGGAAACCGTTCGCGACGTAACATTCTTGCATAATGAGCTAATCTTTGCAGCAGCCCAGAAAAAGTAAGGTCTCTTCTTTACATTAGTAGTTTAGCTTTTCATCGTGCTCACTTGTCATTATTTCGACTTGCTAGATATGTGTTAATGAACAGTTCAAAATCCATCTGCAACTTAATGCTAAATTGTGTTTTTCTTGAAATTACTACATATTATGTATCTGAAATTTTTCTCCATTTATTTTTTTCCCTTTTTTTGGTTTATTAACTGCTTTCTTTGATCATTTAATGATCTTCCCTGTACTTCTTACTGCTACAGGTATCCATGTATCTATAACAGGGATGGAGTAGAACTTCACTCCTTGAAGGTGTGTACTTTCTACTACAATGAATTTTAATTAGTACAGAAGAAAGAAGGCTCCTAAATTTGTTTCATTCAGTCAACTTAGCCAAATACTAAAACACAATACAATATTTATAAACACAAAAGGTCGAGGATTGACTCTTTAGGTTCCTTTTTTTTCCAAGTAAGTCTACAACAACAACATAGCCTAAGTCCCAAATTAATTGGGTAGGCTACATGGATCAAACTCTTCCATTGTGCTCGATTTAGTGCAATTGATGGTTTTTCCAAGAAAGTGGAGATGTAGAAAATTAGATTTTTTATTTATTTGAATTTGTAGTTTAAACAACTAAAATCTTTTTATAATCAAATAGTTGGAATCATAATAAGATAAGCTGTTTTATTTCTATTATAATATTAATTCATTTTGCTGTGTCTAAATAAGTAAATAACACCATGTTAGTCTCATTGCTATTGTTACACACGGCTGCTTAAAATTGTCGGTGACACTTGTGTCTTTCAGGAACATGGGGCAACTCTAAAGCTTCAATATCTGAGAAACCACTTTCTTTTGGCATCTATAAATAAATTTGGACAGCTTCACTATCAAGACATGACTATGGGTGAGATGGTGGCAAATTACCGGACAGGCCTTGGTCGATGTGATGTGATGCAAGTGAATCGCTGGAATGCTGTTGTAGGTTTAGGTCACTCCTGCGGCAAAGTTACTATGTGGAAGCCTACTAGTTCCGCTCCCCTTGTAAAGATGCTATGCCATCATGGGGCCATCACAGCAATGGCCTTCCACCCTGGAGGCCATCTTATGGCCACAGCAGGCCAGGAGCGGAGAATCAAGCTTTGGGATTTGAGGAAATTCGAGGTTCTTCACACATATACAGGCAATGCAAAGAGCTTGGAGTTCAGTCAGAAGGGTTTGCTTGCTGTCGGAAATGGTTCTTCGGTACAAATATGGAGAGACCAATCTGGTGATCATAAATACAGTCGGTATATGAGTCATTCAATGGTGAAAGGCTACCAGGTGCAGAAAGTGGCTTTTCGAGCATATGAAGACGTTTTAAGCATTGGGCACTCGATGGGCTTATCCTCCATTCTTGTTCCAGGATCTGGTGAGCCCAACTTTGATTCTTGGGTTGCAAATCCATTTGAAACCGGACGGCAGCGAAGAGAGAAGGAGGTGCACTCCCTTCTCGACAAGCTCCCACCGGAGACAATCATGTTGGATCCCACAAGCATAGGTAATGTCAGACCAGAGAAGAAGAAAGAGCGGCTAACCAAAAAGGAGAGTGAGGCTGAGATGCAAGCGGCAATCACTGCGGCTAAGAGTGCGCCCTTGAAGAATAAAACGAAAGGGAGGAACAAGCCAAGCAAAAGAGAGAAGAAGAAACATGAAGGCATTGCAAGAGTGAAGAGGCCTTTCTTGGATCAACAAATGAAGGAGGAGCAGCAATTGTTAAAGAAGAAACAAAGAATAAGCGACGATCCGCAGTTGCCAAAATCTCTTCGGAAATTTGTCCCGAAGCTCGAGTGACGCCATTTCCTAGTGACATACTGGTAGTTTTCATTACCATACCAATTTTGCTAGAAATCTTGAACATTGTGTTATACTAGTTTCCTTTCCTATTCACTTCCAAGGTTTTTATTTAGCAGTTCTTGCTTTGAGAATACTGTATATTCTCTACAGCTAATGATTAACAGTAGCAACTTTCACTTGAGGTTCTATGACATCTCTTTCCTCTTAGATGTCAATTTACTTGTCAATGTAGCATTGGTTATCATAGATGCTGTAATTGAATTCTTGCTCATTGATCCTTTTATGTTTCAGTAATGAAAAGCCAATGTGTTGAAACCGGAACTGTATTGAACTTTGTTGGTGGTGCATGCATTCATACCTGAAAGATTTATATGTTCTATTCGAAACTCTACAATTTAGTCCCTCTAATACCTTTTTGACAATTGCAGGGATGATCATCAAGGCAACTGTAATTTAGCCTTTTTACTGTTTTTCTTTCTAATTTTCGAATCTTCAAAAATATGCTTTTTCATTGATGAAAAGAGTTATATAAAGAAAGATTGAAGTGCTTCATGGGCATCAATTAATTTGGCCTTCTATGTCACAAGTAGGCGCTTGCCGAAATCATGACGAGTACATGAGGTATGTTGTGTTAAAGAGAGAAAAGAAAGATCAAATTTGAACTGATTTTAGCTGTTGGAATCAGTAGTGGAAAATACAAAGCAACATGAAATCAATCTAAAGTTGTTGCTTTTGCTAGTCCAACTCAAGTGATAAGAAAAAGGTTCCAAAGCATGGAAGATTCAAGGTTCTGTGCTAATATGCTAAACTTGGAGCTAAAGTCACTAAGGCATCTTTTGTTCTTTTAACATGTGTCTTAAGGATCAATACCAATCCAACCTACTTAATTTTCGCCCTTTAAAAGGCATTGGTTCTGCGTTTATGTTAATCTCACTTCGTCTTCTCTTGTTAATGCAGAAGATCTCCCAAGGCAGTAGGCAAAACATGAAGGAGTCACCAGGTCAGTTCACTTCTGATTTTGTTATAAGCCATTTGTTTTTTATTCATTATGTGTGATCTCTCTAGACTCTATTTCTATCAAAGTTTCATGATTCTTATAAAGTGACACTCCAATACAATCATTTTAACTGGACATACTTTTGTTACAGGAATTGAAGTTACTTACATAATTAGATTTTTTGTATTCAGTACAGGTCTTAAGTTACCGATTAGTTTCTTATTTCCTGTTCTAAATAAGTAAATAAAATTATCAGCTCTCTCAGATACTGCAATCTATCAAGAAGTATTGGATGTATTAGAGGTTTTGTTTCATGGTGTGGTAATTATTCTCAAACTGAATGGAAGTCTTATTCAGGTTCTCTCCGTTTCATGGTGTAGTAATTATTCTCAAACTGAATGGAAGTCTTATTCAGGTTCTCTCCCGGGTTGAGAGACTATCCTGCACTGAGGGAGATTCATAATTATATGATGTTGTTTTGTTTGCTTTCCATTTTCTCTTTATCTAGGTACATCTCGCATATGCCCAGCAATTAAGTCGTTCTTCTCCGAAAAAGTTAGTGGCATATGCATTTCATCAACCAAGCATAAAAGGTTGGATCCAAAGCTTGAAAGGAAACTGATGGAAGCCATCAATAGAAGAGCCTCATCGGGACAGAGAACTTTCAGGTCAATCAATAGCATAATCATGAGGTTCCCACATTTCAAAGAGGGCTTGAGAAATATCAAGCAAGTGTTTGAGCAATATGGTAAGTAATGCTACTTATGTGATTCATGTGTCATGTCCTACCTCATTGTGGTAAGTCGAAGCACTAACTGTGCTGGTTTCTACTATTTATTTAGATGAGGACTCCAATGGAACTATTGATCGGGACGAATTTAACAAATGCTTAGACGACTTGCAAGTGCATCTAACGAAAAAGGAGAAAGACGATATCTTCCAGGCTTGTGATGTGGATGGAATCGAAGGAATACAACTCAATGAGTTCATTGTTCTTCTTTGCCTTGTGTATCTCCTGATGGAGCCTTCTGATTATGCAGTATGATTCACAAACTATAATGCACCTAAGTCGATCTCTCTTTTTATTTTTTATTTTTTTTTCTTGTTATTTGCTTTTTACATGTACTGTTTGACTACTTGAAAGAGTTATTTATTTATTTAGACGTTGAAGCTGGGGTCACAACACGAGGCTACATTTGATGCAATTGTTGAAGCATTCTTGTTTTTCGATAAAAATGGGGACGGAAAACTTAACAGGAAAGAGTTGGTGAAGGCACTGAATGATCCTTCTCCTTGGGAGAAGTCTCCTGGGCACGTTAACAGGAAGCGATTCAGTAATTACCGCAAACTTGATTTTTCTTTATGATTGTCTTTTCTTATGGTTGAATTTCCTTTCTATTTACTTCTCCAATGTTTGTATCTTATTTTCCTTCATCTTGCAGAAGAAATGGACTGGACCAATAGTGGGAAGATTGGCTTCAAGGAGTTTGTCTTTACATTAAATGATTGGGTGGGTGTTAGCGGGGACGATGATCATGCTCATTTCAAGTGACTGTTTAATGAGATTGTCGACACTGAAGGAATGACTGGCATAACATAAACTATTAGTTCAATGTAAGTTCTCAGTGATGCTATTTTAGATCTTCAACTACTGTAAACATGTTTTCTTTTCTCCACTTGCCGATATTACCACGCTCATTTTACTAGAAATGCTATGACAGAAGTTTCATATTCTATTTAACGTTCTTCATTTTTCTTATATTATAATTGATCAGCTAAATATGTTTCTCAGGTCTAGGCGTTTCGGACACCTCATGTGCTTCCACTTGATGGATGATTACTTATCTCACTCCTCATGTCCTTAAGCTAGTTGGATCTTCACATTAAGATGGAAACTCTGGTATAGGAATTTATCAAATATGATTATGAAATGGATGACTTTAACTCTCGCTTTGTGTTATGCCCTTGTATTGATGCTTTATTAGCTTGCAATTTTAATGAAAGTTTCTAAGTGTCTATTCAGCGCAATAATGTTATGATGCTTGAATACTGCAGAACTAAACAATGAAAATCACCAAAATAAGTCCTGTTTGTTGTCATAACAATTTTTGACGAATGCTCATCGGATCGATGCCGACAACCTTGTCGAGTAACACAAAGATATGGACTTGCCTTCTTTTAATTTAGAACTGTGTCATTGTAGAGACTTATATCCAGAAGATGTAACATACATGTTGAAAACCTTGCAGAGTCTTTGTCATTGTAGAGACTTGTAACCAGAAGATATAACATATAGAAGTTGAAATAATACGTTACAGAACACTAACAGTAATCTCTGACTTTATGATACAGAACAAACTAAAGAGTTGGTGAAGCACAACTCTTTACACTTCTTAGAGTTGAAGAAAACACATTTCTTAATTATTCACAAAACTGCATAACCTTTTTGTACATATACGTATTCATCTCTCGGTTTCGAAACTATTTACATCTAGAACCTGTAACGACGATAAGAGTAGCAGAAGAACCATATCTTTTAAAACAAGGAGAAACACCTGGTATCTAGAATTTGCTTGTGTGACTAATTAAACTACCATGAACTCTTTATGTTGGATGGCCTTCATTGTATGCCAATTGCTTGTATTCTCCTGATCAAGGCCAGTGAACAATAGTTTCTGCGGCGCCACTCTTCCTTCTTCTCCTTCCTTAATGCTTGATTTAACCACTTTTCATTCCCATCAAGTGTGCTCACTATCTGCCTCATACTCGGCCTCAAATCGGGGTCTGAGCGTGTGCATAACATGCCTAATCGCAGTAGCCTTTCTAGTTCCCTTTGATCATACTCTCCATTGAACTTCCTGTCTGCTAGTTCCACCAATGGCTTCTTTCTCGCTTCAAATTGATGAATTTTCTTGACTAGTAACACCTCAGGCCGGCGGAAGTCCACTGCCATTTGGCCTGTAGCCACCTCTAGCATCACCACTCCGAAGCTATAAACATCTGTCAGGGGAGTTGCTTCGCCGGATTCAATATACTCAGGTGACATATACCCGAAGATACCCCGAACGGACTTATTTGGATTTGAAACAAAATGATGGCCATGCTCATTTCTTGTCAGGAATTCAGCAAGAGCGAAGGAGCTAAGACGCGGGTTCATGTCGGCATCGAGGATTATGGCAGAAGAAGTTATGTTTCTATGAATGACCTGTTCTTCCCACTCTTCGTGGAGGTAAAGAATCGCCGATGCTAGTGACTTGATTAAGTTGTATCTGGTTTGCCACTTCAAAATTAACTGACCATTCTTGTGATGTCGATGAAACAGGAGGTTGCTCAACTGGTGACTCACAGAGTATTCATACACAACTAACATCTCTCCTTGCTCGGTGCACCACCCTCTTAGCTGCACAAGGTTTCGATGGTGAAGCTGCTTAAGGTTTCGGAGTTCATCGGAGAACCGAGATCGCAGTGCAGGACACGTCTTCATTCCTAGACGCTTCACCAAGACATGACATTGGTTTCCAAGGTGACCATGGTATGCAGTGCCGAAGTCAAGCTCAGCAACTCTCCTAGAATCTGAAAAATTGTCTGTAGCAATGACAAGTTCCTTATAGGATATCTCCTGCGGCGTGTCAACCGAAGGGAATTTGAACCGATGTCCACGACTACTACTATTACGAGTATCCTTGGAACCACCATTGTTGTTGTTGTTGTTGTTGTTGATTCCATTTTCGGCAGTGGTAAACATGGTGTCGCCAATTGCGGTTACAAAAATAGTCGAAGCATAAGTAGCCGCTGTCGATAGAGTGGTGGTGGTGGTGATAGTGGTTGTGGCACTGTTTGATGGAGTAGACAAGGAGATGTAGAAAGGGTGAAGATGAAAAGATGGAAGATTAGGCAATTCACCAATGATGTTGCCTGAGAGTGCTTCAACCACCCATTTCATGGTGGGCCTTTGTTGAGGGTCATTGAGGGAGCAAAGCAAGCCTAGATGGATCAACCTCTTCATGTCACTAGTCCTGTAAGACTCCGCCGGAATCCTCCTATCCGCGGCTTTCAAACAGTCTCCTTCATCGGAAAGCCTTCGGATCCAATCAAGCAGAACAATTTTTTCATCCGGGTATGTAAGATCAACTGCTCTTCGACCGGAAGCAACCTCCAAGGCCACAATTCCGAAGCTAAACACATCGGATTTCGCGGTTGTCGGGCCGTGTCTGTGAAAGCTCTCTGGAGATAAGTAACCAATTGTGCCACCAATTCTAGTTGTGTCTACCAGTCTAAACTGCTGAATTCTTTTGTTGGTGGATTGTGTAGGGGATGATGAAGAATTGGTGGAGACTTGATTGAGTTCATGCTCAAGCCACCTCGCCAAGCCGAAGTCTCCTAGCCTTGCATTGAAGTGAGAATCCAACATCACATTACTAGTCTTCACGTCGCGGTGAATGATCTGCGTTTCGAGTTGCTCATGGAGATAGAACAGCCCCCCTGCAAGACCCGATACTATTCTCGACCGATCCTCCATGCCTAACTTCTCTGGTCGTCGGAAAAGTATTTGATCTAGACTCCGGTTCGGCATATACTCATATACAAGCAGAAGTTGGCCTTCATGAATACACCATCCCCTCAACCGAACGAGATTCCTATGTCGAAGCTGTGCCACCGCCATCAGCTCCGCAAGGAAGGTCTTCTCAAACTGCTCTCCTTTCTCTGTCACACACTTGACTGCAACCATGGTGCCATCACTAGGCAACACAGCCTTATAAACTCTTCCGAACCCGCCACTACCGAGCAACTCATCCTCGCTGAATCCATTACTCCCTATGTATAATTCAGTGAAGCTGAAGATCCTAGGATGGTTGAAACATAAGTTTTCAGACAGCACTACACCATCAGTGTCATTGAACTTGTTGGAGTACCATGCTTTTGTACACTTGTGACATAAACTAGACCATCCATGGCCACCAATACCGCGAATCAATCGGCGAAGCTCGCCTAGGAAGTCTACCACCGGGCAATGACGGCGGCGGCGTTTCGGAAGTTCCGGCTTCGTGGGTGTTTGTTTTTCATGGTCGTTATTAGGCGGCTTGAGTTCATCGGCTTCGGTCGGGAGGACGAAGCATAGGTAGTTTATGGTCATGGCAGCAGAGGTTGTTTTAGAAGAAGAAGAAGAGATGAGGAGGAGGTGATTTATGTGATTTTGAATGTTGTGTTTTCATATACTGTATGTGTGAAATGAGAAGAATAGAAGACAAGTTCCTTGTTCAACAAATATATGCTCCTACTGAGATTTGAAGAGTCTCCCTACTATTGAGAACATTAATAAGTAGTAACTAGTTCCGTGTGCATCTAGATGGGCAAATTTGAAGAGTCAAAACTCCTCTATTGAGGTCATTCAATTTGTATTCCCTACATCTAGAAAGCCAGATATATTTGAGTTTCTAATTCGATTTTGGACTCAAGAGTCTGGGTTGATACCGGGGTTTTCAAATTTTTTACAAATATTCAACGGGTATCAAATTTTTTACAAATATTCAACGGGTATCAAATGAATTTTATTAGTTATTGTATTTGCTTCATTTATTGTTAGAGTCAACTCATGAGTCCAATTACATCAATTAGGACTCCATATACATGCAAGCTCTATATCGTAGTTAGATGTACCTCAAATCACACATTTCCTAATATTCGATGTACAACCGATAATAAGACACGACGCTTCAAGAAAAAAAGGTATACGAAGAGGTGCAGTGGCAAAGAAATGTGTCATAATTTTAACAAAAGTAGAGGTTATGGGTTCAATTATTGATAGTTACATTATATTTCTTTAATTTCTCACGGGTTATGGAGTCGAGCATTTCAACTAGCTCTCATGAGATTAATCAAACAAAATAAGGAGGAGCAGAAAAAAGGTTGGGGCACAAACAACTCTGACTATAAAAAAATAAAAAAACTCCTTCCAATTAAAAGGGCCTTGTATGTTTTTGATTTCTAAATAAAGTTATAGTTGGCATTTTTGTTTGTCTTATGTGCGGTGTTGGTGGAGATTGGATGGACATACAGATGGCCAAGTGTGAAAACAGTTGAGAAGGTGAAGGGACAAAGAAAAATGAAGGTAGGGGAGGGGACCTATCAATCCAAAGGAGATAAAAAAAGGGAGGATTAGGCCATCAACCCCACCTCCAACAGCTAATTTATGCCGTAAATGTTGGTGGGGACACTGACAGAATTTAATGTGTGATTGAGGAATTAGCATAACAAATGTTGTTTTGTTTTGTTTTGTTTGTCCTAATTTAAACTTGGGGAGTCTTAATTTGGACTCATGTGTTGGTTGGGTAGGTTTTCTATTCATAAAAATCACAAGGGTACAGATTTTTAACATCTCAGTAACTTCACCAATGTATCAATAATTTCATTGGAGCTTAAAAGATTAACTTTCTAATAAATTATTTGGATTATGAGTCGAACTTACGTAATTTTAAAATTTTGACAAATATTTAAAGGGTATCAAAATTTTTTTACAATTGATTATGTTTGCTTAATTAATTGTTTGATGTTGACTTTGAAATAAGAAAAAAAAAACTTATGAGTCCAGATTAATGAGTCCATCACTAAATTCAATGTAATCAGTTGCTAAAAATTAAGTTTTCTTAAGGAGAAATTGCAAAAAAAGTGTGAGAAGATAAAAAGGATGGGAAAAAGAGAGTAAAATAGAGATCTACTAACTAAAACCTAATTATATATTAAATAAAAGAAACTAAAACCTAATCATATAGAGAAAAATAATTCACAAACCATATTCAAAGCCACCATTAGATGGAAGGAGATTAGGTATATACAACATAACATAAGTTAATTAATAAGAGGACTGCTTTTTTATTTTTTTTATATATATTGCATGTACATATGTAATCACATAAACAAGAACAGTTGAAAAGTGCATAAACCTATGCCTATGTATAATTTGTAGACTTCACAAGGACCAATTCAATTCCACCTCTAAAAGGCCAATCAGGTGGTTCAATAGCTTCCAAGATTGTCAACCTTACATCCACTTTTGAAATTGTCCTGCAATACATTATCTTATTTTTGAAAAGTACATCAAACCTAAACTTAGGCAATTTTTGTCTTTTTTTTTTTTTTTTTTTAAGAATTCTTGATTTGATGTGTCACATACATTTTATATATAAATGCAAATATAAATAAAATCAAGTTGATTTTGTTGATCTGATTTGAGGTAGATTTGTTAGAACATCTCCCGGGACTATGCTTTGAGGTAGAAATAGATCCACCTAAGATAAAATCCACATTCAACCAAAAAAACACTCTTCAATGGGACCATGGATTGATAATGTGCATTCTATGTGACATGAAATCAAAGTGGAAGGTGTCTACTACATTGTCTACTTCCAAACATTTTGGCAAACCGCCATGTCAGACAAATGAATTTTTTAAAATTTTTTATTTTTTTCAGGCTTTTATTAATATAATGAAAATTGAAAATAAAAAGTGACAACTCATTAATTTATGGTCTAAATTCATCTAGTGCCACATAAGATAGACATCATATCCACATCCATTATGTGACACCAATCTATGGTCTAAATGCACATTGCCATTGGTTTTCGGCCACCAGCGCCTCTCTCCTTCAACGCCTCCACCCCCACATAAAACCTTAAAACCCAGATCTGGTTCGAGGTCGGTGACACCGATTAGCGTCGAGTCCCAAGCATGATCAGCATCGCCGGCCCCCTCCCCCTCTCCCAAGCATTCAAACCCCCTCCCTTTTGTGCTATCTTTCCTCTCCCTCATCTCCTGTCTTCTCCCCACCCAACTCTACTAAGTCTTCTCTAGTTTCCCTATTTCTTCCTTTCCACCTACCTCTCATCGTTTCTCTGTACCCCTCCCCTATGTTCCTTCCATCCCCCTTCCCCACGGTTCTCCCCGCCTCTCCCGTCACCTCATTTCCCCTCTCCATCTTCTTCTTCTTCTTTTGGGTTGCGGTGTGCAACCGTCCCATTTTCTTTTTTGAGTTTAAACCTAGAACGGATGGGAGGAGACAACGAAACTCATTGTTGATATTCATGTCAGCAGAGGCGATTGTCGACAAATGACCTTTGTGGCGACGAGCATCGTCTTAGTGGCGTGAGACATCGCGTGAAGCATGGGGTTTCGACAGTTTCTATGATTTTTCTTTCATGTGTTTAAGAGATCTAGGGTTTTTTATGTTGTCCTCCCTACGTGTTGTTGAATGTTGTGCTCCTCTACGATGTTGTTTCGAGGTTGTAATATCTGTTATCCTCGTTGTAATATATTGTTGTACCATTTTTTATTGGGTGTTAGGAACATCAATGCAACAAATTTGACCAAAAAACCCACATTACCATTGGTGCTCTTATATATGTTACTTTCTCGAAATAGCACATAAACCCAAGCATGCGTTTTTTTTTTTAAATAATGGAGTCAAACTCACGCCCTCGCCAAATCTTGCATTTTAGTAAGCAATGTTTCTAGGCCCTCTTCCATTTCATCAAGGATATATGCTTTGACATATAGCTAACTTTTATTGAATTAAAGGTACTATAACTTTGCAAAAAAAAAAAAAAGTACTATAACTAGTAATATTTCTTAAATGTTTAATAACGTTATGCTGTAAGACCATTATGTGTCTCATAAAATTATGTTTAATTTACGTAACTTATAAATTACCTAAAGTCTTTTGTGTTTACTTTAGGTTATCAACTAGTTTTAGGCTCGGACATTGTCCAAAAATATTATGAATCTATATTTATTTTCTTATAAATAAAAGTTGTTTATAAATCAAATATAAAATATATGAAGAATGATGTAATAAAGCTGTTATTTTGTACAAAAATAAAAAGAACAAAAAAAATTGAAAGTAATGTACTTAGGCTATTAATTTTTTTTGATAGGAAACGAGACTTTATTGATATAAATAGATTAATTATGTACATAATACATAGCTTGGGAGCAATGGGTTCATCAAGTTACTTACTATCATTTTGTCCCTCATAGGTTGGGAACAATGGATTCACCAAGTTACTTACTATCATTTTGTCCTTTACTCGGTACGACCACCATATGCCTACCCTTTAAAGATGTCAACCCAGTGAAGCTGGCCTTACGCTTTGATGAAACCTCACCTTGTCGACCTAGCTAGGTTGGCCCTACGTTGGTGAAATGGAAGAGTGGTTCCTAACCGTCTGTCAATTGGGTGAAGTCGCCCTCCCCACATCCACCCTCACCCTTAGCGAGGGGCTTCCGCAAAACAACTAGCCGTAGACTATTCATCTCCATGTGTGCTAACAATGGGACTCCATTATGTATGCGTAGAAAACCAACCCCATTTATGTGCCAACCTATATGTTTTGGCCACATCCCCACCCTATTTCGAATAACCATCCAGAGATCCTCTGCTATTAAATTGATGCCCTGAAAGAGCCTTGCATTTCGTTCTTCCGATAGAGACCACATCGTGGCTTGTAGAGCGCATCTCTACAAACTTTGGCATTTAGCTCCAGTGTTTGGAATGGGGGATTAGACATACATTCCACAATTATTTGAGGTGGTTGCCAATGAAGTCACATTTCCTGTCGTGCCCAGAACCATATCATTGTCGCATAAGGGTAGTACAATAACATATGGTTGACGGTCTCATTATTTGTGTAGCATAGAGAACATTGAGATAGCTGATAACACCAGTCAGGGCGACGCCTTTGCATAACCTTAGCCGTGTTAATTTTGTGGTGAAAAAGAAGCCAACAGAAGAATTGCACCTACGTGCCCTGTGCTCCCCCTCCGAAATTTTTTATCTCATCTCCTCTGTCTCTTACCCCTCTGACCTCTCTGTTCATAATCATCTCCTCTCTCTGGTAACTTAGCACGTCTATCATCCTCTCTACCCAACTTATGTCTCATGGGAGAGGGCCCGCTCGATATATCTCCTGAAGAGATCTCGCTCCGGTACTCATAACTAATCATGCAATATCCCGCCTCAAACCATCACTGAAATAGAAGATGTCATCAGCATCACTCGTAACCAAGTCCCTGACAAATTATTTGAGATAACAATATTTATCCCTATAGCTCATCATTGTCTTGCCCTCAGCCTATCTCGGCGCCATAAACTTCTTCTTCATTCTTTTCACCATCGACGCTTGAAAGTATTGATTGAAAAACTCTTTCTTGAAATCATCCCACGAGGTAAAACTACTCTTGCTCGCCAATGTAGTCCTTCACCAAACATCTGCATCCTTCTCTAGGGTATAGTAAATGAGAATTGGTTGCAATATGTCCTCAATACCTAATAATAGATGTAACTTCTCCTGCGAGAGAATCAACTGCTCGATCTTCTCATGGTCTCGCTCTCTAGCAAAGAATATCGGCCTAAGCCTTTGAACTCCTTCACTAGCTTGACGTCCCTCGATAGTCCTGTAGTCTCAGAAGATGTAGGTGTAGGAGTGGGCGTGTCCCCAGCTATAAATGTCTCATGTACAATCACTATCGATAACTCCAGTAGACGTGGTGTTGTAGAGTCTACCTGTGGCTGTGGCACTAATGGTGTGGGCGCTGGAGGCCCTAAAGTAGTAGTGCCTAGTGCAATCTCAGTCCTGGCGGTCTGGGTGTAACCATAGTAGTATGAGTGGTGGGGAGAGTTGGTGTGATAGCCGCCATATGCCCCCTTATGAAGGTGATGAAATCGACTAGCCGCCGCCCTTGAGTCGCTATATGTTCATATAGCCTCTAATAGTCATCCGCTGAGGTAGTAGAAGGATGACTGCCTCTAGCTCCAGTGTCACCGCCATCGCGTGTGTCTGCCATCGATGTCTACAAGTAGATAGCGAAAACGAATCATCAACTACGTGGCTTAACTCGTATTTATGTACATATCATATTTAACATATAAATAAAATACCCCCAGCTCACTTATTTCACTTACTTTCCAACTAATAGTTTTCTAGGCGAAGAGCATCTGGTTTCCACATCTAAGATTTATGTTTTATTCAAGTTTATATTTTACTTATCGAAAACATTGTCTCTGATACCAACCGTGACAACCCCTTCCCTAATTTAGGGTACCGTCCGGCCTAATCCCGTAATTAAGCCCAAATTCTAGCTAGCCACACAGGACTTAACTACGTATTAGTCAGCCTTTCTATTCAAATCTCCTCGATATTTGTGTTTAGGATAAGTAATCCACACATCAACATATTAATAGATTTAAGAGTAATTAAAAGCTTTTTAATCAAAATTTAGTGTTACAAAAGCATTTTTGATTAAGTAATATAAATAATTAGTTTTATATAAAAAAGTTTATATTTTTTACTCAAACAAGTTTATTTATAATGGTACAATTTTCAACCTAAGTCAATGTTGTTGATATATTGTCAAAAAGAATTATTGATATATATTATAAAGGTGTAGTGCATGGTATAAGTATTAATTTGAAATTAAATTAATTACAATTAATTGTTCCTAATTATTGCCAATTGCCACATGACATTATTCAACTTATTTTTCAAGGAGTAACAATTTAAAAAAGTATGTTGCATTTAATGCATTGGACAATACTCAAGCATAATTAAATAATAAAAATTAAATGATACAAGGTATCTTTTTGATACCATGGCAGAAGATATACATTATCTAAAATCATTTGAAATCAACTGCATTAATCAAACATTTATATGAAGCTACAGCAGGAGAATTTTTAATTTCATCAACCGAGATCAGAGATTATAGATTATAGATGACCATAAGGACGGCCTCTCACCAGATACATGGTTCATAGAGCTAAAGTGGTCGACGGCCTCTCGATAAATTAATAAGATATTTCTATACTTCAATGTAATGCAAGTTAATCGTGAGATGTACTATCATAATCTCTGAAACTGTTCATAATCATTAATATTAATCCATCCACTTTCTATAATTCATAGTTATTTAACTCGATCGGGTTGCTACAACGGTAAAGGTGAAGACAAGTTGTGTGAGTTAAGCGTACGACCTTGATTTTGATTCCAAAGTGTGACAAGATTGCTTGGGCTATTGGAGTACGCTCAAGCCGATTCCACCAGGTCCTCGTGGGAATAATCAAGTTCACTTAGACACCCACAGATTAAACACCCAAGGATATCACCAAAAATAATTCATGGCTATTTATATAATTTTTATGATTTTACAGAAATTATGTAGGCCTAAAAGAAAATTAATCCAAAAATATTTTCCACGAAATTAATAAAAAAAATAAAATAAAATGTAGGCGCGCTTATAGTATTAGTGGCGCCATCATCAGCAGCTCAGCTGAAATAAAAACAGAATTAAAAGCAGTTGACAATAAAAAAAAATAAAAAAAAAATAAAAGCGATGACCATGCATGCACGTTCCCACATGAAGAAGATTGAAGAAAGTTAAGAAAATTAAAATGAGTTCATACTTCTTGTTGGAACAAAAGGCTTCGGATGGAGAAATTAAGATGAGAATGAAGGAAACCAAACAAAGACTTGAGCGCGTAATCACTTTCTTTTAGACAAGATTTCTCATTACCGATCGAAACCATGTATATACAATGAGATTAATCGAAACTTGTCTTAGATACAATCAAATCTCTAATGGTTGTTGGATGTGTGTGTGTGTAACACAACTCCAACCTTAAACACTTTTTGAAGAACTTGAGATATAGAATGATGTTATGGACTCAAGAACACACACTTTGACTAAAAAAACTTGTGTTTCAATGTGTCTCAATCTTTCAATGTATCTCAATGTGTATCATACATACTAGATCCCTCTAATTTATAGAAAACTAAGGGATATAGTGTCTATCCCTCAATGTGTCTCAAGCTTAAAGGTTTCCCTCAAGCCTATAAAAAAGATAAGTGTATCATCAAATAAGCTGTCGAATATTTGAGTTGATGAGGGCGATAAAATCTTGATGAGTCTAGGAGACTAAAAGCTTTCGTAGGTAATTCTCTAACTAATCTATATATTTTTGTAATGTTTGATTGTTTTTATATATGCTACATAACATCAAGTGAAACATCAAAGTTCCATGAAATTCAATATCCACGAGGAATCAAGAAAATCTTGAAATGTCAATTGCGCGTCATGAACCGGCGCAACCTTTAATTTCCAAAAGACAAAAGAAAAAGAAAGTATAACAGCGATGAGAAATCCGCGTATATCATATGCAAATTAATTGTCAAAGATTCCTAAGTTCGTGTCTGCTGTTTGGCATCAAAACGTGAGACATGATTAATTAATCGAGGAATAAAAGAACGTACGTTATAAGACTAATATTATAACATTAATTTCTTAAAAGGCAAAATGTGAAAAGATCTTACATAAAAAGGTTGAAGAATATTAATCTAGGGCTAGCTCATCGATGAAGTTAAGGGTGTATAGTTTTTGGGGTTCTAGTTAAACATTTTCTAACACTAAGAAATAAAATAGAGAAACCCATGCCAGCGAATTAAATTGGTGCATGTTGTGGTATAACTATTAAAACCTGCTTAATTGGTGACTAAAATGTGATCAATTAATCTAACTTTAGGTATGTTGATTCCTATGGATTTATAAGGTTGGAGTGCTCAATTGACTCTCGGAAGATTAATCTAGCTAACTTTAAAGGCGTGGGAACCAACAAAAAAGAAAAGAAAAAGAAAAATAAAAATATTCAAATACCCTAGATTGTCAAAAGAAAATTATAATACGTGAAGAATAATAATTTCACGATTAGCTCGTGAAACCCCATTTCTATATATATATATATATATATGTGAGCAACTTTTTCTTATTATTATTTTTTTTAAGAAAACCAACTTATCTTACCTCCTTTAGGACTCGAACTCCACCATTACAACATTATCACATACCACCCACATGATTGGTTATATATACGAGTGAATTAATAATTATGAGCTTGTTTGATTCGTTTTTGCTAACTTACAGTGTTAGTTTGGATCAGGGGCGAATCCAAGATTTTTGATAGCCCTGGGCTATCAAAATTTTTTAAATTATTATTTTTATATATTATTATGTATACTTTAAATAAATTATACCACAAAATTTTTGATAGCCCTGGGCTATCAAAATTTTTGATATATTATTATTTTTGATAGCCCTGGGCTATCAAAATTTTTTAAATTATTACCTACTTTAATTTTTTTTTTTATATATATATATATATATATGCATCCATGATAAACATAAAATTAGCATGGTTATCGCATAAATTAAGCCACATGTGCTGAGAGTTTTTTTTTTAGCCGTGCATCCATTTTGGTCGTATGTGCGTTGCTAATTTTTTGATTTTTAACGTAGGGTATGGGAGATTTTTGGGGTGGGCTCGAATGTATGTTTGGGCTTAAACATAAATAAAAAGAAAAAACAATTTGGGCCTTGCCCTGGGCTGCCCAGGGCAAGGCCCATTCAGATACGCCCCTGGTTCGGAGTTATCTTTATTTCTTTGTAGTTAATATTTTTCGTTAGTGTCGTGATCATATCGGCATCTTAAATTTGTCATTGAAGTTGCTACGATTGAGGTTATCAGTAAATGAGTCATCCAAATCCAACACATAATACATGTACTCGAAATCAGATCCGAAACAGTAGAAAATTTGGATAAATGAGTCATCAAAATCCTGTTGCAACCGCTTCGATCCATCGGTTTCAACCGCATATCATTATCCAAATTCTCAACTGTTTCGGATCTAATTTCGAGTACATGTATCATGTGTTTTTATTCCAGATGAGCTGCTGATGATGGCGCCACTAATACTATAAGCGCGCCTACATTTTATTTTATTTCTTTTTATTAATTTCGTGGAAAATATTTTTGGATTAATTTTCTTTTAGGCCTACATAATTTCTGTAAAATCATAAAAATTATATAAATAGCCATGAATTATTTTTGTTGATATCCTTGGGTGTCTAATCCGTGGGTGTCACAAGGAGGAATCGAAATCAAGGTCGTGCGCTTAACTCACACAACTTGTCTTCGCCTTTACCGTTGTAGCAACCGACCGAGTTAAATAACCATGAATTATAGAAAGTGGATGGATTAATATAATTGATTATGAACAGTTTAAGAGATTATGAAAGTACATCTCACGATTAACTTGCGTTCATTGAAGTATAGAAATATTTTATTAATTTATCGATAGGCCCTCGACCACTTTAGCTTTATGATCCATGTATCTGGTGAGAGGCAGTCCTTATGGTCATCTATAATCTATAATATCTGATCTCGGTTGATGAAAGGAAATTCTCTTGCTGTGGCTTCATATAAATGTTTGATTAATGCAGTTGATTTCAAATGATTTAAGATAATGTATATCTTCTATCATGGGTATCAAAAAGATACTCATGGCATGGAACCTTTGTATCATTTAATTTTATTATTTACTTATGCTTGAGTATTGTCCAATGCATTAAATGCAACATACTTTTTAAAATTGTTACTCCTTGAAAAATAAGTTGAGTAATGTCACGTGACAATTGGCAATGATTAGGAACAATTAATTACAATTAATGTAATTTCAAATTAATACTTATACCATGCACTACACATTTATAATATATATCAATAATACTTTTTGACAATATATCAACAATATTGACTTAGGTTGAAAATAGTACCATTATAAATAAACTCGTTTGAGTAAAAAATATAAACTTTTTTTATATAAAATTAATTATTTATATTACTTAATCAAAATATGTTAATAGTGTATGATACTTTTTCATTTTATTAAAAAATTTAACAAAAAGGTATTTTTATTTTCTATTTTTAGATTATAAAATTATTAATTTTTAAAATCAATGTTTTAGTTATGGTCATGTATAATTTATTAAAATTAAGAAATTCTTATTTATTTCAAAGCTACAATAAT
The DNA here is from genome assembly GCA_039657365.1 of Stephania yunnanensis. Classification (NCBI taxonomy): domain Eukaryota; kingdom Viridiplantae; phylum Streptophyta; class Magnoliopsida; order Ranunculales; family Menispermaceae; genus Stephania; species Stephania yunnanensis. The sequence goes on from CM077582.1 coordinate 8,466,764, forward strand.
TAAAATAAGTAATAAACATAATACTAATAAGTCTTTTATATAGAAAAAATGATACATTTTTTTATTAATCCCATAGTGTATACGCGGTTCGACCAGTAGGGAGAAATCTTGTCTAAAAGAGAGCGATTACGCGCCTCAAGTCTTTGTTTGGTTTCCTCATTCTCATCTTAATTTCTCCGTCTGAAGCCTTTTGTTCCAACAAATTTTTCGACAAGATTTTTATCTCCTCTTTATCAGTGGCTTCTTCGACTTCAGACGGAATTCCTCAATCTAATGGGAATGGTGGTTCTTCATTGTCTTCAAAACTCAATTCGAATGGCGAGTTCGTTCCTCACTCTATACAAATCATGAACCATGATTTGATTCGCCTTGAAACGTTCGACGGCGACAACTTCACTAGATGGCAAGAGAAAGTGATGTTCTTTCTCACATCTCTCAAATTGGCATACATCCTTGATGATGCACTCGAGACCCTCCCTGAACCTACTCTTGATGACTCTAACGAACTGGTTGATCGACGTTTCAAGAGGAAGGCGGATGACTATCTTTGCCGGGGTACATCCTTAATACACTCTCCGACAATATCTATGCGGCGCATCGAACCATTGAGTCGACGAAGGAGTTGTGGACAGCGTTGGACATCAAATACCGAATTAAGGAGTCTAACAATTATAAGTTTTTAATTTCAAATTATTTGGATTTTAAGATGACCAACGACAAGTCCCTGCTTACTCAAGTTTATGACTTGCAAAAGATCGTTGGTGATATTAAAACGGCTGGAATCTCTCTTGAAAAAGAATTCTATGTGGGTATAATTATTTCCAAGTTGCATACAAATTGAAATAATTACAAGAAGAAACTCATTCATGAGGAGAAGAGTTATACTCTTGAATCCATCGAACGTCATCTTCGAATTTAGGAAGACTCTACACTACAAAAAAACAGCAGATCAGAAACGGAAATTTTTGTTGCTGATTAGCATAAATTTCGTCTCTAATTCAATTCTGCAACGGAACAGAGACGGAATCTATCCCGTCTCCGAAATCGTCGTCGCTGATTTAGTCAGCAACGAAAATGGGTTTCCGTTGCTGATTAGAGACGAATTCAGAGACGAAATTTAGAAACGGAACAGAGACGGAACATAATGCAAATTCTTCTAAAGGGTACAGTTGTAATTGCATTATGTCTCTGATCCGTTGCTAATCAGAGACGGATCAGAGACGGAATGCAATAATTCCGTCTCTGATCCATCTCTGATTAGCAACGGATCAGATACAAAATTATTACAATTCGTCTCTGATCCGTCTCTGATTAGCAACGGATCAGAGACGAAATTATTGCATTCCGTCTCTGATCTGTCTCTTATTAGCATAGGAACGTTGATGGAATGCAATAATTCCGTATCTGATCCGTTGCTAATTCATGAATTCCGTCTCTGATCCGTTGCTATTTAGTATCAAAGTTTAGTTTTGCCCAATTGGGCTCAGCTATTTCCTCGGAAATTAGAGACGGAATAGCAACGAAATCTCTGAATTCCGTTGCTAATCCGTCTCAATTCTGCTTTGTTTAGTTTTCAAAACTAAGCTCAATCCAATTGGTTCTCCATAACCTCTAAACCTGAAAATACAATCATAGGACCTACTCCATCGCCTGCACCCCCTCCAACAACTTCTTGGGGGTGCTAACATCCCCCAAAAAAATAGAATTTGACATACATACATCGACAATATATATCAACAAATATTCAAATAAGAGAAAAAAATGTACAATTCGACATTGAAAAATATTTATATATCCACGAAAGCTTGTCAAGTATAATAAATGTTCCAAATTTCTAAGTATTCACAAAAACCATCAATCATATTGTTCAACAACCACAAAAAAAACTTACAATCCTCTAAATATGCACAAAAAGAAATATCAATCTAAAAGTCATGTAAACAACTATAAAAGTTACATGATATGCTTTAAATTCCTCATCTCTCACTTGCAAACCAGATTATGGTAGGTATTGTCATAGGGATATGGGCAATCAATGACACTAACTCCCACTCGATCGAAGAACCAGTCACCTACTGATAGGGCCACGCTCTGCAAGTATTACAAAATGGATCAAACTCATGATAAACAAAACGAAACTGCAAAAAAACTATCTCCATTTACAGTGCAAAAGAAAACAATTTATTTTGCCATAATTTTCGACGGTACATGACTACTTGTGTGTCCAACTAACATAATTTATTAGAAGGGGGAATCTGAGAACCTACCTAACTACATGAACAAAAAGCTTTGCTAAAGCACAATTATGAAAAGGTTTTAAGTGCTAAAGCACAACAACGTGTCAGCAAAAGGAAAGTTCGAATCATTTCATTAAAAATGACTAATGATCACAAAACTACATAAGGTGAAAACAAAGGGAATACAAAAAGTACAAAGATCCACAATATTGAGCAAAAATTAGAAAAGAACATAATACGTTGAGAATTTACAGTATTATAGAGCAAATAATGAAAACAAAGCACTTAAAGTTCTTAGCCATCTATGTCTTTGGATACAGTTGAACCATTGAGTCATTGATTCAAAATAATGAAACATAAAATAAAGAAAATCTCGCTAAGAGAGTATAGTGAAATTGATTACACAAAATAACTAGAACATTAGATATAATTTTTTTCTTATAAGAAAGCATCATGAAGAGAGAGAAAAAAAGTCGGTGATTTATTAGTTTATCTAAAAAATTCTCTTTTATCAAGTGGAGGAAAGCTGTAATTCCGATACAATTACTAAGAGTGGACTTTTTCACCTTTATACCTCCATCAACAAAGGGACAATCATAGACAGCCCGTGCAATTGATGTTTTCATGTTTTTACCAGCTCCAAATCCAACTTTTGCAGCTTCATAATTGCCTAAGATCTGACATGAAATGAGCATCAAAGTTATTCAGTGGTTTGACATACCAACTCCCCGTATGGAAGAGAGATATGAAATTAAATATAGAACAGAAGAAACAAATGAAAAGCAGAATAGAATGGACACAACATTTAATAGGATTCTGAAAAGTTCAATTAAACTTAAGGTAAGGTAAGGTTAACCCAAATGCTGATTTAATTGCTAATTGCCAATGCCAAACTTTCCGATATATGGTTTCTAGTATCAAAGCTCCTAGTAGTTGTTCACTCGTACCTCCTTAAGGTTGGAGGTTAATTCAAATCTCTTGACGTTTTATGTGAAATAACAACATTAACTCAAAGGGTGATCATAGTTTTTAGAACCCTACCTAGTAGTAGTAGAAAATATATAATTATAGGTACTATTCATCTATACCTACTCTTTTGGTAGCTTTATCTATACACGCATATACACACAATTGAACGAAATATAGTAGGAAATACATGAAAAAATGTGGCATAAAGATATCAAAGAATGTAAATTAAAACTAAAATATAGTACAAAATCTTACCTCTCCACCGCAATTAATGCAATCCAGACAAAGCACGTTGCACTTCGACTACGATCCGTTTCTCGCTTCAGTATACTTCACCCACTTCCCTAACGCTAATTTGCATAAAAACCAAACCCAAATCCATTACAATTCAACGTCCTTGGCACAGCAGAAATAACATGCTATGTTCTCATTGTTGCACTAAAATTAAATTCCAAGAACATACAGCTAGGAAAAAAAATGACATGCATTTCAGGAAATATATAACTACATAAGCATAGAATAAATGATTCAAAAAGACTAGTGCAACAATTGATCTAATAACAAAATTTAGTGCAAGTCAATTCTTAAGGCGAGGTACCGCGACGAACAACGGCGACAGCTCAGGGTGCGGCAAACAACGGCGACGGCTTAGGGTGCGGCGAATAGCGGCGACGGCTTAGGGAAACGGCGAAAAAGGGCAATAGGTAAAGGCTTCTGAGGCTCCAATCTCCTGCAGACGGCGACGACAGAGCCGACGAAAGCCCCAATCGCAGCGACGACAAATAGTTTAGGCTTCGGCGACGACAGAGCCACTACTAACCCCAATCGCAGCGACGACCGAAAAGTTTAGGCTAATGAGAGAGATTGCGGGAGAGAGAGAGAGCGGTGGGAGAATGAGAAGTAGGAAGCATCGGTGAGAGAGGGAGAAGTGGGAAGGTTCGGTGAGCGGTGAGAGAGGTGAGAGAAAGAGAGAGATCATCACCAGAGATCGGCCTATGCACGCGAGAGAGCAGAGGGCGGTGATGGGAGCGGTGAGCAACACATCCGTGCATAATGCAGAGAGCGGTGGTCGGCGAGAGAGAGTGGGCGAGAGAGGGTGAGAGAGAGAATGCAAAGAGCGGTGATCGGCGACCCCGAGAGCGGTGAGCGACGAGAGAGAGAGGGCAAGAGAGGGGTGAGAGAGCGAATGCAGCGAGCGGTGGTCGGCGACCCACGAGAGCGGTGAGTGGCGAGAGAGAGAGAGAGGGCATAGAAGGGTGAGAGAGTGAATGCAGAAGCGGTGGTCGGCGGCCCACGAGAGCGGTGAGCCGCGAGAGAGAGAGGGCAGAGAGGGGTGAGAGAGATATTGTAACGGCCCCAAAACCCGAGGCCGCCACGTGGGGAGGCGTTGCCCCAACGGTCCCGTCCGGTACCTAACCCACTGGGTCCCACGCGCCACTGACGCCATTTTCACAACACGTCTCCTCGATACGCGTGTTAACTCTCTTCGTTAAACATTATAAACAACAACGGAAGTCTTAAAAGAGGTAAAACAAATAAATTCATTATCGTATTAAGCATTATTTTATAAGAGCAGCTCCTAATGTGGAAAACCCGGGGAAAGTACTCCGTATATATATGCGACAATGTTAAACAATAATATATACGAGTACAATATCTATTCAGTCTCCCATTTTCTAAAAGCAAGCAAAATATCAAAATCAAACGTACTGGTAGGTCCTTGACCGCGACATTCCGATAAAGTCGCCCAAAAATGTCCTTGCCCCTACTAGTAGCGACCATCACCAAAAAGTATGGATGGAGAGTACAATTAGTAAGATTCCAACAAAGTACACCGAGCATTTATGAGAAATATAAACGATATCAATAAACATGTCAATTAATCATGCGAACTAAACATGCAACTGTGCTAAGATCATCACATGAGTAAATAACACGAGAAACAAACCGTGTACTCCTCCCGGTCACACTAAACTGTACGACAAACCCCAGGATCCTTTCAGTGAGTGCCCTACTTCCTTTCACCTGGTACGGCCCAGCCCGCCGACAGGTACCCGCAGGCCCCGAAACCTACGGACTGAGGCGCACAAGATCCTTTCAGTTGAAACACCCACTTCCTTTCACCCGGTTACCCGCGTACAACCTAGTGTGCCATAAGTACAACACGAATAGCAAACGTCTCCATCCCCACCCCAAATGTGTCACGAAAATCAATAACAGCACGAATAGGGGCATAACATCCAATAATCACGAATATGAACTCAATGATAGAAAAGTAAACCCTCGATGACTTTTAGAAGGAATCTTACATACAGAATAACAAGGAATATGAATCAACGATAGAAAAGTAAACCCTCGGTGACATGCAGAAAGAATCTTACGTACACCGAGCATTTATAAGAGAAATAAACAGATATCAATAACCATGTCAAGTACTCATGTGGAAACTAAACAGACAACTGTACTAAGATCATCACATGAATAAATAACACGAGAGAAACAAACTGTGTACTCCTCCCGGTCACACTAAACTGTACGACAAACCCCCAAGATCCTTTCAGTGAGTGCCCCACTTCCTTTCACCTGGTACGGCCTAGCCCGCCGACAGGTACCCGCAGGCCCCAAAACCTACGGACTGGAGCGCACATGATCCTTTCAGTTAAAACACCCACTTCCTTTCACCTGATTACCCGCGTACAACCTAGTGTGCCATAAGTACAACACGAATAGCAAAAGTCTCGACCCCCAACCCAAATGCGTCACGGAAATCAATAACAAGGAATAGGGGGGAATAACATCCAACAAGCACGAATAGGCAATCAATGATAGAAAAGTAAACCCTCAGTGACTTTTAGATGGAATCTTACTTACACAATAACAAGGAATATGAATCAACGATAGAAAAGTAAACCCTCGGTGACATTTAGAAAGAATCTTACGTACACCGAGCATTTATAAGAGAAATAAACAGATATCAATAACCATGTCAAGTATTTGATCTTATCTTATCTCTTATATATATATATATATATATATATATATATATTTTCTTTTTCTTTCAAAATCAAAAGTGTATTTTGGAACCGAGCAACGCGCATCTCAAGGCATCAACCCGCCTCACTTTCAAAATTTCGATACTCGCGCTACACGCATCACGAGACGTATCCAATGTACACATTAAATCACATAACGCGACTATCTCGATCCCACGTTGGCACGCGACTCGAGATGCGTCCCCGTTCGTGTTTCGGCTCACCGAATTATCCGCGTATACATTTTTCAACAATTAGCACCTTCACTTGAGATTCGAACATACGTATCCCGGCAAGTGGGTCCCACATACGACCCTAAAATGACACGTGGCACGAGTCGAATTTTTGGGCCGTTACAGATATCAAAGAGCGGTGGTCGGCGACCCACGAGAGCGGTGGGCGGCGACAGGGAGAGGGCAGAGAGACAGCAGAGAGCAGAGATCGGTCGGTGAGCGGAGAGGGAGCAGAGATCGGTGAGCGGTGAGCTGAGAGAGCGGTGACCGGGCGCAGAGAGCGGTGGCCGGGCGCAGAGAGCGGTGGTCGGGCGCAGAGAGCGGTGGCCGAGGAAGAGGGGTGACGGTGAGAGCGAGACCGGTTAGAGAGGAGAGAGAGAGAGAGAGAGAGAGAGAGAGAGAGAGAGAGAGAGAGAGAGGTTTTGGTGATAGTTGTGGTTGGTCCCCATTTTTGGGGCGTCTAGATCGAAGCACGCACAAATCTCGAGACGTAATGGACTGTTCAAAAAAATGAAAATTTTGGTGGGAATGTTGGCGCCATTTTTTTGACACGGAATTTAATTTCGTCTCAATTTCGTCTCTATTTCCGTCTCTGATCTCTCTTTATTCCGTCTCTGAATTAGTCCGTCTCAATTCCGTCTCAAACCATTTTTTTAGCAACGGAACTCAATTCCGTTGCTAATTCCATCTCTAAATAGCCCTTTTTTGTAGTGCTAGATAGAGAGACAGGGTTGGAGATGACTTGACTTTTGAATCTGGTTCAATGGCGAATTTAGTGGAATCTCACCGTTCCAAGAAATTTAAGGCAAAAAATGATTCAAATTTCAAAGGACTTGCCAATGAAAGCACTTCAAACAAGAAAAGGAAGTGTTATTATTATTACAAACCGGGACACTATGCATGAGAGTGTCGATCTAAGAAGAAATTCTTGAAGAAGAAAGTGGTCAAGGCAGGTCACAATGCGGAGCACATGGACATGGAACTCACAGCAACGGTTTGCCAAGCCAATTCGGTTGCAAATGAAGTGGGATGGTGGCTGGATACCGGTGCAACCATACACATTTGCAAGGACTGTAGTCTTTTCAAGACTTACGAAGATCTTCTTACTATTGAAGAAGTGCATATGGCGAACAACAATCGCACCAAGGTGGTTGGAAAAGAAACGGTAGATATCAAGCTTACTTCGGGAAACATTTTACATTTAATTAATGTTTATTGTGTACTAGAAATGTGTAAGAATCCTGTATCTTGTAACCTCCTTAATAAGAGAGGTTTTCATCTTGTCTATGAGTCGGATAAGTTTATCTTGTCCAAGGGAGGCGTTCCTATTGACAAAGGGTGCTCATGTAATGTTATGATTAAGTTGAATGCAATAACAGTGAATTATTCTTCGTATATTGTTGATTCATGTTCATTATGACATGGTAGATTAGGCCATGTTAATTTTCGTCGCATTAGAAATATGCATAACTTAGGCCTTATTACTGATTTTAAAATTGATCATGATACAAATTATTCTTCGAATATTGTTGACTCTGTGATGCTACTTTATCTTATATGTTATGTTGGTGTCATTATATGTTTATATGTGGATGACATGTTAATATTTAGAACTTCACTAGCATTAGTTGAAGAAACTAAACATTTTTTGTCTACTAGCTTTGACATGAAGGACTTAATAGAAGCTGACATAATTTTGGAAATCAAAATCTTACGACAAGATAATGATATTACATTTTCTCAATTTCATTATATTGAAAAGATTTTGAAAAACTTTGATCACTTTGATCGAAAGTCAGCTTGTACTCCTATCGAGCCTCATTTAAAACTAGTAAAGAACGCCAGTAGGTGTTTATCACAACTAAAGTATTCTAGTGTGATAGGAAGTCTCATGTATGCTATGCATTGCACAAGATCGGATATAACTTACGCGGTTTATATGCTATGTCGGTTCACTAGTACTCCAAGCAAACAACACTCAGATGCAGTCACCAGGATCTTTAGATACCTGAAAGGGACTTTGAATTATGGTATACATTTTAATGAATATCCCCCAATCTTGGAAGGTTTCAGTGGTGCTAGTGTGACGACCCCAACTACGAAATAGGGCACTGCCTAGCCTAATCCTGTAATTAAGCCTTAATCCAAATCACATAAGACTTAATTACGTATTAGTCAGCCTTTCATCCCTATATTTCTTTGAATTCATGTCTTGATCTATATTATCATGTTCATGTAGTTTAAAGATCACGTGGAAGCTATTATGAGTCAAAATCCCTAAGTGTGGAAAACCAAGAAAATACAAAATCATATGCACGTATATATAGGACACTATTCACTCAACCCAATGTACAACCCAAAATGACATAACAATAATAATACAACAAAAGTCGAGTCATACAAATGAGTGAGCAGAGTCGCCGAACTGCTCAGAGAAAGTCGTCGATCTTCTCCTTCCCCGGTCTGCTGCTGCTCGACGGACCTACACCCACCGTCACAAACTAGACGGTGAGTATAATGATATTTAAGTACTAACTGGAGAATTCTATACCACATTTTCAAAATAAATGAATGGTATTTAAAAGCATAAAGCAGTGAGATAAATTGCTGAAACAAGTAATGCAAGTAATTACCACAATTAAAGATGTAGAAACAGACACAGGCTAAGTCGAGATGATCTACGTCCGATCGGAGGTGATACCTATCACCTATCCTTTCCCACTACTATATGGAGTTGCGCTCTACGATTTACAACATCAATCTCATGCTTGCCGACCACCCCGAGTCCCATAACTCGTGTGCCGCGCAAATGCAGTGGTGAGTGCCGGAACCCCGGTAGACTCATGTCCCCGTGAACCGCGCATCTCTCGTGCAATGGACACTAGATAATCTCTACTTTATTTTCAAAAACAAATAAGTCTAAAACTCTAGGATTCCAAAATAAGTTAGGCTACAAAGCCTAAAGGAAATTGAATAAACGTCTCCTTAAATCCACTTTATTCCATGAGCATGTTTTTTTTATCAATTTTGTTCAAAAATGACATCAAGTGTAGGAATCAGATGCAACGAAACAATTCACAAGGCATCATGTCACAATATTCATCCATGAATAGATACAAGAACAACATGATGTGCGAGTTCAAGTACTGTCTACTAATAGACCAATAAATCAATAAAGATGAATGAAATGAAATATAAAATTCTCACAATTGTACTTACAATTCACACGCTTGTCCTAGTCTATTCGATCCCTCGACAAATTTGAAATGTGTGCCCAAACGCCTGAGTTCTCCATTTAGTTCCCTAACATATAATAATGTAGCACTTTAGGCTAAATCAAAGTCGAGACAAATTTTTAAATTTTTTATTTAATTTCGGCTAATCGGCTCATTTCACATTTTTCGAGGTAAAACTCCTGTAAAATACTTGTCTGAAATTCCAAATATTTTAATTTTCATCAAAATTCATTATTTTCTATTTATTTTGTCAAAATATAATTTTTCGGAATTTTTCCCAGATTTCCTGGAATTGTTTTCCATTTTTTTCTTTTTTTATCTTATTTTTCTCTTATTTTTTTTTAATTTGGGTTTGGGTTGAACCGGACCGAACGGTTTCTAACCTAGGCTGGTTCACCCAACCAATCTTTTTTTTTTTTCTTTTTTTTTTTTTCTTTGGGCTGAACCGGGCCGAACTAGGTTCGGCTTACCGAGCCGAACCGACCCGATTGAGGGTCATCTTCTTCCTCCCGAAATAGAGCAGTTACTATGTTTCGATTTTTTTTTCTTCTTCGCTGGGGTTGGGCTTCCATCCCCAACCCTAGGTCGGGTCTCATATGTAGGGGAGACTACTCCCCTGCCTTCATCGATCTCAGACGAACTGTTATGGCAGTTCGTCCGAGTTCCCCAACTCGTCACAACAACCACGACGACCAAACAACAACAACAACAAACTACACAACAACAATGTTCAACTCACCTTGCGTTACTTTGAGCTGTTGACCTCTCTCTCTCGGTCTCTCTCTCACTCTCTTTCTTCTTCTTCTCTCTTCGGTTTCTTCTTTCTTCTTCACTGTTTTTTTTTCTTCTCCACCGACTTTGGATATAAAAAATGGGATAAGTTTAGACTTTGGTTTCATTCGACCCATATATATGATTTGGGTTGGCTTGAATGTAAGCCACTCATCTCAAAACACTCACGTATCTCGAGGCACATCGGGTGGTCTTCCCTACACCACTTATTCCTTAAGTCACATACAAGTGACTATAAACCTTAATACACTTGCATAAAGATGGGTGTTTGTGTGTCTAGATGTATATCTAAGGCCTCATGTTTTATTTTCTAGCTATAGGCCCTTTTTATTTATTACATTTGCATGTGGCCACATTAACACCACACATTACCCTAAAACTCACATTTTATTTCAATAAATTAAACTTACCCCTAATATGTCGCCACCTCGGTCCTACGTTGACATGCAACTCGAGGCACATCCCCGCTCCTCTCGGTATTTGCATACCCGTAGAACTGATGTAGTAGTCTACACATGTACAGAACACTAGACATACAACAAACAAATATAACAGTTACCTCGGCCATCGTGCATCGGTAAACAGACACATCACGGTGTGGGTCCCACAGTACGGTTCATTGAACGTGTGTAAAGACATAAATACAATTAAAAATCTTGGGTCGTTACAGCTAGCTGGAATAATGTGGAGTTAAATTCCAAATCAACTAGCGGATGGATATTTACGCTAAGAAGAGAAGCTGTTTCTTGGAGCTCAAAGAAACAAACATGTGTTTTTTATTCAATAACAACATCAGAAATAATTGCCCTAGTAGATGCAAGCAAGGAAGTGGAATGGCTTAGGAACTTGTTAATGGAGATACCATTTTGGAGCAAGCCATGTTCGGCTATATTAATCAATTGTGATAACAAGACAACTCTTTATAAGGTCGTAAGCAAGACTTATAATGGAAAGTCTAGACACATAAGTCTACAACATAATCTTTTGAGACAGTTACTCAAAAACGGGGTTGTTACAGTTGATTACGTGGAATCTAACCAGAATTTAACAGACCTATTAACAAAGGGTTTTGTTAGAGATATGGTGTCTCAAACATCAAAAGGAATGAGACTTAGGTTTGCTTAATTCGTTCGTCACTTGATGGGAACCTAACTTAATTCTTGAAAATACAGAATAAGTTCAATGTGGTACTAACAAATTAAGTGAAGATTACGAAACACTAGAAAAAATTATATTATAAAAGTTCCCTTCTGGTTCTAGTGTTGGTTCTGCATGACGGAGGTTGACAATTAGGTCTTAATAAGTCGAATAGAGTGACTCGCAAATTCACTTAAGTAGACTTACCTAAATGGGTGTAGAAGTGTGGCCACTTCTTATGAGCCTAACCGACTCTAGAGAACTCAAGAAAGACAGGATTTGCACAAGGCCATAATGTGCAATCAATGGAACACTCTTACTTACATGAAGTTTGTATGTGTAACATTTTCGGTTTTGTCGCAAGAGTTCTTGGTTCAAGATACGTTCACCATAGTACCTGATGAAACTTTGAAGTGTTTACACTAAGTGAGAAGTTAAGTCCAAAAGACATTTCTCATTTATGTATCGATTTCGGAATGATGCTATATATGTTTTTGGTCATGTTATTTCCTAAATATGATTTTCAATTTATATGTCCATATAATTTGAAAATTGGGGGAAATTGTTGGATTTAAAAAAAAGCATAGCGCCGGCTCAACGCCAGCAACAGAAAACGAAAAGGTGCGAGTTTTTAAGTGTTTTTTGTAACGACCTATTTTCCAAATTTACCGCCACGGTGGCCAATGCGGGCCCACAACCTAGCTTACCAGCGTCAGCTGTGTCCCGCATGTCAACTCATCCATCATTTAATTCAATTTAGCACACAAAGTAGATATTTGCCTAGCTCTGGGCGCGCACAAGCCTAACTGCGGGTCCCACGAGCATATGAGTTGTTAGCCACGTATGCAACCATCTCATTAATAACAATAATTTAATTTCAGGTCGTTATAGTTCTTTCCAACTAGGTGAAATCTCATCCCGAGATTTAAATTAAACTGAAAATACTTACCGACAAATAAGTGGGGATACCGTCGTCGCATAGTAGACTCAAGCTCCTAAGTGAGTCATTCGATCCCGTGTTGCTGCCATCGTACCAAAACCTTTGGGATCTCCTTATTTCTCAAAACCCGAGTCCTTATATCCATGATTTCCATAGGCTATTTCTCGTATGACACGTCAGGTCGCACCTCAATCTGATGTATATCAACCAAAGGCCTCGATCCCGACCTAGCCAGCCTTAATATGAAAATGTGAAACACTAGGTGTACCCCTGCCAACTGCTATGACAACTCCAAATGATATGCCACTCTGCCGACGTGTTCTTCAACTCTGAACGACCCAATGAACCTTGGTGCTAGTTTCCTTTTAATGCCAAACCTCTAATGACCTTTTACAAGGCGAAACTTTCAAATACACCAAGTCTCCAACCTTTGTAGCTCAGACCCTCAAGGTATTTGTCCGCATATTTCTTCTGCCTATCCTGCGCCGCCTGAAGTATTTGCCTGATCTGTCTTACTTTCTCAGTATGGTCAACAACAACCATCTTAAAGTTTATAGCTGTTGTATTTTCGGGTGTCGCCCAACATGTTGGTGACCTGCAGGGCCTACCATAAAGTGTCTCAAATGGTGGCATTCTGATGCTCGCCTGATAGCTGTTGTTATAAGCAAACTCACATAAAGGTAAGTAATCCTCCCATGATCCACCAAACTGTAGAATACACGTCTTGAGCATATCCTCAAGAATTTGAATCAATCGCTCTGACTGCCCATCAGTTTGAGGATGATACGCAGTACTGAACTGTAAACGAGTGTCAAACTGCTCCTGCATACTTTACCATAGTCTCGATGTAAACCTCGGATCTCTGTCGGAAATAATGGAGACTGGTACACCGTGCAATCTGACAATCTCTCTTTCGAAGACAATACTTAGCTGTGTAACAGAATATCTCATGGCGATTGATATAAAATATGTCGAATTCGTCAATTTGTCGATAACCACCCAAATTGCATCGTGTCTCTTCGTTATCTGAGGTAGGCTACTGACGAAGTCCATGTTCACGTGTTCCCACTTCCACTGAGGAATGGGCAGCGGCTGTAGCAACCCAGTCGGTGTCCTATGCTCAGCCTTCACCTGCTGTTAAATATGACAACTCCGGACATATCTACCCACGTCAGCCTTCATCCCTGGCCACCAGAACAGTCTCCGCAGATTTTGATACATCTTGGTCCATCCAGGATGAACTGTTTATCGCGACCGGTGTGTGTCCTCGAGAATGTAGTCCGTGAGCTCCGATACCCATGGTATCCACAATCGACGCATGTGTCCCAAGCACCCGTCTGACCCTTCAGACCATTCAGTGCATACCGGATCCTGAGCTAGGCCACTGATCCAAAAATATAAATAATCAGCTCTCTGCAACTCAGAAACCCGCTTTAGAGACACTATAGGAACTCGTATCTGACAACAAATATGTAGCTCAGAAATAGCCTCTATCAAACACAACACCGACGTTGCCTCAAGCAACCTGTGCTCATGTGTCATATGACACAGTACTGTTTGGCTCTTGATGCCGCTCCGGCTCAGTGCATCAGCTACAACATTCGCTTTACCCGGATGATATTCAATAGAAAAGTCATAGTCATTCGGTAACTCGAGCCATCGTAGCTGTCGCATGTTCAACTCCCTCTGAGGGAAAAAGGTACATCAAACTCTGGTGGTCTGTGTACAACAAGAACTTCTCGCCATACAAGTAGTGCCTCTAGGCTTCAGTGCAAACACAACCGTCGTAAGCTCCAAGTTGTGCACTGGATAGTTTACCTCGTGAGGTCTCAACCATCGAGATAAATAGGTCATTAGGTGTCCATATTGCATTAACACACCACCCAACCCAGTGCCTAATGGATCAGTATAAATGAAAAAACCTTTCCCTGTCACCGGTAAAGCCAAAACTGGTGCCGAAGTTAATTTCCTCGTAAGCTCCTAGAAAGCATCCTCACACTCTTATGACCAGTCAAATCTAACATCCTGTTTGGTAAGCCTCATCAACGGCGCTGTGATCATCGAGAAATTATGCACAAAGCACCTGTAATATCCTGTCAAACCCAGGAAACTCTGGATGTCAGATACAGACTCGGGTGTCTTCTAATCAATAATCGCCTGAATCTTGTCACCATCAACAGATATACCCTGACCACTGATGACATGGCCCAAGAATTTCACCTCACTCAGCCAAAATACGCACTTGTTGAACTTGGCATACAGTCTGTTCTCTCTCAGCGTCGCCAAAACATCTCTGAGATGCCTCTCGTAATCCACACGAGTCTTACTGTAAATCAGGATGTCATCGATAAACACAATAACATATCGATCAAGATATGGCCTCAACACCCTGTGCATGAAGTCCATGAAGATCGCTGGTGCGTTAGTCAACCCAAACGACATGACTGTAAACTCAAATAGGCCGTAACGCATACTAAACACGGTCTTCTCCACATCCTCTTCTCGAATCCTCAACTGATGATATCTTGATCGTAAGTCGATCTTCAAGAGAATTTGGCCCTAGCCAACTGATCGAATAAATCATCAATCCTTAGAAGTTGGTAACGATTCCGAATTGTCGCCTGATTCAACTTCTGGTAATCCACACACATACGCATCGAGTTGTCATTCTTCTTCATAAAAAGAACTGGAGCTCCCCAAGGTGACATGGCAGGGTGAATAATAAAAACAATGATGAATGTTTTTATAGAAAAATGATACATTTTGATTTTCTTTAAATCAAAATATGTTAATAATGTATGATACTTATTCATTTTATTAAAATTTTTAATAAAAAAGTATTTTTATTTTCTATTTTTAGATTATAAAATTATTAATTTTTAAAATCAATGTTTTAGTTATGGTCATGTATAATTTATTAAAATTAAGAAATTTTTATTTATTTCAAAGCTACAATAATTAAAATAAGTAATAAACATAATACTAATAAGTCTTTTTTTTTTATAGAAAAATGATACATTTTGATTTTCTTAAATTACTATAAATTCAAATTTGATTTCATTTTTTCTTCTTTTTGAAAGACAATAGAAAATACATCAAGCATAATTAATATTGAAGAATTAATAATATAACATCACTGTGTATGAACTAGATTATTTTGAAGTAACAAATGTAATTATAAAAAACTGCAATTATAAATAATTAATCATGATAGCTATAACAACAATATATACCAAATATTTGATCGATTTTAATAGATAAAGCTCGACTACATGGATCTAATGATCAATTGAGTTCGATTTAATGTAGTATATATTACACGTCGGATAACTTTCAAATTCTTTACATTATATTTTTATAATTTGAACTCTTTAATGTAATTTAATTTAATATGATAATTTAATTATTATTTTTTAAAATTATTTTGTACTATCTATTAATTATTTCTTAATCATATAAATGCATTATGTATGATGCAAATATTAATGCACCAAAATAAAAAAGAAAAATAACTGAAATTATTTCTTAATTTCCTTCGATATATTTTTTAAAAACTCTACTTGACATATGGCTCTAATCACACCGAGTAATCCACGCTCGGATATTGTCATGCTCATATATGTGGTGGCCCTCTCAACTCGATTTTTCCATTTACGAAAAAACTCAAACTCAAGAGGAAAATCAAATCACTTGTCATTTTAATCAATATTATTCTTTACTAATGTGTCTTTGTCTTTTAACCATGTGGGGTTAGCCCAATGGTTAGATGTTTGGTTATGGGCCTAAAGTGTTGGGGTTCGATTCCTACCAAACCAAGTTTCTTTCTTATCAAAAAAAAAAAGATGTATCTTTGTCTTTTTATGTGATTCATATATAATTTTAGAAACCTAAATTAATCGTTATATAGTAGCATGTTAAAATTTAATTTATTTATCTATTCTACTTTTTGTGTTGTAAATTTATGTTTAATTGTTTTTTCTTTTGAGAAAATGGTTGATTATTTAAATTATAAAGTAATTAAGTGTAAATTATTTCTTCAAAAAAGAGATAAATCATAAATAGCAACGTTATAAGGAGTTGTATTAAAATAAATTTTATTATTGATAGAGGGTAATGCAAATGGTCAAACTTGTGATTTTTTATTACAAATAAATTTTAAAGATGTTTTTATCTTCCACAAATTAAAAGAAAATAACATTTTGAATTTTTAAAATTTTCATTAATAAAAATAAATAGCAAATGGTCAAACTTGTGATTTTTTTATTGAAATTACATTTAAAGATCATTAATTAGATGTTGATCATATTAATGTGTATTAATTAGTGTTTTACAACCATTCTCTATCTTGATGTTAATTCAATGGTTGAGAATTAGAATAATCTTGATGTTAATTCAATGGTTGAGAATTAGAATATCGAGTTGAATCAATTCAATGGTTGAGAATTAGAATATCGAGTTGAATCAACAAATTACTAGTAACACTTCACATATTTTTTTTCTTTAGTTTTGATGAAATGATTTTTCTAGAAGTCGTTGACATTCATGAATAGCGCTTTTTACTTCAATTAGATGGCATAAAGTGCGCGTTAAAATATGTTTTTAGTGACATCACGCGTTACAGGAGTTTATATTTTAAACTATACGATGTTGTAGAAGATTCTATTTAGGGTTTATGACTTTATTCAGAGTTCTACCCTAAAGAAAAGCACTCTATTTGGTGTTATATTTTCTATTTGGCGTTATATTTTCTATGTGGCTTAGAGGTAGGGTGAAAATTTAGGTCATAACACGATTAATATGACATGATACGGCACTTAATAAATATGTTATGAGTTTGATATAACTGAGGTTTGGAAACTTGTTAACACGTTTATATACGGTTAATAAACGAGTCATTAATATGTCAACCTGCTTAACTCGGTTAACACGATTAAAGAATAATGTATAAATAATAAATATATGTATATATATAATAAATAGATTAATACAAAACTTACCCATTTAAATACATGTTAATACCATGATTCATTTTTTATTTATAGACATTTTTTTATCACATTTTATTTTATTTTTAGAGGGAATATTTATTTTACTTTTAATATATTATTTATGTTTTATATTTTATTAATTATTAATTATTAAGAAAAACAAAACTTTTCACCAAAGTTAGATTTCGATATTTCTTATACGATTTTTATAATTTTGTATATGTTATTATTACAAGTCATTTTCTTTCTATTATTAAGACTAATAAAGGCTTGAATGAAAAAGTAAAGTAAAACTTTAGACTATATACAACAATTTATATTTTATTGGCTATTTAATTATGTTTGTATAAATTTATTCACAGTAAAACTTAAGACTATATTCAATTACATATATTTATTAAAGTAGTAAGCAAATTATAAAAGTTTAAATAAATTAAAAAGTTTAAATAAAATATTTAATAAATGAATAACACGAATAAACGACATGTTTAACACGACTCACTTAGACACGAAAACGATTAACACGATTAATAAACATGTCATGTAATGGGATTACATTTTATGGATCATGACATGTTTATGACGACATTTACGATTCGCAGACACGAGTTGTCACACCTACTTAGAGGAATCCATATTTTTTATTCTTGGAGTAAGAATCACATTTGATATGTTTGAGCAATTGAGATGGATATTAATTAAAGGGTGTGTTTAAACAAACCCTAGTTTTTGTTGATCTTACCCCACTTAAATTTTGTAATGTCATTTTATTAATTCTTGCCCTTTCGTGAAATGACCATATTGACCTTAATATAACTTTTTTTATCTATGTTTTTTTGTATAACCACTCGGTATATGTGTGTACGTGTGTGGTGTGTATATGTGGAACCTCACCTTCAAAATGCAAAGTAACCTCCCTCTTCCTACTCTCTCTCAATCGAACCTTCCTAGAGAACGAAACCTCTTGAATGAGATTGGAGTTACTCCTCATTAGCTTGTAACTGCGATGAAGATGCCTCTAAGTGGGCGACAATTGCATCTAGAAATTATATAATAATAAAGAAAAGAGAGACAACACAACATATGCTCCATTTAATCATTTAATGTCACTGAACTGACACTTCGAAGTGACATTGGCCTTAAAAGCCAATACATACACGCCTCGAGATACGCATGTACACAATCTCTAGTGCATATAACATGTGGGGTGTATCCCGAGGTGCATACATATGACTTCAATAGCCGATGTGACTTTGGGGTGTGAGTCCGGTGATATAAAAAAAAACCATTTCCTTTTAATTTTATTTGTCTTCGATCAGCTGATTAAAACCCACGAATTAATTGCTTAACATGCAAATATAACATAACATTTTAAAGTTTTTGCAAAAATACTCTAACGTTTCGATTTTGACAAAAATATCATAACATTTTGATTTCTTGTAAATTATATCCTCCCATCATATTATTTGAGTGAATTACACTTAAAAATATAAAAAAATTATGTACACAATTAAAAATATTATTTCATATAGTGCAATGTGTATGTAATGATCATTCATCACATTAATTAAGGTTTAACATGTAATAATTACAAGCAAGGAACAAGTTGATTGAAATAAAAAAAAAGTTAGGATAATTTTGCAAAAAATAAAACATTAAGATATATTTTTGCAAAAATCTTGAAACGTTTGAATATATATATTTGCCAATTATGGATGAATTAATAACATGTCATTTTCCCCTAAAAATTGTATTTTCCTTATAAATTACTAGTCGATGGGCATGTGCGCTGCACGTGATGCATAGTTTTAGGTCGAACAAACATAAAATCACGTTTTAATGCAGTAAGTTTCTTTTTTCTTTTTCTTTTTTAGGTATGTATAAGCGATTCAATGTTTGTTACACACAATCAGGGCAATGTAACGACCCAAATTTTAATTACGCCGTTATTATGGATTATTTTCAGACTTGGACGACAGCTTAGATCCACGTGGATACCGCAAATATGGCAGAGCACACCGACTAGGTAAATAGTACGATTTTGTGTGATTGTTTGCCTATTTGTGATGTTTTATATCAATTTAATTACTTAGCATTGCATGTGTGTATTTCTGTCATTAAATCGAGCGAGATAGTGTAACGGGTGTTCGCCTCGAGAAACATGTCGAGACGAGTACTGAGGAGCGAACTGTGGGTACACTAGGTCGGGAAACTAAAACACACAAATTAAATAAAAAATAAAAATTGGCCAAGTAATTACCATGAAATAGATATTGGGTTGTTAGTGACGCGGCGGTACGCGTATATTGCAATTCGAACGCAAAATTCGAGCGTCGAAACGCCCGCAAACACAGGCGAGTGTCCCAGCTGTGTCACATTGTGACACAAAGTCAACAACTATCCCTATTTACACACCACCTCACTCCATCATCATTTTCTCCACGTCATTCTCTCCCACACCTACACATCACCCTCTCACGCTCATACACAACCCGCACACAGAACAGGGATGCCGAGAGGAAGAAGAAGGAAATGAGAGGAGGAGAGGGAGGAATGCATCGGGAAGGAGAAGAGGAGGTGGAGACGTCACGGTCGAGGTGAGTCGTTTACTTTTGGTTGTGGTTCGGTGCGTCGACCATGGAGGCCGAACCAGGTCGAGGTGGAGATGGCAGGGGTGTTTCCCCCTACCATCGAGTCCACCGAGGTTAGGGACGTGTGTCTCCAACCAGAAGAAAAAAAAAAAACCAACAGAGACGTCTCTGCTGGAGAAGAAGATAGGGTGGGGGAGGGGTGCACGCACGCGTGTGCGTGCATGCAGCCCCTGGACCGGTTGGGCCGGTACGGGCCCAACTGGACTCGACCCGGGTGGGCACGAATCGGGTCAGGCCGACCCGGTAGGACCGGATCAAACCCGATTGGACTGGGTCAAACACGGTCCAGGGACCCACCCACCCATCCATTTAAATAATATAATATTAAATTTTAATTTAAAAACAATTTTAAATTGAATAAATTACAGAAAAATAAGAAAAATAGGTGGAAAATTATGAAAAAAAATCCAAAAAATCAGGAAAAATGTTAAAAATGGTTTAATTGGACACCGGGAAATTAGGAGACCACAATCGGGAGTCGAGCGCGTATCTCGAGACGTGAGTGAAACTTTGGAGTGCATTTTTTAGGTACGTAAGATTCAATCTAAAAGTAACTGAGGGTTTACTTTTCTATCATTGATATCCTATTCGTGGTTATTGGATTCTATTCCCCCTATTCCTTGTTATTGTATGCTATTTCGTGACATATTTGGTTGGGGTCGAGACACTTGATGTTCGTGGTGTACTCGAGAAACCAGGTGAAAGGAAGTGGGGGCACCCACCGAAAGGATCCTGGGGGTTCGACGTACGGCACCCATCGAAAGGTGGGGATTCGACGTACGGGCGAGTATACGCGAGTATACGCTTTGTTTCTCTCGTATTATTTATTCATGTGATGATCTTAGCACAATTGTATGTTTAGTTTCCGCATGATTAATTGACATGGTTATTGGTATCTGTTTATTCTCGTATAAATGCTCTGTGTACTTTGTTGGAATCTTACTAACTATACTCTCCATCGTACTTTTTGTGATGGTCGAGTGCAGACCCTGCTAGTAGGGGCAAGGAGTTTTTGAACGACTTTATCTGACTACCCGCGGTCATGGACTTACTAGTATGTGCGATTTTGATATTTTGCTTACTTTTGGGAAATGAGAGACTGAATAGACACTGTACTTGTATATATTACTGTTTAATATTGTCGCATATATACAAAGTACTTTCCCCGAGTTTTCCACAATAAGAGTTGCTCTTATAAATGATGTTTTATATGGCAATGAATTTAATTGTTTTACTTGCCTTAAATTTAAGACTTCCGCTGTTTTTAATGTTATAAAAATGATCTAACTGTCTAACTAAACTGTAAAATGTGAAAAATACTAATAACTCAACTTAACATTATGAATTTACTTAAATTGATGGATTAGCAGGCTGACTAGGCCTATGTTGACCTTGCGAGAGACTCGGGGGGTCCACGTGGGCTTAGGCCGGACGGTGCTCAGTTTGTGGGAAATTGGGGTCGCCACAAGCAACCTCTAGAATCCCTCAATCTTCTTTTCAAGAAATATCTCTTCTTATCACTACAAATTGTTCCCTTTATTATCTACTAAGAAAAAAAAACCCCAAAAGACTTGAATGAAAGCGGATCTACTCTAAGAATTTAATTAATCAATTAAAACTACACAATCTAAGAATGCATACCCTCAAGACCAATCATACCACATTGAAATAGTTTAAAGTGAATACCTACACCTGCGTCGTATATACTATTTTACAATAATTAAAAAACCCTGATGGAACATTCATAAAATTTCGCCTATGCATCAAACTTATCTAAAAACAAAAAACAACGTATTCATCGTCAACGATAAGCTTCCAACAAAATACCCAGTTCCTATATAATCAAATCCTGATCAAGAAAAAAAATCCAGAAGAGTTAGAAACATTTAAACTAATTGATATAGAAAGTAAGTGTTCACAGAGACATTGTGCTATAAGGATAATAAAAATTTGCTTGACGAAAAAATGTACAGCAAATGCTAGAGAGACACATTAAATTAATTATATAGATTAAGTGATATTACAAAAAAAACACACTAAATACTACAAAAAACACACTAAATTGAGTGATTTGTGTGCTACACAGTAAAAAGTAATTCCTGAAAAATAAAAATAAAAACTAAAATGAAGATTAAAGAAGCATCTCGAGTTGAAAATAAAGCAACAAAAGTTCATAAAAAAAGCAACAAAGTGGCAATTATTTTCCATCCTTTATTGGTTGAATCTCCCATATATAACAATACTCACCTCTCTATTCCACGTATATGTTGCCAAGTAAAGATCTCTTTCTTCCTAATCACATTAATAATCACGTTTATATGAGAAGAACTTAAAAATCAATCCAGTAAGTATATAAGATGAAGAAGAAAGTGGTTTTCAACTAATCTAAACCCATGGAAGTTACAAAGAGAGAGGAAACGTGCATGGAGGGGAGAAAGAAATGTGGAGGAGAGAGAGAGTGAAGAGCAAACGTAATCAACAATTTCCGCCTAAGTAGTTGTCAAATATGGAAGTTGTGAAGATTAAAGAAAGTTTTATTTGAATGAAATTTGTCTACCCAAAATATCCTCATTCTCTAACTGCCGTTTATTTTTTAAATCAGTAAAAAAAAAATTAAGGGCAATATAGGTAATATTGCAAAGTTTTATTTAATAGAATGTAGGGAGGATTGCCATTATATATAGTATCTATCTATATCTATATATATATAAGTTGGAGCTGAAAGAAAGTACACATGCAACCTCCTTTCATCATTTTAATTTTTCAATTTTTTAATTTTTTAATTTCTTCTATTTTAAGGTATTTATTTATTTAAAGTATTTAATGTGTTTGGTTGTTTCAAGGAATATATTAATTCCTCCATTTATTAATTGACTAAAACAAAAATCTAGCTCTTAAAATTTTTAAGAGCATCTATTTTGTCTCATAATTATTTAATTAAATGCTATTTAAATACAAATACACCCATAATTAATTAATTAATTGGGTGTGCGCGTTTACATTGACCGATTTTTAACATTTGTTGTGCATGCATGGTATCATATTGCAAGTAGTCACTCGAATGAGAGAAATAAAGTTTTACATGCTCTCTCCTTCCACCATTTCATTTTATGGATTTTCTTAATTTTTTCTATTTTCTAATTTTAAGATATTTGTATAATTGTATTATTTATTGTTTTAAGATATATTCATCCCCCATATTTTTGAAAAATGAAAAATCCAACTTTGAATAACCAAACAACGAGTCTAATTAATAAACTATTCATCAATGCGTTAACTCTCTATTTCGAATCTTACACCATCAATTTCGTTATCGCAACATTATTTATATATATTGTTTAGGGCACTGAAATAACAATTAAGTTCATTTTAATTTTTTTTTTGTTAATAAATGGTTACTTGAATGATTTGTAAGAAAACAAGTTTTTTTTACCCTCTATTGTATATTTTTTCTAAGAAATATGAGTTGATTATTGTGAATTATAATTTTAATTGTAAAAAATATTACAATATATTATTTATTAACTCCAATTTAAAGTTTTAATAACTATTGTGCAGAGCGCAGAAAATCAACTAGTAGATAAATGATAATCGATCCATCAAAATAAGGAAAACACTTTATTGTCCGAAATAGAAATATTATAACTTAATAAGAAAATAGTAATAAATTAGAAAGAAATCAAAATAATTGGACTAAAATCACAGGTTACCCATCATTTGAGGTGCAAGATAGAGAGGAAGGAAACTTGCTTGCTAATGAAACTTACAACTCCAAAGAAATAATTAAAAAAACCATCCAAATCACAACATAAAAAAATAGCTTTACAAAATCCTGCAAGTGCATGACCAGAGCTTCATCCAACTCTAACTAAGATTTGATAACCTCTGAGGATTCTCCGGCCTTTACCACAACCTAGATCTGGTCATCACTTTGATTAACATCAGAGCCAGTGCTTACAGAAGCTTTACCACCATTTATACCACTATTTTTGTTCTAAGTGATTCATAAACAATTTCCTATCGAGTTTTAAACAAAAAGAATTATGAGCCTCTTAATCAGAAACTTAAATAATAAACTCTAGCTAGCTACTTAGTTGAATTAAACACAAACCTGTTGTAAGAGAACTTCCTCCGGAGATAGATCACCGTGATCAAGAAGAAACCTTTCAAAGTTACATTCAATAAACCCAGGCACGCCTGCATTCACATAATGGACTTCTACCTTATGACTGTCGGGACTTTCAGTAATGGCCCTTATTATGGCTATTGCCCAAGTTGCAAAGTAGGTGAATCTATTGCTTCTCTAAGATATAGTAAGATGAAAAGTCAGTCGAACAAAAATTCTATAAAAACAAAAAAATAATTAAAAAACTCAATTCCATGACAATGAAATAAATTATCTTCAATTAGAGAGGAGTCATCACCTAATTTTTTTTTTTTTTTTATTACTCTTTTTGACTTCACTAACCTTGAGTCAGTAAGGAATGAGATGGGCAAGGAACAACAGTGATGACAGTTCTCTTGAGATCATCTTCATAGAGGTCTGTCTCGCCATATACAGCTGTGCCTGAACAGACCCCAGCTTGTCTAGCAGGCTTAATAGATTCAAAGTACTGCGTAATGAGAAGCCCAACTGCGTAGTCCCAGTTTCCAAAAGTCGGTGCATGGTTGCGCTTATAGTCCTGCAACACAACCACAATAAAATCACCACAAACCCAAATCACAGAACCCCAAAAACCAGAGAAATCAAGAACAAAACACAAATCTGAGAACTACCCATTTCTCAGAACCTCAAAAAATGGAGACCCAACATATCAAAATCCAAACTTAACAGAAATATCAAGACCAGAACTAATTAAGGAGAGAACGGGGGAGTGAAAACAGAGACCCATCACAACTGAAGAAATCATGAATCAATCACAAATCTTAGAACCACCCATTTCTTAGAACCCCAAAAAACGGAGACTTGTCAAATCAAAATCCAAACTTGACAGAAAAATAAAGACCAGAACTACTTACATCCATTAGGGAGAGAACAGGGGAGTGATAACAGAGACCCATCACAACACAAGAAATCATGAACAAATCACAAAACTAAGAACCACTCATTTCTCAGAACTCAAAAAAATAGAGACCCAACTAATCAGAAATCCAAACTTGACAAGAAAAAAAAAAAAGTGTATGGAATTGACGAGAAGAGGAATTTGGTATTGATTTGGAGATTAAAAAAAGGAAAGATGAGAAAACGCATTAGAAACATGGGCAAAAAAGTAAATTTGATTGTGTCTCAAAAAATTGTGATTCGTAATATGCATCACAAAAGAACTTTATTTCCTTATGCTACTGTGAAACAATAACTTGTGTGCTTGTTCATGATTGTAGGCATGATCTTTAGAAATATGAAATTGCAAGTTTGATTCTTTACTTACTTTAAATCCTGATATTTCTTATGGGGATGAGTATCTTAATGAATTTAATGACAAATTTGGCAATTTTGAGAGCTATGAAGGGCCCAAGGGCTCTCGCTGAGTTCGACCCATCTTGTCCTCAAACCGCATCCGACAAGCCGTGATTGCAATTCAACAACTTCGACATAAACAATCTCAAGAAGCAGAAGC
Organism: Stephania yunnanensis; assembly: GCA_039657365.1. Classification (NCBI taxonomy): domain Eukaryota; kingdom Viridiplantae; phylum Streptophyta; class Magnoliopsida; order Ranunculales; family Menispermaceae; genus Stephania; species Stephania yunnanensis. The sequence goes on from CM077582.1 coordinate 8,492,597, forward strand.
AAAATGTAATTCATTCATAAACTGAGAGGAGACGAAGAAATGAACATCACCTACTATAGAAGACGAGCTCGTCTGTAATAACCGAGACCTGCCCACATCTGATTGACTTCTTGTGGAAAGAGTAGAGGAAAAGTTTTTTTCCCCTTCGAATCAGTATTTCAATATTCAACTTTTGTTAAGAGAAACTGAAATGAAGAAGTGAAATACCTCTTGAGAAGCTTGAGCTAGATGATGAATAATGGGTCATTTCTAAAAGAAAAAAGTTTAAAATGCATTATGATTGTGATACGAATTGAGTTGGCTAGACATCAATGCATGAGATATATTATAAGATGATCAAAATTCGATTCAGGTAAATGTAAATTATTTTTCATTATTTCTGCAAAATCTTTTCGTTCCATTATAATGTTTCTCTATCATTCAGATGAATATTCTTATCAAAGTATGAAATCAAAACAAATTGTTTGTACTCCAGATCAACAAAAAGAAATTAAAGTAACATGGCCTCAATCCCAAATAATCAAAGTAAAAATGAAAAAAATTATTGCTTTTCGTCATGAATGCTCACATCAATAAGCAGAATACAACCTTTGAGAGAAGATAGAGCGCCAAAATATAGTTAGTAAAACACATGAAATGAACTTTCTCCTTTAGCAAGTTGAATCACTCTCATCTGCTCAAACCATTAGAACAATTTTCAAGATTAGCCATAAGTTAATCAGAAGAATTTGAAATGTATTTTCAAAGAAATGAATACATTCTCAAGTAGAATCGTCTAAAGCATTGCAGGAAGAGTTTGATATGCACAGTTAAAATGCATCATGTCAAACATCATGGTAAAAAATATGAAACATGAATTAATTGATAATTTGTGGTGCTAAATACCTTAAAATTTAAATGGGACTTACAAGTTTGAATCTTTGCTCCAAAAACATTACCAGTTGGCTTAAAATGAATATCAATAAGCTTTCCTTGCATAGCAGAAAGAATTATACATCAGGTTAATCAAATGCAAATTGACAGAAAATGCACCACGGTACTTGTTCCGTTTCACATAAACATAATATCAAAGATGCATCTTACATTCAAAATAACATAAAAATGTGGAAATATCTTAACACAACTATCTTGTTGAAGAATTAATAGCTTAAGTTTTTTATCTTATAAGACTCAAAAGGACTATTCATCATTTGGGCAGAAAAGACATACAAATTGGCTAGAATTAGCCTCCTTGGATGTTTTTGCATTTCCAAAAGCCTCCAGGATCACATGAGTGTGCCGAAGCTTTTCCTCAAGGGCACTCCCATCGCCAAGGTTAGTCAAACATTCAGCCATAACTTTTTCTATTTGGGTTTTTCCAACTCCATTTTCACCACTGCATTATAAGTTCAAATATGATTCCCGAAATGATACTATGTCAAGTTAAAAACTACAAATCTCATCAGATTACTAAAGAATTTTTGAAGTGCAGGACAAAGACTCAAGGCGATTACAAGAAGAATAATCAAGATGGAGATACATACCTAATGATAACAGACTGATTTACTTCATCTGCAAGTAGCAAAATATTGAGATAAAAAATGTATATATAGTTGAGAATGAAATCATCTGCCATTTTTTAACAAGTAGTCTAACAAAAAAAACAAAAAAAAATTATATTCACCATTCATCATGGCAATGAAGGCATCTTTAGCCCAATAATAGATGTCGGGAGAAACTCTGGGCTTCTTCCCGCAACCAGAGACTAACTCATTTCCACGTACTTCAGCCCTTTTGAACGGATTCATCGCAAGTAAAATTGGTCCTGCTTTAGTCTATAGGTAGCAAAGTGAAAGTTAATGCTAGGAGAGAAGTGATAAATTAAATTTGATTGCAAGATGAAATAATTTGCATAGGCATACATAAGATTTGCTTTGAGAATATCTACAACAAAGATTGTGAAGAACTGAAAGCTCATTCAAGAAGCTAAAATGTACAAGATCATCAATATCTTTAAGGATATTAGGGTTTGCAGGTAAAACAGTTCCTTTTGGCATTGTCAAAACCTGTAGAAATACAAGATACATAAGTTTTAAGTATTCAAAATCAAATAGCATTATCTGCATAATAATAAAAAGTATAAACCGACTTTGTCATCTAAAAGCATGACTCTCGCATCTTCTCCTGAAGTTGAATGCACTTACAAAAAACGACAAATCGAAACGGAATTAGAAACGGAAATAAGTTCCGTTTCTAAATCGAAACGGAATTAGAAACGGAATAAGTTCCGTCTCTAAATTAAAAAGTTAGCGACGGAATTGAGACGGAAATATTCGAGAGACGGATTTGAGATGGATCGAGACGGAATTTGAGACGGAATTAGAGACGGAATTAAATTCGTCTCTAAAAAATAGCGCCAACATTCCCACCAAAACTTTCTTTTTTTTTTTCAACCGTTCATTATGTCTCGAGATTCGTGCATGCTTGATCTACATACCCACATGACAGTCCGCCTCTCTCTGTCTCTCAAAACCTCTCTGTCTCTCTGTCTCTCAAAACCTCTCTCTGTCTCAACAAACCTCTCCTCACCGCTCTCTCTCTCTCGACAAACCTCTCTCCTCGCCGCTCTCACCGCTCTCTCTCACCGTCCGCTCTCTCTCTCTCTCTCTGCCGTCGCCGCTCTCTGCTCTCTTTCTCACCGTCCTTCTCTCTCTCTCTCCGCTCTCTGCTCACCGTTACCGCTCTCTCTCTCTCTCTCTCTCGTCGCCGCTCTCTGGTCTCTTTCTCACCGTCACCGCTCTCTCTCTCTCTCTGCCGCTCTCTGCTCTCTCTCTCTCGCACCTCTCTACTCTCACTCTCACCAATAGCCATGTTGTTCGTCGAATCGATTTCGCGTACCAAACCCTAGATTTAGTCCCCTCGATTCCGTCTTGGTTTCTAGGGTTCGTTCTAGGGTTTCTTTGATGAGGCGTGGAGTCTAAAATCGAGTTCGTGATCGATAGGGTTTTGAAGGGTGCGGAGATTCGGAGAATGACGGACCGAGAGCTGGAGCTCGAGCTGTGAAGCCGGACGCGCCTCGGCGACCCCCCGGCTCGGTCGACGACTTGCTTTGGGATTCTCGATGTGAGTTCTGTTTTTGGTTTCTAGGGTTTCGATTTTAGATTTTTTTTTATTGTTTGGTTTCTCGAAGATTGCATGTGAGTTTTTGGGGTTTTGTGGTGTCTAGGGTTTGTTTTTGTGTTTTCGGTAATGGGGTTTTGGTAGAGTTTTGTTTGGTCTTGAAAGCTTCGATCTTTCGTGTTTGGTTTTGTGTTTTTCGTTTTTGTTTCAATTTGTTCAATTTTCTTCCCTCCCATTTTTCTTTGTTAAACAATTTTCTTGTAGGTACTTCTTGAATGTTTGTAGAAGACATTGCATTTAGGTATGTTTTGAGTGGACGCATAATGTTAGTTACGTATGTTCTTTTTCGACAATTTTATTTCTACCATTGCTTATCTTTGCCTTGCTAGTTAGCAATTGTGCTCTCAACATGGCTTGTGAAATTTTGCAATTGGAACTTGGAAATATGAACTTGCGCTTATTCGGATCGCCGGAAAGTTTTATGGACAAGCGCGGCGCATGTAAGTATGACATACATATTTATATATTAGAGGTAGAGAGATTTTGGAGAATTTTAAGGAGATGATCAAGCTAGGGGTGGTGTACAAGTTGGTAAGTAGATCTACACAATTAGTTTGCAAAGTTTTGTTTAAAATTAGAGGTTGAGTTTTTTTTTTCTTTGACTTATAGGGTAAATGAAGTTATTTTCAAAATTGCTTTACATATTTGAGTCACTTAATGCTTCATATAAAAATGCGCAAGATTACAACACGGTTTACAACAATACAATAGCAAACTTCAGCGAGATAGCGATTCATACAAGCAAGCCTTGAACATCTTGAACAAGAAAAGTCGTAATGATAGAGAGCCTCGCAATGTTGCGGGAAAATATGGCATGTTGCGGGATGAATTATCTTCATTCCAAGTAAGTATGGTAATACTTGGAAGCGTTACTTCTTTCCATGCGGTAGAACTTGCGAATTCTCCTTCCTCTCCATTTTCTTGTTTGAATCATCATGCTTGAATCGAGATGTAACCTTTTGTAACTTAGTTGAATTTATAACTTTCTACGCTTAATTATTTGTTTGTAGGTGGTCGTTTATGACCCAAATTGATCATTTTATGGATTCTTCGTTTGATGCATAATGGATTTTCATAGTTTATGAGCGACATTCCCACGTTCCTATTCTCTTAAATATCCACATTAGAAGATCACAGATTTTGGTATTAGTCTTAGGTTTAGAGAATTCGGTGGCAATGGTATGTTAGATGTTTCTCTTTAGTTGTTTTTTAGACTAACTATTGATGTGAATTTGAATCATTCTTTTTCCTTTTAGGGACTTGAAAATGGTTCTCTTTAGTTGTTTGATGCATAATGGATTTATGACATAATTAGCTAATGAGTAGTAATTAGAAACTATTTATTCGGATTTTATCTTTTATAGTTTCAGCTCAATGTGCCAAACAATTTATTAGAATTTTATTAGAAATTTGCTACTTGCTTACAATGTATTCTTTTTGGAACTTTGTAGGAAAGCGATAGGCTTAGACAAGTGATTGAGAAGGAAATGCTAAAAGTCGAGGTAAGTTTGTTCTTCCCAAAATGACTTGTAATTTTTCCACATGACCTTATTAAATGTGTAAATTCACAAATGTTTAGTTTAGTTAACGAGTTCCATGCTTAATAGAGTTGTCTAATGACTACTGCTCTTTGTATTGTTGAAATAGAGCATTTTGACTTAAAACATAAGCCATAAACCAAAGATAGAGATGGGCAAAACATTGGTTAAATATTTAAGAGAAAGAAGTAGTTAAGCAATTCTACCCATTAACCAAAGATTACTTTTAGTCTCTTAAAAAATTCATAAGATACTACTTTGAGAATCAATGAAAAATATTTAAAATTGGTCTTTGGTTTGTTCATCTACCCCTTAACCAAAGATCAAATTTTAATATTTTTTAAATAAATTCAAGTAAATACTACTTTAAGAATCCATGAAAAACATATTTAAAATTGGTTTTGGTTCATTCATTTTTTGATTGAAATATTCGATTAAGTGGTTTAATGCATAAATTTTACTTGAATATGATCTATAATTTGCATTGTTGTTTGAATAAGGATATGTCTTCTTTAAATTTAGGCAATAACAAGTCCATATCATTTTTTTTGGTGTGATCAATAGTTTGATACTCATTAAGTTCATACTTCACAACTTAAAAGGTATCCTAGTTCCTCATCAAGTTGATATTGTCAAACTCAACCTATGTAGAATATTGTGTGCTCTAGATAAAGGTAAAGGAGTCATAGTCAAGCTTGGAAAATAAGGGGTGGGTTGCAATAAATTTGAAAGCCAATGTAAATCGATCTTTATGAAATGGATTAAACAGGTTTATTGTTTGGTTCTTGAAAGTTAAAAAAGCTCAGTTTGAAATGAGATGAGTGAGCTTATGATAAATTTTGTAGCTTGTGAAAGTGGATTGATTGAAAATAGTCTTATGAGGTTTTTGGTCTATCTATGAGGTAGCATATTTTTGTTTTCTTATATGTTTTTAGAAAATGAAGATAAAAGTGAAAATGACAAACATTGCTATCTTTCCTCTTTGGATTGGTAAGAATTTAATTTACTTAAATCAGTATATGCAGTGTTTATCATCGTTTGTGGATTCTTAAATCTCAAATGAATTAATGTTAATCTTTTTGCTTGTTTGTAGACTTTGATGGTCGAGTGCAGGGATCGTCACTATAAGTTCGATGTGAGTCATTGCTCTTCTACCTTAGCTCTATCTCATATGATGCTTATGTCCCTGAAAAATTTAAGTTCAACTATTCAATTATTAAGTTGTTTCAAATGTCCCTTGGCTGTGCAGGTGGTGTTGAAGAACATCTCAAGACTTTTCGATTGATAATTCTTTTTGTGCATATTTATAGGATTGTAAGTTTTTTTTTTTTTTGTGGTTGTTGAACAATAGGATTGGTGGTTTTGTGAATACTTAGAAATTTGGAGCATTTGTAATACTATACAATTTTTTTTGGATATATATCTTTTTCAATTTTTGATTTTTACATTTTTGTTCTCTCAATTGAATATTTGTTGATATATATTGTCGATGTATGAATGTCAATTTATTATATATTGGCGGAGTTAAATGTGCTTGGATTGAGACCTATATATGTAAGACTTTAAAAACTAAACAAAAATGAAAATTAGAGACGGAAATAGCAACGGAATCTTTGGATTCCGTTGCTATTTCCGTCTCTAATTTTCGTTTTTGTAAGATACATAAATCAGAAACGGATCAAATTCGTCTCGATCCGTCTCGATTAGCAACGGATCGAGAGACGGAAATAATCGAAACGAATTTATTAGTCTCTAATCGAAACGGAATTAGAGACGGAATAAATTCCGTTTCTAATCGAAACGGAATTTATTCCGTTTACGATCCGTCTCTAAATCGAAACGGAATCCATTTTTCGTTTCGATCCAATCAGCGACGACGTTTTCGAGAGGCGGAACGCATTAGTCTCTGTTCGTTTCGAATCAATCGAGAGACGAATTTTTGCAAATCGAAACGGAAAATTCGTTTCGATTTCTTGTTTTTTGTAGTGACAAAAATGGAGTAATAAAATTTAATGTGGCATAAAAGGACCTGCACCTCTTATACCGCCAGACCAAACCTTATACTTCTGCATCAAGGATAGTAGATGATGTAGCTATTGCTTCTGGATTATGGTAACATGGCTCTAGGATGTCATATATGTTTAGAGCATCAAGGTCTTGGAAAGATATGAATTAAAGACAAAGACGACATGATAATTATTTATGTTTTCCATAATTAAATACAACTGTTTTATTAGTCCAAGTCGAAAATTATGTTGCCTCGTCGACTTTACTGAGGGACTTACATTATGAATCTCAAATTGATTACTTCCTTATATATACAATTCAAATATTCTTTAGCCATTCATTATTTCAAAAATAATAAATATTAGTAAAAGGGTTTAAAAAAATAAGTATATAAAAGACTTATAACCTGGTCTAGAAGCTCATCCTTGCTTGAATAAGGAGACCATTGCACTATAGTTTCTACATTTCTACATTTCAGGCTCAAGACTATTGCGCTTGTCATATTTAGCAGTGGTTTTAGTTTTGAAGATTACAATTGTCAACAGAACCTCAATGCGGGAGTCCATCGGAGCAAAGACTATCCGGCCAGGGAATCGAATAGTAACTAACAATCTCGAATTTAAAATAACCTTGTATGTGAATGCTAAAATAACTAATAAGCAACAATTATGCTAAAAAATAATGCTAAAATAACTAATGAGCAACAATTATGCTAAAAAAATACCCTTGTATGTGAATTACCATGTATATCTGAAGTTGGGGAAAACACAACTTGAAAATTTTGACATCCCTTAATCTATTGAAAACAATAGTCTCATTTAGTTTTTATTTGATTACATTTCACACACAGCACCTGGAAACACATCTTATTTATTTTAAGAGTTTGATCTGTCTCTTCTCATATTCACTTTGAATTGTTATAGAGCCAAATTTCTTTCAAAAACAATAAATAAAATTAAAGAATAAATTAAGATTTTTTATTAGAAAGGTGAAAAATTCAAAGCAAGGAAAAAAGAGTAAATTTTCATAAATTTAATATTCCACCGAACTTCAAAGTTAATTTGTGACCAACCACTCTCTTCTTTGGAAGATACACTTTTTTTTATCAGAATACATATAAATGTACTGATAAACTAATTTTGGTGTATTAATATGCTTTGCAAAATGAAGTTAAAAAGAAGTTCCTTTTAATTTTGAAAGAAGTTCAAATTTAAGATACTAACATGAAACTTAAGTATTGTAACAAGAATGCTATGAATTCTTTTGCTTACTCCCCGCTCAGATTGGAAAAGGAAAGTTTATCAAATAACTGGAGTCTGGTCAACTCATGCAATTTTAGAGACAATTTCCTCACTATAACTGTAAGAAATGACCTTGTAAATCAAATAAAAATATGCATACTGTGCAAAATTAAAGATAGAAGAAACATAAGTTAATTGAAAAACAGAAAACCACCCCAGAGAAATCTACTATGTTATTGATGCTCCAATGGAAAAACATATATCCATGCATAAGCCCAGAAATATACACAAAATGCAATTTAAAAAAAAGAGGGAGAGAAAGAATTTAATGCCCAACTAAATAAAGGAGGGACTAAGGTGGTGATCTATGAAGGAACACCAAACAAAACCTATACCATCACATGGAATCGAGAGGCTTCTGAATGGACAATACACCGACTTTTGGAGATGGTAAAAATGCCTGAAAGCACCAAGAGAACAATGTGCAGGGGTAATTCGGAGCACTTGCAATTTTATTAGCTCAAAACTATAAATCTTATTAGCTATTTAGGGTATTTTGTTAATTTTATTAGGTACAAAACAAAGATCAATGAACAATGCGTAGAAGCCAAATTCCTCTCTATACACTTTTTGATAATTTTGATATATACATTACCTCTTTCTTATAAAAAAAATAATTGAAAGATAAGATAGATTTATTGTAACACTGTTTATGGACTTGGGTATCCATTGATATTGATTTGACTTTAATTAAACACCTTATAAAATAGTGCTAATTAACTACTCATCAATTGCATATATAGAATCAGAGGCTCAATTTGTTGGCAATGGAACTGTACATTCAATATTCTCATAGGCATTTCACGAAACATTGACTTTATGGTTTAGACAATTCATCAAACACATAAAATGCATAAACACTGAAATTCAAAACAACCAAACGTTGACTTTATGGTTTAGATAATTCATCAAACACATAGAATGCATAAAATAAAGAATTACAGAGTTCTATAAAAAGTCTTGATCATGGGTATCTAAGAATTTTTTATACCAAATCTAATCAACACAGCAAAAAAGAAATTGGAGAAGAAAGGTGGATTACCTCACATTTGAATTGAAGAGCAAAGGAAAGTAACGAATGAATCGATGAAGGAAAGCATGGAATGAATGATTTGAAGAGGAAGAAGAGTGGTTGATCAGTGAGTTGTTGATCATTTTGAAGAGGTAGTGTTCAAGACATTGAAGAGGTAGCGTTCTCTCAAGTCATTGAGTTGTCGATCTTTAATTTAAGTCGGACTCCTCTATCATCATCCAATTTGGATTAGGTTGAGTTAATTTATTAATTTTAAGGGAAAGCACGAGAAGTATAGACAAAGAGGTAAATTTTATTAGCACTTAAATAAAGTATGGGGAAAAAAGTAAATTTCGTTACCACTAAAAAATTTGTGCAATTTGGATTAGGTTGAATTAATTTATTAATTTTAAGGGAAGGCACGAGAAGTATCGGCAAAGATGTAAATTTTATTAGCACTCAAAAATAAAGTATGGGCAAAAAGGTAAATTTCATTACCACTAAAAAATTTGTGATTCGTGCTTTTATATATATGATAGATATATGACATATGAGTGTTTCTATAATGGAGTTCAAATATATATTTATTTCATGGATACACATATCTCACAATTGAATTACTATGAAATTTCAATCTAATGATGATTGATGTAGTGCATTTAATGCAAAACATATTAAACGCGCAATAAATGCATGTAATTGAGTTTTATTGTAGAAGCACGCCCTATATATATATATATATTGTTGTAAATTAAATTGAAACTTGCTAAGAACTAGAGAAGGAAATAGAAGACTAAGAGTTTTTGCTACTATAAACTACTACGACAAAGAAGAAGAGAAGAAATAAGATAGTTGGAATGAGATGTTTTCATTCAATTTGGTGTGTGAATTACAATGGGATTGACACCCTTTATATATGCCATTTTGTGATGATGATAATTGTACTTATACAATGTGTACAAGTTAGACATACTCTACAAGTCATACAACACATCACAAACAACATAGACAATGCATGGAAGAGTTGGTGTACATTGGAGATGATTACAAGTTACATGACAATACATAGACAAGTGGAGGTACTATTAAGTGAGAAATACAAGTTATATGACTACACAATATATTGGTGTACATGCATGGTCATCCATACTCCATAACACTCCCCCTTGGATGACAATTGCTTTGAGATTGTGCATCGTTAAAACTTCTACTTAGAAAAATCCTGTGGGAAAAAATATAGTAAAAGAAAAAGAGTACACTATTCTCAAAAATATTAAGATATGTATAATATTGTTAAGATTGCCTCATTAAAAACTTTGCTAGGAAAACCCAATGGGATAAAACCATAGCTAAGGGAAAAAAAGTGCAATACACTAATCAATAACTTTCCCTCATGTGAACATGGGTGAAACTAGTTTAGCTTCTTTACTTGTAATGTCCTTAAGTTTACGCAAGCCAATACCATATGTAAGCCTTTTAAATGTTGTAGTTGGTAAGGCTTTTGTGAATAAATCAGCAAGATTATCACTCGATCGGATTTGCTTGACATCAATTTCACCATTCTTCTGAAGCTCATGTGCATAAATTTTTTTTTGGTGAAATATGTTTTGTTACGTCTCCTTTTATGAATCCTTCACTTAATTGTGCGATACTTGCTGCATTATTTTCATATAATATGGTTGGAGAATCTTTTATTGAAGGCAATCCACATGATTTTTGAATATGTTCAATCATGTTTCTCAATCATACACATTCACGACTTGCTTCATAAATTGCAAATACTTCAGAATAATTGGAAGAAGTAGCAACCATAGTTTGCTTTACTAACTTCAATGATACAACAGTATTACCACAGGTGAATACATATCCCATTTGAGAACGGGCCTTGTGGGGATCAGATAAAAATCCAGCATCAGCGTAACCTTGGAGATTCAATTTTACCCATCTCAAGTAAAATAAACTTATGTCACTTGTTGTGTGGCGGCCCTCGCCGCCCTGAGGTGACGTGTCTCCGTGTACTTCTCGCCAACTGACCCAATTACACGTGTACGGCACCTGCCCGTCCTTACTTTGTCTCGAGATTCGTATCCACTTGTGTGTACGATGTATAAATGACAAATGCAGCGGAAGGTGTACGTAAATACAAGAAATATTAATGAAATTAACAAACCCTACTGTGGAAACACCCTGAACAATTCAAAGTAAACAAATGTACCATATAAAACTAAGCAGACACAATGTCAAGTCACTCCCCAGTTCCCAAAAGAATCAAAATATCAAAATAATCACACGTACAAGTAGTCCTCGAGGTAGGCGATCGAAATAGTCGCCAAGATCCCCTTGCCCTTACTTGTACTAGGATCGCACTCAATCATCACGAAGAAATTGGATGACGAGTCCAGTCAGTAAAATCCCAAGGAACTCCTCCAAGCATTCATAGAAATAAATGGAATTCGATAAATACTGTTAAATAAACATGCGGAATGTAAACAGGCAACTGTAAAGTAGGACATCGCATGCATAAATAACAATAAAGCTCAAATATGTGTACTGTTCGGTCAAACTAAACCATACTTCGGGATTTCCTTCCAGGATCCCACTAGTGGGCGCACCCAACTAGCTATCACCTGATCCCTCTCGGTGGTCGGCGTAGACCTACGACGCACCGATACATGTAGCAATTCCCTCGGGTCGTTATCCACCGAGCATTCCTGATACACATGCTATGGTCTAGAATGCATAAACACACAACGAAAAATCCGGTGGAAGTAACGAACCAACCGTGCAAACAACGACAAGATATAGATATAGGAAAAATCACAAGGAATAATGGAAAGGAATAGAAATACGAAAGCAAAATAAATACTCAAGAGTTTTTCCATTGGGTTTTACAAACCTCACAACGCGCTCTTCTATCCCGTAATCAATCCCCGGGTCCAAGTCCACTGGGTCCTTGGCCGCCAATTGATCACCCGTGTCAACCTATGTCAATTTATCAATAATTTAATGTATCATGACAATTTTCAACAAATTTCTAACATTTTTAGGCCAAATTGCCTATTTTGCGCTTTTCGAGGCAAAACCCCGCAAAAAGTCGCGTCCGAAATATCCAACTATTTTATTTTTTATGGAAATTCATAAATTTTTATTTATTTTATGGAGATATATATTTTTCAGAATTTTCCCAATTTTTTCGGAATTTTCCAAAAATTTCCCAAATTTTTTTCTTCCATTTTTCTTCTCTTTTTCTCTATTTTTTTTACTGTTTGGGTCGGGTCGGGTCGGCCCAACGGGTCGGCCCCGACCCGCGCCCAGTCCGGGTCTGGTTTGGGTCGGGTCGACCCAACCGGGTCGGACCCGACCCAACCGGGTCGGGTCGACCCAACCGGGTCGGACTCGACCAGGCCCATTCTGGGCCCGACCCATGAGGGGATGCACACGCGCGCACGCTCGCTCGTGTGCATCTTCATCCTCTGATCGAACCGTTTTTCACTGGTTCGATCAGAAATTATTTTTATTTTTTATTATTTTTTTTTTCTCTGGTTTGGGGTTGGGGTTGCTCTCCACCCCAACCCCCGGTGGACTCGATGGCAGGGAACACACCCCTGCCATCACCACCGAGACTCGGTTCGGCCTCCATGGCCGAACCTTTGTCTCGCCACCACCGTCAACTCGAAATCCACAACAAAAACCACTAAAACGCACCTCGATCGTGGCGTTTCCTCCCTTTTCTCTCCTTCCCGGCGTCTTCTTCTCCTCCTCCTCTCCGCGTGCCTTCTCTTTCGGCCTCCCGATTTGTGTGTGCGGGAGTGTACGAGGTGTGTGTGTGAGTGAGGTGAGAGGAAAGGTGATGGAGTGTAGATAAGGATTGTTGACTTTTTTTTTTTTTATTGACAACAAAATGTGACACCGCTGGGACACTCGCTCATTTTTCGGGCGTTTCAACGCTCGATTTCGTGTCCGAACCGCGATATACGCGTACCGCCGCGTCACTAGCCGCCTAATACCCATTCCATATTAGTAATTTGGCCATTTTTATTTAATTTGTGTTTTAGTTTTTCCGACCTAATATTCGATCTCGTCAACTACCCGGTACCCGCGTCGACACGCATATCGAGGCGAATACAGTTCACACAATCTCGCACGTATTTTGATGCAACATACACACATGCGATGTATTTCAATAAATTTCACCGCAAATAAGCATCCAACACACAATTACCTAGCATACCCTAGTCCCCGTGCGTCCTAGCCTATTGCGATGTCCCTGTGGATCTGAGCTGGCGTCCACGTATGCCAAGTGAAGAGAAATTTAGAAAATGGGCCGTTACAGTTCTTCCCAACTAAATAAAATTTCGTCCTGAAATTTCACTGTAACTGAAGTCCCATACCAGAGAATAGCTAAGGGTATATTCGAGCTCCCAAGTGAGTCATTCCGTCTATGACGCCGCCAACGAACCGGGACCTATGTGCATCTTCGGAATCCCGTCCGTATCTCCCCGATCCGCAGTAGTCACAATCTCCATCGGTATCTTAAACACCGATCCGTGGTTCCCTTGCCCAATCGGTGCATTCGGATTCCGTGATTGGACCATCGACCCGCATTCATGAGCCTATCGACCTACGACACTCGGCAACCCGTTCAATTGATACGGTCGGTATCCTCATTTGTCTGTAAATATGTGCCACTGCAGCATCTAAAACCTCTGACAAAACTCGTAGTTGTTGCCGCATCGAGTAACTGTCTTGTCCCTATCATCCGTATAAAGAACTGGTCGTCCATCCATGTCAAGTATTCAAATCGCGAACAAGCCCGCGAACAAGCCGCAACTCAACATCGTAATACGTGTATATAAGTATTACAATCAAAATATACACCTATAAGTCATAGTACTACCCGTTCACTTTGCTTCCCAACTAAAGTTCTAAGGCATACATCGGGTTTCCACATCTATATATATATTTTGTTTAAGTCTTATGCTCTTTCAATTAACTTTCCGAGGTTCCTCGAAACTCTCGTTCTAATTCCTCCTGTGGCGTATCTATGCTTCCTCAAAGGACCATGCTCTGATACCAAATGTGTCGGGACGGGCAGGTGACGTACACGTGTAGCTGGGCCTGCTGGCAAGGAATACACAGAGACACGTCACCCCGGGGCGGCGAGGGCCGCCACACTTGTTCCTCGAATATATCAGAAAACATGTTTAACACGATTCCAATGTCTTCGAGTTGGTGAAGAGCTGTATCTTGCAGGTAGGTTGACTGAAAAAATGATGTCAGGTCTTGTACAATTTGCAAGATACATAAGTGCACCAATTGCACTTAAATATGGTACATCCGGACCAAGTAGCTCTTCATCACTTTCATGAGGTCGAAATTGATCTTTATCCACTTCAAGTGATCTGACAACCATTAGAGAGCTCAATGGACGTGACTTGTCCATATAAAGACTTTTTAATATCTTTTCAATGTAATTTGATTGATGGACAAGTCCACTTGAAAAATGTTCAATTTGCAAATCAAGACAAAGTCTTATTTTTTTCAAGTTCTTTCATTTCGAATTCTTTTTTCAAGTATTCGGATGTTCTAACGATGTCGTCGTGGTTTCCCACTATACTTAAATCATCAACATATACAACAATAATTACTAATCCTGTTGATGATCTTTTAATGAAGACACATGAGCAAAGTGAATTATTTACATATACTTCCTTAAGTAAATAATCACTAAGACGTTTGTACCACATTCGTCCGGATTGTTTCAATCCGTACAAAGACCTTTGTAATTTTATAGAATGCATGTTATGAGGTTTTGATTTTATTTCTTCAGATATTACAAATCATTCAGGGATTCTCATATATATCTCACTGTCTAGGGATCTGTATAGATATGCTGTTACGACATCCATTAAATGCATATCAAGCCATTCGGAAAACTGCAAGGCTTATCAAGAACCGAAATGTGATTGCATCTATAACATGAGAATATGTTTCCTCATAATCGATGTCAGGTCTTTGTGAGAAACCTTGAGCTACAAGTCTTGCTTTATACCTTGTAACTTCATTTTTTTCGTTTCTCTTTCGTACAAATACCCATTTATATCCAACAGGTTTTACGCCATCTGGTGTTTGAACAATTGGTCCAAAAACCTCTCGTTTCCTTAACGAGTCTAACTCTGCTTGGATAGCCTCTTGCCATTTTTGCCAATCAGGACTTTTTCGACATTCGATCACTGATCGTGGTTTTGGATCATCATCATCATTTTCATATATTTCAAAGGACACATTGAAAGCAAATATATCATCAGGAACAATTTCATTTCGATCCCAAATCTTACCAGAGTTTAAATAATTTATTGAGACCTCGTTATTTTCATCTTTTTCCTTCTTTTTTTTTTTTTTTTTTTTTTCTAGAGGCGGTTGTTACTCGTCAAAATCAACTTGTTATGACAAATCCTTATCAAAGGATTCTTGTGTTTTTTCAATAGTATTTTGATTTGTATTTATTTTTACTCCAATTTTTCTCTTTCGAAGAATTATATTCTTTGAACCAACTGGTTTTCCACGCTTTAAGCGTTTCGTTAGTTCTTGTGCATTTTGTTACACAAATACATCAATTCTTTCAAGAGCATTTACAGCTGGAATATGTGATTTTGTCATTTGTTTTGCATCAGTAAATGCATCAAGTAATTGATTTGCGATTTGTTGCAAATGAATGATCTTTTGAACTTTAAGTTCACACTGATTTGTGCGTGGATCATAATGTGATAAAGCTGATGCATACCAAGCAATGTCGTGCTATTCCTTTTGAATTGACTTCTTACTTCCCCTTAATGGTGGGAAAATTGCATCATCAAAGTGACAAACAACAAAACGTGCTGTAAATAAATCACCTGTTAAGGGCTCAATGAATCTTATAATGGACGATGAGTTAAATCTAACATAAATCCCAAGTTTTCGTTGTGGACCCATCTTAGTTTTATTGGGAGGTGGTATAGGAACAAACACTGCGCAATCAAAGATTTTCAAGGTGAAATATTTGGTTGTTGACCTAAAATGAGTTGCATGGGGGAATGTTCATGGTATGCAGTAGGCCTATAACGAATGATAGATGCTGCATGAAGGACTACATGTCCCTAAACTGAAGTTGATAACTTAGTTCTCATGATTAAATGCCTAACAATTAATTGAATGCGTTTGATAAGAGATTCTGTCAAACCATTCTGGGTATGCACGTGTGGAACAGAATGTTCAATGGTAATTCCTATAGACATGCAATAATTTTCAAATGCTTGATATTGAAATTCTTCGACATTATCAAGACGGATGGTCTTGATTGGGTTGTCAGGGAATTGTGCCCTTAACTTAATGATTTGTGCTAAAAGTCTAGCAAATGCAATATTGCGGGTCGAAAGCAAACAAACATGTGACCACCTAGTTGATGCATCTATTAAAACCATGAAGTATCTAAATGGTCTACAATGAGGATGAATAGGTCTACATATATCTCCCTGAATGCGTTCTAAAAAAACTAGGGATTCCACAACAATTTTACTTGGGGATGATTTAACTATCAATTTACCTTGAGAACAACTAGTATAATTACAATCACCAGCTGAAAATATTTTGTGACTCCTTAAAGGATGTCCATGCGAATTATTAATTATTCTTCGCATCATCGATGATCTTGGATGACCAAGCTGGTCATTTGGTCATGCCATTAAATGAATGTTTTTGAATCATTAATTTTCTTATTTATGACGACATTTGTTTCGACATGCCTTATATGAGTAAAATATAATACAGATGATAAAGCTGATAATTTTTCTAACTCTTCTTTTTTCCCATTTGAAACCAATGTGACATAGAGAAATTCTCTATTATTTTCGTTCATGGTTTCAGTGTGATATCCATTTTGTCGAATATCTTTAAAGCTGAGTACTAAATCTCTTCTGGATTTTTCAGAGTATAAGGCATTGTCAACATGAATTGTTGTTCCCTTAGGCAACATAATTTTTGCTCTTCAGGAGCCATTTATCAAATTGGAGATGTCATATATTTTTTGATAGCTAAGTTCAAATTGGAGAAATATTCTCTGTTTTTAAGGATTGTGTGTGTTGTACCACAATCAGCAAAACATATATCGTTGTTATTTGATTCATGATTTGTTGATCCATTTAGACAAATAATGTTTGGCAAATTAGAAAAAGAGTCATATTTCATTCGTAATGAGAAACTAGTACATATAACTAAAAAGTATAACAAAAACTAGTAAATAGAATTATTGAAAATCATTACATATGATCATTAAAAATATCGAGATTAGTGTTTGGGTCATCACGAAAATCCGGGGCATCCATATAATTGATGTCCGACGAACCATCTCCAACGGTGAAGTTCATCTCAACTATTTTGTCTTTCTCCTTTAAGGAGGCTTGATAAAGATCAATAAAATGCTTAGGCGTGCGGCATACATGAGCCCAGTGGCCTTTTAGACCACACCTGTGACATGGTTGGTCACGATTACGAGCATGCTCATTTTTAGCAGTGTTTTTCCCCTTATTCCATTTATTTTGGAACTTATTGCCATAAAATTTAGAATAGGGTTTGCCATGATTTTTGCTTATTGATCATTTCTCATTTCCATGTCCGTGGTTTTTCTTTTCATGACCGTTTTTATGGTCATTATAGGATGCTGCATTTGCTTCATTAATTGAAGTGGAACCAATTGGACGGGAGTTGTGGTTCTTCAATAGAAGCTCATTATTTTGTTTAGCTACCACGAGACAAGAAACTAATTCTGAGTACTTTTTAAATAGACGAGCTCGATATTGTTGTTGCAACAACAGACTCGAGGCATGGAAATTAATGAATGTTTTTTCCATCATTGCCTCATCATATATATTTTCTCCACACAGCCTCAAATGAGAGGTTATATTAAACATGATGGAGTTATACTCACTGACTATTTTGAAATCTTGTAGCCTAAGATTCAGCCAGTCGTTTTGAGCTTTTGGAAATATCACCGTCTTTTGATGATCATTTCGCTCTTTCAAGCTTAACCACAAGGTGAGATGATCTTTTATAGTGAGATACTCATTTTTCAGACCTTCATGGAAATGATGGCGAAGGAATATCAGTGCTTTCGCACGGTCTTGCATCAATGTTTCATTTCCTTCTATAATAGTTTCTCCTAAGTCTTAAGCTTGGAGATGTATCTCGACATCCAGTTGCCATGACAAATAATTATTTACAGTGATATCAAGAGCAACAAATTCAAGTTTTTTAAGGTTTGCCATAATCTGAAAATATGTTAAGAAATTGAGTAAATAGTTTTTCTCTTTTATATAAAATAAATAATATATGATTAAATATATGTTCACGACTTGATTATTAATATGCAAAATGTACTACTTGTATGAGTTGATGGGACAACCTCTAGGTTGGATATCGAGACAAAGTTTACTTAAAACCATACCTCCTCGAACGGGATAACCCGTATTTCTTTCAATGTTTAGCTTTACCGGGGACAACGCTTACCCACTATCAACCCAAACTCATAACACTATTTGCAATATAAAAAATCAAGAATAGAGCATAATTAATCGTTTGTAGTATAGCGAGAAAACTAGTTATGTCACATATTAACTTTTGATTTCTGATGTAGAAGATCGTACAAGACGCAACTATAGAACATACTTTCGCAATTGGTGACGTTATAATGCATAATATATGAATAAAGTATGAATATAGAAGTAGTGCATGTAATAAAAGGAAGCAACCATGATAATATAGAAATAAATTAAACTTATTTAAATAATAAAAGTTATACCTTCCTAGCTTTGTCTCTTTAACAAGCCTACTTGAACTTCAAGATCTCCTTAACGCTAGAGCAAGCTCGTGCTGATAACGTGTTGTAAATTGAATTTAAACTTGCTAAGAACTAGAAAATGAAATAAACGACTAAGAACTTTTGGTACTAGAAACTACTACTATAAAGGAGAAGAGAAGAAATGAGATAGTTGGAATGAGATGTTTTCATTCAACTTGGTGTGTGAATTACAATGGGGTTGACACCCTTTATATATGCCATTTGGTGATGATGATAATTGTACTTTTACAATATGTACAAGTTATACATACTCCACAAGTCATACAACACATCACAAGCAACATGAACAATACATGGAAGAGTTGATGTACATTGGAGATGATTACAAGTTACATTACAATACATAGGCAAGTGGAGGTACTATTAAGTGAGAAATACAAGTTATATGACTACATAATATGTTGGTGTACATGCATGGTCTTCTATACTCCACAACATATATATATACTAGTTTCAAGACGTGCTACGCACGATTTCCCTGCTCGCTTCGCTCACGGGAATCAATTTCTAAGAATTTATTAACAAAATCTAAAATTGTAATTAATATTTAAAAATTAAAAATACAAGTACCTTTTTTAGCTTATCAATATTCTCTATTGCGATTGAGATAAGATGTGAGTGGAAAAACAAGATAATCATGCTAGGACATTACTTCATCAAAAAAAGTGTATTGGATTGATGAGAATGAGTTCATGATTGATTTGGAGATAAAGAAAAAAAAACGTGTAGTGGATTGATAAGGAGTTAAAGTTTGATTTGGATACAAAAGAAAAGGTTGATTTGGAGATGAAAAAAAAAAGTATGGGCAAATAGGTAACTTTCATTACCACTCAAAAATTTGTGATTCGTGCTTTTATATATACTAGTTTCAAGACGTGCTACGCACGATTCCCCCGCTCTCTTCGCTCGCGAGAATTAATTTTTAAGAATTTATTAACAAAATTTAAAATTGTAATTAAAATTAAAAATTAAAAATACAAGTACATTTTTTAACTTATCAATATTCTCTAATGTGATTGAGATAAGATGTGAATGAAAAAATAAGCTAGTCATGCTATGACATTACTTCCTCAAAAAAAGTGTATTGGATTGATGAGAATGAGTTCATGATTGATTTGGAGATAAAGAAAAAAAAAACGTGTAGTGGATTGATAAAGAGTTAGAATTTGATTTGGATACAAAAGAAAAGATTAATTTGGAGATAAAAAAAAAGTATGGGCAAATAGGTAAATTTCATTATCACTCAAAAATTTGTGATTCGTGCTTTTATATATATGATAGATATGATAGATATATAACACGAAGAATTTGAAGTTGTGCGATCACGTTGTGTGAGTTTCTGTTATTTACGTCTGTACCTCTGTTTTGCTTTTGTTTGTCTCTGTTCTCACCTGTGCATGAGATGATGCTCCTCCAGATGCGCATATACGTCCCGGAGGTAAATCACACGCGTTTGCTGATGTACGCATAGCACTCCCAAATAAAATATAACACGGTCGATGGTTTAATTGGAATTCCAAACGGAATTAATAAGAGTTTTGAGTGAGATTACAAATAGAAATACATTATAAATTCGTCAATTCTCATCCGATTAATTAAACTGAAAAACCATCAATCTGAACCGATCAATGGAGAAAAAGAAGAAGATGATAATGAAATGGAAGAACAAAATAGTAAAGGAAATCCCATACGACTTCCTGCTTGAAGTAGTCTTTTTAAGTTATACACAATTCCAAGGCTTGGCACACTTTAATCGCCACCGATTCTATTTTCATAAATACTCACCTCAACAAACACAAAGACTACTCTCTCGTGTTTTCCGATGGGAACCATCTCTACACCATTAATGCACCGCCATCATCATCATCATCTGCTATTAAATGTCACCAAGGTTGGGATTTCAAGGTCAAGGGTTCTTGCGACGGACTCTTGTTATTAGTCTCAGACAAAGGCCTTGTTCGAATTTGGAATCCATCCACTGGAGATTTCATAGATATACCTTCACCACCTCCATCTCTTTAATTACATCCATGATAAGGTATGGAGAATAATAGCTTTTGATTTTGGACGTGAAGAGTTTATAGTGATTCCTCTGCCACATCAAGTCACAATATTGGCTTGCTACCAATGTCCAGAATTAAGTGTGTGGAGAGAGCGGATATACCTTTTTATCACGGAAGAACATAACTGGTGCTCAGTTAATTTGTTTGTGATGAAAGAGTATGGTGTGAGAGACTCGTGGTGTAAGTAATACACAATTCCAAATATTTCTGTGACAAAGGAGTTTCGACATTGGAGAATAGTATGCTTCATGGATGATGAAGAGATTTTACTACAAGGGAATAGCATGGATATAGCTATATACGATCCGAAAACCGGACTTGCAAAGTTTGATAATAATGAAGAACTTAATAAGATATTTTCAAATAAAGGTGTGTATTACACTGTACATGCATATGTTGGTTTGTCCTTCAATATGTAATGAGACCAAAAGTTGGTAGAGATGATGATGTATGAATGCTTAATTTTCATGGTTGGTAACTATATATACAAAAAAAATGCGAGATTTGGTGTTTACACAAGCCAATTGTCTACGATGTATAATGCCGTCTAGGAATTACAGTGGTGTTTCATATATTGAGCGCCAAAAGTCATTCAGTAACCGTTAATTCAATTGATCAGATCAATTTCGTTGCTCTTTTTTCACTATACTGCAGTCCTTTTGTTTTGTTGATGAGCGGTTTATTGATAGCATATAAGCGTGGATCTCGTGAGACATTTTGGAGTAAAACTCTATACGTTTGAGTTGAATCGATGTCTTTTGAAGCTAAAACCCCACACATGTGAGTTGAAGGTGACTAATAATAATAAAATACTTAAATGTGGTTATCTCTCTCCAAATAGTATCGAGGCCTTTTGGAGTAAAATCTCATACCCGTGAGTTGAAGGTGATTAAGGCAAGGATAATATCGGTACCAGTGAAATTTATGGACTAGCGGAAAAAGGCACGAGCAGGCCGAACAGTGTGCAGTGGAAAGTCAAATTCAAATTTCATTGTGAGTTTTCACACTTGCCAATGTGCTTATCATAAAAAAAAAGGAAATTATGTAGGTCTCGGTTGGACATGAACGAAATTATGCTTAGATTCTCGGACCTGTACAACCAAAATCGTGATTTTTTGGGTTTTTTGGGTTTTTTGGTGAATTTACTGTGCATTTCGGTTGATCATAATGTTACAATGTTTGTATTGCAGGTAATGTCGGTTTCTACTTTATTTCCAGACTACAAGGATGCATTTACACTATGTAGGCTATTCTCATCTAGAGAAGCGACAATTTCATGGCTTCAAATGATTGGACGGGAGAACAAGTTTGTGTTAGTGACGAAGCACTCAGATGCAGGAGGGATTAAGCGCAGGGGAAGGGTGAAACTTGCGTGTGAGAGGTCTGGTACATATAGGAGAATGTCACAAAGAGTTGAGAAGGGTAAAACGGTCAAAATTGCTTTGAAACCAAGGAATGAAGAAGAAGAGGAAACGGAGAGAACTCAAACCGGTACGAAGAAATGTGGATGTCATTTCCTTATTAACATCAAGGAAAATGATGACTCTTTGTGGGATGTCACTGTCATAGGTGGGAGGCACAATTACGACCCCGCGAAAAACTTGGACGACCACTCATATGTCGGAAGATTGGATAAAGGGGAGCAGGAGGTTGTGGTGCAGATGACAAAGGGTAATGTGAAGCCAAGAGACATCCTCAATACGTTGAAGCAAAAAGATGTTACAAGCGTATCAACAATGCGGACAATATATAATGCAAGACAAAAAGTCCAAATTGAGGATGCGGGTGGAAGGACTCAAATGCAACAACTATTGCACATATTGGAGAAGAATAAGTGGATGTCGTGACATAAGAAGCATCCCTATACGAATATCGTCACTGATTTGTTTTGGTCACATCCTGATTCAATCAAGTTGTTAAGGCGTTTCTCATTGGTAATTTTGATGGATTGCACTTACAAAACAAATAGGTATCGAATGCCATTGTTGGAGATAGTTGGCATCACTTCTACGCATTTGACGTTCTCCGTTGGGTTTGCTTTCATATCATTAGAGAGTCATGCAAATTATGTTTGGACACTTGAGAACTTGATATCCATACTGGATGGGTGGCCTAAACTTGACATGTTTGTTACGGATCGGGACTTAGGCCTTATCAGTGTCATCGAAGAAGTATTCCCATCATCGTCTCACCTTCTTTGCTCTTGGCACATCAACAAAGTAGTATTGTCCAAGACTAAGAAAATGTTTGGAGATAACGAAGGCTTCGCTCATTTCATGGATAGGTGGACAAGTGTGATGTATGCTAAGTACGAGACCTTATTTGAAGTTAGGATGAATGCTTGCGTTGTGAGTTTGGGAATGTGAAGGGCCTTATTGATTACTTGGAGAACACATGGGTAAAGACGCACAAGGAGAAATTCGTACCGGCCTGAACAAATCGAATTATGCACTTTGGGGAAACAACAACACAGAGGGTTGAGTCTGCACATTCCACTCTGAAGCTACATCTTGGCAATAGTCAGGCAAATTTTGAGACTTTGTGGAATGTGGTTGATGGCATCCTTAGGATCCAACACAACAACATCGAGGCATCATTTGAGCTAAGTTTGAATGTAGTCCAACATGAATATTTTGAGGAGTTATATCGCCGATTGCGTGGTTATGTCTCTCAATGGGCGCTTAAGTTAATTCGAGATGAATTGGAACGTGAAGAAGATGTTGGACACGACTCAACTCGTTGTGGTTGCGAGATACGTACCTCACACGACCTTCCTTGTGCCCACGAGCTAAATTTCCATAAATTTGCTAGGTCACCCATCCCTCCCGAGGACATTCATGTGTACTGGCGAAAGTTGAGCATGATACCTGAGAATCTTGTGGATTGGTGTGACGGCCACAACTACAAATAAGGGCACCGCCCGGCCTAATCCCTAATTAAGCCCTAATATCCCCTATAAGACCTAACCAGGAACTAGTCAGCCTTATTTAAATACCTAAATGCCTACCATTTATGATACCACCTACAGTTAACTTAATTGTTCTAGTGACTAACCTATGATTGTCTATAAATCAGAGTTAATTTTTTTTTTATCTAACCAATTATTCAGCGGAAGTCTTATTAAATTACTAGTAGAAATGAAATCCTAAGGCATAACCTATTGTGGAAAAACTAGGAAATAGTGATCACATGCATATATAAACAAAAATGGTGATATATATAACATGTGTCCAGTTCTATAGTCCTATCACTCAACCCAAAAGGCAAATGAGCATGTACATAACAAAAAGTTATACAAAAGCATACAACACGTACAAAAGTAGGTCGTAGCAGTCCTCCGCCGGCTCAGAGGTAGTCACCAATCTTCTCTTTGCCTCGGTCTGCTACTCGGTTGATCTGCACCACCGTCACAAACTAGACGGTGAGTGCATGAATATATTTAAGTAATACTGAAAGACATCGATCCACATTCCCAAATATGCAACAAGTATCAAATTGCATAATTTAAATAGAAACTTATGCTGAAAGAAACATCATGCAAAGAGATACTTGAGTTAATCACATATGAAACTGACTCAAGGCTAAGTAGTAATGGATTAGGGTCGGTCGGCCGCGATCTTCATCACATCAGCCTGTCCACTACAATTTGAGCTCTGCTTTATATCATTTCATCTCAAATTGAGCTCTATATCATAAGTCAAAAGGTCGTACTTACGATTACGCCTTTTCTATTCCAAGTGAATTAGTCGTCACCGGAATGTATACTTGCTAACATACCCGAGTTTTAAAACTCGTCGTGTTCAACCAAGTTATTCTTGCGCCAACAAGCCCCGAGGTCCGGTTACCCCGTTCGAGGCACGTTACCTCGTGTGTCATGCAAGGTAGTGGAGAAATTTCCTAACATCCCGACAAGTCTAGTGACCCTCGTATGAAAACGGAATTTCTATCATCAAATGACCCTAACCACAAGAACCACTTTCATATTCAAAAACGACGCAGTATTGGAATCCAAGAGATGTAATAGCATATCACTGCACAAAGGATTTGAGTCAAAGTATACAAACTATCCTAATAGCATGCTATATCGATGACTTCCACACACAACAATCAACATGACAAAATATAAGAATTGGAATCAATGATATACAAAACAGAGTATGCTATGAACATCATAAAATGAGCAACTGAACAAGTCATAGCATATGGATTTCAAAGGTAATTCAATTCGAATAACTGAGAAGAAATAAATAAATGGAATGAAATGTAAATAAATGTCTCAAATCAGTTTACTTACATACACACAGCAATTCCTAAGCTATCCGGCCTCCGTCGCGTCGATGTACGCACCCAAACCCCGTATTAGCTCATCTAAGATCCTAAAAATTGAAAATGTATCAATTTAACTTCCAATTTAATGATTTAACATCCCTAAATTGGTCGACATCGGTCAAACTTGAGTTCGAGACCAATTTGCCGATTTCACGTTTTTCGAGGTAAAACCCCGATATAACGCCTCGACCGACTCCCGAATTTTTCACTTTTTGATAGGAATATTAAAGTTTTATTGATTTGGATCACAAATATATTTTTTTCCTATTTTTCTGAAATTTTCCTGAATTTTCCATAATTTTTTTTTCTATTTTCTGGAATTTATTATATATTAAAACAGTTAAATTAATTAAATAATAAAATATAATATATATAAATGGGTGGGTCCGGGTCAAACCCGACCCGGTCCAACCGGATCCGGGTCGACCCGACCCGGTCCACCTGGACTCGGGTCGGTTTGACCCGACCTTCCCCCCCCCAACGGGTTCGGTCGCCCGACCCACCAGGGCCCGGTCGATCCGACCCGACCGCAGTCTTCTTCTCCGAGCACGCGAAGTGCTCTGGTTTGTTTTTTTTTTTTTTTTTTTTTTTGTGTTGGGGTTGGCTCCCAACCAGCGGCGGACCCAAGTGGGCTTTGCCCTGGGCTACAGCCCAGGGCAAAGCCCAAAAAAATTTTTTTTTTTAAGCCCAAATTTTTAAAAAATACATTTTAGCCCACCCCAAAAATCTCTTAAATCCTACGTTAAGAACAAAAAAATATTTATAGCCCAGGGCTATCAAAAATCCTGGATTCGCCCCTGCTCCCAACTCCAACCCCAATGGGTTTTGATGGCAAGGGAGATCCCCTTGCCATCTCCCCCAATTTTTCTCGGTCGACCATGGAGGTTCGGCCTCCATGGCCGCCACACCGAAAGCAACAACAACAACAACAGCAACGACAGTAGCAACAACAACGCGAGATCAACTCACCTTCCTCGAGCTCTCGGTGCTCTCTTTCTCCCGGTCTCTCACTTTCTTCTTCCTCCTTTCGTTCTCTCTCTTCTCTCACGAGTCTCTGCGTTTTTTTTTTTTTTTTTTTTTTTTAACGAATGGATGAGAATGGATAAGATGGGGGTTAAGTATTTGATGTCCTCGAGATTCGTGCAACACGAATCTCGAGGTGAAACCAAAAAATATCTACCTCTCCCCACCGCCACACTGTTTACGTTTTGTCTTTTTTTTTTTTTTTTGAAATCAAAGTGATATGTGTGTATATATATATAGATGTATATATGTGGTGTATAAGTGAGGTGATGTGGCCTCACCACCACCACCACTTCCACACATTTTCCATTTTTTTTTTATAAAATGAAATTCACTACACTTACCCCACGAGCTGCTACCTCGGGCCCACATCGGCGCGCGACTCGAGGCGCATCCCCGCTCGTTTCGGTATCTGCATACCCGTAAATGACTTAGTAGTCTACACATATACAATACACTAGGCAAACAACACAACAAATATAACATTTACCTCGGCCACCGTGCCTCGGTAATGACACGTATCGCACTGCGGGTCCCACGTCACGGGTCATTGTGTCCTAATTAACGAATTAAACGTGCATTAATTCTTGGGCCGTGACAATAGGTCTGGGTACAATATGCACGATGAGATTGAAAGAGTCGTGCAAAAGTTTCATGCTTGCACTGAAAAGGACGATCACATCAAGATTATTCAGCAACTCAGGGAGATTAGTCGTCCTTCATCTACACCGGGAGTGGTGCCGTCTACGAAAATAAAGATAAAGGGAAGGACACCGGGGTCTTCAATCGGGTGTATGTTGAAAAGGGGAAGTAAGACAAGATCAAAGAGAAAACACGATGAAGACGATTCTTCGACGACAAGATTGCCTAGCGGATTCGAGTACGTACTATCAATAGAAGAGGCTCCTAGTTCGAGGACCAAAAAAAGTAAATTTGGGCCTAAAATGCGTCGTACAAGTCGACGCACCCAACGTGCATCTAACATGGCTTATGCTCATTGCATAGAATCGGATTGGTTGACATATGTTGAGAGCACTATCGATGTGTTAGCTGGTGGAAATTGTAGATATCGATGTGTTGCCTCCGGGCATGGACCTGCCGATGTAGACGGTTAGATGATAGTACGTAGAAGGATGTTTGATGAGATAACCGGGTATAAAAACCTTTGGCGGGAAGTGCTTGGAACGAGTTACGTGAATGTCAAGACTGTTGTGCATTGTCCAGATAATCATGTTGGTGCATCTTTCAAAGAATGGTTGACACTTCTAGACATGAGATTGTCAATATCAACGACGTTTAATGTCATTCTAGTATACCTATCGCATGGTAGTGCCTCGACATTTCTACCTCTACGTAGTGCTCCACCGTTGTCGTTACACAACAGACTTATCATTGTCATGATTAATGAAAGGAATATCCATTGGGTTATGGTAAGTTCTTAGATTTTTGTGAATTGTTTTGTTTCATGTATAGTCGTTTATATGGTAATAGCTTCTCTGTTCTACTTTTGACTTTGACAAGTTAAGTTGATTGCGAATGCATCGCTGTCATCATTATATCCATCGTGGTCCTAGTTCATCAAATTTTACCTCAAACAGTCATTGTGGGTCTAATTCCTCAAACTAGAAAAATTATAAGTTTCCTCAAACAGTCATTGGTTTGGCTTATTCAAATTTCTCATTTGGTATTCCTTGTCTGCATTCTCTTCGGGGGGCGAGCATCGATCGTTGCGGGCGGAGCATTAGACGGGGTGAAGTGTGTGGAAGTGTTATCGTGTTGGGACTGCCTAGGGCCTGCTTCGGTAGGGTCGAATGTGTCGGTTGTGCCGGCTGCGGTGGTCGGAGTGGTAGTAGTGGTGGTGGTGGGACTGATACTCTTCCCCGAAAGAAAATTGACGATGTCACTCGCCATTTTCCTCGCAGACTCTAGCGTACACAACTCCGGCGGGAGGTCCATCCATCTTAATGCCGCGTCCAACGCACGCCTATTACGCTGATGAAAATAAAAAAATTTAGTGTTAACGTAAAACATATCGGGATTTTAAGAAATTGCACGTACTTTTACATAATACGTTGTCACGGCCCAATAATTAATGCACGTTTAATTCGTTAATTAGGACACAATGACCCGTGACGTGGGACCCGCGGTGCGATACGTGTCATTACCGAGGCATGGTGGCCGAGGTAAATGTTATATTTGTTGTGTTGTTTGCCTAGTGTCTTGTATATGTGTAGACTACTAAGTCATTTACGGGTATGCAGATACCGAGACGAGCGGGGACGCGCCTCGAATCGCGTGCCGACGTGGGCCCGAGGTAGCAGCTCGTGGGGTAAGTAGAATTTGTTCAATTATAAAAAAAAAAAAAAACAAATGTGTAGAAGTGAGTGGTGGGGGTGAGGCCGCATCACCTCACTTATCCATACACCACATATATATATATATATCACTTTGATATTTCAAACAAATAAAAACAAAAGCAACACAACGCACAGAGAGACAAAAATGAAAAAAGAAAGAAAGAGAAAAACAGTGAACGAGAGAAGAAGAAGAAGAGATTGGCGGTGAGAGAGAGAGATCGGGAGAGAGAAAGAGATCGACAGTCGAAGGTGAGTTGATCTCGCGTTGTTGCTACCGTCGTTGCTGTTGTTGTTGTTGTTTGGGTTGTCGTTGTTGGCCGCCATGTTCGGCCATGGAAGGCTCGGCCTCCATGGCCGAAAGGCGTGAGGAAGAAGATGGCAGGGGGTCTCCCATGCCATCAACTTCTGATGGTTTAGGGATGGACGCCAAAGTCCTAACGCCTCAAAGAAAAAAAAAAAAAAAAGAGAAACCGAGCACGAATGCTCGGTGAGAAGAAGAGGGAGTCGGGTCGGGTCGACCGAACCCATATGGGTCGGGTCGGACCGACCCGACCCATGAGGACCGGGTCGACCGACCCGGATCGGGTTGGACCGGGTCGGGTTGACCCGGATTCACCCTAATATATATAATATATATATTTAATTATTTAATTAATTTAACAGTTTTTAATACATAATAAATTCCTGAAAATAGATAAAAATTATAGAAAATTCAGGAAAATTCCAGCATAATGGGAAAAAATATATTTTTGACCAAAATCAATAAAACATCCATATTTCTATAAAAAGTGAAAATTTCGGGAGTCGGTCGAGGCGTTATACTGGGGTTTTACATCGAAAAACGCAAAAAAATCGAGAAATTGGTATTTCGATCGATTTCGACCAACTTATAACTTGTGAATAAGTAATAATAACCCTAAATTGATAAATTTTCAAATGTTAGGACGGTAGAGGAGCTATTACGGTGTTTGGGTGCGTACATCGATGCGACGGAAGCCGGATAGCTTAGAAATTGCTGTGTGTATGTAAGTAAACTGATTTGAGACATTTATTTACATTTCATTCCATTTATTTATTTCTTCTCGTTATTCGAACTGAATTACCTTTGAAATCCATATGCTATGACTTGTTCAGTTGCTCATTTTATGATGTTCATAGCATACTCTGTTTTGTATATCATTGATTCCAATTCTTATATTTTGTCATGTTGATTGTTATGTGTGGAAGTCATTGATATAGCATGCTATTAGGATAGTTTGTATACTTTGACTCAAATCCTTTGTGCAGTGATATGCTATTACATCTCTTGGATTCCAATCTTTGCGTCGTTTTTGACTATGAAAGTGGTTCTTGTGGTTAGGGTCATTTGATGATAGAAATTCCGCTTTCATACGAGGGTCACTAGACTTGTCGGGATGTTAGGAAATTTCTCCACTACCTTGCATGACACACGAGGTAACGTGCCTCGAACGGGGTAACCGGACCTCGGGGTTTGTTGGCGCAAGAATAACTTGGTTGAACATGACGAGTTTTAAAACTCGGGTATGTTAGCAAGTATACATTCCGGTGACAACGAATTCACTTGGAATAGAAAAGGCGTATCATACGTACGACCTTTTGACAATAGAGCTCAACTGGTGATGAAATGCTATGGAGCAGAGCTCAGATTGTAGTGGACGGGCTGATGTGATGAAGATCGCGGCCGACCGACCCTAATCCATTACTACTTAACCTGAAGTCAGTTTCATATGTGATTAACTCAAGTATCTCTTTGCATGATATTCCTTTCAGCATAAGTTTCTATTTAAATTATGCAATTTGATACTTGTTGCTTATTCGGGAATGTGGATCGATGTCTCTCAGTATTACTTAAATATATTCATGCACTCACCGTCTAGTTTGTGACGGTGGTGCAGATCAACCGAGTAGCAGACCAGGCAAAGAGAAGATTGGTGACTACCTCTGAGGCGGCGGAGGACTGCTACGACCTACTTTTGTACGTTTTGTATGCTTTTGTATAACTTTTTGTTATATACATGCTCATTTGCTTTTTGGGTTGAGTGATAGGACTATAGAACTGGACACATGTTATATATATCACCATTTTTGTTTATATATGCATGTGATCACTATTTCCTGGTTTTTCCACAATAGGTTAGGCCTTAGGATTTCATTTTAACTAGTAATTTAGTAAGACTTCCGCTGAATAATTGGTTAGATAAAAAAAAAATTAACTCTGATTTATAGACAACCATAGGTTAGTCACTAGAAAAATTAAGTTAACTGTAGGCGGTATCATAAATGGTAGGCATTTAGGTATTTAAATAAGGCTGACTAGTTCCTGGTTAGGTCTTATAGGGGAGATTAGGGCTTAATTAGGGATTAGGCCGGGCGGTGCCCTTATTTGTAGTTGGGGCCGTCACAGTTGGTATCAGAGCCAAGGTTTATAAAGTTTGGCATACTTATATAGTCTCAGGTGATTTGAGACCAATACAGCTAGTATTAACGTCATGGATTTGAGAAAACATGACTTTAAGATTGTAGAATATGGAGTTTCTACAATATGATACCACAGCTACAATATGTAATATGTAGTGAACGGCCTACATTGTTCAGCTAGAAACAACTAAAAGATGTAAAAAAAATTGTAGAAGTTAGAAAACTTTAGTTAGATGTGGAAAACCAGATGATCCTCGCTTAGAAACTATTAGTTGGGAAGTGAGTGAAAGTGAGTTGGGGATTTGATATATTTATTATATACATGTTAATTTTGTTATGTGTATATGTATGCGTTAACCACGTAGTAGCTGATTCGCGTTCGTTCTCCATTTACAGTCGGAGATGGCAGATTCACGTGATGGAGATGATGCCGGTGCGAGCGGTAGCCAGCCTTCGATACCATCAGCAGAGGATTTTCGAGGCTTTCGAGATCGAGTAGTTGTCAGGGTCGCGGTGGCGGATTTCATTGACCATTTGGTGACTTCTCACCTTGCCCTACCAGCACCTCCAGCTCAGACGGCAGTGTCACGGCCCAATAATTAATGAACGTTTAATTCGTTAATTATGACACAATGACCCGTGACGTGGGACCCACAGTGCGATACGTGTCACTACCGAGGCACGGTGGCCGAGGTAAATGTTATATTTGTTGTGTTGTTTGCCTAGTGTATTGTATATGTGTAGACTACTAAGTCATTTACGGGTATGCAGATACCGAAACGAGACGTGGGCCCGAGGTAGCAGCTCGTGGGGTAAGTTTAGTGAATTTCATTTAAAAAAAAATGTGTAGAAATGAGTGATGGTGGTGAGGCCACATCACATACTATATCCATCACATACTTATATATACTAGTTTCAGGACGTGCTACGCACGATTGACCCGCTCGCTTCGCTCGCGGGAATTAATTTCTAAGAATTTATTAATAAAATTTAAAATTGTAATTAAAATTTAAAATTAAAAATACAAGCATCTTTTTTAACTCATCAATATTCTTTAATGTAATTGAGATAAATGAGATGAGTTTATGATTTAATTTGGGGTTAGGTATAGAAAGTGAAAATTAAGTACAAGAGGAGAAAGTGAGTGTAGTGAGTGGGATAGATATTTGTCAAAATTGTGAATTGGTAATGAATCGTTGAGGGCTCGAGTGAATCAAATCGAGATTACTAAAAAACTACTTTTACATTTAACTTTTCCAATAATATAAATTATAATAAATATGAACTTGCCATACATATTATAATCTCATTCAGTACTCATTATAGTTTAAAAAGTGATGTACAAATAAAAATCATTCTAATGAGAAATTTGAGTCATCTCAAAAACAAAGATATCATATGTGTTGGAGTAATGTATAGCTATATATAGTGGGTATCCATAGTCTAATAATTCATACCAAATTATAATATGTGTTTAAATAATAGCAATGGCCTGATTGTCCAAATTGTCCAGAGTCCAGAGCCCAAACCAAGAGGGTCCTATTCAAAACTTAACTCAAACCCTATTTAATCAAGGCTGAACAAAAATGGGCCAATAAGTCCAGACAATTTTTTTGCCACACCAAGGTTATAGTTAGTTACCTTCAATTAATGTATAATAAAAATTAAAATAATATTTATTAGTTTGAACAAACTATGTAATATAAATATTAAATATTAAATTTAATATACAATGGTAAATAAATTGAAAATATGATATTGAAAATATAAAATGCATACTGCTAAAAATTAAATATAAAAACTCTTTTGTATTTTGTAGCATGTTCAAGATGATGTTGTCTATACTTCATCTTCGTCGTCATCGCATAAGAAACACATTATATTAGTTTATTTATAAATACATAAGTAACTAATTAATAATATGTAACTTCAAATAACTTACTCAACATAACAATATTTTCTTTGACGTTTATTTATTCCAAATTCATTATCAATACTTTTTCTCTTCATGTTGACTTCTTTGTTGTTGTCGACTTCGTCTTTATGTGTTGAAATATCATTTGACAACTTCCCCTATTATTTTAAAAAATAAAAGAATATGTAAAATATCATCTTTGTTGTTGTCATTCAATCCATCTTCCGCTAGGTGGTCGTTAAACGTGACATGACGATGAATTAGGGTTGATGTGATGCCGACATGGCGGTGAAAAGCCATTGCATAAAAACTTACTCATTTTTAAAATTCAAATATACTTATTTAAAAAAAAAAATAAATGTCAAAATTAATTTTAAAACTAAAAGAAATTAAATCGACCTTGAGCCCGAAAAGCTTACAAGATAGAACGAGGAGGATGAAAATCAAAATCAATCACCAATCACACTGAAATAGAGGAGAAACCAAAAACAATTAAACAATGCATGAGAGGCGTAAAGAAGTGCATTTTGAGAGGGAAAAAGGGTTTGTGAGAGTTTCCCAATTCAATGAAAAACCATATAAGGGTTTTGTTTTCTAAAGACACAAAGGGATAGCTCACACTTTTATAGGTTAAGCTCTCTCCAAATCATTGGATTGATATGTTGTGAAGAAACATACAACTTTGAAAGTGGATAGTTCGTATTCCTTAGATAGAATAATTGGATCACAAAATAAACTTTCTTCTTAGCATGGTTCTCAACAAATAAAAAAAAAAGATGTATTACCAGTAAGCTTGATTCACTATAAGAAACCAACTCGAGGAAGTCCAACTTTGACATGAAAAGTTTCGGAAAAATTCAATAATAACCAAACCCTATAATATATTCTAATCCAATTATTTGTTTATTACTAAGAAGTAATACCAGTATCACCAAATGGACTGATAATTTTCTTATAGAAAAACTATGTGCCTTTTCCAACTTTATTCTAAGATGTACTCAAGTATCATTCACATGAATAGACTATTCAAGCTTTTTTTAATTTTGCAAAGAGCAAGGCCTAAGAGTATAGGTAAACAAAGATTGAGATATGCAAGTCATACTCTCATAGTATATTTAGATGGATTGAAATAAAGAAAAAAAATTATAATACATTTGGAAAAAAGAAAAAAAAACCTACAAAGACAATGTGATGAAGGTCGATCCGAGTTAAAAGATGAAAATATCACAGTAGCTTTGACACCGCAATGTCTTTGAAATCACAAAAGCCACAAACTTTTCAAATATCAACCTACAAACCAAAAGACACGAACACGCTTTGTTAAATTAACCAAGAACCAAAATCATTATCTAATAAAATTAGATTAAATCACAACTCAAAAAATAATTGAGATTTAGTAATGGAAAGTTCACTGGCTTGCGAAAAGAGAAAATGGCGATGAAGAGCTGTGAGATAGTGATGGAGAAACCGAGGAAAGAAGGAATATATTAAAACTACGAACATTGTTTGCATTAATTCCAAAACCTCATGATCAATTTAGGCTACACATATAAATACTACTATTTTAGCCAACCCCGACTAATTTGGGATTAAGGCTATATCCGATCTTTATTCTTTTGGTGTTGTTGTTGTTGTTGTTGTTGTTGTTGTTGTTGTACATAAATACTACTTTTTTAACAAACCTGGAAGGAAAATGGTTATTGGTTATTGACTTAATAATGCCAAAAGGAAAACTCGCAAAGATAATATTCGCCACACGTTAAGATAATTCATAACACCAAAGCATTACCCAAATTTAGCAGATTGAGTATTCTTAGCTTTCATCTTTATAAATTTCAGAGTAATACCAAAACAACCAGATCATAGTTTGGTAAGGAAATATCAATTAGAATATGTTTGCAAACCATTCCCCTAATAAATATATAAAAATAAGATCCATGTACTCACTTCTCCCGCTTCCCCTTTTTTCTTGGAAGATTAGAATGTACTCCAATTTGTCTTCCGCCATATTACAAAAAAACTTTAAGCTTGATTTAGTCCTTGAAAGGAAGAAGATGTTGAAAAGACTTACTTGCTTCTCCCGTAGCCAAGACAGCTCCAAAACTCCGAACTTGTACATGATCATCCATTGATTCCTAGAATCCCCAATTTCCAAAACCACAACAAATAGAAAAAGTTCGAAATTGGAAGGAAAAGAATACGGGTAAACTATAAAAAGAGAGAGAAGATGATAATCTTTAGAACTAAGAGGCATACTTCAATAGTAGGTCCCGATTTGTTTATAGAACGTGAAAGAAAACTTTTGTAGATGGCCCAGTTTCTTTATTGGTCTTGTCTTCCTAAAGTAGAGCAAACTCGTTACTTTGTTAGAAAACTAATAAAGAAAATACATATTAAATTACAGTAGTGTAGAACCAGAAAGACAATAACAACAGCTCAAAGGTATTGCAAGCGAAAGTTGTGTTTGCATTTGTGCCCACACAAATTTAGTTAAATTTAGGGGACATAAAGTTACTATTATAGTAAAGGAAACTCCCCCACCATGGGGCCAGAAATGGTGAACTGATCTTTTGACTAATTTTACATGCAACTAAGTTCTAGTAAATGAGTAGAACTGCACGAATGATGAAAAATGAACATGATGAACTCATTACAGAAAAATAATGATGTAATATAACCTCTAAGACCAGTTCATAATAGGAAAAAGGATTATTAGTTTAGGAGCTCAAACATATACGTGCCCTTTTCCATTTTGTAAGCTTCATTGCTTATAAGCTAAAAGCTTCATCCTCCTATCAAAGTCAACGGTTCCTCTCTGCATACTTTATACTTGAGTTTTATTGTTGTTGTTAAAAACCCCTACAACTATAAAAATGAGTTGAAGATGTTCTAGTTTCTCATTTGAAAGGCTTCAAACCATCACTTCTTGCATCAATCTTATTTAGTGGTAGCGGACACTAAGATAAAGCATTGGTCGAAGAAGATAAATGGGACCACAAGAAAATGAAATATATGAAATAAAGCACATTACAATTAGGAAAAAAAAACAAAAGGAGAGAAACTTTGTGGACAGGATCTAACCTAGCTATCCCAAGATTGAAGACTTCATTTGCAATTTTCAGCTTACTCTTGGATTCCATATGCAATGCATATGCAATGTAAAATGTTGTATGTGTTTGTCCAATACCATTCGCTTCCAGAAAATTATATATGACTTGAGCATCAAGACAATTTTCTCTCTTTGCCATGACAATTAATCCCAATGAAAATCTTAAAAAGTAAGTAGACAATAAAAAACTGTTGTTGCCTGTAGTATGAAGCACAATGAGTCTAGATCCATTTATTTGACATTTGATTTAAATGATGAGGCAATCCTTTTGCGATCCATCTGAAATAATCTAAAACACTAAAAGTGTGGCTCATAGGCACATCATAAAAGTGACCACAAGAGGCACAATTTGGTATTCTTGAGATTTGGCAAATAATGGCGAGAAGAATACCTTAGCATAAGAAGCTTCTTCTCGCAACTTCTCGCTTTTCTAAATGCAACCCGTCATTCTCTTCTACGAGCTTAATGTGTTCCACCTTAGTTTCTCAATCTAAATTTCTGTTAGCATGCGCAATAAAGCGATATGAAACACCCCAAAAGTTCGTCACAAGACAAGAATGGAAGCAACACATATTTAATCCGAAATGAATGTTAAAGGTATCAACAAGATATAAAATCTTCATGGAACTCAATCATGTTTAACACAATTCGATTTCCATAACACTTGAAGTTCAATTTTATCTAACATGCATTACTTTTTCCTTATGCTAGTCGATTGTTCATCATGATATTAAGTCATTACTTCAAGTCAAACCCATGCAAAAGGGATTACTATTAGATCTGATTGCACTGGACATCTAAGACCAGTTCATAATAGGAAAAAGGATTATTAGTTTAGGAGCTCAAACATATACGTCCCCTTTTCCATTTTGTAAGCTTCATTGCTTATAAGCTAAAAGCTTCATCCTCATATCAAAGTCAACGGTTCCTCTCTGCATACTTTATACTTGAGTTTTATTGTTGTTGTTAAAAACCCCTACAACTATAAAAAATGAGTTGAAGATGTTCTAGTTTCTCATTTGAAAGGCTTCAAACCATCACTTCTTGCATCAATCTTATTTAGTGGTAGCGGACAATAAGATAAAGCATTGGCCGGAGAAGATAAATGGGACCACAAGAAAATGAAATATATGAAATAAAGCACATTACAATTAGGAAAAAAAACAAAAGGAGAGAAACTTTGTGGACAGGATCTAACCTAGCTATCCCAAGATTGAAGACTTCATTTGCAATTTTCAGCTTACTCTTGGATTCCATATGCAATGCATATGCAATGTAAAATGTTGTATGTGTTTGTCCAATACCATTCGCTTCCAGAAAATTATATATGACTTGAGCATCAGCACAATTTTCTGCCTGCCATGACAATTAATCCCAATGAAAATCTTAAAAAGTAAGTAGACAATAAAAAACTGTTGTTGCCTGTAGTATGAAGCACAATGAGTCTAGATCCATTTATTTGACATTTGATTTAAATGATGAGGCAATCCTTTTGCGATCCATCTGAAATAATCTAAAACACTAAAAGTGTGGCTCATAGGCACATCATAAAAGTGACCACAAGAGGCACAAGTCGGTATTCTTGAGATTTGGCAAATAATGGCGAGAAGAATACCTTAGCATAAGAAGCTTCTTCTTCGCCAACTTCGCTTTTCTAAATGCAACCCGTCATTCTCTTCTACGAGCTTAATGTGTTCCACCTTAGTTTCTCAATCTAAATTTCCTGTTAGCATGTGCAATAAAGCGATATGAAACACCCCAAAAGTCGGTTCATCAAGACAAGAATGGAAGCAACACATATTTAATCGAAATGAATGTTAAAGGTATCAACAAGATTATATAAAATCTTCATGGAACTCAATCATGTTTAACACAATTCGATTTCCATAACACTTGAAGTTCAATTTTATCTAACATGCATTACTTTTTCCCTTATGCTAGTCGATTGTTCATCATGATATTAAGTCATTACTTCAAGTCAAACCCATGCAAAAGGGATTACTATTAGATCGATTGCCTTTGGACATCAAGCACAAATATATTCAAACATAGAACGAGAAAATTATCGAATCACCCGAGATTGTATTCTCATGTTTAACTCATTAAGGTAGTCTCCAAAGAATACATTGAGGAACATTTCGTAGATCTTTCACCCATTATTGCGATCAATTGCTTTCGCTTACGAGTAATACTTTTTCCTCCAACTCTTTGTTTTTCGAATGCCGCAAACCAAAAGAAAAAAAGGAAAATGGTGAAGAAGTCTAATCTATTTCTAGTAAAATATTTGCAAACAAAGATCTCTCGAGATAAATAGGACCCCGGACATACAATAGTATAAAACTCTAAAATATAAAATATGGAATAGTCCTTGCGCATATAA
Organism: Stephania yunnanensis; assembly: GCA_039657365.1. Classification (NCBI taxonomy): domain Eukaryota; kingdom Viridiplantae; phylum Streptophyta; class Magnoliopsida; order Ranunculales; family Menispermaceae; genus Stephania; species Stephania yunnanensis. Next base: position 8,531,121 of record CM077582.1, read on the forward strand.
ATCATATTAGTTGAGATAATCCAAGAAGTAAGACACAATCTTATTCTTCAATTGTTCCTCTAGAATCCGATTATCTGCTGATTTTATCTGCATCAATCGAGTCAGATAATTTAACCATAAGGTCAATAAAAAATATATTGTAAGGCAATTAAGATTAGGACTTGAACTCAATGCATTTTGCAGATCTTATGCTTCTAATTTTCAATCATCAATAAACCATTTGAGACTCGTACAATGTTGAAGGATTAAAGATCACCTCTAGCTCAAAATCATTCTCATTACACCGATTCGCCAATCTCATAATTGTCTGTCATGCATGAAAAATATCCTTTGGAATAATCAGTTTTCTAAAACAAAAAGATAAACGAAGTGAAGGATGTCAAGAAGAAACATATCTCGCCGCATGTCAACCAAGGATGTATCGGCTCATCGAGGCCTTGCCATTTTCGACGATACGTTGCTTTAAAACCACCATTTGCCTCATAATAATGTTATTACTCATTTTACTTTTGTATGACATTTTTATGAGAATTTACTATAATGTTATTACTCGTTCTATATGAAACAAAATATATTAAAAATGCAAATAAGTAGAATGAATTTAACATTCCAATATACGATATCAAGCAAAAATAGAAACAAACACCTTTATCAAGCAAAATAAATGTTGCAGTAGGTGCTTTGGATAGTTCTCTCCATGTAAAATCTTGAATGCGAGTATGTAAGGAATTCGTTGTGAAGCTACTACCGCTTGGTACATAAATCACCAAGACAAAGCACACCCTTCATTTCATGTCCATTAATCTCATTAGCTCTTACTCCCAATTTCGTTGCTTACTCTGGCTTATCAAACCTCATGACTTAGTCCAGTCTAGAGAAGTGAATTCCATCTATACAACTTTCATTCTTCTTTTACTAATCAAACTAAAAATTAAATTAGATTTACAGAATTAATATTTTTGCTAAGAAATCAATCTAAAAATTTGATACAAGCTCCATAGATACTTATTACATCTAAAACAAATACAACCATGAACAAAATTCTAGATTAAAACAATGAATCCAAGAAATTAAAAAAAAAAGGCAACGCTAAGAAAAATCCAGTTAAGTTTAATACCTTATTGTACTATTAATTTGGTCTTCGTCAAATTCGAACATGGACAATAGTGATTAAGATAGCAATGCTATTTCTAATTTTTTTCTTTCAACCACAAAATCCCCTCTAAAGTTCAAGACAATATAGGAGAACGGTGTCATAAAGCAAGGGAGACAACTATTAATAGTTTTTTATCTTCATTTTTTAGAGATGAGTGATCCTTACCTTCCAAAAATCAATGCCACAAAGAATGGTCCTTGCGATGTCACCATTCCTCTTGAACACTAACCAGGAACAAATGACAATGAGACATTCACACATTTAGTGTGAACAAACTTAATTAAATATATAGATCAAAAGCACGAAATCCACAAGGAACAAGAGAAAAAAATAAGCAAAAAGAGAAATCAAACCTAAGATTTACCCAAAACAAAAAAACACCGCTTGAACTTAAAGCATGATATCGATCCAACATACTACGAAACAATGTACGAAATCAAAGCAACCCAACTTCCACTTATTTGAATCGGACCAACAAACCCATATAGAGGAGATGAGGCTTTGATACAGATTGATCGATAGATCCAAATGAGATGTATCTACTAATACTAATACTTAATGAGTTTTAGAAATTGATAATGACAAAATCAAATTGGGGAGAGAGAGAGAGAGAGAGAGAGAGAGAGAGAGAGAGAGAGAGAGAGAGAGAGAGAGAGAGAGAGAGAGAGAGAGAGAGAGAGAGAGAGAGAGAGAGAGATGGGGTTGCAGAGACTTACTTGTTTATTGTGTGTAACCGATTGATTGGTGAATAGCTTGAAATATACAACGAGATTGAGAGATTGGTGATGAAGGCGGAGTTGAGATGAAAAGAGCGCTAGAGAAGAAGAAGAGTTGTGAGATTGGAGAGACGTGAAGAAGAAGAGTTGTGAGATTGGGGAGAGGAGACAAAAAAGAGACGTGAGAGAAAGCAATGAAGGCCAAGAGAAAAAAATAGAAAGTGAGAGGAGGCGAGAGAATAGGAATGGAAGAGTAGAAATCAGGAAAGGATATAGGGACAAAAAAGTAAATTTGATTACGACTCAAAAATTTGTGATTCGTGCTTTTATATATATGATAGATATATATGATCTCCATAAATGAAAACAGAGAGGAAAAAAAAAGAAAAACAGTGAACGAGAGAAACTGAGGAAGAAGAGATTGGCGGTGAAAGTGAGAGACCGGGAGAAAGAGAGAGAGCACCGAAAGCTTGAGGAAGGTGAGTTGATCTCGCACTGTTGTTGCTACTGTCGTTGTTGTTGTTGTTGCATTCGGTGTGGCGGCCATGGAGGCCGAACCTTCATGGCCGACCGAGATAAATTGGGGGAGATGGCAAGGGGATCTCCCTTGCCATCAAAACCCATGGGGTTGGAGTTGGGAGCCAACCCCAACATAGAAAAAAAAAAAAAAAAAAAAAAAAAAAAATACAAACCAGAGCACTTCGAGTGCTCGGAGAAGAAGACCATGGTCGGTCGTCGCCGGGTGGGTCGGGCCGACCCGAACCCGCGGGCGGGATGGTCGGGTCAAACCGACCCGAGTCCAGCTAGACCGGGTCGGGTCGACCCAGATCCGGTTGGACCGGGTCGGGTTTGACCCGGACCAACCCATTTATATATATATATATATATATATATTAATGTATATATTTCATTATTTTATTATTTAATTAATTTAACAGTTTTTAATATATAATAAATTCTTGAAAAAGATAAAAATTATAGAAAATTCAGGACAATTCCAGAAAAATGGAAAAAAAAATACATTTTTGACCCAAATTAATAAAACTTCCATATTTCTATAAAAAGTGAAAATTTTGGGAGTCGGTCGAGGCGTTATACCGGGGTTTTACCTCGAAAAACGCAAAATCGGTAAATTGGTCTCGAACTTAATTTCGACCGATTTTGACCAACTTATAAATTGTGAATAAGTAATAATAACACTAAATTGATAAATTTTCAAATGTTAGGACAATAGAGGAGCAATTACGGGGTTTGGGTGCGTACATCGACGCGACAGTTCGGATAGCTTAGGAATTTCTTTGTGTGTATGTAAGTAAACTGATTTGAGACATTTATTTACATTTCATTCCATTTATTTATTTATTTTCAGTTATTCGAACTGAATTACCTTTGAAATCCATATGCTATGACTTGTTCATTTGCTCATTTTATGATGTTCATAGCATACTCTGTTTTGTATATCATTGATTCTAATTCCTATACTTTGTCATATTGATTGTCGGGTGTGAATCAGTGATATAGCATGCTATTAGGATAGTTTGTATACTTTGACTCAAATCCTTTGTGCAGTGATATGCTATTACATCTCTTGGATTCCAATACTGCGTCGTTTTTGAATATGAAAGTGGTTCTTGTGGTTAGGGTCATTTGATGATAGGAATTCCGCTTTCATACGAGGGTCACTAGACTTGTCGGGATGTTAGGAAATTTCTCCACTACCTTGCATGACACACGAGGTAACGTGCCTCGAAGGGGTAACTTAGGACCTCGGGGTTTGTTGGCGCAAGAATAACTTGGTTGAACATGACGAGTTTTAAAACTATGTTAGCAAGTATACATTCAGGTGACGACTAATTCACTTGGAATAGAAAAGGCGTAATCGTAAGTACGACCTTTTGAATTATGATAAAGAGCTCAATTTGTGATGAAATGCTATGTAGCAGAGCTCAGATTGTAGTGGACAGGCCGATGTGATGAAGATCGCGGCCGACCGACCCTAATCCATTACTACTTAACCTGAAGTCAGTTTCCTATGTGATTAACTCAAGTATCTCTTTGCATGATATTCCTTTCAGCATAAGTTTCTATTTAAATTATGCAATTTGATACTTGTTGCTTATTCGGGAATGTGGATTGATGTCTCTCAGTATTACTTAAATATATTCATGCACTCACCGTCTAGTTTGTGACGGTGGTGCAGATCAACCGAGTAGCAGACCAGGCAAAGAGAAGATTGGTGACTACCTCTGAGCCGGCGGAGGACTGCTACGACATACTTTTGTACGTTTTGTTTTATTTTGTATTACAGTTTTATGTACATGCTTTTACTTTTGGGTTGAGCGATAGGAACACCTGACTATAGACACATGTTATATATATCACCATTTTTGTTTATATATGCATGTGATCACTATTTCCTGGTTTTTCCACAATAGGTTAGGCCTTAGGATTTCATTTTAACTAGTAATTTAGTAAGACTTCCGCTGAATAATTGGTTAGATAAAAAAAAAAATTAACTCTGATTTATAGACAACCATAGGTTAGTCACTAGAAAAATTAAGTTAACTGTAGGTGGTATCATAAATGGTAGGCATTTAGGTATTTAAATAAGGCTGACTAGTTCCTGGTTAGGTCCTATAGGGGAGATTAGGGCTTAATTAGGGATTAGGCCGGGCGGTGCCCTTATTTGTAGTTGGGGCCGTCACAGGCAGTTCTTACGACTACTGTACCGATCGTAGTACCGATCAGAATCGCGACACCGATGATAGCAACTCCAAGGCGGAGACAAGGTGCGATACCATTTTCCACACCCCATCACTGGTTCGACAATGTAGTTCACTTTGGTGAAAGATTTCATCAGACTGAAACCTATATATTTTGACGGTCAGAGGGAGTTTGAGAAGGTTGAGAAGTGGGTCTTGTCGCAGGAGAAGTTACATAGAGTCTTGCAGATTGATGATAGACTTAGAGCGGAGATTTCTTCGTACACCTTGCAGCGAGATGCCGATGTGTGGTGGCGTGCGACGATAGCTGCTGAGGGAGAGTTTGAGTCTTGGGATGCGTTCAAGACTAAGTTCTATCAGCAATACTTTCCACCCGCTGTGATGAAGCGGTTGAGGAAGGAGTTCATGAACATAAGACAGGGAGCCGACGAGACAGTTATGAGATACCGAGACAGATACGGCTATTTGAAGCAGTTTGCCGGAGATCTTGTGAAGGAGGATGCCGATGAGGTATATTATTTTAGCGATGGACTGAGGCCGGATATTGGTTTCTACTTGGCCAGTTCGGGTGCCAAGACACTGGGAGAAATTTTCGAGCGGGCATTGGCTCACGAGACTTATTATATGAGCCGCGTGGCTGACGGGACACCCCTAGTACCTGCGATGACACCTGATCAGATGGCAGAGTATGAGCGGAGAAGACAGAGAGGCAAAGGACCGAGGAGATGGGATAGGGGTGTTCAGGGGGCGATTGTGCCTTATGTAGCACCTCCTACACCTTTGCAGACTATTGTGGGTCGACCTCCTGTACCGCCACTAGTCAGACCTGCATTGCCAGCTCCTACTACGTCTACTTTACCCGCTTTACCAGCACCACCAGCCTCACGTCGCAAAGATGGTGGTAGAGGCGAGGTAGAGGTAGAGGGAGGACGAGACGAGATAGTTCCAGACCAGGGCGAGACAGACATTTCCACAGGCTCAGGATCGGACACACGTTCAGTCGAGAGCATTCACTTGTTATCGATGTGGTCAGGAGGGACATATCAGTCGAGAGTGTCCACAGCCAGCGACAGTGATTCCACCACAGCGTCGAGAGGTCGTCCATACGATTGCACAGCCTAACACAGACGCTACGCGGAAACTTATTGAGGGTATGATTTCTATTTGCGGTTATCGAGCTTATGTTTTATTTGATTCGGGTTCTACAGTTTCTTTCATTTCTAGTCGCATGGTCAGCATGTTAGGGTTGAAACCAATTAGTGTCGAAGTCCATTTGATTTTGAGTACGGCAGCTGGAGATAGAGTGTACCCTAATTCTCTGGTGGAGAGATGTCCAGTAGAGATCGACAGGGTCGAGTTACCTGCAGATTTCAGGGTGCTAGAATTTTTGGAATTCGATGCGTTGCTAGGGATTGATTGGCTAGCATCATATCATGCTCATATCGACTGTTTTGCGAAAACAGTGAGATTTGAGATTCCAGGGCGTCCAGTGTTCGTGTATAGTGGTAGTACACCGAGAGCCGTGAGCACTCGAGGTCGGCTTGCGACTAGTGGGAGATGGAGACTTTGGTATCTGTATATACTGTTGCAGAGAGTCATGAACCGAAACTTGCAGAGATTTTGGTTGTGTGCGAGTTTCCCGACGTGTTTCTGGAAGACTTACCTGGATTACCACCACCGAGGGAGATTGATTTCATTATTGAGTTGGTGCCAGGGACGAAATCGATATCTATACCACCATACCGCATGGCTCCACGAGAGTTGGAAGAATTGAGAAAACAGTTGCAAGAATTGAGCGAGAAGGGATTCATCACACCTTCGATATCACCATGGGGAGCGCCGGTCTTGTTTGTGAAGAAGAAGGATGGTACCTTGAGACTGTGTATTGATTACAGACAATTAAATAAGGTCACAGTCAAGAACAAGTATCCACTACCGCGTATTGATGACTTATTCGATCAGCTGAGAGGAGCGCAATTTTTCTCCAAGATAGATCTACGATCAGGGTATCATCAGCTGAGAATCAGGGAGGATGATAGATACATAACAGCGTTTAGTACGAGGTATGGACACTATCAGTTCATAGTCATGCCATTTGATTTGACTAATGCTCCTGCCATGTTTATGGATTTGATGCATCGAGTGATGAGACCATATCTTGACCGCTTTGTGATCGTATTTATTGATGATATATTGGTGTACTCGAAGACTCGAGAAGATCACGAGCAGCACCTCAGGGAGACGTTGCAGACTTTGAGGGAGCACAGATTATATGCCAAATTCAGTAAGTGTGAATTTTGGTTGTCCGAGGTTAAATTTTTGGGTCATGTAGTTGGAGCAGCAGGTATTGCTGTAGATCCAGCAAAGATTCAGGTGATTTTGGATTGGCCAGCGCCGACGTCAGTAACGGAGATTCGTAGTTTTCTGGGGTTAGCAGGCTATTACCGAAGGTTCGTGAAGGATTTTTCGAAGATCGCTTCACCAATGACCAAGTTGACCCAAAAAGACGTGAAGTTTCATTGGTCGGATGAATGCGAGGAGTCATTTGCCAAATTGAAGAACTTGTTGACTACCGCACCAGTGTTGATATTGCCAGAGGCTGGAAAGGGTTTCATGGTGTACACAGATGCTTCTCGTATGGGGTTAGGTTGTGTGTTGATGCAAGAGAAAAGTACGGTGGCCTATGCATCAAGACAATTGAAGATACATGAGAAGAACTACCCAACTCATGACTTAGAGTTGGCGGCGGTAGTGTTTGCTCTGAAGATATGGAGACATCATCTGTATTGAGAGAAGTTCACACTCTATACTGACCATAAGAGTTTGAAATATCTCTTCACACAGAAAGAGCTGAATATGAGACAACGCAGATGGTTAGAGTTTTTGAAAGACTATGACTTTTCTTTGGAATATCATCCAGGAAAAGCAAATGTCGTTGCTGATGCGCTGAGTAGAATTCCGACTAGAAATGCTGAGACTATTCGATGTCATATGACGCACGAGTATGGTTTACTCGAGGCGGCGGCGAGGTTGAGTCAGTCAGATGTTGCTAATGACACGGAGGTACGAATTTGTGCTCAAGTGAGACTTCAGACAGTGTCGACTCAAAGAGTGTCAGAGGATCAGAAAGCTGACATACTGTATCCAAGATTCAGCGAGTTAGCGCAGAGTTCCGAATGTACTTGACTGGGCGGAGACAGCAGATCAGTGTCTCAGATTTCGAGGCAGATTGTGGATACCGGAAGTGGCAGAGCTGAGAGATGAGATTCTTCAGGATTCACATCGTTCCCAGTTCACTGTTCATCCAGGAAGGACCAAAATGTATCATGATATGAAAAGACATTTTTGGTGGCCTAGGATGAAAGCGGACATATCAGAGTATATCAGGAACTGTGGGATCTGTCAGCAGGTGAAGGCAGAGCATCGTAGACCTGGAGGATTACTACAGCCACTTCCCATTCCACAATGGAAGTGGGAAGACATAGCTACGGATTTCGTTCGAGGACTGCCGAGGACGGTTCATAGACATGATTCCATCTGGGTGATTGTGGACAGATTGACGAAATCTGCCCATTTCATACCAGTTGCAACTCATTACACATTTGACCAGCTGAGTGTATTGTTCGAGAGAGAGATTATCAGGCTGCATGGAGTACCTTTGACTATTACGTCAGACAGAGATGCTATGTATACATCCAGGATGTGGCGGAGTATGCAGGAGCAATATGGTACACGCTTACAGTTTAGACACAAACCTTTCACCCTCGAGATCGATGGATGACGATCGAGAGATTGATTCAAACTCTCGAAGATATGCTCGGGCGTGTGTACTTGAGTTTGGCGGATCGTGGGAAGAGTATTTACCTTTGTGTGAATTTGCATACAACAAAGCTTATCAAAGCGAGTATTGAAATGGCGCCATTTGAGGCGTTATATGGCAGACCATGTCGCTCACCATCTTGTTGGGCTGAGCCAAAAGATCGAAATTTGTTAGGGCCTGAAATTATTGTCGATCACACAGAAAAGGTAAGGCAGATTCGCCAGAAGCTTAAGGGAGCCCAGGAGAGGCAAAAGAAGTATGCAGACATGTATCGCAGCGATCTCACGTACGATGAGGGAGCTTTAGTGTATTTAAAGGTTTCTCCTCGTAAGGGTCATCATCGATTTGGTTTGAAAGGCAAATTAGCACCGAGATTCATCGGACCTTTCAAAATCAAAAAACGAGTTGGAAAGGTTGCTTATGAGTTAGAGTTGCCTCCACAAATGTCGGGTATTCATCCGGTGTTTCATATTTCGATGCTTCGACTAGCTAAGTCAAAGGCAGGCGAGAGACCGACAGTGGATTTGAGTCAGATTGATTTGAGTGAAGATATCTCATATGAAGAGCAACCCGTTCAAATTCTTGACCGAAAGGTACAACAAGTTGAGAAACAAGTCTATCCCGAAAGGTGTTAGTGAAGTGGCGGTTTCATGGAGATTCGGAACTCACTTGGGAACGAGAAGACTATATGCGCGACGATTTCGTACCTTTTTGAGTCAGGTATATTTTAAAATTCGTTTAGTTTAAGTTCGAGGACGAACTTCCTATTAGTTGGGAAGTATTGTCACGGCCCAATAATTAATGCACGTTTAATTCGTTAATTAGGACACAATGACCCGTGACGTGGGACCGCAAGATGCGATACGTGTCATTACCGAGGCACGGTGGCCGAGGTAAATGTTATATTTGTTGTGTTGTTTGCCTAGTGTCTTGTATATGTGTAGACTACTAAGTCATTTACGGGTATGCAGATACCGAGACGAGCGGGGACGCGCCTCGAATCGCGTGCCGACGTGGGCCCGAGGTAGCAGCTCGTGGGGTAAGTAGAATTTGTTCAATTATAAAAAAAAAAAAAAAACAAATGTGTAGAAGTGAGTGGTGGGGGTGAGGCCACATCACCTCACTTATCCATACACCATATATATATATATATATATATATATATCACTTTGATCTTTCAAACTAATAAAAACAAAAGCAACACAACGCACAGAGAGACAAAAATGAAAAAAAAAGAAAGAGAAAAAAGTGAACGAAGAAGAAGAAAAAGAGATTGGCGGTGAGAGAGAGAGAGATCGGGGAGAGAGAAAGAGATCGACAGTCGAAGGTGAGTTGATCTCGCGTTGTTGCTACCGTCGCTCGTTGTTGTTGTTGTTGTTGTTTGGGTTGTCGTTGTTGGCCGCCATGTTCGGCCATGGAAGGCTCGGCCTCCATGGCCGAAAGGCGTGAGGAAGAAGATGGCGGGGGTCTCCCATGCCATCAACTTCGATGGTTTAGGGATGGACGCCAAAGTCCTAACGCCTCAAAAAAAAAAAAAAAAAAAAAAAAAAAAAAAAAAAAAAAAAGAGAAACCAGAGCACGAATGCTCGGTGAGAAGAAGAGGGAGTCGGGTCGGGTCGACCCGAACCCATATGGGTCGGGCCGGACCGACCCCGACCATGAGGACCGGGTCAGACCGACCCGGATCGGGTTGGACCGGGTCGGGTTGACCCGGATTCACCCTAATATATATAATATATATTTAATTATTTAATTAATTTAACAGTTTTTAATACATAATAAATTCCTGAAAATAGATAACAATTATAGAAAATTCAGGAAAATTCCAGCAAAATGGGAAAAAATATATTTTTGACCCAAATCAATAAAACGTCCATATTTCTATAAAAAGTGAAAATTTTGGGAGTCGGTCGAGGCGTTATACCGGAGTTTTACCTCGAAAAACGCAAAAAATCGAGAAATTGGTATTTCGATCGATTTCGACCAACTTATAACTTGTGAATAAGTAATAATAACACTAAATTGATAAATTTTCAAATGTTAGGACAGTAGAGGAGCTATTACGGGGTTTGGGTGCGTACATCGACGCGACGGAAGCCGGATAGCTTAGAAATTGCTGTGTGTATGTAAGTAAACTGATTTGAGACATTTATTTACATTTCATTCCATTTATTTATTTCTTCTCAGTTATTCGAACTGAATTACCTTTGAAATTCATATGCTATGACTTGTTCAGTTGCTCATTTTATGATGTTCATAGCATACTATGTTTTTTATATCATTGATTCCAATTCTTATATTTTGTCATGTTGATTGTTATGTGTGGAAGTCATTGATATAGCATGCTATTAGGATAGTTTGTATACTTTGACTCAAATCCTTTGTGCAGTGATATGCTATTACATCTTTTGGATTCCAATACTGCGTCGTTTTTGACTATGAAAGTGGTTCTTGTGGTTAGGGTCATTTGATGATAGAAATTCCGCTTTCATACGAGGGTCACTAGACTTGTCGGGATGTTAGGAAATTTCTCCACTACCTTGCATGACACACGAGGTAACGTGCCTCGAACGGGGTAACCGGACCTCGGGGTTTGTTGGCGCAAGAATAACTTGGTTGAACATGACGAGTTTTAAAACTCGGGTATGTTAGCAAGTATACATTCCGGTGACAACGAATTCACTTGGAATAGAAAAGGCGTATCGTACGTACGACCTTTTGACATTAGAGCTCAATTGGTGATGAAATGCTATGGAGCAGAGCTCAGATTGTAGTGGACAGGCTGATGTGATGAAGATCGCGACCGACCGACCCTAATCCATTACTACTTAACCTGAAGTCAGTTTCATATGTGATTAACTCAAGTATCTCTTTGCATGATATTCCTTTCAGCATAAGTTTCTATTTAAATTATGCAATTTGATACTTGTTGCTTATTCGGGAATGTGGATCGATGTCTCTCAGTATTACTTAAATATATTCATGCACTCACCGTCTAGTTTGTGACGGTGGTGCAGATCAACGAGAGCAGAGACCAGTGCAAAGAGAAGATTGGTGACTACCTCTCGAGCGGCGGAGGACCGCTACGACCTAATTTCGTACGTTTTGTATGCTTTTGTATAACTTTTTGTTATATACATGCTCATTTGCTTTTTTGGTTGAGTGATAGGACTATAGAACTGGACACATGTTATATATATCACCATTTTTGTTTATATATGCATGTGATCACTATTTCCTGGTTTTTCCACAATAGGTTAGGCCTTAGGATTTCATTTCCACTAGTAATTTAATAAAACTTCCGCTGAATAATTGGTTAGATAAAAAAAAAATTAACTCTGATTTATAGACAACCATAGGTTAGTCACTAGAACAATTAAGTAAACTGTAGGTGGTATCATAAATGGTAGGCATTTAGGTATTTAAATAAGGCTGACTAGTTCATGATTAGGTCCTATATGGGAGATTAGGGCTTAATTAGGGATTAGGCCGGGCGGTGCCCTTATTTGTAGTTGGGGCCGTCACATACGTATAACACATTCAATACTTCTAGTAGCTCATTGTCAGCGATGGTTGTGGCGACCATGTCGTCGTCCTCATAGCGCAGGTTGGTGATCACTGGGTAAGACACTTTGAGGAACCAAGGTAGGTAATCCGGTGTAGCCAAAAACTCGAACTCTGCCTTGTTACCACGAACTTCGAGAGCCAACAAATGATTCCGCCAACGCTCCCAATTGTCTTGTTGAAACTGTTGGGTTTTGGGGTTCATACGCAGCGGAGATTACAAAACAATTTTGACAAAAACTCCAATAGGATCCGAATCTAGCTCCATTAAAACGTTTAAACCAAGAAAACTTAATCATACCTCGGTCGCAAAATACCTTTCTGAAGGTTGATCGATCTCTAAGGCGCTGCCAACGACGAACGCCATCTACCAGCAGTCCACACACCAACGGCGGCCGAGATTCAAAGTGGTAGCTTCAAGAGAATATCAAACTTTTTTGTTTCTCTCCAAAACGATCCAGAGCGTAGCAGAAAACCCTAATTCGTTTCTAAACGAAAATAGAGTTTCGGCCTTAAAATTTCATCCCTGTGTTCTAACTTAAAGCGTCTATTTATACAACCCTTGTATATAGACGGTTAAGTAAATTACATATATGCCCCTACTTAAAGAAGTATAAGTGTAATACACGACAAGGATATTTCCGTCATGAATTTTATCATATAAAATTCATTTTTCTCAACCAACTTAAAATCTCGCAAAAATATTATTAGTGTGCGACCCAGTAGGCTCATACAACGTTGTCAGTGTACCAAAACACATTTTGATATACAAGTCATAAACGACCTCTAGCAAGACATTATGACTATTCAAGTTGTATGAATATCAAATCGATACAACCTAATCTATTGTGTATACAACATCCTTTTGTCATACGATATCATTTTGATCAAACATAAGGCATAGAATTGTCATCCAACATGTTCAATCGTACTAGTCTCGATCTCTAAGTAGACTGAAAACATTCAAGTGATATTGATCAATATCAATTCACTTAGACTAGGCATTTTAACAGTCTAACACATCGAGTGATCCCACTGGATATCTCTCTTTATATGAGAGGGACAATGTGACGGCCCCAATTTTCCACAAACTGGGCATTGCCCGACTTAAGCCCAAGTGGACCCCCGAGCCAGTCTCGCAAGGTCAACGCAGGCTTAGTCAACCTTCTAATCCCTCATTATACGTAAATTCACAATTTTAAGTTGAGTTATTAATATTTTGCACGTTTTACAATTTAGCGGAAGCAATTACTACAAATAAATAACTCAACAGTATTTGAAAAGAGTTAGACAACCTAATTGTGGAACCCAGTAAATATGTTACCATCATCAGAGGAGGGTAAATACAAGATATATATGCACAAAATATCAATGTTGTTAAAAAAAGTATATTTAACAATACAAAAGCTTCACCTAGCTATAGAGTCTTCTCCTTGTTGTACCGTAGATCTGCACTCAGTCAAACATGAGATTAACGAGCCCAGGTAAGTAAAAATCCAGTAGAATCTAAACAGTAATTCAAGATAAAATGAAACAGTCTAAAAGTCATGCAGATAAAAAGAAAACTATACGGAATGCATGAAAATGAGACTCTAAAACAATGAAAGTACAATGAGAATGAATGTCAAAGGAAACAATATAGAGAGGTGCCCAAGTAGTCTAAGACCACCGAATGTGGGTGCCACAGAGTCGCGACAACGCCAAGCAGACTCGGTCATAGGATGCGGCATCGCCGTACCTAGAATGTCGCGAATGAGAGATATTGACGGCGCCCCGGATAAAACACATTTCATTGCGACTAAATACTGTGACTCGAGGTCATGGCCCCAGTTGCGAGCCGTCGACCACTCCAATGAGAGACACGAGTACGACTCACTTGACCCTCGGACACTCATAAGTGAGTGGAAATTCTAAGAAAATGACATGATTTAACATCAAACAAACATGCAAGCTTAATGAACTACTGTACATTTTCTAACTGGTTTTACTTACCTCGAAATTCGCAAATCGTCCTCAACATGTCCAGTTCATGCCTCGATTTGCGCATCGACACCCGACTCCTAAGTCACTGATGTCCATTTATAACAATTAAATTACTTAAATCAGGCAAATCGCACTAAAATTAGGTGAAGTACACTTCACCTCCATCGCGTCGTTGAAATTCGTCGAAGTCACGCCTCCGATCGGTTCGACAAAGCCATCAAGTTGTTCACCGCGCCGACGTGCCACCACCGCTGCCGGCGTTACTGCCGCCGCCGCCTTGTTGCCGTGCTTGCGCCGGAGTTTATTGTCGCCGCCCATTGTTACATGCGTCACTCGCCGCCAGCATTCGCATCTCTCGCCGCTTACCACCGCAACCATGCCGCCGTCGACGTCCAGCTGCTGACGATCCCGCCGTCCTCCGCTGGTCGCCGTTGTCTCGCAGCTGCTGGCCATTTCACCCCATAGCCGACCGTCACCAAACCGCCGCGGGTCCGCGTCCTGCTTCCACCGCGCTCACTTGTCTGCGTCGTCTCCGATATGCCATCACCGCGAGCCGTTGTTGGGACACTGGCCGTCCGCCGCTGTCCAGCTGGAGTGCTCTGCGCCCTCCGCCATCTCTCTCTCTCTCTCACACACACACCTCACGATCTCCCTCTCTCTTTCTCTCTTTCTCTTATTTCACTCTCTCTCTCTCTCTCCTGATCTTATATATATATATATACATATATATACATTTTTTTATTTTCTTTTTGATATGACCACATTAAAATCATTATAGCCACATTACGCCGCTACCTCGGTCCACGTCGACAAGCGACTCGAGGCGCGTCTCCGTACGTGTTTCGACTTCCCAAATTCTCCGCGTATATGTTACTCGTAACACAACTCAATGATTAGTATTCTAATCTCAAATTGAATATTCTCGGTGTCTCAACTTGAGATTCAGACATACGTGTTTTGACGAGTGGATCCCACTTTCGACCATGACTTGACACGTGACACAAGTCAAATTTTTGGGCCGTTACAGACAAATTCTATCTCGATTACACAACTTCATCACATTGCTCACACAATAACCAATCGCAACCTTTATAATCGTCCGATTAAAGACAACGTTTGATTGTGTCTAATCATTGTGTTCCTAATGTTGAAGTTTTTGGTAATCTCAAGTCAGAGGATTGAAAAATATACCTATCATGAGAAACAACTATGACTTAATCCATGTGATGTTCTCATATTGGGTCATTCCAGTACTTTGTTCCCTAACAAGTACTCGTGATCTTGATTCATATCCTTATACGTATAATCATCATATGATCATCAATCAAGACTCACACTAGTCTTAATTCATTATAGTTCCCAGTATAATGATCGATTAGGGACATTTATGATATTTCTGCAAATACCCATGGATCTTATTATAATGTAAACATGTAAATTAATTATAATAAACAGTAAATGAAATCCTCTATTTATTAACTAAAAGTATTCATAAAGACAGTTAATGGATTGACCTAGGGCACATGGCCCAACAGGAACCCATACTTGACCGAGTATTTATTCGCAGATGGGCCTCGATGTGCGTCCAATTGGCGGTACGGAGGATCTGGTATAGATTGCACGTGGCCAAACTGTCTCAGAATCCTCTCCGAACGGTAGGGCTCCACTACATCCATGTACTTCAGTGTCCCACTGTAGAAGGCCAACGCGTTCACACCTCCATTACCCCTGTAATTAACATATGGGTCCCAAGTGACCTAATCAAACATAGACAACCATTATTAGTAACCATACACTAGATGCAACATTAAGATCCGAATTTGGCTAAATATCTCACCTCACTAGGTCGCAACCTATCCAACGTTCTCTTAATGGACTCGACCTTGTCAACATTCATCACAGACTCATGCTTTTGAATCCATCTGCATACACGAGGTTGCATGTAGTCCACGTATTTCGCATTGGGTGTGGCGAGCCCAAGTTTGAAATGGTCGTACACATATCCCTGCAAATACATACAACGTTAGTTATTCCGCAAATACAAAAATTAATAATAATTATACCCTAAACAATGTAAGTCAATTTTATAATAAACCTCAAGTAATGTGAGGTAGCCGGCAATCTGAGAAACTTGTAATCTGGTGGCGGACCCCAAGTGTCGGTACAAGTACGCCAATGCAGCTGCACCCCATGCGTAATTTCCCACGTCGTCCAAATCTTCTAAAAGCTTCAACAACGCGATAGATACCCGAGATCCATTCTTATCCGCAAACAGGGTGCAAGAAAGTAGATACAACAAGTACGCTCGCGCTGTGCATTCCACAGGAGGATAAGTTGTGTTCCTCAAACCAGCTTTGGGGCACCATCGACTTTTCAACCAACATTTTCGCACTGTGAGCCCCTTACTGATATTCGCTTCCTCCCCAGCCTCTTCAATGCTAACCCCAAGTAGTTTTGAGACCAACTTAATAACATCCGAGCGAGATTCCTCCGTGTACCTCGCGAAGTTCTCAACTACCACCACTTTGCCCGTCACAGGAATCTTCAGGAGGATGCTCACATCCTCCAAGGAGATCGACATTTCACCAAATGGTAAGTGAAATGTGTTCGTCTCCGGCTGCTACCGCTCCACAAATGCAGAGATAACCTCCTTGTTAACCTTGTGGTGTGAACAGTCTATCAGCGTATTCAACCCAGAACGCTGAATAATCCTTTGAAGGCCCTCGGTATCAGGGTGACACGACCGTAAATCCCATTCTTGGATATGAGCTCTGTGATTGATACACTTGAGTATCAAACGCTCCTGCAACAACAGACACATCTCATTAGCTTAGCGAAAACCCTAAGTTTTTAAGTATTCCATTCAATGAAACTTTATATACCTCATTGCTCCAAATCGCTAATGCGACATGATCCTTAAAGCTCTTCAACAAAGCACCGTCTAAAGCACCACCGGGGAAAGGAGCACGCATTTCAACACCCCCTTCTGAGTCTCCTTCATTATGTCCACCTCCACCACTAGTACTCCCACCCACATTACGATCAGTTTCCGTGGTGTTCGCCGCCGCTGATGAGTCACTGCTACTAGACTTCGATGCATGAACCTCCTCTTGGCCTCGGGTAACGACAAAATCTTTTTGTCGTCGTGTCTCGATGTTGGAACCCTCATCGTGCAATTGTAAATTCCTTGCACGATTTCCATCAATCTTAGCCTTTCCCTTAACATCTGCATTCTCCTTCTCTTTCTCTTTCCGATAAGATGCAGTCGGGGGTCTCCGGCCGCCTCGCCTTCGGTTACCCTCGACACCTCAACACCAACCTCCTCCCTAGTCACCGGGGTTTTCGAACGAGCCATACCTGAAAACACTACAACATGTAAGTGCCTGGAGCAGAAACAAAAGTACAATTAAAAAAAAAAGAACAAAATCTACCATTTCTATAGTCTCGGTCAAGCAGGTTAAAGAAAAACCTTAAATTCTCAATTACGCATAACCGAGAAAGGAATAAAAGTCTCGGTAATGGGCAACCAAGAGAAATGCTACGTTTTCGGTTGTACATCACCGACATGACATAAACAATACACTTTGACTTACTATCGTGAAAAAAATCTGTTGTAATTATAACACAATGTTGATTTGTGAGGGGAAAGGAAGATTTTGAACTTTGGTAAATGATTGAGCTAACCTTTGAGCAGCCTAAAAAAATCAGTTGTAATTATAACACAATGTTAATTTGGGAGGGCAAAGGAACACTGAACACCGAATTGAGCTAACCTTTTGAGAAGCCCAGCACCAAAGCTGCCAAAAACCCTAGTCTCTGTGGAGTTGATTTGGAGCTAGCGAAGGGAGACCATGTAATAAATTCTTTTTGTTTTAATCTTGATTTCTTGCAATTTACTTTCATTATTATATACTTATGCCTCTCATTTGGCACTCAATGCAATCTGGTTTTACTTTTATCTGTGATTTCTGATTAAGGGTTTGAACATTGAAAGTGACCATTTACAATATGATTCCTAATGGGCGTTTTTTTTTTTTTTTCATCAAAAATATGTGATGGGTTTGTTCAAGCCAACTACTTCAATAAAAAATGTGATCTTCTCAATTATTTCACGTGGAACACTTGGTAGCAGATCCCAAATGATAAGGTAGAAGAGCATAGGATATGAATAAAATATTTAGAATGCATTTATTTATTTATTAGTGCAAGCAGTGTTCAATCATCTAATTTTAGTTGACTGCAAATCAAGAGATAGTTGATCCCTTGCAGGCAGCAGCTGATCTCATATCTCCATTGCACAATCTCACATTGCTTCTTTCATTTCCTTGTTTGCTTATGCCTCCACAAATGGCTGAAGACATTCTTGTGAATGGTATTGCTGAGATTTTGAACAAGTTGGGAGCATTTGCGGCCCACGAAATCGGTCTCGTGCGGGGCGTGAAAGGTGAGTTGGAAAAGCTTCAAAACATGGTGGACATGATCCGGAAAGTGTTGGAGGATGCAGAGAAGCGTCAAGTGAACGAGGAGGCGGTCAGACTTTGGTTGCAAAGGCTCAAGCAAGCTGCGTGGGACGCCGAAGGCATACTGGATGAAGTTTCGAACGAGACTCTACGAAGGGAAATGAAGAACAAGGTGCGCAATTTCTTTTCACTTTCCAATTCGCTTGCATTTCGTCTCAAAATGGCTCATAGAGTACAAAGTGTCAATCGAATCTTAGCTGACATTGCAAAGGAAAAGAATGTTTTCAATTTGAAAGAAGAAGAAGAAGCTAGTGCAAACAAAACTAGTCTCAATCGAGATACCTCTCCATTTGTAGATGATACTGAAATTATTGGGAGGGAAAACGAAAAATCATTTATAATAAAAATGTTATTTGATGAGTCTGCCAACAGCGAAGAAGAAAATATCCATGTAATTCCTATTGTTGGTTTTGGAGGACTTGGCAAGACGACTCTTGCTCAAATAGTTTATAACGACAAGGATGTGGGCAAAAGTTTTAATATGAAAAAGTGGGTATGTGTGGCTAATGATTCAAGCGACAAGACACTCTTAGGTGAAGTATTCCGAGGGATTTGTGAAAGTCAGTCAGGATCGCTAAATAAAGGTCAGATGCAAGAAAGCCTTAAAGAAAAGCTAGGTGAGAAGAAATTTCTGCTTGTATTAGATAATGTATGGAATTCTGATCAATGGGATGATGTTAAAGTTCTACTAAAGTATGGTGCCCGGGGAAGCAGAGTCATAGTTACTACGCGCATAGAAACAGTTGCAAATGATATGGGAACAGTGTCTCCACACTATTTGGGTAAGCTATCAGAAGCTCATTGTCGGGTTGTTTTTGAAAAACGTGCATTTAGAATGGGAGGACCCAAGAAAACTCAGGATTTAGAAGCGATTGGTTGGGATATTGTGTCAAAATGTGGAGGTATTCCTTTAGCAGTAAAGGCTTTGGGAAGTTTAATGCACTCAAAGAAAACAATAAATGAATGGAAGGTAATCCAAAACAGTGAAAATCTTAATGTTGTTGGTGACAATGTAATGAACGTGTTGAGGTTAAGCTACAATCACTTACCATCGCCCTTGAAGCAATGTTTCCAATACTGTTCTATATTTCCCAAGGATACCGTAATTATGAAACATGATTTGATTCAACAATGGATGGCGCATGCTTTTATTCAATCTTCCAATGGTTTAGAAATGGAGGAAGTTGGAAATGATTACTTCAAGATTATGTGTTGGAATTCCTTCTTTCAAAATATAAAAGTAGACGAGAACAATGAAGTAATAAGTTGCCAAATGCATGACCTTGTTCATGACCTTGCACAATCAATAATGGGGACAGAATTGGTTGTGTTCTCCCATGTAGGCGTGATGGTAAACACAAACTTTGGAGGCATTCGTCATCTTAGGATAATTTTCGATAAGGAAAGAGATTTCTCTTTTCCAAGATACTTGTACCAAGCGAAAAAGTTGCGCACATTCTTTTCATACCAAAATGTGCCAAATGATGCATGGCTGAAGTTTAAGTTTATTCGAGTATTACACTTAAAATCACTAGAAGATGAGATGACACCTTCAATTTGCAAGTTAAAACTTCTTCGATAT
Source organism: Stephania yunnanensis (assembly GCA_039657365.1). Classification (NCBI taxonomy): domain Eukaryota; kingdom Viridiplantae; phylum Streptophyta; class Magnoliopsida; order Ranunculales; family Menispermaceae; genus Stephania; species Stephania yunnanensis. The sequence goes on from CM077582.1 coordinate 8,551,185, forward strand.
CTTTCCATTGAAGGCTATTGGATGAAGGTATTGCCACGGTCTGTTTGTCAATTGTACCGTTTAGAGACTTTGGACATTCAAAAATGTCCTCATTTGGAAGAACTTCCTGGAGATATATGGAAATTGATTAATCTAAGGCACATTTGCATTGGAAAACACACCAAAATGTCAAAAGAGTTTGGAAAATCATGTAGCCTTCGATCGATATCACCAGTTCTTAATCTTGGCGAGGAGGAAGATGGACGCGGAATAGGAGAGTTAGAGCATCTGAATAACCTCTGTGGCCACTTGAGGATCTATAATATGGAGAGAGTAAGAGATGTTATCCATGCGCATAAAGCAAAATTAAGGGAGAAGCAAAAGATATATCATCTGAAATTGAAATGGAACAGAAAGAATGAAAGCAAAAGCATTGTTGATGGCCATGAGAAAAATTATGCAGAGGTGGTGGATGCCCTTGAAGCTCCTCCTCACGTGAAAACATTGAGTATAACGGGCTTCCCAGGCGTAAAGCTAACAACGAAGACATGGTTGGGAAATGAATCCCTTCCTTACTTGGTTGAGATTAAACTCAAAAAATGCAGAAATGTTCAAGAAATCCCCCCCATATGGTACATACAACCATCACTAGAGATTCTTGAGATTGAATGGATGGACAAGGTGAAGCTTCTCGGTGGATATTGTACTAGTGCAAGAGCGCCAACTCCCGCTCGTCTGAAACGTCTATCCTTGTGCCAAATGGAAGAACTGGAAGAGTGGGTGGACAACACAACAATGATTCCTAGTTCTTTTCCTTACCTTGAAGAGTTGATCCTGCGAAATTGTGGTATGCTGAGGATCGCTCCATCTCAATTTCCTGCACTCAAGCAACTGGAATTGAAACATGTGGGTGAAGAGGGGGCAAGTTTAATGCTAAACAAGCTTTCGTCAATGACATCTCGAGATATTGGAGGTATCACATCGTGGTGGCCTTGCGTTTTTCAGAAATGTCACGGGCTTGCCTCTTCTAGAGAAATTACATGTTGAAGACTGCCCAAAAGTGACTCTCACCATAGCCTCATTTCCCTCTCTCAAAGAGATATATCTTTCAAAGATCTACCGTGTGGATATGAAGTGTTCATCAACTACTAACGATCGCCACCACCACCTATCCTCTCTTACTTCCCTCCATGTAGAAGATGTCCGAAAATTCTCCGGCATTCCAAAAGGATTTCTGCAAAGCAGCAGCAGCGTGCATCTACAATCAATTTTCATAAAGTCTTGTAACAAGTTTCGAGGTTTCGTTCCTGCTAATGGTGATGGCCCTGAAGAGGATCAAGTGCTTCCACTCTTCTCCTCTAACCTCGAGCGGATCCAAATTCAAAGTTGTCATGATGTTGCGGCTTTGGATGTGAGAGGTTTGACTTCTCTTGAAAGCTTGGAAATAATTGACTGCAAACGGCTGCAATCTTTACCTCTAGGTTTCCAGTCCCTCATGGAACTTGAAAATTTATCTCTCGAGTGTATTCCCATGAGCCGTTGCTGGCCTTTCATCTTTACGCCCCAGGATGCACAACTTATTTCTAATGATGGCCTCACTTAACGTTAGCATTGTTGGGGTTGAACACTTCACAGCTCTACCAGAAGGGCTTCTACAACGTTGCAGCAAGTCCCTTTTAAGGCTTTGGATTGGGGAATGCCCCAAGTTTCAAGGTTTCATCCAAGATGAATTGCGAGTTCTTGCCTTGCTCGAAGAACTTTTCATCAAAGGTTGCCCGTCATTAACATCCTTGGATCTAAGAGGCTTGGTTTCTTTGCAAGAATTGACAATCATGGATTGTAGGGGAATCAAATCGTCACCTGTGGGCTTGCAGTCCCTTCCACCGCTCAAGACCTTAAGAATTGGTGGATTTTCAGAGGACTTGGATTATGTACCATTCCCCGCAATAGAACAAGACAACCAAGTCATTCCACTGTGTTCTTCCCTACAACATTTAATAATTTGGGGATGGTCCAAAGTCACAATACTGCCTCTCCAGCTTCAACACCTTACTGCTCTAACAAATCTACAAATAAGACACTTTGATGCTCTGACTGCATTGCCAGAGTGGCTAGGGAGCCTATCATCTCTTCATAGACTGGATCTTTACAATTGCCAAAGTTTGATTCATTTACCTTCCAAGCAACAAATGCAAGGTTTACCTAGAATAAGAAGGGTCGGAATTTATCACTGTCCCATTTTATCTGAAAGATTGATGTTTGATGACGATGAAGAGCGGCTTAAGTTTTCTTCGGAATTCAGAATCGCTCATAGTAAAAGATGGGATAGGACTATCATCTTTTGGTATGCAGGTTAGTTCCCTTTTTCTAACTTCTGCAGATGAAAATCACTCTGTTATTTTATTTTATTTTATTTTGTTTGAGAATACAATACTAATCAATGTTTTATTTGCAAGTATATTTTTTTGAGACCGTAAGTTTAAGTATGATTTACTTATAAATGGCCATTCACTAGTAAAATTTATTTAGTCAATGTAAATACTCGTCCAATGTTGCGGTACCCAAGCTCTTTGATTTTTATGGATTATAGTTAGCATGCTGAATTGCTCTGTAATTCTTACATTTTGCAGGATGATCGTAGTAGTATGCAGCTTCATCATCTGCAACTTGCTTACAATCAGGTGAGTTCCCGTCGTAGCATTGATGTCAAATTACAAAATTGCAAAAAAGCTATATTCATCTCTTTCAAGTGTTGATTATTATGTGCCTGCTGAATTGATCAATACATTTGATTGTTTACTGTTTTCAAAAGGATCTAATCTTGAATTGATCAGAACATTTGCTATATTCGTGTCTTTATATCAGTTGTAATCTTGATTGAGTTGCATGTCTTGTTTCTCTTTATAAACTTTTTTTTTTGTTAATAGGAAAGAACTACTTCAGTTGTTGATGAAAAAAGGGATCAAATGCAGTAGGATAAGTAATCTTTATGAGTATGAAACATATTTACGATTGAAAAGAATGGATTACATTTTCTTTTTCTTTTTCTACAACAAAATCTCTAAAAATAAAACCCATTGACCAGTGCCCCTTCTACCATTGTTGCAGAAGGAAAAATTGAAATGAGGGCACTAGTAAATTCATCTTAATGAAGCTGCTACATCTTTGATTTCCCTGGATATGAGAGGCCTGACTTCTCTACAAAGCTTGAGAATAGATCATTCTATCTAAGAGGTTACAAACGACCATTATTGGCCCACGAATACCGTGATCATTGGACCTTCTAGTCCATCGGTAATGTTTTTGGAACTTTTGTCTATTGATAGTTTTGCCTCCAACACAAATTCAACATTTCTTACTTAATTGAGAATTCGTGAATGGTTTTGTCATCTGGATTCCTTCAATGCTGCTTTAAGTTTCTCCAAGTGCTTCAAATTTCTGGCTGCCCCAGGTTTTGGGGTTTCACTGTTGATGAACTGCAAGCCCTTGAGTCTCTCCAACATCTTGTAGGCAAGGATTGCAGGGGAATTAAGTCATCGTCATTTCCTATAGGGGGCTTGGAGGCCCTCCCTCTCCTTCACACCTTGACAATTTGCAGGCTTTCGGACGAGTTGGATCATCTCCCTTTCCATATCAAATATGAAAATGACAGCTTGCTGTGTTCTTCTGTTAAGAATCCAACAATCTGTGGCTAGTCCAACCTCGATAATTTGCTGCCTCGCCAAGTTCATCTCCTTACTGCTCAAGAGACGCTGGATATAAATCGCTTTGCTGCTTTAAATTCATTAACAGAATGGCTTTGGAACCTTTTCTCTTTCCAAGTACTAGTGATTTATGGTTAGAGGAGTCTTATGCATTTACCACCCAAGCGGTATATGCGACGTGTTTCTTCACCGTGTTCAGTGAGGATTAATAACTGCCACCTTTTGTCCTATAAATTGACGACAGATGACCAAGAGCGGCATGAGATTGCTGATTACGATTTTGATGGATTATGATGAATGGGAGGACACGATCACCCCCTCATTGAACCCAGGTTAGTTGCTCTTCCCAGTTTTCGGAATCTGCAATTATCATTCTGTCTATCCAATATTCGGTTCAGTCCTTCAGTTGGCAATGTTTTTTGTAGTTGTTGCTTCCCATGTTAGATCCCTTCTATAAGTATATTATACAGGTCTTCCAAATAATCCGCTCTAGCTTCTTTACTTTTCAGTGGGCTTGTCTTCTAGAACTCTTCTTTTGCTTTCATGCCAGAAAACAATTAGTTTAATTCTCTTATTATGATTAATCCGATAACTTTTCAGCGAGATCAGTTAGTCTGTCATTTTCTCTGATATGCTTTCCTTCTATTTAGCCCTTATTTCATTCCAATATTTCTTGTAGCCATTCATGCTAAGCCCAGTGAACAAGCTAAGAAAGCGGCTTCTGTTGGGACACCAGGCAACTAGTTCTCTGAAGTCTGAACCACTCTGAACAAGGTGACTTCTATGATACAAGTGAAAAGATTTCATCGTTTCGGAATTAATTTGCAAAAGAGGCATCATTCTCATTAAGGCAAGTTCGTTAAATGTCTTATTCAAATGGTTTGCAAGTTTTTAAATTTCCGATTTAAAAATTTCGTGCTCTCGTTAGAAAGTTGGACTTCAAAAACTGATTGGGAAGACCAACTCTTGAATAAGCTTCCTCTTTATACAACAAACAAAATTGAGATAAATAAATTATGTGCGCATGACTGCAACCAGCATTACCTCTTAATTCCGCAGTTAGTGATCAGTATTGTGACCATATTTCCCTGTCCTAAAAACATAAAAAGTATTTGATCATCAATACTGTTTAAAAGATATGCCTATAGCATTCCAAATGGCTTTTATACGACCAGCAAAAATTCACATTGGTCATCAATCACCATCCAGGAAATTGACTCACTGGTTTGTTTTTAAGTTGACAGCTTAAACAATTGCATTCTTTCTGTTATGACCCTATGCATACATCAAATCTGTGGATGCAATGGATCTTCATGGCACAATTTCAAGTTCTTTCACTTTGCATCTTTTTCGGTTGCTAAAAAAACAAAAGGAAGGATGGTTGAGAAAGTTGTTGTGATTGGCTTATGTCAATGTGACGAAATTAATAGCTCTTATTCATCTTTGTCAATCATCATTGTTTCACGTCAATGTGTCTTTTAGGTTTCTAATGGCGCCTGATTATTACTCTACCTCTAATGTCTACTTGGGGACAGTTTTGGGTTATTTCTTCTAATTGTTATTGGTCTATGAATGATCCTTTTTTAGCATCAATCTCCACACAAGAGCTGCGTATCCAAGAATATTAAAATTCACAGTGGATGCTCGTGCGCGAATCTAATGCTTATAAACTAATTATTCAATAATGCCGATATTTTTTAACTACTTAAGTTGCCTTATTTGTTCTCAGGTTCTTATAGTTGAACTAGTAGCATTATTGACCCTGCTATTCATAATACAATATGAGTTCCAACGGTTCTGGACAAATGGATAGCATAATGTGTTGTCTTCGAAGCATGTATCTTAGCTTAAATGGAATAGGATGGATAATCTTTACATTATTGCACATGTGTGTGTGTGTATATATATATATTGATTTGTTAAGGTCTAAAAGAGAAGTACCTCCACTTGTCTATGTATTGTCATGTTACTTGTAACCATTTCCAAGGTACACAAACTCTTCCATGTATTGTCAAATTACTTGTAATGTGTTGTATGACATGAGGCGTATGTGTTACTTGTACACATTGTATAAAGTACATTTATCATCATCACTAAATGACCTATATAAAGGGTGTCGACCTCATTGTAAAAACATACCAAGTTGAATGAAAACTTCTCATTCCAACTATCTCATTTATTCTCTTCTCCTTTGTAGTAGTAGTTTGTAGTAGTAGAAGTTCTTAGTCTTCTATTTTCCTTCTCTAGTTCTTAGCAAGTTCCAACTCAATTTACAACACGTTATTAGCACGAGCTTGCTCTAGCATTAAGGGGATGTTGAAGTTCAAAAAGGCTTGTTAAGGAGACAAAGCTAGGAAGATATAACTTTTGTTATTTAAATAAGTTCAATTTATTTCTACATTATCATGGTTGCTTCCTTTTATTACATGCATCACTTCTATATGCATATTTTATTCATAAACTATGCATTATAACGTCATCGATTGCGAAAGTATGCTCTGTAGTTGCGTCTTGTATGATCTTCTACATCAGAAATCAAAAGTCAATATGTGACATAACTAGTTTTCTCGCTATACTACAAACGATTATTTATGCTCTATTCTCGATTTTTTATATTGCAAATAGTGTTATGAGTTTGGGTTGATAGTGGGTAAGCCTTGTCCCCAGTAAAGCTAAACATTGAAAGGGAGACGAGTTATCCCGTTCGAGGAGGCATGGTTTGAAGTAGACTTCGTCTCGCCACCCAACCTTGAGGTTGTCCCATTAACTCACACAAGTAGTACATTTTGCATATTAATAATCAAGTTGTGAACATATATTTAATCGTATATTATCTATTTTATATAAAAGAGAAAAAACTATTTACTCAATTTCTTGACATATTTTCAGACTATGACAAACCTTCAAAAACTTGAATTTGTTACTCTTAATATCACTGGAAATAATTATTTGTCATGGCAACTGGATGCCGAGATACATCTCCAAGCTAAAGACTTGGGAGAAACTATTATAGAAGGAAATGAAACATCAATACAAGACCGTGCGAAAGCACGGATATTCCTTCGTTATCATCTCCATGAAGGCCTGAAAAGTGAGTATCTTACTATAAAAGATCTTCGAACCTTGTGGTTAAGCTTGAAAGAGCGTATGATCACCGAAAGACGGTGATATTTTCAAAAGCTCAAAACGACTAGTTGAATCTTAGGCTACAAGATTTCAAAACGGTTAGTGAGTATAACTCCACCATGTTTAATATTACCTCTCGTTCGAGTCTGTGTGGAGAAAATATATCTGATGAGGTAATGATGGAAAAAACATTTAGTACTTTTCATGCCTCGAATCTGTTGTTGCAACAGCAATATCGAGCACGTCAATTTAAAAAGTACTCGGAATTGATTTCTTGTCTCATGGTAGCTGAACAAAATAATGAGCTTATATTGAAGAACCACAACTCCCATCCAATTAGTTCCGCCTCTATTAATGAGGCAAATGCATCATCCTATAATGACCATAAAAAGGGTCAAGGAAAGAAAAACCACGAACGTGAAAATGCGAAAGGATCAATAAACAAATATCGTGGCAATCTCTATTCTAAATCTCGTGGCAATAAGTTCCAAAATAAATGGAATAAGAATGATGCCATTCAGAATAAGGGAAAAAATACTGCTGAAAATGGGCATGCTCGTAATTGTGACCAACCATGTCACAAATGTGGTCTAAAAGGCCATTGGGCTCATATATATCGCACGCCTAAGCATTTTATTGATCTTTATCAAGCCTCCTTAAAGGAGAAAGGCAAAACAGTTGAGATTAACTTCACTATCAGAGATGATGGCTCGTCGGACATCAATTATATGGATGTCCCGAATTTTCATGATGATCCAAACACTAATCTCGATATTTTTAATGATCATATGTCACGATTTTCAATAATTCTATATACTAGTTTTTGTTATGCTTCTTAGTTATATATACTAGTTTCTTATTATGAATGAAATATGACTCTTTTTCTAATTTGCCAAACATTATTTGTCTAGATGGATCAACAAATCATGTGTTCAAATCATGAATTAAATAAGAGCGATATATGTCTTGCTGATTGTGCTACAACACACACAATCCTTAAAAACAGAGAATATTTCTCCAATTTGAATTTAGCCGATGCTAATGTTCAAACAATATTTGTCATCTCCAATTTGATTAATGGCTCTGGAAGAGCAAATGTTATGTTGACTGGGGGAACAACAATTCATGTTGACAATGCCTTATACTTTGAGAAATCCAGAAGAAATTTACTCGGCTTTAAAGATAATCGACAAAATGGATATCACATTGAAACCATGAACGAAAATAATAAAGAATTTCTCTATGTCACATTGGTTTCAAATGGGAAAAAATAAGTGTTAGAAAAATTCTCAGCTTTATCATGTAGATTATATTTTACTTATATAAGGCATGTCGAAACGAATGTCATCTTATATAAGAAAATTAATGATCCAAAGACATTCATTTTATTGCATGACCCGCTTAGTCATCCAGGATTATCAATGATGCGAAGAATAATTAATAATTCGCATGGACATCCTTTAAGGAGTCGCAAAATATTTTCAGTTGGTGATTATACTTGTGCTAGTTGTTCTCAAGGTAAATTGATAGTTAAACCATCCCCAAGTAAAATTGTTGTGGAATCCCTAATTTTCTTAGAACGCATTCAGGGAGACATATGTGGACCTATTCATCCTCACTATGGACCATTTAGATATTTCATGATTTTGATAGATGCATCAACTAGGTGGTCACATGTTTGTTTGCTTTCGACCCGGAATGTTGCATTTGCTAGACTTTTAGCACAAATCATTAAGTTAAGAGCACGATTACCTGACAACCCAATCAAGACCATCCGTCTTGATAATGCCGGGGAATTTTCAATCTCAAGTATTTAAAAATCATTGCATGTCTATAGGAATTGTCATTGAACATTATGTTCCACACGTGCATACCCATAATGGTATGACAAAATCTCTGATCAAACGCATTCAATTTATTTCTAGACCTTTAATCATGAGAACTAAGTTATCAACTTCAGTTTGGGGACATGCAGTCCTTCATGCAGCATCTATCATTCGTTATAGGCCTATTGCATATCATGAACATTCCTTCATGTAACTCATTTTCGGTCAACAATCAAATATTTCACACTTGAGAATTTTTGATTATGCAGTGTATGTTCCTATACCACCTGATAGGTCATTATTTATGCATATTATATATAGTTTATTTATATATTTTTATTGTTGAATTTTAGATATATGGGCCTAATTATCTTTATTATTCATTTTTAGGTGAAACGGAGCGCGCGGTTGAATTTGTGGCGGAAAAATACTCAAAATAGAGTATTTACTTGCAGTGATCAGATGCCGGACAATTTACCTCGAAATACGCGTTGCGCGGTGGGTCGAATAGCAGTAAGTATGTTTCAACCAATCAAAAGATGTCGCGTCAGCGCCAAAGACACTCTGTACCAATCAGACGCTGCCACGTCAGCACGCAAGGCTCCAACAACCAATCAGAGACCGCCACGCAACTCCTAGTCATCTAGCGTTGCCACGTCACCCGCAAGCCACTTCTCCACGTTTCGGCAGCCTATCGATCTGGCTCGGGAAGCGTGCCCGCACAGACTCCCGGTATTTCGCGCGAGTCGCACGATTTCGTCCTCCGCCACGTCATGCCACGTGGCATGCTCCCATTGGTCCAGACACGTCACAGCTGTCACAGAAACCAATCATATATCGACACGTGGCGACCCCTCTCCCACCAGCAGGTCACGCCAGCTGACCCTCATCTAATCAAATCGCGCCACGTCACCGGGTCCACCTCTCTCGCCCAATCAAGTGATGACACGTGGTAGAGAATGGAAACCAATTCATTTAGGGATTTTTGGGCAGTGGGGACGACGGTTTTGGTTTTGAATTTTTCCGTCGGCTTGTTCACCCTTTCGGCTGGCTTTTCTCTTTGACAAACACCATTGTTTTATACTTTATTCTTGAATTTTGATGGAGTTCTTGACAACGATGGCCGGCTAAACTCATCAATCTGAACTAGAGGTGGATCAAATCACCCGTTTTGGCATAAAAACATATGCGAGATCTATTTATTTATTTATTTAATTTGTTTTTCATAATATTTTATTCCCTTTGATATTGGTTGAATTATTGAGATTAAACACTGGTTTAAATCTTGATTTACATGCCAGTAGGTTGTACGCACCCGTGCTTGTGCAACAAGACCACATCAGTGGCATCCGACCATACCAATTGATTAGACCCTTTTGGGACCGGTTGAATATCATAGGGATCTAGGCTAAATTGAACACACTAGTGATCCGGTTGTCTAGGCGTAGTGCCTTCACAAAGCCCATTGCGGTCAACGCATTAAACCCAATTCACTTGAATTGTGGTTATGTGTTTGATTAGGGAAGTGGTCATTGTCGTACCTTGACCATCGAGATAGGGAAGTGCGAGGACCCGCGTACGTTACCGGGTCTATAGCTACACTAATTTATTATGGATTGCGTACTTTGATTAGATTGAGGACCGTATGTAAAATTATGCCAAATTGAGGAGATTTGTGATACCGATGGTTTGGATTGTTTCCATATTGATTGATTTATTTACTTGCTACTTTTAGTCTAGTTTTAATTAATTTAGAAATTATTCCTGTGAACACCCCGAGTTATTTTTAGTTTCGTAGCATAGGTAAGAAACTTGGTCTTCGTGGTTCGACCCCGTGCTTGTCACTACTGCAGTTCTTGTAGTCATTGGTAATCTCATCGGGATTATATATTTTGACGCATTCGACACGCATCAAATTTTGGCGCCGTTGCCGGGGACCAAGTTATTTTATTTTTTTTACCTAGTTTGTGTTCACCTTTATGTCCCAGAGTCTTCGTCGATCGCTGTCCGCCGGATCTTTACTCCCTTTTGATCCGGAGATCAAAAAGACTTGTCGTCGGAACTCGAAAGTAACTCGACAGAGGAACCAATCCTCCAGAGTTCAACTGAACGACGAGCAACCCTTTTTGATGGCTGACCACATTGGGAACCCACATGCACCACATGCACCCATTGCACCACATGAGAGACGGGAGGAACCCACAGTTATTCCTCCCCGACAGTTTGTCGCACCAGCTGGACCATATGCACCAGGTCGACTCAAAGGTAACGAGAAAATCACCGTAGGTGAGAATGTCTCAGCTATCCTACGCAAAACGTTGCCCACCAAGTGTGAGGACCCGGGCATGCTCACTGTCCCTTGCACAATTGGTGAAGTTGAGATCCAGAAAGCTATGTGTGACCTCGACGCCTCTATCAATGTTATGCCACTATCCATATATGAGACATTGAAGGCTGGCCCTCTAAAGGATACTGGAATTGTCATACATTTGGCGGGCCGGTCTGTCGTTCACCCTATGGGTGTCTTGGAAGACATCCTGGTGAAGGTTAGTGAGCTCATATTTTCGGCTGACTTCTATATCATTGATATGAAGACTCAGCCATGCCCCCATTTTTCCTCAGTCTTACTCAGCATGCCTTTCCTAAAGACTGCCAAGACCAAGATTGATGTTCACAGGGGTTCTCTGACCATGAAGTTTGATGGTGAACTCATTAAGTTCAACATCTATGATGCGATGCACCATCCCTGCGATGCCTCTTCTATGGTGCTTGCCTTGGACAGTGTGGACTCACTTGTCCAGGATACCTTTCTCGTGAAAGGTGATGATATGAAAGTGGTGTTAGAGAATCATCTCGACACCGATTATTTGCGACAGCAAGGCTTCGCCCTCGATACCGAGATCGAGGAGCTGATTTTTTAGTTGGACTCTACTCCACTTTATTTTCCCACCCTAGCATATCTTGACTTACCAGCTTCGAACTCTACACTTCTCCCCTCTATGGAGCGAGCCCCTAAACTCACATTACCAGAGGAAGAGAAGCTAATTCATGTGCTTCAAGAGTTCAAAGAAGCCCTAGGGTGGACGATCGCTGACATCAAAGGTATTAGCCCTTCCACATGCATGCATTAAATACATATGGAAGAAGGGTCAAAACCTTCACGAGAAGCACAACGGAGACTGAACCCACCGATGATGGATGTGGTTAAAAAGGAGATTCTGAAGCTCATTGACGCTAGGATGATCTACCCGATCTCTGACAGCAAGTGGGTCAGTCCCATTCAGGTGGTTCCCAAGAAAACGGGGATCACAGTGGTCACGAACTCACGTGGTGAGTTAGTCCCAACTCGCGTCCAAAACGGATGGCGAGTATGTATCGATTACCGAAAGCTTAATGCTTCTACTAGGAAAGACCACTTACCATTGCCTTTCATTGATCAGATGTTAGAGCGTTTAGCAGGCATGTCTCACTACCGATGCTTGGATGGCTATTCTGGTTTTCACCAGATTCCTGTAGCACTTGAGGATCAAGAGAAGACCACCTTCACTTGTTCTTTTGGTACTTTCGCTTAACGGCGCATGCCTTTTGGGCTGTGCAATGCACCAGCTACATTTCAGAGGTGTATGATGAGCATATACTCTGACTTCGTTGAGCACTTCATCGAAGTATTCATGGATGATTTCACCGTTTACGGCGATTCATTCGATCTCTGCCTTAGTCACCTGACTAAGGTACTTCACCGATGTATCCAGAAGAACTTGATCCTCAATTACGAGAAATGTCGCTTCGTGGTGGATCAAGGTCTTATCTTGGGTCACATCGTGTCTGCTAGGGGTGTGGAGGTAGACCCGGCAAAGATTGAAGTAATTCAAAAATTGCCTTACCCCACGACTGTGCGAGAAATCCGATCATTCCTTGGCCATGCCGGTTTCTATCGGTGATTTATTAAGGATTTCTCCAAAATTGCACAACCCCTGTGTCGCCTTCTTCAGATGGATGTGCCTTTCCATTTCGATAAGGCATGTAGGAGTGCATTCGATGCACTCAAACACTCTCTCATATCTACTCCAGTGATTCGAGCTCCTAACTGGGAGCTACCTTTTGAGATCATGTGCGATGCCAGCAACCACGCTGTGGGTGCTGTGCTTGGGCAACGAGTCGGGCGGGCTTCTCATGTCATATATTATGCCTCCCGAACTCTTGATCCTGCCCAACTGAATCACACCACTACAGAGAAGGAGCTTCTAGCTGTCGTCTTCGCTTTGGAGAAACTTCGGCCTTATCTCTTGGGAACTAAGGTGGTCGTCTACTCTGACCATGCTGCCTTAAAGTATCTTATGGCCAAAAAGGAAGCTAAACCTCGTCTCATTCGATGGATACTCTTGTTACAAGAGTTTGACATCGAGATTAAAGATAAAAGTGGTGTAGAAAATCTTGTTGCTGACCATCTCAGTCGTATCGAGAATGGTGAAGCACCTGTCCCGCTTCGAGATGATTTTCCTGATGAACATCTCTTAGCAATTTCTGAGGAACTCCCTTGGTTCGCGGATCTGGTAAACTACCTCGTTACACGAGAGCTTTCACCTCACCTTACGCGAGCCCACAAGGATAAGATTCGGAGCGATTCCAAACACTATGTATGGGATGACCCATACTTGTGGAAGTTTTGCTCAGACCAGGTCATTCGTCGATGTGTCTCCCAGAGTGAAACACAATCAATATTGACATTCTGTCATTCATATGCTTGCGGTGGTCATTTCGGTCCGCGTAGGACGGCTATGAAGGTTTTGGAGAGCGGGCTTTATTGGCCTACTATTTTTCACGATTCATATCTATACGCCAAGACCTGTGCCAAATGTCAGTCGACCGGATCCTTGAGTCACAGGGATCAAATGCCACTGACCTCGATCCTATTTTGCGAGATTTTTGATATTTGGGGGATCGACTTCTTGGGGCTATTTCCACCGTCACACGGTTTCCTTTGTATCTTACTGGCGGTGGATTACGTGTCCAAATGGGTGGAAGTTAAAGCCACTCGCACCAATGATTCATCGGTGGTATGCGATTTCCTGAAATCATGAATTTTTTTAACTTTTGGCGCTCCACGGGCTTTGATTAGTGATCGAGGTACCCATTTTTGCAACCGCATGGTTGAAAATCTCCTACGTAAGTATAATGTTACACACCGTACGTCTACGGCCTATCACCCTCAGACTAGTGGCCAAGCAGAGGTGTCAAATAGGGAGATTAAATCCATTTTGGAGAAGACCGTAAATCCGTCACGAAAGGACTGGAGCACACGCCTTGATGATGCAGTATGGGCTTATCGAACGACGTATAAAACGCCAATCGGAATGTCTCCGTATCGCTTAGTCTTCGGCAAATCGTGCCACTTGCCGGTCGAGTTAGAGCATAAATCTCTATGGGCTGTCAAACGGCTCAATATGGAACTCGACGCAGTCGGCAACGAGAGAAAGTTGGACCTTCAAGAATTAGAGGAAATTCGGAACGATGCCTACGAGTCCGCTCGAATTTATAAGGATAAAACCAAGGCGTTCCACGATCGCAACTTATCTCGTAAGACTTTCATAGTCGGCCAAAAGGTCCTACTTTATAATTCCAAATTAACTCTTCATCCAGGGAAATTAAGGTCACGATGGCTCGGACCTTTTGTTGTTACTGATGTGTTTGGACATGGTGCAGTTGAGATCAGGAGCATAGACACAGGGAAAGTTTTCAAAGTGAATGGGCACCGACTGAAGCCATTCTACGAGAACTTCCCACAGCATGAGATCGAGAGCGAGACTCTAGCAGTTGTAGAGTACTTTGACTGAGAAAGAGTCAGACTGAGTCGAGCCAACGACGTTAAACAAAGGCGCTCTTGGGAGGCACCCCAAGCTTCTATCCCTTTTCTTTTTGATTTTTATTTTAGTATTTTTTTTGGGGTATTCTTACTATTATCTAACTGTGACTTTTTATAGGTGTGTGACCTCTGCATATCACACTGGATTTTGAGAACCTGATATTGCTCCTGCGGCTCCTCACATGTTCTGTAACTACGGTTAGTCACATCTGCGATCTGGTAAGGTCACCCATCTTTTTTTCGTCCGTAGATTTAGGGTTAGTGTCAGTCTTCTGCATGATCTTGTCTCATTTCCTTGCCTCTATATCTATCATCTTCTTTCACCTTGTTGTATGTGTTCATATGTGCTCCTAAACTATTTTGAACCTTGAGGACTAGGTTCAGAATAAGTTTGGGGGTACTTTAGGATTTGTGGACTGAGCTGGATAGGTCTCTATGCGAAAGACTGCTGGCGAGATCGTTTAGATTTTTTCAATTATATGCGGTTGTCGGACGGTATTGGTGGTATTTTGTATATCTTATTCAATCATTTCTTCCATTTCTTTGCCCTCCATATTTCACTTTCTCATTTTATTAGGAGTTGATACATTTTCATGCAAATTTTTAATGTAATTTTCATTTTTACTTCGTTTAGAGTCGCCCGATATTTTGTTTCATGCCTTTGGTTGTGGATGAGTACTCTATGGTTACCCTGTTGACTTGAGACTCATGAGAAATTAGGCGAAACACTCACTCGAGCCTGTAGCCCAATATTCTTATGATTTCATGATTAGAGACTTAGTATGTTGGTTGAGCTTGTGCTAGATAAAAAAGGGGGCAGACGGTCAGAATTGTGCAAGTCTGATTTCTAAAGTACCAGAACGAGGACGTAACTCATTCGAGTCTAAATTCTTATGACTAGAACACTTTTGGGGAAATGATTTAGGCCGTTTTTGAATTTAAACCCTTAACCTTATACCTACCTTTCATCTTACCACTAGTTAGCCCATTTGAGCCGAATTAAACCTGATTTCTTTGATTACCTATCATTAAACCCTCAGCCATTAGCCTTATATCTTATACCTAGTTGAAAACTATACTTAGATTTGAAATCCTTATAAAGAGACATGAGGAGAAAAAAATCAGAGGAAAAATTGTTTACTTACCCAAATTAAGGGGAAATTCATGATTAGAGAGTCCCACCTAAAACGGCATCCACAGGAAATGGAGCAGGGAGCCGGGTGGTTGGAAAAAGGTGAGGACTGCACATTTTGAATGAAAAATGGATTTTAGTGCAGTTTAGTCACATTCATGTTCTCGGGTAGTCATTCTATAATCTAAGTTCTAGTTTTTCAACATTTCGCGTACCCTTTACACCACTTCCAAGGTACCATTCCCCAACCTTGCTACGGCCTATTGAAGTCCTATTGATTCCCACTGGTGCTAAGTCTACAGTAGTGGAGAATGTGGTTGCATTTCTTGTGCATGGTACTTTTGATGCGTTGATGTGCTATTTTCATGGAAATTGTGGACTTGTGTGCATGAATTTATAGACCAAGAAAACCCGCAAGTAGTTGATGGCGTCTGTCTTGACCATATCTTTGTCTTGAAAATGTGATCTTAATTGTGTTTGGGTTGCAGTTCTTGACATATCATAACTTCAAAATTTCTTGAGTAATTTGTTATCTTGGCGACTATGTAAATCAAAGGAACTCCATGAATTTTAAATCGGGTGTAGGGTAGTAGAGTCAGTGCATAGTCGTATTAGAAGTCTAGTTTATTTGTATGTGTCATATACTCCTTTGCTCGAGACGTGCAAAGTCTTAAGTTTGGGGGTATTTGATAGGTCATTATTTATGCATATTATATATAGTTTATTTATATATTTTTATTGTTGAATCCTAGATATATGGGCCTAATTATCTTTATTATTCATTTTTAGGTGAAACGGAGTGCGCGGTTGAATTTGTGGCGGAAAAATACTCAAAATAGAGTATTTACTTGCAGTGATCAGATGCCGCACAATTTACCTCGAAATACGCGTTGTGCGGTGGGTCGAATAGCAGTAAGTATGTTTCAACCAATCAAAAGATGCCACGTCAGCGCCAAAGACACTCTGTACCAATCAGACGTTGCCACGTCAGCACGCGAGGCTCCAACAACCAATCAGAGACCGCCACGCAACTCCTAGTCATCCAGCGTTGCCACGTCACCCGCAAGCCACTTCTCCACGTTTCGGCAGCCTATCGATCTGCCTCGGGAAGCGTGCCCGCACAAACTCCCGGTATTTCGCGCGAGTCGCACGATTTCGTCCTCCGCCACGTCATGCCACGTGGCATGCTCCCATTGGTCCAGACACGTCACAGCAGTCACAGAAACCAATCATATATCGACACGTGGCGACCCCTCTCCCACCAGCAGGTCACGCCAGCAGCCCTCATCTAATCAAATCGCGCCACGTCACCGGGTCCACCTCTCTCGCCCAATCAAGTGATGACACGTGGTAGAGAATGGAAACCAATTCATTTAGGGATTTTTGGGCAGTGGGGACGACGGTTTTGGTTTTGAATTTTTCCGTCGGCTTGTTCACCCTTTCGGCTGGCTTTTCTCTTTGACAAACACCATTGTTTTATACTTTATTCTTGAATTTTGATGGAGTTCTTGACAACGATGGCCGACTAAACTCATCAATCTGAACTAGAGGTGGATCAAATCACCCGTTTTGGCATAAAAACATATGCGAGATCTATTTATTTATTTATTTAATTTATTTTTCATAATATTTTATTCCCTTTGATATTGGTTGAATTATTGAGATTAAACACTGGTTTAAATCTTGATTTACATGCCAGTAGGTTGTACGCACCCGTGCTTGTGCAACAAGACCACATCAGTGGCATCCGACCATACCAATTGATTAGACCCTTTTGGGACCGGTTGAATATCATAGGGATCTAGGCTAAATTGGACACACTAGTGATCCGGTTGTCTAGGCGTAGTGCCTTCACAAAGCCCATTGCGGTCAACGCATTAAACCCAATTCACTTGAATTGTGGTTATGTGTTTGATTAGGGAAGTGGTCATTGTCGTACCTTGACCATCGAGATAGGGAAGTGCGAGGACCCGCGTACGTTACCGGGTCTATAGCTACACTAATTTATTATGGATTGCGTACTTTGATTAGATTGAGGACCGTATGTAAAATTATGCCAAATTGAGGAGATTTGTGATACCGATGGTTTGGATTGTTTCCATATTGATTGATTTATTTACTTGCTACTTTTAGTCTAGTTTTAATTAATTTAGAAATTATTCCTGTGAACACCCCGAGTTATTTTTAGTTTCGTAGCATAGGTAAGAAACTTGGTCTTCGTGGTTCGACCCCGTGCTTGTCACTACTGCAGTTCTTGTAGTCATTGGTAATCTCATCGAGATTATATATTTTGACACGTACATTCGACACGCGTCACCACCTCACAATAGAACTAAGATGAGTCGACAATGAAAACTTGTGATTTATTGTGGATTTAACTCATCGTCCATAATAAGACACCTTGAGCCATTAACAGGAGATTTATTTACTGCACGTTTGCTGATTGTCACTTTGATGAAACAATTTTTCCATCATTAGGGGGAGATAAGAAGCCAATTCAAAATGAATGACGCGAAATTGCTTGGAATGCATCAACTTTATCACATTATGATCCACGCACAAATCAGTGTGAACTTGAAGTTCAAAAGATCATTTATTTTCAACAAATCGCAAATCAATTACCTGATGCATTTAATGATGTAAAAAAAGTGAAAATCACATATTCCAGTTGTAAATACTCCTGCAAGAATTGATGTCTCTGTGCAACAAAATGCACAAGAACCAATGAAACGATTAAAGCGTGGAAGACTAGTTGGTTCAAAGGATACAATTCCTCGAAAGAGGAAAACGTAAGTAAAAATAAATATAAATCAAAATACTCCTGAGAAAGCACAAGAATTTCTTGATAAGGATTTGTCAGAACAAGTTGATTCTGACGAGGAACAACTGCCTTTAGAAAAAGAGGAAAAAGATAGAAAATAATGATATCTCAATAAATTATTTAAACTCTGGTAAGATTTGAGATCGAAATGAAATTGTTCATGATGATATATTTGCTTTCGATGTGTCCTTTGAAATATGTGAAAATGATGATGATCGAGAACCACGATTAGTGGACGAATGTCGAAAAAGACCTGATTGGCAAAAATGACAAGATGCTATCCAAACAAAGCTAAACTCATTAACGAAACGAGAGGTTTTTAAATCGATTGTTCAAATGCCAGATGACGTAAAACTTGTTGGATATAAATGAGTATTTGTACAAAAGAGAAACGAAAAAAATGAAGTTACAAGGTACAAAATAAGACTTGTAGCTCAAGGTTTCTCACAAAGACCAGACATCGATTATGAGGAAACATATTCTCCTGTTATAGATGCAATTACATTTCGGTTCTTGATAAGCCTTGCAGTTTCTGAAGGGCTTGATATGCATTTAATGGATGTTGTTACAGCATATCTGTACGAATCCCTAGACAGTGAGATATATATGAAAATCCCTTAAGGATTTGTAATATCCGAAGAAATAAAATCAAAACCTCATAACATGCATTCTATAAAATTACAAAGGTCTTTGTACGGATTGAAACAATCCGGACGAATGTGGTACAAGCGTCTTAGTGATTATTTACTGAAAGAAGTATATGTAAATAATCCGCTTTGCCCATTTGTCTTCATTAAAAGATCATCAACATGATTCGTGATTATTGTCGTATATGTTGATGATTTAAATATAGTGAGAAACCACGACGACATCGTTAGAACATCCGAATACTTGAAAAAGGAATTCGAGATAAAAGAACTTGGAAAAACAAGACTTTGTCTTGGTTTGCAAATTGAACATTTTTCAAGTGAAGTACTTGTCCATCAATCAAATTATATTGAAAAACTATTAAAAAGATTTTATATGGATAAGACACATCCATTGAGTTCTCAAATGGTTGTCAGATCACTTGAAGTGGATAAAGATCCATTTCGACCTCATGAAAGTGATGAAGAGCTAATTGGTCCGGAGGTACCATATTTAAGTGCAATTGGTGCACTTATGTATATTGCAAATTGTATAAGACCTTACATTGCTTTTGCTGTCAACCTACTTGCAAGATACAACTCTTCACCAACTTGAAGACATTGGAATGGTGTTAAACATGTTTTCTGATATCTTCGAGGAACAAGTGATATGAGTTTATTTTACTCGAGAGGGGTAAAATTGAATCTCCAAAGTTATGCTGATGTTGAATTTTTATCTGATCCCACAAGGCTCGTTCTCAAACGGGATATGTATTCACATGTGATAATACTGCTGTATCATGGAAGTCAATAAAGCAAACTATGATTGCTACTTCTTCCAATCATTCTGAAGTACTTGCAATTCATGAAACAAGTCGTGAATGTTTGTGATTGGGAAACATAATTGAACATATTCAAAAATCATGTGGATTGCCTTCAATAAAAGATTCTCAAACCATATTATATGAAGATAATAATGCAGCATGTATTGTACAATTAAGTGAAGGATTCATAAAATGAGACAGAACAAAACATATTAATTTCACCAAAATTCTTTTATGCGCATGAGCTTCAGAAGAATGGTGAAATTGATGTGAAGCAAATTCGATCGAGTGATAATCTTGCTGATTTATTCGCAAAAGTCTTACCAACTACGACATTTAAAAGGCTTACATATGGTATTGACTTGCGTAAACTTAAAGACATTGCAAGTAAAGAAACTGAACAAGTTTCACCCACGTTCACATGAGGGAGAGTTATTGATTAGTGTATTGCACTTTTTTTCCCTTAGCTATGGTTTTATCATATTGAATTTTCCTAGCAAGGTTTTTAATAAGGCAATCTTAACAATATTATACCCATCTTAATATTTATGAGAATAGTGTACTCTTTTTTCTTTTACAATATTTTTTCCCACATGATTTTTCTTAGTAGAAGTTTTAACGAGGCACAATCTCTAAGCAAGTGTCATCCGAGGGGGAGTGTTGTGGAATATGGATGACCATGCATGTACACCAATATATTGTGTAGTCATGTAACTTGTATTTCTCACTTAATAGTACATCTACTTGTCTATATATTGTCATGTTACTTGTAACCATTTTCAATGTACACCAACTCTTCCATGTATTGTCAAATTACTTGTAATGTGTTGTATGACATGGGGTGTATGTGTTACTTGTACGCATTGTATAAATTACATTTATCATCATCACTAAATGACTTATATAAAGGGTGTCAACCTCATAGTAAATACACACTAAGTTGAATAAAAACTGCTCATTCCAACTATCTCATTTCTTCTCTTCTCCTTTGTAGTAGTAGAAGTTCTTCGTCTTCTATTTTCATTATCTAATTTTTAGCAAATTCTAACTCAATTTACAACAGCTGGATGATTTCTTTTTTGTCTAAATAATTCACATGCAAACACCATTTTTTTTTTTTTTTTTTTTTAATATGTAAGTTATGAATTATCTTCGCAACGATAATCACAGACCAAATAATCCCGGCCCATTTTCTGAAGGGACCTTGGAGTTCCTCCCATGACTATTGGCGGATTCTCAGAGGAGCTGGATCATCTTCCATTCTTCACCATAGAGAACGATTGGTGATTCAATGTGTTGCTCTCTCAAGTACATCTCAAGTCACTGCCACACCAACTCCAACACCTTACTATTCTAGAGAGGCCGGGCTACACATAAAAGCTTTGATGATCTGACTGCATGATTACTGGAATGGCTTGGGAATCTATCATCTCTCCACGAGCTTGAGATTTATGACTACAAGGAACTTATGCATTAACCTTCCGTGCAACAACAGTAACATATCGGATTTTTTGCTTGATTGACACATTTGATGGAAATATATATCCCATTAACACACCCAAAAAAATATTTTCAAATCTAATATATTTGGTGCCACGTCACTCCCAAGTAAGTGGGAGAGCAATATTTTCATCTATGGAAATCGTGACATCGGGTCACGATTTCCATGTGACCCGAGACCTTGGTTTCCTGCTTCAAACACACATGTTTGAAGCACGAAACCCCAACCCTCCTCCCCCCCCTCCCCCTCCCAAGCACTCCAAGCACCCAAGCATCCATCTCCTTCAAATCCGCCGCCGCATTTCTTTTCTCCGGCGACCGCCTCCGGCTACATATCCCGTCCGGCGACTTGAAGATCGGCCGTCCGCCCTCCGTGGTTCGTAACCCGCCGGTCGTCGGAAGCTTGAGGGGACTCATTGTGCCTGCCGGACGTGCCGCCGCCGTTGCCCGCCTGCCGCCGCCGCTGGCCGCCTGCCACTGCCTCTGTCCGCCGATCATTCTAACCTTTAGGTGACTATTGGTGGCTGCCGGATGTGCTGCCGCCGCTGCCCGCCTGCCGCCACCGCTGCTTACAACCGTCTCCTACAGTGTCAACAGTGGCCGTAGTTGGGTTAAGAACCGCCACTAACACCATCATCAGCAGCAACAACAACACAACTGATCTATTTGTCGCCAAAGTCATTGCAATACGTGTGCAAAGTTGGGAACAAATTAATTTGATGGAGAAGAATTGATCAATATTGGTGTAGTAATGTTTGAAGTTCAATTGGTTCGAGGCCATATACAATTAATTACTGAGATTTGTATTTAATTAGTTTTGTTTTAAAATGGAAAGTATCTATTTTGGATTTATAATAAACGTGTAGGAGAGGAGATTTGATATCCTGTGATCTCCGGTCACATGCCACCCTGGTGGAAAACGTGACCTTGAACCAATTATGGCCACTGTTGCTCTCCCGCTTACCTGGTGAGTTTTCCACCAGATGAGTTGCTCTCCCGCTTACCTGGCAGTGATGTGACACCAAATGTGTTAGATTTGAAAATATTTCTTTGAGTGTGTTAATGAGATATATATTTTCATCAAATGTGTCAATCAAGCAAAAAACCCGTAACATATCGCTTCACTATATTTAGTGAAAATTAATTATATAGGAACTGTCCCCACTTGTCAGAAAGATTGGCATCTGATTATGCAAAGCAGTATAACATTTTCAATTACATGATTTATATATACAATGATCAAAAATCGACGTGTGACTACCATGGTGCCAACATCAGGTTAGTTGCCTTTCTATTTATCAAATATTCAATCTGCAATACTGTCATTCTTTACTTGATTAATATATATGTTGTGTTGCTCTTTTCCATTTAAATTATATTTCTTATATGGTTAATTATAAGAGTCTTCTTTGTCTTGTTTCGATAACTTAATTAATCCCTTATGTTCTCTTTCTTCGCAAAATCTTCTTTGGCTTCATTTTTTTAAAAGCAAAGAAATTGCGCACCTTTGTTGCATGCGTAAAAATCAATTAACACTAAATCGAACACAATTGAAGAGTTTGATTCATGTAACCGCCCCAACTAATTTAGAATTGAGGCTATGTTCTTGATGTTGTTATTGTTGTTGTTGCTTGAAAATCAATTGTTGTTGCTTGAAAATCAATTAAGCTAGTTTCTCAGAACTACTCTTAGAGGAATTTTTTACTAGCATTTCAACAAATTTAATTGAAAGAAACTTGATTCATTATTAGTAAGCTAAGTTTATTGACTGTTTCGTTGACGCATTATATACCAGGGCATATACTATAGAGACAACTATAACTAATTTAGACGAACCTTATAATGTAATGAGGAATACATTAGAATAGGAAATTAGAACTCTGGAGGAATACATTAGAATCTAAAGGCTTTAAGTTGAGTAGGACGAAAACTGAATACATGCACCGTGAGTTTGGAAACACTAGACACTAGACATCGAGATGACGGAGTGGTAAAATTAGGGGAAGTAGAAGTTCTTAAGGTAAACCACTTTAGATACCTAGGATCGATCATACAAAATGATGGTAACATTGAAAATGATGTCACATATAGAATTCAAGCTGGATGGAAGAAATGGCGGAGTGCAACAGGGGTGATTTGTGATCGACATGTTCCTACTAAGTTAAAAGGAAAATTTTATAAGACCGCAATTAGGCCAGCTATGCTCTATGGAAGTGAATGTTGGGCGGTAAATCAACAACAATTACATAAAGTGAACGTAGCAGAAATGAGGATGCTTAGGTGGATGTGTGGTAAAACTCGTAAAGATAGAATAAGAAATATAAAATTCAAAGACAAGTAGGAGTAGCACCAATTCATACAAAGATTAGGGAAGGGCGGTTGCGATGGTTTGGTCACCTGCAAAGACGGCCTACAAATGCCCCCACTAGAAAACTTGACTCAACAGAAACTATAGAAATTCGACGAGGTATGGGCAGACCAAAGTTAACATGAGATGCATTAATTAAAAGGGATTTGAATGATTTGCAAAGCTCACCATCAATTGCACTTAATCGAGCACAATGGAAAAGTTTGATCCATGTAGCCGACCCCAGCTAATTTGGGACTGAGGCTATGTTGTTGTTGTTGTTATTATAATGTAATGAGGCCAGCTCACCCCTCAGTTTTATTAATTTAAGGCAGTCTATGCTTATGCATGCTGTCATTGATCAATTGACTTAATTTCTTTATTTGCAGATTGCAACTCATCAATTAAAAAAAAAAATTATAAGAGATGCAATCTCTTTTGTTCTTCAATTAGGGTTAAATAAATCAAATTGTTCCTATAGGTTATTGAATGAGCAACTTGTTGGACGTCTACGGCAAAATTAAGTTACACAATGACCTTTCAATATAAATACATATTAATTTGCTCTTGAAAAAACTACACTTTAGCACTTCTTTACAAATCTTTACAAAATGACACTTAATTGATTTGGGACTATATTTTGATCTACAAATCTCCAACATAGCATCCATTGCGCTTGCCAGATATAATATGTAGGATTCCTAATATTTATTCTACCCCCCCATAACAATGTATTGAAAGTTGTGCGCAGTTGATCAATATATAAATCTTTTCAGTCTCATGGAAGTACGTGTGTGTGAAATATAATAGAAGGGGATCCGGCCGAAGAAGGGGATCCGGCCGGGGATGCACTAGCGGATTTAAAATATGAGCCAGTGAGTTTTAGAAGAAAAACAGTAGTCATTACTTATTAGCTGTGCATATGTGTGAATATATACATAGTAATACATTTGCCTCTATATATGGTCATGCAAAATTCTGAGTTAGATATATGATGGATTCCTTCTCCATAAACAGGTCGCCGGGAATCATGGTCCGACCATCAAAGCCTACACCTACTGGCATCCTCAATCTCTCCGTGATTGATAAAGTGATTATGTTGCAGTTCTACGTCACTGCATTGTTTGTGTTTCGAGATGGAAATGAAAATTCAGCAAATATCATAAAAGAAGCTTTGTCAAAAGCACTAGTTCCCTACTATCCCCTCGCGGGAAGACTACAAGATACAGATGACGACGATGACAACGGCAAAGGGCTTCACATTTCTTGCACCGGAGAAGGTGTTTGGTTTGTTGAGGCCTGTGCAAATTGCTCACTTGCTGATCTCAATTATCTTGACGAGGCTCCCCAGGGTACACAAGAAAAGCTCATCCCAGATCCATTCCCAGCAGAAACCATGGACCTAAAAACAATTATGTTGATACAGGTGACACAATTAATATATTTAAAAAACTTAAATAATCAGAGAATGATATACTACAAAGAAAAACTCTTTGAAACTAATTAAGATCAAATCCAAAACAAGTGATAGCTCTACTACTTTAGTACGTCCACACTATAATGTAAATATAAAGATGAGGTTGAGAGTTTGAGTCCTCTCTTCATTTCTCTCTTAATTTTTTGTTGCTTTGTTTTGCCAGGTGACGAGTTTCAAATGCGGAGGATTTGTGACAGCAGGTGCATACAACCATTGCACTTGTGATGGCACAGGCATATATCAGTTTCTAAGCGCAGTAGGCGAGTTCGCGAGAGGCCTAGAGCGTCCTAGCGTGGAGCCCTTATGGTCGAGAGAAATCATCCCCTCTCCTCCCCGGAGAAAGCTAAAGGCACCACAACCACCACTAATTCCGCAATACCAATTAAGTTATGTTTCAATGGACTTTTCGGCAGACAAGATTGATCATATCAAGCGTGATTGCTCGACTTTACTAGTAAAGCTTGTACAACTTTTGAAGTTTTAACGGCCGGTCTCTGGAGGAGTCGAACTCGAGCAATTAACATGCACCCCAGCTTGAATGCCAAGCTCATTTTCTTCGCAAACATATGCCGGTTCTTTGAACCCGCCTGACTCCATGAGGTTTCTATGGCAAATCGCATCTTCCCTGTAACAATTGTTGTCTCAAGTGGATGGCTTGTGGAAGCACCACTTGCAGAGGTGGTGAAACTCGTCTAAGAAGCTAAGGCAAAGCTTCAAGCTCAATTCAACAAGTGGATGTTTAATGATGGAGATGATGAAGTGGAGTTGATTGAGGAACCATTTACTGCGCAGCTCGATTATGCCACGCTTTTAGTGTCTTATGGGGAAAACATAGGATTGGATTCCATGGATTATGGATGGGGTCCTCCTGTTCATGGATTTACATTTTTACCGCCGCATCCTGAACATATGTATCCTACTAGCCTTCTATAGCCCCCCATGAAACCTAAAACAGGCATTCGTTTGAGGACTTGGTGCGTTGACGACTCACACCTGCAAGCCTTGAAGGATGAGCTAATGAACCTGTAAGCGTTTGCTACCTATCTAGCTACTTAATTCTATGTTTGTTTATAGCCACGCGTAATTAGTTTAGAGTCACGGTAAAGGCACCTTAACTATGCATAAAGGCAATCCAATGATTTTTTTTTAACCCTCTTAGAAAATGACTCTTATGCGCTTCAATAAAATATGTACTTTCGTTTGCCCTTGTCACTGCTGGGATGCCTTGAGGGCGTCTCTTAGTTTATTGTGTTTGGCTTTGTATTTCATTATATATGATCTGCTAGTAACCGGAGATGTTTTAAGGTCATCAAATCTATAAACCAAGAATGGTGGGAAATTGAGAAAATGAAAAAGAGATTAGCCAGTACCTAAATTGCGTAAGGATTATTCTGGAGGGGGTTAATAGACTGAATAATCTCATACCACTAGAACAAATTCTATTTTTCATAGAGGTTTTTGACCTCTATGAAAAGTGTTATCTTTTAAGGTGTTATCTTATCTTCCAAGCTTACATAGGGGTTTCAAACCTCTATCAAATCTTGACTATTTCATAGGGGTTTCAAACCTCTATCAAATCTTGGCTATTTCATAGGGGTTTCAAACCTCTATAATATCTTCAAAGGCTTACATAGGGGTTTCAAACCCCTATCAATTGTAGTGATTTCATAGGGGTTTGAAACCTCTATATTATCGTCAAAGGATTACATAGGGGTTTCAAACCCCTATCAAATGTAATTTAAAAAAAATAATAGCTGAAATGCTCAAAATTAATTTCCATTTCCATTTTCAATTGAAAATATACAAATTTACATTCCACTCGCAATATTATTATTCCATTAAGAAATTCGCAGTGTTCTACAACCAATCAATAAAACGACAAATTGATAACTACACATTTCACGAAACCAATCAACAAAACTCGTTTTCCAGATTTTTCAAAGGTTTACACGCCATTTTCGAGTTCATCACATGTATATTAGCAAATGAGCATATTGTGTCATTGTTCTCATTGAAATTGCTAACCGAACCAAAGCTTCCCCGATTAAGAGCTAATCCTTTTGCGGGATTTTTGAATTTTCTTCTTGAATTCGGTGTTGCCTGTTTTGCGGTGAAACATATGGTAACTGTCTTGTAAAAAAAGCTCAACAATTTGTTCAAGTGGAATTCGAGCACCGCAAATTGTTGCCTAATTACTCGAATGGAGAGTTTATGTAGTCTGTTGAGTGCTTCGATTCGGCATGCGCATTGCGTGTTAAAGTTCCTATTGCCAGGTACTACGTCCATGGATGGAGAAACTTGAAGCCGCCGTGACCGGGCTCCCAACTCGCAAAATTAGCCTGAAATCAACAAATGGTAATCAATCAATATCTGGACTCAAAAGTTGTAGTAACACAATATAAGATAGATAAGAAAAAGAAACTTGTTTTTCTCACAAATTACTCTTCACTAGTCTTTGAATTAGAACACTCTTGTATCTTTGAAGAAAGGACTTGTCATCTTTAGAAACTATTTCATCACTCTTCTGATCATTCTCTTTGCTCTCAAAAAATTCATCTCCAAATCCTGTAAGAGTTGATTCGGTTATAAAACTTATAATAAGTTTGTGTTGGCTTGAAAAGCTGACATTAAGCCTTCACTAAGCAATATGTGCCTACCTTGCAAAAACTCTCCTAGTTTTTCCAGGTTGGTGGCCACAAGATTGTGAAGCTCTTCACCAGCCCATACAGGGCAGACACCAACAGAGATGAGCACGCATGTTAAACCACCAACTCGCCTCATGGAATACTGTGGACAAATAAATGAATAATTGCACAACCAGTTCTATCTCAGATTCATGTCATCAACATTAAAAAAACAATGAAGTATGCATTATTGAGAAGACACTGGCAATCTTCCCATTTAGTCTTATCCATACACATAGATGTAAAAGATATGAAAGAAAAGCATAGCAAAGACAAAATGCAATAAGTGGATGTCCCATACCATGGATGCAATTTTGTTTTTAGGAACACTGATCTTTAAAAAAACACTGAAAATTAATTCAACAACATTGGCAAGTGGATCTTCTAAGTTGAAAGCATCATGTTAAATGGCTAGCTTCAAGCTACCCAGTAGTGGATCAAGTATGAAATACATTAAATATTTAAAATTGAAATGAGCTTCAGTCAATCGATCACCGTCCAGGACATGAAAGAAAAATAGCAAGAGGCCCAGCGCCGCAGATGTGAAGGGTTCTAAGAGCTTCAGTAGTTAAGTAATCCATGTAAAATGCCATCAAAACTCATTCAAATAGCACACAAAAAAGAGAGAGAAGGGAATGAAGACTAAGACATATCAAGTGTGAATTTATTCCAATACATAATAATATCATAGGATATGAAGGTCTGCCTTGTGCAAGGCCGAGCAGAAATAGACTCACCATTCAATACTTCTCAGTTACGTAGCAGACACACTAAGTAATTAAGGACCACAAATACTATATATGCGGACTCATTATTGTACCATAGTAGTATTAATATAAGGACGCAACTGACTCCAATGTACGCTTCACTACCTACTACTTAACGGGCATAGCAACAACATGGTGCTCTTACAAAACTTACGACGGCTAAAAACACACACCAGATATCTAAAGCATTTGTCACCAACTGCTCGATGCCGCTTGGAATAGCAACGGCAGCGATGACGACTAATACCAATTCATGGAAGGCCAGACGATATGGAGGGCTATTTAACACAGGAAGTATAATAAAATCCAGCAAAAATATGGTAATCATAGAGTAAGTTTTGCATCCACATTCATATATAACAATGACAAAGCTTGATCAAGTTTCTACCCCCAGATAACCAAATCCCAAATCCCAAAGTCATCAAGTTTCTACCCATAGATAACCAAATCCCAAAGTCAAACACTCAATTGCAAAGGTGAAGAAGGCCATTACTGGGAAGTCAACTCATCACAAACAATCGTCGCCAAAATAATATGCTGCCGATAGTGCCAGTCATAGCAGTGAAGAGAGGTATTATTTGGCTTTTTGAATTCTCATTACTACGGCATACAAAAGGTGTGTATATTAATAGTCTAAATTGATGATCACACTTGCCTCAAATACATCATATGTCAGTGGTCTATGCATGTTTTATGCAGTTTGTTCATTCATGATAATTGATGGAAAGATCAGTACCTGAAATTGATGGAGTGAGGACACCATCACCAATTACCATGCTTGCACCAAATAACACCACTATAAACAGTGTCGTTCGTAGCTTGTTGTGCTTCTCAAGAAATCTCTTTAATGAAGATGAAGCCATGAATGTTGTTGATGGTCCGCATTTGTAAGTGGAGAGTTGTTCATCGGCTGGGTGTTGATTGGGAAGTAAATTAAATGTTGCGTGCCGGCGAAGCAAATAGTAAAGAGCGAAAGTCCCACCTGAAAAAAATAAAGATGAGCGTGAATCCTAATTAATCTTAAAGGGCCGCATGAGAAATATATGAAAATAAGAAGTAATCCTCCTTCAACAAATAATGATAAAAATAAATAAAGAAATAAATAAATTTCAGAATGTTTTACATTTTAATCTTTTGAAATTCAGAGGAGACAAAACCAAGGCATCAACGATAGAGGAAAAGTAACTTAAACAGAATTAAAGAGAGAGTATCAAAAGAAGGAAACTATAACCTTCCACAAGCATAGCTAGCTAAATGCAAAAATGGCTCAAAGTAACAACAAAGATGTTCATAAACAGAATTTGTGCATTCACTAAAGTACTTCAAACATAATATTACTCACCTGGCTTCGCCTGGAATGGTAGAGGCGATCCTTCAGTTGAGTTGCAAGTACACCATCATATTTTACCTTGTAGAAACCAGTTTGCTCAACATTCACTTTAATCCATATTTGCTCACCAACCTTTTCGCAGTTCGGCCATATGTTAGAGACACACGCATGTATGTATGGAGAAGTGAGAGCAAAGCAGAATGTATTTAAAGAAACACAAAAGTAACAAAGATTAGTCTCATACAAAACACTTAAAACTAGACAAAATAAGTTTATTTTCTATATACGAGCAAAAGTAATAGAAAAGAAGATATTGAAACAAATATGAAACATTGAAACTCATCAAATTTCTAGCACCATTTATACGCTCTTCCCATCATCTGCAATCACAAAAAAATTAAATTCAGAGACACAAGATGAGTAAAAAAATAAAAATGGTTGAAACTTACTTTCCTCAAGTGTTAGGTATGAAGAAATGTTGTTTGGGCCATGGAATCGATTCCCCTAAAGCTTGCTCTATTGTCCTCATATTAGCTTGAGTCCTCCATATCAAAGCATTGTGGTCAATGGTTGTTTGCACCCACACCATGTAAGATCCAACCCAAATAGGAGCACCCTCCACAACATGTAGCGGGTCATCTATTGCAATCTCTCCTTCGGCCACTATATGGGTACCGACAACCCAATCGATCAACTTGCACTTCATTCCACACTTATTCGAAGAATTCCCGTTTTGTGGCTTCAATAAAAAATTATGAAGTTTCATTATCCGTAACATTTACATTCAATAGATTAATATTTTGTTTTACCTGGCATGTACAAGTGTGCCCGTCTCCCCCTTGTTGACCCTATCATAAAAATAACCAACACAATTTAAGAATGAATATTGTTCACGATATGAATAAGTACACATATGTGTATAGTGAAAATATCAATTTGTACCTATTTATATTGATTGTAAACATAAGAAGATAAATCTTCATATTTCTCTCTCAAACCTATAAGTTCTTTGATGATAGCGTTATTCTGAGTTGTTGCACCTACACCAGTAGGAGTTACTCCAAAACCAAGACCTCTCATTCGACCTTGGTGTTCAGTACCAAAAATTTGTGAGATAGGGTCATTGTTAATTGATTGAGCAGTAGATTCTGAGCATTGACTTTGATTACATGCATTGATTTTATCCTTCAAAACAAACAAACAACTACTATTTGCATCAAATGGAAGAAAAACTACTATTTGTATACAGTTTTCTTGCTTGAAGTCAACCATGTTGAACATGTGTTAACCCCACAAATTGGGCAAGCAAAATTTCCTTTTGTAAAACATCCAGCTAAATTCCCATAAGCTGGAAAATCGTTGATCGTCCACAACAAAATTGCTCTCAAATTAAAAATGTTTTGAGTTGCTGCGTCAAATACAACTACTCCATCATTCCACAACTTCATCAAATCTTCAATCAAAGGTTGTAGATAGATATCTATGTCATTTCCTGGTTGCTTTGGGCCTGTAATTAATAATGTTAACATCATACTATCTTACTTAAAGCAAAGCCAAGGAGGAAAATTGTAAGTGACTAACATTACTGGCCAACAACTATATGGAGAGCTAAAATCACGAAAAGGATTGAATCCATCTGCAGAAAGGCCAATCCTAAGATTTCGAGGCTCTAATGCAAACTCAGGCCACTTGTGATTAACTAAATCCCATGCTATTGAATCTACTGGGTGTCGCATCTTACTATCTTGGCTCAAATGGGAAGAGTGCCACAATAAATTTTTAGCTATTTCCAATGACCCATACATTCTTTTGAATCTCGGTATGATAGGAAAATATCTCAAGATCTTAGCAGGAATTCTTTTTTTGGTCTCTTTGTTGGATTTACTTACTTTCCATCTAGATGACTTGCATTTAGGACATGCATCTAAAGCTTCATTTTCCTTCCTAAATAAGCAACAATCATTCACACAAGCATGAATCTTTTCATAATGAAGCTCATACTCCTTTAGCAACTTCTTCACCTCTTGCAACGACTTAGGGATAATATTTTCTTGTGGCAACATGTCTACCACAATCTTCAATAGTTCATTAAAACCATTATTAGATAGACTATAAATAGCTTTATGCTTGTACAATCTGGTGTACTTTGTGCAACCTGAATAGAGAGGTGAAGTTCTGTCCTCTTCAAATAACCTTTCGTCGTCAACTTGGATATTGACATCTTCTAGATCTTCATCCTCACCATCTCTTTCATCCCTAACAACTCCATCCCCTTCATCCCTAACAACTTCATCCCCATCATCTCTAGCAACTCCATCTCTTTGATCCCTATCAACTCCATCCCCATCATCCATTTCATCATCTTCATCCGTAGCAACTCCATCCCCATCATCCCCTTCATCCGTAGTAATTTCATCCCCTTCATCCGTAGCAACTCTATCCCCTTCATCATTTGCGACTTTATTCCTTACAATGGGGCTACTCTCTCCATGATGGAACCAAATTGTATACATAGGATCCAATCCATATATGATTAGATGGTTGTATGCAATATCACACTTCACACGAGACATGTTTCGACAGTTTTGACAAGGACACCTAATTCCTTCTGGATGTCTTTCTCTAGCTTGAGCTTGAAGAACGAATGCATTTGCTCCTTTACAATATTCTTTTGAAACTCTAATACAAACAAAAAAAACTTTAAATAGTAAGTTTCAACCTTACAAAAAATATGAATGCTTCTATTACTATAAAAAGATAATATTAACCTCGAATGTCTGGCCCAACCTTTATCCATCCTGAGATTGTAATCTTTGCTTTGTTAAATTTGAAGAACGTTAATATCTATTACCTCCTTTTTGTTTAAAATTATTTGTACATATTTTAAATTTCTTGCATTTAAAATTAATAAGAAGTAATTCAATTATTGCAACTGAAGGAAAATTAATGTTAATCATATATGTACATCTAATAAAAATCTAATTAATTTAGTTTTAGCTCATACAACAACAACATAACATAGCCTTAGTCTCAAATTAACTAAAGTGGAAAAGCACTTGAAATATAATCAAAGACTAAGAGCACATATAATAAAAATCTGATTAATTAAACATAGGCATAAAACCTGAGTTGAAGGATTGGAGGAGTTACCTAAATAAACTCCTTTTTGAAGTAGGTTATCAGCCTCTTTTGCTTGTTTGTATGCTAACTCTTCAGTGCAAGTGACGACTACGGCTTTTAGAGTAGGATCATACCTAATATATAGTCCCAATATGCATCAATTAAAGGAAGCCAAGAATTAAGAGAAACACAAAATATAGAAAGAATTTGTTGAAATAGAACCAAGTGATACTTGCAGTGTGAGCAAAGAAATATACAAACACCGAAAGAAAGTTTTAACCTTGGTAATTTATTGATCCGAGACTCTTTCAAGTAAACTGCACTACGCCCCAAGGAAGGTGAAACTTTCTCCAACTCTGATTCCAGCGCCTGCATATATATTGGAACAAGTGAGATTTTTGGATGAAGAATGCCTCAAATTGAATGATAATCAAAACCACGAGAAAATGCAAGACTTTAATAGATACGCAATGAAGCACTCTATCGGGGATTATCACAGACCTATTGCAAGCAATCAACAAAGCAAAGCACAATATATACTAGTTCTTTCCATTATGCAAGATCATTGAAGAAAGAAAAAGTCAAAGAGGTGTACACTCTCGACAAATTCACTTGAGTGAAATTTTCATGATATTTAATACTAAGGAAGCTCGGTCTCGATCTTCATATATGCGAAAAAGCAGATTTTCAATATAACAATAGATGAAAAACCCAAAACACAGTCAATTATCGCGAATCGACGATGAATCGGCACACTTACATGCTTTAGGCCCTCATGCAAATGGTTCACCTCCTGTGATATATGACATTTTAGTGCATACACCGATTCCTCTTCTCGTGCGTCTTGAATGAATCGTAATCAGTAAACTATGCGTACTAAATGAACTTATTAGTGTAAACCGTAATCTGTAAAAATACAAATGAAGGCTAACCTACACTCTCGGTGGCAATTTGTCAACTATGCGTCTTGAATGAACTCGTAATCGTAAATGAACTTCGAGCCGTATTTGGTATCAATGCATTACCAGTTAGATCGATCACCGAACTTATTAGATCAAATTTTCCCCTCCAACTACCAAAATCAACGAATTCAACATCATTTCCTCTAATCAAACCCTCACACAACAATCCACCCGCCGATTCATCGTTGACCTTTCGATCAATCATTCCACAATCCACGAACCGATAACAAAACAGAAAAACCAGAGCATGGAATCAAGGAAATGAACAAAAACAACAACAACAAAAAAAACACACCGTGACAGAGTCCTCGTCGGACCAATCGCGCGGAAACTAGGGTTTCAGACTCCGAAATCGAAGTCTCGGCTGACGATTAATATGCATATGAGAAATACGAACCGAATTGAATCGGGGATCGATGCGGCGAATTAGGGTTTACGAGGGAGAGACGATTGAATGAATGAATGAATGAACGAACGAACAAATACCCTGTCGATTTGAATCCGATGGAGAAGCGAGCGCTTGTCGGTCACGGTGTGGAGTTGAGTTTGCGAGTCGCGATTGTGAGGCCGAACCAGAGGAACGGTGTGATTTGAATAGCCTAATACATAGGGGTTTCTAAAAACCCCTATGGATGTGGTGTTATAAAAACCTTAATCACCTAATAGAGGTTACTTAAAAACCTCTATGAATTAGGTGTTATAAAAAGTAATACATAAGGGTTATTGAAAACCTCTATGAATTAGGTGCTATAAAAAGCCTAATTTGTTTTAGTGTACTTTCAAGCAATTTATCAGATTTGTTCCCCTAAAAGCTTCAATCCTCAGTTGAATATATATATATATATATAAACTTAACTGCTAGAAAAAATAATATAACCAACACTAACCAGATTTGGTTTGCAATGGGCATGGACTTCACTAGTAGATAAACAAATAGGCATTGAGAGTTTAACTGGAGATTTGGCTTCGACGGGAACTTCATGTATAAAGTTAACGAGCACGGCGTCGACGTAGGTAGAGAAGAAAAGCTGTGAGAGCTGCCACGGCATATGGAAACGCCGTCCAGATACCTTGTAAGCACATAAAGGTTAGAGACGAGAAGAAAAACTTCAACCAGAAGGAATGAGTACAGCAAGCAGCATGTACATACCACAATTGTTGCAACATTAGCGAGGGCCAACATATGTGGACCTATTCATCCTCACTATGGACCATTTAGATATTTCTTAGTTTTGATAGATGCATCAACTAGGTGGTCACATGTTTGTTTACTTTCGACCCGCAATGTTACATTTGCTAGACTTTTAGCACAAATCATTAAGTTAATAGCACAATTACCTGACAACCCAATCAAGACCATCCGTCTTGATAATACCGGGGAATTTCAATCTCAAGCATTTAAAAATTATTGCATGTCTATAGGAATTGTCATTGAACATTATGTTCCACACGTGCATACCCAGAATGGTATGACAAAATCTCTGATCAAACGCATTCAATTTATTGCTAGACCTTTAATCATGCGAACTAAGTTATCAACTTCAGTTTGAGGACATGCAGTCCTTCATGTAGCATCTATCATTCGTTATAGGCCTATTGCATATCATGAGCATTCCCTCATGTAACTCATTTTCGGTCAACAATCAAATATTTCACACTTGAGAATTTTTGATTGTGCAGTGTATGTTCCTATACCACCTCATAATAGAACTAAGATGAGTCCACAACGAAAACTTGGGATTTATTGTAGATTTAACTCATCGTCCATAATAAGATACCTTGAGCCATTAACATGAGATTTATTTACTGCACGTTTGCTGATTGTCACTTTGATGAAACAATTTTTCCACCATTAGGGGGAGATAAGAAGCCAATTCAAAAGGAATGGCGCGAAATTACCTGGAATGCATCAACTTTATCACATTATGATCCACGCACAAATCAGTGTGAACTTAAAGTTCAAAAGATCATTCATTTGCAACAAATCGCAAATCAATTACTTGACGCATTTAATGATGTAAAACAAGCGACAAAATCACATATTCCAGCTGTAAATACTCCTGCAAGAATTGATTTCTCTATGCAACAAAATGCACAAGAACCAGCGAAACACTTAAAGCGTGGAAGACCTGTTGGTTCAAAGGATACAATTCCTCGAAAGAGGAAAATGGAAGTAAAAATAAATATAAATAAAAATACTCCTGAGAAAGCACAAGAATTTCTTGATATGGATTTGTCAGAACAAGTTGATTCTGACAAGGAACAACTGCCTCTAGAAAAAGAGGAAAAAGATAGAAAATAATGAGATGTCAATAAATTATTTATACTCTAGTAAGATTTGAGATCGAAATGAAATTGTTCCTGATGATATATTTTCTTTTGATGTGTCATTTGAAATATGTGAAAATGATGATGATCCAGAACCACAATCAGTGGACGAATGTCGAAAAAGACCTGATTGGCAAAAATGGCAATATGCTATCCAAACAAAGCTAAACTCATTAAGGAAACGAGAGGTTTTTGGACCGATTGTTCAAATGTCAGATGACGTAAAACCTGTTGGATATAAATGAGTATTTGTACGAAAGAGAAACGAAAAAAATGAAGTTACAAGGTACAAAGCAAGACTTGTAGCTCAAGGTTTCTCACAAAGACCTGACATCGATTATGAGGAAACATATTTTCCTGTTACAGATGCAATTACATTTCGGTTCTTGATAAGCTTTGCAGTTTCTGAAGGGCTTGATATGCATTTAATGGATGTTGTTACAACATATCTGTACGAATCCCTAGACAGTGAGATATATATGAAAATCCCTGAAGGATTTGTAATATTCGAAGAAATAAAATCAAAACCTCATAACATGCATTCTATAAAATTACAAAGGTTTTTGTACGGATTGAAACAATCCGGACGAATGTGGTACAAACGTCTTAGTGATTATTTACTGAAAGAAGGATATGTAAATAATCCGCTTTACCCATATGTCTTCATTAAAAGATCATCAACATGATTTGTAATTATTATTGTATATGTTGATGATTTAAATATAGTGGGAAACCACGACGACATCGTTAGAACATCCGAATACTTGAAAAAGGAATTCGAGATGAAAGAACTTGGAAAAACAAGCCTTTGTCTTGGTTTGCAAATTGAACATTTTTCAAGTGGAGTAATTGTCCATCAATCAAATTATATTGAAAAAATATTAAAAAGATTTTATATGGATAAGGAACATCCATTGAGCTCTCCAACGGTTGTCAGATCACTTGAAGTGGATAAGGATCCATTTCGACCTCATGAAAGTGATGAAGAGCTAATTGGTTCGGAGGTACCATATTTAAAGTGCAATTGGTGCACATATGTATCTTGCAAATTGTACAAGACCTGACATTGTTTTTATTGTCAACCTACTTGCAAGATACAACTCTTCACCAACTTGAAGACATTGGAATTGTGTTAAACATGTTTTCCGATATCTGCGATTAACAAGTGACATGAGTTTATTTTACTCGAGAGGGGTAAAATTGAATCTCCAAAGTTATGCTGATTCTGAATTTTTATCTGATCCCACAAGGCTCGTTCTCAAACGGGATATGTATTTACCTGTGGTAATACTGCTGTATCATGGAAGTCAGTAAAGCAAACTATGATTGCTACTTCTTCCAATCATTCTGAAGTACTTGCAATTCATGAAACAAGTGGTGAATGTGTATGATTGAGAAACATGATTGAACATATTCAAGAATCATGTGGATTGCCTTCAATAAAAGATTTTCAAACCATATTATATGAAGATAATGCAGCATGTATTGCACAATTAAGTGAAGGATTCATAAAATGGGACAGAACAAAACATATTTCACCAAAATTCTTTTATTCGCATGAGCTTCAGAAGAATGGTGAAATTGATGTGAAGCAAATCCGATCGAGTGATAATCTTGCTGATTTATTCGTAAACGTCTTACCAAATACGCCATTTAAAAGGCTTACATATGGTATTGCGTAAATTTAAAGACATTACAAGTAAAGAAACTGAACAAGTTTCATCCATGTTCACATGAGGGGGAGTTATTGATTAGTGTATTGCACTTTTTTTCCCTTAGCTATGGTTTTATCCTATTGGATTTTCCTAGCAAGATTTTTAATGAGGCAATCTTAACAATATTATACCCATCTTAATATTTATGAAAATAATGTACTCTTTTTCTTTTACTATATTTTTTCCCACATGGTTTTTCTTAGTAGAAGTTTTAACGAGTCACAATCTCTAAGCAAGTGTCATCCAAGGGGAGTGTTGTGGAATATGGATGACCATGCATGTACATCAATATATTGTGTAGTAATGTAACTTGTATTTCTCACTTAATAGTACATCTACTTGTCTATATATTGTCATGTTACTTGTAACCATTTCTAATGTACACCAATTCTTTCATGTATTGTCAAATTACTTGTAATGTGTTGTATGACATGTGGTGTATGTGTTACTTGTACAAATTGTATAAATTACATTTATCATCATCACTAAATGACCTATATAAAGGATGTCAACCTCATCGTAAAAACACACCAAGTTGAATAAAAACTTTTCATTCCAACTATCTCATTTCTTCTCTTCTCCTTTGTAGTAGTAGAAGTTCTTAATTTTCTATTTTCATTCTCTAGTTTTTTGCAAATTCTAACTCAATTTACAACAGCTGGATGATTTTTTTTTGTCTAAATAATTCACATGCAAACACCATAATTTTTTTTTTTTTTTAATTTGTAAGTTATGAATTATCTTCGCAACTGATAATCACAGATTGCCAAATAATCCCGGCCCATTTTCTGAAGGGACCTTGGAGTTCCTCCCATGACTATTGGCCGATTCTCAGAGGAGCTGGATCATCTTCCATTCTTCGCCATAGAGAACGATTGGTGATTCAATGTGTTGCTCTCTCAAGTACATCTCAAGTCACCGCCTCACCAACTCCAACACCTTACTATTCTAGAGAGTAGGGCTACACATAAAAGCTTTGATGATCCGATCGCATGATTACTTGGAATGGCTTGGGAATCTATCATCTCTCCACGAGCTTGAGATTTATGACTACAAGGAACTTATGCATTAACCTTCCGAGCAACAACAAGTAACATATCGCTTCACTATATTTAATGAAAATTAATTATATAGGAACTGTCCCCTCTTGCCAGAAAGATTGGCATCTCGATTATGCAAAGCAAGTATAACATTTTCAATTACATGATTTATATATACAATGATAAAAAATTGACGCGTGACTACCATGGTGCCAATATCAGGTTAGTTGCCTTTCTATTTATCAAATATTCAATCTGCAATACTGTCATTCTTTACTTGATTAATATATATGTTATGTTGCTCTTTTCCATTTAAATTATATTTCTTATATGGTTAATTATAAGAGTCTTCTTTGTCTTGTTTCGATAACTAATTAATTAATCCATTATGTTCTCTTTCTTCGCAAAATCTTCTTTGGCTTCATTTTTGTAAAAGCAAAGAAATTGCGCACCTTTCTTGCATGCGTAAAAATCAATTAACATTAAATCGAACACAATGGAAGAGTTTGATCCATGTAACCGCCCCAACTGATTTAGGATTGAGGCTATGTTGTTGATGTTGTTATTGTTGTTGTTGTTGCTTGAAAATCAATTAAGCTAGTTTCTCATAACTACTCTTGGAGGAATTTTTTACTAGCATTTCAACAAATTTACTTGAAAGAAACTTGATTAATTATTAGTAAGCTAAGTTTATTGACTGTTAGGGCATATACTTATAGAGACAACTATAACTAATTTAGACGAACCTTATAATGTAATGAGGAATACATTAGAATAGGAAATTAGAACTCTGGAGGAATACATTAGAATCTAAAAGCTTTAAGTTGAGTAGGACGAAAACTGAATACATGCATTGTGAGTTTGGAAACACTAGACATCGAGATGACGGAGTGATAAAATTAGGGGAAGTAGAAGTTCCTAAGGTAAACCACATTTGATACCTAGGATCAATCATACAAAATGATGGTAACATTGAAAATGATGTCACACATAGAATTCAAGCTGGATGGAAGAAATTGCGGAGTGCAACAGGCGTGATTTGTGATCGACATGTTCCTACTAAGTCAAAAGGAAAATTTTATAGGACCGCAATTAGGCCAGCTATGCTCTATGGAAGTAAATGTTGGGCGGTAAATCAACAACAATTACATAAAGTGAACGTAGCAGAAATGAGGATGTTTAGGTGGATGTGTGGTAAAACTCGTAAAGATAGAATAAGAAATATATAAATTCAAAGACAAGTAGGAGTAGCACCAATTGATACAAAGATTAGGGAAGGGCGGTTGCGATGGTTTGGTCACCTGCAAAGACGGCCTACAAATGCCCCAACTAGAAAACCTGACTCAACAGAAACTGTAGAAATTCGACGAGGTAGGGGCATACCAAAGTTAACATGGGATGCATTAATTAAAAGGGATTTGAATGGTTTGCAAAGCTCACCATCAATTGCACTTAATCGAGCACAATGAAAAAGTTTGATTCATGTAGCCGACCCCAGTTAATTTGGGACCGAGGCTATGTTGTTGTTGTTGTTATTGTTATTATAATGTAATGAGGCCAGCTCACCCCTCAGTTTTATTAATGAGGGCCGCTAAGGGCAACCCACCTTTTAATGAAGGCACCCAAATTATTTGTAAAAATTCCAGCAAAACTGGAAAAGACCCTTTTGCCCCTGTATATATAATGATTCAAACCCCACAAATCATTTTGACAAAGAAAAAGGGCACCCCACCACAAGTTTGAACCACAAAGCCAAATTGCGTTTGTCGAGCGTTTATCGATTCTTGCTGATTGACATCATCCGACAGCGAGGTAACAATGTTTGACAACCATATGATGGTTTTTTAAAACTGTTTAGTTGTGAAAAACTGTGAAAATGATGATTTATTTGTCAACGTAGGGTTTGGTAATTTCCTCAAATCTGAACTTGTTTCCACTATATAACGGAGGATTGTACTGCTACGGTGCAAGAGGAGGTCGAACTTGAGGTAATTTTGCAAATTTATAGCGTTTTTTTTTGCGGTTATCCGAAGTTTCTGTTGATGTGCGCGATTGTATCGGCCTCGCAGGACCGAGATGTATGGTGATGTCTCGGTCGTAGATGACCGAGAGGTGTAAGTAGGTCACGGAATAGTACAATCGAGAGTACCCAGTAACTCTCGGTTGTACGTGAGCGAGACTCTGAAGAAAGTATCGGACCTGTACAACCGAGAACCTGTTTTTATGGGTTTTTTTGTGATTGTGCTGTACAATTTGGTTGATTATAAGGTTACACTGTTTGTATTGCAGGTAATGCCGATTTCTACCCTATTTCCATACTACAAGGACACGTTTACACCTTGTAGGCCATTCCCCTCTAGAGAAGCGGCTGTTTCGTGGCTTCAAATGATAGGCCGTGAGAACATGTTTGTGCTAGTGACAAAGCACTCTGATGCCGGGGGCATTAAGCGCATGGGAAGGGTGAAACTTGCCTGTGAGAGGTCTGGGACATATAGGGGAATGTCTCGGAGAGTAGGGAAGGGGAAAGCGGCCAAGATTTCTTTGAAATCAAGAAATGATGAAGAAGAGGAAAAGGCGAGGACTCAAACTGGTACGAAGAAATGTGGATGCCCTTTCCTTATCAACGTAAAGGAAAATGCTGACTCCTTGTGGTATGTCACTGTTATATGTGGAAGGCACAATCACGAGCCCGCAAAAAACTTGGACGGCCATTCATTTGCCGGAAGATTGGATAAGGGGAGCAGGAAGTTGTGGTGCAAATGACAAAGG
The DNA here is from genome assembly GCA_039657365.1 of Stephania yunnanensis. Classification (NCBI taxonomy): domain Eukaryota; kingdom Viridiplantae; phylum Streptophyta; class Magnoliopsida; order Ranunculales; family Menispermaceae; genus Stephania; species Stephania yunnanensis. The sequence goes on from CM077582.1 coordinate 8,593,125, forward strand.
GGAATGTGAAGCCAAAAGACATCCTAAATACGTTGAAGCAAAAAGATGTTAGAAACGTATCGACAATATATAATGCAAGACAAAGAGTCTGAAATGAGGATGCGGGTAGGATGACTCAAATGCAACAAATGTTGCACATATTGGAGAAGAATAAGTGCATGTCATGGCATAGGAAGCATCCCGTTACGAATGTTGTCACCAACTTATTTTGGTCACATCCCGACTCAATAAAGTTGCTAAGGTGTTTCTCATCGGTAATTTTGATGGATTGCACGTACAAGACAAATAGGTACCGAATGCCTTTGTTGGAAATTGTTGGCATCACTTCTACGCACTTGACGTTCTCCGTTGTTTGCATTCATATCATCAGAGAGTCATGGGAATTATGTTTGGGCACTTGAGAACTTGAGATCCATATTAGGTGGGTGGCCTAAACCTGACGTGTTTGTTACCGATAGGGACTTAGCCTTTATTAGTGCCATAGAAGAAGTTTTTCCGTCATCGTCTCACCTCCTTTACTCTTGGCACATCAACAAAGTAGTATTGGTCAAGACTAAGAAGATATTTGGGGAGAACGATGGTTTTGCGCGTTTTATGGATAGGTGGTCGAACGTGATGTATGCCAACTCGGAGGCCTTATTCGAAGTTAGGATGAATGACCTGCATTGTGAGTTTGGGAATGTCAAGGGTCTTACTGAGTACTTGGACAACACATGGTTAAAGAACTACAAGGAGAAATTTGTCTCCGCTTGGACAAATATAATTATGCACTTTGGGGAAACGACAACGCAGAGGGTGGAGTCTGCGCATTCTATTCTGAAGCTACACCTTGGGAACAATCAGGCCAATTTTGAGACTTTGTGGAATGTGGTTGATGGCCTCCTTAGAATCCAACACAACAATATCAAGGCATCGTTTGAGCTAAGTTTGAATGTGGTCCAACATGAGTACATTGATGAGTTGTATCGACGATTGCGTGGTTATGTCTCTCAACGGGCGCTTAGGCTCATTAGAAATGAATTGACACGTGGAGAGGATGTTGGTCACGACTCCACTCGTTGTGGTAGTGAGATACGCACCACATATGGCCTTCCTTGTGCACATGAGCTAAACAATCATATATTTGCTCAGTCGCCCATCCCTCTCGAGGACATTCATGTTTACTGGCGAAAGTTGAGTATGATACTTGATAATCCAATGGACCCGTCTGAGTATAACGTGCACGATGAGATTGAACGGGTGTTGGAAAAGTTTTATGTTTGCACTATGAGGACGATCGACTTAGGATTATTCAGCAGCTCAGGGAGATTAGTCGACCTTCGTCTACAGCAGGTGTTGTGCCGCCGGCGAAAATTAAGACAAAGGGAAGGACACCGGGGTCTTCAATCGGAGGGAAGGCAATATCGAAGAGAAAACACGATGATGACGATTCTTCGACGAGACGGTTGCCGAGCGGATTTGAGTACGTGCTATCCACAAATGAGGCCTCCACTTCTAGGAAGAAGAAAAGTAAAGTTGTTCCTAAAATGTGTCGTGCCAGTCGACGCACGCAAAGTTCAACTAACATGGCTTACGGTCATTGCGTAGAAACGGATTGGTTGCCACATGTTGAGGGCATTATCGATGTGGTTGCCGATGGAATTGTGGATATCGGTGTGTTGCGTCTGGGCTTGGACTTGCCGATGTAGACGGGTGGAGGATTGTTCGTACAAGGATGTATGATGAGATTATCGGGTATGAAAACCTTTGGAGGGAAGTGCTTGGCTCGAGTTACGAGAATGTCAAGATTGCGGTGCATTGCCCAGAGAATCAAGTTGGTGTAGCTTTCAAAGAATGGTTGAAACTTCCAGACATGGGATTGTTAGTATCCACTGCATTCAATGTCATTCTTGTCAACCTCTCGCATGAGAGTGTCTCCACATTTCTACCTCTACGTAGTGCTCCACCGTCGTCGTTGCACAACAGACTTGTCATTGCCATCATAAATGACAGGAATATCCATTGGGTTAGGGTAAGTGCTATGAATTTTGTTGAATTGTTATGTTTTCCCCCTGAGCGGGGTTGTGACAATATCTTTATGTTATACTGTTCACTTTGACAGGTGAAGTTGCGTGTGAATGCACCGTTGCCATCCTTATATCCTTCGTGGGATCGGTATGTTGAGGACTGCGCGAAAGGTTGGCGAGATGGATTCGTATTTCGAGACATCGCGCCCATTGCAAATGTTGATGAAGCTACCATATCCGTTGTAGATTTAGGTACACCGTAGTGTTAAAATTGCGCACTGTGAAATCTTGATGGCTGTACATTTAGCAATTTTGAAAGTTACTTCGAATGTTGTATGCATATACAATGAGTTAAATATCGTACCAGCTTTGGGGTATTGTTGTACATTTTGATTCTTGTATAGTGACTTTGAATGTTATATTGATATATAATTAATTACGTTTTGGTTCATATTGTCGTGAGAACATTTTCATTCGTGTAAAGTTAGTTGGAAAGTTAGTTGTAAAGTTAGTTGGAAATGTTCGATGGAACAGACGTGTCGCCCTGAATGACCGAGACATACGATATAGTCTCGACCATACACCACCGAGAACTAACGTTAAGTCTCGATCGCACAATGCCGAACTTGCCTCTTCTCGTCGACATATGCGCGACCATACTCATGGCTTCTCGGCCATGAGTAACCGCGAGTTGTTCCACCATCTCGTTACCATCTCACCGAGCGCAATTGGTCTCCACGTTCATCAAATGCGTCGGCTTATCTCATCGAGCATTGGCCGAACTCCCTCGTATGATATCGGTGACGAGTCACCGACAGTCTTCGAAAGCATTCGACCTTCAGTGACCGACACATATTTAAATAAAGGAACCAGCGACATTCTCCGGGTAACACCGTGAATCCTGCATTTGTGTCGGTTGTTCAGTACCGACAATCTCACATGAGTTTCGGCCCTGCTTGACCGAGACACACTCAGAATAAAAAAAACAAGTACCCTAGAACAAAATAAGACCAAAATACAACTATATGCAATGTAAAATAGTTACTAAAGTAGCACAATTTCCGAACAGTGACAAGTACTCATAAAGAATCATAAACCAATCATGAACCAACAAGTACTCATCAACCAACATGTAGTCATCAACCAACAAGTACGCATAAAACATTACAAAACTGTCATAAAACTGTCTCCGCAAACATCATAAAACTCATACAGAATGTCTATGTTCCCCATCCCCGCTTGGTCATTGCTTTGGTTTCTTCAGATTCTTCCTTTGATACTCCTTCCCAAGCATTCTCTTCGGAGGGTGAGCATCGACCGTGGCGGGCTAAGCTGTGGCCGGGGTGGAGTGTGTGGAAGTGCTACCATGCTGGGACTGCCTCGGGCCTGCTTCGGTAGGGCCGGATGTGGCGGTTGTGCCGGTTGCGGTCGCCGGAGTCGTACTCGTGGTGGTGGGACCTAGACTCCTCCCCGAAAGAAAATTGACGATGTCACTCGCCATTGTCCTCGCAGACTCAATCGTACACAACTCCGGCGGGAGGTCCATCCATCGCAATGCCGCGTCCAACGCACGCCTATTACGCTGATGAAATAATCGGGTTAGTGTTAATGTAAAACATATCGGGATGAATAAGACATGCATAATACATATAACCATTTCAATACCTCTAGTAGCTCGTTGTCTGTGATGGTTGTGGCGAGCATGTCTTCGTCCTCATGGCTCGGATTGGTGATCACGGGATGAGACACTTTGAGGAACCAAGGCAGGTAGTCTAGTGTAGCGAAAAACTCAAATTCTGCCTTGTCGCCCCGAGCTTCAGGAGCCAACAAATGGTTCCGCCATCGCTCCCAATTGTCTTGCTGGAACCCATACTTGACGGAGTACTTGTTCGCAGATGGGCCTCGTTGTGCTTCCAATGGACGGTACGAAGGATCTGGTATTGATTGCACATGGCCAAACTGTCTCAGAATCCTCTCCGGGTGGTAGGGCTCCACCACATCCATGTACTTGATCGTCCCACTGTAAAAGGCCATCGCGTGCACAACTCCATTTTCCCTCAAATTCACATATGGGTCCCAAGTGACCTAATCAAACAACAACCATTGTTAGCAAAAAAAAAATTACTAAAACATCAATCATCAGAGAATATGGGTAACCATCTCACCTCACTTGGGAGCAACCTATCCAAGGTTCTCCTAATGGACCCGAGCTTGTCAACATTCGCCACCGTCTCGTGCTTTTGAATCCATCTGCAGACACGAGGTTGCACGTAGTCCATGTACTTCGCATTGGGTGTGGCAAGACCAAGTTTGAAATGGTCGTACACCCATCCCTGCAAATACATACAATGTTAGTTATTCCAAAATTGCAAGTTGCCCTAATTATTATACAAAAAGAAAATTAAGTCTATTTTATAACAAACCTCAAGCAATGTGAGGTAGCCAGCAATCTGAGACACTTGCACTCTCGTGGCGGAGCCCAAGTGTCGATACAAGTAGGCCAACGCAGCCGCACCCCATGCGTACTTTCCTACGTCGTCCAAGTCCTCAAGAAGCTTCAGCAGCGCGATCGACACCCGAGACCCACTCTTATCAGCAAATAGAGTGCATGACAAAAGGTACAACAGGTACGCTCGGGCGGTGCATTCCACAGGAGGATAATTTCTGGGTCTCGAACCAGCTTTGGGGCACCAGCGACTCTTCAAACAACATTTGCACACTGTGAGTCCCTTGCTGATATTCACCTCCTCCTCAGCCTCCTCGACGCTAACCCCAAGTAGGTTCAAGACCATCTTAATAGCGTCCGAGCGAGATTCCTCCGTGTACCTCGCAAAGTTCTCCACTGCCACAACTTTGCCCGTCACGGGAATCTTCAAGAGGAAGCTCACATCCTCTAATGAGATAGACATTTCACCAAAAGGTAGGTGAAATGTGTTCGTCTCCGGCTGCCACCGCTCCACAAATGCAGAGATCACCTCCTTGTTGGCCTTGCGGTATGAGCAGTCTATCGTATTCAACCCGAACGCCGAATAATCCTCTGAAGTCCCACCGTGTCCGGGTGGCACGACTGTAAATTCCATTCTTGTATCTGAGCTCCGTGATTGATACACTTGAGAACGGGACGCTCCTGCAACAAATAAATACATCTCGTCATTTTGTGAAAACCATGAGTATTAAGTTACTCCGTTCAATGAAATTGAAATTACCTCATTGCTCCAAATCGCTAACGCGACATGATCCTTAAAGCTCTTCAACAACGCCCCGTCTATAGGACCACCGGGGAATGGAGCACGCGCTTCAACGACCACTTCTGGCTCTCCTTCATTATGGCCAGCTCCACCAGTACTACTCCCGCCCACATTACGATCAGTTTCTGGCGTGTTCCCCGCCTCTGAAGAGTCACTGCTACTCGACTCCGATGCATGCCCCTCCTCTTCCCCTCGGGCAACAACAAGATCCTCAGGTCACCCAGCATCGATGTTCGAACCCTCATCGTGCAAATGTAACCTTCCACGATGACCATCTACCTTGGCCTTTCCCTTAACATCCTCATTCTCCTTCTCTTTCTCTTTCCGGTACGATGCTGTCGGGGGTCTCCGGCCACCTCGCCCCCGGTTAGGCCTCGACACCTCAACACCAGCCTCCTCCCTAGTCACAGGTACCTTCGGACGAGCCATACCTGAAAACATTACAACATATAAGCGCATGGAACAGAACCCAAAAAAAATTTACAAAAAAAAATGTTCAAATTCATCCATTTCTGATGTCTCGATCAAGCAGGTTCGTGAAACAACCCATGTTTTCGGTCACCCATGACCGACAAGGCCTCCAATATATCGGCAGTGTACAATCGAGTCCAATAGAAATGTCTCGGTTGTATACCACCAAGATGGATTGACCATTTCAATTCGCCTTGCTCTCGTCCTATCACGACCGAGCCTACTCTAACCCTCTCGCCAGTGTACAACCGAGAGTAGGAGCAAATTCTCGGTTGTACACCACCGACACCACATTACGTACCACTAATTCTAGCTCTCGTCATGTCTCGGCCGAGATAACTGAAGTATTCTCGACCATGCGTAACCGAGACACTGTGAACTCTTCCGGCCTTTGTGGCCGAGACTTCGAGTTCCCAAAAATTTAGCTTCTTTCTAAGCCATGCTTGACCGAGACAGTTAGCACAGTCTCTGGCCTGTGTGGCAGAGAACCGCGAATTCCCATTTTTTTAACCATTCAACAAACCGCCACACACACATTACAACTACTCTACCAAATGTAACTTAAGTATACTAAAAACGTACCTTTAAACGATCGATTTCACGCAAAATATGTGTGTTCGACGATCTTCAACCGAGCACTAACTTGGAGAGTAAATCGGCTCACACCCCGACCTTACGAACTGCAAAAAACTCGTACAACGAAGGAGAAACACAAGGGGAGACACGGGAAACACGATTTCGGGGATTCCTCTCACAGGTCGGTTCAAAAGAAATGGATTCTTCCACAAGATTTCGGTGAAGGTGGTGGTGGGGGTGGTGGGGTGCGAGAGGTTTGCACGAGGGGTATTTTGGGTATTTTGGGTCTAATTTTTGGGTGCCCCAGGTAAATTGGTTTGTGCTCACATTAACTGGGTGCCTTCATTAAAAGGTGGGGTGCCCTTAGCGGCCCTCTTATTAATTTAAGGCAGTCTATGCTTATGCATGCTGTCATTGTTCAATTGACTTAATTTCTTTATTTGTAGATTGCAACTCATCAATTAAAAAATTTTTTATAAGAGATGCAATCTCTTTTGTTCTTCAATTAGGGTTAAATAAATCAAATTGTTCCTATAGGTTATTGAATGAGCAACTTGTTGGACGTCCACGACAAAATTAAGTTACACAATCACCTTTCAATATAAATACATATTAATTTGCTCTTGAAAAAACTACACTTTAGCACTTCTTTACAAAGTTACACTTAATTGATTTGGGACTATATTTTGGTCTACAAATCTCCAACATAGCATTCATTGCGCTTGCCAGATATAATATGTAGGATTCCTAATATTTATTCTACCCCCCATAACAATGTATTGAAAGTGACCCCGACGGGGATGAACTAGTGGATTTAAAATTTGAGCCAGTGAGTCTTAAAAGAAAAACATTAGTCATTACTTATTAGCTGTGCATATGTTTGTGTATATACATAGTAATACATTTGCCTCTATATATGGTCATGCAAAATTCTAAGTTAGATATATGAATATGATGGATTCCTTCTCCATAAACAGGTCGCCGGGAGTCATGGTCCGACCATCAAAGCCTACACCTCTGGCACCCTCAATCTCTCCGTGATTGATAGAGTGATTCGATTGCGCAGTTCTACATCACCTTGCATTGTTTGTGTTTCGAGATGGAAATGAAAATTCAAAGCAAATATCATAAAAGAAGCTTTGTCAAAAGCACTAGTTCCCTACTATCCCTCGCGGGAAGACTACAAGATACGAGATGACGACGATGACAACGGCGAAGGGCTTCACATTTCTTGCACCGGAGAAGGTGTTTGGTTTGTTGAGGCTCTGTGCAAATTACTCACTTGCTTTGATCTCAATTATCTTGACGAGGCTCCCCAGGGTACACAAGAAAAGCTCATCCCAGATCCATTCCCAAAGCAGAATCCATGAACCTAAAACCAATTATGTTGATACGGGTGACACAATTAATATATTTAAAAAACTTAAATAATCGAGAATGATATACTACAAAGAAAAACTCTTTGAAAATAATTACGATCAAATCCAAATCAAGTGATAGCTCTACTGCTTTAGTACGTCCACACTATAATGTAAATATAAAGATGAGGTTGAGAGTTTGAGTCCTCTCTTCATTTCTCTCTTAATTTTTTGTTGCTTTGTTTTGCCAGGTGACGAGTTTCAAATGCGGAGGATTTGTGACAAAAGCAGTGCATACAACCATTGCACATGTGATGGCACAGCATATATCGATTTCTAAGCGTTAAAGAGGCGAGTTCGCGAGAGGCCTAGAGCGTCTTAGCGTGGAGCCCTTATGGTCGAGAGAAATCATCCCCTCTCCTCCCCGGAGAAAGCTAAAGGCACCACAACCACCACTAATTCCGCAATACCAATTAAGTTATGTTTCAATGGACTTTTCGGCAGACAAGATTGATCATATCAAGCGTGATTGCTCGACTTTACTAGTAAAGCTTGTACAACTTTTGAAGTTTTAACGGTACGGTCTCTGGAGGAGTCGAACTCGAGCAATTAACATGCACCCTGGTTTGAATGTCAAGCTCATTTTCTTCGCAAACATACGCCGGTTCTTGAACCCGCCATGACTCCGCGAGGTTTCTATGGCAACCGCATCTTCCCTGTAACAATTGTTGTCTCAAGTGGATGGCTTGTGGAAGCACCACTTGCAGAGGTGGTGAAACTCGTCCAAGAAGTTAAGGCAAAGCTTCAAGCTCAATACAACAAGTGGATGTTTAATGAGGGAGATGATGAAGTGAAGTTGATTGAGGAACCATTTACTGCGCAGCTTGATTACGCCACGCTTTTAGTGTCTTATGGGGAAAACATAGGATTGGATTCCATGGATTATGGATGGGGTCCTCCTGTTCATGGATTTGCATTTTTACCGTCGCATCCTGAACATATGTATCCTACTGGCCTTCTATGGCCCCCCATGAAACCTAAAACAGGCATTCGTTTGAGGACTTGTTGCGTCGACGACTCACACCTGCAAGCCTTGAAGAATGAGCTAATGAACTTGTAAACGATTGCTACCTATCTAGCTACTTAATTCCATGTTTCTTTATAAAGGCACCTCAGCTATGTATAAGGGCAATCCAATGATTTATTTATTTTTGAATCCTCCTAGAAAATGAGTCTTATGCGCTTCACTAAAATATGTACCTTGGTTTGCCCTTGTACACTGCTGGGGTACCTTTAGGGCGTCTCTTAGTTTATTATGTTTGGCTTTGTATTTCATTATATATGATTTGCTTGAAACCTGAGAAAACCAAGAATGTTGGGAAATTGAGAAAATGAAAAAGGGATTAGCTAGCACTGAAATTGCGTAAGGATTAGGGGGGGGGAGGGGTTAATAGACTGAATTATCTCATACTCTCATGCAATTTATCAGATTTGTTCCCCTAAAAGCTTCAATCCTCAGTTGAATAGATATATATAAACTTAACTGCTAGAAAAAATAATATAACCAACACTAACTAGATTTGGTTTGCAATGGGCATGGACTTCACTAGTAGATAAACAAATAGGCATTGAGAGTTTAACTGGAGATTCTGGCTTCTGCAGGAACTTCATGTATAAAGTTAATGAGCACAGTGTCGACGTAGGTAGAGAAGAAAAGCTGTGAGAGCTGCCACGGCATATGGAAACGCCGTCCAGATACCTTGTAAGCACATAAAGGTTAGAGACGAGAAGAAAAACTTCAACGAGAAGGAATGAGTACAGCAAGCAGCATGTACATACCACAATTGTTGCAACATTAGCGAGGGCCAACATATGTGGACCTATTCATTCTCACTATGGACCATTTAGATATTTCATGATTTTAATGGATGCATCAACTAGGTGATCATATGTTTGTTTGCTTTCGACCCGCAATGTTGCATTTGCTAGACTTTTAGCACAAATTATTAAGTTAATAGCACAATTACCTGACAACCCAATCAAGACTATCCGTCTTGATAATGCCGGGGAATTTCAATCTCAAGCATTTAAAATTATTGGATGTCTATAGGAATTGTCATTGAACATAAAGTTCCACATGTTCATACCCAGAATGGTATGACAAAATCTCTTATCAAACGCATTCAAATTATTGCTAGACCTTTAATCATGAGAACTAAGTTATCAACTTCAGTTTGGGGACATGCAGTCCTTCATGCAGCATCTATCATTCGTTATAGGCCTATTGCATATCATGAACGTTCCCTCATGTAACTCATTTTCGGTCAACAATCAAATATTTCACACTTGAGAATTTTTGATTGTGCAGTGTATGTTCTTATACCACCTCACAATAGAACTAAGATGAGTCTACAACGAAAACTTGGGATTTATTATGGATTTAACTCATCGTCCATAATAAGATACCTTGAGCCATTAACAGGAGATTTATGTACTGCACGTTTGCTGATTGTCACTTTGATGAAACAATTTTCCCACCATTAGGGGGAGATAAGAAGCCAATTCAAAAGGAATGACACGAAATTGCTTGGAATGCATCAACTTTATCACATCATGATTCACGCACAAATCAGTGTGAACTTAAAGTTCAAAAGATCATTCATTTGAACAAATCGCAAATCAATTACCTTACGCATTTAATGATGTAAAACAAGTGACAAAATCACATATTCCAGCTGTAAATACTCCTGCAAGAATTGATGTCGCTGTGCAACAAAATGAACAAGAACCAGCGAAACGCTTAAAGCGTGGAAGACCTGTTGGTTCAAAGGATACAATTCCTCGAAAGAGGAAAACGGAAGTAAAAATAAATATAAATCAAAATACTCCTGAGAAAGCACAAGAATTTCTTGATAAGGATTTGCCAGAACAAGTTGATTCTGACGAGGAACAACTGCCTCTAGAAAAAGAGGAAAAAGATAGAAAATAATGAGATCTCAATAAATTATTTATACTCTGGTAAGATTTGAGATCGAAATGAAATTGTTCATGGTGATATATTTGCTTTCGATGTGTCCTTTGAAATATGTGAAAATGATGATGATCGAGAACCACAATCAGTGAACGAATGTCAAAAAAGACCTGATTGGCAAAAATGACAAGATGCTATCCAAACAAAGCTAAACTCATTAAGGAAACGAGAGGTTTTTGGACCGATTGTTCAAATGCCAGATGACGTAAAACCTGTTGGATATAAATGAGTATTTGTACGATAGAGAAACAAAAAAAAATGAAGTTACAAGGTACAAAGCAAGACTTGTAGCTCAAGGTTTCTCACAAAGACCTGACATCGATTATGAGGAAACATATTTTCTTGTTACAGATGCAATTACATTTCGGTTCTTGATAAGCCTTGCAGTTTTTGAAGGGCTTGATATGCATTTAATGGATGTTGTTACAGCATATCTGTACGAATCCCTAGACAGTGAGATATATATAAAAATCCCTGAAGGATTTGTAATATTCGAAGAAATAAAATCAAAACCTCATAACATGCATTCTATAAAATTACAAAGGTCTTTGTACGGATTAAAACAATCCGGACGAATGTGGTACAAACGTCTTAGTGATTATTTACTGAAAAAAGGATAAGTAAATAATTCGCTTAGCCTATATGTCTTCATTAAAAGATCATCAACATGATTTGTGATTATTGTCGTATATGTTGATGTTTAAATATAGTGGAAAACCACGACGACATCGTTAGACCATCCGAATACTTGAAAAAGGAATTCGAGATGAAAGAACTTGGAAAAACAAGACTTTGTCTTGGTTTGCAAATTGAACATTTTTCAAGTAGAGTACTTGTTCATCAATCAAATTATATTGAAAAAATATTAAAAAGATTTTATATGGATAACGCATATCCATTGAGCTCTCTAATGGTTGTTAGATCACTTGAAGTGGATAAGGATCCATTTCGACCTCATGAAAGTGATGAAGGTCCGGAGGTACCATATTTAATTGCAATTGGTACACTTGTGTATCTTGCAAATTGTACAAGACCTGACATTACTTTTGCTGTCAACCTACTTGCAAGATACAACTCTTCACCAACTTGAAGACATTGGAATGGTGTTAAACATGTTTTCTGATATCTTCGAGGAACAAGTGACATGAGTTTATTTTACTCGAGATGGGTAAAATTGAATCTTCAAGGTTATGCTGATGCTGAATTTTTATCTGATCTCACAAGGCCCGTTCTCAAACGGGATATGTATTTACCTGTAGTAATACTGCTGTATCAAGGAAGTCAGTAAAGCAAACTATGATTGCTACTTCTTCCAATCATTCTGAAGTACTTGCAATTCATGAAACAAGTCGTGAATGTGTATGGTTGAGAAACATGATTGAACATATTCGAGAATCATGTGGATTGCGTTCAATAAAAGGTTCTCCAACCATATTATATGAAAATAATGCAGCATGTATTGCACAATTAAGTGAAGGATTCATAAAATGGGACAGAACAAAACATATTTCACCAAAATTCTTTTATGCGCATGAGCTTCTGAAGAATGGTGAAATTGATGCGAAGCAAATCCGATCGAGTGATAATCTTGCTGATTTATTCACAAAAGTATTACCAACTATGACATTTAAAAGGCTTACATATGGTATTGGCTTGCGTAAATTTAAAGACATTGCAAGTAAAGAAACTGAACAAGTTTCACTCATGTTCACATGAGGGGGAGTTATTAATTAGTGTATTGCACTTTTTTTTCCCTTAGCTATGGTTTTATCCTATTGGATTTTCCTAGCAAAGTTTTTAATGAGGCAATATTATACCCATCTTAATATTTATGAGAATAGTGTATTCTTTTTCTTTTACTATAATTTTTCCCACAAGGTTTTTCTTAGTAGAAGTTTTAACGAGACACAATCTCTAAGCCAGTGTCATCTAAGGATGAGTGTTGTGGAATATGGATGACTATGCATGTACACCAATATATTGTGTAGGCATGTAACTTGTATTTCTCACTTAATAGTACATCTACTTGTCTATATATTGTCATGTTACTTGTAACCATTTCCAATATGCACCAACTCTTCCATATATTGTCAAATTACTTGTAATGTGTTGTATGACATGGGGTGTATGTGTTACTTGTACACATTGTATAAATTACATTTATCATCACTAAATGACCTATATAAAGGGTGTCAACCTCATCGTAAAAACACACCAAGTTGAATAAAAACTTGTCATTCCAACTATCTCATTTCTTCTCTTCTCCTTTGTAGTAGTAGAACTTCTTAGTCTTCTATTTTCATTCTCTAGTTTTTAGCAAATTCTAACTCAATTTACAGAAGCTGGATGATTTTTTTTTTGTCTAAATAATTCACATGCAAACACCATAATTTTTTTTTTTTTTTTTTTTAATTTGTAAGTTAGGAATTATCTTCACTTCGATAATCACAGATAATCACAGAACCAAATAATCCCGACCCATTTTCTGAAGGGGCCTTGGAGTTCCTCCCATGACTATTGGCGGATTCTCAGAGGAGCTGGATCATCTTCCATTCTTCACCATAGAGAACGATTGGTGATTCAATGTGTTGCTCTCTCAAGTACATCTTGTTGAATTTTTGAAGTGAAGATAGAAAAGAATAAACCAACAGAGAATTTTATTTTTCTTCACTCAAACAATTTCTGAATTGGTAGTGCCTATTATAGGCTTACACTTTAACTAAAAGCTAAAATTACTCAACTACATCAAGATATTTTGCTCCTAAATTTGACTAATTAAAACAGAAAAATAAAGAGAAAAATATTAACAATAACTGAAATATTTATTGGCTAATCTAAATTTGAATCAATCTCCAACACTCCTTCTTGATTCAAATTTCCTACAAGTAAAATAGAAAATATAAATCAACCTTTAAGTTTTGCAAAGCACCTCTCTTCGCACACTTTAATTCAATGGTTATTTGAAGCACTTCTCTTCAACTTTCTTAGAGCACTTTCTCTCCATAAAAACTCATATGATGCACTTCTCATCACTTGCTAAAAAAGATCCTCTTCAGTGGTTGCCTCCACCAATTTTGCATGCTCTTCTTTCTTAAACCTGCAATGCTTTTGTACATGAGCAAATTTCTTACAATTGTAGCACTGTGGCTTGCCTTTATGCCAACAATCATTTTCATCATGGCCCATCTTCTTGCAAATAATACATTGAATATTTCTTCCTCTTACCTTGGACAGTGATGCTTTAGCTATATAAGCGCCTTCAACCGCTATATCTTCAGCTTCATTCCTCATCATTCTTCGTTGTTCTTGAGCTTGCAGCGCATTGATCAGCTCCGGCAGCGTCATTTGGGTGGTGTCTCTTGAATCTTCAAGAGAAGAGTTTTTGCCTCGAATCGTTCAGGCAAACTAATTATGAACACCTTCTCCACAATCATGCAATCTGGTAGATCCTCTCCCATTAGTCGGATCTTGTTCACCACATTCATTAGTCCATCAGAGAACTCTTGTATCGTTTCCTTTTCCTTCATGATCATGATCTGAAAATCTCTTTTCAGATTCAAAATTTGTTGACGTCGGGTTCTTTCGTTGCCTTTGTAAATCGCTTGCAACACACCCCATGCTTCTTTAGCATTTTCACAAGTCATTATCCTTGTAAAAATGCTTTCCGCGACAGCGGCATGAATTTGTGACAATGCTCTCGAAGCTTTCGCAAGTTCTTCTTCATGCACCGAATCGAGTTAGAGTTGGATTATTCCCAACGGTGGAACCTCTCTTTGATCATCTTCAACACATTGCCATAGACTAAGACCCTTCAAGTGGGCTTTCATCTTGACGACCCAAACTTCGTAATTTTCACCATTGAAGGTTGGAGGTGGAAGAGATGATGTTGTGGTGGAGACCATCGTATGACACTTACAGGCCCTCAAGAATCGAGAAGCTCTGATACCATGTTGAATTTTTGAAGTGAAGATAGAAAAGAATAAACCAACAGAGAATTTTATTTTTCTTCACTCAAACAATTTCTGAATTGGTAGTGCCTATTATAGGCTTACAATTTAACTAAAAGCTAAAATTACTCAACTACATCAAGATATTTTGCTCCTAAATTTGACTAATTAAAACAGAAAAATAAAGAGAAAAATATTAACAATAACTGAAATATTTATTGACTAATCTAAATTTGAATCAATCTCCAATACCACGTTGATTTTTCATGCCTGCGGTACATTATCCGCAAGCGTCCGCCAATACTGATATTGTCCCCAACTTGACCACCTTTCAATTTTTATAGGTGTGGGGTTTTATCTCAAAAGGCCTCGGTACTAGTTGAGGAGAGATAACCACTTATATATTTCACTAAGAAATTTCAATTATACGATGTGGGACTATTATTTCTGTCCACACATCTCAACACTCCACCTTGGACCGAAATCTATCCAAGGAGTTTTTAGGTCCTGATCGAACCGTCGGCTTTGATATATACCATGTTGATTTTTCATGCCTGCGGCACATTATCCGCAAGCGTCGGCCCGCGGCACTTCTCCACGAGTCTATGATCTCCGCCAATACCGATACTGTCCCCAACTTGACCACCTTTCACATCTCAAGTCACTGCCTCACCAACTCCAACACCTTACTATTCTAGAGAGGCCGGGCTACACATAAAAGCTTTGATGATCTGACTGCATGATTACTGGAATGGCTTGGGAATCTATCATCTCTCCACGAGCTTGAGATTTATGACTACAAGGAACTTATGCATTAACCTTCCGAGCAACAACAGTAACATATCGCTTCACTATATTTAGTGAAAATTAATTATATAGGAACTGTCCCCTCTTGTCAGAAAGATTGGCATCTGATTATGCAAAGCAGTATAACATTTTCAATTACATGATTTATATATACAATGATCAAAAATCGACGTGTGACTACCATGGTGCCAATATCAGGTTAGTTGCCTTTCTATTTATCAAATATTCAATCTGCAATACTGTCATTCTTTACTTGATTAATATATATGTTGTGTTGCTCTTTTCCATTTAAATTATATTTCTTATATGGTTAGTTATAAGAGTCTTCTTTGTCTTGTTTCGATAACTTAATTAAACCCTTATGTTCTCTTTCTTCGCAAAATCTTCTTTAGCTTCATTTTTTTTAAGCAAAGAAATTGCGCACCTTTCTTGCATGCGTAAAAATCAATTAACACTAAATCGAGCACAATGGAAGAGTTTGATCCATGTAACCGACCCAACTAATTTAGGATTGAGGCTATGTTGTTGATGTTGTTATTGTTGTTGTTGCTTGAAAATCAATTAAGCTAGTTTCTCAAAACTACTCTTAGAGGAATTTTTTACTAGCATTTCAACAAATTTACTTGAAAGAAACTTGATTCATTATTAGTAAGCTAAGTTTATTGACTGTTAGGGCATATACTTATAGAGACAACTATAACTAATTTAGACGAACCTTATAATGTAATGAGGAATACATTAGAATAGGAAATTAGAACTCTGGAGGAATACATTAGAATCTAAAGGCTTTAAGTTGAGTAGGACGAAAACTGAATACATGCACTGTGAGTTTGGAAACACTAGACATCGAGATGACGGAGTGATAAAATTAGGGGAAGTAGAAGTTCCTAAGGTAAACCACTTTAGATACCTAGGATCAATCATACAAAATGATGGTAACATTGAAAATGATGTCACACATAGAATTCAAGCTGGATGGAAGAAATTGCGGAGTGCAACACGGGGGTGATTTGTGATCGACATGTTCTACTAAGTTAAAAGGAAAATTTTATAGGACCGCAATTAGGCCATCTATGCTCTATGGAAGTGAATGTTGGGCGGTAAATCAACAACAATTACATAAAGTGAACGTAGCATAAATGAGGATGCTTAGGTGGATGTGTGGTAAAACTCGTAAAGATAGAATAAGAAATATAGAAATTCTTAGAATAAGAAATATAGAAATTCAAAGATAAGTAGGAGTAGCACCAATTGATACAAAGATTAGGGAAGGGCGGTTGCGATGGTTTGGTCACCTGCAAAGACGGCCTACAAATGCCCCAACTAGAAAACTTGACTCAACAGAAACTGTAGAAATTCGACGAGGTAGGGGCAGACCAAAGTTAACATGGGATGCATTAATTAAGAGGGATTTGAATGGTTTGCAAAACTCACCATCAGTTACACTTAATCGAGCACAATCGAAAAGTTTGATCCATGTAGCTGACCCCAGTTAATTTGGGACTGAAGCTATGTTGTTGTTGTTGTTATTATAATGTAATGAGGCCAACTCACTCCTCGGTTTTATTAATTTAAAGCAGTCTATGGTTATGCATGATGTCATTGATCAATTGACTTAATTTCTTTATTTGTAGATTGCAACTCATCAATTAAAAAAAAAATTTATAAAAGATGCAATCTCTTTTGTTCTTCAATTAGGGTTAAATAAATCAAATTGTTCCTATAGGTTATTGAATGAGCAACTTGTTGGACGTCCATGACAAAATTAAGTTACACATTGACCTTTCAATATAAATACATATTAATTTGCTCTTGAAAAAACTACACTTTAGCACTTCTTTACAAAGTTACACTTAATTGATTTGGGACTATATTTTGATCTACAAATCTCCAACATAGCATCCATTGCGCTTGCCAGATATAATATGTAGGATTCCTAATATTTACTCTACCCCCCATAACAATGTATTGAAAGTTGTGCGCAGTTGATCAATATATAAATCTTTTCAGTCTCATGGAAGTACGTGTGTGTGAAATATAATAGAAGGAGATCCGGACGGGGATGCACTAGTGGATTTAAAATATGAGCCAGTGAGTTTTAGAAGAAAAACAGTTGTCATTACTTGTTAGCTGTGCATATGTGTGTGTATATATATAGTAATACATTTGCCTCTATATATGGTCATGCAAAATTCTGAGTTAGATATATGATGGATTCCTTCTCCATAAACAGGTCGCCGGGAGTCATGGTCCGACCATCAAAGCCTACACCTACTGGCACCCTCAATCTCTCCGTGATTGATAAAGTGATTATGTTGCAGTTCTACGTCACTGCATTGTTTGTGTTTCGAGATGGAAATGAAAATTCAGCAAATATCATAAAAGAAGCTTTGTCAAAAGCACTAGTTCCCTACTATCCCCTCGCGGGAAGACTACAAGATACAGATGACGACGATGACAACGGCGAAGGGCTTCACATTTCTTGCACCGGAGAAGGTGTTTGGTTTGTTGAGGCCTGTGCAAATTGCTCACTTGCGGATCTCAATTATCTTGACGAGGCTCCCCAGGGTACACAAGAAAAGCTCATCCCATATCCATTCCCAGCAGAAACCATGGACCTAAAACCAATTATGTTGATACAGGTGACACAATTAATATATTTAAAAAACTTAAATAATCAGAGAATTATATACTAGAAAGAAAAACTCTTTGAAACTAATTAAGATCAAATCCAAATCAAGTGATAGCTCCACTGCTTTAGTTCGTCCACACTATAATGTAAATATAAAGATGAGGTTGAGAGTTTGCGTCCTATCTTCATTTCTCTCTTAATTTTTTGTTGCTTTGTTTTGTCAGGTGACGAGTTTCAAATGTGGAGGATTTGTGACAGCAGGTGCATACAACCATTGCACATGTGATGGCACAGGCATATATCAGTTTCTAAGCGCAGTAGGCGAGTTCGCGAGAGGCCTAGAGCGTCCTAGCGTGGAGCCCTTATGGTCGAGAGAAATCATCCCCTCTCCTCCCCGGAGAAAGCTAAAGGCACCACAACCACCACTAATTCCGCAATACCAATTAAGTTATGCTTCAATGGACTTTTCTAACAGACAAGATTGATCATATCAAGCGTGATTGCTCGACTTTACTAGTAAAGCTTGTACAACTTTTGAAGTTTTAACGGCCGGTCTCTGGAGGAGTCGAACTCGAGCAATTAACATGCACCCCAGCTTGAATGTCAAGCTCATTTTCTTCGCAAACATACGCCGGTTCTTGAACCCGCCGCCTCTCGCGAGGTTTCTATGGCAACTGCATCTTCCCTGTAACAATTGTTGTCTCAAGTGGATGGCTTGTGGAAGCACCACTTGCAGAGGTGGTGAAACTCGTCCAAGAAGCTAAGGCAAAGCTTCAAGCTCAATACAACAAGTGGATGTTTAATGAGGGAAATGATGAAGTGGAGTTGATTGAGGAACCATTTACTGCGCAGCTCGATTACGCCACGCTTTTAGTGTCTTATGGGGAAAACATAGGATTGGATTCCATGGATTATGGATGGGGTCCTCCTGTTCATGGATTTACATTTTTACCGCCGCATCCTGAACATATGTATCCTACTAGCCTTCTATGGCCCCCCATGAAACCTAAAACAGGCATTCGTTTGAGGACTTGGTGCGTTGACGACTCACACCTGCAAGCCTTGAAGGATGAGCTAATCAACCTGTAAGCGTTTGCTACCTATCTAGCTACTTAATTCCATGTTTGTTTATAGCCACCCGTAATTAGTTTAAAGTCACGGTAAAGGCACCTTGTTAGAGTTAACTATTGAGTATTGTGTACTGTGGATCTCGAGGTGTATCTGTGTTGTATGTTGTTGAGTATTATATGTACTGTGGATCTCGAGGTGTATCTGTGTTGTATGTTGTAATAAACAGTTGTAAGTGTTGTATGTGTGTGTGTGAAGTGTTTGTATTTGAACGGTTATGATGACAATAGTTGGATGGCTGAGATGTACACTTGGTTTTCATATATAAATGAAAAACACAGAACACTCGACGAGTTTGTTGAGGTTTTGTTTCGTCTCTTCGTTTTCTTGGTTTCTTCTTCAAAGAAGCTCTGCATGAGCTTCAACATGGTATCAGAGCTGTGAACAACGAACGCTGTCGATCAAGAGGGAAAAGCCAGATCCCTAGTGTTTGGTGGTAGTAGTGAAGATTCGAAATGGAATTTTCAGTCTCACTGCTGGTGAGATTGAAGTGAGGTTCGGGAAAAACTGAGAAAAAGATCATGTGATTTTGCTCTCTGTGTATAGATCTGGTGAAGAAATAGCCAGATCTGGCCGAGAAAGCACAAGATCGAGTAAAGAACGAGCTAGATCTGGATGTGAAAGAAAGAGTTCTGGTGAAGAACGAGCTAGATCTGGAAGAGATAGCACAAGTTCTGGATCTTACCTCTGGTGTATAGATCTGGTGAAGGAATCGTCAGATCGGGAGTTAAAGTTGAGAGATCTAGTGTTAAAACAACTAGATCTGGAAGAAAATCCGTGAGATCTTGAAGAGAAGGCACTGAAACTAGAAAAAATCATCAGATACCAAATTCTGAAGGAATTTTGGTGTGAATGGCGAACAAATATGGAGTCTTGGAACAAGGATCTCCATCATCAGGGTTTGTCTTAGGCGGTACCTCAGGTTTGAGTTCTGGTACTCCATTTGGTAATTCATTGAGTCAGTTTGTTACTATAAAACTTGATGGAACAAATTTTCTTTTGTGGAAATCTATTGTTGTTTCGGCTATCCAAGGATTTGATCTAGATGGTCATCTTTTTGGAACCCTGGAAATTCCAGACAAAATCTTGACGGATGGATTACCAAATCCAGAGTACAAGATATGGTTCAGTAGAGATCGATTTTTGTTAGGATGGTTGATAAATGCTATGATGCTTGATACTGCAATGGAGATTATAGGGAATACATCAAAACAAACAGCAAATGAGTTGTGGCGAGAAATATAAACATATTATGGCTCTTATAATAGAGTTCATGTTTAGTCTCTCAAGAAATCACTCCATACAACTCGTAAGGGTGCTATGAAAATGAGAGAGTATTTGTCTAAGATGAAATGTATTTCTGATAATCTGGCTATTGCAGGATCAGTGGTGAGCACAGATGATTTGATTTCAAGTGTACTATTTGGTTTAGACAGGGAATATCTGCCAATTACTACCTTCTTGCAAGGAAGGTGTGATTTGCAGTGGCAAGAACTCTACTCTACACTGATAGGGTTTAAAGAAACTCTGGATCAGTATAATGTGGTTCAGGATGTAAATGCATTAGTGATACAGGAGTCTCCTTCTGCAAATGCTGCTGAAGTCAAAAACAGTAGTTCCAAAATGAACATACAAAATTGGAATTCCAATGGGAATAGAACAAATGGTGGTTCCAGAGGTCGTGGCTTTGGAAGGTTTCGAGGCCGATTACAATCTGCTCCGAGTTTTTGGATGTGCATGTTTTCCATATTTGCGACCATATAATGATCATAAGTATCAGTTTCGATCTGAGCAATGCATTTTTCTGGGGTATAGCAGTCAACATAAGGGCTACAAATGTTTGAGTCCATCTGGGAAGGTTTATATCACCAAAAATGTTGTTTTTCATGAAAATGAGTTTCCTTACAATTCTTTATTTGCTGATGGGTCTCATACAACAACAACTTCTTCCCCGAGTCGACTACCAATTTTCCTTTGTTGGTTCCACATCAGCCCTTGGTTCCATCAGGATCTTATTCTTCTTCATCTGCTTTATCTGATGTACCTGCTGCAGTTGAGGTTACACCTCCTATTGCAGTGGACTCAAGGATTGGTGTGGATCCTCAAAACATACATCCCATGATTACTAGAGCCAAGGATGGAATCAGTTTAAGGAAGGTGTTTTTGTCTACTACATCCACTCATGAAGATGATATTCCTAATTCTGTTGTTGCTGCTCTTCAAATTCCTCATTGGAAGGCAGCAATGGATCAGGAATATCATGCTCTCATGAAGAATGGTACTTGGTCTCTTGTTCCTTCTTCTCCTAGTCAAAATGTTGTTGGCAACAAGTGGATTTTCTCTGTTAAAAGGAATTCTGATGGGTCTATTAATCGATACAAGGCTAGATTAGTGGCTAAAGGGTTTAAACAAGTACTCGGTATTGATTTTGATGAGACATACAGTCCTGTGGTTAAGGCTTCCACTATTAGAGTCATTTTGT
Organism: Stephania yunnanensis; assembly: GCA_039657365.1. Classification (NCBI taxonomy): domain Eukaryota; kingdom Viridiplantae; phylum Streptophyta; class Magnoliopsida; order Ranunculales; family Menispermaceae; genus Stephania; species Stephania yunnanensis. Next base: position 8,614,811 of record CM077582.1, read on the forward strand.
CTTTGACTGTTCATTTTGGTTGGTCTTTGAGACATATTGATATCAATAATGCATTTTTAAATGGTCAGTTAGTTGAGGAGGGTATACACAAATCAACCTATGGGATTTGTGGATACTTATCAACCCACTGCTGTGTGTCAGTTGCATAAAGCTTTGTATGGTCTTCGTCAAGCTCCTCGTGCATGGTTTGATCAGTTGAAATCCACTTTGTTGTCTTGGGGCTTCCACAATTCTAAAGCTGACAGCTCTTTGTTCATTTTTCATCATGAACAAGTTGTGTTGTATGTGCTGGTTTATGTGGATGACATTATAATTACTGGCTCAAATCAAACTTTCATTCAATCTTTTATTAATAAGTTGAATGGTAAGTTTGCGTTAAAGGATATTGGAGATTTGAATTTGTTTTTGGGAATGGAAGCTCATAGGACTGCCAAAGGACTGTACTTGACTCAAACAACTTATATTCATCAGCTCTTACAAAAGGGAGGCATGTCTCATGCAAAGCCTATTGCCACACTCCCTTTGCTGTTGGGAAGCTGTTGTACAAGGATGACAGTGCTTCATTTCATGATAAAACTCTATATAGGAGCTTACTTGGTGGTCTCCAATATCTAGTTAATACTCGTCCAGACATTGCTTATATAGTGAACACTTTGAGTCAATTTCAGCAGTCTCCTACAGTGTTACATTGGCAAGCTCTTAAGAGGGTCTTGCGATATCTCAAAGTGTACGACTGATTTGGGTTTATGGTTTAAACCGAGTTCGATCTGTTTCTAACCTGGGTATTCTCGATCTTGATTGGGTCGCCTCATGATGATAGGAAATCTGTGGTTTGGGTATGTTGTCTTTTTGGGTTCTAACTTGATTTCTTGGCAGTCTAAGAAACAGCAAGTGGTTGCTAGATCAAGTACATAATCAGAATATAGAGCTCTTGCTCAGGTAACTGCTGAATTGAGTTGACTTCAATCTTTATTTTCAGAACTGCAGATTTCTCTTGGTGCTCTTCCTTCAGTCTGGTGTGATAACATGAGTGCTGCTGCTTTAGCCAAGAATCCGGTCTATCACTCTCGCACTAAACATATTGAATTAGACATTCATTATGTTAGAGATAAAGTGTTGGCTGGTCTTCTTCATGTCAATCATGTTCCCTCAGTTGATCAAGTTGCTGATTTTTTTACTAAATCATTTTCTGCTTCTCGGTTTCATTATTTGCGGGACAAACTAAGTCTCACTTCTCTTCCCCTTAGTTTGAGGGGGGATGTTAGAGTTAACCATTGAGTATTGTGTACTGTGGATCTCGAGGTGTATCTGTGTTGTATGTTGTTGAGTATTGTGTACTGTGGATCTCGAGGTGTATCTGTGTTGTATGTTGTAATAAACAGTTGTAAGTGTTGTATGTGTGTGTGTGAAGTGTTTGTATTTGAACGGTTATGATGACAATAGTTGGATGGCTGAGATGTACACTTGGTTTTCATATATAAACGAAAAACACAGAACACTCGACGAGTTTGTTGAGGTTTTGTTTCGTCTCTTCGTTTTCTTGGTTTCTTCTTCAATGAAGCTCTACATGAGCTTCAACACACCTTAACTATTTATAAAGGCAATCCAATGATTTTTTTAACCCTCTTAGAAAATGACTCTAATGTGCTTCACTAAAATATGTACTTTCGTTTGCCCTTGTACACTGCTGGGATGCCTTGAGGGCGTCTCTTAGTTTATTATGTTTGGCTTTGTATTTCATTATATATGATCTGCTTGTAACAGGAGATGTTTTAAGGTCATCAAATCTATAAACCAAGAATGTTGGGAAATTGAGAAAATGAAAAAGAGATTAGCTAGTACCTAAATTGCGTAAGGATTATTCTGGAGGGGTTAATAGATCGAATAATCTCATACTTTCATGCAATTTATCGATTTGTTCCCCTAAAAGCTTCAATCATCACGATATATATATATATATAAACTTAACCGCTAGAAAAAAATAATATAACCAACACTAACCAGATTTGGTTTGCAATGGGCATGGACTTCACTAGTAGATAAACAAATAGGCATTGAGAGTTTAAGCGGAGATTTGGCTTCGGCGGGAACTTCATGTATAAAGTTAACGAGCACGGCGTCGACGTAGGTAGAGAAGAAAAGTGTGAGAGTGCCACGGCATATGGAAACGCCGTCCAGATACCTCTGTAAGCACATAAAGGTTAGAGACCTTTGCTCGAGAGAAGAAAAACTTCAACCGAGAAGGAATGAGTACAAAGAAGTAAAGCATGTACATACCACAATTGTTGCAACATTAGCGAGGGCCAACATATGTGGACCTATTCATCCTCACTATGGAACATTTAGATATTTCATGGTTTTGATAGATGCATCAACTAGGTGGTCACATGTTTGTTTCCTTTCGACCCGCAATGTTGCATTTGCTAGACTTTTAGCACAAATCATTAAGTTAATAACACAATTACCTGACAACCCAATCAAGACCATCCGTCTTGATAATGCCGGAGAATTTCAATCTCAAGTATTTAAAAATTATTGCATGTCTATAGGAATTGTCATTGAACATTATGTTCCACACGTGCATACCCAGAATGGTATGACAAAATCTCTGATCAAACGCATTCAATTTATTGCTAGACCTTTAATCATGCGAACTAAGTTATCAACTTCAGTTTGGGGACATGCAACATCTATCATTCGTTATAGGCCTATTGCATATCATGAACATTCCCTCATGTAACTCATTTTCGGTCAACAATCAAATATTTCACACTTGAGAATTTTTGATTGTGCAGTGTATGTTCCTATACCACCTCACAATAGAACTAAGATGAGTCATTAACAGGAGATTTATTTACTGCACATTTGTTGATTGTCACTTTGATGAAACAATTTTCCCACCATTAGGGGGAGATAAAAAGACAATTCAAAAGGAATGGCGCGAAATTGCTTGGAATGCATCAACTTTATCACATTATGATCCACGCACAAATCGGTGTGAACTTAAAGTTCAAAAGATCATTCATTTGCAACAAATCGCAAATCAATTACCCGACGCATTTAATGATGTAAAACAAGTGACAAAATCACATATTCCAGCTGTAAATACTCCTGTAAGAATTGATGTCTCTGTGCAACAAAATGCACAAGAACCAGCGAAACGCTTAAAACGTGGAAAACCTGTTGGTTCAAAGGATACAATTCCTCGAAAGAGGAAAACATAAGTAAAAATAAATATAAATCAAAATACTTTGAGAAAGCACAAGAATTTCTTGATAAGGATTTGCTAGAACAAGTTGATTCTGACGAGGAACAACTACCTCTAGAAAAAGGAAAAAGATAGAAAATAATGAGATCTCAATAAATTATTTATACTCTGGTAAGATTTGAGATCGAAATGAAATTGTTCCTGATGATATATTTGCTTTCGATGTGTCCTTTGAAATATGTGAAAATGATGATGATCCAGAACCACAATCAGTGGACGAATGTCGAAAAAGACCTGATTGGCAAAAATGGCAAGATGCTATCCAAATAAAGCTAAACTCATTAAGGAAACGAGAGGTTTTTGGATCGATTGTTCAAATGTCAGATGACGTAAAACTTGTTGGATATAAAAGAGTATTTATACGAAAGAGAAACAAAAAAAATGAAGTTACAAGGTACAAAGCAAGACTTGTAGCTCAAAGTTTCTCACAAAGACATGACATCGATTATGAGGAAACATATTTTCCTGTTACAGATGCAATTACATTTCGGTTCTTGATAAGCCTTGCAGTTTCTGAAGGGTTTGATATGCATTTAATGGATGTTGTTACAATATATCTGTACGAATCCCTAGACGGTGAGATATATATGAAAATCCTGAAGGATTTGTAATATTCGAAGAAATAAAATCAAAACCTCATAACATGCATTCTATAAAATTACAAAGGTTTTGTACGGATTGAAACAATCCGGACGAATCTGGTACAAACGTCTTAGTGATTATTTACTGAAAGAATGAGATATGTAAATAATCCGCTTTGCCCATATGTCTTCATTAAAAAATCATCAACATGATTTGTGATTATTGTTGTATATGTTGATGATTTAAATATAGTGGGAAACCACGACGACATCGTTAGAACATCCGAATACTTGAAAAAGGAATTCGAGATGAAAGAACTTGGAAAAACAAGACTTTGTATTGGTTTGCAAATTGAACATTTTTCAAGTGAAGTACTTGTCCATCAATCAAATTATATTGAAAAAATATTAAAAAATTTTATATGGATAAGGCACATCCATTGAGCTCTCAAATGGTTGTCAAATCACTTGAAGTGGATAAGGATCCATTTCGACCTCATGAAAGTGATGAAGAGCTAATTGGTTCGGATGTACCATATTTAAGTGCAATTGGTGCACTTATGTATCTTGCAAATTGTACAAGACCTGACATTGCTTTTGCTGTCAACCTACTTGCAAGATACAATTCTTCACCAACTTGAAGACATTGGAATGGTGTTAAACACATTTTTCGATATCTTCGAGGAACAAGTAACATGAGTTTATTTTACTCGAGATGGGTAAAATTGAATCTCCAAGGTTATGCTGATGCTGGATTTTTATCTGATCCCCGCAAGGCTCATTCTCAAACGGGATATGTATTCACATGTGGTAATACTGCTGTATCATGAAAGTCAGTAAAACAAACTATGATTGCTACTTATTCCAATCATTCTGAAGTACTTGCAATTCATGAAACAAGTCGTAAATGTATATGATTGAGAAACATGATTGAACATATTTAAGAATCATGTGGATTGTCTTCAATAAAAGATTTTCAAACCATATTATATGAAGATAATGCAGCATGTATTGCACAATTAAGTGAAGGATTCACAAAATGGGACATAACAAAACATATTTCACCAAAATTCTTTTATGCGCATGAGCTTCAGAAGAATGGTGAAATTGATGTGAAGCAAATCCGATCGAGTGATAATCTTGCTGATTTATTCGCAAAAGTCTTACCAACAACGACATTTAAAAGGCTACATATGGTAGTGGCTTGTGTAAACTTAAAGACATTGCGAGTAAAAAAACTGAACAAGTTTCACCCATGTTCACATGAGGGGGAGTTATTGATTAGTGTATTGCACTTTTTTTCCCTTAGCTATGGTTTTATCCTATTGGATTTTCCTAGCAAGGTTTTTAATGAGTCAATCTTAATATTTATGAGAATAGTGTACTCTTTTTCTTTTACTATATTTTTTCCCAAAGGGTTTTTCTTAGTAGAAGTTTTAACGAGGCACAATCTTTAAGCAAGTGTCATCCAAGGGGGAGTGTTGTGGAATATGGATGACCATGCATTTACACCAATATATTGTGTAGTCATGTAACTTGTATTTCTCACTTAATAGTACATCTACTGACGCAGCGGAGATCTTCTAAACCAGTTGAACGAATCCACGAACAACTCGATCTAGGTCAGAACTTAATCCAAAGTTCGAAAATTCTTTTATTTCAGCCAAAACTACGAATTACACCCAATAGATCGCTTAAATAGCGAAACCCTAAAATTTGCCAAAAATAGTAAAAAGTCCAAAAAGTCCTAAACTGAAAACTAGACGAAAAATAGAAACAAACGCCGCAAACGGCAATAAAAACGGAAATTCCTAATAAAAGTTATAACCGAAACAAAAGTTTCCTAAAATAGCAAAATTGCCGTTTTGGAGGGCGAAACGATGGAATTTCGCGTCGTAAAATACTTGTGTGTCGTGATCTCACAAAGATAATAAATCCATGTGTGTCGTGATCTGCCTATTTTTCCAAGAATTTGCAATAAACCCATGCCCCATCGTTATCGCTATCAAGAGTCATATCTAATTTTCCTATTTTTTCAAGAATTTGCAACTAATTCTTGGACTTCATCATTATCCTATCAAGAATTTGCAAACTAATTAATGGGCTTCATTATCCTATCAAAAATTTGCAAGCTAATTCTTAAGACTTCATCATCCACAGAGAACCGGTCTTTAGTGAGAAATATCCACATAAAGTCACCCACTTCAAACTCAACGTGACGCTTCTTCCGATCTGCATATTGTTTGTACTTGTCTTCAACCTGTCTGCGCAACTCCTCATGCTTACTGAGACTCATTCGGTAGTGTGGTCTATTATGTAGTGACACACCAGGTTCAAGGTCAATCTGATGTTGAATATCAAGCAATGGTGATAGTCCTTCTGGCATCTCATCAGGGAAAACATCACAAAACTCCTTCACAATAGGAATTGCAGCTTCAGGAACATCAACATCTCTATCTACCTTCTTTCCCATCAAGATGTAAACTACCTCAGAATCATGTAATTCATCTTCAAATCTTGTCAAAGACAGCAAGCTGCTAGATTCTTTAGTAGGCTTGACTTTCTCCGGATCCTTGGCGGGTACTAGCACAATCTTCACTCCCTTGAACAAAAGGGTGTACTTATTGGTTCTGCCATCATGCACAACTCCCCTATCAAACTGCCAAGGACGTCCCAGTAACAAGTGGCAAGCATCCATAGCCACAACATCACACCAGACTGAATCCTTGTAGTTAGCACCAATAGAAAATGTCACCAAGGCGCGCCTCGACACCTGCACCTCACCACCCTTCTTCAGCCAATCTAGCTTGTAGGGCCTGGGGTGTTGTTCAGTTGCAAGGCCCAACTTCTGAACCGCTTCAACTGAGACGATATTCTCGCAAGTGCCTGCATCAATCATGAATCTGCACACCTTGCCTAAGATGGTACACTTGGACTGAAAGATGTTATTCCGCAGCCACTCATCATCAGCGACTGCTCTAGGAGTCATACAAGAACGCCTCACAACCAAGGCATTACTCACATCTCCAGTCACGATCTCATCTTCTGTGTTGTCAGAAGTATCAAAGGTTGGTTCTGCAGTAATGTTGGTGTCACGGCCCATTTTTATAAATTGCATACGTGGATGCCAACTCGGATCCACATAGACGTCGCGGTAGGCTAGGACCTACGGAGACTTAGGTATGCTAGGGATTTGTGTGTTGAATGCTTATTTGCGGTGAAATTGATTGAAATACATCGCATGTGTGTATGTTGCATCAATATACGTGCGAGATTGTGTGAACAGTATTCGTCTCGATATGCGTGTCGACGCGGGTACCGGGTAGTTGACGGGACCAAACATTAGGTCGGGGAAACTAAAACACACAAATTAAATAAGAAATGGCCAAATTACTAATATGAAATAATATTAGGTGGTTTGTGACACAGCGGTACGCGGTTATCGAGGTTCGGACTCGAAATCGGGCGTCGAAACACCCGAAAAATGGGTGAGTGTCCCAGCCGTGTCAACATTTGGTGTCAAGACACAAAAGGCAACATCACAATCCTTATCCTTATCCTTATCCTCACCATCACTTTTTCTCTCACACTCACCATCACTTATTCTCTCACACCTCACACACACACCCGATCAAAATTGGAAGGAGAGAGAGAGAGAGAGAGAGAGAGAGAGAGAGAGTGGAAGGAGAGAGAGGGAGTGGGATTGATTGAGGTGGTTAATGATTAAAAAAAATGTATATTATAAAGAGAGGTGGAAATGGAGAGAAGGATAGGTTGGTGGGAGAGAAGAGAGAAGGAGAGCAGCAAGGAGGTGAGTTGTTATGGATAGTTTTGATTTTGTTGGTGATGGTGGAGCAACGGGTTCGGCCATGGTGGCTGTGGCCGAACCCGTTGGTCGCAGTGGAGATGGCAGGGGTACCTCCCCCTGCCATCGGTTCCACCATGGTTGGGGTGGAGAGCCACCCCAACCTGAGGAAAAAAAAAAAAAAAAAAAAAAGGGTTCTGGAAGTGAGGGAGACGACGCACACACGCGCGTCACGCGCGTGTGCGTCGCTCCCTGGGCCTGCCTAGGCAGGCCAGGCCCGCAAGGGGGCGGGCCGAGCTGCAAGGCTCGGCCCTGCCCGCTGGACCCGGGGCCGGTCCGAGTCCAGGGCGACTCGGACCAGGCCCGGACGGGTCGGGTCGGACCCGACCCGGCCCAAACAGTAAAAACATTCAGAAAAAGGGAAAAAGAGCGGAAAAATGGGGAAAAATGCCAGAAAATTCCAGAAAAATGAGGAAAATTATGGAAAAATTGTATGGCGACCAGAGAAATGGAATTTATGAAAAATAAAATATGTGGACATTTCGGACGCGACTTTTTGCGGGGGATTTGCCTCGAAAAGCGCGAAATGGACAATTTGGCATAAACAATTTTAGGAATTGTTGTAAATTTTCATAATAAATGACATTATTGATAATGGACATAGGGTGATCAATTGGCAACCAAAGACCCAGTGGACTTGGACTCGGGGAATTGACTACGAGCGCGTTGTGAGGTTTGTAAAACCCAAAGGAAAAACTCTCGAGTATTTACTTTATTTCGTATATTCATTCAATTCCAGTATTCCTGTCCTTTTTATTTACTTCATATTATGTTCTCTTTTGGACGGTTGGTGAGTTATTCCCACCGGATTTCCGTTGTGTGTCTACACAATCTATACCATGGCGTGTGTATCAGGAGTGCTCGGGGATAACGACCCGAGGGAATTGATACGGTTGTCGGTGCGTCGTTGGTTTATGTCGGCCACCGAGGGGGATCAGGTGATAGCTAGTTGGGTACGCCACTAGTGGAATCCTGGAAGGAAGTCCGGGGTATGGTTTAGTATGATTTGGAATAGACATACACACGGTTGCACTTTATTGTTATTTACGCATGCGATGCTCTACTTACGGTTGTACGTTTACATTCGCATGTTTATTTCACTGTATTTATTGAATTCTATTTATGGATATGAATGCTCGGAGGAGTTCCTTGGGATTTTACTGACTGGACTCGTCATCCAATTTCTTCTGTGATGATTGAGTGCAAATCCTAATACCAGTAAAGGCAAAGGAATCTTAGGCGACTACATTTGATTGCTACCTTTGAGAACTACTTGTATGTGTAATATTTTAATGTCTTTTGGAAATGTTTGGGAACTTGTAGCACAATTTGGTTACTTGGAAATATTCAGGGTTTTTTTCCACAGTAGGTTTCCTTAAAATTGCTTCATACTTTTATAATTTACGTACAACTTCCGCTGCTTGTCACATATATAGAATGTACGTACATGCACGTACGAATTTCGAGATGGAAAAGGACGGGCAGGTGGCGTTCACGTGTATAGAGCCAGCTGGCTAGGGGTACATGGAGACACGTCACCCCGGGGCGGCGAGGGCCGTCACAGTTGGCCTCTTCCCCTGCGTCTTCCTCTTCGTTCTCAATAAAGAGAGTCTTCTTCCCTTTACATTCTGACTTCCTGTGATCAACTTCGCCACAACCGAAACATCTAATCCCAATAGTGCTAGGTCTGTTCGTGCTACTAGCAGGGTTAATTGCAGCGGTATTACCTCTAGTATTGGTTGTCCCAACACTAACATTACTGGAAGCATTACTCACACCCCGACGCTGTTGTTTCTCCACCAACAATGCTCGCCGGTGCGCTCTGAGATAAGGAAGCGGATCAAACATGTTGACGACATCTTGGATCTGCACCCTCGGTCCACCAATATATCGCGCCACTAATTGGTCGTTAGTGTCTTGCAGTTCGTTTCTAGCGACTAACTGATAAAACTCAGTAGTGTAATCATCTACTGACTTTGCCCCTTGTCTCAGATTCTGCAACCTCTGATACATAAGGCGTTGGAAATTGTAAGGCAAGAACTCAGCCCGTAAGTGTTTTTTCATCTTCTCCCACGAGGTGATCTTCGCCTTTCCATTCCTATTCCGCATCAACTTCTGCTGTTGCCACCAAGCCGTGGCCCTGTTGCGAAATCTGGTCGCGACAAGTTGCACACGCTTGTCTTCGGGCACACCTTTGAATTCTAGGACTTCTTCAACTGACGCCAGCCAGTCCAAGAATTCTTTCGGTTGAAGGGTGTCATGGAATTCTGGAACCTCCGTCTTCATCCCAGACTCCCACCGCCTGCGATCATCATCAACTGCACGCGGCCTGTAGCGCCTCCTCGGTGCCTCAACATACTCATCCTCCCCTTTGGTAGAAGAATCTCTTACTGGTTCATCACCAACAAATTCCCTTCGATGGTTACGGATACGATCCAATTCCGACCCAACAACTGATCAATTCTGGCAGTTAATCGTTCTACCACTGCGTCCATGCGTTGGTCAATCAATTGGCCAATTTGTCGATTCCCGATTGTCACGGTCATACACCTCCTCGATACGCTCTTTGGTTCCTCTTGGCGGCATGATTTCTCCAATCACGCCAAGCGAGGCTCTGATACCAACTGACGCAGCGTAGATCTTCTAAACCAGTTGAACGAATCCACGAACAACTCGATCTAGGTCAGAACTTAATCCAAAGTTCGAAAATTCTTTTATTTCAGCCAAAACTACGAATTACACCCAATAGATCGCTTAAATAGCGAAACCCTAAAATTTGCCAAAAATAGTAAAAAGTCTAAAAAGCCCTAAACTGAAAATTAGACGAAAAATAGAAACAAACGCCGCAAACGGCAATAAAAACGGAAATTCCTAATAAAAGTTATAACCGAAACAAAAGTTTCCTAAAATAGCAAAATTGCCGTTTTGGAGGGCGAAACGATGAAATTTCGCCGAAAAATGTCGTAGTCACAGCATAGCTGTGTGTCGTGATCTCCACGCCGTTTCCAATAAACCCATGCCCCCGTAACGCTGCGAGTCATATCTTTTTATATTTTTCCAAGAATTTGCAACTAATTCTTGGACTTCATCATTATCCTATCAAGAATTTGCAAGCTAATTCTTGGACTTCATCATCTACTTGTCTATATATTGTCATGTTACTTGTAACAATTTTTAATGTACACCAATTCTTCCATGTATTGTCAAATTACTTGTAATGTGTTGTATGACATGGGGTGTATGTGTTACTTGTACACATTTTATAAATTACATTTATCATCATCACTAAATGACCTATATAAAGGGTGTCAACCTCATCGTAAAAACACACTAAGTTGAATAAAAACTTCTCATTCCAACTATCTCATTTCTTCTCTTCTCCTTTGTAGTAGTAGAAGTTCTAGTCTTCTATTTTCATTCTCTAGTTTTTAACAAATTCTAACTCAATTTACAACAGCTGGATGATTTTTTTTTGTCTAAATAATTCACATGCAAACACCATAATTCTTTTTTTTTTTTTTTTTTTTTTTTTTTAATTTGTAAGTTACGAATTATCTTCGCAACTGATAATCACAGATTGCAGCAGAACCAAATAATCCCGGCCCATTTTCTGAAGAGGCCTTGGAGTTCATGACTATTGGCCGATTCTCAGAGGAGCTGGATCATCTTCCATTCTTCACCATAGAGAACGATTGGTGATTCAATGTGTTGCTCTCTCAAGTACATCTCAAGTCACTGCCTCACCAACTCCAACACCTTACTATTCTAGAGAGGCCGGGCTACACATAAAAGCTTTGATGATCTGACTGCATGATTACTGGAATGGCTTGGGAATCTATCATCTCTCCACGAGCTTGAGATTTATGACTACAAGGAACTTATGCATTAACCTTCCGAGCAACAACAGTAACATATCGCTTCACTATATTTAATGAAAATTAATTATATAGGAACTGTCCCCTCTTGCCAGAAAGATTGGCATCTGATTATGCAAAGCAGTATAACATTTTCAATTACATGATTTATATATACAATGATAAAAAATTGACGCGTGACTACCATGGTGCCAATATCAGGTTAGTTGCCTTTCTATTTATCAAATATTCAATCTGCAATACTGTCATTCTTTACTTGATTAATATATTGTGTTGCTCTTTTCCATTTAAATTATATTTCTTATATGGTTAATTATAAGAGTCTTCTTTGTCTTGTTTCGATAACTTAATTAAACCCTTATGTTCTCTTTCTTCGCAAAATCTTCTTTAGCTTCATTTTTTTTTAAGCAAAGAAATTGCACACCTTTCTTGCATGCGTAAAAATCAATTAACACTAAATCGAGCACAGTGAAAGAGTTTAATCCATGTAGCCGACCCCAATTAATTAAGGATTGAGGCGCTGTTGATGTTGTTATTGTTGTTGTTGCTTGAAAATCAATTAAGCTAGTTTCTCATAACTACTCTTAGAGGAATTTTTTACTAGCATTTCAACAAATTTACTTGAAAGAAACTTGATTCATTATTAGTAAGCTAAGTTTATTGACTGTTCCGTTGACGCATTATATACCAGGGCATATACTTATAGAGACAACTATAACTAATTTAGACGAACCTTATAATGTAATGAGGCCACACTAGAACAATTTTAGTTTTTAATAGAGGTTTTGAAACCCCTATTAAATGAGGTGTTATTAAATAACACTTAATTGATAGGGGTTTTTAGAAACCTTTATGTAATACATGCATTAAAAATTAAAACATAACACATTCTCACATTACATTTAATAACACTTTATTTAATAAGAGTTTTAAAACCTCTATTAAAGGTTAAAAATGTTCTAGTGCCAGCTCACCCCTCAGTTTTATTAATTTAAGGCAGTCTATGCTTATACATGCTGTCATTGATCAATTGACTTAATTTCTTTATTTGTAGATTGCAACTCATCAATTAAGATTTTTTTTATAAGAGATGCAATCTCTTTTGTTCTTCAATTAGGGTTAAATAAATCAAATTGTTCCTATAGGTTATTGAATGAGCAACTTGTTGGACGTCCATGACAAAATTAAGTTACACATTGACCTTTCAATATAAATACATATTAATTTGCTCTTGAAAAAACTACACTTTAGCACTTCTTTACAAAGTTACACTTAATTGATTTGGGACTATATTTTGATCTACAAATCTCCAACATAGCATCGATTGCGCTTGCCAGATATAATATGTAGGATTCCAAATATTTACTCTACCCCCCATAACAATGTATTGAAAGTTGTGCGCAGTTGATCAATATATAAATCTTTTCAGTCTCATGGAAGTACGTGTGTGTGAAATATAATAGAAGGAGATCCGGACGGGGATGCACTAGTGGATTTAAAATATGAGCCAGTGAGTTTTAGAAGAAACACAGTTGTCATTACTTGTTAGCTGTGCATATGTGTATGTACATACATAGTAATACATTTGCCTCTATATATGGTCATGCAAAATTCTGAGTTAGATATATGATGGATTCCTTCTCCATAAACAGGTCGCCGGGAGTCATGGTCCGAGCATCAAAGCCTACACCTACTGGCACCCTCAATCTCTCCGTGATTGATAAAGTGATTATGTTGCAGTTCTACGTCACTGCATTGTTTGTGTTTCGAGATGGAAATGAAAATTCAGCAAATATCAAAAAAGAAGCTTTGTCAAAAGCACTAGTTCCCTACTATCCCCTCGCGGGAAGACTACAAGATACAGATGATGATGATGATGACAACGGCGAAGGGCTTCACATTTCTTGCACCGGAGAAGGTGTTTGGTTTGTTGAGGCCTGTGCAAATTGCTCACTTGCTGATCTCAATTATCTTGACGAGGCTCCCCAGGGTACACAAGAAAAGCTCATCCCAGATCCATTCCCAGCAGAAACCATGGACCTAAAACCAATTATGTTGATACAGGTGACACCATTAATATATTTCAAAAACTGAATTAATCAGAGAATGATATACTAGAAAGAAAAACTCTTTGAAACTAATTAAGATCAAATCCAAATCAAGTGATAGCTCCACTGCTTTAGTTCGTCCACACTATAATGTAAATATAAAGATGAGGTTGAGAGTTTGCGTCCTATCTTCATTTCTCTCTTAATTTTTTGTTGCTTTGTTTTGTCAGGTGACGAGTTTCAAATGCGGAGGATTTGTGACAGCAGGTGCATATAACCATTGCACATGTGATGGCACAGGCATATATCAGTTTCTAAGCGCAGTAGGCGAGTTCGCGAGAGGCCTAGAGCGTCCTAGCGTGGAGCCCTTATGGTCGAGAGAAATCATCCCCTCTCCTCCAGGAGAAAGCTAAAGGCACCACAACCACCACTAATTCCGCAATACCAATTAAGTTATGCTTCAATGGACTTTTCGTACAGACAAGATTGATCATATCAAGCGTGATTGCTATGACTTTACTAGTAAAGCTTGTACAACTTTTGAAGTTTTAAGTAGGTCTCTGGAGGAGTCGAACTCGAGCAATTAACATGCACCCCGACTTGAATGTCAAGCTCATTTTCTTCGCAAACATACGCGGTTCTTGAACCCATGACTCCATGAGGTTTCTATGGCAATCGCATCTTCCCCTGTAACAATTGTTGTCTCAAGTGGATGGCTTGTGGAAGCACCACTTGCAGAGGTGGTGAAACTCGTCCAAGAAGCTAAGGCAAAGCTTCAAGCTCAATACAACAAGTGGATGTTTAATGAGGGAAATGATGAAGTGGAGTTGATTGAGGAACCATTTCTTGCTTGCGGCTCGATTACGCCACGCTTTTAGTGTCTTATGGGGAAAACATAGGATTGGATTCCATGGATTATGGATGGGGTCCTCCTGTTCATGGATTTACATTTTTACCACCGCATCCTGAACATATGTATCCTACTAGCCTTCTATGGCCCCCCATGAAACCTAAAACAGGCATTCGTTTGAGGACTTGGTGCGTTGACGACTCACACCTGCAAGCCTTGAAGGATGAGCTAATGAACCTGTAAGCGTTTGCTACCTATCTAGCAACTTAATTCCATGTTTGTTTATAGCCACGCGTAATTAGTTTAGAGTCACGGTAAAGGCACCTTGTTAGAGTTAACCATTGAGTATTGTGTACTGTGGATCTCGAGGTGTATCTGTGTTGTATGTTGTAATAAATAGTTGTAAGTGTTGTATGTGTGTGTGAAGTGTTTGTATTTGAACGGTTATGATGACAACAGTTGGATGGCTGAGATGTACACTTGGTTTTCATATATAAATGAAAAACACAGAACACTCGACGAGTTTGTTAAGGTTCTGTTTCGTCTCTTCGTTTTCTTGGTTTCTTCTTCAATGAAGCTCTGCATTAGCTTCAACATGGTATCAGAGCTGTGAACAACAAACGCTGTTGATCAAGAGGGAAAAGCCAGATCCCTAGTGTTTGGTGGTAGTAGTGAAGATTCAAAATGGAATTTTTAGTCTCACTGCTGGTGAGATTGAAGTGAGGTTCGGGAAAAACTAAGAAGAAGATCATGTGATTTTGCTCTTTGTGTATAGATCTGGTGAAGAAATAGCCAGATCTGGGCGAGAAAGCACAAGATCGAGTCAAGAACGAGCTAGATCTGGATGTGAAAGAAAGAGTTCTGGTGAAGAACGAGCTAGATCTGGAAGAGATAGCACAGGTTATGGATCTTACCTCTGGTGTATAGATCTGGTGAAGGAATCGTCAGATCTGGAGTTAAAGTTGAGAGATCTAGTGTTAAAACAACTAGATCTGGAAGAAAGTCCGTGAGATCTTGAAGAGAAGGCACTGAAACTAGAAAAAATCATCAGATACCAAGTTCTGAAGGAATTTTAGAGTGAATGGCGAACAGATCTGGAGTCTTGGAACAAGGATCTCCATCATCAGGGTTTGTCTTAGGCGGTACCTCAGGTTTGAGTTCTGGCACTCCATTTGGTAATTCATTGAGTCAGTTTGTTACTATAAGACTTGATGGAACAAATTTTCTTTTGTGGAAATCTATTGTTGTTTCGGCTATCCAAGGATTTGATCTAGATGGTCATCTTTTTGGAACCCTGGAAATTCCAGACAAAATCTTGACGGATGGATTACCAAATCCAGAGTACAAGATATGGTTCAGTAGAGATCGATTTTTGTTAGGATGGTTGATAAATGCTATGATGCCTGATTATGCAATGCAGATTATAGGGAATACATCAAAACAAACAGCAAATGAGTTGTGGCGAGAAATATAAACATATTATGGCTCTTATAATAGAGTTCATGTTCAGTCTCTCAAGAAATCACTCCATACAACTCGTAAGGGTGCTATGAAAATGAAAGAGTATTTGTCTAAGATGAAATGTATTTCTGATAATCTGGCTATTGTAGGATCAGTGGTGAGCACAGCTGATTTGATTTCAAGTGTAGTAATTGGTTTAGACAGGGAATATCTGGCAATTACTACCTTCTTGCAAGGAAGGTGTGATTTGCAGTGGCAAGAACTCTACTCTACACTGATAGGGTTTAAAGAAACTCTTGATCAGTATAATGTGGTTCGGGATGTAAATGCATTAGTGATACAGGAGTCTCCTTCTGTAAATGCTGCTGAAGTCAAAAATAGTAGTTCCAAAATGAACATACAGAATTGGAATTCTAAGGGGAATAGAACAAATGGTGGTTCCAGAGGTCGTGGCTTTGGAAGGTTTCGAGGCCGATTACAATCTGCTCCGAGTTTTTGGATGTGCATGTTTTCCATATTTGCGACCATATAATGATCATAAGTATCAGTTTCGATTTGAGCAATGCATGTTTCTGGGGTATAGCAGTCAACATAAGGGCTACAAATATTTAAGTCCATCTGGGAAGGTTTATATCACCAGAAATGTTGTTTTTCATGAAAATGAGTTTCCTTACAATTCTTTATTTGCTGATGGGTCTCATACAACCACAACTTCTTCCCCTGAGTCGACTACCAATTTTCCTTTGTTGGTTCCACATCAGCCCTTGGTTCCATCAGGATCTTATTCTTCTTCATCTGCTTTATCTGATGTACCTGCTGCAGTTGAGGTTACACCTCCTATTACAGTGGACTCAAGGACTGGTGTGGATCCTCAAAACATACATCCCATGATTATTGGAGCCAAAGATGGAATCAGTTTAAGGAAGGTGTTTTTGTCTACTACATCCACTCATGAAGATGATATTCCTAATTCTGTTGTTGCTGCTCTTCAAATTCCTCATTAGAAGGCAGCAATGGATCAGGAATATCATGCTCTCATGAAGAATGGTACTTGGTCTCTTGTTCCTTCTTCTCCTAGTCAAAATGTTGTTGGCAACAAGTGGATTTTCTCTGTTAAAAGGAATTCTGATGGGTCTATTAATCGATACAAGGCTAGATTAGTGGCCAAAGGGTTTAAACAAGTACCCGGCATTGATTTTGATGAGACATACAGTCCTGTGGTTAAGGCTTCCACTATTACAGTCATTTTGTCTTTGACTGTTCATTTTGGTTGGTCTTTGAGACATATTGATATCAATAATGCATTTTTAAATGGTCAGTTAGTTAAGGAGGGTATACACAAATCGACCTATGGGATTTGTGGATACTTCTCAACCCACTGCTGTGTGTCAGTTGCATAAAGCTTTGTATGGTCTTTGTAACACCAACTCATCGAGTGAGTTTCAACCCAACTACGCCACAATCACCAAGGCACGAGTACATATCCATGCAGCTCCACTATTCCCAAATACGCCACAATCACCAACATTGTCACATCCGATCCGTGCATGAAGGCAATGCAATACGACCTCCGCTCCAGAAAAAAATATTGTCCATGAGGTAGCTTCAGAGTAATTGTTCCAAGTGGATCCCCTAGCGACACGTACAGGGAGTTTTCAAGATTTATGGGTGACTGGAATCTACCTCCTTAAGGTACGCAATAAGTTTTCTTTCTCAAGTAGAAATCAAATGTGTCCTCGAGATACGTGCAACACGAATCTCGAGGCAACCTAATTAATACTTTCACCCATTTATCCCCCAATGTTGTAAACAACTGGAAAACTGTTGATTTACTAAAAATGAAATCACGTATGCCAATGAAACATTGATCACTAATTGATTCCATTTAATTTCTATCCAATTAATCATTTCCATAGTCACGATTCCTCGAATCAATCCATCTATGGTCCACATATACGCCAGGGGTACTAGCCCACCTCGAAACGTATATGAGACAAAAATATTTTCCATTTGCCAACTCTCCTCACTTCCCAACGAAGTCTCAAATCAGGATCATAGGGTTCCACTCTAAGTTCAACCATTCCTAACTTCCGCTTGTTTTGTGTCTTAATTTCAAGAGTCGAGTTCCTTAAAACAACGGCTCTGATACCAACTGTGACGGCCCCAATTTTTCACAACTTGGGCCCCGCCCGGCCTAAGCCCACGTGGACCCCCGAGCCCGTCTCGTAAGGTCAACGCGGACCTAGTCAGCCTTCCAATCCATCATTTTTCACAAATTCAACATTTTTTCAGTTGAGTTATTAATATTTTTCGAGATTTACAATTTTAGCGGAAGCAACTAATACATAACTCAACAAAAAGATCAGGGAGTTAGGCAACCTAATTGTGGAATCCAGTAAATATCATCAGAGGAGAGTAATTATAAAATTTCATGTTTATCCATTGATTGTTGTTATTTACTGTTTTGTGATAGCTTATTGTTAATCACTGCAAAACTATGCTCATATATGTGGTATGTCCTGCGTTTTGAGGTGGAAATTTGGTACCCCGGCGCTTGTCTTTGAACTTCATATATGTATGCCCATATATGTGGTATGTCCCTGCGTTTCGAGGTGGGCTTGTACCCCTGGCGCTTGTGCTGAACTTCATATATGCATAGA
Organism: Stephania yunnanensis; assembly: GCA_039657365.1. Lineage (NCBI taxonomy): Eukaryota > Viridiplantae > Streptophyta > Magnoliopsida > Ranunculales > Menispermaceae > Stephania > Stephania yunnanensis. The sequence goes on from CM077582.1 coordinate 8,633,419, forward strand.
AGATGTATATGTCTTTCAGAGTAATTGGGGAGGCATATACATTCATCACTGCAAAACTATGCCCATATATGTGGTATGTCCCTGCGTTTCGAGGTGGGCTTGTACCCCTGGCGCTTGTAACTTGCCTCATTTCAAAATCTTGATACTCGCGCTACACGCATCACGAGGCATATCCCGTCGGCACGCGACTCGAGGCGCATCCCCGTTCGTGTTTCGGTTCACCGAATTCCTCACATAATTAGCATTATCATCACAAATTGGATTCGGATATACATATTTCGACGAGTGGGTCCCACAAACGACCTTGACTTGACACATGGCACAAGTCAAATTTTCGGGTCGTTACAGTCTTCCCAACGAATTAGAATTTCGTCCTTGAAATTGAAACAAATCTCACAAGACAATGGTGGTTTACGAATAAATACACAAGGCCATACCCGCCCAAGGCCATACTCGCCCAATGCCATACCCCCATCTTACTCTGTAGGGCTGGGCTCCTCCGCGACAAGCTGGGCTCCTCCGTGACGAGCTGGGCTCCTCCGAGACCTCCAAGCAAAGAACACACCATCTGTCTCCTCCCATCAATATATGTTAGGGCAACATCCTCGCAACATATACTTCATATATGGGGGAAGCATAGAAGATGTATGTGTCTTTCAGAGTAATTGAGGAGGCATATACATCCATATACATAGAAGATGTATATGTCTTTCGGAGTAATTGGGGAGGCATATACATCCATATAAAAGTTTTGGTTGGGATTCCTTGTTATTTGGCATCACGTATCGATGAGTTGTTTACAGTCTTTTATATTCATGCGTTTCTTGATTCCTTTCATTTTATTTGCATGAATTCGACTGCTTTGGATATCGTGAACTGTTGTTTTGGATATTGTGAAATGTTGTGTATATGTCCTCTTTGGATTTACTTACCTGTGCTTGTCTTCGTCAAGCTCCTCGTGCATGGTTTGATAAGTTGAAATCCACTTTGTTGTCTTGGGGCTTCCACAATTCTAAAGCTGACAGCTCTTTGTTCATTTTTCATCATGAACAAGTTGTGTTGTATGTGCTGGTTTATGTGGATGACATTATAATTACTGGCTCAAATCAAACTTTCATTCAATCTTTTATTAATAAGTTGAATGGTAAGTTTGCGTTAAAGGATATTGGAGATTTGAATTTGTTTTTGGGAATGGAAGCTCATAGGACTGCCAAAGGACTGTACTTGACTCAAACAACTTATATTGATCAGCTCTTACAAAAGGGAGGCATGTCTCATGCAAAGCCTATTGCCACTCCCTTTGCTGTTGGGAAGCTGTTGTACAAGGATGGCAGTGCTTCATTTCATGATAAAACTCTATATAGGAGCTTACTTGGTGGTCTCCAATATCTAGTTAATACTCGGCCAGACATTGCTTATATAGTGAACACTTTGAGTCAATTTCAACAGTCTCCTACAGTGTTACATTGGCAAGCTCTTAAGAGGGTCTTGCGATATCTCAAAGGTACGGCTGATTTGGGTTTATGGTTTAAACCGAGTTCTGATCTGTTTCTAACTGGGTATTCTGATGCTGATTGGGCTGCCTCTGTGGATGATAGGAAATCTGTGGCTGGGTATGCTGTCTTTTTGGGTTCTAACTTGATTTCTTGGCAGTCTAAGAAACAACAAGTGGTTGCTAGATCAAGTACATAATCGGAATATAGAGCTCTTGCTCAGGTAACTGCTGAATTGAGTTGGCTTCAATCTTTATTTTCAGAACTGCAGATTTCTCTTGGTGCTCTTCCTTCAGTCTGGTGTGATAACATAAGTGCTGCTGCTTTAGCCAAGAATCCGGTCTATCACTCTCGCACTAAACATATTGAATTAGACATTCATTATGTTAGAGATAAAGTGTTGGCTGGTCTTCTTCATGTCAATCATGTTCCCTCAGTTGATCAAGTTGTTGATATTTTTACTAAATCATTTTCTGCTTCTCGGTTTCATTATTTGCGGGACAAACTAAGTCTCACTTCTCTTCCCTTTAGTTTGAGGGGGGATGTTAGAGTTAACCATTGAGTATTGTGTACTGTGGATCTCGAGGTGTATCTGTGTTGTATGTTGTTGAGTATTGTGTACTGTGGATCTCGAGGTGTATCTGTGTTGTATGTTGTAATAAACAGTTGTAAGTGTTGTATGTGTGTGTGTGAAGTGTTTGTATTTGAACGGTTATGATGACAACAGTTGGATGGCTGAGATGTACACTTGGTTTTCATATATAAATGAAAAACACAGAACACTCGACGAGTTTGTTGAGGTTCTGTTTCGTCTCTTCGTTTTCTTGGTTTCTTCTTCAATGAAGCTCTGCATGAGCTTCAACACACCTAACTATTTATAAAGGCAATCCAATGATTTTTTTAACCCTCTTAGAAAATGACTCTTATGCGCTTCACTAAAATATGTACTTTCGTTTGCCCTTGTACACTGCTGGGATGCCTTGAGGGCGTCTCTTAGTTTATTATGTTTGGCTTTGTATTTCATTATATATGATCTGCTTGTAACCGGAGATGTTTTAAGGTCATCAAATCTATAAACCAAGAATGTTGGGAAATTGAGAAAATGAAAAAGAGATTAGCTAGTACCTAAATTGCGTAAGGATTATTCTGGAGGGGGTTAATAGACTGAATAATCTCATACTTTCATGCAATTTATCAGATTTGTTCCCCTAAAAGCTTCAATCCTCAGTTGATATATATATATATAAACTTAACTGCTAGAAAAAATAATATAACCAACACTAACCAGATTTGGTTTGCAATGGGCATGGACTTCACTAGTAGATAAACAAATAGGCATTGAGAGTTTAAGTGGAGATTTGGCTTCGGCGGGAACTTCATGTATAAAGTTAACGAGCACGGCGTCGACGTAGGTAGAGAAGAAAAGCTGTCAGAGCTGCCACGGCATATGGAAACGCCGTCCAGATACCTTGTAAGCACATAAAGGTTAGAGACCTTTGCTCAGAGAGAAGAAAAACTTCAACCAGAAGGAATGAGTACAGCAAGCAGCATGTACATACCACAATTGTTGCAACATTAGCGAGGGCCAACATATGTGGACCTATTCATCCTCACTATGGACCATTTAGATATTTCATGGTTTTGATAGATGCATCAACTAGGTGGTCACATGTTTGTTTCCTTTCGACCCGCAATGTTGCATTTGCTAGACTTTTAGCACAAATCATTAAGTTAATAGCACAATTACCTGACAACCCAATCAAGACCATCCGTCTTGATAATGCCGGGGAATTTCAATCTCAAGTATTTAAAAATTATTGCATGTCTATAGGAATTGTCATTGAACATTATGTTCCACACGTGCATACCCAGAATGGTATGACAAAATCTCTGATCAAACGCATTCAATTTATTGCTAGACCTTTAATCATGCGAACTAAGTTATCAACTTCAGTTTGGGGACATGCAGCATCTATCATTCGTTATAGGCCTATTGCATATCATGAACATTCCCTCATGTAACTCATTTTCGGTCAACAATCAAATATTTCACACTTGAGAATTTTTGATTGTGCAGTGTATGTTCCTATACCACCTCACAATAGAACTAAGATGAGTTCACAACGAAAACTTGGGATTTATTGTGGATTTAACTCATCGTCCATAATAAGATACCTTGAGCCATTAACATGAGATTTATTTACTGCACATTTGTTGATTGTCACTTTGATGAAACAATTTTCCCACCATTAGGGGGAGATAAAAAGCCAATTCAAAAGGAATGTCGCGAAATTGCTTGGAATGCATCAACTTTATCACATTATGATCCACGCACAAATCAGTGTGAACTTAAAGTTCAAAAGATCATTCATTTGCAACAAATCGCAAATCAATTACCTGACGCATTTAATGATGTAAAACAAGTGACAAAATCACATATTCTAGCTGTAAATACTCCTGCAAGAATTGATGTCTCTATGCAACAAAATGCACAAGAACCAGCGAAACGCTTAAAGCGTGGAAGACCTGTTGGTTCAAAGGATACAATTCCTCGAAAGAGGAAAACAGAAGTAAAAATAAATATAAATCAAAATACTCCTGAGAAAGCACAAGAATTTCTTGATAAGGATTTGTCATAACAAGTTGATTCTGACGAGGAACAACTGCCTCTAGAAAAAGAGGGAAAAAATAGAAAATAATGAGATCTCAATAAATTATTTATACTCTGGTAAGATTTGAGATCGAAATGAAATTGTTCCTGATGATATATTTGCTTTTGATGTGTCCTTTGAAATATGTGAAAATGATGATGATCCAAAACCACAATCAGTGGACGAATGACGAAAAAGACCTGATTGACAAAAATGGCAATATGCTATAAACTCATTAAGGAAACGAGAGGTTTTTGGACCGATTGTTCAAATGTCCAGATGACGTAAAACTTGTTGGATATAAATGAGTATTTGTACGAAGAGAAACGAAAAAAATGAAGTTACAAGGTACAAAGCAAGACTTGTAGCTCAAGGTTTCTCACAAAGACCTGACATCGATTATGAGGAAACATATTTTCCTGTTACAAATGCAATTACATTTCGGTTCTTGATAAGCCTTGCAGTTTCTGAAGGGCTTGATATGCATTTAATGGATGTTGTTACATCATATCTGTACGAATCCCTAGACAGTGAGATATATATGAAAATCCCTGAAGGATTTGTAATATTCGAAGAAATAAAATCAAAACCTCATAACATGCATTCTATAAAATTACAAAGGTCTTTGTACGGATTGAAACAATCGGACGAATGTGGTACAAACGTCTTAGTGATTATTTACTGAAAGAAGGATATGTAAATAATCCGCTTTGCCCATATGTCTTCATTAAAAGATCATCAACATGATTTGTGATTATTGTTGTATATGTTGATGATTTAAATATAGTGGGAAACCACGACGACATCGTTAGAACATCCAAATACTTGAAAAAGGATTTTGAGATGAAAGAACTTGGAAAAACAAGACTTTGTCTTGGTTTGCAAATTGAACATTTTTCAAGTGGAGTACTTGTCCATCAATCAAATTATATTGAAAAAATATTAAAAAGATTTTATATAGATAAGGCACATCCATTGAGCTCTCCAATGGTTGTCAAATCACTTGAAGTGGATAAGGATCCATTTCGACCTCATGAAAGTGATGAAGAGCTAATTGGTTCGGAGGTACCATATTTAAGTGCAATTGGTGCACTTATGTATCTTGCAAATTGTACAAGACCTGACATTGCTTTTGCTGTCAACCTACTTGCAAGATACAATTCTTCACCAACTTGAAGACATTGGAATGGTGTTAAACATGTTTTTCGATATCTTCGAGGAACAAGTGACATGAGTTTATTTTACTCGAGATGGGTAAAATTGAATCTCCAAGGTTATGCTGATGCTGAATTTTTATCTGATCCCACAAGGCTCATTCTCAAACGGGATATGTATTCACATGTGGTAATACTGCTGTATCATGAAAGTCAGTAAAACAAACTATGATTGCTACTTCTTCCAATCATTCTGAAGTACTTGCAATTCATGAAACAAGTCGTGAATGTGTATGATTGAGAAACATGATTGAACATATTCAAGAATCATGTGGATTGCCTTCAATAAAAGATTTTCAAACCATATTATATGAAGATAATACAGCATGTATTGCACAATTAAGTGAAGGATTCATAAAATGGGACATAACAAAACATATTTCACCAAAATTCTTTTATGCGCATGAGCTTCAGAAGAATGGTGAAATTGATGTGAAGCAAATCCGATCGAGTGATAATCTTGCTGATTTATTCGCAAAAGTCTTACCAACTACGACATTTAAAAGGCTTACATATGGTATTGGCTTTACGTAAACTTAAAGACATTGCAAGTAAAGAAACTGAACAAGTTTCACCATGTTCACATGAGGGGGAGTTATTGATTAGTGTATTGCACTTTTTTTCCCTTAGCTATGGTTTTATCCTATTGGATTTTCCTAGCAAGGTTTTTAATGAGGCAATCTTAACAATAATATACCCATCTTAATATTTACGAGAATAGTGTACTCTTTTTCTTTTACTATATTTTTTCCCACAGGGTTTTTCTTAGTAGAAGTTTTAACGAGGCACAATCTCTAAGCAAGTGTCATCCGAGGGGGAGTGTTGTGGAATATGGATGACCATGCATGTACACCAATATATTGTGTAGTCATGTAACTTGTGTTTCTCACTTAATAGTACATCTACTTGTCTATATATTGTCATGTTATTTGTAACAATTTTCAATGTATACCAACTCTTCCATGTATTGTCAAATTACTTGTAATGTGTTGTATGACATGGGGTATGTGTTACTTGTACACATTGTATAAATTACATTTATCATCATCACTAAATTTGACATATATACTTGTCTATAAAGGGTGTCGACAATTCTCATCGTAAAAACATGTGTTGTACCAAGTTGAATAAAAACTTGTCATTCCAACTATCTCATTTCTTCTCTTCTCCTTTGTAGTAGTAGAAGTTCTTAGTCTTCTATTTTCATTCTCTAGTTTTTAGCAAATTCTAACTCAATTTACAACAGCTGGATGATTTTTTTTTGTCTAAATAATTCACATGCAAACACCATAATTCTTTTTTTTTTTTTTAATTTGTAAGTTATGAATTATCTTCGCAACTGATAATCACAGATTGCAGCAGAACCAAATAATCCCGGCCCATTTTCTGAAGGGGCCTTGGAGTTCCTCCCATGACTATTGGCGGATTCTCAGAGGAGCTGGATCATCTTCCATTCTTCACCATAGAGAACGATTGGTGATTCAATGTGTTGCTCTCTCAAGTACATCTCAAGTCACTGCCACACCAACTCCAACACCTTACTATTCTAGAGAGGCCGGGCTACACATAAAAGCTTTGATGATCTGACTGCATGATTACTGGAATGGCTTGGGAATCTATCATCTCTCCACGAGCTTGAGATTTATGACTACAAGGAACTTATGCATTAACCTTCCGAGCAACAACAGTAACATATCGCTTCACTATATTTAGTGAAAATTAATTATATAGGAACTGTCCCCTCTTGTCAGAAAGATTGGCATCTGATTATGCAAAGCAGTATAACATTTTCAATTACATGATTTATATATACAATGATATACAAAAATCGACGTGTGACTACCATGGTGCCAATATCAGGTTAGTTGCCTTTCTATTTATCAAATATTCAATCTGCAAAACTGTCATTCTTTACTTGATTAATATATTGTGTTGCTCTTTTCCATTTAAATTATATTTCTTATATGGTTAATTATAAGAGTCTTCTTTGTCTTGTTTGGATAACTTAATTAAACCCTTATGTTCTCTTTCTTCGCAAAATCTTCTTTAGCTTCATTTTTTTTTTAAGCAAAGAAATTGCGCACCTTTCTTGCATGCGTAAAAATTAATTAACACTAAATCGAGCACAGTGGAAGAGTTTGATCCATGTAGCCGACCCCAACTAATTTAGGATTGAGGCGCTGTTGATGTTGTTATTGTTGTTGTTGCTTGAAAATCAATTAAGCTAGTTTCTCAGAACTACTCTTAGAGGAATTTTTTACTAGCATTTCAACAAATTTACTTGAAAGAAACTTGATTCATTATTAGTAAGCTAAGTTTATTGACCGTTTCGTTGACGCATTATATACTAGGGCATATACTTATAGAGACAACTATAACTAATTTAGACGAACCTTATAATGTAATGAGGCCGGCTCACCCCTCAGTTTTATTAATTTAAGGCAGTCTATGCTTATGCTTGCGATCATTGATCAATTGACTTAATTAATTTCTTTATTTGTAGATTGCAACTCATCAATTAAATTTTTTTATAAAAGATGCTATCTCTTTTTGATAAAGTCCAAGAATTAGCTTGCAAATTCTTGACAGGATAATGATGAAGTCAAGAATTAGTTAGTTTGCAAATTCTTGACAGGATAATGATGACCAAGAATTAGTTGCAAAATCTTGGAAAAATAGGAAAAGATATGACAGAATGGCATTTTTGTAATTTTGGTGAAGTTCGACGTTTGAGTTTTGGCGTTCCGGGGGTATGAGTTTATTGGAAACGGCGTGGAGATCACGACACTCATAGCTATCTTGCCGTGATTACGACGTTTTTCGGCGAAATTCCATCGTTTCGCCCTCGAAACGGCAGCGACAATTTTGCTATTTTAGGAAACTTTTGTTTCGCTTATAACTTTCATTAGGAATTCCCGTTTTTATTGCCGTTTACGGCGTTTGTTTCTATTTTTTGTCTAGTTTTCAGTTTAGGGCTTTTTAGACTTTTTACTATTTTTGGCAAATTTTAGGGTTTCGCTATTTAAGCGATCTATTGAGTGTAATTAGTAGTTTTGGCTGAAATAAAAGAATTTTTGAACTTTGGTTTAAGTTTTGACCTAGATCGAGTTGTTCGTGGATTCGTTCAACTGGTTTAGAAGATCTCCGCTGCGTCACTTTTGTTCTTCAATTAGGGTTAAATAAATCAAATTGTTCCTATGGGTTATTGAATGAGCAACTTGTTGGACGTCCACGACAAAATTAAGTTACACAATGACCTTCCAATATAAATACATATTAATTTGCTCTTGAAAAAACTACACTTTAGCACTTCTTTACAAAGTCACACTTAATTGATTTGGGACTATAAAGTCAACTCTCCACATAGCATCCAATTGATTTGGGACTAATATTTATATAGTTTTTGGTCTAGACGAAAACTCAAAATCCAACAATTTAGCATCCATTGCTTGACTTTGCATTTCTCCAGAACCATAGCAATCCAGAATCTAAATATGTTTTTCGAGTTTGAAGATTCGATTTCTAATATTTATTCTACATCCCCCATAACAATGTATTGAAAGTTGTGCGCAGTTGATCAATATATAAATCTTTTCAGTCTCATGGAATTAAGTACGTGTGTGTGAAATATAATAGAAGGGGATCCGGAGGGGGATGCACTAGTGGATTTAAAATATGAGCCAAAATGGTTTGTGGTTTGTGCAAAATGGTCTTTTCCATTTCAGTTGTTGAAATTTTACAAAAAAATTGGGTGCCTTCATGAAACGGTGGGGTGCCTTTAGCGGTGCTCATATTTATTCTACCCCCCCATAACAATGTATTGAAAGTTGTGCGCAGTTGATCAATATATAAATCTTTTCAGTTCATGGAATTAAGTACGTGTGTATGAAGAAAAACAGTTGTCATTACTTAATAGGTGTGCTTATGTGTGTGTATATACATAGTAATCCATTTGCCTCTATATATGGTCATGCAAAATTCTAAGTTAGATATATGAATATGATGGATTCCTTCTCCATAAACAGGTCGCCGGGAGTCATGGTCCGACCATCAAAGCCTACACCTCCTGGCACCCTCAATCTCTCCGTGATTGATAGAGTGATTCAGTTGCAGTTCTACATCACTGCATTGTTTGTGTTTCGAGATGGAAATGAAAATTCAGCAAATATCATAAAAGAAGCTTTGTCAAAAGCACTAGTTCCCTACTATCCCCTCGCGGGAAGACTACAAGATACAGAAGATGATGATGATGACAACGGCGAAGGGCTTCACATTTCTTGCACCGGAGAAGGTGTTTGGTTTGTTGAGGCCTCTGCAAATTACTCACTTGCTGATCTCAATTATCTTGACGAGGCTCCCCAGGGTACACAAGAAAAGCTCATCCCAGATCCATTCCCAGCAGAATCCATGAACCTAAAACCAATTATGTTGATACAGGTGACACAATTAATATATTTAAAAAACTTAAATAATCAGAGAATGATATACTACAAAGAAAAACTCTTTGAAAATAATTAAGATCAAATCCAAATCAAGTGATAGCTCCACAGCTTTAGTTCGTCCTCACTATAATCTATATATATATAAAAGTCAGAGGAGAGAGAAAGTTTAAAAGTTACTTTATCTCACCATTCTATTTTTCTATTTTTCTCGATTTTCTTATTTTTTGTTATTTATTTATTTATTATTTCAAGATATATAATTATACATTATGTGTACATTTATTAATAATTAATAGTGGTTATCTTATCATTAATAGATTGAGTACGTTGGACTTGAAATCATGGTAAATACAAGGAATCGAGTTATTTTTTGTTATTTATTTATTTATTATTTCAAGAGATATAATTATACATTATTTGTACATTTATTAATAATTAATAGTGGTTATCTTATCATTAATAGATTGAGTACGTTGAACTTGAAATCATGGTAAATACAAGGAATCGAGTTATTTTTTGTTATTTATTTATTTATTATTTCAAGAGATATAATTATACATTATGTGTACATTTATTAATAATTAATAATGGTTATCTTATCATTAATAGATTGAGTACGTTGAACTTTAAATCATGGGTAAATACAAGGAATTGAGTGTAGTGCAAGTTACATTCCCCCTATAAATTTCAACTCTCATCCATTCTTCTAGCAATAAAAGTCGGAGGAGAGAGAAAGTTTAAAAGTTACCTCATCTCACCATTCTATTTTTCTATTTTTCTCAATTTTCTTATTTTTTGTTATTTATTTATTTATTATTTCAAGATATATAATTATACATTATGTGTACATTTATTAATAATTAATAGTGGTTATCTTATCATTAATAGATAGAGTACGTTGAACTTAAAATCATGGTAAATACAAGGAATCGAGTTATTTTTTGTTATTTATTTATTTATTATTTCAAGAGATATAATTATTCATTATGTGTACATTTATTAATAATTAATAGTGGTTATCTTATCATTAATAGATTGAGTACGTTGAACTTTAAATCATGGGTAAATACAAGAAATTGAGTGTAGTGCAAGTTACATTCCCCTATAAATTTCAACTCTCATCCATTCTTCTAGCAATCGACTTAGTTTTTTTTTTCCTTCATCATTCAAAAAATCACAAAAAAATCAATTTTATTATACTTAACCTTAGATTCCTCCAGTTCTCAACCAATTATCACCCAATAAATTCAAGATAGGATCGATGGATTTCAACATCGCCTGTACATTCAAAAGTTATTCTACTTACCCCTAGCTTCATGCATCCAGCAGTGATATAACAACCATTCACAATGTTTATAAGCTAAACCACTTTTGATCGCCCTCCTTTAGGTATGTTTGCTATATATTGGATCTAATCGTTTGGTACGTTTTCCATAAGTTTAAGACCGAAGTGAATCATTATATCTATAACACAAATAAATAATCACGTGACCTTTATGATGCCTTTGTCATGTTGTTTGTTAGTTTAGATTCTTCAATTGGAGTGAACAGACGATATGGAGAAATTTATATTTAACGGTTATAGTGGATCAATATACACTATTGCATGGGATTACCATTGCTTAAAGATGATGTTCAATCCATAGAATGCTACAAAAGCTAAAATATGTAATATAGTGTTTCGCTATTTCTTATTATTTTTGTTCTTTTATAAACCTTATGTTTATGAGAATAACTATGAATATAGTGTATTATTTATTTATTTATTATTATTATTATTATTATTATTATTATTATTATTATTATTATTATTATTACACCAACTAGTGTAAATATAAAGATGAGGTTGAGAGTTTGCGTCTTATCTTCATTTCTCTCTTAATTTTTTGTTGCTTTGTTTTGCCAGGTGACGAGTTTCAAATGCGGAGGATTTGTGACAGCAGTTGCACACAACCATTGCACATGTGATGGCATAGGCATATATCAGTTTCTAAGCGCACTAGGCGAGTTTGTGAGAGGCTTAGAGCGTCCTAGCGTGGAGCCCTTATGGTCGAGAGAAATCTTCCCCTCTCCTCCCCGGAGAGAGCTAAAGGCACCACAACCACCACTAATTCCGCAATACCAATTAAGTTATGCTTCAATGGACTTTTCGGCAGACAAGATTGATCATATCAAGCGTGATTGCTCTGACTTTACTAGTAAAGCTTGTACAACTTTTGAAGTCTTAACGGCCGGTCTCTGGAGGAGTCGAACTCGAGCAATTAACATGCACCCCAGCTTGAATGTCAAGCTCATTTTCTTCGCAAACATACGCCGGTTCTTGAACCCGCCAGCCCCGCGAGGTTTCTATGGCAACTGCATCTTCCCTGTAACAATTGTTGTCTCAAGTGGATGGCTTGTGGAAGCACCACTTGCAGAGGTGGTGAAACTCGTCCAAGAAGCTAAGGCAAAGCTTCAAGCTCAATACAACAAGTGGATGTTTAATGAGGGAGATGATGAAGTGGAGTTGATTGAGGAACCATTTACTGCACAGCTTGATTACGCCACGCTTTTAGTGTCTTATGGGAAAACATAGGATTGGATTCCATGGATTATGGATGGGGTCCTCCTATTCATGGATTTGCATTTTCGAGGGGGAGGCCGTACCGGTTGGGATGGTGAGGGAAGTAGTGGAATCGCATCTGGAGGCGAGAACATATGCATCCTATTGGCCTTCTATGGCCCCAAAAAATGGTGGTATTATTTAAAACGGTGTAGTTAATCCGAGCTAAAACAGGCCATTAGTGTCTTATGGGCATTGGATTTGGATTTGGATGGGGGACTTGAACATATGTGCGTCGACGTTTGAAGACTCGACGACTCACACCTGCAAGCCTTGAAGGATGAGCTAATGAACCTGTAAGCGTTTGCTACCTATCTAGCTACTTAATTCCATGTTTGTTTATAGCCACGCGTAATTAGTTTAGAGTCACGGTAATGGCACCTTAACTATGCATAAGGGCAATCCAATGATTTTTTTTTTTTAACCCTCCTAGAAAATGACTCTTATGCGCTTCACTAAAATATGTACTTTGGTTTGCCCTTGTACAGTGCTTGGATGCCTTTAGGGCGTCTCTTAGTTTATTATGTTTGGCTTTGTATTTCATTATATATGATCTGCTTGTAACCTGAGATGTTTTAAAGTCATCAAATCTATAAACCAAGAATGTTGGGAAATTGAGAAAATGAAAAAGAGATTAGCTAGTACCTAAATTGCTTAAGGATTATTCTGGAGGGGGTTAATAGACTGAATAATCTCGTACTTTCATGCAATTTGTCAGATTTGTTCACCTAAATGCTTCAATCCTCAGTTGAATATATATATATAGATATATATAAACTTAATTGCTAGAAAAAATAATATAACCAACACTAACCAGATTTGGTTTGCAATGGGCATGGACTTCACTAGTAGATAAACAAATAGGCATTGAGAGTTTAACTGGAGATTCGGCTTCTGCAGGAACTTCATGTATAAAGTTAATGAGCACAGTGTCGACGTAGATAGAGAAGAAAAGCTGTGAGAGCTGCCACGGCATATGGAAACGCCGTCAAGCACATAAAGGTTAGAGACCTTTGCTCCGAGAGAAGAAAAACTTCAACCAGAAGGAATGAGTACAGCAAGCAGCATGTACATACCACAATTGTTGCAACATTAGCGAGGGCCAACATATCTGGACTTATTCATCCTCACTATGGACCATTTAAATATTTCATGGTTTTGATAGATGCATCAACTAGGTGGCCACATGTTTGTTTGTTTTCGACCCGCAATGTTGCGTTTGCTAGACTTTTAGCACAAATCATTAAGTTAATAGCACAATTACCCGACAACCCAATCAAGACCATCCGTCTTGATAATGCCGGGGAATTTCAATCTCAAGCATTTAAAAATTATTGCATGTCTATTGGAATTGTCATTGAACATTATGTTCCACACGTGCATACCCAGAATGGTATGACAAAATCTCTGATCAAACGCATTCAATTTATTGCTAGACCTTTAATCATGAGAACTAAATTATCAACTTCAGTTTGGGGACATGCAGTCCTTCATGTAGCATCTATCATTCGTTATAAGCCTATTGCATATCATGAACATTCCCTCATGTAACTCATTTTCGGTCAACGATCAATTATTTCACACTCGAGAATTTTTGATTGTGCAGTGTATGTTCCTATACCACCTCACGATAGAACTAAGATGAGTCCACAATGAAAACTTGGGATTTATTGTGGATTTAACTCATTGTCCATAATAAGATACCTTGAGCCATTAACAGGAGATTTATTTACTGCACGTTTGCTGATTGTCACTTTGACGAAACAATTTTCCCATCATTAGGGGGAGATAAGAAGTTAATTCAAAAGGAATGGCGCGAAATTGCTTGGAATGCATCAACTTTATCACATTATGATTCACGCACAAATCAGTGTGAACTTGAAGTTCAAAAGATCATTTGTGCCACGTCGATGACGCCTTCCCAAAAGGCGCTATCAGTGGACACATGGATAGCACCTTCTCAAAGGGCGCTATCCACGTGTCCACATCAGAAGTTTCATTTGTGCCACGTCGATGACGCCTTCCCAAAAGGCGTTATTGCCTACACCCGAAAAAAAAATAATTTCACCCCTATTTTCCTCTTTAAAAATTAAAACGTGTGTACTTTGGTAAATTTTTCCATTTTCAATTACATGATTTATATACCACAGCTGGATGATTTTTATTTTTGTCTAAATAATTCACATGCAAACACCATAATTTTTTTTTTTTTTTTAATTTGTAAGTTATGAATTATCTTCGCAACTGATAATCACAGATTGCCAAATAATCCCGGCCCATTTTCTAAAGGGACCTTGGAGTTCCTCCCATGACTATTTGCGGATTCTCAGAGGAGCTGGATCATCTTCCATTCTTCACCATAGAGAACGATTGGTGATTCAGTGTGTTGCTCTCTCAAGTACATCTCAAGTCACTGCCTCACCAACTCCAACACCTTACTATTCTAGAGAGGCCGGGCTACACATAAAAGCTTTGATGATCTGACTGCATGATTACTGGAATGGCTTGGGAATCTATCATCTCTCCACGAGCTCGAGATTTATGACTACAAGGAACTTATGCATTAACCTTCCGAGCAACAACAGTAACATATCGCTTCACTATATTTAATGAAAATTAATTATATAGGAACTGTCCCCTCTTGCCAGAAAGATTGGCATCTGATTATGCAAAGCAGTATAACATTTTCAATTACATGATTTATATATACAATGATAAAAAATTGACGTGTGACTACCATGGTGCCAATATCAGGTTAGTTGCCTTTCTATTTATCAAATATTCAATCTGCAATACTGTCATTCTTTACTTGATTAATATATATATGTTGTGTTGCTCTTTTCCATTTAAATTATATTTCTTATATGGTTAATTATAAGAGTCTTCTTTGTCTTGTTTCGATAACTTAATTAAACCCTTATGTTCTCTTTCTTCGCAAAATCTTCTTTAGCTTCATTTTTTTTTAAGCAAAGAAATTGCGCACCTTTCTTGCATGCGTAAAAATCAATTAACACTAAATCGAGCACAGTGGAAGAGTTTGATCCATGTAGCCGATCCCAACTAATTTAGGATTGAGGCTATGATGTTGATGTTGTTATTGTTGTTGCTTGAAAATCAATTAAGCTAGTTTCTCAAAACTACTCTTAAGAGGAATTTTTTGCTAGCATTTCAACAAATTTACTTGAAAGAAACTTGATTCATTATTAGTAAGCTAAGTTTATTGACTGTTTCGTTGACGCATTATATACCGGTGCATATGCTTATAGAGACAACTATAACTAATTTAGACGAACCTTATAATGTAATGAGGAATACATTAGAATAGGAAATTAGAACTCCGGAGGAATACATAAAGTGAACGTAGCAGAAATGAGGATGTTTAGGTGGATGTGTGGTAAAACTCGTAAAGATAGAATAAGAAATATATAAATTCAAAGACAAGTAGGAGTCGCACCAATTGTTACAAAGATTAGGGAAGGGCGGTTGCGATAGTTTGGTCACCTGCAAAGACGACCTACAAATTGCCCCAACTAGAAAACTTGACTCAACAGAAACTGTAGAAATTCGACGAGGTAGGGGCAGACCAAAGTTAACATGTGATGCATTAATTAAGAGGGATTTGAATGGTTTGCAAAGCTCACTATCAATTGCACTTAATCGAGCACAATGAAAAAGTTTGATTAATGTAGCCGACCCTAGTTAATTTGGGACTGAGGCTATGTTGTTGTTGTTGTTGTTGTTGTTGTTGTTGTTGTTGTTATTATAATGTAATGAGGCCAGCTCACCCCTCAGTTTTATTAATGAGGGCCGCTAAGAGCGACCCACCTTTTAATGAAGGCACCCAAATTATTTGTAAAAATTCCAGCAAAACTGGAAAAGACCCCTTTGCCCCTATATATATAATGATTCAAACCCCACAAATCATTTTGACAAAGAAAAAGGGCACCCCACCACAAGGTTGAACCACAAAGCTACATTGCGTTTGTCGAGCGTTTATCGATTCTTGCGAATTGACATCATCCGACAGCGAGGTAACAATGTTTGACAACCATATGATGGTTTTTTAGAACTGTTTAGTTGTGAAAAACTGTGAAAATGATGATTTGTTTGTCAACGTAGGGTTTGGTAATTTCCTCAAATCCGAACTTGTTTCCACTATATAATGGAGGATTGTACTGCTACGGTGCAAGAGGAGGTCGAACTTGAGGTAATTTTGCAAATTTATAGCGTTTTTTTGCGGTTATCAGAAGTTTCTGTCGATGTGCGCGATTGTATCGGTCTCGCAGGACCGAGATATATGGTGATGTCTCGGTCGTAGATGACCGAGAAGTATAATTAGGTCACGGAATAGTACAATCGAGAGTACTTAGTAACTCTCGGTCGTACGTGAGCGAGACTCTGAAGAAAGTATCTGACCTGTACAACCGAGGACCTGTTTTTTTGGGTTTTTTTGTGATTGTGCTGTACATTTTGGTTGATTATAATGTTACACTATTTGTATTGCAGGTAATGCCGGTTTCTACCCTATTTCCAGACTACAAGGACACGTTTACACCTTGTAGGCCATTCTCCTCTATAGAAGCGGCTGTTTCATGGCTTCAAATGATAGGTCGTGAGAACATGTTAGTGCTAGTGACAAAGCACTCTGATGCCGGGGGCATTAAGCACAGGGGAAGGGTGAAACTTGCCTGTGAGAGGTCTGGGACATATATGGGAATGTCTCGGAGAATAAGGAAGGGGAAAGCGACCAAAATTTCTTTGAAATCAAGAAATGATGAAGAAGAGGAAAAGGCGAGGACTCAAACTGGTACGAAGAAATGTGGATGCCCTTTCCTTATCAACATAAAGGAAAATGCTAACTCCTTGTGGTATGTCACTGTTATATGTGGGAGGCACAATCACGAGCCTGCAAAAAACTTGGACGACCATTCATTTGCCGGAAGATTGGATAAGGGAGAGCAGAAAGTTGTGGTGCAAATGACAAAGGGGAATGTGAAGCCAAAAGACATCCTAAATACGTTGAAGCAAAGAGATGTTAGAAACGTATCGACAATGATGACAATATATAATGCAAGACAAAGAGTCTGAAATGAGGATGCGGGTGGGATGACTCAAATGCAACAAATGTTGCACATATTGGAGAAGAATAAGTGGATGTCATGGCATAGGAAACATCCCGTTACGAATGTTGTCACCGACTTATTTTGGTCACATCCCTACTCAATAAAGTTGTTAAGGTGTTTCTCATCTATAATTTTGATGGATTGCACGTACAAGACAATTAATAGGTACCGAATGCCTTTATTGGAGATTGTAGGCATCACTTCTACGCACTTGACGTTCTCCGTTGGGTTTGCATTCATATCATCAGAGAGTCATGAGAATTATGTTTGGGCACTTGAGAACTTGAGATCCATATTGGGTGGGTAGCCTAAACCTGACGTGTTTGTTACCGATAGGGACTTAGCCCTTATTAGTGCCATA
Organism: Stephania yunnanensis; assembly: GCA_039657365.1. Classification (NCBI taxonomy): domain Eukaryota; kingdom Viridiplantae; phylum Streptophyta; class Magnoliopsida; order Ranunculales; family Menispermaceae; genus Stephania; species Stephania yunnanensis. Next base: position 8,651,305 of record CM077582.1, read on the forward strand.
GAAGAAATTTTTCGGTCATCGTCTCACCTCCTTTGCTCTTGGCACATCAACAAAGTAGTATTGGCCAAGACTAAGAAGATGTTTGGGGAGAACGATGGTTTTGCGCGTTTTATGGATAGGTGGTCGAGCGTGATGTATGCCAACTCGGAGGCCTTATTCGAAGTTAGGATGAATGACCTGCATTGTGAGTTTGGGAATGTCAATGGTCTTACTAAGTACTTGGACAACACATGGTTAAAGAACTACAAGGAGAAATTTGTCTCCGCTTGGACAAATATAATTATGCACTTTGGGGAAACGACAACGCAGAGGGTGGAGTCTGCGCATTCTATTCTAAAGCTACACCTTGGGAACAGTCAAGCCAATTTTGAGACTTTGTGGAATGTGGTTGATGGCCTCCTTAGAATCCAACACAACAATATCAAGGCATCGTTTGAGCTAAGTTTGAATGTGGTCCAACATGAGTACATTGATGAGTTGTATCGACGATTGCGTGGTTATGTCTCTCAACGGGCGCTTAGGCTCATTATAGATGAATTGACACGTGGAGAGGATGTTGGTCAAGACTCCACTCGTTGTGGTTGTGAGATACGCACCATACATGGCCTTCCTTGTGCGCATGATCAGCTAAACCATCATATATTTGCTCAGTCGCCCATCCCTCTTGAGGACATTCATGTTTACTGGCGAAAGTTGAGTATGATACCTGAGAATCCTATGGGCCCGTCTGGGTACAACGTGCATGATGAGATTGAACGGGTGTTGGAAAAGTTTCATGCTTGCACTGATGAGAACGATCGACTAAGGATTATTCAGCAGCTCAGGGAGATTAGTCGACCTTCGTCTACACCGGGTGTCGTGCTGCCGACGAAAATTAAGACAAAGGGAAGGACACCGGGGTCTTCAATCGGAGGGAAGGCAATATTGAAGAGAAAACACGATGATGACGATTCTTCGACGAGACGGTTGCCGAGCGGATTTGAGTACGTGTTATCCACAAAGGAGGCCTCCACTTCTAGGCAGAAGAAAAGTAAAGTTGTTCCTAAAATGCGTCGTGCCAGTCGACGCACGCAAAGTTCAACTAACATGGCTTATGGTCATTGCGTATAACCGGATTGGTCGCCACATGTTGAGGGCATTATCGATGTGGTTGCCGATGAAAATTTTGGATATCGGTGTGTTGCGTATGGGCTTGGACTTGCCGATGTAGACGGGTGGAGGATTGTTCGTACAAGGATGTATGATGAGATTATCGGGTATGAAAACCTTTGGCGGGAAGTGCTTGGCTCGAGTTACGAGAATGTCAAGATTGCGGTGCATTGCCCAGAGAATCAAGTTGGTGCAGCTTTCAAAGAATGGTTGACACTTCCGGACATGAGATTGTTAGTATCCATTGCATTCAATGTCGTTCTTGTCAACCTCTCGCATGGGAGTGCCTCCACATTTCTACCTCTACGTAGTGCTCCACCGTCGTCGTTGTACAACAGATTTGTCATTGCCATCATAAATGACAGGAATATCCATTGCGTTAGGGTAAGTGCTATGAATTTTGTTGAATTGTTATGTTTTCCCCTGAGCGGGGTTGTGACAATATCTTTATGTTATACTATTCACTTTAACATGTGAAGTTGCGTGTGAATGGACCGTTGCCATCCTTATATCCTTCGTGGGACCGGTATGTTGAGGACTGCGCGAAAGGTTGGCGAGATAGATTCGTATTTCGAGACATCGCGCCCATTGCAACTATTGATGAAGCCACCATATCCGTTGTAGATTTAGGTACACCGTAGTGTTAAAATTGCGCACTGTGAAATCTTGATGGCTGTACATTTAGCAATTTTGAAAGTTACTTCGAATGTTGTATGCATATACAATGAGTTAAATATCGTACTAGCTTTGGGGTATTGTTGTACATTTTGATTCTTGTATAGTGACTTTGAATGTTATATTGATATATAATTAATTACGTTTTGGTTCATATTGTCGTGAGAACATTTTCATTCGTGTAAAGTTAGTTGTAAAGTTAGTTGGAAATGTTCGCTGGAACAGACGTGTCGGCCCTGAATGACCGAGACATACGATATAGTCTCGACCATACACCACCGAGAACTAACGTTAAGTCTCGGTCGCACAATGCCGAACTTGCATTTTCTCGTCGACCTATGCGAACCATACTCATGGCTTCTCGGCCATGAGTAACCGCGAGTTGTTTCACCATCTCGTTACCATCTCACCGAGCGCAATTAGTCTCCACGTTCATCAAATGCGTCGGCTTATCTCATCGAGCAGTGGCCGAACTCCCTCGTATGATATCGGTGACGAGTCACCGACAGTCTTCGAAAGCATTCGGCCTTCAGTGACGAACGCATATTTAAATAAAGGAACCAGCGACATTCTCGGTCGGGTAACACCGTGAATCTTGCATTTGTGTCGGTTGTTCAGTACCGACAATCTCGCATGAGTTTCGGCCCCGCTTGACCGAGACACACTCAGAATAAAAAAAAACAAGTACCCTAGAACAAAATAAGACCAAAATACAACTATATGCAATGTAAAACAACTACTAAAGTAGCACAATTGCTGAACAGTGACAAGTACTCATAAAGAATCATAAACCAATCATGAACCAACAAGTACTCATCAACCAACATGTAGTCATCAACCAACAAGTACGCATAAAACATTACAAAACTGTCATAAAACTGTCTCCCCAAACATCATAAAACTTATACAGAATGTCTATGTTCCTCATCCCCGCTTGGTCATTGCTTTGGTTTCTTCAGATTCTTCCTTTGATACTCCTTCCCAAGCATTCTCTTCGGAGGGCGAGCATAGATCGTGGCGGGCTGAGCTGTGGCCGGGGTGGAGTGTGTGGAAGTGCTACCATGCTGGGACTGCCTCGGGCCTGCTTCGGTAGGGCCGGATGTGGCTGTTGTGCCGGTTGCGGTCGCCGGAGTCGTATTCGTGGTGGTGGGACCTTGACTCCTCCCCGAAAGAAAATTGACGATGTCACTCGCCATTTTCCTCGCAGACTCAATCGTACACAACTCCGGTGGGAGGTCCATCCATCGCAATGCCGCGTCCAACGCACGCCTATTACGCCGTTGAAATAATCGGGTTAGTGTTAATGTAAAACATATCGGGATGAATAAGACATGCATAATACATATAACCATTTCAATACCTCCAGTAGCTCGTTGTCTGCGATGGTTGTGGCGAGCATGTCTTCGTCCTCATGGCTCGGATTGGTGATCACAGGATGAAACATTTTGAGGAACCAAGGCGGGTAGTCTAGTGTAGCGAAAAACTCAAATTCTGCCTTGTCGGCTCGAACTTCAGGAGCCAACAAATGGTTCTGCCATCGCTCCCAATTGTCTTGCTGGAACCCATACTTGACGGAGTACTTGTTCACAGATGGGCTTCGGTGTGCTTCCAATGGACGGTACGGAGGATCTGGTATAGATTGCACATGGCCAAACTATCTCAGAATCCTCTCCGGGTGGTAGGGCTCCACCACATCCATGTACTTGATCGTCCCACTGTAAAAGGCTATCGCGTGCACAACTCCATTTTCCCTCAAATTCACATATGGGTCTCAAGTGACCTAATCAAAATGCAACAACCATTGTTACCAAAAAAAATTACTAAAACATCAATCATCAGAGGATATGGATAACCAACTCACCTCACTTGGGTGCAACCTATCCAAGGTTCTCCTAATGGACCCGAGCTTGTCAACATTCGCCATCGTCTCGTGTTTTTGAATCCATCTGCAGATACGGGGTTGCACGTAGTCCATGTACTTCGCATTGGGTGTGGCGAGACCAAGTTTGAAATGATCGTACACCCATCCCTGCAAATACATACAATGTTAGTTAGTCCGCAATTGCAAGTTGCCGTAATTATTATACAAAAATAAAATTAAGTCTATTTTATAACAAACCTCAAGCAATGTGAGGTAGCCAGCAATCTGAGACACTTGCACTCTCGTGGCGGACCCCAAGTGTCGATACAAGTAGGCCAACGCAGCCGCACCCCATGCGTACTTTCCTGCGTCGTCCAAGTCCTCAAGAAGCTTTAGCAGCGCGATCGACACCCGATACCCACTCTTATCAGCAAATAGAGTGCAGGACAAAAGGTACAACAGGTACACTCGGGTGGTGCATTCCACAGGAGGATAATTTCTGGGTCTCGAACCAGCTTTGGGGCACCAGCAACTCTTCAATCAACATTTGCACATTGTGAACCCCTTGCTGATATTCACCTCCTCCTCAGCCTCCTCGACGCTAACCCCAAGTAAGTTCGAGACCATCTTAATAGCGTCCGAGCGAGATTCCTCCGTGTACCTCGCAAAGTTCTCCACTGCCACAACTTTGCCCGTCACAAGAATCTTCAGGAGGAAGCTCACATCCTCTAATGAGATAGACATTTCACCAAAAGGTAGGTGAAATGTGTTCGTCTCCGCTGCCACCGCTCCACAAATGAAGAGATCACCTCCTTGTTGGCCTTGCAGTATGAGCAGTCTATCAGCGTATTCAACCCGAACGCCGAATAATCCTCTGAAGTCCCGCCGTGTCCGGGTGGCACGACCGGTAAATCCCATTCTTGTATCTGAGCTCCGTGATTGATACACTTGAGAACGGACGCTCCTGCAACAAATAAATACATCTCGTCATTTTGTGAAAACCATGAGTATTAAGTTACTCCGTTCAATGAAATTGAAATTACCTCATTGCTCCAAATCGCTAACGTGACATGATCCTTGAAGCTCTTCAACAACGCCCCGTCTATAGGACCACCGGGGAATGGAGCACGCGCTTCAACGGCCACTTCTGGCTCTCCTTCATTATGGCCGGCTCCACCAGTACTACTCCCGCCCACATTACGATCAGTTTCTGTCGTGTTCCCCGCCTCTGAAGAGTCACTGCTACTCGACTTCGATGCATGCCCCTCTTCTTCCCCTCGGGCAACAAGAAGATCCTCAGGTCACCCAGCATCGATGTTCGAACCCTCATCGTGCAAATGTAACCTTCCACGATGACCATCTACCTTGGCCTTTCCCTTAACATCCTCATTCTCCTTCTCTTTCTCTTTCCGGTACGATGCTGTCGGGGGTCTCCGGCCACCTCGCCCCCGGTTAGGCCTCGACATCTCAACACCAACCTCATCCCTAGTCACCGGCGCCTTCGAACGAGCCATTCCTGAATACAGTACAACATATAAGCGCATGGAACAGAACCCAAAAAAAAATTACAAAAAAAAAAGTTCAAATTCATCCATTTCTGATGTCTCGGTCAAGCAGGTTCGTGAAACAACCCATATTTTCGGTCACCCATGACCGACAAGGCCTCCAATATATCGGTTGTGTACAACCGAGTCCAATAGAAATGCCTCGATTGTATACCACCGAGATGGATTGACCATTTCAATTCGCCTTGCTCTCGTCCTATCATAACCGAGCCTACTCTAACCCTCTCGCCAGTGTACAACCGAGAATAGGAGCAAATTCTCGGTTGTACACCACCGACACCACATTACGTACCACTAATTCTAGCTCTCATCATGTCTCGGCCGAGATAACTGAAATATTCTCGACCATGCGTTAGCGAGACACTGTGAACTCTTCCAGCCTTTGTGGCCGAGACTTCGAGTTCCCAAAAATTTAGCTTCTGTCTCGGCCATGCTTGACCGAGACAGTTAGCACGGTCTCTGGCCTAAGTGGCCGAGAACCGCGAATTCCCATTTTTTTAACCATTCAACAAACCGCCACACACACATTACAACTACTCTACCAAATGTAACTTAAGTATACTAAAAACGTACCTTCAAACGATCGATTTTGCACAAAATATATGTGTTCGACGATCTTCAACCGAGCCCTAACTTGGAGAGGAAATCGGCTCACACCCCGAACCTACGAACTGCAAAAAACTCGTACAACGAAGGAGAAAAGCAAGGGAGACACGGGAAACACGATTTCGGGGATTCCTCTCACAAGTCGGTTCAAAAGAAATGGATTCTTCCACAAGATTTCGGTGAAGGTGGTGGTGGGGGTGGTGGGGTGCGAGAGGTTTGCACGATGGGTATTTTGGGTATTTCGGGTCTAATTTTTGGGTGCCCCAGGTAAATTGATCAATTGACTTAATTTCTTTATTTGTAGATTGCAACTCATCAATTAAAAAAAATTTATAAGAGATGCAATCTCTTTTGTTCTTCAATTAGGGTTAAATAAATCAAATTGTTCCTATAGGTTATTGAATGAGCAACTTGTTGGACGTCCACGACAAAATTAAGTTACACAATGACCTTTCAATATAAATACATATTAATTTGCTCTTGAAAAAACTACACTTTAGCACTTCTTTACAAAGTTACACTTAATTGATTTGGGACTATATTTTGGTCTACAAATCTCCAACATAGCATTCATTGCGCTTGCCAGATATAATATGTAGGATTCCTAATATTTATTCTACCCCCCATAACAATGTATTGAAAGTTGGCGCAGTTAATCAATATATACTATAAATCTTTTCAGTCTTATGGAAGTAGGTGTGTGTGAAATATAATAGAAAGGGATCCGGCCGGGGGATTTAAAATATGAGCCAGTGAGTCTTTGAAGAAAAACAGTAGTCATTACTTATTAGCTGTGCATATGTGTGTGTATATACATAGTAATCCATTTGCCTCTATATATGGTCATGCGAAATTCTAAGTTAGATATATGAATATGATGGATTCCTTCTCCATAAACAGGTCGCCGGGAGTCATGGTCCGACCATCAAAGCCTACACCTACTGGCACCCTCAATCTCTCCGTGATTGATAAAGTGATTCAGTTGCAGTTCTACATCACTGCATTGTTTGTGTTTCGAGATGGAAATGAAAATTCAGCAAATATCATAAAAGAAGCTTTGTCAAAAGCACTAGTTCCCTACTATCCCCTCGCGGGAAGACTACAAGATACAGATGATGATGATGATGATGATGACAACGGCGAAGGGCTTCACATTTCTTGCACCGGAGAAGGTGTTTGGTTTGTTGAGGCCTGTGCAAATTACTCACTTGCTGATCTCAATTATCTTGACGAGGCTCCCCAGGGTACACAAGAAAAGCTCATCCCAGATCCATTCCCAGCAGAATCCATGAACCTAAAACCAATTATGTTGATACAGGTGACACAATTAATATATTTAAAAAACTTAAATAATCAGAGAATGATATACTACAAAGAAAAACTCTTTGAAAATAATTAAGATCAAATCCAAATCAAGTGATAGCTCCACTGCTTTAGTTCGTCCACACTATAATGTAAATTAATTTTTTGTTGCTTTGTTTTGCCAGGTGACGAGTTTCAAATGCGGAGGATTTGTGACAGCAGGTGCACACAACCATTGCACATGTGATGGCATAGGCATATATCAGTTTCTAAGCGCACTAGGCGAGTTTGCGAGAGGCTTAGAGCGTCCTAGCGTGGAGCCCTTATGGTCGAGAGAAATCATCCCCTCTCCTCCCCGGAGAAAGCTAAAGGCACCACAACCACCACTAATTCCGCAATACCAATTAAGTTATGCTTCAATGGACTTTTCGGCAGACAAGATTGATCATATCAAGCGTGATTGCTCTGACTTTACTAGTAAAGCTTGTACAACTTTTGAAGTTTTAACGGCCGGTCTCTGGAGGAGTCGAACTCGAGCAATTAACATGCACCCCAGCTTGAATGTCAAGCTCATTTTCTTCGCAAACATACGCCGGTTCTTGAACCCGCCAGCTCCGCGAGGTTTCTATGGCAACTGCATCTTCCCTGTAACAATTGTTGTCTCAAGTGGATGGCTTGTGGAAGCACCACTTGCAGAGGTGGTGAAACTCGTCCAAGAAGCTAAGGCAAAGCTTCAAGCTCAATACAACAAGTGGATGTTTAATGAGGGAAATGATGAAGTGGAGTTGATTGAGGAACCATTTACTGCGCAGCTTGATTACGCCACGCTTTTAGTGTCTTATGGGGAAAACATAGGATTGGATTCCATGGATTATGGATGGGGTCCTCCTATTCATGGATTTACATTTTTACCGTCGCATCCTGAACATATGCATCCTATTGGCCTTCTATGGCCCCCCATGAAACCTAAAACAGGCATTCATTTGAGGACTTGGTGCGTCGACGACTCACACCTGCAAGCCTTGAAGGATGAGCTAATGAACCTGTAAGCGTTTGCTATCAATCTAGCTACTTAATTCCATGTTTGTTTATAGCCACGCGTAATTAGTTTGAGTCACGGTAAAGGCACCTCAACTATGCATAAGGGCAATCCAATGATTTATTTATTTTTTAACCCTCCTAGAAAATGACTCTTATGCGCTTCACTAAAATATGTACTTTCGTTTGCCCTTGTACACTGCTGGGATGCCTTGAGGGTCTCTTAGTTTATTATGTTTGGCTTTGTATTTCATTATATATGATCTGCTTGTAACCGGAGATGTTTTAAGGTCATCAAATCTATAAACCAAGAATGTTGGGAAATTGAGAAAATGAAAAAGGGATTAGCTAGTACCTAAATTGCTCAAGGATTATTCTGGAGGGGGTTAATAGACTGAATAATCTCATACTTTCATGCAAGTTATCAGATTTGTTCCCCTAAAAGCTTCAATCCTCAGTTGAATAGATATATATAAACTTAACTGCTAGAAAAAATAATATAACCAACACTAACCAGATTTGGTTTGCAATGGGCATGGACTTCAATAGTAGATAAACAAATAGGCATTGAGAGTTTTAACTGGAGATTTGGCTTCTGCGGGAACTTCATGTATAAAGTTAATGAGCACAGTGTCGACTTAGGTAGAGAAGAAAAGCTGTGAGAGCTGCCACGGCATATGGAAACGCCGTCCAGATACCCTGTAAGCACATAAAGGTTAGAGACCTTTGCTCAGAGAGAAGAAAAACTTCAACCAGAAGGAATGAGTACAGCAAGCAGCATGTACATACCACAATTGTTGCAACACTAGCAAGGGCCAACATAGGACGCTCTCTGAAGAGGAATCCTATCCCAAACTGAGCCCAAGATTCGGAAAATGATTATGATGATCTCAAATGGAAATTGTAACAAGTGCAGTGTGCAGGACCATATTTCACCCAACAAACCAAAAAGACAGAAATACAGAAATTGTAACAAGTCCCATGTTTTGATAAAAGCACACAAAGAAAGAAATCTTCAGTACATTTTTCCAATTATTAAAAACAGCACTAGACAAGTAGATGTAATTTGTCCTTTCACAGCTGAGATTTATAGATTAAAGATAGCTGGAAACAGGTGCACCTTTTGGGTCAATTGTAATACTACAAATATCATCATTGATCTGAAAGAATAAAAAAAATTCCTCTGCACTCTATAAGACTTTTGAACCTCAATTCTTAAGGTTGTGAGGTTTACTTTATCATTATTGGTAACAATAAAAATATGAATTACCACCAAGCCATGATTTGGTGGCTGACTGATATGATCATATAATATTTGTGTGGGCTCAGCTACCAAAAGAATGACAACATTACATAATTATAAGTTTTCTTATTAAAGACATTAGCTTATCAGAAGGTTTACTTATTAGAAAGTTACTCATTAGAACGTTACTAATTTGATAGATTTCTTATTCGTTTATTAAAATGTTTACCTTTTTAGTTGGACTCAATATTAGTAGTTTTTATTTTTATAAGTCAATCATATGTCTGAAAAGTCTATAAAAGACCATCATTATGAAATAATAAAGCAAGCTATTACTTTATGAAAAAAATTAGTCTAAGGAGAAGTAGTCATGGGCTCTTCTATATAAGACTTAGTCACAAACTAGTCTGACGAACTAGTCTTATTCGAAGAACCTATTCCAACGTTCTTAACATAGACCTCCCAACTTTAACATAGAGCCCACTGACCTTAAGGCTAGGTTGGATAGTAATTTAGAGAATATAGTTGGAGCATGCATGAGATTATGAATTACTTATACAAAAGTAATTAGCTTAGTAGCAAGTAATTTAGAAAATGTTGTCAGGCTCCCTAAGGAAAAGTCTATATGCCGCCCTTTCATGTGGCTAAGCATCCATTAAATATCATGGGTTCAGTGACAGCAGCAATAACAATAATGATACGAATTTACTACATTCATGATTTAGTATCTACAAGTAATTCTCATTTACCACTTTAGCACACAAATGCCTGCAACTAATCCATTTTTAATATAGTAAATCATGTAAAAAATTATGTTCAAGTCAAATCATTAGCAGTTTTCGCGTTCATGAAAAGCAATTCAAATGTTACTACAAGACAAGAAAATTAAGATTTAACTGTGATATCAAAGTCTCTTAAAACCTACTAAATACCTCAGTTACTAATCATAAGTAATGATAATAATATGATTTATTGACTTTATCCATATGATTCAGCGTCCATTAATAACCCTCATCAATCAAACCACTTTGGCGTGGTAATATATGAAAATAAATTATATTCAAACTATTTTCAAGTCAAACAACAAAGAATTTAACATTCGTAAAAGTTACTTCAATCTTATTGCAAGACCACAAAAACTAAGATCTGTGCATAGCAGAAGTAAATAGAAAATAAGTTCAAATCCTGCTTCCACTTTTTTCCCCCTTGGATTTTATCATTAAATTCCTAGACCATAAAATAACAAAATGAATTATTAAATTACCGAGCAAGTAAACACACAGAAACTTATAGGTCCCACTATTAGCTAGAGCAAAAGCTTACAGTCCTTACAGAATGGCAACACTGTAACAAGGATATCACTGTAAGTCATAGATAAAGCTAACAGGAATGTAACTTCTAGATAAAGCTAACCTATTAGTCATGAAGCGAGAATTAAGCATCACAAACAGGTTTTCAAATACAAAACAAGTAAATGATAGACGGTTTCATCCTTCTTTAACATTCCTAGGCCCAAATTAAATAGTTGACAGTTGACTATGACCATTAAAAAAGTCAGTTTTCACAACAATTCCATTGAAACCAAAAAGACAACTTTTTATTTGAAAAAAAAAAAAAACTTAGAGCAATGTCGAGGGGGCTATGACTTTCAGTAAGGCTCTGATACCAAATGCTAATAACATTAGACAACATTCTGATAAATCTCGCATTGTACGAAAATATTTTTGTAAAATCAGGAAAAACTGCATTCAGGTGCCGTTTTTTCAAAGTTGGTTCAAGAAGAGGTCCTCGAAAGACAACACAGTTGAAGTTGCAGAAGCTGAGGCTGCATAAGTTTCTGAGTTGATGATTGAAGGATATCTTTTGTATAGAAGGAAGTGTGTTTTCGGAGCTAGCTGACAGTTCTCTCGAATGAATATCTAGTTGTGGTTTTTTCTGCATTCTGAGTCCCTTTTCGGTCCAATTTATGTTATGGTTCTTGTGAATTCAATCATTAAAGGTACAAGAGAGCGTTTATTCTCTGAGTTCTATATTAAGGACTGATTTTCAGTTGTTAAGGAAGTCTGTGTGACCTTTCTTGTTACTGTTGGAGTGTAGGGATTTGTGTTTCCAATAGAATAGTTCCCAAGTTCATCTATTTCTTTGTTTGCTTGAGTATGACTTCTTGCTTTCCATCTTTTAGTTGTAGCCATTCCTTCAATAACATGACTAGCAAATTAAATTAGGACATTCTGTGTATGTAAGCCATTAGTTTTCTTAAATTCTTAAACCCATAGAACAAAAAATTACCTGAACTTGAAGTGTTATTAGACCACCACAGCAAACACCAGCAAAAAGCGCTCTGGAGATATTCCCTGCATTTTCAGTTTATGTCAGATATAAGAAAACATGAAGCATAATAAGTTGTATTGCATTTCTTTAAGTTTTAGACTAGTATATAAGAGCAACACGTAACCACAAAGTTGAACTGGATCAATGAGAACCGTAAGAATTTTATCTAAGATTCCAAAATATTCAATAACAGATGAAATCTTTAGATTAATGGTGTCAAGCAACTCTTAAGCAATACTAGTTCTGTCCACAATCATGGCCAAAAATGTACACATGATGAAAAAAAAAAAAACGTATCAGTCTGAAGTGCAACAAATTGACAGCACGTACAGGATTTAAACTGAAGACTTATTCAGATGGCATTCTCCAAAAATGAAGCACCTACACCTACACCTACACATATGATCCTTTTGTTCCGACTTTCAAGTAGGTGCAGTCATAGAAATCTTGTGATTTTGTTTGCCGACCCATCAAATTCATACTTCGGTACTTCACTTTTCTTTCACCATAAACTAACCTTTTCAACTGAATATAACCTGCCCCCATATCATGCAATGCTGTTTCTTATCTTTTTTAACTCTCCAACATTTAGATTGAAGATCCAAAATATGAAAAGTGCCCTCTAGTATATAATGGTAGCTTCCAAATTTTGATGAGACACAATTAAACAAAGACTTCATTGAAACAAAACAACAGCTGAACCACTCTTTCATGCGGACAAATAGTTATTGGGATTAATTTGAAAAACATCTTTCCCATGCTGGATTACTCTTTTTAGTAGACGATTTTGGTTAATTTCTCTTCCACTTATGTAGAAATCATTTTAAAAACAAAAAAATCAACTCCTACTTTGCAATTATATTAAGAAGTAGTAGAGTACTAGAGTAAAATTATTTCCACTGGAGTAGCAATAAAAAAAAAAGGAAAAAGAAAGGCCGGAACAAATTTGTCAATTTGCATTATTTCTAATAAAAGGATCCGATGTTCAAACTCTTCACTTAAGAGAACAAAAATGAGGAAGGTAAACACAATTATGACACACGAAACTCCTACAATTATTGGAGTCTATTGAATGATGCATTGAGATTTGTCAATGCATCTCTAATGTGTACGGAACAGACTTCACCTTCAGTGTAAGCTTTTACGGAGAATTAAGGGTATCAATGCAGCATGCCCCATAGGAATATACCTTCACTTGTACAAGAATGATGAATAAAGCTGATTAGGCAAACAATTTATTCATGTTTTCCAAAGTCTTTTCACTTATATTTTTGTGATGTCTAGCCCACTGAACAAACTGATAGAGGCATAGAGTAATAATTATATTAGCTCCCATGAAAGATAGTAGGGAAAAATTTACTAGAATATATTCTACACATTTTGATTCTTCTCTACTGTCTTTACACTGGCTTTTTGAGATTCGACTGAAACCTATTTGAACACATTGCCCAGTAATTTCTGTGTCATGTAAATAGAATTAAAGATTCAGCTTGTTAGGGCTTTGGGCTTCATTTTATACAAATAGGTGCAACTAGATTCTAAAAGCCCCTTTGAATTTTTTTACTTTTATTTTATTTTATTTTTTTAATTTTTGAAGCCTTCTTCAACATAATACTAGACAATAGAAATAAAAAATTAGAAACATAGAGAAGCAGTGTCAATTAGAGTTCTAAAAAAGGACAAGAGAATATTGAATAAACCAAAAAGTTAAGAATGACCAGAAAAAGAAAATCTTGAGAATGTCAGGCAAATAACAGTGGCTCTTCCTTTGGAGAAAAAATTAAGATGAACATACTAACCAAAGATGAGACATTACCAAGGAACCTGCCACAAAAGATGTTGGGTTTCTCACCCCAAGCGAAAATCGCTCCACTGCAGCAGTGAAAATCCATTGACATATTAATATTACAATCTATAACAGAAACAATTGGTAAGATGACCAAAAAACACACAACAATTCCGGAATGTTACCTGAGTTTTACCAAAATAGCAAACAAGATATATCCTCTTAACAGTGATAAATGCAGGGTAGGGGGGAAGGTGGGGTGCATGCAAATGTTTAGTGAGGCAGCAGAGTCATACACTGCTACTATTGATTTCAGACATCTGGCTTAGCCGCCTTTCCCCCAAAAGGTCAATCCACAAATGTTTAACACCCAATTCAGAATTCAGGTGAAGAAGAGAGAATAATGTTTCATACAGGAGAGAATTTGTATCTTTCTGCTGCTACTTGTAGGTACACTATTCACATGCACTTATTTTCAAATGATAAATAGCAGTCCTACGAAATTCTTTTGCAAATCATAAAATATTTCATAAGTTTCAGAAATGCATTTTGCAAGGATACAAGGAGCCTAACTAGAATTAAAAGTTGAAACTTGGATGTTTGTATGTCACGAACACTATAATTAGGATTTACTTAGGCATGTCGTTCTTACATTGATGCAATGGCATGAATTTTATGCAAATTGATAAGGAAGCTCATCTATGATAGTTGACACATTCACTAAATGACACGAATTAACTATTGAAATCAAGGAATGAAAAATTAAAATCATTAAAAATAGCATACATCAAGAGGAAAACAAAGGAAGGAACGTTATCATTCAGCCAACACCAGATATTTGGATTTTTTTTTTCTTGAGACCATTGTCATTGTCATCACTGGCCTTACATCTAGGTGGTTGCAGAGATTGAAAAAGTTGTAAAAATAAACTGAATTTAGTATGTCCTAAGTTTAGTTTCTTTTACTTTTTTTCCACACGAAATAAATGAACTTTGAAAACAATATTGCAAAGCTTAAACTCACAAAACCTATGAGATTTCCATATTTCTGCACCGTCTCTGTGATGCTAACTGCTTTCTCCATATCAATCCCAAGCTACACCTCACATCGGGGCCAACAAAGTTTTTTTTAGGAAACAGAATAAGAGAGAATCAAAGTATACAGGCACATTTGGATACAAGTCACAAGAAAATAAAGGAAAAAAAAAAGATAACGGCAACATGTTGAACATCATAAACTGTGAACTCCTGAATCTTCAGAGGTTTAAGTACACATACCTTAGAACTAAGATCATCAGATGCACCAGACTGTCTGAAAAGCCTTCCAAGATAAAATGGAATCATGTCGCTGATACAAACTCCCCTAAAGAATCTTAAAGATGTAAAAAAAATTATCGGAATGGTACCTCAATACATGATCATAATTACTAAGTGCTTCTCAAGAAAAGAAAAAGAAACATAAAGATATACCAATATATCCATAATGCTGTTGTAATTATGTAACTAGCATTTCTTGAAAAAGATTCCATAAATGATGTCCAAGAACCATCCCAAGCCAGTAAGCGCCCAATTGATGTACCCACCTACACATTTAACTAAATTGAAATACTTCTGCTAAAAAAAAAACTATATTCAAATACTTGCAACTACTAAAAAAACAAATCAATTTTCAGAATGAGTATTCTATCAAAATGTTCTAAGGATTGCAAGGAGTCAAGGCGATCCCGAGCAATTTCCCTGGCTTGGGTGAGGCGGTGCCTATGCAGCCAAAAAATTATTTATTTAGATGCCTCTGAATTATTATTTATTTTAGGTTTTTAATTAACAATAACTTTCTATTAGCCACTATAATCCATATTCAATATATACTTCAATGATACTAATAAGCTTTTAGATCTTATGTTAAGATTTTGTTGTTTGGTAGGCATCATACTACCAAACTTAATTGTAATTTGCCCCTACAATTTTATAAAAATTATTTACAACGATACCACCTGCTTGGGCGGTTTTGCCTCCAAACGCCTAGGCCGCCGCCTTGCAATTAAAAAAAAAAAAAAAAAAAAAAAAAAAAAGTCTTTCATGGGAAACCAAAGAGATATGTGAGGTCAAGAAGTCTGATCTTTGTCAAATAGAAGTACCAGCGAGAAGGACAGACCCAAATATTAAGAGCCTCTTCACTAATAAAAAGCCCGCATCCAGCAGCCATGAGCAACCAAAAGTAAATCCATCTGCAAATAGAGAAAGCATGTTAAACTACCAAGAGGCAATTTCGATGACAGGCAATGAATAAGGTCTCTTATGTGCGGCGCAAGAGAACAACAACAACAACAACAACAATATAGCCTCAGTCCAAAAGTGTGGCGCAAGAGAAACAAAAAGAAATTGAACAAAAACTAACAAAACAAAGACTATTTCAGATAGTGGAAGTAGGTACATACCCTGGTGCATAGGCTGGTAGCACAACTTGGTAGCCAAAAAATTTCAAAGCGAACCCGACAGAAGGAGTGTCGGGAGCTAACGTCGATGCCAAAGATCCACTGAAAAAACCCGGGATACCAGCAAAATGTGATCCTTTAGCTCGCAATTTAACAGCAATAGATATAACTGTGATCAATGCAGCAGTGCCCAAAGCACTTGCTAATTTTGTAAAAAATGAACTTCCTGAAGTACTAATGTTTGAATCTTCGAGCATCTCATCAGAACCATTGCCAAGCCCATTTGCAATATTTCCAGATGTTGAAGCGTCCGATCCAGCATTGCGAACTTGAAAGATTTTATCCCTGTTGACGTAAAGCGAGCACATTCGCAACATTATTAAACTCCACATTAAGAACAAGCCATAGCCAACCATTAAGTGAATCATCTAAAGCTGTGAATATGAGAAAACATGAATCCCATTATTAAACTCAATTACTATTAAGAACAGTTCGATTGAAGCTGCCATTAGAGCATGAATGAAAAAAAAAATTTGAAGTCTTTCTTGCTCATGGCACCAAACAAGATCTCATTTACCCATCCATCCATACAACTGATACAAGCACAAATCCCATGATCCCACCCATTATAACATGAATGAAATTGAAGAAAAAAAATGCAAACAAATTATTGTTTTTTATTATTATTATTATTATTATTATTATTATTATTATTATTATTATTATTATTATTATCTAGATGGCAAAAGTATATCTGGTGAGATCGACGAGACATCACTTGTCAAAAAACAACGTTTAGAGAAGTTGTGGGTTCAAATCTCCCTGAATTAATAATAATAATAATAATAATAATAATAATAATAATAATAATAATAATTAATAATAATAATAATAATAAAGATAATAATAAATTACCTAGATGATGTTTTGTGATTGAAGAAGCGAAATAGGCATGTAGGTGGCTTTGGGAACAAATGATGGGCATGGCGAGAAGAGATGAGATTGTGAGTTGCAGGTGGTGAAGCAACAAGAGAGACCACAACAAGCACACCCATCTCAAACTCAAACCCAGACTTGAGAGGTTGCAGATTTGGGGGGCGTGTATCTAATCATATTTTCATCAAAAGAGTGTTGCATCGAGATGTGTGCGAACGTGTTTAATAGTGCATCCAAAGTACACCAAAGAACTGTGTGAGAAAAGCGAGTGTCAGAAATAACTGAAAATCGACTGAACAAACCGTGCAAAGCAAACCCTAGCTAGAAGGGTTTTGAAAGATCTAACCAATGTGATCTGTCAAATCTGCATCTCAAGATCGAGTCTTTGATCTTAAGAATGAAAAGTATGCATTCGATTCTGAGACCCATCTACCAATCCAGCTCAAATCAGAGGTTTTGCTTTCTGAGTTCATCGACATTGGCCACAGATGTCAAGTTTGAAGTCCAAAGCATTCTCGAAAACACTTTCCCCATTGAAGAGCAGCTCGAGAGGCTCGTGCCCGTGTTATCAACCGAAACAGTGACTTCGATTCTCCAAGAACAGAAAAATTTCAAACTGGGTTTCCGATTCTTCATCTGGGCAATGCGGAGGCGGCAATTTCGCTCTTGGGATTCACACAATTGGATGATCGATGCGGTTTGCGAGGCGGGCGCGGTTGAATTGGTGTGGGAATTGCTTGAAGAGATGAAGAAATCTGGGATCCCCATTGTTCCCCAGACCTTCAATGTGTTGATTTCGGCTTATGCAAAGATGGGCGCAGCTGAAAAGGCTGTGGACTCGTTTGGCCAAATGAAGGACTTCAATTCCCGCCCAAATACTTTCACATACAACACAATGTTGCATTTGCTTGTGCAAAAACAAGTGTATATATTAGCATTGGCGGTTTATAATCAGATGATGAAGTCGGATTGCCGCCCGAATAGAGCTACGTATGGAATTCTAATCGATGGATTGTGTAAGGCGGGGAAGACGGAAGACGCAATCAAGCTGTTTGATGAAATGACTCATAGAGGTATATCTCCCGACGTTATGATCTATACAATAATTATTTCTGGTCTATGTCAAGAAAAGAGAACTGGTGACGCAAAAAGACTGTTGTTAGAGACCATGAAAATGAACAAATGCAGTCCTGATACAATTGCCTATCATGCTTTGTTAAATGGGTTTTGTAAATTGGGTAGGATGGATGAAATCGTTTCGATTCTAAAGTGTATAAAGAATGAAGGTTTTGTTGTTGGATTGAATGGTTATAGTTGTTTGATTGATGGGCTATTTAGAATTGGAAGGTTTCGAGAGGCTTGTCGGTTATGGCACAATTTGATGTCTGACGGAAGCATTGCTCCTGATTGTATATTATACACAATTATGATGAAGGGCCTTACAATGGAAGGTAAGGTTGAAGATGCAGTGAAATTACTGAGTGAGATGGCGAGCAGGGGGATTGTGCCTGATACATTCTGCTATAATACGCTGATTAAGGGATTTTGCGATATGGGGCTTCTTGATGAGGCTAGGTCCTTGAAGTTAGAGATCTCACAGAATGATTGCTTTCCGGACTCTGCCACCTACACGATCCTCATATGCGGACTATGCAAAAAGGGCCTTGTCGATGAGGCACAACAAATATTTGAGGAGATGGAGAAACTTGGGTGCCTTCCGACTGTTATGACTTTCAATGCACTTATTAGTGGACTTTGTAAGGCTGGTGAACTGGAACAAGCTCATTTTCTGTTCTATAAGATGGAGATTGGTAGAAATCCTTCTTTGTTTCTTCGGCTCTCTCAAGGTGCTGAAAGGGTCCTCGACAGTGCGGATCTACAGATATTGGTTGAACACTTGTGTGAGTCTGGTTTGATACTAAAGGCATACAAACTTCTCATACAGCTTGCCGATAGTGGGGTTGTACCAAATATTTTCACATACAATATCCTGATCAATGGTTTTTGCAAAGCAAGGGATATAGATAGAGCATTTAAAATCTTCAAGGAGCTTCAACTTAAGGGTCATTCACCTGATTCTGTTACATATGCGACTCTAATAGATGGGCTTCAAAGAGTCAATAGAGAAGAAGATGCTGTCAAGCTCTTTAATCAAATGGTGAAGAATGGATGCACTCCTACTGTGGTAATTTATAAGACACTTCTTACTGCCTTATGTCGAAGGGGTAAGGTTGCACAAACTTTTAGTCTTTGGTTGGAGTATGTGAGGAGTTTTCCAGATCAAGATGATATGGCAATTAAATTGGTGGAGGAGAACTTTGAGCGCGGGAATGTTGAAGAGGCAATCCGTGGCTTACTCAGAATTGATTTCAAATGCAAGCTGCTTGATCCATCACCTTACAATATATGGTTGATCGGGTTTTGTCGGGCTGGTAAAGTGGGTGAAGCGCTGAAGTTATTCTCCATTCTTGAGAAATATAAAGTCGACATTTCTCCTCCAAGTTGTGTGATGTTGATATATGGTCTTTGCCAATGCGGGATGGTTGACATAGCTGTTGATATCTTTCTTTATACATTAGAGAAAGACTACAAGCTTTTGCCTCCAGTTTGCAATCGATTAATAACATCTCTTTTTTATCAAGATAGAAAGGGGAGCTTGTTGGACCTTGTCACGAAAATGGGAGCTGCTGGCTATGATTTGAAGTTATATCTAAACCAGACGACAAAATCCATGTTAAGAGATCTTACACTCCAGTACAAAATGGAAGCAGTTTCCTCTATGTGACCCCTGAGAAGTACTTGCTTTTTGGTAGCTTAAACCTTGAAGCTGAAAGCACTTACTTTGGTGATCATTCACCTTGAAGCTGAAAGCACTTAGGCTATGGTTTCTGGATCTGCGAAGCACCAAGACTTGTAAATGCTCTCTTTTCATCATGATTTGACCCTCTTTACTTGTCAATCTTTTTTTTACCAACAATTAGTGATTGACTTTGGTGATCATTCACCAATGGTGGGATGGAGCTGAAGTAGTTTGTGAATCAACTCACCAATTCAATTTTCATGGACTAAACCTGAAAGGCCAACTAAACTTCTGGTCATGACAAGGTAATCGGAGAACTGCCCTCGATCTAGAATTTTAATGACGCAGCAGTATCATTCTTGTAAGTATCCATTACTGAAATGCTTTTTCCATTTTTCTGTCTGTGTATATATATATACACTCGCGTGTTTTTTTTTTTTTTTTGTCAAAGTATCCTCACTTGTTTACATGTGCTAATAGTAATAATCCTTAATTGTTTGATTTTTTATGGACACTGATACTGTATAATATCTGCTGGCTAGGTTTGGTGCTATTTAGTGACAGCCAAAACTGTTCAACAGGTTGCTGCCAAGTCTGCTTCATCGAGATTCTTTTGTGTCTATTTTGATCATATTGTTCCTTGGTTTTGAAACTTGACTTGATTGTAATTTCTTGTGTAGGGCCCTAGGAGATGGCTTCATAGTGCTCTCCATGTTTAAGGTTTGACAACGAAAAACATGTATGGTGCTTCAGACGTATCCTATGCTTTCATTGACCTTTTTGTGATCTAGGAACTATTTAATTGATCAATGATTTCTTTTTTTTTTTCTAGGATTCGCACTCTTAAAGTTTCCTTCTTTTCCTTTAATTCTCTACAGATTGCGGGACTTAACAATCAAAGCGAAGTACAAAATTTTCTTGCAGGATTGGCTTGGTTGGTATGATTCTTGCAATATTGGTTGTATTTAGTTTATACGATGCTTAATTTATTTGCTTTTCTTTTTTTACCAGATTTTAGAATTACAGAAAGCAATTGCAAATCCACTGCATTTTTTCTGAAGTTGATTGATCTATTTCTTAATGAGTTTATGGTTTCTTCTATGCACTTTACTCATTCTGGACTGTTTATTAGTTTCTTATGTTCATTTTCTGTTTATTTGTTGTGGACAAAAGCCTTCTTGCGAGCTTTGTATTTGTTTTATTTTTCTTTGTTTAAAACCTAAAGCTTATGTTTGAGTGACTATAGTGTTTTCCATTTTAAATTTGCAAATTGGGTATCGTCTTAGTTGCAATTCACATGTTGAATGTATTCTTTTTGCTGTTTGCTTAAAATGTCTCTGGCAAAGTCTCCATGTGCAGGTACTATTTTTTTCTTGACTTCTGTTTAACTAGGGAGATTAAAATTTCTACTTTCATCATTGTTAGTAACTTAGTCAATGCAGTTCCTTTTTTTTTATTTTTCTTTTGACAGTTATTGGTGACAATGAATTGGTGTTTTCGCCTTAGGCGTTGAGGGGTGCCCACCGCCTAGTCCTTAATTAGGCAGGCGGTGGACTTCAAAATATTTTTTAAAACTTTTCAGGGTGGTCTCTTTTTTATTATTTTATTATTTCAAAATATGTGTAGTTGAAAATATGTTGATGAGAATGTGTAGGCGAAAAAATATGCCCCTTATTTCTTGGGGAGGTCTAAGTAAATATTTTTGTCGCCTAGGTGCCGCCTAGACTAGGTGGAACTTAACTGCCTAACACAGCCTCGCCACCTCGAAAACTTTGAATTGAATAATGAAACTCATTTACTTCATCATTTCCATTGTCCTTTTCTGAATAATTTCCCACAGTAGCATAGCCTCAATGGATAAAGATAATGTTCGAGTTTTGATTGGTTCCACACTATTTGATTTCAGGTCGAGTAAGGCATACCCCCTGATCAGCAAAGGTTTGCTGGTAAACAGTTGGAAGATGGGCATGCCCTTGCCGATTGCTACATCCAGAAGGAATCCTCAATCCACCCTTCACCTTGTTTTGCTACTGAAGGGTGGAACTATGATCAAGGTAAAGACACTTGCTGGAAAAGAAATCGAAATTGATATTGAACCAACTAATACCATTGATCAGGTCAAGGAGCGGATTGAGGAAAAGGAAGGATCCTCCCAGTCCTGCAAAGGTATGTTCATTTATTAACTAAATGGTACACTCTATCATCACCCATGCACGCTTGTCCTTGGTTTCTTTTCCTCGGGTTATTCATTTTTCACTTCATATGACATTAATTTATTAATTTCTTACTTGTTGCACCGGTAAAAACAACAATATGACAACTTGAATTGGCACTTATTTATTTGATAAAATGCAAGGTAGTGACCAATATTAGTGATTGGTTAAAGAATGTCAAGGAATGCCATAGAATATCAGGTCTTTGAATTTCTGGGGTCAGGATATTAGTAGGGGCTACAACATTGATCATTGGTTAAAAAATAATCAGACTGATTTAACGTAAAGATTGTCAAGGAGTGTCGATCGAGGAACGGCTTTGGGCCTTTATTTTTTTGGGTTTCAGGAGGATATTACTAGGTAAACATCTACACCTGTAAATATATACTTATGACGTACTTTTATACAGAATAATGTAGTTTCCCCTCGAGCAAAATAAAAAACAAATGGTAGACAATACTACTTTGAAAATATTCTGATCTCCTAGTCATGCCTCAACTAACTTGTTTTCCTTCTCAACTGTTTAAGCATTTATTATGTTTTACAGCAGCGCTATGCTCTTGTAGCATCTGAAAATGATTTCGATTTCCATTGATGAGTAGGAAAAATTATTGCTTTGGAATGCTGTACTTTTCCTCCGTGTACATTCTCTTTATTTCTATGAATACAACTTTTTCTGGTAGGACATTGTTAGATGAACTCATTCATTGGTTTTGGTAATGTCTAAAAGAGAGTGACTAACTAATCAGCAGCAAAAAAATGTAGAGAACTTCTATCTCTAGTAAGATACGCTTGCTCACCTTGCTGCTTTCTTTCATTATTCTCTTGACCATATTTTCTTCATATCGGCTTTCATTATCTTCGTCATTCATCACAATTACCTTGCATTTCTTATTACAGGACTCCTAACATCGCTTTTGGCCTACTAGCACTCAATCAGGTGAGTTCCATGCCTAACTGCGGAAACAAGAAAAGTAATGCATCTCTTTAACATATATGCTTTGTTTGCACTTGATCACTATTTTTGATCATTTGTACCAGGGCCTAAATCAGCAAATCTAGATACACAATTGTGATGAATGACTAGTATTGTTAAAACATCCATATTCCTATGACAAGAATTGTAAGAACCAGTGAAAAACCAATGTGATTCTTGTCCATTAAAACCTCTTTGAAATTAAGGAAGGACCTTATTCTGTGTGTAATGTGTAAGGGGAAGGGTAAGTGTGGCTTCGTGTTTGTGCCACTCTTTGTGAGAGAAGCCGAAAGGGGAATAAAGGAAAAGTGAAAAAGAAAAGAGTAGTTCGAAAGCCGTAGTAAATTTGTTTCAACATGCTGTATTGTGTATACTGAGCAGATTGAGATATATATTTCTCATGTTAATATTAATATTAATATTAATACTTGTTTAGTAATAAAAAAGTTCTGAGTAAATTCCAATAAAAAAGAAAAGAAAGAGTTATGTGCAAGTTTGTGATTTTGGAGTAGGTCTTAAAATTATAAACTTCAAAACTTTTTTTTATCTGTTGCTTGTCTAAAATGAAAGTAATATACATGATATTGGTCTTTATAAAGAAAACTAACATTTCAAGAAAACCAACAATAAATATGACTTTCCAAATAATCTGACCCCCTAGCTATAGTGCTTCAACTAACTTCTTTTCCTTCTTCGTTGCTCTGTTCTTTGAGTACGCAGTGTTGCATAACTGTCTAAGCATTTTTAACATTTTACAGCACCGCGCCTTCAGTTCTAGTTGCATCTGCATATATGACTTCGATTTCAGAAGAGTAGAAAAAAATTATATTTCGCTTTGTAATGCGCGTACTTTTTCTTTTTCATAATAGTAAAGGACTACCATAAACTCCACCTACACTATGTGCGCTACATAGCCGGTCTTAAGTCCGGATAAAGGAAGAGGACTCTGACGCCCATTCTTCATATCGAAAATGGGTAATGGCGGTTTCAAACTCATTTTTCATACCCGAAAAGTGGAGGAGGAGGCCCCAAAAATGGAGGAAGGTTGCGATAAGTTGACAACCGGCTTAAAACTTGTCACTTTTCATGAAATGGATCAAACACATATATCACACATAGAATTCAAGCTCGATGGAAGAAATGACGGAGTGCAACGTGAGTGATTTGTGATCGAAATATTCTTACTAAGTTAAAAGGAGAATTTTATAGGACCGCAATTAGGCCATCTATGCTCTATGGAAGTGAATGGTGGGTGGTAAAGCAACAACAATTACATAAAATGAACGTAACATAAATGAGGATGTTTAGGTGAATATGTGGTAAAACTGTAAAGATAGAATAAGAAATATAAAAATTAAAAAACAAGTAGAAATAACACCAATTGATACAAAGATTAGAGAAGGGAGGTTGCGGTGGTTTGGTCATCTGCAAAGACGCCTACAATTGCCCTCATTAGAAAATTTGACTCAATAGAAACCGTAGAAATTCGACGAGGTATGGGTAAATCAAAACTAAATGTGATTCATTAATTAGGAGGGATTTGAATGGTCTGGAAAGCTCACCATCAATTGCACTTAATAGAGCACATGGTTTGGTCATCTGCAAGGACTACCATAGTTAATGAGACACTGGACTACATGCACATGGTTTGGTCATCTGCAAGGACTACCATAGTTAAAGTCATAGTTAAACTAAGGGCCTAGGCAAGACCATTAGTGTGGTCTTATTGTCGCAGTGAGTCGTAAACATCCGTCGTTATGCAGTAAGACCACACTAATAGCAATTGACCCTACCAATTGATTCGCCTCTTTTGAGATCGGTCAAGTACCTTAGAAATTAGGCTAAATTGAACACACTAGTTATTCGGTTGTCTAGGTGTAATGCCTCTACAAAACCCATTACGGTCATCATGTTAAATCTAATGCGCTTGAGTAGAGGGTTATACGATTGGTTAGGGAAATAATCACTGTCGTATTTTGGCTATCGAGATTATGGAATGCGAGGAACCGCGTACGTTACGGGGTTTATGACTACACTAGGATACTTTTGATTTGTATATTTTACATAAATTGAAGATCAAATCCAATCTTTTATCGAACCGAACTTGTATGTTTTGACCTATGTATTTTATTAATTATTTTCAAAGCTATTTTCATTATTTATTTATTTATTTTCCCTAGCATTTAGATTAGTTAATTAAATCACTTTCTTAAACCCCGATTTCCCTTTTTGTTGTTTTTGACCTTAGAAAGATTACCAATTTCTGTGGGATCGACCCTTTGTCACTATTCTGCAAATAGTTGGTTTAGGTATTGTTTTATTGACACGTTCGGCGCGCGTCAGTTTTTGGCTCCATTGCCGGGGATTGATTTTTCTTTCTTTGATTTTTATTTTATTTTATTTACTTTGTTTTATCTTGTATCTAGTCTCTTGCTCTTAACATTTTTGCAGGCAATTCCAAAATGGCCTCATACTTCCATAATTATGGTCGATTCAAAAACTCATACTATTATGGTGTGAATGAGATAAGTACGTCAAGTAATTGACATCAATTTTCTAACTCGCAATCTTTTGTGCAACAGGGCGGGGTTTGTAGAAATTGTGGGAAGTACTTTCATCCTACGTATGTTTGTCCTTACTATCCGAAGTATAGGAATCATTATGGTTCCAACTATACATCACCACAACCCAACTTCTATATGTCCAGGCGAAATCCACAGATTCCTCAACAAGAACGGAGAACCATTGCAGACATTGAGAGAGATATGATCTCTGACTAGCTTTCTCAAAGCACTACTCAACAACCCTTGCAAGATAATATGCAACATATAAACAAGAAGTTGCAAAATTCAAAAAGTCAAGTTACTATTATACTTGAGCATTTAATGGATGAGAAAGAGTTGTCTCCGCAACTAATTGCTTACTTAGAGGAGATCGTGAATGCTGCTACATTAACAAGTGTTGAGTTTGATGAATTCTCAATTATAGACGAGTATTTAAGCGCATGAGAGGAAACATTAGAAGTTTCTTCACATGAGCCGGACATTACCATTGTACATAATAAAGATGATGAAGTTGATAAAGAAATCGAAGTCGTTCCAGAAAGGTCGGATGAGCCAGATAGAGAGCAAGGAAGATCAATGTGACGACCCCAGTTCCCCATAAAAATTGGACCCCGCCCGGCTCAAACTCACGTGGACCCCCGAGTTAATCCTCACAAAGTCAACGCAGGTCTAGTCAGCCTCAAATAATTACATTCTCATTAAATTTGTATTTTTACATTGAGTTATTAAGTTATGTCTTTTACAGAATAATTTGCAACAAAATTAAACTTATGACAAGATTAAATAACTCAGATTTCATTAAAAGTGAAACAACCTATAGTGTGGAAACCCTAAAAACCATCATATTAACACATTTATCCTATATCACTAGGTCCCATTATGTCTTAGTGTATTTAAAAAATAATATACAATAAATACAACAAAAATGGCAAAGCATACAGTCGTGCAAGGAAGGAACCGTTCCAAAAGTCCTCAAAGAAAATCACCGATCACTGGTCATTTCCCCTTGCTAATCTCTATTCGCTCTGCTCCCATCGTCACAAACTTGACGATGAATACAGTAAAGTAGAAAGTAATAACCATAAAGATATAAATAGTAATTCATGAATCATGTAAAAACAGTCAAGTATCATGCGGGCATTTACAAACAGATGCTTGGCCCATTTTCGGAGGACTTGGATTTATTTCCATTACTACTTGGTGGTAATTATGATAATGATAATGGTGATGAACACTAATTCGAAACAAGACCAGAGACGCCCACAACACGCGGAATCCTTCTTTTCCCCTGTTAGATCATTACATAAGAAACTCACATGTCAGTAAGTACTAGCTAGTGTGCTGAGGAGAAAGTCACTCGACCGTAGAAATTTAAGAAACTCGACAATATATAAGACTAAGATAAACTTGAGACCAATGAACTAATATATAAAGAGTAAAAAGTAACAAAATCATATTATCATCGGCATTGAATCGAGCGGAGTAGAAAAGTTTGATACATATTGTTTTTCGTATTGAAAGGGAAAAAAGAAACTTCAATTGGCTTACCTTCTCCATTAAAGTGCAAGGTGTACATCACAATAGTAACATGGGTTGTTCCTGTAACATCATCAACATAGTACCATGGACATCCAGGCCTTGGTTCAATTCCATGTGCTGCACCAACTAACTGATCGATAACAACACCGCGGCTCAGTACTCTTCTGCCGAACAAGAATAGTTGATGATCTGGGTCGACCCCTTCCTTGTCGAAAATCTTCTGTTTCACATTCTCAAGCGTGTCTGAACTCGCGACCTCAACATCGAGTACTCTTGATGCGTATCTTCAATTCTTTTCCACCAATCAAATATCTCTTCTGTGTTCCTGTTGTAATCAATCAGTTATATATAGTACTGTGAAATGGACTTGCAATAGAAATTAATTGAGTTTGAGTTGATCACCCTTTTGTTGTTTTTTGAGAAATGGACGCGAGCTCCAGAAAGTTGTATTAATCATAAAGTTAGATACACGGGGTTGTTTACCATCTATGCTATTTGCAAAAAATGTTATGTACACAAGAAAGATTCAGCATAAGATTACCATTTTGTTGTTGAGGCGGCTCAATATCACAATCCGGGTCGGATTGATCCGAGGAGCTACTTCGATCTGGTTCGTTAAATATCGCATTGCCGCCTCCTCTCAAACGTATGATAAGATGAATTACTGGAGGGGAGGTGGTTTCAGTGAACAATGACAATTCACTGCGCGATTGATGATCAATGTTGGCTTGGATTGAGCTCATGCAGTCAAGAAGAGGAAGTACTCCGTCTCCGTCCTCCAACCGTGTTCCTCCGAAGATTAATCTAGCTTGCATGTCGGGATGGATCCCTTCCTCGTCAAAGATCTTCTGTTTCAGGTCGCTGAGTGTGTCCCTACTATCGATTTCTTTAGGAATGTTCTTCCCCGTAAGAGTCCTGACAATTATCGGCGCCATTTCTTTCTTTCTTTCTTTCTTTTGCTTCTTGTGCTACATTTGATGATGATCAATTGATCATGAGCTAAACAAATTGCTCGATGAATGTCAACGCGGAATGTCAACTCATACCTGCATTTCCAAGGAATAAAAAAAACAAAATTGCATAGCACTTATCACCTACCTCTGATGATGCACCAAAAAAACTAATTCCATGAAATTTCTTAGCTAGTCTTGTTGACCAATTCTCATTCTTGTTACATGTATATTGCATTACCATTAAGATAGTCGAAGAACAATCATGCTCACCAGTTAAGTCCGCATCGTTCTTTCACAAATTAGCTCGTGTTACAAACGGTCGCAAGCCTCCAATGAACAGAAAAATAAACTGAAACAGCCGTAGCGAGCAGAACTCTCCTCCATTTTTAATGGAGCAGAAAAATGATACATGGTAATTGTTGCATTGCTTTTCTGCTCTTCTATATATGCAAGTATTGTCAATAGTGATGAATCAAGCATGAGAAATGCTGTGATCAAATTAGTAGTTTCATACAAGCTAATAAGACCAGGACAACAAGGTTTAATCAATTTTACCATTTCGCCGGTGCTTAGTTTCATTAGGCGATTTCATCAGACTACGAGTCCACAAGGCGCGTCGAAAGTAGTGTAACTAACCTGTTAGACATTGTGATCAACAAAACATGCATACACACATCTACATTAACATTAACCAATTAAATCACTAAGTCATATATATCTGCACAAGTAGTCCATCAACAACAGCTGAAATAACAATGAACTCAGATTGCAAAACAATATCTAGAGCATGAAAACCACATTGTTTTTATCATTTGATCGATATCCTAACTCTCGGCTTGGCATCATTTGCTACATATGAGACAGCTAAACCAACCACCAGCCTTCCCCTTCTTGTTTTTCCCTGTCAAACAACAACAGAATTTCTTTACACCGGAGCCGAACATCGATAATTGAGTATAGGAAAATTCATGACAACAATAGCCAGGGCTCAAGCCCAAGTGGAACAAAATTTTAACTATGTATAGACTATAAAACAAGACATATATACAGCAAAGTTTAATAATCTACTAACCACTTCGCGCACCCTTGCTCGCATTAGGCGGTAAATTTCTGTGACCCTGATGAACTTCATGAGAAGTTGTGCTTCTAGCTCTCCCTGCCAAATTAATATTTCCCCACACAACATTAAACAAACGTGAAAGAAGAACATATGTACTTTTTTCAAGAAAGAAACTATGAATATATTTACACCATATATGTTAACTTCATCAACACAAAAACACATTAAAATATGTAAATGCAAGGCTTGAATTTAATAGCTATGCTTATAAGTTATAACATTGGAACTATATAAGGCGTACCGTTTCTTCGATTCTCATCGTGATCACTATCAGAATCTGATGCAGTCCATCTTCTTTGGCCTTCATGGTAGATCACATTTAGTCCTCCTCTAAGGCGTAGCATCAGCGACATTTTGACGTGGACAGTTTCTGGCATTGAGTCATGAGTTTCAATTGAGTCTACCAGCCGCGGTAGGCTACCGAGCTAGAATGGCATTTACTTGATCAAAAACAATGCCATCACTCAACTGGCTGTCACCAAAGATTAACCTCTGCTGATCAATAGGGATCTTCTCTGTGTCCAAGATTTTCTGGTTTAGGTGCAGGAGCGTATCCGTAGGCGTGATTACTACCGGAATTTCGCGTGCTGTAAGAGATACGACATGAATCTGCAATCTTCGCCCGTTTAACTTGAATGGCTCCTTCTCTTCCCCTGTTGCATTAATTCAACAGCCAGCACAAATTAATAGGCCTTGAACATTACTAAATCTTAAACAAACAAACAAATAAAATGTTGAAAACATACTTTTTTTATAAGAAAAAAAACAACTTGCCTGCTATTAGGCTCGATCTGTTTAAGAATTTAATTAGAATTTGTATTGGTTATTACAAAATCCAAATTTACTTGGATTAATTAGAAAGAGCTACTGATGCCAAAGCGTCTCTCGTGAGATGGACGACAAGGCATCACTTGTCAAAAAACAAAGTTTGAGATGTCGTGGGCTCGACTCCCATTGAAGTTGAAGAAAAAAAGAAAGAGCTACTGTTTAATTAGCTTGGTATCTCTTGTATATATAAAAGCTGAACAATACTACTATGAATAATGTTATCAATGAAAAAAAAAAAAAAAAAAGAATTAAAGTTCAGTCATTTATGAGTTCTTCCCAAACTGTGAACAATTAGGCTAAAAAGGCCCTATAGCCTATTCTTTTGGAGCCTTTCTTTTGGCCTCTCCCTATATTTAATTCCTGCAAGAGCTAGTCAAGTGCCCCAACGTCATGCCCAGTGACCTATCGGTCGTCAAGCACGTCTAAGAAACTTAATCCTAGCTAGAAACAATAGGGAATTATAGACAAGGAATTAAACATGTAATAACATTTTTCTCACCATCGAGATCGGCCTCGGACGAGAAGTGCTAGGACTCCTGTCTAGGCTCTCACCATCATCTTCTCCTCCTTTGAGCTTGAACTGATGGGGCATGTGCCCTAGGTCAATCCATTAACCGTCTTTATGAATACTTTTAGTTAATAAAAATAGAGGATTTCATTTGCTGTTTATTATAATTAATTTGCATGTTTACATTATAATAAGATCCATGAGTATTTACATAAATATCCTAAATGTCCCTAGTCGATCATTATACTGGGAACTATAATGAATTAAGACTAGTGTGAGTCTTGATTGATGATCATATGATGATTATACGTATAGGGATACGAATCAAGATCACGAGTACTTGTTAGGGAACAAAGTATCTTTGGACCGACCCGCTATGAGAACATAACATGGATTAAGTCATAGTTGTTTCTCATGATAGGTATATATTCCAGTCCTCGACTTGAGATTACCAGAGACTTCAACATTAGGAACACCAGTGATTTGACACAATCAAACGTTGTCTTTAACCGGACGATTATAAAGGTTGTGATTGGTTACTATGTGAGCAATGTGATGAAGTTGTGTAATCGAGATAGAATTTGTCCCTCTCATATAAAGAGAGATATCTAGTGGATCCCTCGATGTGTTAGATCTGTTAAAAGGCCTAGTCTAAGTGAATTGATATTGATCAATGTCACTTGGATGTTTTCATCTACCTAGAGATCGAGACTAGTACGATTGAACATGTTGGATGACAATTCCATGCCTTATGTTTGATCAAAAGGATATCGTGTGACAAAAGGATGTTATATACATTATTGATTAGGTTGTATCGATTTGATATTCGTACGACTTGGGTAGTCATAATGTCTTGCTAGAGGCCACTTATGACTTGTATACCAAAATGTGTTTTGGTACATCGCCAACGTTGTATGAGCCTATTGGGTCGCACACTAAGAATGGTTTTGCGAGATTTTAAGACGATTCAGAAAAACGAATTTTATGTGATAAAATTCATGACATAAACGTCCTTGTGGTGTATTACACTTATACTTCTTTAAGTAAGGGTATATGTGTAATTTACTTAAACGTCTATATACAAGAGTTGTATAAATAGACGCTTTAAGTTAGAATACACTAACAAAAGATCAAAAGGCCAAAACTCCTTTTTCGTTTAAGAAACGACTTAGGGTTTTTTGGTATGCTCTGGATCGTTTTGGAGAGATTCAAAAGGTTTGACATTCTCTCGACGCTAGCACTTCAATCTCGGCCGCCGTTCGTGTGTGGACTGCTGATAGAGGGCGTTCGTCGTTGGCAGCGCCTTAGAGATCGATCAACCTTCTGAAAGGTATATTGCGATTGAGGTATGATTAAGTTTTTCATGGTTTAAACGTTTTTAATGGAATTAGATTCGGATCCTGTTGGGGTTTTTGTCAAAATTGTTTTGTAATCTCCGCTGCGTATGAACCCCAAAACCCAACAGTGGTATCAGAGACATCGAGTTCGATTCCATTAAATTCATTGCATGTTTTCTTCTGATATATGCATGATATATGATCGAAAGCATGTTGATAATTGATGTATATGTGATATACATAAGTTTTCTTTGAGATTTATTATCACGTTTGTGTATATGATACACATATTTGTGATTTAATTGAAATCATTAGGTATAATCGTTATTCTTTGTGCATTGATGCATGGATGAAATCTCTGTAATTCAATATGCATATTTAGGTTACATTGTTTTACGTTTCTTGAATTGTATAAGGTTGAATATTAATTCGAAACTAATATGATTAGATTCGATTGGGATAGTAGTTCATGATTCAATGACATATTTGTGATTATCTAGATGAGGACCGAAATTGCAAATAACTAATTTTCGAAATTATTTATTTATAATTAATTAATTTTCGAAATTAATTATTTATATTGTTATATCTATTTTGTTATGAAGTTTCTATTTTATAAAGATAGATAACAAATTAGAATATGAGATAAATATCAAGAATCTTGTTATTGGTGATATAATAGGATTAGGATAAGATTAGTCCTAATTGGATTAGGATAAGATAAGTCCTAATTGGATTTGGATAAGATTAGTCCTAATTGGATTAGGATAAGATAAGTCCTAATTGGATTAGGATTAGTCCTAATTGGATTAGGATAAGATAAGTCCTAATTGGATTAGGATAAGATTAGTCCTAATTGGATTAGGATAAGATAAGTCCTAATTGGATTAGGATTAGTCCTAATTGGATTAGGATAAGATAAGTCCTAATTGGATTAGGATAAGATTAGTCCTAATTGGATTAGGATAAGATGATTAGTTAGATGTGGGCCCGGGTTAATTAAAAATGTTTTAATTGACTTAATTTGGATAAATTAAGGGGTAAATTTAGTATAGTAAAATCAACGAAAAATATGATTTTCTATAGCGAATTTCAATTTTCGGAATTGAGATCCGTCTTCTAAAAAAAAAAAAAAAAAAAAAAAAAAAAAAAAGGCCCCCTCAGTACCCCGTCATTGCTGACCGGTCAGTGGAACCACCCACCCATTATTGACCGGCAATGGGACGCTGTCTAACTAATCCTAGCGCAAGGAAATTCTTTTATTGGAGAATAATATAGAAATTTCCAAATTGTTTAGTGATTGAACAAATCAATAGAATATATGATATTTTATTGTTTACATAAAAATCACTAAACACAGAATAAAATCCCTCTATTAAATTTTAAGTCTCATGTCATCCATTTTTAAACACTTGTCAAGGCCTCGATCACACTAATACGGTTTTCAGCCATAGTGGGTGTATTGTGTTATCTTGGTGAGACAAGTTCAGTAAAGTTACCTAAATGTTTAAAATGGTCCGACTTAATAAAGCCATCAAAATAGTTTTGAGCTTTAGGCAAATGATGAGATAAAACATGCTAAGACATAAGATGTCCCGTATCTCATAAAAGGATCTAAAATTACATAAGATGTAATTGGTAAATCATTACCTACCTAAATAATCTAGTTCTGTGTTTCATGCCATAGTTTGTCATAGAATTAGGTGAAATATGGATTTTAGTCCCCTAAATAAACAAGACGTTTTAGGAGGGTTGTTAATTTAGTGGGAGTCTATTCCTCTATACTAAAATAAACTTTGCATAATCTTTATTGTAGATCAATGGCCTCTTCAAGTAACAATAATCCCCTGTCATCTGCGATCCATCCTTGAGAAGGATAAACTATCTGGGACTAACTTTCTTGATGGTTCGAAACTTGAGAATTGTTCTTAAGCATGAACGCAAGTTGTATGTCCCTGGATGCTCCAATCCCCGAGGACCCACCACCCAATGCTACGAAAGTTTGTGAAGGATGCGCATAGTATGCATGTCAACGATTCTACCGATGTTGCATGTATTATGCTTTGGCAACTATGGTTCCCGAACTTCGAAGGACATGGAACTAATGGAAGCCTACGACATGGCTATAACGCATTTGAAGGAAATGTTCCAACAAAGCAAGCTAGGCAAGAAAGGTTCGAGACAGTCAAAAACCTACATTCTTGCAAGATGACCGAGGTGCGTCGTTAGTCCTCATGTTCGAAGATGAAGGGCTATGTTGACCGACTTGATAGACTCGGATTCCCATAAGCCAAGAGTTGGCTACGGATTTGATCTTGAATTCATTACCAGAGAGTTACTCACAATTTGTGATGAACTACAATATGAATAATATGGAGAAATCAATTTCGAGTTGCATTTGATGCTCAAAACCGCTGAACAAAATATCAAGAAACCTCTAGTAATGTGTTGATGGTCCAAAAGGAAAGGGAATGAAGAAGAAAGGCAAAGGCAAGGCTAAAGTTGCCAAGGTCGTTGCCGCACTGTCGCAAAGCCTTGTGGAACAAGTCAAGCCCCACTGTTTCTACTTCAAAACACCCAAAAGAAAAGGAAGGAAATTGTCATTTTCACATGCACTGGACATTGGTTCGAAATTGCAAACTCTATCTCTGGAAGATCTAAGGAAGAAAAAGGGTAGTGCGACTACCACTACAGGTATTTATGTTATTGAAATTAATTTATCTACTAGTGATTCTGGGTATTAGATACCTGGGATGTGGATCTCACATTTGTATAAATGTGCAGGACTCACCAAGTAGAAAGTTGAAGAAAGGAGAAGTCATCCTCCGCGTAGGGAATGGAGCAAGAGTTCTTCACGCCTGGTCTGTTGGATCATATGACTTAGTTTTATCTAGTGGACTTATTTTAACTTTAAATAATTGTTATTTTGTGCCTGCCTTGAGCAGAAACATCATTTCTGTTTCATGTTTGGATATGGATGGTTTTGATTTTATTATTGCTAATAATAGATGTTCCATTTTTCGTAAAGGCATATTTTATGCAAATGCTGATTTGTATGATGGTCTTTATATTCTAAGCATGAAAACGTCCACTGATACTCCAGTCTTTAACATAAATACAAAGAGGTTCAAGTCAAATGATTTGAATCAAACCTATCTTTGGCATTGTCGTCTCGGGCACATAAATGAGAAACGCATAACGAAGCTCCATAAAGATGGACTTCTAGATTCATTTGATTTAGAAACATATGAAACGTGCGTATCTTGTTTACTAGGCAAGATGACTAAAAGTCCCTTTATGGGACACAGTGAAAGGGCAAGTGATTTATTGGGTCTAATACATACCGATGTATGCGGTCCTATAAACACAATGGCTAGAGGAGGTTATCAAGACTTCATTACATTTCTTGATGATTTCAAAGCAGATATGGTTATGTATATCTTATGAAACATAAAGCTGAATCATTTGAGATGTTTCGAACGTTTCAAAATGAAGTGCAGAATCAACTTGGTAAAACTATCAAAACACTTCGATCAGATCGAGGTGGTGAGTATTTAAGCCAAGAATTTGATGATCATCTTAGAAATTGTGGGATTGTCTCCCAATTGACTCCACCAAGCAACTCCACAATGGAATGGAGTTTCGAAAGGAGAAATCGAACCTTATTAGATATGGTTCGATCTATGATGAGTCGAGCGAGATCTTCCATTATCCTTTTGGGGTTATGCATTACAAATCTGCACTTTCACTCTAAATCGAGTTCCTTCTAAAGCGGTTGATAAAACACCATATGAGATATGGTACGGGAAGAGACCTAGTTTGTCTTTTCTTAAGATTTGGGGTTGTGAGGCTTACGTAAAGCGACAAGTCTCGAGAAAAACTAGCACCTAAATCGACAAGTGTTTATTTGTGGGGTATCCTAAGGAAACAAAAGGATATTACTTTTATAATCCCGCCGAGAACAAAGTGTTTGTTGCTCGGTATGGTGCCTTTATGGAAAAACAGTTTATTTCAAAAGACACTAGTGGGAAAGAAATAAATCTTGAAGAAGTTCAAGAATCACGGGTAAACATCGAACCGCTCGGAAGTTCAACAACGTTCGAACCGGTTGAACCTCCACAAGTGACACAAGGCCCACGTAAATCTAGTAGGGTAAGACATGAGCCAGAGAGATTCGGATTTCTCATTACCGATAGTCGTGATGTGTTGCTTATAGACCAAAATGAGCCCACTACTTATCGAGGCTATGTCTGGACCAGACTCGGATAAATGGCTAAGTGCCATGAACTCTGAGATGCAATCCATGTATGATAACCAAGTTTGGAACTTGGTTGATTTACCTGAAGGTGGTAAGACCATTGGATGTAAATGGGTTTTCAAGAAGAAAACCGACATGGATGGCAAAGTGCATACTTTTAAAGCAAGACTTGTAGCAAAAGGTTTCAGCAGACTCAAGGTGTTGATTATGATGAAACTTTTTCACCAGTAGCCATGCTTAAATCCATAAGAATTTTAATTGCCATTGCTGCATATTATGACTATGAAATATGGCAAATGGATGTAAAAACAACATTTCTTAATGGAAAGCTGCTTGAGGACGTGTATATGACACAACCTGAAGGTTTTGTACATCCCGAGAATTCTAGGAAGGTATGCAAGCTTCAAAGATCCATTTATGGATTAAAGCAAGCTTCTCGGAGTTGGAATCTTCGTTTTGATGAAGCAATCAAGGATTTTGGTTTTATTAAGAATGAAGATGAGCCTTGTGTATACAAGAAGGTCAAAGTGGGAGTGTAGTTATTTTTCCTGGTATCGTATGTAGATGATATATTACTCATTGGAAATGACATCCCAACATTGCGAGAATGTCAAGTCTTGGTTAGGGAAGTGTTTCTCAATGAAAGACTTAGGAGATGCGGCCTATATCCTAGGGATAAAGATCTATAGGGATAGATCTAAAAGGCTAATCGGTCTAAGTCGAGTGCTTACATAGACAAGGTCTTTGAATAGGTTCGGTTTGCAAGACTCTAAAAGAGGATTGTTGCCAATGTCTCATGGGATAAGTCTCAAGAAGACTCAATGTCCTAAGACAAATGATGAGCGAGACCGTATGAATAAGATTCCATATGCATCGCCTATTGGATCTATCATGTATGCCATGTTATGCACTCGACTGATGTATCATATGCTTTGAGCACTACAAGTAGATATCGGTCAGATCCGGTGAGAGTCACTGGATAGCAGTAAAGAACATCCTTAAGTACTTAAGAAGGACTAAGGAAGTGTTCTTGGTCTATGGAGGTTTTGAAAATGATCTAGTTGTAAATGGTTACACAGATGCAAGTTTTCAAACCGATATAGATGATTTTAGATCGCGATCTGGATATGTGTTTACTTTGAATGGGGGTGCGATGTAAAGTCTGGAAAAGTTCGAAGCAAGAGGCGTGGCGAGATTCTACAACGAAGTTCGAGTATATTGCGGCGTCCGATGCAAAGAAAGGAGGCGCTTTGGATCAAAAAGTTCATTTCGAACTAGGTGTGGTTCCGAGTATTGCTAACCCTGTTTGTTTGTATTGTGACAATAACGGGGCAATAGCACAGAGCCAAGGAACCTAGATCACACCACAGATCCAAACATATACTCGAGCGTTTTCATCTCATCGAGAAATTATTGAGAGGGAGACGTAAAGATTTGCAGAGTACCCATCGAAGACAACGTTGCGGATCCATTGACAAAAGCTCTTCCACAAGCAAAACATGATGGTCATGTTAGATCATTAGGCATTAGATGCATGTATGATTGGCCCTAGTGCAAGTGGGAGATGATGGGGCATGTGCCCTAGGTCAATCCATTAACCGTCTTTATGAATACTTTTAGTTAATAAAAATAGAGGATTTCATTTGTTGTTTATTATAATTAATTTGCATGTTTACATTATAATAAGATCCATGAGTATTTACATAAATATCCTAAATGTCCCTGATCGATCATTATACTTTGGGAACTATAATGAATTAAGACTAGTGTGAGTCTTGATTGATGATCATATGATGATTATACGTATAGGGATACGAATCAAGATCACGAGTACTTGTTAGGGAACAAAGTATCTTGGACCGACCCGCTATGAGAACATAACATGGATTAAGTCATAGTTGTTTCTCATGATAGGTATATATTCCGAGTCCTCGACTTGAGATTACCAGAGACTTCAACATTAGGAACACAAGTGATTTGACACAATCAAACGTTGTCTTTAACCTAGGACGATTATAAAGGTTGTGATTGGTTACTATGTGAGCAATGTGATGAAGTTGTGTAATCGAGATAGAATTTGTCCCTCTCATATAAAGAGAGATATCTAGTGGATCCCTCGATGTGTTAGATGTTAAAAGGCCTAGTCTAAGTGAATTGATATTGATCAATGTCACTTGGATGTTTTGATCTACCTAGAGATCGAGACTAGTACGATTGAACATGTTGGATGACAATTCCATGCCTTATGTTTGATCAAAAGGATATCGTGTGACAAAAGGATGTTATATACATTATTGATTAGGTTGTATCGATTTGATATTCGTACGACTTGGGTAGTCATAATGTCTTGCTAGAGGCCACTTATGACTTGTATACCAAAATGTGTTTTGGTACACTGCCAACGTTGTATGAGCCTATTGGGTCGCACACTAAGAATGGTTTTGCGAGATTTTAAGACGATTCAGAAAAACGAATTTTATGTGATAAAATTCATGACATAAACGTCCTTGTGGTGTATTACACTTATACTTCTTTAAGTAAGGGTATATGTGTAATTTACTTAAACGTTTATATACAAGAGTTGTATAAATAGACGCTTTAAGTTAGAATACACTAACAAAAGATCAAAAGGCCAAAACTCCTTTTTCGTTTAAGAAACGACTTAGGGTTTTTTGGTATGCTCTGGATCGTTTTGGAGAGATTCAAAAGGTTTGACATTCTCTCGACGCTAGCACTTCAATCTCGCCGCCGTTCGTGTGTGGATCGCCGATAGAGAGGCGTTCGTCGTTGGCGCGCCTTAGAGATCGATCAACCTTCTGAAAGGTATATTGCGATTGAGGTATGATTAAGTTTTTCATGGTTTAAACGTTTTTAATGGAATTAGATTCGGATCCTGTTGGGGTTTTTGTCAAAATTGTTTTGTAATCTCCGCTGCGTATGAACCCCAAAACCCAACATGAACAACAACCAAACAGTAAGCCGCAGCAACGGACTCGATTGCTTCGCCAGTATGGCATTCATCTGATCAACAACAGCCACTTCATCATCAATCAAACAGTTGCCACCAAACATGAACCTCTGATTCCCTGGATCAATCTCCTCCGAAGCGAACACCTTCTGTTTGAGGTCGCGCAGCGTGTCCGAAACCCCGACCTCCACCGCTATTCACTTCCCCGTAAGGGACTTGATCTCAATCTCCTCTATCATTTGCTTCACATCCACTACTTCTCCCTCCGTTGTACACTTTGCTTAGTAACTTCTTTTTTTTTTTTTTTGTTCCATGATAGTAGTAGTAGTAGAAGAATTTTGTAAGGAGAGGAAATTACTAGAATGACCCTACAGTGAATGTTAGAATGCTGTCCGCGGACGTGGGTGTGCCTCACGATAAATGAGATTTGGGATCGTTCGTGTGGGCCCATGGGAGTGGTTAGCCCTTTGCGAGCTTTTAATGCGATTAATGAGATTCGATAAATCTACTTGGACTCATAAGGAGGTTTTTAAATTTTTTGTAAATATTTAAGGGGTATCAAAGAAATTTTACAATTAATTATGGTTGCTTCATTAATTACTTGAGGATGTATTTGAAATTAAAAAAAATTTTGAGTCCGGACTCACGAGTCCAAATAGCACTACCCAATGAGATTTTAATTAAGCGCTAATTGCGGTGTTAAGAGTCAACATAGAGTTCGTAAATTATTGACCATGTGACTTGCTATGTGAGCATGTGGAGTATTATACCCTCCAAACTCACGCATATTCTCCCAATATGTTAAGGGGAAGTGCTACACTGACAACATCAAACTCATATTTTGAAGTCACATCGACTTTGGGAGCTGTCTGTGCGCGCTTTAAGATATATTTATACACGTACATTTCTTGGTGCATATATATAGCACGCGAGATGCGTATCTTGAGATGCACGCAAATGGCTCCTAAAGCTGATGTGACTCCAAAGTGTGAGAGTTTGGTGATGTCAAAAGATTATTTCCCTTATATTAATTAGAAGTTGTCAAACTATTAAGGCAAAACTAATCTTTTGGTCCCTGAACTTTGAATGTTTTACACTTTTGGTCCCTCAACTTTGAATACAACACATTTGGTCCCTCAACTTTGCATATAGTGTAAATTAAGTCCTTTTGGTAGTCCAGTCATTGTTATTGATGATGTGGCGAAAGTCTATCGCCACATGACGCCACGTGGCAATCCTTGTCATCAAGAGTTGGTTCAATGAACCACCGGGTTCAAGTAAGAAAAAATCGGTTCAAGTAAAAACCAAAGTTCCTCCTCTTTCTCTCTGTATATACAGGCATCCTATCGACGTACCAAATTATTGAGCTGCCACTTGTTCCACGGTATTAATAATTTTTGGGGTATACATTAATTCCACTTGTAAACTGAGCAGTTTCAGAATTTTTGAAAGTTTACAGTAGTACTTCATTGAGTCCTTTGTTGTAACTTTGTAACTTTGGATCTTAGTCCTATGTCATTTGAAACAAAAGAGAGATCAGACCAAGTTTCTGAACAAGTAATTCAGTAGTGAAAAGCACCAGAATATATGATTAATACAATTGGTGAAGCTGATTTAATTTTGTGAAGAAAGCTAGTTTTAATATGGCATTGCATTGTACACACAAATGAAGTCATGTTGATCAATTAAAATTATATTAGACCAAACAGTTAATTCTTAACAAGTTGATCCACACACAATAGCTGAAACGAAGAACTTGAATCGGAAATAGTGATGTCCGGCGAACGGCGCGTCATTTGCAACAGAATGAACTGAAACAGCAACACCGAGCTGCAGAATCATCCCAATCTGTTATCATAGGAGCAGAAGAATAGTTATAATTAAGAGACTGATCATTTTAAAAGGGGCAGGAAAATTCATGACAGTTCACAATGTCGCAGTTGTTGCGTTACGCCAATTTCTCTACTCACTCATGATACTAATATTACTGTTGTACATACATAAGTATCATCAATCAATTTTATAGATTTGGGGAAGTTCTCCTTCAAGGTTTCTTCGTCTTTGAACAAGCATCAACGCCTCTTAAAACACGAAAATAAGTGCTTGTGTTAGTACATTCATTTTATACCATCAGAGTCCACATATATTGTGCATTGTAGATCTATATGGCACATTCTCTATAGTCTAGCTCTCCCTTTCTTTCCAATAAAGCTTTACTCTTATGTCTCTACAATTGTTCATAAGTCTGCTACTTTTAACAGGTATATATATATATCGAAAAACCGTAAGTCCGAAAGGATCAATGATTCATGGTAAGCAAATATAAAAATTCGATCGACGATCAAAAAACACGAATCCAAAATTCTCTCTTTCGCGACAAGCTGCACAGTTATAGGAAATAAGTCAATTATGTAATAAGCATGGAGAATGTTAGTAGTCAAATTAATGTCATGTTGAGCAGGACGTGCAACAAATTTTGACATACTTACCATTTTTAAGGTTCTTGTTCTCATTAGAGATATCTGGCATGATTAGTCGACTTCTCTGACGTCCCTGAACCTGGTCGGAAACAGTGTTTGCATCCGCTGTTAAAAAATTGCAATCGATATAAGAATGCTTAATTACAGTACATGTCTATATAAGAAATAGTACCATGACAAATTAAGTTTAAATGGCTTAATTACAATCGCAATCAGAATCCAATGAACCGCTTTGCAGTTGGAATTCATGAAAAACTGCATTTCCTCCTCCTCTCAACCGTTTTACCATAATAATTGTAACATGGACAGTTCCTGTATCAGGGCCTCCAGGCGCCGCCTCATGACGCGCGAGGAGGAGTCTATTGGCTAACTCAGGTCGGCGGTCTAAGATGGCAAGTACCCGATCGAAGACAACGCCATCTTCAACGAGGGAATTACCCATGACTAATCTCTGATCATCAGGAATGACCTTTACTTTTTCGAAGATCTTTTGTTTTAAGTCATTTACTGTATCCGTAGGCGCAATCTCCACTGGAATTGATCCGGCAGGAGACGTGACATGAATCTGCAGTCTTCTTCCATTCAATTCGAATGGCAGTGATTCCATTTGTTGTCCTGATGATAGATAAATTAGTCCATAAAGAGTGACTGCTCTAGTAGAACTGTACAACTTATATATGCAATATCAATTGAAGTGAACATTGCAAAATGTTGAACATACATACATATATATATACATGGCTCAAGGAAAATTCATTCAAGACAACTCACTCCATAGGTGAGCAAGACAAATCAGTTCTAAATTAGTTGGAGTCGGCTACATGGATTCTGCCGTCCATGATTTGTATGAAAATCCTTTGAGTCTTTCGTTATTAATCATTCCAAATTCTCAAGGTTACACTTTGCTTGTGGTAGATCATGGAATTATGAGTGTTGAGAAAGCTTTTTACCACAGAAAATCCCCTTGGTAACAAACAACCTATAGTAAATTTACATAGGCCTAGTCAATCTCGTACATAGATACGTACATACATATATACTAGTTTTAAGACGTGCTACGCACGATTCCCCCGCTCGCTTCGCTCGCGGGAATTAATTTCTAAGAATTTATTAATAAAATTTAAAATTGTAATTAAAATTTAAAAATTAGAAATACAAGTACATTTTTTAGCTTATCAATATTTTCTACTGTGATTGAGATATAAGATGTTAATGGAAAAACAAGCTAATCATGCTAGGACATTACTTCCTCAAAAAAAGTGTATTGGATTGATGAGAATGAGTTCATGATTGATTTGGAAATAAATAAATAAAAAAAAAAAAAAAAACGTGTAGTGAATTTATAAGAAGTTAGAGTTTGATTTGGATACAAAAGAAAAGGTTGATTTGGAGATAAAAAAAAAAGTATGGGCAAATAGGTAAATTTCATTACCACTCAAAAATTTGTGATTCGTGCTTTTATATATATGATAGATATATATATATATATATATATATATATATATATATTTGTGGTTATTGAGTTTGTTCTGACTACACTATGGCAAGTTTATATATGGTAGAAAGTCATTAATCCATTATGTGTCTCATAAACCTATGATTTAATTACATAAGTTACTAAAACCTAAAGTCTTTTTACTTCCATTATTGACGTTACAAATTTGATGGGAATTTGTACTTATTGTAGAAGTTTGAATGATTATCTCTCAAGCCTATAAATGAGCACTTGTATCATCAAACAAAGTGTCGAATGTGTTGTTGAAGCTCATGAGGGCGATAAGATCTTTCAGTTTCACGAGTATATCTAATCACTTCTCGCGAATAATTCTTTATTTGATCTAATTCTTATATTTAATAATACTTACATAAAGAACTTGTGTTTTTGAGTTCTTTTTTTTGATAAAATTAGAAATTAATAAACCAACTTATAACTCTTAAATTAAAAGTTATCAACAACAATGAGACTCGAACCTTCTGCCTCTTTTTTTGCATAAATCATCACATGCCGAACGATTGAGCTACCATTAGATTAATTTGTCTAATTTACCAATGATCGAGTAATTAAAAACAAAATCAATAAAGCAAAATTGACCATATTGACTTGTTAAATAAAGTCTCGTTCTTATGAAAAAAAGGAAAAAAAAAAGCAAAATTGACCATATATACTAATAACACGCTAATTAATTGGCATACCATCTCCT
The DNA here is from genome assembly GCA_039657365.1 of Stephania yunnanensis. Classification (NCBI taxonomy): domain Eukaryota; kingdom Viridiplantae; phylum Streptophyta; class Magnoliopsida; order Ranunculales; family Menispermaceae; genus Stephania; species Stephania yunnanensis. Next base: position 8,694,976 of record CM077582.1, read on the forward strand.
TCAACGCTTTGATCGGCCACCAAAACCATAACACTCGCGGTTCGATCGTCCTCGAGTGACGTAAATTGAGGTTTATTGGCTAGGATTGTATCGATCTGATCACTTCGTTATCTACCAGTTGCACACCATCAAGGCTGAATTTGGAAGATTTTTTTGTTAGAGGTCTCTCTCTCAGTGTGTCTGAGTCCCCAATCTCAACTGATCAAGTCAAGCAATTTTTTTTCTCTCTTGTGTTTTGGTTGCTTAGAATATAATTAATTCAAGATTTCAAGGTTCGATCTTCCCCAATGGCACTTAAGGAATATCTTTTTTATCGAATAAAGAAATACTGTATTGTTCACCAAAAAAGAAAAAAAACAAAAAAAAAGAACTACCGTATTTGAGAAAGTTATTGTCACAATGCCCACATTAATAACTCTAGAAGCACTTATGCCATCAAAATGCTAGAATGATAAGAATATGGTACACCCAACACTAGATATTGATGTGGGCCCCACACACCGCTTGTGCGTTCAATTGTGACGTAGCGTTGTCCTTCTAGCATTTCCCAACTTTTTTTGTACCTCAATTGAGTCTTATGCGAGTTATGCTCTATGCATCAATTATGATCATTTACGTCTCTTCACTATACTTATTTCCAAGACGTGCATTTCCCCTCACCCCTTCCCATCAATCAAACATGGACTCAAAATGTACATCTTTTTCTTTACAAGATACTTACCTGTAATAACCAAAGGTTGTTACAATGGAAAATAAATAACAATGCAACCATTTAAACAAAATAAGCAAGAAATAAATCAAATCAGACAAATGGAGCTTGTTTACGCAATTCGGTCCACAACCTACATCTAAAGGGTCACGCCCAACCGTAAAATTAACTAAGTAAAGAACAATGGATACGGGACTCTTCACGTGACCCCCTCACTGAGCTCCTCATTTCATCTCCTTCGCTCCTCTCATGGACTTTACACAAATCTCCCGATATTTGCACGGTGAGGTTCCCCTCACTAGAATACCCAAGTTTCCTCGATGGTTACAACTCAAAAATAAAGTGAACAACACGTTCACTGAATTACAAAGTAGACGAGGAGTTACAAACTCTACTAACTTTGGAATATAAATAGACAAATGAGGACATTTGATCTCTACTATCTCAACCGATACTTGATACGTCTTCATCTTCAAACCACGTTTCTATCACATTGTTCAAGTGGTAAATATGTGTCAAGTCATCTACTCCATTACCAGCTCATCTCATGTTGTCGTAGATAAAACTAAATTTGCAACTAATCAATTTTGAGATCCCCTTGTTGCAATTGCCTTATCCTTATCCATACTGATCAATTGATTCAAATCGATTCGAAAATAAGTTTCAAAACTGATTTAAAGATCAAACATCCAACTGATCTTTGCATGGTTTCAATTGAGCCATGTAGCCATCAACTGCTTAGTAGAAAAGTAGAAACAATACCTTGAAAACTCAAGGCTGAACGTCATTTGCAACAGAATAACAAACTGAAACAAGCACGTCGAGTAGAATCCTCCTTCTTCCCTGTTAAATCTTCCAATCGATCATAACAGTACTGATCATAGTCTCATAGATTAAAGACTGATCATTGAACTGGATGCAGGAAAATTCAGTACAGTTGACAATGTGGTTATGATTATTGCGTTACGCCAATCTCAACTCCCTCATGAGACAAATTAACTACTGATGTATCAAGCAATAGAGAGAATAACAAAGTAGAAATCTAGATTGAACAAACAAATAACTGCCAAAATAAGGTATGTATCAATCAGGTAGGAAGAAGCAATTTACGATTTACGAGGAAAGTATCATGATGATCAATTGTACAATTCGCAGAAGTTCTTCTAAAGGCTTCTTCGTCTTCAGACAAGCATGAATCAACTAATCGCTAAAAGAAACCCAAAAATAAGTGCTTGTGCAAGTGAATTCATCAATTCCAAAGAACCTAAACTAAGTACATTCATCTCTCTCGTCTTTCCACTAAAGCTTTATTCTAATGTCTCTACGCTTATTCATAACTCTACTATCTTAAATAGGTATATATTGAAATCCGAAAGCTCGAAAGATGATTGACTCATGCAAGCGCGAAGCCAGAATTTCAATATTCCTTGGGCTAGACTAGCCTAAGCATTGATTCGAGAGGTGTGCTAACTTAGGTATTTTTTTTTGTAGATTTTTTTGGGACATGGCTGCCATGAGCTAGACCAAGGGTTGCATAAGCATTAGTTATTAGTTTGAGGGATGGACTAACTTATGTATTTTTTTTTTTTTTTGTAGATCTTTTAGTAAACAACTACAAGCATGAAGGGCAAACATAGCAGCCATGTATGTGGCTCTGTGCTTGGATTCATGGTAATTAATTAAAGAAAAAAAAACAACCAAAAACATGAACATGAAATTCTGTAACGGCACACTTTCCAAATGGACCACCATGGGGTGCCCACAACCTGACCTACCAGCGCCAGTTGTGGCCCACATGCCATCTCATCCACCATTTAATCATTATTAACCTCAAACGACAACAATTTATTGTTTAAATTGTTACTGAACTCAAGTCATCAATTAAGATTATGTTAAACCCAAATAAATCACAGCATAAGTCTTTAGCATGACAAAATATATTATTTAAACAATTTTTATTCATTTTGTGTGTATTATTTTCTCCGACCTAGTGTTAAGTAGGTTAAACTACTTGGTACCCGCGTCGACACACATATCGAGGAGCATACGTTACACACAGTCTCGCACGTCAAATGGACTATAATAACACACATTGCGATGTCATTTACACTATTTTGATATAAACATCGCAAATTAGCAATTCGGCACACAAAAATTATATTTACCTAGCTCCAGATGGGCACAAGCCTAACTACGGAGTCACATGAGCTTCTGAGTTATCAGCCACGTGCGAATTACATTTAGGCCGCTACAAACTCTCTCTTTTGTGACGGCTGCACAGTCGTAGGGAAAGAAATGATGTAATAAGCATGGAGAGTGTTGTAGTCGAATTGATCTCATATTGAGCAGGACAACAAAATTTGGTATACTTGCCAACATTTTCTAGGTTCTTGATCTCATTTGAGGAACCTGGCATGGATGGTCGACTTCTCTGACCCTGAACTTATTCGTCGTAAACAGTAGTGATTCCATTCCCTGTTAGAAATTGTTGCGATCGATCATAAGAATGCATACATTATACAGTACACCCCTCATTATTAATTATAAGAAATATGAATTTTAGTTTCACAAAGTGACACAAACATACTACAAATACAAATTATATATGGTTGAAACATGCACTTGTTGAAGCTAAAGTACTATACCAATGAAGTCGAGTAATTTTTGGCTACGGCCTTTCATTTACTCTGTTGGAGGGATTACAGAAATCCACACATTCATGATAGAGTGAATTTCAGTGTATAGTGCATTCTTTATCGTTCTTTTGTATAGTTTAACAAAGTCGATCTAAATGGCTTGCCATCCCAATCAGAATCAAATGAACTGCTTTGCATTTGAACCTTGTGAAAAACCGCATTTGCTTCCCCTCTCAAGCGCCTCACCATCGTAATAGTAACATGGACAGTTCCTGTATCAACTGAAAGACTAACCTCTGATCATCAGGACTGATCTTTTCTTTTCCGAAGATCTTCTGCTTCATCACATCATCTAATGCATGTATCAGTAGGCGCAATTTCCACTGGTATTTCGTGCCCCCACAAGAGACTTGACATGAATATGCAGCCTTCTATTCCACTCGATTTGAATGGCAATTCCCTCTGTTTTCCTGTTAGAGTTATTGATTTAATCAGTAGTAATAATTGAGTTTGTCTTAACAATGTATGCATATAGCTAGGCCAAGCCCAAGGTATAAAGGCATTAATGGCATGTTCGCTTCACAGTCTTAGAGTGGATTAACCCCATTGGACTGAATAAGATGGTGTTCGCTTCGCGGATTAACTAGGCCACGGGATTAGATAACAGGCAGGAGAGGGACTATACAAAACCACCAATTTTGGTGGGACTAACTAATCTCGAGTGGTTGGTTATTACAGATTACCAATTTACCCCTCATCTTTACACATTATCACCACTGCCGCTCAATAGCAAGTCGATCAACCCTAATCACCACTGCAGCTCAAGAAGAACAACGTCAACAACCGATCAACCCAAAATCGAAGGAAATGATCGAACACAGAGGCGTCGATCGTTGAGGGAAGGCCAACATCACAACAAATAATCGATCAACCCTAATCCCAACAACCGAGCGTCGATAGTAGAGGGAAGGCATAGTCGGCTAGACACGCGAGAAGGTAAGCTTTGTTCATTGGTTTTCTTCTTCAGTTGTGTCATGTCGTTCCATTATTTTCAAGAAATCTCACCTGTTTTTCCATTATTTTCCTTCATATCCATCACCAGTTAAGTGTTTCGAATTGGTGGAAATTGTTAATCAAGTGCTTGTCTGTGTATCAGGTTGTAGTGTCACGTAAGAATACGTTAACGACGACGCCACGGATGCACACCACTGCTCACCAGAGATGGAGATTGAGCAGAGAGATCGCGAGATCGCGATGTGAAGGAAGAAGGAAATGAATTAGGGATGTCAAGGTCAGGAGATGTAACTTATATGAAAATGTACTTTGGTAAATGTACCATTACAACCACATTTACTCCCAGCCTTAAAACTCCCAACCGAACAAGATACACAAATGGGACTAATACATATAAACTCATGTGTTAGTCTCATCACAAACTAATACCATGATCTTAGGTCTCCCTAAAATGTGAAGCGACAAGTAGGAAGTGTGCTTTCTTGTATAAGAGTATTGTAGATTAGAGACTAGAGAGTAGTAGGAAGTGTGCTTTCTTGTAAATTTGTAACTCCCGTAGGCCTCGTTTGGTTCACTTTTGCCAACTTACAGTGCTAGTGCGAGCGGAGTTAAAGTTAACTTACAGCGAAAGAGCATATTTTTCATGTTTGGTATCAACTTTAAACTTGCGGGGAAGTTACAAATTTTTAAACAATAAAAATATTACACTCTTGTATAGTTTATGTCCTATCGGTGATGTACAACCGAGAATGGGCCTCATGTCGGTGATGTACAACCGAAAAATTAATAATTGTCTCGGTTGTTCATGACCGAGACGGATATTGATATCTCGGCTTTGGTCGAACCCGCTTGACCGAAACTATGGAAATGGAACATTTTGCGCCTTTTTTCTCATTTTGCCAAGAATGAGATTTACAATCGTGCCACCCCTAACACCCCGACGACAGTCTTCATTGTAAGATTATTCGAAAAAGTAGAATTGCACTGAGGGTTGAATACGTTGATAGATCTTGCTCATATCGCAAGTGCTAACGAGGAGGTTATCAGTACTAGTGGTGGAGGTGCCCATAATGAGGAGAGTCACGTAAGAGAGAGGAAATGTGTGCTCATTTCCCTTGTGAAGAGCTTTAAAGATCATGTCGCATTAGGTGGCAATGAGGTGCATACATTTCTCCTTGTATGGAGAGTTTAAAATTTGGAACACATTTCAAGACTTCAACTTACCATTCGGATGAAATGTCGATCTCCTTGAGAGAATTATTGGAGGATGTAAGCATGCTCACCGCCCGAAGATTCATTTCACTTCATTTCGATGAAATGTCGATCTCCTGGTGGTGGCATGCTTGAGAACTTGCGAGGTAAGAACCGACGAATCTCGCTCGGATGCAATTAAGCTGGTGTTGAAACTACTTGGGGTTAGCATCGAAGATGCTGAGGAGGAAATGAACATCAGCAAGGGGCTGACAATGCGAAAAGGTTGGTTGAAGAGTCGATGGTGCCCCAAAGCAGGATCGAGGAACACAAATTATCCTCCCGTGGAATGCACAGCCCGAGCGTACTTGTTGTACTTACTATCTTGCACCCTTTTTGCGGATAAGAGTGGATCTCGGGTATCCATTGCGTTGTTGAAGCTTCTTGAAGATTTGGATGACGTGGGAAACTATGCATGGGGTGCATCCGCATTAGCGTACTTGTACCGACACTTTGGGTCTGCCACCAGAGTACAAGTTTCTCAAATTTCCTGCTACCTCACATTACTTGAGGTTTTTTACTAAATCGACTAGACTTCGTTTCTGAGTAATTACTATTTATTTTTGCATTTTTTTCTCTAACTAGCATTGTATCTATTTGCAGGGATGGGTGTACGAGCATCGCCACACCTAATGCAAAATACATGGACTACGTGCAACCTCGTGTCTGCAGATGGGTTCAAAAGCACGAGACCGTGATGAATCTTGACAAGGTCGGGTCCATTAGGCGAACATTGGACGGGTTGTGCCCAAGTGAAGTGAGATACTCAACTCCTTCTTGTCGGTATATGTTGCATTTAGTTTATGGTTACTAATTATCGTTGTCTATGTCTCATTAGGTCACTTGGGACCCATATGTTAATCACCGGGAGAATGGAGTTGTGCAAGCAATGGCCTTCTACAGTGGCACACTGAAGTACATGGATGTGGTGGAGCTCTACCATCCGGAGAGGATACTGAGGCAGTTTGGCCACGTGCAATCTATACCAGATCCTCCGTACCGGCCATTGGAAGCACATCTAAGCTCTTCTGCACTCAAATACTCGGTCAAGTATGGTTTCCAAGCAAACAATTGGGAGCGTTGGCACAACCATTTGTTGACCCCCGAAGTGCGCGATGAGAAGGCCGAGTTTGAGTTTTTGGCTACACTGGACTATTTGCCTTGGTTCCTCAAAGTCTCTCACCCATTGATCACCAACCCGAGGTATTTCGATGACGACTTGGTTGCAACGACTATCGCTGACAATAAGCTACTTGAGATATTAAACTGTATATAAATTATGTAGAAGTGTTAGCTAACTCTTGACAACACGATATGTATTACATTAACGGATTTAACTTTCTTTTCATCAGCGTAATAGGCGGGCATTGAGAGACATAGCCACGCAATCGGCGATATAACTCATCGACATATTCATGTTGGACCACATTCAAACTGAGTGCCTTGATGTTGTTGTGTTGGATCCTAAGGATTCCATCAACCACATTCCACAAAGTCTCAAAATTTGCCTGACCGTTGCCAAGATGTCGCTTCAGAATGGAATGCGCAGACTCAACCCTCTGTGTTGTTGTTTCCCCAAAGTGCATAAATCGATTTGTCCAGGCCGATACGAATTTCTCCTTGTTCGTTTTTACCCATGTGTTCTCCAAGTAATCAAGAAGACCCTTCAAATTCCCGAACTCACAGCGAAAGTCATTCATCCTAAGTTCGAATAAGGCCTCGAACTTAGCATACATCACACTCGTCCACCTACCCATGAAACGAGCAAAGCCTTCGTTATCCCCAAACATCTTCTTAGTATTGGCCAATACTACTTTGTTGATCTGCCAAGAGCAAAGAAAGTGAGACGATGATGGGAATACTTCTTTGATGGCACTAATAAGGCTTAAGTCCCGATCCGTAACAAACACGTCAGGTTTTGGACACCCATCAAGTATGGATTTCAAGTACTCAAGTGCACAAACATAATTTGCATGACTCTCTGATGATACGAAAGCAAACCCAACAGAGAACGTCAAATGCGTTGAAGTGATGCCAACAATCTCCAACAAAGGCATTCGATACCTATTTATTTTGTAAGTGCAATCCATCAAAATTACCGATGAGAAACACCTTAGAAACTTGACTGAATTAGGATGTGATCAAAACGAATCAGTGATGATATTCGTATCGGGATGCTTCCTATGCCACGACATCCACTTATTCTTTTCCAATATGTGCAATAGTTATTGCATTTGAGTCATCCCACCCGCATCCTCAATTCATAGTTTTTGTCTTGCATTATATATTGTACGCATTGTCGATACGTTTGTAACATCTCTTTGCTTCAACGTATTGAGGATGTCTCTTGGCTTCACATTACCCTTTGTCATCTGCACCACAACCTCCTGCTCCCCCTTATCCAATCTTTCGGCATATGAGTGGTCGTCCAAGTTTTTCTAGGGGTCATGATTGTGCCTCCCACATATAAAAGTGACATACCACAAAGAGTCAGCATTTTCCTTGATGTTAATAAGGAAATGGCATCCACGTTTCTTCGTACCGGTTTGAGTCCTTCTCGTTTCCTCTTCTTCTTCATTTCTTGCTTTCAAAGTAATTTTGGCCGCTTTACCCCTCCCAACTCTTTGTGACATTCCCCTATATGTACCAGACCTCTCACACGCAAGTTTCACCCTTCCCCTACGCTTAATCCCTCCGGCATCAGAGTGCTTCGTCACTAACACAAATTTGTTCTCCCAGCCTATCATTTGAAGCCATGAAATTGTCGCTTCTCTATATGGGAATTGCCTACAAGGTGTAAACGCATCCTTGTAGTCTAAAAATAAAGTAGGAACCGGCATTACCTGCAATACAAACATTGTAACATTATGATCAACCAAAATGCACAGTAAATTCACCAAAAAACTCAAAAACCCAAGTTTTTGGTTGTACAGGTCCGCGACTATAAATACAGTTTCGTTCATGTCCAACCGAGACCTACGAAATAGTCTCGGTCGTTCCATACCGATACTATACCATTAGTTTCAGTCACAGCATGACTTTGACTTACGCGTAAGTCTCGGTGGATGTTGACCGAGAGGTTTCTATAAGTCTCGGTCCTGCGAGGCCGAATCAATCGCGCTCGTGAAAAATCATTTGAGAATTTGAGAAACCGCAAATAAAACACATTAAATTTCAACAATTACCTCTTGTTCTACCTCCTCTTGCACCAATGCAGTACAATCTTCCATTTCATAGTGCAAACAAACTCGGATTGCTCGAATTTATCAAACCCTACATTGACAAACCAAACCATCAATTTCACAGTTTTTTATCCAAAAAATAGTTCCTTCAAAGCTTCATTTCGTTGTCAAACATTGTTACCTCGCTGTCGAATGATGTCAAGACGCAAGAATCGATGCACGCTCGGCAAACACAATTGTGGCTTTAGGTTTCACTTGTAATCCAAGGTGATGTGGTGCCCCAGTTTTGCATTGAAAATGATTTGTGGGGTTTGAGTGAGTATATACGGATGGGCAAAATAGTCATTTCCATTTTAGCGGGAAGAATTATAAAAATTATGGGTGCCTTCATGAATTGGTGGGGTGCCCTTAGCGGTCCTCTAAAGAATTTATCACCAATTCAAGTTGTTGGTTTTGAAGGATATATGTAAGATCACTCTGCATAATTAACTTTTAAAGTCAAAAAGCGATTAATCACATCACAGTGGGTGTAGAGGATCAACCAAGAAATGTGCACCTAACTATTTTTAATTTAAGCATTCATTTGATAACTTTCATTATTTTTTATTTTTCAAATAGAGTTGTCTAAAATTCATTTATTTTTCAACTGTGATCAAAAGTTGAATTCAATATTCATCTTTATCACAACTATATAGACAGGGAAGTTCCTTCAAACACAAGTTCTGCTTTAACATCTTGGCAAAAAAAAAATCTCCTCAACAGATTACTAAGTAAGTTGCAACAAACAACATGTACTAAGTCCCCATTATAAACATCATTAATCATCAATCTTTGAACAACCAAGATTAAGAAGCAAAGAAGGTTTTAGAACCATTAACAGCTGCACTCATCTTTCCACTGCTAGACCTGTCAAGAAACTCATTCATGGATTGTATATACATGTTTGTATTTAAGGTAATAGTTAATGTTGTATATTTACAAGTACCCGCAAAAAAAAATAAAAGTAAAAGAACAGAAGAAACTAGAATTGCAATAAATTTGTTATGGTATGCAATCAACTTGTTTATTGTTGGGCATCGCATGAGTCGAGTAGATTGCCATGTGCTCTCCATTCCGTTTGTAGATCCTGATCAAGAAAGAATTAAACGAAGATATTATGAGAGATAAACGGAATTTTTATTTAAATATTATTTTGATCTTGACAACAATGACATCAGGAAAAATAGTATATGAAGCAGTAAAAACCTCGACTAAGTGTTGAGGCGGCAGAGATCATTTTCAGATTCCTAAGTTGGAACTCCTAGCCTCTGCCCGCATGGTTGAAAAAACTTGCAGCCGCAAATCAAGCATTTCATCAGCCTCCAGGGGATCCTCTTTCAAGCTCAAGGGGGAAGAGTCTTGCAATGTCTAGACCAGCAGGATCGCCTCTGCAATTGGGAAGTGAATAACCAAGATATGCTTAAAATATGATGATGGAAATATTAAGGAATAAAACACAGTTGATAAACAAAGATGATCCATCAATATTTATAGTGAAATCTTAAATGCTCCTGCATGCCCCATGCGCCTATAGTGGCACTTTTGCTCAAACAAAAATTTAGAATCTATGCCAGACTGGTTATCATCAAATGTGGTTAAGGCTGGTAAACGGAATGGTTGCTTTCCTTTTTAATCAATGGAAATCTTCCCAAACTACAAATTAAATTAAGCAAAAATGCTCAAGTTCTTTCAAACCAAGACAAGTATAGGTTATGGAAGTTTCTCAATCGCCTAAACATTTGAAGTAACAAGCATTTGGAAGCAGCTTTGTTCAATAATGAACAACTTTTATTTTCTAATTTCCTTTTTAATGCATTTCAGGCGAGTTGGTGCAATAACATGTAGTTCAATAAATTTAAACGCCAATCTTTTCATACTCTGGACTGGAAACCTACACTTGAGCTGGTCTCTTTCAAATTCTCCAGGGATTCGGCAAGCTCCACTTGCTTAGAGGCTGTTCTGTGTAGTGCCTACATAGCCAAGCAAATTTATTAAAAACTGCAGTCACCAGCAACCAATGACAAACAGAATAAGAGACAGAAAGAGAGAGGACACAAGCATGCAAGGTGGTATCCTTACTTTTCTTGTCTTCTGCAAGTCATATTCTATGGACTTGATACGGTTCAGAGACTCGAGTAAAATGGTGTCTTTCTCTGGAGGAATTCTAGCTGGTTTGTTGCTCAATTCAGTTACCAGTGCTTCCAAGCTCTGCAGCCTTTGTAAACAAGGATTGATGAACTCCTCTTGCCTAGCAGTAATTTGATCTGATGAGTTTGCATCCACCAGATTTCGACTAGGTTGGTTTTCAACTTCTTGTCCAACATTATTTACAGTGACGGATCTACCCAAGCCATGGAATTTAAGATTTACAAATGTGAAGATCCGATGTATCAAGTGAGAAATTAATCTTGCTATGAGAGGAATAAACTTCAATAGCAGTCTTCTAACGTTGAATGCTTCCAAAGAACCATCTGAAAGAATATTGAAGATTACACAATCATAAGAAATGATTCAGGATAAGTAGTTTTCTAGTCAGCAGAACAAAAAGAATCAGAATTTTTTCAGTAATGAAGGAGTTCCTCAATATTGCTAAGGAAGATGTAATGGTGGTAAAAGAGTTCTTCAAAAGTAGATAGTTGAAGTGCCAATGAAACATATACATGCCTCAATCTAGAAAAGAAAACCCATCCAAAACAATAAACTACCTGGGGTTTTCTAAACTACGATATGCATATGATATGAATAGGCTACCTGACAAAAGGCAAAAAAGAACAGTCTAGGTATGGCAAAAAAGAAATGTAGGGCACTTCAATTATACAACAAAGCCTCCATCCCAGATTATTATGCGAGTTGACAATGAGCTTTGATAATCTTTTAAATCCTTCATAAATAATGCATCCTGAGTTATCTTAAGTCTACTCCTATGCCGTCAAATTCCTTCAATTTCTACTGAGTCAAAGTTAGCATCTCAAGCATTTGCAACCCATCTTTAGATATGTTCGAAGCAGCCTCAATCAAAATTAGAATGGATTAGCTACACGGATCCAACGTTTCCATTATGCTTGGTGCGGTAGAGACTGTGATTTTATAATCTCTTAAAGCATTTGTGATCCTTGCCCGATATATACATACCTTCGAATTCATTCAATTTCTAGATAATAAAGATTTTGGGATTGGAGCATTCACGTCATTGTCGTATGTGTCTGAACCACCACAACTGCCCTTTTCTTATTTTTTCCCCTACTGACGCTACTCCTGTTGCATTAAATTGAGCTAAGTGGAAGCGCTTGATCCTTTTACTCGACCCCAAAAAAAAAATTGGGATTGAGCTTCGTTGGTGTTGTTTTGATGGTACTGCTACACCTACCTATTTGAAATGTGATATGAAATGTCTACCAAAAAGGAAATGATATGAAATTACGGAATAAAGCTCTAGAGTCAAAATGCTTTTGGAGATTCACCATGTGAGAGAGCCATTGAGGGCAAGAGTCATTTCTAGCATTCGTTATCAGAAAAGTAATGAAACGCAGGAGTTACATCTTTCCTAACGTGTTCTTTCTCTTCTAGGAAAAGTTAGAATCCTCCCCAGCACTCTACAGAGGCACAATTGGTCTATGTCCCAGTCAAGAGTCAAGACTGCTCTCTGCCAAATCCTTTTTGCTCATCTCATTGCTTCCCCCCAAATTACCCTCTCATCAAGCTTATAGATGTCTGTGGAAGGTTAAATCCTCATCCACGGTAAAGGTGTTAGGTTGGGTTTTTTTCGCGAAATGGTTTGTACGCCATGAGAAGCTTAAAATAAATAAATAATAATAATTAATAACAATCAAACAAGAAACCTATATTCTCCTTATCCCTATGTTGCTACCTTCTAGGTGTTCTTGAAGGTGAAATTCTGGAGCATCATTTAGTTACTCGACGGTGTTGTGGATAAATGGAAATCCCTTTTCTCAAAATGTATCAAGAATCCAACATCAATTGATCGTTTCAGTTCAAATCTGGAGAGAAGAGAAAAGTAATGAAACAAGGCCCATATTAAAGCTATAGGGCACCTGGCAATCTTGGATAACAGCAGTGATTTTGAAGATTAAATTAAGAATGTAGAGCTCACATGGGTGTCCTCTAGGATAACAGCAGCTAGGTGGGGAGTCTCGAGCAAGTTTGCGACTACCACTTATCTGCAGAATGGCTAAACAATTGGAGACTATAATGGGATGAGGAATAGTTATATAGCACGTGTGTTTATTTAATGCTTTTGGTGTATTTGTCTCAGTGTTTGGACCTTTGTTCCGCTTACCATTCATAATTTTTCAATAAAATTCTCTTGTTCCTAATCATAAAAATGACATAGTAATTTTATGTTATCTGAAACCTGATACAGTTATTAAAACCTGTGGTGAGGTTAGAAGAATTTAATTGTATCAAGGCATAGTTTAAGATTTGCAAAGCCGAACCCGTCAAATATTACCTAAAATACTGAAAAAGAATCGACAAACCAGGTAGAATAACAGGTTGCCAGATTAAGTTTATTTCCATACAATCCAATTCTTAAAATCATATATTTACTTTAGACGCTATAAGTCAGAATACAAGTATTCTGTATATGAGCAGAAAAACACTGTTGAATTAGCAAGCAATGAATGCTTAAGATGTATTCAGACAACATATTCAACATCAAAGTGGCAAATTTTGATGTAAAAACATTTAAGCTCATGCATTATAATTGCTAAAAGACATAAAAATAAATATGAAAGAGAGTAAATCTCAAAGATCTGTTCACTAATCTAAAAGCCAATGAAAAAAAAAGCCTAAATTCAATATACTGAAGTTACATATAGAAAATATACTTTTCAATGTTTTCATTAGAAATTTAAAATGGCAATTTTAAAAATGAAAATGAAAATGTGAAACTTGAAACTTGAAGCAGTTTTTGTGAACCTAAATGTTGCTCATTGACCTTAACTACTTCAATAGGCACCTTAAGGATCGGACCAATTGTATTATTCAGCATATTCTGTGACAATGAAAAGAAGTCCAAGCTCTATTGCAGATTGCATCTGCATTCTCTAGGTCCTAACCAAATTCCCAAGGTAAAACAACTCCGATGAAACAACAAAAGCAGCTGCTCTAATACAGAAATGAAATTGGCCCTACAAGATTGAGTAGTTTATGGCGTGACTAGCGTAACAGCTAACCACTTTTTACAAGAACTGGCAGCAACTAAGCATACATCATATTCTAGTTTCTAGTCATAATTATATACCAAAAGAATGGTAGGTGGAAGATCTTGCCTGATGAATGTGTACCAGTAGAATTGGTACTTTCCACTCCAGTGGCACCACTAGTTGATTCAGCAATGCTGTTTACGGTCAAGCGATTTGCCACCCTCTCCTGAGAAAGCTGTTATTCCAGAATAAAGATACCGATTATCATTACAGTCACTCTGCATTTCATATGAAGGCATAAACTTAGAAAAGACAAATGATGCCCATATTTTATCATGAAATTAGCAAATAATCACTAAGCTCACTAAAACACAGTTTATTGAAAGCAAGTGCACCAATCACCACAATGAAAGATTCCCTGTAGAATACTACTAAAGAAAAAAAAAAAAAAAAAGACAAATGATTTTCATTTCACTTCAGCAAGAAAAAGCAAAATATCTGATAAGCAATAGCTGAATTCCAAAATGTTGTTTCCAGTGATACTTAAAGCTCTTAAACTGATTAGAACTTCTAATCAGAAGACAACTGCTGATTATTTTACAGATAAAATAGGGTTTAAAAATATATTTACTTTTTGTGTTTCCATTTCCTGTTCATTGTGCATATATAATTAAAAGTGAAAGAAAATAGGCAGGATAAGGCCAACTGGCCGTATGTTACTACCAATATATACGCTTATTGCTAGCTATAGGTGGAGCTAGGATATACATGTCTGAATTGATTGAGTTGATAAGGTTGGTGCATAGCCTCATATAATCAGAAGTGCACTCCATAACCATCATACCTTTGAATACTCCTAGACCATCATCCGCTCCATATGATTATGATATTACAAGATCAAGTTCAAAGCCAAAAATTTTAATCTCCAAAAGACTGTTCAAGAAGTTAAGATATTGTATAATAATTATAATCCTTACTTCAATTTTATTCATTGGATAATTAAAGCAATATAAAAGCTCACCTTTGGCTTTCAAAATATTATCAAATATCAAATGAGTACAAAAGAGAGACTTTCAAGGACGGAACAAATTCCAAATTAGTTTTGGTCAGCTATTCAAGGACAAGGGCATAGGATAGAAAATAAGAGTCTTTCAAATATAACAATTGTTTGTATCAGCTATAACAGTTCAGGTAGTTAATGTTCAACTTGCAAGCGATCCGATCCACAGGCTATCGTGTCAATCAACAAAACGCCTTAGTGCCTAACTAGTTGGGGTCGGCTAATGGTTCCAACTTCCATTCCACTAGATTTAATGCAATAGATTATCTGATTTTCGTAATCTTTCACAACTTTTATACTTAATAATGCATCCACGTATTAAAGCATTGTGAACAAACTTTGTGGTCTAATATCAAAAACCTCAAGCCTCCCTCCTCATATGACGCTATAGCGCCCCATTCTCTTAACAATTTTGAAATTGAAAACCTTTGACCCCATTTAGTGTTCACAGTCCAATAAAATGCCAAAAATCTAGACGTCCACCAAACCATCCTCAGCTTTGCTACTCTCTTTTTACGTACATGTTTTTTCTTCATCTCCCAGTACTCACGCCTATAAAGCATATATGGCTTAATTATGGTCTAAAAGAATTTACTTTTTTAGTTTGACATAAATATTTCAGTCACATATCACACCTTACGCACTAATCAATTTCTTCCATCTAGCTTGAGTTTTGTGTTTAACGTCATCTCCAATATGTTCATAATTTTGTATAATTGATCCTAAATGTATTTGTAGTAGTTCATCTTTCGAACTTGTACTTCTGAATAGCATGATAAAAGAAATTAATTCAATCTTTTCAAAGTAAAATGCTAAAATAATTACCAATTCAAATCTTCATCTTCTTGCAGTCAAAAGATATTTTGGAGGAGTAAGGTTAATGGGCAAGCCGTTTTCAATAAACTACATGCACAACAAATCAACTTATTTCTTTCCTTTGAGAAGTTTCTACCCAGAAAAAATACTTAAGCTTCTTCTTCACGAACAGTCTTTGTCAAAAGCATGATTTGCATACATATTTAAAAGGATAATTATCACATTTCTACCTTGAAAAATCTATAGAAAAGAAGGAAAGTGCAAAATAAGAGGTCAAATCAAAGAAGATATTTTTTTCATAAACCCTTAAGGTTAGAGACAATCTCATTGGGTTGTGCTGCATTGCAATCTTGTAGTCAACAAGAAAATTAAGACCACTTGTGGAAGTACAAAAACCATTGCTTTCATTCTTTTTAAGCTTCAGTTGGAGTTGGGGGAGGGAACTGCTACTAAAACTACTGAGTTTGACAAAAATATTGTTGCTGCAAGGGACTTTTGTTTTCAGGAAAATTTCTTTGATTTTAACTCTAATCCATAGCTTCAAAAAAATTGCATTTTCAATCTCCTTATCCTCCGTTAAAAAATAATCAGTGAGTGCAGAAACATGCACCATAGAGTATATTGCGCTTGATTGCCAAAAAAGTACATTGCACTTGCCTTCCTTGTATAGAGCACTTATCTCATCCTCTACGTCTACAACTCTTTCATCTGTCATTTTTTATATGGGACATCCCTATGCTCGGTTCTTGTATCTGAATTCATCCCCTTTTTCTCGAACAAATCGTTTATTCTTTTGTTTTAGCATTTGACTAGTGTACGCATTTTAAGACATCAGTTAATGTTAATTTATAATAACTAAAATTGGTCTCACTATTATATCTCAAGCGGTAGACTTCTATAGTGACAAGCACAACAACAAGAACAATAAAGAGATGGATTTATGGACATAAAAATGATGCAGCATAAAGTATTGAGTGGGATGCTTTGTTATAAATTGGAGAAAGTTAATCTATGAGAACTCACATCTTCAAATAGTGGAGTCAATTGAGAATTTTCAAGCTTAGATAAAGAGTGCATATCATCAACATCTGACCCAGACACACCAGAAGAGGTGTCTGTCCTGACAACCTGAAATTATAATTGGCCCAACAAAGTTAAGCATACAATGTGTGTGGGGGTGGGTGTGGCGTGGGTGAATGTGGGTATGAGGATGCTTGGTGTTGTGTGTGTGTGTGTGTGTGTGTGTGTGTGTGTGTGTGTGTGTGTGGGGGGGTTGGTGTTATGCATAAGTATGAAGAATGAATGAAAGAAACAATAAAACCCAAGTCTTTCGTCAACATATCACCTTAGGCAAGCATAACCGTATTTTCCCATCCTTTTCTGAAGCGTCAAAACTTTCCTCGAAAGAATTTCTCTCTCTAGGAAGTACAAGCTGGAGAGATGCCAATGAAAATGTGGTAAAAGTTAAAACTCTTTTTCCAGCTGAAATATTAAAGTCCGGACCTCCTAGAATGCCAAAAATCATTATCAAACAACATAGTGGTTAGATTAGAAAACATCCAATTGTACCTTCATTATCTCAGGATCATTCCATGGACCCTTGTCTGATCTTAGACATCCTCCATTTGGACATACGCAAGAGCCACCAAGAAATTCTGGCAATTGGCTGTTTAGAATAAGTTGAAGATTAGGTTTTATAAAAAGTTCCATGAGGACCTCTTGAGTTGGGTTAATATCTATAATGATATATAAAAAGACAAAAAAAAATGGATACTTGAACCTTGAATCAATAGATTCCAGCAGCTTATTAAGGTATTTAGTACCTAAAACCTGAAAAAGAAAATCAGAAGAGAAACAGTTTCTTAGTGGTTCCATAAAATCTGAAATGTAGAAGAGATCACAAGCATCATGGTTCCACTTACATGTATCTTCGAGGTTGTCTTTGGGTCAAGAAAGCCTTTCACTGTGTTCCATAGCAATTTGAAACCACTACCAGCGTTAACAATGAACATCTGATGTAAAGTCTGCAGAAAAAAGCAATTGCACTAGTGATAAAATCTATGAAATATTTTCATAAGAAGAAACTGAAACTTCATTTGTCTCGTGAAGTAGATACCTCAGGATAGTTTTCGCTGTCAATTTTCTGAATGTGCAAAACAAGATCACGTGCAACCTTACCAAAACCCATCCAGTGCTGCACACAAAATTATGATAAGCATAAGACTTTTGGGTAGCAGACACTACCAGAAACAAATATCTCAAACACTCATCATTGAAAATTTATAGAGAACTACCACGCCATGGACATCCAATATTGTTGTCGTAGATTCAATATGTCTTTTGGCTGCTATGGAGCATGCAGGGAATCTCATAGTAAAGGCCCTTTCAAATTCCTGGACATGATATTTTAGATATCTTTCCACAGTGGTAACTCTCAAGAGCTTTTCTGGCTCGACTTTGCCAAGTCTCTCAATATAGATAGGTCTTCCCTCTCTGTCCATTCCGTGGTACCCATGAGGATAATAGTTTTGAACTTCACCAAGCTCATTGAAGCTGAAGTCCTATCAAAGCATGTCACAGACTTAAACTTATTGCATAAACCATAACTCCATATGATTAAGCAAATTGAACTCTACTTTTAAAAAAAAATAAAAGAAAATATTGCAGCAAATATTGAGCTGTGAGGAATTTCTTTTTTCTCTTCTTCTCATCTTAATTTCAGTTTTATCATCACGTAACAAGTATGGAGGTATTCAAACCAAGAATGATATAAAACGAGTCCAATCTGTACAAAGTTCAACGAAGTATTGCCAATAGAACAAGTAATATTGCAATCAATGAATACAAAATGTTGGCAGTGTTTTCAAGGCGGCACCTTAGGCGTTTAGAGGTGTCCATCGCCTAGTCCTTGATTAGGCAGGCAGTGGACTTGAAAAAAAAAATTTAAAACTTTTCAAGGAGGTTTCTATAATTTTCAAAACTTTTTTTAATTATTTTATTATTTTTATTTGTTTGAAAATATTTTTTAGGAGCATATGTTGATGAGAATGTGTAGGTGAAAAAATGTCCCTTACTGTTGAAGGGTCTTCTAAAAAAATTAAATTATTTCTTAACGAGGTCTAAGTAAAAAAAATTTGTCCGCCTAGACACCGCGTAGACTAGGCAGGGCTAAAACGCCTAACACCGCCTCGCCGCCTTGAAAACATTGAATGTTGGTGACTGAGATCTTCTCCGCTATAGATGTAAATGTATCAGCAGACAAAACTTTAAAGAAACCGACAAATATTTATGAAAAGATTATGTTTTATCAGGTTAATAAGCTATGTTAATTTGACTTTTTCTGCCTCTTTTCTTAGCAGGCCTCCTTCGCCATAATTGATTGGTTGTTTATCTTATTTATCTTTTTCCATTTTAATAAATCCCCAAATGAAAACAAAATAAATTGAACATAATGTTCACTACAACCAGTAAACCTCTTATTTATCTTTTTCAATTTTAATAAATCCCCAGATGAAAACAAAATAAATTGAACATAATGTTCACTAAAACCAGTAAACCACGTGATCTAGGTAGTTGAGAAACAGGTTGCATGTCCAAATGTAATTGCTCATTTCAGAAATTGATCAAGGTTAGGAACAAGATTAGCCCCATAGCTAGTTTCTGTTAAAACAAACTAATTAGTTGGACCTCCAAAGCTTTAGCTAGAGTAGGTCATCTCTGCTCTTTCTTAATATGATTTCATAGTTTCTTAAAAAGGGTTTCATGGCCATATTATGGTATCTAATCTATGATTCAGTATGGACACGTATAAAGAAGCTTTCATGAATCATGAGACTTGGGTTGCTTGACAAGCATAGATGTGGCATTGGGATTTAAACAAAAAAAAAAAAAAAAAAATTAGTCCCAGGAAATATAAGAACTAGTTTTGGTCCCTCAAATTTTAATATAACGTTCGTAATCATCCATCCAATGCTATCTCAACGACTATCATCAACCAAATGACTGTTTGTTTCCTCAAAATATTGATCATGTAAACAGTAAACATTATAACACAACAACATAGCCTCAGTCCCAAATTAATTGGGGACAGCTACATGGATCAAACTCTTCCATTGTGCTCGATTAAGTGAGTAAACATTATAATAATTCAGAAAAACTAAAATTTTACGTTGATAATGATTCAAGATCAATTAAACCTACTAAAGGCAGCTAAACAATCACATTATAATACGAGTATGTAATCCTAATTTATCATATTTAACTGCTCGACTACTAAATTACCCCATGCAAGAATGTAGGCGTAACCCAACTCCCTAGATAGAACTTGGTTCAGCACTCAGACTGTAGAGCTGAATGTAGGGCAAAATGTAGCCGGACATGGGAAGTCAAGAGTGAATACGAGGAGCATACACAAAAACTCCTTTGATGGATAAACCATTAAAAAGTTGACGAGGAATATGAGAACAACACCTCTCGGCAGTCACTGAATAGCATTTTATTGCACATTAAAAATTTTAAACTCATACGGATAACATTCTTTGGTATAAGAAAGCATCATTTAAGCAATCTACAACTTAGAAAAAGGAAACTACTACAGCATCTACTTACAAGGATTATTTTGAGAAAACTGCAAGAAGAAACATGCAATGATGCAAACTATGGGCAATTAACACTTGGACGGTGATATAATAAACATATTGTCTTTTGAAAGTCAGCGTTATCCACAAAAAAGGAGATCAACCATATTGGGTAATGGTCTCACCTGTAAAACAGTGTCCACCCCATACGCTTTCCTCCACTTGAGCATTTCTGACCACATATGAACTGCTTGCTCAATGTCAAATTTTCTTGCCTTCAAAAATCTGCAATAGCAAAACCAAATATCTAGTCTGAACACTTGAAGAAAAAGAAAAAAGTCAATTATGCAAGAAAGCGTCCACAATGTACCAATCATAATTATTTTCTGGACAGAAACAAAATGATTCTAGTCACAAATAGAACAAAGAGAATAACAAGCAGAAAAAGAAACAAGCCGAATCTCAATTCCTTGCTATACCGAGTTTTTCCTTTATGGCTGGGAAACAAGTATGCACATAATGAAATATTAAATGACAAAAGCTTGGTAGGACTGCTTCATCTCAAGCAAACTATAATTTTTCCAGAGTGCACAAGCAGATGATTTCATTGAAAGAAAGTTTATCAAGTTTTTCTGCACATTATCTGATTCGAGTATTCCCATTCTAACTAGTTGCATAAATCTTCGAAGACAAATGTTGAAATTCTTCAGATGCACAGTAATTTATCTAATCATAAATTCATGATTCCCCTTCACAAAGCAAAATGTACCCAAACATCACCATGTGTAACCTCACTGGTTCACATTGTAATACATAATGAAAAAGCAGCTATAATCTTCTTTGTCAACAAGGATTTGACCAGCATTCCGAACAGCAGTTCCAAAAGATCTGATTTTTTGGTTCTACACCAATAACCAGTACTAAAAGAACACAAATTCTCATAGACATAACAAATGCAATCACCAACACATAAACCAAAGCATTACTCGCCTAAGCATCGTGTGGTACTCATCATGGCGAGTCGGGAGCAGGTCCTTCGCCATCAAAACCTGTCGAAACGAACCGACAGCTTCCTCCTCCGCCGCATCCCGCTCTTCCTCAATCGAGACTCCAGAAAACCTACAATTCACAACACGCCTATTCCCTCGCTTCCTAAGACTATGCGTAAGCCGCGACGACGCGTGCATTGCCCTCTTCCTCATCGATCTCCGACTCCTCCTCTCATCCTCGGAGACCTCCACATCCAAACCTTTCCCTTTCCGCTCATCTTCTTGCACCATCGTCCCCGAACCCTTCCCTACCATGAATTCAAAGATCCTAATCACCAAAAACCCCAAAATCCTCCAATCTTTGCAATCAAAACACGAATTTCAGCCAAAATTCAACTGGCATTATCTCCACAACATAAGAAAACACAGATCGGACACCGATCCCCAAATCTCTCCAATAAATACAAATCAAATCCACGTATTGTTCGATACGAACGATGGAACAGAGATGAAGCTCGGAACTAGGTTGTTTCCGGATTGAAATCTCAAGATTCTTTCGATTCTGGAAACGAATCGATCGATCGAAGACGCGATCGATGTATTTGTAGGCGATGAGGATCAGATCGAGCGAGCGATCCACATTCGAAGATCTCTGGCGATTGAGAGAATCGCACGAATTGAAGGAGACGAAGAGACAGAATCTGAGAAATTGAAATCTCTGTTTATCGTGTATGGGTTTGTTTGTGTGTTAGCGATTTGTGTTGTTATTGTTGTTGTTGTTGTTACGATACGTTGGGGAAGTGAGGAGTGCGTGAAGGGAACGAAGCGGGCGAGCGAGCGCCCTTGTTTTTTTTGTGTTTTTGGTTCCGTTTGGTTGTGTTTGCGTTTTGGGTTTTTTGATGTGACGTCGCTTTCTCACTCGCCTTCCTAATTCAACATTCGCCTGCAACGGCCAGTTGGGCGCTTTTGGGCTCCACGCAACGCCGTTACTGCCGCGTTACCAATTCTTCAACTCTTTCGTTTTCTCCTCATTAATTTTTTTTTTCTAGAAAACTTTATGTTTCATTATTCTTTTTTTTCAATTAACTTGGAAAAACAATTGTATTTGATTTGTCTAAAATCACTCAGTATCCAAAGTTTATTTGCCCGACTTATTTAGACTTGAGTCGAGTGAGACTACTAGGTGGCAACAAAGCTTTTCTCTTAAATTTTAATAAACTTGATACTCGATGAACAAACTTGTGACCACTAATTAAGGCAAAAAAATAATATTATATTTAAATTTAAGTAGAATATTTTTGTAAAATAATAAAACCAGAAGTACTTTATTAGCTTGTAGTATTAGTGATCTAATGTACTTTTATTAAGGAAATATTGGTTCTATGTCATGTCATGTATGGATGCATTGATAATTAATGAGATCTTTATTTTACTACGAGAATAAAAATAAATGATAACCTGCAAAAACTAACAATTGTTATGAAATGAATGACCACTTGTTCATGTATGTGATCACATTGTGAAGCATGGTTCCCACATTGAATTGTAACATCAAGCATGACTCTCACTTCATGTAACTTGTAATCTCTCCAATGTACACCAACTCTTCAATGTATTATCTATGATGCTTGTGATGTGTTGTATGACTTGTGGTGTATGTATAACTTATACATATTGTATAAGTACAATTATCATTATCACCAAATGGCCTATGTAAAGGGTGTCAACTTCATTGTAATTTACACACCAATGTTGGAATGAAAATCTCTATATTTCTCAACTCTAGCTTTCTTCTCTATTGTCTCCTCTTCTCTAATTGTTCTAGTAGTTCTTAATTTATGTCTTTTATGCTTAAGTCTCTAGCAAGTTCAACTTAAGTTTTATTTGGCTTACAACTTAGTTTACAACACATTATTAGCACGAAGTTGCTCTACAATATGAGGTTTTGAAGATTAAGAAGCTTTTCAAAGATATAAAGCTAAGAAGTTATAATTTTTATTAATTTAAATAAGTTCAATTTATTTCTATGTTGTCATGGTTAATTTCTTTTTTGTTACAAGCATATTTAATTATGTAAATGTATTTTTTATTCATACATGATGCATTGTAACGTCACCGACTACGAAAGTATGCTCTGTAGCTGCGTCTTGTACAATCTTTTACATCAGAAATCAAAAGTTAATGTGTGACATATATATAGCTTTTCTCTTAAAACTACAAACGATTAGTTATTGTTATATTCTTGATTTTATAATACAAATAATGCTATAAGTTTGAATTGATAGTGGGTAAGTCTTGTCTCCGGTAAAACTAAACATTGAAAGGGAGATGGGTTATCCCGCTCGATGATGCATGGTATTTAGTAGACTATGTCTCGTCACCCAACCTGGAGGTTGTCCCACCAACTCATACGAATAATACATTTTGTTTATTAATGAATCAAGTTGTGAACATATATTTAATCATATATTATGTTTTTACATAAAAATGGAAAAACTATTTTATATTAAATTTATTTTCAAAATATTATTCAACCATAGTTGAACTTGTTGCCTTATTATATTACCGACAAGAATTACTTGTCGTGACAATTAGATATTATAATTTGTGAATAAAACATCTATGCAAGATTATGTTGTGGTATACAAAATTTAAATCATTTGTCAATATCTCTTTAGAGATTTGAAAAGTGAATATTTCACTTTATATATCTTTTCACCCTATGGAGTTATATATATATAAATACCAACAAAGGTACTGTTCCAAAAGCTCAAAATGAGCGGATGAGTATCAAGCTACAAAATTTAATCGGTCAAATATTAATTATAATTTCGCAATTTTAATTACCTCTATGTTAAGGCTACGTGAAAATATGACTGATGAGACAATAAAAATAAGATCACGTGGCCCGCCTCGATTTATTGCTGCAACAAATATTGAGTGCGCACGTCAATCCAATAACTATTAAGGATTGATTTCTTGTCTCATGGTAGTTGAGTAAAATAATGAGATACTATAAATATAATATCGCTCATGTCCAATTAGTTCAACTTCAAATTAAGAAGCATATGTCGCATATAATGATCATGATCACAATAATAAATTTATGGACGTGGAAAAAGTGAAAATATCAAGTAAATGTCGTATTGACAATTCCACCAAAAATTGGAACAAAAGTGGTGCACCACTACAAATGGCAAATAATTATTAACAATGAGCGCTCATAATTGTGACATTTTTTGGTCATATATGAAATGTTATTTTGCCTAAATATTGTCATATATATACATGAATATTTTAGTGACCTTAACCATGCCTTTAAAATCAAAGGCAAAATATTATGAATTTTTCATTAAAAATGACTCAATAAAACAGACACATCGAGATGTGTTTAAATCGTGACCTAAATATGGGCGATGAGTTTATGTCTTATATATCGCGCTACATGCATGTACATTATAATATAAAAGTGAATATTTCTCGAATTCGAACTTAGCGGAGGCTAATGTTCAAGCAATATCTGATACAACAATTTTATTGTTAATGTTTTGTTCAGAAGAAGTCTACTCAGAATAATAGAAAATTTATCTATATGAATATGATTTAATCTGAATATAATATTCTCGGCTTTAACTTCTTGAATATATAAGGCACATTAAAACGAAGTCGTCATTAATCAAATGACATTCATAATGTGGAAAGATCTATTTGATTATCCATAATCATCAATAATGCGAAAAAATGGTAAATTCGCACGGACATCCTTTATTGAACTTGATTTTTTTATCAGCTAGAGATTATCTCAAGGCAAATCAATAGGAGAGTTATATTGATTTAACTCTCTATTAATCATATTATAAGATGCATTGAATCCCTAATAGGGAATTTATTCATAGCAAGTTTTGCTAATTATCACTTTAATGAAGCAGTTTTCTCACCATTAGGGGGGAGATATAAGCCAATTCAAAAGGAATGACGTGGAATTGTTTGAAACACATCAAATTACATTAAATTTGTTGTATTATGATCCATGTATAAATTAATATGAACTCAAAGTTCAAAGGATCATTCAGTAGCAACAAGTTATGAATCAATTACTTGATGTAAGTACTATATACAAAACGTGGCAATCATATGCTTCAACATTAAATGGTTCATATAGAAAACGATGTTCATGTGTAACAAAATGCACAAGATGTCCCACCCATGTGAACATAAGGGGGAGAATCAAAATGAGTTATTGGTTAGTGTATTGCATTGTTTTTCCCTTTGCTATGGTTTTATCCTATTGAGTTTTCTTTGCAAAGGTTTTTAATGAGGCAATTTTAACAATATTAAAACTTTGTATTTAGATTGATTAGTGTATTGCACTCTTTTCCTTTCGCTATGGTTTTATTCCACTGGGTTTTCCTAGCAAGGTTTTTAATGAAGCAATCTTAACATTATTATACTTCATATAAAAAAAATAAAAAATAAATTATGAGAGCAATTAATGTACTCTTTCTCCTATACTAGATTTTTCCTACTGGATTTTTTAGTAGAGGTTTTAATGAGACATTTGTATCATCTCTAAGTGTATTAATGTGTTGCACTTTTTTTCTTAGCTATAGTTTTGTCCTACCGAGTTTTCCTAGCAAGGTTTTTAATGAGACAATCAACAAATATTATACTACAAAGCAATATTGTGACGACCCTAGTTCCCTACGACACTGGGCCCTGCCCGGCCTAAACCCACGTGGACCATGCGACACGTAGCACATATAGTTTACGGGTCATTACAAATATTATACTCTTTTCTTGTACTAGATTTTTTCCCACAGGTTTTTCTCCCACATGATTTTTTCTAGTAGAAGTTTAACGAGACACATTCTTTCAACAAGTGTCATCCAAGGGGGAGTGTTATGAAATGGATGAACACTTGTGCATGTATGTGACCACATTGTGAAGCATGGTTCTCAGATTGAATTGTAACATCAAGCATGACTCTCACACTTCATGTAACTTGTAGTCCTTTCCAATGTACACCAACTCTTCCATGTATTGTCTATGTTGCTTGTGATGTGTTGTATGACTTGTGGTGTATATATAACTTGTACACATTGTATAAATAAAATTATCATCATCACCAAATGACCTATATAAATGGTGTCAACCCCATTGCAATTTACACACCAATGTTGGAATGAAAATCTCTATATTTCTCAACTCAAGCTTTCTTCTCTCTTGTCTCATCTTCTCTACTTGTTCTAGTAGTTCTTATTTTATGTCTTCTATGCTTAAGTCTCTAGCAAGTCCAACTTAAATTTTAGTAGGCTTACAAACTTAGTTTACAACAACAATTTCTTTTTCAAGAATTTTAAAACAGTGATGATTTAAAATATCGTCACACATTCTAAGTGAGTATAGTGGGTTCGGTGGGCTCGCATAGCTTCAAAGTTTCGTATTGGACCTGAATTATTCTATTAATCAAGATCCATAATGGTTTTAGATTAAATATCAACTAAAGTTTTATTTTTTTTAGCCATTTATTTTCTAATTTTCTTCATTACAACTCATAAAAAGATTATATATTGATACGAGTGGGTTTGGCCGTGTGGGCATATGCTTTCAATTGAAGAATGTTGTGTACGTGCTCATTACATCTCATGATTTTAAACTATAATAATGATCTTATAATAAAAATATGTAGTGCAGGGGTTCCAACAACTTTAGGTGCAATAGTGTATAGGTAATCACGTTTAACATTTTAGAGAAATCAATACGTTATAGACGTAAAAAATACTCGTATCACCATGTAAAATAACCAAATTAATGCAGATAAATATTCAAAATTTAAAAATAATAATAATTTTAAACTGCGCGCGTGACTCTAGAGAATTTAGCTTTGATACTAATGTAAGGGGTACGCATCAAGTTGAAGAAGTCAGGTGGCTTGACAAAAAAAAAAAAATAAAAAATAAATAAAAGGTGAGGCGTGGTTCATCATGTCTAATAATTTCGTATAATTACGCTAAGGCACCATCAATTTATTATAATTGTATCTATGGTATTTGATTTGTATTTGATCAAATTCATCAGTGTTTTTTTACGTAAAAAAAAATATTTTTTTTCAACTTCAAGAGAGTTGAACCACGACCTCTTAAAACTTTACTTTTTACGCAACTACACAAGTGATGCCCCATTCTCACCAAAGATGATTTGACAAAAAACTTACTCACAATATAACACCAAATAATCTCACAAAAGTGACGAAACTCTATTTTATTTAATGACAAAACATATTTTTTAGTCCTTTAACTTTGAGTATTTTATGTTTTTGGTCCTTAAACTTTTATTAGTGTATATTGATCACTGAACTTTTATTTTTGTATATTTGGTCCATGAACTTTTGAGTTTTTTAGGTTTTTGGTTCATAAACTTAAGTTTTTTATGTTTTTGGAGAAATTAATTTTTTTCAACTTTTGTTGATCGATGTGAGTCGTTCAATTCAATAATATAAACAATTTTACTTTTCTCGACTAGTCACATGACATTTATATTACCCACATCCACAAAACTTAATACTTTAAATTGTGTAAGAATTAAATATAGATCTTTGTAAAAATTGAATTATCAAATATGTAGTAATAAAAAGTTTATGAACTATAGCTGAAAGAAAAATTTGAGAACTGAGACTCACAATTACTCGGTAGTCCATCATTTTCATTGTAGGAGTAAGTACAAAGAGACAAACAACATTTGACCCGTCGATTGCCGACATCGAGGGTTTGGATTCACTATTCTGAAGAGACACACGATTTTCCTGTACCACAGCAATTAAACCTTCACACGTCACATCAATGGATTTCTCAAGCACGTGGGCACGTGGCTCTCCCTGACGAAATTCTGCTAACGTGGGACGACACCGACAGACTACAGTGGTACCGTTTGGAAGTTATTACTATTGATGTCCAAAATAGAGACGATCAGGTGGACCCGACAAATCTGATGCAGATCTCCTCAAGATG
Source organism: Stephania yunnanensis (assembly GCA_039657365.1). Taxonomy (NCBI): domain Eukaryota; kingdom Viridiplantae; phylum Streptophyta; class Magnoliopsida; order Ranunculales; family Menispermaceae; genus Stephania; species Stephania yunnanensis. Next base: position 8,723,421 of record CM077582.1, read on the forward strand.
CGTGCATCTAGATTACTGCACGTGATTTTTGATCTTCACTTAGATGGAAAGTGTTAGCCCCTCAATAGCATGACCCGAGTAGGTAGGGTGGGCTGGACAATGAGAAACCTAGCAAATAGTAGAGTTTTGAAGGACTCGGATGGTTTCAGAAGACTTGGTTGCGGGATAGCATGCCGGATAACATGCGGGATGGATGAGGTGGCACATAAGCGTGGACGAGGTCGCAGCTAGGCACGGCGCCTAGGCGCGGACGAGGTTGCGCCTTGGCACGTGCCATGGCGCATCCCTAGGCACAGGCGGGGGCAAGCCTTGACAAATTCCCTTGGCACGAGCAAGGTTGCGCCTTGGTAGGAGCAAAGTCGCACCTTGGTAGGAGCAAAGTCGCACCTTGCCAGGTTCATTTGGCATGAGCAAGGTCGCGCCTTAGCAGGTTCCTTAGGCACGAGCAAGGCAACACCTTGGCAAATTCCTTTGGCACGAGCAAAGTTGCGCCTTGGCATGAGCAAAGTCGTGCATTGGCATGAGCAAGACATACTTTGGCAAGGGTTGACTAAGTTTGACTTGGGCGTTGACTAAGTCAAAGTACGATTGGTCTCATTTCTTGATTAATGATTAATTATGTTCAATTCTTGTTTTTTATAATAAAAATAATATTATAATTTTGAGTTGATAGTGAGTAAGCCTTGTTCTCGGTAAAGCTATCCCGTTCAAGGTGGCATGGTTGTTACGTAAATTTTTGTCTCGCCACCCAACCTGGATGTTGTCTCACCAACTCTTACAAGTAGTATATTTTGTATATAAATTAATTAAGTTGTGAAAATGTGCTTAATCGTATATTATGTATTTTACAAAAAAAAGAAAACTATTTATGTCGTATTTGTTTTTCAAACATATTATACTCGATCGAATTTGTTGCCAAAACATTATTAACAAGAATCACTTGTTTTGACAACTAGATGCTAACATTATGAATAAACTATTTGTGCAAGGTTGCACTAATATCTATTCGTCAATATCTCTATAGATATTTGAAAAGTGAATATTTCACTTTATAATTATCTTTCACATTATGGAGCTATGAATATAAAAACCAAAATTGGTGATGCTACAATACACTTTAAACGAGCAACTGGGTCTCAAGCTATAATACTCTAATCAAATATAAATTAATTATTATTCTTCAATTGTTTTCTTACCTCTTGGTCGAGACTATGCGGAAATGTAACTAATGAGACAATGATAGAAAAATCCACGTGATACGCCTTGATATATTATTCTAACAAAACATCAAGCGCGTATATCAATTCAATATGAAAAATATTATGAATTGATTTCTTGCCTCACTGTAGCAGAGTAAAATAATGAGATATTTGTAATGACCCTAATAAATTTAATCCTAATTAATTGCCTAATAGGATCATGACGTGGCGGCTAATCTTACGTGGCAACTCGGTCAGAACTCGGACGTCGACACCGATGTCGTAAATTCAATAATTGTATTTATGTGTGATGCATTGAATATATATATTTATTTATGTGTGCACGCGCAACTGCATTGACGATATTATCAAATTAACCAGTGAGCGTAATTCTCGAGTACACATGTATTTGGGTAAGTCAAATATTGATTGTAAGTTGGTCTAATAGAACTTATTTAATTGAAATGCCTAAAATAAGTCCTAAGGCATTTTAGACATTTCACAAAGTATATTTTTTAAAACATAAACTAGAATAATTAGGTGTCAAATTTTTTTTCTTATGAGTTATGGAGAGATAATAGCAATTTTAATAATTATTAAATAAAAAAATTATATGGTGGTGGTTCACCCACTTTTAGACTACTTTATTTTATCTTGAATTACTGTTTAGATCCTACTGGCTTTTACTTACCTGGGCTCGTCAATCTCGTGTTTGACTGAGTGCAGAGTCGCAGACGAGTAGCAAAGGAAAAGCTCCATAGCTAGGTAAATCCATTGTATTATTATATATACTTGTTTTAGCAACACTGGGATTATGGGCATGTAAATTGTGTATTTACTCTCCTCTAATGATATATCTATGTTGGGTTCCACAATTAGGTTGCCTAACTCTTTTACCTTATTATTGAAATATTTAATATAGTATTGCTTATGCTAAATTGTAAAACAATGAAAAATATTAATAACTCAACTTAAAACTTTTGAATTTACTGATAATGATGGATTAGAAGGCTAACTAGGTCTGCGTTGACCTTGCGAGACTGGCTCGGGGGTCCACATGGGCTTAGGCCGGGCGGTGCCCAGTTTGTGGGAAATTGGAGGTCGTCACAGTTGGTATCAGAGCTAAGGTTTTACATTTAGCTCTTAATTAAACCATAACCAACATAAGACATAAATTAGCGGAAGTTAGGAACGGTTGGAACTTAGAGTGAGACCTTATGATCATGACTTAAGTCTTCGTTGGGAAGTGAGGAGAGTTGGAGAAATTAAAATTTGAACTATATGGGATATTTGATGTGTTGTATTATACTAGTATCGATAGATATATAATATAACTACTTTTATAGCCGTATTCACGCTTGTGTATCACGTGAGACACGATGAGTAAAATTGAAAAAGATTGACGATAAATTTATGGGATTAAGAGAAATTGATAATAAAGAAGATTGATGGTAATGATTAATTGGACATAATAAGAGCGAGTAGATACCAAAGTACAAAAATAAAATTAAATAATAGATTCCAATTTATGAAATTGGAATTTGATACGGGAATCAAATCCGTAGTAAAGATTAGAAGAATTCATAAAGTTAGAGAATTTCATGTAACAAATCATGAAGATTCGTTACGATAGAGATCCCTAAATCGTATGCTATTATTCTCTTACTTTGTTGACTATCTTAGACATGTAAATTTAGTATAGTAATGCAAGGACGCCTAAACTATATTTAATTCCTCGATATAAAAAAACTTATTGTGTACCTTAAGGAGTTAGATTCAAGTTACCCATAAATCTTGAAAACTCCCTGCACGTGTCTCTAGGGGATTCACTTAGAACAATTAATGTAAGGAAATTGATGTTGTTTGATAATATAAAATGAATGAGAACTTAGTCTAGGCATACGCCTCTGTATGATAATATGTATATGAACATTTGAGAAAGCAAAGTTTGATTTTTTTTTTTTTTTGTGAAGTGACATGATAAAATAAGGGATGTGTAAATATATATATATATTTAAGAGTGAGTTAACACAGACTCTAAGGGAGCAGAGTGTCGAGATGACTTGAGAACTAATGAAGAAGGCATGTACGGACTCCTCTAGCTTTGACGAAAGCTCTAGAGTAGTAGTGCTCGATCACAGGCCCAAGTAATTCCACTCTAGTCACACTATTCATTTATAGTCTTATGGTTGGTGAAGTCGACCACCACTTTTGAGGACTTAGGAATGAATTAAATGTTACAGGCAAAGGTAGAGTCCGTGAATCATTCTCGAGGTTAAAGGCAACCTAAGTATAAATCCTACGAGATTATAAATATTAAGATTCTCGCATATTTAGAATTGATGGAGATATGCCAGTAAGCATACTTAAGGGAATTCTCGTGTGAGTAGTGCATGTTGAAAAGAACGAGCACCTTTGAATAAAGTGAAAAAGTAATGGGACTTTGTAAGGTTGCTAAGATTAGCAATTCACCTAATTTTTTTTCATGATAGAAAAGGACAAACATTTATGAATCGAATGAATGGGTTACTCGAGAGAGAACTTGAAGATTGATAGGGCTAGGTTCTTCAAGATTTTGAAGGACACCTATCATGTTTCAACAACCCTAGTTATTCAGGCTGTGTGTGTTTTTATAGTTCACGATAGTTCACAACCTACCTGAAACATCTTCAGTACAGGCAGGGCCTATAGTGGCCGAGAAGGCATAGGTTCAGGTTGAGCTCGTACTTCATACACTTGAGGCATTACTTGAGGATACGTTGAACATGCCGACTGATACGAGTGTTAGGGCTACAACTGAGGCGAAGCAAACTCACACGTTTCATATGCATTTTTCGGAGAATTTGCATGGGGGTACGTTGAGGCTACATATATATGGTCACGTGAAGATACATGATGTACTTGCCATACCAGCGCAAATACAGTCGAGTATATCATCAACTTCACTGGTCGATGAGGTCGATGTCTAGTGGCGTACTATGGAGGTGTCGATGGGGAACAGTCCGTACCTAAAGAGTACTAAGTTTCAAACCATTTGACAGAGGACCGGGGAGTCAGTTGTAGTACATGGGTCAGTATATACATGTGATGAAGTATGCTAGGTGTACGACCGACACGGACACTGACCAGGCTTACTACGTCATACACGATTTCTGGACGACAACTCCGAGCATAGTACATGAGGCTTACGTGAGGGCTATGGCTGGCGAGAGCTTTGAGAGCACACGCACCGGAGTACCGGTCGCATTATCGACATCGTCACAGTCAATGTGAGGGTCTGAAGATGAGCGAAGGAAAAAGAGAGTTAGACGGTCGTGGCTAAAAGTTACGCTAGTACATTTTAGGGGACTTTGAATTAACAAAAGTAGCTAATAACACCTTTTGAAAATGCGTTCCAATAACTCCTTTTGAAAAGACGTTTGACTATGTGAAGTTTGTGAGGTGGCGGTGCGGTCGCGGGGCAAATGTATAGATAGCGCCTTTTGAAAAGGCACTATCTATACATTTGTCCCGCCACCTCACAAACTTCAAACATAGCCAATAACGCTTTTTTGAAAAGGCGACATAGCCCAGGTTTAGAAAAAAGAAAAGAAAAGAAAACCACACTTATTTTTCGGGGTTTAAAGTAAAAGGTAAGTTTTTTTTGTAATTTTTTCTCATAAATTAGTGACAAAATATAAAAAATATGAAGTTGACACTTCAAAGCTACGGAAAGTAAATTTGCACACAAGTAGTTGCAGTACTTTCAAATAGTTACCGCTAAAATGTAAAATACAACAACTAACCATATATTATAGTTCTATGTAGGCCTTGGGGCAATCAATTCAAATTTATAGATTGCAAAGGCCAAGACTCCATAGGATCCTATACGAAAGAAAAGATCATGGCTATTGTTGTGGCAAGGTTACATGAGAAAGGAAATCATAGAATCTAATGAATTGGTATTTAATTTTTTGAGGAATCACGACTATTTTATTATGTGATGAAGAGTGGCTCAATATAGCAATATCTAAAATATAGATGGAGAGCCTCTTCCCCGAAAGCTCGTGTTGGGGCATGTGCCCTAGGTCGATCCATTAACTGTCTTTATGAATACTTTTAGTTAATAAAATAGAGGATTTCATTAGCTGTTTATTATAATTAATTTGCATGTTTACATTATAATAAGATCTATGGGTATTTACAGAAATATCATAAATGTCCCTGATCGATCATTATACTTGGGAACTATAATGAATTAAGACTAGTGTGAGTCTTGATTGATGATCATATGATGATTATACGTATAGGGATACGAATCAAGATCACGAGTACTTGTTAGGGAACAAAGTATTGGATCGACCCGCTATGAGAACATCACATGGATTAAGTCATAGTTGTTTCTCATGATAAGTATATTTTTCAGTCCTCTGACTTGAGATTATTAGAGACTTCAACATTAGGAACATAGTGATTTGACACTATCAAACGTTGTCTTTAACCGGACGATTATAAAGGTTGTGATTGGTTACTATGTGAGCAATGTGATGAAGATGTGTAATCAAGATAGAATTTGTCCCTCTCATATAAAGAGAGATATCCAGTGGATCCCTCGATGTGTTAGACTGTTAAAAGGCCTAGTCTAAGTGAATTGATATTGATCAATGTCACTTGGATGTTTTCAGTCTACCTAGAGATCGAGACTAGTACGATTGAACATGTCGGATGACAATTCCATGCCTTATGTTTGATCAAAAGGATATCGTGTGACAAAAGGATGTTATATACACTATTGATTAGGTTGTATCGATTTGATATTCGTACAACTTGGGTAGTCATAATGTCTTGCTAGAGGCCGCTTATGACTTGTATACCAAAATGTGTTTTGGTACACTGCCAACGTTGTATGAGCCTATTGGGTCGCACACTAAGAATGGTTTTGCGAGATTTTAAGATGGTTCAGAAAAATGAATTTTATATGATAAAATTCATGACGGAAACGTCCTTGTGGTGTATTACACTTATACTTCTTTAAGTAGGGGTATACGTGTAATTTACTTAACCGTCTATATACAAGGGTTGTATTAATAGACGCTTTAAGTTAGAACACAGAGACGAAAGATTAATTGGTCGAAACTCTATTTTCGTTTTAGAAACGACTTAGGGTTTTTTGGTATGCTCTGGATCGTTTTGGAGAGAAACAAAAGGATTTGGTTTTCTCTCGAAGCTAGCACTTCAAATCTCGGCCGCCGTTCGTGTGTGGACTACTGGTAGAGGGCGTTCGTCGTTGGCATAACCTTACGGATCGATCAACCTTCAGAAAGGTACATTGCGACTGAGGTATAATTAAGTTTTTCATGGTTTAAACGTTTTTAATGGAATTAGATTCGGATCCTGTTGGGGTTTTTGTCAAAACTGTTTTGTAATCTCCGCTGCGTATGAACCCCAAAACCCAACAGCTCGAACCCCCGACTTATTGCATATAAGATCGAGGCCCCATATCCTAATAGTGAGCTAACCTACGTAATTGATAGTTAAGCGATCTCGACAATGACAACCAATTTTGAATATGCACTAAAGCAGTTTATTTTCGTAAAAAAAAATCAATTTTGAATTTTTTTGATTAACCATGTGTATCTAGATTTAAATAGTATTATTTACCCTGAAATTGGTGAAATAGACCATCAGGCCCAACATTTGGGAGTCGTGGGGAATCGAACTTAAGATCGTGCACGTAACCCACATAGTCCTACCTTCACCTTACCACTAGAACAACTCGTTAGGGTTAGAAAGAAACGAACTTACCCACAATGACTCGAACTCCTTACTTTTTGCATTAGTGTTCATACCAAATTAACCAATAAGTAAAACCAACTTTCGAGCGGCTCATGTTCACGAGTCATATGTGGACTATGGTTCACGGATAGCGCCCACGTCAGCAAAAAAAATCTACCCAACTAATAGCGCCTGTTGGAAAGGCGACATAGCCTAGATTTAAAGAAAAAGGAAAAAAAGAAAGAAAACCACACATATTTTTTGGGGTTTAAACTAAAAGGTAAAGTACATTTGTAATTTGTTCTCATAAATTAGTGACAAAATATCCAAAATTCGAAATTGACACTTGCAAGCCACGAAAAGTAAATTTGCACACAAGTAGTTGCAGTACACCCAAATAGTTACTGCTAAAATGTAAAATAAAACAAATAACCATATATTATAGTTCTATATAGGCCCTGGGGCAATTAATTCAAAATTATAGATTGCAAAGGCCAGGACTCCATAGGATCCTGTTGAAAAGAAATTACTTTTAACCTCAAACGACTGCAGTAACTTAAGGTGTATACACAAATTAGCAAAACACCTAACTTGGTAAAGCTCTGCCCTAGCCATATTCACATTGAAGTCCCTCTCTTTATATTCTTTCATATGATTTGGCTTGAGATTCTTCTTTAAGTAATTGAGTATAATATCAATAAGATTGATTAAATTTATTGATTAAGCACCGAATTTTAAGTCAATCATTTAAAGAACTTGGATACCGTACCCTAGACTATTAAAATTAGTACTTAAAACTGACCAAAAATAAAAAGTAAAGCACCAACCAACTTGGAGGTAAATGAACCAACCCAGGGTTTCATGCATTGGTTAGGACCTAGCTAGCAACTAGTTGTTTAATTAATTGAAGTTCCTTAAGGTTATAAGTTCGAATCTTCTAAGTTTTCTAGATATATATATATATCTTTCACAGTGATGAGTTTCTGTTATGGAATATTATAGAGTAATCACAGATACCACATCATAATAATATAGAAAACATGAGAAATAAGTTTTATCCATGAGAATGTTGTATACATCAAATTTGTTCACCCAAAATAGAAGATGAAACAAATGACCATGAAACTAAGAAAACTCATCACGCAGGTCTATTACGACGGTTACGTTAACGTTGTTGCTCGGTGATGCAAACCAGACGTACTCCATGTCTAGTTGGACGATGTGTTTGTACATCCGGTTAAGGTTGTTGAGGTTGCTAGTCTTGCATTGAATGACGTCGCGTAGATTGATGCTCTTCCTGTGGTGCTTCACTCGACTCACCTCTGCTATTGATGCTCCCAAAAATAGGAGGCGGAACCATCCCAAAATACTGGCTTCTTGTATGCGGCTGGGGGAAAGGAACATGAGGCTGCGACATGGTCAACAAGTTCATGAATGACCCATCTCCACTATATGGCATATTGTAATTATAAGGGGGTGGAGTATATGGACTCGGCATGTATTGAGGCAGTGACTGATACATTTGATGTGTAGGCATTCCATGGTCCACATATGACGACGACGACACGAGTGCGTAAGGATCAAATTGGTAATGAGGAAGATTAACGATCGGCGACTTGGGTACAAATGTTTGAGGTTCTGGTTACATTGAGGACGATTCGGGAATGTACCCATGAGAAGAATGAGTAGGTGGGGATGATCGTTGGCTACTCTCGCTAACAGCCTCTGTTTCTACTCAATCTCGGACGAGATGAACGTGCTGGAGGAGAACGTCTGCTACTTTCTGCAGCAATCTCAGTCTGAGTAGATGGACGTGGAGGATGAGGACGTCTGGTGCGTTCCCGCACAGTCTCTGGTCGTGTTCGTCTTCTTGTCACTTCTCTGTTTGCTTCGCCCTGATCGTCTTCTTCATCTTCCTGTTCATTATCCTCATTTATGTCTTGTTCGACATCAATTCCGTCATGCGAAAGAGTAGACCTTTTCCTTTCATCTTCGTCTAAAATTTTAATCCCTTCATCAAACGCAACAAGACCTTGCTCGTACCCATCCTCAATAAACACTTGCCTCAGTCGATGCACCAACTTACACTGATATAAAAACATGAGGTCAAAACACACAATATAAGATATTAGTATTTTGAAAAAAAAATAAGAGTTAAAAGATTACCGAGTAGTCACGTAAAGCCCCGTCGTGTCCAATGAATCTCCTAGTGACCGAGCGATACCACGTCATGTAGTCTCGATGATCATGCCATTCATTATGTGCCGCTGTGGCAATGGTGTTCCCATGATTTTCCCACATGTGTATATAACTTGCGTGAAAAGTCACTCAATTTTCATGATGATGTCCATGCAATTCGAGGCGGTGCAGTTGGGCGTCATAAGCACAATGAGGTGGCACGGTTTGTACCATGCTGAATTGTCTCATAACCCTTTCTGGTCGATGCCACTCGACAATGTGGAAATAAATAAGGGGACACGTCGAAAGCCAACTATCGTGACCGTTAGTACAGTAATCGGGAAGAGACCCCATGACTTCAGTATATGGTTTCCATAGCACATCATCGTCATGCCTTTGCGAGTCGAGTGCATCACGGTAGGCCGAAACGACGTGCGTCGCACTTTGTGTAACTGAAAATGCATCGAGCCATCTGTGTAGAAAATAATAAGTTAAGATAAATGAAATTGGACAAGTTTTTTTAGCAAATTAATGAAACATATTTGTATTACCTGTGTCCCAGTGGAACGTCCATAAGCATATGTTCTCCATCCGTTGTTCGCGGTTGAACTCTAGAAACACGCGGGCGCCGCGGTGCTATGAATGGAAATCTGTCCCATGCCCACAGTTGTACAAGAATTGATGCGTCTGCAACCTCGTGTGCTCATGCGCGAGATCCGCGACACAACTCTTTGTACAAATAATCCAAGCATGCACTCCCCCAACTATATTGTCCAGTTACTTGGAAATCCTCCAGCAATGGTAGGAACATCAAATGTACGAATCGATTGGACTTGTCGGCGAAAAGACAACCACCGATAAGTTGTAGTATGTAAGCTCGAACATAACGTCGCATCGCCTCCTCTTCGCTATCATCATCTATAGCTGGTACGTTACGCTCAAGCCAATCGACTTTAAGTTTACAACTAATGACGTCATCTCCAATAAGAGTTCGTCCAAGTAGCCTCTCGCAAATATCAGCATAGTCTTTATCCGTCGTTCCCGTCACATGCATACCTTCGATAGGTAAGCCAAGTTGTACCTGCACGTCCTGGAGTGTAATTGTGTACTCCCCATAATGCATGTGAAATGTATGCGTCTCAGGGCGCCATCTCTCTACGAACGCAGTAATCAAAGCTCAATTAAGGCTGAAAAAAGCTACCCGAGAAATCCCATAGAATCCACTGGAACGAAGATATGCGATCATCCTCGAATGATACTGAACCGTTCGATTAACGACCCCACGTCTTCGACGTACGTGCATTGTTTCGTACACCTTAAAACTGATAATGTATTAATGTTTTCTTTTGATACGTTATTGCTGTAAATTTGACGTATTCATGTTAAACTGTTTACCTCGCCCCTCCAGGTTCGCGATGATCTGTGTGTAGATTGGAGTTGCAAAAGTGATGGATCTGAAGGACTTGGATCTATTGTTGTACAACTACAAATGAATGTTATAAAAAGAATTAGAGTGTTGTACGAAACGAAATGATAAGTATTTAATAAATGTTCACATAAAAACAAATGCGTCAATGCTCAAAAGCAACATAGGTACAAACTTAAGTTATTGCACACATTAGAAAAAATCGACTATAAGTTTTCACTGGCCAGTTGAGGTCTGCTTGGACAATTTTTTTTGTTATGTCCATCCGAACGACAAATACCACACCGATTCTTCCTAGTTGGGACTCGTTCATGGTCTTTGATTGGACATATTGTTCTTCTATGTCCTTCTTGATGACATATCCCACATCGCAAAGGCCTTTAGACATTAGGAAGATCCATCTCGTTATGTCTTCGTGATCCCTTAGGTCTCCCTCGGCCAAGTCTGCACCTTGGGTCGGATATGATCTTCGTCCCAAAAGTCGGCCAGTACTTCTCATATGGGATGGCCTTGAAATTGTAGGAGTAGCATTATGCGTACACATCTATCCTATAGTATGGCTCGATGAACCGCGCGTAGCTCACTCGAATAAACGCATTGTTGGGGCATGTGCCCTAGGTCAATCCATTAACTGTCTTTATGAATACTTTTAGTTAATAAAATATAAGATTTCATTTGTTGTTTATTATAATTAATTTGCATGTTTACATTATAATAAGATCCATGGGTATTTACGAAATATCCTAAATGTCCCTAGTCGATCATTATACTGGGAACTATAATGAGTTAAGACTAGTGTGAGTCTTGATTGATGATCATATGATGATTATACGTATAGGGATACGAATCAAGATCACGAGTACTTGTTAGGGAACAAAGTACTGGACCGACCCGCTATGAGAACATCACATGGATTAAGTCATAGTTGTTTCTCATGATAGGTATATTTCTCAGTTCTCTGACTTGAGATTACCAAAGACTTCAACATTAGGAACACAGTGATTTGACACTATCAAACGTTGTCTTTAACCGGACGATTATAAAGGTTGTGATTGGTTACTGTGTGAGCAATGTGATGAAGTTGTGTAATCAAGATAGAATTTGTCCCTCTCATATAAAGAGAAATATCCGGTGGATCCCTCGATGTGTTAGACTGTTAAAAGACCTAGTCTAAGTGAATTGATATTGATCAAATTCACTTGGATGTTTCCAATCTACCTAGAGATCGAGACTAGTACGATTGAACATGTTGGATGACAATTCCATGCCTTATGTTTGATCAAAAGGATATCGTGTGACAAAAGGATGTTATATACACTATTGATTAGGTTGTATCGATTTGATATTCGTACAACTTGGGTAGTCATAATGTCTTGCTAGAGGCCGCTTATGACTTGTATACCGAAATGTGTTTTGGTACACTGCCAACGTTGTATGAGCCTATTGGGTCGCACACTAAGAATGGTTTTGCGAGATTTTAAGATGGTTCAGAAAAATGAATTTTATATGATAAAATTCATGACGGAAACGTCTTTGTGGTGTATTACACTTATACTTCTTTAAGTAAGGGTATATGTATAATTTACTTAACCATCTATATACAAGGGTTGTATAAATAGACGCTTTAAGTTACAATACACGTATGAAATATTAAGGCCTGAAACTCTATTTTCGTTTTAAAACGAACTAGGGTTTTCTGGTACGCTCTGGATCGTTTTGGAGAGAAACAAAAAGGTTTGGTATTCTCTCGACGCTAGCATTTCGAATCTCGTCCGCCGTTCGTGTGTGGACTGCTGATAGAGGGCGTTCGTCGTTGGCAACGCCTTAGAGATCGATCAATCTTCAAAAAGGTATATTGCGACTGAGGTATGATTAAGTTTTTCATGGTTTAAACGTTTTTAATGGAATTAGATTCGGAACCCGTTGGGGTTTTTGTCAAAATTGTTTTGTAATCTCCACTGTGCATGAACCCCAAAAGCCAACACGCATATGCAGCTAACACGTGTGACAAAGGGAAACCAAACGACTGCCATTTATTACAACTGCACACCCGGTCCTTTAAGATTACGATTTGGGTGTTATTGCCTTTATGCATGTGATCTTCATGTCTTCCAGTCTGCACTTCGAACTCACCAATGTCTCGATTGATCAACGTGACGTGATGCCTCCTTGCGTGTTTTTCATTTTCCGTGAGTTTGTCTGTGACATATTTCGTGTACGATTGTCCGTTTGAGATTGCTTCATTGATTTCCTGGTTGCATTGATCGTGGTATGTCACCAATCTGTAGTATATCATCTGAGTCAACGCTGTTATTGGCAAGAATCGAGCCCCCTTCAACACACCGTTAAAACATTCTGCAAGTGACGATGAAACTCGATTAAGTAATATTGGTTTTGGCGATAACTTTATGTATTTGAGTGCAAAACATAAATTGTTTTTCGTACATACCAACACCATTTGAATTCATCCAGTCGTACCGCATGCCTCCGTCGTGTGATTGAGTCCATAGTTCTTTGGGATGACATTGACATATTGCAGACATTGAGGCGTTCGTTATGATAAGTATGTAAAACGCTCCATACACGCATTAAATTTTCGTTTTTGATGTTGAACAGCTGCTCGACCAAGGAGTACTTTCAAGGGGTCATTTTTGAACTGGGTGCCGAAATTACTAAGCAAGTGTTGCAAGCAATAACGGTGGTACCCTTTAGGGGGACAAAAGCCGTTGCTTGGGGTGTTGACCACCTCCAAAATGTCAGGGTGACGATCAGAAATAACGCAAACTCCTTCTCTATCTGTCACGTGTTTGCGCAACATCCGCAAAAATCACCCCCACGAATTAGTTGATTCGGTTTCCGCAACGGCAAATGCAAATGGTAATATATGTCCAATTTCATCAACAGAGATCGCAATCATTAGTTTTCCACTGTATTTTCCATATAAGAATGTCGCGTCAATCTGAAGCAAAGGCCTGCAATTTTTTAAAGCATGTATTAAAGCTTCAAATGCAAAAAACACACGACGAAATTGAGGAGACGCAGTTCTTATTTCATCAGCATGCCATTGTCTATGTGACCACTCGATTCTTGTCCCCGGACTCTTACTCCTCACAGCCGCCAACCATCTTGGTAATTGAGCGTACGACTCATCCCAATCTCCAAAAGCACATGCAATTGCTTTCCTTTTGACATATCACATTCGCTTGTAGTTGACTTCGTGTCCGTATTTTCCCTTAATTATTTCTATTAATGCTTTGATCGTGATACCTTGATCGCTCTTGACGACGCTTTGGATCTCTCGCGCAATCATGTTGGCGTCAAGTTGGGCATGACCGCGTTCTACATCGGGATTAATACACGTGTGCAGTACGTCTAACTGTGTTATCTCCCATAATAGTGTTTTCTTTCGCAAACAAGCACGAAGACGCCACATACACCCGTGTTGTGCCCTTTTGCACTTTATCGCCCACGTAGTTGTTGTCGATTCCATCACATGGAATTGACAATGTCTATTCACATGCCACACTTTAACGGCATGTTGTAAGTCTTTTTTATTGTCAAAGTATATCCCTATCTCCAAATCAAAGTTAGACATGTCCCCCCGAGTATGCTAATGGGAATGTTGGGTCGCGGTTGAATTCGCCACCTCCCAATCGATTTCGTTATATCCCGGTATTGGTTAGTGAACTTCATCATCACATGCTTCCTCCAACAAAATCTCTTCATCGATAGCAAATTGCTCATCATCTTCGACATTCTCTGCACCCGGAGGTTCATATCTTGGATCATCCGTGCAAACATTAACGACATCCCAAACGGCAGCTACTGGAGCTTCTTCGTTAAGACGTATGTCCTAGTCAGTTTCATTATTTGCGTCGTCGTTATCTTCATCGTCATTATAGGCATTAATATCTTCATGTAATGGAGTACCGAACCCCTCTTCCACGACCTCACCCTGTGGGGATTGCATATGCAGCCTTTCCATCATTAAGGCTGCGTCTGGCGTGCCGTCACATTCATCAAGAACTTGCGAATGAATTATACGATTTTGGACTGAGTCGACTGACTCAAATGTCAAACATATATCAACCGTTGCAGTTATTGGAAAATTGGCCACCGTCTCCCACATCAAGTCGAAGTGTGTCGTATCATGCAATAACACAGGAACGAAATAATGTGAGCCTCCAGGGAGGATTATCATGTGGCGATAAGTCATCTGAACTATAGTGTCTGTAGATGAGATAGTGAACGCGTTACACATGTCATCCATCATTTCACGGTCACTCGACCCAAACCTAACCATCAACACAGCTGATGGGGGTGAGCTGCACGCGATGCCATTTAACCCATTAACGATTTCACCTTACGCATAGAATAGAAAATGGATGTTTCTTTGTGGCATGACCTACATAAGTTTGCGAACTTGGATGTAAAAATGTTACACACAAATGCACAAATATGTTAAGTGAAATAGTTGACGAATAAAGCAAGATAAAGCGCAATCGAACTTTCTTATGTAGAAGATTGCAATAATAACGTAACTACATAGCATACTCATTCTTTCGCACTAACGTTTTTTGTGTAATAACGTTCATACCTACTGAACCATTGCACAAAGAGTATATTAAATCAACTTTTGTAGGTCCCTATATAGCATGTAATCAACTTAAAAAAAATAAAAAAAAATAAACATATCAACCATTCTTCATAAACACAATACCTATGTTCCTATATAACATGCAATTCATAACAAACCTAAATATATCAACTTAAAAATTAAGCATATTGTGAACTTACTTTTTTCCTCTCGCTTTTCCTCTTCAACGTGATATTCCTGCAATCACATTTTATTTTCGTTACTTTAGGACATATAGAGTATATTAAATCAACTTTAAGAAAACAAAACAAAACTAATAAAAATAAGCCTTTACCCAAATAATGAGTCATATCCTAACCTAACCTAACTCAACTAACGAACCTAATTAAGGAGCAGTACTAACCTAAAATTGCCCAACAACAGAACTGAAGTACACTAATCACAGTTAACTAACCTAAGTAACCGTAGCAAACATGTACCCAAATAATAAATGAACACTAACCTCAAGTAAGTAAACTAACTAACGCAACCTAATCTAAAATAAATTAACCAACCTATGTGAACCAAACGTAACCTAACATAACCTAATGAAACGTAACCGTAACAACATACCTCAAGTACACTAATCAAACATAACTATCAAACGTAACCGTAACAACGGACCTCAAGTACACTAATCAAACATAACTACCCTAACTAACAATAACTACCCTAACTAATCAAACATAACTACCCTAACTATGTGAACTAACCTCAAGTAAGTTAACTTGACCTAACAAAGTAAAATTAATTAACTTAACTAAACTCTACTAAACTAAAATAACGAACCTAACCAAACTCAACTATACTAACCTAAAAAAACCTCAACACCTAATCTAAAGTAACTTAACTGACTAAACTAACTAACGTAACCAAACTAAACTAACTTAACCTAACTACATACACCTAACTAACTAAACCGACCACCAATACCTAAACTAAACATCTAACCTAAACTAACTTAACTAACTAAACTAACTACCTCACATAACTCAACTACACTAACCTCCTCCTTCTCCTCCTTCCACTCCGCCGCTACGTTGGCCCGATGCGCCGCCGCCGCTGCTCCTTTCCTCCATTGCGTCGCCGGAGATCCCTCCTCCAAGTACCACCGCCGTCAACTCCTCCACGTACCACGCCTCTCGCTCTCGCTTATCTCCTCCGCTACCGCCGCTCCTTCCTCCGGTTCCTCCACGTACCACTACCGTGAATCCCGCCTCAATCTCTCGCACAGTCCCGCCCTCCCTCTTCCTCCCTCCGCGACGTCTCTTTCCCCTGCGTGTTCCCCCTCCCCTCCTTAAATAGCGGACACCCCTCCTTGCCAAACTACCCGTGACCCTTACCACCCCCTACCCTGTACCCCTACCCTCCTCCTTCTCGAAACCGACAGTGGGGTGCGCATATAGCGCCTTTCGAGAAGGCCCTATTTGCGCACCCTTACGTGTTGGGTCCACGTGGATCCACGTTTCAGGCATGCGTTACATTGATAGCGCCTTCGCAGAAGGTGCTATCAGTGTAAACCGGTCCACGTCGGTCCACGTGGACATGTCGACGTGGACCTATACACTGATAACGCCTTCTGCAAAGGCGCTATCAGTGTAATCTTGCCACCTCGCCTTGACACATGGATAACGCCTTTTGAAAATGCGCTATCCATGTGTCCACGTCATCAACACGTGTGTGCCAATGTGATAACGCCTTTTGATTAGGCGTTATTGCTTATTTTCGGAAAAAAATGTACTTTCACCTCATTTCCCTCATTTAAAGTAATTGAATATGTACTTTTGTAATTTTTTTCAGAGCATTTTTATGTTATAAATGAATATAATACTTTTAATAACATAGCACCCCAAAAAAATTAAATTTAAAACTTAACAAATCATAATCTACCTAAATTATACATTTATATTGGGTAATTAAACGGATTTCTGTGAGCTTGCAAACTCGAATCCCATAACTAATTTTGATTATCCACATTTTAATAATAACTAGCAACCAAATAAGTGACTCGAGTTCGAGTATGAGATTTTTTTTTTTGATGACTTTGGAGGGTGTCGAGCTTCGCTCGGCTAATCATTCTAAAGGGGCGTTGTAGCCTCCACTCATGCTAGTTTGAGGGCGTTGTAGCCTCTAGCTATGGTAGTTTGGCCAGTGGCCCCTCGAAGCTTGACAAGTGGGGAATCAAACTCAAGATCGTGCGCCTAACCCACACAATCCTGAATGCGCCCTTACCGCTAGGCCAACCCGACCGAGTTGAGACAAACTCAAAGTAGTCGGATAGTCCGTAATACTTAGAAGTGTTTTTGAGTTGTACCTCGAATCATGTGTTCTTTAAATTCGAGGCGCATCTGACGATGAAAAGAGGCTTATGCCCATTTGATGTATCATTTAACGTTAGTGGAGCATTAATATATTCTGAAGACCCGGCGAAGACAAGCACGAAACTGGGTCCAAAATAGTCAGTTATTGGGACAGTTTTTTCCTCTTAACCAAGTTCTTGATGAAACGTGGAGAATTTTTACAAAGCACTTCTTCCCCGGTTTTTTTTTTTTTTTCTCAATAAGGGAAAAAAAAACTCTGTTTTCCCAATCATACTGAGAAGCCAAAAATGGCGAATAAATTGATAATCCGAGCAACTGTGTTCTTCAAAAAATTTCCAGTTCTTTGTGGAGCCCTAGACATCTGGTCACTGCAGCATCAAGGCCTTTGCAAGTAAGTTAAATAATTCCCCTTTTAAGCACAATATTGGTGCTTATATTAATTATACTTTCAACTAGGTGTGTATATGAAATCTGTGAATTCAGTTCTACTTCTATCTAATTAATTCAATTAGCTTAATTGGTTCATAGCATAAGTTTTTTAAATTGGATATATTGGATTGAAAAAGTAATCCGCATGGAGTGGTCCGGATTGCATATCTTAATTAATCAGCTACTCGATCTAATTAACCTTTATATACATTACATTATAATTTACATTGTATATACAAATATAATCTTAAGATATGTCCACATACATAACGTGAATATGTGCTTGTAACTATTGCGCTCATTTTTAGCTTAATGTAATTAATTAATTGGAACAAAAATGCATCTTAAGAAGGCTAAATTACTCATTGCGAGCTTGTAAATATCACTTGCATTGTTTGGGCTAGCTTCAAAAGAAAAATCGTCGTTAAATTGTTGTACCTTTTTTGGGTATGAACATCAATTCAATAACTTTAGCAAAAAAGAAAAATTTTGGCATAATTTCAAGTTTTCAACGCATCACTAAATTAAATTTGAACAAAACTTATCCCTACTGAATTTCTTATATATAGGACGGATCACGAAAAAAGTATATATATATATATACATATATACATATATATATATATATACATATATACATATATATATATATATATATACATATATATATATACATATATACATATATATATATATATATATATATATATATATATATTCTTTAATTCGTGTGGTAAGGTAATGATATTGATATTGTGATTCAAGGTGCATCTGATAAAGGAACTAGTTTAGGATACGTTTTATGTCAACATTTGACATCTAGCTGATGTCAATGCAACTATTTTTTAAGAAAATGGTTGATTTCGGCCAGTGATATACTTTTTGCTACACAGTATATGATACTGAATTACCAGCTATCTTTTTAATTTTCATCGTTTGATTTGGTCTTAATTAATTTAATCATGCATCCATCCCAGGCAAGCTCAAGTACTGACACTGCCAATTCAACAGTGGAGCAGGTATAGCCTACATTCTTCGACGAAAATGCTAAACTCACACCCCATAAATATACATTAGAACACAATGTTATAAATCTTGAGATGCTTTCGTAACTTCACATTCTGAAGTCAACATATACGACGTATGTGGCAGGGGTGTGCTATCATTCCGCATGGTGCATTTTTCAATATACCTTTTTTATAAAAAAAAATATAATTTTATAATAAAGACATGTACAAAGAATAAGCACTTGTGCGCGTCCCTTAATTTTCATCATAATGTGCTACGCGCAACCAACGTGATATGCATCAAATGGACACGCGCAAGTGCGCTTTCATTTAGAAATGCCATTCTTGAGTTACAATAACATGGTTTTCTTATACAACATTTCAACCCAATTCAATTAAACATAAGAAGATGTGACACTTCATTTCATAAGAAGAACTATATGATCAGGTGTCACAAAAGACCAAGGAAGTCGCACAAAAAGTCAGAGAGACAGCAAAAGACCTAAATGAAAAGGCAAAACAAAAAGCACAAGAAGCATGGGAGGCATCCAAGGAGACCACAAAAAGGGTCACAGAAAATGCAGAAAGACTCAACGAAACACTCAAACAGAAGTCACAAGATACATGGGAAGCATCGAAAGGCGCCACAAAAAAGCTGTCGCAAAACGCAGAAAATCTCAACGAGAAAATAAAAGAGAGAGCACAAGACGCATGGGAGGCATCAAAGGAGAAGGTACAAGATGCGTGGGAAACATCTAAGGAGACCACACAGAAGGTTAAGGAGAAAGTGCAGGAAACAATGCCGATTAATGTTATGGGGTCCAGTAAAAGTGATGATACGAAGGTAACAGTTGCAGCGGCGACGGCGAAGGAAAGCGTCACGGATACTGTGGTGGACACGGCTACTGATACGGTTGTGAGCAAAACAACTGAAATAATTGCCGAGACGGTTGTGGGGGAGGCCGGAACTACCGTGGCCAAGACTGCTGTGAATATGGTTAAAGCTAGTGTAACCGGAGATATTAACTAATTTAACTATGGAATATGGACACACATAACCGACACTTCTTCATTTTTTTTGGACTAAATTGCCCTCATCTTTTACACAGAATTATCTTCCACACCACCCCTTCCCTCTCACCCACTCCCCAAACCCCCACCTCCGACCTCCTCTGTCGCCGTCTCCACGCCACCGCCAAGCATCACGAATCGAAGATGTGAACTGCTGTCGCCGTCTCTGCCCACCGCGCTAGTTTCAATTTAATACAAATTTATATTTTTTGAAAATTGATTGGAATGTATTCGTATCTATTAATATGATTTTGGTTCACACGACCTATTGTGCAAATGCATGTCAAAAAATATTTGTAACTAATTGTGTATGCGATTTTGGTTTATTATTAGAAATCTTAGGTCACGATAGTACTGCTTGTAGTAGCGGTCCTTATATATCGTATTAACAATCGAAATAGGATCGAAACAAAAAATCTCTATTTGATGGGCTTCTTCCTATACCTATGAATTCCATTGGACCCATAAATGATCTCTACGCCACCGCCATTCTCCTCCTCGACTGCATGGACGAAGAAAAGCATCACCACTAAGAAGGGTTTCTGATTTTGATGGCTTCCAATCACCGAAGAAGCACACGGCGAAGGAGATAGCAGCGAAGATCGACGCGGCGGCGACGAACAGGGGCGACGGCGGCGGAGCAGGCGAACCGAAGATCGACACGGCGACTGCGAACAGGGGCGACAGTGACGGGGCAGGAGGACCGGTCGGGGAAAGAAAAGGGCGGGCACGCCAAGTTCGAGTGTCGGTTTGGGGGAGAGGTTGGTGAACTAGTTTGTGAAAGGTGAGGATGAAAATGGGATATCGATTGATCGGGAATGTAAATTAATGATTAATTGAATTAAAGTTCTTAAAGTAGAATATGATTCATGAGAACACTTCACACTCTATCGTGAGGTCATCTTGGGTATATCTCATTGTTTCAACATTTGGTATCATTCCTCTCTGGGGGCTTCAAGAAACCAAAATAATTAACCTTATTCAAGAAAGGAATCTGTTAGCTACCTATATTGTGCCTAAAGCAAAGTTCGAATATGTTATAATTGAGTCTCTAATATAAGTAGAAACTCTTATTATGTATGAGACACGTCCAAGCCAAAGAAGAGGCTCATTTTAATAGCAAAAGGTGGTTAAATGGCAGATGGGCATACTCCTTTCAATGCAACTAAAGACGATGGCAACTATTCTGCTCCAGTACCTATAATTGGGTTATACATAGTAGGAGCCACGTTGGTATGTCTTCTACTCATTGTTTATGATTTAGTTAATGCTTATCGAAGTAAAAGGCCGTGGATTCCTTGTAGATTTTTTCCATTGAATTCATTTACTCTCACTGTTCTTGGAGTAGTTACGAAAATTCCAGTTGATCTCACAACGCCAATGCCTAACGGGCATGAACAACTAGCCAAGCTATGTGGTACTATCATATTATGCATTTTCATGGTGCTTTTCCTTCCGTCCATTGGAAATATGGAGACTTCTTCGCGTTTAGCAAATGTTGCATCCATGACCCTCATTGTGATCACCATTATTGTCAATATTTGCTTACAAATCGGCACGGGTTTAATCTTCAAATTTGTGGCAGAGCATGTCATAATCTTTGTTTTGATGCTTTTGCTTTTAAGCATGATGTGGTCTTCTATGGTTAAGGTTGATGCAGTGTTTAAAGTTTTAGTTTCCACGTACAAAAAAGACTTAAAGGATGAGAAATCTAGGGGAGGAAATATGATTAGAGGAATTATGAATTATTGTGTATATAGCCACAGTAGAGAACCTGAACTTGTAAGATGTAAGCTTTCGCATTACCCTACAATGGGTCTTCTTTGTGCAATTTGTTTGGTCGTTTTATTGGAAGCTACATTTCGAGCGCTTGACTGGAAGAAACTTGCGTTCTCTAGCCAAAATGCTTCCGACTATAAATGGTCGATGTGGTTCGTAGTTGGCACACAAATTGTCACTATAACAATTGGGTGTGCATCCATTGGCTTTAAATGTCTAGTCTTGGGCAGCCAAATGAAGCCGTTTCGCTTTGAGGTGTGGAAACATGTTGATTTCCTGCAATATCAGCTATCACGATCTTTTGTGCCATATTTTCAGAACTCTTATTTGCCTAAGAGTTTATCGAGATCATGCATTCTAGAGACCTCTCAGGTTCTACAAGATGCTGTTTCTTTTGTGCAATTCGTAATTGATATCGGCATGGATTGGATAGACCAATTGCTTGTATTCTCTATTGTTAACATGAAGAGGTTAATGGGGAAATGTCTTGGCATTTTCAAGAAGAACAAAAAAGGTGAAGATCAAAGTATTCATCATGACCAATTAGGAGCATTTCCACTTGATGAAGTTTTCAGAACATGGATGTTCAAAAAATCCTTGGAGAACATAACAATGCTGATATTGAAGGAAAGAGTTGAGCCCTCCTCATCTCATCTCATTCCTCTATTGTCTCGTTATCCTGATCCTTCATTCATTCAAAATCTGACTTCAATGGAGGGACAAATTAAGGACGAATTCATTCTAGCGACGATTCTAGTAAGAATTATCGACGCTATCCTACCTTCTGACCTCACTAGATCATTAATTTCCACATTTGATGAAGTTTTCGATGCTCTATGTTTCATATGGGAAAACACTAGATCGAAAAGCTTGGAAAGCGATCTATATATGTCTGTTGCTAGAGATTATTGGATGTGCAGGCATTCCAGCAACCATTACTTTCAAAAAGGTTTCATTAAACCTTTGAAGAAATGGATCAGCAAATCAAATTTGGGTGTTGGTCCCGCTCTTCAAGCATTCAGACCAGGTGGTACATCGCTACTAAGATCAGTAATTGGTACTGTTGTCGACATCATTAAACCACAAGAAAAGGAATCGTTGCAAGAGTTACATAAATGCCTAGAAGAACTTTTTGTTTCGTTGTTGCATCGATTTATTAATCGTCTTCCAGAGGCTATCTCCCATTACATGGTTGAAAGCCCTCCTCATGATTTTCCAAGGAGAGCTAGCCTTTGCTTGAAGTTCCTCTGCAAACTTAATCTGTTTGATGTGTTTATTGTGGTTCCATGGTCTGAAGCAAATATAGTCAGGTTCATTACAAGGGATTATGTCACTCCAACTTCTATCATGGTTGCGGTGCTTCATGTGTATCTTTCTCCTAGTTATGCTTGGCTTGCTGTTCGTGGCAATGAAAACGTTGATAGTAAAAGCGATGAGAGTGTCGGCCCCTCTGGCACTGCAAATAATAATGATGATGATGATGATGATGATGATGCTGCTGATGATGATGATGATGAAATCACGCCGGTTTAGTGTACATAATGAAGGTAATGGTGAAGGAATGGACTCGATCATTTAACATATTTTGATTTGCATTGATCAGGATAAGTACTTATTGATAAAAAAATAATAATATTAATGTTTTGATTTATTATTGCATTGATTGGCTTCTTTATATATTGATCTTTTCCATTTTGTTTTTTTGGTACCACTACTACCTTTCTTGCAGTGGTTGTTCTTTTGAAACAACATTTGAATAATTAACTAAAGTGCACCAGATTCGACATGGCATGGGTGATAACTAAGTTACCTAGCAACATCCTCTCAGTGCCATAGCTTTGCCATTTCAGTCCATATATGATGCCGTGGTGGCTGCGCAATTACTTGGAAAGCGAAATGTATGATCTAGCTAGTTGTACCGAGAAAAAATGTACGTATGAGTCATAAGTTAATTTGTGAGATGTAAAATTGTTTGCATGATTAAGACTTCAAGTACAAGTAGATGCTACAACAACAACAAGAAGATGTTACATTTTGCCTAAAAAAAAGCCATAATATTTGAAGCTCTTGGTGACTTCAAAACAATTATACATTTTTATTTTTTCAATATTTTGTTTGTTGTAAAAATTGTTACGTGCAAAAACACGACACGACAGAATAGCTATGGCAACTAAGATCTAACAATCCACATGAAAGATTCTTGTAGATTATACACAACACAAACGAATATTTTATAATTAAAGCTAGACGTTTAGCGCATAATTGGATATTAAAAAAGGCTAGATGTTTAATTGATATTTTATCGAGCACAATGAAAAAATTTGATGCATGTAGCCGACCCCAGTTAATTTGGGACTGAGGCTATGTTGTTGTTGTTGTTGTTTAATTGATATTTTGTTCAAGTCTTTAACAAATCTTCTTTTTTGAAGAAAAATAGAAATTTCATTAATCATTCATGGATCGATGCAGAACCAACCATAGAATCAAAAAGTACATTAATTCTCTAATCATATTCAAAAGAACTATCCTTAACTTGGCTGTGAATGCATTGTGAAACTAAAACAAGTGTGAAATCAGAGACTGTTGTTTACAACGTTGAAACACATGACAATACACAAACACTATTATAACCATATAACGAATAACAAAACTTTCGACTAAGGAAGTAAAATCTAAGACTTTCAACAAGGGAAGACAGAATCGAACACTTCCAACCAGGGAAGACAAACTAACTATAAAATGAAAAAAACTAAAGAAAGACCAACTCGACCGCATCCACGCACAACTGTTGAGGAAGATGTACCGCAACAAGAATGAAGCCAATCAAATCTTCACATATTTGACTAAGTCTGCATCTTATTGGATGAATAAAATGCAAAAGGATGTAATTGGAACCGTCGTCAATCAAAAATGAGGATCGACGGTGGTTCAAGATAAAAAATCACTTAAAAAGATCATGAAAAGAACTTGAAGGTTTTGAGATGAGAAGAAGTGTGTGCTCGTGTTCTTCAAATTTTACTAATTTGGTAATTTAGTTAGAATTATCTAACCCCATTATGAATCTTGATATTTATATGAGCTAATCTGTGACGGCCCCATTATCCCGAGGTCGCCACGTGAGGAGGCGCTGCCCCAGCGGTCCTGTCAGATCCTTGACCTACTGGGTCCCACGCGCCACTGACGCCATTTGCTACATCACGACTCCTCGATATGCATGTTAACTCCATTCGTTAAACAATTTAGTTCGACAATTTAAACATTAAAACAACAACAGAAGTCTTAAATTTAAGGCAAGTAAAACAATTAAATTCATTGCCATATAAAACATAATTTATAAGAGCAACTCCTATTGTGGAAAACTCGGGGAAAGTACTTTGTATATATGCGACAATATTAAACAGTAATATATACAAGTACATTGTCTATTTAGTCTCCCATTTCCTAAAAGTAAAGCAAAATATCAAAATCGCACGTACTAGTAGGTTCTCGACCGCGGGCAGTCAGATAAAGTCGCCCAAAATCTCCTTGCCCCTACTAGTAGAGTCTGCACTCGCCCATCACAAAAAGTAAGATAGAGAATACATTTAGTAAGATTCCAACAAAGTACACCGAGCATTTATAGGAGCATAAACAGATATCAATAACCATGTTAATTAATCATGCGGAAACTAAACAGACAACTGTGCTAAGATCATCACATGAATAAATAACACGAGAGAAACAAACCGTGTACTCCTCCCGGTCACACTAAACTGTACGTCGAACCCCAGAATCCTTTCAGTGAGTGCCCCACTTCCTTTCACTTGGTTTTCATACCCCCAGGATCCTTTCAGTGGATGCCTCCACTTCCTTTCACATGGTTTTCCCGCGTACAGCCTAGTGTGCCATAAGTACAACACAAATAATCAAGTGTCTCGATCCCCAACCCAAATGCGTCACGAAAAAACATACAATAACAAGGAATAGGGGGAATAACATCCAATAACCACGAATAGGAAATCAATGATAAAAAAGTAAACCCTCAGTGACTTTTAGATGGAATCTTACGTACCTCAAAAACGCGCTCGCTCGCATCTCGATATGCGCATCCGACACCTGACTATAGCATCCTAAGTCCCTGGTGTCCATTCATACATTTAGCTACTAAATCATGCAAATCACAATTAAAATTAGGTGAAATACTCCTCACATCCATCACGTCGTCGACATTCGTCGATTCACGCCTCCGATCGGTCCGACAACGCCATCGCGTTGCCGCTGCCGAGCCGACATCGCTGCCGCGTCGACGCCGCCGTTGTCACTGCGCCGCTGCCGGCACCACCGTCGCGCCACCGCTGCCACTAGCCGCGCCGCCAGCTCCGCTGCCGGCCGCCGCTGCCCCGCCGCCGCCGCCGCTGCTTTCTCCTCCACCGCGCAGTCGCGCTTTCCAGCAGACCCGCCGAGCAGCAGCCGCCGTGCTCACTGCCGGCGTTACTGCCGCCGCCGTGCCACCCCTGCTGTTGCTGGCCGCGCCTCCTCGTCGCGCCGCTACCGCGTCGTTGGAGCCGTGTCGTCGTCTCCCCAGCGCAGCCCAGCAACCACGCCGCGCAGCCGATCGTCGTCGCTGCTCGCGCCGCTGGCCGCCACCTCTCTCCGCTGTCCATCCCTTTCTTCTCCAATCTCTCACTCTCTCCATTTCTCTCTTCTCTTCAGATTTATTTTCTCTCTCTTTCCCTTTCTTCTCTCTCCTCTCCTATCCAAATCTCTCTCTTTTTGTTTTTCAAATCAAATGTGTCATCGAGATTCATGCGGAGTGAAACTCGAGGCACATAAAAACATATATATTCAATGTTTTCCTAAAATTTGTGCAGCGCGCATCTCGAAGCATCATAAATATTTACATCACTACCACCTCATTTCACGTTCTCGACACTCGCGCCACACGCATCCCGAGGCGCATCCAATGTACACATTAAAACCACATAAAGCGACTATCTCGGTTTCACGTTGGCACGCAACTTGAGGTGTGTCCCCGTTTGTGTTTCGGCTCCCCGAATTCTTCACGTATACGTTTCTCAACAATTAGCATCTCCACTCGAGATTTGGACATAAGTATTCCGGCAAGTGGGTCCCGACCCTAAAATGACACATAACACGAGTCGAATTTTCGGGCCGTTACATAATCTATTATAGTCCACTAATCAAGACTTTTACTTTTTAAATTATAATTAAGTAGATGTAAAAACATTTGAGTTTAAATTAATGCATTTTTTCTTTAACTTATACATATGTATTAATAATGTTTTGAAATTACCATTGTTACTGGGTTATTTTAAATTTCTAAGTCATGAAGTAAGTTTATTTTGTTGGTGGAGTAATATAGATGAAATCAACACATCACAGAGACCATCATCAACTCAGCAGTCAGTACCCAAAAAAAACAAAACAAAACAAAAATGGAGTGCAGTAAAATCCCCCAAATTCCACTCTCCAATAATCCTCCCTTGCAAACCCCTCTTCTCCCGAAGAGATCTCTCGAGCTAGAGATTTTCAAGGACAATGTTAGATTTTGGGCCTCATTTTTGGGTTCTTAATTTGCTAAACTTTAGGGTTTTGGGGTTTTGTTGATTTGGTGTGTAGGTCCAGGAGATTGATCATCATCTTGAAGGTTTGGTACGATCACAAAAAACAAACACATTATAAATAAACAAAAAAAGTAAGAAAAAGTTGACAATCAACTATGATATTGCTGACTCAACTGGGTATTGTTGCCATCGTGGAGGCATGACAACATTTTCATTTTCTTTTTATCCATGGCAATTGATGTACATCCCTGGACCCTATTAGGTGCCTACAAAAACTGAAGGAAAATGTTTTTATAATCTACTTTGGAAATTCACTTTGGGCACTTAGTGAATATCCCTTCGTATGTGATACACCTTGAGAAGTGTGGGTGTAAATTTCGAGGTGTATCGCACAACTGAACACCTATTTGGACTCATCAAGTGCCCAAAGTGGATGTTCAAAGTGAATTATTCTAGCATCTCCTAAAATTGAATGCTTGATTTTGATTGTATACTATTTATTTAAGGGCACACATTTTTCACGTGGCGTCCTACTAATTAATAAAGAAAATTATTAGAATGACAACAACAATGTTACATCACAAGACACATTTTTCATATGACCTCGACCCCCTCTTATGCATCGAGACTTGTGTATGCACACATCCCGATGCGTATATGAATGACTTTTGTATGTCAACATGTCTTGTAGTGTGATATGATATTGTGGTTCCAGCCCTTCTCAATAGTTCCAGCCCTTCTCAATAATTAAAGTGTTCATCGTGGTGGGTTACATTTTCCTTCAATTTTGTCGTTAGCAAGTCCTTTTGACGCACACCGCGTGAAAGCATTTGTACTATGTGTTGGGGTTAATCAACAAGAAAGTAACCCCTTTAACTCGAGAGACAGATGAATAAAATCAACTAAGCCACGAACAATGCACCAAATCAATCACACCACAAAGAACACAAGATTTAACGTGGAAAACCCTCCAAATCATAGGGAAAAAACCACGGGCCAAACTCCGAATAAATCCACTATATGAATAAAGAGTACAAGATATCTCAATCGCTTGAGATTCACTAACAATGGAGTAATACAAAAATATCTCTTCCAAAAACTTAGATGATCACACTAAGAACGAAGAAAAACTACCCCAATTGTATCAAACCCTTGCACCTCTTTTCTTGAACACCAAGAAATCACCAAAGACTTCGCCGCGAGTCTTTAGATTCAAGATCTTGATGTACCCTTTCTTGATCACCAAGAAACCACCAAAGACTTCACCGCGAGTCTTTAGATTCAAGATCTTAATGTACCCTTTCTTGATCACCAAGAAATCACCAAAGACTTCACCGCGAGTCTTTAGATTCAAGATCTTGATGTACCTTCAATGTAGAGAGAAGAAAACTAGAGAGATTGCACACTTCAACTCGAGTGCGCACACCAATCGGTCACCAAGTCGAACTCTCAAAGTCGACTTTCCAATGCTTGTATATCTCTCTACCAAAATCCTATTCCAACTCCAATTCTCTTTCCTATTTTCTCTCTCCAAGATTCCTATTCCAACTCCAATTCGTTGCATGCGTTGGACTTTCTATTTTTTGTGTGTGTGGGGCCCACACAAAAACCATGTGGAAAAACAAAAAGAGGGAATGAAGTTTACGATCAAAATGCAAGATTGGCTAAGAATGTTGCACACAAGAGTCGACTGACCAAACAAGTGCTTCACTGATCAATGGAAGACGGGCAAGCTTGTTCTTGTTTCAATGGAACCCAAGATGAAGGCGGCAACTACTCTGCTCCAGTGCCAGTGATTGGATTATACATTGCTGGAGCTACCTTGGTATGTCTTTCACTCATTGTTGGTGATTTGGTTAATGCATTTCGCAGTAGATTGTTTTGGGTTCCTTGTCGGTTTTTCACAATGAACTCATTTACTCTGACTGTTGTTGGAGTGGTTACCAAAATCCCCGTTGATCTCACAACGCCCATGCCCGATGGGCAGGACCAGCTTGCTAAGATCTATGGAACTTCCTTGTTATTCATTTTCATGGTTCTTTTCATTCCTTCGGTTGGAAAAATGACTGCCTCCGAACGCATACCAAACCTTGCCTCCTTGACCCTCATTGTCATTACTGTTATTGTCAATATATGCATGCAAATCGGCACGGGCTTAATCTTCAAATTTGTGGTCGAACATGTTGTGATCATGGTTTTGATGCTTCTAACATTAAGCATCATCTGGTCTCCTAACGCTGATATCGATACATGGTTGGATGCTAATATTGACGGTACCAAGGACTTTGTAAAACGTTGTCAATCTAGGGACGGGCCAGGTCTTGATCAGGATATGAAACTTGTTCTTCTTGGCAAATTGAATGTCCCGGAACTTCTGAGTTGCAAGTTTGGACATTATCCAACAATGGGTATTCTTTGTGCTACTTGCTTTATTGTTTCATCAGAAGCTACATTTCGAGCCGCCCTTCACCAAAGGACATCATCTTTCTTTGGCCAAAGCGTTTCCGACTATAAATGGTCAATGTGGGTGTTGGTTGGCACACAAATTGTCACTACAATAGTGGGTAGTGTGTCCATTGGCCTTAAATCCCTTTTTTTGGCTCGCCAAATGAAGCCCTTTGTGTTTGCTGACGAATATAACAATTTCCGTTCATATAAGCGATCGAGATCCTTTATGCCATTATTTCGGAGCTACTACTTGCCTAAGAGCTTATCAGGATTCTGCATTCCAGAGATCTCACGAGGGCTACAAGGTTTTGTTTCCTTCTTGCAGTTCACAATAGACATTGGCATGGAATGGACAGACCAAGTGCTTATATTCTTGGTAGCTCAAATACCAAATGTTTTGGGAATTTTCAAGAACAGAAACAGAAACGAAATGGAAGAAAGTGAAAGAATATCTCATCAACGTACTCCAAATGCACCTGATCTTCAATTATTCCCAATAAAGGATGAAAGTTTCAATAAATGGCTTATAGTGCAATCTAGCAATAACACTGAGCTATTGATCGAGAAAGAAAGACTTAGAAACCCCCAGAGTTCACCTCTCATTCAACTTTTATCGGGTTATCCTGCTCGTTCATACTGCACCTCATTAATGCTGCAACTGGATTCAATGCCGAGAACTAATGAATTTATTCTATTTATACTTCTTGTTAGTATAATAGATGATTTACCACCATCTGACCGTACCAGATCTTTAGTATCTACATTTGATGAAGTATTTGACGTTCTTTATTTCATTGGTGAGAACCCTGCAGTGACCAAAGATTACGTCCATGATGATATGATGTGGATTGGTAGAGATTACTGGATGCGCAGGAAAACTGGCAATCATTACTTCCAAAGATGCTTGACTAGATGGAGGAGCGAATTGAACTACCACGTTGGTCGTATTCTTAGAACAGAAGGCCCAAGTTCCTTTCAGCGAAAGACTAGCATTGTCGATGTCCTCAACATACAAGAAAATGAGACCTTTGATGCGCAATACAGGAGCATAGAAGAGATATTCCTTTGTCTGTTGCATCGATTTCTTAATCGGCTTCCGGATGTTATCTTCAAATATATTGTTGAAAGCTCCAATCAAGATTTTTTAGAGAGGGCCACGACGTGTTTGAAGTTCCTCTGCAGACTTAATTTGATTGATGCAAGGGTTCAGTGGTCAGAAACTAATATCATCAGCTTCATTACAAGGGAAGCAACTGGTGTCCCCAACCAAGTTGACGTTGTTGCTGCACCTGACGGAGCTACTGCTCTACTACTTGATCACATTATTGAAGTTGCCAGTGGTGAGTCGGGCCGCCAGACCCAAACCATAACTGATGATTACGGCAGTGAAATTGCTCATCGTATTGCCGCTGGTATCCTAGCTCTATTTAATGCTTCATATCTCACCATTGGAATCCCCGGTGAGGAGCAGGGAAACCAAACCATCATTTTAAGTGATGACAACAACATAGTTATTATTGCTGCTTCTATTGCTCATCTAATTAATACTATTGCTCCCCCACTCACTACTGGAGTCACCGGTGATGAGCAAGGAAGCCAAACCTTCATTTCAATGGAAACATTTAATGATGATTACAACCGAGACATTGTTTTTGGTGTTGCCGCTCGTCTTGCTGATCTAATTCTTCAATTACGTCTCGCCATTGCACTTGCCAGTGAGGAGCAGGGAAGCCAAGCCTTCATTACAAGAGAAACATTAACTTATGATTACTTGAGTGAATTTACTTCACGTATTGCGCGTGGTATTGTTGCTCTAATTACTGCTTCGCCATCCATTGTTGGAGTTACTGATGAGGATGAGCAAGGAAGCGGAAGCGGAAGTGGAAGCCGAGCCTTCATTACAAGCGAAACATTTACTGATGATTACAGGAGAGGAATTGACGTTGCGCACGTTGCTGCCCATATTGCTAGTCTAATTACCGCTCACTATTGAACTTCCCGGTGATGAGGGTCAGGGAAGCCAAACCTTGGTTATTACGAGGGAAATATTGACTCAAGAGAAAGTGTTGCACGTATTATTCATCAAATTTCTCTCTAATTCTTGCTCAACATCTTCCCGGGTCGGTGACGAGATGGCCAATGATACGAGGCATGCATTTCAACTAATGCAGGTATATATGAAAACTTTGTTATTTGCTTAATATATATTATTTGTTTAATTTGATTGAATGGAAAATATTTGATCGTGGATGGAAGCTGTTATATATTAATATATATATATAGGGTAATTCTACAATGGATATGCATGTAAATATTTAGGTGGATATGCGATAATACACTCATCTAACTACACTTGCTTATGCGGAGAGTGTTATGCACCTCAAGACGCGTGAGCTCGTGTCTAAAGCATTGCTACATTAAGCGAGCGTGTGTTCACATAGTAAGTGTAGCATTTAATTTTCAATTTGAAAATATAAAAATAGCTAGGAAAATACTAAGTTAATAACCCACTTTCGACACCTACGTGCTTTTTTTTTTTTTTTTTTCTCAGAAGACAACTACCTTTGACACTTATATACGGTTATTTGAGTTTCTTTTTTGTTGTAAAGTTGAGTCCTTTGCACAATAGTACTTGTGCACACATGATGGAAAATTAAAATGAAGGTGTTAATTAAAAGTATGTAAGAAAATCATTTTCCTTCAATTAATAAACTTGACGTGGTGAAAATTGAAGGAATCAAATGATACAACTTTAATTATGACGAATTCACGTCACTATCAACTCTATTAAACTAAGATGAGTGGAAATATTTGATTCATGTATGATAGTTTGTGATTGAGACTTTGTTGTTATATATGTTGTTGATGATGTTGAAGGTGATATTATGTATAATTCTTTCCATAGAGTTTTTCTTTTCAAGAATAATATTAATATATATATAGTATACTATATATCGATGCAAAATTGTTGCTTGATTCGTTGTTGTTTAGTAACAGATTCAATCTGTTGCAATGTTTTGATGCTATTCCACATTTTTCTTGTAGTGCTTTTATATTTATATATTAGCTAATTAACTAAGATAAACTGATATTAATATTATTGTTGTTTTTTTTCTTTTCATTTTAATCTATATGATGTCCAGGATTACTCTTCGCAACTTCAATCATCAAGGAGTCATAGGGGAACATACTAGTGATTCCCAACAACTGCACCACAACAATTAATGTTCCTCGTTGGCGATAAGATTTAAGGACTAGTTTGATTACTTACAAGCTTCTTCTCTTTCAAATTCTAGATGCCCTGATGGCTAGAACTTGGTCTGTAATATATAACAATTAACACTACTGTATATTTTCATATCTATGTTTTGCTATGTATGTTGACTTGTTGTGCGTCGTCGAACGCATCAATAAAATATAATTTTTAAATCAACTATTTTGTAGATTGCGGTAATTAAAGAGTCGATCACACAGAGATTGATATTCTTTCTAAAGTTTTTAAAGAAAGAGAAAAACATGTGTTTTTAGAGAATGAACAAATTAACTAATCTAAATAGCAATGAATTAAGTTTAATAGAGAAAAATAGTTTTGAAACCAATAAATAAAAATAATACCTAGGTAAAGACATACAAGTTAAGTTCGATAAAATATTGGATTTGATCTTCAATCTATGTAAATTATGCAAATCAATATATCCTACTGTAGCTATAGACCCTGTAAGGTACGTGGTTCCTCGCACTTCCTATTCTCGATAGCTAAGGTACGACAATGACTATTTCCCTAGCCAAACGTATAACCATATACTCAAACGCATTGGGTTTGACATGATGACCACAATAGATTTTGTGAATGCACTACACCTAGACAACCGGATCACTAGTGTGTCAGATTTAGCCTAGATCCTTAAGTTATTCAACCGGTCCCAAAAGGGGCGAATCAATTGATATGGTCAATTACCACTTGTGTGGTCTTCTTGCATATATAAGGACAGATGCGTACAACTCACTAGCAATTAAATCAAGGTTTAAATATAAATTTAACTATAATTAATCAATCAATAACAAAGATAATAAAATACTAACGAAAAGCAATGAAAATAAAATAAATAAATCTCACAAATCCATAGATAAGAACGGTTGAACCTCTTTTGTTGTCTTGCCCAGTCCGTAAGATTAGTGTCTCAATGATGAAAAATATAAAACAAAATAAAAAAGAATATAAGTCGAGATAGAGAGAATAGAATAATGCGTAGTCGTCGAGAGTTCTTATGAAAACCTAAGTCCTAATATCAAAAATACTTCTCATTTAGCTCATTGGAAAATAGAGAAATTGAGTTTTGGGAGTTATAGAGTGACTCGTGCCAAGGCAGATCTGGTAGCTATTGTGAGGTTGATGTAGGGTGCTGGACACGTGGCAAAGGCCGGTTGGATGAGCTGCTGATGAGAGATGACGTGGCGAGCTGTTGGCTATGATTGCTGACGAAAACGTCCTGTAGAGTGTAACGTCGACATGTGGCAGCTGGAAGGTTGGTGAAGTGGACGCACGAAAGCTCGAGCAAAAATGTGGGAGACATCATCCATACGGGTCACGAGTAAAGATCAACGGCTGTTGTTGATGAATGAGACACGGACATGAAGACCGAAAGTTTGAAAGACGATGATGCTACGTATCTCGATGTATATCGAAAGTCTATGCTTGCACAGTATCACAGATGTGTGTTCCAGCTGTATCTCCTCGTTGCAAACCACCTCTTCATCATATTTACAGCACGCGTCTCAAGGCAGATTGACATTACAAGTAAACACTTTATTTCGCGTATTTTTTCGCATCGGATTCGAGCGCGCATTCTATTAAGCCTGAAAATAATAAATAGAGACAATTAGGTTAATATTTTGGAGACTCGACAATAAAAAATATATAAATATCTTATATATAATTACATAATTAATGACATATCAAATACCTCCAAACTTAGGACTTTGCACGTTCAGAATAAAGGTGTAAATGACAAAATACAAGTAAACTAGACTCCTAATATAGTTATGCACTGACTAAACTAATCCTGTACCTAATTCAAAATTCATGAAGTTCCTTTGGTTTACATAGTCGCCAAGTTAACAAGCCGCTCAAAAATTTTTGGAGTTATGATATGTCAAGAACCGCAACCCAAACACAATTAAAATAACACTTGAAAGACATAGACTCGGTCAAGACAAAGGCCATCAACTACTCACGAGTTCTCTTGGTCTATACATTCAAGCATGCAAGTTTACAGTCTCCGTAAAAGTAACGCATCAACGCTTAAAATGTAACATAGGCTAGAAATGCAACCACACTCTCCACTATTGTAGACTTAGCACCAATGAGAATCACTAGGACTTTAAATAGATTGTAACATGGCTAGGATAGGGTACCAAGGAAATGATATAAGAAGGTAATTCAAAATATTGGAAAACTAAAACTTAGATTGTCAAATGATTCTCTGAGAACATAAAAGTGATTTAAACTGCACTCAAATTCAATTTTTTTTAATATGTGTAGTCCTCATCTTTTTCCAACCACCCGGCTCCCTACTCCATTTCCTGTGGATGTCGTTTTAGGTGGGACTCTCTAATTATGACTTTCCCTTTATTTTGGGCATATATAAACAATTTTTTTCTTCTCTAATTTTTTTATCATCATGTTTCTTTCTAAAGATTTCAATTCTAAGACTAGTTTCCAACTAGGTAAAGGAATATATTAGGCTATGTCTATGGGTTTAACATTAGGTATGAAAGAAATAAAGATTGGGTTGGCACAAAATGGGTTAACTAGGAAAATTACTTTATGTAGGCAAAAGGCTAAAGGTTTTCATTAAAAAATGGTCTAAATCATTTTCCCAAAAGTGGTTTAGTCATAAGAATTCGGCATCGAGTGAGTTACATCCTCAATCTAGTGCCCTAGAAATCTAACTTTTTCACTTGCATAATTTTGACCGTCTGCCCCCTTAGGTATCTAGCACAAGGCTTAACCCTCATACTAAGTCCCTAATATGAAATCATAAAAATACCGAGCTACGATCCAAAGTGAGTGTTTCTCCTAATTTTTCCTAAGTTTCAAGTCAAAAAGGCAACCATAGTTTACTCATCCACAACCAAATGCATAAAACAAAGTTTAAGGTGACTCTAAACAATAATAATAATTAAAACTATACTAAATACCTGCATGAAAATGTATCAACTCCTAATGAAATAAGAAATAGAAGTATGAAGGGAAAAGATATGGAAGAAATGAGAGAATATGATATACTAAACACCACTAATATCATCCGTCAACCGTATATATTTGAAAATTTTAAACGATCTCATCACTTGCGGTCT
Source organism: Stephania yunnanensis (assembly GCA_039657365.1). Taxonomy (NCBI): domain Eukaryota; kingdom Viridiplantae; phylum Streptophyta; class Magnoliopsida; order Ranunculales; family Menispermaceae; genus Stephania; species Stephania yunnanensis. The sequence goes on from CM077582.1 coordinate 8,759,593, forward strand.
TTTGCAAAAGAAATTCATCCAACTCAAGTCATAAATCCTAAAATACCCCCAAACTTATTATGAACCTTGTCCTCAAGGTTTAAAACAAGTCAAGGAATCTACACGTACAACAAATAGAAAAAAAAATAGTGGTGAAAAAAAACATGGATAAATAAATAAGAAGGTGAAATAAAGACATGCATTTTTTATAAAAGTCTCCAAAAACTAGTGAATGAACAAAATCTCTCATGTCTAGGTGACTAAGGAAACTATGGAAAAAAATCATCATAATAAGAGCAAGAACTAATAAGCATATGAGTTAACTTAAATAATTCCCACCAAGTCTTGCGAGTCTGAAGTCTTTCAACTAAGGGTGAAATCAACAAGATGGTGGAATGAAGTCTAAGGTTTTGGGTATACTCGAAGACTCCACTAATGCAGCGACTAAAGTTAGATATGTACCAACCAAGTCTTAAAACACATAAAATCCTAGTAATATGTTAATTCTCTAAAAATGCTCAAATTATGCTAAAAAAATATAATTCAAAGTCAAACCTTGCAATACACAGAAGTGCATCAATGCCTCTGGTGCTCATCAAACATTCATAACACCTGCAAAAATTCAAGAAACCAAGTTAGGGTTTTATTGAACATAACAAAAAAAATAAAAACTAAGTTAAACTGAAATAAGTGCTAGAAGCAAAAGAAATAAAAAAAGCGGATTGCCTCCCAATAAGCGCATTTCTTTTAAGTTTTTTGCTAGACTTGACGTGATTTATCATGTAATGCCCTCTTCTTTCGACATATCAACAACAAATGGTGCAATAAACTAGAGTATCTGACTATCAACAATTAGTCCAAGTGATTATCGTTAAACAAAAAAGAAACAATTAGTCCAAGTGGTCGAAACATCTTTATTGAGATGGTTAAGACATCATTTGTCAAAAAATAAAGGGAGGTTGAGGTTTTGACTCATAAAGTAAAAAGAATAGTTAGTCCAAGAGAAAAGAGTAAAACAGGGAATAAAATGTTTAATCTAATTTTTTTAAAAAGATTTGATCACCTGACCTCATATATAGAGGTGTGTCACGTCATTTTCACTATGCTATAGAAACGGTTGGCAATACTTCTTTCGATCTACTAGAACTGTTAAAAATTAATAACAAACCAAATTCAAATAATATTGTATTGATCAATTTCCGTTGAAATGAAGAAATCAAACTCTTCCGTGTGTGCATAACTGCATATATATGCTGACATAGGTGCGCGCGTGCCCAAAAGAAAACCAGCAACCTGTAGTGGCCCAATATCTTTTACTATGTTTTGTAGAAGTAAACTACTTTCAACTACCAACAATTCGTTGACACAAGCGAAATATTGTCCCTTAATTAATGACTCAAGTATATAATAATAAAAATACCAATGTTAAAAGCTTCCTTTATCTATGGGTTGTGTAATTCAAGGCAAACTGAAGTAGTCAAAGAGTTCAGATATCAGGTGATTTAGACAAAAATTACTTTCGACTCACCAACCATTGATTGACTTGAGTGGTTTAGGAATCACGTCCTTTAAGTTGTGACTCGAGTTTGATCATACGGATGGAGACGTCGACCTCTAAAAGCTCTTTACCCCAATTGTGAGTCGACTTAAAGCGAGCTTAAAGTAGTTAGTACTTTAGTCTAGACTAAATACCAAGGTGTTCTAGATCGTAAATTAATAAAAAAAAAAAAAAAAAAAAAACCTTCAACTCACATTGACCAAAATCCATTTAAGGTGCTGCATCGATGATCACCTGATTTGACCATCTGGAGGAGAATCTACAACTACTGACAAACATGCTTTATTCCAACTATCGTTTTTTTGGTATATAGTACCACTTGTCGAGTTCGCGGAGCCGCAAGTATATCCAGCGGTTCACGGACTCCAAGTATATTATTTAGCAAAAGATCCACATTTATAGTATTTAATCCATGTGAGATTAATATTTTCAGTTCACATATCCCCAAAAAGCGTACCATTTTTTAACTAATTTTAGATACTATATATCCATGCAACCTGGAGTACTAAAAAACTTCTTGTAAATGTTATTTCCACATCAAATATTATTAAACCAAATGAACAAGCAAACTAGCTAATATTAATATAAAAAATGCTAAGATGACTCGCCAGACACATCAGGTCAACGCACCCGATGACCTGATGGGTCATTCTAGCATTTCTTTATTAATATAATCTTGCCCCAGCTAGAGTCGGCCTTGACATTTTTGAAGCTTAGGACATAAAAATGAATCCTTTTATATTCTTGTTTTCTATAAAAAAAATTGATTTAATTAAATATATTTCTCGTATATATGCTTATGATATTATTAAATTTATATATTTTTATAAACTGCACATTTTCTTTTTATATATAAAATTTTTTCTTTGAAAAATAAGGTGTTTTTAAAAATAAAACTAATATATAAAAAGACTATATGTATTTAAAAATATGATCAATACGGATAATAAAAAAACAAAAAGTTCATTATTTTTTTTACTTCAATTTTTTTTTCTTGACTTATGTAGGAATCAAACTCTCGGTATCTTCAAACCTTGCCTTTTGACAAGTGATGCATTTACTATTATATATTACTAATAATTTTTTTTGGGTAATTGACAACTTTTTAATTAAAACATCAATTAATTTCTAAAAAAATGTTACCTTGTTAATTTATTACAATTGCACAAATAATCATACTGTTACAATTTATGCATATTACAAATGTTTTTTTTAATCAATAAAGTAATTGATTACTAAAAGAAAAAAGTATAAGTTTTATTAAGCGGGATAATATTGAGATTTAAAGGAAGAGGGAATACTTCTTAAAAAGAGATAACGATTGATACAAATGGGGCCTACATAATAAGCTGAATAACAGTAGCTGAGTAGCACATATAAGATTCATTTAAGTGGATGCCTCCACAACACCCATAATTATTATGCTAACCACGCACATCAATAGATAAACTTAAAAAAAAAAACCCATAAATACATACATGTATACTATAATACATTAGCAAATTTATGTGGCTATACTGGGGGTGGGGGCTTGGGGTAGTCGCCCGCCTTGCCCACCCAAAAATTGAGCTGGCCCTAGCCCCCCAAATTCTAGGAGGCTAGGATCAGCCCACCCCAAGGTATAAGAGCTTGAATCTCCTTAAACAAGATCTTACTTTTGAGTCTTGTAAATGAAGCAAACTGGTTAAACAATCAACCTTTTTGTAAGAGTCAACAATGCTCGAACATGAATCATACAAGACTTAACGGTGCTCGAACATGAATTAGTACTAAGTAAAGAGTCAACCTTTTGTAAGAGTCAACAATGCTCAAACATTAATCATATAAGACTCAACAGTGCTCAAACATGAATTAGTTGATGCATTTCTCCCTGAATACCACATGAGAAATCCAAAAAGAAAGAGACAATTATTTGCAGTCTACCCATTTTTCAGAACATACTCAGTACATTTACACCTAGTATTCCATTTATTCTCCAACATTATTACTGCTTTGTGCTTATAAATTACAACTACAAGGACGGACTAGTGAAGATGCAAGAAACATGCCAGCACAAACTAATCGAAAGTTACAAAACCAGCTGAGTTCCTCCTAAAAAAAAAAAAAAAAAAAAAAAAAACTCATTTGAAGATAGTATACGTACATTATAATGTGCACGCTGTACATTGAACACTATGCGCCTGGTCCTCGGCTGCATTCACTTATCTTCACGAGTCCCCTCCAGTGCAGTTGATCTTGATCCGTGCCTTTGACGTGGTGCTCCCAGCAGAGGAATGTTTGCTCATATCCACTTGTAGCACAAGTCAGTATAGGCTGAATATATAAACTAAAATGTGCGCGTAGGTCAATTGCACGAGATAAACTTTAGATGTGATTGTGTTGGAAATCCCTGCCCCTGGTTCAGCTACTTGCAGGGAAACCTGAAGATGCACTTCGGTGTCGACGCTTCCTTGAGCTTATCTGCCAGGTGAAATTGTCAAGAGTCAGAAAACAACACAAACACTAACAAGAAAACACGCAAATAGCGAAGAGAGTTGTAAAAGCTAAGAGACTTAAGGAAAAGTTGGGTGCCAATTAATGGAATGCTATGCTTCATAGTTCATATATACCCCCAAAATAAACATATTTGGGATTTTTGTTTCTAAGAAAAAAACCAATGAAATTTAACATGCAAAGGATGCACTTTTGGAATGGTAAACAAGAATTTTCTTCAAAAATGGAAGGAAGAGGAGCAGGAATCCTCAAATACATTGTTACATCGATGCTGACATATCATAACGGAGACCAACAGACGCGTTAGAAACTCTGCATTGGTATGTAGTATTTACAGCTCAAATGCTTTCGCCTGCAAACAGCGGAAGATTAGATGGCAGGCAATTTCATTCTTTTAGTTTTCCCTTCACTTACCATAATTTCAACAAGTTTACAATCCAAAGGAAAACTAAATATGGTAAAGAAATCTTTAACCTCAAGGAATCGATGTGAACCTATTTAATCTTCCAAGAGTACTCAATCATAGAACATAAACAAAGGGCGGAAAATTCAAGACACACCACAAAACAGATAATTAAATTAAAATAGACATAATAATATCGAGATTAGCATGGTCACTTAGGAAGGAAGGATCACATCAAGCTAAATTATTAAGAAACTTTGTTTCTTACTATTAAATACATGTTGGGAGGTTATTGACCATCCTACAGTATCCCTTTTCCATTAGTAATCTTACTTAAAATCCTAGGCAGAGAAAAGAGCAACCAAAGGCAAAAGGGCATGCACCGTCTAAGATGTACACAAAAAAAAAAAAAAGACTAAAAAAGGAACAAAGAGAAACTTGATAGCTGGTTCTTGAAGTTCCGGAAAAACCTCAGTTTCAATTTAGTTAAACTTCTATCTTATGATGCTGGCTTTGATGAAAAAATTTGCAAGGCAACAGTCTCGAAGCTAGTTGAGGACATCATATGTAATAATAGGTGGTTTTCCATTTGAAATTCGTAATTCATTCACTTCATTCAGTGACGGTCCAAACTATTTGAGGCCTTGGGCGAAATAATACTTTGTGGCCCCTCAATTATAGATGCTTAGAAAAAAAAAAATCCTTATTCCTACGAAAGACAATGCAAATCTCACAAAAAACTTGTTCAATTGATGAACAATATTATGATCAAAGCTTCTCAAAACCTTTTCAAAATATTTCACATTAATTAAGTACGTTAATTTAATGTTGTTGAGTCAATCATGCTTAATAGAAAAAGAAAGAAGGTAAGGGTAGACCAAAGTTAAATGGGATGCATTAAAAAAAATGGTTTGCAAAGCTCACCATCAATTGCACTTAATCGAGCACAATGGAAAAACCCCGTTAATTTGGGACCTGAGGCTATGTTGTTGTTGTTGTTGTTGTTGTTGTAATACAGTCAAATGCTTAAAAAAAAGGAGGTATACAAAATGCAAAGGAGGAAAAAATGTCACTAATATGGAGAGAATAAGTTGAAAGAGCTACTTAAAACAAATAGATAATTAACATTTAATTTAAAAAATACATGAACAATTTGCTAACCAACATTTTATCACTTAACATGCAAGCAATAATTTTTATTAATGAAAAATAAATTTATGTATATATATATGAAATATATATATATATATATATATATATTAAAAAAAAAAAAAAAACTAAAGTGGGGGCCTTGAGAGGGATGGAGGCCCGGTGGGCAGGTCGCCCCACTCGCCCCCTTTCAAGGCTGGCCCTGACTTCATTCCATCTATGTTCAATCAAGTAGCAGCAACAACCATTAATTGATCTCACTATATAATTGCTTGTCCAGAGAAAAATCATTCGACCATACTGCTTCACTGTATTATACAACCTCCGTTCCTAAATATCTCTCACATTTTTGAAATTTTTTTCATTCCAACAAATGTGATGCATTAGGGAATCAAGGAAACATTAAATGATTCATTTCCAATTCTAACCCCATTCTATTTAGTTAATAACATCATTAATCACATTTTTTATACAATACCCATAATAAATGAAGTCAATTATGGGAGGGTAATTTAGTCTTGTTATGAAATTTTAATGGTGAATCAATCATTACCTTAATTCTTGTGCACAAGCAAAAATGTAACATATATTATGGAATGGAGGGAGTGCATGACAAGTTATCCCCTCATCCCCTCATCACCATTATTTACTTATTTTACATTTATAAAGAAATCAAAGTGCCGGTTACATCATCCATAGCTATGGATAAAAAATCCACCTTACTCAATATTAACACCAGGACAGTACCCTAATCCTAGGCTTTAATTAGTGTTTATTTTTTTTATTTTTTTATTTTTATTTTTTCTTCTTTAAGGGCTTTAATAGGTTTTAACTTTTAATAACATTCAATTTTTAATTTCTGAAGACCCGCTAGCTCAAGTAGTACTCGGTAACTAGCGTCATAGCTCTTCGATACACTATGATACTAGATTTGAGGTCTACAAAGATTTCCACAGTAGGGGAAGGCGGTTAGCTTAGGTTGCTGCTCAAATTAACAATAAACAGATTGGTTTAAAAGATATACTCACAGACAATACTAGAATTATAATCTCCAAATTCTCATCTGACAGCTTCAAAATAGTATGACCTCTTGTTACTTCCTCCTCAACTTTAGAAGGATGATGGGTATTATCGACTAGTATATATTCGCAACTGGTCAGCCTTGAAAGAGTGTCTACAAGGATTAACAGTTTATTTTTTATTTATTTTCTGGGTGCGAACTGTGAACAGAGTTTATTTTCCATTAAACCCAATTTGTGCAAATTAAAGAAAGAAGAGAATTACTCAGAAGAGCACCTTGATTGGCTAATAATTTCTCTCAAGCAAGTGGCTTCTAAATGCAGCAAAGCTGCACCACATTAATGAAAAACAACCAGATTTTGTCCTTTCTGGGCCTAAGTAGATTTAACCCTTCAGTTCTATAAAAGGAAGGATGGTCCTACATCATATGCCCTAACCACATCAAAACATAGAAAACTGAACAAACAAGAAGGAACTTCTGCCATTAGATGAATGTTGACACCATCTACATACTAAATAAGAAAACAAATGGTAATAAGAAAATCAAGAATAGACCTCGAGTAGAAAACTATGATGCAAGAATTTGATAATATTTTAATATAAAAATACAAATTGTTAATTCAATCTGTACCTTAGAAGATGAAGGAGGTAAGGAAATCTGGCGAGTGGCTTTTCCAGGTTCTGTCAACTGTCGGATCTCATTAAGCTGTCTTGCAATGTCCTCCAAAATTTGCAATTGGACTTTTTCTCTTTCTCTGTGCTCCATTGAAAAGCTAAGCTTTTCTCTTCCTTCTTGCACAGTTCTCAGTTTTTCTCTAAGCCAACCAACTTCATTTTCAAGTTTCAACCTTTCATTTTCAACTGCAGACATGGAATTACTCCTCAATTCAAACAGTAAAGATTTCCCTTGTGATTTATCTATTATGCCACTCATGTCTGAACTGCTTCTGGGGGTTCCTAGCTTAGCCTCCCCTCTGCTTGTACTGGGGCGATCACTTCCAATATCACCACTCCTGAAATTAGAAGGTTCAGATTCAAGACCACATTTTCTCTGAGTGTCAGAAACCATGAATGTTTCACTCTCTTCTTCTGATCCCTGATTGGACAACTTGATTTTATCATCAATAACATGGACATCAAGAACAGTTGGTTCAGCCTCAGAAAAAGAATTTTGCCAATCTTTGAGTCTCTGATCAGCATCTTTCCGATGCTTCTCAACAGCTGTACCATCAAATGGAAAGTGGATCTGAACATCATCACGAGATATGTCATTCTTAAGAGGTTTCCCTTCAGATAATCTAGCATTACAATTTCTCCCTGCTTCTTCGTCGACGAAAATTACAGTTTTCTCAAGCAAGTCATGACCATGATGATCATTTGAGAACTCTGAGCATGCCTCTGAGTGCAGACCTGACTCTTGCTGATCAGAAACACTGGTGGAAAGCATCCCCTTTGTCCAAGAATCTTGTTTGCTTCTATCAACACTCCCAGATTTTTCCTTCATGACTTTTGCCATTTCCCTCTTGTCAATTGAGTCACTAATTTGCTGCAGCATGAAAAGTGGATCCTCACTAGGATCAAGCGAAGAATGAAGCATTTCTCTCATTATCCCATTGATGCCATGCAGATCACAGTTCACTTGCTCATTTTCAAGAAGCATCATCTGTCTATATACTTTAACTTCCTTCTCCAGAAAAAGCTTCTCTCTCTCCCTCCTCATAAGTATCTCTTTAAGAATCTCCATCTCTTCAGCATCATAAGCAGATTTCTCCTCAATCATCCTCTGATATTGCCGAGCTTCCATCTCTATCTCCGCCTTTTCCTTCTGAAGCCGCAATATCATTGCCATGGCTTCATCAGCCGCAGTTGCAGCAGCACTCCGCTCCTTCTCCAACTCCACATACAATGCGGCCTGAGCAGCATGCTCTTCCTCAAGAGCTTTTTCTAATGCTCTTATCGCATCTTCCTCATTCCCACCAATCACGGGTCGGACATCGTCCCTTAATTCCTCCTCAGAAGATTCCTCGTTTATGCCTTCACCCACCAACTCCTCCAAATAAATCCCATTTGATTGGATCCCTTCACATGAATTACCACCATCAAGAGCGTTGATCTCAACTGATATCTTGGAAACCATTTAACCACATTAGCAAGGATCATCAAACTTCAAATAAAAGCATCCAAAAGTAGCATTGCATGGATGATCATAAAGTTATATGCACTTTCCAAAACTTCAGCAAAGCTAAATAGATTTTAAACATAGGATTGAGAATTAAATGTAAATCTGTGTTAAGCTTATTTGCAAAATAAATACATCTTCTTCAGACATCAATGGAATTCTACTTAACAGTTCAAAGTTCTTAACTCGATTATATGCATTACAAATCAAAACCAAATTTCTCTTCGAATTGAACCCTTAATAATCACATCGACCATCCGAATAAAATTTTGATCAGAACCATCCGAATAAAATTGCATGTACTTATCCAAATTTTCAGCAAAATCAATCAGATTTAAAGAATCGGTTGCTCAATCAATTCTACTAGACAGTTCAAAGTTCTGAGTTTGAAGCTAACCATGCCTTATTAAGAGCAATCTCTAATTTCGACTATGTGCACTACAAATCTAAACTAAAACTCAAACAAACTAATTAACTATGATCAAGAAATCCCGATTCTCGTCGAAATACTCATGTCGACTATCCGAATAAAATTGCATGCATTTCCCCAAATTCTGAGCAAAATTAATCAGATTTAATGAAATTAAATGTGAAGGATTTAAGTTCATGTAGACATCAATTGAACTAGACAGTTCAAAGTCCTGAATTTGAGTCTTCAAACTTCAACCTAAAATCCAATTAACGATCAAGAACAACAATCAATCATGATCACCAAACCCCTAATTATCCACAAATCGAACCCTAAATACTCACATTGGCGGCAGCGCCGCCTCGAGACGGAGCTACACGAGGCCTCCTCCCCGTCTCCGCTGTCGCTCCGGTCACTGTCCTGGACCAGTTTGAGGCTCAGCCGCCGCTGAGGGACGCGATCTTCGTCGAAAACCCGGAAAGAGTCGAAGGGGGGTTTGGAAGTGAGAGAGGATTGGACGGCTGAGATCTTCTGGAGAGGGGAGGAGACGAGGAGCGTGTGGAGAGAGATGGGGTCGTTGGTGTTGGTGGTGGTGGTGATGGTGACGTGGCAAGGGCATGGGAGGTGGAGTCCGAAGAGGGAGAGGAGTTTGGAGGAGAAGAAGACGAGGGCGGAGCCGCAGAGGAGGAGGTAGGCTAAGGAGAGGTCCAGAAAGGCTCCTACCAGTGCTGTCAAGGTCCATGACTGCTGGTGGTGGTGGTGGTGGTGCATATCAAGTGGTTGATGAAATTACTGAGAGAGATGGAGAGAGTGAGAGCTTATCTTTTGGTTTGGAGGGCGGATCAACTCTGTTCAAATTAAAGTTGAGAAAATTATTACCAACCACCAGTAGATCCGTGGTTGACCCCTTTGCACACCGTCTTAGTACGTTCAATTGCGGTCAAATTTAACCAAAAAAAATAATTTTTTTTTTGGATGATTTTTTTTTCCTTAATTCGGTGAGGTGATGTTTTTGTCACGATTGAGATGAGATGGTTTTATTACCATTTTTATTACTATTATAATTTATTTGTTTTTACTTTTTTAACCAAAAAAAATAATTTCAAACTTATATAAATACACACTTATATTTACATTTTTTACACTACTCGCTGAAGTCTCTACACACTTTAATTTCTCAATTTTCTCTATCATATCACTAATTTATTTTATTTCCATAAATTTTATTTTTATGATATGGATCACAACAATCCTCAATTTTCTCAAAATTTTCAAAATTCTTCAAACCCATTTTTCCCACCAAATTTTCAAAATTCTCAATATTTTCAATTCCCCCAAAATATTTAGAGGGTCGCTAAGGGCACCCCACCATTTAATGAAGGCACCCAAAGTTTTTGTAAAAATTTCAGCAAAAGTGGAAAAGACTAGTTTGCCCTTGTATATATAGTGTTTCAAACCTCACAAATCATTTTGACAAAGAAAAAAAGGCACCCCACCACAAGGTTGAACCACAAATCCAAACCGCGTTTGTCGACTTTTTATCGATTCTTGCGGATTGACATCATCCGACAGCGAGTTAACAATGTTTGACAACCATATGATAGTTTATTAGAATTGTTTAGTTGTGGAAAACAGTGAAAATGATGATTTGTTTGTCAACGTAGGGTTTGGTAATTTCTTCAAATCCGAAGTTGTTTCCACTATATAATGGAGGATTGTAATGCTTCGGTGCCAGATGAAGTCGTCCTTGAGGTAATTTTGCAGATTTTTTGTGTTTTTTATGCAGTTGGGAGAAGTTTTTGTCTGGGCGCGCGATTGTATCGGCCTCGCAGGACCGAGATGTATGGTGATGGCTCGGTCCTAAAGGACCGAGAGGTGTACTTAGGTCACGGTATGGTACGCCAGTGTACAACCGAGAGTATGAGCACATTCTCGGTTGTACACCACCTACACCACATTACCTACCACTAATTGTAGCTCTCGTCATGTCTCAGCCGAGAGAACTAGAGTACTCTCGGCCATGCGTAACCGAGACACTGTGAACTCTTCCGGCCTTTGTGGCCGAGACTTCGAGTTCCCAAAAATGTAGCTTCTGTCTCTGGCCTGTGTGGCCGAGAACCACGAATTTCCATTTCTTTAACTATTCAACCGAACCCTAACTTGGAGACGAAATCGGCTCACACCACGACCCTACGAACTGCAAAAAAGCCGTAAACCAAAGGAGAAACACAAGGCGAGACACGGAAAACACGATTTTGGAGATTCCTCTCGCTGGTCGATTCAAACCAAATGGGTTCTTGCACAACAGTTCGGTGAAGGTGGTGGGGTGCTCAGGGTTCGGTGAAGGTGGTGGTGAGGGTGGTTGGGTGCTCGGGGTTCGGTGATGGTGGTGGTGGTGGTGGTAGTGGTGGTAGTGGTGGTGGGGTGCAAGGGTTTTTTGCATGAGGGGTATTTTTGGTATTTTGGGTTTAATTTTCGGGTGCCCCAGGTAAATCAATTTGTGCCCACATTAACTGGGTGCCTTCATTAATAGGTGGGGTGCCCTTAGCGGCCCTCAATATTTAATATTCTCCAAATACTCCTAATATTTCGTATCCTTTTATTCCACCAAACATGCTTAGTTTTTCAAACATCCCTAATTTCTCCGATACCCTTACATTTTCAAGCATTATTAATTTTTCATTTCCCTTTTTCCCAACAAATATTCAAAATTTGTCGCAGAATATATATAATACTCCTCAAATTGATCAAGATAGCGAAAAGGAGATGAGTTCGTTATCTGACTTCCAAATTCCTCTATATTTCATGCAACCATTAGCTGAAGATAAGGAAATTGAACCAGTTGCAGAAAATCGTGTATTATGGTCCATTGACGAAGACAAGCTGGTTGCTAGTTCATAGTTGACAATTTCAAATGATATATAGCATCGTCGGCAACGACCAATGACAAAAATTATTTTGGAAAACGACCTTTTCTTACTACAATGAGCACAAACATCTGAGTCGTCCACACAGAGAGCAAACTAAAGTGAAAGGGCATTGACATTGGATGATGAAGTCATACGACCCAAATTAATTAAAGGATTAACGTTAATCTCGAGGATTAACGATCATAATTCGGGCGTTACGTGGACAACTCGGTTGACTCGGATACGAGAACCGAGGGAATATGTTATTTTTGGATGATGGTTGCTTAGGTGTGATGTTTTAAACATTATATCATAGGGATATCGCATGTGAGTACATTGCTATCATACGGGATTGTGTGACGGGTAATTGCCTTGAAATGCGTGTCAAAGCGGGGATTGGGTAGGCGAACTACGTGTACACTAGGAAACTCGATTAATTCATGTTAAGATGAATAGTTAATCAATTAAAACGGATAATGTAACCATATGCTAAGTTGATTAAATTAAAACAATAGGTTATGACGTACTTCGAAATGCGTGTCGAGACGCGGTGCATTGGGTATCGGGTAGTCGAGAGTTAGTTGGATCACAAAATTTGTCAATTTGGTGAATAAAAACACTAACCATATATATTATAATTGGCCTTAACTAAGGTAATTAAATCAAATAAATCAAAGCCTGCAGTTTGATTAATTAAATGAAAACTATACGATTGACCTAGAGATACGTATTTCCACATCTATGAACCATGTGAGTAGCCAATTAATGTCAATTGGATTGAGTTAGTGGGATACATGACAAGAGATGGGTCATTAAATGAGTCTCAAGATACGTAAATGCATGAAGATCGATAGTTAGAAATTAGTAACACTTTTAATATATAAAGATGATTTGATCAAACAACATGCAAACCAAATCATTTTATCATCTTAACTTGCTGGAGAAGAAGGAGGTTGATAAAAAGAAAGTATCCATGAAAATTGGTGAGAATTTATTAAGCTAGGTGGTACATCAACTAGGTACACATCTCTTTATGTCATATTGAAACAAGTTTTGGTTTTTGACTAATTTCAGAGGGTAGATGATTAAGAATTTGCAATTGGTTTATATATTTAGATTCCTCATTTGAAGCTGATAATCTAGCTATATTGAAGTTCTTAATTTGATTTTGAAATCATAAAGATATGATTTTTTGAATTTTTAAGACCAAAACTGAATTTCTGCATTTTGTATTACGAATTAGCCTATGTAATTTGGTCATAACTTGCTCATTTTATATCAAAATCGATGCAAACTGATGATATTTGAAAGCTTATTCAAAGGGGAACAACTTTACTCAACTGGAAATGTTGTAATTCAAATGGCTTCATGTCCAAAAGTGCTCTACAAGAGGTGCTAGAATGCAGTAAAAGATTTTGGAAACTAAATTTGTTAAAGGAATAACTCCCTAACGACTTATCCAAATAAGCTTATCTTTTATTATGTTATTATTGGATATATTTGCTGCCTTGTGACAAATTTTGAACATTTTATAAGGGAGAACTCCAATGAAATTGGTTATTCAAAATTTAAGATTCAAAAAATCTTATCTCCATCCGAATTAGGATCCAATTAAAGCTATGTTTAGTAGAATCATGATATCTTTTTTGTTTTAAATCGAATTTTTTCAAACTAAACCTTTTCGGAAAGCAAGATAGAGACCAACAATCTTTATACTGGTGGAAATCTTTTAGATTTGAACCATTTCATGCATAAAAATGCGTTGTAACACAAGATTAAAACTGAGACTTAATTTAGTTTTTAGGTGTTGATTTGGGAATATTGATTTAAAACCTATTCAACCAATTTGAATACACAATAAACATACTTAACTAACTTCAAGGACTTAGGAGACCATAGCTCGGTGTCGGGAAGCTTGTCGGGTCGGATACAAGAGTTCGGAGAAACTAGAAAATATTTTGAGGTTTGTAAAACCCATATGAACGTCACTTGAGTATTTACTTACTTTCAATTAGGGCTGGCAATTCGTGTCAGCGAGTCGTAAACGTGTCGTGTCGTAAATGTGTCGTGTCATAATTATCCTAAACCCACACACGACACGTTTATTAAACGAGTCACCATTTGCAAACACGACACGCGACACGTTTAATAAACAGGTAACCTGTATATAACACGTTTAACACGTTTATTAAACAGGTTATGTTTAACCTGCTTAACTCGACTCATTTGTGTACCTGTTTAACATGTTTATCAACCTGTTAAACATGAATGATATTTCACTACAAAAATACAAAATTAATACAAACAACATAAAATACAAAATTAATACAAACAACCCGCGGATGGAAGCGGAGATCGGAGGCGGAGATGGCAGAGGCGGAGGGGCGGATGGAGGCGGAGATCGGAGGCGGAGATGGCAGAGGCGGAGGGGCGAATGGAGGCGGAGATGGCAGAGGCGGAGAGGATGGAGACGGAGATCAGAGGTAGAGATGGCAGAGGCGGAGAGGCCGATGGAGGCGGAGATGGCGGAGATAGCAGAGGCGGAGAGGCGGAGATGGCGGAAGAGCAGAGGCGGAGAGGATGGAGACGGAGATCAGAGGCAGAGATGGCAAAGGCAGAGAGGCGGATGGAGGCGGAGATGGCAGAGGCGGAGAGGCGGAGATGGCGGAAGAGCAGAGGCGGAGAGGATGGAGACGGATATCATAGGCAGAGATGGCAGAGGCGGAGATGGCAGAGGCGGAGAAGCGGAGATGGCGGAAGAGCAGAGGCGGAGAGGGTAGAGCCATGGAAGAAGAAGATTTGCAGTGGTGCTGTGGTGGAACCGTGGAAGACTAGAAGAGTAGGGAAATGGGTTGTGGTTGTGTTAGTATGTTAGGAGAAGAGAAATAAAAAGTTGTATTTATATTTTATATGTGATTAATTATATGTAAATTTTAAGTATATATATATATATATATGTATATAATTATGCGAGTCATAAACGAGTCACACGGGTTAACACGTTAACGACTCGTTTATGAACCGTGTATAAACAGGTTAACCTGTTTATGACCCACATACACTTTTGCCAAACCCACGACATGTTTAACACCGTGTCGTGTCGTGTTGTGCTAAACGTTTCATGACCCAAATTGTCAGCCCTACTTTCAATACTGTTTTACTCTATTTCCTGATTCTATCTTTCATTTACTTGGTTATCTGTATCTGTGTCACTGTTTGGACGGTTGATTAAGTTTACTCTTGTTGAATATTCCGTTGTATGTCTACGCACGCTAGATCATAACATGTGTATCAAGAGTGGATAACGACCTGAGCTACTTTGTCGGTGCATGTGTCGGTGCGCCGTGGGTCTACAACGGCTACCGAGAGGGACCAGTGTTGGGGCATGTGCCCTAGGTCAATCCATTAACTGTCTTTATGAATATTTTTAGTTAATAAAATAGAGGATTTCATTTGTTGTTTATTATAATTAATTTGCATGTTTACATTATAATAAGATCCATTGGTATTTACAGAAATATCATAAATGTCCCTAGTCGATCATTATACTGGGAACTATAATGAATTAAGACTAGTGTGAGTCTTGATTGATGATCATATAATGATTATACGTATAGGGATACGAATCAAGATCACGAGTATTTGTTAGGGAACAAAGTATTGGACCGACCCGCTATGAGAACATCACATGGATTAAGTCATAGTTGTTTCTCATGATATGTATATTTTTCGGTCATCTGACTTGAGATTACCAGAGACTTCAACATTAAGAACACAGTGATTTGACACAATCAAACGGTGTCTTTAACCGGACGATTATAAAAGTTGTGATTGGTTACTGTGTGATTGGTTACTGTGTGAGCAATGTGATGAAGTTGTGTAATCAAGATAGAATTTGTCCCTCTCATAAAAAGAGAGATATCCAGTGGATCCCCTCGATGTGTTAGACTGTTAAAAGGCATAGTCTAAGTGAATTGATATTGATCAATGTCACTTGGATGCTTTCAGTCTACCTAGAGATCGAGACTAGTACGATTGAACATGTTGGATGACAATTCCATGCCTTATGTTTGATCAAAAGGATATCGTGTGACAAAAGGATGTTATATACACTATTGATTAGGTTGTATCGATTTGATATTCGTACGACTTGGGTAGTCATAATGTCTTGCTAGAGGCCGCTTATGAGTTGTATACCAAAATGTGTTTTGGTACACTGCCAACGTTGTATGAGCCTATTGGATCGCACACTAAGAATGATTTTGCGAGATTTTATGATGGTTCAGAAAAATAAGTTTATATTATAAAATTCATGACATAATCGTCCTTGTGGTGTATTACACTTATACTTCTTTAAGTAAGGGTATATGTGTAATTTACTTAACCGTTAATATACAAGGGTTGTATAAATAGACGCTTTAAGTTAGAACACACGTATGAAAATTAAGGGTCAAAACTTTATTTTCGTTTTAGAAATGAATTAGGGATTTCAGGTACGCTCTGGATCGTTTTAGAGAGAAATAAAAAGGTTTGGTATTCTCTCGAAGCTAGCACTTCGAGTGTCGGTGTTCGTCATTGGCAGCGCCTTAGAGATCGATCAACCTTCAGAAAAGTATTTTGCGATCGAGGTATGATTAAGTTTTCTTGGTTTAAACGTTTTTATGGAATTAGATTTGGATCCTGTTGGGGTTTTTGTTAAAATTATTTTGTAATCTTCGCTGCGTATGAACCCTAAAACCCAACAACCAGGTGATTGGCTAATTAGTGCGCCTACTAGTGGGTTCATAGGGAGAGTATCCGAGTATGGTCTAGTCTAACAGGAACAGACACACACACTTACTCTTTATTGTTATTTACATATGCGATGATCTATTTACAGTTGTCTATTTACATTTTGCATGTTTATTTAACAATATTTCTTGAATTCCTTTTACTTTATCATATGAATGCTTAGTGAATTTCCTTAGAATTTTACTTACTGGACTCGTCATCTCTTTTATTGTGATGGCTGAGTGCAGATCCTTCTAAGAGTAAAGGTAATGGGATTTTTGGTGACTATCTCTGAGCTCGCCCGCTGTTCGACACACTACTTATAGGTGTTTATTTTATCATTTTGTTATATATTTTGGGTTTATGGGAGACTGATGAGACATATATACTTGTATATATTTACTTTTGTCACTTTATATATAGTATACTACAACAAAAAACAGCTGATCAGAAATGAAAATTTTCGTTGCTGATTAGCATAAATTCCGTTTCTAAGTGTACTCTGCAACGAAACAAAGACGAAATTAATTTAGTCAGCAGCGAAAATGTATTTCGTTGCTGATTAGAGATTGAATAGAGACAGATTTGAGACGAATTTAGAAACGGAACAAAAATGGAACAGAAATTGAATTTCTTCCTAAGGGGACAATTCTAATTGCATTCCATTGCTAATCCGTTGCTGATTAGCAACGAATTAGAAACGAAATTCAAACAGTATGTTGCTGATCCGTTGCTGATTAGCGACGGATCAGACACGGAACGCTTCAATTTCGTTTCTGATCCGTTGCTAATCAGAAACGAAATTCAAACAGTCTGTTGCTGATCCGTTTCTGATTAGCAACGGATCAAAAACGAAAATCTTGAATTCCGTCTCTGATCCATTTCTGATTAGCAATGGATCGGAAACGGAATTAAAGCATTCCGTTGCTGACCCGTTACTAATCAGAAACGGATCAGAGACAAAAATCAAGATTTTCGTTTATGATCCGTCTCTATTTCGTGTCTAAGTTTAGTCTTACCCAGTTTGCCGTGGCTATTTCCCCGACAATTAGAGACAGAATAACAACGGAATCTCTTAATTCCATTGCTAATCCGTCTCAATTCCGTTTGTACGCTTTGTTTTCTGTTCACATCTAAGATCAATCCAATTAGTTCTCCATAACCTCTAAACCTGAAAATACAACCATAGGACCTGCTCCATCGCCTCACCCCCTCCAACAACTCATTGGGGGTGCTAACATCCCCAAAAAAATAGAATTCGACATACATACATCAACAATATATATCAACAACAAAGATTCAAATGAGGGAAAAAATGTATAATTCGACATTGAAAAAGATTTATATATCCACGAAAGCTTGTCAAGTATAATAAATGTTTCAAATTCCTAAGTATTCACAAAAACCACCAATCCTATTGTTAAACAACCACCAACAAAAAAATTAAAATCCTCTAAATATGCACAAAAAAGAACTATCAATCTAAAAGTTTTATAAACAACTATAAAAGTTATCTACAAAAGCAAAATTATAATCTCAAAAGTTACATAAACAACAAGAAAAATACCTAAGTATCACCAAGCTACTCATCTCTCGTAAGCCAATCTTGTATCTCTCGCTCAACATTGTATTGTTGTTGTGGTGGATCGGCGGGATCTATTTGCAGCAACTCCTGCTGCTCATGAGGTGGTGGTGATGGTAGTGGTTGTGGCTGAGATAGGCCTGCTTCGTCAATGGTCATCCCGAATTGCCTCTGCATAAACGCCACAACCTGTCGTAATTGCTCCCAACACTATCGAACTCTGAACGTGGCACCATCTCCAACATCTGGGATGTGCTAGCACTAGGATTTGCATATCTTTTCTTCTTTCTCCTTAAAGACCCGAGACCGTAGACACGTCATTTGGGACACTTACCCGCCACATTGAAGTACATCGCCTCATCATCCACTGGCTGGTCCGGTGTAGCCTGGGTCAGCTCCAAACGTCTCCTCTGGAGCTTAGCCTGCATGTATCAACAATAAACAACTTAAACGATATGCTTTAAAGTAAACTTAATACTATTTCACTCGTATTTCTATACTTACATAGAAACGCTCTGATCTAGTATCGATGAATGTCACACCGTCACGATTTACGGTATAAAGATGCAAATACACTTCATTCACGGTAGGTGGCATCTCGGATGTATTAGTCTGCATACAAAAGTTATAAAAATGTTAAATATGTCAATTAGTAGTAGGTTGGCGCACTTATATTCGCCAAACACAAATTAATTGCATAGAAGTGAAATGAACTGAAGTGAATGAAATATGTGCAATGCAAATGAATTAAACTAGCATCAATGTGTAAGAAATCTTTAAAAAAACAAGATTAAAAGCAAACATAGGCATAGCGAACAAGTGTAAAAATGAAAAAAATAAACAAGAGTGTAAAAAACACTTACCAATCTTTCATTGGTAGTCACAAAAGACACCGAGCCACCACCGTGCTTCAAGGGTCCAGTCCCAGGTCCTTCGACCTCAATGTTCCTATTCGTAGACGCTTGCCTAGACCTGGCAAGAAAGTCATCGCTCTCCCAGTACTCCAAGTATCTCCTCAACGCCTCATCTGTAACAAAGTTTGGCTGCACACGATTCTTCTTTAACTTGTGCATCAATGCGGTGTACCTTGTGCCTGCATGCGTATCGTACGCCGCACGAATGAGATCATTGTGAATCGCGTCATCCCATCTAAAATATACCTATAAATTGGCGAGTGCAATTGTTACGAGACATTGAAAAACTAGTATAAGTCCTAAGACATTTATTAGTTCTGCGTATCTTCCATTGGCGCCAGTAGTGGTCTTTATGATGATTCGGTACCGACTTTCAACAATACCCTTCTGGAATCATCCATCTCTTGAAAACTTTTGTCATCCTCCGTGCACAAGAATGAGAAGGATGCAATTCCTTGTGTTTCATTAAAATGCATAACATCTTAAAAACTTATTTAATAATTTACATCGATAATTAGAAATACATATATGAATCAAATATAAACATACGTATTATTGGCAATCAGTGTGATCGGGATCCTATGCACGCGAGGGGCCTCGGTCCCTGTCTTTTGAGGTGCACGCAGAGGTAACATGCAAGCCTGCTCTGTCGTCATAAGATGGGGATGCTGTTGGTGATGCGGTGGCTAGAGGTGCAAGCCTCGTCGGTACAGGAGTGTCATGTCTCGATGTCGCCGATGGTGACTGCAGCGAGCAATTTGGTATGGTTTTAGATGACGATGTCGATGGTACAGGCGACACGGATGGTATGGAAGGCAAAGGCGACGCTGACTGTAACTCATGATCGAGTGAACGAGAAGTCGGAATCGATAAAACATGAATCAACCCACGACCTCTTTGACCCCCTCGCATGGCCGGACCATGAGGTCCAATCGGTATATCGGTTCCAAAGGTCTGTGCTGCACCTCTTACAACTGGACGATGTCCCCTTAAAAAACACCAATCTTAAATAATTGTGAGAAATGTTTAGAAAACTCACGTAACGTCGATCAAACATTGACATAACATAAACATACATTACTCATTTTCATCCATTTCAAATTCACTCTCAAGACTAGAAGTTAATGATTATTCTTCTGAATCATTTCCACTATCGACAATGAAGTCATTGTCTTATTGACTTGGACCTGCTTCAACAATGACGCGGGTCCCATTTGGATCATCCAGATTGTTGAATTCCTGAAGTGCATCGTCGGCTGCGCACGTGGTGGGTTCGCCATCTTGGAATGCAATCTTTGCCGAGCCCTGGTCATTATCGTCTTTGCTCGTTTCCTCGTCGGCGAATTTTGGTTGACAACAACAAACTGCTAGCCATTCTTGTCGTTTGCTCCTCAAAGAAGGGTACGAAAGATAGTACACATGAGTGGCTTGCATTGCAAGGACAAATGGCTCGTAGTTGTTATATCGTCGACTTCGATGAACCTCTACCAATTGAAGTGTTGGGTGAGTCTTCACACCATGATTCGTTGTAAGGTCATACCATTCACACTTAAACAAGGCCACACGCTTGAGGCATGTATATTCAATCTCTACAACCTCTCGCAGTACTCCATTTTAGTCATGGGAAACATCGGCGAAGTTAGAACCCTTTACCAAAACACCGTTGGTCTGCGTCGATCTATTAACGCCATATGTTGCGGAGTGAAACTTATACCCATTCACTAGGTAACCAGGGCACACATTACAAGATTGACTAGGACCAACCGAAAGATCAACATGCGTCTCATCTATGATAGAATTCCGAGCCTATTTACGAAAATTTAGAAATGTAAGACACATTACTTATGAAAGAAATTAATGAAGCGACAACCTACAATAGTAATAACATTACATATGTTTGAAATCATATGGGGAAGTTGTGCTCTAAACTAGTATCGACTTCCGACTCCCCCATTGCTTGAGTGATTTCATCGATAAAGATCCTAGAAGAAACGAACATGTAAATATCATGTCTTAGTAAAAGATGAATAATGAATGTACTGCATTATTGAATGAAAGCGACGTACATACTGGATGTAAGGAGCGATCTCTGGACAATTGAGCAGTATGTACGAATGAGCGGCATTATACTCTTGCACTGTTAAGTACCGCTCATTTAACTTGCCCATGGGTCGACCAGGATAAGTGAAAATTTAGAGATTGCCCACAAAATGCGGTGTGGGCTCGACACCGCCATCATCATTTCGTTGCACTTTGTCATGCAACGTAAAGATGTGATATTCGAAGTAGTAAGAACAAAACGATGTAACTTCTTCGACAAAATAAGCATTACGCATCGAGCCCTCAACCTTCGCTTTGTTCTGAATATTGTTTTTCAAATGTTTAAGGTACCTATCGAAGTTTAATTAATGTTGATTTAAAACTTATTGACTGGGAAAATAATTTCAGGAACTCAATAAATTACCTCTCAAATGGATACATCCATCGAAATTGAACTGGACTGGCCAGACGGGCCTCGTAGGCCAAGTGGATTGGTAGGTGTTGTAATGGCCCATTTTATTAATGTCTCTTAAATTTACAGACGTGGACGCCAGCTCGGATCTATATAGACGTCGCGATAGACTAGGACACATGGGGACTTAGGTACGCTAGGTATTTGTGTGTTGGATGCTTATTTGCGGTGAAATTTATTGAAATACATCGCATGTGCGTATGTTGCATAAAAATACGTGCGAGATTGCATGAACTGTATTCGCCTCGATATGCATGTCGACGCGGGTACCGGGTAGTTGACGGGACCGAATATTAGGTCGGGGAAACTAAAACACATAAATTAAAGAAAAATGGCCAAGTAACTAATATGGTGTAACGACCCGCTCTAATTAATCCCAATTAACTTACAAATTACAGATTAAGACATTAAGCTCAGACTCACGTGGACGTCGTAGAAAAGCTCAGGGCACGCCTAACGAGGTAAAAACTTGTTATTCTTGTGTGTAAGTGTTTACTTAAGTTACTAATATTAAATAATTAGCATCGCATCATTTAATATTTTATTGGTCGCGTTGTGCGCGTGTAGTGACGAGAGTGTGAGACGTCGCGGTGTGCGCGTAACCCGGGCGTACGGGGTAGTATGAGATTTAGTTGTCACATAACACATCACATCACACATCACACATCACATCAAATGTCACATCAACTATTCCTCATCATTTCTTTTGTCCTTTCCCTCCAAATAAAAAAAAAATTTCCTTCCTCATTTAAGAGAAAAAACGGACAGAGAGGAAGAGAGGGAGAGAGAGAGAGGATAGAGAGAAAATAAAGAAAGAAAGAGAAAGAGAGAGGCGCTGATGGAGAGAGAGAGAGGAGAGAGGGAGAGTGACGACCAGAAGGGGAAGCTCCGGCAAGGAGTGAGACAGGCAGCGACGGCGAGCTCGGCGGGGCAGCAGCGGCGTGAGCTCGGACCCCCATGAATCAAGTGAGTGGTTAATGTCGTTGTTGTTGTTGTTGGAGTTGTGTTGTTGTTGGTTGTTGTTGGAATTGTTGTTGTTGTTGTATTAACAAAAAAAAAAAAAGAACCAGATGTCTCTGGAGGAAGAAGGAGATGGGGTGGGGAAGGGGTGCACGCACGCTGTGCGTGCGTGCATCCCTGGACCGGTTGGGCCGGGCCGGGCCCAACCGGACCCGACCCAAGTGGGCCCGAACCGGGTCGGGCCGACCCGGTCCAGGGGCCCACCCCTATATTAAAATAATATAATATAAATTTTTAATTTAAAAATAGTTTTAAATTAAATAAATTATAGAAAAATAAGAAAAACATGTGGAAAATTATGGAAAAAACCCAGAAAAATTAGGAAAAATATTTAAAATGTTTTAAATTGGCACCAGGAATTTAAGAGATCATAGTCGGGTGTCGGGTATGTATCTCGAGGCGAGTGCGGGACATTTCGAAGGCGTTTTGCGATTCGTTTGAGGTAAGTAATCCCACGAGAAAATTATTTAAAATTCAATTTATGCACTTGTTTTATTTTGCATTTTCAATTATTCCATTGTACTTTTCATTGTTGTTCATTTACTGTTCATCCACTCCCACGTGTGTATGTGTGTTTGTCGACGGGGTCGGCATGGCACGGACTCACACCCCGGGGCTAGCTACCCCGCGCTGTCGAGTAATTGGCCATGATAGGGCTACGCGGTGACTATTCTCGTGAAACCCGTAGGTTGAGAGATGTTTTGACGAAGTCATTAGTCTACGTCAATGGTTCATCTCGAGAGATGTTTCGGACAGGGTCTACCATTCAATGGTTCCTCTCAGTTTAGCTACGAAGACTCCCGGGTGTCGACCAGGGTTCTCTGTCACGCTACACTCGTGTCCAAATTTGACTTCTCAACGACTTATTTTCATGCGAATTTCTTTATTCTTGTTCTTTATTTAAATTGCATGAATTGTAGCCGTTTCATTGGAATTCGTGAATATTAGCTAACGTTCTTTGGGATTTACTCACCTGAGATTTGTCATTATTTTTTGTGACAAATCGCAGATCCTGCGACGAGCCGATTCAAAGGAGTCTTAGGCAGTCCGTCTAAGTAGAGAGAGGCCGCCACTTTTTGCGTAGGTAGTTGTATCTATCTATTAGCCACTTTATGATATTTTGGGAGGACTTGTATACCCGATACATGTATATGCTCACTTTTTGTACTTTTGTTGCTCTTGATATACATGGTATAAAATGTCGGGTTTCCACACTGTAGGGTTGTTCATAAAAATGCAAACTTTTCATTTTTACGGTATATGCATGCCTTGAGACTTCCGCAACAATGTATGATTTATATTAAATTACTAAATCATGAATAACTTAAAAATTCATAAAATATCCATAATTACTAGGTTAAAGGCGAATAAGTTATGTACGAGGGTTTAGGTCGCGGACAGTCAAAATAAGTGTGCGGTGACGTAGAATGCTTGGTGACGTGTCTGGCGACGTGGCGATACCCGGTTTGCCTTGGAATTTGGGGCCGTCACAGTTGGTATCAGAGCTTAGGTTCAGGCGAACCTAGGGAAAAATGTAATACAACCGAATAAAACATAACAAACGAATTTATATGTGGAAATCCGAAGATCTTAACTTAGAACTTTAGTTGGGAAGCGAACGTGGGACGGGTAGTGCCAAGGCTTTTATGTTATATATTTTAATTTGTAATAGTATATATGCGTATACGAGGCTGATACGGACCTTCGCTATCGTGTGATACGACATGGACGGACAGCCGGCTCCACCTTTGGAGGATGGTGGACAGACGAGTGGTACTACGCCTATCGCGACTGATCAGAGTGTACTTGATCAGATTGCGGAACACGACCGACAGTTCGAGCAGATGATGACCTTGCTCCATGCTTAGACATCGGCTATCGCGACGCTTACCGCCACCATCACACCGAACGCCACTGAGCCAGCAGCCGCGCCGATTGTTCAGGGTACGCCAGTCACTGCAGTTGTGGCAGAGACTACCACACCGACATCTACACAAGCAGTGACACTGACACATGCTCCACAAGAAATCACATTTGAGGCTTCCTTGTCAGCTGAAGCTAAGCTGACGAAGGAGTTTGTGAGATTTCAGCTGGGATATTTTACTGGAGGCGGAGACCCGGAGGTAGCTGCAAGATGGCTTCTTGCACACGAGAAATTACATAATCTTCTGAGGATTCACGATAGTATTCGCGCCAGGATATCTGGATATATGCTCCGAGGAGAGGCCGGAGTTTGGTGGACCACTCATACCGAGACTCATGGAGAGCCGACTACTTAGGCCGGGTTCAGACAAGCCTTATATGACCAGTACATACCAAGGGAGATACAGTTACGTCTGAGACATGAGTTTTTGTGTCTTAGGCAGGGTAATCGTACAGTGGTCCAGTACATGGAGAGGTTTCGCTACCTATTACAGTTCGCTGGGGATTTGGCCTCTACAGATCGCGATTAGGTCCACTACTTTGGAGTCGGGCTTAGAGATGAGATTGCGAGCGCAGTAGTATCAGGCGGAGCTCGTACACTGCAGGAGATCTATGAGAGGGCCTTAGCCCATGAGACATATCTTATCTTTTGTGTCGCGATGCCCATGCCACGTTGGCATCAGGGTCATCCTAGCAAGGCACCATGTATGACAGAAAAGGGAAAAAGATCATCGATCACAGAGATAAGAGAGGACAGAGGCCCAGACATGAGGATCGTCAAGCGGTCACTTCTCATACGATAGTACCTGCGCAGTCAGCAAAGTTGTCAAGTGGTGGTTATGCACCGCGGCCGGGACAGAGACCGACCCAGGATCAGGGAGGCAGGGACAGAGGACAGTATGGTCAGAGTCAGGGCCAGAGGTCAGACAGAGGTCAGGGCCAGGGGTCAGGACACCAGCATCTTACTTATTTCAAATGCAGACAGCCTGGACACATTAAAAAAGAATGTCCGATGACTCCAGTAGCACCGATTGCAGCACCACCAGTTCAGGCCAAGGAGCGGGTGCATGCTGTAGCACAGCCAGACCGCGAGGCCACCAGACAGATCGTTGAGGGTGTGATTTCGATTTGCAATCGTTTTATGCATACACTTATTGATTCTGGTTCCACAGTTTCATTTATTTCTGGACGTATGGTTGATGAGTTAGGGTTAACACCGATTACAGTTAGTACACTCCTGATTCTCAACACAGCAGCTGGGGAGAAGGTTTACCCTAACATGATCTGTGAGGGTTGCACGATAGAGATTTCTAGACACCAACTCCTTATCGATCGACGCGTTCTAGAGTTCTTAGAGTTTGATGCGCTTTTGGGCATGGACTGGCTAGCGTCATATCACGCCCAAGTGGGTTGTTTCCGTAAGATGGTGATTTTTAGATCCTCGACATACCAGAGTTCACTTTCACGGGTGATGCGAGTATACTACCGACCACTAGGGGTAGATTGGCTACGACCTTAGAGATGAAAGTATTTGCAAGAATAGTAGAGTAAACCGAGACCCCAGAGGTTAGACTGGAGGATGTCCCAGTTGTCAGTGAATTTTTCGACGTCTTCCCGGAGGATCTACCAGGATCGCCCCCACACAGAGAGATTGAGTTCGTTATTGAGCTAGTACCATGCATACAACCGATAGCTAACAGACCGTACCGGATGTCACGGAAGGAGCAGGAGGAGTTGAAGACTCAACTGGAAGATTTAGAGAAGAAGAGATTTATACACCCGAGCACATCACCATGGGGGGCACCAGTCCTGTTCGTTAAGAAGAAGGATAATAGTTTGAGGATGTGCATTGACTATAGGAAGTTGAACCAGGTGACAGTACGAAATCGTTACCCTTTGCCAAGGATCGATGATTTGTTTGACCAGTTGGCCGAAGCACGTGTCTTCTCCAAGATCGACTTAAGATCGGGTTATCATCAGCTCAGGATTCGGGATGAAGACATACCTAAGACTGCATTCAGCACAAGATATGGGTTATTTGAGTTTACGGTAATGCCATTTGGACTAACGAATGCACCGGCCATGTTCATGGAATTGATGCACATAATACTGAAGCCGTACTTGGATAAATTTGTCATTGTCTTCATTGATGACATATTGATCTACAGCAAGACTCGCGAAGATCATGGACAACATCTCATGCAGATATTAATGACGCTAAGAGAGCACAAACTTTATGCTAAATTCAGTAAGTGCGAGTTTTGGCTGTCAGAAGTCAAATTCTTGGGTCACATGATCAGTTACAAAGGTATATCAGTGGACCCGAGTAAAATTCATGCTGTCATAGATTGGCCGACACCTGAGACAGTAACATATATCAGGAGCTTCCTTGGGTTAGCAAGATACTATCGGCGATTTGTGAAAGACTTCTCGAAGATCGCCGCGCCAATGACTAAATTGACAAAGAAGGATGTACCTTTCAATTGGTCAAAGGAGTGCGATGATGCATTTACACTGTTGAAGATGAGATTGACTACTGCACCAGTACTAGTGTTGTCAGAGCCGGGTAAGGGATTGACAGTTCATACTGATGCTTGCGGCATAGGGCTAGGTTGTGTGCTGATGCAGGGAGACAGCGTAATCGCCTATCTATCCCGACAGTTACGGACCCATGAGAGGAATTATCCAGTGCATGACCTAGAGCTTGCAGCAGTCGTATTTGCATTGAAGGTATGGAGAGATTACCTTTACGGTGAGATATTCACTTTATATACAGATCATAAGAGTTTGACATACTTATTCACTCAGAAAGATCTGAACATGAGACAGCGACGTTGGCTAGAATTGCTGGAGGACTACGACTTCTCCATCGAATATCAGCCTGGGAAGGCAAATGTCGTAGCAGATGCATTGAGCAGGAGAGGACCAGATTATGAGACAGTCGTCTGCCATATGATGCACGAGTATGGTTTACTTGAGGCTGCGGCAACACTGAGTTTGACAGAGGTTCCTGCTACAGCGGACGCACAGATTCATGGACAGATTGGTGTACCGTCTATTTTTATTCCGCGAGTGTTGGAGTGTCAGAGGACCGACGAGATGTACTCGAGATTCAGTGAGATGGAACGTGATCCCGATCACCCGGATTGGAGCGAGTCTGTGGATCAATGTTTGAGGCACCGAGGGAGGTTATGGATTCTAGTAATGGCAGAGATACGCGATGGGATACTCCATGAGGCTCACAGGTCCCGGTATACAGTGCATCCTGGCAGGACCAAAATGTATCACGATATGCGACGATTATTTTGGTGGCCAGGGATGAAGGCGGACGTTGGCGCCTACGTTAGGGGTTGTGAGGTGTGCCAGCAGGTTAATGCTGAGCACATGAGGCTTGGAGGGTTATTGCAGCCACTGCCCATCCCTTAGTGGAAATGGGAACACATTACGATGGATTTCGTTTGTGGATTACCGCAGACTTCGCGGAAACACGATGCGATATGGGTGATTGTGGACAGGTTGACGAAATCAGCTCATTTCCTACCAATTTCTATGAAATATAATTTCACACAGTTGAGCATATTATTCGAAAAAGAGATTGTACGACTGCACGGAGTACCAATTTTGATTGTTTCAGATCGAGACAGTCGTCTTACATCATCATTGTGGCAAGCTATGCAGGAACGGTTTGGTACTAAATTACAGTTTAGCACTGCGTTCCATCCGAGGACAGACGAGCAGTCAGAGAGATTAATATAAATACTGGAGGATATGCTCAGGGCATGTGTGTTGCAGTTTGGTGGGTCTTGGGAGGAGTATTTGCCGCTCTGTGAATTTGCTTACAACAACAACTATCAAGCCAGTATTGAGATGCCACCATTTGAAGCCCAGTACGGTAGACCGTGTAGATCACCGGCTTGTTGGGCAGAGCCAGAGGATACAACAGTTGTGGGGCCTGAGATTGTTGTGGACCATACAGAGAAGGTGAGACTGATTCGTCAACGGTTATTGGCTGCCCAACACAGACAGAAGAAGTATGCGGATAGGTACCGCGATGGGCTGAGCTACGAGGTAGACGATTGGGTCTACTTGAAAGTTTCTCCGTTGAAAGGTCATCAGAGATTTGGGATTAAGGGGAAATTAGCACCAAGATTTATTGGGTCGTTTCAGATTGAGAAACGAGTTGGGAAAGTCGCTTATCAGTTGAAATTGTCAAGTCGATTGACAGGGGTTCATAATGTTTTTCATATTTCGATGTTACGGTTGGCTAGATCGGGACCGAGACCAATGATTGATATGACAAAAATCGAGGTTCGACCAGATGTGACGTACGAGGAACACCCCATTGAGATAGTGGATCGCAAGGTACTGACCCTTAGAAGGAAAGAAATACCACTTGTACTCATTCGATGGCAGTATCATAAGAACGAGGGCCTCACTTGGGAGAGAGAGTCTACTTTGGGCGAGCGATACCCCCACTTGTTCCAAGGTAAAGATTTTATTAAATTTGAATTTCGGGACGAAATTCCTCTAAGTTGGGAAGATTGTAACGACCCGCTCTAATTAATCCAAATTAACTTACAAATTACAGATTAAGACCATAAGCTCAGACCCACGTGGATGTCGCAGAAAAGCTCGGGGCACGCCTAACGAGGTAAAAACTTGTTATTTTTGTAAGTGTTTACTTAAGTTACTAATATTAAATAATTAGCGTCGCATCGTTTAATATTTTATTGGTCGCGTAGTGCGCGTGTAGTGACGAGAGTGTGCGACGTCGTTGTGTGCACGTAACGCGGGCGTACGGGATAGTATGGGATTTAGCTGTCACATCACACATCACATCACACATCACATCAAATGTCACATCAACTGTTCCTCATCATTTCTTTTGTCCTTTCCCTCCAAATAATTTTTTTTTCCTTCCTCATTTAAGAGAAAAAACGGACAGAGAGGAAGAGAGGGAGAGGGAGAGGGAGAGGATAGAGAGAAAATAAAGAGAGAAAGAGAAAGAGAGAGGCGCTGGTGGAGAGAGAGAGGGAGAGTGACGACCAGAAGGGGAAGCTCCGGCGAGGAGTGAGACAGGCAGCGACGGTGAGCTCGGCGGGGCAGCGGCGACGAGCTCGGCGAGGCATCAGCGGCGTGAGCTCGGACCCCCATTAATCAAGTGAGTGGTTAATGTTGTTGTTGGAGTTGTGTTGTTGTTGGTTGTTGTTGGAATTGTTGTTGTTGTTGTATTAACAAAAAAAAAAAAAGAACCAGACGTCTCTGGAGGAAGAAGGAGATGGGGTGGGGGAGGGGTGCACGCACGTTGTGCGTGCATGCATCCCTGGACCAGTTGGGCCGGTCCAGGCCCAACCGGACCCGACCCGGATGGGCCCGAACCGGGTCGGGCCGACCCGGTCCAGGGGCCCACCCCTATATTAAAATAATATAATATAAATTTTTAATTTAAAAACAGTTTTAAATTAAATAAATTACAGAAAAATGAGAAAAACATTTGGAAAATTATGGAAAAAACCCAAAAAATTAGGAAAAATATTTAAAATGTTTTAAATTGGCACCAGAAATTTAGGAGATCATAGTCGGGTGTCGAGTATGTATCTCGAGGCGAGTGCGGGACATTTCGAAGGCGTTTTGCGATTCGTTTGAGGTAAGTAATCCCATGAGAAAATTAGTTAAAATTCAATTTATGCACTTGTTTTATTTTGCATTCTAAATTATTCCATTGTACTTTTCATTGTTGTTCATTTAATGTTCATCCACTCCCACGTGTGTATGTGTGTTTGTCGACGGGGTCGGCATGGCACGGACTCACACCCCGGGGCTAGCTACCCCGCACTGTCGAGTAATTGGCCATGATAGGGCTACGCAGTGACTATTCTCGTGAAACCCGTAGGTTGAGAGATGTTTTGACGAAGTCATTAGTCTACGTCGATGGTTCCTCTCGAGAGATGTTTTGGACGGGGTCTACCGTGAGATGTTTGGCGAGATTGTCGTCAATGGTTCCTCTCGGTTTAGCTACGAAGATTCCCGGGTGTCGACCAGGGTTCTCTGTCACGCTACACTCGTGTCCAAATTTGACTTCTCAACGACTTATTTTCATGCGAATTTCTTTATTCTTGTTCTTTATTTAAATTGCATGAATTGTAGCCGTTTCATTAGAATTCGTGAATATTAGCTAACATTCTTTGGGATTTACTCACCTGGGATTTGTCATTGTTTTTTGTGACAAATCGCAGATCCTGCGACGAGCCGATGCAAAGGAGTCTTAGGCGACTACGTCTAAGTAGAGAGAGGCCACCACTTTTTGCGTAGGTAGTTGTATCTATCTATTAGCCACTTTATGATATTTTGGGAGGACTTGTATACTCGATACATGTATATGCTCACTTTTTGTACTTTTGTTGCTCTTGATATACATGGTATCAAATGTCGGGTTTCCACACTGTAGGGTTGTTCATAAAAATGCAAACTTTTCACTTTTACGGTATATGCATGCCTTAAGACTTCCGCAACAATGTATGATTTATATTAAATTACTAAATCATGAATAACTTAAAAATTCATAAAATATCCATAATTACTAGGTTAAAGGCGAATAAGTTATGTACAAGGGTTTAGGTCGCGGACAATCAAAATAAGTGTGCGGTGACATGGCATGCTTGGTGACGTGTCTCGCGACGTGGCGATACCCGGTTTGCCTTGGAATTTGGGGCCGTCACATATGGAATTGGTATAAGGCGGCTAGTGACGCGGCGGTACGCGTATATCGCCATTCGGACTCGAAATCGGGCGTCGAAACGCCCTGAAAACAAGTGAGTGTCCCAGCTGTGTCACATTGTGGTGTCAAGATAGAAAGTCAACCATCCTTATCTACACACTCCATCACCTTTTCTCTCACCTCACACACACACACCTACTCTCACACCCGTACACACCCCACACACAAAATCGGGAGGTCGAGAGGGAAGAAGGAACCGGAGAGGAGGAGGAAGAGGAAGAGGAAGGAGAGAAGAGAAGGTGGAGACGCCACAATCGAGGTGAGTCTTAGTAGTTTTTTGTTGAGGGTTTCGGTGGTTGGCCGAGACAAGGGTTCGGCCATGGAGGCCGAACCTGGTCGTGGTGGTGATGGCAGGGGTGTCTCCCCTGCCATCGAGTCCACCGAGGGTTGGGGTGGAGAGTAAACCCAACCCCAAATCAAAAAAAAAATGTTACTTCTCCCGATCGAACTACTGGTTCGATCGGGGACGTGTGCACCCCCTGCTGGACCGGACCCATAACAGGCCAAGCTCGACCCATGGGCTGAGTTTGGACCTATTCTAGTCCAGGGTTGGGTCGAGTCCGACCCGATTTGGTCAACTCGACCCAAACCAAAATTTAAAAAAAAAAGAAAAAGAAAAAGAGAAGAAACGTTTGGAAAAAAATTGGGAAGATTCTGAAAAAAAAATATATTTCCATAAAATAAATAGAAATGTATGAATTTCTATGAAAAATAAAATATTTGGATATTGCATACGCGACTTTTTGCAGGGTTTTACCTCGAAAAGCGCGAAATAAGCAATTTGACCTAAAATTTTTAAAAATTTGTTGAAAATTGTCATGCTAAATTAAATTATTGATAAATGGACATAGGATGACACAGGTGATCAATTGGCGACCAAGGACCCAGTAGACTTGGACCCGGGGATTGATTACGGGGTAGTAGAGCGCGTTGAGAGGTTTGTAAAACCCGATGAAAAAACTCTTGAATATTTATTTTGCTTTGTAATTCTATTTAACTCCAGTAATTCCGTGCGGTCGTTCCTATATCTATATCTTGTCGTGTTTGCACGGTTGGTTGACTTACTCCTATCAGATTTTTTCGTTGTGTGTCTATGCATTCTAGACCATAGCATATGTATCAGGAGTTCTCGGTGGATAACGACCCGAACTAATGAACTGCTACATGTGTCGGTGCATCGTAGGTCTACGCCGGCCACCGAGAGGGATCAAGTGATAGCTAGTTGGGTGTGCCCACTAGTGGGATCCTAGAAGGAAATCCCGAAGTATGGTTTAGCCTGACTCGAACAGGCACACACATTTGCACTTTATTGTTATTTATGCATGCGATGCCCTACTTACAGTTGTATGTTTACATTCCGCATGTTTATTTAACAACATTTATTGACTTCCATTTATTTATTTGAATGCTCGGAGGAGTTCCTTGGGACTTTACTGACTGGACTCGTCATCCATTTTCTTCTGTGATGATTGAGTGCAGATCCGAGTACAAGTAAAGGCAAGGGGATCTTAGGAGACTACCTCTGATTGCCTACCATCACGGACTACTTGTACGTGTGTTTTTGTTTTGATATTTTTATTCTTTTGGGAACTAAGGAGTATTATGATATTGTACATAGATACTTCCTAGGGTACAGTTGTTTACTTATACAGAATATTTTTCAGGATTTTTCCACACTAGGTTTTGTTTAATTGATTCTTAAAAATCCTTGCATTTAAGTACAATTTCCGCTGCATATGTCATTTATACACCGTACACACACAAGTGGATACGAATCTCTATACAAAGGAAGGACGGGCAGGTGCTGTACACGTGTAGTTGGGTCAGCTGGCAAGGAGTACACGGAGACACGTCACCCCGGGGCGGCGAGGGCCGCCACAGGTGTTCCATAGAGTCAAAGAAGCTTGAAGGGAATATTTTCTCCAACTTGCAAATGATTTTTGGTATTTCAAACTCTAAAACCTCCATATCTTTGAGACTGACACCTTTTGCAGTCAGGGATCGAAAAAAAAGGCTCAGTTCGCTAATTGCAACCAAAACCGGGTTTGGGAGGAGTTTCCTGAATGCAATTGGTATCAACCGTCGCATAAGAATATGACAATCATGACTCTTCATCCCGAACATTCGCAATTTCTTTGGATCCACACATCGACTAAGATTCGAAGAATAACCATCGGGAAAATATAACTTTTCAACCCACTTGCACAATTTTTGTTTTTTTTAATGTATCGAGAGCATAACATCCAAGGATGTAAGTATTTGTCGCCGAATCAATGTGTAGAGAAGGTCGGTGACAATATTCATGAATATCTTGTCTCGCTTTCGCATTGTCCTTACTCTTACTCGGTACACTCATAATAGTGTTGAATATGTTGTCAAAACATTTTTCTCGATGTGCATGACGTCTAAGTAATGTCGGATCAAGTTTGTCTTCCAATACGACAAGTCCTAGAAAATTTTTTTCTCCATCCCGAATTCTAGCTATCCGCCCATTCACAGAATCAGCTCCGATTTCTGTCACCTTCATCAAGCCTAACGATTCAATTTCTGCCAAAATCTCTTCACCAGATCGCAAAGCGGGCGGTTCATCGTTTAGTACCATTTTGCCTCTAAGAAATTTTTTTGTCTTTCCTGGATTGTGAGGCCTTCGACAAGAAGCGACGGTGACAGTCGAACCACGATGTCCACCACTTTGCAATTGAAATGCGTTTTTATCCTCCATACAATATGGACAAACCATCTTACCGTGTGTGCTCCAACCAGACAACATGCTATATGCAGCGAAATCACTAACAGTCCATAATAGGGCCACTCGCATTCATCTTTGTGGACAAGTCATAAGTAATCGCCCCGTTGTTCCATAAATCTTGCAACTCTTTCACAAGCGGTTGAAGGAACACGTCGATTTTCTATGTTGGTTGGTCGGTCCAGGAACGATAACCGTTAAGAACATAAACTCAGATTTCATGCACATCAACGGTGGAAGATTGTACGGAGTCAAAATTACGGGCCATGAAGAGTACGATTTTCCTGAAATCCCAAATACTTGAAAGCCATCAGTGCACAATCCTAAACGAACATTCCGAACCTCGGCGGCTAAATGTCTATGTTGACATCATTAAAATGCTTCCAAGCTATTGAATCAGAACAATGTTGCATAACATCTTATGGCGAGGAATGTTCTCCATGCCATCGCATATGTTTTGCCGTTGACTCAGACGCATACAATCGTTGTAATCGAGGGCCCAAAGGGAAGTGGTACATTTTTTTGCAAGGGCCTTTTTTGGTGTTCCGTCCACGACCTCGTTGCTGTGAAATGTAGCGTGATTTCCCACAAAACTTACATGATGTCAATTCAGAGTCCTCTCCCCAATAAATCATACATTGGTCCTCACAACAATCTATTTTCTCAACAGGTAGACCTAGACCTCGCATTAGTCTTTTAGTGCCATAAAAACTTTCAACCAATGAATTGTCCGTTGACAAACAATCCTTCATGAATTTTATGATTTCATTATACCCTCGTTCAGAGATATGATGTTCTGACTTGATCATAAGTAATCTTACCATTGCGGACAACGTTGTCATGATTTCGTACCCCGGCCACAATTGTTCGCTACTAGCCTTAATCATGTCATATAGTTGGCATGATTGAGGGTTTGGTGATTCTTCCATGTGATTCCAATTAAAACTTGGACCTGCCACGTTGTGTAGTATCTCGTGGTAAGTTATCGTATCAAAACCTCCGACACCCGCATCATCAATATGGTTATCAAATTGGTAGAAGTTTTGCAGGTCTTCATCTCCATTCTCACCGTGTTCGTACCAATAGTGATATCCCGAAACAAATTCGTACCTACATATATGGTATTCAACCGTTTCAACGTCGAGGTACGGTACAAGTCGACATTTCTTATAATTGCACGGACATCTAATCTTCCTTTCACTTTAGTAGGTAGGACAATGTTGCTTAACAAATGCTATAAATTCTTTAACCCTCACAGCGAATTCAATTCGAATGAAGCCGTTGTCGAGACGGTTGTACATCCAGTCTCGACTTGTAGACGACATTCCTATTGTAATTGTGCAATTAAAGTATTCAACTAGTTTAATAAGTTCCGACGGTACAGGTCTATTTTCTCCAACTTACACAATTTATTAGAATGGGGAATCTGAGAACCTCGCTAACTACATGAACAAAAAACTTTATTTTTATGCATTGAATAAATGTGGTTTGATACAAATAACATAAAATAAAATAAACTTTACATTTGTTGAGTTCTAACTTCATGTTTGTTTGTGGATTAAATGTACTACTCCTAATCTCTGGAAAAATGTGTCCAACTTCATGTATGTTTGTGGCACCTAGCTCGGTACATGACTGATATCAAACAGAGTAGGATACTTGGTCGTAAAAATAAAAGCAACAAGGAGTTCAAAAAATCATAAATCATAAGTTATAAGCGGCATACAAATACCACATAGGATCAAAGCTCCCAATATTTCATTTTCAACAAATGCATATACCAATGATGGCCAATAGGTACATACATATACCAAAGCATTAAGGATACTATTTTTGTAACAAACTAACACTTAACATAATATCGTACAAAAAAAATTACCAAAAAAAACCGACAATATAACAAACAGTGCTTTGGTGTATGTTTTGTTAATTGGGACCCATTAGTTGTCCGCTCTTACCTCCCTAAGGTTAGAGACTTACACACTCAAATCTTAGGACGTTTTAAGTGGATAACCAAAACAAACATTACTTTGGGACCCTTTAGCTGTTCACTCGTACCTCCTTAAGATTAGAGGTTAATTCAAATCTCTTGACGTTTTAAGTGAAATAGTCAAATCAACTCAAAGACTAATCACAGTTTTTAGAACCCTACCTAGTAGTAGAAAATATATAATTATAGGTACTATTCATCTATACCTACTCTTTTGGTAGTTTTATCTATACACACATATACACACAATTGAACCGAATATAGTAGGAGATACATGAAAAAATGTGGCATGAAGAGATCAAAAAATGTAAATTACAAATAAAATATAGCACAAAACCTTACCTCTCCAGAGCAATTAGAGCAGTAGAATGAAATTCAGACAAAGCACGATGCACTTCGACTACGAAGTATTTCTCGCTTCCGTATAGCTCGGCCACTTCCCTAACGCTCCTCTGCATCAAAACCAAAACCAAAACAAAAAAAATTCAACGTCCTACCAAACCTCCTAAATCCAATTGAAATGGAACTGGTCTCATTAAATACGCCAGTATACTTACATATATAATTTTAAATTTCTACCTTGATAAAAGATGCATTCTCATAACACTTAAATGTAGTTACACATATAATTTTAAATTTCTACCATTTCACTCCTTAACAAGTAAAGCAATGATGTAGAGCAATATCATGTCAAAGAGACTTTCAAGTTGCACTGTGAAATTTTCAAGATTACTTAAAAATTCATAGTCATATGAAGTTATAAACCAAACTTTTTCCCTAACTTATTTTTTCCCTCCAAGTTCCAATTAAAGAGAACCCTAACTTCGATGAATTATTCAAAGTATCCATGTTTTCTTTGGTTTCGAGGCTACATTTCTTCGTTGTTCCTAACCGAACTCATTGCGTGAATACATGCATAAACCACCTGGAAATCTTACACTACACATCAAACAACCTCGAGAATAAATCCTCATACGACATTCTTATAATTGCAGGGATCCAACAGGCTTGTTAACATAAGCCTTGATGTAAATTAAATCGATAAAACATGTTCACTACAACCTGTCAACTACCCATCGAAGCAACAACAAATTATAACCAACTTAACCACACAATCTCATCGAAATCTCAAAAACTAGTGAGTCAAAAATAAATAAAAAATAGGTATTCAAATGGAGGGATTATCTTACTTGGGCATCCAATGAAATCTCCAAAAATAAGAAAACCATAATACCGATTAAAAACTTTGACAAATCTTCACCATCTGAAACACAAATAAAAACATGAATTAAATCAATAAGAGATCAATAAGAGATCAAAAATTAAAAACCAAAAAAAGAACAAGAAGAAGAAGGTATCATAACTTAAAAATCTTTATGCTTTAAAGGCTAAAACACCATACAAGTTGACTTAAAAAAATCATACAAGTTTCTATGGTCTAAACAAAAAAAACGATAAGAACAAATGCTATAACAATTACAAAAAAAACCTATTATAAGAACAAATAAAAAATATGTAAATGAAAAAATAAAATAAAATGAGCATGTTACTGTAACTCAAAAACTTAACTCAGAAAAAACACGAGCAAGCATTTCGAGTTGCATTACCAAACATTTTTCAACAAAAATTCAACATACCCATAAAAGCAAAAAGAAAATTTGTTTAAAAAAGTGAAATATAACTGTGAGATAAACAAACTTAATTATATAGCCTCACAAATCAAGATCTCTACTCCTCATTCCCTTCAATCCTCTCCTCTTAGACTGACCATAACTCATCTTATGAAAATCATTAAACAACACAAGCAACGACCCATTAAACACCGCATTGAAAACCCCACCACCACCACCACTACCACCAAAATGCATCCAAAGCATCACCACCGACACTAAAAAGCTGAACACAAACTGCCTAATCTGCAAATCCGTGACGGCCCTCTTCCACCGCGGCCACCCCCCAAACGAGCACACAACATAGTACAAATCAGTACAAACCCTAAAGTTTTGTTTCAACTTCACCATACCAAATATAAGAACAAATAAAAATATGTAAATGGAAAAATTGAGATCGAATATCACAAAAACTGATCAAAATTTTACAAACTAAAGGGAAACAAGGGAAAATCTGAAAAGAGTATATCAATGGAGGGATTATCTCACCTGGGTGTCTAATGTATGTCGGTGAGGAACAGCGAAGAACAACGGCGACGGCTTCGGAGGCAGCGATACCAGAGGGTGAAGGATCAGAGGCAGCGACGGCGAGGGCTTCGGAGGCAGCGACGACAGAGGGCGAAGGCTTCATAGGCAGCAACGACGAGGGCTTCAGAGGCAGCGACGACAGAGGGCGAAGGCTTCAGAGGCAACGACGACAGACGACAAGGGCTTGAAAGGCAGTGACGGTAGACGGCACGACCTC
Organism: Stephania yunnanensis; assembly: GCA_039657365.1. Lineage (NCBI taxonomy): Eukaryota > Viridiplantae > Streptophyta > Magnoliopsida > Ranunculales > Menispermaceae > Stephania > Stephania yunnanensis. The sequence goes on from CM077582.1 coordinate 8,798,342, forward strand.
CTGTAAACCCGACGAAAACTCAAAGTCTCAATCACAGCGACAACAGAGGCCCTAATCTCTTGCAGACGGTGCAGAGATTTCAGGGTTTGGGAGAGAGATTTCGGTGAGAGAGAGTGGGGGTTGACGGTGAGTGAATCGGTTAGAGAGAGTTGACAGTGAGTGAATCGGTGAGTGATTCGACGAGGAAGATAGAGTGGTTTTTTGGTGAGAATCGGTTGAGAGAGAGAAAGAGAGTTCTATAGACATCCGTCCACATTTTTCAATCGTCCACATCGAAGCATGCACAAATCTCGAGACGTAATGGACGGTTGTAAAAAATTAAAGTTTTCGTGGAAATGTTGGCGCCATTTTTTTGAGACGAAATTTAATTTCGTCTCTATTCCGTCTTTATTTCCGTCGCTAATCCCTCTATATTCCGTCTCAATTCCGTCTCAAATCATTTATTCTTAGCAACGGAACTAAATTCCGTTGCTAATTCCATTTCTAAATATCCATTTTTTGTAGTGACTATTCCTGGTTTTCCACAGTAGGACAGATGTTTTATAAAACTTAAGAGTTAATGAAAATACATGTTAATGTTACTTTAGACTTCCGATATAAAATACTAGCTATCTAATTGCAACTCTAAAATACACAAACCACTAGCAAGGCTAGGACTTGAATAAACTACATATAGTTGAGCTATAGGAAATAAATTAAGATTAATGTGAATAATTGGTCCAATAAACTGAAAACACATGCGTAGACATGATTATCGAGACATGAGATGGACGGGCAGGTGTCGGGCACGTGTAGCTGGGCCACCGGGTGAGGAGCGCGCAGAGAGACGACACCCCAGGGCGGTGGGGCTGCCACATTTAATGTGTTCAACCAACATTTTAACAAATTAGCAAGTGAAAATCGTAGTGGTTGGAACGACGAAATGTTGAAGGATCATGCTCGTGCGCTATTTTACCAGAGTGAAAAGAAGCATTTCCAATACAAACATGTATAGATAATGTTGAAGGATGACCCAAAATAAAAAACAACTATTTCCTTTCCTCAGTGTTCTAAAAGATCGAAGATTAATGAATCGATGAACTATACATCCTCATCCAATCATAACACAGCCCAAAGTGAATTTGAAAGTCGACCAATTGGCCAATAAGTAGCAAAGGAGAACGCGAAGGGAAAAAAGAAAATCAAGTCGAAGGATAGTGAAGTGGCTTCTTCATTACGCGATGAATAGGAGAAACTCAACACACATTGAGAGGAAAAAATGACTTATATGAAAGATATCAAGGAGTATTTAAGTGTGGGTTTGGATTACAAGATATTTACTAAGGAAACTAGCGACATAAGTAAGGAACAACATGAATGTCATCTTAAATGTTGTGAACTCATAAAGGAAAAATACAATAAGTAGTTTTTACTGTCGTTGTTGTTTTTTTTGCAATGTAGTTGTTGTTATAGGAGTTTGTTTTAGTAGTTGTTGTTGTCCAAGTGTTTTTGTTGTTTTAGTAGAAGTACTTATTGTTTTCACCTACATAATCAACAAGGTTATTCGCAATGTGGTTGTGTAATGAGATTTGAGCTTTTTTACTAAGCTTATAACTCTCCATTTAAGTTTATACGTACTTAATTAACAATATATATACATACTACACTATACACTCCATCTCTTTTCAATTAATTCACTTTTTGTTTGTTGTTAATTAAGCATGCATGACCTTAATATATAATTCAATGTCTTGCTTGTTGTTAATTGCCAATAAATTAATAATGCATCAATTGTAACAAAATAAATGTTAAAGACTTCAATCCAAGTAGATTTATTGATATATATATATATATATATACCTCTATAATTGTAAATGATATACATAACACGCTACTACTCCATTTCTTTTCAACTAATTCACTAACTTGCATATGTATATATTCTTCACGGAGACATCCAATTCATTTCTAGCAAACATTTCATGCATCATCATCATGAAATCTTTTCATATATAATCAAGAAGCAACAAATTCCCTTTTGCAAAATCCCATAACTATTAGAAACTACCCGTTAGAAAATAGCCGTTGAAGAATAACCGTTAGAAAGTAGCCGTTAGAAATTTGCTATTAAAAACTAGCTGTTGGAAAGTAACCATTAAATTGAGTTTATATATTAAGTAAGATTTTATGCAAACATCACTCAACCAAGCTCGCACAACTCAACTTAACCAATTTTTTTTTCCTTGCAACTTACACCCTTTGCATCCTACCAAATATAGACAACCTCAACGAGATGTTATAAACTATAAAAAAAAATATCTATTGATGGAGTTTATGGATGACTCAGATCTACGTAAGTTCGTGTTGTTGCAACAAACTACGACAACTTTACTTGGGTGACATCTCTAATCCTCCTAGAAAGACTCGAAGATTTATGAATCAAGATTATGAACATGGGCATGAATAACTTTTCAAAGACTACTTTGTGGATGAGCCAATTTATCCTGCTAATATATTACGCTGAAAACTTTGAATGAGGAAAAGTCTATTCTTACGAATTGTCGAAGCTCTTGAAAATCATTCTGAATATTTCCAATTGAGAGTTGATGCAACTGGTAGACGAGGACTTTCTTTGCTTCAGAAATGCACAACTGTCATTCATCAATTAGCGTATGGAGGACCAACTGATCAATACGATAAATATGTAAGAATTTGCAAGCGTACCGCAATTGATTGCTTAATTAAGTTTTGCAAATATGTTGTTGAAATATTTGCAAATGAGTATTTAAGAAGACTAAAAAGCGAAGGTATTCAAAGTTTACTTCGCTTGCATTCTGACCGTCATGGTTTCCCAGGCATGCTTGGAAGCATTGATTGCATGCATTGGCATTGGAGAAATTGTCCGGTGGCATGTAAAGGACAATTCACCCTAGGTGATTAAGAGGTTCCGACTATTATGCTAGAAGTTGTTGCTTCAGCTAACTTATGGGTTTGGCATGCATTTTTCGAAGTTGCTGGGTCTAACAATGATATAAATATGTTGAATCTCATTTATTTAATGATGCCTTGCAAGGACATGATCCGCAAGTTCAATTCATTGTGAATAGCACAACATACACATAAGGATATTATCTCGCAGAAGGCATATACCCAGAATGGGCCACATTCATAAAAAGTTTTTCATATCTGAAAGATCCGAAGAGAATCAAACTCAAAAAATAAGAACCTGCAAGGAAAGACGTCAAACGAGCATTTGTGTGCTTCAATCTCGCTGAGCAATTTGTGGCCTCGTTCGTTCATGATACATAGAACATTTGAAAGATATAATGTATGCATGCATAATATTACATAACATGATTATTGAAGACGAAGGCCACACAATTGAAAATTTTGATGACGATGAAGCAAATCCTTCGCTTGTCATAACTCATGGGCCTACTCAATATTTTAACCAATATCTTCTAAGAAATGCAGAATTACATGATCAAGAAGTGCATCAACATCTTTGAGAAGACTTGGTCGAGCATATATACAACCACGTTGAAAATGTTGATGATAACAATTAATATTATCTTTCATTCAATTATTATTCATATGTAGTAATGCAAATTTCGTAATTTTTATTATATTGTTAATGTCATTTGTTCACATGATATTAATTAATTTCTATTTTAATATATATTAAAAAACGTTTAATATATTTAAATAAATTAATTTTCGTGTTGTTGTAGTAAGATTTTTTATCCATAATATTTTTTATTATTTTTATCTTAAAAATTAATTAAGTAATTATTTATTTTTTAATTTCAAAAACTGATATTTAAATACATGAACATAATTGTTAATTTTATTAATTTGTTAATTATATAATATGTAATGTGATTTTTGTATGATGTGTTGTTGTTTTTTTAAAGAATGAAGTGTTGTGATTGTAGGTCCCATGAATTGTGTAATGAAAGTGTAACGACCCTAAATTCAAAGGCAAACCGAACACTGCCACATCGTCGGACACGTCACCAAGTCATGCCACGTCACTTGCGCACTTGTCCATGACGGCCCGCGAACTAACCATCTAATAATCCAACTTAGTCAATTTCGATGTTTAATTTATTATTTTGTCAAAATATACTAAATTATGGAGTTTTACAACTTGATTTGTTTATTTTGATTCATTTATGTTATTTAAATAATGGAAGTCTTAATAATATGCAAATAATTAATGTAAACGAATTTTGCATTGATAAACAAACCTATGGGGTGGAAACCTAACAAAAGAATATCATGTATATCAATAAAGGGGATAAAAAGGTATGATAAGTGTCAATATAAATGTATCAGGTAATAAGTCTCCCAAAATGATCCTAGAAGTATTATATACATAAATACATACACCTGCAAGTAAAGCTATTCTGGATCTTTATATCTTCCTCGTCGTACGAGTTTCAACTTGCCACAAAAAACGATGACAAGTTTTAGTGAGTAAATCCCAGAGAAACTCAGTTAGTATTTACAAGAAATCCAAGAAAACGGCTACAATTCATGCATATAAAGTAAATGAACGAGAATGTAAAACATGAATATAAGTCGTTGAGATAAACAAGAATACGGAACGCGAGTGTGATGTAAATACTAAATCGAGAATGCCCTGGAGGCGAGGAAATCCACGCCTCCTTTTCACGGTCGAAATGAAAAACTTTGTTGATCGGAAGGTAGACTTCCGCCTAACGTCTCAAAGGAGAGGAACTCTGTGACGAGGTGAGCCTCACGTCAACTCACTATCGAGATCATCGACTCGCAGAGAAGAATCTCACGCACAGTCTAAAGTATGACAACATTGTAGCAACAATTGTATCGTCATCCACGAAAGAACCGGAAATGGGTCATACCATCCCTTCGACCATACATAGACACACGTGGGAATAGAGTAAACATGCAAGCCGAACTGGCGAAAAGTGATGTGAAATAAATAAATTTACGAAGGAAATAAGTAAATTCTAAGCTGACTTTCTCGTGGGTTTACTTATCTCGACGCTCATGGAATCGCTCTGAAAAGACCCGCTCTCGCGCCTCGAACTGCGCACCGACACCTGACTAGTCTCCTAATTCCCTGGTTTCCAATTTTGTGATTTTAAAATGTTTTAGTGTCACATTTAATGATTTTATAATGAAAAACCAAAATTTAAAATTTTATTCCAAATTTGGCTATGGCATGCCTTGGAGTTACACAGGAGTGCAATATGCTCCAAAATGTCTCAAAAACAACTTTTCTATCTTTTTCCCTTTTTTATATTTTCTCGGATTTTTCTTGAGTTTTACCATAGTTTATTACATGTTTTCCCTATTTTTATGTAATTTATTTTATTTAAAATGAGCCTTAATTATTATTTTAAAAATAAATTAAGGTGGGCCCCTAAACTGGGTTAATTAAGGATCACCACAAATATTCTCAATAAGAAAAGCTATATATATATATATATATATATATATATTTCAAATTAAGAGTATTTACTTTAGAAATTCAATACATAAAGTATTTAGGTTGTGCTGAGTTTAGCCTTCTCAAGTACTACCCCAGCCAAAAGTGAAAGCATACCAAATTAAATTTCATTTAAAATGTATACTTCACCTAATCATTGATGAAATATTTTCAAAGTAACTTATGCTCATTCATGTAAGAAACACTATTCATACTTCACCCAACAAACATATTTTACCAAACAAACACTAATAAAATATATACTTCACGAAACAAAATTTCACCAAACACAAACAAATAACCCATTAGCAAAAACATAAGAGAAAGCTACTGAAGGTCATTCACATAACCAAAATCATTGACGAAATATTTTCAAAGTACTAATTATAATTCCTTATTAATTTATTTATTTGCATGATGATGTAATAATCATATTTATAGGTCCTTAAGAAATACTAGCTAATTTTCTATATATTGTTCACCATAATCAATATTTAATTTATACTTGGAGGATACTAATAATCCTTTAGGTTGATCCTTGTGTGAAACTAGTTATGTTAATTTGTTGTTGGACGGGTATACATATTATCAAACTTAATTAATTGTGTTAAACCCCTTCAATTAATCCTTAAAAATTATTTAGAAGGACAAGAGATACTTAAGTGATAGCTTTTCCTAAAACGCTTAGAGCTAAGCGTCACCTTGCAATCACTAAAAATTACAATAAAGCCTAAATATTTAATACATTATAATATATGTTAAGTTCACAAGCATGGTTTGTTCTTTTTCCACCTTAGTTTGATTCTTACCTCTTCAACCAGAGATGCTTGTAGATTATTGTCTTTATTATATAGTTATGATGCTCACTATGTACCTTTTCCAAAAAAAAAAAATTGTGCATTGAGAATTCATAACTTATGAATCACTTTATTGAATCTACCAATATATAATAAGAAAAGAAAGTTTTCATCAAAAAAGAAGAAGAAAAGAAAGTCAAACATTTTTTTGAGTAGATGGATGAGGCGTCACTTGTTGGAATACAAGATTTGAATAGGTAGTTAGTTACAACTAATCATGTTCAAGGGTGGAGTCTAAGTTGTATGGGCCTAAAAAACTTTGGCTAGGTCTAATCTGGCCACCACCTAAATGTATGGCCCATTTATAGGCACAAATAAACATTTTATTCTATTTATGCATAATAGTAAAAATACAATATTGTCATATACGCTGTTGATGTAAAAAAGATGTGTCGTTGGGTGGTAAAGTAAAATAAGAGGGCGCCGTTTTTTTTTTTCCTAATCAAATAAATTGTATTTAATACCTTTTTTTTAATTCAATACATTAAGTATTTAACCCAAAGAAAAGCAAATCAAATTAAAATTAGACAAGGTCTCGAACTTATGAGTCCGGACTCATAAGGGTATCAAAAGAATTTCACAAGCGGTTGCATTGTCGTCATTTATTGCTGAAAGATGACTTTGTAATAAAACGATATTTGTTAAGTTTGGAATCATTAGTCTAAATAACATTATCATTAAAAAAAATTCTATACATTTTTATTGAATTCATTTAATATTTAGTGTTGAAAATTTGAGGAACTATGAGACATCATCATTTGTTAAAAGGCAAGTTTAAGGAGGGGCGTTGTTTGCCTCACTTTATCAAAAAAATAAAATAAAAATTGAAGAGCAACATCTTAACTAAGAAATGACATGACAAAATCTCAAAGACTAACTCAAATTCTTAGTAAACACACTGAACTTTAGCTTTTGCTCAGCTGTTAAATATTATATAAATTTAACCAAGAGAAGAAAACAAAAAAGACTAATCAGTGAGCCAAATCTTATTATTAGTTTAGGGTTCATTAACATACACAATCTCATTGGTTAATATGACATGAAACAACAATGCAATATAATATTTTTTAAAAAAAACAATATAATACAGTAATATTCAAATGGAAACTCTACTGTAGATACAAAGAGATACAAAACCAAAACGAAAACGAAAACGAAAATCGAGAAAAGTGAGAGGAAATGAGGAGGATTAGATTCACTGTGATGAAAGAGGACTACGAGAGTATAGAAGGTAAGAGGAAACGACTTCCAATAGCGAGAGATAATGAGAATACAAGTTTAGATTAAAATGGGATAGAATGAGTTTATGGTAAGTAGGGGGTTTAGTTAGGGTTTATAGTTTAGACTCAAATAGGATCATATCGGATGACTATTAGTTGATTAACTTTGATAGGGAAAACAATTGCTAACTTTTTTGATTGTCAAAATGTCATCCCCAAAATAGATGATTACCTTACCCTTATATATTGATTTGTATATGGCCATGAGGATTAATTAACATATATATACATTTTATTACTGAAAATGTCTAAGCTACTTCATCCCTCAAACACTACATGAAAAAATATTTTTACAATATCTAAAAATGTTGTAATACTACGTTATTAAAATTAATTTAATATGTAATTAATATACAACAAAATTATTTATAATTACGAAATTAATATGTAATGATTTATAAATTTACTGAATTTTATTATTTTATAATATTTAATTAATTATTAGCTATTATTTTTTGTCGTTAACAATATTAAATTATATGTTAGTTTTGAATTTAATAAGTTTTAACAACGTATTGTATAACAACATGATTAAATATTGTAAAAGATTAGAAGAAAAGAAAAAAGGCTAACACATTTTCAGGGAAGAAGAGTACAAAACTGTCCCACCTTTCGGCCATTCAGGTGAAGGATGGACTTCGGAAGGGCGAACCAACGTTCTTGGCGACCTTGGTGGAGTCGAGGGAGTGCAAAGCAGCGAACGTCCCTGATCTAGTCGCGGAGATGCTTAAGGATTTCAGCGACGTGATGCCTTCGGAACTACCGAAGCAGTTACCCCCACAAAGGGTGATCGATCATGAGATCGAGCTAGTCCCTGGTGCAAGACCCCCAGCACAAGCCCCATACCGAATGGCTCCGAAGGAGTTGGAGGAGCTGAGGAGAATTCCGCAGGGGTAAGATGGCGACTCGAGGAGCAAACGACCTAGGTGAGAGGGTAGCTCACCTGGAGCAGATGATGGCAACGATGCCTATTCCGATGGACACAGTGGAGTCCTCTGGATGGCACAACGCCTTGAAGGCCCGGAGATGCTGGTGGCGTCCCTGGTGGCGAGAGGCGAGTCCCAAGAAGCTATGCTATCGATGTGGGAGAACGAATTTGCGGAGCTGGAGGCTGATGTGCGCTCGATAGGAGAACTCACCTCCGAAACAGCCACGAATATGGCTACGGAGGTGAACCTACTCAAGCGAGCCGTGGGCGGATCCTCGGAGGGTGCAGCTGCAGCAAAGCCGAGGACTAAGGTGCCGGAGCCGAAGACGTTTTCGGGCAAACGCAGTGCGAAAGAACTCGAGAACTTCCTCTGGGACATGGAGCAGTATTTTGCCACGGTTCGAACAGAGGAGAACCAGAAGGTGTTGCTGACCTCCTTGTATCTTGAGGGCGACGCGAAACTCTGGTGGAGGACCAGGGTGGACGACGACGCAGCGGCGGGTAGGCCTAAGATCGTTGAGTGGGACGTGCTCAAGAGGGAGCTGAAGGACCAGTTCCTTCCCACCAACGCTGCTTGGCAAGCGCGAGAAGCCTTGCGCAAACTCAAGCAGACGGGCTCGGTTCGGGACTACGTGAAGGAGTTTTCCTCTCTCTTGCTGGACATCAAAAACATGTCGGAGGAGGACAAACTCTTCAACTTCACTACTGGGTTACAGTCATGGGCCCAAGCCGAGCTACGTAGACAAGGTGTGAAGGACTTGCCTAGGGCGATTACAGCGGCAGACAGTCTTGTCGATTTCAAGACCAGTTCCTCCTCGTCCGAGGGGACCAGCAAGGAGAAAAGGTCGTTCAAAGAGCACCATAAGAAGGGCGAGAAAAATTCCTCCCTTTCCAAACAGGCGAGCCCGAAACTAGCCCCGAAGTCAGACGCCAACAAACCCTCAACCAGCTCCTCGCGGAAGGGTTGTTTTATTTGCAATGGTCCTCATAGGGCGCGAGACTGCCCGAAGAAGGAAAAGCTATCGGCCCTAATCGCTGAAGATGAGGGCCAACCCCGGATGAACCCCTTACAACTGCTGAACGCTATCCAGCAGGCCAAAACCAGTCCCTCGGAGGGTCTGATGTATGTCGACGCGGTGGTGAATCAGACGCGCGTCTTGGCTATGGTAGATTCGGGAGCGACACACTCATTTGTGGCGGGCCACATGGTGAGCAAGTTAGGACTGGACCTCGTTGAGAGTCCCAATCGCATGAAAGCCGTAAACTCGGAGGCAAAGCAAATCCAAGGTATGGCATCCAATGTACCCCTTCGGGTTGGATCGTGGGAAGGGAGGATCAAACTCATGGCGGTTCCTTTGGATGATTTCGATGTCATCTTGGGGAATGACTTCCTATTGATGGGGAATATCTCCTTGATGTCATTCTTGAGAGGATTATTTGTGATGAACAAGTCCCACCCATGTTTTGTTCCTGCGGCTAACACATTTGTATGTCAAAAGGGAGAAGTGCGAGTTTGCTGCGCAAACCATTTCTTTTCTTGGTCATGTTGTAGGCCAAGGCAAGTTGCAGATGGACCCGGAGAAGGTGCGGGCAATCTTGGAGTGGCCGAACCCCACGAAAGTGCAGGAGTTGCGGTCGTTCTTGGGGCTGGCAAATTATTACAGGCGGTTCGTGGAGGGCTACTCACGGAGGGTGACGCCATTGACAGGCCTCCTAAAGAAAGATCGAGCTTGGGCGTGGACGGATCGATGCAACCAAGCCATGACAGAATTGAGACAGGTCATTGCCTCTGAACCGGTGTTGGCGCTGCCAAACTTCGGACTACCGTTTGAAGTACACACGGATGCTTCGGATCGGGCTTTAGGAGCGGTGCTTGTCCAGGAGGGACACCCTATCACCTTCGAAAGCAGGAACCTGAAGGATGCGGAGCAGCGGTACCCGGCTCACGAGAAGGAAATGTTGGCTGTGATTCATGCTCTCCATCTTTGGAGGCATTACTTGTTGGGAACCAATTTTGTGGTGCGGACAGACAATGCGGCAATCACCTACTTCATGAGTCAAAAGAAACTCAATCAGAAGCAGGCGCGGTGGTTGGATTTCTTGGCGGAGTATGATGTTCAGTTCGAGCATAAACCCGGGAGACTCAATTCGGTTCCTGATGCACTCAGCCGTAAGGTGGCGGCAGAGGCAGTGACAACGGCAGTGAGGTTGGAAGGTGATTTCCTACCTCGCATCAAGGAGGAAACAAGCAAGGACCCTGCTTGTGCGAAAACAATGAAGCGGGTGGCTGAAGGAGTTACTCGGCGATTTTGGTGTGAAGATGGCGTCCTCTACGCTAAGGGAGGGCGACCATATGTCCCTAGTACCGGCGGACTAAGACGGCAACTCTTGAAAGAGACTCACGATGCTCGGTGGGCTGGGCATCCGGGTATGGAAAGAACATACGCTCTACTGTCCCGATCATTCTTTTGGCCAAAGATGGAGGAAGACGTGGACCTATATGTGAGAACCTGTCTTGTAAGTCAACAAGACAAGACGGAGCGCAGGGCGACACCAGGGCTATTGGAGCCGTTACCCATACCAAGCAGGTCATTCCAGAGCATTTCCATGGACTTCATCACGGGTCTTCCCAAGGTGAAAGGGATGATTAGCGTGTTGGTAGTGGTGGATAGATTTTCGAAGTATGCGACATTCATCGCTGCTCCGAAGAGCTGCGATGCTGACTTGACCGCGGAGTTATTTCTTAAGCATGTGGCAAAGTATTGGGGGATACCGGAGGATATCATTAGTGACCGCGACGCACGGTTCACTGGTCGGTTTTCGGTTGCCTTGTTCAACTTGTTGGGGTCAGAATTGAAGTTTTCCACGGCGAACCATCCACAAACGGATGGGCAGACGGAGCGCGTCAATGCCTTGCTAGAGGACTACCTCAGGCATTACGTGAATGCCAGCCAGACCAACTGGGTAGATCTGCTGGACACGACCCAATTCTGCTACAACCTTCATAGGAGCTCGGCTACGGAGCAGAGTCCCTTTGAGGTCGCCACAGGGCAGCAGCCGACCACCCCACACGAAGTAGCCAAATCAAAAGCAATGGGAGCTAGTCCAGCGGCGTACAGATTCGCGCGGGACAAGCAAGAGCTACGAGAAGCAGCTCAGGACAGCCTAGCCAAGGCGGTCCGAAGAATGAAAAAGTATGCTGATCAGCATAGGCGGCCCTTGGAATTTCATGAAGGCGACATGGTCTTGCTGAAGCTAACTCCTCAGATACCGAAGAAGTTCAGCAAGAAGGAAACGCACAAGGGCCTAGTTCAACGATATGAGGGACCGTTTGAAGTGATCAAGCGGGTAGGACGGGTAGCTTACCGTCTTAAGCTCCCCGAGCGGGTGAAGATACATCCCACTTTCCATGTGAGTTATTTGAAGCCATTCCATACAGATGAGACGGATCCAGGGAGGAGCACGGCGAGGCGAGCTCCGCCCCTAGTTTGGAAGGAGTTTGCTGGGGAAATTGAGCAAGTCCTTGACCACGAGGTGCGTGGCCAGCAAGAAGAACAGACGAACGTTTTTCTTGATCAAGTGGGTCGGAGTGGAGGAACCTACTTGGGAGCGTGACACAACGCTGTGGCAGTTTGACAAAGAAATTTCAGACTACCAGACGCAGATGCGGCAAAGTCGTTCGATGAGGGCATCGAACAGCGTGGCGGGGGTTAGTTTAGGGTTCATTAACTTACACAATGAAACAACAATACAATATAATACAGTAATACTTCGAACAAAACGGAAACTTTAATGCGGATACAAAGAGATACAAAACCAGAACGAAAACGAAAATCGAGAAAAATGAAGGGAAAGGAGGAGGAGTAGATTCATAGCGCTGGAGGACTGGGAGAGTAAAGAAGGTAGGAAGAAAGATAATGAGAATACAAGTTTAGATTGAAATGGGAGAGAATGGGTTTATGGTGAGTAGGGGGTTTAGTTAGGGTTTATAGTTTAGACTTAAATGGGATCAGATCGTATGGTTGTTAATTGATTAACTTTGATAGGGAAAACAATTGCTCACTTTTTTTATTGTAAAAATGACATCCCAAAATAGATCATTACCCTAGATTTGTATATGGCCATGAAGATGAATTAACATATATGTGTTCCTTCACCCACCTACACTACTATTTTCCTAATTAAATCAATTTTTAAAGCCTAGATTTTTAGCTTTTAGTATTGCATTGTTGTGTAAATTGGCTAAAAAATTTTGTACCATAGACAAATTAGTGATCTTCTTTAACTAACTAATTTCCTATATTCCAAGTTCCTGCCTACCTACAACATTCACCAATATATAGAAGTGGAGCGGAATGGAATGTGCCAATTCAATCGGCCCGCACCGCACCCATTCATCATTGGGTAACATATATACATCTTCAAATTAACTACCATTCTTTTTGATATTATTTCATTAATTAGCACCAGCCAACATTGTCCGCCTGTTCACAAAACTCAAACTCAAGGCCTTAAAAAAAAAGAAAAAAAAAAGAAAAGGTGCCCACGCAATTAATATTAATGCAAAACCACCTTTGCAAGAAGGCATGTTCCATTCTTTATCTAAGTGAAGATGAGCTTAGTTGTCTCTGAGATAAATACTCGTGACTGATAGAGCACCTGCATCAACGTTTTGCAAGAACGTCTATACTGTAGACCTTGTTATTGAAATCAAAGTCCTAAACCTAACAACCAGGTGTTACTTGAGTTGAATGGTGTTGTAAGGTGTAAGAAATGCTATAGGAGGGAGAGGCAATTTTTGATATATAGCTGCTACATAATCTACCATTTTGAATTAATCAACAATTCATCCCTATGAGTTTGGCTCTTGATTTTAGATTTTCTATAAACATATTTCTCCTCAAGTTGAAACGAAACTTCACACATGTAGAAATGGTCCACTTGTAATCGTTTTCTCTTAAAATATAGCTAAAAGCTTTTGAAAAAAAATTATTCTTAAAGAAGAAACAAAACTGTGAAGTATTTTTCAAATATTTTTTTTTAAAAAAAAAAAAAATTATGAAAAGAGATGAAACAAACTGTAGAGTAGTTCGTTTACCAGCAAGAAGATGAAAATCGAACAAAATTAGTCGTTTAGAATTTTACTATGAAAAAATTGGATTGACCTCTTTGCCGCGGCATCCAATGTGGATTAGATTGTTTGCATGTTGAACACTTATTACACCCTGTTTCAAGCCCTTTTTTATGTACCGAAGATTCTAAACATACATGCATCTTGTGTTTTTAGAAAGTCTAAACTCTCTTTCACTAGAACAATTAAGGCTTTTAATAGCACCTAATTCATAAAGGTTTGCAAGTAACCTTCATGTATTAGGTGATTAGCCGTACCTTCGAATAGGACTACTAAAAACAAGTGCGGGGTACAATGTGAGCCTAACTTATTTACTGAAGCCTCTCCAATCATTCTTGCCAGAGAGATGTCATGTTTGTCTTGCATACAAAATCCTTTATATTGGGTGACCCCAAACATACCTAGCCCTTCTTTAAAGAAAAAAATAAAATAAAAAAAATAACCCGCCTAGAAGAATGAGCGGAATTCAGTCTACGCCATCTGCGAGAGGAATGCATAAGCCCCATTTGCGATAAGGGGCGAGCCATGAGCAAATGAAATAGACAAGATAACAGAATATATGTATGCACCTTGATTTGTACGACTTTCGTGATAATTATGTTCCTTGGTTAAATATTAACTGAAGAATATATTTATGCAGTATAGAAATAGTTTACACCAGGCTGCACCATAGCATAGATTCATCAAAATGTTATTGAAAAGTACAAAACACTAGAACAAATTCAGCTTTTGATAGAGGTTCAGACTTTTCATAGAGGTTTTCGACTTCTATGAAAAGCGTTATCTTTTAAGGCGTTATCCTATCTTCAAAGCTTACATAGAGTTTCAAACCTTTATCAAATCTGACTATTTCATAGGGGTTTGAAACATCTATAATATCTTCAAAGGCTTACATAGGGGTTTGAAACCTCTATCAATTGTAGTGATTTCATAGGGGTTTGAAACCTCTATATTATCGTCAAAGGCTTAAATAGGGGCTTCAAACCCCTATCAAATGTAATTTAAAAAAAAAATAATACCTGAAAATGCCCATAATTAATTTCCATTTTCATTTTCAATTGAAAAGATAACAAATCTACATTCCACTCGCAATATTATTATTCCATCAAGAAATTCGCAGTGTTCTACCACCAATCAACAAAACAACAAATCGATAGCTACACATTTCACGAAACCCGCTAAAATGGTCGAAAATCAAACAAATAGTGTTCTCCTCCACCCCCCTCCGCCACCTTCTCCACCACCTCTGTAACGACATCGATGGTATCTACCACCATTACAACCTCCTCTGTAGATAATCAATTCAAAGTTACAAACACATCAATAAATAGTTGACCACATCAATGGATATCTTCCTATTATATGAACATATATCTTACTTTTAAGAGCCAGCAGGGGTGCCCATTTGTGCCTAAAAAATGGTAGAATTATTGATATCAATGTAGCCAAAACCAAATTTTTCCTGCAATATATTAATGTTCGTCACATTGAAATATTATTAGTCCAAGCTTTATAAATGTAAATCATGAAATTTAATTGCCACCCTATATTTACCAAGAACATGAAGTTGGCTCGGAAGAAGCTGTGAGAGTACTCCCATTCCTACACATCAATCAAACCAATTATAAATTTAAGTGCACCCATGACAAGGCAATATAGCTAAGCTAGTATATGAACATTAGAGGACCATATCTTCAGATGTCGATGCAGGTTGAGAGATAAATGAGGTTTATATCTGGCCTTTTGAGATATTATTGTTGCCCTCCAGTTGCTCGTACAAGAAAGCCAAATTCTGATTGCCCTCAAATTGATCATAAGCTGCCAAGAATAACTTTAATGATGACAATGCTAGAAGATCAAAAACAATTGTGAAATAACTCAAAGCATTGCTAACAATTAATTGTGTCATAATGGCTTCTCCATGTGAGGAAAGTATATCAGTGAATCTCAACAACCAATGTAGTGCACTGCCTTGCTGTAGAACCTCCTTAGAAAGTAACATGAGACATTGGAGAGCATGAACCTTTTGGTCCATGAATGTATTTGATAAATGCAAGTACAACAGCAAAGCAAGAAAGCCAAGCATAGGAACATATAAGAGCAGGAGCCTAAAGAGCTCACATGCCTGATATGAATTTTAGGATTTCTTTTTTACATTATCTATTAATGTTCAACATCTCATTCATGGAATCACTAAAGGGAACTTCTATGTTCAATGCACTGAATCTTTATTTTCCAAATTTAGTTGCCAAAAATTATCATTATATATATGTCTATAAAGATAAAATCCCAAATTAACACCCCTCTTTTTAATTGAATCACATAATTAATAAATGATAAGAACAAACTCAGTCAAATACTTAGAAATTAAGTGAAAAGTCCAAAATGACATAGAATACATTTATATCATCACCTGTTCTTCGTGTGTGTAATCTTCCATGAAATCTACCTGTACATATATAACAGAAGAAATTCAGGTATAACCTGACCAAAAAAAGAATGAAAGCAAAACGAAACAAAAAAAAAAAAAAAAAAAGTTTTGGACCATAAGAGTTGGCATATATATCATGTGGCTCACATACAAGTAATCCCATCTAGGATAAAAAAAATAGAGAAGATAAGAACGACCAAAAAAAAAGGAGATTAGCTGGAAACTTACATTGTTCATGATTTATTAATCACATAATTAATAAATCATGATTTGTGAAATCTCTTCAACTAGTTATCTTAAAGTAAAGCACTGTAATAGATATACCCTATTCCAAGCTCTGGAAATGCAATTGAAAGATCATGAAACCGGTCCATGAGAACTTTATCGTCCTTTGTGCCACCTTCGATTGCCAAATAATATAGGATGAGCAAAAGTACAACACAACAAATCACTATTTTTTTTTTTTTTTTTTTTTTTTTTTGCAAATTGGTACTTAAATTTCTCAAAGTTGAGAAATAAGCACGTCAATCTGCAAGAGAAAATTTAGATTCAAATGACACTAATATGGCTAAACAAACATAATAATAAACACACAACAAATCACTAATTTTTTTCGCATATAAAAGACAAGACTTTTATTGATCAACATTGATAGTAGAGAAATCAAAGTGATACTACAAGTAAAAGAAGTGCTTGAACAAAAAAAACACAAAGTAATTGTGAAACATACATACACACCAATAAAAATTCAAAATTTCACATATGGACTAAATAGAACAAGTCCCGAATCCCAAATCAAATGTCCTGACAATCCACCCCCATCACAACCGTACCTTCCCCTTCATATATGCAATCACATTCAACAAGGTAATTATTCATCAATATCTAAAGACAAGCATACAATTTATCCAAAATTCAGCATACAATTTATCCAGTTATGACCATTGCAATCCTTACTACTATTTACAGAAGAAACGTAAACAACCAAGATCACATCACTTCACTCTACTTCACATCCAATCCGAATCCAAGTACAAGCCCAAATCCAACACAAACACACAACGTCAACACAGAACCAAGATCTCTCAGAAGATCGCACCAAGAAATCGAATTGATCCAACCAAAGAACGCCACAATTTTTAAGCTTGGTTTGACATCGAAGTGGAACCGAAACTTAGAAAACCAGTTAAAACGGAACCATGACTTGCCAAGAAATGTAGTTTGAATAAAGCTGTGTTTTCATGTATTGTTTATATTAAACGAACCATGACTTGCCAAGAAATGCCACCCTAAAATCATATTATTTGCTGGTAAAAACTTGTAAAATTGCGTTTTTAATGCTCGAGTCTCGATTATACCTGTCTTCCACATCCTATTGTGGTGAAAATGAGTTATGTTTGTCACTTATACTGCCTGTTTCATACTTTTGAATCAATTCCATCGGCTGCTGCTAATTTAGTTGATTATGAAGCTGAGGATTCCTTTGTTGGCATTTTACAGCTTTATGTATGGTGCGCTAGGACATTAGCGGCGCTGACCGCACGATCACACAAAGATGACAGGTTTGGGGTGGCACAACTCTCTGGTTCCAATGCTGATGTACTCTCGACGCTGCTTTCTTGCCTGCTTGCCGTGGAGGCATCCATGGGAAAAAAAACCAACATACAAGCTCCTAATCTCATGGGTCCTGCCAATATCAAATGGGCCACATGGCAAAAGCTATTTTCATCTTTTATTTCAAACTTAACAATATTTTAGTTGATGGTTTAATGTTTCATGAAGTTGTTTATTTCTTTATATCTCATGTTCTACTAATTTTTTTTTATAAAAACTATGAATTTCAGCTACTTGGCACTGTGAATAAGAGATAAACACATTGGGTCTCAAGAGGGGTTATATAGGAATGAAATAATAAACTAGATTTTGATATAAAACTAGCTACTCTTAGTTTCAGCAGAAGCAATTTATGCGAGGAGAAGTTCGATCGCCATTAAGAGCGCATCAATCCGCATGCAAGACCTACTAATAATGCATGTATGTCGAAGGCGGCGTCGACTTTTCTGTAGTAGCCTAAATTCCCAGTAGGCAAATAAAATTAATCTATCAATTATAAATTTATAATGGCATTGAATCTCAAATTTTGAAAGAAAGGAAAAACCTGTGAGAATCTTTGCAAGACATTTCAATCTCTCATACTAGTTAACTTTGAAGAAAATAACATATTGAATTTGAAGATGGATCAACCAACAACACCACTGGTGGTTTAAAGGTTGAAGATGCAGAGTATTTTCATATATATTATGGATAGACCTTCAAAGTCATCAAAAATGGAGTTTATGGCAAAAGCATTAAAAACCAATTATAAAGCCCCCATGTAAATATACTTTGAAGAGGCAGTGTCTAACTTAGGTAGATATACTTACTAGAATTTGCTCTGTGTCTTCATGTTATGGATAGTGCCAAGGTGTTGATGCCAGCTTGAATTGTTTAAGATTTAACAAGAAAGCGTAGTGGTTTCGTGAGGGAAATGTATTTGGTGCTACATGATTCATACAGGGAAGATTTCATTGATATTTTTTGCCCTAATTGGAGTCTTCATCATTTAATAGAAATCAAATCAAGGTAGAAGTAGAATATTGATTTCAACATTATGTACTCAGGGTACGGCCCATGTAATAAGGTTGGGTGGCATCTGGCATGCTAAACAGGATTCAGAATTCAGAAAGTTCTTGCCTGCCTAATTTAGTATTTCATTCAAAAATCTACT
The DNA here is from genome assembly GCA_039657365.1 of Stephania yunnanensis. NCBI lineage: Eukaryota > Viridiplantae > Streptophyta > Magnoliopsida > Ranunculales > Menispermaceae > Stephania > Stephania yunnanensis. The sequence continues at coordinate 8,817,191 of CM077582.1, forward strand.
TCAAATAGTTTGATAAGGCAAGTTGGTGTCTCTAACAAGTTGCAGTTGCAGAGAGAATCATAGGCTCGATTTTTCCAGAGGTTTTGTGGTGATCTTTGAAGGTTCAATCTTACTAACAAACTAGTAAATCTGCGTTTCCTTGCGTTGATCCTATTTTTTGAGGTTTTTTTTTATCTGTAATTCGATAGGATTTTAGGAATAGCTAAAGATTAGGTTTTTGAGAGGTTTTGAAACACATTTGAATCATCTTATATGTGATAACTTATGCAGTTAATGGTTCATTTCAGTGGTTGATTTACTTGTGTTTGAATCTGATTTTTCTTTCAAGACTTCATATCTTGGAGCTTTTTCTCAATCGGCGTTTGTGATGTTTTGGAAGAGGACTGTCGATTCCTCCGTGAAGCTTTTTCTCGATTGGCGTTTGTGTTATAAGCATGATTAAAATAAAGCACATATGAACCAGAAATTAATTCAAGTTGTCTATCACATTGTATAAACTCAATCAGAATATCCACAACACCATCAACAAATGCATTTCACCTTATCTCATTGAGGCATTTTCACAAACAGAGACCATATTCAACCAAAAAACTTGAATTTGAGAGCCAAATTTTGAGATCTCGCACAAACATAACAAATCAACCATGCGAATCAGTGAAATCGCTTATCCAAATCCAAGTGTTCAAACTTTTGATCAATCTAGGTCGAGTATTGTGCTCAAATCACCAAACCAAATCAAAGCGGAACCGATTCTCGCACTCACCTCAGCTGCACCGGCAGATATTGACCAATGAACGAGCGAACGAACGAACGAACCAACGATTCACGAGAGTGAGAGATCGATCGATCGATCGGTCAGTGGAACGAATGAGAGGACGTGATTGCGAAGGAACTGAGATGGAAGTGATTGAAGGAGTGCTTGCACCCTAGATGAGGCTCGACGATTTGACATCGAAAGGAAATCGAAACCCTAGCTTGGGCATTGGAGACGATGAAAGTGAGTCGATGAGGAGAAGTTGATTGTGTTTTTGAGTTTTTAGTTTTTAATAGCGTAATACATAGAGGTTACTAAAAACCCCTATGAATTAGGTGTTATAAAAAGCCTAATCAGTTACTTGCAAACCTCTATGAATTAGGTGCTAGCCTTAATTAATCTAGTGATGGTCCAAACAACATACAAATCGTAGTCTTAAAGAACTTATGCATTTTGCTTTATTTAGTCTATAGTTTGGGAAGATTTCCTTGGATGAAAAGAAAGCAAGTGTGATGAAGTCCAAGAATTAGCTTGTAAATTCTTGGAAAAATTTGATGGAAAGATATGACAGGATGGCATTTTAGTAATTTCCGCAAATGGCGAAGTTTGGGCGTTTGAGTTTTGGCGTTCCGGGGACATGGGTTTATTGGAAACGGCGTGGAAATCACAACTCACAGCCACGCCATGACTACGACGTTTTTCGGCGAAATTTCATCGTTTCGCCCTCCGAAACGGCAATTTTGCTATTTTAGGAAAGTTTTGTTTCGCTTATGACTTTCATTAGGAATTTCCATTTTTATTGTCGTTTGCGGCATTTGTTTCTATTTTTCGTCTAGTTTTCAGTTTATGGCTTTTTAGACTTTTTACTATTTTTAGCAAAATTTAGGGTTTTGCTATTTAAGCGATCTATTGGGTGTAATTCGTAGTTTTGGCTGAAATAAAAGAATTTTCGAACTTTGGCTTAAGTTCTGACCTAGATCGAGTTGTTCGTGGATTCGTTCAACTGGTTTAGAAGATCTCCGCTACGTCAGTTAGTATCAGAGTCAGGTTCAGCGTGATTGGAGAAATCATGCCACCGAAGAGGAACCAACAGCGTATCGAGGAGGTGTATGACCGTGACAATTTGAATCGACAAATTAGCCAAATAATTGACCAACGCATGGGCGCGGTGGTAGAACAATTAACTGCCAGAATCGATCAGTTGTTGGGTCAGAATATGAATCGTGTCCGTAACCATCGAAGGGAACCTGTTGATGATGAACCAGTAGGAGATTCTTCTACCGAAGGGGAGGATGAGTATGTTGAGGCACCGAGGAGGCGCTGCAGGCCGCGTGCAGTTGAGGATGATCGCAGGCGGTGGGAGTCTGGGATGAAGACGGATGTCCCAAAATTTCATGGCACCCTTCAACCGGAAGAATTCTTGGAGTGGCTGGCGTTAGTTGAAGAAGTCCTAGAATTCAAAGGTGTGCCCGAAAACAAGCGTGTGCAACTGGTTGCGACATTCGCAACAGGGCCACGGCTTGGTGGCAACAGCAGAAGTTGATGCGGAATAGGAATGGAAAGGCGAAGATCACCTCGTAGGAGAAGATGAAAAAATACTTACGGGCTGAGTTCTTGCCTTACAACTTCCAACGTCTTATGTATTAGAGGTTGCAGAATCTGAGACAAGGGGCAAAGTCAGTAGATGATTACACTACTGAGTTTTATCAATTAGTCGCTAGAAACGAACTGCAGGAGACTAACGACTAATTAGTGGTGCGGTATATTGGTGGGCTGAGGATGCAGATCCAAGTTGTCGTCAACATGTTTGATCCAGCTTCCTTATTTGCAGCGCACCAGCGAGCATTGTTGGTGGAGAAACAACAGCGTCGGGGTGTGAGTAATGCTTCCAGTAATGTTAGTGTTGGAACAACCAATACTGGAGGTAATACCGCTGCAATTAACCCTGCTAGTCGCACGAACAGACCTAGCACTAGTGGGATTAAATGCTTCGATTGTGGCGAAGTTGGTCACAGGAAGTCAGAATGTAAAGGGAAGAAGACTCTCTTTATTGAGAACGACGAGGAAGACGAAGGGGAAGAGGTCAACATCACTGCAGAACCAGCCTTTGATACTTCTGACAACACAGAAGAGGAGATCGTGACTGGAGATGTGGGTACTGCCTTGGTTGTGAGGCGTTCTTGTATGACTCGTAGAGCTGTCGCTGATGATGAGTGGCTGCGGAATAACATCTTCCAGTTCAAGTGTACCATCTTAGGCAAGGTGTGCAGGTTCATGATTGATGCAGGCAGTTGCGAGAATATCGTCTCAGTTGAAGCGGTTCCGAAGTTGGGCCTCGCAACTGAACAACACCCCAAGCCCTACAAGCTAGCTTGGCTGAAGAAGGGTGAGGAGGTGAAGGTGTCAAAGCGCGCCTTGGAGACTTTTTCTATTGGTGCTAACTACAATGATTCAGTCTGGTGTGATGTTGTGGCTATGGATGCTTGTCACTTGTTACTGGGATGTCCTTGGCAGTTTGATAGGGGAGTTGTGCATGATGGCATAGCCAATAAATACACCCTTATGTTCAAGGGAATGAAGATTGTGCTAGTACCCGCTAAGGATCCGGAGGAAGTTAAGCCTACTAAAGAATCTAACAGCTTGCTGTCTTTGACAAAATTTGAAGATGAATTACAGGATTCTGAAATACTTTACATCTTGATGGGAAAGGAGGTAGATAGAGATGTTGATGTTCCTGAAGCTGCAATTCCTATTGTGAAGGAGTTTTGTGATGTTTTCCCCGATGAGATGCCAGAAGGACTGCCACCATTGCGTGATATTCAACATCGGATTGATCTTCAACCTGGTGCGTCACTACCTAATAGACCACACTACCGAATGAGTCCCAGTGAGCATGAGGAGTTGCGCAGACAGGTTGAAGAGTTATTGGCGAAGAGATTCATCCGTGAAAGTCTAAGTCTGTGTGCAGTACCAGCCCTCCTTACACCAAAGAAAGATGGCTCCTGGCGGATGTGTGTGGACAGGAGAGCAATCAACAAGATTACTGTCAGGTATTGCTTTCCTATCCCTCGCTTGGATGATTTACTTGATCAATTGAGCGGAGCAAAATTTGTACGGGCCTAAAATACTTTGAGAGGGACATGTTGGGCGTGATCGCACTTTGCAGCTGGTGCAGGCCTCTTACTTTTGGCCTACCATTCGCAAGGAAGTGGACAGATATGTGCAGCGGTGCCGGACTTGCCAGCTTTCAAAGGGTACCGCAACTAATGTCGGTCTATATATGCCTTTGCCCATTCCAGAACAATCATGAGTTAATATTAGCACGGATTTCGTGCTGGGGTTGCCTAGAACACAACGGGGAAATGACTCTATTTTTGTGGTGGTTGACCGTTTTTCCAAGATGGTTCACTTCATCTCATGCAAGAAGACCAGAGATGTTGTAAATGTGGCTCAGCTGTTCTTTCGGGAGGTGTATAGATTGCATGGTCTTCCTACCTCGATTGTTTCAGATCGGGGCACCAGATTCCTCAGCCATTTTTGGCGCAGTTTGTGGGCTATGGTGAACACGCAGCTGAAGTTTAGCAGTGCTTATCATCCGCAAACAGATGGGCAGACTGAAGTTGTCAACCATTCGTTAGGCAATCTTTTGAGGAGCTTGGTGGGTGAGAATGTCAGGAGTTGGGACTTCAAGTTGAGCCAGGCAGAATTTGCACACAACCATGTTGTTAATCGAAGTACCGGGTTTAGTCCTTTTCAGGTTGTGTATTCAGTACTACCTCGAGGTCCTCTTGATCTGTTACCAGTGCCAAGTAAGACTAGATGACATGGCAAGGCAAAAGACTTTGTTAGTGGGTTGCAAGAGATTCATCAATCTGTCAAAGATAACTTGCAGAAGGCTGCTAACAAGTATAAACAATATGTAGATCGGAAGAAGCGTCACTTGAAGTTTGAAGTGGGTGACTTTGTGTGGGCAGTTCTCACTAAAGACCGGTTCTCTATGGGTGATTACAACAAATTGTCAGTTCGGAAGATTGGTCTGTGGAGGTTCTTGAGAAAATTAATCCTAATGCTTACAGATTGAAGTTGTCAAGTCACATTCGCACGGCTGATGTATTTAATGTCAAACATCTTGTTCCCTATTATGGGGATACGTCTGATGATGACAATTCGAGGGCGAATTCTGTCCACCATGGGGAGAATGATGAAGTCCAAGAATTAGCTTGTAAATTCTTGGAAAAATTTGATGGAAAGATATGACAGGATGACATTTTAGTAATTTCCGCAAATGGCGAAGTTTGGGCGTTTGAGTTTTGGCGTTCCGGGGACATGGGTTTATTGGAAACGGCGTGGAAATCATAACACACAGCCACGTTGTGATTACGACGTTTTTCGGCGAAATTCCATCGTTTCGCCCTTCGAAACGGCAATTTTGCTATTTTAGGAAAGTTTTGTTTCGCTTATAACTTTCATTAGGAATTTTCGTTTTTATTGCCGTTTGCGGCATTTGTTTCTATTTTTCGTCTAGTTTTCAGTTTAGGGCTTTTTGGACTTTTTACTATTTTTGGCAAAATTTAGGGTTTCGCTATTTAAGCGATCTATTGGGTGTAATTCCTAGTTTTGGATGAAATAAAAGAATTTTCGAACTTTGGCTTAAGTTCTGACCTAAATCGAGTTGTTCGTGGATTCGTTCAACTGATTTAGAAGATCTACGCTGCGTCAAAGTGTCATGTTTTATAAATTTTAACACTCATTTGATAATAATACAATCCGGCATAGATTCTGCCTTGTCTTCTCTAGCAAAAGTGGTACCGTGATACTGTTGGCGCGTGCAGGAACATTTAACTAGAAAGATTGATGGCTCATCCTTGTTTTTCAACTGTGTTGTATTCTTTATTGATCAGGATCTACAAATGCAATTGAGAGCAGATGACAATCGACTCGCCTCACGCCATGTCCAACCATGAACAAATTTCCAGTTTTCTATCTTAGCTCGTGCTGGTAATTGCAGCTTATGTGTTGCTCTATGCCTTAATCCTTGTTTGTAGGAACCAGGCTGTTTATGTGCTATAAGGTAAACATATAATCATTTATAATAAAATAGCAAATAAAACTTCTATTTTATTAACTAAAATTATAAGATAAACAATGTTTGTAGATTGGCCTATGACACATGCCCTAACATTTATAACGTTGAAACTCATGATAATACACAAAACTGTTAGAATCATAAAACGAATAACAAAACTTCCAACAAGGAGAAGACAAATCAAAACTTTCAACTAGGGAAGAAAACTAACTATATATAAGCCACAAAAATCCACCCAACATCGTTGATGAAGACGCATCGCAATAAGGATGGATAAATCTCCACAAATCTAATTAGATCGGTTGGTTATTGTATGAACAATGCAAAAGGGATTTGATTGGAACCATCGCGATTTCCTTACTTCGGACTCTATAGGCATTATGTACGAGCGAGTTCCATAAATAACCTCTCTTTACTGACAAAAAATAATAATTTTATTCTATGATGCATTAATACTTTAATTCAAATTTAGTTATTCCTAGATCACTAATGGTAAGTGGAAAGTCATGTGTATATACATATGAAAATGACATATTTAATTAGAAGGTTTATCATAGTTTGTTAATTTAACAAAATAATTATACACACTTGGATTATATGTGTGATTAAGTAGCTAGCATATGTACACACAATTGTGTATTATATACACGAATATTTATCATGAAGGAAAATACTAGAATGATAACAATAATGTTACACCACGAGACAAATTGGCTCACTAGAGCCCTCCATGCGACCTCAACCCGCATGTTATTTATTGGGATCTGTGTATGTTTGCATCCTGAGGTACTCACGGGTGTCTCTTGTGAGCCAATGTGTCTTATAGTGTGACATGATGTCGTCATTCTAGCACTTTTCTTATCATGAATATTACTTGAGCTCTAATTCATGTGCATAAATAAATAATTTAAAGTCTAACAAGATAGTTGAAGAGAATGATGTGTGAGCATATATTATAAAAGAAAAAAGTGTCACAAATTAATTGATGATAGAATCGATAATAAATTATGAAAGTTAAGATATATATTATCATTAAACCTTTAATATTTAGTATTGAAAATTTGAAGGGCTATGTGACATCATCATTTTTTTTTTTTGTTTTTTTTTTATGAAATGTGACATCATCATTTGTTAAAAGGCAAGACGAGGTTCGACTCGTGCATTTGAGAGTCACTTATCAAAACGAATTTGAGGAGCAACATCTTAACTAAGGAATCACATAACAACCTCAGACTAACTCAAATTCTTAGTCGAACATAAATACAATAAATAATTTAGACTATGAATCTTACATCTACTCAACATAGTAAAACTTAGTCCTTTGCTTAGCTGTTAAATACCGCATTAATTTAACCAAGGGAAAAGAAAAAAAAAAGACTAATTAGGATAGCCAAATTTTATTACTGAAAATGCCTAAGCTACTACATCCCTCAAACACTACATGAAAAAATGTTTTTACAATATTTAAAAATGTTGTAATACTACGTTGTTAAAATTAATTTAATATGTAATTAATATACAACAAAATTATTTATAATTAAGAAATTAATATGTAATGGTTTATAAATTAACTGAATTTTATTATTTTATAATATTTAATCAATTATTAGCTATTATTTTTTTTCATAAACAATATTAAGTAATATGTTAGTTTTGAATTTAATAAGTTTTAACAACGTATTGTATAACAACATGATTAAATGTTGTAAAAGATTTTTTCTCATCCAATTTCTTATTTAATTCCTTCATTCTCGACGCGACAAAAAATTTCGTTATTATTTTTATTAACTTATTTGAAATACTAGCGTATTTCATGTATTGTATAACCGTTTCAATTTGATTGACTATAACCATCATCTTCTCTAACCACTGTTCACCAAAACGATGCTCTGATACCAATTGTCACGGGGTTATCGGAGAGGGGTGCGGTCGCAGTGAAGCCTAGAACGAAGGTACCGGAACCAAAGAAATTCTCAGGCAAACGTAGCGCGAAGGAGCTTGAGAATTTCCTTTGGGATATGGAGCAATACTTCGCTACGGTTCGAACGGAGGAGAATCATAAGGTCATTTTGACCTCCATGTACCTAGAGGGTGATGCTAAACTTTGGTGGAGAACCAGAGTTGATAATGATGCAGCTGCTGGTCGACCAAAGATCGTGGAGTGAGAGGTGCAGAAACGAAAATTGAAGGATCAATTCCTACCCACGAATGCAGCATGGCAAGCGCGGGAGGCCTTGCGCCAATTGAAGCAGAAAGGGACGCTTAGAGAATATGTGAAGGAATTCTCTTCCTTACTGCTTGACATTAAAAATATGTCCGAGGAGGACAAGTTGTTCAATTCCACTGCAGGATTGCAAGGATGGGCGCAGTCGAAACTGCGGAGGCAAGGTGTGAAGGACTTGACGAATGCAATTGCGGAGGCGGATGGCCTTGTAGATTACAAGACAACCTGTGCTTCATATTGTTTCTCATCCTCTAATAAACCGTATATATTTTTTGCAATACCTTTAAGCTTTTCAAGCTCATCCGGAGCATCTGTGACTAGGTTAATCTCTTATCTCGTGAGTTCAAAGATTTGAGTTAGGATGTCACAATTGTGACTCGATAAAGAATCAGTGATAAACGCCATAACCCTTGCTAGCTAGTCATTTTCATGAAAAGCATGATAACTAAATCGAAGTTTCGCGTAAAATATATAAACTCATCAATGTCATTATCAGTTCATCTACTCTCGTTCTAAATCAAGGAACACAACAAATATTCTCAATCAGAAAAACCCGCTTTCTCTGTTTATATATATATATATATTTCAAATTTAGAGTATTTACTTTAGAAATTCAATACATTAAGTACTTAGGTTGGGCTGAGTTTAGCCTTCTCAAGTGCTACCCTAGCCTAAAGTGAAAGCATACCAATTAAATTTCATTTAAAATATATACTTCACCAAACAAACAAAAAAATAAATTGAATCATTGATGAAATATTTTCAAAGTAACCGATGCTCATTAATGTAAGAAACACTAATTATACTTCACCAAACAAACACTAATAAAATATATACTTCACGAAACAAACAAATTTCACCAAACACAAACAAATAATCCATTTGCAAAAACATAAAAGAAAGTTAATGATGCGCATTCACATACCAAAATCATTGACTGAAATATTTTTAAAGTACTAATTATAATTCTTTATTAATTTATTAATTTGCATAACGATGTAATAATCAAAGCTAATGGAAGCTTATTATAGCTAAACTTTAGTGATTAAATTGTGCTGCTCTCACTGGTTTTCTTATGATATATATCTGCAAAAGTTTTCTTTGAGTGCATCAATTTACCCAAATCCTTTATCGCTGAAGGGACACCATTGCATTTCTTCACCATCTCCGTTATATTTCTTCAAGAAAGGTTTTTTTTTGAAGAACCTCCATTTTCAAAAGCTATATTTTTAAATATGGCAGTAGAATATCCTATATTTAATCTAGAATATCTAATATTTAATCCATTCAAATGATAAACATTCGTTGTACCTATAGTGTCACTAATCATTCCAATTCTAGTTTTGACTATGACTAATAGTGGTTAGAGAAGCTGATGGTTATAGTCCATCAAATTGAAACGGTTATACAAGACATGTAATACTCCAGTATTTCAAATAAGTTAATAAAAATAACAACAAAAATTTTTGTCGCGTCGAGAATGAAAAAACTAAATAAGAAATTGGACGAGAAAAAATAATCTTCTACAACATTTAAATATGTTGTTATACAATACGTTGTTAAAACTTATTAAATTCAAAACTATAATATAACTTAATATTGTTTATGACAAAAAATAATAGCTAATAATTAATTAAATATTATAAAATAATAAAATGCAGTAAATTTATATATCATTACATATTAATTTTTTAATTATAAATAATTTTGTTGCATATTAATTACATATTAAATTAATGTTAACAACGTAGTATTACAACATTTTTAGATATTGTAAAAACATTAATTCATCCTCATGGCCATATACAAATCAATATATAAGGGTAGCGTAATGATCTATTTTTGGGATGTCATTTTTACAATAAAAAAAGTGAGCAATTGTTTAATCAACTAATAGCCATCCGATCTAATCCCATTTGAGTTTAAACTCTAAATCGGCCACTTGCAATGCCTTTGAGCTTTTAAAACTCATCTAGAGCATCTGTGACTAAGCTACTTCGCTCGCGAGTTCAAAGATTTTAGTTAGGATGTCGCCACTGTAACTCGATAAAGCATCGGTGATGAACGTCATGATATTCGCTAGCAAGTCATTTTCATTAAAAGCATGACAACTCAATCGAAGTTTGGCGTAAAATATATAAACTCATCAATGTTGTTATTAATTATACTTCACCAAACAAAACAAACAAACAAACAAATTGAATCATTGATGAAATATTTTTAAAGTAATTGATGCTCATTAATGTAAGAAACACTAATTATACTTCACCAAACAAACGAATTTACCAAACAAACACTAATAAAATATATACTTCACGAAACAAACAAATTTCACCAAACACAAACAAATAATCCATTTGCAAAAACATAAAAGAAAGTTACTGATGCTCATTCACATACCAAAATCATTGACTGAAATATTTTAAAGTACTAATTATAATTCCTTATTAATTTATTAATTTGCATGACGATGTAACAATCAAAGCTAATGGAAGCTTATCATAGCTAAACTTTAGTGATTAAATTGTGCTGCTCTCACGGGTTTTCTTATGATATATATCTGCAAAAGTTTTCTTTGAGTGCATCAATTTACCCAAATCCCTTATCGCTGAAGTGACACCATTGCATTTCTTCGTCATCTCCGTTATATTTCTTCAAGAAAGGGTTTTTTTTGGAGTACCTCCATTTTCAAAAGCTATATTTTTAAATATCGCAGTAGAATATCCTATATTTAATCTAGAATATCTTATATTTAATCCATTCAAATGATAAACATTCGTTGTACCTATAGTGTCACCAACGAGTCCAATTCTAGTTTTGACTATAACTAATAGTGGTTAGAGAAGCTGATGGTTATAGTCGATCAAATTGAAACGGTTATACAAGACATGAAATGCGCCAGTATTTCAAATAAGTTAATAAAAATAACAACAAAAATTTTTGTCGCGTCAGAATGAAAAAACTAAATAAGAAATTGGACGAGAAAAAATAATCTTTTACAACATTTAATCGTGTTGTTATACAATACGTTGTTAAAACTTATTAAATTCAAAACTATAATATAACTTAATATTGTTTATGACAAAAAATAATAGCTAATAATTAATTAAATATTATAAAATAATAAAATGCAGTAAATTTATAAATCATTACATATTAATTTTTTAATTATAAATAATTTTGTTGTATATTAATTACATATTAAATTAATTTTACCAACGTAGTATTACAACATTTTTAGATATTGTAAAAACATTTTTTCATGTAGTGTTTCAGGGATGGAGTAGCTTAGTCATTTTCAGTAATAAACGGTACATATATGTTAATTCATCCTCATGGCCATATATAGCGTAATGATCTATTTTTGGGATGTCATTTTTACAATAAAAAAAGTGAGCAATTGTTTAATCAACTAATAGCCATCCGATCTGATCCCATTTGAGTTTAAACTATAAACCGGCCACTTGCAATGCCTTTGAGCTTTTAAAACTCATCCGGAGCATCTGTGACTAGGCTACTTCGCTCGCGAGTTCAAAGATTTTAGTTAGGATGTCGCCACTGTGACTCGATAAAGCATCGGTGATGAACGTCATGATATTTGCTAGCAAGTCATTTTCATTAAAAGCAAAACAAATCAATCGAAGTTTGGCGTAAAATATATAAACTCATCAATGTTATTATTAATTATACTTCACCAAACAAACAAACAAACAAATTGAATCATTGATGAAATATTTTCAAAGTAACTGATGCACATTAATGTAAGAAACACTAATTATACTTCACCAAACAAACGAATTTACCAAACAAACATTAATAAAATATATACTTCACCAAACAAACAAATTTCACCAAACACAAACAAATAATCCATTTGCAAAAACATAAAAGAAAGTTACTGATGCTCATTCACATACCAAAATCATTGACTGAAATATTTTTAAAGTACTAATTATAATTCCTTATTATTTTATTAATTTGCATGACGATGTAATAATCAAAGCTAATGGAAGCTTATCATAGCTAAACTTTAGTGATTAAATTGTGCTGCTCTCACTGGTTTTCTTATGATATATATCTGCAAAAGTTTTCTTTGAGTGCATCAATTTACCAAAATCCCTTATCGCTGAAAGGACACCATTGCATTTTTTCGCCATCTCCGTTATATTTCTTCAAGAAAGGGTTTTTTTTGGAGGACCTCCATTTTCAAAAGCTATATTTTTAAATATGGCAGTAGAATATCCTATATTTAATCTAGAATATCTAATATTTAATCCATTCAAATGATAAACATTCGTTGTACCTATAGTGTAACCAACGAGTCCAATTCTAGTTTTGACTATAACTAATAGTAGTTAGAGAAGCTGATGGTTATAGTCCATCAAATTGAAACGGTTATACCAAACATGAAATGCGCCAGTATTTCAAATAAGTTAATAAAAATAACAACAAAAATTTTTGTCGCGTCGAGAATGAAAAAACTAAATAAGAAATTGGACGAGAAAAAATAATCTTTTACAACATTTAATCATGTTGTTATACAAAACATTGTTAAAACTTATTAAATTCAAAACTATAATATAACTTAATATTGTTTACGACAAAGAATAATAGCTAATAATTAATTAAATATTATAAAATAATAAAATGCAGTAAATTTATAAATCATTACATATTAATTTTTTAATTATAAATAATTTTGTTGTATATTAATTACATATTAAATTAATTTTAACAACGTAGTATTACAACATTTTTAGATATTGTAAAAACATTTTTTCATGTAGTGTTTGAGGGATGGAGTAGCTTAGTCATTTTCAGTAATAAAAGGTACATATATGTTAATTCATCCTCATGGCTATATATAGCGTAATGATCTATTTTTGGGATGTCATTTTTACAATAAAAAAAAGTGAGCAATTGTTTAATCAACTAATAGCCATCCGATCTGATTCCATTTGAGTTTAAACTATAAACCGGCCACTTGCAATGCCTTTGAGCTTTAAAACTCATCCGGAGCATCTGTGACTAGGCTACTTTCAAAGATTTTAGTTAGGATGTCGCCACTGTGACTCGATAAAGCATCGGTGATGAACGTCATGATATTTGCTAGCAAGTTATTTTCATTAAAAGCATGACAACTCAATCGAAGTTTGGCGTAAAATATATAAACTCATCAATGTTATTATTAATTATACTTCACCAAACAAACAAAAAAACAAATTGAATCATTGATGAAATATTTTCAAAGTAACTGATGCACATTAATGTAAGAAACACTAATTATACTTCACCAAACAAACGAATTTACCAAACAAACACTAATAAAATATATACTTCACGAAACAAACAAATTTCACCAAACACAAACAAATAATCCATTTGCAAAAACATAAAAGAAAGTTACTGATGCTCATTCACATACCAAAATCATTGAGTGAAATATTTTTAAAGTACTAATTATAATTCCTTATTAATTTATTAATTTGCATGACGATGTAATAATCAAAGCTAATGGAAGCTTATCATAGCTAAACTTTAGTGATTAAATTGTGCTGCTCTCACTGGTTTTCTTATGATATATATCTGAAAAAGTTTTCTTTAAGTGCATCAATTTACCAAAATCCCTTATCGTTGAAGGGACACCATTGCATTACTTCGCAATCTCCGTTATATTTCTTCAAGAAAGGGTTTTTTTTGGAGGACCTTCATTTTCAAAAGCTATATTTTTAAATATGGCAGTAGAATATCCTATATTTAATCTAGAATATCTTATATTTAATCCATTCAAATAATAAACATTCGTTGTACCTATAGTGTCACCAACCAGTCCAATTCTAATTTTGACTATGACTAATAGTGGTTAGAGAAGCTGATGGTTATAGTCCATCAAATTGAAACGGTTATACAAGACATGAAATGCGCCAGTATTTCAAATAAGTTAATAAAAATAACAACAAAAATTTTCTTCGCGTCGAAAATGAAAAAAACTAAATAAGAAATTGGACGAGAAAAAATAATCTTTTACAACATTTAATCGTGTTGTTATACAATACGTTGTTAAAACTTATTAAATTCAAAACTATAATATAACTTAATATTGTTTATGACAAAAAATAATAGCTAATAATTAATTAAATATTATAAAATAATAAAATGCAGTAAATTTATAAATCATTACATATTAATTTTTTAATTATAAATAATTTTGTTGTATATTAATTACATATTAAATTAATTTTAACAAACGTAGTATTATAACATTTTTAGATATTGTAAAAACATTTTTTCATGTAGTGTTTGAGGGATGGAGTAGCTTAGTCATTTTCAGTAATAAAAGGTACATATATGTTAATTCATCCTCATGGCCATATATAGCGTAATGATCTATTTTTGGGATGTCATTTTTACAATAAAAAAAGTGAGCAATTGTTTAATCAACTAATAGCCATCCGATCTAATCCCATTTGAGTTTAAACTATAAACCGGCCACTTGCAATGTCTTTAAGCTTTTAAAACTCATCCGGAGCATCTGTGACTAGGCTACTTCGCTCGCGAGGTCAAAGATTTTAGTTAGGATGTCGCCACTGTGACTCGATAAAGCATCGGTGATGAACGTCATGATATTTGCTAGCAAGTCATTTTCATTAAAAGCATGACAACTCAATCGAAGTTTGGCGTAAAATATATAAACTCATCAATGTTATTATTAATTATACTTCACCAAACAAACAAACAAACAAATTAAATCATTGATGAAATATTTTCAAAGTAACTTATGCTCATTAATGTAAGAAACACTAATTATACTTCACCAAACAAACTAATTTACCAAACAAACACTAATAAAATATATACTTCACGAAACAAACAAATTTCACCAAACACAAACAAATAATCCATTTGCAAAAACATAAAAGAAAGTTACTGATGCTCATTCACATACCAAAATCATTGACTGAAATATTTTTAAAGTACTAATTATAATTCCTTATTAATTTATTAATTTGCATGACGATGTAATAATCAAAGCTAATGGAAGCTTATCATAGGTAAACTTTAGTGATTAAATTGTGCTGCTCTCACTAGTTTTCTTATAATATATATCTGCAAAAGTTTTCTTTGAGTGCATCAATTTACCAAAATCCCTTATCGCTGAAGGGACACCATTGCATTTCTTCGCCATCTCCGTTATATTTCTTTAAGAAAGGGTTTTTTTTGGAGGACCTCTATTTTCAAAAGCTATATTTTTAAATATGACAGTAGAATATCCTATATTTAATCTAGAATGTCTAATATTTAATCCATTCAAATGATAAACATTCGTTGTACCTATAATGTCACCAACCAGTTCAATTCTAGTTTTGACTATGACTAATAGTGGTTAGAGAAGCTGATGGTTATAGTCCATCAAATTGAAACGGTTATACAAGACATGAAATGCGCCAGTATTTCAAATAAGTTAATAAAAATAACAACAAAATTTTTGTCGCGTCGAGAATGAAAAATCTAAATAAGAAATTGGACGAGAAAAAATAATCTTTTACAAACTTTAATCGTGTTGTTATACAATACGTTGTTAAAACTTATTAAATTCAAAACTATAATACAACTTAATTTTGTTTATGACAAAAAATAATAGCTAATAATTAATTAAATATTATAAAATAATAAAATGCAGTAAATTTATAAATCATTACATATTAATTTTTTAATTATAAATAATTTTGTTGTATATTAATTACATATTAAATTAATTTTAACAACGTAGTATTACAACATTTTTAGATAATGTAAAAACATTTTTTCATGTAGTGTTTAAGGGATGGAGTAGCTTAGTCATTTTCAGTAATAAAAGGTACATATGTGTTAATTCATCCTCATGGCCATTTACAAATCAATATATAAGGGTAGCGTAATGATCTATTTTTGGGATGTCATTTTTACAATAAAAAAGTGAGCAATTGTTTAATCAACTAATAGCCATCCGATCCGATCCGTTGAAACTATAAACCGGCCACTTGCAATGCCTTTGAGCTTTTGAAACTCATCCGGAGCATCTGTGACTAGGCTACTTCGCTCGCGAGTTCAAAGATTTTAGTTAGGATGTCGCCACTGTGACTCGATAAAGCATCGGTGATGAACGTCATGATCCTTGCTAGCAAGTCGTTTTCATTAAAAACATTACAACTCAATCGAAGTTTGACGTAAAATATATAAACTCATTAATATTATTATTAATTATACTTCACCAAACAAACAAACAAACAAACAAATTGAATCATTGATGAAATATTTTCAAAGTACCTGATGCTCATTAATGTAAGAAACGCTAATTATACTTCACCAAACAAACGAATTTACCAAACAAACACTAATAAATTATATACTTCACGAAACAAACAAATTTCACCAAACACAAACAAATAATCCATTTGCAAAAACATAAAAGAAAGTTACTGATGCTCATTCACATACCAAAATCATTGACTGAAATATTTTTAAAGTACTAATTATAATTCCTTATTAATTTATTAATTTGAATGACGATGTAATAATCAAAGCTAATGGAAGCTTATCATAGCTAAACTTTAGTGATTAAATTGTGCTGATCTCACTGGTTTTTTTATGATATATATCTGCAAAAGTTTTCTTTGAGTGCATCAATTTACCCAAATCCCTTATCGCTGAAGGGACACCATTGCATTTCTTCGCCATCTCCGTTATATTTCTTCAAGAAAGGGTTTTTTTTGGAGTACCTCCATTTTCAAAAGCTATATTTTTAAATATGGCAGTAGAATATCATATATTTAATCTAGAATATCTAATATTTAATCCATTCAAATGATAAACATTCGTTGTACCTATAGTGTCACCAACCAGTCCAATTCTAGTTTTGACTATGACTAATAGTGGTTAGAGAAGCTGATGGTTATAGTCCATCAAATTGAAACGGTTATATAAGACATGAAATACGCCAGTATTTCAAATAAGTTAATAAAAATAACAACAAAAATTTTTGTCGCGTCGATAATGAAAAAACTAAATAAGAAATTGGACGAGAAAAAATAATCTTTTTCAACATTTAATCATGTTGTTATACAATACATTGTTAAAACTTATTAAATTCAAAACTATAATATAACTTAATATTGTTTATGACAAAAAATAATAGCTAATAATTAATTAAATATTATAAAATAATAAAATGCAGTAAATTTATAAATCATTACATATTAATTTTTTAATTATAAATAATTTTGTTGTATATTAATTACATATTAAATTAATTTTAACAACGTAGTATTACGACATTTTTAGATATTGTAAAAACATTTTTTCATGTAGTGTTTGAGGGATGGAGTAGCTTAGTCATTTTCAGTAATAAAAGGTACATATATGTTAATTCATCCTCATGACCATATACAAATCAATATATAAGGGTAGCGTAATGATCTATTTTTGGGATGTAATTTTTACTTTTTACAATAAAAAAAGTGAGCAATTGTTTAATCAACTAATAGCCATCCGATCTGATCTCATTTGAGTTTAAACTATAAACCGGATGCCTTTGAGCTTTTAAAACTCATCCGTAGCATCTGTGACTAGGCTACTTCGCTCGCGAGTTCAAAGATTTTAGTTAGGATGTCGCTACTGTGACTCGATAAAGCATCGGTGATGAACGTCAAGATCGTTGCTAGCAAGTCATTTTCATTAAAAACATGACAACTCAATCGAAGTTTGGCGTAAAATATGTAAACTCATCAATGTTATTATTAATTATACTTCACCAAACAAACAAACAAACAAATTGAATCATTGATGAAATATTTTCAAAGTACCTGATGCTCATTAATGTAAGAAACACTAATTATACTTCACCAAACAAACGAATTTACCAAACAAACACTAATAAAATATATACTTCACGAAACAAACAAATTTCACCAAACACAAACAAATAATCCATTTGCAAAAACATAAAAGAAAGTTACTGATGCTCATTCACATACCAAAATCATTGACTGAAATATTTTTAAAGTACTAATTATAATTACTTATTAATTTATTAATTTGCATGACGATGTAATAATCAAAGCTAATGGAAGCTTATCATAGCTAAACTTTAGTGATTAAATTGTGCGGCTCTCACTGGTTTTCTTATGATATATATCTGCAAAAGTTTTCTTTGAGTGCATCAATTTCCCCAAATCCCTTATCACTGAAGGGACACCATTGCATTTCTTCGCCATCTCCGTTATATTTCTTCAATAAAGGGTTTTTTTTTGGAGGACCTCCATTTTCAAAAGCTATATTTTTAAATATGGCAGTAGAATATCCTATATTTAATCTAAAATATCTTATATTTAATCCATTCAAATGATAAACATTCGTTGTACCTATAGTGTCACCAACGAGTCCAATTCTAGTTTTGACTATGACTAATAGTGGTTAGAGAAGCTGATGGTTATAGTCCATCAAATTGAAACGGTTATACCAGACATGAAATGCGCCAGTATTTCAAATAAGTTAATAAAAATAACAACAAAAATTTTTGTCGCGTCGAGAATGAAAAAACTAAATAAGAAATTGGACGAGAAAAAATAATCTTTTACAACATTTAATCGTGTTGTTATACAATACGTTGTTAAAACTTATTAAATTCAAAACTATAATATAACTTAATATTGTTTATGACAAAAAATAATAGCTAATAATTAATATAAAATAATAAAATGCAGTAAATTTATAAATCATTACATATTAATTTTTTAATTATAAATAATTTTGTTGTATATTAATTACATATTAAATTAATTTTAACAACGTAGTATTACAACATTTTTAGATATTGTAAAAACATTTTTTCATGTAGTGTTTGAGGGATGGAGTAGCTTAGTCATTTTCAGTAATAAAAGGTACATATATGTTAATTCATCCTCATGGCCATATACAAATCAATATATAAGGGTAGCGTAATGATCTATTTTTGGGATGTCATTTTTACAATAAAAAAAGTGAGCAATTGTTTAATCAACTAATAGTCATCCGATCTGATCCCATTTGAGTTTAAACTATAAACCGGCCACTTGCAATGCCTTTGAGCTTTTAAAACTCATCCGGAGCATCTGTGACTAGGCTACTTCGCTCGCGAGTTCAAAGATTTTAGTTAGGATGTCGCCACTGTGACTCGATAAAGCATCGGTGATGAACGTCATGATCTTTGCTAGCAAGTCATTTTCATTAAAAACATGACAACTCATTCGAAGTTTGGCGTAAAATATATAAACTCATCAATGTTATTATTAATTCATCTACTCTCGTTCTAAATCATGGAACACAACAAATATTCTCAATAAGAAAAGCCTCTCTCTATATATATATTTCAAATTAAGAGTATTTACTTTAGAAATTCAATACATTAAGTACTTAGGTTGGGCTGAGTTTAGCCTTCTCAAGTGCTACCCCATCCAAAAGTGAAAGCAGGCCAAATTAAATTTCATTTAAAATATATACTTCACCAAAGAAAAAACTAATTCAATCATTGATGAAATATTTTCAAAGTAAGTGATATTCATTCATGTAAGAAACACTAATTATACTTCACCAAACAAACATATTTTACGAAACAAACACTAATAAAATATATACTTGATGAAACAAACAAATTTCACCAAACACAAACAAATAATTCATTAGCAAAAACATAAGAGAAAGCTACTGATGTTCATTCACATAACCAAAATCATTGACGAAATATTTTCAAAGTACTAATTATAATTCCTTATTAATTTATTAATTTGCATGATGATGTAATAATCAGATTTATAGGTCCTTAAGAAACAGTAGCTAATTTTCTATATATTGTTCAAATAATCAATATTCAATTTATACTTGGAGGATACTCATAATCCTGTAGGTCGATTCTTGTATAAAATTAATTATGTTAATTTGTTGTTGGACTGGTATTCATATTATCAAACTTAATTAATTGTGTTAAACCTCTTCAATTAATCTCTAAAAATTATTTAGAAGGACGAGAGATACTTAAGCTATAACTTTTTCTAAAACGCCTAGGCCTAAGCGTCACCTTGCAATCACTAAAAATTATAATAAAGCCAAAATATTTAATACATTATAATATATATTAAGTCCACAAGTATTGTCTGTTCTTTTTCCACCCTACTTTGATTCTTACCTCGTCAGCCAAGAGATGCTTGTAGATTATTGTCTTTATTATATAGTTATGATGCTCGCTATGTACCTTTTCCAAAAAAAAAAAAATAGTGCGTTGAGTATTCATAAATTATGAATCACTTTATTGAATCTACCAATATATAATATGATAAGAAAGTTTTCATCAAAAAAAGAAAAGAAAAGAAAGTCAAACATTTTTTGAGTAGATGAATGAGGCGTCACTTGTTAGAATACAAGATTTGAAGAAGTAGTTAGTTACAACTAATCATGTTCAAGGGTGGAGTCTAAGTTGTACGGGCCTAAAATACTTTGGCTAGGTCTAATCTGGCCACCACCTAAATGTATGGCCCATATATGGGCACAAATAAACATTTTATTCTATTTATGCATAATAGTAAAAATACAATATTGTCGTATACACTGTTGATGTAAAAAAGATGTGTCGCTGGGTGGTAAAGTAAGATAAGAGGGCGCAGTTTCAAGACTATTTGAGTTTGCTCTTGCATATTTGCTTTGGGTCTTTATATTTCTTTCATTGTGGAAATTACTTACCATAGTTGAACCTTCAAGAAGCATGTGTTATTGATTTCTCTTTTTTGTGACAGTTAAAGGCATTGGGTATAGATAATATCTTAGGGTTTGATTGGTTAGCATCTCCAGTGCCAGAGGCAATGATTAGGGCACTTGAAGTCCTCTATGCCCTTGGAGTTCTTGATGAGGATGTCAAACTTACATCACCAATTGGGTTTCAAGTTTCAGATATTCCTTTGGTATGCAACCTTCTGTCATTTATTTTATTCACAAAATCTACATTGACAGTCTTCTCTTGATCTTAAACATTTTACCATGTATACTGCAGTGTTTATTATAAACTTTTGAACATTCGGATAGTTGCGATGAGTGGTAGAAGGGTCTTATAGCATATGTTACAATACATTCTTATGTTATTACTTGTAATATATTCCTTTTTGAGATGTTTCCCTTTTTTACTTTCTAATTGGAATTTGTTTATTTTGTGTCAATTATATTACTATTTGTATTTTTCTTTCAGAGATGCTTGTCTTTTAACTTATTATTATTTTTGTCATACTTTGGTATTTTTAAATCTTTAATATAAAATCTAATACCAGTTTCTTCAGCATTTTCCATTTGTCATTTCATGAAGAAACTTGATTTTCGAATTTGTTATTTGTTGTGTATGAAGGGAACATACAGTTTTTGCTCTATCGCTATTGGAAAATATGATCGAATATGTATTTTACTCGTGTTTCATGCTGAAGATAGAGAACATGAGTACTTAACGGCTTTAGAATAAATTATTTTTGAACTAGATCACTATGATTGAATTATATAGGTTTTGTAGGCAATTCTTAAGTCAAATGACTTCATAGACCTCTTTAATTTTTGAAAGTTTTTTAATTCAAAGAGTTGGATCTCCTCTTTAAAAAGTTTTTTAATTTTTGAGTAGTTTATCTAATCCTATATGGTCCATTTCATTTTTCTCAGTGAGATGGACACCTCATGCTGCTCAACTTGGTCTCTATATGTAATATGTGTCTCCATCTTTTTTAGGGTCATAACGCGCACTTTTAATTTATGGATTAGAAATCCTTAACTCTTTGTGTGTATTTTTGGAGTGGTTGTGTTGGTCATGTTATACATCGGGATAGAAAGATTGTTAAAGATAGTGTGTATTCAGAGACAACGTTGTATTCAATTTCACTTTAATTGGATGTGATGTTATTTTCATTTGTGTTGGAATATTTTGGTTGCATGTCGAATATTGTTCAAGTTCCTTTTAATTTTTAGGATTTGGATGGGAAACGCTCTCCTAGCTAAAGAATTTGTATAGTGTCTATCTTGTATCGATGAAAGAATGTTATAGAGTGTTTTGTAAACATTATATATATATATATATATATATATGTAAATTAATTTGTGTAGCCAACTTTGTGTAGTATTTTGTATTTTGTTGAATAATGTTCATCTAGTACTATATATAGTATACTACTAGTTAATTATGAAATGTTAATCTCATCCTTTCGTAGACATTGTTTGTCAAGTTTTGATAATATACATACATCTTCCCAATTTTCGTATTATTTGCATATTTTCAATTTTTTTTTGCACATTTTACTGCAACTTTTTATTTTACTATTTACTGTGTACTGTTTTTTTTTTTAAAAATTTACTATTCGAAAATTAGCGACAGACCGTGTCCGTCGCTGATTTGCCCAGTCAGCAAAGACGTGTTTCTGTTGCTGATCTGTCTCTGTTCAACGACAGACAACGTTTTTACTGATTGGGCAAATCAGTGACAGACCAAGTCTGTCGCTGAACAACAACAGATCGGTGACAGCACGCGTCTTTGCTGATTGGGCAAATCAGCGACAGACTTGGTCTGTTGCTAAATAGCAACATATTTGCAACAAACACGACTGTGTTGACTGGATTACAATTAGCAACAGACGTGTTTTTGTTGCTGTTCAGCGACATTTGTCACAAATCTGTCGTTGAACAGCAACAGAACACCAAATCTGTTGCTGAGTTGAATAAGCAACAACGAGTTTAGCAACAACTACTATCTGTCGCTGATTTGTTGCAGGGTCGCTTAGCAACAGAACTGTACCAATTCAGCATCAGATTAGTTTGTTGTTGTTTAAGTTTTTTTTGTAGTGGTTCTATCAATAGATACAAAGTAAGGTTCGTAGCAAAGGATTTCAAGCAAATTTCTGATGTAGATTTTACTAAAACATATAATCTTGTCATCAAGTCTTCTACTATTAGAGTTATACTCTCTATTGCTATCACTCAGGGATGGTCCATCAGACAAATTGATGTGAACAATGCATTTTTAAAAGCCAATTGATGGAAGATGTCTTCACAAATCAACCAGAAATATTAGTGAACTTTGAATTTCCTGCACATATGTGTCACCTGAACAATGCATTGTATGGACTTCATCAAGCTCCAAGAGCATGGTTTTATAAACTTAAAAATGTCTTGTTAGCTTAGGTTTTTCTAATTCTAAGGCAGATTCATCTCTGTTCATATTCCATTGGTTCTGGTTTTGTTCTCTATGTTCTGGTGTGTGTAGATGATGTGGTCATCACAAGATCAAATTCTCAAGACATTCAGTCGTTTATTGAGAAGTTGAATACTCACTTTGCTTTGAAGGACAATGGTGAACTAAGCATGTTTCTTGGCTTTAAAGTTAAACGACACACCAGTGGTTTATACCTTAATCAGTTTAGCTACATCTCTTCTCTACTGCAAAAGGTTGGCATGATTAATGCTAAAGTTGTTGAATCTTCTGCTGCTTCAAACAAATAGTTTTGTATGGACAATCACTCTCCCTTTAATGACCCCTCATTGTACAGAAGTCTTATTGGTGGCTTATGGTACATTGTTCACACGAGACCTGATGTTGCATTTATTGTGAATAAGTTGAGTTCCTATCAACAGTGTCATTCTACTTCACATTGGCAAGCATTGAAAATAGTGTTGAGGTTTTTAAAAGGAACTAGTCAGTGGAGTTTATGTTTCAAACCAGGGTCTCAGTTGATGTTGACTGGGTACTCAAATGTTGACTGGGCAGCTAACCCATATAACCATTGGTGGTTTTGCAGTTTATCTTGGTTCTAATTTGGTTTCATGATAGTCCAAGAAGCAAAATATTATTGTAAGATCGAGTAAAAAGTCTGAGTACAGGGCCCTTGCATAGATCACAGCTGAACTTACTTGGTTAAATTCTCTGTTGAGGGAGTTAAATCTTCCTTTATCAAGTTCTCTTGTCATTTGGTGTGATAATTAGACTGTAGCTTCCTTAGCAAAGAATCCTGTTTTTCATTCCAGAACAAAACATCTGGAGATTGATCTTCATTTTGTTAGGGATAAAGTCTTTAGTGGTGACATTGTTGTTCATTATGTTCCTACAGGAGATCAAATTGTTGATTATTTGACAAATAAAGGCTTATCTACATCTCGATTTCACTATTTATGCTGCAAACTTGTTGTATTACCAATGGAAAATGATTTTTTGACATTCTTTTGTTACATACATTAGCTACACAATGGTGTAGATTCTCTTAAAATTTGTGGGGTCCACACATCTCAATCAAATCTACACCATTTTGTGCATGTCTCCTACAATGTTAGATTATCATCTTTCATTACCAATACCCCTTCGTTTGAGGGGGGATGTGAGATTAAATCATTGAGAGAGTGTGATGTATATATTATGTGTTGTACAGGATCAGTTGATATAGTGTCTCTGAGTGTAATTAACAATGTTATTTAGCTCTGAAGTTAGAGTGTTTGAAGGATCAGCTGACACGTGTAATATGATCCAATGGTTGTAATCAATCTTGTTTTCTATAAATAGTAAACATACTCTCTCTTTCTTTGTGGTTGTTGAAGAAATAGAGGAGATTGATTTCTCAAATGAAGTTTCACAGTGGACGGGACTCAAATGCCAATCAAAATTTCCACCTTATATAACCATAAATATCAAATACTGAGAAAACTTCGTCGGGAGATCTCTCAAGGCCTCTAGTAGGATCAATTGTTCCTTGACCATGAGTCATGAAGAGACATAAAGAAAAAACGTCATCTCTGTATCATTGTATTTTAGCTATCGTGTTTTCTTTTACAGGGAAATTAGGATAAAATGAATGTCACGTTGTCAATTAAAGCTTTGAAAAGGACAATTATATAATTTCTCCAAAGGTTCCTTGTACTTGCCACTTTAATTAAGTTTCTATTAATGGAAGCCGTTCTTTTTCCTCCTCTACTTTGTGTTCACACAAAGCAGATCATATTGGAATTTTACACTTAAATTGTGTCTCACATTTTATTGAAATATATATTTACAATTAAACAATATTACAGTATATTATCAAGGAATGAGGTAGCTCAATGATTTAATATAAAATTTAGAAGTAAAAAGTTATGAGTTCGAAACCTTTATAAGTGCAAAGTTGTTTTTTTTATAAAAAAAATAATATTACAATATATTTAATATTGCTTTAAATAAGAATCGTTGAATAGCTACGATGGCAAGACCTAACTATCCACATGTTGAATACTCTTGTCGATGACATAATAAAATGTTGACATTTAATTTATATTTATTTCAAGTAATTCATAGATTTTATTAGAATAAATTAAGTCTAGTATATGTATTTTGGTAATTATGCAACAGGACCGTTGTGGCCCATTAAACTTACATAAGATCTATGAGTTTGTTGTGACCCATTTAAATTTTTTAGACTCATAAGAGTCTTTCATGCGATCTCTACCAGCGTGTTATGCATCGTGATCAAGTGTGCCCGCATTTCGAATGACACATGGATGATTTTTGTGAACCAATGTGTTTTGTTGTATGACTTGTTGTCATTTTAGCACTTCTCTAAAAAAAAAAAAAATAGACTTATATTGTTTTTTATTTTGAATCTATTGAAAATTTTCTTTTTATACATATATTTTTATTTAATAAATATTGATATTCGTACATAAAATGCGAAATGTTGACTAGTTATATATTAAAGATACAAGATATAATTAGCGTTTTAAAATTGTAATTTCAATTCTTTCTACAGCCTTCTCGGATAAATTTAATGTCGGTATGCTTTTGGATGAGCATCAAAACTATGTGGTTAAGTACATATGTAGGTGTTTTCAAAAAAAAAAAAAAAAGGTACATACATAGGTAACCTCGTGAGAGTCTAAGACCTGTTTTGAGAATGGAGGGAGAAGTTTCTTAGGGAACTAAATATACCCTATATGAATTAAAATCTTAACTTTTATAAATGTGAAGAGTAGAAAGCTCAAATAAATATACATCAACTTTTTGATAAGTATATTTTTTATTATATTTGAATAAAGTATCAAAAGTTGAACCAAATGGAGCCTAAATAAAGCATCTTACATTCTTAAGTTAAAAACAAAATAAAAATAAATGAATGAATAAAAGAACTATTGTTAATAATTTGGAGTAATACGAACGGGTTGACCTAATGGCAATGGCGAAAACAGACTGTGTGAGTTAGGCGCACGGTCTCAAATTTGATATTCCCTGTAATAGCCAAACGTCGGGCCACTGACAATCTCCTTCCACAATATGAGACTAGTTAGACAAATTTCTGGATAATCATGGTTAATCAAAAAAAAAAATGGAATAAATATTCTTGTATAAAAATTAATGGGCTTAATTAATTACATTCTTAAGACACAAAATTTCCCCTAAAAACCTACTCGTCTCATCTCATTATGTATGGATGATATAAATTATG
Organism: Stephania yunnanensis; assembly: GCA_039657365.1. Lineage (NCBI taxonomy): Eukaryota > Viridiplantae > Streptophyta > Magnoliopsida > Ranunculales > Menispermaceae > Stephania > Stephania yunnanensis. The sequence continues at coordinate 8,843,746 of CM077582.1, forward strand.
CACTTTTTTGAAGCTATTCAGCTTACTCAATTTAGCTGGAGCATACATACTGCTCTTTACAATATCCCCCACAAGGCACAATCAGCAGTTTAGGTGGGGGATGATGTTTTATTGCAGGTGAAGTGTTGTGCCTTTGTGATAATGCCCGAGAGGCTCATAACTACAAAAGCATGGTGAGTCACGCACAAGACTGCAGAACAAGTGAACAACTCAATATTATATAGAATTGGTTGAGAAGTATTTGTGGCTTCATGCAGGTGGCCTCTTCTTGAGTAGTGTTTTGCCAAAGAGAGATAAAGGGAGTGCAACCGTGACATGATTCTTTGATAGTGGGCCACCTAGCCATATTTTGAATTGAAGATGAATGTTGAACGAGAAAGGATGGTTCGCCAACTCTCACTATGTCACGACATTATGTCACACCCCGAGATATATACATTGAGTCTCAACCCGCATGTTATGCATTGAAATATATATATGCCAACATCTCAAAGAATGCATGAACGGCTACCGTGAGTCAATGTTCTTGAGTCATTACATACCCATTTGTCATTCTAAAACTTCTCATATAAGAATTGGTAATATACGTAACAATTGCTACTAACATTTGTGATTTTTTTAAAATAGATGCAATTGCCTTGAAAAGACACTACACGGATTAAAGTGCATGTTATAAAATAAGCTCTCACGGAAAGAGTTGATATACCAGTACGCAAAACATATTTTTTGGTCCTTGAACTTTTAATCTTTTATACTTTTGATCTCTGAACTTTTATTAATGTACATTTAGTCCCTAAACTTTCGTTGTTGTACATTTGGTCCCTGAACTTTTAAGATTTTTTTATATTTTTGGTCCCTGAACTTTAAATTTTTTTATGTTTTGAGGGAAAATTTTTTTTTTCTACTTTCGTTGATCGATTTGAGTCGTTCGGTTCAATAATATAAACCACTTTACTCTCTTTGACTAGTCACACGATACTTTTGTTACCCACGTTGGTGAAATTTAACACTTTAAATGGTGAAATGACTAAATGTAAAATCATTATGAAAGTTCAAGGACCAATTGTGTAGTAATAAAAGTTCGGGGACTAAAAGCATAAAAAAACACAAAGTTCAAAGACTAAATCATTAGTTTTGTCCAAAATTTAAGATGTAGAGTTACCGAAGATTGCCAAAAGTACTAAAGACTTAAAGAGCATAAAATGACAAACAGTCAAGTGGTAGCTTAATATTTAGTACATGATCGTTTATGGATAAGATTGAGGTTCAAGTCTCCTCGAATCAAGTGGAATCAAGTGTGTTTGCAGTGTCGATTCAGAGAGGTGTGAAGAGCTGTGAGGCAAGTCAGTAGAAGCAGGCCATCCCTGCAATATTCTAACTAATATTGCTGTTGAAGCCTTGGTATATATCAAGGTAAGAACCATCATGTTAAGCTATACCTTTCTTGTAGATTGAGACTTTGGTTTTACCAAAAAAGGAACAGAAATTATCCATACATCTGAACTGCTAATACAGAATCCAAAATGCACCAACTAAAATTACAAAAGAAAGTTTGATGAAACAGCTGCCTCAAAAAATTTTGAGGCGTAGCTGATTTTTTGCGACAGTGGCATAAATCGAACGCCATTGCCTCACAATGTAAAAGATTCAATGCAGGGTAAAGCACTGCAAAGATGGATTCTTGATTGTTTTTTAATCTCACATGCGCACCATGTCAGGAGGTTTCAACAAAAACTCAGTACTTGAAACTAGAACTGAATGCTAGATATGAATGAAGGTGAATTATTACACTGTAATTCTCGCACGGCCTTTCGCCACTCTCCGAGCAATCACTCTCCTACCGCCCTTGGTTGCCTTGCTGTTGCATATATCAAACACAACCATTATTCTTCACAAGTAAAGGCAACGAATCAGATAAGTAACTAATGAATCTGAACGAGATTCAACATATCATGGACACTGAGAACTTATTCAACTAATGAAATTGAGTCATAACTGAAACTTATGAGAATCATTTTTAATCATCCATCGCGGGTTTGGTTTTTTCTCATTAGTCTTGGGAACACTTATGGGGCTCTATATTATTAATATATTGTTCTTTTTTATCTCAAACAAATCCTTTTTAATCAGCCAAATTCAAGTTATTTATAAGACAAAATATGTATTTTTTTTTTTGGTAAACAAAACAACTAGGAATGCTCCAAGCCTTCAACAAATCTACACGGCAAGTCTATTTGAAATGGCTAATCCTACAGCCATGGAAGGGAAAGAAAGACCATCACCCAAACCTTTCTGTAGGAACAAATAGAGCAAGGAAAAAAAATATACTAGTGGGCTATAGTAAAAGACCAATCAGCAAGGAAGGTTTGGCAACTAAGAATGTAAAACTCGAGACCATCTCATTATAACTCTATATAGATGTGTAGATCCATTCAAGAATGCCAAGATCTCTTGATAAAATTAATCAGAATGATCCGTGGTTTATCTATGACTATGAATGACGGGTTGTAGGAGTTTCCGCGAAAGTATCTTACAAATTGTGAGACATAATCATGACACTTTTTCACTGGGCTGTGAGGGTGGTACTGAAGAACTGCTAAAGACAGCAGTCCTGTATTCCAACATTAGAAGGTCTATAAAATCATGGTAAATATATGTCAAGTTTTTGATATTAAAGAGAGTTCAAAGCTATACATTGTATACTAGAAAATGTAGGAACAAAATCTACAAAGGAAAAGTCCTACACGCAATACACATCACGATGTCGTGTTGAAGGAAAAAGAAACAAAAGACACGCTTAGCATTGCTTTGAAACCACAAAGAGTACCTAAATAGGCCAAAAGAACTCTGTTTTTTATAGGCAAACCCATTTTTTGGTCTCTAAACTTCGTGTTTTTATGTTTTTGGTCCCTTAACTTTTATTACTACACATTCGGTCTTTGAACTTTCACAAAATGTACATTAGGTCCTTCCACCATTAAAGGTGTAAAATCCTGATGACGTGGCTAACTGAAGTGCCACGTGATTAGCTAAGAAGAGTAAAGTGGTTTATATTATTGAGCAGACAACTCGCTTCAACAAAAAAAAAAAAAAAAAAAAATTCAATTGTCCCAAAAGCATAAAAAAACTCAAAGTTTATGGACCAAAAGCAAAAAACATACTCAAAAGTTTAGTGACCAAATGTACATTAATGAAAGTTCGGGGACCAAATGTATACTACTAAAAGTTGAAGGATCAAAAGCATAAAAAACTCAAATTTGGAGCAACGTAATTAATTGATAATAAGTAGATAACATCATAACAACACTAAATAGCTATTACACTAATGACAAAAACCAAGTCTCATGGCAAAAATGTGTACATACCGGGCAAAGAAACCATGAGTTCTCTTCCGCTTAATGGTGCTAGGTTGATACGTTCGTTTTGGAAGTAGGAGCAAAGGTTCACTTGATGAAGCCACATCTCCTGCAAAACATCGTAAGTTATATTTTAGTGTAAGTTGCCATCTAACTCTTGATAGACCATTATTTGTCTCATAACTCATTTACATAGTTGCCAAAATATATAACTTATATTTTAATTTACTTTATGTCCATTAAGCTTTCCTTTTAGGTTACCAATTTGATGGAAACTGATGTTAATAAAGGAAGCCCAATGGTTATCTTTCAAGCCTATAAAATGACACTTATACCATCAAACTATAGAAAAACTTAATGTTTATGAGGGTAATAGACTTTGATGTTGAGAGTTTGGTGTAGTGCTTAGAGAAGATCAACAAGATAATGGCTTCCGCAAGTAAAACTCTACCTAATCTATTTTATTACACTTAAGAATGCTTATAACTCTATCATCACTCTTACAACTTATCATTCAATAAGTACCACCAGCTCATAAGAAAGTGTCAGCCAACAACAACAACATAACCTCAGTCCCAAATTAATTGGTGTCAACTACATGGATCAAACTCTACTATTGTGCTCGATTAAATGCAATTGATGGTAAAGCTTTCCAAACCATTCAAATCCCTCTAAAGTAATGTGTCTCATGTTAACTCCATCTATGTAGAACATTATGTGCGATACATAGCCGGTCCCAAGTACGGATAAAGGAAGACTTTGGAAAATGGGTAAGGAGGTCTCAAACCCATTTTTTATACTAAAAAAAAGTGAATGGAGGCCTCAAGCCCATTTTCATTCTTAAAATATGGATGACGGTTGTGATAGGTTGACAACCAACATAAAACAACCAACAAATTCTTCTAATTTTGTTTTTGATATCCGTGAGCATCCAAGCGAGACCGACTATTCTCACAATGCCCTAGTGACATGCCGCGAAAGGTTGAAGTTGTAAGCATTTTTAAAGATGCAATGTTCAAACCCTAAACCCTAGAACCAATCAGAAAACATCACCAAGTGACTGAAAAATACCGACCGTCACCGTCCGGAAGGAAAAACTGAAGCGAAGGGAGGCCGCAAGGGTTCAGGAACTGCTGAGGCGCAACTCTTCGGATGATCTCCGCTGCATCGTTGGTTTGCAGTTGCTGTTGCTGTTGTTGTTGTTGTAGACAGAGAGATATCTCGAATCATTGGACAATACGGGAGACCAAAAATAAATAAATAAATAAATAAATAAATAAATCGTGTAAAGCTTACCTGATTATGCTCTGGATCACTTGGTGTTCTAGGAAACGAGTGCACATTCCCTCTGGGCAGGAAAGTTGACTTCCCCTCACCAAACGAGGCCAACAAGGAAGATTGGGTCGACTTACAGGGGCTCAAAAGTGTGGAAATGGCGAGTTTGCTGTTGCTGTTGGTTTGCTGTTGCTGTTGTTGTTGTTGTTGTTGTTGTTGTTGTTGTAGACGGAGAGATATCTCGAATCGCGAACAGGTGGGGAGGAGATTTGGAGATGTTTTGAGATTGGATGGATTGAAGAGTCGATTGACGAGTGAGAGCCCTGTTCGAGCTAGGGTTTTCGACGCCATTTTCACGACTGTAGTTGAGAACCCTGTGAGAGGAGTAGAGGCGCCACCAAACCGCATATCACCAAAATCGCACCAAACCAAACCGCGGTTTGCGCGGTTTGGTTTCTCGATTTTGCACTTTATTTTCAGAAAAAAAAAAAATAGCAAGCAAAAAAAAAAAAACAGCAAGCCAAAAAAAAAAAGCAAGCAAAAAAAAATACAGCAAGCAAAAAAAAAATACAGCAAGCAAAAAAAAAAAAATACAGCAAGCAAAAAAAAACAGCAAGAACAAAAAAAAAAACTCAATTAACACTTCAAATCAATTCCAATCTTTGATGAATTAACAAACATTATCAATAATCATCATTTAATCAATAACCATTAACCAATCATTCATCAAAATGAACCCAATCAAAGTTAAAAATTCAAGATCATGTCAAAAGTTACAACAACAAAGTGAATCCATCTAGAAAAAAAAAACACACACTATCAATGTTAGAATGAAAATGAACATTAAAAAGAAGAATTGGAATACTGAACCACAATTAAGTTACACAAAATACCAATTATGAAACAATAATGAATCAAAACTCTTCGACACAAATAATGAAACCGCTGGGAGTTGTTCCGGCTGTTACCTGACTGGTGACGGAGTTGGAGACGGGGCGGTGAAAAAGCTGGAGAGGGCGGAGCGAGGCGGTGGGCGGAGCGAAGCGGTGAGAGGTGACGAGAGTGAGCGGCGGGAGGCGGGAGGGAGGAGAGGTGACGAGAGAGTGAGTGGCGGGAGGCGGGAGGCGGGAGGCGGGAGGGGTAGGGTGGAGAGAGATCCAGAGAGGTGACGAGAGACGAAGAGAGTGAGCGGCGGGATGGAGAAGAGGGAGGAGAGCGAGATTTTTTGTTTTTTTTTGTTTTGTTTGACCTTTTTAGGGTTTTTGGTGGTTATTTATCAAAATGTCAACCAAACCGCGGTTTTCCCAAAATAAAAATAGCGATCAAACCGCGATTTTCCCAAAATAAAAATAGCGACCAAACCGCGATTCTGCTGTTTGATCGGTTTTGGCAGCGCACCCCTAATTAGGAGGGAATAAGGGATTTAAAACTACTTCAAAATCACACCATCAATTTCAATAAATCGAATGTAAAGGAAAAGGTTGATTATGTAATTGATCTAACAAATTTCGAGAAATCGCAATTCTCTCTGCAACAAATTAATTGACGTCCTATGTTGTGCAAGGGTTCAGGAACTGCTGAGACGCAACTCTTCGAATGATCTCCGCTGCATCGTTGGTTTGTTGTTGTTGTTGTTGTTGTTGTTGTATACGGAGAGATATCTCGAATCGCGAATAGGTGGGGAGGAGATTTGGAGATATTTTGAGATTGGATGGATTGAAGAGTCGATTGACGAGTGAGAGCCCTGTTCGAGCTAGGGTTTTCGACGCCATTTTCACGACTGTGATTTGTTCTGTTGAGTTGAGAACCCTGTGAGAGGAGTAGAGGGCTTTTGTGATTGTGCGGGACGGGTGGCATGATAGTTAATCGAATCACGGCCTATCTAGAGGCCACGTGTCTTTTATTTCATTTTATAAAATGCCGATGGATTGATTAGGAGGGAATAAGGGATTTAAAACGACTTCAAAATCACACCATCAATTTCAATAAATCGAACCTAAAGGAAAAGGTTGATTATGTAATTGATCTAACAAATTTCGAGAACTTGCAATTCTCTCTGCAACAAATTAATTGACGTCCTATGCCGCGCAAGGTTTTGGAAGTCACTGTTTTTGTTTAGTGTCCTCCTAATTTATTTGAAATTTTAAATAATGATGTAATAGATTTTTCTTTTATTAGAATATGCCTGTAATGAGGCACTTTTCCTCTTCTTCGTATATATAAAAAATAAAAATAAAAACACGTTGGCAATTTCAAATTCATCGAAGCAATGCAATAATGTATATCATTTAAATTAGCAATTTTTTGGACATTGCTCTGCCTGTTGAGAAAAATGCAATGTCTTAAAAGTTTCGAGAACTCGCTCACTCACAAGCTTAAGTCTACATCCTACATATGAACAACTAGTCTCTCTCACTCTCACGATTTTTACACACAAAAAAAACCCACACACCACCAACTCAATTCCACCCAAACAAGGCCTAAATAGTAGTAATGGTAGGAAACTAAGGGAAGCATAGAGTTCGAGTTGAGAACTCTTTTTTCTTTACTTCAAACTAGATTGGATGGTAGGAAATTCACCTCATAACAAAATGTTCATTGGTATAGCTACCACAAAAAAATTCATGACCGCCGCCTCAATCAGAACTATGATGTTCATCTCATTGTCGCAACACATCCCTTGAGGGCTACATACTTGCTTCAATACTTGTGGATCAGGTTTTTGATGGAGGACGGCGTGCTCGACGTTGTTTCTCTTATTTTCTTGACAATTCGAAGGGATGGGCTACTATTGTTCAGTTGCCTTTTTCTTATAATGTCTGTTCCTTTGGTAGTATGCTCCTTCGTTTTGAGCACAGGATCTACGATAGGCATCTTTGTAGATGTTTCTTTCACGCATCGTTTTGGAAGTATGCAAAGGCATGTTATTTTGAAGAGATGAAGGCTCCGGTTCCTTTGGCCGCTAGTTGATGCGAGGTTGGAACTTTCAATTGATTTGATCTGTGGAAGGACTACAAAAATTAGTAATGAGAGCATCCAAAAGTACTCCTAGAATCTCATATTTTGCTTAAGCTTATTTTTCTCCAATCAAATAATTACGCTGTGCTAAAACAAACATTTGTCCGTAAAATTTATTTGACTTGTAATGGTTAGAGGCATGCTTGGAAAGTTGATGGTTAAATGGACAATCTTCCCCCTTCAAGCAAGAATTATATGGCAATAATTTGCATGGCTGAAATAACATAAACATAAATCAGAAGAGAAGGAAAAAAAAAAAAAAAAAAAAGTTAAAACAAAAACAAATAAAAGTTTCCCCAAATGTACCACTTCTATTAGACAATATCATGTATATTACTTTCATTTTAGACAAGCAACAGATAAAAAAAAAAGTTTTGAAGTTTATAATTTTAAGACCTACTCCAAAATCACAAACTTGCACATAATTCTTTCTTTTCTTCTTTATTGGAACTTACTCAGAACTTTTTATTACTAAGCATGTATTAATATTAATTTTAATACTAACATGAGAAAGTGGAATAAAACCTTGTTCAGGTTCCATATTTATCTCAATCTGCTAAGTATACGTAATATGGCATGTTGAAACAAATTTACTACAGCTTTTGAACTACTCTTTCATTTTTCACTTCCTTTATTCCCCTTTCGGCTTCTCTCACAAAGAGTGGTTTAAACATGAAGCCCCACTTGCCCTTCCCCTTGCACATTACACACAGAACAAGGTCCTTCCTTAATTTCAAAGAGATTTTAACGGAAGAATCACATTGTTTTTTCACTAGTTCTTAAAATTTTAGTTATAGAAATATGATATTTTAAGCAAAACTTGTCATTCATCGCAATTTTGTGCATCTAGATTTGCTGATTTAGGCCCTGGTACAAATTATCAAAAATAGTGATCAAGTGCAAATAAAGCATACATGTCAAAGAGATGCATTACTTTTCATGTTTCCGCAGTTACGTGAGGAACTCACCTGATTGAGTGCTAGTAGGCCAAAAGCGATGTTAGGAGTTCTGTAATAAGAAATGCAAGGTAATTGTGATGAATGATGAAGATAATGAAAGCCAATATGAAGAAAATATGGTCAAGATAATAATGGACAAAAGCAGCAAGGTGAGCAAGCATATCTTACTAGAGATGGAAGTTCTCTACATTTTTTTGCTGCTGATTAGTTAGTCATTCTCTTTTAGAGAGTACCAAAACCAATGAATGAGTTCATCTAACAATGTCCTACCAGAAAAAGTTGTATTAACACAAATAGAGAGAATGTACAGTGAGGAAAAGTTCAGCATTCCAAAGCAAGAAATATAATTTTTCCTACTCATCATTGGAAATAGAATCATTTTCAGATGCTACAAGAGCATAGCGCTGCTGTAAAACATAATAAATGCTTAAACAGTTGAGCAGCAATGCATACTCGGAAAAAAGAACAAAGAAGAAGGAAAACAAGTTAGTTGAGGCGTGACTAGGGGATCAGAATATTTTCAAAGTTGTATTGTCTACCATTTGTTTTTTTTTTTTTTCTTTTGCTTCAGGGGAAACTACATTATTCTGTATAAAAGTATGTCATAAGTACATATTTGCAGATGTTTACAAAAATTCTTTGGAAGGACCTTAATTAAGTTCCCCCTAGTAATATCCACCCAAAACCCAAAAAATTAAAGACCCAAAGACGTTCCTCGATCGACACTCCTTGACAATCTTTACATTAAATCAGTCTGATTATTCTTTAACCAATGATCAATGGTGTAGACCCTACTAATATCCCGACCCCAGAAACTCAAAGACCTGATATTCTATGGCATTCCTTAACATTCTTTACACTAAACCAGTCCAATTCTTTAACCAATCACTAATATCAGTCACCACCTAGCATTTTATCAAATAAATGAGCGCCAATTCAAGTTGTCATATTGTTGTTTTTACCGGTGCAATAAGTAAGAAATGAATAAATTAAAGTCATTTGAAGAAGTGAAAAATGAATAACCCGAGGAAAAGAAACCAAGGACAAGCGTGCATGGGTAATGATAGTGTACCATTTAGTTAATAAATGAACATGCCATTGCAGGACTGGGAGGATGCCTTCCTTTTCCTCAATCCGCTCCTTGATCTGATCAATGGTATTAATTGGTTCAATATCAATTTCGATTTCCTTTCCAGCAAGTGTCTTTACCTTGATCATAATTCTACCCTTGAGTCGCAAAACAAGGTGAAGGGGGGATTGAGGATTCTTTCTGGATGTAGCAATCGGCAATGGTATGCCCATCTTCCAACTGTTTGCCAGCAAACCTTTGCTGATCAGGGGGCATGCCTTACTTGACCTGAAATCAAATAGCGTCGAACCAATCAAAACTCGAACACTATCTTTATCCATTGAGGTTATGCTAAAATGGGAAATTATTCAGAAAAGGACAATGGAAATGATGAAGTAAATGAGTTTCATTATTCAGTGCAAAGTTTTCGAGGTGGCGAGGCGGTGTTAGGCGGTTAAGCTCCACCTAGTCTAGGCGGCACCTAGGCGGACAAAAATATTTACTTAGACCTCCCCAAAAATAAGGGGCATATTTTTTCACCTACACATTCTCATCAACATATTTTCAACTACACACATTTGAAATAATAAAATAATAAAAAAAAGTTTTGAAAATTACAGAGACCACCCTGAAAAGTTTTAAAAAATATTTTGAAGTCCACAGCTTAGCCTAGTTAAGGACTAGGCGGTGGGCACCTATAAATGCCTAAGGCGAAAACACCGATTCATTGTCACCAATAACAGTCAAAAATAAAAATAAAAAAAGGAATTGCATTGACTAAGTTACTAACAATGATGAAAGTAGAAATTTTAATCTCCCTAGTTAAACAGAAGTCAAGAAAAAAAATGGTACCAGCAGATGGATACTTTGCCAGAGACATTTTAAGCAAACAGCAAAAAGAATACATTCAACATGTGAATTGCAATTAATACGATACCCAATATGCAAATTTAAAATGGAAAACACTATAGTCACTCAAACATAAGCTTTAGGTTTTAAACAAAGAAAAATAAAACAAATACAAAGCTCGCAAGAAGGCTTTTGTCCACAACAAATAAACAAAAAATGAACATAAGAAACTAATAAACAGTCCAGAATGAGTAAAGTGCATAGAAGAAACCATAAACTCATTAAGAAATAGATCAATCAACTTCAGAAAAAATGCAGTGGATTTAATCCTGCAATTGCTTTCTGTAATTCTAAAATCTGGTTAAAAAAAAGAAAAGCAAATAAATTAAGTATCGAATAAACTAAACACAACCAATATTGCAAGAATCATACTAACCAAGCTAATCCTTCAAGAAAGCTTCCGAATTTTAGACTTCGCTTTGATTGTTAAATTCCGCAATCTACAGAGAATTAACGGAAAAGAAGGAAACTTTAAGAGTGCGAATCCTAGAAAAAGAAAAAGAAATCATTGATCAATTAAATAGTTCCTTGATCACAAAAAGTCAATGAAAGCAGAGGATAAGTCCGAAGCACCATGCATGCATTTTTTGTAGTCAAACCTTCAACATGTAGAGCACTGTGAAGCCACCTCTTAGGGCCCTACGCAAGAAATTACAATCAAGTCCAGTTTCAAAACCAAGGACCAATATGATCAAAATAGACACAAAAGAATCTCGATGAAAACTGTCTTCAAGTGCAGATTTGGCAGCAACCTGTCAAACAGTTTTGGCTGTCACTAAATAGCACCAAACCTAGCCAGCAGATATTATACAGTATCAGCGTCGATAAAAAAAATCAAATAATTAAGGATTATTACTATTAGCACATGTAAACGCATGTGAGCATATATATATACATACAGACAGAAAAATGGAAAAAGCATCTTCAGTAATGGACACTTACAAGAATGATACTGCCGCGTCATTCAAATTCTAGATCGAGGGCAGTTCTCCAATTACCTTGTCATGACCAGAAGCTTAGTTGGCCTTTCAGGTTGGTCCATGAAAATTGAATTGGTGAGTTGATTCACAAACTACTTCAGCTCCATCCCACCATTAGTGAATGACCACCAAAGTAAATCACTCATTGTTTAAAAAAAGATTGACGAGTGAAGAGTGTTAAATCATGATGAAAAGAGAGCATTTACAAGTCTTGGTGCTTCGCAGATCCAGAAACCATAGCCTAAGTGCTTTCAGCGTCAAAGTTTAAGCTACCAAAAAGCAAGTACTTCTCAGGGGTCACATAGAGGAAACTGCTTCTATTTTGTACTGGAGTGTAAGATCTCTTAACATGGATTTTGTCGTCTGGTTTAGTTGTAACTTCAAATCATAGCCAGCAGCTCCCATTTTTGTGACAAGGTCCAACAAGCTCCCATTTCTATCTTGATAAAAAAAGAGATGTTATTAATCGATTGAAAACTGGAGGCAAAAGCATGTAGTCTTTCTCTAACGTATTAAGAAAGATATCAACAGCTATGTCAACCATCCTGCATTGGCAAAGACCATATATCAACATCACGCAACTTGGAGGAGAAATGTCGACTTTATATTTCTCAAGAATGGAGAATAACTTCAGCGCTTCACCCACTTTACCAGCCCGGCAAAACCCAATCAGCCATATATTGTAAGGTGATGGATCAAGCAACTTGCATTTGAAATCAATTCTGAGTAAGCCACGGATTGCCTCTTCCACATTCCCGTGCTCAAAGTTCTCCTCCACCAATTTAATTGCCATATCATCTTGATCTGGAAAACTCCTCACATACTCCAACCAAAGACTAAAAGTTTGTGCAACCCTACCCCTTCGACATAAGGCAGTAAGAAGTGTCTTATAAATTATTACAGTAGGAGTGCATCCATTCTTCACCATTTGACAAAGAGCTTGACAGCATCTTCTTCTCTATTGACTCTTTGAAGCCCATCTATTAGAGTCACGTACGTAACAGAATCAGGTGAATGATCCTTAAGTTGAAGCTCCTTGAAGATTTTAAATGCTCTATCTATATCCTTTGCTTTGCACAAACCATTGATCAGGATATTGTATGTGAAAATATTTGGTACAACCCCTATGAGAAGTTTGTATGCTTTAAGTATCAAACCAGACTCACACAAGTGTTCAACCAATATCTGTTGACTTGCACTGTCAAGGACCCTTTCAGCACCTTGAGAGAGCCGAAGAAACAAAGAAGGATTTTGATAAGATCCCACATCTAGGTCATATAGAGTTAGTGAGAATAAGATAGTATAAATAGGGGCGAGTGAGTAAGATTAGGCATCTTTTGAAATTGTATTGTAATTTGGGCACTCTTTGAATGACATGGGTTGAGAGGGTTGTAAGACCTTTCTCTGAGGTTACTTTCGAGTTGTGATCGCTGTCATTTCTCTTAATTCAAGCACTCGATATCGGTGTTCTATCAGATTTCTACCAATCTCCATCTTATAGAACAGAAAATGAGCTTGTTCCAGTTCACCAGCCTTACAAAGTCCACTAATAAGTGCATTGAAGGTCATAACAGTCGGAAGGCACCCAAGTTTCTCCATCTCCTCAAATATTTGTTGTGCCTCATCGACAATGCCCTTTTTGCATAGTCCGCATATGAGGATTGTGTAAGTGGCAGAGTTCGGAAAGCAATCATTCTGCGAGATCTCCAACTTCAAGGACCTAGCCTCATCAAGAAGCCCCATATCACAAAATCCCTTAATCAACGTATTGTAGCAGAAGGTATCAGGCACAATCCCCGTGCTCGCCATCTCGCTCAGTAATTTCACCGCGTCTTCAACCTTACCTTCCATTGTAAGGCCCTTCATCATAATTGTGTACAATATACAATCAGGAGCAATGTTTCGGTTCGACATCAAATTGTGCCGTAATCGACAAGCCTCTCGAAACCTTCCAATTCTAAATAGCCCATCAATCAAACAACTATAACCATTCAATCCAACAACAAAACCTTCATTCTTTATACACTTAAGAATCGAAACAATTTCATCCATCCTACCCAATTCGCAAAACCCATTTAACAAAGCATGGTAGGCAATTGTATCAGGACTGCATTTGTTCATTTTGTTGTGTCTAACAACAGTCTTTTTGCATCACCAGTTCTCTGTTCTTGACGTAGACCAGAAACAATTACAGTATAAATCATAATGTCGGGAGATATACCTCTATGAGTCATTTCATCAAACAACTTGATTGAGTCTTCTATCGTCCCCGCTTTACACAATCCATCGATTAGAATTCCATACGTAGCTCTATTCAGACGGCAATCTGACTTCATCATCTGATTATAAACTGCCAATGCTAATACATAGACTTGTTTTTGCACAAGCAAATGCAACATTGTGTTGTAAGTGAAGGTATTTGGGCAGGAATTGAAGTCCTTCGTTTGGCCAAATGAGTCCACAGCCTTTTCAACACATTGAAGGTCTGGGGAACAATGAGGATCCCAGATTTCTTCGTCTCGCAAACCGCATCGATCATCCAATTGTGTGAATCCCAAGAGCAAAACTGCCGCCTCCGCATTACCCTGATGAAAAATGGGAAAGCCAGTTTGAGATTTTTCTGTTCTTGGAGAATCGAAGTCACTGTTTTGGATGAAAACATGGGCACGAGCCTTTCGAGCAAGAATGCTTTGGACTTCAAACTTGACATCTGTGGCCAATGTTGATGAACTCTGGTTTGAGCTGGATTGGTAGATGGGTCTCAGAATTGAATGCATGCTTTTTCATTATTAAGATCACAGATTCAATCGAGATCACATTGGTTAGAGTAACATATTCGTCCCTCGAAGATCAAAGAAGCAAATATGCACTACACCAATAAAACACCAGAATTTCCGACGCTGTAGCGATTCACCATGTGGAGTCGCACTCAAATGTGCCTCTTTTATCAAGTCTTTGTAACAGCAAGTTCTCGTGTTCCGGCCAAGTGTCTTCTGTTTTGAGTCTCATCAGAGTCCATGTGCACCCAATATTCAAATCTCATGCAACCCAGAACAATCAAGTTTCCACATTTCTCTCTTCCTGCACACAAAAGTTCATCTATGAAGCAAAACGTCAGATCAAACATTGATAAGAACATATCTAACAACCAGTTCCACGATATTTTCATATATCAACTATTCTATATATACACAATAAAATAGTTCAAGCAGCATTTAAATAAGAAATTTCACAAGAGAATGACATCAAAAGAGCATGTAATCCACAATAAAATCTATAACTCAAGTTTTGGCACTAGGATGAGGCCATCCTTAAAGAGATTCTCGGTTCAAGTTAGTGAGCTCCACACTACAACTACAACTGCCAGGAAATACCTTATGACAGCATTTTGATACATTTTTGGGGGCCGCATACGAATGCACATTCAATTTAGCCTCAAGTGACCAAAAATATTGATAAATTTAGCCAAGGTTTAAAAAATTGACAAACTTTGCCGAACGAAGTTCCGAGGCAGTAGAAAAATTGCAAAAATTCGACTCAACTTCGGCTAACAATGTCATTTCTTCTCTAATATATTAGCAGGATAAACTGGCTTGAGTCCGCAAAATAGCCTTTGAAAGGTTGTTCATGCCCATGTTCACGATCTCGATTCATGAATCTTCGAGTCCTTTAAGGACGATTGGAGATGTCACCAAGTAAAGTTGTCGTAGTATGTTACAACAACATGAACTTACGTAGATCTGAGTCATCCATCAACTCCGTCAATAGATTTTTTCTATAGTTTTTAACATCTCGTTGAGGTCGTCTATATTTGGTAGGATGCAAAGGGTATAAGTTGCAAGGAAAAAAAATATTGGTTAAGTTGAGTAATGCAAGCTTGGTTAAGTGATGTTTGCATAAAATCTTACCGAATATATAAACCCAATTTAACGGTTACTTTCCAACAACTAGTTGTTAATAGCTAATTTCTATCGGCTACTTTCTAACATTTATTCTTCAACGGCTATTTTCTAACGGGTAGTTTCTAATAGTTATGGGATTTTGCAAAAGGGAATTTGTTGCTTCTTGATTATAAATGGAATTTGATTTGATGATGATGATGATGATGATGATGATGATGATGATGCATTATTGTTTCCACCTACATAATTAACAAGGTTATTCGCAATGTGTTTGTCTAATGAGATTTGAGTTTTTTTGCTAAGCTTCTAACTCTCCATTAAAGTTTATACGTACTTAATTAACAATATATATATATATATACGTACTACATTATACACTCCATCTCTTTTCAATTAATTCACTTCTTGTTTGTTGTTAATTAAGCATGCATAACCTTAATATATAATTCAATGTCTTGCTTTTCCATCTCTCCTTAATATCATCATCGCGCGTTAAAATATTTTGATTTTCGTCCTTAATACATCTTACATGACTTAGGTTTTGTTTCTTTTTATCTCTTAATTTGGCTAGCCTATATATATATATTTTTCGTCATCTCTATTACCTAACCTTGTATATAGATCTTCCATGAAATTTGTTTTAGCTTGACTAACTACTTTTTTAGCTTGTTTTCTAGCTTCTCTATATTGATTGTGCATCTTCATCTAGACACTTATGTATTTTTCTATACATCTCTCTTTTAGTCTTAATTGCTAGTTGGACATCCTCGTTCCACCACCATATTTCCTTTTTTGGTGGTCCCAAGCCTTTAGATATTGATCTCACTCTCCTTATGCAACTACTCATTTTAGCCATATTGTCTTAGCATCTAAGTCAAGATTCCAAACATTTTCCTTTTGTAGTTTTTCTCTAAACTCTACTTGTTTACTATGTTTTAGGTTCCACCACTTTATTCTAGGGTCGCTAACTCTTTTATTCATATTATGCCGTCGTGTTAGCTTAATATCAAGTACTACTAACTTATGTTGGGTAGTAAGTGCTTTGCCAGGTATTACTTTGCAGTCTCTACATATTTTTCTATCTATTTTTCTTGTTAAAAGAAAATCTATTTGACTCTTGTTATGACCGCTACTAAAAGTAATTGTATGCGACTCTCTCTTCCCGAAACTAGTATTTGCTAAGACAAGATCGTATGCTGAAGCAAATTCTAGGATTGATTCTCCTTCTTCATTTCTATTACCGTAACCAAAACCTCCATGAACTCTCTCAAACCCATCGTTACTTGCCCCGACATGCCCATTTAAATCTCCTCCAATAAAAACCTTTTTCATCTAATGCTTTTATTACTAAACATACCAATAAGACTGCCTTCATTATAGACCTTCAAAAATCAATAAATTGAAATTTACTCAAAAACTAATCCTTGATCAGTGTCAGCATTGAGTTAGATATTTGAAAGAAGATTGGGAAATTTCATATCTTGCAAGCAATTTGGATATATATGAAATCTAATAAATTTGTATTAATGAGAATCATGTTGTTCTCTAGAAATCTAAAAGAAACATTAGACGGAATATTATAACCTCTTCATTTTAAGCCTAATTAGAGTTCGAGAAGATGAAGTAGAAAAAGAACATAAAGTAGAACAAAAACTATCACAAAATAGAGAAGAATTAATGAATTTGAAGACTTGCATAATTAACTTTTACAAGGAACCTAACTGAGCAGATAAGGAATGATATGAATACTCAGAAGGAAAGACATTGCATATTGGAAAGCCTTGGGAATGCAACTAACCTGACTTCAATGAGACCGAAGTTTTGCTCACTACATGTTGAGAATTTATAAATCTATGGCCATATTGGAAGTTGTAGTGAGCTTGGGGCAATTCTTGGCGGAGATTGGAGTTTTGACCGCCTTTGATGTTGTTACTTCTTGGAGGGTAATGCAGTTAACAAGTTCAAGGTTAACCAAATGATCAAGAGAGTCCAATGGAAGCTTTACTCCTGGAAAGCCTTCAATACGTAACTCTTTCAACATTGAAGGAAACAAAGTTCGTTGGGAAGCAAATCAACGACCACCTAAGACGGCAATAAACAGATTCTGATGTAGCAGAGTCAGAAGAACGAAACTATAGAACAACAAATATCAGAGTCGACAGAGTCGATGACGAACAGATAACGAACTCAACGTAGTCGACGACAGGTAAACAACGGAATCGGCAGTAGGCAGATAACGGAATCGACGTAATCAACAATAGGCAAACAGAGCAAGCAGAGCAGTGGACATCACAAAGAAATCACAAAGGAAAAGAGATCAAGGACAAGAAAAAAACTGAAACGAGCATCAATGGAAGCAACAACAAATGAACGTGAACGGAAGCATGAAAGCAAATACCTCGACTCGAAGGTCGACCGACCTAATACTAGAAACCAAACTCTAATACCATGATAGATTTCAAAGAAGAATCTAAGAATATTGCATTAATGTGGGCAAATTGAGTACAATATGGTGCTTTTATTTATAGAAACAAATTATAAAATAAGGAAAATTACCAAAACTACATAGATATCAAAATATATAAATTTCATAAATACCTAAACTACGAAATATAACAACTACTATAATTTCTTTAACAAACGGAGTTGGAGAGCTTCGACCGCATCAGTCTCTATTTTGGGACTTTCACCCTCGCTCCATTTCATAATTACATGGTTGATGTAATTCAACTCATTATGTATGTGGGTCCCACTTATATCAATCTCTTTAATAAGTATATTTTCTCCCTTTAAATTTCAATATTGGATTGCTATTCTCTGTATATGTAATAAATTGATAAAACCTACATTTTTTTTTTTAGTAATAAATTAACAAAGCTAATATTTTCTTTTCTTGAAATTAAATGATATTTTAATTAAAAATTTAACAATTACTCAGAAAACGATTAGCATTATATAATGGTAGATGCATCAATTGTCAAAAGACAAAGTTTAATCGAGGATGTCGTGAGTCGACTTCTACTTAACTCAACACAAAATCTTTTTGAAGTAAAAAAAAGATAAAATTGCTTAACTTTTTCTATTGTCCGTATTGATCATATATTTAAATACATATAATACTTTTTATATATTAATTTTGTTTAAAAAAACACCATTTTTTTCAAAAAAAAAATTTATATATAAAAAGAAAATATAAAATTATATAAATATAATAATAGCATATGAAAAATAATTGACAAAATTAAACATTTTATTTATAAAAAATAAGAATATAAAAAACTTCCTTTTATCGCCCAGGCCCAAAAATGTCAGGGCTGGGCCCTGGACTAGATTTGCTTCTTGAATAATGTCAGTAAGTAGAGAGTCTCCTTACTTCGCGTTGATCTATACTTCAACGACATTATCGCCTCTATTGAATCCAAACCCATCTGGATTCGACGAAAACCTCTCCTCCTAGCTTCTTCAAGCCATATCTTTACTGCCCAAAGCTCTGCAGCAAGTAGCGAGTAAGTTCCCAAACGGTAATGTGGCCAGTGGCCTCCTCCGGAAACTCCTTTGTCGTCTCAAAGTAGACCTGAAGCTGTGGCGTTATTGGTATCCAATTGCACTGATCCATCGCAGTTAAGCGTGATCCAACCGGCTCATTGGTTTGCCTGAAACCCTTTCTGAGTATAAATCTCAAAAAGGAAAATACACCAACAGGAAAGGGCGCTCCCATCTGATCACTATATCAAGTAGTTTGAATTTCCCAAGACCTAGAGGGACTAAATTCTCAAACCATGACTTTCTCCAATATATGAAAATCAAACTGTGCATTCCTGACCTAATGTACTGCTAGTTAATCACACAGGTTGTCATTCAAAGATAATACTCCATCCATCCGTTCCTAACTATCTGTCATATTTTCCGAAAAAGTATTAAATGCTTCATTTTCAATTCTAATCACATTCTATTTAATTAATGGCATCATTAATTACTTTATTACACATAATACCTGTAATAAATAAAGTCATTATTGTAAAGTAAATTAGAGTTTCATTATGGAATCTTAATGGTGACCTCAATTCTTGTCCACGAGCAAAAATTGTGGGAGATGTGTGATGGAGGGAATAGATGGCAACAAAAAATGCTTAATTTAATTCTTGTGTACAAGCAAAAATGTGTAAGATATGTTGAATGGAAGGAGTCGATGGCAACAGAAAATGCTTCATGCACATATTAAGTTCTCGCAGAAACTTGACACTTTTGTGCTTAACAGGCAGGCCATTACAAATTACAATCTCAAATATAGAGGAACTGCCAGTCCTAAGTCAAGGTTGAAACAAATTGCAGCATCAAAATCTACTCTGAAAAGTCTGATTTACAAAACTTTAGAACAGCAAGGTAAAACCCTTTCTCATCGATATATTCAGTTAGTGCGAAAGAATTGTTTGCTGCAACTTTCTTTAGAGTTTCTTTATCAGGCAAGTCAGAGACCACCACTTCAGGATTGTCTTTTCTTTGCTGGTTCAACACTTCCCTTCCTTGTGGATGACTAATTACCACTCTTGCACCTACATGAAATGTAACTAATTAATATCATAATCTGGGAGCAGTATTGTTGAGTAGAGCATAAGACTAACTTTATCTAGACCACAACTACCTTAGCTCATAGAATATTCTATACAACACAGGGAAAACTCGATCACAATATTGTAAATGAGCAGACAACAAATAAGTTAACCCCAAAATTGTCAAATTCTTAAGAGTCCAAAGGCGTTTACACAAACCACAGCATGGTTCACCAAACAAAATGATTTTATTTTAATATGACTATTGTTGGAGAAGTTGGGATAGTCCCATATCGACTAGTTAGAAAGAAAAATAAGTCTTATATGTGTGGAGAGGACACTCCATCTTGCCTTGGCTCAATTTTCACCCTTAAGCTCATAAATAAACTAGTCACCACACTCTCCTCACCTTAGATTGGGCCCAATATTACAAAAATTGAACAATGCATGGTAGAAAAATTTCGGATCATGGGTATTCAGAAATGGCAGAGAAGCTTTCAATCATGGGTCTATAATATTTATTATATGTAAAAATACAACACTTGCCAGTCAGGAACCTCATGAGTGGAATTCATGATTGCCATTGAAATGCCAATGTTGGTAATTAATTGCAACACATACTAGTTGCAATTATTTTTTATTTTTAATTTATAAGAGTAGCATTCAATTTTATCATTCTTATTTTGCTAAATGTTAAAGAATGTTGGGCTGTGAAGAAACACCATATACATAAAATGAATGCAACGGAAATGAAGATACTTAGATATCCATGTGGTAAAACTCGTAAAAATAAAAATAAAAAAATAAAAAAATGAAACACAGAGATTAAAAAACATGTGGGAGACTAAGAGTAGCACAAATAGATGCAAAAATCAGGGACATGAGGTTGCATTGGTTAGGACACATCCAAAAATACCGCAAATCGGCCATTTAGAAAACTCGACAGAATCGAAATTGAGGGAATTCGATGGCATAAGAGTAGATCTAAGATAACTTGGGATGCATTAAATAAGAAAGATTTGAAGGATTACGAAAGCACACCATCGAAATATTAAATAGAGAGGAGTGAAAGAGTTTGATCCATGTAGCCAACCCCTACTAATTTGGGAAATTGAAGCTTTGTTTTCGTTTTTTGACAGCTTCTCTAGGAATAGAAACAATGATATTTAGAGAAATGCTGCCAATACAACCATGGCATACTATTTGGAGCAAAGCATTGGTTGCAGAACAAATAAACATTGCCAGTGGATTATGAGTCAAATGCACACTCCAATGCATATTCAATGGACTCCAACAATTGTGCTTGTTTAAAGTTTAACACCAATCACTTCAATGAAAATAAATTGCAACCCTGAAATTAAGTGCAAGATGTTTTAAAGAGCATAAGATGAACCTGTTTATTGCACAAAAATCTAGAGGACTCCAAATCCAAACCAAATGAATTGTCTAATAGGGTTGAGTTATTTTTGTTGAATGTATAGCCAATACCCATAGGAAGATGGTGAAGCTAGGTTTTGCTTGTTTTTGTCCCTTCCCAATCTTGCTCTCTTTCCTCCAACATTAAAAAAAAAAATATTCCTCACCTAAAGTTTTTCCATCAACTTAAAAAGCCAAGTTATTCGCACTCTTTAATCGATTCTTAATGATATCAACGCCAAAATCCAATTTTTAAAAGGATCATTTTTAAAGTACTAAGAACCATTAGTTATCAAAAGCAAAGCCTCAATACCAAAGTAGTCAGAGTCAACCACATGGATCAAACACTTCCACTCAGCTTGACATCATCATCATCACCGCCTTCACCTTATTTGTCTATCCATTAAAGTCAAGAAAATTTCGTCAACACACAACACACAAGCCGAATACTAGTTGTGAAAAGAGAGAGTGTTTGAGGTTTTCCAACCATTACAAGGGCTCAACTTATCAATATACCAATCCTTTCTTATGAGATGTTAATAAATGTTTTGTCAATTAGAATTCAACAAACATGATTCAAAAACACTCCGATTATCGGATATTCAAAAATCAAGAACCCCATAATCCGCTACAAAAGAAATAACAAAATCAGAAAAAAAGGGCCTACTGACGACAATTACCAGATGAACAAATCCGGGCAAGCGCTCCCATTATCCGATCGAGCTCGAACGGCAATGCGGGCAAGAACCAGAGAAAAACAGCATCAAAAGGCGCCCATTTATCAGGCACATAAACAATCTCTCCTTGCCAGCATTTGACCCCATCGTATCTCTCTTTAATTCCAGCCAAAACAAACAGAGAATCATGAACTACGAGCAGAAGTCCTAACCTGCAACAACCCACCAACCCATCAACGAACTCTTCAGACCCAATCGACACCAAAACCCTAGAACCCGCCCCAACCTCTCCAGCTGAGATTATCCGGCTGCGGCTCTCGAGGGCGTGTAGAGCGTCGCATTCGAGGAAGGACCAGTCCTTCTCGACGAATTCTTCGAAGTCGAGGACGGAGATTGGGGAGGTTTCATTGGATTGTGAGGAGGAGCAGAGGTAGCGAAGTGAAGGCGTTGTTGTTGGTGTGAAGGGGAGATGGGTAAGAGAGAAATTGTTGAAATGGATGCTATGAGATAGGAAATGTGGTCGCAGAGGTGGTGTTGATCGATGAAGAGATTGGATCGGATGAGAGGGAAAATACACAGAATTCATCCCTTTTTTTTTGTTCTTCTAACGCTTTGGTTGCTGTTAGTGACAATGGTTTTGGAGGTTTGCTGGTTTAGCTTAGAGTCCCGCTATATGCACGTTAGTGTTTACTCAGTGCATCTCAATTCTGAGTGCACCCTCAATTTAAATTTCAATTTATAAGGGCACCTCAATTTTTTTATGTGAAAGCCCCAAAATACCCTCCATTCCTTTTCAATACATTCCATCGCACCCCCACAAGCAAAATCAAAGAAATTCGCATTTCTTACCACCCTAATATCCAGGTCCGTCCGAAGGCGTCATCCTCGAAGTTGGCATCGTCGTCACCGTCGTCGGTTGATTTGATTTTGGTATTTTAGTCGCGTTTTGGGTGGGTCAGAACTATCCGAAGAACTGAGTAGCAAGGATCGACTATCGCAGTGTGTTTCCTTTTAAATTTGATTAAAGTCATGTTTATATGGTGGTGTTGTTGTATTTCACTTATATTGCACTTCCGTAGCATTTTCCCTCGATTTCTGGGATAGATTTTGTATTCATTGCAACAGCCCTAGTCCCCACAAACTGGGCCTCGTCCGACTTAGGCTTACGTGGACCCTCGATCAACTCCGCCGAGTAAACTCACACCTAGTCAGCCTCTTATCATAGATGTGGAAATTCTACATAATATAGATCTCATGTATATTTTAGGTGATGACAATGTAAATAAGCATTATATACATGTATCTAAAATGTATCTCTCAAAACATGTACCTAAATGTGTATAAAAACATCAAGTATAAAATAATAGATACAATTAAAATACCTACGATAGTAACAAAGGAAGAGTCGGCTCTGAGGAACACTCAGAGGTAGTCACCGATCTTGGGCTCCTCACCTTGCTATTAGACGGACCTGAAAACCAGAAAAGATTCAACAATATTTCTTAATAATAAACGACGATAGTCTCTAAATCATGCGGGTATTTAAAGAAAGTTGTAAATGAATGGTGAAGTGCATGATAAACAGATTAATCAAGTAAAGCAGTGAAAGTCAAGTGGCAAGGAAGCAAAATAGACAGGCGAATCAGACCAAAGCTCTTCTTGAAGTCGACACAACGGGCCTAAGGCCCAACTGCCCCAACACGACTTTTTAGACACTGCGGACTCCTTGACTCACTTCCGATAGCCTCTTTTAAACTATCAAGATTATCCATTATATAGTCCTCAGTAAGAAGCTACGGTAACTCCGAATGCTTAACCTGCGAGAGTACACAATTAGTGGATTACCTTATCCCTAAGCCACTTGAAACAAGAATGGAATACAAGTATGACATGCTTTTCAAGATATTAACAATAAGAAGTCAAAAAGAAATCATGTTGAAGGTCTTACTAGTTTACTTACCTCATATCCATGCTAATACGCTCTCTTTCGACTCCTACACGTCCCCAAACTAATCCCACAATGTCCGGCTCTAGCTCGTTAAGTCCCTAACATCCATTTTAGTTGGTTTTGGTGTGTTAGAGCCCATTTAACATGTTCTTGGTTTAATGTTTTTCATTTCAGTCCCATATTCATTTGTAGCAACTTGTGATTAACTTGATTCGTCTGAAATGACCAAAAATCGATGCCTAAACGCACGAAAAAGAACATTGAAAGGACCTGAGTCTCAATTCCAGTGTCATCGAATATAATCCAATGATAAAAATTAATTTATAACTTAATTAGATGGTTTGAAATCAAGATTTTGAAATTCAGTCCATATATGGACTTGTTTGACATAATTGAATTTTTAAATAAAAATGTGTCTTGAAAATAGTACTAATCGACTCAGAATGACATGAAAATTGATGGGCAATGAAATAACATAGAGAAACCTCGATCTGAAAAAAATTGAGCTAAATCGAATGAGAGGAAAGCTTTGGAAAGTCGAAAACCAAAAATCAGCTCAAAAAAATTACAAAAGAGTTATCCCCGCATATGAACTTTAACTTTCAACCGATTCTTGACAAACTAAATGACTTGATTCTTAAAATCTAATGATTCTAGATTGTCTTTCTTTCTCTAAGCTTTCCAACGAAATGCAAAGCGTCAAAATCCGACTAAAAACGTGAAAGTTATGGTTGTTTTACGAAAACACGTCGAGCTATCCTATCTGCAGAAACAGTAGCGCGCTATCCAACCTAAATAATGCGACAGTTTCTTACTTCAAACTTTTTCAGCTCAATGCGCCTCCATTCAAAGTAAACACATATCTAGATTGTGATTTGAAGTCATCTATATCAGTTTGAAAACTTGCATATATGTGTAACCTCGTCTTCCAAACCTCCATAGACTAAGAACACTTCTTTAGTCCTTCTCAAATACTTAAGAATGTTCTTTACTGCTATCTAGTGAGTCTCATTGGGATCGGATTGATATCTGCTTGTTGCATTCAAAGCATATGATACATCAGGTCAAGTACATAAAATGACATATAAGATAGATTTAATAACTGATGCATATGAAATCGTATTCATGTGCTCTTGCACATCATTAGTCTTCAGATATTGAGTCTTGCTGAGATTTACACCATGAGACATTGGCAATGACCCTCTTTTAGAGTTTTGCAGATTGAACCTATTCAGTAACTTATCAATATAAGCACTCTAAAATAGACTGTCAGCCTTTTAGATCTATCCTTATAGATCTTAATCCCTATGATGTAGGCTGCATCTCCTAAGTCCTTCATTGAGAAACACTTTCCTAACCAAGACTTGACACTCTGCAAGGTTGGGATGTCATTTCCAATGAATAATATATTATCAACATACAGCACCAGAAAAAACAACCACGCTCCCACTGACCTTCTTGTATAGACAAGGCTCATCTTCGTTTTTAATGAAAACAAATTCCTTAATTGCTTCATCAAAACGAAGACTCCAACTTCGAGAAGCTTGTTTTAATCTATAAATATATCTTTGAAGCTTGCACACCTTTCTAGAAGTCTCAGGATGAACAAACCCTTCAGGTTGTATTATATATACATCCTCAAGTAACTTTCTATTTAAAAAAGCTATTGTGACATCCATTTGCCATATCTCATAGTCATAATATGCGGCTATGACAATTAGAATTCTAATGGATTTAAGGATGGCTACAGGAGAAAAAGTTTCATCATTATCAATACATTGAGTTTGTCTAAAACCTTTTGCTACTAGTTGTGCTTTATAAGTATGCACACTGCCATCCATGTCAGTTTTCTTCTTGAAAATCCATTTACATCCAATTGTCATACCACCTTCAGATAAATCAACCAGGTTTTATACTTGGTTATCATACATGGATTGCATATTAGAATTCATGTCACTAAGCCATTTATCTGCCTCAGGGGTGGAAACAGCCTCCTGATAAGTAGTAGATTCATTCTGATCCATAAGCAACACCTCACTACTATCAGTAATAAGAAATCAAAATCTCTTAGGTTCATGTCTTACTTTATTCCCACCATTGTCTTTTGAAATAAACTCTTTTTTCATAAAGATACCATTCCGAGCAACAAACACTTTGTTATCAGTGGGATTATAAAAGTAGTATCATCTAGCTTCTTTAGGATAACCAACAAATACATACATTGTAGATTTGGCTAATAATTTTTTTGAGGTTTGTTGTCGTACAAAAACCTCAGCCCCAAATCTTAAAGAAAAACTTGGTCTTTTCCCAAACCACATCTAATGTGGTGTTTTATTAACTACTTTAGAAGGAACATGAGTTAGTGTAAACGCAGTAGTTTCTAAGGCATAACCCCAAAAGGAAATAGGAAGATCTGCATGACTCATCATAGATCAAACTATATCCAATAAAGTCCAATTTCTCCTCTCATAAACATCATTCCATTGTGGAGTTGCTATGGGAGTTAACTATGAGACAATCCTACAGTTTATAAGATGATCATCAAACTTTTGGCTCAAATATTCACCACCTCGATCTGATCGAAGTGCTTTAATAGTTTTACCAAGTTGATTGTGCACTTCGTTCTAAAATGTTCGAAACATCTCAAAAGATTCACCTTTATGTTTCATGAGATACACATAACCATATTTACTAAAATCATCAGTGAATGTAATGAAGTACTGATAACTATATCTCGCCATCGTGTATATAGGACCATATACATCAATATGTATTAAACTCAATAAATCACTTGCCCTTTCATTGTATCCAGTAAATTGACTTTTTGTCATCTTGCTTAGTAAACAAGATACACATGTTTCATATGATTCAAAATCAAATGAACATAAAAGTCCATCTTTATGGAGTTTATAAATGTATTTCTCATTAACGTGGCCAAGGTGACAATGCCAAAGGTAGGTTTGATTCAAATCATTTGACTTGATTCTCTTTGTATTTACGTTAAGAATGAGAGTATATGTGGACCTTTTCATGTTTAGAATATAAAGATCATCACATAAATCAACATTCGCATAGAAAATTTCTTTACGAGAAATGAAGCATTTATTAATCGCAATAATGAAATTAAAACCATCCAAATTCAAACATGAAACAGAAATGATGTTTCTGCTTAAGGCAGATATATAATAACAATTATTTAAAACTAAAACAAGTCCACTATGTAAGATTAACTCATAATATCCTACACCCAATGCACCGATCTTTGCTCTATTTCCAATTCATAGGATGTATTCTCCTTTATTTAGCTTTTACTTTTGGTGAGACCCTGCACATTAATACAAATGTGAGATCCACATTCGGTATCCAATACCTAGGAATCAGTAGTAGAAAAGTTGACTTTAATAACGTAAATACCTGAAACAATAATCGCACTACTCTTTTTTTTATAGATATTCAAGATAGAGCTTGCAATTTTTGAACCAATGTCCAGGTGCATGGCAGAAATGATAATTTCCTTCTTTTTCCTTTTCCTTCTTGGACTGAGACGTAAAAACAGCATGGGGTTTGACTTGTTCTATAGGCTTTGTGACAATTACAACAACCTTTGTAACTTTAGCCATGCCTTTGCCTTTTTTTCAAAGCCTTTCCTTTCTGAACCATCAACGCACTAGCAATAGCTTTCTTGACATTCTACTCAGCAATTTTAAGCATCAAATGCAACTCTGAGATATAAACTTCTCCATGTTATTCATGTTATAGTTCATTACAAATTGTGAATAACTATCAGACAATGAATTCAGGATCAAATCTGTAGCTAACTCTTGGCTTATGGGAAATTCGAGTCTGTCAAGATGGTCAATATAGCCCTTCATGTTTAGAACATGAGGAATAACTGACACACCCTCAGCCATTTTGCAAGAATGAAGGTTCTTGGTACTGTATCAAACCTTCAATATAGCCCTTCATATTCAGAACATGAGGACTAACAACGCACCCTCAGCCATTTTGCAAGAATGAAGGCTTCTTGCCTAGCCTGTTATTGGAACATTTCCTTCAGCGTTGTAGCCATGTCGTAAGCTTCAATGTGTTCCATGTCCTTCTGAAGTTCTAAACCATGGTTTACAACATAATGCATGCAACATCAGTTGAGTCATTGACATGTTTAGTATGTGCATCTTTCATGGCTATTAAAGCATTGGCTGGTGGTTCCTCAGGAATAGGATCATCTAGGACATACAACTTGCATTCATGCTTAACAACAATTCTCAAGTTTCTAAACCAGTCAAAAAAGTTTGTCCCAGACAACTTATCATTCTCAAGGATGGATCGTAGTGACAAGGGATTAGTGTGATTTGAAGAGGCCATAGATCTACAACAAAGATTATGCAAAATCTCATTTTATTATAGAGGACTAAACTCCTATTAAATTAACAGCCCTCCTTAAAAATGATATGTTAATTTAAGGGACTAAAATCTATGTTTCACCTAATTCCAACACAGCTAAGGCATGACACTTCGAATTAGGTTATTTAGGTAGGTACCAATTACCAATTACATCATATGTAACTTTTAGTTATTTTACGAGATTATGATATCTTATATCTTGGCATGTTTTATCTCATCTAGTGCCTAAATCCCAAAACTATTTTGATAGCTTTATCAAGTCTAACCATTTCAAACAATAGAGTAATCGTTACTAAACTTGCCGCACCAAGATAACACAATACACTCTGCAAAGGCAGACCCATATTGATGTGATCAAAGCATTGACAAGTGTTTGAGAATGGATGACACTTGACTTAAAATTTGAAAGTAAGGTTTTTGTTTGTTTTAGTGATCATAATTAAATAAGATTTATATCATATATCTCAATGCATGAATAATCACTAAAAAGTTAAGAAATCATACAAATATTGACTATTGTATGAATTTTTGGATGCTACGAACAATTAATGGCGGTCCTGGCTTGATCAACCAAATAGTTTTGGTTCCATTGACTGGTCATGGACGGGGATACAGAGGGTAACGCCCACGTTTTTTTTTTTCTAGATAACAAATTTCAATTTCGAAAATTGAAAATCGCCTAAAATTTATCATGATTTTAGTCAATCCAAATCAACCAAAAACTTCCACTTATTTTAATTTCGAAAATATTAATTAAAGCGTTTTTAATTACCTCGAACCCATATTAACTTAATATCTTATCCTAATACAATTAAAATTTAAGATACTTTGAATCATAATCCAGTTAGGATTTGTTTTATATCTCACCTATCTTATAAGATTTGTAATTCTAATCCAATTACAAGTCTATCTCCTATCTTGTAGAAATATACTAACGGATCACTATAATGAGATATATGATTAAAATCAATTTCTAGATATTAATCATGCATTTAACATCAGAATCATATTAAATTAATCATATTAACCTAATCTCGATCTATATCATGGAGACATACATAATTATTGAACAAAATGAAATATGTGTTCAAGATCATAATCATATTAACCTAAACATGAAGTCTACCAGTAACATACAAAATTCACATCGCTCAATATAAAATATATGTTAATCGAAATAATATAAACATGAATACTATCATTGAATCTTATCTTGCGATGTATTAATATATATATGAATTAACAACATGCTTTAAAACTAATTTTTAATAACCATTATCGCAAAATCTATATGTATATTATATATACATTAATTAAGATTATGTTTTCTCACATATATCATATATACATCAGTGAATACATGCAAACGTTTAATAGAACCGAGCTTAATGCTCTGATACCATTATTAGATTTTTGGGGTCATACACAGCGGAAAACTCAAAACAAATTTTGAAAATCCCCAACAGGATCGAAAATAAGTTCCATTAAACTAAACCTACTAAAGTAAATAATAACTTATTCCGTGATTTCCTTTTTGATTGTTTGATTTTCAAGAAGTGCGCGTCCTCAATTAGAAATCCACACAAATACCTATGGATCTTACTATAAGGTAAACATATAATTATTTATAATAAAATAGCAAATAAAACCTCTATTTTATTAACTAAAATTATAAGATAAACAGTGTTTGTAGATTGACCTAGGGCACATACCCTAACATCTATAACGTTGAAACTCACGACAATACACAAAACTGTTAGAACCATAAAACGAATAACAAAACTTCCAACAAGGCAAAGACAAATCAAAACTTTCAACTAGGGAAGAAAACTAACTATAAGCCATACAAATCCAAGCAACATCGTTGATGAAGATGCATCGCAATAAGGATGGATCAATCTTCACAAATCTAATTAGACCGGTTGGTTATTGTATGAACAATGCAAAAGGGATTTGATTAGAACCATCGCAATTTCCTTACTTCGGACTCTATAGGCATTATGTACGAGCGAGTTCCATAAACATGTAACCTCTCTTTACTGACAAAAAATACTAATTTTATTCTATGATGCATTAATACTTTAATTCAAATTTAGTTATTCCTAGATCACCGATGGTAAGTGGAAAGTCATGTGTATATACATATGAAAATGACATATTTAATTAGAAGGTTGGTCATAGTTTGTTAATTTGACAAACAAATTATACACACTTAGATTATGTGTGTGATTAAGTAGCTAGCATATGTACACACAATTGTGTATTATATACACAAATATTTATCATGAAGGAAAATACTAGAATGACAACAATAATGTTATACCACGAGACACATTAGCTCACTAGAGCCCTCCATGCGACCTTGACCCGCGTGTCATACATTGGGATCTGTGTATGCTTGCATCTTGAGGTACGTATGTGTGCCTCTTGTCAGCCAATGTGTCTTATAGTGTGACATGATGTCGTCATTCTAGCACTTTTCTTATCATGAATATTACTTGAGCTCTAATTCATGTGCATAAATAAATCATTGAAAGTCTAACAATATAGTTGAAGAGAATGATGTGTGAGCATATATTATAAAAGAAAAAAATGTCCCAAATTAATTGAGGATAGAATGGATAGTAAATTCTGAAAGTTAAGATATATATTATCATTAACTATATGACATCATCACATAGTTAATATTTAGTGTTGAAAATTTGAAGAGCTATGTGACATCATCATTTGTTAAAAGGCTAAGATTAGAAAAAAATCAAGGTTCGACTCATGCATTTAAGAGTCACTTATCAAAATGAATTTCAGGAGCAACATCTTAACTAAGGAATCGCATAACAACCTCAGAATAATTCAAATTCTTAGTCAAACACAAATACGAAAAATAATTTAGACTATGAATCTTACATCTACTCAACATAGTAAAACTTTTCCTTTGCCAAGCTGTTAAATACTACATTAATTTAATCAAGGGAAAAGAAAAAAAAAGGTTAATTAGAATAGCCAAATTTAATTAATGAAAATGACTAAGCTACTCCATCTCTCAAACACTACATGAAAACATATTTTTACAATATCTAAAAATGTTGTAATACTACGTTGTTAAAATTAATTTAATATATAATTAATATACAACAAAATTATTTATAATTAAGAAATTAATATGTAATGATTTATAAATTTACTGAGTTTTATTATTTTATAATATTTAATTAATTATTAGCTATTATTTTTTGTCATAAACTATATTAAGTTATATGTTAGTTTCGAATTTAATAAGTTTTAACAACGTATTGTATAACAACATGATTAAACGTTGTAAAAGATTATTTTCTCGTCCAATTTCTTATTTAGTTCGTTCATTCTCCACGTGACAAAAAATTTGGTTCGCCTCACTTTATCAAAAAAATAAAATAAAAATTGAAGAGCAACATCTTAATTAAGAAATGACACCCTCTCAAAGACTAACTCAAATTCTTAGCCAACACACTGCACTTTAGCTTTTGCTCAATTGTTAAATATTATATTAATTTAACCAATAGAAGAAAAGAAAAAAACTAATCAGGAGCCAAATCTTATTATTAGTTTAGGTTCATTAACATGCACAATCGCATTGGTCAATATGACATGAAACAACAATGAAATATAATATTTTTTTTAAAAAAAAAACAATATAATACAATAATACTTCTACACTCTACTGTGGATACAAAGAGAGACAAAATTAAAACGAAAATGCAAACCGAGAAAAGTGAAGGGAAATGAGGAGTAGATTCACAGTAGAAAAGCTTGGAGGAAACGGCTTCCAAGAGCCAGAGAGATAATGAGAATACAAGTTTAGATTAAAATGAGATAGAATGGGTTTATGGTAAGTAGGGGGTTTAGTTAGGGTTTATAGTTTAGACTCAAATGGGATTAGATCGGATAGCTATTTGTTGATTAACTTTGATAAGGAAAATAATTGCTCACTTTTTTTATTGTCAAAATGTTATCCCCAAAATAGATCCCTTATATATTGATTTGTATATTAACATATATGTACCTTTTATTACTAAAAATGCCTAAGCTACTGCATCCCTCAAACGCTACATGAAAAAATGTTTTTACAATATCTAAAAATGTTGTAATACTGCGTTATTAAAATTAATTTAATATGTAATTAATATACAACAAAATTATTTATAATTAAGAAAATAATAAGTAATTATTTATAAATTTACTGAATTTTATTATTTTATAATATTTAATTAATTATTAGCTATTATTTTTTGTCCTAAACAATATTAACTTATATGTTAGTTTAGAATTTAATAAGTTTTAACAACGTATTGTATAACAACATGATTAAATGTTGTAAAAGATTATTTTCTCGCCTAATTTCTTAGTTAGTTCCTTCATTCTCGACGCGACAAAAAAAATTGTTGTTGTTTTTATTAACTTATTTGAAATACTGACGTATTTTATGTCTTGTACAACCGTGTCAATTTGATGGACTATAACCATCAGCTTCTTTAACCACTATTCTTCATATTGTTTCTCATTCTCTAATAAACCGTATATACTTTTTGCAATGCCTTTAAGCTTTTCAAACTCATCCGGAGCATCTGTGACTAGGTTAATCTATTCGCTCGTGAGTTCAAAGATTTGAGTTAGGATGTCGCCACTGTGACTTGATAAAGAATCAATGATAAACTTCATAACTTTTGCTAGCCAGTCATTTTCATTAAAAGCATGACAACTAAATCGAAGTTTCGCGTAAAATGTATAAACTCATCAATGTCATTATCGGTTCATCTACTCGCGTTCTAAATCAAGGAACACAACGAATATTTTCAATCAGAAAAACCCGCTCTCTCACTGTTTATATATATATATATATATATATATATATATATATATATATATATATATATATATATATATTTCAAATTAAGAGTAATTACTTTAGAAATTCAATACATTAAGTACTTAGGTCGGGCTGAGTTGAGCCTTCTCAAGTGCTACACCAGCCAAAAGTGAATGCATACCAAATTAAATTTTATTTAAAATATATACTTCACCAAACAAACAAACAAACAAATTTAATCATTAATGAAATATCTTCAAAATAACCGATGCTCATTCATGTAAGAAACACTAATTATACTTCACCAAACAAACATATTTTACCAAACAAACACTAATAAAATATATACTTTACAAAACAACTAATTTCTCCAAATAATCCATTAGCAAAAACATAAGTGAAAGCTACAGATGCTCATTCACATAACCAAAATCATTGACGAAATATTTTCAAAGTACTAATTATAATTCCTTATTAATTTATTAATTAGCATGATGATGTAATAATCAAATTTATAGGTCCTTAAGATAAACTAGCTAATTTTCTATATATTGTTCACCATAATCAATATTCAATTTATACTTGGAGGATACTAATAATCCTTTAGGTCAATCCTTATGTAAAATTAGTTATGTTAATTTGTTGTTGGACAGGTATTCATATTATCTAACTTAATTAATTGTGTTAAATCCCTTCAATTAATCCCTAAAAATTATTTAGAAGGACATGAGATACTTAAGCGATTGCTTTTCTTAAAACGCTTATGCCTAAGCGTCACCTTGCAATCACTAAAAATTATAATAAAGCCTAAATATTTAATACATTATAATATATATGAAGTCCACAACTATGTCTACTCTTTTTCCACCTTACTTTGATTCTTACTTCCTCAGCCGTAGATGCTTGTAGATTATTGTCTTTATTGTAGAGTTATGATGCTCGCTATGTACCTTTTCCAAAAAAAAATAGTGCTTGAGTATTCATAAATTATGAATCACTTTATTGAATCTACAATATATAATAAGAAAAGAAAGTTTTCATAAAAAAAAAAGAAAAGAAAGTCAAACATTTTTTTGAATAGATGGATGAGGCGTCACTTGTTAGAATACAAGATTTGAAAAGGTAGTTAGTTACAACTAATCATGTTCAAGGGTGGAGTCTAAGTTGTATGGGCCTAAAAAACTTTGGCTAGGTCTAATCTAGCCTCCACCTAAATGTATGGACCATATATAGGCACAAATAAACATTTTATTCTATTTATGCATAATAGTAAAAATAGATTATAGTCGTATACACTGTTGATGTAAAAAAGATGTGTCGCTGGGTGGTAAAGTGAAATAAGATGGCGCAATTTCAAGACTTTTATTTTTGTTTTTCTAATCAAATTAAGTGTATTTAATTCCTTTTTTTTTTAATTCAATACGTTAAATACTTAACCCAAAGAAAAGCAAACCAAGCTAAAATTAGACAAGATCTTGAACTTATGAGTCCTGGACTCCTAGAAGGGCATCAAAAGAATTTTACAAGCGGTTGCATTGTCTTCATTTATTGCTTGAAGATGACTTTGTAATAAAATGATATTATTGAGTTTGGACTCATGAGTCTAAATAAAATTATCATTAAAAAAAAACTCTATACATTTTTATTGAATTTATTTAATAATTAGTGTTGAAAATTTGAGGAACTACGAGACACCATCATTTGTTAAAAGGCAAGATTAGGGAGGGGTGAGGTTCGCCTCACTTTATCAAAAAAATAAAATAAAAATTGAAGAGCAACATCTTAACTAAGAAATGACATTGTAGCCTCTCAAAGACTAACTCAAATTCTTAGGCTTTTGCTCCGTTGTTAAATATTCTATTAATTTAACCTAGAGAAGAAAACATAAAAAGACTAATCAGGGAGCCAAGTCTTATTATTAGTTTAGTGTTTATTACCATACACAATCGCATTGGTTAATATCACATGAAACAACAATGCAATATAATATTTTTTTTTAAAATATAATACATTAATACTCTTGAACAAATCGAAAACTCTACTGTGGATAAAAAAGATAGAAAATCAAAACGAAAAAAAAAAAAAAAAAAAAAGAGAAAAGTGAAGGGAAAGGAGGAGGAGTAGATTCACAGTGATGAAAGAGGACTGTGAAAGTAGAGAAGGTAGGAGGAAACAACTTCCAAGAGCGAAAATGAGAATACAAGTTTAGATTAAAATGGGATAGAATGGATTTATGATAAGTAGGGGGTTTAGTTAGGGTTTACAGTTTAGACTCAAACGGTATCAGATCGGATGGCTATTAGTTGATTAACTTTGATAGGGAAAATAATTGCTCACTTTTTTGATTGTCAAAATGTCATTCCCAAAATAGATCACTACCCTACCCTTATATATTGATTTGTATATGGCCATGAAGATGAATTAACATATATTTACCTTTTATTATTGAAAATGCTTAAGCTACTCCATCCCTAAAACACTACATGAAAAAATATTTTTACAATATCTAAAAATGTTGTAATACTACGTTGTTGAAATTAATTTAATATGTAATTAATATACAACAAAATTATTTATAATTATGAAATTAATATTTAATGATTTATGAATTTACTGAATTTTATTATTTTATATTATTTAATTAATTATTAGCTATTATTTTTTGTCATAAACAATATTAAGTTATATGTTAGTTTTGAATTTAATAAGTTTTAACAACGTATTGTATAACAGCATGATTAAATGTTGTAAAAAATTATTTTCTCGTCCAATTTCTTATTTAGTTCTTTCATTCTCGACGCGACAACAAATTTTGTTGTTATTTTTATTAACTTATTTGAAATACTGGTGTATTTCATGTCTTGTATAACCGTGTCAATTTGATGGACTACAACCATCAGCTTCTCTAACCACTGTTTTTCATATTGTTTCTCATCCTCTAATAAATCATATATACTTTTTGCAATGCCTTTGAGCTTTTCAAACTCATCCGGAGCTTCTATGACTAGGTTAATTTCTTCGCTCGTGAGTTGAAAGATTTGAGTTAGGATATCACCACTGTGACTTGATAAAGAATCGGTGATAAACGCCATGACCCTTGCTAGCAAGTCATTTTCATTAAAAGCATGACAACAAAATCAAAGTTTCGCGTAAAATATATAAACTCATCAATGTCATTATCGGTTCATCTACTCTCGTTTTAAATCAAGGAACACAATAAATATTCTCAATCACAAAAACCCGCTCTTGGAAGCCGTTTCCTCATACCTTCTCTACTCTTGAATTTGTGTTTTGGTTAAAAAACCCATGTGATCTCTCCCACAAATCTCTTTGAACACTTCCTTTAAAAGTGTTCTGTTATTGGAAATATTCGTGATGCACACCCAACTTCTTACTGTAAAGTGTTTAATTATACTTTTCTCTTTAAAAACTAATTGTGCAAGAACGGTCATTCCGATTCCTCTAAATCCCAAAATCGGGATAACATAAACATTATTTAACGCACTCTCGTAGTTCTTAAACACCGATCTTAAAACCTCATTTTTTTCCTTCTGTCTTCCAAAAATGTGAGAACAATTTAAATATGGAGGGCTCTCCCAATCGAGCTTAACTTGAAGGTCTTGAAAAATCGGACCATATTAGCTTCTTTTTAAGCCGAGAGTATTTTTTTCTCTTGCAACCTTGTCAAATTTCTTATTTAGTTCCTTCATTCTCGACGAGACAAAAAACTTTATTGTTGTTTTTTTAACTTATTCAAAATATTGGTGTATTTCATGTCTTGTATAACCGTGTCGTTTTGATGGACTATGTGACTAGCCAAGTTTCTCATAAAACTGGGCCCTGCCCTGCCTAAACCCACTAAGACCCCCGAGGCATTCCTTGCAAAGTCAACGCAGGCCTAATCAGCCTCCAATAGTTACTTTCTCACTAAAGTTGTAATTTAACATAGATTTATTAAGTTATGTCTTTTACAGAATAATTTGCTGCGGAAATAAACTTAAAACAAAGTTAAATAACTCATATTAAATAAAGGTGGAATAACCTACGGTGTGAAACCATGAAATCATCGGATAAACATGCATATCATATATCACTCGATCCCTATATGTCCCAGTGTAATCAAAAGCAATAATATACAATGATTACAACAAAATTAGCAAAACATACTATCATGCAAGGAAAAAACCGCTCCAAAAATTCCTCAAAGGAAGTCACCGATCACTGGTCCTTTCCCCTTGCTCGTCTTTGTCCGCTCTACACCCACCTTCACAAACTAGACGGTGAGTATAGTAAGGTAGAAAGTAATAATCAGAAGGATATAAACAGTAATTCATGAATCATTTAAAAATAGTCCAAATATCATGTAGGTATTAACAAACAGATAAAAGATAAAAAGTGCATGATAAATAGGCTTACATATATGCATGATGAAAAGTGAGTGCCTAGGAATTAAAAGAGGCATATACTAAATGGTCTTTAATCCACAACAATCCACAAAAATCTAGTACTCGGGGAAAAATCATGTTTGGTTGGGTAGCTGCACCCCCGAAGGTAGTGTTCATGTTTGCCCAACTAGATATAATCCCAATACCTTCCCGACACACTTAGGCCATAGACACTCAACCGAGGAAATAAAGAATAGAATTCCGAGAAAAGACATCTATCAATAAAAATAATAAATACGGAATATGAATTGCTATACATTTCCTTAACTGGTTTACTCACTTACTTTAGACTCGTGTTATCCCGCCCTTGCGACTCGGACACGCTCCCTAAAATGATCACCCGCACTCCCAAGACCTCCCGTTAAGTTCGTGAGGACCTAAAATATGTTTTAGACCAAATTATAGTGTTGGAGATTTTGAAAATTTTCAATTTTATGTCCTTCCAGGGTAATTAGCGCACTACCTCATACACCAGCTCCAGTTCAAAAATAGGATCTAAGATAAATAACTTCCTATGTTTGAGCGTGCTAATTTTTGACATTAGTGTTGGGGCATGTGCCCTAGGTCAATCCATTAACCGTCTTTATGAATACTTTTAGTTAATAAAATAGAGGATTTCATTTGCTGTTTATTATAATTAATTTGCTTGTTTACATTATAATAAGATCCATGGGTATTTACAGAAATATCCTAAATGTCCCTAGTCGATCATTATCTTTGGGAACTATAATGAATTAAGACTAGTGTGAGTCTTGATTGATGATCATATGATGATTATACGTAAAGGGATACGAATCAAGATCACGAGTACTTGTTAGGGAACAAAGTACTGGACCGGCCCGCTATGAGAACATCACATGGATTAAGTCATAGTTGTTTCTCATGATAGGTATATTTTTCAGTCCTCTGACATGAGATTACCAGAGACTTCCACATTAGGAACATAGTGATTTGACACTATCAAACGTTGTCTTTAACCGGACGATTATAAAGGTTGTGATTGGTTACTGTGTGAGCAATGTGATGAAGTTGTGTAATCGAGATAGAATTTGTCCCTCTCATATAAAGAGAGATATCTAGTGGATCCCTCGATGTGTTAGACTGATCATTTGTTAAAAGGCCTAGTCTAAGTGAATTGATATTGATCAATGTCACTTGGATGTTTTCAGTCTACCTAGAGATCGAGACTACTATGATTGAACATGTTGGATGACAATTCCATGCCTTATGTTTGATCAAAAGGATATCGTGTGACAAAAGGATGTTATATACACTATTGATTAGGTTGTATCGATTTGATATTCGTACAACTTGGGTAGTCATAATGTCTTGCTAGAGGCCGCTTATGACTTGTATACCAAAATATGTTTTGGTACACTGCCAACGTTGTATGAGCCTATTGGGTCGCACACTAAGAATGGTTTTGCGAGATTTTAAGATGGTTCAAAAAAATGAATTTTATATGATAAAACTCATGACGGAAACGTCCTTGTGGTGTATTACACTTATACTTCTTTAAGTAGGGGTATATGTGTAATTTACTTAACCGTCTATATACAAGGGTTGTATAAATATACGCTTTAAGTTAGAATACACGGACGAAAAAGAACAAAAGGCCGAAACTCTATTTTCGTTTTAGAAATGACTTAGGGTTTTTGGTATGCTCTGGATCGTTTTAGGAGAGAAACAAAAGGTTTGGTATTCTCTCGAAGCTAGCACTTCGAATCTCGGCTGCCGTTCGTGTGTGGACTACTGGTAGAGGGCATTCGTCGTTGGCGGCGCCTTAGAGATCGATTAACCTTCAGAAAGGTACATTGCGACTGAGGTATGATTAAGTTTTCATGGTTTAAACGTTTTTAATAGAATTAGATTCGAATCCTGTTGGGGTTTTTGTCAAAATTATTTTGTAATCTCCGCCGCGTATGAACCCCAAAACCCAACAGTGGTATCGGAGCCATCGAGTTCGATTCCATTAAATTCATTGCATGTTTTCTTCTGATATATACATGATATATGATTGAAAGCATGTTAATAGTTGATGTATATGTGATATACATAAGCTTTCTGTGAGATTTATTATCATGTTTTGTGTATATGATACATATATTCGTGATTTAATTGAAATTTGTTTCGTACATGCTAGTAACCATGTTAGGTTAATTTGAATAATTTTAATGAATTGAGTTTCGTGTTCTATGATCCATGACACCATTAGGTTCGATTGGGATAGTAGTTCATGATTCAATTACATGTTTGTGATTATTTGGATGAGGACCGAAATTGCAAATAATTAATTTTCGAAATTATTTATTTATAAATAATTAATTTTCGAAATTATTTATTTATAAATAATTAATTTTCGAAATTATTTATTTATCTTGTTATATCTATTTTGTTATGAAGTTTCTATTTTATAAAGATAGATAACAAATTAGAATATGAGATAAATATCAAGAATCTTGTTATTGGTGATATACTAGGATTCAAATATCTTAAATCCAAATTAAATAATTAATTTTCGAAATTAATTATTTATCTTGTTATATCTATTTTGTTATGAAGTTTCTATTTGATAAAGATAGATAACAAATTAGAATAGAAGATAAATATCAAGAATCTTGTTATTGGTGATATACTAGGATTCAAATATCTTAAATCCTAATTGGATTAGGATAAGATGATTAGTTAGATGTGGGCCCAAGTTAATTAAAATGTTTTAATTGACTTAATTTCGGATAAATTAAGGGGTTAATTTACTATAATAAAATCAACGAAAATTATGATTTTCTATAGCGAATTTTAATTTTCGTAATTGAGATTCGTCTTCTAAAAAAAATAAAAATAAATCTCCAAATTGTTTAGTGATTGAACAAATCAATAAAATATATGATATTTCATTGTTTACATAAAATCACTAAAACTGAATAAAATCCCTCTATTAAATTTTAAGTCTCGTGCCATCCATTTTAAACACTTGTCAAGGCCTCGATCACACTAATATAGTTTCAACCATAGTTGGGTGTATTGTGTTATCTTGGTGAGACAAGTTGGGTAAGAGTTACCTTAATGTTTAAAATGGTCCGACTGAATAAAGCCATCAAAATAGTTTTGAGCTTTAGGCAAATGATGAGATAAAAACATGCTAAGACATAAGATGTCCCATATCTCATAAAAGGATCTAAAAATTACATAAGATGTAATTGGTAACTGTTACCTACCTAAATAATCTAGTTTTGTGTTTCATGCCATAGCTGTCATAGAATTAGGTGAAATATGGATTTTAGTCCCCTAAATAAACAGTATGTTTTAGGAGGGTTGTTAATTTAGTGGGAGTCTATTCCTCTATACTAAAATAAATTTTGCATAATCTGTATTGTAGATCAATGGCCTCTTCAAGTAACAATAATCCCCTGTCATTGCGATCCATCCTTGAGAAAGATAAGCTATCTGGGACTAACTTTCTTGACTGGTTCAGAAACTTGAGAATTGTTCTTAAGCATGAACGCAAGTTGTATGTCTTGGATGCTCCAATCCCTAAGGACCCACCAACCAATGCTACGAAAGCTGTGAAGGATGCACATAGTAAGCATGTCAACGATTCTACTGATGTTGCATGTATTATGCTGGCAACTATGGTTCCTGAACTTCAGAAGGACATCGAACTAATGGAAGCCTACGATATGGCTATAACGCTGAAGGAAATGTTCCAACAACAAGCTAGGCAAGAAAGGTTCGAGACAGTCAAGAACCTACATTCTTGCAAGATGAATGAGGGTGCGTCAGTTAGTCGTCATGTTTTGAAGATGAAGGGCTATGTCGACCAGCTTGATAGACTCGAATTTTCCATAAGCCAAGAGTTGGCTACAGATTTGATCCTGAATTCATTGAGTTACTCACAATTTGTGATGAACTACAATATGAATAATATGGAGAAATCAATTTCAGAGTTGCATTTGATGCTCAAAACTGCTGAACAAAATATCAAGAAACCCTCTAGTAATATGTTGATGGTCTAAATGGGAAAGGGAATGAAGAAGAAAGGCAAAGGCAAGGCTAGAGTTGCCAAGGCTGTTGCTGCACCTGTCGCAAAGCCTATGGAACAAGTCAAGACCCGTCCTGTTCCTACTTCAAAACACCCAAAAGAAAAGGAAGAAAATTGTCGTTTCCGTAAACAAACCTATCTTTGGCATTGTCGTCTCGGACACATAAACGAGAAACGCATAACGAAGCTCCATAAAGATGGGCTTCTAGATTCGTTTGATTTAGAAACATATGAAACATGCGTATCTTGTTTACTAGGCAAGATAACTAAAAGTCCCTTTACTGGACACGGTGAAAGGGCAAGTGATTTATTGGGTCTAATACATACTGATGTATGCGGTCCTATAAACACAATGGCTAGAGGAGGTTATCGACTTCATTACATTTACTAATGATTTCAAAGCAGAGATATGGTTAAGTATATCTAATGAAACATAAAGCTGAATCATTTGAGATGTTTCGAACGTTTCAAAATGAAGTGCAGAACCAACTTGATAAAACTATCAAAACACTTCGATCAGATCGAGGTGGTGAGTATTTAAGCCAAGAATTTGATGATCATCTTAGAAATTGCGGGATTGTCTCCCAATTGACTCCACCAGCAACTCCACAATGGAATGGAGTTTCTGAAAGGAGAAATCAAACCTTATTAGATATGGTTCGATCTATGATGAGTCATGCAGATCTTCCATTATCCTTTTGGGGTTATGCATTACAAACTGCAGGTTTCACTCTAAATCGAGTTCCTTCTAAAGCGGTTGATAAAACACAATATGAGATATGGTACGGGAAGAGACCTAGTTCGTCTTTTCTTAAGATTTGGGGTTGTGAGGCTTACGTAAAGCGACAAGTCTCAGAAAAACTAGCACCTAAATCTGACAAGTGTTTATTTGTGGGGTATCCTAAGGAAACAAAATGATATTACTTTTATAATCCCACTGAGAATAAAATGTTTGTTGCTCGGTATGGTGCCTTTATGGAAAAACAGTTTATTTCAAAAGACACTAGTGGGAGAGAAATAAATCTTGAAGAAGTTCAAGAATCACATATAAACGCTAAACCGTTACTGGAAGTTCAACAACGTTCTGAACCAGTTGAACCTCCGCAAGTGACACAAGGCCCACGTAAATCTGGTAGGGTAAGACATGAGCCAGAGAGA
Organism: Stephania yunnanensis; assembly: GCA_039657365.1. Taxonomy (NCBI): domain Eukaryota; kingdom Viridiplantae; phylum Streptophyta; class Magnoliopsida; order Ranunculales; family Menispermaceae; genus Stephania; species Stephania yunnanensis. The sequence goes on from CM077582.1 coordinate 8,886,697, forward strand.
TTCGAATTTTTCATTACTGATAGTCGTGATGTATTGCTTATCGATCAAAATGAGCCCACCACTTATCAGGAGGCTATGTCTGGACCAGACTCAGATAAATGGCTAAGTGCCATGAATTCCGAGATGCAATCCATGTATGATAACCAAGTTTGGAACTTGGTTGATTTACCTGAAGGTGGTAAGACCATTGGATGTAAATGAGTTTTCAAGAAGAAAATTGACATGGATGGCAAAGTGCATACTTTTAAAGCAAGACTTGTAGCAAAAGGTTTCAGGCAGACTCAAGGTGTTGATTATGATGAAACTTTTTCACCAATAGCCATGCTTAAATCCATAAGAATTTTAATTGTCATTGCTGCATATTATGACTATGAGATATGACAAATGGATGTAAAAACAACATTTCTTAATGGAAAGTCGCTTGAGGACGTGTATATGACACAACCTCGAAGGTTTTGTACATCCCGAGAATTCTAGGAAGGTATGCAAGCTTCAAAGATCCATTTATGGATTAAAGCAAGCTTCTCGGAGTTGAATATTCATTTTGATGAAACAATCAAGGATTTTGGTTTTATTAAGAACGAAGATGAGCCTGTGTATACAAGAAGGTCAGTGGGAGTGTAGTTGTTTTTCTCGGGCATGTTTGTATGTTGATGATATATTACTCATTGGAAATGACATCCCAACATTGCGAGAATGTCAAGTCTTGGTTAGGGAAGTGTTTCTCAATGAAAGACTTAGGAGATGCAAACCTATATCCTAGGGATAAGGATCTATAGGGATAGATCTAAGAGGTTAATCGGTCTAAGTCAGAGTGCTTACATAGACAAGGTGCTGAATAAGTTCAGTTTGCAAGACTCTAAAAGTGGATTGTTGCCAATGTCTCATGGCATAAGTCTCAGCAAGAATCAATGTCCTAAGACAAATGATGAGCGAGATCGTATGAATAAGATTCCATATGCATCAGTTATTGGATCTATCATGTATGCCATGTTATGCACTCGACTCGATGTATCATATGTTTAGAGCACTACAAGCAGATATCGTCGAGATCCAGGTGAGAGTCATCGGATAGCAAGAAAGAACATCCTTAAGTACTTAAGAAGGACTAAGGAAGTGTTCTTGGTCTATGGAGGTTTTGAAAATGATCTAGTTGTAAATGGTTACACAGATGCAAGTTTTCAACCGATATAGATGATTTTAGATCGCATCGAATATGTGTTTACTTTGAATGGGGGTGCGAAGAAGAAGTGGAAAAGTTCAAGCAAGAGACTATGGCAGATTCTACAACAGAAAGCCGAGTATATTGCGTCGTCGATGCAAAGAAAGGAGACAGTTTGGATCAAAAAGTTTATTTTTGAACTAGGTGTGGTTCCAAGTATTGCTAACCCTGTTTGTTTGTATTGTGACAATAACGGGGTAATAGCACTAGCCAAGGAACCTTGATCACACCACATATCCAAATATATACTCATACGTTTTCATCTTATCAGAGAAATTATTGAGAGGGGAGACGTAAAGATTTGCAGAGTACCTACTGAAGACAACGTTGTGGATCCATTGACAAAAGCTCTTCCACAAGCAAAACATGATGGTCATGTTAGATCATTAGGCATTAGATGCATATATGATTGGCCCTAGTGCAAGCAGGAGATGTTGGGGCATGTGCCCTAGGTCAATCCATTAACCGTCTTTATGAATACTTTTAGTTAATAAAATAGAGGATTTCATTTGCTGTTTATTATAATTAATTTGCATGTTTACATTATAATAAGATCCATGGGTATTTACAGAAATATCCTAAATGTCCCTAGTCGATCATTATACTGGGAACTATAATGAATTAAGACAAGTGTGAGTCTTGATTGATGATCATATGATGATTATACGTAAAGGGATATGAATCAAGATCACGAGTACTTGTTAGGGAACAAAGAACTGGACCGACCCGCTATGAGAACATTCACATGGATTAAGTCATAGTTGTTTCTCATGATAGGTATATTTTTCAGTCCTCTGACTCGAGATTACCAGAGACTTCCACATTAGGAACATAGTGATTTGACACTATCAAACGTTGTCTTTAACCGGACGATTATAAAGGTTGTGATCGGTTACCCTGTGTGAGCAATGTGATGAAGTCGTGTAATCAAGATATAATTTGTCCCTCTCATATAAAGAGAGATATCTAGTGGATCCCTCGATGTGTTAGACTGTTAAAAGGCCTAGTCTAAGTGAATTGATATTGATCAATGTCACTTGGATGTTTTCAGTCTACCTAGAGATCGAGACTAGTACGATTGAACATGTTGGATGACAATTCCATGCCTTATGTATGATCAAAAGGATATCGTGTGACAAAAGGATGTTATATACACTATTGATTAGGTTGTATCGATTTGATATTCGTACAACTTGGGTAGTCATAATGTCTTGCTAAAGGCCACTTATGACTTGTATACCAAAATGTGTTTTGGTACACTGCCAACGTTGTATGAGCCTATTGGGTCGCACACTAAGAATGGTTTTGCGAGATTTTAAGATGGTTCAAAAAAATAAATTTTATATGATAAAATTCATGATGGAAACGTCCTTGTGGTGTATTACACTTATACTTCTTTAAGTAGGGGTATATGTGTAATTTACTTAACCGTCTATATACAAGGGTTGTATAAATAGACGCTTTAAGTTAGAATACACGGACAAAAAAGAACAAAAGGCCGAAACTCTATTTTCGTTTTAGACAAGACTTAGGGTTTTTGGTATGCTCTGGATCGTTTTTGGAGAGAAACAAAAGGTTTGGTTTTCTCTCGAAGCTAGCACTTCGAATCTCGGCCGCCGTTCGTGTGTGGACTAGTGGTAGAGGTCGTTCTTCGTTGGCAGCGCCTTAGAGATCGATTAACCTTCGAAAGGTACATTGCGACTGAGGTATGGTTAAGTTTTCATGGTTTAAACATTTTTAATGGAATTAGATTCGGATCCTGTTGGGGTTTTTGTCAAAATTGTTTTGTAATCTCCGCTGCGTATGAACCCAAAACCCAACAATTAGCGCGCTAACTCTTATATCTAGCGCGCTAATCAATAATAATGCTAGATCTCTCGCCTAGCGCGCTATGTGCTGCAAAACCCATAATTCTGCATTTTGAATTCTGGGTGTCTTCCACAAATAGGCCACGGTGATGCCTTGGGGACCCTTAAACACATAACTAGAGGTCGCTATTCTCGACTACAACACATAACAACACTCTACAATATCAAATATATAAATTTATTGAATTGACCAAGCTATGTTAATGGAGTACCTAACTTGATACAATTGATATTCTTTTTTACTTCACTGATTTCTTGAGTTTTCCCCCACCTCTTGTGCACTGCAGTAGCCTATCTTCTTCTCTTCTTCCTTGCCAATTGTTGATGATCAATTTAGTGATAAGTTTGTTTGACCAATTGGTATATATATATATATATATGATTGGAGTTGATTTTACAATAGCCACACATCTATGTGCACTTGCGTATCCCGAGGCTTATCTTATGGACCACCCTCACACAGTTGTCCCACAAGTCATGCATAAATGACTTTAAACATAGACTCACTAGATCTCTAGATAAGTCAATACGTGTCTCGATGCACATCATAAGGCCATTGTTTTATTTCACTAACTTAAGCTTGCTATTTGAATATTTAATGTGACCACACTAAAGCTATATACACAACTATAGTTAATTCAAATTACACTTACCCTATAAGTCGTTACCTCGATCCCACATCAACATGCAACTCGAGGTTCGTCCCTGCTCATGTCTTGACTCATCAAATGCCCCACGTATACCTTACTTGCAATTTCTGCGCAACAAAATAAACATACACTTGGACATTACAAATTCACATTTGGGTATAAATAAATAATACATACACCATAAAAATTTAAAATCTACCTCGGTGTCAACTCCAGAGGCTTTGACAAATACGTCAAGGCACGACGGTCCAGTCAACGATCCCGTGACACGAGCATGTATAAATTTGAGAGTCATTACATACTATAACCATCAGCTTCTATAACCATTTTTCTTCACATTGTTTCTCATCCTCTAATGAACCATATATACTTTTTGCAATACCTTTCAGCTTTTAAGACTCATTCAGAGCATCTGTGACTAGGTTACTTTGTTCAAGAGTTCAAAGATTTTAGTTAGGATGTCGCCACTGTGACTCGATAAAGCATCGGTGATGAACGCCATGATCCTTGCTAGCCAGTCATTTTCATTAAAAGCATGACAACTCAATCGAAGTTTGGCGTAAAATATATAAACTCATCAATGTCATTATTATTTCATCTACTCTCGTTCTAAATCAAGGAATACAACAAATATTCTCAATAAGAAAAGCCCCCCCTCTCTCTCTCTATATATATATATATATATTTCAAATTAAAAGTATTTACTTTAGAAATTCAATACATGAAGTACTTAGGTTGGGCTGAGTTTAGCCTTCTCAAGTGTTACCCCATCCAAAAGAAAAAGCATACCAAATTAAATTTCATTTAAAATATATACTTCACCAAACTAAAAAACTAATTTAATCATTGATGAAATATTTTCAAAGTAAGTGATGCTCATTCATGTAAGAAACACTAATTATACTTCACCAAACAAACATATTTTACCAAATAAACACTAATAAAATATATACTTCGTGAAACAAACAAATTTCACCAAACACAAACAAATAATCCATTAGCAAAAACATAAGAGAAAGCTACTGATGCTCATTCACATAACCAAAATCATTGACGAAATATTTTCAAAGTACTAATTATAATTCCTTATTAATTTATTAATTTGCATGATGATGTAATAATCAGATTTATAGGTCCTTAAGAAACACTAGCTAATTTTCTATATATTGTTCACATAATCAATATTCAATTTATACTTGGAGGATACTAATAATCATTTAGGTCGATCCTTGTGCTTAAAATATGGCGATATAATCTTTTTTTAAAAAATGGAATATTCTATTTTGATTTTTATTATATAGGGAATATATATATATATATATATATATAGACTAGTTTCAGGACGTGCTACGCACAATTGACCCACTCACTTCGCTCGCGGGAATTAATTTCTAAGAATTTATTAATAAAATTTAAAATTGTAATTAAAATTTAAAAATTAGAAATACAAGCACCTTTTTTAACTCATCAATATTCTTTAATGTAATTTATATAAATGAGATGAGTTTATGATTTAATTTGGGGTTAGGTATAGAAAGTGAAAATTAAGTACAAGAGGAGAAAGTGAGTGTAGTGAGTGGGATAGATACTTGTCAAAATCGTGAATTGGTAACGAATCGTTGAGGGCTCGAGTGAATGAAATCGGGATTACTAAAAAACTATTTTTACATTTAACTTTTCCAATAATATAAATTATAATAAATATGAACTTGCCATACATATTATAATCCCATTTATTACTCATTATAGTTTAAAAAGTGATGTACAAATAAAAATCATTCTAATGAGAAATTTGAGTCATCTCAAAAACAAAGATATCATATGTGTTGGAGTAGTGTATAGCTATATATAGTGGGTATCCATAGTCTAATAATTCAGACCAAATTATAATATGTGTTTAAATAATAGCAAGGCTCCAGAGTCCAGAGTCCAGACCAAAAGGTCATATCCAAAACTTAACTCAAACCCTATTTAATCAAGGCTGAACATAAATGGGCCTATAAGTCCAGATAATTTTTTTGCCACACCAAGGTTAGAGTTAGTTACCTTCAATTAGTAGTCTATAGTCATTATTGAATGTATAATAAAAATTAAAATAATATTTATGAGTTTGAACAAACTATGTAATATAAATATTAAATATTAAATTTAATATACAATGGTAAATAAATTGAAAATATGATATTGAAAATATAAAATGCATACTGCTAAAAATTAAATATAAAAACTCTTTTGTATTTTGTAGCATTTTCAAGATGATGTTGACTATACTTCATCTTCGTCATCACTGCATAAGAAACACATTATATTAGTTTATTTATAAATACATAAGTAACTAATTAATAATATGTAAGTTCAAATAACTTACTCAACATAACAATATTTTCTTGGACGTTTATTTATTCCAAATTCATTATCAATACTTTTTCTCTTCATGTTGACTTCTTTGTTGTTGTCGACTTCGTCTTTATGTGTTGAAATATCATTTGACAACTTGCCCTATTATTTTCAAAAATAAGAGAATATGTAAAATTAAATTATATAATGTGATCTTATAAGTTATTGTAAAATAAAATAAATACCTCATCATGATGAAAATTATCTCTATATTCTTCATGACATATACTCGAAACGGTGAAATTTTCATTTCCACTGGCTAAATTGTAATTAGTGAGTTTTAGTTTAAAAGTAAAACTTCTTCCTACAATCTGCAGAGTTCTATTGGGACAATCTTTTCGTTTGTCTGACAATATAAGCAAAAAATAAGTTAGAACAAAAGGACCATAAAGACATAGATTATATAAAATATTGCATTTGCATTCAATTAGTTTTGTATTCTAAATTAGAAAAAGATGTACCGAAGATGCCTCATTCAAGATTCTTTCGCCATTGTCTTTTCCAATAATATTTTTCACTATGCTATCGAATAGAACAAAAGTTGTGGACCCTGTATTGTCTTCGACGCGCACGTGAACTTTGAATCTAAAAACAAATCCAATTGTCATGAATTAGATTTTTGACAAGATATATGTATATACAGTACAACAACAAAGAATATTAGAAAATTGAAAATTAATAATAAATAGTTTAAAGGTATGGCTAATAAGACTCAAAGATGAATGTTAAAATTATATACGTAATTTATAAAAGTGACATTCATTTGTATTATATAATTTTAACTTACCTCTGATATGGCGTTGTAACAAATTCTTTGCACCTTTCGCAATAATATTGTGTTCCTGATTTTTCTAACTTGACGTAATGTGAATAGCAAGTGTTGTAATGCCAAGAACCACTTGAATTTATTGACATGATTTTCACTTTGCAAACAACATACAATTCCTGTGTAAGAAAATTAACAATTAGTTTTATATCGTGAAGAAGTTATATAATATTATTTTGTATATAATAATGTCTTACCGTAGCTTTCGATCTTTGGCGCTTCACTTCCTCTATAGTCATAATTTCTGCCTTCATATTAAAATTTTCATTTTCTCCTCGAATCAACTGAACTTCTTTACTCAATTGTTCTCTGCAATTGAAAAAAATAAGGAAAATAATATGTCATGGAATGTAATTTACGCATTACATATGAAAAAACGCATATGTTTAAAGAAAATTTATACCCTTTCATGAATGATGCGATTTCTTCAATATCCGGACTTGTGTAAATCTTTGTTGCACTTGTTGATGAAAGTGTTGGCTCACCTGTTGATAAAAATTAAATATTTATGTGGATTGAAAAGTATAAATAAATTCAGCATTAATGTTACAACGTATGTAGAAATGAAACAACCTTGTACATGTATTTTAATAAATAAACTTGCATCAATTACCTCTATAAGTCTTCACATTATTTGAGGTAATTATAATTACCATTGAGTCTGATGATTTGCAATTGCTAAACTCACTGCTTGTTTCAATCGCTTTTTGGCCCCAAAAAGTTGCGTTCACTTGCTTGTTTCTTTAGATGAAACGTAGGATTAAATTGCAAAACACAATGAATTATTTATTTTATGCGTCATCATTAAATCGAAGCTCTTGTTGTATTTCTGGCCAATAAGGATTGCAAGCGACAGTGAGGAATATGTCAGGTTTGCCAAAACGTTGAACCAATGCCATAGCATCCATGTACCTTTTACGCATGTCTCTTGGCCCACCTATAAAAGATGTTGGAAGAACAATCCTACGTCCAATATTTGAACCAATGCTTTCACCCATATCAATAGAATCCATAATCCCTTGGTACAACTCTGAACGTATCCCATCTTGTCTATGACGAATAAAATCTAACCTAGATGTCTCTAACTTGACATACATGTCAACGACGTATTGCTGCAAAAGTCTTCCAGAATGTAATAGAATAGAATTCCTTACATCCCTAATCTGAAGTTTATAACAATAATACTCGCGACAAGATACACAATTCCTCTTCCGTCTAGAATATACTGTGAAAATAGAACAAAATATTTAAGTTCAATATAAAAATAACAAATATAAAAAAAGTAAATTATTTAACGAAGGTAGGAAATGAAAACATTTACCTTCATTTTCATTATCAAGTAACTCTTCAGTAGAGTTGACTAAATGAGGATCAAGAATGGCATCTGTGTTGTAATTTCCATGTGATTCAGTGGTAAATTTTCTCTGAATTCCATCGTGCCAACCTACGTCTCCATACGGGAATAATAAAAGGTATTGTAAAGGATCGTAACAACCGTAGTAGTAATTGATTCTATGGCTACTTCCGGAGTGACTATAGACAAGGATATCCCTTTTAGTTGGCTGAGCACATGTGTTATCATCTATCCAAATAGCAGCAACTTGAGAAGTAGTGGGCATATTAAATACTCTCTGATCAAGACTAACACTTGAAACTAATTGAACAACTCGATCTTCTAAATTTTCCTTATTTTGTAAAGTGCGAAAAAAACTTGCATATGGATTTTTCGCAAGAATACTAATTAACCTTGCCAAAATTGTCTCTTTCATCCTATCAGAACAATGCATTCGGTTTTGCACTTCATGATCAGTATCATAAAAGTACAGTTGCAAATAAGAAGGATGCTCCTTGTTAGGAAGTAAATTATTTATAAAATGATGAATTTGGCCTTGCACTCTAAATGTATATACACCCATATTACTTTTGGCATACTCTCTCTCGCACTTTACGCCAAAAGAAGTAAAACCAAAATTGGTGTTATAAGTACGGATGTACATCAAAAACTCACGTGTTTCTTCATTGTTTGAAGTAAATAGGTCGAACATTTCTTCAGGAACAACATTAGGAACGAGGGTTACTTGACCGTTTGAACAATAGAAACTATTAGATTCATGAAAAAACTTCTTCGCATTGCAATTTTGACAAGAGTTTACTAATGGTAACACATCCGCTGAACTTGCAACGTGGTCAAACGTGGTTTTGCATTCCGGGGACATATAAATAAAAAATAAAAAAGAAAGGTAACGTAATTTCTAAATTATTAATTAAATTTATTCATTTTGGTTTATAGCATTTACCATACTCAATATTTCATAGAATATTTTGTGAAGTTTCAAATTCATACCTCGATCATTCAACTCTTTCTTTTCACTCCTTAGTTGTCTTTGGCGAGCCCGCTTCATTTCTTTTTCTTCCTCCGTTACAAATTTACGTTTCAAACTATCCACCTCCCTACGATTAGTATTTTTTTGCTTTCCTTACAAAGTCTTCACTATTGTTGATAACTCTTAAGTTTCTAACCATGGTAACTCGTTAATGCAAGGTAAAATGGTTATACTTAATGAGTTTTAATATGAGATTGTTAAACTACAATCCAATGAAACAAACATTAGAGTACTAATTAAAAAAATAAATAATGTTAATTTAATATTCAAAAGGAGATGGAAAGTAAGCAATGAAGTTCTTGTGTCTTTTATACACAAACATATAACTAATTTAGATTACAACTCTAACATAATGCTCATTATGTACAATTAATCTAAGGCCACAATTGGATCCAAAATAATAATCGCACGGGGGTTCATTTAATCCTTCAAGATTTTTAAGGATAGATAAGAGTGGCACAAGATAAAAGCATTTGCTACATTGCATTACAATTTATCACCATAATAACTTCATCAGTAAGAATTTAAAACTTCCAAATCCCATACCAAACCAACGGTTGTTGACAATGGTCATTGCTGAAGTGTTTATTCATAAATTTAAAACTTCGAGTTTGCAATTTTATAGGTGGGAAGAAGTTGCTTACACCGCAACCACGTTTGAGAACGGGATTTTTTTCAGTGCTGGAATTGTCAGTTGGAGTTGCCAAGCATGGAAAGCCAATCGGTTTAGATGAGAAGATCAAGGTGGATCTAATTGTAATTGGGTCTGTTGTAGTTGATCCAAAGACAGGAGTTCGACTTGGCAAGGGAGAGGTAACACAGTAACACTGTTTAATCCATTATAAAGTGTTTTCTTGTTATCGTAGTTTTAATTCATTGGTTTTCACCCATCAAGATTAACTAAGTATGTTGGGCATTGTAGCTTTAGAAAATGGGAATTCATTTCGAAGACTTAAAATTAATGTTGTCCAAACTATTGAGAGCATATTCTTCATAAAAGGCCAAGACTTGTGGTCTTGTGGTCTCAAAGTCTAAAATTAAAGATTTTGTTAATCTATCTTCTTTTCATTGGTCTTATTTTTCTTCATATTCATATTTATAGGTATATTCTATAATGCTACTGAGATCATTATGATTTAAATCCTTGCTCTTGTTGGAATTATCAATTAAATTATTTACTTTTTCCTCTTATCTTAGTTCTATTGGATCATAATACATACATTTCACCACTACAAAAAGTCCAAATAATGGTTCTTTTGCTATGAATGCAGATTATTACATCAAGATTAGCTTTGAGATTTGCACAAAATGATACCAGTAAAGGCTGAAATGGTTTTATGTAGTCTTGGTATTATTTCGAATGTCATCTAGCAACATTTGCATTTACATGAATCGCATCTAGCAACATTTGCATAATAACTGAAGAATGATAACTTGTATGCAAAGAGATTCTATAACAAGCAGTTATAAAAATAATTTTCATAAAACAATATCAAATGCAATTTGAATTAGCAAGTGCCAATTTCATAGTTCAAAGTTAGGAACTTGGCACTGGGAAACAACCCCAAGTTCTACCAACAATAGAACAAGTCATTCTACTCCCATTTTCCAAGTCATCTTCATCTTTATAATAATATAAGATTCATCTAAAAGATTGGATTAAACTCAATCACCTCGAACTCTTCCGCAAAATACTTCCACTATAAAAATGCTTAATAGGTAATACCAAGAAATGAAACAATATGTACCATCATTCCATGAAATTCGTGAATTTATATCAAGATAATAAATTACAACAACTTGCCGCACAGAATATAGATGGTGCCAATTGCCAAGCTTTGATCATTAAAGCTACTAAATAGTTCTAACACCCATAAATTTACAACATGATGATTGATACCCAAACTTTCTTATTAGTCTTCTGCTTTAATACCAATTTTTCTATCTTATTTCTTATGCTTGTTTAAATTGCAAGACAAGTGTTGCAACAAGTTTTCGCAAGACATTACAGTTTGCAGCACGGGTGCATTGAATGCTCATATTTGCTTACTTGTTGATGCTTTAAACAGAGCCAGATGTACTTAATTGATATAGAAAGAATACAGCATACCTGTTGAAAACATGGTTCCAAAGAAGAATGCAATCTCCCGTGATGCAGATTTATGAGAATCAGAACCATGAACACATTTAAGAGTTATATCCGTCCCACACTCGTATGCTGGTATGAACAGGAGGAACCACGTCTAAGCAAAGCACCTTTAGATAATTCATCGAACACATAGAAGGCATAGAATCAAAACAATTCAAGACTCATGATTGATTCCTCTCCCCTAACAACCCCTCCAACCCTTGCAACAATATCAGTAACTAACAACAATGATTCAACACCCCCATTAATGGGAATCCCTAAAATTTGAGAATCGGAATAGGGTCCATTATGTTAAAGTAGGACACTCGTTCCTGTTGAGTTTCCATTGTTATGTGAGAATCGGAATCAGAGAAAAAAAAATAGAGCGATGATTGACTTACCTTTATGGGTGTTGTTGTGGTAATTGTTGATGGAGAGAGAGACGTGGGAGAAGAGGAAGGAGTATAAATCAATTGTTATGCGAGAGAGAGATGTGAGAGAGAGACGTGAGAGAGAGACGTGAGAGAAAAGAAAGGGGACGTGAGAGAGAGAGAGAGACGTGAGAGAAGAGGAAGAAGGAGGATATTGTTATGTGAGAGAGACGTGAGAGAAAAGAAAGGGACGCACGAGATTTAGATTGGGTGGGAGAGGGACAACGCACAAGAAAAAATTGTGTAGAAGAGGGACAAAAAAATAAATTTGATTACGACTCAAAAATTTGTGATTCGTGCTTTTATATATATGATAGATATAGAAAGTAGAGATGAGATGCATTAGAAAATGGCCAGAGAGAGAAAAAGACGCACAAGAAAATAGAAAGAGGAGAGGAAGATGCACGAAAAGGAGAAAAGGGATTGCCGAATTGATTACAATAGAAGGCCGAGTTCCATAAAAGAAGCCCGACTCTCGGCCACAATTCATCTTCTATTCCCTAATCAGCTATCTTTGACTTCGATTCTCTCTTTCTCCCTCCTTTCTAATTTTTCTATTCTTTTGTTTTATGTTCCACCATATGAGAGACTAAACTCATGACCTAGGCAAGACTGCGAGGGAGGTTCGACTGTTCACATCAATGATTTGTGAGATTTATTTATATTAATTGCATTGCTTTTCATTGTTATTTTATTTCTTTTGATATTGTTTGAATAATTAGAGTTAAATTTATATTTAAACTCTAATTTAATCGCCAGTGAGTCATAAGCATCCATCCTTATGCAATAAGACCGCACTAGTGACAACTGATCCTACCAATTGATTGGCCTCTTTTGGGACCGGTTAAATACCTTAAGTATCTAGGCTAAATCGAACACACTAGTGATTTGGTTGTCTAGGCGTAATGCCTTCACGAAACTCATTGTAGTCATCGTGTTAAATCTAATGCGCTTGAGTATAGGGTTATACGTTTAGGTAAGGAAGTAGTCATTGTCGTACCTTGGCTATCGAGATTAGGAAGTGCAAGGAACCATGTACGTTACCAAGTCTATAGCTACACTAGAATACTTTTGATTTGTATATTTTACATAAATTGAAGACCAAATCCAATCTTTTAACCGAACCAAAATTGTATGTATTGACCTAGGAGTTTTTATTAATTGTTTTCAAATGATTTTCATTGATTTATTTATTTTACTAATATTTAGAATAGTTATATTATTTATTCTTTCTTAAACCCCCGATCTCCCTTTTTGTCATTTTTGACCTTAGAAAGATTACCAATCTCTGTGGGATTGACCCTTTACCACTATTCTATAAAATCGTTAGTTTATGTATATTATTTTATTGATGCGTTCGGTTTGTATCAATTTTTGGCGCTATTGCCGGGGATTGATTTTTCTTTCTTTGATTTTTATTTTATATTATTTACTTTATTTTATCTTCTATTTAGTCAATTGCCTTTAACACTTTTGTAGGTAATTCCACAATGGCCTCCTACTTCCACAACTATGGTCAATTTGAAGACTCATACTATTATGGTGTGAATAGGGTAGGTATGTCAAGTAATGGACATCAATTTTTAATATGCATTCTTTTGTGCAACAAGATGAGGTTTGTTGAAATTGTGGGGAGTAATTTCATCCCACGTATGCTTGTCCTTACTATACGAAGTATAGGAATGATCGTGGTTCTAGCTATGCATCGCCACAACCCAATTTCTATATGTCTAGGCAAAGTCCACAGATTCCTCAAGATGAAGAGAGGTTTATACAAGACATGATGTATGACTTGATCTTTAGAGAACTGCCTTTTCAACAAAGTCATCAATAATGTTAGGAATGGAAATCCATTGCATACATTGAGAGAGATATGATCTCCGATTGGCTTTCTCAAAACACTGTTTAACAACCTTTGCAGGAGGATATGCAGCATATAATCTCAAAGTTGCAAAATTCAGAAACTCAAGTTACTACTATACTTGAGCATTCGATGGATGAGAAAAAGTTGTCTCCACAATCAGTTTCTGACTCAGAGGAGACCGTGAATGGTGTTATATTGAAAAAGATTGAGTTTGAATAGTTCTCAATTATGGACGAGTATTTAAGAGAACTAGAGGAAACACTAGAAGTCTCTTCACATGAGTCGAACATTACCATTAATTGCACATAATAAAGATGATGAAGTTGAGAAAGAAATTGGAGTCATTTTAGAAAGGTAGGAGGAACTGCAAAAAGAGAGCAAGGAAAACCAACCTCTGGTGTTGGTGAAGCCACCCACCCTCTCATGCATATTCTTTACACCTTACAAGGGAGTGGAAGTAAATGAGCATTCGTAGATTTTCTACACTTCTGACACCTTTGTGTTGGACGATCATGATGTGACATATTCTTTTGTGTTAGAGGTCCCGAATGAGCTCCTAAGTCTTAAAGAGGGCATGCCTATTTCATTGCTCAAATATGTAGATGCGCCATTTGTTGTTGACATTTCGAAAGGAGAGGGCATCACATGATGAATCATGTCAAGTCTAGCCAAAGACTTAAAGAAAGTCGCTCATTGGGAGGCAGCCCAACTTTGTTTTTATTTCTTTTATTTCTTGCATTTATTTCAGTTTTAGTTTTTTTATGTTTAATAAACCCTAACTTGGTTTCTTGGGTTTTGGCAGGTGGTATGTTATGTTTGATGAGCACTGGAGGCACTAAAGCACCCCCTGAATTTTGTTAGGTTTGGTTTTGGATTTCATTTTATAGCATAATTTGAGCATTTGTTTTGGGAATTAACATATTATAAGGATTTTAGGTATTTCGAGACATGGTTGGACATATCCAACTTAAGTCGCCGCATTAGTGGCGGGTCTTTGAGTAGACCCAAAGCCTTATATCTCATTCCATCATCTTGTTGATTTCACCTTTAGTTGAAAAACTTTGTGCATGCTCGCAAGATTTGATAGAAATCAATTGAGTTAACTCTTATGCTTATTATTTCTTGCTCTTATTATGATGATTTTATTTCATACTTTCCTTAGTCACCTACATGAGATATTTTGTGCACTCACTAGTTTTTGGAGAATTTTCTTATGCATGCATTTGTATCATCTTCTTATTTATCTATCCATGTTCGTTTTTACCACTATTTTTTTTCTTTTTGTTGCATGGATTCCTCAACTTGTTTTGAAACTTGAGGACAAGGTTCAAAATAAGTTTAGGGGTACTTTAGGATTTGTGGATTGAGTTAGATGGATTTTGTGTGAAAGGCCGTAAGTGGGATTGTTTAAGTTTTTTCAATTGTATGCGGTTATATATGCGATTAACGGAAGGTAATGGTGGTGTTTAGTATATCTTATTCTTTCATCTCTTCCATTTCTTTTCCCTCCATACTTCTCTATCTCACTTCATTAGGAGTTGATACACTTTCATGCATGTGTTTAGTATAGTTTTCATTTTTCTTATTGTTTAGAGTCACCTGAAATTTTGTTTCATGCCTTTGGTTGTTGATGAGTGCACTACGGTTGCCTTTTTTACTTGAGACTTAAGAAAAATTAGGAAAAACACTCACTCGAGTCTGTAGCCCGACATTTCTATGATTTCATGATTATGGACTTAGTATGATGGTTAAAGCTTGTGTTAGATACCAAAAAGGGCAGACGGTCAAAATTGTGCAAGTGATAATATTTTAATTCACATTGGAGAATTTGTTTAATCATAATGAAAGTGAGAAGAGTTAACATGAGTTTTCTTAAAATAAAATATAGAGAGTCCCACATGAATTCCAAAGGAAATGGAGTAGGGAATCTTGTGGTGGGAAAAAGTGAGGAAAGCGGTCTACAGGAAATGGAGCAGTGGCCGTATTACTTGAAAAAAATGAAAAAAAGTATATAGAGAGTATATATATATATATATATATATAATGAATAGGCGAAATTCTATGAGAACTCCTAAAATAAAAAGATTTAGCTCGAGTGCTTATAACTAGATTAAGTGAAATTGTAAACTTGCGTGCTTGAATGTATAGACTAAGAAAACTCGTGAGTAGTTGATGACCTTCGTCTTGAACAAATCTATGTCTTTAAAGTGCGATCTTAATTGTGTTTGGGTTGCGGTTCTTAACATATCATAACTCTGAAATTTCTTGAGTGGCTTGTTAACTTGGAGACTATGTAAACCTAAGGAACTCCATGAATTTTGAATCAGGTGTAGGATTAGTTGAGTCTATGCATAACTATATTAGGAGTCTAGTTTATATTTGTGTGTTTGTCATTTACATATTTGCTCAGGACGTGCAAAGTCCTTAGTTTGGGAATATTTGTTTAGTCGTTAATTATGTAATATTATATATAGTTTATTTATATATTTTTTATTGTCAAGTCTCCAAAATATTAGTCCAATTTTATTTATTTGTTTTATAAGGGTTAACGGTGCACGGTTGAATCCGAAGTAATAAACTACGCAAAATCGAGTATTCAATATGCCCAGATTCGTTTTACACCATAAATAGTGGTAGTGCGTATTTCGAGGCAAATTTGGTGGGCCCACATGTGATGAGCGTGTCATGGTGATTGATGAAGATTAAGTGGAGCATCATGGTGTTGATGCATTAATGCAACATTCGGTTTTGGTTTGTTATATATAGGAAAATATATATAAATATAAATATATATATATATATATATATATATATATAAAAGCACGAATCATAAATTTTTGAGTGGTAATGAAATTTACCTATTTGCCCATACTTTTTTTTAGTCTCCAAATCAACATTTTCTTTTGTATCCAAATCAAACTCTAACTCCTTATCAATCCACTACACGTTTTTTATTTATTTATCTCCAAATCAATCATGAACTCATTCTCATCAATCCAATACACTTTTTTTGAGGAAGTAATGCCCTAGCATGATTAGCTTGTTTTTTCATTCACATCTTATCTCAATCACAGTAGAGAATATTGATAAGCAAAAAAATGTACTTGTATTTCTAATTTTTAAATTTTAATTACAATTTTAAATTTTGTTAATAAATTCTTAGAAATTAATTCTCGCAAGCGAAGCGAGCAGGGGAATCATGCGTAGCACGTCTTGAAACTAGTATATATATATATAGAAAGTAGAGATGGGATGCATAAAGAAACGAACGCACAAGAAAATAGAAAGAGTAGATGAGGACGCACGAAAAGGAAAAAAAAAGGATTGCCGAATTGATTACAATAGAAGGCGGACTTCCATAAAAGAAGCCCGACTCTTGACCTCAATTCATCTTATATTCTCTAATGGGTTATCTTCGACTTCGATTCTATCTTTCTCCCTCCCTTCTAATTTTTCTATTCTTTGTTTTGTGTTCCATCATGGGAGACTAAACTCATGGCCTAGGCAAGATTGCGATGGAGGTTCGACTGTACACATCAATGGATTTGTGAGATTTATTTATATTAATTGCATTACTTTTCATCGTTATTTTATTTCTTTTGGTATTGTTTGAATAATTAGAATTAAATTCATATTTAAACTCTGATTTAATCACTAGTGAGTCATAAACATCCATCTTTATGCAATAAGACCACACTATTGGCAATTGATTGACCTCTTTTGGGACCGGTTGAATACCTTACGAATCTAAGCTAAATCGAACACACGAGTAATCCGGTTGTCTAGGTGTAATGTGAAGGTCACCCAAGAGGGGGGTGAATTGGGTTACCGAGTAGTTTTTGCCCTTTTAAAAACTTTGTGCGTAATTTACAACAATGATGTATATATAAGCTATGCAAGTAAAAGAAATTGCGGAAATATAAAATAACACGTGATTTATAGTGGTTCGATCCAACGATCTACATCCACTACCTAACCTCCTCAGTTAGGATTTCAACCCACTTATATTACCAATAAGTGTTACAACCTAAGCATCACCTAGGATTTTCCCACCTAGCCGCAACTAGGATTTTCCCACCTAGACTCCTCTAGGATTTTCCTCACCTAGCCTCAACTAGGATTTTTCCCACCTAGCCGCAACTAGGATTTTCCCACCTAGACTCCTCTAGATTTTCCTCACCTAGCCGCAACTAGGATTTTCCCCACCTAGCCTCAACTAGGATTTTTCCCACCTAGCCGCAACTAGGATTTTCCCACCTAGACTCCTCTAGGATTTTACCCACCTAGCCGCAACTAGGATTTTTCTCACCTAGACGCAACTAGGATTTTTCCTTTCGACTTAGATCCCACTAAGTCTTACAATCATTCAATTACAACAATTCTGCTGGAAATACAAAGATACACTTTACAACAAAAGTGGTATCAAATTCAAACACAAGCAAGCCACCTAGAGCCTAACTCTTATGCATGCAAGTGTGAGTATAAATGGAATATGCAAAATATGTTACTGATGTTGATGCAAATTCCAAATCTGAAATCGTTTCAAAAACTTAATATATATGTGTGAAACCGATTTCGAGTATAAGAACAAAAGTTTAGCAAGAATCAAGTTTAAGTGCAATACTTTTGTTCAAATCAATCTCAGAGTTTGATAAGATAAATTTAAGTACAAAAACTCAGAGAAGAGGTTGTTACAAATTCCAAATTTGAAATCGTTTCAAAAACTTAATACATTCGTATGAAAACCGATTTCAAGGCTAAGAACAAAAGTTTGACAAGAATCAAGTTTAGGTGCAACACTTTTGTTCTAATCAATCTCAGAGTTTGAGAGTATAAATTTTAAGTACAAAAACTCAGAGAATATGTTCAAACACACATACCAAAATGATTTTCAAATCAACTACTCAAAATATATAGATTAAGCACAAGTAAGATTTGTAGATCTAGAAATTTCTTACAACCAGAAGAATGACAGAAGAGATCAGCTCACTGGAGTGATTATTGAACTCCTTTTGAAAGCCTCAAATGTCTTTGGATATGTGAGCTAAAGAACAGCCACTGAGATCTCCCTTATTTCTTCACAAAAATATGATTTCTACCTTGTAGATCTATTGATTTTGAGTGTGTTTGTTCTTGATGTTTAAAACCAAGTTTGTGGTGGTTTTATAGTGGTAGGAATTCCAATATAGCCGTTTATGGCCGTTCTAGGAATCCAGGAAATCAAAAATTCAAATTCAAAGCTTGATTTCCAAAAGTCAAAGCTTGATTTCCAAAAGTCAAAAATTCCAATATAGCGCGCTAATGACATTATTAGCGCGCTAACTCATGAGGACAGAATAATTAATTTATCCCTTTGTGTTAGCGACCCTTAAACTTGTCAGGGACCTAACCAACCCTTATATAACATGTTATACATGTTTATTATGAGTCATTAAGCCTATTTGGGTGGTCCGGATATTTTTACAAATCCCGAAAACGAAAATTCATGATTTCATAATGTATTAGGGGCTTTTCTCGCAAATTTTCGTTTTCTTTTTAAATACATTTCAAAAACGAGTTTTTCTTTTTCGAAAACATTTATAATGAACTCTAATATGCAAATGACCATTCACACAAAGTTTTCACATTGTTTAAACTCATTTACCTAGTTAAGTGTTTAAAATCCACTTTTAAACTTTGAAATCAACTTATGACTTTGAGAAATGATTTCGAAAACTTGATGTATGCATGAACTAATGCATTTGGCTTGTGTGAAAGAATTTGTATACCTTACATTGGTTTTACAAATTGCGGTTTGAACTTTTCTTCTTCATTTATGCCGAGTCTTGAACTTGTATTGCTTGAGTACTCTTGAAATGTTGTAATGCATCACTTATTCCAACAAGCTTTCCATATTTCTTGAATACATTTTCACCTTGTTTGTTTGTCTCCATATTCCCTGATGTGTTGTATTGCATCCTTTAACACAAACTGAAATACTTGATTAGTACATTTTCACTTTGTTTGTTTCCATCAAAATCTCGGTAGGAATGTGAATGACTAACCACTTAGTCCAACAATCTCCCCCTTTTTGATGATAACAAACAATGTGAACTTTAAAGGTGTGAAAACACAATCTAAATGTATATCACATTCAACACATCAATCTTTTCAAGTTTAACCACATTTATCTTCAAATATGGAAGTTCAAAACCAACAACCGTTTCAAATATACCAAGATAAAAACCTTTCATGTTCAACACCACATTTTTCAAACATTTTTCAAACTTCAAACCTTTCAAGTTCACCACATTTTTCTCCCCCTTTTGATATTATCAAAAAGCGGGGTCAAGCATCCACAATATTTCTCCCCTTTCATGTATACCAAAAAAAAACCAACAACTTTTTCAAGTATACCAATATATGCAGGTTAAAATTATTAACTTGATACCAGTTACAAAAATCAATAATATTAACTTATCAACTTGATACCAGTAAAAATGAGAATTATGAACCCGATACCAATATATACCAATGAAAATAACACCCTTTCATATCGTCCTTTCAAAAATTATAACAATAGCAAAGATATCACAATATCTCCCTTTCAAGTTCTACCTTTTCTCCCCCGTTTGATATTATTAAGACAATGGGGTCAAGTATCTGCAAAGATAGACACGATTCAAACAATACGAGAGAAATAAACTCTCCCCCTCACTTTATGCTTATCAATAAGCAATATACCAAGATAAAAGCATTCTCCCCCTTACTTTAGCAATAAATTTCTCCCCCTTACTTTATGCATATCAATAAATAACACGGTATACCATGATAAAAACATTCTCCCCCTCACTTTATGCAAATTAATAAAGAACATACGGAAGCGATACACATGCATAGACTAGAAAACATAGTGAAGCACAAAATAGCCATAAAGAAAACTCAGAGATACGCAAAAAATCATGATATAAATAGCAAAAGTAATGAGATTGCATAATTGTGGCTTAACATGAGTTTGACCAATTAGAACACCTAAGACTAACATATTAGAGCCTAATGCTTATCTAGGTGTATCTAAACGCTTCTTCTAGACGATGGTGGTGGATAGTCGAACTAGAAGCGTTGTCATCTCGCACCTGGCCGCCGGAAGCCGTTGACTCTCAATACGACGAAGCCGATCACCATGATTCCGAAGAGTCGTCTCGACGGCATTGAATGATTGAGTCATATACTCTTGCAAATTTCGCACTGAAAGCCGATACATATGCCAACGAAGGTGACATATTAGGAGGGGTGTTAAGCCGCTAAATGTAGAAGGATGTGGAGGCGGTGCGATTCCTCGTCTTTCTTGCTCCGAATCGTAGAATCTTGAGCTCTTTCATGATCACCATCATTATCATTGTGACATGCTTCTCCCTCATCACCAGCCTGGTCATCATCGCCGAGATGATAGCTATACTCCAAAAAATCTGGCACATCAAACGGATCGTCCGTAGAAATAGGAGACTCGTATCCGCCGTGATGCTGAGTATAAGGAATAGCATCATCCCTAGTCCATTGCTTCCTCTCACGAATATATCGATATTTCATGGCTTTCAATGTGGCCATGTCAATAGAGTCAAAAACACTGAGAGGACGACCGCCTAACGCAAGATCTACTTGTGCAGACTCCAAGTAGGATGTAATAAGATGGGCGTAAGGAAGATGACGACCGGCGCTGCATGTGCTAGTCATATAGCCGATGAGAATGTGAGGAAGGCTGAGGGGTAGCATGAGAAATAAATGACCGAGTATGAACATGTCAAGTAGAGTGACATAGTTCTTGCTACCTCCTCTTGGAAGAATAACCTTATGAAGTACCTTATGAAGAAGATGAGGTACTAACTTAAAGTCGGTATCCGTGATACCGGTCGGATAGACGGTTAAGTTACTCTTGGACCGTAGAAAGGAATTAAGGACTTCTAAACGGTCGAATGGCCAACTTAAGAACTTGCACACAACCGTGGTCGATGGAGGGTGCAATGGGAGGTGAAGCCGTTGAGCAAGATTTTCCGGTGTAATCTCAATGGCGAGGCTACCAACGGATGAACGAAGTACAAATTGATTTGTGGTTTCAAGGTTGGAATAGAAGACTCTAACCAAAGGAGGGTTGTAATTAGCCCGATGAGTACAAAAATTTGTCCACCCCGCCGCGTCTAGAATTTCCCGAATTGGGAGATAAGCCTTATCAAAGAAGGCAACATCTACAATTGCGGGACGTATAATTTTGGCGTCCGTAAGTCGTGGAGTTACCAATTCTAGGACTGAGGAAGACTCATGAATGGCTTTGGCACGACCCTCACGTAGTGGGGCATTTGCGGAGGGGAAACAAGGTGAGTAGACTCATCACTAGACGAAGATGATTGTACAATACGACGACTAGAAGGACGTCGTGAGGACGTTCCTTGGGTTGAACGTGATGGATTGGGGGCGGTAGGTGCACCCGTTCGAGAAGAAGGGCGGTTTGAAGGGCGACGTGATGACATATTGAAACAAGGAATGGAAGAAATCGACAAAGAATGGAGAAGATTTGTACCTTGAAGGAGTGGAGAGCACGGTGGAGAGTCCCCTGGAGAGTGGATTTGACAAGAGGAGAGGAGTTGCTTTGTGTTTGAGGTAAGTTGTTTATGAAATTTTAGGTTATAAAACCCTGACCGAGCGATATTAGTTAGCGTGCTCATTCCTCTCTGGAATTTTTCGGTCGCAGGGCTATTAGCGCGCTAATTCGCTCTATTAGCGCGCTAATTCCTCTCTGGAATTTTTGACAAAAAATTTTGAACTTTTGCAATTTAGCTCCGATTCTTCTCAAACTTTATGGACACTTCAATAACATCATATAAAAAGGTTTAGAATAGCTAAAACATATGTAGAAGGTCCGATTCTCGAAACATCCCTAACTCACGCCGAATTCTTGAAAATTGCTCTCTAGGCAAAGGCTTAGTGAATATATCGGCTAGTTGATCCTATATGGACACATGGATGAGTTTTAACATTTCCTCCTTTTTGGATGTGATCACACAAAGAATGGTGTCTAATCTATTGTGCCACAATCATGCATCACAATTACTTTGTGCATTCAAACATGAAACATTTTGCATATTCATCTCATCAAAGTTAATGACATAAACGTTTTATCTATATATGCAAATAACTAAGGTTTCATGCTTCTTATTTCTAACAATGTATTTTGATGATTCAAACATAACATAAAATCCTTTGTCACACTTAGCAAATTAAGTTTCAAACCATCAACAAGATAAACGTTAGAAATAGAAAATAAATTGTTCTGAAACAGCTTCGAGACCAATAACTCTTCCTTTGTTGTTGTCTCCAACTGTAACCGTTCCACCATCATGCCGCTTTAGTTTAATAACTTGATGTGCATCTTCGGTCATGTGTCTTGAGCACCCTTTGTCCAAGTACCATGGGGTGCTTTTCCTCGCAACCTATACTATGGGAAACACACTAGATTTTGGTACCCAAACACCTTTGGGTCCGAGAGTGTTAGTGTCATAAACATTTTTAGCTACCCATGCTAGTTTACCCATTTTTACCTTTTGTAATGTACATTTCTTGATCATGTGAGTCTTGTTGCATTTATAGCATCTACGATCATCATTTAGCAATTTCTTGTAGCTTAACAAGTTTGCTCCGTAACCTATGCCTCTTTTATTAAGTGCACGTCGTTGTGCTCCTAACATCATGTCAAACATTTGTTTCCCGTTTGTAAACTTATGAACCGTGCTAGTCAAGTCCTCTACTTCCTTTACTAAAGCATCTCTTTCCTTTATGACTTCATTTAAGTCATTTTGGAGATCATCAATAATCTCATTTTGTGACTCTATTTCACTAATTGCAATGATCAAACTCTTTTTGAGTTGTTTAGTGTTTTTGACCTCCTTTTTCAATTCTTTTCTAAGCTTATCAATATTTGGAACATCATTCAAATCATTAACATTATCAAAATTGAAAATATTAGAGTTTACCTCGCCTTGTGCTGTGAGACAAAATATTGCCTTCTCACTTTCTCGATTCGGATTCGAATTTGATGATGATGAGTCATCCCAAGTTGCTTTGAAACTCTTCTTTCCTTTGTCAAATACCTTCTTGGTTTTGCACTCGTCTTGACGTGACCCGGTTTGCCGCAACCGTAGCATATTATTTCGTTTGGTTTTCCTTCCTTGCTTCCACTTCGCAGCCTTCTTCTTGTACTTATCTCGTTTGTACACGGCCTTATTTAGCTTTCTTGAAATCATTGCTACTTCTTTCTCAAGATCATTTTCATCATATGATTCCTCATTTTCGATGACCTCTACGATGCACTTGGGAGCTACTTGCCTTTAAAGCGATTTCTTTTCTTGAGCTTTTAGTCCCTCCACTTAGTGCTTCCAATCTTGCTCTGTCTTTTAGTTCAAATTCATGAGCTGTTAGCTCTCCGCATAATGCATCGAATGTATAATCTCCAAGATTTTGAGCTGATTGGATAGCGTATTTCTTGGCATCCCATTCCTTAGGCAAGCCTCTAAGGAATTTATATACTGAAGTTTCTTGATCATAATTCTTGCCTAGATTCTTGATCTCATTTAGTAGCTTCGTGAATCTAGTGATGGCGGTAGCTATGTCTTCATCAGCCCCAACTCGGAAAGTTTCATAATGTTCCTCAAGTATTCTCAACTTGGTCTTCTTTACTTGCATGGTACCTTCATAATGTACCTCAAGCTTTTCCCATACTTCCCTTGCCGTTTGACACGCACTTACTCTGTTAAATTCATTTTCACTAAGTGCACAGAATAAGTGATTCATAGCTTGATCATTAGAAAGCTCAAGCTTTATCTCCTCTGTGGTATACTCTTTCAATGGCTTATCCGGTGGAGTATAGCCATTTTCAATTGCGTCCCATAAAAATCTATTTTGTGCTCTAATATAAAATTTCATTCTTACTTTCCAATGAGCATAATTGGTTCCATCAAAATATGGAGGCCTACTCGAAGTGGTGCCTTCCCGAAGGCGAATTTGGATCTAAAGTTTGCATCCTTGCACAAAAGCACTCAAAGATACGTTAGTAACACTTTGAGCAATAACCTCTCTCGATACCAATTGAAGGTCACCCAAGAGGGGGGTGAATTGGGTTACCGAGTAGTTTTTGCCCTTTTAAAAACTTTGTGCGTAATTTACAACAATGATGTATATATAAGCTATGCAAGTAAAAGAAATTGCGGAAATATAAAATAACACGTGATTTATAGTGGTTCGATCCAACGATCTACATCCACTACCTAACCTCCTCAGTTAGGATTTCAACCCACTTATATTACCAATAAGTGTTACAACCTAAGCATCACCTAGGATTTTCCCACCTAGCCGCAACTAGGATTTTCCCACCTAGACTCCTCTAGATTTTCCTCACCTAGCCTCAACTAGGATTTTTCCCACCTAGCCGCAACTAGGATTTTCCCACCTAGACTCCTCTAGGATTTTCCTCACCTAGCCGCAACTAGGATTTTCCCCACCTAGCCTCAACTAGGATTTTTCCCACCTAGCCGCAACTAGGATTTTCCCACCTAGACTCCTCTAGATTTTACCCACCTAGCCGCAACTAGGATTTTCTCACCTAGACGCAACTAGGATTTTTCCTTTCGACTTAGATCCCACTAAGTCTTACAATCATTCAATTACAACAATTCTGCATTGAAATACAAAGATACACTTTACAACAAAAGTGGTATCAAATTCAAACACAAGCAAGCCACCTAGAGCCTAACTCTTATGCATGCAAGTGTGAGTATAAATGGAATATGCAAAATATGTTACTGATGTTGATGCAAATTCCAAATCTGAAATCGTTTCAAAAACTTAATATATATGTGTGAAACCGATTTGAGTATAAGAACAAAAGTTTAGCAAGAATCAAGTTTAAGTGCAATACTTTTGTTCAAATCAATCTCGAGTTTGATAAGATAAATTTAAGTACAAAAACTCAGAGAAGAGGTTGTTACAAATTCCAAATTTGAAATCGTTTCAAAAACTTAATACATTCGTATGAAAACCGATTTCAAGGCTAAGAACAAAAGTTTGACAAGAATCAAGTTTAGGTGCAACACTTTTGTTCTAATCAATCTCAGAGTTTGAGAGTATAAATTTTAAGTACAAAAACTCAGAGAATATGTTCAAACACACATACCAAAATGATTTTCAAATCAACTACTCAAAATATATAGATTAAGCACAAGTAAGATTTGTAGATCTAGAAATTTCTTACAACCGAGAAGAATGACGGAAGAGATCAGCTCGGAGTGATTATTGAACTCCTTTTGAAAGCCTCAAATGTGCTGGATATGTGAGCTAAAGAACAGCCACTGAGATCTCCCTTATTTCTTCACAAAAATATGATTTCTACCTTGTAGATCTATTGATTTTGAGTGTGTTTGTTCTTGATGTTTAAAACCAAGTTTGTGGTGGTTTTATAGTGGTAGGAATTCCAATATAGCCGTTTATGGCCGTTCTAGGAATCCAGGAAATCAAAAATTCAAATTCAAAGCTTGATTTCCAAAAGTCAAAGCTTGATTTCCAAAAGTCAAAAATTCCAATATAGCGCGCTAATGACATTATTAGCGCGCTAACTGCAGGGACTTCAGAATAATTAATTTATCCCTTTGTGTTAGCGACCCTTAAACTTGTCCGGGACCTAACCAACCCTTATATAACATGTTATACATGTTTATTATGAGTCATTAAGCCTATTTGGGTGGTCCGGATATTTTTACAAATCCCGAAAACGGAAATTCATGATTTCATAATGTATTAGGGGCTTTTCTGCAAATTTTCAGTTTTCTTTTTAAATACATTTCAAAAACGAGTTTTTCTTTTTCGAAAACATTTATAATGAACTCTAATATGCAAATGACCATTCACACAAAGTTTTCACATTGTTTAAACTCATTTACCTAGTTAAGTGTTTAAAATCCACTTTTAAACTTTGAAATCAACTTATGACTTTGAGAAATGATTTCGAAAACTTGATGTATGCATGAACTAATGCATTTGGCTTGTGTGAAAGAATTTGTATACCTTACATTGGTTTTACAAATTGCGGTTTGAACTTTTCTTCTTCATTTATGCCGAGTCTTGAACTTGTATTGCTTGAGTACTCTTGAAATGTTGTATTGCATCACTTATTCCAACAAGCTTTCCATATTTCTTGAATACATTTTCACCTTGTTTGTTTGTCTCCATATTCCCTGATGTGTTGTATTGCATCCTTTAACACAAACTGAAATACTTGATTAGTACATTTTCACTTTGTTTGTTTCCATCAAAATCTCGGTAGGAATGTGAATGACTAACCACTTAGTCCAACATAATGCTTTCACGAAACTCATTGCGGTCACCGTGTTAAATCCAATGCGCTTGAGTATAGGGTTATAGGTTTGGCTAGGGAAGTAGTCATTATTGTACCTTTGCTATCAAGATTAAGAAGTATGAGGAACCGCGTATGTTACCGAGTCTATAGCTACACTAGAATACTTTTGATTTGCTTATTTTACATAAATTGAAGACCAAATCCAATCTTTTAATCGAATGGAACTTGTATGACTTGACATGGGTGTTTTTTATTGATTGTTTTCAAATTATTTTCATTGATTTATTCATTTTATTGACATTTAGATTAGTTATATTATTTATTCTTTCTTAAACCTCGAATTTCCCTTTTTGTTGTTTTTGACCTTAGAAAGATTATCAATCTCTATGGGATCGACCATTTGCCACTATTCTACAAAAAAGTTAGTTTATGAATATTATTTTATTAACGCGTTCGGTGCGCATCAGCCACTCTAGCACTTCAGCCAATCTGTGAACACTACGTGTCTAGGACTCTAGTTTTCAAACTCACAACAGCCATGTGATCTGCCTCAGTGCACGTGTCAATAAGGAACCCACAAAAATTACATTCTCTCTCCTTCGAAGACCAATTTTTGTAGTTTTGAATAAATAGGACTTAGGTTTTGAATAAAAAGGGACTCTCTTTCTCTCGTTCAACTGCTATTCTTATTTTATTTTTGTTTTGTGTTCTTCAATCATGAGACACTAATCTCATAGCTTAGGCAAGACTTGAAGGGAGGTTTGACTATTCATATCCATGGATTTGTGAGATTTATTTATTTTAATTTATTGCTTTTCATTAATGTTTTATTCTTTTTGTTATTGATTGAATAGTTGGAGTTAAATTCATATTTAAACTCTGATTCTTTTGCTAGTGAGTCGTAAGCATCCATTCTTATGCAATAAGACAGCACAAGTGACAATTGACCCTACCAATTGATTTGCCTCTTTTAGGACTAGTTAAATACTTTAGGGATCTAGGCTAAATCAGAAACACTAGTGATCCGGTTGTCTAGGTGTAGTGCATTCACAAAATCCATTGCGGTCATCGTGTTAAACCCAATACGCTTGAGTATAGGGTTATACGATTAGCTAGGGACAGGCCCAGTTTTAAGGTGGGCGGGCGGCCGCCCAGGCCTCCACCCCCATAATAAGCCCCCAAATTCGCTAATGTAGTACTATAATATATATGTATTTATTGTTTTTTTTTAGTTTATCTATTGGAGTGTGGAGTTGGCTCGAGGGCCTCTACTCAGATAAATTATCTCGTCATTCGTGGCTACTGTAATTCAACTCATTATGTGGGCCCCACTTATATATATATATATATATATATATATCTTTTTAAGAAGTATCCCTTTCCCCTTAAATCTCATCACTCCGCTATTCTATCTAAAAATGTACACTTTCTTTTTGTTTTAGTAATCAACTATTATATTGATTACAAAAATATTAGCAATATACGTAAACTTAACAATACGATGATTTATGCAATTGTAATAAATTAACAAAGCTAACGTTTTTTTTTTCTAAAAATTAATTGATGTTTTGATTAAAAATTTAACGATTACCCAAAAAACGATTAGCATTTAAAAGACACGGTTTGAGGATGTCGTGAGTTTGACTCCCACTTAAGTCAAAACAATTTTTTTGAAGTGAAAAAAGTAATTAACTTTTTGCTTAACTTTATCTATTATTGGTAGTGATCATATCTTTACATATAGTACTTTTATATATTAATTATTTTTTAAAAAAAAAACTTTCTATATAAAAAGAAAATGTGTTGTTCATAAAATTATATAAATCTAATAATAACATAAGCATATGAGAAATAATTTGACTAAGTCAATTTTTTTTTTATCCAAAGCGAGAATATAAAATGTCTCATTTCTCTTGTCGCCCTAGGCTTCAAAAATGTCAGGGCCGACCCTAGCTAGGGAAGTATAGTTACTGTTGTACCTTGGCTATCGAGATTAGGAAGTCTGATGAACCGCGTACGTTACCAGATCTATAGTTATACTAGAATACATTTGATTTGCATATTTTATATAAATTGATGACCAAATCCAATCTTTTATCGAACTGAATTTGTATGCCTTGACCCAGGTATTTTCATTAATTAATTTTAAAATAATTTCCATTGCTTTATTTATTTTATCGTTATTTAGATTAGTTAATTTGTTCAAACTCTCAAAAACTCTGTTTTTCTCTTTTCTATTCGTTTAGAACCTTAAAAAGATATTAGTTTATGTGGGATCGACCTTTACCGCTATTTATAAAACAGTTGGTTTAGGAATTATATTTTATTGACGCGTTCGGCATACATCACTTGGATTGTTCTCTAAATTTTATTTGCTTAGAGATATAACTACACATATATGTGAGCTCTGTTTTTTTTTTCCTTTCGAATTCTGATAACAAACATCAACTATTGTTTATAATTCACCAGATCCATAATCGCACAACCACTATTCGACAAAACCATACTTTCTTGATTTCAAAATCATAAAGCGCATCATGATTAAAAAATGTATTCCTCTAGATTCTCGATTAAGTGAAAGAAAGTATGAGATTCCTTTTTTGAGTCATCTAGATATTTAATTAGTTATATTTAGTGATATAGGATAATATGGTCATAATGAGATGAAAAAAAAGGATTAAAATGTGGTAAAAGTGGATCGCAAAATTGAAGCAAATATATGGTTTATGATAGATTTGCAACAAAAAAGTAAAGTTTGCGATATATTTGAAAAATATCAAAGTTTGTTCTAGATTTGTAAAAAATCCAATATTTGAAAAATATCAATCATTACATATTATTTTTACCACAAAAAATAATCAAGCATTCTGAGCTCTCATCATATTTATCAATAACGCGAATCTATCATCCATAGTCCGCGCCAATAACTCCAACGTCAAATTCAGCCTAGTCAGATCACTGGTATCCCCGACCTCAGGTTGAGTAGTATTTGAAGGCTGTCCATCCATTGGTATCTGCATCGAAGAACGTACGTCAAGTAAGCCTTAGTACAAATATACACGTATCGTATGTAATATACAACAAAAAATATAACACTTATATCCCTAATTTCTACCCATCTCACCTCACTTCCTAACTAGACTCTAGGTAATTCCTTTGGGTTTCCACATCTAAAGTTCATTCATAAGGTTTATCCTCAAATTATACCACAAACGTAATCGTATCAGAGTTAACATTCAATTCCTCAAGCTAGGTTCACCAACCTACTCTGATACCAAAATACCTATTTTCCAAATGAACTGCCACAGGGGCCAATATAGACCCATAACCTGGCCTACCAGCGCCGGTTGTGTCCCACATGCAAATTCATCCACCATTTAATCATTATTAACCTCAATGAACAACAATTTACTGTTTAAATTGTTAATGAACTTAAGTCATCTGTTTTAATATCGTTATAATCCTTAATAAACCACAGTGGAAGTCTTTTATCATGACAAACTAAAATATTAAACATCACAGTCATACATTTAGCTCTGATACCTAGTGTGGAAAACTCATAACTTATCATAGATCAAGAATACACATCAAATGTCTCAACATGTAAAAAAAATATACGGTTTTGAAGAGTCTCACAAGCCCAAATTCCCAAAACAAAAACAAAGTATATATAATACAAACGTATAAATTTGGATTAATATCTCTGAATACGTTTGTATTAATATCTCTGAGTCACAGGCACTTTGGAAGCTTGCCCTTGCCACGACTTGTAGTAGGATCTGCACTCAAACCATCACAAAAAGGCAAATGACAAGTTCATAGTGAGTATTCTCAAAGAAATCAAGTGAGCAATAATGA
Organism: Stephania yunnanensis; assembly: GCA_039657365.1. Lineage (NCBI taxonomy): Eukaryota > Viridiplantae > Streptophyta > Magnoliopsida > Ranunculales > Menispermaceae > Stephania > Stephania yunnanensis. The sequence continues at coordinate 8,917,703 of CM077582.1, forward strand.
AAGTAAATACTGGAATTTAAACAAAACTATTAAATAAACAAGTTAGATGAAGCATGACTAGGGGATCATAATATTTTCAAAGTTGTATTGTCTACCATTTGTTTTTTTTCTTTTGCTCGAGGGAAACTACATTATTTTGTATAAATGTATGTCAAAAGTATATATATTTACAGGTGCAGATGTTTACAGAAATTCTTTGGGAGGACCTTAATTAAGTTTCCCCTAGTAATTAGTATCCTCCCAAAACCCAAAAACATTAAGTCGTTCCTCGATCGACCCTCTTTGACAATCTTTACATTAAATCGGTATTTTATTTTTTAACCAATGATCAATGGTGTAGCCCCTAATAATATCACGACTCCAGAAATTCAAAGACCTGATAATCTCTGACATTCCTTTTACATTCTTTACACTAAACCAATCCAATTCTTTAACCAATCACTAATATCAGTCACTACCTTGCATTTTATCAATAAATGAGGGCCAATTCAAGTTTTCATATTGTTATTTTGCCAGTGCAATAAAGTAGGAGCTTCTTATATACTAGATTTTCTTATAAATCGTAATTTTCTTGATAAACACCAATATTAAGTATATTGCTTCCATTTTAGTTCATAAGCAAGAGAGAAAAGCAAGTTTTGAAGTTCAATATAAGACCCTCTCCAGAATCACAAACTTACTCAGAATGCTTTTATTATTAAACATACCAATAAGACTGCCTTCATTATAGACCTTCGAAAATCAATAAATTGAAATTTACTCAAAAACTAATCCTTGATCAGTGTCAGCATTGAGTTAGATATTTGAAAGAAGATTGGGAAATTTCATATCTTGCAAGCAATTTGGATATATATGAAATCTAATAAATTTGTATTAATGAGAATCATGTTGTTCTCTAGAAATCTGAAAGAAACATTAGACGGAATTTTATAACCTCTTCATTTTAAGCCTAATTAGAGTTCGAGAAGATGAAGTGGAAAAAGAACATAAAGTAGAACAAAAACTATCACAAAATAGAGAAGAATTAATGAATTTGAAGACTTGCATAATTAACTTTTACAAGGAACCTAAGAAAGGAAATAAAAATAATTACTTTAATTGAGCAGAAAAGGAATAATATGAATACTCATAAAGAAGGACATTGCATATTGGAAAGCCTTGGGAATGCAACTAACCTGATTTCAATGAGACCAAAGTTTTGCTCACTACAGGTTGAGAGTTTGTAAATCTACGACCATATTGGAAGTTGTGGTGAGCTTGGGGCAATTCTTGGCGGAGATTGCAGTTTTGACTGCCTTTGATGTTGTTACTTCTTTGAGGGTAATGCAGTTAACAAGTTCAAGGTTAACCAAATGATCAAGAGAGTCCAATGGAAGCTTTACTCCTGGAAAGCCTTCAATACGTAACTCTTTCAAAATTGAAGGGAGTTGGAGAGCTTCGACTGCATCAGTCTCTATCTTGGGACTTTCGCCCTCGCTCCATTTCATAATTACATGGTTGATGTATTTCTTCTCCTTCAATTTTGATTTTTCAAATTCTTCTATGCTTCTTATGTTCTCCATTTTATGGATCCTCAAGATGCCTCTTAGCTCACTTATATGCTCCAACTCACCAATCCCTCGCCCATCTCCTTCCTCACTTTTGAAGGTGTAAAGTATACACTAATGAGTGAATACACTGATCACACAAAGAAGAACAGCAAGAACAACAATCAAAAGAGAGAAAAACGAAATTGTATTGAATGAACAAATGATTACAAGGAATGTCTTATTTATAGACATTCTTACAAACAGCCTAACTGAAATAACAAACTTATAACAACCTCCTAATCTGTCCTAACTAATTTACAACAGATTTACAACAACTTTACAACTCGTCATAACCACCTAACGAACTGACTTACTGAGCTTAATCAACAGCTGTTATATCCGATCAAAAACTCCCCTGTCTCATTAACATGAACTGAGTGAACTTGTGCCACTGTGATCTTGAACTGTCTCATTAACAGTAGGAACTGAAGAACCTGTAGTAGTAGGACTGTGATCTCTAACATGCCCCCTCAAACTGAACCTAGGGGAAGAAACTAGATTCTGTTTGGAAGAAAGAAAATGAAATCGAGGAGTAGACAAAACCTTGGTGAACAAATCAGCAGATTGATGATCAATTGGTATATATCGAAGCTCAACAAGACCAGCTGCAAGTTTTTCCCTTAAGAAATGAACATCAATCTCAATGTGTTTGGTTCTAGCATGAAAAACAGGATTCAAAGCCAATGCCCGAGCACTAGTATTGTCACACCAAAGAATTGGCTTGGTAGAACAATGAAAACCAAGCTCACAAAGTAGAGATGATGTCCATAATATATCAGTAACACCTAGAGCCAAAGCACGATATTCAGCCTCAGTACTAGATCGTGCTACAACTGATTGCTTCTTAGAATACCAAGTAATAAGATTGCCACCAAGAAGAACACAAACTCCACTTGTAGAACGTCTATCATCAACATCACCAGCCCAATCAGAATCAGTAAAGACTTCAATTGACAAAGAAGAAGCAGGACGAAAAACAATGCCAGTAGCAAGAGAGGATTTCAAAAATCTAAGAACTCTTTTGACAGCAGCCCAATGAAGATCAGTAGGATGTTGTTGAAACTGACTAAGTTTATTAACTATGAAACTTAGATCAGGACGAGTGTAGGTAAGATATTGCAGAGCACCCAATGTACTCCTATACAATGTAGGATCGAAAAAGGAATGCCATCAGTTGCACCGAGTTTAACTCCAACCAGAATAAGGTGAAGACATTGGTTTAGAATCCAATAAGTTAGTCCTCTTGAGAAGATCAAGAATGTACTTATGTTGAGACAAATATAATCCAGTAGAGTCTTTGTGAACTTCAAAACCAAGAAAGAAATCCACATCTCCTAAAGATTTGAGAGAAAATTTGGAATTCAACCATGTAATAAGTTGCTGGATTAGTAATGGATTGGAACCAGTAATGAGAATATCATCAACATATACTAGAAGCATGAGAACTGAAGATTCAGTCCTTTGAAAAAAGAAGCTAACATCAGCTGAACTATTTTCAAATCCCCAATCAAGCAAAGCTGTTTTCAGCTTAGAAAACCATGCTCGAGGAGCTTGCTTGAGACCATATAAAGCTTTGTTTAGTTTACAAACATAATGTGGATATTGCTTGCTAACAAAACCTTCAAGTTGACTCATAAATACTTCTTCAGTAAGATCACCATTAAGGAAAACATTATTCACATCAATCTGCTTGATAGGCCACTGATAAGTAACAGCAAGAGTAAACATAATACGAAGAGAGGAAGGTTTAATGACAGGAGAAAAAGTATCTCCAAAATCTAGTCCAGGTATTCGATGAAACCCTTAGCAACCAGTCTTGCCTTATATCTCTGAATAGCACCAGTAGGTGTAGTTTTAACTCGAAAAACCCATTTACAACTAATAATACTCATATCGAGATGATGGAGGAACCAATGTCCAAGTATTGTTATTGTCAATGCTTTTAATTCATCATCATATGTTGAACACCACTTTGGATCAAGAAGAGCAATTTGAACAGATGTAGGTTCATTTAGATAATGTATCAAGGCATATGGAGAAGTAACAACTAGTGCCTTTGATTTAGAAACACCAGCTTTACTTCTAGTTAGCATATGGTGAGTGTTAGTATTAGTTCGGTAATAGAAGGTCGTGGAGCAAGTAGGTAATTCAAGAGGGAACGAGAAGATAAAAGAGGATCAAGTAGGGAGCCGAGGAAACAACGAGGAGTAGAGGTGGTAGTAGACTAGAAAGAGAAGAATTTGAAGTGTCTAATGAAGAAGAATTTGAAACGAGAATGTTGTGAAGATGAGGAAACAGACAATATTGCATAAATGAGATAAAGGAAGACTAGAATAAGAAGAGGATGAAGTTTGATTAGACATAAAAATGTTAGAGTAAGGAAAGTCTTCTTCATTGAATATAACATCTCGTGAGATATAAATCTTGCCATTTGAATGTAAGCACTTGTAACCATGATGCCTAGGACTGTAACCAATAAAAACATATTTAGAAGATCGAAAATTGAACTTATGATGAGAGTAGGCAGTAAGATTTGGATAACAAGCACAACCAAAGGATTTAAAGTAAGAATAATCAGGTAGTTTACAAAAACATACCTCATATGGAGACTTAAAACCAAGAACAACGAGATGGTAAAAGCTGTTTATAAGAAAAAAGAAGATTATGAATGCCTCTTCCCGAATGAAAAGGGCAGTTTTGAATGAGCAAGAAGAGTAAGTCCCATCTCAACAATAGACCTATGTTTTCTTTCAGGAACTCCATTTTGTTGATGTGTATATGGACAAAAGTAACGATGAATAATACCAGATGCATTGCAAAATTTCTCAATTGGTTTATATTCTAGGCCCATATCTGATTGAAAATTTTTTAACTTAGAGTTAAGTTGTAATTCAGCCTGTTTGATAAAATGTAGAAAAGCAAAGATATGCATCTCGATTTTAACTTGAGAGGATAGAACCAAGTAAAACGACTAAAGGCATCAACAAAAACTATGTAATACCTTGAACCTTGAGAGGACAAAGAATGGAGAAGGACCCCAAAGATCGAGTAAACCAACTCAAGTGGTTTAGTAGCGATTATATTGCAAGACCGAAAAGGAAGTTTGTGCATCTTTGCTATTTTACAAGAGTTACAAAAGGATATGCAAGATTTATTTATAGTATTGTCTAATGAAGATAAAACTTTTTGTAACATCGAACTAGATGGATGTCCTAGTCTCGGCATGCCATACATCGTAGTAACAGAACTCACAAGTGAAGTAGTACAAGATTTAGGTGAATAAGCAGGTGAAACGAAGAGAGTAAGTAGATGGAAAAGAACCACCTTTGGAAGACAATATAAGCCATTACGAAGCACTCCTTGAAGCAATGTTGTCTTCAAATTCTTGTCCTTAAGAGAAAGAAGAAGGAGTGAATTCAAGTAATAACATTATTATCACAAGTAAGCTTTGAAACACTTATAAGATTCTTGGCTATTTTTGGAACAAGAAGAACATCATTTAGTTGAAGAGAAGGAAGAGAAGGAACTGAATTTGAATGAATCACAAAGATTACCAAGATGAGAAATTTTTAATAACTCACCATTACCAACAGTAACTAACTGATTACCTTTGTATTCAGTTTTATTGTGTAAAGCTGATCCATCAGATGTCATGTGACTAGAAGCTCCACTGTCCATGTACCAGTTTGGATCAACAACATTTTTAGGATTCACCATCATGCCTTGAAAATGATTGATCATTGCTTGAGGTGCTGGTTGTTGATGGATCATTTGTTGGTTGATCATTGCTTGAGCATTCGAGGCATTTGATAGTGAGGCGTGTAACAGACGTCTAGATTGAGCGAGCACTCGGCCTTGAGGACCAAAAATGATTGATCAAATCGTGATAACACTGAAGAGCCATATGTCCATGTTTATAGCACAACTGACAAAAAACCTTTCCTCTATTTCCAGTCCTTCCTCCACGATTCTTGAAACCTCCTCTAAAGCCATTGTTAGATTTATTTTGAAAGTGTATAGAACTACCTTTCATACCTTGTGACTTCTTGTCACTATTGTCAACAAAATTTGCTGAGAAATTGTTCATATCAGTTTGAGAACCTTGATTTAAATCTTCTATTCTCTGCTCATGCATCATCAACATGTATTGTGCATCTTGTAATGACATATTTTCTTTTTGAGAAGCAATTAATACAACAACAGGATCAAATTCATGACCAAGACCACTTAATATTGATTGAATCATATCAGATTCAGTAATCACTTGATTTATTGACCTCAATTCAGCAGCTATTATTTTGATTGTAAGAACAAACTCTGATATTGAAGATGAACCTTTCTTGATGTTGTTCATCTTCTTTTTGAGTTGAAGAACTCGTGCCATGATGATTGAGCAAACAAACTTTCGATGTTTTCCTAATCTCAAAAGAGGACTCACATTCTGTGACATGTCCTATAACATTTTTGCTAATGTTCGAAAACAACCAAACCATGAGCAGATTATCACATCTACTTAGGACTTCATGTGTTATAGATGAGTCTGTTGTAACTGAAGCTCTTTTGTTTTCAATGAAAAACTCCAATCCTAGAGCTCTAATGGCAGCTTTAACTTGCACTTTCCAATATACATAGTTACCTTCTTCAAGCTTCGTCGGTAAGTTGAAATTGAGAGATTTGGCTATTGCTGTAACATCAGCAAAGGTGCTTAGACTGCCAGAGTCTCCATCAGATGAGCTTTCTTCCGCCATTGTAGGTCGATCCTGCTCTGATACCATGTAAAGTATACACTAATGAGTGAATACACTGATCACACAAAGAAGAACAGCAAGAACAGCAATCAAAAGAGAGAAAAACGAAATTGTATTGAATGAACAAATGATTACAAGGAATGTCTTATTTATAGACATTCTTACAAACAGCCTAACTGAAATAACAAACTTATAACAACCTCCTAACTGTCCTAACTAATTTACAACAGATTTACAACCACTTTACAACTGTCATAACCACCTAACGAACTGACTTACTGAGCTTAATCAACAGCTGTTACATCTGATCAAAAACTCCCCTGTCTCATTAACATGAACTGAGTGAACTTGTGCCACTGTGATCTTGAACTGTCTCATTAACAGTAGGAACTGAAGAACCTGTAGTAGTAGGACTGTGATCTCTAACAGAAGGCAATGTAGTTCTCAAGGTTCTTTGGCAAGGTGTGTTGTGGCAAGCGAAGATGCTTCAAGTTGTTCGATTTTGATGGGAGCTCTTCTAACAAAATACATCTTTGAACATCTAAGGTTTCCAACAAAAGTAGGTCAGCAAACACTTCTGCAAACAACACCTTTGCATTTGCATTCTCAAGGCAAAGATACTGGAGATTTTTAGAAGATGTGATTCATGATGGAAGGTCTTCCTCCCATATCAATCGTAACACCCGCCACTTGAACTTGCTCAAACACGACCACACTTCTGTTTTCAAGGTCTTAAGAGGTAGACAAAGCACACTTGCGTATCATAATCTCTGATGGCTTCAACTCTTGCAAAATTAATTGACAAAAATCTTTTACATTATCGTGGTAAATACTCAAATGAAGCGTCCTTCCAAGTTTGAAATCACGCATATCGGTTGCTAGATAGTGCAAGATGTTATCCATCTCGCAACTGACTACACCACTGTCTTGATTTTCTTCTACAAAGTGAAGGAAGAAATTGGAATATATTTAGAAATCTTAATTACCAATTTCATCGACTTCTAAATCATCGTTGGACAATGATCCAATCAAGCCATGGCTACCCATTCTAGAGTTAAGGCGTCTGAAAATTTTGTTACCCAACGGGAATGTCGCACAATATGCAAAGCATGGCTTCAAAGCTAATGGATGCATTTTCTTATGATATTTAGCCTTACTCATCAACATCCAATCTACTAAAAGTTTTATTTGAGTGTATCAATTTACCCAAATCCCATCTCCGCTGCTATTTCTTCAAAACTATATTTTTAAATATGGCAGGAGAATATCTTATATTATTTAATCCATTCAAATGATAGCATTCGTTGTCCCTATAGTGTCAGCAACCAGCCCAATTCTAGTGGTCACTATAGCTACGCTTCCTTTGACACCATCATCCTAAAACTTCTTATTATGCAACTTTCTCATAATCAACTCTTGCATTTGTGTTTTGGTTTAAAAACCCATGTGATCTCTCCCACAAATCTCTCTGAACATTTCCTTTAAAAGTGTTCTATTGTTGGAAATATTCGTGATGCACAACCAACTTCTTACTGTAAAGTGTTTAATTATATTTTTTTCTAAAAACCAATTGTGCAGCAACGGTCTTTCCGATTCCTCCTAATCCCACAATTGAGATAACATAAATATTATTAACGCGCTCTTGTAGTTCTTAAACACCAATGTTAAAACCCCATTTTTTTCCTTCTATCTTCCAAAAATCTGAAAACAATTTAAATATGGAGAGCTCTCTCGATTGAGATCTTAAAAAATCGGACCACATTAACTTCTTCTCAAGTCGAGAGTATTTTTTTTCTCTTGCAACCTCATCCAAATTCTTGTTTAGTTCTTCATTCTCGATGCGACAAAAAACTTTGTTGTTATTTTTTTTAACTTATTTGAAATACTAGCGTATTTCATCTCTTGTAAAATCGTGTCGATTTGATGGATTCATCGCCTTCTCTAACCACTGTTATTCTCATTTTTTCTCATCCTCTAATAAATCATATATACTTTTTGTAATGCCTTTGAGCTTTTCAAATTCATCCGTAACATCTGTAACTAGGTTAATCTTTTTGCTCGCAAGTTCAAAGATTTGTGTTAGGATGTCACAGTTGTGACTCGATAAAGCATAGGTGATGAACTCCACGATCCTTGGTAGCTAGTCATTTTCATTAAAAGCATGACAACGATCGATCAATCGTAAAATATATAAACTCAACAAAGTTTGGCGTAAAATATATAAACTCAACAATGTCTTTATCTTAGATTGGGTGGATTGGACTTTTTCATCTACTACTCGTTCTAAATCAAGGAACACAATAAATATTCTCAATCGCATAAATGAAAAACCCGCACTCTCTCTATATATATTTCAAATTAAAAGTATTTACTTTAGAAATTCAATACATTAAGTACTTAGATTGGGTGGATTGACTTTAGACTTTTCAAGTGCTATGAAAAGCAACAAGAAAAATAATTTGCGGTAAATAAAAGACACATGAGAATTTGTTACGACCCGTCTTACGTCTGCATGGGGGCCACGCCTAGGTGCAAATGCACTAAGAAAAAGTGAAATAAGACCAAATTAAATTTCATTTAAAATATATACTTCACTAAACAAACAAACAAATTGAATCATTAATGAAATATTTTCAAAGTAACTAATGCTCATTAATGTAAGAAACACTAATTATACGACATCAATTCCGGCATTCCATAGAGTAACCTTTGCCTTTCATCTTCCTCTAAAATTTTCATCCATTCATTCACCAAACAAACACTAATAAAATATATAATTCAAGTCGTAAGCACAATTTGGTGGCACCACTTGTATCATTCCAAATTGTCACATAACCCTTCTCGGTCAATGCCACTCGACTATGTGGAAACAATCAAATTTCACCAAACACAAACAAATAATACATTAGCAAAAACATAAGTATACAAAACAATAAATTATGAAAAATGATAATTGAGTAAATGTTAAAGAAATTATGAAATAATATTTGTATTACCCGTGTCCCAATGAGACGTCCATAAGCATGTGTTCTTCATCCATCGTTCGCAGTCGAACTCTAGAAACACCATAAGGCGTCAAAAACCTCATGCGCACCGCGCGAGATCCGCAACACAACTCCCCGTACAAATAAGCCAAACATGCACTCCCCAACTATGGTGCTATTTGGAAATTCTCAAGCAATGGTAGAAAAATCAAATGCACAAATCGGTTGGACTTGTTGGCGAATAGACAACCACCGATAAGTTACAAGATGTACAATCGAACATAACGTTGCACCGATTCCTCATCGCTGTCATCAACCGTTTAATGTCATCTCCGCAGAGCTCGACCAAGTAGCCTCTCGCACACATCAACATAGCTCATTCAAATAACCAAAATCATTTACGATGGACTTAGATCCATTGTTGTACAACTACAAATGAATGATTTGAAAAAAAATTTAAATATTTTCAAGGTACTAATTATAATTCCTTATTAATTTATTAATTTATTAATTTGCATGATAATTTCGACCACTAAAATTTCTTCCGTGTGTTCTAACTTAAAGCGTCTATTTATACAACCCATGTATATAGACTATTATAAATTACACATATACCCCTATTTAAAGAAGTATAAGTGTATAATCAAAGCTAATGGAATATTATCATTGAAATCTCGCTTGACAATTTTTTTGTTAAAATCGTTCACGACCTTTATTAGGACATGTTGTTCTTTTTCCTTCTTGATAACAACCATCTTAATCATCATATGATCATCGATCAAACTCATACTATTCTTAATTCATTATAGTTCCCAATAATGATCAAGAGAATACCAAACCTTTTTTGTTTCTCTCTAAAACGATCCAGGACATTTAAGATATTTTTCCGTGTGTTCTAACAAATACCCATGTATATAGGATCTTATTATAATGTAAATATGTAAATTAAGGCTTATAATACCGAAACACAAACAACAAATAAATGACTACCCAAGTTGTCGAATATCAAATCGATACAACCTAATATAGTGTATACGACATCAAAGATATCCTTTTGATCAAACATAAGGCATGGAATTGTCATCCAACATGTTCAATCGTATAGTCTCGATCTCTAAGTGAATGAAAACATCCAAGTGACATTGATCAATATCAATTCACTTTGACTAGGCCTTTTAACAGCCTAACACATCGAGGGATCCACTGGATATCTCTCTTTATATGAGAGGGACAAATTCTATCTCGATTACACAACTTCATCATATTGCTCACACAATAACCAATCATAACCTTTATAATCGTCAATAAAGACAACGTTTGATTGTGTCAAATCACTATGTTCCTAATGTTGAACGGTAATCTCAATAGGAGAAAAATATACCTATCATGAAACAACTATGATTTAATCCATATGATGTTCTCAAGCGGGTCATTCAAAGTACTTTGTTCCCCAACAAGTACTCGTGATCTTGATTTGTATCCCTATACTTATAATCATCATATGATCATCGATCAAGACTCATACTATTCTTAATTCATTATAGTTAGTATAATGATCGTAGGGACATTTAAGATACGCAAATATATGGATCTTATTATAATGTAAATATGTAAATTAATTATAATAAACAACAAATAAAATTCTATTTTATTAACTAAAAGTATCCATAAAGACAGTTAATGGATTGACCAGGGCACATGCCCCAACATCGAGCCCTTTCAATAAACCATTTCTATAAGTGACCGTGTAAGTAATATTACTTCAGTGATAACTATATAGTTGAGTGCAAAACATAACTTGCATTTCATACATACCAACACCATTAGAATTCATCCATCCGTACTACAAGCCTCCGTCATGCGATTGAGTCCATAGTTTTTTGGGGATGACATTGACATATTGCATACATTGAGGAATTCGTGATTGTGACGGTCCCAATTTCTCATAAATTGGACCCCGCCCGGCCTAAGCCCACGCGAGACCCTCGAGCCAGTCTCGCAAGGTCAACGCATACCTAGTCAGCCTTCCAATCCTTCATTATACGTAAATTCACAATTTTAAGTTGAGTTATTATTCATTGCTTGGATAGTATCTTTGAAAGTTCTATTGCATGGAGTGGTCCATTAGCTATTGTTCACTGCTTTGTAATACCTTCCTTTCACTATTGTTGATTACAGCTTTGTGATAGCTTCTTTCCATTGTTGTTGATTACTGCTTGGTGATAGCTATCTTTGAAATTGTTGTCGGTTGAGTGGTCCATTTGGCAAGTGAGTCATGGTTACTGTTATCTGCGATATGAAAGGGTTAGGGCTGGGAGGCAGGTGTATCGTCCTAAACCCAAGGTCTTTCATGGTCGTCTGTTGATATCTCACAATTGAGTGTACGTCGGGGGATCTTATCCGGATCCATGGATAGTTCATAGTCGTACGGGGTAGGGCTGGGAGGCAGGTCTCGTCCTAGATCCGGGTCTGTGAATGTCTCATATTCGCAAGGGTTAGGGCTGGGAGGCTGAGGTCTCGTCATAAACCCGAGTCTGCTGGGCTTGTACCGTGGCTCAACGACCTTTGGTCGGGACTCCTTGTTATTTGGCCTCACTCATCGATTGATTATTTTTTAATGCTCGAGATCCGTACGGAGCGAAACTCGAGGCACATCAAAAACATATTTTTTAATGCTTTCCTTATAAATTGAGCAGCGCGCATCTCGAGGCACCAACCCGCCTCATTTCACAAATCTCGATACTCGCGCTACACGCATCATGAGGCGCATCCAATGTACACATTAATACCACATAAAGCCATTATGGTCACATTAAGCCACTATCTCTGTTCCACATTGACACGCGACTCGAGGCGCGTCCCCATTCGTTTTTCGGCTCACAAATTTCTCGTTTGTACCAACTCGTAAAACAGCTCAACAATTTGCATTATAATCTCAAATTGGATATTTGGACATACGTATTCTGACGAGTGAATCCTACATACGACCCTGACCTGTCACTTTACATAGGTCAAATTTTCAGGTCGTTACAGTGATGATAAGTATGCAAAATGCTCCATGCACGCATTAAATTTTCGTTTTTGATGTTGAGCATCAATGAATTTTTTCAAGGGGTCATTTTTGAATTGGGTGTTGAAATTACTAAGCAAGTGTCGCAGGCAATAACGGCGGTATCCTTTTGGGGGACAAAAACCGTTGCTCGGGGTGTTGACTGCCTCCAAAATGTCAGGGTGACGATAAAAAATAATGTAAAATCCATCTGTATCCGTTACGTGTTTGCGCAACATCCCGAAAAACCACCCCCACGAATCAATTGATTCGATTTCTGCAACGGAAAATGCAAGCGGTAGTATGTGTCCATTACCATCAACAGAGATCGCAATCATTAGCTTCTCATTATATTTGTCATATAAGAAAGTCGCGTCAATCTGAAGGAGAGGCCTGCAAAACTTGAAAGCTTGTATCGATGCTTCAAATGCAAAAAAACACACTACGAATTAGGGACACGCAGTCAAACAAACACTAATAAAATATATAATTCAGGAAACAATCAAATTTCACCAAACACAAACAAATAATACATTAGCAAAAACATAAGAAAAAGTTACTGCTCATTCAAATAACCAAAATCATTTACGAAATATTTTCAAGGTACTAATTATAATTCCTTATTAATTTATTAATTTATTAATTTGCATGATAATGTAATAATCAAAGCTAATGGAATATTATCATAGCTTAGCTTTAGTGATTGAATTGTGATGCTCTCACTGATTTTCTTATGATATTTAGCCTTATTTTTCAACATCCAGTCTGCTGCAGTTTTCTTTAACTGCATCAATTTACCCAAATCCCTTATTGTCAAAAGGACACCATTGCATTTCTTCACCATCTCCGCTTTTTCTTCAAGAAAGGGTTTTTTTGGAGGACCTCATTTTTCAAATGCCATATTTTTAAATATGACTACACTTCCTTTAACACCAGCATCCTCGAATAGAATTCTGATAATGGTATGCATCAATTTTGTCGCCAAATATGGAATAGAGGGTTTCAAAGAAGGCAACAGGGTAATTAGGCTGATCTTCAAACTCAAACTCGTTTATTTTCATAAAAGGGGAATAGCTTACAAGAAAACACACAATAAAACACACTGAACACAAGATAAGAGAGAACTCTTACTAAACTGATTACTAAGCTAAGACTCGATACCCAAAACAGAAGAAGAAATCCTTATTTATGGACGCGATACCAGTGCAATGGCATCCCTACAAACAACGTTTAGAAAAAGTAAAATACAAAAGCAAGGGTCAAGAATGAACAGGTCTTGACTCTTGGCAAAAGCAAAAGCAAAAGCAAACAGTAACTTAATTATTGGGAAAAAGTAAAGTTAAGATTCGCTCAACTTTATACAAAGGACACAATCCAAGAGATAAGGATACAATCCAAGGCTATCCTAAGGACCAGTGGAAATTAAGATAGGAAGCCTGCGCTTGAACAGTGGGCTGGCATGGGCCAGAGGGCTGGACACGTCCAGGATAGGATAAACACCGTTTATCGTTGAAGTGGCCAGAACAATGGTTCCAAGGGGATGAACGAGCGTTCATAGATGAAGGTACATGCATATTTTGTTGGTGAGAAATGCAAGAAATGCCAAAGTGGGGCGAATATATATTCTGGAAATCGAAGGATAGCTTGAGTATCCACAATGACTATAATTTCCGGACAGTCAAGTAGATACCATAAGGCAAGGAGAAAATATGTGTCTTCCGTAGTCCAAACGAAATTAACACAGGCCATAACAATTCGAAGGGAACATTGTTCCTCTGGAGGACTCCAAAGAACATTAACTCCATTGGAGTAGAGAGCAATGCGAAAATGTTCAACCAAAGGTTGTCTGACCGCCATTAGTAACTCAGAGTAGGTGGTCATCGTCTGAGAGATGGATGATGGGCGTTGTTGACGAGCACCGGAAGGAAACCTGTTGAAATTCATGGCAGAGCTGTTTATTAGAATCTTCCGGTTCTTTGATTTTTGCAAGTAAAACTTGTGTTAAATCAGGGTTAATGGTAGAACTAGAAGCTTCAACACCTTTGCCTGATTTTGGTTTAGGTTTTGATTTAACTACTTCTTTAAAGGATGAGGTGAGTGAAGGAAACTCATGGAGTTTAAGTGGAGTTTTTGGGGCAAAGATGGATTCATAATTAAATTTATTCCACCATTTACACGAAATATCCTATGATAAGTAGGTGAAGGTGGTATGCGTATCATAGGCCAAAAGGGGAGACGTTGCATATTCCCATTTGAGGATCCAGGGAATAGAATGCTTGGTGATGAACTGCAGGATAGGCAGTTTTTCTTTTTCAAATTGCTCTTCGACACGAGCAGGAAAAATGGCATCAGAGGGTCTAAACTTAGTCCACCAATCCGTAACCCACCAAAGAGGGAAAGAGGATTGCATATGTTGTTTGAAGGTAATATACCATGAGTGATGATCAGGGTCTTTATAGAAGATTATATTACGCCAAGCGTCAATATAATCATGATAGCTAATAAACATAGCAGGTTTATTTTTGGAAATTACAATTTCTTTATAGGTAAAAGGAGTTTTAACAATATAGTTATGTAAATCACACCATTCTTCTTCGGATAAGATTTTTTGAATCTTAAACTTAGAATAATCAATTTCGGAAGAATTCTCCCTTAACAAGTGTTCAAAATGAACTGACTGTGTCGACGTAAGGATGTTCTCATAGAACTGGATGTTAAGGTGAGGGCGAGAAGGTATAAAATGGAGGTCGGGGGGCATGGTACAAGCTATTTGGGTAGCCAGAGGTTTGTCCTTGACATAAGGTTCAAGAATACGAATAAGGTTATGGGTGGTTTTAAGGTAAGAACAATTTGGTTCAGGAGAAGCCAAAGGCTTAAAGCGGTTTGTTGAAGCGGACGCTTTCTTTGACATGATCTGTAAGAAATTTATAGAAGGAGAAGTAAGAAATTCACGAGACAAAAAGTCAGGAAGGGAATTATCTTTCCCTTGAATATATTCAATATCAAAATCAAAAATACTTAATATAGCTTGCCATCTTGCAAATATTTGTTTGGACACCAAATTTTTGACATCTTTCAACAGAATATACTTTCAAGAACGACAATCAACACGAATCAAAAACTTTTGATTTAAAATGTCTGTTTGAAATTTTTGAACACAGAGCACTATGGCCAGGACTTCCTTTTGAACGGTAGAATAATTCTTTTGGGCATCCTTCCAGGTTTTAGAAGTGAAACAAACAAGTTGTTCACGACCAGATGGAGGGCGTTGAAGCAGAATTCCACCATAACCTTGTTCAGAAGCATCTGTTTGAATAATTTTGAAATACTGAGGATTTGCCAAATGAAGGCAGGGAAGAGACTGGACTTTCTGTTTAATTAGCTGTTCAGCTTTGGTATGGTCGAAAGTCCAACAAAAAGGAGTTTTGGATTTGAGTAAATCCTGAAGACATTGTCTGTCATTGGCTACGTCTTTATAAAAATCAGATAGATAATTAAGACAGCCAAGAAACCTTTGTAACAAAAGTTTATCAGTTAATTGATCAGGAAATTTGTTAGCAAAACTAATTACCCGATTGATAGGAGTGATAGTTTGATTGGCAATTTTAAAGCCTAAAAAGGTTATCTCAGTTTGAAAAAGACTCATTTTCTTTTGAGATAAAACAAGACCATTTTCGAGTATTAATGTATGAAAGACTTGCAAATGTTTTCAATGTTGGTCAATGGAAGGAGAGAAAACCAAAAGATCATCAATGTAGACAAGGATGAACGAATGGTAGGGGTTGAATATATCATTCATGATTTTTCGAAATTCAGAAGGAGCATTTTTTAGGCCAAAATGCATAACATTCCATTGGTATTGTCCAAATGGAGTGTTGAAGGCTGTTTTATAGCGATTTTAAATCAAACTTAGAAAAGATAACAGCAGAAGTTGTAGCTTTTAGAAGGTCAGATTTATTTGGTAACGAATACCGAATAGTTTTTAAAACTTTGTTGAGGGGTTTATAATTAATGACTAAACGAGGAACACCTCGTTCAAGTTCTGGAGCATTTTCAACATAGAATGTTGTACAACTCCATGGGGATTGATGGAGTAATTAATTTCTTTTTTAGCAAATCAATAATTTCATTTTGACAAATTGCTCGTAATCGAGAATTCATCTGTGAGGGATTTGCTTTAGTGGGAATCTTAGATTCTTGAAAATCAGTAGTATAAGGCAATTTAACAATATGTAGTTTTCGTGCCCAAAATGCAGAAGGAATGTCAGAACAACATTGTTGTTGAAGTTGAGATTGGAAGTTAAGTAATTTTGTTTTAAAAACAGGAGATTGCAATATTTGCTCGATTTTTAATAACAAGATTTCATGTTTTAAAAACTGGATATGAGTAGTTTTGTAATCGATTTGATTGATAACATAATTGATGAAGGAATCTTTAGGAGGTTTAATGAAGGAGAAATGTAAAGATTTTCCTTGCACTTTGGTAGAAATACCATTACTGGTTACGAAAAAAGGTTGTATTTCCCGTAAAAATGGCGTTCCTAATAACATATCTTGTTTTAATCCTTTAATGATGATAAAGGATAATGGAATACAAATTCCTTGATGGCAGATATGTGCAAGAGAAACTTCATAATTGATTCGCGTTTGTTGCCCATTAGCAACAGAAATATGTTGATATTCTTTGATGCGATCACAATATTGTAAAGGAAGGAATCCTTCTCGTATACAATTTAAATCAGCTCAGAGTCAATCAACGCATTACATTTGACAGAAAATCCTTTTACTGCAAATGTAATGGGTGTAAACCATCGTTGAAAATTAGAGTGAGAACGAGAAAGACTATCGACAAAGATGTTATTGGAGTCATAGCTATAACTAGCTTCAGGACTTGGTTGTTCAAGATTGGTGATGCGAGATGAAAGTTGTTTAATCTCATTCTTTAACAGATTAATTTCTGTTTGAAGAGATTGAATGGTAACCTGTTTAGGCTTTTTATTAACAACATTCATGAGACTCGCAAAAGTATAATTTGAATCATCAAAAGATATTTGTTCTTTGAATTGTTTCTGTTTTTTCTGCAGAGTAGAAAAACTATGATCTTCCGTAGGAGGAGATGAAAGATGAGCTTCAGTAGAAGCAGGAGGTGTAACAATTTCAGTGAAATATTTCAGTTTTAGAGAAGGATCTGAAATCTGTTCACCGACAGCGAGAATGAGTTCCTCGTGAGTAGTTAAAACATTAATTTCAGGCTCAGAAGACGAGAAAGAGGAAGTATTAGGAAGATTAGACACACAATGACATTCATCAGAATAAGAGGAGGAAGAAATTCCAACATGATGAATTTTCTTCGAGGCAGTCTTTTGATGAAATTTATTGGCATAATGGCCAGGTTTTCCACAATTGTAGCAAACATTGTTTGATTTGCGTTCATGTTTCATAATAGGTTTAAGGGCATAGGAAGAAGAGTGTTTGCGAAACTTGCGCTTGGGAGGATGTTTGTAATAAGGAGGTTTATAAAAATTAGACGATGGGTTGTTTCGTTTGATATGATGTTTAGGGGTCACATATTTGGAAACATCCATATCTTGACCAAAATCATAGCAGAAATTCCCTAAATCATGTTTCATGGTAGATTTTTCCTTACGAAGTTGGCGATTCAATCGCAGGTCGTTACAGATGGAAAGAGCACATGTTTGCACAACTTGAATGATATCCCCATAGGTCAATTCAGCTAAGGTATTATCATAATGTTCTTTGATAAAATCCTTAATTTTATTGGCAAAGTATGGGGGCAAACCAGCGATAAATCTTTCTTTCCAAAAAGATGTATCATGTTGCTCTGTTAAAGAATACAATTTTGAGAAAAATGTATCTTTATACCATCGATAATCATTAAGAGTCCTACAGCATAGGTTTTGTAATTGATCACGAATCTTTTCATTAATAGAATCAAGATGACCAACAAATTGCCAGATTATGCTAGCCATGAGATTATTAACTGAATCATAGATAAATTGACCTTGCTCATTGAGCATAAGTTGATTCAGCGAATATGTTTTAATATGATTAATAATGGCTATGCGTTCGGCTTCGGTCGTAACATAATGCCACCAACCATATAATTGACCAGTAAAGCCGCAAGTAATTGCTTTAGCGACCTCTGGTTCAGGATGCTTATGCAGATTACATGCCTTAGCATAAATGTGCATTTTAAGGACGACGTCAAGGATTTGGTATTCTGATAATCCATCAATACTCCAATCATAAATGGCGTGATCGTCATATTTTTGATTGCGTTTAACCTTTTCTTCCTGAATAAGGTCTGTAGGAGATGGTCTCGAATAGAATTGTTTCCTTAACGGATAGTGGGAGTGACTAGGCTTATGTTGCCGATGATGTCGCATAAGGCGATGGATTTCAAAGGATGGAGATGTTTTGTCTTCAGAATCAGATTCTGAATCGACTATTGTTTTGGAGATAGATTCATTCTGAGAAGAAAGGTCAGAGACCTGTTCAGAAGCTTGAGACAACGTCATAATGGCAGGACCTTTGTCTTTAGGGGTATTAGACGAAGGTCGAGCGGAGGACGTTGGCTTTGATGTTGTCTGGGAAATAGGAGCTGTAGTTGAGGTGTTGAGTTGGAGCTTACTAAGTTTGGCAGAAAGAATATCCATAAATTCTTCAGAGAATTGGGCTTTAGGAGCAATGGAAGGTATATGGGGTGAGGCCGAAGGAGGAAAAAATGATTTTTTCAATTTTTGAGGTGGTAGTGGAGGACCTGAGGAAGTGGAAGAGGTAGTAGGTGCCTCTTTAGTAGTGAGAGTCGATAAATACATATTTGTAAAATTATTTTGTTCAATGATATGGGTTAAGTCTCCTTTAGAGATAGGGCCCGTATCATCAAAGGTTACGGTTGATTTAAAAGGAGAGGCCTTTATATCATCGCAGATTTTAAAGGGAGCCAATGGAGGATGGCGTTGATCATATTTTTGACCACCGAGAGATTCCCAAATGGTATTAACCTGTAGAGAAATTTGGGGACTTTTTAGTGCTAACCAATCAAAGAAGGAGATATTAATCTTATTTGTTTTCACATAGTCAAAGTATTTTTCACGGAAAATAGCTTGGTGATTAAAAGGAACAAGTTTACAAAACGAGGGTTTTAATGGATGAATTAAGAATTGTTGTTTAAGCGATTCATAATCCATTACAAACTCATCTTCCTGTTCTTCTAAAGTTACAACATTAATATGATAATCAGAAAAGTCATTTATGCTGACGTTATCATCATTAGTTGTTGTAGGAGGAGAATAAACAGGATAAGCAGTACCAGATGGATGTTGTTTGGATGGAGAGGAATCCGGAACGGACGTAGATGGCTTCGAAGTAAAGGAAGATGAAGAAACAGTTGATGTCGATGCTCTAGAGCAAAGATAATATCAACTTTTCATCATCATGTTCAATGATTTGTGCAATCTGTTGCGAAACTTGTCGCTTTTGAAGTTCTTCCTTATTCGTATCAGTAATCGTCCACTGATGAGGAATGGGAAGATCTTTTAAACTTAATTGTTTTCTATCAATGATAGTGTTTTTAACATTTGTAAGGAAAATCGTAGACAGAGTTTTCCTTTGGAGTTCCTTATAGGCAATATCAGGGATATTGGTATGCATCAATTTATAAAAGAAGCGATAAACTAACGCAACATTAGAAATTGATGCATACCATTATCCCTGATATTGCCTATAAGTGGATCAACAAGGACCCGTCGCTGCATCCGAGGAATATCTTCGTACCGTGCGAAGCGACGGCCTCGATCTTCTTCGGACAGTTGGTGAGGAGCTCGAAAGAATCGTACGCGCTGTGCCCCATCGCGCGCGCTGGGGAGGCGAGAAACGAAAGAACAATAACAGTGAGAGAGAGAGTGAATGAAATGTTCGTGGTTCGGTCTGCGGGCCCGCCTTGGTGTGTTTGATTGGGCCCAGGTTTCGTCGACTAGGGCCCACTGGGTGCTGGTCTGGAAAATTATGGCTAATCCTAAGCAATGCTAGCATCTTGTAAGGAAAATTATGGCTGATCGACTAATAGTGTGATGTCTTTTGATTTATCTTGTGATGAGTGAAGCAGTTCAAGTACAGTGGAGGAGTTTTCCTAAAAAATAAAAGTTGAGGAATGAATAAGATGGTTGGTTGCTAGTAAATAGTAATTTGAGTTTAGATTTGTTTATTTTTATTTATTTTATTTTACTTTTGATAATCATGGTGTCCACACCATGTACGACTAATTTCATTGGTTTAAGTCGGTCCCACTAAATCCATTGATCGAGAGAGTCTGCCAAGAAATAGTTTCATTGTTGATGCAAATACTCAAACACGCGACCTCCTCCTCTTGAAGAAACCCGCGTGTCAAATTCTTACCACCCAGTTTGGTGGTAGTTTAGATTTGTTTATTGGTTGTTATATATTAGTTTTTTTTTTTTTTTTTTTTTTTGGTTTAAGTCATCAAGAATCTAAAGCTTTGTAAGTCCTTACTAATTCAAGCTCAAGCAGAGTAAGACTATTAAGTAGCGGCAAAAACTCTCTCAAAGGTTTTAAATAAACTTTATACAAAGGGTTCAAACTGGAGGCCTTTAGTTAAGGCTTACACAACTTAGCCACCATGCAAATCTCTCTCGAGTCCATCTTCATTTTATTTTTATTGATTTCTTACCGTCTTTTAACTTATCTTACTCTAATGTCTTGGCAAAATTTAACTATTTTATAAGTTTTAGAAAAAAGAATTTATATAAGAGATATTGTTCTATAATTGAAAATGATTGATATATAGTTCCTTCAAAAACCTGTTTTTTAATGAAATATCTTTCAAACATGATACCTTAGTCAGCTTAATTGTATGGATTCAACCCAAAAGATTATGCTTTTATAGAGAATGATTATCTATCGAAGTATATTTTCCTTAAAAGTATGGGAATAAGACGCGATTTTTTTTAGTTCTACATTGGACGCACCTGATTAATTTATACATTTAATTAATTACTAAGTAAAAATGTATGCATTTATTTCCATTAAGCAGTATAGTCTTAATTATTTATTATTTTTATAAGAAATTAAGGGATTCGAATAAGCAATTATTACATGGAATGCATTGAGAACTCTATATATATAGTACAGTTTCTATTTGTACAGGATCATACCTACTTAGTGATCATTTCTATTTGCTTAATTTGTTGTTATCACAAACATGAAGCAATCCCTGATAACTTGTCTCTTTTTGTATGCACTACTGCTATCTCCAGGTATAATTTATCTCCATCTCTCTCCTTTTATTTTTCGATAGTCGGGATGTCCAAACTTATTATTTTCGAGTGGGAGTACTTAGTCGAGTATCCCAACCTTGTAACACGAGGAAGGTCAAAATATATAATGCAGCTACAAAAATTTGAATCCACAACTTCTAAGTCAGTCAGAGTTATGATCTTTGTCATCGCAGTATCACACCACCTTATGACTTTTGCCTTCATTTTAATATATTCGAAGAGCAACATGCACTTTAAATGCGCAACGCAATTGCATGGGGGGTGTTATGTGTTACGTTGTTGTTGCTTTTTTTATTTTATGATAAGAAATACATAAGCTTGCCCTCTATTAAGACTCAAAAACACTCTTACACTAGTGAACTTACCCACTAGTTTAATTGGCGTTGGGTATTATGTTGTTGATATATACTATACATGCTATATACCGGTTTATGAATCTATGACTTTATTTGGTTTCATAATGCAGGTAACGATGTTGGAGCAGAAGCAGCAACATGTGACATAGGCCAACATGACCTCCCAACTTGCACTGAACAAGCTTGTTATGCTTTCTGCAAAGAAAACTTTAAGAACTTCGCCTATGCATATTGTGTGAACGTCTTGACATGTAAATGCACGAGTTGTTGATTTATGGGCATGCTCTGATACTTAACAGTGTCAGCATTGAGTTAGATATTTGAAAGAAGATTGGGAAATTTCATATCTTGCAAGCAATTTGGATATATATGAAATCTAATAAATTTGTATTAATGAGAATCATGTTGTTCTCTAGAAATCTAAAAGAAACATTAGACGGAATTTTATAACCTCTTCATTTTAAGCCTAATTAGAGTTCGAGAAGATGAAGTAGAAAAAGAACATAAAGTAGAACAAAAACTATCACAAAATATAGAAGAATTAATGAATTTGAAGACTTGCATAATTAACTTTTACAAGGAACCTAAGAAAGGAAATAAAAATAATTACTTTAACTGAGCAGAAAAGGAATGATATGAATACTCAGAAAGAAAGACATTGCATATTGGAAAGCCTTGGGAATGCAACTAACCTGACTTCAATGAGACCGAAGTTTTGCTCACTACATGTTGAGAGTTTGTAAATCTACGACCATATTGGAAGTTGTGGTGAGCTTGGGGCACTTCTTGGCGGAGATTGCAGTTTTGACCGCCTTTGATGTTGTTACTTCTTTGAGGGTAATGCAGTTAACAAGTTCAAGGTTAACCTAATGATCAAGAGAGTCCAATGGAAGCTTTACTCCTGGAAAGCCTTCAATACGTAACTCTTTCAACATTGAAGGGAGTTGGAGAGCTTCGACTGCATCAGTCTCTATCTTGGGACTTTCGCCCTCGCTCCATTTCATAATTACATGGTTGATGTATTTCTTCTCCTTCCATTTTGATTTTTCAAATTCTTCTATGCTTCTTATGTTCTCCATTTTGTGGATCCTCAAGATGCCTCTTAGCTCACTTAAATGCTCCAACTCACCAATCCCTCGCCCATCTCCTTCCTCACTAATAAACAATATCGGAGATATTGTTTGAAGGCTATGTAGTTCTCCAAGGTTCTTTGGCAAGGTGTGTTGTGGCAAGCGAAGATGCTTCAAGTTGTTCAATTTTGATGGGAGCTCTTCTAATAAAATACATCTTTGAACATCTAAGGTTTCCAACAAAAGTAGGTCAGCAAACACTTCTGCAGGCAACACCTTTGCATTTGCATTCTCAAGGCAAAGATACTGGAGATTTTTAGAAGATGTGATCCATGATGGAAGGTCTTCCTCCCATATCAATCGTAACACCCAGAGCCATTGAACTTGCTCAAACACGACCATGCTTCTGTTTTCACGGTCTTAAGAGGTAGACAAAGCACACTTGCGTATCATAATCTCTGATGGCTTCAACTCTTGCAAAATTAATTGACAAAAATCTTTTACATTATCGTGGTAAATACTCAAATGAAGCGTCCTTCCAAGTTCGAAATCACGCATATCGGTTGCAATATCTTTCCCGGCCACTAATGATGCTAGATAGTGCAAGATGTTATCCATCTCGCAACTGACTACACCACTGTCTTGATTTTCTTCTACAAAGTGAAGGAAGAAATTGGAATATATTTAGAAATCTTAATTACCAATTTCATCAACTTCTAAATCATCGTTGGACAATGATCCAATCAAGCCATGGCTACCCATTCTAGAGTTAAGGTGTCCGAAAATTTTGTTACCCAACGGGAATGTCGCACAATATGCAAAGCATGGCTTCAAAGCTAATGGATGCATTTTCTTATGATATTTAGCCTTACTCATCAACATCCAATCTACTAAAAGTTTTATTTGAGTGCATCAATTTACCCAAATCCCATCTCCGTTCCTATTTCTTCAAAACTATATTTTTAAATATGACATTCGTTGTCCCTATAGTGTAAGCAACCAGCCCAATTCTAGTGGTCACTATGGCTACGCTTCCTTGACACCAGCATCCTAAAACTTCTTGTTATGCAACTTTCTCATAATCAACTCTTGCATTTGTGTTTTGGTTAAAAAACCCATGTGATCTCTCCCACAAATATCTCTGAACACTTCCTTTAAAAGTGTTCTATTGTTGGAAATATTCGTCCTCCGAATCCCACGATTGAGATAACATAAATATTATTTAACGCGCTCTTGTAGTTCTTAAACACCAATGTTAAAACCCCATTTTTTTCTTTCTATCTTCCAAAAATCTGAAAACAATTTAAATATGGAGAGCTCTCTCGATTGAGCTCAACTTGAAGATCTGAAAAAATCCGACCACATTAACTTCTTCTCAAGCCGAGAGTATTTTTTTTTTCTCTTGCAACCTCATCCAAATTATTGTTTAGTTCTTCATTCTCGATGCGACAAAAAACTTTGTTGTTATTTTTTTTAACTTATTTGAAATACTAGCGTATTTCATCTCTTGTAAAATCGTATCGATTTGATGGATTCATCAGCTTCTCTAACCGCCACCGTTTCTCATTTTTTCTCATCCTCTAATAAATCATATATACTTTTTGTAATGCCTTTGAGCTTTTCAAATTCATCCGTAGCATCTGTAACTAGGTTAATCTTTTTGCTCGCAAGTTCAAAGATTTGTGTTAGGATGTCACAGTTGTGACTCGATAAAGCATAGGTGATGAACTCTGCGATCCTTGGTAGCTAGTCATTTTCATTAAAAGCATGACAACTGATCAATCGAAGTTTGGCGTAAAATATATAAACTCATCAATGTCTTTATCAGTTCATCTACTCTCGTTCTAAATCAAGAAACACAATAAATATTCTCAATCAGAAAAACCCGCACTCTCTCTATATATATTTCAAATTAAAAGTATTTACTTTAGAAATTCAATACATAAAGTACTTAGATTGGGTGGGTTGACTTTAGACTTTTCAAGTGCTACCCCAGCCAAAAGTGAAATAAGACCAAATTAAATTTCATTTAAAATATGGGTAGTGCTAGATGGGCTCAAAAAGTCCGGACTCAAACAACCAAAAAGACATAAAAACCCTTAATTTAAATTCATTATTAGTGTTTGGGGTAGAGGGTAATTAGGTCTTTTACTTAGGCAGATATCTTAAATTGTTAACAAAAAAATCTTTGAGTCCGGACTCAAAGAGTCCAAACAGATTTTTTGTTAAAATATATACTTCACTAAACAAACAAACAAACAAATTGAATCATTAATGAAATATTTTCAAAGTAATTAACTAATGTTCATTCATGTAAGAAACACTAATTATACTTCACCAAACAAACACTAATAAAATATATAATTCACGAAACAATCAAATTTCACCAAACACAAACAAATAATACATTAGCAAAAACATAAGAAAAAGTTACTGCTCATTCAAATAACCAAAATCATTGACGAAATATTTTCAAGGTACTAATTATAATTCCTTATTAATTTATTAATTTGCATGATAATGTAATAATCAAAGCTAATGGAAGATTATCATAGCTTAGCTTTAGTGATTGAATTGTGATGCTTTCACTGATTTTCTTATTATATTTACCCTTATTCATCAACATCCAGTCTGCTACAGTTTTCTTTAAGTGCATCAATTTACCTAAATCCCTTATTGTCGAAAGGACACCATTGCATTTCTTCACTATCTCAGCTTCTATTTCTTCAAGAATTTTTTTGGAGGACCTCATTTTTCAAATGCTATATTTTTAAATATGACTACACTTCCTTTAACACCAGCATCCTCGAATAGAATTCTGACATCTTCCCACTTCTAAATGCTCTCCATACATCGTCTAGTACGATAAGAAATTTCTTCTTATGCAACTTTCTAATAATCCACTCTTACATTTGTGTTTTGGTTAAAAAACCATTTGATCTCTCCCACAAATCTCTCTGAACGTGTTCTACTGTTGGAAATATTCGTGATACACACCCAACTTCTTACTGTAAAGTGTTTAATTATATTTTTTTCTCTAAAAACCAATTGTGCAAGTGTAATCAAAAGTAATAATATACAATAATTGACAAAACAATACGTTGTTAAAATTTATTAAACTTTAAATTAAAATATAATTTAATATTATTTATGACAAAATAATAGTTAATAATTGATTCTATATTATAAAACAAAAGTTTCATTAAATTTATAAATCATTACACATAAATTTCTTAATTATAGATAATTTTGTTGCATATTGATTAAATATTAAATAAATTTTAACAACGTACGTAGTATATAGCACCTTTTTTAGATGTTATAAAAATATATTTTTTTATTTAGCGTTTGAAGGTGGGCGAGAATTCTAGAAGTTTGTAATATTAGAATTTTATTTAGATTAGCTTTAGTGATTGAATTGTGCTTCTCTCACTGCTTTTCTTATAATATTCAGCCTTATTCATCAACGTCCAGTCTGCTACTATGACGACCCCAATTTCCAACAAATTGGGCCCCGCGCGGCCTAAGCTTACGTGGACCCCCGAGCCAGTCTCGCAAGGTCAACGCAGACCTAGTCAGCCTTTCAGTCCCTCATTATACGTAAATTCACAATTTTAAGTTGAGTTATTAATATTTTGCAAGTTTTACAATTTAGCGGAAGCAATTACTACAAATAAATAACTCAACCGTATTTGAAAAGAGTTAGGCAACCTAATTGTGGAACCCAGTAAATATGTTATCAGCAGAGGAGAGTAATACAAGATATACAAAAATTCACCTAGCTATAGAGCCTTACCTTGAAGGACCGTAGATCTGCACCCAGTCAAACCCAAAAACGACGAGCACGGGTAAGTAAAGCCAGGAGGACATATACGGCATTTCAAAACATAACTAAAACAATCAAATTCATGCAATTAGAAAGAAAGGAAACAAGTAATGCATGAATATAAAAGACTGTAAACAAATAAGTCGATGAGTGAGGCCAAATAACAAGGAGTCACGACCAAAAGGTCGTTGAGTCGCGGCAAAAGCCCAAGAGACTCGGGTTTAGGACGAGACCTGGCCCTCCCACCCCTAACCCTTGCGACTATGCGATATCTACATACCCGGATCTAGGACGAGACACCTGCCTCCCAGCCCTAGCCCGCGCGACTATGAAATACCCACAGACCCGGATCTAAGACGAGACACCTGCCTCCCAGCCCTAGCCCGTGCGACTATGAAATATCCACAGACCCGGATAAGAGCCCCCAACGTACACTCAATTGGGAAATATCGACGGACGTCCAGGTAAGAGTTCATATCGCAGATAAATATTAATATGACTCACTTGCCAATGGAACACTCCACACAATAGCATTCAACGATAGATATCAAAGAAATGAACAACAATATCAAACAATGAATTTCTTCCCCATTAAGTAAACTATTGTGTCCTCGAGATTCGTGCGGAGCGAAACTCGAGGCACATCAAAAACATAATTTTTTTTATATTTTCCTTGAAAGTTGAGCCACACGCATCTCGAGGCACCAACCCGCCTTATTTCACAATCTCGATACTCGCACCATACGTATCACGAGGCGTATCCAATGTATATGGTTTTAATGTGACCACATTAAAACCACATAAAGCCACTATAGCCACATCAAACCACTATCTAGGTCCCAAGTCGGTACGCGACTCGAGGCGCGTCCCCGTTCGTATTTCGGCTCACTGAATTCCCCGCATATATCCACTCGTAAAACAGCTCAACAATTCGCATTCAAATCTCAAATTGGATACACACATATCACATAAACATATCGTACCTCAGAGTCTCCACTCGAAATTCGGACGTACGCATTTCAACGAGTGGACAAGTCAAATTCTTGAGCCGTTACCGTTATAGTTTTCTTTGAGTTCATCAATTTACCCAAATCTCTTATCGTCTAAAGAACACCATTGCATTTCTTCACCATCTCTGCTCCTATTTCTTAAAGAAAGGGTTTTTCAGGAGGGCCTCATTTTTCAAATACAATATTTTTAAATATCATATATTTAATCCATTCAAATGATAGACATTCGTTGTACTTATAGTGTCAGCAACTAGCCCAATTCTAGTGGTGACTATTACTACACTTCCTTTGACACCATCATCCTCGAATAGAATTCTGACATCTTCCCACTCCCAAGTGCTCCATACATCGTCCTGTACGATAATAAATTTCTTCTTATTCAACTTTATAATAATCCGCTCTTTTGTGTTTTGGTTAAAAAACCCATGTGATCTCTCCCACAAATCTCTCTGAACGTGTTCTACTGCTGGAAATATTCGTGATACACACCCAACTTCTTAATATAAAGTGTTTAATTATATTTTTCTCTCTAAAAATCAATTGTGAAAGTGTAATCAAAAGTAATAATATACAATAATTGACAAAACAATACGTTGTTAAAATTTATTAAACTTTAAATTAAAATATAATTTAATATTATTTATGACAAAATAATAGTTAATAATTGATTCTATATTATAAAACAAAAAGTTTCATTAAATTTATAAATCATTACACATTAATTTCTTAATTATAGATAATTTTGTTGCGTATTGATTACATATTAAATAAATTTTAACAACGTACTTAGTATAGCACCCTTTTTAGATGTTATAAAAATATTTTTTTTTATTTAGCGTTTTGAAAGTGGGCAAGAATTCTAGAAATTTATAATATTAGAATTTTATTTAGCTTAGCTTTTGTAATTGAATTGTGGTGCTCTCATTTATTTTCTTATGATATTTAGCCTTATTAATTAACATCCAGTCTGTGAAGTTTTCTTTAAGTGAATCAATTTACCCAAATCTCTTATCGTCGAAGGGACACCATTGCATTTTTTCACCATCTCCACTCCAATTTCTTCATCTTCGAATAGAATTCTAACATCCTCCCACTCCTAAGTGCTCCATAAATCGTCAATTACAATAAGAAATTTCTTCTTATACAACTTTCTCATAATCCACTCTTTCATTTGTCTTTTGGTTAAAAAACCCATGTGATATATCCCACAAATATGTCTGAACGTGTTCTACAGTTGGAAATATTCGTGATACACATCCAACTTATTACTGTAAAGTGTTTAATTATACTTTTCTCTCTAAAACCCAATTGTGCAAGTAGTGTAATCAAAAGTAATAAAATACCATAATTGACAAAACAATACGTTATTAAAATTTATTAAACTTTAAATTAAAATATAATTTAATATTATTTATGACAAAATACTAGTTAATAATTGATTCTATATTATATATAAAACAAACGTTTCATTAAATTTATAAATCATTACACATAAATTTCTTAATTATAGATAATTTTGTTGCATATTGATTATATATTAAATAAATTTTAACAACGTAGGTAGTATCTATCACCCTTTTTAGATGTTATAAAAATATTTTTTTTTATTTAGGGTTTGAAGGTGGACGAGAATTCTATACGTATTGAATTCTGCTGCTCTCACTAATTTTCTTATTATATTTAGCCTTATTCATTAACATCCAGTCTGCTACAGTTTTCTTTAACTGCATCAATTTACCCAAATCTCTTATCGTCGAAGTGACACCATTACATTTCTTCACCATCTCCGCTCATATTTCTTAAAGAAAGGGTTTTTTTGGAGGGCCTCCTTTTTCAAATACAATATTTTTAAATATCATATATTTAATCCATTCAAACGATAGTTGTCCTTATAATGTCAGCAACCATCATCCTCGAATAGAATTCCGACATCTTCCCACTCCTAAGTGCTCCATACATCGTCTAGTACGATAAGAAATTTCTTTTTATGCAACTTTCTAATAATCCACTCTTGCATTTGTGTTTTGGTTAAAAAAACCCATGTGATCTCTCCCACAAATCTCTCTGAACGTGTTCTACTGTTGGAAATATTTGTGATACACACCCAACTTCTTAATGTAAAGTGTTAAATTATACTTTTCTCTCTAAAAACCAATTGTGCAAGTGTAATCAAAAGTAATAATATACAATAATTGACAAAACAATACGTTGTTAAAATTTATTAAACTTTAAATTAAAATATAATTTAATATTATTTATGACAAAATAATAGTTAATAATTGATTCTATATTATAAAACAAAAAGTTTAATTAAATTTATAAATCATTACACATTAATTTCTTAATTATAGATAATTTTGTTGCATATAGATTACAGATTAAATAAATTTTAACAACTTAGGTAGTATATAGCACCCTTTTTAGATGTTATAAAAATATTTTTTTTTATTTAGCGTTTTAAAGGTGGGCGAGAATTCTAGAAGTTTATAATATTAGAATTTTATTTAGCTTAGCTTTTGTGATTGAATTGTGCTCTCATTGATTTTCTTATGATATTTAGCCTTATTAATTAACATGCGATGCTGCTATGAGTTTTCTTTAAGTGAATCAATTTACCCAAATCTCTTATCGTCGAAGGGACACCCTTGCATTTTTTCACCATCTCCGCTCCAATTTCTTCATCTTCGAATAGAATTCTAACATCTTCCCACTCCAAAGTGCTACATAAATCGTCAAGTACAATAAGAAATTTCTTCTTATTCAACTTTCTCATAATCCCTTTGTTTCATTTGTGTTTTGGTTAAAAAACCAATGTGATATCTCCCACATCTGCAATTCGAACGTGTTTAATTATACTTTTCTCTCTAAAACCCAATTGTGCAAGTGTAATCAAAAGTAATAAAATACCATAATTGACAAAACAATACGTTATTAAAATTTATTAAACTTTAAATTAAAATATAATTTAATATTATTTATGACAAAATACTAGTTAATAATATATTCTATATTATAAAACGAAAGTTTCATTAAATTTATAAATCATTACACATTAATTTCTTAATTATAGATAATTTTGTTGCATATTGATTATATATTAAATAAATTTTAACAACGTAGGTAGTATATAGCACCCTTTTTAGATGTTATAAAAATATTTTTTTTTTATTTAGGGTTTGAAGGTGTACGAGAATTCTATACGTATTGAATTGTGCTGCTCTCACTGATTTTCTTATTCTATTTAGCCTTATTCATTAACATCCAGTCTGCTACAGTTTTCTTTAACTGCATCGATTTACCCAAATCTCTTATCGTTGAAGTCACACCATTGCATTTCTTCACCATCTCCGTTCTTATTTCTTAAAGAAAGGGTTTTTTTGGAGGTCCTCCTTTTTCAAATACAATATATTTAAATATCATATATTTAATCCATTCAAATGATAACATTCGTTGTCCTTATAGTGTCAGCAACTAGCCAAATTCTAGTAGTGACTATGACTACACTTTCTTTGAAACCATCATCCTCGAATAGAATTCCGACATCTTCCCACTCCTAAGTGCTCCATACATCGTCTAGTACGATAAGAAATTTCTTTTTATGCAACTTTCTAATAATCCACTCTTGCATTTGTGTTTTGGTTAAAAAAACTCATGTGATCTCTCCCACAAATCTCTCTGAACGTGTTTTACTGTTGGAAATATTTGTGATACACAGCAACTTCTTACTGTAAAGTGTTTAATTATACTTTTCTCTCTAAAAACTAATTGTGCAAGTGTAATCAAATGTAATAATATACAATAATTGACAAAACAATACGTTGTTAAAATTTATTACACTTTAAATTAAAATATAATTTAATATTATTTATGACAAAATAATAGTTAATAATTGATTCTATATTATAAAACAAAAAGTTTCATTAAATTTATAAATCATTACACGTTAATTTCTTAATTATAGATAATTTCGTTGCATATTGATTACATATTAAATAAATTTTAACAAGGTACGTAGTATAGCACCATTTTTAGATTTTATAAAAATATTTTTTTTTATTTAGCGTTTTGAAGGTGGGCGAGAATTCTAGAAGTTTATAATATTAGAATTTTATTTAGCTTAGCTTTTGTGATTGAATTGTGCTGCTTTCATTGATTTTCTTATGATATTTAGCCTTATTAATTAACATCCAGTTTGCTCCAATTTACCCAAATCTCTTATCGTCTAAGGGGCACCATTGCATTTCTTCACTATCTCCGCTCCAATTTCTTCATGAAAGGGTTTTTTTTTGGAGGGCCTCCTTTTTCAAATACAATATTTTTAAATATCATATATTTAATTCATTCAAATGATAGACATTCGTTGTCCTTATAGTGTCAGCAACGAGCCCAATTCTAGTGGTGACTATAACTACACTTCATTTGACACCATCATCTTCGAATAGAATTCTAACATCTTTCATTTGTGTTTTGGTTAAAAAACCAATGTGATATCTCCCACAAATCTCTCTGAACGTGTTTTACAGTTGGAAATATTCGTGATACACATCCAACTTCTTACTGTAAAGTGTTTAATTATACTTTTCTCTCTAAAACCCAATTGTGCAAGTGTAATCAAAAGTAATATAATACCATAATTGACAAAACTATACGTTATTAAAATTTATTAAACTTTAAATTAAAATATAATTTAATATTATTTATGACAAAATACTAGTTAATAATTGATTCTATATTATAAAACAAAATTTTCATTAAATTTATAATTCATTACACATAAATTTCTTAATTATAGATAATTTTGTTGCATATTGATTTTATATTAAATAAATTTTAACAACGTAGGTAGTATATAGCACCCTTTTTAGATGTTATAATAATATATTTTTTTATTTAGCGTTAGAAGGTGGACGAGAATTCTATACGTATTGAATTGTCTTTGCTCTCTCACTTTGATTTTCTTATTTTATTTAGCATTATTCATTAACATCTAGTCTGCTACATTTTTCTTTAACTGCATCAATTTACCCAAATCTCTTGTCGTCGAAGTGACACCATTGCATTTCTTCACCGCTCCTATTTCTTAAAGAAAGGGTTTTTTTGGAGGTCCTCCTTTTTCAAATACAATATTTTTAAATATTATATATTTAATCCATTCAAATGATAGACATTAGTTGTCTAGGTGCGGGCGCGTTCCAGCGCGCATAGCGTGACATCCCCTTAGCGCAGTTAAGTGTAACGCGCGTAAGCATGCGGCATCAAGGTGGTCCCGAGTCCTTGATCATGGGCGTGAGCAGGGAAGGTCCTAGAAGGCCTAGGTGGCCCGACCAAAGGGCAGGAACGGTTATGCACCAGAGAAGGCAGCAAGGAAAAGCAGTTGGACCACAGGTGGTGGAGAGCAGACAGAGCAAGGTGGCAGACTGTGCAGGACAGAGCCAAGTCGCTGTGTAATGGGTGTGAACCAATGTATGAGGGACAAGTGTCCCCTTGTTTGGGCGTTTTGCCTATAAATAGGAGCTCTATGCTTGGGGAAGCATAGAGCATCCCAGTGTAATTCCTCCACCATTTATGCAATAGAAAGCTTTCCTTGGCTGCCATTATCATTGTTTGCTTGCTTGCTTGTTAGTGTAGTGCTGTACTAGGTGAGAAACCTAGGCACCACAGGGTGAAGTGAAAGAAATTCAAGCTTAGGGTAAACTCTTTTCATTTGTGCTGTGACATTTGGTATCAACAACTAGCCAAATTTTAGTAGTGACTATGACTACACTTTCTTTGACACCATCATCCTCGAATAGAATTCCGACATCTTCCCACTCCTAAGTGCTCCATACATCGTCCAGTACGATAAGAAATTTCTTCTTATGCAACTTTCTAATAATCCACTCTTGCATTTGTGTTTTGGTTAAAAAACCCATGTGATCTCTCCCACAAATCTCTCTGAACGTGTTTCTTGTTGGAAATATTTGTGATACACCCAACTTCTTACTGTAAAGTGTTTAATTATACTTTTCTCTCTAAAAACCAATTGTGCAAGTGTAATCAAAAGTAATAATATACAATAATTGACAAAACAATACGTTGTTAAAATTTATTAAACTTTAAATTAAAATATAATTTAATATTATTTATGACAAAATAATAGTTAATAATTGATTCTATATTATAAAACAAAAAGTTTCATTAAATTTATAAATCATTACACATTAATTTCTTAATTATAGATAATTTTGTTGCATATTGATTACATATTAAATAAATTTTAACAACGTAGGTAGTATATAGCACCCTTTTAGATGTTATAAAAATATATATTTTTATTTATCGTTTGATGGTGGGCGAGAATTCTAAAAGTTTGTAATATTAGAATTTTATTTAGCTTAGCTTTAGTGATTGAATTGTGCTTCTCTCACTGATTTTCTTATGATATTT
Source organism: Stephania yunnanensis (assembly GCA_039657365.1). Taxonomy (NCBI): domain Eukaryota; kingdom Viridiplantae; phylum Streptophyta; class Magnoliopsida; order Ranunculales; family Menispermaceae; genus Stephania; species Stephania yunnanensis. The sequence continues at coordinate 8,952,078 of CM077582.1, forward strand.
AGCCTTATTCATCAACATCCAGTCTGCTCCAATTTTCTTTGAGTGTATCAATTTACCCAAATCTCTTATCGTGGAAGGGAAACCATTGCATTTCTTCACCATTTCCGCTCCTATTTCTTCAAGAAAGGGTTTTTTTTGGAGGGCCTCCTTTTTCAAATAAAATATTTTTAAATATCATATATTTAATCCATTCAATAGGCGAGACGCATAAAGGCTGTGCTGGGCAGCAGGGAACCCAGTAATGTAACCAGGTTCCGGAGGACTTGGTGGGTTACGTAACCTAGACCAGCTAGGCGCGTTCCTGATGCGGGCATGGCGCGCATTAGCGTGGCGCGTCCCTGATGCTGGCATATCGCGAAGCGCGCGCATCAGCATTGGCGCAGACGCATGCGGGTCACGTCCTATCACGCACCGTGGCACTCCCGCGGACATGGGCAAAGCATGAGCGGGCCGCATAGAGATGGTTCCAATCTCCTTGATCGCCTGCGTGGTCTGACCAGGTAGTGGAAACGGTTATGCAATTAAGTGGCAACTTTATCATAATCCACTCTTACATTTGTGTTTTCTTTAAGTGCATCAATTTACCCAAATCTCTTATCGTCGAAAGGACACCATTGCATTTCTTCACCATCTCCGCTCTTATTTCTTAAAGAAAGGGTTTTTTTGGAGGGCCTCATTTTTCAAATACAATATTTTTAAATATCATATATTTAATCCATTCAAATGATAGACATTCGTTGTCCTTATAGTGTCAGCAACGAGCCCAATTCTAGTGGTGACCATTACTACACTTCTTTGACACCATCATCCTCGAATAGAATTCTGACATCTTCCCACTCCCAAGTGCTCCATACATCACTTTATAATAATCCGCTCTTTTGTGTTTTGGTTAAAAAACCCATGTGATCTCTCCCACAAATCTCTCTGAACGTGTTCTACTGCTGGAAATATTCGTGATACACACCCAAATTCTTAATATAAAGTGTTTAATTATATTTTTCTCTCTAAAAATCAATTGTGAAAGTGTAATCAAAAGTAATAATATACAATAATTGACAAAACAATACGTTGTTAAAATTTATTAAACTTTAAATTAAAATATAATTTAATATTATTTATGACAAAATAATAGTTAATAATTGATTCTATATTATAAAACAAAAAGTTTCATTAAATTTATAAATCATTACACATTAATTTCTTAATTATAGATAATTTTGTTGCGTATTGATTACATATTAAATAAATTTTAACAACGTACTTAGTATAGCACCCTTTTTAGATGTTATAAAAATATTTTTTTTTATTTAGCGTTTTGAAAGTGGGCAAGAATTCTAGAAATTTATAATATTAGAATTTTATTTAGCTTAGCTTTTGTAATTGAATTTGTCTTTGCTCTCATTTATTTTCTTATGATATTTAGCCTTATTAATTAACATCCGATCTGTGAAGTTTTCTTTAAGTGAATCAATTTACCCAAATCTCTTATCGTCGAAGGGACACCATTGCATTTTTTCACCATCTCCACTCCAATTTCTTCATCTTCGAATAGAATTCTAACATCCTCCCACTCCTAAGTGCTCCATAAATCGTCAATTACAATAAGAAATTTCTTCTTATACAACTTTCTCATAATCCACTCTTTCATTTGTCTTTTGGTTAAAAAACCCATGTGATATATCCCACAAATATGTCTGAACGTGTTCTACAGTTGGAAATATTCGTCATACACATCCAACTTATTACTGTAAAGTGTTTAATTATACTTTTCTCTCTAAAACCCAATTGTGCAAGTAGTGTAATCAAAAGTAATAAAATACCATAATTGACAAAACAATACGTTATTAAAATTTATTAAACTTTAAATTAAAATATAATTTAATATTATTTATGACAAAATACTAGTTAATAATTGATTCTATATTATATATAAAACAAACGTTTCATTAAATTTATAAATCATTACACATAAATTTCTTAATTATAGATAATTTTGTTGCATATTGATTATATATTAAATAAATTTTAACAACGTAGGTAGTATCTATCACCCTTTTTAGATGTTATAAAAATATTTTTTTTTATTTAGGGTTTGAAGGTGGACGAGAATTCTATACGTATTGAATTCTGCTGCTCTCACTAATTTTCTTATTATATTTAGCCTTATTCATTAACATCCGATCTGCTACTGAGTTTTCTTTAACCGCATCAATTTACCCAAATCTCTTATCGTCGAAGTGACACCATTACATTTCTTCACCATCTCCGCTCATATTTCTTAAAGAAAGGGTTTTTTTGGAGGGCCTCCTTTTTCAAATACAATATTTTTAAATATCATATATTTAATCCATTCAAACGATAGTTGTCCTTATAATGTCAGCAACCATCATCCTCGAATAGAATTCCGACATCTTCCCACTCCTAAGTGCTCCATACATCGTCTAGTACGATAAGAAATTTCTTTTTATGCAACTTTCTAATAATCCACTCTTGCATTTGTGTTTTGGTTAAAAAAATCCATGTGATCTCTCCCACAAATCTCTCTGAACGTGTTCTACTGTTGGAAATATTTGTGATACACACCCAACTTCTTAATGTAAAGTGTTAAATTATACTTTTCTCTCTAAAAACCAATTGTGCAAGTGTAATCAAAAGTAATAATATACAATAATTGACAAAACAATACGTTGTTAAAATTTATTAAACTTTAAATTAAAATATAATTTAATATTATTTATGACAAAATAATAGTTAATAATTGATTCTATATTATAAAACAAAAAGTTTAATTAAATTTATAAATCATTACACATTAATTTCTTAATTATAGATAATTTTGTTGCATATAGATTACAGATTAAATAAATTTTAACAACTTAGGTAGTATATAGCACCCTTTTTAGATGTTATAAAAATATTTTTTTTTATTTAGCGTTTTAAAGGTGGGCGAGAATTCTAGAAGTTTATAATATTAGAATTTTATTTAGCTTAGCTTTTGTGATTGAATTGTGCTGCTCTCATTGATTTTCTTATGATATTTAGCCTTATTAATTAACATGCAGTCTGCTGCAGTTTTCTTTAAGTGAATCAATTTACCCAAATCTCTTATCGTCGAAGGGACACCCTTGCATTTTTTCACCATCTCCGCTCCAATTTCTTCATCTTCGAATAGAATTCTAACATCTTCCCACTCCAAAGTGCTACATAAATCGTCAAGTACAATAAGAAATTTCTTCTTATTCAACTTTCTCATAATCCACTGTTTCATTTGTGTTTTGGTTAAAAAACCAATGTGATATCTCCCACAAATCTGTCTGAACGTGTTTAATTATACTTTTCTCTCTAAAACCCAATTGTGCAAGTGTAATCAAAAGTAATAAAATACCATAATTGACAAAACAATACGTTATTAAAATTTATTAAACTTTAAATTAAAATATAATTTAATATTATTTATGACAAAATACTAGTTAATAATTGATTCTATATTATAAAACGAAAGTTTCATTAAATTTATAAATCATTACACATTAATTTCTTAATTATAGATAATTTTGTTGCATATTGATTATATATTAAATAAATTTTAACAACGTAGGTAGTATATAGCACCCTTTTTAGATGTTATAAAAATATTTTTTTTTATTTAGGGTTTGAAGGTGTACGAGAATTCTATACGTATTGAATTGTCTTTGCGTCTCACTTGATTTTCTTATTCTATTTAGCCTTATTCATTAACATCCAGTCTGCTACAGTTTTCTTTAACTGCATCAATTTACCCAAATCTCTTATCGTTGAAGTCACACCATTGCATTTCTTCACCATCTCCGTTCTTATTTCTTAAAGAAAGGGTTTTTTTGGAGGTCCTCCTTTTTCAAATACAATATATTTAAATATCATATATTTAATCCATTCAAATGATAACATTCGTTGTCCTTATAGTGTCAGCAACTAGCCAAATTCTAGTAGTGACTATGACTACACTTTCTTTGAAACCATCATCCTCGAATAGAATTCCGACATCTTCCCACTCCTAAGTGCTCCATACATCGTCTAGTACGATAAGAAATTTCTTTTTATGCAACTTTCTAATAATCCACTCTTGCATTTGTGTTTTGGTTAAAAAAACCCATGTGATCTCTCCCACAAATCTCTCTCGAACGTGTTTTCTTGTTGGAAATATTTGTGATACACAAAGCTAACTTCTTCTTGTAAAGTGTTTAATTATACTTTTCTCTCTAAAAACTAATTGTGCAAGTGTAATCAAATGTAATAATATACAATAATTGACAAAACAATACGTTGTTAAAATTTATTAAACTTTAAATTAAAATATAATTTAATATTATTTATGACAAAATAATAGTTAATAATTGATTCTATATTATAAAACAAAAAGTTTCATTAAATTTATAAATCATTACACATTAATTTCTTAATTATAGATAATTTCGTTGCATATTGATTACATATTAAATAAATTTTAACAAGGTACGTAGTATAGCACCATTTTTAGATTTTATAAAAATATTTTTTTTTATTTAGCGTTTTGAAGGTGGGCGAGAATTCTAGAAGTTTATAATATTAGAATTTTATTTAGCTTAGCTTTTGTGATTGAATTGTCTTTGCTTTCATTGATTTTCTTATGATATTTAGCCTTATTAATTAACATCCAGTTTGCTCCAATTTACCCAAATCTCTTATCGTCTAAGGGGCACCATTGCATTTCTTCACTATCTCCGCTCCAATTTCTTCATGAAAGGGTTTTTTTTGGAGGGCCTCCTTTTTCAAATACAATATTTTTAAATATCATATATTTAATTCATTCAAATGATAGACATTCGTTGTCCTTATAGTGTCAGCAACGAGCCCAATTCTAGTGGTGACTATAACTACACTTCATTTGACACCATCATCTTCGAATAGAATTCTAACATCTTTCATTTGTGTTTTGGTTAAAAAACCAATGTGATATCTCCCACAAATCTCTCTGAACGTGTTTTACAGTTGGAAATATTCGTGATACACATCCAACTTCTTACTGTAAAGTGTTTAATTATACTTTTCTCTCTAAAACCCAATTGTGCAAGTGTAATCAAAAGTAATATAATACCATAATTGACAAAACTATACGTTATTAAAATTTATTAAACTTTAAATTAAAATATAATTTAATATTATTTATGACAAAATACTAGTTAATAATTGATTCTATATTATAAAACAAAATTTTCATTAAATTTATAATTCATTACACATAAATTTCTTAATTATAGATAATTTTGTTGCATATTGATTTTATATTAAATAAATTTTAACAACGTAGGTAGTATATAGCACCCTTTTTAGATGTTATAATAATATATTTTTTTATTTAGCGTTAGAAGGTGGACGAGAATTCTATACGTATTGAATTGTGCTGCTCTCACTGATTTTCTTATTTTATTTAGCCTTATTCATTAACATCTAGTCTGCTACAGTTTTCTTTAACTGCATCAATTTACCCAAATCTCTTGTCGTCGAAGTGACACCATTGCATTTCTTCACCGCTCCTATTTCTTAAAGAAAGGGTTTTTTTGGAGGTCCTCCTTTTTCAAATACAATATTTTTAAATATTATATATTTAATCCATTCAAATGATAGACATTAGTTGTCTAGGTGCGGGCGCGTTCCAGCGCGCATAGCGTGACATCCCCTTAGCGCAATTAAGTGTAACGCGCGTAAGCATGCGGCATCAAGGTGGTCCCGAGTCCTTGATCATGGGCGTGAGCAGGGAAGGTCCTAGAAGGCCTAGGTGGCCCGACCAAAGGGCAGGAACGGTTATGCACCAGAGAAGGCAGCAAGGAAAAGCAGTTGGACCACAGGTGGTGGAGAGCAGACAGAGCAAGGTGGCAGACTGTGCAGGACAGAGCCATGTCGCTGTGTAATGGGTGTGAACCAATGTATGAGGGACAAGTGTCCCCTTGTTTGGGCGTTTTGCCTATAAATAGGAGCTCTATGCTTGGGGAAGCATAGAGCATCCCAGTGTAATTCCTCCACCATTTATGCAATAGAAAGCTTTCCTTGGCTGCCATTATCATTGTTTGCTTGCTTGCTTGTTAGTGTAGTGCTGTACTAGGTGAGAAACCTAGGCACCACAGGGTGAAGTGAAAGAAATTCCGCAGGGGTAAACTCTTTTCATTTGTGCCTGTGACCTTTGGTATCAGCAACTAGCCAAATTTTAGTAGTGACTATGACTACACTTTCTTTGACACCATCATCCTCGAATAGAATTCCGACATCTTCCCACTCCTAAGTGCTCCATACATCGTCCAGTACGATAAGAAATTTCTTCTTATGCAACTTTCTAATAATCCACTCTTGCATTTGTGTTTTGGTTAAAAAACCCATGTGATCTCTCCCACAAATCTCTCTGAACGTGTTTTACTGTTGGAAATATTTGTGATACACCCAACTTCTTACTGTAAAGTGTTTAATTATACTTTTCTCTCTAAAAACCAATTGTGCAAGTGTAATCAAAAGTAATAATATACAATAATTGACAAAACAATACGTTGTTAAAATTTATTAAACTTTAATTTAAAATATAATTTAATATTATTTATGACAAAATAATAGTTAATAATTGATTCTATATTATAAAACAAAAAGTTTCATTAAATTTATAAATCATTACACATTAATTTCTTAATTATAGATAATTTTGTTGCATATTGATTACATATTAAATAAATTTTAACAACGTAGGTAGTATATAGCACCCTTTTAGATGTTATAAAAATATATATTTTTATTTATCGTTTGATGGTGGGCGAGAATTCTAAAAGTTTGTAATATTAGAATTTTATTTAGCTTAGCTTTAGTGATTGAATTGTGCTTCTCTCACTGATTTTCTTATGATATTTAGCCTTATTCATCAACATCCGATCTGCTCCAATTTTCTTTGAGTGTATCAATTTACCCAAATCTCTTATCGTGGAAGGGAAACCATTGCATTTCTTCACCATTTCCGCTCCTATTTCTTCAAGAAAGGGTTTTTTTTGGAGGGCCTCCTTTTTCAAATAAAATATTTTTAAATATCATATATTTAATCCATTCAATAGGCGAGACGCATAAAGGCTGGGCTGGGCAGCAGGGAACCCAGTAATGTAACCAGGTTCCGGAGGACTTGGTGGGTTACGTAACCTAGACCAGCTAGGCGCGTTCCTGATGCGGGCATGGCGCGCATTAGCATGGCGCGTCCCTGATGCTGGCATATCGCGAAGCGCGCGCATCAGCATTGGCGCAGACGCATGCGGGTCACGTCCTATCACGCACCGTGGCACTCCCCTTGACGCGGACATGGGCAAAGCATGAGCGGGCCGCATAGAGATGGTTCCAATCTCCTTGATCGCCTGCGTGGTCTGACCAGGTAGTGGAAACGGTTATGCAATTAAGTGGCAACTTTATCATAATCCACTCTTACATTTGTGTTTTCTTTAAGTGCATCAATTTACCCAAATCTCTTATCGTCGAAAGGACACCATTGCATTTCTTCACCATCTCCGCTCTTATTTCTTAAAGAAAGGGTTTTTTTGGAGGGCCTCATTTTTCAAATACAATATTTTTAAATATCATATATTTAATCCATTCAAATGATAGACATTCGTTGTCCTTATAGTGTCAGCAACGAGCCCAATTCTAGTGGTGACCATTACTACACTTCTTTGACACCATCATCCTCGAATAGAATTCTGACATCTTCCCACTCCCAAGTGCTCCATACATCGTACTGTACGATAATAAATTTCTTCTTATTCAACTTTATAATAATCCGCTCTTTTGTGTTTTGGTTAAAAAACCCATGTGATCTCTCCCACAAATCTCTCTGAACGTGTTCTACTGCTGGAAATATTCGTGATACACACCCAAATTCTTAATATAAAGTGTTTAATTATATTTTTCTCTCTAAAAATCAATTGTGAAAGTGTAATCAAAAGTAATAATATACAATAATTGACAAAACAATACGTTGTTAAAATTTATTAAACTTTAAATTAAAATATAATTTAATATTATTTATGACAAAATAATAGTTAATAATTGATTCTATATTATAAAACAAAAAGTTTCATTAAATTTATAAATCATTACACATTAATTTCTTAATTATAGATAATTTTGTTGCGTATTGATTACATATTAAATAAATTTTAACAACGTACTTAGTATAGCACCCTTTTTAGATGTTATAAAAATATTTTTTTTTATTTAGCGTTTTGAAAGTGGGCAAGAATTCTAGAAATTTATAATATTAGAATTTTATTTAGCTTAGCTTTTGTAATTGAATTGTCTTTGCTCTCATTTATTTTCTTATGATATTTAGCCTTATTAATTAACATCCAGTCTGTGAAGTTTTCTTTAAGTGAATCAATTTACCCAAATCTCTTATCGTCGAAGGGACACCATTGCATTTTTTCACCATCTCCACTCCAATTTCTTCATCTTCGAATAGAATTCTAACATCCTCCCACTCCTAAGTGCTCCATAAATCGTCAATTACAATAAGAAATTTCTTCTTATACAACTTTCTCATAATCCACTCTTTCATTTGTCTTTTGGTTAAAAAACCCATGTGATATATGTTGGAACAATTATACAATATGCATATCACTGAACTATAATATCTATCATGCATGAATTCAATTACAAAGAACTAAATTAAATCATACCAGAGGCTTGCACTAAATGGCAATGTCCTTAGACGAAATTTCCTCCAATTCGGTGTATGAATGCTTCAAGAGGTTCGTCTCCAGGATACAACTGGATTGATCTTTGATTACACACCAACCAAAAGATCCTATCTTCTGCAACAGCCAAAATCTCTCTCTCAAAAACTAGGAAATTATTTAATTTCGAAAATTCTTTTTTCTATTTTTTAATGAGGTTAAAACCCCTATTTATAGACCAAAAGACACCTCTTTTGAACAATTACAACTGTTCAAAATGAGACCAAAAGACACCTCTTTTGAACAATTACAACTGTTCAAAATGAGACCAAAAGACACCTCTTTTAAACAATCACAACTGTTCAAAATGAGGCCATTAGTGGTGACTTTTCACCACTAATTACACACCTTTTAATAAAAACGAAAATTCAATGTAAAAATAAAAAATCTTGTGTTGTGAATTGGCTTAGTTATTTTAACTTTAGCCCCAAAGGCCCCAAGGCCCAAGGCCTAATCAAAGACATATTAAATATCAAGTATTTAATATATGTTATTCAATGAGGAATACCCATGGTCTTTGCCTCCAACCCCACATTCACTTAACTAAGACTTTCAAGTGAAAGATCTCTTATAAGGAAAGAAACAAAAAGTTTCTTTCCCATGTGGGACTAATAGTGGATACTATACAAACTCAATATATTTCAACAATACCCCACATTTGTATTGTATCCATCTGCAACCATGACCGAGTTTACTTTGCCAAATCACAAGCACAAAATTTAAACAAATATTAAATAATAACCATTATTTTAAAAACAATTGAGAGAGATTATCATGTCATGTTAATCAGGAAAGTGTCGTATAGACTTGAACTTACCCTAGTAAGATCATATCGAGTTCACTTCGTGACGCATGATGTATGTTATCTTGAACTGTTCACTTTTTGTAGTAAACTAAGACAATATGTCTCACTTATGACATGATTTCTGATGCACTTTTTCTTTGTTGTTCATTTTTGGTCCTGAACATATCCTGGGTTCATGATAGCTTTAGAGAATGTAGCCTATTCATCCTCATAAATGCGACCCCACATTTACTATCATATAGGTGACTTATCTTTAATCATTAAATGCAATATTGCATACCCTAAACTTCTTATCAACACACTTACTTCATCATAGGAACAGGTAATTGTGTGTCCTGTTTGTTAAGTCAAGTCTAACCAGTTTGCCTATTGAACCTAGACCATGGGATCTCCAATCGGCTAGGTTAGGTTTCCATTTGGACTTGACTTACTCTATAGGCTTTAAGCCCATTCCCCTCGATAATATCTTCACTTGATCTCTTGGTAAGCCTTTAGTCGAAGGATCTGCAATGTTTTCCTTAGACTTAACATAATCAATACTAATTACTCCACTTGTGAGTAATTGTCTTATAGTATTGTCTTGGCGCCTTATATGTCTCGACTTACCATTATATATGTTGTTCTTAGCTCTTGCTTGTCTTTGCCATACTATCACAATGTATGCATATTGCGATATTTGGTTTTGGCGACAAGGAATATCTTCTAAGAAATTTCTTAGCCATTCAAACTTCTTCTTGCTTTGCCTTGTCAAGAAGCAATGAATTGATTCCTTGGTGGAACGTGCTATACACGTTTGTTTTGTTGATTTCAAGAAATCATTTGCTCCACCTAATGTGAATATATATCCACTTGTTGATTTGGTTTACGTATTATCGAAATCCAATTTGCATCACTATACCCTTCAAGTACAAGTGGATATTTTGTATAATAAAGTCCATAATTTAAGGTATATTTAAGATACCTTAGAACTCTTATTAATGTCTTTGTCAATGAGCATCATTAGGATTACTTGTGTATCTACTCACACGCTTCGCATAAGCTATGTCAGGTCTAGTAGAGTTCATCAAGTACATCAAGCTTCCAATTACTTGAGAATATTCCAATTGAGAAATTGCTTCTCCATTATTTTTTTTAAGATGAGAATTAGCATCAAAAGGAGTTGGAGCAGGTTTACAATCGAATTGATTGAATCTTTTTAAGATTTTCTCAACATAATGAGATTGTGTGAGGACATAACCTTCGTTATTCCTTTTGATTTGAATTCCTAGTATTACATCACTAGACCTAAGTCTTTCATGTCAAAACTAGAATTCAACATCATTTTGGTTGACATTATAGCATCCCTACTTGTGCTCATAATCAACATGTCATCAACATATAAACATACTATAACGCAAAAGTTTTTCATTTCTTTAATGTACACACATTTGTCACATTCATTTATTTTGAAACCATTTGCTAACATAGTATGATCAAATTTTTCATGCCATTGTTTTGGAGCTTGTTTAAGTCCATATAATGACTTAACAAGTCTACAAACTTTATTCTCTTGGCCTTTTACTATGAACCCTTCAGGTTGGTCCATATATATTTCTTCTTCTAACTCTCCATTTAGAAACGCAGTTTTAACATCCATTTGGTGTATTTCCATATTGTATAAAGCAGCTATGGAAATCAACATTCTAATGGAAGTTATTCTCGAAACAGGAGAATAGGTGTCGAAGTAATCTACACCTTCCTTTTGTCTATAACCTTTTGCAACCAATCGTGCCTTGTATTTATCAATAGTACCATCAGCTTTAAGCTTTCTTTTGAATATCCATTTATATCCAATTGGTTTGATTCCGGATGGTAAATCAACCAATTCCCATGTATTATTTTGTAAAATGGATTCAACTTCACTATTGATTGCTTCCATCCATAAAGGCGCTTCCGGCGAAGACATAGCCTCCCTATAAGTCTGTGGTTCATTTTCGGTTAACGAGACTTATGAAATCGAGTCCAAAATTCTTTGGAACCTTAATTCTTTTCCCCTTCTAGGTTCCAATTCTTGTTCTTGAACCCTTGAAGTGGTTGGTTCTTCTAGACTCTCTTGGTAGTCCTTTTTCGTGATGAACCATTTTGTTTTTCCTTGAAAGGAAATATATGCTCAAAAAATGTAGCATCTGCAGATTCTATAATAGTATTATCACGATATCCGAAATATGTGATTTAACTACTAAGAATCTATATATCGCACTATTCTTAGCAAAACCGATGAACACACAATCTACGGTTTTAGGTCCTAATTTAGTCCTTTTGGTAAAGGAATTTGAACCTTTGCTAAGCAACCCCACACTTTTAAAGTTTTGTAAGTGGGTTTTCTCTTTCTCCAAATCTCATATGGTGAATTATCGAGTTCTTGAAAGGAACTCTATTCAAGATATGATTTGCAGTTAGTAATGCTTCACCCCACAAGTTTTGGGGAAGCCCGAGAATCATTCAACATAGAATTAATCATATTCTTGAGAGTTCTATTTTTTTTCTTTCGCCACACCATTTTGTTGAGGTGTATATGGCGCGGTGGTCTGATGAATAATTCCATTTGTATTACAAAATTCTGTAAATTCAATGGAATCATATTCTCCACCTCGATCAGTTCTTAATATTTTTATCTTTTTGTCAAGTTGATTTTCAACTTCTGCCTTATATATTTTAAATACATCAAAGGCCTCGCTTTTATTCTTGATCAAAAAGACATGACAATATTTACTACAATCATCAATAAAAGTGATGTAGTAGTTCTTTCCTCCTCTCGTAGGATTTGATTTGAAGTCACAAAGATCACTATGAATTAAATCTAATAATTCATTTGATCTTTCTTGAACAGAGACTTAAATGTTTGCCTAGCAAACTTTGATTACGCACAAACTTCACATTTATGTTCTAAATCAATTTTAAACTTTGGTAACATGTTCAAATGTACCATTTTATGAATTAATCTGTTATTTACATGCCCTAATCTAGCATGCCAAATATCAAATGATTCAATCATATATGCAGAGACAGTCATATACGCAGAAATAATCATTCTATTACCAGTGCCATTAACAATTACAATACTTAATTTGAAGAGACCTTCAGTAAGGTACCCCTTCCCTATGAACATGCCACCCTTAGTCAATACAAATTTGTCAGACTCGAAAACAAGTTTGAACCCTTTCTTATTTAGTAAAGGGCGGATACAAGATTTTTCTAATATCGGGAACATAAAGAACATCAAGTAAAGTGATTACTTTTCCAGACGTGAACTTCATCTTCACTGCTTTGTTCCTTTGCCTTCAACCTTGGAGGAGGATGAATTTCCCATGTAAAGTTTCTCTTCACTCATCTATCAATAGGATGAAACTCGAGAGAATAAGGTTTTGTCACTTGCATATGTGCCTCGTTGCACCGATATCGATCCACCATCCTTTGACATCGAAACCATATTAGTTTCGAAACAAGCTGCTTGTGAGATCAAAGTCGGTATTATCAATTTCCATGTCGGTAACATTTGCTTGGTTGTTCACACCAGAATTATCAAAATTCGATCTTTCTTGTGGCGACAATCTTGAGCCCTGTGACCTGCTTTCCACAAACCCAAAGAACTTCCCTTAATTTTCTTGTAATCCTTCCCCTTTGGTGCTAACGGCTTGGCGGTTCTCTTAAGACTTTTCTTGAAATTCTTATTCTGGAATTTCTGAAATTTGGACTTGCTTGATTGTCCTACCACCATGTTAGCATTAGCATTAGCCATTTCCTTTTTGTCTCCCTTCCTATGATCTTCCTCAACACGAAGTCGCAGAATGAGATCCTCAATGGACATGTCCCTTCGCTTGTGCTTTAGGTAGACCTTGAAGTCATTCCACGACGGTGGAAGCTTTTCAATAATGGCTCCAGTCTGAAAATGTTCATTTACGATGCACCCTTCAGCGTGCAATTCATGTATCAGAACTTGCAGTTCTTCCACTTGCTTTACCACGGACTTCGAATCCACCATATTGTATTTCAAAAACTTGCCTACCACGAACTTTTTAGCCCCTGCATCTTCAGTTCGGTATTTCTTTTCGAGAAGATCCCAAACATCCTTTGCGGTTTTACATTCATAATAGACATCATACAGTGTATCATCAAGTCTATTCAAAATGTAATTCCTGCAAAGAAAGTCAGAATTCTTCCATGCTTCAATAGTAAGGAGAGTTTCCCTAGACAAAGGGTTCTCATCAGATTTCGGAACTTCTTCCTTCACTATGTTGGCAAGATTCATAGTGGTCAGCCAGAACAACATTTTTTCTTGCCACCTTTTAAAGTCAAGACCACTTGAACTTCTCTGGTCTTTCATCTTTGGGATTGGCAGATGTGGATTTCTCAGTTATAAGAGATGCCATTTCAAACTAGTATGCAAACAACAATTTCGTATAAATCAGTGACTAGTTTTTGTAAAAAACAGTGACCAATTATATGCAATCAACTATTGTAAAAATCAAATAATTTCGTCTAAGATTGTTGGAACAATTATACAATATGCATATCACTGAACTATAATATCTATCATGCATGAATTCAATTACAAAGAACTAAATTAAATCATACCAGAGGCTTGCACTAAATGGCAATGTCCTTAGACGAAATTTCCTCCAATTCGGTGTATGAATGCTTCAAGAGGTTCGTCTCCAGGATACAACTGGATTGATCTTTGATTACACACCAACCAAAAGATCCTATCTTCTGCAACAGCCAAAATCTCTCTCTCAAAAACTAGGAAATTATTTAATTTCGAAAATTCTTTTTCTATATTTTTTAATGAGGTTAAAACCCCTATTTATAGACCAAAAGACACCTCTTTTGAACAATTACAACTGTTCAAAATGAGACCAAAAGACACCTCTTTTGAACAATTACAAGCTGTTCAAAATGAGACCAAAAGACACCTCTTTTAAACAATCACAACAATTGTTCAAAATGAGGCCATTAGTGGTGACTTTTCACCACTAATTACACACCTTTTAATAAAAACGAAAATTCAATGTAAAAATAAAAAATCTTGTGTTGTGAATTGGCTTAGTTATTTTAACTTTAGCCCCAAAGGCCCCAAGGCCCAAGGCCTAATCAAAGACATATTAAATATCAAGTATTTAATATATGTTATTCAATGAGGAATACCCATGGTCTTTGCCTCCAACCCCACATTCACTTAACTAAGACTTTCAAGTGAAAGATCTCTTATAAGGAAAGAAACAAAAAGTTTCTTTCCCATGTGGGACTAATAGTGGATACTATACAAACTCAATATATTTCAACAATACCCCGCATTTGTATTGTATCCATCGCAACCATGACCGAGTTTACTTTGCCAAATCACAAAGCACAAAATTTAAACAAATATTAAATAATAACCATTATTTTAAAAACAATTGAGAGAGATTATCATGTCATGTTAATCGGGAAAGTGTCGTATAGACTTGAACTTACCCTAGTAAGATCATATCGAGTTCACTTCGTGACGCGTGATGATGTATGTATCTTGAGCTGTTCACTTTTTGTAGTAAACTAAGACAATATGTCTCACTTATGACATGATTTCGATGCACTTTTTCTTTGTTGTTCATTTTGGTCTGAACATATCCTGGGTTCATGATAGCTTTAGAGAATGTAGCCTATTCATCCTCATAAATGCGACCCCACATTTACTATCATATAGGTGACTTATCTTTAATCATTAAATGCAATATTGCATACCCTAAACTTCTTATCAACACACTTACTTCATCATAGGAACAGGTAATTGTGTGTCTGTTTGTTAAGTCAAGTCTAACTAGTTTGCCTATTGAACCTAGACCATGGGATCTCCAATCGGCTAGGTTAGGTTTCATTTGGACTTGACTTACTCTATAGGCTTTAAGCCCATTCCCTCGATAATATCTTCACTTGATCTCTTGGTAAGCCTTTAGTCGGAGGATCTGCAATGTTTTCCTTAGACTTAACATAATCAATACTAATTACTCCACTTGTGAGTAATTGTCTTATAGTATTGTGTCGGCGCCTTATATGTCTCGACTTACCATTATATATGTTGTTTTAGCTCTTGCTTGTCTTTGCCATACTATCACAATGTATGCATATTGCGAGTGATTTGGTTTTGGCCGCAAGGAATATCTTCTAAGAAATTTCTTAGCCATTCGAACTTCTTCAATTTGCCTTGTCAAGAGCAATGAATTCGAGATTCCATGGTGGAACGTGCTATACACGTTTGTTTTGTTGATTTCAAGAAATCATTTGCTCCACCTAATGTGAATATATATCCACTTGTTGATTTGGTTTTACGTATTATCGAAATCCAATTTGCATCACTATACCCTTCAAGTGGTGGATATTTTGTATAATAAAGTCCATAATTTAAGGTATATTTAAGATACCTTAGAACTCTTATTAATCTTTGTCAATGAGCATCATTAGGATTACTTGTGTATCTACTCAGCCTGCTTACTGCATAAGCTATGTCAGGTCTAGTAGAGTTCATCAAGTACATCAAGCTTCCAATTACTTGAGAATATTCCAATTGAGAAATTGCTTCTCCATTATTTTTTTTAAGATGAGAATTAGCATCAAAAGGAGTTGGAGCAGGTTTACAATCGAATTGATTGAATCTTTTTAAGATTTTCTCAACATAATGAGATTGTGCGAGGACATAACCTTCGTTATTCCTTTTGATTTGAATTCCTAGTATTACATCAGCTAGACCTAAGTCTTTCATGTCAAAACTAGAATTCAACATCATTTTGGTTGACATTATAGCATCCCTACTTGTGCTCATAATCAACATGTCATCAACATATAAACATACTATAACGCAAAAGTTTTTCATTTCTTTAATGTACACACATTTGTCACATTCATTTATTTTGAAACCATTTGCTAACATAGTATGATCAAATTTTTCATGCCATTGTTTTGGAGCTTGTTTAAGTCCATATAATGACTTAACAAGTCTACAAACTTTATTCTCTTGGCCTTTTACTATGAACCCTTCAGGTTGGTCCATATATATTTCTTCTTCTAACTCTCCATTTAGAAATCTTTGTTTTAACATCCATTTGGTGTATTTCCATATTGTATAAAGCGCTATGGAAATCAACATTCTAATGGAAGTTATTCTTGAAACAGGAGAATAGGTGTCGAAGTAATCTACACCTTCCTTTTGTCTATAACCTTTTGCAACCAATCGTGCCTTGTATTTATCAATAGTACCATCAGCTTTAAGCTTTCTTTTGAATATCCATTTATATCCAATTGGTTTGATTAGGATGGTAAATCAACCAATTCCCATGTATTATTTTGTAAAATGGATTCAACTTCACTATTGATTGCTTCAATCCATAAAGGCGCTTCCGGCGAAGACATAGCCTCCCTATAAGTACGTGGTTCATTTTCGGTTAACGAGACTTATGAAATCAGTCCAAAATTCTTTGGAACCTTAATTCTTTTCCCTTCTAGGTTCCAATTCTTGTTCTTGAACCCTTGAAGTGGTTGGTTCTTCTAGACTCTCTTGGTAGTCCTTTTCGTGATGAACCATTTTGTTTTTCCTTGAAAGGAAATATATGCTCAAAAAATGTAGCATCTGCAGATTCTATAATAGTATTATCACGATATCGAAATATGTGATTTAACTACTAAGAATCTATATCTTTGCACTATTCTTAGCAAAACCAGATGAACACACAATCTACGGTTTTAGGTCCTAATTTAGTCCTTTTTGGTAAAGGAATTTGAACCTTTGCTAAGCAACCCCACACTTTTAAAGTTTTGTAAGTAGGTTTTCTCTTTCTCCAAATCTCATATGGTGAATTATCAGAGTTCTTGAAAGGAACTCTATTCAAGATATGATTTGCAGTTAGTAATGCTTCACCCCACAAGTTTTGGGGAAGCCCAGAATCATTCAACATAGAATTAATCATATTCTTGAGAGTTCTATTTTTCCTTCTCTGCCACACCATTTTGTTGAGGTGTATATGGCGTGATGGTCGATGAATAATTCCATTTGTATTACAAAATTACGTAAATTCAATGGAATCATATTCTCCACCTCGATCAGTTCTTAATATTTTTATCTTTTTGTCAAGTTGATTTTCAACTACGCCTTATATATTTTAAATACATCAAAGGCCTCGCTTTTATTCTTGATCAAAAAGACATGACAATATTTACTACAATCATCAATAAAAGTGATGTAGTAGTTCTTTCCTCCTCTCGTAGGATTTGATTTGAAGTCACAAAGATCACTATGAATTAAATCTAATAATTCATTTGATCTTTCTTGAACAGAACTTAAATGTTTGCCTAGCAAACTTTGATTCTACACAAACTTCACATTTATGTTCTAAATCAATTTTAAACTTTGGTAACATGTTCAAATGTACCATTTTATGAATTAATCTGTTATTTACATGCCCTAATCTAGCATGCCAAATATCAAATGATTCAATCATATATGCAGAGACAGTCATATACGCAGAAATAATCATTCTATTACCAGTGCCATTAACAATTACAATACTTAATTTGAAGAGACCTTCAGTAAGGTACCCCTTCCCTATGAACATGCCACCCTTAGTCAATACAAATTTGTCAGACTCGAAAACAAGTTTGAACCCTTTCTTATTTAGTAAAGGGCGGATACAAGATTTTTCTAATATCAGGAACATAAAGAACATCAAGTAAAGTGATTACTTTTCCAGACGTGAACTTCATCTTCACTGTTCCTTTGCCTTCAACCTTGGAGGAGGATGAATTTCCCATGTAAAGTTTCTCTTCACTATCAGCCGGATGAAACTCAGAGAATAAGGTTTTGTCACCGCATATGTGCCTCGTTGCACCAGTATCGATCCACCATCCTTTGACATCAGAAACCATATTAGTTTCAGAAACAACTGCTGTGAGATCAAAGTCAGTATTATCAATTTCCATGTCAGTAACATTTGCTTGGTTGTTCACACCAGAATTATCAAAATTACGATCTTTCTTGTGGCGACAATCTTGAGCCCTGTGACCTGCTTTCCACAAACCCGGCAACTTCCCTTAATTTTCTTGTAATCCTTCCCCCTTTGGTGCTAACGGCTTGGCGAGTTCTCTTAAGACTTTTCTTGAAATTCTTATTTCGGAATTTCGAAATTTGGACTTGCTTGATTGTCCTACCACCATGTTAGCATTAGCATTAGCCATTTCCTTTTTGTCTCCCTTCCTATGATCTTCCTCAACACGAAGTGAGAATGAGATCCTCAATGGACATGTCCCTTCGCTTGTGCTTTAGGTAGACCTTGAAGTCATTCCACGACGGTGGAAGCTTTTCAATAATGGCTCCAGTCTGAAAATGTTCATTTACGATGCACCCTTCAGCGTGCAATTCATGTATCAGAACTTGCGTTCTTCCACTTGCTTTACCACGGACTTCGAATCCACCATATTGTATTTCAAAAACTTGCCTACCACGAACTTTTTAGCCCCTGCATCTTCGGTTCGGTATTTCTTTTCGAGAAGATCCCAAACATCCTTTGCGGTTTTACATTCATAATAGACATCATACAGTGTATCATCAAGTCTATTCAAAATGTAATTCTGAGAAAGTCGAAATTCTTCCATGCTTCAATAGTAAGGAGAGTTTCCCTAGACAAAGGGTTCTCATCAGATTTCGGAACTTCTTCCTTCACTATGTTGGCAAGATTCATAGTGGTCAGCCAGAACAACATTTTCTGCTGCCACCTTTTAAAGTCAAGACCCTTGAACTTCTCTGGTCTTTCATCTTTGGGATTGGCAGATGTGGATTTCTCAGTTATAAGAGATGCCATTTCAAACTAGTATGCAAACAACAATTTCGTATAAATCAGTGACTAGTTTTTGTAAAAAACAGTGACCAATTATATGCAATCAACTATTGTAAAAATCAAATAATTTCGTCTAAGATTGTTGGAACAATTATACAATATGCATATCCTTTGAACTATAATATCTATCATGCATGAATTCAATTACAAAGAACTAAATTAAATCATACCGAGAGGCTTGCACTAAATGGCAATGTCCTTAGACGAAATTTCCTCCAATTCGGTGTATGAATGCTTGAGAGGTTCGTCTCAGGATACAATTTGGATTGATCTTTGATTACACACCAACCAAAAGATCCTATCTTCTGCAATGCGACCAAAATCTCTCTCTCAAAAACTAGGAAATTATTTAATTTCGAAAATTCTTTTTTCTATTTTTTAATGAGGTTAAAACCCCTATTTATAGACCAAAAGACACCTCTTTTGAACAATTACAACTGTTCAAAAACGAGACCAAAAGACACCTCTTTTGAACAATTACAAGCTGTTCAAAATGAGACCAAAAACCCTTTTAAACAATGAGGCCATTAGTGGTGACTTTTCACCACTAATTACACACCTTTTAATAAAAACGAAAATTCAATGTAAAAATAAAAAATCTTGTGTTGTGAATTGGCTTAGTTATTTTAACTTTAGCCCCAAAGGCCCAAGGCCCAAGGCCTAATCAAAGACATATTAAATATCAAGTATTTAATATATGTTATTCAATGAGGAATACCCATGGTCTTTGCCTCCAACCCCACATTCACTTAACTAAGACTTTCAAGTGAAAGATCTCTTATAAGGAAAGAAACAAAAAGTTTCTTTCCCATGTGGGACTAATAGTGGATACAATACAAACTCAATATATTTCAACAATACCCCGCATTTGTATTGTATCCATCTGCAACCATGACCAGAGTTTACTTTGCCAAATCACAAACACAAAATTTAAACAAATATTAAATAATAACCATTATTTTAAAAACAATTGAGAGAGATTATCATGTCATGTTAATCAGGAAAGTGTCGTATAGACTTGAACTTACCCTAGTAAGATCATATCGAGTTCACTTCGTGTGACCGATGATGTATGTATCTTGAAGCTGTTCACTTTTTGTAGTAAACTAAGACAATATGTCTCACTTATGACATGATTTCGATGCACGTTTTTCTTTGTTGTTCATTTTTGGTCCTGAACATATCCTGGGTTCATGATAGCTTTAGAGAATGTAGCCTATTCATCCTCATAAATGCGACCCCACATTTACTATCATATAGGTGACTTATCTTTAATCATTAAATGCAATATTGCATACCCTAAACTTCTTATCAACACACTTACTTCATCATAGGAACAGGTAATTGTGTGTCATGTTTGTTAAGTCAAGTCTAACTAGTTTGCCTATTGAACCTAGACCATGGGATCTCCAATCAGCTAGGTTAGGTTTCCGCTGGACTTGACTTACTCTATAGGCTTTAAGCCCATTCCCCTCGATAATATCTTCACTTGATCTCTTGGTAAGCCTTTAGTCAAAGGATCTGCAATGTTTTCCTTAGACTTAACATAATCAATACTAATTACTCCACTTGTGAGTAATTGTCTTATAGTATTGTGTGGCGCCTTATATGTCTCGACTTACCATTATATATGTTGTTCTTAGCTCTTGCTTGTCTTTGCCATACTATCACAATGTATGCATATTGCGTATTTGGTTTTGGCGACAAGGAATATCTTCTAAGAAATTTCTTAGCCATTAAACTTCTTAATTTGCCTTGTCAAAGCAATGAATTGATTCCATGGTGGAACGTGCTATACACGTTTGTTTTGTTGATTTCAAGAAATCATTGCTCCACCTAATGTGAATATATATCCACTTGTTGATTTGGTTTACGTATTATCGAAATCCAATTTGCATCACTATACCCTTCAAGTACAGGTGGATATTTTGTATAATAAAGTCCATAATTTAAGGTATATTTAAGATACCTTAGAACTCTTATTAATCTTTGTCAATGAGCATCATTAGGATTACTTGTGTATCTACTCGACTGCTAACTTCTTGCATAAGCTATGTCGGTCTAGTAGAGTTCATCAAGTACATCAAGCTTCCAATTACTTGAGAATATTCCAATTGAGAAATTGCTTCTCCATTATTTTTCTTAAGATGACAATTAGCATCAAAAGGAGTTGGAGCAGGTTTACAATCGAATTGATTGAATCTTTTTAAGATTTTCTCAACATAATGAGATTGTGTGAGGACATAACCTTCGTTATTCCTTTTGATTTGAATTCCTAGTATTACATCAGCTAGACCTAAGTCTTTCATGTCAAAACTAGAATTCAACATCATTTTGGTTGACATTATAGCATCCCTACTTGTGCTCATAATCAACATGTCATCAACATATAAACATACTATAACGCAAAAGTTTTTCATTTCTTTAATGTACACACATTTGTCACATTCATTTATTTTGAAACCATTTGCTAACATAGTATGATCAAATTTTTCATGCCATTGTTTTGGAGCTTGTTTAAGTCCATATAATGACTTAACAAGTCTACAAACTTTATTCTCTTGGCCTTTGACTATGAACCCTTGAGGTTGGTCCATATATATTTCTTCTTCTAACTCTCCATTTAGAAATCTTTGTTTTAACATCCATTTGATGTATTTCCATATTGTATAAAGCATTTATGGAAATCAACATTCTAATGGAAGTTATTCTGAAACAGGAGAATAGGTGTCGAAGTAATCTACACCTTTTTTTGTCTATAACCTTTTGCAACCAATCGTGCTTTGTATTTATCAATAGTACCATCAGCTTTAAGCTTTCTTTTGAATATCCATTTATATCCAATTGGTTTGATTCGGATGGTAAATCAACCAATTCCCATGTATTATTTTGTAAAATGGATTCAACTTCACTATTGATTGCTTCCATCCATAAAGGCGCTTAAGGCGAAGACATAGCCTCCCTATAAGTCTGTGGTTCATTTTCGGTTAACGGACTTATGAAATCGAGTCCAAAATTCTTTGGAACCTTAATTCTTTTCCCCTTCTAGGTTCCAATTCTTGTTCTTGAACCCTTGAAGTGGTTGGTTCTTCTAGACTCTCTTGGTAGTCCTTTTCGTGATGAACCATTTTGTTTTTCCTTGAAAGGAAATATATGCTCAAAAAATGTAGCATCTCTGCAGATTCTATAATAGTATTATCACGATATCGAAATATGTGATTTAACTACTAAGAATCTATATCTTTGCACTATTCTTAGCAAAACCGATGAACACACAATCTACGGTTTTAGGTCTAATTTAGTCCTTTTTGGTAAAGGAATTTGAACCTTTGCTAAGCAACCCCACACTTTTAAAGTTTTGTAAGTGGGTTTTCTCTTTCTCCAAATCTCATATGGTGAATTATCAGAGTTCTTGAAAGGAACTCTATTCAAGATATGATTTGCAGTTAGTAATGCTTCACCCCACAAGTTTTGGGGAAGCCCGAGAATCATTCAACATAGAATTAATCATATTCTTGAGAGTTCTATTTTTCCTCTCTGCCACACCATTTTGTTGAGGTGTATATGGCGTGTGATGGTCGATGAATAATTCCATTTGTATTACAAAATTCGTAAATTCAATGGAATCATATTCTCCACCTCGATCAGTTCTTAATATTTTTATCTTTTTGTCAAGTTGATTTTCAACTTCTGCCTTATATATTTTAAATACATCAAAGGCCTCGCTTTTATTCTTGATCAAAAAGACATGACAATATTTACTACAATCATCAATAAAAGTGATGTAGTAGTTCTTTCCTCCTCTCGTAGGATTTGATTTGAAGTCACAAAGATCACTATGAATTAAATCTAATAATTCATTTGATCTTTCTTGAACAGACTTAAATGTTTGCCTAGCAAACTTTGATTCTGCACAAACTTCACATTTATGTTCTAAATCAATTTTAAACTTTGGTAACATGTTCAAATGTACCATTTTATGAATTAATATGTTATTTACATGCCCTAATCTAGCATGCCAAATATCAAATGATTCAATCATATATGCGAGACGCATCATATACGCTTGAGAAATAATCATTCTATTACCAGTGCCATTAACAATTACAATACTTAATTTGAAGAGACCTTCAGTAAGGTACCCCTTCCCTATGAACATGCCACCCTTAGTCAATACAAATTTGTCAGACTCGAAAACAAGTTTGAACCCTTTCTTATTTAGTAAAGGGCCAGATACAAGATTTTTTCTAATATCAGGAACATAAAGAACATCAAGTAAAGTGATTACTTTTCCAGACGTGAACTTCATCTTCACTGTTCCTTTGCCTTCAACCTTGGAGGAGGATGAATTTCCCATGTAAAGTTTCTCTTCACTATCAGCCGGATGAAACTCAGAGAATAAGGTTTTGTCACCGCATATGTGCCTCGTTGCACCAGTATCGATCCACCATCCTTTGACATCAGAAACCATATTAGTTTCAGAAACAACTGCTGTGAGATCAAAGTCAGTATTATCAATTTCCATGTCAGTAACATTTGCTTGGTTGTTCACACCAGAATTATCAAAATTCTGATCTTTCTTGTGGCGACAATCTTGAGCCCTGTGACCCTGCTTTCCACAAACCCAGCAACTTCCCTTAATTTTCTTGTAATCCTTCCCCTTTGGTGCTAACGGCTTGGCAGTTCTCTTAAGACTTTTCTTGAAATTCTTATTCTGGAATTTCTGAAATTTGGACTTGCTTGATTGTCCTACCACCATGTTAGCATTAGCATTAGCCATTTCCTTTTTGTCTCCTTCCTATGATCTTCCTCAACACGAAGTCGCGAGAATGAGATCCTCAATGGACATGTCCCTTCGCTTGTGCTTTAGATAGACCTTGAAGTCATTCCACGACGGTGGAAGCTTTTCAATAATGGCTCCCAGTCTGAAAATGTTCATTTACGATGCACCTTCAAGCGTGCAATTCATGTATCGAGAACTTGCGGTTCTTCCACTTGCTTTACCACGGACTTCGAATCCACCATATTGTATTTCAAAAACTTGCCTACCACGAACTTTTTAGCCCCTGCATCTTGATTCGGTATTTCTTTTCGAGAAGATCCCAAACATCCTTTGCGGTTTTACATTCATAATAGACATCATACGAGTGTATCATCAAGTCTATTCAAAATGTAATTCTGCAAAGAAAGTCGAATTCTTCCATGCTTCAATAGTAAGGAGAGTTTCCCTAGACAAAGGGTTCTCATCAGATTTGGAACTTCTTCCTTCACTATGTTGGCAAGATTCATAGTGGTCGACGAACAACATTTTCTGCTGCCACCTTTTAAAGTCAAGACCCTTGAACTTCTCTGGTCTTTCATCTTTGGGATTGGCAGATGTGGATTTCTCAGTTATAAGAGATGCCATTTCAAACTAGTATGCAAACAACAATTTCGTATAAATCAGTGACTAGTTTTTGTAAAAAACAGTGACCAATTATATGCAATCAACTATTGTAAAAATCAAATAATTTCGTCTAAGATTGTTGGAACAATTATACAATATGCATATCACTGAACTATAATATCTATCATGCATGAATTCAATTACAAAGAACTAAATTAAATCATACCGAGAGGCTTGCACTAAATGGCAATGTCCTTAGACGAAATTTCCTCCAATTCGGTGTATGAATGCTTGAGAGGTTCGTCTCGGGATACAAGCTGGATTGATCTTTGATTACACACCAACCAAAAGATCCTATCTTCTGCAACAGCCAAAATCTCTCTCTCAAAAACTAGGAAATTATTTAATTTCGAAAATTCTTTTTTCTATTTTTTAATGAGGTTAAAACCCCTATTTATAGACCAAAAGACACCTCTTTTGAACAATTACAACTGTTCAAAATGAGACCAAAAGACACCTCTTTTGAACAATTACAACTGTTCAAAATGAGACCAAAAGACACCTCTTTTAAACAATCACAAGCTGTTCAAAATGAGGCCATTAGTGGTGACTTTTCACCACTAATTACACACCTTTTAATAAAAACGAAAATTCAATGTAAAAATAAAAAATCTTGTGTTGTGAATTGGCTTAGTTATTTTAACTTTAGCCCCAAAGGCCCCAAGGCCCAAGGCCTAATCAAAGACATATTAAATATCAAGTATTTAATATATGTTATTCAATGAGGAATACCCATGGTCTTTGCCTCCAACCCCACATTCACTTAACTAAGACTTTCAAGTGAAAGATCTCTTATAAGGAAAGAAACAAAAAGTTTCTTTCCCATGTGGGACTAATAGTGGATACTATACAAACTCAATATATTTCAACAATATATCCCACAAATATGTCTGAACGTGTTCTACAGTTGGAAATATTCGTCATACACATCCAACTTATTACTGTAAAGTGTTTAATTATACTTTTCTCTCTAAAACCCAATTGTGCAAGTAGTGTAATCAAAAGTAATAAAATACCATAATTGACAAAACAATACGTTATTAAAATTTATTAAACTTTAAATTAAAATATAATTTAATATTATTTATGACAAAATACTAGTTAATAATTGATTCTATATTATATATAAAACAAACGTTTCATTAAATTTATAAATCATTACACATAAATTTCTTAATTATAGATAATTTTGTTGCATATTGATTATATATTAAATAAATTTTAACAACGTAGGTAGTATCTATCACCCTTTTTAGATGTTATAAAAATATTTTTTTTTATTTAGGGTTTGAATGGACGAGAATTCTATACGTATTGAATTCGCTTGCTCTCACTAATTTTCTTATTATATTTAGCCTTATTCATTAACATCCATCTGCTACGTTTTCTTTAATCGCATCAATTTACCCAAATCTCTTATCGTCGAAGTGACACCATTACATTTCTTCACCATCTCCGCTCATATTTCTTAAAGAAAGGGTTTTTTTGGAGGGCCTCCTTTTTCAAATACAATATTTTTAAATATCATATATTTAATCCATTCAAACGATAGTTGTCCTTATAATGTCAGCAACCATCATCCTCGAATAGAATTCCGACATCTTCCCACTCCTAAGTGCTCCATACATCGTCTAGTACGATAAGAAATTTCTTTTTATGCAACTTTCTAATAATCCACTCTTGCATTTGTGTTTTGGTTAAAAAACCCATGTGATCTCTCCCACAAATCTCTCTGAACGTGTTCTACTGTTGGAAATATTTGTGATACACACCCAACTTCTTAATGTAAAGTGTTAAATTATACTTTTCTCTCTAAAAACCAATTGTGCAAGTGTAATCAAAAGTAATAATATACAATAATTGACAAAACAATACGTTGTTAAAATTTATTAAACTTTAAATTAAAATATAATTTAATATTATTTATGACAAAATAATAGTTAATAATTGATTCTATATTATAAAACAAAAAGTTTAATTAAATTTATAAATCATTACACATTAATTTCTTAATTATAGATAATTTTGTTGCATATAGATTACTGAGATTAAATAAATTTTAACAACTTAGGTAGTATATAGCACCCTTTTTAGATGTTATAAAAATATTTTTTTTTATTTAGCGTTTTAAAGGTGGCGAGAATTCTAGAAGTTTATAATATTAGAATTTTATTTAGCTTAGCTTTTGTGATTGAATTGTCTTTGCTCTCATTGATTTTCTTATGATATTTAGCCTTATTAATTAACATGCAGTCTGCTGCAGTTTTCTTTAAGTGAATCAATTTACCCAAATCTCTTATCGTCGAAGGGACACCCTTGCATTTTTTCACCATCTCCGCTCCAATTTCTTCATCTTCGAATAGAATTCTAACATCTTCCCACTCCAAAGTGCTACATAAATCGTCAAGTACAATAAGAAATTTCTTCTTATTCAACTTTCTCATAATCCACTGTTTCATTTGTGTTTTGGTTAAAAAACCAATGTGATATCTCCCACAAATCATGTCGAACGTGTTTAATTATACTTTTCTCTCTAAAACCCAATTGTGCAAGTGTAATCAAAAGTAATAAAATACCATAATTGACAAAACAATACGTTATTAAAATTTATTAAACTTTAAATTAAAATATAATTTAATATTATTTATGACAAAATACTAGTTAATAATTGATTCTATATTATAAAACGAAAGTTTCATTAAATTTATAAATCATTACACATTAATTTCTTAATTATAGATAATTTTGTTGCATATTGATTATATATTAAATAAATTTTAACAACGTAGGTAGTATATAGCACCCTTTTTAGATGTTATAAAAATATTTTTTTTTTATTTAGGGTTTGAAGGTGTACGAGAATTCTATACGTATTGAATTGTCTTTGCTCTCACCGATTTTCTTATTCTATTTAGCCTTATTCATTAACATCATCTGCTCTGAGTTTTCTTTAAGCGCATCAATTTACCCAAATCTCTTATCGTTGAAGTCACACCATTGCATTTCTTCACCATCTCCGTTCTTATTTCTTAAAGAAAGGGTTTTTTTGGAGGTCCTCCTTTTTCAAATACAATATATTTAAATATCATATATTTAATCCATTCAAATGATAACATTCGTTGTCCTTATAGTGTCAGCAACTAGCCAAATTCTAGTAGTGACTATGACTACACTTTCTTTGAAACCATCATCCTCGAATAGAATTCCGACATCTTCCCACTCCTAAGTGCTCCATACATCGTCTAGTACGATAAGAAATTTCTTTTTATGCAACTTTCTAATAATCCACTCTTGCATTTGTGTTTTGGTTAAAAAAACCCATGTGATCTCTCCCACAAATCTCTCTGAACGTGTTTTACTGTTGGAAATATTTGTGATACACAGCAACTTCTTACTGTAAAGTGTTTAATTATACTTTTCTCTCTAAAAACTAATTGTGCAAGTGTAATCAAATGTAATAATATACAATAATTGACAAAACAATACGTTGTTAAAATTTATTAAACTTTAAATTAAAATATAATTTAATATTATTTATGACAAAATAATAGTTAATAATTGATTCTATATTATAAAACAAAAAGTTTCATTAAATTTATAAATCATTACACATTAATTTCTTAATTATAGATAATTTCGTTGCATATTGATTACATATTAAATAAATTTTAACAAGGTACGTAGTATAGCACCATTTTTAGATTTTATAAAAATATTTTTTTTTATTTAGCGTTTTGAAGGTGGGCGAGAATTCTAGAAGTTTATAATATTAGAATTTTATTTAGCTTAGCTTTTGTGATTGAATTGTCTTTGCTTTCATTGATTTTCTTATGATATTTAGCCTTATTAATTAACATCCGATTTTGCTCCAATTTACCCAAATCTCTTATCGTCTAAGGGGCACCATTGCATTTCTTCACTATCTCCGCTCCAATTTCTTCATGAAAGGGTTTTTTTTGGAGGGCCTCCTTTTTCAAATACAATATTTTTAAATATCATATATTTAATTCATTCAAATGATAGACATTCGTTGTCCTTATAGTGTCGAACGAGCCCAATTCTAGTGGTGACTATAACTACACTTCATTTGACACCATCATCTTCGAATAGAATTCTAACATCTTTCATTTGTGTTTTGGTTAAAAAACCAATGTGATATCTCCCACAAATCTCTCGAACGTGTTTTACAGTTGGAAATATTAAGTGATACACATCCAACTTCTTCTTGTAAAGTGTTTAATTATACTTTTCTCTCTAAAACCCAATTGTGCAAGTGTAATCAAAAGTAATATAATACCATAATTGACAAAACTATACGTTATTAAAATTTATTAAACTTTAAATTAAAATATAATTTAATATTATTTATGACAAAATACTAGTTAATAATTGATTCTATATTATAAAACAAAATTTTCATTAAATTTATAATTCATTACACATAAATTTCTTAATTATAGATAATTTTGTTGCATATTGATTTTATATTAAATAAATTTTAACAACGTAGGTAGTATATAACACCCTTTTTAGATGTTATAATAATATATTTTTTTATTTAGCGTTTGAAGGTGGACGAGAATTCTATACGTATTGAATTGTCTTTGCTCTCATTTGATTTTCTTATTTTATTTAGCCTTATTCATTAACATCTAGTCTCTTCTGATTTTCTTTAAGCGCATCAATTTACCCAAATCTCTTGTCGTCGAAGTGACACCATTGCATTTCTTCACCGCTCCTATTTCTTAAAGAAAGGGTTTTTTTGGAGGTCCTCCTTTTTCAAATACAATATTTTTAAATATTATATATTTAATCCATTCAAATGATAGACATTAGTTGTCTAGGTGCGGGCGCCTTCCAGCGCGCATAGCGTGACATCCCCTTAGCGCAGTTAAGTGTAACGCGCGTAAGCATGCGGCATCAAGGTGGTCCCGAGTCCTTGATCATGGGCGTGAGCAGGGAAGGTCCTAGAAGGCCTAGGTGGCCCGACCAAAGGGCAGGAACGGTTATGCACCAGAGAAGGCAGCAAGGAAAAGCAGTTGGGACCACAGGTGGTGGAGAGCAGACAGAGCAAGGTGGGTGGCATGCGGGACAGAGCTGAGTCGGTGTGTGTAATGGGTGTGAACCAATGTATGAGGGACAAGTGTCCCCTTGTTTGGGCGTTTTGCCTATAAATAGGAGCTCTATGCTTGGGGAAGCATAGAGCATCCCAGTGTAATTCCTCCACCATTTATGCAATAGAAAGCTTTCCTTGGCTGCCATTATCATTGTTTGCTTGCTTGCTTGTTAGTGTAGTGCTGTACTAGGTGAGAAACCTAGGCACCACAGGGTGAAGTGAAAGAAATTCCGCAGGGGTAAACTCTTTTCATTTGTGCCTGTGACATTTGGTATCAGCAACTAGCCAAATTTTAGTAGTGACTATGACTACACTTTCTTTGACACCATCATCCTCGAATAGAATTCCGACATCTTCCCACTCCTAAGTGCTCCATACATCGTCCAGTACGATAAGAAATTTCTTCTTATGCAACTTTCTAATAATCCACTCTTGCATTTGTGTTTTGGTTAAAAAACCCATGTGATCTCTCCCACAAATCTCTCTGAACGTGTTTTACTGTTGGAAATATTTGTGATACACCCAACTTCTTACTGTAAAGTGTTTAATTATACTTTTCTCTCTAAAAACCAATTGTGCAAGTGTAATCAAAAGTAATAATATACAATAATTGACAAAACAATACGTTGTTAAAATTTATTAAACTTTAAATTAAAATATAATTTAATATTATTTATGACAAAATAATAGTTAATAATTGATTCTATATTATAAAACAAAAAGTTTCATTAAATTTATAAATCATTACACATTAATTTCTTAATTATAGATAATTTTGTTGCATATTGATTACATATTAAATAAATTTTAACAACGTAGGTAGTATATAGCACCCTTTTAGATGTTATAAAAATATATATTTTTATTTATCGTTTGATGGTGGGCGAGAATTCTAAAAGTTTGTAATATTAGAATTTTATTTAGCTTAGCTTTAGTGATTGAATTGTGCTTCTCTCACTGATTTTCTTATGATATTTAGCCTTATTCATCAACATCCAGTCTGCTCCAATTTTCTTTGAGTGTATCAATTTACCCAAATCTCTTATCGTGGAAGGGAAACCATTGCATTTCTTCACCATTTCCGCTCCTATTTCTTCAAGAAAGGGTTTTTTTTGGAGGGCCTCCTTTTTCAAATAAAATATTTTTAAATATCATATATTTAATCCATTCAATAGGCGAGACGCATAAAGGCTGGGCTGGGCAGCAGGGAACCCAGTAATGTAACCAGGTTCCGGAGGACTTGGTGGGTTACGTAACCTAGACCAGCTAGGCGCGTTCCTGATGCGGGCATGGCGCGCATTAGCGTGGCGCGTCCCTGATGCTGGCATATCGCGAAGCGCGCGCATCAGCATTGGCGCAGACGCATGCGGGTCACGTCCTATCACGCACCGTGGCACTCCCCTTGACGCGGACATGGGCAAAGCATGAGCGGGCCGCATAGAGATGGTTCCAATCTCCTTGATCGCCTGCGTGGTCTGACCAGGTAGTGGAAACGGTTATGCAACTAAGTGGCAACTTTATCATAATCCACTCTTACATTTGTGTTTTCTTTAAGTGCATCAATTTACCCAAATCTCTTATCGTCGAAAGGACACCATTGCATTTCTTCACCATCTCCGCTCTTATTTCTTAAAGAAAGGGTTTTTTTGGAGGGCCTCATTTTTCAAATACAATATTTTTAAATATCATATATTTAATCCATTCAAATGATAGACATTCGTTGTCCTTATAGTGTCAGCAACGAGCCCAATTCTAGTGGTGACCATTACTACACTTCTTTGACACCATCCCACTCCTAAGTGCTCCATACATCGTTCAGCACGATAAGAAATTTCTTCTTATGCAACTTTATAATAATCCACTCCTATAAATCTCTCTGAAAGTGTTCTACTGTTAGAAATATTCGTGATACACACCCAACTTCTTAATGTAAAGTGTTTAATTATACTTTTCTCTCTAAAAACCAATTGTGCAAGTGTAATCAAAAGTAATAATATACAATAATTGACAAAACAATACGATGTTAAAATTTATTAAACTTTAAATTAAAATATAATTTAATATTATTTATGACAAAATAATAGTTAATAATTGATTCTATATTATAAATCAAAAAGTTTCATTAAATTTATAAATCATTACACATTAATTTCTTAATTATAGATAATTTTGTTGCATATTGATTACATATTAAATAAATTTTAACAACGTACGTAGTATAGCACCCTTTTTAGATGTTATAAAAATATTTTTTTTTATTTAGCGTTTTGAAGGTGGGCGAGAATTCTAGAAGTTTATAATATTAGTATTTTATTTAGCTTAGCTTTTGTGATTGAATTGTGCTGCTCTCATTGATTTTCTTATGATATTTAGCCTTATTAATTAACATCCAGTCTGCTGCAGTTTTCTTTAAGTGAATCAATTTACCCAAATCTCTTATCGTCGAAGGGACACCATTGCATTTTTTCACCATCTCCGCTCCAATTTCTTTATCTTCGAATAGAATTCTAACATCTTCCCACTCCTAAGTGCTCCATAAATCGTCCAGTACAATAAGAAATTTCTTCTTATGCAACTTTCTCATAATCCACTCTTTCATTTGTGTTTTGGTTAAAAAACCCATGTGATATCTCCCACAAATCTGTCTGAACGTGTTCTACAGTTGGAAATATTCGTGATACACATCCAACTTCTTACTGTAAAGTGTTTAATTATACTTTTCTCTCTAAAACCCAATTGCGCAAGTGTAATCAAAAGTAATAAAATACCATAATTGACAAAACAATACGTTATTAAAATTTATTAAACTTTAAATTAAAATATAATTTAACATTATTTATGACAAAATACTAGTTAATAATTGATTATATATTATATATAAAACAAAAGTTTCATTAAATTTATAAATCATTACACATAAATTTCTTAATTATAGATAATTTTGTTGCATATTGATTATATATTAAATAAATGTTAACAACGTAAGTAGTATATAGCACCATTTGTAGATGTTATAAAAATAATTTTTTTTATTTAGGGTTAGAAGGTGGGCGAGAATTCTATAAGTTTGTAATATTAAAATTTTAGAAGTTCGTAACCATTAACCAATATGAGTAGATGATACATTATTGTTACAGTAACAATCTAAGTGTACAAAATCAAAGTACCAACAACTACAAATTAAAGTCGAGTATCACCAAATAAGATATACTATGTGGTTATACAAAATCACATGCATCACCCTCGCCGATGATAAATAACTCAATTACTAACGTGAATGAGAGAAAAATTAAGATCGGGTTGTAAATACATTCTAAAGTTAGTAGTAGTATGAACTTGAAAAGTAAACTTTAACACTACGAATCGTCGTAGTTAGTTGGAGTTGAATACAAATTGTCTGCGAAAAAGCTTTTAAAGGAAAATGTTAATGTGATTCAAAATATGACCATTAATAAGACAATACTTTTATTCCAAGAAAATGATATTTAACAACACTTAATGTATCTATTTATAAAGTATGTTGTTAAAATTTATTAAATTTTAAATTAACATATGACTTAATATTATTTATGACAAAAATAATAGTTCATAATTGATTAAATATTATGAAACAAAAAGTCTTATCAAATTTATAACTCATTACACATTAATTTTTTAAGTATAAATAATTTTGTTGCATATTAAATACATATTAAATAAGTTTTTATAATATAGTATAACAACATTTTTAGATGTTATAAAATATTTTTTTCCTATAGCGTTTGGGGGTGGGATAACTTAGATTGTTAGGGTTTATTCACTATATAAATGTAATTAGAATGATGAGAATTTAAACAAGAAATACATTCTTTTTTCTTATCATCTCTATCTCCACTCTCTAATTCTCTTCTCTAAATCAATTCTACCTCCTAATCTTTTTCTTCTTTCTATCTCAATCTCTCTCTTCTATCTGATTTTTTTAATTGAAATTACGATCAACTAGTAGTTGCATCAAAACCCCACGTTAGTACCCCACCATAAACACATAATATTTCATTCAAGAGATCCTATGGGTGGAACTATTGTCAACCCATACCTATCTTCTTACATCAAATCTGCTCAATCACCTTATTTCTTTAAAAACTAGTTATGCCTGAGCAATCTTGCAAATGCTTCCAAAACCCATAATTGGGATAATAGAAAAACTTTCTTAAGCTTTTTTGGAGTTCTTAAGCAAAAATTCTACAACATCATGCATTTCATTTGCCATTCCTAAAATGTGGGAACTGTCTATTAATAGAGAGCTCTCTCGATTAAGCTCTTTTTGAGAATCACGAGAAATTCAACCAAATCGAACTCCTTTTAAATCTATAGCATTTTTCTCCTTAATTATATCCTTCATCATCTGATTGATTTCTATTATCCTTATAGCTACTATAATTTTGGCTGTGATTTTTTTTTTTTCAATTTGCTCTGCATACTTGCAATTTAATTGTCTTTATTATGGTATCGATTTGATTAAGTATAACATTCAACTTCTCCAACAAACGCGCTTCACATTTTTGCTCATTTTCCAATAAACTATAGATAATTTATGCAATGTATGTAAGCTTTTTGAACTCATACGAGCCTCTGATATCAGGCCAATCTCATCGTTGATTGAAAACCACCCATCTAACGTTTTCTTCGGAGCCAGAATTTCAAATTCTCATAGGCTTGACCCAAGGCAGCGTAGACATTACATTCACTGAAAGAAAATGATCTTTAACAACACTTAATTATCTTATTATACAATATGTTGTTAAAATTTATTAAATTTAAAATTAACATATAACTTAATATTATTTTTGACAAAACTAATAGTTAATAATTGATTAACTAATATAAAACAAAATTTTTTATTAAATTTATAAATTATTAGATATTAATTTCCTAATTTTAGATAATTTTGTTGTATATTGATTTCATATTAAATAAATTTTAACAAAGTGGGATAACAACATTTTTAGATGTTATAAAAAATATTTTTTTTTGGTGTAGCGTTTTAGGGATGGGCTAGCTTAGCTATTTTCAGTACAACCAAGAGCAGCCATGTATGTAGCTCAACCCATGCCGATGGACATCTTGATTAAAAACCTCATGTATAAATGTAATAGATTAGTATAGTACAAAATATAGTTTTAGTAGTATAAGGATAGTATGATAATTTTTTTATAGGTTGTTAGAGTTTATTCACTACTAATTAATGTTATGAGAATTTAAACAAAAAATACATTCTCTTTCTCTAATCTTCCCTATCTCCTCTCTCTAATTCTCTTTCAAAATCAACTATTCCTCTTAATATATCTTCTTCTTCTTTCTTTCTCAATCTCTTCTATTCCATTTCTTTAATTGAAATTACGATCACCCAGAGTAGTAGTTGCACCAAAACCCCAAGTGTGGTGGAACTGTAGGCAACCTATACCCATCTTCTTACATCTAATTGCTTAATCGCATTTATCTTCTTTAAAAACTAGTTGTGCCAGAGCAGTCATGCCAATGCCTCCAAAACCCACAATTGAGATAACATGAAAACTCTCTTAAGCTTTCCTGGAGTTCTTAAGCACCAATTATGCACCATCATGTATTTCGTTTGCTTTTCCTAAAACTTGAGAACTGTCTAATATTGGAGACCTCTCACGATTAAACCCTATTTGAAAATCTAGAGAAATCGAACCTCATCGACCTTCTCTCAAATCTACTGAATCTTTCTCCTTAGTTATATCCTTCTACATCTGATTGATTTCTACCATCCTTGGAGTTACTATAAACTTGGTTGTGATTTTTTCAATTTTTTCGGTATACTAGCTTGCATACTTAATGTCTTCTATTACGATATCGATTTCATTAAGTATAACAAGCCTCTCCAACCAACGCCCTTCGTATTTTTGCTCATTTTCCAATAAACTATCAATAGTTTATGCAATGCATTAAAGCTTTTTGAACTCATTTGAAGTATCCATAATCAGACCAATCTCTTCTCTTGCGATTTCAAAGATCTTAGTCAAAATATCACCGTTGTGGCTAGACAGTGCATCAGTGAAGAACTTCATATCTTTGCTAACCTGTCATTTCTAGAGTAAAATATATAATCTCGTTCTAAATAATAAAACACAACAAATAATCTCATTGGCAAAAACATAAGAGAAAGCAACCGATGTTCATTCACATAACCAAAATCATTGATGAAATATTTTCAAAGTGCTAAATATATTTCCTTAATTTAATTTGCATAATGATATATTATTCAAATTTATAGGTCCTTAAGAAACACTGACAAATCCTTGAAGGTCTAACAAGATAGTTGAAGAGAATGATGTACACAACTGTGTATTAAGTAGCTAGCTAGCATATGTGCACACAACTGTATATTATATGCATGAATATTTATCATGAATATTACTTGAGCTCTAATTCATATGTATAAATAAATCCTTAAAGGTCTAAAAAGATAGTTGATGAGAATGATGTGTGAAAATATATTATAAAAGAAAAAAGTGTCTTAAATTAATTGAGAATATAATAGATAGCAAATTAAAAAAGTTAAGATATAATTGATACAATTTGTAAAAGTTAGGATATTTTTTTGAAGCACTCAACCTTAGAAGAGTGCTATTGAAGTTTATTCCTCTCATAGCAAGATGATCTCTCACCTTATACGCTGGATCTTTGCATTTTAAATCTTAAATCCTGTGGCTTGGGGAGATTTGTTACTGTAAATAATGTGGGACAAGAAGTTGAAAACCAACGAAGTCGAAATCTAGTTCCAGAACAAATTACTGCTAGGTAAGAGGAATTCATCAATCCTTGTCTGCAAAGGCCATTGAGCTTGAATTGAGCAACAAACCAGTGAGAATTCCTCCAGAGAAACACACCAAAAGAGAACAAACATAATCTAACATCTATTTTCATTTCAAAAAGACCTGAGAATGTGAATAGCTCATCGACTCGTAACCAAAAGAAATGGCAATAATTTTTGGGGATAAAGACAACATGTCAACATTTTTATAGTAATTTCCAATACTGTAAAGGAGTGAGCAGACCGCCATAACTGCAACATAATTGTTGACGCATCGATGTTTCTAAAATTGACAAATACATTGTCGTGACACGGTCTCAAGTGAAGTATTCTTCCAAGTTTTTTAAAATCATTCATATGAGTTGCAACCTCTTTCCCCGCCACTAATGATGCTAAATCATGCATAAGGTTATGCAACTTGCAAATGACTACACCATTGTCTTGATCTTGCAATTGGGCTATAGCTCAAGTCAGCTTTGTATGTCGCTCCGCCCTGCATATGTTGAACATCAATTACAACTTGATGCAAACCGCTTGTTTGTACTAAAGATTCTAAAAATTTGTCAAGTGTTTTTGAAAGTTTAAACTCCATTTTGTATTTCTCAATAACGGTTTGATAAATCTATGTTATAGTGAACACTAATTACAGCCTAGTGCAAATTGTTTCTATACTACATAAATATATTCTTCGGATGATCGATACTTTAACAAAGAAACATAATTATCACGAAAGAATCATCACTAGAACAATTTCGGTATTTAATAGATGTTTTTAAAGCCCTATTAAAGGGGGTGTTATTAAATAACACCTAATTGATATGAGTTTTAAAAAACCTCTATGTAATACATGTATTAAAAATTAAAACATAACACATTTTCACATGACATTTAATAACACTCTATTTAATAGGAGTTTTAAAACCTCTATTAAAGGTCAAAAATGTTCTAGTGCATGCAAATCGAGTGCAGATGTGTTGTTCTCCTTTCTATTTCATTCCTTCTTGGCTCACCCCTATGTCAGATCCTCACATTGGGCTTATGAACTCCTCTCGTAGGTCTCGAAGGCTAAATGTCACTCATTCTTCTAGGCAAATTTTTTTTCCTCCATAGAAAGGTTATGTTTGTCTAGTGTCACCATATATAAAGACAAGCAAGAATGATTAAAGGCTTCAGTAAATGAGTTAGGCTAGCTTTTAAAGTGCCTCGCTTCTTTTTTATAGCCCTTTGGAGAGAATCGTGGTTTATTATTATTCAAAGATATGACGATCCTAAAATGCACTAACAATTAACTACACAAAATTGTTGCCAACAACGACGAATTACCCATCGCTAAATAGCGAGGGGATAGCGACAGGTCGTTATTGACTCCTTTGACCAAAATAGCGACGGGGATACGGCCTCTGTCGCTATTTTTTGGGTGGGAAAAATCCTGCCCAATGGTCGAAAAACTAAAAAATGTTATGCTTATGTGGCAGGTGGGGCCCACGCACACTCTCTTACACTTAAAAACAAAACCTAATCCCTAGCTTCCACTCTCACCTCCTCTCTTCCCCTCTCCACCGCCCCTTTCCAACCTCTCTCCCCGCCCCTCTCTCCCCGTAGGCCCTTCCCGCCGTCTCTCTCCACCGGCGCTCCCTCCGACCACCGTCTCTCCAGGCCGCGCCTCCTTGCGCCTCCATCTCCAGTCGTGCCTCCTCTCCAACCTTCTCTCTAGTCGCTCCTCCTCCCCAGACCACACCTCCTCTCCAGTAGCCCTCTCTAGTCTCACCAATCTTCTCGCCAGTTCCTCCTCTCCAACCTCACCACCTCCGGTTCGACGACGAAGCTAGATGTTGATTATTTTTTTTTGTAAATTTCATATTTGTTTTTATTTTTTTATGTTTCTATTTTTATTTTCATTGTTGTAGTTGTTATTGTTAAATAAATCGATTTATTTGTTAGATTTGTTATTGTTTTTGGTATATTTTGTAGGATTT
The DNA here is from genome assembly GCA_039657365.1 of Stephania yunnanensis. Classification (NCBI taxonomy): domain Eukaryota; kingdom Viridiplantae; phylum Streptophyta; class Magnoliopsida; order Ranunculales; family Menispermaceae; genus Stephania; species Stephania yunnanensis. The sequence goes on from CM077582.1 coordinate 8,990,905, forward strand.
GTTGTTGTTTTGTTTTTTTTTTGAAGAATTATTATTTTTCGGGGGTGTATTCAATTGATATTTTAATAGACTTTTGGTTACTTTTATTGACTAAAAAAGTTTACGAGTATTCAATTAAAACTTTTAGAGAGTCTCTAAAAGTAAGGTGTATTCAATGTAAACTTTTAGAGACTTTTAAAAAGTCTCTAAAAGTTTTGGGGTATTCAATTTAAACTTTTAGAGAGTCTCTAAAAGTAAGGTGTATTCAATTTGTTTAAAAATTTTGTAGATTTGTGGGTTTGGATGACTTTTGGAGACTTTTCACCTAACCCTATATATGTTGAAAGTCTTCTCCATCTCTTAGCCTCCACGAGAAACTTTTGGAGACTTCTTTTTTTCTTCTTCGTCGCCTCTCGCTCTTTCATCGCGAAATCTCTCTAGCTTTCTTTCTCTCTCTCGGTCGTCTGCTCTCGGTCGTCTCATCGATTGCTCCGTGACCTCCAAGCTGGGCTTCTCCATCGTTCGCTTCGACGCTGCCTCGCGTCTCCATCGCTGCCTCGTGTCTCCATCGTTTGCTTCGACGATGTTCTTGTGTTTGTTATGAGCAGACTGGATTTTCCTCTTTCTCTTTCGGCCTTCACGGTTTTGAATTGGTTATGGGGTGTTGGCGTGACTGTGGTAGGTCACTATTGGTGTTGTTGAAGGAAGTTGTTGTAAGGTTTAATCGAGAATCAAATTAATTTCAATTTCAATTTTGATGGAGTGTAATGATAAAAAAGGGACTGGTTTTGAGTTGAAGGAGGTGATTGATGGTGTTTTTGTTCTTGTTGGTTGTGTGTATTGAAGGAGAGATGAGGAGGAAAGATGAATTTATGAATCGAAGAAAAAACAGGTAAAAAAAGAAAAACAATGGAGGAATCATAGAGTGAGAGATGAAGAAGATGACGACAAGTATGACGATGAGGATAGGGGAAACCTTGGTCTCCCTTACGAAGTGAGTTAAAAACCACAGTTGCAAATAAAAAAAACACAGAATCGAAAACGAAACAGGGAATCTCTCCGTTTTGTTTTCGTTGGGGAAGGAAAGGGATTACCTCAAACCGAGCCGAACCAAGCTCAATTCAAAGATCATTTCATTCAATATAGGGGTGAAATTGAGAGAGAACAAGAGAAGGGATTGAGAGAGAGAGATTCAGCAAGACAGTGAGGAGAGACGAAAGAAGAACAAAGCAAAGGTTGAAGATGGTGAAAAGTGGGGCACATACCCCTGTTTGATTTCGAGATTACATGGATATTTAAAGTCATCCAAATAAAAGTTTATCGAAGTCTATCAAAGTCCTTACAAAAGTCCATTAAAGTTACTAAAAGTCATTAAAAATAAAGTCTATCAAAATCTATCAAAGTTTTAAAAAGTCTACAAAAATCTACAAGTCTCTAAAAGTCTATAAAAGTCATCCACTTATAAAAGTAACTAAAAGTCTATTAAAATCTCAATTGAATACACCCCCCTTTATTTCAAAATTAATACTATTTTTATTTTAAAAATAATACTGATTTTAAAAACATTTTTTTTTGTCAATCGGTCAGAAAATAGCGACGCGATTTAGTGACGGGGTCTCGTCTCTATTCCGTAGCTATTTCGAAATAAATGTAGAAGTCTTGCATACCAAATTAAACATAAACTGAATCAGGTACTATGGGTTCAAACATCTACCCCAATAAAATCTCCTGTTTATTACATAAAGTATGAAAGCAAATAGATAATTATTATTAAACCATGCAAACAAGAATTGAGCTTCTATGCTAAGGCTTTGCCCTTTTCTTTGGGTACCAAATTAAACATAAACTGAATCAAGTACTATGGGTTCAAACATCTACCCAAATAAATCCCCTGTTTATTACATAACGTATGAAAGCAAATAGATAAGTATTCTTAAACCTACAAACAAGAAAAGAGTTTCAATGCTACGACTTTGCCCTTTCCTTTGTCCTGAGCAGCATCTGAAGCACCCGAGAAGAGGAGGAAAGTAGTGGGGTGAGCAAAATATATCAATGGGCTCTGTAGAGCAGAAGCCTGCTCTACCATCACTCATCCAAGTTATACCTAGTAATAAAATCAAACTAGATTTGAACAGTTTAGATCATAAAATCCATTATCATTTTCTAAGCATTAAAGACATACATAATCAGGCATAATAATATAGAGAGATAAAAGAACAACAATGCCCAACCGATACTTCAACAAGGATAACGATGATACCGAATGCCTTTAGAGTAAGAAGAAGTAGCAACAAAGGAAAAGAAAAACTTTCCGATTATTGGTGACTTGCTCAGTTTCTTTCTCTTTATGTTTATATTACTTTTGAATATAAAGTATTGTATAAATGGGTTTTGGGTTCGTGTGAGGTTATGATATCTTTTGAAAGTGTTGAAATGGTTTTGAGAAGGATTGGAATTGTTTTAATGCTTTTAGGATGGAATGGCGAGAAGTTAGGTATTAATGATTTAATACCTTATATGTATGATGTATCTATTACATGTACATGTGTATACATATATGTATGGTGTATCTATTGGTGTATGCATGAAAGCATGCATACGTTGGTTAAATACAATAATTGGGGCCATACGTACGTTGATTAAATACAATGAGTAATTGGGGCCATGCATGTGGTTTGGATAAATAAAACTCTTTGGAGATTAAATGTATGAATGAAACGTTGGTGACGTTTGAAAAATGGATATGCGTGCACGGGTTATCTATTGGTTAAAAGAATCCAAAACAAATTAAACTTACTGTGAAACACGTCACATATAACATGCATGTTTGCTTTTGGATATGCTCAAGTGATTTTATATATGTAAAGATACATACATATGTAATAAGTCATATTGATATATCTATCTCTATCATATATATAAAAGCACGAATCACAAATTTTTGAGTTGTAATCAAATTTATCTTTTTGTCTCTCGCCCACACATTTTTTCTCGTGCGTCCCTTATCTATCCGTTTTACTCCTTTTTTTCTCGTGCGTCCCTTATCTTTCCATTTTACTCCTTCTTCCTCTTCTCTCACGTCTCTCTCTCACGTTACAACATAGACGTTATTGCTTCGTAGATACATGGTTCTCAAGTGAGTTATCTTCTCCCAATCACTCTCACCGATCACTTCGATCTGTTTCTTCATTGCTACTACCAATTTCTCTGTTCAATCAATCTTCTCTACTTCGCCATGTCCAATTCTTTGCAAAAGTTCGAGTTTTTTGTAAGTTTTTCTTTTGTTTTAGCCCTAATTTGTTGTTCTGCCATGTGTAGAATTGTACTACTGTTCTTAATTTGCTTGCTTGCTTGATTGATTTTAGGGGTTTCGGAATTTGGGTTGATTTTGTTTGGCAGTTTTTGATGAGTTGATGATTTAGGTTTTTGTGCTAATGTGGGTGGTGCTGGGGAGATGGGTTTTGAATTTGGTTCTTCTCCATTAGGATCCCTCCCTGTATTGTGTGGATCAAATCAATTCTAATTGAGAGAAAATGTACAATCTTAGGAAATGATTCTGAATGATATATAGGGCCGGCAAAAATACGGGAACGGACAAAAACGTGACTGGACACCTATTTTGAAAATAATTAAAGTTAGTGCCCAGTCCCGGTCCCGTTTTCAAAACGAGCACTATTTTTTTGTCCTATACGGGACTCGTTTTGCCCGTTTTTTTTAAAAATATGATTAAATATTTTATTTATCAATTATCTTAAAAAAAACCCTCAACTACAACTACAAGTCTACAACTACAAGAATAAGAATTCAAACGAAGTTTCAAGTGATCCAAATTAACTTGGGTTGGCTAGAAAATCTTGAATCCGAAAACCCTAATTAATAAAGTCTGGAAGCAAAGGCTAAACCCTAAAAAGTGAGGGAAAAGAGTATCGGTCTTGCGAAGAGAGAGCTTGCGCTTGTGAGGCTGAGGCTGGCCGGGGGCGTCTTTGGCCTCGCGAGCAGCTCTCTTGGCCAAGTTGGTCTGGTGGCGCTTCCCTTGAGTGTGAGCCAAGTAGTTGCCCTCGTTGTTGTGCAAGGTCAAGCAGAGCTTGCATTCGTAGCTGCCGAGGTGATTTCGCATGAAATAGGGGTCCTTGGCGAGGTCGATCGTCTCCAGAGCTAGTCTTCGGAGTCTCTCTCGCCTGTCAATGGCTTCATTCTGGGCGCTCGCCGCGCCTCCGCTCCCTGGCTTCGAACCCCAATCCCGATCCATTTTTTCCTCTCCTCCCTCTTCCCTCCAAGCCCTGATCAACTGATGTTACTGATTAAATAGGCGGACGGAGGCAGAGAGTGAGACTCGGGAGTGCAGAGACGACGGTCGGCAGAGAGAGGTCGGCGGTGGGAGTGCAGAGGCGACGGTCGGCAGAGAGAGTGAGAGGCGGACGTAGACAGAGAGAGTGAGACGGGGAAGGGCAGAGACGACGGTCGGCAGAGAGAGTGAGGAAGAGAGAGTGAGAGGCGGACGGAGGCGCGCCGTGCGTGGCCGTGAAACGCGAGGCGGTGAGAGGCGGAGGCGTTAGGGTTTGTTTCAAACTTTCAGAGACACGGAGACAGATGAGTCGATGACGATGAGAATGAGAAAAGAGAAAATGAAATGATAAATCATCAAGTTAAAAACTTTAAATAGTAAAATTACTTATATGCCCATCAAATTAATCACAAACGGGTACCCATTTTTTTGAAATTTCTGCCCGAACCCGGTCCCGTATTTTTAAACGGACACAAAAAATTGTCCAGTCTCGTATGTTTGTCAAAAAAATATTGTCCGGTCCCGTTTAAAACGGGACCGGACGAAACGGGCAAAACGGGACTGGGCATATTTTGCCAGCCTTAATGATATAATTGAAATTAGGAATTGCGTTTTCCCCTTTTTTTGATGAATTTAGTTTGGATTTTTGTGCATTGACTTGGATTTGTTGTTAATCTCGATGTTAGGTTGTTGTTGTTTCGATGTTAGAATCTCAATTTCTCTGGTTCTACTGTTGATTTCGTGCTCGATTCATGGATCTGATATGTTTTCGCCTTTTTTTGATTAATTTTGTTTGGATTTTTGTGCATTGACTTGGATTTGTAGTTAATCTCGATGTTATTTATAAAATGATCAGTTTTATAAAATTCTATCATCTTAATTTTACATATGTGCATGGCCCAATTTTCAGTTTTCAGTGTAGAGAGAGAGGTATGTCTGATTAATTTTACATATGTTAATCTCGATGTTAGGTTGTTGTTGATTAAATTTGTTAGTGTTAGATTGTTTGGTCTCATTCGGTTGAAAATTAAGAGGGTTTTTTTTTCTAATTAATTTTACATATGTTAATCTCGATGTTAGGTCGTTGTTGATTAAATTTGTTAGTGTTAGATTGTTTAAATCATTGAGTAGTTGTGATTGCAATAGTAACTGCGAAAATGTCGAAGGCGTGTGATACAAATACGTGGAAGATAGTGAGAGGACTGAGATGAGCCATATTTGTTAATTGACCAATCGATTAAAAGTTTGTGTTAGTGTATAATGTATATAATTATATAATTTTAGTCTCAATTTTTAATATGTTTTACCTTGAAAAAGAATTGTATTAGTGATCGATATCCATATTTGTTAATTGACCTTTCCAATCACCTAACTTATTCATATCCACATTCTACAATTTATATCAGCCAAGTGTTTGATGAAGTTTGTTAATGAGTTTAGTGAGAGAGTTGGTTTGAGCAATGTACGCCTATGATTTGATCAATATTAATAGTGAAATCGTGTTTTATGATTGGCAATGTTGCATCTATTTTTGAGTGAAAATATGTTTGGGTAGCAATCAAATGTGCGACATCTTCTCCAAGTTACTAAGCATCAGTAGTGAAGCTTTCCCGTTAAAGAGTAGATGGGCATGAACAAGTTCCTTATTAGAAGTACTTGAATTTTTGGGGTAATCTTTATAAGTAGCGCTAATATCGTGCGTAGTAATAGATGAGCTTTGTAAGAATAGAAGTAGAGCAGGGTGAAAGGAAAATCAATGCTGCAATCGATTTCGTGAAGAAACAAAGCTAAACTTCTTTAAAAACAACACTATTATGATCAATCCCTCTTTCACTTTATGGTTCTTGAACAAAAAAAGCCGAAACTTAATTGGGCTTTAAGATCTTGAATACTAGGTGTTTGTTGAAATGCCAAAATAATCTCCGTCTTCTTCCTTTATATAAGAAATATATAGACGTTTGAATAATTGGATTAAATGAACCCCCGTGTGATTATTATTTTGGATCCAATGGTGGCCTTAAATGAATTGTAGATAATGAGCATTATGTTAGAGTTGTAATCTAAATTAGTTGTATGTTTGTGTTTGAAGCAGACTTTGAGTTTGTTTAAGTTTTTTTAATTTGATTTGGAATCAATTTTTTTTAATGCGAGTCTATAAATATGTGTCACATTTGTGATTAACAAGTTTGAGATTAATATTTATGATTAATATTTGTGATTAACAAGTTTGTGATTAATAGATTTGGTTCACATTTGAAATATATAAATGTTTGAATAATTGGATTAAATGAACCCCTATGTAATTATTATTTTGGATCCAATTGTGGCCTTAGATGAATTGTAGATAATGAGCATTATGTTAGAGTTGTAATCTAAATTAGTTATATGTTTGTGTTTAAAAGACACAAGAACTTCATTGCTTACTTTCCATCTCCTTTTGAATATTAAATTAACATTATTTATTTTTTTAATTAGTACTCTAATGTTTGTTTCATTGGATTGTAGTTTAACAATCTCATATAAAAATTCATTAAGTATAACCATTTTACCTTGCATTAGCGAGTTACCATGGTTAGAAACTTAAGAGTTATCAACAATAGTGAAGACTTTGTAAGGAAAGCAAAAAATACTAATCGTAGAGAGGTGGATAGTTTGAAACGTAAATTTGTAATGGAGGAAGAAAAAGAAATGAAGCGGGCTCGCCAAAGACAACTAAGGAGTGAAAAGAAAGAGTTGAATGATCGAGGTATGAATTTGAAACTTCACAAAATATTCTATGAAATATTGAGTATGGTAAATGCTATAAACCAAAATGAATAAATTTAATTAATAATTTAGAAATTACGTTACCTTTCTTTTTTATTTTTTATTTATAGGTCCCCGGAATGCAAAGCCACGTTATAACGCTATGGGTTTTGAGCACATTGCAAGTTCAGCAGATGTGTTACCATTAGTAAACTCTTGTCGAAATTGCAGTGCGAAGAAGTTTTTTCATGAATCTAATACTTTATATTGTTCAAACGGTCAAGTAACCCTCGTTCCTAATGTTGTTCCTGAAGAAATGTTCGACCTATTCACTTCAAACAATGAAGAGACACGTGAGTTTTTGATGTACATCCGTACTTATAACACCAATTTTGGTTTTACTTCTTTTGGTGTAAAGCGCGAAAGAGAGTATGCCAAAAGTAATATGGGTGTATATACATTTAGAGTGCAGGGCCAAATTCATCATTTTATAAATAATTTACTTCCCGACAAGGAGCATCCTTCTTTTTTGCAACTATACTTTTATGATACTGATCATGAAGTGCAAAACCGAATGCATTGTTCTGATAGGATGAAAGAGACAATTTTGGCAAGGTTAATTAGTATTCTTGCGAAAAAATCCATATGCAAGTTTTTTTCGCACTTTAAAAAATAAGGAAAATTTAGAAGATCATGTTGTTCAATTAGTTTCAAGTGTTAGTCTTGATCAGAGAGTATTTAATATGCCCACTACTTCTCAAGTTGCTGCTACTTGGATAGATGATAATACATGTGCTCAGCCAACTAAAAGGGATATCTTTGTATATAGTCACTCCGGAAGTAGCCATAGAATCAATTACTAATATGGTTGTTATGATCATTTACAATACCCTTCCCGTATGGAGACGTAGGTTGGCACGATGGAATTCAGAGAAAATTTACCACTGAATCACATAGAAATTACAACACAGAGGCCATTCTTGATCCTCATTTAGTCAACTCCATTGAAGAGTTACTTGATAATGAAAATGAAGGTAAATGTTTTCATTTCCATCGTTAAATAATTTACTTTTTTTATATTTGTTCTTTTCATATTGAACTTAAATATTTTGTTCTATTTTCACAGTATATTCTAGACGGAAGAGGAATTGTGTATCTTGCCGCGAGTATTATTGTTATAAACTTCAGATTATGGATGTAAGAAATTCTATTCTATTACATTCTGGTAGACTTTTGCAGCAATACGTCGTTGACATGTATGTCAAGTTAGAGACATCTAGGTTGGATTTTATTCGTCATAGACAAGATGAGATACGTTCAGAGTTGTACCAAGGGATTATGGATTCTATTGATATGGGTGAAAGCATTGGTTCAAATATTGGACGTAGGATTGTTCTTCCAACATCTTTTATAGGTGGGCCAAGAGACATGCGTAAGAGGTACATGGATGCTATAGCATTGGTTCGACGTTTTGGCAAACCTGACATCTTCCTCACTATCACTTGCAATCCTTATTGGCCAGAAATACAACAAGAGCTTCGATTTAATGATGACGCGCAAAATAGACCTGATATTGTTGCTCGTGTTTTTAAATCAAAGTTGGAGTGCTTGAAAAATGAAATAATGAAAAAATAGGTTTTTGATCCAATTGCAGCATATGTTTATGTCGTTGAATTTCAAAAACGAGGTCTTCCCCATGCACATTTTCTTATTGTTTTACAACCAACGACGAAATTAATAGAACCTGTAACTTTTGATTTGTTCGTATGTGCGGAGCTTCCCGACAATTCAGTTCACCCTCACTTGTATACCGCTGTTGTGAAACATATGATGCATGGTCCATGCGGTACTTTGAACCCAAATAATGTGTGCATGGATTCAGATGGTAAATGCAAGAATAACTTTCCAAAGCTCTTTCGTGATTGTACTTCGCATGGCAAAGGTTCGTATCCAAAATATCGGAGACGTAATGATGGAAATACTGTACTTGTTAGGAAACATAATTTGGACAATCGTTAGGTGGTTCCATACAATCCTTACTTACTTACTAAATTTGATTGTCATCTAAATGTTGAGGTTTGTTCTACTATCAAGGCAGTTAAATACATGTACAAGTACATATATAAAGGTCATGATCGCATTGCGATTCGATGCACAGATAATAATGACAATGCTGACATTGATGAGATCGAAATATTCCAATCATCACGTTGGGTAGCAGCACCAGAGGCAATGTGGCGCATATATGGTTTTCCTTTGAATGAAATATACCCACCAGTCATCACGCTGCAATTACATTTGGAGGGAAAGCAATTGGTTAAGTTTAATAAGAATGACGTGTTGCAAAACTTGGTTGATAATGGATTGTCATCCCGTTCCATGTTGACAGAATACTTTAACATGAACCAGAATGATAATTTAGCTCGTACCATCTTATATAAGGAATTTCCTAAGTTTTTTGTGTGGAATCAACAAGTAAGGAGATGGACACGAAGGCAAAAGCGTCAAGTTATTGGCAGAGTTATTGCAGCAAATCCAATGGAAGGTGAAAGATATTACCTTCGTTTGCTATTAAATCATATTAAAGGTTGCACATCTTTCCAGGAAATCAAAGTTGTCAATGGTGTTCTTGCATCCTCATATAAAGAAGCAGCTATTTTGCACATGTTACTTGATGCTGACAACAGTTTAGATTTGTGCTTGGAAGAAGCATCGGCGTATCAGATGTCGTTTACTTTACGTCGATTGTTTGCTACAATATTGTTACACTGTGATCCTGAGAACCCTCGTCATTTATGGGAGAAATTTAGAAGTGAATTATGTCTAGATCTTGAACGTCTGTAGCTATTCGTAATTGAAACAAACTTAAGAGCTCTGCAGCATATTAACACAATTCTAGAATCAAAAGGAAAGAATATTACTGATTTCTATTTAGTCGATTATCCAATTACTTTTGATGATGCTTATCAATGCAATAGAGAAATAGATGAAGAGTTGAGCTTGACTGTTGATATTAGTGATTTAGAAGCCACATCAAAGTTGAATCTTGCCCAAAAAAATGCATATGATTCTATCCTTGATAAAGTGTTAAAAAATGTATCAGCTTTATTTTTTATAGATGGTTCAGGTGATACAGGGAAAACCTTTTTATATAGAGCAATATCGGCAAAGGTTAGATATGAAGTAATGATTGCATTGGCAACTGCATCATCAGGTGTTGCGGCTTCATTGTTACCTGGAGGTCGAACGGCGCATTCGAGGTTCAAATTGCCGATAAATCTTGATGGCATCAGGACATGTAATGTTAGCAAACAATCAATGTTGGCAAAATTATTATTGAAAACACATTTGGTCATTTGGGATGAAGCACCGATGTCAAATAAACAACATATTGAAGCATTGGATTCAATGCTTAGGGATGTAACCGATAAAGACATTCCATTTGGCGAAAAAGTGATAGTTTTTTGTGGAGACTTTAGACAAGTACTTCCTGTAGTTCCTCAAGGTAATAGACAAGATGTAATGAAGTCGACGCTGGCAACATCATATATTTGGCCTTTGTTGGAAAAAATCAAGTTAGTCGAAAATATGAGAGCAAGACTTGATCCAAAGTTTTCAAAGTTTATACTTCGAGTTGGTAATGGTACAGAAGATGAACTTCAGGGAAATATGATTTCTATACCTTCCAATATCACCTTACCATATGTTGATGAACGAAATTCTTTGGAAAAATTAATTACAACAGTGTACCTAAATTTGAATAAGTATACTGCGGAAATAGATGCAATGTCAAGTCGTGCTATATTAACAACAAAGAATGAATTTGTAGATGAAGTTAATTCTCTACTTATTCAACAATTTCCTGGTGAAGTTGTTAGGTACTACAGCTTTGATGAAATTCTTAATGAAAACACGAGTTTGGTAAATCTCGAATTCTTGAATAGTTTATCCTTGAGTGGTTTTCCTTCACATGATTTGATGTTAAAAAAAGGATTGTCCAGTTATTCTCCTGCCCAACATTAATCCATCTGAGGGATTATGTAATGGAACACGATTAATTTGCCGAAGATTTGAGAAAAAACATCATTGATGTGGAGATAGCTACAGGTCATTACAAAGGGAAAAGAGTTTTTCTGCCTAAAATACCTTTCATTCCAAATGAAGAAGATAAATGCTATTCAAATTCAAAAGGAGACAATTCCCTATTCGATTGTGTTTTGCAATGACTATTAATAAGGCTCAAGGGCAAACATTAAACTTCGTTGGGGTTTATTTGAGAGAACCAGTTTTTTCTCACGGTCAACTTTATGTTGTGCTTTCACGTGCTACCACTGCGACTTGCATCAAAGTTCTTATTAAACCTTCTAATTACAATAATCAACTAAACACGACAAAGAACATTGTTTACAAAGAGTTGTTGTCACTCGTGGATGCTTCTTTTGCAGAATCACTTTAATTGAAATGTAAGTTTTCAACCATTTTATAATTAATATGTCTTATAAGTTTCTCATTCTTTTAATAATTTCCTTTAAAAAAAATTAATCTTTTAAATATAACAGGGACAAACTGATAAAGAAGCTGGAGAATTATTTCATGTTGGTTGTGTTTGTTTTTATTGGTAAATTGCATTTCATTCTCAAGGCCAAAGGAAGGAGATGAGAAATGTTGAGATCTTAATTTGGGCAAACAATAAGGTGAACTCCAAACCTCAACTCTGAGTTATTTAATTTCATTCTTGGTCAACAACTCGCTAGACTCTCATTGAAGTGTATAAATATGTTTGATGTTTCTCCCAACTCTGTATCTTTCAAAGCTCTATCTATTCTCCATCACAATCAACTTTTCTTACTGTTCTATCTCATTCAAATTGGTTGATCTCCATTACAAGTAACTTCATGAGTTTTAGTTCTTTAATTTATAAAAATCCTTTAAGGTTTCTAATTTTGTAAGTTTAAATATGGTTGATGTTTCTCATTCAATTCTGGTGACCCCTTCTTTTCACTACAAGGAAAATGAAATTTAGAAACGGAATTAGAAAGGGAATTAAGTTCAGTTGCTAAAAAAATAAGTTAGAGATGGAATTGAGACGGACTAAATTAGAGACGGAATTGAGACGGATCAGAGACGGAAATAGTAAAAAGTGGCGCCAACATTCCCACCAAAAATTTCGTTTCTTATGATCGTTCATCAAACCTCGAGATTTGTGTATGCTTGGATCAAGGCCCCCCCTTTATCCCCCCCCCCACCCACAACCAAAACGAAACCAAAATGAAAAAACGCCAAATCCTCTGCTCTGTCCAAAATCCCCCACAAAATCCCTAAACTCGATCGTCTCTCCGTCTCGTCGTGCTGCTCTCTCTGGCCTCTCTGGTCTCGCCGGTCTCGCCGTCTCTCTGGTCTCTCCATCTCTCTGGTCTCTCCGTCTCGTCGCGCTGGTCTCCGTCATCGGCTCTCAACTCTCTCTCTCTCTCTGGTCTCTTCGTCTCTTGCTCGGTCGACACGGCTCTCCGTTCTCTTATTGGTGAGAGGCTGCTTCATCATTACATGACTTTTGGCAACGATGCTTACTCTCTCATGAATCTTGTATGACCTTTTGAGCTTCTCACACCCCTTTTTGAATTCTTTTGGTTATTTTTGTTGCTTTATTAGTTTGTTTTCCTCCACAAGTTGGTATTCAGATCAACACTGCCCATTAACATCTGTTGTTTCTCTGTTTTGGATTTTACAATATTTCGTGGGGATTGATCACTTGAATGTGTGTATGTATTTGACTTCTTTTTTGGTGATTATATAGTATATGTGACTTTCATGTACTAGTGAAGCAATGTACAGGCCACTGGGGGCCAATGTGACTAAATCAAAGAGAAAAGTTGAAAAAGGTTTGGACTTTTGATAGATGGTATCAAAAGTGTATTGTGTGACTTTGGTGATTGTGTGAATTAAAATGATACAATATGGGCATGCAAGTCTAAATGAGATCTTTATTGTATAGTTCTCAAAAAATAAGAAGCAATGACTTTTGTCCAGAGTAATATGTTTTAAATGAATTACTCTGGCTAATTGTTGTACTATTTTTGTTTTACCGTCTCGGCTCTTGAAATCTAACTTTATATGATGACAAAGCTAGTGATATTTAGGGGTTTTTTGAGGGAATTTGGACGAGAAGGATTTGGGGTTTTGGTGTGCTTTTTTTTTTTTTTTTTTTTTTTTGGTGGTGCCGAATTCTGGTTTGTTTGTATATTTTTATGTGTTTGAGATGGGATTATTCTTGTAATTGATATTTTGTATTGTAAGTGGGGTGCATTGATGTGGCAACAAAGACTTTTTAAATTGAAGGTGAAGAAAAATTATTCAGTGAGATTTGTAGTCTTGCATTGTTTAAAATGCTTTTATACAAGTTGTGGTTATGTCTAATTATTGTTTAATGCATAAAACCTAATTAATTTGGGGACGTTCGAAGAATTCTAAAGTATTTTCTTACCATGATTGTAAAGTAATTTTTGTAATTGGGGCGATCTTTGTTATTCTTTGTTCCTTGATTGTATTAAGTATTTGTTTCACATTTATATGTATGTCTCTAAATCTTTTTAGCTACACAAAAGCTCTATGTCTTAATAAAGAAAATCTGCGAATTACTTGAAGACGTTATGGATTTGCATATCCCAAAGAGATTTATGGAAATTTGGACTTTCTTCAAAAGAGAAAACCATATTTTAGTCAGTTATATATACTTCAACTAAAAAAAAAGACACAAAATCATTATGTATTAGAAAATAAATTATTAAGCATAAGTAAGCTACAACAACATGAAGAGCAATGACAAAGCTTCAGTCCTAATTAATATGGGTCTCAGCTTGATTTAGACATAAAGTAAGCTAAGAAGAAGTCCTTGACTCTTCTATAGTATTAGAAATTTGGTCATCTTATGGTTCCACAACCTCATCAATGTTATCTATATACTTGATTTTTATGCATTGAATGATTGGTCGGTACCCTACCTTGGATAAGTGCAGTGAATTTGTATCCGTGCAGTATTCTGGGGCTATTCATGGAGTTCGTATAGCGTGAAACTATGCTTGTGTGTCACCTCTCAACAACTATATGAATGTAAACAGTGCATCTCATTTTCATTTTTTAAGAATCTTTTATATTTCTATAAAACAAAGCTCAGATATGAGTCATACATTTTTGCCAGAAGTTCCTGATACCTAACTGCCTCTTTCTTGGTTTCTATATTTTTGACATTAGAATTTGTTATATTTGGTTCATACATGCAGTAATTAGCTTGCATTTATACGTACCTGCCCTTATTGATCATATCATCTTCAATAAGATTTTTTTTTCTAAAAAAACTAATTGATTTTGCATGATGGGGCTTACCGTCCTAATTTATTGTTGCGCATCATTCTGTTGATCCTGTGATCATGATTATAAAACTAATTAGGTGCCTTTTACAGATATAACCATCAAATTAGGATGGCTACTTGAACGAAATTTATTATACCCCTAATTAGAAGTCAACTTCCACTAGCTTGCACTTGCAGCAGTTTTTTACTTCCCTGCAATTATATATAGAATTCTGAATTCATGAATACTTAATTCACATTGGTTGGCTGTGATATGATGTCTGCTTTCTTGAATTTGTTCCTTGTTTAGTTACTTGATCTTTGTATTATTTCTAATCTCATTGCCCTTTTGACTCCTCGGCCGACCCATACTAGAAAAACTCAATGAGTTGACATTTAGAACCGTATTTGAGTTGCATATTCTCTATTTTGATTTAGTGTTTTCGACTCATCTAGCCGACCTTAAACTTCACTTCAGTGTATCAATATGCTCAGAGTGGGAAGCTATACTGGAAGAGGTTTTGGGATTCCTTAAGAGTCCCATTGTCTTTCGTTTCTTGTTTGAATACATCACTCCATTATACTACTATCTTAACTTGAAAAATCAGAAATGTCACTGAGTTCAAGTGGAAGCAAATAACTTTGATTTCAATTTTGGGAGCAAATTGAGTCAAAAGTGGTGCCTTCTCTTGGGTGTCTAAGCAATCAAACTTGTAGTGGATATTATAATATCATCATTGATAATGACCCTTTTTTCAGCTCTGCAAGTTATTAATTGTTTTATTTTTTCTTCGCAACTGATTTAGACAAAACTTTTTATTCTATATTAAGAGAGCACATATTCTCTAGTTTGTCAAACTTGGAAGCAATTCTTTTATTTGGTTGATTGTATTGCTTTGGTGCTTATATCCAAACAAGGAATCAATTGTTGCTGAAAGTAAAACTTGTTTGATTACACAAAGGAAATGATATAATATAGGAATAAACTAATTGTGCATGATTAGCTATAGAGATTTGTATGACCTTTTTCATGATAAATGAGTAACTAAATAAAGAGGTAAACATGTTAGTGCCATGGTTTGGTAATTTTATGTGTAGTAACAAATTAATAATGTGTTTTCATAGTGCACTATGTAAGATTTGCTTTTTGTTTATTCTTGGAGGTATTTTAAATTTTTGTCGTTATGTTGATGCAGTTGGCAGGTAGTTGTTATGATGCCAGATGTTGGAAAGGTAGAACTACCTTATTGTCTATGACTTGTGAAGGAACAAACTCTTGATCAGGTGAAAATTTAAAGAGTTCAGTTCTTTTATATTGGGAACTTTTCCTATCTTGATCTTGGTATATATTCTTTTAATTTCTTTTCTTCTGGTAGGAGATTGCAAATGAAGTATCACCGCTTACGTATTGAGATCTCGAGTTTCAACAAACAGATTGTGAAAGAAAATGGAAATTGAGAAGTTGAGGTATCTCATCATCGAGTCTATCTTCTTGGTGGCAGGTGGGAAGAGCCATCTAGGCTTAATGGAAAAGCTGGTAGGAATAATACACGAGTTAGCACAACAAAATGTCTTGAATGTCGTGGGGAAGGGCGCGTATTATTATGCATGGGTAAGCTTTGATGCTTGAATGTTTTCCTTGTAATAAACTCGAATTACTCGATAATATAGTAATCATTTTTTGGGAGGCCGCAAAAACCGATATTTTTATACGAAATTGGGACACATCAAAATTCCATTTGGCCAAATATAAGAAAAGATTTGTCAAAAAAAAAGGAATAAAAGAAAGTATTTATGGATGGTTCTTCTGCTTTAACTAATTGGTGTTAATCTATCTCAGAATGTGACGGATTTGGTGACCGAACATCGAGCCTGGTGAGCAATTGTGACTTAATAATTTCTAGTTCTGGTGTTCGTTTCTCTTACAAGACCATGCTTTTTGATCCTATCTTGCAGTTTTTGGAATGGGTAGATGAAGGGACAAAATGCCCCTACTGCGAAGGCCTTGGATATACAACATGTGATACTTGTGAGGGGAAAAAATTCATCCAAACTTGATTTACGTTCATACATATCCACACATATTTACATATATGGAAACTGACAAATCTTTTTATTTTTAATAATAACAAAAGTTGTTTCATTCCACCCTTTTGCAATACAACAAAGCTTCAATCCCAAATTAGTTGGGGTCAGCTACATGGATTAAAGTCTTCCATTGCGTTTTAGTGCAATTGAACCCTTTCGCAATAGTAATAGATAATTCAGTGGAGTGTATTCTAGTGGATCTTTCATGATATATGTTGTTTGTAGATAGGAATGGCCTAAATGATAAAACTAAACTTTGAAAATCTGGAGCTTGTCTAGTGACTTTGAACATAAAACTGAAATAATCATTCATTCTCTTTTGTTTCTTGTTCTATTGTGCTCCCTCAAAGAATCATCTAGCTAGTACTTTCCTCTTGGAGATTTTATTGTCAATGTTGCTATGTAATGTAAGGCTTTTCCCTTTGGTAAGACCGAGTGCTTATTGGAAGACACATTTTATTCTAATATTACTTTCTTTTTGTTGTTTCCCATTTAGACTCGATATATGCATGGAAGGTTGTCATTTAGGAGCACCAACACAACATAATGGCCTCATATTGCCTTGTTTTCTAGCGTCGATTCTGGCTCTTCACAATTGATGCAATTTATTTCTTTTTACACTCGTAACTTTAAAAATGTTTGCCCACTTCCTTTTTTTCTCATTGAGATTTTTTTAAGGCTATCTTCTTGTCGTCAGAAATGGAGCTTACATGGATCAAACTTCTGGTTTTCATGGCTTGCTTGTCGTTCCCTTTGATGGTCGAGTGCAGGGATCGTCACTATAAGTTCGATGTGAGTCATTGCTCTTCTACCTTAGCTCTATCTGCTATGATGCTTATGTCCCTGAAAAATTTAAGTTCAACTATTCAATTATTAACTTGTTTCAAATGTCCCTTGGCTGTGCAGGTGGTGTTGAAGAACATTTCAAGACTTTTCGATTGATAATTCTTTTTGTGCATATTTATAGGATTGTAAGTTTTTTTTTGTGGTTGTTGAACAATAGGATTGGTGGTTTTGTGAATACTTAGAAATTTGGAGCATTTGTAATACTAGACAATTTTTCGTGGATATATAAATCTTTCTCAATTTTTGATTTTTACATTTTTTTCTCTCATTTGAGTATTTGTTGATATATATTGTCGATGTATGAATGTTAAATTTTGCTTTTTTGGGGGATGTTAGCACCCCCAATGAATTGTTGGAGGGGGTGCAGGCGATGGAGTAGGTCATATGGTTGTAATTTCAAGTTATAGGTTGGAGAACCAATTGGATTATGTTTATGTTTGAAAATTAAACAAAAAGGAAAATTAGAGACGGATTAGCAACAGAATTCAAACATTAGTTGATATTCCGTCTCTAATTTTCAGAATATATGCATGAATCACAAACGGAATCGAGAGACGGACATAAGAATTCCGTCTCGATTAGATTTGCTAATCGAAACGGAATCGAGACGAACTTTTTGCATTCCGTCTCTGAGTTCGTCTCTGATTCCATTTCTGATTAGCAACGGAATCAGAGACGGAATTCATGAATTTCTTATTTCAGTCTCTGATTCCGTTTATGATTAGCGACGGAATCAGAGACGGAATGCAATTACAAATGTACCATTTCGAAAAAAAATCCATTTCTATTCTGTCTCTGTTCAGTTTCTAATTTTCGTCGCTAAATCCGTCTCTAATCAGAAACGGAATCAAATTTCTGTTTCTGACTGGATCAGCGACGGCGATTTTAGAGACGGAATCTAATCCGTCTCTGTTCCGTTTCTGACTTCAATTAGAGACGGAATTTATGCAAATCAGAGACGGAAATTTTCGTTTCTGATTTGATGCTTTTTTGTAGTGTTTCTATGCTTTTTTTCATTTAAATTTTAGGGTTTTGTTTAGGGTGTGTCTTATTGGGATCCTCGAATTCATTTCAATTTTCTTGATCATAATTTAACATTGATTGATTAAACTAAAACGAGAATGTTTCATATAGGACTGGCCTTGGATAACTGGAGCATGTGCAATAGTTAAAGTTGTATAATGCTTAATTTTGGATTTTTGTTTTTTCATTTACGGTATTAGTTCATTCGTCCAATGTTTATGTATACCGAGGAAAAAATAACAAATTGTAGCTGTGATGGAGTCGTTCAAAATGAAGAATATGATTAATGCTTAAATATATCTAATAGTGCATAATTACCAATTTTACCTTTAAAATATATATTTCAAATAAAGAGGGTAGGAAAATGTATGATTATGGTGGAGACTTGTTTATTGTCTCATAAATAACCTTAGAAAATTGCAAATGCGCGACATCTCATGAAGTTTTCTAGGTTATTGAATTCTTAAGAAGTAACTGATTTTATTCTTTACAGATGTACTAGGACGTCTTGTTCGAATAGGCGAACTTGTAGATCAAGAAGTTAAAGGAAAACAAAAAACGGTCAAAAAACTTGTTTTGCGTATTCAAATCATCGGGTATATATATTTTTTAGTCGAAGTTAATTTTTATAAAAAAAATGATTCATTGTGTTTTGCAATTTAATCCTACGTTTCATCTAAAGAAACAAGCAAGTGAACGTAACTTTTTGGGGCCAAAAAGCGATTGAAACAAGCAGTGAGTTTAGCAATTGCAAATTATCAGACTCAATGATGATTATAATTACCTCAAATAATGTGAAGACTTATAGAGGTAATTGATGCAAGTTTATTTATTAAAATACATGTACAAGGTTGCTTCATTTCTACATACGTTGTAACATTAATGCTGAATTTATTTATACTTTTCAATCCACATAAATATTTAACTTTTATCAACAGGTGAACCAACACTTTCATCAACAAGTGCAACAAAGATTTACACAAGTCCAGATATTGAAGAAATCGCATCATTCATGAAAGGGTATAAAATTTTCTTTAAACATATGCGTTCTTTCATATGTAATGCGTAAATTACATTCCATGACATATTATTTTCCTTATTTTTTTCAATTGCAGAGAACCATTGAGTAAAGAAGTTCAGTTGATTCGAGGAGAAAATGAAAATTTTAATATGAAGGCAGAAACTAGGACTATAGAGGAAGTGAAGCGCCAAAGATCGAAAGCTACGGTAAGACATTATTATATACAAAATAATATTATATAACTTCTTCACGATATAAAACTAATTGTTAATTTTTTTTACACAGGAATTGTACGTTGTTTGCAAAGTGAAAATCATGTGAATAAATTCAAGTGGTTCTTGGCATTACAATACTTGCTATTCACATTACGCCAAGTTAGAAAAATCGGGAACACAATATTATTGCGAAAGGTGCAAAGAATTTGTTACAACGCCATATCGGAGGTACGTTAAAATTATATTATACAAATGAATGTCACTTTTATAAATTACGTATATAATTTTAACATGCATCTTTGAGTCTTATTAGCCATACCTTAAAACTATTTATTATTAATTTTCAATTTTCTAAGATTCTTTGTTGTTGTATTGTATATACATATATCTTGTCAAAAATCTAATTCATAACAATTAAATTTGTTTTTAGATTCAAAGTTCATGTGCGCGTTGAAGACAATACAGGGTCCACAACTTTTGTTCTATTCGATAGCATAGTGAAAAATATTATTGGTAAAGACAATGGCGAAAGAATCTTGAATGAGGCATCTTCGGTACATCTTTTTCTAATTTAAAATACAAAACTAATTGAATGCAAATGCAATATTCTATATAATCTATGTCTTATTCATTTTTATGGTCCTTTTGTTCTAATTTATTTTTTGCTTATATTGTCAGGCAAACGAAAAGATTGCAGTTCTAATAGAACTGCGAGATTGTAGGAAGAAGTTTTTCTTTTAAACTAAAACTCACTAATTACAATTTAGCCAGTGGAAATGAAAATTTCACCGTTTCGAGTATATGTCATGAAGAATATGAAGATAATTTTCGTCATAATGAGGTATTTATTTTATTTTACAGTAACTTACAAGATCACATTATATAATTTAATTTTACATATTGTCTTATTCTTGAAAATAATAGGAGAAGTTGTCAAATGATATTTCAACACATAAATACGAAGTTGACAACAACAAAGAAGTCAACATGAAGAGAAAAAGTATTGATAATGAATTCGGAATAAATAAACGTCCAAGAAAATATTGTTATGTTGAGTAAATTATTTGAAGTTACATATTATTAATTAGTTACTTATGTATTTATAAATAAACTAATATAATGTATTTCTTATGCAGTGATGACGAAGATGGAGTATAGTCAACATCATCATGAACATGCTACAAAATACAAAAGAGTTTTTATATTTAATTTTTAGCAGTAGGCATTTTATATTTTCATTATCATATTTTCAATTTATTTAGCATTGTATATTAAATTTAATATTTTATATTTATATTACATAGTTTGTTCAAACTCATAAATATTATTTTAATTTTTATTATACATTCAGTTGCTTATTAAATTTACAATGTTTTAACTATAATGCATGGAAAGAAAACTTGATTTGCCTGCAATTATTAAGTTCAAAGTTCTTCTAGATCATGATTAGGATTTTGTTTGGCATGATTCTCATCTTTTTAGATCGCAACCAAGAATTCTAGCATTGGTTATTTTTATGAAAAATGACAATTTATTGATGCTTGTTTCATATATATTCACAAGATTGACAACTCTGTTAAGCATGCAAACTGCACTTGTGTTTTTTAAGGAGATAGAGTACTCAACTCTAACTTCAACCTACAATTTTTTCAATTCATCAAGTTCAGAGTTTTTCTGTGTCAATTCAACCATGACAATACCAAACAACGTAGTGGAAGTTCATGATCCCAAAAGACCATACATCTCTTCCCTTACTTATAGAAGTATACAATGCATCTGGAACGTAGTAGTTCACGTGTCAAATTTTTTTAAGATGACATATCATAATCTCAAGTGAAGTGTTCTTTCAAGCTTAAAATCGTTGATATGCAATTGCTATCTCTTTCCCATCACTGATGAGGCGAAATCATGCATAAGCTAGGCTATGCATCTTGCAACTAATTATGGCATTGTCTTCATCTTCTACCACGTCTTGAAGGAAGAAATTGGAACACAATTTTTAAAAGTAATAATTACCAATTTTCTCTAGTTCCAAATCATCATGAGTAGGCAAAACATCGCCTCAAGTCTTTAATCATCGATGGACAAGGCCGGAGCTAAGATTTCAAGCTTCCTTAGATTAGATCAAGGGCAATTTAGGCATTACTTCTATTGCAAGAAAATGATCTTCAACAACACTTAATCATCTTCTTATACAATACGTAGTTAAAATTTATTAAATTTTAAATTAACATATAACTTAATATTATTTATGTCACAAACAATAGTTCATAATTGATTAAATATTATAAAACAAAAAGCTTCATTAAATTTATAACTCATTACACATTAACTTTTTTATTATAGATAATTTTGTTGCATATTGATTACATATTAAATAAGTTTTAACAACGTAGTATAACATTTTTAGATGTTATAAAAATATTTTTTCCATGTAGCGTTTGAGGGGTTGGCTAGTTTAAGCATTTTCAGTACAATACACGACAGTTACGTATGTGGCTCCGCCCCTGCCAAATCGACAGGGAGATGGGGGCAAGGAATTCCTATTCCCCACAGGGATAGGCCCTAATAGGGCGGGGATTCCCCACCAATTAGCCACCACGAGGCCTGGGACGGGGGGAATTTATTCCCACCATAATGAGTGGGGTGAGGATGGTATTCCCCTTTCTACCATGGGGAATCCCCATAGGGATTCTCCACTCCACCTAGTGGAGATTCCCCCTCATGGATCTGGAATATTCCCCGAGAGAAATACATTAAAATTATTAAATCTTATATTACCTTTTTTGTATGGTTAATGATTTACATAAAATTTGAAAACAAATTACAATTACGAAAAAAAAGCTTTTAATGATTTTAATTTCGTATCTATAATGTATTTGATTGCTTGCCTCCAAGAGACAAAAGGGGTAGATGAAAAGAGTAGAGAAATAGGAAGCACAGTGTTTAAATTGTGGTAAACTGGTATAGATAGAAAATGCAATGGAGTAGGAATTGTGGTAGATAATGATTATAAGGATAAGGTCATAGAGGTTAAGAGAATGGGGGATAGATTGATTCTAGTTAAATTAATTATTGGAGACGAAGAAATTAACATACTTAGCGCATATGCACTATAAGTAGGATTAAGCAAGAGCATCAAACACAAGTTTTGGGACGATACGGATGGATTTATGCAAAGTATACCATTAGATGAAAAGTTTTTATTGGAGGAGATATAAATGGGCTTGTCAGGGCAAGTAACGATGAGTTTGAGAGAGTTCATGGAGGTTTTGGTTATGGTAATATAAATGAAGAAGGAGAATCAGTCTTAGAATTTGCTTCAGCATACGATCTTGTCTTAACAAATATTAATTTTAGAAAGAGGGAGTCGCATATAATTATTTTTAGTAATGGTCATAACAAGAATCAAAGATTTTCTTTTAACAAGAAAATTAGATAGAAAAATAGGTAGAGACTGCAAAGTAATACCTGGTCAAGCGCTTACTACCCAACATAAGTTAGTAGTATTTGATATTAGGCTAAAACGACGACATAATATGAATAAAAGAGTTAGCGACCCTAGAATAAAGTGGTGGAACCTAAAAAATAGTAAACAAGTAGAGTTTAGAGAAAAACTACTAAAGGAAAGTGCTTGGAATCTTGACTTAAATGTTAATACAATGTGGCTAGAAATGAGTAGTTACATAAGGAGAGTGGGATCAAACGTATTAGGTATATCAAAAGGCTTAGGACCACCAAAGAAGGAAACATGGCGATGGAACGAGGATGTCCAACGAGCAATTAACACTAAAAGAGAGATGTATAGAAAAATACCTAAGTACTGCGGAAATAGATGCAATGTCAAGTCGTGTTATATTAACAACAAAGAATGAATTTGTAGATGAAGTTAATTCTCTACTTATTCAACGATTTCCTGGTGAAGTTGTTAGGTACTACAGCTTTGATAAAGTTCTTAATGAAAATACGAGTTTGGTAAATCTCGAATTCTTGAATAGTTTATCCTTGAGTGGTTTTCCTCCACATGATTTGATGTTAAAGAAGGATTGTCCAGTCATTCTCCTGCGCAACATTAATCCATCTGAGGGATTATGTAATGGAACACGATTAATTTTCCGAAGATTTGAGAAAAACATCATTGATGCGGAGATAGCTACAAGTCATTACAAAGGGAAAAATGTTTTTCTGCTTAGAATACCTTTCATTCCAAATGAAGAAGATAAAATACCATTCAAATTCAAAAGGAGACAATTTCCTATTCGATTGTGTTTTGCAATGACTATTAATAAGGCTCAAGGGCAAACATTAAACTTCGTTGGGGTTTATTTGAGAGAACCAGTTTTTCCTCACGGTCAACTTCATGTTGCGCTTTCACGTGCTACCACTGCGACTTGCATCAAATCTTTTTACTTAATTGTGTTTTTTTTTTGTTGGAGCTACAAAAGAATTTCCCATTACGATAGGACTACATCAAAGATCGGCCTTAAGCCCATATCTATTTACTTTAGTTATGGATGAACTAACTAGACATATTTAAGAGGATATACCATGGTGTATGCTATTTGCAGATGATATTGTCTTAGTGGATGAAACTAAAGATGGAGTTAATAGGAAATTAGAACTCTTGATGAATACATTAGAATCTAAAGGCTTTAAGTTGAGTAGGACAAAAACTGAATACATGCACTGTGAGTTTAGAAACACTAGACATCGAGATGACGGAGTTGTAAAATTAGGGAAAAGAGAAGTTCCTAAGGTAAACCATTTTAGATACCTAGGATCAATCATACAAAATGATGGTAACATTGAGAATGATGTCACACATAGAATTCAAGCTAGATGGAAGAAATGGCGGAGTGCAACATGGGTGATTTGTGATTGAAATGTTCCTACTAAGTTAATTTTTTTTTTTTACAGGACCACAATTAGACCAGCTATGCTCTATGGAAGTGAATGTTGGGCGGTAAAGCAACAACAATTACATAAAAAGAACGTAGTAGAAATGAGGATGCTTAGGTGGATGTGTGGTAAAACTCATAAAGATAGAATAAGAAATATAGAAATTCAAAGACAAGTAGGAGTAGCACCAATTGATACAAAGATTAGGGAAGGGCGGTTGCGATGGTTTGGTCACCTGCAAAGACGACCTACAAATGCTCCAACTAGAAAACTTGACTCAATAGAAACTGTAGAAACTCGACGAGGTAGCAGGGGCAGACCAAAGTTAACATGAGATGCATTAATTAAGATGGATTTGAATGATTTGCAAAACTCACCATCAATTGCACTTAATCAAAAACAATGGAAAAGTTTGATCAATGTAGCCGACCCCAGTAAATTTGGAGCTGAGCCTATGTTGTTGTTGTGTTGTTGTTTAGTATACAAAAGTAGCATCTATTGGATTTCACTCGTTGAAATGTTGTAATAGGTTGGCTTACTCTATTGGCCGGGTTAGGAACGATCATCAATGTGCCTTTTAGAGCTTAAATAAACTATATAAATTATATATAAAGTGATAATCTATATCAAATATAGTGAGATAAGCTATATATCACCAAAAAAAAAAAAAAAAACTATTCCCTCCAAATTGAAAACGATAATAAAAAAACTAATTAAACACCTAGCAAGAAAAAAATAATTTAAATTTAGGTTCACGACATATTAGATAATTATTATTGAAGTTGAGATGCATAAAACCTTGCAATTATTTTCCCACTGAAGTTGCACACATGCACGGACCTATAAATAACTGATGAGAAAAGTTTGACATCAACAATCATATCATTTCTTCTTGAATAGAACATGAGCTGACATCCATTCTTCACCGTTGTTATACTTGCATAGCTCCATCCCATACAAACAAAATGTTCTCCAATAGTTCAGCATTTTCATTGCCTCTTCTTTGCTCCCTAATGAGTCCTCCAAAATTGCTCTTGCAGCATCTGCATTACCATCTAATCTCTTCAACCATTCTTCGCTGCAAAAACAAAGACGCCGATTCCATCAGAATTTCCTAAAATTTAACACTTCAATACTTGGCTTAATTTTCACAAAAGGCGACAAGATTAATTACTTTGTCCTCGAGTAATGCTTTCCATTAACCGCCCAATGATTCACTACGGAAATATCGTCCTGCTCAAAAAGAAAAAGGAAGAAAAAGTTTTTATTTATCTAATTATTAACTAGTGACCATTGATTTTGGCATAAACACGTCAGTTAATCACCTGAAAATAAAGTAGAAGATCGGCTGAAGGGATAGTCATAACCCCTCCTGGAAAGATGTACTCTTCAATCCAATCTTCTTCTCCAATAGGCTAACGAAATGTGCGAACATAATTAATGTACTAGTTCATATGATCCAATGAATTGATCACCTAATTACTTAGTTTGAAAATGTGATACATGGCGTGACTTACCTCGAAGTGGTACGCAAAGGCCTTGTGGCATATGTGATCAACAAAGAGTAGTCCGTCTTGCTTCATCCATTTAGATATTTTCTTTAGAAGTAGTTCGTAGCTCTTCATATGCTGCCGCAATTAGCAATCAAATAAGTGCAATCAGGAGATTGAGAAATTTATTGATGATCAGAATTAGCATAAAGAATTTTCAAAAGCAGGAGCCCGACAGCCGATGCATGTATTAGGCAAATGCTATTGTCATGCTCCCGCCTTAATGTTACAACACCCTGTATGTAAAAAATGTCTGTGCACCGCGCAGTTCCCATCTTTATAATTATGCAACTTGAAATGTATGCAACTTTCGGGGTGTGAATTAAGACAACTTTTCCAAATCTACATAGCACCATTTCATTTCAAGAGTGTACGCACACGACGAAAATGTAGAACAAATCATACCTCAATCACTCCAATGGCCATTACTCGATCGAATTCTTTGTCCATTTCAAGAGTGGTTACATCTGCTAATATAACTTCCACATTGACCAAGTTATCTTTCCTGAAGAAAACCAATGAAAAAAAAAATCAATACTCATGTTATGATATTGAAGAGTCAATCATGTGTTATCTTACTTGCACTGCTCTTCTATGAACTCCTTTTGGAACTCTGAATTGGTAACTCCAGTGACTTGGCAATTAGGATATTTGCGCGCAATATAAGTGGCAAGAGCTCCAAATCCGCATCCAAGATCAAGCACTTGGTCGCCATCTCTTATTTGTGACCTGTTGCAATACAACTCCAGCATTGCTATCTCAGCCTCATCTAATGTTGTCGAGTCATTGATGAAGAAGCACCAACTGCATCAAATAAAAACAATGCTTTTACAATCGAATTCATGAAAAAAAACTTTAATTGAGTCCAAGTTCATTCTAGAAAACAAAGAATTCTTGCTTATTCCTTGACAATTTTTAGTGTTGCATCTAAAAACTGCTTCCGTTTTCCGATAAAACAACTAAACGAAAACAAACTTAATCGATCAAACAGTTCTTCTGTCAAATTTGTATCTATAGTTTTAAAAATCACTAGCAAAATGTGGCGTCGCCACCTTTTCCGTGCTTTACAAGTATGAGATATGCAAGTAAAACATAGAATAATCTATGGAGTGCCTGTTATACCTCGCTTTCATTGAACTTCCATGCAGGAGCTTCATGAAAGAGTTGGGAATCTCATACACTTGTGACTCCAATACTTCCGCCTCCAAGGAAATCGACATTTGTTTCAGAGCTACAAGAAAATTTTACAAGAAAAAAATTATATGAGCTCACAATTTTATTTTATTTTTTTGATAGGGAGGAAACTTCATTTATTAAAAGCCAAAAGAAATAAACAATGTGGCGAGAAAGAGTGTGTTTCCCTAAATAAAGTCGGAAAAAAGAAAACCCTATCAAACACATCGTCCCTATGACACATAGATACTCCTCCCCCACTCTGAGATCGAATCAACTAGGTTGAACCCATCTCGTTGTGGTGCCGTAATCCCGCCTAACCAAGGTATAATATACCCAAAATCAATACCATATCAGGGCATTCCCTCATCGAACTATACATAATACACCGCAATTAAATCGCCCATTTTTCACCATAACATTGTATTGACACTAACCAAATCTATAAAATTTAACTGCTTTGCTTATAAAATTAAAAAAAAAAAAAAAAAAAAAAACTGCTCAACTATGATCTCCCAAAATGAAGTGAAGAAAACAATTAAGAAATTAAGTCAAGTGGAGAGAGATGGAGCTCACAATGGACAAATTGCGCAAGTTGAGCAAGTTGTTGTTCAAATGTGGGTTTGTACCCCCATCGAAGACGCCTCTCCACTTGGACACTTATGAGACTTCTGAGCTCTTCATCAGGAATGAGACCAAGCCCCAATTTCCTCATCACCTCTGTCACTTCTGCCCTGTTTCGCTGCGGCGCTTCGGCTTCGCAATTAGTACCGCCCATGTCTGCTATGCTATGCCTGTGTAACAAATAATGACATGTAGGGAAATGACCTTCATGAATTAACCATACTATATAATATTGTGTACCAAAAAAAAAAACATACTAGATTGACATGGAATCACAAAAATTGTATATGAAGCTTGCTCAATAGTGACGAAATGATTAAAGTTTAGATCATGCAAGCAAGAAGAAATGAGAGATCTAATTAGGGTTGTGCACAATTAAATGTACATAGCTAAATATAGGCCTCTATTTGAATGTTGCCAGACATAATTGCAGAAATGCAACACTGAACTGTTAATGTGTACATAACTTTACTATAACTGATTCTCATTAATCATAAGAGAAAATGAAATGCTCTTACCTCAAGAAGAAAGAAACTCTCTCTCTCTCTCTCTCACTCTCACTCACAGAGCTTTTATATTGTCAAGCCCACTTTAGACATATGCATTTGACACAAATTGTTTGAAGTCTTTTGGATAGAACTTAAAACACGCGCACAAATTCTATGTGAAATCCAAAGGACCATGACACTGTGTGTCAAGTTTAGGTGTGTATCATTTTTCAAAAGAAAATCATTTCTAGACAATAAACTTTCTTCAACAGCTAAAAGTCAACATGATTACAAAAAGTGACAACTCATGGCAAACATGTAACTAGCCCTCGTAATAAGAACATCAGCAATACACTGAAATAATATGTACATGGGATGGGCTTTAATTTTTATTCAATTGGGTGGGTGTCTGTAGTGTTGGTGACAAGGCCTGCATCTTTTGCATACCCCTTAGATATTATAAGGGATACGTAGTAATGTAAAATGTTAAAACGACACCTTCAGTGACACCTCTATGACGTGGCGTGAGAGTTTGAATCTATTGTGCACGCTTTGAGTTACGCACCGCACTTATTATGCACCAAGAACTATATTGCGCACACTCATTTTTACGTGAAGTTTTTGGTGTGAGGAATTAAAACAAAACTCATATGGTAATATGACAAAAAAGTAAGCATAAGCAACTGTAGAGAGAGAGAGAGAGACGAAGAAGCATTTAAAGCGCAGAAACAACATCACAGACAGCGAGACCGAAAGAGCGAGAGAGAGAGAGAGAGAGACGAAATCGCGTTGACAGAGAAGAATCGATTCTTCGCATCTCTCGTTGTGTGTTAATCTGTGCTTCTCTGCGTTAGTTCGTATGTCTGGATTGTTGCGAATCGTGGTTGAATGTCGTAGCATTAGAATTGGATAACAACTACAACACACTCATTCGGAGCTTTTGACTCTGTGTTCTCCCAATTCGAAACATTCTGAACTCCCAGTTCGACAACAATTCTAATAATCATTCATCCTCTTCTTCAACAACTATGTAAACTCTTATTCCTCGTATCCCTCTTCGACAACAATTCCAACTATAATCTCTCTATAAATATGAGATCAATTTCTTATTTTATCTCTATCAAGACACTCTCCATTCTAAATTACAATCACGTTCTCCTACTATTTTCTATTATCAAAATTATTCGATCTCCATTGCAGGTAATGTAAAAGATTCGATTATATGTTCTGAATCAGTTGTATTCTTTAATTTCTTAAACTTGTTTAGGGTTTCTGATTCTTACATGTTTTGTTTTCATAAATTTCCTTTTATTGTTACTTTAATTGGTAAAATTATTTTAATGTTGTGTTATTTCATTACGTGATTTTGGTACTGTTAGTTGCAATTGATTTGATTCTTTTAGACCTCCCCATTAGACCAATCGATTAAAAGTTTGTGTTAGTGTATAATGTATATAATTATATAATTTTAGTCTCGATTTTTAATATGTTTTACCTCGAAAAAGAATTGTATTAGTGATCGATATCCATATTTGTTAATTGACCTTTCCAATCACCTAGCTTATTCATATCCACATTCTACAATTTATATCAACCAAGTGTTTGATGAAGTTTGTTAATGAGTTTAGTGAGAGAGTTGGTTTGAGCAATGTACGCCTATGATTTGATCAATATTAATAGTGAAATCGTGTTTTATGATTGGCAATGTTGCTTCTATTTTTGCGTGAAAATATGTTTGGGTAGCAATCAAATGTGCAACATCTTCTCCAAGTTACTAAGCATCGGTAGTGAAGCTTTCCTGTTAAAGAGTAGATGGGCATGAACAAGTTCCTTATTAGAAGTACTTGAATTTCGGGGTAATCTTTATAAGTAGCGCTAATATCGTGCGTAGTAATAGATGAGCTTTGTAAGAATAGAAGTAGAGCAGGTTGAAAGGAAAATCAATGCTGCAACCGATTTTGTGAAGAAACAAAGCTAAACTTCTTTAAAAACAACACTATTATGATCAATCCCTCTTTCACTTTATGGTTCTTGAACAAAAAAAGCCGAAACTTAATTGGGCTTTAAGATCTCGAATACTAGGTGTTTGTTGAAATGCCAAAATAATCAAATTCATCTACCTATCACTGAAGAGTATGAAGCCTTCATTTTCTCCGAACATCTTTTTAATGTTGCTCAACACCATCTTCTTAATGTGCCATGTGCATAGAAGGTGAGAAGATTGAGGAAAAACATCTTCAATTGCATTGATAAGGCCCAATTCTCTATCAATGACAAAAACGTTAGGTGTAGACCACCTGTCCAACAAACCTCTCAAAATTTTCAATGTCCAAGTATAGTTGGCCCTAGTCTTTGATGATATGAAACAAAGCCCAATCGAGAATATAATATATATGGAAGTAACCCCAACAATCTCCCGCAATAATATTCGGTACCTATTCATCTTATGTATGCAATATATGAGAATAACGAACGGGAAACACCTCAACAAGTTGATGGAGTCCGGATGTGCCCAAAATAAATATGTCACAACATTCCTTTCAATTTCCGTCCAATGCCACGATAAATACATATGGTTCTCCAATAAGTGTAAGAGTTGTTGCATTTGACTTCTCCTACCGGCGTCTTTAATCCGATTCCTTTGTACTTGAGTGGTACTCACCGACAATATTCTATGGAGAGTCCGAAATATGGCACTAGTCTGACCCTAGGCTTTAGGAACACACTTTGAGCTTTCGCTATTACTTATCCATGTGATTATCACAATTGCCTGTATTTATTTTCGCATGTTTATTTAATAGCTTTATTTAAATTTCAGTATTTAATTTCAATATTGCTGTCGTGACCCAAATAATTAATACACGTTTAATTCATTGATCATGACCAAATGACTCGTGACATGGGACTCGCAGCGAGATACATGTCACTACCGAGGCACGGTGGCTGAGGTAAATATTATATTTGGGTGTTAAATGTCTTATGTACTGTATATCTGTAGACTACTAAGTCAATTCAACGGGTATGCAGATACCGAGACGAACGGGGATGTGCTTCGAGTTGCGTGCCGATGTGAGCCCGAGGTAGCAGCTCGTGGGGTAAGCGTAAATGCATAAATTTCATGGCACAAAACATTATAAGGCAGTGGTTTTAGTGAAGCCGCATCAACAACATATATATAAATGGACCAAGTTAAAGAAATAAAACAATCACCACTAGATAAGCATATATAGACATCTACACTCATTTCTAGACTTATGTGTACATGTTTGGAGTCACTTACATGTGACACAAGGGATAAATGTGGTGTTGAAGAACCACAAGATGTGTCTCGAGATACGTGTCTAGATTGAGATGAGTGGTCCACATGCAAACCATCTTAAACCATATATAAAATCAGTTAACCTCCCATTATTTCAATTTAACTCTTAAAAACAAAAACAATAGAGGCCGAAGAGAAGAAAAAGAAGAAACCGAAGAGAAGAGAGAAAGAAAGAGAAAAGGGAGAGAGAGAGAGAGAGAGAGAGAGAGAGAGACCGAGCTCAAAGAAGTTGAACGCAAGGTGAGGCGTTGTTTGTGTCATCATTGTTGTTGGTTCGAGTTGGGGAACTAAGAAAAACTGCCATTGCAGTTCGTCCGAGATCAAGGAAGGCATGGGAGTAGTCTCCCCTGCATATATAACCCAACCTGGGGTTGGGGATGGAAGCCCAACCCCAACAAACTCGGAAAAAAAATGGAATAGAGTTGATGCTCTGTGTTTCGTGAGGTTGGGGAAGACGACCCTGAACCGGGCCAGTTCGACTCGGATGAGGTTGAGCCGAACCCGGTTCGGCCCGGTTCAAGCCTAAAGAAGAAAAAAAAAGGAGAAAAGAAATTGGAAAAAATTCTAGAAAAATTAGGAAAAACCTCAAAAAATTATATTTCGACAAAATAAATAGAAATTGATAAATTTCTATAAAAAATAAAATATTTGAAATTTCAGACGAGACTTTTATGGGGGTTTACCTCGAAAAGTGCAAAATTGGCAAATTGGTCTCAAATTCGATTTCGATCAATTTAAGACTTTTAAATAATTAATCTTGAATCTAAATTGATAAATTGTCAAATGTTAGGACTCTAAAGGAAAAATTACGGGGTGTTGGGTGCGTATAGTGACGTGACAAGAAGCCGGATAGCTTAGGAATTGTTGTGGACTGTAAGTAAATTGAGTGAAACATTTATTTACATTTCATTTCATTCCATTTATTTATTCATTCTCAGTTATTCGAACTGAATTTACCTTTGAAACCCATATGCTATGCCTTGTTTATTCTCATTTTATGACGTTGCTAATAGCATACTCTGTTGTTTATATACTATCATCAATTCTAATTCCTATACTTTGTCATGTTGATTGTTGTGTTTGGAAGTTAGTGATATAGCATGCTATTAAGTTAGTTTGTTTATTTTAACTTTAATCCTTTGTGCATTAGTATGCAGTTACATCTCTTGGATTATATTACCGAATCATTATTAAAAGTGAAAGTGGTTCTTGTGGTTAGGGTCATTTGATGATAGAAATTCAGCTTTCATATGGGGGTCACTAAAATTTCTGGGATGTTAGGGAATTTCTCCACTACCTTGCACGACACACAGGGTAATGTGCTTCGAACGGGGTAACCAGACCTCGGGGTTTGTTGGCACAAGAATAACTTGGGTGAGCATGACGAGTTTTAAAACTCGGGTACGTTAGCAATTT
Source organism: Stephania yunnanensis (assembly GCA_039657365.1). Taxonomy (NCBI): domain Eukaryota; kingdom Viridiplantae; phylum Streptophyta; class Magnoliopsida; order Ranunculales; family Menispermaceae; genus Stephania; species Stephania yunnanensis. The sequence continues at coordinate 9,023,922 of CM077582.1, forward strand.
ACTTGGAATAGAAAATGCGTAATTGTAATTACAAACTTTCAAAATTATGATCTAAAGCTCAATTTGTAATGAAATGATATATATGAGAGCTCAAATTGTAGCGGAAAGGCTAATGTGACGTAGCTCACGACCGACCAGCCCTAATCCATTACTACTTAGCCTTGAGTCAGTTTCATATTTGGTTAACTCAAATATCTCTTTGCATGATGTTTCTTTCAGCATAGTTGCTAATTAAATTATGTCATTTGACACTTGTTGCCTGTTTGGGAATGTGGATCAATGTCTCTCAGTATTACTTAAATAATTTCATGTACTCACCGTCTAGCTGTGATGGTAGGTGCAGATTAGTCGAATAATAGACTGTGCATGGAGAAGACTAGCAACTACCTCTGAGCCGTGAAGGACTGCTACGACATATTTTTGTAGGTTTTGCATTCTTTTGTATTACATTTTCTATGTACTTGATACTTTACTTTTGGGTTGAGTAATAAGAACCATGACCATACACATGTTGTATATATCGTCATTTTTGTTGTATATATGCATGTGATCTCTATTTCCTAGTTGTTCCACAATAGCTTAGGCCTTATGTTATCACATCCACCAGTAAGTTAAGAAGACTTCTGCTGAATAACTTGTTAGTTTGAATATTTTAAATTAAGTCTAATTTGTTAGGTAGTTGAAGTATCTAGTTTACTGTAGGTAGTATCGTGTTTTTAATATGACATAATAGTTTACTTGGTTTCCATAGTAGGTATTTTATAAATGATTCCCCTAACTTATTAAGTATTTTGTTGATTATTAAGGTAATGATAACGATATCTTAATTAACTCTGCTTATTTTGGAATGAGTGCTAAATAGTGCACAAGGTGAATTAGTAAAAAGGTTAACTAATTCATTGTTAAGTTTTATATGGTGTGATTTAGGGCTTAATAACAAATTAGGTCGGGTGTTACCCGATTTAGGAGGTCGGGCTGTCACACTCATTCTACTTTTATTTCACGGGATGTGAGGTTCTATGAACATACGATTTCTTTGAAGAGTGATTTTCTTGAAGTTCTTTCTTCTCCACCTTTATCGGTTCCTTTTGATGAACCTTTTTTATGATAATGTTGCTTCTAGTTCTTTTATTGAGCCTATTTAGGGTCAAGATGTTGCACATATTCCTGAACAAGATGTTAAGGTTCAAGATGTTGATTCTTCTCTTCCTATTGCTATTCGCAGGGCTTCTCGTACTACTATACAACCTAGTTGCCTTAATGATTTTGTTACATACAATGTTAGGACATTGGATGCTTCTTGTCTATCCATTGTTTCTAATTTGTTAAGTTCTTCAGCACCACCTACATTTCCTTTTCTTCTTTCCCCTCATATGACTGATCATTATGTTCAGTTCCTTATTCTGTCTCTTAAATCAAGGAATCATCTTCTTATGCTAAAACCAAGTTAGATCCTTTATGGGTTTAAGCTATGCAAAAAGAGCTGCAGGCTCTTAAAAGCAATGATATTTAGGTTGTAATTGATCTTCCTCAAGGAAATCTCAAGAAATCAATAAATAAAGATGATTTGCATTGTAATTTTTGCAAGATGAATAGGCACACTAAGGAATCTTGTTCCAAGCCAAATGGGTACCCAGATTGGTACAAGAAAAGTAGCGATAAGAAATCTAATAGTGATGTGGTCAAGTCCTTTATAAATATGATGAAGTCACCTATTGATATTGTCGATGACAACACCTTGAAGTATACAGATTTGCAGGCCAGTATTTCTAATATGTATAGATGAGAATTGAAAAAAACATCAAAGGGAAAATAGTGGCTTCTGATGATGTTGCAGTCTATGTGCATTCTGCTCATCTTGATTTCTCAGGTAGTCTACTCAATCACAGTTATGTTTCTAATGTTCTCGTTAGTAGTACTGATTGGATAGTAAACACTGGGGATTCTAATCACATTTGTGTAGATTACTCTATGCTTACAAATCCTACTGCTTTGACTACACCAATAGTAGTTTATCTCCCTGATGGTACAATAAAAATAGTTAAATGTGTAGGGAATGTTGCTTTGAGTGATTCTATTACTCTTCATTGTTGTCTACACATATCTACATTCAAGTACACATTATTTGTTAGTAAGCTTACATCAGATGGTGTATTCCAATGTGTATTTCAACCAATCTTTGTGCTATTCAGGAAATTAAGACTTCCAAGGATTTAGCAGTAGGAAGATGATTGTTGGGTTCTATATCTTGAATTCAAGTTCCTTCACAAATAAGAACATTCTTTCCTACATTTCTTCATTTTTTGCTGTTCAGAATAAGCTAGAATATTGCAATCAGGCTAGCATTGTGTTTCATGGCAACAAAGACTGGGTCACCTATCTGATTTTGTACTCAAACATATTGATTTGTTACCATCTGGTTTTGATGTTGAATCACATAATATACACTATGAAGTTCGTCATTTGTCTAAATAGACTAGATTGGTTTTCCTTTTGAGTAGCATTAAATCAACAACTCCTTCTTAGTTGATTCATATGGATGTATGGGGTCCTTTTAGATAGAATTCTATTTAAGGGTCTCATTACTTTCTTACTGTGGTTGATGATTTTAGTAGATTTACTTAGACATATTTGATGAAGTGTAAATCTTTTATTGCTGATGTGATTGAGCATTTTCTTGCATTTGTTCAAACTCAGTTTCAAACTTCGGTTCAAGTTATAAGATCAAATAATGGGTATGAGTTTGTTAATCAAAGGTGTAGTGCTCTATTTTCTAAGTTGGGTATTGCTCATCAAAGTTCTACACCATATACCCCTCAACAAAATGAAGTAGTTGAAAGGAAATATTGTCACTTGCTTCAGGTTACTAGAGTTCTCATCTTTCAATTTGGCTCGTCTAAAGCATTTTGGGGAGAAGCAGTTCTTACCTCTACATACATCGTCAATAGATTACCCTCTTCTCGTATTCAGTGGAAGTCTCCTTATCAAGTTTTATATGATAAATGTCAAGATTATAATGTTTTAAAAACATTTAGATGTTTGCGTTTTGCATCCAATACTTCCTTTTCTTGAGATAAGGTGGAGACAAGAGTAGTTAAGTCTATATTTCTGAGATACTCCCTTAGGCAAAAATCTTACAAATTTTACAATTTTCAATCTCATTCTAGTTTTGTTTCATGGGATGTGAGGTTCTATGAACACATATTTCCTTTGAAGAGTGATTCTCTTGAAGTTGATTCTTCTCCACTTTTGCCAGTTCCTTTTGATGAACCTTTTGATGATAATGTTGCTCCTGGTTTTTTTATTAAACCTATATAGGGTCGAGATGTTGCACATATTCACAATTACGATGTTGGTTTTTTCTTCCTATTGCTATTTGCAAGGCTTCTTGTACTACTGCACAACCTAGTTGGCTTAATGATTTTGTTACATACAACGTTAGGAGCTTGGATGCTTTTTATCCATTCATGGTTTTTGACTTGAAGTCCTTCATCACCACCTACATTTCATTTTCTTCTTTACGTTAGTAATTAATATCCTCCCAAAACCCAAAAAATTAAAGACCCAAAGTCGTTCCTCGATCGACACTCCTTGACAATCTTTACATTAAATCGGTCTGATTATTCTTTAACCAGTGATCAATGGTGTAGCCCCAAATAATATCCCGACCCCAGAAATTCAAAGACCTGATATTCTATGACATTCCTTTGACATTCTTTACACTAAACCAGTCCAATTCTTTAACCAATCACTAATATCAGTCGCTACCTTGCATTTTATCAAATAAATGAGCGCCAATTCAAGTTGTCATATTGTTGTTTTGCCGTTGCAATAAGTAGGAGCTTCTTATGAACCAGATTTTCATATAAATCGCAGTTTTCTTGATAAACACCAATATTAAGTATATTGCTTCCATTTTAGTTCATAAGCAAAAGAGAAAAAGCAAGTTTTGAAGTTCAATTTAAGACCCTCTCCAGAATCACAAACTTACTCGGAATGCTTTTATTACTAAACATACCAATAAGACTGCCTTCATTATAGACCTTCAAAAATCAATAAATTGAAATTTACTCAAAAACTAATCCTTGATCAGTGTCAGATATTTGAAAGAAGATTGGGAAATTTCATATCTTGCAAGCAATTTGGATATATATGAAATCTAATAAATTTGTATTAATGAGAATCATGTTGTTCTCTAGAAATCTAAAAGAAACATTAGACGGAATTTTATAACCTCTTCATTTTAAGCCTAATTAGAGTTCGAGAAGATGAAGTAGAAAAAGAACATAAAGTAGAAGAAAAACTATCACAAAAATAATTACTTTAACTGAGCAGAAAAGGAATGATATGAATACTCAGAAAGAAAGACATTGCATATTGGAAAGCCTTGGGAATGCAACTAACCTGACTTCAATGAGACCGAAGTTTTGCTCACTACATGTTGAGAGTTTGTAAATCTACGACCATATTGGAAGTTGTGGTGAGCTTGGGGCAATTCTTGGCGGAGATTGCAGTTTTGACCGCCTTTGATGTTGTTACTTCTTTGAGGGTAATGCGGTTAACAAGTTCAAGGTTAACCAAATGATCAAGAGAGTCCAATGGAAGCTTTACTCCTGGAAAGCCTTCAATACGTAACTCTTCCAACATTGAAGGGAGTTGGAGAGCTTCGACTGCATCAGTCTCTATCTTGGGACTTTCGCCCTCGCTCCATTTCATAATTACATGGTTGATGTATTTCTTCTCCTTCAATTTTGATTTTTCAAATTCTTCTATGCTTCTTATGTTCTCCATTTTGTGGATCCTCAAGATGCCTCTTAGCTCACTTAAATGCTCCAACTCACCAATCCCTCGCCCATCTCCTTCCTCACTAATAAACAATATCGGAGATATTGTTTGAAGGCTATGTAGTTCTCCAAGGTTCTTTGGCAAGGTGTGTTGTGGCAAGCGAAGATGCTTCAAGTTGTTCAATTTTGATGGGAGCTCTTCTAACAAAATACATCTTTGAACATCTAAGGTTTCCAACAAAAGTAGGTCAGCAAACACTTCTGCAGGCAACACCTTTGCATTTGCATTCTCAAGGCAAAGATACTGGAGATTTTTAGAAGATGTGATTCATGATGGAAGGTCTTCCTCCCATATCAATCGTAACGCCCGGAGCCACTTGAACTTGCTCAAACACGACCATGCTTCTGTTTTCACGGTCTTAAGAGGTAGACAAAGCACACTTGCGTATCATTATCTCTGATGGCTTCAACTCTTGCAAAATTAATTGACAAAAATCTTTTAAATACTCAAATGAAGCGTCCTTCCAAGTTCGAAATCACGCATATCGGTTGCAATATCTTTCCCGGCCACTAATGATGCTAGATAGTGCAAGATGTTATCCATCTCGCAACTGACTACACCACTGTCTTGATTTTCTTCTACAAAGTGAAGGAAGAAATTGGAATATATTTAGAAATCTTAATTACCAATTTCATCAACTTCTAAATCATCGTTGGACAATGATCCAATCAAGTCATGGCTACCCATTGAGTTAAGGCGTCCGAAAATTTTGTTACCCAACGGGAATGTCGCACAATATGCAAAGCATGGCTTCAAAGCTAATGGATGCATTTTCTTATGATATTTAGCCTTACTCATCAACATCCAATCTACTAAAAAGTTTTATTTGTGTGTATCAATTTACCCAAATCCCATCTCCGCTACTATTTCTTCAAAACTATATTTTTAAATATGGCAGGAGAATATCTTATATTATTTAATCCATTCAAATGATAGCATTCGTTGTCCCTATAGTGTCATCAACCAGCCCAATTCTAGTGGTCACTCTACGCTTCCTTTGACACCAGCATCCTAAAACTTCTTATTATACAACTTTCTCATAATCAACTCTTGCATTTGTGTTTTGGTTAAAAAACCCATTTAATCTCTCCCACAAATCTCTCTGAACACTTCCTTTAAAAGTGTTTTGGAAAGATTCGTGATACACAACCAACTTCTTCTGTAAAGTGTTTAATTATATTTTTTTCTAAAAACCAAATTGTGCGACAACGGTCTTTTCGATTCCTCCTAATCCCACAATTGAGATAACATAAATATTATTAACGCGCTCTTGTAGTTCTTAAACACCAATGTTAAAACCCCATTTTTTTCCTTCTATCTTCCAAAAATCTGAAAACAATTTAAATATGGAGAGCTCTCTCGATTGAGCTCAACTTGAAGATCTTACAAAATCGGACCACATTAACTTCTTCTCAAGACTGAGAGTTTTTTTTTTTCTCTTGCAACCTCATCCAAATTCTTGTTTAGTTCTTCATTCTCGATGCGACAAAAAACTTTGTTGTTATTTTTTTTAACTTATTTGAAATACTAGCGTATTTCATCTCTTGTAAAATCGTGTCGATTTGATGGATTCATCAGCTTCTCTAACCACTGTTATTCTCATTTTTTCTCATCCTCTAATAAATCATATATACTTTTTGTAATGCCTTTGAGCTTTTCAAATTCATCCGTAACATCTGTAGCAACTTCAAAGATTTGTGTTAGGATGTCACAGTTGTGACTCGATAAAGCATAGGTGATGAACTCCACGATCCTTGGTAGCTAGTCATTTTCATTAAAAGCATGACAACTGATCAATCGAAGTTTGGCGTAAAATATATAAACTCATCAATGTCTTTATCAGTTCATCTACTCTCGTTCTAAATCAAGGAACACAATAAATATTCTCAATCAGAAAAACCCGCACTCTCTCTATATATATTTCAAATTAAAAGTATTTACTTTAGAAATTCAATACATTAATGGCCTGTTTGGTTCAAATATTAGTTAATCATAACACATGTGATTAATTAGTAATGGGACTAACACATGGGTTTAGATAGTTTAGTCCTATTTGTGTATCTTGTTTGGTTGGGAGTTTTAAGGTTGGGATTAAATGAGGTTGTATATGTACATTTACCAAAATACCCTTAGATAAATAACACCAAAAATCCCCCATTTCACACATTTCTTCATTCGACTGGTCTTCACCTCTCTCGATCTCTCACGTTCTCTCTCGATCAACCTCTCACACTCTTATCCCTTTCGGTCGTCTCTTTTTCTCATCTCTCTGTTATAGTCTCTCTCTCTCTCTAACCTGGACGGTAACGAATGAGAAGAACCGAGGCCGTTGACATCGAAAGATCAAAGTGAGGTTTTGGGATTGTTTTGCAGTTGTTGTTGTTGTTATTATTGATTAACGAAAGAAATAGAGGAGTTTAATTGAAAAGAAAAAAAAAACAGCAGCAACAGAGTTGCTGTTTCCATTAATGCGAGAGGAAAAATGAGAAGAGAAAACAGAGAGAAAAGGGAGGTGAGCGTGAGGAAGAAGAAAAACAAAATGAAGGTAGGGGCAAGGAAGAAGATGAAGAGAGAAGAGATCAGGGCATTGTTATTTGTTGGTGTGTTAATGTGAGGGGTAAAGTGGTAATCTCCTCTTTCACTTACAATGGATTAGCTAATCCCACCAAAAATGGTGGTATTGTTTAATCCACTCTCATGCCTCTTAACTAATCCGCTGGCCTAGTTAATCCTCCAACCAAATAGCGGATTAACTAGTCCAGTGTAGCTAATCCGGGCTAATCCCACGAACCAAACAGGCCATAAGTACTTAGATTGGGTGGATTGACTTTAGACTTTTCAAGTGCTACCCCAGCCAAAAGTGAAATAAGACCAAATTAAATTTCATTTAAAATATATACTTCACTAAATAAACAAACAAATTGAATCATTAATGAAATATTTTCAAAGTAACTAATGCTCATTCATGTAAGAAACACTAATTATACTTCACCAAACAAACACTAATAAAATATATAATTCAGGAAACAATCAAATTTCACCAAACACAAACAAATAATACATTAGCAAAAACATAAGAAAAAGTTACTGCTCATTCAAATAACCAAAACCATTGACCAAATATTTTCAAGGTACTAATTATAATTCCTTATTAATTTATTAATTTGCATGATAATGTAATAATCAAAGCTAATGGAAGATTATCATAGCTTAGCTTTAGTGATTGAATTGTGATGCTCTCACTGATTTTCTTATGATATTTGGCCTTATTCATCAACATCCTACCCAAATCCCTTATTGTCGAAAGGACACCATTGCATTTCTTCACCATCTCCGCTTTTTCTTCAAGAAAGGGTTTTTTTGGAGGACCTCATTTTTCAAATGCCATATTTTTAAATATGACTACATCCTCGAATAGAATTCTGACATCTTCCCACTTCTAAATGCTCCATACATCCTCCAGTACGATAAGAAATTTCTTCTTATGCAACTTTCTAATAATCCACTCTTGCATTTGTGTTTTGGTTAAAAAACCCATGTGATCTCTCCCACAAATCTCTCTGAACGTGTTCTACTGTTGGAAATATTCGTGATACTGTATCACTGATACACATCCAACTTCTTACTGTAAAGTGTTTAATTATATTTTTCTCTCTAAAAACCAATTGTGCAAGTGTAATCAAAAGTAATAATATACAATAATTGACAAAACAATACGTTGTTAAAACTTATTAAACTTTAAAATAAAATATAATTTAATATTATTTATGACAAAATAATAGTTAATAATTGATTCTATATTATAAAACAAAAAGTTTCATTAAATTTATAAATCATTACACATTAATTTCTTAATTATAGATAATTTTGTTGCATATTGATTACATATTAAATAAATTTTAACAACGTAGGTAATATATAGCACCCTTTTTAGATGTTATAAAAATGTTTTTTTTTTATTTAGCGTTTGAAGGTGTACGAGAATTCTAAAAGTTTGTAATATTAGAATTTTATTTAGCTTAGCTTTAGTGATTGAATTGTGATGCTCTCACTGATTTTCTTATGATATTTAGCCTTATTCATCAACATCCAGTTTGCTCCAATTTTCTTTGAGTGCATCAATTTACCCAAATCTCTTATCGTAGAAGGGACACCATTGCATTTCTTCACCATTTCCGTTACTATTTCTTCAAGAAAGGTTTTTTTTTGGAGGGTCTCTTTTTTCAAATAAAATATTTTTAAATATCATATATTTAATCCATTCAATAGGTGAGACGCATACAGGGTGGGCTGGGCAGCAGGGAGGACTTGGTGGTTTACGTAACCTAGACCACATGCGAGACGGTTGAGACGAGGCGCATCAGCATGGTGCGTGTACGCAGGGCGCATGGGCAGATACACCTTGGCGCGCAACGAGGCGTGTTCCTAACGCGGGCATAGCGCAGGGCGCGCGCATTAGCGAGGCGCGTCCCTGATGCGGGCATGGCACGGAGAGCGCGCATTAGCGTGGCGCGTCTCTGATGCGGGCATAGCGCGGAGCGCGCGTATCAGCATGGGTGCAGACGCATGCGGGTCACGTCCTAGCACGCAGCGTGGCACTCCCCTTGACGCGGACATGGTCAAATCATAAGCGGGCCGCATAGAGATGGTTCCAATCTCCTTGATTATGGGTATGATCAAGGGACGTCCATAAGGCCTGCGTGGTCGACCAGGTGGTGGAAACGGTTATACAACCAGATGGCAACTTTATCATAATCCACTCTTACATTTGTGTTTTGGTTAAAAAACCAATATGATCTCTCCCACGAATCTCTCTGAAGGTGTTCTACTGTTGGAAATATTCCACCTAACTTTTTACTGTAAAGTGTTTAATTATACTTTTCTCTTATGAAAGTGTAATCAAAAGTAATAATATACAATAATTGACAAAACAATACGTTGTTAAAATTTATTAAAATTTAAAATAAAATATAATTTAATATTATTTATGACAAAATAATAGTTAATAATTGATTCTATATTATAAAACAAAAAGTTTCATTAAATTTATAAATCATTACACATTAATTTCTTAATTATAGATAATTTTGTTGCATATTGATTAAATATTAAATAAATTTTAACAACGTATTTAGTATATAGTACCTTTTTTAGATGTTATAAAAATATTTTTTTTTATTTAGCGTTTGAAGGTGGGCGAGAATTCTAGAAGTTTGTAATATTAGAATTTTATTTAGATTAGCTTTAGTGATTGAATTGTGCTTCTCTCACTGCTTTTCTTATAATATTCAGCCTTATTCATCAACATCCAGTCTGCTACTGTGACGGCCCCAATTTCCAACAAATTGGGCCCCACGCGGCCTAAGCTCACGTGGACCCCCGAGCCAGTCTCGCAAGGTCAACGCAGAACTAGTCAGCCATCCAGTCTCTCATTATACGTAAATTCACAATTTTAAGTTGAGTTATTAATATTTTGCAAGTTTTACAATTTAGCAGAAGCAATTACTACAAATAAATAACTCAACAGTATTTGAAAAGAGTTAGGCAACCTAATTGTGGAACCCAGTAAATATGTTATCATCAGAGGAGAGTAATACAAGACATACAAAAATTCACCTAGCTATGGAGCCTTACCTTGCACGACCGTAGATCTGCACCCAGTCAAACCCAAAAACGACGAGCACAGGTAAGTAAAGCCAGTAGGACATATACATCATTTCAAAACATAACTAAAACAATCAAATTCATGCAATTAGAAAGAAAGGAAACAGGTAATGCATGAATATAAAAGACTGTAAACAAATAAGTCGATGAGTGAGGCCAAATAACAAGGAGTCTCGACCAAAAGGTCGTTGAGTCGCGGCAAAAGCCCAGCAGACTCGGGTTTAGGACGAGACCCCAGCCTCCCAGCCCTAACCCTTGCGACTATGAGATATCTACATACCCGGATCTAGGACGAGACACCTGCCTCCCAGCCCTAGCCCGCGCGACTATGAAATACCCACAATCCCAGATCTAGGCTGAGACACCTGCCTCCCACCCCTAGCCCGCGCGACTATGAAATATCCACAGACCCGGATAAGAGCCCCCAACGTACACTCAATTGGGAAATATCGACGGACGTCCAGGTAAGAGTTCATATCGCAGATAAACATTACCATGACTCACTTGCCAATGGAACACTCCACACAATAGCATTCAACGATAGATATCAAAGAAATGAACAACAATATCAAACAATGAATTTCTTCCCCATTAAGTAAACTATTGTGTCCTCGAGATTCGTGCGGAGCGAAACTCGAGGCACATAAAAAACATAAATTTTTTATATTTTCCTTGAAAGTTGAGCCACACGCATCTCGAGGCACCAACCGGCCTTATTTCACAATCTCGATACTCGCACCACACGTATCACGAGGCGTATCCAATGTATATGATTTTAATGTGACCACATTAAAACCACATAAAGCCACTATAGCCACATCAAACCACTATCTCGGTCCCAAGTCGGTACGCGACTCGAGGCGCGTCCGCGTTCGTGTTTCGGCTCACTGAATTCCCCACATATACTCACTCGTAAAACAGCTCAACAATTCGCATTCAAATCTCAAATTGGATACACACATATCACATAAACATATCATACCTCAGAGTCTCCACCCGAGATTCGGACGTACGCATTTCAACGAGTGGACAAGTCAAATTCTCGGGCCGTTACAGTTACAGTTTTCTTTGAGTGTATCAATTTACCCAAATGTCTTATCGTCTAAAGGACACCATTGCATTTCTTCACCATCTCCGCTCCTATTTCTTAAAGAAAGGGTTTTTTTGGAGGGCCTCATTTTTCAAATACAATATTTTTAAATATCATATATTTAATCCATTCAAATGATAGACATTAGTTGTCCTTATAGTGTCAGCAACGAGCCCAATTCTAGTGGTGACTATTACTACACTTCCTTTGACACCATCATCCTCGAATAGAATTCTGACATCTTCCCACTCCTAAGTGCTCCATACATCGTCCGGTACGATAAGAAATTTCTTCTTATGCAACTTTCTAATAATCCACTCTTGCATTTGTGTTTTGGTTAAAAAACCCATGTGATCTCTCCCACAAATCTCTCTGAACGTGTTCTACTGTTGGAAATATTCGTGATACACACCCAACTTCTTAATATAAAGTGTTTAATTATACTTTTCTCTCTAAAAACCAATTGTGCAAATGTAATCAAAAGTAATAATATACAATAATTGACAAAACATTACGTTGTTAAAATTTATTAAACTTTAAATTAAAATATAATTTAATATTATTTATGACAAAATAATAGTTAATAATTGATTCTATATTATAAAACAAAAAGTTTCATTAAATTTATAAATCATTACACATTAATTTCTTAATTATAAATAATTTTGTTGCATATTGATTACATATTAAATAAATTTTAACAACGTACGTAGTATAGCACCCTTTTTAGATGTAATTAAAATATTTTTTTTTATTTAGCGTTTTGAAGGTGGGTGAGAATTCTAGAAGTTTATAATATTAGAATTTTATTTAGCTTAGCTTTTGTGATTGAATTGTGCTGCTCTCATTGATTTTCTTATGATATTTAGCCTTATTAATTAACATCCAGTCTGCTGCAGTTTTCTTTTAAGTAAATCGATTTACCCAAATCTCTTATCCTCGAAGGGACACCATTGCATATTGATTATATATTAAATAAATTTTAACAACGTACGTAGTATATAGCACCGTTTGTAGATGTTATAAAAATATGTTTTTTTTATTTAGGGTTTGAAGGTGTGCGAGAATTCTATAAGTTTGTAATATTAGAATTTTAGAAGTTCGTAACCATTAACCAATATGAGTAGATGATACATCATTGTTACAGTAACAATCTAAGTGTCAAAATCAAACTACCAAACAACTACAAATTAAAGTCGAGTATCACCAAATAAGATATACCATGTGGTTATACAAAATCACATGCATCACCCTCGCCGATGATAAATAACTCAATCACTAACGTGAATGAGAGAAAAATTAAGATCGGGTTGTAAATACATTCTAAAGTTAGTAGTAGTATGAACTTGAAAAGTAAACTTTAACACTACGAATCGTCATAGTTAGTTGGAGTCGAATACAAATTGTCTGCGAAAAAACTTTTAAAGGAAAATGTTAATGTGATTCAAAATATGACCATTAATAAGACAATACTTTTATTCCAAGAAAATGATATTTAACAACACTTAATGTATCTATTTATAAAGTATGTTGTTAAAATTTATTAAATTTTAAATTAACATATGACTTAATATTATTTTTGACAAAAATAATAGTTCATAATTGATTAAATATTATGAAACAAAAAGTCTTATCAAATTTATAACTCATTACACATTAATTTTTTAAGTATAAATAATTTTGTTGCATATTAAATACATATTAAATAAGTTTTTATAATATAGTATAACAACATTTTTAGATGTTATAAAATATTTTTTTTCATATAGCGTTTGGGGGTGGGATAGCTTAGACATTTTCAGTACAACACAGGGCAGCCACATTTGTGGCTCCACTTCTACTGATATACGCTTCACCCTTACCGTTGAAAGTCTTGGCAAAAAACTTGATGGATACGTGTAATAGGTTAATATCATACAAAATATAGTTATAGTAGTGTAAGAATAGTATGGCAATTTCTATATAGATTGTTAGGGTTTATTCACTATATAAATGTAATTAGAATGATGAGAATTTAAACAAGAAATACATTCTTTTTTCTTATCATCTATACTCCACTCTCTAATTCTCTTCTCTAAATCAATTCTACCTCCTAATCTTTTTCTTCTTTTATCTCAATCTCTCTCTTCTATCTGATTTTTTTAATTGAAATTACGATCAACTAGTAGTTGCATCAAAACCACACGTTAGTACCCTACCATAAACACATAATATTTCATTCGAGAGATCGTATGGGTGGAACTATTGTCAACCCATACCTTTCTTCTTACATCAAACTGCTCAATCACCTTATTTTCTTTAAAAACTAGTTATGCCTCAGCAATCTTGCAAATGCTTCCAAAACCCATAATTGGGATAATAGAAAAACTTTCTTAAGCTTTTTTGGAGTTCTTAAGCAAAAATTCTACAACATCATGCATTTCATTTGCCATTCCTAAAATGTGGGAACTGTCTATTAATAGAGAGCTCTCTCGATTAAGCTCTTTTTGAGAATCACGAGAAATTGAACCAAATCGACCTCCTTTTAAATCTATAGCATTTTTCTCCTTAATTATATCCTTCAACATCGATTGATTTCTACTATCCTTATATTTGCTATAAATTTAATTTGTGATTTTTTTTTCAATTTGCTCTGCATACTTGCAATTTAATTGTCTTTATTACGGTATCGATTTGATTAAGTATAACAGTCAGCTTCTCCAACAAACGCGCTTCACATTTTTGCTCATTTTCCAATAAACTATAGATAATTTATGCAATGTATGTAAGCTTTTTGAACTCATACGAGCCTCTGATATCAGGCCAATCTCATCGTTGATTGAAAACCACCCATCTAACGTTTTCTTCGGAGCCAGAATTTCAAATTCTCATAGGCTTGACCCAGGGCAGCGTAGACATTACATTCACTGAAAGAAAATGATCTTTAACAACACTAAATTATCTTATTATACAATATGTTGTTAAAATTTATTAAATTTAAAATTAACATATAACTTAATATTATTTTTGACAAAACTAATAGTTAATAATTGATTAACTAATATAAAACAAAATTTTTTATTAAATTTATAAATCATTAGATATTAATTTCCTAATTTTAGATAATTTTGTTGTATATTGATTTCATATTAAATAAATTTTAACAAAGTGGGATAACAACATTTTTAGATGTTATAAAAAATATTTTTTTTTGGTGTAGCATTTTAGGGATGGGCTAGCTTAGCTATTTTCAGTACAATCAAGAGAAGCCATGTATGTAGCTCAACCCATGCCGATGGACATCTTGATTAAAAACCTCATGTATAAATGTAATAGATTAGTATAGTACAAAATATAGTTTTAGTAGTATAAGGATAGTATGATAATTTTTCTATAGGTTGTTAGAGTTTATTCACTACATATAGATGTAATTAGTGTTATGAGAATTTAAACAAAAAATACATTCTCTTTCTCTAATCTTCCCTATCTCCTCTCTCTAATTCTCTTTCAAAATCAACTATTCCTCTTAATATATCTTCTTCTTCTTTCTTTCTCAATCTCTTCTATTCGATTTCTTTAATTGAAATTAGATCACCCAGAGTAGTAGTTGCACCAAAACCTCAGCTGTGGGTGGAACTGTAGGCAACCTATACCCATCTTCTTACATCTAATTGCTTAATCGCATTTATCTTCTTTAAAAACTAGTTGTGCCAGAGCAGTCATGCCAATGCCTCCAAAACCCACAATTGAGATAACATGAAAACTCTCTTAAGCTTTCCTGGAGTTCTTAAGCACCAATTATGCACCATCATGTATTTCGTTTGCTTTTCCTAAAACTTGAGAACTGTCTAATATTGGAGACCTCTCACGATTAAACCCTATTTGAAAATCTAGAGAAATCGAACCTCATCGACCTTCTCTCAAATCTACTGAATCTTTCTCCTTAGTTATATCCTTCTACATCTGATTGATTTCTACCAACCTTGGAGTTACTATAAACTTGGTTGTGATTTTTTTCAATTTTTTCGGTATACTAGCTTGCATACTTAATGTCTTCTATTACGATATCGATTTCATTAAGTATAAGAGTCAGCCTCTCCAATTCGTATTTTTGCTCATTTTCCAATAAACTATCAATAGTTTATGCAATGCATTAAAGCTTTTTGAACTCATTTGAAGTATCCATAATCAGACCAATCTCTTCTCTTGCGATTTCAAAGATCTTAGTCAAAATATCACCGTTGTGGCTAGACAGTGCATCAGTGAAGAACTTCATATCTTATTTGCTAACCTGTCATTTCTAGAGTAAAATATATAATCTCGTTCTAAATAATAAAACACAACAAATAACCTCATTGGCAAAAACATAAGAGAAAACAACTGATGTTCATTCACATAACCAAAATCATTGATGAAATATTTTCAAAGTGCTAAATATACTTCCTTAATTTAATTTGCATAATGATATATTATTCAAATTTATAGGTCCTTAAGAAACACTAACAAGTCCTTGAAGGTCTAACAAGATAGTTGAAGAGAATGATGTACACAACTGTGTATTAAGTAGCTAGCTAGCATATGTGCACACAACTGTATATTATATAATGGATTCAAAGTATATTATGTGAGATCTTTTATTTTATTATTTAAATTAATTTAATTTCTCCTATTTCATTGTTGTTGGTTTACGGTCATTGAATGTACAACAATTGGATCTAGGTTAAATCGGTAGCGGACGCGTCGGTTATCTAGGATTAGTGATCCCATAGATCTATATTAATGCGGTTAGTGTATTAAACCTTATTGGCGGATGTCTAGGGTTATACATTAATTAGGGAAATTAGTGGCGGATGTCCGATTATCAAAATTAGGGGAATTAAAAATTTACGGCGGATGTCGATTTTCCATCACTAATCTAGGAGAATTAAATTAATAATTTTTTGGGAAAGATTGAAGACCATGATTGTCATTGAATCTTGATTCGATTTGTGGGCTGGAGATTTAGGTATTATTTAGGCATTATTTAGGAATTAATTAATTATTAATTAGTTGGTTTAATAATTAGTTAGTTATTTTAATTAGTTTAGTTAATATTTATTTGAAAACCCCCGTATTTAGTTAACTTAGATTAAACTAAGTCCTGCGGATTCGACCCCGTATTTACCACTACTACACCCTTGCGGTTGGTAACTCTTTTACGGGTTATATTTGGCACGGCCATGAATATTTATCATGAATATTACGTGAGCTCTAATTCATATGTATAAATAAATCCTTAAAGGTCTAAAAAGATAGTTGATGAGAATGATGTGTGAAAATATATTATAAAAGACAAAAGTGTCTTAAATTAATTGAGAATAGAATAGATAGTAAATTAAAAAAGTTAAGATATAATTGATACAATTTGTAAAAGTTATGATTATTTTTTGAAGCATTCAACCTTAGAAGAGTGCTATTGAAGTTTATTCCTCTCATAGCAAGATTGATATCTCACCTTTTACTCTGGATCTTTGCATTTTAAATCTTAAATCCTATGGCTTGGGGAGATTTGTTACTGTAAATAATGTGGGACAAGAAGTTGAAAACCAAAGAAGTCGAAATCTAGTTCCAGAACAAATTACTGCTAGGTAAGAGGAATTCATCAATCCCTGTCTGCAAAGGCTGTAGAGCTTGAATTGAGCAACAAACTAGTGAGAATTCCTCCAGAGAAACACACCAAAAGAGAACAAACATAATCTAACATCTATTTTTATTTCAAAAAGACCTGAGAATGTGAATAGTTCATCGACTCGTAACCAAAAGAAATTGCAATAATTTTTGGGGATAAAGACAACATGTTAACATTTTTATAGTAATTTCCAATACTGTAAAGGAGTGAGAAGACCACCCATAACTGCAACATAATCGTTGACGCATCAATGTTTCTAAAATTGACAAATACATTGTCGTGACACGCTCTCAAGTGAAATATTCTTCCAAGTTTTTTAAAATCATTCATATGAGTTGCAACCCCTTTCCCCGCCACTAATGATGTTAAATCATGCATAAGGTTATGCAACTTGCAAATGACTACACCATTGTCTTGATCTTGCAATTGGGCTATAGCCCCAGTCAATTTTGTATGTCGCTCTGCCCTGCCTATGGTGAACCCCAATTACAACTTGATGCAAACCGCTTGTTTGTACTAAAGATTCTAAACATTTATGAAGTGTTTTTGAAATTTTAAATCCTTTTTGTATTTCTCAATAACGGTTTGATAAATCTATGTTATAGTGAACACTAATTACAGCCTAGTGCAAATTGTTTCTATACTACATAAATATATTCTTCAGATGATCGATACTTTAACAAAGAAACATAATCATCACGAAAGAATCATGCAAATCAAGGTGAGTGCAGATGTGTTGTTCTCCTTTCTATTTCATTCCTTCTTGGCTCGCCCCTATGTCAGATCCTCACATTGGGCTTATGAACTCCTCTCGTAGGTCTCGAAGGCTAAATGTCACTCATTCTTCTAGGCAATTCTTTTTTCCTCCATAGAAAGGTTATGTTTGTCTAGTGTCACCATATATAAAGACAAGCAAGAATGATTAAAGGCTTCAGTAAACGAGTTAGGCTAGCTTTTAAAGTGCCTCGCTTCTTTTTTAAAGCCCTTTGGAGAGAATCGCGGTATATTATTATTCAAAGATATGGCGATCCTAAAATGCACTAACAATTAACTACACAAAATTGATGCCATTAACGACGAATTACCCGTCGCTAAATAGCGAGGGGATAGCGACATGGTCGTTATTGACCCCTTTGACCAAAATAGCGACGGGGATACGGCCTCTGTCGCTATTTTTTGGGTGGGAAAAATCCCGCCCAATGGTCGAAAAACTAAAAAATGTTATGCCTACGTGGCAGGTGGGGGCCCACACACACACTCTCTTACACTTAAAAACAAAACCTAATCCCTAGCTAGCTCCCACTTACAAACCACTCTCACCTCCTCTCTCCCCCTCTCCACCGCCCCTTTCCAACCTCTCTCCACAACCTCTCTCCCCGCCCCCTCTCCCCACCGGCCCTTCCCGCCGTCTCTCTCTCACCCCGGCGGCTCCCTCGCCCACCGTCTCTCCGGCCGCGCCTCCTTGCGCCTCCATCTATAGTCGTGCCTCCTCTCCAACCTTCTCTCTAGTCGCTCCTCCTTTCCCCCACACCTCCTCTCCAACCGCCCTCTCCAGTCTCACCAATCTTCTCGCCGGTTCCTCCTCTCCAACCGCACCACCTCCGGTCGACGACGAAGCTAGATGTTGGTTTTTTTTTTGTAAATTTCATATTTGTTTTTATTTTTTTGTGTTTCTATTTTTTATTTTCATTGTTGTAGTTGTTATTGTTAAATAAATCTGATTTATTTGTTAGATTTGTTATTGTTTTTGGTATATTTTGTAGGATTTGTTGTTGTTTTGTTTTTTTTGAAGAATTATTATTTTTATTTCAAAATTAATACTATTTTTATTTTAAAAATAATACTGATTTTAAAAACAATTTTTTTTGTCAATCGGTCAGAAAATAACGACGCGATTTAGTGACGGGGTCTCGTCTCTATTCCGTAGCTATTTCGAAATAAATGTAGAAGTTGTGCATACCAAATTAAACATAAACTGAATCAAGTACTATGGGTTCAAACATCTACCCCAATAAATTCCCGTGTTTATTACATAAAGTATGAAAGCAAATAGATAATTATTATTAAACCATGCAAATAAGAATTGAGCTTCTATGCTAAGGCTTTGCCCTTTTCTTTGGGTACCAAATTAAACATAAACTGAATCAAGTACTATGGGTTCAAACATCTACCCAAATAAATCCCATGTTTATTACATAACGTATGAAAGCAAATAGATAAGTATTAAACCTACAAACAAGAAAAGAGTTTCAATGCTACGACTTTGCCCTTTCCTCTGTCCCGAGCAGCATCTGAAGTACTCGAGAAGAGGAGGAAAGTAGTGGGGTGAGCAAAATATATCAATGGGCTCTGTAAAGCTGAAGCCTGCTCTACCATCACTCATCCAAGTTATACCTAGTAATAAAATCAAACTAGATTTCAACAGTTTAGATCATAAGATCCATTATCATTTTCTAAGCATTAAAAACATACATAATCAGGCATAATAATATAGAGAGATAAAAGAACAACAATGCCCAACCGATACTTCAACAAGTATAACGATGATACCGAATGCCTTTAGAGTAAGAAGAAGTAGCAACAAAGGAAAAGAAAAACTTTCCGATTATTGGTGACTTGCTCGGTTTCTTTCTCTTTATGTTTATATTACTTTTGAATATAAAGTATTATATAAATGGGTTTTGGGTTCGTATGAGGTTAGGATATCTTTTGAAAGTGTTGAAATGGTTTTGAGAAGGATGGGAATTGTTTTAATGCTTTTAGGATGGAATGGCGAGAAGTTAGGTATTAATGATTTAATACCTTATATGTATTATGTATCTATTACATGTACATGTGTATACATATATGTATGGTGTATCTATTGGTGTATGCATGAAAGCATGCATACGTTGGTTAAATACAATAATTGGGGCCATACGTACGCTGATTAAATACAATGAGTAATTGGGGCCATGCATGTGGTTTGGATAAATGAAACTCTTTGGAGATTAAATGTATGAATGAAACGTTGGTGACGTTTGAAAAATGGATATGCGTGCATGGGTTATCTATTGGTTAAAAGAATCCAAAACAAATTAAACTTACTGTGAAACACGTCACATATAACATGCATGTTTGCTTTTGGATATGCTCAAGTGATTTTATATATGTAAAGATATAGTTTTCGTAAAAGTGCATCAATTTACCCAAATCCCTTATTGTCGAAAGGACACTATTGCATTTCTTCACCATCTCCGCTTTTTCTTCAAGAAAGGGTTTTTTCGGAGGACCTCATTTTTCAAATGCCATATTTTTAAATATGACTACACTTCCTTTAACACCAGCATCCTCGAATAGAATTCTGATAATGGTATGCATCAATTTTGTCGCCAAATATGGAATAGAGGGTTTCAAAGAAGGCAACAGGGTAATTAGGCTGATCTTCAAACTCAAACTCGTTTATTTTCATAAAAGGGGAATAGCTTACAAGAAAACACACAATAGAACACACTGAACACAAGACAAGAGAGAACTCTTACTAAACTGATTACTAAGCTAAGACTCGATACCCAAAACAGAAGAAGAAATCCTTATTTATAGACGCGATACCAGTGCAATGACATCCTTACAAACAACGTTTAGAAAAAGTAAAAGACAAAAGCAAGGGTCAAGAATGAACAGTTCTTGACTCTTGGCAAAAGCAAAAGCAAAAGCAAACAGTAACTTAATTCTTCGGAAAAAGTAAAGTTAAGATTCGCTCAACTTTATACAAAGGACACAATCCAAGAGATAAGGATACAATCCAAGGCTATCCTAAGGACCAGTGGAAATTAGGATAGGAAGCCTGCGCTTGAACAGTGGGCTGGCATGGGCCAGAGGGCTGGACACGTCCAGGACAGGATAAACACTGCTTATCGTTGAAGTGGCCAGAACAATGGTTCCAAGGGGATGAACGGGCGTTCATAGATGAAGGTACAGGCATATTTTGCTGGTGAGAAATGCAAGAAATGCCAAAGTGGGGCGAATACATATTCTGGAAATCGAAGGATAGCTTGAGTATCCACAATGACTATAATTTCCGGACAGTCAAGTAGATACCATAAGGCAAGGAGAAAATCTGTGTCTTCCGTAGTCCAAACGAAATTAACACAGGCCATAACAATTTGAAGGGAACATTGTTCCTCTGGAGGACTCCAAAGAACATTAACTCCATTGGAGTAGAGAGCAATGCGAAAATGTTCAACCAAAGGTTGTCTGACCGCCATTGGTAACTCAGAGTAGGTGGCCATCGTTTGAGATATGGATGTTGGGCGTTGTTGACGAGCACCGGGAGGAAACCTGTTGAAATTCATGGCGGAGCTGTTTATTAGAATCTTCCAGTTCTTTGATTTTTGCAAGTAAAACTTGTGCTAAATCAGGGTCCATGGTAGAACTAGAAGCTTCAACACCTTTGCCTGATTTTGGTTTAGGTTTTGATTTAACTACTTCTTTAAAGGATGAGGTGAGTGAAGGAAACTCATGGAGTTTAAGTGGAATTTTTGGGGCAAAGATGGATTCATAATTAAATTTATTCCACCATTTACACGAAATATCCTGTGATAAGTAGGTGAAGGTGGTATGCGTATCATAGGCCAAAAGGGGAGAGGTTGCATATTCCCATTTGAGGATCCAGGGAATAGAATGCTTGGTGATGAACTGCAGGATAGGCAGTTTTTCTTTTTCAAATTGATCTTTGACACGAGCAGGAAAAATGGCATCAGAGGGTCCAAACTTAGTCCACCAATCCGTAACCCACCAAAGAAGGAAAGAGGATTGCATATGTTGTTTGAAGGTAATATATCATGAGTGATGATCAGGGTCTTTATAGAAGATTATATTACGCCAAGCGTCAATATAATCATGATAGCTAATAAACATAGCAGGTTTATTTTTGGAAATTACAATTTCTTTATAGGTAAAATGAGTTTTAACAATATAGTTATGTAAATCACACCATTCTTCTTCGGATAAGATTTTTTGAATCTTAAACTTAGAATAATCAATTTCGGAAGAATTCTCCCTTGACAAGTGTTCAAAATGAACTGACTGTGTCGACGTAAGGATGTTCTCATAGAACTGGATGTTAAGGTGAGGGCGAGAAGGTATAAAATGGAGGCCGGGGGGCATGGTACAAGCTATTTGGATAGCCAGAGGTTTGTCCTTGACATAAGGTTCAAGAATACGAATAAGGTTATGGGTGGTTTTAAGGTAAGAACAATTTGGTTCAGAAGAAGCCAAAGGCTTAAAGCGGTTTGTAGAAGCGGACGTTTTCTTTGACATGATCTGTAAGAAATTTATAGAAGGAGGAGTAAGAAACTCAAGAGACAAAAAGTCAGGAAGGGAATTATCTTTCCCTTGAATATATTCAACATCAAAATAAAAAATACTTAATATAGCTTGCCATCTTGCAAATATTTGTTTGGACACCAAATTTTTGACATCTTTCAACAGAATATACTTTGCAGAACGACAATCAACACGAATCAAAAATTTTGATTTAAAATGTATGTTTGAAATTTTTGAACACAGAGCACTATGGCCAGGACTTCCTTTTGAACGGTAGAATAATTCTTTTGGGCATCCTTCCAGGTTTTAGAAGTGAAACAAACAAGTTGTTCACGACCAGATGGAGGGCGTTGAAGCAGAATTCCACCATAATCTTGTTCAGAAGCATCTGTTTGAATAATTTTGAAATACCGAGGATTTGCCAAATGAAGGCAGGGAAGAGACTGGACTTTCTGTTTAATTAGCTGTACAGCTTTGGTATGGTCCAAAGTCCAACAAAAAAGAGTTTTGGATTTGAGTAAATCCTGAAGACATTGTCTGTCATTGGCTACGTCTTTATAAAAATCAGATAGATAATTAAGACAGCCAATAAACCTTTGTAACTGAAGTTTATCAGTTAATTGATCAAGAAATTTGTTAGCAAAACTAATTACCCGATTGACAGGAGTGATAGTTTGATTGGCAATTTTAAAGCCTAAAAAGGTTATCTCAGTTTGAAAAAGACTCATTTTCTTTTGAGATAAAACAAGACCATTTTTGAGTATTAATGTCTGAAAGACTTGCAAATGTTTCCAATGTTGGTCAATGGAAGGAGAGAAAACCAGAAGATCTTCAATGTAGACAAGGATGAACGAATAGTAGGGGTTGAATATATCATTCATGATTTTCTGAAATTCAGAAGGAGCATTTTTTAGGCCAAAAGGCATAACATTCCACTGGTATTGTCCAAATGGAGTGTTGAAGGATGTTTTATAGCGATCGGTAGGATGAACCTGAATTTGCCAAAATCCAGATTTTAAATCAAACTTAGAAAAGATAACATCAGAAGTTGTAGCTTTTAGAAGATCTGATTTATTTGGTAACGGATACCGAATAGTTTTTAAAACTTTGTTGAGGGGTTTATAATTAATGACTAAACGAGGAACACCTCGTTCAAGTTCTGGAGCATTTTCAACATAGAATGCTGTACAACTCCATGGGGACTGTGATGGAGTAATTAATTTCTTTTTTAGCAAATCAGTAATTTCATTTTGACAAATTACTCGTAATCGAGAATTCATCTGTGAGGGATTTGCTTTAGTGGGAATCTTAGATTCTTGAAAATCAGCAGTATAAGGCAATTGAACAATATGTTGTTTTCGTGCCCAAAATGCAGAAGGAATGTCAGAACAACATTGTTGTTGAAGTTGAGATTGGAAGTTAAGTAATTTTGTTTTAAAAACAGGAGATTGCAATATTTGCTCGGTTTTTAATAACAAGATTTCATGTTTTAAAAACTGGATACGAGTAGTTTTGTAATCGATTTGATTGATAGCATAATTGATGAAGGAATCTTTAGGAGGTTTAATGAAGGAGAAATGTAAAGATTTTCCTTGCACTTTGGTAGAAATACCATTACTGGTTATGGAAAAAGGTTGTATTTCCCGTAAAAATGGCATTCCTAATAACATATCTTGTTTTAATCCTTTAACGATGATAAAGGATAATGGAATACAAATTCCTTGATGGCAGATATGTGCAAGAGAAACTTCATAATTGATTCGCGTTTGTTGCCCATTAGCAATAGAAATATGTTGATAGTCTTTGATGCGATCACAATATTGTAAAGGAAGGAATCCTTCTCGTATACAATTTAAATCAGCTCCAGAGTCAATCAACGCATTACATTTGACAGAAAATCCTTTTACTACAAATGTAATGGGTGTAAACCATCGTTGAAAATTAGAGTGAGAACGAGAAAGACTATCGACAAAGATGTTATTAGAGTCATAGCTATAACTAGCTTCAGGACTTGGTTGTTCAAGATTGGTGATGCGAGATGAAAGTTGTTTAATCTCATTCTTTAACAGATTAATTTCTGTTTGAAGAGATTGAATGGTAACCTGTTTAGGCTTTTTATTAACAACATTCATGAGACTCGCAAAAGTATAATTTGAATCATCAAAAGATATTTGTTCTTTGAATTGTTTCTGTTTTTTCTGCAGAGTAGAAAAACTATGATCTTCCGCAGGAGGAGATGAAAGAGGAGCTTCAGTAGAAGCAGGAGGTGTAACAATTTCAGTGAAATATTTCAGTTTTAGAGAAGGATCTGAAATCTGTTCACCGACAGCGAGAATGAGTTCCTCGTGAGTAGTTAAAACATTAATTTCAGGCTCAGAAGACGAGAAAGAGGAAGTATTAGGAAGATTAGACACACAGTGACATTCATCAGAAGAAGAGGAGGAAGAAATTCCAACATGATGATTTTTTTTCGAGGCAGTCTTTTGATGACATTTATTGGCATAATGACCAGGTTTTCCACAATTGTAGCAATTGCTTGATTTGCGTTCATGTGTTATAATAGGTTTAAGGGCATAGGAAGAAGAGTGTTTGCGAAACTTGCGCTTGGGAGGATGTTTGTAATAAGGAGGTTTATAAAAATTAGACGATGGGTTGTTTCGTTTGATATGATGTTTAGGGGTCACATATTTGGAAACATCCATATCTTGACCAAAATCATAGCAGAAATTCCATAAATCATGTTTCATGGTAGATTTTTCCTTACGAAGTTGGCGATTCAATCGCAGGTCATTACAGATGGAAAGAGCACATGTTTGCACAGCTTGAATGATATCCCCATAGGTCAATTCAGCTAAGGTATTATCATAATGTTCTTTGATAAAATCCTTAATTTTATTGGCAAAGTATGGGGGCAAACCAGAGATAAATCTTTCTTTCCAAAAAGATGTATCATGTTGCTCTGTTAAAGAATACAATTTTGAGAAAAATGTATCTTTACGCCATCGATAATCATTAAGAGTCCTACGGCATAGGTTTTGTAATTGATCATGAATCTTTTCATTAATAGAATCAAGATGACCAACAAATTGCCAGATTATGCTAGCCATGAGATTATTAACTGAATCATAGATAAATTGACCTTGCTCATTGAGCATAGGTTGATTCAGCAAATTTGTTTTAATATGATTAATAATGGCTATGCGTTCGGCTTCGGTCGTAACATAATGCCACCAACCATATAATTGACCAGTAAAGCCGCAAGTAATTGCTTTAGCGACCTCTGGTTCAGGATGCTTATGCAGATTACATGCCTTAGCATAAATGTGCATTTTAAGGACGACGTCAAGGATTTGGTATTCTGATAATCCATCAATACTCCAATCATAAATGGCGTGACTGTCATATTTTTGATCGCGTCTAACCTTTTCTTCCAGAATAAGGTCAGCAGGAGATGGTCTCGAATAGAATTGTTTCCTTAACGGATAGCGGGAGTGACTAGGCTTATGTTGCCGATGATGTCGCATAAGGCGATGGATTTCAAAGGATGGAGATGTTTTGTCTTCAGAATCAGATTCTGAATCGACTATTGTTTTGGAGATAGATTCATTCTGAGAAGAAGGGTCAGAGACCTGTTCAGAAGCTTGAGACAACGTCATAATGGCAGGACCTTTGTCTTTAGGGGTATTAGACGAAGGTTGAGCGGAGGACGTTGGCTTTGATGCTGTCTGGGAAATAGGAGCTGTAGTTGAGGTGTTGAGTTGGAGCTTAC
This sequence comes from Stephania yunnanensis, assembly GCA_039657365.1. NCBI lineage: Eukaryota > Viridiplantae > Streptophyta > Magnoliopsida > Ranunculales > Menispermaceae > Stephania > Stephania yunnanensis. Next base: position 9,050,244 of record CM077582.1, read on the forward strand.
TAAGCTTGGCAGAAAGAATATCCATAAATTCTTCAGAGAATTGGGCTTTAGGAGCAAAGGAAGGTATATGGGGTGAGGCCGAAGGAGGAAAGAATGATTTTTTCAATTTTCGAAGTGGTAGTGGAGGACCTGAGGAAGTGGAAGAGGTAGTAGGTGCCTCTTTAGTAGTGAGAGTCGATAAATACATATTTGTAAAATTATTTTGTTCAATGATATGGGTTAAATCTCGTTTAGAGATAGGGCACGTATCATCAAAGGTTACGGTTGATTTAAAAGGAGAGGCCTTTATATCATCGCGGATTTTAAAGGGAGCCAATGGAGGATGGCGTCGATCATATTTTTGACCACCGAGAGATTCCCAAATGGTATTAACCTGTAGAGAAATCTGGGGACTTTTTAGTGCTAACCAATCAAAGAAGGAGATATTAATCTTATTTGTTTAGACATAGTCAAAGTATTTTTCACGGAAAATAGCTTGGTGATTAAAAGGAACAAGTTTAAAAACGAGGGTTTTAATGGATGAATTAAGAATTGTTGTTTAAGCGATTCATAATCCATTACAAACTCATCTTCCTGTTCTTCTAAAGTTACAACATTAATATGATAATCAGCAAAGTCATTTATGCTGACGTTATCATCATTAGTTGTTGTAGGAGGAGAATAAACAGGATAAACAGTACCAGATGGATGTTGTTCGGATGGAGAGGAATCCGGAACGGACGTAGATGGCTTCGAACTCAAGGAAGATGAAGAAATAGTTGATGTCGATGCTCTAGGAGCAAAGATAATATCAACTTTTCCATCATTATGTTCAATGATTTGTGCAATCTATTGCGAAACTTGTCGCTTTTGAAGTTCTTCCTTATTCGTATCAGTAATTGTCCACTGATGAGGAAGGGGAAGATCTTTTAAACTTAATTGTTTTCTATCAATGATAGTGTTTTTAACATTTGTAAGGAAAATCGTAGACAGAGTTTTCCTTTGGAATTCCTTATAGGCAATATCAGGGATAATGGTATGCATCAATTTATAAAAGAAGCGATAAACTACCGCAACATTAGAAATTGATGCATACCATTATGTTAGATTATCTTTTCCTAATTAATCTCTATTATATGTGACCCATATTATGTTATTACGTACTTCATGTTTCGGGCCCACAACTTGATGGTAGTTTGGGCATAATTGTTTTGAGTATGGGGTTTTAATTCCCTCCCCTCTCTCTTCAAATTAAACGAACCCCAATAACTGAAAAACAGTTATTGAGATATGATTTATTTAAAACCGCATTGAGATCTCGCCATTAAGGTCAAGTGGGAATACGGAAGAAGGCAGAGAGGGGAAAAACATTCTTAAGTTTATTGACAATGGAAGGAGGTATGTTTATATTTTATGATTTATGATTGAATCAAAAGTGTTATATAGATCAGAAAAGACAACATTGGTATCAGAGCATGGTTGAACACTTTTATTCTTGATAATTGTTTCCGCATTATTGTTTTAATTTTGATCGACATTATTGAAAATAATTCTTGAAGTCGATTGTTCAATTTGGGTATAAAAGGGTATAAAAGGTAATTTATATATTTTAAGTTTTACCTATTCCGGTGCCGAAATTGTTAATTTTGGATTTCGGCAAACTTGCCAAATTTTCGTTAATATTAGTATTATTATTATTTTTTCGTTGAATGGCTTACTTGGCCTATTTTATGTTAGAAAATATTTTATTTTCTGTATATCGACACAAGTGTTTGTAAAGTCTACAAATTTAGAGTACGTAGATAAACACGAATTTGGAATTCATGTAGATGTCATGCTTATCATGTTGTTTTTAGTGGTATCAATGAATTGAAATTTGGGTTTTATTGATATGCATGCGTAGTTTGCTATTTGTTTTTTTCGGTACAAATTATTTCCTACAAAATAGGCACTACAAAAAAACAGCAAATCAGCAACGGAATTAGAAACGGAACTTATTTCCGTTTCTAAATCAGAAACGGAATTAGAAACGGAATAAGTTCCGTTTCTAAATGTAACGATTAGCGACAGGCCCGACGGGAAATATTCGAGAGACGGATTTGAGACGGATCGAGAGACGGAATTAGAGACGGAATTAGAGACGGAATTAAATTCCGTCTCTGAAATTTGGCGCCACCATTCCCGCCAAATTCTTCATTTCTTATGGCCGTTCATCATTCCTCGAGATTTGTATTTTGTCTGATCTGGCAGCCTCTTCTCCTTCCCGCACCCCCCCCCCCCCCGCAACAAAACACCAAATCCCCAAATCATTCCCACGAAAAAACCCCAAAAACCTAAATCCGTCTCTCCGTCTCGTCGCGCCGGTCGATCGTCTCGTCCCCAGACGTCCATCCCGTTCGATCGTCTCGTCTCTCCGTCTGGTCGTGCGAGCTGGTCTCTCTGGTGCTCTGCTCTGGCCGTCTGGTCGCGGTGGTCTCCGTTTCTCCGTCTGGTCTCTGGTGCTCTGCTGTCTCTGGTCTCGCCGTCTCTCTGGTCTCTCCGTCTCGTCGCGCCGGTCTCCGTCATCGCCGATATCTCTCGCTCTCTCTGGTCTCTGATTCGGATCCGGTTAGCAAGGAATTTGTAGTTTTGGAGTCTTACTACAATCTTCATTTCTTATTTGTTTTTTATTGTTCTTTATAATGCAGGCAACACTCATGATCAAGAGCTCTTCGGCTTTCATAGAGATCATTCACCTTTTGACGGTTTTGAGGAAGTACTGAACTGCTTGGCTGTTTTCGCTAAAAATTTGCGTCTGTCAGGTTGGCGTTCTAGTCCCCTTGTTTATCTAATTCTGCAAATTTATGGAATAATCCGTCGGGTGACATGAGAATTATTTAAGTTTCCGCTATGGTTCATTTGATAGTTCGATCTTCTAGTAAACATCGGAGTTGAAGGCAAGAAGCTATTTTATCTAGAAAGATTTTCCAATTTAAATTAAGCATGCAGACTTCATAAATTTCCATCTATCAATAAATATTTGGGGTGTCCGGTGTTCCTACGTACATTATATGCGGCATCCAGGAATATTAAAGTCGTAATACTTGTTAGCATTGCAAATATTATGCTCATGAATGAAATATGTTATAGATTTTCACTTGAACTGAAGCTATATCTGCTAGGGAAGGCAGTCATATATATGCCTTGACGTTCAAATATAGGAAATGAACATAATGTGGTGACCATTGTGTATACTAGGTTTTCTTAGCGGCTCAGCTATACTAGTCGAATAAATGGATTTAAATAAAAAATTTATTTTCTTGAAAGGTCTTAGCTATTATGGTCATGGAATCCATTTTATTTTTGTAAATTCGTCTTGGCAATTGGCCGTGTTATAGTACTACCTTATTGTTTATGAGCTGTGAAGGAACAAACTCTTGATCAGGTGACATATTTTAAGAGTTCGGTTCTTATAATTGTTATTACTTTATGAGGTTTTATTTTAAGCTGTTCTTGAGTGATTTGATTTGTTCCTTGGTTGATTGTGCATTAGTTGGTGTTCTTCACTTGATCTATTAAGTTAATGTTGTGTCTTTTGTTTGGTTTAGAAGTTTTTGTTCTGCTCTTCTCTTACATGCATAGTTTTTGAGGTTATGCTTGTTCTATTTTTAGGTTTATTAATATGTACTATTTCATTTCAACCTTTTAATTGAGCAATTCAAGATTTATATTGATTAAAGTATTTGGTTGTTATTCCATGTTTATTTTATCGGTAAAGCATGTCATCCGTATTTGGTTGTTATTCCATGTTTATTTTATCGGTAAAGCATGTCATGAGAGTCATTATAATACATTAGAATCATGTCTTGAGGTAATTACTTTGTCGTTTGATGTTATAGTTGTTAGTAATTTCATATTCATGCACTTGCTATGGATGATTGATTAGTTAGGTGTTGTTGGTTACGATTGAATAATACCTATAATTACTTAATTTCTACTACTAGTTAGGGTTAGAAACACTAGGATTACTCTTTTAGTGAATGTTCTTTGTTTCACATTACATTTCTAGAGAATGGAATAAACCTATAACCTTAAGGACGTATGAGTGAACAAGTAGTAGACACGTTGATACTATGTGGTATTTGTATGCCTCGATATCGATATAGGTTAGGCGCACGGCCTCAACTTCGATTCCCCACACAACTAAATGTCGGACTCTTGGTGGTCTCTTTTTGCAATCTTAGGTTCTTAAAAATTTTAATTTAAGTGCAAGAGGCGAGGATGAAAGCTGTTCAAACACACATCAAACTGATTTTCAAATCAAATACACAAAACTATGTCGATTAAGCACAAGAAAGAGTTTATATCAAGGATTTCCTTACAACCAAGAGGATGACAAAAGAGATCAGCTTTGCGAGAGACTCTTATATTCCTTTGAAAGCCTCAAAGGTCTTTGGATTTGAGGACTTAAGAACAGCCACAAAGATCTCCTATTGCTCCTTCTAAAAAATCAAATTTCATCTCTTTGTACATCTTGAATTTTGAAATGTGTTTCTTCTCCCTTATGTTACAACCAAGTTTGTGGTGGTTTTATCATGATAGGATTTCCAATATGACCGTTTATAGCCGTGTTAGGAATCCAGGAAATCAAAAATTCAAATGTAAAGCTTGATTTCCAAAAGTCAAAAATATCGCGGTGGCAAATTAGCGCGCTAATCTTTGGAATTAGCGCGCTAACTGCGGGGAACTCAAAAAAATTATTTTATCCCTTTGTGTTAGCGACCCTTAAACTCGTCCAGGACCTAACCAACCCTTATAAAACATGTTATACATGTTTATTATGAGTCATTTACAACAATCCTTTTGATAATGCCCAAGCTTCTTACATAAAGAACATAACTCAATCAATTCCTTCTCTTTAGATTGTGATGACTCATTAATGACTTCCTAACTTTGTCAATTTATTCTCTATTCATGAGTTTAATGTGCGAACCTCGTTCTTTCACTTAGCTATCAATTTGTTCTCTTTAGATGGTGTAGACTCTTATATTCCTTTGAAAGCCTCAAAGGTCTTTGGATTTGAGGACTTAAGAACGACCCACAAAGATCTCCTATTGCTCCTTCTAAAAAATCAAATTTCTTCTCTTTGTAGATCTTAAATTTTGAAATGTGTTTCTTCTCCCTTATGTTACAACCAAGTTTGTGGTGGTTTTATCATGATAGGATTTCCAATATGACCGTTTATAGCCGTGTTAGGAATCCAGGAAATCAAAAATTCAAATGTAAAGCTTGATTTCCAAAAGTCAAAAATATCTGGCGAGTGGCAAATTAGCGCTAATCTTTGGAATTAGCGCGCTAGCTGCAGGGAACTCAAAAAAATTATTTTATCCCTTTGTGTTAGCGACCCTTAAACTCGTCCAGGACCTAACCAACCCTTATAATACATGTTATACATGTTTATTATGAGTCATTTAAAACAATCCTTTTGATAATGCCCAAGCTTCTTACATAAAGAACATAACTCAATCAATTCCTTCTCTTTAGATTGTGATGACTCATTAATGACTTCCTAACTTTGTCAATTTATTCTCTATTCATGAGTTTAATGTGCGAACCTCGTTCTTTCACTTAGCTATCAATTTGTTCTCTTTAGATGGTGTAGATCGCATTTCCGATTTACAATATTCTCCATTTTGGAGGCTTCTTATCATCTTAATCATTATTATTTCATTACTTGAATAGACAACCGGCTCGACAAGGGTTACGTTCGACTAGGAATGTCGTCTACAAACAGATTTGGATGTACAACCGGCTCGACAACGGTTATGTTCGAATTGAATTCGCGGCGAAGGTTAAAGAATTCATATCATTTGCAAAACAACATTGTCCTACATACCAAAGTGAACGGAAGATCAGATGTCCGTGCAATTTTAAGAAATGTCGACTTGTTCCGTGCACGGACGTCGAAACGGTTGAGCACCACCTATGTAGGTATGGATTTGTCGGGGATATCACGGTTGGTACGAACATGGTGAGAACGGAGATGAAGGGCCGCAAAATTTTCACGCAATGGATTGCCATATTGATGATGCGATGTTCGAGGCTACGATCCGACACCTTACCGCGAGATGCTACACAACGTGGCGGTCCAAGTTTCAATTGGAATGTCGTGGAAGAATCACCAAACCCCCAAGCACGCCAACTATATGACATGATTGATGCAAGTAGGGAACAATTGTGGCCTGGTTGCGAAACCATGACAACGTTGTCGCGATGGCAAGATTACTTGCGATCAAGTCGAACATCATATATCGAACGAGGGTATAATGAAATCATTAAACTCATGAAGGATTGTTTGCCAAATGACAACTCAATGGTTGAGAATTTTTATGCCACTAAAAGACTAATGCGAGGTCTAGGTCTACCTGTTGAGAAAATAGATTGTTGTGAGGACCAATGTATGATTTATTGGGGAGTGGACTACGAGTTGACGTCATGTAAATTTTGTGGGAAATCACGATACGTTGCACATCGACGAGGTCGTGGTCGGAACACAAAAAACCGCCCTTGCAAAAGAATGTACTACTTCCCTTTGGGCCCTCGGTTGCAACGATTGTATGCGTACGAGTCAACCGCAAAACATATGCGATGGCATGGAGATCATTCATCGCTTTGAAGATGTTATGCAACAACTTGTTCGATTCGATTGCTTGGAGACATTTTAATGACGTCAATAAAGACTTTGCCGCCGAGGTTCGGAATGTTCGTTTAGGATTGTGCACTTGATGGTTTTCAAGTATTTGGGATTTCCGGAAATCGTACTCTTCGTGGCCCGTGATTTTGACTCCTTACAACCTTCCACCGTCGATGTGCATGAAATCGAGTTTATGTTCTTAACGGTTATCGTTCTGGACCGACCAGCCCAAAGCGAGAAAATCGACGTGTTCCTTCGGACCGCTTGTGAAAGAGTTGCAAGATTTATGGAACAATGGGGTGGTTACATACGACGTTTCCACCAAGACAAATTTTGTCATGCGAGTTGCCCTTTTATGATTTGTTAGTGATTTCCCCGCATATAGCATGTTGTCGGTTGGAGCACACACGGTAAGTACGCTTGTCCATATTGTATGGAGGATACAAATGCATTTCAATTGCGAAATGGAGGTAAGACATCGTGGTTTTTTGTCATCGTCGTTTCTTGGAGAAGTCATCACCATTAAGGAAAGACAAAAAAATTTCATTAGAGGCAAAATGGTCATAAGCGATGATCCGCCCGCTTTGCGGTCTGGTGAAGAAATTTTGGCGAGAAATTGAATCGTTTGGCTTGATGAAGGTGAGAAATCGGCGCGAATCGTGAATGGGCGGATAGCTAAGAATTCGGGATGGAGGAAGAAAAACATATTACGGGACTTGCCGTATTGGAAGACAAACTTGATCCGCCACAACTTAGATGTCATGCACATCGAAAAAAATGTTTTTGACAACATTTTCAACACTATTATGTGTGTACCGGGCAAGAGTAAGGACAATGCTAAATCGAGGCAAGATATTCGTGAATATTGTCACCGACCTTCTCTACACATTGATTCGGCGACAAATACTTACGTCCTTGGGTGCTATGCTCTTGATACATCAAGAAGACAAAAATTGTGCGAGTGGGTTGAAAAGTTGCGTTTTTCTGATGGTTACGCATCGAATCTTGGTCGATGTGTAGATCCAAAGAAAGCTGCGAATGTTCGGCATGAAGAGCCATGATTGTCATATATTCATGCAACGGTTGATACCAATTGCATTCGAGAGAACTTCTCCCAAACCCGGTTTGGGTTGCAATTAGCGAATTAAGCCTATTTTTCCGGTCCCTTCTGCGAAATGTGTAAGTATCCAAGATATGGAGGTCTTAGAGTCGAAATTCCAAAAATCATTTGCAAGTTGGAAAAATTTTTCCCTCAAGCTTATTTGACTCTATGGAACACCTACCAATCCACTTGGCCTACGAGGCCCGTCTGGCGGTCCGTTCAATTTCGATGGATGTATCCATTTGAGAGGTACTATCTTGAGCCCTTGATATTATTTTCCCATTCAATAGGTTTTATATCAACATTTCCTATAACATTCATATAGGTACCTTAAACATTTGAAGAACAATGTGCGAAACAAAGCGAAGGTTGAGGGCTCCATGTGTAATGCTTATTTGGTCGAAGAGGTCACATCCTTTTGTTCTTACTACTTCGAATATCACGTCTTTACGTTGCATGACAAAGTGCCACGTAACGACGATGGCGATCTCGGGCCCACACCGAACTTCGTTGGCAATTTCTCAATTTTCACTTATCTGGTCGACCCATGGGCAAGTCGAAGGAGCGGTACTTAACAGAGCGGGAGTATAATGCCGCTCATTCGTACATCTTGCTCAATTGTCCGAGAGATCGCTCCTTACGTTCAAAAAGTATGTCCATCACTTTCTTTCATTAATGCGGTACATTCATTGTTCATACATTATTAATACATCCGACTTACACGTTCGTTTCTTCTAGGATATTCGTCGATGAAATCACTCAAGGAATGGGGGAGTCGCAAGTTGATAGTAGTCTAGAGCACAACTTCCCCATTTGGTTTCAAACATATGTAAGGGCATTACTTTTGTACGTTATAGATTCAAATGTTTCTCCCATAACTAATGTGTCATATTGCATCTCTAATTTTGACGAATAGGCTCGGAATTCTATAGTTGACGAGACGCTCGTTGATCTTCTGTTGGTCCTAGTCGATCATGTCTTGTCTACCCTGGTTACCTTGTTAATGGGTATAAGTTCCACTCCGCAACATATGACGTTAATAGATCGACGCAGGAAGCGGCGGTGTTTTGGTGAAGGGTTCAAACTACGCTGATGTTTCCCATAACTATTATGGAGTGCTGCAAGAGGTTGTGGAGATTGAGTATACCGGCCTCAAACGTGTGGTCTTGTTTAAGTGCGAATGGTATGACCCTACACCGAATCATGGTGTGAGGACTCACCCAACACTTCAATTGGTAGAGGTTCAACGAAGTCGACGATATAACAACTACGAGCCATTTGTATCTTGGCAATGCAAGCCACTCAAGTCTACTACCTTTCGTACCCTTCTATGCGGAACGATCGACAAGAATGGCTAGCGGTTTGTTCTTTGTCGGCCAAAATTCGCTGACGAGGAAACTAGCAAAGACGATAATGACCAGGGCTCGGCAGAGATTGCTTTCCAAGATGGGATGCCCACCACGTGCGTAGTCGATGATGCAAGACGCCGATATCAACAATCTGGATGTTCCGACGGGACTCGATTCATTGTTGAAGCGGGTCCAAGCGATGAAGTTTATAGTGGAGATGAATCAGAAGAAGAATCATCACCTTCTACTCATGAGAGTGAATTTGAAACGGATGATAGCGAATAAAGTTTGTATATGATATGTCAACTTACGGCTAATGTAGTTACTTTTATTTGCATGGATTTTGTTCTTATTAAGTCCAATAATATAGACTGAATTTCTACTTTTTGTATGCCCTTCTTTTATGATGTTTTACTCGTGAATATTGTTAATTAGGTATCATGGCCGGACGTGGTCGTAGGGGATGTCGAGGTTTGCCATTAGGAGGCCATCGTGGCGGTCGAGGTCGTGGTTCGATACCTCCATTATCGATTCCGACTTCTCGGTCTCTCGAGCACGATACGGCCCGCGGCGTCACCTTCCCCTTCCATACCGTCGGGGTCGTCTGTACCATCTTCGTCGTCATCAAGGACTATGCCTACTACACACTTCCCCACACCTCCTCAGACATCAATGACTCCTTTACCCACGAGGCTGCACCCCGACCACGGCATCACCGGCGGCATCCGAGAGGAAGACGTAAGAGCGGGGTTGGAGGTGACAGCCCTCCGCGGCCACCTCGAGAGGCCGGGGATGGAGGCCCTCGCGTGCGGGGATCCCTATCACTCTGATTGCCAATGATACGTAAGTTTGCGTTTGACTTTTATATGTCAATTTCAATATGGATGTCAAATATTGAAGAAGAAGTTAAGGTGATATGCATGTTCATGAAACACAGGGAGTTGCATCCTTCGCACTTTTGTGCACGGAGGATGACAAAAGTTTTTAAACGATGGATGATTCCTGAAGGGTATTGTTGGAAGTCGGTACCGCCTCATCATAAAGACCAATACTGGCGACAATGGAAGGTAAACAAGACTACCATGTGCCTTATGATTTATACTATTTTCTCAAATAAGTGCTAACAATAGCAATCGCCAATTTGTAGATATTTTTTAGATGGGATGATGCGCTTCCCGAGGATCTCGTGCGGCGGCGTACGACAGGCTTGCAGGCACAAGGTACACCGCGTTGATGCACAAGTTGAAGAAGAATCGGGTGCAGCCAGTTTATGTTACAGATGAGGCATGGAGGAGATACTTGCAGTACTGGGAGAGCGAGGACTTCCAGGCTAGGTCTAGGCAAGCGACGGAGAATAGGAAACTGAGGTCGAAGGCCCTGGGACTGGACCCTCGAAGCACGGTGGTGGTTCCGTGTCATTTGCGACTACCCAAGAAAGATTGGTTAGTTTTTTTTAACATCTAGGATATTTTGTACATTTATACTCTTGTTCACTATGCTTGGTCCCGCACACAGGTGATTCATCGAGACGCCACCGTCGGTGAATGATTTGTACTTGCATCTCCACACCGTTAATCACGACAGACGACATTCATCGATACTAGATCGGAGCGGTTCTATGTAAGTATAGAAATGAAATGTAAAATATTATTAAGTCTATCACTTACCCCATATCATGTACTTTGTTTGTTGTGCATATATGCGGGATAGGCTCCGGAAGCGGATGTCGGGAGGCGACCCGAGCTACACCGGAGCAATCGGTGGATGATGAGGCGGTGTACCTCAATGTGGCGGGTGAGTCTTCCAAAGGACGTGTCTACGGACTCGGGTCCGTAGGGAGAAAGAAGAGGAGATACGGAACTCCTGGTGCTAGCACGTCGCGGACGCCGGATGTGGTGCCGCGGGCGAGAGTTCGATGTCGTTGCGGAGCAACTACGAAAGGTTATGCACTTCATGCAACGGCGTCTTGGGATGGACATGGACGAAATAGACCTAGCTCGGCACCAACCACCACCACCGCCACCACCACCGCCACCTCATGACCAGCAACGGCCGCCGCAAATAGATCGGTCGATCCACCCCAACAAGGGGACAATGTTGGGCGTGAGACGTAAGCGTGGCTCTCGAGAGATGAGCGGGTTGGTGATACATAGGTACTTCACTTGTTGTTTGTTTCAAATGCTTAGATTAAACGTTTTATAGTGTAGACAACTTTAGAAATTCATCGAATTACTTTATGATTCACACTTCTTTTTGTGCATTTTTAGGTCGATGTTCCATATTTTATCGTGGATTTTATTTTTTTCGCTTTTGCTCCCCCAATTCTTTTTTTTGTTTTTAAGTAAAATATACTATAAGTACTTAGAATGTTTGCGAGAATTAATCCATGGGAGAAGAAAACATGCTGGCTGTTGTGTGCAAATCTTATGCCGTTGTAGGTTCTCTCGAGTGCTATGATCAAGAAAGTGGTAGAATCGACAGGGAGCGACATCTTCATGCAATAGCAAATGAATTTGGGAAGTCGATAAAGGGTCGTTTTCGGTCATACGTGTTTGCACATGTAGGCTCTTCTTCTTCTATTATGGCATGTCCGTAGAAGAAGAATAGCCTACATGTTCTCAACTGAGATGACCGAAAAACGACCCTTTATCGATTTCCCAAATTCATTTGCTATGGCATGAAGATGTTGCTCCCTGTCGATTCTACCACTTTCTTCATCATAGCACTCGAGAGAACTGCAAGCGGCATAAGATTCGCACACAACATGCCCGCATGTTTTCTTCTCCCATGGATTAATTTCTGCAAACATTCGGTACTTATAGTATATTTTACTTAAGCGAGGTTAAAAAATTTATTTTGGGGAGGATAATGTATTAAAAATAAAATCCATGATAACTTATGCATCAAGCTGGGCGTCCAAGCCAACTAAGATATACGAGAGGATAAATGGACAATGAATTTACTGCGGACGATGGTGGTTTGTTGAAGCTCTGATGTAGTAGAAGGTTCGATGATGAAGTTCCTTTATTTTTATTTTTCTGTTTTCGGAAAGGCGGGTTTTAGTTTTTCCTATCGTTCTCGAGGGAATGGGTTCATTGCTTTTGACGATGAGCATGTTGTAGACGATTTGTTTCATTTGCATGTTAAACTCATTCTTTTTTTGGTGGTGGTGATTTTGGTCCTTATAGGACTCCGGGTCTCGGAGGTAGGCGTGGTGGGTATAGTGGAGGCGGTGAGCTTGGTGGGGGTTATGGAGGCTTTGGGGGCGTGGCTTAGGTGCTTATCGAGGTGAATCTTCTCTTGGCTATTCTATTTTAATTAGCGAGTGAATCACTTCCTTTCAATAGTTTGTCGTGTAGACTTTTTAAGTTACTTGATTTACATATTGTTGGTGGTTTACTTTGTTTCAAACACTAGTATATTATAGTTAAAACCAAGTTTTTGGTGGTTTTATAGTGATCTCCTATTGCTCCTTCTAAAAAATCAAATTTCTTCTTTTTGTAGATCTTGAATTTTGGAATGTGTTTCTTCTTCCTTATGTTAAAACCAAGTTATTGGTGGTTTTATAGTGATAGGAATTCCAATATGACCGGTTATAGCCGTTCTAGGAATCCAGGAAATCAAAAATTCAAATTGAAAGCTTGATTTCCAAAAGTCAAATATCCACTGGCGGTGGCTAATTAGCGCGCTAATCTTTGGAATTAGCGCGCTAAGCTGGGGACCTCAAACTAATTAATTTATCTCTTTGTGTTAGCGACCCTTAAACTCGTCCAGGACCTAACCATCCCTTATAAAACATGTTATACATGTTTTACAACTCAACTTACATGATAGGTCCATCTTATAGAAACATTGTTCGCCATCTCCTATGCGTAGGAAAATAGCAACATTGACACCAACTTCAGTCTGTGACTGCATTTGCTTGATAATCATGTTTTTTTTTCGGAAGCATTCTTATTCAACATTGTATGATTTTTTTTTTGTTCTTCTTGCTTTTCTTGAATCCCAGCTGGTTGTTTTTTTTTTATTTTTTGAGTAGGAACACATGGCTTCTCGCCTTTGGAGCACACAAGAGTTTAGATTGGGTGAGAGGATGAGTTCTAGAATCATACTTACATGATAGGTTTGTGCTTAACTTTTAGTTTTTCCCTTTTAGCATTCTTGCACTTATGCCATTCTTCTCTTTGTAGATCTTGCATTTTTGAATGTGTTTCGTCTTCCTTATGTTAAAACCAAGTTTGTGGTGGTTTTATCATGATAGGAATTCCAATATGACCGTTTATAGCCGTGTTAGGAATCCAGGAAATCAAAAATTCAAATTTAAAGCTTGATTTCCAAAAGTCAAAAATATCGCGGTGGCTAATTAGCGCTAATCTTTGGAATTAGCGCTAATCTTTGGAATTAGCGCGCTAGCTGCAGGGACCTCAAACTAATTAATCTCTCCTTTGCCTACTTCTTTCAGTGCATACTCACTTTGGTTGTTGCCCTCGAGATGGAGATTCGAAATGCTTCAAAGCTGCGTTTTACTTATTAAATGAAGTCCTTTTTGTGTATACTTCCAAATTTTGGACCTTTTGTGAGTGTTCTTTTTTTTTTTTGCTTGTTGAACGATAGGATTGGTTGGTTTTTGTGTATACTTCCAAATTTTGGAGCTTTTGTAATACATGACAACTTTCCGTGGATATATAAATTTTTGGGCTAATTTTGAGTTTCACATTTTTTCTTTCTCTTTTGAATTTTTGTTGATATATATTTTTGATGTATGGATGCGCAATTTGGCTTCTTTGGGGGATGTTAGCACCCTCAAGGAGTTATTGGAGGGTGCGGCGATGGAGTATGTCATATCGGGTTGTATTTTGATTTTTAGGTTGGAGAATCGATTGGCTTATGTATCCGTGCCATATTTAAACAAAACGAGAAAATTAGAGACGGATTAGCAACGGAATTCAAATTTTCCGTTGCTATTCCGTCTCTAATTTTCCAGAAATATTTCTATCAATCACAAACGGATCAGAGACGGAAATATTAATTCCGTCTCTGATTCCGTCTCTAATTAGCAACGGAATCAGAGACGGAATCAGAAACGGAATAATCCGTCTCTGATTCCGTTTCTAATTAGAGACGGAATCAGAGACGGACTCTTTGCATTCCGTCTCTGATTCCGTCTCTGATTCCGTTGCTGATTAGAAACGGAATCAGAGACGAATTCATAAATTTATTAATTCCGTCTCTGATTCCGTTGCTAATCAGCAACGGAATCAGAGACGGAATGCAATTACAAATGTACCATTTCGAAATAAAATCCATTTCTGTTCCGTCTCTGTTCCGTTTCTAATTTCCGTCTCTAATTCCGTCTCTAATCAGAAACGGATAATTTCCGTCTCTATTCCGTCTCTAATCAGAAACGGAATCCATTTTCCGTTTCTGATCGTATCAGCGACGACGTTTTCAGAGACGGAACGCGTTCCGTCTCTGTTCCGTTTCTGATTTAATTCAGAGACGGAATTTTCGCAAATCAGAAACGGAAAATTCCGTTTCTGATTTGCGATTTTTTTGTAGTGAGGTGCATGGCTTAATCTTTCCTATTTGTTAGTGTTGATTAACATGACAGTTTGTTTATTCCTTGTTAAAGTAATTATTCACGTTGAGAATGCTATTGTCACGTTTGACTTTTGGAATTAAAACAGTTAGGCAATGAATATGTATATAAATTAACGTACCAGTTTGTTGCTGGCCGCTTATCATATTGATAGCATACATATTCAGAGTATGTATACAAATTATATGATATGCAAATTATACAAATTATATGATATGCAGAGTATGTATACATATTGCATATGATTAGAGTCTGTGGATATGTACATTACGTATACATATTATATGATATCAATTGCAATTTGTGATATATGTATATATATTATTTAATATATGCATATTAATGTATGTCACATTATTAATTGATTAATTTATTGTCATGCATGTATGCATATGATTGGCTTGTATATCTTGATTAAAATAATAATAATAAAATTAAAGTCTGCTTAATTAAATGTTTATTTAATGAAAAACTTGTTAGTCACCAAAGTGGCCTAGCTTGAATAAATGTTAAATATTTAATTAAGACCAATTAATTATAACGCTAGGAGGTCACCCAAAGGTGGACCATTGCTTATAATTAATGAAACTTAAGAGATTTATCTCCGTACTTAATTAAAATAAGTATGTTTTATCCAAAGATATCTTACTTATTTTCTTAAGTATGATTGATTGTCTATGAAAGTATGTTTATTGAGAATTTGATATAGCATGAATTATGTATTAAAGTATCACCCAAAGGTAAACTTAAATAAATAGTAAAAGTATTGTATGTCTGAATCTATTAGATTTAACTCAAAGCATTAATGTGAATAATTTTGTTACATTTGCAGCGTCCTCTAATATGTTTGCTTTGGGTAATATGATGGTTAAGTTCAATGGGCTTAACTACAATGATTGGTCTGAACAGATCCAGTTTCAACTGGGTGTAATGGACCTTGACCTGGCAATCATTGTAGACGAAAAGCCCGCGGCAATTACTGAGGCTAGCTCCGAAGAGGAAAAGTCTTTATATGAGGCTTGGGAGCGGTCTAATAGGCTAAGTTTGAATTTGATGCGAATGACGATTGCAGAAAATGTCAAACCATCAATGCCCAAGACAAGCGATGCAAAGGAATTCATGATCCAACTAAAAGAGTACTCACAATCGGACATTGCTGACAAGTCCATTGTGGGAAGCTTGATGAGCGAGTTGACCACTAAGAAATTTGAGTGGTCACAACCCATCCATGATCATGTGACTAGTATGTCTAATTTGGCAGCGAAGCTCAAAGCAATGGGTATGGATGTGAGTGAATCATTTCTGGTTCAGTTCATTATTAATTCCCTTCCCCCTGAGTTTGGTCAGTTCCAGGTGAATTACAACACCATAAAAGAAAAATGGAACTTGCGAGAAATCAAGGCCATGCTCGTACAGGAGGAAGGGAGATTAAGGAAACTGAAGGGTCACTCAGTTCATATCACTATGCATGATGGAGCTAGCAACAGCAAAGCTATCCCAGGAAGGAAGGACAGAAAGAAGGACAAAGGCCCAAGGAAAGTCCATGAGGGTCGAATCCATAAGGAGCAGAGGCGTCACTTCTGTAGGAAGAGTGGACACTTCAAGAAAGACTGTCCGAAACGAAAGGCATGGTTTGAGAAGAAAGGTATACATTACATTTCTGTATGTTTTGAATCAAACTTAATTGAAGTGCCTAATAATACCTGGTGGCTTGATACCGGTGCAACTACTCATGTTTCACATATTATGCGAGGATTCCTTTCAATCCATCCCATAAGTTTTAAGCGAAAAGTTCTTATTTATGGGGAAAGAATGAAGGCACGCATAGAAGGGATCGGGACTTACGATTAATCCTGGATCTAGGATACTTTTCGGATTTAGAAAAGTGTCTTTATGTTCCTGAATGTTCAAGGAACCTTATTTCTGTATCAAGATTGGATTGTGTAGGTTTTAATTTAAAGATTGGAAACAGTTGTTTTAGTTTATTTAAACAAAAATTCTATTATGGTTCTGGTATTATAATTGACAACTTGTATCGTTTCAATCTTGATAGTATGTTTGTTGAATCCTTGTTTAATGTTGAGCATGTTATTGGAAATAAACGTAGTGCACATGATGAGTGCTCTGCTTTTCTTTGGCATCAAAGATTAGGTCACATATCCAAAAAAAGAGTAAAGAGGTTAATGAAAAGTAATATCTTACCTCAATTGGATTTTGTTGACCGGGATGTATGTGTGGATTGCATTAAGGGAAAGCAAACCAAACATATATCAAAACATCCTGCCACAAGAAGCAGTGACCCTCTTGAATTGATACACACCGATATTTATGGTCCTTTTGATGCTCTATCTTGGAGTGGTCAAAAGTATTTTATCACCTTTATTGATGATTACTCACGATATTGTTATCTATACTTGTTGCATGAAAAGTCTCAGTCAGTGGACATTTTAGAAGTGTTCATTAATGAGGTTGAAAGGCAACTTGATAGAAAGGTAAAAGTGGTGAGATCTGATAGAGGTGGCGAATACTTTGGAAAGTATGATGAAAGTGGACAATGTCCAGGTCCATTTGCGAATTTCCTTAAAAGTTGAGGTATTTGTGCGCAATACACAATGCCTGGTACACCTCAACAAAATGGTGTTGCTGAAAGGCGGAACCGTACTCTTATGGATATGGTTAGGAGTACGTTAAGTTGTAACACTATACCTTCATCATTGTGGATGCATGCCTTAAAGACTGCTGCATATCTGCTGAATAGGGTTCCTAGTAAATCAATTCCTAAGACTCCTTATGAACTTTGGACTGGTAGGAAACCTAGTTTGAGACATCTTCATGTTTGGGGATGTCAAGCAGAAGTACGGATATATAATCCACATGAAAAAAAACTTGATGCAAGGACTATTAGTGGTTACTTCATTGGTTACCCTGAAAAGTCTAAAGGGTACATATTTTATTGCCCTAACCATAGTACGAGAATAGTTGAGTCTGGTAATGCTCGGTTCATTGAGAATGGCCAAAACAGTGGGAGTGAAGAACCACGAAATGTGGATATTCATGAAATTCAATTGAAAACTCCTACATCTAGCATTTCTCCTCGAATTGTTGTTCCTCTTGTTGTATCAAGGTTACGCAATAAATCCGGACAACAAATCATTGTTCCAAATGAGGAAAATGAACTTATTGTTAATGAACCAGCTAATGATGCACAAGTTGTAAATGATCAAGTAGAACCACAAGAAATAGCATTACGAAGGTCTGTAAGGATAAGACGACCAGCAGTATCAAATGACTATGTGGTTTATTCAATTGAACATGAATGTGATTTGAGCATTGACAAAGATCCAGTCTCGTTCAAACAAGCCATGAAATGTGATGATTCTGAAAAATGGTTTAGTGCCATGAAAGACGAGTTGAAATCAATGGATGACAACAAAGTCTGGGAATTAGTCGAGTTGCCTGAAGGTGCAAAGCAAGTTGGTTGCAAATGGGTCTTCAAAACAAAACGAGACTCACATGGCAATATCGAAAGACATAAAGCCAGACTTGTCGCCAAAGGTTACAATCAAAAGGATGGCATTGACTATAAGGAGACCTTCTTTCCAGTTTCAAAGAAGGACTCTTTAAGAATTATAATGGCTTTAGTAGCTCATTATGATCTCGAGCTTCACCAAATGGATGTGAAAACCGCCTTTCTGAATGGAGACTTAGAAGAGGAAGTTTACATGAACCAACCCGAAGGTTTCTTGACCACTGGAAAAGAAAACTTGGTGTGTAAATTGAAGAAGTCAATATATGGATTGAAACAAGCTTCCAGACAATGGTATATTAAGTTCAATAATACCATTACGTCATATGGTTTTATAGAAAACACTGTTGATCGGTGTATATACATGAAGATCAGTGGGAGCAAGTTTATCATATTGGTTCTATATGTTGATGATATTCTTCTTACTGCGAATGATGTTGCTATGTTACATGATGTAAAGAGATTTCTCTCTATAAACTTCGAAATGAAAGATATGGGTGAGGCATCATATGTGATAGGAATAGAGATATTCCGTGATAGATCGCAAGGATTGTTAGGTTTGTCTCAGAAAGGATATATCAATAAAGTATTAGAGAGATTTCAAATGGACAAGTGCTCTGCAAGAATAGCTCCAATTCAGAAAGGGGACAAGTTCAGTTTAATGCAATGTCCTCAAAATGATTTGGAACGTCACAAATGAAATGTATTCCTTATGTGTCATTAGTTGGGAGCTTAATGTATGCCCAGACTTGTACTCGATCGGATATCAGTTTTGCTGTTGGAATGTTGGGTCGATATCAAAGTAATCCTGGAATGGATCATTGGAAAGCTGCAAAGAAAGTACTTAGGTACTTACAAGGCACCAAAGATTACATGTTGATCTACAAACGGTCGAGTCATCTCGAAGTGATTGGGTATTCTGATTCAGACTATGCCGGATGTGTGGACTCGAGGAAATCTACATTCGGTTACTTGTTCCTATTGGCTGGAGGAGCAGTTTCATGGAAGAGTGCGAAGCAGACTGTAATTGCTACTTCCACTATGGAGGCCGAATTCGTGGCATGCTTTGAGGCCACTATTCATGCATTATGGTTGCGGAATTTTGTGTCAGGACTTGCTATAATTGATAGTATAGCTAAACCTATAAGGCTATACTGTGATAATTTCGCAGCAGTTTTCTTTTCGAAGAATGACAAGTATTCAAAAGGTGCAAACACATGGATTTGAAGTACTTGTCTGTCAAAGAAGAAGTGCAAAAATAAAGAGTGTCGATTGAACATATTGGTACTGATCTGATGATAGCGGATCCGTTAACTAAGGGATTACCGCCTAAAACGTTTATTGGCCATGTTGAACGTATGGGCATTATAGACAAGTCCTTGTTAACATAATATTGTGGTATGTATACAAACATTTATAATTGTATTGCTCATATTATTGTCATGACACTTGTGAATTCTATTAAAGCTTTGTTTTTGCTTATGTACTTGTTATCTTCATTATATTTCAGAAAGATAACATTATAATTAGAGGGTTGAATTGTCCTTATTACAGTTATACTGGTTGAGTTGGTTGTGATACATGGAAGGAATCATGTCGATTAAATGGCTTGTGACCGCCATGATCTAATCATTTTAATTCAGTGTAAAAGCGATTTGATAGATTCGATAAAAGTGCGCAATTATATTTTATTTTGAATCATCAAGTCATAACATGGGTCAAGTGGGAGATTGTTAGATTATCTTTTCCTAATTAATCTCTATTATATGTGACCCATATTATGTTATTACATACTTCATGTTTTGGGCCCACAACTTGATGGTAGTTTGGGCATAATTGTTTTGAGTACGGGGTTTTAATTCCCTCCCATCTCTCTTCAAATTAAACGAACCCCAATAACTGAAAAACAGTTATTGGGATATGATTTATTTAAAACCGCATTGAGATCTCGCCATTAAGGTCAAGTGGGATTACGGAAGAAAGCAGAGATGGGAAAAACATTCTTAAGTTTATTGGCAATGGAAGGAGGTATGTTTATATTTTATGATTTATGATTGAATCAAAAGTGTTATATAGATCAGAAAAGACAACACATTATCCCTGATATTGCCTATAAGTGGATCAACAAGGCCCGTCGCTGCATCCGAGGAATATCTTCGTACCGTGCGAAGCGACGGCCTCGATCTTCTTCGGACAGTTGGTGAGGAGCTCGAAAGAATCGTAAGCGCTGTGCTCCATCGCGCGCGCTGGGGAGGCGAGAAACGAAAGAACAATAACAGTGAGACAGAGAGTGAATGAAATGTTCGTGGTTCGGTCTGCGGGCCCGCCTTGGTGTGTTTGATTGGGCCCAGGTTTCGTCGACTAGGGCCCACTGGGTGCTGGTCTGGAAAATTATGGCTAATCCTAAGCAATGCTAGCATCTTGTAAGGAAAATTATGGCTGATCGACTAATAGTGTGATGTCTTTTGATTTATCTTGTGATGAGTGAAGCAGTTCAAGTACAGTGGAGGAGTTTTCCTAAAAAATAAAAGTTGAGGAATGAATAAGATGGTTGGTTGCTAGTAAATAGTAATTTGAGTTTAGATTTGTTTATTTTTATTTATTTTATTTTACTTTTGATAATCATGGTGTCCACACCATGTACGACTAATTTCATTGGTTTAAGTCGGTCCCACTTTGGTTTAAGTCATCAAGAATCTAAAGCTTTGTAAGTCCTTACTAATTCAAGCTTAAGCCGAGTAAGACTATTTAGCGGCAAAAACTCTCTCAAAGGTTTTAAATAAACTTTATACAAAGGGTTCAAACTGGAGGCCATTAGTTAAGGCTTACACAACTTAGCCACCATGCAAATCTCTCTCGAGTCCATCTTCATTTTGTTTTTATTGATTTCTTACCGTCTTTTAACTTATCTTACTCTAATGTCTTGGCAAAATTTAACTATTTTATAAGTTTTAGAAAAAAGAATTTATATAAGAGATATTGTTTTATAATTGAAAATGATTGATATATAGTTCCTTCAAAAACCTGTTTTTTAATGAAATATCTTTCAAACATGATACCTTAGTCAGCTTAATTGTATGGATTCAACCCAAAAGATTATGCTTTTATAGAGAATGATTATCTATCGAAGTATATTTTCCTTAAAAGTATGGGAATAAGACGCGATTTTTTTTAGTTCTACATTGGACGCACCTGATTAATTTATACATTTAATTAATTACTAAGTAAAAATGTATGCATTTATTTCCATTAAGCAGTATAGTCTTAATTATTTATTATTTTTATAAGAAATTAAGGGATTCGAATAAGCAATTATTACATGGAATGCATTGAGAACTCTATATATATAGTGCAGTTTCTATTTGTACAGGATCATACCTACTTAGTGATCATTTCTATTTGCTTAATTTGTTGTTATCACAAACATGAAGCAATCCCTGATAACTTGTCTCTTTTTGTATGCACTACTGCTATCTCCAGGTATAATTTATCTCCATCTCTCTCCTTTTATTTTTCGATAGTTGGGATGTCCAAACTTATTATTTTCGAGTGGGAGTACTTAGTCAAGTATCCCAACCTTGTAACACGAGGAAGGTCAAAATATATAATGCAGCTACAAAAATTTGAATCCACAACTTTTAAGTCAGTCAGAGTTATGATCTTTGTCATCGCAGTATCACACCACCTTATGACTTTTGCCTTCATTTTAATATATTCGAAGAGCAACATGCAATGACACTTTAAATGCGCAACGCAATTGCATGGGGAGTGTTATGTGTTACGTTGTTGTTGCTTTTTTTATTTTATGATAAGAAATACATAAGCTTGCCCTCTATTAAGACTCAAAAACACTCTTACACTAGTGAACTTACCCACTAGTTTAATTGGCGTTGGGTATTATGTTGTTGATATATACTATACATGCTATATACCGGTTTATGAATCTATGACTTTATTTGGTTTCATAATGCAGGTAACGATGTTGGAGCAGAAGCAGCAACATGTGACATAGGCCAACATGACCTCCCAACTTGCACTGAACAAGCTTGTTATGCTTTCTGCAAAGAAAACTTTAAGAACTTCGCCTATGCATATTGTGTGAACGTCTTGACATGTAAATGCACGAGTTGTTGATTTATGGGCATGCTCTGATACTTAATC
This sequence comes from Stephania yunnanensis, assembly GCA_039657365.1. Lineage (NCBI taxonomy): Eukaryota > Viridiplantae > Streptophyta > Magnoliopsida > Ranunculales > Menispermaceae > Stephania > Stephania yunnanensis. The sequence continues at coordinate 9,072,633 of CM077582.1, forward strand.
AGTGTCAGCATTGAGTTAGATATTTGAAAGAAGATTGGGAAATTTCATATCTTGCAAGCAATTTGGATATATATGAAATCTAATAAATTTGTATTAATGAGAATCATGTTGTTCTCTAGAAATCTAAAAGAAACATTAGACGGAATTTTATAACCTCTTCATTTTAAGCCTAATTAGAGTTCGAGAAGATGAAGTAGAAAAAGAACATAAAGTAGAACAAAAACTATCACAAAATATAGAAGTGAATTTGAAGAATAATTAATTTTACAAGGAACCTAAGAAAGGAAATAAAAATAATTACTTTAACTGAGCAGAAAAGGAATGATATGAATACTCAGAAAGAAAGACATTGCATATTGGAAAGCCTTGGGAATGCAACTAACCTGACTTCAATGAGACCGAAGTTTTGCTCACTACATGTTGAGAGTTTGTAAATCTACGACCATATTGGAAGTTGTGGTGAGCTTGGGGAAATTCTTGGCGGAGATTGCAGTTTTGACCGCCTTTGATGTTGTTACTTCTTTGAGGGTAATGCAGTTAACAAGTTCAAGGTTAACCAAATGATCAAGAGAGTCCAATGGAAGCTTTACTCCTGGAAAGCCTTCAATACGTAACTCTTTCAACATTGAAGGGAGTTGGAGAGCTTCGACTGCATCAGTCTCTATCTTGGGACTTTCGCCCTCGCTCCATTTCATAATCGTTGATGTATTTCTTCTCCTTCAATTTTGATTTTTCAAATTCTTCTATGCTTCTTATGTTCTCCGTTTTGTGGATCCTCAAGATGCCTCTTAGCTCAATTAAATGCTCCAACTCACCAATCCCTCGCCCATCTCCTTCCTCACTAATAAACAATATCGGAGATATTGTTTGAAGGCTATGTAGTTCTCCAAGGTTCTTTGGCAAGGTGTGTTGTGGCAAGCGAAGATGCTTCAAGTTGTTCAATTTTGATGGGAGCTCTTCTAACAAAATACATCTTTGAACATCTAAGGTTTCCAACAAAAGTAGGTCAGCAAACACTTCTGCAGGCAACACCTTTGCATTTGCATTCTCAAGGCAAAGATACTGGAGATTTTTAGAAGATGTGATCCATGATGGAAGGTCTTCCTCCCATATCAATCGTAACACCCGGAGCCACTTGAACTTGCTCAAACACGACCATGCTTCTGTTTTCACGGTCTTAGAGGTAGACAAAGCACACTTGCGTATCATAATCTCTGATGGCTTCAACTCTAGCAAAATTAATTGACAAAAATCTTTTACATTATCGTGGTAAATACTCAAATGAAGCGTCCTTCCAAGTTCGAAATCACGCATATCGGTTGCAATATCTTTCCCGGCCACTAATGATGCTAGATAGTGCAAGATGTTATCCATCTCGCAACTGACTACAAAGTGAAGGAAGAAATTGGAATATATTTAGAAATCTTTATTACCAATTTCATCAACTTCTAAATCATCGTTGGACAATGATCCAATCAAGCCATGGCTACCCATTCTAGAGTTAAGGCGTCCGAAAATTTTGTTACCCAACGGGAATGTCGCACAATATGCAAAGCATGGCTTCAAAGCTAATGGAAGCTTAAATTTAGTGATGGAATTGTGCTGCATTTTGTTATGATATTTAGCCTTACTCATCAACATCCAAAATTTAACCAAATCCCATCTTCGCTCCTATTTCTTCAAAACTATATTTTTAAATATGGCAAGAGAATATCTTATATTTAATATGGCAAGAGAATATCTTATATTTAATCCATTCAAATGATAGGCATTCGTTGTCCCTATATTGTCAGCAACCAGCCCAATTCTAGTGGTCGCTATGGCTACGCTTCCTTTGACACCAGCATCATAAAACTTCTTGTTAGGCAACTTTCTCATAATCAACTCTTGCATTTGTGTTTTGGTTAAAAAATCCATGTTCTCATATATCTCTCAACTCTTGCTTTAAAAGTGTTCTATTGTTGGAAATATTCGTGATACGCAACCAACTTCTTACTGTAAAGTGTTTAATTATACTTTTTTTCTAAAAACCAATTGTGCAACAACGGTCTTTCCGATTCCACCGAATCCTACAATTGAGATAACATAAATATTATTTAACGCGCTCTTGTAGTTCTTAAACACCAATGTTAAAACCCCATTTTTTTCCTTATATCTTCCAAAAATCTGAGAACAATTTAAATATTTCTCGATTGAGCTCAACTTGAAGATCTTAAAAAATCGGACCACATTAACTTCTTCTCAAGCCGAGAGTATTTTTTTTTCTCTTGCAACCTCATCCAAATTCTTGTTTAGTTCTTCATTGACAAAAAACTTTGTTGTTATTTTTTTTAACTTATTTGAAATACTAGCGTATTTCATCTCTTGTAAAATCGTGTCGATTTGATGGATTCATCAGCTTCTCTAACCACTGTTATTCTCATTTTTTCTCATCCTCTAATAAATCATATATACTTTTTGTAATGCCTTTGAGCTTTTCAAATTCATCCGTAGCATCTGTAACTAGGTTAATCTTTTTGCTCGCAAGTTCAAAGATTTGTGTTAGGATGTCACAGTTGTGACTCGATAAAGCATAGGTGATGAACTCCACGATCCTTGGTAGCTAGTCATTTTCATTAAAAGCATGACAACTGATCAATCGAAGTTTGGCGTAAAATATATAAACTCATCAATGTATTTATCAGTTCATCTACTCTCGTTCTAAATCAAGGAACACAATAAATATTCTCAATCAGAAAAACCCGCACTCTCTCTATATATATTTCAAATTAAAAGTATTTACTTTAGAAATTCAATACATTAAGTATTTAGATGGGGTGGGTTGACTTTAGACTTTTCAAGTGCTACCCCAGCCAAAAGTGAAATAAGACCAAATTAAATTTCATTTAAAATATATACTTCACTAAACAAACAAACAAACAAACAAACAAATTGAATCATTAATGAAATATTTTCAAAGTAACTAATGCTCATTCATGTAAGAAACACTAATAATACTTCACCAAACAAATACTAATAAAATATATAATTCACGAAACAATCAAATTTCACCAAACACAAACAAATAATACATTAGCAAAAACATAAGAAAAAGTTACTGCTCATTCAAATAACCAAAATCATTGACGAAATATTTTCAAGTTACTAATTATAATTCCTTATTAATTTATTAATTTGCATGATAATGTAATAATCAAAGCTAATGGAAGATTATCATAGCTTAGCTTTAGTGATTAAATTGTGATGCTCTCACTGATTTTCTTATGATATTTAGCCTTATTCATCAACATCCAATCTGCTACAGTTTTCTTTGAATGCATCAATTTACCCAAATCCCTTATCGTCTAAAGGACACCATTGCATTTCTTCACCATCTCCGCTTCTATTTCTTCAAGAAATGGTTTTTTGGAGGACCTCATTTTTCAAATGCCATATTTTTAAATATGACTACACTTCCTATAACACCAGCATCCTCGAATAGAATTCTAACATCTTCCCACTTGTAAATGCTCCATACATCGTCCACAAACTTCTTCTTATACAACTTTCTAATAATCCACTCTTGCATTTGTGTTTTGGTTAAAAAACCCATGTGATCTCTCCCACAATCAAATGTTGGAAATATTCGTCATAATCTTATTGTAAAGTGTTTAATTATACTTTTCTCTCTAAAAACCAATGTGCAAAGTGTAATTAAAAGTATTAATATACAATAATTGACAAAACAATACCTTGTTAAAATTTATTAAACTTTAAATTAAAATATAATTTAATATTATTTATAACAAAATAATAGTTAATAATTGATTCTATATTATAAAACAAAAAGTTTCTTTAAATTTATAAATCATTACACATTAATTTCTTAATTATAGATAATTTTGTTGCATATTGATTACATATTAAATAAATTTTAACAACGTAGGTAGTATATAGCACCTTTTTAGATGTTATAAAAATATTTTTTTTATTTAGCGTTTGAAGGTGGACGAGAATTCTAGACGTATTGAATTGTGCTGTTCTCACTGATTTTCTTATTTTATTTAGCCTTATTCATTAACATCCAATCTGATACAGTTTTCTTTAATTGCATCAATTTACCCAATAATCTCTTATCGTCGAAGTGACACCATTGCATTTCTTCACCATCTTCGCTCATATTTCTTTAAGAAAGGGTTTTTTTGGAGGGCCTCCTTTTTCAAATACAATATTTTTAAATATCATATATTTAATCCATTCAAATGATAGACATTCGTTGTCCTTATAGTGCTAGCAACTAGCCAAATTCTAGTAGTGACTATGATTACACTTCCTTTGATATCATCATCCTCGAATAGAATTCCGACATCTTCCCACTACTAAGTGCTCCATATATCGTCCAGTACGATAAGAAATTTCTTATTATGCAACTTTCTAATAATCCACTCTTGCATTTGTGTTTTGGTTAAAAAACCCATGTGATCTCTCCCACAAATCTCTCTGAACGTGTTCTATTGTTGGAAATATTCGTGATACACACCCAACTTCTTAGTAAAGTGTTTAATTATACTTTTCTCTCTAAAAACCAATTGTGAAAGTGTAATCGAAAGTAATAATATACAATAATTGACAAAACAATACGTTGTTAAAATTTATTAAACTTTAAATTAAAATATAATTTAATATTATTTATGACAAAATAATAGCTAATAATTGATTCTATATTATAAAACAAAAAGTTTCATTAAATTTATAAATCATTACACATTAATTTCTTAATTATAGATAATTTTGTTGCATATTGATTACATATTAAATAAATTTTAACAAGGTAGGTAGTATATAACACCCTTTTTAGATGTTATAAAAATATTTTTTTTTATTTAGCGTTTGAAGGTGGGCGAGAATTCTAAAAGTTGTAATATTATAATTTTATTTAGCTTAGCTTTAGTGATTGAATTGTGCTGCTCACTTATTTTCTTATGATATTTAGCCTTATTCATCAACATCCAGTCTGCTACAATTTTCTTTAAGTGCATCAATTTACCCAAATCTCTTATCAATGAAGGTACACCATTGCATGTCTTTCCCATTTTTATTTCTTCAAGAAAGGGTTTTTTTTGGAGAGCCTCCTTTTTCAAATACAATATTTTTAAATATCATATATTTAATCCATTCAATAGGCGAGACGCATACAGGCTGGGGTGGGCTTGGTGGGTTACGTAACCTAGACCACATGCGGGACGGTTGAGACGAGCATGCGGGACGGTTGAGACGAGCATGCCGCACGGTGCGTGGACGCAGGGCGCATGGGCACATGCGCAGGGCGCGCGCATTAGCGAGGCGCGTCCCTGATGCGGGCATGGCACAGAGAGCGCATGGACGAATGCGGGTCACGTCCTAGCACGCAGCGTGGCACTCCCCTTGACGTGGACATAGGCAAAGCATGAGCAGGCCGCATAGAGATGGTTCCAATCTCCTTGATCATGGGCATGATCAAGGGACGTCCCAGAAGGCCTGCGTGGTCTGACCAGGTGGTGGAAACGGTTATGGAACCAGATGACAACTTTATCATAATCCACTCAAATCTCTTTGAACGTGTTCTACTGTTGGAAATATTCGTGATACACACCCAACTTCTTACTCTAAAGTGTTTAATTATATTTTTCTCTCTAAAAACCAATTGTGCAAGTGTAATCAAAAGTAATAATATACAATAATTGACAAAACAATACGTTGTTAAAATTTATTAAACTTTAAATTAAAATATAATTTAATATTATTTATGACAAAATAATAGTTAATAATTGATTCTATATTATAAAACAAAAGTTTCATTAAATTTATAAATCATTACACATAAATTTCTTAATTATAGATAATTTTGTTGCATATTGATTAAATATTAAATAAATTTTAACAACGTACGTAGTATATAGCACCTTTTTTAGATGTTATAAAAATATTTTTTTTATTCATCGTTTGAAGGTGGGCGAGAATTCTAGAAGTTTGTAATATTAGAATTTTATTTAGATTAGCTTTAGTGATTCAATTGTGTTCTCTCACTTATTTTCTTATAATATTCAACCTTATTCATCAACATCCAGTCTGCTACTGTGACGGCCCCAATTTTCAACAAATTGGGCCCCGCGCGGCCTAAGCTCACGTGGAACCCCGAGCCAGTCTCGCAAGGTCAACGCAGACCTAGTCAGCCTTCCAATCCCTCATTATACGTAAATTCACAATTTTAAGTTGAGTTATTAATATTTTGCAAGTTTTACAATTTAGCGGAAGCAATTACTACAAATAAATAACTCAACAGTATTTGAAAAGAGTTAGGCAACTTAATTGTGGAACCCAGTAAATATGTTATCATCAGAGGAGAGTAATACAAGATATACAAAAATTCGCACCTAGCTGTGGAGCCTTACCTTGCAGGACTGTAGATCTGCACCCAGTCAAACCCAAAAACGACGAACACAGGTAAGTAAAGCCAGTAGAACATATACAACATTTAAAAACATAACTAAAACAATCCAATTCATGCAATTAGAAAGAAAGGAAACATATAATGCATGAATATAAAAGACTGTAAACAAATAAGTCGATGAGTGAGGCCAAATAACAAGGAGTCCCGACCAAAAGGTCGTTGAGTCGCGGCAAAAGCCCAGCAGACTTGGGTTTAGGACGAGACCCCAGCCTCCCAACCCTAACCCTTGCGACTATGAGATATCTACAGACCCGGATCTAAGACGAGACACCTGCCTCCCAGCCCTAGCCCGCGCGACTATGAAATACCCACAGACCCTGATCTAGGACGAGACACCTGCCTCCCAGCTAGCCCTAGCCCGCGCGACTATGAAATATCCACAGACCCGGATAAGAGCCCCAACGTACACTCAATTGGGAAATATCGACGGACGTCCAGGTAAGAGTTCATATCGCAGATAAACATTATCATGACTCACTTGCCAATGGAACACTCCACACAATAGCATTCAACGATAGATATCAAAGAAATGAACAACAATATCAAACAATGAATTTCTTCCCCATTAAGTAAACTATTGTGTCCTCGAGATTCGTGCGGAGCAAAACTCGAGGCACATCAAAAACATAATTTTTTTATATTTTCCTTGAAAGTTGAGTCACACGCATCTCGAGGCACCAACCCGCCTTATTTCACAATCTCGATACTCGCACCTCACGTAACACGAGGCGTATCCAATGTATATGGTTTTAATGTGACCACATTAAAACCACATAAAGCCACTATAGCCACATCAAACCACTATCTCGGTCCCAAGTCGGTACGCGACTCGAGGCGCATCCCCGTTCGTGTTTCGGCTCACTGAATTCCCCGCATATACTCACTCGTAAAACAGCTCAACAATTCGCATTCAAATCTCAAATTGGAAACACACATATCACATAAACATATCATACCTCAGAGTCTCCACCCGAGATTCGGACGTACGCATTTCAACAAGTGGACAAGTCAAATTCTCGAGCCGTTACAGTTACTGTTTTCTTTGAGTGCATCAATTTACCCAAATCTCTTATCGTCGAAGGGACACCATTGCATTTCTTCACCATCTCCGCTCCTATTTCTTAAAGAAATGGTTTTTTTGGAGGGCCTCATTTTTCAAATACAATATTTTTAAATATCATATATTTAATCCATTCAAATGATAGACATTCGTTGTCCTTATAGTGTCAGCAACGAGCCCAATTCTAGTGGTCACTATTACTACACTTCCTTTGACACAATAATCCTCGAATAAAATTCTGACATCTTCCCACTCCTAAGTGCTCCATACATCGTCCAAGACGATAAGAAATTTCTTCAACTTTCTAATAATCCACTCTTCCATTTGTGTTTTGGTTAAAAAACCCATGTAATTCCCCACAAATCTCTCTAAACGTGTTCTACTGTTGGAAATATTCGTGATACACACTCAACTTCTTACTGTAAAGTGTTTAATTATACTTTTCTCTCTAAAAACCAATTACGCAAGTGTAATCAAAAGTAATAATATACAATAATTGACAAAACAATACGTCGTTAAAATTTATTAAACTTTAAATTAAAATATAATTTAATATTATTTATGACAAAATAATAGTTAATAATTGATTCTATATTATAAAACAAAAAGTTTCATTAAATTTATAAATCATTACATATTAATTTCTTAATTATAGATAATTTTGTTGCATATTGATTACATATTAAATAAATTTTAACAACGTAGGTAGTATATAGCACCCTTTTTAGATGTTATAAAAATATTTTTTTTTTATTTAGCGTTTGAAGGTGGACGAGAATTCTAGACGTATTGAATTGTGCTGCTTTTACTAATTTTCTTATTTTATTTAGCCTTATTCATTAACATCAGTCTGCTATAGTTTTCTTTAACTACATCAATTTACCAAATTTCTTATCGTCGAAGTGACACAATTGCATTTCTTAACCATCTCCGCTCCTATTTCTTAAAGAAAGGGTTTTTTTGGAGGGCCTCATTTTTCAAATACTATATTTTTAAATATCATATATTTAATCCATTCAAATGATAGACATTCGTTGTCCTTATAGTGTCATCAACGAGCCCAATTCTAGTGGTCACTATTACTACACTTCCTTTGACATCATAATCCTCGAATAGAATTCTGACATCTTCCCACTCCTAAGTGCTCCATACATCGTCCAGTACGATAAGAAATTTCTTCAACTTTCTAATAATCCACTCTTCCATTTGTGTTTTGGTTAAAAAACCCATGTGATCTCTCCCACAAATCTCTCTGAACGTGTTCTACTGTTGGAAATATTCGTAATACACACCCAACTTCTTACTGTAAGGTGTTTAATTATACTTTTCTCTCTAAAAACGAATTGTGCAAGTGTAATCAAAAGTAATAATATACAATAATTGACAAAACAATACGTTGTTAAAATTTATTAAACTTTAAATTAAAATATAATTTAATATTATTTATGACAAAATAATAGTTAATAATTGATTCTATATTATAAAACAAAAAGTTTATTAAATTTTTAAATCATTACATATTATTTTCTAAATTATAGATAATTTTGTTGCATATTAATTACATATTAAATAAATTTTAACAACGTAGGTAGTATATAGCACCCTTTTTAGATGTTATAAAAATATTTTTTTTTTATTTAGCTTTTGAAGGTGGACGAGAATTCTAGACGCATTGAATTGTGCTGCTCTCACTAATTTTCTTATTTTATTTAGTCTTATTCATTAACATCCAGTCTGCTACTCTTATCGTCGAAGCGACACCATAGCATTTCTTCACCATCTCCGCTCCTATTTCTTAAAGAAAGGGTTTTTTTGGATGGCCTCATTTTTCAAATACAATAGTTTTAAATATCATATATTTAATCCATTCAAATGATAGACATTCGTTGTCCTTATAGTGTCAGCAACGAGCCCAATTCTAGTGGTCACTATTACTACACTTCCTTTGACACTATAATCCTCGAATAGAATTTTGAAATCTTCCCACTCCTAAGTGCTCCATACATCGTCCAATACGATAAGAAATTTCTTTAACTTTCTAATAATCCACTCTTCCATTTGTGTTTTGGTTAAAAAACCCATGTGATCTCTCCCACAAATCTCTCTGAACGTGTTCTACTGTTGGAAATATTCGTGATACACAACCAACTTCTTACTGTAAAGTGTTTAATTATACTTTTCTCTCTAAAAACCAATTGTGCAAGTGTAATCAAAAGTAATAATATACAATAATTGACAAAACAATACGTTGTTAAAATTTATTAAACTTTAAATTAAAATATAATTTAATATTATTTATGACAAAATTATAGTTAATATTTGATTCTATATTATAAAACAAAAAGTTTCATTAAATTTATAAATCATTACATATTAATTTCTTAATTATAGATAATTTTGTTGCATATTGATTACATATTAAATAAATTTTAACAACGTAGGTAGTATATAGCACCCTTTTTAGATGTTATAAAAATATTTTTTTTTATTTAGCGTTTGAAGGTGGACGAGAATTCTAGACGTATTAAATTGTGCTGCTCTCACTAATTTTCTTATTTTATTTAGCCTAATTCATTAACATCCAGTCTGCTACAGTTTTCTTTAACTGCATCAATTTACCAAATCTCTTATAGCATTTCTTCACGATCTCCGCTCCTATTTCTTAAAGAAAGGGTTTTGTTTGAGGGCCTCATTTTTCAAATACAATATTTTTAAATATCATATATTTAATCCATTCAAATGATAGACATTCGTTGTCCTTATAGTGTCAGCAACGAGCGCAATTCTAGTGGTCACTATTACTACACTTCCTTTGACACCATAATCCTCGAATAGATTTCTAACATCTTCCTACTCCTAAGTGATCCATACATCGTTTAGTACGAAAAGAAATTTCTTCTTATGCAACTTTCTAATAATCCATACTTGCATTTGTGTTTTGGTTAAAAAACCCATTTGATCTCTCCCACAAATCTCTCTGAACCTGTTCTACTGTTGGAAATATTCGTGATACACACCCAACTTCTTGCTGTAAAGTGTTTAATTATACTTTTCTCTCTAAAAACCAATTGTGCAAGTGTAATCAAAAGTAATAATATACAATAATTGACAAAACAATACGTTGTTAAAATTTATTAAACTTTAAATTAAAATATATAGATTAATATTATTTATGATAAAATAATAGTTAATAATTGATTCTATATTATAAAACAAAAAGTTTCATTAAATTTATAAATCATTACATATTAATTTCTTAATTATAGATAATTTTGTTGCATATTGATTACATATTAAATAAATTTTAACAACGTAGGTAGTATATATGTTATAAAAATATTTTTTTTTATTTAGCGTTTGAAGGTGGACGAGAATTCTAGACGTATTGAATTGTGCTGCTCTTACTAATTTTCTTATTTTATTTAGCCTTATTCATTAACATCCAGTCTGCTACAGTTTTCTTTAACTGCATCAATTTACCAAATCTCTTATCGTCGAAGTGACACAATTGCATTTCTTCACCATCTCCGCTCCTATTTCTTAAAGAAAGGGTTTTTTTGGAGGGCCTCATTTTTCAAATACAATATTTTTAAATATCATATATTTAATCCATTCAAATGATAGACATTCGTTGTCCTTATAGTGTCAGCAACGAGCCCAATTCTAGTGGTCACTATTACTACACTTCCTTTGACACCATAATCATCGAATAGAATTCTGACATCTTCCCACTCCTAAGTGCTCCATACATCGTCCAATACGATAAGAAATTTCTTCTTATGCAACTTTGTAATAAAATCCAATCTTCCATTTGTGTTTTGGTTAAAAAACCCATGTGATCTCTCCCACAAATCTCTCTTAACGTGTTCCACTGTTGAAAATATTCGTGATACACACCCAACTTCTTACTGTAAAGTGTTTAATTATACTTTTCTTTCTAAAAACCAATTGTGCAAGTGTAATCAAAAGTAATAATATACAATAATTGACAAAACAATACGTTGTTAAAATATATTAAACTTTAAATTAAAATATAATTTAATATTATTTATGACAAAATAATAATTAATAATTGATTCTATATTATAAAACAAAAAGTTTCATTAAATTTATAAATCATTACATATTAATTTCTTAATTATATATAATTTTGTTGCATATTAATTACATATTAAATAAATTTTAACAACGTAGGTAGTATATAGCACCCTTTTTAGATGTTATAAAAATATTTTTTTTATTTAGCGTTTGAAGGTGGACGAGAATTCTAGACGTATTGAATTGTGCTGCTCTTACTAATTTTCTTATTTTATTTAGCCTTATTCATTAACATCCAGTCTGCTACAGTTTTCTTTAATTGCATCAATTTACCAAATCTCTTATCGTCGAAAGGACACCATTGCATTTCTTCACCATCTCGGCTCCTATTTCTTAAAGAAAGGGTTTTTTTAAAGGGCCTCATTTTTCAAATACAATATTTTTAAATATCATATATTTAATCCATTCAAATGATAGACATTCGTTGTCCTTATAGTGTCAGCAACGAGCCCAATTCTAGTGGTCACTATTACTACATTTCCTTTGACATCATAATCCTCGAATAGAATTCTGACATCTTCCCACTCCTAAGTGCTCCATACATCGTCCAGTACGATAAGAAATTTCTTCAACTTTCTAATAATCCACTTTTCCATTTGTGTTTTGGTTAAAAAACCCATGTGATCTCTCCCACAAATCTCTCTGAACGTGTTCTATTGTTGGAAATATAATCTCTCTGAACGTGTTCTATTGTTGGAAATATTCGTGATACACACCCAACTTCTTACTGTAAAGTGTTTAATTATACTTTTCTCTATAAAAACCAATTGTGCAAGTGTAAACAAAAGTAATAATATACAATAATTGACAAAACAATACGTTGTTAAAATTTATTAAACTTTAAATTAAAATATAATTTAATATTATTTATGACAAAATAATAGTTAATAATTGATTCTATATTATAAAACAAAAAGTTTTATTAAATTTATAAATCATTACATATTATTTTCTTAATTATAGATAATTTTGTTGCATATTGATTACATATTAAATAAATTTTAACAACTTAGGTAGTATATAGCACCCTTTTTAGATGTTATAAAAATATTTTTTTTATTTAGCGTTTGAAGGTGGACGAGAATTATAGACGTATTGAATTGTGCTGCTCTCAAAAAGCCTTATTCATTAACATCCAGTCTGCTACAGTTTTCTTTAACTGCATCAATTTACCAAATCCCTTATCGTCGAATTGACACCATTGCATTTCTTCACCATCTCCGCTCCTATTTCTTAAAGAAAGGGTTTTTTTGGAGGGCCTCATTTTTCAAATACAATATTTTTGAATATCATATATTTAATCCATTCAAATGATAGACATTCGTTGTCCTTATAATGTCAGCAACGAGCCCAATTCTAGTGGTCACTATTACTACACTTCCTTTGACACCATAATCCTCGAATAGAATTCTGACATCTTCCTATTCCTATGTGCTCAAAACATCGTCTAGTACGATAAGAAATTTCTTCAACTTTCTAATAATCCACTTTTCCATTTGTGTTTTGGTTAAAAAACCCATGAGATCTCTCCCACAAATCTCTCTCAACGTGTTCTACTGTTGGAAATATTCGTGATACACACCCAACTTCTTACTGTAAAGTGTTTAATTATACTTTTCTCTTTAAAAACCAATTGTCCAAGTGTAATCAAAAGTAATAATATACAATAATTGACAAAACAATACGTTGTTAAAATTTATTAAACTTTAAATTATAATATAAATTAATATTATTTATGACAAAATAATAGTTAATAATTGATTCTATATTATTAATCAAAAAGTTTCATTAAATTTATAAATCATTACACATTAATCTCTTAATTATAGATAATTTTGTTGTATATTGATTACATTTTAAATAAATTTTAACAACGTAGGTAGTATATAGCACCTTTTTAGATGTTAAATTTTTTTTTTTTTTTATTTAGCGTTTGAAGGTGGACGAGAATTCTAGACGTATTGAATTGTGCTGCTCTCACTGATTTTCTTATTTTATTTAGCCTTATTCATTAACATCCAGTTTGATACAGTTTTCTTTAACTGCATCAATTTACCCAAATCTCTTATCGTCGAAGTGACACCATTGCATTTTTTCACGCTCCTATTTCTTCAAGAAAGGGTTTTTTTGGAGGGCCTCCTTTTTCAAATACAATATTTTTAAATATAATATATTTAATCCATTCATTATCCTCGAATAAAATTCTGACATCTTCCCACTCCTAAGTGCTCCATACATCGTCCAGTACGATAAGAAATTTCTTCAACTTTCTAATAATCCACTCTTCCATTTGTGTTTTGGTTAAAAAACCCATGTAATCTCTCCCACAAATCTCTCTGAACGTGTTCTACTGTTGGAAATATTCGTGATACACACCCAACTTTTCCTGTAAAGTGTTTAATTATACTTTTCTCTCTAAAAACCAATTGTGCAAGTGTAAACAAAAGTAATAATATACAATAATTGACAAAACAATACGTTGTTAAAATTTATTAAACTTTAAATTAAAATATAATTTAATATTATTTATGACAAAATAATAGTTAATAATTGATTCTATATTATAAAACAAAAAGTTTTATTAAATTTATAAATCATTACATATTATTTTCTTAATTATAGATAATTTTGTTGCATATTGATTACATATTAAATAAATTTTAACAACGTAGGTAGTATATAGCACCCTTTTTAGATGTTATAAAAATATTTTTTTTATTTAGCGTTTGAAGGTGGACGAGAATTATAGACGTATTGAATTGTGCTGCTCTCAAAAAATTTTCTTATTTTATTTAGCATTATTCCTTAACATCCAGTCTGCTACAGTTTTCTTTAACTGCATCAATTTACCAAATCCCTTATCGTCGAATTGACACCATTGCATTTCTTCACCATCTCCGCTCCTATTTCTTAAAGAAAGGGTTTTTTTGGAGGGCCTCATTTTTCAAATACAATATTTTTGAATATCATATATTTAATCCATTCAAATGATAGACATTCGTTGTCCTTATAATGTCAGCAACGAGCCCAATTCTAGTGGTCACTATTACTACACTTCCTTTGACACCATAATCCTCGAATAGAATTCTGACATCTTCCTATTCCTATGTGCTCCATACATCAGAAATTTCTTCAACTTTCTAATAATCCACTTTTCCATTTGTGTTTTGGTTAAAAAACCCATGAGATCTCTCCCACAAATCTCTTTCAACGTGTTCTACTGTTGGAAATATTCGTGATACACACCCATCTTTTACCGTAAAGTGTTTAATTATACTTTTCTCTTTAAAAACCAATTGTTGCAAGTGTAATCAAAAGTAATAATATACAATAATTGACAAAACAATACGTTGTTAAAATTTATTAAACTTTAAATTATAATATAAATTAATATTATTTATGACAAAATAATAGTTAATAATTGATTCTATATTATTAAACAAAAAGTTTCATTAAATTTATAAATCATAACACATTAATTTATTAATTATAGATAATTTTGTTGTATATTGATTACATTTTAAATAAATTTTAACAACGTAGGTAGTATATAGCACCTTTTTAGATGTTATAAAAATTTTTTTTTATTTAGCGTTTGAAGGTGGACGAGAATTCTAGACGTATTGAATTGTCTTTGCTATCACTAATTTTCTTATTTTATTTAGCCTTATTCATTAACATCCGATTTGATACAGTTTTCTTTAATCGCATCAATTTACCCAAATCTCTTATCGTCGAAGTGACACCATTGCATTTTTTCATGCTCCTATTTCTTCAAGAAAGGGTTTTTTTGGAGGGCCTCCTTTTTCAAATACAATATTTTTAAATATAATATATTTAATCCATTCATTATCCTTAATAAAATTCTAGTGGTCACTATCTACACCTTAGACACTATAATCCTGAATAGAATTGACATCCACTCCTAATCCATAAATCGTCTAGTACGATAAGAAATTTCTTCAACTTTCTAATAATCCACTTTCCATTTGTGTTTTGGTTAAAAACCCATGTAATCTCTCCCACAAATCTCTCTGAACGTGTTCTACTGTTGGAAATATTCGTGATACACACCCAACTTCTTACTGTAAAGTGTTTAATTATACTTTTCTCTCTAAAAACCAATTGTGCAAGTGTAAACAAAAGTAATAATATACAATAATTGACAAAACAATACGTTGTTAAAATTTATTAAACTTTAAATTAAAATATAATTTAATATTATTTATGACAAAATAATAGTTAATAATTGATTCTATATTATAAAACAAAAAGTTTTATTAAATTTATAAATCATTACATATTATTTTCTTAATTATAGATAATTTTGTTGCATATTGATTACATATTAAATAAATTTTAACAACGTAGGTAGTATATAACACCCTTTTTAGATGTTATAAAAATATTTTTTTTATTTAGCGTTTGAAGGTGGACGAGAATTCTAGACGTATTGAATTGTCTTTGCTCTCAAAAATTTTCTTATTTTATTTAGCATTATTCCTTAACATCCATTTGCTACGATTTTCTTTAGCGCATCAATTTACCAAATCCCTTATCGTCGAATTGACACCATTGCATTTCTTCACCATCTCCGCTCCTATTTCTTAAAGAAAGGGTTTTTTTGGAGGGCCTCATTTTTCAAATACAATATTTTTGAATATCATATATTTAATCCATTCAAATGATAGACATTCGTTGTCCTTATAATGTCAGCAACGAGCCCAATTCTAGTGGTCACTATTACTACACTTCCTTTGACACCATAATCCTCGAATAGAATTCTGACATCTTCCTATTCCTATGTGCTCCATACATCAGAAATTTCTTCAACTTTCTAATAATCCACTTTTCCATTTGTGTTTTGGTTAAAAAACCCATGAGATCTCTCCCACAAATCTCTTTCAACGTGTTCTACTGTTGGAAATATTCGTGATACACACCCAACTTCTTACCGTAAAGTGTTTAATTATACTTTTCTCTTTAAAAACCAATTGTCTAAGTGTAATCAAAAGTAATAATATACAATAATTGACAAAACAATACGTTGTTAAAATTTATTAAACTTTAAATTATAATATAAATTAATATTATTTATGACAAAATAATAGTTAATAATTGATTCTATATTATTAAACAAAAAGTTTCATTAAATTTATAAATCATAACACATTAATTTCTTAATTATAGATAATTTTGTTGTATATTGATTACATTTTAAATAAATTTTAACAACGTAGGTAGTATATAGCACCTTTTTAGATGTTAAAAATTTTTTTTTTATTTAGCGTTTGAAGGTGGACGAGAATTCTAGACGTATTGAATTGTGCTTTGCTCTCACTGATTTTCTTATTTTATTTAGCCTTATTCATTAACATCCGAGTTTGATACGAGTTTTCTTTAATCGCATCAATTCACCAAATCTCTTATCGTCGAAGTGACACCATTGCATTTTTCACGCTCCTATTTCTTAAAGAAAGGGTTTTTTTGGAGGGCCTCATTTTTCAAATACAATATTTTTAAATATAATATATTTAATCCATTCATTATCCTCGTCCTTAATAAAATTCTAGTGGTCACTATCTTCCCACTCCTTTGACAATAATGCTCCATACATCGCTCCATACATGTCCGATAAGAAATTTCTTCAACTTTCTAATAATCCACTCTTCCATTTGTGTTTTGGTTAAAAAACCCATGTAATCTCTCCCACAAATCTCTCTGAACGTGTTCTACTGTTGGAAATATTCGTGATACACACCCAACTTCTTACTGTAAAGTGTTTAATTATACTTTTCTCTCTAAAAACCAATTGTGCAAGTGTAAACAAAAGTAATAATATACAATAATTGACAAAACAATACGTTGTTAAAATTTATTAAACTTTAAATTAAAATATAATTTAATATTATTTATGACAAAATAATAGTTAATAATTGATTCTATATTATAAAACAAAAAGTTTTATTAAATTTATAAATCATTACATATTAATTTCTTAATTATAGATAATTTTGTTGCATATTGATTACATATTAAATAAATTTTAACAACGTAGGTAGTATATAGCACCCTTTTTAGATGTTATAAAAATTTTTTTTATTTAGCGTTTGAAAGTGGACGAGAATTATAGACGTATTGAATTGTGTCTTTGCTCTCAAAAAATTTCTTATTTTATTTAGCATTATTCTTTAACATCCATTTGCTACAATTTTCTTTAATCGCATCAATTTACAAAATCTCTTATCGTCGAATTGACACCATTGCATTTCTTCACCATCTCCGCTCCTATTTCTTAAAGAAAGGGTTTTTTGGAGGGCCTCATTTTTCAAATACAATATTTTTGAATATCATATATTTAATCCATTCAAATGATAGACATTCGTTGTTCTTATAATGTCAAGAACGAGCCCAATTCTAGTGGTCACTATTACTACACTTCCTTTGACACCATAATCCTCGAATAGAATTCTGACATCTTCCTATTCCTATGTGCTCCATACATCAGAAATTTCTTCAACTTTCTAATAATCCACTTTTCCATTTGTGTTTTGGTTAAAAAACCCATAAGATCTCTCCCACAAATCTCTCTTAACGTGTTCTAATGTTGGAAATATTCGTGATACACACCCAACTTCTTACTGTAAAGTGTTTAATTATACTTTTCTCTCTAAAAACCAATTGTCCAAGTGTAATCAAAAGTAATAATATATAATTGACAAAACAATACGTTGTTAAAATTTATTAAACTTTAAATTAAAATATAAATTAATATTATTTATGACAAATTAATAGTTAATAATTGATTCTATATTATTAAACAAAAAGTTTCATTAAATTTATAAATCATTACACATTAATTTCTTAATTATAGATAATTTTGTTGTATATTGATTACATTTTAAATAAATTTTAACAACGTAGGTAGTATATAACACCTTTTTAGATGTTAAATTTTTTTTTTTTTTTATTTAGCGTTCGAAGGTGGACGAGAATTCTAGACGTATTGAATTGTGCTGCTCTCACTGATTTTCTTATTTTATTTAGCCTTATTCATTAACATCCAGTTTGATACAGTTTTCTTTAACTGCATCAATTTACCCAAATCTCATCAATTTACCCAAATCTCTTATCGTCGAAGTGACACCATTGCATTTTTTCACGCTCCTATTTCTTAAAGAAAGGGTTTTTTTGGAGTGCCTCATTTTTCAAATACAATATTTTTAAATATAATATATTTAATCCATTCATTATCCTCAACGAGCCCAATTCAAATTAAACTTCCTTAGACACATCTTCCCATCTTCCTATCCTAAGTGCTCCATACATCGTCCAGTACGATAAGAATTTCTTCAACTTTTTAATAATCCACTCTTGCATTTGTGTTTTGGTTAAAAAACCCATGTGATCTCTCCCACAAATCTCTTTTAACGTGTTCTACTATTGGAAATATTCGTGATACACACCCAACTTCTTACCGTAAAGTGTTTAATTATACTTTTCTCTCTAAAAACCAATTGTGCAAGTGTAATCAAAAGTAATAATATACAATAATTGACAAAACAATACGTTGTTAAAATTTATTAAACTTTAAATTAAAATATAATTTAATATTATTTATGACAAAATAATAGTTAATAATTGATTTAATATTATTAAACAAAAAGTTTTATTAAATTTATAAATCATTACACATTAATTTCTTAATTATAGATAATTTTGTTGCATATTGATTACATTTTAAATAAATTTTAACAACGTAGTATATAGCCCCCTTTATAGATGTTATAAAAATATTTTTTTTATTTAGCGTTTGAAGGTGTACGAGAATTCTAGACGTATTGAATTGTGCTGCTCTCACTAATTTTCTTATTTTATTTAGCCTTATTCATTAACATCCAGTCTTCTACAATTTTCTTTAACTGCATCAATTTACCAAATCTCTTATCGTCGAAGTGACACCATTGCATTTCTTCACCATCTTCGCTCCTATTTCTTAAAGAAATGGTTTTTTTGGAGGGCCTCATTTTACAAATACAATATTTTTAAATATCATATATTTAATCCATTCAAATGATAGACATTCGTTGTCCTTATACTGTCAGCAACGAGCCCAATTCTAGTGGTCACTATTACTACACTTCCTTTGACACCATAATCCTCGAATAGAATTCTGACATCTTCCTACTCCTAAGTGCTCCATACATCGTCTAGTACGATAAGAAATTTCTTTTTACGCAACTTTCTAATAATCCAATCTTGGATTTGTGTTTTGGTTAAAAAACCCATATGATCTCTCCCACAAATCTCTCTTAACGTGTTCTACTGTTGGAAATATTGGTGATACACACCCAACTTCTTAATGTGAAGTGTTTAATTATACTTTTCTCTCTATAAAACAATTGTGCTAGTGTAATCAAAAGTAATAATATACAATAATTGACAAAACAATACGTCGTTAAAATTTATTAAACTTTAAATTAAAATATATTTTAATATTATTTATGACAAAATAATAGTTTATAATTGATTCTATATTATAAAACAAAAAGTTTCATTAATTTTATAAATCATTACACATAAATTTCTTAATTATAGATAATTTAGTTGCATATTGATTAAATATTAAATAAATTTTAACAACGTACGTAGTATATAGCACCTTTTTTAGATGTTATAAAAATATTTTTTTTTATTTAGGGTTTGAAGGTGGACGAGAATTCTAGACGTATTGAATTGTGCAAAGCTCTCACTAATTTTCTTATTTTATTTAGCCTTATTCATTAACATCCCCGCACCTATTCCTTAAAGAAAGGGTTTTTTGGAGGGCCTCATTTTTCAAATACAATATTTTTAAATATCATATATTTAATCCATTCAAATGATAGACATTCGTCGTTGTCCTTATAGTGTAAGCAACGAGCCCAATTCTAGTGGTCACTATTACTACACTTCCTTTGACACCATAATCCTCGAATAAATTTCGACATCTTACCACTCCTAAGTGCTCCATACGTCGTCAATACGATAAGAAATTTCTTCAACTTTCTAACAAATCCACTCTTTCATTTGTGTTTTGGTTAAAAAACCCATGTGATCTCTCCCACAAATCTCTCTGAACGTGTTCTACTGTTGGAAATATTCGTGATACACACCCAACTTCTTACTGTAAAGTGTTTAATTATACTTTTCTCTCTAAAAACCAATTGTGCAAGTGTAATCAAAAGTAATAATATACAATAATTGACAAAACAATACGTTGTTAAAATTTATTAAACTTTAAATTAAAATATAATTTAATATTATTTATGACAAAATAATAGTTAATAATTGATTATATATTATAAAACAAAAAGTTTCATTAAATTTATAAATCATTACATATTAATTTCTTAATTATAGATAATTTTGTTGCATATTGATTACATATTAAATAAATTTTAACAACGTAGGTAGTATATAGCACACTTTTTAGATGTAATAAAAATATTTTTTTTTATTTAGCGTTTGATGGTGGACAAGAATTCTAGATGTATTGAATTGTCTTTGCTCTCACTAATTTTCTTATTTTATTTAGCCTTATTCATTAACATCCATCGCTACGTTTTCTTGAGTGCATCAATTTACTAAATCTCTTATCGTCGAAGCGACACAATTGCATTTCTTCACCATCTCCGCTCCTATTTCTTAAAGAAAGGGTTTTTTTGGAGGGCCTCATTTTTCAAATACAATATTTTTAAATATCATATATTTAATCCATTCAAATGATAGACGTTGTCCTTATAGTGTCAGCAACGAGCCCAATTCTAATGGTCACTATTACTACACTTCCATTGACACCATAATCCTCGAATAGAATTCTGACATCTTCCCACTCCTAAGTGCTCCATAAATCGTCCAGTACGATAAGAAATTTCTTCAACTTTCTAACAAATCCACTCTTCCATTTGTGTTTTGGTTAAAAAACCCATATGATCTCTCCCACAAATCTCTCTAACGTGGTTTGGAAATATTGGTGATACACACCCAACTTCTTAATGTAAAGTGTTTAACTATACTTTTCTCTCTAAAACCAATTGTGCAAGTGTAATCAAAAGTAATAATATACAATAATTGACAAAACAATACGTTGTTAAAATTTATTAAACTTTAAATTAAAATATAATTTAATATATTTTTTTGACAAAATAATAGTTAATAATTGATTCTATATTATAAAACAAAAAGTTTCATTAAATTTATAAATCATAACATATTAATTTTTTTAATTATATATAATTTTGTTGCATATTGATTAATATTAAATAAATTTTAACAACGTAGGTAGTATATAGCACCATTTTTAGATGTTATAAAAATATTTTTTTTTATTTAGCGTTTGAAGGTGGACGAGAATTCTAGAAGTTTATAATATTGAATTTTATTTAGCTTAGCTTTTGTGATTAATTTTCTTATTTTATTTAGCCTTATTCATTAACATTAATTAAGTCTGCTACAGTTTTCTTTAAGTCGCATCAATTTACCAAATCTCTTATCGTCGAAGGGACACCATTGCATTTCTTCACCATCTCCGCTCCTATTTCTTAAAGAAAGGGTTTTTTTGGAGGGTCTCATTTTTCAAAGACAATATTTTTAAATATCATATATTTAATCCATTCGAATGATAGACATTCGTTGTCCTTATAGTGTCAGCAACGAGCCCAATTCTAGTGGTCACTATTACTACACTTCCTTTGACACCATAATCCTCGAATAGAATTCGACATCTTACCACTCCTAAGTGCTCCATACATCGTCTAGTACGATAAGAAATTTCTTGCAACTTTCTAATAATCCAATCTTTAATTTGTGTTTTGGTTAAAAAACCCATGTGATCTCTCCCACAAATCTCTCTCGAACGTGTTCTACTTTTGGAAATATTCGTGATACACAATCAACTTCTTAATGTGAAGTGTTTAATTATACTTTTCTCTCTAAAAACAAATGTGCAAGTGTAATCAAAAGTAATAATATACAATAATTGACAAAACAATACGTTGTTAAAATTTATTAAACTTTAAATTAAAATATAATTTAATATTATTTATGACAAAATAATAGTTAATAATTGATTCTATATTATAAAACAAAAAGTTTCATTAAATTTATAAATCATTACACATTAATTTCTTAATTATAGATAATTTTGTTACATATTGATTACATATTAAATAAATTTTAACAACGTACGTAGTATAGCACCCTTTTTAGATGTTATAAAAATATTTTTTTTTATTTAGCGTTTTGAAGGTGGGCGAGAATTCTAGAAGTTTATAATATTAGAATTTTATTTAGCTTAGCTTTTGTGATTGAATTATGCTGCTCTCATTGATTTTCTTATGATATTTAGCCTTATTAATTAAGTCTGCTACAGTTTTCTTTAAGTAAATCAATTTACCCAAATCTCTTATCGTCGAAGGGACACCATTGCATTTTTCACCATCTCCGCTCCTATTTCTTAAAGAAATTGTTTTTTGGAGGGTCTCATTTTTCAAAGACAATATTTTTAAATATCATATATTTAATCCATTCGAATGATAGACATTCGTTGTCCTTATAGTGTCGGCAACGCGCCCAATTCTAGTGGTCACTATTACTACACTTCCTTTGACACCATCATCCTTGAATAGAATTCTGACATCTTCCCACTCCTAAGTGCTCCATACATCGTCTAGTACGATAAGAAATTTCTTCTTATGCAACTTTCTAATAATCCAATCTTGCATTTGTGTTTTGGTTAAAAAACCCATGTGATCTCTCTCACAAATCTCTCTGAACGTGTTCTACTTTTGGAAATATTGGTGATACACCCAACTTCTTAATGTGAAGTGTTTAATTATACTTTTCTCTCTAAAAAACAAATGTGCTAGTGTAATCAAAAGTAATAATATACAATAATTGACAAAACAATACGTTGTTAAAATTTATTAAACTTTAAATTAAAATATAATTTAATATTATTTATGACAAAATAATAGTTAATAATTGATTCTATATTATAAAACAAAAAGTTTCATTAAATTTATAAATCATTACACATTAATTTCTTAATTATAGATAATTTTGTTACATATTGATTACATATTAAATAAATTTTAACAACGTACGTAGTATAGCACCCTTTTTAGATGTTATAAAAATATTTTTTTTTATTTAGCGTTTGAAGGCGAGAATTCTAGAAGTTTATAATATTAGAATTTTATTTAGCTTAGCTTTTGTGATTGAATTGTGCTGCTCTCATTGATTTTCTTATGATATTTAGCCTTATTAATTAACATCCAGTCTGCTGCAGTTTTCTTTAAGTGAATCAATTTACCCAAATCTCTTATCGTCGAAGGGACACCATTGCATTTTTTCACCATCTCCGCTCCTATTTCTTTAAGAAAGGGTTTTTTTGGAGGGCCTCATTTTTCAAATACAATATTTTTAAATATCATATATTTAATCCATTCAAATGATAGACATTCGTTGTCCTTATAGTGTGAGCAACTAGCCCAATTCAAGTGGTCACTATTACTACACTTCCTTAGACACTATCATCTTCGAATAGAATTCTAACATCTTCCTACTCCTAAGTGCTCCATACATCGTCTAGTACGATAAGAAATTTCTTCTTATGCAACTTTCTAATAATCCAATTTGCATTTGTGTTTTGGTTAAAAACCCATGTGATTTCTCCCACAAATCTCTCTCGAACGTGTTCTACTGTTGGAAATATTCGTGATACACACCCAACTTCTTACTGTAAATTGTTTAATTATAATTTTCTCTCTAAAAACCAATTGTGCAAATGTAATCAAAAGTAATAATATACAATAATTGACAAAACAATACGTTGTTAAAATTTATTAAACTCTAAATTAAAATATAATTTAATATTATTTATGACAAAATAATAGTTAATAATTGATTCTATATTATAAAACAAAAGTTTCATTAAATTTATAAATCATTACATATTAATTTCTTAATTATAGATAATTTTGTTGCATATTGATTACATATTAAATAAATTTTAACAACGTAGGTATTATATAGCACCTTTTTAGATGTTATAAAAATATTTTTTTTTTTTTTTTTAGCGTTTGAAGGTGGACGAGAATTCTAGACGTATTGAATTGTGTCTTTGCTCTCACTAATTTTCTTATTTTATTTAGCCTTATTCATTAACATCCAGTTTGCTACGTTTTCTTTAAGCGTATCAATTTACTAAATCTCTTATTGTCAAGCGACACCATTGCATTTCTTCACCATCTCCGCTCTTATTTCTTAAAGAAAGGGTTTTTTGGAGGGCCTCATTTTTCAAATACAATATTTTCAAATATCATATATTTAATCCATTCAAATGATAGACATTCGTTGTCCTTATAGTGTAAGCAACTAGCCAACAAGCTAGTGGTCACTATTACTACACTTCCATTGACACCATAATCCTCGAATAGAATTCTGACATCTTCCCACTCCTAAGTGCTCCATACATCGTCCAGTACGATAAGAAATTTCTTCAACTTTCTAACAAATCCACTCTTCCATTTGTGTTTTGGTTAAAAAACCATCTCTCCCACAAATCTCTCTCAACGGGTTTGCAAATATTCGTGATACACACCCAACTTCTTACTGTAAAGTGTTTAACTATACTTTTCTCTCTAAAAACCAATTGTGCAAGTGTAATCAAAAGTAAAAATATACAATAATTGACAAAACAATACGTTGTTAAAATTTATTAAACTTTAAATTAAAATATAATTTAATAATATTTTTGACAAAATAATAGTTAATAATTGATTCTATATTATAAAACAAAAAGTTTCATTAAATTTATAAATCATAACATATTAATTTCTTAATTATAGATAATTTTGTTGCATATTGATTGAATATTAAATAAATTTTAACAACGTAGGTAGTATATAGCACCCTTTTTAGATGTTATAAAAATATTTTTTTTTATTTAGGGTTTGAAGGTGGACGAGAATTCTAGACGTATTGAATTGTCTTTGCTCTCACTAATTTTCTTATTTTATTTAGCCTTATTCATTAACATCCAAATCTGCTAAAGTTTTCTTTAACCGCATCAATTTACCAAATCTCTTATCGTCGAAGCGACACCATTGCATTTCTTCACCATCTCCGCACCTATTCCTTAAAGAAAGGGTTTTTTGGAGGGCCTCATTTTTCAAATACAATATTTTTAAATATCATATATTTAATCCATTCAAATGATAGACATTCGTCGTTGTCCTTATAGTGTAAGCAACGAGCCCAATTCTAGTGGTCACTATTACTACACTTCCTTTGACACCATAATCCTCGAATAAATTCTGACATCTTACCACTCCTAAGTGCTCCATACGTCGTCAATACGATAAGAAATTTCTTCAACTTTCTAACAAATCCACTCTTTCATTTGTGTTTTGGTTAAAAAACCCATGTGATCTCTCCCACAAATCTCTCTGAACGTGTTCTACTGTTGGAAATATTCGTGATACACACCCAACTTCTTACTGTAAAGTGTTTAATTATACTTTTCTTTCTAAAAACCAATTGTGCAAGTGTAATCAAAAGTAATAATATACAATAATTGACAAAACAATACGTTGTTAAAATTTATTAAACTTTAAATTAAAATATAATTTAATATTATTTATGACAAAATAATAGTTAATAATTGATTATATATTATAAAACAAAAAGTTTCATTAAATTTACTAGTCAACGGGCACGTGCGTTGCACGTGAAGCAAATAGAGATGTTCTGATAACACTTGAGCACTTTTCTTTTTCAGAAAAACCACAATAGAAAAAATTAAAGTTTAATTTTTTTTTATTGTTGCATGTGTAGGTGTTTCGTGTAGAAGTTTGGAGTAAATGACAAATATCTCAACCAAACTTATGTGATCATCAAACCTAAATTATATAGGAGAGAAATATAAATTAATCAACAGTTATACGACATGAATTTTTTAAGTAAAACAAAAATAATATCACGGAGCAGAAAAAATCCAAAGAATAGAACTAAGAATATGAGTATTGAACCAATTACAATGGCCATTACATAGGCTCGATTAATAGAGGGAGCAGGGGCATATGCTTGTGGAAGTGCTAAGCCTCGCAGTGTGCAGTATTGCTTGATCGGTAAAGAACAATTTTTCGGAAGGTAACCTTTGATTCTCTGTTTTTGGAAAAATTGATGAAGTCATGACTCAATGTGTTACAGATATTGCAAGGAATGTATTCAATGTGTTACAGATATTGCCAAAAGTCCAATAACCAGAAACAGCAGAGGAGTAGAATGTAAAGAATATCACAATGTAACACATCAGAAGGCCTTTAACCATCTTTCCAGTAGTTGGGGGAGCAAGAGTGGCCTGAATGAACACATGCATGTTGTAGTTAAGAAATTTAAATCTTATATGGTTAAATTATAATTAGTATAATAAAGTAAGAGCTCGATCCGGAGTAGTACTTGAATTTCCGGCAGTATCCCGTTCCCAAAAATTGTAGCTAAAATGGAGATGGAAGAAAATGCATCGAATACTGCATCGATTCGAATGGTTAAGGGAGTAATCTCTCTTTGGAGCATTTTTGCCGATCCCTACAATTAATAAAGCTCCAATTCAATTATGTTGTATGGAAATCTTTTAGCAATGTGAACTCAAGGTCAAAACAATAATATACTATCACTGATAGTGGAAAATTATATACTAACATAAAACCATTTCAGTGATGAGATGGCCTCTTTGCAAGCAGAGAAACTCATAGCTAATGCTTGATGTGAAATAATCTTCCTGTGGTAGTACCTAATAGCAACAAAAAACAAAAATGAAAAAATAAAAACAAAAGCAACAACCTTGGATTGAATTCCATATGCCAAAGCAGATCATCTCTTCTCCTCCTCAAACTCAATCTATTCGATTGTGCTCTAGGTAGATAAATATAGGTGTCTACATGAGATCAATATATGTGTAAAACATAGCCACTAAATTAATAGAACTATATGAAAAAAATATTAGTGTGTGGAACATCTCTATCTCTATCAAATAAAAAGAGGTTTCTATAACCAAATGAAAAAAGAAAAACAAAAGCAACAACCTTGGATTGAATTTCATATGCCAAAGCAGATCATCTCTTCTCCTCCTCAAACTCAATCTTTTCGATTGTGCTCTAGGTAGATAAATATAGGTGTCTCGCATGAGATCAATATAACATATAAATATTCAAGTCTTGAACATACCGAAGAAAAACAATTTTCATAGAAAGCACCGTCTTCTGGGCGCGTTTGCATTAACAAATGCAACCGACCAACCAATCAATAGGAGACTAACACATCAAATTACAACCAAAATCACAAATTACAAATGAGAAATCCAAATCACACTGACCCAACTCAGATTGAGAAGAACAAATCACAACACCCACATCACCAACCAATGCAAATCACATACAACACCAAAAACACCCACCAAAGAAACATCAACAACAAAACAACCAAAACCCCCAAATCCACAACCAAGAGAGACAATAACAGAATCGGATCAGTCCAAAACAATCCCCAAAAACCACAGCATGCATACCTCAAGCCCTCCCTAAACATTCCTCAACCAAAACAAAAAAATGGGCAAACCCCTACTCATCAAAAACATCAAGGATTCAGCAAACCAGACAATACCCATTAACGAAAAGATTGAAAAAACACAAAATCTGCAAAAACCCACCTCGGAAATCACCAAAAACAGGCTTGTAAGGCCAGAAATGGCCGAGAAATGACCCGACAAAGCGGTTTTTTTGCAGTGTTGGGGTTGTGAGAGAGAGGGAGGCGGTTCGGTGTGGTGTGGCCGCCGTTGCGATGTATTCTTCTGCGCTTAGATCGCGAATCGGCGAAGAGGAATCTGATGAAGAAGACGAATCGGCGAATCGGCGAATCGGCGAAGAGGACTGGTTTTGTCCCTGTTCTTTCGGCGAATCGGCGAAGACGGCGGTCGCGATGCGACGATGAAGAAGACGAATCGGCGAAGAGGAAGAAGAAGAAATCGAAGACCGCGGTCGCGGAATTGTTTTTTTCGTTTTTTTTTGGGCGAATCGGCGAAGAGGAAGAAGAGGCGTGGAAGAGGAAGAAGAGGCGTGGACCATTTTGTTTTTCAATTCGACGGAACTGTCAATTTTGAAGGGTTTTTTTATGTGAAACCGTCAATTAAATTAGATTTGATAATTAACTTACAAAATAATCCTTTTTTTGAATTGTTTTTATTTAAGTTAATAAGGGCATACTTGGGAGATTTAGCCAAAAAGGCTTCACGGTTACAAAATTTCTTATGCCTGTTCTTTATTTATTTTTCTTCTTCACGGTTAACCGTTTGGGGATTGCTATTATAATGAATTTAGATTAGGTAGTATATAGCACCCTTTTTAGATGTTATAAAAATATTTTTTTTTTTAGCGTTTGAAGGTGTACGAGAATTCTAGACGTATTGAATTGTGCTGCTCTCACTAATTTTCTTATTTTATTTATCCTTATTCATTAACATCCAGTCTGCTACAGTTCTCTTTAACTGCATCAATTTACCAAATCTCTTATCGTCGAAGCGACACCATTGCATTTCTTCACCATCTCCGCTCCTATTCCTTAAAGAAAGGGTTTTTTTGGAGGGCCTCATTTTTCAAATACAATATTTTTAAATATCATATATTTAATCCATTCAAATGATAGACATTCTTCGTTGTCCTTATAGTGTAAGCAACGAGCCCAATTCTAGTGGTCACTATTACTACACTTCCTTTGACACCATAATCCTCGAATAGAATTCTAACATCTTACCACTCCTAAGTGCTCCATACATCGTCCAGTACAATAAGAAATTTCTTCAACTTTCTAACAAATCCACTCTTTAATTTGTGTTTTGGTTAAAAAACCCATGTGATCTCTCCCACAAATCTCTCTGAACGTGTTCTACTGTTGGAAATATTCGTGATACACACCCAACTTCTTACTGTAAAGTGTTTAATTATACTTTTCTCTCTAAAAACCAAATGTGCAAGTGTAATCAAAAGTAATAATATACAATAATTGACAAAACATTACGTTGTTAAAATTTATTAAACTTTAAATTAAAATATAATTTAATATTATTTATGACAAAATAATAGTTAATAATTGATTATATATTATAAAACAAAAAGTTTCATTAAATTTATAAATCATTACATATTAATTTCTTAATTATAGATAATTTTGTTGCATATTGATTACATATTAAATAAATTTTAACAACGTAGGTAGTATATAGCACCCTTTTTAGATGTTATAAAAATTTTTTTTATTTAGCGTTTGAAAGTGTACGAGAATTCTAGACGTATTGAATTGTGTCTTTGCTCTCACTAATTTTCTTATTTTATTTAGCCTTATTCATTAACATCCAGTTTGCTACAATTTTCTTTAACCGCATCAATTTACGAAATCTCTTATTGTCGAGGCGACAACATTGCATTTATTCACCATCTCCGCTCCTATTTCTTAAAGAAATTGTTTGTTTGGAGGGCCTCATTTATCAAATACAATATTTTTAAATATCATATATTTAATCCATTCAAATGATAGACATTCGTTGTTCTTATAGTGTCAGCAACGAGCTCAATTCTAGTGGTCACTATTACTACACTTCCTTTGACACCATAATCCTCGAATAGAATTCTGACATCTTCCCACTCCTAAGTGCTCCATACATCGTCTAGTACGATAAGAAATTTCTTCTTATGCAACTTTGTAATAATCCTATCTAGCATTTGTGTTTTGGTTAAAAAACCCATGTGATCTCTCCCACAAATCTCTCTCGAACGTGTTCTCTTGTTGGAAATATTCGTGATACACACCCAACTTCTTCTTTGTAAAGTGTTTAATTATACTTTTCTCTCTAAAAACCAATTTTGCAAGTGTAATCAAAAGTAATAATATACAATAATTGACAAAACAATACGTTGTTAAAATTTATTAAACTTTAAATTAAAATGTAATTTAATATTATTTATGACAAAATAATAGTTAATAATTGATTCTATATTATAAAACAAAAAGTTTCATTAAATTTATAAATCATTACATATTAATTTCTTAATTATAGATAATTTTGTTGCATATTGATTACATATTAAATAAATTTTAACAACGTCTGTAGTATATAGCACCCTTTTTAGATGTTATAAAAATATTTTTTTTTATTTAGCGTTTGAAGGTGGACGAGAATTCTAGATGTATTGAATTGTGCTGCTCTCACTAATTTTCTTATATTATTTAGCCTTATTCATTAACATCCAGTTTGCTACAGTTTTCTTTAACTGCATCAATATACCAAATCTCTTATCGTCGAAGCGACAGAATTGCATTTCTTCACCATCTACGCTCCTATTTCTTAAAGAAAGGGTTTTTTTTGGAGTGCCTCATTTTTCAAATACAATATTTTTAAATATCGTATATTTAATAATCCAATTTAGCGTTTGTGTTTTGGTTAGAAAACCCATGTGATTTCTCCCACAAATCTCTCTGAACGTGTTCTACTGTTGGAAATATTCGTGATACACACCCAACTTCTTACTGTAAATTGTTTAATTATAATTTTCTCTCTAAAAACCAATTGTGCAAATGTAATCAAAAGTAATAATATACAATAATTGACAAAACAATACGTTGTTAAAATTTATTAAACTCTAAATTAAAATATAATTTTATATTATTTATGAGAAAATAATAGTTAATAATTGATTCTATATTATAAAACAAAAAGTTTCATTAAATTTATAAATCATTACATATTAATTTCTTAATTATAGATAATTTTGTTGCATATTGATTACATATTAAATAAATTTTAACAACGTAGGTATTATATAGCACCCTTTTTAGATGTTATAAAAATATTTTTTTTTTTTAGCGTTTGAAGGTGGACGAGAATTCTAGACGTATTGAATTGTGCTGCTCTCACTAATTTTCTTATTTTAATAATCCAATTTAGCGTTTGTGTTTTGGTTAGAAAACCCATGTGATTTCTCCCACAAATCTCTCTGAACGTGTTTTACTGTTGGAAATATTCGTGATACACACCCAACTTCTTACTGTAAATTGTTTAATTATAATTTTCTCTCTAAAAACCAATTGTGCAAATGTAATCAAAAGTAATAATATACAATAATTGACAAAATAAACTCTAAATTAAAATATAATTTAATATTATTTATGAGAAAATAATAGTTAATAATTGATTCTATATTATAAAACAAAAAGTTTCATTAAATTTATAAATCATTACATATTAATTTCTTAATTATAGACAATTTTGTTGCATATTGATTACATATTAAATAAATTTTAACAACGTAGGTATTATATAGCACCCTTTTTAGATGTTATAAAAATATTTTTTTTTTTTAGCGTTTGAAGGTGGACGAGAATTCTAGACGTATTGAATTGTGCTGCTCTCACTAATTTTCTTATTTTATTTAGCCTTATTAATTAACATCCAGTTTGCTACAGTTTTCTTTAACTGTATCAATTTACTAAATCTCTTATTGTCGAAGCGACACCATTGCATTTCTTCACCATCTCCGCTCCTATTTCTTAAAGAAAGGGTTTTTTTTGGAGGGCCTCATTTTTCAAATACAATATTTTTTAAATATCATATATTTAATCCATTCAAATGATAGACATTCGTTGTCCTTATAGTGTCAGCAACGAGCCCAATTCTAGTGGTCACTATTACTACACTTCCATTGACACCATAATCCTCGAATAGAATTCTGACATCTTCCCACTCCTAAGTGCTCCATAAATCGTCCAGTACGATAAGAAATTTCTTCAACTTTCTAACAAATCCACTCTTCCATTTGTGTTTTGGTTAAAAAACCCATGTGATCTCTCCCACAAATCTCTCTCAACGGGTTTGGAAATATTCGTGATACACACCCAACTTCTTACTGTAAAGTGTTTAACTATACTTTTCTCTCTAAAAACCAATTGTGCAAGTGTAATCAAAAGTAATAATATACAATAATTGACAAAACAATACGTTGTTAAAATTTATTAAACTTTAAATTAAAATATAATTTAATAATATTTTTTTGACAAAATAATAGTTAATAATTGATTTTAT
Organism: Stephania yunnanensis; assembly: GCA_039657365.1. Taxonomy (NCBI): domain Eukaryota; kingdom Viridiplantae; phylum Streptophyta; class Magnoliopsida; order Ranunculales; family Menispermaceae; genus Stephania; species Stephania yunnanensis. The sequence continues at coordinate 9,105,435 of CM077582.1, forward strand.
ATTATAAAACAAAAAGTTTCATTAAATTTATAAATCATAACATATTAATTTCTTAATTATAGATAATTTTGTTGCATATTGATTGAATATTAAATAAATTTTAACAACGTAGGTAGTATATAGCACCCTTTTTAGATGTTATAAAAATATTTTTTTTTATTTAGCGTTTGAAGGTGGACGAGAATTCTAGACGTATTGAATTGTGCAGCTCTCACTAATTTTCTTATTTTATTTAGCCTTATTCATTAACATCCAGTCTGCTACAGTTTTCTTTAACTGCATCAATTTACCAAATCTCTTATCGTCGAAGCGACACCATTGCATTTCTTCACCATCTCCGCTCCTATTCTTTAAAGAAAGGGTTTTTTTGGAGGGCCTCATTTTTCAAATACAATATTTTTAAATATCATATATTTAATCCATTCAAATGATAGACATTCGTCGTTGTCCTTATAGTGTAAGCAACGAGCCCAATTCTAGTGGTCACTATTACTACACTTCCTTTGACACCATAATCCTCGAATATAATTCTGACATCTTACCACTCCTAAGTGCTCCATACATGTCCAGTACAATAAGAAATTTCTTCAACTTTCTAACAAATCCACTCTTTAATTTGTGTTTTGGTTAAAAAACCCATGTGATCTCTCCCACAAATCTCTCTGAACGTGTTCTACTGTTGGAAATATTCGTGATACACACCCAACTTCTTACTGTAAAGTGTTTAATTATACTTTTCTCTCTAAAAACCAATTGTGCAAGTGTAATCAAAAGTAATAATATACAATAATTGACAAAACATTACGTTGTTAAAATTTATTAAACTTTAAATTAAAATATAATTTAATATTATTTATGACAAAATAATAGTTAATAATTGATTATATATTATAAAACAAAAAGTTTCATTAAATTTATAAATCATTACATATTAATTTCTTAATTATAGATAATTTTGTTGCATATTGATTACATATTAAATAAATTTTAACAACGTAGGTAGTATATAGCACCCTTTTTAGATGTTATAAAAATGTTTTTTTTTATTTAGCGTTTGAAAGTGTACGAGAATTCTAGACGTATTGAATTGTCCGCTTTCTCACTAATTTTCTTATTTTATTTAGCCTTATTCCTTAACATCCAGTTTGCTACAATTTTCTTTAACTGCATCAATTTACAAAATCTCTTATTGTCGAAGCGACAACATTGCATTTATTCACCATCTCCGCTCCTATTTCTTAAAGAAATTGTTTGTTTGGAGGGCCTCATTTTTCAAATACAATATTTTTAAATATCATATATTTAATCCATTCAAATGATAGACATTCGTTGTTCTTATAGTGTCAGCAACGAGCTCAATTCTAGTGGTCACTATTACTACACTTCCTTTGACACCATAATCCTCGAATAGAATTCTGACATCTTCCCACTCCTAAGTGCTCCATACATCGTCTAGTACGATAAGAAATTTCTTCTTATGCAACTTTGTAATAATCCTATCTAGCATTTGTGTTTTGGTTAAAAAACCCATGTGATCTCTCCCACAAATCTCTCGAACGTGTTCTCTTGTTGGAAATATTCGTGATACACACCCAACTTCTTTATCGTAAAGTGTTTAATTATACTTTTCTCTCTAAAAACCAATTTTGCAAGTGTAATCAAAAGTAATAATATACAATAATTGACAAAACAATACGTTGTTAAAATTTATTAAACTTTAAATTAAAATGTAATTTAATATTATTTATGACAAAATAATAGTTAATAATTGATTCTATATTATAAAACAAAAAGTTTCATTAAATTTATAAATCATTACATATTAATTTCTTAATTATAGATAATTTTGTTGCATATTGATTACATATTAAATAAATTTTAACAACGTCGTAGTATATAGCACCCTTTTTAGATGTTATAAAAATATTTTTTTTTATTTAGCGTTTGAAGGTGGACGAGAATTCTAGATGTATTGAATTGTGCTGCTCTCACTAATTTTCTTATATTATTTAGCCTTATTCATTAACATCCAGTTTGCTACAGTTTTCTTTAACTGCATCAATATACCAAATCTCTTATCGTCAAGCTTATTAATTGCATTTCTTCACCATCTCCGCTCCTATTTCTTAAAGAAAGGGTTTTTTTTGGAGTGCCTCATTTTTCAAATACAATATTTTTAAATATCGTATATTTAATACATTCAAATGATAGACATTCGTTGTCCTTATAGTGTGAGCAACGAGCCCAATTCAAGTGGTCACTATTACTACACTTCCTTAGACACTATAATCCTCGAATAGAATTCTGACATCTTCCTACTCCTAAGTGCTCCATACATCGTCTAGTACGATAAGAAATTTCTTCTTATGCAACTTTCTAATAATCCAATTTAGCGTTTGTGTTTTGGTTAGAAAACCCATGTGATTTCTCCCACAAATCTCTCTGAACGTGTTCTACTGTTGGAAATATTCGTGATACACACCCAACTTCTTACTGTAAATTGTTTAATTATAATTTTCTCTCTAAAAACCAATTGTGCAAATGTAATCAAAAGTAATAATATACAATAATTGACAAAACAATACGTTGTTAAAATTTATTAAACTCTAAATTAAAATATAATTTAATATTATTTATGAGAAAATAATAGTTAATAATTGATTCTATATTATAAAACAAAAAGTTTCATTAAATTTATAAATCATTACATATTAATTTCTTAATTATAGATAATTTTGTTGCATATTGATTACATATTAAATAAATTTTAACAACGTAGGTATTATATAGCACCCTTTTTAGATGTTATAAAAATATTTTTTTTTTAGCGTTTGAAGGTGGACGAGAATTCTAGACGTATTGAATTGTGCTGCTCTCACTAATTTTCTTATTTTATTTAGCCTTATTCATTAACATCCAGTTTGCTACAGTTTTCTTTAACTGTATCAATTTACTAAATCTCTTATTGTCGAAGCGACACCATTGCATTTCTTCACCATCTCCGCTCTTATTTCTTAAAGAAAGGGTTTTTTTGGAGGGCCTCATTTTTCAAATACAATATTTTCAAATATCATATATTTAATCCATTCAAATGATAGACATTCGTTGTCCTTATAGTGTCAGCAACAAGCCCAATTCTAGTGGTCACTATTACTACACTTCCATTGACACCATAATCCTCGAATAGAATTCTGACATCTTCCCACTCCTAAGTGCTCCATACATCGTCCAGTACGATAAGAAATTTCTTCAACTTTCTAACAAATCCACTCTTCCATTTGTGTTTTGGTTAAAAAACCATCTCTCCCACAAATCTCTCTCAACGGGTTTGCAAATATTCGTGATACACACCCAACTTCTTACTGTAAAGTGTTTAACTATACTTTTCTCTCTAAAAACCAATTGTGCAAGTGTAATCAAAAGTAAAAATATACAATAATTGACAAAACAATACGTTGTTAAAATTTATTAAACTTTAAATTAAAATATAATTTAATAATATTTTTTTGACAAAATAATAGTTAATAATTGATTCTATATTATAAAACAAAAAGTTTCATTAAATTTATAAATCATAACATATTAATTTCTTAATTATAGATAATTTTGTTGCATATTGATTGAATATTAAATAAATTTTAACAACGTAGGTAGTATATAGCACCCTTTTTAGATGTTATAAAAATATTTTTTTTTATTTAGGGTTTGAAGGTGGACGAGAATTCTAGACGTATTGAATTGTGCAGCTCTCACTAATTTTCTTATTTTATTTAGCCTTATTCATTAACATCCAGTCTGCTAAAGTTTTCTTTAACTGCATCAATTTACCAAATCTCTTATCGTCGAAGCGACACCATTGCATTTCTTCACCATCTCCGCACCTATTCCTTAAAGAAAGGGTTTTTTTGGAGGGCCTCATTTTTCAAATACAATATTTTTAAATATCATATATTTAATCCATTCAAATGATAGACATTCGTCGTTGTCCTTATAGTGTAAGCAACGAGCCCAATTCTAGTGGTCACTATTACTACACTTCCTTTGACACCATAATCCTCGAATAAATTCTGACATCTTACCACTCCTAAGTGCTCCATACGTCGTCCAATACGATAAGAAATTTCTTCAACTTTCTAACAAATCCACTCTTTCATTTGTGTTTTGGTTAAAAAACCCATGTGATCTCTCCCACAAATCTCTCTGAACGTGTTCTACTGTTGGAAATATTCGTGATACACACCCAACTTCTTACTGTAAAGTGTTTAATTATACTTTTCTCTCTAAAAACTAATTGTGCAAGTGTAATCAAAAGTAATAATATACAATAATTGACAAAACAATACGTTGTTAAAATTTATTAAACTTTAAATTAAAATATAATTTAATATTATTTATGACAAAATAATAGTTAATAATTGATTATATATTATAAAACAAAAAGTTTCATTAAATTTATAAATCATTACATATTAATTTCTTAATTATAGATAATTTTGTTGCATATTGATTACATATTAAATAAATTTTAACAACGTAGGTAGTATATAGCACACTTTTTAGATGTAATAAAAATATTTTTTTTTATTTAGCGTTTGATGGTGGACAAGAATTCTAGATGTATTGAATTGTGCTGCTCTCACTAATTTTCTTATTTTATTTAGCCTTATTCATTAACATCCAGTCTGCTACAGTTTTCTTTAACTGCATCAATTTACTAAATCTCTTATTGTCGAAGCGACACCATTGCATTTCTTCACCATCTCCGCTCCTATTTCTTAAAGAAAGGGTTTTTTTTGGAGGGCCTCATTTTTCAAATACAATATTTTTTAAATATCATATATTTAATCCATTCAAATGATAGACGTTGTCCTTATAGTGTCAGCAACGAGCCCAATTCTAATGGTCACTATTACTACACTTCCATTGACACCATAATCCTCGAATAGAATTCTGACATCTTCCCACTCCTAAGTGCTCCATAAATCGTCCAGTACGATAAGAAATTTCTTCAACTTTCTAACAAATCCACTCTTCCATTTGTGTTTTGGTTAAAAAACCCATGTGATCTCTCCCACAAATCTCTCTCAACGGGTTTGGAAATATTCGTGATACACACCCAACTTCTTACTGTAAAGTGTTTAACTATACTTTTCTCTCTAAAAACCAATTGTGCAAGTGTAATCAAAAGTAATAATATACAATAATTGACAAAACAATACGTTGTTAAAATTTATTAAACTTTAAATTAAAATATAATTTAATAATATTTTTTTGACAAAATAATAGTTAATAATTGATTCTATATTATAAAACAAAAAGTTTCATTAAATTTATAAATCATAACATATTAATTTCTTAATTATATATAATTTTGTTGCATATTGATTGAATATTAAATAAATTTTAACAACGTAGGTAGTATATAGCACCCTTTTTAGATGTTATAAAAATATTTTTTTTTATTTAGCGTTTGAAGGTGGACGAGAATTCTAGACGTATTGAATTGTGCAGCTCTCACTAATTTTCTTATTTTATTTAGCCTTATTCATTAACATCCAGTCTGCTACAGTTCTCTTTAACTGCATCAATTTACCAAATCTCTTATCGTCGAAGCGACACCATTGCATTTCTTCACCATCTCCGCTCCTATTCCTTAAAGAAAGGGTTTTTTTTGGAGGGCCTCATTTTTCAAATACAATATTTTTAAATATCATATATTTAATACATTCAAATGATAGACATTCTTCGTTGTCCTTATAGTGTAAGCAACGAGCCCAATTCTAGTGGTCACTATTACTACACTTCCTTTGACACCATAATCCTCGAATAGAATTCTGACATCTTACCACTCCTAAGTGCTCCATACATCGTCCAGTACAATAAGAAATTTCTTCAACTTTCTAACAAATCCACTCTTTAATTTGTGTTTTGGTTAAAAAACCCATGTGATCTCTCCCACAAATCTCTCTGAACGTGTTCTACTGTTGGAAATATTCGTGATACACAATCAACTTCTTACTGTAAAGTGTTTAATTATACTTTTCTCTCTAAAAACCAAATGTGCAAGTGTAATCAAAAGTAATAATATACAATAATTGACAAAACATTACGTTGTTAAAATTTATTAAACTTTAAATTAAAATATAATTTAATATTATTTATGACAAAATAATAGTTAATAATTGATTATATATTATAAAACAAAAAGTTTCATTAAATTTATAAATCATTACATATTAATTTCTTAATTATAGATAATTTTGTTGCATATTGATTACATATTAAATAAATTTTAACAACGTAGGTAGTATATAGCACCCTTTTTAGATGTTATAAAAATGTTTTTTTTTATTTAGCGTTTGAAAGTGTACGAGAATTCTAGACGTATTGAATTGTGCTGCTTTCACTAATTTTCTTATTTTATTTAGCCTTATTCATTAACATCCAGTTTGCTACAATTTTCTTTAACTGCATCAATTTACGAAATCTCTTATTGTCGAAGCGACAACATTGCATTTATTCACCATCTCCGCTCCTATTTCTTAAAGAAATTGTTTGTTTGGAGGGCCTCATTTTTCAAATACAATATTTTTAAATATCATATATTTAATCCATTCAAATGATAGACATTCGTTGTTCTTATAGTGTCAGCAACGAGCTCAATTCTAGTGGTCACTATTACTGCACTTCCTTTGACACCATAATCCTCGAATAGAATTCTGACATCTTCCCACTCCTAAGTGCTCCATACATCGTCTAGTACGATAAGAAATTTCTTCTTATGCAACTTTGTAATAATCCTATCTAGCATTTGTGTTTTGGTTAAAAAACCCATGTGATCTCTCCCACAAATCTCTCTGAACGTGTTCTACTGTTGGAAATATTCGTGATACACACCCAACTTCTTACTGTAAAGTGTTTAATTATACTTTTCTCTCTAAAAACCAATTTTGCAAGTGTAATCAAAAGTAATAATATACAATAATTGACAAAACAATACGTTGTTAAAATTTATTAAACTTTAAATTAAAATGTAATTTAATATTATTTATGACAAAATAATAGTTAATAATTGATTCTATATTATAAAACAAAAAGTTTCATTAAATTTATAAATCATTACATATTAATTTCTTAATTATAGATAACTAGTCAACGGGCACGTGCGTTGCACGTGAAGCAAATAGAGATGTTCTGATAACACTTGAGCAATTTTCTTTTTCAAAAAAACCACAATAGAAAAAATTAAAGTTTAATTTTTTTTTTTTATTGTTGCATGTGTAGGTGTTTCGTGTAGAAGTTTGGAGTAAATGACAAATATCTCAACCAAACTTATGTGATCATCAAACCTAAATTATATAGGAGAGAAATATAAATTAATCAACAGTTATACGACATGAATTTTTTAAGTAAATCAAAAATAATATCACGGAGCAGAAAAAATCGAAAGAATAGAACTAAGAATATGACTATTGGACCAAGTACAATGGCCATTACATAGGCTCGATTAATAGAGGGAGCAGGGGCATATGCTTGTGGAAGTGCTAAGCCTCGCAGCGTGCATTGCTGATCGGTAACAGAACAATTTTCTAGAAGGTAACCTTTGATTCTGTTTTTGGAAAAATTGATGAAGTCATGAATCAATGTGTTACAGATATTGCAAGGAATGTATTCAATGTGTTACAGATATTGCCAAACGTCCAATAACCAGAAACAACAGAGGAGTAGAATGTAAAGAATATCACAATGTAACACATCAGAAGGCCTTTAACAATATTTCCAGTAGTTGGGGGAGCAAGAGTGACCTGAATGAACACATGCATGTTGTAGTTAAGAAATTTAAATCTTATATGGTTAAATTCTAATTAGTATAATAAAGTAAGAGCTCGATCCGGAGTAGTACTTGAATTTATGGCAGTATCCCGTTCCCAAAAATTGTAGCTAAAATGGAGATGGAAGAAAATGCATCGAATACTCAAATCGATTCGAATGGTTAAGGGAGTAATCTCTATTTGGAGCATTTTTGCCGATCCCTACAATTAATAAAGCTCCAATTCAATTATGTTGTATGGAAATCTTTTAGCAATGTGAACTCAAGGTCAAAACAATAATATACTATCACTGATAGTGGAAAATTATATACTAACATAAAACCATTTCAGTGATGAGATGGCCTCTTTGCAGGAGAAACTCATAGCTAATGGTTGATGTCAAATAATCTTCCTGTGGTAGTACCTAATAGCAAAAAAAAACAAAAATGAAAAAATAAAAACAAAAGCAACAACCTTGGATTGAATTCCATATGCCAAAGCGGATCATCTCTTCTCCTCCTCAAACTCAATATATTCGATTGTGCTATAGGTAGATAAATATAGGTGTCTGCATGAGATCAATATATGCGTAAAACATAGCCTCTAAATTAATAGAACTATATGAAAGTAAATATTAGTGTGTGGAACATCTCTATCTCTATCAAATAAAAAGAGGTTTATATAACCAAATGAAAAAAGAAAAACAAAAGCAACAACCTTGGATTGAATTCCATATGCCAAAGCAGATCATCTCTTCTCCTCCTCAAACTCAATCTATTCGATTGTGCTCTAGGTAGATAAATATAGGTGTCTGCATGAGATCAATATATGCGTAAAACATAGCCACTAAATTAATAGAAGTATATGAAAGAAAATATTAGTTTGTGGAACATCTCTATCTCTATCAAATAAAAAGAGGTTTCTATAACCAAATGAAAAAAGAAAAACGAAAGCAACACCTTGGATTGAATTCCATATGCCAAAGCAGATCATCTCTTCTCCTCCTCAAACTCAATCTTTTCGATTGTGCTCTAGGTAGATAAATATAGGTGTCTGCATGAGATCAATATATGTGTAAAACATAGCCACTAAATTAATAGAAGTATATGAAAGAAAATATTAGTTTGTGGAACATCTCTATCTCTATCAAATAAAAAGAGGTTTCTATAACCAAATGAAAAAAGAAAAACAAAAGCAACAACCTTGGATTGAATTCCATATGCCAAAGCAGATCATCTCTTCTCCTCCTCAAACTCAAGCTATTCGATTGTGCTCTAGGTAGATAAATATAGGTTTCTGCATGAGATCAATATATGTGTAAAACATAGCCACTAAATTAATAGAACTATATGAAAGTGATTATTAGTGTGTGGAACATCTCTATCTCTATCAAATTAAAAGAGGTTTCTATAACCAAATGAAAAAGGAAAAACAAAAGCAACAACCTTGGATTGAATTCCATATGCCAAACCAGTTGAAAATAGTTTCAGTACTGCCTTTTTTCAGTTGCCTGAGCTATGGCCTAATTAGTGCATCTGCAAATGCGGGGCCGGTTCAATGCTGTCCTTTTAGTTTTAACAGTTATACTATACCCAAAATAGCATAATCATCGCAATAGGATACCTGCTTACTATCCAAACAGACCCAAGTCAAAAAACAGAGAAGAAATATAAAAAGTCACTACATAAGTATTTTCAAACATACACAAATCCATGTTTTACCAATCCAAAAAAGTGACAAATGTTTTCAGCACCCTAGTGACATCATAAAAAACTCCAAGCTCTTAAGATAAGGTTATGTATGCATAAATATTTCGGTCACCAAACAAAGCTCCAACACAAAGCAATGAGCAAATACCTGGCATCAATTATTTCAAGCAACTTGCTCACGGTACTTATTTCCAAGAACCGAAAAAGAGATTGAAAAAGAACCCGAAAAGAAATAATAATTATGGCCTATAAAGATACTTCCCACTATGTCCACCCACATCATATAGCATTAATGACAACATGATACTTGCAAAAAGTGAAACATTAAGCATACATGTATCTTGGAGGTAGTCTTTGGATCAAGAAAAAATTTCACAAGTATTACAATGACCTAAAACCAGGACCGGCGTTGATTATGAACATTCGTGGAGTGTCTGCACCATTGCGTTTCAAAGTTACAAAAGAGTATTATGCCAATATACATACGGCTCATAAAACTTCATAAAGTTATAGTAAGCAAACAATAATCACAACTAAAGTGTAGGCCTGAATACCTCGGGAAAATTGTCTCCATCAACTTTCACGAGACGAATGATTAGATCCCTAGCGAGACTTGCTGAAGTTCCTCAAACTACGAAGAGCAATAGCAATAGGATAAATTGAAAAATGAAAAATCAGAATCCATTGCCGCTACGATAAAGAAAAGAATTGCACAGGTCGAGTTTGATTAATCAGTCCCAATCCAAATAACTGGAGCGAATATCAGAAAGTTGCAAGTATCTCCATAAACTAACCAACTATTTAAACCATGGTCATCAACTTCATCTTACAATTCAATCCCTACTTTCAGTTTGATTTTACATGTTAAAAATGATACCATTATGATTTCAGATCTTGACATCTATCTGTTCAAGTACTAATACTTGTATCACAAACAGTCGTGAACATTGAAACCCATAATATTTTCATGTGATGCATGTCAATCATTCGAGATAAGTCAATATATGTATCTCATTGAAGACATAATACGCCCAACTAACGGTTAAAGAAAAGAAAGAACGAAAGAAAACATAACCAAGCTCAACTACTTCAATGGGCACGCGCGCGCGAGGCATAAACAATAACAGCGCCAGTGATATAGAAGTAAACAGATAAATGGATGAGGTAGGAAAGACATGTGGAGTACAAACTACTGTCAATGCATTACCTCAAGTCATTAATCGAATCATCCACGTTGAAACCAGATGTGGAGTAGCTTAGACCTTACAAAATATAAAAATGAAGACAATGCCAGCAACACCAATCACAATCCTCCAACAATGCACAAAGTTACAAAATCAAGGGCATTTCAACTCTATCGTATAAGGGTTCTTACCTGACGAAATTTGTGGCTCCAAATCAAGACGCAATCAACTCCATGTAAGATCCCAACCAAGTAGTGATGTCCAAAATGCATCAATAATATTCCTTATATTCCCTGCAAAAATAAGTAATAGTAAAAGGACTGAAAATGACGAAACCTTAAAATACTTACCTAGGCAGTCAGTTCATCTCTTTTGATAAACCGTGAACACCAACTATGAAAACTTCTGAAATATCTCACGGACGACGCCTATGTCAAAATGTTTTTGACGCCGCTGCTACCACATCTTCAAACAAAAACCTCACCACCATGGCTATTAGAGTTCATCAAAATATTATAAGGAATATGAATTAAAAATAAATAAATAAAAATTATCGAAAACAATTCCACCATGTAATTTTTTTCCAAATTAAAAAAAATCTAACCTTGTCGTATGTTATATAGAGACATCATTGCTTGTCACGTAATCCATTGAAGCAGTATCGTATTAGACGTAAAGAATTGTAAACAATTAATATATTAAAAATTATTTTCATATATTATATGTTATGATTTTACTTAGCTACGTACAATTGTGGAGGACGTCGCGATAAACCACGTTTTTTGTGAATGTACCTATATGTCTATCTATTTTGCCATTTTTAACTAAAATTTTGGTTTGACTTAAAGACACACCTCGAGATAAAGCTACATATAGTTGGCCATGACTAAAAACATGTTCAGGAAGATAAACTCCTACGTTGGGTATAGTTTGTCCTTGGGATTTATTAATTGTCAAAGCGAATGCTAGTTTTATTGGAAATTGTTTTCGAATAAGTTTGAAAGGCATTTTTACATTATCTCGAAGGTTTTAGTGGGATTCGTGGTATAAAAACTCTAGTTCCTTTAAAAGGTCCGTTAGCTATTTCGGCATCTATAATATTTCTATGAAAAACTCGACAAATCAAACGGGTTCCATTACATAAGCCTATTTGTGGGTCTAGATTTCTAAGTAAAATTCTTGGACATCCTATTTTTAGTATTAGTCTATGAGGTGGTAATCCTCCTGGAGAAATAGAATTTAAATATTCTTGTTGATAAAGATGTAAGGTATCGTCCTCTACACTATCAAATGAATAATAAATATATGTTTGACCTAAGAATTTTTGGACAACTAAATTATTAATTTGTTCAATTTGATTCATTTGTTGGGGTTAGTATAGCCCTATTGATTATGTATTCTTTGTTATTAGAACTCTCGTGTAGTGATGAAAATGTAAAATCTATTAGGTCATGTATTGTTTGATCTCCTCGCCAAGGAATATTTATTTCATCGGGTACTCTAATCATATCTTCTTTAATAGAATTTTCCTCTCCGTTTCCTATTCGCAACAAAAAATCAGCAAACAAACAATCATTTATAGCACGCATATTGTTCATTAAGTTTATTTTTATTACGTTTTTCCAAAATGGTGCTTTAATGAGAGAGGCGTTTATGGTTTCAGATCTTGTACCATTTGGGACAACCGGCAATACTTGTCGGAAGTCGCCTCCTAATACTATGTTTTTTCCACCAAAAAAATCATCTATATTAGTAATATCTCGTAGTGTTCTATCCAAAGCCTCTAAAGCGTGCTGTGAGCCATAGTTGCTTCATCCCAAATAATGAGAGAAGCATGTCGTATTAGGTCCGCTAAGTCCGATTGTTTGCTTGATGAAACATGTTGAAGTGGAATCTAATAGAATAGGGATCTTAAATCTTGAATGTGCGCGACCCGGCAATGACATGGCAAAGCAATACGATGTATTTGTAGCCAATGCAATTAATCCTTTACTACGTATGTATGCTAAGATTGATTTGTATAAGAAGGTTTTTCCTGTACCCCCAAGTCCGTCTATAAAAAAAATTGTATGTGCATGACTATCGATGCTATGGACGACACTATCAAATGCATTTTGTTGTTGATTGTTTAATTTTCTTATTGAATCTAAATCTTCTTTTGATATTTTAATTGATTTCTCTTCAACTATAAATTTGTTTATGTTGGTTATTGATTCAGAAGTTGGTTGGGGTAAATCGTAATCAGTAATCTTTTTTTGATGTTGTGAGAGATAATTGGTTAAATCTTTAAGACAACAATTTAGAAAGAAAGATTCATCTAGAGAGTGGTCGTTTTTATTTGCATTTTTGTAATCTTCAATCATATACGTATTGAATTCATCCCATAACTCGCGTACCCTAATTGGTTCGCAAAAAACTAAAATAGTAGCGAATAGTCTTCTTAAAGAACGTGGCATATGTACATTTGCAGCTTCTCGCAAGCATTGAGTGACACTATCATCATCTTCTAGTAAACCTCTTTTTTCAGCAGATTGTTTAAATGTTTCAAATGTAAATCCATCAACTGTACGCAAATCTTCAAAAGATATAGGTCCCCTAACATGATTGAGTAATAATCTTAAATAGTAGCGTTCTCTATCTAATGGTGAAACAGTGTACATTCTACCAACTACCTTACGAATATTTTGTCTTCTAGTCCACTGTTTAAGTCTTTGATTCCACCAATATTTTTGTGGAAATTCGTAATATAAGTATTGCCTTGCATCTGAGTCAATAGCATTTTTCTTAAAAAACTCTGTCAACATAGTTTTTGACCTATCACTATCATTTAATATGTCTTCTATAGACTCATCTACATTAAATTGGACTTGTTGATGATTAGGTAAGTGTATTTGTAGTCCAACTACCGAAGGTGAAATTCCATTCAATTGAAATTTGAATATTCTCCACAAAGCTTCTTGTGCACATATCCACCTAGCATTAACAAATTGAGCTATCTCGTCATCTCTACTTGTATGTGTAGATACTCCAAAAGCAACGCGATCTGGACCTTTATAGACATATTTGTACAAATATTTGACGGATTTTATGCTTGAACAAATTTCTACATTTATATGACAGTTATATTTTAAAAGTAAGTAAGAGTTATATGGAACCACCCAACGATTGTCTAAAGTTCTATTACCTATTGTGACTTGTTTTCCATCGTTGCGCCGCCTATATATAGGGTATGAATCATTACCTTGTGACGTAGATGCAGCAAAAGCTTTCGGATATGATTTTGTACATTTATTATTTTTCATACATATTGCGTTAGTGTTTAACGGTCCACATGGGTTATGCATCATATGTTTTGTTACTATAGAATACAACCTAGACTCGGTTAAAGGACATGGAATTTCCGCTCTAACTACAGAGTCATAATTATCAGGACAATTTAACTTATCACTTTCTTCTAAAATTAGCAACAAATGTGAATGTGGCAATCCCCTCTTTTGAAATTCAATAACGTGTACATGAGCTATGACTTTACCTAACACACCTCTAACAAATAAGTCATGTTTCAATTCTTCTAGTTTTGATCGAAAAACTCTAGTTGTTACGTCAGGTCTATCTTGAGCCTTTTGTCCAGGTAATAGTTCTCGGGTAATTTCCAACCAATTAGTGTTGCAAGTGATAGTAATAAAAATGTCGGGTTTTCCATACCTCCTGACGATTGCCATTGCATCTTGATAGCGGTTATACATATCTCTTGGACTACCAGTATATGATGAGGGAAGAATTATTCTTCTACCAATATTACCTTCAAAATAATAAAGTAAAAATATTATAAATTACAGTAACATAATAAACTTATTTGTAATGAATACATAATATATTAAAATCACATTCATATAAACCTGCAGTTGTTTCTCCTGAATTCGTTGCATCTTGTAAACCTTGATATAGTTCGGAACGAATGATATGTTGGTTTGTCTTTAGATATCGTAACCGCATTGTTTCTATTTTCACATACATGTCTACCACATATTGTTGTAAAAGACGTCCACCGTAATGAAGTAGTGACATGCGTAATGGGCGAAACTAATATGAAAGAAGTTAGTTTTTGTTGAAACAAATTAATTTTTGTAGGAATCAAAGTAATAAATTAAATTATAAAATAATTAAATTATTACGATATATAGTAAAATAAAAAGTAATAGTACACGAAGAACATAGGAGTAGTATTGTCTGCAGCTGATTCTTCTGTGATTTGAGTTACACAATTCCAAATGCCAACCGTGTTGCCCCAAAGGAAATAAAAGAGGATATTGTAAGGGATCGTAGTATGCGGCCGTGTCAGCAATGTTACGAAGGCTACCACTTTGAGTTTCTATTATGATATCTCTTTCTCTTAAATCTTCTAAAGAATCATTTCCTATTAGTATTGCCGCGACTTGTGGTGTTGAAGGTAAAGCATGAATATGTCGATTAACCCTTACTTCTTGTATTAGTAGTCTACAGTTCATCACATCCTCACGTCTACCTAATTGACGGAATACTTGAACATAAGGATTGTTTGCATCTAATATTAATTTTAATTTATGTAATAGACTTGGTCGTGTTATGTTTCGCTCTTGATGTCGGTGTTCAATTTCATTTTGAGTGTCATATATATACATTTGTAAGAATCTTGGTCTTGATTCATTTATTGGTAATAAACTTCCTATTCTATGGTAAATAGATCCTTGCGCACGATAAGTAAAGACTCCTTGTCTACGCCACTTGCTAAATTTTCGTCTATATTAACTCCTATAGAGGTGAAGCAAAAAACATGATTATAAGAACGTATGTTTTCTCTAAAATGTTTACCTTCATCAGTTTGATCTAGGAATATGTTTATTAATTCTTGTGGATTTTCGGGTGTTGGTAAATTTATTTTTCCATTGGAGCAACACAAATCTAAGGTCTCATGAACAAATAATCGGCTCCACAATATGAACAAATTCTCGGGTTGTTCAAGTATTATAGTTTGGAAGTTGTAATGTGCGGGAAATTTCTACCACTATTATGCCTATTAGGAAATGGTCTAGCGTTAGAAGAACTTGAACATGGTACTCGACAATTATTAAGCAACGTTAAATTTTGATTGCTTTGCGTAGTAGTAATGGAACCTACATGAAATTAAAATTTGTATACAATTAATAATATTAATAGAAATAGCATAATTTAAAATATAGTAAATGATTTGTAACATATAATTACCATCTATTTGGTTGCAAAGTAACCTTGCTTGTTGACGAATACATGATAATCTTAAGTTTCTTGAATGGTTTACAATGTTACTGGTAGAGGTACCTGTAAAGCAAAAAAAATTAAGTTAACCGAGGAAAATAAAATAATTCATTATATTTGGAAAAAAAATTTAATTTAATTGGTACCTTCCATTTCGGAAGACCTTGACCTAGCAATTTGACGAATGTGCGTCAACCTTGAAGCGGTTGTATTATATTTTGCAAAAGTATTTGTAGATGTACCTATAAAATACATAATAATTAACATGGTGTATTATATTAGTAAGAACATATAAAAGAAGTAGTGAATAAATTAATTAAGAATATAATTGTATGTACCTTCTATGGAATTGTAGCGTTGTAAATATCTTTGATGTCGAACATTTCTTTGTTCAATAGTCTCAGGAGTCTCTTGATTTCGTCGAGCTGCGAGTAGGTGATCTCTAGCTGTGTTTGACATATTTTGACGTCGTTGCCTTTGAGATAAACGACGACGATTCCGTTGTTCATTCATGGTAGCGACTATATTATTGAATTGTTGATCAATATTATGAAATGATCTACATGGAGGAATTTTTTAGATTGTAAAAATAAGTATATCTAACAAAATACTTCAAAATTTATTACAATTACTTCTAACAAAATACATTTTATATTTTTTAGATCATAAAATTTTTTTAGATGCTTTTCCACTACTTTAGTTAATAAGGTAGCCCCAGTATGTTGAGGTTGTTAAATGTGATTCAAATTTGATTTATGGTCTCACAACCAGTTGTTAGAATTCAATTAATGATGATAAACACCTTCCTATGCCCTCTTTCACACACCAAAGTTTTGACACCTAAACTTCCGCCTCATCAATCAATTTTTTTTTATTCCTCAAGATATCTCACATGCTTGAAGAGCTACCATTACTCTCCTCACAATGCAATCAAACTTCAACTTACATATCATATCATACCATTTTTTAAAAAATAAAAGACTATTAGTCTTCTCAGACAAATCTCTTTAGTAATTATTCCCCATTGTAGTCATTTTTAAAGGGAATAAGATTAAAAAATCAGAGGATCTACAATTGCGGAATTGTAGCTGAATATATAACTTTTGGGACTTGAATTGCTAGGAATCTCAACACCCTTAATTTGATTTATAAAGATATGCTATGCTGCTTCTATTGTGTTAGTTCCAACTGTAAGAGTTGAAATGGAAAATATAATTTTCTTTTAAGGATCAGATATACGTACATCATGCATGGGTGGAGAAGTGATTAGTAGTAGAATTGATGAAAGTGAGATAAGAGAGGTAATGGGGTGTTGACCTTACATGATCAAATCAAAGGGAAGTATGTGCAAATACATGTCTGCATTGAACACGCACAATATGAATATCAAGCAATATGATGGCCTACATAAAGCATATCACAAAAGGTCATTTTTTTCCTATATTGGATAGGGAACACAACTCACTAATTAGGTATCTTTAGATAAATGGGTAGAGCATTAAATTTGCACTGCTAAAGAAGCACAACATAATTTATAAACAAATATTTCAAGTAGCTGATCAACCCCTCAAAAAAAGGAAGGTCTATGTTGAACAAAGGTGGAAAATAGTAGTAACAAAGCGAAGCTAGTATACATGCATACGGAAATCCACACTTATGAATGACATGAAAGAGATTAAACTTGGGGTGGCAGCAAAGTTGCTCACATTCAAAGATCCAAAAATGTTAATGAAATTTAAAGCTTACATATCATGACTACAGATATTCATTAATCGTAGTAGGTGGTGCTGTTAATCATAATTAATAATCATAAATCATAGTAATGCTTATAAACCACCCTGAATTAAGAAAACGATTGACAAAACTTGCAAGTAATCTTTATAGACAGGCTTACACTCGCCCCATTCTGAATAGAGCAGGATCAGTTGAGGGCCTAAGCTTGTTGATCAATATTATGAAATGGTCTACATGGAGGAATTTTTTAGATTGTAAAAGTATGTATATCTAACAAAATATTTCAAAATTTATTAAAGAAATGAAGAAGATAATCAACCGAATAGGAAAAAATTAAAATTATAAACTTACCTCACCTATTGTAGCGTCGTCAACTCTGCGATTCACCGAACTCTGCGTTGTCACTGTAAGTCCTCTCTATCTCTCTCGATCAATTTAAACTTCTAGGGTAATTGCAAAAAAATAGCATGAAAACTCGATCGGATCCGAGAATTATCCGATTCGAGAAGAAAGAACCGATGAAATCGTTGTTTGTATTGAAATATGTGGTGGAATCCACGCTGATTTGATTCGTTTTTGGGTTTTTGAAAAAAAAAATTTAGATTGATTGGCAAGGCCAGAAACTGTTGGAGCAGTTGATGCAGATCAATGTTAAAAAAACAACGGGAATAAGTAGAAGAGGAAATGATACAATAAGTTACCGTTCCATCAAAAGTGGATATAAAGGATTCAATTAAAAAAACCAGTTTTAGAAACTCTCAAATAAAATCGCTAAATATGTGGGATTCAAAAAAAAAATCAGTTTTTGACGGTTGTTGTAGATTCAATTCGTTTAAATTTTTTTTTTTGATGAAAAATGACGGGAAAAAAATCAGTTATGGTTCAAAAATCGCTAAATATTTTTTTTTATTGTTCGGATAGCTAAATATGTCCTACAATTAGACGAAAAATCGCGGATGAGAAACCGCAAAGTGAAAAAAAATTTTGTCTGAAACAGCCGATTAAAGTAATGTAATTATTCACTTACCAAAATATCCTTATATTGATTTGTTTTCATTTAAGGTAATAAGGGTATACTTGGAATTTTTAGCCAAAAAAGCTTCACGGTTAACCGTTTGGGGATTGCTATTATAATAGTATAGATTTTGTTGCATATTGATTACATATTAAATAAATTTTAACAACGTCTGTAGTATATAGCACCCTTTTTAGATGTTATAAAAATATTTTTTTTTATTTAGCGTTTGAAGGTGGACGAGAATTCTAGATGTATTAAATTGTGCTGCTCTCACTAATTTTCTTATATTATTTAGCCTTATTCATTAACATCCAGTTTGCTACAGTTTTCTTTAACTGCATCAATATACCAAATCTCTTATCGTCGAAGCGACAGAATTGCATTTCTTCACCATCTCCGCTCCTATTTCTTAAAGAAAGGGTTTTTTTGGAGGGCCTCATTTTTCAAATACAATATTTTTAAATATCGTATATTTAATACATTCAAATGATAGACATTCGTTGTCCTTATAGTGTGAGCAACGAGCCCAATTCAAGTGGTCACTATTACTACACTTCCTTAGACACTATAATCCTCGAATAGAATTCTGACATCTTCCTACTCCTAAGTGCTCCATACATCGTCTAGTACGATAAGAAATTTCTTCTTATGCAACTTTCTAATAATCCAATTTAGCGTTTGTGTTTTGGTTAGAAAACCCATGTGATTTCTCCCACAAATCTCTCTGAACGTGTTCTACTGTTGGAAATATTCGTGATACACACCCAACTTCTTACTGTAAATTGTTTAATTATAATTTTCTCTCTAAAAACCAATTGTGCAAATGTAATCAAAAGTAATAATATACAATAATTGACAAAACAATACGTTGTTAAAATTTATTAAACTCTAAATTAAAATATAATTTAATATTATTTATGAGAAAATAATAGTTAATAATTGATTCTATATTATAAAACAAAAAGTTTCATTAAATTTATAAATCATTACATATTAATTTCTTAATTATAGATAATTTTGTTGCATATTGATTACATATTAAATAAATTTTAACAACGTAGGTATTATATAGCACCCTTTTTAGATGTTATAAAAATATTTTTTTTTTTTAGCGTTTGAAGGTGGACGAGAATTCTAGACGTATTGAATTGTGCTGCTCTCACTAATTTTCTTATTTTATTTAGCCTTATTCATTAACATCCAGTTTGCTACAGTTTTCTTTAACTGTATCAATTTACTAAATCTCTTATTGTCGAAGCGACACCATTGCATTTCTTCACCATCTCCGCTCTTATTTCTTAAAGAAAGGGTTTTTTTGGAGGGCCTCATTTTTCAAATACAATATTTTCAAATATCATATATTTAATCCATTCAAATGATAGACATTCGTTGTCCTTATAGTGTCAGCAACAAGCTAGTGGTCACTATTACTACACTTCCATTGACACCATAATCCTCGAATAGAATTCTGACATCTTCCCACTCCTAAGTGCTCCATACATCGTCCAGTACGATAAGAAATTTCTTCAACTTTCTAACAAATCCACTCTTCCATTTGTGTTTTGGTTAAAAAACCATCTCTCCCACAAATCTCTCTCAACGGGTTTGCAAATATTCGTGATACACACCCAACTTCTTACTGTAAAGTGTTTAACTATACTTTTCTCTCTAAAAACCAATTGTGCAAGTGTAATCAAAAGTAAAAATATACAATAATTGACAAAACAATACGTTGTTAAAATTTATTAAACTTTAAATTAAAATATAATTTAATAATATTTTTTTGACAAAATAATAGTTAATAATTGATTCTATATTATAAAACAAAAAGTTTCATTAAATTTATAAATCATAACATATTAATTTCTTAATTATAGATAATTTTGTTGCATATTGATTGAATATTAAATAAATTTTAACAACGTAGGTAGTATATAGCACCCTTTTTAGATGTTATAAAAATATTTTTTTTTATTTAGGGTTTGAAGGTGGACGAGAATTCTAGACGTATTGAATTGTGCTGCTCTCACTAATTTTCTTATTTTATTTAGCCTTATTCATTAACATCCAGTCTGCTAAAGTTTTCTTTAACTGCATCAATTTACCAAATCTCTTATCGTCGAAGCGACACCATTGCATTTCTTCACCATCTCCGCACCTATTCCTTAAAGAAAGGGTTTTTTTGGAGGGCCTCATTTTTCAAATACAATATTTTTAAATATCATATATTTAATCCATTCAAATGATAGACATTCGTCGTTGTCCTTATAGTGTAAGCAACGAGCCCAATTCTAGTGGTCACTATTACTACACTTCCTTTGACACCATAATCCTCGAATAAATTCTGACATCTTACCACTCCTAAGTGCTCCATACGTCGTCCAATACGATAAGAAATTTCTTCAACTTTCTAACAAATCCACTCTTTCATTTGTGTTTTGGTTAAAAAACCCATGTGATCTCTCCCACAAATCTCTCTGAACGTGTTCTACTGTTGGAAATATTCGTGATACACACCCAACTTCTTACTGTAAAGTGTTTAATTATACTTTTCTTTCTAAAAACCAATTGTGCAAGTGTAATCAAAAGTAATAATATACAATAATTGACAAAACAATACGTTGTTAAAATTTATTAAACTTTAAATTAAAATATAATTTAATATTATTTATGACAAAATAATAGTTAATAATTGATTATATATTATAAAACAAAAAGTTTCATTAAATTTACTAGTCAACGACTGCACGTGCGTTGCACGTGAAGCAAATAGAGATGTTCGATAACACTTGAGCACTTTTCTTTTTCAGAAAAACCACAATAGAAAAAATTAAAGTTTAATTTTTTTTTATTGTTGCATGTGTAGGTGTTTCGTGTAGAAGTTTGGAGTAAATGACAAATATCTCAACCAAACTTATGTGATCATCAAACCTAAATTATATAGGAGAGAAATATAAATTAATCAACAGGTTATACGACATGAATTTTTTAAGTAAAACAAAAATAATATCACGGAGAGAAAAAATCCAAAGAATAGAACTAAGAATATGAGTATTGAACCAATTACAATGGCCATTACATAGGCTCGATTAATAGAGGAGCAGGGCATATGCTTGTGGAAGTGCTAAGCCTCGCAAAGGTGTGCATTGCTTGATCTGTAACGAGAACAATTTTTTCGGAAGGTAACCTTTGATTCTGTTTTTGGAAAAATTGATGAAGTCATGACTCAATGTGTTACAGATATTGCAAGGAATGTATTCAATGTGTTACAGATATTGCCAAAAGTCCAATAACCAGAAACAGCAGAGGAGTAGAATGTAAAGAATATCACAATGTAACACATCAGAAGGCCTTTAACCATCTTTCCAAAGTAGTTGGGGAGCAAGAGTGGCTGAATGAACACATGCATGTTGTAGTTAAGAAATTTAAATCTTATATGGTTAAATTATAATTAGTATAATAAAGTAAGAGCTCGATCCGGAGTAGTACTTGAATTTACGGCAGTATCCCGTTCCCAAAAATTGTAGCTAAAATGGAGATGGAAGAAAATGCATCGAATACTGCATCGATTCGAATGGTTAAGGGAGTAATCTCTCTTTGGAGCATTTTTGCCGATCCCTACAATTAATAAAGCTCCAATTCAATTATGTTGTATGGAAATCTTTTAGCAATGTGAACTCAAGGTCAAAACAATAATATACTATCATCGATAGTGGAAAATTATATACTAACATAAAACCATTTCGGTGATGAGATGGCCTCTTTTAGGAGAAACTCATAGCTAATGCTTGATGTGAAATAATCTTCCTGTGGTAGTACCTAATAGCAACAAAAAACAAAAATGAAAAAATAAAAACAAAAGCAACAACCTTGGATTGAATTCCATATGCCAAAGCGAGATCATCTCTTCTCCTCCTCAAACTCAATCTATTCGATTGTGCTCTAGGTAGATAAATATAGGTGTCTACATGAGATCAATATATGTGTAAAACATAGCCACTAAATTAATAGAACTATATGAAAAAAAATATTAGTGTGTGGAACATCTCTATCTCTATCAAATAAAAAGAGGTTTCTATAACCAAATGAAAAAAGAAAAACAAAAGCAACAACCTTGGATTGAATTTCATATGCCAAAGCAGATCATCTCTTCTCCTCCTCAAACTCAATCTTTTCGATTGTGCTCTAGGTAGATAAATATAGGTGTCTGCATGAGATCAATATAACATATAAATATTCAAGTCTTGAACATACCTGAAGAAAAACAATTTTCATAGAAAGCACCGTCTTCTGCTGCAGATTAACAAATGCAACCGACCAACCAATCAATAGGAGACTAACACATCAAATTACAACCAAAATCACAAATTACAAATGAGAAATCCAAATCACACAGACCCAACTCAGATTGAGAAGAACAAATCACAACACCCACATCACCAACCAATGCAAATCACATACAACACCAAAAACACCCACCAAAGAAACATCAACAACAAAACAACCAAAACCCCCAAATCCACAACCAAGAGAGACAATAACGAGAATCGGATCGGTCCAAAACAATCCCCAAAAACCACAAAGCATGCATACCTCAAGCCCTCCCTAAACATTCCTCAACCAAAACAAAAAAATGGGCAAACCCCTACTCATCAAAAACATCAAGGATTCAAGAAACCGAGACAATACCCATTAACGAAAAGATTGAAAAAACACAAAATCAGTAAAAACCCACCTCGGAAATCACCAAAAACAAGCTTGTAAGGCCGTAAATGGCCGAGAAATGACCCGACAAAGCGGTTTTTGCGGTGTTGGGGTTGTGAGAGAGAGGGAGGCGGTTCGGTGTGGTGTGGCCGCCGTTGCGATGTATTCTTCTGCGCTTAGATCGCGAATCGGCGAAGAGGAATCTGATGAAGAAGACGAATCGGCGAATCGGCGAATCGGCGAAGAGGACTCTGGTTTTGTCCCTGTTCTTTCGGCGAATCGGCGAAGACGGCGGTCGCGATGCGACGATGAAGAAGACGAATCGGCGAAGAGGAAGAAGAAGAAATCGAAGACCGCGGTCGCGGAATTGTTTTTTTCGTTTTTTTTTGGGCGAATCGGCGAAGAGGAAGAAGAGGCGTGGAAGAGGAAGAAGAGGCGTGGACCATTTTGTTTTTCAATTCGACGGAACTGTCAATTTTGAAGGGTTTTTTTATGTGAAACCGTCAATTAAATTAGATTTGATAATTAACTTACAAAATAATCCTTTTTTTGAATTGTTTTTATTTAAGTTAATAAGGGCATACTTGGGAGATTTAGCCAAAAAGGCTTCACGGTTACAAAATTTCTTATGCCTGTTCTTTATTTATTTTTCTTCTTCACGGTTAACCGTTTGGGGATTGCTATTATAATGAATTTAGATTAGGTAGTATATAGCACCCTTTTTAGATGTTATAAAAATATTTTTTTTTTTAGCGTTTGAAGGTGTACGAGAATTCTAGACGTATTGAATTGTGCTGCTCTCACTAATTTTCTTATTTTATTTATCCTTATTCATTAACATCCAGTCTGCTACAGTTCTCTTTTCGCATCAATTTACCAAATCTCTTATCGTCGAAGCGACACCATTGCATTTCTTCACCATCTCCGCTCCTATTCCTTAAAGAAAGGGTTTGTTTTGGAGGGCCTCATTTTTCAAATACAATATTTTTAAATATCATATATTTAATCCATTCAAATGATAGACATTCTTCGTTGTCCTTATAGTGTAAGCAACGAGCCCAATTCTAGTG
Source organism: Stephania yunnanensis (assembly GCA_039657365.1). Lineage (NCBI taxonomy): Eukaryota > Viridiplantae > Streptophyta > Magnoliopsida > Ranunculales > Menispermaceae > Stephania > Stephania yunnanensis. Next base: position 9,129,939 of record CM077582.1, read on the forward strand.
GTCACTATTACTACACTTCCTTTGACACCATAATCCTCGAATAGAATTCTAACATCTTACCACTCCTAAGTGCTCCATACATCGTCCAGTACAATAAGAAATTTCTTCAACTTTCTAACAAATCCACTCTTTAATTTGTGTTTTGGTTAAAAAACCCATGTGATCTCTCCCACAAATCTCTCTGAACGTGTTCTACTGTTGGAAATATTCGTGATACACACCCAACTTCTTACTGTAAAGTGTTTAATTATACTTTTCTCTCTAAAAACCAAATGTGCAAGTGTAATCAAAAGTAATAATATACAATAATTGACAAAACATTACGTTGTTAAAATTTATTAAACTTTAAATTAAAATATAATTTAATATTATTTATGACAAAATAATAGTTAATAATTGATTATATATTATAAAACAAAAAGTTTCATTAAATTTATAAATCATTACATATTAATTTCTTAATTATAGATAATTTTGTTGCATATTGATTACATATTAAATAAATTTTAACAACGTAGGTAGTATATAGCACCCTTTTTAGATGTTATAAAAATGTTTTTTTTTATTTAGCGTTTGAAAGTGTACGAGAATTCTAGACGTATTGAATTGTGCTGCTCTCACTAATTTTCTTATTTTATTTAGCCTTATTCATTAACATCCAGTTTGCTACAATTTTCTTTAACTGCATCAATTTACGAAATCTCTTATTGTCGAAGCGACAACATTGCATTTATTCACCATCTCCGCTCCTATTTCTTAAAGAAATTGTTTGTTTGGAGGGCCTCATTTATCAAATACAATATTTTTAAATATCATATATTTAATCCATTCAAATGATAGACATTCGTTGTTCTTATAGTGTCAGCAACGAGCTCAATTCTAGTGGTCACTATTACTACACTTCCTTTGACACCATAATCCTCGAATAGAATTCTGACATCTTCCCACTCCTAAGTGCTCCATACATCGTCTAGTACGATAAGAAATTTCTTCTTATGCAACTTTGTAATAATCCTATCTAGCATTTGTGTTTTGGTTAAAAAACCCATGTGATCTCTCCCACAAATCTCTCTGAACGTGTTCTACTGTTGGAAATATTCGTGATACACACCCAACTTCTTACTGTAAAGTGTTTAATTATACTTTTCTCTCTAAAAACCAATTTTGCAAGTGTAATCAAAAGTAATAATATACAATAATTGACAAAACAATACGTTGTTAAAATTTATTAAACTTTAAATTAAAATGTAATTTAATATTATTTATGACAAAATAATAGTTAATAATTGATTCTATATTATAAAACAAAAAGTTTCATTAAATTTATAAATCATTACATATTAATTTCTTAATTATAGATAATTTTGTTGCATATTGATTACATATTAAATAAATTTTAACAACGTCTGTAGTATATAGCACCCTTTTTAGATGTTATAAAAATATTTTTTTTTATTTAGCGTTTGAAGGTGGACGAGAATTCTAGATGTATTGAATTGTGCTGCTCTCACTAATTTTCTTATATTATTTAGCCTTATTCATTAACATCCAGTTTGCTACAGTTTTCTTTAACTGCATCAATATACCAAATCTCTTATCGTCGAAGTTTATTGTAATTGCATTTCTTCACCATCTACGCTCCTATTTCTTAAAGAAAGGGTTTTTTTGGAGTGCCTCATTTTTCAAATACAATATTTTTAAATATCGTATATTTAATAATCCAATTTAGCGTTTGTGTTTTGGTTAGAAAACCCATGTGATTTCTCCCACAAATCTCTCTGAACGTGTTCTACTGTTGGAAATATTCGTGATACACACCCAACTTCTTACTGTAAATTGTTTAATTATAATTTTCTCTCTAAAAACCAATTGTGCAAATGTAATCAAAAGTAATAATATACAATAATTGACAAAACAATACGTTGTTAAAATTTATTAAACTCTAAATTAAAATATAATTTTATATTATTTATGAGAAAATAATAGTTAATAATTGATTCTATATTATAAAACAAAAAGTTTCATTAAATTTATAAATCATTACATATTAATTTCTTAATTATAGATAATTTTGTTGCATATTGATTACATATTAAATAAATTTTAACAACGTAGGTATTATATAGCACCCTTTTTAGATGTTATAAAAATATTTTTTTTTTTTAGCGTTTGAAGGTGGACGAGAATTCTAGACGTATTGAATTGTGCTGCTCTCACTAATTTTCTTATTTTATTTAGCCTTATTCATTAACATCCAGTTTGCTACAGTTTTCTTTAACTGTATCAATTTACTAAATCTCTTATTGTCGAAGCGACACCATTGCATTTCTTCACCATCTCCGCTCTTATTTCTTAAAGAAAGGGTTTTTTTGGAGGGCCTCATTTTTCAAATACAATATTTTCAAATATCATATATTTAATCCATTCAAATGATAGACATTCGTTGTCCTTATAGTGTCAGCAACAAGCCCAATTCTAGTGGTCACTATTACTACACTTCAATTGACACCATAATCCTCGAATAGAATTCTGACATCTTCCCACTCCTAAGTGCTCCATACATCGTCCAGTACGATAAGAAATTTCTTCAACTTTCTAACAAATCCACTCTTCCATTTGTGTTTTGGTTAAAAAACCATCTCTCCCACAAATCTCTCTCAACGGGTTTGCAAATATTCGTGATACACACCCAACTTCTTACTGTAAAGTGTTTAACTATACTTTTCTCTCTAAAAACCAATTGTGCAAGTGTAATCAAAAGTAAAAATATACAATAATTGACAAAACAATACGTTGTTAAAATTTATTAAACTTTAAATTAAAATATAATTTAATAATATTTTTTTGACAAAATAATAGTTAATAATTGATTCTATATTATAAAACAAAAAGTTTCATTAAATTTATAAATCATAACATATTAATTTCTTAATTATAGATAATTTTGTTGCATATTGATTGAATATTAAATAAATTTTAACAACGTAGGTAGTATATAGCACCCTTTTTAGATGTTATAAAAATATTTTTTTTTTATTTAGGGTTTGAAGGTGGACGAGAATTCTAGACGTATTGAATTGTGCTGTTCTCACTAATTTTCTTATTTTATTTAGCCTTATTCATTAACATCCAGTCTGCTAAAGTTTTCTTTAACTGCATCAATTTACCAAATCTCTTATCGTCGAAGCGACACCATTGCATTTCTTCACCATCTCCGCACCTATTCCTTAAAGAAAGGGTTTTTTTGGAGGGTCTCATTTTTCAAATACAATATTTTTAAATATCATATATTTAATCCATTCAAATGATAGACATTCGTCGTTGTCCTTATAGTGTAAGCAACGAGCCCAATTCTAGTGGTCACTATTACTACACTTCCTTTGACACCATAATCCTCGAATAAATTCTGACATCTTACCACTCCTAAGTGCTCCATACGTCGTCCAATACGATAAGAAATTTCTTCAACTTTCTAACAAATCCACTCTTTCATTTGTGTTTTGGTTAAAAAACCCATGTGATCTCTCCCACAAATCTCTCTGAACGTGTTCTACTGTTGGAAATATTCGTGATACACACCCAACTTCTTATTGTAAAGTGTTTAATTATACTTTTCTCTCTAAAAACCAATTGTGCAAGTGTAATCAAAAGTAATAATATACAATAATTGACAAAACAATACGTTGTTAAAATTTATTAAACTTTAAATTAAAATATAATTTAATATTATTTATGACAAAATAATAGTTAATAATTGATTATATATTATAAAACAAAAAGTTTCATTAAATTTACTAGTCAACGGGCACGTGCGTTGCACGTGAAGCAAATAGAGATGTTCGATAACACTTGAGCACTTTTCTTTTCGAAAAACCACAATAGAAAAAATTAAAGTTTAATTTTTTTTTATTGTTGCATGTGTAGGTGTTTCGTGTAGAAGTTTGGAGTAAATGACAAATATCTCAACCAAACTTATGTGATCATCAAACCTAAATTATATAGGAGAGAAATATAAATTAATCAACAGTTATACGACATGAATTTTTTAAGTAAAACAAAAATAATATCACTGAGAGAAAAAATCCAAAGAATAGAACTAAGAATATGAGTATTGAACCAATTACAATGGCCATTACATAGGCTCGATTAATAGAGGAGCGAGGGCATATGCTTGTGGAAGTGCTAAGCCTCGCAGTGTGCATTCTTGATCGGTAAGCAGAACAATTTTCGGAAGGTAACCTTTGATTTCTGTTTTTGGAAAAATTGATGAAGTCATGACTCAATGTGTTACGAGATATTGCAAGGAATGTATTCAATGTGTTACTGAGATATTGCCAAAAGTCCAATAACCAAAGCAAAGAGAGGAGTAGAATGTAAAGAATATCACAATGTAACACATCGAAGGCCTTTAACCATCTTTCGGTAGTTGGGGGAGCAAGAGTGGCTGAATGAACACATGCATGTTGTAGTTAAGAAATTTAAATCTTATATGGTTAAATTATAATTAGTATAATAAAGTAAGAGCTCGATCCGGAGTAGTACTTGAATTTCCTGAGTATCCCGTTCCCAAAAATTGTAGCTAAAATGGAGATGGAAGAAAATGCATCGAATACTCGTACTGATTCTGAATGGTTAAGGGAGTAATCTCTCTTTGGAGCATTTTTGCCGATCCCTACAATTAATAAAGCTCCAATTTATGTTGTATGGAAATCTTTTAGCAATGTGAACTCAAGGTCAAAACAATAATATACTATCACTCGATAGTGGAAAATTATATACTAACATAAAACCATTTCGGTGATGAGATGGCCTCTTTGCGGGAGAAACTCATAGCTAATGCTTGATGTGAAATAATCTTCCTGTGGTAGTACCTAATAGCAACAAAAAACAAAAATGAAAAAATAAAAACAAAAGCAACAACCTTGGATTGAATTCCATATGCCAAAGCGAGATCATCTCTTCTCCTCCTCAAACTCAATCTATTCGATTGTGCTCTAGGTAGATAAATATAGGTGTCTACATGAGATCAATATATGTGTAAAACATAGCCACTAAATTAATAGAACTATATGAAAAAAAATATTAGTGTGTGGAACATCTCTATCTCTATCAAATAAAAAGAGGTTTCTATAACCAAATGAAAAAAGAAAAACAAAAGCAACAACCTTGGATTGAATTTCATATGCCAAAGCGAGATCATCTCTTCTCCTCCTCAAACTCAATCTTTTCGATTGTGCTCTAGGTAGATAAATATAGGTGTCTGCATGAGATCAATATAACATATAAATATTCAAGTCTTGAACATACCTGAAGAAAAACAATTTTCATAGAAAGCACCGTCTTCTGCTGCAGATTAACAAATGCAACCGACCAACCAATCAATAGGAGACTAACACATCAAATTACAACCAAAATCACAAATTACAAATGAGAAATCCAAATCACACAGACCAACTCAGATTGAGAAGAACAAATCACAACACCCACATCACCAACCAATGCAAATCACATACAACACCAAAAACACCCACCAAAGAAACATCAACAACAAAACAACCAAAACCCCCAAATCCACAACCAAGAGAGACAATAACAGAATCGGATCGACCCAAAACAATCCCCAAAAACCACAAAGCATGCATACCTCAAGCCCTCCCTAAACATTCCTCAACCAAAACAAAAAAATGGGCAAACCCCTACTCATCAAAAACATCAAGGATTCAGCAAGAAACTGACAATACCCATTAACGAAAAGATTGAAAAAACACAAAATCTGCAAAAACCAACCTCGGAAATCACCAAAAACAGGCTTGTAAGGCCGAAATGGCCGAGAAATGACCCGACAAAGCGGTTTTTTTGCGGTGTTGGGGTTGTGAGAGAGAGGAGGCGGTTCGGTGTGGTGTGGCCGCCGTTGCGATGTATTCTTCTGCGCTTAGATCGCGAATCGGCGAAGAGGAATCTGATGAAGAAGACGAATCGGCGAATCGGCGAATCGGCGAAGAGGACTCTGGTTTTGTCCCTGTTCTTTCGGCGAATCGGCGAAGGCGAAGACGGCGATCGCGATGCGACGATGAAGAAGACGAATCGGCGAAGAGGAAGAAGAAGAAATCGAAGACGGCGGTCGCGGAATTGTTTTTTTCGTTTTTTTTTGGGCGAATCGGCGAAGAGGAAGAAGAGGCGTGGAAGAGGAAGAAGAGGCGTGGACCATTTTGTTTTTCAATTCGACGGAACTGTCAATTTTGAAGGGTTTTTTTATGTGAAACCGTCAATTAAATTAGATTTGATAATTAACTTACAAAATTATCCTTTTTTTGAATTGTTTTTATTTAAGTTAATAAGGGCATACTTGGGAGATTTAGCCAAAAAGGCTTCACGGTTAACCGTTTGGGGATTGCTATTATAATAGTACTAGTCAACGGGCACGTGCGTTGCACGTGAAGCAAATAGAGATGTTCTGATAACACTTGAGCACTTTTCTTTTTCAGAAAAACCACAATAGAAAAAATTAAAGTTTAATTTTTTTTTATTGTTGCATGTGTAGGTGTTTCGTGTAGAAGTTTGGAGTAAATGACAAATATCTCAACCAAACTTATGTGATCATCAAACCTAAATTATATAGGAGAGAAATATAAATTAATCAACAGTTATACGACATGAATTTTTTAAGTAAAACAAAAATAATATCACGGAGCAGAAAAAATCCAAAGAATAGAACTAAGAATATGAGTATTGAACCAATTACAATGGCCATTACATAGGCTCGATTAATAGAGGAGCGAGGGCATATGCTTGTGGAAGTGCTAAGCCTCGCAGTGTGCATTGCTGATCGGTAACAGAACAATTTTCCGGAAGGTAACCTTTGATTCTGTTTTTGGAAAAATTGATGAAGTCATGACTCAATGTGTTACAGATATTGCAAGGAATGTATTCAATGTGTTACAGATATTGCCAAAAGTCCAATAACCGAGAAAAACAAACAGAGGAGTAGAATGTAAAGAATATCACAATGTAACACATCAGAAGGCCTTTAACCATCTTTCCAGTAGTTGGGGGAGCAAGAGTGGCCTGAATGAACACATGCATGTTGTAGTTAAGAAATTTAAATCTTATATGGTTAAATTATAATTAGTATAATAAAGTAAGAGCTCGATCCGGAGTAGTACTTGAATTTAAGTGAGATCCCGTTCCCAAAAATTGTAGCTAAAATGGAGATGGAAGAAAATGCATCGAATACTCGTACTGATTCGAATGGTTAAGGGAGTAATCTCTCTTTGGAGCATTTTTGCCGATCCCTACAATTAATAAAGCTCCAATTTATGTTGTATGGAAATCTTTTAGCAATGTGAACTCAAGGTCAAAACAATAATATACTATCACTGATAGTGGAAAATTATATACTAACATAAAACCATTTCAGTGATGAGATGGCCTCTTTGCAGGAGAAACTCATAGCTAATGCTTGATGTGAAATAATCTTCCTGTGGTAGTACCTAATAGCAACAAAAAACAAAAATGAAAAAATAAAAACAAAAGCAACAACCTTGGATTGAATTCCATATGCCAAAGCAGATCATCTCTTCTCCTCCTCAAACTCAATCTATTCGATTGTGCTCTAGGTAGATAAATATAGGTGTCTACATGAGATCAATATATGTGTAAAACATAGCCACTAAATTAATAGAACTATATGAAAAAAAATATTAGTGTGTGGAACATCTCTATCTCTATCAAATAAAAAGAGGTTTCTATAACCAAATGAAAAAAGAAAAACAAAAGCAACAACCTTGGATTGAATTTCATATGCCAAAGCAGATCATCTCTTCTCCTCCTCAAACTCAATCTTTTCGATTGTGCTCTAGGTAGATAAATATAGGTGTCTCGCATGAGATCAATATAACATATAAATATTCAAGTCTTGAACATACCGAAGAAAAACAATTTTCATAGAAAGCACCGTCTTCTCGCTGCATTAACAAATGCAACCGACCAACCAATCAATAGGAGACTAACACATCAAATTACAACCAAAATCACAAATTACAAATGAGAAATCCAAATCACACAGACCCAACTCAGATTGAGAAGAACAAATCACAACACCCACATCACCAACCAATGCAAATCACATACAACACCAAAAACACCCACCAAAGAAACATCAACAACAAAACAACCAAAACCCCCAAATCCACAACCAAGAGAGACAATAACGAGAATCGGATCGGTCCAAAACAATCCCCAAAAACCACAAAGCATGCATACCTCAAGCCCTCCCTAAACATTCCTCAACCAAAACAAAAAAATGGGCAAACCCCTACTCATCAAAAACATCAAGGATTCAAAGCAAACCGGACAATACCCATTAACGAAAAGATTGAAAAAACACAAAATCGTAAAAACCAACCTCGGAAATCACCAAAAACAGGCTTGTAAGGCCGAAATGGCCGAGAAATGACCCGACAAAGCGGTTTTTTTGCGGTGTTGGGGTTGTGAGAGAGAGGAGGCGGTTCGGTGTGGTGTGGCCGCCGTTGCGATGTATTCTTCTCGCGCTTAGATCGCGAATCGGCGAAGAGGAATCTGATGAAGAAGACGAATCGGCGAATCGGCGAATCGGCGAAGAGGACTCTGGTTTTGTCCCTGTTCTTTCGGCGAATCGGCGAAGACGGCGGTCGCGATGCGACGATGAAGAAGACGAATCGGCGAAGAGGAAGAAGAAGAAATCGAAGACGGCGGTCGCGGAATTGTTTTTTTCGTTTTTTTTTGGGCGAATCGGCGAAGAGGAAGAAGAGGCGTGGAAGAGGAAGAAGAGGCGTGGACCATTTTGTTTTTCAATTCGACGGAACTGTCAATTTTGAAGGGTTTTTTTATGTGAAACCGTCAATTAAATTAGATTTGATAATTAACTTACAAAATTATCCTTTTTTTGAATTGTTTTTATTTAAGTTAATAAGGGCATACTTGGGAGATTTAGCCAAAAAGGCTTCACGGTTAACCGTTTGGGGATTGCTATTATAATAGTATAGATAAATCATTACATATTAATTTCTTAATTATAGATAATTTTGTTGCATATTGATTACATATTAAATAAATTTTAACAACGTAGGTAGTATATAGCACCGTTTTTAGATGTTATAAAAATATTTTTTTTTATTTAGCGTTTGAAGGTGGACGAGAATTCTAGACGTATTGAATTGTGATGCTCTCACTAATTTTCTTATTTTATTTAGCCTTATTCATTAACATCCAGTCTGCTACAGTTTTCTTTAACTGCATCAATTTACCAAATCTCTTATCGTCGAAGTGACACCATTGCATTTCTTCACCATCTCCGCTCCTATTTCTTAGAGAAAGGGTTTTTTTGGAGGGCCTCATATTTCAAATACAATATTTTTAAATATCATATATTTAATCCATTCAAATGATAGACATTCGTTGTCCTTATAGTGTCAGCAACGAGCCCAATTTTAGTGGTTACTATTACTACACTTCTATTGACACCATAATCCTAGAATAGAATTCAGAAATCTTCCCACTCCTAAGTGCTCAATACATCGTCTAGTACGATAATAAATTTCTTCTTATGCAACTTTCTAATAATCCTATCTAGCATTTGTGTTTTGGTTAAAAAACCCATGTGATCTCTCCCACAAATCTCTCTGAACGTGTTCTACTGTTGGAAATATTCGTGATACACACCCAATTTCTTACTATAAAGTGTTTAATTATACTTTTCTCTATAAAAACCAATTGTGAAATTGTAATCAAAAGTAATAATATACAATAATTGACAAAACAATACGTTGTTAAAATTTATTAAACTTTAAATTAAAATATAATTTAATATTATTTATGACAAAATAATAGTTAATAATTGATTCTATATTATAAAATAAAAAAACTTTCATTAAATTTATAAATCATTACATATTAATTTCTTAATTATAGATAATTTTGTTGCATATTGATTACATATTTAATAAATTTTAACAACGTAGGTTGTATATAGCTTTTTTTTTTTATTTAGCGTTTGAAAGTGTACGAGAATTCTAGACGTATTGAATTGTGCTGCTCTCACTAATTGTCTTATTTTATTTAGCCTTATTCATTAACATCCACTTTGCTACAATTTTCTTTAACTGCATCAATTTACCAAATCTCTTATTGTCGAAGTGACACCATTGCATTTATTCAACATCTCCGCTCCTATTTCTTAAAGAAAAGGTTTTTTTTGGAGGGACTCATTTTTCAAATACAATATTTTTAAATATCATATATTTAATCCATTCAAATGATAGACATTCGTTGTCCACGAGCCCAATTCTAGTGGTCACTATTACTATATTTCCTTTGACACCATAATCCTCGAATAGAATTCTGACATCTTCCCATTCCTAAGTGCTCCACACATCGTCTAGTACGATAAAAAATTTCTTCAACTTTCTAATAATCGACTCTTCCATTTGTGTTTTGGTTAAAAAACCCATGTGATCTCTCCCACAAATCTCTTTGAACGTGTTCTACTGTTGGAAATATTCGTGATACACACCCAACTTCTTACTATAAAGAGTTATAATTATACTTTTCTCTTTAAAAACCAATTGTCCAAGTGTAATCAAAAGTAATAATATACAATAATTGACAAAACAATACGTTGTTAAAATTTATTAAACTTTAAATTAAAATATAATTTAATATTATTTATGACAAAATAATAGTTAATAATTGATTCTATATTATTAAACAAAAAGTTTCATTAAATTTATAAATCATTACACATTAATTTCTTAATTATAGATAATTTTGTTGCATATTGATTACATTTTAAATAAATTTTAACAACATAGGTAGTATATAGCACCTTTTTAGATGTTATAAAAATATTTTTTTTTATTTAGCGTTTGAAGGTGGACGAGAATTCTAGACGTATTGAATTGTGCTGCTCTCACTGATTTTCTTATTTTATTTAGCCTTATTCATTAACATCCTGCATCAATTTACCCAAATCTCTTATCGTCGAAGTGCATTTTTTTACGCTCCTATTTCATCAAGAAAGGGTTTTTTTGGAAAGTCTCTTTTTTCAAATACAATATTTTTAAATATAATATATTTAATCCATTGATAAGAAATTTCTTAGGCAACTTTTAATAATCATTCTTGCATTTGTGTTTTGGTTAAAAAACCCATTTATCTCCCCCTCAAATCTCTTTGAACGTGTTTACCTGTTGGAAATATTCGTGATACACACCCAACTTCTTACTGTAAAGTGTTTAATTATACTTTTCTCTTTAAAAACCAATTTTGCAAGTGTAATCAAAAGTAATAATATACAATAATTGACAAAACAATAAGTTGTTAAAATTTATTAAACTTTAAATTAAAATATAATTTAATATTATTTATGACAAAATAATAGTTAATAATTGATTCTATATTATAAAACAAAAAGTTTGATTAAATTTATAAATCATTACACATTAATTTCTTAATTATAGATAATTTTGTTGCATATTGATTACATATTAAATAAATTTTAACAACGTAGGTAGTATATAGCACCCTTTTTAGATGTTATAAAAATATTTTTTTTTATTTATCGTTTGAAGGTGTACTAGAATTCTAAAAGTTTGTAATATTAAAATTTTATTTAGCTTAGCTTTAGTGATTGAATTTTTGTTCACTGATTTTCTTATGATATTTAGCCTTATTCATCAACATAAAGTCTGCTCAAATTTTCTTTGAGTGCATCAATTTATCCAAATCTCTTATCGTGGAAGAGACACCATTGCATTTCTTCACCATTTCCGCTCCTATTTCTTCAAGAAAGAGTTTTTTTTGGAGGGTCTCATTTTTCAAATAAAATATTTTTAAATATCATATATTTAATCCATTCAAATGATAGACGATAGAAAGGCTGGGCTGGGCAGCAGGAACCCAGTAATGTAACCAGGTTCCGGAGGACTTGGTGGGTTACGTAACCTAGACCGGCGCGTCCCTGATGCGGGCATGGCACGGAGCGCGCGCATCAGCGTGGCGCGTCCCTGATGCGGGCATCAGCATGGGCGCGGGTAACGTACTAGCACGCAGCGTGGCACTCTCTTGACGCGGACATGGGCAAAGCATGAGCGGGCCGCATAGAGATGGTTCCAATCTCCTTGATCATGGGACGTCCCAGAAGGAATGTGTGATCTGACCAGGTGGTGGAAACGGTTATGCAACCAGCAACTTTATCATAATCCACTCTTACATTTGTGTTTTGGTTAAAAAACCAATGTGATCTCTCCCACAAATCTCTCTGAACGTGTTCTACTGTTGGAAATATTCCACCCAACTTCTTACTGTAAAGTGTTTAATTATACTTTTCTCTCTAAAAACCAATTGTGCAAGTGTAATCAAAAGTAATAATATACAATAATTTACAAAACGTTGTTAAAATTTATTAAACTTTAAATTAAAATATAATTTAATATTATTTATGACAAAATAATAGTTAATAATTGATTCTATATTATAAAACAAAACTTTCATTAAATTTATAAATCATTACACATAAATTTCTTAATTATAGATAATTTTATTGCATATTGATTAAATATTAAATAAATTTTCACAACGTACATAGTATATAGCAACTTTTTTAGATGTTATAAAAATATTTTTTTTTATTTAGCGTTTGAAGGTGGGCGAGAATTCTAGAAGTTTGTAATATTAGAATTTTATTTAGATTAGCTTTAGTGATTGAATTGTGCTTCTCTCACTGATTTTCTCATAATATTCGGCATTATTCATCAACATCCAGTCTGCTAATGTGACGGCCCCAATTTTCAACAAATTGGGCCCCGCGCGGCCTAAGCTCACTTGAACCCCCGAGTCAGTCTATCAAGGTCAACGCAGACCTAGTCAGCCTTCCAATCCCTCATTATACGTAAATTCACAATTTTAAGTTGAGTTATTAATATTTTGCAAGTTTTACAATTTAGCGGAAGCAATTACTACAAATAAATAACTCAACAGTATTTGAAAAAAGTTAGGCAACCTAATTGTTGAACCCACTAAATATGTTATCATCAGAGGAGAGTAATACAAGATATACAAAAATTCAACTAGCATGGAGCCTTACCTTGCAGGACCGTAGATCTGCACCCAGTCAAACCCAAATCGACGAGCACAGGTAAGTAAAGCCAATAGGACATATACAGCATTTCAAAACATAACTAAAACAATCAAATTCATGCAATTAGAAAGAAAGGAAACAGGTAATGCATGAATATAAAAGACTGTAAACAAATAAGTCGATGAGTGAGGCCAAATAACAAGGAGTCCCGACCAAAAGGTCGTTGAGTCGCGGCAAAAGCCCAGCAGACTCGGGTTTAGGACGGACCCCAGCCTCCCAACCCTAACCCTTGCGACTATGAGATATCTATAGACCCGGATCTAGGACGAGACACCTGCCTCCCAGCCCTAGCCCGCGCGACTATGAAATACCCACAAACCCTGATCTAGGACGAGACACCTGCCTCCCAGCTAGCCCTAGCCCGCGCGACTATGAAATATCCACAGACCTGAATTAGAGCTCCCAACGTACACTCAATTGGGAAATATCGACGGACGTCCAGGTAAGAGTTCATATCGCAGATAAACATTACCATGACTCACTTGCCAATGGAACACTCCACACAATAGCATTCAACGATAGATATCAAAGAAATGAACAACAATATCAAACAATGAATTTCTTCCCATTAAGTAAACTATTGTGTCCTCGAGATTCGTGCGGAGCGAAACTCGAGGCACATCAAAAACATAATTTTTTATATTTTCCTTGAAAGTTGAGCCACACGCATCTCGAGGCACCAACCCGCCTTATTTCACAATCTCGATACTCGCACCACACGTAACACGAGGCGTATCCAAAGTATATGGTTTTAATGTGACCACATTAAAACCACATAAAGCCACTATAGCCACATCAAACAACTATCTCGGTCCCAAGTCGGTACGCGACTCGAGGCGCGTCCCCGTTCGTGTTTCGGCTCACTGAATTCCCCGCATATACTCACTCGTAAAACAGCTCAACAATTCGCATTCAAATCTCAAATTGGATACACACATATCACATAAACATATCATACCTCAGAGTCTCCACCCGAGATTCGAACGTACGCATTTCAACGAGTGGACAAGTCAAATTCTCGAGCGTTACAGTTACAGTTTTCTTTGAGTGCATCAATTTACCCAAATCTCTTATCGTCGAAGGGACACCATTGCATTTCTTCACCATCTCCGCTCCATATTTCTTAAAGAAAGGGTTTTTTTGGAGGGTCTCATTTTTCAAATACAATATTTTTAAATATCATATATTTAATCCATTCGAATGATAGACATTCGTTGTCCTTATAGTGTCAGCAACGAGCCCAATTCTAGTGGTCACTATTACTACACTTCCTTTGACACCATCATCCTTGAATAGAATTCTGACATCTTCCCACTCCTAAGTGCTCCATACATCGTCTAGTACGATAAGAAATTTCTTCTTATGCAACTTTCTAATAATCCAATCTTGCATTTGTGTTTTGGTTAAAAAACCCATGTGATCTCTCCCACAAATCTCTCTAAACGTGTTCTACTGTTGGAAATATTCGTGATACACACCCAACTTCTTAATGTGAAATGTTTAATTATACTTTTCTCTTTAAAAAACAATTGTGCTAGTGTAATCAAAAGTAATAATATACAATAATTGACAAAACAATACGTTGTTAAAATTTATTAAACTTTAAATTAAAATATAATTTAATATTATTTATGACAAAATAATAGTTAATAATTGATTCTATATTATAAAACAAAAAGTTTCATTAAATTTATAAATCATTACACATTAATTTCTTAATTATAGATAATTTTGTTACATATTGATTACATATTAAATAAATTTTAACAACGTACGTAGTATAGCACCCTTTTTAGATGTTATAAAAATATTTTTTTTTATTTAGCGTTTTGAAGGTGGGCGAGAATTCTAGAAGTTTATAATATTAGAATTTTATTTAGCTTAGCTTTTGTGATTGAATTGTGCTGCTCTCATTGATTTTCTTATGATATTTAGCCTTATTAATTAACATCCATCTGCTACAGTTTTCTTTAAGTGAATCAATTTACCCAAATCTCTTATCGTCGAAGGGACACCATTGCATTTTTTCACCATCTCCGCTCCAATTTCTTTATGAAAGGGTTTTTTTGGAGGGCCTCCTTTTTCAAATACAATATTTTTAAATATCATATATTTAATCCATTCAAATGATAGACATTCGTTGTCCTTATAGTGTAAGCAACTAGCCCATTCTAGTGGAGACTATAACTACACTTCCTTTGACACCATCATCTTCGAATAGAATTCTAACATCTTCCTACTCCTAAGTGCTCCATAAATCGTCCAGTACAATAAGAAATTTCTTGTTATGCAACTTTCTCATAATCCACTCTTCATTTGTGTTTTGGTTAAAAAACCATTGTGATATCTCCCACAAATCTCTCTTAACGTGTTCTATTGTTGGAAATATTCGTGATACACATCCAACTTCTTACTGTAAAGTGTTTAATTATACTTTTCTCTCTAAAACCCAATTGTGCAAGTGTAATCAAAAGTAATAATATACCATAATTGACAAAACAATATATTATTAAAATTTATTAAACTTTAAATTAAAATATAATTTAATATTATTTATGACAAAATAATAGTTAATATTTGATTCTATATTATAAAACAAAAGTTTCATTAAATTTATAAATCATTACACATTAATTTCTTAATTATAGATAATTTCGTTGCATATTAATTATATATTAAATAAATTTTAACAATGTACGTAGTATATAGCACCATTTGTAGATGTTATAAAAATATTTTTTTTATTTAGGGTTTGAAGGTGTGCGAGAATTCTATAAGTTTGTAATATTAGAATTTTAGATGTTCGTAACCATTAACCAATATGAGTAGATGATACATCATTGTTACAGTAACAATCTAAGTGTACAAAATCAAAGTACCAAACAACTACAAATTAAAGTCGAGTATCACCAAATAAGATATACTATGTGGTTATACAAAATCACACGCATCACCCTCGCCGATGATAAATAACTCAATCACTAATGTGAATGAGAGAAAAATTAAGATCGGGTTGTAAATACATTCTAAAGTTAGTAGTAGTATGAACTTGAAAAGTAAACTTTAACACTACGAATCGTCATAGTTAGTTGGAGTTGAATACAAATTGTCTGCGAAAAAGCAATGTGATTCAAAATATGACCATTAATAAGACAATACTTTTATTCCAAGAAAATGATATTTAACAACACTTAATGTATCTATTTATAAAGTATGTTGTTAAAATTTATTAAATTTTAAATTAACATATGACTTTATATTATTTATGAAAAAATAATAGTTCATAATTGATTAAATATTATGAAACAAAAAGTCTTATCAAATTTATAACTCATTACACATTAATTTTTTAAGCATAAATAATTTTGTTGCATATTAAATACATATTAAATAAGTTTTTATAATATAGTATAACAACATTTTTAGATGTTATAAAATATTTTTTTCATATAGCGTTTGTGAGTGGGATAGCTTAGACATTTTCAGTACTGCACAGTGCAGCCACATTTGTGGCTCCACCTCTACTGATATACGCTCAAATTTGATGGATACGTGTAATAGGTTAATATCATACAAAATATAGTTATAGTAGTGTAAGGATAGTATAACCATTTCTATATAGATTTTTATGGTTTATTCACTATATAAATGTAATTAGAATTATAAGAATTTAAACCAGAAATACATTCTTTTTCTTATCATCTCTATCTCCTCTCCCTAATTCTCTTCTCTAAATCAGCTCTACCTCCTAATCTTTTTCTTCTTTCTATTTCAATCTCTTATATCTGATTTTTTTAAATTGAAATTACGATCAACTAGTAGTTGCATCAAAACCCCACGTTAGTACCCCACCATAAACACATAATATTTCATTCAAGAAATCTTATGGGTGGAACTATTGTCAACCCATACCTATCTTCAATTACATCAAACTGCTCAATCACCTTATTTCTTTAAAAACTAGTTGTGCCCGAGCAATCTTGCAAATGCCTCCAAAACCCATAATTGGGATAATAGAAAAACTTTCTTAAGCTTACTTGGAGTACTTAAGCAAAAATTCTACAAATGCATTTCATTTGCCATTCCTTGAATGTGGGAACTGTCTTAATAGAGAGAGCTAAATCGACCTCCTTTTAAATCTATAGCATTTTTCTCCTTAATTATATCCTTCAACATCTGATTGATTTCTACTATCCTTATAGCTACTATAAATTTGGCGGTGATTTTTTTTTTCAATTTGCTTTGCATACTTGCAACTTAATTGTCATTATTACGGTATCGATTTGATTAAGTATAACAGTCAGCTTCTCCAACAAACGCGCTTCACATTTTCGCTCATTTTCCAATAAACTATAGATAGTTTATGCAATGTATTTAAGCTTTTTGAACTCATATGAGCATCTGATATCGGACCAATCTCATCGTTGATTGAAAACCACCCATCTAACGTTTTCGTAGGAGCCAAAATTTCAAATTCCCATATGCTAGACCAAGGGCAGCTTAGGCATTACTTTCACTGAAAGAAAATGATCTTTAACAACACTTAATTATCTTATTATACAATATGTTGTTAAAATTTATTAAATTTAAAATTAACATATAACTTAATATTATTTTTGACAAAACTAATAGTTAATAATTGATTAAATAATATAAAACAAAAAATCTTATTTAATTTATAAATCATTATATATTAATTTCTTAATTTTAGATAATTTTGTTGTATATATATTGATTTCATATTAAATAAATTTTAACAAAGTAGGATAACAACATTTTTAGATGTTATAAAAAATATATTTTTTTTTTTCATGTAGCGTTTTAGGGGTGAGCTAGTTTAACCATTTTCAGTATAACCAAGGGCAGCCATGTATGTAGTTCAACCATGCCGATGGACATCTTGATTAAGAACCTCATGTATAAATGTAATAGATTAGTATAGTACAAAATATAGTTTTAGTAGTATAAGGATAGTATGATAATTTCTCTATAGGTTGTTAGAGTTTATTCACTATATAAAGATATAATTAGTGTTATGAGAATTTAAACAAAAAATACATTCTCTTTCTCTAATCTTCCCTATCTCCTCTCTCTAATTCTCTTTTAAAAACCAACTATTCCTCTTAATATATCTTCTTCTTATTTCTTTCTCAATCTCTTCTATTCGATTTCTTTAATTGAAATTACGATCACCTAGACTAGTAGTTGTACCAAATCCCCAGCTGTGGGTGGAACTATAGGCAACCTATACCCATCTTCTTACATCAAATTGCTTAATCGCATTTATCTTCTTTAAAAACTAGTTGTGCCAGAGCAGTCTTGCCAATGCCTCCAAAACCGACAATTGAGATAACATGAAAACTCTCTTCAGCTTTCCTGGAGTTCTTAAGCACCAATTATGCACCATCATGTATTTCGTTTGCTCTTCCTAAAATTTGAGAACTGTCTACTATTGGAGAGCTATCACGATTAAGCCCTATTTGAAAATCTAGAGAAATCGAACCTCATCGACCTCCTCTCAAATCTACAAAATCTTTCTCCT
The DNA here is from genome assembly GCA_039657365.1 of Stephania yunnanensis. Classification (NCBI taxonomy): domain Eukaryota; kingdom Viridiplantae; phylum Streptophyta; class Magnoliopsida; order Ranunculales; family Menispermaceae; genus Stephania; species Stephania yunnanensis. The sequence continues at coordinate 9,148,655 of CM077582.1, forward strand.
TACTTATATCCTTCTACATCTGATTGATTTCTATTATCCTTAGAGTTACTATAAACTTGGTAGTGATTTATTTCAATTTTTTCAGTATACTAGCTTGCATACTTAATGTCTTCTATTACGATATCGATTTCATTAAGTATAACAGTCAGCCTCTCTCGCCGTCGTATTTTTGCTCATTTTCCAATAAACTATCAATAGTTTACGCAATGCGTTAACGCATTTTGAATTCATTTGAAGTATCCAAAATCAGACCAATCTCTTCTCTTGCGATTTCAAAGATCTTAGTCAAAATATCGCCGTTGTGGCTAGACAGTGCATCAGTGAAGAACTCCATATCTTTGCTAACCTGTCATTTCTAGAGTAAAATATATAATCTCGTTCTAAATAACCAAACACAACAAATAATCTCATTGGCAAAAACATAAGAGAAAGCAACTGATGTTCATTCACATAACCAAAATCATTGATGAAATATTTTCAAAGGGCTAAATATACTTCCTTAATTTAATTTGCATAATGATATATTATTAAAATTTATAGGTCCTTAAGAAACACTAACAAATCCTTGAAGGTCTAACAAGATAGTTGAAGAGAATGATGTACACACAACTGTGTATTAAGTAGCTAGCTAGCATATGTACACACAACTGTATATTGTATACATGAATATTTACATGAATATTACTTGAGCTCTAATTCATATGTATAAATAAATCCTTAAAGGTCTAAAAAGATAGTTGATGAGAATGATGTGTGAAAATATATTATAAAAGAAAAAAGTGTCTTAAATTAATTGAGAATATAATAGATAGTAAATTAAAAAAGTTAAGATATAATTGATACAATTTGTAAAAGTTAGGATATTTTTTTGAAGCACAACCTTAGACGAGTGCTATTGAAGTTTATTCCTCTCATAGCAAGATTGATCTCTCACCTTATACGCTGGATCTTTGCATTTTAAATCTTAAATCCCGTGGCTTGGGGAGATTTGTTACTGTAAATAATGTGGGACAAGAAGTTGAAAACCAACGAAGTCGAAATCTAGTTCCAGAACAAATTACTGCTAGGTAAGAGGAATTCATCAAACCTTGTCTGCAAAGGCTATTGAGCTTGAATTGAGCAACAAACCAGTGAGAATTCCTCCAGAGAAACACACCAAAAGAGAACAAACATAATCTAACATCTATTTTCATTTCAAAAAGACCTGAGAATGTGAATAGTTCATTGACTCGTAACCAAAAGAAATGGCAATAATTTTTGGGGATAAAGACAACATGTCAACATTTTTATAGTAATTTCCAATACTGTAAAGGAGTGAGCAGACCACCCATAACTGCAACATAATTGTTGACGCATCGATGTTTCTAAAATTGACAAATACATTGTTGTGACACGGTCTCAAGTGAAGTATTCTTCCAAGTTTTTTAAAATCATTCATATGAGTTGCAACCTCTTTCCCCGCCACTAATGATGCTAAATCATGCACAAGGTTATGCAACTTGCAAATGACTACACCATTGTCTTGATCTTGCAATTGGGCTATAGCCCAAGTCAGCTTTGTATGTCGCTCCGCCCTGCATATGTTGAACACCAATTACAACTTGATGCAAACCGCTTGTTTGTACTAAAGATTCTAAAAATTTGTCAAGTGTTTTTGAAAGTTTAAACTCCATTTTGTATTTCTCAATAACGGTTTGATAAATCTATCTTATAGTGAACACTAATTACAGCCTAGTGCAAATTGTTTCTATACTACATAAATATATTCTTCAGATAATCGATACTTTAACAAAGAAACATAATTATCACGAAAGAATCATCACTAGAACAATTTCGGTATTTAATAGAGGTTTTTAAAGCCCTATTAAAGGGGGTGTTATTAAATAACACCTAATTGATAGGAGTTTTAAAAAATCTCTATGTAATACATGTATTAAAAATTAAAACATAACACATTTTCACATGACATTTAATAACACTCTATTTAATAAGAGTTTTAAAACCTCTATTAAAGGTCGAAAATGTTCTAGTGCATGCAAATCGAGTGCAGATGTGTTGTTCTCCTTTCTATTTCATTCCTTGTTGGCTCGCCCCTATGTCAGATCCTCACATTGGGCTTATGAACTCCTCTCGTACGTCTCGAAGGCTAAATGTCACTCATTCTTCTAGGCAAATTTTTTTTCCTCCATAGAAAGGTTATGTTTGTCTAGTGTCACCATATATAAAGACAAGCAAGGATGATTAAGTAAATGAGTTAGGCTAGCTTTTAAAGTGTCTTGCTTCTTTTTTATAGCCCTTTGGAGAGAATCGTGGTTTATTATTATTCAAAGATATGGCGATCGTAAAATGCACTAACAATTAACTACAAAAAATTGTTGCCAACAACAACGAATTACCCGTCGCTAAATAGCGAGGGGATAGCGACAGGGTCGTTATTGACCCTTTTGACCAAAATAGTGACGAGAATACGGCCTCTGTCGCTATTTTTTGGGTGGGAAAAATCCCGCCCGATGGTCAAAAAAATAAAAAATGTTATGCCTACATGGCAGGTGGGGCCCACACACACACTCTCTTACACTTAAAAACAAAACTTAATCCCCGGCTCCCACTTATAAACCACTCTAACCTCCTCTCTCCCCCTCTCCACCGCCCCTTTCCAACCTCTCTCCCCGCCCCGTCTCCCGACCGGCCCTTCCCGCCGTCTCTCTCCACCGGCCCCTCCCTCCAGCCACCGTCTCTCCAGCCGCGCCTCCTTGCGCCTCCATCTCCAGTCGCGCCTCCTCTCCAACCTTCTCTCTAGTCGCTCCTCCTCTCCAGCCACACCTCTCCAGCCACCCTCTCCAGTCTCACCAATCTTCTCGTCGGTTCCTCCTCTCCAACCGCACCACCTCCGGTCGACGACGAAGCTAGATGTTTTTTTTTTTTTTTGTAAATCTCATATTTGTTTTTATTTTTTTGTGTTTCTATTTTTTTATTTTCTTTGTTGTAGTTGTTATTGTTAGATAAATCTGATTTATTTGTTAGATTTGTTGTTGTTTTTGGTATATTTTGTAGGATTTGTTGTTGTTTTGTTTTTGTTTTTGAAAAGTTATTATTTTTATTTCAAAATTAATACTATTTTTATTTTAAAAATAATACTGATTATAAAAACAATTTTTTTTGTCAATCGGTTAGAAAATAGCGACCGGATTTAGTGACGTGTCCAAACAGTCAATTAAATAATACATCAAACTTTGCAACTAATAAAATATATAATTCACGAAACAATCAAATTTCACCAAACACAAACAAATCATCCATTAGCAAAAACATAAAAGAAAGTTACTGATGCTCATTCAAATAACCAAAATCGAAATATTTTCAAGGTACTAATTATATTTCCTTATTAGTTTATTAATTTGGATGATAATGTAATAATCAAAGCTAATAGAAGATTATCATAGCTTAGCTTTAATGATTGAATTGTGCTGCTCTCACTATTTTTCTTTGAATGCATCAATTTCTCCAAATCCATTATCATCAAAGGGACATCATCGCATTTCTACATCATCTCCGCTCCTATTTCTTCAAGAAAGGGTTTTTTTTGGAGGACATCCCTTTTCAAATGCCATATTTTTAAACATGGTAGTAGAATATCATATATTTAATCCATTCAAATGATAGGCATTCGTTGTCCTTATTGTGTCAGCAACCAGCCCAATTTTAGTGGTGACTATTACTACACTTCTTTTGACACCAACATCCTCGAATAGAATTCTGTCACTTTCCCACTCCTAATTGCTCCATACATCGTCCAGTACAATAAGAAATTTATTCTTATGCAACCTTCTCATAATCTACTTTTGCATTTGTGTTTTGGTTAAAAAACCATGTAATCTCTCCAACAAATCTCTCTAAACACTTCCTTTAAAAGTGTTCTATTATTGGAAATATTCGTGATGCACACCCAACTTCTTACTGTAAAGTGTTTAATTATACTTTTCTCTCTGAAAAAACCAATTGTGCAAGTGTAATCAAAAGTAATAATATACAATAATTCATAAAATTGACAAAACAATACGTTGTTTAAATTTATTAAACTTTAAATTAAAATATAATTTAATATTATTTATGACAAAATAATAGTTAATAATTGATTCTATATTATAAAAAAAGTTTCATTAAATTTATAAATCATTACACATTAATTTCTTAATTATAGATAATTTTGTTGCATATTGATTACATAGTTAATAAATTTTAACAACGTACGTGGTATAGCACCCTTTTTAGATGTTATAAAGATTTTTTTTTTATTTAGCGTATGAAGGTGGGCGAGAATTCTAGAAATTTGTAATATTAGAGTTTTAGAAGTTTGTAACCATTAACCAATATGAGTAGATGATACATCATTGTTACAGTAACAATCTAAGTGTAAAAAATCAAAGTACCGAACAACTACAAATTAAAGTCGAGTATCACCAAAGAAGATATACCATGTGGTTCTACAAAATCACATGCATCACCCTCGCCGATGATAAATAACTCAATCACTAACGTGAATGAGAGAAAAATTAAGATCGGGTTGTAAATACCATTCTAAAGTTAGGGTAGTATGAACTTGAAAAGTAAACTTTAACACTGCAAATGGTCATAGTTAGTTGGAGTTGAATACAAATTGCCCTGCGAAAAAGCTTTTAAAGGAAAATGTTAATGTGATTCAAAATATGTCCATTAATAAGACAATACTTTTATTGCAAGAAAATGATATTTAACAACACTTAATCATCTTGTTATAATGTATGTTGTTAAAATTTATTAAATTTTAAATTAACATATGACTTTATATTATTTATGACAAAAATAATAGTTCATAATTGATTAAATATTATGAAACAAAAAGTCTCATCAAATTTATAACTCATTACACATTAATTTTTTTAAGTATAAATAATTTTATTGCATATTAAATACATATTAAATAAGTTTTTATAATGTAGTTTAAAAACATTTTTAGATGTTATAAAATATTTTTTTTCATATAGCGTTTGGGGGTAGGATAGCGTAGACATTTTCAATACAGCACGGGACAGCCACATTTGTGGCTCCACCTCTACTGATATACGCTCCACCCTTACGATGAAAGTCTTGGCAAAAAACTTGATGGATACGTGTAATAGGTTAATATTATACAAAATATAGTTATAGTAGTGTAAGAATAGTATGGCAATTTCTATATAGATTGTTAGGGTTTATTCACTATATAAATGTAATTAGAATGATGAGAATTTAAACAAGAAATACATTCTTTTTTCTTATCATCTCTATCTCCACCCTCTAATTCTCTTCTCTAAATCAATTCTACCTCCTGATCTTTTTCTTCTTTCTATCTCAATCTCTCTCTTCTATCTGATTTTTTTAATTGAAATTACGATCAACTAGTAGTTGCATCAAAACCCCACGTTAGTACCCCCACCATAAACACATAATATTTCATTCAAGAGATCCTATAGGTGGAACTATTGTCAACCCATACCTATCTTCTTACATCAAACTGCTCAATCACCTTATTTCTTTAAAAACTAGTTATGCCTGAGCAATCTTGCAAATGCTTCCAAAACCCATAATTGGGATAATAGAAAAACTTTCTTAAGCTTTTTTGGAGTTCTTAAGCAAAAATTCTACAACATCATGCATTTCATTTGCCATTCCTAAAATGTGGGAACTGTCTATTAATAGAGAGCTCTCTCGATTAAGCTCTTTTTGAGAATCACGAGAAATTGAACCAAATCGACCTCCTTTTAAATCTATAGCATTTTTCTCCTTAATTATATCCTTCAACATCTGATTGATTTCTACTATCCTTATAGCTACTATAAATTAGGCTGTGATTTTTTTTTTCAATTTGCTCTGCATACTTGCAATTTAATTGTCTTTATTACGGTATCGATTTGATTAAGTATAACAGTCAGCTTCTCCAACAAACGCGCTTCACATTTTTGCTCATTTTCCAATAAACTATAGATAGTTTATGCAATGTATGTAAGCTTTTTGAACTCATACGAGCCTCTGATATCAGGCCAATCTCATCGTTGATTGAAAACCACTCATCTAACGTTTTCTTCGAAGCCAGAATTTCAAATTCTCATAGGCTTGACCCGCCAGGGCAGCGTAGACATTACATTCACTGAAAGAAAATGATCTTTAACAACACTTAATTATCTTATTATACAATATGTTGTTAAAATTTATTAAATTTAAAATTAACATATAACTTAATATTATTTTTGACAAAACTAATAGTTAATAATTGATTAACTAATATAAAACGAAAAAAATTATTAAATTTATAAATCATTAGATATTAATTTCCTAATTTTAGATAATTTTGTTGTATATTGATTTCATATTAAATAAATTTTAACAAAGTGGGATAACAACATTTTTAGATGTTATAAAAAATATTTTTTTTTGGTGTAGCGTTTAGGGATGGTCTAGCTTAGCCATTTTTCAGTACAACCAAGAGCAGCCATGTATGTAGCTCAACCCATGCCGATCGACATCTTGATTAAAAACCTCATGTATAAATGTAATAGATTAGTATAGTACAAAATATAGTTTTAGTAGTATAAGGATAGTATGATAATTTTTCTATATATAGGTTGTTAGAGTTTATTCACTACATATAGATGTAATTAGTGTTATGAGAATTTAAACAAAAAATACAATCTCTTTCTCTAATATTCCCTATCTCCTCTCTCTAATTCTCTTTCAAAATCAACTATTCCTCTTAATATATCTTCTTCTTCTTTCTTTCTCAATCTCTTCTATTCGATTTCTTTAATTGAAATTACGATCACCCAGACTAGTAGTTGCACCAAAACCCCAGCTGTGGGTGGAACTATAGGTAACCTATACCCATTTTCTTACATCTAATTGCTTAATCGCATTTATCTTCTTTAAAAACTAGTTGTGCCAGAGCAGTCATGCCAATGCCTCCAAAACCCACAATTGAGATAACATGAAAACTCTCTTAAGCTTTCCTGGAGTTCTTAAGCACCAATTATGCACCATCATGTATTTCGTTTGCTTTTCCTAAAACTTGAGAACTGTCTAATATTGGAGACCTCTCACGATTAAACCCTATTTGAAAATCTAGAGAAATCAAACCTCATCGACCTTCTCTCAAATCTATGAATCTTTCTCCTTAGTTATATCCTTCTACATCTGATTGACAAATACATTGTCGTGACACGGTCTCAAGTGAAGTATTCTTCCAAGTTTTTTAAAATCATTCATATGAGTTGCAACCCCTTTCCCCGCTACTAATGATGTTAAATCATGCATAAGGTTATGCAACTTGCAAATGACTACACCATTGTCTTGATCTTGCAATTGGGATATAGCCCCAGTCAGTTTTGTATGTCGCTCTGCCCTGCCTATGGTGAACCCAATTACAACTTGATGCAAACCGCTTGTTTGTACTAAAGATTCTAAACATTTATCAAGTGTTTTTGAAATTTTAAATCCTTTTTGTATTTCTCAATAACGGTTTGATAAATCTATGTTATAGTAAACACTAATTACAGCCTAGTGCAAATTGTTTCTATACTACATAAATATATTCTTCTTAGATGATCGATACTTTAACAAAGAAACATAATCATCACGAAAGAATCATGCAAATCAAGGTGAGTGCAGATGTGTTGTTCTCCTTTTTGTGTTGTTCTCCTTTCTATTTCATTCCTTCTTGGCTCGCCCCTATGTCAGATCCTCACATTGGGCTTATGAACTCCTCTCGTAGGTCTCGAAGGCTAAATGTCACTCATTCTTCTAGGCAATTCTTTTTTCCTCCATAGAAAGGTTATGTTTGTCTAGTGTCACCATATATAAAGACAAGCAAGGATGATTAAAGGCTTCAGTAAATGAGTTAGGCTAGCTTTTAAAGTGCCTCGCTTCTTTTTTATAGCCCTTTGGAGAGAATCGTAGTTTATTATTATTCAAAGATATGACGATCTTAAAATGCACTAACAATTAACTACACAAAATTGTTGCCAAGAACGACGAATTACCCGTCGCTAAATAGCGAGGGGATAGCGACAGGGTCGTTATTGACCCCTTTGACCAAAATAGCGACGGGGATACGACTCTGTCGCTATTTTTTGGGTGGGAAAAATCCCGCCCAATGGTCGAAAAACTAAAAAATGTTATGCCTACGTGGCAGGTGGGGCCCACACACACTCTCTTACACTTAAAAACAAAACCTAATCCCTAGCTCCCACTTACAAACCACTCTCACCTCCTCTCTCCCCCTCTCCACCGTTTCCCCTTTCCAACCTCTCTCCCCGCCCCCTCTCCCCACCGGCCCTTCCCTGTTTCTCTCCGTCTCTCTTCACCGGCGGCTCCTCCACCCACCGTCTCTCCGGCCCGCGCCTCCTTGCGCCTCCATCTCCGTCGTGCCTCCTCTCCAACCTTCTCTCTAGTCGCTCCTCCTCTCCAGCCACACCTCCTCTCCAGTCGCCCTCTCCGGTCTCACAATCAATCTTCTTCGGTTCCTCCTCTCCAACCGCACCACCTCCGGTCGACGACGAAGCTAGATGTTGTTTTTTTTTTTTTTTTTGTAAATTTCATATTTGTTTTTATTTTTTTGTGTTTCTATTTTTTATTTTCATTGTTGTAGTTGTTATTGTTAAATAAATCTTATTTATTTGTTAGATTTGTTATTGTTTTTGGTATATTTTGTAGGATTTGTTGTTGTTTTGTTTTTTTTTTTGAAGAATTATTATTTTTATTTCAAAATTAATACTATTTTTATTTTAAAAATAATACTGATTTTAAAAACAATTTTTTTTGTCAATCAGTCAGAAAATAGCGACGCGATTTAGTGACGGGGTCTCGTCTCTATTCCGTAGCTATTTCGAAATAAATGTAGAAGTCTTGCATACCAAATTAAACAACTGAATCAGGAACTATGGGTTCAAACATCTACCCCAATAAAATCCATAAACTGAATCAGGTACTATGGGTTCAAACATCTACCCCAATAAAATTCCCTGTTTATTACATAAAGTATGAAAGCAAATAGATAATTATTATTAAACCATGCAAACAAGAATTGAGCTTCTATGCTAAGGCTTTGCCCTTTTCTTTGGGTACCAAATTAAACATAAACTGAATCAAGTACTATGGGTTCAAACATCTACCCAAATAAATCCCCTGTTTATTACATAACGTATGAAAGCAAATAGATAAGTATTCTTAAACCTACAAACAAGAAAAGAGTTTCAATGCTACGACTTTGCCCTTTCCTTTGTCCTGAGCAGGATATGAAGTACTCGAGAAGAGGGGGAAAGTAGTGGGGTGAGCAAAATATATCAATGGGCTCTGTAAAGCAGAAGCCTGCTCTACCATCACTCATCCAAGTTATACCTAGTAATAAAATCAAACTAGATTTCAACAGTTTAGATCATAAGATCCATTATCATTTTCTAAGCATTAAAGACATACATAATCAGGCATAATAATATAGAGAGATAAAAGAACAACAATGCCCAACCGATACTTCAACAAGGATAACGATGATACCGAATGCCTTTAGAGTAAGAAAAAGTAGCAACAAAGGAAAAGAAAAACTTTCCAATTATTGGTGACTTGCTCAGTTTCTTTCTCTTTATGTTTATATTACTTTTGAATATAAATTATTGTATAAATGGGTTTTGGGTTCGTGTGAAGTTAGGATATCTTTTGAAAGTGTTGAAATGATTTTGAGAAGGATTGGAATTGTTTTAATGCTTTTAGGATGGAATGGCGAGAAGTTAGGTATTAATGATTTAATACCTTATATGTATGATGTATCTATTACATGTACATGTGTATACATATATGTATGGTGTATCTATTGGTGTATGCATGAAAGCATGCATACGTTGGTTAAATACAATAATTGGGGCCATACGTACGTTGATTAAATACAATGAGTAATTGGGGCCATGCATGTGGTTTGGATAAATAAAACTCTTTGGAGATTAAATGTATGAATGAAACGTTGGTGACGTTTGAAAAATGGATATGCGTGCATGGGTTATCTATTGGTTAAAAGAATCCAAAACAAATTAAACTTACTGTGAAACACGTCACATATAACATGCATGGTTGCTTTTGGATATGCTCAAGTGATTTTATATATGTAAAGATACATACATATGTAATAAGTCATATTGATATATCTATCTCTATCATATATATAATCAAATTTACCTTTTGTCCCTCATTTTCCCACACATTCCTTATTTTTTCTCGTCCAAATCGTCCCTTATCTTTCACGTTTTACTCCTAATTTTTAAATTTTTTCTCGTGCGTCCCTTATCTTTTCGTTTTACTCCTTCTTCTCTTCTCGTCCCTTATCGCTCTCTCTCGTCCGTTACGTTTTATCTCTCACGTCTCTCTCTCACGTTACAATACAGACGTTATTGCTTCGTAGATACATGGTTCTCAAGTGAGTTGTCTTCTCCCCAATCACTCTCACCGATCACTTCGATCTGTTACTTCATTGCTACTACCAATTTCTCTGTTCAATCAATCTTCTCTACTTCGCCATGTCAAATTCTTTGCAAAAGTTCGAGTTTTTTGTAAGTTTTTCTTTTGTTTTAGCCCTAATTTGTTGTTCTGCCATGTGTAGAATTGTACTATTGTTCTTAATTTGCTTGCTTGCTTGATTGATTTTAGGGGTTTCAGAATCTGGGTTGATTTTGTTTGGCAGCTTTTTGATGAGTTGATGATTTAGGTTTTTGTGCTAATGTGGGTGGTGCTTGGGAGATGGGTTTTGAATTTGGTTCTTCTCCATTAGGATCCCTCCCTGTATTATGTGGATCAAATCAATTCTAATTGAGAGAAAATGTACAATCCTAGGAAATGATTATGAATGATATAATTGAAATTAGGAATTGCGTTTTCCTTTTTTTTTGATGAATTTAGTTTGGATTTTTGTGCATTGACTTGGATTTGTTGTTAATCTCGATGTTAGGTTGTTGTTGTTTCGATGTTAGAATCTCAATTTCTCTCCGGTTCTACTGTTGATTTCGTGCTCGATTCATGGATCCGATGCCTTTTCGCCTTTTTTTATTAATTTTGTTTGGATTTTTGTGCATTGACTTGGATTTGTAGTTAATCTCGATGTTATTTATAAAATGATCAGTTTTATAAAATTCTATCATCTTAATTTTACATATTTGCATGGCCCAATTTTCAGTTTTCAGTGTAGAGAGAGGTATGTCTGATTAATTTTACATATGTTAATCTCGATGTTAGGTTGTTGTTGATTAAATTTGTTAGTGTTAGATTGTTTGGTCTCATTCAGTTGAAAATTAAGAGGTTTTTTTTTCTAATTAATTTTACATATGTTAATCTTGATGTTAGGTTGTTGTTGTTGTTGATTAAATTTGTTAGTGTTAGATTGTTTGAATCATTGAGTAGTTGTGATTGCAATAGTAACTGCGAAAATGTCGAAGGCGTGTGATACAAATACGTGCAAGATAGTGAGAGGACTGAGATGAGCCATATTTGTTAATTGACCAATCGATTAAAAGTTTGTGTTAGTGTATAATGTATATAATTATATAATTTTAGTCTCAATTTTTAATATGTTTTACCTTGAAAAAGAATTGTATTAGTGATCGATATCCATATTTGTTAATTGACCTTTCCAATCACCTAGCTTATTCATATCCACATTCTACAATTTATATCGGCCAAGTGTTTGATGAAGTTTGTTAATGAGTTTAGTGAGAGAGTTGGTTTGAGCAATGTACGCCTATGATTTGATCAATATTAATAGTGAAATCGTGTTTTATGATTGGCAATGTTGCTTCTATTTTTGCGTGAAAATATGTTTGGGTAGCAATCAAATGTGCGACATCTTCTCCAAGTTACTAAGCATCAGTAGTGAAGCTTTCCTGTTAAAGAGTAGATGGGCATGAACAAGTTCCTTATTAGAAGTACTTGAATTTTGGGGTAATCTTTATAAGTAGCGCTAATATCGTGCGTAGTAATAGATGAGCTTTGTAAGAATAGAAGTAGAGCAGGGTGAAAGGAAAATCAATGCTGCAATCGATTTTGTGAAGAAACAAAGCTAAACTTCTTTAAAAACAACGCTATTATGATCAATCCCTCTTTCACTTTATGGTTCTTGAACAAAAAAAGTCGAAACTTAATTGGGCTTTAAGATCTTGAATACTAGGTGTTTGTTGAAATGCCAAAATAATCTCATCTTCTTCCTTTATATAAGAAATATATAGATGTTTGAATAATTGGATTAAACGAACCCCCGTGTGATTATTATTTTGGATCCAATGGTGGCCTTAAATGAATTGTAGATAATGAGCATTATGTTAGAGTTGTAATCTAAATTAGTTGTATGTTTGTGTTTGAGGCAGACTTTGAGTTTGTTTAAGTTTTTTTAATTTGATTTGGAATCAATTTTTTTTAATGTGAGTCTATAAATATGTGTCGCATTTGTGATTAACAAGTTTGTGATTAATAGATTTGGTTCACATTTGAAATATATAAATGTTTGAATAATTGGATTAAATGAACCCCTGTGTGATTATTATTTCGGATCCAATTGTGGCCTTAGAGTTGTAATCTAAATTAGTTATATGTTTGTGTTTAAAAGACACAAGAACTTCATTGCTTACTTTCCATCTCCTTTTGAATATTAAATTAACATTATTTATTTTTTTAATTAGTACTCTAATGTTTGTTTCATTGGATTGTAGTTTAACAATCTCATATAAAAATTCATTAAGTATAACCATTTTACCTTGCATTAGCGAGTTACCATGGTTAGAAACTTAAGAGTTATCAACAATATTGAAGACTTTGTAAGGAAAGCAAAAAATATTAATCGTAGAGAGGTGGATAGTTTGAAACGTAAATTTGTAACGGAGGAAGAAAAAGAAATGAAGCGGGCTCGCCAAAGACAACTAAGGAGTGAAAAAAAAGAGTTGAATGATCGAGGTATGAATTTGAAACTTCACAAAATATTCTATGAAATATTGAGTATGGTAAATGCCATAAACCAAAATGAGTAAATTTAATTAATAATTTAGAAATTACGTTACCTTTCTTTTTTATTTTTTTTTATAGGTCCCCGGAATGCAAAACCACGTTATAACGCTATGGGTTTTGAGCACGTTGCAAGTTCAGCAGATGTGTTACCATTAGTAAACTCTTGTCAAAATTGCGGTGCGAAGAAGTTTTTTCATGAATATAATAGTTTATGTTGTTCGAACGGTCAAGTAACCCTCGTTCCTAATGTTGTTCCTGAAGAAATGTTCGACCTATTCACTTCAAACAATGAAGAGACACGTGAGTTTTTTATGTACATCCGTACTTATAACACCAATTTTGGTTTTACTTCTTTTGGTGTAAAGTGCGAAAGAGAGTATGCCAAAAGTAATATGGGTGTATATACATTTAGAGTGCAGGACCAAATTCATCATTTTATAAATAATTTACTTCCCGACAAGGAGCATCCTTCTTTTTTGCAACTGTACTTTTATGATACTGATCATGAAGTGCAAAACCGAATGCATTGTTCTGATAGGATGAAAGAGACAATTTTGGCAAGGTTAATTAGTATTCTTGCTAAAAATCTATATGCAAGTTTTTTTCGCACTTTAAAAAATAAGGAAAAATTAGAAGATCATGTTGTTCAATTAGTTTCAAGTGTTAGTCTTGATCAGAGAGTATTTAATATGCCCACTACTTCTCAAGTTGCTGCTATTTGGATAGATGATAATACATGTGCTCAGCCAACTAAAAGGGATATCTTTGTCTATAGTCACTCCGGAAGTAGCCATAGAATCAATTACTAATATGGTTGTTATGATCATTTACAATACCCTTTATTATTCCCGTATGGAGACGTAGGTTGGCACGATGGAATTCAGAGAAAATTTACCACTGAATCACATAGAAATTACAACGCCATTCTTGATCCTCATTTAGTCAACTCCACTGAAGAGTTACTTGATAATGAAAATGAAGGTAAATGTTTTCATTTCCTTGTTAAATAATTTACTTTTTTTATATTTGTTCTTTTCATATTGAACTTAAATATTTTGTTCTATTTTCACAGTATATTCTAGACGGAAGAGGAATTGTGTATCTTGTCGCGAGTATTATTGTTATAAACTTCAGATTAGGGATGTAAGGAATTCTATTCTATTACATTCTGGTAGACTTTTGCAGCAATATGTCGTTGACATGTATGTCAAGTTAGAGACATCTAGGTTGGATTTTATTCGTCATAGACAAGATGAGATACGTTCAGAGTTGTACCAAGGGATTATGGATTCTATTGATATGGGTGAAAGCGTTGGTTCAAATATTGGACGTAGGATTGTTCTTCCAACATCTTTTATAGGTGGGCCAAGAGACATGCGTAAGAGGTACATGGATGCTATGGCATTGGTTCAACGTTTTGGCAAACCTGACATCTTCCTCACTATCACTTGCAATCCTTATTGGCCAAAAATACAACAAGAGCTTCGATTTAATGATGACGCACAAAATAGACCTGATATTGTTGCTCGTGTTTTTAAATCAAAGTTGGAGTGCTTGAAAAATGAAATAATGAAAAAGTAGGTTTTTGGTCCAGTTGCATCATATGTTTATGTCGTTGAATTTCAAAAACGAGGTCTTCCCCATGCACATTTTCTTATTGTTTTACAACCAACGGCGAAATTAATAGAACCCGTAACTTTTGATTCGTTCGTACGTGCGGAGCTTCCCGACAATTCAGTTCACCCTCACTTGTATACCGCTGTTGTGAAACATATGATGCATGGTCCATGCGGTACTTTGAACCCAAATAATGTGTGCATGGATTCAGATGGTAAATGCAAGAATAACTTTCCAAAGCCCTTTCGTGATTGTTCTTCGCATGGCAAAGGTTCGTATCCAAAATATCGGAGACGTAATGATGGAAATACTGTACTTGTTAGGAAATATAATTTGGACAATCGTTGGGTGGTTCCATACAATCCTTACTTACTTGCTAAATTTGATTGTCATCTAAATGTTAAGGTTTGTTCTACTATCAAGGCGGTTAAATACATGTACAAGTACATATATAAAGGTCATGATCGCATTGTGATTCGATGCACAGACAATAATGACAATGCTGACATTGATGAGATCAAAATATTCCAATCATCACTTTGGGTAGGAACCAGAGGCAATGTGGCGCATATATGGTTTTCCTTTGAATGAAATATATCCGCCAGTCATCACGCTGCAATTACATTTGAGGGAAAGCAATTGGTTAAGTTTAATAAGAATGACGTGTTGCAAAACTTGGTTGATAATGGATTGTCATCCCGTTCCATGTTGACATAATACTTTAACATGAAACATGAACCATAATGATAATTTAGCTCGTACCATCTTATATAGGGAATTTCCTAAGTTTTTTGTGTGGAATCAATAAGTAAGGAGATGGACACGATGGCAAAAGCGTCAAGTTATTGGCAGAGTTATTGCGGCAAATCCAATGGAAGGTGAAAGATATTACCTTCGTTTGCTATTAAATCATATTAAAGGTTGCACATCTTTCTAGGAAATCAAAGTTGTCAATGGTGTTCATGCATCCTCATATAAAGAAACAGCTATTTTGCACACGTTACTTGATGCTGACAATAGTTTAGATTTGGCTAGGAAGAAGATATTACCGTTTACTTTACGCGATTGTTTATTAAATCATATTTACAAAAAAGGCAAATGAAACGGAATTAGAAACGGAAATAAGTTCCGTTTCTAAATAGGAAATCAAAGTTGAATAAGTTCCGTTCTAAATTGCGTTCCTCATATAAAAAACAACTTTGAGACGGATCGAGAGACGGAATTAGAGACGGAATGACGGAATTACCGTCTCTAAAAATGGCGCCAACATTCCCACCAAAAATTTCATTTTTTATGACCGTTCATCAAATCTTGGGATTTGTGCATCACATCTCGAGATGATTAACAAAGCCCCCCACCAAACACACCCACAAACCAAAACCCTAAATCCCAAATCGTCTCGGCTCTCCTCTCTCTCTCGTGGTCCGTCCGTGCCGTCTCGTCTTCGATTCGATCCGTCGATCGTCTCGTCTCTCCGTCTCTCTCTCTCGTGGTCTCTCCGTCTCTTAGTCGGTCACGACTCTCCCTTCTCTCTCCGGCCACCGCTCTTAGTGCGTTCTCTCTCTCGCTCTCTT
The DNA here is from genome assembly GCA_039657365.1 of Stephania yunnanensis. Classification (NCBI taxonomy): domain Eukaryota; kingdom Viridiplantae; phylum Streptophyta; class Magnoliopsida; order Ranunculales; family Menispermaceae; genus Stephania; species Stephania yunnanensis. The sequence continues at coordinate 9,164,890 of CM077582.1, forward strand.
CGTTCGAGCCCTAACCCTCGCGTCCCCTCTTGCCTCCGTCAACGCCGCGCTGTCCCCTTCGCCTCCGTCATTAACGCGCGCTGTCCCCTCTCGCCTCCGTCAACGCCATTGTTTCTTCCCGACGCCGGAGCCCTCGCATTCTGCCATCTCTCCATCGTTGATGCTCCGTGATCTTCTTCAAGTCACCCGTCTCCTTGATCAACGATATTGGCAACTTCATGTTTCCTTGCTCTGTTTCCATTCTTGATTTTTTTTTTCTTGTCGACACCCGGTTGTCTTTGTAAGTCATCACTCTCTTCGCTTAGGGCTTGAGAAAAAAGGTGTTTACTACTTCACCCAATTGAGGCTATGTTGTTGTTGTTGTTGTTGTTGTGTAATTATTTTAAAATTTTCTCTCATTGCGTTTGTGGATTCATAAGCGTAAATCGAAGTCGTTTTATAGTTTCCAATTGTTTTATTTTGTTTATGGATGTGGTTTGCAAATATGGAACTAAAGGCTGCTGAAATTTCCTATTTCAGTTACATTCAAGTTAGAAAATACCTTGATTCTGTGGCCTATATTTTTGTTAGTGTTTCAACTTGCCCCAATTGGAAAAGTTTAGCAACTAAATGCTAATTTTGAAGCAGACATGTATTGTGTGTCTTTGGTAATTGATATATAATTTATGTCAAAGGCACACTCTTCTGTGTGCTTGGCAAAGCGGTTTCATTTTCTTATCCTGAAATAAACCCGATCTCTTTTGTTAATTATATGCCCACTCGGAAATGGCATGCTAGTGAATATTACACACTTGATACTCTTTGTTTTAATCTGTTGAATCATCTTAGTTTCTCTATGTTTAGTCTTGTTTTTAACGTCTTAAATGTTTTAATCTGGAACTATTCTTATTTTTAGGGCGAAAAATAGGCTTTTAATATGAGAAACTGGCTTTTTGTTGCTATGTTACTGAAGGTTGACTTGAAGTGTTCTATTCGATATTATGACCAACCAAATGAAGAATCAAAATCGTCAAGGTTTTGTGATGGCGGACTTCATAGATTTATGACATAATTAGCTAATGAGTAGTAATTAGAAACTATTTATTCGGATTTTATCTTTTATAGTTTCAGCTCAATGTGCCAAACAATTTATTAGAATTTTATTAGAAATTTGCTACTTGCTTACAATGTATTCTTTTTGGAACTTTGTAGGAAACCGATAGGCTTAGACAAGTGATTGAGAAGGAAATGCTAAAAGTCGAGGTAAGTTTGTTCTTCCCAAAATGGCTTGTAATTTTTCCACATGACCTTATTAAATGTGTAAATTCACAAATGTTTAGTATAGTTAACAGTTCCATGCTTAATAGAGTTGTCTAATGACTCGCTTTTGTATTGTTGAAATAGAGCATTTTGACTTAAAACATAAGCCATAAACCAAAGATAGAGATGGGCAAAACATTGGTTAAATATTTAAGAGAAAGAAGTAGTTAAGCAATTCTACCCATTAACCAAAGATTACTTTTAGTCTCTTAAAAAATTCATAAGATACTACTTTGAGAATCAATGAAAAATATTTAAAATTGGTCTTTGGTTTGTTCATCTACCCCCTTAACCAAAGATCAAATTTTAATATCTTTTTAATAAATTCAGTAAATACTACTTTAAGAATCCATGAAAAACATATTTAAAATTGGTTTTGGTTCATTCATTTTTTGATTGAAATATTCGATTAAGTGGTTTAATGCATAAATTTTACTTGAATATGATCTATAATTTGCATTGTTGTTTGAATAAGGATATGTCTTCTTTAAATTTTGGCAATAACAAGTCCATATCATTTTTTGGTGTGATCAATAGTTTGATACTCATTAAGTTCATACTTCACAACTTAAAAGGTATCCTAGTTCCTCATCAAGTTGATATTGTCAAACTCAACCTATGTAGAATATTGTGTGCTCTAGATAAAGGTAAAGGAGTCACGAGTCACGCTTGGAAAATAAGGGGTGGGTTGCAATAAGGAAAGCCAATGTAAATCGATCTTTATGAAATGGATTAAACAGGTTTATTGTTTGGTTCTTGAAAGTTAAAAAAGCTCGCTTTGAAATGAGATGAGTGAGCTTATGATAAATTTTGTAGCTTGTGAAAGTGGATTGATTGAAAATAGTCTTATGAGTTTTTTGGTCTATCTATGAGGTAGCATATTTTTGTTTTCTTATATGTTTTTAGAAAATGAAGATAAAAGTGAAAATGACAAACATTGCTATCTTCCTCCTACTGGATTGGTAAGAATTTAATTTACTTAAATCAAGATATGCAAGTGTTTATCATCGTTTGTGGATTCTTAAATCTCAAATGAATTAATGTTAATCTTTTTGCTTGTTTGTAGACTTTGATCGAGTGCGGGGATGATATATATCTTTTTCAATTTTTGATTTTCCCATTTTTGTTCTCTCAATTGAATATTTGTTGATATATATTGTCGATGTATGAATGTCAATTTATTATATATTGGCGAGTTAAATGTGCTTGGATTGAGACCTATATATGTAAGACTTTAAAAACTAAACAAAAATGAAAATTAGAGACGGAAATAGCAACGGAATCTTTGGATTATTTTCTATTTTCGTCTCTAATTTTCGTTTTTGTAAGATACATAAATCGAAACGGCGTCTCGATTAGCAACGGATCGAGACGGAAATAATGCGGCATTTATTAACGAACAATTCTAGAATCGGAAAAAGGAAAGAATTTATTACTAAATCGAGAAAACGAATCCATTTCTATTTAGTCGATTATCCAATTACTTTTCGATGATGCTTCGAATTATGCAATTGACTTAAGAGCTCTGCTGACATATTAACACAATTCTAGAATCAAAAGGAAAGAATATTACTGATTTCTATTTAGTCGATTATCCAATTACTTTCGATGATGCTTATTAATGCAATAGAGAAATAGATGAAGAGTTGAGCTTGACTGTTGATATTAATGATTTAGAAGCCACATCGAAGTTGAATCTTGCCCAAAAAATGCATATGATTCTATCCTTGATAAAGTGTTAAAAAATGTACCAGCTTTATTTTTTTTAGATGGTTCAGGTGATACAGGGAAAACCTTTTTATATAGAGCAATATTGGCAAAGGTTAGATATGAAGGAATGATTGCATTGGCAACTGCATCATCGGGTGTTGCGGCTTCATTGTTACCTGGAAGTCGAACGGCGCATTCGAGGTTCAAATTGTCGATAAATCTTGATGGCATCAGGACATGTAATGTTAGCAAACAATCAATGTTGGCAAAATTATTATTGAAAACACATTTGGTCATTTGGGATGAAGCACCGATGTCAAATAAACAACATATTGAAGCATTGGATTCGATGCTTAGGGATGTAACCGATAAAGACATTCCATTTGGCGGAAAAGTGATAGTTTTTAGTGGAGACTTTAGACAAGTACTTCCTGTAGTTCCTAAAGGTAATAGACAAGATGTAATGAAGTCGACTCTGGCAACATCATATATTTGGCCTTTGTTGGAAAAAATCAAGTTAGTCGAAAATATGAGAGCAAGACTTGATCCAAAGTTTTCAAAGTTTATACTTCGAGTTGGTAATGGTACAGAAGATGAACTTCCGGGAAATATGATTTCTATACCTTCCAATATCACCTTACCATATGTTGATGAACGAAATTCTTTGGAAAAATTAATTACAGCAGTGTACCCAAATTTGAATAAGTATACTGCGAAAATAGATGCAATGTCAAGTCGTGCTATATTAACAACAAAGAATGAATTTGTAGATGAAGTTAATTCTCTACTTATTCAACGATTTCATGGTGAAGTTGTTAGGTACTACAGCTTTGATGAAATTCTTAATGAAAACACGAGTTTGGTAAATCTCGAATTCTTGAATAGTTTATCCTTGAGTGGTTTTCCTCCACATGATTTGATGTTAAAAAAAGGATTGTCCAGTTATTCTCCTGCCCAACATTAATCCATCTGAGGGATTATGTAATGGAACACGATTAATTTGCCAAAGATTTGAGAAAAACATCATTGATGCGGAGATAGCTACAGGTCATTACAAATGGAAAAGAGTTTTTCTGCCTAGAATACCTTTCATTCCAAATGAAGAAGATAAAATGCCATTCAAATTCAAAAGGAGACAATTCCCTATTCGATTGTGTTTTGCAGTGACTATTAATAAGGCTCAAGGGCAAACATTAAACTTCATTGGGGTTTATTTGAGAGAACCGGTTTTTTCTCACGGTCAACTTTATGTTGTGCTTTCACGTGCTACCACTGCGACTTGCATCAAAGTTCTTATTAAACCTTCTAATTACAATAATCAACCAAACACGACAAAGAACATTGTTTACAAAGAGTTGTTGTCACTCGTGGATGCTTCTCTTGCAGAATCACTTTAATTGAAATGTAAGTTTTCAACCATTTTATAATTAATATGTTTTATAAGTTTCTCATTCTTTTAATAATTTCCTTTAAAAAATTAATCTTTTAAATGTAACGGGGACAAACTGATAAAGAAGCTGGAGAATTATTTCATGTTGGTTGTGTTTGTTTTTATTGGTAAATTGCATTTCATTCTCAAGGCCAAAGTAAGGAGATGAGAAATGTTGAGATCTTAAATTGGGCAAACAATAAGGTGAACTCCAAACCTCAACTCTGAGTTATTTAATTTCATTCTTGGTCAACAACTCGCTGGACTCTCATTGAAGTGTATAAATATGTTTGATGTTTCTCCCAACTCTGTATCTCTCAAAGCTCTATCTATTCTCCATCACAATCAACTTTTCTTACTGTTCTATCTCATTCAAATTGGTCGATCTCCATTACAAGTAACTTCATGAGTTTTAGTTCTTTAATTTATAAAAATCGTTTAAGGTTTCTGATTTTGTAAGTTTAAATATGGTTGATGTTTCTCATTCAATTCTGGTGACCCCTTCTTTTCTATGCTTTTTTCTCATTTAAATTTTAGGGTTTTGTTTAGGGTGTGTCTTATTGGGATCCTCGAATTCATTTCAATTTTCTTGATCATAATTTAACATTGATTGATTAAACTAAAACGAGAATGCTTCATATAGGACTGGCCTTGGATAACTGGAGCATGTGCAATAGTTAAAGTTGTATAATGCTTAATTGGAGAATGCTTAATTTTGGATTTTTGTTTTTTGATTTACGGTATTAGTTCATTCGTCCGATGTTTATGTATACCGAGGAAAAAACAACAAATTGTAGCTGTGATGGAGTCGTTTAAAATGAAGAATATGATTAATGCTTAAATATATCTAATAGTGCGTAATTACCAATTTTACCTTTAAAATATATATTTCAAATAAAGAGGGTAGGAAAATGTATGATTCTGGTGGAGACTTGTTTATTGTCTCATAAATAACCTTAGAAAATTGCAAATGCGCGACATCTCTTGAAGTTTTCAAGTTATTGAATTCTTAAAAAGTAACCGATTTATTCTTTACAGATGTACTAGGACGTCTTGTTCGAATATGCGAACTTGTAGATCAAAAAGTTAAAGGAAAACAAAAAACGGTCAAAAAATTTGTTTTACGTATTCAAATCAACGGGTATATATATATTTTTAGTCGAAGTTAATTTTTATAAAAAAAATGATTCATTGTGTTTTGCAATTTAATCCTATGTTTCGTCTAAAGAAACAAGCAAGTGAACGCAACTTTTTGGGGCCAAAAAGCGATTGAAACAAGCAGTGAGTTTAGCACTTGCAAATCATCAGACTCAATGGTGATTATAATTACCTCAAATAACGTGAAGACTTATAGAGGTAATCGATGCAAGTTTATTTATTAAAATACATGTACAAGGTTGCTTCATTTCTACATACGTTGTAACATTAATGCTGAATTTATTTATACTTTTCAATCCACATAAATATTTAACTTTTATCAACAGGTGAACCAACACTTTCATCAACAAGTGCAACAAAGATTTACACAAGTCCAGATATTGAAGAAATTGCATCATTCATGAAAGGGTATAAAATTTTCTTTAAACATATGTGTTCTTTCATATGTAATGCGTAAATTACATTTCATGACATATTATTTTCCTTATTTTTTTCAATTGCAGAGAACCATTGAGTAAAGAAGTTCAGTTGATTCGAGGAGAAAATGAAAATTTTAATATGAAGGCAGAAACTAGGACTATAGAGGAAGTGAAGCGCCAAAGATCGAAAGCTACGGTAAGACATTATTATATACAAAATAATATTATATAACTTCTTCACGATATAAAACTAATTGTTAATTTTTTTACACAGGAATTGTACGTTGTTTGCAAAGTGAAAATCATGTCAATAAATTCAATTGGTTCTTGGCATTACAATACTTGCTATTCACATTACGTCAAGTTAGAAAAATTGGGAACACAATATTATTGCGAAAGGTGCAAAGAATTTGTTACAACGCCATATCAGAGGTACGTTAAAATTATATTATATAAATGAATGTCACTTTTATAAATTACGTATATAATTTTAACATGCATCTTTGAGTCTTATTAGCCATACCTTAAAACTATTTATTATTAATTTTCAATTTTCTAAGATTCTTTGTTGTTGTACTGTATATACATATATCTTGTCAAAAATCTAATTCATGACAATTGGATTTGTTTTTAGATTAAAAGTTCATGTGCGCGTCGAAGACAATACAGGGTCCACAACTTTTGTTCTATTCGATAGCATAGTGAAAAATACTATTGGTAAAGACAATGGCGAAAGAATCTTGAATGAGGCATCTTCGGTACATCTTTTTCTAATTTAGAATACAAAACTAATTGAATGCAAATGCAATATTCTATATAATCTATGTCTTATTCATTTTTATGGTCCTTTTGTTCTAATTTATTTTTTGCTTATATTGTCAGACAAACGAAAAGATTGCAGTTCCAATAGAACTCTGCGAGATTGTAGGAAGAAGTTTTACTTTTAAACTAAAACTCACTAATTACAATTTAGCCAGTGGAAATGAAAATTTCACCGTTTCGAGTATATGTCATGAAGAATATGAAGATAATTTTCGTCATAATGAGGTATTTATTTTATTTTACAGTAACTTACAAGATCACATTATATAATTTAATTTTACATATCGTCTTTTTCTTGAAAATAATAGGAGAAGTTGTCAAATGATATTTCAACACATAAATACGAAGTTGACAACAACAAAGAAGTCAACATGAAGATAAAAAGTATTGATAATGAATTTGGAATAAATAAACGTCCAAGAAAATATTGTTATGTTGAGTAAGTTATTTGAAGTTACATATTATTAATTAGTTACTTATGTATTTATAAATAAACTAATATAATGTATTTCTTATGCAATGATGACGAAGATGAAGTATAGTCAACATCATCATGAACATGCTACAAAATACAAAAGAGTTTTTATATTTGATTTTTAGCAGTAGGCATTTTATATTTTCATTATCATATTTTCAATTTATTTAGCATTGTATATTAAATTTAATATTTTATATTTATATTACATAGTTTGTTCAAACTCATAAATATTATTTTAATTTTTATTATACATTCAGTTGCTTATTAAATTTACAATGTTTTAACTATAATGCATGGAAGGAAAACTTGATTTGCTTGCAATTATTAAGTTCAAAGTTCTTCTAGATCATGATTAGGATTTTGTTTGGCATGATTCTCATCTTTTTAGATCGCAACCAAGAATTCTAGCATTGGTTATTTTTATGAAAAATGACAATTTATTGATGATTGTTTCATATATATTCACAACTCTGTTAAGCATGCAAACTCCACTTGTGTTTTTTAAGGAGATAGAGTACTCAACTCTAACTTCAACCTACAATTTTTTCAATTAATCAAGTTCAGAGTTTTTCTGTGTCAATTCAGCCATGACAATACCAAACAACGTAGTGGAGGTTCATGATCCCAAAAGACCATACATCTCTTCCCTCAATTATAGAAGTATACAATGCATCTGGAACGTATTTGTTCACGTGTCAAATTTTTTTAAGATGACATATCTTAATCTCAAGTGAAGTGTTCTTTCAAGCTTAAAATCGTTGTTATGCAATTGCTATCTCTTTCCCATCACCGATGAGGCGAAATCATGCATAAGCTAGGCTATGCATCTTGCAACTAATTATGGCATTGTCTTCATCTTCTACCACGTCTTGAAGGAAGAAATTGGAACACAATTTTTAAAAGTAATAATTACCAATTTTCTCTAGTTCCAAATCATCATGAGTAGGCAAAACATCGCCCTAAGTCTTTAATCATCGATGGACAAGGGCGGAGCTAAGATTTCAAGCTTCCTTAGATTAGATCAAGGGCAATTTAGGCATTACTTCTATTGCAAGAAAATGATCTTCAACAACACTTAATCATCTTCATGATCTTCAACAACACTTAATCATCTTCTTATACAATACGTAGTTAAAATTTATTAAATTTTAAATTAACATATAACTTAATATTATTTATGACACAAACAATAGTTCATAATTGATTAAATATTATAAAACAAAAAGTTTCATTAAATTTATCACTCATTATACATTAATTTTTTTTATTATAGATAATTTTGTTGCATATTGATTACATATTAAATAAGTTTTAACAACGTAGTATAACATTTTTAGATGTTATAAAAATATTCTTTCCATGTAGCGTTTGAGGGGTTGGCTAGTTTAAGCATTTTCAGTACAATACATGGCAGTTACGTCATGTGGCTCCGCCCCTGCCGAATCGACAGGGAGATGGGGGCAGGGAATTCCTATTCCCCACCGGGTTAGGCCCTAATAGGGCAGGGATTCCCCACCAATTAGCCACCACGAGGCCTGGGACGGGGAATTTATTCCTACCATAATGAGTGGGGCGAGGATGGTATTCCCCTTTCTACCATGGGGAATCCCCATAGGGATTCTCCACTCCACCTAGTGGAGATTCCCCCTCATGGATCTTGAATATTCCCCGGGAGAAATACATCAAAATTATTAAATCTTATATTACCTTTTTTGTATGGTTAATGATTTACATAAAATTTGAAAACAAATTACAATTACGAAGAAAAAGCTTTTAATGATTTTAATTTCGTATCTATAATGTATTTGATTGCTTGCCTCAAGAGACAAAATGGGTAGATGAAAAGAGTAGAGAAATAGGAAGCACAGTGTTTAAATTGTGGTACACTGGTATAGATAGAAAATGCAATGGAGTAGGAATTGTGGTAGATAATGATTATAAGGATAAGGTCATAGAGGTTAAGAGAATGGGGGATAGATTGATTCTAGTTAAATTAATTATTGGAGACGAAGAAATTAACATACTTAGCGCATATGCACTATAAGTAGGATTAAGCAAGAGCATCAAACGCAAGTTTTGGGACGATATGGATGGATTTATGCAAAGTATACCATTAGATGAAAAGTTTTTATTGGAGGAGATATAAATGGGCTTGTCAGGGCAAGTAACGATGAGTTTGAGAGAGTTCATGGAGGTTTTGGTTATGGTAATTTAAATGAAGAAGGAGAATCAGTCTTAGAATTTGCTTCAACATACGATCTTGTCTTAACAAATATTAGTTTTAGGAAGAGGGAGTTGCATATAATTATTTTTAGTAATGGTCATAACAAGAATCAAAGATTTTCTTTTAACAAGAAAATTAGATAGAAAAATAGGTAGAGACTGCAAAGTAATACTTGGTGAAGCGCTTACTACCCAACATAAGTTAGTAGTATTTGATATTAGGCTAAAACGACGACATAATATGAATAAAAGAGTTAGCGACCCTAGAATAAAGTGGTGGAACCAAAAAAATAGTAAACAAGTAGAGTTTAGAGAAAAACTACTAAAGAAAAGTGCTTGGAATCTTGACTTAGATGTTAATACAATGTGGCTAGAAATGAGTAGTTACATAAGGAGAGTGAGATCAAACGTATTAGGTATATCAAAAGGCTTAGGACCACCAAAGAAGGAAACATGGCGGTGGAACGAGGATGTCCAACGAGCAATTAATACTAAAAGAGAGATGTATAGAAAAATACCTAAGTACTGCGGAAATAGATGCAATGTCAAGTTGTGTTATATTAACAACAAAGAATGAATTTGTAGATGAAGTTAATTCTCTACTTATTCAACGATTTCCTGGTGAAGTTGTTAGGTACTACTGCTTTGATGAAGTTCTTAATGAAAACACGAGTTTGGTAAATTCGAATTCTTGAATAGTTTATCTTTGAGTGGTTTTCCTCCACATGATTTGATGTTAAAGAAGGATTGTCAGTTATTCTCCTGCGCAACATTAATCCATCTGAGGGATTATGTAATGGAACACGATTAATTTGCCGAAGATTTGAGAAAAACATCATTGATGCGGAAATAGCTACAGGTCATTACAAAGGGAAAAGTGTTTTTCTGCCTAGAATACCTTTCATTCCAAATGAAGAAGATAAAATACCATTCAAATTCAAAAGGAGACAATTCCCTATTCGATTGTGTTTTGCAATGACTATTAATAAGGCTCAAGGGCAAACATTAAACTTCGTTGGGGTTTATTTGAGAGAACCAGTTTTTCCTCACGGTCAACTTTATGTTGCGCTTTCACGTGCTACCACTGCGACTTGCATCAAATCTATTTACTTAATTGTGTTTTTTTTTTTTTTTGTTGGAGCTACAAAAGAATTTCCCATTACGATAGGACTACATCAAAGATCGACCTTAAGCCCATATCTATTTACTTTAGTTATGGATGAACTAACTAGACATATTTAAGAGGATATATCATGGAGTATGCTATTTGCAGATGATATTGTCTTAGTGGATGAAACTAAAGATTGAGTGAATAGGAAATTAGAACTCTGGATGAATACATTAGAATCTAAAGACTTTAAGTTGAGTAGGACGAAAACCGAATACATGCACTGTGAGTTTAGAAACACTAGACATCGAGATGACGGAGTTGTAAAATTAGGAAAATAGAAGTTCCTAAGGTAAACCATTTTAGATACCTAGGATCAATCATACAAAATGATGGTAACATTGAGAATGATGTCACACATAGAATTCAAGCTGGATGGAAGAAATGGCGGAGTGCAACATGGGTGATTTGTGATCGAAATGTTCCTACTAAGTTAAAAAGAAAATTTTACAGGACCGCAATTAGACCAGCTATGCTCTATGGAAGTGAATGTTGGGCGGTAAAGCAACAACAATTACATAAAAAGAACGTAGTAGAAATGAGGATGATTAGGTGGATGTGTGGTAAAACTCGTAAAGATAGAATAAGAAATATAGAAATTCAAAGACAAGTAGGAGTAGCACCAATTGATACAAGAGATTAGGGAAGGGCGGTTGCGATGGTTTGGTCACTGCAAAGACGACCTACAAATGCTCCAACTAGAAAACTTGACTCAATAGAAACTGTAGAAACTCGACGAGGTAGCAGGGGCAGACCAAAGTTAACATGAGATGCATTAATTAAGATGGATTTGAATGATTTGCAAAACTCACCATCAATTGCACTTAATCAAACACAATGGAAAAGTTTGATCCATGTAGCCGACCCCAATTAATTTGAAACTGAGGCTATGTTGTTGTTGTGTTGTTGTTTAGTATACAAAAGTAGCATCTATTGCATTTCACTCGTTGAAATGTTGTAATAGGTTGGCTTACTCTATTGGCCGGGTTAGGAACGATCATCAATGTGCCTTTTAGAGCTTAAATAAACTATATAAATTATATATAAAGTGATAATCTATATCAAATATAGTGAGATAAGCTATATATCACCAAAAAAAAAAAAAAAAAAAACTATTCCCTCCAAATTGAAAACAATAATAAAAAAACTAATTAAACACCTAGCAAGAAAAAAATAATTTAAATTTAGGTTCACGACATATTAGATAATTATTATTGAAGTTGAGATGCATAAAACCTTGCAATTATTTTCCCACTGAAGTTGCACACATGCACGGACCTATAAATAACTGATGAGAAAAGTTTAACATCAACAATCATATCATTTCTTCTTGAATAGAACATGAGCTGACATCCATTCTTCACCGTTGTTATACTTGCATAGCTCCATCCCATACAAACAAAATGTTCTCCAATAGTTCAGCATTTTCATTGCCTCTTCTTTGCTCCCTAATGAGTCCTCCAAAATTGCTCTTGCAGCATCTGCATTACCATCTAATCTCTTCAACCATTCTTCGCTGCAAAAACAAAGACGCCGATTCCATTAGAATTTCCTAAAATTTAACACTTCAATACTTGGCTTAATTTTCACAAAAGGCGACAAGATTAATTACTTTGTCCTCGAGTAATGCTTTCCATTAACCGCCCAATGATTCACTACGGAAATATCGTCCTGCTCAAAAAGAAAAAGGAAGAAAAAGTTTTTATTTATCTAATTATTAACTAGTGACCGTTGATTATGGCATAAACACGTCAGTTAATCACCTGAAAATAAAGTAGAAGATCGGCTGAAGGGATAGTCATAACCCCTCCTGGAAAGATGTACTCTTCAATCCAATCTTCTTCTCCAATAGGCTAACGAAATGTGCGAACATAATTAATGTACTAGTTCATATGATCCAATGAATTGATCACCTAATTACTTAGTTTGAAAATGTGATACATGGCGTGACTTACCTCGAAGTGGTACGCAAAGGCCTTGTGGCATATGTGATCAACAAAGAGTAGTCCGTCTTGCTTCATCCATTTAGATATTTTCTTTAGAAGTAGTTCGTAGCTCTTCATATGCTGCCGCAATTAGCAATCAAATAAGTGCAATAAGGAGATTGAGAAATTTATTGATGATCAGAATTAGCATAAAGAATTTTCAAAAGCAGGAGCCCGACAGCCGATGCATGTATTAGGCAAATGCTATTGTCATGCTCCGCCTTAATGTTACAACACCCTGTATGTAAAAAATGTCTGTGTACCGCGCAGTTCCCATCTTTATAATTATGCAACTTGAAATGTATGCAACTTTCGGGGTGTGAAGACAACTTTTCCAAATCTACATAGCACCATTTCATTTCAAGAGTGTACGCACACGACGAAAATGTAGAACAAATCATACCTCAATCACTCCAATGGCCATTACTCGATCGAATTCTTTGTCCATTTCAAGAGTGGTTACATCTGCTAATATAACTTCCACATTGACCAAGTTATCTTTCCTGAAGAAAACCAATGAAAAAAAAAATCAATACTCATGTTATGATATTGAAGAGTCAATCATGTGTTATCTTACTTGCACTGCTCTTCTATGAACTCCTTTTGGAACTCTGAATTGGTAACTCCAGTGACTTGGCAATTAGGATATTTGCGCGCAATATAAGTGGCAAGAGCTCCAAATCCGCATCCAAGATCAAGCACTCGGTCGCCATCTCTTATTTGTGACCTGTCGCAATACAACTCCAGCATTGCTATCTCAGCCTCATCTAATGTTGTCGAGTCATTGATGAAGAAGCACCAACTGCATCAAATAAAAACAATGCTTTTACAATCGAATTCATGAAAAAAAACTTTAATTGAGTCCAAGTTCATTCTAGAAAACAAAGAATTCTTGCTTATTCCTTGACAATTTTTAGTGTTGCATCTAAAAACTGCTTCCATTTTCCGATAAAACAACTAAACAAAAACAAACTTAATCGATCAAACAGTTCTTCTGCCAAATTTGTATCTATAGTTTCAAAAATCACTAGCAAAATGTGGCGTCGCCACCTTTTCCGTGCATTACAAGTATGAGATATGCAAGTAAAACATAGAATAATCTATGGAGTGCCTGTTATACCTCGCTTTCATTGAACTTCCATGCAGGAGCTTCATGAAAGAGTTGGGAATCTCATACACTTGTGACTCCAATACTTCCGCCTCCAAGGAAATCGACATTTGTTTCAGAGCTACAAGAAAATTTTACAAGAAAAAAATTATATGAGCTCACAATTTTATTTTATTTTTTTGATAGGGAGGAGACTTCATTTATTAAAAGCCAAAAGAAATAAACAATGTGGCGAGAAAGAGTGTGTTTCCCTAAATAAAGTCGGAAAAAAGAAAACCCTATCAAACACATCGTCCCTATGACACATAGATACTCCTCCCCCACTCTGAGATCGAATCAACTAGGTTGAACCCATCTCGTTGTGGTGCCGTAATCCCGCCTAACCAAGGTATAATATACCCAAAATCAATACCATATCAGGGCATTCCCTCATCGAACTATACATAATACACCGCAATTAAATCGCCCATTTTTCACCATAACATTGTATTGACACTAACCAAATCTATAAAATTTAACTGCTTTGCTTATAAAATTAAAAAAAGAAAAAAAAAACTGCTTAACTATGATCTCCCAAAATGAAGTGAAGAAAACAATTAAGAAATTAAGTCAAGTGGAGAGAGATGGAGCTCACAATGGACAAATTGCACAAGTTGAGCAAGTTGTTGTTCAAATGTGGGTTTGTACCCCCATCGAAGACGCCTCTCCACTTGGACACTTATGAGACTTCTGAGCTCTTCATCAGGAATGAGACCAAGCCCCAATTTCCTCATCACCTCTGTCACTTCTGCCCTGTTTCGCTGCGGCGCTTCGGCTTCGCAATTAGTACCGCCCATGTCTGCTATGCTATGCCTGTGTAACAAATAATGACATGTAGGGAAATGACCTTCATGAATTAACCATACTATATAATATTGTGTACCAAAAAAAAAACATACTAGATTGACATGGAATCACAAAAATTGTATATGAAGCTTGCTCAATAGTGACGAAATGATTAAAGTTTAGATCATGCAAGCAAGAAGAAATGAGAGATCTAATTAGGGTTGTGCCACAATTAAATGTACATAGCTAAATATAGGCCTCTATTTGAATGTTGCCAGACATAATTGCAGAAATGCAACACTGAACTGTTAATGTGTACATAACTTTACTATAACTGATTCTCATTAATCATAAGAGAAAATGAAATGCTCTTACCTCAAGAAGAAAGAAACCCACTTGATTTCTCTCTCTCTCTCTCTCTCTCTCTCTCTCTCTCACTCACAGAGCTTTTATATTGTCAAGCCCACTTTAGACATATGCATTTGACACAAATTGTTTGAAGTCTTTTGGATAGAACTTAAAACACGCGCACAAATTCTATGTGAAATCCAAAGGACCATGACACTGTGTGTCAAGTTTAGGTGTGTATCATTTTTCAAAAGAAAATCATTTCTAGACAATAAACTTTCTTCAACAGCTAAAAGTCAACATGATTACAAAAAGTGACACTCATGTCAAACAAGTAGCTAGCCCTCGTAATAAGAACATACACTGAAATAATAATAATAATAATAATAATAATAATAATAATAATAATAATAATAATAATAATGTACATGGGATGGGCTTTAATTTTTATTCAATTGGGTGGGTGTCTGTAGTGTTGGTGACAAGGCCTGCATCTTTTGCATACCCCTTAGATATTATAAGGGATACGTAGTAATGTAAAATGTTAAAATGACACCTTCAGTGACACCTCTATGACGTGGCGTGAGAGTTTGAATCTATTGTGCACGCTTTGAGTTACGCACCACACTTATTATGCACCAAGAACTATATTGCGCACACTCATTTTTACGTGAAGTTTTTGGTGTGAGGAATTAAAACAAAACTCATATGGTAATATGACAAAAAAGTAAGCATGCAAAAATCGAGAGAGAGAGAGAGAGAGAGAGAGAGAGAGAGAGAGAGAGAGAGAGGAAGAAGCATTTAAAGCGCATAAACAACATCACACACGACAGAGCGAAAGAGCGAGAGAGAGAGAGAGAGAGAAATCGAGAGAGAGAGAGAGACGAAGAGCATTTAAAGAGAGAGAGAGAGAGAGAGAGAGAGACGAAATCGCATTGACAGAGAAGAATCGATTCTTCGCATCTCTCGTTGTGTGTTAATCTGTGCTTCTCTGCGTTAGTTTGTATGTCTGGATTGTTGCGAATCGTGGTTGAATGTCGTAGCATTAGAATTGGATAACAACTACAACACACTCATTCAGAGCTTTTGACTCTGTGTTCTCCCAATTCGAAACATTCTGAACTCCCAGTTCGACAACAATTCCAATAATCATTCATCCTCTTCTTCAACAACTATGTAAACTCTTATTCCTCGTATCCCTCTTCGACAACAATTCCAACTACTCTAATCTCTCTATAAATATGAGATCAATTTCTTATTTTATCTCTATCAAGGCACTCTCCATTCTAAATTACAATCACGTTCTCCTACTGTTTTCTCTCATCAAAATTATTCGATCTCCATTGCAGGTAATGTAAAAGATTCAATTATATGTTCTGAATCAGTTGTATTCTTTAATTTCTTAAACTTGTTTAGGGTTTCTGATTCTTACATGTTTTGTTTTCATAAATTTCCTTTTATTGTTACTTTAATTGGTAAAATTATTTTAATGTTGTGTTATTTCATTAGGTGATTTTGGTATTGTTAGTTGCAATTGATTTGATTCTTTTAGACCTCCCCATTAGACCAATAGATTAAAAGTTTGTGTTAGTGTATAATGTATATAATTATATAATTTCAGTCTCGATTTTTAATATGTTTTACCTTGAAAAAGAATTGTATTAGTGATCGATATCCATATTTGTTAATTGACCTTTCCAATCACCTAGCTTATTCATATCCACATTCTACAATTTATATCAACCAAGTGTTTGATGAAGTTTGTTAATGAGTTTAGTGAGAGAGTTGGTTTGAGCAATGTACGCCTATGATTTGATCAATGAAATTGTGTTTTATGATTGGCAATGTTGCTTCTATTTTTGGGTGAAAATATGTTTGGGTAGCAATCAAATGTGCGACATCTTCTCCAAGTTACTAAGCATCGGTAGTGAAGCTTTCATGTTAAAGAGTAGATGGGCATGAACAAGTTCCTTATTAGAAGTACTTGAATTTTGGGGTAATCTTTATAAGTAGCGCTAATATCGTGTGTACTAATAGAAAAACTGTATTAAATCGGTTAGCTATGAAATAGCTATCTATTGCTAACAAATAGGAGGAGAAATTTATAGTCCGCTTCTATTGCTAACAAATAGGAGGATAAGTACAAAAAGGTAATCACTTTTTCCCTAAAAATACAATCGTACTAGGCTTCTAAATAGCTATTAAATACAAACAATGCAACTACAATCCTATTAAATAGCTATTTAAATCAAAACTATATCCAAATACAACCGGAACTACTAAATAATTTCTAAATTTCTTTCAAAAACACTTTAATATAATATTTAGGCAACATACAATTTAGAGATAACAAGTTTGAGATTGTACCGTTCAACAAGTTGTGTCGACGAATAAGAAAAATCACTCTGTTTTCTGGTAAGAAAAACATAACAACAACAACAACAACAACGACAACAACAACAACAACAACGCCTCAGTCCCAAATTAATTGGGGTCGGATACATGGATCAAACTTTTCCATTGTGCTCGATTAAGTGCAATTGATGGTGAGCTTTTCAAACCATTCAAAACTCATGCCAAACATGCAAGATTCTATAGCAATTGCTGTGCAATTGATGGTGAGCTTTTCAAACCATTCAAATCCCTTATAATCAATTGATTACTCATGCCAAACATGCAAGATTTTATAGCAATTGCTTGTATAACTACATCACATTGCTTTACTTTGATGATTAAGTTAACTATTCCTTAGTTTTGTTGAGTATGGAATATAGAGTGGTTGCTTGTTTTCTTTAGAAGGTCTCTTAATTATGACTATACAAGTGCTTGCTTGATGATTAAGTAAATTTCTTAAAGTTTTTTAGAGTTTTTGATTCTTACATGTTTTGCTTCCATAAATCCCCTTTTGCTCTACAAAAAAATAGCAGATCAGAAACGGAAATTTTCGTATCTTATTTGCATAAATTCCATCTCTAATCCTAATCTGACGGAACGGAGACGGAATTTATTTCGTCTCTAAAATCGTCGACGCTGATTCAATCAGCAACGGAATTGTGATTCCGTTTCTGATTAGAGACATATTAGAGATGGAATTTAGAAACGAACGAGAGGCAGACGAAGAAATGGAAATTTTTCTAAATGGTACAATTGTTCATGCATTCCGTCTCTGATCTGTCTCTGATTAGCAACGGATCAGAGAAGAAATTTTTAGATTCCGTCTCTGTTCCGTCTCTGATTAGCAACGGATTAGAGACGGGATACAATAATTCCGTCTCTGATCCGTCTCCGATTAGAAACGGATCAGAGACGGAATTATTGTATTCCATCTCTGTTCCGTCTCTGATTAGCAACGGATCAGAGACGGAATACAATAATTCCGTCTCTGATCCGTTGCTGATTCATGCATCTATTCCTCGAAAATTAGAGACGGAATATCAACGGAATCTCTGAATTCCGTTGTTAATCCGTCTCAATTCCGCTTTGTTTAGGTCTCAATCCGTCTCAATATATATATATATATATATATATATATATATATATATATATGTCTCAATCCAAACACATTTAACCTGCCAATATATAATACAAATCATAGCTAAATAATATATTGATATTGCACAGTTTATATAAAGTTAACATATCCTTAAAATTATCTTTTCTCAATGTACTGTACACGAAACAACAAAAACAATCTAAAAAGTTTCTATTTCGTATCTTTCTACAAAAGTAAAAGCAAAAATTGTTATAAATGAAAAAAAAATAAATGAAGAAGCGTTCCGAGATTATATAAAGTTGATTGTGCTTCAAAAAATACTTGACTTTGTACAAAACACCTGAAAAAAAATCAAAAAGAAAAAAAATCACTAAATTATACAAACAATAATAGGAATATAAACAATATTATGGGAGAACTACGTATCATCGCAAGCACAAGTGTATGAGCCAAACACAACATAAATAAAGTAGTAAAGAAAAAGAAATTCATCATTATCCAGAAGGAACATGGTGTAAATTAGCAAATTATCTCTCGCTCCAAACAATGACATGAAATTTAGTTCTAGATTAACACAAACAAGAGTCAATTGTCCTCGATGCTCCAAAAAATTAAGAAGACACTATAAAAAATGAAATTAAAGTAAACTGAAACAAAAGATAGAACACAAATTAAAAGTAAAGAAAACTAAAATAAAAGACTCAATAAGATAAACAATGTGTAATGGAAGTATGATAAATAAATGATACAAGACAAGTACCAATTTTCATAAGTACTTCAATATTAATAACTATTTCTTTTTAGAGACAAGTGATGTTCATGATCTTCAACACATTATTACAATGAATGCATTCTGAAAAAAATTCTAACTCTTAATTTCCTACAAAATACTTAGCAAAGTTTCTCCTAAAACTAGAGGTTCCCAAAAATTACAAAACATGAAAGAACCCTATAGTAATTACTAGGGTTCTTTCATTGATGAGTTCAATAGGAACTTTAGTATATATTCTTCTAAAAAGAAAACGATAATTTACGAGGATTCAGTTAAAAACCATCATTAGATTCATTGTTTATAATGCAAAGCTAATTTTATAATTTGATAAAATAAAACAAAACAAATCAATTAACGCCATTCCAGAATTCATCATTTAAGAAATACATCACTAGAGTTTAATACTATTTTTTCTAATTGTATAATGAAGAATGGTTGATGATGGTAGTAATGCAACAAAAAACATTCAAGAGAATCAATAACTAGAAGAAAGTTCTAACATTCAAGTGAATCAAATATAATTATAGGACAGGAAACTATAGTTTTGACATAAATTCTTTAGCAACGCATAAATTTCAAAATTTCCCAATCAAATGTTAATTAGTACATATTGTTTCCCTCAACTTAATCAGATGAGATCTCTGTTCAAACCTCGATACTTCCGAAAATTTCATCTGATCATTTT
The DNA here is from genome assembly GCA_039657365.1 of Stephania yunnanensis. Classification (NCBI taxonomy): domain Eukaryota; kingdom Viridiplantae; phylum Streptophyta; class Magnoliopsida; order Ranunculales; family Menispermaceae; genus Stephania; species Stephania yunnanensis. Next base: position 9,184,812 of record CM077582.1, read on the forward strand.
GTGTTTCCAATTCAATCTAGTCTAATAGAATGACCGCTCAAATATATTGCAAAACAAGTTACAACTAATTAAATGGCCAGACTGGTAGTGAGATAATTAAAAAATTAACAGGTAACTAAATCAGATATTAAAGATTAAAAAAAAATTCTGCCTATTTACCTCCTTCATGGACAAGGACCAGCAGCTAGACCTATATGACAAAGCAATGGACAAGGACAAAAAAATAAGAACAAAAAACAATGGAAGATCAATAAATTTATGGAGCAACTGCAACATAACCAGCAGCTAGACCTATATGGCAAAGCAATGGACAAGGACAAAAAAATAAGAACAAAAAACAATGGAAGATCAATAAATTTATGGAGCATACACATGACCGATACATGTTAACAGAGGTCATGCATATGATTGAGAGACATAAGTGTGCAAATGCAAATCGGTGACATGAAGAAGGTTTTACCATACTACAAATTCCTAAGTTTTAAGAAAATGACCAATCATAGAAATGAAAGTGTGGAAAAATATTAAGCTACGTTTGGCACAAGGGAATCGATTAACTACGGACTGATATGAAGCCCAAATTTGAACTCGATCAGAGGCGAATAGTTATTTTCAATCAGTGACATGAATAGTTATTTCCAATCACTTCAGTTATAGCATCGAAGATATTATTTGACCACAGCATGAAAATATATATTACAAAAGTCAAGAAAATAAACAAAATAACAACATTGCAATATATATATATATATATATATATATATATAGATGAAAAAACATTAAATGCAATGCAAACTAGAAATATATGTAACTTGCACTTAATTTATCTTCTCTACCACATTACTGCTGAATTTCTGCATGGACAGTGCTACAAAATTTCCTTTTAATCTTTCCGTCATGCGATCCGCATAACCAAACAAGTGGTCGATAAGATCATAGCTCATTGGTTCCTAAAAATATGAGCATTTGACTTTACGAAGCTAGCACCTTACTTTGTGAACCAGGTAAAGTATTCCGCTAGCATTCGTTACTTCGATTTCCTTTCGAAGCTTCAAAGATTCTGTTCCCTTACAAATCCTAGCTCTTTCAAGTCTTGCTTAGCCATCAAATTCCTGCAGTTGCAAATAAATTATCAAGATCTTTCGAAATCTAAAGAGCGCAAAATGAAACAAGTCATAAAGATACCTCGACAAAATAATAAAGAAAGGGACAATGGTAATAATACCTCGAAATCTAATTGCGGTCCTATAAAATTGATAGAACAAAAAAGACCGCCATCAAGGCAAGAAAATAGACACAAGAAAAAATAACAAACATAGAGAACAATGCCAGTGATAGATTTAAATTTATCTCAAGTTGAAACTTGAAAGATTAAAAGTGATAGACATGGAAATGAAGTATATTTCAATGATGTTTATGAAAAATTAAAACAAACCTCTGGATACGACATTTGAGGTACTTCTTAGAAAAGAATCTACATGTTCAAAGTCTGCTACATGGTTTGTTGGAGCACCCTGAATTCGAACATTACACAAAAAAATTAAATTAACAACCAGATTTAATAAGCTAACTCCATTGCAATAGAAAAATAATGATCACGAAATCCAGAACGTATTGACTCAAAATAAGGAATCGCTTAGAGGTTAAAAAAGATAATATATAAACAAATGCAACACAAATAACTAATTCCAGTTTGAGTAATTTTCATGAAACTCACTGTTCCTACATGATAGCCTACTTGTATATGCACTAGCCATAACAACAACATGCAGAAAATCTTGATCACTTGGTGAGCAATTGGAGACAATTCCCAATGCAAATAATCTCTCACCAAACAATGACTTTTGTGGTTAACTTGACCATGTGAGTAACTAGAAACAATATTGTGACAATTCTCCAACTACTTGACCATGTGAGTAACTAGAAAAGAATGAGAAATCAGGCAAAGGAGATAAGGGCACAAATGAGAGAGGAGGCGATTCTAACCTTCGCGAATGAGAGAAACGGTGCGAGCAAAATATTAAAACTATTAAATACACATTTGATAACAATATACCTTGTAAAGGGGAACCTTCTTCACGCTTGCTCATGCTTTGCAAACTGCAAGAGAAACGACCAAAATAGCATTGGCTCCAAGCTGCAAAAATAACAAATGACGAAGTGGATCAGCCACATACATCCATACAAAGTAATAGAAAGTAAATAAAAGCAATCAATTGCAAAACTGACTAAGGTTTGATTGTGTGCTTTGTCAACTCTACTCTAATTCCAACATAATGCTGAAACTGAAACTTATAAACCAAGAAAACACCTCAACAAACATTAATTACTACACATTTTTATCATCTAACAAGTGAAACAGGAATGTCAAGAAAAAAAAAAGCACATTAAGGAAGATCTCAAACCCTGTAGTCTTTCTCCAACTTTAGAAACTTTCATGATCGGTATTTTGACATTAAGTTCATTTGGAAATGAAATTGTATTTAACACGACAAAAATATTGTCCCGCGAATGCCATACTCAAAACTAAATGAAAGCTATTCAAAAATAACTAATACGAAATACGATAACCAGATTATCCTCGATCGCCTCATTTCTTCTTTCCAGCCTTAGCAGCATCTTCGGCCTTAGTCTGCAAATAGGGGGTAAAAGAAAGGCTAAGCACCAAATATTGGAATGGAAAAAACAAAAATGCGAGATAGATATGTGGACATTAGTTCACCTTCTTGACTCCACGGATCTTTTTGGCTCTGTTCTTCCTTTCCTTCATTTGTTTTCTTGACTTCTCCACCTTGGTATCAAGACCATTCTGCATGTACCCCCCAAAAAAAGGTCAGCAAATGAGAAACATTGATCAACTATAAGAACGTTGATTCTTCATGGAACAACGGACAAAAAACACATTAAAATCGATATCAGTTGTCGATTTGAAAACACCAGAACTTCCCCCAACGGAGTAACATCTTCAAAAGCCACGACAAAGAGGGACAACGCAGACGACGACGACGAGGGACAGATGGCGACAAACAAAGCGGACGACGGCGAGGGCTTATGCGACGGTGATGGCAGAAGGCATGAGCTCCGGCAGAGAGCAACTCAAGCTCCAAACACCAGCGCCAAAACCCACCAAATCCAAACCCCCATTTCCAAATCTCTTTAAACAACACCAAATCTCCCAAACTAGATCTCCAATCTCCATCCAACAAAGCCGTAAATTGCCTCGACAATGAAGACATCGGATTTGGAGAGCACCGGTGAACATAAGCTGTCTGCGGTGACTATTTCGCAGAGATTTAGGGCTTGGGAAGGAGAGAGAGTTCGAGACGAGATAGGGAGTTGAGGGTTTGCAAAGCCGTGAAGAGAGGAGTTGTTGAGCCGCCGGTGAAGACATCAGTTGTTGAGCTGTCGGTGAGCTCGAGAGTGGTCGAAAGAGGTCGAGGAGAGAGGTCGAGTTCGGTAGAGGAGAGAGGTCGAGAGTTCGGTCAAGGAGAGAGAGTTGGGAGAAAGAGTTTGAGGAGAGAGAGAGAGTTCGAAACGAATAAATATTTCATCTATTGATGCACGAATCTCGAGATGTGATGTGTGGTTATAAACTACTGGATTTTTGGTGGAAAGTTGGCGCATTTTTTTAGAAACGGATTTTAATTCCGTCTTTAATTCTGTCTCTATTTCCGTCTCTAATCTGTCTCTATTCCGTCTCTGACTATTTCCATCTCAATTCCGTTTCTAACCATTTCTGATTAGAAACGGAATTAAATTCCGTTGCTATTTCCGTTTCTAATTTACATTTTTTTTTGTAGTGTTGCTTCCATAAATCTCCTTTTGTTGTTAACAATTAGAGTGTATATTAATTTATTTTCTATTACTAATAACATCTCCTTAATTCTACCTAACATTTTTTTCCTTTCATTTTTTTTGATAAATCCTTTTACTTAGTTAATAAAGATTCTTGATAATGTCAACATCACTGACTCCAATAAGAGATATCTGCACAACAGAACATACACTTGAGGTAAGAGCGAAAATAACAAGGAAGTGGTATTTGACGAATCTAAAAACAGATGCGCTCATAGCAATGGATATCATTTTGCTCGATGAGCATGTGAGTTCAATTTTACATTCTTTTAAATTTGATTGTTTATTGTAAACTATATCTTGCATTAACAATTATATAACATAATTTTTTTGTAGGATGACCATATACATGCAACCATACCCATCTATTTGGCTTCTGATTTTGAGTACCTCACAGAAGGCAAGGTCTACAACATTTCGAACTTCAAAGTGGAAAGAGAAAAATTGCATAAGGTTGTAAGTCACGACTACGTGATACACTTAACAGACGATACCTCTATACAAGAAAACATGAGCAGCGTGCAAATTCGAAACCACAAATTTGAAATAGTTAAATTCGAAGAATTGACAAAACGACAAGACAGTTTCATTCAATCATCAGGCAAGAAAAAAACGATCATTAGCAAAAATACATAAATTCCACTTTTTTATATAACTTTCAATATTACTAATTATTTTGTTCTTTACAGATGTACTAGGACGTCTTGTTCGAATAGGCGAACTTGTAGATCAAGAAGTTAAAAGAAAACGAAAAATGGTCAAAAAACTTGTTTTACGTATTCAAATCAACATGTATATATATATTTTTAGTCGAAGTTAATTTTTATAAAAAAAATGATTCATTGTGTTTTGCAATTTAATCCTACGTTTCATCTAAAGAAACGAGCAAGTGAACGCAACTTTTTAGGGCCAAAAAGGAAACAAGCAGTGAGTTTAGTTGTGACGGCCCCGAACTCGAGTGTTTCGCTCGCGCACACTTAACTTGACGGCCGACTAACTTACCACCTTAATTCTCCAACTTAGTAAATTTATTTAACAAAAATCCTATTCTCTTCATGTTATTTTGAATAGCGGAAGCCTTCATTTGCATATAATTAATGTAGATATGTTATGCATTATTTAACAACCTTTGGGGGTGAAAAGAAACAAGCAAGTGCTCCAAATCAAAACGCAACTTTTTGGGGCCAGAAAAGCAAGAATTGAAACAAAGCATATAAGTAAATGAACTGAAATATAAAGCATGAATATAAGTCGTGAGATTATCAACAATACGAACACGAGTGTGGTGTATAGTTGTCGAACATGGGACAAAAACTAAACCGAGAAGGCCCCGAAGGTGAAGAAATCAACACCCCTCTTCACGGTCGAAAGAGGAAACATGTTGATCGGAAGTTAGACTTCCGCCCAACGCCTCAAATAAGAGGAATGAGTTTAGCAATTGCAAATAAGTCCCTGGTGTCCATTTATATAAACTTAATTTATCATGAAAATTTACAACAATTTCTAAAACTTTTTAAGAAAAATTGTTTATTTTGCGCTTTTCGAGGCAAACCCCCGCAAAAAGTCGCGTCCAAAATATCCAAATATTTTATTTTTCATATATTCTATATATTTGGTCGCAATATGATTTTTCCATAATTTTTCTCATTTTTCTGGAATTTTCCATGGTGATTATAATTACCTCAAATAATGTGAAGACTTGTACACACGCGTTAGAGGTAATTGATGCAAGTTTATTTATTAAAATACATGTACAAGGTTGCTTCATTTCTACATACGTTGTAACATTAATGTACAAGGTTGCTTCATTTCTACATACGTTGTAACATTAATGCTGAATTTATTTATACATTTCAATCCACATAAATATTTAACTTTTATCAACAGGTGAACCAACACTTTCATCAACAAGTGCAACAAAATTTACACAAGTCCAGATATTGAAGAAATCGCATCATTCATGAAAGGGTATAAAATTTTCTTTAAACATATGCGTTCTTTCATATGTAATGCGTAAATTACATTCCATGACATATTATTTTCCTTATTTTTTTCAATTGCAGATAACCATTGAGTAAAGAAGTTCAGTTGATTCGAGGAGAAAATGAAAATTTTAATATGAAGGCAGAAACTATGACTGTAGAGAAAATGAAGCGCCAAAGATCGAAAGCTACGGTAAGACATTATTATATACAAAATAATATTATATGACTTCTTCACGATATAAAACTAATTGTTAATTTTTTTATACATGAATTGTACGTTGTTTGCAAAGTGAAAATCATGTCAATAAACTCAAGTGGTTATTGGCATTACAATACTTGCTATTCGCATTACGTCAAGTTGGAAAAATCGGGAACACAATATTATTGCGAAAGGTGCAAAGAATTTGTTACAACGCCATATCGGAGGTACATTAAAATTATATTATACAAATGAATTTCACTTTTATAAATTACGTATATAATTTTAACATGCATCTTTGAGTCTTATTAGCCATACCTTAAAACTATTTATTATTAATTTTCAATTTCCTAAGATTCTTTGTTGTTGTACTGTATATACATATATCTTGTCAAAAATCTAATTCATGACAATTAGATTTGTTTTTAGATTCAAAGTTCATGTGCGTGTCGAAGACAATACATGGTCCACAAATTTTGTTCTATTCGATAGCATAGTGAAAAATATTATTGGTAAAGACAATGGCGAAAGAATCTTGAATGAATCATCTTCGGTACATCTTTTTCTAATTTAAAATACAAAACTAATTGAATGCAAATGCAATATTCTATATAATCTATGTCTTATTCATTTTTATGGTCCTTTTGTTCTAATTTATTTTTTGCTTATATTGTAAGACAAACGAAAAGTTTGCAGTCCCAATAGAACTCTGCGAGATTGTAGGAAGAAATTTTACTTTTAAACTAAAACTCACTAATTACAATTTAGCCAGTGGAAATGAAAATTTCACCGTTTCGAGTATATGTCATGAAGAATATGGAGATAATTTTCGTCATAATGAGGTATTTATTTTATTTTACAGTAACTTACAAGATCACATTATATAATTTAATTTTACATATTGTCTTATTCTTGAAAATAATAGGGGAAGTTGTCAAATGATATTTCAACGCATAAATACGAAGTCGACAACAACAAAGAAGTCAACATGAAGAGAAAAAATATTGATAATGAATTTGGAATAAATAAACGTCCAAGAAAATATTGTTATGTTGAGTAAGTTATTTGAAGTTACATATTATTAATTAGTTACTTATTTATTTATAAATAAACTAATATAATGTATTTCTTATGCAGTGATGACGAAGATGAAGCATAGTCAACATCATCATGAACATGCTCCAAAATACAAAAGAGTTGTATATTTAATTTTTAGCAGTAGGCATTTTATATTTTCATTATCATATTTTCAATTTATTTAGCATTGTATATTAAATTTAATATTTTATATTTATATTTCATAGTTTGTTCAAACTCATAAATATTATTTTAATTTTTATTATACATTCAGTTGCTTATTAAATTTACAATGTTTTAACTATAATGCATGGAAGGAAAACTTAATTTGTCCGCAATTACTAAGTTCGATGTTCTTCTAGATCATGATTAGGATTTTGTTTGGCATGATTCTCATCTTTTTAGATCGCAACCAAGAATTCTAGCATTGTTTATTTCTATGAAAAATGACAATTTATTGATGCATTGTTCAATATATATTCACAAGATTGACAACTCTGTTAAGCATGAAAACTCCACTTGTGTTTTTTTTTATTGATTTTCTCATTCACATTTTATATCAATTACATTAAAGAATATTGATGAGTTAAAAAAGGTGCTTGTATTTCTAATTTTTAAATTTTAATTACAATTTTAAATTTTATTAATAAATTCTTAGAAATTAATTCCCGCGAGCGAAGCGAGCGTGTCAATCGTGCGTAGCACGTCCTGAAACTAGTATATATATATATTGACATTAACTTGAGCAAAGACAGAGATTTCAATATAAAAAAAGGGATATGCTAGCATGCCCCGTACTAGGGGTGTCAATTTTTCTGGTCTAGATGAGTCCAGTTTCGGGCTGCCCTTGATATAAATGAGCACTTGCATTATCCAGGCTCGACCCGGTTATAAATTTGGACAAGTATGTCTTACTAAGACTCGGTTTACTTTTAATCCGGGTTGCCTAAATATTTGGATTTGTCGAATTTAAAAAAAATATTTTATATTTAAAATCATTTTTAATCATTAAAGTCATTTGTAAATTCTTCGTAATATAATATTCTCTAATATAATTTTATAAAGTAATGTTTAAGTTGTATTTATTATTTTAAATTACAAGACATTATAATAATTTTTGTTAAAATATATAACATATAATGTTATTCTAAGCAATTTAGCAAGTCTCGAAATTAAAATAGTACATTTTTTATACAAGCTATGTAGTTTCTTTATTTCTATTGTTGTTTTTGTGAATTACACAATGTATGAAAGTATATTTTCAAAATAAAATAGACATCTTTTGAAATCCGAGCTGGATCCGAGTTTAGAGGGTCTTATCTTGACCGCCCAGATTCTAATTTGGACATCAAAACCTTACCCATACCCGGCCCGAATTTGAAAATTAGTGTCCAAGTCAGGCCGGACAAAATCGGGTCTGCGGGCCGAACAAAAAATTGACATCCCTACCCAGTAACAGCAACACGCAGCTGACTCGGCTATCATGGGGCCCAAAATAAATTTTTGTTTCATTGGTTTGTCAACTTTTTTTATTTTTTATTGTTTTATATGTTTTGTGTGGTTATACTGATAGCTAACTGACTTTCTGCAGTGACTGTCAATTGATTATTTGTGCTAAATCAGCTGCGTGATGTTGTAACATGCGCTTACTGGGCAAACTAATTTTTTTGACCAAAGTGAAACATTAATTCCAAAATATTGGATGACTATGAAATCTTTTGTTATTAAAGCTCTAGAGTTTAGAGCGGCATTATCGCGATAGATTCACGTAGATGTCGAGTTTAATTTGCGTCCTATCACGCATTCTCCTTTTTATTGATTGCTGATAATGTAAGGCTTTTGGTAGCTTATGAAATACATCAAGCGCATCTCGCAAATATAAAACATCTCAAACTTTCAAAAAAAAAAAAAAGGACATATAACATATTGACTAATCAAATATTTCTCTACTCCAGCCTTGGCATTTTAATTAATGTTTTTTCTTATTTACTAAATTACTGTTACAATATAAAATAGCAATTTTGTTTGCACTTTGACACAAAATACACAAATAAATAAACTAGATCACTTTTTTTTGCCATTACCAACTACCAAGTGAAGCTTATCGCTTTTTGTCAAACATAAGTTTTCAAAGACTTCGTGGAGTCAAAAACATCTCTAGTGAAGTAGATGAAGCATTGAAGCATCACTCACACAATGTTGGAGGTCAGCTTTAGTTATAATTATATCGATTTCTATTGAAAAAGTTAAGGGATGCCAATACCGCGTATCTGTCTCGAGTTACAAAAGCATTTTCCTATAAAAATTGTAGCCTATAGGCACAGTAATATTGTGATTTGTGACCCCAAAAATAAAAAAATTGTATTTTTAAAGAAAATTGTACTATAGCTGTCCAATGTCGCCACATTTGTTTTAGATTACTAAGGTTTTATGCTGTACAAGGGACATATCAGATGAGCTGTCTTTCTTAACCTTGCATGTGAGAACATGATAAGGTTATGAAAGCAGATGCCCTCCTTTATTCATAGCATGCACGAACAAATTTTTTTTGGAGTTGTGGTATTCATGAATTAAAACCTGCATAAATTATTTTTAGTCTGACCCATTTGGCCATTTGCAATAAATGGAAAGAGGTTCAAGAATCGATTTTCTTTTTACAAGGGCAAAAATCACTAATACTTGTACATGAAAAATTGAATGGCAAACAAAATGGCAGTTATTCAGCCATGAAAATATTTCTGCTCACAAAACAAGTCTGAACTACCTGATGAAAATAAAATATATTCCCTCCGATTAAAAAAATGTCTTTCCAGCAAAAAAAAATTTGTCAAAATTATAAGTCGTTTTTGGAATTCGAGTGTATTTATTTTTATTTTTTACCAATAATACCCTCAAACAATTCAAATATTTATGAGTCTTCAATTCTTCAATATATTTAATGTCAAAAGGCATATATGTAAATTACACTTGTAATTAAGGGTGTATTAATTTTTGTGTTTTGCCTTAAACAACTTACATTTGTAACCGGAGGGAGTAATGTTCAAGAGCAACAACAACTGCAACAATACAACTATCAGGAGTTAGGAATATGCATAGCAATCCGAAGCAACGTTGCGCAAAAACATCAATCACTAGATTTTGACAAGAGCATCAAACGCAAATTTTGTTGATGAACATAATTATTTAATATGTTATACAAATTTATTAATTAAGCAAGAGCATCAAACGCAAGTTTTGGGACGATATGGATGGATTTATGCAAAGTATACCATTAGATAAAAAGTTTTTATTGGAGGAGATATAAATGGGCTTGTCAGGGCAAGTAACTATGAGTTTGAGAGAGTTCATGGAGGTTTTGGTTATGGTAATATAAATGAAGAAGGAGAATCAATCTTAGAATTTGCTTCAGCATATGATCTTGTCTTAACAAATATTCGTTTTATGAAGAGGGAGTCGCATATAATTATTTTTAGTAATGGTCATAACAAGAATCAAAGATTTTCTTTTAACTAGAAAATTAGATAGAAAAATAGGTAGAAACTGCAAAATAATACCTGGTGAAGCGCTTACTACCCAACATAAGTTAGTAGTATTTGATATTAGGCTAAAACGACGACATAATATGAATAAAAGAGTTAGCGACCCCAGAATAAAGTGGTGGAACCTAAAAAATAGTAAACAAGTAGAGTTTAGAGAGAAACTACTAAAGGAAAGTGTTTGGAATCTTGACTTAGATGTTAACACAATGTGGCTAGAAATGAGTAGTTACATAAGGAGAGTAGGATCAAACGTATTAGGTATATCAAAAGTTTGGGACCACCAAAGAAGGAAACATGGCGGTGGAACGAGGATGTCCAACGAGCAATTAACACTAAAAGAGAGATGTATAGAAAAATACCTAATTGTCAAGATAAAAATATGTACAATCAATATAGAGAAGCTAGAAAACAAGCTAAAAAGTGGTTAGTCAAGCTAAAAAAATCTTCATGGAAGATCTATATACAAGGTTAGGTAATAGAGATGACAATATATATATATATAGGCTAGTCAAATTAAGAGATAAAAAGAAACAAGACCTAAGTCATTTAAGATGTATTAAGGACGAAAATCAAAATGTTTTAACGCGTGAGAATGATATTAAGGAGAGATGGAGAAATTACTTCGATAGTTTATTTAATGATGGCCAAGTTGATACAATAATAGATGAAAACCCACACCAAGAAACAAAATGTAAACTATACACGCAATATTAGAATTCTAGAAGTTAAAAAGGCATTGAATAGAATGAAAATAGGGAAAGCATGTGGCCTAGATGAAATACCCATAGAGGTTTGAAAATGCTTAGGAGAAATTGGATTGACTTGGTTAACAAAACTTTTCAATAAAATCCTAAAATCAAAACGGATGCCAATGGATTGGAGAAGAAGCACGTTTGTGTCAATCTTAAAAAATAAAGGAGACATTCAAAGTTGCTCAAACTACCGGGGAATTAAACTTATGAGTCACACTATGAAACTTTGGGATAGGATAATCGACAACAGGCAAATGAGAGAAACAACAATATCAGAGAACCAATTTGACTTCATCCCTAGATGGTCAACTATAAGAGGTGATTTTTCTTGTAAGACGATCGTTAGAAAAATATAGAGAAAAGAAAAAAGATCCTCATATGGTATTCGTAGATTTAGAAATAGCATATGATAGGGTCCCTAAAGATGTTCTTTGGTGGAATCTAGAAAAAAAAGGTGTGCATGCTAGATACATATACACTATTAAGATATGTATGATGGAGTAGTAACGAGTATAAAGACATTTGGAGGAGCTACAAAAGAATTTTCCATTACGATAGGACTACATCAAGGATCGGCTTTAAGCCCATATCTATTTACTTTAGTTATGGATGAACTAACTAGACATATTCAAAAGGATATACCATGGTGTATGCTATTTGCAGATGATATTGTCTTAGTGGATGAAACAAAAAATGGAGTGAACTGGAAATTAGAACTCTGAAAGAATACATTAGAATCTAAATGTTTTAAGTTGAGTAGGACGAAAATCGAATACATGCACTGTGAGTTTAGAAACACTAGACATCGAGACGACGGAGTGGTAAAATTAGGGGAAGTAGAAGTTCCTAAGGTAAACCACTTTAGATACCTATGATCAATCATACAAAATGATGGTAACATTGAGAATGATGTCACACATAGAATTCAAGCTAGATGGAAGAAATGGCGGAGTGCAACATGGGTGATTTGAGATCGAAATGTTCGCTAAGTTAAAAAGAAAATTTTATAGGATCGCAATTAGGCTAGCTATGCTCTATGGAAGTGAATGTTGGGCGGTAAAGCAACGACAATTACATAAAATGAACGTAGCACAAATGAGGATGTTTAGGTGGATGTGTGGTAAAACTCGTAAAGATAGAATAAGAAATATAAAAACTCAAAGACAAGTAGGAGTAACACCAATTAATACGAAGATTAGGGAAACGTGGTTGATGTGGTTTGGTCACCTACAAATACGATCTACAAATGCCCCATTACAAAACTTGACTCAATAGAAACTGTGAAAATTCGACGAGGTAGGGGTAGACCAAAGTTAACATGTGATGCATTAATTATGAGGGATTTGAATGGTTTGGAAAGCTCACCATCAATTGCACTTAATTGAGCATAATGGAAAAGTTTGATCCATCAATGGAAAAGTTTGTTTATTACTAATTATGGTTGTCTATGTTTATAAGTATTATGTAGAAGTGTTTGACATTTCTTGAAAACCCATAATTTTTTACATTAACATATTTCTTTTTGCTTTCATTAGCGTAATAGGCGTGCGTTGGACGCGGCATTACGATGGATAGACTCCCCGACGGAGTTGTGTATGTTAGAGTATGTGAGGAAAATGACGAGAGTCCATTTCCTTTCAGATAGGAGTTTCGGTCCTACCACCACCACTACCACTACCACCACTGCAATCGGCACCGCCGCCGCCGCCACCGACACATCAACCCCTACCCAAGCAGGCCATATGCCATCCTAGCACAATAGCACTTCTACATAATACTTATAACACATTCAATCTAACCACATTATTAGTAAATAAGGTGCTCCCAAGAAGGTAAAGAATGTACGCCCTCCTTTTCTAAATCATTGTGGGACATGAAAAAGTGTCTTTTGCAATACCAAGTTTCTCTGCAACCAATTCAATCTAACCACATTTCCTCTAACTATGGTGAGTTCTTTGGTTGCTTCGACCTCTGTGACATTAAAAGCTTTTGAAATAATTGAATTGGTTCAATAAACCCCTCCGGATTCACCACCACTGCAAATAACTATGAGTTCCCTATCTTTGGTCAGCCGTTTCCCCTTGCAAACATTTAAACAAATAAGATCAACATTAATACAAGAGTATTTCACTCCTTATTCTTGTAGAATCTATCTTTTATGAGTTCCAATTTAGTACAACAAGGGAAATGGCTCTAAATTTCAACTTTTGCACTTGGGGGTCATTTTCAAGAAGGTTACATCACTTTTTCTAGGGACCCATCCAATGTCAAGTGAAGAAATGTTCAACTGTCTAAATCCTCAATCTTATTCATTATCCTGTGAAAGTGGCATCAGACCATAAAAAACTCTATTAGCAATGGAAAAAGGAAAATGGAGGGAGAAAAAAGGAGAAACTGACAGCCAATTCATATTGATTGCATTTCCTACTTCATTTTCAATTTTGATGCAGAGGTTCTTCAATATTTTATGTGTATATCTCACAACACTCTATCATTTTTTCACACTTGATTGAAAGCGTTAACAATAATATGGGAAAATTATAGGCAATGGGGATTGATAATGATACCTTAACTACAACACAACATAGGTGCAGTGATTGAATATGTTGAGATATGTGATTCAAATTAGATTGAGGTTTAGTAGTGAAATTAGTGGGACATGTGTCCACGTAAAGTCATGTGTAATGGGTAGTTACACTAGAACAAATTTAACTTTTAATAGCACTTAATAGATAGAAGTTTTAATTAACCCCTATGAATTAGATTTAATAACACTTAATAGATAGAGGTTTTAATTAACCCCTATAAATTAGATAATTAGGCTTTTAATAGCACTAATTCATAGAGGTTAAAAAACACCTATGAAACTCTTGGCCAAGAACAACTCTCACTCAACAGCCCTCACTCGCGTCGCTCACTCTCGCCCAACAGCCCTCACTCGCTCGCTCTTGTTCACTCTCGCGTCGCTCACTCTCGCTCACTCGCTCACTCTCGCCCAACGGCCCTCACTGCTCACTCTCGCCTCGCTCGCTCACTCGCTCACTCTCGCCCAACACTCGCGTTCGTCAACTCTGAATCAGACAATTTCGCACTCGCAATCGGACCTTGCCTCTTCATCTAGGGTTTGGTCCGCCTCCACCTTGCCTCTTCTTCACCGTTCTCGGACCTTCTTCAATTTCAAGACCAGTTGTCCGATCTGCAAGGTGAGACTCGATCGATCTCAAACCCTAACGAGTCGATTCGATGAATCTGTGAGCCTTCTCTGATTGTTGGTTGTTGTTGTAGATTTGATAATCTGGATTGATTTATTTGTGTTGATTAGGTTGGCGATATTGTTTTCTTTGGTTCTATGACTAGAATTAGCTATTCATGTAGTTGATGTTCTTAGGTTGTGTGTTGGATTGGTTGTGGCGATTGGTTCGATTTGATCTCTCTAAGTCTCTATGTTCATTAGGTTGATGAATTTTGTTTTTTTTTATGGTTTTGTGACTTGAATTAGCGATGAATGTATTGACGTTTATAGTTTCTGTGTTGAATTGGCTTTGATGATTGATTCGCTCTAGGTCGGAATTCCAAGCCATTTTTTTGCTCTATAGATTGAACTGTGATTGATTATTGACAAGTGAAGAGTCTTAATTTAGTCATTCTTGTGCGTTATGTACAGTTTTGATTCTGATGAAATTTTGTTATAGAAGAATCTGTAGTGTTAGTGACTTGTAGAGATTGATTCATAGGTTTGGAGGTCATGTGAGACTATGTAAACATAAGGTTGAGTTTGAGTCGGAGCAGAAAAGGAAGAAATGAAAGACTTTTAGTCGATCGGGTTTGAGGCGGCTACATTTGGTAAATTGATTCAAGAGGTATACTTGTTTCCAGCTGCTCTTTCTTTACCAAAAAGATTTTGTTTACATTATATTTTGTTTTTCAATTCATTCTTTTTTATTTTTAGAAATTAAGGTCAATACTTCTTTAAATTTTACTCTTTTTATTAATGTCTTCTTTGCTTGGTTTATGAACTAATGTGAGGTTTTGTATCCTATTCAATGAAAGATGTAAAATAATACTTGGTTAGTTCCTCTCTCAACAAGGACTAAACATATGTAAGAACCCTATTCTAACGAGTGTACCACCTTTTTATCTAAGTGAATTCAGTCTAAATGATTGACAACAACAAAACTCAATGTTTTTATTAAGTTGGAAATAAATTTGTTTATGAACTCATTTCATTTGACTCAAATAAATGGTTTTCAAATAAATGGTTTTCAGTCTAAGTTGGAAATAAGGAGTAGTGATTTGGTAGTGACAAATTGTTCTCAACAAATTGTTTTTATTAAGTTGGAAATAAGGACTAAACATGTGTAAGAACCCTATCCCGTTGGGAGAGGTGTCTTTGGCGTTGGATGGATTAAAGGAGTCGATTCAATGGCAATGCACGAAGGTTCTACTTTGTATGAATTGATTCAAACAGGAATTACTCACACACATGCTTCGTAGGAGTTCTTGTTCGGTTAAGGAAGGAATTATCTTTGGTGAAGGATATCCCTGTACTTATTGCAATTGATCAAGTACGATTAAAAATGCAGATACTCTTTCAATATTTTTATTTCAAAGTAGTTATTATTTAGACAATCACATGATGCACAAATACTTTTGAATATAACTCATTTTCATTTCCGTTGCTTGGTTATATTTTGCGGTACAATAGTTGGTTTACATTTAGTGAGTACGAAGAGCCGATCCTTTGTTCGTTCGTCTTAGGCCCATTCATGCCGAGAGAACTATCAACGGTAAGTTTATATACTTGTATTCCATTTGAACATGTATTACTTTAAAAACTGTTTCTTTAAATATGTTGTTCCCTTCTTGTATTTAGTAATTTAGCTTTGTTGTATTAGCGACATATGGTGGGATAGACACGGTTTTGAAATATCTCTGCTCCTATACGCACTTAACATGCTTTCAGTATTGTCTACAATAATTAATGTTAATGTCAATTTATTAGTATTAGAGGATATAATTTTTAAAGTGAATCATCGTCGTTATTTTGTTTGACATGCTCTCATTAGTAGTCCTTTGCATGGAAAATAGAAAATAGCCAAGCAATAACATTTCAAACTCCTTGTCTATGAGCAAGTTCAAAGTTTGTGGAAATCTCATATAAGTTCGAATATGAAAAAAAAATATCTTGTAAATTTGTAATACACTATTACATGTCGCTTTAACATCATCAATTGTTCTAAATATGGAAAATAGAAAATAGCCAACCAATAACATTTAGTTGATGCATTCTTCGATGGTGATAATGCCACGATTCGGCATATGGCCAGGTAACATTGTTAATCGCTTCATTGTCTTTTTGTCTTGTACATTAATATTCATTATTAGCTACAGCTATAACTAGCTTTTGAATTGTGTTCACTTTGCTTTGTTCAATGTTTGCTTGATTGCCTTTATCTCGAGAGGGTTGTTTGGGCAAATGTGAGCCGAATCGGTACAACATAGTGCTTAGAACTAGAGGTAATTATCTTTGGTTCTTCTCCATATTTTGATGTGAATTGAGAGATGTTGAATTCAATAATTTCAGGGAATGGAGCTGGAGAGTACTTATGTTATAATGGCAAGCATTCCACAACTTCTCGATCTCGGCTAATATCTACTTTTCATAGAGGTTAGAATGCATTCTAATCAAGATTTGGAATTGTTTATGAGAAGTAGAATTTTATATAATAAAAGTAGCTACAAAAGAATGTCTAATAGTTAAAGAAAGATTATCTTAATACCCAATGTACCAAAAAATAAAAAAGCATATAGAAGGGGAAATCCAAGATAATGATTGAAATGCAACTATGGGAAAAATGCGACTGGTCATAGATCAATTTAGATTTTGCCAAGGAAAACAACTAATTCAATAAGTGTCGCTGATTGGGAATTGTGAGATGGATGCCGAATAGAACTTTGACACACAAATCTAATAAATAATAAATACGAAAAAGCGGTTGAGCAGCAACTCTAGAAGATAATAAAAATAAGCAAGGAGTCTTTGTCAAGTGTGCATGTACTTGATCTCAAATTCGTATAGTAGAAATACAGCTGAATCATTTAGCTTAATAGCACATTTGATTTATAAAATAAAGTAGCATAAGTTGTTTCTTTTTTAAATGCTAATTAGGTATGTATATGGTGTACAGTTGTTTCTTTTTAAAATTTTAATTAGTTGCATATATTTATAGAAGAAACAATTGTAAAGAAAAGAAACTTTGTTACCTCCTCATTTGTATGTACATTTTTATAGCAGAAACAATTGAGACTCAATTCAGTTACAAAAATAATTCCTTTTGTTTCAATATCTTCTTTTCTATTACTTTTGCTCGTATATAGAAAAAACATTTGTACGGAAAGAGCGTATAGATGGTGCTAGAAATTTGATGAGTTTCAATGTTTCATATTTGTTTCAATATCTTCTTTTCTATTACTTTTGCTCGTATATAGAAAAGGAGCTTAATTTGTCTAGTTTTAAGTGCTTTGTATGAGACTAATCTTTGTTACTTTTGTGTTTCTTTAAATACATTATGCTTTGCTCTCACTTCTCCATACATACATGCGTGTGTCTCTAACATATGGCCGAAGCTATGAAAAGGTTGGTGAGCAAATATGGATTAAAGTGAATGTTGAGCAAACTGGTTTCTACAGGGTAAAATATGATGATGTACTTGCAACTCAATTGAAGGATTGCCTCTACCATTCCAGGTGAAGCCAGGTGAGTTATATTATGTTTGAAGTACTTTAGTGAATGCACAAATTCTGTTTATGAACATCTTTTTTTTTTTTTAGCGAACGCCCTTCATCTTTTTTTTTAGTGAATGCACAAATTCCAGGATCGCCTCAACTAATATTTCATTCAGGTTGGAGGAGTTTGGGGACTGGTTTTTTATTTAAGTATGGCCATTTGGGTGGGTGGCCTTTACTCAAGTTATTAATGTCTTATTGCATCTCTATAGGCGCTGATTCCCCGGAGCCTAATGACCAACTAAAGGGTGCAATCTGTATGGCATATGGGACGGCTTTTTGTCTAGTTACTTCGGTGAGTTTTTACTAGCCATATTTGTTGGATGGCTGGGATTTTGATATTTTGCGAAATGTGTTTTGTAATTAACTTTGTTCTTAAGGTTGGACATACTCTGGAGACTACTGGAAATCACTTGGACCTAATCAAACCTAATTCAAGAGGCAATGTTACTATCTACGGTAAGACCGATTTCTTTTAACAATACTTTTAATAGTACTTGTTGCTATAATATTCTTAAATTTGTGATTTTGTACAGGTGTTCCCTACAGTGAGCACTTAAGCTTCTTGGAACTCAGAGAATTTGTTCAGGTTTGCTTTTATCGTTGCTTCTTGAATTCCACTTAACACAAACGTGCTTCTTGAATTCCGCTTAACACAAACGCCTCTAATAGTTATCTTAGTAATTTGTATCAGTTCTTTCTTGTTAATTATAGAAGCAGTTTGATGTGTGAATGCATGCGTTTATAGGAGAATGTTTAATAGCCATCAGTCTCCCCTGCTCATGAATTCTGGTTTTAAAATTTCCTTTTTACCTTTTTACCTGTGTTTTATCAATGTTAACTTATCCTCTCAATGCTGCACATTGGTGATGTTCACTCTTCAATTTTGACATCTAACATGCAGTTGTTATTTCCTGGCATTGAACATGTATATATATATATACACTTTGTGAACTGAAAATCAGTTATTAACATGTTATTAAAAAGTCTTTGTAAGTTTGTATTGAAATCATCTAGAGCATTGGATACATCTTCCACTTTCTTAAGCATTACCTTGTTGGGATAGTTGATGAAATCGATGCGTTATCGTTAGACCTTGCGAGTTTTCTCTATCTCAGGGTCTGCAGCCACAGAACTGTGAGTTCCCTCCTGCTATTTTTCTTTCATGTTCCGGACGGTGATCGATTGACTGAAGCTCATTTCAATTTTAAATATTTAATGTATTTCATCCTTGATCCACTACTGGGTAGCTTGAAGCTAGCCATTTAACATGATGCTTTCAACTTAGAAGATCCACTTGCCAATGTTGTTGAATTAATTTTCAGTGTTTTTTTAAAGATCAGTGTTCCTAAAAAAAATTGCATCCATGGTATGGGACATCCACATATTGCATTTTGTCTTTGCTATGCTTTTCTTTGTAGATAGTTAGATTGGGCGCTTACTTTTTTCAATGTATCAACCCGAGAGCAATGTAAAGTTATCTGAATTGGGCTTTTCTCATTCATTTACACGCTTTGCATCCTCGTGTGAGATCCATGATCACACTTTGCAATACTATGTTATTGTTGTCTCGGTTATAAGCTTGTACATTATAGTCTGCGCTTGCCTTTACATTTGTTCGAACATTTCAATGATTTGTGGAACCTAATTTTATCTATATGATGCGAGTCGAAATGGGAATCCATTAGTCAAATTTGTATCTGCATAGCAGCAACAACTTTGCACAAACAATGTTTTTTCATTTGCCATATCTAATGTAACGATGAATGCGAGAATCAAAGCTAAAGAAGCGAACTTCAACAAATGTTTGAAGTCTTGAAGAAACCTGGCAAGTAAAAGGTACAAAGTTTCGAGATACCTCGGTTGTTATTTCTTTTAGCCTTCTTGTTAGATACAATTCAATTCATTTGTATTCGCCCCCATTTATGGGAGGAATGAAAGCCAACTCATCTCTATGTTTAACAACTGCAGACCAAGCAGTGTACTCCTCATTCAAAGCCAGGACCATGCACCCACTAATCTGTTCTAAGCTGGGGAACTTGTCCAACACTCCGTTGCAGCACTCTTGGGCAGTAGCACCACAAGGCACTTGAAGCAGCATTTCTCCTAGCCCAGTAAGATCGCGAGCTCTCGCGAAGAACAGATCATTTACTTCAATTGCTGAATTCCGCAGAAAAGAAACACCCTCTACACAGCAGCAACAATGTTGCAAGCATGGCCATTAGGCCATCAATAGTCACAACTAATCACTTGAACAACAACAACAACAACAACAACAACAGTATATTAAACTATTTTGTTAGCAGCAACAACAATGTTTCAAACAATGAAAAATTGAGTTTTGTTGATTGGTTTCGTGAAATGTGTAGCTATCAATTTGTTGTTTTATTGATTGGTTGTAGAACACTGCGAATTTCTTAATGGAATAATAATATTGTGAATGGAATGTAGATTTGTATATTTTCAATTGAAAATGGAAATGGAAATTAATTCTGGGCATTTTCAGCTATTATTTTTTTTAAAATTACATTTGATAGGGGTTTGAAACCCTTATGTAAGCCTTTGACGATAATATAGAGGTTTCAAATCCCTATGAAATCACTACAATTGATAGGGGTTTGAAATCCCTATGTAAGCCTTTGAAGATATTATAGAGGTTTGAAACCCTTATGAAATAACCAAGATTTGATAGAGGTTTGAAACCCTTATGTAAGCTTGGAAGATAAGATAACACCTTAAAAGATAACACTTTTCATAGAGGTCAAAAACATCTATGAAAAGTCTCTCATAGAGGTTCAAAACCTCTATGAAAAGTAGAATTTGTTCTAGTGTTATTAATTAAGTTGTGGTAGTTATTAATGGGTAGTTTTAGTTATTGACTTGGTGGTGTGCACATATGAAGCGGTGCATGTTATGTTAGTGGGTTGAGACCAAGTCAATGTGATAGTTTATAAGTATGTAATGTATGTGTTGAGAAATGTAGAGAGAGTAGTAGTATGAGTTGAAATAAAAAAATTGTTCACTCTCACTCTTTGCATTGTTAGCTTCTCTGGTTTTTATTTTGTAATACCGAACATTGGTATCAGAGCCGATGATTTAATCCTGAGGCATGTTCGATTCGAGAAGTCAAAGATAGTTCGTAGAGAAGTGTTGCGAAGATAGATCGTGAAAAAGTGTTGCTAAGAAAGTGAAGAAAAAGATAATGGTTATATCAAAGAAACTCTAACATGAAAGTATGAGTGCTCCAACGCCATCAATGATGAATTGATTTTTGATCGTGTATGACACGATGAAGGTGGAAGCTGGTGACTATTGAAGAAGATATGTTTTAGCAAGTGATGATAAGTGCATCATATGAGTTTTACAGAGAAAAGTGCTCGAAGTGGGTTGAAGAGATGTGCTTCACAATTATGAGTTTGAATTATGCAAAGATATGTGCTTTGCAAAATTTAAGTTTTAATTTATGTTTATCTAACTTTTGTAGGAAATTTGAATCAAGGGAGAACGTTGAAATATGTGATTCAAATTAGATTAAGGTTTAGTAGTGAAATTAGTGGGATATGTGTCCACGTAGAGTCATGTGTAATGGGTAGTTATTAATTAAGTTGTGGTAGTTATTAATGGGTAGTTTTAGTTATTGACTTGGTGGTGTGCACACATGAAGTGGCGCATGTTACGTTAGTGGGTTGAGACCAAGTCAATGTGATAGTCTATAAGTATGTAATGCGTATGTTGAGAAATGTAGAGAGAGTAGAAGTATGAGTTGAAATAAAAAAAAATTGTTCTCTCACCCTTTGCATTGTTAGTTTCTCTGTTTTTTATTTTGTAATACCCAACAGAATATTATGACCCTAATAACAATGTTCAGCCATTGTGACCAAACATACTTGAATCATCATCAGTCATAAAGGTCGAACATATTGATCATGTTCAGGCACAAAAGCCGAACATATCGATCATGTCCAGGCGCAAAAACCGAACATAGCAGTCATGTTCATGTTTAGTCACAAATGTGGAACATATCAATCTTGTTCGGACTCAATAAGGCTGAACATGTTCATCGTGTTCTTTCTTTCAAGACCCAAACATGGTGACGAAACCCACCAATTTCAGCCTAACCATGTACTGAGACTACATTAGAATGAACAATCAAAAAACACATTAGAATGGTTGTTGGACCGAAAACACCAACCATGTACTGAGACCACATTAGAATGAACAATCAAAGAAAAATACAAGATCTCACACAAATAAAAGACCGACATAAAATTTTTGTTTTACAAATTAAGGTGGACCGACCGAAGAACAAAGAAGATGATGATGAAGCCTTGCGATCATCGATCAAATGGTTGTTGGTTGTGTGCAACAGGCAGGGGCTCGCGTTAGGGTTTTTGCATTTGAGCGTTGATCAACGGTTGTGTATTAGGGGTTTTTATGTTTTCGTTTCTTGTTGTTTTAGGTTGTTCGCACATGTGTGTGTAATTATGGGTTTGCTACTAATATGTGTGTGTATTTTTAGGTTTGCTAATGTATGTGTGAAGGACATCTTAGTTTTAAAAATATAAATTTGGCGAGTGCAAAAAAAAAATAACTTTGACCGGTGTTCGTTTAGCAAACACTTTTTTTAAAGAGAAATGTTAGAATCACAATAGCACATAACACCATAAGACACATTGGCTCACTAGAGTCATCCATGCATGTCTCGATATGCGAGCATACGCATATCTCGATACATAACACATTAGTTTAAGTTACATAGAGGGCTCTTGTAAGTAAATGTGTCTTATTATGTAACATTGTTTTGCCATATCGTGCCCACCCCTAATTTCAAGGAATGAAAGTAAATTGACAATTGCTACTAAAACTATCATGCAAAAGAGCATTATAGAAAAATTAGATAAGGGGAAAGAAGTTTTTGATGGCTTTAGACGATGTATGCCACACTGACGAGTGGTAGGACATACAAATACTACTCAAGTATAGTATGAAAGGAAGCAAAATTAAAGGAAGCAACGTTGTTGTCATCCTAAGAGCCGACAAAATTGCAAGCGCTGAGAATAAATAGAGGATATAGTTGTAAAACTATTACTTGTCACATAACTTATGAATTAATTACAAAAGTTACTAAAACCCTCATATCCTGTTTGGTCGGAGTTATACGTAAGGTGTAGGGATTGACTTACCTAAGTCTTGACTTAAGAAGAGATAGGTATTTTATTTAAAGGTGTTTGGTTCAAGTACTCATCTTTTTATATTAGTCTTTAAAGTACAAAAAATTGGTAAAAAGTCTTAAATATCCATCTTTATTTTTCAACAACCAAATCCAATTTTCTCATCCAAAGTTTGGACACCTACAACGAACAAAATTTGAAATCAAATACAATCTCCCTTTCTTTCATTTGTTTCAGAGAATAAGAATTGTATTGGTGGAAAACTAATTCACTACATTCTAAAATTAAGGAAAAACCACCAAGCATATTCTCAACACAATTGAAGAGAAAAAAAAAAAACTACAATTAATTAATTAATGGGAAGACACTCCTGTTGCTACAAGCAGAAGCTGAGGAAAGGGCTGTTGGTCACCCAAAAAGGATGAGAAGCTGTTGAGGCATACATGGCAGGAAGATAACGTGAGGAATTTTACCCTGGGGCAGGCTGGACTTTTCATAAACAATGTAAATGAGGTTTATCTAAAGACAGGGTACCCCTTTTGTTTAGGTAAGGTTGGGTTTGAGTGCTTTGGTAACACCATGTATTATCTAACACTCGAATCAAACACCGACTTTATAGCTAATCTTAAGCTTAGATAAGCTAGCACTCGAACCAAACAAGCCCTAAAGTCATTTGACTTGCATTTGCCGTTACAAATTTGATAAGAATTTGTACTTATTGTGAAAGTTGAATGGTTTACCCTTAAGCCTATAAAAATGCACTTGTACCATCAAACAACATATCAAATAGTTCTAAGGCTTATGAGGGTGATAGATCTTGATGTGGTTTTAAAAGACTAAAAGCTTCCGTAGGTAATTCTCTATTTGATTTATTTTTTATGTTAAAAGAACTCTTAAATGTGGTATCATAGCCTAGATCAATAGAGTTTTCCACAAATTGATTTATGCTTAACTTGTTGATCTGGCTGGTTTGATATCGAGCTGATCCAAGTAATTTTTTGATCATTCGTTCTGACTGGAATAGAAAAAAAAATTGGTATACACGAGTGAAATCAAGTTTGTGCAACCAAATTCCAACAGTAAATCAACTGCCCAAACCTGATTTACTAATATAAAATATAAGAATGTGTATTATATATTTTTGTCAAGTCGGCATAACAGAAGTGAAGTGGAAAAAATTACAAAAGTACAGTAAAAAATAGTTTAAATGAGTAAAATATGTGTGGTCTTTTTATTCTAAAAATAGACTATATCGCCTTTTGAGAAGGCGTTATTAGGGGAGCAAATTTTTCCCGCTTACGTGGACACATGAATAGCGTCTTTTGAAAATGCGTTATTCATGTGTCATGTCTATGGTGAACAAATAACACAAATAACGTCTTTTCAAAAGGCGTTATTTGTGTTATTAGGATACAATCCATCCACGTGGATGTCCACGTGGATTGGTTTACACGAATAACGCCTTTTGAAAAGGCGATATTCGTGTTATTTGGATTCCACGTGAATTGGTTGGAGCCGATTTATACGAATAGTGCATGCACTATTCGTGTAAATAGTACCCGTGGGCGAGGCGACTAAAGACCCCCGACTGCATCTTATCGGAAAGAGAAGATAGATGTGAAGGGAAGGGGAAAGATTGTTGGGAATCGTGCAAAGAATGTTCGATTGCGCGATGAGGGTTCCAACATTGACACGCGTCGACAAAAAGATCTTGTAGTTGCTCGAGGCGAAGATGAGGCTCATGCATCAGAGTCTAGTAGTAGTGAATCATCAGCACCGGCAGACGCCATAAGTATCGATCGTAATGTGGGTGGGAGTACTAGTGCTGGAGGTGGCCATAATGAAGGAGAGTCATAATGGCATTTAGAATTGTGTGCTCATTTCCCCGGTCGTCCTTCAGATGGATCATTGCTTAAGAGCTTTAAAGATCATGTCGCATTAGCGATTTGGTGCAATGATGTATATAAAGTTTCATTGAATGAAATACTTAAAAACTTTTAGTTTTTATATAGCTGATGAAATGTTTTTTGTTGTTATAGGATGACCCGATACTCAAGTGTATCAATTACGGTGCTCATATCCAAGAATGTGACTTACAGTCATGTCACTCTAACACCAAGGGCCTTCAGAGGATCATCCAGTGGTCTGGGTTGAATACGCTGATAGACTGCTCATACCGCAAGGCCAACAAGTAGGTTATATCTGCCTTTGTGTAGCGGTTACAGTCGGAGACAAACGCATTTCACTTACCATTCGGTGAAATGTCAATCTCCTTGGAGGATGTGAGCATTCTGCTGAAGATTCCTGTGACGAGCAAAGTGGTTGCAGTTGAGAACTTTGCGAGGTACATCGAGCAATCTCGCTTGGATGCGATTAAGCTAATGTCCAAACCACTTGAGGTTAGATTGAAGATGCCGAGGATGAAATGAACATCAACAAGGGGCTCACGGTGCGAAAATGTTGGTTGAAGAGTCGATGGTGCCTCAAAGCTGGTTTGAGGAACACAACTTATCCCTTTGTAGAATGCACAGCCAGGGCGTACTTATTGTACTTACTTTCTTGCACCATTTTTGCGGATAAGAGTGGATCTCGGGTATATATTGCGTTGTTGAAGCTTCTAGAAGATTTGGATGACGTGGGAAAATATGCATGGGTTGCAGCAGCATTAACCTACTTGTACCGACACTTGAGATCTGCCACCAGAGTACAAGCATTTCAAATTGTCGGCTACCTAACATTACTTGAGGTATATTTTTAAATCAATTTACATTGTTTTTTGAATAATTAGAATTACGTTTTGCATTTTTCCACTATCTAATGTTGTATGTATTTGCAGGGATGGGTGTACGACCATTTCAAACTCGGGTTCGCTACACCCAATGCAAAATACGTGGACTACGTACAACCTCGTGTCTATAAATGGATTCAAAAGCACGAGACTGTGATAAATATTGACAATGTTGGGTCCATTAGGAGAATGTTGGACAAGTTCCAGCCAAGCGAGGTGAGTTACTTAGTCAATCTTGTTGGTAAATGTTAAATTTAGTTTATGGTTACTAATTATGGTTGTCTATGTTTGATTAGGTCACTCGAGACCCTTATGTTAATTACATGGATAATGGAGTTGTGCACGCGATGGCCTTCTATAGCGGCATATTGAAGTACATGGATGTGGTGGAGCCCTACCATCCGGAGAGGATTCTGAGACAGTTTGGCCACGTGCAATTTATACCAGATCAACTGTACCGCCCATTGGAAGCACATCGAGGCCCATCCGCACTCAAATACTCTGTCAAGTATGAGTTCCAACAAGACAATTGGGAATGTTGGCGTAAACATTTGTTGGCCCCCGAAATTCACGGTGACAAGGCACGATTCGAATTTTTGGCTACAACGGACTATCTACCTTGGTTCCTTAAAGTGTCTCACCCAGTGATCGCCAACCCGAGCTATGAAGATGAAGACATGGTTACCACAACCATCGCTGACAATGAGCTATTAGAGGTATTGAATGTGTTATAAGTATTATGTAGAAATGTTTGACATTTCTTCAAAACCCGTAATTTTTTACATTAACATATTTCTTTTTTATTTCATTAGTGTAATAGGTGTGCGTTGGACGCGGCATTACGATGGATAGACTCCCCACCGGAGTTGTGTACGTTAGAGTATGTGAGGAAAATGACAAGTGACGTCGTCAATTTCCTTTCAGAGAGGAGTTTCAGTCATACCACCACTACTACCACTACCACCGCTACAATCGGCACCGCCGCCGCCACCGACACATCAACCCCTACCCGAGCAGGCCCTATGTCGTCCCAGTGCAATAGCACTTCTACACATTCCACTCCAGCTAATGCTCCACCGCCAACAGTCGATGCTCGCCCACCAAAGAAAATGCATAAAGAATTTGAAGAAACCAAAGCAATGAGAGAACTTGTATAATGTTGGCCCTAGGAACTTTTATTGTTTTAGTTGATTATGGAACTTTTAATGCTTTAGTTTTTTTTTTTTATTAAGGAACTTGTAGAATGTTGTTTGAATGTTGGACTTGTTTGAATGTTGAATGACGGATTATAGAACTTGTATTGTTTTACATTAAATATTTGACTGTTGTCTATGTTTTGGTGCTATTGTTAGTATTGAGATTTGTTTTTAATAATTCTTGTTCACATACATGTTCATTTTGTGATCAAGAAAAGAGTCTCGGTTCTTCAGGGACAAGACTGGAATGAAATTATCGGTGTCATACAACCGAAACGTTCTAAAAACTCTCGGGTATGTGCCTCTGAGAGCTTCGTATGAGCCTCGTTGACTACTAACCGAGAGTTATGTAGACAACGAAATTTGGTAATGTCTCGGTTAGATGCGAACGAAAATACTTATCACTGATTGGTTAGTTGGCGACGAAAATAATGTCATAATATCGGTTCCAGCATACCGTGAGGTGATCGGTGACCTAATTGCATGAATTATTATATTCTCAATATGTAGTAACCGAGACCATGGTGGAATTCACGGATGTACATGTTGTACACTAGTAGTCTCAGTAAGATGTCGACCATAACCCATCGTAACTACGCTAATAAACTCTATAGTGTCTCGGTTATGCATGAACGAAACCAAACGTTTAGTTTCGCCTTGAAGGAATCGAGAATCGTCCAGTTAGGTCATGCACGGGTCAATGAATCGTATATGTAAACCAACATATTACATAGCAAAACATTTCTTTCGAGAGTGTCATACGGGAAGGTTGGATAATTTTCGGTTATTGAATGTCGATACGTATGCATGAGTTACGGACCGGCTTGGCCGAGAGTTAATTTTTGCACAATTACAAATCATAACATATCAATATTAGCTAACCGAGAAGCATATACTTAAAAACTTTTATTACAATTAACTACGATACATATTTATTGAACACAAAAATTCTAGGCACATTGAAGTCTACACATCAAAACTTTAAACGTTAAACACGATTATTTATAACTAAGGGAAAGCTAAATCTACTATGGAAAGCGTGCCTTCTTGAGAAGTTATAACTGGCACGATTTCTCGAATTATGAATCCATCACACCAACTTTTAGCACACTCCTCAGCATACATTTCTCACGATTGATATAATGATAACAGCGGTGCATTCACAATCAACTTCACCTATCAAATACAAAGTAGAACAATAATCTATTATCATATGATCAAAAGATGAAAAAACACAATTCACACAAATTATACAAACTTACCTTAACCCAATGGATATTCCTATCATTAATTATGGCAATGATAATTCGACTATGTAACGATGACTGTAGAACATTACATAGAGGAAGAAATGTCAAGCGACTACCATGCGATAGGTTTACTTGAATGACATTAAATGTCGTCGATATTAACAGACTCATCTCTGGTATGTCAATCATTCGTCAAAAGAGGCACCAACATGATTATCCGGACAATGCACAGTAGTTTTGACATTTTCGTAACTCGTTCCAAGCACTTCTCGCAAAATGTTTTCATACCCGATTATCTCGTCAAATATCCTTCTACGTACTATCTTCCAACCATCGACATCGAAAAGTCCAAGCCCGGAGCCAATGCACCGATATCCACATTTACTATCGCCTATAACATCAATAGTGCTATCAACATACGGCAATAAATCCGATTCTATGCAATGAGAATAATCAATCTTAGATACACTTTGAGTTTGCCAACATTTACGACGTATTTTAAGGCCCACTTTATTTTTCTTCTTTCTCGAACTAGAAGCATCTTCTGTCGAAAGTACTTACTCAAATCCATTAAGAAATCTTATCGTCGAAGTATCGTCTTCATCGTGTTTCATCTTTAATCTTATCTTCTTTTCTCTATTCAACAAACTTCCAATTGAAGACTCCGATGTCATTCCATTTGTCTTTATTTTTATAAGTGGGAAAACTCTCAGTGTAAATGAATGACGACTAATCTCCCTAAGCTGCCGAATAATCTTGATGAGATCATCATTTTCAATGCAAGCATAAAACTTTTGCAACACTCTTTCAATCTCATCGTTCACATTGTACCCAGACCGATCCATAAGATTCTATGGTATCATACTCAACTTTCACCAGTACACATGAATATCCTCGAGAGGGATATGTGAACCAGCAAATTTATGAAAATTTAGCTCGTGTGCACAAGGAAGACTATGTGTGGTACGTATCTCACAACCACAACGAGTAGAGTCATGTCCAACATCCTCTCCACGTTCGAATTCATCTCTAATTAATTTAAGCGTCATTTGAAAGACATAACCACGCAATCGTCGATAAAACCCATCAAAATATTCGTGTTGCACCACATTCAAATTAAGCTCAAACGATGCCTTGATGTTGTTATGTTGGATCCTAAGAAGACCATCAACCACTCTCCACAAAGTTTCAAAATTTGTCTGATTGTTGCAAAGATGTAGCTTCAGAATTGAATGCGCAGACTAAAGCCTATGTGTCGTCGTTTCCCCAAAGTGCACAGTTCGATATGTCCATCCCCGTACAAATTTCTCCTTGTAGATCTTCACACATATGTTATCCAAGTAATCAGTAAAACCTTTCACATCACCGAACTCACAACGCAAGTCATTAATCATAAGTTCTAATAAAGCTTCAGACTTAGCATACAACACACTCGTCCATTTATCCATAAAACGAGCGAAGCCTTCGTTATCCCCAAACATCTTTTTAGTCTTGGTCAATACTACTTTGTTGATATGTCAATAGCAAAGAAGAAAAGACAATGACGGAAATACTTCTTCGATATCATAAATAAGGTCTAACTCCCGATCTGTAACAAACACGTCAAGTTTAGGCTACTTATCTAATATGAATATCAAGTTCTCAAATGCTCAAACATAATTTGCATAAAATAAATAAATAAAAGTGGCTAGAAGCCTTAAAAGTGATTTGCATAGCTTGTTAGAGAAGCTAAGCTTTGGTGGACTAAGTCCAACCCTTCCTCTCATCAAAAATCGCTCAAATGCGAGGATGATCTTAGAGCTCACATCAAGTCCATCGTTTATGTCTTTTACATATATGCCCTCATATATAGGCCTTTTTCCTTGATTAGTACATTTAAGGGTAAAAATATTCAACCCAACACACCCACCAAACTATTTTCAAAACTAACACACTTTTGGCCACATCACGCGCCACCTCAAGGGTTTGGTGTGGTCACTTTCCAGCGGATGAAAGTCTCGAAGTCACGTTTTCCAGCGGATGGAAGTCGTGACTTGCAGTGATGACTTCCTTCTGAATTTTTTTTTTTTTTTTTTTTTTAATGTTGGCAGCGAATACCAGATTGATGCTCAACTAATCTCTCGGTAGTACATAATTACCTCTCTAAACAAAATCACTTGAATCACTATGAGACTAAGATATTTTTTGAAATATACTAGTTTAATATATTTATGTATAACTGAAATGGCATCCAAACAATATTGATGTGCCCTTTCTTATGGAGCTTCAAAGATTGGCCTTCTTTGCCACATTGTTCTTTATTTCGACCTTATTTGTTTACATCGACTATGGATGAAAAGTTTTAGTTGAAAAAGAGTTAACTTTTGATATTGCCAATTTGTGGCGATGTTCAATATCTCCTTGTTTATTTTATTTGATAGTAACTGAAGATTGGAAATCAAATTTCACACCTGAGCACTGATTTTGTATTTCCATGTAATGAAAAAACGACTAAAAACAACTTGAAATGAAAACAACTTCTTCTCCACGTATGGGTCAATGAAATATTAGATTTCCAATATTGTACTATATAATGCGGCGATGTTTTTATTGTACTCTATATAATGCGACGATGTTTTTTTTTTTACTACAAGTAATATGACGACTTCTTCTCCACGTATCCTGAGACGTATATCCACACTAATTAATGTATCCATATTGAGATATATATATATATATATATATATATATATATATATATCTCAATATGGGATTTATTGCTTGATTAATACCATACCCCCTAAACCCCAAATCAAACAATTTCTTCTCCACGTAGTGCTTATGTCGACATCAAATTTCACAACTACATCAGTTGTACGATTTGATGCATCCTACTCTGATCTATATAAATATATTATGTAGGCTATGGTAACTAAATTCTCCTCCATCTCAACAATGAAGCTTTCAAATGATTTGAAGGTAGAGAACATCGACAAATTGTAAATATTGGAGTGCGAGGTTAAATGGAGCTATTGTTTCCAATAATAGCAAACACAAAGTTTCAATACAAGAGGTTCATCAACAAAAATAAGTTAAAACTCATAAAAAATAAAGAACTTGAAAGTTGAATTGATATAAATGATGAAATTGGTAGGTGATCAACTACAAAGCAAAAATGAATAAGGAGAAAATGTCTTGTAACAGTTTAGAAAAAGTCATAGTCTAACCCCGAATAATGACTTCCAGTCCCACACCATGTTCTCTTTACGACTCGGACATTATGGTTTAAAGCTAGTGGAATATCCGAATGACCCACATCAGCCAAATTTTGAGTACTTCTCTTTGAATATCATCGTTGTCACGTATTCCGCTATCATAAGTACTATTACTCCCAGATAAATTCATCATTATTGGACTTGAATGAAAATGACGCGAAAATATAGGCGCCCTGTCAAATGAAAAGGCTTCTATAGCCTCGAATGCCATGTTGGGAGGAACTGAAGGAGTATGTGGAGTCCCAAACTCGTTGAGAGGTACTGATGTAGTATACAATGGAGTGTCATGCCTCGAAGGTGTATCAGCATGGGAAGAATGATGAGAAGCTTGAAATGAACTAGGCATATTATGCATCCGATAATCTGCGTGTACTGCAGTAAAAGTCGATGCAGCTACATCTCTAATACGTGCAATAGATACATCATCACTCAGTGTCAACTGATGAATTGAAGTAATTCCATGTGCCTACATATGAAATATTGATGAAGTTTTATGCGAAAGTACAAGGAAAACAACTATTTGGCAAGGCTTCATGACTGAAAAAAATGAAATTGTACTTACCAAGGCCTCTGCAATAGCTCCACGGGGAGACATGAATCGTCGTGTAATACGACGATACAATAGCATATACGGGTTGTAAAAGTCCATTGGCTTCTCTAAGATTTCATCAGTTGCAATATTGGAGGCACGTTCGTTCCACATGCAGACATAAGCACTATGTTCTGCGCTTCAATCCTTAAATGTACTAATCAAGCAAAAAATCCCTCATATATATTTATAATCTTTGCCATTATTCTTTATTTACATCATTTAATGATTTTCTTTTCCTTTCACTTAGGCTAATTCCACCTCTAAGTAATTAGGTATCATATAATACACGCATTAGTCACACTAATACACAAATACTATACATATCTATTAATTTATTTTTATGTCGTGATTATATTATAGATTTGAAAAATTAGGGGCGTTACAGTAAGCGACTTTTTCTTGGTTATCATTTAAATCACTCTAAAGGCTTTTTCAATGAAATGTTACATTCAAGGAAAATACAACCATATATTTCACAACAAAATGTAAGAAAAGGATCCATTTTAACAAACAAACACATGTATTTTTTCGAAAGAAAAATGATTTACCATAATTTGCATATTTGAGTAAATTACTTACT
This sequence comes from Stephania yunnanensis, assembly GCA_039657365.1. Taxonomy (NCBI): domain Eukaryota; kingdom Viridiplantae; phylum Streptophyta; class Magnoliopsida; order Ranunculales; family Menispermaceae; genus Stephania; species Stephania yunnanensis. Next base: position 9,217,836 of record CM077582.1, read on the forward strand.
AAAATGGTAAACACTTACAAATTTTCCAATGCCTCCCATGCCAAAGATTTGAATTAGATGTTGTGTCTACTTCAAATTGAACCTGATTGCAAAAAAAAATGTATAACCATGACACGAAGAATCTCAAATAGAGCATTCCTACAATTCGAGGAAAAGAAGAGACAATTAACCGACCTGCACCCCTATTTTACCATCCGATTCGGCAGTAGGGGTGACTAGTTCTATCCGATGCTCCCGTGTGCCAATGAAATAGACGAGTGGTGGCGGGTAAGTTGATATGGAAGCTAAATTGGTCGACCGACCGTCCGTCAATAGTAATTGTTTTTAATTTTTTGGCCTATTACCAACAATTTAGCAAATCATTTAAGCAATCAATTAATTGACAGATTTCTTATAAAAATAGTTAAGCAAATAAAACTTAAATTCTTTGATAAATCATAAACAACCGGTTCTCTAATCCCCAAAAAAAAAAAAAAGTTGATCATACAATGAATTGACCCACAACTAAGTAAGTAAATTTCTGCTTTTCGATACGTTAATCCAAAGTCGCCAACCCAAAATCAAAATAATTCACAAATTTACAATAAGAGAGATGGAAATCCTAATATTAATACTCAATTGGCTAACTAAATAAAAACTTGACTTCTTCTCAAAAAAAAAAAAAAAAAAAAAAAAAAAAAAAAAAAAAACCTTGACCTCAAACAATGCACTAAATCCCAATCACAAACTCGGAGTATAGTCAAAGTTGTATACCTAGGTTTTTTACCTCAATCCCAATCATAGAGTTTGTTGGAGTTTGGTGAAAGGGAAGTAAAGAGTACTCAAGACAGGGAGACCAGATCCACGAACATGTGATTAGGATTTGGGTAAGCACACTCACAATATTATAAGCATGTGAGAGGCATGACATAGATCAAAAAAAGACCATGAATGAAACCTTCTATATTCTTAACTTATTGTTCGATTGATTTTGAAGAGGTAATGTGTTTCCTATTCTACTAATTTTTCTATAGTGGCCTCAGGCGGATTTGGATTTTGCTCTGTTTAACAAGGGGGAATCCAGCAGTAAAGACCGAAGAGGAGAAAGAGCGTGCAAAGTAGGGGCGTGCAAACCGCAGTTTGGTGTGACGCCCTTCAAACCGCTAAGTGCACCAACAAACCGAGGGTTAATGGTTTGACAGTTTAGCCTACAACAACAATTAATGACAACAAAGTCTTTGAAGCCTAGTTTGGTGAGAGCAACACTCAACTCTATCAAAGCCAAAACTGATTATTGCATTTTAAATTGCAAAAACATGGAAGCCACTTAAGGTTTTTCTTGATTTTTACATCACTTATTATGCTCAACTTGCATTGGAAAATTCACAAGTGTGGCATATTATGGATCTAAATAACATTACCACAGCTTCGAACGACATTGAAGTGAAAAAAAAAAAAAGTTTCAATAGTAATGATCGAAGAACGAACCTCACAGCCCTAAACAACATCACCACAACTTCAACTCAAAGATCAAAAGAATTGAAGTGCCGAGAGACACGAACCAACAAAAGAATTGAAGACTCAAAGTGGTGATATGAGGTGAGCAAACGAGAAAGAGCCGAGAGAGGGGGCAAGGGCTTGGCAAACCGCGATGCAAAGCCACGAGTATGAATGACGAGGGGCGTCGTGATGGTAAGGTGAGATAGAGTAGAGAGAAGCTGCGGGCGAGGGCTTCACGACGAGGGAAGAGCGAGAGAAGAGAGAATGCATCTAGATGATGAGGATGAGTGTAGGGTGAGCATGGGATGCAAAACAAAATGCATTTGAGTACTAAGGCTAGGTTTTGGGGGTGAAAGATGATGGAAAATCCTAAAACATCACTAAAATAGGTTAAGTGGGACCCACATTCCAACCTTTCCCTCCCTTCCCTTTCTCATTTGGAGCTACATTTTCAGATTTTCTAAACAACCCCATACTGTGAGTTTAAAAAACTAGACCATACCAAAACAACTTGGTTGGTTTGGGCAGTTTTAGGGAGACCGTTGCACCTACACACCCCCCTCTTACAAAGGGAAGAGTCTATTGCTTGCTAGAGAAAGTTGTAAGCAACAACATATTAGTTATCCGACTATCTAACATTCCCACACCTTCTCCACCACATATTAGTTATCCGACGATGGCCAACTCCACCAGATCTCATCCTCATTCTGGCTACGTTACCACATTTGGTTTCAGAATCATTTAGAATTTGTGTTATGGCATTGGTAGGGTCTCTTTGCATGATTACAAAGTGTTTCGTTGATTACTTTTAATTTCTAATCAATTGACATAGCATATCCTCTTGCATTGGCAGCAACAATCAATGGATTTGGCAGGTAATCTTCTCTACAAGTGTATTTCAAAAACTGAGTAAACTGTGTTGTTATTAAGTCACAGAAATTTGTTTGGCCTGGGGCATTGAAGAAGAGTTGAAAAAGATTCAACACACTTTGAGTACAATTCATTGTGTAATAGAAGAGAAGATGCAGAGAAACAGCGAGAATACGATAAGCAAGTAAGAACTTGGTTGAAAAGGTTGATGGGCGTACGTTATCCATGATTTTGAAGACACGATGGACAAGCTTGCATACGATACCATGATGCACAAATTAGAAACCAATGCCGACACATTAAGTGACACCTCCTCCTTGTTCTCTACTTCAATCATGCCATCACTTGAGGTGGCTTCTAGGCTATACGAAGTAAACAAATACAAAATGTTGGATGTCATCGTAGACGAAAAACATGCTCTCTATTTGAGTGCATATCAAATATATTAAAAATATTGTGTGATGATTTTTGTGCCAAAACTGAAGATAAAATTCTCAGTGATTCACATAGTTGGTTCGGGAGGCATTGGCGAGACTACAATTGCACAATCTGCTTTTAACAATGAAAATGTGATGTTTAATTTCAATCTAAGGGGATATATGTTGCTAATGATACCGGCTACAAACACTCTTGAGTGAAGTATTTTGAGTAGGGGCAGGGAAACCACGGTTCGTGGTGAAAATCATCAAACTGCCGCCAAAGCGGAGGTTCAAGGTTTGGCTGTTTTGCAACCCTGAAAATTGCAATCAAACCGACCACGGTTTGCCCGGTTTGATCGGTCTGATTTACAATTTTCCTACAATACATTTTCAAATTGATGCAGTTCATAATCAAACTTCAAACCCCTCCCACCAATTGCCTAAAAAGATCGTTTTTTTTTTTAAATATCACTCTACAACCTTAACAGAAAAATTGCACCAGCTAAGAAAGAACACAATTTCACTTCAACTAAACAATCGCACATTCAAAAACATCATATTCAAAATTAGGTCACCAATTTTAACAACAAAACCTAATTTTGGCCACTCCGAACACGAAATCAAGTACCTGATAACTCAAAAAAAAAAAAAAAACAAGTCTTACCTGATCGAAAGACTGAAGGACAATTTGGTGAGGTGAGCGATGGCCAGCGAGCAGAGCAAAGAAAGAGAAGGTGAGGGCTTGAGCGAGAAGACCAGAGAAGAGAGAGGAGGAGTCGTGGTGGTTTGAGCGAGAGAGGAGGGGAGGGAGGCGGAAAGACAGTAATACTGTAGAAGTTTAGGTTTTGGAGAACCACGATTTTTTTTAAGGGTAATGTCTTTGCCGACACCAATTTTGACGTGTATATTTAAATTTTGTTAACTTTAGGGCAAAATACATTGACTACCCCTATTTTCACACACACTACGCATGAACACCACTTTCAACAAAACACATAATTTTCAACAAAAAATACCATCTTTATCAAAACACTCAAGTTTGATGTTAGTTTGATAACATCAATGACAAAGTTTTGAGCAAAAAGAATAAGTACATTGCGTTCACGGTGTGTTGATCGTTCTTTTAGTTATTATTTTCAATGGTGTACATCACGACCATCTTGTTTTGGATTCACTAATGATCTTTTTAAAATTGTGTTTATGACATCTTGAAGTTCATGATTTTTTATGTAACATGGAGCCAGAATTGAATGCTAGGAGCGTATGTCGACCAAACTATATAAGTTTTAAAGAAAAAAAATCCTATAAAAGGTACTCGAATTACCTATTTTTTGGGGTCGTGTTCGGCCCTGTGTGGTTGAGCACTAGTAATATGTTCAGTTTAACAATGTCAAACATAAGAACTATGTTTGGTGTCTGTAGCCGACCATCAGATAGATGTACGATAACAATTACCGAGCACGATCATGATAATTGTTCATATGCCCAATATGTTTGACCACCAAAACCAAACTTACGAATTATGTTCGGCCACCAAACCGAACATAAGCCACGGCTTGCATGACCGAACATCATGCTTATGTGCAGTTAGCTCCACCGAACAATAATAGAGCAATTGGAATTTTATGGAACAAATTTTTGTTGTTTCTTTTTAGGGTACAAATGCATGCTTTCCCATTAGAGTAGATTACAGTGACGTGTTCACTCATAATAATCCATTAAAGACGAGGGATGAGATCGTACATTAGGCTCAAAAAGTTGGAAAAGAAAAATGAATTTGTTTTGTTTATCAATCATTCTAATAAAAGGTAGTCTTCCATGTGCTCACGGTCTTCCCTATGCTCATGAGATCGCAGTACTTCAACAATATCATTCACCTATCTCAAATCTGTGATGTGCACTCGCACTGGTTTAAGTTGAGCATGGTTCCAGATAAGGAGACAGTGTTACATTAAATCTTATATATGAAGGTTGTAGAGAAATTGGTTGAGAAGTTACAAAATAGCGATGATGTTGCACGAGCGTTCATAGTGCAGAACGTTCACGAGATCATCACTCCGTCTGCAACCACTATTTCTACACCCAATCGACCAAACAACAAAAAAATCAAAATCTCTAACATTTTTACTAAGCGAGATCATTCACAATGAGTACGCGTTCTAACAAGAAGAATGTACCATCATTACAGAGGCTCAGGACAAGATCGCGGGTAGGTTGATACAAATTTATGGGATGTATGACAGATCTTTTTTTTTTGGTAGTTTACTTGAAGGATCAACTACACCGTGGATGACATTGTCACATTAAAGAATTGAATAATGTGAAATCTGATGACTAGTGTTTTTGTTTAGGCCTTTAGTTATCAACATTTTGCCACACAATAATATTTTGAAGTTCAATATGGAACTTACTTGTATATGGGTTGATATTTGTACATGTCAACTTACTTTTGACTACATTACATTTGACAACATTATTTTAAATCCTTACTCTTAATTGTGAATTACAATCAAGAAATACAAGTAAACAAATAATGTTTAACTATTCAAATGGTGAGAACGATTTTTCTATAGGTCTAGAGGAAATTTCGATAAATTAAGACAGAATAAGAAGAGTAGAGAGAGAGAGAGAAAAAGAGAGAGAGAGAGAGAGAGAGAGAGAGAGAGAGAGATGTAAACAGAATAATCTGCGAGTTACGTTGAAAGTTATTTTTTTGGTAAAAAAAATTGAAAAAAAAAAATACAATATATTAAGAAATGGTTCATGCTTCTCATAGGCCCAATCTAATAACTCTATCATGGATAAGTGATGTACCTAACTTGTTCTTAAAGGAATTATGTAATGTAGTCCAAAAGATAAAAATTTATGGCTTTTATTGATTAACTAGGGGTGCTTAGACCCAATTATATATAGGATTTGCATTTACCGGACGTGTACAAGCACACATTTATAATTATTTTTGATAGAAGGGCAAAAGCACAAAAATAAAAGAACTTGAATAATGAACTTCCCACTTCAAATAAAAAAAAAAACAAAGCTTCTTATATCTGTAACAAAAGTCTTAATATGAACTTTGAAATCAAGTTACAGTCTATGATTTATCTTATAAAAAAATAGTGCTTCATTTATGTTTCCATTTTCACAATGTTACAAGAAATTTTTTTTGTTCATCTCTCTTTGTGTATTCTATCGAGCGCATAGAAAAGACCCATAAGCTGCAAACATGAACTCATACTTCGAAGAGAAACACAAGTAAACAAATAATTAGATGAACTAGAGAATTGTTATGTAAAAAACACAAATCCCAATAGTAACATAAAATGTCATGGACTTCTTTAACAACTAAATTCATAGGAACAATAACATAAAAAGATTTCTAACATAAATCGCAAACATGAACCCATACTTCGGAGAGAAACACAAGTAAACAAATAATTAGATGAACTAGAGAATTGTTATGTAAGAAACACAAATCTCAATAGTAACATAAAATGCCATGGACTTCTTTAACAAATAAATTCATAGGAACAATAACATAAAAAGATCTCTAACATAAATCACATCGAAAGAAATTCGAAATGCAAATGAGAAGACAAGTCGTGCTACGAAGGTCTAATTTTTTTTTTACGCTTTTTACTATACAAGATCATACCCGAATTTGAAAAAGGGTCTCCACGCACAACTTTTGATAAAATCATGGCCATGCGCGACTTTTAAGGAACCCTATCTATGCATGACTTGTAATGAATAATGTTGACGTCGACATCTGATGAACCTTGTCCACTATCTGACTTATTAGTATATAAGGTGCTCTCAAGAAGGTAAAGAATGTATGCCCTCCTTTTCTAAATCACTGTGGGACATGAAGAAGTGTCTTTTGCAATACCAAATTTATCTATAACCAATTCAATGTAACCACGTTTCTTCTAACTATGGTGAGTTCTTTGGTTGCTTCGACCTCTGTGACATTAAAAGCTTTTTGGAATAATTGAATTGGTACAATAAACCCCTCCAGCTTCACCACCACTACAAGTAACTATGAGTTCCCTATCCTTGGTCAGTTGTTTCCCCTTGCAAACATTTAAACAAATAAGATCAACATTAATACAAGAGTGTTTCACTCCTTATTCTTGTAGAATCTATCTTTTATGAGTTCCAATTTAGTACAACAAGGGAAATGGCTCTAAATTTTGACTTTTGCACTGGGGTCATTTCAAGAAGGTTACATCACTTTTTCTAGGGACCCATCCAATGTCAAGTGAAGAAATGTTCAACTGTCTAAATTCTCAATCTTATTCATTATCCTGCGTAGGAGCGGCAAAATGTGTTCGGTCCCGTTTGTCCGTATTTGACATAATTTTTTGAAAATTAATATGAGTCCGAACATGTTTTCTTGTTCGTTTTAAAAAATGGGTCTAGGTCCGGACAATTTTTTTTAAAGACGGGTAGCCGGATTTGGACGTGACAACATAAAAATTATGTATTTTTGTTAATAATTAAGTGAAAAAAATTATTTTATTTTATTAAAAAACGGGACCAAACAAAAAACAAGACTTGCGTATTTTAAAAACATACGGGTCCGAAAAAAAAAGTGTCCGTTTCAAAAACGGGTACAGGTCCGGACACTATTTTTAGTCGTTATTAAAAGGGTATTCGATCCCGTACCTGTCCATACCCGATTTTTAAATTTTGATGCAGAGGTTTTTCACTATAAAAAACTCTATTAGCAATGGAAAAAGAAAAATGGAGGGAGAAAAAAGAGAAACTGATAGCCAATTCATATTGATTACATTTCCTACTTCATTTTAAATTTTGATGCAGAGGTTCTTCACTATTTTATGTGTATATCTCATGACACTTTATCTATTTTTTGCACTTGATTGAAAGCGTTAACAATAATATGGGAAAATTACAGGCAATGGGGATTGATAATGATACCTTAACTAGAACACAACATAGGCGCAGTGATTGAATATGTCGAGATATGTGATTCACGTTAGATTAAGGTTTAGTAGTGAAATTAATGGGACATGTGTCCACGTAAAGTCATGTGCAATGGATCGTTATTAATTAAGTTGTGGTAGTTATTAATGGGTAATTTAGTTATTGACTTGGTGGTATGCACACATGAAGTGGTGCATGTCACTACAAAAAAACAGCAAATCAGAAATGAAAATTTCTGTCTCTGATTTGCATAAATTTCGTCTCTAATTGCAGTCAGAAACGGAACAGGTCTCTAAAAATGTCGTCGCTGATTCGATCAGAAACGGAAAACTGATTTCGTTTCTGATTAGAGACGGATTTAGAGACGGAAATTAGAAACGGAACAAAGACGGAACAGAAATGGAGTTTTTTTCGAAATGATACATTTGTAATTGCATTCCGTCTCTGATTCTGTTGCTAATCAGAAGCGGAATCAGAGACGGAAATAATAAATTTATGAATTCCGTCTCCGATTCTGTTGCTAATCAGAAACGGATTCAGAGACGGAACGCAAACAGTCCGTCTCTGATTCCGTTGATAAACAACAACGGAATTAGAGACGGATAATTTCGTTTCCGATTCCGTCTCTGAATCTGTTTCTGATTAGCAACGGAATCAGAGACGAAATTCATATTTCCGTCTCTGATTCCGTTTGTGATTCATACATATATTCCTGAAAAATTAGAGACGGAATAGCAACGGAATGTTTGAATTCCGTTGCTAATCCGTCTCTAATTTTCCTTTTCGTTTAATTTTCAAACATAAACATAATCCAATTGGTTCTCCAACCTATAAATTGAAATTACAACCATAGGACCTACTCCATCGCCTGCACCCCCTCCAACAACTCCTTGGGGGTGCTAACATCCCACAAAAAAGCCAAATTTGACATTCATACATCGACAATATATATCAACAAATATTCAAAAGAGAAAAAAAAAATGTAAAACTCAAAATTTGAAAAATAATTATATATCCACGGAAAATTGTCTTGTATTACAAAAGCTCCAAATTTGTAAGTATACACAAAAATCACCAATCCTATTGTTCAACAACCAAAAAAAAAAACCTTACAATCCTATAAATATGCACAAAAAGAATTAAGCTTAATAACCAAGAACAAAATCCATCTAATGTTCAACACCTCCAATCACCAAAACTCCAACATGAGTGGTCAGAATAAGAAGAGCAATAAGGACTCCAAATAATAACTATAACGCAGCTTTGAAGCACTTCTGATTCTCCATCTAAGGACAACGACCAATGATAATGCATATTCCCAGGGGAGCAATTGGGCAGACCACTGAATAGAGTAAGAAACTGCAAATGCACAGACACAAGGCAGTTTCAGCAAAAAAAAAAAAAACAAATTGGAAACCCATTTGGAACCAGCTATGCATCTTCGTTGATGAGTAAAAACACAGATTATGGAATTTCACAGAGCTAAACCCAAACTCTACAATGTTTCTTTCAGGAAATAGATGTTAACACCAGAAACTTCCATGGAAACTTGAATCATGTGCTATTGATGTCAAGTTATTACTTACACTTTTGAATCAATGTGCTTCAGTAAAATCGGATTTTGAGAAAAAATTGTGGAATGATACATATTCCGGTTTCAAAGCAACTTAAAATTCAATCTGATTGATGAAGTATATATCCTAGCACAAGTAGAGGCTAATATGTTATTCTAATGGTTGTAAACTATGAAATATAAAATAAAGAGCACATGCTTTCCCGAGTGTCTAAGCAATTCTAAGTGGATAAATTAAGGAAAGGTGACATCATGATTTAGACGAATAAATGCCTATCTATGGAGAAGGGAAATTATAGAACATGTATTCTGGGTCCAAAAAGGCAAGAAGACTTCTAAAGTTTAATGAACTTAACCCAAAATCGAATGCCATAAGTTTTGCCTATGATAGGGTATCATAACTTCTCACTCTTCCCCAGAATTTGACTCCTTATTTTAATTCCCAAATAATGCATTAAATAAAATGTAAGACATCATCCAAGCAGAAAGACCAATTACTCATGAATAATCAAGGACCATTCCCTACTCAAACGTTGATTAGTAACTAATTGTAAGTCTAAGTGTAAAAGATTCAGTGAAATTTGAATTAGAAACTTACAAAACTTTCTCCATGAAAAAAAAAATCGAATGCAGTGAACTGAGATGGAAAGCGAAAAAAACTCTAAAAACTTCCTTTCACACAAACATCAAGCGAGAAAGACCAATTACTCAATCCAGGGTCGACACAACCAATTGCATGGCCCAATGGTTTGATATGGGATTTGAAAGTAAACTTCATGTAAGAAGACTAGAAAGAACTTCATAAAATACTAAACAATAAACTTCATGTAAGAAGGAAGCTGTTAATACAATTCAAGGTTTCATGCATTCACTGTTTGTCAAAAGCGCTAGAAACCGCCACAAACAGAATTATACAAATTATCCAAGAAAATTTCGATTGGTTTCCAAAGAAATGCAACAGTGAGTGAAGTGCGTGGTCTTACTGCTAACTGAAAATGGAGAGTGTGCAGTATAGCACAAACCTGCAAATGAGAGGAAAGGAAACATTCATCACATATTGTCGTTTGACCTTATGGAGTATAGTCACATATATAATTAAAAACGCTAAGAGATGACATGTGTTTGAATGATTTAAATGAATCATGGACACTTTATCAATTTACCTACGCAAATCAGCCCCAAGTCAAGAAGCTAGCTAGGAAATGGCAAGTTTTTGAATGATTGCTAACACAGGAAAGAGGAGATAGAGATTTGGTACAATACCTCACAACACTCTCTCCATTTCTTACAAAGGATTGCTAAAGACGTTTCTCTAAAAAACTGCAGTCCAGGCCGGCTTTGAGAAAACATGTATAGTAGCAGTATAGTGGCGAAATCCTTGAATTCAGCAGCTTGCTCTTGTCTGCTTTTGTTAATCTTACATAGATTGAACAGTGCTTGGAGGACCTTCAGAATAAGACGAGTTAGAAACCATCAGAAACAAGGTTCATAAGCCAAACATTACTTAATCAAGTTTCAACATTAATATTGAAATAAATAAAACATGAATAAAATAGCAGATAAAATAGCATATTAGATGAAGTGTCATGAAGTGTCAGTCAAGGAACTTGGAGATCTCTTGATGATTCTGACTTTCTCGTCTCTGCAGGTGGCAAGATATAGAGATCCACGCGACGCATGCGCCGCTGTTGCTGGAGAAGCATACAAGAAATGGCTGGAAAAATATGGGCAAACAGATGATATCACAATCATTGTTGTATGTATCAAATACCTAAACAACACATGAGGCAAAATTGTCAAATCTGCTATACTGTTTTTCTTTTTTTTTCTCTGTTTTCTTTTAACACTCAAAATTTGAGGTTTCTTTCAGTTGGCTAGGTGCATAAAATTCTTCACAACCAACTCCCTAACTGATGCATGTACTTAAATTTACACACCGCAATTTTTTGCAAAGAAGAGTGGATGAGAATTTAACACACTTTGTATGCATGATATTCTTTCCTCTTTATTCATTCCTCAATAAAATTTTACAACAAAACCATTTTCAGGATTCTGCAACAATCAAACCCTGTAATTTTATACTTAGAGCATCAGAAGAGAACACCAACTATATGGTACATTTTTAAAATAGCAGAATAGATGAACTTGTGGGAAAGCGAGAAAAAGAAAAAAAAAGGGAACAGTCATGAAGTGTCAGCACAATTTCAATGAGATAAAATAGCGAGAATAGATGAAGAAGCACTAAATTGAGAATCAATTATTTTCACTCACCTCTCTCGTATCCAAGTCGGATGAAGAGTCGGTCGAGGAACTTGGAGATCCAAAGTGATTAAGGTGTTGAAAGAAATAGACCCCGAGAAAAATCACGAGTCCTCACCAAACCCACCCTCATATTCGGTGGTTGCAAACCCAATGGCCATCCTTCTTCCCGATACCCAAAATCAATTAATTGAAACACACCCAGAAGAGCAAGAAAATAATAGAAGAAGCCCAAAAGAACGAAAAGACAAATAACTACCTGTTGATTCATAGCTGCCCAAATAGTTTCAGAAAGAGAAGAAAATAGTAGTAATAGGAGGTTGGTTGCTTAACTATGAGAAGCCCACCGAGTAACCCATTGGTTCAAAAAATGCTAAGAACTAAGAAGATAAAAATTAGAATTGCGCAAGAGATTCACCAGGGAAAGGGTTGCAAAAAATTCTTTCCCATCAGTTGCCTTCCTAGAAGCTCTTAAAAAGTCATTTGATGCAATTAACAATGAGCGGCGGTGCATAAGAATAATTTTCATCAATTTGCATACACTGGAATTGTAGCCTAGCATATCTAGAAGCCTAAACCATACATTAAATTAGATGATGGGATTACATAAAACAGTGCCAGTAAAACTCCTGCTAACCTCGAAATCTCCCCTTTCAAAATGAAGAATACCAAACCAACCTGGGAAAGGATTATGGGCCCGCCTTGAGAGGCATAGAGCTTCTCCTGCTTCATCATATCAACAATCTTCACCGTGAACTTTTGCATCTCTTTCTACAACATGAATAAGAACAAATAACAATAAAAAACTACAAATCCGCAAAAACTAATGTGTCAAAAATCAAAAGGCACGAAACAAACATAAAGGATACTCTTTTATATGTATTACCTCAGTTTCCATGGTTAAGTGTGTTTTGAAAGGAAATGCTCCATTTTCCTCTATGACTAAAGGGCTCACCAGTGCCACCCCATACACACCATGAATCCATCTCTGCGTCCAACGCTGAATTAACCAAGTAATTGAAAACAATGGAATAAATTCACATACCTGAGTGTATGAGAAGGAAACCAGTCGTGAATTACTAAGCCATCTAAAACCCCTAACAATGCCACTATGTACACAGAAACTCGTTGCAACCGCATGGGCCGAAACATCAATGACAATAATTAGTGAAACAATCATATAGCAATCTTTCATGAACAACCTAGGACCAAGTAAAAAATTGACAGTGAGAGCTTCAGATTATGTCAATATCACTCGAACAAGAGATTCATAACTAATTGATAATATAAACGGTAGCCTCAAAATAGTACACACAACATGCAACAAATGAACTTGTAAAGTGCATTGGCTCTCAGGCCTCACATATGCATATATGTACAAGTATTCGTTAGGGGTTTTCATGAGCTGAACACGATTCTATTGGCTACACCTTCACAAACATCTCTACGCCAAGCAAACGTAACATCTGCAGTAGGGTAAGAAAGAAGAAGTAAATGGAATGGGAAAAAATTCTGAACAACTATCCAATGAAACATAAAGGAGTATCAATCTAAATATGCACAAAAAGAAGTGTCAATCATAAAGTAATGCGAAGAATTGCTAAAGTTATCTACAGAAGCAAAAGTATAATCTCATAATTTACACAAACAACAAGTAAAATACCTATGTATCACCAAGCTGCTCATCTCTCGTAAGCCACGCTTGCGTCTCTCGCTCAACATTGTCCCCTTGTTGTGGTGGATCGACCGGATCTATTTGCGGCAGCTGTTGCTGGTCATGAGGTGGTGGTGGTGGTTGTTGCTTAGATAGGCCTGCTCCGTCCATGTTCATCCCGAGATGCCGATGCATGAACTCCATAACCTTTCGTAATTGCTCTGCAACGACATTGAACTCTGCACGCGGCACCATATCCGGCATCTCGGACGTGCTAGCACCAAGATCTGCATATCTCCTCTTATTTCTCCCTAAAGACCCGAGACCGTAGACACGTCCTTTGGGACACTCACCCGCCACATTGAGGTACACCGCCTCATCATCCACCGATTGGTCCGGTGTAGCCTGGGTCAGCTCCTGACATCTCATCTGGAGCCTATCCTGCTGATATCAACAACAAACAACATACATGATATGGTTTAAAGTAAACTTAATACTATTTAACATTTCATTTCTATACTTACATAGAACCGCTCTGATCTAGTATCGATGAATGTCATCCCGTCGTGATTTACGGTGTGGAGATGCAAATACAATTCATTCACAGTAGGTGGCGTCTCGGATGAATCAGTCTGCGTACAGGACCAATCATAAATTCAGCATAGTGAACAAGTGTATAAATGTAAAAAATAACCAAGAGGTTAAAAAAACTTACCAATCTTTCATGGGTAGTCACAAAAGACACGGAACCACCACCGTGCTTCGAGGGTCCAATCCCAGGGCCTTCGACCTCAGTGTTCCTATTCGTTGTTGCTTGCCTAGACCTGGCAAGGAAGTCCTCGCTCTCCCAGTACTCCAAGTATCTCCTCCATGCCTCATCTGTAATATACACTGGCTGCACACGATTCTTCTTTAACTTGTGCATCAATGCGGTGTACCTTGTGCCTGTAAGCCTGTCGTACGCCGCTCGAATGAGATCCTCGGGAATCGTGTCATCCCATCTAAAAAATACCTACAAAATGGCGATCGCAATTGTTACGAGACATTGAGAAAATAGTATAAATCATAAGACATTTAGTAGTCCCGTTTACCTTCCATTGGCGCTAGTATTGGTCTTTATGATGAGTCGGTACCGACTTCCAACAATACCCTTCAGGAATCATCCATCTTTTGAAAACTTTTGTCATCCTCCGTGCACGAAAATGAGAAGGATGCAACTTCCTGTGTTTCATGAACATGCATAACATCTTAACTACTTCTTTAATAATTTACATCCATATTTAAAACGACATATATGAATCAAATACAAACTTACGTATCATTGGCAATCAGTCTGATCGGGATCCCCTGCACGCGAGGGGCCTCCATCCCTGTCCTCTGAGGTGCCCGCGGAGGGCCTGTCACCTCAAACCCTGCTCTGCCGTCGTATTGTGGGGATGCTGCCGGTGATGCTGTGGCTTGGGGTGCAGGCTTCGTGGGTAAATGAGTACTTGATGTCGGCGATGGTGACTGGAACTGCGAATTCCGTATAGTCCTTGATGACGAAGATGATGGTACAGACGACGCCGACGGTATGGAAGGCGAAGGTGACGCCGCGGCTGGATCGTGCTCGAGAGAACGGAAGTCGGAATCGATAATGCAAGAATCGACCCACGACCTCGACCGCCACGACCTCTATGGATCCCTCGTGTGGCCTGACCATGACGCCCAGTCGGTATTTCGCATCCAGAGGTCAGTGTTGCACCTCTTCCGACTGGACGATGTCCTCCTAATGGGATACCTCGACGTGGGGAATGATCACCTCCCGCCATGAAACCTAACAAAATACCAATAAAATTTCAGAGAAGAAGGGCATACAAAAATTAGTAATTAAGTCTAAATGATTGGAATTAATAACACAGGATCCATGCTGATAAAAGTAACTAAATGATTGGACGTTGACATAACATAGACATACATTATTCGCTATCATTCATTTCAAATTCACTCTCATGAGTAGAAGTTGATGATTCTTCTTCTGAATCATCTCCACTATCAACAATGAAGTCATTGACTTCTTCACTTGGACCCGCTTCAACAATGACTCGAGTCCCATTCGGATCATCCAGATTGTTGATATCCTAAATTGCATCATCGACTACGCACGTGGTGGGCATCCCATCTTGGAATGCAATCTCTGCCGAGCCCTGGTCATTATCGTCTTCGCTAGTTTCCTCGTCAACGAATTTTGGTTGACAGCAACAAACTGCTAGCCATTCTTATCGGTCGTTCCTCATAGAAGGGTACGAAAGGTAGTACACTTGAGTGGCTTGCATTGCTAGTACAAATGGCTCGTAGTTGTTATATCGTCGACTTCGATGAACCTCTACCAATTGAAGTGTTGGGTGAGTCCTCACACCATGATTCGGTGTAGGGTCATACCATTCACACTTAAACAAGACCACACGCTTGAGGTTGGTATACTCAACTTCACAACCTCTTGCCAGTACTCCATAATAGTTATGGGAAACATCGGCGTAGTTTGAACCCTTCACCAAAACACCGCTGCTCTGCGTCGATCTATTAACGTCATATGTTGCGGAGTGGAACTTATACCCATTCACTAGGTAACCAGGGTAGACAGTACATGATCAACTAGAACCAACAGAAAGATCAACGAGCGTCTCGTCTATGATAGAATTCCGAGCCTATTAAAAAAATTAGAAATGTAATAAGACACATTACTTATGAAAGAAATTTATGAATCTATAACGTACAAAAGTAATGACCTTACATATGTTTGAAACCATATGGGGAAGTTGTGCTCTAGACTACTATCAACTTCCGACTCCCCCATTGCTTGAGTGATTTCATCGACGAATATCCTAGAAGAAACGAACATGTACGTAGGTTGTCTTACTAAAAGATGAACAATGAATGTATTGCATTATTGAATGAAAGTGACGGACATACTGGATGTAAGGAGAGATTTCTGGACAATTGAGCAGTATGTACGAATGAGCGGCATTATACTCCTGCTCTGTTAAGTACCGCTCCTTCGACTTGCCCATAGGTCGACCAGGATAAGTGAAAATTGAGAAATTGCCCATAAAATGCGGTGTGGGCCCGAGACCGCCATCGTCGTTACGTTGCACTTTGTCATGCAACGTAAAGACGTGACCTTCGAAGTAGTAAGAACAAAATGATGTGACCTCTTCGACCAAATAAGCATTACGCATGGAGCCCTCTACATTCGCTTTGTTCCGCACATTTTTCTTTAAATGTTTAAGGTACCTGTAGGAATGTTATAGGAAATGTTGATTTAAAACTTATTGAATGGGCAAATAATTTCAAGGGCTTAAGATAGTACCTCTCAAATGGATACATCCATTGAAATTGAACGGGACCGGTCAGACGGGCCTCGTAGGCCAAGTGGATTGGTAGGTGTTCCATAGAGTCGAAGAAGCTTGGAGGGAATATTTTCTCCAACTTGCAAATGATTTTTGGTATTTCAGACTCTAAGACCTCCATATCTTTGAGACTGACACATTTCGCAATTAGGGATCGAAAAAAAAGGCTTAATTCGCTAATTGCAATCCAAACCGGGTTTGGGAGGAGTTCTCTGAATGCAATTGGTATCAACCGTTGCATGAAAATATGACCATCATGACTCTTCACGCCGAACATTCGAAGTTTCTTTGGATCCATACATCGACCAAGATTCGAAGCGTTAACCATCAGGAAAACGCAACTTTTCAACCCACTCGCACAATTTTTGTTTTTTTGATGTATCAAGAGCATAACATCCAAGGATGTAAATATTTGTCGCCAAATCAATGTGTAGAGAAGGTCGATGATAATATTCACGAATATCTTGTCTCGCTTTCGCATTGTCCTTACTCTTGTCTGGTACACACATAATAGTGTTGAATATGTTCTCAAAAATATTTTTCTTGATGTGCATAACATCTAAGTTGTGGCGGATCAAGTTTGTCTTCCAATACGGCAAGTCCCAGAAAATGTTTTTCTTCCTCCGTCCCAAATTCTTAGCTATCCGCCCATTCACAGAATCAGCTCCGATTTCTGTCACCTTCATCAAGCCTAACGATTCAATTTCTGCCAAAATTTCTTCACCAGAACGCAAAGCGGATGGATCATCATTTATGACCATTTTGCCTCTAATGAAATTTTTTTTGTCTTTCCTTAATGGTGATGACTTCGCCAAGAAACGACGGTGACAGTCGAACCACGATGTCTTACCACCATTTCACAATTGAAATGCATTTGTATCCTCTATACAATATGGACAAGCGTACTTACCGTGTGTGCTCCAACCGGACAACATGCTATACGCAGGGAAATCACTAACAATCCATAAAAGGGTAACTTGCATGAGAAAATTTGTCTTTGTGGAAACGTCGTATGTAATCACCCCATTGTTCCATAAATCTTGCAACTCTTTCACAAGCGGCTGAAGGAACACGTCGATTTTCTGCTTTGGACTGGTCGGTCCAGGAACGATAACCGTTAAGAACATAAACTCAGATTTCATGCACATCGACGGTAGAAGGTTGTAAGGAGTCAATATCACGGGCCATGAAGAGTACGATTTCCTTGAAAGCCCAAATACTCGAAAACCATCAGTGCACAATCCTAAACGAACATTCCGAACCTCGGCGGCGAAGTCTCTATTGACGTCATTAAAATGTCTCCAAGCAATCGAATCAGAACAATGTTGCATAACATCTTCTGGCGAGGAATGATCTCCATGTCATCGCATATGTTTTGTCGTTGACTCAGACGCATACAATCGTTGCAACCGAGGGCCCAATGGGAAGTAGTACATTTTTTTGCAAGGGCCTTTTTTTGTGTTCAGACCACGACCTCGTCGATGTGCAATGTAGCGTGATTTCCCACAAAATTTACATGACGTCAACTCAGAGTCCACTCCCCAATAAATCATACATTGGTCCTCACGACAATCTATTTTCTCAACAGGTAGACCTAGACCTCGCATTAGTCTTTTAGTGGCATAAAAATCTTCGACCAATGAATTGTCATTTGGCAAACAATCCTTCATGAATTTAATGATTTCATTATACCCCCATTCATATATATGATGTTCAGACTTGATCGCAAGTAATCTTGCCATTGCGGACAACGTTGTCATGGTTTCGCAACCCGGCCACAATTGTTCGCTACTTGCATCAATCATGTCATATAGTTGGTGTGCTTGGGGGTTTGGTGATTCTTCCACGTGATTCCAATTGAAACTTGGACCTGCCACGTTGTGTAGCATCTCGCGGTAAGTTGTCGGATCGTCTCCTCCCACATCAGCATCATCAATATGGTTATCCATTTGGTAAAAGTTTTGCGGGCCTTCATCTCCGTTCTCACCATGTTCGTACCAACAGTGATATCCCGGAACAAATCCATACCTACATATGTGGTACTCAACCGTTTCGACGTCCAGGTACGGTACAAGTCGACATTTCTTAAAATTGCACGGACATCTAATCTTCCTTTCACTTTGGTATGTAGGACAATGTTGCTTAGCAAATGATATGAATTCTTTAACCTTCGCCGCGAATTCAATTCGAATGTAGCGTTGTCGAGCGGTTGTACATCCGATCTCGACTTGTAGACGACATTCCTATTGAAGTGTTGTGCAATTAAATTAGTCAACTAGTTTCATAATTTCCGACGGTACATGACAACTTGTGTGTCCAACTAACACAATTTATAAATAATACCGATATAAAGAAAACTTATTCAACATGTTTGACACGTGTAATGTGGCGACCTTAATTCCAAAACTACGGTCGCTCGACCTTAACCGCCACTTAACCCTCTCTAAATACCGAGCCAAGTTAGCGTGACTTAATAAGCCTTAACTTTTGGAATAATTTATAGACATTGCCTAACTATTTTCTACGCCAATTAAACTTTTCCGTGGAACTAGTTGAAGGCCCACTAAGTCAACTTAGTTATTTCAAATATTCAAACTTTACACTTCTAACGAGTCCAAGTTCAATAATATTTTTTTGGAATTAAGGGAGAATGTTGAAATATGTGATTCAAATTAGATTAAGGTTTAGTAGTGAAATTAGTGGGATATGTGTCCACATAGAGTCATGTGTAATTGGTAGTTATTAATTAAGTTGTGGTAGTTATTAATGGGTAGTTTTAGTTATTGACTTGGTGGTGTGCACACATGAAGCGGTGCATGTTATGTTAGTGGGTTGAGACCAAGTCAATGTGATAGTCTATAAATTTTTGATGGCTTTAGACTATGTATGCCATGCTGACGAGTGGTAGGACATACAAATACTACTCAAGTATAGTGTGAAAGGAAGCAAAAAGAAGCAAAGTTATAGTTATCCCGATAGCTGACAAAATTGCAAGCACTGAGAATAGATAGTGGATATAGTTGTAAAATCATTACTTGTCTCCTAACTTACGACTTAATTACAAAAGTTACTAAAACTCTTAGGCCTGTTTGGTCAGAGTTATATGTAAAGTGTAAGGATTGACTTACCTAAGCTTTAACTTAAAAAGAGATAGGTATTTTACTTAAAGGTGTTTGGTTCAAGTACTCACCTTTTGATATTAGTCTTTAAAGTAAAAAAAATTGATAAAAAGTCTTAAATACCCATCTTTATTTTTCAACAACCAAATCCAATTTTCTCATCCAGAGTTTGGATACCTACAACGAACAAAATTTGAAATCAAATACATTCTCTCTTTCTTTCATTTGTTTCAGAGAAGAAGAATTGTATTCGTGGAAAACTAATTCACTTCATTCTAAAATTAAGGAAAGACCCACGTCTATTAATTTGGATTCCCACGTCTCTCTTTCACGTTCTGATTCACTCACTCTCGCCCCTCCAACACATTATCCACCACTCCAGCATATTCTCAACACAATTGAAGAGAAAAAAAAACAAAACTACAATTAATTAATTAATGGGAAGACACTCCTGTTGCTACAAGCAGAAGCTGAGGAAAGGGCTGTTGGTCACCCAAAGAGGATGAGAAGCTGTTGAGGCATACATGGCAGGAAGATAACGTAAGGGAGGACAATGTCGTCTGAACTGGAGGCGGTCAGGCCGGACGCGGCGACGGCGGCGGACTAAGAGCGGGGCGCGGCAGCAGATGTAGGAGGCGAGGAGAATGTTGGAAAGGATATGAGGAGGCCGAGGTCGCCCAGGCTGCGGAAGAACCCGGAGGAGGCGGAGGCGGCGGATGAGGTGGAGTTGGGCGTGAAAAGGAGATGAGCTGTGAATGAGAGGTCATTGAGGAATTTTACCGACGGGCGGGCTGGACTTTTCATAAACAATGTAAATCACGTTTATCTAATGACAAGGTACCCCCTTTGTTTAGGTAAGGTTGGGTTTGAGTGCTTTGGTAACACCATGTATTACCTAACACTCGAATCAAACACCGACTTTATAGCTAATATTAAGCTTAGATAAGCTAGCACTCGAACCAAACAAGCCCTAAAGTCATTTGACTTTCATTTGCCGTTACAAATTTGATAAAAATTTGTACTTATTGTGAAAGTTGAATGGTTCGCCCTTAAGCCTATAAAATGGTACTTGTACCATCAAACAACATTTCGAATAGTTCTAAGGCTTGTGAGGGTGATAGATCTTGATGTGGTTTTAAAAGACTAAAAGCTTCCGTAGGTAATTCTCTATTCGATTTATTTTTTATGTTAAAAGAACTCTTAAATGTGGTATCATAGCCTAGATCAATAGAGTTTTCCACAAATTGATTTATGCTTAACTTGTTGATCTGGCTGGTTTGATATCGAGCTGATCCAAGTAATTTTTTGATCATTCGTTCTGACTGGAATAGAAAAAAAAATTGGTATACACGAGTGAAATCAAGTTTGTGCAACCAAATTCCAACAGTAAATCAACTGCCCAAACCTGATTTACTAATATAAAATATAAGAATGTGTATTATATATTTTTGTTAAGTCGGCAAGACAGAAGTGAAGTGGAAAAAATTACAAAAGTACAGTAAAAAATAGTTTAAATGAGCAAAATATGTGTAGTCTTTTTATTCTAAAAATAGACTATATCGCCTTTTGAAAAGGCGTTATTAGGGGAGCAAATTTTTTCCGCTTACGTGGACACATGAATAGCGTCTTTTGAAAAGGCGTTATTCATGTGTCCTGTCTACGGTGAACAAATAACACGAATAGCGCCTTTTCAAAAGGCGTTATTTGTGTTATTAGGATACAATCCATCCACGTGGATGTCCACGTGGATTGGTTTACACGAATAGCGCCTTTTGAAAATGCGATATTCGTGTTATTTGGATTCCACGTGAATTGGTTGGAGCCGATTTATACGAATAGCGCATGCACTATTCGTGTAAATAGTACCCGTGGGCGAGGCGACTGGAGACCCCCGACTGCATCTTATCGAAAAGAGAAGATAGATGTGAAGGGAAGGGGAAAGATTGTTGGGAATCATGCAAAGAATGTTCAATTACACGATGAGGGTTCCAACATTGACACGCGTCGACAAAAAGATCTTGTAGTTGCTCGAGGCGAAGATGAGGCTCATGCATCAGAGTCTAGTAGTAGTGAATCATCAGCACCGGCAGACGCCATAAGTACCGATCGTAATGTGGGTGGGAGTACTAGTGCTGGAGGTGGCCATAATGAAGGAGAGTCATAATGGCATTTGGAATTTTGTGCTCCTTTCCCGGGTGGTCCTTCAGATGGATCATTGTTGAATAGCTTTAAAGATCATGTCGCATTAGCGATTAGGTGCAATGAAGTATATAAAGTTTCATTGAAAGGATTACTTAAAAACTTATAGTTTTTATATAGCTGATGAAATGTTTTTTGTTGTTATAGGATGACCCGATACTCAAGTGTATCAATTACGGTGCTCATATCCAAGAATGTGACTTACAGTCATGTCACTCTAACACCAAGGGCCTTCAGAGGATCATCCAGTGGTCTGGGTTGAATACGCTGATAGACTGCTCATACCGCAAGGCTAACAAGTAGGTTATATCTGCCTTCGTGTAGCGGTGACAGCCAGAGACAAACACATTTCACTTACCATTCGGTGAAATGTCAATCTCCTTGGAGGATGTGAACATTCTGCCGAAGATTCTTGTGACGGGCAAAGTGGTTGCAGTTGAGAACTTTGCGAGGTACATCGAGGAATCTCGCTTAGACGCGATTAAGCTGGTGTCCAAACTACTTGAGGTTGGGTTGAAGATGTTGAGGATGAAGGGAACATCAACAAGGGGCTCATGGTGCGACAATGTTGGTTGAAGAGTCGATGGTGCCTCAAAGCTGGTTCGAGGAACACAACTTATCCCCTTGTATAATGCACAGCCCGGGCGTACTTATTGTACTTACTTTCTTGCACCCTTTTTGCGGATAAGAGTGGATCTCGGGTATCTATTGCGTTGTTGAAGCTTCTAGAAGATTTGAATGACGTGCGAAAGTATGCATGGGTTGCAGCTGCATTAACCTACTTGTACCGACACTTGGGATCTGCCACCAGAGTACAAGTATTTCAGATTGTCGGTTACCTCATATTACTTGGGGTATATTTTTAAATCAACTTACATTGTTTTTTGAATAATTAGAAATACGTTTTGCATTTTCCCACTAACTAACGTTGTATGTATTTGCAGGGATGGGTGTACGACCATTTCAAACTCGGGTTCGCTACACCCAATGCAAAATACGTGGACTACGTACAACCTCGTGTCTATAAATGGATTCAAAAGTATGAGACCGTGATAAATATTGACAATGTTGGCTCCATTAGGAGAACGTTGGACAAGTTCCGGCCAAGCGAGGTGAGTTACTTAGTCAATCTTGTTGGTAAATGTTAAATTTAGTTTATGGTTACTAATTATGATTGTCTATGTTTTATTAGGTCACTTGAGACCCTTATGTTAATTACATGGATAATGGAGTTGTGCACGCGATGGCCTTCTATAGCGGCATATTGAAGTACATGGATGTGGTGGAGCCCTACCATCCGAAGAGGATTCTGAGATAGTTTGGCCACGTGCAATTTATACCAGATCAATTGTACCGCCCATTGGAAGCACATCGAGGCCCATCCGCACTTAAATACTCTGTCAAGTATGAGTTCCAACAAGACAATTGGGAATGTTGGCGTAAACATTTGTTGGCCCCCGAAATTCAGGGTGACAAGGCACAATTCGAATTTTTGGCTATAACGGACTATCTACCTTGATTCCTTAAAGTGTCTCACCTAGTGATCGTCAACCCGAGCTATGAAGATGAAGACATGGTTACCACAACCATCGCTGACAATGAGCTATTAGAGGTATTGAATGTGTTATAAGTATTATGTAGAAGTGTTTGACATTTCTTGAAAACCCGTAATTTTTTACATTAACATATTTCTTTTTGCTTTCATTAGTGTAATAGGTGTGCGTTGGACGCGGCATTACGATGGGTAGACTCCCCGACGGAGTTGTGTACGTTAGATTATGCGAGGAAAATGACAAGTGACGTAGTCAATTTCCTTTCAGAGAGGAGTTTCGGTCCTACCACCACCACTACCACTACCACCACTACAATCGGCACCGCCGCCGCCAACGACACATCAACCCCTACCCAAGCAGGCCCTATGCCGTCCCAGCACAATAGCACTTCTACACATTCCACTCCAGCTAATGCTCCACCGCCAACAGTCGATGCTCGCCCCCTAAAGAAAATGCATAACAAGGAATACAGAAGAAAGAATTTGAAGAAACCAAAGCAATGAGGGAACTTGTATAATGTTGGCCCTAGGAACTTTTACTGTTTTAGTTGATTATGGAACTTTTAATGTTTTAGTTTTTTTTTATTAAGGAACTTGTAGAATTTTGTTTGAATGTTGAATGACGGATTATAGAACTTGTATTGTTTTACATTAAATATTTGATTGTTGTCTATATTTTGGTGCTATTGTTAGTATTGAGATTTGTTTTTAATAATTCTTGTTCACATACATGTTCATTTTGTGATCAAGAAAAGAGTCTCGGTTCTTCATGGACCAGACTGGAATGAAATTATCGGTGTCATACAACCGAAACGTTCTAAAAACTCTCGGGTATGTGCCTCCGAGAGCTTCGTATGAGCCTCGTTGACTACTAAATGAGAGTTATGTAGACAACGAAATTTGGTAATGTCTCGGTTAGATGCGAACGAAAATACCTATCATAGATTGGTTAGTTGGCGACGAAAATAATGTCATAATATCGGTTCCGGCATACCGTGAGGTGACCGGTGACCTAATTGCATGAATTATTATATTCTCAATATGTAGTAACCGAGACCATGGTGGAATTCTCGGATGTACATGTTGTAATAAGATGTCGACCATAACCCATCGTAACTACGCAAATAAACTCGATAGTGTCTTGGTTATACATGAACGAAACTAAACGTTTAGTTTCGCCTTGAAGGAATCGAGAATCGTCCAGTTAGGTCATGCACGGGTCAATGAATCGTTTATGTAAACCAACATATTACATAGCAAAACATTTCTTTCTATAGTGTCATACCAATAAGGTTGGATAATTTTCGGTTATTGAATGTCGATAAGTATGCATGAGTTACGGACCGGCTTGGCCGAGAGTTAATTTTTGCACAATTACAAATCATAACATATCAATATTAGCTAACCGAGAAGCATATACTTAAAAACTTTTATAACAATTAACTTTGATACATATTTATCGAACACAAAAAGTCTAGGCACATTGAAGTCTACACATCAATACTTTAAACGTTAAACACGATTATTTATAACTAAAGGAAAACTAAATCTACTATGGAAAGCGCGCCTTCTTGAGAAGTTATAACTGACACGATTTCTCGAATTATGAATCCGTCACGCCAACTTTTAGCGCACTCCTTAGCATACATTTCTCACGATTGATATAATGATAACAGCGGTGCATTCACAATCAACTTCACCTATCAAATACAAAGTAAAACAATAATCTATTATCGTATGATCAAAAGATGAAAAAACACAAATTATACAAACTTACCTTAACCCAATGGATATTCATATCATTAATTATGGCAATGATAATTCGACTATGTAACGATGACCGTAGAACATTACATAGAGGAAGAAATGTCAAGCGACTACCATGCGATAGGTTTACTAGAATGACATTAAATGTCGTCGATATTAACTGACTCATCTCCGGTATGTCAATCATTCGTCAAAAGAGGCACTAACATGATTATCCGGACACAACACAGTAGTTTTGACATTTTCGTAACTCGTTCCAAGCACTTCTCGCAAAATGTTTTCATACCCGAATATCTCATCAAATATCCTTCTACGTACTATCTTCCAACCATCGACATCGAAAAGTCCAAGCCCGGAGGCAATACACCGATATCCACAATTACTATCGCCTATAATATCAATAGTGCTATCAATATACGACAATAAATCCGATTCTATGCAATGAGAATAATCAATCTTAGATACACTTTGAGTTTGCCAACATTTACGACGTATTTTAAGGCCCACTTTATTTTTCTTCTTTCTCGAACTAGAAGCATCTTCTGTCGAAAGTACTTACTCAAATCCGTTAAGAAATCTTATCGTCGAAGTATCGTCTTCATCGTGTTTCATCTTTAATCTTATCTTCTTTTCTCTATTAAACAAACTTCCAATTGAAGACTCCGATGTCTTTACATTTGTCTTTATTTTTATAAGTGGGAAAACTCTCAGTGTAAATGAATGACGACTAATCTCCCTAAGCTGCCGAATAATCTTGATGGGGTCATCATTTTCAATGCAAGCATAAAACTTTTGCAACACTCTTTCAATCTCATCGTTCACATTGTACCCAGACCGATCCACAAGATTCTATCGTATCATACTCAACTTTCACCAGTACACATGAATATCCTCGAGAGGGATATGTGAACCAGCAAATTTATGAAAATTTAGCTCGTGTGCACAAAGAAGACTATGCGTGGTACGTATCTCACAACCACGACGAGCAGAGTCATGTCCAACATCCTCTCCACGTTCGAATTCATCTCTAATTAATTTAAGCGTCATTTGAAAGACATAACCACGCAATCGTCGATAAAACCCATCAAAATATTCGTGTTGCACCACATTCAAATTAAGCTCAAATGATGCATTGATGTTGTTATGTTGGATCCTAAGAAGACCATCGACCACTCTCCACAAAGTTTCAAAATTTGTCTGATTGTTGCAAAGATGTAGCTTCAGAATTGAATGCGCAGACTCAAGCCTATGTGTTGTTGTTTCCCCAAAGTGCATAATTCGATATGTCCATCCCTGTACAAATTTCTCCTTGTAGATCTTCACACATATGTTATCCAAGTAATCAGTAAGACCTTTCACATCACCGAACTCACAACGCAAGTCATTAATCATAAGTTCTAATAAAGCTTCAGACTTAGCATACAATACACTCGTTCATTTATCCATAAAACGAGCGAAGCCTTCGTTATCCCTAAACATCTTTTTAGTCTTGGTCAATACTACTTTGTTGATATGTCAATAGCAAAGAAGATGAGACAATGATGGAAATACTTCTTCGATATCATAAATAAGGTCTAACTCCCGATCTGTAACAAACACGTCAGGTTTAGGCTACTCATCTAATATGAATATCAAGTTCTCAAATGCTCAAAAATAATTTGCATAAAATAAATAAATAAAAGTGGCTAGAAGCCTTAAAAGTGATTTGCATAGCTTGTTAGAGAAGCTAAGCTTTGGTGGACTAAGTCCAACCCTTCCTCTCATCAAAATGAGCTTAAATGCGAGGATGATCTTAGAGCTCACATCAAGTCCATCGTTTATATCTTTTACATATATGCCCTCATATATAGGCTTTTTTCCTTGATTAGTACATTTAAGGGTAAAAATATTCAACCCAACACACCCACCAAACTATTTTAAAAACTAACGCACTTTTGGCCACCTCACGCGCCACCTCAAGGGTTTGGTGTGGTCACTTTTCCAGCGGATGAAAGTCTCGAAGTCACGTTTTCCAGCGGATGGAAGTCGTGACTTGCAGTCACGACTTCCTTCTGAAATTTTTTTTTTCTTAATGTTGGCAGCGAATACCAGATTGATGCTCAACTAATCTCTCGGTAGTACATAATTGCCTCTCTAAACAAAATCACTTGAATCACTATGAGACTAAGATATTTTTTGAAATATACTAGTTTAATATATTTATGTATAACTTAAATGGCATCCAAACATTATTGATGTGCCCTTTCTTATGGAGCTTCAAAGGTTGGTCTTCTTTGCCACATTGTTGTTTATTTTGACCTTATTTGTTTACATCGACTATGGATGAAAAGTTTTAGTTGAAAAAGAGTTAACTTTTGATATTGCCAATTTGTGGCGATATTCAATATCTCCTTGTTTATTTTATTTGATAGTAACTGAAGATTGGAAATCAAATTTCACACCTGAGCACTGCGTTTGTATTTTCATGTAATGAAAAAACAATTAAAAACAACTTGAAATAAAAACAACTTCTCCACGTATAGGTCAATGACATATTTGATTTCCAATATTGTACTATATAATGCGGCGATGTTTTTATTGTACTATATATAATGCGGCGATGTTTTTTTTTTACTACAGGTAATATGACAACTTCTTCTCCACGTATCCTGAGACGTATATCCACACTAATATATATATATATATATATATATATATATATATATATGTATATATATATATATATATATCTCAATATGGGATTTATTGTTTGATTAATACCATACCCCCCTAAACCCCAAATCAAACAATTTCTTCTCCACGTAATGCTTATGTCGACATCAAATTTCACAACTACATCAGTTGTACGATTTGACGCATCATACTCTGATCTATATAAATATATTATGTAGGCTATGGTAACTAAATTCTCCTCCATCTCAACCATGAAGCTTTCAAATGATTTGAAGGTAGAGAACATCGACAAATTGTAAATATTGGAGTGCGAGGTTAAATGGAGTTATTGTTTCCAATAATAGCAAACACAAAGTTTCAATACAAGAGGTTCATCAACAAAAATAAGTTAAAACCCATAAAGATAAAGAACTTGAAAGTTGAATTGATATAAATGATGAAATTGGTAGGTGATCAACTACAAAGCAAAAATGAATAAGGAGAAAATGTCTTATAACAGTTTAGAAAAAGTCATAGTTTGACCTCAAATAATGACTTCCAGTCACACACCGTGTTCTTTTTACGACTCGGACATTACGATTTAAAGCTAGTGGAATATCCGAATGACCCATATCAACCGAATTTTGAGCATCTTCTCTTTGAATATCATCGTTGTCACGCATTCCGCCATCATGAGTACTGTTACTCCCAGATAAATTCATCATTATTGGACTTGAATGAAAATGACGCGAAAATATAGGTGCCCTGTCAAATGAAAAGGCTTCAATAGCCTCGAATGTCATGTTGGGAGGAACTGAAGGAGTATGTGGAGTCCCAAACTCGTTGAGAGGCACTGATGGAGTATACAATAGAGTGTCATGCCTCGAAGGTGTATCCGCATTGGAAAAATGATAAGAAGCTTGAAATGAACGAGGCATATTATGCATCCGATAATCTGCGTGTACTGCAGTAAAAGTCGATGCAACTACATCTCTAATACGTGCGATAGATACATCATCACCCAGTGTCAACTGATGAATTAAAGTAATTCCATTTGCCTACATATAAAATGTTGATGAAGTTTTATGCGAAAGTACAAGGAAAACAACTATTTGGCAAGGCTTAATGACTGAAAAAAATAAAATTGTACTTACCAATACCTCAGCAATAGCTCCACGGGGAGACATGAATCGTCGTGTAAATACGACAATACCATAACATATACGGGTTGTAAAAGTCTATTGGCTTCTCTAAGATTTCATCAGTTGCAACATTGGAGGCATTTTCGTTCCACATGCAGACATAAGCATTATGTTCTGCTCTCCAATCCTTATCCGTCTTCCTTCTCAAGTCAATCTTATGTAGTTGCATGCTTGTGCTCTGTAAAGGTGGTATCATTTGTCTGAAATCGAATTGTCGCATGACTCTATCGAGATTATACATTTCGACTACATAGAAGAAAATCAAAGGTGTCATCGTTCGCCAAATAGCACGACCACTGCTACAGTACACAAGTAGGTTCATTATCACTGTCTCAGGATACGGTTCTCATATTACCTGTAGTCAATAAAAACAACTCGAAAAGAATAAAATACGAATTTTCCATGATGTCGATATAAGCACTACGTGGAGAAGTAATTCTGTATATCTCTTACTTCATCGAGTGTTTGCATGTCAATCATTTCTCTGTACTTTGTTAGGACGTGCATTGATGTTCCCGTGGTCTCCAAATCATGTCTCCACCTGCACAAATGAAAAAAAATCACACAATGCATGGATGTCGGCACATGTAGATAAAAAAGAAGAAAGTGAAATTATTAGGTGAGAAAATACTAATTACCTATTACCAAATGGAGGAAGTGAAAATAATTCTTCGTTTTGTAAGATGTCTCGAAGAACGTTTCTCATTATTGGTGCAAGAAATGGCAACCTATCACATGCCCATAATTGTAATAATATTACCGGAACTGCAATTTCTGCTCCATCAATGTTGACTGCAAGACATAATTGTCTGTATAGGCGAGCCAGAGTTGCACTACCCCAACTGTACTGTCCTGCCGCCTCGAAATCCTACAAAAATTGCAAATATATGAAGTGAACGAGGTTGTTCGATTTGTTTGCAAATAAAGTTTCTCCTAAAAGTTGTATGATGTATGCTCTCGTATAGCGTTGCACTTCCACATCATTAGCATTGTTTGGGAGGTTTGGAAACCACCTTGAAAGTTGGCAAATTTGAATCCGCCCTCCAATCCTGTTATTTTCGGAGAATGAGAATCATAATTGTGTCAAGCATAAGGCATCGTAATCTTGCTCGACGCAGTCAGTAATTGGTAATTCATCGTTAGGCAACCACAAGATGACTCGATGTACCGACAGTGATCTATGGCAACACTAGAGCAAACTGTTTGAACATGGAAACATAAAATGCCAAAACACTGTCACTTCATTCAAGTGCATCTACGGACCTCCAATTTCACAACTTGCTTGTTACACCATTTTCTCAAATGATAGCCACGTGGTACAGTGATGACTTCAAATGTACCATTCTCGCGATTTACTAATGTCACATTGTGCCCTCCAGCCACCTTTCCCCAATGTGACAACTTATTCATTGCGTACGTTGTGTACATTTCACCCCTTCCTAGGGCTGCACCTATTTCGTCGCGTCTTTTGTTAAAGTACGTCATGACATGGTAAAATGTAAGCTGCACTAAAGCGGTGATGGGGTAAAATCGCACGCCTTTAAAGACCCCGTTAAAGCATTCTACATTTGTGACAAAAAAAATCCATATATGTATTAGCTTGTAAACGTAATAAATGAAACACATTAAGTAACAGTAACAAACGTAATAAATCAAACGTAACACCCGCGAGATTTGTAGTCATCCATCCGTACCG
Source organism: Stephania yunnanensis (assembly GCA_039657365.1). Classification (NCBI taxonomy): domain Eukaryota; kingdom Viridiplantae; phylum Streptophyta; class Magnoliopsida; order Ranunculales; family Menispermaceae; genus Stephania; species Stephania yunnanensis. The sequence continues at coordinate 9,248,610 of CM077582.1, forward strand.
ACAACCATTGTCGTATAAGTTTGTTCATTGTGCTCGATCTAAGTCAGCAAACCATGGAATACATTCGGGATTCATTTGATGGAGTTCTTTCATGGATGCCTTAAATTTTCATGGTTGATGTTGTACACCCGCTAAGTACACCATATCTTTTAATTCTTTGCTCCCGAATCTCATGTTGAAATTATTGCGTATGTGACGGAGACAAAATCTGTGTTGAGCTCTTTAATGGGTCCATCCATTTCGAAGATTGTTTATTGCCAACAATATACCTGGGTGTCGATCAGAAATGACACGTATATCATCCCTATCAGTCACATGATGTCGCAAACAAACCATAAACCATCCCCAGCTGTTTTGACTTTCCTCATCAACAATGACAAATGCTAAAAGAAATACATGACAATTACTATCAACAACAGTGGCTATTATGAGTTTTTGTTTGTATTTTTCATACGGGAATGTGTCATCAATTTGTATCATTGGTCTACAATGTCTAAAGCCTGCGATAAAAGGTGCAAATGCCCAAAAAAACCTATTTGAAGACAACCTCATTGTTGGCGGTAGGCTCGCCATGTCGCCATTCCATACATGTCCCTGAATTGCTTTCTTGAAAAGCGGTCATCCACCGCGGCAAAATTTTATACGATTCTTCTCAATCTCCAAAGACTTTAGCAATTGATTTCTTCTTCCCCAACCAAACTTTCTTATAATGAACGCCATAACTGAATTTGTCCTTAATAATCTGATGAAGCACTGGAACTAAGATGGACGGATCTCTTCTCACCACATTTTCTACCTCACGGAATATAACGGTGGAGTCCAAATGCACATGATCCTTGGACAGTTTAGCATAGATGAATGTATGTGGTCATGCATATGTAATGCTCTCAAACCTATGACATGTATATAACAGCCCCTAAAGCAACCTTAAAAAGTGACCACCACCAATGTCTCATCTCTTAAGCGCACGCCTAATGTTCTTCCAATTTTTTCTACTAAAGTATTGACATGTATATGAAATTTTTTGCTTGATTAATATTATACCCCCCTAAACCCCAAATCAAACAATTTCTACTCCCCCCTTGGGTTCCCCACATGTTTTACATCTCAATATGGGCCAATGACATATATCCACACTAATTAATGTATACATTGTACTATATTAAAATTAAACTTTCTGGCTATTTAATTAAAAAATTGCGCGTATTGATTTTTACAAGGTGTATAGAATTAACATCAAGTAATTGGAAAAAAAACTAAAAATCCCTGATAGAACTCAAATCAACTAATTGGCAAAAATAAAAATATAAACCGGATAAAAAAAAATAGCCTCGGATACAAAAAAAAAACAAAAAATTTAACAACCAACAGTACAAGAACCGCATGAAGCATAGACAAACAAATCCCCAAACAAGTTGATCTTACAGAGTTGTATACACAGATAGAGTTCGGGTGGGTTGCGATTCGGATCTGAAGTTGAAGATGGAGAGAAGATCTGCACCAATGGAGCCAATCTGGTGGAGTTGAACGAAGAGTTGAGTTCATTCAGTCCGGGGAGTTGAAGGAATGAAGAGTGGAGCTGTTCGTTGGGGAAGTTGAAGGAAGGAAGGAAAGTGAGTAACAGATCTGGATCTGTCTCTGTTTTGTTCAGTGGAAATCGTGACATCGGGTCGCGATTTCACTTAAATGGAAATCGTGACCCGAGGTCACGATTTGTCGATTTTCCAACAAAAAATGTCTTGTGGAAATCGTGAGCTCGGGTCACGACTTCTCTCCATATAAGAAAAAAAAACGTGACGTGTCAGTTATGTGGCAGTGACGTGGCCAAAAGTGTATTAGTTTTGAAAATATTTTGGTGGTTGTGTTGGGTTGATAAATTTTATCCCCAAATGTATTAATCAAGCAAAAAATCCCTCATATATATTTACAATCTTTGCGATTATTCTTTATTTACATCATTTAATGATTTTCTTTTCCTTTCACTTAGGCTAATTCCACCTCTAAATAATTAGGTATCATATAATACACGCATTAGTCACACTAATACACAAATACTATACATATCTATTAATTTATTTTTATGTCGTGATTATATTATAGATTTGAAAAGTTAGGGGCGTTACGGTAAGTGACTTTTTCTTGGTTATCATTTAAATCACTCTAAAGGCTTTTTCAATGAAATGTTACATTCAAGGAAAATACAACCATATATTTCACAACAAAATGTAAGAAAAGGATCCATTTTAACAAACAAACACATGTATTTTTTCGAATGAAGAAAATTGATTTACCATAATTTGCATATTTGAGTAAATTACCTACTAAAATGGTAAACACTTACAAATTTTCCAATGCCTCCCATGCCAAAGATTTGAATTAGATGTTGTGTCAACTTCAAATTGAACCTGATTGCAAAAAAAAATGTATAACCATGACACGAAGAATCTCAAATAGAGCATTCCTACAATTCGAGGAAAAGAAGAGACAATTAACCGACCTGCACCCCTATTTTACCATCCGATTCGGCATTAGGGGTGACTACTTGTTCCATCTGATGCTCCCGTGTGCCAATGAAATAGCCGAGTGGTGGCGGGTAAGTTGATATGGAAGCTAAATTGGCCGACCGACCGTCCATCAATAGTAATTGTTTTTAATTTTTTGGCCTATTACCAACAATTTAGCAAATCATTTAAGCAATCAATTAATTGACATATTTCTTATAAAAATAGTTAAGCAAATAAAACTTAAATTCTTTGATAAATCATAAACAACCGGTTCTCTAATCCCAAAAAAAAAAAAAAAAGTTGATCATACAATGAATTGACCCACAACTAAGTAAGTAAATTTCCTGCTTTTCAGTAAGTTAATCCAAAGTCGCCAACCCAAAATCAAAATAATTCACAAATTTACAATAAGAGAGATGGAAATCCTAATATTAATACTCAATTGGCTAACTAAATAAAAACTTGACCTCTTCTCAAAAAAAAAAAAAAAACCTTGACCGCAAACAATGCACTAAATCCCAATCACAAACTCAGAGTATAGTCAAAGTTGTATACCTAGGTTTTTTACCTCAATCCCAATCATAGTGTTTGTTGGAGTTGGTGAAAGGGAAGTAGAGAGTACTCAAGACAGGGAGACCAGATCCACGAACATGTGATTGGGATTTGGGTAAGCACACTCACAATATTATAAGCATGTGAGAGGCATGACATAGATAAAAAAATACCATGAATGAAACCTTCTATATTCTTGACTTATTGTTCGATTGATTTTGAAGAGGTAATGTGTTTCCTATTCTACTAATTTTTCTATAGTGGCCTCACGCGGATTTGGATTTTGCTCTGTTTAACAAGGGGGAATCCAACAGTAAAGACCGAAGAGGAGAAAGAGCGTGCAAAGTGGGGGCGTGCAAACCGCAGTTTGGTGTGACGCCCTTCAAACCGCTAAGTGCACCAACAAATTGAGGGTTAATGGTTTGACAGTTTTGCCTACAACAACAATTAATGACAACAAAGTCTTTAAAGCCTAGTTTGGTGAGAGCAACACTCAACTCTATCAAAGCCAAAACTGATTATTGCATTTTAAATTGCAAAAACATGGAAGCCACTTAAGGTTTTTCTTGATTTTTACATCACTTATTATGCCCAACTTGCATTGGAAAATTCATAAGAGTGGCATATTATGGATCTAAATAACATTACCACAGCTTCAAACGACATTGAAGTGAAAAAAAAAAAAAGTTTCAACAGTAATGATCGAAGAACGAACCTCACAGCCCTAAACAACATCACCACAACTTCAACTCAAAGATCAAAAGAATTGAAGTGCCGAGAGACACGAACCAACAAAAGAATTGAAGACTCGAAGTGGTGATATGAGGTGAGCAAATGAGAAAGAGCCGAGAGAGGGGGCAAGGGCTTGGCAAACCGCGATGCAAAGCCATGAGTATGAATGACGAGGGCGTTGTGATAGTAAGGTGAGATAGAGTAGAGAGGAATTGCGGGCGAGGGCTTCACTGACGAGGGAAGAGCAGAGAAGAGAGAATGCATCTAGATGATGAGGATGAGTGTAGGGTGAGCATGGGATGCAAAACAAAATGCATTTGAGTACTAAGGCTAGGGTTTTGGGGGTGAAAGATGATGGAAAATCCTAAAACATCACTAAAATAGGTTAAGTGGGACCCACATTCCAACCTTTCCCTCCCTTCCCTTTCTCATTTGGAGCTACATTTTCAAATTTTCTAAACAACCCCATACTGTGAGTTTAAAAAACTAGACCATACCAAAACAACTTGGTTGGTTTGGGCAATTTTAGGGAGACTGTTGCACCTAGACACCCCCCTCTTACAAAGGGAAGAGTCTATTGCTTGCTAGAGAAAGTTGTAAGCAACAACATATTAGTTATCCGACTATCTAACATTCCCACACCTTCTCCACCACATATTAGTTATCCGACGATGGCCAACTCCACCAGATCTCATCCTCATTCTGGTTACGTTACCACATTTGGTTTCAGAATCATTTAGAATTTGTGTTATGGCATTGGTAGGGTCTCTTTGCATGATTACAAAGTGTTTCATTGATTACTTATAATTTCTAATCAATTGACATAGCATATCCTCTTGCATTGGCAGCAACAATCAATGGATTCGGCAGGTAATCTTCTCTACAAGTGTATTTCAAAAACTGAGTAAACTGTGTTGTTATTAAGTCACAGAAATTTGTTTGGCCTGGGGCATTGAAGAAGAGTTGAAAAAGATTCAACACACTTTGAGTACAATTCATTGTGTAATAGAAGATGCATGCAGAGAAACAGCGAGAATACAATAAGCAAGTAAGAACTTGGTTGAAAAGGTTGATGGGCGTACGTTCTCCATGATTTTGAAGACACGTTGGACAAGCTTGCATACGATACCATGATACACAAATTAGAAACCAATGCCGACACATTAAGTGACACCTCCTTGTTCTCTACTCTCTATTTGAGTGCATATCAAATATATTAAAAATATTGTGTGATGATTTTTGTGCCAAAACTGAAGAGAAAATTCTCAGTGATTCACATAGTTGGTTCGGGAGGCATTGGCAAGACTACAATTGCACAATCGGCTTTTAACGATGAAAATGTGATGTTTAATTTCAATCTAAGGGGATATATGTTGCTAACGATACCGGCTACAAAACACTCTTGAGTGAAGTATTTTGAGTAGGGGCAGGGAAACCACGGTTCGTGGTGAAAATCATCAAACTGCCACCAAAGCGGAGGTTCATAATTGATCGGTCTGATTTACAATTTTCCTACAATACATTTTCAAAATTGCAATCAAACCGACCGCGGTTTTCCGGTTTGATCGGTCTGATTTACAATTTTCCTACAATACATTTTCAAATTGATGCAGTTCATAATCAAACTTCAAACCCCTCCCGCCAATTGCCTAAAAAGATCGTTTTTTTTTTCAATATCACTCTACAACCTTAACAGAAAAATTGCACCAGCTAAGAAAGAACACAACTTCACTTCAACTAAACAATCGCACATTCAAAAACATCATATTCAAAATTAGGTCACCAATTTTAACAACAAAACCTAATTTTGGCCACTCCGAACACGAAATCAAGTACCTGATAACTCAAAAAAAAAAAAAAAACAAGTCTTACCTGATCGAAAGACTGAAGGACATTTTGGTGAGGTGAGCGATGGCCAGAGAGCAGAGCAATGAAAGAGAAGGTGAGGGCTCGAGCGAGAAGACCAGAGAAGAGAGAGGAGGCGTCGTGGTGGTTTGAGCGAGAGAGGAGGGGAGGGAGGCGTAAAGGCAGTAATACTGTAGAAGTTTAGGTTTTGGAGAACCACGATTTTTATTTAAGGGTAATGCCCTTGCGGACACCAATTTTGACGTGCATATTTAAATTTTGTTGACTTTTGGGCAAAATACTTTGACTACTCCTATTTGCACACACACTGCACATGAACACCACTTCCAACAAAACGTACCATTTTCAACATAAAAATACCATCTTCATCAAAACACTCAAGTTTGATGTTAGTTTGATAACATCAATGACAAAGTTTTGAGCAAAAAGAAAAAGTACATTGCGTTCACGGTGTGTTGATTGTTCTTTTAGTTATCTTTTCAATGGTGTACATCACAACCATTTTGTTTTAGATTCACTAATGATCTTTTTAATATTGTGTTTTGGACATCTTGAAGTTCATGATTTTTTATGTAACATGGAGTCGGAATCGAATGTTAGGAGCGAATGTCGACCAAGCGATATAAGTTTTAAAGCTAAAAAACCTATAAAAGGTACTCTAATTACCTATTTTTCGGGGTCGTGTTCGGCCCTGTGTGGTTGAGCACTAGTAATATGTTTAGTTTAACAATGTCAAACATAAGACCTATGTTCGGTGTCTTTAGCCGACCATCAAATAGATGTTCGGTAACAATGACCGAACACGATCATGATAATTGTTCATATGCCAAATATGTTAATTGGCTACCAAAACTGAACTTATGAATTATGTTCGGCAATCCAAACCGAACATAAGCCACGGCTTGCATGATTGAACATCATGCTTATGTGCAGTCAACTCCATCGAACAATAATAGAGCAATTGGAATTTTATGGAATAAATTTTTGTTGTTTCTTTTTAAAGCACAAATGCATGCATTCAAGAGTGGACTACAATGCGTATTCACTCATAATAATCCATTAAAGACGAGGGATGAGATCGTACATTGGGCTCAAAAAGTCGGATGAAAAATGAATTTGTTTTGTTTATCAATCATTCTAATAAAGGTAGTCTTCCGTGTGCTCATGCCTATGCTCATGAGATCGCAGTACTTCAACAATATCATTCAACTATCTCAATCTGTGATGGGCACTCGCACTGGTTTAAGTTGAGTATGGTTCCAGATAAGGAGGCAGTGTTACATGAAATCATATATATGAAGGTTGTAGAGAAATTGGTTGAGAAGTTACAAAATAGCAATGATGTTGCACGAGCGTTTATAGTGCAGAAAGTTCACGAGATCATATCACTCCGTCTGCAACCACTATTTCTACACCCAAGGAAAGAGTGACGAAACAACAAAAAAATCAAAATCTCTAACACTTTTACTAAGCGAGATCATTCACAATGAGTACACCCTACATGAGACAGTGATACGTTCTGACAAGAAGAATGTACCATCATTACAGAGGCCCAAGACAAGATCACGGGTAGGTTGATACAAATTTATGGAATGTATGACAAATCTTTTTTTGGTAGTTTACTTGAAGGATCAATTGCACCGTCGATGACATTGTCACATTAAAGAATTGAATAATGTGAAATTTGGTGACTAGTGTTTTTGTTTAGGCCTTTAGATATCAACATTTTGCCACACAATAATATTTTGATGTTCGATATGGAACTTACTTGTATATGAGTTGATACTTGTACATGTGAACTTACTTTTGACTATATCACATTTGACAACATTATTTTAAATCCTTACTCTTAATTGTGAATTCCAATCAAGAAATACAAGTAAACAAATTATGTTTGGCAATTCAACTGGTGAGAACAATTTTTGTATAGGTCTGGAGGGAATTTCGATAAATTAAGACAGAATAAGAGAAGAGAGAGAGAGAGAGAGAGAGAGAGAGAGAGAGAGAGAGAGAGAGAGAGAGAGAGAGAATAATCTCATGAGTTACGTTGAAAGTTATTTTTTTGGTAAAAAAAAATGAAAATAAAATAAAATAAATTAAGAAATGGTTCATGCTTCTCATAGGCCCAATCTAATAACTCTGTCATGGATAAGTGATGTACCTAACTTGTTCTTAAAGGAATTATGTAATGTAGTCCAAAAGATAAAAGTTATGGCTTTTTATTGATTAACTAGGGATGCTTAGATCAAATTATGTATAGGATTTGCATTTACCGCACATGTACAAGCACACATTTATATTTATTTTTGACTTGATAGAAGGGCAAAAGCACAAAAATAAAAGAACTTGAATAATGAACTTCTCACTTCAAATAAAAAAAGAAAACAATGCTTCTTATATCTGTAACAAAAGTCTTAATATGAAAGTTACAGTCTATGATTTATCTTATAAAAAAAACAGTGCTTGATTTATATATGTTTCCATTTTCACAATGTTACAAGAAATTTTTTTGTTCATCTCTCTTTGTATTCTATCGAGCACATAGAAAAGACCCATGAGCTGCAAACATGAACTCATACTTCAGAAAGAAACACAAGTAAACAAATAATTAGATGAACTAGAGAATTGTTATGTAAGAAACACAAATCCCAATAGTAACATAAAATGTCATGGACTTCTTTAACAACTAAATTCATAGGAATAACAACATAAAAAGATTTCTAACATAAATCACACCGAAAGAAATTCAAAATGCAAATGAGAAGACAAGTCGTGCTACAAAAGTCTAATTTTTTCTGACACTTTTTATTATAGAAGATCAGGCCCGAATTTGAAAAACGATCTCTACGCACGACTTTTGATAAAACCATGGTCATGCGCGACTTTTAAGGAACCCTATCTATGCACGACTTCTGATGAATCATGTTTACGCCGACATCTGATGAACCTTGTCCACCATCTGACTTATTAGTAAATAAGGTGCTCCCAAGAAGGTAAAGAGTGTACGCTCATTTTCTAAATCACTATGGGACATGAAGAAGTGTCTTTTTCAATGCCAAATTTCTCTGCAACCAATTCAATCTAACCACGTTTCCTCTAACTATGGTGAGTTCTTTGGTTGCGTCGGCCTCAGTGACATTACACTACAAAAAAACAGCAGATTAGAAACGAAAATTTCTGTCTCTGATTTGCATAAATTCCGTCTCTAATTGAGATATGCAACGGAACAGAGACAGAATTTATTCCGTCTCTAAAATCGTCGACGTTGATTCAATCAGAAACGGAAATGTGATTCTGTTTTTGATTTAGAGACAGATTAGAGACGGAATCAATTATGTTTCTGATTAGAGACGGATTAGAGACGGAAATTAGAAATGGAACAGAGACGATTTTCTCTTTCTCTTAGTCTTCAATCGATCAATCGATCAAAGTGGATGATTAGTCTTCAGTATATATATATATACTAGTTTCATGTCGTGCTACGCACGATCGACATTTCCGCTTTCGCTTCGCTCGCGGAATTAATTTCTAAGAATTTATTAATAAAAGTTAAAATTGTAATTAAAATTTAAAAATTAAAGATACAAGAACCTTTTTAAGTTCATCAATATTCTCTAATGTAATTGAGATAAGACGTGAATGAAAAAACAAGCTAGTCATGTTAGGCCATTACTTCCTCAAAAAAAGGGAAACAAGGAAAAAAACACAGTGGTTTGACCCATTAATTTATGAACACTTGCTTGTGGAGATTCCGTAAAATTGTACATAAAGTTCAATCTTTACCTCAAACTCTATATATAGAAAGGTTAACTTTGAAATTATGAATGTAAATAATTGAATTAGTTGGGATTAAAGGTTTAGATAGCCGACCAAGAAAAAAATATTAAAAGAGAGTTTGTGTTGCTTTCTCTCAAGTACCATGTGGAACTCTGTAGTCCTTTAATCACATATTCCACATAAACGACCTTGCCTTAGTTGATCTCTTTCCATTCTTTTCTTATTTTTGATGTTTCTCTCTTTGGGTTTTGTATATCCTGTAAAACCTTCTATGCATGCATTTAAAAGTACATTTCCTTTTACAACAAAACAATGTGAGAAGCGGCTTTGCACTCTCATTCTAATGTAAGCGTGCAAATTTAGATGATGAGATACATTATGTTATGAAATAGAGACAATAAACTAATCTACTGTATGATATACCATTTTCATTGGTTGACACATAAGGTGTGGATTCAGAAATACCAGCGCAGTCTCCATGCGGTTTTTTTGGTACAATAGTGTTAGAAAATTTCTTCATTCTATGCTCATAATTGATATAGGAGTGTCAACTTTAGAAAGAATGTTGGTATCAGATAAGGATCTCTTAAACGTTTACCTATGAACAAAAAGAAGCTCAAACATGAAAAATAGGCATTTATGGTTGATACGAAAGAAAATGTAATCACAAATACCATTACTTTGACCTCCAACTAAAAGAAAAAAAAAAAAAAGGAAAAGCAAGCTAAATTTTGGGAAAAATTGGTAGTCAGTTGTTTGTAAAGCCATGTTGCAAACAAGTAGAAAGTATACATATTTCTTGCAACATTGAAACCCGCCTCTTAGTGGCACAAGATAAAAGCATTTGCTACATTGCATTATTCATGCGTGACATCTTGCAAACCACAGGTAGCATCGAAACATCCAACTCCCTACTTTATATGAACTTATTTTCACTCTCTCTTTTGTAACAGATTTGATTTCTATTAATTGTGCACCTCTGTTCTTACTGAAGATTGTAATATTTACTCCTCACCTTTTAATTCCAAACATCCCAGAAAAGAAAAAGCATCACGAAGGCCAAAATACTCCAAAATAATAATCACACGGGGTTCATTTAATCCAATTATTCAAACATCTTATATAAAGGAAGAAGATGGAGATTATTTTGGCATTTCAACAAATACCTAGTATTCAATATCTTAAAGCACGTATCTTCAATTAACATGTAATTAAAATTTAATTTCTAAGAATATATGGCTCAGTCTGGAATTAATTTGTGATTGGTCAATTAGCAAATATGGCTCAACATTTGCATCTCTACTATCTTGCACGTATTGTATCACACGCCTTCGACATTTTAGCGACAAAATTTATGCAATCACAACTACTTAATGATTCAAACAATCTAACACTAACGAATTTAATCAACAACAACAACAACCTAACATCAAGATTAAACCGAGATTAACATATGAAAAATTAATTAGAAACTTACCTAAGAAACCATGATCGATTGGTCACTAAAGGCATAGCCACCATACAAATCCCTCAAGGTTGTAAAAATTCAATCAATTATCAAACAAATGACCTAAGAAAATCCTCACTATTGCAATCACAACTAATCAATGATTCAAACAATCTAACACTAACAAATTTAATCAATAACAACAACAATCTAACATCGAGATTAAAGAGATTAACATATGTAAAATTAATTAGAAACTTACCTAAGAAACCATGATCGATTGGTCACTAAAGGCATACCCACATGTATTATAAACAAGTAATGAACTACACAAATACATGTAACACTATTTGTATGTTTCCTTGATATTAAATTTGGCACGATCCTACCAAGTCGAGAGGGTTCAAGTACCTAATTCACAAAAATGAACAAGAAAACATAAGCAAATTCAAAATTAAATTTTGTAAATTAGGATGTGAACTCATAATCCTCTATGTGCATGATGGAACCATATATCATCTAATGGAAATCGTAGCTTAACATCAAAGTGAAAACCAACACAAGAACTTCGTCTCAAAAAATAAATAGCTCAAACCAATATGATGAATTGAGACGGGAAGAGCTTACTGTCATGACAATCAATGCAGCAAGAGCCCCAGATAACACAATTGATTTAGGATGGCGCATAGCCATAAGTGCAGCAATTATAAAGGTTTCATCTCCAATCTAGCAAAAGTTAGAAAAGTACCAAACATGCATCAGATCAAGCGAGAAAATATGGAAAAAGTGGTAGAAGCAATAGCATTAACAAATGTAGCTTCAGATTTGTTCATTTTTAAAATACAAACTACCTTTAAAAAAATGTATAAAGCACTTTTTTGACTTTTGAGATAGTGTGCAAAACAAAGTATACTAACTTAAAAAAATTCTACCAGTGCCATATTATGTATAAATTTTAGCATATATTTGCTGATAATCCCATATGCACCTTGAATTGGCTCACATTTACCATCACCCAATGCCTAGAAAACCGACATCCAATCCAAAAAAAAAAGAAACTCAACACAAATTTAACGGGATGAATAATGAATTTCATACTACAATGACGAGAACGGACTTCCCTAAACAATTTAAAACTTTAAGTATTGAAGTTCCATGTGAATCGAGCATAGAATCCTTTCACCATACGTTCAAACATATATTTCCATACGCGTTAAAGAATCGTGCGCCTTCAAATTACCGGCTAATCCACCACACATTAAAGAGGACTACGAACAATGAACCGATCACGCGTATAAAGTGTTACACATCAAGATGTAATTTTGAATACATATTAACTTGACGCGCGAGCTAACAATGCAATGCGGCAATGTCGCAAGTTGCAATACATTCTAATCAACATAAATTGCAATCATCGTAGCGACGTGAAATACTAATAGGGCAAATGAACAAACCTTGCTAACCAATATCATTGACAAACCGGCAAAGAAAGCATCAAAAATCCCAAGACCACTCGAGGCCGGAATTTCCCCGCCCGCCGCATCCCTTATAACCAACTTCGATCATTCTTATCACCCCATTTACCATGCTCCAGAGACTCCAATTCAATATGCACAACAAAAACACAAAATCAACACTTCTCAACTAACACAAACCCTAGTCTCTCTCAATAAAAACCAAAATCCTCACTTTACTTCGCCGACCGAGGTCTTTCGCGACTCTCTTCAACGCCTCGCTCTTCCTCTCACTCTCCCGTTCAAGTACCTGATAAGAATCAAAACTTCAACACAATCAAAACCTAACAACACGGATCAGATCAAAACCTAACACAATGTCGAGATCTGCCTACGAGCAGACACCGAGGCCGAGAACGCGACCGCGACGAGAATCACGAGGAAGATACCTCTGCGGAGTCGGATCCAGTCCATGACCATCGCGAATCGCACAAACCTGTGAAAGCGAAACGAAACCCTAGCTCATGAGATTGAATGAAGAACTCGTTTTGGTTCGGTACCTATAGATCTGGACGGGACTTGTAGGAGCGAAGACCTCGATGTGGGCGGGGTTCGATCTCGAGCTCGATCGGAGAGTGGTGGTGGATCTTATAAGTGGAGAGTCGGAGATCTGAAGAAGATCCCGCGTTGTTGTTGTTGTTGCATTGTTGTTGTTGTAACGTGAGAGAATTGGAAGAAGGAGTAGAAATCATGGATGTGTTGTTACATGAGAGAGAGACGTGAGAGAAAAGGAAGGAGTAGATATCACGAAAAGATATCGGCGTGAGAAAAAAGGAAAAGATAAGGGACGACTCAAAAACGATTCGTGCTTTTATATATATGAGAAAAAAGGAAGGGACGCGATAATGACGAGAAAAAGTTGTCATGATTTTAATGGGAGAGGGTCATGGATTCTTTATCGAAAAAGTAAATTTGATTACGATTCTTTGGAAAAATTTGTGATTCGTGCTTTTATATATATGATATATAATTTAATCATGTTGTTATACAATACATTGTTAAAACTTATTAAATTCAAAACTAACATATAACTTTGTTTATGACAAAAAATAATAGCTAATAATTAATTAAATATTAGAAAATAATAAAATTCAGTAAATTTATAAATCATTACATATTAATTTCTTAATTATAAATAATTTTGTTGTATATTAATTACATATTAAATTAATTTTAACAACGTAGTATTACCACATTTTTAGATATTGGAAAAACATAGTACATCAAATAGACTCGGTTATACAAGACACGAAATACACCAGTATTTTGAATAAGTTAAAAAAACAACATTGAAGTTTTTTTTCGGGTCGAGAATGAAGGAACTAAATAAGAAATTGGACAAGGTTGCAAAAGAAAAAAATACTCTCGGCTTAAGAAGAAGCTGGTCCGATTTTAAGATTTGAGCTCAATTGGGAGAATTCTTCATATTTAAATTGTTCTAAGATTTTTGGAAGACAGAAGAAAAAAAAAATGAGGTTTTAAGATTGGTGTTTAAGAACAACGTGAGCGCATTAAATAATGTTTATTTTATCCCCATTTTGGGATTCAGAGGAATGGTAATGACCATTATTGCATTGGTTTTTATAGGAAAAAGTACAATTAAACACTTTACAGTAAGAAGTTGGGTGTGTATCACGAATATTTTCAACAATAAAACACTTTTACAACTGCCTGGACCCTTCCTTGCTGCCACCTTGCTACATAACTGCCTCCACTACTTGGCCTGACCAAGCATGCCTTCCGTAACGTACCTTGATCATGCCCATGATCAAGGAGGTTACACTACCTGGCTGGGACCATCTCGACGTGGCTCGCTCATGCCTTGCTCGTGCCCATGTCAAGGGACGCGCCACACTCGTGCCAAGGCGTAATCCGTATGTGTCCACACACCGTGTTAATGTGCGCGCCCTGTCCTATGCCCGTGTCAAGGGACGCGTCTCGCTACGTGCCAAGGCGTAACTCGTATGCGTCCACGCATCGTGTTGATGCGCGTGCCATGTCCCAACCTCGTCCGTGTCTACATGTCGTCTCATCCGTCTCGTATGTGGTCACCCTTATGTAACCCGCCAAGCCCTCCGGGACTTGGTAACCTTGCTGGGGTTCCTGCTGCCCAGCTCAGCCTATACGCGTCTCGCTATTCAGGGGCTGACAAACTTATAGTCCATCAAATTGACACGGTTATACAAGACATGTAAGTTAATAAAAATAACAACGAAATTTTTTGTAGCATCGAGAATGAAGGAACTAAATAAGAAATTGGACGAGAAAATAATCTTTTACAACATTTAATCATTATACAATACGTTGTTAAAACTTATTAAATTCAAAACTATCATATAACTTAATATTGTTTATGACAAAATAATAATAGCTAATAATTAATTAAATACTATAAAATAATAAAATTCAATAAATTTATTAATCATTACATATTAATTTCTTAATTATAAATAATTTTGTTGTATAATAATTACATATTAAATTAATTTTAACAACGTAATATTTCATTATTTATAGATATTGTAAAAACATAGTCCATCAAATCGACACGGTTATACAAGACATGAAATACACCAGTATTTTGAATAAGTTAAAAAAACAACAATTAAGTTTTTTGTCGGGTCGAGAATGAAGGAACTAAATAAGAAATTGGACAATGTTGAAAGAGCTCAATTGGGAGAGCTCTCCATATTTAAATTATTCTCAGATTTTTGGAAGATAGAAAGAAAAATATTAGGTTTTAAGATTGGTGCTTAAAAACTACAAGAGTGCGTTAAATAATGTTTATGTTATCTCGGATTCGGAGGAATCGTAATGACCGTTCTTGAACAATTGGTTTTTAGAGAGAAAAGTATAATTAAACACTTTACAATAAGAAGTTGGGTATGCATCACGAATATTTCCAACAATAGAATACTTTTACAACATGTAAGTTATAGTCCATCAAATTGACACGGTTATACAAGACATGTAAGTCAATAAAAATAACAACAACATTTTTTGTAGCGTCGAGAATGAAAGAACTAAATGAGAAATTGGACGAGAAAATAATCTTTTATAACATTTAATCATGTTGTTATACAATACGTTGTTAAAACTTATTAAATTCAAAACTATCATATAACTTAATATTTTTTATGACAAAAAAATAATAGCTAATAATTAATTAAATATTATAAAATAAAAAATTCAGTGAATTTATAAATCATTACATATTAATTTCTTAATTATAAATCATTTTGTTGTATAATAATTAAATATTAAATTAATTTTAACAACGTAGTATTACAATATTTATAGATATTGTAAAAACATTTTTTCATGTAGTGTTTGAGGGATGGAGTAGCTTAGACATTTTCAGTAATAAAAGGTACATATGTTAATTCATCCTCATGGCCATATACGAATCAATGTATAAGGGTATGGTAATAATCTATTTTGGGGATGACATTTTGACAATCAAAAAAGTAAGCAATTGTTTTCCTTATAAAAGTTAATCAACTAATAACAATCCCATTTGATCCAATTTGAGTTTAAAATATCAACTAATAACCCATTCTATTCCATTTTAATCAAAACTTGTATTCTCATTGTCTCTCTCGCTTTTGGAAGCCGTTTCCCTCTACCTTCTCTACTCTCGAGTCCTCTTTCATTAAATCTACTCCTCCTCCTCTTTTCCCTTCACTTTTCTTGGTTTTTGTTTTCGTTTTGGTTTTGTATCTCTTTGTATCCAAAGTAAAGTTTATAAGGAGTATTACTGTATTATATTGTTTTTTTTTAAATATTATATTGCATTGTTGTTTCGTGTCATATTAACCAATGCGATTCTGTATGTTAATGAACCCTAAACTAATAATAAGATTTGGATCGCCGATTAGTCTTTTTTTCTTTTCTTCTCTTTGTTAAATTAATATAATATTTAACGCCTGAGCAAAAGCAAAACTTCAGTGTGTTGACTAAGAATTTGAGTTAGTCTTTAAGAGGTTTTCATGTAATTTCTTAGTTAAGATGTTGCTCTTCAATTTTTATTTTATTTTTTTTGATAAAGCGAGGTGAACCTCGCCCCTCCCTAATCTTGCCTTTTAACAAATGATGATGTCTCATGGTTCCTCAAATCTTCAACAATAAATATTAAATGAATTCAATAAAAATGTATAGAGTTTTTTTTTTTAATGATAAAGTTATTTAGACTCGTGAATCCAAACTCGATAATATCGTTTTATTACAAAGTCATCTTCATGCATTAGATGAAGACAATGCAACCGCTTGTAAAATTTTTTTAATGCCCTTCTTTAAGTCCGGACTCATAAGTTCAAGACCTTGTCTAATTTTAATTTGGTTTGCTTTTATTTCGGTTAAGTATTTAATGTATTGAATTAAAAAAAAGGTACTAAATACACTTAATTTGATTCGAAAAACAAAAAATAACCAAGTCTAGAAACTACGCCATCTTATTTTACTTTACCACCCAGCGACACATCTTTTTTACATCAACAGTGTATACGACAATATTGTGTTTTTACTATTATGCATAAATAGAATAAAATGTTTATTTGTGCCTATATATGGGCCATACATTTAGGTGGTGGCCAGATTAGACCTAGCCAAAGTTTTTTAGGCCAATGCAACTTAGACTCCACCCTTGAACATGATTAGTTGTAACTAACTAACTCTTCAAATCTTGTATTCTAACAAGTGACGCCTCATCCATCTACTCAAAAAAATTGTTTAACTTTCTTTTCTTTTTTTTTTGATCAAAACTTTCTTTTCTTATTATATATTGGTAGATTCAATAAAGTGATTCATAATTTATGAATACTCAATGCACTTTTTTTTTTTTGAAAAAGGTATATAGCAAACATCATAACTATACAATAAAGACAATAATCTACAAGCATATCTGGCTGAGGAGGTAAGAATCAAAGTAAGGTGGAAAAAGAACATACCATACTTGTGGACTTAATATATATTATAATGTATTAAATATTTAGGCTTTATTATAATTTTTAGTGATTGCAAGGTGACGCTTAAGCATAAGCGTTTTAGGAAAAGCAATCGCTTAAGTATCTCTTGTCCTTCTAAAATAATTTTTAGGGATTAATTGAAGGGGTTTAACACAATTAATTAAGTTAGATAATATGAATACCCGTCCAACAACAAATTAACATAACTAATTTTACACAAGGATCGACCTAAAGGATTATTAGTATCCTCCAAGTATAAATTGCATATTGATTATGTGAACAATATATAGAAAATTAGCTAGTGTTTCTTAAGGACCTATAAATTTGATTATTACATCATCATGCTAATTAATAAATTAATAAAGAATTATAATTAGTACTTTGAAAATATTTCGCCAATGATTTTGGTTATGTGAATGAGCGTCAGTAGCTTTCTCTTATGTTTTAGCTAATGGATTATTTGTTTGTGTTTGGTGAAATTTGTTTGTTTCGTGAAGTATATATTTTATTTGTGTTTGTCTTGTAAAATATGTTTGTTTGGTGAAGTATAATTAGTGTTTCTTACATGAATGAGCATCACTTTGAAAATATTTCATCAATGATTAAATTAGATTTTTGTTTGGTGAAGTATATATTTTAAATGAAATTTAATTTGGTCTGCTTTCACTTTTGGATGGGGTAGCACTTGAGAAGGCTATACTCGGCCCAACCTAAGTACTTAATGTATTGAATTTCTAAAGTAAATACTCGTAATTTGAAATATATATATATAAAGAGAGGGCTTTTCTTATTGAGAATATTTGTTGTGTTTCTTGATTTCGAACGAGAGTAGATGAACTAATAATGACATTGACGAGTTTATATATTTTACGCCAAACTTCGATTGAGTTGTCATGCTTTTAATGAAAATGACTGGCTGGCAAGGATCATGGCGTTCATCACCGATGCTTTATCGAGTCACGGTGGCGACATCCTAACTAAAATCTTTGAACTCGCGAGCGAAGTAACCTAGTCACAGATGATCCGGACGAGTTTTAAAAGCTCAAAGGCATTGTAAAAAGTATATATGGTTTATTAGAGGATGATAAACAATGTGAAGAAAAATTGTTAGAGAAGTTGATGGTTATAGTTTGTAATGACTCTCAAATTTATACATGCCTGTGTCATAGGACCGTTGACTGGACCGTCGTGCCTTGACGTACTTGTCGAAGCCTCTAGAGTTGACACCAAGGTAGATTTTATTTTTCTATGGTGTATGTATTATTTATTTATACCCAAATGTGAATTTGTAATGTTCAAATGTATGTTTATTTTGTTGTGCCGAAGTTGCAAGTAAGGTATACGTGGGGCATCCGGTGAGTCAAGACATGAGCAAGGACGAACCTCGAGTTGCATGTTGATGTGGAATCGAGGTAGCGGCTTATGAGATAAGTGTAATTATAATTAACTATAGTTGCGTATATATATATATATATATATATAGCTTTAGTGTCGTCACATTAAATATTCAAATAGCAAGCTTAAGTTAGTGAAATAAAACAAAGGCCTTATGATGTGCATCGAGACACGTATTGACTTATCTAGAGATCAAGTGAGTCTATGTCTAGAGTCATTTATGCATGACTTGTGGGACAAGTGTGTGAGGGTGGTCCATAAGATAAGCCTCGGGATACGTAAATGCACATAGATGTGTTGTTATTGTAAAATCAACTCCAATCATATATATATATACACCAATTGGTCAAACAAACATATCACTAAATTGATCATCAACGATTTGGCAAGGAAGAAGAGAAGAAGATAGGCTGCAGTGCTCAAGATGTGGGGGAAAACTCAAGAAATCAGTGAAGTGAAGAAGAAGATCAATTGTATCAAGCTAGGTACTCCATTAACATAGCTTGTTCAATTCAATAAATTCATGTATTTGATGTTGTAGAGTGTTGTTATGTGTTGTAGTCAATAATAGAGACCTCTAGTAATGTGTTTAAGGGTCTGCAAGGCATCACCATGGCCTATGTGTGGAAGACACCAAAAATTCAAAATGCAGAATTATGGGTTCTGCTACACATAGTGCGTTGGGCGAGAAATCTAGCGCTCTGATATTGATTAGCGCGCTAGATATCAGAGTTAGCGCGCTAATGTAAAAAATTAGCACACTAATATTAATTAGCATGCTCAAACATAGGAAGGTATTTATCTTAGCTCCTGTTTTTGAACCAGAGCTGGTGTATGAGGTAGCGCGCTAATTACCCTGGAAGCACATAAAATCGAAAATTTTCAAAATCTCCAAAACACTATAATTTGGTCTAAAACATGTTTTAGATCCTCACGAACATAACGGTAGGTCTTGGGAGTGCGGGTGATCGTTTTAGGGAGGGTGTCCGAGTCGCAAGGGCGGGATAACGCGAGTATAAAGTAAGTGAGTAAACCGGTTAAGGAAATGTATATCAATTCATACTTCGTATTTATTGTCTTTATTGATAGATGTCTTTTTCTTGGAATTATATTCTTTATTTCCTTGGTTGAGTGTCTATAGCCTAAGTGTGTCGAGAAGGTATTGCTGGGATTATAGCTAGTTGGACAAACATGAACACTACCTGCAGGGGTGCAGGCGTGCAGCTACCCAACCAAACGTGAGTTTCCCTCGAGTACTGGATTTTTGTGGATTGTACTGGATTTAAGACCACTTAGTATGTCTCTTTTAATTCAATGGCACTCAGTTTTCGTCATGCATATCTGTCAGTCTGTTTATCATGCATTTTTTAATGGGAAATTGGGGAAGTCACATAGTCCATCAAATCGACACGGTTATACAAGACATGAAATACACCAGTATTTTGAATAAGTTAAAAAAACAACAATTAAGTTTTTTGTCGCGTCGAGAATGAAGGAACTAAATAAGAAATTGCACAAGAGAAAAAAATACTCTCGGATTAAGAAGAAGCCAATATGGTCCGATTTTTCAAGATCTTAAAGTTGAGCTGAATTGCGAGAGCTCTCCATATTTAAATTGTTCTCAGATTTTTGGAAAACAGAAACAAGAAAACAAGGTTTTAATATTGGTGTTTAAGAACTACAAGAGCGACTTAAATAATGTTTATGTTATTCCGATTTTGGGATTGGGAGGAATCGTAATAACCGTTTTTGCACAATTGGTTTTTAGAGAGAAAAGTATAATTAAACACTTTACAGTAAAAAGTCGGGTATGCATCACAAATATTTTCAACAATAAAACACTTTTAAAGGAAGTGTTTAGAGAGATTTATGGGAGAGATCACACGGTTTTTTAACCAAAACACAAAGGCAAAAGTGGATAATGAGAAAGTTGCAAAAGAAGAAATTTCTTATCATACTATACGATGTATGGAGCGCTGATAAGTGGGAAAATGTCATAATTCTATTTAAGGATAATGGTGTTAAAGGAAGCATAATCATAGTCAAAACTAGAATTGTACTGGTTGCTGACACTATAGAGACAACGAATGTTTATCATTTGAATGGATTAAATATAGAATATTCCACTGCCATATTTCAAAATATAGCTTTTGAAAATGGAGGTCCTCCAAAAAAAAAACCCTTAAGAAAACTTTTGCAAACTCGATGTTGATGAATAAGGCTAAATATCATAAGAAAATCATGAGAGCAGCACAATTCAATCACTAAAGTTTAGCTATGATAAGCTTACATTAGCTTTGATTATTACATCGTCATGCTAATTAATAAATTAATAAGGAATTATAATTAGTACTTTGAAAATATTTCATCAATGATTTTGGTTACGTGAATGATTATCAGTAACTTTCTCTTTTATTTTTGCTAATGGATTATTTGTTTGTGTTTGGTGAAACTTGTTTGTTTTGTGAAGTATATATTTTATTAGTGTTTGTTTGGTAAGTTTGTTTGTTTGGTGAAGTATAATTAGTGGTTCTTAGCATAAATTACTTTGAGAATATTTCATCAATGATTCAATTTGTTTGTTTGTTTGTTTGGTGAAGAATATATTTTAAATAAAATTTAATTGGTATGCTTTCACTTTTGGCTGGGGTAGCACTTGAGAAAGCTAAACTCAACCCAACCTAAGTACTTAATGTATGGAATTTCTAAAGTAAATATTCTTAATTTGAAATATATATATATATATATATATATATATATATATATATAAACACAGAGAGAACGAGTTTTTCTGATTGAGAATATTTGTTGTGTTTCTTCATTTAGAACGAAAGTACATGAACTGATAATGACATTGATGAGTTTATATATTTTACGCGAAATTTCAATTTAGTTATCATGTTTTTAATGAGGCTAGCAAAGGTCGTGACCTTTATCACTGATTTTTTATCGAGTAACAGTTGTGACATCCTAACTTAAATCTTTGAACTCACGAGCGAAGAGATTAACCTAGTCACAGATGCTATAGATGAGTTTGAAAAGCTTTAGGCATTGCAAAAATAATATACGGTTTATTAGAGGATAAGAAACAATATGAAGAACAGTGGTTAGAGAAGTTGATGGTTATAGTCCATCAAATTGACACGGTTATACAAGACATGTGAGTTAATAAAAATAACAACAAGATTTTTTGTAGCATGGAGAATGAAAGAACAAAATAAAAAATTGGACGAGAAAATAATCTTTTACAACATTTAATCATGTTGTTGTACAATACGTTGTTAAAACTTATTAAATTCAAAACTATCATATAACTTAATATTGTTTATGACAAAAAATAATTGCTAATAATTAATTAAATATTATAAATTAATAAAATTCAGTAAATTTATAAAATCGTTACATATTAATTTCTTAATTATAAATAATTTTGTTGTATAATAATTACATATTAAATTAATTTTAACAACTTAGTATTACAACATTTATTGATATTGTAAAACATAGTCCATCAAATCCACACGGTTATACAAGATATGAAATACACCAGTATTTTGAATAAGTTAAAAAAACAACAATTAAGTTTTTTGTCGCGTAAAGAATGAAGGAACTAAATAAGAAATTGGACAAGGTTGCAAAAGAAAAAAAAAAAAAAAAACTCTCCGTCTAAGAAGAAGCCAATATAGTCGGTTTTTCAAGATCTTACAGTTGAGCTCAATTGGGAGAGCTCTAAATATTTAAATTATTCTCAGATTTTTTGAAGATGGAAGGAAAAAAATGAGGTTTTAAGATTGTGTTTAAGAACTATGAGCGCGTTAAATAATGTTTATGTTATCCCGATTTTGAGATTCGGAGGAATCTTAATGACCTTCACA
The DNA here is from genome assembly GCA_039657365.1 of Stephania yunnanensis. Taxonomy (NCBI): domain Eukaryota; kingdom Viridiplantae; phylum Streptophyta; class Magnoliopsida; order Ranunculales; family Menispermaceae; genus Stephania; species Stephania yunnanensis. The sequence goes on from CM077582.1 coordinate 9,271,236, forward strand.
ATTGGTAGTATAATTAAACACTTTACAGTAAGAAGTTGGATGTGTATCACGAATATTTACAACAATATAACACTTTTAAAGGAAGTGTTCAGAGAAATTTGTGGGAGAGATCACATGCGTTTTTTTAACAAAAACACAAATGATTATGAGAAAGTTGCAAAAGAAGAAATTTCTTATCATACTAGATGATGTATGGAGCACTGAGTACTGGGAAAATGTCATAATAATTGTGTTAAAGGAAGCATAGTCATAGTCAAAACTAGAATTTGACTGGTTGTTGACACTATTGGAACAACAAATGCTTATCATTTGAATTGATTAAATATAAGATATTCCTATCCCATATTTAAAAACATAGCTTTTCAAAATGGAGGTCCTCCAAAAAAAACCCTTTCTTGAAGAAATAGGAATGAAGATGGTAAAGAAATGCAATGGTGTCCCTTCAGCGATAAGGGATTTGGGTAAATTATAATGCAATCAAAGAAAACTTTTGTAGACTGGATGTTGATGAATAAGGCTAAATATCACAAGAAAATCATGAGAGCAGCACAATTCAATCACTAAAGTTTAGCTATGATAAGCTTCCATTAGCTTTGATTATTACATCATCATGCTAATTAATAAATTAATAATGAATTATAATTAATACTTTGAAAATATTTCGTCAATGATTTTGGGATATGTGAATGGGCATCATTAACATTCTCTTATGTTTTTGTTAATGGATTATTTGTTTGTGTTCGGTGAAACTTGTTTGTTTCGTGAATTATATTTTTTATTTTTTTATTTTTTTTGTAAATTTGTTTGTTTGGCGAAGTATAATTAGCGTTTCTTAAATTAATGAGCACAAGTTACTTTGAAAATATTTCATCAATGATTTGATTTGTTTGTTTGGTGAAAAATATAATTTAAATAAAATTTAATTGGTCTGCTTTCACTTTTGGCTAGGGTAGCACTTGAGAAGGCTAAACTCAACCCAACCTAAGTAATTAATGTATTGAATTTCTAAAGTAAATTTTCTTAATTTGAAATATATATATATATATTTATAAACACAGAGAGAATGGGTTTTTTTGATTGAGAATATTTGTTGTGTTTCTTAATTTAGAATGAAAGTAGATAAACTGATAATGACATTGATGAGTTATATATTTTACTCGAAACTTCGATTTAGTTGTCATGCTTTTAATGAAAATGACTGGCTACCAAAGGTCATGACGTTTATCACTTATTCTTTATCGAGTCACAGTTGTGACATCCTAACTTAAATATTTGAACATACGAGCGAAGAGATTAACCTAATCACAGTGGTGACATCCTAACTTAGTATCACAACATTTATAGATATTGTAAAACATAGTCCATCAAATCGACACGGTTATACAAGACATGAAATACACCAGTATTTTGAATAAATGAAGTTTTTTGTCACGTTAAGAATGAAGGAACTAAATAAGAAATTGGATAAGGTTGCAAGAGAAAAAAATACTCTCGGCTTAAGAAGAAGCCAATGCGGTCCGATTTTTCAAGATCTTAAAGTTGAACTCAATTGGAAGAGCTCTCCATATTTAAATTGTTTTCAGATTTTTGGAAGACAGAAGGAAAAAAATAAGGTTTTAAGATTAGTGTTTAAGAACTACGTTAAATAATGTTTATTTTATCCTGATAATGGGATTCGTAGGAATCGTAATTACCGTTCTCACAATTGGTTTTTATAGAGAAAAGTATGTACAGTAATAAGTTGGGTGTGCATCACGAATATTTCCAACAATAGAACACTTTTACAACATGTAAGTTATAGTCCATCAAATTGACACGGTTATACAAGACATGTAAGTTACAAAAAAATAACAACAAGATTTTTTGTAGCATGAAGAATGAAAGAACAAAATAAAAAATTGGACGAGAAAATAATCTTTTACAACATTTAATCATGTTGTTATACAATACGTTGTTAAAACTTATTAAATTCAAAACTATCATATAACTTAATATTGTTTATGACACAAAATAATTGCTAATAATTAATTAAATATTATAAATTAATAAAATTCAGTGAATTTATAAATCGTTACATATTAATTTCTTAATTATAAATAATTTTGTTGTATAATAATTACATATTAAATTAATTTTAACAACTTAGTATTACAACATTTATAGATATTGTAAAACATAGTCCATCAAATCGACACGGTTATACAAGACATGAAATACACCAATATTTTGAATAAGTTTAAAAAACAACAATTAAGTTTTTTGTCGCGTAAAGAATGAAGGAACTAAATAAGAAATTGGACAACGTTGCAAGAGAAAAAAAAAAAAAAAAAACTCTCCGCTTAAGAAGAAGCCAATATGGTCGATTTTTCAAGATCTTAAAGTTGAGCTCAATTGGGAGAGCTCTAAATATTTAAATTATTCTCAGATTTTTTGAAGACAGAAGGATAAAAATGAGGTTTTAAGATTGGTGTTTAAGAACTATGAGCGCGTTAAATAATGTTTATGTTATCCCGATTTTGAGATTCGGAGGAATCTTAATGACCTGCACAATTGGTTTAGTAAGAAGTTGGATGTGTATCACGAATATTTACATCAATAGAACACTTTTAAAGGAAGTGTTCAGAGAGATTTGTGGGAGAGATCACATGAGTTTTTTAACAAAAACACAAATGATTATGAGAAAGTTGCAAAATAAGAAATTTATTATCATACTAGACGATGTATGGAGCACTGAGGACTGGGAAAATGTCATAATTCTAATTAAGGATAATGGTGTTAAAGGAAGCATAGTCATAGTCAAAACTAGAATTTGACTGGTTGTTGACACTATAGGGACAACAAATGCTTATCATTTAAATTGATTAAATATAGGATATTCCACTCCCATATTTAAAAACATTGCTTTTAAAAATGGAGGTCCTCCAAAAAAACCCTTTCTTGAAGAAATAGGAATGAAGATGGTGAAGAAATGCAATGGTGTCCCTTCAGCGATAAGGGATTTGGGTAAATTATAATGCACTCAAAGAAAACTTTTGCAGACTGGATGTTGATGAATAAGGCTAAATATCATAAGAAAATCATGAGAGCAGCACAATTCAATCACTAAAGTTTAGCTATGATAAGTTTCCGTTAGCTTTGATTATTACATCATCATGCTAATTAATAAATTAATAATGAATTATAATTAATACTTTGAAAATATTTCGTCAATGATTTTAGGATATGTGAATGGGCATCAGTAACTTACTCTTATGTTTTTGTTAATGGGTTATTTGTTTGTGTTTGGTGAAACTTGTTTGTTTCGTGAATTATATATTTTATTTTTTTTGTAAATTTGTTTGTTTGGTGAAGTATAATTAGTGTTTCTTACATTAATGAGCATAAGTTACTTTGAAAATATTTCATCAATGATTTGATTTGTTTGTTTGTTTGGTGAAAACTATATTTTAAATAAAATTTAATTGGTCTGCTTTCACTTTTAGCTAGGGTAGCACTTGAGAAAGCTAAACTCAACCCAACCTAAGTACTTAATGTATTGAATTTCTAAAGTAAATTCTCTTAATTTGAAATAATATATATATCTATCATATATATAAAAGCACGAATCACAAATTTTTGAGTCGTAATCAAATTTACTTTTTTGTCCCTCCCCCACACATTTTTTTCTCGTGCGCCCCTTATCTTTCCGTTTTACTCCTTGATTTTTTCGTGTGTCCCTTATCTTTCCGTTTTACTCCATCTTCCTCTTCTCTCACGTCTCTCTCTCACGTTACAACACAGACGTTATTGCTTGGTAGATACATGGTTCTCAAGTGAGTTATCTTCTCCCCAATCACTCTCACCGATCACTTCGATCTGTTTCTTCATTGCTACTACCAATTTCTCTGTTCAATCAATCTTCTCTACTTCGCCATGTCAAATTCTTTGCAAAAGTTTGAGTTTTTTGTAAGTTTTTCTTTTGTTTTAGCCCTAACTTGTTGTTACGCACCGATGAAACTATGTAGAATTGTACTACTGTTCTTAATTTGCTTGCTAGCTTGATTGATTTTAGGGGTTTGAATCTGGGTTGATTTTGTTTGGCGAGTTTTTGATGAGTTGATGATTTAGGTTTTTGTGCTAATGTGGGTGGTCTTTGGGGAGATGGGTTTTGAATTTGGTTCTTCTCCATTAGGATCCCTCCTGTATTGTGTGGATCAAATCAATTCTAATTGAGAGAAAATGTACAATCCTAGGAAATGATTCTTCAACATTATACGATCTTTTTCTTTTGAAGGATCAGTTTACAGACAGCATGATTCCTCAACTATAATTGCTCACACTCAATCTTTTAGTTTTTTTTTCTTCATGATGCAATCAAAAGTTACTACATTGTGGTTTGCCTCCACCAACACAGATCTTGGGATGATTAACAAACTGGCAATAGATATGGTTATAATTATTTGATGTTTTTAAGAGTAAACTTAGGCCTTTCTTTGCCATTGCAATATTTGGATTACCCAATCAATGACCCTACATGTAAAAGAAAAGAAACAATTGTACTACAACAATTATCTTCAATGGCGCAACCGCGTAAGGAAAAGTTCGAGGTAAAAACTTAAAGCCTATGCGAGCTACTATACAATGCTAACTTAATTTCTAAGCCCGCATTTTGCATCAAAGCCGCTCTTATAACCTATAACACGGCTCATTGAAAATGGTCGTAAAGCGTCAATCTCAGTGTTGGTTGCTTTCCATATCAAATATGATATTGAGCCCATGCATTTCCTTTAGACAGTGTTAATTTGGTTATGAATGTGATCATGAACGCATGATGATAAACAGACACTACTAGAATCACATAACGAATAACAAAATTTTTAGTGTTATTAGACAAAACCACATTCTAATCGATTCTCGCTTCTTCTTAATTGTTAATTTGAGATGTTAATCTAATTTTATATAATTTGAGGTTATTAATTTTTATTGAGTACCACATTGTCATGAATTTCATTATCAAATTGTTTAATTAAAAGTTTCGAACCTTGCTTAGGATTGGGGCTTTGTTGTTGCATACATCCTTGAAGTATAAGCGGATCTATGAGATATCCTTGCATGCATCATTTTTCTGTTATGTTGCAAACTGATTATTTTTCTTCTTGGTTCCAATTATCAAAACAAATATTTTATCTAATAGTAACGTCAAATTACTCTCTGTCAACGAAACTCCTCTTTGGAAGCAAAGAGAAAGCTTGAGAGAGGTTCTTTCGCATTTGAATTTTTGGATAGTCAATCCATGGAGATGGTATAGTATATTGTCTTTTATTGTAAATGTTAATATATGTTCTCAATTGTCTTTTCCGCGTTGTATGATACGATGGGCATATAATATTTAAGCATTAGCCTCAAGAGTCAATACATTGATTAATGTTGGTCTTTGAGATTTCTTTTCGGAGAGATTGCAACTAATGCTATTATGCTTATGTCGGTGATTTCCCTTTTTGCGCATAGTCTAAATTACTATTGTAGGAGAAATATTGTTCTAATTTCTATATAATGATAAAGAAGATTTATATAGATGTATCCCTCTGTTTAAGAGCGTAATTCAGATTTTTTTAAACATACACAAATTTAGAAATTCAACATAGGTGACTTATACTCAAATTACCATATATAGTGAAGCTGCATTGTCATGAATTAACCGTATCTTTCAACAACAATAAAGTAGAACAAAGAATGTGATTTTGTCCATCTCTTTCAATTGCATCCCAATTTAAATGGGCTACTAGGTCTTTAGGCTTTATGTCGTCAACACCAGTTGATCATGTCTGAACATTAGTTCAATTTTTCTTTTAATTCCAATTACCTTTTATATTATTTGCAAGCTATTCTATTATTTATAAGCTATGCTGAAGCATCTTCTTCAAATAATAGGACTTTGTATATGTAGGTAATAAGTAGCTTCTGTTACTTTTCTTTGTTGAGATGGATTGCTTGAGTGGATATCTTGACAGAAGAAACTTGTTCACCAACTGTTTGATGAAATTCCCAAATGTGGAACTGTCTCAAGTAAGCCAAAGCATGACTTGCCTTAATTTTAAGTGATGTGATGGAATAAAATTTAGTGGGTACCATTACAAAACCACTTTTAGTCAATCTAATTATGGTGAAGTCCCTAAAAATGGCAAGTTATATCACTTTGTCCAATCATTCTAAATTTGAGTTTCATGACAAAGTTGAGATTTATTTTATCTAATAGGTTGTAGGGTATTTTTATTATCGGTTCTTATTTGACAAAAATACCAATATTAGAAAACGAAAACAACCTTTTGGGTGAGTTTTCCTCTTCGTTATCAATACATTAGCTCATCATTTATGATGACAAGTTTTTGTTTTTGAGCGTCAAAGTTTATTTAGAAAAGAATCTGGTATACATGTCAACTTATTTGCTTTGTATTTCGCTAATTTCTTGATTCTTTACTTGTGTTCAACTCTCATGCTTCATAATGCAAATTTCCATATCAAGAAATGCATGTAGTTGGAACACTGATCAAACCAGAAAAAGGTAGTTTAATACCACTACTGTGTTGTACAAAGATTTTTCAGTTGTATAGTTAGTTTTTCAATAATATAAGAATGCACATAACTTCAGAGCCACTAAGCTAGCATTGTACTATTGATCATTTCACCTTGGAACTATCCTTTCCTTATGTAGCAGATCTATCTAATTTTAAAAATGTGGCATGTTTTTAGAAGTGTTACAGATCTATTTGAGTTATAATGATAGGTTAATATTCGATTTAGAATCATTCTCAAAAGATTGCGAGATATATTAAATTTGATGATTGACAAAGAAAGTCATTTAAGAAGTTCAATTGGATCAAGACTTGACTTTTTTTTATGCGACAGGTAAACCTTGAAAGAAAAAGAAACAACTTGCACTTAATTCAATGAAACAATAGTTGAGATTTAATGTAAAAAGTAAAGTATATGCCAATTGTAGGTTCAAAACTCTCACTGTAAAAAAAATAAAAATAAAAATGAAAGAGTTCATGGCTTAAAATACATGCGGAGTGGAGTCTTATTGAATAGTACTCAGTGCTGAGCCTATCAATGAGTATGTTCAAAGTTGCGGTATTATTGCTTTCAACAAAATCTAAATACGGGCCTTTCTTTCGAGTAATATCTCTCATTATTTATCACCTAACATATCATTGTATATAGAGCAGTCAGTTACATGATTGGATTTTTTCAGACCGAACCCCTTCAATTTTTTCCCCTCTTCTGTATGTACCTGTTCATGGTGAGTCTGAATAGATAAATATCATTTCTCATGAAATTTGCGAAATCTTATAGGCATAGTTTTTTAAATCATCTTATATATGTACTCTCATGAACTAAATTTTAGTTATGCAACTACTCTTACAAAATAAAAGTGTATATCTAATTAGTTTGAATGGTTTGTGTTATTCATGGGGTTTGATAAGAATGTTGAATTGAGTATAATTTAGATCCTCATATGGCCCTCTTTTTATTAGATTTTACGGTAATTGTTTTAGTAATGATGTCATAAATGTTGTACGGGCTAGGCTTCTTACCTTCATGGTGCTGATAACATTTTTGGGATTGCACTGCTTTGGTCAATGAGTAAAAAATAATCCTTCGACATGACTTGTTAAACTTTATAAACTACTTCTACTAACAACTACCATCCTTCACACAACAAAGTTATTGATTTTTTTAATCTTTTTTGCATATTGATTAAGCTATTCAATTTGATATTTTTTTGGTGTTATTTAATGGACGAGAAGTTATGGGTTGCTCTTAGCTCTAATCATGCAAGCAACCAAAGTATGATCATATATCTTAATTTCTCCCCTTGTGGTCTTATTTATATTCTTAAATGATTCATTGGTGCTTCCAACACTTTAAATGATCAGTATTGTCGTTAGTAGTTTAAAAATATAATATTTCACCTACCTAAAAAAATATGATATTTGAAGTAGGAAATGGCTATTTTTTATTTTTACTATGTAATACTGGTTTTTTTCAGTCGACTATCAACATAGCACTATGTTCTTACATTTATAAATTACTTATATTAAAATTTATATTTTTATAATTTTGTTGAATTTCTTAAACATTAATTTTATTTTATTTATAATTTATTCGTTTTATTTATAATTTGTTGAATCTCTTTTATCCATTTTTTACGGAGGTCCAAAAATTGTGACAAGATTGGATACATCATTCCTAATGACTATGCCTTTTTGGTTTTGATTGATGAAGATGTCATTGAAGAGTTGAAAATAGAATTGGAAGAGATCGAGTTGCAGTACCAGAAGGTGGTGAAGGACACATCGATGAAAAAGCACGAAGCGGTCATGCCAGCGAAGAAAATATTGTCTTTAAAGAAGACAGTACCAGTATTTAGTCTTTTTTTAATTCATTTTATTTATTCAAATTGTTCAAAACATGTCAAAGTATTCCAATGTAAATTTGACCATAATACATCTTACAATTATTTGGAAATAAAATAATATGTTTCAGTATGTAAACCAATTTATTTGAGAATTCAATTTCAAACTGTTGATTGATGGAACAATTTGTAAATTTGTAAAGTTCGGCTACATGGATTGAATTCTTCCATTGTGCTTGTTTAAGACGATCCCCTCTTTCTTAAATGTCTATAAATTACAATAATTGTGATAGTAAAGTATGTCCAGTTGTTTTTTCCATGTTAGTCTGAGAGAGCCATTAGGAGGCGGGTTTAATGTTGTAGAAAAAATGTATACTCTCTAAGTGTTTGCAACATGGCTTTACAAACAAACTAGCAACCAGTTTTTCCCTAAATTTAGCTTATTTTTCCCTATTTTTTCTTTTGGTTGGAGGTCAGAGTAATGGTATTATTGATTACATTTTCCTTTGCATCAACCCTTAAATGGCTATTTTTCATGTTTAGGCTTCTTTTTGTTTACAAGTAAACATTAAGAGATCTTAATCATTGCAACATTCTTTCTGAAGCTGACACACCTATGTCAACTATGAGCATAGAATGAAGAAATTTTCTAACACTATTGTACCAGGAAAATCGCATGGAGATTGCGCTGGTATTTCTGAATCCACACTTGATGGTCAACCAATGAAAATGGTATATCATACAACAAATTAGTTTATTGTCTCTATTTTCTAACATAATGCACCTTATCATCTAAATTTACATGTCTCACATTAGAAGGAGAGTGCAAAGCAGCTTCTTACATTCTTTTGTTGTAAAAGAAATGTACTTTTACATGCATGCATAGAAGGTTTTACAGAATATACAAAACCAAAAGAGAGCAAAAATAAGAAAAGAATGGAAAGAGATCAACTAAGGCAAGGTAGTTTATGTGAAATATGTGGTTAAAGGACTAAAGTCTACCGAGTTCCACATGGTACATGAGAGAAGACAACACAACCTCTCTTTTAATATTTCTTTTTTTTTCTTGGTCGGGGTGTCTAAAGTTTTAATTCAAACTAATTCAATTATTTACATTCGTAATTTCAAAGTTATACTTTCAATCTATAGAGTTTAAGGTCAAGATTGAACTTTATGTACAATTCTACGAAATATCCACAAACAAGTGTTCACAAATTAATAGGTCAAACCACTTGTGTTTTTTTTTCCTTGTTTCCTTTTTTTTTTTTTTTTGGAGGAAGTAATGACCTAGCATGACTAGCTTGTTTTTAATTCACATCTTATCTCAAATACATTAAAGAATATTTATAAGCTAAAAAAGGTATCCAAATCAACATTTTCTTTTGTATCCAAATCAAACTCTAACTTCTTATCGATCCACTACACATTTTATTTTCTTTATCTCCAAATCAATCAGGAACTCATCCTCATCAATCCAATACATTTTTTTTGAGGAAGTAATGTACTAGCATGATTAGCTTATTTTTTCATTCACATCTTATCTCAATCACGTTAGAGATTATTGATAAGCTATATAGGTACTTGTATTTCTAAATTTTAAATTTTAATTACAATTTTAAATTTTGTTAATAAATTCTTAAAAATTAATTCCCGCGAGCGAAGCGAGCGGAGAATCGCGCGTAGCACGTCTTAAAACTAGTATATATATATATTTATAAACACAGAGAGAACGGGTTTTTCTGATGGAGAATATTTGTTGTGTTTCTTAATTTAGAACGAAAGTAGATGAACCGATAATGACATTGATAAGTTTATATATTTTACACGAAACTTCGATTTAGTTGTCATGCTTTTAATGAAAATGATTGGCTAGCAAGGTTCATGACGTTTATCACTTATTCTTTATCGAGTAGTGGTGACATCCTAACTTAAATATTTGAAAATACAAGCGAAGAGATTAACCTAATCACATATGCTCCGGATGAGTTTGAAAAGCTTAAGGCATTGCAAAAAGGTTTGTTAGAGGATAAGAAACAATATGAAGAACAGTTGTTGGAGAAACCGATGGTTATAGTCCATCAAATTGACACGGTTATACAAGACATGTAAGTTAATAAAAATTACAACAAAATTTTTTGTAGCGTCGACAATGAAGGAACAAAATAAGAAATTGGACGAGAAAATAATCTTTTACAACATTTAATCATGTTGTTATACAATACGTTGTTAAAACTTATTAAATTCAAAACTATCATATAACTTAATATTGTTTATGACAAAAAATAAATGCTAATAATTAATTAAATATTATAAAATAAAAAAATTCAATAAATTTATAAATCATTACATATTAATTTCTTAATTATAAATAATTTTGTTGTATAATAATTATATATTAAATTAATTTTAACAACGTAGTATTACAACATTTATGGATATTGTAAAAACATAGTCCATCAAATCGACACGGTTATACAAGACATGAAATACACCAGTATTTTGAATAAGTTAAAAAAATAACAATGAAGTTTTTTGTCACGTTAAGAATGAAGAAACTAAATAAGAAATTGGACAAGGTTGCAAGAGAAAAAAATACTCTCGGATTAAGAGATACCAATTGTCACGGGGCTATCGGAGAGGGGTTTACCCTACGGAAATTTTCTCTCGATTCTCCCTGTGGTGCCTAGGATCCGCCATAGTTCAGCACGAAGGAACAACAACAATAATGGCAGCAAGGAGATTGTATTGCATCAATGGGGAATTACAAACGGATGCTCTATGCTTCCCCAAGCATAAACCCCCTGGTTTTATAGGAGAGGGACAACTGTCCACATTACATTGGTTTTCATACAGTGCCACTACCCTGGTGGTCCAGGCAGCCACCCAACTGCCTGGTCCCCCACCCTTACTAGCACCTGGCCCTGTAACTGTCTCCACTACTCTTGTGGTCCAGGCAGCCACCCAACTGCCTGGCTCCTTCCTTGCTGCCACTTGACTACGAAACTGCCTCCACTACTTGGCCTAACCAAGCATGCCTTCCGGAACGTGCCTTGATCATGGTCCGATTTTTCAAGATCTTAAAGTTGAACTCAATTGGAAGAGCTCTCCATATTTAAATTGTTATTAGATTTTTGGAAGACAAGGAAAAAAATAAGGTTTTAAGATTGGTGTTTAGGAACTACGAAGGTAATGTTTATTTTATCCCGATAATGGAATTCATAGGAATCGTAATGACCGTTATTACACAATTGGTTTTTAGAGAGAAAAATATAATTAAACACTTTACAGTAAGAAGTTGGGTGTGCATCACGAATATTTCCAACAATATAACACTTTTACAATATGTAAGTTATAGTACATCAAATTGACACAGTTATACAAGACATATAAGTTAATAAAAATAACAACAAAATTTTATGCAGCGTCGAGAATGAATGAACTAAATAAGAAATTGGACGAGAAAATAATCTTTTACAACATTTAATCATGTTGTTATACAATACATTGTTAAAACTTATTAAATTCAAAACTATCATATAACTTAATATTGTTTATGACAAAAAAAATAATAGCTATTAATTAAATATTATAAAATAATAAAATTCAGTAAATTTATAAATCATTACACATTAATTAAATATTATAAAATAATAAAATTCAGTAAACTATCATCTTATTTTACTTTACCACCCAACGACACATCTTTTTTACATCAACAGTGTATACGACAATATTTTATTTTTACTATTATGCATAAATAGAATAAAATGTTTATTTGTGCCTAAATATGGGCCATACATTTAGGTGGTGGCCAGATTAGACCTAGCCAAAGATTTTTAGGCCCATACAACTTAGACTCCACCCTTGAACATGATTTGTTGTAACTAACTACCTCTTTATTCTAACAAGTGACGCCTCATCCATCTACTCAAAAAATTGTTTGACTTTCTTTTCTTTTTTTTATCAAAACTTTCTTTTCTTATTATATATTGATAGATTCAATAAAGTGATTCATAATTTGTGAATACTCAATGCACTATTATTTTTTTTTTGAAAAAGGTACATAGCGAGCATCATAACTATACAATAAAGACAATAATCTACAAGCATATCTGGCTGAGGAGGTAAGAATCAAAGTAAGGTGGAAAAAGAACAGACCATACTTGTGGACTTAATATATATTATAATGTATTGAATATTTAGGCTTTATTATTATTTTTAGTGATTGCAATGTGACACTTAGGCATAAGCGTTTTAGGAAAAGCAATCGCTTAAGTATCTCTTGTCCTTCTAAATAATTTTTAGGGATTAATTGAAGGGGTTTAACACAATTAATTAAGTTAGATAATATGAATACCCGTCCAACAACAAATTAACATAACTAATTTTACACAAGGATCGACCTAAAGGATTATTAGTATCCTCCAAGTATAAATTGCATATTGATTATGTGAACAATATATAGAAAATTAGCTAGTGTTTCTTAAGGACCTATAAATTTGATTATTACATCATCATGCTAATTAATAAATTAATAAAGAATTATAATTAGTACTTCGAAAATATTTCGTCAATGATTTTGGTTATGTGAATGAGCGTCAGTAGCTTTCTCTTATGTTTTAGTTAATGGATTATTTGTTTGCGTTTGGTGAAATTTGTTTTTACGTGAAGTATATATTTTATTAGTGTTTGTCTTGTAAAATATGTTTGTTTGGTGAAGTATAACTAGTGTTTCTTACATGAATGAGCATCACTTTGAAAATATTTCATCAATGATTAAATTAGATTTTTGTTTGGTGAAGTATATATTTTAAATGAAATTTAATTTGGTCTGCTTTCACTTTTGGATGGGCCGGGTAGCACTTAAGAAGGCTATACTCGGCCCAACCTAAGTACTTAATGTATTGAATTTCTAAAGTAAATACTCTTAATATGAAATATATATATATATATATATATAGAGAGAGGGCTTTTCTTATTGAGAATATTTGTTGTGTTCCTTGATTTCGAACGAGAGTAGATGAACTAATAATGACATTGATGAGTTTATATATTTTACGCCAAACTTCGATTGAGTTGTCATGCTTTTAATGAAAATGACTGGCTGGCAAGGATCATGGCGTTCATCAACGATGCTTTATCGAGTCACAATGGCGACATCCTAACTAAAATCTTTGAACTCGCGAGCGAAGTAACCTAGTCACAGATGATCCGGACGAGTTTTAAAAGCTCAAAGACATCGTAAAATGTATATAAGGTTTATTAGAGGATGATAAACTATGTGAAGAAAAATGGTTAGAGAAGCTGATGGTTATAGTCTATAACGACTCTGAAATTTATACATGCCCATGTCACAGGACCGTTGACTGAACCGTCGTGCCTTGACGTACTTGTCGAAGCCTCTAGAGTTGACACCAAGGTAGATTTTATTTTTTATGGTGTATGTATTATTTATTTATACCCAAATGTGAATTTGTAATGTTCAAATGTATGTTTATTTTGTTGTGCCGAAGTTGCAAGTAAGGTATACGTGGGGCATCCGGTGAGTCAAGACATGAGCAAGGACGAACCTCGAGTTGCATGTTGATGTGGAATCGAGGTAGCGGCTTATGAGGTAAGTGTAATTATAATTAACTATAGTTGCGTATATATATATATATATAGCTTTAGTGTCGTCACATTAAATATTCAAATAGCAAGCTTAAGTTAGTGAATAAAACAAAGGCCTTATGATGTGCATCGAGACACGTATTGACTTATCTAGAGATCAAGTGAGTCTATGTCTAGAGTCATTTATGCATGACTTGTGGGACAAGTGTGTGAGGGTGGTCCATAAGATAAGCCTCGGGATACGTAAATGCACATAGATGTGTTGTTATTGTAAAATCAACTCCAATCATATATATATACACCAATTGGTCAAACAAACATATCACTAAATTGATCATCAACGATTTGGCAAGGAAGAAGAAGAAGAAGATAAGATATGCGAGTGCTCAAGATGTGGGGAAAACTCAAGAAATCAGTGAAGTGAAGAAGAAGATCAATTGTATCAAGCTAGGTACTCCATTAACATAGCTTGTTCAATTCAATAAATTCATGTATTTGATGTTGTAGAGTGTTGTTATGTGTTGTAGTCAATAATAGAGACCTCTAGTAATGTGTTTAAGTGCAAGGCATCACCATGGCCTATGTGTGGAAGACACCAAAAATTCAAAATGCAGAATTATGGGTTCTGCTACACATAGTGCGTTGGGCGAGAAATCTAGCGCTCTGATATTGATTAGCGCGCTAGATATCAGAGTTAGCGCGCTAATGTAAAAAATTAGCACACTAATATTAATTAGCATGCTCAAACATAGGAAGGTATTTATCTTAGCTCCTGTTTTTGAACCAGAGCTGGTGTATGAGGTAGCGCGCTAATTACCCTGGAAGCACATCCATCAAAATGCAACCGCTAAACTTCCTACTACAACTGTTATAATTTGTGTAACGAGTATGATTGGTGTCGACCATGCATAATCAGAAACACCACTTTAACGGTCCAATTTTAATTTCGTCGTTATTATTAATTATTTTTAGACTTGAATGACAGTTCAGATCCGCGTGGATGCTGCAGATAGGTCAAGGCACGTCTGACTAGGTAAATAATGATTTTATGTGATTATTTGCCTATTTGCGATGCTGTATATTGAGTTATTCACTTAACATCGCATGTGTGTATTTATATCATTGAATCGAGCGAGATAGTGTAACGGGTGTTCGCCTCGAAAAACGTGTCGAGACGGGTACTGAGTAGCGAACTATGGATGCGCAAGTTCGGGAAAACTAAAACACATAAAATAAATAAATAAATAAATAATGATCAAGTAATTAAGCGGTACGCGTATATCACGAATTCGGACGCGAGCGTTGAAACACCGAAAAAACACAAGCGAAAGTTTTAACTGTGTCACATTTTGGAGTCAAAGACATAAAGTCATCTAGCTTACCCCATTGACACTCCACCTCACTCCATCATCATCTTCTCCTCCCCTCACATCACTCTCTCTGACACCTACTCACATACACTCAACCCACACAAACAAACGAACGAGAAGAAGAAGAAAAAAAAAAAAAACAGCGGCGACGAGAGAAAAACAAGGAAGGAGAAGGAGAGAGGAAGAAAGAGGCTGGAAGAGAGAGAAGAGACGGGAGAGGGAGAGGCGACAACTCGACGCCGAGAACACGGGTGAATTGAGTTGCTTTGGCGTTGTTGTTGATTTTCGTTGTTGTGATGGTTGGCCATGGTGGTGGTGCGGCTTCGTTGAGGAAGGAGATGTCATCTCCTCCCAAAGGTGGTGCTGGGGTTGGGGCCGAACCCAACCCCGGCGAGACAAAAAAAAAAAAAAAAAAAAAAAAAAAAAAAAAAAGAACAACCAACAGAGACGTGAGTCTCTCGCTGGAGAAGAAGATGGAGTGGGGAGTGCACGCACGCGTTTTCGTGCGTGCAGCCCTGGACCGGTTGGGCCGGTTGGGCCCAACTCGATTGGGCCGGGCCGGGCCCAACCGGACCCGACCCGGGTGGGCCCGAACCTGTTGGACCAGGTCACACCCGGTCCAAGTACCCACCCATCCATTTAAATAATATAATATTAAATTTTAATTTAAAAACAGTTTTAAACTAAATAAATTACAGAAAAATAAGAAAAATAGGTGGAAAATTATGAGAAAAATCTAGAAAATCAGGAAAAATATTTAAAATGGTTTAATTGGACACTGGGAATTTAGGAGACCACAGTCGAGAGTCGGGCGCGTATCTCGAGACGTGAGTGGAACTTTGCGTTTTTTTAGGTACGTAAGATTTCATCTGAAAGTCACCGAGAGTTTACTTTTCTATTGTTGATTCTTATTCCTTGTTATTGTACTCTATTCCGTGATACATTTGGGTTGGTGGTCGAGTTACTCCCACTTGATATTCGTAGTATACTTATGACACACTAGGCCGTAGCACGTGTGATTAGGCACTCGGTGAATTGCGACCCGAGTTGCATTAAGGGTGCACGTGTCGGGCAGGCACCGTGAGGAACTAGGTGAAGGGAAGTGGGGGCTTCTACTGAAAGGATCATAAGGGTCCGAAGTACAGCTTAGTTTGACTGGGATGAGTACACACTTTGTTTCTCTCGTGTTATTTATTCATGTGATGATCTTAGCACAGTTATCTGTTTAGTTTCCGCATGATTATTTGACATGTTTATTGGCATCTATTTATTTTCTTATAAATGCTAGGTGTACTTCGTTGGAATCTTACTAACTGTACTCTCCATCTGGCTTTTTGTGATGGTTGAGTGCAGACACCAGTACTAGTAGGGGCAAGGGGATTTTGGGCGACTTCATCTGACTGCCCGTGGTCGAGGACCCACTAGAATGTGCGATTTGATATTTTGCTTTATTTCGGGTATTGGGAAACGGAATAGACATTGTACTTGTATATATTACTGCTTAGTATGGTCGCCTATATACAGACTACTTTCCCTAGTTTTCCACAATAGGTGTTGTTGATCTTATAAATGATGTTTTATATGATGATAAATTTAATTGTTTTACTTGCTTTAAGTTTAAGACTTCCGCTAAACTGTAAAATTTGAAAAATACTAATAACTCAACTTTAACATTATGAATTTACTTAAAATGATGGATTGGAAGGCTGACTAGGCCTACGTTGACCTTGCGAGATTGGCTCGATGACATGGGCTTAGGCCGGTCGGTGCCCAGTTTGTAGGAAATTGGTGTCGTCGCACCACTACATATCTCTAACTTTTGGACGATCGATCGAAATGCAGCTTGTGATAAAATTGTTAGACACAGGAAGCAAACCACACTTAGACCAAACTTTCCTCTTAGATAATATTGAGGATTGCTAATGCTGTTGGTTTTTGTGTGGGCCACAAAAAAAAAATAGAAAGTCCAACACATGCAACGAATTGGAGTCGGAATAAGAATCTTGGAGAGAGAAAATAGGAAAGAGAATTGGAGTTGGAATAGGATTTTGGTAGAGAGATATACAAGCATTGGAAAGTCGATTTTGAGAGTTCGACTTGGTGACCGATTGGTGTGCGCACTCGAGTTGAAGTGTGCAATCTCTCTAGTTTTCTTCTCTCTACATTGAAGGTACATCAAGATCTTGAATCTGAAGACTCGCGGTGAAGTCTTTGGTGGTTTCTTGGTGATCAAGAAAGGGTACATCAAGATCTTGAATCTAAAGACTCGCGGTGAAGTCTTTGGTGGTTTCTTGGTGATCAAGAAAGGGTACATCAAGATCTTGAATCTAAAGACTCGCGGCGAAATCTTTGGTGGTTTCTTGGTGATCAAGAAAAGAGGTGAAAGGGTTTGATACAATTGGGATAGTTTTTCTTCGTTCTTAGTGTAATCATCTAAGTTTTTGGAAGAGATATTTTTGTATTACTCCATTGCTAGTGAATCTCAAGTGATTGAGATATCTTGTACTCTTTATTCATATAGTGGATTTATTCGGAGTTTGACCCGTGGTTTTTTCCCTTTGATTTAGAGGGTTTTCCACGTTAAAGCTTGTGTTCTTTGTGGTGTGATTGATTTGGTGCATTGTTCGTGGCTTGGTGGATTTTATTCATCTGTCTCTCGAGTTAAAGGGGTTACTTTCTTGTTGATTAACCCCAACAAGTGGTATCAGAGCCGCGGTTAGTTCGTGTTCCGGGAATCTTTGTGGGAATCAAGATGGTGGATGATGATGATAAATCAAACAATATGGTCAAGTTGACGGCTTCGAATTATTCAATTTGGCAACCGATGATGGAAGATCATCTTTATTGCAAGGATTTATTTGATCCAATTGAATTTGGACAAAACAAGCCAGTGAGAAAATATCTCGATGTTAATCGGAGGAAGTTGCACTTAGAAAAGCTGGGACTATTCGAAAGTGGATCGATCTCGTATTTATCACCATGTCAAGAAAGAGGTTGATGCACAGGAGTTGTGGAGAAAATTGCGAATATGTGTGAGAGGAAGGGGCTCGAACAAGGCTTCTCTAATTAGAAGGCTTGTTAATATGAAGTACAAAGATGGGCGGTCGATGATAGAGCACTTGAATGATTTGAAGCATTGATCAATCAATTAAGAGCTATGAAGATTGTGCTTGAGGATGAGTTACAAGCACTTTTACTCTTGAGCTCGTTGCCGGAAAGCCGGGAAACCTTGGTGGTGTCTCTAAGTAATTTCGCTCCAAAGCGGTGTCTTGTCTTCATCCATAGTGCGGGATAGTCTCTTTGACGAGGAGACTAGGAGAAAGGATAAAGGCATTGAAACTTCACAAGCTCTTGTTACTCGCAGAGAACATAGAGAGGCGTAAGTCGGTTTAGAGGTCCGAGGGGGCGGAGTAAATCTAGAGGCAAGTCTCAAGGGAAAGGAAAATTCTCTTGTTATCATTGTGGCAAGGAAGGACACATAAAGAAAAATTGTAGAGTGTGGAAAAGAGAACAGAATGATGAGAAAAACCAAAATAAAGCGAATGATCGGAATACTACTATTTGCTATATCGAGATGCAATTGAAAACTAGGTTGTGCTTTCTTTAGTTGAGGATCAAGGTCATGTCACTAATACAGATAGTGAATGGGTTGTTGATTCCGCAGCATCCTTCCATGCTACTCCAAGGAAGGATTTCTTCTCTGTTTATCGAGCAGGGAATTTTGGCAAGGCAAAGATGGGGAACAACAGTTTTGCAGATATAATTGGCATTGGAGATGTCTTTGTGCAGACAAATATGGGTTGCAGTAATTCGAAAGATGTGCGACATGTTCCGGATGCGCGTCGAATTTGTTTTCTACTCATGCTTTGGACCTAGATGGTTACTACAACATCTTTGGGGGCAAGGAGTGGAAACTCACCAAAGGCTCAATTGATGTTGCTAGAGGAAAATTGAGCTATACACTTTACAAGACTCAATTGAAGACCGTCAGAGGTGACCGAACGCAATTGAAGATGATTCTTCACCGGATCCGTGGCATAGGCGGCTAGGTCACTTGAGTGAGAAAGGGTTGCAGTGTGTTGGCAAAGAAGTCTCACATTCCCTTTGCCAAAGGTAAATATTTGAACCCTTGTGATGATTGCTTATTCGGTAAGTAACATAGAGTTTCTTTTTCTTCATCATCTGAAAGAAAAAGAAATTTACTTGAGTTAGTATACTCTGATGTTTGTGGTCCCATTGATGTGGAAACTATGGGAGGTGGCAGATACTTTGTTACTTTTATTGATGATGCTTCACGGAAGGTTTGGGTGTTTGTGTTGAGAACAAAATGTCGGGTTCTTGAGTACCTCAAGAAGTTTCATATGATGGTGGAACGAGAAAAAAAATGTATCTTTGAAGTGCCTTCGTAGTGATAACGGGGGAGAATACACTTCAAAGGAGTTCGAGAATTATTGCTCAGAACATGGAATCAGACATGAGAAGACTGTTCCGGGTACTCCTCAACATAATAGTGTTGCTGAAAGAACAAACAAAACCATCCTTGATAAAGTCAGATGTATGTTAAAAATGGCTAAGTTGCCCAAGTCGTTTTGGGGTGAGGCTCTCAGTACTGCTTGCTACTTGATGAATCGCTCTCCTTCAGCACCATTGGAGTTTGATGTTCCAGAGAGAGTTTGGTCTGGGAAAGATGTTACTTACTCTCATTTGAAGATGTTTGGATGCAAGGCATTTATGCATGTGCCTAAGGAGCAGAGACAGAAACTTGATGATAGAACTGTTCCGTGTATCCTCTTGGGATTTGGAGATGCAGAGTTTGGTTATAGGTTATGGGATCCAGAGAAGAAAAAGATTGTCAGGTCCAGGGATGTGGCCTTTCATGAATATGAGACCATAGTAGATTTGAAGACATCAAAGAAAATCATAGTTGATGATGATGATGTTTCTGGATTGGAGTCTTCTTCCATTACTGATGCCACACATAAGGGAGACTCATTTGAAGAACATGGGGTTGATGTGCCAGAACCAGTTGATGATGCTGAGCAAGGGGAGCAAACTCCTCCACCAACAACTTTAGTTGAACCTTCACTTAGAAGGTCTGAGAGAGGGTTGCTTCCTTCTACTAGGTACCCAGGTTCTAATTATGTTACAATTACGTGAAGAGGGGGGAGGAGAGCTTCCAGGGAGTTCAGATTCACAAAGACAAAGTTCAATGGATGAAAGCAATGCAAGAGGAGATGAGTCTGAAGAAGATTCACACTGATAAGAATCCAGTTGATATGTTGACAAAGGTGGTGACTCATGAGAAGCATCAGTCCTGCACCAAGTTGGTGGGGCTGAGTTGTTATTGAGCATCAAATATGATTGGGATCTCCCCATGTGTTGGAGGGGGAGATTGTTGGTTTTTGTGTGGGCCACACACAAAAAAAATAGAAAGTCCAACACATGCAACGAATTGGAGTTGGAATAAGAATCTTGGGGAGAGAAAATAGGAAAGAGAATTGGAGTTGGAATAGGATTTTGGTAGAGAGATATACAAGCATTGGAAAGTCGATTTTGAGAGTTCGACTTGGTGACCGATTGGTGTGCGCACTCGAGTTGAAGTGTGCAATCTCTCTAGTTTTCTTCTCTCTACATTGAAGGTACATCAAGATCTTGAATCTGAAGACTCGCGGTGAAGTCTTTGGTGGTTTCTTGGTGATCAAGAAATGGTACATCAAGATCTTGAATCTAAAGACTCGCGGTGAAGTCTTTCGTGGTTTCTTGGTGATCAAGAAAGGGTACATCAAGATCTTGAATCTAAAGACTCGCGGCGAAATCTTTGGTGGTTTCTTGGTGATCAAGAAAAGAGGTGCAAGGGTTCGATACAATTGGGGTAGTTTTTCTTCGTTCTTAGTGTGATCATCTGTTGATTGCTAGTGAAGGCATGAGGCAATACATGCCAGGAGAGTTAATGTGGCAGAGTTCAATTGCAGAAAACCACAGAGTTGAAAACCACTTGCAAGGTATGTATCTAGTCTTACGAAGAAAACTAGCTATCATATCACAAAGCATGAGTATGAGGCATGCCAACATCGCACCTGCTATGTATAAGCCGATCAAAGGAATGGGAGAAGAAGAAAGATTGTTACCACTAGAACATGAAGATCTTGTCATTTTTTTGTGAGTTTGTGGAGGTGTTTTCCATAATAAGACTATTTATATATGTTCAACAGACATGAATAATATTCTTGCATCTCCCTTTGAAAAGTGCCTAGTTCCTTGCTTCATTGTCTGTTAAAGCTTCTTAGTTAGAGCTCAATTTGCATCAATAATCTAATACTAATTATGTATGCAAGTCTATACATATTCCTTACTAGTTAACTTCCTGGATTCCAAAAGCAGTTTACTTTGTTGTCTTAAGTCTTTTTTGGGCTTTGAGTGTCACAAGCAGTAGAATTTGTACATCTCATGCATTGATACATAATTTTGTATAAGAAGCATTGAAAAAGATATACGTATGTTGATTCTATAAATAAATCTGATCAAGTGAATAAAAATCAGCGATTGAAGTGCTTAAAACTCAATTAAAGCAGTTGTGTAAGAAAAGAGGAATTAAACAATGAATCAACTAAAACAACAGATGAAACATAAAGAGTAGTTAATGAAAAAACAACACGTGCAGTAATATCAGATATGTGTATATTAATGGAAAGCTCAAGTACTCATCAGAAACAAGTATATATAAATAAAACCCAAAAATAGACAGTAGGTTTAGTCTCACCTACACAAATTAATCAAGAGCTGTATAAGAGCCAACTGAAAAAAAAAAAAAAAAAAAAAAAATCTGTCTTCCTATTGATCTATATCAAGAAACGAGAAATCTGTTGTAATATGGCATAACTGACTGTGAGTTATTTATTGAGGGGATTTTAAGATTTCAATATTGAATTTGCTGTATTCAGTAGGTTTAGTCTCACCTACACAAATTAAGGTTTTGGTAATTAATTATCAAGAGCAATGCCTTCATTTGGTACTTTGTAATGCAATTTATTCCAATGGCAAAGGAAACACCCTAACTAATTATGCACATTGTATTCTATTCAAAGCACAGGATTAAAAATCATACTCTCAGAAAAAAATAAAAAAAAATAAAAATAGACACATACACTGAACACTTCACTTCCATTAAAAGGAAAAAAAAGGCGAAGAAAGTACTCTCTCATCGCCCTAGTTACTTTTGCTCTTAAAATGCAGATAAAAGATTCAACTCTCTCGCTAGCTTGAAAATATTTCTTTTAGATCATCGATCATTTTGATGAGATTCCCTAAGCATTCAACACTGGAATATAGCTTGCACTTAAGATATACAGGGATCTTTGAAGCTAAGAAGAGTTAGTACTTTAACAGAAGTAAGTGAAAAAGTTTACAAGGAATATAGCGATGACGTAGACCAAATTAACAACATATCCCTAAGCATAAAAGGAAGGCATACAAAAGATGCACCGGAGAAGATCGAATAGTCATAGGTAGTGTTTAACACAAATGTTTTGATCTTTAATCACAACAGAACTTGAAACATAATACATTTAGCAAGCATGAACTGACCAAGAACAAAAAAAAAAAATACAAAAGATAGAACTGACTTGAAGAAGTTCTCTCTCTACTAATCACATCTTGCAACTCAAAATGTTCACACATTTGAGCTCATTTCAACAATTTCAGCAGTGGCTGCATTGGGCACTTGAATTATCCGGGCACCTCCATCTTGATCCACTGCCGGTGTGATGAGATTGCGATTTTCAGTACTTCTTGCTTGATCATTGTTGTTGTCTTCTTCGTCATCTGGGTCCATTAGTCTTGTGATTCCTTCAGGAAACAGCCATTGAACCTTGTTTTCTAATAATTTGAGTTTGCATAGAACCTTTAGAGCAGACCTTGCTCTTTCTTCAAGGACTTCAATTGGACTCTCATTCACATCCTTCAATGTGACAATTGGAAGTTGAGGAAGAAAGAAGAGAACCATATCAACAAATAGTTGCTCCAAATCTTGGTAAAGCTCCTCAGTAGATGCATACTCTTGACCACGAAGGAAATCCCTTATGATCTTCATTTCTCTTTTCGCTAATCCGTCCGGGAATGCTTCCATTCATTTGTAATAGATGATAATGCTTCATTCACTGACATGCCCAAATTACTAGTACCTGGAATCGTTTTTGCTCAAATGAACATTCTTATGCGCCAACAAAATTTTGCAAACCGACGCTTCTTTCCATCTTGAAAATTCCCAACATTTACTTTCTTGTCAATGTAATAAACAATTTCAAAAGCTTCATCCAAGGCTCGCAATATAGGTTCTGCAAGAGTAAATGGTACGGAAAGAGCAACAATTTTTACGAGGATGACCATCGACAAACATGAGAGTTTATAATAATACCCTTGGCCTTACCAATTTGCTGCAACTTGTTTAAAAGAGTTTGCGGCGGGTGACGAGTTCGAGGTCTGGATAACAATTGGACTAAATAGTTCGGGGGGCTTCTGTTGCTTAGATCTGTCCATTTATTCATGTCCTCCACAAGTCTCCTCATTATCCAATTTGGAAAGTGTTTTGTGGGACTGAAAACCTCTCTCAATTCTGTTTTCCATTTTTCTAACACAACAGCATTGCTGCTGTTAGTTGAGCTTGCATGACAGCAATAGCCATGGAAAGTACACATTATTTTTCTGAAAATGGAGCGGACACAAAGAGGTGGCACTTCAAGAACAATAAAAGTCAATAGAACCGTGAAGAGAATCACCCCTTTAAGAAGGAGATGCAAGAAAATAGGTATTGAGACCCTTTGCAGCTTTCTATTATTGGCAAGAGATTGCAAGGAAAATATCTCAACCTCAAAATACATATCAGCATAATTAAATTCAGTTGTAGCATTATTATTCAAGTTAATTGTAGGATCAGATACCATTACGATCCATCGAAAGGTAGTGGATAAGCTTATTACTACAACTGTGATAATTTGCGTTACGAGTATGATTGATATTGACCATCCATAGTCAGAAATACCTTCACATGTTTCAGACTTATGGGCGAGCAATCGCAAGGTCGCTTGCAACAAAACTGTTAAACAAAGGAAGCAAATCATCACCACACTGAAAACAGTCTCACTTGATCCTCTTATAAAATATTGAGGATTGCTGATTGAACTACTCATATACCATAATTTTACTTGGTGTAGCAAACTTGATGATTCTTCTCTCTTTTTGAGGGTATTTTTCATGGTCTCATTAAAGTTGATCTTTTCATTTATCACAAGAGAAGTGTAAGCCCAGAGAACAGGCAAGAACAACAACATGCAACATAGAATCATGATGTGCTCCACAATGAATGAGAAGATCACCCCGTGTAAATTTGTATGCATATGTTGACTGCAATAGTCACAACAAAGAGACTTAGAGCAATCATGTTTGAAATGCTCTCACTCTCTCCATTAATTGCAAGCGAAGGCACAAGGAAACACATACTTGTACATACCATAGTTGTGCCAGTGAGCTTTGATAATTGGTCACCGGCGCTTGGCATGTAAGTAGTAAGATCGACAGGGAGTTTTGAAGCAATCGCAAGGAGAGTTAAAGTGGCAGAGTTCAACGAAAACCACTTGCAAGGTATGTATCTAGTCTTACGGCGAAAACTAGAAATTATATCACAAAGCATGAGTATAAGACATACCAATGTGGCACCTGCAATGTACAAGCCAATCAAAGGAATCGGAGCAGAAGAACGACTATCCCCACTAGAGCAGGAAGGCCTTGCCATCTCTTTCCCCTCTAGATCTCTCTTTCTTTCTTTAAATGTACCTTTAACAGGATGAAAGGAAGTTCCAAGAGAGATACTTATATAGTTATATGTATTTGTAAATGAATGCTATATATAATATGAAAGTCTTCTCTCTAATCTTGTCAGTCACTTACATGTTGAAGCATTTTCTTTTATTTTATTTAATTGCTGGTAATTAATGGCAATAGCATTTTTTATTGCAAAAATAATTATATAAATAATTCCAAGAGATGCCAGCTTATTAATAATCTTTTATTATGAAGTGGTTGTATACTTACAAGAAAAAAAAAAAAGATAATATTACAAACATGAGTTAGGTAGATGAATGTATTACATGCTGAAGAATTTAATTTAATTTAACCACTACTTGACAATGAGAAGTTGTTGCTTTTATGTTACTGCAACAATGAGAGTAGCATTAGAATAAATGACCAAGCAAAACTTCTCCTTAAAGAGAAAATATCACTCGTGCAAAGTAATGAAAAGAAAAGTATAGCAGTATGTCTAATTTACTATTTTGAATATATTATACCAAGTAGCTATTTTACATTAAAAGCACAAAGCAAAAGCAAAAGCAAACAATCACCCTTGCATTGTTTTGCTTTCTTTCTTCTTTTGACTGCTTTGTGTGAGAAACAACAATTTATTGAATCTCACATAGATGTTCTTTTGAAAATCAATCAATGTATCATTTATGTATATTTGAATACTATTAAATGTATCTGCATGTATGTTAATGCAAACACATTGAACCCACAAAATCAACAATATAATCACTTGGAACTCAATTAAAAAGAGAGTACATAGCAATCAAACTAACAGTAGCATACATGTATTATTTTGAGAGTTCGAAACAAGGGGATCAAATTAAGAAGCGATAGACATTAGGCCAACACTCAGGAAACTCCCACTGCACTTTATCCTCCAGCGATGAATCCAATTCACAAAGACGCTTTGTGATGAGTCTCGCTCTTTCTTCCCAATCTTCAATTGAACTGTCATTAACTTCTTTAAGCACACAAATGGGTAGTTAAGCAAGGAAATAATGCACCATTTCAGAAAATAGTTGCTCAATAAAATTAGAAAACTTTTCCATCGTTGCAAACTCTTCATCATCGATGACTTCTGCTACCATTAAGGCTTCTTGGATCTGCATTAGATCCCCACCTTCCCAAAGAAGTTTTGCCAATTGTCATTTCCTCGAATCAGCTTTTCTACATTCATTTTCTTATCAATGTAGTAAACAACATCTAAAACTTCACGTAGAGCGTCTGTCGTAGATCTAGTCACAAGAATTGATGGAACACTTGCAGCTACAACTTTTACAGGCACAACCATTGACAAGCATGTCATTTTGTACCTTATTTCCATAGTCTTAAAATTTCCTATCTGTCCACTTATGTTTCCATTATTTTCATTTTTTTTTGCATACTCTTACCAATGTTGATGAACTTGTTTAGAAGTTGTGGCGCTGTAGAGGGACGAGATCTTCTTGATAGCATTTGAACCGTATGATGATACGGATGGGGATCTCTTTTAACATTCATCCACTTATTCATGTTGTTTACGCAAAGCATGAACACCCGTTTAGACAATCCATCCAGTATTTTGAACTCGAACTGTCCTCTCCATGAAACCAAGGACACAGTATCCTCTTTATCTTCGTGCGCGCAACATCCAAGCTTTCTTTGAATTCCTCAAAGATCCATGATACAACAATGGTAATGGCAAAAATAGGGGCATGGATTATGATTAGGAAGATTGTCAAAACCAACTTAAGTTACCTAATCATTAAATTTTGCTGGTAGCATTTGTTGTTGTATGGTTGCACACCATTAACCTGTGATATCCTTGATTGGAACTAGGCTTGGTACGTATGCATATACATCGCTCCATTTCTTCAAGACACTCTCAAGATCTTCATGTAACTCAAGCTCATCAAACTTGCAACTTTCAGTGTCATACAGAACTACTTTAGGACGAGACACATGTTTAGGATGACACTTATGTTCATGTTGCAGTAAAATCGTGCCATCATCAATAAAACACACCATACTCCAAAGTCGAGACCGTTTATACTTATGTTCATGTTGCACACCATACTAATGGAATATCCGAATGACCCACATCAGCCGGATTTTGAGCATCTTCTCTTTGAATATCGTTGTCACGCATTCCGCCATCATGAATACTTGTACTCCCATATAAATTCATCATTATTGGACTTGCATGAAAATGACGCGAAGATGTAGATGTCATGTCAAATGGAAAGGCTTCCATAGCCTCAAATGTCATGTTGTGAAGAACTGAAGGAGTATGTGGAGTCCTAAACTCGTTGAAAAACACTGATGGAGTATACAATGGAGTGTTATGCCTCGAAAGTGTATTAGCATGGAAAGAATGATGAGAAGCTTGAAATGAATTGGGCTTATTATGCATCCGATAATCTGCGTGTACTGCAGTCAAAGTCGATGCAGCTACATCTCTAATACGTGCAATAGATACATCATCACGCAGTGTCAACTGATTAATTGAAGTAATTCCATGTGCCTACATATGAAATATTGATGAAGTTTTATGTGAAAGTACAAGGAAAACAACTATTTGGCAAGGCTTCATAACTGAAAAAAATGAAATTGTACTTACCAAGGCCTCAGCAATAGCTCTACGGGGAGACATGAATCGTCGTGTAATGCGACGATACCATAGCATATACGGGTTGTAAAAGTCCAATGGCTCCTCTAAGATTTCATCAGTTGCAATATTGGAAGCACGTTCGTTCCACATGCAGACATAAGCACTATGCTCTGCGCTCCAATCCTTATCCGTCTTCCCTCTCAAGTCAATCTTATTTAGTTGCATGCTTGTGCTCTATAAATGTGGTATCATTTGTCTGAAACCGAATTGTCGCATGACTCTATCGGGATTATACATTTCGACAACACAGAAGAAAATCAAAGGTGTCCTCGTTCGCCAAATAGCACGACCACTGCTACAGTACGCATGTAGATCCATTATCACTGTCTCAGGATACGGTTCTTATATTACCTGTAGTCAATAAAAACAACTTGAAATAAATAAAATACGCATTTTTCATGATGACATAAGCACTACGTGGAGAAGTAATTCTGTATATCTCTTACTTCATCGGGTGCTTGCATGTCGATCATTTCTCTGTACTTTGTCAGGACGTGCATTGATGTTCCCGTAGTCTCCAAAGCATTTCTCCACCTGCACAAATGAAAAAAAATCACACAATGAATGGATGTCGGCACATGTAGATAAAAAAGAAATTGAAATTATTAGGTGAGAAAATACTAATTACCTATGACCAAATGGAGGTGAAAATAATTTTTCGTTTTGTAAGATGTCGTCTCGAATAGCGTTTTCCATTATTGAAGCAAGAAACGGCAACCTATCACATGCCCATAATTGCAATAAGATGACCGGACCTGCAATCTCTGCTCCATCAATGTCGGCTGCAAGACATAATTGTCTGTATAGGTGAGCCAGAGTTGCACTACCCCAACTGTACTGTCATGCCGTCTCGAAATCCTCCAAAAATTGCAAATATTTGATGTGAACGAGGTTGTTCAACTTGTCTGCAAATAAAGTTCCTCCGAGAAGTTGTAGGATGTATGCTCTTGCATAGCGTTGCAATTCCACATCATTAGCATTGTTTGAGAGGTTTGAAAACCACCTTGAAAGTTGGCGAATTTGAATCCGCCCTCCAGTCCTGTTATTTTCGACGAATGGGAATCCCAGTTGTGTCAAGCATAAGACATCGTAATCTTGCTCGACGCGGCCAGTAATTGGTAATCCATCGACATGCAACCCCAAGATGATTTGTACATCTTTGAGGGTTATAGTCATCTCGCCGACGGGGAAATGAAACGTGTGAGTTTCTGGCCTCCACCTCTCTACAAGGGCAGTTATGAGATGTCAATCAATTGATATGAAGCCTACTCGCGCAGTCTCGTAAAAGCCAGCTTCCTGAAGATGTCCAACTATGCGTTCATCCAGTGGGGTTAGGGTTTCTCCTCATTCCTTCTCTCGCTGCATATGCCGTGGCTGTTTGTGATTGCCTCTCAATCCATCTCAGTGCGCAAACGACTTGTTTGAGGCCGACCTTCTTTGACTCGCTTCCGATATGGATCAGACAGCAACGTGTGGGGAACTCTAGCGTTAGGCCAATAATCTTCATGAGGAATGGGTTGAAAATTCGCTACATAACATTGACTATACACAGACAATCTGTAGTATTACTCGATGTACTGACAGTGATCTATGGCAACACTAGCGCAAACTGCTTGAACATGGGAACATGGAATGCCAAAACACTGTCACTTCATACAAGTGCATCTACGGGCCTCCAATTTCACAACTTGCTTGTTACACCCTTTTCTCAAATGATAGCCACGTGGTGCAGTGATGACTTCAAATGTACCATTCTCACGATTTACTAATGTCACATTGTGCCCTTCAGCCACCTTTCCCCAATGTGACAACTTATTCATTGCGTACGTTGTGTACATTTCGCCCCTTCCTAGGGCTGCACCTATTTCGTCGCGTCTTTTGTTAAAGTACGTCATGACACGGTAAAACGTAAGCTGCACTAAAGCGATGATGGGGTAAAATCGCGCGCCTTTAAGGACCTCGTTAAAGCATTCTACATTTGTGACAAAAAAAATCCATATATGTATTAGCTTGTAAACGTAATAAATGAAACACATTAAGTAATAGTAACAAACGTAATAAATCAAACGTAATACCCGCGAGATTTGTAGTCATCCATCCGTACCGATAACCATTGTCGTATGCGTTTGTCCATTGTGTTCGATCTAGGTCAGCAAACCACGCAATACATTCGGGATTCATTTGATGGAGTTCTTTCATGGATGCCTTAAATTTTTGTGGTTGATGTTGTGCACCCGCCAAGTACACCATATCCTTTAATTCTTTGCTCCCGAATCTCATGTTGAAATTACTGCATATGTGACGGAGACAATCTGTGCTGAGCTCTTTCATGGGTCCATCCATTTCGAAGATTGTTCATTGCCAACAATATACATGGGTGTCGATCAGAAATGACACATATACCATCCCTATCAGTCACATGATGTCGCAAACAAGCCATAAACCATCCAAAGCTGTCTTGACTTCCCTAATCAACAATGACAAATGTTAAAGGAAATACATGACTATTACTATCAACAACAGTGGCTATTATTTGTTTTTGTTTGTATTTTCCATACAAGAATGTGTCATCAATTTGTATCATTGGTTTGCAATGTCTAAAGCCTGCAATAGAAGGTGCGAATGCCCAAAAAACCCATTTGAAGACAATCTCGTTGTTGGCATTAGGCTCGCCATGCCGCCATTCCACACGTGTCCCTTGATTGCTTTCTTGAAAAGCGACCATCTACCGCGGCAACATTTTATAAGATTATTTTCAATCTCCAAAGACTTTAGCAATTGCTTTTTTCTTCCCCAACCAAACTTTCTTATAATGAACATCATAACTGAATTTGTCTTTGATAATCTGATGAAGCAATGGAACTGAGATGAACGGATCTCTTCTCGCCACATTTTTTACCTCACGGCATATAACGGTGGAGTCCAAATGCGCATAATCCTTGGACAGTTTAACATATATGCATGTATGTGGTCCTGCATATGTACTGATCTCAAACCTATGACCTCTTAGGCTCTTTCTCTTAAATCTCATACCAAATTAGTGAGCTACCCAATTGATTTATTAATTTGATTTTTTTTATAACAAAAATACCTTATTTGATTTAATTTTGTAGGACAAACAAGTACACAATCTAAAGTTAGGACATGCATGACGACAGTCTTTTACTATATATTATTAATCACTAATCCACAATCTTGATCTAGCATATATATATATATATATATATATATATATATATATATATATATATATATATATATAGTTATATAATACCTTTACTGACAACCTTTAGTTAAACATTTTCAAGTGTTTCATTTATATAACTCAAAACCATGACATCTGATTAAGAGAGATGGGAGAGTATTATATACGTACACCATCCAATCTTTTTATTTATTTTAGCGAAACCCCTTTAATTTATTGTTTTTTAATTAAGTACCTTATTCTGCAACAAAGAAACTATTATATGCAAAGAACTAAGATGAAGAATGTCATGAGACATTCTTTGTTACAAACAACTTTGAGAACTCTCGTACTATAACTGGCTAGATGTGAACATAAATTGAACCTTTTCTTATAGGCAAAATACAATGCACCAGAATCCCATAATTAAAATGAAAAGTGAGGCCACAAACAAGGAGAAAGTAGAAAATACAATCATAGGTTTTGTACTTATAAGGGCAACACAGTCTTTATATCTAACTCAAAAAGATAGACAAATATATAAAAGCAAATAAAAATAAAAAAATGAATAGAATTAAAGTCTTGATGAAATATTTATCAAATTAAAGTAGGTGATGTTGCAGTCACTACCAACACATCATTATATATTATAAACAACTTCCCTAGCTAGCTTAGAATATAACAGCCCCTAAAGCAACCTTAGAAAGTGACCACCACCAATGTCTCATCTCTTAAGCGCACGCCTAATGTTCTTCCAATTTTTTCTATTAAAGTATTGACATGTATATGGGATTTTTTGCTTGATTAATACCATACCCCCCTAAACCCCAAATCAAACAATTTCTACTCCCCCCTTGGGTTCCCCACATGTTTTACATCTCAATATGGGTCAATGACATATATCCACACTAATTAATGTATACATTGTACTATATTAAAATTAAACTTTCTAGCTATTTAATTAAAAAATTGCGCGTATTGATTTTTACAAGGTGTATAGAATTAACATCAAGTAATTGGAAAAAAAATTAAAAATCCCTGATATAACTCACATCAACTAATTGGCAAAAATAAAAATATATACCAGATAAAAAAAAAAAAACAGCCCCGAGATAAAAAAAAAAAAAAAAAAAAAATTTAACAACCAATAGTACATGAACCACATGAAGAATAAACAAACAAAATCCCCAAACAAGTTGATCTTACAGAGTTGTATACACAGATTGAGTTCGGGTGGGTTGCGGTTCAGATCTGAAGTTGAAGATGGGGAGAAGATCTTCACCAATGGAGCCAATCTGGTGGAGTTGAATGAAGAGTTGAGTTCGTTCAGTCCGGAGAGTTGAAGGAATGAAGAGTGGAGTTGTTCGTTGGGGGAGTTGAAGGAAGGAATCGTTAGGGGAGTTGAAGGAAAGAAGGAAAGTAAGTAACAGATCTGGATCTGTCTCTGTTTTGTTCAGTGGAAATCGTGACCTCGGGTCACGATTTGCCGATTTTCCAACAAAAAAATGTCTTGTGGAAATCATGAGCTCGGGTCACGATTTCCTTTTAAGTGAAATCGTAACCCGAGATCACGACTTCTCTCCATATAAGAAAAAAATAAAATAAAACGTGACGTGTCAGTTATGTGGCAGTGACGTGGCCAAAAGTGTGTTAGTTTTGAAAATATTTTGGTGGGTGTGTTGGGTTGATAAATTTTATCCCTAAATGTACTAATCAAGCAAAAAAATCCCTCATATATATTTACAATCTTTGCCATTATTCTTTATTTACATCATTTAATAATTTTCTTTTCCTTTCACTTAGGCTAATTCCACCTCTAAGTAATTAGGTATCATATAATACACGCATTAGTCACACTAATACACAAATACTATACATATCTATTAATTTATTTTTATGTTGTGATTATATTATAGATTTGAAAAATTTGGGGCGTTACAGTAAGTGACTTTTTCTTGGTTATCATTTAAATCACTCTAAAGGCTTTTTCAATGAAATGTTACATTCAAGGAAAATACAACCATATATTTCACAACAAAATGTAAGAAAATGATCCATTTTAACAAACAAACACATGTATTTTTACGAATGAAGAAAAATGATTTACCATAATTTGCATATTTGAGTAAATTACCTACTAAAATGGTAAACACTTACAAATTTTCCAATGCCTCCCATGCCAAAGATTTGAATTAGATGTTGTGTCTACTTCAAATTGAACCTGTTTGCAAACAAAATGTATAACAATGACATGAAGAATCTCAAATAGAGGATTCCTACAATTCGAGGAAAAGAAGAGAATTAACCGACCTGCACCTCTATTTTACCATCCGATTCGGCATTAAAGGTGACCACTTGTTCCATCCAATGCTCCCGTTTGCCAATGAAATAACCAAGTGGTGGCGGGTAAGTTGGCATGGAAGCTAAATTGGCCGACCGACCGACCGACCGTCCGTCCGTCCGTCCGTCAATAGTAATTGTTTTTTTTTTTTTGGCCTATTACCAACAATTTAGCAAATCATTTAAGCAATCAATTAATTGATCAGATTTCTTAAAAAAATAGTTATGCAAATAAAACTTAAATTCTTTGATAAATCATAAACAACCGGTTCTTTAATCCCAAAAAAAAAAAAAAAGTTGATCATACAATGAATTGACCCACAACTAAGCAAGTAAATTTCCTACTTGTCAGTACGTTAATCCAAAGTCGCCAGCCCAAAATCAAAATAATTCACAAATTTACAATAAGAGAGATGGAAATCCTAATATTAATACTCAATTGGCTAACTAAATAAAAACTTGACCTCTTCTAAAAAAAAAAAAAATTAAAAAAAAAAAAAAAAAACCTTGACCTAAAACAATGCACTAAATCCCAATCACGAACTCACAGAGTATAGTCAAAGTTGTATACCTAGGTTTGTAACCTCAATCCCAATCATAGAGTTTGTTGGAGTTGGTGAAAGAGAAGTAGAGAGTACTCAAGACAGGGAGACCAGATCCACGAACATGTGATTGGGATTTGGGTAAGCATACTCATAATATTAAAAGCATGTGAGAGGCATGACATAGATCAGAAAAACGACCATGAACGGGGCCTTCTATATTCTTGACTTCTTGTTCGATTGATTTTGAAGAGGTAATGTGTTTCCTATTCTACTAATTTTTCTACAGTGGCCTCAAGAGGGTTTTGCTCGGTTTAAGAGGGGGGAATCCAGGAGTGAAGATAGAAGAGGAGAAAGAGCGTGCAAAGTAGGGACGTGCAAACCGCGCTTTGGTGTGACGCCCTTCAAACCGCTAAGTGCACCAACAAACCGAGGGTTAAGGGGTTGACAGTTTTGCATACAACAACAATTAATGACAACAAAGTCTTTGAAGCCTAGTTTGGTGAGAGCAACACTCAACTCTATCAAAGCCGAAACTGATTATTGCGTTTTAAATTGCAAAAACATGGAAGGGAAGCCATTTAAGGTTTTTCTTTATTTTTACATCACTTATTATGCACAACTTGCATTGGAAAGTTCTTAAGTGTGGCATATTATGGATCTAAATAACATTACCACAACTTCACAGCCCTAAACAACATTACCACAGCTTCAAACGACATTGAAGTGAAAAAAAGAAAAAAGTCTCAACAGTAATGATCGAAGAACGAACCTCACAGCCCTAAACAACATCACCACAACTTCAACTCAAAGATCAAAAGAATTGAAGTGCCAAAGATCAAAAGAATTGAAGTGCCGAGAGACATGAATCAACGAAAGAATTGAAGTGCTGAGAGACACGAATCAACAAAAGAATTGAAGACTCAAAGTGGTGATATGAGGTGAGCAAACGGGAAAAAGCAGAGAGAGGGGGCAAGGGCTTGGCAAACCGCGATGCAAAGCCATGAGTATGAGTGACGAGGGTGTCGTGATGGTAAAGTGAGATAGAGTAGAGAGGGATAGCGGGCAAGGGCTTCACTGGCGAGGGAAGACAGAGAAGAGAGAATGCATCTAGATGATGGGGATGAGTGTAGGGTGAGCATGGGATGGAAAACAAAATGCATTTGAGTACTAAGGCTAGGGTTTTAAGGGTGAAGATGATGGAAAATCCTAAAACATCACTAAAATAGGTTAAGTGGGACCCACGTTCCAACCTTTTCCTCCTTTCCCTTTCTCATTTGGAGCTACATTTTCAGATTTTGTAAACAACCCCATAATGTGAGTTTAAAAAACTAGACCATACCAAAACAACTTGGTTGGTTTGGGCAGTTTTAGGGAGACTGTTGCACCTAGACACCCCCCTCTTACAAAGGGAAGAGTCTATTGCTTGCTAGAGAAAGTTGTAAGCAACAACATATTAGTTATCCGACTATCTAACATTCCCACACCTTCTCCACCACATATTAGTTATCCGACGATGGCCAACTCCACCAGATCTCATCCTCATTCTCAAGTTACGTTACCACATTTGGTTTCGTAATCATTTAGAATTTGTGTTATGGCATTGGTAGGGTCTCTTTGCATGATTACAAAGTGTTTCATTGATTACTTATAATTTCTAATCAATTGACATAGCATATCCTCTTGCATTGGCAGCAACAATCAATGGATTTGGCAGGTAATCTTCTCTACAAGTGTATTTCAAAAACTGAGTAAACTGTGTTGTTATTAAGTCACAGAAATTTGTTTGGCCTGGGGCATTGAAGAAGAGTTGAAAAAGATTCAACACACTTTGAGTACAATTCATTGTGTAATAGAAGATGCATGCAGAGAAACAGCGAGAATACAATAAGCAAGTAAGAACTTGGTTGAAAAGGTTGATGGGCGTACGTTCTCCATGATTTTGAAGACACGTTGGACAAGCTTGCATACGATACCATGATGCACAAATTAGAAACCAATGCCGACACATTAAGTGACACCTCCTTGTTCTCTACTCTCTATTTGAGTGCATATCAAATATATTAAAAATATTGTGTGATGATTTTTGTGCCAAAACTGAAGAGAAAATTCTCAGTGATTCACATAGTTGGTTCGGGAGGCATTGGCAAGACTACAATTGCACAATCGGCTTTTAACGATGAAAATGTGATGTTTAATTTCAATCTAAGGGGATATATGTTGCTAACGATACCGGCTACAAAACACTCTTGAGTGAAGTATTTTGAGTAGGGGCAGGGAAACCACGGTTTGTGGTGAAAATCATCAAACTGCCACCAAAGCGGAGGTTCATAATTGATCGGTCTGATTTACAATTTTCCTACAATACATTTTCAAAATTGCAATCAAACCGACCGCGGTTTTCCGGTTTGATCGGTCTGATTTACAATTTTCCTACAATACATTTTCAAATTGATGCAGTTCATAATCAAACTTCAAACCCCTCCCGCCAATTGCCTAAAAAGATCGTTTTTTTTTTCAATATCACTATACAACCTTAACAGAAAAATTGCACCAGCTAAGAAAGAACACAACTTCACTTCAACTAAACAATCGCACATTCAAAAACATCATATTCAAAATTAGGTCACCAATTTTAACAACAAAACCTAATTTTGGCCACTCCGAACACGAAATCAAGTACCTGATAACTCAAAAAAAAAAAAAAAACAAGTCTTACCTGATCGAAAGACTGAAGGACATTTTGGTGAGGTGAGCGATGGCCAGAGAGCAGAGCAATGAAAGAGAAGGTGAGGGCTTGAGCGAGAAGACCAGAGAAGAGAGAGGAGGCGTCGTGGTGGTTTGAGCGAGAGAGGAGGGGAGGGAGGCGTAAAGGCAGTAATACTGTAGAAGTTTAGGTTTTGGAGAACCACGATTTTTATTTAAGGGTAATGCCCTTGCGGACACCAATGATCTTTTTAATTCACTAATGATCTTTTTAATACTGTGTTTAGGACATCTTGAAGTTCATGATTTTTTTTATGTTCGGCCACCCAAACCGAACATAAGCCACGGCTTGCATGACCGAACATCGTGCTTATGTGCAGTCAGCTCCACTGAACAATAATAGAGCAATTGGAATTTTATGGAACAAATTCTTGTTGTTTCTTTTTAGGGTACAAATGCATGCATTCCATAAGAGTAGACTACAGTGCGTGTTCACTCATAATAATCCATTAAAGACGAGGGATGAGATCGTACATTGAGCTCAAAAAGTTGGAAAAGAAAATGAATTTGTTTTGTTTATCAATCATTCTAATAAAGGTAGTCTTCTGTGTGCTCACGATCTTCCTTATGCTCATGAGATCGCAGTACTTCAACAATATCATTCAACTATCTCAATCTGTGATGTGCACTCGCACTGGTTTAAGTTGAGCATGGTTCCAGATAAAGAGGCAATGTTACATGAAATCATATATATGAAGGTTGTAGAGAAATTGTTGAGAAGTTACAAAATAGCGATGATGTTGCACGAGCATTCATAGTGCAGAAAGTTCACGAGATCATCACTCCGTCTGCAACCACTATTTCTACACCCGAGGAAAGAGTGACGAAATAACAAAAAAATCAAAATCTCTAACACTTTTACTAAGCGAGATCATTCACAATAAGTACACCCTTTCACAACATGCACATGAGACAATGATACGTTCTAACAAGAAGAATGTACCATCATTACAGAGGCCCAAGACAAAATCGCGAGTAGGTTGATACAAATTTATGGAATGTATGACAGATCTTTTTTTTGTAGTTTACTTGAAGGATCAACTGCACCGTGGATGCACTAGAACAATTTCGATATTTAATAGAGGTTTTTAAACCCCTATTAAAGGGGGTGTTATTAAATAACACTTAATTGATAAGAGTTTAAAAAACCTCTATGTTATACATGTATTAAAAATTAAAACATGACACATTTTCACATGACATTTAATAACACTCTATTTAATATGGTTTTAAAACCTCTATTAAAGGTCAAAAATGTTCTAGTGATGACATTGTCACATTAAAGAATTGAATAATGTGAAATCTGGTGACTAGTGTTTTTGTTTAGGCCTTTAGATATCAACATTTTGCCACACAATAATATTTTGATGTTCGATATGGAACTTACTTGTATATGGGTTGATACTTGTACATGTGAACTTACTTTTGACAACATTACATTTGACAACATTATTTTAAATCCTTACTCTTAATTGTGAATTCCAATCAAGAAATACAAGTAAACAAATAATGTTTAGCAATTCAACTGGTGAGAACAATTTTTGTATAGGTCTGGAGGGAATTTCGATAAATTAAGACAGAATAAGAAGAGAAGAGAAGATATATATATCTATCATATATATAAAAGCACGAATCACAAATTTTTGAGTGGTAATGAAATTTACTTATTTGCCCATATATTTTTTTAATCTCCAAATCAACATTTTCTTTTGTATCCAAATCAAACTCTAACTCCTTATCAATCCAATACACGTTTTTTTTTAATCTCCAAATCAATCATGAACTCATTCTCATCAATCCAATACATTTTTTTTGAGAAAGTAATGTCCTAGCATGATTAGCTTGTTTTTTCATTCACATCTTATCTCAATCACAGTAGAGAATATTGATAAGCTAAAAAAAGTACTTGTATTTCTAATTTTTAAATTTTAATTACAATTTTAAATTTTGTTAATAAATTCTTAGAAATTAATTCCGCAAGCGAAGCGAAGCGGGGAATAGTGTGTAGCACGTCTTGAAACTAGTATATATATATATATGTAAACATAATAATCTGTGAGTTACGTTGAAAGTTATTTTTTTGGTAAAAAAAATGAAAATAAATTAAATTAAATTAAGAAATGGTTCATGCTTCTCATAGGCCCAATCTAATAACTCTATCATGGATAAGTGATGTACCTAACTTGTTCTTAAAGGAATTATGTAATGTAGTCCAAAAGATAAAAATGTATGGCTTTTTATTGAATAACTAGGAGTGCTTTGACCCAATTATATATAGGATTTGCATTTATTGCACATGTACAAGCACACATTTATATTTATTTTTGATTTGATAGAAGGGCAAAAGCACAAAAATAAAAGAACTTGAATAATGAACTTCTCACTTCAAATAAAAAAAAAAAGAAAACAAAGCTTCTTATATCTGTAACAAAAGTCTTAATATGAACTTTAAAATCAAGTTACAGTCTATGATTTATCTTATAAAAAAACAGTGCTTGATTTATGTTTCCATTTTCACAATGTTACAAGAAATTTTTTTGTTCATCTCTCTCTGTGTATTCTATCGAGCACATAGAAAAGACCCATGAGCTGCAAACATCCCATACTTCGGAGAGAAACACTAGTAAACAAATAATTAGATGAACTAGAGAATTGTTATGTAAGAAACACAAATCCCAATAGTAACATAAAATGTCATGGACTTCTTTAACAACTAAATTCATAGGAACAATAACATAAAAAGATCTCTAACATAAATCACACCGAAAGAAATTCAAAATGCAAATGAGAAGACAAGTCGTGCTATAAAGGTCTAATTATTTTTGACGCTTTTTACTATAGAAGATCATGCCCGAATTTGAAAAATGATCTCCACACACTACGTTTGATAAAACCATGGCCATGCGCGACTTTTAAGGAACCCTATCTATGCACGACTTGTGATGAATCATGTTTACGCCGACATCTGATGAACCTTGTCCACCATCTGACTTATCTATATATATATATATATATATACATATAAAAGTCGGAGGAGAGAGAGAGTTTAAAAGGTACCTCATCTCACCATTTTATTTTTCTATTTTTCTCGATTTTCTTATTTTTTGTTATTTATTTATTTATTATTTCAAGAGATATAATTATACATTATGTCTACATTTATTAATAATTAATAGTGATTATTTTATCATTAATAGATTGAGTACGTTGAACTTGAAATCATAGGTAAATACAAGAAATTGAGTTATTTTTTGTTATTTATTTATTTATTATTTCAAGAGATATAATTATACATTATGTGTACATTTATTAATAATTAATAGTGGTTATCTTATCAATAATAGATTAAGTACGTTGAACTTAAAAATCATGGGTAAATACAAGGAATTGAGTGTAATTAATGCAAGTTACATGCTCCCTATAAATTTCAACTATCATCCATTCTTTTTTCAATCGACTTGGTTTTTTTTTTCCTCCATCTTTCAAAAAATCACAAAAAAAAATCAATTTTATTATACATAACCTTAGATTCCTCCAGTTCTCAACCAATTATCACCCAATAAATTCAAGATAGGATCGATGGATTTCAACATCGCCTGTACATTCAAAAGCTGTTCTACTTACCCATAGCTTCATGCATCCGGTGATATAAAAACCATTCACAACGCTTATAAGCTAAACCACTTTTG
The DNA here is from genome assembly GCA_039657365.1 of Stephania yunnanensis. Taxonomy (NCBI): domain Eukaryota; kingdom Viridiplantae; phylum Streptophyta; class Magnoliopsida; order Ranunculales; family Menispermaceae; genus Stephania; species Stephania yunnanensis. Next base: position 9,311,637 of record CM077582.1, read on the forward strand.
ATCGTCATCCTTTATGTATATTTGCTTTACATTGGATCTAATCATTTGGTATGTTTTCCATAAGTTCAAGACTGAAGTGAATCATTATATCTATAACACAAATCAATAATCACGTGACCTTTATGTTGCCTTTGTTATGTTGTCTTTTGGTTTAGATTCTTCAATTGAAGTGAACAGACAATATGGATGAATTTATATTTAACGGTTATAATGGATCAATATACAATACTGCATGGGATTACTATTGCTTAAAGATATTGTTCACTCCATAGAAAGGTAGAAAAGCTAAAGAAAACAATATAGTGTTTTGCTATTTCTTATTATTATTGTTCTTTTATGAACCTTTCGTTTGACTCAATGAGAATAACTATGAATAAAGTGTTTTTTTTTTTTTATTATTATTATTATTATTATTGCGAAGCACAGGGAAACGACTAGTTAGTAAATAAGGTGCTCCCAAGAAGGTAAAGAATGTACGCCCTCCTTTTCTAAATCATTGTGGGACATGAAGAAGTGTCTTTTGCAATACCAAATTTCTCTGCAACCAATTCAATTTAACCACATTTCCTCTAACTATGGTGAGTTCTTTGGTTGCTTCGACCTCCGTGACATTAAAAGCTTTTTGAAATAATTGAATTGGTTCAATAAACCCCTCCGGAATCTCCAACATGAAAGTGTGCAATTTTGAGGGATTCTTGTGAGTAAATGTATCTTATTATGTAACATTGTTTTGCCATATTGTACCCACCCCTAATTTTGAGGAATGAAAGTAAATTGACAATTGCTACTAAAAGTATCATGCAAAAGAGCATTATGGAAAAATTAGATAAAGGGAAAGAATTTTTTGATGGCTTTAGATGATGTATGCCACGCTGACGAGTGGTAGGACATACAAATACTACTCAAGTATAGTATGAAAGGAAGCAAAATTAAAGGAAGCAACGTTGTTGTTATCATGAGAGCCGACAAAATTGCAAGCGCTGAGAATAAATAGAGGATATAGTTGTAAAACTATTACTTGTCTCATAACTTACGAATTAATTACAAAAGTTACTAAAACCCTTAGACCCTGTTTGATCGGAGTTATATGTAAGGTGTAGGGATTGACTTACCTAAGTCTTGGCTTAAGAAGAGATAGGTATTTTATTTAAAGGTGTTTAGTTCAAGTACCCGTCTTTTGATATTAGTCTTTAAAGTAAAAAAAATTGGTAAAAAGTCTTAAATATCCATCTTTATTTTTCAACAACCAAATCCAATTTTCTCATCCAAAGTTTGGACACCTACAACGAACAAAATTTGAAATCAAATACAATCTCCCTTTCTTTCATTTGTTTCAGAGAATAAGAATTGTATTGGTGGAAAACTAATTCACTACATTCTAAAATTAAGGAAAAACCACCAAGCTACTTCAATCAACTTCTTGATTGGGACTTCTCCTTCTATTAATTTGGATTCCCACTTCTCTCTTTCACGTTCTGATTCACTCACTCTCGCCCCTCCAACACATTATCCACCACTCCAGCATATTCTCAACACAATTGAAGAGAAAAAAACAAAACTACAATTAATTAATTAATGGGAAGACACTCCTGTTGCTACAAGCAGAAGCTGAGAAAAGGGCTGTTGGTCACCCAAAAAGGATGAGAAGCTGTTGAGGAAGATAACGTGAGGGAGGACGATGCCGTCCGAACTGGGCGCGGCAGCAGATGTAGGAGACGAGGAGAATGTTGGAGAGGATATGAGGAGGCCGTGGGCGATGGCGATGGGGTAGCCCAGGCCGAGGTCGCCCAGGCTGCGGAAGAACCCGGAGGAGGCGGAGGCGGCGGATGAGGTGGAGTTGGGCGTGAAAAGGAGGTGAGCTGTGAATGAGAGGTCATTGAGGAATTTTACCGTGGGGCGGGCTCGACTTTTCATAAACAATGTAAATGACGCTTATCTAAAGACAGGGTACCCCTTTTGTTTAGGTAAGGTTGGATTTGAGTGCTTTGATAACACCATGTATTAGCTAACACTCGAATTAAACACCGACTTTATAGCTAATCCTAAGCTTAGATAAGCTAGCACTCGAACCAAACAAGCCCTATAGTCATTTGACTTTCATTTGTCGTTACAAATTTGATAAGAATTTGTACTTATTGTGAAAGTTGAAAAGTTCACCCTTAAGCCTATAAAAATGTACTTGTACCATCAAACAACATATCAAATAGTTCTAAGGCTTATGAGGGTGATAGATCTTGATGTGGTTTTAAAAGACTAAAAGCTTCCGTAGATAATTCTCTATTTGATTTATTTTTTATGTTAAAAGAACTCTTAAATGTGGTATCATAGCCTAGATCAATAGAGTTTTCCACAAATTCATTTATGCTTAACTTGTTGATCTGGCCGGTTTGATATCGAGCTGATCCAGCTAATTTTTTGATCATTTGTTCTGACTGGAATAGAAAAAAAAATTGGTATACACAAGTGAAATCAAGTTTGTGCAACCAAATTCCAACAGTAAATCAACTGCCCAAACCTGATTTACTAATATAAAATATAAGAATGTGTATTATATATTTTTGTTAAGTCGGCCACCAGAGTGCAAGTATTTCAGATTGTCGGTTACCTCATATTACTTGAGGTATATTTTTAAATCAACTTACATTGTTTTTTGAATAATTAGAATTACGTTTTGCATTTTCCCTCTAACTAACGTTGTATGTATTTGCAGGGATGGGTGTACGACCATTTCAAACTCGGGTTCGCTACACTCAATGCAAAATACGTGGACTACGTACAACCTCGTGTCTATAAATGGATTCAAAAGCACGAGACTGTGATAAATATTTACAATGTTGGGTCCACCGGCCAAGCGAGGTGAGTTACTTAGTCAATCTTGTTGGTAAATGTTAAATTTAGTTTATGGTTACTAATTATGGTTGTCTATGTTCGATTAGGTCACTTGAGACCCTTATGTTAATTACATGGATAATGGAGTTGTGCACGCGATGGCCTTCTATAGTGGCATATTGAAGTACTTGGATGTGGTGGAGCCCTACCATCCGGAGAGGATTCTGAGACAGTTTGGCCACGTGCAATTTATACCAGATCAACTATACCGCCCATTGGAAGCACATCGAGACCCATCTACACTCAAATACTCTGTCAAGTATGAGTTCCAACAAGACAATTGGGAATGTTGGCGTAAACATTTGTTGGCCCCCGAAATTCACGGTGACAAGGCACAATTCGAATTTTTGGCTACAACGGACTATCTACCTTGGTTCCTTAAAGCGTCTCACCCAGTGATCGTTAACTCGAGCTATGAAGATGAAGACATGGTTACCACAACCATCGCTGACAATGAGCTATTAGAGGTATTGAATGTGTTATAAGTATTATGTAGAAGTGTTTGACATTTCTTGAAAACCCGTAATTTTTTACATTAACATATTTCTTTTTGCTTTCATTAGTGTAATAGGTGTGCGTTGGACGCGGCATTACGATGGATAGACTCCCCGCCGGAGTTGTGTACGTTAGAGTATGTGAGGAAAATGACAAGTGACGTCGTCAATTTCCTTTCAAAGAGGAGTTTCGGTCCTACCACCACCACTACAATCGGCACCGCCGCCGCCGCCACCGACACATCAACCCCTACCCAAGCAGGCCCTATGCCGTCCCAGCACAATAGCACTACTACACATTCCACTCCAGCTAATGCTCCACCGCCAACGGTCGATGCTCGCCCCCCAAAGAAAATGCATAACAAGGAATACAGAAGAAAGAATTGAAGAAACCAAAGCAACGAGGGAACTTGTATAATGTTGGCCCTAGGAACTTTTACCGTTTTAGTTGATTATGGAACTTTTAATGTTTTAGTTTTTTTTTTTTTTGATTAAGGAACTTGTAGAATGTCGTTTGAATGTTGGACTTGTTTGAATTTTGAATGACGGATTATAGAACTTGTATTGTTTTACATTAAATATTTGACTGTTGTCTATGTTTTGGTGCTATTGTTAGTGTTGAGATTTGTTTTTAATAATTTTTGTTCACATACATGTTCATTTTGTGATAAAGAAAAGAGTCTCGGATCTTCAGGGATAAGACTGGAATGAAATTATTTGTGTCGTACAACCGAAATGTTCCAAAAACTCTCGGGTATGTGCCTCCGAGAGCTTCGTATGAGCCTCGTTGACTACTAACCGAGAGTTATGTAGACAACGAAATTTGGTAATGTCTCGGTTAGATGCGAACGAAAATACCTATCACAGATTGGTTAGTTGGCGACGAAAATAATGTCATAATGTCGGTTCCAGCATAACGTGAGGTGACCGGTGACCTAATTGCATGAATTATTATATTCTCAATATGTAGTAACCGAGACCATGGTGGAATTCTCGGATGTACATGTTGTACCCTAGTAGTCTCAGTAAGATGTCGACCATAACCCATCGTAACTACGCTAATAAACTCGATAGTGTCTCGGTTATGCATGAACGAAACTAAACGTTTAGTTTCGCCTTGAAGGAATCGAGAATCGTCCTGTTAGGTCATGCACGGGTCAATGAATCGTATTTGTAAACCAGCATATTACATAGCAAAACATTTCTTTCGAAGGTGTCATACCGAGAAGGTTGGATAATTTTCGGTTATTGAATGCCGATACGTATGCATGAGTTACGGACCGGCTTGGCCGAGAGTTAATTTTTGCACAATTACAAATCATAACATATTAATATTAGCTAACCGAGAAGCATATACTTAAAAACTTTTATAACAATTAACTTTGATACATATTTATTGAACACAAAAATTCTAGGCACATTGAAGTCTACACATCAAAACTTTAAACGTTAAACACGATTATTTATAACTAAGGGAAAACTAAATCTACTATGAAAAGCGTGCCTTCTTGAGAAGTTATAACTGACACGATTTCTCGAATTATGAATCCATCACGCCAACTTTTAACGCACTCCTCAGCATACATTTCTCACGATTGATATAATGATAACATCGGTGCATTCACAATCAACTTAACCTATCAAATACAAAGTAGAACAATAATCTATTATCATATGATCAAAAGATGAAAAAACACAATTCACACAAATTATACAAACTTACCTTAACCCAATCGATATTCCTATCATTAATTATGACAATGATAATTCGACTATGTAACGATGACAGTAGAACGTTACATAGAGGAAGAAATGTCAAGCGACTACCATGCGATAGGTTTACTAGAATGACATTAAATGTCGTCGATATTAACAGACTCATCTCTGGTATGTCAATCATTCGTCAAAAAAGGCACTAATATGATTATCCGGACAATACACAATAGTTTTGCCATTTTCGTAACTCGTTCCAAGCACTTCTCGCAAAATGTTTTCATACCCGATTATCTCGTCAAATATCCTTCTACGTACTATCTTCCAACCATCGACATCGAAAAGTCCAAGCCCGGAGACAACACACTGATATCCACAATTACTATCGCCTATAACATCAATAGTGCTATCAACATACGGCAATAAATCCGATTATATGCAATGAGAATAATCAATCTTAGATACACTTTGAGTTTGCCAACATTTACGACGTATTTTAAGGCCCACTTTATTTTTCTTCTTTGTCGAACAAGAAGCATCTTCTGTCGAAAGTACTTACTCAAATCCGTTAAGAAATCTTATCGTCGAATTATCGTCTTCATCGTGTTTCATCTATAATCTTATCTTCTTTTCTCTATTCAACAAACTTCCAATTGAAGACTCCGATGTCATTCCATTTGTCTTTATTTTTATAAGTGTGAAAACTCTCAGTGTAAATGAATGACGACTAATCTCCCTAAGCTGCTGAATAATCTTGATGGGATCATCATTTTCAATGCAAGCATAAAACTTTTGTAACACTCTTTCAATCTCATCGTTCACATTATACCAAAACCGATCCATAAGATTCTTTGGTATCATACTCAATTTTCACCAGTACACATGAATATCCTCGAGAGGGATATGTGAACTAGCAAATTTATGAAAATTTAGCTCGTGTGCACAAAGAAGACTATGTGTGGTACGTATCTCACAACCACAACGAGTAGAGTCATGTCCAACATCCTCTCCACGTTCGAACTCATCTATAATTAATTTAAGCGTCATTTGAAAGACATAACCACGCAATCGTCGATAAAACCCATCAAAATATTCATGTTGCACCCCATTCAAATTAAGCTCAAATGATGCCTTGATGTTGTTATGTTGGATCCTAAGAAGACCATCAACCACTCTCCGCAAAGTTTCAAAATTTGTCTGATTGTTGCAAAGATGTAGCTTCAGAATTGAATGCACAGACTCAAGCCTATGTGTCGTCGTTTCCCCAAAGTGCATAATTCGATCTGTCCATCCCTGTACAAATTTCTCCTTGTAGATCTTCACACATATGTTATCCAAGTAATCAGTAAGACCTTTCGCATCACCGAACTCACAACGCAAGTCATTAATCATAAGTTCTAATAAAGCTTCGGACTTAGCATACAACACAATCGTCCATTTATCCATAAAACGAGCGAAGCCTTCGTTATCCACAAACATCTTTTTAGTCTTGGTTAATACTACTTTGTTGATATGTCAATAGCAAAGAAGATGAGACAATGACGAAAATACTTATTCGATATCATAAATAAGGTCTAACTCCCGATCTGTAACAAACACGTCAGGTTTAGGCTACTCATCTAATATAAATATCAAGTTCTCAAATGCCCAAACATAATTTCCATAAAATAAATAAATAAAAGTGGCTAGAAGCCTTAAAAGTGATTTGCATAGCTTGTTAGAGAAGCTAAGCTTTGGTGGACTAAGTCCAACCCTTCCTTTCATCAAAATGAGCTTAAATGCGAGGATGATCTTAGAGCTCACATCAAGTCCATCGTTTATGTCTTTTGCATATATGCCCTCATATATAGGTCTTTTTCATTGATTAGTACATTTAAGGGTAAAAATTATCAACCCAACACACCCACCAAACTATTTTCAAAACTAACACACTTTTGGCCACATCACGCGCCACCTCAAGGGTTTGGTGTGGTCACTGGAAAACGTGACTCGAAGTCACGTTTTCAAGCGGATGGAAGTCGTGACTTGCAGTCACGACTTCCTTCTCAATTTTTTTTTTTTTTTTTAATGTTGGCAGCGAATACCAGATTGATGCTCAACTAATCTCTCGATAGTACATAATTACCTCTCTAAACAAAATCACTTGAATCACTATGAGACTAAGATATTTTTTGAAATATACTAGTTTAATATATTTATGTATAACTTAAATGGCATCCAAACAATATTGATGTGCCCTTTCTTATGGAGCTTCAAATGTTGGCCTTCTTTGCCACATTGTTGTTGATTTCGACCTTATTTGTTTACATCGACTATGGATGAAAAGTTTTAGTTGAAAAAGAGTTAACTTTTGATATTGCCAATTTGTGGCGATGTTCAATATCTCATTGTTTATTTTATTTGATAGTAACTGAAGATTGGAAATCAAATTTCACACCTGAGCACTGATTTTGTATTTCCATGTAATGAAAAAACAATTAAAAACAACTTGAAATGAAAACAACTTCTTCTCCACGTATGGGTCAATGACATATTTGATTTCCAATATTGTACTATATAATGCGGCGATGTTTTTATTGTACTATATATAATGCGGCGATGTTTTTTTTTACTACAGGTAATATGACAACTTCTTCTCCACGTATCCTGAGACGTATATCCACACTAATTAATGTATCCATATTGAGATATATATATCTCAATATGGGATTTATTGCTTGATTAATACCATACCCCCCTAAACCCCAAATCAAACAATTTCTTCTCCACGTAGTGCTTATGTCGACATCAAATTTCACAACTACATCAGTTGTACGATTTGATGCATCCTACTCTGATATATATAAATATATTATGTAGGCTATGGTAACTAAATTCTCCTCCATCTCAACAATGAAGCTTTCAAATGATTTGAAGGTAGAGAACATCGACAAATTGTAAATATTGGAGTGCAAGGTTAAATGGAGTTGTTGTTTCCAATAATAGCAAACACAAAGTTTCAATACAAGAGGTTCATCAAGAAAAAATAAGTTAAAACCCATAAAAAATAAAGAACTTGAAAGTTGAATTGATATAAATGATAAAATTGGTAGATGATCAACTACAAAGCAAAAATGAATAAAGAGAAAATGTCTTATAACAGTTTAGAAAAAGTCATAGTCTGACCCGAAATAATGACTTCCAGTCCCACACCGTGTTCTCTTTACGACTCGGACATTACGGTTTAAAGCTAGTGAAATATCCGAATGACCCACATCAGCCGAATTTTGAGCATCTTCTCTTTGAATATCATCGTTGTCACGCATTCCGCCATCATGAGTACTATTACTCCCAGATAAATTCATCATTATTGGACTTGAATGAAAATGATGCAAAAATATAGGTGCCCTGTCAAATGGAAAGGCTTCCATAGCCTCGAATGTCATGTTGGGAGGAACTGAAGGAGTATGTGGAGTCTCAAACTCGTTGAGAGGTACTGATGGAGTATACAATGGAGTGTCATGCCTCGAAGTTGTATCAGCATGGGAAGAATGATGAGAAGCTTGAAATGAACTAGGCATATTATGCATCCGATAATCTGCGTGTACTGCAGTCAAAGTCGATGCGGCTACATCTCTAATACGTGCGATAGATACATCATCACCCAGTGTCAACTGATGAATTGAAGTAATTCCATGTGCCTACATATAAAATATTGATGAAGTTTTATGCGAAAGTACAAGGAAAACAACTATTTGGCAAGGCTTCATGACTGAAAAAAATGAAATTGTACTTACCAAGGCCTCAGCAATAGCTCCACGGGGAGACATGAATCGTCGTGTAATACGACGATACCATAGCATATACGGGTTGTAAAAGTCCATTGGCTTCTCTAAGATTTCATCAGTTGCAATATTGGAGGCACGTTCGTTCCACATGCATACATAAGCACTATGTTCTGCGCTCCAATCCTTAAATGTACTAATCAAGTAAAAAATCCCTCATATATATTTACAAGCTTTGCCATTATTCTTTATTTACATCATTTAATGATTTTCTTTTCCTTTCGCTTAGGCTAATTCCACCTCTAAGTAATTAGGTATCATATAATACACGCATTAGTCACACTAATACACGAATACTATACATATCTATTAATTTATTTTTATGTCGTGATTATATTATAGATTTGAAAAATTAGGGGCGTTACAGTAAGTGACTTTTTCTTGGTTATCATTTAAATCACTCTAAAGGCTTTTTCAATGAAATGTTACATTCAAGGAAAACACAACCATATATTTCACAACAAAATGTAAGAAAAGGATCCATTTTAACAAACAAACACATGTATTTTTTCGAAAGAAAAATGATTTACCATAATTTGCATATTTGAGTAAATTACCTACTAAAATGGTAAACACTTACAAATTTTCCAATGCCTCCCATGCCAAAGATTTGAATTAGATGTTGTGTCTACTTCAAATTGAACCTAATTGCAAAAAAAAATGTATAACCATGACACGAAGAATCTCAAATAGAGCATTCCTACAATTCGAGGAAAAGAAGAGATAATTAACCGACCTGCACCCCTATTTTACCATCCGATTCGGCATTAGGGGTGACTACTTGTTCCATCCGATGCTCCCGTGTGCCAATGAAATAGCCGAGTGGTGGCGGGTAAGTTGATATGGAAGCTAAATTGACCGACCGACCGTCCGTCAATAGTAATTGTTTTTAATTTTTTGGCCTATTACCAACAATTTAGCGAATCATTTAAGCAATCAATTAATTGACAGATTTCTTATAAAAATAGTTAAGCAAATAAAACTTAAATTCTTCGATAAATCATAAACAACCGGTTCTCTAATCCCAAAAAAAAAAAAAAAAAGGTGATCATACAATGAATTGACCCACAACTAAGTAAGTAAATTTCCTGCTTTTCAGTACGTTAATCCAAAGTCGCCAACCCAAAATCAAAATAATTCACAAATTTACAATAAGAGAGATGGAAATCCTAATATTAATACTCGGCTAACTAAATAAAAACTTGACCACCTCTCGAAAAAAAAAAAAAAAAAAAAAAAAAAAAAAAAAAAAAAAAAAAACCTTGACCTCAAACAATGCACTAAATCCCAATCACAAACTCAGAGTATAGTCGAAGTTGTATACCTAGGTTTTTTACCTCAATCCCAATCATAGAGTTTGTTGGAGTTGGTGAAAGGGAAGTAGAGAGTACTCAAGACAGGGAGACCAGATCCACGAACATGTGATTGGGATTTGGGTAAGCACACTCACAATATTATAAGCATGTGAGAGGCATGACATAGATAAAAAAAAAAGACCATGAATGAAACCTTCTATATTCTTGACTTATTGTTCGATTGATTTTGACGAGGTAATGTGTTTCCTATTCTACTAATTTTTCTATAGTGGCCTCAGGCGGATTTGGATTTTGCTCTGTTTAAGAAGGGGGAATCCAGCAGTAAAGACCGAAGAGGAGAAAGAGCGTGCAAAGTAGGGGCATGCAAACCGCAGTTTGGTGTGACGCCCTTCAAACCGCTAAGTGCACCAACAAACCGAGGGTTAAGGGTTTGACAGTTTTGCCTACAACAACAATTAATGACAACAAAGTCTTTGAAGCCTAGTTTGGTGAGAGCAACACTCAACTCTATCAAAGCCAAAACTGATTATTGCATTTTAAATTGCAAAAACATGGAAGTCACTTTAGGTTTTTCTTGATTTTTACATCACTTATTATGCCCAACTTGCATTGGAAAATTCATAAGTGTGGCATATTATGGATCTAAATAACATTACCACAGCTTCAAACGACATTGAAGTGAAAAAAAAAAAAAAAGTTTCAACAATAATGATCGAAGAACGAATCTCACAGCCCTAAACAACATCACCACAACTTCAACTCAAAGATCAAAAGAATTGAAGTGCCGAGAGACACGAACCAACAAAAGAATTGAAGACTCAAAGTGGTGATATGAGGTGAGCAAACGAGAAAGAGCCGAGAGAGGGGGCAAGGGCTTGGCAAACCGCGATGCAAAGCCATGAGTATGAATGACGAGGGGCGTCGTGATGGTAAGGTGAGATAGAGTAGAGAGGAATTGCGGGCGAGGGCTTCACTGACGAGGGAAGAGCAGAGAAGAGAGAATGCATCTAGATGATGAGGATGAGTGTAGGGTGAGCATGGGATGCAAAACAAAATGCATTTGAGCACTAAGGCTAGGGTTTTGGGGGTGAAAGATGATGGAAAATCCTAAAACATCACTAAAATAGGTTAAGTGAGACCCACATTCCAACCTTTCCCTCCCTTCCCTTTCTCATTTGGAGCTACATTTTCAGATTTTCTAAACAACCCCATACTGTGAGTTTAAAAAACTAGACCATACCAAAACAACTTGGTTGGTTTGGGCAGTTTTAGGGAGATCGTTGCACCTACACACCCCCCTCTTACAAAGGGAAGAGTCTATTGCTTGCTAGAGAAAGTTGTAAGCAACAACATATTAGTTATCCGACTGTCTAACATTCCCACACCTTCTCCACCACATATTAGTTATCCGACGATGGCCAACTCAACCAGATCTCATCCTCATTCTGGCTACGTTACCACATTTGGTTTCAGAATCATTTAGAATTTGTGTTATGGCATTGGTAGGGTCTCTTTGCATGATTACAAAGTGTTTCATTGATTACTTATAATTTCTAATCAATTGACATAGCATATCCTCTTGCATTGGCAGCAACAATCAATGGATTTGGCAGGTAATCTTCTCTACAAGTGTATTTCAAAAACTGAGTAAACTGTGTTGTTATTAAGTCACAGAAATTTGTTTGGCCTGGAGCGTTGAAGAAGAGTTGAAAAAGATTCAACACACTTTGAGTACAATTCATTGTGTAATAGAAGATGCAGAGAAACAGCGAGAATACAATAAGCAAGTAAGAACTTGGTTGAAAAGGTTGATGGGCGTTCTCCATGATTTTGAAGACACGTTGGACAAGCTTGCATACGATACCATGATGCACAAATTAGAAACCAATGCCGACACATTAAGTGACACCTCCTTGTTCTCTACTTCAATCATGCCATCACTTGCGGTGGCTTCTAGGCTATACGAAGTAAACAAATACAAAATGTTGGATGTCATCGTAGACGAAAAACATGCTCTCTATTTGAGTGCATATCAAATATATTAAAAATATTGTGTGATGATTTTTGTGCCAAAACTGAAGATAAAATTCTCAGTGATTCACATAGTTGGTTCGGGAGGCATTGGCAAGACTACAATTGCACAATTTGCTTTTAACGATGAAAATGTGATGTGTAATTTCAATCTAAGGGGATATATGTTGCTAATGATACCGGCTACAAAACACTCTTGAGTGAAGTATTTTGAGTAGGGGCAGGGAAACCACGGTTCGTGGTGAAAATCATCAAGCGCCGCCAAAGCGGAGGTTCAAGGTTTGGCCGTTTTGCAACCCTCAAAATTGCAATCAAACCGACCGCGGTTTTCCGGTTTGATCAATTCGATTTACAATTTTCCTACAATACATTTTCAAATTGATGCAGTTCATAATCAAACTTCAAACCCCTCCCGCCAATTGCCTAAAAAGATCGTTTTTTTTTTCAATATCACTCTACAACCTTATCGAAAAAATTGCGCCAGCTAAGAAAGAACACAATTTCACTTCAACTAAACAATCGCACATTCAAAAACATCATATTCAAAATTAGGTCACCAATTTTAACAACGAAACCTAACTTTGGCCACTCCGAACACGAAATCAAGTACCGATAACTCAAAAAAAAAAAAAAAAAAAAACAAGTCTTACCCGATCGAGAGACTGAAGGACAATTTGGTGAGGTGAGCGATGGCCAGAGAGCAGAGCAAAGAAAGAGAAGGTGAGGGCTCGAGCGAGAAGACCAGAGAAGAGAGAGGAGGCGTCTTGGTGGTTTGAGCGAGAGAGGAGGGGAGGGAGGCGGAAAGACAGTAATGGCTTAGAGGTTTAGGTTTTGGAGAACCACGATTTTTATTGAGGGCCGCTAAGGGCACCCCACCATTTAATGAGGGTACTCAATTTATTTGTAAAAATTCCAGCAAAAATGGAAAATACCATTTTGCCCCTGTATATATATAATGGTTCAAACCCCACAAACCATTTCGACAAGGAGTTAGGGCACCCCACCAAAGAAGCTTCAACCACAAAGTCACACCACATTGCGTTTGGCGAAGAGCGATCGATTCTTGCTCGTCCGACGACGAGGTAACAATGTTTGACAATCATTTTCGGGTTTTTTGAACTCGTTTAGTTGCGTATAACAGTTGAAAATGATGATATGTTTGTCAACGTAGGGTTTGGTAATTTCTTCAAATCCGAAGTTGTTTCCACTGTATAATGGAGGATCGTAATGCTTCGGTGCCAGAGGAGGTCGTCCATGAGGTAATGTTGCAAATGTTTTTGTGTTTTTTTTGCGGTTATCCGAAGTATCTGTCTGGGTGCGCGATTGTTTCGGCCTCGCAGGACCGAGATTTATGGTAATGTCTCGGTCGCAGAGGACCGAGAGGTTTCACGTAGATCACGGTCTGGAACGACCGAGGGTGCTGGTAACTCTCGGTCTCACGTAAACGAGACTATGAATAAAGTTTCAGAACTGTACAATCGAGAACCAATTTTTTTGGGTTTTTTTGTGATTGTGCTGTACATTTTGGTTGATTATAATGTTACACTGTTTGTATTGTAGGTAATGCCGTTATCTTGTAATTTTCCAGACTACAAGGACACTTTTACACCTTCTAAGCCATTTCCCTCTCGAGAAGCGACAATTTCATGGCTTCAACTGATTGGTGGCGAGAACAAGTTTGTGTTAGTAACGAAGCGCTCGGATGCCGGGGGCATTAAGCGAAGGGGAAGGGTGAAAATTGCCTGTGACAAGTCTGGGACATATAGGGGACTGGCTAAGAGAGTTGGGAAGGGAAAGCGGCAAAAATTTTAAAGAAATCAAGGAATGATGAAAAGGCGAGGACTCACACTAGTACGAAGAAATGTGGATGCCCTTTCCAAATTAACGTCAAGGAGAATGCTGACTCCTTATGGTATGTCACTGTGATTTGTGGGAGGCACAATCACGACTCCGCAGGAAGATTGGATAAGGGGGAGGAGGAAGTTGAGGATGCGGGGGGGAGGACTGAAAGTGAACAGCTCAGGGAGATTAGTCCACCTTCGTCTTTTGTGGAGTGCGAACAGGAAGTTGAGGATGCGGGTGTGAGGACACCGGGGTCTCCAACCGGAGGCACCCCAGTGTTGGAGGCACCCCAATCTCCAATCGGATTTGAGTCCTCCCACTCCACAAAAGCTTCTAGGCAGAAGAAATGCAAGGTTCCACAAATGCGTCATGTCAGTCGACGCACGCAAAGTGGATCTAACATAGCTTATAGTCATTGCTTAGAACCAGATTGGTTGCCATATGTTGATGTCATTATCGATGTGGTTTCCGATGGGAATTGTGGATATATGTGTATAGCCTCTGGGCTTGGACTTGCCAACGTAGACGGGTGGAGGATTGTGCGTAGACGGATGTACGATGAGATTATCGGGTATGAATACCTATGGCGGGAAGTGTTTGGCTCGAGTTTCGAGCCTGTCAAGAATGCGGTGCATTGCCCAGAGAAGCAAGAGGGGGCATCTTTCAAAGAATGGTTGACACTTCCAGACATGGGATTGTTAGTATCCAGCGCATTCAATGTCATTCTCGTCAACCTCTCGCATGGGAGTGCCTCCACATTCCTACCTCTACGTAGTACTCCAACGTCGTCATTGCACAACAGACTTATCATTGCAATGGAGAATGAAAGGAATATCCATTGGGTTAGGGTAAGTTCTATGATTTTTTTTTGAATTGGTTTGTTCCCCCTTAATCGGGTTTGTGACAATATCTTCTATGTTCTACTTGTTCACTTTGACAGTGCGATTGCGTGTGAATGCACCATTGCCATCCTTTTATCCATCGTGGGATCGGTACGTTGAGGATTGCGCAAAGGTTGGCGAGATGGATTCGTTTTTCGAGACATCGCGCCCATTGCAATCGCCGATCATGAAGCCACCATACTGTTGTAGATTTAGATACACCGTAGGTTAAAGCTTGTACCTAGACGGCTAAACATTTAGAAAGTTTGCCAATTCGTCCGAATGTTCTATGTATATGCAAATGTTGTGTTGTGTTTTAATTGTTGTTTACTTATGGATGGACCCTTTTTAGAGTCAGTTTGAATGTTACGGAGATTTATAATTAATTAAGGTTCGGTGCAAATTGTCGTCTTTGGATTTTCAATCTTGTATTGTTAGTTTGACGACTACGGAGATTTTTTTGAAACTGTAATGTTCAAATTCATCCATTTCTGATGTCTCGGTCAAGCAGGTTTGTGAAACAACCCATATTTTCGGTCGCCCATGACCGACAAGTATTACAATATATTGGCCTTGTATAACCGAGTCCCATTTAAATTTCTCGGTTGTACACCACCGAGATGGATTGACCATTTCAATTCGCCTGACTTTCGTCCTATGACAACCGAGCCTACGGAGACCCTCTCGGAAGTGGACAACCGATACGTGGTTAAATCTTCCGGTCTTCGTGGCCGAGACCGCGACTTCCCAAAAATATTAGCTTATGTCTCGGCCAAGGCCGAGACGGTTGACATAGTCTCTGGCCTGTGTGGCCGACAACCACGATTTCCCGATTTTTTTACATTTGAAATAACCGCCACACACACATTACATCTACTCTACCAAATGTAACTTAATTCGTCGATCTTCAACCGAGCCCTAATTTGGAGACGAAATCAGCTCACACACCGGACCCTACTAAATGCAGAAACCTAGAACAACGAAGGAGAAACACACGGTGAGGGACGGAGAACACGATTTCGGGGATTCCTCTCACTGGTCGGTTCAAAACAAATGAATTCTTCCACCAGGAATTCGGTGAACGAGGGTGGTGGTGGTGGTGGGGTGCCCAGGGGTTTGCACGAGGGTGGGTGAGAGGGTTTTTTGCACGAGGGGCATTTTCGGTATTTTGGGTTTAATTTTTGGGTGCCCCAGGTAAATCGATTTGTGCCCACATTAACTGGGTGCCCTCATTAAATGGTGGGGTGCCCTTAGCGGCCCTCTTTTTATTTAAGGGAAATGCCCTTGCCCGCACCAATTTTGACGTGCATATTTTAATTAAAAACCTATATCCATTAATGGCATGTTTGGTTCACATTTTAGTGAATCCTAACACATAGGATTAATTAGTGATTGGACTAACACATGGGTTTAGATAGTTTAATCCACTCCTATGTCTCTTAACTAATCCGCTGGCCTGGTTAATCCTCCAACCAAACGGCGGATTAACTAGTCCAGTGTAGCTAATCCGGGCTAATCCCACGAACCAAACATGCCATAAGTGTTATAAAAAGCCTAAATTATTCATATGCCAATTTTGAGCACTAGTAATATGTTCGGTTTAACAATGCCAAATATAAGACCTATGTTCGGTGTCTGTAGCCGACCATCAGATAGATGTACGATAACAATTACCGAGCACGATCATGATAATTGTTCATATGCCCAATATGTTTGGCCACCAAAACCAAACTTACGAATTATGTTCGGCCACCAAACCGAACATAAGCCACGGCTTGCATGACCGAACATCGTACTTATGTGCAGTTAGCTCCACCGAACAATAATAGAGCAATTGGAATTTTATGGAACAAAATTTTGTTGTTTCTTTTTAGGGTACAAATGCATGCATTCTCATTAGAGTAGACTACAGTGACGTGTTCACTCATAATAATCCATTAAAGACGAGGGATGAGATCGTATATTGGGCTCAAAAAGTTGGAAAAGAAAAATGAATTTGTTTTGTTTATCAATCATTCTAATAAAGGTAGTCTTCTGTGTGCTCACGATCTTCCCTATGCTCATGAGATCGCAGTACTTCAACAATATCATTCAACTATCTCAATCTGTGATGTGCACTCGCACTGGTTTAAGTTGAGCATGGTTCCAGATAAGGAGGCAATGTTACATTAAATCATATATATGAAGGTTGTAGAGAAATTGTTGAGAAGTTACAAAATAGCGATGATGTTGCACGAGCGTTCATAGTGCAGAAAGTTCACGAGATCATCACTCCGTCTGCAACCACTATTTCTACACCCAAGGAAAGAGTGACGAAATAACAAAAAAATCAAAAATCTCTAACACTTTTACTAAGCGAGATCATTCACAATGAGTACACCCTTTCACAACATGCACATGAGACAATGATATGATCATTACATGGCCCAAGACAAAATCGCAGGTAGGTTGATACAAATTTATGGAATGTATGACAGATCTTTTTTTGGTAGTTTACTTGAAGGATCAACTGCACCGTGGATGCATTAGAACAATTTCGGTATTTAATAGAAGTTTTTAAACCCCTATTAAAGGGGGTATTATTAAATAACACTTAATTGATAAGAGTTTAAAAAACCTCTATGTAATACATGTATTAAAAATTAAAACATGACACATTTTCACATGATATTTAATAACACTCTATTTAATATGGGTTTTAAAACCTCTATTAAAGGTCAAAAATGTTCTAGTGATGACATTGTCACATTAAAGAATTGAATAATGTGAAATTTGGTGACTAGTGTTTTTGTTTAGGCCTTTAGATATCAACATTTTGCCACACAATAATATTTTGATGTTCGATATGGAACTTACTTGTATATGGGTTGATACTTGTACATGTGAACTTACTTTTGACTACATTACATTTGACAACATTATTTTAAATCCTTACTCTTAATTGTGAATTCCAATCAAGAAATACAAGTAAACAAATAATGTTTACAATTCAACTGGTGAGAACAATTTTTGTATAGGTTTGGAGGGAATTTCGATAAATTAAGACAGAATAAGAAGAGAAGAGAAGATATATATATATATCATATATATAAAAGCACGAATCACAAATTTTAGAGTGGTAATGAAATTTACCTATTTGCACATATTTTTTTTTAATCTCCAAATCAACATTTTCTTTTGTATCCAAATCAAACTCTAACTCCTTATCAATCCACTACACGTTTTTTTTTTTATCTTCGAATCAATTATGAACTCATTCTCATCAATCCAATACACTTTTTTTGAGGAAGTAATGTCCTAGCATGATTAGCTTGTTTTTTCATTCACATCTTATCTCAATCACAGTAGAGAATATTGATAAGCTAAAAAAAGTACTTGTATTTCTAATTTTTAAATTTTAATTACAATTTTAAATTTTGTTAATAAATTCTTAGAAATTAATTCCCGCGAGCGAAGCGAGCGGGGGAATCGTGCGTAGCACGTCTTGAAACTAGTATATATATATATATATATATATATATATATATAAACAGAATAATCTGTGAGTTACGTTGAAAGTTATTTTTTTGGTAAAAAAAATGAAATGAAATGAAATTAAATTAAATTAAGAAATGGTTCATGCTTCTCATAGGCCCAATCTAATAACTCTATCATGGATAAGTGATGTACCTAACTTGTTCTTAAAGGAATTATGTAATGTAGTCCAAAAGATAAAAATTTATGGCTTTTTATTGATTAACTAGGGGTGCTTAGACCCAATTATATATAGGATTTGCATTTATTGCACATGTACAAGCACACATTTATATTTATTTTTGATTTGATAGAAGTGCAAAAGCACAAAAATAAAAGAACTTGAATAATGAACTTCTCACTTCAAATAAAAAAAGAAAACAAAGCTTCTTATATCTGTAACAAAAGTCTTAATATGAACTTTAAAATCAAGTTACAGTCTATGATTTATCTTATAAAAAAACAGTGCTTGATTTATGTTTCCATTTTCACAATGTTGCAAGATATTTTTTTGTTCATCTCTCTCTGTGTATTCTATCGAGCACATAGACAAGACCCATGAGCTGCAAACATGAACCCATACTTCAAAGAGAAACACTAGTAAACAAATAATTAGATGAACTAGAGAATTGTTATGTAAGAAAAACAAATCCCAATAGTAACATAAAATGTCATGGACTTCTTTAACAACTAAATTCATAGGAACAATAACATAAAAAGATCTCTAACATAAATCACACCGAAAGAAATTCAAAATGCAAATGAGAAGACAAGTCGTGCTACAAAGGTCTAATTATTTTTGACGCTTTTTACTATAGAAGATCATGCCCGAATTTGAAAAATGATCTCCACGCACTACGTTTGAAAAACCATAGCCATGCGCGACTTTTAAGGAACCCTATCTATGCACGACTTGTGATGAATCATGTTTACGCCGACATCTGATGAACCTTGTCCACCATCTGACTTATCTATATATATATATATATAAGTCGGAGGAGAGAGAGAGTTTAAAAGTTACCTCATCTCACCATTCTATTTTTCTATTTTTCTCAATTTTCTTATTTTTTGTTATTTATTTATTTATTATTTCAAGAGATATAATTATACATTATGTCTACATTTATTAATAATTAATAGTGATTATCTTATCATTAATAGATTGAGTACGTTGAACTTGAAATCAGGAGTAAATACAAGAAATTGAGTTATTTTTTGTTATTTATTTATTTATTATTTCAAGAGATATAATTATACATTATGTGTACATTTATTAATAATTAATAGTGGTTATCTTATCATTAATAGATTAAGTACGTTGAACTTGAAATCATGGGTAAATACAAGGAATTCAGTGTAATGCAAGTTACATTCTCCCTATAAATTTCAACTATCATCCATTCTTCTTCCAATCGACTTGATTTTTTTTTCCTCCATCTTTCAAAAAATCACAAAAAAAAATCAATTTTATTATACATAACCTTAGATTCCTCCAGTTCTCAACCAATTATCACCCAATAAATTCAAGACATTCAAAAGCTGTTCTACTTACCCATAGCTTCATGCATCCAGTGATATAAAAACCATTCACAATGCTTATAAACTAAACCACTTTTGATCGTCATCCATTATGTATATTTGCTCTACATTGGATCTAATCATTTGGTACGTTTTCCGTAAGTTCAAGACTGAAGTGAATCATTATATCTATAACACAAATCAATAATCACGTGACCTTTATGTTGTCTTTGTTATGTTGTCTTTTGGTTTAGATTCTTCAATTGAAGTGAACAGACGATATAGATGAATTTATATTTAATGGTTATAGTGGATCAATATACACTACTGCATGGGATTACTATTGCTTAAAGATATTGTTCACTCCATAGAAAGCTACAAAAGCTAAAGAAGGCAATATAGTGTTTTGCTATTTCTTATTATTATTGTTCTTTTATGAACCTTTCGTTTGACTCGATGAGAATAACTATGAATATAGTGTATTATTATTATTATTATTATTATTATTATTATTATTATTATTATTATTATTATTATTATTATTATTATTATTATTATTATTATTATTATTATTATTATTATTATTATTATTATTATTATTATTATTATTATTATTATTATTATTATTATTATTATTATTATTATTATTATTATTATTATTATTATTATTATTATTATTATTATTATTATTATTATTATTATTATTATTATTATTATTATTATTATTATTATTATTATTATTATTATTATTATTATTATTATTATTATTATTATTATTATTATTATTATTATTATTATTATTATTATTATTATTATTATTATTATTATTATTATTATTATTATTATTATTATTATTATTATTATTATTATTATTATTATTATTATTATTATTATTATTATTATTATTATTATTATTATTATTATTATTATTATTATTATTATTATTATTATTATTATTATTATTATTATTATTATTATTATTATTATTATTATTATTATTATTATTATTATTATTATTATTATTATTATTATTATTATTATTATTATTATTATTATTATTATTATTATTATTATTATTATTATTACACTGCGCGTAAGCGGGGAAACGACTAGTTAGTAAATAAGGTGCTCCCAAGAAGGTAAAGAATGTACGCCCTCCTTTTCTAAATCATTGTGGGACATGAAGAAGTGTCTTTTGCAATACCGAATTTCTCTGCAACCAATTCAATCTAATCACATTTCCTCTAACTATGGTGAGTTCTTTGGTTGCTTCGACCTCTGTGACATTAAAAGCTTTTTGAAATAATTGAATTGGTTCAATAAAGCCCTCCGGATTCACCACCACTGCAAATAACTATGAGTTCCCTATCTTTGGTCAGCTGTTTCCCCTTGCAAACATTTAAACAAATAAGATCAACATTCATACAAGAGTATTTCACTCCTTATTCTTGTAGAATCTATCTTTTATGAGTTCCAATTTAGTACAACAAGGGAAATGGCTCTAAATTTCAACTTTTGCACTTGGGGGTTTTCAAGAAGGTTACATCATTTTTTCTAGGGACCCATCCAATGTCAAGTGAAGAAATGTTCAACTGTCTAAATCCTCAATCTTATTCATTATCCTGTGGAAGTGGTATCAGACCATAAAAAACTCTATTAGCAATGGAAAAAGAAAAATGGAGGGAGAAAAAAGGAGAAACTGACAGCCAATTCATATTGATTGCATTTCCTACTTCATTTTCAATTTTGATGCAGAGGTTCTTCACTATTTTATGTGTATATCTCACAACACTATCAATTTTCCACACTTGATTGAAAGCGTTAACAATAATATGGGAAAATTACAGGCAATGGGGATTGATAATGATACCTTGACTACAACACAACATAGGTTCGGTGATTGAATATGTTGAGATATGTGATTCAAATTAAATTGAGGTTTAGTAGTGAAATTAGTGGGACATGTGTCCACGTAAAGTCACGTGTAATGGGTAGTTATGAATTAAGTTGTAGTAGTTATTAATGGGTAGTTTAATTTAGTTATTGACTTGGTGGTGTGCACACATGAAGCAGTGCATGTTATGTTAGTGGGTTGAGACCAAGTCAATGTGATAGTCTATAAATATGTAACGGATGTGTTGAGAAATGTAGATAGAGTAGTAGCATGAGTTGAAATAAAAAAATTGTTCACTCTCACTCTTTGCATTGTTAGCTTCTCTGGTTTTTATTTTGTAATATTGAACATTGGTATCAGAGCCGATGGTTTAATCCTGAGGCATGTTCGATTCGAGAAGTCAAAGCTAGTTCGTAAAGAAGTGTTGCGAAGATAGATCGTGAAAAAATGTTGCTAAGAAAGTGAAGAAAAAGATAATGGTGATATCAAAGAAGCTCTAACATGAAAGTGTGAGTGCTCCAACGCCATCAATGATGAATTGATTTTTGATCGTGTATGACACGATGAAGGTGGAAGCTGGTGACCATTGAAGAAGATATGTTTTAGCAAGTGATGATAAGTGCATCATATGAGTTTTACAGAGAAAAGTGCTCGAAGTGGGTTGAAAGATGTGCTTCACAATTATGAGTTTGAATTATGCAAAAATATGTGCTTTGCAAAATTTAAGTTTTAATTTATGTTTTTCTAACTTTTGTAGGAAATTTGAATCAAGGGAGAATGTTGAAATATGTGATTCAAATTAGATTAAGGTTTAGTAGTGAAATTAGTGGGATATGTGTCCACGTAGAGTCATGTGTAATGGGTAGTTATTAATTAAGTTGTGGTAGTTATTAATGGGTAGTTTTAGTTATTGACTTGGTGGTGTGCACACATGAAGTGGTGCATGTTATGTTAGTGGGTTGAGACCAAGTCAATGTGATAGTCTATAAGTATGTAATGTGTATGTTGAGAAATGTAGAGAGAGTAGTAGTATGGGTTGAAATAAAAAAAAATTGTTTTCTCTCATCCTTTGCATTGTTAGTTTCTCTGTTTTTTATTTTGTAATACCCAACAAAATATTATGACCCTAATAACAATGTTCAACCATTGTGACCGAACATATTGATCATGTTCAGACACAAAAGCCGAACATATCGATCATGTCCAGGCGTAAAAACCGAACATAGCAGTCATGTTCAGTCACAAATGCGGGACATATCAATCTTGTTCGGACTCGATAAGGCTGAACATGTTCATCGTGTTCTTTCTTTCAAGACCCAAACATGGTGACGAAACCCACCAATTTCAGCTCAACCATGTACTGAGACTACATTAGAATGAACAATCAAAAAACATATTAGAATGGTTGTTGGACCGAAAACACCAACCATGTACTGAGACCACATTAGAATGAAAAATTAAAGAAAAATACAAGATCTCACACAAATAAAAGACCGACATAACATTTTTGTTTTACAAATTAAGGTGGACCGACCGAAGAACAAAGAAGATGATGAAGAAGCCTTGCGATCATCGATCAAATGGTTGTTGGTTGTGTGCAACAGGCATGGGCTTGCGTTAGGGTTTTTGCATTTGAGCGTTGATCAACGGTTGTGTATTAGGGGTTTTTATGTTTTCGTTTCTTGTTGTTTTAGGTTGTTCGCACATGTGTGTGTAATTATGGGTTTGCTACTAATATGTGTGTGCATTTTTAGGTTTGCTAATGTATGTGTGAAGGACATCTTAGTTTTAAAAATATAAATTTGGCGAGTGCAAAGAAAAAATAACTTTGACCGGTGTTCGTTTAGCAAACACTTTTTTTAAAGAGAAATGTTAGAATCACAATAGCACATAACACCATAAGACACATTGGCTCACTAGAGTCATCCATGCATGTCTCGATATGCGAGCATACACATATCTCGATACATAACACATGAGTTTAAGTTACATAGAGGGCTCTTGTGAGTAAATGTGTCTTATTATGTAACATTGTTTTGCCATATCGTGCCCACCCCTAATTTCGAGGAATGAAAGTAAATTGACAATTGCTACTAAAAGTATCATGCAAAAGAGCATTATGGAAAAATTAGATAAGGGGAAAAAAGTTTTTGATGGCTTTAGACGATGTATGCCACGCTGACGAGTGGTAGGACATACAAATACTACTCAAGTATAGTATGAAAGGAAGCAAAATTAAAAGAAGCAACATTGTTGTTATCCTGAGAGCCGACAAAATTGCAAGCGCTGAGAATAAATAGAGGATATAGTTGTAAAACTATTACTTGTCTCATCACTTACGAATTAATTACAAAAGTTACTAAAACCCTTAGACCTTGTTTGATCGGAGTTATATGTAAGGTGTAGGGATTGACTTACCTAAGTCTTGGCTTAAGAAGAGATAGGTATTTTTTATTTAAAGGTGTTTAGTTCAAGTACCCGTCTTTTGATATTAGTCTTTAAAGTAAAAAAAATTGGTAAAAAGTCTTAAATATCCATCTTTATTTTTCAACAACCAAATCCAATTTTCTCATCCAAAGTTTGGACACCTACAACGAACAAAATTTGAAATCAAATACAATCTCCCTTTCTTTCATTTGTTTCAGAGAATAAGAATTGTATTGGTGGAAAACTAATTCACTACATTCTAAAATTAAGGAAAAACCACCAAGCTACTTCAATCAACTTCTTGATTGGGACTTCTCCTTCTATTAATTTGGATTCCCACTTCTCTCTTTCACGTTCTGATTCACTCACTCTCGCCCCTCCAACACATTATCCACCACTCCAGCATATTCTCAACACAATTGAAGAGAAAAAAAACAAAACTACAATTAATTAATTAATGGGAAGACACTCCTGTTGCTACAAGCAGAAGCTGAGAAAAGGGCTGTTGGTCACCCAAAAAGGATGAGAAGCTGTTGAGGAAGATAACGTGAGGGAGGACGATGCCGTCCGAACTGGGCGCGGCAGCAGATGTAGGAGACGAGGAGAATGTTGGAGAGGATATGAGGAGGCCGAGGGCGATGGCGATGGGGTAGCCCAGGCCGAGGTCGCCCAGGCTGCGGAAGAACCCGGAGGAGGCGGAGGCGGCGGATGAGGTGGAGTTGGGCGTGAAAAGGAGATGAGCTGTGAATGAGAGGTCATTGAGGAATTTTACCCTGGGGCGGGCTGGACTTTTCATAAACAATGTAAATGACGCTTATCTAAAGACAGGGTACCCCTTTTGTTTAGGTAAGGTTGGGTTTGAGTGCTTTGATAACACCATGTATTACCTAACACTCGAATCAAACACCGACTTTATAGCTAGACCTAAGCTTAGATAAGCTAGCACTCGAACCAAACAAGCCCTAAAGTCATTTGACTTTCATTTGCCGTTACAAATTTGATAAGAATTTGTACTTATTGTGAAAGTTGAATGGTTCACCCTTACGCCAATAAAAATGTACTTGTACCATCAAACAACATATCAAATAGTTCTAAGGCTTATGAGGGTGATAGATCTTGATGTGGTTTTAAAAGACTAAAAGCTTCCGTAGGTAATTCTCTATTTGATTTAATTTTTATGTTAAAAGAACTCTTAAATGTGGTATCATAGCCTAGATCAATAGAGTTTTCCACAAATTGATTTATGCTTAACTTGTTGATCTGGCTGGTTCGATATCGAGCTGATCCAGCTAATTTTTTGATCATTTGTTCTGACTCGAATAGAAAAAAAAATTGGTATACACGAGTGAAATCAAGTTTGTGCAACCAAATTCCAACAGTAAATCAACTGCCCAAACCTGATTTACTAATATAAAATATAAGGATGTGTATTATATATTTTTGTTAAGTCGACGAGACAGAAGTGAAGTGGAAAAAATTACAAAAGTACAGTAAAAAATAATTTAAATAAGCAAAATATGTGTGGTCTTTTTATTCTAAAAATAGACTATATCGCCTTTTGAAAATGCGTTATTAGGGGAGCAAATTTCTCCCGCTTACGTGGACACATGAACAGCGTCGTTTGAAAAAGCGTTATTCATGTGTCCTATCTACGGTGAACAAATAACACGAATAGCGCCTTTTCAAAAGGCGTTATTTGTGTTATTAGGATACAATCCATCCACGCGGATGTCCACGTGGATTGGTTTACACGAATTGCGCCTTTTGAAAAGGCAATATTCGTGTTATTTGGATTCCACGTGAATTGGTTGGAGTCGATTTATACGAATAGCGCATGCATTATTCGTGTAAATAGAACCCGTGGGCGAGGCGACCGGAGACCCCCGACTGCATCTTATCGGAAAGAGAAGATAGATGTGAAGGGAAGGGGAAAGATTATTGGGAATCGTGCAAAGAATGTTCAATTGCACGATGAGGGTTCCAACATTGACACGCGTCGACAAAAAGATCATGTAGTTGCTTGAGGCGAAGATGAGGCTCATGCATCAGAGTCTAGTAGTAGTGAATCATCAGCACCGACAGACGCCATAAGTACTGATCGTAATGTGGGTGGGAGTACTAGTGCTGGAGGTGGCCATAATGAAGGAGAGTCATAATGACATTTGGAATTGTGTGCTCCTTTCCCCGGTGGTCCTTCAGATGGATCAATGTTGAAGAGCTTTAAAGATCATGTCGCATTAGCGATTTGATGCAATGATGTATATAAAGTTTCATTGAATGGATTACTTAAAAACTTATAGTTTTTATATAGTTGATGAAATGTTTTTTGTTGTTATAGGAAGACCCGATACTCAAGTGTATCAATTACGGTGCTCATATCCAAGAATGTGACTTACAGTCATGTCACTCTAACATCAAGGGCCTTCAGAGGATCATCCAGTGGTCTGGGTTGAATACGCTGATAGACTGCTCATACCGCAAGGCTAACAAGTAGGTTATATCTACATTCGTGTAGCAATGACAGCCGGAGACAAACACATTTCACTTACCATTCGGTGAAATGTCAATCTCCGTGGAGGATGTGAACATTCTGCTGAAGATTCCTGTGACGGGCAAAGTGGTTGCAGTCGAGAACTTTGCGAGGTACATCGAGGAATCTCGCTTAGATGCAATTAAGCTGGTGTCCAAACTACTTGAGGTTGGGTTGAAGATGTTGAGGATGAAGTGAACATCAACAAGGGGCTCATGGTGCGAAAATGTTGGTTGAAGAGTCGATGGTGCCTCAAAGCTGGTTCGAGGAACACAACTTATCCCCTTGTAGAATGCACAGCCCGGGCGTACTTGTTGTACCTACTTTCTTGCACCCTTTTTGCGGATAAGAGTGGATCTCGGGTATCTATTGCGTTGTCAAAGCTTCTAGAAGATTTGAATGATGTGGGAAAGTATGCATGGGTTGCAACTGCATTAACCTACTTGTACCGACACTTGGGATCTGCCACCGGAGTACAAGCATTTCAGATTGTCGGTTACCTAACATTACTTGAGGTATATTTTTAAATCAACTTACATTGTTTTTTGAATAATTAGAATTACGTTTTGCATTTTCCCACTAACTAACGTTGTATGTATTTGCAGGGATGGGTGTACGACCATTTCAAACTCGGGTTCGCTACACCCAATGCGAAATACGTGGATTACGTACAACCTCGTATCTATAAATGGATTTAAAAGCACGAGACTGTGATAAACATTGACAATGTTGGGTCCATTAGGAGAACGTTGGACAGGTTCCGGCCAAGCGAGGTGAGTTACTTAGTCAATCTTGTTGGTAAATGTTAAATTTAGTTTATGGTTACTAATTATAGTTGTCTATGTTTGATTAGGTCACTTGAGACCCTTATGTTAATTACAGGGATAATGGAGTTGTGCACGCGATGGCCTTCTATAGTGGCATATTGAAGTACATGGATGTTGTGGAGCCCTACCATCCGGAGAGGATTCTGAGACAATTTGGCCACGTGCAATTTATACCAGATCAACTGTACCGCCCATTTGAAGCACATCGAGGCCCATCTGCACTCAAATACTCTGTCAAGTATGAGTACCAATAATGACAAGTGACGTCGTCAATTTATGTAATAGGTGTGCGTTGGACGCGGCATTACGATGGATAGACTCCCCGCCGGAGTTGTGTACGTTAGAGTATGTGAGGAAAATGACAAGTGACGTCGTCAATTTATTTTCATAGAGGAGTTTCGGTCCTACCACCACCACTACCACTACCACTACTGCAATCGGCACCGCCGCCGCCACCGACACATCAACCCCTACCCAAGCAGGCCCTATGCCATCCCAACACAATAGAACTTCTACACATTTAACTCCAGCTAATGCTCCACCGCCAACGGTCGATGCTCGCCCCCCAAAGAAAATGCATAACAAGGAATACAGAAGAAATAATTTGAAGAAACCAAAGCAATGAGGGAACTTGTATAATGTTGGCCCTAGGAACTTTTACTGTTTTAGTTTTTGTTGGATTATGGAACTTTTAATGTTTTAGTTTTTTTTTGGATTAAGGAACTTGTAGAATGTTGTTTGAATGTTGGACTCTTTTGAATGTTGAATGAAGGATTATAGAACTTGTATTGTTTTAGATTTAATATTTGACTGTTGTCTACGTTTTAGTGCTATTGTTAGTATTGAGATTTGTGTTTAATAATTCTTGTTCACATACATGTTCATTTTGTGATCAAGAAAAGAGTCTCGGTTCTTCAGGGATAAGACCGGAATGAAATTATCGGTGACATACAACTGAAACGTTCCAAAAACTCTCGGGTATGTACCTCCGAAAGCTTCGTATGAGCTTCATTGACTACTAACTGAGAGTTATGTAGACAACGAAATGTGGTAATGTCTCGGTTAGATGCGAACGAAAATACCTATCACAGATTGGTTAGTTGGCGACGAAAATAATGTCGTAATATCGGTTCCAGCATACCGTGAGGTGACCGGTGACCTAATTGCATGAATTATTATATTCTCAGTATGTAGTAACCGAGACCATGGTTGAATTCTCGGATGTACATGCCGTACCCTAGTAGTCTCAGTAACATGTCGACCATAACCCATCGTAACTATGCTAATAAACTCGATAGTGTCTCGGTTATGCATGAACGAAACTAAACGTTTAGTTTCGCCTTGAAGGAATCGACAATTGTCCAGTTAGGTCATGCACGGGTCAATGAATCGTATATGTAAACCAACATATTACATAGCAAAACATTTCTTTCGAGAATGTCATACCGAGAAGGTTGGATAATTTTCGATTATTGAATGCCGAAACGTATGCATGAGTTACGGACCGGCTTAGCCGAGAGTTAATTTTTGCACAATTACAAATCATAACATATCAATATTAGCTAACCGAGAAGCATATACTTAAAAAGTGTAATATCTAATTTGAGATTATAATGCAAAATGTTGAGCTATTTTACGAGTTGGTATACGTGAGAATTCGGGGAGCTGAAAACACAAACGGGGACGCGTCTCGAGTCGCGTGCCTATGTGGGATCGAGATAGTCGCGTTATGTGGTTTTAATGTGTACATTGGATACGCCTCGTGATGCGTGTAGCGCGAGTATCGAAATTTTGAAAATGAGGCGGGTTGGTGCCTCGAGATGCGCGCTGCTCGGAAATTTCGAGACTCAAGACAAATTTCGGTCAAGTATAGAGGCGGTGGACAAATATGTGAAATTATTGAGGTTGCCTCGATATTCGTGCAACACGAATCTCGAAAACACTTTTGATTTGAAATCAAAAAGGAAATGTATATATATATATATATATATATATATATATATATATATATATATGTATAAAAGAAAAGGAAGAGAGAGAAAAGAAAAAAAAAGTAAGAGAGAGAGAGAAACCAAAGTGAGAAAGAGAGAAGAAAAGAGATATCCGGAGAGGAGAGAAATGGAGCGGATAGAGAGAGAGAAAGAGAGAGAGAGTCGGCGGGGGACGAAGAGGCGGCGACACCAAGCACCGCGGGACAGCGGCGCGAGCAGGAGGTCGCGACGCGGCCTACGAGGCCGACGATGGTGGCGGCGGGGAGCAAAGGTCGACGCAAAGAACGAAAGACGAGAGCGGCCGGCAGCGGCGGCGCGCGACCGGATCCGCGACGACGACGACCAGCGGTGGCCGATCAGCAATGAGAGGAGGCGGTGCTCAGCAGCAGCGAGGGCGGTGGTGGCGCGGAGAGGAGCGCGGCGGTCGCGCGCGTGCGAGGAGAAAGCAGCAGCGCGCAGCGCGGCGGCGGCGGCGGCAGCTCCAGCAGCGGCGGGATCGGCTCGCGGTCGCGGTGGTGGTCGACGCGGAAGTATGGGCGGCGGTGGCGGCGACGGTGGCGGCGGTGCGCGGCGACGGTGGCGCGGCGCGTTGATGGACAGCAGCGCAATGCTCGGCTCGGCAAGCAACGCGCGCGGTGAACGACGCGATGGCATTGTCGGATCGACGAGGGGTGCAAATCGACGAATGTCGACGACGCGATTGAGGTGATGTGTATTTCACCTATTTTTATTTGTGATTTACATGATTTAGTAGCTAAATGGTACAAATGGATGTCATGGACATATGATGCTATAGTCAGGTGTCGGGTGCGCATATCGAGATGCGAGCGAGTGCGTTTTTGAGATACATAAGATTCCATCTAAAAGTCACTGAGAGTTTACTTTTCTATCATTGATTTCATGTTCGTGATTATTGGATGTTATTCCTCCTATTCCTTGTTATTGATTTTCGTGACGCATTTGGGTTGGGGGTTGAGCCTTTTGGTATTCGTGTTGTACTTATGGCACACTAGGTTGTACGCGAGTTATCAGGTGAAAGGAAGTGGGGGCTTCCACTAAAAGGATCCTGGGGTATGGAAACCAGGTGAAAGGAAGTGGGGCACCCACCGAAAAGATCTTAGGGGTTCGACGTACAGTTTAGTGTGACCGGGAGGAGTACACGGTTTGTTTCTCTCGTGTTATTTATTCATGTGATGATATTAGTACAGTTGTCTTTTTAGTTTCCGCATGATTAATTTGACATGGTTATTGATATCTGTTTATGCTCCTATAAATGTTCGGTGTACTTTGTTGGAATCTTACTAACTGTACTCTCCATCGTATTTTTTTTGGTGATGGTCAAGTGCAGACCCTACTAGTAGGGGCAAGGACATTTTTGGCGACTTTATCGGACTTCCCGCAGTAAAGGACCTACTAGTACGTGCGAATTTTGATATTTTGCTTATTTTTAGGAAATGGGAGACTAAATAGTGACTGTACTAGTATATATCACTGTTTAATATTGTCGTATATATACAGAGTACTTTCCCCGGATTTTTCACATTAGGAGTTGCACTTAAAATAATGCTTAATACGATAATAAATTTAATTGTTTTATTGATTTCAATTTAAAACTTCCGTTGTTGTTTTTATTTAATGTTATAACAAAAATGATTCAACCGTTAATCAAAATGAATAACGAAAGGAGTTAACACGTATAACGAGGAGTCGTGTTGTGGAAAATGACCTCAGTGGCGTGTGGGACCCAATGGGTTAAGGATCGGACGAGACCGCTGGGGCAGCGCCTCCCCACGTGGCGACCTCGGGTTTCGGGGCCGCTGCACTACACATCAAAACTTTAAACGTTAAACACGATTATTTATAACTAAGGCAAAGCTAAATCTACTATGGAAAGCGTGCCTTCTTGAGAAGTTATAATTGGCACGATTTCTCGAATTATGAATCCATCACGCCAACTTTTAGCGCACTCCTCAGCATACATTTCTCACGATTGATATAATGATAGCAGCGGTTAGGGGTGGGCAAACCGCGATTTGGTGGTGAAAACCACCAAACCGCGACCAAACCGAAGGGCTGCGGTTTAGTGATTTACCAAACCACCACCAAACCGCGAACCACCAAAACCGCAACCAAACCGAACCGCGGTTTGCTCGGTTTGGTCGGTTTGGTTGCGGTTTTGGTGTGAGAGGCAAGCCGAGGCAAAGGCGGGCGGCGGCGGTGAACGTTCGCGCGGTGGAAAGGCTGCGACGATGGCGCGGCGCGTGAGCGGAGAGAGGAGGTGACGACGCGGCGCAGGCGAAGCGCGAGGCGTCGGATCGAAGAGCGAGCGCGGCGTGAGGAGCGGGAGGTGATGGCGGCGGCTGTGAGCGGGAGGTGATAGCGGCGGCTATGAGCGTGGGGTGATGGCGGCGAGAGTGAGGAGGTGGATCTGCGAGAGTGAGGGAGGCGACGGCGGAGGGAGTGAGAGGGAGAGGGTTGTGCGGCTGTGGGAGAGGAAGAGGGTTGTCCGGACAGGGTTGTGCGGCAGTGGGAGAGTAAAGAAGATTTGGTTTTATAGTTAACTTTTAGGGTTTTTAGTTTATATTACCAAAATGCCCTCGGTTTGGTTAAACCGCGGTTTTCTCAAACGAAAACCGCGACCAAACCGCAGAATCGCGGTTTGGTCATTTTCCAAACCGCGAGTTTTAAAAACCAAACCAAACCGCACGGTTTGGTCGGTTTGGTCGGTTTGGGCGGTTTGGGCGGTTTTTCGAAAACCGCTGCCCACCCCTAGCAGCGGTGCATTCACAATCAACTTCACCTATCAAATACAAAGTAGAACAATAATCTATTATCATATGATCAAAAGATGAAAAAACACAATTCACACAAATTATACAAACTTACCTTAACCCAATGGATATTCCTATCATTAATCATGGCAATGATAATTCGACTATGTAACGATGACAGTAGAACATTACATAGAGGAAGAAATGTCAAGCGACTACCATGCGATAGGTTTACTAGAATGACATTAAATGTCGTCGATATTAACAAACTCATCTCTGGAAATGTCAATCATTCGTCAAAAGATGCACCAACATGATTATCCGTACAATACACAATAGTTTTGACATTTTCGTAACTCGTTCCAAGCACTTCTCGCAAAATGTTTTCATACCCGATTATCTCGTCAAATATCCTTCTACGTACTATCTTCCAACCATCGACATCGAAAAGTCTAAGCCCGAGAGGCAACACACCGATATCCACAATTACTATCGCCTATAACATCAATAGTGCTATCAACATACGTCAATAAATCCGATTCTATGCAATGAGAATAATCAATCTTAGATACACTTTGAGTTTGCCAACATTTACGACGTATTTTAAGGCCTACTTTATTTTTCTTCTTTCTCGAACTAGAAGCATCTTCTGTCGAAAATACTTACTCAAATCCGTTAAGAAATCTTATCGTCGAAGTATCGTCTTCATCGTGTTTCATCTTTAATCTTATCTTCTTTTCTCTATTCAACAAACTTCCAATTGAAGACTCCGATGTCATTCCATTTGTCTTTATTTTTATAAGTGTGAAAACTCTCAGTGTAAATGAATGACGACTAATCTCCATAAGCTGCTGAATAATCTTGATGGGATCGTCCTTTTCAATGCGAGGATAAAACTTTTGCAACACTCTTTCAATCTCATCGTTCACATTGTACCCAAACCGATCCACAAGATTCTATGGTATCATACTCAACTTTCACCAGTACACATGAATGTCCACGAGAGGGATAGGTGAACCAACAAATTTATGAAAATTTAGCTCGTGTGCATAAGGAAGACTATGTGTGGTACGTATCTCACAACCACAACGAGTAGAATCATGTCCAACATCCTCTCCACGTTCGAATTCATCTCTAATTAATTTAAGCGTCATTTGAAAGACAAAACCACGCAATCGACGATAAAACCCATCAAAATATTCATGTTGCACCACATTCGAATTAAGCTCAAATGATGTCTTGATGTTGTTATGTTGGATCCTAAGAAGACCATCAACCACTCTCCATAAAGTTTCAAAATTTGTCTGATTGTCGCAAAGATGTAGCTTCGGAATTGAATGTGCAGACTCAAGCCTATGTGTCGTTGTTTCCCCAAAGTGCATAATTCGATCTGTCCATCCCTGTACAAATTTTTCCTTGTAGATCTTCACACATATGTTATCCAAGTAATCAGTAAGACCTTTCACATCACCGAACTCACAACGCAAGTCATTAATCATAAGTTCTAAAAAAGCTTCCGACTTAGCATACAACACACTCGTCCACCTATCCATAAAACGAGCGAAGCCTTCGTTATCCCCGAACATTTTTTTAGTCTTGGTTAATACTACTTTGTTGATATGTCAATAGCAAAGAAGATGAGACAATGACGGAAATACTTCATCGATAGCAAAAATAAGGTCTAACTCCCGATCTGTAACAAATACGTCAGGTTTAGACTACTCATCTAATATAAATATCAAGTTCTCAAATACCCAAACATAATTTGCATAAAATAAATAAATAAAAGTGGCTAGAAGCCTTAAAAGTGATTTGCATAGCTTGTTAGAGAAGCTAAGCTTTGGTGGACTAAGTCCAACCCTTCCTCTCATCAAAATGAGCTTAAGTGCGAGGATGATCCTAGAGCTCACATCAAGTCCATCTTTTATGTCTTTTACATATATGCTCTCATATATAGGCCTTTTTCCTTGATTAGTACATTTAGGGGTAAAAATTATCAACCCAACACACCCACCAAACTATTTTCAAAACTAACACACTTTTGGCCACGTCACCGCCACATCACGCGCCACCTCAAGGATTTGGTGTGGTCACTGGAAAACGTGACTCGAAGTCACATTTTCCAGTGGATGGAAGTCGTGACTTGCGTGACTGCAAGTCACGACTTCCTTCTGAAATTTTTTTTTTAATGTTGGCAGCGAATACCAGATTGATGTTTTAATATCTCGGTAGTACATAATTACCTATCTAAATAAGATCACTTGAATCACTATGAGACAAAGATATTTTTTGAAATATACTAGTTCAATATATTTATGTATAACTTAAATGGCATCCAAACATTATTGATGTGCCCTTTCTTATGGAGCTTCAAAGATCGGCCTTCTTTGCCACATTGTTGTTGATTTTGGCCTTATTTGTTTACATCGACTATGGATGAAAAGTTTTAGTTGAAAAAGAGTTAACTTTTGATATTGCCAATTTGCGACGATGTTCAATATATCCTTGTTTATTTTATTTGATAGTAACTGAAGTTTGGAAATCAAATTTCACACCAGAGCACTGCTTTTGTATTTCCACGTAATGAAAAAACAACTTGAAATGAAAACAACTTCTTCTCCACGTATGGGTCAATGATATATTTGATTTCCAATATTGTACTATATAATGCGGCAATGTTTTTATTGTACTATATATAATGCGGCGATGTTTTTATTGACTAAAGGTAATATTACAACTACTTCTCCACGTATCCTGAGACATATATCCACACTAATTAATGTATCCATATTGAGATATATGTATATATATATATATATATATATATCTCAATATAGCATTTATTGTTTGATTAATACCATACCCCCATAAACCCCAAATCAAACAATTTCTTCTCCACGTAGTGCTTATGTCGACATCAAATTTCACAACATCAGTTGTACGATTTGATGCATCCTACTCTGATCTATATAAATATATTATGTAGGCTATGGTAACTAAATTCTCCTCCATCTCAACAATGAAGCTTTCAAATGATTTGAAGGTAGAGAACATCGACAAATTGTAAATATGGGAGTGCAAGGTTAAATGGAGATGTTGTTTTCAATAATAGCAAACACAAAGTTTCAGTACAAGAGGTTGATAAAGAAAAAATAAGTTAAAACCCGTAAAAAAATAAAGAACTTGAAAGTTGAATTGATATAAATGATGAAATTGGTAGGTAATTAACTACAAAGCAAAAATGAATAAGGAGAAAATGTCTTGTAACAGTTTAGAAAAAGTCATAGTCTGACCCCAAATAATGACTTCCAGTCCCACACCGTTTTCTCTTGACGACTCGGAAATTACGATTTAAAGCTAGTGGAATATCCGAATGACCCGCATCAGCCGAATTTTGAGCATCTTCTCTTTGAATATCATCGTTGTAACGCATTCCGCCATCATTAGTACTTGTACTCCCAAATATTCATCATTATTGGATTTGCATGAAAATGACGCGAAGATGTAGGTGCTCTGTCAAATGGAAAAGGCTTCAATAGCCTCGAATGTCATGTTGCGAGGAAGTGAAGGAGTATGTGGAGTCTCAAACTCATAAAGAGGCACTGATGGAGTATACAATGGAGTGTTATGCCTCGAAGTTGTATCAACATGGGAAGAATGATGAAAAGCTTGAAATGAATTAGGCGTATTATGCATCCGATAATCTGCGTGTACCGAAGTCAAAGTCGATGCAGCTACATCTCTAATACATGCAATAAATACATCATCACCCAGTGTCAACTATGAATTGAAGTAATTCCATTTGCCTACATATGAAATATTGATGAACTTTTATGCGAAAGTACAAGGAAAACAACTATTTGGCAAGGCTTAATGAATGAAAAAAATGAAATTGTACTTACTAAGGCCTCAGCAATAGCTCCACGATGAGACATGAATAGTCGTGTAATGCGACGATACCATAGCATATACGGGTTGTAAAAGTCTATTGGCTCATCTAAGATTTCATCAGTTGCAATATTGGAGGCACGTTCGTTTCACATGCAGATATAAGCACTATGTTCTGCACTCCAATCCTTATCCGTCTTCCCTCTCAAGTCAATCTTATGTAGCTGCATTCTTGTGCTCTGTAAAGGTGGTTACATTTGTCTGAAACCGAATTGTCACATGACTCTATCGGGATTACACATTTCGACAACAAAAAAGAAAATCAAAGGTGCTTTCGTTCGCCAAGTAGCACGATCACTGCTACAGTACGCATGTAGGTTCATTATCACTGCTCAAGATACGATTCTCATATTACCTGTAGTCAATAAAAACAACTTGAAATGAATATACGCATTTTTCATGATGTCGACATAAGCACGACGTGAAGAAGTAATTATGTATATCTTCATCGGGTGCTTGCATGTCAATTATTTTTCTGTACTTTGTTAGGACGTGCATTGATGTTCCCGTGGCCTCGAAAGCATGTCTCCACCTGCACAAATGAAAAAAAATCACACAATACATGGATGTCGGCA
The DNA here is from genome assembly GCA_039657365.1 of Stephania yunnanensis. NCBI lineage: Eukaryota > Viridiplantae > Streptophyta > Magnoliopsida > Ranunculales > Menispermaceae > Stephania > Stephania yunnanensis. The sequence continues at coordinate 9,348,621 of CM077582.1, forward strand.
CATGTAGATAAAACAGAAGAAATTGAAATTATTAGGTGAGAAAATACTAATTACCTATGACCAAATGGAGGAAGTGAAAATAATTCTTCGTTTTGTAAGATGTATTGAATAACGTTTCCCGTTATTGGTGCAAGAAACGGCAACCTATCACATGTCCATAATTGCAATAAGATAACCGGACCTGCAATCTCTGCTCCGTCAATGTCGGCTGCAAGACATAATTGTCAGTATAGGTGAACCAGAGTTGCACTACCCCAACTGTACTGTGCCGCCTCGAAATCCTCCAAAAATTTCAAATATGTGATGTTAATGAGGTTGTTCGACTTGTCTGCATATAACGTTCCTCCTAAAAGTTGTAGGATGTATGCTCTTGTATAGCGTTGCACTTCCACATCATTAGCATTGTTTAGGAGGTTTAGAAACCACCTTGAAAGTTGGCAAATTTGAATCTGGCCTCCAGTCCTGTTATTTTTAGGGAATGAGAATCCCAGTTGTGTCAAGCATAAGGCATCGTAATCTTGCTCGACGCAGCTAGTAATTGGTAATCCATCGACCGGCAACCCCAAGATGATTTGCATATCTTGAAGGGTTATAGTCATCTCGCCGACGGAGAAATGAAACGTGTGAGTTTCTGGCCTCCAATTTCACAATTTGCTTGTTACACCCTTTTCTGAAATGATAGCCACGTGGTGCAGTGATGACTTCAAATGTACCATTCTCACGATTTACTAATGTCACATTGTGCCATCCAACTACTTTTCCCCAATGTGACAACTTATTCATTGCGTACGTTGTGCACATTTGCCCCTTCTTAGGGCTGCACCTATTTCGTCGCGTCTTTTGTTAAAGTACGCCATGACACGATAAAATGTAAGCTGCATTAAAGCGTTGATGGGGTAAAATCGCGCGCCTTTAAGGACCCTGTTAAAGCATTTTACATTTGTGACAAAAAAAAATCCATATATGTATTAGCTTGTAAACGTAATAAATGAAACACATTAAGTAAGTAACAGTAACAAACGTAATAAATCAAACGTAATACCCGCTAGATTTGTAGTCATCCATCCGTACCGATAACCATTGTCGTATGCGTTTGTCCATTGTGTTCGATCTAGGTCAGCAAACCACGCAATACATTCGGGATTCATTTGATGGAGTTCTTTCATGGATGCCTTAAATTTTTGTGGTTGATGTTGTGCACCCGCCAAGTACACCATATCCTTTAATTCTTTGCTCCCGAATCTCATGTTGAAATTACTGCATATGTGACGGAGACAATCTGTGTTGAGCTCTTTCATGGGTTCATCCATTTCGAAGATTGTTCATTGCCAACAATATACCTGAGTGTCGATCAGAAATAACACATATACCATCCCTATCAGTCACATGATGTCGCAAACAAGCCATAAACCATCCACAGCTGTCTTGACTTCCCTAATCAACAATGACAAATGTTAAAGGAAATACATGACTATTACTATCAACAACAGTGGCTATTATTTGTTTTTGTTTGTATTTTCCATACAAGAATGTGTTATCAATTTGTATCATTGGTTTGCAATGTCTAAAGCCTGCAATAGAAGGTGTGAATGCCCAAAAAACCCATTTGAAGACAACCTCGTTGTTGGCATTAGGCTCGCCATGCCGCCATTCCACACGTGTCCCTTGATTGCTTTCTTGAAAAGCGACCATCCACCGCGACAACATTTTATAAGATTATTTTCAATCTCCAAAGACTTTAGCAATTGCTTTCTTCTTCCCCAACCAAACTTTCTTATAATGAACATCATAACTGAATTTGTCCTTGATAATCTGATGAAGCAATGAAACTGAAATGAACGGATCTCTTATCGCCACATTTTTTACCTCACGGCATATAACGGTGGAGTCCAAATGCGCATGATCCTTGGACAGTTTAACATATATGCATGTATGTGGTCCTGCATATGTACTGATCTCAAACCTATGACCTCTTAGGCTCTTTCTCTTAAATCTCATACCAAATTATTGAGCTACCCAATTGATTTATTAATTTGATTTTTTTTATAACAAAAATACCTTATTTGATTTAATTTTGTAGGACAAACAAGTACACAATCTAAAGTTAGGACATGCATGACGACAGTCTTTTACTATATATTATTAATCACTAATCCACAATCTTGATCTAGCATATATATATAGTTATATAATACCTTTACTGACAACCTTTAGTTAAAAATTTCCAAGTGTTTCATTTATATAACTCAAAACCATGACATCTGATTAAGAGAGATGGGAGAGTATTATATATGTACACCATCAAATCTTTTTATTTATTTTAGCGAAACCCCTTTAATTTATTGTTTTTTAATTAAGTACCTTATTCTGCAACAAAGAAACTATTATATGCAAAGAACTAAAATGAAGAATGTCATGAGACATTCTTTATTTTCTTTATTACAAACAACTTTGAGAACTCTCGTACTATAACTGGCTAGATGTGAACATAAATTGGACCTTTTCTTATAGGCAAAATACAATGCACCAGAATCTCATAATTAAAATAAAAAGTGAGGCCACAAACAAGGAGAAAGTAGAAAATACATTCATGGGTTTTGTACTTATAAGGGCAACACAATCTTTATATCTAACTCAAAAAGATAGACAAATATATAAAAGCAAATAAAAATAAAAATAAAAAAAATGAATAGAATTAAAGTCTTGACGAAATATTTATCAAATTAAAGTATGTGATGTTGCAGTCACTACCAACACATCATTATATATTATAAACAACTTCCCTAGGTAGCTTAGAATATAACAGCCCCTAAAGCAACCTTAGAAAGCGACCACCACCAATGTCTCATCTCTTAAGCGCACGCCTAATGTTCGTCCAATTTTTTCTACTAAAGTATTGACATGTATATGGGATTTTTTGTTTGATTAATACCATACCCCCCTAAACCCCAAATCAAACAATTTCTACTCCCCCCCTTGGGTTCCCCACATGCTTTACATCTCAATATGGGTTAATGACATATATCCACTCTAATTAATGTATACATTGTACTATATTAAAATTAAATTTTCTAGCTATTTAATTATAAAATTGCGCGTATTGATTTTTACAAGGTGTATAGAATTAACATCAAGTAATTGGAAAAAAAAACTAAAAATCCCTGATAGAACTCACATCAACTAATTGGCAAAAATAAAAATTAAAACCGAATAAAAAAAAAGCCCCGGATACAAAAAAAAACAAAAAATTTACCAACCAACAGTACATGAACCACATGAAGCATAAACAAACAAAATCCTCAAACAAGTTGATCTTATAGAGTTGTATACACAGATTGAGTTCAGGTGGGTTGCGGTTCGAATCTGAAGTTGAAGATGGAGAGAAGATCCGCACCAATGGAGCCAATCTGGTGGAGTTGAACGAAGAGTTGAGTTCGTTCAGTCCGGGGAGTTGAAGGAATGAAGAGTTGAGTTGTTCATAAGGGGAGTTGAAGGAAGGAATCGTTGGGGGAGTTGAAGGAAGGAATTGTTGGGGGAGTTGAAGGAAATAAGGAAAATGAGTAACAGATCTGGATCTGTCTCTGTTTTGTTCAGTGGAAATCGTGACCCGAGGTCACGATTTGCCGATTTTCCAACAAAAAAATGTCTCGTGGAAATCGTGAGCTCGGGTCACGATTTCCTTTTAAGTGAAATCGTGACCCAAGGTCACGACTTCTCTCCATATAAGAAAAAATAAAAATAAAACGTGACGTGTCAATTATGTGGCAGTGACGTGGTCAAAAGTGTGTTAGTTTTGAAAATATTTTGGTAGGTGTGTTGGGTTGATAAATTTTATCCCTAAATGTATTAATCAAGCAAAAAATCCCTCATTTATACTTACAATCTTTGCCATTATTCTTTATTTACATCATTTAATAATTTTCTTTTCCTTTCACTTAGGCTAATTCCACCTCTAAGTAATTATGTATCATATAATACACGCATTAGTCACACTAATACACGAATACTATACATATCTATTAATTTATTTTTATGTCGTGATTATATTATAGATTTGAAAAATTAGGGGCGTTACAGTAAGTGACTTTTTCTTGGTTATCATTCAAATCACTCTAAAGGCTTTTTCAATGAAATGTTACATTCAAGGAAAATACAACCATATATTTCACAACAAAATGTAAGAAAAGGATCCATTTTAACAAACAAACACATGTATTTTTTCGAATGAAGAAAAATGATTTACCATAATTTGCATATTTGAGTAAATTACCTACTAAAATGGTAAACACTTACAAATTTTCCAATGCCTCCCATGCCAAAGATTTGAATTAGATGTTGTGTCTACTTCAAATTGAACCTGATTGCAAAAAAAAATGTATAACCATGACACGAAGAATCTCAAATAGAGCATTCCTACAATTCGAGGAAAAGAAGAGACAATTAACCGACCTGCACCCCTATTTTACCATCCGATTCGGCATTAGGGGTGACTACTTGTTCCATCCGATGCTCCCGTGTGCCAATGAAATAGCCGAGTGGTGGCGAGTAAGTTGATATGGAAGCTAAATTGGCCGACCGACCGTCCGCCAATAGTAATTGTTTTTAATTTTTTGGCCTATTACCAACAATTTAGCAAATCATTAATCAATTAATTGACAGATTTCTTATAAAAATAGTTAAGCAAATAAAACTTAAATTCTTTGATAAATCATAAACAACCGATTCTCTAATCCCAAAAAAAAAAAAAGTTGATCATACAATGAATTGACCCACAACTAAGTAAGTAAATTTCCTGCTTTTCAGCACGTTAATCCAAAGTCGCCAACCCAAAATCAAAATAATTCACAAATTTACAATAAGAGAGATGGAAATCCTAATATTAATACTCAATTGGCTAACTAAATAAAAACTTGACCTCTTCTCAAAAAAAAAAAAAAAAAAAAAAAAAAAAAACCTTAACAAACAAACAATGCACTAAATCCCAATCACGAACTCAGAGTATAGTCAAAGTTGTATACCTAGGTTTTTTACCTCAATCCCAATCATAGAGTTTGTTGGAGTTGGTGAAAGGGAAGTAGAGAGTACTCAAGACAGGGAGACCAGATCCAAGAACATGTGATTGGGATTTGGGTAAGCACACTCACAATATTATAAGCATGCGAGAGGCATGACATAGATAAAAAAAAAGACCATGAACGAAACCTTCTATATTCTTGACTTATTGTTCGATTGATTTTGAAGAGGTAATGTGTTTCCTATTCTACTAATTTTTCTACAGTGGCCTCAGGCGGATTTGGATTTTGCTTTGTTTAAGAAGGGGGAATCCAGCAGTAAAGATCGAAGGGGAGAAAGAGCATGCAAAGTAGGGGCGTGCAAACCGCGGTTTGGTGTGACGCCCTTCGAACCGCTAAGTGCACCAACAAACCGAGGGTTAAGGGTTTGACAGTTTTGCCTACAACAACAATTAATGACAACAAAGTCTTTGAAGCCTAGTTTGGTGAGAGCAACACTCAACTCTATCAAAGCCAAAACTGATTATTGCATTTTAAATTGCAAAAACATGGAAGACACTTAAGGTTTTTCTTGATTTTTACATCACTTATTATGCACAACTTGCATCGGAAAATTCATAAGTGTGGCATATTATGGATCTAAATAACATTACCACAGCTTCAAACGACATTGAAGTGAAAAAAAAAAAAAGAAGTTTCAACAGTAAAAATTGCACCAGCTAAGAAAGAACACAATTTCACTTCAACTAAACAATCGCACATTCAAAAACATCATATTCAAAATTAGGTCACCAATTTTAACAACAAAACCTAATTGTGGCCACTCCGAACACGAAATCAAGTACCTGATAACTCAAAAAAAAAAAAAAAACAAGTCTTACCTGATCGAAAGACTGAAGGACAATTTGGTGAGGTGAGCGATGGCCGGAGAGCAGAGCAAAGAAAGAGAAGGTGAGGGCTTGAGCGAGAAGACCAGAGAAGAGAGAGGAGGAGTCGTGGTGGTTTGAGCGAGAGAGGAGGGGAGGGAGGCGGAAAGACAGTAATACTGTAGAAGTTTAGGTTTTGGAGAACCACGATTTTTTTTAAGGGTAATGTCTTTGCCGACACCAATTTTGACGTGCACATTTAAATTTTGTTAACTTTAGGGCAAAATACATTGACTACCCCTATTTTCACACCCCTATTTTCACACATACTACACATGAACACCACTTTCAACAAAACACTTTTCAACAAAAAATACCATCTTCATCAAAACACTAAGTTTGATGTTAGTTTGATAACATCAATGACAAAGTTTTGTGCAAAAAGAACAAGTACATTGCGTTCACGGTGTGTTGATCGTTCTTTTAGTTATTCTTTTCGATGGTGTACATCACGACCATCTTGTTTTGGATTCACTAATGATCTTTTTAATATTGTGTTTAGGACATCTTGAAGTTCATGATTTTTTATGTAACATTGAGTCAGAATTGAATGCTTGGAGCGAATGTCGACCAAACTATATAAGTTTTAAAGCAAAAAAAATCCTATAAAAAGTACTCTAATTACCTATTTTTTGGGGTCGTGTTCGGCCCTGTGTGGTTGAGCACTAGTAATATGTTCAGTTTAACAATGTCTAACATAAGACCTACGTTCGGTGTATGTAACCGACCATCAGATAGATGTTCGGTAACAATGACCGAACACGATCATGATAATTGTTCATATGCCCAATATGTTTGGCCACCAAAACCGAACTTATGAATTATGTTCGGCCACCCAAATCGAACATAAGCCACGGCTTGCATGACCGAACATCATGCTTATGTGCAGTCAGCTCCACTGAACAATAATAGAGCAATTGAAATTTTATGAAACAAATTCTTGTTGTTTCTTTTTAGGGTACAAATGCATGCATTCCCATAAGAGTAGACTACAGTGAGTGTTCACTCATAATAATCCATTAAAGACGGGGGATGAGATCGTACATTGGGCTCAAAAAGTTGGAAAAGAAAAATGAATTTGTTTTGTTTATCAATCATTCTAATAAAGGTAGTCTTGTGTGCTCGCGATTTTCCCTATGCTCATGAGATCGCAATACTTCAACAATATCATTCAACTATCTCAATCTGCGATGTGCACTAGCACTGGTTTAAGTCGAGCATGGTTCCAGATAAGGAGGCAATGTTACATGAAATCATATATATGAAGGTTGTAGAGAAATTGTTGAGAAGTTACAAAATAGCGATGATGTTGCACGAGCGTTCATAGTGCAGAAAGTTCACGAGATCATAACTCCGTCTGCAACCACTATTTCTACACCCAAGGAAAGAGTGACACTACAAGGAAAATAAAATTTAGAAACGAAATTAGCAACGGAATTAAGTTCCGTTGCTAAAAAAAATTAGTTAGAGACGGACTAATTCAGAGACGGAATTAAATTCCGTCTCTAAAAAATGGCGCCAACATTCCCACCAAAAACTTATTTTCTTATGATCGTTCATCAAATCTCGAGATTTTGTGTGCTTGGATCAAGTCCCCTCCACCCCCCAACACTCCCCTACCCCCCCCCGACCAAAAAAAAACAAAACCCCAAATCGATCGTCTCGTCCCAAAATCCCCTAAAAATCCCCAAAATCGTCTCGTCCAAAATCCCCTCCCCAAAAATCCCCAAATCCCGTTCGATCGTCTCGTCCAAAATCCCCAAATCGGTCTCGGTCTCTGCTCTCAACTCTCGTCTCTCCGTCTCGTCGCGCTGGTCTCTCTAGTTTCTCTGGTCTCTTCGTCTCTCTCCGGTCACTGCCCCCCAAATCCGCAACCCCCAACAAGTCGATCGTCTCCGTCATCGGCTCTCAACTCTCTCTCTCCGGTCTCTCCGTCTCTTGCTCGGTCATGGCTCTCCGTTCTCTCATTGGTAAAAGTTTGCTTCATTTTTACATTTAGGTGGCAACGATGCTCTCAAGGTGTCAAGGGGTTTGCCTTATCTGATAAATCTATCTGCAGTCAAACTTTATGTCAGTTTTGAGCATTCGATTTCCCCGCTTTGTATTTCTTTCCAAATCTACTTGGATTCTCTTCTCCTTTTTGCACTTCAAATGTACTTCATCTCACTCCTTCTTGTTCTTGACCATAGTTGAACTTTTTCATGATAAATGAGTAACTAAATAAAGAGGTAAACATGTTAGTGCCATGGTTTGGTAATTTTATGTGTAGTAATAAATTAATAATGTTTTTTCATAGTGCACTATGTAAGATTTGCTTTTTCTTTATCCTTGGAGGTATTTTAAAATTTTGTTGTTATGTTGATGCAGTTGGCAGGTAGTTGTTATGATGCCAGATGTAGGAAAGGTAGAACTACCTTATTGTCTACGACCTATGAAGGAACAAACTCTTAATCAGGTGACAAATTTTAAGAGTTCGGTTCTTTTAATTGTTGATTGCTTCTGTTGGTTTTATTTTAACTGTTCTTGAGTGATTTGATTTGTTACGTGGTTGATTGTGGTGTAAAGCACAACGTCCTGAATCTTTTTGAATTTCGATCTTAATCTCCGTCTCTTTCATTGCTCTCGCTCTCTGGTCGCTCTGTGCTTACCGCTCCGCTCTCTGCTCGTCAAGGTAACAATAAATAAAAAAAAAATTAACACCCGAATTCTCTTGAAATTGTATCTGCTCACATTTTCCTCCGGTTTGGCTTTCATGTGCATTTGTTGGTGTTCTTCACTTGATCTATTAAGTTAATGTTGTGTATTTTGTTTGGTTTAGAAGTTTTTGTTCGCTTTCTTCTCTTGCATGCTTAGTGTTTTGTGGTTATGCTTGTTCTATCTTGTAACAATGAAATGTGAACCGCATTTCTGTTGTGATCTGGGTTTTGTAGTTATGTTCATTTTGCCATGTTTTGGATGATATGGGTTATTTTTATGCTTGACATGCTGATTGATTGTTTTGGTTGGGTTCGCTATCTCTTGGCTTTTACTATCTTGTTATTTTCGCAGCTCATAAAGATCTATGGTGGGATTTTTTATGGGTGCTTCGTTAGCTATGGTGGGATTGCTTGATGGGTGCCTTATTTTTGGCCCGATATAAAAGTCTTATTGTTGTATAGCCCATAATTTTCTTAAATTATTACTTTATTATATTTATATAATAAATAAGTACCGCTTCAATACTCACCTAAAAAAAAAATTGGATGATATGGGGTTTTGTTCCATAATCAAGAACAAAACTCATTCCATTGTGGACTAGATCTCAATGCTTCATACACTTCTTTTATGACTTTAAGGCCCTCAAAGATGTCATGAGAAGGGTGATCATCGTTGGCCTTTGCCAATTTAGTTTCAAAGTATCTTTGTTCCATAGCAACATAATTTGGTAGTTTTCCTTCTTTTGCAATGCCTTTTGAAGCTCAAATCAAATTGGTAGAATTTGTCATTGTACTTTAGTTTTCTTAGATTCCTGCAGTGTATGAAATCAATTGTTAAATCATATAAATGATATTCTAGCTCTGACTCCCTTTGATGGAAAAAAAAATAATTAGTATGAAATGTAAGTGACCCTAAAGATATGTAGGATCTAACTGTGAAATGAGTAGTCCCTTTGTCAAAGCCTTTTTTCCTAGTGACCGAAAATATATGACGTAGGACATGAACATTCCTTTTAAATGTTGTGCATTAGGAGAAAAAAATTTGCAAATACTTCTAATTTATGCTCCAAGGAAGGGTATGGAAACCAACAGAGACACTTTGATCAATCAAGTAAGAGTCTCAAATTTTACTTTCGCATTTATTTTTAGGTTTATTAATATTTAATATCTCATTTCAACATTTTACTTGAGCAATTCAAGATTTCTATTGATTTTGTATTTGGTAGGTATTTCATGTTTATTTTATCGGTAAAGCATGTCATGATCAACATTATAATACATTAGAATCATGTATTGAGGTAATTACTTGGTCGTTTGATGTTATAGTTGTTAGTAATTTCATATCCATACACTTGTTAGGGATGATTGATTAGTTAGGTGTTGTTGGTTACGATTGAATAATACATATAATTATATAATTTCTACTACTAGTTAGGATTCGAAACACTAGGATTACTCTTTTAGTTAATGTTACTATTTCACATAAAATTTCTAGAGAATTGAATAAACCTATAACCTTAAGGAGGTACGAGTGAACAAGTAGTAGGCGCTTTGATACTATGTGGTATTTGTATGCCTCTTATAACTTATGATTTATTTATTTTTTCGAACTCCTTGTTGCTTATATTTTTACGACCAATTATGATACTCTGTTTGGTATCAGTCCTGTACCGAGCTAGGTATTAAGAAAGTTGTTTCTAACCCCCTTTATTCAATGGCTAGAAGCAAAGCTTTTTGTTCATGTAGTTAGGTAGGCACACAATTCAATTAATAAATTGTGTTAGTTGCAGTTGCCTTGTACTTGTAGGAAATTATGAATTCTCTTGAGTAATGCTTTGTTGGATGCTTCCTCTCGGACATAAACATGGTAATCTCAACAAGTGGAAGTGGTAAAATAGTGTTATTTGAGCTATGCAACGAGACTTCTTTCAATTTTCGTGGCGATGGAAAGTTTAATCATGTAAAGGGCATTTGCTAAAGCAACATTGTCCTACAACTCCTAATGTTTGAAAAAGTATTCAACATCATTCGTGCTATTTTTAATGTCTATATCCTAATGTTTTGATTAATGGAAGGCAATCTGCTTTCTAATTCCAAAAGAATGTAGGAAGCAAAATCATAGTGCTGATGTTATGTAATTTGGATGGTGTACGTGTTGTTTTAATGCAATTTTGTCCGAAAGTATTGGTTCCTTTGGTATATTTATAGTCATTTTTACAAGGGTTGTTTACTAATCTTATTATGAATCTAACTTTTGATCTCATATAAGGGAATGTGGTTCTATAAAAAAATTTCACAGAGCGGCTTTTGATGTGGATATGTGGTCTAAACCAAATGTCTCATTTTAATTTATATTTGAAACTGAGTACATAATCATATCTTTCTACTTTGCTTGATAAGCCATCTTATATAGCAAGTTTGACCCACTTAAATTTTTTGTCATCTTGCCTCAGAAGTTTGATGTTGTGACTCGGTACAGAATAAAAGATGGTGGATTAAGCTTTTTCAGTGATATTGGCCTTTTACTAATCGATGAAGTTCACTTGTTAAATGATCAACGTGGTGCTTCGTTGGAGGCGATTGTTAACAACCTAAAATGCTTGCAAGAAATCCTGAAATGAATTCTTGCGCTCTAGCTCGCGTCCGCTTCATTGTTGTGTCTGCTACAATCCCTTATGTAGAGGACCTTGGTTAGTTCACATTGGCTAGTACAGCATAGTATTAAGCTGTTTGTATATAGACCAGCTAAAATACCTCTGTTTGTTATGTTTTCAGAAAAGGCATCTGAAAACCTTGTTCCATTTTTGTAGTTAATTGATTCAGTTTAAGTAAGGTATCAGTGATTAATTGATTACTTGCTTCTTTATATGCTATCTGCATTCCTCTGTTTTTTTTTTTTTCTTGCAAAAATTTACGATTTTGCTCGATGTAGTATGTTATTGATGTTTCTATATTTTCCAGTGTCTTTTCATTTGCATTGTGCAATGAATGAGTGCAAACAATTCCAGTAGAGAGTTATTATTTTTTCTCTTTCACGTTTGTTTCCAAAGTTGGCTAACTCACTTTCTCGTTTCCTCAGCTCATATGGACAGAGTTTGTCAACAAGTACACAGAGTTTGTCAACAAGTACTTTCATTGGGGAAACTATATTTGCGATCTTCGATTGCCATTTTTGTCTGGTTTTATTTGCTCATTTGATTGGGAACATGCGGGTAACTTAACTTTCACATGTTCTTTGACAAGATAGTAGTATACTTACATTGCTTTCTGCAGTCTTCCTGATCCCTTCACATGTCCTATTCATGAGAATAGAATTAATTTACTTCAAAAATCTAGTTTCTTAGGATGAATGAGGAAGGTCTATTTAGATCCATGTATCTAATAATTACATTCTAATCGTATATTTTCAATGTCTCTGTCCAAATCCTTGTTCTTCTTTGCTCTGTTGGTTCCAATACCTTATATATTTGCTTGTTTACAAATACGGGTTTAAAATCCTCCATAGAAAAGAAACTGAGAGGTGAAGTAGGAACACAAGGAACAACTTATTTTCAAGAACTATTGACATATATCAGTCCTCCAGATTAGCTTGTATCCTGAGAATATAATATGGAATGATCATCTCTCAAAGATAAAGAAGAAAAAATTTAAAGAAAGTAACATAGCGGGAAGTAGTTAGAACTTAGGAAAATGCCTCCTTGTTCTGTTTTTCTTTTGGTCGTGGATGTCAGCTCTTTATCAATTGTTTTTTTCAAACACAAACTTGGGCACTAGCATTTGGCAATTGATAAGGAGCGTCTCTGGCTCTTCATCAATTGTATTCCCTTTGTTTTCACATTATGTAGTTTTGTGATCATTAGACATTTTTAATGAAATGATTCGAATTTTCCTTTTGCTGGCATGTTGTCGTGCTTTAGCACTTAAAACGTTTTCGTAATTGTGCTTTAGCAAAGATTTTTGTTCATGTAGTTAGGTAGGTTCTCAGATTCCCCCTTCTAATAAATTGTGTTAGTTGGACACACAAGTAGCCATGTACCGTCGGAAATTATAGTAAAATATACTGTTTTCTTTTGCACTGTAAATGGAGATAGTTTTTTTGCAGTTTTGTATTTTTTATCATGAGTTTGATCTATTTTGCAATATTTGCAGAGCATGACCCTATCAGTAGGTGACTGGTTCTTCGATCGAGTGGGAGTTAGTGCCATTGATTGCCCATATCCCTGTGACAATACCTGCCATAATCTGATTTTCAAGTGAGAGACGAGGAATTTAAAGCATATCATGTAACTTTTATAGTTGTTTACATGACTTTTAGATTGATAATTCTTTTGTGCATATTTAGAGGATTGTAAGTTTTTTTGTGGTTGTTGAACAATAGGATTAGTGGTTTTTGTGAACACTTAGAAATTTGGAGCATTTGTTATACTAGACAATTTTTCGTGGATATATATAAATCTTTTTCAAATTTTGAATTTTACATTTTTTTTCTCTCATTTGAATATTTGTTGATATATATTGTCGATGTATGAATGTCAAATTTTGCTTTTTTGGGGGATGTTAGCACCCCCAAGGAGTTGTTGGAGGGGGTGCAGGCGATGGAGTAGGTCCTATAGTTGTATTTTCAAGTTATAGGTTGAAGAACCAATTGGATTGAGTTTATGTTTGAAAACTAAACAAAAAGGAAAATTAGAGACGGATTAGCAACGGAATTCAGAGATTTCGTTGCTATTCCATCTCTAATTTTCGAGGAATATATATGCATGAATCAGCAACGGATCAGAGACGGAATGATAAAATTCGTCTCTGATCCGTTGCTAATCAGAGACGGATCAGAGACGGAACGCAAATCAGAAACGGATCAAAGACGGAATGCAATTACAAATGTACCATTTTGAAAAATTTTCATTTCTGTTCCGTCTCTGTTCCGTTTCTAATTTCCGTCTCTAATCCTTCTCTAATCAGAAACGAAATTTATTCTGTCTCTAATCCGTCTCTAATCAGAAACGGAATCACATTTCCGTTTCTGATTGAATCAGCGTCGACGATTATAGAGACTGTTCCGTTTCAGATTTCAATTAGAGACGGAATTTATGCAAATCAGAGACGAAAATTTTCGTTTATGATCTGTTGTTTTTTTGTGTACCATCAATACTGAGGTCCAAGACAAAATCGCGGGTAGGTTGATACAAATTTATGGAATGTATGACATATCTTTTTTTGGTAGTTTACTTGAAGGATCAACTACACCGTAGATGCACTAGAACAATTTCGGTATTTAATAAAGGTTTTTAAACCCCTATTAAAGGGGTGTTATTAAATAACACTCAATTGATAAGAGTTTTAAAAATCCTTTATGAATACATGTAATAAAAATTAAAACATAACACATTTTCGCATGACATTTAATAACACTCTATTTAATAGGGGTTTTAAAACCTCTATTAAAGGTCAAAAATATTCTAGTGATGACATTGTCACATTAAATAATTGAATAATGTGAAATCTGGTGACTAGTGTTTTTGTTTAGGCCTTTAGATATCAACATTTTGCCACACAATAATATTTTGATGTTCGATATGGAACTTACTTGTGTATGGGTTGATACTTGTACATGTGAACTTACTTTTGACTACATTACATTTGACAACATTATTTTAAATCCTTACTCTTAATTGTGAATTCCAATCAAGAAATACAAGTAAACAAATAATGTTTAGCAATTCAACTGGTGAGAACAATTTTTTTATAGGTCTGGAGGGAATTTCGATAAATTAAGACAGCATAAGAAGAGAAGAGAAGATATATATATGTGTGTGTGTGTGTGTGTGTGTGTGTGTGTGCGTGTGTGTGTGTGTGTGTAAACAGAATAATCTATAAGTTAAGTTGAAAGTTATTTTTTGGTAAAAAAAAATGAAAATAAATTAAATTAAATTAAGAAATGGTTCATGCTTCTCATAGGCCCAATCTAATAACTCTATCATGGATAAGTGATGTACCTAACTTGTTCTTAAAGGAATTATGTAATGTAGTCGAAAAGATAAAAATTTATGGCTTTTTATTTATTAACTAGGGGTGCTTAGACCTAATTATATATAGGATTTGCATTTATTGCACATGTACAAGCACACATTTATATTTATTTTTGATTTGATAGAAGGGCAAAAGCACAAAAATAAAAGAACTTGAATAATGAACTTCTCACTTCAAATAAAAAAAGAAAACAAAGCTTCTTATATCTGAACAAAAGTCTTAATATGAACTTTAAAATCAAGTTAAAGTCTATGATTTATCTTATAAAAAAACAGTGCTTGATTTATGTTTCCATTTTCATAATGTTACAAGAAATTTTTTTGTTCATCTCTCTCTGTGTATTCTATCGAGCACATAGAAAAGACCCATGAGCTGCAAACATGAACCCATACTTCAGAGAGAAACACTAGTAAACAAATAATTAGATGAACTAGAGAATTGTTATGTAAGAAACACAAATCCCAATAGTAACATAAAATGTCATGGACTTCTTTAACAACTAAATTCATAGGAACAATAACATAAAAAGATCTCTAACATAAATCACACCGAAAGAAATTCAAAATGCAAATGAGAAGACAAGTCGTGCTACAAAGGTCTAATTATTTTTTACGCTTTTTACTATACAAGATCATGCCCGAATTTGAAAAACGATCTACACGCACTACTTTTGATAAAACCATGGCCATGCGCGACTTTTAAGAATACCTATCTATGCACGACTTGTGATGAATCATGTTTACGCCGACATCTGATGAACCTTATCCACCATATGACTTATTAGTAAATAAGGTGCTCCTAATAAGGTAAAGAATGTACGCCCTCCTTTTCTAAATCATTGTGGGACATGAAGAAGTGTCTTTTGCAATACCAAATTACTCTGCAACCAATTCAATCTAACCATATTTCCTCTAACTATGGTGAGTTCTTTGGTTGCTTCGACCTCTGTGACATTAAAAGCTTTTTGAAATAATTGAATTGGTTCAATAAACCCCTCCAGATTCACCACCACTGCAAATAACTATGAGTTCCCTATCTTTGGTCAGCTGTTTCCCCTTGCAAACATTTAAACAAATAAGATCAAAATTAATACAAGAGTATTTCACTTCTTATTCTTGTAGAATCTATCTTTTATGAGTTCCAATTTAGTACAACAAGGGAAATGGCTCTAAATTTCAACTTTTGCACTTGGGGGTCATTTTCAAGAAGGTTACATCACTTTTTCTAGGGACCCATCCAATGTCAAGTGAATAAATGTTCAACTGTCTAAATCCTCAATCTTATTCATTATCCTGTGGAAGTGGTATCAGACCATAAAAAACTCTATTAGCAATGGAAAAAGAAAAATAGAGGGAGAAAAATGGAGAAACTGATAGCCAATTCATATTGATTGCATTTCCTACTTCATTTTCAATTTTGATGCAGAGGTTCTTCACTATTTTACGTGTATATCTCGCAACACTTTATCAATTTTCCACACTTGATTGAAAGCGTTAACAATAATATGGGAAAATTACAGGCAAGGGATTGATAATGATATCTTAACTACAACACAACATAGGTGCAGTGATTGAAGATGTTGAGATATGTGATTCAAATTAGATTGAGGTTTAGTAGTGAAATTAGTGGGACATGTGTCCACGTAAAGTCATGTATAACGGGTAATTATTAATTAAGTTGTGGTAGTTATTAATGGGTAGTTTTAGTTATTGACTTGGTGGTGTGCACACATGAAGCGGTGCATGTTATGTTAGTGGGTTGAGACCAAGTCAATGTGATAGTCTATAAGTATGTAACGTATGTGTTGAGAAATGTAGAGAGAGTAGTAGTATGAGTTGAAATAAAAAAAATTGTTCACTCTCACTATTTTCATTGTTAGCTTCTCTGGTTTTTATTTTGTAATACCGAACATTGGTATTAGAGCCGATGGTTTAATCCTGAGGCATGTTCGATTCGAGAAGTCAAAGCTAGTTCATAGAGAAGTGTTGCGAAGATAGATTGTGAAAAAGTGTTGCTAAGAAAGTGAAGAAAAAAATAATGGTGATATCAAAAAAGCTCTAACATGAAAGTGTGAGTGCTCCAACGCTATCAATGATGAATTGATTTTTGATCGTGTATGACACGATGAAGGTGGAAGCTGGTGACCTTTGAAGAAGATATGTTTTAGCAAGTGATGATAAGTGCATCATAAAAGTTTTACAGAGAAAAGTGCTCGAAGCGGGTTGAAGAGATGTGTTTCACAATTATGAGTTTGAATTATGCAAAGATACGTGCTTTGCAAAATTTAAGTTTTAATTTATGTTTATCTAACTTTTGTAGGAAATTTGAATCAAGGGAGAATGTTGAAATATGTGATTCAAATTAGATTAAGGTTTAGTAGTGAAATTAGTGGGATATGTGTCCACGTAGAGTCATGTGTAATGGCTAGTTATTAATTAAGTTGTGGTAGTTATTAATGGGTAGTTTTAGTTATTGACTTGGTGGTGTGCGCACATGAAGTGGTGCATGTTATGTTAGTGGGTTGAGACCAAGTCAATGTGATAGTCTATAAGTATGTAATGTGTATGTTGAGAAATGTAGAGAGAGTAGTAGTATGGGTTGAAATAAAAAAATTGTTCTCTCTCACCCTTTGCATTGTTAGTTTCTCTGTTTTTTATTTTGTAATACCCAACAGAATATTATGACCCTAATAACAATGTTCAGCCATTGTGACCAAACATACTTGAATCATCATCAGTCATAAAGGTCGAACATATTGATCATGTTCAGGCACAAAAGCCGAACACATCGATCATGTCTAGGCGCAAAAATCGAACATAGCGGTCATGTTCAGTCACAAATGCGGAACAAATCAATCTTGTTCGGACTCAATAAGGCTGAACACGTTCATCGTGTTCTTTCTTTCAAGACCCAAACATGGTGACGAAACCCACCAATTTCAGCCCAAATGCACTGAGACTACATTAGAATGAACAATCAAAAAGCATATTAGAATGGTTGTTGGACCGAAAACACCAACCATGTACTGAGACCACATTAGAATGAACAATCAAAGAAAAATACAAAATCTCACACAAATAAAAAGACCGACATAACATTTTTGTTTTACAAATTAAGGTGGACCGACCGAAGAACAAAGAAGATGATGAAGAAGCCTTGCGATCATCGATCAAATGGTTGTTGGTTGTGTGCAACAAGCAGGGGCTTGCGTTAGGGTTTTTGTATTTGAGCGTTGATCAACGGTCGTGTATTAGGTTTTTGTGTTTTCGTTTCTTTTCTTTTAAGGTTGTTCGCACATGTGTGTGTAATTATGGGTTTGCTACTAATATGTGTGCATTTTTAGGTTTGCTAATGTATGTGTGAAGGACATCTAAGTTTTAAAAATATAAATTTGGTGAGTGCAAAGAAAAAATAACTTTGATCGGTGTGCGTTTAGCAAACACTTTTTTTAAAGAGAAATGCTAGAATCACAATAGCACATAACACCATAAGATACATTGGCTCATTAGAGTCATCCACGCATGTCTCGATATACGAGTATACGCATATCTCGATACATAACACATGAGTTTAAGTCACATAGAGGACTCTTGTGAGTAAATGTGTCTTATTATGTAATATTGTTGTCATATTGTGCCCACCCCTAATTTCGAGGAATGAAAGTAAATTGACAATTGCTACTAAAAGTATCATGCAAAAGAGCATTATGGAAAAATTAGATACGGGGAAATAAGTTTTTGATGGCTTTAGACGATGTATGCCACGCTGACGAGTAGTAGGACATACAAATACTACTCAAGTATAGTATGAAAGGAAGCAAAATTAAAGGAAGCAACGTTGTTGTTATCCTGAGAGCCGACAAAATTGCAAGCGCTGAGAATAAATAGAGGATATAGTTGTAAAACTATTACTTGTCTCATAACTTACGAATTAATTACAAAAGTTACTAAAACCCTCAGATCCTGTTTGGTCGGAGTTATATGTAAGATGTAGGGATTGACTTACCTAAGTGTTGACTTAAAAAGAGATAGGTATTTTATTTAAAGGTGTTTAGTTCAAGTACTCGTCTTTTGATATTAGTCTTTAAAGTAAAAAAAATTGGTAAAAAGTCTTAAATATCCATCTTTATTTTTCAACAACCAAATCCAATTTTCTCATCCAAAGTTTGGACACCTACAACGAACAAAATTTGAAATCAAATACAGTCTCCCTTTCTTTCATTTGTTTCAGAGAATAAGAATTGTATTGGTGGAAAACTAATTCACTACATTCTAAAATTAAGGAAAAACCAAAACTACAATTAATTAATTAATGGGAAGACACTCCTGTTGCTACAGAAGAATGTTGGAGAGGATATGAGGAGGCCGAGGGCGATGGCGATGGGGTAGCCCAGGCCGAGGTCGCCCAGGCTGCGGAAGAACCCGGAGGAGGCGGAGGCGGCGGATGAGGCGGAGTTGGGCGTGAAAAGGAGATGAGCTGTGAATGAGAAGTCATTGAGGAATTTTACCCTGGGGCAGGCTGGACTTTTCATAAACA
Organism: Stephania yunnanensis; assembly: GCA_039657365.1. Lineage (NCBI taxonomy): Eukaryota > Viridiplantae > Streptophyta > Magnoliopsida > Ranunculales > Menispermaceae > Stephania > Stephania yunnanensis. Next base: position 9,367,821 of record CM077582.1, read on the forward strand.
ATGTAAATGACGCTTATCTAAAGACAGGGTACCCTTTTTGTTTAGGTAAGGTTGGGTTTGAGTGCTTTGATAACACCATGTATTACCTAACACTCGAATCAAACACGGACTTTATAGCTAATCCTAAGCTTAGATAAGCTAGCACTAGAACCAAACAAGCCCTAAAGTCATTTGACTTTCATTTGCCGTTACAAATTTGATAAGAATTTGTACTGATTGTGAAAGTTGAATGGTTCACCCTTAAGCCTATAAATGTACTTGTACCATCAAACAACATATCAAATAGTTTTAAGGCTTATGAGGGTGATAGATCTTGATGTGGTTTTAAAAGACTTAAAGCTTCCGTAGGTAATTCTCTATTTGATTTATTTTGTATGTTAAAAGAACTCTTAAATGTGGTATCATAGCCTAGATCAATAGAGTTTTCCACAAATTCATTTATGCTTAACTCGTTGATCTGGCTGGTTTGATATCGAGCTGATCCAGCTAATTTTTTGATCATTTGTTCTGACCAGAATAGAAAAAAAAGTTGGTATACACGAGTGAATAAGTTTGTGCAACCAAATTCCGACAGTAAATCAACTGCCCAAACCTGATTTACTAATATAAAATATAAGAATGTGTATTATATATTTTTGTTATGTCGGAAAGACAGAAGTGAAGTGGAAAAAATTACAAAAGTACAGTAAAAAATAGTTTAAATGAGCAAAATATGTGTGGTCTTTTTATTCTAAAAATAGACTATATCGCCTTTTGAAAAGGCGTTATTAGGGGAGCAAATTTTTCCCGCTTACGTGGACACATGAATAGCGTCTTTTGAAAAGGCGTTATTCATGTGTCCTGTCTACGGTGAACAAATAACACGAATAACGCCTTTTCAAAAGGCGTTATTTGTGTTATTAGGATACAATCCATCTACGTGAATGTCCACGTGGATTGGTTTACACGAATAGCGCCTTTTGAAAAGGCGATATTCGTGTTATTTGGATTCCACGTGAATTGGTTGGAGCCGATTTATATGAATAGTGCATGCACTATTCGTGTAAATAGTACCCGTGGGCGAGGCGACTAAAGACCCCCGACTGCATCTTATCGGAAAGAGAAGATAGATGTGAAGGGAAGGGGAAAGATTGTTGGGAATCGTGCAAAGAATGTTCAATTGCACGATGAGGGTTCCAACATTGACACGCGTCGACAAAAAGATCTTGTAGTTGCTCGAGGTGAAGATGAGGCTCATGCATCAGAGTCTAGTAGTAGTGAATCATCAGCACCGGCAGACGCCATAAGTATCGATGGTAATGTGGGTGGGAGTACTAGCGCTGGAGGTGGCCATAATGAAGGAGAGTCATAATGGCATTTAGAATTGTGTGTTCATTTCCCCGGTCGTCCTTCAGATGGATCATTGCTTAAGAGCTTTAAAGATCATGTCGCATTAGCGATTTGGTGCAATGATGTATATAAAGTTTCATTGAATAAAATACTTAAAAACTTATAGTTTTTATATAGCTGATGAAATGTTTTTTGTTGTTATAGGATGACCCGATACTCAAGTGTATCAATTACGGTGCTCGTATCCAAGAATGCGACTTACAGTCATGTCACTCTAACACCAAGGGCCTTCAGAGGGTCATCCAGTGGTTTGGGTTGAATGCGCTGATAGACTGCTCATACCGCAAGGCTAACAAGGAGGTTATATCTGCCTTTGTGTAGCGGTGACAGCCGGAGACAAACGTATTTCACTTACCATTCGGTGAAACGTCAATCTCCTTGGAGGATGTGAGCATTCAGCTGAAGATTCCTGTGACGGGCAAAGTGGTTGCAGTTGAGAACTTTGCGAGGTACATCGAGGAATCTCGCTTGGATGCGATTAAGCTAATGTCTAAACCACTTGAGGTTAGATTGAAGATGTTGAGGATGAAATGAACATCAACAAGGGGCTCACGGTGCGAAAATGTTGGTTGAAGAGTCGATGGTGCCTCGAAGCTGGTTCGAGGAACACAACTTATCCCCTTGTAGAATACACAGCCCGGGCGTACTTATTGTACCTACTTTCTTGCACCTTTTTTACGGATAAGAGTGGATCTCGGTATATATTGCATTGTTGAAGCTTCTAGAAGATTTGGATGACGTGAGAAAATATGCATGGGTTGCAGCTGCATTAACCTACTTGTACCGACACTTGGGATCTGCCACCAGAGTACAAGCATTTCAGATTGTCGGCTACCTAACATTACTTGAGGTATATTTTTAAATTAACTTACATTGTTTTTTAATAATTAGAATTACGTTTTGCATTTTTCCACTAACTAACGTTGTATGTATTTGCAGGGATGAGTGTACGACCATTTCAAACTCGGGTTCGCCACACCCAATGCAAAATACGTGGACTACGTACAACCTCGTGTCTATAAATGGATTCAAAAGCACGAGACTGTGATAAATATTGACAATGTTGGGTCCATTAGGAGAACGTTGGACAGGTTCCGGCCAAGCGATGTGAGTTACTTAGTCAATCTTATTGGTAAATGTTAAATTTAGTTTATGGTTACTAATTATGGTTGTCTATGTTTGATTAGGTCACTTGAGACCCTTATGTTAATTATAGGGATAATGAAGTTGTGCACGCGATGGCCTTCTATAGTGGCACATTGAAGTACATGGATGTGGTGGAGCCCTACCATCCGGAGAGGATTCTGAGACAGTTTGGTCACGTGCAATTTATACCAGATCAACTGTACCCCCCATTGGAAGCACATCGAGGCCTATCTTCACTCAAATACTCTGTCAAGTATGAGTTCCAACAAGACAATTGGGAATGTTGGCGTAAACATTTGTTGGCCCCCGAAATTCACGGTGACAAGGCACAGTTCGAGTTTTTGGCTACACCGGACTATCTACCTTGGTTCCTTAAAGTGACTCACCCAGTGATCGTCAACCTAAGCTATGAAGATGAAGACATGGTTACCACAACCATCGCTGACAATGAGCTATTAGATGTATCGAATGTGTTATAAGTATTATGTTGAAGTGTTTGACATTTCTTGAAAACCCGTAATTTTTTACATTAACATATTTCTTTTCGCTTTCATTAGTGTAATACGCGTGCGTTGGACGCAGCATTGCGATGGATAGACTCCCCGCCGGAGTTGTGTATGTTAGAGTATGTGAGGAAAATGACGAGTGACGTCGTCCATTTCCTTTCAGAGAGGAGTTTCGGTCCTACCACCACCACTACCACTACCACCACTGCAATCGGCACCGCCACCGCCGCCGCCGCCACCGACACATCAACCCCTACCCAAGCAGGCCATATGCCGTCCCAGCACAATAACACTTCTACACATTCCACTCCAGCTAATGCTCCACCGCCAACGGTCGATGCTTGCCCCCCAAAAAAAATGCATAACAAGGAATACAGAAGAAAGATGTGACGGCCCAAATTTCCATAAATTGGGCCCCGCCCGGCCTAAACTCACGTAGACCCCCGAGCCAGTCTCACAAGGTCAACGAGAGCCTAGTCAGCCTTCAAATCCATCATTATCAGTACATTCAACATTTTACAGTTGAGTTATTAATATGTTTTTCGAGTTTTACAATTTAGCGGAAGCAAATAATACCTTAAATAACTCAACAATAATATAGAAAGTTAGGCAACCTAATTGTGGAACCCAATAAATATCATCAGAGGGGAGTAAATACAAAATATACAAAAATCAACTAGCTATGAAGCTTTCCCTTCGCTACTCGTCCGCGGCGCTGCACTCAGTCAAACATAAGAATGACGAGCCCAGGTAAGTAAATCCAGTAGGACATATACACAACATTTCACAATATCCAAAACAATAGTTCACGATATCCAAAGCAGTCGAATTCATGCAAATAGAACGAAAGAAATCAAGAACGCATGAATATACAAGACTGTAAACAATCCATCGATGAGTTGTGCCAAATAACAAGGAGTCCCGACCAAAAATTCGTTGAGTCGCGGCAAAATCCCAGCAGAATCGGGTTTAGGGCGAGCCCCACCCTAACCCTTGCGACTACGAGATATATACGTCCCGGATAAGAGCCCCCAACGTACGCTCAATTGGGAGATATCGACGGCGTCCGGATAAGAGCTCATATCGCAGATAAACAGTAACCACGACTCGCTTGCCAACGGACCCCCTTAATCGACAACAATTTCAACGATAGCTATCATCACAAAGTAGTGAACAACAATAAAGCTATCACATAACAGTAAACAACAACGGTCAATGGAGAGAAATGAAATATTATATAAGTCCCTAACCGGTTTACTTACCTCGAGAAATCGCGAACTCGAAATCAAGACGTCTCACTCGCGTCTCGATTTGCGTACCCGACACCCAACTCCTAATCCCTAGTGTCCATTTTGACTTTTTTAGGCTAACTTACAAAAATCATTCAAATCACAACTCAAATTAGTGAATAAACCTCACATCCATCGCGTCGTCGCGATTTCGACGAAATCGCGCATCCGACCGGTCAATAACGCGTCACCACGCCGTTCGCCGCGTCGCCGCCGCTACCGCGTCGCTACCACCGCCGCCTCGCCGGTACCACCGCGGCCGCTCGTCGGCGCTGCTGGCGCCAGAGCCGCCGCTACCGACCGCGCCGCTCTGCTGCCGACCTTCAAGCCGTCTCACCGCGTTACGTTGCATCGCCGCGCTCGCGCGCCATCGCCGCCGATCCGACCCTTTCCCGCGCCATCATCGCCATGCCGGCACATTCGCTAGTCGGCGTGCTGCTCGCTTGCCATTGCTGCGCTGGCCGTCGTCTGCCTCCTCGCGGCGGCGCGCGCGTGCTTGCTCGTGCTTGCGGAGTGAGCCGCTGCTCCATGCCTCAGTGTCATGCTGTTCGCGGCTGGCCGCCATCAGGTCCGTCGCCGTCCAGCAGCTAAGGATCCCGACGTCCGCTGGCCGGCCGCCGATCTCCTCCTTCCTCTCTTTCTCCTCCCCTGTTTCTCTCACTCTCCGCCTCTTTTCCTCTCTCTCTCTTGTTTCTCTCTCTGTTTCTCTCCTCCTCACAATCACTTTCTCTCTCCTTCTGATTTTTTTTCCCATCTTATCTCATTCTTATATATATATATTATTTCTTTTCTTCTTATCCTTATATCTTTTAATTTCAAATCGAAAAGTGTCATCGAGATTCGTGCAACACGAATCTTGAAACAACTCAACAACCGAGCAGCGCGCATCTCGAGGCACCAACTCGCCTCATTTAAAAATCTACATGCTCGAGCTACACGCAACGCGATGCATATCCAATGTTCATTCTAACACCATATAGAGCCACTATTTCGGTCCCACGTCGGCACGTGACTCGAGGCGCGTCCTCGTTCGTGTTTCGGCTCACTGAATTCCTCGCATAGCTAGCATTTTCATTTCAAATTAGATTCGGACATACGTATTTCGACGAGTGGGTCACACATACGACCTTGACTTGACACGTGGCACAAGTCAAATTTTCGGGTCGCTACAAAAAGAATTTGAAGAAACCAAAGCAATGAGGGAACTTGTATAATGTTGGCCCTATGAACTTTTACCGTTTTAATTTTTGTTGGAATATGGAACTTTTAATGTTTTAAATTTTTTTGGATTAAGGAACTTGTAGAATGTTGTTTGAATGTTGGACTTGTTTGAATGTTGAATGACGAATTATGGAACTTGTATTGTTTTACATTAAATATTTGACTGTTGTGTATGTTTTGGTGTTATTGTTAGTATTGAGATTTGTTTTTAATAATTATTGTTTACATACATGTTCATTTCGTGATCAAGAAAAGAGTCTCGGTTCTTCAGGGACGAGACTGGAATGAAATTATCGGTGTCATACAATCGAAACGTTCCAAAAACTCTCGGGTATGTACGTCCGAGAGCTTCGTATGAGCCTCGTTGACTACTAACCGAGAGTTATGTAGACAACGAAATTTGGTAATGCCTCGGTTAGATGCGAACGAAAATACCTACCACAGATTGGTTAGTTGGCGACGAAAATAATGTCATAATATCGGTTCCGGCATACCGAGAGGTGACCTAATTGCATGAATTATTATATTCTCAGTATGTAGTAACCGAGACCATGGTGGAATTCTCGGATGTACATGTCGTAACCTAGTAGTCTCAGAAAGGTGTCGGGCATAACCCATCGTAACTACGCTAATAAACTCGATAGTGTCTCGGTTATGCATGAACAAAACTAAACGTTTAGTTTCGCCTTGAAGGAATCGAGAACTGTCCAGTTAGGTCATGCACGGGTCAATGAATCGTATATGTAAACCAACATATTACATAGCAAAACATTTCTTTCGAGAGTGTCATACCGAGAAGGTTGGATAATTTTCGGTTATTGAATGCCGAAACGTATGCATGAGTTACGGACCGGCTTGGCCGAGAGTTAATTTTTGCACAATTACAAATCATAACATATCAATATTAGCTAACCGAGAAGCATATACTTAAAAACTTTTATAACAATTAACTTTGATACATATTTATTGAACACAAAAATTCTAGGCACATTGAAGTCTACACATCAAAACTTTAAACGTTAAACACGATTATTTATAACTAAGGCAAAGCTAAATCTACTACGGAAAGCGTGCCTTCTTGAAAAGTTATAACTGGCACGATTTCTCGAATTACGAATCCATCACGCCAACTTTTAGCGCACTCCTCAGCATACCTTTCTCACGATTAATACAATGATAACAGCGGTGCATTCACAATCAACTTCACCTATCAAATACAAAGTAGAACAATAATCTATTATCATAAGATCAAAAGATGAAAAAACATAATTCACACAAATTATACAAACTTACCTTAACCCAATGGATATTCCTATCATTAATCATGACAATGATAATTCGACTATGTAACGATGACAATAGAACATTACATAGAGGAAGAAATGTCAAGCGGCTACCATGCGATAGGTTTACTAGAATGACATTAAATGTCGTCGATATTAACAGACTCATCTCTGGAAGTGTCAACCATTCGTCAAAAGAGGCACCAACATGATTATCCGGACAATGCACAGTAGTTTTGACATTCTCGTAACTCGTTCCAAGCACTTCTCGTCAAATGTTTCATACCCGATTATCTCGTCAAACATCCTTCTACGTACTATCTTCCAACCATCGACATCGAAAAGTCAAAGCCCGGAGGCAACACACCGATATCCACAATTACTATCGCCTATAACATCAATAGTGTTATCAACATATGGCAATAAATTCGATTATATGCAATGAGAATAATCAATCTTAGATACACTTTGAGTCTGCCAACATTTACGACGTATTTTAAGGCCCACTTTATTTTTCTTCTTTCTCGAACTAGAAGCATCTTCTGTCGAAAGTACTTACTCAAATCCGTCAAGAAATCTTATCGTCAAATTATCATCTTCATCGTGTTTCATCTTCGATTTTATCTCCTTTTCTTTATTCAACAAACTTCCAATTGAAGACTCCGATATCATTCCATTTGTCCTTATTTTTTATTAGTGGGAAAACTTTAATGGCATGTTTGATTCGTGGGATTAGCCCGGATTAGCTACACTAGACTAGTTAATCCGCTGTTTGCTTGGAGGATTAACTAGGCCAGCGGATTAGTTAAGAGGCATGGTAGTGGATTAAACAATACCACCATTTTGGTGGGATTAGCTAATCCATTGTAAGTGAAAGAGGAGATTACCACTTTACTCCTCACATTAACCAAATCACAAACAACCAATCTCAAGACCGAACCCTCCCTGTTTTGCTCTTCTTCTTCGTCTCGCTCGCGACCTGGAGACCACCGCGACCCGGAGACCACCGCAAGGCGACTCCCGAAGAGGAAGCCAGGAGGAGGAAGCGAGGAAGAGGAAGGCAACGCCCGAAGAGGAAGCGAGGAAGAGGAAGCGAGGAAGAGGAAGCGACCTGGATTTCGTTCTCCCTCCCTGTTTTGCATCGACGCCCAAAGAGGAAGCGAGGAGGAGGAAGGCAGCGCTCTCAAGAACCGCAAGGCGCCGGTGTGTGCGAGAAGGAGAGGAGAAACCCTAAGCCGAAATCGAACAGGATCGACAGCTATCGGCCGAAATCGAACCAGCCGAAATTGATCATTTTAAGGTATTCTTCTTCAGTTCTGTCAAGCATTTCGATTCATTTCTCGTGAATTTGTGCCATGCCGAATGCCTAATGTCATGAAATTGCTCTACATATAACAAACGATATCTATCCAATTTGATTTATAAATGTGATAAAGGTGAGTGTTCTATCAATTGGGAATGTCAATGAGGCACAATTCAGACACCATAACAAAACAATGCATTAAACCTACTTTCTCCATTAAAAAAGATAGCTCCACATACTGAAAATGGTACCCCCTGTGAGACACCATTGCAATCTCACTGAAGCACAATTCAAACACCATTGCAAAACAATGCAAGATCAAACCTATGTCTCCATTCAAAAAGAAAGCTCCATGTACTGAAAATGGCACACAAATCGAATGTAAAATGTAGGTCTGGACACATCTATCTAATGCTAAATGGGTTCAATGATTTAGGGAATCATATGTAAACAGAGCTTGGTTACTTTCCCTCTTAACAAAACACGACAGCCTTTCCTAACTACATGTCATCCACTACACCACCCTTGTCAATTTGCTCCATAATAATCAAATTATGTAGCATCACACACCGCTATACCACTCCATTAATTGTTGATTAGTTCATATTTTATTGGCATCATGTAAGTTTCATAAACAACCCATCTCATGTTTATATTGGTGAAATGACACAAAGAAAAGCTAAGTGATGTACTCTTACAAAACCTTTTAGTTAGTTTTATTTCATTTCAGCTGCAGTTGAGGCTGGTTTCACATTAAGAATGTCTTCATCTACGAGCCGACTGTCTTCTAGTCATTTAGTACAAAACCACCTAACAATTGATTTTCATCATATTCAATTATGAAACCAGTATCTATGTAACATGGCCAACTGAATTCTCTAGTAAAGGATCACCTTCAACATGAATACCATAAATCTATTAAACTATTTTCTGAAAGCACTCCAAGTAACCAAAGCAATATTAATTTTAGGATTGCAATTATCGTATCTCTAGCATGATATCCCAGCAAATAGATTTGGACGAATAAATGCATGTTTGGTCGAATTTTGAAATAGATTTCCCAGCAATGGATTCAAATTCTTCAAGCGGTGGACCTCGTGCAAGGGATTTGGTAATGAACACATCCACATTTGTCTTCGACTCATTGAACTCCTCGTACAAATGTTTAGAGTTTCGGCAATTCGTAGGCGTCGTGTCGAACGAACATACGAACTAGGTTATGACAAGCATCGACAAATAATCCACAACCTCGTCTACAAGTCCGATGAAACTTGCTACGAAATGCTTCGGATGAGAAGGAAGCTATTTGAAAAATTGAGAGATATGTTGTACGAACATGGAAAGTTGAGGGATAAGCGTTGTGTGCTTGTCGATAAGCACTTGGCCATAACCCTCCACATACTAGGGCATAACATACACAATAGGGTCATTTCAACATGGTTCCAAAGGTCAGGAGAAACTGTAAGTAAGGTCTTCAGGAGAACAATTCGCGCGCTCATACGATTGCAATGTATGCTTTTGAAGCACCCTGTCCCAATTGGTCCCGAAGAAACTGATTTGAGATGGAGTTACTTTCAGGTACAAATTATGGCACTTCTTCGTTCACTTTGTTATAGTCATAGAAATTCTCATTCGTTATATGATATATGTAATTCATTTTTTTGTCAATGTAGGGATGCCTCGGTGCTATTGACGGGACGCATATACCAATCATCGTTCGTAACAATCAAAAGGCTCGATTTAGGTGTAGGAAAGGCTTCCTAACGATGAACGTCATATGCACGTGTACACCATCTAAGCTAATTACATACATCCTACCGGGTTGGGAAGGGTCGGCCGCCGATGGGAGAATTTTGAGGGATGCTTTATCACGTCGTAATGGTTTGAAAGTTCCTAATGACAACTACTATTTGGTCGACGTAGGGTACTCTAACTGTCAAGGGTTCTTGGCACCTTTTCGGGGTCAACAATACCACTTATCCGAGTGGGCAAGTGGCAATCATCCAGCACGAACACCCGAAGAAGTTTTCAATATGCGTCACGCAAAGGCAAGAAACATTATTGAGACTTGCTTTGGAGCGTTGAAACAACGTTGGGCCGTGTTACGTAGTCCTTGTTTCTACGATATGAAAATGACTACACTTATTATCATTGCATGTGTCGTTCTTCACAATTTCCTGACAATGGAGGTACCGAATGACTTATTGGATACCGTGGTGGTTGAGGGGCAAGAGTTGGGGGCTGAAGACGACGCGTCGAATGAACCACCTGAAGTCATCAGCCAAGTGGGACAAACTGATGCGTGGACTGCATTTCGCAACAACCTAGCCATAGATATGTGGATTCTTACCATCGAGAGGAGACGATTAATGTCGAACACAGTTGAAGTGAATGAGTTTTTTTTTTTTTTGGTGGGCTACGACTTATGTGCCGAGAATATTTATATGTGAACCCCGTATTGTTTTCTATGATCATTGTTCAGTACTTCTGTTTGAATTACAATTTTTTTTTAAGTGTCATATGTTATTTATAATTTCAGTGTTGCTTGTGATCAGAAACGACATGTTTTATGCAGGACATGACAAGCAACTGGAAATGGTACACTATGTTTTGTGGTTGGGACCCTGGTGTATATGGAACGTGGTACGAGTGCTACAAACAAGGGATAAACTTCGACGGGTTCTACTATGCTCACTTCGACACGAAAGAGGAAGCAATAGCCGATTTTGACAGGTACAACCACGCTGCGACAATTGAAAGGGAGGTTCATGATCAACTTACACTGGAGGAAGCTCTAGCAGAACTAGGTGAGATCCCCCCCACCACCGCTACCACCACGAATGTGGATTGAAGAGTTGTACGAGGCGAAAGGAGTACCTCTACCACGATCACCATCTGTTGAAGAGGAACCCCGTACTGACTTGTTTCCTCGAGACCGAACCCTTTACCAAAGAGTTGGCTCGGGTTATGAAGCTGTTATGGAACCATGGTGGTCTGACTAGATGTATTTTGTATTCGATGATCTTGTTGGAACAAGAAAACATTAATCCATGTAGTAGACTCAATGTGTGGAGTTTGGCATATGTCAATGTTTGATGCATTAATAACTGCACTAAATCAATGTGATTGGAAGCGTTGAATCCATGTAGCAAATTTGAACTCATTGATTACTTGTTGGTTGTTTTGCATTTTGCCGGCATAAGTTGTTGCAGAATCATTTTGATATCCCGATGCCTTCCCAGTTCGCCCAATAACAAATGGTTGTGGCACTTATTTCTCTGAATGCATTTCGAGACCATGATAGGAGCGCGCATTGAAAAACTCTGCTCCGGATCTAGTTGTTCCTTTGACAATGTAATGCGGGTTACTATCAATGGTAGTGCAAATCAATTCAGTTTTACATTTAAAATGGCAGTGTTGGCTAATTGATAAGAAGGTACCATCTGCCATTAGAATGAAAATTAAGCAAATGTTTATTAACTTCAATGGTAGTGCAAAAATATAGAGTAGCCTTTAGTGCAGGCGAAACTGATTTAAGTTCCAAATTGGATTATGATCGTTATTTGGATAGATTTCATGCTTGTTGAACTTAATTTTACAGAACTGCAGACTTGAAACCAAAACTGCGCAAATCAATTTCGCCATGTAGTCTTCCTAACAGTAACAAAGCCTGCAATTTATATGTGTGCATAATACAAGAGCTTCTCTTATGATCTACGTACAAAATCAGTTTCAAGTCCAAATAAAGCAGGATCATTAAACATTTGTCTATCTCCAAATAAATGAATCAAACATATATAATTGATTAGGTGTTCCAGTTCATAAACATAGCTTTTTATTAGTTACATATCGATAAAGTTACAATACAAAAAGGAAGCCAGACATTGTTACTGCAGCTGTATTACATACACTGTCAAAAACTACTGTGTCAAAAAACAAACCAGAAAACAACATTGTTTCGATCCAAAAAAACACAAGTGTATAACATTGCTTCCATCCAAAAAATGAGTACCAAGAAGTCCTAAGTCACTTAAACATTGCATGTAGCCAATGAATTCTGGACTCCGGTTGCAAAGTCATGAATGCCGCCATAAGCTCCACGCGACCCATAATCTTGCTGCCATAAATTGCTCTCTCGACGTCTGTTAATTTGTGGACTTCGGCCATAACATTAATGAAAGAGTCACGCAAGTCGTGTTCAACACGAATGACACTAATCACCTTGGCGATTTCGTTCGCAACGATTTGTGCCGCCGCCACCATTTGATCACCAATATAAACATCATTGCTCACCTTTCTCTTCTTCTTTGCTTCATTCCCACAACCATCAGCCGTAGTAGTCCACGTTCTCGATGATGTGGGAGTAGCATCAAACTCTTCAATGGGCACCGTTAATGGCTCACTAGTACTGCTGGAGTCATGGACATCGTTGACATCCTCGAAAGCATCCTCTGGTGCACGTGCTTCCTCGCCTGTGGCCCGGTCATTCCCAAAAATGATACAACAATTTTCGTAATGCGGGAATGACTTTAGACGCCAAGGTCTTGCTTCCGGGTAGTTCTGCAACTAGTGGTACTAGATTAGTCATAACATTTGGATGAAATAACACATTAGGATGCATTCAAAATAATTTCAAACTTGAAAGACAATTGCATACCCTCAAATAATCTTCTCATACATCCTCGGGAGCGGTGACCATGTTGGAAGTCGAGTCGAAGCCGAATCCGCTTGTACCATGTCGAATGTCACATATCATATCATTCACAATGAACCAATCTTTTTTCAACGATTTCAGTCTAGACTCAATATGTGGTCGAGCCTTTATCCCCGAGTTCGGACATGTTGTTTTCAATGCCTCCTCGACTTTTGTCAAATAGCCGGGCTTGAAGCCATTGTCACATTTGTACACGCCACTGGCCACCATCTCGACCATGGCATTTACGAGAGCAACATCCTCTGCATGGCTCCACTTACGTCTAGATGTTTTGGAATTGTTGGCCAAGTCTTCATGCGAATCTTCACGCGAACACCTTCTTTTGCCCTGCCCCCTTTTCTTTGTTGACGCACCTGCACATTGTTGAAGGAGCTTGGAAGGTCTACCCCTTGTCGTCGATAATTTTCTCGGGGGTTGAAATGACCATCCACTACGAATGTGTGATTCTAGTAAGCCAGGTTGATCCATTTTACTATAAGAAAAGAAGAAGTTCAGTACTTGTATTGGACATCATCACTATTTTACTGCATACAAAGCAAACAATGATAAAACCAACATACAATCAATACGATAAATCACAATAGTAGCACGAGTCGAAATTTTGTTTTAAAACTCAATATTGTCAATGCGTGCAGCCTTCCTCCAAATAACAGCTCGGTAACACTCATATAAACGATTACTTTGGAAAACACTTCGATAGTAGTTAGGCAAGTATTTTGCAATTAAAAGAAAAAACAAAAGACTAACATAACTGTGAGAACTGTTATTATGAGATTTTAATAGCTCTGATAGTATATAAGCCGAATCAGCATCATAGACTTGTAAGAATCTCTTTTTTTTTTTTTTTTTTGACAAATATATGTATGTTTCTATCATTCTATGACACTGGTAACTTTCGTATCATTCACAGTGAGTTGCACTTTTTTGCTAATGTTTACAACTCACGTGAAAATTTTAAAGCAAACTAACAGAGTGGCTTAACAAGACATCACAGGGGTTGCATTGGTATTGGCTATGGAAAAAGAAGTTTGGCTAAGAAAAGAAGCAGCACTTGAATTGACTTTATAACCTGGCATTGGAGTGTGATGCATACCCTGAATGAGTTTCGTTTTCTGCCCAAGTACAAACCTTTAGAAAATGGAAAATGATTAAAGAATGAAGTTTCAAAGTTCTTTTGTTGTTTCCGTGATAATTAATAACTTGCATTTGAACCCTTAAGTTAATTCTGGGATTCATGGTTGCTAGCACTAGTAGATGTGAATACAATCACATTAACCAAGTAAGAACCCTTAAGTTAATTCTGGGACGTCTAATGCATTGTCATTCAACTAAGTAAGAACCCTCCCCCACACCACAGCAGTAACAATAATACAGCATTAGGTCACCAACAACAACCCAAACCCTAATGTCGAGTTCACGTTGAGTAACAGCTCTCATCAATGATCAACTAAAATTTACCTCCTATGTAGTCAGCAACGGCTTATTGGTGCGTGGCGCTAAAACGCCTCGATCACTCTCGCTCTAGATGCAGGAAAATGACTCGAACCGAAACGTCCGAGCAAGCCAAAATCAAATCCACAGTCGCATCGGTTCAAACGATTCCGCGAGCAGCGATCTTCTTTTTCGCGCAAGTCGATCACTGATGTGTTCGACCAATTCCGCAACAGCAGCAGCGATCTTCATGAGGAACAGCATCGATGAGAAACTAAGCAGCGATCTTCATGAGTAAAGAGATGAGAAATGTGTGAAATGAGGGGTTTTGGTTTTATTTATCTAAAGGGTACTTTTGTAAATGTACATGTACAACCTCGTTTAATCCCAACCTTAAAACTCTCAACCAAACAAGATACACAAATGGGACTAAACTATCTAAACCCATGTGTTAGTCCCATCACTAATTAATCTCATGTGTTAGGATTCACTAAAATGTGAACCAAACAGGTCATAAGTGTAGATGAATGACGATTAATCTCCCTAAGTTGTTGAATAATCCTGATGGGATCGTCATTTTCAATGCAAGCATAAAACTTTTGCAACACTCTTTCAATCTCATCGTTCACATTGTACCCAGACCGATCCACAAGATTCTATAGTATCATACTCAACTTTCACCAGTACACATGAATGTCCTCGAGAGGGATAGGTGAACCAGCAAATTTATGAAAATTTAGCTCGTGTGCATAAGGAAGACTATGTTTGATACGTATCTTACAACCACAACGAGTAGAGTCATGTCCAACATCCTCTCCACGTTCGAATTCATCTCTAATTAATTTAAGCACCATTTGAAAGACATAACCACGCAATCGGCGATAAAATCCATCAAAATATTCATGTTGCACAACATTCGAATCGAGCTCAAATGATGTCTTGATGTTGTTATGTTGGATCCTAAGAATACCATCAACCACTCTCCGCAAAGTTTCAAAATTTATCTGATTTTTTCAAAGATGTAGCTTCAGAATTGAATGCGCAGACTCAAGCCTATGTGTCGTTGTTTCTCCAAAGTGCATAATTCGATATATCCATCCCTGTACAAATTTTTCCTTGTAGATCTTCACACATATGTTATCCAAGTAATCGGTAAGACCTTTCACATCACCGAACTAACAACGCAAGTCATTAATCATAAGTTCTAATAAAGCTTCCGACTTAGCATACAACACACTCGTCCACCTATCCATAAAACGAGTGAAGCCTTCGTTATTCTCAAACATCTTTTTAGTCTTGGCCAATACTACTTTGTTGATATGTCAATAGCAAAGAAGATGAAAAAATGACGGAAATACTTATTCGATGGCACTAATAAGGTCTAACTCCCGATCTGTAATAAACACGTCAGATTTAGGTCACTCATCATCTAATATGAATATCAAGTTCTCAAATGCCCAAACATAATTTGCATAAAATAAATAAATAAAAGTGGCTAGAAGCCTTAAAAGTGATTTGCATAACTTGTTAGAGAAGCTAAGCTTTGGTGGACTAAGTCCAACCCTTCCTCTCATCAAAATGAGCTTAAGTGCGAGGATGATCCTAGAACTCACATCAAGTCCATCTTTTATGTCTTTTACATATATGCCCTCATATATATTTACAATATTTGCCATTATTCTTTATTTACATCATTTAATAATTTTCTTTTCCTTTCACTTAGGCTAATTCCACCTCTAAGTAATTAGGTATCATATAATACACGCATTAGTCACACTAATACACAAATACTATACATATCTATTAATTTTTTTTATGTCGTGATTATATTATAGATTTGAAAAATTAGGGGCGTTACAATAAGTGACTTTTTCTTGGTTATCATTTAAATCACTCTAAAGGCTTTTTCAATAAAATGTTACATTCAAGGAAAATGCAACCATATATTTCACAACAAAATGTAAGAAAAGGATCCATTTTAACAAACAAACACATGTATTCTTTCGAATGAAGAAAAATGATTTACCATAATTTGCATATTGGAGTAAATTACCTACTAAAATGGTAAACACTTACAAATTTTCCAATGCCTCCCATGCCAAAGATTTGAATTAGATGTTGTGTCTACTTCAAATTGAACCTGATTGCAAACAAAATGTATAACCATGACACGAAGAATCTCAAATAGAGCATTCCTACAATTCGTGGAAAAGAAGAGACAATTAACCGACCTGCGCCCCTATTTTACCATCTGATTCAACATTAGAGGTGACTACTTGTTCCATCCGATGCTCCCGTCTGCCAATGAAATAGCCGAGTGGTGGCGGGTGAGTTGATATGGAAGCTAAATTGGCCGACCAATCGACCGACCGTCCGTCAATAGTAATTGTTTTTTATTTTTTGGCCTATTACCAACAATTTAGCAAATCATTTAAGCAATCAATTAATTGATCAGATTTCTTATAAATATAGTTAAGCAAATAAAACTTAAATTCTTTGATAAATCATAAACAACCGGTTCTTTAATCCCAAAAAAAGAAGAAAAAAAAGTTGATCTTACAATGAATTGACCCACAACTAAGCAAGTAAATTTCCTACTTTTCAGTACGTTAATCCAAAGTCGTCAACCCAAAATCAAAATAATTCACAAATTTACAATAAGAGAGATGGAAATCCTAATATTAATACTCAATTGGCTAACTAAATAAAAACTTGACCTCTTCTCAAAAAAAAAAAAAAAAAAAAAAAAAAAAAAAGAAACCTTGACTGCAAACAATGCACTAAAGCCCAATCACGAACTCCGAGTATAGTCAAAGTTGTATACCTAGGTTTGTTACCTCAATCCCAATCATAGGGTTTGTTGGAGTTGGTGAAAGGGAAGTAGAGAGTACTCAAGACAGGGAGATCAGATCCACGAACATGTGATTCGGATTTGGGTAAGCATACTCACAATATTATAAGCATGTGAGAGGCATGACATGGAACAGAAAAAATACCATGAACGAAACCTTCTATATTCTTGACTTATTGTTCGATTGATTTTGAAGAGGTAATGTGTTTCCTATTTCTACTAATTTTTCTACAGTGGCCTCGGGCGGATTTGGATTTTGCTCTGTTTAAGAGGGGGGAATCCAGCGGTAAAGACCGAAAAGGAGAAAGAGCGTGCAAAGTAGGGGCGTGCAAACCACGGTCTGGTGTGACGCCCTTCAAACCGCTAAGTGCACCAACAAACCGAGGGTTAAGGGTTTGACAGTTTTGCCTACAACAACAATTAATGACAACAAAGTCTTTGAAGCCTAGTTTGGTGAGAGCAACACTCAACTCTATCAAAGCCAAAACTGATTATTGCATTTTAAATTGCAAAAACATGGAAGCCACTAAAGGTTTTTCTTGATTTTTACATCACTTATTATGCACAACTTGCATTGGAAAATTCTTAAGTGTGGCATATTATGGATCTAAATAACATTACCACAACTTCACAGCCCTAAACAACATTACCACAGCTTCAAACAACATTGAAGTGAAAAAAAAAAAGTCTCAACAGTAATGATCGAAGAACGAACCTCACAACCCTAAACAACATCACCGCAACTTCAACTCAAAGATCAAAAGAATTGAAGTGCCGAGAGACACGAACCAACAAAAGAATTGAAGACTCAAAGTGGTGATATGAGGTGAGCAAACGAGAAAGAGCCGAGAGAGGGGGCAAGGGCTTGGCAAACCGCGATGCAAAGCCATGAGTATGAATGACGAGGGGCGTCGCGATGGTAAGGTGAGATAGAGTAGAGAGGAATTGCGGGTGAGGGCTTCATTGACGAGGGAAGAGCAGAGAAGAGGGAATGCATCTAGATGATGAGGATGAGTGTAGGGTGAGCATGGGATGCAAAACAAAATGCATTTGAGTACTAAGGCTAGGGTTTTGGGGGTGAAAGATGATGGAAAATCCTAAAACATCACTAAAATAGGTTAAGTGGGACCTACATTCCAACCTTTCCCTCCCTTCCCTTTCTCATTTGGAGCTACATTTTCAGATTTTCTAAACAACCACATACTGTGAGTTTAAAAAACTAGACCATACCAAAACAACTTGGTTGGTTTGGGCAGTTTTAGAGAGACCGTTGCACCTACACACCCCCCTCTTACAAAGGGAAGAGTCTATTGCTTGCTAGAGAAAGTTGTAAGCAACAACAACCCTAGATCTCATCTTACCTAACTATAAGGCTCTTTTAAACAAAAAAAAAAAAAAAAAAAAAGGAAGAGGCACAAAAGCCTAGTTGCAAATGACATATTCTCGGAAAAGAAATGCATGTTACATTATCTCGCATGATCAATGATAAACCATCAGGACAACGATCCAATACATAGAAACCAATGGAATCTTGTGCCGAGATAACTACCTATAGAGATGTGAAAGATTTACAGAGTAGGATAGAAACTAACTATAACCACTTATGATTTCAAAAAATAAGGTCTACATAGACCATAGAGAATTTAAATTCCCTTTCTTCATTCACAACTCACAACACCCCGACTATCTAACATTCCCGCACCTTCTCCACCACATATTAGTTATCCGACGATGGCCAACTCCACCAGATCTCATCCTCGTTCTGGCTACGTTACCACATTTGGTTTCAGAATCATTTAGAATTTGTGTTATGGCATTGGTAGGGTCTCTTTGCATGATTACAAAGTGTTTCATTGATTACTTATAATTTCTAATCAATTGACATAGCATATCCTCCTGCATTGGCAGCAACAATCAATGGATTTGGCAGGTAATCTTCTCTACAAATGTATTTCAAAAACTGAGTAAACTGTGTTGTTATTAAGTCACAGAAATTTGTTTGGCCTGGGGCGTTGAAGAAGAGTTGAAAAAGATTCAACACACTTTGAGTACAATTCATTGTGTAATAGAAGATGCAGAGAAACAGCGAGAATACAATAAGCAAGTAAGAACTTGGTTGAAAAGGTTGATGGGCGTTCTCCATGATTTTGAAGACACGTTGGACAAGCTTGCATACGATACCATGATGCACAAATTAGAAACCAATGCCGACACATTAAGTGACACCTCCTTGTTCTCTACTTCAATCATGCCATCACTTGCGGTGGCTTCTAGGCTATACGAAGTAAACAAATACAAAATGTTGGATGTCATCGTAGACGAAAAACATGCTCTCTATTTGAGTGCATATCAAATATATTAAAAATATTGTGTGATGATTTTTGTGCCAAAACTGAAGATAAAATTCTCAGTGATTCACATAGTTGGTTCGGGAGGCATTGGCAAGACTACAATTGCACAATTTGCTTTTAACGATGAAAATGTGATGTGTAATTTCAATCTAAGGGGATATATGTTGCTAATGATACCGGCTACAAAACACTCTTGAGTGAAGTATTTTGAGTAGGGGCAGGGAAACCACGGTTCGTGGTGAAAATCATCAAACTGCCGCCAAAGCGGAGGTTCAAGGTTTGGCTGTTTTGCAACCCTCAAAATTGCAATCAAACCGACCGCGGTTTTCCCGGTTTGATCGGTCTGATTTACAATTTTCCTACAATACATTTTCAAATTGATGCAGTTCATAATCAAACTTCAAACCCCTCCCGCCAATTGCCTAAAAA
This sequence comes from Stephania yunnanensis, assembly GCA_039657365.1. Lineage (NCBI taxonomy): Eukaryota > Viridiplantae > Streptophyta > Magnoliopsida > Ranunculales > Menispermaceae > Stephania > Stephania yunnanensis. The sequence continues at coordinate 9,387,734 of CM077582.1, forward strand.
GATCGTTTTTTTTTTTCAATATCACTCTACAACCTTAACAGAAAAAATTGCACCAGCTAAGAAAGAACACAATTTCACTTCAACTAAACAATCGCACATTCAAAAACATCATATTCAAAATTAGGTCACCAATTTTAACAACAAAACCTAATTGTGGCCACTCCGAACACGAAATCAAGTACCTGATAACTCAAAAAAAAAAAAAAAAAAAAACAAGTCTTACCTGATCGAAAGACTGAAGGACAATTTGGTGAGGTGAGCGATGGCCAGAGAGCAGAGCAAAGAAAGAGAAGGTGAGGGCTTGAGCGAGAAGAGAGAGGAGGCGTCGTGGAGGTTTGAGCGAGAGAGGAGGGGAGGGAGGCAGAAAGACAGTAATGGCTTAGAGGTTTAGGTTTTGGAGAACCACGGTTTTTATTTAAGGGTAATGCCCTTGCCCACACCAATTTTGACGTGAATATTTTAATTAAAAACCTCTATCCATTAGGTGTTATAAAAAGGCTAAATTGTTCTAGTGTAGTAATATGTTCAGTTTAACAATGCCAAACATAAGACCTATGTTCGGTGTCTGTAGCCGACCATCAAATAGATGTACGATAACAATTACCGAGCACGATCATGATAATTGCTCATATGCCCAATATGTTTGGCCACCGAAACCAAACTTACGAATTATGTTCGGCCACCAAACCGAACATAAGCCACGGCTTGCATGACCGAACATCGTGCTTATATGCGGTTAGCTTCACCGAACAATAATAGAGCAATTGGAATTTTATGGAACAAATTTTTGTTGTTTCTCTTTAGGGTACAAATGCATGCATTTCCATTAGAGTAGACTACAGTGACACGTGTTCACTCATAATAATCCATTAAAGACGATGGATGAGATCGTACATTGGGCTCAAAAAGTTGGAAAAGAAAAATGAATTTGTTTTGTTTATCAATCATTCTAATAAAGGTAGTCTTCCGTGTGCTCACGGTCTTCCCTATGCTCATGAGATCGCGGTACTTCAACTATCTCAATCCGTGATGTGCACTCGCACTGGTTTAAGTTGAGCATGGTTCCAGATAAGGAGGCAGTGTTACATGAAATCATATATATGAAGGTTGTAAAGAAATTGGTTGAGAAGTTACAAAATAGTGATGATGTTGCACTAGCGTTCATTGTGCAGAAAGTTCGCGAGATCAAAGTTCGCGAGATCATCACTCCAATTGCAACCACTATTTCTACACCCAAGGAAAGAGTGACGAAACAACAAAAAAATCAAAATCTCTAACACTATTACTAAGCGAGATCATTCACAATGAGTACACCATTTCACAATATGCACATGAGACAGTGATATGTTCTAACAAGAAGAATGTACCATCATTACAGAGGCCCAAAACAAAATCGAGGGTAGCTAGGTTGATACAAATTTATGGAATGTATGACGGATCTTTTTTTGGTAGTTTACTTGAAGGATCAACTGCACCGTGGATGACATTGTCACATTAAAGAATTGAATAATATGAAATATGGGGACTAGTGTTTTTGTTGAGGCCTTTAGATATCAACATTTTGCCACACAATAATATTTTGATGTTCGATATGGAACTTACTTGTATATGGGTTGATACTTGTACATGTGAACTTCTTTTGACTACATTACATTTGACAACATTATTTTAAATCCTTACTCTTAATTGTGAATTCCAATCAAGAAATACAAGTAAACAAATAATGTTTAGCAATTCAACTGGTGAGAATAACTTTTGTATAGGTCTGGAGGGAATTTCGATAAATGAAGACAGAATAAGAAAAGAAGAGAAGAGAGAGAGAGAGAGATAGATGTAAACAGAATAATCAGTGAGTTACGTTGAAAGTTATTTTTTTGGTAAAAAAAAAATGAAAATAAAATAAAATAAATTAGGAAATGGTTCATGCTTCTCATAGGCCCAATCTAGGAACTCTATCATGGACAAGTGATGTACCTAACTTGTTCTTAAAGGAATTATGTAATGTAGTCCAAAAAGATAAAAATTTATGGCTTTTTATTAATTAACTAGGGGTGTTTGGATCCAATTATATATAGAATTTGCATTTACCGCACATGTACAAGCTCACATTTATATTTATTTTTTATTTGATAGAAGGGCAAAAGCAGAAAAATAAAAGAACTTGAATAATGAACTTCTCACTTCAAATAAAAAAAGAAAACAAAGCTTCTTATATCTGTTACAAAAGTCTTAATATGAACTTTGAAATCAAGTTACAGTCTATGATTTATCTTATAAAAAAATAGTGCTTGATTTATGTTTCCATTTTCACAATGTTACAAGAAATTTTTTTGTTCATCTCTCTCTGTGTATTCTATCGAGCACATAGAAAAGACCCATGAGTTGCAAACATGAACCCATACTTCGGAGAGAAACACAATTAAACAAATAATTAGATGAACTAGAGAATTGCTACGTAAGAAACACAAATCCCAATAGTAACATAAAATGTCATGGACTTCTTTAACAACTAAATTCATAGGAACAATAACATAAAAAGATCTCTAACATAAATCACACCGAAAGAAATTCAAAATGCAAATGAAAAGATAAGTCGTGAAACAAAGGTCTATTTTTTTTTTACACTTTTTACTATACAAGATTAGGCCCGAATTTGAAAAACGATCTCCACGCACTACTTTTGATAAAACCATGGCCATGCGCGACTTTTAAGGAACCCTATCTATGTACGACTTGTGATGAATCATGTTTACGCCGACATGATGAACCTTGTCCACCATCTGACTTATTAGTAAATAAGGTGCTCCCGAGAAGGTAAAGAATGTACGCCTTGCTTTTTAAATCACTGTGGGACATGAAGAAGTGTCTTTTGCAATACCAAATTTCTCTGCAACCAATTCAATCTAACCACATTTCCTTTAACTATGCATGGTGAGTTCTTTGGTTGCAGCCTCTGTGACATTAAAAGCTTTTGGAATAATTGAATTGGTTATATAAACCCCGGGAATTCGACAGTGACAAATAACTATGAGTTCCCTATCTTTGGTCAGTTGTTTCCCCTTGCTAACATTTAAACAAATAAGATCAACATTCATACAAGAGTATTTCACTCCTTATTCTTGTAGAATCTATCTTTTATGAGTTCCAATTTAGTACAACAAGGGAAATGGCTCTAAATTTCATTTTTTGCACTTGGGGTTATTTTCAAGAAGGTCACATCACTTTTTCTAGGGACCCATCCAATGTCAAGTGAAGAAATGTTCAACTGTCTAAATTCTCAATCTTATTCATTATCCTGTAGAAGTGATATCAGACCATAAAAAACTCTATTAGCAATGGAAAAAGAAAAATGGAGGGAGAAAAAAGGAGAAATCGATAGCCAATTCATATTGATTACATTTCCTACTTCATTTTCAATTTTGATGCAAAGGTTCTTCACTATTTTATATGTATGTCTCACGACACTTTATCTATTTTTCGCACTTGATTGAAAGCGTTAACAATAATATGGGAAAATTACAGGCAATGGGGATTGATAATGATACCTTAACTACAACACAACATAGGCGCAGTGATTGAATATGTTGAGATATGTGATTCAAATAGATTAAGGTTTAGTAGTGAAATTAGTGGGACATGTGTCCACGTAAAGTCATGTGTAATGGATAGTTATTAATTAAGTTGTGGTAGTTATTAATGGGTAGTTTTAGTTATTGACTTGGTGGTGTGCACACATGAAGCGGTACATGTTATGTTAGTGGGTTGATAGCAAGTCCATGTGATAGTCTATAAGTATGTAATGTATGTGTTGAGAAATGTAGAGAGAGTAGTAGAATGGGTTGAAATAAAAAAAATTGTTCCCTCTCACTCTTTGCATTGTTAGCTTCTCTGGATTTTCTTTTGTAATACAAACATTGGTATCAGAGCCGATGGTTCAATCCTGAAGCATGTTCGATTCGAGAAGTCAAAGCTAGTTCGTAGAAAAGTGTTGCGAAGATAGATGTGAAAAAGTGTTGCTAAGAAATTGAAGAAAAAAATAATCGTGATATCAAAGAAGCTCTAACATGAAAGTGTGAGTGCTCAGACGCCATTAATGATGAATTGATTTTTGATCGTGTATGACACGATGAAGGTGTAAGCCGGTGACCACCGAAGAAAATATGTTTTAGCAAGTGATGAGAAGTGAATCATATGATTAAAAATCCTTTACTGTTAGATCGGCCTTTTTTGGTCTCTGTCTCGATATATCTTTAGTAAATTGCCCTGCATATTCTCTAATTTGGAAATCTTGCGCTCTAATGAAATGCAGGGTACTCACATGGATGGTTTGGCTTGGGAAGCTGAATACTGTAGATGTGCTACAGAGACGATGCCCGACTTACACTTTACTTCTATCTGGATGTCCCTTGTATTGTAACGATCATCTCTTTGTTTTTTGTCCATTTGTTCATAGGATTTGGGCGGAAATGTCGAGAGAGTTGGAGATCCGTCCACCCCGCACGGCTTGAAAGATTGGCTTGTCAAAAATTTAGTGCATCTTACATAAAATTAGTTCTGTCCTGTTTTGTTCTCTGTAAATTCAATTTCGTATTTTATGGGAGACTTGATCAATTCTATGAGTCGTTAAAGTAAATTCAGAAGAGTTTGTTTTGAGTAGTTGCGCTTTTTTTAGGGGCGTTAGTTAGTATTGCTAGTTTATAAATTGGCTATGTTATGTTGTAATTACATAGCAGCTTTTAAGCGTAAATAAATCTTTCTCCAATTTTTCATCACTGCTATTTTCTGATTCCATATTGCAGCAAACATCTTTTATCTTTAATTGTTTTTTTGTTTTATGGTATCAGAGCTTGGTTGAAGCTCTTTTGTTGCTCTTTCTTTCTTCTTGTCTATCAAGTTTGTGTCTTGTTGGAGAAGATTGAAATTTGTGTAAAAGATGGAGCTTGCAAATGGGGGAAACAACTCAAACTCACACTATGGTGTGGAGAAGCTTGTAGGGACAAACTACAAGTACTGGAGAATGTGTATGGAGGCATATCTTCAAGGTCAAGATCTATGGGATTTAGTTTCAGAGTCGATATTGAAATTCCCTGCAGACACTTTAGAAAATTCCGAACCACGCAGAAATGGAAGATCAAGTGTGGCAAAGCTCTCTTTGCTTTAAGAACTTCAATTAGCAAAGAATTCATCGATCATGTTCGAGATATCACCACCAAAAGAAGTGTGGGAGACACTTGAGAGGCTATTTTCCAAAAGAATACAAAGAAGGTCGCAATTCCTTGAAAATGAGTTGGCATCTTCAACACAAGGAGGTATGTCTATTTTCGAATATTTCTTACGAGTTAAAAGCATTTGTGCTGAAATTTCGAACTAGATGCGGATGAGAAGATCGGTGAAGCCTGTGTCGCGACGATTTCTCATTCGAGGGTTGAAGAAGGAGTACACTCCATTCGTAACCTCCATTCACGGATGGGCAAATCAACCTTCGTTGAAGAATTGGAGAGCTTGCTTTCCAATCAAGAAGCTTTGGCAAAGCAAATGGCCAAGAATTTTGACTTGGAGGTCGCTTTCTCTTCTCCAAGTGGTTCGCACAATAAGAAATACTCACCAAAGAACTACAAAGAAGGGTCAAAAAGTGAAAAGTCTGCGATGATTCACAAAATCGAACATTATCAAGTGCTGCTGAGATGTGGAAAAATTGGGCACATCAAGAAAAACTCGTAGAGTGAAGCTCTCCAAAGCAAATGTTGCTAGTGAAAAAGGAGATGGGAACAAGTCGAAATGGGAGCAAGTGCTTTACTATTGAAGAAATTGATGGGAGAAACACTCGTTGTTAGTTGAATCGACGCAAGTTCAAACATCTCTTGATCAAGAAATGCAAAGATGAATGGATCATTGATTCCGGTTGCTCTCATCATGTAACCGAAATGATTCGCTACTTTCCGAGGTGCGTCAACACAAAGGAGACCGTGTTATTATTACGGTGACAATTTAGCTTATCCAAAGAGCAAATGAAGGAGTTGTGAAGATTGGCATTCTTGACAACAATGCAAATCCAACTTAATGACGTCTTTCATGTCCCAGTTTGCAACGAAACTTAATTTCAGTTTCTCAAATTACAGATTCGGAAAATATGTTTTGTTTGGACCTAAAGATGTAAAAGTTCTCGATAACATAAAGACCATATCCGTGATGTTCTTACCTCGGTGAGAGGAAAGGTTCCTTGTTTGTTATGTCAGCAGGAGAAGCCTATGTGAAGAAAACAAGCCAAACCGAGAGTGCGGCAGTTTGGCATGCTCGGTTGGGTCATCTAGGCTATCAACTTTTGCAGCAAATTTCCTCTAAGAAATTGGTGGACGGCATACCAAGTCTACAAAATGTCCGTGAAGATGTAATTTGTCAAGGATGTCAATTTGGCAAATCGCATCGTCTTCCTTTCATGAATTCTTCAAATCGCAGGTCTACCATGCTTGAGTTAGTTCATACAGACTTGATGGGTCCGACAATAACACCAAGTTATAGTGGATATCACTATGTTATGGTGTTGGTAGATGATTTTTCAAGGTACACTTGGGTGAAATTCTTAAAAGAAAAGAGTGAAGCATTGTCAAAGTTTGTTGAATTCAAGGATGTTGTGGAGAAGGAATTCGGGAAGAAAATTAAATGCTTGCGAAGTGACAATGGAGGAGAATACATGTCACATGATTTCTTCCACTATGCAAAGAAAATGGCATTACACGACAAATGACTTGTCCAAGTACTCCTCAACAAAATGGCGTTTCGAAAGGAAGTTAGCTCATCTTGTTTCGATGAGTTTATCATGGTTGCATGATAAAGGTCTCCCTCGAGAGCTATGGGCCGAGGTCGTTCAATGTGCATGCTATGTCATAAATCACTTACCTCCCGGCCAGGTAATGAGAAGTCTCCATTTGAGTTTCTATATGATAAAAAGCCAAATGTAAACTACTTTCGAGTTTTTGGTTCAACTTGTTATGTTCATATTCCAAAATCTAACCGAACTAAGCTTGATCCAAGAGCAAAGAAGTATATTTTTGTTGGCTATGATACCCGCAAAAGGATGGAGGTGTATGGATCCGAAACAAAGAAGTATGTAACTTCTAGAGATGTGGTGTTCGATGAAGTGTCCTTTTACACTACAAAGTCTACTTCAATTCAAGAAGCTATTCTTGATGAGGATCAAGAACATTTGGAGATGCATTCAGAAAATAGCATGGAGGCATCACAAAATGATGAAGGCTCAACTTCAAACACCTCAAATACAATTTGCAGGCCGAACAACAAGCTCTATGGAAGTCTACAAGGAGAAAAGACCACCAAGTTATCTTCAAGATTATGAAGTGCAAATGAATCATTGTACTACTCTGTCGTGCTTCTTTATTGGAGCAATTGGTGAAGAGCCTGCAAGCTATGATGAAGCTAAAGACTATTCAAGATGGGAAGCTCGCCATGCAAGAAGAAATTGAGGCTTTGCACAAAAATCGACATGGGAATTGGTTCCAAAACCGTAAAATTGTAAGCCTATTACTTGCAAATGGGTTTACCGATTGAAGAAAAAATCGATGGAACTGTTGATAAATGCAAAGCAAGACTTGTTGCTCGCGGTTTTTCTCAAAGCTACTAGGTTGGATTATGAGGAGACATTCATCCGGTTGCGAAAATGGTAACATTAAGATCTATTTTTTTCTCTTGCACTCATAAGAATTGGAAATTGTGGAAGCTTGATGTAAAGAATGCATTTCTTTACGGGGAGTTGGATCGTGAAGTATTCATGGAGCAACCTCAAGGTTATGTCTCTAAGCAATTTCCTCACCATGTTTGTCACTAAAGAAGGCGTTATACGGACTCAAACAAGCACCACGTGCTTGGTATGGTAAAGTTGCTCAATACTTCATCTTTTGTGGCTTCAAATTATCTCGAGGCGATTCTAGTTTGTTCATCAAACGAAATTCACATATGCATTTGCTAGTTCTGTTGTATGTGGATGATATGATAATAACTGGAGATAATGAAGTTGAGATTTCAATGTTGAAAAATGAACTTTCTATTCGTTTTGAGATGAAAAACATGGGGGAAGTTGGTTGTTTTCTTGGACTAGAAGTTGAAAAATCAGATCAAGGATATTTTATTTCTCAAAAACGATATGCAAAGGAGTTTTTGCATCGTTTTGGCATGGGGGAGTCAAAAGAAAAAGCAACTCCAATGGAACCACATCTCAAGCTGATGAAAGATGAAGGAACGTTACTGCGGGATGCTACAAAATTTCGGCAACTTGTTGGTAGTTTAATTTATTTAACTATCACACGACCGTAAATTTCTTATTCTCGTTGGTGTAGTCTCACAATTCATGCAATGTCCAAGGAGTACTCACTTAGATGCTTTTGCAAAAAGAATTCTGCGATATGTAAAAGTGGTCTCTTGATTATGGTTTATTGTATGAAAAATGTGATAATTTTCTCGGTTGAAGGGTTTTATCGATGCAGATTGGGCAGGGATGCAAATGATAGACATTCAACTTCGTGTTATTGTTTTGACACTGGTTCAAATTGTGATATCCTGGTGTAGCAAGAAGCAAAATGTAGTTTCTCTCCGTCCAAAGATCAAGTAATATGTGGCAAAGACAAACTATGGTCGCTCAAGAATGCATTTGGTTGAGAAGTTTGATAGGAGATATATTGTGCAAAGTTGAGTATGCTGTACTGATCAAGTGTGATAATGAAAGTACTGTTAAACTTGCTTCCAATCCTATTTTTCATGCTCGAACGAAGCATATAGAAGTTCGGCATCACTTCATTCGAGAGAAGGTACTGAGTCAAGAAATTGAGCTGCAAGGGATTTCTACAAATAACCAAGTGGCAGACATTTTCACAAAAGCATTGGGAAAGGCTAAGTTTGAAGAATTTAGAGCTGCACTTGGAGTTGTTAATTGTAAGTATGCACTAAGGGGGAGTGTCAAAAATTTAGTGCATCTTACATAAAATTAGTTCTGTCTGTTTTGTTCTCTCAGTAAATTCAATTTCGTATTTTATGGGAGACTTGATCAATTCTATGAGTCGTTGCAGTAAATTCGGGAAGAGTTTGTTTTGAGTAGTTGCAATTTTTTTAGGGGCAGTTAGTTAGTATTGCTAGTTTATAAATTGGCTATGTTATGCTGTAATTACATAGCAGTTTTAAGCAGCAATAAATCTTTCTCCAATTTTTCATCACTGCTATTTTCTGATTCCATATTGCAGCAAACATCTTTTATCTTTAATTGTATTTTTTGTTTTATGGCTGGAGCAAGTTAGCGTGAGCTCGTATGGTTGCAAGAAAATATTCTCTTTATAGCAGGTACAATCGCCATCCTATGGGTGGTGTGGAAAGAGTGCAATCAAAGGATCTTCATGGCCACAAAAGCCACTTAGGCAGAGGTTTGGGAATCGGCCAAGCAAGGTGTAGCAGTGGTGACTTACGGACATAAAGAATTTAAGGCATGGTCTTGGACTGTATTGTGTGGCAATTGGAATCTTTTGCTCTAGTGATTATCTGTTTTCATTAGTTTTGGGCAGTGAAATAGTGCTTTGATGGGATTATGTGTGCTTGCAAATCTTGGTGCTTTTTGCTAATCTTGGTGTCTTTTGTCGGCCACCAAGATTGTCATTTCTCGGGTACGGGTAATGGCTGCTGGGTAAAGGTGGACTTCGGCCGAGCTTGCACGGTGCATGTAGCTATGGTTCACAAAAGTGGTGGCAGGGTGTTCGTCTATTTAATTTTTGAGACGACTGTTTTTTATTTCAATGGCTTGGAGGACTGCTCGTGAATGTTTTATCTGGGCATGGAATCCATATATGTCTGCAGGAGTAAATTTGGATGGGCAATGGAAGTAATAATGGAACGGACTAGGTTCTCTCTTTTTATATGGTCCATGTTAAGCAGCAATTTTTGCAGGGTCAGTGAGGCGCTGAAATGAGAGCTCAATTGAGTCATGGGATTATGTTATGTTAAGGGGTGGAGCAAGTTGTTTTGGTTGGTTTGATGTTTGGTGGTGCTAAATCGCAGTATTTTGAATTGTGACCTATTGGCTCATTTTTGTTTTTACACTATATAGCATACGCTACTTTTGTAAACCATCTTTTGTATATTATTCACTATTAATAAAAGGAGTACTGCCTCCCTTTATCCAAAAAAGAATTCCCTACATCCACACGAACAATTAACCCCAAAAAATCACCAATAACATAATATTGAAGAGACAATGTAAGAGAACAAATGGTATGTTCGGTTCACATTTATTTGTATCCTAAATTTATGGGACTAATTTAGAGCATCTCCAATGATAATGTGTATTTAGATCATGAATTGATGTCACATTATGGATGTGGAAATGATGCCTATCATATGTGTGACACTAAATAGACATTCACCTCTTAAAATGATATTAAATGATAATGTAGATTTAGACCATGAATTGATGAGTTGACACTTTTATTTTTAATTTTCATAATATTAATAAAAGCTTTAAAAAATAAAAACTTTAAAATAATTAATAATGTTAACGTGACAAAAGTAGACATCGTAGTAGACACCCTCAACTTTGATTTCATGCCTCATAGGATCGATGGACATTATAATTTATAATTCATAGTCCAATGGAGAGCATTTTTGGAGTTGAATGTGAATTGTATTCTAAGTGGATTCATTTTCACCCCAGTCTATGATCTCATTAGAGATGCTCTTATGTTGTAATTATGGCTTGGGTTTAGGTTTCAGTCCATTTTTGCTTACTTGTTCAGATGGTACGATTGGGATTAGTGGTAAATGTCACAGGGTCAATTGAAGAGAGGTTACTCCCTAAGAAATTTTTCTCACTCAATCGAACCTATGGTGCCTAAGGGCCACCTTAGTTCAGCACACTCGATAAACTAACCGAAGGAACAACAAGTAGTGGCGGCAAGGGAATGCTTTTCTTGCTCAAAGGGGTTTACAACTCTTGGTACTCTATGCTTCCCCAAGCCTAGAGTCCCTGGCTTTATAGCATAGCCAATGGTCAGTTACAAAACCGAACTTAATGATACAATTAAACCAGCCACCCTCTTAATGGCCAAGACAGTTACAAAACTACCTAGCTCCCAAGCCACCTGGTTCCAGCCACTTTCCAATTCGGGACAGGTCTTGGTCATGCCCATGACCAATGTGGTTAATGAGCCGTTTGTAACCGCTCACTTGATTGCTCTTAATTGCTTGCACGTAACTCCTCCACGCCACCAGGAACTTGATCCACCTTCACTCGGGACAGGGCCTATTTAACTGTGCTTGGATCCGTCCACGCACATCGGTGCTAGCCGGAGTTCGTCGAGTCCCACCGGCTCGGAGTGGTCGGAGCATGGGCTCGAGGGACTTGCCTTGGCATGATGCCCAAGGCATGCTCGAGGGTAAACCATGCTACCGTGCACACACCACCCCTAGGAGAGACCACCTCCCCTTATAGTAGATGTTAAGCCGTTTCCTCCACTCCAATAGAAAACATCCCAAAGTGAGACCAAGCGTACTTTGACCAGGGTCAACGCCCAGGTCAAGAATAGTCAACTTCGCCTAAGGTATACCTTGTCCATGCCTTTCTCATGCCTAAGGCATGATTGCGCCTGAGAAATATGATCGTGCCAAGGTTCGTGCCAAAGAATGCCTAAGTCTGCCCGAGCCATGCGCCTAGGTGTGCCACGGCGTGCCAAGGCGCTGTGCCAAGGAAAATCACCCTCGCACTCCCGTATGCGCGCGCGTCAATGCGCGCTCGTTCGCGCGCAAGCCTCATGCGTCTCGCCCGTGCTCGTCCCGCGCTACTTGCCCGCGCGCACTCGCGCTACGCGCTCGTCCTTGCCCGCGCGCCCGTCCGCATACGCCCATGCGCATGCCCGCATACTTGCGCGCTGCGTATCCGCATGCGCGCGCGCTGCGTGCTTGCGCGACACGCTTGTGCCCGCGCTCCGCGCTTAATGCGCCTCGCGCTAAGGCACGACCGTGTCTTGCCTCGATACTGCTTGGACGCTATGCCTAGGCTCGCGCCTAGGTCTTGCCTTAGTCATCTCGCATGCAACCAACCCTCTTGGAACCACCCAAGTCCTCCGGAACTTGGTAATTACTAGGTTACCGGCTGCCCAGCTCAGCCTAACCTTGTCTCGTTATTGGGGGTGTGACAAACATCCCCCCGCCAAGATGTTCGATGCCCTCATCGAACTGCTCGGTTGTTGCCTCCTCTGATAGTCTGATATCTCTTTCTCAAACTGCCAAAGAGAAGTGTCTCGCTCCCACGTAGGTTCTTCAACATTAACCCACTTGATTAAGTAAAAAGTACGCCGGTTCTTTTTACTTTGGCCACGCGTCTCGTGGCTTAGAATTTGCTCAATCTCTCCAGCAAACTCCATTCGTACCAAGGGTGGAGCTCGCTTCGCCTTGCTCCTCCCTGGATCAGCTTCATCTGAATGGAAAGGCTTAAGATAACTGACATGGAACGTAGGGTGTACCTTGAGCCTTTCAGGTAGCTTAAGCCGGTATGCTACCCTTCCTACCCGCTTGATCACTTCAAACGGTCCCTCATATCGTTGTACCAACCCCTTGTGTGTTTCCTTCTTGTTGAACTTCTTCAATATCTGAGGTGTAAGTTTCAACAATACCATGTCTCCCTCCTGAAACTCCAAGGGCCTCCTATGTTGATCAACATACTTTTTCATCCTTCGGACTGCCTTAGCGAGGCTGTCCTGAGCTGCTTCACGTAGCTCCTGCTTGTCCCGCGCGAACCTGTACGCCGCTGGACTAGCTCCCATTGCTTTTGACCTGGCCACCTCGTGTGGGGTGGTTGGCTGCTGTTCGTAGCAACTTCAAAGGGACTCTGCTCCGTAGCCGAACTCCTATGGAGGTTGTAACAGAATTGGGCCGTGTCCAACAGATCTACCCAGTTGGTCTGGCTAGCATTCACGTAATGCCTGAGGTAATCCTCGAGCAAGGCATTGACGCGCTCCGTCTGCCCATCCGTTTGTGGATGGTTCGCCGTGGAGAACTTCAATTCTGACCCCAACAAGTTGAACAATGCAACCCAAAACCGACCAGTGAACCGTGCGTCGCGGTCACTAACAATATCCTCCGGTATCCCCCAATACTTAGCCACATGCTTAAGAAATAGCTCTGCGGTCAAGTCAGCATCACAGTTTTTCGAAGCAGCGATGAAAGTCGCATACTTCGAAAATCGATCCACCACAACCAACACGTTGGTCATCCCTTTCACCTTGGGAAGACCCGTGATAAAGTCCATCGAAATGCTTTGAAATGGCCTATTTGGTATGGGTAGCGGCTCCAGCAATCCTGGTGTCGCCCTACGCTCCGTCTTGTCTTGTTGACATACAAGACAGGTTCTCACATATAGGTCCACGTCTTCCTCCATTTTCGGCCAAAAGAATGAACGGGACAGTAGTGCATAGGTTCTTTCCATACCCGGATGCCCAGCCCACCGAGCATCATGCGTTTCCTTCAAGAGTTGTCGCCTTAGACCTCCGGTACTAGGGACATATGGACGCCCTCCCTTAGCATAGAGGACGCCATCTTCACACCAAAAGCGCCGAGTAACTCCCTCAGCGACCCGCTTCATTGTTTTCACACAAGCAGGATCTTTGCTTGTTTCCTCCTTGATGCGAGGTAGGAAATCACCTTCCAACCTCACTGCTGCTTCCACCATCTCAGCCACCACCTTGCGACTGAGTGCATCTGGTACGGAGTTAAGCCTACCAGGCTTATGCTCAAATTGGACGTCGAATTCCGCCAAGAAATCCAGCCACCGCGCCTGCTTCTGATTGAGTTTCTTTTGACTCATGAAATAGGTGATTACCGCATTGTCTGTCCGCACCACGAAACTAGTTCCCAACAAGTAATGCCTCCAAAGATGGAGGGCATGAATCACAGCCAGCATTTCCTTCTCGTGAGCAGGGTACCGCTGTTCCGCGTCCTTTAACTTCCTGCTATCAAAGGCAATAGGGTGTCCCTCCTGGACAAGCACCGCCCCTAAAGCCCGATCTGAAGCATCCGTGTGAACTTCGAATGGTAATTCGAAGTTTGGCAGCGCTAGCACCGGTTCTGAGGCAATGACCTGCCTCAACTCTGTCATGGCTTGGTTGCATCGGTCCGTCCATGCCCAAGCTCTATCCTTCTTCAAAAGGTCCGTCAACGGCGCTACTCTCCGTGAGTAGCCCTCCACGAACCGCCTGTAATAATTCGCCAAGCCCAGGAAGGATCGCAACTCCGTGACCTTCGTAGGGTTTGGCCATTCCATGATAGCCTGCACCTTCGCCGGATCCATTTGCAATTGTCCCTGGCCTACAACATGACCAAGAAAAGAGATCGTTTGCGCCGCAAACTCACACTTTTCCTTCTTGACATACAAATGGTTAGCCCTTAACGTAGTCAGAACCTTCCTCAAATGATCCACATGATCCTCAAGGTTCTGACTATAGATTACAATGTCATCCAAGTAGACGACAACGAATCTATCAATGAACTCTCTCAAAACATCGTTCATTAGATTACAAAATGTGGCAGGAGCATTTGTCAAGCCAAATGGCATGACTAAGTATTCAAAAGAACCATACCTAGTCACCATGGCTGTCTTTGGAACATCACCAGCTGCAATTCGGACTTGATAGTACCCCGACCTCAAGTCCAGCTTCGTAAAGTAGGACGCACCAGCTAACCGATCAAACAAGTCTGCCACCAATGGAATGGGGTACTTGTTTTTCACTGTAAGCTTGTTCAGTGCCCTGTAGTCCACACACATCCGAAGAGAACCATCATGCTTGCGCTGGAACAGGACTGGTGCGCCGTACGGGGCCTTGGATGGCTGAATAAACCCAGCATCCAACAACTCTTGCAACTGTCTCCTTAGCTCCTCCAACTCCTTCGGAGCCATTCTGTAAGGGGCTTGTGCAGGTGGTCTTGAGCCTGGAATTAGCTCAATCTCATGATCGATTACCCTTTGTGGGGGTAACTCCTTTGGTAACTCGGCCGTCATCACGTCGTTAAAGTCCACCAATACTTCGACGATCATGTCAGGGACCTCCACTGTCTTTCCTGCCTTGGTCTCCACCAAAGTCGCGAGGAATGTGGGCTCTCCCTTCCTCAGGCCATCCTTCACCTGAAGGGCTGAGAGATGTGATAGTTTTGTGCTCTCCTTTCCTGCATTAGTGTTAGCCGCAGGAACAAAACAAGGATGGGACTTGTTCATCACAAACGATCCTCTCAAAAATGGCATCGCAATACTCCCCATATGTAAGAAGTCATTCCCTAGGATGACATCGAAATCATCCAAGGGAACCGCCATTAGGTTGATCTTTCCCTCCCAAGATCCAACCTTTAAATTAACATTAGTGGCCATACCTTGAATTCGTTTTGCCTCCGAATTCACTGCCTTCATACGACTAGGACTCTCCACAAGATCTAGTCCCAACTTTCCCACCATGTGATCCGCCACAAACGAGTGAGTAGCACCCGAATCCACCATCGCCAAGACACGCTTCTGGTTCACCTCATCGTCCACGTACATTAGCCCCTCCGAAGGACTTGTCTTGGTCTGTTGCATGGCATTCAACAGCTGCAATGGATTCATTCGGGGTTGGCCTTCATCCTCCGTAATCAAAGCCGACAGTTTTTCCTTATTCGGGCAATCCCGTGCCCTGTGAGGGCCATTGCAAATAAAACAGCCCTTACTTGATGAACTTGGTGAGGGCTTCGAGTCGGATTTCGGAGCTTGTTTCGAGCTCGCTGCTGGCTTGGGAGAGAAAGACTTCTTCTCGCCTTGTTTTTTGTGTGTCTTGAACGACTTCTTTTCCTTACCCTTCCCTTCACTCGGGGAAGAGCTAGTCTTGAAATCCACAAGACTATCAGCAGCCGCAATCGCCCCAGGCAAGTCCTTCACTCCTTGCCTCCTCAACTCAGCTTGAGCCCATGTTTGCAATCCCGTCGTGAAGTTGAATAGCTTGTCCTCCTCGGACATGTTTTTAATGTCCAACAAGAGGGACGAGAATTCCTTCACGTAATCACGTACTGACCCAGTTTGTTTAAGCTTGCGCAATGCCTCCCGCGCTTGCCAAGCTGCATTAGTCGGAAGGAATTGATCCTTCAATTCCCTCTTAAGTACTTCCCAATCAACGATTTTAGGCCTTCCCGCAGCCGCATCGTCATCTACTCTGGTCCTCCACCAGAGCTTTGCATCACCCTCCAAGTACATGGAGGTAAGGATTACCTTATGTTTCTCCTCCGTGCCAACAGTAGCAAAGTACTGTTCCATATCCCAAATGAAATTCTCAAGCTCCTTTGCACTCCGCTTGCCCGAGAATTTCTTTGGCTCAGGTACCTTAGTTCGAGATTTTACCGCACCGGTACCCTCCGAGGATCCGCCCACAGCAGCTTGCTTGAGTAGCTTTACCTCTAATGCCATCGACGAGGCAGTTTCGGTGGTAAACACTCCCACCGTACGCACCTCGTCTGCAAGCTCAAACAATCTCGCCTCCCACTCCGCAATCGCAACTTCGTGTGACTCCAATCGATCCATCAATGTAGTCACCAACCTTTCCAGAGCTTCAAGCCTTTGAGGCGTAGTTGAAGACTCTGCCGGTTCCGTTTGAGCAGTCATCATCTCCTCCACCATTTGTTCCAAGTGAGCTACCCTCTCACTTAGATCGCTTGCTGCTCTTGTTGCCATCGTTTCCGAACGTGGCTCTGATACCAATTGTCACAGGGTCAATTGAAGAGAGGTTACTCCCTAAGAAATTTTTCTCACTCAATCGAACCTATGGTGCCTAAGGGCCACCTTAGTTCAGCACACTCAATAAACTAACCGAAGGAACAACAAGTAGTGGCGGTAAGGGAATGCTTTTCTTGCTCAAAGGGGTTTACAACTCTTGGTACTCTATGCTTCCCCAAGCCACAGAGTCCCCGGCTTTATAGCATAGCCAATGGTCGATTACAAAACCGAACTTAATGATACAATTAAACCAGCCACCCTCTTAATGGCCAAGACAGTTACAAACCGCCTAGCTCCCAAGCCACCTGGTTCCAGCCACTTTCCAATTCGGGACAGGTCTTGGTCATGCCCATGACCAATGTGGTTAATGAGCCGTTTGTAACCGCTCACTTGATTGCTCTTAATTGCTTGCACGTAACTCCTCCACGCCACCAGGAACTTGATCCACCTTCACTCGGGACAGGGCCTATTTAACTGTGCTTGGATCCGTCCACGCACATCGGTGCTAGCCGGAGCTCGTCGAGTCCCACCGGCTCGGAGTGGTCGGAGCATGGGCTCAAGGGACTTGCCTTAGCATGATGCCCAAGGCATGCTCGAGGGTAAACCATGCTACCGTGCACACACCACCCCTAGAAGAGACCACCTCCCCTTATAGTAGATGTTAAGCCGTTTCCTCCACTCCAATAGAAAACATCCCAAAGTGAGACCAAGCGTACTTTGACCAGGGTCAACGCCCAGGTCAAGAATAGTCAACTTCGCCTAAGGTATACCTTGTCCATGCCTTTCTCATGCCTAAGGCACGATTGCGCCTGAGAAATATGATCGTGCCAAGGTTCGTGCCAAAGAATGTCTAAGTCTGCCCGAGCCATGCGCCTAGGTGTGCCACGGCGTGCCAAGGCGCTGTGCCAAGGAAAATCACCCTTGCACTCCCGTATGCGCGCGCGTCAATGCGCGCTCGTTCGCGCGCAAGCCTCATGCGTCTCGCCCGTGCTCGTCCCTCGCTACTTGCCCGAGCGCACTCGCGCTACGCGCTCGTCCTTGCGCGCGCGCCCGTCCGCATACGCCCATGCGCATGCCCGCGCTATGTGTCGTGCCCGCATACTCGCGCGCTGCGTATCCGCATGCGCGCGCGCTGCGTGCTTGCGCGACACGCTTGTGCCCGCGCTCCGCGCTTAATGCGCCTCGCGCTAAGGCACGACCGTGTCTTGCCTCGATACTGCTTGGACGCTATGCCTAGGCTCGCGCCTAGGTCTTGCCTTAGTCATCTCGCATGCAACCAACCCTCTTGGAACCACCCAAGTCCTCCGGAACTTGGTAATTACTAGGTTACCGGCTGCCCAACTCAGCCTAACCTTGTCTCGTTATTGGGGGTGTGACAGTAAATGTGTTTTTCTGGATGAAGTTACTAAAGAGGGTCGCTAAGGGCACCCCACCTATTAATGAAGGCACCCAAATTTTTTGTAAAAATTCCAGCAAAACTTGAAAAGACCCTTTTGCCCCTGTATATATAATGATTCAAACCCCAAAAATTATTTTGACAAAGAAAAAGGGCACCCCACCACAAGGTTGAACCACAAATCCACACTGCGTTTGTCGACTTTTTATCGATTCTTGCGGATTGACATCATCCAACAGCGAAGTAACAATGTTTGACAACCATATGATGATTTTTTAGAACTGTTTAGTTGTGAAAAACTGTGAAAATGATGATTTGTTTGTCAACATAGGGTTTGATAATTTCTTCAAATCCGAACTTGTTTCCACTATATAATTGAGGATTGTCTTGCTACGTGCAGAGAGGAGGTCGAACTTGAGGTAATTTTGCAAATTTATTGTGTTTTTTATGCGGTTGGGAGAAGTTTCGTGCAGGTGCGCGATTGTTTCGGCCTCGCGCAGACCGAGATGTATAGTAATGTCTCGATCATAGAGGACCAGAGAGGTTTCGCGTAGGTCACGGGTGAGTACGACCAAGAGTACTAGCAAATTCTCGGTTGTACACCACCGACACCACATTACCTAGCACTAATTCTAGCTCTCGTCATGTCTCGGCGAGATAGCGAAGTATTCTCGGCCATGCGTAATCGAGACAACGTGAACTCTTAGGCCTTTGTGGCGGAGACTTCGAGTTCCCAAAAATTAGCTTCTGTCTCGGCCATGCGAGGCGAGACGATTAGTACGATCTCGGCTGTGTGGCGAGAACCGCGAATTCCCATTTCTTTAACTATTCAACCGAACCCAACTTGGAGACGAAATCGGCTCACACCACGACCCTATGAGCGCAAAAAAGCGTAAACCGAAGGAAAACGAGAAGGCGAGACACGGGAAATACGATTTCGGGGATTCCTCTCGGCCTGGTCGGTTCAAACCAAATGGGTTATCGCACAAAAGTTCAGTAAAGGTGGTGGTGGGGGTGGTGGGGTGCTCGGGGTTCGATGAAGGTGGTGGTGGTGGTGGTGGTGGTGGTGGGGTGCTCAAGGTTCGGTGAAGGTGGTGGTGGTGGAGGTGGTGGGGTGTGAGGGTTTTTTGCACGAAGGGTATTTTCGGTATTTCAGGTCTAATTTTTGTGTGCCCCAGGTAAATCAGTTTGTGCCCACATTAACTGGGTGCCTTCATTAATAGGTGGGGTGCCCTTAGCGGCCATCTTACTAAATTGCCCTCCTTTTATAAGTCCCACAATCAGGGCTATTCGCTTTGTTACCTCTTCCCCCAAATCAGAGCAAGTTGAGGGCTTTGTCGAGGTCGCCTTGGCGGGCGCAGGCGGCGATGAGGGCGTTGTTGTGGGAGAGGGGGGAGGATTGGTAGAGGGAGTGGTATGGGAGTGGATGAAGATGGAGAGGGGGAGGAGGAGGTCATAGTAGAAGAAGAGGTTGTGGGAGTGGAGCCAGCGGAGGAGGGAGTGGGCGGGGGGAGGGAGGAGAGGGATTTGAGGAAGGAGTGCAAGAGGTGGGAGGGGACGGCGCGGTAGGACTCGGCGAGGAGGCGCTTGGAGGGGAAGAGGGTGGTGGTGGTGGAGGAGGAGGGAAGTCATAGTGGCGGTTGTGGAGGGATGTGAGTTCGCCTGAAGAAGTGGAGGAGGAGGAGATGGAGAGCTCACGAATACTTCCTCTCTCCTCGGTCCCAAGCACACCATCGAAGACGATTTCGATGCCTCACAATTTATAGTTTGATAATGTGTGAAGACGATTTCGATGTCTCACAATTTATAGTTTGATAATGTGTGAAGCCCAAAAATTAGGACTAATTAGTGCCACAAAAAATTATGTATTCAGTTATATTGGGTATTAGATAGTCGTGTGGATTAGTTAATTCTCTAATGGCCTGTTCGCTTCACAAATACAATAGTCCGGTGTGTATGGGATTAATTTATACATGGAATTGTGGCTTGGATTAAGTGATTGTTTGGTTGGGCGTATTCGATTGGGATTGAATTTTTGGAGGTTGGTTGAATGACCAACATGCCCTCAATTCGGGATTGGGATTAAATTTTTGGAGGCTAGTGGTCATGTCGACGAGGGTGGCGCCGGGGCGGAGGGTGGAGAGTGTGCCAGTGGAGGTGGACGGAGCGGTCATCAGAGGGGTAGCCGACGATCGAGAAGACGACATCGAATTGGGCAGCGAGGGCGGCGGGGGAAGGGGCGAAGTGCGCGCCGAGGTTGATAAGGGGTTGGGCTTTGGATTGGGTGCGGGTAAAGATGGTGAGGGAGTAATCGGCGGGGATCAGGTGGGAGCACATGGACCGACCCATCACGCTTGTGCCGATCTACCCCACGCAGGTGGTGGAAGGGGTGAAGGGCTCGGTGGTGGCGACGGCGGTGGCGGTGGACATGGTGCAGTTGAGGAGGGAGAGTGTAATAGCTAAATTGGAGACACATGGATGAGGAGGGAGAGTGTGATGGCTAGATTGGCTAGTGAGGAGGGAGAGTGTAGTGGCGGTGGACATGGTGCAGTTGAGGAGGGAGAGGCAGATCTGTTTGATCGAATGGGGAGGGAGGAGGTGAGTTTGTGAAATATGTGAGGGGTAAATTGGTAATATGTGATAACCAACCATATGGATTAGTTAATCCCACCAAAATTGATGGTTTTGTTTAGTCCCCTATACAGTTCATTAAATAATCCCGTGGCCTAATTAATCCGCGAAGCGAACACCGGCTTAACTAGTCAATGAAGTTAATCCACCCTAAGACTGTAAAGCGAATAGGCCAGCGAATATTGGATTAGTCAGTCCAGTGTGGCTAATCCAACTTAAAACTATAAACATTAAAAAAAAGGTGTGCATAAAATTAGGCAAAAAAAAAAAGAAGAAAAAATCTAGTGCAGAAAATATTCCCTCGTTCTATATGGTTGCACACCATTAACCTGTGATATCCTTGATTGGAACTAGGCTTGGTACGTATGCATGTACAACGCTCCATTTCTTCAAGACA
Source organism: Stephania yunnanensis (assembly GCA_039657365.1). Taxonomy (NCBI): domain Eukaryota; kingdom Viridiplantae; phylum Streptophyta; class Magnoliopsida; order Ranunculales; family Menispermaceae; genus Stephania; species Stephania yunnanensis. Next base: position 9,408,932 of record CM077582.1, read on the forward strand.
CTCTCAAGATCTTCAGATAACTCAAGCTCATCAAACTTGCTACTTTTAGTGTCATAGAGAACTACTTTTGGGTGGTACACATCTTTAGGATGAACCAAAGAATTACAACATAAACATACAACACATGATTATGATGTGTTCACTGTTCAGCAACAAATGAGAAGACCAACAGTATACATATGTTAAAACTGTGCCGACAAAGATGCTCAAGGAGGCCATGTTTGAAACATTTTCCGACTCTTTATTACTTGCAAAGGAGGGTGCCGTAAAATCAATGCATATGCAACTCATCGCCGTGCCCGAGAGCTTAGATTGTTGGTCTCGAGCACTTGGCATGTGAGTAGTGAGATCTACATGGAGCTTTGCAACTATTGCTAAAAGAGTTAGCATGACAGAGTTAAGTGAAAAGAGTCGACAAGGAATATAACGAGCCTTTTGGCATATTGTAAAGAAAATATGCGCCAAAGCATGAGAAGAAGACGTACCAATGAAACAATTGCAATATACAAACCAATGAAGGGCACCTGGAGAGGAGTAGCCATTAGAGTTGGCGCATTGAATATTTGCCATTGAAATTAAGGAAAAGTTTGTAGACAAGGAAGGTATAGAGTAAAGATACAAGAGGTTCAAAGAGATGAGCATCTGAAGCTTCATGTGATGAACATAAATGAAGAGGATTATAGAATAATTTATATTCTTAGCTGGCTATGGCTTGAGAAAATCTTAACAAATTGCCCTGAGTCCTGCCAACTCATCCCAAAATGATTCTCTTTAATTCTCAATATCTACCCAGACCATAAACCCCATAAACCACCAATGACATAATATTGAATAGACACATAAGAGAACTAATTAAGTATATATATTATTAACAAAAGGTGGGTATAAAGTAGGCAAAAAAAAAAAAAAGAAGAAAAATCTAGTGTGTAGAAAATATTCCCTCATACCTAATCATTAAATTTTGCTGGTAGCATTTGTTGTTGTATGGTTGCACTCCATTAACGTGTGATATCCTTGATTGGAACTAGGCTTGGTACGTATGCATATACATCGCTCCATTTCTTCAAGACACTCTCAAGATCTTCACGTAACTCAAGCTCATCAAACTTGCAACTTTTAGTGTCATAGAGAACTACTTTAGGACGAGACACATGTTCATGTTGCAGTAAAATCTTACCATCATCAATAAAACACACCATACTCCAAAGTCGATACCGTTTATACTTCTTCAGCGTTTGATCAGGGATTGAGTACATCTTACACCATGAATCTCTCGCACCATACTCTTTCATCACAAATATATGAGAGGAGCAATCCCGTAAATCTTGGACAAACAAGCAAAGATTCTCTCTCCACATGCTCAATCTTAGATTCTCATTGATAAAGTCAAGAGGCTTTGGCGTTTGAATGTTGTTGAACTTTTCGCATTCGAAATCAAAGGTTATTATTCTACCATCCTTTGGCACATCCCCGAGATTAAATCCAAATACAAGCCAATGAAAGGCTCCCATGACAAACACCCCTTGGCGATCATAAACTATGTTCTTGTGAAAGTTGTTGTGTTCAATCCTCGAGTCTTTGATCACTCTCCAAGTGCGTGATCGTGACGCTGTAGAAAAGATCTTGACTTTGTCTGCGTTAGCCGACCTGGCTACCACCAAAACCTTATAGTCTTTTCTATTTGAACCATAAGGTCCATAACCAAATCCATAAGTCTCACGATTGTAATTTGAGACATATTCATTAGCAGCGGGTATATTTATGAATTCTCCTGTTGACGGGTTCCATATGCGCAAAAAAACTTTACTTTTACTTTCACTACTTTTGAGTGATAAGAGTAATAACAAAAGTCCGTCGCAAGAAGCCTTGACTTGGAAACCCCGATGTTGAGGATGATCAGAAAGTAGTTGTGTAGTGGCAGTGGGGTCCTGATCAATGGAATATAGGTTGTTGGAATTGGAGATGAAGAAAGAGAATTTGTTGTGTTGAAGTGATCGGTTGAGGTGAAGATATATGAAATTAGGGTCGGTTATGAGAGTGTACCATGATTTGGAGACGTGCTTCAACCTAGCGAGAGATTTCACCGGTGATCTGAAGAGGATTTCTTGAAGGAGGTCGAGAGGGAGGTACTCGCTGGTTTTCTCTGAAGAAGATTTACTCGTCATCATCATCATCTTCTCCTTCTCTGTCGGACTGCTTATTCCGTCCCAAACTTTTCTTTCTAATTTGTTTCTTTCGTGGTATCAAGGTCAGCTAGAGATTTCAAGGAAGAACGATGTGGTCGATTCTTTGATGACGGACTCCTTTTAAAAACGTCTGCCCTAGATTTTGGTAGCTGTTGCTTTTTTTTTTTTTTTTTTTGTCGGGTCAGATACTATTTCTAAAAAAGAAGAGGGCCGCTAAGGGCACCCCACCATTTAATGAAGGCACCCAGTTAATGTGGGCACAAACCGATTTACCTGGGGCACCCAAAAATTAAACCCTCAATACCTAAACTACCCCTCGTGGAAATCCATCTGCACCCCACCACCCCCAGCACCATCTTCACCGTCTGGACTCCAAGAACCCGTTTTGCGTGAACCGTTCAGTGGGAGGAATCTCCGAAATCGTGTCTCGCCTTGTGTTTCTCCTTGGATTTACGATTTTTTTGCAGTTCGTAGGGTCGTGGTGTGAGCCGATTTCGTCTCGAAGTTAGGGTTCCGCTGAACATCTTCGAACACACAGTATTTGCGCGAAATCGGTCGTTCGAAGGTACGTTTTTAGTGTTTAAGTTACATTTGATAGAGTAGTTGTGATTTACAGTGGTGGTTTGTTCATTAGTGTAAGAACTGGGAATTCGCGGTTCTCGGCCACACAGGCAAGAGAATGTGTTTACTCTCTCGGACAAGCATGACCGAGAGAGAAGCTACATTTTGGGGAAGTCGAAGTCTCGGCCACAAAGGCCGACAAATATCACAGAGTCTCGGCTACGCAAGGCCGAGAGGACTCTAGGTTTCTCGGCCGAGACGTGACGAGAGATAGAATTACTGCTAGGTAATGTGGTGGCGGTGGTGTACAACCGAGAATTTGGTCATACTCTAGGTTGTACCATGACGTGAGTGTTAGAGTAGGCTCGGTCGTGATTGGCCGAGAGCAAGGCGAATTGAAATGGTCAACACATCTCGGTGGCGCACAACCGAGACCGTTTCATTGGACTCGGTTGTACACTGTCGATATATTAGAGGAATTGTCGGTCATGAGTGACCGATAATATGTGTTGTTTCACAAACCTGCTTGACCGAGACATAAGAAATGGATGATTTGGACATTTTTGTTTTATAAATTTAATTTGGGATCTGTTCCATGCGCTTGTATGTTGTAATTTATTCAGGTATGGCTCGTCCGAAGCTACCGGTGACTAGGGAAGAGGCTGGAGCTGAGGTCCCGAGGCCTAACCGGGGGCGAGGTGACCGGAGACCCCGGACAACATCGTACCGGAAAGAGAAAGAGAAGGAGAATGAGGATGTTAAGGGCAAGGCGAAGGTAGATGGCACTCGTGGAAGGTTACATTTGCACGATGAGGGTTCGACCCTCAATGCCGGGCGACCTGAGGATGTTGTTGTTGCCGGAGGAGAAGAGGAGGGCATGCATCGGAGTCCAGTAGCAGTGACTCTTCAGAGGCGGGGAACATGATAGAAACAGATCGTAATGTGGGGGGGAGCAGTAGAGGTGGAGCTGGCCATGATGAAGGAGAGCCAGAAGTGGTTGTTGAAGCGCGTGCTCCATTCCCCGGTGGTCCTATAGACGGGGCGTTGCTGAAGAGCTTCAAGGATCATATGGCTTTATCGATTTGAAGGAATGAGGTAATTTCAATTTCATTGAAATGATTAACTTAACACTCATGGTCTTCAAATAATGACGAGATGTTTTTACATTTGCAGGAGCGACCCGTTCTTAAGTGTATCAATCACGGAGCTCAAATAGCGGAATGAGATTTACAGTCGTGTCACCTGGACACGGCGGGACTTCAGAGGATTATTCAGCGTTCCGGGTTGAATACGCTGATAGACTGCTCATACCGCAAGGCCAACAAGGAGGTAATCTCTGCATTTGTGGAGCGGTGGCAGCCGGAGACGAATACATTTCACCTACCTTTTGGTGAAATGTCTATCTCATTAGAGGATGTCAGCTTCCTCCTGAAGATCCCTGTGACGGGCAAAGTTGTTGAAGTGGAGAACTTTGCTAGGTACACGGAGGAATCTCGCTCGGACGCTATCAAGATGGTTTCGAACTTACTTGGGGTTAGCGCGAGGAGGCCGAGGAGGAGGTGAATATCGCAAGGGGCTCACGGTGCGCAAACATTGGTTGAAGAGTCGATGGTGCCCGAAGGCGGTTCAAGACCCGAAATTATCCTCCTGTGGAATGCACCGCCCGAGCGTACTTCTTGTACTTGTTGTCGTGCACTCTTTTGCCGATAAGAGTGGGTCTCGGGTGTCGATCTCGTCGCTGAAGCTACTTGAGGACTTGGACGACGTAGGGAACTACGCGGGGGAGCGCGGCTGCGTAGGCCTACTTGTATCGACACTTGGGGTCCGCCACGAGAGTGCTAGTGTCTCATTGCTGGCTATCTCACATTGCTTGAGGTTTGTTATAAAATAGACTTAATTATCATTCTGTTTTTCAATGAGGCCAACTTGCAATTGTGGACTAACTAACATTGTACGTATTTACAGGGATGGGTGTACAACCATTTCAAACTTGATCTGGCCACGCCTAATGCGAAGTACTTGGACTACGTGCACCCTCGTGTCTCCAGATGGATTCAAAAGCACGAGACGGTTGCGAATGTTGACAAGCTCGGGGCCATTAGGAGAACATTGGATAGGTTGCGACCAAGTGAGGTGAGCTGCTTATCCATGTCCTCTGATGAATGATTTTGTTTGGTAATTTATTTTACACACACTTGTTGTTGAATTATTTCTAGGTCACTTGGGACCCATATGTGAATTTAAGGGAAAATGGCGTTGTGCAAGCGATGGCCTTTTACAATTGGAAGATCAAGTACATGGATGTGGTGGAGCCCTACCACCCGGAGAGGATTCTGAGACAGTTTGGCCATGTGCAATCTATACCAGATCCTCTGTACCGTCCATTGGAAGCACATAGATGCCCATTTGCGAACAAGTACTCCGTCAAGTATGGGTTCGAACAAGACAATTGGGAGCGATGGAGGAACCATGTGTTGGCTCCTGAAGTTCGGGGCGAGAAGGCAGTATTTGAGTTTTTTGCTACACCAGACTACCTCCCTTGGTTCGTCAAAGTGTCTCATCCTATTATCACGAATCCGAGCTTTGAGGACCTTGTAATGGTGGCCTCAACCATCGCAGACAATGAGATACTTGAGGTATTGGAATGGTTATATGTATTATGCATTTATAAGTAATTCTGAAATGTGGTACAAAGACAGTACCCAATATTTTTCATCAGCGTAATAGGCGAGCGTTGGACGCGGCGTTGTGATGGATGGACCTCCCCCCAGTGATGTCTACGTTTGACTCGGCGAGGACCACTCTGACCGACATGGTCAACCTCATTTCGGGAAGGAGGTTAAGTCTCACCCCCACGAGTACATTTCCCGCGACCGCAACCGGCACAACCACGACAACCGGCCCTACCGAACCAGACCCGAGGCACTCCCGGCATGGTAGCACTTCCACACCCTCAACCCAGGCCACAGCTCAGCCTGCCGAGGCCGATGCTGGGCCTCAAAAGAGAATGCATGGGAAGGAGTATCGAAGGAAGAATATGAAAAAACTCAAGCAATGATCAGCCGATAATGGAGGGATAGACATTTGTACTACATTTTTATGACATTTTTAAATGGTTGATGTGTTCCCGTTGCCTGTTGAGTACATTTTCATGACAGTTTATAATGTTTCATTGCCCATTTTTTTGTTGGAATTTGTGTTTGGATCCTTCTGATATCTCGGTCAAACAGGACCGACACCCATGTGCAATTTTCGGTACTGATCAGCCGAGACGATAAGTGGCGTTATCGGTATTGCGCGACGGAGCTTTGGCGTCAAGTCGCGAAGGCGTACGGCCGACACTTTACCATACGTCTCGGTCATGCATGACCGAAACGAACATGACCGAAACGAATGTTCCAGTAACCGGTTCCGACTACAAATAAAAATAACTTTCATGCATGACCGAAACGAATGAAACTGCACAACAATACCCGAAAGATAGGGTAAATTCATTCATTCTATATCCACGCAAGTTGAAAGCTAACTTTCAAAATAACTAAATGTACAACCAAACAAATTTAGAGGTACCAGTTGTAGCACTGCGGTGTACCTAAATCTACAACGGATATGGTGGCATCAAGTAGAGTTGCAATGGGCGCGATGTCTCGGAATACGAATCTATCTCGCCAACCTGTCGCACTATCCTGAACATACCGTACCCACGACGGGTATAAGGATGGCAATGGTGCATTCGTGCTCAGCAACACCTATCAATTTGAACAGTATAACATGACCATATTGTCGGGAAATAACAAAACAATTCAACCAAATTCGCATCACTTACCATAAGCCAATGTATATTCCTGTCATTAATCATGGCAATGACATGTCTGTTGTGCCCGGTGGATGGTGGAGCACTACGTAGAGGTAGAAATGTGGAGGCACTCCCACGCGATAGGTTGACGAGAACTACATTGACTGCAGTGGCTACCAACAATCCCATGTCTGGAAGTGTCAACCATTCTTGGAAAGTTGCACCAACTTGATTCTCTCGGCAATGCACCGCAATCTTGACACTCTCGTAACCCGAGCCTAGCACTTCAGAGTAGAATGCGCAGACTCCACCCTCTGCGTTGCCGTTTCCCCAAAGTGCATAAGTCTATTTGTCCAAGCCGAGACAAATTTCTCCTTGTAGTTCTTTAACCATGTGTTGTCCAAGTACTCCGTAAGACCCTTTATATGCCCAAACTCACAACGCAGGTCATTCACCCTAACTTCGAATAAGGCCTCCGAGTTGGCATACATTACGCTCGTCCACCTATCCATAAAACGCGCAAACCATCGTTCTCCCCAAACATCTTCTTAGTCTTGGACAATACTACTTTGTTGATGTGCCAAGAGCAAAGGAGGTAAGACGAGGCCGGAAAAACTTCTTCTATGGCACTAATAAGGGCTAAGTCCCTATCGGTAACAAACACGTCAGGCTTAGGCCACACATCCAATATGGATCTCAACTTCTCAAGTGTCCAAACATAATGCCCATGAGTCTCTGATGATAAGAATGTGAACTCAACGGAGAACGTCAAGTGCGTAGAAGTGATGCCAACAATCTCCAACAAAGGCATTCGGTACCTATTTGTCTTGTACGTGCAATCCATCAAAATAACCGATGGAAAACACCTGACCAACTTTATTGAGTCGGGATGTGACCAAAATAACTTCATGACAACATTCGTAACGGGATGCTTCCTATGCCATGACAGCCACTTATTCTTCTCCAATATGTGCAACAGTTGTTGCATTTGAGTCCTCCCACCCGCATCCTCATTTCGGGCTTTTTGTCTTGCATTATATATAGTCCTCATTGTCGATACGTTACTAATGTCTCTTTGCTTCAACATATTTAGGATGTCTCTTGGCTTCACATTCCCCTTTGTCATTTGCACTACAACTTCCTGCTCCGCCTTATCCAATCTCCCGGCAAAAGAATGGTCGTCCAAGTTTTTTGCGGGCTCGTGATTGTGCCTCCCACATATAACAGTGATATACCACAACGAGTCAGCATTTTCCTTTACGTTGATAAGGAAAGGGCATCCACATTTCTTGGTACCAGTTTGAGTCCTCGCCGTTTCGTCTTCTTTTTCATTTCTTGGTTTCGAAGCAATTTTTGCCACTTTACCCTTACCAACTCTTTGTGACATTCCCCTATAAGTCCCTGACCTCTCACAGGCAAGTTTCACCCTTCCCCTGCGCTTAATGCCTCCGGCGTCAGAGTGCTTTGTCACTAGCACGAACATGTTCTCACGGCCTATCATTTGAAGCCATAAAACTGTTGCTTCTCTAGTTGGGAATGGCCTACAAGGTGTAAACGTGTCCGTGTAGTCTGGAAATAGGGCCGAAATCGGGATTACCTGCAATACAAACAGTGTAACATTATAATCCACCGAAATGTACAGCACAATCACAATAACATCCAAAAAAATAGGTTATCGGTAATACAGGTCAGCAACTTGCTTCATAGTCTCGCTCACGAACGACCGAGAGTTCATGAATACTCTCGATTTTATCGTTCCGTGAGAGACGTATACCAATCGGTCCTCTACGACCAGAGACATTACAATACATCTCGGTCTGCGAGGCCGAAACAATCGCGCGCCCCAGACGAAACTTCGGATAACCGCAACGAATACACAATAAATTTTCAAAATTACCTCAAGGACGACTCCTCTCGCCACCGAAGCAGTACAATCCTCCATTATATAGTGGAGGCAAGTTCGGATTTGAAGAAATTACCAAACCCTACGTTGACAAACAAATCATCATTTTCACAGTTATACACAACTCAACAGTTCTAAAAAACACGAATATGGTTGTCAAACATTGTTACCTCGCTGTCGGATGATGACAATCCGCAATAATCGATCAACGCTCGCCAAATGCAATGTGGCTTTGGGGTTCAACCTTGTGGTGGGGTGCCTTTTTTTATTTGTCAAAATGATTTGTGGGGTTTGAATCACTAAATATTCAAGGGCAAAATAGTCTTTTTCACTTTTGCAGAATTTTTTACAAAAACTTTGGGTGCCTTCATTAAATGGTGGGGTGCCCTTAGCGGCCCTAAAAAAGAAACGTCTGCACGGCACTTTGCACTGCAGGACCCACTTGCCCCCTCACTAATCCTCCACTTAAGAGACTTGAAAAGACATCCATCTGTTTAGATCAACTCAAAAACTCAATTATTTGGATATCACCAAAAATAAGTTTTATCAAATCTGATAAGGTTTGGTTTGAGCAGTGAGGAATCAATATCAAGAAGTGTCAAGTTGGTAGGCATTGAGAAAATCGTATTGGGAGGTTTTGCCTCATTACAATAAGCCTTATATAAAGTCAGTATGAATTATTCGAAGCTCGACGGCTAATTCTGAATAGTGGATGGACAACAACTCAAAAAAAAAAAAAAAAGTAAAGTGAGAATGTACCAAGTAGAGAAGAAAGTGGATCTTGGCTCATTAGTGTGCCAAAGTAGGAGAGAGTACTCATAGACTTCAAGTGAAAACACAGCACCAGAGATTGCTCCAATTGTTGCTCCTATAATAAAACCACTCTGAGTCTTTTGGCCTATCAGAGCACCTGTCATGGCTCCCAACAGAGAACCCACTGCAAAAACACACACAAAATCAAACACCCATTAGAAGAATTACCCGAAAAAGTGTTTCTAGCTTCTTCAAAGAAAACACGGCTTGAAAGAGTTGCAAGAAAATATTCTCTTTAGAGCAGGTACAATCAAAGGATCTTCATGGCGACAAAAGCCACGAAGGCAGAGGTTTGGGAATTGGCCAAGCAAGGTGTAGCGGCGGTGACTTATGGACATAAAGAATTTGATGGGATTATGTGTGTAAGGGCTTGATAATCTTTGGTGCTTTTGTCGGCCATTGTTCTCTCAGTCTTCGTCCTACGTCAGTCACCATAAAACGTGTGACTAAGTACGGGGTCATTTCTCGGGTATGGGTAATGGCTGCTGGGTAAAGGTGTACTTCCGCGGAGCTTCTCACGGTGCATGTTTGTAGCTAACTAGCTATGCTTCACAGAAGTGGTCGCAGGGTGTTCGTCTATTTAATTTTTGAGACGAATGTTTTTGATTTCAATGGTTTGGAGGACTGCTCGTGAATGTTTTATCTGGGCATGGAATCCATATATGTCTGCAGGAGTAAATTTGGATGGGCAATGGAAGTAATAATGGAATGGACTATGTTCTCTCTTTTTATATGGGCCATGTTAAGAAGCAATTTTTGCGGGGTCAGTGAGGCGCTGAAATGAGAGCTCAATTGAGGTCATGGGATTATGTTATGTTAAGGGGTGGTGGAACAAGTTTTTTTGGTTGGTTTGATGTTTGGTGGGGCTAAATCACAGGATTTTGAATTGTGAGCTATATTGGCTCATTTTGTTGTAAATTGGATGACCCTTTAACCAAGCTTATGAATGATCACATTGTCAAGCATGACTCTTACATTGAATTGTAACATCAAGCATGACTTCTACATTGAATGTAACTTGTACACTCTACATAACTTGTATTCAACTCCAATGTATAATCACTTATCCATGTATTGTCATGTAACTTGTAATCCTCTCCAATGTACACCAACTCTTTCATGTATTGTCTATGTTGCTTGTGATGTGTTGTATGACTTGTGGTGTATGTATAACTTGTACACATTGAATAAGTACAATTATCATCATCACCAAATGGCCTATATAAAGGGTGCCAACTCCATTGTAATTCACACACCAATGTTGGAATGGAAATCTCTACATTTCTCAACTCTAGTTCTCTTCTCTCTTGTCTCCTCTTCTCTACTTGTTATAGTAGTTCTTAGTTTATGTCTTCTATACTTAAGTCTCTAGGAAGTCCAACTTAAGTTCTAGTTGGCTTACAACTTAGTTTACAACACGTTATCAGCACGAGCTTGCTCTAGCATTAAGGAGATCTTGAAGTTCAAGAAGGCTTGTTAAGGAGACAAAGCTAGGAAGGTATAACTTTTATTATTTAAATAAGTTCAATTTATTTCTATATAATCATGGATGCTTCCTTTTATTACATGCATCACTTCTATATGCATATTTTATTCATATACCATGCATTATAACGTCACCGATTGCGAAAGTATGCTCTGTAGTTGCGTCTTGTACGATCTTCTACATCAGAAATCAAAAGTCAATGTGTGACATATAATTTTTCTCTTAAAACTACAAATGATTAGTTATTGTTCTATTCTTGATTTTATAATACAAATAATGCTATAAGTTTGAGTAGATAGTGGGTAAGCCTTGTCCCGGTAAAGCTAAACATTGAAAGGGAGACGGGTTATCCGTTCGAGGAGGCATGGTATTAAGGAGACTATGTCTCGCCACCCAACTCGAAGGTTGTCCCACCAACTCATACGAATAATACATTTTGTTTATTAATGAATCAAGTTGTGAACATATATTTAATCATATGTTATGTTTTTACATAAAAAGGGGAAAACTATTTTATATTAAATTTATTTTCAAAATATTATTCAACCATAGTTGAATTTGTTGCCTTATTATATTACCGACAAGAATTACTTGTCATGGCAATTAGATACTACAATTTGTGAATAAAGCATATATGCAAAACTGTGTGTTATACACAATCATTCACCAATTTCTCTTTAGAGATTTGAAAAGTGAATATTTCACTTTATATATATTTTCACCTATTGGAGTTATATATATACATACCAAAATGGTAATGCTCCAAAAAGCTCAAAATAAGCGGTTGGGTCTCATGCTACAAAATTTAATCAGTCAAATGTTAATTATAATTTCACAATTTTAATTACCTCTATGTTGAGGCTATGTGGAAATATGACTAATGAGACAATAAAGAGGTCACGTGGCCTGCCTCGATTAATTGTTGCAACAAATATCGAATGCGCACGTCAATCCAATAAATATTAAGGATTGATTTCTTGTCTCATGGTAGCTGAGTAAAATAATGAGATATTATAAATATAATATCGTTCTCGTCCAATTAGTTCAGCTTCAAATTAAGAAGCATATGTTGCATATAATGATCATGATCGCAATAATAAATTTATAGACGTGGAAAAGGTGAAAATATCAGGTAAATGTCGTATTGACAATTCCACAAAAAAATTGGAACAAAAGTGGTGCACCACTAGAAAGGGAAAATAATTATTGACAATGAACGCTTATAATTGTGACATTTTTTTGGTCATATATGAAAGGCTATTTTGCCTAAATATTGTCATATATATACCCGAATATTTTTTTGATCTTTACCATGCCTTCAAAATCAAAGGCAAAATATTATGAATTTTATCATTGAAAATGGCTCGATAAAACAAGCACATCAAGATGTGTTTAAATCGTGACCTAAATATAGGCGATGAGTTTATGTATTGTGTATCGTGCTACATGCATGTACATTATAATATAAAAGTGCATATTTCTCGAATTCGAACTTAGCGGAGGCTAATGTTCAGGCAATATCGGGTACAACAATTTTATTGTTAATGTCTTATTCAGAAGAAGTCTACTCAGAATAATAGAAAATTTATCTATATGATTTAATATGAGTATAATATTCCTGGCTTTAACTTCTTGAATATATAAGACACATTAAAAAGAATGTCGTCATAAATCAAATGACATTCTTAATGTGGAAAGATCTATTTGATTATCCATAATCATCAATAATGCGAAAATATCATAAATTCGCACGGACATCTTTTATCGAACTGAGTTTTTTTTTATCAGCTGGAGATTATCTCAAGGCAAATCAATAGGAGGCTCAAAAGGAATGGCGTGAAATTGCTTGAAACACATCAAATTGCATTAAATTTGTTGTATTATGATCCATGTATAAATTAATATGAACTCGAAGTTCAAAGGATCATTCAGTAGCAACAAATTATGAATCAATTACTTGATGCAAGTATTATATACAAAAGAGTGACAATTATATGCTTCAGCATTAAATGGTTCATATAGAAAACGATGTCCATGTGCAACAAAATGCACAAGATGTCTCACCCATGTGAACATGAGGGGGAGAATCAAAATGAGTTATTGGTTAGTGTATTGCACTCTTTTTCCCTTTGCTAAGGTTTTATCCCACTGGGTTTTCCTTGCAAGGTTTTTAATGAGGCAATTCTAACAATATTAAAACTCTTTATCAAGGTTGGTTAGTGTATTGCACTCTTTTTCCCTTTGCTAAGGTTTTATCCAACTGGGTTTTCCTTGCAAGGTTTTTAATGAGGCAATTCTAACAATATTAAAACTCTTTATCAAAGTTGATTAATATGAGAGCAATGTGTATCATTATTATGCTCCGTATAAAAAAAATTATGAGAGCAATGTACTCTTTTTCTTATACTAGATTTTTTCCTACATGATTTTTCTAGTAAAGGTTTTAATGAGGCATATATATTCTCTCAAAGTGTATCAATGTGTTGCACTGTTTTCTTTAGCTTTGGTTTTGTCCCATTGGGTTTTCCGAGCAAGGTTTTTAATGAGGCAATCAATAATATTATACTAAAAATCAAGATTGACGAGAACATTGTACTCTTTTTCCTATACTAGATTTTTCCCGGGGTTTTTCTAGTACAGGTTTTAACGAGGCATATTCTCGAAGCAAGTGTCATCCAAGGGGGAGTGTTGTAAATTGGATGACCCTTTAACCAAGCTTATGAATGATCACATTGTCAAGCATGACTCTCACATTGAATTGTAACATCGAGCATGACTTCTACATTGAATGTAACTTGTACACTCTACATAACTTGTATTCAACTCCAATGTATAATCACTTATCCATGTATTATCATGTAACTTGTAATCCTCTCCAATGTACACCAACTCTTTCATGTATTGTCTATGTTGCTTGTGATGTGTTGTATGACTTGTGGTGTATGTATAACTTGTACACATTGAATAAGTACAATTATCATCATCACCAAATGGCCTATATAAAGGGTGCCAACTCCATTGTAATTCACACACCAATGTTGGAAAGGAAATCTCTACATTTCTCAACTCTAGTTCTCTTCTCTCTTGTCTTCTCTTCTCTACTTGTTATAGTAGTTCTTAGTTTATGTCTTCTATACTTAAGTCTCTAGGAAGTCCAACTTAAGTTCTAGTTGGCTTACAACTTAGTTTACAACACATTTTTGTTTTTACACTTTATAGACTACACTACTTCTGTAAACTATCTTTCGCCTCCGTTTGTCCAAAAAGAATTCCCTGCATCTACACGTACCATTAACCCCAAAAAACCACCAATAACATAATATTGAAGAGACAACATAAGAGAACTAATATTATGTTCGGTTCACATTTGTTTGCATCATAAATTCATGAGACTAACTTAGAGCTTTCAACGGTAATGTGAATTTAGACCATGAATTAGTGCCACATCATGGATGTGAAGATGATATCTATCATATGTGGCACTAAATAACATTCACCTCTTAAAATGATCTCTAATGGTAATGTAGATTTAGATCATGGATTGATGAGTTGACACTTTTATTTTCAATTTTCATAATATTAATAAAAGCTTAAAAAAATAAAAACTTTAAAATAATTAATAATGCTAACTTGACAGTCTACTACAATGTCTAGAAGATGGACGTTATGAATCCATGGTCTTAATAGAAAACATTTTTGGAGTTGGATGTGAATTTCAAATGGAGAATCCCGCTCCGCTATAAGTGGGGATGATGATAAAGATTGCATTCTCGGCCCCAAATCCGCCCCACCTCCATCCCGAAATATACACCGTCTTCATCCCTAAGAAACCTAGCCTTCATAATGACCACCGCTGTCATTGCCACCTCCCATCATTGCCGCCCGATCGCCTCCATCCCTCCCTCCCTCTCTCCCTCTCTCTCGCTTTCTCTCTCCAGATTCAACCACCTCTCCAGATCCAACCACCATAAAAACTTTTCAAATCTTACTACCATCACATCCAACCACCATAAAAACTCTTCATATCTTACTACCGTCACATACAAAGTTTCGTGGTAGTGTCATCGTGTTCAGTTACTTAGGCCGAAATGTGTTGAATGCTCAGCTACCCACAAATCTATGTTCGGCTAGCGTGGCAAAACATAGCTGGAAGGTTCAGCTAACGTAGTCAAACAGGCATGTGTTGAATGTTCGACCACATTGGTCGAACATGATAATTACCCACTAGAGTTGAGCGACCAAATATGGTCATAAAGGAGGAAGGACAACAGTAGCAGTGCCAGTAGAGGAGAGAGAGATCAACCACGGTGAACAACGATGGCGGTGGAGGGCGGCGGCGAGGAAGGGGTGTTTGTGTGAATTGAGGGTAATTTGGTCAAAAAATTGAAATATTAGTGTGTGTTAGGGAGGACCCTAACAAGAGGGCCACTGAGGGCACCCCACCATTTCATGAAGGCACCCCGTTGTTGAGGGCACTAAGCATTTTACCCAGGGCACCCAGAATTTAGGCCCGAAATTCCCAAAATAGCCCTCATTCAAAACAGAGGCACCCCACCACCTCCACCACCCCTACCACCGAACTCTTGAGCAACCACGGAGTCGTCGATACCCGGTAATTGCGAGGAATCCCGAAAATCGTTTGTGTTCGTTCATCTCCGTGTTTCTCCTCCGTTGTAGGAGGTTTTTCCAATTTGAAGGCTCGGGGTGTTGGGCGATTTCGTTTTCAAAAATTAGGGCTCGAAATCGATCGTTTGAAGGTACGTTGATAGTCTAATTAAGTTACATTTGGTAAAGTAGTTGTAATGTTTGTGTGGCGGTGTATTGAATGGTTCAATTATTGAAAATTCGTGGTTCTCAACCACACATGCCAGAGAGTGTTTTTACTGTCTCGGCCAAGCATGGCCGAGACAGATGGTAAATATTTGGGAACTCGTCGTTCTCGGCCAGCCAGCGGAAGAGTTCACACAGTCTCGATTACGAATGGCCGAGCTTAATTGTGTTATCTCGGTCGAGACATCACGAGAGTTACATTTAGTGTTAGTTAATATTGTGTCGGTGGTGTACAACCGAGAATGTGCTCTACCTCTCGGTTATACATTGCCGAGACTGTTAGAGTCGACGCGTCTGCACATCACGAGAGTAAGGCTAATTGAATATGTTATGCAATGTCGGTGGTGTACAATCGAGAACGTTGCATTTCTCTCGGTTGTACATTGCCGAGACTGTCCTTCCACTTTCGGTAAGGAGTGAACGAAAGTATGTCGTATTGCTCGGACCTGCTTGACCGAGATAACATAAATGAATGATTTTGAACTTTTTTTTTAGAATTGTACTTTTGGTTATGCGCTAGGCGCTTAAATGTTGTAGTGTTTTCAGGTATGGCTCGTTCGAAAGCACCGGTGACAAGGGAGGAGGTTGGTGTTGAGGTGTCGAGGGCTAAACGGGGGCGAGGCGGCCGGAGACCCCCGACAACATCTTACCGGAAAGAGAAAGAGAAGGAGAACGTAGATGTTAAGTGAAAGACTAAGATAGATGGAAATCGTGCAAGGAAGTTAGGATGTCTCTTGGCTTCACATTACCCTTTGTCATCTGCACCACAACCTCCTGCTCCCCCTTATCCAATCTTCCTACAAATGAGTGGTCATCCAAGTTGTTTCGCGGGGTCGTGATTGTGCCTCCCACATATGACAGTGATATACCACAAAGAGTCAGCATTTTCCTTTATGTTGATAAGGAAAAGGCATCCACATTTCTTCGTACCAGTTTGAGTCCTCCCATTTTCCTCTTCTTCTTCATTTCTTGATTTCGAAGAAATTTTTGCCGCTTTCCCTTTCCCAACTCTTTGAGACATTCCCCTATATGTTCCAGACCTCTCACACGCAAGTTTTACCATTCCTCTGCGCTTAATGCCCCCAGCATCAGAGTGTTTCGTCACTAGTACAAACATGTTCTCCCGGCCTATCATTTGAAGTCATGAAATAGCCGCTTCTTTAGAGGGGAATGACCTATAAGGTGTAAACGTATCCTTGTAGTCTGGAAGTAAAGTAGAAACCGACATTATCAACAATACAAACAGTGCAACATTATAATCAACCAAAATGTACAGCACAATCACCAAAAAAACCAAAAACACAAGTTTTCGGTTGTACAGGTCCGACACTATAAAAGTAGTTTCGTTCATGTACAACCGAGAACTCCTTCATAGTCTCGGTCATCCCATACTGAGACCGCCACTATGTATCGTTCACTCCATTACATGAACTACGTAGACTTATCGATCCTTGCTGACCGAGATGTTTCTCTACATCTCGGTCCTGCGAGGCCTAATCAATCGCGCAAATCGACAAAAAATTTGATGAACCGCATATAAAACACAATAAATTTAAAAAATTACCTCAAGTTCAACCTCCTCTTGCACCATAACAGTACAATCTTTCATTTTATAGTGCAAACAACTTCAGATTGATCGAATTTACCAAACCCTACGTTGACAAACAAATCATCAATTTCACAGTTTTAATCAAATTTACAGTTCCATCAAAGCATCGTACAGTTGTCAAAAATTGTTACCTCGCTGTCGAATGATGTCAAGTTGCAAGAATCGATAAACGCTTGACAAACACAATTGTGTCTTTATGGTTCACTTCTTCCTCAAGGTGGTGGGGTGTCCCAATTTTGAGTTGCAAATGGTTTGTGGGATTTGGGTGTGTATATATGAAAGGACAAAATAGTCTTTTACATTTTAGAATGGAAAATAAAAAAAATAATGGGTGCTTTCATGAAATGGTGGGTGCCCATATCGGGCCTCTTACTTAAGGCAAAAGGGCCAAAAAGGTCCCCCAAGTGTGAACGAGTTATGCTGCCCGGGTGAAAGGGACCCAACTCAGTCCCACAATTCTCATTGTCTGCCCGGGTGAAGGCGAAGTGAAGAATCGTGAAAGGAGGGTTGGCCGTGGATTTCTTCTATGACTGCGCGAGTGAGGTACGTACTGCTACCTTTTTCAATCTCATTTGTTGATTTCATCATCTCTTCTTCTCTGTTGATGATTGTAAAACCACTTCTTCTTATTATCTGCAGTTTTACTATCTACTTTTTTCCTCTCAAATTTGTTTATTTCATTCAATTTAACTCTGCCCCAACTAGCTAGACTCTGTAAATAATAATAATAATAATAATTTACACAGAATATGATTCTAGAAGAAATAGTCAGCTTATAACTCTATTTTTTACTGATAGCTCCCAGACTTCCAGTAGCCTTGAATGGTAAATTTCGTTATGTTAGGTCTGTTAAAACAAACATGGTATTTAAAACTATGTGATGCAGTTAGGGTTTTTACTAAAGATTATCCACCGCTGCGAAACATAAAATGGTGACTAACCGAGCTGCATTGTGCATTCCTGAGACGAGCAACTCAAGTCAAAGATATAAACTAAATCAAACAGGCACAAAATGATGACTCCTGTTGTTTTGACTCCATTTTGGGCACGCCAATGTCGCATGCACTCATTGGAGTCCCTTAGATGCACATCGAGTTTCATGTACACATCAATGCTTGCACATCGATGCATCAATCAAGGGTCACAATCAATGGCGTCCCAAATTGGCGTGCCCAAAATGAAGTCAAATAGCATTTTTCCAAGATGATACATAGTTTCTCAAAATAAAAATGATACATGGTTTGAATAATATTACATTCACCTATGGCTGATTGAAAGTTCAAAAATTAATGTTCGAAAGAGAAATACCAACTGTGGTGCAAATACTTTCTCGAATCTCACAAATTTTCCAACAAACAAGTACCCAGTTCTTATGAAGTTATAATTTAGTATACAAATTTGAAAAACAAACCAAACACTCATAAGTCATAACAGGTCTTAATGCTCAATCACCGCTCCTGCAAAAAAAAAAAAAATAGAAAATCTCAGTTACTAATAGTTCTGGTTATTCAAAAGAGGGTAAGAAAATTAAGATACATAACATGTCTTAATGCAATTCATTTTCTTCAATAAGTTCACAACAACGTAAAGATGTCTAGTTAGGAAGACCTTGTTTATTCAAGAGGTCGTTTCCTTTACTAAATGAGCAATATTGTAAAGATGTCTAAACTTTGATTCTTAATGTGATTATATTTTCTTTTTCTTTTTTTTTCACACAATAAAACTTAATGAGACTTTGTTTGGCTTCTGAATATCAATCTGCTTACTATGGCCGTGTTGGAAGAAATTTACTCATGCCTCGAATGCTTTTCTATTTTTATACGACAATTTGTGCCAGAAAACTGAAAGTCTACCTTTTTGGTCCTCCCATGTGTTAACTCATTTCAAAGAGATTTTATTGGTGAAGAGCCATGTTAGCTTATCTCTTGCCACTTTATTAGCATGATTATTCATGAAATCATTTCCTTAAACATCTACAAGAAAGGAAAGGATGTTTGGCGGTAAAGAAAATTAAAAGAGTGTTTTGCATGAACATTTCTGCCCTGCTGTAATATTTTCCCTACTGTAAATGACTAAAATCACTGAATGTCTGCCTCAAATATATGAACGTTATAAAGCAATTGAGTAAACAAAAACTAGAGCTGCTGGGTTCCTATGATAGCGCAACAATATTTTCAAAAAGTAAATCACTTTTCTGGTTAGCAATTCCTTTATCAGTGTTATAGCTGTTGGCATCAAATTGAATGAAAAGGGACATGAGAAATGAAAAGACCCTCTCATAGAACGGTAAAAATCAAGTTTTAGAACCATAGAACAACACGTATCAGAAAGAGGAATAAACATACAAATGTAAGACCGTCCCCCAATAGACAAAGATTATGATAGTGGAAAACATTATGGAATTGACTGAAAATCTCACAATCTCTTTTAGCAGTAGGCAGTAATTGAACCTTAAGAGAGGAAAAAATAACTAAGAAATAAAATTCTTTTAAGTTCAATGAGTCAAATAATTGGATCATAACAAAAAGTAGTTAATTTTTCACGCACGAAAGTAAGTGTTACTAAAGTCAGAAGAGGTTGCTAAGATGGATGCCTGGAACGAAAAGAAAAGTAAGTGTTACTAAAGTCAGAAGAGGTTGCTGATAAATTTACTCAAGAAGGCCAACTTCAAGAACTGTTGTTTTTAAGAGAAAAATCAGAAATTGTGATAGTAGTTGACTCCAAATTAATTTAGCTCTTACATTAACCATACCCTGTGTTGATTGGCTAAAAGTCATCTAGGTTTGTCTACTGAGTTAGATTTCTCAAGAGTATCCTTGCCAATTAGTACTTTGAATCTGATTTTCATGTTGATTAAGGCATTTGATAAACTTACCAAACAAAAATCATAATGCTCTGCTGCAAATTGATTCGTTGAAATGATGAAGTTTTCTAGCTCAAGAACCCATTTGTTTAGAATGGCCTCCTTGTTGTAGAACCATATCTTTTTGTGATTTCTGACCTGCCACCACCAAGAAACATTAGAATGAAAATAAGGGTTAAAATAGAACACAAAAATTGAAGAGAAGGGGACATACTATAGGTAATTAACTGATTTCGTCGTACATATACACAGAACAGTTGGATTCTGATAAGTAATTAGTCTCGAAGAATGAAAATAAATAAATGAAAGTATAGTCAGACTATAGCTTGAGTAGAAAAAGAGCTCAAACTTGAACTGTAAGTTGTTAGAAGTCACTAACCAGTTTAGAGAGAGGTGAGTACAATGCCCTATTCGATCATGAGATAGATCGTATTTATCAGATATCTTGCAGCGCTCTTCATAATCTGTGATCAATCTTTCCGACAAAAGGGGACAGTTTGTAATCGTGATTGAACCTAGTGAAGTGAGACGTTGTAATTGTTGCTTGGAAGGTAAACGCATGGGACCCCTGGAATCAGAAATATCAAGTTGTTGAAGAGATGATAAGTTCCCGATCCATTCGGGCAATGCAGCCAAAGAATCAAACTGTCTCATATCTAGCAACTGTAGAGCAGTGAGATGTTGAAGCTGGTGTGGAAGTGACTTGATCTTGGACCATCCACAAATTTTCAATTTCTGAAGAGAAGAACACAACAGACTATCATTGTTGTTCTGTTGAACAGCAGGAAATGGTAGATGATCTAACTCCTCTGAGAATCCACCAATTGACAAGCTTTGGAGAGATGGCAGGCACTGCAAGTTCTCAGGGGGGAATGGAGATGATTTGATTCCCTTACAATCAGTGATTTTTAATTTTGTGAGAGATACCAAGCTACTGAGTTCTAAGGACGATAGAACTGGACAACTTTTGATACAAAACTCTTCTAGGGAAGTGAGTAGCAGCAATTCATTTGGATGAAGCCCTGAAACATGGGGCAATTTTGAATTCGAAGCTTTTTTAGAGACATGCTGCAGTTTTGTAGGAGCCCTCTCGGCAAGCTTGTGAAGTTTTTAACTCCAACAATGTTTAGGCCAGTGAGGGAAGCTAGGTCTTTGTTTGTCGCTATTGGCTCCATGATAACGCTATCAATAGAAGTAATTTCAATAACCCTTAGAGATGGAAACTGCGTTGTCAGAGTGACATTCCTGGATGAGGAAATGTTTAAAGTCTCAAGATGAGGCCAGCAGCATTCACCACTAATCATATCAAATCCTGTCAGCATTATAATGGGAACTTTCTGGAGCGTTAAATACTTCAATGCTTGAAGGGATTGCAACCCTATAATTGAAGATTTGAGTCCCTTGCAGTGAGTTATTTGCAAGGTCTCAAGAGAAGTCAAGCCTCTCACATTTATGGACTCCAAATTACTGCATGAATCAAGTTTGATTTGCTTCAGATTAGAGGGGAAAAGTAGTGGAAGCTCCGGCCCTTCCACATCAACAAATCCTGTAAACTTATTGCAAGAATTTATGAAAATTGATTGCAGATGCTGGCTGCTACCGCTTTGCAGAAAACCCTTTGGAACAGCCGTGAATTCTGGGACATCTTCAACATGGAGGGAAGTGAGAGAGGTAAGGTGGTGGCAGCGGCAGTCGTCAATGACTGATGAACACTCTATGATCACATTGTAGATCTTTCTCAGATGTATTTCTTGTAGAGAGGGAAATGAGGCTAAAGTAAGAGTAAGCTTCTGGCAGGATTCGATACATAATTTCTCCAAGCATGGCAAGCCTGTAACGTCTCCAATAGAGCTAAGACTCTGACAACAAGATATCTCCAATTTCTCAAGAGAGGTAAGTGACATAGGCGAGCTTACCATCGAACTTACCCCTTCTTCATTCACACGTTTCAGTTCTAGTTGCTTGAGAGCAGGAAATTGGGATGGAGTAGTCCTCAGCTTGTCACATTCATTCACAATCAACTCTTCAAGGTAAGGAAAAGAGCTATGATTGGTTGTTGCACCATCGACCCACTCTTCCAATCCCGCCATTTGCGACAGGGATAGACGCTTCAGACGAGAGACTGCTGGTGCTTTTGTACTAGTACATTTGCCACCAAGAAGCTTCACCCTGCTCATCCAACTAATCTCAAGGATCTCCAATGATGGTTGCATATTCCATATTGAAGGGAATTGTTGAAGCCTATGGCAATCTTCGATTTCAATCTTGACCAAATAAGGTTTAGAGCCATTTGCCAACCATGTCGTCAACGGTAGCTTTACACCTGGGAAGCCCATCATACTCAGTTCTCTTAAGTTTGGTGGAGGATCAAGAGCCTCTGCCACTTCTGAATAATTATTCCGAATATCATCAGCAATGTTATCGTTTGCATGCTCACTGCCCCATAGCACTTGCAGACGTTGAATCTTTTCCTTTTCCCTTAATTTTGCTTTATGCGCGTACATAGTATTTCTCACCTTCTCCATATTGTCGATCCTCAAGTGTCCACTGATGTTATTTAGATGTTCTAACTCTCCAATTCCACATTCATCATTCTCCTCGCCCAAACAAAGAAATGGTGATATTGTTTGAAGGCAACATAATCTTCCAAACCACTTTGGCAATTTAGTGTTTCTTCCAATGTAAAGGTGTCTTAGGTTGGCCAACTTCCATGTGTCTCTTGGAAGTACTTCCAATCGCCAACAGTGTTCAACATTCAAAGTCTCCAAATAGTATAATTGACAGATAGATAGTGGTAATACTTCTATTCTTTGGCTCTTAATACAAAGGTCGAAGAAGCTTCAACTTGCCAATTGAAGATGACACCTCTTTAATCCCTTCCAAATGTAAAACCCTAATAAACTTAAACTTGCACCATGCATCATTTGCCTCATTTCTACGTGAGAAAAATGTGCGCAACTTTTTTGCTTGGTACAAGTTTTTTGGAATAGCAAAATGTCTTTCCATATCATTAGAAAGCATCACAAGATGACGAGGTTCCCCAATGTTTAAGTTTTCGGTCATAGTTATATGTGAGAACACAAGCATCTCTTTCCCCATGATTGACTGAGCAAGATCATGCACAATATCATGCATTTTGCAACTTATTACTTCATTGTATTTGTCAACTTCTAAATTTTGAAAGAAGGAATTCCAACACAAGGTTTTGAAGTAATCATTCCCAACTTCCTCCATTTCTGAATCATTTAAAGATCGAATAAAACCTTGTGCCACCCATTGTTGAATCAAATCATTCTTCATAATTTCGGTATCCTTAGGAAATATGGCACAATACCGGAAACATTGCTTCAATGGAGATGATAAGTGATCATAGCTCAACCTCAACACATTCATTACAATATCTCCGACCACATTAATATTTTCACTATTTTGGATGGCCTTCCATTCGTTTAATGTTTTCTTTGAGTGCATTAAACTTCCTAAAGCCTTTACTGCTAAAGGAACACCACCACATTTCTCCACAATCTTCCATCCAACTTTTTCTAAATCACTGGTTTTTTCAGGTCCTCCCATTCTAAATGCCCGTTTTTCAAATACAACCCGACAATGAGCTTTAGGTAACTTCCCCAAATGGAGTGAAGAGATTGTTCCCATTTCATTTGCAACTTTCTCTATGCGCGTGGTGACTATGACTTTGCTTCCGTGGGCACCACATTTGAGTATTACTTTTAAATCCTCCCACTTGTCAGAATTCCAAACATCATCTAACACTAGGAGAAATTTCTTCCCACTTAGCTTTTCTTGAAGGCCTTCTTGCATTTGAACTGTTTTTGTGCCAGATGACTTTCACAAATAACTCGGAATACTTCCCCTAAGAGTGTTTTGTCGCTGGAATCGTTAGCCACACATACCCATTTTCGAAATTTAAAATATTTGGTTACCTCTCCATTGTTATAAACTAATTGGGTAAGAGTTGTCTTGCCTAGACCTCCAAAACCAGTAATAGGAATGACAGAGACATTCTCTATTGTGTTGGTTCCTGAATCATCAAGCAACATTTTTATTATATTTGATTTTTCGTCTTCCCTTCCAAAAATTTCAGTATCATCTACAAATGGGGAGGTATCGCGATTGAGACTGGTTTGATCTGCACTTCCTTGAGCTTCTTTCAAGCCGAATGCATTCTTTTCCTTTGCAATGTTATCTAAGAGTCTATTGACACCTTGTACCTTATGAGCCATCTTGAGACGAAATGCAAGAGGATTGGAGAGGGGAAAGAAATTGTGCACCTCGTTTTTTATTTTTCTGTGCAGTGTCTCGTACCCAACCTCATCCAATATGTCTTCAGCATCATATGCTACTTGCTTCAGTCTTTGCAACCAAAGTCTGACGGCTTCTTCGTCCCCTTGGCGCTTCTCCGCATCCTCCAGTACTTTCCGGATCATGTCCACCGTGTTTTGAAGCTTTTCCAACTCGCTCTTCACTCCCCACACCAGACCAATTTCATGTGCTGCAACGGCGCCCAACTTCTTCAAAATTTCATTTGTTCCATTCACGAGTATATCTTCAGCCATTTCAGGACCAAAAGTGAACAAAGGAATGTACCAACTTGAGATTGTGCAAACCAGAGAGTAAATCAGCTGTGAAGCTTTACCGGGTGTGGTTTGTGGGACTATCCTGATTTAGGATGGTCAACTCAAAGTGTAAAAACAATTAAAGAAGACAGCTGCACCCATAAATGCAATCAGAACATTTATTCATTTTCTCCATTCTTTTAGTTCATATGAGATCTGCTACCAAGTTTTCCATATGAGATAATTCAGAAGATCACATTGTTTATTGAAGTTGACTTGAGCAAATCCATTAGGCCATTATGCATTATCTGAACAAGTCATATATACAGCTTCCCACCAGCTGGCTCTCTATTATTATAATTTTTTAAAGCTGACATCAAGGATTCACAAAAGAAAGTAGAGATCAAGGAAATTATTCTAGTTGTTGTTTCTTTGTTTGATTAGTTCTGAATTTACCCATATTAATTTTCATTTATTTTAATTAGACCCTTAATTTTATTTTATTTTATTATTATTTTTATCGATATGAAACATTAGACCCTTTAGTTAAGGGAATCAAAGAAATGACTGCGATTGGTATGTCTTTGTTAGATTAGAGCTTAACTCCTTCCTATTTTGTTGGTAGAACTTGGATAATTAAACTTGTAACAAAGTGAATAATTTTTAAAAAAAAAATGTTAAACCGTGGTCTGGAAAGCTCACCATCAATTGCACTTAATCGAGCACAATGGAAAAGTTTGATCCATGTAGCCAATCCCAATTAATTTGGGACTGAGCCTATGTTGTTGTTGTTGGTAAAAAAATGTTAAACCATATAAATAAAGATGCCCTACAAACTCCAGACAAATAAGAAGGGCTGTGGAAAATTTGGTCATACTGTGTATAATCTAAGCACACAAAATAAACGATATAGAAAGAAGTTTCAGAAGTAAATAATGAAGTACTTCGAGTCCTAAATGTTAAGTGCTATGTATGAACAAGTTGACTATCACAATTGTAAATCTCTCTGAAAAATTGGGCAACTCTATTTTAGTAGTAGAGAATGAACTATAAAATTCCAGTATCTCTTACGACACGTCCTTTACGAACTGTAACTGTTAAAAGTTACAATAAGTAACCAATTTGAAATAATACATGGTACTCCTATAAAAGTTTCAATTCCTCCTCCCTAAATCATCTTAGTACCTTTAGCATGAGATTTTTGTCCAAGTTTTTATTTTTCTTATTTGACATGTTCTGCTTTCTAGTTTTGTGTCAATTTGGCATGGTTATTCAAACTTGATCTGGTATATTATTATTAAACATTGTCAAAGAGATGGGAGAATTACTTTCCTTGTACTCGTAGGTATAAATGATATAGCCTGCATTCTAAGAGAAATCTTTCTGACATTTTCATAATTAGTCAATTGTCCTTGTAGATTTTTCTACTCGTAGAGAAGTCATTGTGTACACTGTACATTGTACAATTTAATCGCGTGCATTCTAAGAGAAGTCATTGTGTACACTGTACGCATTATATGTAGAGAGAATCAAGAAAAATTTAACACGAAATTTAATAATAAATTATATGTGATGGTAAGTACATGTATTACAGTTTAATTGCATGCATTACTAATATTATGATCAGATCATTGTACTTAATTATGCTAAAAATACTTCCTCATACATAATCATTCAAAACATTTAAAACACCTGCAAAAAAGTTCTAGGAAAGTGTAATATTGTAGCTCTAGTTATCTGAAAGAGAGAAAAAATATATACACAACATGTCTTAATGCTCTTCATTTTCTTCGGTAATTCGTGTGCAACAATGCAAAGATATGTAGTTAAAAAAGACCTGGTTTATTACAAGAATATTAGGCAAGAATCACATGGAAAAAATGACCAAATAAGATATATATGAACACCCCATCACTGTTGTTCCAATCTGGTATATAATGGATCCGCATCCTGTTCCACAACAACCACAACATAACCTCAATCCCAAATTCATTGGGTCGGTTGCAAAGAATCAAACTCTTACATTGTGCTGATTTAATGCAATTGATGGTGAGCTTTCCAAACCATTCAAATCTCACCTAATTAATGGATCCATGTTAACTTCGGTTTATCCCTACCTCATCAAATTTCTTCAGTTTTTTTGAGTCGGGTTTTTAGTGGGGACATTGTAGGACGTCTTTGCAGGTGTTCAGACCACTGTAACCGCCATTTCCTAATCTTTGTGTTAATTGGTGCTACTCGTACTTTTCTTTGAATTTATGTGTTTCTTATTCTATTTTTACGAGTTTTACCATATATCCACCTAATTATTCTCATTTATCATACGTTCATTTTGTGTAATTGTTGTTGCTTTACTGTCCAACATTCACTACCATAGAGCATAGCTGACCTATTATGGTTCTGTAAAATTTTCTTTTAACTTGGTATGAATATTTCTATCGCAAATCAGACATGTTGCACTCCTCCATTTTTCCATTCAGTTTGAATTCTATGTGTGACATCATTCTCAATATTGCCATCATTTCATATGATTGATTTTAGATATCTAAATTGGTTCACATTAGAAACTTCTACTTCCCCTAATTTTACACTTCATCTGGGTGTCTAGTATTTCTAAACTCATAGTACATGTATTCGGTGTTGTCCTACTCAACTTAAAGGCTTAGATTCTAATATATTTTGTCAAAGTTTTAATTTCCTATTCACTCCATCTCTTGCTTCGTCCACTAAGACAATATAATCTACAAGTAGCATGCACCATGGTATATTCTCTTGAATTTGCCTAGTTAATTCATCATAACTAGTGTAAAGAGATTTTGGATTAAAGTCAATCCTTAATGTGGTCCTATTGTAATGAGAAATTCTTTTGTAGTTTCTTCAAGTATCTTTATACTATTACTACTCCCTCTTACATATCCTTAATAGTGTATATGTATATAGCATGCACCCATTTTCTTTCTAGAACCCACTTGAGAACATCTCTAGGAACCCTATCATATGCTTTTTCTAAATCTATTAATACTATATAAAGATCATTTTTCTTTTTCTCTATTTTTTTCATCTATCTCAAGGAAAATCGCCTCCATAGTTGTCCTTCATTCATGAAGCCAAATTGATTTTTTGATATTGTTGTTTTTCTTCTTAGCTTATTGTTAAGTAGTCCTCTCCCAAAATTTCATAGTATGACTAATAAGTTTAATTCTCTCAATAGTTTGAACAACTTTGAATGTCTCCATTTGTTTTTGAAGATTTAGTACAAACGTGATTCTTCTCCAATCCATTGACATCCATTTGATTTTAAAATTTTGTTGAAACGTTTTGTTAACCAAGTTAATCTAATTTATCCTAAATATTTCCAAACTTTGATGGGTATTTCATTCGGGCCACATGTTTTTCTATTTTCATCTTTTTCAATGCCTATTTAACTTTTGGAATCCTGATATTACCTGTATAGTTTACTTTTTTTCTTGGTGTGGTTGGTCTAAGTCCCGATTGATTACTTAGATGTATAAATTCCTCATTGTTTCGGGTTTTTTAAATCAAGCAAGCTTCTGATAAACTCTGATTTTCAGCTAACCCAACGCTAACTCTTCGATATATTTTCGAATGCCAACTCGCCACTATTGGATTAAAATCTATTGATGGACTTATATACAACAACAACAACAACAACAATATAGCCTCAGTCCCAAATTAATTGGGCTTGGCTACATGGATCAAATTTTTCATTGTGTTCGATTAAGTGCAATTGATGGTGAGCTTTCCAAACCATTCAAATCCCTCTTAATTAATGCATCCCATGTTAACTTTGGTCTACCCCTACCTCGTCGAATTTCTAGAGTTTCTATTGAGTCAAGTTTTCTAGTAGGGGCATTTGTAGGTCATCTTTGCAAGTGACCAAACCACCGCAACCGCCCTTCCGTAATCTTTGTATCAATTGGTGTTACTCCTACTTGTCTTTGAATTTCTATATTTCTTATTTTATATTTACGAGTTTTACAACACATCCACCTAAGCATCCTCATTTCTTATTGATGGACTTATATGTAATAATAATGTATTGAAAGCTATCACGTTAAGGTTAAGTCCATTAAAAGTAATCTAATTATGTTTGAAGTTTGAATGTATCTAGAGGTTGTGGACCTTTGATGTGTGTAAAGACATGAGGGTATTTTTCAGTTTTATGATGGGCGAAACTAGAAATACGGAGTAGGGTTTCCTTTTGGTCACCCTATATAAAGCAGTTATGGTCCCTATACCACAAGACCAACTTGTGATTCTATTCAACATCCCGTTACAATATAGTGCTATTGAGAAATACTTAGGGTTTCAAACAGAGAGTCGTGTTAGTTTGGAAGATCAACGCTTTTGTGTTCTAGTTATTTTTACATTCACAATTATTTGATATGTGATCTTGGTGGTTTATTGGGATTAGAAAATCCCAATAGCCAGTGCATGCACTTGCCTAATATACCTCTTTTCCCTAAATAATGCTCTTTCTCATGTTAAGACCCCGGCTTTGTGTAATGGCCCGAAATCACTAACCATGTTTATGTCTTTAAATAGGCTCAACGACCTGTACTGTGGGACCCACTGTGACGACCCCAAATTTCGAGACAAACCGGGCACCGCCACGTCGCCGGATACGTCACCAAACCATGTCGCGTCACCTGCACGTCTGTCCGTGACGGCCCGCGAACTTACCATCTAATACTACAACTTAGTAAGTTTTGATATTTAAATAATTATTTTAGCAAAATATACTAAGTTATTAAGTTTTATAACTTAATTCATTTATTTTGATTTATTTAGGTTATTTTAGTAGCGGAAGTCTTAATAGCATGCATATGATTAATGTAAACGAGTTATGCAATATTTAACAACCTATGGGGTGGAAACCCAGCAAAAAGAGATACCATGTATATCAGTTCAGGCGACGAAAATGTATAATAGGTGTTGATATACATGTATCAGGTAAAAGTCTCTCAAAATATCCCAAAAAGTATTTATAGATGTAAATAAAAACACCTACAAGTAAGCTAATGGAGGCGCTCCAAATCAGATGTAGTCGCCAATCACCGCCTTCCCCCGGCTCGTCGCAGGATCTGCAACTCGCCACCAACAAACAATGACAAGTTCCAGGTGAGTAAATCCCAGAGAAATTCAGTTAGTATTTACAAGAAATCCAAGAAAAACAGCTACAATTCATGCATATATAATAAATGAACAGAAATGTAAAACATGAATATAAGTCGTGAGATAATCAAGAATGTGAAACCCTGGGACAAAAACTGAACCGAGAAGGCCCTGGGGGTGAGGAAATCAACACCCCCTCTTCACGGTCGAAATGAGGAACTCTGTGAGTCGGAAGGTAGACTTCCGCCCAACGCCTCAAAAGAGAGGAAATCTGTGACGGAGGTGCGCCTCGCGTCAACTCGCTCTCGAGATCATCGACTCGCTGAGAGAAATCTCACGCGTAGTCTAAGGTATGACCAACACCGTAGCAACAATCGGATCGTCATCGACGAGGGAGCCGGAAAATGGTCACACCGTCCCTTCGACCATACACAGACACACGCGAGAATAGAATACAATGCAAACTGAACAGGCGAAAAGTAATGTGAAATAAATAATTCACAAGGAAAATAAGTAAATTCTAAACTAACTTTCTCGTGGGTTTACTTACCTCGAACGCTCTCGAACCTCCCGCACACGCCTCGAGATACGCGCCCGATACCCGACTATAGTCTCCTAAATTCCTGGTATCCAATTATAACACTTTTATTATTTTAAAGTCACATTAAAAGAATTTATAATGTGTGACTAAAAATTCGAGCTTTCGTTTCCAAAAAGTTTAATTTCGACACACTTTTCGAGTTGTGCCGGGGTGCCGATGCCCCAAAAGTCCTCAAAACTACTCTTTATATTTTTCCCACTTTCTTATATTTTTCTTAATTTTTCCATAATTTTCTAGCATTTTTTTTCTATTTTTCTGATATTTATTTGATTTAAAAATGTATTTAAATTATATTTTAATATTTATTTTATTTTAATATAGGGGTGGGCCCCACTGGACCGGGTCGGGCTGACCCGTCCGATCGAGTCGAGCTCACCCAGTCCGGCCCACCCGGGTCTGGCCCAGATCGGCCCACCTGGGTCGGGCCTTGGCCCGGCTCGGCTCGGCCCAACTGGGTTGGGCCCAACCGGCCGAGCCCGGGTCCAGGGGGGTGCGCGCACGCACTTCTCCCACCCCATCTTCTCCTTCTTCCCAGAGCCTTCTCTGCTCTTTTTTTATTTTTTATTTTTTTATTTTTTATTTTTTTTTTTATTTTTTTCTTTCTCCCCATTGTGGTTTGGGTTGGGGTTACCCTCCATCCCCAACCCCGGTGGACTCGATGGCAGGGGGAGACACCCCTGCCATCTCCACTCTAACCGATTCGGCCTCCATGGCCGAACCTCCTCTCGGCCTCCATGGCCGACGCCCAACAACAACAACAAAAAGAAAAAGACAATGGCTTACCTCCTTTCTGGCTCTCCGCGCTCTCTTCTCTCCTTCCCGCTTCCTCTTCCTCCTCCTCATCTCTGTCTCTTCTTCTTCCTCACTGCCGAGTGTGTGTGTGTGGTGTGTGGGAGTGAGTGACGTGAGGGAGAGGTGAGAGAGAAAGAGTGACGTGAGGGAGAAGAGAAAATGATGGTGGAGTGAGGTAGAGTGTGAATGGGGGATAAGTTAGTTGACTTTGTGTATTTAACACCAAAGTGTGACGCAATTGGGACATTCGCCTGTATTTTTCGGCTTTTCGACGCCCGGGTTACGCGTTCGAATCGTGATATGCTCGTACCGCTGCGTCACTAGCCACTTAATATCTTTTCCATAATAATTATATGACAATTATCATTTATTCATTTAATTTATGTGTTTTAGTTTCCCCGACCTAGTGTACCCAAAGTTTGCTCTTCAGCACCCGTCTCGACACATTTCTCGAGGCGAACATCCGTTACACTATCTCGCTCGATTCAATGATAGAAAATACACACATGCGATGCTAAGTAATTAACTTGATATACAACATCGCAAATAGGCAAACAATCACACAAAACTACTATTTACCTAGTCAGCGTTCCCTGACCTATCCGCGACGTCCACGTGAGTCTGAGCTTAGGGTCTTAACCTGTAATTTGACAATTAATTGGAATTAATTAAAGCGGGCCGTTACACCCACACCGTGATATGTCCGTTTACTTAGGCAAGGGTCGAGGTACATTTTATATTTGTTGTGATGTATGCCTAGTGTATTGTATTTGTGTAGACTATTGAGTTAATTTTCTACGGCTGTGTAGGTATCGAGACGAGCGGGGACGTACCTCGAGTCGCGTGTCGGCGTGGGACTGAGGTAGCGACATATTGGGGTAAGTTTAATTTATTTAAATAAAATTGGAATTTATTGGGTAATGAGTGGCTTTAATGTGGCCACATGTAATTAAAGTATTAAATGGCCCATAGTTAGTAAAATAAAATAAAGTGCATTAGATGTGCATCGAGACACGCGTTACCTTATCATGGGGCAAGGTGTCACTTTAATGAGTCACTCGCAAGTGACTTGGGGGACAAGTAGGATAATGTGCTCCATGTGATGAGCATCGGGACACGTATGCACACCAATATCAAGGGGTAGCATTTAAACCACATTTGTGTATATAAATCACACCAATTGGGATTCTTATCCTCGCCAATTATAAACCGGAAGAGGAGAAGAGAGGAATAGAATCGCTGAGGCGAAGGAGAGGAGGAGAAGGAAGAAACCCAGAAAAGGCCAAGGTGTGTGGTGTTTCAATTGTTGTTGTGTTGTGGGTTCGTTTGGCCAAGGGGCTCGGGAGCTTGGGAGCTCCTTTGCTTCTGATGAAGGAGACGACTCGAAAGAGTCGTCTTCCCTCCCTAAATGAGCTGGGGTTGGATCGCCAACCCCAGTTCATAAAAATTGACTCCCCAACGAATCAGGGAGCCCCTGGTTCGTTGGGGAAGAAGGGTGCACATGCACGGCTGGCCGGGCCAAGGGTCGGTCCTAGCCCGGGTCGACCCAAACAGGTTGACCCGTCCCAAAAAAAAAGAAAGAAAGAAAGAGAAAAAAAGAAAAAAATAGAAAAAATGGAAAAAAACAAAAAATTTTGGGAAAAATTCTAAAAAATTATATTTCAACAAAATAAATTGAAAGTAATGAATTTTTAGGAAAAATAAAATATTTGGAATTTCGGACGAGCATTTTACGGG
Source organism: Stephania yunnanensis (assembly GCA_039657365.1). NCBI lineage: Eukaryota > Viridiplantae > Streptophyta > Magnoliopsida > Ranunculales > Menispermaceae > Stephania > Stephania yunnanensis. The sequence continues at coordinate 9,441,819 of CM077582.1, forward strand.
GGTTTTACCTCGAAAAGCGCGAAATATGCGGATTGGCCTAAAATAAAAAAAATTTCAAAATTTGTCTCGACTTCGATTTGGCTCAAAGTGATACATTATTGAATGTTAGGGAACTAAGGGGAGAACTCCGGCGTTTGGGCACACGTTTCAAATTTGTAGAGGGATCGAATAGACTAGGACAAGCGTGTGAATTGTAAGTACAACTGTGAAAATTTTATATTTCATTTCATTCATCTTGATTGACTTATTGGTCTCTTGGTAGACATTACTACTTGAACTCACGCATCATGTTGTTCTTGTATCTATTCATGGGTGAATATTGTGACATAATGCATTGTGAATTGTTTTGACTCTGATTCCTACAGTTGCTGTGATTCTTGAAAAGATTAATGAAAAACATGCTAATGAAATAATTCGGATTAAATTGGACTTGTATTCTATTTCTTTTGGGCTTTGTAGCTTAACTTGTTTTGGCATCCTAGAATTTGGAATTATTTGTCTTTGAAAGTAAAGTAGAGATTTTTTAGTGTCCATTGCACGAGAAATGCGCGGTTCATGGGGACATGGGTCTACTTGGGTTTCGGCACTCACCACTACACTTGCGCAGCACACGAGTCGTGAGACTCGGGGTGGTCGGCAAATATGAGATTGATATTGAAAAGCGTAGAGCGCAGCTCCGCTATTTGTGTGAGATATGTTAAGCGCAGCTCCATATAGTAGTGAGAAAGATTAGGTGATAGTTCTCACCACTGACCGGACATAGATCATCTTGACTTAGCCTATGTCTGTCTCAACATGTTTACCTGTGGTATTTACTTGCATTACTTGTTTCAGCAATTTATTTCGCTACTTTATGATTTTAAATGCCATTCGTTTTTCTTGGAAATGTGGCATACAATTCTCCAATTAGTACTTAAATATCACTATACTCACCGTCTAGTTTGTGACGGTGGATGTAGGTCCGTCGAGCAGCAGTAGACCGGGGAAGGAGAAGGTCGGCGACTTCCTCTGAGCAGTTCGGCGACTCTCTTAACTCGTTTTGTGTGTCTCGACTTTTGTTGTATTATTATCGTTATGTCATTTTGGGTTGTACATGGGTTGAGTGAATAGTATCCTATATACACGTGCATATGATGCTATCTTTTCTTGGTTTTCCACACTTAGAAATTTTGACTCATAATAGCTTCCACATGATCTTTAAACTAAATGAACATGATAATATAAATCAGATTCAGAAAAATATAGGGACGAAAGGCTGACTAATACATAATTAAGTCTTATGTAATTTTGATTAAGGCTTGATTTCGGGATTAGGCCAGGCGGTGTTTTGTTTAGTATTTGGGGCCGTCACACTTTATCTCATCTTCCCAAAGTAATTTGATTTGGGAAGTATTCCGCTTTCGAAATTGTTTCCTGCAAAGATTGTTGATTTTCCGTGAATCTCCATCCCTGTTTAACCAGCATAAGTTGATTAAAATGCTATATTTTGGTAGTGCAAAAGATTTAAATTGATAAGATCAATGCACCCTAAAAGTAGATAATGCAAAATAGTAAACAAAATGAATGCGCCAAACCACAACACCAAGATATTGTCTACGCAGTTCGGACCTTCCATCCTACGTCTGCAGGTCATGCCCAGGTTTAAGATCTACCAAGAGAAAGTGTCGTACTGATTTACGCAAAGTCCCTAACTAATAATCCCCCATCTAGCTACTAGCTAGTGATACCTCACTGAACTTTGTTACACTACTCACTTCCCTTACAATGATCATACACTAACCCAAGATCCCTTTAGTACTCGAGATCCCCTCGGCTTACAAGTCAAGTCCCCTTGACAGGTTTGTAAAAAAGAAAAAATGTAAAGATTGAGCTAGTGTTCGTCTATTTCAAGTTCGACTTTTGACTCTAAAGAAAGGAAAATTTGAGATTCTTGATTACACAATATATAAAGAAAACACAATACAAGATTTTAGAAACTTTCCATATTGCGTTTTCTATTGGAGGTAATGATGAATTCATGGGGAGTGAGCGTTTATCAGTAGGTATTATACTTACACTCACTCCCCATGAATTCATCATTACCTCCAATAGAAGATGTTGTGGACACATGCAGGAGGTCTGTAAACACTGCTGTGGGTACAGATGTAGGCTGACTGTCGGGGTACAAAATTGGGTTGACTGTTTGTGGGTATAGAAGTAGGCTGACTATTTGTGGGTATAAAAGCGGGTTGACTCTCTACGGGTACAGAAGCAGTAGCATTTTAAGGAAGTTCAACATCTCCACTTATTGTCGATCTATCCAACTTGTTTTCGGTCATAAAATAAAACAAAACAAATTGCAAAAAAGGGAAATATCAAATATTTAGCGTTGTATCTTTCTTTATAAGGGCAACTTCAACTTCATTGGGGTAGGTGAATAATGGTGGTTTCATTGTGGATACTCCTTTCGAATAATCTAATTGCATTATTTGAGTCTTTGATTCACTTAGGATCGCACCTCTTTGACACAACAAAGAGCCCAAGTGTTGGCTCTGATACTAAGTGATAAGATCAATGTGTCCAAAAAGTAAATAATGCAAAACAGTAAACAAAATGAATGCGTCAAACCACAATACCAAGATCTTGTTTACGTAGTTCGAACCTCCCGTCCTACGTTTGTGGGACCACGCCCAAGTGTAAGATCCACTGAGAGAAAGTGACATATAGATTTACACAAATTCTCTAACTAATGATCCCTCACTAAAGTTTGTTACACTACTCACTTCCCTTACTATGATCCTACACTAACCCAAGATTCTTTTGGTACTCGAGATCCCCTCGGCTTACAAGTCTAGTCCCCTTGACAGGTTTGTAGAAAAAAAATGTAAAGATTGAACTAGTGTTCGTCTATCTCAAGTTCGACTTTTAGTCTCCAAAGAGGACAATTTGTGATTCTTGATTACACAATTTATAAAGAAAACACAATACAAGATTTTAGAAACTTTCCATATTGCTCTTCAATCAATGATGTGCAAATATACTTTTTTCTTCTTTCTTCGTTGATTAAAGGAATCTTGCCTTAGTTTTCTCGTGAGTTGTCAATCTAATATTCTTGCCTTGTTGGACGTATATAGGTTATTATTATCTTGTCCAAGCTGTCCCGAGTATCTGTTTAGAGAATGTTTGCGAATTTGTGTGGGACGTCAACTCTGCATAAACTCACGAGATTATATCATATCCTTTTCTTACCAAGTATTGATTGTACAAATGATGACAACACATATTTCACCTTTATCATAAATCAATGAGTTTCACTTGATCTCCTACTTTTGGCACCAATTCAATTTCTAAGCCAAAAAAAGAAAAGAAAAACATAAACAAAACAAAGGGAAGCAAATTTCCGTGGGAAAAGTTCCAAAAAGGATTAAAAGCCCCAATGCAAGGTTTTGAATTATTTTAACAACATAAATTATACTGGAATGTGTTTATATAGGTCTCAAGTGTTAAGGAGAATAACTGGGATCAATCACGAGTAGTCTTCGCACGTCTTCTTTGTTAGACATGGATCAATCAAACTCTAATATGAATCAAATATGAGAGCTGCACGATTAGGGAAACAATGAAGCAACAACAACACTGAATGAATACCAGGATCAAATCTGATAAAATCCAAGTCGTGATCGATATTCGATTCAAATAAATGGTATGGAAAGAGCAATAATTGCATATTAAAGATTCAAAGAAGTGAGTGAGATTCATACCTTCAAGAAATGTCCATTGCACTTTATCCTCCAACATATATTTGGACAGTTGATCTCTACCACTGAGCATATAATCCTAATATCTACAGTGATATTTGAATCTATTCTAAGAAGTGTTAGTACTTAAAAAAAAGCAAGTGAAAAACATTTGCATGGAATGGAATGTACTGACGACGAGGTAGACCAAATTAACAAAAGTAAGTGAAAAAAGTTTGCATGGAATGTACCGAAGAAGCAACAAAAAACACCACTTTAAGAAGAGTTAGTACTATAACAAAAGGTATTTGTAAATAATGCGACTGAAATATATACTGCAACAACAGGCACCAGAGAAGGATAGCTATAGGTAGTGTTTAATGCAAATGTTATGATCTTTAAGTACAACAGAACTTGAAGCATCATACATTTAGCGAGCATGAACTGACCAACTGAAAAAAAAAAAAAAAAAAAAGAAAAAAGGAATAAGGAATAAAAATAAGCATAGAACTAACTAACAGAAGTTCTCTCTACTGATCACATCTTGCAATTCAAAATGTTCACACATTTGAGCTCATTTCAACAATTTCAGGAGTGGCTGCATTGGACACTTGATCAAGTGTACATGCACCTCCATCTTGATCCACCGCCGGTGTGATGAGATTGCGATTTTCAGTACTACTTGCTTGATCATTGTTGTTGTCTTCTTCGTCATCTAGGTCCATTAGTCTTGTGACTCCTTCAGGAAACAACCATTGAACCTTGTCTTCCAACAACTTGAGCTTACAAGAAGCTTCACAACTGATCTTGCTCTTTCTTCATGGACTTCAGTTGGACTCTCATTCACTATTCACATCATTAAAAATGACAATTGGAAGTTGAGGAAGAAAGAAGAGCAACATATCAACAAATAGCTGATCCAAATCTTCGTAAAGCTCCTCGATAAATGCATACTCTTGAACACGAATGAAATCCATTATGATTTTGATTTCTCTATAGGGGGAATGTGTTCCATTCATTTTCAATAGATGATAATGCTTCATTCACCAACGTCTGCAAACAAGTACTGGAATCTTTTTTGCTCAGATGAACATTCTTATATGCCAATAAAACTTTTGCAAATCGACGCTTCATTACATCTTGAAAATTCTCCACATTTATTTTCTTGTCGATGTAATGCACAATTTCGAAAGCTTCACCCAAGGCTCACATTATAGGTTCTGCAAGAGTAAAGGGAATGGAAAGAGCGACAATTTTTACGAGGATGACTATTGAGAGACATGAGATTTTATAAGAACATTTGGTCATACCAATTAGCAGTAAAATATTTAAGAGAGGTTTTGGACACGATGTCTCAATAAAAATTGGACTAAATAGTTTGGGGGATTTTCATTGCTTAGATTTATCCATTTGTTCATGTCTTCCATATATCTCCTTATTATCCATTTTGGAAAGCATTTTACAGGGCTGAAAACCTCTGTCATCTCTGTTTTCCATTTTTCTAAAACAACATTTGTTCTGCTGCTAGTTGATGAGCTTACACGACAGTAGGCATGAAAAATCCATAGTATTTTGATGCAAATTACGCGGATCACAAAAATTGGCGCAGTAAGTATAAAAAAAATCATAAGAGATGCAAGAAAAATCACCACTTTAAGGAGATGCAACGAAAGTAGTATCGAGACCTTTCGCATCTCTCTATTATATACAAGAAATTGAAAGGAAAATATCTCTACCCAAAATGCATTTCACAATCGAGTTCAGTTGCAGCGCTCTTCAATTGAAGTGGTGGATCGGATACCATTATGATCCATCGAAATGCAACCGCTAAACTTCCTACTACAACTGTTATAATTTGTGTAATGAGTATGATTGGTGTCGACCATGCATAATCAGAAACACCACTTTAACGGTCCAATTTTTATTTCGCCGTTATTATTAATTATTTTTAGACTTGAATGACAGTTCAGATCCGCGTGGATGCTGCAGATAGGTCAAGGCACGCCGTAAATAGTGATTTTATGTGATTATTTGCCTATTTGCGATGCTGTATATTGAGTTATTCACTTAACATCGCATGTGTGTATTTATATCATTGAATCGAGCGAGATAGTGTAACGGGTGTTCGCCTCGAAAAACGTGTCGAGACGGGTACTGAGTAGCGAACTATGGATGCGCTAGTTGTACGCGTATATCACGAATTTGGACGAGAGCGTCGAAACACCGAAAAACACAAGCGAAAGGTTTAACTGTGTCACATTTTGGAGTCAAAGACATAAAGTCATCTAGCTTTACCCCATTTACACTCCACCTCACTCCATCATCATTTTCTCCTCCCCCTCACATCACTCTCTCCCACACCTACTCACATACACTCAACCCACACAAACAAACGAACGAGAAGAAGAAAAAAAAAAAAAAAAAAAAAACAGCGGCGACGAGGAGAAAAACAAGGAAGGAGAAGGAGAGAGGAAGAAGAGACTGGAAGAGAGAGAAGAGACGGGAGAAGGAGAGACCGACAACTCGACGCCGAGAACACAGGTGAATTGAGTTGCTTTGGCGTTGTTGTTGATTTTCGTTGTTGTGATGGTTGGCCATGGTGGTGGTGCGGCTTCGTTGAGGAAGGAGATGTCATCTCCCTCCCAAAGGTGGTCTGGGGTTGGGGCCAAACCCAACCCCGGCGAGGGAAAAAAAAAAAAAAAAAAAAAAAAAAAAAAAAAAAAAAAAAAAAGAAGGAAGAACAACCAACAGAGACGTGAGTCTCTGCTGGAGAAGAAGATGGAGTGGGGAGTGCACGCACGCGTTTTCGTGCGTGCAGCCCTGGACCGGTTGGGCCGGTCGGGCCCAACCGGACCCGACCCGGGTGGGCCCGAACCGGTTGGACCGGGTCACACCCGGTCCAAGTACCCACCCATCCATTTAAATAATATAATATTAAATTTTAATTTAAAAACAGTTTTAAATTAAATAAATTACAGAAAAATAAGAAAAATAGGTGAAAAATTATGAGAAAAATCTAGAAAATCAGGAAAAATATTTAAAATGGTTTAATTGGACACCAGGAATTTAGGATACCACAGTCGAGAGTCGAGCGCGTATCTCGAGACGTGAGTGGAACTTTGCGTTTTTTTAGATACGTAAGATTTCATCTGAAAGTCACTGAGAGTTTACTTTTCTATTGTTGATTCTTATTCCTTGTTATTGTACTCTATTCCGTGATACATTTGGGTTGGTGGTCAAGTTACTCCCACTTGATATTCGTAGTATACTTATGACACACTAGGCCGTAGCACGTGTGATTAGGCACTCGGTGAATTGCGACTCGAGTTGCATTAAGGGTGCACGTGTCGGGCAGGCACCGCGAGGAACTAGGTGAAGGGAAGTGGGGGCTTCTACTGAAAGGATCCTAAGGGTCCGAAGTACAGCTTAGTTTGACCGGGACGAGTACACACTTTGTTTCTCTCGTGTTATTTATTCATGTGATGATCTTAGCGCAGTTGTCTGTTTAGTTTCCGCATGATTATTTGACATGTTTATTGGCATCTATTTATTTTCTTATAAATGCTCGGTGTACTTCGTTGGAATCTTACTAACTGTACTCTCCATCTAGCTTTTTGTGATGGTTGAGTGCAGACACCAGTACTAGTAGGGGCAAGGGGATTTTGGGCGACTTCATCTGACTGCCCGTGGTCGAGGACCCACTAGTATGTGCGATTTGATATTTTGCTTTATTTTGGGTATTGGGAAACGGAATAGACATTGTACTTGTATATATTACTGCTTAGTATGATCGCCTATATACAGAATACTTTCCCTGGTTTTCCACAATAGGTGTTGTTGATCTTATAAATGATGTTTTATATGATGATAAATTTAATTGCTTTACTTGCTTTAAGTTTAAGACTTCCGCTAAACTGTAAAATTTGAAAAATACTAATAACTCAACTTAACATTATGAATTTACTTAAAATGATGGATTGGAAGGCTGACTAGGCCTACGTTGACCTTGCGAGATTGGCTCGAGGGTCCACATGGGCTTAGGCCGGTCGGTGCCCAGTTTGTGGGAAATTGGTGCCGTCACACCACTACATATCTCTAACTTTTGGACGATCGATCGAAATGCAGCTTGTGATAAAATTGTTAGACGCAGGAAGCAAACCACACTTAGACCAAACTTTCCTCTTAGATAATATTGAGGATTGCTAATGCAACTACTCATATACCATCGTTTTGCTTGATATAGCAAACCTCTTTTCTTCTCCCTTTTTGACGGTGTTTCTCATCCTCTCTTCGATGGCGATTTTGTCTGTGATCAAGACAAAAGTATAAACCCACAACACAGGCAACAACATCAACATGCAACATAGAATCATGATGTGCTCCACAATGAACAAGAAGATTACTCCTGTGTATATTTGTATGCAAATGTTGACTGCAATGGTAACAACAAAGAGACTTAGCGATGATGTTTGAAATGCTCTCAGTCTCTTTGTTGATTGCTAGTGAAGGCATGAGGAAACAAATACATGTACATGCCATAATTGTGCCGGTAAGCTTCGATAGTTGGTCACGCTTCGATAGTTGGTCACTGGCGCTTGGCATGTAGGTAGTGAGATCAACTGGAAGCTTTGAAGCAATTGCCAAGAGAGTTAATGTAGCAGAGTTCACAGAAAACCACTTGCAAGGTATGTATCTAGTCTTACGACGAAAACTAGATATTATATCACAAAGCATGAGTATGAGGCATGCCAGCGTCGCACCTGCTATGCATAAGCCGATCAAAGGAATGGGAGACGAAGAAAGATTGTTCCCACTAGAACATGAAGAGCTTGTAATTTTTTTTTTTCCGAGTCTATCTTGCTCTTCCTTCAAGGACTTCAATTGGGCTCTCATTCATATCCTTAAATATGACAATTGGCAGTTGAGGAAGAAAGAAGAGCAACATATCAACAAATAGCTGCTCCAAATCTTCATAAAGCTCCTATATTGATGCAAACTCTTGGCCATGGATGAAATAGCTTATGATTTTCATTTCTTTTTTGCTAATCCGTCGGGGAATGCTTTGCTTTCACTTCATTTATCGACATGCCTGAATTATGAGTACTGGAATATTTTTTGCTCAGATGGACACACTTTAGTGCCAACAAGATTTTTGCAAGTCTACGCTTCATTCCATCTTGAGAGTTCCCAACATTTATCTTCTCATCAATGTAATGAACAATTTCAAAAGCTTCATCCAAGGCTTGCATTAAAGGTTCTGCAATAGTAAAGGGTATAGAAAGAGCGACAAGTTTTACAAGGATGACTACCGATAGACATGAGAGTATATAGTACCCTTTGGCGATACCAATTTGCTGCTAATTATTTAAAAGAGTTTGCGGCGGGTGAGCACGAGGTCTGGATAACAATTGGACTAAATAATTTGGGGGATTTCTATTACTTAGATTTATCCACACAGCTCCTAATGATCCACTTTGGAAAGCGTTTTCTGGGATGGAAGACATTTCTCAATTCCGTATTCCTTTTTTCGAACACAATTGTATTTCTTGTCGAGCTTGCAGGACAATTGTGGGCATGGAAAATCTACTCTATTTTTATATAAATAATGCAGAAAAACATAAAGAATCAAATTAGTAGTGATTACAATCACCCCTTTAAGTAGAAGATACAACGAAAGTAGTATTTAGACTTTTCGTAGCTCTCTATTATTGCCAAGAGACTGGAAGGAAACTATCTCAACCTCAAAATGCGTACCGATGTCAAATTTGTTGAACATTGAAGTTCAAGTTTTGTATTGGAAAAGAACAAAACCTTTAGTCCCACATAGGAGAGAAATGTTTGGTTTTCTCACTTAATATATGTTCCAACTCACTTCACTATTGTTTAAGTGAGAAGTGAGTTAGAATGAGTGGACCATGGGGTTCACTAGGAAATCACCCTAATTAAATAATGTACACACATTTGTCACATTCATTTATTTTAAAACCATTTGCCATCATAGTATGTCTCTATGTTGATGACATGTTAATTATGAGCTCAAGCAAGGATGCCATAATGTCAACAAAGAAGATGTTGAATTCTAGTTTTGACATGAAAGACTTAGGTCTAGCTGATGTAATACTAGGAATTCAAATCAAAAGGAATAACGAAGGTTATATCCTAACACAATCTCATTATGTTGAGAAAATCTTAAAAAGATTCAGTCAATTCGATTACAAACCTGCACCAACTCCTTTTGATGCAAATTGTCATCTAAAGAAGAACTCTAAAGAGTCGGTTTGTCAATTAGAATATTCTCAAGTTATTGGGAGTTTAATGTACCTGATGAACTCTACTAGACCTGATATTGCTTATGCAGTAAGCAGGTTAAGCAGATACACAAGTAGTCCAAATGATGATCATTGGACAGCATTGATAAGAGTTCTAAGGTATCTCAAGTATACCTTGAATTATGGATTAGTTTATACAAAGTATCCACCAGTGCTTGAAGGCTATAGTGATGCAAATTGGATTTCTGATAATACAGAAACCAAGTCAACTAGTGGATATGTATTTACATTGGGTGGAGCAGCAATTTCTTGGAAATCAACAAAACAAACGTGTATAGCACGATCCACCATGGAATCCGAATTCATTGCTCTTTGACAAGGTGAAGAAGAAATTTGAATGGCTAAGAAATTTCTTAGAAGATATTCCTTGCCGGCCAAAACCAAATCACAAAGAATATGCATACATTGTGATAGTATGGCAAAGACAAGCAAGAGCTAAAAACAACATATATAATGGTAAGTCGAGACATATAAGGCGCCGCATAATACTATAAGACAATTATCGACAAGTGGAGTAATTAGCATTGATTATGTTAAGTCTAAGGAAAACATTGCAGATCCTTTGACTAAAGGCTTGCCAAGAGATCAAGTGAAGATATTATCGAGGGGAATGGGCTTAAAGCCTATAGAGTAATTCAAGTATGGCGGAAACCTAACCTAACTGATTGGAGATCCCATGGTCTAGGTTCAATAGGCAAACTGGTTAGACTTGAATTAACAAACAGGACACACAATTACCTGTTCCTATGATGAAGTAAGTGTGTTGATAAGATGTTTAGGGTATGCAATATGCATTTAATGACATAGTAATGTCACCTATATGGTAGTAAATGTGGGGTCGCATTTATGAGAATGAAATTAGGCTAAGTTCTCTAAAGCTATCATGAAACCAGGATCTGTTCAGGACCAAAATGAACAAAAACGTATGAACTGCATTTGGATTCAAGTCATGAGTAAGACATATTGTCTTGGTTTACTATAAAAGTGAACAGTTCAAGATAAATAAATACATCAACTGCGTCACAAAGTAAACTCGATATGCTTTACTAAGGTTAATTCAAGTCTTTACGACACTCTTCCTTATAAATATGACTTGATCATCTCTCTCTCGTGTATAGTTATTATTTTTGTTTATGATTTGGCAAAGTTAAGACATATGGGGTGTTACAATTTCCAATACAAAAGTGGGGTATTGTTGAACATTGAAGTTCAAGTTTTGTATTGGAAAAGAACAAAACCTTTAGTCCCACATAGGAGAGAAAGGTTTGGTTTTCTCACTTAATATATGTTCCAACTCACTTCACTATTGTTTAAGTGAGAAGTGAGTTAGAATGAGTGGACCATGGGGTTCACTAGGAAATCACCCTAATTAAATAATCTTTGACAATGGCCTTGGGCCTTGGGCCCTTTGGGGCTTTGGTTTGTTCAAGACTTAGCCATTCATAAACATAGTTTTTATTTTTCGTTTTTTATTTTCGTTTTTGAAATAATACAAAAGAGCACCAACAGTTGCTAAGTTCGAATTAGGAGTTAAATAACTATCAATTAGTGGCACACTAATTAAGACCACTAATTAGATAGTTATGGAAAAACTGTCCACTAATTGGACAGTTAGATGTTTATCTATAATAGAGGAGTCTTTTGACAGAGAAAAAAATGCTTTTTCGGAAATCAAATTTCATGTGATTTGTGTTTAATTAGAGAGAGACGATTTGCAGTTTGAAGGTTCTTTGATTGGTGCTTTAATCAAAGAATAGACCAGTTGTATCCTTGGGACAGAACTCCTAGTTGAATTCTGCACCGAATTGGAGGAAAATTTTTTGTCTTAGGACATTGCTCTTTGCAAGCCTCTGGTACACTTTGTTTATTAATCTTCTTTATTGTTTAATCAGCATGTTTAGTTGCTTGTGATAACAGTGCCATGGTCAGATTTATGTTTATTATAGATTGCTTGGAATAACAATCTAAGACAAAATATATATATATAACTTCGAGATCTTCATATCTTATTTTATATTTGATTTAATTCTACTTGCTTGTTATTATTGTTTTCTGATTCGAATATATTTTGTGTTTTGTATATCTTAGAATGGCAACAGAATCTAGTTGACCAAATGGCATCATCTCATATTGTTAATGATAAGGCGCATCCAATTCTAAGGACGAGAGAGGCCGCAAAAAGTTTAAGGGACTTGATTTCAAGAGATGGCAAAAACGTTCGTGGTTGGCAAATTCTTGAAAAAACAATTTTAATACGGTTGACCACTATGAATTTAGCCAATGTCATCAGAGAGGAGGTTCCTAAGACGGATGAGAATCCGATCACCAAGCAAACTGGTTAGACTTGAATTAACAAACAGGACACACAATTACCTGTTCCTACGATGAAGTAAGTGTGTTGATAAGATGTTTAGGGTATGCAATATGCATTTAATGACATAGTAATGTCACCTATATGGTAGTAAATGTGGGGTCGCATTTATGAGAATGAAATTAGGCTAAGTTCTCTAAAGCTATCATGAAACCATGATCTGTTCAGGACCAAAATGAACAAAAACGTATGAACTGCATTTGGATTCAAGTCATGAGTAAGACATATTGTCTTGGTTTACTATAAAAGTGAACAGTTCAAGATAAATAAATACATCAACTGCGTCACAAAGTAAACTCGATATGCTTTACTAAGGTTAGTTCAAGTCTTTACGACACTCTTCCTTATAAGCATGACTTGATCATCTCTCTCTCGTGTATAGTTATTATTTTTGTTTATGATTTGGCAAAGTTAAGACATATGGGGTGTTACAATTTCCAATACAAAAGTGGGGTATTGTTGAACATTGAAGTTCAAGTTTTGTATTGGAAAAGAACAAAACCTTTAGTCCCACGTAGGAGAGAAAGGTTTGGTTTTCTCACTTAATATATGTTCCAACTCACTTCACTATTGTTTAAGTGAGAAGTGAGTTAGAATGAGTGGACCATGGGGTTCACTAGGAAATCACCCTAATTAAATAATCTTTGACAATGGCCTTGGGCCTTGGGGCTTTGGGGCTTTGGTTTGTTCAAGACTTAGACATTCATAAACATAGTTTTTATTTTTCATTTTTTTATTTTATTTTTTTTGAAATAATACAAAAGAGCACCAACAGTTGCTAAGTTCGAATTAGGAGTTAAATAACTATCAATTAGTGGCACACTAATTAAGACCACTAATTAGATAGTTATGGAAAAACTGTCCACGAATTGGACGGTTAGATGTTTATCTATAATAGAGGAGTTTTTTGACAGAGAAAAAAAAATGCTTTTTCGAAAATCAAATTTCGTGTGATTTGTGTTTAATTAGAGAGAGACGATTTGCAGTTTGAAGGTTCTTTGATTGGTGCTTTAATCAAAGAATAGGCCAGTCGTATCCTGGGGACAGAACTCCTAGTTGAATTCTGCACCGAATTGGAGGAAAATTTTCTGTCTTAGGACATTGCTCTTTGCAAGCCTCTGGTACACTTTGTTTAATAATCTTCTTTATTGTTTAATCAGCATGTTTAGTTGCTTGTGATAACAGTGCCATGGTCAGATTTATGTTTATTATAGATTGCTTGGAATAACAAAATTCAGTTGCAGCAATGTCCGAGCGACATGGAGGATCGAATACTATTGCCATGGATCGAAAGGCAGCAGAGGAGGGGAGTGTTGGACGCTACCTCATCACCAAGTAGTGATGGGAAGCAATCCAAGTCCTCCGAAAATGGGCCGAGCTCAAGTTCCTCAAGGGTGGTCAGGAATGGTAACTTTCAATTCACGAAGAGAAACACAGATTCCCAAGTCAATAGATGTCAGATTTTTACACAACCGAATCTTCAATACTTGAAGTGATGCAAAGTTTCCGAGCCACTCTGGCAATTCCATCAAACAATCGAAGCTATCTATTGTGAGAGTGTTGAGGGTGGTGAGGTATTCAAGGTGATGAGGCAAAAATTGGAGAGCAAGGCGACCCCCAAATCTCTAACACTCTAAGGGAGGGGAGGAGATTGTTCTCAAGGCCACCGTGTAGTAATGGCGGGAAGCAATTCAAATCTTCTAAAAATGGGCCAATGCTCAATTTCTCATGGGCAGTCAGGATTAGTAAGCCTTGCATGCTTGGAGTCTGCTGCATTCGATGATCTTTAATTCACGAAGAGAAGAAAAGCTTTGCAAGTCAATAGATGAGATAGCGGCGCAATCCCATATCTCTAGGGTGTGACGGCACTGGAAGAGGACTAGTTGTTGTTGTTGTTGTTCGCTATTGCAAATATCAAACCCTTCCAAATTACGGCATTTCTCGATTTGAACGCACTCTTTCTCTTGTCAATACCATCCAGCCCCGATTGATGGCTTGGATTCGATGAGCCATCTTAATACGAGTTGCAAGTCGTAAAGGATAATTGAGCCATCCGGGTAGCTTGTTATTATTGAGCCATCCAGTACTGTATTTCAGTTCATTATGCGTGATCTCGTCGAGTACGTCTTCAGCGTCTATGAAACTTTCTTGAGTTCTTGAAGCCAAACTTTCACCCTGTTCTCCTTCACTTGCTTTTCCTCGGCATCATGCAGGACGGCATGGATGTGGGTGAGGACAGCTTTCAGTTTTTTCAATTCACCTTTCACACCAATCACTAGAATCAACTCATCAATAGCAAGAGAGACTACCCTCTCCAGAATCTCCCCTACCACAGCCTCAACCACAACATTATCAGCCATCTTTGGTACACAAAAACACCTTAGATCAATGGGTATGCAAATTCAAAAACACAAGTATTAGCAGCTAGTAAGTTTGCTAGATCTCTCTCTAATTCAAAGGAGGCAGTGCCGGAGAAATTCAATAAAACACTCTTCACCATTCCTTTTCTTTCTCTATTATTTTGTTCAATCAATCACACTGATGCATGCCTTTTCTTTCTCTATTATTTGGTCCAAAAGTAATCAGACCCTTCACATGTGATATTTCTTTTCAAGCTAGATTGTCCTTATTCTGCTCCCGTCCATCTCTAACTTATTAGAACTTTTTCTTTATATTATTCCACTCGCTCTCTATTCATGTAGATCTTTTGTTCATAGATTGTAAAATTCTCTTAGCCGCGCCGCACACACGTGCACGAGCTCGCACGTGCACGAGCCAATAGATCTCCGCGCGCCAGCTCTAACTTATTAGAACTTTTTCTTTATACTTTTTCTTTTGCATATTTATTGTATGCAATGACATGCACTAGGCCGGACATTGCCTTGACAGTAGGCAAGTTGAGCAGATTTACAATCAATCCAAGTGAGTTGCATTGGTTTGCAATTCGAAGAGTTTTAAAATATCTAAAGAAAACAATTAACTATGGTTTATACTATAGTTGATATCATTCGGTCTTAGAAGGGTTTTCAGATGCAAGTTGGATTGTGAAAGATTAAATTCATGCATCTACAACTGGGTGGATTTTCACACTTGCTGGAGGTGTGATCTCGTGGGCTTCAAAGAAGCAAACTCTAATGGCTGGTTCTACCATGGAACTAGAGTTTATTGCATTGGCCTCAGCTTCAAAAGAAGATGAATGGCTACGTGAATTATTACACGAGATACCATTGTGGCCTAAACCGGTATCTCTATCCATTGTGATAATGAGGCCACATTGGCAAGGGCTTATAGCCAAATGTACAATGGTAAATCCAGACATATTGGACTGAGCATAGTTGTGTCAGAGAATTGATAACAAGAGGAGTTATCACGATTGACTATGTGAAATCTAGTCAAAACTTGGCAGATCCCCTTACTAAAGGATTGCCAAGAGACTTGGTGAATAAAACATCAAGGGGGATGGGTCTCAAGCCCATGAATTACAGGTCACCAATAGTGGAAACTCAACTCGACGCCTAACATTACGTTAAGTCTTGAGTTCAATGCAGTCAAATTCATTATAAGAGTGACTGTGAGCACTAAATTTTAATAACCATCCTAAGGTTGTTAGTGCTCGGTACCTGCATGTAAAGAGATGAGGTTGAGATGATCTCTTAATAGTCTTCTAAAGGTGCTTAAATTGCGGGGGTACTAGAATGGAGACTACCTATGTGGATGTGAAGTGCAGCCGCTTCAAGGAATTCAAGGGCTTGACTCCAAAGACATTCACGAGAAGATACGGGACATAACGCCAATGTTGAATGTGTCAGGATATTTATGGCTATTTGCTGGTGTAAGTTAGATGCTTGATATGTTTATGCTATATATCGAATAGAATAATTGGTTTAAAGTTTATCTACCATGTAATTCTGATATGATGTAATGAACTTTTCACAAATTAGTGGTTCAAATCGCAAGATACCATTATTTATGTATATAATGTTTGAGATTTCGTGGATTGAATGATCTGATTATTTTGAAGATGGCGGGGGATTGTTGAACATTTTCAAAATAAATGTTTAGTCCCACATTGGTTAGGAACTTCAAGTTTAAAGAGTATATATGTATTCTTGCACCATAGTGTGTGTAAAATAAAATACAAGTGCTAGCAAGGTGAGCCACACGTGCGCGCGCGCGGCGCATATGGCGCTTTTATAGGCGCACTTTGCACTTGGCACGAGGCACGTGCGTGTGTGTGTATATGTGTGCAAGCTAACCATGGGTAAAACTTTTTATCATTAATTTTTACCATTTTCGAGATTAAATGGGTAATGTGTGTGTATATGTGTGCAAGCTAACCATGGGTAAAACTTTTTATCATTAATTTTTACCATTTTCGAGATTAAATGGGTAGTTATTAGAGTGGCTGAGTGGGTGCAGTCGAAACTGCTCTCCATTAGTCCATTACTGCTCCACTACTCCATTGCATCAATGCTTGACTGCTCCACTACTCCATTGCATCAATTATTGACTGTTTCACTACTCCACTACCCCATTTAAACTCTAACTGGTCATGACCAGTGCTCTATAAGAGGAGAGGTTTGGGGGAGGAAGAAATCATCTCGAAATTCACCAGCAATTGCTCTTGTTTTCATCTTTCACTATTGCAAAGTGAAATGTGGGTTTACTTCATCGTATCCTTTAGGATATTTGCTGGCTCTTGCAGTGTAGAGAACAAAACTTCCTTTAAGAAAGTGGCAGTGTTACACGCTTTGAAGTCATTGCAAGTCCCTCTGGTCTAACATGATATTGTCCCCAATTTGACCACTTTCAACTCTTAGGTGTTGGATTTTAACTCAAAAGGCATTGATACTAGTTGATAGGAGATAATTAATCACTTATGTACTTCTTCACGCAACTAGAAATTTAGGATTTTATAGCATTTAAAAAATGCTATAGTATTGATTTGATTGGGCAACTATTGACCAATATGTAGCTTGTGCTAGAATCAAGGAATTACAAATTATGTGGTGCTACTGCAATTGTTACAATGAAGATGTTTAATGAGACCACGTTTGACATACTTTCCGACCTTTTATTACTTGCAACATGGAGCCATGAAACCAATGCATATGCAAGTAAGTGTCGCGCCGGTGAGTTTCGATAGTTGGTCTCTAGCCCTAGGTATGTTGGTGGTGAGATCTACTGAGAGTTTAGAAACAACCGCTAAGAGAGTTAACGTGACAAAGTTAAGTGAAAAGCGTCGACAAAGAATGTAACGAGCTTTACGTTGTATTGCATAGAAAATGTCGACAAGATGAAGATATAGTTTGTAAACAAGGAAGCTGAAGTAAGGGGAAGAAGAAACAACAAAAACAACAACAACAACAACAACAACAACAACAACAACATAGCCTCAGTCCCCAATTAATTGGGGTCGGCTACATGGATCAAACTTTTCCATTGTGCTCGATTAAGTGCAATCGAAGAGACCTTAATGCATAACAAATCAACCAACACCAAATAAAATTAATAGCAGGGGTCATATTTTTAACTGAATACTAACCAAATTAAGGGACTTGTTAAAACTCAACTTCACATTTTACTGTATTTTTTGCTATTCTCTTAGGCTGCTTTGAGTGAGAGAACAACTTTCTAACATAGATCTTCTTTAACTAATCAAGCATTGTAAGTAATCTACGCAATGCAAACACATCAACGCGGCAAAATTAAAAACCTAATTACTTGGAAAAAATCTAATAAGAGAACCATACAATGTTAAGAAAAGCAATGATGAAGCAACTAGAAAACCAAACGAAATTAAATAGCATGATCAAATTTAAAACAAGCTAGGTCGTAACAAAGATTTTGATGAAACGAATTAAGGTTAGCTTCGGAGCTTTGGCACAAAAACTCTAATCTTTAATTCTAAACCATTAAATCTGAGATTAAATAATGCTACAAATCAGGTACCAATGTTTTGCCCAAGCACTAAACTATTTCTTCCCAAACAAAACATTTCTGCTTAATGACTTGCCAGAAAGAGTTTTGTTTCATGATCAAGATACATCGCAGCTTAATGCATCACGAACAACGGAATAAACAAAAAGATATAAAACTATGATATATTCCACAATAAAAAGAAAACATAATCACTCCTGTAACCAATTGTATGCATATGTCGAAACTAAAGTTTCGAAAACAAATGAACTGCTTGATTTTGATGGGATTAGAAGCAGCAAAAGAGCAGCTAGTACTTCAACTAAATAAGGGAAGCAACTAAAAAGAAATGCTTGTTAAAGATCAACTTCACAATGTTGCTGTGAAACTCTCTTAGGACTGCACCAAATCAACTAAACAGAAAAAGGTTTGATGGGTGAAACGGGGAGGTTTAAGTGGGCGGCTAACCACGACTGGAGGATATTGTGAGAGCTACCCGAATTGACCAAGATGGAGACGGGTACGAACAAGTGTGCCGCGGAGTCGCAAGGTCTCTAGGTTGGTGGAGCCGTGTAAGACCGAAGGAGAGAGTTAGAAATGCAGAGGGTTTGGGGGCTGGTCGGGGAGGGCGGTGGAAGGGGCGGTGGGGGTTCAATGTTGCAATAAGCTGGGGGCTCGGCTAGTAGGAAATCGAAAGAGGGGTTGGGCTCCCCATCGTCTGGCAGCAGTAATAAGAGGTGGCGAGCTTTAGAGCGATGACCAGGGGTGAATTTGTCATCGCAATTAAAACAAAGACCCTTAGATTGGCGGTCTCGCATTTCGATTTGGGTGAGTTTACGGATTGGCAGGGTGGAGGAGGTGGTAAGGTAGGGGTTTCGGTGGTGAGGACCCCTTCGCTAGGAACCCGAAGGCCGGCTATCAAGGAATTTGTCATCCAACAGCTTAACAAATGAACTGCTTGATTTTGATGGGATTAGAAGCAGCAAAAGAGCAGCTAGTACTTCAACTAAATAAGGGAAGCAACTAAAAAGAAATGCTTGTTAAAGATCAACTTCACAATGTTGCTGTGAAACTCTCTTAGGACTGCACCAAATCAATTAGCTTCCCACTTTTCATTCAACATCAATTCATGGCACCACAAACATACGAAGAAAGTTTATATAACATACACTAAATGAATCGCAGGATCAAATCCAAGTACTAATTGATATTCGATTCAATTAAATGGTACGGAAAGAACAATAATTGCAGGTTAAAGATTCAAAGAAGTGAGTCAGATTCATGCCTTCGGAAAATGTCCATTGTACTTTATCCTCCAACATATATTTAGACAGTTGATCTCTAGCACTGAGCATATATATAGTCGTAAGATCTACAGTGATCTTTGAAGCTATTCAAAGAAGAGTTGGTACTGTAACAAAATTAAGCGAAAAAAGTTTACATGGAATGTGCCGATGACGACATAGACCAAATTAACAACATGTATATCCCAAAGCATAAACGAAAGATAGTTAAATAATGCACCAAAAATATATATACTGCGACAATAGGCACCGGAGGAGAATAGTCATAGCTAGTGTTTAATACAACTGTTTTCATCTCTAATTACAACAGAACATGAAACATCATACATTCAACAAGCATGAACTGACCAGCTTAAAAAAATAAAAATAAAAAATACATAAGCATAGAACTAACTTAAGAAGTTATTCCTCTACTGATCACATCTTTCAACTCAAAATGTTCACACATTTGAGCTCAGTTCAACAATTTCAGGAGTGGCTGCACCGGGTACTTGAATACACACATCTCCATCTTGATCCACCGCCGGTGTGATGAGATTGTGATTTTCAGTGCTTCTTGCTTGATCGTTGTTTTTGTCTTCTTCGTCATCTGGGTCCACTAGTCTTGTCATTCCTTCAGGAAACAGCCATTGAACCTTGTCTTCTAATAATTTGAGTTTGCATAGAACCTTTAGAGCAGACCTTGCTCTTTCTTCAAGGACCTCAATTGGGCTCTCATTCACATCCTTCAATGAGACAATTGGAAGTTGAGGAAGAAAGAAGAGAACCATATCAACAAATAGTTGCTCCAAATCTTGGTAAAGCTCCTCAGTAGATGCATACTCTTGACCACGAAGGAGTTTCCTTACGATCTTCATTTCTCTTTTCGCTAATCCGTTCGGGAATGCTTTACATTCATTTTTAATAGATGATAATGCTTCATTCACTGACATGCCCAAATTATTAGTACTGGAATCTTTTTTGCTCAAATGAACACTCTTATACGCCAACAAAAGTTTTGCAAACCGACGCTTCTTTCCATCTTGAAAATTCCCAACATTTACTTTCTTGTCAATGTAATAAACAATTTCAAAAGCTTCATCCAAGGCTCGCAATATAGGTTCTGCAAGAGTAAATGGTACGGAAAGAGCAACAATTTTTACGAGGATGACCATCGACAGACATGAGAGTTTATAATAATACCCTTTGTCCTTGCCAATTTCCTGCAACTTGTTTAAAAGAGCTTGCGGCGGGTGATGAGTTCGAGGTCTGGATAACAATTGGACTAAATAGTTCGGGGGGCTTCTGTTGCTTAGATCTGTCCATTTATTCATGTCCTCCACAAGTCTCCTCATTATCCAATTTGGAAAGTGTTTTGTGGGACTGAAAACCTCTCTCAGTTCTGTTTTCCATTTTTCTAACACAACAGCAGTGCTGCTGCTGTTAGTTGAGCTTGCATGACAGCAATAGCCATGTAAAGTAGACATTATTTTTCCGAAAATGGAGCGGACGCATACAGGTGGCACTTCGAGAACAATAAAAGTCAATAGAACTGTGAAGGTAATCACCCCTTTAAGAAGGAGATGCAAGAAAATAGGTATCGAGACCCTGTGCAACTCTCTATTATTGGCAAGAGATTGAAAGGAAAATATCTCAACCTCAAAATACATATTATGAAAATGAACTTCATCAGTTGTAAAATTTTTATTCAACTTAATTGGAGGATCAGATACCACTGCGATCCATCGAATTGTAGTGGATAAGCTTATCACTGCAACTGTGATAATTTGCGTTACGAGTATGATTGATATTGACCATCCATAATCAGAAATACCTTCACAAGTTTCAGACTTATGGGCGAGCGATCGCAAGGTCGCTTGCAACAAAACTGTTAAACAAAGGAAGGAAATCGTCACCACACTGAAAGGAGTGTCATTTGATCCTCTCTTAAAATATTGAGGATTGCTGATTGAACTACTCATATACCATAATTTTACTTGGTGTAGCAAACTTGATGATTCTTCTCTCTTTTTGAGGTTATTTTTCATGGTCTCGTTAAAGTTGATCTTTTCATTTGTATGCATATGTTGACTGCAATAGTCACAACAAAGATACTTAGAGCAATCATGTTTGAAATGCTCTCCTTCTCTCCATTAATTGCAAGCGAAGGCATAAGGAAACACATACTTATACATACCATGGTTGTGCCAGTAAGCTTTGATAATTGGTCGCCGGCGCTTGGCATGTAAGTAGTAAGATCGACAGGGAGTTTTGAAGCAATTGCAAGGAGAGTTAAAGTGGCAGAGTTCAACGAAAACCACTTGCAAGGTATGTATCTAGTCTTACGGCGAAAACTAGAAATTATATCCCAAAGCATGAGTACAAGACATACCAATGTAGCACCTGCGACGTACAAGCCAATCAAAGGAATCGGAGCAGAAAAACGACTGTCCCCGTTAGAGCAGGAAGGCCTTGCCATTATCTTTCCCCACTAGATCTCGATGTACCTTTAACAAGATGAAAGGAAGTTCCAAGAGAGATACTTATATGAATTTGTAAATAAATGCTATATATAATATGAAAGTCTTCTCTTTTATCTTGTCAGCCCTTGCATGTTGAAGCATTTTCTTTTATCCCAAAGCATGAGCAGAAGACATGCCAATGAAGCATTGCAATATACAAACTAATGATGGGCACCGGAGAGGAGTAGCCATTTGAGTTGGCACATTGAAGTTTCGCCATACATATGAGGAGTTGAAATCAAACAGCGGTCTGTACTTTGTTGGACAAGGAAGGTAAAGTAAGAGGTTCAGATAGCAGAACATCCGAGGCTTAAAGTGGGAGCAATAATTGAAAAACACTGTAGAACAATAGTTGAGAAAGGCTATTACTTTTATTTACATAATGTAACGAAGGAAATGTAAGACACTATGGTTTCCACAATTTTAAAGACGGCCTACAAATGCTCCCACTAAAAAATTCGACTTAATAAAAATTGAAGAAACTCGACGAGGTAGGGACAGACCAAAGCTCTAAATCGAGCACGATGGAAGATTTTGATCCATGTACTCTATCACAACTAATTTGGGATTAAGGCAATATATGTTGTTGTTAAATGGTTCCTTCCAATCA
The DNA here is from genome assembly GCA_039657365.1 of Stephania yunnanensis. Taxonomy (NCBI): domain Eukaryota; kingdom Viridiplantae; phylum Streptophyta; class Magnoliopsida; order Ranunculales; family Menispermaceae; genus Stephania; species Stephania yunnanensis. The sequence continues at coordinate 9,464,569 of CM077582.1, forward strand.
ATGACCACTATTTTAGTAATAAAGGAAAAAGAGGAGAAAAAGCAAACAACAATCAATAACAGATGCATTGTTTTGTTGTTATAGATTTGTGTCAGGGATCCTCTCTGTTAATTTTATTCTTCAAGGCTATTACCTCAAATCTTGTAGCTCAAGAACTATGCCAAATAAATGATCCATTCTTGCCACATTGATTTTCTTATCAATGTAGTACAAGATTTGGAAAGCTTCACAAAGAGCTTCTGTCATTGATTTGGCAAGAACTTATGATGATGATGATGATGATGGAAGAGGAGGAGACACAACCTTTGCAATATACAAGCCAATGATGGTTACCGGAGAGGAGTAGCCATTTGAGTTGGCACATTGAAGCTTCGCCATGCATATGAGGAGTTTGAAATCAAACAGCAGTCTGTACGTTGTTGAACAAGGAAGGTAAAGAAATGATATAAGAGGTTCAGAGAGCAGAACATCCAAGGCTTAAAGAGCGAACAATAATTGAAAAACGCTACAGATTTCGCTCAAGGCGCTTGGCAGAGCCGAACCAACCAACTACTATGATGTTCGATTGGCAATATTTTACTGTGTCAACTATTGATGAATATATGTCTTAGTCCATGGTTTCCTAATCATAAGTTTTAGGTGTATTGCACATGCACCCAATTGGCTATCAGTTTGATAATTGATCAAGAACAATCTTTTCTTCTGTCAGGAGGCCAATATTTGATTGATTTTTGTTAGTTCCAATTATGAATGTCAATTCCCTATTTTCATTAATCAAATATACTACTTCTACAATAGAACAGTGAAGTAAAAGATTGATTTATTAGACATACCTGACAAACTACCGTGTCAATCGTTGGACGATCTTTGCTTGCTTTGGCTTCACAAGGAAATACAATTGCCAAGGTTGATTCCATAGTCTTGAGGTCAATGACAGTAAGCTGCCTGCATAACTGTGGATCCATAAAACCTGCTATGGCTCTTTTGCCTGCAAAAATTAGATCTTAAATACCAAATCGACAAGTCCTACTCCTGTTAGAACTTGCAACGCGGTCACTAGCAATAGTAGGCTTAGAGAATGTAATAACTGTGCCTTAGCATAAACACACCACGGGAAAAAAAAAAAGCCTTTCGATTATTAATTCACCTTAAACAGCGCTATCATGCATCTTGATAACTATATAGAAATTTCAACCTAAGTGCACTGTCTCTAAAACCAGACAGTGGTTCCTGTACTTGTAGGACGAATGGCGCCTTGTCCTATAACAGGAACCTAATCAGAAATGTGAATGTATATAATAGGTGAAGAAGGAATGCAACAAGGATGTTCAGCAGCTCACTTAGGAGATGAACCCTGTGATTTCGCTCATTTCATAAAACATAAAGTGGTTCACAGTAGACCAAGAGACAAACTAAGTTGCCATGTCGAACTCTTGACATATGAATTCCACTTCTCTGATATATCAGGGAGCAAATTCTGCAGTTCTTGTGACATGAATTGGTAAAATTACAAATAGTTGTTTGAAAAAAAAAAAAACCTTGTAAAACAATAGCAAGCACTTAAGGATATCATGTTTAATTGTGATGTATAAGTAAATCTAGACACAAAAGAACATTTAACTGTCAGTATTGAAATATTTTAAAATTTACATTCATAAATTGCATAAAAGTAGTTCCATTGATCAATGCTGCCTAAAGAAAATCGTAATCAAGCACGTAAGAACTTGATTCCACAATGCCTACAAGTGGTATATGTAGGAAGCAGAAGAATAATTTGAACACATTGTAGCAACTAGCTAGAGTTGAACCTTGCAAAACAAATTCGTAAACCTGCAGGCCTTGCAAGGATCGGATTCCTTTGCATCGCTGGATCACCAATTCGCGGACAGAAACAAAGCTAAGCTGCGTAAATCAATGAATAAACCTCATAGCATCACAATCCCACATCTCAAAGGTGTCACAACATGTAATCCATTGAGTAAATTGAGCCCCTCCAAATTCTCAATTAACAGCCATTGCAGATTTGGGTGCGGTCGCAGCTCCTCCAACATGCTTAAATCATCACCAATCTCAAAACACTATGAATTGGAATCTTCGGCAGGGTTCAGTTCCCTCGCTGGGTGACAAGTAGTTCAGCCCTGCCTCGCACTCTAAGAATCAGCAAAGGTGGTTGCGATCACTGCGGAACATATACCAAGCTTCAGTGAGCTTCAATAAATGTTTGTCACCTCATCAATATAAGAAACAATTCACAGTTGCTTAATTGGAGACAATTTTTCGCCTTGCTTTCTTATTCCTTTTTCCCCTTTACTTGATTTGTATGCCATACATTAGCAAATGAAAATGTTGTGGAAAAATTTGGCTATGTGACAACTAATCATCTATTTTTTTTCTTACTAATCTAATTTTCAATTGACTTGGCCAACACTGAAGTGATTATGAGTCACTGATATACTAATGAAGTTGATTTCCTAGAAAACTAAATGGCTTTCCACACTATGGTTATCTATGTGATGAACTAATCAATTTTCACTAAAGAAAAGGGACTTTTAGCGTAAGTTTTTTTACTCCAAACTTCATAGTAAGAGGCGATGCTAAGCAAACAGATTAAATTTTATTTTATTTTTCATTTGAACTTGAAAGACATTCAATGAGATAGTAGAAAAGAAATTTGAGCATATATACCTACATATATACGTGAATCAATTTGCTATGAGACTTTAGAAAACTCTTGAATTCATGTTGAATGTCAAATTCATGCCTTTCGGCTCACCATTTCTATCTCCTGGTTGATTCAGTTTCAAGCGGCACGATGTGAACACAAAGGCAAAAAGGAAAACAAAAATACACATACAAAAAAGAACAATTCAGTGATAGATCATGTAACTTTGTTTCCGCATTAGAAGTTGAATCTTATGATGAAAAGTTTTTGATGTCTAGATCACCTTTGCCCATCCAATCTCAGAAAGCTAGGGCTCCATGTTAATTTTTAGAAGGATGTTTGAGAGCTGCCAAGTAAAGATTGTAACTTTTTTAAGCTCAATCAAAAACTGGATAGCCAGTGCAAAGTACAAAATAAAACTATTATCATTGGTATACTTACCAGAGGCAGGGGCAGACCAAAGTTAACTTGGATACATTAATTAAGAGGGATTTGAATGGTTTGCAAAGCTCACCATCAATTGCACTTAATCGTGCACAATGGAAAAGTTTGATCCATGTAGTCAACCCCTGTTAATTTGGGACTGAGGCTATGTTGTTGTTGTTGTGGTATACTTACCAGAGGACTTCAAGATAGCAGTGGATCATTTAGTCACCTAGGCGGCTCCATGAACAATGCAAAACCATCTGGAATAATTGTGGAAAAGTTTCAAGGAAAAAGTAAAATCTTGCCAAACCCGTACTCTTATAGAAAAATCATCATGACGGACGTCTTTTCCTAGAGCATGATCATAATGAAAATAAAGATACTTAACAAGTGAAGAAACATGTTGATAATTTTAAAAAATAAAAAAGAGGAAGCTAAACAAAAGCAGAGATGATGTTCTCTTTATTTTCATTATTTTAATTGCAAATGATAGAGTACACATTTATAAGCAACTGTTTGACACACTAACTGATTTTTGACTTGGTACACACCATTAACAATAAATAGTTGAGTAACTACTCACTACCTTGACTCTAATCATGATAGATGTCTCACTCTCTAGCTAATATAACTGACCACGTATTGACTCAGTAACTTCAACATTGTAGGCATATTTTTGAGAGCTCACAGCTTACACGACACACATTGTCACACATAACGTTAATACTCATGCAACTGAATTTGAATAATATTCTAACATTCCCCCTTGATTCAAATTTCCTACAAGTAAAATAGAAAATATAAATCAAACTTTAAGTTTTGCAAAGCACGTCTCTTCGCACACTTCAATTCATTGGTTATTTGAAGCACTTCTCTTGAACTTTCTTAGAGCACTTCTCTCCATAAAACTCATATGATGCGCTTCTCATCACTTGCTAAAAAAAGATCATATTCAGTGGTTGCCTCTGTAAATCGCCTGCAACACACTCCATGCTTCTTTAGCATTTTCACAAGTCATTATCCTTGTAAAAATGCTTTCTGCGACAACGGCATGAATCTGTGACAATGCTCTCGAAGCTTTCGCACGATCTTCTTCATGCACCCGAATCTGAGTTAAAGTTGGATTATTCCCCAACGGCGGAACCTCTCTTTGCTCACCTTCAACACATTGCCATAGACAAATCAGCATGACGGACGTCTTTTCCTAGAGCATGATCATAATGAAAATAAAGATACTTAACAAGTGAAGAAACATGTTGATAATTTTAAAAAATAAAAAAGAGGAAGCTAAACAAAAACAGAGATGATGTTCTCATCTTTATTTTCATTATTTTAATTGCAAATGATGGAGTACACATTTATAAGCAACTGTTTGACACACTAACTGATTTTTGACTTGGTACACACCATTAACAATAAATAGTTGAGTAACTACTCACTACCTTGACTCTAATCATGACTCATGTCCCACTCTCTAGCTAATATAACTGACCACATATTGACTCAGTAACTTCAACATTGTGGGCATATTTTTGAGAGCTCACAACTTACATGACACACATTGTCACACATAACATTAATAGTAATGCATCTGAATTTGAATCATATTCTAACAAAACAACTATACAACAAGGAAGGTTAGCGACTTACTTAGCAGATGATTCCTTAGATTTCATCATGACAGTAGCCTGATCGAGGAAAACTAGTTTGTGATGTGCAACTCTTGTCATGAATTATACACTTCTCTGAGCAATAGCAGAAATTTCACAAAATCTCGACTCTCTCTCTTTCCCATGAAAGATTACCCGCTTTTCCTACAATCCAAAATAATTATAAAAGGCTAACTAAAAAAAACAAATAAAAACATAACTTCATCCTCAAATGCTTAGAGTTCAAAGAACTAAACAAGGTGACATATTTAGATTTCATATATGTATATATGCTCTCACAACAAAATAGCTACAATGTTTTGAGAAAAAAAAAAAGATACAAAGCTAGTTTAACATTCAAGCCACCAAACCTTAAAAGGTCATTGATAACAGCATTGGAGTCAAAAAGGTTTGCTTGATGAAAATGCAAAATCTGCCAAGCAATCTCCGGGATTAATCCAAATGAGGAAGCATATACGCACCAAGAAATAGAAAATCAATTCAGAAGCAATTGTATTATTTCATGCACATCCAAATCAGCTGAGTAATGGAGAAACTTCAGCGCAAGAGCAATTGTATATTTGAATCATGCGTCTTGTGATTATAAAAATAAAAAATAAAAAAATGATATGAAATCTGTATTTTAAACTGTGACAGAGACTACTCTTTTTTGATGGGATTAGAAGCTGCAAAAGAGCATCTAGTACTTCGACTAAATAAGGGAAGCAACTGCTGCCTCAAGATAAAAAAATGTTAATAAATAAATAAATAAATCTGCCCTTTGGCATTGAAATCCATGGCTTTCCAGTCCTTTTTTCTGACTCTATGCTTTGACTGCTTTGATTCAAATTAATCCATCAAAGCAACAAAATTTAAGGTTAAGGGTTAGGGTTAACAATCAATCAAACTCTAATATGAATCAAATATGAGAGCTGAACGATTAGGGAAACAATGAAGCAACTATAACACTAAATGAATAGCAGGATCAAATCTGATAAAATCTAAGTCGTGATCGATATTCGATTCAAATAAATGGTACGGAAAGAGCAATAATTGCAGATTAAAGTGAGATTCATACCTTCAAGAAATGTCCATTGCACTTTATCCTCCAACATATATTTAGACAGTTGATCTCTAGCACTGAGCATATAATCCTAATATCTACAGTGATATTTGAAACTATTCTAAGAAGAGTTAGTACTATAAAAAAAGTAAGCGAAAAACATTTGCATGGAATGGAATGTACCGACGACGATGTAGACCAGATTAACAAAAGTAAGTGAAAAAAGATTGCATGGAATGTACCGATGAAGCAAAAAAAAACACCACTTTAAGAAGAGTTAGTACAATTGTCACTTGGAGTCAAAAAGGTTTGCTTGATGAAAATGCAAAATCTGCAAAGCATATATAAACGTTGGGGCGTTCCCGCCTAGCGACGCGTTGCATCGGAACCCGGATGTAGTGAGAAATGAGCAAGGGTGTGTTTCACATCGCCGCCCGGGTGTGAAGAAAAATGAGCAAGGGTTCCCCCACATAGGACGTGTGTGAGTAAAGAAGCTAGTCCCTTCACATCGTCGCCCGGATGTGAAGAAAAATGAGCAAGGGTTCTCACACAAAGGACGGGTGTGGGTAAAGAAGCTAGTTCAAAACAAAAACAAAAACGAAAACAAAAACACAATTATAGATACGAACACTAGATCTTTTAGACAAAATAGAAATAGAAAAGAAAAACAAATACAAAGGGGAGAAAATATTCGTTTAGGAACATGGAACATATGAATACTTACAGGGAAGTCAATAGAACTAGTAGATACCATGATTAGAAGGAGAGTCAATATTGCTTGCCTCCAAGAGACAAAATGGGTAGGAGAAAAGAGTAGAGAAATATGAAGCATAGGGTTTAAATTGTGGTACTCTGGTATAGATAGAAAATGCAATGGAGTAGGAATTGTGGTGGATAAGGATTATAAGGATAAGGTCGTAGAGGTTAAAAGAATGGGGGATAGATTGATTTTAGTTAAATTAATTATTGGAGACGAAAAACTGAACATACTTAGCGCATATGCACCACAAGTAGGATTAAGCGAGAGCATCAAACCCATGTTTTGGGATGATATGGATGGATTTATGCAGAGTATACCATTAGATGAAAAGGTTTTTATTGGAGGAGATTTAAATGGGCATGTCGGGGTAAGTAACGATGGGTTGGAGAGAGTTCATGGAGGTTTTGGTTACGATAATAGAAATGAAGAAGGAGAATCAATTTTAGAATTTGCTTCAGCATATGATCTTGTATTAACAAATACTAGTTTTAGGAAGAGGGAGTCGCATATAATTACTTTTAGTAGTGGTCATAACAAGAGTCAAATAGATTTTCTTTTAACAAGAAAAATAGATAGAAAACTATGTAGAGACTGTAAAGTAATACCTGGTGAAGCACTTACTACCCAACATAAGCTATTAGTACTTGATATTAAGCTAACACAACGGAATAATATGAATAAACGACTTAGCGACCCTAGAATAAAGTGGAGGAACCTAAAACATAGTAAACAAGTAGAGTTTAGATAAAAACTACTAAAGGAAAATGTTTGGAATCTTGACTTAGATGCTAATACAATGTGGCTAGAAATGAGTAGTTGCATTAGGAGGGTGGGATCAAACATATTAGGTATATCTAAGGGCTTGGGACCTTTAAAGAAGGAAACATGGTGGTGGAACGAGGATGTCCAACGAGCAAGTAAGACTAAAAGAGAGATGTATAGGAAAATACATAAGTGTCAAGATGAAGATGCGTACAATCAATATAGAGAAGCTAGAAAACAAGCTAAAAAAGTAGTTAGTCAAGCTAAAACAAATTTCATTGAAGATCTATATACAAGGTTAGGTAATAGAGATGGCGAAAAATATATATATAGGCTAGCCAAATTAAGAGATAAAAAAAAATAAGACCTAAGTCATGTAAGATGTATTAATGACGAAAATCAAAATGTTTTAAAGCGCGAGGAGGATATTAAGGAGAGATTGAGAAGTTACTTCGATAGTTTATTTAATGACGGTCAAGTTGATACTATAATAGATGAAAACCCACACCAAGAAAGAAATGTAAACTATACACGCAATATTAGAATTGTAGAAGTTAAATAGACATTGAAAAGAATGAAAATAAGGAAAGCATGTGGCCCAGATGAAATACCCATAGAGGTTTGGAAATGCTTAGGAGAAATTGGATTGACTTGGTTAACAAAACTTTTCAATAAAATTTTAAAATCAAAACGGATGCCAATGGATTGGAGAAGAAACACGCTTGTGCCAATCTTCAAAAACAAAGGAGACATTCAAAGTTGTTCAAACTACCGGGGAATTAAACTTATGAGTCACACTATGAAACTGTGGGAGAGAATAATTGACAATAGGCTAAGGAGAGAAACAACAATATCATAGAACCAATTTGGTTTCATGCCTGGGAGGTCAACTATGGAGGCGATTTTCCTTGTAAGACGATTGTTAGAAAAATATAGAGAAAAGAAAAAAGATCTTCATATGGTATTCGTAGATTTAAAAAAAGCATATGATAGGGTCCCTAGAGATGTTCTTTGGTGGGTTCTAGAAAGAAAAAGAGTGCATGCTAAATACATAGACACTATTAAGGATATGCATGATGGAGTAGTAACGAGTATAAAGACATTTGGAGGAGCAAAAAAAGAATTTCCCATTACGATAGGACTACATCAAGGATCGGCTTTAAGCCCATATCTATTTACTTTAGTTATGGATGAACTAACTATACATATTCAAGAGGATATATCATGGTGTATGCTATTTGCAGATGATATTGTCTTAGTAGATGAAACTAAAGATGGAGTGAATAGGAAATTAGAACTCTGGAGGAATACATTAGAATCTAAAGGCTTTAAGTTGAGTAGGACGAAAACTGAATACATGCACTGTGAGTTTGGAAACACTAGACATCGAGATGACGGAGTGGTAAAATTAGGGGAAGTAGAAGTTCCTAAGGTAAACCACTTTAGATACCTAGGATCAATCATACAAATGATGGTAACAATGAAAATGATGTCACACATATAATTCAAGCTGGATGGAAGAAATGGCGGAGTGCAACAGGGGTGATTTGTGATCGACATGTTCCTACTAAGTTAAAAGGAAAATTTTATAGGACCGCAATTAGGCCAGCTATGCTCTATGGAAGTGAATGTTGGGCGGTAAAGCAACAACGATTACATAAAGTAAACGTAGCAGAAATGAGGATGCTTAGGTGGATGTGTGGTAAAACTCGTAAAGATAGAATAAGAAATATATAAATTCAAAGACAAGTAGGAGTAGCACCAATCGATACAAAGATTAGGGAATGGCGGTTGCGATGGTTTGGTCACCTATAAAGACGGCCTACAAATGCCCCAACTAGAAAACTTGACTCAATAGAAAATGTAGAAATTCGACGAGGTAGAGGCAGACCAAAGTTAACATGGGATGCATTAATTAAAAGGGATTTGAATGGTTTGCAAAGCTCACCATCAATTGCACTTAATCGAGCACAATGGAAAAATTTGATCCATGTAGCCGACCCCAGTTAATTCGGGACTGAGGCTATGTTGTTGTTGTTGTTGTTGTTGTAAGAAGAGTTAGTACTGTAACAAAAGGTATTTGTAAATAATGCGACTGAAATATATACTGCGACAACAGGCACATGAGAAGGATAGTCATTGGTAGTGTTTGACGCAAATGTTTTGATCTCTAATTACAGCAGAACTTGAAGCATCATACATTTAGCGAGCATGAACTGACCAACTGAAAAAAAGAAAAAAAAAAAGAAAAAAAAGGAATAAGGAATAAACATAAGCATAGAACTAACTAACATAAGTTCTCTCTACTGATCACATCTTGCAAAATGTTCACACATTTGAGCTCATTTCAACAATTTCAGCAGTGGCTGCACTAGGCAGTTGAATTATACGGGCACCTCCATCTTGATCCACTGCTGGTGTGATGAGATTCCGATTTTCGGTACTTGTTGCTTGATCATTGTTGTTGTCTTCTTCGTCATCTGGGTCCATTAGTCTTGTGATTCCTTCAGGAAACAGCCATTGAACCTTGTCTTCTAATAATTTGAGTTTGCATAGAACCTTTAGAGCAGACCTTGCTCTTTCTTCAAGGACTTCAATTGGACTCTCGTTCACATCCTTCAATGTGACAATTGGAAGTCGAGGAAGAAAGAAGAGAACCATATCAACAAATAGTTGCTCCAAATCTTCGTATAGCTCCTCAGTAGATGCATACTCTTGACCACGAAGGAAATCCCTTATGATCTTCATTTTTCTTTTCGCTAATCCGTCCGGGAATGCTTTCAATTCATTTATAATAGATGAGAATGCTTCATTCACTGACGTGCCCAAATTACTAGTACCAGAATCGTTTTTCCTCAAATGAACATTCTTATGCGCCAACAGAAATTTTGCGAACCGACGCTTCTTTCCATCTTGAAAATTCCCAACATTTACTTTCTTGTCAATGTAATAAACAATTTCAAAAGCTTCATCCAAGGCTTGCAATATAGGTTCTGCAAGAGTAAATGGTACGGAAAGAACAATAATTTTTACAAGGATGACCATCGACAAACATGAGAGTTTATAATACCCTTTGGCCTTACCAATTTGCTGCAAATCGTTTAAAAGAGTTTGCGGCGGGTGATGAGTTCGAGGTCTTGACAACAATTGGACTAAATAGTTCGGGGGGCTTCTGTTGCTTAGATCTGTCCATTTATTCATGTCCACCACAAGTCTCCTCATTATCCAATTTGGAAATTGTTTTGTGGGACTGAAAACCTCTCTCAATTATGTTTTCCATTTTTCTAACACAACAACATTGCTGCTGTTAGTTGAGCTTGCAAGACAGCAATAGCCACGGAAAGTACACATTATTTTTCTGAAAATGGAGTGGACACAAAGAGGTGGCACTTCAAGAACAATAAAAGTCGACAGAACCGTGAAGAGAATCACCCCTTTAAGAAGGAGAAGCAAGAAAATAGGTATTGAGACCCTTTGCAGCTTTCTATTATTGGCAAGTGATTGCAAGGAAAATATCTCAACCTCAAAATACATATCAGCATAATTAAATTCAGTTGTAGCATTATTATTCAAGTTAATTGTAGGATCAGATACCATTACGATCCATCGAAAGGTAGTGGATAAGCTTATTACTACAACTGTGATAATTTGCGTTGCGAGTATGATTGATATTGACCATCCATAGTCAGAAATACATTCACATGTTTCGGACTTATGGGCGAGCGATCGCCCAAAGTATTAACTAAAACAACTAACTAACTAATATAACAACTTTACAACAACCTCCTAACTGTCCTAACTAATTTACAACAAACTAACTGAATTAACAAACATTGTTACAACTGATTTAACCATAATCAAACTGCCCTGTCTCTTTCTCAATCTGTCTAAACATTGAAGCTTTATCACCAACAACATGTAGATGAGCTGTAACACTGTGATCTCTAACAGCTTTGTCACCAACGACATGATCTTGAGTTGAACTGTGAGCTGTAACACTGTGATCTCTAACATGCCCCCTCAAACTGAACCTAGGTGAACAAACTAGATTCAGTTTGGAAGAAAGAAAATGAAACCGAGGAGTAGACAAAACCTTGGTGAACAAATCAGCTGATTGATGATCAGTAGGGATATAACGAAGCTCAAAGATACCAGCTGCAAGTTTTTCCCGTAAGAAATGAACATCAACCTCAATATGTTTAGTCCTAGCATGAAAAACAGGATTCAATGCCAAAGCCCGAGCACTAGTATTGTCACACCAAAGTAAAGGCTTGGAAGAACAATGAAATCCAAGTTCACTAAGTAGAGATGAAGTCCACAAAATATCAGTAACACCCGAAGCTAGTGCACGATATTGACCTCAAGATCTTGGAACGTGCTACAACTGATTGCTTCTTAGAGTACCAAGTAATAAGATTGCCACCAAGAAGAACACACACTCCACTAGTAGAACGTCGATCATCAACATCACCAGCCCAATCAGAATCAGTGAAAACTTCAAGAGACAAAGAAGATGCAGGACGAAAAACAATGCCAGTTCCAAGAGAAGACTTTAAAAATCGAAGAACTCGTTTGACAGCTGCCCAATGAAGATCAGTAGGTTGTTGTTGAAACTGACTAAGTTTATTAACAATGAAACTTAGATCAGGACGAGTGTAAGTAAGGTACTACAGAGCACCCAATGTACTCATATACAATGTAGGATCAGAGAAAGGAATGCCACCAGTAGCACTAAGTTTAACTCCAACAGAATAAGGAGAAGACATCGGTTTAGAATCCAACAAGTTAGTCCTCTTGAGAAGATCAAGAATGTATTTATGTTGAGATAAGTACAATCCAGTAGAATCTCTATAAACTTCAAAACCAAGAAAGTAATCCACATCACCCAATGATTTAAGAGAAAACTTGGAATTCAACCATGTAATCAGTTGCTGAATCAATAATGAATTGGAACCTGTGATGAGAATATCATCAACATATACTAGAAGCATGAGAATAAAAGAGTCAGTCCTTTGAAAGAAGAAACTAACATCAGCTGAACTATTAGTAAATCCCCAATTAAGCAAAGCTGTTTTTAGCTTGGAAAACCATGCTCGAGGAGCCTGCTTGAGACCATACAAAGCTTTGTTCAGTTTACAAACATATTGTGGATATTGTCTGCTAATAAAACCTTCAGGTTGACTCATGAATACCTCTTCAACAAGGTCGCCATTAAGAAAAGCATTATTCACATCAATCTGCTTTATAGGCCACTGATAAGTAACATCAAGAGTAAACATGATACGAAGAGAGGAAGGTTTAATTACAGGAGAAAAAGTATCTCCAAAATCCAAACCAGGTATTTGATGAAAACCCTTAGCCACTAGTCTTGCCTTATACCTCTGAATAGCACCAGTAGGAGTAGTTTTAACTCGAAACACCCACTTACAACCAACAATACTCATATCAGATGTTGGAGGAACCAATGTCCAAGTATTGTTGTTGTCCAATGCTTTTAATTCATCAGTCATAGCTGAATACCAATTTGGATCAGCAAGAGCAACCTTAACAGATGTAGGTTCATTTAGAGAATGTACCAAGGCATATGGAGAAGTAACAACCAGTGCTTTGGGTTTATAAACACCAGCCTTACTTCTAGTTAGCATAGAATGAGTGTTAACATTAGTTCTGGTAATAGGAAGTTGTGGATCAGTAGGTAATTCAGTAGGTACAGAAGATAATGGAGGATCAGGAGGAACTAAGGAAACAATAGGAGTAGAAGCTGGTGGTAAACCAGAAAGATGAGAAGTAGAAGAGTCCAAAGAAGGAGAAATAGAAACAGAACGTTTTGAAGAGGAAGAAACAGGACAATGTTGCATAACAGACAAAGGAAGACTAGAAGAAGAAGAAGAAGAAGAAGAAGAAGAAGTATGATTTGACGAAAAAATGCTAGAGTAAGGAAAGTCTTCTTCATTAAACACAACATCTCGTGAGATATAAATCTTGCCATTTGAATGTAAACACTTGTAACCATGATGCCTAGGATTGTAACCAATAAAGACACATTTAGAAGATCGAAAATTGAACTTATGATGAGAATAGGCAGTAAGGTTTGGATAGCAAGCACATCCAAAAGATTTTAAGTAAGAATAATCAAGTAGTTTACAAAAACATACCTCATATGGAGACTTAAAACCAAGAACAACAGATGGTAAACTGTTAATAAGAAAAACAGCAGTTATGAATGCCTCTTCCCAAAATGAAAAAGGCAGTGTTGAATGAGCAAGAAGAGTAAGTCCCATCTCAACAATAGATCTATGTTTTCTTTCAGGGACACCATTTTGTTGATGTGTGTATGGACAAGAGTAACGATGAATAATACCAGATGCATTGAAAAATTTCTCAATTGGTTTATATTCAAGGCCCATATCAGATTGAAAATTTTTTAACTTGGAGTTAAGTTGTAATTCAGCCTATTTAATAAAATGTAGAAAAGCAGCATATGCATCTGATTTTAATTTGAGAGGATAGAACCATGTAAAACGACTAAAGGCATCAACAAAAACTATGTAATACCTTGAACCTTGAGAGGACAACAATGGAGATGGACCCCAAAGATCAGAGTAAACCAACTCCAATGGTTTAGTAGCAGTTATATTGCAAGACTGAAAAGGAAGTTTGTGCATCTTTGCCACTTTACAAGAATTACAAAAAGATATGCAAGATTTATTTATAGTATGATTTAATGAAGATAAGACTTTTTGTAACACTGAACTGGATGGATGTCCTAGTCTAGCATGCCATACATCAGTAGTAACAGAACTCACAAGTGAAGTAGTACAAGAATCAGATGAACAAACAGGTGAAACAAAGAGAAAACAGAACCAGAGGAAAAGGAAGGCCTTTGGAAGACAATATAAGCCATTATGGAGCACTCCTTGAAGCAATGTTGTCTTCAAATTCTTGTCCTTAACGAGAGAAAGAAGAAGGAGTAAATTCAGTAATGACATTATTATCACGAGTAAGCTTTGAAACACTTATAAGATTCTTGGCTATTTTTGGAACAAGAAGAACATCATTTAGTTGAAGAGAAGGAAGAGAAGGAAGCTGAATTTGAATGAATCACAAAGCATTACCAAGTATGAGAGATATTTAACAACTCACCATTACCAACAAGAATTAACTAGCGATTACCTTTGTATTCGGATTTTATTGTGTAGAGCTGATCCATCAGATGTCATGTGACTAGAAACTCCACTGTCCATGTACCAGTTTGGATCAACAACATTCTCAGGAGTCACCATCATGCCTTGAAAATGATTGATCATTGCTTGAGGTGCTGGTTGTTGATTGATCATTTGTTGGTTGATCATTGCTTGAGCATTACGAGGCATTTGATAGTGAGACTCGTGCAAATGAACGTCTAGTTTGAGCGAAGTGCACGGCCTTGAGGAACAAAAAATGATTGATCAAATCTGTGATAACATTGAAGAGCCATATGTCCATGTTTATAGCACAACTGACAAAAAACTTTTCCTCTATTTCCAGTCCTTCCTCCACGATTCTTGAAACCACCTCGAAAACCATTGTTAGATCTGTTTTGAAAATGTATAGAACTGTCTTTCATACCTTGTGACTTCTTGTCGCTACTGTCAACAAAATTTGTTGAGAAGTTGTTCATATCAGTTTGTGAACCTTGATTTAAGTCTTCTATTCTCTGCTCATGCATCATCAACATGTATTGTGCATCTTGTAATGACATATTTGCTTTTTGAGAAGCAACTAACACAACAACAGGATCAAATTCATGACCAAGACCACTTAATATTGATTGAATCATATCGATTCAAGTAATCACTTGATTTATTGACCTCAATTCAGCAGCTATTGTTTTAACTTTGAGAACAAACTCTGAAATTGAAGATGAACCTTTCTTGATATTGTTCATCTTCTTTTTGAGTTGAAGAACTCGTGCCATTGATGACTGAGCAAACAAACTTTCCAATGTTTTCCAAATCTCAAAAGAGGACTCACATTCTGTGACATGTCCAATGACATCTTTGCTTATGTTTGAAAACAACCAAACCATAAGCAAATTGTCACACCTACTTAGAACTTCATCAGTTATAGATGAGTCTGTTGTAACTGATGCTCTTTTGTTTTCAATGAAAAACTCCAATCCTAGAGCTCTAATGGCAGCTTTTACTTGCACTTTCCAATAGATATAGTTACCTTCATCAAGCTTCGTCGGTAAGTTGAAATTGAGAGATTTGGCTATGGCAATAACATCAGCAAAAGTGCTCAGACTGCCAGAGTGTCCTTCATACGAGCTTCCTTCCGCCATTGTAAGTCGATCCTGCTCTGATACCATGTAAAGTATTCACTAAAGAGTGAATACACTGATCACACAAAGAAGAAAAACAAGAACAGCAACCAAAAGGGAGAAAAACGAAATTGTATTAAATCAATAAAATGGTTACAATGAATGTCATATTTATAGACATTCTTACAACAACTAACTAACTAATATAACAACTTTACAACAACCTCCTAACTGTCCTAACTAATTTACAACAAACTAACTGAATTAACAAACATTGTTACAACTGATTTAACCATAATCAAACTGCCCTGTCTCTTTCTCAATCTGTCTAAACATTGAAGCTTTATCACCAACAACATGTAGATGAGCTGAACTGTGAGCTGTAACACTGTGATCTCTAACAGTCGCTTGCAACAAAATTGTTAAACAAAGGAAGGAAATCGTCACCGCACTGAAAGGAGTGTCATTTGATCCTCTCATAAAATATTGAGGATTGCTGATTGAACTACTCATATACCATAATTTTACTTGGTGTAGCAAACTTGATGATTCTTCTCTCTTTTTGAGGTTATTTTTCATGGTCTCATTAAAGTTGATCTTTTCATTTATAACAAGAGAAGTGTAAGCCCAGAGAACAGGCAAGAACAACAACATGCAACATAGAATCATGATGTGCTCCACAATGAATGAGAAGATCACCCCCGTGTACATTTGTATGCATATGTTGACTGCAATAGTCACAACAAAGAGACTTAGAGCAATCATGTTTGAAATGCTCTCACTCTCTCCATTAATTGCAAGCGAAGGCACAAGGAAACACATACTTGTGCATACCATAGTTGTGCCAATGAGTTTTGATAATTGGTCACTGGCGCTTGGCATGTAAGTAGTAAGATCGACAGGGAGTTTTGAAGCAATGGCAAGGAGAGTTAAAGTGGCAGAGTTCAACGAAAACCACTTGCAAGGTATGTATCTAGTCTTACGACGAGAACTAGAAATTATATCACAAAGCATGAGTATAAGACATACCAATGGGGCACCAACAATATACAAGCCAATCAAAGGAAGTGGAGCAGAATAACGACTATCCCCCCTAGAGCAGGAAGGTCTTGCCATTCTCTTTCCCCTCTAGATCTCTCTTTCTTTCTTTAAATGTACCTTCAACAGGATGAAAGGAAGTTCCAAGAGATACTTATATAGTTATATGTATTTGTAAATGAATGCTATATATAATATGAAAGTCTTTTCTCTAATCTTGTCAGTCCTTACATGTTGAAGCATTTTCTTTTACTTTATTTACTGCTGGTAATTAATGGCAATAGCATTTTTTTATTGCAAAAATAATTACATAAATAATTCCAAGAGATGCCAGCTTATTAATAATCTTTTATTATGAAGTGGTTGTATACTTACAAAAAAAAAAAAAGATAATACTACAAACATGAGTTAGGTAGATGAATGTATTACATGCTGAAGAATTTAATTATTTTTGCTGACAATGAGAAGTTGTTGCTTTTGTTACTGCAACAATGAGAGTAGCATTACAATAAATGACCAAGCAAAACTTCTCCTTAAAGAGAAAATAGCGCCGTGCAAAGTAATGAAAAGAAAAGTATAGCAGTATGTCTAATTTACTATTTTGAATATATTAATTATACCAAGTAGCTATTTTACATTAAAAGCACAAAAGCAAAAGCAAAAGCAAAAGCAAACAATCACCCTTGCATTGTTTTGCTTTCTTTCTTCTTTTGACTGCTTTGGGTGAGAAACAACAATTTATTGAATCTCACATTGATGTTCTTTTGAAAATCAATCAATGTATCATTTATTTATATTTGAATACTATTAAATGTATGTGTATGTATGTTAATGCAAACACATTGAACCCACAAAATCAAAAAATATAATCACTTGGAACTCTAATTAAAAATTAAGAAGCGATAGGCATTAGGCCAACACTCAGGAAACTCCCACTGCACTATTGCTAAAAGAGTTAGCGTGACAGAGTTCAGTGAAAAGAGTCGACAAAGAATATAACGAGCCTTTCAGCGTATTGCAAAGAAAATATCTCAAAGCATGAGAAGAAGACATGCCAATGAATCAATTGCAATATACAAACTAATGAAGGGCATTGGAGAGGAGTAGCCATTAGAGTTGGCGCATTGAAGATTTGCCTTTGAAATTAAGGAAAAGTTTGTAGAGAGGGAAGGCATAGAGTGAAGATACAAGAGGTTCAAAGAGAAGAGCATATGAAACTTCAAGTGATGAACATAAATGATGAGGGTTACAGAATAATTTACATTCTTAGCTGGCTGTTGAGTCGTTAATTATGTAATATTATATATAGGTTATTTATATATTTTTATTGTCAAGTCTCCAAAATACTAGCCTAATTGCGTTTATTTATTATTTTCAGAGTTTTTGGAGTGCGTGGTTGAATCCGGGGCGAAAAACAACGCAAAATCGAGTATTCATATGTCTGGATCCGTTTTACATCGAAAGTCACGCTAGCACGTATCTTGAGGCAAATTTGGTGGGCCCACACGTGAGACACGAAAGAGATGATGTGGCGGACAGCTAGGCATACGTGCGTCGAGTGGTGCTTGCGTGATTTAAGGATATAAGTTAGGAATGTTTTGGTTTTAATAGGAAAATTATATATATATATAATATGAGAGGGATATGCATGGAAGAAAGAAAAGATAGGGAAGAAATAGAAACAGAGGAAAAAACCAAGAACAGACGAAAAAGGGACTTTTATTTTCTTTGGTATTATTTGAAAAATTGAAGTTAAACATTTGTTTAAACCTTGATTTATTTGTCAGTGAGTCGTAAGCACCCGTCCTTGTGCAATAAGACCACACTAGTGGCAATTGACCCTACCAATTGATTAGTCTCTTTTGGGACCGGTTGAATACCTTATAAATCTTGGCTAAATCGGACACACGAGTGATCCGGTTGTCTAGGTGTAGTGCCTTCACGAAACCTATTGCGGTCATCGTGTTAAACCCAATGCGCTCGAGTATAGGGTTATACGTTTGGCTAGAGAAATAGTCAACGTCGTACTTTGGCTATCGAGATTAGGAAGTGCGAGGAACTGCGTACGTTACCGGTTCTATAGCTACACTAGGATATTTTGATTTGCATATTTTACGTAAATCAACGACCAAATCCAATTTTTTATCGAACCGAACTTGTATGTCTTGACCTAGGTGTTTTTATTAATTGTTTTCAAACTATTTTCATTGTTTTGTTTATTTATTTTAAACATTAGTTAATTTATTCGTTCTTTAAAACCCTCGATTTCCCTTTTCGTTATTTTTTACCTTAGAAAGATTACCAATCTCTGTGGGATCGACCATTTGCCACTATTCTACAAAATAGTTGGTTTAGATATTTTAATTTTATTGACGCGTTCGGCGCACGTGGCGCCGTTGCCGGGGATTGGTCTTTTTCTTTCTTTGGTTATTTATTATAATTTTATTATTATTATTTATTTTTTATTTTGTATCTAGTCCCTTGTTCTTAACATGTATGCAGGCAACCCCGCGATGGCCTCCTACCCCCACAATTATGGTCGATTCGAAGACTCACATTATTATAATGTGAATGGGGTAGGTATGTTATATAATGGACATCAATTTTCTAGCATGCATTATTTTGTGCAACAGGTCGAGGTTTGCGAAATTTGTGAAGACTATTCTCATTCCACATATGATTGTCCATATTATCCAAAGTATGAGAATTATCACTATCCTAGCTATGCATCGCCACAACCCGATTTTTTTGGCTTATGTCAAGTCTACAGATTCCTCAACAAAGCACCTCTTTAGAAGATATGATGAAAAAAATTACTAGATGATCAATAGGGGGTTCATGAAGAGCTTCAACAATTTTCGCGTGAGTTTCCAAACTTGCAAAACTTGAAAACTCAATTTATTCAAGTGAATGCCACACTCCAGAATATGTTTGACGAGAAAGAGTTGTGTAATACACAACCAATTTCTTACTCAGAGGAAAATTTGAATGTTGATACATTGAGGAATGTTGAGGTGAATGTTGATACACCGGTGGAGAACTATTGGTGAGAAACAACGCAAGGACTTGAAGTCCTTCAAATCGAGTAAATATTAACTTATACAAAAATAGTTGGTTTAGGTATTTTAATTTTATTGACGCGTTCGGCGCGTGTCACTGGCTGTGGCTGGAGAAAATATTAACTTATGCAAAAGTCTCTTGAGAACATTAATATTAAACTTACTTCTGAGAAATGATTCCCTCAAGTGGCTATTATTTTATTTCAAGATGAAAGCAAAAGTAAAACAATCTTGAGAACGGTAATATTATTTTTGTAATAGAAAACATTATATGTCATAAAAAGGTGAATACAAGAAGACAGAACTATAAGAAACCTTATCACCCTCCCCTAGATACAATTATCACAGAGTTAAACAACAGAAGTTGTATGAGAAACAGAACAAATAAAAAATGACCAAGCAAAACTTCTCCTCAAAAACATTTTCCTTCTAGTTTCGTTTTCATTTGGAGAAGACTGAATATTGCAATGCACGCGTAAAATATCGCTGTGCAAAGTAATGAAAAGAAAAGTAAAGCAAAAGTGCGCAAGAAATCACACAAAATAACACAAGTCATACAGGGCCTCATAGGTTTCACTATTTAACAAAAGAACTTAGTCCTACTCAAGAATCTCTTCGCAATGACTCTCTCTAAGAGACTTGAAATTGTTTTATGCCTGCTAGTTAAGAACTGCAACTACATTTAACTTACAGGACATAGGAACTAATTAGGATTTGTTATGGCATAGATATAGCATCTTAAGAGCTTGCAATTACATGGGCTTGGGCGAAATCAAAGAAGCGAGCCGTATCAGGCCAACCCTCAGGAAATTTCCACTGGACTTTATCCTCAAGTGATGAATCCAATTCAAAAAGACGCTTCGTGATGAATCTGCCACGTTCTTCCCAATTTTCAAATGAACTGTCACTAACTTCTTTAAAAACAGAAACGGGCAGTTGAGAGAGGAAATGCTGCAACATTTCGCAAAACAGTACCTTGACACTGTCACAAAGATCATTAACCGTTCCATACACTCGCTCCTTGATAAATTCCCAAAATATTTTCAATTCTAATGCTGCAAGCCCGTCGGGAAGTATTTGATATGCACGTTCGACATTTGAGATTGCAGATTTCACTGGATCATCGTTGTTATCATTTTCCAACAAAACCTTCTTGCTGATCATATCAATCTTCCCACCTTCCCAAAGAAGCTTTGCCAATTGCCGTTTTATAGCATCATTTCTTGCCACGTTCATTTTCTTATCAATGTAGTACAAGATCTGGAAAGCTTCACAAAGAGCTTCTGTCATTAATTTGGCAAGAACTGATGATGATGACGACGATGATGGAAGAAGAGGAGGCACAACTTTTACCAGCACAACCATTGAGAGGCATGTCACTTTGTAGCTTCTTCTACTATTACCGACTTCTAGGAATCTGTTTAAGAGTTCCGGCGCCATAGAGGGATCAGATCGCGATAGCATTTGCACCGTGTGTTGATACGGCGGGGGACCTCTTTTAACATTCATCCACTTATTCATGTTGTTTACACAAACTATAATCACCCTTTGAGACAATCTTTCATGCATGCCTAGCTCATCGGTCCATGAATTCAAGGTCGACACAGTATCTTCTCTAGCTTTGGGTACACAACATCTAACTTTTCCAACGATCCCCTTTAACATCCATGATACAACGGAGGCAATGGCATATATGGGGGCACCGGTGAAGAGTAAGAAGACTATCAACACCGACTTAATCATAAACTGGGACAAGACCATTATCGAGGTTCTTAATGATCTCCTCTTCATGAAAAAAAATTGAAGCTTCAATGCTTCTATCTCAGGTGCCATGGAAAGTGAATAACCCGAGTCCAAATAGCCTACCATAGCAAGCCAGCGAAAGGCAATGGTTAAAACACCGATTGTGGTCCCGGCTATTTGTGTAATAACTAGGATCCAAATTGACCATTTATAATCAGAAACCCCTTCACAGAATTGAGAGGCTTGTCACTTTGTACCTTTGTATCCTATTACCAACTTCTAGGAATCTGTTTAAGAGTGGTGCCGTCGTAGAGAGGCGATATTTTGATAGCAATTGTACCATGTAGGCAGGAGGATCTCTTTTAACATTCATCCACTTACTAATGTTTTCTACACAAACACTGATCAGTCTTTGAGACAATCTGTCCTGCACCTCAAACTCATTTCTCCATGAATCCAAGGTCGACACGGTATCTTCTCTAGCTTTGTGCACTCAACATCTAAGTTTTCCAACAATTCCCTCTAGCATCCGTGGTACAATGAAGGCAATGGCAGATACAGGGGCATTGATAAAGATTAGGAAGACTATCGACACTGACTTAATCGCAAACTGGGACAAGACCATTATTGAGGTTCTTAATGATCTCCTCTTCATGAAAGAAAATTGAAGCTTCAAAGCTTCTATCTCCAGTGCTATGCTAAATGTAAGACGCTCGTCCAAATGGCCAATTGTAGAGAGCCAGCGAAGGAAATGGCTAAAGCGCCGATCGTGGCTCCAGCTAATTGTGTGATAACTAGGATCCACATTGACCATTTATAATCTGAAACCCCTCCACAGAGCTCTAAAGTTCTGACAACTATCGACCGATATGTAGCTTGTAGTAGAACTAAGAAACACATTATGCAAATTGGTCCTATGGCTGAACTGAATATCTCACGGCAGAGAAGTAATTGAGGGTTTTTGACAGATCTAGATATGTACCACTTATTCGTTTGATGAACGAAACATGCTTCAACCAGTGGTGTGTTTTGAAAGCGAGCTACATTTTCTTCGTCGAGAGTGGCTTTTCTAGTATTAAATCCAAGAGTGTGAATAGCCAACAACATAAACATGCAACATATAATTATGATTTCTACTCATCGCCGTGCCTGAGAGCTTAGATAGTTGGTCTCGGGCACTAGGCATGCTAGTAGTGAGATCTATGGGGAGCTTTGCAACTATTACTAAAAGAGTTAGTGTGACAAAGTTAAGTGAAAAGCTTCGACAAGGAATATGACGATTCTTTCACCTTATTGCAAAGAAAAAATCCCAAAGCATGAGTAGAAGACATACCAATGAAGCGGTTGCAATATACAAACCAATGATGGGCACTGGAGAGGAGTAGCCATTTGAGTTGGTACAATGAAGTTTTGCCATACATATGAGGAGTTTGAAATCAAACAGCAGTCTGTACTTTGTTGAACAAGGAAGGTAAAGAAAGGATATAAGAGGTTCAGATAGCAGAACATCCAAGGCTTAAAGAGGGAACAATAATTGAAAAACACTACCGAACAATAATTGAGAAAGGCTATTACTTTTATTTACATAATGTAAAAAGCAAAGAAAAAGCAAAGACAAAAAAGTAAAACACTATTGGTTTGGACACTTCCAAAACGGCCTACAAATGCCCCCACTACAAAAAACTCAAACTGAAGAAACTCGACGAGATAGGGATAGACCGAAGCCCTAAATCGAGCAAAATGGAAGGTTTTGATCCATGTACCGACCCCAACTAATTTGGGATCAAGGCTATGTTGTTGTTAAATGGTTCCTTCAAGTGGCTACTATTTTAGTAATAAAGGAAAAAGAGAAGAGAAAAAGCAAACAACAATAAATAACAGATGCATTGTTTTGTTGATATAGAGTTGTGTCAGGGATCCTCATTCTTCAGGGCACTACTTCAAACGTATTACATTTAGTGATGAAAATATCAAGTAACAAAAGGGATCTTCAATGGAAAGAGAAAAAGAAATGAAAGTATACAAACACGGGCAATACATCAGAGTTCAAAGACACTAACTAGAGCCGAGTTCTGCGTCGTGATTCCCATAACTAAGATCGGCAGAGTTGGTCTGTGCTTAGTCTAGAACAGTAAGTAACGGTGACTAGTTAACCTTTTTATGGTAGAACATTTTGAGAGCTTGCAGTTACATGGTCTTGAGGGGAGTCAAAGAAGTGAGGAGTATTAGGAAAACCAACAGGAAACTTCCACTGCACTTTATCCTCCAGTGACGAATGCAATTCGCAAAGATGTTTTGTGATGAATCTTGCACGCTCTTCGCAATCTTCCACTGAACCGTCGTTAACTTCTTTAAACACACAATTGGGTAGTTGAGCGAGGAAATGCTGCAACATTTCAGAAAACAGTTGCTCAACGCAACCGTACAAGTCTTCGATCGTTGCGTACTCTCGATCCCTGACAAAGTCACTTATTCTAATTGATTCCAGTATTGTAGGACCATCAGGAAGTATTCGGCGCGCGCTTCTGAATTTTGAGATGGAAGATGTCACGGGATCATCATCAGCATTTTCCAACAAAGTCTTCTTGCTCAAATCAAAATCCCCCCCTTCCAAAAGAAGTTTTGCAAAATGCCGGTTTCTCGAATCGGCGCTTTCGACATTCATTTTCTTATCAACATAGTAAACGATTTCAAAAGCTTCACCGAGAGCGTCTATCATAGACTTGGTTAGATTTGATGGAACACTTGCAGCTACAAGTTTCACGAGCAAAACCATCGAGAAGCATGTCACTTTGTTCCTCATCTGTTCATTGTTACCAAAGTGTAGGAGCCTGTTTAAAAGTTGTGGCGCTGTGGAGTGATGGCATCTTGATAGCAGTTGAACCATGTGATGATAGGGAGGGGGATCTCTTTCGACATTCATCCACTGATTCATGTTTTTTACACAAATCATGATCGCCCGTTGAGACAATCTGTCCAGGATTTCAAACTCGAAATCTTCTCTCCATAAACCCAAGGACACAGTATTTTCTCTAGCTCTATTCGCAGAACGTCCAAGTCTTCCTCTTCTATTTGAGATGCACATTACGATCATGGCAGCAACGAATATGGGGGCATGGACTAAGACTAGGAGGAAGACCAACCCTGATTTAAGTATAAACTTGGACAACACCATTGTTGATATCCTCAATGATCTCTTTATAAAAGAAAATTGAAGCCTCAAATCTTCTACCTCAAGAGCTATGCCAAATATATGATCTGTGTTCAAATGGCAGACCACTGCAAGCCATCGGAAGGTGATGGCTAAAGCACCAAATGCAGTTGTTAAGATTTGCGTGATAACTATGATCCAGATCGACCATTGTAATCAGAAATTCCTTCACAAAACCTTAAATTCAGGACAACTATTGACCGATAGGTAGCTTGTAGTAGAACAAGCGAACACATTATACAAATTGGTCCTATGGCTGAACTAAATGGTGTTGTACAGAGAAGCAATTGAGGGTTGTTGGTGCAACTTGATATGTACCAACTCTTCGCTCGATGAACAAAACTTGATTCACTCTTTGGTATGGTTAGAAAGCGAGCTACATTGCTTTCGTGAAGAGCGGCTTTTTCAATATTAAGTCAAGAGTGTTGAACCATAAAATAGCCAACAGCATAAACATGCAACACATGATTATGATGTGTTCAGCCAAAAATGAGAAGATCACTCCTGTACCTATCTGTATACAAACATTAACCACAAGTGTGAGGGCGAAGATGCTCAAGGCAGCCATGTTCGCAATGCTTTCCGACCCTTTACTACTTCCAAGGGAAGGTGCCATGAAACCAATGCATATGCAAGTCAGTGTTGTGCCTGCAAGCTTAGCTAGTTGGTCTCTAGCACTAGGCATGTAAGTAGTAAGATCTACAGGGAGCTTTGCAACTATTGCTAATAGAGTTAATGTGACAGAGTTAAGTGAAAAGAGTCGACAAGGAATGTGGGGAGACTTGCGCATAATTGCAAAGCAAATATCGCAAAGCATGAGTAGAAGACATACCAATGAGGCGCCTGCGATGTACAAACCAATAATAGGCACTGGAGATGAGTATCCGGCCGAGGTGGTACACAAAAGCTTTGCCATCTACTAGCAGATACAAACTACAAAGGATATCAGAAGTTGAAATTAAAGAGAAATTATAGATGAAGAGGTTAAGAAGAATAGAGCATTCAAAATCACTCAAAAACATGTCTTAGCTTACTTTTTCAGATTGATTCCCTCAAGTGGCTATTAATTTATGAGAAAAAGATAAAGCAAAAGCAAATTATTACCAATGCATTGTTTTGTTCAAATCGAGCCTTGTCAAGTGTTCCTTTTTGTTATCCTATTTTCTAGTACAATGAAAACAACAACTCCATTAATAGAAGAAAAACTCAGAAGAAGAAAAAAAAAATCTCATATACAATATCGTTGAATGATTTAAAAGAGTAGCAATTAAAGGAGCTGTTTTGTGCCACAACAACATCATAGCCTCAGTCCCAAATTAACTGGGGTGGGCTACATGGATCAAACTTTTCCATTGTGCCCGATTAAGTGCAATTGAAGGTGAGCTTTGCAAACCATTCAAATCCCTCCTAATTAATGCATCCCAAGCTGTTTTGTGCCAAGTTAAGAAAAATACAGGTTGCAGAAACTAGTTTTCTCAGATACAAAATCAATTGAAAGAGTACTTCTAACTTATTGGATATAGAAACTAACAAGACATTTTATGGTGTAGGTATAACATTTTGATTGAACTTGTAGGTGCATGGTCTTGGGGGGAATCAAAGAAGCGAGAGATGTTTGGCCAACCGTCAGGAAATCTCCACTGCACTTTATCCTCCAGTGATGGATCCAATTCTTCGACTGAACAAGGAAATACTGTAACATTTCAGCAAATAGTTGCTCAACACAATCATAAAGATCTTTGATCGTTTCATATTCTATATCCTTGATGAACGCACTTAATCTTCCTAATTCATATTCAGCAATAGTAGTAAGTGTTCGACAAGTACGTTCGACATTAGCGATCATGCACTTCAATTCACTGGATCATCATCACTTGTTCACAAAATCTTCTTGCTCATATCAATCTCCCCACCTTCCCAAAGAAGTTTTGCTGCCCGCCGTCTTCTTGAATCTTTGACATTCTTTTTCTTATCCATGTAGTAAACAATCCGGAAAGCTTCACAAAGAGCGCCCGTCATAGACTTAGTGGAAACTGATGATGGAAAGAGAGAGCTACAATTTTGCATACACAACCATTGTGAGGCATGTCACACTGTACCTTACTTTAAAAATCTTACAAATGTCTAGGAACTTGTTTAAGAGTTGTGGCGCCATGGAGAGATGACTTTTTGAGTGAATTTGAGCCGTATGAAGATGTCTTTTGACATTCATCCATTTATTCATGTTGTTTACGCAAACCATGAACACCCGTTGAGACAAAATGCATGATGCATCTAGCCAAGATCATAAAAGGATTTTTAAGAAGCAAGTCCAGTAGCAGAAGTGTTCGTCAATCATCATAATATATAGGATTTGCAAGTACGTATTGACCGCCTATTATTGTACTAAAAGCATGAAAGACAACTATGACCTACATCGACCATTCTTAATCACAAGTTCATTCATATAACTCCAATTTGTTAATCAAATTAAAAGCTGCTGAGGATAGACTTACTGAGCAAGTTGTACAAAGACTTGAGTCCTGCAATGGTATTAGATGTGTCTCAACATATTCATAATGTCCTTGTGCATGTGTGCAATATTGTAACGACGACAATATGTTGTAAAGAGTACTGCACTTAGAAGAAAAGCAAATCCCAAAGATTCTAACTACTTCAACATTCAAAGAAGCGTTAAGCTTTTCCTTTTATATGAGTTCATTCAAACCTATTGTATGCCTCAGTTTATGTACATGGTTCAACTCATACTTCAAAATAATGAAGCAAGGAAACCGAAATCAAATGGAAAAGAGTGAGAACACACAAACAAACTCAGTATATAATTAGTCAATGACATTAACTAGAGCCGATTTCTACAGCAGTATTACTTGGAATTAAACCTGTGTCAGTAGTGGCATCAACATCTTGAATCAATACCGTTGCGTCACTTTGAATGCCTTGATCATGAGGATCAAAGAAATTATGTGCATGAACATCAGGAGGAAATGCCCACTGCACCTTGTCCTCCAATGATGGATCGAGCTTATAAAGAAGCTTTAAGACGATTTTCACTCTTTCTTCATATTCTTCAATCGGGCTATTTCGAATTTCTTCTAGTATAGAACCAGGAAGTTGTTTGAGAAACCAGAGCAACATCTCAGCAAATAGTTGCTCCATGCGATTGCAAAGATCCTCAACTGATGCATAGTTGCTTTCTTCTTTGACAAATCTTTCATTATTTTCATTTCTATCTTTGTAAGCTCTTCTGGACTATCTCGGCATGCAGCGTTAAACTTCAAAAGTACGACTTCCTCTGGAGCAACAGCTTGCTGTACCAAATTGATGTTGTCAAGATGAATGTCACCACCTGCTCTTAAAAGTCTAGCAAGCTCACGCTTCCTTTGATCTTCAAAGCTTCCGACATTTACTTTCTCATCAATGAAGTAAATGATTTCAAAAGCTTCATCCAATGCCGATCTCAAAGATTTAGAGAGATGGGATGGTATTGAGACGACGACAATTTTTACAAGGAGAACCATTGATAGACAAGTGATTTTGTATCTATGTGAATTATGACTTGCTCCAATATCTTTGATCTTATTCAGCAGACTGATCGGCGCAGATGGACTAGGTCTTGAGAGTATTTGAACCATGTAGCTAGATTCACTTGCATCCCTCCATTTGTCCATGTCCTTTAGATAAAGCTTAAGTATCCATTCTAACAACTGATTTTCTTTTGGAACTTCCTATCTTTACTCAAATCCATACATTGAAACTCGTTTTTCCAACGCTCGAGAGACTCTTGATCATCCTTGCTACTATCTTTTTCAAAAGAGAAACTATTACGACAAGTGATAGCAAAGGACAATACAAAAGAAAAGGAACAAGAGCAGGGAAAAAGCAGAATGACACATATTATTGCTAATCCATATTTTAGAAATAATTGAGATAAAATCATTATCGACATCTCAATCGATCGCATCTTCACGATCATAAATTGAAGGAGGAAGTCTTCTACCTCAGTACTCAGAAGAATAAGTGGATCAATATGATTGAAATGCAAGGCAGCAAGGGTGACATAGGAATACTATAGTTAAACTACCTACCAAGATGCAGACAATTTGAGTCATAACTATCATCTGCATCGGTCGGTATTTGTAATCAGAAAAATCTTCACAGAACTTCATCTTATTTAGAACAAGCGACCGAAATGCTACTTGTGATAGAATGACTGTGCAGAATATACAAATGACCACAGCAAAACCAAATGGCCCTCTAGAAATCATTAATTGAGGATTATACATACAACTGTATATGTACCAATGCTTTACTCGATGCATCAAACTTTGTTCGCCTGTTTTGAAGATTTGTTTATTTCTTTCAACAAGAATAACTTTCACTCTATTCATCTCCACAACAGAGCAAAACCAAAAAAATCATCAACAACAACAACATGAAGCACAAGATCAGAATATGCTCCACAACAAATGAAAATATCACTTTGGTGGAAATTTGTATACACATATTAACAAAAAAAGTGACAACAAAGATGCTTAATGAGAGCACATTGGCAACGCTCTCAGATTTTCTGTTAATTCCAAGCGAAGGATTAGGAAGCTCATATAAATGCAAATCTTGGTGGTTCCAGTCAGCTTTGATAGTTGATCTACAACACTGGGCATGTAAGACTTGAGATCTACAGGGAGTTTTGTTGCTATTCCTAGGAGAGTCAATGTAGCAGAGTTGAGTGAAAAAAGTCGACAGGGAATATATCGGTTGTTACGACGTAGTCCAGAGATTATGTCAAAGAGCATTAGTAAGATACATACCAAAGTAGTTCCAGCTATGTATAAGCCAATAACTGGAACTGGGGAAGAATATCGATTGGTGTCTGATTTGGTATTGTTCAAGCACATAGGATTCACCATTTGTTCTCGTTGAGTGTTGTTGTGTAATGACTATCAAACAAAGCAAAAGTAAAAGTAAATAGTGTCCTATTTCTGCTAATAGAGTTTCCAAAGGCTGCAAAGTAAAGATTAATTTGCTTTTTAATTTCACATGGAATAAATCAATATATAAAGCCAAAAGCAAAACAATAAAAATATTGAATTATCAAAAAACACGGCTGGAGTTAACATCTATTGGAACGCTAGATACAAACAAGCCCCTTCTTTCACTGTCAGATGTACCTGTAATTCGTCTAGACTTCAGCTCCTTCACAAGGAAGTGAAGCTCTATTCTTATTACTGTGAAGTGTTTATCAAACAGATTATATGCACTACACAATAGATTTATCTCAATTCAAACATATGCCCAGTACAAAAATTTTAAAACTAGCCTGAATTCTTGCATCCAACTGCATTATTTGTACTGAGATATATCCAAACAAGAATCTATAGTAAATGATCTCATAAATAAACTTCATAAACAAAGGACATAAAAAGGAGATTAACACATTCATATCACTTTAAACGATCAACAAAACATAACTTTGAAAGAATCTGAGAAAATTAGACAGAAAAAAGAAAACAAAAAGAATATAGAATAATGATGACTCAAGCTCTTGTTGGCTGAAGAGGCCAAGTCCCATGAGAAACGAATTTGAACAAGAATCTGACAATTGGGTGATGTGAAATGTTAGAATATAGGAATCAAATTTTTTTGCAACAAAAGACTATATCTCTAAAATTTCAAACTCTTGACACTATTTACATTGAACAACAAAAGACTTGTCTTTGTATCCTTGCTGGATCACCAAAAAAAAAAAAAAAAAAAAAATTGAGAAGTCTCAAAAATGAGAATAGTTTCATCAATAAATAAAATACACACTAGCTACTAAACCAAGAACATTAACAAGTAAATTAATATTAAATAGCAAAAATGATCAATTTTTTTTTAGCATACATGTAATTATATCCCTTCTTCATTATTAGATGCAACTCAAGTCACATGCTCTGCGTAAT
Organism: Stephania yunnanensis; assembly: GCA_039657365.1. Lineage (NCBI taxonomy): Eukaryota > Viridiplantae > Streptophyta > Magnoliopsida > Ranunculales > Menispermaceae > Stephania > Stephania yunnanensis. The sequence goes on from CM077582.1 coordinate 9,495,186, forward strand.
TAGAGGCACATTTGACAATTGAAAGTCTTTATATGCATCTGATATATATCCACTTGATGTCAATCACGTTGGAATTTATGATTTAAATTTAATGTGAATGGAGCATGTAGAACACGCCTACATAGTTAGACCAAATTAAGTGCATGTGCATATGTGGCATGCATAGAGGGTTGGTGTTAGTTATGGGAAGTTATCATGTAATGGGTAGTTACTAAGTGGTGCATGTATGCAGTGGTGTGAATGGTTCATGTTGACAAAGTCCATACATGTGTAGCATTGTCTATAAATATGTGTGCGATGGGTGTAAACATGAATCAATCAAGGAAGCAATGTAATCCATCACAGAAGAATGGTTTTTTGATATGGTAATATCATTATTGTTTTTTATTTTTTATTTTTTATGTTTAACAAATCATAACTCAAAAGTAACAATTTTGATGATTTAAGTAAAAAAGTAGATGAATTATCCTTAATTGGCAGATTTATTGACCAAACAAGCAAGGAATATTTGGAAGTTCTACCATAAATACCCTACTTACACTTTTCACTTTTGCTTTAAACATAATTGCTTGTGATGTAGTACCAGTGCATATTCTAGCAACTTGCAAGTGATGGACTTTTCCATAGTACTCTTGCAAGTAGTCTTATAAAAAACAAGGGCTCACACTCTCACTCTGTTCATAAACATTATTCAACCAAAACAAATGGCTCCCATGTGCTTGAACAATACCAAGTCGGGCGCAGATCAATTTTCTTCGCCGGTTCCCATTATTGGCTTATACATAGCTGGAGCTACATTGGTATGTCTCTTACTAATGCTCTTTGATATCCTATCCGGACTACGTCGTAATTTTCGATATATTCCCAGTCGACTCTTTTCACTTAACTCAGCAACATTGAGTCTCCTAGGTATAGCCTCAAAACTGCCCGTAGATCTCACAACTTACATGCCCAGTGCTATAGACCAACTATCTAAGCTTACTGGCACCACCATGATTTGCATCGCTATGGGCTTCTTCATGCATTCACTTGGAACTAGTAGTGAAACTGAGAGGATTTCAAACTTGATTGCCTTGAGCTTCCTAGTGGTTACTGTTAGTGTCAACATATGCATTCAAATGTCCACCAAATTAATTTTTTCGTTTCATGTGGAACATGTTTTGATCTTATGCTTCATGCTATCATTGTTGGTGGTGTTTTGGTTTTCCAATGATATGGAAGTCAATGGTGTCAAAGAACTTATCTCTGAAACCAGAAAAAAATGTTTCAAAGAGCGCGAAGCAAGTTTGATGCATCGAGTGAAACTATGGTACATACACAGTTGTATTACCAATCCCCAATTGACATTGAGTAGAGGGGTTAGTAGTTTGCCTGCAGGACCCGTTTGTGTATTTTGCTCAGTCATCCTATCACAAGCTGCATTTCGGTCACTTGTTCTAAATGGCTTGGAGTTTTGCGGAGGAGTTTCTGATTATGGAAAATGGTCGATGTGGATTATAATTATAACTCAGATTTCCATAACATTGATCGGTAGTATAGCCATTGCATTCAGATGGCTCACTCTTGTCTCGTATATGCAATCATTTATGGAAACAGACCTTTTTACTGAATATAACAATCTTATCACTCAATTTTCAGTCATGAGAATACGGTCAATAAAGATGCCGATAATGGTCATTTCTCGATTTTTAATTAAGGGTGGATTGGAATTGATATCTTTGTTTGCCATAGCAGTTCCTAGTTACTTTGTCTTTTTCCTAGTTACTTTGTCTTTTATATAACTGTGCTGGTGTTTGAGAAAAGTTCTTGTGCCACATTTTGCCAAAGAAGCCAAAGTAGCGAGTTGATAACTTCGTGGAAGAAAGAGCTTGAGCCGTTGATTTTGTTTTATGAGAAAAATGATTTTCTAAACCGGTTAACAATGGCGTGTGTAAAGGACATGAACAAATGGATGAACAACACAGTTAAAAGATTTAGTTCTTTGAGTTCCTCTCACACGGTCCAATTGTTGTCAAGGCATAATCCATCCACAGAAGTTCTTTCGAATAACTTCCGAAAATCCGGTTCGGATAAATATAAAGTAACGTGTCTATCAATGACACTCCTGGTAAAAATTGTTGTTGCATCAATGCCATCACATCTTTCCGAGTCTTTGAGGCGCACATTAGATGAAGCTTTCGAAATTATTTACTTCATTGACAAGAAAATACATGTGGGCAAAGTAAAATATAGAATGAAACGAAGGCTCGCAAAACTATTGTGGAAAGGCGGGGAAATTTGTCTAGGCAAGAAGGACAACCATTCAGTACAACAAGGTGTTACAGTGAACTATGCACTATCGACATTACTTGAAGCTGTGTCAATAACACGTAAAGCAGGTTGGGACATGTCGAGAGAAACGATAAAAATAGAATATTTCATCAAAGAACACAACTACACATCGACCGAGGAGCTTTGTGATTACATCGAACAGGGATTTGTGGAGATGTTGCATTGGTATCTCCAACAACTTCCAGACGCAATACTTAAACATGTCAATGAAAGCTTGATTGAAGAAAATGAAGAAAGAGCAAGAACTGTACTAAAGCTTCTGTATAAACTCGATCCATTATTGGAGGACAAAGTGCAATGGAAATTTCCTGAAGGCACTAACATCACCCGTTTTTTCGATCTTCATGATTAAAGCATCGAAGAATCCATGCATAACATTGAATTCATTCCTCTCGCGGATGATGTAACATTTGGCTTTACTAATGTATGTGTTTTCGTTTGATTTTTGTTTGTTTCGATATATTGTGTGTTCGATTTGCATCTGAGCATGTACCAAACAAAGCAAGTTTTTGCACCTCTTAATGTACTACTATTTTCAAGAATATGAATCATCCCATAACACAAAGCAATTCAAAAATGAAAGGAAGGTACAAATTAATTAACTTATCGACGTCGTCGTATGGAATTAATCAAAAATAGATAAATAAACCCCGAAAACTAGACAATTTAAGATATTGAATTATCGAAAATAATACTTCAGTTAGACTGTTAGATGTACCTCAAAAGTAATACTTAAGATACGAAACTGTCAACTACTTCGCAAAAGAAGCGACAAGCTGTGTTCTTATCTCTGTGAGGCTTTTTATTCATACACATGGTGTGCATACTTCACGAGAATCTCAGTTTGATCCCACTCTTCCACATTACATTGATTGTTGTACTAACAAATATTCAAACAACAATCTATAATCAATGGCTTAAAGGGAGATTAACACGCTCATACATGGCAGTTTAAACAATCTAACATGAAACAATATTGAAATTATGCATCGAAACCATGTATTTGAAAGAATTAGAGCACAAGAACAAGTAGAATGATAAGGGCATTTACCTCTCCAGTGAGTTGAAGAGGCCCAGCTCCATATGAGTCTAACTTTTAACATTTCATCAACAGCGACAAAAGTTTTACGCTGGCTGTCAACTAATAGGACCTCCTTCCCTTTATAAGGGTGGATCTACATGTATTTTGCCCTGGTCTATAGCCAAGGGCAAGATAAGGGCAAGATACATGTAACCCCCTATATATACATAGGCCACTTTTTTTTTTAAGTTTAGCCCATCCGTTATTAAGATTTTTCAAGCCTAATCCATCCAAATAAAAAATCAATAAAAAAAATAAATTAAGTAAAATTTATTTGTCGACATTCAATTAAAAATAAAGTGTCAAAAGCATCTAAGGTGAAACATCACTTGCTAAAAGGTAAGCAGGGAGGTCGTGTGTTCGATTCCCTCTTAAGCAAAAAATAAATAAATAAAAGAGAACGAAAAGCAAGAAAAAGGTTTAACAAAGTTTAATATTTATTTCATTGATTCAATAAAAAAATGTTTATTTCATTGAACTGATGTTATTGAAATAAAATTAGAATGAGCTAGTTTTGGCAGAGACATCATTTGCCTAAAGGAAATGTTTCAAGAGGTGGTGATTTGATTCCCAATGAAGTAAAAATAAAATAGCTAATTTTGGTGGTGGAGTAGTTGGTGTAACAACGTAATTGAATTTGAATTGCATCTCCATCGTCCTGATTGGAATCGAGATGAACTTTATAGTATAATGTAGTTGGTAGCTATATCATCTTTCTTCCTAGAGAAAAATTCCTAGAGAAAAATATAATTCACACTTGCTGATGTATTTTGAAATTCTTTATTTAAACAAAAAAAACCTACTATATACTGTAATTCAGAAAAGTTACGTATTTGTTGGCGTCCTCTAATAGGCATCAAGATGCGTGCAGATACACATGTCGGAGAAACTCAAGAGATGTCACTAAGTGAGTGTCAACTTTTCTACGTTACAAAAGTATTTTTAAAAAAAAATATTTTCCAAAAAAAATATATATTAGTATTTAAGTCTAGCCCAAGTCTACTTTAAATCCTGGACCCACACTGTCCTGGGTTTGTGCCTGTCTGGCTTCTCTCATTCGAGCTAGGACTTTGGGGAAGCTCTACAATCTGTAGTTGAGTTCTTTTGGTTCCTCTTGTACCAGAGAAATTCGAGTTAAGGACGCTGATCCATAAATAATTGTCTAGCTATTGCCATGGACTTGGGCCAGACTATTCTTCGATTATGGGGCCTTTATCTTCCCCATTCCTTGATTTATTGGGCCCTGATATGAGATTTCAGTATTACCCATTTCATGATTCGTTGGGCCCTCATGTTGGGCCTCATTGCCTCGAGGTATGGCCATGCGAGACCCTGGTCCATCTTTCTCTACATAGTACAAGGTGTCAAGAGGAGGTTAAGTGAGGGGTTTACCCTATGGAGATTTTTCTCGCTCAACCCAACCCGTGATGTCTAAAGGTCACCTTAGTTCAACACTACCAATACATAAATCTAATGAATAGCAAGCTATAGCACCAAGGAAACGTTTTACTATGCTCTCAATGGGAATAAAACACTGGTACTTTATGCTTCCCCAAACCTAGAGCCCTTAGCTTTATAGATCAACCAATAAGTAGTTACATAACCGTCTAGCACACCTGTCCTGATTACATCAATTCGTCGACTAAGTAAAACCCTACTCCTTGTGGTTAAGGCAGTTACCCAATTGTTTGTTCCCTTGCCGCCACCTAGTTTCATAACCGCCTCAACTGTTTGGTCAATTAGCACATGCTTCATGTATTCGGGACATTCTTGGACGTGCCTTGGTCATGCCAGTGGCCATGACCAAGGTAGTTATCCAACCGCTTGAAACCACCTTGACTTGGTATATCCACACCTCAAAGGACGTGGCCCATGCTTCTTCTACGGGACAGGGACTGCTCGGTGGTGCCTGGCTGCGCCCAAGAACTTTGGATGTTAGCCGGGGCTCGGTCGAGTCCCACCGGCTTGGGGTGGCGAGACCATGGGTCCGAAGGTCTTGTTTTGGCATGGTGCCCAAGACATGTTCGATCGTATTTCTTGCTACTGTGCCCATGCCGCCCCTATGAGGGACCACCTCTCCTTATAGTAGATGTTAAGTCATTTCTCCAACTCCAATAGTAAACATCAAGAAATGAGACCAAGCGTATTTTGACTTGGTCAACGCCCAAATCAAGATTTGTCAACCCTTGCCTAAGGTATGCCTTGCCCGGGCCAAGGCGCGACCTTGCTCGTGCCAAAGGAATCTGCCAAGGTCTCGCCTTGCTCAAAGGAATCTGCCAAGGTATCGCCTTGCTCGTGCCTAGGTGCGGCCTTACTCGTGCCTAAGGAATTTGCCTTGCTCATGCCCAAGAAACTTGACAAGGCTTGCCCGTGCCTGCGCCAAGGAACCTGCCAAGGTTTGTCCCGTGCCTACGCCAAGGCACGTTTGCCCGTGCCGACGCAAGGCACATGCCAAGGCGCAACCTTGTCCGCGCCCAGGCACCGTGCCTAGGCCCGCGCCAAGGCGCGACCTCCTTCACGCATGTGCGTTGTTCCGCATGTTATCCGCGACCAAACCTTATGGAACCATCCGAGCCCTCCGAAACTCGATCATTTGCTAGGTTTCTTGCAGCCAAGCCCCGCCTACTCGGGTCACGCTATTGAGGGGCTGACACTAGGCTGGTATAGGATGAATTAAATGCACCGGATTAGGTGGTGCAGTGGTGTCAGACTTTGTTTCATCCATCCCCTCCCCATTAATTGGAATGGGAATATCTTGGGGGGCATTCTTCTTGACTGGACGGTTGACCTCCCCGTCTGATTTTCAATCCGCCTCGAGATTTGTATCTTGTGCAGATGTTCCTTGATTATCGACTCTTCGTCTTGATGAAGTCTTCGTCGATTCATTGGGTTTGCGTTTGTGCAAATCTATTAGCATGTCATCCCCGTATTCAAAGAACTAGCCTTCTGCCCATGGCTGATCGCACATAGATTTCTTATGAGTAAGTTTACACAAACGTGGCAGATGACTTTGAGCCTCTCAAATTTAAATGAAATCCAGTCTGACAGCTGATTCGTTTGGATCACTCTTCTTCTCATGACCGGTTTGTCAAGGTCTATAAGGAATTTGATTCGAATGAATTTCTTCGAGAGGACTCCTTCTAATGGAGGTCCCAAATCTACGCTTAAAAATTCTCCAAGTTTTGTGCCAATCTCCCTGATGATTTCTGAGTTCCTATAGTCTAGTGGAACATCAAACAAACAAACCCATACCTTACATTTTGAAATATAGACCTCTGATAATTGGGTATTTGCTACCCAAGGTTGAGAGACAAGTACGTAGCATCATAAAGCCATGGGCCTTGTTCATCAACATATTTCATTTTACCAGGAAAGTCGAAGAATGTTTGAAAGATGTTATCGGATACCTCCACAAAATGTTACTCCATCCTTGAAGTGCCAGGCTCGCATTAATGCATATTTAAGTCCTTTTTTGAATATGACCAGAGGTGAGGCCACTCAAGCTAAGATACTCTGATTGCATGCTTGCAGTGTGGCTCCCTTGGCTGCATCAGGGATACATAAGACGTCATTTTGTCCTCTTTTAGGGTGCAAAGTGCAAGTTTGTGTGCACAGCTTGTTGTAGGATATAGACTTCTTCCTTTTCCATTTTATTATGATGGACAATGACATGAAGCAAGGAAGGGATATGACGAGTGAAGTAATATGTCCTCCCACGAATCTTTTTCATGAGTGCAGAGCAGGGTGCAGGACATCAAACATGAATCAATAGAGATAGGTTGTTGAAGTGGTGGGTTTGCTATGCTAAAAGTTGGTGCAATGGGACTTACTTCTAATCCGCCTCTGCATTAAATGCAGAGGATATCCTCGTGGATCTCCCCCAACAAACTTCCTTTTTCTTGTCTTGTTTTTGTTGTTGTTGTTGATCACACCAGTGCCCATTAACTCGCAACATTTCTATCCTCATCTTTCTTCTCCATTGTTTAACTTTTTGTGGAATTATTCTGTGTTTTTGTCCCCAGATTTACTAAGTCAAATTTGGCCTTCTGTCTCCACAAAACTTCTTTCTATGTGAGAATCTATTCGACCTCCTTATGAAGGGTTATTTCAAGCTTGAGGAGGTTGCTGGTGGAGTGGGTTTCCAAAGCTTTCTGCAGGCCTCCTAGTTATTCTTCCTTTGTTTTATATGTCTAAAAGTATGTTTATTCCATTCGGCAACTTTTTTTTAAAGAGTAGTAGCATGGTTTCATCGAGATGACGGAGTGGTAAAATTAGGGGAAATAGAAATTCTTAAAGTAAACCACTTTAGATACCTAGGATTAATCATACAAAATAATGGTAACATTGAGAATGATGTCACACATAGAATTCAAGTTGGATGGAAAAAATGGCGGAGTGCAACATGGGTTATTTGTGATCAAAATGTTCCTACTAAGTTAAAAGGAAAATTGTATAACACAATTAGGCCAGCTATGCTATATGGAAGTGAATTGGGCGGTAAAGCAACAACAATTACATAAAATGAATGTAGCAGAAACGAAGATGCTTGGGTGGATGTGTGGTAAAACTCATAAAGATAGAATAAGAAATATATAAATTCAAAGACAAGTAGGAGTAGCACCAATTGATACAAAGATTAGGGAAGGGCGGTTGCGATGGTTTAGTCACCTGCAAAGACGGCCTACAAATGTTCTAACTAGAAAACTTAACTCAATAGAAACGGTAGAAATTGGACGAGGTAGAGGCATATCAAAGTTAACATGAGATGTATTAATTAGGAGGGATTTGAATGGTTTGCAAAGTTCACCATCAATTGCACTTAATCGAACACAATTGATAAGTTTGATCCATGTAGCCGACCCCAATTAATTTGGAACTAAGGATGTGTTGTTATTGTAGCATCGTTTCAAAATCCTGATCATTCTGCCACGCCGAGTTGATAATCTTCTGCCATAATTGGGCAGCTTGAAGGGACGGAGAGTTGTTGAATTCGACTATTCACAAATTCATTTATTAGGAGAGATGCATGACTCTATTATCATTTTTTAACGCTTTGGCACACTGATTAAAGTGATATTAATATTGAGGTTACTTTCCATTTATACCCTTTAACACAAAGGAAAAATTGTTTTAATATCAATTGAATGCTTATGTTTAAAAGAGTAGTCGTGAAACGGATATAAAGTGTTAAATTGTAAAAACGTCCTATAATTATGGAAAGGAGGTTTTGCTAAAAAATACCTATATTTTTACACACAAGGCGTATAGGAAAGAAAATGGGTTAAATCGACATAAATACTTTTACTAAACTTTCATTTGTCCCAAATATATCACTAAACTTTACAAATCGAAGAGGTCAAAAAGTGTGTTATTGTGGCGCCACGTGGAATTTCATGGGAGGTCACTTAACTTGTTAAGTGATTTCATTTAGTTCAAGTAAATTAAATTATTAGTCCCCCCCCCCCCGCCCCCCGTCGTCGTTCGCCCCCGTTAAAGCGACACCTCTCTCTCGCGGAGCTTCGATCTGCGCAACCAATCGAACCCGCTTTGGGGCGGGTGGGGAACCGGGGGTGGTGGTGGGGCGCGAGGCGACTGGGGGGCAAAGAGACGATAGACCAAAGGTGGTGGGGGGATTTTTGATTGTAGAAACGGGGAGAGACGACCGGGGGTGTTGGAGCACGAGACGGGGTGAATAATTATGGAAATGAGGTTTTGCTAAAAAATACCTATATTTTTAGACAAAAGGCGTATGTGAAAGAAAATTATTATACTCATTCAGACTCAAACTCCCAAACGAAAGAAAATTATTATACTCATCTGACTCAAACTCCCAAACCTTTTACTCTTGTAATCGCATACCACACAATGAAAGTCGGTCGGTTTTGTGATGTTTGTATTGTCAATCAATAAAAAAGAAAAAGAACACCACTTTACAAAAGAGTAAAAGTGAGAGGGCAAAACTGTAAGACCACATCATCCATAATACGCATGGCAACAAACCATTATTGGGCTACTCAAGATTGGCATGACTCTATTATCATGAGCATTCAGGAAGTTTATAACACTTAAAAGTCTTTGATTGCTCCAATACCGCACTTGTCAAATGTACTTGTAAATTGTAATTAGGACAATTCCTCATGAGCAAGTAAAAAAATAGTGAATATAGCTAGTTACAAGCGACATATGACTGAGCTTAATTAATACCATACTTAGCATATATAATGTAACACTAACTGTGACACACTTTTTTTTTATAAAAAACAAATCACAACTTGGCAGCAATGAAGCTCAAATTCTCGACCTCTTACTTAAGTAAGTTCATACTAGACTGGTGAGCCTATCCACGTAAGTTGGTCAATTATGACACACTTTAGCTATAAGAGAGAGTTCACAAAGGCTTAAAAAAAAGAGAGCTCTAGTTCAAGATTTTTCTCAAACATATATCCTAGATCGAGTATCCGATTATTATTTTCTTTAGTCAAATTAAGTCGATTGGATCTGGAATCTGGATTATTTAAAATAAATATTCATTTCATGAAAATCTTTGAAACCCATGTATATTATCTACAAAAATCACTATATATATATCAATAGTATTTAATAAAAAAAAAAAAAAATGTTAGAATGACCCCAAGTGATACCCTTGTGATGCGGCGTATGGACCCACATCATGGGAGCCACGTGCATGCTTCAAGATACACATCACGCGTATTATGTACCAAGAGCTATTTTAGGCACACCCATTTTTATGTAGAGCTCGCACCACACATCGAAGGGTGTGTCACTTAGTCATTCTAGCATTTTCCTTAATATAGATGATCAAAGGGACTTTGTAGGTTACATGGCAATGCTAGCGAAGAAGCTGCTTCCCATTACCTGCGCTGAACTGTAACCCGAACAAGTTGGCTTAGCGATAAGAGCGAGTGCGGGATTGTGTGCGGGTTAGGCGCAAGATCTCGACTTCAATTCTTCGATATGTCAAATTCGTTCGAGTCACTAGCTAGAGGGCTTTTAAATTCTCAGTCTATGAGCACCGGAACCGGAGTCTCTTGAGAATAGTCGCGATATAGTAACCAGGATACACATAGTGATAAGGAAAATAAAAATAAAAATTGCTAAACCATGGGGGATCAAGCTAGGCCTACACCTTGCTCATGGCAAAGGAAATAACGTGGAGACAGACTCTCTCTAACCAGTTCACTTGCTCCAATAGAACTTGGCCACGGTGCGTTGATTAGCTAGTTCTAGTCTTCTAGAGATGAAGCACCTTTTATTACTAGATCGGGACATATCCGTATGTCATGTCTTCTGAGAGAACAATGCTTGCGCACCGTCTATAGCTAAGGACTAAGGAGGCCTTGAACATGGCAGAAGACTTAATTAAGACTTCCAGAACTTCAACTCCCCCTCGGCCCTCACGAATCTCAATGTTGTTAGAGCATGACTTGTTAGCTACTAGTACTTGTTAACTCGATTGGGCCGTTAGGCCCATCTATCCTCCGAAAAATAAAAAGATCTACTTGTACGTGCACCAAACTATGTGTGTAACAGTGTTTTATCCTATGTGTGTAACAGTGTTTTATCCTCTATATACATATATACTAGTTTCAGAACGTACCCACGATTGACCCACTCGCTTCGCTCGCGAAAATTAATTTCTAAAAATTTATTAATAAAACTCAAAATTTTAATTAAAATTTAAAAATTAGAAATACAAGTATCTTTTTTAGCTTATTAATATTCTCTACTGTGATTGAGATCAAAAAAAGTGTATTGGATTGATGAGAATGAATTCATGATTGATTTGGAGATAAAAAAAAAAAAAACGTTTAGTGGATTGATAAGGAGTTAGAGTTTGATTTGAATACAAAAGAAAAGGTCGATTTATATATACTAGTCGATGAGCACGTGCGTTGCACGTGAGGGAGATATTATTGTGTTGGAATAGTAGATAATCTTAGTTGGTGAAAAATTAAAAACATTAATGAAGAGGAAAAAACCATGGAGGAACCGTGAGGAGAGAGAAGGGAAGAGAGAACCGAGTGGAAGAGAGAAACGTGCGGAGGAGAGAGAGAAAAAAAATCCTCTAAATCCCACTTTATTTGGAAAACCCGCATATTAATTTGGACTTATCAATTAAATTACTAATTTATCCTTAATTTTAATTATTTCTATCAATTCACAGGGTCATTATTGGGACTTTTAGCCAGAAAGGCTTCACGGTTAACCGTTTGGGGATCGCTATTATAATAGTATAGATATGATATATATATCTATCATATCTATCATATCTATCATATATATAAAAGCACGAATCACAAATTTTTGAGTGGTAATGAAATTTACCTATTTGCCCATACTTCTTTTTTTTTCATCTCCAAATCGACGTTTTCTTTTGTATCCAAATCAAACTCTAACTCCTTATCAATCCACTACACGTTTTTTTTTCTTTATCTCCAAATCAATCATGAACTCATTCTCATCAATCCAATACACTTTTTTTGAGGAAGTAATGTCCTAGCATGACTAGCTTATTTTTTCATTCACATCTTATCTCAATCACATTAGAATATATTGATAAGTTAAAAAATATACTTGTATTTTTAATTTTTAAAATTTAATTATAATTTTAAATTTTGTTAATAAATTCTTAGAAAGTAATTCCCGCTCGCTTCGCTCGCGGGAGAATCATGCTTACCACGTCTTGAAACTAGTATATATAAAAGCACGAATCACAAATTTTTGAGTGGTAATGAAATTTACTTTTTTGCCCATACTTTATTTTAGTGCTAATAAAATTTACTACTTTGCCCATACTTCTCGTGTCTTCCCTTAAAATTAATAAATTAATTCGACCTAATCCAAATTGCACAAATTTTTGAGTGGTAATGAAATTTACCTTTTTGCCCATACTTTATTTGATTATTAATAAAATTTACCTTTTTACCCATACTTCTCGTGTTTTCCCTTAAAATTAATAAATTAATTCAACCTAATCCAAATTGGATGATGATAGAGGAGTCCGACTTAAATTAAAGATCAACAAATCAACGACTTGAGAGAACGCTACCTCTTCAATGTCTTGAACACTACCTCTTCAAATAGATCAACAACTCACTAATCAACCACTCTCCTTCCTCTTCAAATCATTCATTCTATGTTTTCCTTCATCGATTCATTCGTTGTTTTCCTTTGCTCTTCGATTCAAATGTGAGGTAATCCACCTTTCTTCTCCAATTTTTTTTTGCTGTGTTGATTAGATTTGGTATTGGAAATTCTCAGATACCCGTGATCAAGACTTTTTAAAGAACTATGTAATTCTTTGTTCTATGCATTCTATGTGTTTGATGAATTATATAAACCATAAAGTCAACGTTTGGTTGTTTTGAATTTCAGTGTTTATGCATTTTATGTGTTTGATGAATTGTCTAAACTATAAAGTCAATGTTTCGTGAAATGCCTATGAGAATATTGAATGTACTGTTCCATTACCAACAAATTGAACCTCTGATTCGATATATGCAATTGATGAGTAGTTAATTAACACTATTTTATAAGGTGTTTAATTAAAGTCAAATCAATATCAATGGATACTTAAGTCCATAAACAGTGTTACAATAAATCTATCTTATCTTTCAATCATTTTTTTTATAAGAAAGAGGTATATGTATATATCAAAATTATCAAAAAGTGTACAAAGATAAATTTTGCTTCTGCGCATTATTTATTAATTCTTAGTCGCGGGTCAATTGTGCGTAACACGTCTTGAAACTAATATATATATATCATATATATAAAAACACGAATCACAAAATTTTGAGTGGTAATGAAATTTACCTATTTGCCCATACTTTTTTTTTTATCTCCAAATCAATATTTTCTTTTGTATCCAAATCAAACTCTAACTCCTTATCAATCCACTACACGTTTTTTTTTTCTTTATCTCCAAATCAATCATGAACTCATTCTCATCAATCCAATACACTTTTTTTGAGGAAGTAATGTACTAGCATGATTATCTTGTTTTTTATTCACATCTTATCTCAATCACATTAGAGAATATTGATAAGCTAAAAATGGTACTTGTATTTCTAAATTTTAATTACAATTTTGAATTTAAATTAATAAATTCTTAAAAATCTCAATCGTGCGTAGTGCGTCCTGAAACTAGTATATATAAAAGTACGATTCACAAATTTTTGAGTGGTAATGAAATTTACTTCTTTGCCCATATATATCTATCATATTTACTTCTTTACCCATATACATCTATCATATATATAAAAGCAACTATATATCTATCTATATACGTTACATCTTCAACGTCTTGAACACTGCCTCTTCAAATCGATCAACAACTCAACTGATCAACGATTTTCCTTCCTCTTCAAATCATTCATTCCTTGCTTTCATTCATCAACTCATTCGTTGCTTTCCTTTGCTCTTTGATTCAAAAGTGAGTTAATCCACATTTCTTTTCCAATTCTTTTTTTTTTCCAAAGAGGTTCGATTCAAATGTGAGTTAATCATCTGGTATATATGGTTCAATTAGATTCATGGTTTTTGAAACAATACATTGGAAGCTAATATGGACAACCCCTCTTTCATTGTATCGTTATTATAATTCATGGGATAGATATATGTTTGACTATTAGTAGTGAACGATTTCTTGAAGACAATAAGCCAAAACTGAATTGAGCTTTAAGATCTTGAATACTAGGTGTTTGTTGAAATGCCAAAATAATCTTTATCTTCTTCCTTTATATAAGAAATATATAGATGTTTGATTTGTCTGTCTTTTTACAAGTTGGAATTAAAAAATTGCATCTTTTATATTAGCATACTTGGAAAAAAAAAGGACATGAAGTAATTTGAATCTTTGTTTGTTGAACTTGTTGTGTTGTTGGTGACGAACTAATCTCTTGGTTCATTAATCCCTACACAAATGAATGTAAAGTTTTTGTGCGCATTTGAGATAAATGAAAGCCTCCAATAAAAGCATGTAGGAGATGGAAAGTAAGCAAAGAAATTCTTGTGTCTTTTTATCAATATTGAACTTGCGGTCGATATTTTTTAATTTTTCTACTAAATTATGTCTTGTTGAACAAGCTCTTCGAAGTAATCTTTGTGATACATAAGTTATGGTACATAATTCATTTGAGAGGTCACAACCACAATACATGCTAATCCTATTATAACTTGGAACTGAAGTTGAACTAAAAACACAAAACACAAACTGTCTCCAAATTATATTTTCAATAATTGTGGTTTATCATATTATAATTTGATATCAAGGAGCAAAGCATATTGCATTTGCTCGATTATGAAACATTATGATGTATGTTCGACACTCTCGTATGCATACACTATTTGATTGCAGTTTTTAATCGATTAGTTAATTTCCATATGTGCAGAAATACCATCTTAATTCACAATTAAGATGAAATGATGGATCATCTTAGTTTTACAATTATACTTGTCTACCATCTTAATTTTACAATTATGACTGACATGTTCTTCTGTGGTTTTCTGTTTCAGTTAATTTCTTCAAAGTAGGTCTTGACAATAAAGCGAATAAAAGAATAATAAAATAACAATAATATGTAACATCAATTGAAGTATAATGAGATAGCCCCTTATTGAGGCAGTTGTCACCCCTCTTTCCATTTTTTCTAGATTATTCTCGAGGTATCATGAGATTTGCCCCGGCCAATTTTGGACTCGAGGAATATAAGACTATAATAATTTGCAAGAGTTCTAAAGCTTTTCCATTCCTAGAGTTCTCATCCATCTTTCCACCCGATTTATATTTTGAAAATGTGTTCGTAAGCAATTTTTTTTAGTAATCCGACTTCGAAAAACTTGTGATAAATCCTTTTTAATAGGTAATCTGAACAACTTGTAATTTGCTCTTTATATAGACCTACTTCCATTTGGTGAAGTTTTAAAGATATAATTAAGTTTTAATGTATTTAAGTTTTAAAGGTCTAATTAAGGTAAAATTACACATAAGAAGTTCAATCCTCCAATGAGTGGCTTAAACTACTTGCATTTGGTGGCGGTAGTTATAACTTAACATCAGAAAATTGAAAGAGTTTCTTCTAGATTGAGTTAACTCATAAACCATAACTCCATAATCTTTTGTTTTGATAAGAAGCCAACTTAATTAGATACAACATACTTGACTCCAAAATGAGTCAACCCCCAACCTTTCATTTGACATCTGCCTAAATATTAATTCATCTAATTAGAGATCGATGCTTTGACATAACTCTCTAATATTTCCTTCTTGCTTTCCACTTTATTTATCAAACAAGTCTAATTTGTAAAGTTGGTCATCTTTCAAATTTTAGGCTATTGTTTCTTTTTTATTTTCTATAATAAATACTTAAACACTATAAAAATTAACAAGACATATTTGCGAGTTAATCAAAAGTCTATTGTATAGTTATATTTTTTTCAAAAGAAGATATTTGCGAGTTGTGTGCTAATCTATTGGAAGACTAGGGAGGACTAACAACTAAAAGTCATTAACCTCAGAGTTAAATATTGATGTATAGTTCTATTTTTTTTTCAAAAAAAGATAGTATTTAGATGAGCGGTTCATGGCATCAGTATATTTCATGTAATGCTAACAATGGTTATAGAATATGTGTCCACAATTGTGAAGCAATTTTGTCACGTCTTTTGCTTTGATATTTCGTTCTTATGGATCCTTTTTTTTCTTTCTATTTTCTTCTTTACTAAATTATGCTTCTTGAATTGCATTTTTACTTTTTACGTATTCAAATTATGTATGTTTGGATTTTATATTACATAGTTTGTTCAAACTCATACATATTATTTAAATTAAATTTTATATTCAGTTGCATATTAAATTAACATTATTTATTTTTTTAATTACTACTCTAAAGTTTGTTTCATTGGATTGTAGTTTAACAATCTCATGTAAAAATTCATTAAGTATAACCATTTTACCTTGCATTAGCGAGTTACCATGGTTAAAAACTTAGGAGTTATCAACAATAGTGAATATGCCGTAAGAAAAGTAATAAATACTAATCGTAGGGAGGTGGATAATTTGAAACGTAAATTTGCAATGGAGGAAGAAAAAGAAATGAAGCGAGCTCGCTAAAGACAACTAAGGAGTGAAAAGAAATAGTTGATGACCACAATATGGATTTGAAACTTCACAAAATATTTTACGAAATATTGAGTAGGGTAAATGCTACGAAGCAAAATGAATGATTTTAATTAATAATTTAGAAATTAAGTTGCCTTTATTTCTTTTTTATGTATAGGTCCCCCGAATGCAAAACCGCAAGTTCAGCAAATGTGTTATCATCTATAAACTCTTGTCGAAATTTTAGTGCGAAGAGGTTTTTCATTAATCTAATAGTTTCTGTTGTTCAAACGGTCAAGTAACCCTCGTTCCCAATGTTGTCCCTGAAGAAATGTTCGACCTATTCACTTCAGACACTGAAGAAACACGTGAGTTTTTTATGTACATCCGTACTTATAACACCAATTTTGGTTTTACATCTTTCGATGTAAAATGCGAGAGAGAGTATGCCAAAAGTAATGTGGGTATATATACATTTAGAGTGCAGGGTCAAATTCATCATTTTATAAATAATTTACTTCCTGACAAGGAACATCATTCTTTTTTGCAATTATACTTTTATGATACTGATCATGAAGTGCAAAACCGAATGTATTGCTCTGATAGAATGAAAGAAACAATTTTGGCAATGTTAATTAGTATGCTTGTGAAAAATTCATATGCAAGTTTTTTCCGCACTTTACAAAATAAAGAAGATTTAGAAAATCATGGTGTTCAATTAGTTTCAAGTGTTAGTACCATAATCAAATATCATTTTTATGAATCATAAACTCAAAGAAACAAAGCATCTATCGTGAGATAGACGAAACTCTCTAACTCGTCTAGAGATTAAGCACCTTATAGTGGAGACAAACTCTTTAGCTCGAAGTAGTGCACTTGCTCTAATGAAACTCAACGACGCTGCGTCTTGATTAGCTACTTCTAGAAATCAAACACCTTTTATGCTAGATTGAAACATATCCATATGTCATATCTTCCGAGAGAGATACTAATTCTTGTGCACACCATCTAGCCAAGGAGGCTGACTTTTGAACGTGACCTTCTAATCACTTGTCAAAAAATAAGGTTAATGAAAGTAAGGTACAAGGGAAGTCCACCATTCAACTCCTTGTTGATGTCAAAACTTAAAAAATAAATAATAAAAAAAGAAACCATAAAAAACCCAAACCTCTAACTCTAGCCCAACCCAATATAGCAGGACACATACGGGTAGGGAGACAAATTTGACCCCACATAAGTTCAAAGACTCCAAACTGTACTTATGGTTGGGAATTTGTAGGACACAAGGGGCATTGGATATCATTGAAGAAAAATCCAAAGTCACGCAAAAATAATAAATGTGTGGTTGGTGTATAAGATATTGAATACCCTTGAAAAAAATGTATATATATATACTTAAATAAGAGTTTGGTTGGTAGCCTAAAAATGGTATTTTGTGTTATTATAGCAATTCATGAATAATAGTAATAATAGTGAGTAGTAATTAAAAGGAGAGGCCCTTGTTGGCCCTTTTGAAATGAACATATTTATTTGAATTGAACGTTGAAAGACTCAGTCCAATATATGTTAAATATTGTTATAAATGCCTATTAACTCCGTGACCTTCTGTTACGCTTGCACGTATCTCTCCCTCTCTATCTCTCTATCACAAATTCATAAAAAACATGCTATTTTTTGTTTTTTTGGGTTTGTTTTTTTTGAATTTGATTCTTATCTTGATTTAATGAGAGAGATTACGAGATGGGCAGTTTTAATTTGAGCCGGTCAAGTTGACACGTTTTTTTAATTTTAATTTTAGGGTGATGCCAGGATGACATTCTTTTTTACACCAACACTTGACAATGCCGTCAAGAGATCCATGCACACGATCTCGATATAGTATTCACGGAATTACAATAACTACTGTCAATGTACGTGTCTGAGGTATGTCACTTAACCTCTAAATCTAACCATTTTAGTTATATAATTTTTTGTATTATTATTTTTTAATTATTTTTAGGATTAGTTAATAGCAACATATCTATAATGATTTCCCTTATTTGCTATATCTCTCATTGTTCATCATTCAATCTTCACAAAGGGAATATCTTTTATATTTCATTTTGTTTGCTTTGTTGAATAGAAGAGTACAAACAAGTCATATATCATACGGTATATTTGTTTTGTTTATTTAATAAGGCCCCATTATCAATCTAGCTAAGCTTGGCTCTTGCTTTTCTCTATAGAGCCTTCTATACCCCCCCTCTCTCTCTCTCATCTTTGATTTTGTATGTTTGGTAGGTTTGGGTTTTGATTATTTTAATGGGTTTTGCTTCTTTAAGACTAAATAATCTTCTTTAAAAGGTTTTTGTCTTTCATTTGTGCTTATCACTGTTTAGCAGTATAACAACACTGTTTATGTTTTATGTTTTATGCATAAAACAGCATCTGCCCTTGTACCATTTTTTTTTATAAATCTCTTCTTAACTATTGGGGATTCCATGAGGAAGATATTGAAAACTTTTATGAACTTTTAAAGGTACGTTGAAGAAAAATAAGAAACCCTTTTTATGGTTTTGGGTTTTTCTTTTTGTAGTGCTTTCTCTCCCATTTTTTTTGAAAGAACGTTGAACAAAATAGGCCTTTTTTGATGTGCCCATTTATTTGCATTATTACTGTTTCATCGACCACCTTGCGGTTGCTTGTTGAACAGTGTCATCAGAAAATCTCTGTTGTGGAGGGAGAAAAAAGAATCATCGTTTTGGAATTTGTTGTGAATAGAGTACTGGGGTGTACTATATCTGGCTTTAAGTCATTGTATGTGTATTGTCAGTCAGTCAATTGGGCAGACACAAAAGTGGGTACCTAGGAACCCTGATGGGTCAAACTATGAAAGTACTGTTAAGGGCATTTCTTGTCATGCACAGAGTTTAGACTCCAGAGTCTTCATAGCTCTTTGTCAGAGTAGTTTTTTTTACTAGCATGGATTTTTCTTGGATTTTGCATATCTACTTCATCAATCCTCCATGTTTATTTGAGGTTTCCCATCTACCCTTTTCATGGTTGGTGCTGTTACCTTCATTTTCTTGCATTTATTGAATTGAAAGAAAAGATGGCCTATTTTGACTGCCTTGGCTTTTCTCTAAGGCATACCTATGTAGGGACTTACTATTGTATTGTTGTTCTAATTTTTTTGATTTTCTTTTTCTTTTTTTTGATTCTACAGTGAGTGTACTGTTTTTGAGTTCAAAAGAGAGAAGTGACAGTAATGGTGGACAAGGGCAAGGTGAAGAGAGAAGAAGGCATCATTGGAAGTGGTGGGAAGGAGTTGATGTTGCTTCCATGTTCTCATGCTTCTTCTGGTTCCTCTTATAAGACACCAATGCCTGTAAGGCAAGTGCAACCTTCTTCAAACAACTGTTCATACCCCTCACCAGTTGCAAGTTATGAAGCAGTTGTAGCCAATCCCCAGCTCTTCAGGGAGTCATTGGAGAAGCTTCACCATCAGATGAGTACCAAGTTTATGTGAGTCCCATTTTTTTTTTTTTGAAGAAATATGAGCCCCATTTTTATTTTCTCTACTTATTATATTTTTTTTTTTGGTTGTGAAACTAGTGGTTTTTGGTGCCTTTTAATCTCCATGTAAGGTTTCTATGTTGGTGCAATTTTCTTTTTCTAGTTAAGGTGTTAAGGATACTAAATGAAGTGATTCAGTTTCCTTTCTCTCTTTCCCTTTAATTTCTCTAAACACTTGTGTATTTGTTCTGTCTATTTGTGTCTGCTGGATTCCTAATGTGGGTTTTATTCCTTAATTAGTTGTTATTTATCTTTTCTGTTTGGCAACATTGACCTTGAACTTGATTACTGTAAATGGTTAACAAAAAAATGTCTAGTGTTGGTGGTGAAACCAAGTAGGGGTCCTGGAAAACTATTGTTGAAATCTCCTTTAATAAGTCCATACCATCTTTTTACCAAAAAAAAAGTCCATCTTTCAGTGAGAGAGAGCAAAACTTTTAATTCTAATGTGTATCTATGATAGATTCCACAGTTATAAAAAAAATAAAAGCAGAAGTATTAATTTTCTAAAAAGCGTAAACTACTTTCTATTTATGAATCTTCGATATGTAGAGTCTTCCTTTACTGTATCTATTCTATTTCCTGTGCTCTGATGAAATCAAAACGGATGAAGTAGCAGTCTTAGATGTAGCCAAGGTCCTCTAGTACTATGAATTGCCAATAACAAATATTTTTCATTCTTGTATTTTCCTTGTACTTTTAACTTGGTTAGTTTCATGATCCCCTTCCTGGATTCTCTTGAGCATTGAAAATGTTTTTCCCTTTAACCTGAAGGATCCTGTTTAAAACTGTAAGTGTGTTGGATAGAGGTTTCATGTTTGGAGTGATATTACTGCGATGCACATAATTATTTTCACGGATTATTTGTTAGTTATCAGGTAGCAACAATAGTTAGTGCTGAGCAGTACTTTCCAAAAAGAAATGAAGAATAAAGTCACTTTATTTTTTGTAGTAGTTTTTGAAGAATGGATGCTGACAATGGTAATGCTTCGAGCATTTGGGTCTCATTAAGCCACTGAATCTTCTTGTGGAGGCAGTGTGTTAAGAAATTATTGGTCTTATTGTCAGTTTACAGAGTAATTAGTTAGGACCGACTATTTGTTTTCTCACACTATCTATAATCCCATAGATTTTAGATTGTCTTGTGCATCTTATATTGGCCTAATCCATAAATGCAGGATTGAATGATTCATTGGAAAGGGTTTTATTGTAGAAGTACGAGGTTGCTAGTTGCTTTAGCAACAATAGTTGAAGGAAAATTTAAAGTTGGAAAGAAATAAAGAGGTGGGATAGCAAATAAAAAGAACTTTTTGTTATTTTCTTGTTTAGTGTGAACTACAACCATTGTGTCAAAAGAAGTAACTCTGGAAGACATGGATTGAAGTTAGCAGAGCTAAATTAGCCATAGTTCACTGATACAAAATGTTAGAACATCCTTGCAACAGTTGGTGATGAGTTTGTTTGAGCTATATATCAAAATTCCTTGCGACTTCTGTTATTTTGATGAAGAAAAAATATTATTTAATGACTGAAATTAATTTATGGAAGACATAAATTGCCGTTTCTTAAATTTCTTCTATAAGAAAAATGCCTTTGAATTTTAGAGTTTTGTTATTCACACTTTTGATTTTATGGGGTACATCATGCAGTAATTAAGTTTACTAGAAAAAACGTTTAGTTGGGAAAACCTTTAATGTGGAGGCTATCGTACCAGTTTAATCTCATTGCTTCTCAGTTTAATGCGTTGTATTCTTTTTTTTTTCTTTTAATTTGTGCATCTTTGAAAACTCAACACTATGGATGTCTTGCAAAAGCAATTGTCGAATAATTGCTTTTCCTCCAATTGGTGTATTCTATGAATAGAAAAATTTATTGCCATCTCTATCTATATTGAAACTTCTCTAGGTTATTATGGAGAAGCTCCTTCACAAATTAGGCATTTCATCTTATCTTTTAGTGGTTGTGATTAAGTATCTAACAATGACCTCTTCACATGGTGTGGCAGAATTGAAACCTATACAACATTCTTCAATCCTCTCTATAATTTGGTCATTTGGTTAGATTAGTTATAATATAATAGGAAAATCTTCAGGAACAGAGAATGTGTTGTGTTTCAATGTTATTTTAGACTTAGTTTGAATTATGAGAATTTTGAAGTGCTACTCCTGGCTGAGATTAGTTTAATCTTGTTATCTCTATTTAATTTATCATTTTTTTATAGGACTTATTGTCCTCCATACTCTCCATTCATCTTCTAGTAACTTAATTTGTTTCTAGTCACAATAAAAAGAAAACCTGAGAAGTCATAAATATTGCTCATTTTTGGATTCCATCCTTTCTCTCAGTCTCAGAGTAAATGGCATTCAGCTTGATGGCTGATGGCAAGTATGTTCTTGAAAACCTTATTAACATATATATTGTGAATTTAAGGATGAAAATGAAATGAAAGTTCAAACGATGGATACGGAAGTAAATTCTCTTGCTAGGCTCAACAATTTTAAGCAATTTTAAGGAAGGAGAGGATATGTAGCTGGTTTTTATGAGAATGGAAAAGCATGTCTCGGCAAGTTCATTGCCAGAAAGGAAAGAGCCTGAAAAGCATGGTTCATCCATATGGGAGAAATTGTTGGTTAATGCATATGCACGTAATCTTATGAGTTTGAATGGAATATGAAATGAGAGGAGGATGAAAAGGAAATTGTTTTTGTTCTCTAATTTCCCTGACATTTCCCTATTAGTTGAGTTGATTGTCAAGTTTGTGCCTGTTTTTTTGGTATTCTTTCAATTTGTAGATTATTAACACACTCTTGATCTTGTGGTACATGGATATATTGTGATTATGGTTCATTTATTCATTCATTGCTGTTGGGAGATCCTTTTTTCTAATTTCATGACTTTGCTGATCTGCATATTTGTAATCAGCGTATGCTTTTATTATAACTAGACTATTCCTTGCTTTATTTTCTTGCCAGAATAATTATTTATGTTTGCCATGGCTGGCTTTCAATTTTAGGATTCCTATTATAGGGGGAAAGGATCTAGATTTACATCGACTCTTTTTGGAGGTTACTTCTCGAGGAGGCATTGAAAAGGTCAGATAATTCTGCTATTTGAGTTGATATGCTCCTCCCAATGTTCATTTTCTCAACATCTGATGAATAAGTTTGCAATCGCACTTCGGAGCCATTTCCGGTTTTGACTCCCTTTCTTACATAGTTTCATTGGTTTGGATATTTTGCCAAAAAACCATTGCTTCTATTCTTCATTCTGATGGTTAATTTTTTGTGTTTTGCCCTTTTTTTCATCTTTTTTGCTGGTTGTTTTTAGTTTTTGCTTCTAAAAATGCTCTTGAAAAGTGATTAAAAGCTGACGTTAGTGTCACTCTTTCTATTATTGGAGTTTTGTGCCATTTAGTAATTATCAAATGCACTGCCTTGATGTTATTAAATATCCACTTAATATTTTCGTTGCTTCTTTTTTTGGCATGGATCGTCCCCTCCGCGAACTCATAGTTTATTGTCTCGCATCTTTTGCCAACTTGTGTAATTGATGCACTGACGTAAATGTAACTTGATCAATATAGTTCAAGTTTTTTTATTTTTTTTCCTTCTTTTTTATCAGGGAAATATTGGTTAAGTTATAGAGGAATGCAGTAGGACAGTTAGTTGTTGATCTCTAAATTATTGATGACATGTAATGCCAATAATGCTATGAATTGATTGTACTTTCAAGAAACAAATAATTGCTGCTTCATTTAATCCATCAAAATGAACGATTCATTGTTGCTTGTAATATTGATGTAAATGCAGCTGCAATATCACATAATGTCACAAAAGGGTGAAATATGCAATGAATTGTAGCATACTAATAAAGAAGGCTTGGCCTCAATCAATGATTAAATATACTCTTTTAGGCTAGAGAAAATGAATAATGGCAGTTGAAGACAGACTCTGGAAAAAGGCACTGCTGAAATTGCATGCTGTGTTACTATTAAATACTGTCAATATCATCATAGTTAAGAAAGGAGACTATAATAATTTCTCATGAATTAATGTTGTGTTCAAATGGTATGCTTCAATTCACATTTCAGAGAAGTAGGAAAAGTTTATTTTATACATAAAATGCTAATTTTTCTAATTAAAATAGATAAACAACAACATAGCCCTAGTCTCAAATTAATTGGGATCGGCTACATGGATCAAATTCTTTCATTGTGCTCGGTTTAGTGCAAAATAGATATTAAACATTGATAAAAAATAACTATACCTTGATGTTAAAGCATCAACAAGTAAGCAAATATGAGCATTCAATGCACCCGTGCTGCAAAATGTACTGTCCTGCGAAAACTTGTTGCAACACTTGTCTTGCAATTTAAACAAGCATAAGAAAGAAGATAGAAAAATTGGTATTATAGCAGAAGACGAATAAGAAAGTTTGGGTATCAGTCATCATGTTGTAAATTATGGGTGTTAGAACTATTTACTAGCTTTAATGATCAAAGCTTGGCAATTGGCACCATCTATATTCTGTGTGGCAAGTTGTTGTAATTTGTTATCTTGATATAAATTCACGAATTTCGTGGAATGATGGTACATATTGTTTCATTTCTTGGTATTACCTATTAAGCAATTTTATAGTGGAAGTATTTTGTGGAAGAGTTCGAGGTGATTGAGTTTAAACCAATCTTTCAGATGAATCTTATATTATTATAAAGATGAAGATGACTTGGAAAATGGGAGTAGAATGACTTGTTCTGTTGTTGGTAGAACTAGGGGTTGTTTCCCAGTGCCAAATTCCTAACTTTGAACTATGAAATTGGCACTTGCTGATTCAAATTGCATTAGATATTATTTTATGAAAATTATTTTGTGGTTAAGAAGTCTTTCCTAGTTGTTGATCTCCCAATAATTTCAAATGCTTAGAGAACAGTAGAAGTTGCCTGAGACAACATTCATTTTTATAGTTTCAACCATATCATGTGTTAACCTTAATACTGTAAGGTTTTGTCAAAGTCATTCATTGCATCTTTTCCGTTATCATAATCCATTGTATAATTAATCTAATTAGTCTAATTTTTAGAATAAAAGAACACGAGGACTATCCTTAGGTCACAATGATAGACAAGCTAATAATTTAATAATCTCTTAGGGCGTGTTTTTGAGATTCTTAGTAGATTCATTGCGTTTTCTGTTTCTATAAATTCTTAGTACATCATTTTTGAAAACCACAATTCTAATACATACAACATAAATTTAACTAGATGTGAAATAGTGGAAAAGGTATTTTTTTTTTTAGTTTTGCCTTTTTTATTTTTTGCTCCTAAAATCTTGGAGGGCATTGGGTATGAATTTGAGATGGGTTTCATTCACAATTGAAACACAACCTTACTTCAGACTTTTTGTAATAACCTTTTCCTGGGTTTGTTTTCATTTGAAATTTCTATGATTGTATGTATGCAAGTGCTTTCGATGAAGTGTGCCTTGCTTCAAGGCATGCCAGTTTTGCCGTAGGTACATGCTTGAGCTTGCCTTTACTATGCTTTACTATGCTTTGAGAAATGCAAGTTATTTTTACTAAAATTCCAGATTCATCCATTCACATCACAAGGGACAGTCCTCTAGTTCTATAATATGCTATTTTTTAATTTCCTTTTTAGTGCTCAATGATTATTTCTATAGGAGCTTGAGATATATTGACATTTCTATCTTTGTTCATGATAACATGTGGAGATGCGCTGTTTAATTTGGTTTGGTTGAATAAAAGCTCAGGTGTCTATTATGAACTGTGATGTGTATGATTTTTGTTGCTTGGTGCATAGTGGAGTTTTGCTTACTTGAAAACCTCTGTCTACCGTGATTCAGATTCTCAAAGAGAGAAGATGGAAAGAAGTGACTGCTGTTTTCAATTTTCCGTCAACAGCAACAAATGCATCGTTTGTTTTGCGAAAATACTATTTTTCGTTAATTTATCATTACGAGCAGATCTACTTCTTTGGGGCTCAGTATTTGAGTCATTCCTCAGCTGGTACGTTCGTGGAACCTTTATTGCCTGGTTTGTTTTATAGTAATTGAATATTTTTGTTAACCATGACATGAACATCTTTCTTTTAGAAATGCTTTCGAGTCCAACACCTATTGCACCTAAAGCGTCGGGGCACTCAGTTACTCCTTTAGAAGCTCAATTTTCAACTGCTCATAAAAGGAGTAGAGGTATTCTCACTAGCTGTTTTCTTGTTAAGTCCTTGTTGGAGGAAGTATTTTTGATCTATCAGATAGCGCAACTCCATGTTACTATTTATATGAGGAAGCAAGATTCTTTCAGAATATGACTACAACATCAATAAAAAAAAAATCTATATGATACGTTGCTTGTTAGAACTTTTTGCGGGTACCTCTAAAATTTAGAATGTGTTTTCAAATTGAACTTTTTTCTTTTTACATGTTCATAGATTCAAACTGGAGTTTTTTTTTTTTTTTTTTTTTTTTTTTTTTTTTCATACTTGAAATGCACAAGTTTTCTTTTAAAATTTCACTATTTGCAGAATATTGTTTTTCATTATGGCTTAGTTTCATAAGAACTAGTCCAGTGTCTTAAACCTTATTTATAGAAGGATGAGGAGTTCAGCTCAAACCTGAAAATTCTGTAATATGTATGCAAATTTGTAATCTGTTAAAAATATATGCTATGAAATTGCTTAATTTTCATTGCCAAGACTATGCTGAAGTACCGCATCATTCATGTAAAGAAAATTGTGTAGGCATTGATTTATTACTTTAAAATCTTCATCGAGACTTCATAAATTAAAGGGCCAAGGACGAAGGGCCATCTTGACATATAATGAAACACTGTAAAAGAGAATCAATGCATACAAATGACTAAGTCCATAGAATTTCCATAGACAATTGAAGTGATGCCACTCTGAACATATATATGTCATTGAAGAACTATATGAACATTACTGCAATATGAAATGTTCTTCGCCAAATGCTTGTGATGCTATAAAAGACATAGGACTGGAATTGCCTGTGCATGCCTTGAGCAGGGCAAGATGAGTTAACAGCTGATGGATTATTGGATGAGTTTTAGTTACAATGTGGGCATTTTCACGTGCTCAAAGCAAACTTAAGATTTGTGGAGAGATTGGTTGGACACTACATTTAATTCTTATCTTGATCATTTGATGAGTAATTCTGCTATTTTCTGCAACAATTCTTGACAAAAGCCTTGTATTTTACATTGTTCAAGACTTGAGTCTTGCATATGACGTGCGACTCCAGAAACTGCATTTTAATAGTGTAAGAAGGAATGGGAAGAATTCTTTAGAGCTGATGAGGAAGGATCTAAAAATCTCGCACTTTGTGTACATTTATGTGTCTTGAGGAAGATGTACCTAACTGCTAGAAGTTATGCATTGTCTGTAATTTACTCCATTTTAACATGCTTTTTAACATAAAAGTAGTATTTACTAATATTTATTATTTTAATAGCTTTTTATTCATACATTCAATGGAAATGTCTCGGTACATTTTGTAAAAATGCTACTAAGAAATTTCTCCTTTCCCTCTGCTTGCAGTAAATGCGTCACTCGGTTCTCCTGTGATTGGTGTCATTGATGGAAAATTTGAGCACGGTTATCTCGTTACTGTCACAGTAGGTACTGAGAAGTTAAAAGGTATCCTCTATCACCCTTTTGACCCTAGAACCGGTCAGGTTTCTCCATATTTTGGCAACATCCCAAACAATGTTAAGGACTCTGGGAATCCTGGTGTACGTCGTCGTCGGCGCCGGAAAAAATGTGAGATCAAAAGGCGAGACCCTGACCATCCAAAACCTAACAGAAGTGGGTATAATTTCTTCTTTGCGGAGCAACATGCCAAGTTGAAACCACTTCATCCTGGGAAGGATAGGGATATCAGTAAGATGATCGGCGAGAGGTGGAACAATCTAGACGAGAATGACAAGGCTGTAAGTGTCGAAAACATTTTAGAGCTGGCACTTAATGAATTCAGACTACGTGTCCTTATTTTCTGTTTTCCGATTTTGGATTCCAGGTTTATCAGGAAAAAGGCGTAAGGGACAAAGAGAGGTACAGAAGTGAAATGGAGGAGTACAGGGAGAGACTGAGAACCGGTTATATTATCAGTAATGCTGTGCCGATCCAGCAGCGACAAGCAACACCGGAGGTAAATATGGTTGATGCTAGCCATGAACTAGAATCTGATATTGTCGAAGAAGATCTTGAAACAGAAGCCGATACAATTGAAGTTGATACCGAGATGGGAGCCGATGAAGGTGATTCTCCTGACGTGCTTGAAAACGGCAGTAGTTCAGGTGGTTATGGATCGGAGGAGAAAACTGCAGAAAGGGATTCAGGAATGCAGGTTTCTATTGATGTTGGCAATGATGCAGAATCTGGCAAAGCTGCCTCAGACAAGGCCACTGAGGGAAAGAGTTTTGAACTCCGGAAGAGAGATCGTAATTTTGCCGATGAGAGTGGTGTTGAGACTTCAAAGGTAGAAAATACTGAAGAGGAGGATTCAAGAAAAGAGTTATCTATCGACGAGAACTAACTGGTAGTTTATGAATACAAGCATGGAAGTGATCATGATTCATGATTACATTACGTTTTAATGTCGAAATTCTTTCTTTTTTTTGTTTTTCATTTTTATCGATTAGGTGTAGAGGCAATATTTGTATTCAGAGATGATGTTATTACACCATATTAGTAGATCACTCATTTCACTAATTTTACACCATTTTAGTTACAAGAAAAGATAAATGAATCAACTGAAGTAGCTTTGCAGAATTCTCTTCACTTTGATACTTTGTACATTAGCTCTTGGTGACTGTACAACCAATACTACTTATTCTATTTCTGATGTTAGTATTCTTAACTTGTAAGAACATTGTTTTGTAGTAACAATAAGGTTGGATACTGTGTCTGTTCTAAGTAACAGCTTCAAATGATTCCTTCCAAAGATGCATTTTCAATTATTATATTTTATTATGTCCAACAAATTAATATTTTTTGTTGAGTTCAGTGTTTCCATTTCATCTACAAATTCTACTCATAATTCTGAGGCCTTTAACTTTGTTTCTGTAGACGTGTTTAAAGAATCAAAATCATCTATGGATTTGAATTCTTCTTCAATTTTATGCTCATTATTCATTAATTAAAGAACTTTGTAAGTGCATGTCTTTTTCACACCCTATAAAAGACCCAAAAAAAAAAAAAAACAAAAACTACTTTGTCTGAAATTCTTTCTTTTTAATCAAATAGACCACTTACAAAGCTGCTTAGCTGGATTACTTACACTCTACTTTATCCATTTGTTTGCACTTTTTAAGTTGTGAACTGAGTGAGAGTATAACCTTTGATTTCCTTACTTGGTAGATTCAGAGCAGTAAAGTCAAGTTATGCCCCCCCCAAGGGACCCTCAAAAGCACTTAATCAGTGTGGTTAAAATTTAAAATAGAGGAGAAGAAACTAAATTACATGACAGTACTCTTTGTTCACTTTGAAACTGCAGAGAAGTTTCATTCCTAGCTTCATTCAGATATTGCAATGCTGGCCACTCTTACTTAGTTAATCTTTATTCGAGTCCGATGTTTATAACAAGCATTATGTTTTAAGGTCTGCTTATATAATTACTTCCTTGTCTTTCATGTTCATTCTTCTATCACAATCTGCATTGCACACTTTGCGATGGGACGAATTGCCCAGCTCTTGGGTTTTACTTCTCCTTCTTCGGCTTTTGGAGATCGAGTACGAAGTGAGGTTGCATTTGCCAAGAATAGACTGAATAAGGAGCTCGTCAATATTACTAGAGATCCACCTAGTCATTGCAGTGGGGGGCCTGTAGGCAAGGACATTCTCAACTGGAAAGGAGCAGTCATGGGGCCATCTGATTCGCCTTTCGAAGGTGGCGTGTTCTTCGTTTCAATACAATTTCCTGCCAAGTACCCATACATTCCGCCTATCGTCAAATTTGAAACTAGAGTATGTCTGCTTTCTTGTTTTCTTCTGATTTTTCATCTGATATTGACTTGGAGTTTAGATTATTGATTAAGATTACATGGTAAAATGATCTAGAGATCCTAATTTAGGCACTTTGAATTAGTATTATTAGGAAGAATTCATGAGCTTTGGTTTGATGATCATAGGACTCACTAAGGGTTCTGTGACTTGCAGGTTTACCATCCAAATATAGACTTCTTCGGCAACATCAATGTCGACATACTAAAGCCGCATAAGTGGCCTGCGTCCTTGGCTACTTCTAGTCTTTTGCTCTCCATATGTTCTTTCCTCACTGATCCGAACCCGGAAGATCCATTCAATCCAATAGCAAATCTCTACCGCAAAGATCGAAAAAAGTATGATGAGATTGCAAAAGAGTGGACAAGAAAATACGCCATGCGTTGAAATTCTAAAATCAGTAGATTTTGCTCACCTGATGCCTTGCTGATGATCACTAGTAATTAAACGATGCTTTCTGTTTGTGAAAAGATTGTTTGGAGTTTCATTTGGCACTCATAATTAAGTTAATAGGTTTAGACTTCTGGTTCATTATATGTTTGGTTTTATTGTTCAAATACTATAACTTTTTGCTCTCTACTTTGAAGAGTTTATTTCATTGTTTTACTGAAATCTTGAGCATATCGTAAAATGCCTTCTGTTGGATTTGTTATGCTTGTTGCCAACTATAAAGTAGAATGTTAAAAACAGAACTAAGTTCTATAATCTAATTTGTAGATCAATGAATTATTTACTACCTATATCGATCGTAGACTGGCGAAGTTTGTGTTAGGAATCTGGTATTGAAGAATAGGAATTTGGAAATGGAATTGGATATGGCAAGGGAAATGGAATTGACGAATAGGAAGTTTGTAGATCAATGCATTATTTACTCCTGCATCCACATAGCGCATCGACATTCTATTCATGCATTATCGAATTGAAAATCACAATGTTGTCTAAAGCATTCTCCAGACCAGATTTTGGCCTCCCAGACAACTCTCTTTTAGACTCTTAGTGCAGATCAAAATGGTTGCTTATATATATTAGGCATTCAAACTTTAACAGCAAAAGCTCCACAGCTCAATCAACCATGCTTTACTGAGGGCATCAAACACACAAGTACAACAAAATAAAGACGTTACGCGTATTAATATCTTGAATAAATTTAACATAGCACAACTTGCTCTAGATTTTATAAGAAATACTCAAGTTTCATGACTACAAAATCATTTTTATACATGTATATCAATATATCAAGAAATCTTAACCTCAGAAAAAAAAAAAAAAAACAAATCTGAAGAAAAATTTGAGTAATATAACAAATTTATATTTGAGTTTTTTGCAATTAGAGTTGGACCCTACCAAGATTCCTCCATTAGAGTTTGGTCCAAAACAAGGATTCCTCTTTTTGAGCTAGGTCCACATGCTACAGACATTCTTTTTTAGCACAAAGTACAACTGCCACCAAACTGCTTTGCATATTCAAAAGCTTTAGATGCTAAAGCTCTCTGCGCGGATCGAAAAGTCGCAACTTGATGACTTTGTAATCAAGAAAACAAAGAATGTCAAGAAAAATCATGAATCATCCAACAATTTGCTCAAAACATAACTATAGCTGCTACAGCTTTGTTCATCGATGTAACGGAAAAGAAGAGCTTCAAAGAAAAGAAATGGAAGGGGAAGGACTAATTAAGTCTATGGGAATAATAAAACATGGCAACTTAAAAAAAAAAAAAAAACGTTCTGCAATATTTTCTCAATCTAGCTAATGAATTTCTTGTTGTATCAAACGACAGAAAATTATGAAAAACGAGAGAAACATGTATATTTTCATGAATCAGTACTGACTTGAAGAGACTCCCAAATCATGTCCATATCCAAGGAAGGCATCCTACTTAGAAGAACAGCATCAACATCCGAAAGTAACTCTTGAGTCTTCTTGCTCTCCGCCACCTCGGACCCGACTTTGCTTGGCAAGTCTAATGAACTCTCCTTCTTTCTTTGTTTGTGATTCAAATGCTTAAGGTCTGTTTGTGGTGTGGTTTCGATGGCGGTTTTTTCTTTGCATAAGGCTTGCAACTTTGCCTCCACAAGAGCAAGTGTGTTTCCACTCAAGGAGTTGTCATTGATGAGTAGTTGGTGCTTGAGATCAGGGAAATTCAGCTGCGCAAACTCTCCCCGCAGTTTGTAAGCGGCAATATCGTATGCAAACGCTGCCTCCTCAGCCTTGTCGAAGGTCCCCAACCACACCCTTGTTCTGTTCCTAGGCAGCCTGATCTCTGCCACCCATTTTCCCCAATGCCTTTGCCTCACTCCTCTATAAAGCTTCCCTTGCAGCGATGGCGATGACGATACTTTCGTGTAAAACTGATCCTGCATTCTCTTTCCAGTGTACTTCATGGACTGTGTCTTTGTGGTTCCAAGCCAGTAGTTGCCACAACTTTTGGGAGTACCACTGATGGAGTCTTGATGCATATTGAGCCATTCTAGTCCTGTTTGGTTCTGAATTTGCCGTAGTTTAGAGGCGTCAAACGGTGTAAACACCGCCGATGGCGGGCTTTTGCAGCTCCAATCCTTCCCCATAAACTCTGCAGAAGTAGGGAATGGTTCCTGCAAGAACAGATTCAAATTTGGTATAGTTGGTTGGACTTTCATCAGTCGAAAACATTAGGACATTTTTCTGTTCTACTGCTGCATTGTTATTCAACGAGGCCACAGATGCCTCGTCGGTTGAGGAAACAGATTCCGGGCTTGAAAACAACTGATCGGTCGTTGAAGATGTCGACGAAAACTCTCTTCCGATCCCGCCATTCATGAAAAATCTTCCGGCTGTATCACGGCCATACATCATTGGATCATCAGCAAATAAATGCAAACCTTTGTGACACTGATGATGGTCCTCCATAGGAATTTATTAGGATCTGAAGAGAACCAAAACTAAGTGAACAATTAAAAGGAAAAAAAAAAAAATGGTGCATATGAAGGCACCATGACTTAATTATATATGATCTAAAGACTTAGTTACCAGCACATATCATATGAGATGCTCTTATCATAATTCATATAAAAATCATAGGACCCACCTAGCACTCCAAGTAAAGAGAACATGTCCATCATCTGATCTTAATCTCTAATTTTTGGTACATTGATCTTTCATCAACTGATGAGGATAGCAGAAAAGCCATGAACCATAAGATTCAGTACCTTTGCTTTTATGACCTTTTGTGGTGTATTTTTATCAGTGATCATGTGGTTTTCTCAAACACCCCACATGTTCTTTCTCACTTTTTTTTGCTTTAATTTCTTGCTTGAATTTAATATGGCAATTGACCTGTTAATGTGAGGATTTTTTTTTTTTTTTTGCTCTTACTATAATGTTATCATATTAGTTATTTAACTAACCAGTAACAACATCACCGAAGAAAACGATGGGAGAAGTTAGGTAACTTAAGACTATGAATTTAAATTTCATTAGATGATAAACAATTGGATTCTTTTTGGTTTTTTCTTCTTTATGAGAGTCATCATCCCAAGTACTCGACCAATCTCTTTAGAGATGAGTTCATAGGTTTTTTGAGAAAACAATGTGCATGATTGTGACAAATTAACAGCTACCCTTTATTCAACTTCCAAGTTACCATCTATTACTTCTGCCATGGAAAAAGTAAATTCTATCTAACAAAACAACAAAGCTGTTGGTCTTAATTTGGATTGTTAGCATATTTTTCTCAACTTAAAATTACGACACAAGTGATTTTAATTCTAATCATTTAAAGTGGTGGGGAGGATGTTCATTTAAATGCATGTTTTAGATTAAGAACCAAATTTTCTTATAAGGTTATAGTTTGATAATTAATTCATGAAATTGGTGGCTTAGCTATGAATCATTCAGATATAATTAGTGTTTTTTGTGGCATATATATTCTAATTGGGAGTGTGTTGGACAGCAAGGTGCTCTTAAGAAAACAAAAAAGCCTTATCATCATCATAATTATTTGGAACATCATTAGGTTGCAAACTTGATGATGAACATTCTTCTATTCTTCTTCTTTTACAAAAGTGAGGAAATTGTAGGCTGTCTCTTTAGATCCAAGATTGATTAAACTAAGGAAAAGAATTAGGTGACAGATAATTTTGTTCGAGCATTGAGATAACCATACATAAATCTCGATGCAGAATCCAAGGGATTATGGCAAACGTGTCAAATGTGTGCATCGAAAGTGTGTCATTCAACTTTCTTCTTTAAACAAATGGTGATGAAGAATCCATGGAAGCAAGTATACCATATTTGGCTTTTCTTCAAGTGCCTTTTGTGATAGGCTAAGGGCACATTATACCAAATTCCTCTTGCCAAGCATGAAAAAGCACAATGTCTACATGATGAGATCATTAATTAATATTTTCAATTCCAAATCAAAACACATGTCTTTTAATTATTAATTTATCCTTAAAATCCAATAATGTCATTTTGAGTCTTCAATTACCTTGAATGTTTACATCATAGTAGTAAATTTGATTGAGAAGCAAAGCAAGCAAAACTAGCTAAAAACACAAGGACCACCACAGCACAATTGATCTCTTTGGTCTTTTGGCAGTTTTAACAGGTACATATATACTACATAGTGACTTGCACATGGTGGATTCTAATAAAAAAGAAAAGTGACCCTAGAAATGTAAACCTTCTCTTTTGTACTTTCTAAGAAGAAAAGAATGAACTTGCATTAATAGAACTTATGATCTAGCCAACCAAAAGTAATAAAGAAGTCAGTTTTATTTATTTTTAAATAAGGAAACAAATTAATGAATTAATTAAGATGTTAGATAGGTCAGAAACTGTTAATTCCAAGTCTAGATTCTGTGTCTCATGAAATATATATGAAGCAGACATTGCAAGGACTTGGTAGTTAATTATATATACATAAGCCGTTTTTATAATTATATAGATTCCAAAATGCATGGATGGGGATGGTATTGCTTGGTTGGCCAGCTTCCTCACCTATCCCAATTTCTTACGTTTTTTTTTTTAAAGTCTTCTTACAGCTATCTTAATTACTCTTATTACTTTCTTATAATTATGTATTTATTTATTATTTTTAATTTGTTTTTATTCTCATAGACATATATACATACATGCTATGACTTAATTTAATATTTGTCCCTAGAGATTATATTGTTTCAGTTTATCATAACACGATCTCTAGAACACAAGGCTTTTTATTATGTAAATAGTATGAGTGTTTTCAGACTAGCTAGATAGTCGATTTTGTCACTTTGTTATTGTTGAGCTTCATGTTAGTGGTTGCGATTACTTAAAAGTTGAAAGTATAATATTTCTTCATTATTCTTTATTTGATAATTTTTGATAATTTTCTTTCTTTTGACATGAAATATGCAAAGATTGTGGCTTTCAAAAGATGGAGGAAATTGCAAGCCAAAAATGGAGGAAATTAAAAATATATGGTCCAAACCAATTGAGTGACCCAAATGTTTGGTATGGTGTCAAGGGCGACCCATGAAGTTTTTTTTCAGCCCTGAGCTAAATTATATGTATGATTGAGATATCAATTTGCGATCAATTGTGATTGAGCTAGCTATAACTTAATGCATGAGTTAGTCGCACAATTATGTTATTATCAAGGAAAGACAAAAACTAAAAACTAGTCGCGCAATTATCTAGGTAAGAATGGAATTCATATCAATAGTTGGTTGGCATGTTAGAAGTGAATTATTGTCTCTTAACTAATGACATGAGTTCGAGCCCTTGGACTGAAAACACAAAAGTTAGGAGCTTCCCTTACTTCTACGGTGTGCGGACTCGAGACAAACTTGAAGTAATTAAATAATCCGAAAATTCTTGAATAATGAGTACATGGTTAAGACTAAAAGAACGAATTTTTTTTTTTACTAACAGACATAAATTGCTATCTATTAATGTATTGGGTCACATTGTCAAAAATATATACATTTCCTACACAATTATTGTAGTCATTGAATCATGTGTGTGATATATATATATATGTATAAACACACTACGCACATTTTATTTGGGTGGGCTTATTATTTTGTTAGGGTAAAAGTAAAAGAAAAATGATTAAATGGGCGCCCACATTTTAAAGAATGTTTTAAAAAAGACAAAAAAAGTCAAAAATAAATTAAAAAATAAAGTTGTCTGACTCAAAATTTTTTTCTTCCAAATTTGTTATTTTATCATTCTCCAACGTAAAAAATAGCACCAACTATTTGACCAAATAAGCCCAGGCTTATAGAAATATTTTTAATTTTTTTTGATGGGATAAACGCATGCATAAAGGGAGTCCAAAAAAAAATTACCTTGGGTTGTAGTCCAAAAAAAATACCGTGTATGATGTCTAGAAGTAAGAAGTCAGTTTGAACTTCGACAGGGCAATTGTTTCTTTCTTATCAAAAACGATGTGGTCCACATTTCCATCGAGTCCGCGCCTGTTTATATACCAACTTATTAATCTCCTTGACCAACAAAAATATGCAACGGAATACGCTTTAGATTTTTTTTTTTCCAATAAGAAATCTATTTAATTTGGAGGTGACAATTTGAGTCATCATGTCACAAACGAGTCCTATATTTCGAGTCACTCATTTAGTTAGGTTTTTTTTTTTTTTTTTTTGATAACTAGTCACTCATTTGGTTGAAAAATCAAGTTAATCGAATAACGGCATGTATATATACACACCTTTTTCTCCATATGCATATGGCGTGTTACGGTATTGTAGATTCATGTACTGAACTTCTATTTCTTGAATCTTATTGAGAAGAGTTGGTTAATTTGTTTCTAATAAAAAAAACTTCTTTTTATTTTTGAGAAATGGAGACAACCTATAGCTAAAAAGTTGTATTAATCACAAAGTCAAAATACACTAGCGGGTTGTTGAAGATAAGCACTAGCAAAAATCCCATGCTCGCGCATGCATGTGTGGAGCGACGGGTCATGATTTTCCGTTCAAGGTGAAATGTTGAAGATATAAGTGAGACTTCACATTGAAGTATATAAGTAATATACCCCTCTTAATTAGTATTGAAGGCTTTTGAATTAAAAACCAACAATGACTTAAAGGAGGTTAAGTTGGAGACAATATTGGTACCGATGAAAATCCACGAGCTTGCATCCACATGTGCATTATAGCCGGGAGAATTTTACTTGGTATCATAGCACATAGTTCAGATGGGACCTAAGAAAAAAAAAACCTTGAATCATGACTTTCGGTCTAAAGTGGATTTGTTGAAGATGTGTGGGCTAAAAGGTTTAATCCCTCATCGATTAAGTATGATTTCATAAAGAAATACACAAGTGATTATCTCCTCCTAAGAGTATTGAGGCATTTTGAATTAAAATCACATACTTTAAAGTTAAAGGTGGTTAAGTCTCCTATTTACTGATCTTATATATATATATATATATATATACACAAACACCGAAAGAGCCAAAACAACAAAACATCCTCCATCAAAAACTTGTCATTAGTTATATAATAATAAAGGTATAATCTATATATATAAACAAACAATTAATATCATCAGTACATGGAGAAAAAAGAATATTATCAAATAAAAAAATAAGAGATAGCTTGGACATATTCTTCCTTTTGTGTATAGTTATTTTATTTGATCAAATTAACAATATCGTTGTAATGGTTCCAAACATAACTTAAAATAAACAAAATATTGTCTCATTGTATATTAAGTCTAATTGTAATATTGAATGTGCCTATCCTTAGAAAAAAAATATAAAATGCAATTACGTACATACAACTATGAAACGCACACGAACAACAACATCAACATAGCATCAGTTCCAAATTAATTGGGGTCTACTATATGAATTAAGTTCTTTCATTATGCTCGATTAAAAGCAATTGATGATGAACTTTCCAAACCATTCAAGTCTCTCTTAATTAATGCGTCTCAAGTTAATTTTGGTTTACTCTTACCTCGTAAATTTCTTCAATTTCTATTGAGTCAAGTTTTCTAGTGATGAGATTTATAGACCATCTTTGCAGGTGACCAAACCATCGTAAAAGAACTTAGTACATGTTATACTTTCCACAAACTCCAAAACACTCAAATAGGATCACCGATGGAAAAGTTATGAATTTTCCAATAGGGCCCTCGACTAGGCGAACTTTATTTATTTTGAATTGAAAAACTTCTCCAAATCAATATTTTTGCAATTAAATATTCAAAACTCAACAACCCCATGAAATCACTCGATACCAATATTAAAATATTTTCACAACCCGTGGAATCAAATTAGATCAAAACCAATAATCCATTCATCCTAAAAACCCAATGTAAATCAATATCAATCATAAAACATCTCCAAAATAGTTATCAACTGAATCAATTAGTTCAATTCATCAAAACCCAAACCAACGTCGATGGAATTTATTCTAAATTGATCCAAATGAACCCAATACATCAATTAACGATGATTTATATCAATTTCCATTAAAAAACCTTGTGAAAGAAATCGAGAAATTGCGAGAATTCAAATTGAATCGAGGAAAATGTTCAACATTGAGTATTTACTAAATTACGGGTCGAATACCTCGTTTACCTGAAACTTAGCTTTTGACACGTGATGCTCTACGATTTTGAAACTTAACTAAATTGAGAAGGTTTGGAAACAATAGAAAGCATTTGTTTTGTTGAAAACAACGAATGTTTTGATTTTGATTTTCAATTTATATACAAATCTTCAGTTGCTTGTCCTACTTAATTTTTTTATTTATTAATTTTCAAAATTCTTATTTTGACGTGTTTTGGCTTCCTATGGTTGTTTTCAAGCCAATTTCTCATCGAAGAAAAATCGTCCATCTTCATAAAATATATCAATAATTTTGGTTACGAACTAACCATACTAAAATTTTTTGGACCAAGTAAAAGACTAAATTGAGAAGGTTTGGAAATCTTTATGTGAGGAAACAATAGAAAGCATTTGTTTTGTTGTTATCGAACAACTAATAATTTATTTTCAAAAGAAAGCACTTGCAACCCCGAGTATTTGATTTTGATTTTCATGAAATAAGCATTCATTACACAAAAATAATTTTTGAATTATATATATACAAACTAGGATACTTAAATCTCAAATTAACCCGAAAATATTTAATCGACCTTCGAATCAAGTTTATGAAATTCTCAGATGTCACACTACATGTATTTTGTAATCATTGTTTAAGTACACATTCAACATGATGACAAAGGCTCTATATAATAAAGGGGTTCTTTCTCCTGTAATAGACACACCAAGTTGAATATTGAAATATCTACATTCTCAACTTTAGCTAGCTCTCTTCTCTCTTGTCTTCTCTTCTTTACTTGTAATAATAGTTCTTAGACTCTTAGTTTATGCCTTCATGCTTAAGTCTCTAGCAAGTTTAACTTTGTTTGCAACAATATATATTATATACATATATATACTGTATACATACATGAAAATTCTATAATGGAGAACAAATATTTAATGAACCCCTCAAAAATAATTTCCTTGCAAATATGAACCAAGTAAATTATTTATATGTCATTCTAGCAAAAACTTTTTGTTCAAAATTGTAAGTAATTTTCGAATTCAAGAGTGTATTTATTGCATTTTTACCCATTTTACCTTTATACAATTTAAACATTTATGATACTTCAATTCTTCAATTCATTTAATGTTAAATAACATATATGTAAATTACACTCGCAATTAAAGTTGCTTTAATTTTTGTGTCCTTGCTTTAAACAACTTATATAAATGACCAGATGGAGTAAATGTGTACAAGCTACATTGTTTTTTCTTCGATCATTTGCTCTTTTAAGCAAGTAATAATACCAACCCTTCTAATGGCCCACAGTATACGTATACATTTCTTTCATTAGTTTTTAGTCACATGCTCCTCCGTTTATTTATAAGTGACTTTTTAGTCACTTTGAAATATTTCACGATATCTGTCATTTGATAGTTTCAATACTCATTAATTACTTAATTGACTTTTATACCCTTCATAGAAAAAAAATCTATTAATTACACATTAATAATTAGTGTATAGGTGGGGTTAGGAAAAATAAAAAGTGATTTAATCATTTAATTGTCACTTTCTCTCATTAAAATAATTAAATAAATTTTTTAAAATTATGAACAATCTTAAAACGACACTTAAATAAAAATAGATGGAGTATATAACTCTAGACATGTGATGATGCGCATAAAGTTATAATAGTAAAAGTCATTTATGAAAAGTGCAAGAGACTGAAAGAAAAGTGCACCAAAGTCGAATCATTTCTTGTTAATTCATTCATCATTTTTTCTTTACATTTACACATCTATTATCTACCATACCTCTCAATTCCTAACTAGCTTAATGGAATGTCTTAACTAGCCTGTCAACTAAATTCTCTTATTTAATTAGCTCAGTTAGTATTCATTTTCATCCTAATTAATTAGACTATAACGTTAATTTAACTTGGCGTTCTTCTTTTTTGCTTTACTTTATTTACTTAATTAATTATTATAAATGGTGTTTCTTTCACGACCCTTTCTAAATTTGAACTTATGATCTTAGACGCCATAACAAAATATATATTAAGTTTTAATTATCATCGTATTGTGCTCGAATTTATTTATTTATGTATCCCAACTACTATAAGAAATAAATATACACTCGATGATTGATGCGACTGACCTCATCGAAAATAAAGTCTGATCAATATTAATGTCATCAATTTGTTCTTATTTACTTATCAATTAAGTGCAGCTTTTCATGACACATGAGTTTCGTGCTAAACCTTTTTTTTTTTTTTGAAAAAAAAAAAAAAGAGTTTCTTAGTTCAAATGACTTATCAAATGTTATGTATATATATGTACTATGTATATTCAATTTTAATTCCATATATAAGCCAAAAGTGAAAGATGAATTTTAATTAATTAATATATTAATTATAACTACCTTTTATATGGGCCACATCGATATTTGTCAATATGTTTTTTGAAGAAGAAATCGCTTCAATATATACGAATAGCAAATTAAATATATTTTATATGCACAAGTCAAATACGTTTTTGATGTATACTAATACATATGTGGTCTAAACTTTATAGTTTAGAGAACTTTAATTAATTACCTTTCTGAAAATTGATGCGAATCGTGAAATAAAATTAGTATATTTTATCTATATTTTTGAAGTTAATTAATTAAGTTCTATTTTAAAATAATACGCATCGGGCCTAAAAAAACAATACGTACCATTAGCTATACTATCTACTCTTGTTGGATTATAAAACTTATCTTTTGGAAGCAAAAGTTGTGCTTCACCATTAATTTCCATGCCCAATTAACCCCCACCAAAATCAACGCACGTATATCAATATAAGTACTTAAAAAAAAAAAAAAAAAAATGTTAGACTAAGCAGGGTAGTTGTGCATGGACTCAAATAATTAAAATGACTTAAATACCCTCTGTATAAATCTATTATTTTCTTCTACAATCCACCCCCATACGTTGCTTCCGAATCGTGACGACATCCCCATCGACATCGCTGTGACCACCGGCCACTAATAGCACCTCCATCATCATCCATCAACGCCGGCTAGACTCTCCCTCTCTCTCGGCTAGATCTGGCCG
Organism: Stephania yunnanensis; assembly: GCA_039657365.1. Taxonomy (NCBI): domain Eukaryota; kingdom Viridiplantae; phylum Streptophyta; class Magnoliopsida; order Ranunculales; family Menispermaceae; genus Stephania; species Stephania yunnanensis. Next base: position 9,536,935 of record CM077582.1, read on the forward strand.
GGAGAGAAAGAGAGTTTTTAATTACACTCTTTGTGTGTGAAACTGTTTTATCTTTTTCTATTTTGGTGAGTGTTTTGATTTCTCTAAAAGCTACATAACAAGGATGAGAGGTATATGTAGCCTTTCTTCATACACATTCTATGTTTGAGATGTCTTTTTCAAACCCAAACACTCCTCTCTCGCAATTGCTCTTTTCTCTCATGATTCTCCTTGGCTCATCTTCCATGAGACACTTTAGAAGACAACAATTTTGAGAAAAAGAAGAAGAAATTTAGCAAAATAGGTGAAGATTCCTTGACGACGACGACGACGACAACAACAACAACAACATAAAATGTGTTGTGAGCTTTTGTATATTTCAATTTTAATCACATATACTCGGGAGATGACGGCGGTCTAGAGAGCGATCAGCGGCGATCGGCGGCGACGATCGGGCATCTATGGCTATGGCGGTGAAAGTGGAGGAGAAGTGGCTGTGAAAGGGGTGGAACTGTGGAAGTGGTTGTATTGATTTTAGGGGTAAGGGTAATTAGATTTTTTATTTAGATAGGTATCATAAATTACTAGTAAAAACTATATGAGTGTGGACCAAAAGAGTCCAAACAAATTTTTTATTTAATTAAATAAGATCAATAATAGATTAACACCAACATCGTTACGGTGAGACTCAAATGATTTTTACTAATCATCACTCAATTATATAAAAAGACATAATTATCATGGTTTAAACAAAAAAAAAAAAAAAAAAAGGACAAGCTAATTAAAGGGACCATTTAGAAATAAAAGTTGCATATATTTAGGAAAAGACCATACAAAGGGGGCAAAAAGGGCCGGCCAATAAGATGCTTCCACATCAGCAAGACGACGATTCTAAATTAAGTAATTATTATTAATAATGAAATGAGGGGCACTCATCTTTTGTGATTAAAAGAAGTTGATGAAGGGCTTAAATGCATAAATAAGTGGCTTAATTAGCTGTATAGTGAAGGTTTTGTCTTGAAGTCTTAATTAAGCTTGGTTGCATGACCAAATCCATTGGCCTTGGCACGTGTAAATTAAGATAAGTTTCTTAATTAGTTGAGGCATGTCTCTTAGTATAATATGATTATATAAGGGGCATAACAACTCCATGATCAGACGATATGTTTAATTTGTATGGTCTCTCATCATTAATTTTAACTTATCAGGGTTATTATTAAAAAGGATGCTAGCTAGTTGTGATTTTAAACAAATGCTTAATTTCTTTTAAATGAAAACACACCACTCTAGACAATGAACCAATTTTAATTTTATCATCACCACTTTTTACTAATCAGTAGCAACCATGTCATATAGTATACGACATTTTGGCATTATTTATAATTATTGTATATGAGTATTTATTATACCGTAATCGCAACAAAGCATTAATTAATTAAAGCCCTTTCTCTTTTCATTAATGAATAATATTACTTTAAAACCCTCATCCTCGTACATAAAATTAGTGAAGCTACCTCCTACATAGTGCATAATACACGTATTAATAAAAAATAATAACCGTTTGAATTTTAATTACTTTGTCTATAAATATTGCTCTGATCCTTGTTGAGTGTGCATGGCCGATTAGAATTGTATTGGAATGTATAGCAATTACATCCATGCGTACCGAAAGTAGGTCACCTACACTTTCAAAAGTTACCAAAATATCTAGCTAATTAAAGAACCTATTTTTTCAAAATATCTCAAAGGCTTAATTATAGAATATGTTTTTCTAACCTACTTTTGGGCACTGCCAACTAGACACTATTGGATATGTGTGATGTGCAATGCATCTCGAGATATGTTGTTCGTACCTGTCAAAGTGTATTGCGCAGTGCTCATTTGACGAATTCTCAACGTGGGTTACTTTAGCAAGCTCATAAATTATAATAGCATAATAATTGTGCAAAGAAAATGATACCATTGCTTTGATATTGGAACGTGTCACAATTAAGTAACGAGACAACAACAGTACCTTATGTTGTAAATTGGATGACCCTTTAACCAAGCTTATGAATGATCACATTGTCAAGCATGACTCTCACATTGAATTGTAACATCAAGCATGACTTCTACATTGAATGTAACTTGTACACTCTACATAACTTGTAGTCAACTCCAATGTATAATCACTTATCCATGTATTGTCATGTAACTTGTAATCTCTCCAATGTACACCAACTCTTCCATGTATTGTCTATGTTGCTTGTGATGTGTTGTATGACTTGTGGTGTATGTATAACTTGTACACATTGAATAAGTACAATTATCATCATCACCAAATGGCCTATATAAAGGGTGCCAACTCCATTGTAATTCACACACCAATGTTGGAATTGAAATCTCTACATTTCTCAACTCTAGCTCTCTTCTCTCTTGTCTCCTCTTCTCTACTTGTTATAGTAGTTCTTAGTTTATGCCTTCTATACTTAAGTCTCTAGCAAGTCTAACTTAAGTTCTAGTTGGTTTAAAACTTAGTTTACAACACGTTATCAGCACGAGCTTGCTCTAGAATTAAGGAGATCTTGAAGTTCAAGAAGGCTTGTTAAGGAGACGAAGCTAGGAAGGTATAACTTTTATTATTTAAATAAGTTCGATTTATTTCTATATAATCATGGTTGCTTCCTTTTATTACATGCATCACTTCTATATGCATATTTTATTCATATACCATGCATTATAACGTCACCGATTGCGAAAGTATGCTATGTAGTTGCGTCTTGTACGATCTTCTACATCAGAAATCAAAAGTCAATGTGTGACATATAGTTTTTCTCTTAAAACTACAAACGATTAGTTATTGTTCTATTCTTGATTTTATAATACAAATAATGTTATAAGTTTGAGTTGATAGTGGGTAAGCCTTGTCCCCGGTAAAGCTAAACATTGAAAGGGAGACGGGTTATCCCGTTCGAGGAGGCATGGTATTAAGGAGACTATGTCTCGCCACCCAACCTGGAGGTTATCCCACCAACTCATACGAATAATACATTTTGTTTATTAATGAATCAAGTTGTGAACATATATTTAATCATATGTTATGTTTTTACATAAAAAGGGGAAAACTATTTTATATTAAATTTATTTTCAAAATATTATTCAACCATAGTTGAATTTGTTGCCTTATTATATTACCGACAAGAATTACTTGTCATGGTAATTAGATACTACAATTTGCTAATAAAGCATATATGCAAAACTGTATGTTATACACAATCATTCGCCAATTTCTCTTTAGAGATTTGAAAAGTGAATATTTCACTTTATATATATTTTCACCTTATGGAGTTATATATATACATACCAAAAAGGTAATGCTCCAAAAGCTCAAAATGAGTAATTTGAGTCTCATGCTACAAAATTTAATCGATCAAATATTAATTATAATTCCACAATTTTAATTACCTCTATGTTGAGGCTATGTGGAAATATGACTGATGAGACAATAAAGAGGTCACGTGGCCCGCCTCGATTAATTGTTGCAACAAATATCGAGTGCGCACGTCAATCCAATAAATATTAAGGATTGATTTCTTGTCTCATGGTAGTTGAGTAAAATAATGAGATATTATAAATATAATAACGCTCCCGTCCAATTAGTTCAGCTTCAAATTAAGAAGCATATGTTGCATATAATGATCATGATCGCAATAATAAATTTATGGACGTGGAAAAGGCGAAAATATCAGGTAAAGGTCGTATTGACAATTCCACAAAAAATTGGAACAAAAGTGGTGCACCACTAGAAAGGGAAAATAATTATTGACAATGAGCGCTCATAATTATGATATTTTTTGGTCATATATGAAAGGCTATTTTGCCTAAATATTGTTATATATATACCCGAATATTTTTTTGACCTTTACCATGCCTTCAAAATCAAAGGCAAAATATTATGAATTTTATCATTGAAAATGGCTCGATAAAACAAGCACTTCAAGATGTGTTTAAATCGTGACCTAAATATAGACGATGAGTTTATATCTGGTGTATCGTGCTACATACATGTACATTATGATGTAAAAATGAATATTTCTCGAATTCGAACTTAGCGGAGGCTAATGTTCAGACAATATCGGGTACAACAATTTTATTGTTAATGTCTTATTCAGAAGAAGTCTACTCAGAATAATAGAAAATTTATCTATATGATTTAATCTGAGTATAATATTCCCGGCTTTAACTTCTGGAATATATAAGACACATTAAAACGAATGTCGTCATAAATCAAATGACATTCTTAATGTGAAAAAATCTATTTGATTATCCATAATCATCAATAATGCGAAAATATCATAAATTCGCACGGACATCTTTTATCGAACTGAGTTTTTTTATCAGCTGGAGATTATCTCAAGGCAAATCAATAGGAGACTTATATTGATTTAACTCTCCATTAATCATATTATAAGATGCCTTGAATCCCTGATAGGGAATTTATTTATAGCAAGTTTTGCTAATTGTGACTTTGATGAAGCAATTTTCCCACCATTAGGGAGAGATATAAGCCAATTCAAAAGGAATGGCGTGAAATTGCTTGAAACACATCAAATTACATTAAATTTGTTGTATTATGATCCATGTATAAATTAATATGAACTTGAAGTTCAAAGGATCATTCAGTAGCAACAAATTATGAATCAATTACTTGATGCAAGTATTATATACAAAAGAGTGACAATTATATGCTTAAGCATTAAATGGTTCATATAGAAAACGATGTCCATGTGCAACAAAATGCACAAGATGTCTCACCCATGTGAACATGAGGGGGAGAATCAAAATGAGTTATTGGTTAGTGCATTGCACTCTTTTTCCCTTTGCTAAGGTTTTATCCCACTGAGTTTTCCTTGCAAAGTTTTTAATGAGGCAATTCTAACAATATTAAAACTCTTTATCAAGGTTGGTTAGTGTATTGCACTCTTTTTCCCTTTGTTAAGATTTTATCCCACTGGGTTTTCCTTGCAAGGTTTTTAATGAGGCAATTCTAACAATATTAAAACTCTTTATCAAAGTTGATTAATATGAGAGCAATGTGTATCATTATTATGCTCCGTATAAAAAAAAAAAAAAAAAAAAATTATGAGAGCAATGTACTCTTTTTCTTATACTAGATTTTTTCCGACATGATTTTTCTAGTAAAGGTTTTAATGAGGCATATATATATTCTCTCAAAGTGTATCAATGTGTTGCACTATTTTCCTTAGCTTTGGTTTTGTCCCATTGGGTTTTCCGAGCAAGGTTTTTAATGAGGCAATCAACAATATTATACTACAAATCAAGATTGACGAGAACATTGTACTCTTTTTCCTATACTAGATTTTTTCCCACAGGGTTTTTCTAGTACAGGTTTTAACGAGGCATATTCTCTCAGCAAGTGTCATCCAAGGGGGAGTGTTGTAAATTGGATGACCCTTTAACCAAGCTTATGAATGATCACATTGTCAAGCATGACTCTCACATTGAATTGTAACATCAAGCATGACTTCTACATTGAATGTAACTTGTACACTCTACATAACTTGTATTCAACTCCAATGTATAATCACTTATCCATGTATTGTCATGTAACTTGTAATCCTCTCCAATGTACACCAACTCTTCCATGTATTGTCTATGTTGCTTGTGATGTGTTGTATGACTTGTGGTGTATGTATAACTTGTACACATTGAATAAGTACAATTATCATCATCGCCAAATGACCTATATAAAGGGTGCCAACTCCATTGTAATTCACACACCAATGTTGGAATGAAATCTCTACATTTCTCAACTCTAGCTCTCTTCTCTCTTGTCTCCTCTTCTCTACTTGTTATAGTAGTTCTTAGTTTATGCCTTCTATACTTAAATCTCTAGCAAGTCCAACTTAAGTTCTAGTTGGCTTAAAACTTAGTTTACAACACCTTATATATATTTTTTTTGAATATTTCTTTTTCTTCTTTCTTTTGTTAGAGTTGGACTTGAAAGAAAGTACTTTACATGTAGTTGTTTCAGAGGCAAACACATAAATAAAGTATAAAATACAGTGCATGAGATATATATCCAAAGTAAAAATTAATTAAGTTGGAGTGCAAATTAACTAGGAGTTGGGCTTATTAAACTTGATAAAGCGTGACGTGCTTTAGATGGGTCGTGGATTGCACGTTAATTAACTGCAATTACTCAGCAAATTAAGGACCGAACTAGTAATAAATAATGGAATATTGGAATGCCTAACTGGGCTCCTCCTTTTTCCTTTTATCTTAAAACCCTTTTAGTTGTGGGTTCTATTTTAGGAGTTAGGAAGATTTTGTGGAGCTAGTCTGAGGTGCTTTTTGAACTAGCGACTTTGTTGCAATATTGCCACGTTGTCTAGAAGAGGACAGCCAAGTGCTCCACCTCATCTGTGTAGTAAGGTCACATTGTTATGTTGTAAACTTACGTCGTATCCTACCTTAATGTTACCGATGTGTTATGATAGATTGAAACAATGTAACAATGTAATCTCTTGTGACGAAAAACATACATTTTAAGTTTTAGTTAATTTGTTTAGGGTGCGTACGAATTAGATCCAATACAATTATGGTCAATTTGTAATTCAATCCAATTATTGCAGATTGAGAAATCACAATTTAATTCAGTCCAGTCCATTTATTTAATTCGTTAATTCAACTTGATCCAATTTACTAAATACAAACTGAATTAAATCAAGTTATGCAGATTGATAATTATAAATAAAAATAAGGAAAATGCTAGAATGACACCAATAATGACACCCTAAGTAACGTCCCTATGACGTGATGAGAGCAACATAGTTTTTGGTGTATAACACGCGCTTGTGTATCTCGAAGCGCGCACAACAGTTCCTATAAATGTGGACTAGCACGCCATGTCACATTTTTATGTCGGACCCATCCGCCACGTCATAAGGGTGTCACTTGGGATGTCATTCTAGCATTTTCCAATAAGAAGATTTTCGAATATAACTTTTAATTCAAATATATTAGTTTTAACATTTTTATATTTATTTGATTAGGTAGCTTTAAAATATGTTTTTGAATATGAAAAGGATTAACTTAAGTTGGGAGACTTAAAAAAAATAAAATAAAGTTAAGTTGCAAAAATTAAAATTTTTAAATGTAAATGAATAAATAATAGATAAAGGAAGATGTTAAATATACTAAAATTGGGCATTTAATCATGCATATCATTTGATACACCTCAAATGCGTATAGTCAAATTGGGTGCTCAAAGTGGGTACCTCAATTCGGTGTACCTACTAAAGAGCATCGTTTGATACACCTCGAATGTATATAACTAAACTAGGTGTTTAAAGTGGCTACCTCAATCATTTTTCATAGATAAATTAGTGGCATAAAAATAATAAATCCCATTTAAATATAGTTCAATATTTTAACAATGTAAATTCTCCCTATCGCGCCATACACGTGTGTGCAAGCTAGTGGATTTTCACCAACATCGATATTGTCCCCAACTTAATAACCACTTTCAACTATTAGTGTAAGATTTTAACTTAAAAGGATTTGATACTAGTTAAGAGAAGATATAATCATTTATATACTTTCAATATGAAATTTAACTTATTTGATGTGTGACTATTACTTCGGTCACACATTTCTAATAAGAAATATATATGTGTATATATAATATATTGTATATATATATATATATATATATATGTTAATTGAATCGAATTGCGCATTGAATCCACGGATTAAGGTGTATTTTTCCGTATCTGACCAATTGATTCAGGATTGGGTACTATAGAAATCTGAAATTTTACATAAGTCTGACATGATCCAAGCCGATTGTAGGCGGGTCGTCCTGATCATCAACCGAGCACTAAGCTCGAAGGGCAGAGAGTTGACCTCTTCTAGGAGCAACAGCTAATGACCTTGCTGGGCATGCTACAAAATTTATTACAACTTTGATATATCGAATTTACTTTGGTACAACTTTATTTTTCCATATGCTATCAATTAATTAAACTTCTTGTTTTTATTTGTGATTCAGTTTCTTTCTCCCATCAAGATTTCAACTTCTTTATTTGATTCTTCTTCTTCACATTGTGTGGCTGACATAGAGAGAAAGGTATGTTGTACTTGTATGACTTTTCAAAAGAAGATGCACAACAATGTCTTGTACATAAATCTAATAACGTTCTTATTGGCTAATGGAGGTGAGAGTCTGATCAGACTAGGACTTGGGAGTTCCATGCTTTATACATAGTGGGGTAATTTGACTTTCCATTTTTAGTGATACACCCCCTTTGGATGCTTTAGTCCATCATTTCAATGTAGGAATTGATGGTTGAGATAAGAGTTTGTGACATTGATTTTTTTTTTTTGGTCGTGACATGATGTTGCCTGTAGAGATATCAATTCGTGTCGGTTAATCGTAAATGTTTCGTCGTAAACAAGTTATGACTCTTATAATGTAAATTTATTACATGACATGATTATTAATTGTGTTAATCATTTTCGTGTATAAGTGGATCGTTTTAAACATGTATTCGTGTCACTCATTTATTAAATATTGTATTTAAAATTTTTATTTTATTTAAACTTTTATAATTTGATTACTACTTTTAAAAATATATCTAAATGATTAAATTCGAACAAATATACTAAAATAGTCAATAAAATATAATGTAGTTGTATATAGTCATTAATTTTACTTTATTTTTTCATTCAAGCCTTTATTACTCTTAATAATAAAGCAAAAATGACCGATAATAGTAACATAAACAAAATTATAAAAATTATTTAAAAAAATCTAAATTTTACTTTAGTGAAAAGTTTTATTTTTTCTTAATAAATAATTATTAATAAAATCTAAAATATAAATAATATATTAAAAGTAAAATGAATATTTCCTCTCAAATATAAAATAAAATATGATAAAAGAGGTGACTCGTTTATTAACCGTGTATAAACGTGTTAACATGTTTATAACCTAGCACCACTTAAGTCAAGCCCACGACATGTTTATTACGTGTCGTGTTAATCGTTTCATGACCCAAATTACAAGCCCTAGATGTTGGTTATAACAATATTAGGCACGTGGACAAATGAGCAGGCACATTATCGTTGGCTAAGATCTTGAAATCATAGCAAATAAGCACTTTTCAAAAGTATGTGAGCACTATTTAGCAAAGTTTTTCACCCTTTTTATTTTTTCTTGATTTTCGAAAAAAAACACTAAAGTCTCCACTAGTTCAAGCCCACATAAAAAATGATTTTTTGAGTCTATTGGGCCCATTAAACTCACTTAGACCTAGGCCATATCCCACCTTAATTTTATGAGTCTACTATCACTCCAACATCACAGCAACTGAAATTGGTCATTAAGAGCTTATAATCAAGACAAAGAATGATGCTTTTTAAAGAGGTGGAGGTTGCTTCTCGCGAGACAAACTGTATCGAGGTAGACATTTGACTTCAATGCATCACCTTTAAAAAAATCCAAATTCAACCTAAAGATTCGAAACCACACTAAAATTCAACCTAAGATTGAAAACCGCAACTAAATCATGAAAGGCGACAAAGGTTTTTGTATTTGGTGAAGATCAAGAGACATGAAAAAGAGGGTCTAAAGCTGGGATTCAATTTTAGATTATTGGCAAAGCTCTGAACTAAAAACTACGCATTGGCAAAGCTGCAGTGGCCTTGTGAAGATCGGATAATTATAAACATAAGATCAAATACCATACTACAACTATTTCATCTACAGAAATTTATGGAAATGAGCAACTATGCTATAAATTATAATGCCTGATCTAACTACACCAGCCATGCATACACATCTGTAGTAGCTAAATCTGCAAGAACTAAGAAAAGCAATATGTAACCATTGCAAAGCTCAATGTTATTATTGTTGAGATGTGTTAACTGAAATAATAGTCCCACATCGGATAATTGAAACTTCATAACGAAGAATATAAGTGATACCTTAACTAGTACTGAGACATTTTGAGTTAAAACTCCACACTTAAGAGTTGAAGGTGATTGAGTTGGGAATAGTATTGGTACTGACAATGCACTATAGGTTATGCCAAGTTTAACTACATCATATGAATTAATGAATCAAGCATATCAAGGTACACTCCAATAGTCCAATAGGATCTGATTTCACTGCAAAATTATCCATGTAGCCCATGAAACTCTTTCTTAAATTGAAGCAAAGCAGTCTCCATTCAAGGGTATAACCAATAATTGGTGCTTACAGTACAAGTTGACAGAAACTCAGACTAGCAATGGATTGATAAACATCTTATGGTTTTTGAAATCTAGGTACAGAAAGCCAACTAATGATTTTGAAAATCTTGACTGCAAACGTTTAAAGCATATGCAATGAATGAAGAGACACAAACAAGTCCATCTCATATGGTTTCAAAAAGAATACATCCCACATGTTTGAAGAATCAAACATTAATTCTAGCAGAACAAGATATGTTTTGAACTTCAAAGTTCTAATATCTCATATAGAGCTACAAAATAAAGATAAATCTTTGATTGCAATTAATTATTTAAATCCTAGAAGCCTAAGATTTCATCCATTAGAGAACACCTTGCTCACCTATTTGTTTCGAAAAGTTGTTCGACAAAAGTTGGATACGTTTGATAGTACAAAACCCTTAACCGAGCAGGGCACTGAACCAGGTTCCCTTCGACCTTATGACAGCACTCTTATGGAGTTGAGCTTTCTAGAGTAGTGGTCAGGGCCGTCAGGCCCTCCCTTCTCAAACACTGAAAATTACATCTACTACTGACCATAAATTTTTCATAAGCTGTTTCACGAAGAATTTTATGAACAACCATCAATCACCAATTCCTTCATTTACTTATAGATAATTTTATTGAAGAATTCCCATAATAATGGACCAACAAAAGAAATCCGTTCGTCAACTCAAGAATGCCTTTGCTTGGCTTTTAGGATAATCACTAGTGTCAAATAAGGGAGCACTTCTCACTTCAGCTTATCTGTCTTAATTCAGGTTTCTTTAGAGTTCATCGCCTCTTCAATTTCTTCTAACAGTAGGTGCTGTACTTTTTCCTAAAGGGCCTGTCTAAACATCTTTCTTGCAAATGTTTCTGATATTCAATTATCAATTCAACCACAAAAATCAATTCTACCAAAAAAAAAAAAAAAAAAAAAAAAAATCAAGAGCTAGTACAGAAGAAATGCTTTTCAAGTAGGCGTCGATGCACTATAAATATTCTTAATCTCAACAACCAAGCTTTCTAATGCCAATGCACGCAGAGTCTAGTTATAAAAAGCAATAATTCTAGGCTAAGCTCCCAAGTAAGTAATGTCAAGTGAGGTTCAACCATCACAAAATAAGAACCACTCTAGGATTCAAGGGTGACTAAAAGATAGCATTACCAGGTAAGAAACGTAAATGTACCATCAAAATAGTAATAACATAAAAATAAAAGTGATTCCCACAACTGGGATACCAGCTCCTCTCTTGAAGAGGCCATATCCATCATTAAATTGGCAGTTTAAAGCGAAGAAGCAGATATTTAATGTGTCATTCCTTCTGTCAAGCTAATAAAATCAACTGATCACATTAATTATGCAGATGAGCTTAACTTAAAGCTTGGTTTGCATGCCTTTCTATTTTTTATTTCATTGTTTTACCATGTTTTATAACATCAAAATAATTAGGGGAATGCAGAATAAAGAACCATGAAGCAAACTAAGAGACAACTCAATCACACTAAATAAAACTATTTCAATCCCTCTAAGTCTCCAAAGAGAACTGAAATGGTTTAAGGCCAATCTCTATGCATACTAGACCTTGATGGCGTATTGATCATGATCATGATCAGAAATAACTCAGTGGAGGTACCGATGAATCAAATAAATCTAGAACTTCATCTAACGTTTCTAAATTACAATTTCTAATTGAGGTTTGTTTATGATTATAAATAAATCTATCATGGATACCATGCAGATTTCTAGCTAATGATGCTTACAACCACAACAACAAACCCTCAGTTCCAAATTACAATTTCTTGCTAGCTGAGGAAACTTACAATCTATAATTTATGCAATTCAGTTACTTTTCTGAAAGAGCTACTGAATGGTTCAAATCATAGAACATAAAATTTAAACCACATGTTGTTATGATCCTTTACCTTTTTATAGGTCCAAGGGCATCGAAATTCATGTGGGATTTGAAACAATTTCCATTGAATCTAATCATAAATAGTAAGGTTCATTGTTTCAAAACGTGAACTTATCTCCATGATTGATGGATTGGAGCCTCAAAGGATAATGGATAACCACCTTGCTTGTCTGATCCTACAAATTCTACGGTTATGTGAGGCAACACAAACCAAAATGCCCTAAACTGTGTAATATTGTAAGGTCATATTATGTGTCATCTAAGACCTTTGACCATAATCCTTAAAAAAAAGACCCTAAACCATTGATACACATAAATCCATGCATCTTGGTGGAACAACTTATTGCAATTTAATTCTTGCAGGATTCTACCTAATATGAATTGGCAAACAAACAATGCAGAAAAGAAAGATGGTAACTAATTTGTCATTCCCTCTCTACACGCTAGTACAGTCCACCAACAACATGTCCATTGATGCTGATTCTTAATTACCTTAGACAATTCTGCTCATTTTCATCGGATCTGAACCACTCGCAACACATCAACTGAGATTTCTATAAATGACATTCTCTTTTGAAGAAAGTTTATAACATTAATTTTATTGCAAACTATAAGTCTGCAAAAGATCAATTAAGAACTTAAAAGAAAGGGCAGTAAGAGAGGTTTGAGAATCCTTCAGAAAAGCCTAAAGCTATCTGTGGGAAAAGCAAGGAATCTGAAGAAACCCTAAACAAATACCTCAAGAGTCCCCATATGATGTTCACACCTTTGAAAATTAAAAACCCAATGCAGAGCCATGATTCAAATAAGCATTCGATATAGATCAATCATAAAAGACATAAGAGACTCATTGCTCTGAATCACAATTGGTCCATAAGAGGAATAAACATTTGAAATAGATCCATCATAAAAGACCGACAAAAGACTCAATAATGTTCATTCCAAATTAAAATTGGTCCCTAAAAGGAATAATCATTTGAAATAAATCCATTACAAGAGATTGGCAAAAGACTCATGCCCCGCTCTGAATCACATATGCTTCCTACAAGGTAAGCCGAGGAGATAATTTTTCACTGGACTCTACATGGAGTGCCTTCTAGCCACCCCTGCACCCAAAGCCTTGTAGGCTTTACATGTCAGAGCTTTGCCTAGAAATCTCCATTCAAAAAGGCTACCCCTTGTTAACTAAGAAAATCGATATTGATTGCTACGCATTTCTGTCAAAAAATGAGTCACGAAATCATGCAGGAACCACACGCGCCAATGCCTTTAGAATTATATTTAGAGCATGCATTAATTAAAAGGGATTTGAATGGTTTGCAAAGCTCACCATCAATTGCACTTAATCGAGCACAATGGAAAAGTTTGATCCATGTAGCCGACCCCAGTTAATTTGGGACTAAGGCTATGTTGTTGTTGTTGTTGTTGCTACGTTCGCTACCTTAAATTACGTATTCAACAAAAAAGCACAAGATATCAAAACACAATCTTTCCAAACAATATAGGCAGCAATTGTGTATGTTACACAGACAATAGTAATCAAACATTCAATACAATCAACACAATCGCAAACACAACCACAAGATCAAACACCCAAACATAATTGCTACCAAATTAGCCGTATAAATCGCATTATCACATCAATCACCCGAAAATTCTCATAAATAACTAACAGAGATGTTACTTCTTATTGCTCTGGTTTCCAGCATCCCCTCCTCCTCCTCCTCCTCCTCCTCCTCCTCCTCCTCCTGCCCCTGCTCCCTGCGCCGCCTTCTTCGCCGTCTTCTCTTGCAGCGCTTTCGCATCCCTGAACAAATTCATCACAGAAAAACCCCTATCAAATCATTCAATAACCAGAAAAGATAACATTTTCGCCAAAACAGCGTAAAACTGAATACAAATTAAACCTCTCTCGGCGCTGCTCCGGCGTCAATCCATCTTCTTTTTGCTTATTCTTTGAGCCACCCCGGGCCTGAGCCCTCTCTCGATCTCGATCTCTCTGGTTTCCGCGTAAGCTCAAATTAAAGAACAAACAAGTTTCATATCAAATCAAATCAAATCAATCCAAGAATTCATCATCGAAATCTCAAAAAACTTGAAATTTTTCAACGATTCAAGGATATGGGTCATTGTCTCGAATTGCGGTTCGAAAGATTCCTGTTTTGATGGAAATTGAAATCAGAGAACGATTAGGTCAAATTGAATTAGGGTTTTGGTTGATCGAGCGAGAAAAGACGGACCTGGTGAGAGTTCTGACGAGCTGTGGCGGGTGTGTGCGACGTCGGCGTTTCGTTTATCGGAAGAAGAGGCGTTGAAGGTTGAGAACAAATTTAGAGTTATTGCGTATGGGACTTTACAGAGTGTACGAAATTATAGATTCCGGCCACCGATAATTAGAGACGAGCCCATGATGAATTGAAATATTTATTTAAAAGACCATTTGACATAGAGGTGGCAATTTGGGTCACGACACGACGACACTACATGCTTTAAATGAGTTTGGGTTTGAGGCAACTGATTTGGGTCATAAACGATTCAATACTTTAGACACAACTAAAATTTGGATCATTAAACGGTTAATATGGTTAACATGATAATGACACGTTGACACGATTAAAGAATAATGTATAAGTAATATGTATGTTATAATAAATAGATTAGTACAAAACCACATATTTAATATTTAATAACATAATTTTTTTATTTGCATATACATCTTTCATCATACTTTATTTTACTTTGATATATTATTTATGTTTTACATTTTATTAATAACTATTTATTATTAAAAAAATTATAAAAAAATTTTCCAAAAATAAAATTTTAAATTTTTTTGAAGGATCCTAATAAATTTTTTATATATTTTTTGAAAAAAAAATTATATGTTATTTTCTATGAGTCATTTCCTCTCTATTGTTAAAATTTATATAAGACTTGAATGAGAAAAAAAAAGTAAAACTTAAAAGACTACAATTCCATTAGATTTTATTAGCTATTTAATTATGTTATGTTCATTTAAATTTATTTATGTAGATATATTTATAAAAGTTGTAAAAAAGTTATAAAAGTTTAAATAAACTATTTAATAATGGGTGACACAAATACCTAACATGTTTAACACGACCCATTTTCGACATAAACACGATTATACACGATTAATAAATGGGTTGGGTTCGGGTTTGCTTTATATGGGTCATTACTCGTTGTAATGGTCCAAATTAATTAAACTAGGATTATCGTTAATCTCGGAGATTAACGGATGCAATTCGGGTGTTATATGGACAACTCGGTTGACTCAGACACGAGAACCGAGGAAATATGTTATTTATAGATGGTGGTTGTGTATATGTGGTGTTAAGTTTATCATTATTATTATATTGCACCACATGTGTGTATATTGCTATTTGGTGAGTTTGTATGACATGTGTTCGCCTTGAAAGACATGTCAATGCGGGTAGTGAGTAGAAGAACTACGGGTAAACTGGAAAACTAGACTAATCCATGTCAAGACGAGTAGTAAATCAATTAAAACATTAAGCAATGGCGTGCTTCGAAATGCATGTTGAGACACGGGGCACCGGGTACTAGGTAGTGAAAGGTTAGTGGGACCATAAGTTGGTTAATATGAGTAAATAATAACACTAACCATATGTATTAAAATGGGCTAAGTAAGTACAATTAAATTAAAACAAATCAAGGGCTATAGTTTAGTTCATTAATTGAAAACCATATGATTTACATAGAGATACACTTAAGCACATCTAAGAACCATGTGAGTAAGAAATTGATGTCACTTGAGTATAGGAAGTGGGAAATGTGGCAAGAGAAGACCATTGGATGATTATAGGGATATGTAAATACATAGGGATCAAAAGTTAAAACACACCTCACATTGATATATAAGATAAGTTGATAAAAAACATGCAAATTTAATCAACTACATTGCTGGGAAATCAGAGAGGAGATAAAGAGATTTGGAGCTAGGACTTAACCATTTTGGAACTCAATTGGAGGGTTGAAACCTAGGTAATTATCTTCTCCATCATCTCCTCTATCTAATGAACTCATTAGTTAGAATTTTTGATCAAATTGTTGTTATGAGGTTGTGTAGTTGCTGTTTTGGTGTAAATTAGGTATGAAGAGTGTATTTGATAGGCTTAGATAGGTAAATTTGAAGGGGAAAAAAAATTTTCGATTTGAGAATTATGTCCCAGAGGTCACATAGCGCGTTAATTGGAACGATTATCGCGCTAATCGTTCTAGGTTTCTTATTGTTCTTCAGGATGAAGAATAGTAGCACACTACATCCTGTCCCTAGCACGTTACTAGTGCATAACGCACTACGCTATTCCCTTAGCGCGCTAACAACATACATAAATTAAAATTAAAAGACTATTTGAGATATTTTGACTTAATAAAAATCTCAAACACCTATAAACATACTAAATATGTAAAATTGAACTCTAGGGACTTAGGGGACCGTAGCTTGGGTATCAGGGAGCTAGTCGGGTTGGATACGGGAGTCGGAGAAGTCGGAGCGAGGATTGAGGTGTGTAAACCCATTGAGAATGCTTCACGAAATTCATGGTTTTGATTTATCGATATCGGATTACATGTGTGACTGTTGGTGGGCACACATGAGTTTTCACTCCTATTCGGTTTGCATATATATTGGTTGTGGCTAAATTGCTTACACGAGTTACTTGTGTTTAATAGTGTTTGGATGGTTCATATGATAACCGTAGTTAGGGTTTAGTCACTGTAAGCCTGCAAATATATACATGGTTCCTATTTGATTTATCGATTATTGGTGGTTATCTAATGTTTACGGATTATTACTTTCTTTCCAAGCTTATTTAATTAATAAATGCTATTTATTTATTTCACACTAATACTTTTGCTTGTCGTATGTTGCATACATTTATGGGAATATGACGTACTGTTTTCGGATATTATATTCGCATATCTCGTAGTTTGTAGTTTTATTTCATGAATATTGTGTGGACTTCTCTTGAGATTTTACTCACTTGACTCGTCACTGTATTTGTTGGGTGACTGAGTGCAGATCTTTTGACGAGCAAGGGTAAGGGTAAGGATGTACTATGTGCGACTATCTCTGAGATTGTGGAGCCATATTGTGTGTGACTACAGTATGTATATATTTACTTTTGTTGGGTTTTGGGGACTATAGAACACTGATTACATGTATATGTATTTTTTCTTATCTCGCCTTGATATATGCATGATATCTTTTGTCGGGTTTTCCACTACTTAGGATTGTTAATATTGCATAAGTTACTCATTAAAAGACTTTCGCTATAAAATTATAATATAATTTGATAAATGGAGTAACTGGATAAGTACATCATTAATATTTATATAAAAAGTAGTTAGCGTAACTAGGGTTAGCTGGAAGAGTGTAAGCAACTCGTTAGGTCGCGAGGCGTCAAAGATAAGCGGGCCATGACGTGACAAGGCTAGGTGACGTGGGTTGCGACGTCGTGAGTAGCAAGGCGACTTGGAATTTGGGGCCATCACACGCGTTTCGACACGATACGAATACCACCCGCTAACTTGAATTGTAGTGATGGCATCCTTAAAAAAAGTTTATCTACAAAATAAAAATAAAAATAAAGAAAAGCTTGGGTAACCGGCACTGATCGACTCAGTGCTCGTGTGAAACACACGCCTCGAAATATGTGTGCGTAACATCTTAATGTGTATCGCACGGGCACCAAGTAGATCGATGTCTAATCTCGATGCTCAAAGTGAGTTACTTTAGCAATTTTCATAAAAATACTAATTTTTAATTTTTTTTTTGTTAAAGTGAAATATATATGATTATCACTTTCTAAAAGACAAAATCTATTTACTCATGTTATAGGCATTGTAACGACCTTAAATTTCCAACTCGTGCCTCGTGTTACCATAGGACTCTAACAGAGGATTGATGATGACATGGTATACTTGGTCAACTCTCGAGAGTCGACACCAAGGTATTTTATATTTGTTTGATGTTGTGTATTATTAACATATATCTAATGAACAATGTTGCTTATGTCAGACCCCACCTAATTAGGGAATCTGACCGGCTTAGATTACCTTAACCCCTTGATAATCTAGCAGCCTTCATCTATCCGTCAATAAACAATAAATATTAAGATCTTATTATCATCAATTATAAAATATTAGCAATCACTAGGATTCTAAAGTGAATCTTAAACCTCAAAGTTCCATAAAATCTTTTCGATGGCACATCCTCTATTTTTAAGCCTAAACTGGAAAACTCAGACTTCAAAAATCTTCAACAAAACCTGCTCAACTTTGGTGAAAATGCCGAAGGACTCACAATCCACCACATAACAATATATATTGCATTCACAAAAAATATTTATTAATTCTAACCTATTTTTGTTTTCAAAATCCTTAGACCCTTTACCTCAGTTCCACATCATTCCATTCCGCCCCAACACAGTTCCAACCATTCCAAAATAGATTCTAATCACATTCGAACCTAAAACACCCTTTTTACAATATATTATATTAAAAACAATACATAAATAGATAAAAGAACTAACAAGTCATCACAGTTGGAAAACTTTCCCTTTCCTTTGTCACCATTAGAACCTGTCATTATCCAATTATAAAAATTTGAAAATGTCAGATAAGTAAATCTCATATTATCCAATACACCTATAATAATAAAATGCATAATAATCTAAGTGATTAACGAAGAATATAATCCAAGGAACTTAAATACAACCATAAATCCATCCCATTTTTATTATCCGACCAAAATCAAATAACATTCTCCAAAAGTGGTAAATAAACAATAACAAGGACTCATGCGTGTGCGGGGAGGATAACCAAACGAGTATCCTTCCCAACACTCTGGGACTATAATCTGGTTCAACGTGATCTCATGATAACAACGTGATGCAAAGTATCAGTGACTCTAGCCCCTCAAGCATAATATAATGTAACGATCGGTTATTTTAAGCCGGTGATTAGTACTAATCCAAATCCTAATTAACTCGAGCTAGACTTGTGGTTAAGTTCGACATTCCTCGATTAGCGTGTGCATGCATTTGCATGATGTATGATGTTTATATGAATTATCAAATCAATTTATATATAAGTTGTGGTATATTTAAGGAATTATACACAAGCCTATAAAATAAAAAATACCTAATAAACCATAGTTCATCGGGACACCAAGTGTGACGAGAGGGGTCGTGGCATGAATATGCACGCTTAAGGACATTTATAGACACGTCCGGTGAGTTTATTGGTGAATAATAGACGATATATATTTATATGTTTTTAAATATATAAATATATATTGGAAAATAAAAGAATAATGAAATTATATGGATTGTTTGATAATCTCGAACGAAGCGTAAAGTACTTGATGTGTCAAATTTCGTGTCACTTTGAGGACTGTCACTTTAACGCAACAACCACGTGATCAATCTCGAGATGGCGCGACACGTATCTCAAGAAAAATCCATATATAAAAATAAAAAATTCATTCTTATCCTCTTCATTCTATCATTCGAGAGGGAGAGGAGGTTTGATTGGTTTCAGATCGAAGGAAGTTGATCCGAGGAGCTAAATCAACACGAAGTGAGGAGCTTAATTCGAGATGAAATATAAAGCAATAAAATGAAAGAAAATATTTCCAAAATAAACGATGGTATTTAAAAGCATAAGGTAGCGAAACAAATTGAAACAAGCAATGCAAGAAAATAACATATACAAGAACAACATGATGTGCGTGTTCAAGTAGCTTTACAACATCAATCTCATCTTGTCTACCAATAGACCAATAAAGCAATAAAATGAATGAAATAAAATATAAAATTCTCACAAGTTAGGCTTGTACTTACAATTCACATGCTTGTCCAAGTGTAGGAATTAGAGTCTATTCGATCACTCGACACTTCGAAATGCGTGCCCTTACAAACGCTTGTCCTAGAGTTCTCCCTTAGTTCCCTAACATTTAATAATATATCACTTTCGGCTAAATTAAAGTCGAAACAAATTTCTAACATTTTTATTTTCTGCCAATCGGCCATTTCGCATTTTTTGAGGTAAAACCCCCGTAAAATGCTCTGCCAAAATTCCAAATATTTTTTTTTATAGAAATTCATTATTTTCTATTTGTTTTGTGAAATATAATTTTTCAAAATTTTTCCCAAATTTTTTGAATTTTTTTTTTTTTCTTTTTTTTTTTTTTTTTTCTTGTTTTTTTTTTTTCTTTTCGTTTTGGGTCGGGTCGACCCGACCCTGGCCAAGGCCCTGGGCCTGGCTTCCATGGGCCGAGCCTGGCGCATGCTCTTGGCCCGGCCCGTTGGGGGCTTCTTCTTCCTCAATAAACCAGGGACTCCTTGGTTCGTTGGGGACCAATTTATTATTTTATTTTGTTTTGGAGGATAAGAAGATAGACTTAAGGATTTATATATGTTAATTTATACTTTAGCTTTAGATCTTGATGTGCACACGTATCCCGAGGCTTATCACAAGGAACACCTTGTCCCACTTTTCCCCCAAGTCACTTGTGAGTGACTAAAAAATGTGACACCTTGCCTCATGATGGGTTAACGCGTGCCTCGATGCACATCCAATGCCTCATGTTTGATTTTCCTAACTATAGGCCATTTTATTCATTACATTTGCATTTGGCCACATTGCAACCACACATTACCAAATAAAATCCCCATTTAATGTAAATAAATTAACCTTACCCCAATATGTAGCTACTTCGGTCCCACGTCGAGACGACTTCGGTCCCACGTTGAGTCGCGACTCGAGGTACGTCCCTACTCGTCTCGATACCTACACACCCGTAGAAAGTTAACTTACTAGTCTACAAAAATACAATACACTAAGCATATATCACAACAAAAAAAAATTACCTCGACCCTTGCCTCGGTAAACGGACACATCATGGTGTGGGTCCCACAGTACGGGTCGTTGAGCCTGTGTAAAGACATAAACACAGTTAAAATATTTTTTTAGGCCATTACACACATTTATAATGTTGTATTTTTATGAGGGATTTATAGAGGACTTAGGGATTGATTTATGGGTTCTAAACTTAGGATAATGAACCTATATTTGACCCCAAATGATTAGTGATAGGTTGAGGAACACCGAGGAAGTGTGAGATGACCAAAAGTTAGGGAGTTTAGGAAACAGAGACTAAACCCGATGTAAGTATGGATTCGCTTATTTATCAATATTGCCTAGCTATTTAGTATATATAGCTCATATAATTGTTGGATTTAATGGGGATTATGTACATTGTGGTGGTTTTCAATAAATAAAAAATGGTGTATAATATGACCATGTTATAACTCCTAGTTTTGAGAATAGGTTTATAGGAGATGAGCTCTCTTTTCGATCTATATATAACTCTTGTTCAATTTGATCGGTTGTGTGGATTACATACATACTAGGGGGTTTGGGATAGAATCATTTGACATTAATGGATGGGCTAGAGAGCACATATGTGCAATGTGTTGGTCTAGCAATCACATTAATGGTGTTAGTGGGTAATCGACCCTAGTTTTTATAAATAAAAATGGGGATCACAGTGTTCTAGTCCAAAACATTTGCTTTGCATATGTTATCTATTGATTTATATGAATTCCATATTCTTGTTAGATATCATTGGTGTATGTTGTTATTGCATTATATCATTGATTATTATATGGAATGTTGATGTTTAATGTGAATCCCTACTTACTAAGAAAGTTGGAGTGTTCACCCTTAATTAAAATTACAAGATAACATCGACGAGCGCTACGACTACGGGATGGAGAGATATATGAGTCTCGATCTTTTCTTCGATGTAATAAGTTTCCATTGTCATATATATATATATATATATATATATATATATATATATATATATTTGTATTGAATCACAGTTTTGTAATATCATAAGGGATGAGTGATTTATCTAACTGTGGTTTATTTCAGTTTTTTTTAGTAATGTATATCATGGTTTGAGTTATCGAAAAAGTTTTAAATTTTCATTGCGTCTATAAATTGTTTTATTTCGATATTTGATATATATAGTGCTTATCAGGTGAAAGTGGTAAGACTGGTGGCTCTAGCTAAGTCTAGTAAGGGTAATCTATGCTTAATCAGGGTTTCACACGGGTATCGCTCTAATCATGTTAGGGGATGCTACAGCTTGGTATAGAGCCAAGGTTTGTAAAGCTTGGTTTCAATATTCGAGATTTATTAGAATTATGGAATAGCTCTCATACAACTTAGTATAAAAGAACAAGGTTAAAGCCGGTTTACAACTTTGGTAGTAGAGACAAGGTTAGAGATTTGGTATATTGGATATGTGACGACCTAAAAACTTAAAAGACCTGCCCCAAGGGCAACTAAGTAATTTCATAACCCTACACAAAATAACCCTACTATATAAATCAAATTAGAAACCCTAGCCTCTTTTTTTGTTTAAAAATCTTAATTATGGGAGGAAAATGGAGATTGAGGTGTTGGGGGTTTAAACCAAGATGAGCCCCAAACCAAAGGTACACACGTCTCTCTCACCCTTTTAATCTAGTTTCATATGAAGATCAAATTTGAAATTTGACAAAAATGGTGAAAATCACCTTTTGGTGTTTTATGGCTTCGATAAGGCGACCCTCCACCAAGCTGCCTCCACCATTGATGAAAAGGAGAAGGGGAAAAGGGTGGTGTCGTGACCACCCCCATCCCTCCTCGGGCATGTCAGCCATGGATGACGGGGGAGGGTGCCCAGCGTCGGTCGGTGCTGGGCCTCCCTCCTATCGGCGACTAGGGAGGAGGAGGACCCCCTCCCTTGGTGGGTTGAAGAACCAGGGGCCAAACATCATTTGATTAATCGGTCAACCCATAAAAAATAAAAATAAAAATTTTAAAAATATAAATAAATATAAATAAAATAAAATAAAATAAAAGTATAACAAAATAAAAACAACATATTCGCTTTCAAATGGAGTACTATCACGTCTCCAAGAGAGACCGACCGGGTCCCACCCTTCGACCCTCGCATCGGGCGACAGGGGACCCGCGGGACCCAAACTACTGGATCTCAAAGACCAATAAATGAAAGATTTAATTAATTTAAATTAAAATATTTATTGATGAGATGTATTATGATGGTATAGTGTCGCGCGGAGGTTCACATCGGGCCCCGAGCGTACCAAGAGTTGTTATAGGTGACACCGAGAGTCAAAGTAAGTGGGGAGCTTCACTCATACATTAAATGTGGCTTGAATATTAGATAAATAGAAATTTCATATTTTTTTATCAAAAGACTTGGGATTGGGTTGCATTTAGTCAATGATATGGATATGCTTATAAATGGAATGCATGTGATAGGAATACTTGTGTTATTTGATCCAATATATTGATGTGGTAGTATGCTCATCAAAAGAGAGTGGTTCGTGCCACAAGTAGCGATGGTGTGGCAATGTGCCCACCAAAATAAAGTGGTCCGCGCCACGAATTGCAGTGGTGTGGTCACGATCCCATTAAAGAGAGTGGTCTGCACCACGAAATATCAAGTTCACAAGTGGTTACAATCGGTGATGGCTTGGAAATACTCATTGTTGGTTTGATGGAACTAGGTGGAGGTCACAACGACCATTGTGATCACCAATGGTTCACATCCTCTGGGGGTGAGTGTTTCGTCACTGGGTTCATACTTTTGGCTAGGATGCATTGAATGGAACTATAACTTATATTTATTACTAGTTCTTATGGTAATTCTTTTGTTGGACCCTTTTGCATGAATGAATGATATTTATTTACAAATTTGTGAATTTCCCCTTTTATCGATGTGATTGTGTAGAATTTTTTTGATTTTTAGGTAATACTTGCATGTTTAGTGTTTGAGCGAGTCTTTTTTCTTATTGAGCTTCGTTGGTTCTTTAGCTTACCCCACTTACTCTCCAAGTACTTCTAACTCCGCATTAGCTCATGACAAAGGAAAGACGCCTGCTTGAAATCTATCTTTGCTTTGTGAGAAATTGCATGCTTCTATTATCTATTTGTTCAATTTTGATAACAATAAATTTGGGTCGTGACTTTAGGTAGATTAATTTGGTAGTTTAGAACCTTTCTTATCTATTTTGAATTATTATGAGAGCTTTATGATTTATTTGGAAGCTTCTTGGGATGATTGATATTATTCAGACTTTTGGATACTTATTAGATAATTTATGAGATTCTAGTTTTGATTTTACATCCGCATTTATTACCTATATATGGTTAGTATGTTATTTCGTAGGTTAAATAAAGCATGATAGACTATTATTTGGACTTGGTTCAAGTATCGGGCTTGAATAACGGTTTAGATCGGGTGACCCGACTCTAGTTCAGGTGAGGGTCTTTTCAGTTGGTATCAGAGCATAGATATTACAACCTAGGGAAAATGGTTAGGTTAGTGAAACCTAAGTATATAGAGCTTTTAATTTTAAAGATCGAGTTTTAGTTGAACAACTCAATGTTATAGGACATTGGTTCAATTCAACTTAAAAAGCATAAATGACCAATCATAAGATGGTAAGGAGCTGAAAACTTGAATAATGTTATTTGTTTTGTATTATAATATCTATTGCATTTAGATATTTTACATACTTTCTTGATATGTAGGACTAATTTGCTCTTGTTTACTTTGCAGTTGCATCATGACCAATCGATGCGGAAGCTCCTACTATTTGAGGGAAACAACGGATATGGATGAGAGAAATTAGCGCGCTCAAATGGAGCAGCACATGACTATTATGACTGAAACATATCAAAAGGCCATCCATGACATGCGATTTGCTTAAGATCAGAGGTTAGTGGACTTGACACAATCACAGGAAAGGAATATGGCTCGCATACTAAAGTTGATGCAATAAGGAAACATAGGGCGGCGGAGCGAGCACCCATAAGGCAAGGACCTAACCCTTCCTTGACACCTATAAATGAAGATCATGAGGAGATCATCATGTGGACTGGGCTGTACCTGTAATGAACGGAGACCCAGAGGCTTGTCAGAGGGGCAAAATACAGAAAGAATTTATGAAATATGATGTGCCACACTTTTATGGATGGGAGGATCCCATTGAGGCTGAGGTATGGATACTAAATATGGATAAGAGGATGAAAACGCTGAATATTGATGAGTGGACCATAATACCATTGCTGGCGTTTTTGTTAGTAGCAAGGCATACAAGTGATGGATGACTATCTAGAGGACATATGAGACTAATATGAATTGGCTCTAGTTCAAGTGTCTATTTTATGAAGAATGATTCCTAAAGCCAGTGAAGGATACGAAGATTTAAGAGTTCCTTGCCTTAGTACAGGGCGATATGTTAGTTGCTGAGTGTGCATCAAAGTATAACGAGTTGCTAGAGTTCACACATGAGTATGTCCCGACATATAAGATTCGTAAGAAGAGATTTATTGATGGACTGAGGCCGGATATTAGTGCTATGGTAGCGACATATGGATTTGAGACTTATCATCCGGCATACCAGTGGCCCTTGAGTGTGAGGCATCACGGTGTGGGGTTTCATGCAATTTTCCATGATCTAATCAATATGGTTATAGGAAACATAACTTTGGGAGTTATCAAAATAGTTAGGATGACAGTTTCAAGAAACAAATTTGGAGGATTTTTAATTGGATATGCACGTTTAGGTACAACTTTAAGGGCGTCGCATGCTCTACTATGATTGCTGCACATACACATGTCCCTGCTCATACGGCTACACAGAGTGTGGCATTTAGGCCACTACATCCACATCGACAATCTCAGCAGAGTGGAAGTAAGGGCATAGTGCTAGTAGGGCCCAAATCGAGTGCATCAACCGGTGTTGCGCAGATGCCTTCGACTTATCAAAAGCCATATGTGATCTATTATCGGTATGGGACTCCAGGACACTATCAGAACAAATGTCTTAACCCACCAATATCTGAGGGGAGCACAACCCCTAGCTACTCGTGGAGGAGTTCATGCAGTTGTTGGGCATGATGAAGAAGCCTCGCGTCAGTTGGTCGCAGGTATGATTTTCATTAATGGTCTAGATATGCATGCTTTGTTTGATTCTGGTTCCCTATTTCACTAATATATGGGGAAGTAGTTCATACTTTAGGTTTGACACCTGTTAGAGCACACACTTACTTGATTTTGAGCGAGTTTCTACGAGCGAATTTATCCTAACATGGTATGTGAGGGGTGCAAAATTAAGATTGGGGATTACATTATGATATTTGATTTACGAGTCTTAGATGCTTGAAGTTTGATGTATTACTAGGCATGGACTGGTTAGTGGCGTATCGCGCCAAGATAGATTGCTTTCATCAAATTATAGCTTTCCAAATCCTTGACATTCCCCCGTTTGAGTTCAAGGGTTGTACACCGACCAACGCCACCACTTGTAGTAGGGTTGTAAGTTTGGCTGAGATAAAGACCATTTCTAGCTTGACTTCTATGGGAGAGGAAGGACAATAAGTTTTGATTGAGAAGATCCAGTGGTAGAGACTTTTTGGATGTTTTTCTTTAGATCTTCTATGAGTCGCTCCTCATCGAGAGATCAACTTTATGATTGACCTCATACCTGATACGAGACTAGTTTCCAAGACACCTTATTGTATGAAGGCTACTAAGTTGAAGGAGTTGAAAACACATTTAGAGGAGTTGACTCATAAAGGTTTCATTACACTAAGTGTATCGCCGTGGGGACATCAATGTTATTTGTGAAGAAAAAGGTTGGCAGTTTGAAGATGTGTATTGATTACCAACAATTGAATAGGGTGACTATCCGAAACAAGTATCCATTCCCAGGATCGAAGACTTATTTGAATAGTTGAGGGGATCAACATTCTTCTCTAAGATAGATATGAGATTTGGCTATCACTAGTTGCTTATATGGGAGGAGGACATACCAAAGACGGTTTTTAGCATTTGCGTTACGGATACTTTTAGTTCATCGTGATGTCATTTGGGCTCACCAATGCCTCGACAATGTTTATGGACTTGATGCACCGTATTTTCAAGCCATTCCTTAACCAATTCTTTATCGTGTTTATCGATGACATCATGATATACTCCAAAACTTAGTCGACTCACATGAAACATCTTAGGAAGGTGTTGCAGACTTTAAGGGAACATTAACTTTATGCTAAGTTGAGAAATGCAAGTCTTGAACTTCAAAAGTGAAGTTTTAAAGTACATGGTAAATACAGAAGGGATATCAATTGATCATGCGAAGATCAAGACCATTATTAAATGGCCATGACCGACTAATGCATATGAGATTCGGAGTATTCTAGGCTTGGCAGGATACTATCGACGATTCGTGCAAGGCTTCTCATCGATCGCTTTACCGCTCACTAACTTGACTAGGAAAGACGTTGCCTATGAATGGGATGATTCATGTGAGAAAGCATTTCAATTATTGAAGAACCGTCTAACTACCGCATAGATTTTGATTCTACCAGAGGCCAGCAAGGAGTTGTAAGTATATGTCTAATGCGTCTGGGACTAGTTTGGGATGTGTATTAATGTAAGATAAGAAAATAATTGCTTACGTATCCAAACAATTGAAAGTACATGAGAAGAACTATCCAGTGCATGATTTATAGTTAGCGACAGTTGTGTTTGCCTTGAAGTTATGGAGGCACTACTTTTATGGGGAGAAATTTGCCGTCTACTCGGATCACAAAGTTTGAAGTACATATTCACTCAGAGCAAGTTGAACATGCGACATAGGAGATGGTTGGAACTTTTGAAAGACTATGATTTTACTCTCGAATACCACCCAAGGAAGGCTAATGTAGTGGCAGATGCTTTGAGTCATGTACCACTAGAGACAGAGTTCGAAACCATAATGAATGTACATGGAGTACTTGCAGATGGCTCAGTTGTTAGCTAATATGTCTCGGATGGTTAGTCACGAGTTTAGATGAAAGTAGAGCCAGTGGCTGTGTTTAGAGTGGTTGAGTGTCAAAGAGTCGATTCAAAGTATAGGAAGTACATGTTACTAGCGGATAGCATTGATGGCGCGGATTGGAGACTTTTAGCTAATGGAACATTAAGATTTCGAGATAGGTTATGGATACCATCTCATAGACAGTTGAGTGATGAATTACTCAGAGAGGTGCAGAAATCTCGATTCACTATTCATCTCGAGGGTAACAAGATGTATAAGGATATGCAGAGGATGTATTGATGGCTGAGGATGAAGGTGGACATTGCTACTTATATTCAAGATTGTGAGATATGTCAGTAAGTGAAACTAGACAACCAAAAGCTTGGGAATTACTGCAACCATTACCCATTCCGTAGTGGAAGTGGGAACATATAGCTACGGACTTTGTTTTGGGGCTATCGACGACTCATAAAGGGCATGTTGCGGTTTGGGTGGTCGTGGATCGGTTGACTAAATCGGCTCACTTTGTCCCTATTTTCATGGAGTATTCGGCGTACAGGTTGGGGACATATAAGTAGACGAGATTGTCAGATTTCATTAAGTCCCAGTATCTATTGTCTTGGATTGTGATCCGAGGTTTACCTCTCAATTTTAGAGTGCGTCTTAGCACTAGACGGGGACTCAGCTCAATCTCAGTACGATCTTTCACCCTTAGATAGATGGGCAGATCGAGGGATTGATTCAGATACTTGAGGATATGCTTAGAGCTTGTGTGTTAGATTTCTGTGGGAGTTGGGAGAAATATATTTTGTTGTGCGAGTTTGCGTACAACAACAATTTTCAAGCGAGTAATGGCATAACACCATTCGAGGCACTATATGGGAGACCATGTAGATCTCCAGTTTGTTGGATCGAGGTCGGAAACACCATATTGATCGGTCCAGAACTTGTGCATGACCAAACCGAGAGGATAAAACTGATTAGGCAACGATTAGAGATCGACTAGGGCCGCCAGAAAAACTATGCTGACAAGAACCATCGAGAAGTTGTGTTCAAAGAAGGAGAACTTGTACTATTGAAAGTGTCACCAATGAAAGAGCATTATCGATTTGGATTGAAGGGAAAGTCATCTCCTAGGTTCATCAGACCATTCGAGATCAAGAAATGAATAAGCCCGGTAGCATATTTTCACGATTTACCACCATAACTAGCTGGAGTTCATACTGTTTTCCATGTTTCTATGTTGAGGAAAACACATAACAAAAATGCACCGATGATTGATTGGGGGCAAGTTGATTTGAGGGAGGATGTATCCTACGATGAGCAATCGATTCAAATCGTGGATAGGAAAATACGTAAGCTTCGGAAGAACGAAATCCCATTGGTGTAAGTTCCATAACAATTCCATGGAGAACATGAGTTAACCTGGGACTAGAAGGACTATATGATGGAGAACTTCCCATTTTTCTCGAACTCTAAAGTATAATTTCATTTTTCTTTCGAGGACGAAAGTTATTTAAAATCTGGGTTGTTACGATGACCCAAAAAATTGAAACACCTGCCAGGGGTAATTAAGTAATTTCATAACCCTACACAAAAGAACCCCACTATATAATTCAAATTAGAAACCTTAGCCTCTTTTTTGTTTGTCTTTATAGAATTTATCACTAAAAAGGCAAACTGTTAGAGAGAGAGAGAGAGAGAGAGAGAGAGAGAGAGACTGCAGTTAAGGAAGCAGATGGCAGCCAAGGGTGGTGGCGCGGAGAAAATGAGGCTGGAGAGGAGATGATTTTGTGGGTTTTTATTTAGATTTAGCAACGAAAATAATTTTGTTGTTAATCTGTTGCTAAATCAAATTAGCAACGAATTAGCTACAGAATAATTTATTTCGTTGCTAATCCGTTGCTAAATCAAATTAACAATGGATTAGTAACGAAATAGGTTATTCCATTGCTAATTTGTTACTAAACCAAACTTAGCAACAGAATATTTTTGAGAAAGATTCGACACCAAGTTTAGCAACGAAATAACGACGAAATGATTTTTGTTGCTAAAATTTTGTTACTATTTCATTGCTAATCCATCACTAAACTTTAAATTTGCTATCCGTTGCTAATCTATCGCTACTCCATTGCTAAATAAATTTCGTTGGTAATTTCTGGAATATAGTATGAATGGGGGCTTGAGGAATGAGTTTTGGATGATTTAGGAGTGCAGAACTGCATTTCTACAGTTCTGCCCCAGCCTGGAGTGCACTCCACCAAAATATGGAGTGCACTCCATGTTCTAGGAAGCCTCGGGACCAATTTGACTAGTTTTCATAAAATGACCATATCTCATTTGTTTTAGCTCAGATTTTGACGCTTCACATATCGTTGGAAAGCTTATAGAAAGAAAAATAATCTAGAATTATTATATTTTAAGAATAAAGTCATTTATCTTGTCAAAAATTGGCTGAAAATTAGAGTTTATCTATAATGATCACACTTTTGTTGCTTTGAGCTAAAATAGGTTTAAATAGTTTTCGGGCATCAAACGATGCCGGAATTGGACACAAAATTTCAAAATAAGTTGTTAGAAAATTGTGAAGGTTTCCACTAATTTTTGTGATTTTTCAGCATGTCTACCTCAGTTTTGAAGTCGCATTTTAACTAAAAGTTTCATATTTACAAATAAGGACGTGAGAACTCACTTGGAATTGCAAATTGAGTTTTTCGACTTATAAATGAGATTTTATTACTTGACAACCTTGTTTTCAAGTGTTTGGAATTCACATAACCAACCTCGAGAGTTTTAGAAAACTCTATTTATTTTTATTCTATTTTTCAAGTTGTAGGAAAACTAACTTTCAAGTAATTATTTTGAAGTCCCTAAAAATTGTTTTGCAAATTAATGTTTTAAACTGACTTGAAATGGTTTCTAATTATCCTAAATAGTTCGATAACACTCAAAAATAATTAATAAAGTGTAACGACCTGAAAAATTCAAAATCATAATTACACGCTAATTTGAAGATTTTGATCTTCGACCTAGTCCCACATGAAACACTTAGTCAAACATTAGACACCGAGGCCGAATAATAGTAGCGTGACACATTAAATTAGCTACATGGTTGGGATACCATATAAATGAATTAAATTAATGTGCTCTACAATTTATATATTTATAGCTTTATTAAATTTAAATGTATTATATAACTTTCGATAAAGTGATCAACTGAATAGTTTGGTGGTTAAAGTAGTAAAGTGTGATGATTTAAATTGGAGAGATATAATGTAACTAGGTGTTGTTTAAATAAATGAGTGGACTGATAAGTCAATATTTATACATATTTAGTAGTTTATTTTAGTATATTTAAATATGAAAAGTATCTAAAATATATATTTAATTATATTTTTGGTCATTTTTAGGTGAAACAGATAGCGCGGTTGAATTTATGGCGGAAAAATACTCAAAATTGAGTATTTACATTCAGTGATCGGATGCCAGACAGTTTGCCTCGAATTACACGTTGCGCGGTAGGTAGAATAGGAGATAGCATATTTCAACCAATACGGAGCTGCCACGTTAGCGTTCAACCAATCAAACACTGCCACGTCAGTGATTCTCATAACAGCAGCTGACACGTGGCGCGTTCCTACCCTCTCCAAGCACATCACCCATTTTCTCTCCTCCAATTAAAGAGCGCCACCTAGCGTCAACAAATCAGTTCAACCAATCACAAGCCGCCGCGTCAGCATCACACATGCCACGTTACACCTGCACATTTCTCCTTGCTTCAGCTGCTCTTCGATTTGCCTCGGGATGCGTGTCTGACAGACTCCCAGATTTTTGCAACGTTTTCATGTGATTCTCTTTCGCGATTATGCGCGCCACATGCAGCGCGTCATCGAAGGGCTTTTTCCTTGATTAGTACATTTAGAAGTAAAAATTATCAACCCAACACACCAACCAAACTATTTACAAAACTAACACACTTTTATCCACGTCAGCGCCACATCACGCGCCACTGGTTTGGTCACTGGAAAACGTGACTTAAAGTCACTTTTTCCAGCGGATGGCAGTCACGACTTCCTTGTGAATTTTTTTTTATAGCAGTGAATACATACCTCAAATAGTTGATCTTTGCCCACTCTCCCAAATGCCTCTGAAAATCGTCTGTCCAAATAAATTGCGATGTATGTACGCAGACACCACATCCACATCCCCATTGTGTCCAAATAATAAAGCCAATAATAAAGCTCCATGACACTAAAGTGTTGTTCTTGGCTTGGAGGAAAAGAAATGTGTCCTTACCATCTGATCCTAGCCTCTTAAATGACTATCACAATCCCAAGGTCCCTCACGCCATAAAGATTTCAGTAAGTTTGCTCAATAATATGAATTAACTCTCTCTCACTTACAGTTATTAATAATAAGGTAGATTTGTTAAAATATATAGTGAATGTGAATCTTCTTGTTTGTTTTAATAACCACTTATATATGAAAGTTTTAATGTCATTTTCGGGCAATTGTTCTTCACATGTATAGGAATCTACTAGATGAATTTTTTTAGCATAGAAAAGCAAAAGATTTTTTTGGCATTGCAGTACCACATAAAGCATGCATATCTTAAAGGTAGGGCGATATTCCCTTAGTGCTGTCTTTTCATATAATCTAAAAATTTACAGTGAAATTTTTTTTTTTATAGAAGTTGAAGCAATGTATACCTGAAAAAATTAGTTCAAACACATAAAAAATAAAGAACTTGAAAGTTGAATTGATATAAATGATGAAATTGGTAGGTGATCAACTACAAAGCAAAAATGAATAAGGAGAAAATGTCTTATAACAGTATAGAAAAAGTCCTAGTCTGACCCCAAATAATGACTTCTAGTCCCACACCGTGTTCTCTTGACGACTCGGACATTACGGTTTAAAGCAAGTGGAATGTCCGACCCACATCAGCCGGATTTTGAGCATCTTTTGGTTGAATATCATCGTTGTCCCGCATTCCGCCATCATGAGTACTTGTACTCCCAGATAAATTCATCATTATTGGACTTGCATGAAAATGGCGCGAAGATGTAGGTGCCGTGTCAAATGGAAAGGCTTCCATAGCCTCGAATGTCATGTTGGAAGGAACTGAAGGAGTATGTGGAGTCCCAAACTCGTTAAGAGGCACTGATGGAGTATACAATGGAGTGTCATGCCTCGAAGGTGTATCAGCATGGGAAGAATGATGAGAAGCTTGAAATGAACTGGGCATATTATGCATTCGAAAATCTGCGTGTACTGCAGTCAAAGTCGATGCAGCTACATGTCTAATACGTGCAATAGATACATCATCACCCGGTGTCAACTGATGAATTGAAGTAATGCCATGTGCCTACATATGAAATATTGATGAAGTTTTATGCGAAAGTACAAGGAAAACAACTATTTGGTAAGGATTCATGGCTGAATAAAATCAAATTGTACTTACCAAGGCCTCAGCAATAGCTCCACGGGGAGACATGAATCGTCGTGTAATGCGACGATACCATAGCATATACGGGTTGTAAAAGTCCATTGGCTCCTCTAAGCTTTCATCAGTTGCAATATTGGAAGCACGCTCGTTCCACATGCAGACATAAGCACTATGTTCTGCACTCCAATCCTTATCCGTCTTCCCTCTCAAGTCAATCTTATGTAGCTGAATGTTTGTGCTCTGTAAAGGAGGTATCATTTGTCTGAGACCGAATTGGCGCATGACTCTATCGGGATGATACATTTCGACAACACAGAAGAAAATCAAAGGTGCCCTCGTTCACCAAATAGCACGACCACTGCTATAGTACGCAGGTAGGTCCATTATCACTGCCTCAGGATACGGTTCCCATATTACCTGTAGTCAACAAAAACATTTTGAAATGAATAAGAAACACATTTTAGATGATGTTTCCAAAGCACTACGTGGAGAAGTAATTATGTATATCTCTTACTTCATCGGGTGCTTGCATGTCAATCATTTCTCTGTACTTTGTCGGGACGTGCATTGATGCTCCTGTTGTCTCCAAAGCATGTTTCCACCTTCACAAATGAAAACAAATCACACAATGCATGTATGTCGGCACATGTACATAGATATGAAGAAATTGAAATTATAATGTGAGAAAATAGTAATTACCTATGACCAAATGGAGGAGGTGGAAATAATTCTTCGTTTTGTAATATGTCGTCTCGAAGAACGTTACCCATTAGTGGTGCAAGAAACGACAACATATCCCATGCCCATAATTGCAATAAGATGACCGGACCTGCTATCTCAGCTCCATCAATGTCGGCTGCAAGACATAGTTGTCTGTATAGGTGAGCCAGAGTTGCACTACCCCAACCGTACTGTCCGGCGCCTCGAAATCTTCCAAAAATTGCAAATATGTGATGTGAACGAGGTTGTTCGACTTGTCTGCAAATAGTGTTCCCCCTAGAAGTTGCAGGATGTATGCTCTCGCATAGCGTTGCACTTCCACATCATTAGCATTGTTCGGGAGGTTTGGAAACCACCTTGAAAGTTGGCGAATTTGAATCCGCCCTCAAGTCCTGTTATTTTCGGGGAAAGGGAATCCGAGTTGTGTCAAGCACAAGGCATCGTAATCTTGGTCGACGCGGCAAGAATTGGTAATCCATCGGCCAAGGCAACCCCAAGATGATTTATACATCTTGGAGGGTTATAGTCATCTCGTAGACGGGGAAATGGAACGTGTGAGTTTCTGGCCTCCACCTCTCTACAAGGGCAGTTATGAGATGCCAATCAATTGAAATGAAGCCTACTCGCGCAGTCCCGTAAAATCCAGCTTCGTGAAGATGCCCAACTATGCGTGGATCCAGTTGGACCAACCAGCGAAGTGCAGCTGAATTACGCCTGATAGTCAATATACCAGGCTCCTATGAAGATATGAGATTTAAGTGAAATTAGTTAAAATGTGGCTATGCAACTAAAAAAGTATAGAAACATGTAGAAAGAAGTACTATCGGTCCATTCCAAACGCGGGTAGATCTATGGAGAGCTTGCATAGTCAAAACCGAGTCATCTATAGGGCCAGGATCCATATCGCGCTTAAACCCAAAATCATTACCAATGTTGTCATTAATTCCATTGTGCAATTGATATGAGAAGTAGAAATACTTCATGTACTAACTATAAAGAGATGGATTAATACAATTTAGGTAGCATACTACAACGCAGTTTATGATGCACATAATGCAATTTGACTTCATTTGTATCATTGCAGATCATATAAGACCTTTAAAAAAGTTCATGTTAAACCTTAGTTTAGGCAAGAAAAGTTTATGTTTCATGCATGACCACAAAAGCACATCTATCTCTCATCAAACAAATAATACAAATAAGCAAAGTGATCAAATACAAGGAAAATATAGGTCCGTGCAAGACATAAGACTTGAAAGAGTCTTTCACTATGAAGCATTAGACGGTTGTCCTTCTTGTCGACGACGATCGCAAGTGCGTCTATTGTGTCCATCCTGCTTACACTTACTACATCGCAGCGTTGTTGGGGTTTCTCTCCATTCCTTCTTTCGCTGCATATGCCATGGCTGTTTCTGATTGCCTCTCCAATCCATCTCAGTGCGCAAACGGCTTGATTGAGGACGACATTTTTTGACTCACTTCCGATATGGATCAGCCAGCAACGTATGTGGAAGTCTGGCGTTAGGCCAATAATCTTCGTGCGGAACAGGTTGGAAATTTGCAGCATAACATTGACTGTACACAGACCATTTGTAGTATGACTCGATGTACTGACAGTGATCTATGGCAACACTAGCGCAAACTGCTTGAACATGGGAACATGGAATGCCAAAACACTGCCACTTCATACAAGTGCATCTACGGGCCTCCAATTTCGCAACTTGCTTGTTACACCCTTTTCTCAAATGATAGCCACGTGGTGCAGTGATTACTTCAAATGTACCATTCTCACGATTTATTAATGTCACATTGTGCCCTCCAGCCACCTTTCCCGTTTGTGACAACTTATTCATTGCGTACGTCGTGTATGTACGTTTCACCCCTGCCTAGAGCTACACCTATTTCGTCTCGTCTTTTATTAAAGTACGCCACGACACGGTAAAATGTAATCTGCACTAAAGCGGTGATGGGGTAAAATCGCGCGCCTTTAAGGACCCCGTTAAAGCATTCTACATTTGTGACAAAAAAAATTCATATATGTATTAGCTTGTAAACGTAATAAATCAAACACATTAAGTGAGTAATAGTAAAAAACGTAATAAATCAAACGTAATACCTGCGAGATTTGTAGTCATCCAGCCGTATCGATAACCATTGTAGTATACGTTTGTCCATTGTGCTCGATCTAGGTCAGTAAACCACGCAATACATTCAGGATTCATTTGATGGAGTTCTTTCATGGATGCCTTAAATTTTCGCGGTTGATGTTGTGCACCCGCTAAGTACACCATATCCTTTAATTCTTTGCTCCCGAATCTCATGTTGAAATTACTGCATACGTGGCGGAGACAAAATCTGTGTTGAGCTCTTTCATGGGTCCATCCATTTCGAGGATCGTTCATTGCCAACAATATACTTGGGTGTCGATCAGAATCGACACATATACCATCCCTATCAGTCACCTGATGTCGCAAACAAGCCATAAACCATCCCCAGCTGTCTCGACTTTCCTCATCAACAATGGCAAATGCTAAAGGAAATACATGACTATTACTATCAACAACAGTGGCTATTAGGAGTTTATGTTTGTATTTTCCATACAAGAATGTGCCATCAATTTGTATCATTGGTCTGCAATGTCTAAAGCCTGCAATAGAAGGTGCAAATGCCCAAAAAACCCATTTGAAGACAACTTCATTGTTGACATTAGGCTCACCATGCCGCCATTCCACACGTGTCCCTGGATTGCTTTCTTGAAGAGCGGTCATCCACCGCGGCAACATTTTGTACGATTCTTCCCAATCTCCAAAGACTTTAGCAATTGCTTTCTTCTTCCCCAACCAAACTTTCTTATAATGAACGTCATAATTGAATTTGTCCTTGATAATCTGATGAAGCACTGGAACTGAGGTGGACGGATCTCTTCTCACCACATTTTCTACCTCACGGCGTATAACGGTGGAGTCCAAATGCGCATGATCCTTTGACAGTTTAGCATAGATGCATGTATGTGGTCCTGCATATGTACTGATCTCAAACATTCCATGCGATTTTCTTCTCGAACACCGCAACCTCCAAGTACATCCATCTAAATATTTCTTACAACGAACAATCCATACATTTGGTGTAGAATGAGTCACCACAAAGCGCTTGTGTCCTTTGATGCTATACAATTTCACGACATGTTGGATATCTACTTTACACATGAACCACGTGCCTTTCTCAAATTTTGATGCCTCATTCCATAATGACCTAGAATGGATCATTGCATTCTCATGGAGGGGTTGCATTGCCTCACTACTCAATTCCATAAATATAGATGAAGGAACGACAAATTCACCTACACCCACGGGCGCACCATCAATTCCAGCAGCCTCTTCATCGAAAAAACCATTGTTCCCAATTTCGTTCGAAATTGGAGGACAAGATAATGAGCCATCATCTGCTATGACTCGATTTAACATATATCGAATCATGCCATCATCAACATTATGACCATCATCCCCTTCATCGTCTGCATCATCATCGCTACTCTCTTCACTAGTATCCCTGTCACTGCCGCAATAGTCATCATCTTCACTACTATTCAAATCATCACAGGAACGGGGATCCTCGTCCATTTCGGGATTTGCGGTCGTCAAAGGCGATGCACAATGACTATGTTCATAAATTGGTTGAGTGCTAGGTCCAGCTCCAGAATGTAACACTACATTACAATTGGAACTATTGTACGGTTGCCTCGGAACTAAATCGATATAAAGCTCCATGCAATGTGGTGATGGTAATTCTGCCACAAAGTCCCAAGCATCTTTGAGACTCGACTCATCATCTATTCGCAAAGGGACGTAGTTGGTGATCCACTTCCAATGTATTTGGATATCGATATGTCATGTTTAATCTCGTAAGTCATTGTCTATCTGCAATGAATTACAGATATAACGCACATGTTCATCGTACCCTAAACCCATCTTCAATCTGAGATGTCGAATGGGCGGTTTCCTGTACGAAATCCCTGATGGTCCATCAACCATGTCTCCATTCATATAACACAACAACGATACTCTTCGATCAACCATTCTTCAATCTATATATTTAGAATATAATTAATCATTATAGAAAGAATTCAAATAAATATGACCTTAATAAAATTGCTTAGGCACCCTAATAGAATTGGTGTAGTGGTAAATTTATTAATATATATATGGTAACTAAATAGCCTAGTGATCAAATTAAGTACCTTATAATGCAACAAAGAAACTATTATATGCAAATAACTATTATATATTATAAACAACTTCCCTAGCTAGCTTAGAATATAACAGCCCCTAAAGCAACCTTAGAAAGTTACCACCACCAATGTCTCATCTCTTAAGCGCACGCCTAATGTTCTTCCAAAATTTTCTACTAAAGTATTGACATGTATATCGGATTTTTTGCTGGATTAATACCATACCCCCCTACACCCCAAATCAAACAATTTCTACTCCCCCCTTGGGTTCCCCGCATGTTTTACATCTCAATATGGGTCAATGACATATCCACACTAATTAATGTATACATTGTACTATATTAAAATCAAACTTTCTAGCTATTCAATTAAAAAATTGCGCTTCACATCAACTAATTGGCAAAAATAAAAATATAAACCGGATAAAAAAAAAAAAAACAGCCCATGCGATTTTAAAAAAAAAAGCCCCGAGACAAAAAAATAGCAAAAACTTTAACATACAACATAACATGAACCACATGAAGCATAAACACAAAAAATCTCCAAACAAATAGATCTTACGGAGTTGTTGAGTTCGGGTGGGTTGCGGTTCGGATTTGAAGTTGACGATGGAGATAAGATATGCACCAATGGAGCCAATCTAGTGGAGCTGAAGGAAGGGATCGGTGGGAGTTGCGGTGGGAGTTGAAGGAAGGGATCGGTGGGAGTTGAAGGAAGAAGAAGGAAGGCAAGTGAGAAACAGATCTGGTCTAACAGATCTGCTCACTATTTTGTTCAAACGAAATCGTGACCTCGGGTCATGATTTCACTTTAATGGAAATCGTGACCCGAGATCACGATTTTCGGATTTTCAATAGTGAGGAAATCGTGATCTCGGGTCACGATTTCCATTAAAGTGAAATAGTGACCCGAGGTCACGACTTCTCTTTGACGAGACAAAAAAAAAATTACGTGGCGCGTGATTTGGCGCTGACGTGGCTACAAGTGTGTTAGATGGGTAAATAGTTTGGTGGGTGTGTTGGGTTGATAAATTTAACTCTCAAATGTACTAATCAAGGAAAAAACTCCGTCATCGAAGGGGTCTTCAGTCAATCAGAATGCGCCATGTGTCTCTCTCACCTATGCACATCACAAACAACTGTTTCCTCCAATCAGGCAGCGACACGTGGCACTCCACAGCACACCAGCGCGTCATCACGAGCTCTCTCGACCAATCAGAATGCGCCACATCACCGACGACAACATGAATGAGCCAATGACACTGCGACACGTGGCAGATACCTATTTTCAAGCCAAAAATGCTATACGATTCTCCTCGGTGCACAAGTCACCTCCCCAACTCCAAAAATTAGTTTCTCTCACCTCGCGAGACCAATTTTTAGTAGTTTTATATATTACAAACTTAAGTTTCATTATTGAGAACAACGGCTATTATGTTTTAGTATCGACTTTCTTCGACGACGATGTTCGGCTAATCAACTCCTTGCTTAGGTCGAAGGGGAAGCAAATCGGGATGATGGATTCATGGCATATTATGTGAGATATATTATTTTTTAATTTAATTTAATTTAATCTCTCCTATTTCATTGTTGTTGATTTTATTGATTATGATTTAGATCTAGGGTATGTATATGGTTAATGCATGCTTTAAGGTGGACAATCTACAGTTATTTGGACTATTAGTATATGTGTAATTGTGCTTTTAGTCTAATAAAGTAACAAACACTCACCTGTTTTTCGTCAAACCCTTTTGGTTCTTGAGTGTGCAATAACTGAATCAAGGTTAAATCGAAAGTGGATGCGATCCGGTTATTTAGGATTAGTGTTCCCACAGATCCATATTATTGCGGTTATTTTGTTAAACTCGATTGGTGGATGTCTAGGGTTATACATTAAGTAGGGAAATAGTTAGTGACGGACGTCATGACTATCAAGATTAGGGGAATTAGGAATTTCTGGCGGATGTCGATTTTCATAGCTAATCTAGGAGAAATTGAATTAATAACATTTTGGGATGATTGAGGACCATTAAATGCTATTGAATCTTGATTCTTGCTAGTGGAACTGTAGACTTAGGTGATTTCTTTTCATTGATATTATTTTTGCGAACATTTTATTCGTGCTAGTTTAATTAATTATTTCATTGAATTTTCTGAAAAACCCTATTTTTAGTTAACTTGGAGTAAAACTCAAGTCTTGTGGATTCGACCCCGTATTTGCCACTACTATACCCTTTTGGTTGGTAGCTCGATTGCAGGTTATATTTGGCACGTAGGACACATGATCAAGTTTTGGCGCTGTTGCTGGGGACTTAGTCCTTACTCTGAGTTTAGGTTTCTTTTTTTTTCTTTTTTTTATTTTATTCTACCCCACCTCACTCGGTCAAAATCGGCTGGTTCATTGTTACATTTCGATCCTGAACCGGAGAGAACATTTCATAGGTTGGTTAGAGATACCCAACTTTGGCAACAAGAAGGCCAAAATCCTCTAAATATGGCTGCAAATCGCCAAATCATCATGGGTGATGCCAATCAAGAGCTTCAAGCTCTTTTGGCGCAACAACCCATCTGCATTTACTATCCAGATAATGCCAAAGACTTTGAGTTGAGGTCTGGGTTCATTCATCTCCTACCATCCTTCCATGGTGGCGAGAATGAAGATTCTATCAATTTCCTGAAGGCGTTTCATACTACCTGCAAGTCAATGAAACTCTCAAATGCGGACGAGGAAACGGTCAAGCTCAGATCTTTTCCGTTTTGCCTTAAAGACAAAGCTAAGGAATGGAGTTTCTACCTTCCGCATGTCTGCATTAACTCCTGGAATGAAATGGTAACCTCATTTTTAAATGAATACTTCCATGAGGATAGAGTTTCTCAGCTTATCAAAGATATACGTAACATCAAAATGAGGTAGGGCGAATCATTTGGTACATATTGGAATCACTATAAGCAATTAATTGCTAGTTGACCGCAGTACGACCAGTCTGAGAAGGCCATAGTTCGATTTTTCTATGTTGGCATGTCACCAATAGAACGTTGATAATGCGTATGTCACATTCGAGACAAAACTCCAGCCCAAATGAAGCAATTATATGAGGACATCGCACAATAGTCACACCTTTATGGGGATCTTGATGCTACTGCTTACCGAAATCTGACTGCAAGGAGTGTCTCGAGTTCCACTGACCAGAAAATTGA
Organism: Stephania yunnanensis; assembly: GCA_039657365.1. Classification (NCBI taxonomy): domain Eukaryota; kingdom Viridiplantae; phylum Streptophyta; class Magnoliopsida; order Ranunculales; family Menispermaceae; genus Stephania; species Stephania yunnanensis. The sequence goes on from CM077582.1 coordinate 9,578,616, forward strand.
CCAACTAACCTCCATGATGGAACGTCTCCTCTCATCTAGCAAAGTGCAAGTCAAAGCTTGTGGCGTCTGTTCTGCCACAAATCATACAACTGATGAATGTCCTACTCTCTATGAGGACAACCAATAGGCTAATGCCATGGGTAATCAGTTTTAGGGACCATCTAGAGTCCCGTTTGGGAATACATATAATCATGCAACGACAAGGAATAACCCGAACTTAAGTTACGGGCTTCAAAACCAGAACTATCAGACTTTCATCCCTAGAGGTCAACCGTTGCCTACACCCTCCAATAATTCATCTTCACTTGAGGATACGTTGAAAACCCTTATGGGTCAACACAATCAATTTATGAGTGAAATGGCCCAATTCAAGTTACCACCAAGAAATCCATCATCGAAACCAATTCGACAGTCCGAACTCTTCAAGCTCGAATGTACCATATGACACAGCAGAATGGATGTATCTAGAATAAAGGAAAGTTGCCTTCGCAACCTTATCAGAATCGTAACGCGAGTGCTAACACAGTTACACTCCGAAATGGTAAAGAGTTGGAGGGACCCAAAAGGAACAATGGGTCATTTGATGCCAAAGACCAGACAAATGAGGAAGAACATGAAGTAGTAGTGACTCCGTTTGTCCCTAAATAGATGGTAACTACTCAAAAGGAATCACCACCCACATTTAAGGTTAAACCTCATTTTCCACAACGATTCATCCTAGATAAGAAAAAAGGAGGAAGAGAAAGAAATTCTCGAGACCTTTCGGCGAGTGGAAATCGATATTCCACTCCTCGATGCTCTGAAGCAAGTCCCTGGGTACGCAAAGTTTCTTAATGAACTATGCACTAATAAAAGGAAACTGAAATGCAACGAAAAAGTCCAAATGGGAGAAACCATCACGACTATCCTACAGAAGAAGTTGTCTCCTAAATGCAAGGATCCTGGGATGTTCTTAGTACCTTGTGTTATAGGTGATGTAAGCATTCAGAGGGAAATGTGCGACCTTGTAATTTTCATTAATGTCATGTCATTGTCTATTTATGAGACATTGCATGCAGACCCAATAGAGGATACCAATATTGTCATTCAGTTGACAGACTGTTCCATTGTCATACCTGTTGGTGTTCTCGAGGATATTCTAGTCCGAGTTAATGAGCTTGTGTTTCCTGCTGACTTCTATGTGGTAGATACGAAAGAGGAGCCATTCCCCAATGCTTCGTCAGTACTCTTTAGACGTCCATTTTTGAAAACGATGAAGACGAAGATAGATGTTGATGATGGATATATTACCATGGAGTTTGATGGTGAAGTCATCAAGTTTAACATCTATGACGCGATGCGATACCCAGTGATGTGTCGTCTGTGGTGTGTACCATGGACTGTGTGGATCTACTCGTTGAGCAGACTTTGCTCACAAGTGGCGATAATGAAGTTAAAGTAGTGTTAAAGCATCATCTCGACACTACTCAAATCCACGAGAGTGATCTGACCTTCAATACTGATGTCAAGGATGTTGTTTTCGAGTTGGATTCATTCTACCCCCTGCCCCAAGCGTCTATCATTTGAAGTTGCCTAATTTTGACTCAGAACTTTCTCCCTCTTTGGTTAAAGCTCCCACACTTGAGTTGAAGCAATTACATGAGCACCTAAATTATATGTTTTTGGGTAAGAACGACACACTCCCTGTGATCATCTCAGCCAAACTTACACATTTGGAGGAAGAAAGGCTTCTTCGAGTACTCTGGGAGTTTAAACAGGCTATTGGATGGACCATAGCAGATATCAAAGGTTTAAGCCTTTCCACTTACATGCATTATATATATATGGAAGAAGGGTCAAAACCTACGAGAGAAGCCCAGATGAGGCTCAATCCGTTCATGATGGATGTCGTGAAGAAGGAGATAGTGAAGCTCCATGATGCTAACATGTTTTACCCTATCTCTGATAGGAAATGTTAAGGCTGCTAGATTATCAAGGGATTAAGTAATCTAGGACGGTCAGATGCCCTAATTAGGTAGTGTCTGACTGAAGGTGAGTGTAGTGAGAGAGATAAGAGTTGAGGATGATTTTAAGGTTTCATTTAGGGAGGTTGTGAAAAGTAAAGTTGAGGAGGAAAGTATATAGTGGAAAGTAGAAGGACAAAAAGAAATTAAATAAATTCATGATTTAAAGTGTGGTTATTTATGTAATTTTGCCTAAAATTTTTTAATTTAAAAATGTATTATAAAACAATAGGAGCCGATATAAGGTAGTGGGGGGTTAATAGTCGCTCCTATATAGGAGAGAGAGAGAGAGAGAGAGAGAGAGAGAGAGAGAGAGAGAGAGAGAGAGAGAGAGAGAGAGAGAGAGAACTTCTACAATGAAACCCAAATATATACTCATGCCATGGGAACCCCTCAAAATATTTTGTGCATGTTAAATGTTTTATGCATTTATGACTCATAGATTAATGGGTTGGATTAAAACTCAATTGTTGAAAATGAGGTTACCATGACATTGATATTTTTGTGGTTCCCGTGGTAGTAGTAATACGTATAAATTTTTGATAGAGGTAGTAATCACTATAAAAGGATATTGGATTAGTGACGGGTCCCCATCGCTAATCTTGTCACCACATCCCGTCGCAAATTTGTCACGTAGTTGTAGTCGAATTTCTTTTAACCATGCCACGTGGACATTTAGCGACGGGGGTCGTCACTAAAAACCCGTCGCTAATTGTCTACGTAGTTCGTTGGCCGCCACGTGGTTAGAGGGTTAGCGACGGGGGCCGTCGCTAAATTGATGAATTTTTGTAAAAAGTTTGATAATATATATAATATTTAATATTTAAAAATATTTAATATTTAAAAATATTTAATATTTAAAAATATTTAATATTTAAAAATATTTAATATTTAAAAATATTTAATATTTAAAAATATTTAAAAATATTTAATATTTAAAAATATTTAATTATTTATAAAATGCAAAAACTATTATATAAAATATAATATAATATTTAAAAATTAAAAATTAAAAATTTGAAAAGTAATTAATTTATGAAAACTAAATATTAAAAATTTATTAAAAATTATTCAATTTCAAATGAAATTAAATGTAATTATTCAAAATATTTAACTATTATATATTTTTATATAAATACAAAAACTATTATAAATAATATTTAATAATTTTATGAAAATTTTTAAATTCAATTAAAATTAAATTTTAAATGAAATGTTTCAAAATAATATTATTTATAAAGAATATTTAAATTTAAAAAATTCTTCATACGACTTTATTAAAAATTATTATTAAAATAATATATTTTAATCTATGCTATATAATTTATTCGGAATAACTATAAGGACAAGAAAATCAAAGGAAATTAAAGTTACTAACTGAAGTCCATCATTCAAAATGAATTAAATACAACAAAAAAATTTCATTACGAGCATGAAAATGTACAAAACAAGATACGAACAACTTAAGGCTAAATATACAAGGAAGTCAATTCGATCATCGAGATCATCGTTAGTCTCTGAGTCATCAGCTGAAACATCTATCGGAGGCGCTGGCGCGAATGAAATCCCAAGTCTATCCATTAGAGCCTGCTTCATGCGATTCAACTGGCGTTGGACCTCTTGCAACTAATTTTGGGTTAGAGTGTGATCTTGCATAACCTGAAAAATGTGTGTCTGCATCGCCTGGAAGTCCCTCCACAAAAACTCGACAGGCTCATTAGGAGAAGAAATAGGCCGAGAAGATCCAACACCATCCATCCTCCAGCTCCTCCAGCTATAGCATGTCTGTGTCGCGACCCCAACAGTGTCCACCCTAGTCCATATGTTCGGCCTTTATCGTCGCGCTCAACGATGGACAAATATGGCTCTGTCTCATATATCGGGGTGTCAGGCTGCGACTGTGTCATCTCAATCCGCCTACACATGATTGACGTCTAAATTAAGAATTTAAAACATTTGCAAGTTATTAATACATATCATTAATTAACTAAACAAAGTTTAAAAGAAAAACTATTTACTTATTGTGTCGGCCCCAAATCTTAGGCCGTCTTGAGATCTCTCCACGTCGCATCCCACGTCACCAAGTCGTGCCACGTCATGGCCTGTTTATCCTTAACGCCTCGCAACCTAACTAGTTGGTTACAGTTCTTCCTGATGCGACCCTCCTGTTAACATCGCCAACATGTGATTCTCCATCCTGGTCTTGCTCGCTGACTCCCTAACCACTGGCCTTGCCCCTGTAATCTCCAGTCCCAACCTCCCTAATCCTGAGCCCGTCTCTGCGGTGGCGTTAGTAGTGCCAGTACAGTATACGCTCTGGTTACTCGATCATCATATCTACGACCACGACCGTACCCACTATCATCTCTGTCATCTCGATCTCTCACTCTCTTCTGCCTATAAATCTGTCCAATCTGCCTCTCCGGCTCAGCGGATAAACGTATTTCAGCCCTCTGCAACATATGTGTCTCCTAGGTAAGCGCTCTATCATACATTTCCTATAGTGTGTGTGCTCCGAAGGAAACTATGGCGCCTGCTATGTCCTCAATCAACCTTCAAACGAAGTAATAAATCTGCAGTCTCTCAGTGCATGTGACGTCCATGGAAAATTGTATCAAGTACCGGTATCTATTCATGTACTGTAACACCGACCGACTACTTTCCCTCATAGCCAAAAACTCATCTCTCAGCCTTAACCTCACCTCAATGAGTATGTAATGATCATAAAATAACTCTCTGAACTTTCCCCACGTCGTCGGTTTTGGGTGAGTATCTATATACGTTGTCCAGCACACAGCAACATCCCCTCTCAGCATATGCCCCGATATCCTGGCCAGTATGATTTCGGAATCTGCATTAGCTTGTGTAATCTCTGATGTGCAATCAATCACTTCCCGGCTGCCTTCGGGTCTCTGCCTCACAAAAATATTCGGGATCAAACTTGATGAAATCTCGCAACAATTTGACCTCAGCCGTCATCGAAGTCTCAAACATGTCTGCCTGTGTCAGTGTAATAGTCGGCATCTCAATCTGTGGTACGAACGGTGTAGCAACTGCTGTCGAAGTGTCTTGTACCACTACATGCGTTAGTACGGTTTGCATAGTTGTTAGAACTCTCAGAGCAACTGTCATCTCACTCGTGCTCTGTACCCTGGCGGCGGTGAGTGTTGTAATCGCTACTATCTGTGTGCTCATCATCTCCATCGATAGCTCGAACTGCCTATCATGAGCTGCAAGTCGCGCGACTATTGTCGAATCCAAACCCTCCGCTCTAGTTTGGTCATTCGTCTTACCAACATCCGTAGTCGGTGGAGCCGGCTGGCCATCCATCATGATCTGCATAAAAAAACGTGTGCCTAATCACCTTCCATATATGTATATATAATATACAATCCAAAAACATAATGCGTATATAACCCTATCACTACCTGTCTCAAGTTGCTTCCCAACTAAGGTTCTAAGTCAGGATCATCGGGTTTCCACATCTAATATTTGTTTGTTTAAGTTTTATTTAATTCCATTAAACTTATCCCGACGCTTCCTCGAAACCTCGCTCTGATACCATACTGTGGCGGCCTTAAATCTCAGGCCACTTTGAGATCTCTCCAAGTCGCATCCCACGTCACCAAGCCGTGCCACGTCGTGGCCCACTTGTCCTTGACGCCTTGCGACTTAACTAGTTTCTTACATTCTTCTAGCTAACCCTAGTTATGCTAACTAACCTTTATACAAGTATTAAAAATTAATTTAGACAGTTACTCAATTTAGTAGGTTATATGATAATTTTATAGCGAAAGTATTTTAATAAGTAACTTATGTAGTATTGAACAATCCTAAGTAGCGGAAACCGCGACAAAAGATACCATGTATATATCAAGGAAAAACATGCATTACAAAAGTTCTATATACATGTAATTAGTGTTCCGCAGTCCCTAAAACCCCACAAAAGTAAAATCAATACATACTATAGTCATACACGAGCTGGCTCTAGTATCTCAAAGGTGACTCTTGTACCTTCTTGCTCTTGCTCGTTGAAGGATCTGCACTAAGTCACCAAACTATTACAAAGACGAGTCCAATGAGTAAGATCCCAGGAGAAGTCCACACAATATTCATGAAATAAAACTGATAAACTATGAGACATGCAAATATAACTTCTTGCAACAGTACGTCACATTCTCATGAATGTAGGCAACATACGACAAGCAAAAGCAATAGCGTGAGATAAATAAACAACATGTACCAATTAAATAAGCTAAAAAATAAAACAATGATCAGCAAACATCCATCTAATCACAAGAAAAAAAACCCTGACCTACACCAGCCAGTAATCGATAAATCAAATAGGAACCACGTATATACTTACGGGCTTATAGGCTTACAGTGACTAAACCTCAACTTCAGTTACCAGATGAACCACTCCAATGCTATTTTAAGTCAAGGGAACACCCTAAATCCCTATCAACAATCATAGATATATTCTACTACCATCGACGCAAACACTAAACACAAGTAACACGTGCAAGTGATTTAGCCACAACCAATATATATGCAAACCTAATAGGAGTGAGAACCCATGTGTGCCCACCAACAGTCATACATGAAACACGATATCGATAAAACCAAAACCATGAATCCTGTGAAGCATTCTCATTGGGTTTACGTACCTCAATCCGCGCTCCGACCTCCCCGGACTCCCGTACCCGACCTGTTAATCTCCTCGACACTGAGCTTCGGTCCACTAAGTCTCTAAAGTCCATTTTTACCAGTTTAGTTTGTTTACAAAGGTGTAGATATGTATTAGGTGAAAAATCTCTAAAACAATCCTAAATTCTCATTTTCATCTCTTATTAGCGCGCTAATATTTCTACCTAGCGCGCTAGTTTCTAAGTTTGCACGCTAAGGGGGTGTACCTAACGTACTAGACGGAATTAGCAAGCTATAAATTTTAACTGGCGCGCTATTGTTTTTCATTGCGAAGAACATCAGCACACTCATGACAGTTAGCACGCTAATATTTCCTATTAGCGTGCTAATTGCCTTCTGGGACATAATTCCCAATTCGAGAATTCTGTCCTAGCCTTTTCAATTAGATGTTCTAACTGGTCTATTACCCTCCGCTCATCGAAATAACCCCAAAACATCATTTACATCTACCTTAGAACATCAATTTTCCACAAATCATGCATTTACCACCATCTCCATTAACCACCAATTTCATCAAAACTAACTGAACCAGTGATAAATTCTCCTTATATATGATCTAATGACATGAAATGCATCATATTTACACAACAAACCAGAAGTTAAACCATCAACTCAAATTTCATTAAACACGCCCAAAAATAGGTTCATTTACAAGCTTAGAATGTGGAGAAGATGATTATCTAGATTAGATCACTTGGTTTGATGCCTAGGTTGTTGAACTCCCAGCTCCGAATCCTCTCCTCTTCCTCCGATCTACTAGTTTGCATGAAAAATGAGTGAGTAGTGTGATCAAAACATTTCACTAACTCTCATTCATATATATATATATATATATGTTTTTAATGGAATCAATTGTGCGTACGTATCTCGATGCATATCTTGTGGTTCACAAGCATGCTGTCCTATGCCTCCTAGTGACTCCAATAGCACACTCATCATCTAGTACCACTCACTAAGTTGATCTAGATGAATTTCATGACCCTTTTTATTTAATGTAAACTATAGGCTTTCACTTATTCTACCAATGTCACATTACATTAATTGACTTAGCCTATGGTCACATTACCTATTTTAATTCATTAACTAATCATCTTAATGTGAATTAGTGGAGTTTCCTAGTGTACCCGTAGTTCGCCTACTCGACACTGGCGTTGACACGCCTTTCGATGTGGACACCCGTCACACAACCTCGCCCAACATCAACATACACATATGCAGTGTAATATAATAATAATAAATTTAAGCACCACATTTACACAACTACCATTCCACAGATAGCATATTTCCTCGATTCTTGTGTTCGAGCCAACCGAGTTGTCCATGTAACGCCCGAATTACAATTGTTAATCCATGAGATTAATGTTAATCTTAGTTTAGTTAATTTGGGTTGTTACAATTATGACGATCTTCTCTACTTTGGAATCGAGGAAAGTCATGCCATCATGATCTTTCGTATGGAAGCATAGACATAACTCCAAAGCAGTCAGAGGTCAATCCAACTTCTCCGCCAAAACATATATTTAAAGAGGATTAAGTTTGAGACTAAATCCATGTATATTATATATATAAACTTATTATAACATAACTTACCAGCTTCTCTACGTGCCGATAAACAGATATTGAGCCACCAGTGTGCACTGCGATCCCTATAATGGGTCCCTGTGTCTCGGTTCTCCGATTTTTACTTGCTCGCTCTAACTTCTTCTTAAAATTAGCGTCCACTAAACTGAAAACGAGGCGTTAGACCAAGTTTATAAGAAATAAGTAAACATAAAACTTCGTACATATACTTACGATCTGTCATCTTTCACGACCAAGAATATTCGCCCCGGGGGTTAGCTAGTAGTACCGCTTCGTCGTCATCCAAGTGGGGCCGTACCTATGGATGAGTCACTCAAACGATGTGCTGAAGAACTCGGTGACTGCTCTACTGGCTGACCCTGAGAGGGCGAGGCATGCAAATCATGATGGAGTGGTGGTGGGACTGTACGGTGGTCGTGCATACGATCACGAAGATGTGAAGGAGATGTTGATCCCCCTGATGAGAAAGTAGGTCCGACACTTGGCCTAAACATACCACGACCATCAATGGGTGGGGTGGGTAGAGAGGAAAGTAAATTAGAATACATCCGCACAGAGGTGCGATATTTATAAAAACCAGATGTCAAATACATGAAAGATGTAGATGGATGTGCATAATGTGGGGGAGGCGTCTAATGGAGAAATGGGGTCTACGAGTATGGGTACGGATGAAATGGAGTCTACTGAGAAGGGTGGTATGATTATGGATGCAGACTCTGATTACCCTAAGTAGTCTGTGGCGTTGGAGTAGCATCGTCATAAGAACAACGGTGTGATCCATTCGATCGTCAATCTCTAGTAGCATTGGATCGTCAACTAGATTGACTACTAGATCGTCCACTAGAGCCCTGACCAGAAGATGAGGTGCAACCTCTACCTGACAACATAACTTTATAAAAAAAAATGACTAAATTAGAATTTTGAGTTGAACATAAAACATTTGAAATATTACATAACAAGTAAAAAATATAATTGCATAATTTACAAAGTAAACATGATAGTATCATGATTCGTCGTCACCGTCCTCATCATTTGATGAAAAGGCTTGTACTTGTTCAATCGCTGATTTTGATGTACATCAACGATTTTTAAGGGTCAGTGAACTCTTATCCCGACATTGATTGTGGGATCGAACCATTGACACTTGAACAACACTGTACGTAGGAATCCACCGTTTCGATTGATTGTGGGATCGAACCATTTCAATCACTTTTTCTAATTGCTCGTAAAAGTCATTGTCACATTGTGCGTGATTTGTGCCCCTAACACAGACCCCACTACTACGCATATCTTTGTTTGAGCGAAGCGACATGGTCTGAAATTTGTAGCCATTAACAAGATACGCGTGGTATACAGTGCAAAGTCGACTAGGGCCATATGACAACATTTGAAGTGTTGTATCTTAAATAAATGATGGAGCCTACCGCCAAAAATGTCTTATTCGTAAACTTTAATTTCAAATAAACAACAAAAACAAAAAAATATTTTAATATCCACGTCCAAATGACTTACGAAGTGTTGAAACCAACTTGAGAAATGTTTCTCAAGATGTTCATCGATGACACTTTGTGTAAGATAATAATTAAGATTAAAGCATACCTAATGAATGGAGCAACCTCAGGACAATTTAACAACACATATAAATGTGCGGCATTACACCGTCATCTGTGAGATAACGCTTTTTTGATCCCTCGTAGGCCCGACCTTGGTGGGTGAATATTGAGAAGTGGCTATTAAAACTTTGACTTGGTTCGACTCCACCATCATAATTGCGAGCGCATAGTTGTGCAAGGCGGAGATGTGTTCCTAAAAAAAAGGAACAAAATGTGGCTGCTTTTTCCACTAAGTAAGCATTGCATATTGAGCCCTCAACCCTTGCCTTATTCCTAACATTATTTTTTAAATGTTTCAAGTACCTACATTTGTTGAAGTAAGTTGGTTAAAATATATATGTTAGAGTGTGATATAAATTATTTATGAGTCTAGTTGATTACCTCTCAATAGGTTACATCTATCGAAATTGTACTGGGCCCAGCAATGATAGCCCCGTACAACAAATGGATAAGGAGATGCTCCATTGAGTCGAAAAAATTTGGCGAAAATATCTTTTCCAACTTACACAATATCTTAGGAATGTTTTCATGCAAAAGCTGAAGATTCTCAACATTTAAATTTCTAACAGTTAAATCTCTGAAGAAAATGCTTAACTAGCTAGTTGCAATCCATATGTCATCCTCTAAGATATCTCAAAAAGAAATTAGTAGCAATCGTTGCATGAAAACATGACAATCGTGACTTTTCATCCCAAGCATCTTCAACTTCTTAGAATCTTCGCAGCGACCGATGTTAGACGTGTAACCATCAAGGAAGTTCAATTCCTTAATCCACTTACACAACGCTTGTTTTCTTCATTTGTCTAACGCATATCGTGCATTTGGATATTTCTTAGAAATTGGATCATAATGAAGCTCTAGACAATTACAAATCTCCTTTATGTCTTCCCTAGACTTTGTGTTATCTTTAGTCTTCCCGGCACACTTATGATTGTGTTGAGAATATTGTCAAAGACGTTTTTTTCAATGTGCATCATGTCCAGGTTGTGCCTGATAAGGTTCGTATTCCAATAAGGCAAGTCCCACAGTTTGCTTCATTTTCTCCACCCTATAGTCCTCGAAACTTCGTTATTTATTGCATATGATCCCAATTCAGTGAGTTTCATCATCCCTAAAGCTTCGGTTTATTGCAAGATATCTTCACCCGATTTATTAGCTGGTGGCTTATCGGATACGATTCTATCTCTGCGAAAACTAAACCTGTCTTTCCGCTCCTTCGAATATCGTGACAAGAAATGTCGATGAAAATCGAACCAACTCGTTTTCCCTCTTAACCTCAACTGGAAAGTGTCGATATCTTCCATGCAATAAGGACAAGTAGTCCTCCCGTACGTGCTCCATCCCGAAAGCATGTTGTACTCTGGAAAGTCGCTAACAGTCCACATAAGCGTAGCGAGCATTTGAAAGTTTGTCTTAGTCGATACATTGCAGGTAGGAGCACCGTCATACCACAATTCTTGCAATTCTTTCACCAACAGTTGAAAAAACACATCAATTTTTTGCGATAGATTATGTAACGACCCTAAAATCTAACTAGTGCCACGTGTAACGGACCATTTTATTAATGCCGTTAATTATCTTGTAATTACAGACATGTACGCCATCTCAGATCCACTTGGACGCCGTGCGTAGGCTAAGATACACGTCAACCTAGGTATACTAGTTAAATTGTGTTGGATGGCTTAATTGCGATGAAATTTATTTAGTTATTTGTTAAATACATCGCATGTGTGTATGTTGAATAACGGGAACGTGTGAAGTTGTGTGACGGGTAACTGCTTCAAAGTGTGTGCTAACGCGAGTATCGAGAAGTTAGATATGGGTACACTAGAGAAAACTCAATAAACTTACATAAATATGTCTAGGTTATTAAGTTGAGATAATTAATGTAACCATAGGCTAATTAAATAAACTTGAGCAATAGGCTATGACACGCCTCGAAATGCTTGTCGAGATGTGGGGCATCGAGAATGGGTGGCCGAGGGTTATTGTAACCATGAGTTGGTTAAATGTGATAAATAAGACACTACCCGTATGGTTGGATAAGGCTTAATGTAATGTGACATTAAATTGAATAAATGGAAGCTTAATTAAATAGACCATGTGATGGACATCTAGATCATCATGGGGATTAGTACTAGGAGATGAGTGGGCTGTTGGAGTCATCAAGAGGTGTAGGACAACATGCTTGTAAGCCACAAGATAAGCCGCGGGATACGTACGCACAATTGATTCCATAAAACATATGTATATATATAAGAGTTAGTGGAGTGTTTTATTACAAGATTTACAACACGCAACCATTTTATGCAAAACTAGAGAACGAAAAGGAAGAAGAAAGACTTCCAGCTGGGAATTCAACAACTTAGGCATCAAACCAAGTGATCTATCCTAGGTAAGCATCTTCTCCACCTTCTAAGCTTGCAAATGAACCTATTTTTGGGTATGTTTAGTGAAACTCGAGTATGGTGATTAAGTCTCTAATTTTTTTGGGTAAATATGATGCATTTTATGTTATTAGATCGTATATAGGGAGAATTTATCACTGGTAGTTAGATTTGATGAAATTGGTTGTTAATGGAGATGGTTATAAATGCATGATTGTGGAAATGGATGTAATTTGAGGTTTCTAGAGTGTTTTAAATGGTGGTTTAGAGGATATTGTGTGTAGGGAATGTATAAAAACTAATAAGGTAGGTAATGGAGGGGATTGGGATAGAATTATGGGTTGAGAATTCTGTCCCAAGGGCTAAGTAGCTACCTGGTAAGGATAACACACTATTCGTTCTGGGTTGCTACCTGTTCTTTGAAACGAAGAACAGTAGCATGCTATAAACTCATTTAGCGCGCTACCATCAGATAACGCACTACACAAGTCCCGTAGCTCTAATAGCATATCATAATAGGAATCTAAGGACTATTGTGGGGTTTCTCACCTAATACATGACTAAACACTAGGATATAATCTGAGATTGTACGAATTTGACTTTAGGAACTTGGGGAAATCGAAGCTCGGTACCGGGAGCTTGTCGCATCAGGTACCGGAGTTCGGGAAGGTCAGAGAGCGCTGTGAGGTTTGTAAAACCCAACTGAAAAACTCTGAGTATTTATACTACTCAATGTTGTTTCTATCACTCCTTACTGTTCATTATTCTATTCGGTTACTTGGACGTGGGTTGAGGTTACTTCCCCGAATTTTGTAGTTGTGTGTTCAGGATGCACTTGACTGTAACACGTGTGACCCGACCCTTAGTGAACGGCGACCTGAGCTTGCCTTGGTGCGCATTTCGGTGACTTAGCAGATTTGGCCAATGCCACAAGGGACCAATTATCAGCCCAATTGGACATGACCACTGGTGGGGACTTGATGACCCGAAGTATAGTTTAGTCTATCTGGAGCGAGCACACACATTTGTTAGCTTGTCTGTTGTTTATTCATGCGATGAGCCATTTACAGTTGTCTGTTTTATATTTCGCATGTTTACTTGACAACATTCATTTTATTTCCTTTACTTTATTATATGAATGCTCAGAGGAGTTCCTTGGGATTTTACTTAATTAATTCATCATCTATTTTTTGTGATGATCGAGTGTAGATCCTAGTACCAATAGGGGCAAGGGGATCCTAGGCAACTACATCCGATTGCCCGCTGTCGAGGACCTACTTGTACGTGTTTATTTTTGATATTTTGTATATTCTAGGTATTGGGAGACTTACAAGGGTGTATTCAATTGATATTTTAATAGACTTTTGGTTCCTTTTATTGACTAAAAAAGTTTAGGGGTATTCAATTAAAACTTTTAGAGAGTCTCTAAAAGTAAGGTGTATTCAATGTGAACTTTTACAGAATTTTAAAAAGTCTCTAAAAGTTTTGGGGTATTCAATTTAAACTTTTAGAGAGTCTCTAAAAGTAAGGTGTATTCAATTTGTTTAGAAATTTTGTAGATTCGTGGGTTTGGATGACTTTTGGAGACTTTTCACCTAACCCTATATATGTTGAAAGTCTTCTCCATCTCTTAGCCTCCACGAGAAACTTTTGGGGACTTCTTTTTTTCTTCTTCGTCGCCTCTCTCTCTTTCATCGTGAAATCTCTCTCTCTCGCTCTCTTTCTCTCTCTCTCTCGGTCGTCTGCTCTCGGTCATCTCATCGATTGCTCTGTGACCTCCAAGCTGGGCTCCTTCATCGTTCGTTTCGACGCTGCCTCGCTTCTCCATCGCTGCCTCGCGTCTCCATCGCTGCCTCGCGTCTCCATCGCTGCCTCGCGTCTCCATCGTTTGCTTCGACGCTATCGGAGGTAACATCCTAGACAACATCTTGGAAGAAATGTCGTAAACCATAAACTAGGATTTGGATATTTTTGATTTCAGGCCTTGACTTTAGAATGCCATTAATTATTAGAACTTTAGTTGGGAAGTGATGTGAGGCGGGTAGAGTTAGAACTTATACGCGCATTATATTCTCATTTTAATATATGCTATACGTATATACCTCGAGACTGATCCGGAGCGCATTATCGATGCAGATCATGGACGGACAGTCAGGTACACCAGTTGAGACTGGACAGACTAGCGATACGGCTAGAGATGTTCCTGTTATGATGAGTATGGATGATAGACTCTCGGCACAAGAGACACAGATGGCAGAGGTATTACGGCTTCTACGAGAGCAGACCGCAACACTGGCGGCACTTACTTCAGCTAGAGAGCCAGTAACAGCGACTATACCGGCGGAGACAATTTGTTATTCGGCGGTACCCCAGACACCAGTTCACGGGGTAGCGGCCGAGGCACCCACAGAGACAGCTACCACTGTTGTCGTTCCATTAGAGACGTCGACTCTTACGCCTCCACCCACGACGATAGACCAGGTTACTGCCACCCCCACTGCTGATACTCCTACTACCTCGGCATTCGTCCTGACACCAGAGACGAAACTATTGAGGGAGTTTTTGAAGTTCCAACCTAGATTCTTTTATGGAGGCGGTGACCCCGAGGCTGCAGGGAGATGGATTGTATCTCATCAGCGTTTTCATAAGCTGATGAGGAACGATGAGACCGTACAGGCACGACTTTCGGGAGCCAGTTTAAGAGGGCATGCGACAGTTTGGTGGACGACATATACGGATACTCATCCGGAACCGACGACATAGGCTGAGTTTAGGGAGCTGTTCTACGATCAGTACATACCTATGGAGGTTAGATTGAGGTTGAGGGAAGAGTTCCTATCCTTGAGACAAGGTAGTCGGACCTTGATGCAGTATATGGAGAGGTTCTGACATCTGCTTCAGTTCTCTTTGGATGTCGCCGGGACAGAGCGCTTATAGATTTATTACTTCACCAGAGGGGTTGATGATAGGATCGCGTCAGCAGTTGTCTCGACTGGAGCCACGACAATGCAGGAGATCTTTGATAGGGCATTGGTTTTGGAGACATACTTACTACAAAGAGCTGGCCGACGTGTGACTGGTAGAGAGGTACAGTCGGGGCAAAGTTCTCAGTCTAGTCAGAGACAGAAGAGACCGATGGATCATCCGGATAGAGATTGGAGCGTTGGTAGACGGGAGAGGGGTCGTCGAGACGATTTTCAGGGCAGTCAGTTCCGATATGAGGAGCCACAAGCATTTCTTGCTATCACCTCACCACCAGTGGATCGACAGAGGGCACAGCCACAGGAGTACCGTCAGGGTCGAGATCAGGAGGGACATGACATGGGTCAGGTAGACCGGGGTCAGGGTCCGAGATCTGGAGACGGACAGATGGGTAGACTGGAGAGCCGAAGATGCCACCTGTGTGGGCAGAGGGGACACTTAATGGCTGATTGTCGGACACCACCATCGCCACGGCGAGGGTCAGACCAGGCCGGAGATAGAGCGCATGCGTTAGCACAACCAGATAGCGGGGCGAGTAGGCAACCCGTTGAAGGTACATTAATTATATTTAGTCGCCGCATGCATGCTATATTGTTTCTTGCTGGACGTATTGTTGGATTGTTAGGGTTACTTACACAGACACTAGAGTCACATCTTGTCCTCAGTACGACTGCTAGGGATAAAATATACCCTAACCGAATATGCCGAGACGTAATGATAGAGGTGGATCGAGTTTCATATTCCTATCATGCACGGATAGATTGTTACGGCAAGATGATAGAGTTTCATATTCCTGACATACTGAAGTTCGTATTAGTTAAATCGACAACCGACTTACCCATCACGAGAGGTCGACTAGCTACAGCGCAAGAGATGGAGGCGGTTATGGCGATAGTTGAGCCGGAGGCTCGAATGGAGGGCCGGATTGAAGATGTTCCGGTGGTTCGGGATTTTGTCGCAGTTGAGAATACCGATCGTATCGATTGAACGGGTTGCCGAGTCTCAGAGGGCTGATGGGCTCTATGAGCGGGTCAGTGGTCTATCACGGAATCCGGAATGCACTGATTGGGCAGAAACCACAGATCGGTGTTTAAGATACCGATGGAGATTATGGCTACCTGTGGATCAGAAGATACGGGACGGGATTCTGGAAGATGCACATAGGTCCTGGTTCGTTGGCAGCGTCATAGGACAGATGGACTCACCTGGGAGCTCGAATCGATGATATAAACACGATACCCTCAGCTATTCTCTGGTATGGGACTTCAGTTACAGTGAAATTTCGGGATGAAATTTTATTTAGTTGGGAAGAACTGTAACGGACCATTTTATAAATTTCTCTTCACTTGGCATACGTGGACGCCAGCTCAGATCCACAGGGACATCGCGATAGGCTAGGACGCACGTGGGCTTAGGTATGCTAGGTATTTGTGTATTGGATACTTATTTGCGGTGAAATTTATTGAAATACATCGCATGTGTGTATGTTGCATCAAAATACGTGCGAGATTGTGTGAACTGTATTCGCTTCGATATGCGTATCGACGCGTGTGCAAGTAGTTGACGGTCCGAACATTAGGTCGGGGAAACTAAAACACACAAATTAAATAAAAATGGCCAAATTACTAATATGGAATGGGTATTAGGCGGCTAGTGACGCGGCGGTACGCGTATATCGCGGTTCGGATACGAAATCGGGCTTCGAAACGCCCGAAAAATGAGCGAGTGTCCCAGCGGTGTCACACTTTGGTGTCAAGAAAAAAAAGTCAACAATCCTTATCCAAACTCCATCACCTTTTCTCTCACCTCACACCTACACCTCTCGTACACTACCCGTATCACCTTTTCCTTTTATCAAAACGAAGAACAGTAGCGTGCTATAAACTCCTTTAGCGCTCTACCATCAGATAACGCGCTACACAAGTCCTGTAGCTCTAACAGCAGATCATAATGGGAATCTAAGGGCTACTTTGGGATTTCTCACCTAATACATGACTAAACACTAGGATATAACCTGAAATTATACAAATTTGACTTCAGGATGGGGAAATCGAAGCTCGGTAGCGGGAGCTTGACGCACCAGGTACCAAAGTTCAGGGAGGTCGGAGAACCCTATGAGGTTTGTAAAACCCAACTGAAAGACTCTGAGTATTTATACTACTTACATGTTGTTTCTATCACTTATTGTTGTTCATTATTCTATTCGATTACTTGGACGTGAGTTGAGGTTACTTCCCCGAATTTTGTAGTTGTGTGTTCATGATGCACTTCACTATAGCACGTGTGACCCAACCCTCAGTGAATTGTGACCTGAGCCTGCCTTGGTGCACGTGTCGGTGACTTAGCGGATTTAACCAATGCCACGAGGGACCAATTGTCAGGCCAGTTAGACGTGACCACTGGTGGGAACTTGATGACCCGAAGTATAGTTTAGTCCATCTGGAGCGAGCACACACTTTTTTTAGCTTGTCTGTTGTTTATTCATGCGATGAGCCATTTACAATTGTCTGTTTTATATTTCGCATGTTTACTTGACAACATTCCTTCTATTTCCTTTACTTTATTATATGAATGCTCAGAGGAGTTCCTTGGGATTTTACTTACTATACTCGTCATCTCTCTTTTTGTGATGATCGAGTGTAGATCCTAGTACCAATAGGGGCAAGGGGATCCTAGGCAACTACATCCGATTGCTTGTTGTCGAGGACCTACTTGTACGTGTTTATTTTTTATATTTTGTATATTTTAGGTATTGGGAGACTTAGAGATAATATCGTACATGTATATATACCCTGTTGTGGTGATGTCGATTATATACAGAGTATTTTCTAGGGTTTGCCACAGTAGGATTTGCCTTTAAACAATGTTTATCATGCTAAATTATCTTGTTTAAATGGTATTAAGTAAGACTTCCGCTGAATATATTAACCTTTAAAATACAACCCACTAGTATGGTTAGGATCTCAATAAATTACCAACTATGTAACAGTTGAAACAACTAGATTCTTACAGAGAATGGATAAAGAATATAAAGATAATTTACTTATTTATCGGATAATATACATGTGGACACGAATTACGAGACATGAAGAGGATGGGTAGGTGTTGGACACGTGTAGTGGGCCACTTGGCGAGGAGTACAAGGAGACATATCACCCCAAGGCGGCAGGGGCGGTTACACCACATGTCGTTTTAGGCGTATTTGGGATCCACTTGTCGTGATACGTATGTCCAAATCTCGAGAGTTGACAGCGATGTATGCTTATTTTTAGTTGACGTTTGTATTATATACTATATATGATTGAACAATTTAAACTAAAGAATTTCGGAAATGTGTGGGTAAGGTACACGCGAGACAGATCAGTGTCGAGGCGAGCAGTGACATACCTCGACTTGCATGTCGACATGGGACCTAGGAACCGACTTATGGGGTAAGTTTTCATGTGAGTTAATTAAGGTTTTACACTAGCTTTAATGTGGCAAAAAATTAATGTGGAATTAAATGGGCCTAAGTTAGAAAAATAAATGAAATGACCACATGATGTGCATCGGGACATGTGTCGAGTAATCTAGAGATTGGTGAGTTAACTTGTAAAGTCACTTATGCATGACTTGACAAATAATTGAATAAAGGTGGACCACTAGACAAGCCTCACGACAAATTAGCACACAAGATCGTTGGCAAGTAATGAAAGAAAGAGAAAAGTTGTTGGAGTGTGATTTGGTGAAGGGGAAGTGAGCAATTCTTTGATGGTGTGTTGAAGAATAAGATCAAAACATCAAGCTAGGTAAGTCCAACATAGCTTGGCCATATACTTGAATTTGATGTTGTTGTTGTTGTTGTTGTTGTGTTTACGTTGGGGTTGATGTTAGGGACCTCTAGTAGGGTGTATCAGGGGTCCTAAGCCATTAACAAGGTCTATGTGTAGAGGAAACCCAAAATTCAAAGTGCACCGGGTTCTAATGCATATAGCACGCTAGGTGTATAATCTAGCGCGCTAATAAATAGTGCGCTACTATTCAAATTAGTGTGCTAATGTCAAGATAAGCGCGTTAGAGGTTTAAGGTAGCGCGCTAAAGTTGGATATTAACACGTTAATATCAGAATTAGCGCGCTAATTACCCGGGGAATACAAAAATTTGTGATTTTTAAAAGTTTCTTAAAAACTTTAAATCGATGTAATATCTCAAGTAAAGTTCCCAACGCACTCGAAATTTTATAATATGATGTTAGAAATCTAAGGAAGAGTTACGGGGATTCAAAAACACATTTAGGAGTGTTGAGATGCCAGATAAGCTAGGAACGAGCTTTGTGGATTCGAGGTAAGTAAACTAGCTAGGAAATGCAAATTTATTTCATTTTAAGCTATTGAATATTGTTTTTCATTGCTTTGTTATCTATCATTTGAATTATATTCTAATTGAGTTGTCCGAGGGCACGTGAGTCAACGGTGATCCTTGGAAGGAGTGGCTGGCTGAGGTAACATACCAGAGTCATGACCTCAGGATGCACTGCACTGGTTACTGATTTTGATTGGGTGTGAGGTCTTATCGTGGCTGTTTTAGGACGTCTTACTATCTCGTGGATTTAGGGCTTGTGAGTGTACCAAGTCCTAGAACCTGAATATTGATGTTTTGCAAAGACTCAACGACCTATTGGTCTAGACTACTTGTGCCTCTCTGTTTGCATTCTTAGACAATCATATATCGATTGCATTTGCTTGATTTACAATCTTTATTTATTCATTCGTTCTTTATACTTTTCTTTTTATTTGCATTAATGTAGACTATCTTATTTATTTTGAAATGATGTTTAGTTTCCTACTGGCGTTACTTACATGGGCTCGTCATTCTTGTGACTAAGTGCAGATCCACAATCGAGTGAGGGAAAGATACCAATACTAAGAGATCTACTGTGAGGACATTAGAGCGGCCTTCCCTTTTATTCTTTTATAGGTTTTATATTATTTATATTTTTTTGATAACATGGGGTATATGAGTTTGAGAGATACATACATTAGGACATGTACATGATATGAATATTCTCTCCTCTGTTTATTATACATTTTGACAGTGTTGTGCAGGGTTTCCACTCTCTAGGTTGTTCTAACTAATTTCTGTAGAGTTATTTAGATTTGTTTAAATTGAAACGACTTCCGCATAAGCTTTGATAACTTATAAGTTTGAATAACTCACTATAAATGTTAAACTTCGCTGCCATGTAACGAAAAATGATTAGGAAGGTTGACTAGGCTTGCATTGATGTCGCGAGGATTGATTTGGGGTCCAAGTAAGTCTAGGCCGAGCGGGCCCATTTTGGGTTATGGAACTGGGGCCGTCACATATTAGTTGGCCTTACTGTTAAGAACATCATTTTTTTTCTTCATACACATTGAGGGAGGCAAGTTGTACGGAGTTAGAATCATCGGCGACGAGGAGTACGGTTTGTCGGTTAATCCGAAAGGTTGAAACCCATCAGTGCATAAGCCAAGTCGAACATTACGAACCTCGGAGTTGAACGTAGGGTTCACTTGATTAAAGTAGTTCCATGCCAAGGAATCGGAGCAATGCTGCATGTTGTCCTCTTCTCCGATGTGTTCGAAGTGCCACCGCACGTGTTTCGTAGTAGCTTTTGAGGCGTACAAATGTTTGAGATGATGCGCCAAAAGGAAGTAAAACATTATCTTATACGTGTGTTTGTTAGAGTTAAACCTGAATTCACCGCAAGATTTACAAGATGTAAGCTCAGAGTCGAGCTCCCAATAAATCATGCATAAGTTGGGACAACAATCAATTCGCTCATATAGGAGACCCAACCAGTGCATCAAGCCCTTACATTTGTAAAAGCTATCTAACAAACAGTTGTGTTCAGACAACATGTATTTCGTACTTGCGAAATTTTATCGAATGTTTGCTCCAAAATATGATGATTCGACTTTATTATCAATAAACGTGCCATTGCTAAAAGTTTTACTTGTTCTCGCAACCCGGCCAAAGCGGTTGATTTGCTACGTCAATCATTTCAAAGAAATATTTTGCTTCGGGGTTTGGCTCCTCTTCATGATTCCAATCGATAATGGGGGCCCGCAATGTCATGTATCATATGATGATATGATGTCAGATATTCATCCATTGGATCTTTACCTTCGTCGTCCTCATCGCTTACTATTTCTTCCTCCCCATGCGCGGTCCAATGATAGTAATCGGGAACGAATCTACCCCTCACTAGATGAAGCTCTACGGTGTCTACATCGTAGTATTTTTTTGCAACATTTTTTACAAGGACATCGAATTTTCGCTTCGTTCAAGTAAGTGGTGCAGTGTTGCATGGCAAGTTTTATAAATTCCATCACGCCATCCACAAACTCTAATCTAATGTAAACACCTTCAATACAGTTGTACATCTAATCTCAAGACACAGACATCTCGAAAGAGCTAAACAACCATAATTGAATACACGTACACATCAATCACAATATAAAGTTTAGTCGAGTGTTAATTGTAATTAGTCGAATCGATTGCATTTGCACATACTTTGTGTAATATATTTTATACATTTTAATCGATTGTTTACCGTAATTAGTCACATTAGTTGCAATATATACACATACTTTTGCCTAATTTTTAATTTTTCCTTTGATATCGTAAATTTTACTTCAATATTTGCAGTTTATAATTTTATTTTGTCTCATTTATATAGATATATATATCTTGTACATAAACATTGTTATATAAATATTATTTGGTTCAACCAATTCTAATTTTCTTATTATAGTTAAATTACTATTAACTACTTAATTTATATTTATTTATAGTATAATAGATTATACTCTTCTATTTTTTTCCTAATCGAAATTTACTTTGTCCAAT
Source organism: Stephania yunnanensis (assembly GCA_039657365.1). Taxonomy (NCBI): domain Eukaryota; kingdom Viridiplantae; phylum Streptophyta; class Magnoliopsida; order Ranunculales; family Menispermaceae; genus Stephania; species Stephania yunnanensis. The sequence continues at coordinate 9,600,759 of CM077582.1, forward strand.
AAATTTGCATCATTTTATTAAATTTTTATCAATACAATTTAACTTTTCATTTAACTTTTAACTTCATACTTATTTTAATTTCAACTTAACATAATTTATATATACCTATTTTAATGTAAACGCCTTCAATACGATATATATATATATATATCGTATGTAAGCGTTGTTATATAAATATTATTTTGTTCAAACAATTACAAATTTCTTTATTATAGTTAAATTGCTTTTAATATTCTATATTTATTTATAGTATAATATATTATACGTACTCTTTTATTTTAGGCCCTAATCGAAATTTAATTTATCCAATGAATTTGTATCATTTAATTAACTTTATACTTAAATGTTTTTTCAACTTAATATAATTTATTTATTAAAGTTCAATAGATTTTAATTTGATTTTTTTAATTACTGTAAAAACAATTAAATAATAGTTTAATAGACATATTTGAAATCCAACTAATTTAATACTAACACATTACAAAAAAAATCATGCAATAAACATCACAAATAATCAAAAAAATTTCTTATATTCAAATCACAAGCATGCATTTTATTTGTCATAAAAATAAAGAAATAATAAATATCGACATACAAAATTTATTCTAACCTACATTTTATATAATCACTTTAAAAAACTTTATTCACCTAAAAACACATGAAATAAATATTTAATTTCCAAAAATGTTATTCCAACATAAAATACAAAATTACAACTTTTTAATCAAACTATTACATTTTTTTAATTTAACATGCATATATCTACAAAATTATTCAAAATTTTCATTCTAACATAAATACAAAAAACCCAATTTTTCACATAAAATATAAATTTTCACATAAAATACAAATTTTCACAAAAAATTCAAATTTTCACATAAAATAGTGTCGTGTACCGCTCATAGGCCCGTACACTACGACACACCCTCGGCTCTCACAAGCACCTCAATACTCTGTGTTACGTATCCGCTTAACAAAGTCCATACACTCAGTCAACACCATAACACTATGTCCTTTCACTTAACCGCACTCACCTATTCATAGGTGTTACATGCATATACATATAAACCAACTCAAATATTAACTCCTATTTGGAATACAATACATTAACGTGGTTTGTATCAAATTGTTAATTAATCCTATGTGTAAGCACCGTTTATGCATGAATTCATATAGGACACTAATTTGAGTCTAACTCTAATTACAAGTTTGAGCCACTTGATTCAACATAAATGAAGGTAGCAACTATTAGCCCCCACTACTCTATATCAGCCCCCTATTTCATTTGATACATTTTAAACTAAAATGTATGTAGGCGAAATTACATAAATAACCCTACTCTAAATCACGAACCTATATATTTCCTTTCCCCTTTTACTTTCCAAATTTCTACACCCCTTGTCGACTTTACTTTTCACTCTCTCCACCCCTCCCTAAATGAAACTTTAAACTCATCCTCGACTTTTTAATCACTGCACCCCTTCCATCGATCTCTTTGTCCATACATTCAATAACTCACCACCAAATACTATATCTTGATTATAGTATTTAGTTGAGATTTGATTCACATTCTTGAATGATTAGAACATTTATTTGTGTTGAATCTTAGCTTTTAAGGATCAAAGAATCAATATTAGAATGTAACATATGGAGCAAATTGAGTTCAGAGGGAGAAAAAGATGATGTGCGACAAAGGGTTGGAGGTTGGAGATCATAAAGATAAAAAGATAGTTTTATTTGGGGGGGGGATACATCGGGGAGCTCACTAATAATTAAGGGGAGGTGCTTATAACAATAACTTACTTATTAGGAGAGGCTATAAATTAATAACATTAAATTAAATGGAGAGCTGATGTAAGGTATAAGGGTGCTAATATCCACTCCCTAAACAAATGAAGAATTAGAGATGATCGATTATCTAAAATTAAAACAATTAACTTTTTTTTTTGAAAAATGAAAGAAAAATAATTAGTTTAACAATAACCGTCGTCATGAGAAAAAAAAAATGATGAGTACAACTCATCTTTGCTGTCGTAGTTTTTTTTTTTTTTTTTTTATAAGAAAGAAATATTATTTATATGCCAAAAATGGGTTTGAGAGAGTTTCAACACAACAAATAAATTAAATAGAGCGGGTTAAAAATTGAGTTAATATTGTAGCATACATATTTCTCTTAATAAAATTGATTAAGAGGTATTGACTTTATTTTTTGATAAATTGGAAGGGATACTCCTTTTGCACCCTTGAACCCATGACTTTTTACTTTAAAATTTCGTACCAAACCATTGGGCCACCCAATTGATTGATAGAGTTATTGACTTTATAAATAGATCACGATAACATTTTATATTTCGACAATGAATACCAGCGATATTGCATTATTCGGCACAATAAAAATAAAACCCAAACAAAAAGTGCAAATTTAATATATATGACAATGAAAACATGAATGAACTTAGAAGATGTGTTTCCTTTTCTTCTTAATTGGACTTCAAGGGCATTTGGGATCATTGTAGCAGGGGCATTCTTCCTTATTGTGACCAGATGTCCAAGATGGAACACAGCGACACTTATTGCAACACTCAACGCATGCATCGAAGCATGCCTTCTCGCCTGGGGCTGCCGCTATACATCTATATCCACATGCCGACCCGCATCCTGTGTGATATGTATATGTAATCAAACGTCATTAATTAAGTGGCTAAGTAATTATTCTTCATTTTTGACAAAAAAAAAAAAAAAAAGATCATCATTCTTCAATTAGGCCTTTATTTATTCATTATTTGTTTTTTCAAATCTACATTAGTGTCTTGATTAGCAAAAGATTGAGTTAATTGGCTTTCATTAACCATTATCAAAATACGTATAGAAGAATTGTGCGCCCAAAAAAGTTGATTAGTTGAAAAAGAAAAGGTTGTTGATGCATTTATGTGAAATATATATATTAGCTATATGGAAAATCATCATAAATAGTTATTTGCATTTATGACCAGATTATATATTAATTATTTTTTTATACATTTTAAAAAATACGTTACTTAAAAAAAGATTTAAAAAATTAAGTAATTTTAAAAAATTGAAAGGCTTTTTCAGTGGAGCTAATAAAGTATTTAATTTTATCATTAGGTTTCATGCTTCATGGACCAGTTTACAAGGATTAATAAGCCATACATATACAAATATATATACATTTTCTTTCTCATATATATATATATATTATAAATGTATAAAAATTAGAAAAAATAGAAATGCATAAAAATAATAAAAAGAGAAATGTTAAGGTTTTCATGTATTTTACTTCTATTTAATTTATAATGAAAAAAGAGAGTAAATTAAAAAGAAAAAAAATTAAATACCGATCAGCGGAACAGGTCCATTAACAGCCCCCATCTGTTCAATAAGATGTTAGACCAAATTTTTTTTAAAAAAAAAGAATAGATCAATGATAATCTCTTCACAAGATTCATAGCGTATATTTAAACTCAAGTCGAGTTGAGCCTTATGTCAAACCAATATAAGTATCATTTGGTTGGTGAAAGTATGCATTTAGGGATCTTATATATGAGCACTTAATTAATTTGAATAAAGATAGATAGTATATATATTTATCAAATAAATATATAGTATGTATGCAGGAAAAACTCACAGGATGATATCTTGCATGAATGTCATCAGTGGCTTCGACCTACATAAGAACATGTATAGTCGGTATTATACATATTGCATATTGTTGGTGAAATGTTAGAAAATTTGATGCGAAATAGAAGAATGATATAATGCAATCGATTGAGGCTTGAGTTATATTCAATATCATGAATACTATATATTTATAGTCTAATAACGATAGTCTCACAGGATACAACGATATATCATACTAATGATTGTAGCACTCCAAATTATTAGTCTATAGACCAATTGAATGATTCATCTCTCTCTCTCTCTCAAAACTCAAAACTCAAAACCATGAAAAAGAGAAGGAAATTTTAATTTTAATTTGATTCATTTTCTTAACTCTTCTAATAACTGTTTAAAAAAGTTTCATCTAGTAAATACATATAGACTTTCATATGTCTATTAGGAAAGACACGCCTATTAATGAATATATATACCTTTAGTATGTTATGTTCCTCCACATGATTACATGCCTTTAATTTCACATACTTTCTATCAAATTATAAATAATTAAATAATATAATTATTTGTTATATATATATATACACACACAACAACAATATATGCACAAGTTATATATCATTGGATCTAAATTTAATGCTCCAAGTTTAAAATCACAATCCATGGTGATTCTTTTTCTCAATCACCATGGTAGAACTACCTTTTATATATATATATTTATAGACACAAACACACCAACAACAACATAGGTAAGAATCAATTAATTTGAAAGGTCTTGATAGTTCGAACCCTTGGTATGAAGTCCCTTTAAAAATTTTAAGTGTGAAAGCTTTGCTACCACCTTGCTAGCTAGTGGTCCTACGGACCCAACTCAAGCCCATATTAGTTGGGGCTCATAGGCCTTTGGATATACCGGGTGGCTAAGACAAAGAATAAGTTTATAAAACCAACAATATTTCATTGAGAAAAAAAATATATATATCAAGAACTACAAAAGCTCACAGTCGATCCTTCCATTGCTGCAGCCAACGAAAGCAAGACCACGATTACAATAGAAAACCATGAAGGAGCCATCTCTATTTTTGAGGACTTAAACAAGAAAAAAGTTGATGGCTTATTGATGGAGGGGCGGAGTACGGACACTATCTACATCATGCGTTCCTATTTATAAGCACAAAGGCTAATATGGTAAAATATCTCATCCTCTTTACTAGCTATACATTCAATGAGGTAATATTTTTCTTCGGAGTAGAAATTTAATGCTCATTTAGATTTTAACTAAATCTCATCATTTTGCCTTGTAAACATTCAATGAGGTCATTTATACTTTTAGATTAGAAATTTAATGCATTCGATTAATTAGATTAGGGTAGTGCTATTAGGAAATCTCTCAAAAAAATTTTAATTTTCATCCTCAAGTAATTAATGAAGCAATCATTTGTAAACTTCCTTTGTTACCCTTAAATATGAATTTGTACTAATGTGACTCCAAGTAGATTTATTAGATTAATTAGGAAATCTCTCATCTTTAATTTTTTTTAATAGCATCTCCAATGGTACTAATGTGGATTTATTAGACTATAGATTGGTGCCACATCATGGATGTGGAGATGATGTCTATCCTGTGACACATTGATCACCCTAAAATGGTCTCCAATGGACAATAGATTTAGACAAGGATTGATGAGTTGCCACTTTTTATTTTCAATTTTTTGTTATATTAATAAAGGCCTAAAAAAATAAAAAAAACTTTTTCAAATTCCATTTATCTGACGTGGCAGTCTACCACAATATTACGAAGTAGACATTATGGTAGACACCATTCACTTTGATTCCATGCCACATAAGATGGACATTATCAATCTATGGTCCCATTTATTTTTTGGGTGGATGTGGATTACACTAGAACAATTTCGGTATTTAATAGAGGTTTTTAAATATGGTTATTAAATAACACCTAATGATCGAGTTTTAAAAAACTTCTATGTAATACATGTATTAAAAATTAAAACATAACACATTTTCACATGACATTTAATAACACCCTATTTAATATGGGTTTTAAAACTTCTATTAAAGGCAAAAAATGTTCTAGTGTTATATCCTAGGTGGATCTATTTTTACCTCAATCCATGGTCCCATTGGAGATGCTCGCCACCAGGTATCCAAAGGCCAATGAGCCTTGACTAATATGAGCTTCGAGTAGGTATAGGATCACTAGCTAGGTGGCAACAAAGCTCTCCCTCGAGAGTTTTAATGTGGACTCAAACTTGAGACTATTGGTAAAGATTAATGCACAACCTGATGTTTCACTAGGGGTGGCAATTTGCGTCTATGAGTTGTACGTATCGCGTCATAAACAGGTCATGACCCATTTAATGCAAACTCATTACATGACATGTTTATTAATCGTGTTAATCGTTTTCGTGTCTAAGTGGGTCGTGTTAATTAACATGTCGTGTATTCGTGTCACCCATTTATTAAATATTGTATTTAAAAATTTTATTTTATTTAAACTTTTATAATTTGGCTACTATTTTTTAAAATATATCTAAATGATTAAATTCGAACAAACATACTAAAATAGCCAATAAAATATAATCTGGTTATATATAGTTATTAGTTTTACTTTACTTTTCATTTCAGTTTTTATTACTCTTAATAATAAAGTAAAAATGACTCGTAATAATAACATAAACAAAATTATAAGAATCATCTAAAAAAATCTAAATCTTACTTTGGTGAAAAGTTTTATTTTTTCTTAATAAATAATTATTAATAAAATCTAAAACATAAATAACATATTAAAAGTAAAATGAACATTTCTTCTCAAATATAAAATAAAATATGATAAAAGATGTCTATAAATAAATCATGCTATTAACATGCATTTAAATGGATGAATTTTGTGCCAATCTATTTATTATACCATATTTATTATTTATACATTATTCTTTAGTCGTGTTAAGCGAGTCATAAACGAGTTAAGCAAGTTGACATGTTAATGACTCGTTTATTAACCGTGTATAAACGTGTTAACATGTTTATGACCCAGACACACTAAAGCCAAACCCACGACATGTTTATTACGTATCGTGTTGTGTCGTGTTAATCGTTTCATGACTCAAATTGCCAGCCCTATGTGTCACCTTTTTTCCCACCTTTTTTTCATAGGTTCAATATGCTAATTAATCTTCTTCTTTGTCAAGTTTAATGTGGTGCCATATCTTTAATTTTTTTTTTTTTTTTTTTTTTCTAAGTCATCCGGTATCTGAACTATTTTATTACTTCGGGTTCACCTCAAGCCACACGCCATATAAATAAGGGGAACTTCCAACATTAATTTTTCTATTCTTAATATTTAAACTCGAATCACTAATTAAGGAACAACAACCTAGCTTTGAGTTGTGTCAACCAATCATTGGTTGGTATCTTTAGTTTAGCCCAAAAAATTTAATAAAAAAAATTTGGAATAGTGATAATACAGATAATGGCTTGTCAGCTGGGCTGAGCAATAAGGAATGCCCAACGCTTTTAGCAGACAGGACTCCTAAATAGGGCTCAGCTAGAGATCCAACTTCATCATCGAGGCCTAAGCGAGTTTCTTTGAAGCCCTTTTGGTCCATGAACTACTAAATAAAGTACACTTTTGTTGGCAACTAATGCAACCGTTGGGATTGTCTTGTACGTACGCTCTCATTTTTCTTTATCCCAAAGAGATCTTGGATGGCCGTAACACCAAACTGCATAGGCAGTTTACATTGGGAAGGTTTTTGCAGGAGGTCATCTTTATTTTCGGATTACAAGAATTTTAATTTCTTAAAAGGCAAAATGCATCATGTGTTCCCTAAATTTTACGATTTTTTTTTTTTTATATGGTCTCCTAACTTTTGTTTTGATAACATTTGGTCTTTGAAACTTACATTTTTCCTTGATGTAATTTGGTTATTGAGCTATTTATTCAAGAAATAAAAAAAGTTCTTGAACTTATATTTGTTAACATTTGGTCCATGAACATTTTATTTTTTACACATTTAGTCAATTCTTCAAATGTGATGCTAACATAATTTGATGTGAAAAATGGTCGTTGTCATATAGTTAGCAAAGTATGACCTTCCTAATAGAAATCAAGTTGTAGATTGTGGGAGTTGATTGTGGAGCAGATTTAGAGGAAGGTATCATTAAATGAGATTTTATTTCTCTTTAGAAATGATTGATTCAATCCTTGATTGGGGGAGTAATTTATTCTTTCCTTGTATCTTATTCTTTCCTTGTATATGTTCAAGTGGTGTATATTCTATATGTAGTGTAACTATTCCATTGTTCAATATACATAAATTCTTTCATAATTTTGTTAATTGATATAGTATTAAAGCCGACGGTTCAATTAGGAGTTGTCGAGAAAAAAGCCCCTTAAATGAATTTTGGTCAAAGGTGAATTGTTGAAGGTGGATAGACCGAAAGGTTTAGTCAAACATCAATTAAATATGACTTCATAAAAAAGTACATTAATCATTATCTCCCTTCTAATAGAATTGAAGTCTTTTGAGTTAAAACCCGATACTTAAGAGTTGAAGATGGTTGACTTAAAGATGATTAAGTTGGGGATAGTATCGATGCTGAGTTAAAACTCCACATTTAATAGTTGAAGATGGTTAAATTGGGTGCTTAACTTACTCATGACTTTAGTGAGGAATAAAAAATAATCATGCCCCTGAAAAAAATTGAGATAATATATATAAGATAATTTTAGAGCTAGTTTTGCACAGTTGATTGGTGATATGTTACTACTGATCAAATATATATATATATATATATATGGACTTTGATAATCTTAACCTAATTGAGATCGACCCATGCATTTTTAGCTAAGGTTTAGCCCAGGACATCACGGCTCCGCCCCTGACAAGCATGCGTGTGGCTTGGACCAAATTAATGTTACCAAATCAAAGTTAGTGTAGCAAATGAAGAAAGCTGTAACGCCCAACAAAAAATTCTCGAGTTTGATCAATATAGTGGATGAAGCAAATCAAGCAAACAAGTAAACAACTCAACAGTCAACAAAACCCTATTTTCTTAAAAGTACCTTTACCAACACGGCCCTAAAGTATAAAGTAGTTGAGGTCTAATGTAGTTTGCACAAAAAACATTTAGGAGTCTCTCCATAATAAAAGATATGAATGCATCAAAATTAAACTTTGTTATTAATACTAAAAGCTACAAATTTAAGGCACTCCATTAGTGCAGCCATACATTATTTCCTTTAAACAAAGCGAAATATTGACTAGCTAGCCAACATGAAGAACGTTCACTTTTTTATTTTTTTTGTCAAACGGAGAACGCAAGCTTGAATAAAGAAGCTGATGGAAGTAGCACAATTTTCTTCAAGGGCATCTCTGTTCCTTTTCGTAGCAAGGGCATTCACCTTTGTGTGGGTCGCCAGCTAACCCAGATGGCACGCACAGATATTCAAGGCAACACTCAACACACGTGAAGATGCAATACGGATCCTGCACTAATTTGCATCTAGTTTGGCATGCATTGTGGCACCCTGCATTCACATTTTTAATTGGCCAAATGTAAACTCATTTAATTTAGAGTAACATTTTTTATATATATAATAGAGAGTATTCCAACTTTTGGTTCCACTACTTCTACTAAATTTAGTCGCAGAAATCCCATAAATAAACAAATGAATTAATAATCAAAATTTAGTTATGAGGTTTAGATGTCCGACTAATTATAAGACTAGCAAATTCTTTATATATAAAAGGGTCAAGAAAAATGTTCAAACACAAAAGGCAAAAAAAAATTGCATTCTATTGCCCCATATATTTTTTAATTACATAAAAAAGATGTATATTTAAGTACATGACTTCAAATGTAAGGCTGAAATGTGAAATTAGGGTTTTAATTTTTTGCTTATATAATCAATTTCGTCTAGTCTATATGATGAGATGTACATCAAATTATAAAAGTATTTATGTGCGATTAAAGAAACTAATTAACAAGAGTAGTAGAGAGGAAAAATGAGTACCTTCTTTACCAACACCGCGACCACCACCCTGTTTGATGGATTTTCATACAACAAAAATCATAATATATCATCAGATCACTCTCAATTTCATACAATAATTAACAAACATAGCTTCTCAATTATTTAATTAATTTCTTCAAATGTATATATGATTTTTTTATGAAGTCGAATGTATATATGATTATGACTATAAATGAGAAAACTCACCGGATGCTCCTGACATTTTGCCTGAACTACATCAATGGCTTTAACCTATATGATGAGTGCACAATTATATATATGAGCAACACTCTATATATAAATACAATCATCATTCATTTTATATATGAGCAACATTTTAAAAGAACTCACACTTGAAACCTGCGTTACTATAACCAAGCAAAGCAAGAAAGCAGTGACAAGAGTAAGTCTCAATGGAGCCATCTCTGCTTTGAACAAGAACTTTAGGAGAGAATTTGAATATATGGCTAATGAGATATGTTTAGAGCTATCATATACTCCTATTTATAAGCTTAAAGAAGGGCACCTATATCAAAACTAGTTTGGTAACTTTATAGACTCGTCTCTATCTAAGCATTCAATTGGGGATCTTTATTTTTAATAAAAAAATTAAGTTTATTAAGATTTTAACAATTGAAAAAGGAAAAAATAGCAAATTTTAATTTTTTTTTTCCTTTTCAGTAAACTTTTATTAACTTCTTACCTATTTTGAAAGGTATAGATGCATGGAATGTGTGAGTAATAGGTATCATCAAGAAATCAAAGCTAATTAAAGTTTAGAAATGGTAAATTCAAAAACAAAGAGGGCTGCTATTTCAACTAATTGGGTAGTTTAAATTATTGGGGGAGGTAGGTTGGAGCATCTCCAATACAAATGAGGATTGATAACGTGGTGATGTGGCGTGAAAAAAATAAACAATATTTATTCTCAATGTCTACTTGGAGATAAATGGTGTAATTCATAGCCATGTAAGCAATATCCTCTCTAAAATGTACTTCATCCAATCACAAATATGGTCACAAATATAAGACATTTAAGGAAGTGCAAAAGAATTAAGGCAGCTTTAATTAAAAGTGTAATTTACATAGCCCTTTGGCATTAAATGAATTGAAGAATTAAAGAATCATAAATATTTGAATTGTATAAATGTATAATTGGTAAAAAAACAATAAATATACTCGAATTCCAAAAACGATTTATAATTTTGACCAAGAAGTTTTTGCTAGAAAGGCTTAGGCCTTGTTTGGTATGAGGTGGAGATATCTCCAAGAAGATAACTCACATGGAGTTGGTAACTAATCTTGTTTGGTTGCCCAATTGCCTACGTGCAAGTTATCTCCTAACTTACATCCTAAGGTGAGAGATATCTCCCATCACTCCCCCTAGGGAGTTATCTCCCACGAGTTGTACACACAATTACTCATCACTAATGACCCTTTTATTACTCATCTATCTTGTTTGAAACTATTTATGTCAATTCATATTTTTTATTGTTTAAGATTTTGAAACTTTTTTATGAGTTTAAAGTTGAACCAAATATGAAAATATTAACTCCAAAGAGTTAGCTCCAATGAGACAACTCCAAACTAACACTGTAAGTTGACAAAACCAATCCAAATGAAGGAGTTTATTAAAAACATAGAAAGTGCAATCCACATTATGCATTAATTGGAGAGCTCGCGCGGTGTAATCCACATTAAGCCACTATGGATAGACATCTCTTCTACATTGATGGCGTGACGATAATCCACATTTACAACCTATTAATTTTTTAACATTGGAGATCCTCTTGGCACAGGTTGAAATAGAGCCTAGACCCTCAAAATTAAAGTGCTAAAATTAAATAGTGCACCTTAAATCTTGAGGTGTATCGTATGGTTCTCACCTGGTTAATGCGCTTAGCTCAATGTCCAAAGTGGGTCAACGTAGCAACCTCCATATTATTTATTTGTTTATTTATTTATTTATTTATTGGAATACATGAAATACGTGTAAAGAAAGACTTTTTTTTTCAGTACATAAATAGGAATGGCAACATGTGTCAATTTGATTTGATCTAATGGCAAGGCATTATTAGGGTGGTTGTTCAAAAGAAGAATACACCAAATTAATCACGCCATGCATAGCGCTTCTACAAGAATAACAGATCTTAGACTTTGAGTTCCCCACATTGTGTTCCTTAGCTCTCAATTTTTGACGTATCTTTTGATACATGCGTCAAACATCAAGATATGGGTGCGCACATCACAATACAAGAATAACAGATCTTAAATGCACATTTAAGGATAATATAAGGGCTGCTGGTTGCGGCTATTAGGATCCCATGTTAAATGTCTCTTATAACCCATGTATAAGTATGTTTTACTCCTCCATACCCCATGATTCCCATGCATTTCATTTTGAAGGAAGAGTGCTCCGCGGGAGAAACCACAAACTCCATCCTAACACACAACCTCCAACTGTGGGAAATTCGATCAAAATACACAAAACCAAATATGTAAGTTCATTATGAATCGTTTATCTTCGTTTTGGCCTTTTTCTTTTGTGTTTGGTTGTTGTTTGACTGGTTTTGGTTGTTCCATTTTATGTTTTGTTAGGGCTTCCACATTGATCGTGATTGTCGCACCAGATATGATATAATGTCTGAAGAGCCTGTTGGGCGAGGCGATATCCAAGAAGAAGATGTAAGTTTTCTTTTGTGGGTTCCCTTGTTTCGTCATTTCTACAAGTTTGTGTTTTTAGTTTTCAATCTCGTGGAGTGAGGTCACACAGAGCCGATAGGTGAAATTGGCTAACGATTTATTTGGACCGATAGGGTTAGAAGTCAAACGGTCATATGCAGCTGACACTCTCTTGTACCTGTCGATATTCTATAACCGGCATGGATTTTTGGCTATCGGATCTGCTTCACCACCAACTATAATTTGAATTTAAAAACTTGATTTTTGACATTAATCCAGCTGTAAATGGTTCTTCTCTTAGTTCTTGTAGGTTATTATGGGTAATGAAGCTTGTGCATCGGCAGCTGGTACATCTGGGTAGGGAGAGGCCAACCCAAACTTTATGTATGCATTCAAATCAAATATGCCACTGAATTCAAGAGATGATGCCCTCACTTGGGCTCAAAATACAACTGTAGAATGTGGGTTTGTCGTCATAATTTTGAAATCTGATGCTGGCTCAAGTGGGAGTGGTTGGCGATTAAGAATGACGAAAGGATATGATCAAGCAAGACCTATGTTCGACCTAAGGACATTCTTTCACAAATTCTTAAAAAGAATACTAAAAAGCCTATTTCAATGAAGACTATCCACAATGCAAGAGCAAGGTTGAAAAGGATCGAGAGGGAGGGGAAGAAAAAAATGCAAATCATGATGCAAAAGTTGGATGAACACAACTATATCGAACAACAAGCATTTTGGGCAGGAACGTGCCATCTCAGGGCCATTTTCTTTGCCAATCCTAATTCGATTGGATATTATTAGATGTTTCCCTTATGTCTTCATCATGGATCGCACCTATAAGACTAATCGATTTAAATTTTCATTGCTAGAGCTTATCGAGGTCACTTTTACGCACTTGACTTTCGTAGTGTCCCTAGCTTTACTATCCAAAGAGACACATGTTGACTACGCGTAAGCTTTGAGTCATTTTAAGGATTTATTGGATAGCTGGGGCTCCTAAGGGTTATGTTGACAGATAAGGAGTTGAAGTTGATTTCGGCTACAGATGCGATGTTCCCAACCACCACCCACTTACTTTGCGGTTGGCATGTCAATAGGAATGTAGTATTTAAGACAAGAGGACTATTCTCAAGCAAAAAAAATTGGGATGCATAGTATTAGATGTGGAATGAATTGGTATATGCAGAGACCAAGGCATCGCATATTAGTCGGATGAATAACCTACAAGAGATATGTGATGGCGTGAAAAGGTTGGTTGACTATGTATCAGACACATGGATTGAGACACAAAGAGAAGCTTGTGTGGGCTTGGATTAATAACGTCTTGCACTTTGGCACTACCATTACATCTCGCATTAAGAGTGCACATAATACGTTGAAGAGAGACCTATGGACCTCATAAGGTCATTTTGCAGACTTATGTGAGAATATACACAATGTCTTAAAGAATCAACGCCATAATATTACAGGTTCCTTAAACATATCTATACATCCAATGGCACATCATTTTGAAGACTGCATTTATAGTAACATCATTGGTTTCACTGGAAAGAAGGCCTTAGACGAGATTGATAAGGAAGTGAAAAAATATTGCGATGTTATTGGATTTGATAGGAGCCTATATGGGTGTGTGTTGAGTGCCACTCACGGGTTGCCCTGTGCTAATGAGCTTTCATTACACAATATAGATGACAACCTTATTAGTCTCAAGTCAACGAGATCCATACACGGTGGAAGAAACTGAACATGACAACAATACAATCATCATCCAGTGAGGATGAGTTTGAATTTTTGTATTATATGAAATTAGAGGCTATGGAGCAAAGGTTCAAGAATGGGGCCTAATTTGAGGGCAAATATTATGCAAAAGTTGAGAAAATTCAATTTGCCTACATCCACCATCATTGAGGTTCCAAAGGAGAAAGTTAAACCACAGGGTAAGCCGAGGAAGAAGAAGAAGCTCAAGATTGACATGAGCGAGAACTCGACTAGGAGAACTCCTTGCGGTTATGAGTTTGTGGAGGATAAAGCATGTCATGAGTCAGAAAGTGGAAAATCTTGTAACCAAGTTGAGGTAATGGAAAAAGCAAGTGAAAAGTCTATGGCAAAGACAAAAACGATACAAGAGTCCTCGGTAAGTGAGATAACAACACAAGAGGACTCATCGTTGACCCTACGAAGTATAAGTGGAAGTGTTTCTTCCAAACGTGGTAGAGGGCGCGGTAAGGGAGCAACAATCCCATATGCCACACCTAGGTGTTGCACGACTCGCGGAGTAGTGAACAATGCTTATCTTAGCGACATACATGAACTTTGGCACGCGTACCAGTGACAAAGAGTGAATGTTATCGAGGATGGTCACTGTGGTTATCGGGTTATAACGCATGCCTTTGGGTATGATTTGAATAATGGTTGGAAGAGGGTGTGGACAAAATTAGTACATGAGATAGGCAATCACGGTGATACCTACACACTTTACTTTCATATTAGAGATGACTATACCCGTGTTTGAAATGCGCAAAACTATTTTAAGTACACCGATGACTTAAAAAGTTGGCTTGCATTTCTTGATATGGGTCTCATTGTGGCCAATCGATATGGGATAGGTCTTGTTGTGTTGTGTACGATGACTAATTCGTCCAATATGTACTTTCCAACCAGTGGGTCGTCACTTCCCTTACCAAATAGACACATCATATGGATGTGCCTTGTTGATGACATCCACTTGGTTAGAGTGAGTTATTTACTTGTTTTTTTGCATACTAATGTTCATTGTTGAATGATTATGTTTTCTTTCTTTCATTTATTTGTAGCTAATCTTGAGCAATGACGCATCTTTACCACCAATTGTGTTACAATGGGATGCGTATGTGGAGGAGCAAAGCAGAAAATAGGAGGATGGGCTGAATATTTTGTTGCAGCCTCAACAAGTTGGTCTCGCTGATATGGTGCACCTTGAAGATGATTAGACTGCAACATGCATATGAACCCATTTTTATAATATATGTGTGTTTTTTGTAGATACACATATTTGTTCATTGGTGTTTATGGGTGTACAAAATTCACAAACTTATACACATTTTTTTTGCTTTAAACAATTATCTTATTTAACATGGATGAAATATATGTAATACTTATTGGATATGATGTTGATGTTGATTTTGATTAGTTAATGAACTTTAGTGTTTTCAAACTCAATTGTAGCGTCCATCTGCTTGCTATGACATCCAAACATGATAAGTGTGATATAGTTTATTGACGGGCTTTTCATTGAAATAATGAAATGAATTCAAACATTTTCCCTACTATGCGGCCAAGCAGAACCAAGATACCGGCGTTGATGTCGGTGACACAGTACCAATGGTAATGTATACGTGGCATTCCTTTATCACTAATATGTTGTAACCTCATCGGCCATTCATAATTGATTTATCATCTTCCCTGTCGGATTGTTTGTGCTGTTAGTGTTTTACACTTGATGAATTTTTGTGACTGATGCGTTCCGAACGCGTCAATAAAATATAATTCCTAAACCAACTATTTTGTAGATAGCGGTAAGGAGTTGATCCCACATAGATTGATATTCTTTCTATGACCAAAAAGAAAATAAAAAAGATAAGTACGGGTTTTGAGACAGTGAACAAATTAACTAATCTAAATAGCAATAAAATAAATAAAGCAATTGAAATTGTTTGAAAATCAATTGATGAAAAATAACTACTTCAAGACATACAAGTTCGGATCGATAAAAGATTGGATTTGGTCTTCAATTTATGTAAAATATGCAAATTAAAAGTATAATAGTGTATCTATAAACCCGGTAACGTACGCGGTTCCTATGTATACGGTTCATCGCACTTCTTAATCTCGATAGTCAATGTGTGATAATGACTATTTCTTTAGCCAAACATATAACATTATACTCAAGAGAATTGGATTTAACGCGATGACCACAATGGGTTTTCTGAAGGCACTACGCCTAGACAACCGAATCACTGGTGTGTCCGATTTAGCCTTCCCTAAAGTATTTAACCGGTCTCAAAAGGGGCGAATCAATTGGTAAGGTCGATTGCCACTAGTGTGGTCTTATTACATAATGATGGATGCTTACAACTCACTGGCAAAGAAATTAGGATTTAAATCTAAATTTAACTATAACTATTTAATCTATAACAAAGGGAATAAAATAATAATGAAAAGTTATGAAATTAAAATAAATAAATCTCACAAATTCATAGATAAAAGTAGTCGAGCCTCTCTCGCAGTCTTGCCTAAGCCATGCGATTAGTCTATTATGAATGAAGAACACAAAAGAAATTAATAGAAGTTGAGAGAGAGTCGAAGAGAGTAGAAGATAAAATAGAGTTGAAGGTTCCATTTATGAATAACCTAATTCCTATTTATAAAAAAAACTACTAAACTTGGTTGATGAAGGATAGAGAGTATGATTTTATGGTATCATTATTAACACGTGCACCGAGGACAATCTGATGGTTGTTTTGGCTTCAATTCAGGTTCAAGGCACGTGTCAGGTGGTGATTGGATAAATCTGCTGGTCTAGCTTATGTGGGAGTAGGTGATTGGAGAAGAATGCTGACGTGTTGACGTGCTGGCGTGTGAGGCGATGACACAGGGCGCAGGCTAGTGGAGAAGAGGACGAACGAAGAGCGCGAACGTCAATCTTAGGGCTTTTTTACTTGATTAGTACATTTGGCAGTAAAAATTATGAACCCAACACACCCACCAAACTATTTCCCCATCTAACACACTTTTATCCACGTCAGCGCCACATCACGCGTGAGTTGTTTGGTCACTGGGAAAACGTGACTTAAAGTCACGTTTCCCAGCCGATGGAAGTCGTGACTTGCAGTCACGACTTCCTTGTTAATTTTTTTTTTAATAGCTGTGAGGTGGTCACGACTTCCTTGTGATTTTTTTTTAAATAGCTGTGAATACACCTCAAATAGTTTATCTGTGCCGACGAGGGTCGATTGGCTCAAGTTCTTGAAATCGGCTAATGAGTAGTAATGCGGCTAATGAGTAGTAATGCAGCAAGGCGTGATAAACTGATGTTTGAGAGTGAAGGGTTTTTGAGAGAACTGAAGGCCTGGTATTTTGGTACAAAGATTGTGATGCCTTGTTGAGTGTTGTTGGCTTGGTTTTGAAATGTGTCAAGGACTTGTGTTTGTTCAAGTAGGTTAAGAAATTTGTGGAAAGGGGCTGCCACAAGTGGAATTGAAGCGCAAAAAATTGACATAGCACATCAACATTGAATATAACTAATAACTATACAAAACTTAGTTCAATCCAAATGACAATCACAATCTCAAGGTCCCTCACACCATAAAGAATTCGGTAAGTTTGCTCAATAATATGAAATAACTCTCTCTCACTTACAGTTATAAATGATGAAATTGGTAGGTGATCAACTACAAAGCAAAAATGAATAAGGAGGAAATGACTTATAACAGTATAGAAAAAGTCCTAGTCTGACCCCAAATAATGACTTCCAGTCCCCCACACCGTGTTCTCGACGACTCGGACATTACGATTTCGTGCAAGTGGAATATCCGTATGACCCACATCAGCCGGATTTTGAGCATCTTCTGGTTGAATATCATCGTTGTCCCGCATTCCGCCATCCTGAGTACTTGTACTCCCAGATAAATTCATCATTATTGGACTTGAATGAAAATGGCGCGAAGATGTAGGTGTCGTGTCAAATGGAAAGGCTTCCATAGCCTCGAATGTCATGTTGGGAGGAACTGAAGGAGTATGTGGAGTCCCAAACTCGTTGAGAGGCACTGATGGAGTATACAATGGAGTGTCATGCCTCGAAGGTGTATCAGCATGGGAAGAATGATGAGAAGCTTGAAATGAACTGGGCATATTATGCATCCGATAATCTGCGTGTACTGTAGTCAAAGTCGATGCAGCTACATCTCTAATACGTGCAATAAATACATCATCACCCAGTGTCAACTGATGAATTAAAGTAATGCCATGTGCCTACATATGAAATATTGATGAAGTTTTATGCCAAAGTACAAGGAAAACTACTATTCGGCAAGGATTCATGACTGAAAAAAAATCAAATTGTACTTACTAAGGCCTCAGCAATAGCTCCACGGGGAGACATGAATCGTCGTGTAATGCGACGATACCATAGCATATACGGGTTGTAAAAGTCCATTGACTCCTCTAAGCTTTCATCAGTTGCAATATTGGAGGCACGTTCGTTCCACATGCAGACATAAGCACTATGTTCTGCGCTCCAATCCTTATCCGTCTTCCCTCTCAAGTCAATCTTATGCAGCTGAATGTTTGTGCTCTGTAAAGGTGGTATCATTTGCCCGAGACCGAATTGGCGCATGACTCTATCGGGATGATACATTTCGACTACACAGAAGAAAATCAAAGGTGCCCTCGTTCGCCAAATAACACGACCACTGCTATAGTACGCAGGTAGGTCCATTATCACTGCCTCAGGATACGGTTCCCATATTACCCGTAGTCAACGAAAACATTTTGATATGAATAAGAAACGCATATTAGATGATGTTTCCAAAGCACTACGTGGAGAAGTAATTCTGTATGTCTCTTACTTCATCGGGTTTTTGCATGTCAATCATTTCTCTGTACTTTGTCAGGACGTGCATTGATGCTCCCGTTGTCTCCAAAGCATATTTCCACCTTCACAAATGAAAAAGAAAAACGCAATGCATGTATGTCGGCACATGTACATAGATATGAAGAAATTGAAATTATAATGTGAGAAAATAGTAATTACCTATGACCAAATGGAGGAGGTGGAAATAATTCTTCGTTTTCTAATACCGGGTCTCGAAGAACGTTACCCATTATTGGTGCAAGAAACGACAACCTATCCCATGCCCATAATTGCAATAAGATGATTTGGACTGCTATCTCAGCTCCATCAATGTCGGCGCAAGACATAATTGTCTATATAAGTGAGCCAGAGTTGCACTACCCCAACTGTACTGTCCTGCCGCCTCGAAATCTTCCAAAAATTGCAAATATGTGATGTGAACGAGGTTGTTCGACTTGTCTGCAAATAGTGTTCCCCCTAGAAGTTGCAGGATGTATGCTCTCGCATAGCGTTGCACTTCCACATCATTAGCATTATACGGGAGGTTTGGAAACCACCTTGAAAGTTCCGAATTTGAATCCGCCCTCCAGTCTGTTATTTTCGGGGAAAGGGAATCGAGTTGTGTCAAGCACAAGGCATCGTAATCTTGGTCGACGCGGCCGTAATTGGTAATCCATCGACCAGCAACCCCGATATGATTTGTACATCTTGGAGGGTTATAGTCATCTCGACGACGGGGAAATGGAACGTGTGAGTTTCCGGCCTCCACCTCTCTACAAGGGCGGTTATGAGATGCCAATCAATTGAAATGAAGCCTACTCGCTGATCCGTAAAATCCAAACTTCACGAAGATGCCCAACTATGCGTGGATCCAGTTGGACCAACCGGTGAAGTGCGGTGAATTGAATTCCGCCGATAGTCAATATACCAGGCTCCTATGAAGATATGAGATTTAAGTGAAGTTAGTTAAAACGTGGCTATGCAGCTAAAAAAGTAGAGAAACATGCGAAAAGAAGTATTACCGGGCCATTCTAAACGCGGGTAGATCTATGGAGAGCTTGCATAATCAAAACCGAGTCATCTATAGGGCCAGGATCCATATCGCGCTTAAACCCAAAATCATTACCAATGTTGTCATTAATTCCATTGTGCAATTCATATGAATAAGTAGAAATACTTCATGTACTAACTATAAAGAGATGGATTAATACAATATACGTAGCATACTACAACGTTGAGTTTATGATGCATATAATGCATTTCTACTCCCCTTGCATTATTGCAGATCATGTAAGAACTTAAATAAAGCACATGTTAAAAATACAATTAAGAAATTGAAAAGTTTATGTTTCATGCAAGACCACAAAAGCACATCTATCTCTCATCAAACAAATAATACAAATAAGCAAAGACCTATAATACAAGGAAAATTTAGGTCCGTTCAAGACATATGACTTGAAAGAGTCTTTCACTATGAAGCATTAGACGGTTATCCTTGCTGACGACGACTGCAAGTGCGCCTATTGTGTCCATCCTGCTTACACTTACTACATCGCAGCGTTGTTGGGGTCTCTCTCCATTCCTTCTCTCGCTGCATATGCCGTGGCTGTTTCTGATTGCCTCTCCAATCCATCTCAGTGCGCAAACGACTAGATTGAGGACGACCTTTTTTGACTCGCTTCCGATATGGATCAGCCAGCAACGTGTGTGGAAGTCTTGCGTTAGGCCAATAATCTTCGTGCGGAATGGGTTGGAAATTTGCAGCATAACATTGACTGTACACAGACCATTTGTAGTATGGCTCGATGTACTGACAATGATCTATGGCAACACTAGCGCAAACTGCTTGAACATGGGAACATGGAATGCCATAACA
This sequence comes from Stephania yunnanensis, assembly GCA_039657365.1. Classification (NCBI taxonomy): domain Eukaryota; kingdom Viridiplantae; phylum Streptophyta; class Magnoliopsida; order Ranunculales; family Menispermaceae; genus Stephania; species Stephania yunnanensis. The sequence continues at coordinate 9,621,600 of CM077582.1, forward strand.
CTGCCACTTCATACAAGTGCACCTACGGGCCTCCAATTTCACAACTTGCTTGTTACCCCCTTTTCTCAAATGATAGCCACGTGGTGCAGTGATTACTTCAAATGTACCATTCTCACGATTTACTAATGTTACATTGTGCCCTCCAGCCACATTTCCCCATTTTGACAACTTATCCATTGCGTACGTCGTGTACGTTTCGCCCCTGCCTAGGGCTACACCTATTTTGTCTCGTCTTTTATTAAAGTATGCCACGACACGGTAAAATGTAATCTGCACTAAAGTGGTGATGGGGTAAAATCGCGCACCTTTAAGGACTCCGTTAAAGCATTCTACATTTGTGACAAGAAAAAATTCATATTTGTATTAGCTTGGAAACATAATAATTCAAACACATTAAGTAAGTAATAGTAACAACCGTAATAAATCAAACGTAATACCCGCGAGATTTGTAGTCATCCAGCCGTATCGATAACCTTTGTCGTATGCGTTTGTCCATTGTGCTCGATCTAGGTCAGTAAACCACGCAATACATTCGGGATTCAGGTGATGGAGTTCTTTCATGGATGCCTTAAATTTTCGCGGTTGATGTTGTGCTCCTGCTATGTACACCATATCCTTTAATTCTTTGCTCCCAAATCTCATGTTGAAATTACTGCATATGTGGCGGAGACGAAATCTGTGTCGAGCTCTTTCGTTGGTCCATCCATTTCGAGGATCGTTCGTTACCAACAATATACCTGGGTATCGATCAAAAATGACACATACACCATCCCTATCAGTCACATGATGTCGCAAACAAGCCATAAACCATCCCCAGTTGTCTCGACTTTCCTCATCAACAATGGCAAATGCCAAAGGAAATACATGACTATTACTGTCAACAACAAGTGGCTATTAGGAGTTTTTGTTTGTATTTTCCATACAAGAATGTGCCATCAATTTGTATCATTGGTCGCAATGTCTAAAGCCTGCAATAGAAGGTGCAAATGCCCAAAAAATCCATTTGAAGACAACTTCATTGTTGGCATTAGGCTCACCATGCCGCCATTCCACACGTGTCCCTGGATTGCTTTCTTGAAGAGCGGTCATCCACCGCGGCAACATTTTGTACGATTCTTCCCAATCTCCAAAGACTTTAGCAATTGCTTTCTTCTTCCCCAACCATACTTTCTTATAATGAACGTCATAACTGAATTTGTCCTTGATAATCTGATGAAGCACAGGAACTGAGGTGGACGGATCTCTTCTCACCACATTTTCTACCTCACGGCATATAACGGTGGAGTCCTAATGCGCATGATCCTTGGACAGTTTAGCATAGATGCATGTATGTGGTCCTGCATATGTACCGATCTCAAACATTCCATGCGATTTTCTTCTCGAACACCGCAACCTCTAAGTACATCCATCCAAATATTTCTTACAACGAACAATCCATACATTTGGTGTAGAATGGTCACCACAAAGAGCTTGTGTCCTTTGATGCTATACAATTTCACGGCATGTTGGATATCTACTTTACACATGAACGCATGCCTTTCTCAAATTCTGATGCCTCATTCCATAAAGACCTAGAAGGGATCATTGCATTCTCATTGAGGGGTTGCATTGCCTCACTACTCAATTCCATAAATACAGCTGAAGGAACGACAAATTCACCTACACCCACTGGCGCACCATCAATTCCAGCAACCTCTTCATCGAAGAAATCATCGTTCCCAATTTCGTTCGAAATTGGAGGACAAGATAATGAGCCATCATCTGCTATGACTCGATTTAACGCGTATCGAATCATGCCATCATCAACATGATGACCATCATCCCCTTCATCGTCTGTATCATCTTCGCTACTATCTTCACTAGTATCCCCGTCACTGCCGCAATAGTCATCATCTTCGCTAGTATTCATATCATCACAGGAACGAGGATCCTCGTCCATTTCGGGATTTGCGGTCGTCAAAGGCGATGCGCAATGGCTATGTTCATAAATTGGTTGAGTGCTAGGTCCAGCTCCAGAATGTAACACTACATTGCAATTGGAACTATTGTATTGTTGCTTCGGAACTAAATCGATATAAATCTCCATGCAATGTGGTGGTGGTAATTGTGACAAAAAGTCCCAAACATCTTTGAGACTCGACTCATCATCTATTCGCAACGGGACGTAGTTGGCCGATCCACTTCCAATGTACGCCGGATATCGATATGTCATGTTTAATCTCTGTAAGTCATTGTCTATCTGCAATGAATTACAGATATAACGCATAAGTTCATCGTACCCTAAACCGATCTTCGATCTGAGATGTCGAATGGGCGGTTTCGTGTACGAAATTCATGATGCTCCTTCTACCATGTCTCCATTCATATAACACAACAACGATACTCTTTGATCAACCATTCTTCAATCTATATATGTAGAATATAATTAATCATTATAGAAATAATTCAAATATATATGACCTTAATAAAATTGCTTAGGCACCCTAATAGAATTGGTGTATTGGTAACTAAATAGCCTAGTGATCAAATTAAGTACCTTATTCTGCAACAAAGAAACTATTATATGCAAATAAATATGCAATGCATCAGTAAGAATGATATATCATACACAAATTGAAAAAAAAAGGAGCACTCCGCCAATAGAAGAACATTCAAGTATGAGCTGCTAGAAAGAGAAAAGACAACAAAAAAATGCACCTAATAAAAAATCTCAAAGACACATTATATTTTGAGGTTATTTGTTTATTTTCTGAAATGGAGAGTGACGGAAACCAAATAAGAAAAAGGAAGAGTGACAACTAGTGGCTATTTCATGCTTATTAAACACAATTACAGAGGTCATTGGTCACAAATCCGTATATAAAGTCATAAAAACAGCCCCGGAGATAACAAAAATAACAAATAATTTAACATACAACATAACATGAACCACATGAATCATAAACACACAAAATCTCCAACCAAATAGATCTTACCGAGTTGAGGGAATGAAGAGTGGAGCTGTTCGTTGGGGGAGTTGAAGGACTTCAGATCGATCGTTGGGAGTTGAAGGAAGAAGGATGGCAAGTGAGAAATGAAGGCAAGAAAAACAGATCTGGATCTATAATGGTCTCTGGATTTCAAAGTGAAGTCGTGAGCTGAATTCACGATTTCACTTTAATGGAAATCGTGATCTCGGGTCACGATTTCCATTAAAGTGAAATCGTGACCCTAGCTCACGACTTCACTTTGACGGGACAAAAAAAATTACGTGGCGCTGACGTGGATAAAAGTGTGTTAGATGGGGAAATAGTTTGGTGGGTGTGTTGGGTTCATATTTTTTACTGCCAAATGTACTAATCAAGTAAAAAGCTCTCAATCTTAGAGAACGTACTGACGAATATCCCGAGAATCATCAACAGTAGTTGAGATGAAGAAAACTCGTACGAGGAGAAACTAAAATTCTGGGAGAGTGTGCTCGCACACATCCCGAGTCAGATTTTTCTTCATTTCTCATTTGATGCTAGGTAGATCGAGGGGCTTAGATTACTAATGGCTTAAGTGTGTCACTTCCTTCGTCATCTCAGTTTTAGTCACATCTTCGTCAATTTTGCAGCACATGTCTTGAGGCTGATCATCTAGAGGCTGATCCACTATATAAAAATACTCCATTTCGCATAATTTTTCTCCCCGTATTCAACCGCGCACTCCAATAACCCTGAAAATAGTAAATAAGGATAATTAAACTAATATTTTGGAGACTCAAACATAAAAATATATAAATAAACTATATATAATTACATAATTAATGATTTAATAGTGATCAACACGCTTGAAATACTTTACAATTTTGTTACTCTCACCTTACGATTTTTACCATTTATACTAAGCGGAGATGAAAAATCGATAGATATCAGCACATAGTACAAACACGCTTGAACTACCCCATTATTTTGCCGTACATACCCCATCTATTCATTTATCACTCAAATCGATGCCTTCTTATGGGCGATATATGTAGCGTTCGTTGACTATCGACGCATCATGCATGATGTCAATGTTGATTTGTCGATCGTTGTTTACTTTTGCCTGTTAGAGGTGTATGACGCTCTACACATACACCTTACTTAACTATTTATACTCGATGACGACGCCAAACCAATAGATGTTGTTGGTTGTCGGTATTATTTTTTCGTTAGTAAGATACGTTTTACGACTTTAGGTGACCGCTATACTTCTACTACCCCACTTCTTTGATGTAAGTAACCCAATTATTTACCCCATGCTATCATTGCCTGTCGGCTAGATCTCACTGTATTACTTGATTCAGCTTTATACCCTTCTATATAAATCTGAAATGTTGTTTACTCTCCAATACCCTAATCCCCAACTCCATTTTTTTAAACCAGTCCAATTATGCGGGAATACGAAACCCTAACCCACGACCCCCACAACCTCCGCCTCCCTCGATCCCCACGAGCACAATTAAAACAAACCCATTTCTCAACAATGCACGTTTTGTAGTCCACCGCCGTGCACGACCTCGACCCCCACTATCCCCATGACCTCAAGACGACCTTCATGTGCGAAACTATTGCATAACCAAGTCGGTGAGTTCGCATTTAAACCTTTTAATGTTGGTTTCAAGGTATTTTAGCATTTTTTGGTGTTTGTTAGAGTAGTTATTGATTTCGTATTTTGGGTTTCTTAGGGCTTCCTCTGATGTGGTCAATTTCTCTGCCAAACCCTCAAATTACCAACAAGTTGTTAAAGGAGTCGAGATCCGTCAAGAAGAGGTAAGTTTATTATTCTTTCATGCATTTTCCATACAATAATATGGTGTTATCTTCACTATTTTCAATCCTTTGTTGTGAATTGACATATGATAGATAGGTGAAGTGGTTGACGGTCCATGCTAATCGCTATACATTGATATCTATCGGTCTGATTTCATCGATAGACATGTGTTGTTATTGTTCCCGACACGCCGACCTCTAAATTTGAATAGATAACTGGATTTTCACTATTGTTCTTAGATTAAATGAGTTCTCTATTGCTTTTTATAGGTTAATATGGCTGACCAAGCTGTTACATCTAGGGTTGGTATACCCGAGGGGGAAAGCCTTCTTGGACTTTATGGACTCATTCATACCAAACATTCAATTGAGGTTTAAGAAGGAGGCATTCACATGGGAACAAAAACATCAGCAAGATGTGAATTTGTGTTGATTATTCTAAAATCATATGCGCCCATTGGTCGGCGAGCTAGAATGATAATCGGTTGTGAGAGGACTGATCAATATAGTTGTAGAAGACATGGAATGTCCACTAAAAAGTCGGCTATCAGCTTAAGATTTTTATAAAGCATAAGAAGGACAATTTATGGCACGTTAGAGTTGTGTGTAAGGTGTACAATCATGGAGTTAGTGATAGGCTTCCTGCACCGGAGGTGTCTACATCGAATGAAAGTACAACTTAGCTCCTACAACATATAAAGGCAATGAAAAAGAAATCATAGATATTAATGAGGAATTACAAGCTGTGGAGAATAAGTACACCAATGCCAGGCCTGAGTTGAGGGTAACGATTATGCATAAGTTGAAGGAAATCATTAAAATTGATTATGAGAATTTGAAGCCTGGACTCGGGCATGGAAGAAGAGGAACGTTCACATTCCAAAGAAGGTTGAGCAACAATTGGAGGAGGAGAATTTCAAGCCCTAAGCTCGAGCATTGGGAAGAAAGTCTTTCAAGCACACCGAATAAGGAACTGAATGAGGAACTAAATAAATTGAAGTACAAGAAGCTCAAAGTTGACTGTCCAAAAGAGCCCATAAGTTTATCTCTGTCTAGATACGAGTTTAAAGAGAGTGCACTGAACAATGAGACTCGGGCTGGAAAGAAGAAATTTTTGATGATCTAATTGAGGAAGAGAAGCAAATTGAGGATGAATTGAATTAGGTGAAGGTAGTGAGGGCAAGGGAGACAATAAGTGAAACATATGTCCGAAATGAAACTTAACAAAAGGGACCATTAAAGATGAGCCAATTCAAAATATCATGCCAAGTATAGATGGAAAGGGTCGCGGTAAGGGAGTTGCAATCCCATCAGCATCGAGGCGCATCATGACCCGCAGAGTTGTTAAAAATGACTATCGGAGTGAAATACTAGAAATATTGTACATGTTTCGCCGTCAGATAGTAGACGTCACAGTTGATGGTCATTGCGATTTTCGGGTCGTAGCACATGTTCTTGGCTATGATTCGAATGATGGTTGGAAGAGGATCATGTGTGAGTTGGTTGAAGGGAAAGACAAGGACAAATCAATCTACGATGCTTACTTTCAGGATAGCTCCCATTATGTAAGGGTCCAAAAGGCAATAAACCAACTCAAGAGGTGCAATACCTCTTTCAAGATACTTCCCAACTAGAGGTGCAACACTTTCTCTAGGCGACCGACGCTTCATATGACTATGTCTCAATAGAGGCAAACATTTTATTAGTGTTAGTTGTTTATATTACCTTTCATAATATTTTATTTTTCAGTTATATTGTGATATTGTACATGTTCATGCCTCTTAAATTGTTTTAGCTAATTATGAGCCATGAAACACCTTTCCAACCAACCATACCATGATGAGAGGCATATGCGGAGGAGCGAAGTAGGGAATGGGAGTTCAGTTTAAATATTTTAAAGAGGAATCAACCAATTGGTCTAATAGATATTAAGGACCTTAAAGATGATTAGAATGTGCCTTAAACAACTTCTTCATAGATTGTGGAACACTTAAACATCAGCTTTGTTTGCTTTAAATTTAGTTTGTGATGGATGATGCTATGAAGACCTTTTCCCTAATCTAGGACACTGCCATGCCTAATCCCATAATTAAATCATAATCCTAACACATAACTTAACTACGTATTAGTCAGCCTTTCTATCCAAATCTATTGTATACTTATGTTCAGAATAAGTAAAACACATGTCATTTTATAGTTAAATCTCAAAGTTAATTAAGACTTATTTAAAAATTATAAATTTTAGCGGAGGTCTTAATAAATTATGTGGAAGCAATTATTAAAAACCCTAAGTGTGTAGAAACCAGGAAACAATGATCATATGCATATATAATAAAGTGGCGAATTTAAACAGTGTGATAATCATCATAAGTCAGGGAGTTAAACACTTAACCCAATATACCCAAAATATATTAAAAACATAACAGTATAATACAAAGAATACCAAAACCAGCAAAATGTCGATGCAGAGGTATGTCGCTGGCTCAGAGGTAGTCGTTAATCTTCTCTACGCCCGACCCGCTTGTCAACTGCTCTGCACCCACTATCATAAAAAGGATGGTGAGTACAAAAAGTAACAGTAATCCCTGTTGACAAATTCATTCACATTCCCAAAATAAACTAAATGGTATTTAAAAGCATAAATTCAATAAAAAAAAGACTAGTACCAATAATATGTTAAAAAATTACCACAGTTAAATAAGTGAAAGTGCCATCAAAACTAAATAGTTATGATCTAGATTTGGTCGGTCGTGACATACGTCAGCGAAGCTTTTACACCATTAAAGGACTTGTGTGGTGTCGCACGGTCTAATATCCTTCCCAAGTGTCACGAGGACTCTGACCCCGTACATTGGCAACCCTAGGGACTCTAACCCCGTATGCCGATAAACTCTAACATAGTGCAATGGACTCTAGATTCTATAACTACTTTATAATTCCAAGAAACTGACTCATTAAGGATTCCAAGAATTGGCTACGCTATAAAACACAAATTTCCAAAAATACAAGTCCACCAAGTCATTCAAAAATTCACAATCCCTAATAGAATGTTGTTTACACTATATTCAATATGAAACAATAAGAAATGACATAAAGCACATGGATGGATCCAAAGAAATTAAATATATCAAAATATCATGAAAGTCAAGCTTAACAAGTGAGGAATAACCAACAAGTTCTTGATATGAGAGTACAAAGCTATACATAATTAATATAGACTGCAACAATCAAGTATAAAGTGGATATGAAATGTAAATAAACAATCAACATGTATACTCACATCATGTAATTTAAAGTCCTAGCCGGTCTCCTGACACCTCAAATGTCGCATTCGAACTTAGTTAACCATTTCTTAGGTTCCTGATAGCATATAACATGTTTTTGAATGTGTTTAGACCTTTACTTAGGGTGTTAGGCTTAGTTATAGTGTTTAGACAAATTTGAAAAATTGCAAATTTTTATGTTGTCATGGCAATTAGCGGGCTACCAAACTGTCTCTAGTGTACTAACCAAAATTAGTGCACTAGCTGATATACCTAACGCGCTATGTGCAGGAAAATCCAGAATTTTACAATCGGAATTCTAAGTTTACTCCATACATAGGCTACACCAATGCCATGGGGACCTCCATGACAACTCCAGAACCTTATGACAACATAAATAACATAAAAATAGCCATATATACCATTTAATTCATGAATTCATCAAATAAATCAAATAAACTAGTGTAAGTGATTACCTAGTTGATGTTCAGTAGTTTGATCAATTTCCTACATCTTGAGTCACCAATTCAACATGGAATTCTTCTTCTTCTTCTTCCTCTCCAGCAAGAGTTTCCTTAATTGCTAAGCTTTTGAGAATGATAAGTTTAATTTGCATGTATTGATCTATAGCTATATATATATATATATATATATGAATGGATATGGTTGATTTATATCCATTGATCTAACTACACACACAAATCTTAAAACCTATCTAATGGTACTGTAGCGACCAAAATTTCTAATCATGTTTAATTTTTTAATATGATCACCGACCCGTATCGTGGGACCGACACCATGATACACACGCATACCGAGACATATTTTCGAGATATATTTTATATTTGTTGTGATGTTTTCCCAATGTAATGTATTTGTGTAGAATATTTAAGTCATTTTACCCATTTGTAGGTGTCAAGACGTGAGCGAGGACATGCCTCGAGATGTGTGCAATCGTGGGACTGGGTAGAGTGATATGGTGAGTCTTTTATTTAAAATTGAATGAATTAATGAAACCAACTTAATTGTCCCATAAGTCTATGGTGGTAAATTTTATCAATTTAAATAGCCTAAGTTGTAACTGCAACATAACACATAAATTAACAATCATCGATATACCTTGAGAGATGCGCTAACACAAGATGTCATAAGATGTGAGTGCACTTTTAGTGTTAGTATAAGTGTTGTAATGGCGGTAGGAGTGATTGTGAGCCATTAGATCTCATAAAAATGGATGGCCAAGATGTGTGCATTAAGTTGTAATTATATATACAACACTTGTAAACTTTTTGATTCATTTGCATGAAAACCACATAGAGGAAACAAGAGTACTGGAGAGGACTTACTTGTTGTCCACATTAATTGAAAGTTTGTGGAGAAGAAATAACACCAAAAAATTGGTCATGTAGGAGCTAGGAACCAAGCCAACATACTAGGTAATGTTCTAACCAATTCAAGCATCTAATTTCATGAGTTTGCAGTGTGAGATTATGGGGCTTTTATCTCAAAATAAATTTGAATTACTTCTTAGTTATTTTCTAACATAAATAAGATCCCAATTTAGATTTCTAAACTTAATTTTCGGATTTAAGGGAGTTGTCCAAAATTTAGAGTTGTCGAATGAAACATAAATTATGATTCTTGGGTTACAAAATTACTTTGTTTTATTGAATCAAATGTTAGATTTGAACTCCTCATTTAGTTCTAATAATCCAACTTTACACAACTTTGAAAATTTGATTTGTTTTCATGAAGTTATGAAATTTTCAATTTGCATATTGTTCATGAGACGTTTGAATAAATGCATGTTTAATTGATGAATTGAATGAATTATAGAAGTGCCTTATCCATGTTGTTGATTGGAGGTTTGTCGGACATTTGCCGAAGGAGAGCGAGGGATCTGGGGCATTAAAGAAGGCCTAAACATCCAAAGAAATGCAGAATTATGGGTTTTGCAACGTCTAGAATGCTATGCCCTATGGGTACGCGTTAGACGTTCTGGGTAGCTAAGAGTTCTTCGTAAAGAATAACACTAGCGCGCTAGAGGTTTCCACTTAGCGTGCTATGTGGGTTTCCCTAGCTCGCTATAAAGACTCTGGGTATAAATTTTTGGAATTTCTTAAAACTCATTAAACCCAATTAAACCAGTTTAAAACCCTAACCTAGCAACTCTAACTACTCTAAAGCATATCAAACAACTCCAGGAACCAAATGGGAGGTCTCGAGAGTTCAGGAACGTGTTTTGGGGTGTTGGGAGGCCGGATAAACTAGGGTAAGTTTTGTGAATTGTAAGTAAAGCTGTGAAATTCTCTATTTCATTTCATTCTAACTCTTATTGATTTATAGTAATTTGTAGATATTGCCAGTTGTAATCTCACACCATGTTGTTCTTATTTCAATTCATTATTGAATATTGTTAACATGATGCCTTATGAAGTATTCATTGATTCGAGTTTCTAAGCATGATAATAGTCTTGACATATAGTTGATCAAAACATGCTATTAGGATCAATTGTAATGGATTGGACTTGTTCTCCGTTTACTTGGGCTTTGTAGCTTAACTAGTATTGAAATTTTAGAGACTTAGAACTATTAATCCTTGAAAATTAAAGCAGGGATTATCTAGTGCCAATTGCATAAAGATGCACAGTTAATGGGGGATTTAAATCTACTCGGTTGTCCAGCACTCACCATTATACTTATGTGGTACATGGGGTATGGGCCTCGGGGTTGTCGGCAAGAATGAGATAGATGATTTATACAAGTAAAACATAGCCCCACCATTTAAGGATTGTTAGAATTGATGAAATATGTAGAGCACAACTCCATATACTAATGGAAAAGGTTAGGTGATAGTTCTCATCGCCGACCGGACGTAGATCATCTTGACTTAGCCTGTGTCAGTCTATACATTTTTAACTGCAGTATTTACTTGCATTACCTGATTCAACAACTTTTTTGCTACTTTATGCTTTTAAATACCTTTCTTTTATTTTGGAAATGCAGTATAGAATTCTCTAGTTATTACTTAGATATCACTATACTCACCATCTAGTTTGTGATGGTGAATGTAGGTCCGTCGAGCAGCAGCAAACTGGGAAAAGAGAAGATCAACGACTTTCTTGAGCATTCATTGACTCTCCTATCTCATTTTGTATATGATTTGACTTTTTTATATTACTGATGCTTATGTCTTTCCAATACATTTTGGGTTGTATATTGAGTTGAGCGTATAGTTCCCCGAATTAAGACTTGGTTATCACTCTCTGTTATTATCCTTATGATATTTATATGCATGAGATGTCGTTTCCTTGCTTCAACGCTTAGGACTTTTAAATAATTGCTTCCGCATAACCTTTGAGATTTCCGCAATAATTTCATAAATGTTAAAAAGTTTTAATTAACTCTGAAATTCAATAATGATGTGACATATGTATTACTTATCTTGAACACGTTTAACAAGAAGAATAGGACAAAAGGCTGACTAATATGTAGTTAACTCATACGTGCCTGAGATTAAGGCTTAATTATAGTATTAGGCCGGACTGTGCCTTATTTAGAAGAAGGGGCTATCATTGGTACACACCTTAACACACATCCACTTACCTCTACTAATTTAATCTAAATAACACAAATTAATAACCTAATTGGTTTTTAGATGTGCTAATACATATCTCGATGATCATCACATGGCTATTGATTTAGAATGCAAACTTATGCACATTTAATTCCAAATCAACCATAGCCACATTAAAGCCACTATATAAGCTGTACTAAACTTAATATAAACTTACCACATCACTCACTACCCAGGTCTCATGTCGACACACAACTTAAGGAACATCCCCACTCACGTCTCGACACCTATACAAGAGTAGGAGTGACTCAATAGTCTACACATATGTAGTACACTAGGCATACACTGCAATAAATTTAACATATACCTCGGTCATCTCGCTTCGATCAATGCACATATCATGGTGTGGGTCCCACGTCACGGGTTAGTAATCTTGATTACGGATAATAAACGAGTTTAGAAATTTAGGTCGTGACAGATGTTAAATGGAGCAATTGGTTTACTTGACTTGCTTTTATGTTTTTGTATTTTGGGTTTTATTTAAGCTATTATTGATATTCTAATTTGATGTTTTCATATTATCTCATAGATTATCAATGTTACACAATGTGTAGTAGTTAATTTGCTATAGTTTCATAAACTGTAACTATTGTTTATATTAAGCTCTTAGAATCATGGCCAAGAAGAACCGACAGATAGTATATAACTGTCGGTTCTATCTCGCCCCCATTCACCACATAAAGATAGCTGAACTATGCCATTAATTTGAGTAAACCCCCAAATTTATTACATCTAAGTCACGTCTAAAATGATAAGAGAGTTGACTACTAAACATCAGCCAAAAGTAGCCATCAAAGACTTTTTTTTTATCACCGACACTTTACAACCGCAAAATATTTTTTCACGATGGCTCTTTTAAGCGGCAGTGCTACAATCACTTCATGTACCATTAATTAAACATGTAATAACACCATCAACCATCAATAACTGACTAAATTTCATATTAAAGGGAAAATGTGACTGATATCTTGTACAAGGTAACGACTACTTACGACCGCAACTCTAATAATACCATAAGCGTTACTTTATGTACTCCTCACTCAACTAGTAATATTGTTTAATGGCCATAAACATCTGCAAACATAAAAAAGAGGCAGTACTGTACAACCGATGTTAATGACATGTTAACGATCATTAAATGTTGTTAATCTATAATTACCTTATTCTTTACTTCATGTGTACCCCTCATTTAACTGCTAACAATGGTATCGATCGATATGTTTCGTTAAAGGGATATATTAGCCGTTCTATATAACTGCCACCCTTCAACGCATGATGGCTACTAGTGGATAATCTACCCCTAATTTTACAATCACTAATTTGGTCGGACATAAAGAACCGCAATAAGGAAAACTTTAGCTGTACTTCTTGACCGTGTTACTTTGTCAAATGGTGCCTTCTCGATAACGTTATCCTATAAATACCTTTTTTTACTTTTTGTACCTCTCCTGCATTATTGGACTACACTGGAGAATATTTTTGGCCACGAAAATATGTCAGCCATAAAAGGTATTTGGTACTTTCCAACTGTGATGCTCAGTTTACCCCAACAGTTTACTTTGCGTACCAGTAATGAAAGTGAAAACTTTAGGACGATTTGGTAAGATCGATAATTTAATGAAGCTATCGGTCATAATATTCCAAAAGTTGATGGTCATCTGCAGTCGCTTATCTCTGTAATTTTGTTATAGATGTCGGTTATGTATGGCTGCATTGATGTACATCATTAAATAATTGATTCAAAAAAATTATAAATATTGGCAATAATTGAGAAAGAACAACAATTACACATACAAATTAACATACAACAATTGTATCCACCCAACATACATTAAGAATTGTTTCAACAGACAATTAAAATTGTTTCCATACAACTCACCTTTAAAATTGTTTGAAGATGGAGAAAAAATTATGACAACTCTGCAATTCACTTTTCCTTCATACTTCTGTAAATCAATATATGCTCCTCGCGTGCCTGGGTCCCTGCAGTACCTCCCTCGCTTTGATTTATAGGACCTGGTGGAGCTTACGGTATAGTATGCAACTTTGGAAAGGAAGCCAATAACTTGATCAACCATCTCGAATGTGTTGGTCGCCGTAATGCTTTTTGGGGGCATGGTTCAAACCGCAAAACAACATCTAATGCGCATCTATTATGCTGTTGCAAGAAAAAATAACAAAGTTCAACATACAAGAGAACATGAAAGTTGTAAGCCAAAACATAAGTCATAATGGAAAAATGTTCACTAAAGTGGTATCCTTCTCATGAACAACAACGCTTGAAAGTGCGGGATTACATGCAAATGGATGACTAGCCGTATGAAACCATTCAATGTAATCATCAATAACTTGGCATGTATGATACACCTACTTACTGTGGCTCTCGGCACTTATGACATTTTCTTCCCACATGTCCCAAAATTGGGGTTCCCATGTATACTTAACGGAGTACGAGGTTTCCATCTTACTCTTGTCCGCATCGATGGGTCGAAATAGATATTTAGGTTTGCCTTGAACATAGCCCAATTGCCTCAAGACTCAGTCCAGATTGTGCAGTTCAATAATATCCAAATACCTCATAGTCTTGTCGTAGAAGGCTATTTCACCGACATATGGCGAACCTCTCGAAGTATTATCTTAACTTACATACTAAGAATAAGTAAATGTAAGGACAAGTTAGTTTTTTAGTTTCATAACATATTATGCTAATAAAAACATTAATTGTAAGTGCCTGGCCTTGTGGTATCTAAGCTTATCCAGCTTGGCCCTAAATTGATGGAGAAGGTCATCAATCTGTCTCGACTTCTTTTTATGGTGCCACTTCATCACCCGAGGCATACCGGATTTGTAATCAGTACATGGAACATGCTCAATTAATGGAATGTGGTCATAACACCAACCCTATAGAAAAGAAATTGTTATAATTGAACAAATAATAATGAAAATAAGGAAGAATGTTGATGCGAAATGAATACCTCCAACAATGTCATGTAACCAACAATTTAGTTAGCCTTGGCGCGACTAGCAATGCCGAGTTAGCGATACAGGTAAGCTAGTGTCGCACCCCACCCATATGAACCAATCTTATCGACATTCTCCAGAACTTGCAGGAGATTATGGGAGACTCTTGTGTTGGACTTGTCCGTAAAAATGGTTTTTCCAAGAAGATAAAGGATGTATGCTCGAATAAGGGCATCAGGTTCATGGAATATGAGACGACCCTCACCTGAAATAGGGTCAGGTCGCCCGACCCAGACCATTACTTAAGCCAGATACCTGAACCAGACCCAAATAACAGTCTGAAACGCCTAATTCAACTTGTAAAACAACATATTACCATAATAGGACAATAAATGCGGAATTGAAATCAACACTAAAATTCATGAAATCGCCAAATCAGCGTGATAGGTATCCAACGGTCTGATCATCTCAATAGGTTTCCAAATCAACCTTAAAACTTCCATAATGATTTGAAAATAGATAAGGAGGGTTCAAATTTACCCCAAGTATAACTACCTAAAATCACAACCCAATTTATTGTTCAGAAAATCAAACAAATATATATAAAATAATCAAGAAAACTCTCACAAAGCAAGGAGACTTAAAGCAATGGTCTTCCCTATGCCAAGATCGATTGCACTCTTAGATGGACCTGTATTGTAAGTGGGGTGAGCTAAAGAACCAACGGAGCCCAATAAGAGAATAACTATGCTCAAATATTAAACATGCAAGTAATACCTATAAATCAAAATAAAACTAGCATGCATTTAAAATCAGGATACATTGAAATATGTAGCATGACATCAATTTCATATAGAGTAAGCATATCATAATCATAGAGCAACTTAAGCATATATATGGAGTATCAAGGATTGTAAAAACATAAAAAATTCAACTTGTGCATGCAAAGGGGTTCCAAGACATATACATATAATGTAATAGATATAAATGCAAGTTCGTGGTCACATTTATCATTACCTTCCCTTGTTGACCAATCATCATAATATAATAAATATGTGTGGGTGACTTGATTCCATCGTGTGTCCACAGCTCCTAAGAGGCCCAGGTGACTTGGTTCCATCGTGCATCCACGACTCCCTAAGAGGCCCTTGTAGAAATGGGTGACTTGGTTCCATCGTATTACTACGGCTCCTCGAGAGGCCCTTAAGCATGTAAGGTGACTTGGTTCCACCATATGAGTATGGATCCCTAAGAGGCCTTACATGAAGTCAACCAAGGTAGGTAATGACCCCATCCCAAGTCATTTTTATTAAAATCATGAATTCCTAATTCTACTAATAGCATGCCATATTTAATAGACGAGCGAAGCTCCCCACTTACCTCGACTCGTGGTGATGCCTATAACAACTCACGCGACACTATTTTTGAGATTTGTGTAGTTGTTGTCTTCTCCTCTACCTTCTCTTCAAATTTGGGGTTTTAAACACAAAAATGGGGTTAGGGTTTTAAAATCATTTTATATTAGGGCTACATTGGTTTAAGGTTTGAGAATTTACTAATTTTCCCCTAGGGCATGTTTATTTGGTTTTTAGGTCATCATAACATCCCCAATTTTAAAGAACTTTCATCATCGAAAGTAAAAAAAATAAAGTCATAACTTATTGTTCGAAGAGAAATGGAAATTTCTCCATCATATAGTCCTCATGCTCTCAAGTCAACTCCTGTTCTCCATGGGATTGCCACCGAACTTGCACCAACATGATTTCTTTCTTTATAGCTTATGCACTTTCCTATCCACAATTTGAATAGGTTGCTCATCATAGGATACATCTTCCCTCAAATCAACTTGCCCTCAATCGATCATCGATGCATGTTTATTATGTGCCTTCATCAACATAGAAACATAAAAGACATCATGGACTCCAGCTAGCTGTGGTGGTAACTTGAAGCGATATGCTATCGGGCCTATTCGGTTCCCCAAGAGGCCTTACATGAAGTCAACCAAGGTACATGACGACCCCATCCCAAGTTTTTTTGTTAAAATTATGAATTCCTAATTATATTAATAGCATGTCATATTTAATTGATGAGTGGAGCTCCCCTATGAATTCCTAATTATATTAATAGTGTACCATTCTGGTTGGGCCCAATCAGCCCAACTCCCTTTTTTGTTTATTAGTTGGGCATTTGGCCAAACCAACAGTTCATGCGTTTATGCGTTCCCCTCCTCTTCTGATCTTCCAATCGTTTTTTTCTTAAAGAAACACAAATCTATACTCGACAAATATGAGATCGATCTATCCGATAAGATAAAATGTGAGAGAAAGTTTACCAACGCAAGGTATTCTAAGGATCGACTTCCATGTCCCTCTTTTGACTTGCATTTTCTCCCTTCAGGTTGTTTGTATAGGTTCAACTTGAGTGCACTTATTTTCTTTTTACTCTTTTACTTTGTTAGAGATGATATAGGTAGATCCTAAAATTATTCCTATTCTACATTAATCAAGGATTATTCCTTTCCTAAATCAATCAAAGATTTTCAATTGTTTTTTTTTCCTAAAAAATGATAGCTTGAAATAGGAAACTAATTATCCTCACCATTGATTTTTTTTTGTCCTTTCGATTAAGCGTGTATTATTTATGGGCCCACACACCATACACACAAATAGGGTATATGTTACTAATTTAAAAATTAAAATCGTCACAACCTCCCCAACTTAAGAGATTTTGTCCACGAAATTGAAAAAGGTAAATCATACCTCGATTTAAAATAAGTCTAGGAAATACTCTCGCATATACCTCTCCTGCTCCCACGTCGTCTCCTTGTCATCATGAAATTGCCATTTCACATTAACCAACGGTATCTCCCTCCTTCTGAGCTTCTTGGCCTTCCTATCTAAGATCCAAGACAGGCTGCTCGCTGTAGGGGCATCCTCTTGTAGCTCAAAATGAGCCTAATCGATAACCCGTGGTGCATTTGAGAATGACTTTCTCAACATTGAGACATGGAAGACATTATTACTGTCGCTAACTGTAGAGGGAGCTCGAGCTGATATGCTACTAGACCAATTTTCTCGATGATCTTGAATGGTCAAATAAATCTCAGAGCAAGTTTTCCCTTGATCCCAAATCTCTGGTGTCCCTTTCGAGTAGAGACTTTCAAAAGTACCCAATCATCCTTCTCAAACATAACGGTCCAGCATTTCTTATTCGTATAACGCTTTTATCTGTCCTATGCCGCACTCAGGCGTTATCGAATCAACTTGATCTTCTATATTTAGTCATGCACTAACTCTGGTCCCAACAATGTTGCTTCACCAACCTAGGTATACAACAAATCGACGAATGACAAGGTCTGCCATAAAATGCCTCAAAAAAAGTCATTCGATGCTTACTTGGTAGCTATTATTGTATGCAAATTCGTACAAGGACACACATTTCTCCCAACTACCATCGAGGTCTAACACACAAGTCCTAGAGCATGTCTTCCAAAGTTTGTATGGTACGCTCCATCTTACCATCTGTCTGAGGATGAAATGTTATGTTGAGGTGTACTTTGGAACTCAACTATTTCTGCAAACCTTGCCTCATCATCGATGCGAATCGAGGATCCCGATCTGAAATAATGGATATTGGCACTCCATGCAACCTCACAATCCAATCCATATACAGTTTGCTCAGCTTCTCGAGTGTGTCTTGGGTAGCTAAAGGTAGAAAATGAGTGGATTTGTTCAAGAGATCCACTATGACCCAAATAACATCATTTCCGTTTTGTGATCTTGGAAAACCAACCACAAAGTCCATCGAGATGTGTTCTCACTTCCACTTTGGAATGGGCAACAGCTGCCATTGACCTCCTGGTCTCTGATGCTCTGCCTTTACCTACTAGCATGTATCATATCTCTGAATGAACTCTGTAATGTCGGTCTTCATTTTTTGCCACTAGTACATCAACTTCATTTTTTGATACATCTTGTTACCTCCTGGATGTATAATGTACTTGGTTTTGTGAGAATCTCGGAGTAATTCTTCTTTTAACTCTTCCTAAACTGGAATCCATAATTTATCTTGATACCTCAAAGCTCCGTCTGCGATTCTTTCTAATCTAGGTACTCTTTGATGTCGGCCCAAGCCTTGTAATATCCATACTCGGAGTTTGTTTTCTGACACTCGATGATTTTGGTGATGGTCTCTAACTCGGCCCTTAAATGTGCAAATACTGAGTTCCCTAGTAAGTCACTATGATTGCTCGACATTGACAAATCCTCAAGTAACTGATACTCACAAGTCATCAATGAAGCAACTGTCTCTGTTACTTGTTTTTGTCTACTCAAGGCATTCGCCTTCCCTAGCGTGGTACTCTAAACTGAAATCATAATCCTTCAGAAACTCAAGTCATATCCTCTGTCTCATATTCAAATCACTCTGGGTGAATAAATACTTCAAACTCTTGTGATCTATATAAACAATAAACTTTTCGCCATAAAGGTAGTGCCTCCAAATCTTCAATGCAAAAGCAAATGCTCCCAACTCGAGATCAAGAAATGGGTAATTTTTTCATGAATTTGAGTTGTTGAGATGCGTAGGCTATCACTTTCCCATCCTGCATCATCACTCCACCAAGTTCGGTTCTTGAAGCATCGGTATAAATTGTTAGTGCAACCACTGGTTCTAATAGTGTCAACACTGGAGCGGTGGTTAATTTCTGCTTCATAAAAGCATTCTCGCACTTGTCATCCCAATCAAATGGTGAATTCTTCCTTGTTAGTTATGTCAATGGGGGTAGCAATGTTGGAGAAACCTTTAACAAATCTTCTTTGATAACTAGCCAATCCCAAGAAACTTCTGATCACTGTCACTGAACTCGATGTCGGCCAATCAATCACTACCTTAACTTTATCACAATCAACTGTCACTTCTTCTTCATTGATAGTATGCCCCAAAAATTTTACCTTTGTTGCCCATAATTCACACTTACTGAACCTAGCGTACAATTTGTGATCCTTCAATACTTGTAAGGTAACTCTGAGATGTGTCTTATGCTCTTCCTAGGACTTCGAGTAAATCATTATGTGATCAATGAAAATGATAACAAACTGATCCAGAGAAGGTCAGAACACGTGATTCATGATATCATGAACATCGCAGGCGCGTTAGTCAGTTCAAAGGGCATAACTATCATATCTCGTATTGAATGCTATCTTCAGAACATCTTCCTCCTTGATCCTTAGCTGATGATACCACTACAAAAAAAAAGCAAATCAGAAACGGAATTTTCCGTTTGATTTTGCAAAAATCGTCTCGATTGGATTCGAACGGAAGAGCGAATGCGTCCGTCTCTCAAAACGTCGTCGTGATTGGATCAAACGGAAAATGGATTCCGTTTCGATTTAGAGAACGGATCGAAACGGAATAAATTTCGTTTCGATTAGAAACGGAATTTATTCCGTCTCTAATTCGTTTGATTAGAGCGGAATAAATTCGTTTCGATTATTTCCGCCTCTCGATCCGTTGCTAATCGAGACGGATCAGACGGAATTTGATCCGTTTCGATTCATATCTAAAAAAAAAAAAAAAAAATTAGAGACGAAATATAGCAATGAGAATCCAAAGATTCGTTGCTATTTCCGTCTCTAATTTTTTTTTTTTTTTTGTTTAGTTTTTAAAGTCTTACATATATAGGTCTCAATCCAAGCACATTTAACTCGCCAATATATAATAAATTGACATTCATACATCGACAATATATATCAACAAATATTCAATTGAGAGAACAAAAATGTAAAAATCAAAAATTGAAAAAGATATATATCCAAAAAAAATTGTATAGTATTACAAATGCTCCAAATTTCTAAGTATTCACAAAACCACCAATCCTATTGTTCAACAACCAAAAAAAAAAAACTTACAATCCTATAAATATGCACAAAAAGAATTATCAATCGAAAAGTCTTGAGATGTTCTTCAACACCACCGCTGACCAAGGGACATTTGAAACAACTTAATAATTGAATAGTTGAACTTAAATTTTTTAGGGACATAAGCATCATAGGAGATAGAGCTAAGGGAGAAGAGCAATGACTCACATCGAACTTATAGTGACGATCCCTGCACTCGACCATCAAAGTCTACAAACAAGCAAAAAGATTAACATTAATTCATTTGAGATTTAAGAATCCACAAACGATGATAAACACTGCATATACTGATTTAAGTAAATTAAATTCTTACCAATCCAGTAGGAGGAAGATAGCAATGTTTGTCATTTTCACTTTTATCTTCATTTTCTAAAAACATATAAGAAAACAAAAATATGCTACCTCATAGATAGACCAAAAAACTCATAAGACTATTTTCAATCAATCCACTTTCACAAGCTACAAAATTTATCATAAGCTCACTCATCTCATTTCAAAGCGAGCTTTTTTAACTTTCAAGAACCAAACAATAAACCTGTTTAATCCATTTCATAAAGATCGATTTACATTGGCTTTCACCTATTGCAACCCACCCCTTATTTTTCAAGCGTGACGGTGACTCCTTTACCTTTATCTAGATCACACAATATTCTACATAGGTTGAGTTTGACAATATCAACTTGATGAGGAACTAGGATACCTTTTAAGTTGTGAAGTATGAACTTAATGAGTATCAAACTATTGATCACACCAAAAAAAATGATATGGACTTGTTATTGCCTAAATTTAAAGAAGACATATCCTTATTCAAACAACAATGCAAATTATAGATGATATTCAAGTAAAATTTATGCATTAAACCACTTAATCGAATATTTCAATCAAAAAATGAATGAACCAAAACCAATTTTAAATATGTTTTTCATGGATTCTTAAAGTAGTATTTACTGAATTTATTTAGACTAACTTAAATCATTTAAGGACTCAAACCTCATTCATAGTTATCGACTTAAGTCATTCGACTTTTAAACCATTCTTTCAAATCAAAATCGACGATTCGAGTAAAACAAGTATGCGGTGAAGCAAAACAAGAAAAATCTCATAAACTTAGTTATCCAATATAAATTGAATGCGATCGACTAATCACAACTAAAAAGATTCAAATCAACTCATTAGAGTCAAGTTCGACTTAAAATTCTCAAATCATAGCATTTAGTCGAAAATCCATGATTTAATCGAAGTCTTTTTTCAATGGATAAAACAAAGTCTCTTCCGCATCTCAACTTAGCTTCAAGTCTCACCCAAAATGATGATTACTAACTACATTCAATAAAGTTGGATTGAACATATTTCAAGACTTGGGAAAAAAATGAATGAGCTCTCCTTGAAGCGTTTTAAAAGGATTTTACCCAAATCAATGCAAATTAGCTACAATCCTTTCGAGACATGAAAAATCATACTAATGATTGCTCGATTAAATCATATCATAGAAACAAAGCTCAATAAAGAATCCATGAGACTTTAGAATCATGCTTTTCCATGCACTTCGTTAAAAGAACAAGTTAAGGTCTCTTTTGACAATTTCATCAAACAAAAGAGCACATTATCCACCAATACCTTTTACAAGGCATGATCACTTTTGAATACTAGCCCAAATCATCAATATCATATAAATTTTTTTTCATGGAATGCAACTAACCATAACAACTTAATCAACTTGTCCATAAAACTCATTATATTTGAATCGACCAATAAAAATCCGTTTTTAAAGTTAAACTAAGGATCATTAAAAAAACTTGATGAGCCAATCGGCCCTTATCGACAAGTCCATGTTTTAATAAACTAATTGAGGGAGTTAGATTCTCACCATGCCTTCAATAGAGGGCTTCAACTCCAATTTTTCTTTGAAATAACATGTCTAGCAAAGGATCTCTCTCTTTAGTTGTTATTTTGGGAAGAACAAACTTACCTCGACTTTTAGCATTTCCTTCTCAATCACTTGTCTAAGCCTATCGGTTTCCTACAAAGTTCCAAAAAGAATACATTGTAAGCAAGTAGCAAATTTCTAATAAAATTCTAATAAATTGTTTGGCACATTGAGCTGAAACTATAAAAGATAAAATCCGAATAAATAGTTTCTAATTACTACTCATTAGCTAATTATGTCATAAATCTATGAAGTCCGCCATCGCAAAACCTTGACGATTTTGATTCTTCATTTAGTTGCTAAACTTTTCCAATTGGGGCAAGTTGAAACACTAACAAAAATATAGGCCACAGAATCAAGGTATTTTCTAACTTGAATGTAACCCGAAATAGGAAATTTCAAAGCGGCCTTAGTTTCATATTTGCAAACCACATCCATAAACAAAATAAAACAATTGGAAACTATAAAACAGCCCGATTACGCTTATGAATCCACAAACGCGAGAGAAAATTTTAAAATAATTACACAACAACAACAACAACAACATAGCCTCAATTGGATGAAGTAGTAAACACCTTTTTCTCAAGCCCTAAGCGAAGAGAGTGATGACTTACAAATGGGCGAGATGCGAGGGCTCCTGCGTCGGCAAGGCAGACGTTGACGGAGGCGAGAGCGGACACAGCGGCGACTGAGGCGAGAGGGGACAGCGCGTTGACGCGGAGCGAGAGGGACAGCGTTGACGGAAGCGAAGGGGGGCGGCGTTGACGGAGGCAAGAGGGGACGCGAGGGTTAGGGCTCGACAGAAGAAAGAGAGAGAACGCACTAAGAGCGGTGACCGGAGAGAGAAGGAGAGCCGTGACGGAGAGACCACAGAGAGAGAGACGAGAGAGACGAGACGATCGAGACGAGAGAGAGAGAGAGAGGGCACGGACGCACAGAGAGAGAGAGAGACGGCACGGACGACAGACGAGAGAGAGAGAGGGAGAGCGATTTAGGGCTTTTGGTTTGGGGGGAGGGATTTACATCGAGATGTGATGCACAAATCCCAAGATTTGATGAACGGTCATAAAAAATGAAATTTTTGGTGGGAATGTTGGCGCCATTTTTAGAGACGGAATTTAATTCCGTCTCTCGATTCCGTCTCTAATTCTCGATCCGTCTCAAATCCGTCTCGAATGTTTCCGTCTCAATTCCGTCGCTAACGTTTTAATTTAGAAACGGAACTTATTCCGTTTCTAATTCCGTTGATTTAGAAACGGAACTTATTTCGTTTCTAATTCGTTTCGATTTGTTGTTTTTTGTAGGATACGACCTACTTGGTCGAATAGGTTCGATTCCCAAAGCAATGGGTACTAATTTTTTGATTGCTGTCACGGTAGTAGTCACGCACATCCTCATACTCCTATCGTTCTTCTTTACAAATAAGACAGGAACGCCCCATGGTGACATACTCGGAGTTATGAAACCTTGTTCTAACAATTCTTCCAATTGGATCTTCAACTCCTCCAACTTTTTAGGTGCCATGCGATGTGGTGGTATGGATATCGGCTTCGTTCCAAGCACAAGATCGATTATAAACTCAATCCCCCTATGTGTAGGAATACCCGATAGATTAGAGGGAAAGACTTTGGGAATTCTCGCACAATAGGTATCTTCTGAATCTCAACCTCAAAATTGCTATTCGTGTTTCCTTCCTTAAACAGAATCAATGACCCATATTTTGGGACCCACATCGTGTTATGTCCATTGACCGAGGCAAGGGCCGATGTATATTTTATATTTTTATGGTATATGCCAAGTGTATTGTAAATGTGTAGACTATTAAGTCAATTTTATGCGGGTGTGTAGGTATCGAACGAGTGGGGGCGTACCTCGAGTTACATGTCGATGTGGGGACCGAAGTAGCGGCTTATAGGGTAAGCTTAATTTATTTGAGGTAAATGTGAATTTACACTCTGAAATCTAATAATATCTGATCATTTTTAAAATAGGATGAAAGGCTGAATAATACGTAATTAAGTCTTACGTGGTTGGGATTAAGGCTTGATTACGGGATTAGGTCGGGCGGTGCCCTGTTTCGTAGAAAGAACCGTCACATTGCGCCTTGTACCCTGGTTCCCCATGCATAGGCAACTGTCCTGTACTCTTTGATTTTTGAACCAACTGAGTCTTCCCTTGGCCGCCTGACCACTGCAATGCCTTTAAGGATATCACAGAACCCCCTATTGATGTTACTGGTGCTATAGAAGTCATTACCACAATACCCACCTTTGCTTAGTTTTGAAAAGAAACTCTGGATGATGGGTTACCCTGATAGTTACTCGTCCCGTGCCTCTTGTCTGGTGGCCCCTTAAAGAACCCACATATCCTCTCTCTGTGCTGATTCTGTGTTTGGGGCATTGCGGGAGCAACCTTAATCATACCGTTTTTAATCATAGCGGCTTCATAATGATGTGCACTTGCTATTGCCTCCTCATACTTCCTGGTGTACGAGCGCTGATAATATACCTCAAATATATGGTCTGAGACCTCCCATAAATCGCTTGATTCTGGCTCTTTCGATTGCCAACATCTCCGGTGCATATTTTGATAGATTGTGGAACTTCGACTCATAATCTTCCACGGTCATGTCGCCTTGCACAAGTTTAACGAACTCTAAGTTCCTCTGTTCTCTTACCGTCTTATGAAAGTACTTCTCATTGAATAGATCATTGAATTGTGCCCAAGTAGTGACCTTGCTCTCAGTCCTTAAGATCATGTTCCACTATTTGTAAGCTACTTCCTCGAGGCAAAATGATGCAAAGTTAACCTTCATTTCTTCACTTAGATCTATAGCTCTTTGTTTCTTCTCTATAGCCATTACCTAGTTCTCAGCTACCCTAGAATCATTTGTTCCATAAAACTTAGGCGTTCCATATTTCATAAATTCCCATCTTAGCCTAGCCAATAAGAATGGTCGTTCTTCAGTTTGGCATTACTGTTGGGGCTATTAATGCTGCCATTACTGGGGCCGCTAGTGCAATAGGTTCCACTAGAGGATCTACTGGTATTGTCTCTTATAGGTTAACTGAGTATACTTCCTTCTCCACTTAAACTGCTGGCGCTACATTGGCTCTACCCCGATTATATTGAGTTACGTGCGTTAAAAGGAGTTGTAGCATTCGACTGACATTATCCCCTTAACAAGTGATTATATTCTCCATCGGTTCTCTTATCTCCTCTCACGAGCCAACGGATTTGCTAAGTCATTGGGATTCCCTCCGTCTGCCATTTCCAGCTTGTAGGAATAAGAGAAGGTGAGAACTTGAAAGCTTATATATCTATCCAATATAATTATATACAATCAACAAATAACTATATAAGATTTTTAATTTCCCCATTCCCAAGACTTTTGGTTAAATTTAAACCTCTTTGATACCACATTGTCAGGACCCGTTTTCCTAAATGAATCCTGACCGGCCTAGCTTGATTCATAACTCGCTAACTAACTCGGTCACTGAGTTACGGACCTAGTTAGTGAGCCTCCATTTCTAAGACATCTCATTATCATTCATCAATAATTGAAATTTAAATTAAATGATCATAATTGCAGCGGAATCTCATAAATTAGAACTTATTTCAATGTTACCACATAATGTCACTACTGGAAATCAAAAGTTATTAACTAGAATAAATACTCCTCTAGTTCAATTAATTCTAAATCCCAAACCCATGATATTTAATAATAATAAGTTTTGGTTCGATCTGAACCATACCAATCAACAATTAGACAAGTCCTCTAGAGAGCTGGAGCTACTCCTTTCCCTTTATCGACTCTCGAAGAAGAACCTGTGTGGAAAAATTGTTGGGTGAGCACAAAGGGAAATGGTGCTCATTAAGTTTAGGTTAAGTTACTGGCATGATGAATATCTCATATAATAAATGCAACAATAAATAAAATGCATGGCTAGCAAATATTTAATATGACGAAGGAAATAAACAAGAAACATATAAACGAAATCATAATCAATGCATCAAAATGTGCAAATGCTAAACATGCATGAGCTACTGTGATAGACTTATCAATCATGCTGAAGTTTGTGAAGAGTGACCCTACTATGGCCATAGCGGTATCAACACTCCATTCCTTTACACTGTGAATGATTTGACTATCACCAAGTTTACAAACTAGTCCAACTAGACTTAGCACCTACCGCCCCTTTACACTGTGAATGATTTGCCTATCACCAAAAATCTCTAATTGGCACTCACCGCTTTCGTTATTCTTACTTGCGTACTGTCCCGAACTTGAAGTTAAGGACTCCTAAGCTTTAAATATGTTAAAAAGTGTTGATTCTAGTAGAAAGATAAATAACATAAAAAATAAGTTAACTATTACGTTTATTTCCAAAAAAGGAAGCAAATTTCTTAAAATGTTTTGATTCTAAATAAGTTAAAAAACTACTTTCTCAAAAACTACTTTTATGCTGAGTTATAACAAATTAAGTTACACCGCTTTATTCCAAATTGAAAACTCAAAATTTATTTTTAATTAATTTATTTTAATTATTTTATTCTATTTTTATATTATTTATATTTTTTATTTGTTTAGGTTTTGAGCAGTTGGGCTGATATAGTGGGCTTGGATCGGCCCAACTGCTGAGTTTAGCATGGATTCATTTCAGCTTAAATGCGTGTACACGTTTCACCCTCCCCTTCCCTTAAACTACACTGCTGATGCAACGCAGTTCTGAGGGGGGTTGCACTGATCGGGCCCAAGAGCCCAACCAACCGCATGTGTTAAGGGAGGAGCGTTGTATGCGCTCCCCTCCTCTTCTGATCTTCTAATGGCGAATTGCGTTGCTGCACAGTCTGCCTTTTTTTTTAAGAAACTCTAATTTATACTCGACAAATCGAAATCGATCGATCCGACAAGATAAAACGCGAGAGAAAGTTTACCTAACGCGAGTTACTCTGAGGATCACCTTCCTTGTCCCTCTCTTGGCTTGCGTGTTCTCCCTTCCGGTCGTTTGTAGGTTCAGCTTGCGTGCACTCTTTTTCTTTTTCCTCTTTCACTTTGTTAGAGATGATATAGGTAGATCTTAAAATCACTCATATTCTACATTAATCAAGGATTATTCCTACCTAAATCAACCAAAATTTTTCAATTGTTTTTTTCCTTAAATGACAATTTGAAATATGAAACAAATTATTCTCGCCATTGACTTTCTTTTTTTGTCGTTTCGATTAGGTGTGTATTATTTTGTGGGCCCACGCACCATACACACAAATAGGGTATACGTTACTAATTTTAAAATTAGAATCGTCATAGTACATGGGTTGGAACGTGGGTGGGAGATGATGTTAGAGTCGTTGATGGGATAGGGTCGGGTAGTTTCGGAGTAATTCACAAAATTGTGGGGGTAAAGGTAGAAAGAAATTTCAAAATTAGTGCAAAGTAGTAACGGGGTAAACGAAGCAATTCGTGGATTTTGAATAGAAGTAGCCTAATATAAGTAGATGTAGTAAGCTTCAAGTCGCGAGGGTAACCATTCCCTCAATCTTGGTTGTACATATTTTTTTTTTGTGAGTATTAAGGTTTTGTTTTGTTCATTTTTCAAACTTACAAGGAAGTTTTCTTTCATGGTAGTTTTACTCTCATGAAAAAATTCATGCATGCAAGTTATTTTTTCATATTTGGTTCAACTTCAATACTAAGGAAGTTGCATAATTTGAAAATATATAGTAAATTATGCAATTGACAAAAACACCCATTAAAATATATATATAGAGATGTAACTCGGACGGGTGTGACTTAGTAGTAAGGGCGAATACGGTCTGTGTGGATTAAGCACACAAACTCAGTTTCGATTCCCCGTAATTGCCAAACGTCGGGCCACTACTAGCTGGTCTCTTTCGAAATTCCAAAGCCTATGAGATTAGTAAGACAAAGTGTCAGGATACACATCTTTACTCAAAGAGAGAGAAAGAGAGAGAGAGAGAGAGATGAGATCTAGAAAGAGAAATTTAAGAAGGGACAATTGGGTCATAACTTCTAACCCCTCCCACGAGAGATAACTTCCTTATGCGGTGGAAGTAACTTTCTTTGTTATGCTTTAAGATCTGTATATGCCCGCATCCCAAAAAATGCACGTACGACTCGAGGGTGATATGATTCAAGTGTGACTTTCCTATTGTCATTCTAACATTTTCCTCTCCTAGCTCCCCATGTAAGAAAATCAACTCCCAGCGCCAACACATTCAAAATAAAATAAAATAAAATAAATCGATTGTTTTATTAATAACGGCCGATGGTCAACAAGATTCCATCAATGCACTATTTAATTATTACAACAAAGATTTTGCATGCAAATAAATGAAAGTTTTGATGATGAAGTTCAAGGGCATTTGGGCTTGCCATCCTGGGTTTTCCAATCGTTGTAGCAAGGGCACTCCTCCTTGTGCCCGTATGTCCCTGATGGAACGCACAGACACTTGGTGCAACATTTGACACAGAAGAACATGCACGGCTTCTTGTGCGATGTTTCTGAACATCTATATTCGCATGCCTTCCCGCAATCTGTAAATATCCATACATGGTGTATCACTAATTAAGTAATTAATATATATGGGTAATGTTTTCTTATTCATATCAATTCGTATGGAACAATTTTCTATGATCATCTTTATCTATTTATGTATATTGTCAATCCTCCTTGCCATTCTAGTAGTCCAAAATTTATCATAATTCTAAGAATGCCCTCAAACGCTTTTTTTGTTTTAATTCGCTCAAGACAACTTTAAAAAGTAAATAATGAAGACATTTTCGGAAAATAATTAAACTTATTTTTAGTTAGTTTTCAAAACGAAAGTCTATCTTACTTTTCTTTATTTCACTTCACTTTTTTCTCAATCCAATAAAAACGTGGTTTCAAGTTTTTTCAATAAAAACCGCCTATTCAAAATACGTCCAATTAAATCGTCAATTTTCATTCCATTGTCGTACATTTAAATCAATTTTTTCCATGCCTCACGTGCGAAGCACGTTCCGGTTGACTAGGTATATTTAAAGCCAATATCACTTTGGATTTTATTAAGTTCAATTTTCTATCATTATTATTAAGTTCAATTTTAAATTAGAAAAAGTATTAGGGCTTGCGATTTAGTGTTTGGACCCATCGACTTAGTTTTATCTGACTCAAAATAAAAAGGTTCGGATAATGTTTTAACAAATTCAGGACCAAGTATGAACAAAGACATATTGCCCAAATTTAAAATCAGGCTGGATCTGGATAGCTTTGTAATACTAGACCTAGTCCGGATCGGTTCGAACTTTAAATAAAGTTAAAATTATCTTTCATAAAAGGGTATATTGGACATTTATATTTCTTAAATAGATTAACAAACATCGATCTACTCTAATAGACATAAATTAATGTACTAAAGATATCGATCTATCTTTGATCTTAGAATGAATTAAATTTTAATTGTTTTTTATAGATAAATTTTAATTGTTTCTTGACATTAAACTATTGGTTATATCATATGAGATTATAATATGTACATATGTTTTAACATTTGAAGAGGTTTTTATATAAGATGTTAGTTTTCAAGATTGTGACAAATCCAGACAATCAAACAACCCAAATTTTAAGCAAAACGGGTTTCAACAAACTAGTCTTGTCCAAATTTAAAAGCAGATCAAGTTTGGATGATGAATATACTTTTTATAGTAGTGTTTTTCATGCCAGGACCTATTCGGATGAGAATTTGTGCCACCCCTACTAGAATATATTTATCAATTATTTTTAAAACTAATTTAACTAAAATTTGTACAAGATATAAATAAATAAAATCTGATGAAATTAGGCTTTCAATTTTACTTCTCCAGTCATAATTACAGAAGCAAAAGAGTATGAAATTAAGAGAACGTAATTATACCTTCTGGTTTAACAGATCCTGGTCCACCCATCTGTTTGATTCATTTCAGATCACAAAAATCATGTCATATTAGATCTTAAACTATATCAAACGAATTTAATATATAACATACATGACCAGCAAAATTAAAATAAATTTATATCCTAAAAGATTTAGACTTTCATACAACAATTACATTATAGCATTCTGATATATAATATTATCTAAACAAAATCTTTATTGTTTTTTGAAAATGTATATATCTAAACAATAAAACTCAAATGCTTGGGGTATGGAGAATATTAGATTAGTTATTTAAAATATATAAAAAGTTACATATTATGCATCTTGACATTATTTATTTTGGTTCTTTATATATATATATAAGGAAATTATACTTTTTAAATCAACATCTATGGTGATTTTTTTTTTGACATTAGATTTAAATCTAATGGTCAATTTGATAGCTACAATATTAATGACACTTCAACGTGTGAACAAGTACCAAGAAGTTATATTATTTATTGAATTGAAATCTAATGGTAAAAAATAAAAATAACTATCTATGGTGATTTTTCTCCGTCACCGTAGTAGAATAACCTATATATATTTATAAAACTCACCGGACGATATGCTGCTTGCACGACATCAATGGCTATAACCTATAGGATCATAAATATGTATAAGTTGAAATTATCATGCAATATAATTAAACTATATATATATATATATATATATTAGTATTAAGAAGACGACAAGATCCATATTTCTATTCAAATTAAAAAGAAAACTACTTCTATTTAAAAAAAAAAAAAAGGAACTCACACTTGAGACCTCAATTACAACAACTAAAGAAAGCAAGAAAACAATGGTGACCAGAGAAAGTCGTGAGAAAGCCATTTCTATGTATATTCTCAACCAGAACAAGAACTTGAGAAGAAAATATAGTTAGATTGCTTATGGTGTATTTGGGGGCTACAACACATGCTACTATTTATAAGCTCAAAATTAAGGTGTTCATTGCCTAAATCAATATGGTAAAATCTTTAATCTTACCATACATTCAATGAGGACACTTTTATTTAAAGATAGTAAATTAATGAGCTCATTAATTTAAAGGGAAATGTTATATTAACTCACTTTTAACACTTGCATTTGACTGTAGTTGTTGTGGTTCGTTGGACACACACTTCGAAAAATGCGCACATACATCTTAATTCAAAATTCTAATTAAAAGACCACGACAATAAGGTGACAAATGTAGGTGTCAAAAGTGAGTCGACCAATCATTTCCTAATTTAAATTGCTTATATGGAACTCAAATAGAAAGAAATAGTTGGAAAAAGGAAAGAAATAAAAATGCAACTTTTGAATTAAAATTATGGTAATTACTTTACAAAAAAAGAAATTAATCCTGGAAATTAATAATTATTAAATTCTTGATTTCCCACCGTAATGAATATTAAGAAAAAAGTTGTGTGAATCTTAAATTATTATTACTAATCAAATGTATTTAATTCATTCCCTAAACTTGATTTAACATATATATACTAGTAAAATATGTTTCTTGTGATGTTATGTATTTATTTTTTGGTAATTGGTGACTTGTAGACTTGTAAGTTGTAGTTGAGGGTTTTTTTTAAAAAAAAATAATTGATAAATAAAATCTTTAATCATATTTAAAAATAAAAAGCGGACAAACGGGAGTCGTATGTTTTACAAACATACGGAGATAAAAACAAATTTCCCGTTTCAAAAACGGGATAGTAGGCACCAAATTTAATCATTATAGAAATAGTTTTATGTCTAACCTATTCTTATCTAACCATTTGAAATCATGCAACTTGGTTATGACAAGATATGATTAATAGGTCGTTAATTAAATATAGCATAAAATAGGTATTAAGAAGTTTGATTGGTGTAACCTCCTCTTGATTTGTTTTTGTCAACTTACAGTGCAAGTGGAGTTTGTAAACATTATTTTAACATAAAAATTATAGATTGGTTAGAAAATTACTTGTGGAAGTTTTTAGTCTCCTAGAATTAACCACCAAGAAGTTATCGCCCTCATGAGCCTTAAAACTTTCGACACTTTGTTTGATGGTACAAGTGCCCTTTTACAGGCTCGAGAGAGAAAACCTTTGAGCTTCCCACATCAACACAATTTTCATTAAATTGGTAACGTTAATGGAAGCTAGCACAAAAGTCTTATTAGGTCCATACGTTACATAATTTATCATTACATATATTAATATGATGTTATGAGACACATTATGGTCTTACAGACAGTGAAAAATCATATTTTCATGTTTGGTTCAACTTTAAACTTGGAGGAAAGCTGCAAATTTTTAAACAATAAAATATATGTACTGACATAACTACCCATCAAACAAAAGAGATGAAAGCGATTCATAAAAGATAATTAATGAAGGATAATTATGTCCATAAACTTTTAAGAGATAACTCCCCTAAGGGGGTGGGGGAGATATCTCTCACTCTAAGGTGTGAGTTAGACGATAACTTCGAGTAAACTTAGCAAACAAAACAAGATTAGTTTCAACTCCCCTCCAAGTTATCTCCCCTCCATCCCTAACCAAATAAGGCTAAAGTAAATAATAAAAAAAAAAAACACATGTCTTTGCCTAACAACCCCAAAATTACGTTTTTTTAACATCTTCCAACCATTGTTCGGCCGGCGGTCAGCCAACCTTCTCAACAATAACGACATTTATGTGTAACCGACTTTCTTAACAAAGCAACAACAATTGATTTTATTTTTTTCTTCATGTGTACACAAATTCTCCCTCTTTTTTCTATTTGTTTCTCAGTTCTAGAGTTCTCTTCCTACATCTAGAGCTTTTCAAAAGAGATAGGAGATATGTGGTGTGGTGATGATGGAAAAAAGTGATATCGAACGTTAATGAGAAGATGAGATATTTTGGAGTTTTGTAAGGTGTTTAAGGATATTTGATGGGCCTCAACGATGCGCGGGCAACGATGAAGTGCAGGTAGCGACGCAAGGGTAGTTGTACCACATGGACAGTGGCAGCGCGTGCCTCTTGGCAACGTAGGTCCAATTAATTCCATCTAAGTAGAAATTAGATTGTTATAAATTATATGGAGGGCAAGGTCATTTCGTGGAATTGATGTGGTTTTGAGTGACTGGGAATAGGGAGCAAAATTATATTATGGAGGATATAAAGGTCATTTTGCGCAGGAGTAAAATTAGAATGCTCAAAAATATTTTTCTGGGCTAATTCAATGAGAATTAGGGTTCCTTTAGCCACTTTGTTGATGTATTGTTATATTGTTAGATTATTAGAAATTAGAATTATCAGTCTCAAAGAACTAAAATATAATATTTTCAATCACCAAAACAATATAATATTTATGAAAAAATGGCTAATTAATAGAAGCTAGATTACCACTTTAGAGTTAGGACCATAAAGCCAAAATTGACCTATAAGATGAAACCAAAAGAATTTAAATTATTATCTAAAGTTAATTCCAACTCAACCTATGTTGTACACTATGTGCGCTACATAGCCGGTCCCAAGTCCGGATAAAGGAGGAGGACTCTGACGCCCATTTTTTCATACCGAAAAATGGGTAAGGGAGGTCACAAACTCACTTTTCATACCTGAAAAGTGGAGGAGGGAGGGCTCAAGCTCATTTTCCATTCTTGAAAAATGGAGGAGGGCTGCGGTAGGTTGACAACTAGCGTAAAACTTTTGTCATTTTTCATGAAATGGATCAAACTAATATAAACATTGGGGTGTTCCCACCTAGCAACACACTGCATCGGAGCCCGAGTGTAGTGAGAAATGAGCAAGGGTGTGTTTCACATCGCCGCCTGGGTGTGAAGAAAAATGAGCAAGGGTTCCCACACATAGGACGTGTGTGGGTAAAAAGCCAGTCCCTTCACATCGTCGTCGCCGGATGTGAAGAAAAATAAGCAAAGGTTCCCACACAAAGGACGACTGTGGGTAAAGAAGCTAATTCAAAACAAATACGAAAACAAAAACAAAATCATAGATACGAACACTAGATCTTTTAGACAAAATAGAAATAGAAAAGGAAAACAAATACAAATTGGAGAAAAACTCGTTTAGGAACATGGAACATAAGAACACTTACGGGGAAGTCAATAGAACTAGTAGATACCATGATTGGAAGGAGAGTTAAAATTGGTAGGAGAAAAGAGTGGAGAAATAGGAAGCCCAGGGTTTAAATTGTGGTACACTGATATAGATAGAAAATGCAATGGAGTAGGAATTGTGGTGAATAATGATTATAAGGATAAGGTCATAGAGGTTAAAAAAATGGGGGATAGATTGATTCTAGTTAAATTAATTATTGGAGGGGAAGAAATTAACATACTTAGCGCCTATGCACCACAAGTAGGATTAAGCGAGAGCACAAGTTTTGGGACGATATGGATGGATTTATGCAAAGTATACCATTAGATGAAAATGTTTTTATTGGAGGAGATTTAAATGGGCATGTCGGGGCAAGTAACGATGGGTTTGAGAGAGTTCATGGAGGTTTCGGTTACGGTAATAGAAATGAAGAAGGATAATCAATCTTAAAATTTGCTTCAGCATACGATCTTGTCTTAGCAAATACTAGTTTTAGGAAGAGGGAGTCGCATACAATTACTTTTAACAGTGGTCATAACAAGAGTCAAATAGATTTTCTTTTAACAAAAAAAATATATAGAAAAATATGTAGGGACCGCAAAGTAATATCTGGTGAAGCACTTACTACCCAACATAAGTTATTAGTACTTAATATTAAGCTAACACGACGACATAATATGAATAAAAGAGTTAGCAACCCTAGAATAAAGTGGTTGAACCTAAAACATAGTAAACAAGTAGAGTTTAGAGAAAAACTACTAAAAGAAAATGTTTGGAATCTTGACTTAGATGCTAATACAATGTGGTTGTAAATGAGTAGTTAAGGAGAGTGGGATCAAACATATTAGGTATATCTAAGGGCTTGGGACCTCTAAAGAAGGAAACATGGTGGTGGAACGAGGATGCCCAACGAGCAATTAAGACTAAAAGAGAGATGTATAGGAAAATATATAAGTGTCAAGATGAAGATGTGTACAATTAATATAGAGAAGTTAGAAAACAAGCTAAAAAAGTAGTTAATCAAGCTAAAAAAAAATTCATGAAAAATCTATATACAAGGTTAGGTAATAGAGAGGGCAAAAATATATATATATATATATACTAGCCAAATTAAGAGATAAAAAGAAACAAGTCGTAAGTTATGTAAGATGTATTAAGGACGAAAATCAAAATGTTTTAACGCGCGATGAGGATATTAAGGAGAGATGGAGAAGTTACTTCGATAGTTTATTTAATGATGGCCAAGTTGATACTATAATAGATGAAAACCCACACCAAGAAAGAAATGTAAACTATTTATTAGAATTGTAGAAGTTAAAGAGGCATTGAAAAGAATGAAAATAGGAAAGCATGTGGCCTTGATGAAATACCCATAGAGGTTTGGAAATGCTTAGGAGAAATTGGATTGGCTTGGTTAACAAAACGTTTCAATAAAATCTTAAAATCAAAACGGATGCCAATGGATGGAGAAGAAACTGGGCCAATCTTCAAAAACAAATGAGACATTCAAAGTTGCTCAAACTTCGGGGAATTAAACTTATGAGTTACACTATGAAACTTTGGGAGAGGATAATTTAGGCTAAGGAGAGAAACAACAATAAAAAGAATTTGGCTTCATGCCTGGGAGGTCAACTAAATTTTCATTCATTGTTAGAAAAATATAGAGAAAAGGTCTTCATATGGTATTCGTAGATTTAGAAAAAACATAGATATATTTGGTGGGTTCTAGAAAGAAAAAAACAATTATATAAGGATAATGATATAAGTCATTGAGTTCATTCGGAGTGATAAGATTAGGGAAATAGAAGTTCCTGTAAACCATGCTAGATCAATTATACAAAATGATGGTAACATTGAGAATGATGAATCAAGCTGGATGGAAAAAATGGCGGAGTGACAGGGGTGATTTGTAATCGAGATCCTAAGTTAAAAGGAAAATTTTATAGGACCACAATTAGGCGCTCTATTGAATTTAATGCAACAACAATTACATAAAATGAACCATTGCTTAGATGGATGTAAAACTCGTAAAGATAGAATAAGAAATATAGAAATAGGAGGCACCAATTGAAACAAAGATTGTTGCATCCTACCATAAGTGTTCAAGTTCTAGGTTAAATCGTCCCAGCATTCAATACTTCCATAAAGATTCTAAATAGTCCAAACTGAGTTCCAAACTACCCAAATAACCGACTTTAAGTTACAACCCAAATTATTGTTCTCAAAAGCAAACAAATAGATAATAGGAGCATGCAATTTCTCAGAAAGCAAAGAAAGACTTCGAGCGGGTGTTTTTCCCTTGTCACGAGCTAATACGGATGTGGATCACGAGTTAAAACGGACAACATAGCTCAATAAAGTTACATGAGTACTAATTATGGAACATGAAGTTGAAACCAAATTTCAAACATTAAGTAGAAACTCAAATTATACTTATGTGATAAGACACATTGGAAACATGCATTCAATTAGACAAGTCAAAAAAGTTCCAAGATCCATTTAAAGCATAATGGAATTCAAATCATTCATGCAAGGGGTCCACAAGAGATATACCAAAAAATAATTATATTAATTATAAGTCATTGGTTCATTCAATGCCACAAACGTTTGATTTAATGCAAACCATTATTGGATGCAGTGGCTATTGAGTCCTCCAACTATTAGCATCACAACAAAGTTAGTACATTCAAAGCCACCACCGATGCATGTCCTGCTATCACAAAGTTACATGAGTAGGAACTCCAACTCATATACTTATGTGACACATTTATGCATTCAATTAGACAAGTAAAGCTCTCGGTGGCGAAATCCACAAACATCATGGGGGATTAACTAGTAAAACCCTTAGTGGCACCACAAACATTATGGGGCATTTATGTGACAGCCCCAAATCCTGAGGTCGCCATGTGGAGTGTTGCGGCCCCGCAATCATGTCAGATCATTGACCCACTGGGTACCACGCGCCACTAACGTCTTTTGCTATGTCACCACTCCTCGATATGCATGTTAACTCATTTGGTTAATCAGTTTAGTTTGTTAATTGAATCACTTTTAGCATTAAAACAGTGGAAGTCTTAAATTTAAAGTAAGTAAAACAATTAAATTCATCATCATATGAAACATCATTTATAAAAGCAAGTCCTACTATGGAAAACCTGGTAAAGTATTGTGTATATAGGGAATAATACTAATAGGCAGTAATAGATACAAGTACAATATCTATCAAGTCTCCTAATACAAAAAGTAAAGAAAAATATCAAAATAACACATACTAGTGGTCCTCAACCGTGGACAATCCAGATGAAGTCGCTAAGAATCTCCTTGCCTCAACTAGTACTAGGATTTGCACTCGACCATCACAAAAACAAGATGGATAGTACATTCAGTAAGATTCCAAATGAAGTACACTGAGCAATTATAAGAAAGTAAATAGATATCAATAATCATGTTAAATAATCATGCGAAAACTAAACAGGCAAATGTGCTACGATCATCACATGAATAGATAACACGATAGAAACAAAGTGTGCGTCCCGGTCAAACTAAACTGTACTTCGAACCCGAGGATCCTTTCGGTGGGCGCCCCATTCTTTTCACTTGGTTCCTTGCGGTGTGTTTCCGACACGTGCACCCTTAATGCAACTCGGGTTGTAATTCATCGAGTGTCTGACCACACGTGCTACAGTCTAGTTGACAAAAGTACACTACGAATATTAGGTGGGAGTAACTCAACCACCAACCCAAATGTATCATGGAATATAGTACAATAACAAGGAATAACAAATCAACAATGGAAAAGTAAACCCTCAGTGACTTTCAAATGAATTCTTACGTACCTCAAAACGCACTCGAAGTCCGCTCACGTCTCGAGATATGCGCTCAACTCTTGACTATAGTCTCATAAGTTCTCGGTGTCCAATTAAACCATTTTAACTAGCTTAGAGTCAAATTAAGTGAATTTATAATGTGTGGCAAAAATATTAAAATTTTATTCTAAAAAATTAGTTTTGGCACACTTTTGAGTTATACCGGGGTGCCAAACGCCCGAAAAACTTTCGAATACTATTTTTTCTATTTTTTCTCATTTTTATATTTTTCTTGATTTTTTGGATTTTTTTATAATTGTTTTACCTATTTTCTTATTTTCTGTAATTTATTTTATTTAAAACTATTTTAAATTAATTTTTAATATTATATTATTTAATTAAAAGGGTGGGTCCCTAGATCGGGTTTGACCCAGTCCAATCGGGTTAGCCTGACCCCAATCCCGGCTCGGCCCAGTCCAGGGGTCGGATGCAAGCACACGCGTGCGAGGTGCCCCCTCCCCTTCCCATTTTGTTTTCTTTTTCAACAACAGAGAGTTGTCTCTGTTTTTTGTTTCTTTTTTTTTCAACAACTAAAACAACATCAACCCAACTACATCATCAACAACTCAACGCCATTAATACCTAATTTCTCCAACATTCAACCATAATCAACTATCGCCATCAGAACCCATTGAAGCTTCATTTTAATAGAAAATTGAAAGAAAGTAGAGGTGCTCACCTTGATCACTTGTTTGCTTGATCAAATCACTTCCAAAGACTCCAATTAAGGATGTCATAAAATCTCCACTCTCAATCAATCAACTCCTCCAAGAATTTTTACTATTTTATGTATTGAAGGGATGGAAAGAGATGAAACATGAGAGTGAATGAGAATTAGTGGTGAACCCCACTTTGGGGTGTTAGGTGTATAGGTGGCATGTTCCCATTTACTCCTCATTAGACACCAAATTTTTAGTCTTGTTCTATTACCTTTAATCACTCGGTGTCCCACCCTTCGGCACACATAACGAAGTGCGCCATAGTCGCCAATTTCGATCAATTGGCCTAGACCATATTTATCATTAATATTTGTCACATTTAATTTATTTGATTATCCAATTTATCTTTTTGACCTAGTGTACCCACATTTCGCTCGTTTAGTACCCATATTGGCACGTTTTTTGATACGACTACCTATTACACTATCTCGATCAATTCAATGATATAAATACACATATAAGACGCTAGGTAAAGTAATTTAATATAAGACATCACAAATAGGCAAACAACACGCAAAAATTACTATTTACCTAGTCAGACGTGCCCTGATATATCAACGACATCCATGCTGATTAGAGCTAGAGTTCGAGCATGAAAATAGTCAATAATAACAGCGAAATTAAAATTTGGTCGTTATAATTTATTTATGATAACTTGCTAATTAGGCCCTCGGTGAGGACTCCACAAACATATTGGGGCAATAAATGACATAAATGGGGAAAACAAATATATTCACATTTCATAGATTCGAAGATTCAAACCAATACCCGATGCAACCCTTAACCCAAGTCTTTCATTCAAATCGTGAGACTTAATTATCTAATATAAAATCGTACTTAATTCGTGAGAGAAGCTCCCTACTTACCTCGACTTGTCGCGATGCCTATAACAACTCTTGGTACGCTCGATGCCCAATTTAAACCTTCACGCGACACCATACAACCGTAACATATCTCATAAATAAATGTTTTGATTTAAAGTTAATTAAATCTTCCATTTATTGGTCTTTCGAACCCACTAGTATAGGTCCGTGGGTTCTTCGCCACTCGATACGAGGGTCGAATGGTGGGACTTGGTCAATCTTCTTCAAAGGCACGATACTCGTTGAAAGAAAATATTTGCTTTTATTTTATTTTATTATATATATTATTTTTGTTTATTTATAATATATATTATTTTATTTATTTATTTACGTATATTTGTTAACTTATTGTTGACAGGTCCAGAAGCGTTGCCTCTGGGCACCTGGCGTCCTCGGGAGTAGGTTGGGGAATGGAGACGTCCCTATTGGCGGCCATAGGGGTGGCTCCAGTGCCACCCTCCCCTCCCCCTTCACTTTAGTGGCCTGTAATGGAAGCCCCCTCTTAGGATAGCGGCGGCATTAGTGGGGGCGGTGATGCCGCCGTTCACCTCGGGTTGCGTCTTAGTGGCGCCACCTCTAGATGGGATTTTTTTTCTTTTGTACTAATCCAACATGTGTAAACCATTAAAAACTTCAAAAAAAAAACTTGATGAAGAAGATGAGGGTGAGAGTTACCTTTTAGGTGGTGTCTCTTTGAGTTAGCAAATTCAACTAATTCCAATTACCTTTTCTCTCAATCGTGTTGATTTTGAAACAAAAGTGGCTAGGGTTTACAATTTGATTTTTCTATTAGCGCTAATTTAGTGTAGGGGTTTAGAGAAATTATTAAATTGCCCATATGATGAATTTATTGGGTTTTGGATCGTCACAACATCTCCAATTTTAAAGAAATTTCGTCCTCAAAAGTAAAATATAGTAATACCTTATAGTTCAAAAAGAAATAAAAAGTTCTCCATCATATAGTCCTCCTGCTCCCTAATCAACTCTTGCTCTCAATGGAATTGCCACCAGACTTGCACCAACGGGATTTCTTTCCTCAAAGTTTATGCACTTTCCAATCCATTATTTGAATTGGCTGCTCATCGTAGGACACGTCCTCCCTCAAATCAACTTGCCCCCAATCGATCATTGGTGCATGTTTATTATGTGTCTTCCTCGACATAGAAACACAAAAGACATCATGAACTCCAACTAATAGCGATGGAGACTTGAGGTGAAAAGCTACCAGGCCTATTCATTTCTTAATCTTTAATGGTCCGATGAACCTGGGATATAACTTTCACTTTACTCCGAATCGGTAATACCCTTTCATTGGTGACACTTTCAATAGTACAAATCCTCCTTCCTTGAA
This sequence comes from Stephania yunnanensis, assembly GCA_039657365.1. Taxonomy (NCBI): domain Eukaryota; kingdom Viridiplantae; phylum Streptophyta; class Magnoliopsida; order Ranunculales; family Menispermaceae; genus Stephania; species Stephania yunnanensis. The sequence continues at coordinate 9,662,918 of CM077582.1, forward strand.
CACAACCACTAGATGGTCCTTATCAGCATACTTTTTCTAGCTGCTTTGGGTAGCCTCTAATCGTTGCCTAACTAGTTTTATCCTCTCAATTTAGTCATGCACATGTTTCAGGCTGATCAACACGGCGTCTCCGACCTCGATTACACAATCTCCCATAAAATGCCTCAAATGGTGTCATGCCAATACTTGCTTGAGATCTATTGTTGTACACAAATTCACATAATGGAATATATTTCTCCCAACTCCACGAAAATCTAGCATTCAAGCTTGGAGCATATCCTTAAGTATCGAAATTAATTTCTCGATCTGCCCATATGTATGTGGGTGAAAGGTTGCACAAAGATTAAGTTGAGTCCCCATTTGGTGCTGAAACCCATTCCAAAATTGAGTAGTAAAACTCGGATCGCATTCTGATATAATAGACACCAAAACTCCATGTAATTTGACAATTTTGTCTACGTACATGTCTCATAACTTGTATGCCAAATACTCAATAGAAAAGGGACGAAGTGGCTAACTTAGTCAAATGATCCACAACCACTCAAATCGCATCATGCCCTTTCGGAATTGTCAGTAGCTTCGGAACAAAATCCATCATTATATGCTCCCACTTCCACTATGGAATAGGTAACACTTGCAACAATCGTCCCAATTGTTGATGATATGCTTTTACTTGCTGAAGAATCTCTTAGTCCTGAATGTAGGTAGCGATGTCCATCTTCATCCCCGAACACCTATACATCCTCCGCATGCCCTGATACATCTTGTTACCCCGAGATGAATGGTGCATTCTGATATGTGCACCTTTCAGAGTAAAGCATTTCTCAACCGTCTATAAGATGGTATCAACAATGTGTCTTAAAATCTCAACGCTCCATTAGCCGAAAGTCTCCAATCCACGTCATTAATGTTATCCACAAGTGACATGTACTTCCCATACTCTGAATTGACTCTCTGACAGTCGACCATTCTAAACATTTCCACTTGCTCTGCTCTCATCTTAACTCATGTCTGACCCCATAAGACATCTGATCCAACCAACGAGCCATCTCTCTGAACATTCATTACGGTCTTGGACTTCATCTCTAATCATACACGACTCTAAGCATCTACCACTATGTTAGCCTTTCCTTGGTGGTACTCGAGCGTGAAATCATTATCTTTCAAGTGTTCCAACCATCTCCTCTGTGGCATGTTCAACTCGCTCTGAGTGAATAAGTATTTCAAACTTTTATGATTTGAGTAGATAATGAATTTCTCCCCATACAAATAGTACCTCCACAACTTCAAGGCAAACACAACTTCCCCGACACTTAGTCATGTACTGAATAGTTTTTCTCATGTACTTTCAGTTGTCTTGATGTATAAGTGATTGCCTTATTGTATTACATCTACACTCCTCCCAAACTAATCCCCGATGTGTCAATATACACTGACAACTCTCTACCAGCCTCTAGTAAATTTAAGATCGATGCAGTAGTCGAACGATTCTTCAACAACTGAAAAACATCCTTACATGGATCATCCCACATATAAGCAACGTCTTTCTTGGTTAAGTTGGTGAGCGGTGTAGCATTCGACGAGAAACCCTGCACAAACCATTAATAATAGCTTGCTAATCCTAACAAACTTTGTATCTCAAAAGCATTAGTAAGTAATGGCCACTTAAGGATCACCTCGATTTTGTAGAATCAATTATTCCCTCCGCATTCACAACGCGTCCCAAAAACTTCACCTCTTAGACCCAAAACTCACATTTACTCAATTTATCATATAGTTTGTATATCCTCAAAGTCGCGAAACACCTTCCTAAGATGCTTCTTCTAATCAGACTCAATCTTGGAGTGTATTATGATGTTATAGATAAACATAATCACAAATTAGTCAAGGAACTACTTGAAAACTCGATACATAAAGTCCATGAACATCGTCGGTGCATTGATAAACCCAAATGACATCAAAGTAAACTGAAAGTGGTGCATTGATAAACCCAAATGACATCAAAGTAAACTGAAAGTGTCTATTATGAGTACTAAAAGCTATTTTCGGTATGTATTCCTCCCTTATATGCAACTGATGATACCCTAATCTCATATATCATAGTTATTCCTCTTAATTGGTCGAACAAGTCATCGATCCTAATGGATAATTTTTCTGAATAGTCACCTTATTTAATTCTGTTGATAATCAAAATACATCCTCATACTTCCATCCTTCTTCCTTACAAACAACATTGACGCTCCCCACGGTGATACACTCAGAGTAATAAAGCCTTTCTAAGTTTACTCATCTAACTGCAACTTCAACTCCTTCAACTCGTAGGTGCCATACGGTAAGATGCTTCGAAAACTGGTCTTGTAATGGGTATAAGGTCAATCATGAAATATATGTCTCGATGGGGAGGAATTCCTGAAAGGTTCAAGGAAAACATCCATAAAATCCCCAACTATAAGATGTTCTCAATTAGGAATTCATGTCCTTCTTCTCTCATGACAGTCAGACTCGCAATGGACTCTATCTTAGCCAAAGTCGCAACCCTACCGCGGGTAGTAACATCAGCCAATGTACAACATGTGAATTCAAATGATGAAATATTTGAAACCCTACCGTGGGTGGTAATAATTCATTTTGGTGTGATACGTCACTAACCATTCCATACCTAACAGTGCATCCTACTCTATGCACTATAAAACTCGTAAGTTGAATGACATCTTGTGATCCCTAATTTTAATTATGCACCCCTCACATATCATATTCTGATAAATCTGTTCGATGGAAACTGTGCTAAAAAATAATAAGTGTGTGCTCTAACTGGTGTCAACCTCAAAGCATAAACCATGGTCCCCGATATAAGTGAAACAATAGAACCAAAATCAAGTAATGTATGGATGTCTCAACCATTAATTGAAACCGCACATGGGACCAGTTGTCGTGTGGCTTCCTGATCCAACTCAAGAATGGAGTGGACTCTCCCACGATCAGCTGAAGCGACATTCCCCGTAGATGGTGTTATATTAGGGCACGAGCTATTGTAATGCTCGAGTCCCACACTCGTAACATATGATATGCGGATTTTTCTAGGTCAGGGGCGGTTGTACTATACTCGTTAATGCACTCAGCCTTAGCCATGTTGGCAATTTTCCTTTGCCTTGGTATGGTGGACGTGGTGGCTTAAACGCTACACTCTGAGTAGTCGAGGGTGCGAAGGCACATGACTAAGTGGTGGTCCTCGTTGGAGTGTATGTTGCCTTCAAAGCTACCCCTAAATATGCATGGTGACTTGCTAATCCCCCAAAATTTTGTTTCTTTAAGTTTTCTCTCTGACCTTTCTGTTGACTACCAAACTGCGCTTGCTTTGACTATACAGATTGGATCCCTCCTAAAATTGTATATCATTTTCATCACTAAGTGTCGACTTACACTCGAGTACCCGATGGTAAGCCTGTTGGTAAGTCTCTGATGCCGATGCTGCGCCACTATAACACGTATTTCTTTCCTCAATCCCAGGATAAATCGTATATTATGAGTCCTCTCAAATGGAGCATACTTGTATGGGAACTCTGCTATCTTATTGAACCTAGACGCATATTCAACCACGGTCATGTTTCCTTGTACCAAGGCAAGGAACTCATTAATCTTGTCTACCTTAACAGTCTTCGAGAACCATTCATTAAAGAATAAATTTTTAAACTGTGGCTCACTCATATTTGTTCCCCGAGTTCTTAAATAGACAACCACCACTTATGTACTTCATGTTCCAGCAAGAAGGCTACTAACGACACCATAGTCCTCTCGTCAATGTCCATACTATCTTTCCTCTTTTCCATATTCAATATCCAAGCTTCCTCCTTAATAGGATCAGGGCCCCCATAGAAATGTGGTACATTATATCTCATGAACTCCTAATGGATCTTGCCCCACCAACATGCTTCATTATTTCCATCAACTATGGGTACGACCACTATAGCTGCAGTCGTAAACAGAATCAACACCCTCCTCCGCGGGATGGTTCTTACATATAGGTGCTAAAGAAAGATCAGGTACTGGCCCAACGGGTGCATGTCCGGATACCCCTATCATTCCTCTGATTGTACAATAGTTCCAAAATACGTGCCATGTTCCTTTACTACGACTGGGCTAAATCAGCCAACCTCTAATCTTGAACGATGGTGAAATCATGAATGGTCCTCTGACGTGTCTCAGTTATGCAAAGTTCCATCTGCCTTTTCTATTGCCTTTCTTCCTTTACCTGAGTTTCTTTCAGGTTGTAGGATATCCATCCGGGGATGCTCATATGCAATATGGAGCAACGAAAAATAATTTAATCCCATAATGTAAGAAAGTAGACAATATCTAAACACTATAGATATTACAACAGAAAACAAATAATATTATATTAATTTTTTATTTCATGTTTTAAATCCCTTCCCATTCTAGGATTGGTCATTTATGCACATTAAATCGACTTGAACTAATGTCTTATACCATTGAGTTATTCGACTTAAACTATACCTTTAAACTTAAAGGCTCTATATACTTTGGTTTCACTAACCTAACATTTCCTAGGTTCTAATCCCTATACTTTGATACCAACCAACTAAAATGACCCTTACCAGAACTTCACCCGACCCAAACCGTTATTCAAATACAATATCTTAACCAGACCCAAATAATAATTTGGCACGCCTATTTCACATGTGGAATAACATATTAACCATATGGAATAATAAATGTGGAAGTAAAAATTGAAACTAAAATTTCATAATCCATATAATCCAATTGATAAGTGTTCAAAAGTCTAAGTAGGTTTAATCATCCCAAAAGCTTCCAATACTACCATAAAGATTCTAAATAGCTCAAACTGGGTTCCAAACTACCCAAATAACCTACTTTAAATTACAACCAAAATTATTGTTCTCAAAAGCAAATAAATAGAAAATAGGAGCATGCAATTTCATACAAAGCAGGGAAATACTTCAAATGGGTGTCGTTCCTCCTTGTCGCAAGCTAATGCGGATGTGGATGCACCTGGAAGAGTAAGTGGGGTGAGTTAAAATAGACAACGGAGCTTAATAAGAGGAAAACCTTGCTCAAACATTAAATACGCAAGTACTATCTACTAATTATGCAAAATCTAACATGAAGTTGAAACCGAATTTCAAACATAAAGTAGAAAAGCATGTAAGCATTATTCAAATTCAAACTTAAGCATGTAGATAAGATCTAAAACATGTAGAAACATGGAAGCATGGTTTATCTTCACAAACAAGAAAAGAGATATTCATTTATAACTTCAAAATCAAGTTTCGATATTCATTTAAAGCATAATGGAATTCAAGTCATTCATTCGAGGGGTCCACAAGAGATATACAAAAAAATTATATTAATTATAAGTCATCGGTTTATTCAATAAATGCTAGGTATTGGTAGGAATCCGGTGACCAAATCCCTCACGTTTGATTTAATTCAAACCATTGTTAGATGCAATGACCATTGTGTCCTTTAACTAGTAGCATCGCAACAAAGTGAGTTCATCCGAAGTCGCCATCGATACAAGTCCGACTATCACCAAGTTACACAAGTAGGAACTCCAACTCATATACTTAATGACACATTTATGCATTCAATTACACAAGTAAAGCCCTCGATGGCAAAATCTACTAAATATCATTGGGCATTAACTAGTAAAACCCTCAGTGGCACCACAAACATCCTGGAGGCATTTATTTATGATAACTTGTTAATTAAGCCGTTAATGGGGACTCCACAAATATCTTGGGGCAATAAATGACATAAATGGAGAAAATAAAAGCATTCACATTCCATAGATTAGGAGATTCAAAACAACACCCCGATGCAACTCTTTACCTAAGTATTTCATTCAAATCATGATACTTAATTATCCAATATAAAACCATACTTCGCGTGAGAGAAGCTCCATATTTACCTCGACTCATCATGACGCCTATAACAACTCCTGGAATGCTCTGAGCCCAAAATGAAGTTTTTGCGCGATACTATACAATCATAACACATCTCATAAATAAGTCCTTTTATTTAAATTTAATTAAATCTTCCATTTATTAGTCCTTGGAATCCATTAGTTAGTTAGTCAACTTGAAATTATGGCATTATTTTGTTTGTTTGTAATGTGATTGTGAGCTTTTGCATTCTCTATCATAATATCTCCTTGTTCATCTTCTAATATGGAAACTTAATTATGGTGCAAAGGCACTATGTTCTTTATGATTTTGCATATACATGTTGTTTCTCCAATTGTTTTGAGCTGAATCCTAATTGCCAAATTGTTTCTATATTTGATCTTTCATTGTGTAGCTTGACAGCTTCACACTTGGAGGAGCAGCTCGCCAATCAATGAGTTCATAGACTTGATTTTTTGGATTTCACATCGAGATGTGTGCTCGTATATCTTAATGTATGTAGTAGAAAATCCAATAATTTGTATAGAAAATTTATATATATCAAAAGTGTGTTACTCAATCACTTTCCTAATATATGTTCCATTGATGTGAAGATCTTTGTCGTAGATATGTTATTGGAAATACGAAATTTGCTTGATGGGGCATGTCAAATTCATTTCAAATTTGAGAAATTTGGACTATTTTGTATACGCATTTCTTGATTCCTACATTTATATTTATTTATACAATGTTTTCGATTTTTAAGTCTTTTTATTATTTTTATTGTATAATTTGTGGACTTTGATTTGCAAAGAGGAAGGGGATTTTTCTATTCCACCTAATGTCTTCATTTCTTTGAATAGTATTTTAGTTTGCTCTAAATTTATTATAGGAATCTTTTATTCCTTGATTTTTTTCTTGAAATACATATAACTAGTTTTAGACCTAAACAATGTCCGAGAATATTTTGAATCTATATTTATATATTTATTTTTATAAATAATCAATAGCATAATAAAAATAAGTTGCTTAAAATATAAAGATATAAAATAAATGAAGAATGATGTAATTCTTATAATAAATTTTGGAAGGCTTTTTTGTATATAACTGAGTATAATTTGAACAATTGTCCACTTTATCGCATACTAAAATCTTCAATTCATATCTGCTTTTAGCTATTGAAAACTACAACATACATTTGTCCTCGAGTAAAAACTGGTTGGGGCAGATATATACCAACATGCAATAATGACAGACCTTGCCTTTTATTTATTGTCATTGCAAAGGAGACAACCAATGAAAAATGTCTTTGGTGAAACTTGAAAGGTGATTTGATATATAATGGAGTCAGCACCAACCTAGGAATAAACACCCTACTACCCACATGACTCCTAGTAATAATTTTTGCTTCAATCACGTGTTGTCTGAGCCGAAATACAACTAACCTTGTACCATTGCAAAGGCCTGTAGATGGATCTATATTACGGAGTAGCATTAATAGTACACCCACCTTTAATATTAATTTGTGATTTAGGAGTCTTGAAGTACATATGGTATTTAAAAATTCATGAGTGTAAATATCTTCATGGGAGCTTGAATGTAGATCCACTTTACACACACTATCTGAACTTAAATAAGTTATTTCTTCTCCTGGCCATGAGGATGTCAAATAATCATTTACTTTACTTACAACTTACAATGTAGGAGCAAGAATAGCACGTTCTTTCAAATATTTTGCATGTCAAGCATTAGTTATAAGATTAGGTTATGTACTATTGACAATTGTTCCATGTGGATCCTTACAATTCCTTATGAGTACATCATTCGGAATAGAAAAATCAATGACAACATTTTTTCATCTCCATGTTTTCCATCACCGATTTTTAAAATCCATTCTAAAAATGATCTCAACTCATTAGCATTTATATGTGAACTACCACTTTGCAATCTTATGTTTTTAGATAATTTGAGAATCTTGCAGTTATTCTACAAATATGATGAGTTGAAAGCAATAGAACGACTTCTTATCTACTTCCTTTTGGAATTACTAGTAAAATATGCCTGAAGTTTCCTCAAAATACAACAACGTTTCACTAAAAGGCACCTCCATGCTATCGGACCTTGTAAACTGAAACATGTCTATCAAGATTCTATCTTTGGCTTGAAAACAATGTTTTTATACCATAAGTACTTCATCCCATATGATAGGTCAAGCTTTGGCAATTAATTCAACCAAGTGACTCATTTGCTTGATGTTGCACGTTGAATCTTCATTGATAGCCAAAAGTATGCAAAACCTTGAACGTGCATTTCTACCACTAGGAATAAGAAGAGTTGTTATTCCACTCGATGCTACATTGAGAACAATTTCATCTTTGATCTCAAAGCATGAAGATAAAATTTTCCATATAAAAGTCTTTCAGTACCCCTATATCCATACACGAAAAAAAAAACACCACCTTCATCTTTGACAATAGCACTCTTGATATTATTAAATACACCCATTAATTCATCATTTAAAGATAAGTGAAGGACTTTAAACTCTTGTTTCATTGTTTCCATGTATAATTGAGCTCATCATGTATTAATCAATTTTTTCCTTCCTCAATAATGCTAAATCTAGAAATTTCAATGAAGGATAATATCTTAAGCATTTGCTTATCTCCCTTAATATCTTTTAAATTTCATTAAGTGCATAGTTTTTCACTTGATCATCAGATAATTGCAAGTCTATGAATATGAGGAAAATTTATTATTAAGGTTCATAATCTTAAATCATATATATGTGAAAAAGTGAATTTGTAAACATGAATTAAAATATACCTAAAATATTCAATAATTTACTTTGTTGTAAATGTCTTCCGATAAAAGATGTCATGTATTGTTCCATACTTCGTCAAGACCTTGACATGAAATTTGATGATAAAAGTGTTGCAAAAAATAAATCGTAGATAATGCCCTGATCCGAGAATGAAGCTTCTATTATAGCATTGATGTACTTTTTATCATCATCCAATAAGCCTAACGCAAAACATGTTTCTTTAAATGATGGGCGTAATATATCATTCATAGTTCTAATATTTTCAAAGAACGTCTGGCCTTTGACTGTATTAAGTAAGACTCATCGACGCCATGTGCAATAATATAATTCATCGACACCATGGACACAAGGTTGTCTTCTTCTTACTACTAGTTGCTCTATGAAAGTCTTCAACTTCCTTCTAAACAAATCTTTTAGGGAACTCAACATAAGTCAACTCCTTTGCTTCTAAATATTCTTTGTTAGCTTTCATCTACTGCAAAAAAATATAGAGTTATTTTCGCTACACCTTTTAACAACTTCATCAATCAGGTCATCATCATTGACTATAAAATTTGTTCACTCGGGGAGATGAAAGCTTAACCGCTAATAGATGGTTCTCAATAAGTGATAAAAAAAAATATTCTCCGAACAGCCTTACACGAGGAAACATATCGACAACTATAACACATATTGATTTCATTCAATATCTAAGAATTTTAACCATTGTTATCACTTTGATAAAAAAGATTGTGGTGATCCGATCATTTCCTTTACTGATGTATTTGAATAAATACTTTATAGATCGAATTTGATTGCGCCACTCAACATTTATATGAGTTTCATACCTTAATAATAATTTTGAATTATATAGTACAACAAACCCATTATCCAGCTGCAAATTCCCTGTAGATATTTGATTGATCCTTTGTCATTTCTTCTTCAGTATAATGGATAGCTATCTTCTTCAACAATTGTCTCCTTTATAAAATCTTTTGGAAAATGTTTCAAACACTTGCCATAATTCATACATAGTGATTTTAGTCTCATTGCACCGCATGAACCATGTATCATGTAATTTTTAACTTCTTCATACAACTTTAGATCTTTTTCTTTATCAAGTATCTCAGCACAAACTATTTTGTCGATATCCTTTCCAAATTTGTGTTTGTCTTCAGGATGCAAAAATAATATAATATGAGCATGAGGCAGACCTATTTTAGAACTCAATGGTGTACACAAGCTGCATAGAAAAGATTATATATATATATATATGAATTTTATTTGGTAATAAACTAAATATTTCATATTTTGATAACCAATTTAAAATATATATAAGAACTTACGTACTTGGACTCTTCCAAATATTTTTCTTCTTTCACCTCTCGAACGAATTGATCTAGTTTCATCTTGAAAACTTTGCAACCTACATCAAGTCTATCTTCTACTTTCAATCCATTAATATTAACAAATCTTTGAGTTTCATGCCATTTTGGATTGCACGTAAGAGTTATAAATAGATCCGAACATCCAACCCATCTACATATTGTCATTGCATCCGGATAATTTTGTTTCACCTACATATTATATGATATTTCTAAAAATATACGAACCTTACAAAAAAACATGATCACGGGCATGGGTGGACACATGACACATTAGTCGGGTAGTTGGATAGGAGATGTGGAGGATGGGGAAACGAGGACACTAAGGAGAGAGAATAAATGAGAAGAGGTTTGAGGGAATATTATCAAATACTTTACATAAATTAGAAAATTATTTTTTTCATTTCTAAACATCATCTAATGTCCATGTCCTATTTTCAAAGTTCTTGAGGAAATCATCAAAGGCAGAATTTTGAGTCAATGACGAAAGGTAACTCAATTCTGATGGTTGACCATTATCAATATTATTCCTATATGAAAATTAAATACTATGAGAATAAATTTAAAAATATATTTCACAAACTAATTTACAATATGAAAAAGGAAAAGAAACTATTTATGTGCATTTTTTATTTTCAGCCACCTCAGGAATATCAACATTCAAATACAATCTTGAACAAAACATTATATTAGGCACAGAGTGAAGGTATGCAACATAGGAAAATTATTTGTCAGACAAACGTGCAATATATATATAAAACCTTAATAATAAATAGATCAATGAAAAATATAGTAAGCATAAGAGAATTTATTGACCTTGCCAATTTTCAATTTTTGCATTGTAGAGAACCATGACTACTGGCAATCGATTGTGTTTTGTGAATTCAGTAAGTTGAAGGGCAAAATCATCCCACTTAGTACACTTGATATATTATTCCAAGAGGAATATATTCAAATTTATATTATTAATAATTGAATGTGGGGATGATGATGAAATACAAATAAAGAAGCTTAAACTTACTTTAAATTAGCAATTTTGCGAGATAGTCTCATACTGTCTTTGCCATTTGAATTTGAAATTTCAATTCAACTATTTGCCCAACAATATCTATTAAAAAATGACAATATTCAATAATGTTAAAAATAGAATATGATAGTATAATAGTTTGAACTAAGTGAAAAAACACTTACCTACTAAAAAGAGTCATTAATTGAAAAAAAAGAATGTTAGCAAATGATAAGAAGTTGAAAACTTCATTTTATTATTTTGGATATTCTAATTCTCTAACCAATTTATTAAAAAGAAAATTAATCTCGTAAGGATGTTTTGTGGCTTTGTAGTCGCTACCATTTTCTCCAATAGTAAAGTTTTGAACAAAATAACATTTTCTTCCTTCAATTTCGGTTTAAATTTAGCCACAAAAGGTTTTTTGATCTAAGCTTGAATTATAGTGTCTTAAAGATAAAAATATAAGAAACTAAAAATTTTGAACAATTTTAAAATAAAGTTTGTCAACATGAACAAAATTATAGCGATCTTATTTGTATACCTTTTCATCGAGGAAAACAACCTTAATACTTCTCGTTTGATCCGATGGGTTGAACAATGGAACATTATTTGTTTTTGAAACGAAGGTAGGGATTATCTAGTGTCCATTGCACTAGAGATGTGCGGTTCACGGGGACATGGGTCTACTGGGGTTCCGGCACTCACCACTACACTTGTGCGGCAAACGAGTTTTGGGTCTCGGAGTGGTCGGCAGGTATGAGATTGATGTTCTAAAGCGTAGAGCGCAGCTCCGCTATTTATGTGAGATATGTTGAGCGCAGTGGGCAAACAGTAAGGCGGTGGAAAAAAAAGTAGATATTTTTGGTTTTACCTCGAGATTCATGTTGCACGAATCTCGAGGACATCAAATACTTAACTCCCACCTTATCCAGTCGGTGAAAAGAAAAAAAAATGAGAAAATAGAGAGAGAAGAAAATCGGGAGGAGAAGGAGGAAGAAGAAGAAGAAGAAAAAGGGAGCGGGAGAGAAGGAGAAAGAGCGGGCCTGAGCAAGGTGAGTGAAGTTCCCTTGTTGTGATGTCGTTTGTTGTTGTTGTTGTTATGTCGGTTGTTGTTGGTGTTTGGGTGGCAAACTCAGACGAACTGCCATGGCAGTTCGTCCGAGCTCGAGGAAGGCAGGGGAGTAGTCTCCCTTGCATGCGAACTCCACCTGGGGTTGGGGATGGAAACCCAACCCCAGCAAAAAAGAAAAAAAAAATGAATAAAAAATGCAGAAACAGAGCATTATGCCATGTTACATTGGTTAATAAATCATATCATTATGCCATGTTACATTGGTTGACAAAAGTAATTCGTTGCTAATTAGAAACGAGATTAGAAACAGAATCGAAGTCTGATGCTAACTTTGTTTCCAAAAGGTAGAAAATCATACCTTCATTTAGAAACAAATAGCAACGGATTGTCCGTTGCTAAATTCATTAACAGACCTAAAATTTTGTTTCTAATTTTAGCATCGAACGTTTTAGATACATATATGGTTATGTTTCTAATTCCATTGCTAAACCGTTTAGCAACAGAATTCATAGGGTTTAGAAATGGAGATTTTTGTTTTTAAATCATCGATTTTTTGTAGTGTGATTCTTGCTTGCTCGCTCTGACTTCTTTCTGAAATCAGGGGTGAACTGCATCCTATTATAGTGCTCGAAGATCTCGGTAGATACATGTGCCGAACTTTTATCTTTGGAGCATATCTTGCTAATGAAATCGGCGTACCGAGTGGCAATTTGCCGAACGTATGCCTCTTTAATAGCTGCTTCATCTGATGGCTCCTAGTCGAATGAAAACTATACACAAAAATATTAAAATTTAAATATAACTATAAATATTTTTCAACTTCTGTCTCTGAATCTTAAGTAAATAAAACAAGCTTAACTTAAACAAATTTATCTTCCATTGATTCCAATAAATATCTCGCACGTGCTGGAGGACAAACTCTCAAAAATAGTTGTCCTTGTGCAAAGAGTGTTTATATGCCCTAGTCATCTCTCGGGCAGCTCTGTCCGACAGGTGCAATTTTCGTCCATTAAATTGAAAATGAGGCGTTAGACCAAGTTTATAAAAAAATAATGAAACATGAATATTCGTGCTTAAAGTACGTATACTTACTATCTGTCATCCTTCACGACCAAAATATTCATCTGAGGGTTGATTAGTAATATTACTTCGTCGTCGTCCACATGGGGATGTACCTATGGATAAGTCATTCATATGTTGTGCCGAAGAACTCGACAATTATGACACATGCTCTACTTAATGACTCGTAGAGGGCGAGGCATGCAAATTATGATGGCATAATGGTAGAGCCGTACGGTGGTCGTGCGTACAATCATGGAGATGTGAAGGAGATGTTGATCCCCCTTATGAAAAGTAAGCCCAACAACCGGCCTAAACGTACCACGACCATCGACAGGTGGAGTAGGTAGTGATGAATGTAACATAGAGTACATCTGCATAGATGTGGGATCATCACCAAATACAGATGACAAAGATATATAAGATGTAGGGAGATGTGATGGATGTGCATAAGGTGGGGGAGGTGTCTGATGGAAAAAAAGGGTTTGCTAGGAGGGGTGGTATAGGTACGGATGAAAAACGACGCCTACCGTGGAGGGGAAATGCGAAGAATGCTGATGGAGAGTATGTTGGCCTTGACAAGACTGTGCAGGTAGAATAGAATCAACATGAGAGCGTGGGTGTGAATGACTAGATCGTCGATCTCTAGTAGTGTCGGATCTTCCATTGGATCGACTACCATATCATCCACCGGATCGTCCACTGGATCAACGATTTTTAAGGATCGGTGAACTCTTGTCCTGACATTGATCGTAGGATCGAACCATTCACATTTGAACAATACGGTACGTAAAAATTCACCATATTCGATTTGTATCACTTCTTTCAATTGCCCGTAAAAGTTATTATCACATTGTGCATAATTTGTGCCTCTAACGCACACCCTGCTACTAAGCATAACATTGTTTGAGCAATGCGACACAGTCTAAAATTTGTAGCCATTAAAAAGATACGCGTGATATACAATGCAAAGTCAACTATGCTCATATGACAACATTAGAAGTGTTGTATCTTGAATATATAATGGAGCCTAAAGCCAAAAAATGTTTCGCTAATAAACTTCATTTATAAATAAATAATAAAAATAGAGAATTATTTTAATATGCATATAGTAATGACGTATGAATTGTTGGAACCAACTTGAGAAATGTTTCTCAAGATGTTCATCGATTGCACTTTGTGTAATATTCGGTTACTTGGAACGCAACTCCAATACGTATATCCTAAAAGGAAAATGAAAGAAAGTAAGGATTGCGATGGAATAGATTAAAGATATTAAACAATTGACATTAAAATGTGAATTGAAACGTATTAATGTTTATCTAATGAATGAAGCGAGCTCGGGACAATTTAACAACACATATGAGTGTGCGGCGTTACATTCGTCATTCGTGAAATAACGCTTCTTTGATCTTTTGTAGGCTCGACCTGAGTGGGTAAAGATTGAGAAGTTGTTATTAAAATTTTGAGTTGGTCCGACTCCACCATCGTAATTGTGGGGCGAACGGTTATGCAAGATGGAAACGTGTTCCTTAAAATAACAGGAACAAAATGTAGCTGCATCTTCCATTAAATATGCATTGTATATTGAGCCCTCAACCTTTGCCTTATTCTTGATATTATTTTTTAAATGTTTCAAGTACCTACATTTTTAGAAGTAAGTTAAATATATATTTTAATTGATATTAATTGTATACGAGTATAGCTGATTACCTTTCAAAAGAATACATCCATCGAAATTGTACTGGGCCAACAAGAATAGCCTTGTACGCCAAATGAATAAGGAGATGCTTTATTGAGTCGAAAAAACTTTGCGGAAAGATCTTTTCCAACTTCCACAATATCTTAGGAATGTTTTCCTGCAAAAGCCAAAGATTTTCAACATTTAAATTTCTAGCAGTTAAATCTCTAAAAAAGTAAGAAAATGTTTAACTCGCTAATTCCAATCCATATGTCCTCCTCTAAGAGATCCTAAAAAGCAATCGACAGCAATCATTGCATGAAAACATGACTACCGTGGCTTTTCATCTCAAACATCTTCAACTTTTTAGAATGATTTATAACAATTAGGGAAGTGCGATTCTTTAATCTACTTACACAACGCATGTTTTCTCCGCTTGTCAAGCGCATATCATGTCTTTGGATATTTCTTAGAAATTTGATCATGATGAAGCTCTAGATGATTACAAATCTCTTTTAAGTCTTTCCTAGACTTTGCATTATCTTTCATCTTCCATGGCGCACTCATGATTGTGTCGAAAATATTGTCAAAAACGTTTTTCTCAATTTGCATTACGTCTAGATTGTGCTTGACAAGGTTTGTCTTCCAATAAGGCAAGTCCCTCAGTAAACTTCATTTTCTCCACCCGCTTGTTTTCGAGACTTCGTTATTTGTAGCATGTGATCCATATTCAGTGACCTTCATTAGCCCTAAAGCTTCAATTTCACGCAGTATATATTCACCTGATTTATTAGCAAGTGGCTTATCGAATATGATTCTACCTCTGCGGAAACTAGACTTGTCTTTCATCTCCTTCGAATATCGCGACAACAAACGTTGATGACAATCAAACCAAGACGATTTCCCTCAAACCTTAACTGGAAAGCGTTGGTATCTTCCATACAATAAGGATAAGCTATCCTCATGTGCGTGCTCCATCTCGACAACATGATGTAAGCTGGGAAATCGCTCATAGTCCACATAAGAGCAGCGCACATTTGAAAGTTTTTCTTAGTCGATACATCGTATGTAGGCACTCCGTCATTCCACAAATCCTGCAATTCATTCACCAACGGTTGGAGAAACACATTAATTTTTTGCGACGGATTGCTTGGCCCAGGTACAATAACAGTTAAGAACATTACTTCTTTCTTCATACACATCGACGGAGGCAAGTAGTACGGCGTAAAATCACCGGCCACGAGGAGTACGATTTTTCGGTCATGCCAAAAGGTTGGAACCCATCAGTGCATAACCAAGTTGAACATTACGAACCTCAGAGCTGAAGGTAAGGTTCACTTGGTTGAAGTGGTTCCATGTCATGGAATCGGAGCAATGCTGCATATTGCCCTCATCCCTGACGTGTTCAGTGTGCCATTGCATGTGTTTCGTAGTAGCTTTCGACGTGAGCAAACATAGTAGACGAGGCTCCAAAGGAAAGTATATCATTGTCTTATGCGCGCGTTTGTTGGAGTTAAACCTAAATTCTCCATTAAACTTGCAAGATGTAAGCTCAGAGTTGGGCCCCCAATAAAGCATACATAATTAGGGACAACAATCGATTCGCTCATATGGGAAACCCAACCAGTGCATTAAACCTTTCCATTTGTAAAAGCTATCTATCAAACAATTGTCTTCGGGCAACATGTCTTTACATACTTGCAAAATCACGTCGAACGCTTGCTCCGAAATATGATGATTCGACTTTATTGTCAACAAACGCGCCATTGCTGAAAGTTTAGTCATCTTCTAACAATCCGGCCAAAGCGGTTGATTCGCTGCGTCGATCATTTTGAATAAATGCTTAGTTTCAGGATTCGGGTCCTTTTCACGGTTCCAATAGAGACTGGGGCCCGCATGGTCGTGTATCATATGATGATGTGACGTAAGATATTCATCCATTGGATCATCACCTTCATCGTTCGCATCGCTTAGTAATTCTTCATCCCCATGCACGGTCCAACAATAATAGTCGGGAACGAATCCGCCCCTCACTAGATGAAGCTCTACTAAGTATACATCGTAGTATTTCTTGTTGCGACATTTTCGACATGGACATCAAATTTTCCCTTCGTTTAGAAAAGTCGTGCAGTGTTGCATGGAAAATTTAATGGAGTCCTTCACGCCAGCCACAAACTCTAATTGAGTATAACCGCCTTCAATACGATTGTACATCCAGTCTCGAGACACAGACATCTCGAAAGACCTAAACAATCCTAATTGAATACACATACACATTAATCACTTTATACGTTTTAGTCAAATGTTAACCGTAATTAGTCAAATTGGTTGCATTTGCACATACTTTGCGTAATATATTTTAGACGTTTTAGTCGAATGTTAACCATATTTTGTCAAATTGGTTGCAACACATATTTTGCGTAATATATTCCTCATTATAATTTTATTTCAACATATATCTACCATATCTATGAAATTTTAAGTGTTTTATTTTGTTTTAATTTATTTTGTCTCACTTTTAATTTTTGCATACTAATTTTAAAATTTTAATAGAGGATTTTTGGACTTAATTTTTAAGTGCATCAATTTCTTCTAAAATTGTTTGTTTACTTAATTTTTTCTTCTTTACATATGTTATAAGTTTTATACACATATACATATATCGTATAAAAGCGTTGTTATTATATATATATATATATTATTTTGTTCAATCAATTACATATTTCCTTATTATAATTAAATTGTTTTTAACTACTCTATATGTATATACAGTGTAGTATATTATATTCTTTTATTTTTGGTCCTAATCAAAATTTAATTTGTCCACTTAATATGTATCATATAAGTAAACTTTTATCAATACAATGTATTGTATTAATATTAGATTTAACTTATAAACTTCATACTTAGATTTAACATAGTTTATATATATACATATATAAATATAGATAGTTATATGTAAATATCTATATCTATATCTATATCTATACTATATAATGCCAATCCGTTCTAGCTAGGGTTTAGGATCCAATAACTCTCAAATTTAATCTTTTTCCTATATTACCCTTAATTTGTTTTTCTAATTAGTTTACAAAACCGTTAAAGAATAATTTAGAGGGCCGCTAAGGGCACCCCACCTTTTCATGAAGGCACCCAACTTATTTGTAAAAATTCCAGTAAAAATGGAAAAGATCATTTTGCCCCTGTATATATAATGGTTCAAACCCCTCAAACCATTTTGACAATGAGTTAGGGCACCCCACCACCAACCTTGAACCACAAAGCCACATTGCGTTTGGCGAAGAGCTGATCGATTCTTGTGGATTGACATCATCCGACAGCGAGGTAACAATGTTTAACAACCATATTCGGGTTTTTAGAACTGTTTAGTTGTGTATATTTGTGAAAATGATGATTTGTTTGTCAACGTAGGGTTTGGTAATTTCTTCAAATCCGAAGTTGTTTCCCTTATATAATGGAGGATTGTAATGCTTCGGTGCGAGAGGAGGTCGTCCTTGAGGTAATTTTGTAAAAATTTTGTGTTTTTTGTGCGGTTGGGAGATATTTACGTGCGGGTGCGCGATTGTTTCGACCTCGCGCGGAGACCGAGATGTATAGTAATGTCTCGGTCATAGAGGACCAGAGAGGTTTCACGTAGGTCACGGTGACCGGTACGACCGAGAAGTCTTGAGTAACTCTCGGTGGTACATGAGCGAGACTCGAAGAAAGTTTCGGACTGTACAATGAGAACCTATTTTTTGGGTTTTTTTGTGATTGTCTTTGTACATTTTGGTTGATTATAATGTTACACTTGTTTGTATTGCGAGTAATGTCGTTATCTAGTAATTTTCCAGACTACAAGGACATTTTTACACCTTCTAAGCCATTCCCCTCTCGAGAAGCAGCTATTTCATGGCTTCAAATGATTGGTTGTGAGAACAAGTTTGTGTTAGTAACGAAGCGCTCGGATGCGGGGCATTAAGCGCAGGGAAGGGTGAAAATTGCTGTGAGAGGTGGGACATATGGGGACCGGCTCAGAGAGTAGGGAAGGGGAAAGCGGCAAAAATCTTAAAGAAATCAAGGAATGATGAAAAGTCGAGGACTCACACTAGTACGAAGAAATGTGGATGCCCTTTCCAAATTAACGTCAAGGAAAATGCTGACTCCTTATGGTATGTCTTGTGATTTGTGGGAGGCGCAATCACGACACCTGAGAAGATTGGATAAGGGGAGGAGGAAGTTGAGGATGCGGGGGAGGACTGAAGATGAGCAGCTCAGGGAGATTAGTCCACCTTCGTCTTTTGTGGAGTGCGAGCAGGAAGTTGAGGATGCGGGTGGGAGGACACTGGGGTCTCTAATCGGAGGCACCCCAGTGTCGAAGAGAAAACACGATGATGACGATTCTTCGACGAGACGGGTGGAGAGCGGATTTGAGTCCTCCCACTCCACAAAAGAGGCCTCCACTTCTAGGCAGAAGAAAGGCAAGGTTGTTCCACAAATGCGACGTGTCAGTCGACGCACGCAAAGTGGATCTAACATGGCTTATGGTCATTGCTTAGAACCGGATTGGTTGCCACATGTTGAGGCCATTATCGATGTGGTTTCCGATGGAAATTGTGGATATCGGTGTATAGCCTCTGGGCTTGGACTTGGCGACGTAGACGGGTGGAGGATTGTGTGTAGAAGGACGATAAGATTATCGGGTATGAAGACCTTTGGCGGGAAGTGCTTGGCTCGAGTTTCGAGACTGTCAAGAATGCGGTGCATTGCCCAGAGAAGCAAGATGGGGCATCTTTCAAAGAATGGTTGACACTTCCAGACATGGGATTGTTAGTATCCACCGCATTCAATGTCATTCTCGTCAACCTCTTGCATGGGAGTGCCTCCACATTCCTACCTCTGTGTAGTACTCCACCGTCGTCACTGCGCAACAGACTTGTCATTGCAATGGCAAATGAAAGGAATATCCATTGGGTTAGGGTAAGTTCTATGATTTTTTGTGAATTGATTTGTTTCCCCCTTAATCGGGTTTGTGACAATATCTTCTATGTTCTACTGTTTACTTTGACAGGTGCGGTTGCGTATGAATGCACCGCTGCCATCCTTATATCCATCGTGGGATCGGTACGTTGAGGACTGCGCCAAAGGTTGGCGAGATGGATTCGTTTTTCGAGACATCGCGCCCATTGCAACCGCTGAAAATGAAGCCACCATACTTGTTGTAGATTTAGATACACCGTAGGTTAAAGCTTGTACCTAGAAACCTTGATGGCTAAACATTTAGAAATTTTGTCAATTCCTCCGAATGTTCTATGTATATGCAAATGTTGTGTTGTATTTTGATTGTTGTTTACTTATGGATGGACCCTTTTTAGAGTCAGTTTGAATGTTACGGAGATATATAATTAATTAAGTTTCGGTGCAAATTGTCGTGCTGGATTTTCAATCTTGTATTGTTAGTTTGACATACCACAAATTTTTTTTACAAAAAGTAATGTTCAAATTCATCCATTTCTGATGTCTCGTTCAAGCAGGTTCGTGAAACAACCCATATTTTCGGTCACACATGACCGACAAGTAGTACAATATATCGGCCGTTTACAACCGAGTCCAATAGCAAGTTCTCGGTTATACACCACCGAGATGGATTGACCATTTCAATTCGCCTTACTCTCGTCCTATGACGACCGAGCCTACTGAGACCCTCTCGGAAGTGGACAACCGAGTGTAAGACAAAATTCTCGGTTATACACCACCGACGCCACATTACCTATCACTAATTGTAGCTCTCGTCATGTCACAGCCGAGATAACGGCAGTATTCTCGGACATGCGTAGCCGTCTGTTGTCAACTCTTCGGTCTACGTGGCGAGGCTGCGAGTTCCCAAAAATATTAGCTTTTGTCTCGACCATGCTTGGTCGAGACAGTTGACACCGTCTCTGGCCTGTGTGGCCGAGAACCGCGATTTCCCAATTTTTTACAATTGAACAAACCGCCACACACACATTACAACTACTCTACCAAATGTAACTTAATTCGACGATCTTCAACCGAGCCCTAATTTGGAGACGAAATCGGCTCACACACGGACCCTAAAAATGCGAGAAAACTCGAACAACGAAGGAGAAACACACGGCGAGGGACGGAGTACACGATTTCGGGGATTCCTCTCACTTTGGTCGGTTCAAAACAAATGGATTCTTCCACTGAGGAGTTCGGTGAAGGTGGTGGTGGGGGTGGTGGGGTGCTCGGGGGTTTGCACGAGGGTGGTGGGGTGCGAGATGGATTTCCACGAGGGTAGTTTAGGTATTTCGGGACTAATTTTGGGGTGCCCCAGGTAAATCGGTTTGTGCCCACATTAACTGGGTGCCTTCATTAAATGGTGGGGTGCCCTTAGCGACCCTCATAATTTAATGGGCATAAATATACAAAATTACACACATACAATGTAACTTTCACAAAAAAGTACATATATCAATACTAAAAAAATTATATACAATAAACATCACAAATAATCATAGCAAAAACTAATTAAATTCAAATCACACACATACAATTTAATTTTCACAAAAATAAAGAATTCATAAATATAAACATAAAAAAAATTATTCAAACATTTTAATCAATTTAACAAGTTTTTTTTCGCCAAAATATACGTAAAATACAAATTTTAATTCCAAGATTTTATTCCAACATAAAATACAAAAACTACAAATTTTTAATCAAACCATTCAACAACAACAACAACATAGCCTCAGTCCCAAATTAACTGGGGTCGGCTACATGGATCAAACTTTTCCATTGTGCTCGATTAAGTGCAATTGATGGTGAGCTTTGCAAACCATTCAAATCCCTTTTAATTAATGCATCCCATGTTAACTTTGGTCTGCCCCTACCTCGTCGAATTTCTACAGTTTCTATTGAGTCAAGTTTTCTAGTTGGGGCATTTGTAGGCCGTCTTTGCAGGTGACCAAACCATCGCAACCGCCCTTCCCTAATCTTTGTATCAATTGGTGCTACTCCTACTTGTCTTTGAATTTCTATATTTCTTATTCTATTTTTACGAGTTTTACAACACATCCACCTAAGCATCCTCATTTCTGCTACGTTCACTTTATGTAATTGTTGTTGCTTTACCGCCCAACATTCACTTCCATAGAGCATAGCTAGCCTAATGGCGGTCCTATAAATTTTCCTTTTAACTTAGTGGAAACATGTCGATCACAAATCACCCCTGTTGCACTCCGCCATTTCTTCCATCCAGCTTGAATTCTATGCGTGACATCATTTTCAATGTTACCATCATTTTTTATGATTGATCCTAGGTATCTAAAGTGGTTTACCTTAGAAACTTCTACTTCCCCTAATTTTACCACTCCGTCATCTCGATGTCTAGTGTTTTCAAACTCACAATGCATGTATTCAGTTCTCGTCCTACTCAACTTAAAGCCTTTAGATTCTAATGTATTCCTCCAGAGTTCTAATTTCCTATTCACTTCATCTTTGGTTTCATCCACTAAGACAATATCATCTGCAAATAACATACACCATGGTATATCCTCTTGAATATGTCTAGTTAGTTCATCCATAACTAAAGTAAATAGATATGGGCTTAAAGCCGATCTTTGATGTAGTCCTATCGTAATGGAAAATTCTTTTGTAGCTCTTCTAAATGTCTTTATACTCGTTACTACTCCATCATACATATCCTTAATAGTGTCTATGTATCTAGCATGCACTCTTTTTCTTTCTAGAACCCACCAAAGAACATCTCTAGGGACCTTATCATATGCTTTTTCTAAATCTACGAATACCATATGAAGATCTTTTTTCTTTTCTCTATATTTTTCTAACAATCATCTTACAAGGAAAATCGCCTCCATAGTTGACCTCCCAGGCATGAAACCAAATTGGTTCTCTGATATTGTTGTTTCTCTCCTTAGCCTATTATCAATTATTCTCTCCCACAGTTTCATAGTGTGACTCATAAGTTTAATTCCCCGGTAGTTTGAGCAACTTTGAATGTCTCCTTTGTTTTTGAAGATTGGCACAAGCGTGCTTCTTCTCCAATCCATTGGCATCTGTTTTGATTTTAAAATTTTATTGAAAAGTTTTGTTAACCAAGTCAATCCGATTTCTCCTAAGCATTTCCAAACCTCTATGGGTATTTCTTCTGGGCCACATGCTTTCCCTATTTTCATTCTTTTCAATGCCTCTTTAACTTCTACAATTCTAATATTGCGTGTATAGTTTACATTTCTTTCTTGGTGTGGGTTTTCATCTATATAGTATCAACTTGGCCATCATTAAATAAACTATCGAAGTAACTTCCCCATTTCTCCTTAATATCCTCCTCGCGCGTTAAAACATTTTGATTTTCGTCCTTAATGCATCTTACATGACTTAGGTCTTGTTTCTTTTTATCTCTTAATTTGGCTAGCTTATATATATATATATTTTTCGCCATCTCTATTACCTAACCTTGTATATAGATCTTCCATGAAATTTGTTTTAGCTTGACTAACTACTTTTTTAGCTTGTTTTCTAGCTTCTCTATATTGATTGTACGCATCTTCATCTTGACACTTAGGTATTTTCCTATACATCTCTTTTTAGTCTTAATTGCTCGTTGGACATCCTCGTTCCACCACCATGTTTCCTTCTTTGGAGGTCCCAAGCCCTTAGATATACCTAATATGTTTGATCCCACCCTCTTTATGCAACTACTCATTTCTAGCCACATTGTATTAGCATCTAAGTCAAGATTCCAAACATTTTCCTTTAGTAGTTTTTTCTCTAAACTCTACTTGTTTACTATGTTTTAGGTTCCACCACTTTATTCTAGTGTCGCTAACTCTTTTATTCATTTTATTCCGTTGTGTTAGCTTAATATCAAGTACTACTAACTTATGTTGGGTAGTAAGTGCTTCACCAGTATTACTTTGCGGTCTCTACATAGTTTTCTATCTATTTTTCTTGTTAAAAGAAAATCTATTTGACTCTTGTTATGACCACTACTAAAAGTAATTATATGCGACTCCTCTTCCTAAAACTAGTATTTGCTAAGACAAGATCATATCTTTGAAGCAAATTCTAAAATTGATTCTCTTTCTTCATTTCTATTACCGTAACCAAAACCTCCATGAACTCTCTCAAACCCATCGTTACTTACCCCGACATGCCCATTTAAATCTCCTCCAATAAAAACCTTTTCATCTAATGGTATACTCTACATAAATCCATCCATATCATCCCAAAACTTACGTTTGATGTTCTCGCTTAATCCTACTTGTGGTGCATATGCGCTAAGTATGTTCAGTTTTTCGTCTCCAATAATTAATTTAACTAGAATCAATCTATCCCCCATTCTTTTAACCTCTATGACCTTATCCTTATAATCATTATCCACCATAATTCCTACTCCATTGCATTTTTTATCTATACCAGTGTACCACAATTTAAACCATGTGCTTCCTATTTCTCTACTCTTTTCTCCTACCCATTTTGTCTCTTGGAGGCAAGCAATATTGACTCTCCTTCTAATCATGGTTTCTACTAGTTCTATTGACTTCCCCGTAAGTGTTCCGATGTTCTATGTTCCTAAACGAATTTTTTCTCCCCTTTGTATTTGTTTTTCTTTTCTATTTCTATTTTGTCTAAAAGATCTAGTGTTCGTATCTATGATTTTGTTTTTGTTTTCGTTTTTGTTTTTGTCTTGAACTAGCTTCTTTACCCACACCCGTCCTTTGTGTGGGAACCCTTGCTCATTTTTCTTCACATCCGGGCGACGATGTGAAGGGACTAGCTTCTTTACCCACACACGTCCTATGTGTGGGAACCCTTGCTCATTTTTCTTTGCACCCAGGCGGCGATGTGAAACACACCCTTGCTCATTTCTCACTACACCCGGGCTCTGATGCAGCGCGTCGCTAGGTGGGAACGCCCCAACGTTTATATATGTTTGATCCATTTCATGAAAAGTGACAAAAGTTTTACGCATTTGTTTGTCAACCTATCGCAACCCTCCTCCATTTCCCAGAATGGGAAATGAGCTTGGGGCCTCCCTCCCTCACTTTTCGGGTATGAAAAGTGAGTTTGGGACCTCCCTTACCCATTTTTCGGTATGAAAAAATGGGCGTCAGAGTCCTCCTCATTTATCCGGAATTGAGACCGGCTATGTAGCGCACATAGTGTACGAAATATAATTCCAAAATATAATTCCAACCTAAAAGTTTTTAATTTACTTTTTTTCACACAAAATACAAACATTTCACATTAAAATAGAAATTTTAATTCCAACATTTCAATTATTCATACAAATATTTGCCAAAAAAAAATCATTTCAAAAAATAAAATACACAATAACATAAAAATTAAAAATTACCTAGTCGGAGAAAGTAAGAGGGTGGTGGGGTGGCGGTGATGAGGTAGTGATAAGGCGGAGCCGGTGAGGCAGAGAGGCGAAGGGTGGATAGGGTGGTGAGGCGGCGATGATGGGGCGGTGGCTGGTGGTTTGGGGATTTGGGATTTTAGGGTTTCGAATGAGATAATGAACAGAGATGAAGAAAACAAAGGGGGAGCCACAGAGAAGGAAATCCATAGAGAGGGGGGTAGCCGATCGAGGAGGAATCGAGGAAGACGATCGAACAGAGGAAAAGGAGGAAGAAAGCTTTTTAGGATTTTTATTCTAGAAATAGCGACGGGACAAACCTTATCGCTAATCTACCACGTGGCCCGAGCCACCCAGGCCACATGACATGGCGAGGTGACACGACGATTGGTTTGGGTGGGAGTTTTCCTCCCAAAAAATAGCGACGGGGACCGTTGCTATCCCCATCGCTAAAGGCGTCAACGAGTCAACGATGGTCCCCATCGCTGACTTGTCGCTATTCATCACCATTTTTTATATTGTGAATATAAATACATGGCAAGCACTACATGTGAGCTTGTTTGGTTGAAATCTTTTTTGCTTTAGTCTTTTTTGACTTCTTTGAGGCATTTTCCACACTTCTCCTATGCGATTGTTCTATGACGGTCAAGCAACTTTCACATATTGTTGCGAGTCGCGTCTTTCACAAGAGAACAAAACACATTGAGTTAGATTGTCACTTTGTTCGTGAGAAGAGTTAATAGCTTACATTCATTCTAATCAACAACTAGCTGATCTCTTCACAAAGGCATTTGGGAAGCAAAAATTCAATCATCTTTTGGGCAAGTTAGGCGTTCGTGATCTACACGCTCCAACTTGAGGGGGAGTATTACCATATCTAAGTATTTATCCTTATTTGGTAGGCACATATATTGTGTAAGGGTAATATTATGTATCTATATATATCATATCTAAGTATCTATCTATATTTGGTAAGCACATATATTGTGCAATGGACCAATGGTAATATTATGTATCTATGTATATATGGTAGTTGCATATATCTAGGCTAGAAATATATATGAGGCTAAATAAAGTATATTTTTATCTATATAAAGTAGTTCCAAGATCAACGTAAAACACATTATTACAATAAAATCATTTCTTTCTTCTTTGTTCAAAGTTTATCAATAAGTGCAAAAAAAAAAAAAAAAAAAAAAAAAAAAACAATGAAGGTCCCTATTGAAGGGTATAATTGGCATTTCCCCAACTTGAGATCACGGTAAGAGCGGCTCAAATAGTCGAGCTTGTTCGAGAGCAGTGGCAGTCTGGCAAAGAAGTGAAAATTTGAAGAGGACGGAAGAGCGATGCGGGAAGAGAAATGTCCATTCTATCCTTTAGTCTCAAGTTTCATGACGAGGCTAAAAGATCAACCATATTCAATGGCAAATATGTCCACGTGTACGTAATTAACTATCAGTCAATGAAAAAGACTAAGTTGGGAGGGTTAGTGTCCAAACATAGATTAGTGGATGCAGTTGTAGCTAAATACCATGGGGGACGAGAACAAAAGTAGATGATGAAGTAGAAAACTTGATATATAAAGTAATATAAAAAAAATTATGAATGAGAGAGAAGTAAATATAATGTGGCGGTTTAGGGTTTAAGGTTACTAACCTTAAAATTGCTTCGTGAGCTTGTAATTGAAACAAAATGCATCTAATTAATGGAGTGGGGTTGGTCATCATGAGTTGTAATTAAAAAAAAAAAGTATCAAGATATTTAAAATAAATAAGCTCATAAATTTGTACAAAGATTTATCTTAAGCAGGTAGGCTTAAAATTGTTTTCCTTGAGATATATTGTAATATACTAAATAAATAAATAAATAAATAACATGGTAATTTTACTACAAAGAATTATTGCAAAATAAGATCATAATTTTTTCTTAAAACAACTTCCATGATTATTAGAGAATCGTTAAGAACAAAATTATGAGCTAACAATTAACAGGTGATACTACAGTGCTTAGTAAGAACTTTTGCTTACCTTCACCAAAAAAAAAAAAAAAAAAAAGAAGTTTGTTTACACCTTATGCTTTTATTTGTTATTTTTTCCAATAACAAAAAGTAAAAACCGTCAACAACTTTTGCCTTAGTTAGAGTTATCATACTCGACTCATAGCACCACATCCCTTGGGACTTTTATATCCTTTGTATTCGATTTTTTTTTTTTTTTTTGAAAACATTATAATTGAAATTACAATACTCAATGTATACCAATTTGAACATTACAATTAAAATTGAAACAATTTTCTTTTATTCCACTCACAAGTCATAACAATAGGATTAGCAATCATTTATAACCGTGGACATCAATCACCATTTCAAAGTTCACCATGGTGATCTTCTTCCCCAGACAAAGTCCTCAACATAAACCTAGTATAAGCCCCAATGACCATAACTGCAATAACCACCACTATAACTGTCATCACCCATCTAGGCCTCCTCAGCCTTGCAACACCTGATGAATATTGTTGTTCATGATGATCATGATCATCACCATCATCATCATCACTCACTAATCCATCTTCATCACCACTTGCACCATGATCAACACCCTCATCTTTTGTTTCATTGCCCTCTTTGCCCTTGTCATCATCTCCAATGTCATCTCTCTCCTTACTTGCACTCCTAGCAGTAGTAGTACTGTCTGCTTTCATCAGTTCACCCAATTTGTTGGCCTTGTTTGCTGAATCATCTGAGCCAACATCACTAGTTGTCTTTTCTTTAAGTCCATTTGTTTTGGTAGTTGTTGAAGTTAATTGTTGTAGCTTCTGTGGTGGCGCGTCCAACTCGGTAACTGTTTTAGGCAGCGCGATTCGAAGAACTCCGTTGCTCAGCTTGGCGTTGAAGTCGTTGATCTTGCTGTCTTTCGAGATGGGGATGGTTTTGGAGAATTGTTGCCATCGGTTGCCGCCGAGAGGGCGTTCTCCATTGATTTTTAGGATTCCTTCAGATTGGTCAAGCTTTACATTCAGATGCTCCTTCTTGAAGTCTGTTTGATTCAATTAACATGAATTTTAGTGAGACATGTGAGCCTTTTAAGCTAATTAATTTCAATGTAGTCAAGAAACAAAATGTTCATTACATTATATACATTATTGTCACAAGTGCATATCTACCTCTTATTAAAAGAGCCTAGATTAGTCATCAATTCGAGTCTGATTATCTCTAAATCGATGCGAGTTTTTCTATTATTGGATGAACATATCTCCCTAAGATGTTATATACAGTAGTAGAATTATATAACTAATTGGATGGTTTGGTTTGTAATACAATATAAGATATGCACTGCTATATATGTTCATAACAATCAAACAGAATCAATAGCAACAACCCTATCTAATTAATTATTTGTACCTCATCAATTTCTACAATTTATACAGTGTTTTGAAGCAGAAATTAATTGTGAATTAATCAAAAACATTTGCTACATTGATCTTAATTTTAATGTGAAAAATTGAAAAAAATAAAATAAAAAGGTAGGTATATACCAGGGACAGTGAGCTCATAAACAGGACATTCCTCCAACTTCCATGTGATCTTAGGCTGGAATTCTTCGTAGGAACGTTCAGTAACAGCGGCGCTATCCTTGGAATCCATTAACAATCGATCCACGGAATGATTATCTAGCTAGCCTTTATTTGTTGATATGTTTTAAATCAATAAAAAGAATTGAATTGTGAAATGGTTGTCATCACCAAATGGACTTTATAGTAGTTTAAGATAGTCCAAGAAAATTGTTTTGTTGATTCTTTGTTAGATTTGAAGGGTTTAGCTAGAGTTAATTTGCATTTTAAGATATTCCTTCTTCATGAGTTGTAAGAGGGATTGAGATCACCTCTTCAAAGGGGCCAACTCTAAGTTCCAAGCTTTGGTTTTGCATCTTCGGAAATCTTCTATGTTGGGTTTTGGTATTTGTTCCCTGCATGTGCAGTGCTGGGAAGAATTGTAGTGAGTCTTTGCTTTTAGGAAACTGATAGGGTAACATACTTTTCACATACATTTGCTACGTACATTGTTGATGGAGAGCTTAGATAGACATTAAAGCACGTTTACACACATCACGGTGAAAAAATCAAGGGACTCCAATATATGGAAGAGTTGGAGATAACTTACGGGAGTTGAGAACTAATCTTGTTAGGTTGCCTAACTTGCTTGCAAGCTAATTTTCAACTTGCACCCTAGGGTGAGAGATATCTCACCACCCCCCTAGTGGAGTTATCTCTCTAGGGAGTTATCTTTCAAGAGTTATGGACACAATTACCCATTATTAATGATCCTTTTATTAACCATCTATCTCTTATTTTGAAAACTATTTATATCAATTCATATTTTTTATTGTTTAAAAATGTAAAACTTCACTTGCTAGTTTATAGTTGAACCACTCTAAAGAGATAACTCCTATTTAATATTGTAAGTTAGCAAAAGTGAACCAAATAAAGCCTTAATTTTTAGGGTGAGGTGCAGTCTAGCTTTTTTATATTTGAAACTTGAGGCCTAATGACATTTGTTTTGAAGAAATTTTTTTTTTTTCAATTTATTGAAAGTATATTATAGTAGATCTTTGAACCAAATATAGCCTACCGAACCCACAGTTTTACTCGAGGAAGAACATGTAAGGGGCGTGCCTGGGGTGGGGTAAGAAGGGCGACCATCGCTCCAACCTAAAAGAAGGCTCCCTAACCCATACATTAATCAACTAGTGTGGATATATAAGTTTAAAAAAGGAAACTTTTTAGAAAAGAACTTCTCAATAAACAATCCTAGTTTATTTTGAGAATTCTAAGATAAATTTCCATTCCTATAAAATCTTACTTCATTTTTTTTCCATTTAAATCTCACTTAATTTAAGCAATTTTATGAGTGAAATACTTCGTTTTGACTTTCTCTAATTTCTTAATTACCTCTCACCCTTTACATACTCCCTCATTTCTCTAACCCCTTTTTTAACTTTACTTGTGATAAGAAGATTTTACACTTTTCATTTTCGATTTCAAATCTAGATAAATGAAGAAAAAAAAGGTCTCAAAATGATTTTTAAACTATAATAGCCGCATACGATAAAAAATCAAGTAATTTTATTGAAGTCCCCATTTTTAAGGTTTGTCTCAAGGCCCTCAAAATGTTAGGACCAACCATGCGTAGGAATAGAATGACTTTATTCTGTTATCAGGCAAGCTCAAACTATGATTTACTACTTTGAAATAGACACTAGCTTTGATGCAAATAAGAGTCACCTCTAATGTTTGACCAAAAAAAAAAAAAAACACCACTAATACTTCAGTTTTTTTTTTTTTTTTTAAAAAAAAATTGACACTAATACTAATACTTAAGTTGGACATTAGGCAATACTCAAGCGACCACATAGAGAATTTAATATTTCATACTTGATTACATACCCATATTCAAGTTGACATGATTAAATGTTTCGGTTACTCACTTTAGACTTCGCCAAATGGACACCAAGTGGACTACTACGGTGCGATGCACTTTGACATGTGTTTTGCACACCTCTCGAGATATAGCACACGGTGGCAAACTATACTTGATGTCCATTTGTGTTGAAAGTGGTCACTTTAGCATTTTCATTTATAGTTATGATTTTCTTTTCTTTTCTTTTTTTTTGGCATAAACCAATCAATATTCGAATCATCCGACTACTCTCAATTTTGTTGTTTCAATTTGTAAAATTCGAACTCAAGTCACAACTTAAAGTACAACAACTCGTTTCTAGTTATACCAACAATAATCGATATAGTTATGGTTTTCATAAACATTAGATGTATTAGTGTGATCACGTGTATTCCTTATTTAATTGGGTGTTGTAGCCATTGGAACGGGCTTTTGTATAGAGACAAGTTTGGGTCCAACCCACATTGTAACGTGCCGGTTTCAAATATGACCAGCTAGTTTAAAAAAGATTCCCTCCAAATTAAATGCTATGAAAATCATCAATATATACGAACCGTGAACATCATCAATATGTACAATAACTATATATGGTCTATAGCCTACTTTTAATGTTTCAATTTTTATTTTATTTTATCAAAATCTTAAAAAAAAACATGTATCAAGTGACTAGAAATGTATTAGACTCTAGGAGTATAGTATATAAACTTGGAACTAGAGATGTGCAAACTGCATTTTGATATTGGTGGACGCATTTCAAATCGCTACCAAATCAAAGGTTTTCGGTTTGATAGTTTTACAAATCATTATCAAGTCGCAAAACCTAAAAATCGCATCCAGACTGATCGCGGTTTGACTTAATTGGTCTAGTTTCGCAAATTTTTTTTGGAACACATTTTCGACAAAAAATGAAGTTTTGTCATACATGTCTATCCACTGAAAATCTTACTATACATTCCATACAAAAAAATAAAGCATTCTAAGTTCATGTCCATACATGTTCAACTACCAAAAATACAATAAGGCACACATGTCCATCTACCAAAAATACAATAAATATAAGCATGTTGTTAATTAACTGACCCTTTAACCAAGCTTATGAATGATCACATTGTCAAACATGACTCTCACATTGAATTGTAACATTAAGCATGACTTCTACATTGAATGTAACTTGTACACTCTACATAATTTGTATTCAACTCTAATGTATAATCACTTATCCATGTATTGTCATGTAACTTGTAATCTTCTCCAATGTACATCAACTCTTCCATGTATTGTCTATGTTGCTTGTGATGAGTTCTATGACTTGTGGTGTATGTATAACTTGTACACATTGTATAAGTACAATTATCATCATCACCAAATGACCTATATAAAGGGTGTTAACCCTATTGTAATTCGCACACCAAGTTGAATGAAAACTTCTCATTCCAACTATCTCATTTCTTCTCTTCTCATTTGTAAATTCTAACTTAATTCATAACAAAGCACACAAATTCAATTATATAAAACTCTTAAAAATGCTCTTCCAATAAATGGCAAAACCAAAAAATTCTTGTTGGGAGACGAACTTTAACATAGGGAGCGTGTGTCGACTATAGAGGGCGATTGAGAAGGGCGAAATTATATAAAGACCATGTGTCGACCGTAGGGGTGTTATAGGAGGTCCGCCAACGCTTCCAACATCGATTTGATATAGTGAACCGCATATTGTTAAAAAATGGAAACCACCACTAAACTAGGTGTCGCTGTTTTAAAATTTTCTAAGCCACCCAATCCCAAGTTTAAAAGATTAGATCATCAAACCAAGACGGTTTGAAGGCGGTTTAGGTAGTTTAACGGAGACCAATGCACACCCTACTTGGGACGGATATGTAACAATCGCCAAAATGAGATATTAATTATTATTTCAATTTATTTAATTTGAACATTGGTGTTGAGTATTGACACTGCTCATATCCATATGCAATCAGTAGACATGAAATTAGTTACATTCAATTGATATTTTAAATCTCGGCCATGATTCATGAAATGGCCATTTGCTCCTCATCTTAACATCTTTTAATTAATGAGAAGTGTTAGGATGACAACGCTACGTCACACTACAAGATACATTAGCTCATTAGAGTCGTTCATGCTTTGGGATACATGCTTATATAGATTTCGATTCATAACACGGGTCAAAGATCGCACGAACGGCTCCTGAACCAATGTGTCATGCTTTGTGATATATAACTATTGTCATTCTAGTATTTTCTTTGAGGACCGCTAAGGGAACCCCACCAATTCATGAAGGCACCCTCTTATTGAGGGCACAAATCAAATTACCAAGGGCACCCAAAAATTAGGCTCGAAATCCCAAAAATACCCTTCGTGCAAAACAGAGGCACCCCACCACCGAACTCTTGAGCAACCACGAAATCGTTAATACCCGGCCATTGCGAGGAATCCCGAAAATCATTTTCGTTCGGTCGTCTCCGTGTTTCGGCTTCGTTGTAGGAGGTTTTTCCAGTTTGAAGGCTCGGGGTGTTGGGCGGATTTCGTCTCCAAATTAGGGCTCGGTTGAAGTTCGTCGTACACATACTCAAGACGTGAAATCGATCGTTTGAAGGTACGTTGATAGTCTAATTAAGTTATATTTGGTAGAGTAGTTGTAATGTTTGTGTGGCGGTGTATTGAATGGTTCCATTATTGGAAATTCGTGGTTCTCAGCCACACAAGCCAGAGAGTGTTTTCATTGTCTCGGCCAAGCATGGCCGAGACATATGGTAAATATTTGGGAACTCGTCGCACTCGGCCAGACAGGCCGGAAGAGTTCACACAATCTCGGTTACGAATGGTCGAGCTTAATTGTGTTATCTCGGTCGAGACATCACGAGAGTACCATTTAGTGTTAGTTAATGTTGTGTCGGTGGTGTATAACCGAGAATGTACTCTATCTCTTGGTTGTACATTACCGAGACGGTTAGAATTGACGGTGTGCTGCACATGACGAGAGTAAGGTGAATTGAATAGGTTATGCCACGTCGGTGGTGTACAATCGAGAACGTTGCATTTCTCTCGGTTGTACATTGCCGAGACTGTGTTTCCACTTTTGGTAAGGAGTGA
The DNA here is from genome assembly GCA_039657365.1 of Stephania yunnanensis. NCBI lineage: Eukaryota > Viridiplantae > Streptophyta > Magnoliopsida > Ranunculales > Menispermaceae > Stephania > Stephania yunnanensis. The sequence continues at coordinate 9,696,801 of CM077582.1, forward strand.
ACGAAATTATGTCGTTTGTTTCGAACCTGCTTGATCGAGACTACATAAATGGATGATTTTGAACTTTTTTCCTAGAAATGTACTTTTGGTTATGTTCCAGACGCTTAAATGTTGTAGTGTTTTCAAGTATGGCTCGTTCGAAAGCACCGGTGACAAGGGAGGAGGTTGGTGTTGAGGTGTCGAGGGCCAACCGGGGGCGAGGCGGCCAGAGACCGCCGACGGCATCTTATCGGAAAGAGAAAGAGCAAGAGAAGGTGGATTTGAAGGGAAAGGGTAAAATTGGTGGAGGACGTGCGAAGAAATTAGAATTGCACGATGAGGCACTACAAGAAATTATAGTTTTTGTCACGGCTTCGATTCCGTAGGGACAAGTTGTTTTTCCGTCACCTATACTTTTTGTCACGGTATTGTCACGGAAAAGTTAAAGTTGCGTATACTCCGTTGCAAAAGCTTTTTTGTCACGGAAATTAGCGTGGCAAATACCTTTTATGACGGATCTATGACATATTTATTACGGAAGTTTTGCACGTCATAAAAAATATATTTTCGTTACGACTATATGTGCGTCACAAATGATTAATTAAACAATGAAGAAAAATGTTTTACGTCACAAGACTCGTAAAGTCACAAATACATGTAGCTACGACTTTCTATCGGTGACAAAAAATAATAATATTTTATATATACATTGCTCTCAGTCACAAAAAAAAAAAATATTTATATAAAAGTTGTTGTAACTATCTTGCATCTGTCAATATAAAAATATTGCATCTATTAAAATATTTAGAAGTTACTTTACTTGCATTACAAGGCCAACATTATCAATCAATTCAAAGTTTGATTTTTGTGATTTTGAATCCAAAGTACCAAAAAAATGATAATACTTAATTTAGAAGTCAAACATAGCAAAATAAAATTAAACTTTGACAAGTTTCTTCATGGCTCAAGTCTAACATAGTAAAATAAAATAAATCCATGTTTTATTCAATGTTTTCACTCCATGCTTCTTCTATTTCTTCTTCACGTGAAGCTTTCTTCCAGTTCATCATCTTTACCCTTTGAAGTCTCATCCAATTGCGCATCTAAAATATCAAAGTTATAAATATAAGTAATTGCACTTAAACACTTACATAAATAAAAAAATCTTTAATAAATCATAACATAGTAATAAAATTTCAACAGAACCTTCGCTTAAATTAAAGATTAGCAAAAAATTTTAAACATTTTGCAAACTTCCGCATGCATCAAATAATTCTACAAGTCAAATACATTCTTCTTTAGTGAACCATAATGTATTACCAAAATTTTAGCATATATAACATGCCTTTAAATTAAAGATTCACAAAAAATTTTAAACATTGTGCAAACTTCAACATGCATCAAATAATCATCTAACTCAAATATATTCAAACATGCATAGTGCTTAAATTATTGGTGCACATTTATGAGTTTCATTTGTATAGAACATAAACTAGTAAAAAGCTCAAAAAATCATCATAAAGTTAGAGGGTCAACATATACTAAAAGCATTAACAATTCTTGAAATAGTAGTTTAGCTAGCAAATGTCATTCAACTCAATGATAGAATAAATTGTCAAGTTTAGGAGATGAGTAAATGTTCAAAATAACAATCATGAAGGTGGATGCTCTTAAGTTGGTCACATGGAGGTAACTTAAGATATTCTAGCAAAACTTAAATTATTACCATTTCGATTGTTCACTTTTGAATAATCAACTAAACTCTACATAAGGTCTTGTCTATCTTATGACAAACCAATCACGAGAATAATTTTTCAACTAAACTCTACCTAAGGTCTTGTCTATCTTATGACAACATTAAATAACATTTCAATTCTTACTTTTCCACCATTATATCTAAGCTAGAATTGGGCATTCAATTAGGCTCAAAACAAGAAAAAGTGAAAGAGATGGAATGGAAAAGAGAATAAGGTATTGAATTTATATCGCCAATCTTGTCATCAATCCATAAACAATGTGCATATAAAAGTAATTGCACTTAAACACTTATATAAATAAAAAAATATTCTAGCAAAATAACAATCATAACGTGGATGTTCTTAAGTTGGTCACATGGAGGTAACTTAAGATATTCTAGCAAAACTTAAATTATTACCTTTTTGATCGTTCACTTTTGAATAATCAACGAGCAGCAGAACATCCATCATGAGAAGATGTTTGAACATGAGGCCTATGTGAGCTTCCAACATCTGAACTCTGACATGTAATCAAAAAAATCAATTAATTGTCTCATTTGTAATTAGAACGTAATTAATAAACTTCAAGTATCAACAATAATGTCGATGAATTACTTGATTGACATTGATAGGCGATTGAATTCACTTTCTCCAAACATACATATATGTTATCTATTTGTATTGCATGTTTGTCTATAAACAATAAATTTGTAATAGATTGTCGTATTAGATTCATGAAAAAAATGATAAAAAAACAACCAAAATTAATGAAATATTTACTTTCGTCGCATGACAAGTTCCTCGCGAAGGAGCTCATTTGTAGCATTTGCCTTTTCTTATGCTCTCCGTATTGCAATATCTGCCGGACATTCAGAATCTTTCCCAAACACATCTTTAAATAAGGGTCCATGACCATAAGTTAGCACACGCCCGCGTTTTTCATCTCCTATTACCTTTTTGAAAATTTTCTCTCGAACTTCCGCCGTTTGCTCTGACTCGGGAATTTGTGAAAGTTCATTTTGCAATTGCAACTAAGCATAAAATTTGATATTAACATAGAAATGAATTGTTATGATTTAAACTAATTAAATATGTATTACTAGTTATGAAGAAATAAATCTTTTCTTACCGCGAATTCTTTTGTATCTTCATTCGATCTAGCTCCCGCCCTTTTATAATAAGCTGTTAACCATACTGAAGCGCGGTCTGTGGGTAGACCCTTATTTTCTCTCTTAAAGGTAAAATTGTCAAGTGAGAAATGATTATCTTTAAAAAATAGAGAACACTCAAAATTTTTGTAAGAACCTACTCGATTACCTTATGACGTACGTTCGCAAAAGACTTGCGACCTGTTCGATGGCAAATAGTCTTTTGTTTTCTATTTTCGGCATTTGCTTTAGCAATTTTCTGCATCAATATTAAAATACTTATTACACATATAAAAATGAATTAAATTGAAATCCAACTTATTATTCATTTCTAAAAAACTAACTCAAAGATCTACAAAATTTTAAGGTAATTGAATCAAAGGAAGCATTGTATCCAATGTGATGGAATTATTTAAATGAGTTGAAATCAAATGCAAGACTAAGAATTTTGATTTGTACCTTAACTTCATCTTCGTTCCAATACCTCACAAGTATTGGCCATTGTTCATCTTGTACACGCTCATCAGGCACTCGAGTAAGAATATCTTCATCATCTTTGTGCTTCTCGTAATGCACTTTTAATGTATGCTTCCACGATCTCCAGGTATTGGCAACTTTCTCTAAACATTTTTCGCGAAACTCAAGTGGGGCATCAGTATTATCCTGTACTTAAACATTATGAAACTCAAACTCAAACCAATTATACAAATAATATATTATTTTCATTTATATAGTTATCTTCTTACCTGTACCTCACGCCAAATGACATTCTTATTTTCTTCAGGCACATCATTCCATGATTCATACGTTAATGGTACTAAAGACCCATTTCTAGCCATGATGCCTAATTGCGTTGAGAATTTAATTGAGGTTTTTCCAATAGGTTGCATGAAGTCATTAAATTGCGGCTTCAACTTATTTAGGACCCCCAAATACGAATTGGACGAAATTTGGACCTCTACCTTTCTTCGTTGTTGTAATTGATTGTTCCTCTGTATGCAGAATTAATTAGAAATAGTGTGTGTAATATAATAAACATTCGATATCAAAATTCAAAATTTTACCTTCATCGGATGAATGCATCAATGCTTCACTTGTTCTATCACTTTCATGCGATTGTTCAACTTGTGCTTGTTCTTTTGAATTGAGATAATCCTCCATAGTTCTCTTCGAAGACTTTCCACGAGCCATGGACCTGAAATGATGATAATTATAAGGTTGAACAAATCATCATGAAAATGAAAAATAATAAATTGAGTGACAATAATCAAAGTTAGCAAAATAATGACTCACTAACTTTCATAATATGGTACATAAGAATTTTATGAATACTCATGCACAATCCATTCTTCTCAATCTTCAACATTGTTTACTTCTATTGTAGTTCCATCGACATCATGTCTCACGCATACGAAATTACTGTCATCTCCACTTTTCTTTCCAGTTAATTGTTGATGTTCACAATCTACTATTTGTGAAATATTATCAAAAACATCTCTGCTTGTCACTTTGACAACAACATTCCAATCAGGATCTAGAGGATCTCTCACATAGAAAGCTTGTTTCGCTTGAGCCGCCAAAATAAAAGGTTCATCTCCAACTTGATTATTCCGATATAGAAGACGATTAAAATTCACCAAGGTGAATTTATAATCATCTGTTTTCCTCCCAGTCTTATAGTCAATCCAATCACCTTTGAACAAAACAAACTCGAGGTTGGTAGGGTACACTATCTCTAAAATATCAGTGAGCACTCCATAGTAAGTGACTTCTCCCCAACGTGGATTCTTATCATTAATACTGGCATAACTCATGGTACCTGCGTCCATATATATACCACTGTTTTGGGTTGCTCTTCTATTGTCGATTTCTTTTATGCGAAAACGCATACCATTTATTATATACCCCTTAAATCTCCGAGCATATTTACTAGGGCCATTTGCAAGCTTTTCAACTTCCTCTGGAAGTGTTCCATCTGACGACGTTCGCAAATTGTGGACCTATAAATTAAATTGATTCATATTTGCATTAATATACATTGAAAGCATATTATTTGAGTAGCAAAAAATGAATAAATATTACTTACATGATTCATAAGCCATGTATGGAATGTTTCATTGTGTCTTTTTCTAATAGTGCGTTCTGATGCACTTGACATTTCTCTTGCAAGCTCCTCAAGGTGCATACTTAACATCATAATAGATAAAATTAGTTATTATAGTAACTATAATAATATTGAAAATAAACTTAAGATATTTATTTACCTTTGAAATGGTAAAACCTCATCAGTATTAACAAGCACACATCTATGGGCTTGGACCCATGTGATATTGTCGAGCAATACTACTTCTTCTTTTCCAAATGGTTGTCCATCGTCGTTTCCACCATCATAATTTCGAAGTGCTTTATTCATTTTTGTCTCCACATTTTCGTCAATGTATCTTGAGCAAAAATTCATACACTCATCCATCAAATAACCTTTTGCAATAGAACCTTCTGGATGAGCTCTATTCCGCACATATTTTTTAAGCGTGAGTAAAAACCTCTCAATCGGATACATTGATCGAAATTGAACATTTCCTGCAACCATTGCTTCTTGAGCTAAATGCACTGGCAAGTGTTCCATGACATCAAAAAAAGATGGGGGAAATATTTTTTCTAAATGACATAACGTAAGTGATATACGTTCATCAATAACCTTTAAATTAGAAAGTCTATTAACTTTAGACCACAGTTGCTTGAAGAAATGACTTAACTCAATAATTGGTGCAACAACATCGTTTGGCAACACTCCTCGAATAGCCAAAGGAAGTAATTGTTGTAAGAGAATATGGTTGTCATGGCTTTTGAGACCTCGAATAACACGTTCTTTAACATTGACGCATCGTGAAATATTTGAAGAATACCCATCTGGCACTTTCACACTCTTCAATCTCTCTAAAAAGATAGTTATTTCTTTCTTATTCATTGAAAATCGTGCTGGAGGTATATAGAATTTATTAGAGCCCTTTTTTTGAACATGTAAAGGTTTTCTAATACCCATTTCCTGCAAATCACGTCTTGCATTCAAACCGTCCTTAGATTTTCCATCCACACCTAATAATGTAAAAAGCACATTGTCGCAAACATTCTTCTCAATATGCATCACATCCAGATTGTGGCGCATCAAATTATACTCCCAATACGGAAGTTCAAAAAATATACTCTTTTTTTTTCCAACTATGCACCTTATTCTTGACAATGACAGGCTCCTCATCTTCTTCTCTTCGTCTTTTAACACTGCTTACTTTAATTTTTTCATAAGATCTTCTTTTCTATACTCGGTAAGTATCTCATACTTATCTAGCTGATGTAACACCCCACTACCTGTCAAATAGTTAGGCGCGTTATCCCACTCCCACTTCCCATCAAAAAATTTATCCCTCCGAAACTTATGATCCATAGGTAAAAATCTTCGGTGTCCTGTAAAGCAATATTTACCACCATACTTCAACCATTGAGATTTTGTTTCTATATTGCAACAAGGACATGCAAACTTTCCTTTGGTGCTCCATCCTGAGAGATAAGCATAAGCGGGGAAATCACTAATGGTCCACAACAAATGATTCGTCAAATTTGTAGTAAAAGCTCAAATTTCTTGTAGTGAGGGGTCCAACATTGACGCGCAGCGACACTCATATCTTATCGTTGCCCGAGGCGAAGACGAGGCGCATGCCTCTGAGTCATCTGACTCTAGCGGTAGTGACTCATCAGCATCGGCGGACACCCATAGTAGTGATCGTAATGTGGGTGGGAGTATTAGTGGTGGAGGTGCCCAGAATGAGGAAGAGTCACATGGGCAGGGGGAAATGTGTGTTCCTTTCCCCGGTGGTCCTGAAGATGGATCGCTGTTGAAGAGCTTTAAAGATCATGTTGCCTTAGCGATATGGAGCAATGAGGTACATACATTTCTCTGTTTATGGTCGTTGGTGTAGTTTAAAATTTGGGATGTTCAATTAGTTAACAGAATGTTTTTTGTCATTGCAGGATCGGTCGACACTCAAATATATCAATCACGGTGCTTAGATCCAAGAATGGGACTTACAGTCCTGCCACCCTGACACCGTGGACCTTCAGAGGATTATTCAGCGGTCAGGGTTGAATACGCTGATAGACTGCTCATACCGCAGGCCAACAAAGAGGTTATATCTGGCTTTATGGAGCGGTGGCAGCCGGAGACGAACACATTTCACTTACCATTCGGTGAAATGTCGATCTCCTTGGAGGACGTGAACATGCTGCTGAAGATTCCTATCACGTGCAAGGTGGTGGCAGTTGAGAACTTTGCGAGGTACACCGACGAATCTCGCTTGGATGCAATTAAGTTGGTGTCGATGCTACTTGGTGTTAGCATTGAAGATGCTGAGGAGGAAGTGAACATCAGCAAGGGGCTCACCGTCCGAAAATGTTGGTTGAAGAGTCGATGGTGCCTCAAAGCAGGTGCGAGGACCACCACTTACCCTCCTGTAGAGTGCACAGCCCGAGCTTACTTGTTGTACCTACTATCTTGCACCTTTGCGGATAAGAGTGAATCTCGGGTGTCTATTACGTTGTTAAAGCTCCTCGAAGATTTGGACGACGTGGGAAAGTATGCATGGGGTGCAGCTGCATTAGCGTACTTATACCGACACTTGGGCTCGGCCACCAGAGTATAAGTTTCTCAAATTGTCGGATACCTCACATTATTTGAGGTTTTATACTAAATTGACCTGAGTTATTGCCTTTGTGATTACTATTCAGTTCCTCTCTAACTAGTGTTGTATCTATTCACAGGGATGGGTGTACGAGCATTTCAAGCTTGGGCTCGCCACACCAAATGCAAAATACATGGACTACGTGCAACCTCGTGTCCGCAGATGGGTTCAAAAGCACGAGACCGTGATTATGACGACCCCAATTTCCTATAAATTGGGTCTCGCCCAGCCTAAACTCACGTGGACCCTCGAGCCAGTCTCGCAAGGTCAACGAGAGCCTAGTCAGCCTTCTAATCCATCATTTTCAGTACATTCAACATTTTACAGTTGAGTTATTAATGTTATGTCAAGATTTAAAAATTTAGCGGAAGAAACTAATACATTAAATAACTCAACAAAAAGATCAGGGAGTTGGGCAACCTAATTGTGGAACCCAGTAAATATCATCAGAGAAGAGTAATTATAAAATATACAAAAATTCACCTAGCTATGAAGCTTTCCCTCTGCTACTCGTCCGAGGCTCTGCACTCAGTCAAACATAAGAATGACAAGCCCAAGTAAGTAAATCCAGTAGGACATATACACAACATTTCACAATATTCAAAGCAGTCGAATTCATGCAAATAGAACAAAATGAATCAATAACGCATGAATATAAAAGACTATAACCAATCCATCGATGAGTGATGCCCAATAACAAGAAGTCTCGACCAAAAGGTCATTAAATCGCGGCAAAAGCCCAAGAGACTCGGGTTTAGGACGAGACCACAGCCTTCTAGCCCTAACCCTTGCAACTATGAGACATCCATAGACCCGGATCTAGGACGAGACCCCTGTCTCCCAACCTTAGCCCGTACAACTATGAAACATCCATGGACCCAGATAATATCGACGGACGACCAGGAAAAAACCTCGGGTTTAGGACGAGACCCTGCCTCCAGCCCTAACCCTCTCGTATCGCAGATAAACAGTAATCATGACTCACTTGCCAATTGACTCACTCAATCGACAACAATTTCAACGATAGTTATCATCACAAAGCAGAGAACAATAATAAAGCTATCACAAATCAGTAAACAACAACAACCAATGGAGAGAAATGAAATATTTTATAAGTCCCTAGCTGGTTTACTTACCTCGAGAAATCGCGAACCCAAAACGTCTCACTCGTGTCTCGATTTGCGCACCCGACACCCCGACTCCTAAGTCCCTAGTGTCCATTTATACCATTGAAGTTACTTAAATCATTCACATCAATATATTCGTTATTAAAAACCACAATTTATGAATAAAGGCAACGAAATGCACAAGATGGTGTAGGACATCACCACGGCCTACGCCTCTTGTCTCCTTCACGAACAACCCGTCGCGTCATCGAGCTTCGTCGACGTCACAACGCCTTGTCCACCGTTGTCTCGTCGGGGATCGATCGGTCCGACAATGCGCCACCACGCCGTTGTCGCCGTCATCGACGCATCGATGCCTGAATCGTCACTGCCACGGCCGGAATCACCGCTGCCACCGCCAAAAACGCCGCTGTCGCTGCAGCTCGCGGCGCCGCCGATGCCGCCCTGCGCAACCGCCGACCTCTAGAGTCGCTGCCCTGCGCGATCGCGCCTTCCTCCGCTGTCCGCACCATGCCGCTGCCTCCCAGCCCGCCGTCCACCACCGAACACTTTCGCACTGCCGCCACCGAGCCATTTGGTCCACCCATGCCGCCGCGCTCGCACCGCCGTGATGCCGATGTGGAAAGCCGCTTTCTGGAGCTGGTCCGCAGTGGTCGCGCCGGGAGCCGCCGCCGCCGTCCCTCCGCTCCGGCGCTCTCCGCCATCTCTCTCTCGTGGTCTCCTTCTTCCTCTCTTTCTCACCTCACGATCTCTCTATGATTTTTTTTTTCAATCGTATCCCATTTATATATATATATATATATATATATTTCATTTCATTTCTTATTTCAAATCAAAAGTGCCCTCGAGATTCGTGCAACACGAATCTCGATGCAAACTCAACAACCGAGCAGTGTGCATCTCGAGGCACCAACCTGCCTCATTTCACCAATCTTGATACACGCACTACACGCATCACGAGGCATATCTAATGTGCACATTAAAATCACATAGAGCCACTATCTCGGTCCACGTCGACACGCGACTCGATGCGCGTCCCCGTTCGTGTTTCGGCTCACCGAACTCTCCGCGTATACGTTTTTCAACAATTAGCATCTCCACTCGAGATTCGGACATACGCATTTCGACAAGTGGATCCCATAAATGACCCTGACCTGACACATGGCACAAGTCAAATTTTCGGGTCGTTACAGTAATGAGTCAAGACAAGGTTGGGTCCATTAGGCGAACATGTTGGGGCATGTGCCCTAGGTCAATCCATTAACCGTCTTTATGAATACTTTTAGTTAATAAAATGGAGGATTTCATTTGCTGTTTATTATAATTAATTTGCATGTTTACATTATAATAAGATCCATGGGTATTTACAGAAATATCCTAAATGTCCATAGTCGATCATTATACTGGGAACTATAATGAGTTAAGACTAGTGCGAGTCTTGATTGATGATCATATGATGATTATACGTATAGAGATATGAATCAAGATCACGAGTACTTGTTAGGGAACAAAGTATTGGACCGACCCGCTATGAGAACATCACATGGATTAAGTCATAGTTGTTTCTCATGATAGGTATATATTCCAGTCCTCTAAATTGAGATTACCAGAGACTTCAACATTAGGAACACAGTGATTTGGCACAATCAAACGTTGTCTTTAACCGGACGATTATAAAGGTTGTGATTGGTTTTTGTGTGAACAATGCGATGAAGTTTTGTAATCGAGATATAATTTGTCCCTCTCATATAAAGAGAGATATCTAGTGGATCCCTCGATGTGTTAGACTGTTAAAAGGCCTAGTCTAAGTGAATTGATATTGATCAATGTCACTTGGATGTTTTCAGTCTACCTAGAGATCGAGACTAGTACGATTGAACATGTTGGATGACAATTCCATGCCTTATGTTTGATCAAAAGGATATCGTGTGACAAAAGGATGTTATATACACTATTGATTAGGTTGTTTTGATTTGATATTCGTACAACTTGGGTAGTCATAATGTCTTGCTAGAGGCCGCTTATGACTTGTATACCAAAATGTGTTTTGGTACACGCAACGTTGTATGAGCCTATTGGGTCGCACACTAAGAATGGTTTTGCGAGATTTTAAGATGGTTCAGAAAAATGAATTTTATATGATAAAATTCATGACGGAAACGTCCTTGTGGTGTATTACACTTATACTTCTTTAAGTAAGGGTATATTTGTAATTTACTTAACCGTCTATATACAAGGGTTGTATAAATAGACGCTTTAAGTTACAATACACGTATGAAAGAAAAAAGGCCGAAACTCTATTTTCGTTTTAAGAACGGCTTAGGGTTTTTGGTATGCTCTGGATCGTTTTGGAGAGAAACAAAAAGGTTTGGTATTCTCTCGAAGCTAGCACTTCAAATCTCGGCCGCCGTTCGTGTGTGGACTGCTGATAGAGGGCGTTCGTCGTTGGCGGGGCCTTAGAGATCGATTAACCTTCGTAAAGGTACATTGCGCGAGGTATGATTAATTTTTCATGGTTTAAACGTTTTTAATGGAATTAGATTCGGATCTGTTGGGGTTTTTGTCAAAATTATTTTGTAATCTCATTGCGTATGAACCCCAAAACCCAACAAAGTGGTATCGAGCCTTCGAGTTCGATTCCATTAAATTCATTGCATGTTTTCTTCTGATATATACATGATATATGATTGAAAGCATGATAATAGTTGATGTATATGTGATATACATAAGTTTTCTTTGAGATTTATTATCATGTTTTGTGTATATGATACATATATTCGTTATTTAATTGAAATTAGTTTCGTACATGCTAGTAACCATGTTAGGTTAATTCGAATAATTTTAATGAATTGAGTTTCGTGTTCTATGATCCATGACACCATTAGGTTCGATTGGGATAGTAGTTCATGATTCAATTACATGTTTGTGATTATTTGGATGAAGACCGAAATTGCAAATAATTAATTTTCGAAATTATTTATTTATCTTGTTATATCTATTTTCTTATGAAGTTTCTATTTGATAAAGATAGATAACAAATTAGAATAAGAGATAAATATCAAGAATCTTGTTATTGGTAATATACTAGGATTCAAATATCTTAAATCCAAAATAAATAAATAATTTTCGAAATTATTTATTTATCTTGTTATATCTATTTTGTTATGAAGTTTCTATTTGATAAAGATAGATGACAAATTAGATTATGAGATATAAGCAAAATCGGTTTCGTTATCCCTATTGGATAAGAGATAAATATCAAGAATCTTATTATTGGTGATATACTAGGATTCAAATATCTTGAATCCTAATTGGATTAGGATAAGATGATTAGTTAGATGTGGGCTCGGGTTAATTAAAATGTTTTAATTGACTTAATTTCGGATAAATTAAGGGGTTAATTAATAATAATAAAATCAGCGAAAATTATGATTTTCTATAGCGAATTCTAATTTTCGGAATTGAGATTCGTCTAATAAAAAAAATAAAATATAAAAAACCGGGGCGCCGCACCCTGTACCCCGTCCGCTGACTGGACAACGGGACCGCCGTCTAACTAATCTTAGCGTACGAAAATTCTTTTGTTAGTGAAAAGTATAAAAAAAAATTCCCAAATTGTTTAGTGATTTAAGAAATCAATAAAATATATGATATTTCATTGTTTACATAAAATCACTAAAACTGAATAAAATCCCTCTATTAAAATTTAAGTCTCACGTCATCCATTTTAAACACTTGTCAAGGCCTCGATCATACTAATACAGTTTCAGCCATAGCCGGGTGTATTGTGTTATCTTGGTGAGACAAGTTGGGTAAGAGTTACCTAAATGTTTAAAATGGTCCAACTTAATAAAGCCATCGAAATAGTTTTGAGCTTTAGGCAAATGATGAGATAAAAACATGCTAAGACATAAGATGTCCCATATCTCATAAAAGGATCTAAAAATTACATAAGATGTAATTGGTAAGCTCATTACCTACCTAAATAATCTAGTTATGTGTTTCATGCCATAGCTGTCATAGAATTAGGTGAAATATGGATATTGGTCCCCTAAATAAACAGTGTGTTTTAGGAGGGTTGTTAATTTAGTGGGAGTCTATTCCTCTATGCTCAAATAAACTTTGCGTAATCTTTATTGTAGATCAATGGCCTCTTCAAGTAACAATAATCCCCTGTCACTGCGATCCATCCTTGAGAAGGATAAGCTATCTGGGACTAATTTCTTGACTGGTTCAGAAACTCGAGAATCGTTCTCAAGCATGAACGCAAGTTGTATGTCCTGGATGCTCCAATCCCTGAGGACCCACCAGCCAATGCTACGAAAGCTATGAAGGATGCGCATAATAAGCATATCAAAGATTCTACTGATGTTGCATGTATTATGCTGACAACTATGGTTCCCGAACTTCAGAAGGACATGGAACTAATGGAAGCCTACGACATGGCTATAACGCTGAAGGAAATGTTCCAACAGCAAGCTAGACAAGAAAGGTTCGAGATAGTCAAAAACCTACATTCTTGCAAGATGACTGAGGGTGCGTCAGTTAGTCCTCATGTTCTGAAGATGAAGGGTTATGTTGACCAGCTTGATAGACTCGGATTTCCCATAAGCCAAGAGTTGGCTACGGATTTGATCCTAAATTCATTACCGGAAAGTTACTCACAATTTGTGATGAACTACAATATGAATAATATGGAGAAATCAATTTCAGAGTTGCATTTGATGCTCAAAACTGCTGAACAAAATATCAAGAAACCCTCTAGTAATATGTCGATGGCCTAAAAGGGAAAGGGAATAAAGAAGAAAGGCAAAGGCAAGGCTAGGTTGCCAAGGCTGTTGCTGCACCTGTCGCAAAGCCTATGGAACAATTCAAGCCCCAGCCTGTTCCTGCTTCAAAACACCCAAAAGAAAAGGAAGAAAATTGTCATTTCTATAATCAAACCTATCTTTGGCATTGTCGTCTCGGACACATAAACAAGAAACGCATAACGAAGCTCCATAAAGATGGGCTTCTAGATTCATTTGATTTAGAAACATATGAAACATGCGTATCTTGTTTACTAGGATGACTAAAACTCCCTTTACTGGACACAGTGAAAGGATAAGTGATTTATTGGGTCTAATACATACTGATGTATGCGGTCCTATAAACACAATGGCTAGAGGAGGTTATCAGTACTTCATTACATTTACTTATGATTTCAGCAGATATGGTTATGTATATCTTATGAAAAGCGACAAGTCTCAGAAAAACTAGCACCTAAATCTGGCAAATGTTTATTTGTGGGGTATCCTTAGGAAACAAAAGGATATTACTTTTATAATCCCTCTGAGAACAAAGTGTTTGTTGCTCGGCATTGTGCCTTTATGGAAAAATGGTTTATTTCAAAAGACACTAGTAGGAGAGAAATAAATCTTGAAGAAGTTCAAGAATCACAGGTAAACACTGAACCGCTACTGGAAGTTCAACAACGTTCGAACCAGTTAAACCTCCACAAGTGACACGAGGCCCACGTAAATCTAGTAGGGTAAGACATGAGCCAGAGAGATTCAGATTTCTCATTACTGATAGTCGTGATGTGTTGCTTATAGACCAAAATGAGCCCACCACTTATAAGGAGGCTATGTCTGGACCGGACTCGGATAAATGGCTAAGTGCCATGAACTCTGAGATGCAATCCATGTATGATAACCAAGTTTGGAACTTGGTTGATTTACCTGAAGGTGGTAAGACCATTGGATGTAAATTGGTTTTCAAGAAGAAAAGCGACATGGATGGCAAAGTGCATACTTTTAAAGCAAGACTTGTAGCAAAAGGTTTCGAGCGGACTCAAGGTGTTGATTATGATGAAACTTTTTCGCCGATAGCCATGCTTAAATCCATAAGAATTTTAATTGCCATTGTTGCATATTATGACTATGAAATATGGCAAATGGATGTAAAAACAACATTTCTTAATGGAAAGCTGCTTGAGGACGTGTATATGACACAACACTTGAAGGTTTTGTACATCCCGAGAATTCTAGGAAGGTATGCAAGCTTCAAAGATCAATTTATGGATTAAAGCAAGCTTCGGAGTTGGAATCTTCGTTTTGATGAAGCAATCAAATATTTTGATTTTATTAAGAACGAAGATGAGCCTTGTGTATACAAGATGGTCGAGTGGGAGTGTAGTTGTTTTTTAAGTGCTTGTATGTTGATGATATATTACTCATTGGAAATGACATCCCAACATTGCGAGAATGTCAAGTCTTGGTTAGGGAAGTGTTTCTCAATGAAAGACTTAGGAGATGCGAGCCTATATCCTAGGGATAAAGATCTATAGGGATAGATCTAAGAGGCTAATCGGTCTAAGTCGAGTGCTTACATAGACAAGGTGTTGAATAGGTTCGGTTGCAAGACTCTAAAAGAGGATTGTTGCCAATGTCTCATGGCATAAGTCTCAAGACAAAACTCAATGTCCTAAGACAAATAATGAGCGAGACCGTATGAATAAGATTCCATATGCATCGGCTATTGGATCTATCATGTATGCCATGTTATGCACTCGACACGATGTATCATATGCTTTGAGCACTACAAGCGAGATATCGGTCGGATCCGGTGAGAGTCCATGGATAGCGATAAAGAACATCCTTAAGTACTTAAGAAGGACTAAGGAAGTGTTCTTGGTCTATGGAGGTTTTGAAAATGATCTAGTTGTAAATGGTTACACGAGATGCAAGTTTTCAAAGCGATATAGATGATTTTAGATCGCAGACCGAATATGTGTTTACTTTGAATGGGGGTGCAGATGGTGGAAAAGTTCGAAGCAAGAGGCGGCGAGATTCTACAACAGAAGTTGAGTATATTGCGGCGTCCGATGCAAAGAAAGGTGGCGATTTGGATTAAAAAGTTCATTTCGAACTAGGTGTGGTTCCAAGTATTGCTAACCCTGTTTGTTTGTATTGTGACAATAACGGGGCAATAGCACGAGGCCAAGGAACCTAGATCACACCACAGATCCAAACATATACTCGAGACGTTTTCATCTCATCGAGAAATCATTGAGAGGGGAGACGTAAATATTTGCAAAGTACCTACTGAAGACAACGTTGCGGATCCATTGACAAAAGATCTTCCACAAGCAAAACATGATGGTCATGTTAGATCATTAGGCATTAGATGCATGTATGATTGGCCCTAGTGCAAGTGGGAGATGTTGGGGCATGTGCCCTAGGTCAATCCATTAAGCTTGTCTTTATGAATACTTTTAGTTAATAAAATAGAGGATTTCATTTGATGTTTATTATAATTAATTTGCATGTTTACATTATAATAAAATCCATGGGTATTCTGAGAAATATCCTAAATGTCCATAGTCGATCATTATCTTGGGAACTATAATGAGTTAAGACTAGTGTGAGTCTTGATTGATGATCGTATGATGATTATACGTATAGAGATACGAATCAAGATCACGAGTACTTGTTAGGGAACAAAGTCTTGGACCGACCCGCTATGAGAACATCACATGGATTAAGTCATAGTTGTTTCTCATGATGCGGGTATATATTCCAGATCCTCGACTTGAGATTACCAGAGACTTCAACATTAGGAACACGGTGATTTGACACAATCAAACGTTGTCTTTAACTTAGCAGGACGATTATAAAGGTTGTGATTGGTTCTTGTGTGAGCAATGTGATGAAGTTTGTAATCGAGATAGAATTTGTCCCTCTCATATAAAGAGATATATCTAGTGGATCCTCGATGTGTTAGGCTGTTAAAAGGCCTAGTCTAAGTGAATTGATATTGATCAATGTCACTTGGATGTTTTCAGATCTACCTAGAGATCGAGACTAGTACGATTGAACATGTTGGATGACAATTCCATGCCTTATGTTTGATCAACAGGATATCGTGTGACAAAAGGATGTTATATACACTATTGATTAGGTTGTTTTGATTTGATATTCGTACAACTTGGGTAGTCATAATGTCTTGCTAGAGGCCGTTTATGACTTGTATACCAAAATGTGTTTTGGTACACTGCCAACGTTGTATGAGCCTATTGGGTCGCACACTAAGAATGGTTTTGCGAGATTTTAAGATGGTTCAGAAAAATGAATTTTATATGATAAAATTAATGACAGAAACGTCCTCGTGGTGTATTACACTTATACTTCTTTAAGTAAGGGTATATTTGTAATTTACTTAACCGTCTATATATAAGGGTCGTATAAATAGACGCTTTAAGTTACAATACACGTATGAAAGAAAAAAGGCTGAAACTCTATTTTCGTTTTAAGAACGGCTTAGGGTTTTTGGTATGCTCTGGATCGTTTTGGAGAGAAACAAAAAGGTTTGGTATTCTCTCGAAGCTAGCACTTCAAATCTCGGTCGCCGTTCGTGTGTGGACTGATGATAGAGGGCGTTCGTCGTTGGCAGCGCCTTAGAGATCGATTAACCTTCAGAAAGGTACATTGCGACTGAGGTATGATTAATTTTTCATGGTTTAAACGTTTTTAATGGAATTAGATTCGGATCTTTTTGGGGCTTTTGTCAAAATTGTTTTGTAATCTCCGCTGCGTATGAACCCCAAAACCCAACAGAAAATTGTTTTCATGGTTTAAACGTTTCATTAGGATACTTGAGACCCATATGTTAATCACTGGGAGAATGGTGTTGTGCACGCAATGGCCTTCTACAGTGGCACGCTGAAGTACATGGATATGGTGGAGCCCTACCATCCGGAGAGGATTCTGAGGCAGTTTGGGCATATGCAATCTATACCAGATCCTCCGTACCGGCCATTGGAAGTTCATAGAGGGCATTCAACACTAAAATACTCGGTGAAGTATGGTTTCCAAGCAGACAATTGGGAACGTTGGCGCAACCATTTGTTGGCCCCCGAAGTGCGTGGTGAGAAGGCAGAGTTCAAGTTTCTGGCTACACCGAAGTATCTACCTTGGTTCCTAAAAGTCTCTCACCCATTGCTTACCAACCCGAGGTACTTCGATGGCGAAGCGGTTGCGACGACTATCGCGGACAATGAGATACTTGAGGTATTGACCGTGGTATAAGTATCAGGTAGAAGTGTTAGAAAAACCACGCAATTTCAATTGTCGATATGTGTTCTATTAACGGATTTAAATTTTTTTTTATCAGCGTAATAGGAGGGCGTTGGACACGGTGTTAAGGTGGAAATTATTGCCGCCGGAGTTATGTACGTTGGAGTCTGCAAGGCAAATGACAAGTGACGTCGTCAATTTCCTTTCAGGGAAGAGTTTTGGTCCCACGACCTCCACTACGACACCCACCACCACTACCGGAGCCACCGACACATCAGTTCCTACCGAAGCAGGCCGTAGACAGTCCCAACACGATAGCACTTCTACACACTCCACCCCGGCTAATGTACCACACGGGTCGGTCGCCGCTCGTCCCCCAAAGAGGTTGCATGGCAAGGAATACCAACGAAGGAATGTCAAGAAGCCAAAGGAATGAAGCCACATGGACATCGACATTGCTATGGTTGGCTCCGTTTTTCCTTCTATTGATGAACAGTTAATGCATTGTTTTGTTGAATGGGTCTTGAACAGTTGCTATATGTGGCATGAAACTTGAGAGAATTATGGAATATTTGGCACTGTTTCACTTTTGTGTTGTTTGGTGTTGTAAAATTATAATTGTTATGTTTTGCAGTTTCATTGTTTAGGCTGTAATATGTGGCAGTTCCATTGTTTTCTATGGTGTTGTGAAACTGTAATTGTTATATTTGGCAGTTTCACTATTTAGACTGGAATATTTTGGCAGTTTCAATGTTTTCATCGTATAGCTTGTGCTTCATCAGTTGTGGAAAATATGACAGGTAATTGAACTGTCTCGAACCTGAAGTGTTGAGTTAGTAAACTATGTTTGTAATGTTTGTGCATGTGAAATTTATGGAAATTTAGGCCATAAAATTGGTGTAGGTCGTTCAGGACCGAAACCAAGATACTGGTCCCGAAATGTTGGGGACGAGAAATCTTCACACATCTCGGCCCTGTACCGTTGAGACCTTTAGTTTAATAATGTAGTCCCCGAAACCGAGACTAATTTCGGCTTTTACTAAAGAGGAGTTTTTATGGTTTTCGGTATGAGAACACCGAGATTTGTCATTTTATTTCAGTTGGGACATGCCGAGAGTGTTGTCGACCCAAACATAGAGTACTTTCAGCTTTGTCACACCGCTATGTTCGTATAATTCTCGGTAAAGCGTACCGAGAATGGTAGTTTAATTTCGGTTGATGTCAGCCGAGAGTTATGCTTAGCTGACTGACGGGCATGGCCGAGATGGGTAATTTGGGAGCAATAACCAAGCAAAACCCAATTACAACATTAGTTTACTTACGAAAACACCATGACAACATCACCACCGACTACCATAACATTGTACACATCTCACTCTACAAACCATAACATAGTACCAACATCATTTTAGACATCATAAGATATTAACAACAATGCACGAAAATCAATGCACTTTATATTATAGACAACACCACTTTACATCACTTTTCATTGTCAAAATTAATAATATTTACAAAAAATGCGGTGGTCCGGCAAACATGAATGTCAAACTATGGAGAATCTAAATCTACCACGGATAGAGCTCCTTCTTCGGAAGGTACGACCACCACGATTTCACGAATAACAATTCCATCACGCCATCCTTTAGCGCACTCCTCAACGTATCGTTCCCACGTGGGATATAAGGATGGCAGCGGTGCATTAACGGTCAACTTTACTTATCAAAGTTAGAAGTACAAAAGATCACAGACTGTCACATACATGCGGTAATAAGGATGAGAAAAAACCAATTCAAAAAAATCTACACACTTACCCTAACCCAATGGATATTCATTTTATTAACCATGGCAATGATAGGTCTGCTTTGTATCAACGCCGGTGGAGCACTACGTAGAGGAAGAAACGTCGAGGCACTGCCATGTGAGAGGTTGACTAGAATGACATTAAAGGCCGTTGATATTACCAATCTCATGTCTGGAAGTGTCAACCATTCTTCGAAAGAGGCACTAACATGATTATCTGGACAATGCACGACAGTCTTGACATTTTCATAACTCGTTCCAAGCAGTTCACGCCAAAGGCTTTCGTACCCGATTAACTCATCAAACATTCTTGTACGAACTTTCCTCCAACCGTCTACATCGGGAAGACCTAGCCCGGAGGCAACACACCGATATACATAATTTCCATCGCCTATCACATCGATAGTGTTGTCAACAAATGACAACCAAGACGGTTCTACGCAATGAAAGTAAGGCACGTTAGATGCACTTTGGGTGCGTCGACTTGTACGACGCATTTTAGGACCAACTTTACTTTTTTTCTTCCTCGACCTAGAAGCCTCTTTTGCTGATAGAACATACTCGAATCCGCTAGACAATCTTGTCGTGGAAAATTCGGCTTCATCATGTTTTCTCTTTGCAGACCCTGGTGTCCTTCCCTTTGTCTTTATCTTCGTAGGTGGCACCACTCCCAGTGTGGATGAAGGTCGACTAATCTCCCTGAGTTGTTGAATAATCCTGACGCGATAGTCCTCTTCAGTGCAAGCATGGAACTTTTGCATGACTCTTTCAATCTCATCGTGCACATTGTACCAAGACGGATCCACAGGATTCTCAGGTATCATACTCAACTTTCGCTAGTACACATGAATGTCGTCGAGAGGGATGGGTGTCCCAGCAAATTTATGAAAATTTAGCTCATGGACACAAGGAAGGTCGTGTGTGATACGAATCTCGCAACCACAACGAGTTGCGTCGTGTCGAACGTCATCCCCACATTCCAATTCTTCTCAAATTAACTTAAGCCCCCGTCGAGAGACATAACCAGGTAATCGGCGATATAACTCATCAATACAATCATGTTGGACCATATTCAAACTGAGCTCAAATGAAGCCTTGATGTTGTTGTGTTGAATCTTAAGGATGTCATCAACCATATTCCACAAAGTCTCAAAGTTTGCCTGACTGTTGCCAAGATGTAGCTTCAGAGTGGAATGCGCAGACTTCACCCTCTGTGTTGTTGTTTCCCCAAAATGCATGATTCGATTTGTCCAAGCCGGTACGAATTTCTCCTTGTATGTCTTTACCCATGTGTTCTCCAAGTAATCAAGAATACCCTTCACATTCCCGAACTCAGAACGCAAGTCATTCATCATAACTTCAAATAAGGCCTCAGACTTAGCATATATGACATTCATCCACCTATCCATGAAACGAGCGAAGCCTTCGTTTTCTCCAAACATCTTCTTAGTCTTGGCCAATACTACTTTGTTGATGTGCCAAGTGCAAAGAATGTGAGACGATGATGGGAATAATACATTGATGGCACTAATAAGGCTTAAGTCCCGATCCGTCACAAACACGTCAAGTTTAGGTCACCCATCCAGTATGGATCTCAATTTCTCAAGTGCCTAAACAAAACTTGCATGACTCTCTGATGATATGAAAGCAAACCCAACGGAGAACGTCAAATGCGTAGAAGTGATGCCAACAATCTCCAATAATGACATTCGATACCTATTTGTTTTGTACGTGCAATCCATCAAAATTACCGAAGGAAAACACCTTAGCAACTTGATTGAATCAGGATGTGCCCAAAACAAATCAGTGACGACATTCGTATCGGGATGTTTCCTGTGACACGACATCCACGTATTATTCTCCAATATGTGCAACAGTTGTTGCATTTGAATCCTCCCACCCGCATCCTCAATTCGGACTTTCTGTCTTGCATTATATATTGTCTGCATTGTCGATTCGTTTGTAACATCTCTTTGCTTCAACGTATTGAGGATGTCTCTTGGCTTCACATTACCCTTTGTCATCTGCACAACAACCACCTGCTCCCCCTTATCCAATCTTCCAGCATATGAGTGGTCGTCCAAGTTTTTCGCGGGCTCGTGATTATGCCTCCCACATATGACTGAAACGTACCACAAAGAGTCGGTATTTTCCTTGACGTTAATAAGGAAATGGCATCCACATTTCTTCGTACCAGTTTGAGTCCTCTCATTTTCCTCTTCTTCTTCATTTCTTGGTTTCGAAGAAATTTTGGCCGCTTTCCCCTTCCCAACTCTTTGAGACATTCCCCTATAAGTTCCAGACCTCTCGCACGCAAGTTTCACCCTTCCTATGCGCTTAATGCCCCCGGCATCAGAGTGCTTCGTCACTAAAACAAACATGTTCTCCCGGCCTATCATTTGAAGCCATGAAATTGTCGCTTCTCTAGAGGGGAATGGCCTACAAGGTGTAAACGTATCCCTGTAGTCTTGAAATAAAGTAGAGATCGGCATTACCTGCAATACAAGCAATGTAACATTATGATCAACCAAAATGCACAGTTAATTCACCCCAAAATCCAAAAAACCAAGTTTTCAGTTGTACAGATCCGCGAATATACGCATAGTGTCGGTTATGTCCAACCGAGACCTACAGCATTGTCTTGCGATCCATACCGAGATTATGCCTTCGTTAGGTTCACAGCATGATGTGAACTACGACGAAGTCTCGGTTGATGTGAACCGAGACGTTTCTACAACTCTCGGTCCTGCGAGGCCGAGACATCCGCGCCCGTGCAAAAATTGACTTAAAACGTGAGAAACCGCATATATAACACATTAATTTTCAAAAATCACCTCTTGTTCTACCTCCTCTTGCACCAATGCAGTACAATCTTCCATTTTATAGTGCAAACAAACTCGGATTGCTCGAATTTACCAAGCCATACGTTGACAAATCAAACCATCATTTTTTCAGTTTTTTACCAAAATTACAGTTCCTACAAAGCATCATTAGGTTGGCAAACTTTGTTACCTCGCTGTCGAAAAATGTCAAGCCGCAACAATCGATACCTCGTCAAACGCAACATGGCTTTATGGTTCACTTGTAAAGAAAATAGTGGTGGTAGGGTGCCCCAGTTTCATTTTCAAAATGGTTTGTGGGGTTTGACTCAATATATATTAAGGGGCAAAATGGTCATTTCCATTTTAGCCGGGAGAATTACAAAATACTTGGGTGCCTTCATGAAAGGGTGGGGTGCCCAAGCGGCCCTCTTTTCTTTAATTATATTCCTTTTGTGACAAAGCACTCCCAACCACATACACAGCATGTGCCCCAATAGACGCCACCACAATCACAGCCACCGCAGCAGTTGCCACCAACCTCGGCTTCCTCTTCAACATCTCAACCTTCTCACCTGCACCACTCAATCTCAGGTTACTGCCTATTCTCCACGGCCCCCTCTCCATCTCGGCCGCAGCCTCGCCGCCCTCCCTTTGTTGATCATGAGCTTTCGTCGCTTGGGCTTCAATATCATGGTCATCACCATCAACATTAGTACTAGTTGGATCTCTATCATGATGAGTGAGATCTTCGGTATGGGTGTTATTGTCAATTACTTGATGATTGTCATGATAAGGTGCCTTTACTACTTTAGAGCGAGAAGACTATCTTCGGCGAGGGAATGCGAAGAACTCCGTTATTGAGCTTAGTGGAAAAATCGCCGATTTTGCTGTCGAGTTGAACGGGGACTTTGATGGCGAAGCGTATCCATCGATTCTCTCCCTGATGATGCTCTCCATTTACATCCAACTCGCTTTCTTCTGCTTGCAGTTTCACCTTCAAGTCCTCTTTTTTGAAACCTATATATTTATATATGTGCATGAATATTGAATTCAATTAGAAATGAAATGTTTTAGAATGACAACAACAATGTCAGACGGCAAAACACATTGACTCACAAGAGCCTTTTATGCGACTTCAACTCACGTGTTATATGCATATTGAGATTTGTATATGTCAGCATCCCGAGACACGCATGGATGACTTGTGAGCCAATGCATGTGTCTTGTCGTGTAACTTATCGTTGTCATTCTAGCACTTCTTATTAGAGATTTCAAAAAGAAAATGCATGTTTGGCTCCTCGACGCATGTGTTTGCATCGAGATATGCATATATCAGCATCTTGAGGCACATAGGCTTGTGTGGTTTGATATTTCGTTTTGGTGTGCGATTGTGATGTCCATTTAGCAAGTCCATTAATTGAGAAATACCAATGTGTGAATGGGAGTGCTACACATACATCACCCATCAAACATCAGAATGCGATATGCGTTTTGACAGCCGTGAAATGCACCTCAAGATTTGCGTGCATCGCATCTCAAGGTGCTTTGCACGGTTGTTGATGTGCGATGGTAATGTACACCAAACATTTTCACGTGTGAATTGAATTGAACGTTTAAGGCCTCGTTTGGTTTATTTTTGCTAACTTACAGTATTAGTTGTGAGTTATATCCTTGGAGTTAATATTTTCATGTTTGGTTCAACTTTAAACTTGTAGATAAGTTTCAAGTTTTTAAATAATAAAAATATGAATTGACATAAATAGCATTCAAACAATAGAGAGATGAATAATAAATGCGTTATGCCCAACAATCTGTAATGATCTTATATGCAATAAATAAAACGAAATCAAAAATAAACTACAACAATGGCTTGCTCAAGAGCAATGTCCTAAGATAAAATTGTTTCCCGATTTGGTGATAAAATCTCTTCAGGAATCTTTCCTCAGGATTCAACCGGAGTGCCCTTCCAAATTTAGAAATCACCAATTTGAAAGTATGTCAAACTGTATTTCTTTCTCTCTCATAGAATAATTAAATTTCAGAAAAAATCCAGTGTTTAACTTTGAGTTCTAGTTGAACTTAAATAGTAGTTGAAGAGGTGTTTTCCAAAAAAAACACCTCTTTAATTTCAAAAATAAATTAATTCGTTGGGTTCAACAGTCACGACGTGTTGTAAAACCCAACTGTATTAACTATATAACGGTTAATTAATTTCAAGAATTAATTACCGAAAACTAAAAAACTTAAGTAAAAAGAAAATCTATGTTTGACAACCAAGCCAAAGCATAAGGCCTAAAGGCCCCATCTTTGACATAAAGGTGACAATTCGTGTCGGTGAGTCGTAAACGTGTCGTGTCATAAACAAGCCATGACCCATATAATACAAACTCATTACATGACATGTTTATTAATTGTGTTAATCGTTTTCGTGTCTAAGTGAATCATGTTAAACATGTCGTGTATTCTTGTCACCCATTTATTAAATATTGTATTTAAAAATTTTATTTTATTTAAACTTTTATAATTTGGTTACTACTTTTTAAAATATATCTAAATGATTAAATTCGAACAAATATACTAAAATAGCCAATAAAATATAATGTGGTTGTATATAGTCGTTAGTTTTACTTTACTTTTTCATTCAAGTCTTTATTACTCTTAATAATTGTGACGGCCAATAAAGCAAAAATGACTCGTAATAATAATATAAACAAAATTATAAGAATCATCTAAAAAATATCTAAATTTTACTTTGGTGAAAAGTTTTATTTTTTCTTAATAAATAATTATTAATAAAATCTAAAACATAAATAATATATTAAAAGAAAAATGAATATTTCCTCTCAAATATAAAATAAAATGTGATAAAAGATGTCTATAAATAAAATAAATAAATCATGCTATTAATATGCATTCAAATGGGTGAATTTTGTACCAATCTATTTATTATACCATATTTATTATTTATATATTATTCTTTAGTCATGTTAAGCGAGTCATAAACGAGTTAAGCAGGTTGACATGTTAATGACTCGTTTATTAACCGTGTATAAATGTGTTAACATGTTTATGACCCAGACCTACTTAAGCCAAACCCACGACATGTTTATTACTTGTCGTGTCGTGTTAATCGTTTCATGACCCAAATTGTCAGCCCTAGGATCACCATATACTCATGTGCATCCATGTGCACCTAATGGGTCCCTAACTCCTTGTCCCTTTATCCTAAACAAAGTATGTTGGGTTGCTTTCAGTTATAAGTGTGAAAGTGTATTGTAGTTCTCCTATGAGGGACTAAATGTTTTCTCTTCAAAACACTATAAGAAGGAACATGTAGTACTCATGACGTACTTTCCATAGACTCCAAGAATACTCAAATCGGATCACAAATGAAGAAGTTACGAATTTTCTAATATAACATGTCAACTTGACAAACTTTATTTATTTTCAACTAGAAAATGTCTCCAAATCAATATTTTCGCAATTAAATCCTCAAAACTTAATATTAAATGCTACTAAACCACTCGATAACAACACTAAAATATTTCCACGACTCGTGGAGTCAAATTGTATCAAAATTAATAATTAATTCATCCAGAAACCTAATATAAATCAATATCAACTATAAAAACATCTTCAAAACAATTATCACTTGAATTGCATTAATTCAAATCATCGAAACCCTAGCCCGCGTCGGTAGAATTTATCCTAATTTGACGAAAATCAATCCAATATACCAATTAACAATAATTCATACAAATTTATATCGAAACCCTACGAAAGAAATTGAAAAATCACGAGAATTCAAATTGAATTGAAGAAAAATGTCTAACATTGAGAATTTACCAAATTGCGGGCTGAATACCTGGTTTTTGTCATGGAAACTTAGCTCGAATTGACCGTCTTGTGATCCTCTACGTCTTTGTAAAAAGAAAATGGATGAAAATCAAATGTCGGGAGCTCTGCGAGTAAAAATCCAAATCGAGAGTTTTAGGGAACGTTCAAAATGAACGTTATGTTGAAACAAATCAATCAATTGATTTTGTTTCTCTTTTTTATATTTACATATAAACCATTAATTTCTTTTTATTTATTAATTTCGGAAATTCCTATTTTGACATATTTTGACTTTCGTTGCTCGTTTTCGATCCTGTTTCCAACCAAATTGAACCAAACTCTCGAAGAAATAGTCTATTTTCATAAAATATCCAAAATATTGGTTTTTGGTCACGCCAAAACTCCAAAAATCTTGACTTCGGACATGACATATCCAACTCTCACAAATCAATTCTCTTGCCATATTTAACCAAGCTTACACCAAATTAAACCTAATCTTAACCTCGACTACTACCAACTGACACGAACCTCAAGGTAAGATCTTACCTACACATTTCCAAAATTAATTATTTTAAATTGTTCAATTTTTGTATAATAAATAATACAAGCATCACAAAAAATAGTATACATCGGTGTCTACACCCGAGATTTGGACAACGAGTGAATCCTACATACGACCCTGACATGGCACGTGACACGAGTTAAATTTTTAGGGTGGTTACATTTTTAGGGTGGTTATAGTAAGTTTTATTATATATACTCCTGTGCAAACAACTTACACACCCACACACATATCTATATATATATAAAAGTTGAAGGAGAGAGAAAGTTTCACAAGCTCTCTCCTTCTACCATTTCATTTTTAAGATTTTCTTAATTTTTATTTTTTTATTTTAAGATATTTATATATTTGTGTTATTTATTGTTTTAAGATACATTCATCCCCCCATATTTTTGAAAAACGAAAAATAGATATTTATACATTTGTGTTTTTTTGTTTTAAAATATAATTATCTATTATGTGTGCATTTATTAATAATTAATAATGGTTATATTATCAACTAATGAATTAATAGAATTAATACATTCTACTCGAAATCATGGGCAAATACATGGAATGGAGTGTGGTAAAAGTTTTTAAAAATTATGGGCAGATACATGGAATTGAGTGTAGTGCAAGCTCTATATATTCCCCCTATAAATTTCACCTCTCATCCATTCTTCTACGCTGTAATTCTCCCGCATCCAATTTGAATAATTTTTGGGGAGTGCTTTGCCATTATCTAAATTTTTGTTTGGGTCTCCAAGTGCACATGTTTGTAGGGGTTTTTTGTGTTTGAATGGATGCACAAGTACCATGGGTTGGCTTACGTAAAGGGTCGAGCACGTCGATTTTTATTTTTTATTTTTTATATATAGTTTTTGCTTGACATATGGGTCAACTACGACACCCATTATTTTGTAACTTTCTTATTTTTTTGCTCATTTTCATACGTATAAATCATGAAGATCTTTACTAATACCTGCGCGAAGGGCAGAGAAACAACTAGTCTATATATAAAAGGAATTCAATCACTGTCAATGCATAATCAGTGGCTCAATCACATAAGTTTCCATAGGCTTTGCTTTCCTTAACAGTTGGAGCTAGGAGTGATTACGGGAGATCTGTGGAGGAGGATGTTGCTGATGTGTTACTAGATGATTATTTAATAAGTAGTAGTTGTTGTGTTTGTTGAGGTGACGAATTATGAAAGTAGAGTCGGTGGTGATCGAAGTGTGCCAAGCCTTATGAAACATGCAACGACCCAAAATTTAAAAAAATAAAAAATAAAAAATAAAAAAAGAGAAAAAAATGGAAAAGATTTTAGAAATTTTGGAAAAAATTCTGAAAGATTATATTTCGACAAATTGAATAGAAAGTAATGAATTTCTATAAATAAAATAAAATATTTGAAATTTTGGACAAGCCTTTTTCGGTGGTTTTACCTCGAAAAGCGTGAAATGGGCGAATTGTCCTAAAAATTTAGAAATTGTTCTCGACTTTGATTTGGCCTAAAATGGCACATTATTGCATGTTAGGGAACTAAGAGAAAACTTAAGAGTATGCGGCACGCATTTTCAAATTGTCGAGAGATCGAATAGACTAGGACAAGTGTGTGAATTGTAAGTACAACTGTGAGAATTTTATATTTCATTTCATTCACTTTTATTGATTTATTAGTCTATTGGTAGATATTGCTACTTAAAATCTCACATCATGTTGTTCTTGTATCTATTCATGAGTGAATATTGTGAAATGATGCCTTGTAAATTGTTTCATTGACTTTGATTCCTACACTTGATGTCATTCTTGAAAAGATCGATGAAAAACATGCTAATGGGATAATTTGGATTTAATTGGACTCGTATTCGATTTCATTTGGGCTTTGTAGCCTAACTTATTTTGAGATCCTAAAATTTTGGAATTATTTGTTTTTGAAAATTAAAATAGGGATTATCTAGTGTCCATTGCACGAGAGATGCGCGGTTCACGGGGACATGGGTCTACCAGGGTTCCGGCACTCACCACTACACTTGCGCGACACACGAGTTATGGGACTCAAGGTGGTCGACATTCATGAGATTGATGCTATGTAAGCGAAGAGCGCAGCTCCGTTAGTTGTGTGAGATATGTTGAGCGCAACTCCATATAGTAGTGGGAAATGTTAGGTGATAGGTCTCATCACCGACCGGACGTAGATCATTCGACTTAACCTGTGTCTGTCTCTACATATTTAACTATGGTATTTACTTTGCATTACTTGTTTCAGCAATGTATTTCGCTACTTTATGCTTTTAAATACCATTCTTTTATTATTAGGTGACAGTGGGTGTAGGTCCGTTGACCAAGAAGAAACCAGGGAAGGAAAAGATCGGCGACTTCCTCTGAGCAGTTCGGTGACTCTTCTTACTCATTTTGTATGTCTCGACTTTTGTTGTATTATTATTGTTTATGTCATTTTTTGTTGTACATTGGGTTGAGTGAATAGTATCATATATATATACGTGATGTTGTATTTTCCTGGTTTTCCACATTTAGGAATTTTGAATCATAATAGCTTCTGCATGATCTTTAAAACACATGAAAATGATAATGTGGATCAGTACATGGATTCAGGGGAATATAAGGACGAAATGTTGACTAATGCGTAATTAAGTCTTATGTGGTTAGGATTAAGGCTTGATTACGGGATTAGGTCGGGCAGTGCCCTGTTTAAAAGTTGGTGCCGTAACAAAACCCATTTCAACCGAACTAGGAATTTCGTTGGCAATGTTAGAGGATGTCTTCAAGTAGCTCGGATGGGAGTTCCTTGGAATTCTATCTAGATTTCATCATCATTGTCTTCTCCATTCATTCAGATCAATGGTTTTTCAAATGAATTTTGTAATGTTTATATTTCTAGTATATCCGAACATTTCTAAATTTTTCAAAAATATCTTAACATTTTAATTTTTGCAAAAATATCTTAATCTTTTTATTTCAATCAAATTATATCATTGCTTGTAATTATTATGTGTTAAACCACAATTAAAGTGATGAATGATCATTACATTGCATACACATTGCACTATATGAAATAATATTTTTAACAATGTACATAATTTTTTTATATTTTAAGTGTAATTTATTCAAATAATATAAAGGGATGATACAATTTACAAGAAATCAAAAGGTTATTTTTGCTAAAATCGAAATGTTAGTAACCTTGAAACGTTAGTGTAACGGCCTAAAATCTCTAACCGTATTTAATTCCTTCAACAGGGTCAACTACCGTACTGTGGGACCCATACCGTGATATATTCACTGACCGAGGCATGGGCCGAGGTATATTTTATTTTTGTTGTGATGTATGTTTAGTGTATTGTATATGTGTAGACTATTAAGTCAATATTTTATGCGGGTGTATAGGTATCGAGACGAGCGGGGACGTACCTCGAGTCACGTGTCGACATGGGGACCGAGTCAGGAGCTTACGGGGAAAACTTAATTTATTTGAGGTAAATGTGAATTTATATTGGTTTCCTAAGTAGCTAATGTGGTCACATGCAAATATAAGCATTAATGTGCCTATAGTTGAGAAATAAAATAATATGCATTGGATGTACATAGATACACGTGCTAACCCATCATGAGGCAAGGTGTCCAATTGTTGAGTCACTCCATGGTGACTTGAGGGACAAGTGGGACAAGGTGGTCTATGAGATGAGCCTCGAGACACGTGTTGACACAATGATCAATGGCTATCATTTAAACATATCAACTATAGTCAAATGCACATATAAGTCAAGATTTTTGGTTTCTTATCTCATCCAAATTGGTTTGTAAGGAGAAGAGAAGGAAGAGAGTGAATTCTAGAGTGATTTGGGTGGATGAGAAGTGTGAATCATTGCAAGCTTTGGTGAAGAAGAAGAACAACAACAAGTGAGGTAACTTCTCCACACTATAAACTTGTGATTTTCATAAAAAATTGATGTTGTTGTTGTGTTTGTGTGTTGGGATGGGTGTTAGGGACCTCATGTAACGTGTATGAGGATCCCTAAGTCAAAAACGAGGCTATGTGTGGCAAAAACTCGGAATTCGAAGTACAAAATTACGGGTTCTGCTGCATATAGCGCGCTAGGTAGAAAATTTGGAGTGCTAATATTAATTAGCGCACTAGATATATGAATTAGCACACTAATGTTCAAATTAGCACGCGCGCTAAAGTCAAAAGTTAGTGCGCTAGACAACCGAGGTAGCGCGCTAATATGGCAATTAATGCACTACTATTCACAATTAGCATACTAATTTCCCAGACCCAGTACTAAAAATCAGCCAAGTCCAAAAATAGTATAAACACTATAAATGGGTCCAAACCACTCTAACGCCTGTCAAACAACTCCAGGGGACTAAACGGAGATCCCGGAGTTTGGGAATGCATTTCAGAGTATCGAGGGATCGGATAGACTAGGATAAACGTGTGAATTGTATGTAAAACTGTGAGAATTCTATATTTCATTTCATTTCTCATTGATTTATTAGTCTACTTATAGATATTGCTACTTGACATCTTACGTCACGTTGTTCTTGTATATGTTCATGAATGAATATTGTGACATGATGTCTTATGAAATGTTTCATTGATTCCAATTCCTACTCTTTATGTTGTTTTTAAGAGTTCACTAATGAAAATCATGTTATTGGGATAATGTGGATTTACTTTACCTTGTGTTCTAATTCCTTTGGGCTTTGTAGTCTAACTAGTTTTGGAATCCTAGAGATTTGAAAATATTACTTTTCAAAACTAAAGTATAGATTACCTAGTGTCCATTTCACAAGAGATGCGTGGTTTACAGGGACTTGGGTCTATCGGGGTTCCAAGACTCACCACTACACTTGCGCGACACACGAGGTATGAGATTCGGGGTGGTCGACAAGAATGAGATTGATATTGTGTAAGTGTAGAGCGCAACTCCATATAGTAGTGGAAAAGGTTTGGTGATAGGTTCTCACTGCCGATCGGACGTAGATCATGTGGCGGCCCCAAATCCCGAGGTCGCCACGTGGGGAGGCGCTGCCCCAACGGTCTCGTCTGATCCTTGATCTACTGGGTCCCACGAGCCACTAACGTCATTTTCTACTCGATATACATGTCATACTCATTTCGTTAATCGGTTTAGTTAGACAAGTAAATCATTTGTAATATTTAAAAATAAAACAGCGGAAGTCTTAAATTTAAAAACAAGTAAAACAATTAAATTTATCATCGTAATAAGCATCATTTTAAGAGCAACACTTATTGTGGAAAACCCGGGGAAAGTACTATGTATATAGACGACAATACTAAGCAGTAATATATAAGTACAGTTTCTATCCAGTCTCCCAATACCCAAAAGTAAAACAAAATATCAAAATCGCACGTACTAGTAGGTCCTCGACAGAGGGCAATCAGATAAAGTCGCCCAAAATCCCATTGCCCTTACTAGCACTAGGATCTGCACTCGACCATCACAAAAAGCAAGATGGAAAGTACAGTTAGTAAGATTCCAACGAAGTACACCGAGCATTTATAAGAATTTAAACGGATACCAATAAACATGTCAAATAATCATGCGGAAACTAAACAGAGAACTGTGCTAAGTATTGGGTTTTGGGGTTGATACGCAGCGGAGATTACAAAACGATTTTGACAAAAACCCCAACAGGATCCGAATCTAATTCCATTAAAAACGTTTAAACCATGAAAAACTTAAGCATACCTCAATCGCAATATACGTTTCTGAAGGTTGATCGATCTCTAAGGCGCGGCCAACGACGAACGCCCTCTACTAGTAGTCCACACACGAACGGCGGCCGTGATTCGAAGTGCTAGCTTTGATAGAATACCAAACCTTTTTCTTTCTCTCCAAAACGATCCAGAGCATACCAAAAACCCTAAATCGTTTCTTAAACGAAAAAAGAGTTTTGGCCTTTTTTCTTTCATACGTGTATTGTAACTTAAAGCGTCTATTTATACAACCCTTGTATATAGACGGTTAAGTAAATTACAAATATACCCCTACTTAAAGAAGTATAAGTGTAATACACCACAAGGACGTTTTAGTCATGAATTTTATCATATAAAATTCATTTTTCTGAACCATCTTAAAATCTCGCAAAACCATTCTTAGTGTGCGACCCAATAGGCTCATACAACGTTGGCAGTGTACCAAAACACATTTTGGTATACAAGTCATAAGCGGCCTCTAGCAAGACATTATGACTACCCAAGTTGTACGAATATCAAATCGAAACAACCTAATCAATAATGTATATAACATCCTTTTGTCACACAATATCCGTTTGATCAAACATAAGGCATGGAATTGTCATCCAACATGTTCAATCGTACTAGTCTCGATCTCTAGGTAGGCTGAAAACATCCAAGTGACATTGATCAATATCAATTCACTTAGACTAGGCCTTTTAACAGTCTAACACATCGAGGGATCCACTGGATATCTCTCTTTATATGAGAGGAACAAATTCTATCTTGATTACACAACTTCATCACATTGCTCACACAATAACCAATCACAACCTTTATAATCGTCCGGTTAAAGACAACGTTTGATTGTGTCAAATCACTGTGTTCCTAATGTTGAAGTCTCTGGTAATCTCAAGTCAGGGGACTGGAATATATACTTATCACGAGAAACAACTATGACTTAATCCATGTGATGCTCTCATAGCGGGTCGGTCCGGTACTTTGTTCCCTAACAAGTACTCGTGATCTTGATTCGTATCCCTATACGTATAATCATCATATGATCATCAATCAAGACTCACACTAGTCTTAATTCATTATAGTTCCCAGTATAATGATCGACTAGGGACATTTAGGATATATATATATATGTAAATACCCATGGATATTATTATAATGCAAACATGCAAATTAATTATAATAAACAACAAATGAAATCCTCTATTTTATTAACTAAAAGTATTTCATAAAGACAGTTAATGGATTGACCTAGGGCACATGCCCCAACACTGAGATCATCACATGAATAAATAACACGAGAGAAACAAAGTGTGTACTCGTCCCGGTCAGACTAAACTGTACTTCGGACCCCCAGGATCCTTTCGGTGGGTGCCCCCACTTCCTTTCACCTAGTTCCTCGCGGGGCTTGCCCGACACGTGCACCCTTACAACTCGGGTTGCAATTCACCAAATGTCTGATCACACGTGCTACAGCATAGTGTGCCATAAGTACATAACGAATATCAGGTGGGAGTAACTCGACCACCAACCCAAATGTATCACGGAATAGAGTACAATAACAAGGAATATGAAATCAACGATGGAAAAGTAAACCCTCAGTGACTTTCAGATGAAATCTTACGTACCTCAAAAACGCACTCCAAAGTTTCACTCACGTCTCGAGATACGTGCCCGATTTTCGATTGTGGTCTCATAAGTTCCTGGTGTCCAATTAAACCATTTTAAGTAGTTTAGAGTTAAATTCAGTGAATTTATAATGTGTGGCCCAATTATAAAGATTTTCATTTCAAAAAGTTTTGGTTTGACACCCTTTTCGAATTATACCGGGGTGTCAACGGCCGAAAAATTCTCGAATACCATTTTTTCTACCTTTTTCTCATCTTTTATAATTTTTCCTGATTTTCTAGATTTTTCCCATAATTTTTCACATATTTTTCTTATTTTTCTGTAATTTATTTTAATTTAAAACTGTTTTTAAATTAAAATTTTATATTATATTATTTTAATATATGGGTGGGTCCCTGGACCGAGTCAAACCCCGTCCACCCGGGTCGGGTCCGGTTGGGCCCGGACCGGCCCAACCGTTCCACCCCCACCCCATCTTCTTCTTCTTCCTCACAGAGAACGTTACTAGTTCTTTTTTTTTTCTTTTCTTTTCTTCCTCTCTGGTTTGGGTTGGGGTTGCTGTCCACCCCAACCCCGGTGGACTCGATGGCAGGGGAGACACCCGTGCCATCTCCACCTCGACTGGTTCGGCCTCCATGGCTGAACCCCTTCATGGCCACCATGGCCGACACACCGAAAACACAACAAAAGCAACGACTTACCTCGACCGTTGACGTCTCCACCTCCTCTTTTCCTTCCCAGCGTGTTCCTCCCTCTCCTCCTCATTTCCTTTCCTTCTTCTTCCTCTCGGCCTCCCTACTGTGTGAACGTGTGTGAGTGTGGGTGTGTATGTGAGAGAGTGAGGTGTAGGTGAGGTGAGAGAGTGACGTGAGGGAGAGGTGAAAATGATTAGAGAGTGACGTGAGGGAGAGGTGAAAATGGCGAGAGAGTGACGTGAGGGAGATGTGAGGGTAAGTTAATTGACTTTGTGTCATTGACTCCCAAGTGTGACACAGCTGGGACACTCGCCTGTGTTTTTGAGCATTTCGACGCCCGAGTTTCGCGTCCGTATCGCGATATACGCGTACCGCCGCATCACTAACCACCCGATATCTATTCCATAGTAATTATTTGACTATTATTTATTTATTTATTTAATTTGTGTGTTTTAGTTTCCCCGACCTAGTGTACCCATAGTCCGCTCTTCAGTACCCGTCTCGACACGTTTTTCAAGGCAAACACCCGTTAAGCTATCTCGCTCGATTCGACGATCTAAATACACACATACGATGTTAAGCGAATAACTCGATATACAACATCGCAAATAGACAAACAATCGCATAAAATCTCTATTTACCTAGTCAGGCGCGCCCTGACCTATCTGCGGCATCCACGTGGATCTGAGCTGTCGTCTAGGTATGAAAATAATTAAAAATGACGGCGTAATTAAAATTTGGGCGGTTACAACTCTTCCCAACTAAAAAAGAAATTTCGTCCCGAAATTTTAAATAACTTGAAGTTTCGTACCATGAAATAGTTGTGGGTAACGCTGCCGTATAGTAGACTCGATGACGCGCGCCGAACACGTCAATAAAGTAAAGTTTCATAAACCAACTATTTTGTTGAATAGTGGCAAAGGGTCGATCCCACTGAGACTGGTTTTCTTTTTTAGGTTAAAACAACAAAAAAGGAAAATTGGAGTTTTAAAATAAATATTAATTTAACTAAATTAAATAAATTAACTAAACTAATTTCTAAAATAATTA
This sequence comes from Stephania yunnanensis, assembly GCA_039657365.1. NCBI lineage: Eukaryota > Viridiplantae > Streptophyta > Magnoliopsida > Ranunculales > Menispermaceae > Stephania > Stephania yunnanensis. Next base: position 9,732,700 of record CM077582.1, read on the forward strand.
ATTATTAATTAATTAATACCTAAATAACACCTAATTAACACATAAATCTCCAGTTCCACAAATCGGAATCAAGATTCAATAGCGATCATGGTCTTCAATCTTTCCCAAAAAGTTATCAATTTAAATTTTCATAGATTAGCTATAAAAAATCGACAACTGCCAGAAATTCCTAGTTCCCCTAATCTCGATAGCCAGGACGTCCGCCACTAACTACTTCCCTAATTAAAGTATAACCCTAGACATCCGCCAATCAGGTTTAACACACTAACTACGGTAATATGGATCTATGGGAACACTAATCCTAAATAATCGGATCGCGTTCGCTCCCGATTTAACCTAGATTCAATTGTTGTACATTCAAACACCGAAAGGTTTTTACGGCAAACGGGTGAATGTTTGTTACTTTATTGGTCTAAAAGCACAATTACACGAATACTAATATTCCAAACAACTGTAGATTGTCCACCTAAAAGCATGCACATGCCTCATACATACCATAGATCTCGTTTTGAATCCATGATCCCGACTTGCTTCGAATCCATGATCCCGACTTGCTTCCCCTTCGACTTAGGCAAAAAATAGATTAGCCGGACATCATCTTCAAAAATCTATACTAAAAACTAATAATTGATATATTTACAACTCTAATTAATTGTCCATAATACCTAGGTTATATATATATAAATAGCCCAAATCGTACTCATGACTGATTTTAGGGTTTTGGAGGTGACTCGTGCGTCGATGAGCATCCTATGGGTGTTTTTAGCTTGAAAAACCGACTCTTCCATGTGTAAATAGCCGATTGGCTACAAATCTGTGTCGACTTCTGATAGGTCCACGTCTGCCACCGCCTCTGACTTATCGCCGCCACGTTCGCGTGCTCTGTTGCTTTTTGCTGACTCGATGCCACGTGTCACATCCTGATTGGCTGGACCACGTCAAAGAGCTACGCTGGACGAATGGATGATTGCCACGTCGTACCCACGTGGCTCGGAGAATCGCGCAGGAGTCGGCTGAAAAATTGGGAGTTTGTGCGAACACGGATCTCGAGGCATATCGACAAAGAATGAAACGTGAAGAAGATTGCTTGCGGTGTGACAGGGCTTCGCTGCTGATGTGGTATCGCGTGGCAACGCAGGATTGGTTGTGACAACTGGAGACGGCTGACGTGGCATCACCTAATTGGCTGGAACATTTCGTTGGCTATTCGACACATCGCGCAATGCGTATTTTGAGGCAAACTGTCTGGCATCCGATCACTTCAAGTAAATACTCCATTTTGAGTATTTTTCTGCCACGAATTCAACCACGCACTCTGTTTCACCTAAAAATGACCAAAAATATAATTAAATATATATTTTAAATACTTTTAATAATTAAATATACTAAAATAGACTATTAAATACCTATAAATACCAAATTATCAAATACCCCCAAACTTAGGACTTTGCACGTCCCGAGCAAAGGTGTAAATGACAACACATATTAAACTAGACTCCTAATATAATAACGCACTAACTCAACTAATCCTATACCCGACCCAAATTCATGGAGTTCCTTTGGTTTACATAGTTCACCAAATTAACAAGTAACTCAGAAAATTTCAGAGTTATGATATGTCAAGCCCCGCAACCCAAACACAATTGAGATATCACTTTCAAAACATAGAATCGGTCAAAACAAAGGCTATCAACTAATCACAAGTTTTATTGGTCTATACAATTAAACCACGCAAGTTCAAAATCTTATTTAATATAGCGAAAGCACTCGAACTAAATCTTTTATTTGAGGAGTTTCACAACTTCCGCCATTATTCGTTTTTTTTTCATTTTTATTTTATTTTATTCTCCAATTTTTTTTTCAATTTAATACGATCCCTGCTCCATTTCCTATGGACCGATTTTCTCACTTTTTTTCCACCACAAGTTTCCCTGCTCCATTTCCTTCGGAAACCTGTGGGACACTCTACACTAAGAATACTCCTGTTAGTACTTCTCACTTTCACTATAATCAAGCAAATCCACCAAATATGGGTCAAAATAATATAACTTGCGCAAATTAGACCTTCTACTCATTTTCGTTATCTAGCACAAAGTCTAACCATCATCTAAGTCTCTAATCATGAAATCATAAAAATGTTGAGCTACGAACTTGATTAAATATGTCTCCTAATTTTCTCTAAGTATCAAGTTAAAAAGGCAACTATAATTTACTCATCCACAACCAAATGCATGAACAAAATCTCGGGTGACTCTAAATAAATAATAACATACTAAATATATACATGAAAGTGTATCAAATCCTAATGAAATGAGAATGGAATGTGAATGGACAAGAAATGAAAGAAATGAAAGAAATGATATAAAACACCACCATTACCATCCAATACCCGCATATAACCGCATAAAAAAAATTAAACGATCTCACCTGCGGTCTTTCGCAAAAGAATCCATCCAAAACAATCAATAATCCCTAAAACACCCCCAAACTTATTCCAACCTTGTCCTCAAGGTTTAAAACAAGTCAAGACATCCATATGACAAAAAGAAAAATATAGTGGTGAAGAAGAACATAGATTAGAAAATGATACAAATGCATGCATAACAAAAAGTCTCTAAAAACTAGTAAACGCACTAAATCCCTCATATGTGGGAGACTAAGGATGCTAAAAAAAATATATATTCATAACAAGAGCAAGAACTAGTAAACATAGGAGTTAACTAAAAAGATTCCAATCAAGTCTTGCGAGCCCGAAGTCTTTCAACTAAGGGTGAAATCAACAAGATGATGGGATGAAATTTAGGGTTTTGGGTCTACTAAAAAACCTGCTGCTAATGCGGCGACTTAAGTGATATATCCAACCAAGTCTCAAAACACCTAAAATCCTGTAAACATGTTAATTCCTTAAAAAAATAATGCTCAAATTATGCTAAAAATGTAATCCAAAGTCAAACCTACAAAACTTAGCGCTCCAACCCTCCATCACTTGTAAAAATAAAGAAACCAAATTAGAGTGTTATTAAAAATAATAATAATAATAATAATAATAATAATAATAATAATAATAATAATAATAATAATAAACTAAAACTAAAATAAAACTAAAACAAATGCAAGAAATAAATAAAATAAAAGAAAAATAAAGTTGGGCTGCCTCCCAACGAGCCGCCTTTCTTTTAAGAATTTTGGCTAGACTTAGCACAATTGGTCACGTAATGCCCTTTCCTTTAGAGATGTCTACAACGAATGGCGCATCTACGTATTTGGGCAATGAAGCATGCACGCCACTTTCAGATTTAAGAGCTCATCCAGAACTTCCAACATAAAAGAATCTATCATATCAGGCTCGTTCAACACAAAGGTGTCGGCAGTGTAAAAGATATGCAAGCGCTCCCTTACTTCCACCCCCTATTGGTCTTCCTCACTCTCTATTTGCGGCATCTCCCACTACAAGGAAAATGAAATTTAGAAACGGAATTAGCAACGGAAATAAGTTCCGTTGCTAAAAAAATTAGTTAGAGACAGAATTGAGACGGACTAATTCAGAGACGGAATTGAGACGAATCAGAGACGGAAATAGACACGGAATTAAATTCCGTCTCTAAAAAATGGCGCCAACATTCCCACCAAGATTTTCATTTATTACAACCATCCGTTACGTCTCGAGATTCGTGCGTTCTTCGATCTCGATGATTCAAAAATGGGGACCAAAACTCTCTCTCTCTCCCTAAAATCTCTCTCCCTCACCGCTCTCTCTCTCTCAACGAAACCTCTATCCCTCACCCTCACCGCTCTCTCACTCAACGAAACCTCTTTCCCTCACCGCTCACTCTCACCGTCACCGCCGCTCTCTCTCACCGTCACGCGCTCTCTCTCACCGTCACGCCCTCTCCTCTCTCTCTCTCACCGTCACCGCTATATGCTCTCTCTCTCACCGTCACCGCTCTCTCTCTCTCACACCGTTGCCGCTATCTGCTCTCTCTCTCTCGCAGCTCTATGTTCTCACTCTCTCACCCTCTCTCTCACCGAAATCTCACCGCTCTCTCTCACCGAAATCTCTCTCCCAAACCCTAAATCTTTACCGGACGAGGCCGTCTAGTCTGCCGCAGCTTTCTGCCGGAGATTGGAGCCTCGGAAGCCCTAAGCCGTTGCCGCTGTTCGCCGTCTGCCGGAGATTGGACAGTGGTTAATCTGATGAGAGTATGTGTGTATGAACAGGTGATCTCCCTCCTCATTTGAGGAATGATGAACCTTTGCAGTTATGTATTGATTAAACCTTCGTCTCTGTCTTTCGAACTCTCTATCTCGTTGTTGAGGTATCGTGTTTTCTTCGATTACTCTTGCTTGCATTTCTGATTTAGGCTTTGTCGAGACCTCAACTAATTTGGGATCGATTGTGGACTTGTTTAGGGTTTTAGGGTTTATTCTTACTTGCATTTGATTTGTTTCTAGTGCAGGAACAATACTACATTTCTGTTTGGATTTGTTTTCGGTATAGAATAATTGCGATGCTCACATCGAGTTGATCATGTTTGTTGTTTTTCTTCAATTGTTGTTAATTGAATCCATTCTACGTTTCGGTTGATTAATCTCATGATTGCGTGTCTTTTTAAGAATCACTGCTTGAATATCTCATTTTTAAAAGTAATTTTTTTTTCTCTCTAGTCGAAGTATTAAATGAGAAGTGAAATTGACGCGAAAAGAAGGATATTTGCGAAGTATCTTCATGTTCTAGCTGTGGATTCAATCTTATTAGTTCTCTGGAAGATTTATACAGTTGATATAGGAGAAACACAGGACAATAGAAGTAAAGGGAATGACGGTATTTCCGTGATAACATGAGACGATTCTCTGACGATCTACAAATTCATTTTAATAAAGGATTTGTTTGCACGACTTGTAAGTATAAGCGCAGACTTGACTGTGATTTTTCCTGCTATTGGACTATTGATGCACCTTTTATTTCTTCGCAGCTGAAGATGTGCATATTACTCTCTTATACATGTATATTTTAATTATATATCAACATCATATATAAATATGGTGGACTTGGTTTAGTAAAAGTTGTTTGATCTAGGCATCTTTATCTGTATTTCGATTGTAATCTTGTCGTCACTGTGAATCAGGAGTTAGATTTTAATCTTACTTTTATGAAGTTATTTTTCAATGTCGAAAAATGCCTGTTTGCAACTTTTCTTTAACTCTTTCTAGTAACATAAGGTGATTTTAGCTGGAAAGGTTCCCTAAGACTAAGAGAAGGTGGATTTCTTTGTAAAAAAATGTGACAGTACTTCAAATGTGCATCTGGTTTACTCTATTTTCTTCTTCATTTTTCTTTGCTTAAGTAATGTAAGATGTTTTGTTTGTGCTTTTTTCAGTTTGTGTGGAGGTCTGGTAATTCAGTGAAGTTTGGAGATGAGTGAAATATAGAAGGTTCTTCTCAATTATGCATTATTCCTTATCATCCTTCCCATGTCATTTTTGTTTCCTTTTTTCTTTTTCCTGCATTTTCTTTGCTGGTTTACTCTATTTTCTTCTACATTTTTTGCTCATTTATCAATGCTCGGCTTATAGGCTTGTAACTTAAGAATTTCCAATAGGGTCGGTTTATTTTCGGTTCATACCATATCCTTTCACTACTTTTTCAATTGCTTTTTGTCCAATAAATCTTTATTAATGCTTATATTTCTTTTATAGTATTGGCAGTTACTGATTCACTAATAGATTGTAAGTATTTACTAATTGCTATATATACCCCCTCCCATTAATCACTCCACAGCATGTTTTCGATGGTTATAAATGGGAAACTCTTGATGCAATACTCATAATCTTTTAGCATTGGTAACCTTTGAGTGATATGAATATATCTGATTGTTATAATCTAGAGTGTTGAACTTGTTCCACTAGGAATTTCATGTTTTTATATATTGTTATAGTTCCAAATTCTATTGGTTTCGCGGCTCCATATAGTTTGGGCCATAATTTAAGCATCTATTTTGTCAAGGGATCAAAATAATGACTTGGCAGTTGCTTGGTGATTTTATTTCTACATATAAGTCCCTTAGTTAATACATGATTAGTTGTGCTATATACATATTTGCAACATGAATAAGTAGGAATGAAAATCCAATTTATGTTGATATGGATGAGGGAGAAGAAAGGGAAATGAAGTAAATAAAAAAATAAAAAATAAAAACTTTAGATAATGAAGTCATGAGTCATAATTCTGCTATCCTCTATTTTAGGATAGAACCTTATGCTTATTATATTGACAAGGGCGAGTCTTTGATGTAGTGCTTAATGTAATTGTCAATCTTGCAGAACTCCTTATCACTCATATGCCTTTGTTTGTTCGAACTAATGCGATTAGTAGGTCCCTTGAACATCATCCTTGTGATGGATTTCATTGATTGCTTATGAACTCTTTAACCTTTCTGATAATCAATTTTAAGATTAGTTTTTTTATACATACCTTCATCCATTTATTAAAGTGCAGCCCTGTTAAATTTGTATAGAGATGTGCTAAATATTTGCTAGGTTCGAGAATAACTCTTGATTTGACGTGTTTCTTAAGATTTATTTGCTTGGTTAATATAGTATTTTGTTTAAAGTCTTTGAGACCTCTATACATTTTATAGATTTTATTATTGGACATTTTTCAATTGATTTTTTCATGATTCTTGTCAAGTTGCTTAATAAACTTCAAGGTCTTGAAAGTTCAAATTTAAGGGCTATGGTGACTAGTTCAATAGTTAAAACAAGAGATTTGTATGATTTTTGGTTCTTGATGATTCCAACCACCTATTAGTCAATTTCTAGAAGTATTTTCTGTTCTACTAAGACGGGGCTTTCATATAGAGAAAGATATTTACTTTCACGTTGTTTCTTTCTACTCACGCTCCGAAAGTGAAAGCTTGGTCACAGTTTCTCTGTAGTCCATGCAATTTTCTTGTGATTCTTTCCTATTTATGTTTTACAATTACTGGGTCGCTGCTTAACATTAATTAGAACTCAAATTTGCCTAATTATTGTTCTATTATCATTAATGGCGAAACTAAGAATTTCTCTGTAGTCCGTGCAATTTTGGTTACTTGTTGCTTTTTGGATGTTAGTGATTAAATGGATAGCTTTGGCAAGATTTCATATCTTTGTGGCAAACTATATTATAGCAATCAAGTTGTGAAGAGTTTCAATAAGCCAATCTTCTAAATGCTTATTAGTTGTTGTAGTAGTACACCATAAGGATTCTGATTTAGTAGCGAGGTAGCTTGATAGTTGATAGTAGTAGCAGTAGTAGTAGTAGTAGTAGTAGTAGTAGTAGTAGTAGTAGTAGTAGTAGTAGTAGTAGTAGTAGTAGTAGTAGTAGTAGTAGTAGTAGTAGTAGTAGTAGTAGTAGTAGTAGTAGTAGTTCTCCATTGCAAATTTTCTTTTCCTTGTTTTTGATTGTTAAATGCTTGTTTTTTCATTGTTAAGAAGTTTTTTTACTTGTTTATTCGTAAAGCACTTGTGATTCTGACTAAAAGACTTGCAAATCATGACATGCTCATACTATCTCCATTTAGATCAAAGCTACTAGTGCTTTTCTGTCTGTTTTAGGCTTTCTCATTTCTATAATTGCCTAATGTTATTAGCTCAACCAAAGATTTAGAACATACTTTTGCCATAACTTTTAGGGTAATGTTCATCTTGACAACTGTGGTGAACCCCATGGGCAATGTATCGGGTGATCCATTTTGAGTATTCATCCATTACGAAAAGTTGTTTTTCATTGTTAAGAAGTTTTTTGACTTGTCTACGTAATATGAGTGCTAATTTTTGTTTTCTGTTGGAGCTTTGAATTATGAAAGCAATAATAGTAGTAACTAATCATGGTTACCTAATTAGCTCATAGTTGATGTTGTTTGTGGGTTTGTGTGTGGATTCGTGTGACAACTACAACCACTTGTACAAGCCTTCTTTCACGTAATTCTGTTGTTGTGTTTCAGGAATTAGGGGAAGCTTATCTTTCTTTGTGAATGAGGTATTAATTCCTATCTTTTTCCTTTTATTTTTTATGGGCCCGTTTGCTTACCAAGTATTGATATCAACGGGCATAAGATTTAATTCTCCCATAATATTGTTTATATTCCTATTATTGTTTGTATAATTTAGTGATTTTTTTTCGTTTTGATCTTTTTTCAGGTGTTTTGTACGAAGTCAAGTATTTTTGAAGCACAATCAACTTTATATAATCTCGGAACACTTCTTCATCTGCTTTTTTTTTCATTTAGAACAATTTTTGCTTTTACTTTTGTAGAAAGATACCAAATAGAAACTTTTTAGATTGTTTTTGTTGTTTCGTGTACAGTACATTGAGAAAAGATAATTTTATGGATATGTTAAGTTTATATAAACTGTGCAATATCAATATATTATTTAGCTATGATTTGTATTATATATTGGCAGGTTAAATGTGCTTGGATTGAGACCTATATATATATATATATATATATATATATATATATATATATATGAATTCAGAGACGGAATTGAGATGGATTTGAATTCAGAGACGGAATTAGCAACGGAATTCAGAGATTCCGTCTCTGATTTTCGAGGAATAGATGCATGAATCAGCAACGGAATCAGAGACGGAAATAATGCATTTTGTCTTTGATCCGTTGCTAATCAGAGACGAAATGGAAAAATTCCGTCTCTGATCCGTTTCTGATTAGCAACGGAATCAGAGACGGAAATAATGCATTCCGTCTCTGATCCGTTGCTAATCAGAGACGGAATCAGAAACGGAATGCAATTACAATTGTACCATTTTGAAAAATTTCCATTTCTGTTCCGTTTCTAATTTTCGTCTCTAATCCGTCTCTAATCAGAAACAGAATTTATTCCGTCTCTAATCCGTCTCTAAATCAGAAACGGAATCACATTTTCGTTTCTGATTGAATCAGTGTCGACGATTTCAGAGACTCTGTTCCATTGCAGACTTCAATTAGAGACGGAATTTATGCAAATAAGAGACGAAAATTTCCGTTTGTGATCTGTTGTTTTTTGTAGTGTCCAGCTTGTCTGAATTGACATCAATCTTCATCTCATCTTCTCCCTCATTTAATGCAATGACAATCTCTTGCTCAATTTAAAAGACTTCACATTCTTCGGATGTTTCTATCAAATGGTCTTCCATCTGTATATCCTCTTTCACCTCAAGATTCGTCAACGTATCAACGTTCACATCCTTCTCTGGGTTAAAAGTTGGTTGTGTACTACACAACTCTGCTTCATCAATTTTTCTTTGACGACTGGCAATATATTGATCTAAGTCAGTTACCAAGTCCTTCGATCCTGGACAACTAAAATCAAGTTGTCGTATGTTATGACTAGCTCGTCGAAGGTCTTGCGCACTTTCTCTCATTTGATATATCATTTGCATCACCATATCTTCCAAGGAGAGGCTTTGATGAAACTGTTGATTTCCTTCATGTTGAGGAACCTGTGGGTGTGACATGAATCCAGAGAAGTCGGGTTGTGGCGATGCATAGTTAGAATAGTGGTAATTCTCATATTGTGGATGATATGGGCAATTATGTACGGAATGAGAATAGTCTCCACAAATTTCGCAAACCTCGTCCCGTTGGACAAAAGAATTCATGTTAAAATATTGATATCTATTATGTGGCATGCCTACCCCTTTCACATTATAATAATGTGAGTCTTCATATTGACCATAATTATGGGGGTAGGAGGAGTCCATCGCGGGGTTGACTTGCACTTCACCAGAGGAGAGGAGATGTTCCATCATCGAGATTAGTCAGTCAAGTTTCTGGTCGGTGGAACTTGACATATTGCCTGCATACATGTTAAGAGCAAGAGACTAGACAAACAAAATAAAAAAAAATAATAATAAAAATAAAAATAAAAAATAAAAATAAAAATAACAATAAACCAAAGAAAGAAAATACCAATCCCCGACAACGGCGCCAAAAATTGACGCGCGTCGAACACGTCAATAAAGTAAAGTTTCCTAAACCAACTATTTTGTACAATAGTGGCAAAGGGTCGATCCCACTGAGACTGGTTTTCTTTCTTAGGTTAAAACAACAAAAAAGAAAAATTGGGGTTTTAAAATAAATATTAATTTAATTAACTAATTTAACTAAATTAAATAAATAAATTAACTAAACTAATTTCTAAAATAATTAATTATTAATTAATTAATACCTAAATAACACCTAATTAACACCTAAATCTCCAATTCCACAAATCAGAATCAAGATTCAATAACAATCATGGTCTTCAATCTTTCCCAAAAAGTTATTAATTTAAATTTTCCTAGATTAGCTATAGAAAATCGACAACCGCCAGAAATTCCTAGTTCCCCTAATCTCGATAGCCAGGACGCCGCCACTAACTACTTCCCTAATTAATGTATAACCCTAGACATCCGCCAATCAGGTTTGACACACTAACCGCAGTAATATGGATCTATGGGAACACTAATCCTAAATAATCGGATCGCGTCCGCTCCCGATTTAACCTAGATTCAATTGTTGTACATTCAAACACCGAAAGGTTTTTACGGCAAACGGGTGAATGTTTGTTACTTTATTGGTCTAAAAGCACAATTACACGGATATTAATATTCCAAATAACTGTAGATTGTCCACCTAAAAGCATGCAAAGGCCTCATACATACCATAGATCTAAATCATAATCATTAAATTAACAACAATGAAATAGGAGAAATTAAATTAATTAAATAAAAAAATAAAATATCTCACATAATATGCTTTGAATCCATGATCCCGACTTGCTTCCCCTTCTACTTAGGTAAGAAATTGATTAGCCGGACATCATCTTCAAAAATCTATACTAAAAACTAATAATTGATCTATTTACAACTCTAATTAATTGTCCATAATACTTAGGTTATATCTATACTATTATAATAGGAATCCTAAAACGGTTAACCGTGAAGCCTTTTTGGCTAAAACTTCCAACAATGCCCTTATTACCTTAAATGAAAACAATTCCAAATAAGGATAATTTGGTAAGTTAATCATTAAACCTAATTTAATCGGCGGTTTCACATAAAAAAAAAAACTTGGCGGTTCCACTAATTTTAGAACGAATTGAAAAAGAAAATGCTAATTCTTCCAATTATGCCCTTATTTGTCTTAATTAAAGTAGTTTAAAAATAGGCCAATGTGGTCATTTACTCTTTACAACTAACTTACACAGTTACGTGTCCTCCTTTTACGCTCCTCCTAGCTAAAATCTCTCTCTCCTGTTCACTTCTATGAAACCGAAAATCTCTCTCCTATTCACTCTTCTATGAAACCGAAAATCTTTCAATCAAACTTATCTTTAAATGCTACGAGTTTTATATTCGGTCCAATTTTCAATTCATTGATAACGATGGTTGTATCTTGGATTCGGTTGTCTTCATAAAGTCTTTCATTCATTTTTATCTTTGCAAGTAAGGTATGTTATATAAGCCTTAATTTTCTTTTTTTCAGATTTTTATTTTTTGATTGACATGAACATTCTTTCAATAATATGGGTATAGTCTTTAAAAACTCTTACAATAGTGAAAAACACTTCTCTATTTTTAAATCTTATTATTTATCAATTGGGTCGATTTTAATTTGATTAAACAGAGGTTCTTATTTCATATAAAAGCTCTACCAAATTAGCATATAACTATGACGATTTCATGGCTGCCTCCTCATTAAACATATTAAACCAGCCATCATATTGTTCTATGAGATCACTTGGACATGCCATGATCTCATGGCCCGCCTCTCACTAAACACATTAAATCAGCCACCAACGTCATCTTCTTACACATCAACCCCCTGCAAATCATACAAATTATGAGGATCAATTGAAAGTGTTGAATCCCATATCTTATCAACAAATAAATGCTACAAGTTTTTAGGTTCGGTCTTGCAAACTAATTTAATTAATAAGGGAATACTCATCTATAAGAGGTGGAAGTACATGAGCAAAATATTTTTAATTAAGTTTAGATATTTAAATATTTAAATATTTAATTTTTGTAAACTAATTTAACATATTTTAAAATTAATATATTGTTTTTACAATACAATATCCTCATGATTTTTTAGGTTCGGTCTTGCAAACTAATTTAATTTTTGTGTTTAAGTTCAAATATGACGATACACTACATATATAAATGGGTTTCCTGATCTTTTACTTTTGTTCATTAATAATTTCACCTAAAAAATGTTTAGACCCAACTAAATATTTTGAGCACTTTTATTAAAAGGTAATTTTGACACACAATTTTTTTCTCTAAATATAAATTTAATAAATCATACATATCATGAAGATAATATTTTAATATTAACTTTCACAAATGTTTATTGCTACATTTATTGTTTACGCCCCACGCGCATAGCGCGTGCCCATTGACTAGTATATATATATATATAAATAGCCCAAATCGTACTCATGACTGATTTTAGGATTTTAGAGGTGACTCGTGCGTCGAGGAGCATCTTAGGGGTGTTTTCAGCTTGAAAAATCGACTCTGCCATGTGTAAATAGCCGATTGGATGCAAATCTGGGTCCGCTCCACGTGTCGACTTCTGATAGGTCCACATCTGCCACCGCCTCTGACTTGTCGCCGCCACGTTCGCGCGCTCTGTTGCTTCTTGCTGACTCGGTGCCACGTGTCACATCCTGATTGGCTGGACCACGTCAAAGAGCTACGCTGGACGAATGGATGATTGCCACGTCGTACCCACGTGGCTCAGAGAATCGCACAGGAGTCGACCGAAAAACTGGGAGTTAGTGCGAACACGGATCTCGAGGCATATCGACGAAGGCTGAAACGTGAAGAAGATTGCTTGCGGTGTGACATGGCTTCGCTGCTGATGTGTTATCGCGTGGCAACGCAGGATCGGTTGCTGCAACTGGAGACGGCTGACGTGGCATCACCTAATTGGCTGAACGTTTTGTTGGCTATTCGACACATCGCGCAACGCGTATTTCGAGGCAAACTTTTCGACATTCGATCACTTCAAGTAAATACTCTATTTTGAGTATTTTTCTGCCACGAAATCAACCACGCACTCTGTTTCACCTAAAAAGGACCAAAAATATAATTAAATATATATTTTAAATACTTTTAATAATTAAATATACTAAAATAGACTATTAAATACCTATAAATACCAACTTATCACTCGAGCTCCCAAGTGAGTTCTTTTGTACCATGATGTTGCCAACGAACCAATACCTTAGGGATCTCCCCGTTCTTAAGCGTCTGAGCCGCGCGATCCACAATTTCTATCGGTCGCTCCTCATATGTTACATCAGGCCGAACCTCGATCTGTCTCAAGTCAACCATCGGTATCGGTCCTGACCTAGCCAGTCTTACATCGAGATATGAAACGTAGGATGAACACCGGCTAACTCTGCTGGCAAGTCCAATCTGTAAGCTACACTGCCAACTCGTGGTGCGACTCTGAACAGTCATATGTATTTCGGCGCCAATTTTCCTTTAATCTCAAATCTCTGCTGGCCCTTCCATGGGGAATCCTTTAGATAAACCATGTCGCCCTCTTCATAGCTCAGACCCTCGTGATACTTATCCGCATATTTCTTCTATCCGTCTTGTGCTGCTCGAAGTCTCTATCGAATCTGCCTAATCTTCTTTGTATGATCAACAACTATCTCTGGCCCAATCGCCATTGTATCCTCAGGCGCTGCCCAACACGCAAGTGATCTGCAGGGCCTGCCATACACCGCCTCAAACGGAGGCATCCCGATACTCGTGTGATAGCTGTTATTGTAAGCAAACTCACACAGTGGTAAATAATCCTCCCACGAACCTCCAAACCGCAAAATACAAGCCCTGAGCATATCTTCCAGAATCTGTATCAGTCTCTCAGACTGTCCGTCTGTCTGAGGATGGTAAGCTGTACTAAATTGCAACCTGGTGCCAAACTGCTCCTGCATCGCCTCCCAAAATTTCGAAGTCAACCTAGGATCGGTCAGATACAATAGAGACTGACACCTCAAGCAATCTAACGATCTCTCTCTCGAAGATAATGCTCAGTTGTGGGAACGAATATCTCATAGAAATAGGAATGAAATGTGCCAATTTCGTTAGTCTGTCAATCACAACCCAAACCGCATCGTGTCTCCTCATAGTTTATGGTAACCCACTGACAAAATCCATAGTGACGTGCTCCCATTTCCAGTGTGGAATTGGTAGTGGCTGTAGTAAACCGCCTGGTCTCCTGTGCTCACCCTTAACTTGCTGGCAGATATGACAACTCCATGACGTACTCGCCAACGTCAGCCTTCATCCCTGACCACCAGAACAATCGCCTCAAATCATGATACATCTTGGTTCGACCAGGATGAACCGTGTAGCGAGACCTGTGTGCGTCCTCCAAAACTCCATCCCGTATCTCCGGAACTGCAGGTATCCACAACCTCCCCCGGTGTCTCAAACATTGATCTGTCGACTCTGCCCAATCCGTACACTCCGGATCCCTGGCCATATCACTGAACCGCTCATAAAGCCCATCAGTCCTCTGACACTCGGCAACTCGCTCAATAGATACCGTCGGAACTCTTATCTGACAACAAATGTGTGGCTCGATCATAGTAAAAACATCGGTCAGACACATAACTGACGCCGCTTGTAATAAGCCATGCTCGTGTGTCATATATCGCACTACCGTCTGACTGTCAATACCACTCTTGCTCAATGCGTCCGCTACGACGTTCGCTTTCCCAAGGTGATGCTCAATAGTGAAGTCGTAGTCTTTCAGTAACTCAAGTCATCTCCTCTGACGCATGTTTAGATCTCTCTGAGTGAAAATGTATTTCAGACTCTGATGATCAGTGTAGAGTACGAACCGCTCTCCATAGAGATAATATCTCCAAGCCTTCAGTGCAAAAATGACTGCTGCAAGCTCCAAGTCATGCACTGGATAGTTAACCTTATGGGGTCTCAATCGTCTGGACAAGTAAGCTACTGGTCTACCCTCCTGCATCAAAATGCATCCCAGTCCAATGCCCGATGCATCCGTATACACTGATAAACTCTTACCCGGCTCTGGCAATGTCAATACTAGCGCGGAAGTCAATCTCATCTTCAACTCCCAAAAAGCTTCCTAAAGCTCCTCGGACCAATCAAATCTGACATCCTTCTTAGTCAGTCTAGTCATTGGTACTGCAATCGAGGAAAAGCCCGATACGAAGCGACGGTAGTACCCTGCTAGTCCCAAGAAACTCCGAATGTCTAAAGCAGACTCGGGCGTCCTCCAGTCAATAATTGCCCGAATCTTCTCTGAATCCACAGAGATACCCTGATCGCTAATGACGTGTCCCAAAAATCTTACTGCACTAAGCTAGAAATCACACTTGCTAAATTTTGCGTACAATTTATGCTCTCTCAATGTCGTCAAAACCGCTCTGAGATGACTCGCATGCTCCTCACGAGTTTTGCTGTAAATCAAGATGTCATCAATAAAGACGACGACATATCTGTCCAAGTATGGTCTTAAGACCTTATGCATCAAGTCCATGAAGATCGTCGGGGCATTAGTCAGCCCAAAAGGCATAACTGTAAACTCAAACAACCCATATCTTGTATTGATAGCTGTCTTCTTGACGTCCTCTTCTCGAATCCTCAACTGATGATAGCCTCAACGCAGATCAATTTTCGAGAAGAACTTGGCGCCAGTCAAACGATCAAAAAGATCGTCGATCCTGGGGAGTGGGTAACGGTTCTTAACTGTCACCTGATTCAACTTCCGGTAGTCTATGCACATCCTCATTGAGCCATCCTTCTTCTTCACAAATAAAACCGGAGCTCCCCAAGGTAACATGCTAGGGTGAATGGAGCCCTTCTCCAGTAAGTCATCCAATTGCCTCCTGACCTCCTCATGCTCTGACGGTGACATCCGGTAAGGTCTGCTAGCGATCGGTTGAGTACCTGGTATCAGCTCAATGATGAACTCAATCGCTCTTGGCGGTGGCAATCCTGGTAAATCATCTGGAAATACGTCGACAAAGTCTCGGACTACTGGAACAACTTCAATCCTGACTTCGGCCCTAACTTTTGGCTTGACTATTGCTGCAAATGTCTCCATCTCCTAAGTCGTAGCTAGTCGGCCTCTGGTAATGGGTAGTGCGGTAGCGACTCCGGTAAATGTAAACTCTGGAATCCCCGAAACTCGAAATATGACAGTCTTCTGGAAGCAATCTAGTTGCGCATGATATGTCGTCAACCAGTCCATCCCTAAAAGTGCATCAAACTCGAGGTACTCTATGACTCGTAAGTCTATCGGCAATTGATGCCCATCTACCTCTATCGTGCAGTCTCGACATATCCTATTAGGGTATATCTTATCCCCAGCGGCCGTACTGAGGACAAGGTGTGTGTCTAGCGTCTGTGATGCTAACCCTAACTCTCCTACCATGCGTCCGAAAATAAATGATAATGTACTACCAGAATCTATCATAACATGCATCGGTCTACCCATAATAGATAACGTACCCTCGACGAGCTATCTGGTCGCATCTCGATCTGGCTGCGCGACTGCATGTGTTATCTCCCTGGCCTGACCCTGTTGGGCTCCTGGTAATGTTGGTGGTGTCCTGCAATCAGCTTTCAGGTGCCCTTTCTGACCACAACGATGACATTGATGTCTTTCCTGCCAAGCCTCGAATCTCTGACCCCGACCCTGGTCTCTCTGACCCCTGTCACGGCCTCCCTCATCCCTATCCTGACGGTACTGTTATGGCTGATGTCGCTGCAGCTCTGTGGATGCAGGTGTTAAGGCATGAGTCTGCTGCCTATCCTCGTACTGAAATTGGCTATCCCGGTGATCAACCTTACGGTCCCTATCTCGTCGATCATCTCGGTGACCTCTATCAAGCTGATCTCTCTGTCTCTTCGGTCTTTGATCTGACCGAGAACTCTGACCCGCCTGTACTGTAGTGCATGTCGTACGTCTGCCCTTTCTCTCTAAGAGTAGTGTCTCATAAGATAATGCTCGATCATACACCTCCTGAAGAGTAGTAGCACCTGTCGAGACTATCGCGTCAGCAATCCGCTCATCAATACCACGTACGAAATAGTAAATCTGAAGCGTCTCTGTGCCTGCTACATCCATCAAGAACCTTAATAGGTATCGGTACCGCTCCATGTACTGCATCAATGAGCGGTTACTCAGTCTCACCTGCATGGGGATGAACTCGTCATACTCTCAAAACTCCGCCCATGTCGCAGGCTCCGGGTGGATATCCAGATAAGTCATCCACCAAACAGCTGCATTACCTCTCAGACACGCTCCGGATAAACGTGCATGTATGTTGTCATCATTTCGCATCAGCTTATGGAAACGCTCATGCGAAACTATCCACTTTCCTACCGCCTCAGGGTCTCCACCTCCGTAGAAGTATCCCGGCTGAAACTTCATAAACTCTCTAACAAGCTTCGCCTCCGGGGTCAAGACGAATGCGGAAGTAGCAGGAACCGTAGTAGTTGTTGGCTGCTCAGTAGTCATAGGTAGAGGCGTAAGAGTCGAAGCCTCTAATGGTATCACAATAGCTGGCGAGACTCCCTCAGCCCGTGTCTCTGATAGTGGTGTATCAGTTGGCATATGTGATGTTATCGGGGCGACAGTGTCTGTACCGCAGGTGTGACCAGAACTGTGGGAGCTAGTGCTGCTGCCGTGGCGGCTGTCGCAGCCTAAGCCCTAAGTAGCTGGAAGATCTCTGACAGTTGGGCATCGTGTGCGGCGAGTCGATTCTCAATACTCTGAGTTGACACGGTAGTAGTCGCGGTGTCCTAGTAGCATCACTAATCTGTCCTACCTCAGGCTGTGTCGAGGGCTGTCCGTCCATAGTGATCTGTATCGAAAAACGTGCGTCGGATCAGCCTCGATATATATACGTTTAATATATCATTTACAATAAGACATAGCACGTGTATAAACCCTAAGTCTACCCGCCTCACCATCACTTCCCAACTAGAGTTCTAAGGCAAGTACATCGGGTTTCCACATCTAAATTTTTAAATTTTTAAGTCCTATGCTCTTTCAATTAATTTCCCGAGGTTCATCGAACTCTCGTTCTGATACCACCTGTGGCGTGGTATCAGTTTAAGGACACCTACACTTCCTCCGACGGAGTCGACCATGCTCTGATACCACTTGTGGCAGCCCCAAATCTCGAGGTCACCACGTGGGGAGGCGCTACCCCAGCGGTCCCGTCTGATCCTTGACCCATTGGGTCATGTCATTTTCTACTCGATATACGTGTCATACTCATTTCGTTAATCGGTTTAGTTAGACAAGTAAATCATTTGTAATATTTAAAAACAAAACATCGGAAGTCTTAAATTTTAAAACAAGTAAAACAATTAAATATATCATCGTAATAAGCATCATTTTAAGAGCAACACCTATTGTGGAAAACCCGGGGAAAGTACTCTGTATATAGACGACGATACTAAGCAGTAATATATAAGTACAATGTCTATCCAGTCTCCTAATACCCAAAAGTAAAACAAAATATCAAAATCGCACATACTAGTAGGTCCTCGACCGCGGGCAATCAGATAAAGTTGCCCAAAATCCCCTTGCCCTTACTAGCACTAGGATCGCACTCGACCATCACAAAAAGCAAGATGGAGAGTACGATTGGTTCTCCAACCTATTAGTTAGTAAGATTCCAACGAAGTACACCGAGCATTTATAAGAATTTAAATAGATACCAATAAACATGTCAAATAATCATGCGGAAACTAAACAGACAACTGTGCTAAGATCATCACATGAATAATTAACACGAGAGAAACAAAGTGTGTACTCGTCCCCTGTCGAGACTAAGCGTACTTCGGACCCCCGATCCTTTCGGTAGGTGCCCCACTTCCTTTCACCTGGTTCCTCGCGGGGCTTGCCCGACACGTGCACCCTTACAACTCGAGTTGCAATTCACCAAATGCCTGATCACACGTGCTACACCATAGTGTGCCATAAGTACACAACGAATATCAGGTGGGAGTAACTCGACCACCAACCCAAATGTATCACGGAATAGAGTACAATAACAAGGAATATGAAATCAACGATGGAAAAGTAAAGTACAATAACAAGGAATATGAAATCAACGATAGAAAAGTAAACCCTCAATGACTTTCAGATGAAATCTTACGTACCTCAAAAACGCACTCCAAAATTTCACTCACGTCTCGAGATACGTGCTCGATTTTTGATTGTGGTCTCCTAAGTTCTTGGTATCCAATTAAACCATTTTAAGTAGTTTAGAGTTAAATTCAGTGAATTTATAATGTGTGGCCCAATTATAAAGATTTTCATTTCAAAAAGTTTTGGTTTGACACCCTTTTCGAATTATACCGGGGGTGTCAACGGTCGAAAAATTCTCGAATGCCATTTTTTTCTACCTTTTTCTCATCTTTTATAACTTTTCCTGATTTTCTAGATTTTCCCATAATTTTTCACTTATTTTTCTTATTTTTCTGTAATTTATTTTAATTTAAAACTGTTTTTAAATTAAAATTTTATATTATATTATTTTAATATATGAGTGGGTCCCTGGACCGGGTCAAACCTGGTCCACCCGGGTCGGGTCCGGTTGGGCCAGGACCGGCCCAACCGTTCCACCCCTACCCCATCTTCTTCTTCTTCCTCACAGAGAACGTTACCGGTTCGTTTTTTTTCTTTTCTTTTCTTTTCTTTTCTTTTCTTCCTCTCTGGTTTGGGTTGGGGTTGCTGTCCACCCCAACCCCGGTGGACTCGATGGCAGGGGAGACACCCCTGCCATCTCCACCTCGACTGGTTCGGCCTCCATGGCCGACCCCTTCGTGGCCACCATGGCCGACACACCGAAAACACAACAAAAGCAATGACTTACCTCGGCCGTTGACGTCTCCACCTCCTCTTCTCCTTCCCAGCGTGTTCCTCCCTCTCCTCCTCATCTCATTTCCTTCTTCTTCCTCTCGACCTCCCTACTGTGTGAACGTGTGTGAGTATGGGTGTGTATGTGAGAGAGTGAGGTGTAGGTGAGGTGAGAGAGTGACGTGAGGAGAGGTGAAAATGATGAGGGAGTGAGGTGGAGTGTATATGAGGGTAAGTTAATTGATTTTGTGTCATTGACTCCCAAGTGTGACACAGATGGGACACTCGACTGTGTTTTCGAGCGTTTCGACGCTCGAGTTTCGCGTCCGAATCGCGATATACGCATACCGCCGCATCACTAACTACCAAATATCTATTCCATAGTAATTATTTGATCATTATTTATTTATTTATTTAATTTGTGTGTTTTAGTTTCCCCGACTTAGTGTACCCATAGTCCGCTCTTTAGTACCCATCTCGACACGTTTTTCAAGGCAAACACTTGTTACACTATCTCGCTCGATTCGAAGATCTAAATACACACATGCGATGTTAAGCGAATAACTCGATATACAACATCGCAAATAGACAAACAATCACATAAAATCTCTATTTACCTAGTTAGATGTGCCCTGACCTATCTGTGGCATCACGTGGATCTGAGCTATCGTCAGGTTTGAAAATAATTAAAAATGACGGCGTAATTAAATTTTGGGTCGTTACAGATCATCTCGACTTAACCTGTGTTAGTTTATACATCTTTAACCGTTGTATTTACTTGCATTATTTGCTTCAGGTATTCTTTTGTTATTTATGCTTTTTAATATCATTCTTTTATTTTGGAAATGTGGCATAATATTCTCCAGTTATTACTTAAATATTACTATACTCACCGTATAATTTGTGACGATGGGTGTAGGTTCGTCAAGCAATAGTAGACCGGGGAAGGAGAAGATCGGCGACTTCCTCTGAGCATTTCGGTGAGTCTCTATCTCATCATGTATGACTCGACTTTTGTTGTATTACTACTGCATATTTTGGGTTGTACATTGGGTTGGGTGTAAAGGTTTCCCATTGTCTAGACTCATATATATGCATGTGATGCTTTGTATTCCTGGTTTCCCGCACTTATGAATTTTGAATACTAATAGCTTCCGCATGATCTTTATATTATAAGGTAACTAAAATGATAAAGGAATTTTAATTTACTTAACATTATCGGAACATGTGTAGTGAATGAAATATAGGGGCGAAAAGGTTGACTAATACATAATTAAGTCTTATGTGGTTAAGATTAAGACTTGATTACAGGATTAGGCCGGACGATGCCCTATTTTGTAGAAAGGGTCGTCATAGTTAGGATATATTTGCATATTAAGCCATTATTCATGAGTTCTAATCGACTAATCGAATATAAATAAAATTAAAGGGAAAAATGATTTTTTTGACATCATTAATTGGACTCCCACCCCAAAGTTACATCGACTATATATGGAAGTCATCTACGTGCACCTCGGGATACACCCCGCGTGTTATGCACTAGAGATTGTGTGCACATGTATCTTGAGGCGTGTATGTATATATGTTTGGTCTTGCCTCGAGCCATTAATGATTAATGAAATTTCTATTTTACTTCAAAAATAATACATAATATTGAGATGTTACGCTTATGGCGCAGGGGGTGGAGAGTGGGCGCGAGGGACAACGGTGTTCCTATTGACATTGAGAGGGTAGGGCAGGAGCGCCCACAACGCCCACCCCCTAGGTCCGCCACTGGTCGTCGAGTCCTTCAATGGCAGGGTCGACCTCAAAGGCTCTTGTTGTTGAGTTTGTGCCACTGCCTCGGTCATGATCAATTGCTTAGGAAATGTGATTTGAAGAACTCCATTTTTGAATGAGGCTTTGATGTCACCAATTTTTCCTGATTTTGGAAAACCAATTTCATATTGAAAGGATTTCACGATACCCTCCTCATCAAGACTACGTTTTCCACCAATTTGTAGGACTCCTTGTGGTAGTAGACGAACGTACAAATCTTTCTTTTTGAAACCTATATATGTGAAAACAAATTGAAACAAAAATATAATAACAACAGTGCAAATTAATCTCAAATCTTGTATTTTGCGTACTTCAAGGCTCATCTAAATAGTAAAATCAACTAAAATATAATTACCTGGAAGGTAAATCTTTAGAGTCTCCTCTACTAAAGGATGAAAACTTATTATGCGATAATTAGGTGCACTTCTAATTCCATCCATAGACATAGATGTTTCTCCTCACTTTGAGGCCTTTGAGGCCATTTATGAAACCAACCTTATAGAGCAATGGCGATGATATCTTTAGAATGATAAAGAATGAAACTATTCTAGTTATCTAATCTCCTTTTATATGATAAAAATATGGTGCCTTTTTAATTCAAAGTATCTTTATATAGCTAAGCTACTTTTAGAGTCATTCTTTGTTAAGTAGAGCATTCTTTACATGAAAGAAAAGAAGATTAATTTCTTTGTTCTTTTGACATTATAAGTGTGGCTAGGCATTGTATATATTCTTTGTGTATTATATTAATTTTCCTAAACTATTTTCAATACTTTCCTAAACTAGTCCAACTTACTTACTCTTCTCATTATAAAAATTTATATACCATGAAAGCGACATAGTAAATTATTAGGGCTGGCAATTTGGGTCATGAAACGATTAACACGACACGTAATAAACATGTCGTGGGTTTGGCTTAAGTGGGTATGGATCATAAACATGTTAACACGTTTATGTTAATAAACGAGTTATCAACATGTCAACATGCTTAACTCGTTTATGACTCATTTAACACGACTAAAGAATAATGTATAAATAATAAATAGATTAAAATTCACCCATTTGAATGCATGTTAATAGCATGATTTATTTATTTTATTTAAAGACATCTTTTATCATATTTTATTTTATATTTGAGAGGAAATATTCATTTTACTTTTAATATATTATTTATGTTTTAGATTTTATTAATAATTATTTATTAAGAAAAATAAAACTTTTCACCAAAGTAAAATTTAGATATTTTTTTTAAATGATTCTTATAATTTTGTTAATGTTATTATTACGAGTCATTTTTGCTTTATTATTAAGAGTAATAAAGACTTGAATGAAAAAGTAAAATAAAACTAACGACTATATACAACCGCATTATATTTTATTAGTTATTTTAATATGTTTGTTCGAATTTAATCATTTAGATATATTTTAAAAAGTAGTAACCAAATTATAAAAGTTTAAATAAAATAAAATTTTTAAATACAATATTTAATAAATGGGTGACATGAATACACGATATGTTTAACACGACCCACTTAGACACGAAAACGATTAACACGATTAATAAATGTGTCATATAATGAGTTTGCATTATATGGGTCATGAATTGTTTATGACACAACACATTTACGACTCACCGACACGAATTGCCACCCCTATCAATTATAGTAGGAGTGAGAATAGTTGCTCCATTGCACATATCTACTAATTAAGTACCAGTTAATGAAATCCTATTAAAATTCATTTACAAAAACCACTAATTGAAAGAGGGTTAGTGAATTTATTTGAAAGTTCAATTCTAGGCAGTCAGCACATATGACTACATTGACGAATTTATTTAATTGAGCTCTCTTAAGATTATCTGAAAAATATCATAACATGTAAATTGTGAGATATCCCCTATATATCTCAGGCTTACTTCAACAGGCAATAGTTATTAAGTTAACTAATTAATTAATGACTACACTGATCACTTAAGTATATATCTTAGTTCTAATAAGTGAAATTGTGCATTTGCCAAACAATTTAAATTCGGAGTGCATTGCAAATTTGCAATGGTGGAAACAATTAAAACAGTAATCCATCACTAACTTCTTCTTTTTTCCTTCTCATTGGATCACTTTTTCCATGGTGCATTTGTTGTTCCTATATGTGTTAATTAATTAAAGTTTGGCATACATAAATAAGGCACAGTGGCACACCTTTTTTTTTTTTTTCTTCTATTGTCAGCTATTTTTTTCTTTTTAATTTTTGGTGAGATTTTATTCTGCTTTTTCAGCATAGACAAATATATAATTTACTAATTTTACTTTTTTTTGGATTTCTTACCTAACATGAAAAGCACCAACTTCACCAACTAATTTATTACGTTCGGGCATTATCAAGCTTCATATGAGAGGAGAATTCTAACCCAATTTTTCTACTAGCTAGACTCAAATTTGAGATCTCACTTAAGGAGAACCGAGTTGCTTACATTCAAACTAACCGATTGCATGTAACTTGACATTCTAGTATTATATATATCACACTCAAGTTTAATTAGTTGCATTTACCTAAAAATGTATTGTTAATTAGTTGCATTTTACCTAACAATGTATTGTTGCAATAATTCGGATCCACCAATTGCTCACTTCTTCTTTTTTTTTTTTTTTTTTTTTGGTGATATACTCACTTGTTCATTAAGATTGCACGGTCGAACTTTCTAAACGACTACTTATACATCTTTGATTCTTTGTCCTAATTATAAATACACAAAAAAATAATACTCCTAATCTCACTAAAGTTTTCAAAACGTATATGGTGATATGAACGAGACATTACTTATCATAAGTCGAGAATCTAGAAAGTTGAATTGACTCCAATTAAAAGTCACAAAAAAATGAAATAAAAAAATTATTAATAAAGTTCACCTATCAGAATCCGTATGAACTCTGGAATGTTATATTATCTTACCAAGTTGGTAATGAACTTGGATTAGATCCGTAATACAATAACATTTGACCTAAATATCAACGTTAGATCTAAAATATAAATTCCAAACCCTTGAACTATAATTATAAAACCTTTAAATTTTTTTAACTATCTACCCTTCTTAGTTGTTACTGTTGTTGTTGTCGTGTCATTTATGGTAATTCCAGAAGAGTAAAAACTCTTTACCGCAGTAGCAACTTTCTTTGATAGGAGAGGAGTTTCACTGAACGCGCACATCCCATTCTCCAATCCCACCAAATCAACGAAGCCCTCAATCGATCGAAGCGTCACTCACCGATTTCGATTCGTTATCCATTCAGGGTACGCATCAAAACTTCAAATCTCTTCATCTTCTGTCATTTTTTTCTGGGTTTGCTGTTTGATTGATTGTTCGAAATCTTTCAATTCACTGTTTATTTTGTCAATCGCTTTATGGGTTTTCATCAGACCGCAAATCTCGACATGGGTTCTGTAGTTTTTGATCAATCTCGTTGTTGTGCAATACTTTGATGTGTAGAGGATTTTGGGTTTTTGTTTTTGTTAGGTTTGGTTTTTGGGTTCTGAAGAGTTTTGTTGGATTCTTTGTGGAGATTGATGGGGAAGAAGATTAAAAAGAAGGGAAGAAACCCTCAAAAGGAGAGACGGGTTTCGCATAGTCATGTCGAAATTGCTCCAAAGAGTGAAAATACAGAAGGTGAGATTGGGGATAGTGTAGTTATGGAAGTGAAAGAGAGAAAAGGGTGTGCCCATGTTGAAAAGGGTGTTGATTTGAGTGTAATCGCGTCGAAAATCGGCTCATTGGAGTCTGTTAAGTGTGAGGATTGTAGAGTAGGCGCTCGCGATAGAAGGGAAAGTAAAGGAAGAGGTAAGCATGGAAAGAAGAAAGGTGCAAGTGGAGGGGGAGACTCCAAATCTGTATGGATTTGTTTGGAATGCGGACATTTGGCTTGTGGAGGCGTCGGGCTACCTACAACGGTGCAAAGTCATTCCCTTAGACACTCGCGGCAATTTCGTCACCCTTGTGTGATTCAGTACGACAATCCGCTTCTTCGTTGGTGTTTCCCGTGCAATTCACTCATTCCGAGTGGGAAAACAGAAGAGGAAGGAGAGCACAAAGACATATTCTCGGATGTTGTAAAATTGATTAAAGGGCATTCTTCGGAAGGGCCTTCAGTTGACGTGGAGACTATTTGGTTTGAAAACGAAACTGCTGGAGAAGTCACAAAGACTGAAAATGGTGAAATGGAAGTTCTTGATGGAAAAGGTGTTCGTGTGGTAAAAGGCATTATGAATCTCGGCAACACTTGCTTCTTTAACTCCGTTCTGCAAAACATTCTTTCGATAGATCTATTACGTGATTATTTCATCAAGTTGGATCATTTTGTTGGGCCTATGACTATGGCTCTCAAAAAACTTTTCGGTGAAACAAGTGCTGAAGCCAATACAAGAAGCTCACTAAATCCACATAATTTGCTCGAGTCCATTTGTGCAAAGGCCCGTCAGTTTAAGGGATACCAGCAGCAGGACAGCCATGAATTGCTTCGATACTTGCTTGATGGGCTGCATACTGAAGAAGTAGGTGCAAGAAAAGCGCTTGCTTCTTCTGATGAAGATAGCAATGCCTCAAATGTGCGTCCGACTATGGTGGATGCAATATTTGGAGGGCAACTTTCGAGTACTGTATGTTGTGTTGTATGTGGGCATTCTTCTGTTGTGTATGAGCCCTTTCTAGACCTATCGCTGTCTCTGCCAACAAAGAAATCCCTATCTAAAAAGGCGCAGCCAGTTACTCGATCCAAGAAAGCAAAGCCACAAGTAAAAAAGGAGATTAATAAAGGTGGAAAGGCTCGGTTAAAGGGGAAAGCTGATATCACTCCAGTGTTAGTTCAATG
This sequence comes from Stephania yunnanensis, assembly GCA_039657365.1. NCBI lineage: Eukaryota > Viridiplantae > Streptophyta > Magnoliopsida > Ranunculales > Menispermaceae > Stephania > Stephania yunnanensis. The sequence continues at coordinate 9,759,281 of CM077582.1, forward strand.
TGCAACCGGCTCAGCGGAAAGTGAAAACTCGCTTTGCCAGCCACCCTCGTCTGCGGTTGTTAAGGAAGATGCAGCAGGTTCATATGAGGGATTTTGGTTGGATTTTTGTCAGGGTGAAGCATCCATAGGCATTGATTCAGATTCTCAAAATTGTGGCATATCAGTTAATCCCAATTCGGGAAACAAGGTAGAAATCTTACCAGACAACCTCGACTCACGGAGTCAGGCTAGCTCTCCAAAAGGGGAACCAAAACCAGACTTAATTGCTTCTTGGGACAACTCTTTTGAGGAAGAGGTGCCTTTGCAGGTTAAAGATTTTGAAGTTCTTTTACTACCTTATACAGAGGAAAGTTTGACAACTGAAGTCACAAACATAGATGATGGAGCCTCCTCATCTGTTGTTGGTTGTGGACAGGGTACGGTAGATTTTGATGGCTTTGGAGACTTATTTAATGAACCTGAGGTTGCTTCTACCTCCAATACAGAAACATGGCTTCATGATAAGACCAATCTGGACGATGATGTGATGGGAATGGTTGCTTCAACTGTCAAGAGTAGTGATTCTGATCCTGATGAAGTTGATGACAGAGATGCCCCAGTTTCAATAAATAGTTGTCTGGTTCATTTCACAAAACCAGAACTTCTGATGAATGAGCATGCTTGGCATTGTGAGAATTGTTCTAAGATTTTACAGCAAGAGATGGAAAGAAGAAAGACCATCGTGAGAGCTCAGATAAATGGGGACCAGTGTAGAAATGCAACTGCTTCATTGCACTCAGAGAGCATATCAACTGAACGCACAAATTTGGTTAATGGCATGCATAAAGGTCCACTAGTTGATGCTGATAAATTTGATTGTCCACTTGATGTAAACCCAGTAGTTGAAATCAGATTTTCTGACGATGAGATGAATCCAGAATTCTCAGAGACAATGTCTAATTGTCTGCCAAAAGTTTCTGACAACGAAAAGGGTGTGCTGCCAGGTTATGCTTTGCTGGAGGAATCTGGTAGCCAAGTTAGATTTTGTGATCAAGGTGGTGATATTTGTGATGAAGAAGAGCCATACACTGTTGGAAGGAAAGTTGATCAGGTAGAAAGATCAATTAGGATTCAGGAATTCATTGAATCTAATGAGACAAAGGATGCAAAATCCAATTACGTGGAGGTCTTGAGGGATGCAACGAAAAGGATTCTAATCAATAGTGCACCAAAAATTTTGACTATCCATCTAAAAAGATTTAGCCAAGATCCTCGTGGTCATCGTTTGAGTAAGTTGAGCGGTCACGTTGGTTTTTATGAGACACTTAATCTTAGGCCACACATGGACCCCAGGTGAGTCTCCTACTTTTCTTCGGTGTACATTTCATTTTTAGATTTTTTTTTTTTTTTTGCATTTTGTTAATTTCTTTTATGAGCTTTCCGAAATAATTTGTGTGCTGCCCCATACTGCAAAGCTCTATATGCGTGCCTTTCTAGGAGTAGGTATTCAATTTTTATTGTACATCTCTTGATAGGATTGTTGTTTACCCTGATTCGTAGTGTTGCTAAAATGGGTGATTGATAATGATTATACTGTGTCCTCATTCTGCTCTATTGCACTATTGCAGCGCATTGTGTTTCTGTTATATCTTATTTGGTTGGTTGTTTTTTTACCACCTTTGTTACACCTGACGACCACGTAATTAGAACTATTAGTAGGTCTGAATGTCCAAATCTGGTTTGCTTATGTAGTTGTGAATAAGAAAGAAACGTTAGAACAACAACAACATAGCCTCAATCCCAAATTAGTTGGGTCGAAAGAAACTGTTAGAAGTTCATGAAAAATCTGACATATTTGTCCTTCCATCTTCTATTGGATATCTTCAGACAGATATCAGATAAGGTCCGATTTCCTCTGAAAAGGGGAAGCTCTCATTTTTTCTCATTCTTGATCTTTACTCGTTGCCACCTTGTGACTGCATAAGAACATATTGAGAGGAGCCATCTTTTAGGAGTATCTTCAATTCTAGGCAACAAGTTGTTTATTCAGTTCTTACTCAACTAATTTCTTTCCTACTATGGTTCTTCAAGACGTGAGCATGCATATCCAGTACATTGGAAAAATAGAGCTGTTCAAATAACAGCATACTGGCCTTTGGTCGTACTTGTTAGCATAGAGTAAACTTCTTTCTCACAAAGAGCTCATAATTATTATATTTCCTTGTTCGGCTTCCACTTTGCTAGTATTGTTAAACATACAAATAGCATTTAAAGTTGATGGGAATGTTGACTTGTGTGTTGGGAGAAGAATTTGAAAAGAAGCGTATAACTTAGAATTGAAAGAGACTCGAGGTTGTTCATAATGAAGATTAGCATGAGCATAGTAACATACTGTCATCATGAAACCTGCATCAATATCTTTTATTTCACATAATCTCCTCTCTTGCTGAGTCCTACCATTTTATGGAGCATTGCTGGTATTGTTGTTTCTTCATTTTAATAATTATTAGCTGTCCATATTCCATAGAGAGGCCCTAAGACCTGCTACCATCCCAAACTATTATATCACATAATCTCAGATTCTCAAGCAATGTCTTTTCTACGTGAAGAATCAAATATTGTATTCAAATTCTTAATATTTAATCAATTAATATGGTGTAACAGACATAAACATTGACCTGCTAAGAAAAACATAAATGCTGACTAAAACATGTTAAAACACTTGCAATGAAGCATAATAGACTAGTATTTCCCAGTGTACTTTGTGCATCTTCAAAAGATTAAGCTTTTACCATTTTGAGGGCATCTTAGTAAAAAGATTGCCAGGCAACAGAGTGTTATTTACCATTATCCTTTGAGAAGTGGTCCAATTTGATTGTCTAAAATTATAACATGCAATAAGCTTGCGTTGATTTGGGAGAGATACAAGCCCAGCTGGAGAAGTCCCAACTGTCCAAGTAAATAGAACAGCATCTTGTGTGATCAATAAGAACGAAAATAAAATTTAACTACTCTCTCAAAAAGTAACATATAACTATCTAAAATAGCTACATGAGAACCTGGATGTCATATGGACAGCTTAGAAATATCATGCATTACTTGGAGAAAGCATTGTTGGCGAAGTGGTAGTAGAATTGATTAAACACTGATCTTTAGTTGAATGTAAATTAGACAACTTTGGCAGCTTTGTCCTATGTGTAGCAATATGATTAAGTGATGAATAACCTTGGAAGGTTGAGGCATAAATGGATAACTGAAGGATAGAACCCACTTGTGTAACGCTTAATTTTTCTTAGGTTATTTTGGTCATTTACCTCAAATTATTATTTTTGTACGTCCACCTTAACCATTAAGTTAGGTGTGACAAGGTCTAAGGATTTGGTATTCGTAGATTTAGACAATTTAATGCCAAAAAAAGTAAATTTTATGATGACAAAGTAAAAGTCGCACAAAATTTTGAAAAATTAAAATAAGGAGTCAACCACACAATAATAAGTTATGTAAGTCACTATTAAATAGGAAGTGACTGGAGATAGAGTTGGTCCGAGATTTATACAAATTTTGTATGGAGTCAAACTAGACTTGTAGGGGCTTGGTAGCAAATGGAAATCACAGTGTGGGAAGCACCTATAGTTACAACCTAATGAAGTAACACAAAAATTTAAGAATTGTATTGACTTTTGTATGTGCTGCTGAAATTCTTATGGTTATCAGTTAAAAGCATTTATTAACTTGGTTAGGTTTTTGGAACTTTATCGGAAGGGGAACTGGGTTAATTGAAAAATATAATACAACAAATCCAAGGTACAATACAAGATCAGTCGTTTAATGGTAGAGAGCAGAGTAAGGTTCAGTTTATGATTTTTTCTGAGTTCTGTGTGGAGTTTGAAGCTGGGATTTCTAAGTGATGATTCAGTGGATCAAGATCATCATTTAAATCTTGAGAATTTCCTGATTTGTTGACTAAACAACAACAATAAACAACAACATAGCCTCAGTCCCAAATTAACTACATGGATCAAACTTTTCCATTGTGCACAATTAAGTGCAATTGATGGTGAGCTTTGCAAACCATTCAAATCCCTCTTAATTAATGCATCCCAAGTTAACTTTGGTCTGCCCCTACCTCGTCGAATTTCTACAGTTTCTATTGAGTCAAGTTTTCTAGTTGGAGCATTTGTAGGCTGTCTTTGCGGGTGACCAAACCATCGCAACCGCCCTTCCCTAATCTTTGTATCAATTGGTGCTACTCCTACTTGTCTTTGAATTTCTATATTTTGTATTCTATCTTTACGAGTTTTACCACACATCCACCTAAGCATCCTCATTTCTACCACGTTCATTTTATGTAATTGTTGTTGCTTTACCGCCAAACATTGACTTCCATAGAGCATAGCTGGCTTAATTGCGGTCCTATAAAATTTTCCTTTTAACTTAGTAGGAACATTTCGATCACAATTTACCTCTGTTGCACTCCGCCATTTTTTCCATCAAGCTTGAATTCTATGTGTGACATCATTTTCAATGTTACCATCATTTTGTATGATTGATCCTAGGTATCTAAAGTGGTTTACCTTAGGAACTTCTATTTTCCCTAATTTTACCACTCCGTCATCTCGATGTCTAGTGTTTCTAAACTCACAGTGCATGTATTCGGTTTTCGTCCTACTCAACTTAAAGCCTTTAGATTCTAATGTATTCCTCCAGAGTTCTAATTTCCTATTCACTACATCTTTAGTTTCATCCACTAAGACAATATCATCTGCAAATAGCATACACTATGGTATATCCTCTTGAATATGTCTAGTTAGTTCATCCATAACTAAAGTAAATAGATATGAGCTTAAAGCCGATCTTTGATGTAGTCCTATCGTAATGGGAAATTCTTTTGTAGCTCCTCCAAATGTCTTTATACTCGTTACTACTCCATCATACATATCCTTAATAGTGTCTATGTATCTAGCATGCACTCTTTTTCTTTCTAGAACTCACCAAAGAACATCTCTAGGGACCCTATCATATGCTTTTTCTAAATCTACGAATACCATATGAAGATCTTTTTTCTTTTCTCTATATTTTTCTAACAATCTTCTTACAAGGAAAACCGCCTCCATAGTTGACCTCCCAGACATGAAACCAAATTGGTTATCTGATATTGTTGTTTCTCTCCTTAGCCTATTGTCAATTATCCTCTCCCAAAGTTTCATAGTGTGACTCATAATATAATTCCCTAGTAGTTTGAGCAACTTTGAATATCTTCTTTGTTTTTGAAGATTGGCACAAGCGTGCTTCTTCTCTAATCCATTGGCATCCGTTTTGATTTTAAAATTTTATTGAAAAGTTTTATTAACCAAGTCAATCCAATTTCTCCTAAGCATTTCCAAACCTCTATGGGTATTTCATCTGGGCCACATGCTTTCCCCATTTTCATTCTTTTTATTCCTTCTTTAACTTCTACAATTCTAATATTGCGTGTATAGTTTACATTTCTTTCTTGGTGTGGGTTTTCATCTATTATAGTATCAACTTGGTCATCATTAAATAAACTATCGAAGTAACTTCTCCATCTCTCCTTAATGTCCTCCTCGCGCGTTAAAACATTTTGATTTTCGTCCTTAATACATCTTACATGACTTAGGTCTTGTTTCTTTTTATCTCTTAATTTGGCTAGCCTATATATATATTTTTCGCCATCTCTATTGCTTAACCTTGTATATAGATCTTCCATGAAATTTGATCTTCCATGAAATTTGTTTTAACTTGACTAACTACTTTTTTAGGAGCATGGACCCCAAGAATGTAAGTAAGCAAGGTCACAAAGAAAGCAATTCTTGGCTAAATATCCCTTCAACGTCATTTTATCGAACACTTGTTGCTCACTGTGATGGACGACAAGACCATAGAGAAACAAATAGCCAAAGGGGTGGGCATTGGGGATGGGAGACCATGCTAGGATCCATATCAATCATATGGCATGAAGTTGAGCGAAACATGGCAGAAGATGTGCCATCAATGAGAGCAGTAACGACACTTAACCACCAGCCCACATGAAGGTGCCCCCTAGCCGTCGATGTTCAAGAACATTTTAGCAAACAAGTCAACTACGATATGAAGAAAGTCACATACCGAATAATAGCCTTTGTGAACACCCACAAAGTGAAACCCCTCAAACTAATTTGATAGAACCCCATGGATGCATCGAGGTGGTATACATGGCCATTAATGTTGACAAAGGGAATCAACAATATCATAGCTCTCCTAAAAAGAATGGCATCCATGAATGGAACGACATCGGGCTCCCACGCGTCCATAAGCAGCAACCGCAATTGATCAACATTCCAAGTTACATGTTCAACAAAAACAACAACCCCTACACGGACAGCATCGCCATCGATACTCTGCCACTATTGAGCCATTCTTTCAAAAGTTGAAAAGAACTCATATGCCCTATAATGATCCTCAAGAAGCATACAACCCAACTGGACCAACAACTTTAAATGAGATGAGAGTACACCTATCAAGAGTAATCCAATGGTCAAAGTAGAAACACATATAGTCTTGAGTTATGTACAAGAACACAAGGGCTGTGACAGAGACATTGATCTGATAGTATTTTTCCCATTTGATTTCCATGAAAACTTTATCGTTCAAAATCAACTTTCTTCTCCAAAGGTAACGAAACAAATGGAAAGCCATTCCAATTGACAACATCGTCAAAGCTTTGTCCAACAACATAGAAGGTCGGGAAGATGGCTAAGGAGGCGGATCTAGGGAAGCAAATTGATAACTCTGACACACGCGGAGTGAACCAATCTCAACGAACAACACACACTCGCAGAACAAGAGGACCCTATCTCACACCGTCCTCTCAACCACGCCCAATAAAAATGGAACTTTCAGCCTAGACGATTGGAAATCATGAATGGTTTGTGAATTGCAAGCAAAAACAAACATTTTCTTCAAAAATGGATCAACGAAGGAGAGAACAAAATGCATGCCAAAATTAACTAGTAGTGGATTGGTTGAAGTTGCATAGGAGGGCACTAGGTTTGGAAGAAAATTCGTGGTAGTAAACAGATTGGTGGTGGTGGTGGTGGTGGTGGTGGTGGAAAAGGGAATGGATCTGTCCCTGAGGCACTCAGATTGTCCTCCAACATCATCGGACCTATTGAATTTGGGCGCTTAACTCCATAGGATTCCTTGATCGGTTGAATGCCTAATCCCTTCTTCAATTTAACAAGAGATTGAAGGGCCGGCTCTTGATTTGTAGCACCAACTAGATCTTTGACTTCACCTCAGATCGAGGTCGAGGGAATGTTTCTTGAACTCGGACGCCATCGGATCTGACAGAACTGAAACTATTGTGTCGCTAAATGCTCCGATTTGTTGTTCTCTGGAGTTTGTTGAAGCGATCTCAAGATGTTGACAGAAGAGTTCATGGCACCTTCGAGTCAAGCCTCTGATTGTCGTCTTCACTTCTGATCTGAGCTCCTCAATCGATGCCTCAATAGATGAAATCCTCTTCACCTCTTCAATTCGATTCATCCGAGCTTCCATCCTATCCAATCGAGTTTCCATCTTTGACGTATTCTTTGATACTAATGATAGAGTATCAATATTGATTGATTGATTGATTGAGAGTTCACAACGATTACAAGAACACAAAAGTAACCCTAGAGAAGTGTTTTAAAACTCTCTCAACCTAAACTCCTAATAGTTCCTCAAATTACATTCAATTTCCAAGATGTCCAAACCAACTAGCTCACCCCTATTTTTAATGTGCCCCCTCTAACTAACTTTATGTCTTTGTATGTGGGATCTTATCATAGTCTTTACAAATCAATTCTACCGCAAAATGGTAGTTAGAGCTTGTCCTCTCAATTGTTTGTGTACCTCTTCAATCCATCATCTTCTTTGTTGGAACCTCCTCTATTATTTCTTTTATTAAAAAAGATGTCCAACCTTCCACTACGGCTGATAAGAGCACAATTAGGATGGTATGGAGCAATTGACACGCTAATCTCAGTGCGGAGAATCTTGGTGAAGATTTCTTGAAATGATAAGATTTTTAAAGTAGGGAGAATCTAGGACTTCAATTTGTCATTTTTTTTTTAGACGAAGACCAACTAAGGACTCTTCTGAGCTATTTGCTCTTGCTAATTTTGCTGAACTTACATCAGAACTAAATAGGCAATAAGACATTAACTTCGTCATATGTTTTTTTGACATGTGTATGGTAAGCTGTAAGAGATTGATCATGTTGTTCCACACACTAAAAGTTCCTTTATACTTTACAAATTTGGGAAATATTTTTTTTCTTTATGGTTTAGGGTTTAGGAACATCATCTTTCAACCATGCTCGCCTTGCATTATCACTAGGAGGATCATTAGTTGACAATGCTTCTTAGATAATCTCGAATAGTCCTTCTACAAGCAATGAAGTTGGTCCGTTGAGATTATTATGACAGCAAAAAATTTATGCCTCATACCCAAATTAGTTGGGATCAGCTATTTGGGTCATATGTTTCCATTCGACTCTAATTAATGTTGTCGATGAAGTGGCTTAGTAATCTCTTGACTCTTCTTTTATTAATAATCTATCCCAAGTTATCTTAGGTCATCATTTTTCCTTTTAAATTCCTTCGATCTCTAGCGAGTCAATTTTTCTAACTTGGGCATTCATAAGTCATCTTTGGATGTGTCCAAACTCCAAGCCACTACAATTGGCCCTGTCTCTTGTTGGTTTTGTTTTTGTTTTCCCTGTATTGGCACTATCCCTTGCTTTTCTTATGAGTTTTTCTATACATCCGCCAAATCATCCTGATCATGGCTACTGACTAGAGCAGAATGCACTTGCAAAAACTGATTGCTCCCTTGGGTAACTCTTGAGTTACCTTAATAACTAAAAAATGAGAAAAAATGTTGCTCTGATACAGTGATACCATCTCAAAAAGAGAAAACAAATTTGGTGGCAAGTTTACAAATGCATACCTGTGATTTTATGATAAAAAGTTAGAATCATAACTTCCTATAATCAAGCACAAAAGGACAGGTATATATGTGTATGATACCATACGTATGGTGCATCCTATTATCTTCCCATATTGCTTTGTCTTATTTTGCTATACCTTCCTAATTTATTGTTTCTCTAAACAATTTATTATTATTATTTTTATTTTCTTAAAGTTAAATAAACGGATCCTAACCTTGTTCGGTCAATTAGACCTGAACCTGAATCCCATATTAGTCGGGTTCAGCTGCATGAAATTATTAGTCAAACTCTTCCAGTCAGCTTGAGTGAATGCAGTTGATGATATGCTTACTTAGTTCTTTAATTCTTTCAACACTAATATAGAATCTCTGCCACATTCCTCTTTCCCAATGTAGCACCCACAGCTGTGAAAAGGCTCTAATCTAGGATCAATGTAAGGAAAATGGATATTGCAACTCATTGAGAAGAAAATTGATCTATGGCTTTTTAATTTGTATCTTTGAGCTTTATTCAACTGCTAGATTTATCATCTATTTTGGAACTTCTAAAGGAAAAGGATTAAGTGATTACTTGTTAAGAGGTGCTCGGGATATTGGTAAGTACTGCTTAGAGTGGAAGCCCATATGTCACCTCGAGTCATGTAATACACGCATCTTGAGGCAATCAAAGGGATCCCATCTGTTCTGTACTTATTCAGTACCCTTGGAACTTTCAGTTTTGGTAGGCAGTGGCACAAAATGAATGTGATGCACAATGTAGGCTAAAGAGGAAATTTTCCATTGTTACTTAGTGTTGGTCAAATCTTGTGACCTTTTTGCTTCTTTTTTTTTTTTGCTAGATGCAATCTATCTAATGCTGTCCTAAAAACCGTTTACTGTACTGCGACTAATTTTAACTTCAAATCTTTTATCTGTTGCAGTTCGAAAGATACTAGTGGTTGCAGTTATCTCCTAGTTGGGGTTGTGGTGCACTCCGGCTCCATGAGTGGAGGCCACTATGTTGCATATATTAGAGGTGCCAAATGCAAAGGAAAGACTGAGAATGAAGATGTAAAGAGTACGTGGTTCTACGCCAGCGATTCACATGTGCGTGAGGTTTCGCTTGCTGAAGTTCTCAGTTGTGAGGCATATTTGTTGTTTTATGAAAAGGTTTCATTTCCATAGTTTCAGTGTCACAAATACAAGGTTTATTCGGCGGTAAGAAAATCGAAGGTTCGAGTTACAAAGGGGAAGAGAAGAGGTAAGGATTTAGATGTCGAGGAAGGACATGTAACAGATTGTTCTGCTGACATCAAGGTGAGATGATTTGTTGTTTTTTTATTTTGTTTTAATACTTTCTTTTTGGGGGTTTTGGGTGTTGCCCCACTTGATAAAGGAAGAAAAGGTGTTATCAATCAAATATATACAAGATATGCGATTTTGCGCTATGGGTTTCGAGAGAGAATACCCATTTTTCATGTATCATTACAATTCTAATTTTTGACCCTTAATATTCATGAAGTTGAAATTCTTGTTAAATGTCTCATGTTTGCCATTTCTTGCTTTGCACTTGTTGAAATTTGGGATTTCATAGACATACAGAATCTGGGTTTTAAGCATCTTGAATTGTTGAAGAACTACAGGTGCATGATAAAGTAATTTTAGTTAACAGGGAATGATGTATATCAATTATCGTGTCGAACTAAAATGCGTTTATTTTGTATGGTTTCGCATTCAAAAAGCCCATAAAAGTGTCCAAGTCTGGATTATGGATTTGTGTTTTATTTTTGTTGAAGGCATACTGATCTCTGAGACCATGAAAATGAGGCACATTTTTTTCTTAGTTGAACAAAAAAAGGAAATACTGGATCCTAACAAGATTCTCTCGTTTTTTTTTGGCAAATAGTATCATTTGGTCCTAAATTTTATTGTTTTTCTTTGATTTGGTTCTCAAACTTTCGACACTTCACTTTTGGTATTTAAATTTTATTTTTCTCTACTTTTGATCTTTTTGTTAAGTTTAGAGAGTAGCGAATATTAACGAATTGGTTCACAAATGATTTTTTTGATTGATGAACAGTTGTGAATTGCTAGTGAAGAGTTTTGTTAGTGTATCTCCTTCAAATTTGACAAACATACCAAAATTAGAAGGAAATGAAAGTTCAAGGATCACAAGTGAATTGATGAAAGTTTGAAAATTAAATTAACAAAAGCTTGAAAGTTTAGGACCAAATCATACTTCATGCCTTTTTGGTGGTTAGAAGTTTGTCTTCTAGTGCTCCAGTCCGGATTCAAAATTTTTTTCTCAAATATCACAATTAATGAAGGAATACAAAAACTGACCATTTATAAGAATACTTCAATGTGGCACACTACGATATGTTACTACTTTAGTATTGTAGAGATCTGAAGTTACTATTAAAGTATATTTATGACTTTAAGACCTGAATTAAACAATATTCTTGAATAAATTACGTAGAGGTCAATAAAGAGTTTTGAAAGAAGGCAATCTTGCCTCTTAAAATTGAGCTAGGGTATATAGAGGCCTTGTTTGATATGTGAGTGAGATATCATCTAACTTACACTACCTCCCCCATAAAGAGATATCTCACATGAGTTTAATAGACAAAAATACCCTTCACAAATCATATTTTACTCAAGTCCATCACAAATATTTTTTGTTTAAAAAATATGTTTGAATGACATTTATGTCAATTCTCACATTTAATTATTTTTAAAATTTGCTACATTTTCTATAAGTTTAAAGTTCAACCAAACATGAAATATGAACTTACACTATGAATTAACTTTCCATGGAGTTATCTTCACTCGCACTGTAAAGTTGGCAACAACGAACCACACAAAGCCAAAGTCAAATTTAAGGTCATTGACTCGCTCAACAACTTAATAAAAATATGAAACCCTCTCTTACATTGATATAACTCCAGGTCTTCCTCTTTAATGCAAGAAGAGCTACTTTCCAACTACCTACATAATTAAGGCGAAACAAAAGAACCAAAAAAAATGTCTACATTATTACTTTCAACCAAAAAGTTGTTAGTACATCCCTTGTTCTTCTAACCATGAGTGTTATTTAAGAACATTCCCTTCTTATTTTACATGGGATTCCCTATAATTGAAAACACTCAAATTGCACCCTTGTTTTTAAGCAGGGTGTACCATATGAAAGTTGCATTTTTTTTTTCTATAACATTCTTCATATTGATAACTTGGTCATTTGCGTAAATCGATGCATAAATTCAAAAAAGGAAGACAGACACATGTACCTACTAATTGTTCTCTTGAGCATCTAAAAATAGTATTAAGTTCAAATTTTCTAATTTTTTTAGACTTCCCCTCATAATGCTTAGGGGCAAGCAAACCTAGACATCATAGCATCACAAAAAAAAACTGAATATACTTACAATTTAAAAAAAACACACACACACACACACAATGTTTTGTAGAATTGCATAAATAACTTTTTCATTTTTGTTGGGAGTTTATAAAATGTGATTTTTGAGGGGCCTAAAGAATCACCCTAATTAAAAGATATCAAGAATCTCCAAAATATAGCCATTACAAAGAGGGCAGTTCCCTCTAGTGACCCAAAGCTCCCTAGAACACAGCCTACAAAATGTGTGCCCACACGGTATAAAAGCAGCCCCCTTGTGCCGTACCATACACACGCAGCACACGCACTCCCGTACTCCTTCCCGTCCTCCCACCGCCACGTCATCCCCTCCCTCCACGTCCTCCCCCTCCTCCTCCTCCTCCCCCCCCCTACCGTCCTCCTCTCCTGTGGGCCCCACTTCGGGGCCCACGTCCCTCCGCTCCAGCAGCGACATCAGCGACACTCTCGGCCCTTCCGCCGCCGCGCTCGGCGGCGCCACCACCTCGTTACCGCCGTCCTCCGCCGCGTCCTCCCCGTGCCGCTGCCGCTGCTCCTCCCGCTCCGCCTCCAGCGCCGCCGACAGCCGCATCGCCACCGGCTCCGGCCGGTACTCCGCCACGATCGGCGCCCTGGCGTCCACATCCGACGTGTTCTCCGGCGGGATCAGAACCGGGATGGCGTCTGAGGAGGACCCACCACTCACATCAGCGCCGCCGGCTTGGGCGGATACAGACCTCGAGATATGGTGAATCTGGTGGGCCACGGCGGAGAACGCGGCGGCGCCGGAGGACGATGCGTCCGCGGCGGCGGCGGCCTCGCGGCGGTGGCGGAGGAGGTCCCGGAAGATCTTCCACGACTTTTTGTTTTGTTGGTTGTGGTGGTGGTGGACGAGGCCGCCGTAGACGGTGGCGGAGGCGGCCTGCTCCTCCTTGATGATATCCAAGAGCGTCCTGGTGGCGGCGGCGGAGGTGCGGCGGTGCTGGTGGCCCTCGCCGCTGAGGACCGCCGCGAGAGTGAGCCCCGCGAGGGTGTTCCGGCCGTCGTGGAGGGCGGAAGAGTCCACCATCATGTGCTGGGAAAGCGTCGGCCTCCGCCGCCCACTCACCTCCATTCAACAACTACAACTATTATATATATCAAAATCAAAATCCTCAAAAACGAGAGCGAGAATTTGAAATCCAACAACCACCCACCATCAAATCGATGATGATTTACAACACCCAGTTTTCAAAATTTGATCTTTCTCTGGATTTGAAGTGTTGGAATCTTATCAATGTTATAACAAGAGAGATGAATGGCGTGCTTGGAATCTGAATTTTGTTTTTGATGGATTGAATCTGGGAGAAGTTGAAAATTGGAAGGAAGATCGAGAATGGAGGGAGTCCAGTCCTTTTGGAAGGATCGGCATTTCCGTGCTTCGAGGCCCTTCGCTTTTATTTCTGAATTTTGGATTTGTTTAACGAATTCCCAAAATGCCCTTAGAATAATTATTACTATTTGCCAATCAAAATTTTCAACGGAGAGAGAAGCGCATTGGATCCCGCATACACGGCAACCTACGTGTCAGTGTGCTACGACGACGATGTCTTTTTAGTTCAGCTTTCTTCACATTACATTATTTGTCCCTAGTTAGAAAACTCACCAGTGATTTTGAGTCTTTTGACTATTTGTTCGCTTATCTTATTATAGTAACTTTTTTTTTTTTTTTTTTCTGTTATGGAATATGGATCACCATGCATGTACATTAACATATTGTGTAGTCATGTAACTTATATTTCTCACTTAATAGTACATTCACTTGTCTATGTATTGTCATGTAACTTGTAATCTTCCTCAATGTACATCAACTCTTCCATGTATTGTCCATGTTGTTTGTGATGTGTTGTATGACATGGGTGTATGTGTTGCTTATACACATTGTATGAAGTACATTTATCATCATCACCAAATGACTTATATAAAGGGTGCCAACCTCATTATAAAAACACATCAAGTTGAATGAAAACTTCTCATTCCAACTATCTCATTTCTTCTCTTCTCTTTTGTAGTATTAATTTGTAGTAGTAGAAGTTCTTAGTCTTCTATTTTCCTTCTCTAGTTCTTAGCAAGTTTCAACTCAATTCACAACACGTTATCAGCACGAGCTTGCTCTAGCATTAAGGAGATCTTGAAGTTCAAGAAGGCTTGTTAAGGAGACAAAGCTAGAAGGTATAACTTTTATGAGTTCAGTTTATTTCTATATTATCATGGTTGCTTCCTTTTATTACATGCTTCACTTTTATATGCATACTTTATTCATATACTATGCATTATAACGTCACCGATTGCGAAAGTATGCTCTGTAGTTGCGTCTTGTACGATCTTCTACATCAGAAATCAAAAGTCAATATGTGACATAACTAGTTTTCTCGCTATACTACAAACGATTAATTATGCTCTATTCTTGATTTTTTATATTGCAAATAGTGTTATGAGTTTGGGTTGATAGTGGGTAAGCCTTGTCCCCGGTAAAGCTAAACATTGAAAGGGAGACGGGTTATCCCGTTCGAGGAGGCATGATTTTAAGTAGACTTCGTCTCACCACCCAACATGGAGGTTGTCCCACCAACTCATACAAGTAGTACATTTTGCATATTAATAATCAAGTTGTGAACATATATTTAATCGTATATTATTTATTTTTTATAAAAGAGAAAAACTATTTACTCAATTTCTTGACATATTTTCAGACTATGACAAACCTTCAAAAACTTGAATTTGTTGCTCTTGATATCACTGGAAATAATTATTTGTCATGGCAACTGGATGCCGAGATACATCTCCAAGCTAAAGACTTAGGAGAAACTATTATAGAAGGAAATGAAACATCAATGCAAGACCGTGCGAAAGCACTGATATTCATTCGCCATCATCTCCATGAAGGCTTGAAAAGTGAGTATCTCACTATAAAAGATCCTCTCACCTTGTGGTTAAGCTTGAAAGAGCGATATGATCACCAAAAAGACGTGATATTTCCAAAAGCTCAAAACGACCGGTGAATCTTAGCCGCAAGATTTCAAAACAGTCAGTGAGTATAACTCCACCATGTTTAATATTACCTCTCGTTTGAGGCTTTGTGGAGAAAATATATCTGATGAGGCAATGATGAAAAAAACATTCAGTACTTTTCATGCCTCGAATCTGTTGTTGCAACAGCAATATCGAGCGCGCCAATTTAAAAAGTACTCAGAATTAATTTCTTGTCTCATGGTGGCTGAACAAAATAACGAGCTTCTATTGAAGGACCACAACTCCCGTCCAACTGGTTCCGCTTCAATTAATGAAGCAAATGCAGCATATTATAATGACATTCATTTTATGGCATGACCGGCTTGGTCATCCAGGATCATCAATGATGCGAAGAATAATTAATAATTCGCATGGACATCCTTTAAGGAGTCACAAAATATTTTCAGATGGTGATTATAATTGTGCTAGTTGTTCTCAAGGTAAATTGATAGTTAAACCATCCCCAAGTAAAATTGTTGTGGAATCCCCAATTTTCTTAGAACGCATTCGGGAGACATACGTGGACCTATTCATCCTCATTGTGGACCATTTAGATATTTCATGGTTTTGATAGATGCATCAACTAGGTGGTCACATGTTTGTTTGCTTTCGACCCGCAATGTTGCATTTGCTAGACTTTTAGCGCAAATCATTAAGTTAAGAGCACAATTCCCTGACAACACAATCAAGACCATCCGTCTTGATAATGCCGGGGAATTTCAATCTCAAACATTTAAAAATTATTGCATGTCTATAGGAATTACCATTGAACATTTTGTTCCACACGTGCATACCCATAATAGTTTGACAGAATCTCTGATCAAATGCATTCAATTAATTGTCGGACATTTAATCAAGAGAAATAAGTTATCAACTTCAGTTTGTGGACATGCAGTCCTTCATGCAAAGATCTATCATTCATTATAAAACCTACGCATACCATGAACATTCCCCTATGCAACTCATTTTAGGTCAACAACCAAATATTTCACACTTGAGAATTTTTTGTTGTGTAGTGTATGTTCCTATACCACCTCCCAATAGAACTAAGATGGGCCCACAACGAAAACTTGGGATTTATGTTGGATTTAACTCATCGTCCATTATAAGATACCTTGAGCCCTTAACATGGGATTTATTTATTGCACGTTTTGTTGATTGTCACTTTGATGAAGCAATTCTCCCACCATTAGGGGGAGATAAGAAACCAATTCAAAAGGAATGACGTGAAATTGCTTGGAATGCATCGACTTTATCACATTATGATCCACGCACAAATCAGTGTGAACTTGAAGTTCGAAAGATCATTCATTTGCAACAAATCGCAAATCAATTACCCGATGCATTTAATGATGCAAAACAAGTGACAAAATCACATATTCCAGTTGTAAATGCTCTTGCAAGAATTGATGCCTCTGTGCAACAAAATGCACAAGAACCAACGAAATGCTTAAAGCGTGGAAGACCGGTTGGTTCAAAGGATACAATTCCTCGAAAGAGAAAATGGGAGTAAAAATAAATGCAAATCAAAATACTCCTGAGAAAGCACAAGAATCCTTTGATAAGGATTTGTCAGAACAAGTTGATTATGACGAGGAACAACTGCCTCTAGAAAAGGAGGAAAAAGATGAAAATAATGAGATCTCAATAAATTATTTAAACTCTGGTAAGATTTGGGATCGAAATAAAATTGTTCATGATGATATATTTGCTTTCAATGTGTCCTTTGAAATATGTGAAAATGATGATGATCCAGAACCACGATCAGTGGACGAATGTCAAAAAAGACCTGATTGGCAAAAATGGCAAGATGTTATCCAAGCAGAGCTAAACTCGTTAAGGAAACGAGAGGTTTTTGGACCGATTGTTCAAATGCCTAGATGACGTAAAACGTGTTGGATATAAATAGGTATTTGTACGAAAGAGAAACGAAAAAAAATGAAGTTACAAGGTACAAAGCAAGACTTGTAGCTCAAGGTTTCTCACAAATGCCTGACATCGATTATGAGGAAACATATTTTCCTGTTATAGATGCAATTACATTTCGATTCTTGATAAGCCTTGCGGTTTCTGAAGGCCTTGATATGCATTTAATGGATGTCGTTACAGCATATTTGTACGGATCCCTAGACAATGAAATATATATGAAAATCCCTAAAGGATTTGTAATATCCGAAAAAATAAAATCAAAACCTCATAACATGCACTCTGTAAAATTACAAAGGTCTTTGTATGGATTGAAACAATCCGGACGAATGTGGTACAAACGTCTTAGTGATTATTTACTGAAAGAAGGATATGTAAATAATTCGCTTTGCCCATGTGTCTTCATTAAAAGATAATCAACGGGATTTGTGATTATTGTTGTATATGTTGATGATTTAAATATAGTGGGAAACCACGACGACATCGTTAGAACATCCGAATACTTGAAAAAGGAATTCGAGATGAAAGAACTTGGAAAAACAAGACTTTGTCTTGGATTTGCAAATTGAACATTTTTCAAGTGGAGTACTTGTCCATCAATCAAATTATATTGAAAAAATATTAAAAAAGATTTTATATGGACAAGGCACATCCATTGAGCTCTCCAATGGTTGTCAGATCACTTGAAGTGGATAAAGATCCATTTCGACCTCATGAAAGTGATGAAGAGCTAATTGGTCGGAGGTACCATATTTAAGTGCAATTGGTGCACTTATGTATCTTGCAAATTGTACAAGACCTGACATTGCTTTTGCTGTCAACCTACTTGCAAGATACAGTTCTTCACCAACATGAAGACATTGGAATGGTGTTAAACATGTTTTTCGATATCTTCGAGGAACAAGTGACATGAGTTTATTTTACTTGAGAAGGGTAAAATCGAATCTCCAAGGTTATGCTGATGCTGGATTTTTATCTGATCCCCACAAGGTCCGTTCTCAAACGTGATATGTATTCACCTGTGGCAATACTGTTGTATCATGGAAGTCAGTAAAGCAAACCATGGTTGCTACTTCTTCCAATCATTCTGAAGTACTTGCAATTCATGAAGCAAGTCGTGAATGTGTATGGTTGAGAAACATGATTGAACATATTCAAGAATCATGTGGATTGCCTTCAATAAAAGATTCTCCAACCATATTATATGAAGATAATGCAGCATGTATTGCACAATTAAGTAAATGATTCATAAAAGGGGACATAACAAAACATATTTCACCAAAATTCTTTTATGCGCATGAGCTTCAGAAGAATAGTGAAATTGATGTCAAGCAAATCCGATCGAGTGATAATCTTGTTGATTTATTCACAAAAGCTTTACCAACTATGACATTTAAAAGGCTTACATATGGTATTGGTTTGCGTAAACTTAAAGACATTGCAAGTAAAGAAACTGAACAAGTTTCACCCATGTTCACATGAGGAGAGAATTATTGATTAGTGTATTGCACTCTTTTTCCCTTAGCTATGATTTTATCCCATCGGGTTTTCCTAGCAAGGTTTTTAATGAGGCAATCTTAACAATATTATACCCATCTTAATATTTATGAGAATAGTGTACTCTTTTTCTTTTACTATATTTTTTCCCACAGGGTTTTTCTTAGTAGAAGTTTTAACGAGACACAATCTCTAAGCAATTGTCATCCAAGGGGAGTGTTATGGAATATGGATGACCATGCATGTACACCAACATATTGTGTAGTCATGTAACTTGTATTTCTCACTTAATAGTACCTCCACTTGTCTATGTATTGTCATGTAACTTGTAATCCTCTCCAATGTACACCAACTCTTCCATGTATTGTCTATGTTGCTTGTGATGTGTTGTATGACATGGGGTGTATGTGTTGCTTGTACACATTGTATGAAGTACATTTATCATCATCACCAAATGACCTATATAAAGGGTGCCAACCTCATTGTAAAAACACACCAAGTTGAATGAAAATTTCTCATTCCAACTATCTCATTTCTTCTCTTCTCCTTTGTAGTATTAATTTGTAGTAGTAGAAGTTCTTAGTCTTCTATTTTCCTTCTCTAGTTCTTAGCAAGTTTCAACTCAATTCACAACAATGACAAACTTTTTTTTTGTTCAAATTTTGTTTTTTTAGCAAATGATGTCTCAGCCATTTCACTGATGACATTTTAGTTCTAGTAACAACTACATTAACAAAAAAAAGTCTTTTGATGCATATGTTCTTTATAAATTTAACAATGACCTTTTTAGAGACATCCGATATAAAGTTCAACAAATGTTTTAATTTGCAAGTTGTTGTCCTTCTTATGAGGATATTATTTCAACTAGATCTAATTTACCAAAATTCAGACAAAATTAAATCAAGTTATACAGATTGACGATTGTAAAATTAATACTTGTAAAACTACAAAATAAAAGTGTGTATATAGTAACTTACGTTTAAGTTACTATATAGATAAATAATAGATGAATTAGTGGCATAAAAATTCTAAACTCATCTCAATATAGTTCAAGATTTTAAGGTTATATATGATCATGAAATGCATATAAAGGTTAATTGGACCAAATTATCACTACAAAAAATCGGTGGCATCAGCGACGCGGAATAAAGACTGACTATTCCCCGTCTCTATTTATCAACGGGATAGTGACGAGGGTCTTCGTTGACCCCGTTGACCAAAATAGTGACAGGGTTAGCGACGACCCCTGTCGCTATTCTTTGGGCAGGAGAATTCCCGCCCAATGGCCAAACGATTCGAAGCCACATGGCAAATGGGGAAGCCTATACGTGGAAAATAATGGCGGGATTAGCCTGTCACTAATCCGGTTGCTATTTTTCCTCATTAAACAAAAAAAACCTTTCTTCTCCCCTTTCTTATCTCCTGCCCCGCACCTCCTTTGACTTCAAACTGTGGCCCCCAAACCCAAACCCCGTGCCCAAACCCTCCTCCTTTTTTGACGCACAACCCTAAACCCTTGGCCCCCAAACCCAAGCTCAACCCCTAAACTCTCGGTCGGCCCCTACCCTCCTCCTCCTCCTTCGACTCACTCCCTATCTTTTCGGCCACTCCTTGCCGATGCTCGGCTTGCCACTCACGCCGCTCCTCGCCGGTGTCGCATTCTATGGTGCCCTAGGTAAAATATAATTTTTTAATTTCAATTTTAATTTAAAAACCTGGAATATTGTATTGTTTGATTTTGTAAAATATATGTACGTGTTATTGTAATTTTTTAATATGATGTTTTTATTGTGAAAAATAAAAATGAAATGTAAGTTGATTTGATATCAATTTTTAAAATTTTTGAGAAAAAAATAAAATGCATGTTTGATATGATTTTTTCAAATTTCCACATTTTAAAATAAAATGCATATTTGATATATATGATTTTTTTATAATTGTGAGAAATATAAAATTCATGGAAAATACATGTTTGATATGATATTTTATAATTATTGTATTGTTTGATTTTGAATTGTTTATATTTGAGAAAAAGAAAATTTATGTATGTATGATTGTAATTTCTTAAGATGATTTATTTATTGTGAAAAATAGAAATGAAATGTGTAACACCCTAAAATTATAAATCTCGAGATACACATTTATATGCCTCGAGATATGTATCACACTTATTGAATCACATATTATCTTGCTTTATTATATACTACATTAATGCATTTGGATGAATATTGAGTGATGCATTTTGTTGATACATCATTTGAATCATTTGCTTGTTTGCATCTCATGTTAAATCATAAATAATAATTAAAATATTACAATAGGGATAAAATAGTCTTTTCAATAAATATAGTGATAAGTAAAAAGTAGCTAACTTAAGGGGCGAAATAGTCATTATAGTAAAAGGTAAAAAATAATAAAATAAAAAGGTAAAAAATAAAATAAAATAATATCGGTATTGTCATCAAATAAAGAAGAAGTAACAAGTTAATTATCATCAAAAGTAAATAAATTAGTAAGAAGTTTCCTTAACATAATGAATCTTCAAACCGACCAAACCAAGATAAAAGCGGTTTGGTCGCGGTTTCATGGTTTGGTCGCGGTTTTCACACAAAATGAAAACCGAGGTGTCAGGTCATTTTGGTAAATCATATATAAAAAATAAAGAATAAGAAGCTTCTATAAATTCTATCTTTACATTATGATTGACAATGTCACTTCAATTTAATCTTTAAATAAAGAATAAGAAGGTTCTGCAAAAACCGCGAAAAGAAGTTTGGTTGCGGTTTTGGTGGTTCGCGGTTTGGTGGTGGTTTAGAAAATTACCAAACCGTAGACCCTCGGTTTGGTCGCGGTTTGGTGGTTTTCACCACCAAACCGCGGTTTGCCCACCCCTAATAATGATCGATAACGACCTTTGATAGTTTATTTTTTATTTACGAATTCGTTATAAATAACGACGAATTTATCGTTATCCAGACATTATGACTTGTCATAATGACTTTTGTTTTATTTAGTTGTTCTCCCTCTATAAATAGAAATGAGAATGCGATTCATTCTCACATTTTGTTTTAGTTTCAGTCTCTTTCCATTTATTCGTTCTCTTGGAGAAACTTTACAAAAAAATGTTGTAACATTTATGGGAATGGTGGTTCTTGTTGAGGTAATCCTCTTTGTTATGCATTATTAATTCGATGCATGTGCCTTTACATCTTTGCATCTTTATTACTAACTACTAATATATGTTTCATCCACATGTTTGATTATGTCGACGGACATTTTGAGTCCATTGGTGTGGTGTTATCAGTCCACCAATATGATCAAGTGCTGACGAGTACCATTGATGTTGATATTTAACCTTAGTGTGGTTTGAGCCAACGCGCACGGCTTCTTGGGTCCACTGGTGTGTTTATGCTTCAGGCATATTGAGATCTGCCCTCGGACATGGTTTAATTTGATGCTTTTGTGATGTTTTGTTATATGTATTGCATTAATAATGTGTAATTTGAGTATTATCGGGTGGCTGGCTCATTAAATTAATAATTTCAGGTATTTAGCTAAAGGGGTTCAATCAAGGGCACGAGAGATTCAAGGAGAGAAATTTATACACAGTAAAAATGTATTGTTTTTATCGTGCGCGTAAGTAAGAGAATAGATATTTTGTTGCCAAACAACTATTGATTTTCCTATTTATGGGTTATACTCGATTCTGTGGCGCCTGTGGGACGTCCATCTCGAAATCGGGTGTGCGTATCCCGAAATCGGGGTGAAAAAATGCATATTTGATATGAATTATTTAAGTTTGTGAAAAAGAAAATGTAACTACTTTGATATGATTTTTTAAAATGTATGAAAAAAATGCATGTTTGATATATATGATTTTTTATAATTGTGAGAAATAAAAATAAAAATTATGGAAAATGCATGTTTGATATGAAATTTTTATAATTGTTTTATTTTTTGTTTACTTTTTATTGTCATGATTATTTGATGTTTGTTGTAATGTGTTATAATGTGTTATTATTAATTTGTAAAGAAAAATTAAAATAATATGTATATATAGAATGTTGAGTTGAGTTAAAAATATTGTTTAAAACTATATAAACTTAAATTACATACATTTCATTAAGAGAATTTTCGTATATATGGACAAATTACGTCATATAAAAGTTAGACAATATGTAATGAAATAAAAACATAAAACACTTTAAAATTAAATAAATAAAATAAATATTAAAAATATATAATTGATTGATATATATGAAATAGTACAATGCTTTTACACTATATATATATATATAAGTTACGTACACATTATGTAATGAAATAAAAACTTAGTTACACACAAAAATTTAAAAATAAAATAAAGCACTTTAAAACTTATATATATATATATATATATATATGGATGTACAAATTATATTATATATACAACTTTAACTAACACTATGTATTTGTATAAAGAAGCTCTTAAAAAGTAATAATATATTATATATGAATATATAATGACACTATTATATTGAAACAAAATAAAATGCTTTAAATTTTAAGATAAAGTAGCTTGTATTTATATACAATATATATAATAATAATAATTTTTATTATGTACAATTATATTGATATACTTTAAACTTTAATGAATGAAAAAAATAGTAGTTACCATATAAATATTGGAAAAAAGACATAATTAAGCAAGATAATTTTGAAGGAAAAAAAGTATTTACCATATATCAATTAGTTAATTACGGCTAACATTCGACTAAAATGTATAATATATATTACGCAAAGTAAGTACAAATGCAACCAATTTGATTAATTACGGTTAACATTCGAGTAAAAGCTTCTAATATATATTACGCAAAGTATGTGCAAATGCAATCAATTCGACTAATAACGGTTAACATTCAACTAAAATGCATATAGTGATTGGTGTGTAGTTATGTTTAATTAGAGTTATTTAGGTATTTCGAGATGTTTGTAGTGTATATAGTGATTGATGTGTAGGTCTGTTTAATTAAGGTTCTTTAGGTCTTTCGAGATGTTTGTGTCTCGAGATTGGATGTATCACTCCATTGAAGACAGCAGTTACACCTGATTGGAGTTTGTCGCTGGCGTGAAGGAGTTCATAAATTTTGCCATACAAAAATGCATCTACTTTCCTGAACGAAACGAAAATTAGATGTCCTTGTCGAAAATGTCGGAACGAGAAATACTACGATGTAAATGCAGTAGAGCTTCATTTAGTGAGTCAATGATTTGTTCATGAATATTATTGTTGGACCGCGCATGGGGAGCAAGTGTTATTAAACGATGCGGACGATGAAGGTGATGATCCAATGGACGAAAGTCCAACGTCATTTCTCCATATGATACACAACCATGTGGAGCTGAATTTTAATTGGAACCGTGAGGAGGAGCCGAGCTCCAAAGCCAAAAATTTGTACAAAATGGTTGAAGCAGCAAATCAAACGCTTTGGCCTGGATGCAAAAAGATGACAAAACTCACAGTAATAGCGCGTTTACTGACGATAAAGTCGAATCACCGTATTTTGGAGCAAGCATTCGATGAAATCTTGGAGGCGTGTAAAGACATGTTACTTGAAGACAACTGTTTGGTAGATAGCTTTTACAAATGTAAAAGTTTAATGCGCTTGTTAGGTTTGTCGTATGAGCGAATTGATTGTCGTCTCCTATTATGCATGCTTTATTGGGGGCCCGACTGCGGAGAACTTAGGTTTAACTCCAACAAACGCTCATGCAAGACAATGTTTTACTTCCCTTTGGCGCCTCGTCTACAATGTTTGTTCGCGTCGAAAGCTACTGCATGCGGTGGCTCGTGGAACACGTCAAAGATGAGGACAATATGTAGCATTACTCCGATTCCATGGAACCACTTCAATAAAATGAACCCTACCTTAAGCTCTGAGGTTCGTAATGTTCGACTAGGCTTATGTACTGGTGGGTCCCAACCTTTCGAAATGACCGACAAATCATACTCCTTATGGCCGATGATTTTAATACTGTACAACTTGCTTTCGTCGATATGTATGAAGAAAGAAGTGATGTTCTTAACAGTGATCGTACCTGGACTAACCAATCCGTCGTGAAAAATTGATGTGTTTCTCCAACCTTTGGTGAAAGAATTACAAGATTTGTGGTGCGACGAATTGCCTACCTACTGCGTATCGACTAAGACAAATTTCAAATATGAGTTGCACTTATGTGGACTATCAGCGACTTTCCAGGGTACAGCATGCTGTCGAGATGGAGCATGCACAAGAAGACATCTTGTTCTTATTATATGGAAGATATCGACGCTTTCTAGTTGAGGTTCGGGGGAAAAACGACTTGGTTCGATTGTCATCGACGTTTTTTTATCGCAATATTCGAAAGAGCGGAAAGACAAGTCTAGTTTTCTCAAAGATAGAATCATATCCGATAAGCCACCGTCTAAGAAATCAAGTGAAAATATATTGCGTGAAATTGAAGCTTTAGGGCTAATGAAAGTCACTGAATAGGGATTAGATGCAATAAACAACAAAGTCTCGAGGACTAGTGGGTGGAGAAAATGAAACATACTATGGGACTTGCTTTATTGGAAGACAAACCTTTTCAGACATAACCTAGACGTAATGCGCATCAAGAAAAATATTTTTGACAATATTTTCAACATAATCATGACTATACCAGGGAAGAAGAAATATAATGCAAAGTCTAGGGAAGACTTAAAAGATATTTGTAATCGTTCAGAGCTTCATTATGATCCAATTTCTAAGAAATATCTGAAGACACGATACACGCTTGACAAGTGGAGAAAACAAGCATTGTATAAGTGGATTAAAGAATTGCACTTCCCTGATGGTTACACGTCTAACATCAGTCGGTGCGTAGATTCTAAGAAGTTGAATAAGTTTGAGATGAAAAGTTACGATTGTCATGTTTTCATGCAACGATTGCTGCCAATTGCTTTTCGGGATCTCTTAGAGGATGACGTATGGATTGCAATTAGCGAGTTAAGCATTTTATTTAAAAATTTAACTACTAGAAATTTAAATGTTGAGAATCTTAAGCTTTTGCATTAAAACATTTCTAAAATATTGTGTAAGTTGGAAAAGATCTTTCCACCAAGTTTTTTCAAATCAATGGAGCATCTTCTTATCCATCTGGCGTACGAGGCTATCCTTGCTAGTCTAATACAGTTTCGGTGGATGTTTCATTTTGAGAAGTAATCAATTATACTCGTACACAATTAAAATTAATTAAAATATACATTTAACTAATTTACCTATACAAATGCAGGTATTTGAAACATTTGAGAAATAATATTAAGAATAAGGCAAGGGTTAAGAGCTTAATTTGCAATGCTTATTTAGTAGAAGAGACAACCGCAGGTATTTGAAACATTTGAAAAACAATGTTAGGAATAAGGCAAGGTTGAGAGCTCAATGTGCAAGCATTTAGTAAAAGAGACAACTGCATTTTGTTCCTATTATTTTGAGGAACATATCTCCACCTCGCACAACCGTCCGCCCCGCAATTTCTATGGTAGAGTTGGACCAACTCCCGATTTTGATGACAACTTCTCAATTTTCACGCACCCCCGATCGGGGTTATGGGAGATCAAAGTCGCGTTATCTCATGGATGATGAGTGTAACTCTGCACACTCATATGTGTTGTTAAATTGTCATGAGGTCACTCCATTCATGAGGTATACATTAATATGTTACAATACACAGTTTTAATGTCAATTGTTTAATATCTTTAATTTGTTTAATCGTAATCCTTAATTTCTTTCATCTCATGTTATGATGTACGTATCGGAGTTGCGCTCCGAGCAAGCGAATATCACATAAAGTGCAATTGATGAACATCTCGAGAAAATTTTTTCAACTTAGTACCAACAATTCGTACGTCATTACTACATGCATATTAACATAATTCTTTTTCTTTTGTTATTTAATTAAAAATGAAGTTTATCATAAAAAAATCTTTTGCCTGTAGGTACCATCGTACATTCAAGATACAACACTTTTAATGTTGTCGTACGGTCCTAGTCGACTTTGCACCATATACCACACTTATCTTGTTAATGGATACAAATTTCAGACAGTGTCACATGGCGCAAACAATGATACGCGTAGTAGCGGGGTATGCGTCAGGGGCACAAACTACTAACAATGCGATAATTACTTTTACGAGCAATTGCAAGAAGTGATACAAATCAAATATAGGGAATTTGTAGGTACTATGTTGTTCAAGTGTGAATGATTCGATCACACGCTCAATGTTGGGACAAGAGTTCACCGCTCTTTAAAAATCGTCGATGTATATCGAAATTTGCGATTGAATAAATACGAACCTTTTATACTATCCATGTAAGCTAGTTAAGTGTACTTTCTTTCATACCAAAGTGTAAGAATTATGTAGAACAATTGGCAAACTACATGCAGACTTCAACTAAAATTCATCGATGAACATAACTTAGTCAAGAATGTTGATTGTGCGCCTATACAAGAAGACGCTTTTCAAGAGCAACTATCTGAGCATGATACTGAGGCTGATATTGGCACCAATGTTGCAATTTCGCTAGCTGATTCTAGTGGCGCACACATGTCTGATGTCGACGAAGAAGACGATGAAAGCGATAATTCCGAGTTTTCATCGAACGATGAGAACGGTGATGACGAACCATAATATAATCATTTAAATTGGTAAATGAATGCGAAAGTTAATATCATATTTGTTGACTAGTTACGTAATATTTCAAATGTAGGAGGTCTATATGTAATTGTTTCTAACTTAGTCTTAATTTTATATATAAAGTCATGTCGTCAGGCAGAGGATACGGTCCATCATCCTTTGAGGAATCCAGAGGATGAACCAGCGCAAGCAGAGATCGTCAATCTCATCATTCGAGTCATTCACACCTACCATCTCGTGATGATGCTACTCCACCTACACAATCTAGTCAAGGTCCAGCAGACTCAGCATAAGCATTCTTCGCATCATCCCCCACAGCAGGCCCGGTTCTTTCATCCGTACCCATCACCCATCCCACCAAACTCCTTTATTTCATCAGACGCATCCCCACCTTATGCACATCCAGCGCATCCCCCTACATTTTATGTCTTTGACATCTTTATTTGTGATGATCTCACCTCTTTGCAGATGTACTCTACGCTACTTTCATCTCTACCCATTCCACCTGTCGATAGTCGCAGTACGTTTAGGCCAGGTATAGGGCCTACTTTTTCATCAGGGGGATCAACATCTCCTTCACATCTGAATGATTGGACGCCCGACCACCGTACGACCCCACTACCAAGCCATTCTAATTCGCATGCCTCGCCCTCTACAAGTCATCAGGTAGAACATGTGTCACAGTCGCCGAGTTTCTTGGCACACCGTTCGAGTGACCCGTCGACCCCACGTGGAGGACGACGCAACAATACTATTAATCAAGCCTCGGGCGAATGTTTTTTGTCGTGAAGGATGGCAGATAGTAAGTATACGTACTTTAAGTATGAATATTTACGTTTAATTAATTTATTATAAACTTGATATAACGCCTCGTTTTCAATTTAGTGGATGAAAATTGTACTTGTCAGACAGAGCTGCCCTGGAGATGACTAAGGCATATGAACTCTCCTTGCACAAAACAATTATTTTTGGGAGTTTGTTCCGCAAGACATGCGAGATGTTTATTGGAATCAATGAAAGGTAAAAATGTTTATGTTAAGGTTATTTCTTTTACTCAGGATTTAGAGACAAAAATTGAAAAGCTTTTTTAGTTATATTTAAATTTTAATATTTTTCCACATAGCTTTCTTTTAACTGGGAGCCATCAGATGACAAAGCTATCAGATAGGCACATGATAGGTAGATTACCACTTGGTACGCCGATTTCATTAGCAAGATGTGCTCCAAAGATAAAAAGTCGGCACATGTATTTACTGAGATCTTCGAGTACTATAAGAATATGTGATCCACTCTTGAATTCAAAAAGAAGTCAGAGCGAGCGAGCAAGCAAGAATCGAAGAACGGAGATAGGGGGACCCAATACGGATGCAGCAATGCATACAAGTGGTTCCATATCTATCTATCAGCACGCATAGAGGCTGGTAAGTTATGTTATAATAAGTTTATATATATAATATAATTAACTCTCAAACTTAATCATCTTTAAATATATGTTTTGTAGGAAGAGAAGTTAGGTCGACTCCCGACTGCTTTGGTGTTATGCCTATGCTTCGATACCAAATATCACGACGGCGTAACTTTCCTTGATAAGAGAGTAAAGAGGATTGTCGTAAGAAAATAGTTTTGTTTTTAAATTTTGTTTAGTTAATTAATGATATGTATTAATGACTTGTATATATGATTTGTACATGTTTTAATTCTTAATTTAGACGGTGATATGCAACATACGCATCGAGCTCACATAGTCGCAGCCTGACACGCCGATTAATAAGACTGAGTTATATTTGTCCATCGTGGAGCGTGACAACAAAGGAATGACATATGGACTAAGGTGGACACCATCGAGGTCAAAGCGTAGACATGCTGGAGCTGGAGCTGGAGCTAGAGCTGGAGCAGAGTCTTCTCAACTTGTTTATGCTCATGATGAGCCCATTGAGCTGTTGAGGAAGGACATTAAGGAGATGCAGATAAATCTTATGGGTTATGCAAGATAACACCTTAGGTCGTGATGAGTTGTGAGAGGTGCATGGATGGTTAGGTCGCATGGAGCAGACTCTAATGGACCGACTTAGCTTAGGATTTCATTCGGGCCTCCACGAGATGTTCCTGATGACTCAGAAACCAACGATCCTAACGATTGAGTCATCTATTGTACACACTTATTACTTAGATTTTAGACTTT
The DNA here is from genome assembly GCA_039657365.1 of Stephania yunnanensis. Lineage (NCBI taxonomy): Eukaryota > Viridiplantae > Streptophyta > Magnoliopsida > Ranunculales > Menispermaceae > Stephania > Stephania yunnanensis. The sequence goes on from CM077582.1 coordinate 9,788,975, forward strand.
TTGTTTCATATTTTGTACTCGCACTTACTTTTTTTATTCTTGTAACAATCTTTTGTTATATTTATTTCATTTACTTTTTTTCTATCAATCAAGTAATTTAATTTGTGTTTATTTAAAATCTGTTACTCTTAAAAAATGCTTTTCCACCAAATATAACATAAAAACGGTTGTTTGTTTATTTAATTAAATTGTTTTGTATTATTTTAAAATTAAAAAATCATTTTATACTTAATTTCATTAAAAATAACATATTTTTATAATTATAATTTTATAATGTTTTAACTTCAAATATTCATTTTACTATTAATTTTATTAAAAAATTTAGTTATTTTTTTAAAATTAAAAATACTTCATAATGTTTTAAAATTAAATATTATTTTAAATATATATTTAAATAAAAATAAGAAAAAAAATCTAGAAGTTAAATTGAATTTTAATATAATTAAATAATTTTGTTGGTAATAAAAATCAAGAAAAATGATTTTTGAAAAAAAATTCTAGACAATAGCGACGGGACAGCAACGGCCTCCCGTCGCCAAATGATGACACTTGGTCGTAGTCCTGGCCACGTGTCAACATTTGGCGATGAGGTTAGCGATGGGACCCGTCGCCATTTGGCTGATGTGGCCAGCAAAAAATGTTTGACTGTGCACACATGGCGGTATTAGCGACAGACATGGGAGACGAGCTAGGCGACAGAGTCCCATCGCTATTTTTGACACCGTCGCCAAAAAGAAATAGTGACAAGTTTTTTAGTGAATCCCGTCGCTAAATCGATTCATCGATGAGAAACCAAATTAGCTACCGGTGTATAGATTGGATCCACAATTTTCGTACAATCTTTTACCAAAAAAAAAATCCACCTATCTCGCAACTTTTAAAATGCAATCTATAATAATAATAATAATAATAATAATAATAAAATAATAATAATAAACAACTTAAATTATGAATCAATTAAGATAATTGTATAAATCTATATATATATATATATATATATATATATATATATATTAACTATATTGATTTATATAGATACATGTAATGATTATATATGATAGATAGATATACATGTAATGATTATATATGGCAAAGAGTGTGACTATAGTAGACAGATATACATGTCATGACTATATATGGCAAGAGTGAATGATTGAGATCAATATATTGATTGTATGGTCATGACATTATGAATGAAAATTGAAACATAATTCGTATGCATTTATTGCTTGGTCTCACTAATATTTGTTAATAATTCAAGTTTATATTCCTTAAAACGAAAATATACCTTGTATACATATTAGTGTATGGTGCTGCCGCACTGACTATTCTGTTAGCCCATATGAGAGCCGACACTCTCAATCTATAATGCATCCACAAAATTTGAAGAGGGCCGCTAAGGGCACCCCACCTATTAACGAAGGCACTCAATTAATGCGGGCACAAATTGATTTACCTGGGGCACCTAAAAATTAAACTCAAAATACCAAAAATATCCCTCGTGCAAAAAACCCTTACACCCCACCACCACCACCACCACCACCACCACCATCACCGAACCCCGAGCACCCAACCACCCCCACCACCACCTTCACCGAACCCTGAGCACCCCACCACCTTCACCGAACTGTTGTGCAAGAACCCATTTGGTTTGAATCGACCATTGAGAGGAATCTCCAAAATCGTGTTTCCCGTGTCTCGCCTTGTGTTTCTCCTTCGGTTTACGGCTTTTTTGCAGTTCGTAGGGTCGTGGTGTGAGCCGATTTCGTCTCCAAGTTAGGGTTTGGTTGAATAGTTAAAGAAATGGAAATTCGCGGTTCTCGGCCACACAGGCCAGAGACGTGCTAACTGTCTCGGCCTCGCATGGCCGAGACAGAAGCTACATTTTTGGGAACTCGAAGTCTCGACCGCAAAGGCCGGAAGAGTTCACAGTGTCTCGGTTACGCATGGCCGAGAGTACTCTAGTTCTCTCGGCCGAGACATGACGAGAGCTACAATTAGTGGTAGGTAATGTGGTGTCGGTGGTGTACAACCGAGAATGTGCTCATACTCTCGGTTGTACACTGGCGTACCATACCGTGACCTAAGTACACCTCTCGATCCTTTAGGACCGAGACATCACCATACATCTCGGTCCTGCGAGGCCGATACAATCGCGCACATCGACAGAAACTTCGGATAACCTCAAAAAAAACACAATAAATTTGCAAAATTACCTCAACTTCGACCTCCTCTTGCACCGTAGCAGTACAATCCTCCATTATATAGTGGAAACAAGTTCGGATTTGAGCAAATTACCACAACTAAACAGTTCTAATAAACTATCATATGGTTGTCAAACATCGTTAACTCACTGTCGGATGATGTCAATCCGCAAGAATCGATAAAAAGTCGACAAACGCAGTGTGGATTTGTGGTTCAACCTTGTGGTGGGGTGCCTTTTTTTCTTTGTCAAAATGATTTGTGAGGTTTGAATCACTATATATACAAGGGCAAAATAGTCTTTTCCACTTTTGTTGAAATATTTACAAAAACTTTGGGTGCCTTCATTAAATGGTGGGGTGCCCTTAGCGGCCCTCAATTTGAACTCATGATAGATCAAGACTACACTTATGGAGAATCGAATCTTTTACTACTCGAATGAAGTAATTGTTGGTTAGTTAATTAACAAGCTTTATTGCAATGCAAAACATTAGTAATATGTATAGAAAGCTCTCGTTGCAATCTCAATAAATGTGATGAATGGCAAATTTCTTTGCCAGTATGAATGGTACGTAGCTACTGCGAAAAAATAATCAATAGTATTATAAAAGAAAGTCATAATTAATAATTTACAGGTGACGCCAACAACAATTTATATGAAACTAATCAATTCATTTACATAAATAGGACAATAATTAAAGGAAGGAACTGATAGAGTAACCTACTTTAGACACCGATCCGATCGGATGTTGTAGAATGTCAAAGTGGACTACTTTTATATTTTTTATAAAGGAAAGTAAAGAGCTTTATCCATGGCGCCAAACCTAGCTAATCGAGGGTTGATGCTTTTTTGTTTTCATTTTTAATATTTGCAGAAATTTTTATTTTACTTATTTATTTATTTATTTATTTTTCTTGTGCGTGTGTGTGTTTTTTTAAGTAGAGAAAGTTAATTTTATCTGATTGCTTTATACGGACCCCTCAATGATCTCACATGGTAAAAGCATACCTTTTGATGACAAAAAAGCTGAAAAGAAAAATCGACGGGAGTCTCACCATTTACCATGATAAAGCAATTAATCTCTGTATACAAACATGCAAAAGTATCTGAAATTACAACTTCCATGATAGTTAATTTGCATGCTTTTTAATATTGTAATGACTAGTTATTTTTTAAGACCTAAAGTGTACCTATCAAATAAGCATAAGTAGATATATATATATATAATATATATATATATCTCACGTATTTTTTTATTTATCTCATTGTGCATGGTATGAGAGAGCTTTTATTGTATTAATTTAGTCTAAGTTTATTACAAATATGAATCTCATGAACTTAGCATATATCTAAAATAATTTTTTGGTCTTTAATAGAGGTTTTAAAATCCTATTAAAGATGGTGTTATTAAATGTCATATGAGAAACATGTTTGATGGGTCGTGTTTTAATTTATTACAAGAGTTTTGACATTTTTTTTTTCTTTATAAACACTTAATTGATAAGGGTTTTAAGCAACCTCTAAGTAATACTTGTATTAGAAATTAAAACACGACTCATTGAATATGTTTCTCACATGGCATTTAATTTAATAACATATATCTTTAATAGGGGTTTTGAAACCTCTATTAAAGATCAAAATTATTCTAGTATGCTCTCTTGCAATTAATATATTCAACAAAAGATTTGAAATACGTTGCATTTTTTTTTTATGCCTATGGTGTCCCAATCACTTTGACCCCCTCCCGATTAAGGCCAGACTAATTTACAGAGGTAAGAGAATAAGTTGCATATTCAATTATGCAATTATGCATTATTCCTTACAAAACAAATTATGCACTATTAATGAAGCGTAACATAAGATTAAAAAAAGGAGCTAGAAATCTCCTAATAAAAGGAAAATAAGTAAAGGGGCAGAAGAATGGAGAATTATATGAGGTTTTAACAAAAATTAAGAGTCAAATGGATTTTTTTCTTTGACAAAATAAAACATGATTTTTTTTGGGTCAATAAAGTAAAATGGATTTCAATCCAAATTCTTCTACAAGTATCAGTTTTATTTTTGCTATTTTTAGCATTCTATGATATATATATCTATCATAAATATAAAAGCACGAATCACAAATTTTTGAGTGGTAATGAAATTTACCTATTTGTCCATACTTCTTTTTTTTTTATCTCCAAATCAACCTTTTCTTTTGTATCCAAATTAAACTCCAACTCTTTATCAATCCACTACATGTTTATTTTCTTTATCTCCAAATCAATCATGAACTAATTCTCATCAATCCAATACACTTTTTTTGAGGAAGTAATGTCCTAGCATGATTAACTTGTTTTTTATTCACATTTTATCTCAATCACATTAGATAATATTAATAAGCTAAAAAATGTACTTGTATTTCTAATTTTTAAATTTTAATTACAATTTTAAATTTTGTTTATAAATTCTTAAAAATTAATTCCTTATCAATCACATTAGAGAATATTGATAAGCTAAAAAAGGTACTTGTATTTCTAATTTTTAAATTTTAATTACAATTTTAAATTTTGTTAATAAATTCTTAGAAATAATGAATTCTTCATCAATCCACTATACGTTTTTTTTTTTTTTTATCTTCAAATCAATCATGAACTCATTCTCATCAATCGAATACATTTTTTTTGAGGAAGTAATGTACTAGCATGATTAATTTGTTTTTTCATTTACATCTTATCTCAATCACATTAGAGAATATCGATAAGCTAAAAAGGTACTTGTATTTCTAATTTTTAAATTTTAATTACAATTTTAAATTTTGTTAATAAATTCTTAGAAATTAATTTAAAGTGAATGAAATAAATCGTGCGTAGCACGTCTTGAAACTAGTATATATATGCCATAGCTATATAATGATAATAAGCAGATCTAAATAAATGACTGGAAAGTACATGTCTCACAAGATCAAGTAGAGCTTCTCATAAAGCAATCACATAATTAGTTGAAGAGTAGGTAACCGGATGTTCATGAATCATTCAAATCAATGAAGACAGTTAAGCAGAGTTTGCAACTAAACCAAATGAGTTGGTTTGGGAATCAGAAAAGCAATAAGAGAAATAAAAATAATAATGTTTGGACCAACGTCAGCAGCTTAATTTAATTGTCTTTTATCACTCTATCCACCCAAGTGTTGTGGTTTTGATGACCTAACCCCACCATAGTGCATTCCAACCATATTAATTTCATTTAATTTACAATTTGAGTGTCTGATATATATACATAGTGCTACTTAGGCATTAGTTTTAGGTTTGGATACTGATTTATTCGTAAGACCTAATAATGCTGATATAGCTTTGACAAGCAAGCGAAAATTAAAATTATTTTTCGTGAGCTCGTAATTATTTAGAACAAAAGCGAGAGAGTTGCTCCGTCCGCTTGTAATAAAATAAAAGTTAAAACAAATATGAGCCGACCACCAACTCTATTTCCATAAGCAGAAAAAAAAAAAAAAAAAAAAAAGTTCTTTCAAGCGTTGCTCCTAAAACTTCACACCAAGTATGATTTAAAACAATCAGCAGACCATACATTAAGCAATTTCAATTTTAAAGCCAGCCAGCATCATACATGCATGGTTTTTGACTTGGAATTCTTATGTTTGTTTCTGTTTTGCTTTTATTAAAGATTGAATGCCTTTCACAGGGTTCCCACCAAAAGCTGCCCCATACAATTATTTGAATGGGCCCCTTCACGCCTCTCTTTAATTTTAGCCATGTGCCCACTGTGCCCTTAATTGTTGCATTGCAACCTACGACCTTATCTTGAATTATTGGTTTGAAAAAAAGTAAGAGGTGAAGAACAACGAACAACAACAACAACGTACCTTCAGTCTCTAATTAATTAGAGTCGATTACATGAAATTTTATTAAGAGTGACAAAATTTTTACACTGACTATCAACCTATAGCAACCCTTATTTATTTTTTAAAAATAAAAAATGGGTTTGGAACCTTCTTTATCCATTTTTAATATAAAAATGAGCATCGAGTTCTCTTTTATCCGAAGTTGGGATCGACTATATAAAGCACGTAGTATTCTATATAGGTGGAGTTAGCTGAAGAACACAACTCAAAAAAAAAAAAAAGAAAATGAATTGAGAGAAAGAGAGTCTCCTATATATAATTAGGTCTAACTAGTTGATCTACTAAATGAACCAACAATAAAATGCCTACAAATCAGTGCCACGTGTAAAAAAGTTATAAAATATAAAAGGGTGTGAAGCCTTGGTCAAAAAACAGATTTAGGTTTCATCTGCCAATTGAGCTTCAGACATGTTTGATGGATTTAAGTATTTTTAATCACAACAATAACTAATTAGATACAATGTCTCTTACCTCCTTTTTTTTTTCCTTGGATGTGCAGGAAGGTGGTAGGTAATGACAGGTGTAAACTAAAGAAAATTTATAGGAATTTATACCTTTTAATTAAATTAGAATTAATATGTAGATATCACCAAGAACATTTTATTTTATTTTTTATAAGTTTTTTTTTTAATATTTAGAGGTGTCCCAACCTTTGCTCGAACTAATCCTCTAAAAGCTAACTAGATCCTAAAATCTCATGCCTTTGAAGAAATCTAGTTATTTAGTATTTTGTGTTAGATGTTAGAATCGAAGCTAGGCAAGTCCCACATGCGGCATGCCTAAACAATTTGTTTTTAATGAAAGACTAGTTTTGATTTTTCAAAAAGAGTTCCATAAAGAAAAAAGATGACTAATCCATTCATTAAATGATACAAACATGTCAATAATATGTAACCCTAAATAGATTGACCAGGCTATTCAGCAGACCACAATAGTCTTAACAAAAGAATGCCACATAAATTATATTACATATTTATTCATGTAAAGAGAGCCATAATTTTGATGTTTACCAGTCTTTGTATGCAACTGAATATGGGTCCAGACCACTATAGGGACTTAAACATCTACTGGCCAGCTACATTGGACTTCAAATGTAACTCATGAAGTTTTTTCTTCTCTTTTTGTCATACTTTCAATATGATCAACAATGAAGGAGTTTTTGCCTGATTAATAGATTTTGGAGAAAAAATTCCCAGAAAAACACATCTGCTTAAATAATTCCCAATATAACACACTTAGTGCCACGTAGGATGCCACATGGGACTGAGGGAGTGACTGGGTGTGGGGAAAACGTGAGTGGAAATCACGTTAAGGGAAGTCGTGATTTCCACTCACGACTTCCCACAGTGGAAGTCGTGACTTGCAGTCACGACTTCCATTAGATGGAAGTCGTGATCGCAAGTCACGACTTCCACTCGAGGTTAAAAAAAAGCAGATGAGAAATAATACACAAGAAAATCCAAAAAGAGTTGGACATAATCCATTCAAAGAATGATAATGGCTATTTAAAATGACTTAACATCATAAAAATCAAAGGCGAAGTTAATAACTAAACAATTAATGAAATGTTAATTGGAAAAATATGTTTGGAGTGTTTAAAGTGAAGGAAAAGAAAAAGTTATATCAAACAATGCAAGAAAGGAAAAAAAAACAATTCATTAAAATAGAAGTACTAAAACAAGCATGAGTACATACATACATCCAAACATAACATACATACATAAAATTGCAAAGTGATTGAGTAGAAAGCAATAATAAAAGAAGTCTTGTTATTGTTACACACAAGTCCTACTCCGACCCCAAATAATGACTTTCGGTCCACGACGTGTTCTCTTTACAACTCGAACATTACGATTCAACGCTAATGGGACATTCGACCAGCCCATATCACTAGGATTTTGAGCATCTTCTCTCGAATATCATCGATTTCACGTATTCCACCTTCATGTGTACTTGTACTCTCGAGAGAAATTCATCATTATTGGAGTTGTATTGAAATGGCGCGAAGATGGAACGACTTCGCGAGGTCGAATGCCATGTAGGGAGGAACGGATGGAGTATGTGGAGTGTCACGCTCATTGAGAGGTGCGATGACGTATACACTTTGGAGTGCCATGCCTCGAACGCGTATCATCGTGAGAAGTATGATGAGAGGCTTCAAATGATGTGGGCACATTATGCATGCGATAATCTGCTCAAATCTTTGCGAGTCAAAGTCGATGCAGCTACATCTCTAATGCGTGCAATCGACACGTCATCACCCAATGTCAACTGATGGATCGATGTCATTCCATGTGCCTACATATAAACTATTTAAGAACTTGTATGTGAAAGTAAAATGAAAACAACAATATGAAACTTCATGGAGGGAAAAAATGAAATTGCACTTACCAATGCCTCAGCAATAGCTCCACGACGAGACATGAATCGACGTGTAATGCGACGATACCATTGCATATACGGTCGTAAAAGTCCAAAGGCTCGTCTAATATTTCATCGTTGCTAAGTTGGAAGCACGTTCGTTCCACAAGCAAACATAAGCACTATGTTCGCACTCCAATCCTTTCTGTTTTCCTCTCAAGTCAATCTTATGTAGTTCCATACTTGTGCTCTGTAAATTAGGTATCCTTTGTTTCATACCGAATTGTCGCATTACTCTATCCGGATTGTACAGTTCGACAACGCAGAAGAAAAGCAAAGGTGCCCTCGTTCGCCAAATTGCTCGACCACTTTGCTACAATATCTTTGGCAGTCACTTATCAATGTTTCGGATACGGTTCCCAAACAACTCGTAGCATGGAAAATAAAATTAATTGAATAAAACGGTGTCATCAACAAGATGTCGACATAAGTGCTTGTTGGAGAGAATGATTAAGTATATTTATTACTTCATCCGGTCCTTGCATGTCAATCATTTTCTCGTATTTCGTCGCACGTGCATCGATGTTCATGTGGTCTCCAACGCATGCCTCCACCTTTGCAAATGAAACAAACAAAAACAGAGCATACATGAAAAATGGGTTGTACATATGCTCAAATTGAAATTGTAATGTTTAAAAAGAATCATTACCTATGACCAAACGGAGGAGGTGGAAATAATTCTTCATTGTCTATCATGTCATCTCTAATGTGGTTTCCCATAATTGGTGCGAGAAAAGGCAACCTATCCCATGCCCACAATTGCAATAAAATGACCGGTCCTGCTATCTCTGCTCCATCAATGTCAGTGCAAGACATAAGCTGTCTATATAGGTGAGCGAGTTGCACTACCCCAATTTGTATTGTCCCGCCGCCTGAAAGTCTTCCAAAAATTGCAAATACGTGATGTGCACGAGGTTGTTAGACTTGTCAGCAAATAAAGTTCCGCCAAGAAGTTGTAGGATGTACGCTCTTGCGTAGCGTTGCACCTCTCTACAAGAGCAGTGATTAGATGCCAATCAATTGAGATAAAACCTACTCGCGCCGTCCCGTAAAAGCCAGATGCGTGGAGATGCTCGACGATTCGTTCATCCAATTCGACCAACCGATGTAGTGCAGCAGAATTCCGTCTGATAGTCAATATACCAGGCTCCTATGAAAATACGAGTTATAAGGTACAAGTTGTAGAATATATAGACGCTGATATAATGGTGTAGTGCAAATCGGCAAGATGTCATACCGGTCCGTGCCATACTCGGGTAGATCTATGGAGAGCTTGCGAACTCAAAACCGAATCATCTATAGGCCCAGGCTCCATATCGCGCTTCAAGGGGACATCATTACAAATTATGGAACATGAAAAGTCCAAACCGCAATTTGTAAAATCAATGTAAGGTAAACAAATTCTTTCACGCAAGCCAAATGCATTAGTTGGTGCATACATCAATTATGTGTGAATGGTCGTTTACCTATTAGAAGAGCATTATAAATGTTTTTGAAAAGGGAAAACTCGTATTTGAAATGTATTTAACAAGAAAGCGAAAATTTCTTTGGAAAGCCCCTAATAAGTTGTGAAACTTTGAATTTCCGTTTTCGGGGTTTATAAAATTATCCGGCCACCCAAGTAAGCTTAATGACTCATAATAAACATGTATAACATGTTATATAAGGGTTGGTTAGGTGACGGACAATTTTAAGGGTCGCTAACACAAAGGGAAAAAGCAAAATTACGAGGTCCTATGAGTTAGCGCGCTAATCTTGTCATTAGCGCGCTAAGAGTAGGTTAGCGCGCTAATCCACAGTATTAGCGCGCTAATTGCTCTCTCACTTTGCAATTTCGACTTTTGGAAATCAAGCTTGAACTTTGAATTTTTGATTTCCGGATTCCTAGAACGGTCATAAACTGCTATAATGGAATTCCAAGACACAATAAAACCACCACAAAGTTGGCTTTAAACAAGAATAGCAAACACACTCAAAATGAATAGGTAGGAAAGGGTTAAAAAAACTATGGAGATTGTTCAACATGGATAAATTAAATGGAATTCTTGAAAAAATATAAGATTTAAGTTACAATCATGACCATCAACAGACAAGAGGCATAGCTAGCTCAAGTAAATGTTCATTGCTTGAATGAGACACTATGAGGCACTCGGTGGTTGTTGTTGCTGACGACGAGAGCAAGTGCGTCTATTGTGTCCGTCCTGCTTACACAAACTACATCGCAGCGTCGTTGGGGTCTCTCTCCATTCAGTTTCACGCTGCATATGACGTGGCTGTTTCTGGTTGCTTCTCCAATCCATCTCTCGTGCGGAGACGTCGTTGTTGAGGCGACCTTTTTAACTCGCTTTCGAGATGGATCAACCCGAATGAGTATGGAAGTCGGCGTTTGGCCAATAATCTTCGTGCGGAATGGGATGGAAATTCGCAAAGACATAACATTATTTGTACACATCCAATCTGTAGTAATCCTCAATGTATTGATGAGCATCCATGGCAACACCGGCGCATCGCTTGAACATGAGAACAAGGAATGCCATAACACCGCCATTTCATACAAGTGCACCTACGAGCCCGCAATTTAACTATTTGCTTGTTAGACCCTTTCCGCAAATGATGGCCACGTGGCGCGATGACGACTTCAAATGTACCATTATCGCGATTCACTAATGTCACATTGTGCCCGAGAAGACTTTGCCCAATCGACAACTTCTTCAACGCGTAACTTGTGTACACTTCGCCCCTACCTAAGTGTCGAGCTATTTCGTCTCGCCTTTTGTTGAAGAACTCCAAGACACGATAAAATGTCACTTGCACTAATGCGGTGATGGGATAGAATCGCGCGCCTTTAAGGACCCCGTTAAAGCATTCTACGGTAGGAACAAAATATGCATATTAGTATAACCATCTAAACGTAACAAATCAAATGTAGTAAATAAACCATGGTACCAAATTATGGACACGATAAACCATACCAGCTAGATTGGTAGTCATCCATCCGTATCGATATCCTTTGTCGTATGCGTTCGTCCATCGTGCTCGATCAAGGTCATTAAACCACGCAATACATTCCGCATTAATTTCTTGAAGTTACGTCATGATCGCCTTGAATTTTCGGGGTTGATGTTGTGCACCAAACCAAGTACACCATATCTTTTAATTCTTTGCTCCCGAACCTCATGTTAAAATTACCGCAAATGTGACGGAGACAAAATCATGGTGAGCCCTATCAGAGTCCATCCATTTTGCGGATTGTTCATAGCCAACAATATACCGGGTGTCGATCGAAATGACACATATACCATCCCTATCGATCACGTGATGTCGCAAGCAAGCCATAAACCATCCCATTTGTGTTGACTTTCCTCATCAACGATGGCAAATGCTAAAGGAAATACATGACTTTTACTATCAACAACAAGTGGCTATTAGGAGTTTGTGTTTGTATTTTCCATACAAGAATGTGCCATCAATCGTATCATTGGTCCGCAATGTTTGAAGCCTGCAATAGAAGGTTCAAATGCCCGAAAAACCCATTTGAATATAACCTCATTGTTCGCGTTAGGCTCCCCATGCCGCCATTCCACACGTGTCCCTGGATTGGTTTCTTGAAGAAGCGACCATCCACCGCGGCAACATTTTATACGATTCTTCCGGTCTCCATAGACTTTAGCAATTGCCTTCTTCTTCCCCAACCACACTTTCTTGTAACGAACGTCATAACCGTATTTGTCCTTGATCATCCGATGCGACTGAACCGAAATGGACGGATCTCTTCTCACCACATTTTCAACTTCACGACATATAACGGTGGAGTCCAAATGCGCATGATCTTTGGACAAATTGGCGTAGATGCATGTATGTGGTCCCGCATATTTACTAATCTCAAACATTCCATGTGATTTTCTTCTTGAACAACGCAACCTCCAAGTGCATCCATCTACATATTTCTTACATCGAACAATCCATACATTACGTGTAGAATGAGTCACCACAAATCGCTTTGTGTTCTTTTATGCTATACAACTTCACGGCATGTTGGATATCTACTTTATACATGAACCGCATGCCCTTTTGAAATTCTCGCTCCCTCATTCCATATAGACCTTAAAGGGATCATAGCATTCTCATTGAGGGGTTGCAATGCCTCGCTATTCAATTCCATAAATGCAGGAGAAGGTACGACAAATTCACGTACACCAACGGGCGCACCATCAATTCCAAAGACCTCTTCGTCGAAAAAATCATCGTTCCCAAGCTCGCTCGGAATTGGAGGACAAGATAATGAGCCATCATCGGCAATTACTCGATTTAATGTGTAGCGAATCATGGCATCATCAACATGATGTGCATCAACCCCTTCATCATCTCGTATCATCATCGCTACTATCTTCACTAGTACCTTCGTCACTACCGCAATAGTCTCCGTCTTCACTAGTGTTCAACTCATCACAGAACAAGGATCCTCGGTCATCTCGGGATTTCAAATCATGAAGGCGATGCACAATGACTCGCGCTCCATATTTGGTTGAGTGCTAGGTCCACCCACGAATCTAACGCCATATTACGTTTGTACTATTATACGAATCTCTCGTTCTCAAATCGATATAAAACTCCATGCATTTTGGTGGTGGTAATTTCGCCACAATCTCCCAAACATCTTTGAGACTCGCCTCATCATCTATTCGCACATGGGACGTAGTTGGCGTACCACTATCGATGTACGTTGGATATCGATATGTGATGGTCGATATCATCTTTTCATTGTCTATCTCCAAAGAATTATAGACAAAACTCATAAATTCCTCGTACCCTAAACCCATGTTCGCTCTAAGATGTCGAACGGGCGGTTTAGTGTATGAAATTCCTGATGGTCCATCGACCATGTCCCCATTCATATAGCACAACAAACTTACTCTTCGATCATTCATTATTGAATCTATATATGTAGAATATAAAACATGATCAAAAGAAGTGAATGCAACAATATCAATCAATACCATATCAATCAATACCATATCAAAAGTACAATATAAACTTACTCTTTGACCTTAATATAATTGGTTATGCACCCTAATTGAATTGGTGTTAGATATTGGATTCGACTCATCACTTTTTCTTAGTCTCTCATATATTCTTCCATCTCAATGTATCTACAAATGAAATTACTTATGTCGTTGCATCTTTAGAGTTTTGGCAAAAACTAACTATATAGAAAAGAGAACGCATGCCATGACGAAACTTCAATCAATTTAGGCTCAAAATACATATACAAAGTGCATATAAAATCAGCCCCTAAATCAAATTTATACGTCACCTATAACAAATTAAAACAACCCCTAAAAACAACCCCTAAAACATATAAAATCAGCCCCCTAAAACAAATGACCCCTATAAACACCCCTAAAACAAATAATGAAGGCCCCGGAGACAACAAAACTAACAACAAATTTAACATCCAACATAAGACAAACAACATGAAGCATAAACACATATAATCTCAAAACAAATTGATCTTACAATCCGAGTCGGTTGGGGTTTGGATCTAAAGTTGATGATGGAGATAAGTGAGCCAACAATGGAGCCAATCTAGTGGAGTTGAGGGGATGAAGAGTGGAGCAACGTTGGGGTTGAAGGAGAGCAAGAAACCAAGAGAAGAAAAAACCAGATCTGGGATCTGTTTTTTCTTCTGGTTGTGGGAGTGAAGTCGTGACTTCGGATCACGACTTCACTTAAAGTGAAGTCGTGATCCGAAGTCACGACTTCAATTTAAGTGAAGTCGTGACTTCAGGTCACGACTTCACTTCGTCACCCGTCCCGTGGCGCGTGAGTGGACGTGGCGTGTGCTGACGTGGCTACAAGTGTGTTAGTTTTGGAAATAGTTTGGTGGGTGTGTTTTTCTGGGAATTTTTTCCCCAAAATCTATTAATCAGGCAAAAACTCCCAACAATGAAACAATACTAGTGCCCACACTTCCCATTTTGTCGCAATAGGCGCTAGTCACGTCGACAACATCAAGAGAGTGCTATCAACATAAAATGGTGTCAAATGCAATGCACATTTCACTATCAGTGAATGGAGAGATTTGAATGCAATATGCATAATCCTTTCCATGTGGATGATGAAAACCCTAATGCGCTTCGTATATAAAGTAGGATATAAAGTATTCACGAGAATATCACAGACAAGTACTAATAAGCAATTTATGAAATTAGTTTGTAGAGCCTCCAAAGGGTGTAGTGCAGTGGCAAATTAAGAAATGGCACCATAATTATGATTGAAGTAGAGATCGTGAGTTCAATTCTCGGTAGCTCCATTACATTTGTTTGATTTCTCTTAGGTTATAGGGATGAAACGTCCGATTAACTCCCATGCGTCTAGTCAAACCAAAGTAAAGGGCTGAGAAAAAGGTTCAAACACCCACCATTATCCAATAAAAAGTACCCACATTTTTTTCATAGTTTCTTCAAAGAAATTGAAAAACACATACAATATACAAGGATATACATTTACTGAAATTGATGGTGGAAATCTCTTCTAGCCACTGAAAATGAGCAATTTATGTGTGGCACCACAGAATAGATGATGTACTGTAAGAAAGCAGATAAAACAAGTGTGAGGCGTTACTTGTATTTTTCCATTATTCTTCTTGCCTCTTCTAAAGTGTCCTCTGTGTTAGTACTGCTCCATCACTTATTGGGCCTTCATCCTTGTTCATGGCTATGAATGCAGTGTATATGAGCCCCATCATGGCCTGTATGTCACAGAGATTCAATTTATTGTTACAATTATGTTCAATAGTAATAAGGAAAACAAGACAAAGACACTTGGAACAAATTCAGTAGCTATTTAGTCTTAGTTATCAAAGCATTTCATAATTAAGCAACTCAAGTTACTCAGTCCAACTCTCTGGGAAGTAACAAGAAGATAAGCAACTCAAGTTACTCAGTCCAACACTCTGGGAAGTAACCCGAAGAAACAAAGCCGCAAATTTTGTAAGATAATCAACGAGTCTCAGAATCACAAACAGACTCATGTGAACCTTCATAACTGGTAACCAAAAATACCAACTAAAAGAATAAAAAGGGAAACCAGGATAAGTAACCTGGTTCTCATATAGCGTAAAAACACCAATTTCCAGTCAGAAAACTGAAAAACTAAATCAGATCTCGATGAGCTTTATTAATGTGACGAACACTTCAGATCACCATAAATTATACAAGGGATGCAGATAGGAAAATTAGCATAGTTATATTCAAACCAAGCCTGAAAAAACTCCAACGAACATTGCAGAACTACCACTAGACCTACCTCTATTCAACAGCGCAACAAAGTGACTAAACTTCTAGTTTATATTTCTTGTCATCTTTCGTGTCATTTTCCATGCCTCGTATATGCAGCAAAGTGTTGCAGCTTCATCAGTTAGTCATCTATCCATAGATGTCAATTACATAGTTAAGTGGTCCAGGTTAAAGCTCTAAGCTCTTTACCATTCAACTGTAGGACATAGTTAAGAAAAATAATTAACTATAGCACAGAGAGTAGAGAAAAACAGCCACAGACTTATCTCTTATGTAGGTTATGCTAAGTTTAGGTATTACCTTATGAATTTTATTTGTATTATAATTAGATGATGAAACTTGAAAGTGCTTGTAAAAAGGCAAAGAATGTTACAGAATTTGTGGGATTATTTTATTAATGAAATTGGTATTTTGGCTTTTGAGCAAGGATGTGTGTTAATTTTCTTTTTGGGGTTTCTTGTATTGTAGTGTTTGAGAAAACACCAATAAAGAAAAACCAATAAAGAAATGGGCTTCTTTCTTCAGTTTGGGCATTCTCAGACTAACAAACTTCAGTAAATTATTCTTTCCGCTGCAGCGAATCTAGTTTAATTCCTTGTTGCATCATCGACTCGGGATAATTCAAGTACCCATGTTGTTATCAGATAACAGGGCAGGGACTTTGTAGATTAGTTTTCATTGTTATCCACCACTTATAAACTATAGTAAAAATCTATTTCCAAGATTTAATATTAGATGTGTCATATTCACCCTCTGGCTTCCAATAGTGGCTCACGTCCAACATTTTAAAGTGCCTAACAGCTAACATTGAATATTGATTTATCAGCAAAATTGAATACTTTGTCTTGTTTGGAATAGAAGTTTTTCCTCTAAAGGAACAAGAGAAATTCAATTCTACACTGTCCAATGATATGTTTTACTCTTAAAACAACCAAAATGCCTATTTTAGAAATCTCAAATATAAGAAGGTAAGGCATACCAGTACAAAGAAAGCTGTTGATAAGATTGACTTTAGCAGAAAAAGGGAAACAAGCACTGCTACTCCCGCAACAGAAATCCTTGCTATGGGTCTGGGAACAGAATCCTAACATGAAATTGAAAAAAAATTAGTAAGGTCCTTCCATTCAATGTATACACTAAAAATAATATTTCAGAAGCATGCAGTGGGCTGATTACAAATTTGGAGCCAAAAAAGGAAAACAAAATCGACATACAGGCACAAGCCTTGTCCCAGCCTCAATTCCATCCTTTCCAAACCGCCACGCTGTTTGAAGAACTAAGTCACAAGAAGTATAATTACATGTTAGAAACTTCAAAGTAAATCAAGCATTGTCATATATTAAAAAAAATTAATTGTAGCAAAACTTATCCAATTAAAAACTCGAAACCTATTATATGCCAAGAAAGACACATATATGGTGAATACATATTTCATTTTATTTGCAAAAATGTGCAAATTGAACCCCAACATAGGTTTATCAACAAGGCCTCAATCCCAAACTAGTTGGGGTCGGCTGCATGGATCAAACTCTTCTTCCATTGCGCTCGATTTAGTGCTCAATCCCAACATATGTCAATAGAATTTTATAAAACAAATTAATAAAACGCAAACATGTTTTGAACTGAATATTTTAGAAAAGATATTTGATAAAGTGATGAAAGAAAAACGTTCCCAGCTTTTCCAATATGACAACCAAGGTAGAAGGACTAGTGAATCAAAAGCAAATCGATGAGAGTTCTGCCGAATCGAATCAGGACTGAAATCAATGAATTGAAAGATTTAGAAAAGTATAGTGAATCATACCAAAATTAAAGTATCTAAGTTAGCGTATTTTTTCAACACACTTATAATATTCATACTTTGAAGTAAAATGTTCTAATAATAAATAGATACTCCCTCCGGTCATTTTTATAAGTCATACAAAAACTCTTTGTCAAAAAATATAAGTCATTTTCGGAATTCTAGAACACTTCTCTACCCTTTGCCCATTTTAACCCTAAACATTGAATTGCAATTCAAGACTTGTTATCCTTTTATTGGGTAAGTAGAGTATTTGTGTAGTTAATGACATAATTGAAGCACGGGTAAGAATGTAATTTGAATCTATAATTATTGCTTTCCTTATAATGTGTGTTTTGGGCAAAACAACTAATATTATTGACCGGATGGAGTATTAATTAAGAAATTGTGTGATACATGAAGTATCATGTCACAGATATAGTACAACAAAGAAGGTAGAAACAAAAAGAACATAGATTTTATAAGTATCTAACTCCCATACTTAAGTAACAAGTTAAAAGTTCAAATGCAAACTATGATTTAGTTGTATAACATTGAAGTAACAATCAAAATATGTACACTCCACAAATAGAGAAGGAAATAGAAGAAATTGAAAAAAAAAACCTGGAAAAATAGAATAAAACTAAGAAAATGGGGAATCATGTGATTCAGTTGCAATTCATTTGATTCAACTACAACTTAAAGGCGATCCACAAGTGTTTAAAATCTTTCGATTCGCTCGTGTGATTCAAATCCATAATACTATGATTCAAAGACTTGAATCTCGATTCCTACAACCATGACGCCAACTGCTTTCCTGGTTTGTACGATCCCTTGTGCATATAACAAGCAAGATTACGTGTCCAAATACAATAGAAACAACTGCTCTACTAAGCAAATCTTGAACTTTCCACTGTCAAACATAATATTGAGATGGAAGAAGAAAGAATTTCTCCTAAATTAATATTCAATATAGAATGTGTTTCATTGTCATACATCACCCATGTATTGACTACTTGTATCTAATCCACTAAGCTTTAAAGATGCCATTAGGAAGATCAATTAGGCTTTAAAAAAAGCTAAAACTTGCTGAGTGAATGGTATATGCAATTCATCAAATTGAAGGATGCTTCGCCAACCGCATGGGTGGCCCAAGGGTTAGGCATGTGGGAACTTGGGTCAGAGGTTGTGGATTTGAGTCTTAATGAAGGACAAATTGAGATGTGATAAGTTGTGGTTTCTTTCTTATCAAAGAAAAAAGATATAATAACAACATAACCTTAGTCCCAAATTAACAAAGAAAAAAAGATTAAAAAAAAAATGAAGGATGTTTCCTTGGAAAAAGAGAGAAGATTGAGGATGGATGGATACACTTACAAGTCGAAAGTGACGCATTTGGAACAAACAAGTGCAACAAAGCTTCAATCCTAAATTAACCGGGTCGGTTTATGGATCAAATTTTTCCATTGCACTCGATTTAATACACTAGATGGTTTGCTTTCACAACTTTTTTTTAATAAGAAACCAACTTATCACCTCTCAAACTTGCACACAAGGAGACTCAAACCCTCAACCTCTTGTATCTGTGATACATTTACAAATCGAAAGTAACGCATTTGAAACAAACAAGTGAAAAAACATCAAAGCTTCAATATCAAATTAGTTGGGGTCGGTTTATGGATCAAACTTTTCCATCGCACTCGATTTAACACACTTGATGTTGTGCTTTAATAATTCTTTTTTCTTAATAAGAAACCAACTTACAACCCCTCAAACTTGCACACAGGGATACTCAAACCCTTAACCTCTTGCATTCATGACGACATACCAAACCATTGAGCTATCACCAACCTCTTCATAATTCTTTAGGTTGTTTCTAATTAATGCATTCCAAATTATCTTATGTCTGCCTACACTGTCAAATTTCTTCATTTTTTTATTGTGTCTAGTTTCCTGACTAGGGCATTTGTAGGCTATCTTTATACGTGTTCAAACCACCTACATTCCCAACCTACATTGCTACTATTACTTTTCTTTAAGTTTTTTGTACCTAAGTATCGATAGCTCTATTTGTGCTACTATTACTTTTCTTTGAATCTCCATTGAGTTTTATCACACATGTACCTAAGTATCCTCATTTTTTTATACTTGTTTTATGTATGTGTTGTTTCCTTACTACGCAATACTCACTCCTATATAGCATATCAGGCCTAATTGCAGTCCGATAGAATTTACTTTTTAGCTTCACGAGCATATTTCGATCACATGGTATACCTGTTGCAATCAGGGATTGGTGCCAATGTGATTTTGAGGCGATTTCCCAGCCTAAGCAAGGCAGTGCCTAGACGGATGTCCATGTAGCAAAAATATATATATTTAGAGGCCCTAAATTATTATTTATTATGTATAGGTCTTTAAGTAACAATAATTTTCTATTAGTCAATACTATTCATATTCGATATATACTTTAAGGATGTTAATAAGCCTTTAGCTCCTTACGTAGCCTTAATTATATTAAAATTTTGTTGTTGAGTAGGTACTTATATTAACAAACTTAACTGTAATTACCCTCTTAAGTTTTTAAGAATTTTTTTAGAGGGACACCACCTACCTACGCACTTGTTAGGCCATTTTGCCCCAAAATGTCTAGGGACCCCCTAGACGCCACCTGCAATCACTGGTAGTACTCCTCCACTCATTCCATCTAGCTTGAATTCTATATGTAATGTAAACTTCAATATGTCCATCCTTATGTATGATTGATTTTAGATATTTAAAATGGTTCATCTTAGGAGCTTCCACTTCCCCTATTTTACTACTCCATTATCTCGACGCATTAGTAAGAATGTTCTCATTCTTTTGGTTAAGGAATCAAAATTGGATGTAGAGAAAACATTTTCATAGAGTCGAGCAGCAAATTTCCTGCAACCTAAGTTCTAGGTTTACATCAACGCATTTCAACCCACACATAACCTTTTTTTCATTTTCACAAACTCCCTCACTCTGTCCTTGATTCATAGATGCTATGCAATATTACCCAAAAAAACAAAAAAGGACATAAGAACTAGCCAACCAATAATAAAACAGCTCACAAAATGCCCCATCCTAACTACTTCAAGATGGAATGCCCTTTCTAATTTCCTGGCTGCAAAATGTTTTGTCCTCTATTTATCAGCTCCCAAAAATCTTCTCCATCCAAGAATTTTTCCTCGAAGATATTGGTGTTTTACACGAGAAGGATTACGAAATGGAATTCGCATTCTCTTCTTCCGACTCTCTCCACGTGAAGACAGAGTGGCGCCATAACTAATACATATAGCTTTTTGGTCAATTGGCAATCTAACACTTACCAAATTCCACTGCAATGTCCCTCAAAGAGATCTAGGTGTTAGGTTAAGTTAGGATTTTGAAAAGGTAAAACCCATTATTTGGTCTTTGAACTTTGGGGCTTTTATGTTTTTGGTCCCTGAACCTTCAAATGTGCACATTTGATCCTTGAACTTTGAGGCTTTTATGCTTTTGGTCCCTGAACTTTCAATTGTGCACATTTGATCATTAAACTTTCGTAAGGGTGCACATTTGGTCATTCCGTCATTGGGCTATTAAATTTCGTTGACGTGGCTAACGAAAGTGTCACATGTCTAATTTCTTAATTGGACCGTCGGTTCATTTAGCTTGAACCGAACCCAAACAACAAAATGAACAACATAGCCTCAGTTCCAAATTAATTGGGGTTGACTACATAGATCAAACTCTTCCATTGTGCTCGATTAAGTGCCAAACAAAAAAAAAACCACAATTTCTCTTCATGGGTGCTAGAGAGGAGAGATGAGAGGATTGATGCATAAGTTTCTACTCTGGTTTCATGATTTGTGATTGTGAGACAATCAGGTGTAATTTGTTTTGGGTTCGGTTCAAGCTAGCTAGGTGGTGAACCGGCGGTCCAATCAAAAAATAGACACATGACACTCTTGTTAGCCACGTAAGCAAAATTTAACAACTCAATGACGAAAGACCAAATGTGTATAACTGAAAGTTCATGGACCAAAAGTATAAAAGCCTCAAAGTTCAGGGACCAAATAATGGGTTTTGCCTTACCAATTTAATAGTCAAATTTCTTTGCCTGAATGGGTGGATATGATGTTAAATGCTATTCCATTCACTTGTAGAAATGATATGCTTTTACTTTGTTGGGGTATATGGAAAACAAGAAATGATGTGGTATGAAAGCATACTCATCGATTGGCTGCAGAGACGGTGCAAAAGTGTGATTCAGTTCTAGCTGAATGGAGATTGGCAAGATTCGGGTCTCAAGGCTCAACCGTGGTGCGAATAGATAAAGGAGATATGTCATCAATTACAAAGTGGAGTGTTCCACCTGCTGGGTATGTCAAAGTGAATTGTTGTCACGCCACACTTTTCAAAAATGAAAATAGCACAGGTTGGGCTTGTGTGGCGAGGGATCATGAAGGGGCAGTGGCTAGGGGGGCTTTCAAACATTAGAAAAGGTATGCTTAATGTGGCGGCAGCGGAAAGCAATTAGCATTCGGTAAGCTCTCAGTTGGGTGAAAAAAAAAAAAAAAAGGATTTTCAGCGGTGATTCTAGAATCTGATGCGCAAATTGTGGTGAATGTCATTCGTCATGGTGTTGGGGATGATTTTGAAGATTGTACATCAATCATGAAAGAGATTGATAACATTAAGATTTCGACAATGCAAAGTAACAATGTTTGACAACCATATGAAGCTTTGAAGGAACTGTTTTTTGGATCAAAAACTGTGAAATTGATGATTTTGTTTGTCAACATAGGGTTTCTTACGGACGCGATTGATTCGGCCTCGCAGGACCGAGAGTTATATAAACGTCTCGGTCAACATCCACCGAGAAAGGAATAAAAGTCTCGGTAATGGACAACCGAGAGAAATGCTACGTTCTCGGTTGTACATCACCGACAGGACATAAACTATACACTTCGACTTACTCTCGTGATGTGGTGACCGAGACGACAATAAAAGTCTCGGTCATGGACAACCGAGATCTATCTTACACTCTCGGTTGTACAACACCGACAGAACATAAACTATACACTAATGGTTGATCTCATGAAGTGGTGACCGAGATAACAATATAACTCTCGGCCATTCGTTGCTGAGACTGTGTAAACTATACTGGCCTGTCTGGCCAAGAACCACAAGTTTCCAAAAGTTTCCCCTCAGTCTCGGCCATGCTTGGCCGAGACTGTAAACAAAATCTCTGGCCTGTGTGGCCGAGAACCACGACTTTCCAATAAATGCACCGTTGAATGCACCGCCACACAAACATAACAACTACTCTACCAAATGCAACTTACTTAGACTATCAACGTACCTTCAAACGATCGATTTCACGACTTGAGTGTGTGAATGAAAAACTTAAACCGAGCCGTAATGTAGAGACGAAATCGACCAAAACTCGGAGCCTTCAAACTCGAAAAATGTCCTACAACAGCGGAAAGAGACAGAGAGGAACGAAGACAACTGAGATTCGAGATTGCTAGTTGGTTCGTTGACGAGAAGTAGGGCAAGTCAAGCAAGAAGACGGTGGTGGGGTGCCTCAAGAGGACGGTGGTGGGGTGGTGGGGTGCCTTTGTTTTGCACGAGGGGTATTTTCGGGATTTCGGGTCTAATTTTTGGGTGCCCTTGGTAATTTGATTTGTGCCCTTAATAAGAGGGTGCCTTCGATTTGTTTTGTTAAAATGTTGCCAATCAGTTAGCTCATAGTCTTGCTACGCTTTCTGTTTCTAAGTCAGGCGCTTATGACTGGGGTTCCATTATTCCTCAGTGTTTGTTATTTGTAATCAGTTCCTAACAGTGCTACATGAAAGCTTTTAACCTCAATATATGTATATATATATATATATATATAATGTATATAATGTAGGTTTTGCCTTTTGAAAAAAAAATAATCAATTTACATCCCAAATACGCCCAATTCGATCTTATCTAACGCACCGGCACCATTTCCTTTCCAGCAAAATCATAACACTAAACAAACAGCAGCAATGACAACAACAATAGCACCAATACCCACCACAATTACAGCTACAACCACTTGATCTCTATTTCTCCCTACATCACTCTCAAAGAAGAAAAAA
The DNA here is from genome assembly GCA_039657365.1 of Stephania yunnanensis. Lineage (NCBI taxonomy): Eukaryota > Viridiplantae > Streptophyta > Magnoliopsida > Ranunculales > Menispermaceae > Stephania > Stephania yunnanensis. Next base: position 9,812,709 of record CM077582.1, read on the forward strand.
TTAAGATAAAAATTCATCAAGACCTAATCACCTAAAACAACAACACCACCTGCACATCTCCAATTCTAACAACCACCGCAACTAACAACAACTAGATCCAATTCCCTCTCAAGAAGTTCAAACAGTGAAGAAGTAGACACAAATTGAATCGTTCAAACAAGAAATTAAACGAACGGATGTACCTCTGAGGACGGTGGATTGCGCGGCGACGACGACCGGTGCGAAGCGAGAATGGCGCCGAGGTCTGGGTGAGATGAAGCTGATGCTCTTCGCGGTTGCGATTGAGAAGCTCAATTGGTTCTTCAATGGCGATAGGGATTGAGGAGAATTGGGCGGACGAAGAAGAAGAAGGTGAAGAGAGGGAGCCGTTGCCATATTAAATCTTGAAATAATGATATTTTTGAATGGAGAGTGAGCAGCTGGATATATATATATATATATATATATATACTAGTTTTAAGAGGCGTCTTCTTACGACGATTCCACATTCGCATTTCGCGGGAATTAATTTCTAAGAATTTATTAACAAAATTTAAAATTGTAATTAAAATTTAAAAATTAGAAATACAAGTACATTTTTTAGCTTATTAATATTCTCTACTGTGATCGAGATAAGATGTGAATGGAAAAACAAGCTAATCATGCTAGGCCATTACTTCTTCAAAAAAAGTGTATTGGATTTATGAGAATGAGTTCATGATTGATTTGGAGATAAAGAAAAAAAAAACGTGTAGTGGATTGATAAAGACTTAGAGTTTGATTTGAATACAAAAGAAAAGGTTAATTTTGAAATAAAAAAAAAGTATGGGCAAATAGGTAAATTTCATTACCACTCAAAAATTTGTGATTCGTGCTTTTATATATATGATAGATATATAGCTAACTTAAGGGCACTAGGGCTCGCAATTTGTTGTCTAGATCCCGATTTTATCCGGCACGAAATAAAAAGCAGTTGCGATAGTTTGTACGCATCCTAAGATGACTTGCAAATGCTTATTTAAAAATTATACTTCCTTCATTCAAAAATATAAATTATTTTTATCTAAAACACACAAATTAAAGATGGCTTAATCACGAATGTAATTTACATATATGTTATTATATTAAATAAATTAAAGAATTAAATCATAAATGTTTAGATTGTATAATTTTGAATGAGGATTTATTGCTAGAATTACTTGTAGTTTTTATCGAATGAAGTATATAATTAAAGTTGAAAAAAATCAACAGTGTAGAGTAGAGCTAAGATAGCTTTTGGGATGAATTGGCTTGTTCTAAGTTCTAATGCTTTTGTATCACTTTAATGTAACAGAGAACATTTAACCTCATTTTTTTCTTGATCTAATATGTGGGAAGATGCCTTTTCACTGCACTATGATCTAGTTGGCAAAGACATTTTCGCTTCTTCTGAAAAAGGAAAAAAAGCAAGTAATAAAATATCATGCACATTTTTAATTTATCATGCAAATTTTTTTGAAGCTCGATTAGGCAGTTTCATACTTTGTCCATTAAGAGGCAATCTTGTCTCAATTACAATCTCATGATGAGCAAGTACAAACTTACCGACGTTCAATGGACATACTTAATCTATCGTAGTAGACCTATAAAATTTAGATATATTGACATATTGAATTCATAAAATCTAAGTGAGCCTATTGGCCTTGATGAATCTGCGTAACTATACCAAGATTTGTGTGGACCTAGAGATCTATTAAGTTCTATAATTTGAATTATTCTATCAAAATTTATAATGACTTAGCCTAACTATGATCCTAACTAGACAACTAAAAAACCTTAAAGCACTAGCCTTATATGAAAAGAAGAACTGAATAGAAAGTGTGTCGCTCTAAAGAAACTCGCCATCATTGAACTATTGCCACATGACGTCGAACACACCATGGCCACCGCCACTGGCCTCTCACCACCACTGGCTATACCACTATTTAACACCACTGATCATTCACAAACGTTGGACAAAACTTGATTTAGAAAACCCAATGTTATCTTACCAAAAAAATTGAGGAGAAGACGAAGTTGGATCAACGAGAGGGCGGTCATAGGCCACCAGCCGCATAGGAGCAAAACTAATGGAGGAGAGAAAATTGTTTTCATGCAAAATTGGGTCTGGAGAGGGATTTAAATTGTCTAATACAACATGACTTAAATTTAAATTGTCTATTACAATAATTATACAATATTTTATATAGCCTAAGGGGAGCAAGGATGGTACAACTCATCTCTTCTCCCCAACATCCTTTATAATCGTATATTACTCTTATATATAAAACTACCTATGTACGTAAAAGTCATTGATTGTGTCTCTAACAACACAATAACAACAACAACAACAAAAACTCAATCCCGCATTAGTCGAGGCTCGAGTAAATGAATCAAACTCTTCTATTGTATATGCTCTATTTAGTGTACGTCTTTAATGAAAAAAAATAAAAAATAAAATTAAACGTTATCTATTTATTTATTTATTATTATTTTATGGGTCGAGTTAGAGCATCTTTATAGAGATGTTGGTTGGATGTCAATGTTTACCACCTAAACTAAATAAACATTGTAGTAAAAAAAAAAACATCTCCAATGAAATGCGTATTTTGAATGTCAAGATGACGTGGATAAACATTGTCTATTTTGAATGTCACTTCTTGACATTCAAATTGATATCCACATTAGATAATAAGATTTTTTAAAATATTTAGTTATTTTATTTACACTTTTATTTTCAAATTTTAATTAATAAAATTACAAAAATAAATGCCACCTCATTGATTAAGCCACAAATTCACATATAGCATTGGAAACTTATTTTGAAGTTCAATATCAATTTGATCCACATGAGATTGACATCTTTTTACATTAAAAATTCACGCTCATAATTTATATTTACTATTGGAGATGCTATTCAATAAATAAGAAGATTGTTACTATATATGCATGGTTGTCAAATGTGTCACGTAGCTTATCGTTTGTTACACGATGGGCCTGGGTTATTTGGATTGTTGGACTTAGCCCAATATTGCGACCACTAGCAAGCGTACAATTTAGCCCTCGAGATTCAAGAACATTTTATAATCATACTAAAATGCCAACAGGCTCAATACTGACAATGATAGGTGAGGAGAACCTTAATTTTGCACTTTTGCTCCAACCTTTCGCTACATATTTGTTAGAAATACGGGCGTGCCAAAATTTAAGGGACTTAACTATTGTAAATTGAGTTGAAACTTGCTAAGAACTAGATAAGGAAAATAGAAGACTAAAAACTTCTACTACTACAAACTACTACTACAAAAGAGAAGAGAAGAAATGAGATAGTTGGAATGAGAAGTTTTCATTCAACTTGGAAATGAGATAGTTGGAATAAGAAGTTTTCATTCAACTTGATGTATTTTTACAACGAGGTTGACACCCTTTATATAGGTCATTTGGTGATGATGATAAATGTACTTTATACAATGTGTACAAATAACACATACACCCCATGTCATACAACGCATTACAAGTAATTTGATAATACATGGAAGAGTTGGTGTACATTGGAAATGGTTACAAGTAACATGACAATACATAGACAAGTGGAGGTACTATTAAGTGAGAAATACAAGTTACATGACTACACAATATGTTGGTGTACATGTATGGTCATCCATGCATATTCCACAACATCAACAATATTATAGCAAGAAAATGTCACTCTTAACATTTTCTCGATAATGGTTATAATATGAAAATGATTTAGAATGAGTTATTAAGTGTACTAGATGTAAGACCATCATGTGTCTCATAAATTTATGTTTGATTTATGTAACTTATGAATTAACTAAAGTCTTTTGAGCTTCATGTATGTTACCAATTTAATGAAAATTGATATTAATGTGAGAAGCTTAAATATTCTATCTCAATCCTATAAAAATGCATTTGTACCATCAAACAAAGTGTCAAGAATTTTAAAGCTAATGAGGGTGATATGATTTTGGGTTTTAAAAGTCTATATAATCACTTCCTTAAAGTTTTTATCTATTTGATCTATTTTATCGTGTTTAAAGAAGGTTTACACTAAATACCCTTCATCAATTTGGGATGGACATGGTTTAGCATAATCTTTCATACATGATAAACTACTTACATAATAGGGTTTGAAATAGCTACTACGTGCATATCAATATAATACAAGTGAATGGGGCTCATAATTGCATAAATACATTTGTAACATTGATGGAAAACGCATCCCGATGTGCATTGCATGGCTATCAAAATGACAGGTGTCACTTTAATATGATCTAGAATTTTGTGCTTTAAAGAAATGTTGAGAGGCTCGTCTAGAGAGAAAAATAGGGAAAAATACTTTTGTATAACCATTGTTGATTGTTGAAACAGGATCATCGTTTATCGATGTGTTGTGATTAAGATCAAATTGTGTTTTATAGTTCTTCATTAATTAATTGATTGATGTACTCCTTACAATGCATTATCTGTATGTTGGTTTCATCAAGAATTATTAATGGATTGTGAAGAATTGTGTTCAAGAAAATGTTGGGTTCTTCATGTACTTATGCGTTTTATTGATTATTTTGTTAATAAAAAAATGAATTCAAGAAAATCTCCACTGCCATGGGTGATAACCAAGCAACTGGAGTAACATCGATGTCAAAACTCCATTTCTGAAATCCTTGAAATTTGTGGAAGTATAGGAGAGAAGATTGAGAAGCAACAATATATAGCGAGTCTTGTTGTCGCTCGACAAATGTTATACGACATGAATAAGTGCGTGCAGTCGATTCAACTCATCTTTGCGTGATTGCGTGTTTCAAATTAGGGGCAGAGTCACATACAAGGCTAGGCTGGCATGGTCAGTACCCCATGAGAGCTTGTTGTGACCCTTTTGTATACATAGTAGATTAGTAAAAAAAAATAAAAATGCACAAGTTAGTCCACCCCTCAAACACGACATGAAAAAAATGTTTTTACAACAACTTAAATGTTGTAATACTATGCTGTTAAAACTTATTTAATATGTAATTAATATGCAACAAAATTATCTATAATTATATAAATAAGAAATTAATGTGTAATGATGTATAAATTTAATGAAATTTTTTGTTTTTATAATATTTAATGAAATTTTTTGTCAAATATTAAGTTATATGGTTATTTAAGATTTAATAAGTTATAACAACATGATTAAGTGTTGGAAAAAATTATTTTCTTAGTAGCGAAAGTAATGTCTAAGCTGCTTTTGATCTAGCCTAGGGGAGTTTGAAATCCTAACTCTGCCTCTGCAAATTAACAGCTCCATCGTGTAAATCAAGAAGGACAAGGAGGAAGATTATGTACCAACCAAAATATCATCAACGAAGGATTAGGAGGCTAAATTTATTATTATTATTATTATTATTATTATTTTCAGATGAACCGGGTTACATGAATTAGAAGATTGTTACTGCTATATGCATGGTTGTCAAATGTATCTCATAGCCTATCATATGTCACAGGATGGGCCTGGGTTATTAGGATTGTTGCACTTAGCCCAATATTCCCACCACCAGCAAGCGTGCATATGTATGGTTGTCAAATGTATCTAATAGCCTATCATCTGTCCTTGGTTATTAGGATTGTTGGACTTAGCTCAATATTCCCACCACCAGCAAGCGTGCAATTTGGCTCTCCAGAGTCCAGAACATTTTATTTTCGAACAAAAAACCAATAGGCCCAATACTGACAATGATAGGTGACAACCTTTTGCAGTTTTGCTCCATGTTTGGGCCTCAACAATATTGTCGCAAGAGAATGTCACTCTTAACATTTTTCCAATGACTATTGTAACCTGAAAACGATTTAAAATATGGTAGTAAGTGCACTAAATGTAAGACCATCACGTGTTTTATAAACTTATGTTTAATTTACGTAATTTATATATGAATTACTTAAAGTCTTTTGAGCTTCATTTGCGTTACTAATTTGATGAGAAATTTAAAGATTTTCTTCAAACCTATAAAATGAAACTTGTGCTTTCATTTGTTTGAGTTGAGATGAGTTAAGAAAGGCACCCACTTGGCAAAATCCAACACAAATGGCAGCACTTGTCCAAAAATGACCATATGTTTATGCATTTTGGAGCTTTACAAGGTCAAACAACCTAAAACAACCTATCATCTGTACTTGCTAGCTTTTTAATATAGTCATGGATGCACATGACCCCCTATTAAATGCTAATTCTTTACCCAACTTTGGATCAATATATCAAACTCTAGAGAGAGGGAGAGCATTCTTACATTTTTAATAATTTTTGAAAAGCTGAAGGCATCAACAACATTAGATGGTGAGTGTTTTAATTGGGTCTTTTGTGCAGACACAACGTGTGTAGATTCCTACCATAAGGTGGGACTCCCAAGGCCACAAACCCTAGAAATCAGGGCTACAACCAGCGCCGTTTAGCTTTAAATTTGGACTTTCTTTATGCACTTGTGGGCTTAAAGCATAGGCGTTACATTAACAAGTCATTGCGTCAAAATGTATTAGTACAAAAATTTTGCATTATGGAATCAAATGGACACTTAGAAACAAAAGAAACTATTACAATATTGTAGAAAAAAATTGGGATGAAAGGTAGGAGTTGGTTTGGACATAGACAATGGAAAGTCACGTGGTTTGGCCTCAAAATCAGGGATGTGTTGTTAAAGCTAGCAAACCCTATAGTTCTACCAAATCCATTTTATTCTTATCGAAACCATAATTTAGATTAAACACATGAGCCCTTAATTAATTTTTGTCTTCTTTACTTTCTTTTTCTTTCTTTTTTTTTTTCCTAAAGAAATTTGTGACTAATCCTCTTTGATCTTTTGACTCCTTTAAGATTGATATGTCCTTGTTGATAAGTTTGAATAGGTTTCTTTTTTTTTTTTTGGGTAAAAGAATAGGTTTAATACTACTTGAGAAGGAAAAGTTAAGTTGAATATAATTAGTTCCGGTTTCATGTTTTTGCGAAAACATTCAGGTTATCAACTATATTTCCTTAAGAAAACTGTATGGTCCAATTTTTCAAAAATATTATATGCTTGATGAAAGTAATTTTAAATTATGTTAGGTTTTTTTTTTTTTTTTTTTTTTTTTTGGCCGAAAAGGAAGTCTATGTTTACTCTATTAATTAATAGCAATCACATTTATAAATTATGTCCCAAAGGATGTGATGCAATGAAAACAAGATGAACACCATAACAATAACCTTGACATACTTCATCTAGTCAATAATATAAGTCGTTTTCTCCAAAATACAAATATTAAGAAAAACATTAATTATATGTTTAAGTTCAATTCTTGCCCATGCTTTAGTTACGCCGTTAACTACACCGATCATCAAGAAGAACAATAATTTAGTTGCTATTAAATGTTTAGGGGTAAAATAGGTAAACTTGTAGAAAAGTTTTTTAGAATTCTGAAAATGACTTATATTTTTTGACAAAGAGTTTTTGTATGACTACTTATAAAAATGATTGGAGGCAGTGAGTTGTAGATTTTAATAGTGGTAATTAAATTCTAATCCCTTGATTTCTCTCAAGTTATGATATTATGCATCTAATTAGTTAACTTTCACGGGATAAATCAAGCTTAAGTATGGAGGGTTAAAAAAATTTCGTGCAACTACACATACAAATACAAAAAAAAGGAAAAAAAAAACCGGGTTTGAATTACAAACAAAACACAACATTAGAGTATATCTAATCAAATTAACTTGATATTTATTTAGATATTCTTGAAAATTTTTGAATAGTTAATATTTTTTATTTTAATTTAGGAACTAATCAAGTGGGCTAGCTTTTTTTAGGTGGTCCTAATGAATGGTGAGAAAATAAAGAATGATAGAGCTTTAGAAGTAACTTTGGATTCCTGCGAGCAGGATGGCCTATATATTCTTATACTCCATGGGGTGTATCAAACTAAGAAGGTTAGTTATTTTATTTTATTAGTATCACTTTTCTCATTGCCCCTAAACCAGCTTAATTAATAGCCATATCACTCAAAAGTTTCAATTTCTAGGGTACTGTTCTTTGGTTCACATCAATCATCTTATATATGTTTGCTTTAGTCCTTAATAACATGCTACCTTTTATTTTAATTTTTGGAACATGCAATTGCAAACACTATCTCTATTAAGTATTAAGAGGAAAATTGACAAATTGGACAACAATTAGCTCAACTTTACTTTTCTAAGATCGAGTTTGTTGGGCGGTAAATTAAGAAACAAGCATATAAATGACTGAGAGTAATGAAATTAAAGTGTTTAGATGAATTTGTGATAAAACTCATAATCTTATAATAAGAAATAAAAAAAAAAAATAAAAGAAAGAGAGAATAGCATCAATAAATGCAAAAAATAAGTGTGCAACTCAAGTGGTCTCAACATAACCAAAGACATTTGTAAATGCTGTAATTTTGAACTAGACACTATATGAGTTCATGAAATTCAACATAATCTTAGACCTTAGACAACTTGACGGATTAATTAATTAAAAGGGTAGTGATATTTAGACTCATGAGTCCGGACTCAAAACTTTTTTTAATTTCAAATACATCCTCGTTCAATTAATGAAACAACCATAACCACTTCTAAAATTCCTATTATACCCCTTAAATATTTACAAAAATCTTAAAAATATCCCTATGAGTCCGGACTCACGAGTCCAAATAGATTTATTGTAATTAAAAATCTAACAAAAAAATTCATTAAGGATTATGAAATTACAAAATCAACTTCATTAAAATGGAGGAGTGAAAAATTTTGGCCCATGTAGGAGACGTGCCCACTACTTTGAAATTAATTGGGCTAAATTTGTTGTTTCGTTTTACAGATGCAAAAAACAAAATTAGTGATTACAAAGAAAATAATAATAAAGATTGAGCTCAAGCAGCATATATGCTTATTCATTTTTTATTTTTTTTCAAAAGCATTCTTTAGGGGTGAAAATTTTTTCGGGTCGTGCTTGTGTCGTGTCAAAACAAGTCATGACCATATAAAGCAAACTCGAACTTGACCTATTTATTAATCGTGTTCATGTCGAAATAAGTCGTATTAAACATATCGGGTATTCGTATAACTCATTTATTAAATATTTTATTTAAACTTTTATAACTTGTTTACAACTTTAGATAAATTTTAACAATAGAGAGGAAATGATTCATAACACATAACATATATATCTTAAAAAAAACATATGAAAAACCTATAATATCCTTGAAAAAATCTAAAATTTTATTTTGGGAATTTTTATAACTTTTTTAATAATAAATAATTATTAATAAAAAGTAAAACATAAATAATATATCAAAGTAAAATAAATACTTCATTTAAAAATAAAATAAAATATGATAAAAAGATGTATGTGCAAATAAAAAATAAACCATGTTATTAACATGTTATTAAATAGGTGGTTTTGTACTAATATATTGATTATAACATATTTATTACTTATACATTAATATTTAATCGTATCAAACGTGTCATTATCGAATTAAACATGTTAACCTGTTAATAACCCACATTTTAGTCATGTCTAATCGTGTTAACCGTTTATGATCTAAACTCATTTATGTCAAACTTTAACTCGTATAAAATAAATCGTGTTCGTGTTGTGTTATAATGTCGGACCCAAATTGCCACACCTATACTTATTGATTTTCATCATACACACGCAAACATAAAAATAGATGAGTGATGATGGTGATTCTAGAAAACTCACAACGGATCGATAATGATTTCTATTTATATGACTTTGACTGGTTTCAAACTTATTCTATAAAATATATTCTCCTGTGTGCACGATCTCCGCTACGATCGATATTCTCATCACATTAATCACCTTCAACACTTAAGTGTGAGGTTTTAATTCAAAAAGCCTCGATACTATTAGAAGGGAGATACTCACTTATGTACTTCCTTATGAAGCCATATTTAATCGATGTGGAAATAAACTTTTGGTCCACATATCTTAAACACTCCACTTTAGAGCGAAAGTATCATGATCCATGAGTTTTTTCTTTTAATCAAGTCCCATTAGAAACCATAAGCTTTGATACCATGTAAAATTCTCTCAACCGAGCCGCACATGCATGCGCAAGCCCGTGAATCTCCATTAGCACCGATACTGTCCTTAACTTAACCACCTTTACCTAATTAGGTGTGGGGTTTTAACTCAAAAAGCCTTGAAACTAGTTAAGGGAGATCGATAACCATTTATATACTTCATTATGAAGTTTTCTTTATTCGATGTGGAACTAACTTTCGATCACACATCTCAACACTCCACATTAGACCGAAAGTTATGATCTAAGAGGTTTTTCTCCTAAGATCCCATTCGAACCAGTGCGCGAGCCCGTGGATCTCCGACATCATCGATATTGTCCACAACTTAAACCATCTTCAACTCTTAGATGCAGAGTTTTAACTTAAAAAGCCTCATTACTATTATAAGGGAGATATGATCACTTATGTACTTTTTATGAAACTATATTTAATCGGTGTAGGACAAAACCTTTTGAACCAATATCTTCAACATATATATAATATTCTTAATATAAGCTAACACACATGTTAATTTTTGAGTTGTTCTAATAATAATAATAATAATAATATTATTATTATAATATTATTATTTATTTATTCGATTATAAGCTCATGAAGAGCAACCCTACTCCTTTGAAAGATAACTTTGTCTCAGTTACAATCTCATGTTGAGAAGCAATTTCAAACTTACTGATGTTCAGAGGATGGACTTAATTAACCGATCATAATAGAGTTATTTATCTAACCTTTAAAAAACAAAATTATAAAAAAAAAAATTCAATATGTGTTTTATGATCTTTCTACTATCTATTACAAGAAGCAAGAAATCATGAACTTCTTAATAATCATTCACATCAACTATTCTTAAAAGTCGATTGAACATAAAAACCAAAAGCATAAAACAATATGACAAAAAATCCTCATCTCACCAAACATATCTATAATTAACAGACTCAAAACACCCTCTACTAATGTACATTCTTTGATGACGTGTGACTTCCCTTGGGCAAAACCTAACCGGTCTCCTTAATAGAAATAGCTACTTCGTACATATCATACAGGAAAAATGATTGGCGCTCATAATTACATAAACACATTTGTTACATTGATGTTCTGCAGCGTATCCAACAAACACCAACCACAGCAAAGTGGCTATTTCATTGGTTTAGCACGAGGTCGCTTGTGTAAGAGGTTGGTAGTTTGAATCTTTGATAAAAAGTAAGTTAATTTGTTTCTTTCTTATAAAAAAAAAAAGCAGCTAAACCGATCCCACATTTTGCTTATAATGTACCGCATTAATCAAGTATACTCCAATTTTGAATTCCAACTACTAAACATATATTGCTTTTTTTTTTCTTCCTAAAACTCCCCAAATATCCTTTATCTCCAAATGTCCAAACCCCATCACCATCACCTTTACCCTCATCTCATGGCCCTTCAATCCTCTCAATTTTTTTAGGTTTGACCATTGTATAGCACTTGTACTAAGCCGAAAGTGTCGTAGGAATGTTTTTTCGTTGAATAGTTTAGATCTGGTCTCGTCGGTGCCTTAGAAGTAAGGAAGCTATGTCGCACTAATTGGGTTGTGGACACTTACACAAGATCGAGACCTCTTTAGGGTTTTAGAGGTCTTGGTCAACTCTCACCGAGACCTTTGAAGTGGTCTCGGCCGCCTCCTAGCGAGACCAAAATTGCTTCAAAGATCTCGATGAGAGTCGGAGGGAGCTTACTAAGACCTGTAAAGAGGTCTCGACCTTGTGTTTGAAACTCACGGGCAATAAAAAGGAACAAAAAATTTTCAAAACTTCAAAAAATATTCATGAAAACGACAAAAAATCACTAGATACTCGTAATTCGATTTCGATTCCATCGATAGTTTGTGCCCAAAATGTTAGCTTCAAGTCCAAAATCAAAACTCTAAATTTAATAACAAGAATATATGAACCAACTTAAAAATAGGAAAAAAAAAAAACACCAAAAAACTCAAAAATTGACATGAAAAGAGGTGGGGAATGCACTTACGGAGTCGAATCGATGTGGTTTCACTCGAATTTCAGCAAATTCGGGTCGAGGTGAGGTGAGAGTATGACTCGAGAGAGAAAGAGATGATTGAGTGACTAGGGTATAAGTGAGTGGGTGAGCGGGTATGAGTGAATAAAAGCATTTTATATGAAGGACATTAAGGCTATTTCGCGTAGGAGTAAAATTAGAATGCCCAAAAACAATTTACTAGGGTACGTTAAGCAAAAAGTGGAGTTCGTTTAGCCGCTTTAAACAAAAAATTGTGCATTATGATTAGTGCAAGCACTAGTTAAGACTTTGGCACTCAATATATGTACCAGAAAAAAAAGGAACAACATTTTGTAAATGGATCAACATAACACTAATTATTAACCACTATATTGAGCGATCCAGACTCAATACCCTTTAACTATCAATTCTATAATGAGAAGATTAATAGTTCAAAATTTTATTTTATTTTAATTTTTTTTGTTATATATGAGTTTTATAGAAAGCCAATTTAAATTAGTTAAGATAATTAGCGGTAGATACCTAATTAAGTAGTTAGCGTCAGATATTGCACCCAAAAAATCCATTGTAATGAACCAATTAGTTGGCTCAATGATTTAATATCGCGTTTGGGGCCTTATTTGGTTAGAGGTGGATCGGAATAAACTCCTAAGAGATAACTTAGATGGGAGTTGGAACTACTCTTGTTTGATTGCTCAATTTTCCTTCAAGTTATCTCCAATTAATACCCAAGAATGAAAGATATCTCCTTCACTCCCTTTTAGGGAGTTATCTCCCATGAGTTTGAAGACATAATTACTCCTCATTAATTATCTTTTATTACCCACATCTATCTTTTTGTTTGAAATATATTTATGTCAATTCATATATTTTAATTTTTAAAAATATGCAACTTCCCTGCAATTTTAAAGTTGAACCAACGTGAAAATACGATATTTCACTGTGAGTTAAGCTTCAATGAGTTAACTTTGCTCACATTGTAAGTTGACAAAATAAACCAAACAAAGCCTGGGAGTAAGACCCTAAGAGGTTTGAACCAACATTTGGGAGTAAGAGCATAAAAGGTCATGAATTCAAACTTTGGTTGGTCAATTGTTTTTTTCATATAGAAAAAAAAATCCATTATAATGATCTTATAAACCTTTTGTATTATGTGGGTACCCAATCTTAGGAACACATATTGTCTTGTAAAATTCACCATCTTATCACCAAACCCTACCACTTCAAGTCTTTCATGTGTGCAAGCTGGACTGGCCAAAAAAAAAAAAAGCCCCTGAAACAATGGCTCAGTATATAAAGTTTATCAATTCATAAACACATAAAAAATTAAGAGTGTCAAGTCAGCTTCACTAGCTAATTAATTGAACAAACAATATATAAACAAAGACACAGACTTTACATGGTAATATTATACACACAAAAGCAGAGAGCACAGGAGGTTAAGTGTTGGGTGTGGTCTTGATGAAGAAGAATCATGTACTATATGAGTTGAGGAAAACAATGCATAGACACATGGTGTCACTGGCTTTTGCGCGTGACGCGATCTAAACCACAAGAGACTTGCATTAAAAGAAACTGACACTATGAGTGAGAAAATCTTGTAGTCTTGCATACTTGGCAGATTTTAATATCACATAATCTTGTGATCTAGTCCAGCCATCCAACCCTCTCTCAAACACCCTTCATTTATAGTAAAAACAGTGTTAGAATGACAACAATAAAGTTACACCACAAGACACATCAATTATAAAAATCATTTATATGCACATCGAAATGTAGACATACATAAATTTTAATACATAACAAGCTGATCGAGGTCGCATGAATAACTTTTGCTAGCTAATGTGTCTTTTACGGTGTGACTTTGTTGTTGTCATTCTAGTATTTACTTTATAGTATTAACTCAAACAACTTTCAAACCACAACACACCTGAATTGAAACTTTGACAGTTATCAAGCCTGTTCGATAGTCCAACTTGAGTAAAGTGCGATCTGACTTTAAATATATTGATTTCTCCTTAATCATAAAGTTGTAGCACTGAATTGATTTTCGTGAAATTAGTTCGGCTCGTCGAATTTACGAGTTTTTATTGAGTTAAGAAATTAATCCAGCTTAAATAAGGAGAGGTTGAAAAAAATTCAGATTTCGAATACACTTGATTATATTGTATTATATATAAAAAGGTAAGGGTAGCCATTGAGTTTAATAGAGGGAGAGTTTAGAGGGTGAAGTTGATGGGTGTTATTGGGTTTGGAGTCTTATGATTTGGGTGGCTTGTGTGTGATAAAAATATATTTCTTCAAAACTTGGGTTTCTCTTCTTACATTGTTGTTGATGCTTTGAAACCAAGCAAGTGAAGCTAAGCTTTTGTTGGAGAAAGAGCACTGGAGAGAGAGAGAGAGAGAGGGGGTGGAGACCCAATGCAAATTCAAGAAGATAGCAGGCTTGGGATTTGAAGAAATGTCTATACCAAAGCCAAGGCAACCTCACAACACCACCACCAAACACTTCTCCAATCTCTTCATCCTCCTCTTCCTCACACTTGTGATCAAACCAGCTCAATCCACTCCAAATGCAGAATCACTAGCTCTCCTCTCATGGATTCAACTAGCCCCATCAAAATCCTCACCACCCACTTTGAATTGGAACCAAAATGATCCAAACCCATGCAAGTGGAGCCACGTTACATGCTCCCTACAAGGGCATGTCACCCAAATCTCCATCCAATCCATCCCACTAGCTCTGCCTCTCCCTTCAAACCTCTCTGCCTTCCCATTTCTTCAAACACTAGTAATCTCCAATGCCAACCTCACTGGACCAATCCCACCTACCATTGGAGACTGCCCTTCACTCACCACCATTGATCTCAGCTCCAACTCTCTAGTAGGCCTCATCCCACCCAGCATAGGAAAGCTCACCAATCTCCAAGAACTGATTCTCAACTCAAACCAACTCAATGGGAAGATCCCAGATGAGATTGGTGGCTGTGTTAGCCTTAGAAATCTTGTCCTCTTCGATAACCGTCTTTCGGGTAGTCTTCCTATTCAACTAGGCAAACTCTCTAGTCTTCAAGTGTTAAGGGCTGGTGGCAACAAAGACATAGTTGGGAGGATCCCATATGAGTTGGGTGATTGCTCAAATCTCACTGTGTTGGGTTTGGCAGACACTAAGGTGTCTGGTTCATTGCCTACTTCACTTGGTAGGCTCAACTATTTGGAGACTATATCTATATACACTACTATGCTTTCAGGTGAGATTCCTAAAGAGATTGGCAACTGTTCTCGACTTGTCAATCTTTTTCTATATGAGAATAGTTTGTCAGGCACAATTCCTGCTGAGGTAGGCAGGCTAGGAAAGTTGGAGAAGATTTTGCTTTGGCAGAATGACTTGGTTGGGTCCATTCCTGAGGAGATTGGCAACTGTAGCAGCTTGAACATGATTGATCTCTCATTGAATTCTTTGTCTGGGAGCATCCCCATCTCTTTTGGGAGGTTGTTGAATCTTCAAGAGCTAATGCTGAGCAACAACAATATTTCGGGGTCCATACCGGCTGTTCTGTCGAATTCGTCGAATCTTTTGCAGCTTCAGCTTGACACTAATCAGATATCAGGTCTGATTCCTAAGGAGTTGGGGATGTTGAAGAATTTGATGGTTATGTTTGCTTGGCAGAACCAACTTGAAGGGAGTATTCCATCAAGTTTGGGTGGTTGTAGTAGCTTACAAGCTCTAGACTTGTCTCATAATTCACTCACTGGGAGCATACCACCTGGGCTGTTTCAGCTCAAGAATCTAACCAAGCTTCTCTTGATCTCCAACGACATTTCCGGGTCGCTTCCACCTGAAGTAGGCAATTGCAGTTCACTCATTCGGTTGCGGCTCGGATACAATAGGATCGGAGGCAAGATTCCGAGGGAGATCGGGGCTCTTAAGAGTCTTGATTTTCTTGATTTGTCTGCAAACAGGCTTATCGGAGAAGCGCCCGATGAGATTGGAAGCTGCGCGCAACTGCAAATGTTGAACCTCAGCAATAACACTCTTGGAGGCGCTCTACCCGAATCGGTATCTTATTTAACTAGATTGCAGGTTCTTGATCTTTCATTGAATCGATTTGCAGGCCACATTCCAGCAAGTTTTGGCCACCTTGTTTCATTGAATAAGCTGATCTTAAATGGGAATTTCTTATCCGGTTCAGTACCCGCGTCGCTAGGACTATGTTCAAGCCTGCAACTGCTTGATCTTAGCAGTAATCAGTTATCCGGCGAAATCCCAATCGAATTGTGTCGAATTGAAGCTCTCGACATTGCTCTTAACTTGAGTGGTAATGCATTAACTGGGCAGATACCTGCGCAGATATCTTCTCTCAGCAAGCTGTCTGTTCTTGACATCTCACACAACAAGTTTTGGGGAGACATGATGCCACTTTCGAGCCTAGAGAACCTTGTCTCTTTGAACATATCTTATAACAATTTTACAGGTTATCTTCCAGATAGCAAGCTATTCCATCAGTTGTCGGCGGGGGAGCTTGCGGGCAACAACGGGCTTTGCTCATGGGGGAAAGATTCTTGCTTCTTGAATGATGTATCTGGAGCAGAAGTGTCGAACAAAGAGGCTGAGAGTGCAAGGTCAAGGAGGCTGAAGCTAGCAATTGCACTGTTGATCACAATGACAGTGGCATTGGTAATCTTGGGAACAATGGCGGTGATTCGGGCGAGGAGGATTGTTAGAACCGACGATGATTCAGAAGTGGGTGGAGGGGATTCATGGCCTTGGCAATTCACTCCATTCCAGAAGCTCAACTTCTCTGTCGAACAAGTACTGAAATGCTTAGTTGATGCTAATGTCATAGGGAAAGGGTGCTCCGGCATGGTCTACCGGGCGGAAATGGACAATGGTGAAATGATAGCAGTGAAGAAGCTGTGGCCAGTGGCAATGGCTGGAAGAAACGATGAAGGCGACACTGATATGTGCGCTATTGGAGGCGTCCGTGATTCCTTCTCGGCGGAGGTGAAGACTCTCGGTTCCATACGCCACAAGAACATCGTTCGATTCCTTGGCTGCTGTTGGAATAGAAGTACAAGACTGCTTATGTATGACTACATGCCTAATGGGAGCTTAGGCAGTCTTCTTCATGAGAGAAGGGGAAGTGGCCTAGATTGGGACCTGAGGTACCAAATTGTGTTAGGTGCAGCACAAGGTCTGGCCTACCTTCACCATGACTGTGTTCCTCCAATTGTTCATAGAGACATCAAGGCCAACAACATCCTAATTGGTCTCGAATTTGAGCCATACATAGCCGACTTCGGATTAGCCAAGCTTGTCGATGATGGAGATTTCGCTCGGTCCTCAAATACTGTGGCTGGTTCATATGGATATATTGCCCCTGGTAGGCATTCCTCTTAATCACTCTTTTGATGGTTTATTCTTTTACTTTTCAATGACAATTCTAATGTAATAATATTATTGTGCTTGTAGAGTATGGATACATGATGAAGATCACAGAGAAGAGTGATGTCTACAGCTATGGAGTAGTAGTGCTAGAAGTGTTAACAGGAAAGCAACCGATCGATCCGACGATACCCGATGGACTTCACATAGTAGACTGGGTGAGGCAAAGAAGGGGAGGCATAGATGTTCTTGATCAAAGTTTGCAGGCTAGGCCAGAAACCGAGGTCGAAGAAATAATGCAGACATTAGGCGTCGCTTTACTATGCGTAAACCCGACTCCAGATGAGAGACCAACAATGAAAGATGTTGCAGCAATGCTCAAAGAGATTAGGCATGAAAGGGAAGAGTACACCAAGATGGATGCACTTCTCAAAGGATCTCCAGCAACTACATATCAGCAAGACAACAATTGTACAACATCGTCATCAATGCCGACGACAACAATGCCGCCCTCTATGCATCGACATGGTTCATATTCACAAAGTAATAACACAAGCTTCTCTGCATCCTCACTTCTTTACTCTAATTCCTCTACTGCTCATGGAAACATCATCAAATAGTTGAAACACAAGCAACTGAAGCAAGTTTTTATGGATTGGAAGTTTTTTTGTGTTTGATGTAAAGAAGAAAGGTTTGGTATTCATTTAATGATAAGTAGAGAGGCAATGAAGCCTGTGACCATTGCAGGTTGGCATTCAGAATATGTTTTTGTTTCTAGTCATCATTGTCGATGGTCTCCTTGGTCATGAATAATCAACATGGCTTGATATGCTATGTTTCAAGAACAAGAAATGTGTGATAACGAAACTACTGGATTGGGTATATGGTTTCATGCAATTGTGTTCAAAAAGATCAAGACCATGTCCTCTTTAATGATGCATCTATCTATGAAATTCATTTCATGTCTCACTGGAGATAGTTGAGGTTATCTAATTATTTTATGAAAACACATTATTTCTCGCCACAGTTGTATATTTTGGGTATAATAGATTAAAGTCTCGTTCCTATAGAAAAAAAAATTCGCCTTAATTATTTAAGCACCACTGGCTGCCTAACTCATATAAAGGTGATAGGATGGGGAAATGAAACAAAGTTTCATGTGTGTAACTTCTACACTTGATGGAATTCAATGATAAAACAAGTACAATTAGACATGAATTTGTGAAAGAAATTGTTAGGTTTTCGAAGTCAGTTGAAAGTGCATTAGTAGTGGCTAGATTCTATTTGCTTTGAATAGAATAGGTTAGGTAATTGATATTGACATAGTGGAAACTGATTGATATGTTTCATTTCAATGATCAATACATTCCGTAATATAGATAAACAGAGAAAACCAAGGATAAAAGTGGGTTTAAATGTAAGTGTCATGTCTACAACTTCAATAACTGGACAGTACCACCTCCAACTGTAGTTTTACAAAAATTAAATCAAGGCGTTTTTTTTTTTTTTTTTTTTTGAAGTAAGATAGAAATTCCATTAATAATTAATGACTCGATACAGGACCAGATGTAGAATCAATTGCCATAATTAAAGTACATTGATCCGCTAATTCTATTTGTTCAAAAGAACTGACATTCATTTGGCTGTGAAGGCAACTGTAAAATTGAAATAGTGCGGCAATCATTGACTGCTCTCTACAAACATGTAAAACATATGACAATACACGAACAACACTAGAACCACATAACAAAAAAGAAAAAATTGGCTGTGGTTCACAATCAAGAATCACAAGATAATCAAAAGAAGAAAATTAGGGTTTTGACTGGTGGCTGCTCTTAGCTTGATCCAAGGCATTTTATTTTAGTCATGGCATTTTTGTTTTGTGCAACTTATTTCATTAATTTTGGTTACATTTCTACCATGTCCCAACTTCAGTCAAACAACCAAAACCCTCTATCCCAAAATATTTCGAGTAGCCAAAACATCTGAGGTGAGATGAACGAGGCTATCACTTGCCCAAAAAATAAAGTTTTGAGAGGTCGTGAGTTCAACTTCCGTTGAAGAAGTAAAAAAAAAAAAAAAAAAGGGTTGATTAAATAGACCAAACTCTTCCACTCTGCTTTTTGACCAAAAGGGCCAAGATAATATTTTTTGCTTCTAGTGATGGCATTTGGCTATTAATCCTAAACTCTATGCAAGATAAAATATTTTCAGATAAAACAGTGACTAACTAAAACTCATATGAAGTCCAGTTAAATTCAAGGGCAGTACTTAAGTCACTTTGCAAGGTCAATCAAAAGATATCATCCACACCAGACCTATAGAACAAGCCCACTCATCAACATAGTTACCCCTTGAAGACAAAAGAGACAACATCACCATTAAATCATGCCTTGCCAATCACATACCTGTCTTTCAGATATTGCTATTCATGTCACTTCATTTTATCACAAATCATTTGTAGTTACATAAAGAAACATGTGCATCCGCTGTCGCCTTCGCCTTGGCCTTTCATAATAACTGGCTAAAACTGAGTTGCAGATGCTTGTGGGAGACTAGGGAGGTTTCAGGACCAAAAAATCTAGTTTAGTTGACTTAGGTAGATAATCTGGTCCCATTTCTTTGCAGTACCTCAAATTGAAAAAGAAGGGCACGCCGCAGACCATGTGATCTGTCCATCGATAGGCTCTTGTTGCTCCACAGCAGAGATTAGGTTGTAAAAGTGGCAATAGCTGTAATGAGTTTAGATAGTGTGATATGTACTTGTGTTCTTGGGCCACTGAAGTCCCAATCACAACACCTTGAGATGGACCCTGCTTATGAATTCATGGGGAGCATCCCCTTGCTTGCTGTTTGGGAATTATAAGACAAAAAATGAACCATATACTTGCTCTCTTAACTAAGCAACAAAGCCAGGAAAGATTGAAAATGACACAAGTTTCTGTTCCCATATGCAGATGACATAGATGTATTTGCATCAGTGGTTTATGCGTGTTAGAGTCAAAATGCGCGGCACATCCTCCTCCGAGGAAATTAAGTAACTTAGGCATATATCAACAACTTTGATGCATTTAAAGTAAAAAACTAGATTCAAACAAGGGTTCAGATATATGCAACAGTAAAAGACACCTTAATTTACAATATTATGAAGACGACAGTTAACGTGCACCTTTAATTTGGAATCTGGAACGACTGAGATTACGCTGGCAGGCCTTCCAATGCTTTGAAAATGTCGGTGCGAGTTACTATACCTGTAACAATATTAACTGATTTAACTTGGGCAATGAAACTTTTAAGAAACCATGCACATTGACTTCGCATGAAGTACTGCAGCATATTCCTGTGGGTAGTAGGAGTTGTATCCTCTATTAAAATAAACAAAAAATACACACTTATTTCGTTACAGAAAAACTCACCTACAATTTGACCATCTTCATTCACAATAGGGATCCTGTGAAACTTCTCTTTTAGCATCAAGATCGCTGCATCTGCAATTGTGCAACAAGAACAATATTCTTCATATCAGAAACACGGATCAATTTTAAGGTATCGATATTAGTCATGGAAGCCAATGATTCATATATTTCTAAAGAAATGTCAAGATGAAGGTAAAGCATAATTACCGAGCACTGTCTTGTCCGGGGTCAGCACAACCGCGGGTGATGACATGATGTCCTTGACCTTGGATTTTGACTGAAATTGAACCGATTTGAAAATCAAGCAAGATGTCAGAGACAAATAAAATATATCCACTTGTACAAAATGAGGAATGTAACTAATGACGTGGTACTTAACGAAACTAATGACATAGTTCAAATGAATCTATGATAATATTTTGGTTTTTGTTAGAGATACATGTTTCCCATGCCAATCTTGGTCTTCCTTTTACTGCGCCACTAAATCTTCTAGAAAGCATAACTAAATTTTTCTTTTTACTCGGGTGACAAACAGAGTTGATAGAAAAGCATCTCTATTTCATGGTCACATTGATAGAATGGAAGAAGCATACCATACACGATCCCAATCCAATTTAGGTATCATATGATTCATGCAGTAAACTTTACGGAAGGAAGGTATAAAATTCAACTAAGAAACAATTAGTTCATGGTTGCTGCTGTTCCAATTATCTGTTTCACTTGTATGGTCAGCATCGATTCATATAGGAGTATTGAACTGTCACCAAAAGCTTGATTTACTGCAACATGGGTGACTTTTTTTTAGAGGAAGATACTATGTATATTACTTAAATTAATAATAGTTCCAAAATACAACAATGAAGGTATCTCATCCCACAGAAACTTCTAAATTCCCAAGACCCCATTTAATACAAAAACACGTCTAAATATGTTCTCTATCAACCCACAAGAAATCCCAATCTCTCACAAGATTGGAAAAGGATGTATCCTTTTCCCATTTGGAATTAGCAATCCAAAACGAAGCGAGTTGCTTCGATTGCTCCCAAATGGAGAACCAATCAAGTGCTTTATCCTAAAAAATCTTCCTATTTCTTTCCAACCAAAGATTCCACTTGGTAGCAAATATCACCCATCTATAAATTTATCTAAGCTTCCTTGACATTTCCAATGAGGGAAAGGTCATGAGAGCTCAATCTTGTGTCCTTCAGAACCTCCCATAGGTGAAGTAGGACCATTCTCTCCATACTTCCTTTGCATATGAACACTCACTAAAAATGTGACCTGCTTGATTCTGATACCAACTGACGCAGCGGAGATCTTCTAAACCAATTGAACGAATCCACGAACAACTCGATCTAGGTCAGAACTTAAGCCAAAGTTCAAAAATTCTTTTATTCCAGCCAAAAATTGCGAATTACATCCAATAGGTTGCTTAAATAGCGAAACCCTAAAACTTGCCAAAAATAGTAAAAAGTCCAAAAAGCCCTAAACTGGAAACTAGACGAAAAATAGCAACAAATGTCGCAAACGGCAACAAAAACGAAAATTCCTAGTGAAAGTTATAAGCTAAACAAAACTTTCCTAAAATAGCAAAATTGTCGTTTCGGAACGATGGAATTTCGCCGAAAAACGTCGTAGTCAGGGCGTAGCTTGGCCCGTGATCTACACGCCGTTTCCAATCAACCCATGCCCCCGGAACACCGAAACTCAAATGCCCGAACTTCACCGAAATTACAAAAATGCCATCCGTCATATCTTTCCATCATATTTTTCAAGAATTTGCAAGCTAATTCTTGGACTTCATCAGTTGGTCTTGAAGGCGGAAAAGAGAGTGAAGAGATGGGAATTAATTGGCAAGGGTTGTATTCCCTCACCAAGTATCCTCCCAAAATCCACTAAAATGAACAAGTAAAACCTTGTCCAATTTGAATCAGTATAAACTTTAGCATCTCTCTGTCCGAAAAGACAAGTTAACATAAACTGATTTCAATTTTCACAAGATCTTTTACTTTCATATCTAAAATGTCTACATGAAATTACCATAAGCAACTCTGTCCCACATCTGAAGCCGTTGAGAATATCACCCAGATACATGGGGAGTCCAAGAATTCTTCTGACCCTAAAGCTCTCAGTTATTGCTGAATTTGATTATGAGACATTGTAGTTGTTGTGGACACAAAGAAAGCTATGCAAAAAATAAAAATATGAAGAGAATTCTCAAATTCATTAGTAATTTTGAAAGGAGTAAACATGATCAAGGATTGAATACAAAGGTAAAACTCGTAAAAGTTAAATATTAGCCCCATAATTTAAACTTTGACTTGTACTCCTGCGGCCCTGCCATCCCTAAATGCAGGTGAAAACAGGCCAATCATGAAAATTATATAAGTTCAATGAATGAAGTGTCATCCACTAGAGTAAGACTGGTAGGAATCATGATTGCTACCCTTGCAATTTGAAGGAAGAAATATAAGACAATTGCTTTGACCTATGTTTCAAGAAAACTGATTTAAGGATCTGTGTCCTAAAATATTTAACATTGGATAAAACTTAGGAAAATGAGTTTTTGTATTGCATGTTACCATTGTAATTTAAGATCAAGACTTTTAAGTGCCAGAAGCTGTTTACCAGATTTCACTATAACCAAAATAGAGGTTGTTTAAAAATACAAGAAAAAGTTTGAAAGGTTAACTAGAAAGATAAAAAAGCTACATCATGGTATGTATATAAGTTAGCCTCAGAATTGTGTTTCAAATATCTTTTCAAGTATAAGGTGAAAAAACGTTTCAAAAGTTTAATAATTATTAGAAAAACATACACCGGTATTTTTTTTAGTCTCACTTTTCAAAAGTTCTTTTGAATTCCAAAATACACTCCATGAGCACCAAACTATCACACATGTAAGTACTTGTGAAGGCAATGGAGTCACCAAAAAACTGAAGTGAGGAAATGAACTTTGCTGCATGCAATTACAAATGGAAAGAAAAATAAAATAGTACATGTTTTTTTTTTTTTTTTTTTTTTAAAGAATCGGATCACCAAAGGACATGTTATAAATGTTGCAGAGGCTGCGTTCAAATTAATTGAAAGGCCCCCATCATCTACATTACAAAAGAACAATTAATATGCTGAATATTTCCCCTGATCCAAGAATTCAAATTTAAAATTTTAATTTAAGAGTTACGATGAGAGGTATGGACCAAGAATCGACAATTCCGTAAGATAGTAAACTGGACAGGAGGGGCATAAAGTTATAGTTTTGACCATGGTATGCTTAGTCAAGGAAGGATGATTAAGTTTTAATATGAAATTAACCAAGTACCTTTTCCTCCTATGAGTGTTAATCATGTTGTCTAGAAAGTAGAGCAACCTAAAGAGGTACGACATTCGTGGTTTTTCGTTTTATAACCTCTAGAGATTGAAGTCGTCTCATCATGCATTCATCTGTACTTGTGACATTTTTGGGTCGAGTATGGATGTTGTCATGGTGCATAATCAGTTCTGCCGTCTTTGTGGCATGAAAAAGCAAAGCAATTGCCTTCAAATTTGCTGATTAAGAATTCTAAGTATTTGACAAAAATCACAAAAAAGTTGGGAGGATCTTCTTTATTCCATGTCAGCAAGAGGATGCCTTGTTTAAAAATAAGAGCATGAAACTAGCTCAAACATCATTTAGAATCATAATGATCTAAAGTGCAATAATTGTCCTACTGTCAAGTTGGTGGACACCGTAAAACGGAAAGAGAAGTGAGAAAAAAACTAAAGTTAACTACTATATTATCTTCCATGTTTGGAATTTATCTCGTGCTTTCCACAAGCTACCAAGTTATAACTTATAAGAAATTGGGAAATTTTAAAAAAAAACCTAAAATAGACCCCAATAATGAAAAAAAAATTCAAAACTATCACGCAAGTTTTTTTAGCCCAAAACTTAGTGGTGAAAAGTCTAATTTACCCTTCAAGTTTTCAAAACCCCAAAACCCTAATTCGGCTTATCAACCCCCATTCGACTGCTCAACCCTTTGGATGAGAACGAGAGCGCCACTATTCATCTTCACGATCCCATTCGATTTCTTCTCTCAACTCTTTCTGCCTGCACTTTACTCCTCTAGATGCACTCAACAATATCAGAGAACCAATTTGATTTCATGCCTGGGAGGTCAACTATGGAAGCGATTTTCCTTGTAAGAGCATATGATAGGGTCCTTAGAGATGTTCTTTGGTGGGTTCTAGAAAGAAAAAGAGTGCACGCTAGATACATAGACATTATTAAAGATATGTACGATGGAGTAGTAACGAGTGTAAAGACATTTGGAGAAGCTACAAAAGAATTTTCCATTACGATAGGACTACATCAAGGATCGGCTTTAAGCCCATATCTATTTACTTTAGTTATGGATGAATTAACTAGACATATTCAAGAGGATATACCATGGTGTATGCTATTTGCAGATGATATTGTCTTAGTGGATGAAACTAAAGATGGAGTGAATAGGAAATTAGAACTCGAAGAAATACATTAGAATCTAAAGGCTTTAAGTTGAGTGGGACGAAAAGCGAATACATGCATCTTGTGAGTTTGGAAACACTAGACATCGAGATGACGGAGTGGTAAAATTAGGGGAAGTAGAAGTGCCTAGGGTAAACCACTTTAGATACCTAGGTTCAATCATACAAAATGATGGTAACTACAAATGCCCCAACTAGAAAACTTGACTCAATAGAAAACTCGTAGAAATTCGACGAGGTAGGGGTAGACCAAAGTTAACATGGGATGCATTAATTAAGAGAGATTTGAATGGTTTGCAAAGCTCACCATCAATTGTACTGAATCGAGCACAATGGAAAAGTTTGATCCATGTAGCCGACCCCAGTTAATTTGGGACTGAGGCTATGTTGTTGTTGTTGTTGTTGTGCTACACTCATCACTTTTGAGCACTTCCACAAGAGATTTCGACTCGACAAAGGGGAAGCTGGTGCCTGGGGCGTTTGGGTGGTGAAACGTTTTATTCACGTTTGGATTCTACTCGAGGTGTTATTCAGTTTCAGCGGCATGAGGAGGAGAATCGAAGGTTTGTTTGTTTTTTTTTTTAAATTTTAGTTTTGCTTTCATTTATAACGGAAGGAGTTGAGGTTTCTTGATTTATTTTTGTTTGATTTCTTGGTGTTGATTTTCGTTTCATGTTGTTTGTTGGTTTCATTGAACGAGTTGTGATTCTAAGGTTTCGATTGTTTTATGGTAAGTTCTAACAATTAAGGTTTATGATTGTTTGTTTGTGTGGATGTGTGTATTTGGGGACGGAGGGGACATGGTTTTCGTTTAATCTTGATTTAGGAATAAATTGTTTCAGAAGTTACTAAGGTTGGAAAATCGAGTTCTTTTGTTTGATCAATGTAGGTTGAGGATTTTTTTTAATAGAATATATGCTTGCCAAAGAATGGAAGTTTCATTCCAACTATTACAAATTTTCCCTCTACACCTTGATCCACTAGTTTCCTGCCTTTGTTTTGAATATTAGGTGTGAGATGTAGTGCATCATAGGTAAAGTATTGCTTTGATTTGCTTTTTTATTTTTAAATAATTCACTTGATTTTATATTTTTTTATTTACATATAAAAATCTTGTAGAAATAGAAAATGTTACAAAACAAGTTGACTATAAGAAATACGAAGGAGAAAAGACATCGTGAAACATAAATCAAAAATTAAGTTGTGGAAGAGGAAGCATGCCTTTAAGTCAAATTCTGCTGAACAAGTGAAAGATGACCATTCTACCTAAACAAATTGCAAGTCCTATAACATGTTCTTTTATTGGTGAACTTCGTATGGAATGAAACTGATAGAGTTTTAGGAGACCACCGCAATAGTATTAGTGTGAGTCCAAGTTAGTTATAGGGGTAGTTGAGTAATTTTGTAGTAGGAGTATAAATAGAGGTTGCAAGGGAGATAAAAGGATCTTGTCATCTTGAATGTAATTTAGGAACTCTTAGGAGTTGGGTGAGAGAGTTTTAAGACTCTTCTCTGGGGTTACTTTCGAGTTTATAATCATTGTTGTCTCACAATTCAATAGATCAAATTCAGTGTTCTATCATTGGTATCAGAGCATCAACATGGGGTCGAAGATTGATTCTCAAATCGACGTCTTGGAGGAGCAGATGAAGCAAATGCCAATCGTGCTTCAGAAGATTCCAATTGGAGAGTGCCATTAGTGAGCTGCGCTTGGAGGTTCAAGGATTGATGCATCAGGTCAAGTCCATGTATCTTCATCCCAACATGCTTACGACTAGATCTTGCCAGATTGACGAAGCCATGTGCCAAACACATCAGATCTGTGCCAATCCGCCAGATCTAGCGGCATCCAAGTTGTTTCGATTGGTTTGTGATCCAAATTTGGTGACGATACAATCATTCGATTTCAGATCTGACATGAAATCGGAGATCCGAGAGGTGGTGTTGCAGAAGAAAAGTCATTTCCTTCAACTCCTAGATCCACCGCCAGATCTTGAGTTGTCCAAGGTGTTGCCAATCTCTGACCCAATAGATCCACCACTAACCACACAAGGATTTCGACATATTCAACTTCCTTCCATTGAATTTAACAATCAGAAGGTCTCGATATTTTCAGATCTTGCTTCACATGATCCCAGTTCAGTACTTATGCAGTCTCGTGTAGGAAAGAAGATGTTAGGTTTGTACAATCTGCTTTTGCATGTGAAGGATCGTTGTTTGATTGCACCACCTCCTTGGCCGCCGCCATCATCACTAAAACCAGCGATCATTGTCGTTGATTTCGCATTCGACTTCGACAGATTTGATATTCTCTTCTTTCTTGCTGTTCACACGACTTTGAATTTAGTGAAGATGACTTGCAGTGATCAACACGACGTTCGAGGATATCGAATGATAGGAGGAACAACAACTCATCAAGCCAGAGCTGTTGTAGTTTACGTCGTACCCGAGGGCAGTGGTGCATATATTAATGTTGTATTCCAAGTGTTTGATGATATGTTGCTGAGAGTTTTTGGGTGCCTCACTGCGTTAGGTTTGCTTACAACGATGAAATTTTGGATAGAGCTCGCTCGTTGTTTGGCTCTCATGGGCACAATGCAATTTGAGGCAACTTTTGGTAACACAGTGTGGCTGATTTTTGGTAACACGGGGTGGCTGATGCACTTGGCGCTTTCTTGCACAATTGCCTCAATGGGCGCATCGTTGGCTTTTGGCTCTTTACTGTTGCTCACATGCAAAATTATGAAATGGATTTGGATTCTTGAGCGGTCTCCTGCTTTCGTCTTCCCTCACATATTTCTCTTTTGCTTCATGACTGGCTTCACAAATTTTGTCTCATTTTCTATGGCCACCTTGAGGACAAGGTGGATTTTTAAAGGGGGGAGTAATGATAGAGTTTTATGAGACCACCGCAATAGTATTGGTGTGAGTCCAAGTTAGTTATAGGGGTAGTTGAGTAATTTTGTAGTAGGAGTATAAATAGAGGTTGCAAGGGAGATAAAAGGATCTGGTCATCTTGAATGTAATTTAGGAACTCTTAGGAGTTGGGTGAGAGAGTTTTAAGACTCTTCTCTGGGGTTACTTTCGAGTTTATAAGAAATACGAAGGAGAAAAGACATCGTGAAACATAAATCAAAAATTAAGTTGTGGAAGAGGAAGCATGCCTTTAAGTCAAATTCTGCTGAACAAGTGAAAGATGACCATTCTACCTAAACAAATTGCAAGTCCTATAACATGTTCTTTTATTGGTGAACTTCGTATGGAATGAAACCTAAACTATTATTGTAGTAATTATTGTTTTGTCCATACGGTCTATATCCTCCATATTGACAATAAGCATTGGTATGACCTAGTAAAAAAAAAAAAAAACTTGCATGTAACCAAAGAAAATTAAAAAACCTTGTTAGACGTGTCATTATTATTAACCAATCAAGTTGATATCAATGATAATAATTTTGTTTGTCTACATTATTGATGAATATATTGTTATGTTTTGCTTTTAAAAAAAGTCTTTTTAAGAGTATCATTCTTTTTAAATAACTATGTAATAAGAAATCATATATCTTTTTCGCAAAAGAAAAAAAAAAAGAAATCATATATTTTTATTGTCTAAATTGTTATGTTTATTGTCTATTTTAATTCCTAATTTGAACTTACATTTTTGTTTTCTTCTAATGGACCACAGTTCATTGTATCTATAAATGGGATGAAATGTTCTTATATCGATACAAAAGAACTTTTGTATGAGTTGGACAACGTTCAAAGGCACAAGAGACGTAGTTGGAGATTAGAAAGAAAACAAATCAGTCTCCAAGACGTCATGCGATGGCAAAAGATTCTTGCTTTGGTAATCACATTATTCAAAGTTTGTTACTGAGAGAAGGTGTTGAATAGGTGATAATGTCAACATCTTCGATACAAACCAATTTCATAAGATAATCGGGTTGAAGATTGAGTCCACGAGCTCCCCTCAAAATAAGCAAAATAAGCATGACAACAATAAAGTTCCATACTAAAATAGTTTTTCAAAGGCAATCACATGATCAAGAAAATGAAGCTTGATAAAACTTATACAAAGTTGAGCATGATGGATGGTAAGTTATTTTTTAGGCTTACTTTGATTTATTTTCTTGAAGGTTTGATGTGAAAATACGACAAAACCAATGTTGATACAAATTCTAGCTCTTGCGGATAATTTGAAGAATTTTAATAAGTATTCATGGGGCTCCTATGTGTACAAGATGATTGTTGAGTCACTAAAAGAACCAATGAATAAATGGAAAGCAATGAGAAACTTGAACAAAAGACTTATACTATCACCGGATTTCTTTAAAATTTGCAATTTCATACATTTTTGGGGTTAAAATATTGAGTATTTGATTACTCTTGTGTTTTCTTTTTTCAGATCTGGACTTATGAGGTGGCACCTAGGTTTGGGGAGCTAATATGCTTCAATTAATGAAAAATATGTCGAAGGGACTCCTACAATTTTCAAATGGAATGCTCACGGGATGCCTACATATGACTCAATGGCTATCTACCTGTCATAATCTACTTCATAGTCTTTCTCGCCCTTGAAGACCGGGTTTACTACTTCATCTGTATGCATCCCCTAAGCATTCCATTTGAAAACTCTTCAAGTTATCCGCAAAAGCTAGAATATTTGTGAAAACGCTCAATTCACTACAATTAAGAAAACCAGCAGCAAAGCAAAGTGAAAGAGACACAAGATTGGTATCGCGGTTTGGACC
This sequence comes from Stephania yunnanensis, assembly GCA_039657365.1. Lineage (NCBI taxonomy): Eukaryota > Viridiplantae > Streptophyta > Magnoliopsida > Ranunculales > Menispermaceae > Stephania > Stephania yunnanensis. The sequence continues at coordinate 9,842,871 of CM077582.1, forward strand.
TCCGTCCTACGTCTGCTGGGCCACGACCAGGTGTAGAAATCCACCATGAGAAGTGAAGTATAGTTTTACACAAAGTTCCTAATAGAGTGCACTCTCAATATCTAGTGAATCCCTCACCAAATTTTGCTACACTACCCACTCCCCTTACAACCGATCCTACACGATAGTCCCAAGTTCCCCTTGGACAACAACCGAGCTCCCCTCGGCTATGTGTGTAACTCAAAAAGGACAATCTCTCGAAAGCTCTTATCTCACTGTAATATCGAAAGTTCAAGCATAAGTGATGAACTACAACCTGTGATTACATGAATATGAAGAAGTCATACAACAACTCTTTCATGGAAACTTCCTTGTATGTCTTCAATCAATGATGTGGCAAATATACTCTTTCCTTCTTTCTTCATTGATGAAAGGAATCTTGCCTTAGTTTTCTTGCGAGTTATTAATCAAATATTCTTGCCTTACTGGACGTATATGGGTTGTCGTTGTTATCTTGTCCAGCTGTCCCGAGTATCTGTTTGTAGAATATTTTTGAATATGTTTGGGACGTGTTCCGTACCCACAGACAAGTCAGTGGGTACAGAACTAGTAGCTCTGCATAAACTCACGAGATTATATCATATCCTTTTCTTACCGAGTGTTGGTTGTACAAATAATGACAATACATATTTTACCTTATCAATTTTTATCATTGGTTTTGTCGTCTTTTCCCATCAAACCTAGTTCGAAAAAAATAGAGCAAAGTAAGCCTAAAAAATAACTTCTCATCCATTGAGTTCAACTCTTTATAAGTTTCATCAAAGTCCTCTTGATCATGTGATTGCCTTAGAAAACCTTTTATTATGGAACTTTTTTGATGTCATGCTTATTTTGAGGAAAGTTTATGGACCCAATATTCAACTCGGTTATCTTATGAAATTGGTTTGCATCAAAGATGTTGTCATTATCACATAGACTACTGCCATTGAATCCGACTTTGATATGACTAATTCTCTCAGTAACAAACTATAAAAATGTGGCCAGACATGCGTATTTCAAAAAGCTTGTAGATTAAATCACCTAAGCAATATTCCTCTACTATCGCACAACATTTTGGAGACCCATTTGTTTTCTTCCTAATCTCCAACAAAGTATCTTATCGCTTTGAACGTTGCCCAACTCGGCAAGAAGTTCTTTTGCATCGATATAAGAAGCTTTCATCCCATTTATAAGAATAGTGAACTATGGTCCATTAGAACAAATAACAACAACATAGCCTCAATCCCAAATTAATTGGGGTTGGCAACATGGATCAAACTCTTCCATTCTGCTCGATTTAGTATAATTGGTGGTGAGCTTTCCAAACCATTTAAATCCCTCTTAATTAATGTGTCTCAAGTTAACTTCGATCTACCCCTACCTCGTCGAATTTCTTGAGTTTTTATTAAATCAAGTTTTCTAGTGGGGGCATTTGTAGGTCGTCTTTGCAGGTGTCTAAACCACCGCAACCGCCCTTCCCTAATCTTTTCGTCAAATTAAGAAACTAGTGGCTCAAGGTGTAGAGGAAAAAATTATAATAGTTGGGATGAGACATCCATTCTTTGGCAAGCATATATCTATTATATAAAATCCTCACGACCTACATTGATCAAACAAAAGAACACGATTTTCCAACCTCAGTAACATCTGAAACAATTTCTCCCCAAACCTTAATTGTTAGAACTTACCATACAACAATCAAAAACCATAGAATCACAACTCGTTCAATTGAAAGCAAGAGACAACATGAAACAAAATCAACACCAAGTAATCAAACAAAAATAAATCAAGATGCCTCAATTCCTCCAATTCTAAATCAAACAAAAACTAAAATAAAAAATAAACCTTCGATTTTCCTCCTCACGCCCAAACTGAATAACACCTCAAACAAAATTCAAACGCGAAAACGTTTCGCCACCCAAAAGACCTAGGGACTAGCTTCCCTTCTGTCGAATCAAAATCACTTGTGGGAGAGCTCAAAAGTGATACGTGTAGCACAAGGAAGCGGGAAAAGAGGACCAAGGGGAGTTTGAGAGGGAAAAAGAGGAGTGAATGTAAAGGAGTAAAGTGCAGGAAGAGAGAGTTGAGAGAAGAAATCGAATGGGGTCGAGAAGATGAATAGTGGCGCCAAATAGTGCTCGTTTTCGTCCAAAGGGTTAAGAAGTCGAATAGTTGAATGGGGGTTGATAAGCTGAATCAGGGTTTTGTGGTTTTGAAAATTTAAAGGGTAAACAAGACTTTTAACCACTAAATGTGGGCTAAAAAAACTTGTGTGAAAGTTTTGGGTTAATTTTCATTATTGAGGTCCAATTTAGGCTATTTTGTCAAATTTCCCTAAGTAATACACAATCTGAATCAATTAGGACTAGAGCAAAACTAATCACGCACTAACCAAATCATACAATGAGTGAGAGGCTCAACACATTTAAAAGTGCTTACAGTTGCAGACTTGTTTAAAGCCTAATTAATCCTTAATTCATTATTTCATGACGTACACAAAATTATAAATAGGTTTATCCACTTTTAAAGAACTCCCCACTTATTTCACTTTTTCTCAATAGAGTCAATACAATGGATGCAATATTGAAGATTTTGTTCAATAATTAAGGTTGGGACCGTTGGTACTAGATTAAAATCAAAGACCAAACCCTAGTAAGACTTGTTTATGTACATTTTTAGAAGGGCAAATAGTCACAATAATTCCAAACTTTCACTTTTGTGTCTAAATAATCCCAAACTAATAATTGTGTCTAAATAATCCCAACTTTTTTGTTTTGTGCAATTTTGGCCCAATTATTGTTTTTTAGGCAAATTGATGTTGATGTGGCATATGAAATTAATAAAGTTGTTTTGTTTTAATGAGGCGGTTTAAATTTTAAAAAATAAAAGGGGTTGATTGTAAATTTAAAAAGTTACAACCCACACAAAGACAAACAATTAGTTTAATGCGGATCAAACTCAAAGTTTGAGATTATTTTGATGTCAAGATTTGAACCACCTCCTTTAACTAGCAACTTAATTTACCAATTTCATGTGTCACACCTCAATTTATCTAAAAAAAGTGATTGGGTCAAAATTGACACAAAAAACAAAGATTGGGATTATTTTGACATAATTATTAGTTTGAGATTATTTAGACACAAAAGTAAAAGTTTGGGATTATTGTGACTATTTGCACTTTTTAGAATTATAGAAATAAGTAAAAGCTAAAATTACTCAGGACTCAATTAAATATTAGACATTTAGCCAAGTCAAGATATAATTTACAGGGGTAGGGACATATATAACAACAACAACAACAACAACAACAACAACAACAACAACAACATAGCCTCAGTCCCAAATTAACTGGGGTCGGCTACATGGATCAAACTCTTCTATTGTGCTCGATTAAGTGCAATTGATGGTGAGCTTTGCAAACCATTCAAATCTCTCTTAATTAATGCATCCCATGTTAACTTTGGTCTGCCCCTACCTCGTCGAATTTCTACGGTTCTATTGACTCAAGTTTTCTAGTTGGCGCATTTGTAGGCCGTCTTTGCAGGTGACCAAACCATCGCAACTGCCCTTCCCTAATCTTTGTATCAATTGGTGTTACTCCTACTTGTCTTTGAATTTCTATATTTCTTATTCTATCTTTACGAGTTTTACCACACATTCACCTAAGCATCCTCATTTCTGCTACATTCACTTTATGTAATTGTTGTTACTTTACCGCCCAACATTCACTTCCATAGAGCATAGCTGGCCTAATTGCGGTCCTATAAAATTTTCCTTTTAACTTAGTAGGAACATGTCGATCACAAATCACCCATGTTGCACTCCGCCATTTCTTCCATCCAGCTTGAATTCTATGTGTGACATCATTTTCAATGTTACCATCATTTTGTATGATTGATCCTAGGTATCTAAAGTGGTTTACCCTAAGGACTTCTACTTCCCCTAATTTTACCACTCCGTCATCTCGATGTCTAGTGTTTCCAAACTCACAGTGCATGTATTCAGTTTTCGTCCTACTCAACTTAAAGCCTTTAGATTCTAATGTATTTCTCCAGAGTTCTAATTTCCTATTCACTCCATCTTTAGTTTCATCCACTAAGACGGACATATATAATAAACAAGATAAAAATGATGAGGAAGAGAAAATGGATTTTCTTCATATGAAAAGACTTGGGAACTATGACTCTGAACTATCATTGATATTAATTTAAAGAAGACTTTATTTATTCATAGAGATCTTAAACTACAAGGAATATGTTAGACAAAGTTCATTAGACAAATAAACATAGTAAAAGAGTAACAAGTTACCTACAATAGCACTTTTACACATTCATGAGGCATGCATATGTGTGAAAAATACACGACAAACACCTTTTTTTTTTGTAGAAACAAGGCCTAACTAGGCCTTGGTGCTATTTCTATTTACTCCCTGGGAATCAAGATCAAGCAACGTAGAAATACTATAAGGGTCAGTCTCTAACAATTGAAACCCCATACATGCAAATGAATCCTTGGCTAGCTTGTCGGCAAACAAGTAATTTTCTTTAAAAGTATGGCATGCATGACCATCCCTTAGAGATCGAATCAGAGTACGAATGTCTGTTACTAACGAATCCCTTGCAGACGAGGAATCAGGTTCTCCTAGTAAGTTGATCGCTTCCCAAAAGGAAAACAAGAGTTTCATAAAAATGGTAGCAGTGTACAATGTAGAGGACCCACAATACTAAGGGTGTGTTTGATAGGTTGGAAGATTTTCATGAAAAAAAAAAAAATTCTCTCAAGAAAAAATTTTTTTAAGAGTGTGTTTGCTAGCATGAAAAAGGTGAATTTCCCATGGGAAATCGTGTTAGAGTAACTAATTTCTCAAGTGTTTGATAAGTTTATAACCATTGGAAGAAAATATTCCACACCCCCTGATTTTCCTCCCATATTCTCACATATCAACGCGGAAAACGAGATTTTCTCTCGCGCGAATTAGTCTCCACCTTCAACTTGAACTCGTCTACCACACTCCTGGTTTGTCTCGATTTCTTTCTCTAATAACGAATCTCTCCAACGCCACCTTCTCTCGTTTATAAAAATCAACTGAAGAGCTAAAATTTTAACTTTTTCCGTGACACCAATGCAGAAAACTTGTTTGAGTTCAGACTTCCTAAGAAGAGTTTGAAGAGGACGCACAATCAAAGGAAACATGCATACAAGTATTGTTCATTCACCTTTTTGGTTTTGGCTCTCCTTCCATCAAACAATCTCTTGATCTCTTTCTTCTTTTTGGTTTCTAGCATCGCTCATTCTCCATGATTTATGATTTTGGTTAATGTAATAATATTGTTGCCTTGAAAGTGTTTGATTATATGCTTTTACTTAATGTTAATATTAGGCTAAAATTGTTTGATTATATGCTTCTTTGTTTGTTTAGTTTATTTTTATTAAAAAAAAAACTTCCATTATCAACCCAAAGCTACACAATATCATCCAGGAGGGCATCATCTAATCTCGCCACTCCACTAAAAGATAACCTTCCTTGATCACCGAGATTTTCACTTTTTCCCACAATATCAATGATAAGCAAGTTTGAAACCTTCGTAGGCTTAACTTGAACCCCTTTGAGTGGCAATAAAAGAAAATCCCAAGTGTGAAAAATTGCAGTTGCAGCCATCTTATGCACTTTGGAACGAGAGAAATGGTAAGTTGTTTCCAAATGAATCTAAGGAGAACAAAGTTGTATGGGATGAGGCAAAAACGAAGGCGTCCCTTTGACTCTCAACATTGAAGGATTTCACAACAAAGACACATGTGGATATTAATAGGAGTAGGTCGATAATACAGTTTTTTTACTTCACCTCTAGACCAATCTCTTGCAGTTTGACCAAACTACACCAAATTGCTACATAGCATTGCTCTGCTAGAGCAAGACGCCATGAGCAGGCAATTAGCATTGTGTATTCTTGGTCGTTTCTTAACGACCTTCAACTATATAAAAAAAAAGATAAACATAAGATATTCCACATCTCACCCTTTTTAACATACAAGGGACGATAATGCAAAGACATGCATGCACAATGGCGGATCCATAAAATTTAGTTAGGGGTGCAAAATTTAACCTAGATCTATTCATAGAGTACCCATCCAACGTGGGGCGGGCTTAGGTTACAAAAATAATATAGGGACCCCATCAAACAACACTAAAATTAACTTGATCATTTGATAGACATACTTAAATTTCCATTTTCGGACCCAAGTCTCTCCCACGTAGAATTTATGAAATATGGTAATAATATTTACTTAAAAAAGGGTAGTCAATTTCAAATAAAGGGGTTATCCAAATCAAGTATTGAGTTAGGCCTGCCTAGACCCACCTAATCCCGAGTCGTATTGTGCTTGGGAATGCTACATAAACTAATTTTTATGTCAAATAAAAAATATTAGTAAAAACTCAAAATAGCATAATAAATTCTGCAATATCGTCAAAGAAAAAATATTACATCACTTCTTAATGATTTTTCATTTTCCTAATCTTTCTCTCAATATTTTTAAGACTTGAAACAATGGGAAATGGGGTTTGAGAACTTCTAAATTTTGAAAGTGATTACATATTTTTGATACATGCATTTGTTACACAATGGCAAGGAACTTCTCAACATACATCAAGACGCTCACACATGCACATCTAAATGTGTGCTGAAAAAATCTCAACCACTGTGTAAAAAATTTATGAATCAAAAGTACGTTACTCAATCTCAACCCAAGTGATTACCCTTTTTCCTAATCTTTCTATCAACATTAACCATTGTGTAACAAATTGATGAATCAAAAGTACGTTACACAATCTCAACCCAAATGATTTCCTTTTTTCCTAATCTTTCTATCAACATTTTTAAGACTTGAAACCATAAAAAATGGGGTTCGAGAACTTTTTAACTTGGAAAGTGACTTGACTTTTATTTTCACGGTTGTCTCAATGGTGAAAAAATCTTAACTATATTCCTCAATACGCAAAGAAACTTATTTGTTTAGATTTCACTTTACATACATAATTGACATGATAGAATATCCACTCAAAAAACTCCAAATACAATATATTGACATGCTACACTTATAGTCAATAGGAAAGATATGCCCGATCGTGGGGGCGAAGGGGGCGCGAGGAGCAGGATTCTCATAGGGGTAGTATAGGGGTTTTGCAGGGTAGGGGGCGAGTCCCCACCCCCTAGATCCACCCCTGTGCATGCATGGGGAAAACAATGTTGTAAACGTTTTGAAGCGTTGAGGCAGTTATGGATTAGAAAGCATTGTGAACACCATTTGTTTGCTTGGACCTTGGGGTTTTAGACCTCCATAAGCCTATAAATACTTCATGCAAAAGACTCAAATGGCCAAAAAGAAGAAACATGTAGAATGACTTACAAGTATAATCACTTGATAGTGAAGTGGACCAAGACACCTATCTAGAGAGCATGGATAAGCTCTTTTGAAACGAAGATGGATTTGTTGGAACTAAGATGCATAAGTAAATAAATTGAATTGTTAATGAATAAGAAACATTGGGTTGTTATAATTGGTCGTGACTTTTAAAATGAAAGGGCCTAAAAAGTTGTCTATAAATCAAATAGACACAATTTGTCCTATCAAAAATAGACACAATTTGATGAATGATGCAACTTTTAGCAATGTTCATACATGAATAGACACTTCTTAACATGTGTCTTTTTATAAATAGTCATCAACGTGTCTATAGTTGTGTCATTTCATTAAGACGCCAATGTCTCAATATATTACAAATTTGAATGTCATATTAAAATGCTTTTATTTCACAAGAATATAATACCATTCTTTGTGTGGTTTTCTTAAAGGATCTTCAAGGTTGAAATAAAGAATACACACTCAACATCCAACAACAAGAACTAACGCATGATTGTATCCTAGGGCAAGCTTCTAGATACCCCATTTTGTATTGGTGGTTTCAACAAGGGGATTAATTTGGTCCAAAAAACAACAAATCTATAGGTCTTCAAGCCAAAAGAGTGGTTGATTAGTTTTCTTGTTCCACCCTTTAATATTTCTCCAATTTTCCTTAATTTTTTCCCAACAAGAATAGATATAATAAAACCCTTTCTGTTGGTTGGAAGAGGGCAATAACCTATTGGAAAGCAATAGATTGCAATAAATGATGATATTTTAAATTGAAGAGGAGCGGAAGAAAGTCGCACCAAGATTGTGCTCCGAGGTTCTTTTATAAATGATGGGAAATATTGTGGAAAATTCAATCTCCAGTTTATTTCTCTACCCAAAGTCACATTGAATAACCTTTGCGTAGTCTAAAGAAGCATGTTTTTAAAAGTCCAAGAGATCAAAATGTATGAACTCTTAAGAGCTAAAATAACATGTAGCTCCATGATTATTATGCATATAGTAGTCACATTGAATAGCTAGTAACAATGACATGTGTTAAAGTTTTACACCAAAAACTAGTTCCCCCATCTCATCTAAATAATTCTAGATCTATAAGGAATTCCAAGCATGATGGAGGTAAATTCAAGGTTCTCAAAATTATAGACACCTACTCAAAGCACCTCAAGGTGAATCCATCTAACGAATTTACTGTTTTATAATTTCATTAAGGCATAGCCGGATAGTGCGATTAAATTTAGTGTCCCAAAACCCTTTTGAGTATTCTTTATCTCTATGCAGTCTAATTATTTGCCCATTTGCCTTACCAATAAAAAAAAAGACACAAGTGAAAGTCCATCTTTATACAAATCTGGTTATGATACCAATGTCTTGTAATATGGCCTAAAAATTTAAGCAACTAGCTATAAGGTATCCATCCAACATCTATTCTCTTCTAAATCACTAGTTGCATTGCACGCGGGATGTAACACCTCAGTTTAATGACAAACAAAAGTGTAAAGGAATATGTTAGGCCCCCATTTCAAAGGTGTACCAACATAGAGAGAGGAGGAGCGTGGGATTGACTCTAGGGTGTCCCCTCACTACAGCTGGCCAGTTGGGCCCCACTTAGTCAGGTGAGTTAGTAAGTGAGTGTATGGTCATGTCAGTAAGCACAGAGAGAAAGGTTAGGAGGGTGGGTAGTATTAAATGAGACATTGTTTAGTCTCTTGTGATTTAGCACGTATTTTGTTGGGTTGTTAGACTGTAGGTCTGGTGAGGAGAGGCCTGTCTCTTCCTCTGGGTTCGTAGCTTCCTTTTTCTCGGTGTTGTAACCTTCTTTTTGGTTTCATCATCAATAAAGTGCTTGCGTTTGTGTCTAGAGCATCACATGTGTTAGATCTTTAACGATGGTATCAAAGCATTCACTTCATGGGACTGAAGGTTGATTCGCGTATGGAAGCAGTTGAGGCGAAGTTGAGCAAGATCTGAGAGTTGTGAGGCTCAATCCATGGCTTGCGATTAGAGTTTTAGACTTAGATCCAAGCTTAGTCTCAAATCCAGAGCCAGATCCAATAGCTATCTCACCGTATGGAAGAGTTCATCCTGCGAGGTCAAGACTCTGGGAAGGCGACACAAATCAGATCTCACAGTGGGGGGTTAACACCAGATCCACCAGATTTGTGGTTGGAGCAGTAGATCTGACTGCGGAGAGTTTAGATCGGGGACTACGGCCTTGTAGATCGGGGCCAGAAGTACGCAAAATCAAGATGCCAACGTGTGACGATGAGGATTTACTGGTTTGGTTAAACCAAGTCGAGCATTATTTCACCTTGCATGATATGACCAAGGTATCCAAACTCCGAGCAGCTCATATTTGTTTGGTTGGGCCAGCCCAAATTTGGTTACAAACGAAGGAGAAGGTGCAGGCGTTTGAGTCATGAGACGATCTGAAGACTCAGCTGTTGTTGTGATTCATTGAAGCCGCCATTACCTTTGTCTTCTCTATTAAACATGAGACAACGGTGAATGAATATCGCCAACGCTACGAGCTTTTGTTGTTGCATCAAGAAGGGTTGACCGAAAGGCAGAAAATTGTTGTGTTCGTTAATGGGCTGAAGGACCGTCTCCGAGTTGAGATGATGGTGGAGTCGCCGTCGACCCAGAAGGAAGTGGTGGTGCGAGCTGGACGGCTAGAGAACAAACCGGGAGAGAGTGAGTCCCTTGGGCTTGGAAATGGCAAGGCCTAATCCACACCAGCAGGGTCCAATTCACGGTTGGAGTCCAAAGCCCCCCACTGGGTTAGTCACACATCCTCTAGCCCAACTCGTGAGACTAACTCCAAAAGCCCATTGCTGGTGGGCCCACAAACAAAATCCAACCTTACATCTTCCTCATATTCTAGTCCAAGTTCCTCTAATGCAGTCACCCCAAATGTCTCTCCACTAAAACATAAACGTCTGACAGAGTCCGAGGCTTAGGCACGCCGAAAGTCCGGGCCTATGTTATCGTTGTGACGATAAATGGCATGTGGGCCACCGTTGTGCGAAGAAGGTGTTGAACGTGTTGCTCGTTGATGATGATCAGGGCGAGGTGGCAAGGGACACACCATCGGAAGTTACAGAGGAACCTTCGGAGTTTGCATCTCTAGAGCTGTCTGCTCATGCTCTATCTGGAGGACCAGACCCCCATACGATTAAGGTCAAGGGAACAATTCAAGGGAGGGACATTGTGATTTTGATTGACGGTGGCGCTTCTCACAATTTCATCTCACCAGACCTAGTCAAGGAGCTACACATTCCTGTATAGTCCACAACAAAATATGGAGTATATGTGGGCGGTGGGGCACGTTTACCAGGGTCAGGAATTTGCAAAGCTCTGCAAGTATCATTTCAAGGCCTTCATGCGTTTGCTGATTTTCACCCAATCGGGATGCGCGACATGATCTTATCTTGGGCGTTAAATGGCTTTCCACCATTGGAGTTACAACAATCGATTGGCAGCGATTGACTATTTCTTTATACATGAGGGGCAACCGGTTATCATTCAGGGCGATCCAACTTTGCATAGAACACTCGTTTCCTGCAAATCCATTCAACATTCCCTCGAGGCCGTGTTGGGTGGGTTCTTGGTGGAGTGTTTCGATTTGGTCTCTTCAATGTCGGCCCCCTCCTCTGTTGCTGTGGAAGCTCATGTGCAACAAGTGTTGGATGAGTTCAGCCCTCTATTTCAAATACCCTCCAGGCTTGCTACCGTTCTGGACTGTGACCACGCTATAATGCTGAAGGAAGGCACTGAGCCTATTCGTGTAAGGCCTTACCGTTATCTCCAAATCCAGAAGGCGGAGATCGAAAATTTGGTGACGGAAATGTTGTCTGTTGGCGTAATTCAACCCAGCAACAGCCCATTCTCCAGTACCGTTTTGTTGCTTAAGAAGAAAAATGGAAGTTGGCGCTTTTGCATGAATTACCGCTCTTTGAACAAGACCACTGTCCCTGATCGATTCCCCATCCCAAACATTGACGAATTGCTTGATGAATTACATGGCGCCTCAATTTTTTCCAAGTTGGATTTACACTCGGGCTACTACCAAATCTAAGTGAAAACGTCCGATGTACTTAAGACAACTTTTAGAACGCACGACGACCATTTTGAGTTCCTGGTGAAGCCGTTTGGCCTCTCCAACGCCCCGACAACTTTTTAGTCCCTTATAAACTCCATTTTCAAAGGCCTCATCCGCTGGTGCGTCTTGGTATTCTTCGACGATATTTTGGTCTATAGCTCTTCTATGAGTGAAAATTGTTCTCACATTCATCAGGTCCTCTCTATCTTAAAGCTTCATTCCCTTTTCGTTAATTTAAAGAAATGTTGTTTTGCAAAAGCTAATTTGGAATACCTTGGGCATATCATCTCGGGCGAAAGGGTGCGAGCGGATCCGGACAAGGTTTGAGCGATGGATCAGTGGCCAATGTCGACATCACCAAAGGAACTAAGAGGTTTCTTGGGCCTCACCGGTTACTACAGGAGATTTGTAAAGGATTATGGCAAGATGGCAACCCCTCTCACTCAGTTATTACGCAAGGATTCTTTCTCTTGGTCCGACGAGACTTCTTTTGCTGTCCAACAATTAAAACATGTTGTCAAAGAGGTGCCTACCTTAGCGTTATCTAATTTCGATGCTTTATTCGTAGTGGAGACTGATGCGTCTGGTGTCGAGGTTGGGGCAGTACTATCTCAATTTGATCGTCCCATAGCATTTTTCAGCCAAGCCCTTTCACAGCGTGCTCGTGCTAAGTCCGCCTATGAACGTGAGTTAATGGCTATTGTGTTGGTGGTACAAAAATGGCGCCATTATCTGTTGGGGGCGGAACTTCTTGGTGCGTACGGACCAAAGAAGTCTGAAATTCTTGCTGAACAGAGGGTGATGGCCCCTGAATATCAACGATGGCTGATCAAGTTGTTTGGGTTCCAATTCGAAATTCATTACAAGTCGGGGGTGACAAATCAAGCAGCGGATGCCCTCTCTCGTTTCTCATTTGAACCGAAACTTCACTCCCTCATGGTGTCCTCCTTGGATGATGCAATGACCATTAATCAGGAGGTTTCGCCGACCCATCTCTTTATGCCATCATCATTGCCTTGTCACAAGATGCGTCGGCGAAACCTGGTTGGTCTCTCCGGAGGATGTGTAGTCTTATTGGCTTCTTCTTCATTCAAGAGCAAATTGTTAGAGGAGTTTCATTCTTCTCCGGTTGGGGGACATGGTGGATTCCTCAAAACCTATCAACGCAACAAATATGAAACAACATCCCCCGGTGGGCTCCTTCAACCTCTTCAGATTCAGGCAAAGGTGTGGGAGGATGTGTCTATGGATTTTATTGAGGGCCAACCACCTTCCAATGGTGAGAACAATATCCTCGTGGCGATCGATAGATTGAGTAAGTCCGCTCATTTTTTGCCGCTTCGTCACCCCTTTTCGGGCAAAACTGTGGCAGCCTTGTTCATCAAAAAGGTTGTACGCCTTCATGGCTTTCCCAACAGCATCGTGTCAGATCGTGACCGTGTGTTCCTCAGCCAGTTCTGGTGTGCCTTGTTCCGTCTTCGACAAACCACTTTGAACCGCAGTTCAGCTTACCATCCACAAAGCGACGAGCAAACGGAAGAGGTTAACCGGTGTGTGGAGACGTATCTTAGGTGTTTAATTCACCAACGCCCTAAGAAGTGGTCGAAATGGTTGCATTGGGCTGAATTTTGGTACAATACACCTTATCATTCCTCTTTGCAGTGTTCACCATTCAAGGTTCTCTTTGGGCGAGACCCTCCTCTGCTGGTTCGTTATGGCTCACCACCCTTGTCTACAAATTTAGATATCGACTCCTTCTTGCGAGCCGCGAGCCGTGACTTGGCTATCGCCGAGCTGCGTGACCAACTGTTAGTGGCTCAAAACAGAATGAAGCAACAAGCAGATAGGCACCGCCGCGAGCTTTCCTTCGAGGTGGGAGAATCGGCTTATCTGAAATTGAGGCCGTATCGATAACAAACAGTGGCACGCCATACCAACATGAAACTAAGCCTCGTTTCTTTGGCCCCTACGAGATTCTCGAACGTATTGGAGTCGTTGCTTACCGTCTCAAGTTTCCAGCTTCTTCCACCATTCACCTTGTTTTTCATGTGTCTCAACTCCGAAAGGTGGTGGGTTCAATCCCGGTCTCTTCAACATTACCCCTTTTGCTCCCGAGTCTATTATGGTGTTGGGTGAACCCGAGACATCACAATCTCGCGGCAGGAATGGAAGTACTGATCAAATGGTCCTCCCTTCCCGAATCGATGCTTCTTAGGAGCTAGTGCGACATGTCCGTAAGTCGTTTCCAGCTTTCCACCTTGAGGACAAGGTGGTTGTCCACGGCGGGAGTATTGTTAGGCCCCCCATTTCAAAGGTGTACCAGTGTCAAGAGAATAGGAGCATGGGATCGACTCTAGGGTGTCCCCTCACTACAGCTGGCCAGTTGGGCCCCACTTAGTCAGGTGAGTTAGTAAGTGAGTGTATGGTCATGTCAGTAAGCACAAAGAGAAAGGTTAGGAAGGTGGGTAGTATTAAATGAGACACTGTTTAGTCTCTTGTGATTCGGTACGTATTTTGTTGGGTTGTTAGACTGTAGGTCTAGTGAGGAGAGGCCTGTCTCTTCCTCTGGGTTCTTAGCTTCCTCTCTCTAGGTGTTGTAACCTTCTTTTTGGTTTAATCATCAATAAAGTGCTTGCGTTTGTGTCTAGAGCATCACGGGTGTTAGATCTTTAACAGAATACAACAAAGAAATTTAACCAATTATTTAAATTTAACCCACTGCACTCTTTCCTTTCCACTTTCTCTGTCTCGTTCTCTTTTTCTTTGAGGATGTTGTATTGGTTTTTGGAGGGATCATAATATAAAAGTTATTCTATTCTTATTTTTTTCTTTCACCGATGAATTCTATTCTCATCTTACATGCAAATGGAAAAACCATAAGCATTTCATTGACAACCGAAAAAACAAATGGGCGTTCCCAAATGCTCATCTCAAACTCAACCAGAGCTAAGTGAATTTACCGAGCAACTTTAAAACAGTTGCTAGTAGGGCCGTTAACTGTCGATCGGTTCCACACCTTAGACTAGGTTATTAGCCTGGGAATTTCCAAGGTATAAAATCTACCCAGTTCAAATTGAATGTGAAATTGTAATAACAAGATAAACTAATACACCCAACTGAACCCAAGCACGCCGACTCAGATCGCACAATCAACATATTAATACTGAAAAGGTAACTAAAACATAGAGCAAGAACATTGATCAAACTCTTCCATAGTGCTCGATTAAGTGCAATTGATTGTGAGCTTTCTTAACCATTCAAATTTCTCTTAATTAATGCATTCCAAATTAACTTTGGTTTATCTCTACCTCGTCAAATTTCTTCAGTTTTTATTGAGTCAAGTTTTTTAGTGGGGGCATTTGTAGGCCGTCTTTGCAAGTGACCAAACCACATCAACTGCCCTTCCTTAATTTTTGTGTCAATTGGTACTGCTCCTACTTGTCTTTGAATTTATATATTTCTTATTCTATCTTTACGAGTTTTACCACACATCCACCTAAACATCCTCATATCTGCTACATTCATTTTATGTATTTGTTGTTGCTTTACCGCCAACATTCACTTCCACAAACATAGAGCAAGAAAAAATAGAAGAATTGAAAACAAACCCCATTGGGAGCCCTTTGTTTGTCCTTCTTGGACACAACTCCAATGCACGCCAACTTCTCATCAACAACAGGAAGGCCAGAAACAAATTCAAAATGATGATCAATCTCCTCGACCGTCTGATCAACGCTCGCGGTGCGAATCACCGCCGACATCACCTCTCCCAACAGCGCACTCGGATGCATCTACACACCAAAAAAAACCACAAATCAACAAAAACCCAGAACCCCAAAAGCCTAAAACTCAACAAAGAACCCAAAATTGAGCCCAAAATCAAACCTTGTCTTTGAAAATCTCTGGCTCGAGATAAGCCCTCAAGTCGTCGTAATTGAGGAGGGAGAAGTTCTCGGGCCACTCTCCGGAGATGATATCTTCGGGGGCGTTCTCGCCCTCCAAGGCTAGTCCCTCGCTCGAGGCGCGGCGGAGCAGAGACTGGGAGATGGTGGTGGTGTGGGAATTGATGACTGAGAGACTGAGATTGAGATTGTTGGGGAAGAGGGGCTTGCGGGGGAGTATTGGGGAGTCGGGTTTGGGGGATTTTGAAGGGAGTGTGAGGTGGTGGAGGAGGGATTGGACTCTACTGCACTCCATTTTTGTGTTTTGGCTGCCGAGTTGATGGTGATCACTGATCAGTCTCAGCTATATTACTCCAAAAAATAAAATAAAAGCAGAACCCGACGCACTTTGCGTTTTTTATGCTTTTCACCAAATTTTTTTTACTACGGATTTAGCACTTAACTTTTAGAAAGATTAACATTTAGTCATTTCAGTATTTAAAGTGTTTCTCGCCGATGTAGGTAACAAAAGTGTCGCGTGACTAATCAAAAAAAGTAAAGCGGTTTATATTATTGAATCAAATGACAAAAGTAAAAAAAAAAAAAAAAAAATTTAAAAAAAAACATGAAATCTCAAAAATTCAGGGACCACATGTACAACAGTAAAAGTTCATGGACCAAATCTACATCAATGAAAATTTAGGATCAAAAACTTAAAAACTCAAAGTTTAAGGACCCAAAAATATGTTTCGCCTAAAATAAAATGCATAAATTATCATTTAGTCCATAAACTTTAAACCTTTATGGCCTGTTCGCTTCAATTTTTACCAAGACCCAAGACCATGGGATTAATTTGTAATGGGACTAACACGTGGGTTTATATATTAGTCCCTTTTATGGGACTTGTTCAGTTGGGAGGTTTAAGCTTGAGAAAAAATGTGGTTATAATATGTACATTTACTAAAGTACTCCTCACATTAACTTACATCTCCAACCAAATCAATAGAACCGAAAATGAGCTTTGTTTCTAATGGTCGTTTTCATATGTTAAGCGATTTGTAATACGGTACTTGATAATGTTGGCAAAACTTTTCACTGATTAATTGACTTTTCATGGACGAGGCTTGGTTTTTAACTTGACTTATGCACTGATTAAATGACTTTTCATCAGGCTTTGTTCTTGTTCATGTGTTTTCACCATAATGAACTAGTCTGCAACAACAGATGTATGAATTATATAGTGTATTAACTGAACATAAGTTATTCAAATGAGGTCCTCATACTTCTATTTCATGGTAAAAATGACGAAATTTCTACTCGGACTAATATTATGTCCTCAAATGAGGTCCTCAGATTTTTGCAACAACAGATGTATGTCTTCTCGCCCTTGTCATGAATCGACAACAAAGTCACAACTTAAATACCACGAATCGAAGATCTGCAGCAGTTCCTTCTCCCAAACTTGGCGGATCAAAGTCTAGGGTTTGTGAAATTTGCCCAATTTCTCGCCCTTGTCAATGCATTTGATCGATTGGGTTGGAGAGAAGAGTATGTAAAGATGAGGGGTAATTTTGTAATCTCTAATGGCTAATCATTGGGACTATTTAGTCCTACCAAAATTGGTGGTTTACTTTAGTCACCTATATTATGTATTAGTTAATCCCGTGGCCTAGTTAATCCAGTGGCCTAGTTAATCGAACACCGGCTTAGCCAGTCTCGTGGGGTTAATCCACCCTAAGACCATGAAACGAACATGCTATTATTGATTTGGTCCTCAAACTTTTATCAGTCACTTTTAGGCTTTGAACTTTCATTTCTCTCTACTTTTGATCATTTTGTTAAGTTTTAATGGTGACTAACAAAGTGCTTCGCAAGTAATTCACTCACAGTTCACGACAGATTCATCAACCCAAAAATCGATTGTGAATCGTTTTGTTAGTGATCGTTGTTCTCCAAACTTAATAAAAATTATCAAAAATAGAGGGAAATAAAAGTTCGGGAGCCAAAAGTGAATTGATGGAAGTTTGAAAGTTCGACCAAATGATACCTTATGCCAAAATAAAATAACAGAAAATCATTTTGAAATTTAAAATAATAAAAATATATAACATTTTTTCAAAAAAAACAACATTTTTCAAAAATAATAGGTTATGGCACATAAATTTAATAATAAATACTTTATGCCCTTATTTGTGTTTGCTCACAATATAATTTCCATTCCAATCAGCTACGGACATCCTCTATGCCATTATTGGGGAACTACTACTTGCCTAAGAGCTTGTGATTCATATTGTGCATGGAAAAAGCTTGGGTAACACGCTTTGGGCACCGATCATGTCGATTGTCGTGCATTTCGCATCGAGATGTGCACACATACAATTCGGCGTTTATTGCACTACATCCAACTGAGTCAGTGTCCAAATTGAGTTACTTTAGCAATTCCTTGTTCTGCATTTCAGATATTTCTCATGGGCTACAAAGTGTTGTTTCATAGCTTCTTGCACATTGGCATGGAATGGACATATCAAATACATAAACATAAATGACTTTTTTTTTAATAAAAAATGTTGTATTCATATTTAGGGATGCAAATATGGAGGGAAGGGGATGGGGATTCCATCTCCATCCCCATAACCGCTTAAAAACTCATCATCCAATCCCCGTACCTATCCCATGAGAGGATTGTAAATATTAAATTATACTTATCATAAAGTGATCAATGTGGGGCCCACACATTACAAGTGTCAAGTTGTGATTAGAGATAACAATTGATGGGCGGTTATCTTTTAAGAAAATAAACAATGCAATTTGATCCCAACTCTATTCTCTCAAGTTTTTACTTTGAAACACCATTTAGGAGAGGAGAAGAAGAGTTGGAAAATCAAGCTTTGGAAATAACAATAATGGCTGGAGGTATTTAGATTAGATGAACTTTGTGTTTGATTATACAAATATCATTATATGTTTAATGACTTACAATTAGTATATATCAGAGCGTAACAATGTCTTTGTCTTGTTGTTTTAGCCTTTGATTGATTCCCTTGTTGATTTAATTTTTATGATAAATTCAATTTTTTGTTTTCAAATTTTGGGTATTTTATCCAAAATTGAAATCTTGAATACATTAAAACCAACTAATGAAACGTGTGATTGCTAGTCTGTTACGATTTGGTTAGGATATATAATTACATACTTCCACACATGTATGACATGTGTACCCATTAATTATGAGATTCATCATTGCACGTTATTTAATTATGAGATTCATCATTGCATGTTATGTGTCAATTGATAATCATTCGTGGTTTCATATATCTACTAATATATATATATATATATATATATATATATATAATCTTGAAAATTATTTAATGTACATGCTTCTGTATCCTACTCAACGGATCAACAACTACGTTACTTTTTCCTGAGTGATACTCCAAAGAAAAGTCGTAGTCCTTCATAAACTCTAACCATCTACGCTATCTCATGTTCAGCTTTTTTTGTATGAAAATGTATTTAAAGCTTTTATAGTCAGTATAGAGTGTGAACCTCTCTCCATATAGATGATGTCTCCATATATTAGAGCAAATACTACCGCTGCCAACTCTAAGTCATGAGTGGGATAATTCTTCTCATGTATCTTTAGATGTCTGGATACATAAGACACTATGCCTCTATCTTGCATCAACACACAACTTAGACCCGTATGAAAAACATCAGTATATACCAAGAACTCTTATCCAGCCTCTCGCAATATCACCAATGGTGCGGTAGTCAACAATCCTTTTAGCTGAGAAAATGCTCTCTCGCATTCCTCAGACCAATCAAACTTGACGTCTTTTTTTGTCAATTTGGTCATCGATGAAGCGATTTTTGAGAAATCCTTAACGAACCTGCGGTAATATCCTGCTAACCCCAAAAAACTCATGATCTCCGTAACTGATGTTGGTGCAGGCCAATCCATAATAACCTGAATTTTAGCTGGATTTATAGTAATGTCTGCTGCTCGAACAACATGTCCTAAAAACTTGACTTCTGACAGCCAAAAAATTCACACTTGCTGAACTTGGCATAGAGTCGATGCTCCCTCGAGGTCTGTAACGTCTCTCCGAGGTGCTGCTCGTGATCCACTCGAATCCTTAAACATATCAATATATCATCGATGAAAATTATGACGAAACGGTCAAGAAATGGGATCATCACTCAATGCATCAAATCCATAAATATGGCAGGAGCATTAGTCAACCCAAATGACATGACTATAAATTGATGATGTCCATATCTCATGTTGAATCCCGAATTATGCCTATCTTCATCCCTTATCCTAAGCCGATGATGCATTAATCTCAGGTCTATTTTGGAGAAACATTGTACTCATCTCGGCTAATCAAATAAATCATCAATCCATGATAGGGGATACTTATTTCTGACCGTGACCTTATTCGACTGTCTATAATCGATACACAGTCTCAAAGTACCGTCCTTATTCTTCACAAAAAGGATCAGTGCTCCTCATGATGATATAGAAGGTTTGATGAATCCCTTTGTCCTAAATCCTACAATTGACTCCTCAACTCTTCAAACTCTTTCAGAGCCATGCGGTATGATGGTATAGATATAGGTCTAGTGCCTAGTACTAACTCAATGATAAAATCTATCTCTCTCGGTGGTGGTAAACCATGTAAATCTTTGGAAACACGTCTGGAAACTCGCACACAACCAGAATCTCCTCAAGTCTGGGTTCTTGACTCTCTACGATGGTGTATAATGACACCGGAGTCTCCATCTCTCCACTAGTCGCAAGTCAACCTCTAATGCCCTCGACTCTCGTCGTACTACCACTATACATGAACATCGAACGCCATATGATCTCAAATATCATTGTCTTACTGAAACAATCGATATGAGCGTGATACGCTGCTAACCAATCCATCTCTAACAATGCGTCAAAATCTAAAAACTCGAGAACCCTGAAGTCTGCAGGTAACTCTCCCTCGCCTATCTCCACTGGACATCTCTCAACATGACAATTAGGGTAAACTCTATCCTCGGCTTTAGTACTCAAAATCAAATGTACGCTAACTCTAACCGATGTCAATCCTATGATGTTTATCTTGCGACGAGAAATGAAAAATACGATAGAACCCGAATCAAACAAAATATATAATGGTTTACCACAAATAGAACCATACCCTCGATGAGTCTCCGTGTGGCATCTGCATCGCACTGTGCTACCGTGTGTACACTCTCTCGACTCTGCGATAGAAACACAACTGTTGGCTATGGACAATCTCTAGTCCCGTAGCCAACCTGACCACACTTATAGCATGTGATAGGTCTATGCTGACCCTGAACCTGATCCTGGACATGTGCTGTCTCTTCCCATTTCGGGAAATTTCTCGACCTATACCTATGCCTCGGCCTCTACCACCCTGCTGGTGACGTCGTGCTGGTGCTGCTGTTAGAGCTGACAAAGTAGTAGTAGGAGCTGGTACCGTAGGTCTAAATGGTGGTAGCAAGGGAGGTCTACCAACAATAGTCTGAAATGGTGTAGGGATGATACAAAAGGTACAACTGTTATAGATGTCCCTAACCCCTGGGTACCTATATCCCATCTCCTTAGTCCCTTGCTCTTCTGTCTCCTCCTCTCACATTCCACAATCCGGTCAGGTGTCAACACTAGTACTAACGGTGTCTTATCGGCAACTCTGCCCAAATAATATGTTTCGTGAGATAGTGCACACCCGTAAATCTCACTCAAAGTTCTAGCATATGAACTGACCACATAAAATGATATCAGGCCTCAGTCCATTTTCGAAATGGTACATATCATCTAAATCCTCTATCACTAAATCTCCAGCAAATTGCTTTAGATATCCATATCTATCTCTATAGCTCATCACTGACTTATTAGCTCCCTGTCTCAGGTTCATGAATTTTTTCCTCAACCTTTTCATCACCGCAAGTGGGAAGTACTACTGGTAAAACTTCATCTTGAAGACATCCCATGACTCGAACTCTCATTCAAAAGCTATCGTCACACGCCACCATATATCTACATCTCTCTGTAAAGTGTATGAAAATCTCAGCTTGGAATATGTCCCTAATCCTCAAGACTCGGTGTAACTTCTCTTGAGACGGTACCCACTTCTCGATCTTCTCGAAGTTTCTCTGACCATCAAAGTAGAGTCTGGGTTCAGTGTGATGAGATCCTTCACCAGCTGAACCTCTACTGTCGAGCTAGAAGATGGAGGTGTGAAAAATGGTATAAAAACTATCTCTACGACTGGAGGTGTCACTATCGATATACTCTATACTACCAGCACTTATATCAATACCGTAGGAGTAGTCGTAGTAGTAGGGGCTGGTACGTCTACTGGTGGAATGAAACTTGAAGTCATTATGGCAATGAACTCGCTAATTGCTATCCCTGAGCAGCTACTCGATCAGATAGCCTCTGAAAGTCATTTGCTGATGGAATAGGAGGTTGGCTGCCACTCACACCTATATCCCCGCTATTGCGTGAATCAACCATCAGTATTTGCAAGTTGATAGCGAACACGAGTCAGCTACTACGTAGATAACGCATATATACATATGCAAAACTAACATATATACATATAAGACATCCCCATCTCACTTTCACTCACTTCTTAACTAATGATTTCTAGGCAAGTATTATCTTGCTTTTCCACAACTAAGACTTTTGTTTTCTTGTTTAAATTTTATTTATTACTTGTTGGGAAATTTAGGCATTTTTCTACAAATTGTAGCTTTAGTATCACATTGTAGAATAATCATATTCCACAATCTAAGCTCTATAAACTTAGGCTCTCCTAAGCTTTATAAAGTTAGGCTCTTCTAAGCTTTATAAACTTAGGCTCTGATACCACCTGTGATGACCCCTTCTCTAATTAGGGCGCCGCCCGGCCTAATCCCGCTATTAAGCCATAATCTCACCATATATGACCTAATAAGATACTAGTCAGCCTTTCTAAAACCTTGTTACATATAAATTAATTTTTTTAAAAAAACTATAAACATATATCTATCCTATGTCAATTCATAAATTAGAGTTAGTTAAAATTTTGCTTACTTAAAATTTTATTCAGCGGAAGTCTTAACAAATTAGCGGAAGCTTATAACATGAGGCCCAACAAATTTTGGAAAAAATTAGGGAATAAAGATCACATGCATAAATGATGAAACGATGATATATAACATCATGTGTCTGGTCAAGGTACTACTCACTCAACCCATATTATACAACCTCAAAAGTATATTATATACATATAAAAATAATACATCAAAAATTAAAACCTACAAAATCTGGTGTAGCAGTGCTCCACTTGCTCAGAGGTAGTCATTGATATTCTCTTTGCCTAGTCTGCTACTCGATGGATCTACACCATCATCACAAACTAGACGGTGAGTACATGAAAGTAGAAAGTAATACCGAGAGACATTTGTTCACATTCCCAAATATGCAACAAGTATGTAAAAGCATGATAGTAGCAACTATGTTGAAAAGAAAACATGCAAAGAGATAATTCAACTAAACAAGTTGAAACTGACACACGACTAAGTAGTAATGATCTAAGGTCGGTCGAGTGTAATCTTCATTACATCGGCCTTTTCCACTGTATGATAATGAAGCTGAGCTCTACATTAATGTGAAGGTTTGAACAATACTTTTACCTTTATAACCTTTCGTTGGTGTCAGTCACCTGCGATATATACTTGCCAACAACCCGGGGTCCCATGCCCCAGAGTCTGTTGCGCAAGTTATGCTTGCCAACAATCCTGAGACTCATTTCCCGTGTGCTGCGCAAGATAATGGAAAAAATCTCGATCACCCTGAAAATCTAGTGACCCCCGTATGTCCGACGGACCTCTATAATGTAATGACCCTATATATAAGAACCACTTTCATATTTCAAAAAATAACATGGTTTAAGAATCCAATAAAACAATTACATATTTAATCCATGAAGGAAATAAATTACTGTTGGGTTTTGGGGTTCATACGCAGCGGAAATTACAAAACAATTTTGACAAAAATCCAAACAAGATCCAAATCTAATTCCATTAAAAACGTTTAAACCATGGAAAACTTAATCATACCTCAGTCGCAATGTACATTTCTGAAGGTTAATCGATCTCTAAGGCGCTGCCAACGACGAACGCCCTCTATCAGTAGTCCACACACGAACGGCGGCCGATATTTGAAGTTCTAGCTTCGAGAGAATACCAAACCTTTTGTTTCTCTCCAAAACGATTCATAGCGTACCAGAAAACCCTAGTTCGTTTTAAAACGAAAATAGATTTTCGACCCTTAATCTTTCATACGTGTGTTCTAACTTAAAAAGTCTATTTATACAATCCTTATATATAGACGGTTAAGTAAATTACACATATACCCCTACTTAAAGAAATATTAGTGTAATACACCACAAGGACGTTTCCGTCATGAATTTATCATATAAAATTCATTTTTCTGAACCATCTTAAAATATCGCAAAACCATTCTTAGTGTGCGACCCAATAAGCTCATACAACGTTGGCAGTGTACCAAAACACATTTTGGTATACAAGTCATAAGCAGTCTCTAGCAAGACTTTATGACTACCCAAGTTGTACGAATATCAAATCGATACAACCTAATCAATAGTGTATATTACATCCTTTTGTTACACGATATCCTTTTGATCAAACATAAGGCATGGAATTATCATCCAACATGTTCAATCGTACTAGTCTCGATCTCTAGGTAGACTGAAAACATCCAAGTGACATTGATCAATATCAATTCACTTAGACTAGGCCTTTTAACAGTCTAACACATCGAGGGATCCACTAGATATCTCTCTTTATATGAGAGTGACAAATTCTATCTTGATTACGCAACTTCATTACATTGCTCACACAGTAACCAATCACAATCTTTATAATCGTCCGGTTAAAGACAACGTTTGATAGTGTCAAATCACTATGTTCCTAATGTTGAAGTCTCTGATAATCTCAAGTCAGAGGACTGAAAAATATACCTATCATGAGAAACAATTATGACTTAATCCATGTGATGTTCTTATAGCGGGTCGGTCCAGTACTTTGTTCCCTAACAAATACTCGTGATCTTGATTCGTATCCCTATACGTATAATCATCATATGATCATCAATCAAGACTCACACTAGTCTTAACTCATTATAGTTCCTAGTATAATGATCGACTAGGGACATTTAGGATATTTCTGTAAATACCCATAGATCTTATTATAATGTAAACATGCAAATTAATTATAATAAACATCAAATGAAATCCTCTATTTTATTAACTAAAAGTATTCATAAAGACATTTATGGATTGACCTAAGGCACATGCCCCAACATCTCCCACTTGCACTAGGGCCAATCATACATGCATCTAATGCCTAATGATCTAACATGACCATCATGTTTTGCTTGTGGAAGAGCTTTTGTCAATGGATCTGGCAACGTTGTCTTCGGTAGTTACTCGCAAGTCTTTACGTCTCCCCTCTCAATAATTTCTCTGATGAGATGAAAACGCCTGAGTATATGTTTGGATATGTGGTGTGATCTAGTTCCTTGGCTTGTGCTATTGCCCCATTATTGTCATAATACAAACAAACAGGGTTAGCAATACTTGGAACCACACCTAGTTTAGAAATGAACTTTTTTATCCAAATCGCCTCTTTTCGCATCGGACGCCGCAATATACTAAACCTTGTTGTACAATGCCACGATCTCTTGCTTCGAACTTTTCCAGCCTTTCGCACCCCCATTCAAAGTAAACACATATCCAAATTGCGATCTAAAATCATCTATATCAGTTTGAAAACTTGCATCTGTGTAACCATTTACAACTAGATCATTTTCAAAACCTCCATAGACCAAGAACATTTCCTTAGTCCTTTTTAAGTATTTAAGGATGTTCTTTATGCTATCCAAAGTGACTCTCACCAGGATCTCGATCGATATCTCGCTTGTAGTGCTCAAAGCATATGATACATCAGGTCGAGTGCATAACATGACATACATGATAAATCCAATAGCCGATGCATATGGAATCTTATTCATACGGTCTCGCTCATAATTTGTCCTAGGACATTGATTCTTGCTGAGACTTATGCCATGAGACATTGGCAACAATCCCCTTTTAGAGTCTTGCAAACTGAACCTATTCAGCACCTTGTCTATGTAAGCACTTTGAGTTAAACCGATTAGCCTCTTAGATCTATCCCTATAGATATATCCCTAGGATATAGGGTGCATCTCATAAGTCTTTAATTGAGAAACACTTCCCTAACCAAGACTTGACACTCTGCAATGTTGAGATGTCATTTCCAATGAGTAATATATTATCAACATACAGTAACAGAAAAACTTTATCCCACTGACCTTCTTGTATACACAAGGCTCATCTTCGTTCTTAATAAAATCAAATTCCTTGATTGCTTCATCAAAACGAAGATTCCAACTCCGAGAAGCTTACTTTAATCCAAAAATGGATCTTTGAAGCTTGCATACCTTCCCGGAATTCTCGGGATGTACAAAACCTTCAGGTTGTGTCATATACACGACCTCAAGCAGCTTTCCATTAAGAAATGTTGTTTTTACATCCATTTGCCACATCTCATAGTCATAATATGCAGCAATGACAATTAAAACTCTTATGGATTTAAGCATGGCTACTGGCGAAAAAGTTTCATCATAATCAACACCTTGAGTCTGCCTGAAACCTTTTGCTACAAGTCTTGCTTTAAAAGTATGCACTTTTCCATCCATGTCAGTTTTCTTCTTGAAAACCCATTCACATCCAATGGTCTTACCACCTTCAGGTAAATCAACCAAGTTCCAAACTTGGTTATCATACATGGATCGCATATCGGAGTTCATGGCACTTAGCCATTTATCTGAGTCTATTCTAGACATAGCCTCCTGATAAGTGGTGGGCTCATTTTGATCCATAAGCAACACATCACGACTATCAGTAACGAGAAATCCGAATCTCTCTTGGCTCATGTCTTACCCTACCAGATTTACGTGGGCCTTGTGTCACTTGCGGAGGTTCAACTGGTTTAGAACGTTGTTGAACTTCCAGTAGCGGTTCAGTGTTTATCTGTGATTCTTGAACTTATTCAAGATTTATTTCTCTCCCACTAGTGTCTTTTGAAATAAACTGTTTTTCTATAAAGGCACCATACCGAGCAACAAACACTTTGTTCTCGGCGGGATTATAAAAGTAATATCTTTTTATTTCCTTATGATACCCCACAAATAAACACTTATCAGATTTAGGTGCTAGTTTTTCTGAGACTTGTCGCTTTACGTAAGCCTCACAACCCCAAATCTTAAGAAAAGACAAACTAGGTCTCTTCCCGTACCATATCTCATATGGTGTTTTATCAACCGCTTTAGAAAGAACTCGATTTAGAGTGAAAGCCACAGTTTGTAATGCATACCCCAAAAGGATAATGGAAGATCTGCATGACTCATCATAGATCGAACCATATCTAATAAGGTTCGATTTCTCCTTTCGGAAACTCCATTCCATTGTGGAGTTGCTGGTGGAGTCAATTGGGAGACAATCCCACAATTTCTAAGATGACCATCAAATTCTTGGCTTAAATATTCACCACCTTGATCTGATCGAAGTGTTTTGATAGTTTGACCAAGTTGATTTTGCACTTCATTTTGAAACGTTCGAAACATCTCAAATGATTCAGCTTTATGTTTCATAAGATATACATAACCATATCTGTTGAAATCATCGGTAAATGTAATGATGTACTAATAACCTCCTCTAGTCATTGTGTTTATAAGACCGCATACATCAGTATGTATTAGACCCAATAAATCACTTGCCCTTTCACTGTGTCCAGTAAAGGAACTTTTAGTCATCTTGCCTAGTAAACAAGATACGCATGTTTCATATATTTCTAAATCAAATGAATCTAGAAGCTCATCTTTATGGAGCTTCGTTATGCGTTTCTCGTTTATGTGTCCGAGACGACAATGCCAAATATAGGTTTGATTACAAAAATGACAATTTTCTTCCTTTTCTTTTGGGTGTTTTGAAGAAGGAACAGGCCGGATCTTGACTTGTTCCATAGGCTTTGCGACAGGTGCAACAACAGCCTTAGCAACTCTAGCCTTGCCTTTGCCTTTCTTCTTCATTCCCTTTCCCATTTAGACCATCAACATATTACTAGAGGGTTTCTTGATATTTTGTTCAGCAGTTTTGAGCATCAAATGCAACTCTGAAATTGATTTCTCCATATTATTCATATTGTAGTTCGTCAAAAATTGTGAGTAACTCTCTGGTAATGAATTCAGGATCAAATCTGTAGCCAACTCTTGGCTTATGGGAAATCCGAGTCTATCAAGCTGGTCAATGTAGCCCTTCATCTTCAGAACATGAGGACTAACTGACGCACCCTCAATTTGTTGGGTTTTGGGGTTCATACGCAGCGGAGATTACAAAACAGTTTTGACAAAAACCCCAACAGGAATTCGAATCTAATTCCATTAAAAACGCTTAAACCATGAAAAATTTAATCATACCTCAATCGCAATATACCTTTCTGAAGGTTGATCGATCTTTAAGGCGCTGCCAATGACGAACGCCCTCTATCAGCAGTCCACACATGAAACGGCGACCGTGATTTGAAGTGCTAGCTTCGAGAGAATACCAAACCTTTTTGTTTCTCTCCAAAACGATCCAGAGCATACCAAAAACCCTAAGTCGTTTCTAAAACGAAAATAGAGTTTCGGCCCTTTTTCTTTTGTCCCTGTGTTCTAACTTAAAGCGTCTATTTATACAACCCTTGTATATAGACGGTTAAGTAAATTACACATATACCCTTACTTAAAGAAGTATAAGTGTAATACACCACAAGGACATTTACATCATGAATTTTATCACATAAAATTCATTTTTTTCGAATCATCTTAAAATCTCTCAAAACCATTCTTAGTGTGCGACCCAATAGGCTCATACAACGTTAGTGCGATTGTACCAAAACACATTTTGGTATACAAGTCATAAGATCTCTAGCAAGACATTATGACTACCTAAGTTGTACGAATATCAAATCGATACAACCTAATCAATAGTGTATATAACATCCTTTTGTCACACGATATCCTTTTGATCAAACATAAGGCATGGAATTGTCATCCAACATGTTCAATCGTACTAGTCTCGATCTCTAGGTAGAATGAAAACATCCAAGTGACATTGATCAATATCAATTCACTTAGACTAGGCCTTTTAACTTGAGCCTAACACATCGAGGGATCCACTGGATATCTCTCTTTATATGAGAGGGACAAATTCTATCTTGATTACACAACTTCATCACATTGCTCACGTAGTAACCAATCACAACCTTTATAATCATCCGGTTAAATAAACATTTGATAGTGTCAATTCACTATGTTCCTAATGTTGAAGTCTCTGATAATCTCAAGTCAGAGGACTGAAAAATATACCTATCATGAGAAACAACTATGACTTAATCCATGTGATGTTCTCATAGCAGGTCGGTCCAGTACTTTGTTCCCTAACAAGTTCTCGTGATCTTGATTTGTATCCCTATACGTATAATCATCATGTGATCATCAATCAAGACTCACACTAGTCTTAATTCATTATAGTTCCCAGTATAATGATCGACTAGGGACATTTATGATATTTATGTAAATACCCATGGATCTTATTATAATGTAAACATGCAAATTAATTATAATAAACAACAAATGAAATCCTTTATTTTATTAACTAAAAGTATTCATAAAGACAGTTAATGGATTGACCTAGGGCACATGCCCCATCATCATCTTGCAAGAATGTAGATTTTTGACTGTCTCGAACCTTTCTTGCCTAGCTTGCTGTTGGAACATTTCCTTCAGCGTTATAGCCATGTCGTAGGCTTCCATTAGTTCCATGTCCTTCGAAGTTCAAGAACCATAGTTGCCGAGCATAATACATGCAACATCGTAGAATCGTTGACATGCTTATTATGCGCATCCTTCATGATTTTCGTAGCATTGGTGGTGGGTCCTCGGGATTGGAGCATCCAGGACATACAACTTTCGTTCATGCTTAAAAACAATTCTCAAGTTTCGAACTATCAAGAAAGTTAGTCCCAGATAGCTTATCCTTCTCAAGGATGGATCGCAGTGACATGGGATTATTGTTACTTGAAGAGGCCATTGATCTACAATAAAGATTATGCAAAGTTTATTTTAGTATAGAGGAATAGACTCCCACTAAATTAGCAACCCTCCTAAAACATATTGTTTATTTAGGGGACTAAAATCCATATTTCACCTAATTCTATGACAGCTATGACATGAAACACATAACTAGATTATTTAGGTAGGTAATAGTTACTAATTACATCTTATGTAATTTTTAGATCCTTTTATGAGATATGAGACATCTTATGTCTTAGCATATTTTTATCTCATCATTTGCATAAAGCTCAAAACTATTTTGATGGATTTATTAAGTCGGACCATTTGAAACATTAAAGTAACTCTTACCCAACTTGTCTCACCAAGATAACACAATACACCCAGCTATGGCTGAAACTATATTAGCGTGATCGAGGCCTTGACAAGTGTTTAAAATGGATGACACGAGACTTAAAATTTAATAGAGGGATTTTATTCAGTTTTAGTGATTTTATGTAAACAATGAAATATCACATATTTTTATTGATTTGTTCAATCACTAAACAATTTGGAATTTTTTTTTTATATTTTTCACTAATAAAAGAATTTATGTACGCTAGGATTAGTTAGACGGCGGTCCTGCTGGCCGGTCGGCGGTTCACGTGCGACGCGGACGACGCTAGCTATGATGGAAGTTGGCGCAATGGCGGCCGCAAGACGACGACGTCAGCGAGCGATTGCGCCGGTGAGCGATGGCGGCACGAAAAAGGGGCGATCGGCATCGATGGCGTGCGAACGCGGCGACGCAATGTAACGCGCGGTGAGACAGCTACAACGGGTGGCCGACGGGGGTGGCGGCGAGCGACCGTGGCGCGGCGAGCTGGCGAAAGCAGCAGCGACGCAGCGCGTGATGGCGCTTGATGTCGACTAGTCGGTTGCGCGATTTCGATGAAATCGCGACGACGCGGTGGAGGTGAGATTTATTTCACCAAATTTCAGTTTGATGTGAATAATTCGAAATAAAATAAGCCATCAAATGTTTAAATAGACACCAGGGACTAGGAGTCGGGTGTCGGTGCGCAAATCGAGACGCGAGTGAGACGTCTTGATTTCGAGGTTCGCGATTTCTCGAGGTAAGTAAACCAGCTAGGGACCTATATAGTATTTCATGTTTATCCATTGATTGTTGTTGTTTAATGGTTTGTGGTAACCTTTATTGTTGTGCACTGTTATCGTTGGATTCGAGACTGGTGAGATAAAAGCACTATGCCCATATGTGCAGTTCGCGGAGCGTGCTCGCACGCACATCAGGGGGAAATACAGAAGGTGTATATGGATTCGCAATCGCTGAGCTTGCTCGCCTGGGGTGCATATACATCTAAGATGTATATGAGATGTATATGAGATGTATATTGATGTTCACTGCAAATCTATGCCCATATGTGTAGTTCGCCGAGCGTGCTCGCACGCACATATGGGGGGGAACATAGAAGATGTATATGGATTCGCAGTCACTGAGCTTGCTCGCCTGGTGTCCATATACATCTACCTTTGGGGTTCCGGGGTTGCTTGCCTTGCCAGTCGCAGTCGCAGAGCTTGCTCGCCTCGGGCCAGGGGAGGGCTCGGGCCTTCACTCCTTGTTGTTTGGGCCTCACTCATTGATGATTGTTTATAGTCTTGTATATTCATGCGTTCTTGATTTTTTTCATTCTATTTGCATGAATTCGATTGTTTTGGATTTTGTGAAATGTTGTGTATATGTCCTACTGGATTTACTTACCTCGGGCTCGTCATTCTTATGTTCGATCGAGTGTGAGCGCATGACGAGTAGCGAAAGGAAGGCTTCATAGCTAGGTGATTTTTGTATATTTTGTATTTACTCTCTCTCGATAATATTTACTGGGTTCCACAATTAGGTTGCCTAACTCGCTGATCTTTTTGTTGAGTTATTTAATTTATTAGTTGCTTCCGCTAAAATTGTAAAACTCAATATTAATAACTCAACTGTAAAATGTGAATTTACGTATAATGATGGATTTGAAGGCTGACTAAGCTCTCGTTAACCTTGCGAGACTGGCTCGGGGGTCCACGTGGGCTTAGGCAGGGCGGGGCCCAATGTGTGGAAAATTGGGGCCGTCACATAGCATGTCACCAAAACAAACTTCTCCATATTTATCTCCTATCCAATAGGGATAACGAAACCGATTTTGCTTATATCTCCTAATCTAATTTGTTATCTATCTTTATCAAATAGAAACTTCATAACAAAATAGATATAACAAGATAAATAATTAATTTCGAAAATTAATTATTTATTTTGGATTTAAGATATTTGAATCCTAGTATATCACCAATAACAAGATTCTTGATATTTATCTCTTATTCTAATTTGTTATCTATCTTTATCAAATAGAAACTTCATAACAAAATATATATAACAAAATAAATAATTAATTTAGAAAATTAATTATTTATAAATAAATAATTTCGAAAATTAATTATTTGCAATTTCGGTCCTCATCCAAATAATCACAAACATGTAATTGAATCATGAACTACTATCGCAATCGAACCTAATGGTGTCATAGATCACAGAACACGTAATTCAATTCATTAAAATTATTTGAATTAACCTAACATGGTTACTAGCATGTACGAAACTGATTTTAATTAAATCACGAATATGTGTATCATATACACAAAACATGATAATAAATCTAACAGAAAACTTATGTATATCACATATACATCGACTATTAACATGCTTTCAATCATATATCATGTATATATAAGAAGAAAACATGCAATGAATTTAATGGAACCGAACTCGAAGGCTATGATACCACTGTTGGGTTTTGGGGTTCATACGCTGCAGAAATTACAAAACAATTTTGACGAAAACCCCCAACAGGATCCGAATCTAATTCCATTAAAAACGTTTAAACCATGAAAAACTTAATCATACCTCAGTCGCAATGTACCTTTCTGAAGGTTAATCGATCTCTAAGGCGCTGCCAACGACGAACACCCTCTATCAGCAGTCGACACACGAACGACGACCAAGATTTGAAGTGCTAGCTTCGAGAGAATACCAAACCTTTTGTTTCTCTCCAAAACGATTCAGAGCGTACCAGAAAACCCTAGTTCGTTTTAAAACGAAAATAGAGTTTCGGCCCTTAATCTTTCATACGTATGTTCTAACTTAAAGCGTCTATTTATACACCCCTTATATATAGACGGTTAAGTAAATTACACATATACCCCTACTTAAAGAAGTATAAGTGTAATACACCACAAGGACGTTTCCGTCATGAATTTATCATATAAAATTCATTTTTCTGAACCATCTTAAAATCTCGCAAAACTATTCTTAGTGTGCGACCCAATAGGCTCATACAACGTTGGCAGTGTACCAAAACACATTTTGGTATACAAGTCATAAGCGGCCTCTAGCAGGACATTATGACTACCCAAGTTGTACGAATATCAAATCGATACAACCTAATCAATAGTGTATATTACATCATTTTGTTACACGATATCCTTTTGATCAAACATAAGGCATGAAATTGTCATCCAACATGTTCAATCGTACTAGTCTCGATCTCTAGGTAGACTGAAAACATCCAAGTGACATTGATCAATATCAATTCACTTAGACTAGGCCTTTTAACAGTCTAACACATCGAAGGATCCACTAGATATATCTCTTTATATGAGAGGGACAAATTCTATCTCGATTACACAACTTCATCACATTGCTCACACAAGTAACCAATCACAACCTTTATAATCGTCCAGGTTAAAGACAACGTTTGATAGTGTCAAATCACTATGTTCTAATGTTGAAGTCTCGGTAATCTCAAGTCGATGTGAAAAATATACCTATCATGAGAAACAACTATGACTTAATCCATGTGATGTTCTCATAGCAGTCGGTCCAAAGACTTTGTTCCCTAACAAGTACTCGTGATCTTGATTCGTATCCCTATACGTATAATCATCATATGATCATCAATCAAGACTCACGCTAGTCTTAACTCATTATAGTTCCCAGTATAATGATCGACTAGGGACATTTATGATATTTCTGTAAATACCCTGGATCTTATTATAATGTAAACATGCAAATTAATTATAATAAACAACAAATAAAATTCTCTATTTTATTAACTAAAAGTATTCATAAAGACATTTATGGATTGACCTAGGGCACATGCCCCAACAATTACAATACCATGTAACACTTACCTAATAGCATGCTATTTCATTGACCACATGTATTAACAATCAACAATGAAATTGCACTTGATTTGGAGTCAATGAAATCATTTGATCAACAAATTATAACATGAAAGCAACCTCATGTAATGAGAAAGAACAACAAGTCATGACATATTGAATATAAAGGTAAATCGGTCAAATGACTGGAAATGAACTTGTAAATAGGAATGAAATGTAAATAAATATTTCAATCATTTTACTTACAATCCACGCAAATTTCTTATGCTGCTCCGGCCTCTCGATACCTCGAAACTCGTATTTGAATCCCTGGAATATTTCCCTAGGTTCATAATATCATATTATAGGTTTTTGAGTGTGTTTGGACCTTTAAATAGGGTATAAGACTATTTTATAGTGTTTAAGGAATTTTTTGAAAATTGCGGTTTTTATGCTGTCATAGACCTAGTGCGCTATGTTGTTGTTGTTTTATAGACCTAGCGCACTACTTACTAGGGTTAGAGTGCTAATCCAAGTTAGCGCGATAGCTTATCTACTCAGCGCGCTATGTGCAGTAAAACCCAGAATCCCGCAATCAGAATTCCGAGTTTTCTCTACACATAGGCCATGTTAATGCCTAAGGAACCTCCATACACACTACTAGAGTTCCATGACATCAGCCACAACATAAAACAACAACCCATAACATCAAATTCATGAATTCATTGAATTAAGCTAGCTCTATGGTATAGAGAAGTTACCCATAACATAAAACAACAACCCATAACATCAAATTCATGAATTCATTGAATTAAGCTAGCTCTATGGTATAGAGAAGTTACCCATAACATCAAATTCATGAATTCATTGAATTAAGCTAGCTCTATGGTATAGAGAAGTTACCCAACTTGATGAACACTAGCTAGACTTATTCGCTCCTTCACTAAATCACTAAGTTTTTACTAATCTTATTCTTCTCCAGTAACTCCTTCTTCAACAAGTTTCTTTCTCTCTTAAGAAATCAAAATGAAAGAGTTGACCAAAAGCTTTATGTACATGAATTCGATATGTTTGATTGATAGTCATTGATCTTAATAAAACAACAACCCATAACATCAAATTCATGTTAATGCCTAAGGTATACACACTACTAGAGTTCCATGACATCAGCCACAACATAAAACAACAACCCATAACATCAAATTCATGAATTCATTGAATTAAGCTAGCTCTATGGTATAGAGAAGTTACCCATAACATCAAATTCATGAATTCATTGAATTAAGCTAGCTCTATGGTATAGAGAAGTTACCCAACTTGATGAACACTAGCTAGACTTATTCGCTCCTTCACTAAATCACTAAGTTTTTACTAATCTTATTCTTCTCCAGTAACTCCTTCTTCGACAAGTTTTTTTCTCTCTTAAGAAATCAAAATGAAAGAGTTGACCAAAAGCTTTATGTACATGAATTCGATATGTTTGATTGATAGTCATTGATCTTAATGTGCACACGTATCTTGAGACCTAACTAGTGGTACACCTATTAACACATGTCTCACTAACTCATGCCAAATGACACTAATAAGTGATTACAATTGGTGTTGAGATATGTCAATACGTGTCTCGAGAAATATCAAGTGACTATTGTTTTAATTTACTAACTTAAAGTATATTTGATACTTAATCAACCATAGCCCCATTTATATCACTTGTAAAAGCAATATAAAGCTTATACCAACTCACCATATTGCTCTCTACCTCGGTCCCACGCCAACATGCAAATCGAGACACGTTCCCACACATGTCTCGACACTTATTCACAAGTAGGAATGACTTAGTTGTCTACACATATACAATACACTAGGCATACATCATTACAAATATAACATCTACCTCGGCCATCTCGCCTCGATCGCAACATGTATATCGAAGCGGGTCCCACGTCACGAGTCATTTGGTCCTGATTAAAAGATTAAAGTCATATTAGAGATTTGGGCCATGACAATATAATTGAAATTCGACTTGTGCCAATGTTAAATTTGATAACTGTAGCACAGAAAGAACTATTCATAGATCTCACATCTACTCGGGTTTGTTTTATTTAACGAATAAAAAGGAAAACAATATCATTGGAACCACCATCGATAAAAAAAAAGATTGTGCTCTACATGATCAAGCGCTAAATATATAATAAAAATATTAACAAGAAAACAATTACTCAATAATGTATTAGTAGTTTAGTACTTTAGTCTTGAATTTACAAAACTTGGCAATTTTTCTCTGAATGACTTAATTTTTCTCCCTTTTTTTGATAAGAAAGAAATTTAGTTCTTATCAACTTTTGCTCCACTGGAGTTTGAACACGTGACCTCTTAATTTCAAATCACATATCAAACCATTGGATCATCCAATTGGTCAATTATTCTAAACAATTTGTACACATCGTTAATCAAAAAATAAATAAATAAAAATTAAAAGCTAAATTGTTTTATGCATAAAACCCCAAGAAAAAACAACCGATAAAATAGAGCCCCCCAAGAAAAGAATGATACCAACTTATCTAGTGTTGTAAGTATTTGATACGATACCCAAATAAAATGACTTTATGATAGTGTGTGGATAGTGTTGACTCCCAACAAAACAAATTGAAAAGCTTCCTGAAAACTAAGTTCAGTGATCTCTAAATGCAACACTGATACTAATGCTCCCCAGAAACAAAATTTGCATCTTGATTTGCAGAATTTCAAGTATCAAATAAAAAGGGAATTTAAGAACAATCACAACCACAACTCATTGTAAAAGTTTAAAATGGAACACAAGGGTCCCTGCCCCATCCTTCACTTGCAAACATTCCTGGATCATAATCACACACCATACATCCGAAACACGGATTAGCAAGTCAACATACATATCAAAACATATATATATATATGAAAGTATATGTAGTGGCGTTAATTGTTATATATTACAGACCAAGTTCTAGCCATCAGGGCATCAAGAGTTTGAAAGAGAAGAAGATTATAAGTAATCAAAAGCTAGTCCTCAAATCTTATCGCCAACTGAGGAACATTAATTGTTGTGGTGCAGTTGTTGGGAATCACTAGTAGTCGTTCCCCTGCGACTCCTTGATGATTGAAGTTGCGAAGAGTAATCCTGGACATCATAGATTAATTGAAGTGAAAAATAAAAAACAACAACAATAATATTAATATCAGTTTATCTTAGTTAATTAGCCAATATATTAATATTAATATATATATATATATATATTAATATTACTCTTGAAAAGAAAAACTCTATGGAAACAATAATACATAATATCACCTTCAACATCATCAACAACATATATAACAACAAAGTCTCAATCACAAATTAGTTAATTAAGGGCAAGTACATGAAGCAAATATTTCCACTCATCTTAGTTTAATAGAGCTGATAGTGATATGCTTTCATAATCCATATTTAAATTCGTCATAATTAAAGCATGCAGTGATATTAACTCTACCCTTGTATCATTTAATTCCTTCAATTTTTACCACGTCAAATTTTTTAATTGAAGGAAACCAAATTAATTACCTTTCTTCTTTAAGAGGCCCTATTTGATTAGAAAGAAAATATTTCATAGGAAAATAATATTTTCTTAAGAAAATTCTCCTTGGTAAATGTTCAAAAGAAAATTTTCTCATACGTGTTTGATTGCACATATAAGAATTTTTCCCTCAAAACTCACTTACAACAAGTTTTGAAATATATATATATATATATGAAAACTTACCATTTATATCAAATATATTAATTTACATATTTAAAATATTAGTTTAATGTGTCTTAATATGGAAACTCAAATTTTCTCAAAAGAAAACTCAATTTGCCCACCATAATAGGTGAGAAAATATGTCTTAATATGAAAAATTGGCACTTGTGAAAAAATGTTCCGCGAGAAAATTTTGACTAACAAACGCATGAAAATTTTATTTTCTCACGGAATTTGTCATTTTCCTTGAAATATTTTCTTTTTCTCCAATCAAACAGGGCCTAAATCTTTGTTTTTCTTAGGAAAATGATTAGATACTTTTAATTACACCTCTACATTTAAATTTTCCATCATGTGTGCATAAGTTCTATATATTGTGCAAAGGAACTCAACTTTACACCAAAAAAAGGAACTCAAATAAATGTATATATATCTAATGTAGGTGTCGAAAGTGGGTAAGTATTTTCCTAACTATTTTTATGTTTTCAAATTGAAAATTAAGTGCTACACTTATTAGGTGAATAACACACACACTCGCCTAACCACACTCACCTAATATAGCATTAATGTTTTATACGCGAGCTCACGATCTTGAGGTGCGTAACACTTTGCCGCATAAGCGAGTGTGGTTAGGTGAGTGTGTTAACCACATATTCACCTAAGTATTTACATGCATATCCATTGTAGAATTACCCTAACATATTATTAAATGTAACAGCTCCCACCCACGATCAAATAATTTTCCATTCAATCAAATTAAACTAATAATATATATTAAGCAAATAACAAAGTTTTTATATACCTGCATTAGTTGAAATACATGCCTCCTTATATCATTGGCCATCTCGTCACCGACCCGGGAAGATGTCCAGCAAGAATTAGAGAGCAATTTGATGAATAATACGTGCAACACTTTCTCTTGAGTCAATGTTTCCCTTTGGCTTCCTTGATCACCCTCATCATTGGGAAGTTCAATAGTGAGTGGTAAAGAAATAATTAGACTAGCAATACGAGCAGCAACACGAGCATCATTATTTCCTCTACTGTAATCATCAGTTAATGTTTCGCTTGTAGTAGAGATTTGGCTTCCGCTTCCTTGCTCATCCTCACCAGTGACTCCAACAGTGGGTGGTGAAGCAGTAATTAGAGCAACAATACCAAGAGCAATACGTAAACAAAATTCTCTCCTTTTATCACCAGTTAATGTTTCTCTTGTAATGAAGGCTTGGCTTCCCTGCTCCTCACCGGCAAGTGCAATGGCGAGAGGTAAATGAAGAATTAGAGAAGCAAGACGAGCGGCAACACCAAAAACAATGTCTCGGTTGTAATCATCATTAAATGTTTCCATCGAAATGAAGGTTTGGCTTCCTTGCTCATCACCGGTGACTCCAGTAGTGGGTGGAGGAGCAATAATTAGAAGTAATAGAAGCAGCAATAAGAGCAATAATAATTCCGCTGTTGTCATCACTTGAAATGATGGTTTGGTCTCCCTGCTCCTCACCAGAGATTCCAATAGTGAGACGTGAAGCATTAAATAGAGCAAGGATACCAGTGGCGATACGATGAACAATTTCACTGCCGTAATCATCAGTTATGGTTTGGGTTTGGCTGCTTGACTCACCACTAGTGACTTCAACAATGTGATCAAGTACTAGAGCAGTAGCTCCGTCAGGTGCAGCAACAACGTCAACTTGGCTGGGGACACCAGTTGCTTCCCTTGTAATGAAGCTGATGATATTAGTTTCTGACCACTGAACCCTTGCATCAATCAAATTAAGTCTGCAGAGGAACTTCAAACACATTGTGGCCCTCTCTGAAAAGTCTTTGTAAGAGCCTTCAATAATATATTTGAAGATAACATCCGGAAGCCGATTAAGAAATCGTTGTAACAAACAAATAAATAGTTCTTCTATGCGCTTGTATAGCGCATCCAAGGTCTCATTTTCTTGTATGTTGAGGAGATCGCCAATGCTAATCTTTCTCTGAAAGAAACTTATTGTGCCTTCTGTTCTAAGAATACGACCCACGTCATGGTTCAATTTGTTCCTCCATCTAGTCAAGCATCCTTGGAAGCAATGATTGCTAGTTTTCCTGCGCATCCAGTAATCTCTACCAATCCACATCGTATAATCATGGACGTAATCTTTGGTCACAGGGTTCTCGCCAATGAAATAAAGAACGTCAAATACTTCATCAAATGTAAATACTAAAGATCTGGTACGGTCAGATGGTGGTAAAACATATGTTGCTTCAACAAGAAGTACAAATAGAATGAATTCATTAGTGCCGATCTTCATTGAATCCAGCTGCTGCATTGATGAGGCACACGGACGAGCATGATAACCCGATAACAGTTGAATGAGAGGTGAACTCTGGGGGTTTCTAAGTCTTTCTTTCTCGATCAATAGCTCAGTGTTATTGCTAGATTGCACTAAAAGCCATTTATTGAAACTTAGATCCTTTACTGGGAATGATTCAAGAGGTGCATTTGGAAAACGTCCACGAAATTCTGTTTCTTCCATTTCGTTTCTGTTTCTGTTCTTGAAAATTCCCAAAACATGAGCTACCAAGAATATAAGCACTTGGTCTGTCCATTCCATGCCAACGTCTATTATGAACTGCAAGATGGAAACAACACCTTGTAGCCCTCGAGAGATCTCTGGAATGCAGAACCCTGATAAGCTCTTAGGCAAGTAGTAGCTCCGAAATAATGGCATAAAGGATCTTGTAAGCTGATATGAACGGACATTGTTATACTTGTCAGCAAACACAAATGGCTTCATTTGGCGAGCCAAAAAAAGGGATTTAAGGCCAATGGACACACTACCCACTAATGTAGTGACAATTTGTGTGCCAACCAACACCCACATTGACCATTTATAGTCGGTAACGCTTTGGCCAAAGAAAGAAGTTGTCTTCTGGTGAAGGGCGGCTCGAAATGTAGCTTCTGATGAAACAATAAAACAAGTAGCACAAAGAATACCCATTGTTGGATAATGTGCAAACTTGCAACTCAGAAGTTCCGGGACATTCAATTTGCCAAGAAGAAAAAGTTTCATATCCTGATCAAGGCCAGGCCCGTCAATAGATTGACAATATTTTACAACGTCCTTGGTACCATCAATATTAGCATGCAACCAAGTATCAACATCAGTGTTAGAAGACCAC
Organism: Stephania yunnanensis; assembly: GCA_039657365.1. NCBI lineage: Eukaryota > Viridiplantae > Streptophyta > Magnoliopsida > Ranunculales > Menispermaceae > Stephania > Stephania yunnanensis. The sequence goes on from CM077582.1 coordinate 9,883,629, forward strand.
ATGATGCATAATGTTAAAAGCATTAAAACCATGATCACAACATGTTCGACCACAAATTTGAAGATTAAGCCCGTGCCGATTTGCATGCATATATTGACAATAACAGTAATGACAATGAGGGTCAAGGAGGCAAGGTTTGGTATGCGTTCGGAGGCAGTCATTTTTCCAACCGAAGGAATGAAAAGAACCATGAAAATGAATAACAAGGAAGTTCCATAGATCTTAGCAAGCTGGTCCTGCCCATCGGGCATGGGCGTTGTGAGATCAACGGGGATTTTGGTAACCACTCCAACAACAGTCAGAGTAAATGAGTTCATTGAGAAAAACCGACAAGGAACCCAAAACAATCTACTGCGAAATGCATTAACCAAATCACCAACAATGAGTGAAAGACATACCAAGGTAGCTCCAGCAATGTATAATCCAATCACTGGCACTGGAGCAGAGTAGTTGGCGCCTTCTTCATCTTGGGTTCCATTGAAACAAGAACAAGCTTGCCCGTTTTCCATTGATCAATGAAGCACTTCTTTGGTCAGTCGACTCTTGTGTGCAACATTCTAAGCCAATCTTGCATTTTGATCGTAAACTTATTCCCATTTTTGTTTTTCCATGCATGGTACAAATGTTTTCACGCGGTGTGCGTCAAAAGTAATTGCTAAGGACAAAATTGAAGGAAAATGTAACCCACCCACCCACCACGATGAACACTTTAATTATTGCTTAGTGTTGAAACGAAAATAGCATATTACACCACAAAACATGTTGACATGCAAAAGTCATTCATATACGCCTCAACGGGATGTGTATACGCACAAATCTCGATGCATAAGAGGGGGTCGATGTCATATGAAAAATGTGTCTTGTAATGTGACATTGTTATTGTTATTCTAATAATTTCTTTAATTAATTAGTAGGACACCACGTGAAAAATGTGCTACTTGAAATAAATAGTATACAATCAAAATCAATTATTCAATTTTAGAGATACTAGAATAACCCACTTTGGGTACTTGATGAGTTCAAATAGGTGTCTAATTGTGCGAGGTGTGCGTGTAACAACTCGAGATGTGCACCCACACTTCTCAAGGTGTATCACATATCGAGGGATGCTCATTGTGTGTCGGACACCCACAAAACAATAAGAACCAACACAAAATTTCAAAACTCACAAAAAAAAAAAAAGAATAGTGCTAGGTGGACTCAATGAGTCCGGACCCAAATAACAAGAAAGACATAAATACCCTTTATATGGTGGAAGAGGTAAATGTGTTATTGTTGCTGGAGTGAGGGTAATTATATCTTTTCATTTAAGAGTAGTGTTATTTGGACTCGTGAGTCCGGACTCGAAACTTTTTTTAATTTCAAATACATCCTCCAACAATAATCACTTGTAAAATTCCTTTGATACCCTTTAAATATTTACAAAAATTCTAAACACCTCCCTATGAGTCCGGACTCATAAGTCCAAATAGATTTATTGTTCATTTAATTAGGTAAATTAAATTATTAGTAAAAGCTGTTAAAGTCTGGACTCAAAGAGTCCAAATAGATTTTTTGAAAAAAAAAAACACGTGTATAACCATAACCAAAAAACATGTAAGTTTTGCTAATCATTTAATATTTTCGATTTCATCCAAACTTTACACTCAAAATGTTAGATTCAACTCTCGCGCTCTCCAAAAAAAAAAAAAGAAAAACAACAAATCTTATCAATCTCCTCAACCATCTGATCAACGCTCGCCTTGCATCTACACGCCAAAAACGCCCTAAACCACCCAATCAAACGAAATCCCAAAACCCTAAAACTCAACAAAGAACCCAAAGTTGAGCCCAAAATCCAACCTTTTCTTTGAAAATCTGGGGCTCGAGATAAGCCCTCAAGTCGTCGTAATTGAGGAGGGAGAAGTTGTCGCGCCACTCTCCGGAGATGATTTCTTTGGGGGCGTTTTCGCCCTCCACGGCTAGTCCCTCGCGCGAGGCGCGGCGGAGCAGAGACTAGGAGATGGTGGCGGCGTGGGAATTGGTTACTGAGGGAATGAGATTGAAATTGTTGGGTAAGATGGGTTTGCAGGGGAGGATTGGAGAGTTGGGTTTGGGGGATTTTGAAGGGAGTGTGAGGGGGTGGACGAGGGATTGGACTCTACATAACTTTATTTTTGTTTTTTCGGCTGATGAGTTCATGGGGATCACTTCACTGACCAGTCTCGATTTTAACTTCAAATAAAATAAAATGCTGTTGTGAAGTGAGAATGACCATGCATGCACACCAACATATTGTGTAGTCATGTAACTTGTATTGTTATTTTCAATGTACACCAACTCTTCCATGTATTGTCAAATTACTTGTAATAGTTGTATGACATGGGACGTATGTGTTAATTGTCCCACATTGATTACTTGTAAAGTGTCGTATGACATGGGGTGTATATGTTAATTGTCCCACATTGTTAAGACACATTTGTCATCATACCAAATGGCCTATATAAAGGGTGCTAACCTCATTGTAAGAGCACACCAAGTTGAATGAAAACTTCTCATTCCAACTATCACATTTCTTCTCTTCTCCTTTGTAATAGTAGTTTGTAGTAGTAGAAATTCTTAGTCTTCTATTTCATTCTCTAGTTCTTAGCAACACTACGAAAAAACAACAGATCAGAAACGAAAATTTTTGTCTCTAATTTGCATAAATTCCGTCTCTAATTCAATTCTGTAACGGAACAGAGACGGAATCTATTCCGTCTCTAAAATCGTCGTCGCTGATTAAATCAACAATGGAAATGTGTTTCCGTTGCCGCAGAAATGGAAATTCTTCTAAAGGGTACAATTATAATTGCATTCCGTCTCTGATCCGTCTCTTATTAGCAACGGATGAAAGACAGAATTATTGTAATCCGTCTCTGATTCGTCTCTGATTAGCAACGGATCAGAGACGAAATTATTGGATTCCGTCTCTGATCCGTCTCTGATTAGCAAATTAGCATCGATCGAGACAATTATTATATTCGTCTCGATCTCGATCCGTCTCTGATTAGCAACGAATCAGAGACAATTATTATATTTCGTCTCTGATCCGTCTCTTATTAGCAACGGATCAGAGACGGAATACAATAATTCCGTCTCTGATCCGTTGCTGATTCATGCATCTATTTCTCGAAAATTAGAGACGGAATAGTAACGGAATCTCTGAATTCCATTGTTAATCCGTCTCAATTCCGCTTTGTTTAGGTCTCAATCCATCTCAATATATATATATATAAATCCAAGCACATTTAACCTGCCAATATATAATACAAATCATAGCTAAATAATATATTCGATATTGCACAGTTTATATAAACTTAACATATCCTTAAAATTATCTTTTCTCAATGTATTGTACACGAAACAACAAAAACAATCTAAAAAGTTTCTATTTCGTATCTTTCTACAAAAGTAAAAGCAAAAATTGTTCTAAATGAAAAAAAATAAAAATGAAGTGTTCCGAGATTATATAAAGTTGATTGTGCTTCAAAAAATACTTGACTTCGTACAAAACACACGAAAAAAGATCAAAAAGAAAAAATCACTAAATTATACAAACAATAATAGGAATATAAACAATATTATGGGAGAACTACTTATCATCACAAGTACAAGTGTATGAGCCAAACACAACATAAATAAAGTAATAAAGAAAAAGAAATTCATCATTATCCAGAAGGAACATGGTGTTAATTAGCAAATTATCTCTCGCTCCAAACAATGACATGAAATTTAGTTCTAGATTAACACAAACAAGAGTCAATTGTCCTCGATGCTCCAAAAAATTAAGAAGACACTATACAAAATGAAATTAAAGTAAACCGAAACAAAAGATAGAACACAAATTAAAAGTAAAGAAAACTAAAATAAAAGACTCAATAAGATAAACAATGTGTAATGGAAGTATGATAAATAAATGATACAAGACAAGTACCAATTTTCATAAGTACTTCAATATTAATAACTATTTCTTTTTAGAGACAAGTGATGTTCATGATCTTCAACACATTATTACAATGAATGCATTTTGAAAAAAATTCTAACTCTTAATTTCCTACAAAATACTTAGCAAAGTTTCTCCTAAAACTAGGGGTTCCCAAAAATTACAAAACATGAAAGAACCCTATAGTAATTACTAGGGTTCTTTCATTGATGAGTTCAATAGGAACTTTAGTATATATTCTTCTAAAAAGAAAACGATAATTTACGAGGATTCAGTTAAAAACCATCATTAGATTCATTGTTTATAATGCAAAGCTAATTTTATAATTTGATAAAATAAAACAAAACAAATCAATTAACGCCATTCCAGAATTCATCATTTAATTTCACATCACTAGAGTTTAATATTGTTTTTTCTAATTGTATAATGAAGAATGGTTGATGATGGTAGTAATGCAACAAAAAACATTCAAGAGAATCAATAGCTAGAAGAAAGTTCTAACATTCAAGAGAATCAATAGCTAGAAGAAGAAGAAGTACAAATAGAGAAGCAACCAACCTGCAACTAAGGCCTCCATTGAAACCTAGCAGAAGCAGCAGCAATAGCTATAGCTCTCCAATAAACCATGTGCTTTCACTCTTTGCATTGGTTTGTATATTTGCAATGCCATGTAGGTGTTTCTTTATTTTAGATTCAACAAAGTGAAAACTAAAATTGATTCAAAACAATTTAAAACAGCAGCGAAAAATAGTAAACATAAAAGGAGGCCAGAACATGATAAACTTAATATTAAGAGAGGAGGCAACATTTCCTAAAAGAAAAGTTGAAGTAGAAGAAATTATATTGCACACGTAATATACCCGTGAAAGCCTATTGCCCATAAGCACAACTGAAGAAACCTCACTAGCTGCTCCAACACCTCCACCCATGGCTACTCCAACATCTCTGTCGATGCCAAGGCAGCAACATCATTGATACCATCACCAACCATCGCTACAACGTTCTTTTTCTTTTGAAGCTCACTAACAAACTGTTTCTTCTCATTGGGTTTAACTCCGGATAAAACCTATCACCCACATCATATTTATCATATAAAAGCATTCTATTCATCAGATTACTCAAACCTCATGCAAATGCAGAAAGCATTACTGATCATAAAAGGTAACGTGCATGTCAAACTGAACCCTTTGTGAATGTAAATCAGCAAGGAAAACTTGCTAGTTACTAATGACACTTATAACTCCAAAGAAATAATTAAAAAACCGCCCAAATCACAACACAAAAAAAAAAATATCTTTACAAAAATCTACCAGCTTCTCTTCCGATATCGTCGTCGAGAGAATCATTCTCCAATTGGTTATCCAAATCCTGCAAGTGCATGGCCAGAGCTTCATCCAACTCTAACTAAGATTTGATAACAACATGAACATTTGTTCATTTATTAATGTAAGTGTACTTGAAAGGATATTTGCTTGTTATCAAAGCTTTGGGGACATGCATGTATGCACTGGAATGTAACTACTGAAGGAAAGGATCCATTTCCATTAAATCATGATTTTCATATCTAGTGTAGTGTAATATCAATAGTTTCAGTACCACACTGCCAAAGAATGCCAAAAAAAATCACTCTAAAGGAGTTAGCTTGGAGGTAAAGCGAGCGGGGGGTTAACGTTTACAATAACAACAACCACAACAAACCCTTAGTTGAGGTCAGCAACATGGACCCAATGTTTTTATTTAGGTCTAAGCCTCAGTCCCGAACAAGTTACCTTCCAATTTCTTTCATTTCTCCTTTAGTTTTCTAATTATGGCATTTGCATGTCATCTTTGGATATGGTATGGTCCAAAACAGCTCAAAAGTTTGCAATGTATAAGTATAACTAAAAAATTTCAAATTGGCGTTCTAAAAAAAAAAAAAAACCTCCAATGAGATTGATATTGATAGCAATGACATATTGCTAACTGTGGTTATCCAAATAAATAATCAACAGAGAATTAAATGAGAGGCCCAAGCAACGGTTATATAGTGTAACTTAAATCAAAAGCAGTCATGATTCTATAAAGAAGACAATATTTACTATGAAACTTACATTGTTTCAAAGAACAAGTGTTATCAACAATCAATGAAGCATTGCATCTAGAACCCAAAGACATTGTAATATAACGCTAGCTCGAACGTATCAAACATGTGAAGAGCTACTAGACATGCTATTTTCCTGCTTTTTGTCACTAGCTACTATAGTTTTAGTTACAAGGTCATGTAGTGTAACACTTGTAACTAACAATTGACTTTCACTATCTCCCAAGTTTTTTTCATGCTAGATAGCTCTTCCTTCCATACATATACTGCATGTACAAGGAGAGGAGTAATAACAACAATTAAGCGAAAGTATAAGAAAACAAGATCGATAGAAACCTTAAGAAATAAAGAAAGCATTATTGAAGAAACATAGGAGGTTTGACGAATGATGTCGATGCGAGACAATATCAGTGTTGTAGAAAATATGAAGTTATTTTTAAACAGGCATCTATTTTTTTTTAATATATAATTGCTAATCAAAGTTTTTTCTAGAGAAATACTTGAGAAATACTCAACAAAGGAAAACAAACTTGCAATCCAACTGATGGATATGAAGGCTGAGAACTTAAGAATTGAAGCAAAGCAGCTGACTGGCATGTTAGAAGATGTCCTGCAAGCATTTCAACAAACTGCTAGTGCTCAAGATCTTAAACCCCAATTCAGTCTCAGAAATCAAAATCCTAAGACCCCACTTTCCAAAATCAATCAAACGATCAAGAACGTGATGGGAAAGCAAGATCAAGGGCGGATTAGGCCCAAATTTCTTTAAAAAATCATGGATCAAATTAAGCAGAACACACATCGAAACACCTAAAACGTAAAACATGAATCAATCAACATTGAAACCTAATCAAATCGAACATCGAAATCGAAAACACATCGAGAGAACACACGTCACCGATGAATAACATTGAACCCTAAACCCAATTACATAGCAAATTAACGAAATTGAACCCCAACTCACCTTCTCCAAAGATTTCTCCTTCTCTGGAACACATCGAGAGACCACCATCAATTTCTCACAAACCCTAATTTCTCCCAGCAGACGGCGACAGCGCAGACCGAAGGCCTCGTCGCAGCCTCAATCGCAGCGACGACAAAGATTTAGGGTTTGGGAGAGAGATTTCGGTGAGAGAGAGAGAGAGTTGACGGTGAGTGAGATCCGGTGAGAGAGAACGATGAGATTTTGGTGAGAGTGCGGTGAGAGAGAGAGCAGAGAGCGGTGAGAGAGAGGGTGAGAGAGTGAGACTAGAGAGTGCGAGAGAGAGAGAGAGAGAGAGAGAGCGAGAGAGAGAGAGAGAGACGAGCGGAGAGAGAGAGAGAGAGAGAGCGGTGACGGTGAGAGAGAGCTTTGTGACGGTGAGAGAGAGACGTTGAGAGAGAGAGGTGAGAGAGAGCTTCATTGAGGGAGAGAGGTTTGTTGTGAGAGAGAGAGCGGAGAGAGATTTTAGGGAGAGAGAGAGAGTTTTGTGGTTGGTGGGTATCAAGATCGAAGCACGCACGAATCTCGAGACGTAATGGACGGTTGTAAAAAAAGAAAGTTTTGGTGGGAATGTTAGTGCCATTATTTAGAGACGAATTTAATTCCGTCTCTATTTCCGTCTCTGATCTCTCTCTATTCCGTCTCTGAATTACTCTGTCTCAATTCGTCTCTAACCACTTTTTCTTAGCAACGGAACTTAATTCCGTTGCTAATTCCGTTTTTAAATATCATTTTTCTTGTAGTGCAAGTTCCAATTTAATTTATAACACGTTATCAGCACGAGCTTGCTCTAGCATTAAGGAGATCTTGAAGTTACTTTATTCATGTACTATACATTATAAGAAGGTTTGTTAAGGAGACAAAGCTTCTGATTAAAGTATAACTTTTGTTATTTAAATAAGTTCAATTTATTTATATATTATCATGGTTCGCTTCCTTTTATTATATGCATCACTTCTATATGCATACTTTATTCATGTACTATACATCTATAACGTAAATTACACCCTTACTTAAAGAAGTATAAGTGAATGCATAAAAGTATGCTCTGTAGTTAAGCGATTTCTAGCAAGACATTATGACGATCTTACAACCTAATCAATAGTGTATATAACACTTTTGTCACACGATCATGAAAATCAAAAGTCAATATGTGACATAACTAGTCTTTAGTTTTCTACAAACGATTAATTATCGTTCTATTCTTGATTTTATAATACAAATAATGCTAAAGTTCATGGCACTTAGCCATTTATTTGAGTCTGGTCCAGACATAGCCTCGATAAGTGGTGGGCTCATTTTGGTCTATAGAAATCAATCTCTCTGCTCGCTCATGTCTTACCCTACTAGATTTACGTGGGCCTTGTGTCACTTGTGGAGGGTAACTCGTGATTCTTGAACTTCTTCAAGATTTATTTCTCTCCTACTAGTGTCTTTTGAAATAAACTGTTTTTCCCTTAGATACCCCACAAATAAACACTTGTCGAGATTTAGGTGCTAGTTTTTCGAGACTTGTCGCTTTACGTAAGCCTCACAACCCCAAATCTTAAGAAAAGACAAACTAGGTCTCTTCCCGTACCATATCTCATATGGTGTTTTATCAACCGCTTTAGAAGGAACTCGATTTAGAGTGAAAAGCATGAGCTTGTAATGCATAACCCCAAAAGGATAATGGAAGATATGCATGACTCATCATAGATCGAACCATATCTAATAAGGTTCGATTTCTCCTTTCGAAACTCCATTCCATTGTGAGTTCTTTGGTGGAGTCAATTGGGAGACAATCCCACAATTTCTAAGATGATCATCAAATTATTGGCTTAAATACTCACCACCTCGATCGATCGAAGTGTTTTGATAGTTTAACCAAGTTGATTATGCACTTCATTTTGAAACGTTCGAAACATCTCAAATAATTCAAATTTTATGTTTCATAAGATATACATAACCATATCTCTTTGAAATCATCATAAATGTAAGGAAGTATTGATAACCTCCTCTCTAGTCATTGTGTTTATAGGACCGCATACATCTGTATGTATTAGACCCAATAAATCACTTGCCCTTTCACTGTATCCAGTAAAGGGACTTTTAGTCATCTTGCCCGAGTAAACAAGATACGCACGTTTCATATGTTTCTAAATCAAATGAATCTAGAAGTCCATCTTTATGGAGCTTCCGTTATGCGTTTCTCATTTATGTGCCCGAGACGACAATGCCAAAGATAGGTTTGATTCAAATCATTTGACTTGAATCTCTTTGTATTTATGTTAAAGGCTGGAGTATCGAGTGGACTTTTTCATGCTTAGAATATAAAGACCATCATACAAATCAAACATTTGCATAAAATATGCCTTTACGAGAAATGGAACATCTATTATTTGCAATAATAAAATCAAAACCATCCAAATCCAAACATGAAACGAGAAATGATGTTTCGCTCAAAGTGCACAAAATAACAATTATTTAAAGTTAAAATAAGTTCACTAAATAAAACTAAGTCATATGATCCAACAGTAGGCATCAACTCTTGCTCCATCCTACGCGGAGGATGACTTCTCCTTTCTTCAACTTTCTACTTCGGTGAGTCCCTGCACATTTATACGAATGCGAGATCCACATCCCAGTATATAAGAATCACTAGTAGAGTGGTTGCACTACCATTTTTCTTCCTTAGATGGATAGAGTTTGCAATTTACGAACCAATGTCCAGGTGCATAAAAGAAATGACAATTTCCCCAAGGGTTGCCGACATAATACATACAACATCGGTAGAATCGTTGACATGCTTACTATGCGCATCCTTCATGCTTTCGTAGCATTGGTGGTGGGTCCTCGGGATTGGGGCATCCAGGACATACAACTTGCGTTCATGCTTTAGAACAATTCTCAAGTTTCTGAACCAGTCAAGAAAGTTAGTCCCAGATAGCTTATCCTTCTCAACGATGGATCGCAGTGACAGGGGTTTATTGTTACTTGAAGAGGCCATTGATCTACAATAAAGATTATGCAAAGTTTATTTTAGTATAGAGGAATAGACTCCCACTAAATTAACAACCCTCCTAAAACGTACTGTTTATTTAGGGGACTAAAATCCATATTTCACCTAATTCTATGACAGCTATGGCATGAAACACAGAACTAGATTATTTAGGTAGGTAACAATTACCAATTACATCTTATGTAATTTTAGATCCTTTTATGAGATATGAGACATCTTATGTCTTAGCATGTTTTTATCTCATTATTTGCCTAAAGCTCAAAACTATTTTGATGGCTTTATTAAGTCGGACCATTTTAAACATTTAGGTAACTCTTACCCAACTTGTCTCACAAAGATAACACTATACACCCAGCTATGGCTGAAACTATATTAGTGTGATCGAGGCCTTTGATAAGTGTTTAAAATAGATGACATGGGACTTAAAATTTAATAGAGGAATTTTATTCAATTTTAGTGATTTTTATGTAAACAATGAAATATCATATATTCTACTGATTTGTTCAATCGTTAAACAATTTGGAAATTTTTTATACTATTCACTAATAAAAGAATTTCCGTGCGCTAGGATTAGTTAGACGGCGGTCCCGCTGGCCGGTCAGCGGACGGGGGTACTGGGGGCAGCGCCCTTTTTTTTTTTTTTTTTTTTTTAGAAGACGAATCTCACTTCCGAAAATTGAAATTCGCTATAGAATATCATATTTTTTTCGCTGATTTTACTATACTAAATTTACCCCTTAATTTATCCAAAATTAAGTCAATTAAAACATTTTTAATTAACCCAGGCCCACATCTAACTAATCATCTTATCCTAATCCAATTAGGACTTTAGATATTTGAATCCTAGCATATCACCAATAACAAAATTCTTGATATTTATCTCCTATCCAATAGGGATAACGAAACCGATTTTGATTATATCTCCTAATCTAATTTGTTATCTATCTTTATCAAATAGAAAGTTCATAACAAAATATATATAACGAGATAAATAAACAATTTCAAAAATTAATTATTTGCAATTTCGGTCCTCATCCAGATAATCACAAATATGTCATTGAATCATGAACTACTATCCCAATCGAACCTAATCATATTAGTTTCGAATTAATATTCAGCCCTATAAAATTCAAGAAACGTAAGACAATGTAACCTAAATATGCATACTGAATTACAGAGATTTCATCCATGCATCAATACACGAAAAACAAAGATTATACCTAATGGTGTCATGGATCACAGAACACGAAATTCAATTCATTGAAATTATTTGAATTAACCTAACATGGTTACTAGCATGTAAGAAACTGATTTTAATTAAATCATGAATATATGTATCATATACACAAAACATGATAATAAATCTCACATGAAACTTATGTATATCACATATACATCAACTATTAACATGCTTTCAATCATATATCATGTATATATCAGAAGAAAACATGCAATGAATTTAATGGAATCAAACTCGATGGCTCTAGTACCACTGTTGGGTTTTGGGGTTCATACGCAGCGGAGATTACAAAACAGTTTTGACGAAAACCCCAACAGGATCCAAATCTAATTCCATTAAAAACGTTTAAACCATGAAAACTTAATCATACCTCAATCGCAATATACCTTTCGAAGGTTGATCGATCTCTAAAAAAGGCGCCGCAACGACGAACGCCTCTATTAGCGATCCACACACGAACAATGGTCGAGATTTGAAGTGCTAGTTTCGAGAGAATACCAAACCTTTTTGTTTCTCTCCAAAACGATCAGAGCATACCAAAAACCCTAAGTCGTTTCTAAAACGAAAATAGAGTTTCGCCTTTTTCTTTCGTGCACGTGTTCTAACTTAAAGCGTCTATTTATACAACCCTGTATATAGACGGTTAAGTAAATTACACATATACCCTTACTTAAAGAAGTATAAGTGTAATACACCACAAGGACGTTTACGTAATGAATTTTATCACATAAAATTCATTTTTCTCGAATCATCTTAAAATCTCGCAAAATCATTCTTAGTGTGCGACCCAAAAGGCTCATACAACGTTGGCGTTGTACCAAAACACATTTTGGTATACAAGTCATAAGCGATCTCTAGCAAGACATTATGACTACCCAAGTTGTACGAATATCAAATCGATACAACCTAATCAATATTGTATATAACATCCTTTTGTCACACGATATCCTTTTGATCAAACATAAGGCATGGAATTGTCATCCAACATGTTCAATCGACTTCATCACATTGCTCACACAAGAACTAAATCACAACCTTTATGAAAGGTTAAAGACAACGTTTGATTGTGTCATCCCTTGTGTTCTAATGTTGAAGGCGGCAATCTCAATGAGAACTGAAAAATATACATATCATGAGAAACAACTATGACTTAATCCATGTGATGTTCTCATATCTCGGTCACTTTGTTCCCTAACAAGTACTCGTGATCTTGAGGTATAATCATCATATGATGTCAATCAAGACTCACACTAGTCTTAATTCATTATAGTTCAGTATAATACGAATAGTGCAAATTAATTATAATAAACAACAAATGAAACTGTTTTATTAATTTGATTATTAATCAAAAGGAGACGGGTTATCCGTTCCAGGAGGCATGAATCAAGTTGTGAACATATACTTAATCATATGCTATGATTATTAATGAATCAAGTTTTTACTTAATCATATGCTATGAAAAGAGAAAAATATTTTCTATTATATTTACTTTCAAAATATTAATCAACCATAGTTGAATTTGTTACCTTATTAAAATTCTTGTCATGATAATTAGATATTACAAATTATGAATAAAGTTTGCATCTATGCAAGGCTGTATGTTGTACACAATCATTTGACAATATCTCTTTAGAGATTTGAAAAGTGAATATTTTATATATATTTTCACTTTATGGAGTTATAATACAAAAAAAGGTAATACTCCAAAAGCTCAAAATGAGCAGTTGAGTCTCAAGCTACAAAATTTAATCAGTCAAATATTAATTATAATTCCATAATTTTAATTACCTCTATGTTGAGGCTACGTGGAAATATGACTGATGAGACAATAAAAATAAAGTCACGCGCCACCTCGATTTATTTCTTTGCAACAAATATCGAGTGCGCACATCAATCCAATAAATATTAAGGATTAATTTCTTGTCTCATGGTAGCTGAATAAAATACTAAGATATTATAAATATAATATCGCTCACGTCCAATTAGTTCAACTTCAAATTAAGAAGCATATGTTGCATATAATGATCATGATCGCAATAATAAGTTTATGGACATGGAAAAGGTGAAAATATCAGGTAAATGTCGTATTGACAATTCCAAAAAAATGGTGGAACAAAAGTGGTGCACCACTACAAAGGGTAAATAATTATTGATAATGAGTGCTCATAATTGTGACATTTTTTTGGTCATGTATGAAAGGCTATTTTGCATAAATATTGTCATATATATACCCGAAAATTTTTGTGACCTTTATCATGCCTTCAAAATCAAAGGCGAAATATTATGAATTTTTATCAATGAAATATGACTCTTTTCTAATTTGCCAAACATTATTTGTCCAGATTGATCAATAAATCATGTGTTCGGATCATGAATCAAATAAGAGCGATATATGTCTTGCTGATTGTGCTACAACGCACACAATCCTTAAAAATAGAGAATATTTCTCTAGTTTGAACTTAGCTGAGGCTAATGTTCAAACAATATCTAGCATCTCCAATTTGATTAATGGCTTTGGAAGAGCAAATATTATGTTGCCTGAGGAACAACAATTCATGTTGACAATGCCTTATACTCGAAAAATCAGGAAGAAATTTCTTGAGCTTTAAAGATATTCGACAAAATGGATATCACATTGAAACCATGAACGAAAATAATAGAGAATTTCTCTATGTCACATTGGTTTCAAATGGGAAAAAAGAAGTGTTAGAAAAATTCCCAGCTTTATCCTACAGATTATATTTTACTCATATAAGGCATGTCGAAACGAATGTCGTTTTGAATAAGAAAATTAATGATCCAAAGACATTCATTTTATGGCATGACCGGCTTGGTCATCTAGGATCATCAATGATGCGAAGAATAATTAATAATTCGCATGGACATCCTTTAAGGAGTCACAAAATATTTTCAGCTGGTGATTATAATCGTGCTAGTTGTTCTCAAGGTAAATTAATAGTTAAACCATCCCCAAGTAAAATTGTTATGGAATCCCCAGTTTTCTTAGAATGCATTCAGGGAGACATATGTGGTCCGATTCATCCTCACTGTGGACCATTTAGATATTTCATAGTTTTGATAGATGCATCAACTTGGTGGTCACATGTTTGTTTGCTTTCGACCCGCAATGTTGCATTTGCTAGACTTTTAGCACAAATCATTAATTTAAGAGCACAATTCCCTGACAACCCAATCAAGACCATCCGTCTTGATAATGCCGGGAATTTCAATCTCAAGCATTTAAAAATTATTGCATGTCTATAGGAATTACCATTGAACATTCTGTTCCACATGTGCATACCCAGAATGGTTTGGCAGAATCTCTGATCAAACGCATTCAATTAATTGCTAGACCTTTAATCATGAGAACTAAGTTATCAACTTCAGTTTGGGGACATGCAGTCCTTCATGCAGCATCTATCATTCGTTATAGGCCTATTGCATACCATGAACATTCCCCCATGCAACTCATTTTAGGTCAACAACCAAATATTTCACACTTGAAAATTTTTGGTTGTGCAGTGTATGTTCCTATACCACCTCCCAATAGAATTAAGATGGGTCTACAACGAAAACTTGGGATTTATGTTGGATTTAACTCATCGTTCATTATAAGATACCTTGAGCCATTAACAAAGGATTTATTTACTACACGTTTTGCTGATTGTCACTTTGATGAAGCAATTCTCCCACCATTAGGGGGAGATAAGAAGCCGATTAAAAAAGAATGGCGCGAAATTGCTTGGAATGCATCAACTTTATCACATTATGATCCACGTATAAATCAGCGTGAACTTGAAGTTCAAAAGATCATTCATTTGCAACAAATCGCAAATCAATTACCTGATGCATTTAATGATGCAAAACAAGTGACAAAATCACATATTCCAGCTGTAAATGCTCTTGCGAGAATTGATGTCTCTGTGCAACAAAATGCACAAGAACCAACGAAACGTTTAAAGCGTAGAAGACCAGTTGGTTCAAAGGATACAATTCCTCGAAAGAGGAAAACGGGAGTAAAAATAAATACAAATTAAAATACTCATGAGAAAACACAAGAATCATTTGATAAGGATTTGTCAGAAAAGGTTGATTCTGACGAGGAACAACTGCCTCTAGAAAAAGAGGAAAAAGATGAAAATAATGAGACCTCAATAAATTATTTAAACTCTGGTAAGATTTGGGATCGAAATGAAATTGTTCCCGATGATATATTTGCTTTCAATGTATCATTTGAAATATGTGAAAATGATGATGATCCAGAACCACGATCAGTGGACGAATGTCGAAAAAGACCTGATTGGCAAAAATGGCAAGAGACTATCCAAGCAGAGCTAAACTCGTTAAGGAAATGAGAGGTTTTTGGACCGATTGTTGGATATAAATGCGTATTTGTACGATAGAGAAACGAAAAAAATGAAGTTACAAGGTACAAAGCAAGACTTGTAGCTCAAGGTTTCTCACAAAAACTTGGCATCGATTATGAGGAGACGTATTCTCCTGTTATAGATGCAATCACATTTCGTTTCTTGATAAGCCTTGCAATTTTATGAAGGGCTTGATATGCATTTAATGGATGTCGTTACAACATATCTGTACGGATCCCTAGACAGTGAGATATATATGAAAATCCCTGATGGATTTGTAATATTAGAAGAAATAAAATCAAAACCTCATAACATGCATTCTATAAAATTACAAAGGTCTTTGTACGGATTGAAACAATCCGGATGAATGTGGTACAAACATCTTAGTGATTATTTACTGAAAGAAGGATATGTAAATAATTGGCTTTGCCCATGTGTCTTCATTAAAAGATCATCAACATGATTTGTGAGTATTACTGTATATGTTGATGATTTAAATATAGTGGGAAACAACGACGACATCGTTAGAACATCCGAATACTTGAAAAAGGAATTCGAGATGAAAATCTTGGAAAAACAAGACTTTGTCTTAGTTTGCAAATTGAACATTTTTCAAGTGGAGTACTTGTCCATCAATCAAATTATATTGAAAAAATATTAAAAAGATTTTATATGGACAAGACACATCCATTGAGCTCTCCAATGGTTGTCAGATCACTTGAAGTGGATAAGAATCTATTTCGACCTCATGGAAGTGATGAAGAGCTAATTGGTCCGGATGTACCATATTTAAGTGCAATTGATGCACTTATGTATCTTGCAAATTGTACAAGACCGGACATTGCTTTTGCTGTCAACATACTTGCAAGATACAACTCTTCACCAACTCGAAGACATTGGAATGGTGTTAAACATGTTTTTCGATATCTTCGAGGAACAAGTGACATGGGTTTATTTTACTCGAGAGGGGTAAAATTGAATCTCCAAGGTTATCTTGATTTGAATTTTTATCGATCCCACAAGCCCGTTCTCAAACGGGATATGTATTCACATGTGGTAATACTGATGTATCATGGAAGTCAGTAAAGCAAACTATGGTTGCTACTTCTTTCAACCATTCTGAAGTACTTGCAATTCATGAAGCAAGTCGTGAATGTGTATGATTGAGAAACATGATTGAACATATTCAAGAATCATGTGGATTACCTTTAATAAAAGATTCTCCAACCATATTATATGAAGATAACGCAACATATATTGCACAATTAAGTGAAGGATTCATAAAAGGGGACAGAACAAAACATATTTCACCAAAATTCTTTTATGCGCATGAGCTTCAGAAGAATGGTGAAATTGATGTCAAGCAAATCCGATCGAGTGATAATCTTGCTGATTTATTCACAAAAGCTTTACCAACTACTACATTTAAAAGGCTTACATATGGTATTGGCTTGCCTAAACTTAAAGACATTGCAAGTAAAGAAACTGAACAAGTTTCACCCATGTTCACATGAGGGGGAGTTATTGATTAGTGTATTGCACTCTTTTTCCCTTAGCTATGGTTTTATCCCATTGGGTTTTCCTAGCAAGGTTTTTAATGAGGCAATCTTAACAATATTATGCCCGGCTTAATATTTATGAGAATAGTGTACTCTTTTTCTTTTACTATATTTTTTCCCACATGATTTTTCTTAGTAAAAGTTTTAACGAGGCGCATTCTCTAAGCAAGTGTCATCCAAGGGGGAGTGTTGTGAAGTGTGGATGACCATGCATGCACACCAACATATTGTGTAGTCATGTAACTTGTATTGTCATTTCCAATGTACACCAACTCTTCCATGTATTGTCAAATTACTTGTAATGTGTTGTATGACATGGGGTGTATGTGTTAATTGTTCCACATTGATTACTTGTAAAATGTTGTATGACATGGGGTGTATATGTTAATTGTCCCACATTGCTAAGGCACATTTGTCATCATACCAAATGGCCTATATAAAGGGTGCTAACCTCATTGTAAGAGCACACCAAGTTGAATGAAAAATTCTCATTCCAACTATCACATTTCTTCTCTTCTCATTTGTAATAGTAGTTTGTAGTAGTAGAAGTTCTTAGTCTTCTATTTCCTTCTCAAGTTCTTAGCAAGTTTCAATTCAATTTACAACACATAAAGTATTATTTGGGGGTTAATTTATATTATTGTCTTTCAACTTCATGAATTATAACATTTTGATAACAAAAGTTATCTCTGTAACACAAAAATTACAAATCTTTTAAAAATCTTACAACGATGGTTACCAAGCTTTTTTTGAACATTTTCTAGCAAAATTTACAACGTGGCAATGATGTGGCTTCACATTGGCAATTAAGGGTAAAAATACCCCTCACGTAACTAATTTTTTTATTTCACAATTCTCACAATTTCAAAACATTATTCACTTTAAAAAAATTAAAGAACTCAAAAAAAAAAAAGATGGCATTTTAGTTTTGGTTCTGAATTATCTCTACAACATCCTAAATATTATTTTTTCTTTTCTATGAAGGTGATATATCTCTTCAATTTTTTGGTGCAACAACATAAATTTTTAAAAAAAGTATAAAAACTTATTAACAAATATAGATAAATCATTTTCACTTGGAGCAACATATCCTACAAATTAATTTGTAGCAACACAACACCTACAACGTTTAAAAAAATTGCAATCCAATGCAAACAAATATAAATTATAAACAAAATGATTAATTAATCTCAAAACATCAAATGTAAAATATTCACACTATAGAAATGAAACCATTTTTTAAGAGGTTTAATTTATAGAGATTGGAAATATAAAAATTTTAAAAAATTTTAGGTGTAAATTTCAAGATTTATTTTTTTGGGTGAAGGATTTCCCAGTTTTTTAACAAAATGAAACAAGTTGACTAATTTGGAGTAAGGGGTATTTTTGACCCTTAATTGCCAACATGAAGTCATGTCATTGCCACGTTAACAAATTTGCCAGAAAAATAATTGAAAAAAGTTTGGGTGACCACATCGCAAGATTTTAAAAAGGTTTGTGATTTTTGTAGTACAAAAGTAACTTTTGTGACCAAAATGTTATAATTTATAAAGTTGGGTGACCGTTAGAGAAATTAACCCTATCATTTGGTGGCAAAATTATCAAGCTTTTGTTAATTTAGTTATCAAACTTTTAGGGCCCGTTTGGTTCAAGATTTAGTGAAGCATTCATCACTTGCTTACTTAACACAAGTGATATCTTAACTAATCATTTGTTTGGTTCCATGCCAATTGTGTTAGGTAAGATTTAATTTTTGACTATAATTGTAATGGCCCAAAATCGCTAACCATGTTTACGTCTTTAAACAGGCTCGACGACCCGTACTGTGGAACCCACACCGTGATATGTCTGTTTACCGAGGCAAGAGCCGATGTATATTTTATATTTGTTGTGATGTATGTCTAGTGTATTGTATTTGTGTAGACTATTAAGTTAATTTTTCTATGAGTGTGTAGGTATAGAAAAGATGGGGGACATACCTCGAGTCGCGTGTCGACGTGGGACGAGGTAGCGACATATTGGGGTAAGTTTAATTTATATGAATAAAATGTGAATTTATTGGGTCATAAGTGGCTTTAATGTGGCCACGTTTAGCTAAGTCCAAAAGTTTGGAAAATAAAACAATAGTCATTGAATGTGCATCGAGACACGCGTTAACCCATCATGAGGTTGTGTCACTTTGTTGAGTCACTCACAAGTGACTTGGGGGACAAGTGGGACAATGTACTATATCTGATGAGCATTGAGATACGTGTGCGCACCAAGATCTAAGGTTATGGTTTAAAATGACCACTATATACATAGTCAACATTTTATCTCCTTATCCTCACTCAACCCTAAAAAAGCTCTAGAGGAGCTCTCTGCCTTCTCTCTCGCCCGGAGCTAACCCTGCTCACCGCTCACCGATCTCGCTCCCTCTCCGCTCTCTCTCCGATCCCCGCTCTCTGCTATCTCTCCGCTCAAAATGTCTCCACGCACGCTTTCGTCGGTCCTAAAAACCCCTCGAAATACGAATCACCTCTGTCATCGATCGATTGATCGATCGAGGATTCTGATTCGTGTTATCTGTGGATCGGAGCGATGGGGAGCTTGGGAGCGATGTTGAAGCACCCAGAGGATGTGTACCCATTGTTGAAGCTCAGGCTCGCAGCGAAGAATGCCGAGAAGCAGATCCCTCCCCAGCCGCACTGGGCCTTCTGCTTCACCATGCTCCACAAGGTCTCCAGAAGCTTCGCCCTCGTCACGGATTCATTTGCTTTGACAGCTACAGCTACGACATCATAGTGCTCAATCCATCAACCAGAGAACTCGTCAAAGTGCCCCAACTGCCTGGTATTTGGAGCTCCACTAATTATTCTATAATATGGGGATTTGGGTTTTGTTCAAACTCCCAATTGTTCAAAGTAGTCAGAATTGTATATTTCACTTCTGAGGCGAAAACTCAGATCATGGTGCATACAGTGGCTTAGTGAATGGATGGAGAAGTGTTTCTCAAACTCCTCATGCGGTTATAAATCAATAAAAACAAGTCCTTGTTGATGGGGTTCCTCACTGGAGTGTATTTGAAGGTGCAATTGTTTATTTTGATGTTGCACGCGAGGTATCTGAAAAAATTCCTTGTCCACAAAAAATATGTTGCATTAGCTCCAAATGCAACATTATCAAGTTTTCTGGCATTTGAGTGATTCGATTTTTTTTAATGTATAAAAGTTCTTATTCTAGAGAAAGCATTATATTTCACTGGTATTTTTCTTTCTTCTTTCTTTTCATCTTCCTGTTTGGGATTGATATTCATATTGATAAGGAAAGGTTCTTTTTGTTTATTGCATTATATTGTTAATTTCAATCTGTGTATAATCAACTAAAGCTGGTCCCTTTTCTTTTAGGTTAGACCTGTTGCGGAGGATGAAATGTTTAGGGTCATCAGAACTGGGAAACGAAAAAGTAAGTTCCAATGCTTCATTTCTGCTGTTACATGCAACATTTAGGTAGAGGTTTGATTGAACTGTCGGGGTACTCGAAATGCTGTATTTCATCTGGATTGGACTTCATAGTTGTCTTATTGTATTTGGATGCTTGATTGTTTCTTGGTTGTGTGTATTTTGCGATGATTTAGTGTTCTTGTTTGGAATGTAACGATTCTTTGTCATATATGAATTTGGAGTGTTTCTTCGAAATGATTTATTTGTCTAGATTGGACTTCATTGAAGTTGTATTGTATTTGGATGCTTGACTGTTTCTTGATAGGGTGTGTTATGCGATGATTTGGAGTTCTTGTTTGGAACGTGATGGTTCTTTGTCATCTATGTTTCTGGACTGTTATTGCTGAAGTGAGGGCAGAATTAGAGAGGTTTCTTTGGTGATATACGAATTTGGAGTGTTTCATTGAAATGCTATATATGTCTGGGCCGGACTTTATTGCGGCTTGTATCATATTTTGGAGAAGATATGAGGTGTTCATTTGTTAAAGCTTTTGTGCAAAATTTATGAATTAGGAACTCATGTTGCTTATACGAGACCATGAATATGTTAGGAGAAATTATGGATTTTTTTGTTGATTATGCTAGTTTCCCTAGACTCCCCATTTCAAAGCGAAAGCACCAAATGATGGGAATGAAAGAGTAGACATCATAACTTCAATTAGCAATGCCGATGGTATATTCTTCTTATCTTAACTCCTTTCCCCGCAATCGATTTATGGAAATATTGTGTTCGAGAACCTATATTTGTGTGAGTTACGTTGTATGGCATAAATGTTCATATTTTTATAACAAATAGCAGTGAAAAGCCTTAGATTAATAAATATATTTGAGGCTAGTGATAGGCATATACTTATCACTTTTTCTTTGCAAAAATCTAGTGCCCCAACTTTCTTTTTTTCCATTTTAGTATGGAGGTCTTATAAAATACGGTTCTCCAAAATCTTTTATTTGAGAATATTCATATAATTGCTTGTCATTTTCGGAACTGGCTACTTTTTCGCATTTTCCCCTCATGTCCTTTTGATTTGGTTCATGTTTCGTAGACAAGGCAAATGACATGAGTGATAATAAATAGTTTTTGTTTCTTTTAAATAAAGAAGGTTGTAGTGAACTTTCTTCTAGCTATTGATTCTCTTGAATGTTTTTTGGAGAATTTGTTTTGTTTTATTTTATCAAATTATCAAATTATAAAATTAGCTTTGACTTCGTAACTAAATTTCATGTCAAGGAGAAGGAGAGAATTGTTTATATTCCTATTATTGTTTGTATAATTTAGTGATTTTTTTCTTTTTGATCTTTTTCGGGTGTTTTGTATGAAGTCAAGTATTATTTGAGACTTCATTTTTTTTATTTTTTTTTCATTTAGAACAATTTTTGCTTTTACTTTTGTAGAAAGATACGATATAGAATCTTTTTAGAGGTACATTGAGAAAAGATAATGTTAAGGATATGTTAAGTTTATATTGTGCAATATCAATATATTATGTAGCTATGTGTTAAATGTGCTTGGATTGAGACCTATATATATATATATATATATGTCGAGACGGAATTGAGTGATTTGTGTTGAATTAGCAACGAGGAGGCTATTTCCGTCTCTAATTTTCGAGGAATAGATACATGAATTAGAAACGGATCAAATTCGGACTCGATCCGTCTCGATTAGCAACGGATCGAGACGAAAATAATCGAAACGGAATTTATTATTCCTCTCAAGCGGAATTAGAGACGGAATAAAGCTCTAATCCTTCTCCGATCGTAAAGGAATTTAGTCTCTAAAGAAACGACGATTGAATCACGACGACGATTTTAGAGAGTCGTCTCTCTATTCCATTCGATTTCAATTAGAGACGAAATTTATCGAGACGGAAACGACGCTATTTTTTGTAGTGGTGAGTGTGGTGTTGTTCAATTGATGAGGTGTTTTGGAGTGGTGTTGGTGAGGGAGCTCGGGAGCTTGGGAGCTCCCTTGCTCCCAAGGAAAGAGACGACTCAAGAGAGTCGTCTCCCCTCCTTACACGAGCTGGGGTGGATTGCCAACTACCCGTGAACAAAAAAAAACAACATAAAACTCTTTTTTTTGGAATTTAACCCAAGCGGACCTGACCAAGGGCCTGAGCCAGGGTCAGGTCGACCAGACCTAAAACAAAAAAAAATGAGAAAGAGAAAAAAAGAGGAAAAAATGGAAAAAAAGGAAATATTTCCAATAAAATTTGGAAAAAATTCCAAAAAATTATATATCAACAAAATAAATAGAAAGTAATGAATTTCTAGGAAAAATAAAATATTTGGAATTTCGAACGAGCATTTTACAAGGGTTTTACTCTGAAAAGTGCGAATATGGGAGATTGACCTAAAATAAAAAAATTGAACTTTGTCTCGACTTCAATTTGGCCTAAATTGAGACATTATTAAATGTTAGGGCACTAAGGGGAGAACTCAAGCGTTTGGGCACACATTTCAAATTTGTCGAGGGATCGGATTGTAACGACCCTCTTTAATTAATCCCAATTAATTGATAAATTACGGATTAAGATCCTAAGCTCAGACCCACGTGGACGTCGCGTCAAATTTATGGCATGCCTAATCGGGGAAATATGTTATTTTTTGAGTGGCGAGTGTATAATTATTTTATTATTATTTAATAGTTCGTGCCGAGTTAATTGAGAATTACGCTTAGTCGCGGTGTGCGCGTGAAGTGACGAGAGTGTGCGATGTCGCGGTGTGTGCGTAACGTGGGTGTACGGGATAATATGGGATTGAGTTATCACATCAATCACCCCATCATGTCACATCACCATCCCTCATCATTCACTTTGTCTCTTTCTAAAAAAAAAGAAAATAAAAATAAAAATAAAAATAAAATAAAAAAATTAAATGTGAGAGAGAGAGACAACAGGAGAGAGAAAGAAAAGAGAGAGAGAGAGGAGAGAAGAAAGAGAGAGACAACAAGAGAGGAAAGAGAGGAGAGGGAGGAAAAGGTGGCGGCGCCGGCAAGGCAACCGCGGTGGCGAGGTGACTGCGGCAGCGGCAACGACAACGACTCGGTGAATAGTACGGTGGCGTGTTGTCGGACCGATCGAACCTTGACGAGGGGTGCAATTTGACGAAGTTCGACGATGAGATGGAGGTGATGTTTACTTCACCTAGTTTAGTTGTGATTGAAATGACTTAAGTAAATTAATTGTTATAAATGGACACCAGGGACTTAGGCTACCGTAGTTTGGTGTCGAGCGCGTATCTCGAGGCATGAGCGGGACATTTTTACTTATTTTCCTTGTAAATTATTTGTTTGCGATATGTTAAGGTACGTAAAACCACGAGAAAATTAGTTTAGAATTTACTTATTTTCCTTGTAAATTATTTATTTCACATTACTTTTCGCCAGTTCAGGTTTCATGTTCACTCTATTCCCGCGTGTGTTTCTATATGGTCGAAGGGACAGTGTGACCCCTTTTGGACTCTCTCGTTGCACTACAAAAAAACAGCAGATCAGAAACGAAAATTTCGTCTCGATTTGCATAAATTTGTCTCTAATTCAATTCTGCAACGGAACAGAGACGGAATCTATTCCGTCTCTGAAATCGTCGTCGATGATTCAATCAACAACAGAAATGTGTTTCCGTTGCTGATTAGAGACGATTAGAGACATAATTTAGAAACGGAACAGAGACGGAACATAAATGGAAATTCTTCTAAAGGGTATAATTGTAATTGCATTCCGTCTCTGATCCGTTGCTAATTCATGAATTCCATTTCTAATTCGATCCTATAGGAACAATGGAGCTACCACAGACTTCACAATTTACACAAGTTGAAAACTATTTTGTTCCTACATTTACAACACACACGCTCACATATAAGAGCTGAAATAAAATAAAATAAAGATCGGGATAAAATAATTTCCAAACAATCATTAAAACATTTCTTAAAGCTTCAGAAATGGGGAAAATATATATGGTAAGTTTACATAATAAATGGACAAATATTTTAGAAAACCAATTTTACAAACACATCAAGATCTGAAACGTAATGGCAGAGAGAAAGATGGTTGTACATCTACAAGTAATTTTATAAAGCCCTAAAAAATGGAAACACACCCATTGTCCCTAACAGATCGCCTTAAAGCAGCTCTAGCTTCTCCCGGCTTGCCTTCCCTCCTTTTATCCATCTCCCTTGCCTGCCAAAAATATGTCATGAACAATGAGTGCAGATATTTGAAAGAACAGATTATATAAAATTGAAAACTAAAGAATCTCACAGGACATAATATAATGAACACAAACCTTCCATTTAAATCTATCATCCAACATGCTCTTTTGAGCATCAGTTAACTTCCCAACATACCTCCATATCTCATCACCTGCACCAGTAACGTGTTTACTTGATTGAATGTAAGCAAGTGTGAACAATAAACACAATGCAAGAAAAAAATTAAAAATGACAAGCCAATGAAGCCTACGTGCGAAAAGTGAATAGTATAGAATGAATGCATAGCAAAAAACTCTTTAGAGTTGGAATAATATAAGATGAATACATACCCAGACTCTTATATGCGGTTGCAAGAGTATTTAAAGCGACTTTTCTAATTTCGCCATCTCTCGAAGTCAAAGCAAAGAACAACGGCAAATACTTCCACTTTGTCCATTTATCTGTTTATTTGCGAAGCAACATCAAGTATATTGCAAATGTAGACTAAGCTAATAACAAGTTTTTTTCGATAAAGACTATGCTAATAACAAGTTACGAGTCACAACAGATTACCTCCGCCCCATGGTTATCGATTAAGAACCCAATCAAATCAACACATTCAATTCGAGTTCTATTATTTTTGGAGCGCAAACCCTCCAAAATATAAGGAAAAAGCTTTCTGCTTGAGTACTAGTGAACAATTTGCTTTGTCAATTCTCGCATTTTTCCCTCACTTTTTCAATATTATGTCCAGATTGCTAACACAAAATATTAGTAATCAGTAACATACAACCAGCTTAGCTTATAGTGATTAACATAAACGAAAAAAAAAACATCAACAAAATAATAATCCCACGTGCACATCAGAAGACTAGCTATGACAGAACAAACACAATAATGTAAAAACTGATAGAATAAGGGATATTCCAACCGGCTCGGCTTGTTCTTAAGTATAGTTTACCAAAACCAGTTTAGAACAGCTATCATAGAAGGACCTTCTCAATCAAGCATGGCAGAAATATTGCCGCTTTTAATTCGGTCAGAGAATAATTTTCATCCTTCAACATCATAAAAAGTTATGGAAGAAACTCTAGGACCTGGTTCTCACAATTAGCTTAATTAAAGAAAAATAAAGATCACGCACAATGATGCATTCAAGAAGGGGAAAGGAACAAAGAGGAACAAACAAACGAAAAGATAAAGGAAGGAAAAGTAAACCTTTAGCAAGCATGTTGTATTTGACTCTCAGAAACGCAATACAAACCACCTCAAGAGAATATCAAGTAGTTCAATTATTTCCTTGCTGCTAGAAGGAAGAGCTAGGCGTACATGGAAAAAAATGGTTCAAATAAATACTGTAATTTTCGAGAGTAATCAATGAAAACCAAGTTAAGAAATTAACCTTCTGCAGCAACTCCAGCCCTTCAACCTGCTTCTTGAATAAAGCCTGAGATTGGACACCTTGTTTGAGTCTTTGATATTGAATAAAGCCTGAGATTGGACAGCAAGATCATGAACAGATATAATAGGCTATGTCCTAGATCCCCTTATGAGAAGAGCTCTCTGCTCAAACAAAATAGCCAATAAGCAAGAGACCAAAAAATGTTCAAGAAAGAGAATCAATTCTTAAAAAGCCCAAAGCATATAGAACAGACCAAAGAAGCAACTTTATTGCCATGATTTTGCGAGCGATCACCATGTCCATTTGTACTATCAAACATAACATTTGATTGTGAATGGGAAACTTGCAGTTCGCCATACAACCACATAAAACTATCTACAATTGCAGAGTGCAAAGCATTCGATCATCCTTTTTCTTAATTCCTAATGGATAAAAGCATTTCAAAAATAAGAACAAAAAATAATGGAAGATCAATAAATTTATGGAGCATACACATGACTAATACATGTTAACAGAGGTCATGCATATGATTGAGAGACATAAGTGTGCAAATGCAAATCAGTGACATGAAGAAGGTTTTACCATACTACAAATTCCTAAGTTTTAAGAAAATGACCAATCATAGAAATGAAAGTGTGGAAAAATATTAAGCTACGTTTGGCACAAGGGAATCGATTAACTACGGATTGATTTGAATCCCAAATTTGAACTCGATCAGAGGCGAGTTAAGAGGCTAAATCAGACAAAACACTTAATACTAAGCAAGTTCGGCTTAGTCGGGGATTAGAAGAACAAGTTTTACTGATTTCATATTAGTCCATTCGATATTTGTTTGTCGTTTGATAATTCGAATTTGTTGTAATTAATGGCAAAGAAGCAATAACAAGACTGCTGAGATTTCGCGCGAGGAATTTTTCATGTATAAGCTTGTAGTGCTCCTTGCGTCAATATGTTTAACTAACCTACCCAGCCTGCACTAACAGAAAATTGTTCTTATTTCATAAAAAAAAATTGTTGTTCTTAAAACTATTACGAGGAAAAAGAGTAAACCAAAAACAAAGCTCCTATTCTTTTTCACTTGGCAAAGCACAGTATTTTTCAGGTGAAACAAGAGATGTATAAATGCAAGGGATACTGATTAGATATGAAACTTTACCTGCACATAGTACTGGTGAGCTCTGATGAGCACTGGTGAGCACGACATTCGCAGGCATTGATACATTCAATTCTGTAGAAGACAAGCAAACAAATGATATTTCACTCAAACCATTTGCGACACTATTCTTCAAACTTCACTAAGTATCCGAAAGATGTCAATATTGCAAACTTCACTTTCAACACAAATTTTGTTTGTAGGAAAGTTGTTCAATGTCATACAAAATTTAGGGTTCCTAATAGAATTTTACAACAGACGATGCATTCATATGTCACCTGTGCATGTCAGATACCCTTAAAGCACGCATCAACGCATACTGAATCACGACAGCAAGCATGGAAAATATAAACTGTGTTTTCAGCACATGAACAGCCAATTGGGCTGAATTACGTCCTCGACTTCTATAAAAAATAAATAAATGAATAAAGGCAAAGCGGCTATAGCAATCTTCTTCTCATAAGAGATAGTTTAATTGTATTATAAAAAGATAAATTTCAATACCCAACAAAATAAATACACTTAGAGAAAACGAGAATGACCAACATGATTTAAAGATGCATTGACAAACAACCCATACACAATTATGAGAAAGATAGGCATTTATGATGATAAAAGTTGAATTTGACTACTAAATCATTGATGACAAAGAAAATGGAGACAATGAGCCTCATGACGAGAAAAGGCAAATGATCGTGCATAATTGACATTTGAAATAGTTTTCTAAGGATCATAGTTTCCTGTTCACACAATCACTCCTCAATAAAATGACATCTACTAAACAAGTGCTATTCAGATTACCTGTTTTAAGAGGTTAACATCCTTTGGCACAATTGCATTAGCATATATCAAACCCACATATACCAAACCCAACATTGGATTATATGCAGTTAAAAACTAAAGATCTGGTCTAAAAGCGAGCACAAACTAGGTAAAATTAAATCATGTTTTCGATTTTCTAATGTTATGAAAAAGCTGAATATTTAAGATGCATTTTTGGTTACAGAGATCTCAAAAGAGTTATTTCATATTTGAGCTTCCACTATCTAGCATTACCTGAATTTGAAAAATGAATAACCTTGTTTCCTAAAAATTGTTGTAACTAAATCATGGGAATATTGCATAAATTGTTTTCCAACCATGTATCAGACATAAAGGCTTAACTATACAAAACAATACTTATCCAAAAAACTATACAAAACAATAGACAACCTAAAACCTATGGTAAGTTTTCTATCAAGCAAAGTTTCTACTAATTTTTATGGACATAAATCTAACCCTTGGAAGCAATGGGCACACCAAGTTTGGCTCCAATCTCCGGCAGACGGCGACGACAGACTCGACGGCCTCGTCGCAGCCTCAATCGCGGCGACGACAAAGATTTAGGGTTTGGGAGAGAGATTTCGGTGAGACAGAGAGAGTTGACGGTGAGTGAGATCCGGTGGGAGAGAGCGGTGAGATTTTGGTGAGAGAGCGGTGAGAGAGAGAGAGAGAGAGAGTGAGAGAGAGGGTGAGAGAGTGAGAGTAGAGAGCGGCGATGGTGAGAGAGAGAGAGAGAGAGCGGTGACGGTGAGAGAGAAAGGAGAGAGCGGTGACGGTGAGAGAGAGCGGTGAGAGCGGTGACGGTGAGATTTCGTTAGAGAGAGAGAGAATGCACTTGTCAACATTCACAAAAACCCCTTCTTTCGCCGCCAACACCAAATCCTCCAAAAGCTTTCCATTCCCATTAAAAATGCACCCGCATTACACCCAACCAACATCAGAAAACCCTAAAAATTCAAACTTTATCAATCAACCATCAAAATCAAAGCTCCACATTACTTCGTCGGATCGAACCCAGCTCGGAGAGCCAATCAAAGCTTATTCCCGCTAACCAGCACCGCGCCGCAACCCAACTGCCTCAAATGCTCTAAAATCTTCAAATTATTGTTGGCCTTGATCGCGTATCCGATGATCGATCGAAGCCTTATCAGCGCCTCGTGATACGCGTCAAAGTTTTTAGTGATTTGGGGTTTGTTGTATAGGTGGAACGGTCTCTTGTCCACCGAGTCGATCACGTCTTGCACTTTGACGCCCTCGTAGCGAAGAAACCCATCGTCGTTGGACTTGGTGAAACAATGGTGGGATTTGTTTGCGGCGGTGGTGGTGGTGGCTGTGACGGGCTTCTCAGACAACACTGCCCTCAGTTTTAGGGTTTTGGAGTGAGGTTTGAAGAGGAGGATGATTTGAGAGGGAGAGAGGGTGAGGGGCATTTTAGGGATTTGGGGAGATTGGGAGGGTGAGCGAGGAATTGTGAAGCCGCCATTGTTGTTAGTTTATAGAGGTTTGTTGAGAGAGAGAGAGAGCGGTGAGGGAGAGAGGTTCACTATTTTATTAACGTGTCGCAATACATGGAGAGATTCACATACCTGTTTACTTTTGCGATGGACGTAGCTGGGACTGAGCGACTTCAGGTCCACTATTTTATTCGAGGACTTCGGCCAGAGATTGGGGGCGAAAAACCACGCCCGTGGGGATTGTGGATGGAGTGGGTGGTCTTGACCCACTCTACTTGGGGGTTCCTGCGACCTGCAAAGTCGGAGTGAGACCTGCGAGGTGCAATTAGACCCACGAGGTAGGAGACCGGCTAGGTAGGACTAGGCCTTCACAAAATTTAATTATTAGTTCAAATAATAAATGTTTGGAGAGGGTGACGTTATATCATTTTAAACCTAGCCACATGATAGGTGAGTTGAGCCAACACATACGTTATTCTCGGCATGGCAGCTGAAGGTAAGATGTTACCATAACCAAATTGGCAAAGGATGCCTATTTTAGGTTGGCAAACGATAATTGCCGAGAATGTTTACGTATGCCATGACTTTCTAGCTCAGTGGGCCACCAGTTTGAATATTGCAACAAGTAAGGAAGGGCAATCTAATGCGAAGTTAAATTATTAATAGAAATAAATATTATCACACTTTGGTGTCTTATCGAGATTAAGATTTTGATGATTACTTCATGCATACCGCGGGTTGTGAGTCAAGACATCCTATTAGTTTGAACACTTTAGAGAAATGATATATGCAAGATAGGAATGACCTCTTTCTGAGTTGACACGTATAAGGTGTGTAGTACGATAGTTGACATTGTGAGTGAGGTATAGCTTATAGAAAATCATTCATGATAGCTATAAAAAAATGTCTAGTTTATGCTACACAGTCCACTCTAGTGATCGTCAGATCGACAATTAGGAACATGCGTAAGATGTGGGACAAATAGGATTTTAGTAGACTCTATGGAAGCAGATAGTGTTGAGATGACTCAGAACTACATGAAAGCAAGTACGGACTCTTTTAGCTTCGGCCAGAGCGCTGGAGTAGTTTTGCAAAAATAGTAGTTCGAGTAACTCCACTATTGTGCCATGTCTTGTTCGCGGTCCGTGAGGTCAGTGGGGCCACACTGCCACTTATTGGACTGGAAACAAATCAGGAATGCGAGCCGAAATAGAGTTTGCAAATTTATTTAAGGTCGAAAATGACCTCAAGCCAACCTAAGGAACGAGCTGTTCCGAAGTTCTCACGAATCTAGAATTGACTCAATCGTAATAGGTTTTGCACTTGTGATCAGTCCGACCCCACACCTCAGAACGTTTGGAATAATGCCCTAATGGGACATGGAATGCCTTGAAAGCTCAGTGATTTAAATCGAACTAAGCGCGTATGAGTCATTAGTTTCGAGGAAAAAAATAGTTGTGTGGCGAAACGAGAAAGATTTAGGTGATAAATTATGACTAGATTCTTAAACAAGGAAACAAAAGATTCTAGGTACGCATTAAAGATGAAGAGTTAAGTTTTAACTCAGGAAGTCCAAGAGAAGATGTTAAGAGACGAAGTTGGAGTTAGTAGGTTAACTACTGTTGTAAATATTAGCTCTGACATCCTGGTAGGAAACAGAAGAAGCGGATTGTCTATAGATCTAAAATCTATCCATGCACGACTCTTTAGAGAATCAAGAGAAGCAAATGTCAACCTTACCATTTGAGTTATTGCACTTTTTAGACCCTTGTATACGAGAGGTATGACCTAGTTAGGCATATGCTACAACAAAGGCATGAAGACGTACGTTTCAACTACATTCGAGAACCTAAAACACGGCTTTATATGAAGTTAACTATATGGAGTTTCGAGCGTAGTTCAATAGTAAATTATGCTTGTTTAGCATCGCATAAAAGCTTTGAACACCTTAAATATTATAATAAAGCAAAATGATGAAGAAGTGCCTAAAAAAGTATTTTTACTACGATTGAGTAACTTGACATGTTTTTGGGTAGGACATAATCAAAGATGGTGGGTTGCAGGGTTGCCAACAGAAATGACAGAAAAGAAAGGTATCGCCATGGAAGCTTTATTCCGCATCAGATTGGCAAGCACCTTTATCTCGATAAAACAGGATAACCTCAGATTTGGATACAAAGGTTAGCGTATATGTCTAGGGTGCCCAATTGTAGTCAAGCGGCATGTGAAAAGAATATGATTTGTGTGAGCACTTAAAATGATATTTAATAGTCACTGATTGGTTAAAAATTTAAAATTAAAATTAAGGCTTTCAAGTAAAGACCAGATTGAGGTCTTATAAGATATTATATAATACCGACAAGTTGAGTCGGGATGGTGCCTCGAGATGCATGGGGTCACAAAGTAGATGATTTAGTTTATTTGAAGGTTTCTCCCTTGAAGGACCTCATTGAGGAAATAGAGTCTACCATGTGAATACGATACCCCACTAGTTCCAAGGTAGAGATTGGATTAAGTTTGAATTTCGGGACGAAATTCCTTTTAGTTGGGAAGATTGTAACGACCCGCTTTAATTAATCTCAATTGATTGATAAATTATGGATTAAGATCCTAAGCTCAGACCCACGTGGACGTCGCGTCAAATTTATGGCATGCATAATCGGGGAAATATGTTATTTTTGTGTGGCGAGTGTATAATTATTTTATTATTATTTAATAGTTCGTGCCGTGTTAATTGAGAATTATGCTTGGTCGCGCTATGCGCGTGTAGTGACGAGAGTGTGCGATGTCGTGGTGTGTGCGTAACTCGGGTGTACGGGGTAGTATGGGATTGAGTTGTCACATCAATCACCCCATCATGTCACATCACCATCCCTCATCATTCACTTTGTCTCTTTCTCAACAAAAAAAGAAAATAAAAATAAAAATAAAATAAAATAAAATAAAAAATCAAACGTGAGAGAGAGAGAGAGAGACGGGAGAGAGAAAGAAAAGAGAGAGAGAGAGAGAGAAGAAAAAGAGAGACAAGAAGAGAGGAAAAGAGAGAGAGAGGGGGAGAAAGTGGGCGAGAGAAGAGGAGATCGGCGGTGCGAGCGGCCCCGATGTGCAAAGCAGCGGCGCGAAGAGCCGGCAAGGGGCGGGAGCAGCTCGCGGACCAGGCGATGGCGATGGCGACAGTGGCGGGGCGCGGAAAGTAGCTCACGAAAGGCGGAGAACCAACACAGCAGGTCGTCAGCGAAGTGCGGCAGCGTGCCAAAGCGCATGACCCGCATGCGCAATGGAGACGGCCAAGCAAGGCGGTTGCATAAAGCAACAACGAGGGGGAGAGAGAGAGCGGCGGCGCGGCGGCGAGCGAGGAGAGGCGGCAGTGGCTCCAGCGACACGGCGGCGAGCGGGAGCGACGTTAGCGGCTGCGGCATAAAGCGGCTTCGGCGACTAGGCAGCGGCGTGCGCGCGCGTCGCCGTAGCAAAGCGACATGGCGCCACCGGCGACGCGATGCGACGACGATGGTAGCGAGATGGTGGTTGCGCCGGCAAGGCGACCGCGGTGGCGAGGTGACAGCGGCAGCGGCAACGACAACGACGCAGTGAACAGTGCGGTGGCGCGTTGTCGGATTGATCGAACCTTGCGAGGGGTGCGATTCGACGAAGTTCGACGACGAGATGGAGGTGATTTTTACTTCACCTAGTTTAGTTGTGATTGAAATGACTTAAGTAAATTAATTGTTATAAATGGACACCAGGGATTTAGGCTACCGTAGTTGGGTGTCGGGTGCGTATCTCGAGGCGTGAGCGGGATGTTTTTGAGAGATATTTGCGATCTGTTGAGGTAAGTAAACCCACAAGAAAGTCAGTTTAGAATTTACTTATTTTCCTTGTAATTTATTTATTTCACATTACTTTTCGCCAGTTCAGTTTTCATGTTCAATTTATTCCCGCGTGTGTCTGAGTATGGTCGAAGGGATGGTGTACCCATTTCCGACTCTCTCGTTAATGACGATTCGATTGTTGCTACGGTGTTGGTCATACCGTAGACTACGCGTGAGGTTTCTCTCAGTGAGTCGATGATTTCGAGAGCGAGTTGACGTGAGGCCCACCTCCGTCACAGATATCCTCTCTTTTGAGGCGTTGGGCGGAAGTCTACCTTCCGACCCACAGAGTTCCTCATTTCGACCGTGAATAAGGGGTGTAGATTTCCTCACCCCTAGGGCATTCTCGATTTAGTTTTTGTCCCAGGGCTCGACATCTATACACCACACTCGCGTTCCACATTCTTGATTATCTTACGACTTATATTCATGCTTTACATTCCTGTTCATTTACTTTATATGCATGAATTGTAGCCGTTTCCTTGGATTTCTTGTGAATACTAACTGAATTTCTATGGGATTTGCTCACTGGAACTTGTCATTGCTTGTTGGTGGCGAGTTGCAGATCCTACGATGAGTCGGGGGAAGGCGGTGATTGGCGACTACCTCTGATTTGGAGCGCCTCCACTAGCTTACTCGTATGTGTTTGTGTTTACATAAATATACATATTTTTGGGATCATTTTGGGAGACCTTTCACCTGATACATGTATATTGAGGCCTATTATACATTTTTGTCGCCTTAACGATATACATGGTATCCTTTTTGCTGGGTTTCCACCCCATAGGTTGTTAAATATTGCATAACTTGTTTACATTAATTATATGCATGTTATTACGACTTCCGCTACTAAAATAACTTAAATAAATCAAAACAAATGAATTAAGTTATAAAACCTTATAACTTAGTATGTTTTGCTAAAATGATCAATTAAATATCAAAATTTACTAAGTTGGAGTGTTAGATGGTAAGTTCGCGGGCCGTCACAGACAGGTGTGCAGGTGACGTGGCATGACTTGGTGACGTGTTTGGTGACGTGGCGGTGCCCGGATTTGCCTTGGAATTTGGGGTCGTCATACGGATAGACTGACACATGTGTGAAGTGTAAGTACAACTGTGAGAATTTTATATTTCATTTCATTCATCTTTGTTCATTGATTGGTCTCTTGGTAGATATTACTACTTGAACTCGCACATCATGTTGTTCTTATATCTATTCATGGGTGAATATTGTGACATGATGTCTTGTGAATTGTTTCATTGACTCTGATTCCTACACTTGATGTCATTCTAGAAAAATTGATGAAAAACATGCTAATGGAATAATTTGGATTTAATTAGACATGTATTCGATTTCCTTTGGGCTTTGTAGCCTAACTTGTTTTGGAATCCTTAAATTTTGGAA
Organism: Stephania yunnanensis; assembly: GCA_039657365.1. Taxonomy (NCBI): domain Eukaryota; kingdom Viridiplantae; phylum Streptophyta; class Magnoliopsida; order Ranunculales; family Menispermaceae; genus Stephania; species Stephania yunnanensis. Next base: position 9,918,600 of record CM077582.1, read on the forward strand.
TTATTTGTCTTTGAAAGTAAAGTAGGGATTATCTAGTGTCCATTGCACAAGAGATGCGCGGTTCATGGGGATTTGCATAATTAATTGATTTAAATTAGTGCACTAAACATGAGATATTAGTGGCTTTGATGTGATCATATATATATATATATATATATATATATATATATATATATATATATATATATAAATGGGCCTAAATTAAAGAAATAAAACAATCACCACCAGATATGCATTTAGATACACACTCATCTATAGGAAGAATGTCACACATTAGAGTCACTTACATGTGACACAAGGGACAAGTGTGTGGTGTGATGTGAAGAACCAGTGTGGTTGATGTGCCAAATATACCAACCCAAAGATTGGTCAAATGCACCCCAAAGTCCAACTTTAGTGTGGTCAATTTGGAAAAAAAAAACAGAAGAGGCCGAAGAGAAGAAGAAGAAGAGAGGAGAGGAAAAAGGAGAAAAGGGAGAGAGAGAGAGAGAGAGAGAGAGAGCTCGAATAAATTGAACACAAAGTGAGTTGATTGTCGTTGTTGGTTGTGTCGTCGTTGTTGTTGGTTCGATCGTTAGGGAACTCGGACGAACTGCCATGGCAGTTCGTCAGAGATCAAGGAAGGCAGGGGAGTAGTCTCCCTATGTTTCCTGTGGTTAGGGATGGAAGCCCAACCCCACCGAAGTCGAAAAAAAAATAAAAAATTTGAAACAGTGCAAATGCTCTATGTTTGCTGTCCAAGAAAAAAAAAAGAGGAGAAGAAATTGGAAAAAAAAACTTCATAAAAATTAGAAAAATCTCGAAAAATTATATTTCGGCAAAATAAATAGAAATTGATAAATTTCTATGAAAAATAAATTATTTTAAATTTCAGACGAGACTTTTACGAAGTTTTACCTCGAAAAGCGTGAAATTGACAAATTGGTCTCGAATTCGATTTCGACCAATTTAGGACTTTTAAATAATTAATCTTGAATCTAAATTGATAAATTGTCAAATGTTAGGACCTTAAAGGAGATATTATTGGGTGTTGGGTGCATACAATGACGCGACAAGAAGCCGAATAGCTTAGGAATTGTTGTGGACTGTAAGTAAACTAAGTGAGACATTTATTTACATTTCATTCCATTTATTTATTCATTCTTAGTTATTCGAACTGAATTTACCTTTGAAATTCATATGCTATGCTTTGTTTATTTCTCATTTTATGACGTTGTTCATAGCATACTCTGTTGTTTATATACTATCATTGATTCCAATTCCTATACTTTGTCATGTTGATTGTTGTGTTTGGAAGTTAGTGATATAGCATGCTATTAGGTTAGTTTGTTTATTTTGACTCTAATCCTTTATGCATTAGTATGCAGTTACATCTCTTGGATTCTATTACCGAGTCAGTATTGAAAATGAAAGTGGTTCTTGTGGTTAGGGTCATTTGATGATAGAAATTCAGCTTTCATATGTGGGTCACTAGACTTTCCGGGATGCTAGAGAATTTCTCTACTACTTTGCATGATAAACGAGGTAACGTGCCTCGAACGGGCCGCGGTAACCGGACCTTAGGGTTTGTTGGCGCAAGAATAACTTGGGTGAGCATGAAGAGTTTTAAAACTGGGTATATTAGCAAGTATACATTTTGGTGACGACTAATTCACTTGAATAGAAAAGGCGTAATCGTAAGTACGACTTTTGAAATTATCATATAGAGCTCCATTTGTAATGAAATGATATAGAGCAGAGCTCAAATTGTAGTGGAAATGCTGATGTGACGTAGCTCACGGTCGACCGACCCTAATCCATTACTACTTAGCCTTGAGTAGTTTCATATTTAGTTAACTTAAGTATCTCTTTGCATGATGTTTCTTTCAGCATAGTTGCTAATTAAATTATGTCATTTGATACTTGTTGCCTGTTTGGGAATGTGGATCAATGTCTATCAATATTACTTAAATAATTTCATGTACTCACCGTCTAGTTTGTGACGGTGGGTGCAGATCAGTCGAGTAGCAGACCGGGCAAGGAGAAGATTGGCGACTACCTCTGAGCCGGTGGAGGACTGTTACGACATATTTTTGTATGTTTTGTATTCTTTTGTAGTACATTTTATATGTACATGATATCTTTACTTTTGGGTTGAGTGATAAGAACATCTGACTAGACACATATTATATATGTCACCACTTTTGTTTATATATGCAAGTGATCTCTATTTCTCCGATTTTTCCACAATAGGTTAGAGCTTATGTTATAATTTCCACCAGTAACTTAAGAAGACTTCCACTGAATAACTTGTTAGTTTGAAAAATTTAAATTAACTCTGATTTGTTAGGTATTTGAACTATCTAGTTGACTGTAAGTTGTATCGTGTTTTAATATGAAATAATTGGTAGGTTTTTAGGTGTTTAAATAAGGCTGACTAGTTCCTTGTTAGGTTCTATATGGGAGATTAGGGCTTAATTATGGATTAGGCGGGCGGTGCCCTTATTTGGAGAAGGGGTCATCACAATAAGTCCACAATAGTGGAGAGTGTGGTTGCATTTCTAGCCTATGTTACATTTTAAGCGTTGATGCGTTATTCTTACGAAGACTGTAAATTTGCATGCTTGAATGTATAGACCAAGAAAACTCGTGAGTAGTTGATGACCTTTGTCTTGACTAAGTTTATGTCTTTCAAGCAGCGTGATTTTAATTGTGTTTGGGTTGCGGTTCTTGACATATCATTACTCCAAAATTTATTGATTAGCTTGTTAACTTGGCGACTATGTAAACCAAATGAACTTCATGAATTTTGAATCAAGTATAAGATTAGTTTAGTCACTGCATAACTATATTAGGAGTCTAGTTTACTTGTGTTTTGTCATTTACACCTTTATTCAGAACGTGCAAAGTCCTAAGTTTAGGGGTATTTGATATGCCATTAATTATGTAATTATATATAAGATATTTATATATCTTTTATTGTCGAGTCTCCAAAATACTGGATTTTTTCCTTGATTAGTACATTTAGGGATAAAATTTATTAACCCAACACACCCACCAAAATATTTTCAAAAGTAACACACTTTTGGCTACGTCACTGCCACATCACGCGGGAGGTGGCGTTTTGAAACAAAAACGTGACCCAATGTCACGTTTCTTTTTTTTTTTACATATTTGAACGGAAATCGTGACCGAGGTCACAATTTCCACTCATTTTTTACTTTTTTTATTTATTTGAAGGAAATCGTGACCAGAGGTCACGATTTCCACTCAACTTAAATCAAACAGATCAGATCGACCATCTCCTTCAACTCCACCGCACCACCCGAGCTTCTCCATATCGTCTCCACTGTTGTTTTGGAGGAGGTCAATAAATCAATCGATCGAATACTACTCTGTAAGATCAACTTGTTTGGGGATTTTGATATTTTAGGGTTCTTGTGGTTCTTGAACTGTTGCATTTTTTTTTTTTTTTTTTTTTTTGTTCTTGTGGATTTTGTTGATTTAAGGGTCACGTTTATTTAGGGTTCTTGTGGTTCTTGAACTGTTGTGTTTTTTTTTTGTTCTTGTGGATTTTGTTGATTTAAGGGTCACTATGAAGTTATGATTGGTTGTGTATAGGGATTAATAATAAAAAGGTTAGTTAAAGTCCCACCAAAAAATCAAATTGATTTGGATCTTCCTACTAATCCCATCTCACATGCAACCTTTAGACTGCAACATTGTAATGAAATGGAAGATTCAATTCTTAGTATTTGGAAAGTTGAATTTTTTATGTGGAATAACTATTTATTATTAAGGACACAACTCACAAGTTTTGAAGAGAAATTAATGCATTTATGAAAATAGTATAAGCAAATTAAGATGTATATTTGTCTAGCTGATAATGAGACCTAAAAAATACTTATATAATGATTGGTAGAAAGATTTGTTTGAGTGGAATTTAGGTATTTTTTGTTGGGTTTGGTGTACTTAAACATGCGAGTTTGTTGCTGATTATTCAAGATTTAAGTAATGTTGGAGCCATAATGGACATTATTTTCAATATCAATTTTTCTTTACACCTAATCATGTTTAAGAGACATCTAATTCCTCATCACTAAACCATTATATTTTTGAATTATCGCATAAACTTTTCATGAATAAGTAAATAAGTTAGAAATAGTCTACACTATCCCTCTTATTGGTAAAGAAATAAAATCAGTTGGAGTTGTATTGAAAAAAAATTATTATATATTATCAATTTTCATTGTTTAAAGTAGAGAAATAGCTTAATGAAGTAGTTAAAGAAAACTTTTTTGGTACCAAACAAAATGACAAATCCACCCTAAAAGGCTTAGTAGAGAAGTTTACCAAGTATTACCTCAATATAGTGGTTATAACATACTAGCTACGAAGCAAACTTTCCAGCATTCATATTAATTGTTGCTATTGTTGAATGCTCCTTTAGTACAATTGCTTGGACTAATGAAGACCAACTTTTTATATTTGTGCCAAGTGAGTGTAATAATTATCATCACTTCTATTGATTAACAATTATATTCTACATATATAGATTGAATAATGGTTGATCGAAGAGTAACTTTATTGTGCTATATGAATGGAGACATGGTTGATGGACCATCAGGGATTTCGTACATGAAACCACCTATTCGACATCTCAGATTGAATATGGGTTTAGGGTACGAGGAACTTGTGAGTTTTATCTATAATTCACTGGAGATAGACAATGAAAAAATGATATTAAACATGACATATCGATATCCTGCGTACATTGGAAGTGGAACGACCAACTATGTCCCTTTGCGAATAGATGATGAATCGACTCTGAAAGATGCTTGGGAGATTGTGGCAGAATTTACACCACCAAATTGCATGGAGCTAATTTTAGATTTAGTTCCGAGGCAATTGTATAATAGTTCTAATTGTAATATAGCGTTAGATTCTGGAGCTGGACCTAGTACTCAACCAATTTTTGAACATAGTCATTGTGCATCGCCTTTGATGACCGCAAATCTCGAAATGGATGAGGATACTCGTTCTTGTGATGATATGAATACTGAGGAAGATGATGACTATTGTGGTAGTGACGGAGATACTAGTGAAGAGAGTAGCAATGATGATGTAGACGATGAAGGGGTTGATGCTCATCATGTTGATGATGGCATGATTCGATATACATTAAATCAAGTCATAGCCGATGATGGCTCATTATCTTGTCCTTCAATTTCGAACGAATATGGGAACGATGACTTTTTTTATGAAGAAGTTGCTGGAATTGATGGCGCGCACGTGGGTGTAGGTGAATTTGTCGTACCTTCATCTGTATTTATGGAATTGAGTAGTGAGGCAATGCAACCCATCCATGAGAATGCAATGATCTCTTCTAGGTCTTTATGGAATGAGGCATCAAAATTTGAGAATGGCATGCGGTTCATGTGTAAAGTAGATATCCAGCATGCCGTGAAATTGTATAGCATCAAAGGACACAGGCGATTTGTGGTAACTCATTCTACACCTAATGTATGGATTGTCCGTTGTAAGAAATATTTAGATGGATGTACTTGGAGGTTGTGGTGTTCGAGAAGAAAATCCTATGGAATGTTTGAGATCAATAAATATGCAGGACCACATACATGTATCTATGCTAAACTGTCAAATGATCATGCTCATTTGGACTCCACCGTTATATGTCGTGAAGTAGAAAATGTGGTGAGAAGAGATCCGTCCATCTCAGTTCCAGTGCTTCATCAGATTATCAAAGACAAATTCAGTTATGATGTTAATTATAAAAAAGTTTGGTTAGGGAAGAAGAAAGCAATTGCTAAAGTCTTTGGAGATTAGGAAGAATCGTATAAAATGTTGTCGCGGTGGATGGCCGCTCTTCAAGAGAGCAATCTAGGGACACATGTGGAATGGAGGCATGGCGAGCCTAATGCCAACAATGAGGTTGTATTCAATTGGATTTTTTGGGTATTTGCACCTTCTATTGCAGGCTTTAGACATTGCAGAGCAATTATACAAACTTATGACACATTCTTGTATGGAAAATACAAACAAAAACTCATAATAGCCATTGTTGTTGATAGTAATAGTCATGTATTTCCTTTAGCATTTGCCATTGTTGATGTGGAAAGTCAAGACAGCTGGGGATGGTTTATGGCTTATTTGCGACATCATGTGACTGATAGGGATGGTGTATGTGTCATTTCTGATCGACACCCTGGTATATTGTTGGCAATGAACAATCCTCAAAATGGATGGTCACATGAAAGAGCTCAACACAGATTTTGTCTCCGTCGCATATGCAGTAATTTCAACTTGAGATTTGGGAGCAAAGAATTAAAGGATATGGTGTACTTAGCGGGTGCACAACATCAACCACGGAAATTTAAGGCATCCATGAAAGAACTTCAACAAATGAATGTCGAATGTATTGCGTGGTTTAATGATCTAGATCGAGCACAATGGAGTAACGCATACAACAATGGATATCAATACGGATGATGACTACAAATCTCGCGAGTATTCATTGTGTCTATATTTTGTTACTATTACATACTTAATGTGTTTGATTTATTATGTTTAGAAGCTAATACATATATGGATTTTTTTTGTCACAAATGTAGAATTCTTTAACGGCGTCCTTAAAGGCCCGCGATTTTACCCCATCACTGCTTTAGTGCAACTTATATTTTATCGTGTCATGGCGTACTTTAACAAAAGACGCGACGAAATAGGTGCAGACCTAGGAAGGGGCGAAATGCACACAAGGTACGTACTGAATAAGTGTCACATTGGGGAAAGACGGCTGGAGGGCACAACGTTACATTAGTGAATCGTGAGAATGGTACATTTGAAGTCATTACTGCACCACGTGGCTATCGTTTGAGAAAATGGTCTAACAAACAAGTGGTGAAATTGGAGGCTCGTAGATGCACTTGTATGAAGTGGCAGTATTTTGACATTCCATGTTCTCAAGTTCAAGCAGTTTGTGCCAGTGTTGCCATAGATCACTGTCAGTACATTGAGTCATACTACAGATTGTCTGTGTACAGTCAATATTATGCTGCGAATTCCCAACCCGTTCCTCACGAAGATTATTGGCCTAACGCTAGAGTTCCACACACGTTGCTGGCTGATCCATCTCGAAAGCGAGTCAAAAAAGGTCGTCCTCAAACGAGACGTTTGCGCACTGAGATGGATTGGAGAGGCAATCAGAAATAGCCACGTCATATGCAGCGAGAGAAGGAATGGAGAGAAACCCCAACAGCGCTGCAATGTAGTAAGTGTAAGCATGATGGACAAAATAGACGCACTTGCTCTCGTCGTCGGCAAGGACAACCGTCTAATGCTTCATAGTGAAAGACTCTTTCAAGTCTTATGTTTCGCACCCACTTATATTTTCCTTGTATTTGATCGCTTTCTTATGACTTTGTGGTACATGAACTTAGTTTCAATTAAATCATGTTTCAAGTCTTTCAAGTCTTATGTTTCGCACCCACTTATATTTTCCTTGTATTTGATCACTTTCTTATGACTTTGTGGTACATGAACTTAGTTTCAATTAAACCATGTTTTCATATTATTCGCACACTTTTGTTTTAACTTTAGTAGTTTCTTGAATGGAATGTATCGCTACTTGTATTGTTTCTTTATTGGTTTATGGAATTAATGACAACGTTGGTAATGATTTGGGGTTCATTTGGGGTTCAAGCGCGATATGGATCCTGACCCTATAGATGATTCGGTGTTGACTATGCAAGCTCTACATAGATCTACTCGCGTTTGGAATGGACCGGTAGTACTTCTTTTTGCCTGTTTGCATAATTTTATAGCTTAATTTTATAGCTTCGTAGCTACATTTTAACTAATGTAACTTAAATCTCGTTTTCCATAGGAGTCTGGTATATTGACTATCAGGTTCAATTCAATTGCACTACACCGATTGGTTCCACTGGATCAACGAATAGTTGGGCATCTTCAGGAATTTGGGTTTTATGGGACGGCGCGAATAGGTTTCATATCAATTGATTGGCATCTCATTACCGCCCTTGTAGAGAGGTGGAGGCAAGAAACTCACACGTTTCATTTCCCAGTTGGCGAGATGACTATTACCCTACAAGATGTACAAATCATCTTAGGGTTACATGTCGATGGATTACCAATCACTGGTCGTGTAGAGCAAGATTACGATGCCTTATGTATGACACAACTGGGCTTCCCATTCCCTGAAAACAACAGGACCGGAGGACGGATCCAAATTCGCCAACTATCAAGATGGTTTCCAAACCTTCCAAATAATGCTGATGAAGTGGAAGTGCAACGCTACGCAAGAGCGTACATCTTACATTCTTGGAGGAACTTTATTTGCGGACAATTCTAACAATCTAGTTCACATCACGTATTTGCAATTTTTGGAGGATTTTGAGGAGGCAGGACAATACAGTTAGGGTAGTGCAACTCTGGCTCACCTATATATACAATTGTGTCTTGCAGCCGACGTTGATGGAGCAGAGATTGCAGGTTCGGTCATATTATTGCAATTATGGGCATGGGATAGGTTGCATTTTCTTGCACCAATAATGATAGGGCATCTTCGAGACGACATCATACCAAACGAAAATTTATTTCCACTTCCTCCATATGGTCATAGATAATTAGTATTTTTTAACATAATAATTTCAATTTGAGTATATTTATCTACATGTACATTCATTCATGCTTTGTGTTGTTTTGTACATTTCTATAGGTGGAGAAATGCCTTGGAGAGTACGAAAACATCAATGCACGTGCTGACAAAATACCGAGAAATGATTGACATGCAAGCACCCGATGAAGTAAGAAATATACTTAATCATCTTTTCCAAATACCCTATTCTACAATAGTAAAATGCGAATTTTATTCATTTCAAGCCGTTTTTTATAACTTCAGGTAATTTGGGAACCGTATCCTGAGACAGTTATAAAAGACCTGTCTGCCTATTGTAGCCGTGGTCGTGCTATTTAGCGAACGAGGGCACCTTAGTTTTTCTTCTGTGTCGTCGAAATGTATAATCCCGATATAGTCATTCGACAATTTGGTTTGAAACAAAGGATACCACCTTTACATAGTACAAGCATGGAGCTACATAAGCTTGACTTGAGAGGGAAAACGGATAAGGATTGGAGTGCAGAACATAGTGTTTATGTCTGTCTGTGGAACGAACGTGCTTCCAATATTTCAACTGATGACATATTGGAGGAGCCATTAGAATTTTACGACCTGTATATGCTATGGTATCGTTGCATTACACGACGATTCATGTCTCGTCGTGGAGCTATTGCTGAGGCATTGGTAAGTACAATTTCATTTTTTTCAGTCATGTTGTTTTGATTTAACTTTCGCATACAACTTCATAATTTTTTAATATGTAGGCACATGGAATGACATCAATTCTTCAGTTGACATTGGGTGATGATGTGTATTGCACGTATTAGAGATATAGTTGCATCGACTTTGACCGCAGTACATGCGGATTATCGCATGCATAATATGCCCACTTCATTTGAAGCTTCTCATCAATCTTCTCATGATGATACACGTTCGAGGCATGAGGCATGACACTCGCACCTGTATACTCCATCTAAATACTACCTCTCAACGAGTTTGAGACTCCACATACTCCATCAGTTCCCCCCAACATGGCATTCGAGGCTACGGAAGCCTTTCCATTTGACAAGGCACCTACATCTTCACGTCATTTTAATGCAACTCCAATAATGATGAATTTATCTGGGAGTACAAGTACTCATGATGGTGAAATGCGTGATATCGATGATATTCAAAAAGAAGATGCTCAAAATCCTGCTGATGTGGGCCATTCGAATGTGCCATTAGCTTTAAATCGTAATGTCCGAGTCGTAAAGAGAACACGTTGTGGGACTGGAAGTCATTATTTGGGGTCAGACTATGACTTTTTTTACTTTCACATGACATGTTTTTTGGTTTAAATAATGCTTTGTAGTTCTTTCACTTCAATTTCCAAGTTCTTCATTTATATCAAATGAGATTTTTGGCATCACTGACATTACTTTTATGAATTTTGTAAATTACTTGTAACTTCATATTTTATACTAGTTCGTATTAACAAAATAATCAAAACAACGACAGACACGTTCGTGAGTTGCAACTTCATATTTCTTTCGACTGCAACTTCATAAACAACGACAGACACGTTTGTAACTTCATATTTTATCACTGACTGCAACTCACTTCAAATGCAAGACAAAAATAAAAAAAACGTTAGTTTTGAAGCAAGTCGTGAGTTGCAGTTACGACACTACAAAAAAACAGCAGATCAGAAATAGAAATTTCCGTCTCTGATTTGCGTAAATTCCGTCTCTAATTGAAATCTGTAACGGAATAATTCCGTCTCTAAAATTGTCGACGCTGATTCAATCAGAAATGGAAATGTGATTCAGTTTCTGATTTAGAGACGAATTAGAGACGAAATAAATTCCGTTTCTGATTAGAGACGGAATAAATTCCGTTTCTGATTATTTCCGTCTCTAATCCGTTGCTAATCAGAGACGGATCAGAGACGAAATTTGATCCGTTTCTGATTCATGTATCTATTCCTCGAAAATTAGAGACGGAAATAGCAACGGAATCTCTGGATTCCGTTGCTATTTCCGTCTCTAATTTTCATTTTTGTTTAGTTTTTAAACATAAACTCAATCCAATTGGTTCTCCAACCTATAACTTGAAAATAAAACCATAGGACCTACTCCATCGCCTGCGCCCCCTCCAACAACTCCTTGGGGGTGTTAACATCCCCCAAAAAAGCAAAATTTGACATTCATACATCGATAATATATATCAACAAATATTCAAATGAGAGAAAAAAATGTAAAATTCAAAATTTGAAAAAGATTTATATATCCACGAAAAATTGTCAAGTATAATAAAATGCTCCAAATTTCTAAGTATTCACAACAACCACCAATCCTATTGTTCAACAACCACAAAAAAAAACTTACAATCCTCCAAATTTCTAAGTTTATAACCAAGTTCTGACAAAGGAAAACTCAACGTTGAGACATAGAACTCAATGGGCTGTACTCTGGACCTTTATGATTAGTCAATAATAACTTCTGATAAAGAAAAGCATTGCTTCTTTACAAAGAAGTTCCTCATGTGGAAGTAGAGGCACCCTGTTCAAAAGTGCATAACGTCTGCTAGCCACGACCCCCATTGGAAACCAATCACCAATCGCAAAGTTAACTACCTCACCACAATTAAAACCTAACATATAAACAAAAGAGATTAAGATCAGATTTGTGAACAATATCCTCTGGTCTATGCATAAAGCATTTGCATAATCTGAACGTAAGAACTTAGCAAATAACTCTCTGCCTCTGTAGAAAAATGCAATGAGCACAAGTTCAGAAAATAAAATGTATACAAGTTTGATAAAATAGCATACCATGGCTAAATCCAGCATGATATGCTCGAGGAAATGCGACTATAAATTCCCCAGGTTTTTGTACAGCCTTGTAGACAGGAACATCATGCGCCAAAAGAATGTTAGGAGGAAACATGGTTGTTTTTCCTAAAAGTATGTCAAATGCCCCATCCTCTCCTTCACTTGAAACAAGTCATAAAGATACCTTGACAAAATAATAAAGAAAGGGACAATGGTAATAATACCTCGAAATCTAATTGCGGTCCTATAAAATTGATAGAACAAAAAAAGACCGCCATCAAGGCAAGAAAATTGACACAAGAAAAAATAACAAACATAGAGAATAATGCCAGTGATAGATTTAAATTTATCTCGAGTTGAAACTTGAAAGATTAAAAGTGATAGACATGGAAATGAAGTATATTTCAATGATGTTTATGAAAAATTAAAACAAACCTCTGGATACGGCATTCGAGGTACTTCTTAGAAAAGAATCTACATGTTCAAAGTCTGCTACATGGTTTGTTGGAGCACCCTGAATTCGAACATTACACAGAAAAATTAAATTAACAACCAGATTTAATAAGCTAACTTCCATTGCAATAGAAAAATAATGATCACGGAATCCAGAACGTATTGACTCAAAATAAGGAATCTCATAGAGGTTAAAAAAGATAATATATAAACAAATGCAACACAAATAACTAATTCCGGTTTGAGTAATTTTCATGAAACTCATTGTTCCTACATGATAGCCTACTTGTATATGCACTAGCCATAACAACAACATCCAGAAAATCTTGATCACTTGGTGAGCAATTGGAGACAATTCCCGATGCAAATAATCTCTCACCAAACAATGACTTTCGTGGTTAACTTGACCATGTGAGTAACTAGAAACAATACTGTGACAATTCTCCAACTACTTGACCATGTGAGTAACTATAAAAGAATGAGAAATCAGGCAAAGGAGATAAGGGCGCAAATGAGAGAGGAGGCGATTCTAACCTTCACGAATGAGAGAAACAGTGCGAGCAAAATATTAATACTATCAAATACACATTTGATAAGAATATACCTTGTAAAGGGGAACCTTCTTCATGCTTGCTCCTGCTTTGCAAACTGCAAGAGAAACGGCCAAAATAGCATTGGCTCCAAGCTGCAAAAATAACAAATGACGAAGTGGATCAGCCACATACATCCATACAAAGTAATAGAAAGTAAATAAAAGCAATCAATTGCAAAACTGACTAAGGTTTGATTGTGTGCTTTGTCAACTCTACTCTAATTCCAACATAATGCTAAAACCGAAACTTATAAACCAAGAAAACACCTAAACAAACATTAATTACCACACATTTTTATCATCTAACAAGTGAAACAGGAATGTCAAGAAAAAAACACATTAGGGAAGATCTCAAACCCGGGGTCTTTCTCCAACTTTAGAAACTTTCATGATCGGTATTTCGACATTAAGTTCATTTGGAAATGAAATTGTATTTAACACGACAAAAATATTGTCCCACAAATGCCATACTCAAAACTAAATGAAAGCTACTCAAAAATAACTAATACAAAATACGATAACCAGATTATCCTCAATCACCTCATTTCTTCTTTCGGCCTTAAAGCATCTCCGGCCTTAGTCGCAAATAGGGGTAAAAGAAAGGCTAAGCACCAAATATTGGAATGGAAAAACAAAAATGTGAGATAGATATGTGGACATTAGTTCACCTTCTTAACTCCACGGATCTTCTTGGCTCTGTTCTTCCTTTCCTTCATTTGCTTTCTTGACTTCTCCACCTTGGTATCAAGACCATTCTGCATGTACCCCCCAAAAAAAGGTCAGCAAATGAGAAACATTGATCAACTACAAGAACGTTGATTCTTCATGGAACAACGGACAAAAAACACATTAAAATCGATATCAGTTGTCGATTTGAAAACACCAGAACTTCCCCCAACAGAGTAACATCTTCAAAAGCCACACAAAGAGGGACAGCGCAGTGGACGACGGCGAGGGATAGACGGCGACAGACAAAGCAGACGACGGCGAGGGCTTATGCGACGGTGACTGCAGAAGGCACGAGCTCCTGCAGAGAGCAACTCGAGCTCTGAACACCACCGCCAAAACCCACCAAATCCAAACCCCCATTTCCAAATCTCTTCAAACAACACCAAATCTCCCAAACTAGCTCTCCAATCTCCATCCAACAAAGCCGTAACTGTCCTCGACGATGAAGACATCGGATTTGGAGAGCACCGGTGAACATAAGTTGTCTGCGGTGACTATTTCGCAGAGATTTAGGGCTTGGGAGAGAGAGAGAGTTCGAGACGAGACAGGGAGTTGAGGGTTTGCAAAGCCGTGAAGAGAGGAGTTGCTGAGCCGCCGGTGAAGAAAGCAGTCGTTGAGCTGCCGGCGAGCTCGAGAGAGGTCGAGGATAGAGGTCGAGAGAGGTCGAGGAGAGAGGTCGAGAGTTCGGTCAAGGAGAGAGAGTTGGGAGAGAGTTTGAGGAGAGTGAGAGAGTTTGAAACAAATAAATATTTCATCTATTGATGCACAAATCTCGAGATGTGATGTGTGGTTATAAACTACTGAATTTTTGGTGGAAAGTTGACGCCATTTTTTTAGAAACGGATTTTAGTTCCGTCTCTAATTCCGTCTCTATTTCCGTCTATATTCCGTCTCTGACTATTTTCGTCTATTTCCGTCTCAATTCCGTTTCTAACCATTTCTGATTAGAAACGAAATTAAATTCCGTTGCTATTTCCGTTTCTAATTTACATTTTTTTTTGTAGTGCGACTTGCTATGTAACGACCCGAAAATTTGACTTGTGCCACGTGTCAAGTCAAGGTCGTATGTGGGATCCACTCGTCGAAATACGTATATCCGAAATCCAATTTTGGGATGATAATGCTAACTATGCGAGGAATCCGGTGAGCCGAATCGCGAACGGGGACGCGCCTCGAGTCGCGTGCCAACGTTGGACCGAAATGATACGTCTCGTGTTGCGTGTAGCGTGAGTATATGTCCTACTGGATTTACTTACCCGGGCTCGTCATTCTTATGTTTGACTGAGTGCAGAGCCGCGGACGAGTAGCAGAGGGGAGGCTTCATAGTTAGGTGATTTTTTTGAATATTTTGTATTTACTCTCCTCTGATAATATTTACTGGGTTCCACAATTAGGTTGCCTAACGCCCTGATCTTTTTGTTGAGTTATTGAATGTATTAGTTGCTTCCGCTATAAAATTGTAAAACTTGAAAAATATTAATAACTCAACTGTAAAATGTGAATTTACGTATAATGATGGATAGGAAGGCCGACTAGGCTCTCGTTGACCTTGCGAGACTGGCTCGGGGGTCCACGTGAGCTTAGGCCGGGCGGAGCCTAATTTGTGAAAAATTGGGGCCGTCACATGCTCCAACAGCAAGTCGTGACTACAAGTCACGTTTTCCTCACTACAAAAAAAAGACTTGGCAGTGACGTGGCAGTGACATGGCACGAAATGTGTTAGATTTGTAAATATTTCTTTTGGTGTGTTAATGGGATATATATTTCCATCAAATGTGTCAATCAAGCAAAAACTCCCCAAAATACTAGCATAATTGTTCCCATTTATTATTTTCAGGCTTAATGGAATGCGCAACATGAATCCAGCACCTACATCAACCTCACAATGGCCACCAGATTTGCCTTGGCACATGAGTCTCTCTATAACTCCCAAAATTCGATTTCTCTCTCTTCCAATGAGCAAAATGAGAAGAGTTTTTGATATTAGGACTTAGGCTTTCATTGAAGAACTCTCGACGGCTACACATTATTCTATTCTCTTTATCTCGACTTCTATTTTTTTATTTCGTTTTGTATTTCTCATCCATGAGACACTAATCTTATGGCTTAGGAAAGATTACAAGGGAGGTTCGACTGTTCTTATCTATGGATTTGTGAGATTTATTTATTTTAATTTCATTGTTTTTCATTAGTATTTTATTCCATTTATTATTGATTGATTAATTATGGCTAAGTTTATATTTAAACCTTGATTTAATTGCTAGTGAGTTGTACGCATCTGTCCTTATACAAGAAGACCACACAAGTGGCAATTGACCATATCAATTGATTCGCCCATTTTGGGACCGGTCGAATACCTTAAGGATCTAGGCTAAATCGAATACACTAGTTATCCGGTTGTCTAGGTGTAGTGCATTCACAAAACCTATTGTGGACATCATGTCAAACCCAATGCGCTTGAGTATAGGGTTATACGTTTGGCTAAGGAAATAGTCATTGTCGTACCTTGGCTATCGAAAATAGGAAGTGCGAGAAACCACGTACGTTACCGGGTCTATAGCTACACTAGGATATATTAATTTGCATAATTTACATAGATTGAAGACCAAATCCAATATTTTATCGAACTGAACTTGTATGTCTATACCTAAGTATTATTTTTATTTATTGGTTTCAAAACTATTTTTCCTATTAAATTTAATTCTTTCCTATTTAGATTAGTTAATTTGTTCATTTTCTAAAAACACATATTTTTCTCTTTCTTTTAAAACTTTAGAAAGAATATCAATCTCTGTGTGATCGACTCTTTATTGCTATCCACAAAATAGTTGATTTAGGAATTGTATTTCATTGACGCGTTCGGCGCGCACCAGCAAGTCAACATACATTGCAAAACATAGATATGAAAATATACAGTAGTGTTAATTGTTATATATTACAGACCAAGTTCTAGCCTTCAGGGCATCTAGAGTTTGAAAGAGAAGAAGCTTATAAGTAATCATTATAAGTAATCAAACTAGTCCTCAAATCTTATCGCCAACTAAGGAACATTAATTGTTGTGGTGCAGTTGTTGGGAATCACTAGTATGTTCCCCTTTGACTCCTTGATGATTGAAGTTGCGAAGAGTAATCCTGGACATCATATAGATTAAAATGAAAAAAAAAACAATAATATTAATATCAGTTTATCTTAGTTGATGAGCTAATATATTAATATATAAGTTATATATATATATATATATATATATATATATATTATTCTTGAAAAGAAAAACTCTATGGAAAGAATTATACATAATATCACCTTCAACATCATCAACAACATATATAACAACAAAGTCTCAATCACAAACTTGCATATATGTATCAAATATTTCCACTTATCTTAGTTTAATAGAATTGATAGTAACGTGAATTCGTCATAATTAAAGCATGCCGTGATTTTAGTTCTACCCTTGTATCATTCGATTCCTTCAATTTTCACCACGTAAGGTTTTTTAATTGAAGGAAACCCAATTAATTAATTTTTTTTTTTTTTTTTAAATTTCTATTTTTCTTAGGAAAACGATTTGCTTACATACCTTTAATTAACACCTTCATTTTAATATTCCATCATGTGTGCACAAGTACTATTGTGCAAAGGACTCAACTTTACAACAAAAAAGAAACTCAAATAACCGTATATATATATATGTGTGTGTGTCAAAGGTAGTTGTCTTCTGAAAAAAAAAAAAAAAAAAAAAGCACGTACGTGTCGAAAGTGGGTTATTAATTAACTTAGTATTTTCCTAACTATTTTCATATTTTCAAATTAAAAATTAAATGCTACAGTTACTATGTGAACACGCGCTTGCTTAATGTAGCAATGCTTTAGAGCGAGCTCACGCGTCTTGAGGTGCATGACACTCTACCACATAAGCAAGTGTGATTAATGTTAGGTGAATGTATTACCGCATATCCACCAAAGTATTTATGCATATCCATTGTAGAATTACCCTATATATATAATTAAATGTAACAGCTTCCATCCACGATCAAGTATTTTTCCATTCAATCAAATTAAACAAATAATATACATTAAGCAAATAACAAAGTTTTCATATATACCTGCATTAGTTGAAATACATGCCTCCTTACATCATTGGCCATCTCGTCACCGACCCGGGAAGATGTCCAGCAAGAATTAGAGAGTAATTTGATGAATAACACGTGCAACACTTTCTCTGGAGTCAGTTTTTCCCTCGTAATAACCAAGGTTTGGCTTCCTTGACCCTCAACACCGGGAAGTTCAATAGTGAGTGGGAAAGCAATAATTAGACTAGCGATATGGGCAGCAACACGCGCAACGTCAATTCCTCTTGTAATGAAGTCTCGGCTTCCGCTTCCTTGCTCATCCTCATCAGTAACTCCAACAGTGGATGGCGAAGCAGTAATTAGAGCACCAATACCATGCGCAATACGTAAAGCAAATTCTCTCATGTAATCATCAGTTAATGTTTCTCTTGTAATGAAGGCTTGGCTTCCCTGCTCCTCATCACTGGCAAGTGCAATGGCGAGAGGTAAATGAAGAATTAGAGCAGCAAGACGAGCGGCAACACCAAAAACAACGCCTCGGTTGTAATCATCATTAAATGTTTCCATTGAAATGAAGGTTTGGCTTCCTTGCTCATCACCGGTGACTCCAGTAGTGAGTGGGGGAGCAATAATATTAATTAGACGAGCAATAGAAGCAGCAATAATAACTCTGTTGTTGTCATCACTTAAAATGATGGTTTGGTTTCCCTGCTCCTCACCGGGGATTCCAATGGTGAGATATGAAGCATTAAATAGAGCTAGGATACCAGCGGCAATACGATGAGCAATTTCACTGCCGTAATCATCAGTTATGGTTTGGGTCTGGCGGCCCGACTCACCACTGGCAACTTCAATAATGTGATCAAGTAGTAGAGCCGTAGCTCCGTAAGGTCCAGCAACAACGTCAACTTGGCTGGGGACACCAGTTGCTTCCCTTGTAATGAAGCTGATGATATTAGTTTCTGACCACTGAACCCTTGCATCAATCAAATTAAGTCTGCAGAGGAACTTCAAACACGTCGTGGCCCTCTCTAAAAAATCTTGATTGGAGCTTTCAACAATATATTTGAAGATAACATCCGGAAGCCGATTAAGAAATCGATGCAACAGACAAAGGAATATCTCTTCTATGCTCCTGTATTGCGCATCCAAGGTCTCATTTTCTTGTATGTGGAGGACATCGACAATGCTAGTCTTTCGCTGAAAGGAACTTGTGCCTTCTGTTCTAAGAATACGACCAAGGTGGTAGTTCAATTTGCTCCTCCATCTAGTCGAGCATCTTTGGAAGTAATGATTGCCAGTTTTCCTGCGCATCCAGTAATCTCTACCAATCCACATCATATCATCATGGACGTAATCTTTGGTCACTGCAGGGTTCTCACCAATGAAATAAAGAACGTCAAATACTTCATCAAATGTAGCTTCCGATGAAACAATAAAACAAGTAGCACAAAGAATACCCATTGTTGGATAATGTCCAAACTTGCAACTCAGAAGTTCCGGGACATTCAATTTGCCAAGAAGAACAAGTTTCATATCCTGATCAAGACCTGGCTGGTCGTCCCTAGATTGACAATATTTTACAAAGTCCTTGGTACCGTCAATATTAGCATCCAACCATGTATCGATATCAGCGTTAGGAGACCACATGATGCATAATGTTAAAAGCATTAAAACCATGATCACAACATGTTCGACCACAAATTTGAAGATTAAGCCCGTGCCGATTTGCATGCATATATTGACAATAACAGTAATGACAATGAGGGTCAAGGAGGCAAGGTTTGGTATGCGTTCGGAGGCAGTCATTTTTCCAACCGAAGGAATGAAAAGAACCATGAAAATGAATAACAAGGAAGTTCCATAGATCTTAGCAAGCTGGTCCTGCCCATCGGGCATGGGCGTTGTGAGATCAACAGGGATTTTGGTAACCACTCCAACAACAGTCAGAGTAAACGAGTTCATTGTGAAAAACCGACAAGGAACCCAAAACAATCTACTGCGAAATGCATTAACCAAATCACCAACAATGAGTGAAAGACATACCAAGGTAGCTCCAGCAATGTATAATCCAATCACTGGCACTGGAGCAGAGTAGTTGGCGCCTTCTTCATCTTGGGTTCCATTGAAACAAGAACAGGCTTGCCCGTTTTCCATTGATCAATGAAGCACTTCTTTGGTCAGTCGACTCTTGTGTGCAACATTCTTAGCCAATCTTGCATTTTGATCGTAAACTTCATTCCCTCTTTTTGTTTTTCCACACATGGTACAAATGTTTTCACGCGGTGTGCGTCAAAAGGACTTGCTAACGACAAAATTGAAGGAAAAGGTAACCCCCGCACCACGATGAACACTTTAATTATTGAGAAGTGATACAACGACAATATCATATCACACCACAAGGCATGTTGACATACAAAAATCATTCATATACGCTTCGGAATGTGTGTATATACAAATCTCGATGCATAAGAGGGGGTCGAGGTCATATGAAAAATGTGTTTTGTGATGTGATATTATTGTTATTATTCTAATAATTTCCTAAATTAGTTAGTAGGACACCACGTGAAAAATGTGCACCTTCAAATAAATAGTATACAATCAAAATCAAGCATTCAATTTTATGAGATGCTAGAATAACCTACTTTGGACATCCACTTTGGGCACTTGATGGGTCCAAATAGGTGTCTAGTCGTGCGATACACATAGAGGTATGCGCGTAACACCTCGAGATGTGCGGAGATGTGCACCCACACTTCTCAAAGTGTATGACATATGAAGGGATACTCACTAAATACCCAAGTGAATGTCCAAAGTAGCCTAAAAAAGCATTTTTCTTCAATTTTTGTAGGCATCTAATAGGTTGAAGTGGCAACCCGATATGACATACATACTCCATCGCCTGCACCCCCTTCAACAACTCCTTGAGGGTGCTAACATCCCCCAAAGAAGCCAAATTGCGCATCCATACATCAAAAATATATATCAACAAAAATTCAAAAGAGAAGGAAAAAATGTGAAACTCAAAATTAGCCCAAAAATTTATATATCCACCGAAAGTTGTAATGTATTACAAAAGCTCCATAAATTTGGAAGTATACACAAAAACCAACCACACCTATCGTTCAACAAGCAAAAAAAAAGAACACTCACAAAAGGTCCAAAATTTGGAAGTATACACAAAAAGGACTTCATTTAATAAGTAAAACGCAGCTTTGAAGCATTTCGAATCTCCATCCGAGGGCAACAACCGGTGAGTATGCACACTGAAAGAAGTAGGCAAAGGAGAGATTAATTAGTTTGAGGTACTGCAGTTAGCGCGCTAATTCCAAAGTATTAGCGCGCTAATTAGCCACTTGCGAGATATTTTTCCATTTTGGAAATCAAGCTTTAAATTTGTAATTTTTGATTTCTGGCTTCCTAACACGGCTATAAACGGTCATATGGGAATTTCCTATCATGATAAAACCACCACAAACTTGGTTTTAACATAAGGAAGACAAAACACATTCAAAAGCTCGCAAGATCTACAAAGAGAAGAATGGCATAAGTGCAAGAATGCTAAAAGGGAAAAGAGGAAAGTTAAGCACAAACCTATCATGTAAGTATGATTCTAGAACTCATCCTCTCACCCAATCTAAACTCTTGTGTGCTCCAAAGGCGACAAGCCATGTGTTCCTACTCAAAAAAAAAAAAAAAACAACCAGTGGGGTTCAAGAAAAGCATTGAAGAACATAAAAAAACCATACAATGTTGAATAAGAATGCTTCCAAAAAAAAAACATGATCATCAAGCAAATGCAGTCACAGACTGAAGTTGGTGTCAATGTTGCTATTTTCCTACGCATAGGAGATGGCGAACAATGTTTCTATAAGTTGGACCTATCATGTAAGTTGAGTTGTAAAACATGTATAACATGTTTTATAAGGGATGGTTACGTCCTGGCCGAGTTTAAGGGTCGCTAACACAAAGGGATAAATTAATTAGTTTGAGGTCCCTGCAGTTAGCGCGCTATTTCAAGTATTAGCGCGCTAATTAGCCACTGCCAGGGATTTTTGACTTTTGGAAATCAAGCTTTCAATTTGAATTTTTGATTTCCTGGATTCCTAGAACGGCTATAACCGGTCATATTGGAATTCCTATCACATAAAACCACCAATAACTTGGTTTTAACATAAGGAAGAAGAAACACATTCCAAAATTCAAGATCTACAAAAAGAAGAAATTTGATTTTTTAGAAGGAGCAATAGGAGATCACTATAAAACCACCAAAAACTTGGTTTTAACTATAATATACTAGTGTTTGAAACAAAGTAAACCACCAACAATAAACTCATTCAAGTAACTTAAAAAGTCTACACGACAAACTATTGAAAGGAAGTGATTCGATCGCTAATTAAAATAGAATAGCCAAGAGAAGATTCACCTCGATAAGCACCTAAGCCCACGCCCCCAAAGCCTCCATAACCCCCACCAAGCTCACCGCCTCCACTATACCCACCACGCCTACCTCCAGACACACGGAGTCCTATAAGGACCAAAATCACCACCACCAAAAAAAATGAGTTTAACATGCAAATGAAACAAATCGTCTACAACATGCTCATCGTCAAAAGCAATGAACCCATTCCCTCGAGAACGATAGGAAAAACTAAAACCCGCCTTTCCGAAAACAGGAAAAATAAAAGTAAAGGAACTTCATCATCAGAACCTTCTACTACATCAGGCTTCAACAAACCCGCCTTTCGACGCCCAGTTGATGCATAAGTTATCATGGATTTTATTTTTAATACATTATCCTCCCCAAAATAAATTTTTTTACCTCAGTTTAAGTAAAATATACTATAAGTAGCGAATGTTAGCAGAATTAATCCATGGGAGAAGAAAACATCTTTGTTTGTTGTGTGCAAATCTTATGCGTTGCGGAGTTCTCTCGAGTGCTATGATGAAGAAAGTGGTAGAATCGACAGGAGCAACATCTTCATGCCATAGCAAATGAATTTGGGAAATCGATAAAGGGTCCTTTTAGGTCATCGTATGTTGAGAACATGTAGGCTATTCTTCTTCTACGGACATGCCATAATAGAAGAAGAAGAGCCTACATGTGCCGAACACTGATGACCGAAAAACGACCCTTTATCGACTTCCCAAATTCATTTGCTATTGCATGAAGATGTCGCTCCCTGTCGATTCTACCACTTTCTTCATCATAGCACTCGAGAGAACCTGCAACGGCATAAGATTTGCACGCAATGCGACCCAATGTATGTATTCTTCTCCCATGGATTAATTCTCGCTAACATTCGCTACTTATAGTATATTTTACTTCAAAACAAAAAAAAAGAATTGGGGGAGCAAAAGCGAAAAAAAATAAAATCCACGATAGGGAGCGGAACATCGACCTAAAAATGCACAAAAAGAAGTGTGAATCATAAAGTAATTCGATGAATTTCTAAAGTTGTCTACACCGTAAAACTTTTAATCTAAGCATTTGAAACAAACAACAAGTGAAGTACCTATGTATCACCAACCCGCTCATCTCTCGAGAGCCACGCTTACGTCTCACGCCCAACATTGTCCCCTTGTTGGGGTGGATCGACCGGATCTATTTGCGGCGGTGTTGCTTGGTCATGAGGTGGCGGTGGTGGTGGCGGTGGTGGTGGTTGGTGCTCGGCTAGGTCTATTTCGTCCATGTCCATCCCAAGACGCCGTTGCATGAAGTGCATAACCTTTCGTAGTTGCTCCGCAACGACATCGAACTCTCGCCCGCGGCACCACATCCCGGCGTCTGCGACGTGCTAGCACCGGGAGTTCCGTATCTCCTCTTCTTTCTCCCTACGGACCCGAGTCCGTAGACACGTCCTTTGGAAGACTCACCCGCCACATTGAGGTACACCGCCTCATCATCCACCGATTGCTCCGGTGTAGCACTGGGTCGCCTCGACGCGTCGCTCTGGAGCCTTTCCGCATATATGCACAACAAACAAAGTACATGATATGGGGTAAGTGATAGACTTAATAATATTTTACATTTCATTTCTATACTTACATAGAACCGCTCTACGATCTAGTATCGATGAATGTCGTCTGTCGTGATTAACGGTGTGGAGATGCAAGTACAAATCATTCACCGACGGTGGCGTCTCGGATGAATCGGCTGCGTGCGGGACCAAGCATAGTGAACAAGAGTATAAATGTACAAAATATCCTAGATGTTAATAAATACTAACCAATCTTTCTTGGGTAGTCGCAAATGACACGGAACCACCACCGTGCTTCGAGGGTCCGGCCCCGGGGCCTTCGACCTCGGTGTTCCTATTCTCCGTCGCTTGCCTAGACCTAGCCTGGAAGTCCTCGCTCTCCCGATCTTGCAAGTATCTCCTCCATGCCTCATCTCGTAACATAAACCGTCGCACCCGATTCTTCTTCAACTTGTGCATCAACGCGGTGTACCTTGTGCTCGCAAGACTCGTCGTACGCCGCTCGCACGAGATCCTCGGGAAGCGCATCATCCCATCTAAAAAATATCTACAAATTGGCGATTGCTATTGTTAGCACTTATTTGAGAAAATAGTATAAATCATAAGGCACATGGTAGTTTTGTTTACCTTCCATTGTCATGATATTGGTCTTTATGATGAGGCGATGCAGACTTCCAACAATACCCTTCAGAATCATCCATCGTTTAAAAACTTTTGTCATCCTCCGTGCACAAAAGTGCGAAGGATGCAACTCCCTGTGTTTCATGAACATGCATATTCGACAAAACTACTTATTCAATATTTGACATCCATATTGAAATTGACATATAAAAGTTAAACGCAAACTTACGTATCATTGGCAATCGAGTGATAGGGATCCCCGCACGCGAGCCTCCCTCCATCCCCTGGCCTCGAGGTGGCCGCGGAGGGCCCTGTCACCTCCAACCCCCGCTCTTACGTCTTCTGTCGGGATCTTTGCGGTGATGCCGTGGGTGGGGTGCGAGCCTCGTGGGTAAAGGAGTCATTGATGTCGGAGAAGGTGTGGGGAAGTGTGTAGTAGGCATAGTCCTTGATGACGAAGAAGATGGTACGAGACGACCCCGACGGTATGGAAGGGGAAGGTGACGCGGCGCCGTATCGTGCTCGAGAGACCGAGAAGTCGGAATCGATGATGGAGGTATCGAACCACGACCTCCACCGCCACGATGGCCTCCTAATGGCAAACCTCGACATCCCCTACGACCACGTCCGGCCATGATACCTAATTAACAATATTCACGAGTAAAAGATCGAGAAAAAAGGGCATAAGAAAAAAAGAAGAAATTCGGTCTATATTATTGGACTTAATAAGAACAAAATCCATGCAAATAAAAGTAACTACATTATTGGTCGTTGACATATCATATACAAACTTTATTCGCTATCATCCGTTTCAAATTCACTCTCGTGAGTAGAAGGTGATGATTCTTCTTTCGATTCATCTCCACTATAAACTTCATCGCTTGGACTCGCTTCAACAATAAATCGAGTCCCGATCGGAACATCCAGATTGTTGATATCGGCGTCGCATCATCGACTACGCACGTGGTGGGCATCCCATCTTGGAAAGCAATATCTGCCGAGCCCTGGTCATTATCGTCTTTGCTAGTTTCCTCGTCGTAATTTTGGTGACAAACAACAAGCGCTAGCCATTCTTGTCGATCGTTCCGCATAGAAGGGTACGAAAGGTAGTAGACTTGAGTGGCTTGCATTGCCAGTACAAATGGCTCGTAGTTGTTATATCGTCGACTTCGTTGAACCTCTACCAATTGAAGTGTTGGGTGAGTCCTCACACCATGATTCGGTGTAGGGTCATACCATTCGCACTTAAACAAGACCACACGTTTGAGGCCGGTATACTCAATCTCCACAACCTCTTGCAGTACTCCATAATAGTTATGGGAAACATCAGCGTAGTTTGAACCCTTCACCAAAACACCGCTGCTCTGCGTCGATCTATTAACGTCATATGTTGCGGAGTGGAACTTATACCCATTAACAAGGTAACCAGGGTAGACAGTACATGATCGACTAGGACCAACAGAAAGATCAACGAGCGTCTCGTCAACTATAGAATTCCGAGCCTATTCGACAAAATTAGAGATGCAATATGACACATTAGTTATGGGAGAAACATTTGAATCTATAACGTACAAAAGTAATGCCCTTACATATGTTTGAAACCAAATGGGGAAGTTGTGCTCTAGACTACTATCAACTTGCGACTCCCCCATTGCTTGAGTGATTTCATCGACGAATATCCTAGAAGAAACGAACGTGTAAGTCGGATGTATTAATAATGTATGAACAATGAATGTACTGCATTAATGAAAGAAATTGATGGACATACTGAACGTAAGGAGCGATCTCTGGACAATTGAGCAGTATGTACGAATGAGCGGCATTATACTCTTCTCGTTAAGTACCGCTCCTTCGACTTGCCCATGGGTCGACCGGGATAAGTGAAAATTGAGAAATTGCCAACGAAGTTCGGTGTGGGCCCGATATCGCCATCGTCGTTACGTGGCACTTTGTCATGCAACGTAAAGACGTGATCTTCGAAGTAGTAAGAACAAAAGGATGTGACCTCTTCGACCAAATAAGCATTACACATGGAGCCCTCAACCTTTGCTTTGTTTCGCACATTGTTCTTCAAATGTTTAAGGTACCTATATGAATGTTATAGGAAATGTTGATATAAAACCTATTGAATGGGAAAATAATATCAAGGGCTCAAGATAGTACCTCTCAAATGGATACATCCATCGAAATTGAACGGGACCGCCGGACGGGCCTCGTAGGCCAAGTGGATTGGTAGGTATTCCATAGAGTCAAATAAGCTTGGAGGGAAAATTTTTTCCAACTTGCAAATGATTTTTGGAATTTCGAGACTCTAAGACCTCCATATCTTGGATACTTACACATTTCGCGATAAGGGACCGGAAAAATAGGCTTAATTCGCTAATTGCAACCCAAACCGGGTTTGGGAGAAGTTCTACGAATGCAATTGGTATCAACCGTTGCATGAATATATGACAATCATGGCTCTTCATGCCGAACATTCGCGATTTCTTTGGATCTACACATCGACCAAGATTCGATGCGTAACCATCAGGAAAACGCAACTTTTCAACCCACTCGCACAATTTTTGTCTTCTTGATGTATCAAGAGCATAGCACCCAAGGACGTAAGTATTTGTCGCCGAATCAATGTGTTGAGAAGGTCGGTGACAATATTCACGAATATCTTGCCTCGATTTTGCATTGTCCTTACTCTTGCCCGGTACACACATAATAGTGTTGAAAATGTTGTCAAAAACATTTTTCTCGATGTGCATGACATCTAAGTTGTGGCGGATCAAGTTTGTCTTCCAATACGGCAAGTCCCAGAATATGCTCTTCTTCCTCCATCCCGAATTCTTAGCTATCCGCCCATTCACGATTCGGCGCCGATTTCGTCACCTTCATCAAGCCTAACGATTCAATTTCGCCAAAATTTCTTCACCAGACCGCAAAGCGGCGGATCATCGATTATGACCATTTTGCCTCTAATGAAATTTTTTTGTCTTTCCTTAATGGTGATGACTTCTCCAAGAAACGACGATGACAGTCAAACCACGATGTCTTACCTCCATTTCGCAATTGAAATGCATTTGTATCCTCCATACAATATGGACAAGCGTACTTTACCGTGTGTGCTCCAACCGGACAACATGCTATATGCGGGGAAATCACTAACGATCCATAAAAGGGCAACTCGCATGACAAAATTTGTCTTGGTGGAAACGTCGTATGTAACCACCCCAATGTTCCATAAATCTTGCAACTCTTTCACAAGCGGTGAAGGAACACGTCGATTTTCTCGCTTTGGGCTGGTCGGTCCGGGAACGATAACCGTTAAGAACATAAACTCGATTTCATGCACATCGACGGTGGAAGGTTGTAAGGAGTCAAAATCACGGGCCACGAAGAGTACGATTTCCGGAAATCCCAAATACTTGAAAACCATCGGTGCACAATCCTAAACGAACATTCCGAACCTCGGCGGCAAAGTCTTTATTGACGTCATTAAAATGTCTCCAAGCAATCGAATCAGAACGGTGTTGCATAACATCTTCAGGCGATGAATGATCTCCATGCCATCGCATATGTTTTGCGGTTGACTCGAGACGCATACAATCGTTGCAACCGAGGGCCCAAAGGGAAGTAGTACATTCTTTTGCAAGGGCGGTTTTTGTGTTCCGACCACGACCTCGTCGATGTGCAACGTATCGTGATTTCCCACAAAATTTACATGACGTCAACTCAGAGTCCACTCCCCAATAAATCATACATTGGTCCTCACAACAATCTATTTTCTCAACAGGTAGACCTAGACCTCGCATTAGTCTTTTAGTGGCATAAAAATTCTCAACCATTGAGTTGTCATTTGGCAAACAATCCTTCATGAGTTTAATGATTTCATTATACCCTCGTTCGGATATATGATGTTCGGACTTGATCGCAAGTAATCTTGCCATTGCGGACAACGTTGTCATGGTTTCGCAACCAGGCCACAATTGTTCCCTACTTGCATCAATCATGTCATATAGTTGGCGTGCTTGGGGGTTTGGTGATTCTTCCACGACATTCCAATTGAAACTTGGACTGCCACGTTGTGTAGCATCTCGCGGTAAGGTGTCGGATCGTAGCCTCGAACATCGAGCATCATCAATATGGCAATCCATTGCGTGAAAATTTTGCGGCCCTTCATCTCCGTTCTCACCATGTTCGTACCAACTGTGATATCCCCGGACAAATCCATACCTACATAGGTGGTGCTCAACCGTTTCGACGTCAGTACGGAACAAGTCGACATTTCTTAAAATTGCACGGACATCTAATCTTAGTTCACTTTGGTATGTAGGACAATGTTGTTTTGCAAATGATATAAATTCTTTAACCTTCGCCGCGAATTCAATTCGAACATAACCGTTGTCGAGCCGGTTGTACATCCGATCTCTGTTTGTAGACGACATTCCTAGTCGAACGTAACCCTTGTCGAGCGGTTGTCTATTCAAGTAATGAAATAATAATGATTAAGATGATAAGAAGCCTCCAAAATGGAGAATATTGTAAATCGAAAATGCGATCTACACCATCTAAAGAGAACAAATTGATAGCTAAGTGAAAGAACGAGGTTCGCACATTAATGAGTCATCACAATCTAAAGAGAAGGAATTGATTGAGTTATGTTCTTTATGTAAGAAGCTTGGGCATTATCAAAAGGATTGTTGTAAATGACTCATAATAAACATGTATAACATGTTTAATAAGGGTTGGTTAGGCCCTGGACGAGTTTAAGGGTCGCTAACACAAAGGAGAAAAACCTTTTTTTGAGTTGCTGCGATTAGCGCGCTAATTCCGTATTAGCGCGCTAATTAGCCTCTGCCAGATATTTTTGACTTTTGGAAATCAAGCTTCACATTTGAATTTTTGATTTCCTGGATTCCTAACACGGCTATAAACGGTCATATTGGAAATCCTATAATTATAAAACCACCACAAACTTGGTTGTAACATAAGGGAGAAGAAACACATTTCAAAATTCAAGATCTACAAAGAGAAGAAATTTGATTTTTAGAAGGAGCAATAGGAGATCTTTGTGGCTGTTGTTAAGTCCTCAAATCCAGCACCTTTGAGGCTTTCAAAGGAATATAAGAGTCTACACCATCTAAAGAGAACAAATTGATAGCTAAGTGAAAGAACGAGGTTCCCACATTAAACTCATGAATAGAGAATAAATTGACAAAGTTAGGAAGTCATTAATGAGTCATCACAATCTAAAGAGAAGGAATTGATTGAGTTATGTTCTTTATGTAAGAAGCTTGGGCATTATCAAAAGGATTGTTGTAAATGACTCATAATAAACATGTATACCATGTTTAATAAGGGTTGGTTAGGCCCTGGACGAGTTTAAGGGTCGCTAACACAAAGGGAGAAAAAACCTTTTTTTTGAGTTGCCTGCAGTTAGCGCGAGAATTCCAGTATTAGCGCGCTAATTAGCCTCTGCCAGATATTTTTGACTTTTGGAAATCAAGTTTCACATTTGAATTTTTGATTTCCTGGATTCCTAACACGGCTATAAACGGTCATATTGGAAATCCTATAATTATAAAACCACCACAAACTTGGTTGTAACATAAGGGAGAAGAAACACATTTCAAAATTCAAGATCTACAAAGAGAAGAAATTTGATTTTTTAGAAGGAGCAATAGGAGATCTTTGTGGCCATTTGTTGTTAAGTCCTCAAATCCAGCACCTTTGAGGCTTTCAAAGGAATATAAGAGTCTACACCATCTAAAGAGAACAAATTGATAGCTAAGTGAAAGAACGAGGTTCCCACATTAAACTCATGAATAGAGAATAAATTGACAAAGTTAGGAAGTCATTAATGAGTCATCGCAATCTAAAGAGAAGGAATTGATTGAGTTATGTTCTTTATGTAAGAAGCTTGGGCATTATCAAAAGGATTGTTGTAAATGACTCATAATAAACATGTATAACATGTTTTATAAGGGTTGGTTAGGCCCTGGACGAGTTTAAGGGTCACTAACACAAAGGGAGAAAAAACTTTTTTTGAGTTCCCCTAGAGTTAGCGCGCTAATTCCAAAGTATTAGCGCGCTAATTACCCTCTCGCGAGATATTTTTGACTTTTGGAAATCAAGCTTCACATTTGAATTTTTGATTTCTGGATTCCTAACACGGCTATAAACGGTCATATTGGAAATCCTATCATGATAAAACCACCACAAACTTGGTTGTAACATAAGGGAGAAGAAACACATTTCAAAATTCAAGATCTACAAAGAGAAGAAATTTGATTTTTTAGAAGGAGCAATAGGAAATCCTATCATGATAAATCCTATCATGATAAAACCACCTCAACTTTGCAATGCTAACAAGTATTACGACTTTAATATTCCTGGATGCCGCATATAATGTACGTAGGAACACCTAACACCCCAAATATTTATTGATAGATGGAAATACATAAGGCACATGGTTAATTTAAATTGGAAAGTCTTTCAAGATAAAATAGCTTCTTGCCTTCAACTCCGATGTTTACTAGAAAATCATCCATCAAATGAACCATAGCGGAAACTTAAATAATTCTCATGTCACCCGACGGATTATTCCATAAATTTGCGAGAATTAGATAAACAAGGGGACTAGAACGCCAACCCGAGACGCAAATTTTTCGCAATATAATGACCAAGCGGTTCGGGACTTCCTCAAAACCGACAAAAGGTGAATGATCTCTATGAAAGCTCAAGAGCTCTTGATCATGAGTGTTACTGCATTATAATGAACATTAAAAAACAAATAAGAAATGAAGATTGTAGTAAGACTCCAAAACAAAAAATTCCTTGCTAACCCGATCCGAATCGAGAGACCGAGAGAGCGAGAGATCTCGGCGATGACGGAGACGCGCGCGACGAGACGGAGAGACCGGAGAGACGGCAAGACCGAGAGACGGGAGAGCACCAGAGACCAGACGGCGAAACGAAGACCACGGGAACAGACGTCCAGAGCGAGCACCGGAGCGACCGGCTCGCACGGCCGGACGGAGAGACGAGACGATCGAACGGGATGGACGTGCTGGGGACGAGACGATCGACCGGCGCGACGAGACGGAGAGACGGATTTAGGTTTTTGGGGTTTTTTCGTGGGAATGATTTGGGGATTTCGTGTTTTGTTGCATGGGGGGGTGGGGTGCGGGGGAAGGAGAAGACGCTATTTGCCAGATCGGAAAAAATACAAATCTCGAGGAATGATGAACGGCCATAAGAAATGAAGAATTTGGCGGGAATGGTGGCGCCCAAAAGTAATTGCCAAGGATAAAAAGAAAATGAAAATGTTGTCATGCCTCCACTATGACAACAACACAAAGTTGAGTCATCACTGTCACCGTTGATTGTCAACTTTTTCTCGCTTTTTTTGTTTATTTATAATGTGTTTGTTTTGTGTGATCGTACCAACTGACTGTTAATGCGGACTCAAAAAAACAAACCTTCAAGATGATGATCAATCTCCTGGACCATCTGATCAATGCTCGCCGTGCATCTACACACCAAAAACACCAAATCAAAGAATTGGAATTATATTTCTCATTGATGATTGATCAATATATACACGATAGTCACTGAACTCTTGAATACAAGATAAACACCAGAAATACTTGCTAACTATGAGAATACTAACTTGCTAGTAATGAGGAGATAAGATAGGAATGACAGCAACTCATATAATGAGTATATATATATATCCTAAGATCAGTAACTAACTGCTTAACATCAGAGATAAACACTTCAACACTCCCCCTCAAGCTAAACAGCATAAATGTTTATGAGGTTGAGCTTGCTGCATAGGGACTGGAATAGTATCTTCGGAAGTGCCTTTGTGAGGATGTCAGCTACTTGATGCTTAGAAGGAACATAGTGTAGATTTATTAGATTGCTATCAACCTTCTCACTGATGAAATGACGATCCACCTCAATATGTTTTGTGCGATCATGATGGACAGGGTTAACTGCAATACTCAGGGCTGCTTCATTATCAGATAAGAGATGAACAAGATCATTACTTGGTATATTGAGACAGTGTAGGACTCTTTTTAACCAGAGACCTTCACAGATTCCATGAGCTAGAGCTCGATATTCTGCTTCTGCACTACTCCGTGAAACAACTGATTGTTTCTTGCTCCTCCAAGTAACCAAATTACCCCAAACAAATGAACAATATCCTGATGTAGATCGTCTATCTGTTTGAGATCCAGCATAATCAGAGTCAGTGTATACATCCACACTTCTACTCTGATTTTTCGTGAAGAACAATCCCTTCCCTGGACTTCCCTTGAGATATCGCAGAATTCGAAATACAGCTTCCATATGAGATTCCTTGGGATGACTCATGAACCTGCTGACTAAACATACAGCAAAACCAATATCTGGTCTGGTATTTGCTAAGTAAATCAACTTCCCTACGAGCCGTTGATAACGTCCTTTGTCCACATCAGCTTCCTCTTCCTTAGCATCGAGTTTTAAATTTGGCTCCATTGGTGTCTCTGATGGTTTGCACCTAAGCATTCCGGTCTCTTCCAAGAGATCCAAGTATACTTACGTTGAGACACTGAGATTCCTTTATAAGATCGTGAGACTTCCATTCCCAAAAAGTACTTTAGCTGTTCAAGGTCTTTAACTTCAAATTCCATGGCTAATAATTGTTTCAACTTGATAATCTCTCTTTCATTGTCACCAGTTATCACAATATCATCAACATATACACTTAGGATTGTGATCTTTCCATCAGTGTCATGTTTGGAAAATAAGGTATGATCAGCTTGACTTTGAGAATAACCAATCCTTCTTAAAACAGTGGAGAACCGACTGAACCAAGCTCGAGGACTTTGTTTTAATCCATACAAAGATTTCTTCGGCTTGCAGACTTTCCCTTTTGAGTGCTGATCCTCAAAACCAGGGGGAATATCCATGTAAACTTCTTCTGAGAGATCTCCATTTAGGAATGCATTCTTCACATCAAGTTGATGAAGTGGCCAGTCTAAGTTTGCAGCTAGTGAAAGTAGTACTCGAATTGTGTTCTGCTTGGCAACTGGAGCAAAGGTCTCCTGGTAGTCGATTCCATAAGTCTGAGTATATCCTCTAGCTACTAACCGAGTCTTTAGTCTCTCAACTGAACCATCTGCATTGTGCTTCACATTGAACAACCATTTACATCCAACTGTTCTTTTCCCAGGTGGTAGAGTGGCGATCTCCCAAGTATTGCTCTTTTCCAAAGCCCTGATCTCCTCATAAGTTGCCTTCTTCCACTCTGGTGATGCTAGAGCTTCCTGAACTGTTCTAGGGATGCTGATTTTATCAATGTTAGACACATAAGCTCTGTATTGTGAGGAAAGTTTGCCATAGTAGATAAAATCTTTCATCTGATATGGTATATGAGTTCTCTCAGATCTTCTCAATGCATTAGGCATCTCACTAACAGGTAGATTCTCATTATTTTAAGAGACATTTGAATCAGACATACCTTGTTCATTTGACAGTGGAGTTGAGGCAGATGATTGACAGTCTTGAGGTTGAGTCTGTGATGTATCTGGTGTCTGAGAGGGATCTGGTGATGTTGATTGTAAAGTACTTATATGATCATGTTGGATATTTGTAGGAAAGTATGTAACACTAGTGTTCTCCCCCTCACATAGATATTGATTTTGAGATTCTAACAGTGAGTTCTCCCCCTGAATCGAAGAATTAGGATAGAAAGGCTTGTTTTCAATAAATGTAACATCCATAGTGTGAAAAAATTTTCGCAAGGATGGGGAATAACATTTATATCCTTTCTTAGTTGGAGAATAGCCTATAAATATGCATTTTAAGGATCGAGGAACTAACTTACTTTGATCATAAAGATGGACAAATGCAGTGCAACCAAATAGTTTGGGAGGGATGTTTGAAAGAAGTTGTGTTTGAGGAAAACTGTGTAACAGAGTTTGGCAAGGTGTTGCAAAATTCAATACTCGGGAAGGTAATCGATTGATGAGATAGGCTGCAGTGAGGACTGCTTCACCCCAATATTGTTGTGGAACATGTGTGGTGAACATGAGTGAACGAGCAACTTCAAGTAGGTGTCTGTTTTTCCTTTCAGAGATTCCATTTTGTTGTGGTGTTTTGACACATGAGCTAGTGTGTACAATGCCATAAGAGTTGAAGTAATCACCTAATATGGAGTTAAAATATTCACGTCCATTATCAGAGTGAAAAATTTGTATATTGGTTTGGAATTGAGTTTGAATCATGACATGGAACTGTTTTACAAGGTTACAAGCCTCTGATTTATGTTTCATAAGGAAGACCCAAGTGAGCCTAGTGTGATCGTCCACAAACAAGAGAAACCATTTAGCATTTGTAATAGTTGAGGTGTTTGAAGGACCCCAAATATCACTATGAATCAATGTAAATGGTTTAGATGCTTTATAAGGACTCGGCACATATGAATTTCGAGTATGTTTAGACAATTGACACACATCACAATTCAAGGAATGTAAATCTTTATTTTTAAATAAGGAAGGAAACAGTTTAGAGAGATACATGAAGTTAGGATGACCAAGTTGAGAATGTAACAACATGATTTCTCTATCTAACTTATTGAATTGTGAGACCAGCAAGGAATGTGAATGAGATGAATGTTGGAGTAGATACAAGCCAGACTTTAATTCAGCACTGCCAATCATCTTCCCCGAGTCCCTGTCCTGAAAAACACAAGAATGCTCTGTGAATTGAGTGAGGCAATTCAAATCTCTATTTAGCTTACAAACAGACAGTAAATTGCAATCCAACTTGGGAACATAGAGTACAGATTTGAGTTGTAGAGTGGAAGAGATGTTCACTGTTCCAATGCCTACAACAGATGAGATTGAACCATCTGCTATAATGACTGAGATCGACTTGGTACATGGTGAGTAGGAGGCAAACAAATCACGATTACCAGTCATATGATCAGTGGCTCCTGAGTCTACAATCCAAGAGGAAGTGCAGGCCATTTGAGATAGAAAATCCCGAGGGAAAGTACCTCCTTTGATAGTGAGAGCATTTCCATTGGAAGGAGAACTTTGAGAAGGTTGTTGAGACTGGGTGATCATACTTTGTAGGAGCTCTAATTGTTCCTTGCTGAACAGTGGAGCAGAGACGAGATTTCCCCGAGATTCTTGATCAGATGAGGCTTTTCGAGGCTTCCAATCAGATGGTTTCCCATGGATTTGCTAGCAAGAGTCACGAGTGTGTCCTGGTTTGTTGCAGTGATCGCAGTAAGGTCGTTTACTTTGCCTCCTAGTAGTAGAGACTTTAGCGACATGATTGTCCTTTGGAAATGGAGAGTGCAGAGCCATCAGAAATTGCACTTGGTGTGGTAGAATCTCCCAACATGATCTTTCGCCGACTCTCTTCGTATCGAATCACTGAGAAGGCCTCCCTGATTGAAGGCAATGGCTTGGTGCTAAGGACTTTACCCTGAGCTTCATCAAGGTCTTTGTTGAGTCCAGACAAGAATTTGAATACCCTCTTAGTCTCGACAATGGATCGGTAGAGTTTTCCATCCTCCGGACACTTCCATTTGTGATTGTCTATACGATCAATTTTCTGCCAATGTCGGGTGAGCAAGCTATAAAATTGTGTGACTGAGAGATCACCTTGTTTGAGTTCATGAAGAACACTTTCAGTTTCAAAGATCTCTGA
The DNA here is from genome assembly GCA_039657365.1 of Stephania yunnanensis. NCBI lineage: Eukaryota > Viridiplantae > Streptophyta > Magnoliopsida > Ranunculales > Menispermaceae > Stephania > Stephania yunnanensis. Next base: position 9,954,200 of record CM077582.1, read on the forward strand.
TGTATTCTCAGAACTGGAGAAGGTGATCTTGGCTGCTTCCCAAATTTCAGCCGCTGTAGTATAGAGTAGAAAGTTCTCACCAATTTCAGGGGTCATGGAGTTGATGAGCCACGACATTACCATATTGTTGTTGGCCTTCCAAGTTTTGTAAGTAGGTTCATCGTCCTTTGGTGCAATGGTTGATTCTGTGAGGAGATCATCTTTGCCCTTCCCACCAGATGAACATAAGGATTGATTGAGACCACTGCAAATAGTTTTGGCCATTGAGTTTATGGTTTGTAATATGAGCAGAAAAAGGATCGGGAATGGGAGAAGATGAATGTGGTTGTGAGGATGAGGAGACTTCATTGGAAGAAGAAGAGGTGAGTCCATGGATCTTATTCCCATATTTCGCCATGAAGGCTCTGATACCATGAAGATTAAGAACAGAAATAGGAGAATTGGACTTCTATTTCTCATTGATGATTGATCAATATATACACGATAGTCACTGAACTCTTGAATACAAGATAAACACCAGAAATACTTGCTAACTATGAGAATACTAACTTGCTAGTAATGAGGAGATAAGATAGGAATGACAGCAACTCATATAATGAGTATATATATATCCTAAGATCAGTAACTAACTGATTAACATCAGAGATAAACGCTTCAACAAAAACCTTAAAGTTTAGCAAATTAAGAACCCAAAATTGAGGCCCAAAATCCAACATTGTCCTTGAAAATCTCTGGCTCGAGAGATCTCTTCGGGAGAAGAGGGGTTTGCGAGGGAGGATTATTGGAGAGTGGGATTTGGGGGATTTTACTGCACTCCACTTTTGTTTTGTTTTGTTTTGTTTTGGGTGTTAGACTGCTGAGTTGATGATGGTCTCTGTGATGTGTTGATTTCATCCATATTACTCCACCGACAAAATAAAATTACTTCAGGACTTAGAAATTTAAAATAACCCAATAACAATGGTAATTTTAAAACATTATTAATACATTTATAAGTTAAAGAAAAAAGGCATTAATTTAAACTCAAATGTTTTTACTTCTACTTAATTATAATTTAAAAAGTAAAAGTCTTGTTTAGTGGACTATGATAGATTAGCTCATATAAATATCAAGATTCATAATGGGGTTAGATAATTCTAACTAAATTAGTAAAATTTGAAAAACACGCGCACATACTTCTTCTCTTCCTCAAACCCTCAAGTTCTTTTCATGATTTTTTTAAGTGATTTTTTATCTTGAACCACCGTCGATCCTCATTTTTGATCGGCGACGGTTCCAATAACATCTTTTTGCATTTTATTCATCCAATAATAAAATGTAGATTTCGTCAAATTTGTGAAGATTCGATTGGCTCCATTCTTGTTGCGCTACATCTTCCTTAACAGTTGTGTGTGGATGTGGTCGAGTTGGTCTTTCTTTAGTTTTTTTCATTTTATAGTTAGTTTGTCTTCCCTGGTTGGAAATGTTCGATTTTGTCTTCCCTTGTTGGAAGTCTGAGATTTTACTTCAGTAATTGAAAGTTTTGTTATTCGTTATATAGTTGTAATAATGTTTGTGTATTGTCATGGGTTTCAACGTTGTAAATAACAGTCTCTGATTTCACACTGTTTTAGTTTTACAACGCATTCACAGTCAGGTTAATGAAAGTTCTTTTGAATAGGATTAAAAAATTAATATATTTTTTGATTTTATAGCTGGTCTTGCAACGAGCCATGAATAATTAATGAAATTTTTATTTTTCTTCAAAAAAAATAGATTTGTAAATGACTTGAACAAAATATCAATTAAACATCTAGCCTTTTTGAATATCCAAATATGCGCTAAACGTCTAGCTTTAAATATAAAATATTGGCTCGTGTTGTGTATAATCTACAAGAATCTCTCATGTGGATTGTTAGATTTTAGTTGTCGTAACTATTATGTGTCGTGTTTATGCACGTAACAATTTTTACAACAAACAAAATATTGTAGAAAAAAAAAATGTATAATTGTTTTGAAGTCACCAACAGCTTCAAATATTATGGCATTTTTTTTTTTGGCAAAATTTTGCATCTTCTTGTTGTTGTTGTTGTAGCATCTACTTCTACTTGAAGTCTTAATCATGCAAACAATTAGTAAAGTTCCCATTGTAGGACACTGCGACTTTACATCTCACAAATTAACTTCTGACTTATACGTACAATTTTTTTCGGTACAACTAGCTAGATCATACATTTCGCTTTCCAAATAATTGCGCAGCCACCACCGCATCATATATGGACTGAAATGGTAAGGCTATGTGTAACGAACGAAAATTTAACTTGTGCCACGTGCTAGGTCAGAGTCGTATGTGAGATCCACTTGTCGGAATACATATATGTGTAATATCCAATTTAAGATTTAATGTTAATTATTGAGAAAATTATATGCGGAGAATACGGTGAGCCGAAACATGAACGGGGACGTGACTCGAGTTGCGTGCGAATCTGGAGGACACATGATTTCTTCGTCAAGAAGAAAAACAGCAGAGAGAGAAAAATAAACAAGGAGAGAGAGAGATCGAAGAAGAGAGAGGGAGAAAGAGAGAGAGAGATCCGGCGAGGACGAGTCGGACGGGGCGGCGACGACGGCTCCCGGTGCAGCGGCGAGCAGCCGCGGTAACGACGACGCAGGCAGAGCGCGGTTCCACAGCGGCAGCGGCGAGCCTCCAGCGGCGCGGTTCCAGCGGTGGCGCGGCAGCGCCGTGGAGTGGACGGCCGGCACCTGCGAGGCAGCGGTGGCACGACAGAGGTGGCGGTGCGGAGAGCGGACACGCCAGCAGCGGCGCGGAACTGTAGTGGCGAGATGGCCTGAAGGCCGGCAGCGACGAGGCGCGGCCGGTAGCGGCAGCTCCGACGCGGATGGTTGGACGGCGGAGCTGGCCGGCGGCGGTCGTCGCCAGTGGCGCGACGCCGGCAGCAGCAGCGACGCCAGCGTCGGCACGGCAGAGGCGTCGGCTCGGCAGCGACAACGACACGGTGATGGCGCGGAGCAACTGCGCGGTAGAGCGTCATCGAACCGATCGATGCTCGATGAGAGGCACGACTTCGACGAAGCTCGACGATGCGATGGATTCAATGATTTTGAAGGCCATTGTGAGTTTTATGTAAGTAGTTCGGCCGTGATTAAATGACTTAGTAAATTAGTACTAAATGGTACAAATGGACACCAGGGACTTAGGAGGCAATAGTCGGGGGTCGGGTGCGCAAATTGAGGCTTGAGCGGGACGTCTTGATGACGAATTACGAATTTCGAGGTAAGTAAACTAATTAGAAAATGTACCGTAGTTCATTGAGCTTGCATTTTTGTTTGATGTTGAATCATGTCCATTTTTTTGAAATTTTCACTCACTTATGAGTGTCTGAGGGCCAAGTGAGTCGTACTCGTGTCTCTGATTGGAGTGGTCGCCGGCTCGCAACCGGGGCCATGACCTCAAGTCACAGTATTTGGTCAGAATGAGATGTGTTTTATCCGGGGCGCCGTTGATATCCCTCATTCGCGACATTCTAGGTACGGCGATGCCGCATTCTATGACCCGAGCCTGCTTGGCGTTGCCGCGACTCTGCGACCCCGACCCTGTGACACTCGCATTCGGTGGTCTTAGACTATTTGGGCACTTCTCTATATTGTTTCCTTTGACACTCATTCTCGTTGTACTTTCATTGTTTTACAATCTCATTATCATGCATTCCGTATAGTTTTCTTTTTATCTGCATGACTTTTAGACTGTTTTATTTTATCTTGAATTACTGTTTAGATTCTACTGGGTTTTACTTACGTAGGCTCGTCAATCTCGTGTTTGACTGAGTGCAGAGCCGCATACGAGTAGCAAAGGGAAAGCTCCATAACTAGGTGAAAGTTTTGTATATCTTGTATTTACTTTCCTCTGATGATGATATACTTATGCAGGGTTCCACAATTAGGTTGTCTAACTTTCTACATTATTGTTGAGTTATTTAATGTATTAGTTGCTTCCGCATAAATTGGTAAATCTTGCAAAATATTAATAGCTCAACTTAAAACTTTTGAATTTACTGATAATGATGGATTGGAAGGCTGACTAGGTCTGCGTTGACCTTGCGAGACTGGCTCGGGGCCACGTGGGCTTAGACTGGACGGTGCCCAGTTTGTGGAAAATTGGGGCCGTCACACTATGTCACTGAGAGGATGTTGCTAGGTAACTTAGTTATCACTCATGCCATGTCGAATTAGGTACACTCTAGTTAATTATTCAAATGTTGTTTCAAAAGAACAACCACGGCAAGAAAGGTAGTAGTGGTACCAAAAGAACAAAATGGAAAAGATCGATATATAAAGAAGCCAATCAATGTAATAATAAATCAAAACAATAATATTTTTTTTTTATCAATAAGTACTTATCCTAATCAATGGAAATCAAAATATGTTAAATGATCGAGTCCATTCCTTTACCATTGAACCTTCATTATGTACACTAAACCGGCGAGATTTCATCATCATCATCATCATCATTATTTGCAATGCCAGAGGGGCCGACATACTCATCGCTGTTACGATCAACGTTTTCATTGCCACGAATAGCAAGCGAAACATAACTAGGAGAAAGATACGCATGAAACACCCCAACCATGATAAAATTTGGAATGACATAATCCCTTGTAATGAACCTGACTATATTTGCTTCAGACCATGGAACTACAATAAACACATCAAATAAATTAAGTTTGCAGAGGAACTTCAAGCAAAGGCTAGCTCTCCTTGGAAAATCATGAGGAGGGCTTTCAACCATGTAATGGGAGATAGCCACTAGAAGACAATTAATAAATCGATGCAACAACGAAACAAAAAGTTCTTCTAGGCGTTTATTTAACTCTTGCAACGATTCCCTTTCTTGTGGTTTAATGATGTCGACAACAGTACCAATTACTGATCTTGATAACGATGTATTACCTGGTCTGAATGCTTGAAGAGCAGGACTAACACCCAAATTTGATTTGTTGATCCATCTCTTCAAAGGTTTAATTAAACCTTTTTGAAAGTAATGGTTGCTGGAATGTCTGCACATCCAATAATCTTTAGAAACAAACATACATAGATCGCTTTCCAAGCTTTTTGATCAAGTGTTTTCCCAAATGAAACATAGAGCATCAAAAACATCATCAAATGTGAAAATTAATGATCTAGTGAGGTCAGAAGGCAGGATAGCGTCGTTGCTAGAATGAATTTGTCCTTAATTTGTCCCTCAATTGAAGTCAGATTTTGAATGAATGAAGGATTAGGATAACAAGACAATAGTGGAATGACATGAGATGAGGAGGGCTCAACTCTTTCCTTCAATATCAGCATTGTTATGTTCTCCAAGGATTTTTTGAACATCCATGTTCTGAAAACTTCATCAAGTGGAAATGGTCCTAATTGGTCATGATGAATACTTTGATCTTCACCTTTTTTATTCTTATTGAAAATGCCAAGACATTTCCCCATTAACCTCTTCATGTTAACAATAGAGAATACAAGCAATTAGTCTGTCCAATCCATGCCGATATCAATTACGAATTACACAAAGGAAACAATATCTTGTAGAACCTTAGAGGTCTCTAGAATGCATGATCTTGATAAACTCTTAGGCAAATAAGAGTTCTGAAAATATGGCAAAAAATATCGTGATTGCTGATATAGCAGGAAGTCAACATGTTTCCACGCCTCAAAGCGAAACGACTTCATTTGGCTACCCAAGACTAGACATTTAAAGCCAATGGACGCACACCCAATTGTTATAGTGACAATCTGTGTGATGACTACAAACCACATCGAACATTTATAGTCGGAGGCATTTTGGCTAGAGAACGCAAGTTTCTTCCAGTCAAGCGCTCGAAATGTAGCTTCCAATAGAACGACCAAACAAATTGCACAAAGAAGACCCATTGTAGGGTAATGTGAAAGCTTACATCTTAGAAGTTCAGGTTCTCTACTGTGGCTATATACACAATAATTCATAATTCCTCTAATCATATTTCCTCCCGTAGATTTATCATCCTTTAGGTCTTTTTTGTTCGTGGAAACTAAAACTTTAAACACTGCATCAACCTCAAGCATAGAAGACCACATCATGCTTAAAAGCAGAAGCATCAAAATAAAGATTATAACATGCTCTGCCACAAATTTGAAGATTAAACCCGTGTCGATTTGTAAGGAAGTAAACATTGACAACTATGGTGATTGCAATGAGGGTCATGGATGCAACATTTGCTAAACGCGAAGAAGCCTCCATATTTTCAATGGACGGAAGGAAAAGCACCAGGAAAATGCATAATATGATAGTACCACATAGCTTGGGTAGTTGTTCATGCCCGTTAGGCATTGGCGTTGTGAGATCAACTGGAGTTTTCGTAACTACTCCAAGAACAGTGAGAGTAAATGAATTCAATGTGAAAAATCTACAAGGAATCCACGGCCTTTTACTTCGATAAGCATGAACTAAATCATAAACAATGAGTAGAAGACATACCAACGTGGCTCCTGCTATGTATAACCCAATCATAGGTACTGGAGCAGAATAGTTGCCATCGTCTTTAATTGCATTGAAAGGAGTATGCCCATCTGCCATTTAACCACATTTTGCTATTAAAATGAGCCTCTTCTTTGGCTTGGACGTGTCTCGTATATAAGAGTTTCTACTTATATTAGAGACTCGATTATAACATATTCGAACAATATAGGTAGCTAATAGATTCCTTTCTTGAATAAGGTTAATTATTTTGGTTTTTATTCACAGTGTCCTACGTGATCAAGCGCCAAATAGACGATCAAAAAGATTAACACGAAAACAATAATTCAACAATTTAGATTAGTTATTTAGTTTTGAATGTACTATTCTAGTTCCGGGAAAAGTCTGTTTCAATTTATCTTCGAATGACTTCATCAAATTTCTGCCCTCTTAATTAATTATATTACACAATCTGTACATATATTTTAAAAAACAAAGAAATTAAAATTAAGTTGTTGCATTCTTGAAGCCCCTAGAGAGGAATGATACCAAATGTTGAAACAATGAGATATACCCAAGATGACCTCACATTACAAGGAAAATGAAATTTAGAAACGGAATTAGCAACGGAATTAAGTTCCGTTGTTAAAAAAAAAGTAGTTAGAGACGGAATTGAGACGGACTAATTCAGAGACGGAATTGAGACGAATTAGAGACGAAAATAGAGACGGAAATAGAGACGGAATTTAATTCCGTCTCTAAAAAATGGCGCCAACATTCCCACCAAAACTTTGTTTTCTTATAACCGTTCATCAAATCTCGAGATTTGTGCATCAAATCTCGAGATTTGATGAGTGCCCCCTCCAACCCCCCCCCCCCCCCCCACCAAAATCCCCAAATCCCACCCAGCTCGTCGTCGACCAAAAACCCCAAATCCCTTCGTCGTCGCGTCTCGGTCTCCCCTCTATACTCTCGTCTCTCCGATCGTCTCGTCAAGTTCGTCGTCGACCAAAAACCCCAAATCCCTTCGTCGTCGCGTCTCGTCTCGGTCTCTCCTCTATACTCTCGTCTCTCCGATCGTCTCGTCTCGGTATCGTCTCTGCTCTCAACTCTCGTCTCTCTGTCTCTTGCTCAACCCGTCGCTCTGGTCTCTCTCCGGTCACCGCCCCCCAAATCCCCAACCCCCAACAAATCTCTCGTCTCGGTCTCTTGCTCTTAACTCTCTCTCTTTGGTCTCTCCGTCTCTTGCTCAACCAGTCACTCCGGTGTCTCTGGTCTCTCTGGTCTCTCCGTCTCTCTCCGGTCACTGCCCCCAAATCCCTAACCCCCAACAAGTCGTCCTCGCACTCCTTTGCTCCCTGGTAGCGCTGCCCTGCTCTGGTCGTCATCTTGTTGTTCTGCTCCAGTCGTGCTCTTTTTCAATCCGCGCCTTTGCTCCTCTCGGCTCTCGCATCGTGCTCTCATTCAGTCCCCTCTTCGACCTCTCTGCTCTCTCATTGTGCTCTCATTCAGTCCGCGCCTCGCTGTGTTTCATTGGTGAGTTCTCCCTCTTTCCTCTCAAAACATTGCTTTTTGGTTAATTGGCAGTGAGATGTTTTGTTTGCTTTTACAATGATTTGTGATTTTTACTCTGGCGCGAGATTTTATTGTTTCATGTATTTAGTTGTTTTTATGCTTCTTTATTATACACAAGTTGTTTTGGTGAGTAACAATTCGATTACAATGTTGCCAAAAGAATCTCGATTGAGAAACCTATAAGTTAAATCCAAATCCCTCCTTGATGAGGGGCCCAATTAACATGTTCGTGTATTGAAGTTCTTGCATGCGTATTCCAGAGGTCCTAAAATGAAATTCAGAATCATTTATTGATCACTTGTAAGGTACTTTTGTCTTATGTGTCAACTCTTTCTTTATAGTGATGGATCGGAGAAATTAAACATGTTGGAAATTCTTTGTGATTAGGCGTACGTATGTTTCTTAATTTCAACAATTTGATATGTGTAATTACTTTCAACTTGTTCCTTGTGGCCTTCACAACCTAATTCATAACAGTTACATACTTTCTTTAACAAATAAGTCAGTGAATCAATGCATTTTCATTTGGGCAATTGATTCTATGTTTATTCATGTATCAAGTCATTGATGCTTAATGAGATTTCTACCTGCATACTACAACAAAAACATCACATAAAGTGAACCAGTGGGAGTAGTTATTAGATGAAAACTCATTAGCATTGTTGAGGCACGTTTCTAACATTTATAATACTACATATTATTATTTTTACTACATGTCTAATCCTACCACATTAATAACATATTATTACTTTTTTTTTTGGGTGAATGCATATTAATTACTACTAGTAAACGGGCATGTGCTTCGCATGTAAGGTTCAAATATTTTTTTATAAGGAAAATGTGAAAGGCATAAAAATATTTAACTCATAATTCGAGATTGAGATTGACAATGGATGTTGCATTTCATTGGTAGATAATTAAAAAATGACCATAATAAATAATTTAAGCATAATTATCTAAACAAAGTAAAAAAAAAATGAACGGATTTAATGATCAAATAAAGCACTGGATCAAAGGAGAGGAATTAACCTTGTACATCACACATATGACACCTAGTAATTCTCTGATTGTTGGAAAAAAATAATATCTCTTTTTGCTACTTAAGAAAAAGAACCAAAAACTAATAAAAAGAAATATATGAAAGCAATTCCTACATACGCAATTAGTTTTTGCAAAACCACTACGATTCCAAAGTTGCTTCTAAATCTTTATTCTTCACCTTTGCACTTCAAACCTCCAACCTTGAAATGCAATTAATGCAAGATCACACATATGATAGATCACGTTGCGTTTTTTAAAAGAGAGAGGAGGGGCTATGTTTTTAAAGAAGAAAGTGGTTTTCAGTTAATCTAAATCCATAGCAGTTACAACCAGAGGAAACAGGAATGGAGGGGAGAGAGAAATGTAGAGGGTAGTTATCAAATAAATAAGTCGAGAAGATTAAGGAAAGTAATATTTAAATATCATTTGTCTACCTAAAACACCCTCATACTCTAACTACCATTTAATTTTAAAACCAATATGAAAAAACAAATTAAGGTCAATATATGCAATATTGCAAAGTTTTATTTAATACAATCCTAGGGAGGATTGCCATTAGATATAGTATAGATAACCACTTCTCTTCATCTTATTTTTTCTAGTGTAATGTGTTTGTGAAGGTAATGAGACAAAAAGTTGGGTTTCTAAAGTTGTGTTGATTTCATCTTGTTAATTTTCTTCAATGGATAATTTTAAATTTGGATGCTATATGTTTTATTTTTATGCTTGACATGCTGATTGTTTTGGTTGGGTTCGCTATCTCTTGGCTTTTGCTACTGTTATTTTCGCAGCTCATAAAGATCTATGGTGAGATTGTTGATGGGTGCCTTGTCTTTGGCCACATTTTTTCATGTTTTGCCCACTATATTTGATTCACTTGTGTGTATATGCATGTGTGTAGAGAAAACTACCAATAGAGTAGGTATAGATGAATAATACCTATAATTATATAATTTCTACTACTAGTTAGGATTCAAAACACTAGGATTACTCTTTTAGTTAATGTTGCTATTTCACATAAAATTTCTAGAGAATTGAATAAACCTATAACCTTAAGGAGGTACGAGTGAACAAGTAGTAGGCGCTTTGATACTATGTGGTATTTGTATGCCTCTTATAACTTATGATTTATTTATTTTTTTGAACTCCTTGTTGCTTATATTGTTACGACCAATTATCATACTCTGTTTGGTATCAGTCATGTACCGAGCTAGGTATTAAGAAAGTTGTTTCCAACCCCCTTTATTTAATGGCTAGAAGCAAAACTTTTTGTTCATGTAGTTAGGTAGGTCCTCAGATTCCCCCTTCTAATAAATTGTGTTAGTTGGACACACAAGTTGTCATGTACCGTCGGAAATTACGAAACTAGTTGACTAATTTAATTGCACAATTACAATATGAATGTCGTCTACAAGTCGAGACTGGATGTACAACCGTCTCGACAACGGCTTCGTTCGAATTGAATTCGCGGCGAAGGTTAAAGAATTCATATCATTTGCTAAGCAACATTGTCCTACATACCAAAGTGAAAGGAAGATTAGATGTCCGTGCAATTATAAGAAATGTCGACTTGTACCGTACCTGGACGTCGAAACGGTTGAGTACCACATATGTAGGTATGGATTTGTTTCGGGATATCACTGTTGGTACGAACATGGTGAGAACGGAGATGAAGGCCCGCAAAACTTTTATCAAATGGATAACCATATTGATGATGCTGATGTGGGAGGAGACGATCCGACAACTTACCGCAAGATGCTACACGACGTGGCAGGTCCAAGTTTCAATTGGAACGTCACGACCCAATAATCTATACACGTTTAATTCGTTAATTAGGAAACAATGACCCGTGACGTGGGACCCGCAGCGCGATACGTGTCACTACCGAGGCACGGTGGCCGAGGTAAATGTTATATTTGTGTGTTGTATGCTAGTTCCTGATTAGGTCCTATAGGGGAGATTAGGGCTTAATTAGGGATTAGGCCGGGCGGTGCCCTTATTTGTAGTTGGGGCCGTCACATGGAATCACGTGGAAACTGTTAATTTTAAGTTTGAAGAGAGAAATTATCCAAAGTTCAAATTTGTTAATAAAATAGGAAGATTTTCATATATGTGCCCTGTTGAGAACACTTAATTTTTTCACCCTGCTAAGGTGAGAACAGTCTTAATTAGTGTTAGAACTGAATCGACTGATTCAATAGTAATTTCTCTTGGTACAAAACATAATTCTCGTGCTTTTTAATGTATGTTTTGGAGATACTATTCAATTTGATACCATTGCTATAAGCTCTTGGTGGTGCACCTCACCAAGAAGTTTGAGCCTATTTCGAACGTGTTTACTCTTTTCTTATGTATTCGTACTATTTGACCATGTTTTTTTTTTCTTTGTGCCAGGTCGAGTTTTTGGACCGTTACAAGGTATAGACGTGACATCTTTATCTTTTTTCCTTCCCAAGTTTATTTTAATTGTGGACCTTTGAACATTTCAAATAGTGTCTTGGCATATTCCATCGGAATACTGAATATTTCTTTATCTTTATGCAGGTTGGTGAATTGACTGGTCTACTGACATCTGACTTGGGTTCTATAAAGGATATTGTGAGTGAAAATGTATCAAGGGACCGTGGCTTTCGGGCTCTTTCTGAGGCAAGCTTCTCTACACTAAGCAGAAGTGAGCTTTTATAGTTCAGTAGTCACATTTGATTATATTCTGTCAGAATCAAGAATTCTTGCACTTGACCTCCGTTAAATTATTCTCTGGTTGGATGTTACCTGATGTTGACTTGCCAGTATTCCTTTGTTGATAAGGGTCCATTACAATTTCTTGAAGTTAATGTAATCTGTCTATTTATTTCATTTATGAGGATTTTCTCCCTTCGCTTTTTTAAGATATCCTTTTGTGATGCCTCATTTCCTCATTTTAGTATTATTTGTTTCATTTTTAAATTTTGTCTTGATTTTTTTTTTTGTCTCTGCAGGTATTAGGTACAATTTGCATACTTTTTGTCCTGTCCCCCCAACTTGCTCCAGTTTTGGGGCTGTTTATGGTTTCCGTTTCTGGCTTAGTAGGTATGATTTTTTTCCTCTATCTCTCTTCTGAGATATGTATCTCTTTCCTTCCAGTTATTATATGAATCAAATGTACCTTTATGAAGAAAAATAAGTCCACACCTGTATTGTATTGATATCATCCATTTTGCCCAAACATTTAGGTTGCAATTTTATATTTATGAATTAAATTTTCCTTACCATCTCGCCTTGAACTTAGAGATTGAATTTAGATGTTGTTGTGCTCAATTTAGCTCAAGTTGTTGCTGGATAATGGTTGTTTATCCATCATGTCTATTTCGACTTATATTCTGGTGTCAGTATCTTGTATGTTGCATTGTCCCTGTACATATGTCTTGCTTTTATCCGTCACTTGCTCATATGCTTTCATTTGAGTAATCTCAACTATTTTTTTTCTTGGAAAAAAGTAATTTCAGCTATTTAAATGTTATCAGCCATTTTGCATCCACATGATTTTCCACTCAAATAATTAGTCATGATAGCAGTTGTACTTGATTTTCGATGAACATAAGCTGTTCTTCTCAGTTCTCAACTTATTCCCTTTGGTTTCACTAAAAAAATAATAATAGGAAAATGATAATGTAACCCACTAAAGACACGCACGAAAGACACGCACGAAAGACACGCACTTGCTGGCGTCCCTCGATTTTCGCCAACATGTGTGCGCACACATATCCCGATGTACATCGAAGGTACACCAGCAAGCGCGTGTCTTTAGTGGGTTACATTAGCGGGCTCCTAAAACTAAAGTTGTTCAGTCACAGTTTCAAGGAAACTTATACTATTTTGATCCATTTATTGCTACCTTTTTACTAAATGTGGCTTACTTTTGTGATGTCTCATACTATCAAAAAGCAATATATAAGAGGTCAACTGTACCTGCCTTCCAAGCTCATGGAAAGGCACAATGAATTACATTGTTAATTTTAGCTTATACCTCTGTGGTTTTCTATTTAAATACAAACAAAGCATGCGTCAACGCCACTTTGGCAACAACTGAGTTGTGGTGCTTTTGTATTCGCTACGTTACTTGGACCTTGGAATGAAGTAAATAATCTACCTTGCCATTACAACTAAGCTTAGCTTCATCGTGTCCTTACAAATCCTTATTTATATTTTGTTAATTTTTACACAAAGCTTCCAATTCACTTTTTTTTTATGTTTCAGCTCTAGTACTTTCCTCTGTAAGTGCATGTTCTTTATTCTTCTATTGTGGCCTTATTTGACTTATTATATTCTCTTCTAATTTTTTGACCTACAGACACAAGTGCTTTGTTTTCATTATTTGCTCTATAATACTGTAAATTCTCAACGTATTATGTTCTCTTCTAATTTTTGCTCAATATTGTGGATCTTTGTACTTTTTGTATTCCCTTTGTTTTCACCTTATGTAGTTTTGTGATCATTAGACATTTTTAATGAAATGATTCGAATTTTCCTTTTCCTGGCATGTTGTCGTGCTTTAGCACTTAAAACGTTTTCGTAATTGTGCTTTAGCAAAGCTTTTTGTTCATGTAGTTAGGTAGGTTCTCAGATTCCCCCTTCTAATAAATTGTGTTAGTTGGACACACAAGTAGCTATGTACCGTCGGAAATTATAGTAAAATATAATGTTTTCTTTTGCACTGTAAATGGAGATAGTTTTTTTGCAGTTGCGTTTTTTTTTATCATGAGTTTGATCTATTTTGCAATATTTGCAGAGCGTGGCCCTATCAGTAGGTGACTGGTTTTTCGATCGAGTGGGAGTTAGTGCCTTTGATTGCCCATATCCCTGTGACAATACCTGCCATAATCTGGTTTTCAAGTGAGAGATGAGGAATTTAAAGCATATCATGTAACTTTTATAGTTGTTTACATGACTTTTAGATTGATAATTCTTTTTGTGCATATTTAGAGGATTGTAAGTTTTTTTTGTGGTTGTTGAACAATATGATTGGTGGTTTTTTTGAATACTTAGAAACTTGGAGCATTTATTATACTTGACAATTGTTCGTGGATATATAAATCTTTTTCAAATTTTGAATTTTACATTTTTTTTTCTCTCATTTGAATATTTGTTGATATATATTGTCGATGTATGAATGTCAACTTTTGTTTTTTTGGGGGATGTTAGCACCCCCAAGGAGTTATTGGAGGGGGTGCAGGCAATGAAGTAGGTCCTATGGTTGTATTTTCAAGTTATAGGTTGGAGAACCAATTGGATTGAGTTTATGTTTAAAAACTAAACAAAAAGGAAAATTAGAAAGGATTAGCAACGAAATCCAGAGATTTCGTTGCTATTTCGTCCCTAATTTTCGAGGGATAGATGCATGAATCAGCAACGGATCAGAGACGGAATTCATGCATTCCGTCTCTAATCCGTTGCTAATCAGAGACGGATTAGAGACGGAATTTTTAGATTCCATCTCTGTTCCGTCTCTAATTAGAAATGGATCAGAGACGGAATCAAAAAATTTCGTCTCTGATCCGTTGCTAATCAGAGACGGATCAAAGATGGAATTCATGAATTTTGTCTCTGTTCCGTCTCTGATTAGCAACGGATCAAAGACGGAATGCATGAACAATTGTACCATTTAGAAAAATTTTCATTTCTGTTCCGTCTCTGTTTTGTTTCTAAATTCTCTCTAATCCGTCTCTAATCAGAAACGGAATCACAATTTTGTTGCTGATTGAATCAGCGTCGACGATTTCAGAGACGGAATTTATTCCGTCTCTATTCCGTTGCAGATTTCGATTAGAGACGGAATTGATGCAAATCAGAGACGAAAATTTCCGTTTCTGATCTGCTGTTTTTTTGTAGTGTCATGATAGAGTGTGAAGTGTTCTCAAGAATCATATTCTAGTTTAAGAACTTTAATTCAATTAATCATTAATTTGCATTCCCGATCAATCGATATCCCATTTTCATCCTCACCTTTCACAAACTAGTTCACCAGCTTCTCCACCCCAGATGTATCAATCACTATGATTTCTAATTCTAATTTTCCTATAGAGCGGAGACAACAAAACACAATGAATCATGTACTTTCTGAAAAGTAAATAAGTTCAGTGCTTAAATTCATAGTTAGCATGCCACCAACGGGTGTGATGGCGTGTAGAGATTTCGAAGAGGGCCTTAGTACAGAGGTAACGAGTTCAATTGACAACAACTACGTTTTTTCTCCTTGAACCTCTGAGTCAGTGCTAGGGTACCCTCCTAACCCTGAAAGATTAGTCGGGCCTTAATCAGGAGGGGCTGAGGCAGTTCAAACACCTATAGTAATAAAAAGCCAACAACATAACCTCAATCCTAAATTAATTGAAGTCAACTACCTGGATCAAACTCTTCCATTGCGCTCGATTTTGTTACGTGTTTGATCCATTTTATGAAGAGTAACAAAAGTTTTACACTGCCTATCAACCGAAAGACACAGAGGAAATACTTTACAACACTATTCTGTGCTACAAAGCAGACTCCACAAGCCAAAATCTATGTCTCTCAACTCTTTGAAGCCTTTTGTCGAACACATGGCAGTCGTCAAATTAATTAGGACAACCAAAAAAGGAAATTAAGAACAATCTCAATTCAACGAGGAAGTTATAATTGAATATAAATCGAATTATAAAAAATGAAGATGAAGTACTAGACCTCCATTATATATGTATCTGTAGCACGCCACGTTCTTCCTGTCTCTATTCCCTTCGCTCAAGTCATATCATTGACACTCTCTTCACAGTAAAAAGTTCAGTTCAACGAATCAATTGGACGACCCGATTATCCGGAGTGAAATTTAAAAGTAAAAAGTCATGTATTTAAACCTTAGTGGCAAGTTGTTTATTTCTTATTAAAAATAGTAACATGTCTGTTACTAATTTAATTACCCATCTCTAACAGAGGGAAGTAATTTTTTGCCATCATTCAACACATACTCCAAATTATATACATCGACTTTGAGAGCTGTCTGTGTCGAGATGTTCACTCCCCGTGTTATACACCATAAACTATGTATGCATGCATCTCAAGGCGTTAAAGGGTAAATATGTAAAATTATTATCCTTCAACTTACATTAGTTAAAGTGAAGACAATTTAGTAATAAAAATAATAATAAATTTTTTCTTATTTGTTCTTTCCATCAAATAATACATGACGCGTTGCGAATGATAATTTTATAAATTTTACAATTTGCGATTGTATAAATTGTATAAAAGCCACTCACGTGGGAATCAATATAGGGCTAATTGATTATTTCGGCTAACAACTTTTTTTTGTCCCCCTGTGACACTCTAGCCCCCACTCTCTACAATAATACGTACCTCTACAATGCTACTGCTTACCAAACCAGTGGATTGGTTATAATTAAGTACATATATGCATTATTTTTTCAAAACATCAATTTCAAATGGTATTCTTGCCATGTTTATATAGAAATGTAGAATGCTCCAGAACCGATACACACAACAGACACTCATTATTTTTTGGACTAAATTGCCCTCATCCTCCACACGAAATTCCCTTCCACACACCACCCCAAACCGACACTCTAACTTGGCGTGCCCGCCCTTCTCTTTCCCCGACCGGTCCGCCTGCCCCGTCACTGTCGCCCCTGTTCGCCCCTGTTCGCCCCTGTTCGCCGTCGCCGTGTCGATCTTCGGTTCGCCTGTTCCGCCGTCGTCGCCCGGTCGCCCCTGTTCTTCGTCGCCGCGTCGATCTGCTATCTCCTTCGCCGTGTGCTTCTTCGGCGATTGGAAGCCATCAAAATCAGAAACCCTTCTTAGTGGTGATGCTTTTCTTCGTTCATGCAGTCGAGGAGGAGAATGGCGGTGGCGTAGAGAAAGGCGGAGGGCAGAGGCGGCGACAGCGGTTCACATCTTCGATTCGTGATGCTTGGCGGTGGCGTGGAGACGGCGACAGCGGAGGTCGGAGGTGGTGGTTTGGGGAGTGGGTGAGAGGGAAGGGGGTGGTGTGTGGAAGATAATTCTGTGTAAAAGATGAGGGCAATTTAGTCCAAAGAAAAATGAATAAGTGTCGGTTATGTGTGTTCTGTTCCATAGTTAAATTAGTTAATATCTCCGGTTACACTAGCTTTAACCATATTCACAGCAGTCTTGGCCACGGTTGTTCCGGCCTCCCCCACAACCGTCTCAGCAATTATTTCAGTTGTTTTGCTCACAACCGTATCAGTAGCCGTGTCCACCACGGTATCCGTGACGCTCTTCTTAGCCGTCGCCGCCGCAACTGTTCCCTTCTTATCATCACTTTTACTCGACCCCATAACATTAATCGGCATTGTTTCCTGCACTTTCTCCTTAACCTTCTGTGTGGTCTCCTTAGATGTTTCCCACGCATCTTGTACCTTCTCCTTTGATGCCTCCCATGCGTCTTGTGCTCTCTCTTTTATTTTCTCGTTGAGATTCTCTGCGTTTTGCGACAGCTTTTTTGTGGCGCCTTTCGATGCCTCCCATGTATCTTGTGACTTCTGTTTGAGTGTTTCGTTGAGTCTTTCTGCGTTTTCTGTGACCCTTTTTGTGGTCTCCTTGGATGCCTCCCATGCTTCTTGTGCTTTTTGTTTTGCCTTTTCATTTAGGTCTTTTGCTGTCTCTGTGACTTTTTGGGCGACTTCCTTGGTCTTTTGTGACACCTGATCATATAGTTCTTCTTATGAAATGAAGTGTCACATCTTCATATGTTTAATTGAATTGGCTTGAAATGTTGTATAAGAAAACCATGTTCTTGTAACTCAAGAAAGGCATGTCCAAATGAAAATGCACTTGCGTGTGTCCATTTGATGCATATCACGATGCTTGCGCGTAGCACATTATGGTGAAAATCAAGGGACGCGCACAAGTGCGTATTCTTTGTACATGTATTTATTATAAAATTATATTTTTTGATAAAAAAATATATATTGAGAAATGCACCATGCAAAATTATAGTACCTCTAATACACACCATTGCCACATCCGCCGTATATGTTCACTTCGAAATGTGAGCTTACGAACACATCTTAAGATTTAAAATGTTGTGTTCTAATGTATATTTATGGGGTGTGAGTCTATGAAGAATGTATGCTATACCTGCTCCACTGTTGAATTGGCTGTGTCAGTACTTGAGCTTGCCTGGGATGGATGCATGATTAGATTAATTAGGACCAAATCAAACGATGAAAATTAAAAAGATAGCTGGTAATTCAGTATCATATACTGTGTAGAAAAAAGTACATCATCACCGGCCGAAATCAACTATTTTCTTTAAAAATAGTTGCATTGACATCAGCTAGGTGTCAAATGTTAACATAAACCGTATCCTAAACTAGTTCCTTTATCAGATGCACTTAGAATCACAATATCAATATCATTATCGTACCACAAGAATTAAAGAATATATATCTATCATATATATAAAAGTACGAATCATAAATTTTTGAGTGGTAATGAAATTTACCTATTTGCCCATACTTTTTTTTTTATCTCCAAATCAACATTTTCTTTTGTATCCAAATCAAACTATTAACTCTTTATCAATCCACTACACGTTTTTTTTTTCTTTATCTCAAAATCAATTATGAACTCATTCTCATCAATCTAATACATTTTTTTTTGAGGAAGTAATGTCCTAGCATGATTAGCTTATTTTTTCATTCACATCTTATCACAATCACAGTAGAAAATATTGATAAGCTAAAAAATGTACTTATATTTCTAATTTTTAAATTTTAATTACAATTTTAAATTTTGTTAATAAATTCTTAGAAATTGGAATCGTGCGTAGCACGTCTTAAAACTAATATATATATATACTTTTTTCATGATCTGTCCTATATATGAGAAATTCATTAGGGATAAGTTTTGTTCAAATTTAATTTAGTGATATGTTGAAAACTTGAAATTATGCCAAAATTTTTCTTTTTTGCCAAAGTTATTGAATTGATGTTCATAACCTACAAAAGTACAACAATTTAACGACCATTTTTCTTTTGAAGCTAGCCCAAACAATGCAAGTGATATTTACAAGCTCGCAAGGAGCAATTTTGCCTTCTTAAGATGCATTTTTATTCCAATTAATTAATTACATTAAGCTAAAAATGAGCGCAATAGTTACAAGCACATATTCACGTCATGTATGTGGACATATCTTAAGATTATATTTGTAATATACAATGTAAATTATAATGTAATATATATAAAGGTGAATTAGATTAAGTTGCGGATTAATTAAGATATGCAATCTGAATGCAGATTACTTTTTCAATCCAATATATCCAATTTAACAAACTTATGCTATGAACCAATTAAACTAATTGAATTAATTAGATAGAAGTAGAACAGAATTCACAGATTTCTTATACACACCTAGTTAAAAGTATAATTAATATAAGCACCAATATTGTGCTTAAAAGGGGAGTTATTTAACTTACTTGCAAAGGCCTTGATGCTGCAGTGACCAGATGTCTAGGGCTCCATAAAGAACTGGAGAAATTTTTGAAGAACACGGTTGCTCGGATTATCAATTTATTCGCCATTTTTGGCTTCTCAGTATGATTGGGAAAACAGAGTTTTTTTTCCCTTATTGAGAAAAAAAAAAAAAAAAACCGGGGAAGAAGTGCTTTGTAAAAATTCTCCACGTTTCATCAAGAACTTGGTTAAGAGGAAAAAACTGCCCCAAATAACTGACTATTTTGGACCCAGTTTTGTGCTTGTCTCCGCCGAGTCTTCAGATACAACAACAACAACATAGCCTCAGTCCCAAACTGAGATCGGCTATATGGATTAAATTTTTTCATTGTGCTCAATTGAGTGCAATGGCTGCCGGGTCTTCAGATCTTCAGAATATATTAATGCTCCACTAACGTTAAATGATACATCAAATGGACATAAGCCTCTTTGCAGGCATCAGATGCGCCTCGAATTTAAAGAAACACATGATTCGAGGTACAACTCAAAATAATTTATAAGTATTACAGACTATCCGACTACTTTGAATTTGCCACAACTCGGTCGGGTTGGCTTAGGGGTAATGGCGCACTTAGGATTGTGTAGGTTAGGCGCACGGTCTTGGGTTCGATTCCCCACTTGTGCCAAGCTTCGACGGGCCACTGGCCAAACTACCATGGGTAGAGGCTACAACGCCCCCAAACACTATGGGTGGAGGCTACAACGCCCCTTTGGAAGGATTAACACCCCCCAAAGTCATAAAAAAAAATTTCAGACTCGAACTCGAGTCACTAATTTGGTTGCTAGTTATTATTATAATGTGGATTAATCAAATTAGTTATGGGATTCGAGTTTGCAAGTTCACATAAATCAGTTTAATTACCCAATATAAATGTATAATTTAGGTAAATTATGATTTGTTAAGTTTTAAATTTAAATTTTTTGGGGTGCTCTGTTATTAAAAGTATTATATTCATTTATAACATAAAAAGGCTCATGCAAATAAGTAGGTAATAAATAAAACAATAAATCTATGTGCGGACTCAGAAGAAGTTTTTTCAATTTTAATTTTACAAAATTATTGAGTTTGAAGAGGGGTCCTATGATACAAAACCAAAAATTTAAAAATGAAATTTCAAAATCCGCCAATTTATATAGAGGGGTGCATGTTTGAAAAATTATGTAAACTTTGGAGGACAATTTTAGAAAAAAAATAATTGAGTCATGAGTCCAAATAACATAGTACCCATCAAAAAGAAAAAGAAAAAGAAAAAAACTCTAAACTGTTGTACAACTAACTAGGACTAAAGCTTAGAAAGTAAATAAAAAACTAGAAAATAGAATAGGAGAAGAGATAAAGGAGAAATATGAGAACTTTTCATTCCAACATGGTGTACCTCATTACATAGGTGTAACCCCTTTTATATAGGCCCTTGATAAGACCAAATGGCACAAGTTACATTTTCATATAATTACATGAATAAATAATATTAAGGCTAAGTAATTTTATGAATTAAAGTGAGTGTTACATCATGTGAATATTTGAAATAATAAGATGTGGAATATGTAGAATTGTCAATCCATATTATTTACAACACTCCCTCTTGGATGACAACTTGCTAAGAGAAAATGTCTCGTTAAAACTTTTACTAAGAAAATCTTATGGGAAAAAAATCCAGCATAGGAAAAGAGTACATCATTCTCATCAATGTTGATACGGGGTAGATATTGATAGGATTATCTCATTAAAAACCTTGTTAGGAAAACCAGTGGGATAAAACTATAGCTAAGGGAAAAATAATACAATATATTAATCAATTTTGAATGGAGTTTAAATATTGTTAGGATTGCTTCATTAAAAACTTTGTTAGGAAAACTCAGTGGGATAAAACCATAACTAAGGGAAAAAGAGTGCAATGCACTAAGCAATAACTTTTTTTGATTCTCCCCTTAATGTTCACATGGGCGAGACATCATATATTACATTGCAACAAATCATTGCAAGTAATTTAAAAATCCGATATCTAATCTTTTACATCTTTGGCATTTTTGTTGGTTCTTGTGTATTTTGTTGTACATAAACATCATTTTCTATATAAACTTTTAATGCTGAAACATATGATTTGCCACTCTTTTATATTAGCACTTTATGCGTTTTAAGCAATTTAACATTATTCTTTTTGAATTGGCTTATATCCCCCATAATGGTGGGGAAATTACTTCATCAAAGTGACATCAACAATTAGAACTCGCTATAAAAAATCCCCTTTTAGGGCTTAAGGCATCTTATAAGATAACGAATTAAGAGTTAAATCGATATAAATTCCCATTGATTTGCCTTATTATACTTTCTGAACATTAGCCCAAACTAAGTTCAAGTTTGAGAAATACTCTCTTTTATATCAAAACATAAATTCATTTTATTTACTTAGCTCATGATTTGAAAATATATCAATGTGTCAATTTTAATGAGGCACAAAATTTATAATTTTGCATTTGATTGGCGTACTAAATGTCATCAAAATATTTGAGCATATATGACAATATATAATCAGTATGACATAATGATCGACCTTTCATATGTGACATTGTTTGTCACGATTTTGAGCATGCTCATTTGTCAACAATTTTGCCATTTATGTTTCATGTGGTGCATCACTTTTATTCCACTTTAGGTGGAATTATTAATACGACCTTTACTAGATCCTTTCACATTTTTCACGTCCATAATTATATAATCGCGACCATGGTCATTTTATAACGCAACATATGTTTTGCGAAGCTAGACCAATCAGATGAGAGTGATATTATATGTATAATATTGTAGCGACCTCAGTCCCCACGAACTAGGCCTCGCTCGTCCTAAACCTACGTAGACCATCAGTCAACTCCTGCAAAATCAATGAAGGCTTAGTCAGCCTCTTATCCAAGTTATTTAGTCATTGGTTACTTATTTGATTTGTTATTTAATTCAACAAGTCTTAATGTTTACATAGCGGGATTTAAGAAATATGTAAAGCAACTTAAATAAATAAACACTAGTCGGGACATGCCTAGATGTGAAAATCCCGTTAAAGTAGATCTCATGTATATATCTGGTGACATATAATGCAAAGAGGTGTCATATACATGTATCAAACGTCTCACGGCCCAAACCCCAAAGTAACCAACGACATAAATATATATCATATGTACAGTGTAATATATCAAAATAAACCTACTGTAGAAACAGATAGGAGCTAACTCTGAAGGAAGCTCAAAACACCAAGCAATCGCGGCTCCCACCCGCCTCGAAATACGTACCCAATACCCGATACTAGTCTCATAGGCTCCTGGTATCAATTTACAATAAATTAGGTGTGGTTGAGCCTATTTGATATAATTTAGATTTTTAAATCCCAAAATAATTTAAAATATGGGAGTTATAGCGTTGACACACTTACTTTTCAATGAGGATTTCGGTGTAACAATCCCCGAAAAGTTTCGAAATTCACCTTTTTACAATTTTTCTCATTTTCATAAGTTTTCCCTATTTTTCTTGAATTTTTCTTTTTTTTTATGATTTTCTATTATTATTTTTTAATTAAAATGTATAAAAATACATTTTTTTATTAAAAGGGGGTTTGGGCCCCTCTGAACCACATCCGGGCCAAACCGAACCCGGTTCTGTCATTTAGATTGCGCCTGGCCAATGCAACCTTCCCAACTCTGTATGTGATTCTGAAAGGACCTAAAAACCTCGGCGCGAGCTTTCCCTTGATTCCGAACCGATTTGACCTTTTAGTGGTGAAACTTTTAGATATACAAAGTTTCTTTGTACTCTAATCCATCCGGTACTAGTCAGCATATTTCTTCTGTCTCTCTTGAACTCCTCGAAGACGCTAATGTATCAGTCGTATCTTCTCTGTGTGATCTACCATAATCTCTGGCCCTACTGCCACTATATCCTTAGGCTCGGCCTAACATGCTAGCGATATACACGGGCTACCGTAGAGTGCCTCAAACGATGCTATCCCGATGCTAGCCAAGTAACTGTTATTATAGGCAAATTCACACGAATGTATATACTCCTCCCATGACTCGCCGTTAGGGGTGGGCAAACCGCGGTTTGGTAGTTTTCTAAACCACCACCAAACCGCGAGCCACCAAAACCGCAACCAAACTGAACCGCGGTTTGATCGGTTTGGTTTCGCGGTTTTGGTGCGAGGCGGCGGTGCGGCGGCAATGAGACGAGCGGAGCCAGCAACGTGAAGGGGGCTCGCGGCGGAGCTCCAGCAGCAGCGGACGAACGACGCGACACCAGCAAAGGCCGCGGACGCACGGCATCTGCGGTGGCGATGTCTCAACATCGGGCGCTGCGCAGAGTGGCGGACCGGCGCGCGCGCAAGTGGTGGACCGCGGCGACGCGCAGATGGCTGGCGGATGGGACGCGACGCGAGGCGCGTGGCGGGCCGGCGACGCAGCTGCAGAAGAAGTGGCGGACCGGCGACGCGGAAGCTGCGTGGGGTGGTGCGGTTGTGGATTGGTCGGCGCGGAAACAACACCAAAGCAACTCCCTGGGGCGGCGGGCGGCGGCGGGCTGAGAGGAGAGAGGAGCCGGCTGGGGAGAGAGGATACGGCGGGGACAGAAGAGAGGAGACAGCGGGGAAAGAAGAGAGGAGCGTGAGTGAGAGGAGGAGAGACGGCAGGAGGAGAGAGGTGAAGGAGTGAGGAGCGGGAGTGAGAGGAGATGAGAGAGGTGAGGAAGTGGATTTTTTTTTGTTAGCTTTTTAGGGTTTTTTGTTTATATTTACCAAAATGCCATCGGTTTGGTTAAACCGCGATTTTTTCAAAATGAAAACCGCGATTATGCGATTTTTACATTTTCCAAACCGCGACCAAACCGCGAGTTTTAAAAACCAAACCAAACCGTGCGGTTTGGTCGGTTTGGGCGGTTTGGGCGGTTTTTCGAAAACCGCTGCCCACCCCTACCCGCCGTACTCCAACACACACCCTCTGAGCATGTCCTTTAACACTTAAATTAGTCTCTCTAACTGTCCATCAGTCTACGGGTGGAACGCTGTACTATGTTGTAACCTCGTACCAAATTGTGTTTACATACTCCTCCAAAACATGGATGTGAACTGCGATCCTCTATCTGACATAATAGATAATAGCACCCCGTGAAGTCTGACAATCTATCTTTCGTAAAGGACGCTCAGCTGCTTGAACTTGTATTTAGTAAAAACTGGCAAAAAATGTGCAGATTTGATTAGTTTACCCCCGATCACCCAGATATTATCATGCTTGTGCGGAGATCGAGATAAACCACTGACTAGATCCATGACAATATGCTCCCACTTCCACTCAGAAATGGGAAGTGGATGTAATAGTCCTTCAGGCCTTCGATGCTCAACCTTAACTTGCTAGCAAACCCCGCAACTCTTGATGTAATCCCCTACGTCTGCCTTCATCCTAAGCCACCAAAAAAGACATTTCATATTCTAATACATCTTGGTCCTATCCAGATGAACGGTAAAATGTGTGCACATAATTTAACAATTGATGGAATCCATAGTCGTCCCCTATATCTCAAGCATGAGTCCGTTGATTGGTTCCACTCTAGATGATTTGAACTCTCAACCAACTCATGGAGTCTTTGGAACTGCTCTTTGGCCTGCTGACCCTCTAAAACTGATTGAGATTTTTCTTTATATTTCATTCCTGTTTACATAATCATTCTCAGTCATTCGGACTGAATTGTCTTTGTACTCCATATGTCATGACTTGTTTTCATTACTCATTACACGAGGTTGTTTCATGGCATAGTTTGTTGATTAAATGATTTCATTGACTCCAAATCATGTGTTATATCATTTTGATTGTTATTATTGGTGGTCAGTGAAATAGTTGCTATTAGATAGTTTTTACATAGTGTTGTGAATCTATATCTTTTGTGCATTAGTTATGCAATTGTATTTGTTGGATGGCAATACCGTGTTGTTCTTTGAATATGAAAGTGGTTCTTGTATCTAGGGTCATTTTATGATAGAAACTCGTCTGACATACGGGGGTCACTAGAATTTTCAGGGCGATCGGGATTTCTCCACTATCTTGCGCAACACACGGGGTATGGAACTCGGGGTTATTGGTAAGCATAACTTCGGTAACTTCACGAGTTGTAAACTAAGGATTGTTGGTAAGTATACATCTCAGTGACTAACATTTAGGATAATTATAAAGTCGTATTGTACCATGTAAATACGACCTTCATAGATATGTAGAACACATTTCCATCCTTATATAGTGGAAAGACTGATGTGATGAAGATCACGGCTGACCGACCCTAGATCATTACTGCTTAGCCTAATGTCAGTTTTATTTTGTTTAACTAAAGTATCTCTTTGCGTGATATTCTTTCAGCATAGTTGTTATTATTATTATGATTTTTTATACTTGTTTCATAATTGGGAATGTGAGCAAATGTCTATCAGTATTACTTTCTATTTTCAAATACTCACCGTTTAGTTTGTGATTGTGAGTGCAGATCCATCGAGTAGCAGACCAAACAAAGAGAAGATCAGCGACTACCTCTGAGCCAGTGGAGTATTGCTACATCATATATTATAGGTTTTGCTTTTGATGTATTACTTTTATATGTATATGATATTCTTTTGGGGGTTGTACATTATGGGCTGAGTAATAGGTACCTTGACCAGACACATGATGTTATATATCGTCGTTTCATTATATATATGCATGTGATCTTTATTTACTGGTTTTTCCACAAAGGTTAGGCTACATGTTATAAGCTTCCGCTAGTTAATTAGTTAAGACTTTTGTTGCATAACTTGTAAGTTAGTAAATTTTAATTAACTCTAATTTATGAATTTATATAGGATAGGTATATGTTTATATCTATTTGAAAACTAAATAATTGTAGGTAATAAGATTGTTGGAAAGGCTGACTAATTCCTTTTTAGGTTCTATATGGTGAGATTAGGGTTTAATAAGGGGATTAGGTCGGGCGGTGCCTTAATTTGAGAGGGGGTCGTCCAGTTAGGTTGGAACTTGCTAAAAACTAGAGAAGGAAAATATGAGACTTAGAACTTCTACTACTACAAACTACTACTATAAAGGAGAAGAAAATAAATGAAAGAGTTGGAATGAGAAGTTCTTCATTCAACTTGGTGTGTTTTTACAATGAGATTGACACCCTTTATATAGGCCATTCGGTGATGATGATATATGTACTTTACACAATGTGTACAAGTAACACATACACTGTCACGGCCCAAATCTCTAACCCCCATTTTAATTCCTTAATCAGGATCACCGACCCTTGACGTGGGACTTACACTGTGATACGTGCACCGACCGAGGAACGTTGCCGAGGTATATTGCATTTTTGTATTGATGTATGCCTAGTGTTATATTGTGTAGACTTACTAAGTCGGTTTGTACAGTTGTAGGCGTCGAGACGAGAGCGGGGATACGCCTCGAGTAGCATGCTAGTCGGGGAACCGTGTTTAGCATTTTAGTAAGTCTTATTTAATACTAATATGGAATAAGGAATTACTTATAAGCCTATGGTTGTATTCGTTAATGTAAATCAAATTAAAGACCTATAGTTGAGTAAATTAAATGGAAAGCATATGATTCGTATAGAGATACACATTGACACATCTAGAAACTAGGTGAGTAATGAAATGATGTCACTTGAGGTTGAGTTAGTGGGATATATTGCAAGAGGTGGACTATTAGATATTCCTCGGGATACATAAATCCATGGAGATCAAGGGCTAGGAATGAACATCACCTTAATATATAATATTAGAGATCAAACAACATGCAAACCAAATCACTCATTCATTTTTGTTGGAGAAGAAAAAGGAATTGCTGGAGAGGAGTGCATCATCAAGGTGTTGAAGGAATCCATGGGAGTTGGTGAGAAATTATCAAGGTAGGGTGCTACATCAACTAGGTACACATCTTTTTAGTTGAAATTAGAACAAGTTCTTGTTTTATGCTAATTTCAGATGGTAGATGATTGAGTATTTGCAATTGATTTATATATTTAGATTCCTCATTTCAAGCTGATAATCCAGCTATGTTGAAGTTCTTAATTTGGTTTTGAAATCATAAATATATGAATTTTTGAATTTGCAATACCAAAACTAGAATTCTGCATGTTGTATTAGGAATCAACCTGGGTAATTTGGTCATAATCTGCTCATTTTAGATCCAAATTAATCCAAACCAGTGGCATTTGAAAGCTTATTTAAAGGGGAATAACTTTGCTTAGCTGAAAGTATTTTGATTGTATATGTTATATGTCTTTCAGATACTATTTGGGGTTGTATATTGGGTTGAGCGTTAGTTTCCCCGACTTGACTTAGACTATTTTACTGTTTCACTGCATTTTGAGAACTTTATATATGTGATGTCATTTCCTGATTTTTCACACTTAGGATTTTATAAAATGGCTTATGCATAAGTTACTAATTGCTTCTACATAATCAATAAGACTTTCGCTAATTAATTGATTTAATAAAAAGTTTTAATTAACTCTAAATTTTATAAACTGGTAGGACTAGTGTATTACTTATCCTGAACACGAGAAAAGAGGCGTCTAGGTTGTAAAGGTCGACTAATACGTAGTTAAGTCATGCGTGGATATGATTATGGCTTAATTACAAGATTAGGCCGGGCGGTGCCCTAGATTAGGAGAGGGGTCGTCACATACACCCCTTGTATTACAACACATTACGAGTAATTTGACAATACATGAAAAAGTTGGTGTACATTGGAAATGATTACGAGTAATATGACAACACATAAACAAGTGAAGGTGCTATCTAGTGAGAAATACAAGTTACACGACTACACAATATGTTGGTGTACATGCATGGTCATCCATACTTCACAACAATTTTAACTAATATGTTATGTATATATGTCACATGTCTTTTAATATCATTTTGTATTTTTCAGTTATTCCATCAACTATTTCTTTCAAATAGTTTTAAGCAATCGGCTAGATAATCAGCTCTCAGCTAGATTATCAGTTGTTGTCACCAAACAGAGGCATATATGTTACATGTATGCATTTATTTAGGGTAGTGCTATTTGGACTCGTGAGTCCGGACTCAAATTTTTTTTTTTAATTTCAAATATATCCTCGAGAAATTAATGAAACATCCATAATCACTTGTAAAATTACTATTATACCCCTTAAATATTTACAAAAATTTAACAACCTCCCTATAAGTCCGGACTCATCAGTCCAAGTAGATTTATTGTTTGTTTAATTTGAAGAATTATTGTACTAATATATACTCCTTTATAGTAATGATCAACAAAAATGGCACAAAAAGATGGTCCCTTAAGAATTTAATATAAATTAATACAGTTTAAGTTTCCAAGACAACTTATTGATTTCATGAATCAAGTCAACGTGAATTTATATAGGCACACAAACACAATGCATGCAAGGCGTCTCCAAGTGGCATTTGCGACCACAGCATGGTCGACTTAGATCTCAGATCACAGTTGGCCTCGAAACCATCGATATACCATCAGATTGCATTTAAACCACCTCTTTAATTCTCCTAACTGTCCACCGCTGCACCTCTCTATATAAACCACCACACAACCTCCTCAAACGTCACACACACAAACACACAAGTGACAAATATACTGTTTTTCAAAAACCTAGTATGGCAACTAAGTCGTGTCTGCCCATGATGTTTGTCGCACTAATCTTAGTAGTACTAGCAGCCCATGCAAGTGCCAGGAAATTGGTGCAACAAAACGTTAAGGCAGAGGAGGCCACTCATGAAGCCAATGTTCTACACAACAATGAAGCGAACAATGTGGGGGGCAACGGCAACAAGGCCGGGGTGAAGGACAAGAAGTGCCTAGTGGGTGGGTTCGCGGCAATTGGCGGTGCAGCGGGTGTTGGCGGCATCATTCCGGTGCTTGGTGGAGCTGGCGGGCTCGGCGGTCTTGGTGGAGGAGCCGGTGGGCTAGGCGGGCTTGGTGGACTCGGCGGCGCTGGTGGAATCGCTAAGGGTGGTGGCATTCTGCCTTGAAGGATCGATCATATATAATGTGTGTGCGTGTGTTTAGTGCCAGTACGTAGTAGTGTTGCATTCAATAATATTATCATGTATGTTTAGGATTTGTAGTACGTAGTAGTGTTAATTAGTGTTGGATTATTGGCGTTGGTTTGTTTGATCTGAGAGAGTTGGATTGTATTTGTGGTTTTGTTATAGTTTCAGGTTGGCATGTTATATGCTTCGTCATCATATTATTGCTTGTGTTTTACTCTCTCTTTGTTGGCTTGTGATATTATTATTGATCAATGAAAGCGTAATGGTTTTTAATTTCTAACTAGGTAGTGGCACGTACGTTTGGGCTTTTTCAGTGGGTTTAATTTTTTATTCACTAGAACATTTTTGACCTTTAATAGAGGTTTTAAAACCCCTATTAAATAGAGTGTTATTAAATGTCATGTGAAAATGTGCTATGGTTTAATTTTTAATGCATGTATTACATAGATGTTTTTTAAAACTCTTATCAATTAGGTGTTATTTCATGAAAAGTAACAAATGCCCCAACTAGAAAACTTGACTCGATAGAAACTGTAGAAATTCGACGAGGTAGGGGCAGACCAAAGTTAACATGGAATGCATTAATTAAAAGGGATTTGAATGGTTTGTAAAGCTTACCATCAATTGCACTTAATCGAGCACAATGGAAAAGTTTGATCGATGTACAGTTAATTTGGGACTGAGGCTATGTTGTTGTTGTTGTTGTTGTTGTTGTTGTTGTTGTTGTTGTTGTATCAATTAGGTGTTATTTAATAACACCTCCTTTAATAGGGGTTTAAAAACCTCTATTAAATACCGAAATTGTTCTAGTGATTCATCAAATAAGGAGGGTTAGTTTGAAATAACAAAAGTAATGTACATTGATGATGAGGTGGATGTATGGCGTGGTGGTTTAATGATGTAGAAGAAACTTGTATAAATAGCTCCTTTTGAAAAGGAGTTATTCATACAAAATAATAAAGTATATAAATTACTCCTTCTCAAAAGGAGTTATATATTTGTTCAACTCAAATATGAAACGCATATATCGAGGTGGAGAACCCATGCAAACGACATGTGCATATCGAGGTAGAGAATCCATGCAACTTAACGACAAGCGCGTGTCTCGAGATGGACAACCCGCGTCACGCACGTATCTCTGGGTAAACATTAACACATGTAAACGACATACATCACTAGAACATTTTAGGTCTTTAATAGAGGTTTTAAAACAGAGTATTATTAAATATCATGTGAAAATATGTTATGTTTTAATTTTTAATACATGTATTACATAGAGGTTTTTTAAAACTCCTATCAATTAGGTGTTATTTAATAACACTCTCATTTAATAGGGGTTTAAAAACCTCTATTAAATACCGAAATTATTCTAGTGCATGTATCTCGACGTGGACAACCCATGCAAATGTCACGCATGTATGTCGATGTGGACAACCCATGCATATGCCATGCACGTATGTTGAGATGGGCGACCCATGCAACCTCATGCATTTCATGCAAACGTTACGTATCTCGATGTGTGCAACTCATGAAACCTCGTGCAATCCATGCAAACGTCACACACGGATCTGGAGGTGGACAACTCATGCAATCTCTTGCAATTCATCCAAATCATGCAAACTTCACGCACATATATCGAGGTGGACAATACATATAACCTCGTGTAATCTATGCAAACCATGCAAACGACACATACGTATATCGAGGTGAACAACCCATTAAACGACACGCAAGTATCTCGACGTGGAAAACCCATGCAAACGACACGCGCATATCTCAAGGTGGATAACCCATGCATACACCATGCACGTATGTCGAGGTGTACAACACATGCAACCTCGTGCAATCCATGCAAACGACATGCACGTACGTATCTTGAGGTGGACAACCAATTAAACAACACACGTATTTCGAGGTGGGCAACCCATGAAAACTACATGCATGTATGTCGAGGTGGACAACACATTCAACCTCGTGCAATCCATGTAAACCATACAAACGACACGTACGCATCTCGAGGTGGACAACTCATGCAAACAACACACACGTATGTCGAGGTGGACAACCCGTGCAACTTCGTGCAATTCATGCAAACGTCATGCACGTACCTCAAGGTGTGCAACTCATGCAACCTCGTGAAATCCATGCAAACGTCACACACGTATCTCGAGGTAGACAACTATAACGACCTTAAAAATCTAATTCGTGTCACGTGCCATTTCAGGGTCATATGTGGGACCCACTTGTCGTGATACGTATGTCCAAATCTCGGGTGTAGACACCGAGGTATGCTATTTTTGTGTGATGCATGCTTGTATTATTTATTATACAAAAGATTAACCAATTTAAAATAATTAATTTCGAAAATGTGTAGGTAAGATCTTACCTTGAGTTTTGTGTGTGTTGGTAGTAGTCGAGGTTTAGATAGGGTTTAATTTGATGTAAGCCTCGTTACATATGACAAATTTAAGATTTTTGGGGTTTTAGCGTGATCAAAACCAGTATTTTGGACATTTAATGAAGATGAACTATTTTGTCGAGAGTTTGGTTCAATTTGGTAGAAAACATGATCGAAAACTAGCACTGGAAGTCAAAACACGTCAAAATAGGACTTTCAGAAATTCATAAATATATATTTATATATATAAATATATATAAACAATGAAATGAAAAAAAAAAAAACTCATTTGGTTTCCCTCGAAACGCTCGTTCGTCCCTAAACCCCTCGATTTGGGTTTTCGCTCGCAGAGCTCCAAACATCTGATTTTCACCCAGTTTCTTTCCGCAAAATTGTAGAGGATCGCAATACGGTTAATTCGAGCTAAGTTTCCGCAGCAGAAATGAGGTATTCAGCCCACAATTTGGCAAATTCTCAATGTCATGCATTTTTCCTCAATTCAATTTAAATTCTCACGATTTTTCAATTTCTTTCGCGGGGTTTCGACAGAAATTGGTATGAATTGTCGTTAATTGGTGTATTGGATTGATTTGCGTCAATTCGGGATAAACTTTACCGATGTAGATTAGGGTTTTGATGATTTGAATTAATGCAATTCAGTTGGTAACTGTTTTGGAGATGGTTTTATACTTGATATTGGTTTATATTGGGTTTTCGGATGAATTGTTTATTGATTTTGATACAATTTGACTCCACGAGCTGTGGAAATATTTTGGTGTTGGTATCGAGTGGTTTCGTGGTATTTATTATTGAGTTTTGAGGATTTAACTGCGAAAATATTGATTTGGAGACATTTTTTAATTGAAAATAAATAAAGTTTGTCAAGTTGACATGCCATATTAGAAAATTCGTAACTTCTCCGTTTGTGATCCGATTTGAGTATTCTTGGAGTGTATGAAAAGTATGTCATGAGTAGTACAAATTCCTTCTTGGTTATCATGACAAATTATGATGAGGTTTTCAGAGTTAAAATCGTAACTTTAGTGGGCTAGTTGATAAGACTTTGAAATTATTTTAAAGTGTTATTTTTAGAAATAGCTCCCGAGTGTACTTTGGTCGCAGTATTTGTATGGTTTAAGAGTTCTAAACCAATGATATTGGACTTGAATTGATACTAAATGATATCAGAAAATCTAAGGAAGAGATACGGAGGTTCGAGAACGCGTTTTGGAGTGTTGGCAGGCCGGATATTGTTGTTCATTTCTTTGATATCTATCATTTGAATTCCATTCTAATTGAGTTGTCTGAGGGCAAGTGAGTCAACGGTGGTCCTTGGAAGGAGTGGCGGGCTGAGGTAATATACCAGCGTCATGACCTCGAGATGCACTGTACTGGTTATTGATTTTGACGGGGTGTGAGGTCTTAGCGTGGTTGTTCTAGGAAGTCTCACTATTTCGTGGTTTAGGGCTTGTCAGTGTACCGAGTCCTAAAACTCGAGTCTCGATGTGTTGCCAAGACTCAACGAACTATTGGTCAGGACTACTTGCGTCTCTCTGTTTGCATTCCTGGACGCTCATATATCGATTGCTTTTATTTGATTTACAGTCTTTATTTATTCATGCGTTCTTTATACCTTTCTTTCTATCTGCATGAATGTGATTGTTTTATTTATTTTGAAATGTTGTTTAGTGTCCTACTGGTGTTACTTACCTGGGCACGTCATTCTTGTGTTTGACTGAGTACAGATCCGCAATCGAGTAAAGAAAAGGAGCCAGCACTGGGAGATCTACTTTGAGGACTTTGGAGCGGCCTTTCCCATCGCATTTTTGTAGGTTTTGTATTACTTATGTATATTGATTTTTTTGACACATGAGATATATGGGTTTTGTGAGATATTTACATGGAGTATATACGGGTTTCCACACTCTAGGTTGTCCTGACTGATTTGTGTAGAGTTGTTTAGATTTGTTTAAGTTGAAATCGCTTCCGCATAAACTTTGATAACTTACAAATTTGAATAACTCACTAAAAATGTAATGATAAATGGTTAGGAAGGCTGACTAGGCTTGCGTTGATGTCGTGAGGATTGACTCGGGGTCCACGTAAGTCTAGTTCGAGCGGGGCCTAGTTTAGGTTGTGGAACTGGGGTCGTCACAACAACTCATACAACCTTTTCCAATCCATGCAAACCATGCAGGGCCACGCATGTATTTCGAGGTGGACAACCCATGTAAGCTCGTGCAATCCAACTAAACCATGCAAATGTCCGCACGTGTTTTGAGGTGGACAACCCATGCAAACGACACACACATATCTCGAGGTGGACAATCTATGCAAACGTCAAGCACATATCTCAAGGGGACAACTCATGTAAACCTCACGCACGTATCTCGAGATGGACGCCACTTTGACGCGCACGTGGGAGTTCAGAAAATATGAATGGCGCATATGGAGAATGCTTCATTCGTGTTTTCTGAACAATCCAACGTGGCGTCCACGTGGATTGTTTCATAACATGAATGACGAATTTTCAAAAGGCGTCATTCGTGTGACCACGTTGCAATGTAAATTGTCTCCCACTATTGACGCCTTTTAAAAATGCGTTTTACATTAGTTAAGGAATAAAAAGAAATCCTAACTTATTTTACTGTTTTAAATCAATATTTATTGTTAGTTTGTAATTTTTTCCGCACGTTTTATATATTTTCATGTGAGATCGATCGATGTATGTTTTGTCTTCTTTTATTGTGTGGAAGGAAAAAGTTCTGAATGATGGATGTGCATGCAATATTGATTTTTTTTTCTTCCTTCTTTTTTTTTGTAAAAGAATTATGTGCAATAATATTAATTGATTACCTCTTGCTACTGCTAACTTCATAGATAAGTGCTAGAATGACATGTAACAACATATTACACCTTAAAATACATTGGCTCATAAAAGCCATCCATGCGCGCGCACCTCAGGATGCATGCGTATACAGATTTTGATGCATAACACTTAGATTTGAGGATTGCATGAAAAGCACTTGTGAGCAAATGTGTTTTGCGTTGTTATATTGTTGTTGTTATTCTAATATTTTCCAATTTCATATTAACATGAGATTTGTCTAATCGAGATGTATACATTTGATTGGCATGAATACTCCATACTACTCCTATATATCTAAGCACAATAAATAGTCCTTTGTATTCTTATATGCATGCGCGCGCATGCAAAGGCATCTCATTCATCAAAAGCAGCATGTAGCTTTAATTTACATGAACTTAATGTGACAAATGTGATAACGAAATGCAATAAATGTTCATTCCAAGGCTTCTCGTGATGGAGTCATGGATGGTGATCACCTAACTTTTTCGTCACTCATTAATTTTTGGAGAAATTAAGCCAGCTGATTAATTAATGTCCATCTATACATGTTTCTTGGTAGAATATTATATTATGTTTTCAGATTCATGCACAAAAGAAATTTGGATCACAAGAAATATGCTTAAAAATCTTATAAATTTGAAACTGTGAGCATAATAAAGAGCCACAAGTGAACAACTAAATAAGCTTCAATAATTGCATCAAATTAATGTTTGGTATTTAAGAAACTCTTTTTGAGAGACACAAAATAACTAGTGATAACGAAAAAACGAAAGACGCGTCGTCTCTACATCACACTACCACTTTAGAGAGCACCCGCATCGTTCGAGTTAAGAGGCTCTGGCAAAGGCCGCGACATGCGCGGGCAGTCGTGAGCGTGTCGGTGGCTCCCTCCCTTCCTTTCTCTCCTCCTTTCTCTCATCCTCCCATGTCTTCTTCTCCTCGATTTTTTCGGCGACATCATGATGCAGAGCGACAAAGTCATGCTATTATATTGGGATATCAATGTGGGCATGATTGAATATTGGTTAAAGTGTCATTCTTGGGTTTTTTTTATTGTCTTAATATTTAGTGAACTTAGATGTCGTCGGTTTGCTTGAGAACAAATCTTAATTTTTACTTTTATATTTAAGGTTCAAGTAGGAAACTATTAAGTTTCTATAGTTTATAATTACTATAGTCGGGGAGTACACGAAATAGCAAGTGTATTTGTATAAGATTTCACTTGTCTTATAAGTCATGTGGCCATTAAATAGGAGTTGTTCAATTAGGGTTGTTAAGAGTGAATTTTTTAGGAAAGTTCACATTAATTGGTATTTGTGTGCTAAATTAATCAAACGATTGTATTAGTTGATTGATGATTAATAAAATTAAGTTTTACTTTAGAGATTATTCTCTTGTGCCCTAAGTTGTTTGTTCGTAGTTTTTACAGCAATTTAATTTTGAAAGATCCTCGTTGCGTTACATCATCACCATATCTGGTGGAATCTAGTCGTTGGTAAAGCTCTGCGGCACCTCCTTCTTTTTCTTCCATTCTTCCCTTCTTTCTTCTCCCGGTTTCATGGTAAGGCTATTTGATGCATTGAATGCGAGGAGGATGTGGAGGAGTCCGAGAGTAATTTATGCGGGTCGGTCAACCCTCTTACGCTAGGAGCGGACACCTATGGCGAAATTTTGGTGATTGGGAGTTTTGGCATTTTTTCCAGGCAAAACATATTTTTTGGTCATTGAACTTTGAGACTTTTATTCTTTTAGTCCCTGAACTTTTATTAGTATCAATTTGGTCCCTGAACTTTCATTTTTGTACATTTGGTCCCTGGACTTTTGAATGTTTTATGCTTTTGGTCCTTCAACTTTGAGGTTTTTATGTTTTTGGAGGAATTTTTTTTCGGCTTTTATTGATTGATGTGAGTCGTCCGGTTTAGTAGTATAAACCACTTTACTCTTTTGACTAGTCACGCATTACTTTTACTACTCACATTACAGGAATTTAACACTTTAAATGGTGGAAAGACTAAATGTAGATCTTTGTGAAAGTTCAAAGATCAAATGTGTAGTAATAAAAGTTTAGGGACCAAAAGCATAAAAAATATAAAGTTTAGGAACCAAATGATGAGTTTTGCGTTTTTTCTATGATCCAACTCGATGTTTGGCGTTTGAGTTTTGTAGTACAGTTTACTTGGCATATACTTGAGGGTGTTCTAATCTGGGCAGCTGTACCCTTCAGCGGAAGTGGGGCAATTATATGGGTTGTAGAGGAGAATTGTAAAAATTCTCCTGTGGATTGACCCTTCTACTGTGGACTATTTGGGGATTTTCTTTATTCACGATGGGATGAATTTTTGGCATGGGTTGTCTAATATTGTGCTATCTCTTTTGGTTTGGAAATATGGGTCTAATGTGTTGAATGGGGTATTTTGTTGTTTAAGGTTGTACTGCTTTTTTCTATTTTTCTTGCCCGTACTTAAATTTCTCAAATATTTAAGTGGATAAAAATGCAATAAATACACTCTTGAATTCCGAAAACAACTTACAATTTTGAATAAGAAGTTTTTGCTAAAACGACTAATATAAATTACCAGAGGGAGTATATATATATATAGTAATTTTTCTTTTGATAAAAAATCACAACTTGCTGATTATAAGGCTCGAACTCCCGACCATCCAATTAGTGTCGACCCAATACCAATTACTAGTGAGTCATCCACTTAGTTGGTAATTTATTGTAAGGCTATACAAACCCTCTTGTTTACAATCCTTTATATATGTAACCATTATATATACATTATACGTACATGAACTAAATTTATATTTACTAACAAAAATAAATTTGAGCAAATGCAGGTGACTCAAAATAGGCATGCACTTGTAGGTGTCATTTATCTACACACCGGTTTTTGTATGCACACATATTGATGCATAAAATCAATGAACACCTACGAATGCGTTTTCATTTTGCGTCCCCAATTTGGATCATTTTAGTATTTTTCTTAATTATATATGTAACATATTAACTATTTTAGAAATGCATGAAGTTAGGAAATATCTTGCACGCATCAAAGAACTATAATATAATATTTAGAAAACTTTCTTTATACGTTTTAATATTTATAAGTAAAATTAATTAGAAGAAGTTTTAAATTAAGAACTTATAAAGTAAAAAACCTCACAAAAGAATAAATTAAAAAAATAAAGATAATTTACGAAAACTTGAAACTATTTGTTTCGATTAGGCTTATAAAAAAAACTTATATTTGTTTTTTCAATTTTCCTTCACTTCCTTACGCACATGCACTGGAGCACTAACTTAATTAGCTTATCAATTTCGAAAAAAAAAGCTTATCAGTTTCTTTTATCCAACAACAAATTTAATGATTCAACTGCGATTTTAATGGTGATGTTGCTTTCATTCCAAAATTATTTTAAGTAATTAATATCATGTATTTTACAGGAAAAAGCTACAATGTATTCAAAAGAATTATACTAAACTACCAAGACAATTTAATACTATTTTCAATGTATTCAAAAAAATCAATACTACACAGTATATGAAAATTAAGGTGTTCCACTGTTGGTCTCTTTCCGTATGACATCCAAACGTCGGGCTATTGATAGTCTCTTTTGCAATCTCAGGGCCCGTAGGACTAAGACAAAGTGTCTGGATGCTTATAGTTACTCAAAAAAAAATTAAGGGGTCTCGTTTTATAACTTTTTCTTGGGCCCCAACTACTTTGAACCGGCATTGCCTCCGTCCAGTAAAAAAAGTTGAGGGGTGCTATGGGCACCCCACCTATTACTTAAGACACACCGTCATGCAAGGAACCAATTCCTATATTGAGGTCACCCAAAAAAATAAAGTGAAATACCATATTTACCCCTATTCGAAATGAGCACCCCATCCTACTCCTTCAAAACCAACGATCAAAACATCTCATCCCTTTTCCTTGCTCCATGAAGTTAGGCGCCTAACCAATCTCTAAAATCCTCACTCATTATTCCTTTTCGATGTTGTTGTCCTCCCTATTTTTCACTCTCTCTTAAATTTTGCCTCTCCTTTTGGTTTTGACTTCGTATTTGGGAGGATTCGATAGAAGTTAGGGCTCGAGTTTGCGGATTCAATCTTATGGGGCGCCCATTCGAATGATAAAAGGTATGTTCTTAGTCAATTTGGCAACAAATGGATTATGTTAATTGATTATTGTTGTTTGTATTGTGTGTTCTTCATTCACAGGTTTCGAATATGGAAACCTGCAATTTTTGGCCACCCAAGGCTATAATTTATGGCGTATTCTCGGCCACCAATGGCCGAGTACATAAGTTAGTTATAAATGGCTCGAATTAGTATTGGTTACCTAATGCCGAGACTATACTATGAATCTCGATTTCCTATGAAAGAGTTTTGTGTTTTAGATTTTTTTTTTTGCAAATGAGGTAGGTCTCGGTTAATATACACCAAGGCTAGACCTTGTCTCTCAGTTATTTGTAGACGAGACAATTTGACATAGTCTCGATTATTTCTTTCCGAGATGTAAAGATGAATTTAAGTTATCTTAGGCTCGATTGTACCTATCTGAGACTAGTGTGTATAGTTTGGTTTACAAGATACAAATACTTGTCTGTATGTTTTTTTGACATGGTGCCGAGACAGTTTGTATTCTTGAACCTGTTCAACCGAGACTTCATTTCTACACATTATTTTATTGATTTTAGTTTGAAATTGATTAATTTTCCTTTTTTAGATATGGCTCGTTCCAAGGCATTTTTAACTAGGGAAGAGACCGGTAATGAGCCTTTAGGAAGTGCCCATAGTCGTGGTGGTCGGCAGCCTGAAACTGCATCTTATCGTAAGGAGAAACAAAAAAATGATGTGAAAGGTAATGCACCGGCGGCGAGTAGACGTGCTCGGAAGGGTGTTTAGCGAAATGAGGGTTCACACGTTATCCATTATCAGGAAAGGGATCTAATCATTGCTCGCGGTGGGATTGAGGATGAAGCCTCCGAGTCTTCTGAGGACTCACTTGGAAATGAAGAAAGAGAATAAGGTTTGTTTTAACTTATTGAATTTTATATTAGTTACTTATTGTTTACTTAGTTAGATTTTTGTTGATTTCTTTTCTAACAATTGTTTTTTTGTTTACTTTGTGAAGATCATGTAAGTGGTACAAGCTATGGTAGAGGCAACCGAGGGACACGAGCTACCCGAGGCACTCGAGGAAGTCGAGGGACCCGAGGCGGCCGAAACACCCGAGCCACCAGAAATGAAGAAGAGCAACAAGAAGACCCGCCTACTCATTTGTCCCGTAAGCCGATAAAATAGAGTTTATTGTTAAGCTTCAAACATCACATCGTGTATGCAATTTGGGAGGCTGACGTACATTATTTTCATTTGTTTTGCTTCACTTTATTATTTTAAATGTTATATTATATTATGGTTTAAATGATGCTACTTTCTTTTGTTGTTGCAGCATCGCCCTTTGTTGAAGTGCATCAATTGCGACGGCCTTGTTGCCTCGTGGTGACGTGTCTTCGTGTACTCATTGCCTAGTTGGCCTAACTACACGTGCCTGGCACCTGCCCGTCCTCCTATTAGCTCGAAGTTCGTATACACACGTGTTTCATTTAATTTGTTAGTGAATTATCTATATTTTCTTAAATTATCCTCTTTAAGTGTTTAAATATTTGATAAGTTCAATAATTTATGGTTTTTTCAAATCCTGACCACATTAGTAGGTTGTATTTTACAAGTTAACATAAATCAGCAGAAGCCTTAATTGATACAATTAAGTAAGGGAATTCACCATGGTAAACATTATTCATAAGAGCAAATCCTATTGTAGAAAACCCTGAAAAGTACTCTGTATATAAGCGACAATACCATAAAACATGGTATATACATGTACACGTCATCTTAAATCTACCTATACGCAAAATAATTTTCACGACCCAAACTTTTAACCCCGTTTTAATTCCTTAATCAGGATCATCGACCCTTGACGTGAGACCTACACTGCGATACGTGCACCGACCGAGGCACGTGGCCTAGGTATATCGTATTTTTGTATTGATGTATGCCTAGTGTTATGTATTATGTAGACTTACTAAGTCGGTTTGTACAGTTGTAGGCGTCGAGGCGAGAGCGGGGACACGCATCGAGCAGCGTGCGAGCCGAGGAAACGGGTAGTTAGCATTTTCGTAAGTCTTATTTAATACTAATACGAAATAAGGAATTACTTATAAGCCTATGGTTGCGTTTATTAATGTAAATCAAATTAAAGGCTTATAGTTGAGTAAATTAACATAAGATTGGTTAAAAAGATACACATTAGCACATCTAGGAACTAGGTGAGTAATGAAATGGTGTCACTTGAGGTTGAGTTAGTGGGAGTTAGTGTGATATATGACAAAGGTGGACCATTAGATATTCATAGGGATACATAAATCTTTGAAGATTAAGGGCTAGGAAGGAACATCACCTTAATATATATTATTAGTGATCAAATAACATGCAAACCAAATCACTCATTCATTTTTGCTGGAGAAGAAGAAGGAATTGCTGGATATGAGTGAATCATCAAGGTGTCGAAGGAATCCATTAGAGTTGGTGAGAAATTCTCAAGCCAGGGTGCTACATCAACTAGGTAAACATCTTTTAGTTGGTTTTTGGCTAATTTCAGATAGTAGATGATTGAGTATTTGTAATTAATTTATATATTTGGATTCATCATCTCAAGCTGATAATACAGATATATTTAAGTTCTTAATTTGGTTTTGAAATCATAAAGATATGAATTTTTGAAATTGCAACACCAAAACTAGAATTCTGCATGTTGTATTAGGAATCAACCTAGGTAATTTAGTCATAATCTACCCATTTTAGATCCAAACCGATCCAAACCATTGGCATTTGAAAGATTATTTAAAGATGAATAACTTTTCTTAAGTGAAGGTATTTTGATTCAAATGTTTCTATGTCCAAACATGCTCTACAAATAGGTACTTGAATTAAAAAAGAAAGTATTGAAACTAAATCTGTGAAGGGCATAACTCCCTAAATACTTATTCAAATAAGCTGATCTTTTAGTATGTTGTATTTGGATATATTTTCTGCATTTGACCAAAAATCACATTTTTAGAAACTATAAATTGGGAGAAATAGATTTTCTAAAGCAGCTGGTCGGATTAAATTCTAACTAGACCTATGTCTAGTAAAACCATGACATCTCCTTCATTTTAAATCAGAAGTTTGCAACCTAAAGCTTTCTGGAAAGATCTGAGAGAGAACAACAATAATTGTATTGATGAATGATTTTGATATTTTGACCGTTTCAAGCCTAAAAACTGCGTTAAAATGTAGGACTGAAATTGAAACTTATTTTAGTCTTTAGGGGCTGATTTAGAAAGATTGATTTAAAGTCTATTGAACCAAGTTGAATACACAATAAACACTACTAAATTGAGTTTAAACCCACTATATTTGAAACTAATGAGACACTAAACTCTGGAACCTAGGAAAAGGGTATGGGAGAGCGAATACAAGATTTGGAGTATCGGGAGGCTAGTAAAGCTAGGACTTTACTTTGTTGTTGTGAGTATACCCAATGACAACTTTACTTGGCATTTCATTTCTATTAATTGTTGTCCTCGCATAGTCCTTTTGACTATTTTGCCTTTGCATTCTTATATCATGTGCTCTTTGTGTCTATACTCATTTGATAAGTCTAGTTTGTATGATATCCATTCATTTGATTTGATTCATTGATTCTATCCCATGCTATGTCTATTCTTGTTTTTTTAAATGTGAATTGAATGATAAATAGAATGCTATTAGGCTAGTGAATATCTTATAAATGTTTAAGAGGACTTGTATTTGTGAAGGCCATACCCCCACTTGGGGGCTGGGTCCTCCAAGGTAGGTGTATATGTGGCGCCCCCCCTAAGGGCCAAGAGCCTACATATACACCTTCTATGTCCCCCCTATATATACATGTTGTCGCGCCTCAAACGCCCACGCATGGACCC
This sequence comes from Stephania yunnanensis, assembly GCA_039657365.1. Taxonomy (NCBI): domain Eukaryota; kingdom Viridiplantae; phylum Streptophyta; class Magnoliopsida; order Ranunculales; family Menispermaceae; genus Stephania; species Stephania yunnanensis. The sequence goes on from CM077582.1 coordinate 9,997,156, forward strand.
GGGGTCACCATATATATATAGGCATAGTACTTTCGCCTCCCACGGTTCGAACTCGGGACTTGGAGGCTTAAGTACCCAAGTTTGACAAACCGTGTACCATTGAGCTAGATGTGCCTATGCCTTGACAATCCATACTTGGTATTTCTTGAAATTTTAAAAGTAGTTTTCGCATTTAGGTCTCGTACTCAATCGAGGTGTGCACGACTCACGGGGTTAGAGTCCCTGGGGATGTCGACACATGTTACCTGACATTGTATGACACTCGGGGTTAGAGTCCCTTAGGTGGTCTACACACCGGGGTTAGAGTCCCTGGTAACACTTGGGTTAGAGTCCCTTGTGCTATATAATTATTGAGTCAGAGTGACACGTTTCACTGCCAACCAGACCTAAATCACCACTACTTAGCCTAGTGTCAGTATCACTTGTTTAACTCTGGTATTTACTTGCATATGGTTTATTTTCCAATTTTCCCATTTATATGCTTTTAAATACCATTTTAATATTTGGAGATGCAAATTTAACTTGTCACCGGGGATTACTGTTTTATTCTTTTACTCACCATTCTTTTTATGACGGTGGGTGTAGAGCCGTCTACCAGCAGGCCGGGCAAGGAGAAGATCGGCGATTATTCCTGAGCTCGCGGCTCGTCACTGCATCGATTGTAGGTTTTCTTTTGGTATTTTGATTGTATATGTTATATATGTCTTTCAAATAGTATTTAGGTTGTATATTGGGTTGAGCGTTAGTTTCCCTGACCTGACTTAGACTATTTTATTGTTTCACTGCATTTTGATGACTTTATATATATGATGTCATTTCCTGATTTTCCAAACTTAGAATTTTATAAATGGCTTCCGCATAATTATAAATGGCTTCCGCATAATCTACTAATTGCTTCCGCATAACCAATAAGACTTATGCTAAATAATTAATTTAATAAAAAGTCTTAATTAACTCTATATTTTATAAACTAGTAGAACTAGTGTATTACTTATCCTGAACACGAGAAAAGAGGCGTTTCGATTGTAACGGCTGACTAATATGTAGTTGAGTCTTGCATGGATATGATTAGGGCTTAATTACGGGATTAGGCCGGGCGATGCCCTAGATTAGGAGAGAGGCAGTCACAATAATACTAGAATTTCAAAATAATATAAACACCTATGAGTATGTCTAAGACTGTCAGCAAAAAGAGATAGTCGCCTAAGATTATCCTTTGTCGTTACTTGTAGAAAGATCTGCACTCAATCACCCAACAATTACAGTGACAAGTCTAGTAAATAAATTCCTAAGAAAGTCCACACAATATTCATCAAGAAAACAAATAAAACTACAAGACGTGCAAGTATGCTATCTGGCAACAGAAATATATACTTCCATGAATGTAGAGCAATACAAAAGATATAAGTAGCATACAATAATATTGCACAACATACAATAAAAAAAAAGTAGTAGTTAAAAAGGTAAACGAGAACGTAAACATACAACAACTAAGTTAATATGCACATAAATGTCTTTGATGAAAACCCAATGATGTATCGCATGTAGCAGACTATACCATACTTTGAAGCTAAGAGTCTCTCTTGTGAGCTTCTCCGATAACCTCCACAGTCTCATTTCCTTAGTCCTCACAGCGCTGGCCAAATCTACTGAGTCACCGACACATGCATATGAGTGCATCTCGGGTCACAATTCACCGAGGGCATGATCACACGTGCTATGGTATAGTGTACCCAAGTCCGTCCATACATCCCGATGTAAAAACCTCGATTAATCAATCAATAAGTTAGACAAATCAGTAAATAAACAGTTCAGCACCCATCACACGCACAAAAAATGAACTGAATTCTGTGAAGCATTCACAAGGGGTTTACACACATCAATCCGCGCTCCGACTTCCCCAAATTCCCGAATCCGATGCGACTAGCTCCCCAATACCTGAGCTACAGTCCACTAAGTCCCTGAAGTCCAAGTTTACATGTTTAGTATGTTTATAGGTGTTTAGAATATGTATTAAGTCAAAAATCCTAAAACAACCATTTAAATTCAGTTTCTATATGTCCTTAGCACGCTATGTAATGGAAAGCGCGCTACCGTTCTTAATCCTGAAGAACAATTGGAAACCCAGAACAATTAACGTGCTAACTATTCCAAATGGCATGCTATGTGGTTTCTGGGACAAAATTCTCAAGTCGAGAATTCTGTATTTCCCATCCAATTTAGCTACCTAAACTTAGTAACCTCTTTATATCAATCAACTTCAAAACAGTAGCCAAACAACCTCAGAACATCAATTTGTACTAAATCTAAAAAAATGGGTTTAAATGAAAGTGTAGATGATGGATAAGATGATTACTTTGGTTTGAATCCTTAAATTGACCTCTAAGGTGGTTGAATTGCAGCTTGAATTCTCTTCCAAATCTCGAGTTTTCCTTTATTTTGCATGAATTTGTAAGTGGTTGAAGTAAAAATTCCACTAACCTTGGTTTATATATGTTTGGTTGAAATTAAATGTGCATACGTATCCCGAGGATTATCTTGTATTCTACACAACAAAAAAATAGCATATCTGAAACGAAAATTTCCATATCTGATTTGCATAAATTTCGTCTCTAATTCAATTCTGTAACGGAACAGAGACGGAATCTATTCCGTCTCTAAAATCGTCGTCGCTAATTCAATCAACAAAGGAAATGTGTTTCCGTTGCTGATTAAAGACGGATTAGAGATGGAATTCAGAAACGGAACAGAGACGGAATATAAATGAAAATTCTTCTAAAGGGTACAATTGTAATTGCATTCCGTCTCTGATCTGTCTCTGATTAGCAACGGATCAAAGACGGAATTATTGTATTCTGTCTCTGATCCGTCTCTAATTAGCAACGGATCAGAGACGAAATTATTGGATTTCGTCTTGATCCGTCTTTGATTAGCAACGGATCAGAGACATAATTATTGTATTCCGTCTCTGATCCGTCTCTGATTAGCAATGGATCAGAGATAGAATTATTGAATTCCGTCTCTGACCCGTCTCTGATTAGCAACGGATCAGAGACATAATTATTGTATTCCGTCCCTGATGCGTCTCTGATTAGCAACGGATCAGAGACGGAATACAATAACTCCGTCTCTGATCCGTTGCTGATTCATGCATCTATTCCTCGAAAATTAAAGACGGAATAACAACGGAATCTCTGAATTTCGTTGCTAATCCGTCTCAATTATGCTTTGTTTAGGTCTCAATCCGTCTCAATATATATATATAGGTCTCAATCCAAGCACATTTAACCTGCCAATATATAATACAAATCATAGCTAAATAATATATTGATATTGCAGAGTTTATATAAACTTAACATATCCTTAAAATTATCTTTTCTCAATGTACTGTACACGAAACAACAAAAACAATATAAAATGTTTCTATTTCGTATCTTTCTACAAAAGTAAAAGCAAAAATTGTTCTAAATGAAAAAAAAAATGAAGAAGTGTTCCGAGATTATATAAAGTTGATTGTGCTTCAAAAAATACTTGACTTCGTACAAAACACCTGAAAAAAGATCAAAAAGAAAAAAATCACTAAATTATACAAACAATAATAGGAATATAAACAATATTATGGGAGAACTACGTATCATCGCAAGCACAAGTGTATGAGCCAAACACAACATAAATAAAGTAATAAAGAAAAAGAAATTCATCATTATCCTGAAGGAACATGGTGATAATTAGCAAATTATCTCTCGCTCCAAACAATGACATGAAATTTAGTTCTAGATTAAATCAAACAAGAGTCAATTGTCCTCGATGCTCCAAAAAATTAAGAAGACACTATACAAAATGAAATTAAAGTAAACTGAAACAAAAGATAGAACACAAATTAAAAGTAAAGAAAACTAAAATAAAAGACTCAATAAGATAAACAATGTGTAATGGAAGTATGATAAATGAATGATACAAGACAAGTACCAATTTTCATAAGTACTTCAATATTAATAACTATTTCTTTTTAGAGACAAGTGATGTTCATGATCTTCAACACATTATTACAATGAATGCATTCTGGAAAAAAATTCTAACTCTTAATTTCCTACAAAATACTTAGCAAAGTTTCTCCTAAAACTAGGGGTTCCCAAAAATTACAAAACATGAAAGAACCCTATAGTAATTACTAAGGTTCTTTCATTGATGAGTTCAATAGGAACTTTAGTATATATTCTTCTAAAAAGAAAACGATAATTTACGAGGGTTCAGTTAAAAACCATCATTAGATTCATTGGTTATAATGCAAAGCTAATTTTATAATTTGATAAAATAAAACAAAACAAATCAATTAACGCCATTCCAGAATTCATCATTTAATTTCACATCACTAGAGTTTAATACTGTTTTTTCTAATTGTATAATGAAGAATGGTTGATGATGGTAGTAATGCAACAAAAAACATTCAAGAGAATCAATAGCTAATTTATGTCAACATAAAACAAAACATTCTTAGCAAACAAAATATAATTAAATCAACGTTAAGAAACTTAGTCACCCAAAAGATATGTAGGATCTAAAAGCAAGTTATTTGTGTCAAGAAATGAAGTGGTACCTTTCTCATAGCCTTTTTTTTCAATGACACAAAAGATATGATGTCAAATCTCTTACATTCCATTTGCACCTAAAATTACAAATAAAAAAAGAAAAAGTAAACCAATTAATACTATTATAATGTTGTGCATCACAAGAAAAATCTTCATATATTTATCATTTCTGCTAAAAGGATGGCATTGAAACAAACACAACAACAACAAACAACAACATAGCCTCAGTCCCAAATTAATTGGGGTACAACACCACTAGAATATCTTTAAATGTAAAAGTCTCAAATCTTCAAACGAACATCTTTAAATGTAACTCTCGATCAACACCACTAGAATATAACTAAATCTTGTCATTTTCATAGATGGATGCATAAAACAAACTCACAGGGCCTTTGTTACAGTGACATCAAAGCTCCAAGCTCCACAATCTCCATTGCTCAATGCTACATATTCCGCAAAATGAATGCCTTCGATTCCCCAAAAGCATATTATCTGCAACAATCAATAATTCCAAACTCAAAACAAGCCAATATATAATGCTAGGCAGTTTGATCAACATACCTTGCTATAAAAAGATCAATAACACTTTAGCCCATTACCAAGCTCTTCCGCATTAAAACATAATTGAAAAAAAAAAAGACACGAAGAAATTGTCTTATTTCTATAATTTCAAACTCAAACCAAAGACTTTGGTTTTAAGATAACTTTGGTTAAAAGAGGGTAGACAACAATTAGATCACCAGAATGCAAGAGGGTGGGAGAAAATATCCTCCCAACTCCCATTTTTTGTTGAGTGAAAGCATCTACCTTTATCCAAAAAACAATTATATCCCCAAAAAATAAAGTTTTTTCACGTCAAAAATGGAAGAATGAAAAATGAAACAACATTAAGAAAAAAAAAGGGAAAACAATGAAAAGAAAGCAACAATATTTTCAAAAAGATATACATTGCTAGCTTTTCACGGTGGACCAACAACAACACCACACATGAGCCAACATAAGCATGGGAATCTTACTAAAACAAAATAGAGAAGAAAGTGCATTAGAGTTAATAGAAAGTATTCGCAAGGTAAAATTCACAAATTCTAAGCATAATAATCAAATGCCGAAAAAATATGTTGGATCACTCACCAATGAAGGTCTTGTTGTAATATCTTTAGATTCATCAGAGCCAGGGGTCTGTTTAAGAACTTGTTCCGAACCAACTGAAGAAGCAGCTGATAATCTTTCAATTTCTTTCAATGCAACTAATGAAGGTCAACTTATATATGCACACAGATATATAATACAAATTACATACAATATTATTTTTTGCTTCATCAACACCTTAATCTGAATAGATTCCACTTTGTGAAAATATCAGCAGAAGAAAAGATAAGTGCTTCAAAAAATTTATTTAAATACTCACCCAAAAATTTCCAAAAGAATGGAAACTTCTTCCTCTCCAGGGGCTTCAAGAATCTGAAACACAAAAAAATTAACCGGTGGTTAATATTCATGATTGGAAAAACACAAAAAAAAAATTATGCACAGTGACCCCTTTTAGGACTAGTTCGGCGACGGCTTAGGGTGGGGCGTAGGTCGGCGACGGTTTAGGGCTTCGGAGGCTTCAATCTCCGGCCGCCGGCGACTGCAGATCCTACGGCCTCGTCGTAGCCGCAATCGTAGCGACGAGCAGAGAGCGGTGAGCGGAGCGGTAAGCACAGAGCGACCAGAGAGCAGAGAGCAATGAAAGAGAGAGAACGGTGAGCGAAGATGACCGATGACAGATCGGTCACCGGTGAGAGCAGAGAGCGGTGAGCGGTGACTGGAGAGAGAAGGGAGAGCCGTGAGCAAGAGCAATGAGCAAGAGACAGAGAGACCAGAGAGAGAGAGTTGAGAGCAAGAGACGGAGACGGAGACGATCGACTTGTTGGGGGTTGGGGATTTGGGGGGCGGTGACCAAAGAGAGACGGAGAGACCAGAGAGACCAGAGAGACCAGAGTGACTGGTTGAGCAAGAAGACGGAGAGACCACAGAGAGAGAGTTGAGAGCAAGAGATCGAGATGAGAGACTTGTTGAGGGTTGGGGATTTGGAGGGTGGTGACCGGAGAGAGACGGAGAGACCAGAGTGATTGGTTGAGCAAGAGTCGGAGAGACCAGAGAGAGAGAGTTGAGAGTAGAGACCAAGACGAGACGATCGACTTGGGATTTGGGGATTTTGGGGGTGGGGGGGGTTGTGGTGGAGGGGCCTTGATCAATGCACGCACAAATCTCGAGATTTGATGAACGGTTATAAGAAAAGAAAGTTTTTGTGGGAATGTTGGCGCCATTTTTTAGAGACGAAATTTAATTCCGTCTCTATTTTCGTCTCTATTTCCGTCTCTGATCCGTCTCAATTCCGTCTTTGAATGAGTCCGTTTCAATTCCGTCTCTAACTACTTTTTTTTAGCAACAGAACTTAATTACGTTGCTAATTCCATTTCTAAATATCATTTTCCTTGTAGTGCTAATTTCATGTTGTCCCACACTACTTGATGACTCTAATAGTACACTCTATCCTAGATTGTCTCATTATGATCACTTGAGGTTTATCTAGTGTCAACATTTTTTATCTCAAACTATAGGCTTTCATTTATTTGATTTATAAACCTTACTTAAAGCCTTATCAGACCATATGATTAGTTTTTTACTTATCAAAACTAACCAACTTATGTTCCCACTAACCTTCGGCTACCTGGTACACGTTGCCCTGCGTCTCGACATGCACTCCGTAGCACGCCATAACCTATTGTTCAAATTTTATAATTTAATTAGATTATGGTTACGTTACCTATTTTAGTTGATTAATTATTCATCTTAACGTGAATTAATCGAGTTTCCTAGTGTACATGTAGTTTGCTTGCACAATACCCGCGTTTAAACGCCTTTCGAGGCGAACACCCATCACACGACTTGCCCAATAACAACATACACACATATAGTGTAATATAATAATAATAATCTTAAACACCACATATAAACAACTAACATCCATAAATAACATATTCACTCGGTTCTCGTGTCTAAGTCAATCAAGTTGTCCACGTAACACCCGAATTACGACTATTAATCCCTAAGATTAACCTTAATCTTAGTTTTAATTATTTTGGGTCGTTACATCTTCTATGGGGATCAAATCTAAGAGTAGTATTTACAATCATGCCACCCCAACACCGAGGGTCTTTAGAGGATTATTCAGCGTTTAGGGTTGACTTCGCTCATTGATTGTTCGTACCGAAAGGGCAACAAGGATTTGATTTCTGTATTTGTCGAGTAGTGGTAGTTAGAGACAAATACATTTCACAAGTCTTTTGGTGAAGTTTCTATCACTTTGGAGGATGCCAGCATTCTATCGAAGATTTTGGTAACGGGAAAGGTCATCACAGTGGAATATTTTTCAAGATATACCGAGGACACTTGCAAGGAATTCATTGCTAAGGGACTCACTCTCTGAAAGGCTTGGTTGAATACTCGGTGATCCCCGCTCGGGAAGTCGAAACCGCTTCATTACCCTCCCGTGCAATACACCGCTCGAGCATTCATGTTATAACTCTTATCATGCACTATCTTTGCTAACAAGAGTGGATCAAAGGTCTCAATTGCATTGCTCAAGCTGCTGGAGAGTTTAGATGATGTCGAAAAATATGCATAGGGCGCTACTACATTAGCGTACTTGTACGGTCAGCTTGAATCAGCCACCAGAGTTGAAGTGTAACAAATTATCGGATACTTCACTTTGCTTAAGGTAATTATTGTTAATTTTGAACTTGAATTACAAAACCATCACGCCAACCTTTAGCACACTCCTTGGCATACCTTTCCCGCGGTGAATATAATGAAGGAAGTGGTGCATTTACTTTTAGCTTCACTTGCCAAGTACAAATTAGAACAATAACTCATTAACATGCAATTCAAAATTGATACAACAAATTTCAAATACATTTTTCAAACGTACCCTAACCCAATGGATGTTCATATCATTTATCGTGCCAATGATAAGGCGATTATCGAAAGAAGGCGGTGACACATTACGTAGATGAAGAAATGTCAAGAAACTATCATGTGATAGGTTCAGTAAAATGACATTAAAGGTCGTTTATAATAAGAGCCCCATGTCCGAAAGTGTTAATCATTCATCAAAAGATGCCCCAACATTATCATTCGGACAATGCACGACAATCTTCACCTTCTCGTAAATCGTTCTAAGCACTTCCTACCGAAGAGTTTCAAACACTGTTATCTCATCAAGCATCCTTCTATATACTAACCTCCAACCATCTACATCGGGAAGTATGAACCCAAAGGCAATGCGCCAATATCCACAATTACCATCGCCCATTACATCAATAGTGCTCTAAACGTATGGCAACCAATCCAGTTATATGCAATGGGCACAACCAACCTTAGATATACCTTAGGTCACCCAACGTATCCAGCATATTTTAGGCCCCACTTTATTTTGCTATTTCCTAGAACTAGATGCCTCTTCTTTTGATAGTGCATAGTCAAACCCGCTTTGGAATCTTGTTATCGAAGTATCGTCCTCATCGGGTTTCCTATTTGATCCTTTCTTGTTTCCTTTCTTCATTAAATCGCCAACTGTAGAACCCAGTGTGGCGACCCTGCCGCCCTGGAGTAACGTGTCTTAGTGTACTCCTTGCCCAGTGGGCCCAACTACACATGTCTGACACCTGTCCGTCCACCTCTTATCTCAGAATTCGTGTCCACATGTGTTTTATCAAATTAGTTAGTAGATTATCAGTATTTTCTTAATTTATTCTCTTTAAGTATGTAAAATTTTATTCTAATGCCTAACCATACTAGTAGTTTGTATCTTACAAGTTAACATATATCAATGGAAGCCTTAATTGATGCAATTGGAATAAGTAACTAGCATGGTAAACATTATTTACAAGAGCAAATCTTACTGTCGAAAACCCGAAAGAGTACTCTGTATATAAGCGATAGTACCATAAACAAAGCATATATACATGTACCGTATCATCTTAAATCCCCCAATACCCAAAATAATACAAAATATCAAAATAAGCACGTACTAGTAGGTCCTCGATGGCGGGCAATTAGATGTAATAGCCTAGGATCCCCTTGCCCTTACTGGTACTAGGATCTGCACTCAATCATCATAAAAAGATAGATGACGAGTACAGTAAGTAAAATCTTAAGGAACCACTCTGAGCATTCGCATAAATAAAGTAAGGAAATGCAAGAAGTATTGTGAAATAAACGTGGGGAATATAAAGACAAACAACTGTAAATGGCTCATCGCATGAATAAATAACAGCTAAATTAACAAATGTGTGTGCTTACTCTAGATAGGCCAGACTATACTTTGGGTCACCAAGTTCCCACCAGTGGTCGCGCCCAACTGGCCCGACACTTGGTCCTTCACGGTGCTGGTCAAATTCGCTGAGTCACTGACACATGCACCAAAGGCAAGCTAGTTGTTGTTCATTGAGGGTCGGGTCGGACATGCTATAGTCCAGTGCATCATGAACACACAACTAGAAAATTCGGGGGAGTAACCTCAACTCACGTCCAAGTAACATAATGGAATAGTAAAATCAGCAAGGAAATGATTAGAACAGAATTTAAAACATAATCAAATACACAGAGTTCTTCAGTTGGGTTTTACAAACCTCAAATCGCTCTCCAACTTCCCAGACTCCCGTATCCGACCCGACCCGACAAGCTCCCCGACATCGAGCTATGGTCCACTAAGTCCCTGAAGTCCAATTTTATAAGTTTAGGTTATTTGCAAGTGTTTAGACATGTATTAAGTTGAAAATCACCAAAACAACCTTTAAATTCATATTTTATTTGTCATTAGCGCGCTAGGTGGAGTTAGCGCATTAGGGGATCTGTTTAACGCTCTATTGTTCTTTATTTTGAAAAACAATTAGAAACCTAGAATGATTAGCGCACTAACCAGCCTAGTTAGCGCGCTAATTGTCATCTGTGCCAGAATTCTCAAGTCAAGAATTATGCCCTTCCCTTCTCAATTCACTATCCTAACTTGGTTTACACCCTCTCCATACAAAAGTGACTCCAAAACATCAGTTAAGCTCACCTTAGAACAATAATTAAGTCAAAATACTCAAATCCCAATATTTGTTAGTTTTTACCAAATTCAATAAAAATCTCAATTCATGCAAAACCAATTATCAATCCTCAATAAAAATGAACACTAAACCCATAATTCATTAAGTTTCCATAAAAAAAACTAGGGATCTACCCTCCAACTCGAGTTTTACCAACCACACAAAAATAGGTTCGTTGAAGAGTGTATGAGATGAGGAAGATGATTACCTTAGTTTGATGCTCGGTTTTGATCTTCAAATTAAGTGATTGAATTCTAGCTTGAATCCTCTCTTCTTCTCTGGTTTTCTCAGATTACATGAGAAAATTGAGTGGTGTGATGAAAAACTCCACTAACTCCCTATATATATTTGGTTAAGATTAAGTGTGCATACATATCTTGAGGATTATCTTGTGGTTTATAAATATGTTGTCCCACACCACCTGATGACTCCATTAATACACTCATTTCCTAAAATTACTCACAATGATAATCTAGATATCCATCAATGGTCCATATTATTTAATTCAAACTATAGGCTTATCATTTGTTTGATTTATGTATCTTACATTAGGTCTTATTAAATTATATGGTTAGTTTTTATTTATCACAATTAACCAACTTATGATCCCACTAACCTTTGGTTACCCGATACATGGTGCCCCGTGTTTTGACACGCATTTCGATATGCGTTATAGTCTATTGTTTAAATTTCAATTTAATTAGCCTATGGTTACATTATCCATTTCGATTGAATTACTTAGTCATATTAACATGAATTAGTCGAGTTCCCTAATGTACCCGTACTTTGCCTCTTGATGCCCGCATTGACACGCATTTCAAGATGACTACCCATCACGCAACCTCACATGATATAACCATTCAGCATACACACATGCAATGTATTAACAAATAGTTTCATAAAATGTGTCAAAATTAAACAATAAAACACATAATTTACTAGTGTACCTAGGTCAACATGTGTCCTAGCCTACTCGCGGCGTCCACGTGGATCCAAGCTGGTGTCCATGTTTGAAATTACGAAACTAAATAACAACGTTAATGAAACGGGTTATTACACCCAGTGTCCTTCCTTTGTCTTTGTTTTTGTAGGTGGGACAACTCTGGTGTGGATGAAAGCCGACTAATCTCTCTGAGCTACTGAATAATTTTGATGCAATCATCCTCATCAGTGCAAGCTTGAAACTTTTCCAACACTCTTTGAATCTTATCATTTACATTGTATCTGTCCCGATCCACAGCATTCTTTAGTACCATACTTAACTTTCACTGGTATACATGAATGTCCTCGAGTGAGAGGATGAATATGCCATATTTTGTAAGTTTATCTCATGTGCTCAAGGAAGACCGTGTGTGATACGTATGCAATATCCATAAAGAGTAGTGTCATGTCTAATATTCTCTCCATGTTCCGCTTAATCTCTGATCAACTTAAGCTCCATTTGATAGACGAATCCACGAAACCGACAATACAAACCATCAACGTATTCATGTTGCACGACATTCAAATTGAGTTCAAATGATGTCTTGATGTTGTTATGTTGGATCTTAAGAAGGTTATCTACCATACCCCACAAAGTCTCAAATTTTGTCTGACTATTAATAAGATGTAGCTTCAAAGTGGAATGCGCAGACTCTACCCTCTGCATCATGGTTTCCTCAAAGTGCATAATTCGATCTGTCCATGCCAGTACAAATTCTTACTTGTAGTACTATACTTATGTGTATTCCAAGTAATTAATAAGACCTTTCACACTTCCGAACTCAGATCGTGAGTCATTCATCCTAAGTTCAAATGATGTCTCTGATTTAGCATACAACACACCCGTCCACCTATCCATGAAACATGCAAAGCTTTCATTCTCCCCAAACATCTTCTTAGTCTTAGTCAATACTACTTTATTAATGTGCCAAGAGCAAAGAAGGTGAGACGATGATGGAAACACTTATTCGATTGCACTAATCAGACCTAACTCTCGATCTGTAACAATCAGTCAGGTTTATGCCACCCGCCCAATATTGATCTCAATTTCTCAAGTTCCCAAACATAATTAGCATTACCCTCCGGTGATATGAAAGTAAACCCAAATGAGAATGTCAAATGCGTCAAAGTGATACCAACTATCTCCAACAACAGCATTCGATACTTATTAGTTTTGTATATGCAACCCATTAGAAGAACCGATGGGAAACACCATAGCAACTTGATTGAATCAGGATGTGCTCAAAATAAGTCAAGCACGACATTCGCCTTTAGATGATTTCTGTGCCGCGATATCCACTTATTTTTCCCCAAGAAGTGCAATAGTTGTTGCATTTATGTGACGGTCCCAAACTCCCAAGCAAACCAAATACAACCACGTCATCGGACACGTCACTAAGCATGCCACGTCACCGTACACTTGTCCTTGACGGATCGTGACAATAACCTTCGTAAGTATATTATTCGCATCAACTTAGTATTTATGAATGTTTATAATAAGTTAACTAAGTTAAGTTGTTCACGAATTATTAAATTATTAAAAGTTATGTATCTTAGTGGAAATATTTAAAGCATGCATTTATTGTAAAAATAAAAAGTTTGCATTAATAAACAACCCTATAGTGTGGAACCCGCATGAGATACAATGCATATCAAAAAGCGACAAAAGTACAAAAATGGTAATATACATGTATAAGGTAAACAAGTCCACCTTAAGATCCCATAAAAGTAGTAATTAAATACATACAAACACTTACGCAAAAAGTTGATAGGGCTCTCCTAGCTTAGAGATAGTCGCCTAAAACCCCTTGCCCTGGCTCATTGTAGGATTTGCGATTTGATGCAAAAAATAATGACAAATCTCAGTGAGCAAACCCCAGAGAACGTTAGTTGATATTCACGAAATCCAATAAAACGACTACAATTCATGCAATATAAATAAGGAACAAAAAATAAAGTAATCACATGAAAATAAGTCGCAGAAAAGTTGAAAATTAGACACGAGTGTAGCGTGACAGAAAACCCTAGTCGACATTCGGGAATCGTCTTAGTTAAACCAAGATGAACCCATGACGATCACCTAGCCAAACATCTCACAGTCGAATGAGATGAACCTATGAACGGTAGAACCTCGTCCAAACATCTCTTGAGAGGAACTCATGATGGAGACTTAAGTCTTCATCAAACATCTCTCAACCTAACGGTATTGCGGGAAATAGTCGATGCATAGTTGCGACATGGGCAACTACTTGAATAGTGCAGGGTAGCTAGCCCCGAGGTGTGAGTCTATGTCATGCCCGACCCCGTCGATAACACATATACACAGGTGGAATGGATGAACAATAAGTCAAGAACAATAAATAGCACAATGGAGTAATTGAGGTTTAAAATAAATCAAGTGCTATAAATGAATTTTAATTGATTTTTTCGTGGGTTTACTTACCTCAAGCAATCGCAAATCGTTCTTAAAATGTCTCGCTCACACTTCGAGATGCACACTCGACACCCGACTATAGTCTCATAAGTCCCCGGTGTCCAATTATACTACTTTAATTATTTTAGAATCACATTAAGTGAATTAATAGTGTGGGACCAAAAAATTAAAATCTTATTCCCAAAAAGTTTGGTTTTGATACATTTTTCGAGTTATTTTGGTGTGGCAAACGCCTGAAAAAGCATCAAAACTCAATTTCCTAGCTTTTTCTAATTTTTCATATTTTTCAGAAATTCTCCACAAATTTTATCTATTTTTTGTAATTTATTTATTTAAAAATCATTTTATTTGATTTTAAAATAATTTTTTTATTAATTAATGGGTTGGGGCCGAACCGGGCCCAGTTTGGTCCAACTGCCTAGACCGGGTCGGCCCGACCCGATCCGTCCGGGTTAGGTTTGGCCCGATCAATTCGAGCTTGGGACGCTGCACTTGGCTACCCCTTCCCCCTTTTTCATTTCGTCCCTAGTTTTCAAGGACATTAAAAAAATTAAAACAAAAACAACAACAACAACAACAACAACAACCAGCAATAAAAAAATCAACAATACTAACAACACTAACATCAACAACAAAAAACTAACACCATCACCATTAAAAGCTCCCAAACTTTTCTAGCAAATCAACAACAAAAATAATAACTTACCTCGGACTAGAGAGACCGCCAGCGTGAGAGGTGTTAATGCCGGAGCTGAGAGAGATCGATAATGTCATGGAAAAGAGAAGGGATTGTAAGAGTGGGATAAGATCAAATGAGATGGATAAGTCTTGAAGAAAATAAAACTAAAAATAGGAGGGAGATGAAACATAGATCGGATAAGAGAGAAAAATCGTTGGGTTTTTTTTGGGGAAGAGAAAGAAAAAATGAGGTACTTGATAATATGATGGGTAGGTGTGATGTGAAAATCGATGTGACTTATAAACCCCTGACTACCCATAAACCCACGTATGCACACCCGTGACGTCGTACACTCTCATCACTTCAAGCGCACAACGCGACTAAATGAAATTTTGACTAGTGCGACGCGAATTAAATAATAATACAACAAATAATCACGCATCACACAAAAATAAATATTTATACTTTGGTTGGCATGCCCTAAAGTTTTCGGCAGTGTCCACGTGGGTCATAGCTGTGGGTCTTAATCTGTAATTAATAAATTAATTTAGATTAAATAATGTGGCTCGTTACAATTTGAGTCCTCCCACCCGCATCATCAATTCAATGTTTTTTGTCTTGCATTGTACATTGTTCGCATAGTCAAAACATTATTTATATCCCTTTGCTTCAACGTGTTGAGGATATCTCGTGGCTTCACATTCCTTTTAGTCATATACACCATAAAAACCTGCTCACCCGAATCCAATCTTCCTGCAAATGAGTGGTCGTCCAAGTTGTTGGCGGGGTCGTGATTGTGCCTACCAAATGCCACATTTACATACCACAAAGAATTCACATTTTCCTTGATGTTAATAAGGAAATGACACTCACGTTTATTGGTACCAGTTTGAGTCCTTGTATTTTCCTCTAAGTATTTGGTTCTTGGTTTCAAAGCAAGTTTTCGGCTTTAGCTTTCCTTAGTTTTTGTCACATTCCCCTAAATGTACCGGACCTTTCACATGTAAGTTACACCCTTCCCCTGTGCTTAACTACTCCAGCGTCAGAGTGCTTTGTAACTAACACAAACTTGTTCGCACGACCGATCATTTGAAGCCATAAAATAGTTGTTTCTCTAGATATGAATGACCTACAAGGAATGAAAGCATCCTTATAATCTGGAAATAATGTGGAAACTGGCATTATCTGCAGCAAAAACATTCAACCATAAGGACTCATCACTAAGACACAACACATTCGCCAAAAACAAAAAACAAAAAAACACAGTCTTGGTAGTATAAGTTCGAGAATTAACAAGCAATTTTGGTACAACACAACCGAAACTGGCTCAAAATTCTCGATACCCAAAGACTGAAAACTGTGTCCCATTTTTTGTCACCATGGAACGAGACTTAAGGGCGAATTATTTGTCCTGTATGGCCGAAACAATCGCGTCCATGTACAAAATCGTAAAAAATGCAAAAAAAAACACAATAAACATCAACAAATACCTCTTCTTGTACCTCCTCATGCACCATTGTGTAATCTTCATCCATTTGACGTGGTAAATAACTTTGGAATGGCCGAATCTACCAAACCCTATAATGAAAAATGAAATCATCAATGTCACTATTTGCCACACCAAAACAACGTTTTCGAACCTTAAAATGGTTGGAATCGATAGTTACATCGCCACCAGATGATCTGAAGATGAAAGAATCGATACATGATCGCAAACAAACAACGTGGATTTCGTTAGAGATGAAAGAGGATGGATGCGGGGTGCCCTAGGTTTCAAAGTGTATTGTGGGAACGTTGAGTGTTTATATGAAGGGGCAAATGTGTCATTTCCATCAAGATCCAATTTAGAGGAGAGAAAACCCATAGTATATGAGTGTCTTAAGTAATAGGTTGGGTGCCCATATTGCGCCTAAAAAAGCTTCACACTTATTAAAGGTCAAATATACTACTTTGCAATTTTTAAGTAAATAGGCATGAAAATTATACATAGCAGCGTAGGCTATCGCATCCCGAGATGAATACGGACCATTCATGTAAGGGTATGTGTTGGATCGAGTGTGTTGTCTGGAGAAGGGGTTATTAATCTAGCATTCGACACCCCCAGAGTGTGTGTGTTGTCTTTACTGATCTATATAACATTTTTGATTTAATCACAAATCATAAAATATAAATATACCTCCTTCTATTGCCATTAAGTTTGAGAATGTTTTTCTCTTCTTTGCCTTCTTCCTTTAGACATAATAACTTGATGGTGAGATCTCTTTGGTTTTAAACAAATCATATCCAAATGGGTCCGCTTATTTTGAAGAGAAAGGGGCAAATGTGTTCAATTAAAGCTTTGCCTTTGCTTATGTACTTGTTATTTTCATTATATTTTAGTGAGAAAATATTATGGTTATAGGGTTAAATTATCTTTATTAAAGGTTTACTGGTTGAGTTGATTGTGATACATGGAAGGAATCGCGTCGATTAAATGACTTGTGACCGCCATGATCTGATCATTTTAATTCAGTGAAAAAGTGATTTAACAGATTCAATAAAAGTGCGAAATTATATTTTATTTGAATCATCAAGTCATAAAATAGGTCAAGTGGGAGATTGTTAGATTATCTTTTCCTAATTAATCTCTATTATATGTGACCCATATTATATTGTTACGTACTTACTCAAAACATTTATGCCCAAACTACCATCAAGTTGTGGGCCCAAAACATGGAGTATGTAATAATATAATATGGGTCACATATAATAGAGATTAATTAGGAAATGATAATCTAACAATCTCCCACTTGACCTATTTTATGACTTGATGATTCAAATAAAATATAATTTCGCACTTTTATTGAATCTATTAAATCACTTTTTCACTGAATTAAAATGATCAGATCATGGCGGTCACAAGTCATTTAATCGACGCGATTCCTTCCATGTATCACAATCAACTCAACCAGTAAAACTTTAATAAGGATAATTTAACCTTCTAACCATAATATTATCTCACTAAAATATAATGAAGATAACAAGTACATAAGCAAAGGCAAAGCTTTAATTGAACTCATAAGTGTCATGAAAATAATATGAGCAATACAATTATACATGTATGTATACATACCACAATATTATCTTAATAAGGACTTGTCTATAATGCCCATACGTTCAACATGGCCAATAAACATTTTGGGCGGTAATCCATTAGTTAACGAATTTGTTATCATCAGATCGGTATTAAGATGCTCAATTGACACTATTTGTTTTTGCACTTCTTCTTTGACTGACAAGTACTTCAAATCCATGTGTTTTGCACCTTTTGAATACTTGTCATTCTTCGAAAATAAAACTGCTGCGGAATTATCACAGTATAGCCTTATAGGTCTAGCTATACTATCAATAATAGCAAGTCCTGACACAAGATTTTGCGACCATAATACATGAATAGTGGGCTCAAAGCATGCCACGAATTCAGCCTCCATAGTAGAAGTAGCAATTACAATCTGCTTCGCACTCTTCCATGAAACTGCTCCTCCAGCCAATAGGAACAAGTAACCGAATGTAGATTTCCTCGAGTCCACACATCCAACATAGTCTGAGCTTAATACCCAATCACTTCGAGATGACTCGACCGTTTGTAAATCAACATGTAATCCTTGGTGACTTGTAAGTACCTAAGTACTTTCTTTGCAGCTTTCCAATGATCCATTCCAGGATTACTTTGATATCGACCCAACATTCTAACAGCAAAACTGATATCCTGTCGAGTATAAGTCTGGGCATACATTAAGCTCCTAACTAATGACGCATAAGAAGTACATTGCATTTGCTGACGTTCCAAATCATTATGAGGACATTGCATTAAATTGAACTTGTCCCTTTTCGAATTGGAACTATTCATGCGAAGCACTTGTCCATTTGACATCTCTCTAATACTTTACTGATATATCCTTTCTGAGACAAACCTAACAATCCTTATGGTCTATTACATAATATTTATATTCCTATCACATAGGATGCCTCACCCATATCTTTCATTTCAAAGTTTACAGAGAGAAATCTCTTTACATTATGTTGAAAACAACATCATTCAGAGCTAGAAGAATATCTTCAACATATAGGACCAATATAATAAACTTGCTCCCACTGATCTTCATATGTATACACCGATCAACAACGTTTTCTATAAAACCATATGACGTAATGGTATTATTGAACTTAATATATCATTGTCTGGAAGCTTGTTTCAATCCATATATTGACTTTTTCAATTTACACACCAAGTTTTATTTTCCTGTGGTCAAGAAACCTAACCTTCGAGTTGGTCCATGTAAACTTTTTCTTCTAAGTCTCCTTTCAGAAAGGCGGTTTTCACATCCATTTTGTGAAGCTCAAGATTATAATGAGCTACTAAAGCCATTATAATTCTTAAAGAGTCCTTATTTGAAACTAGAGAGAAGGTCTCCTTATAGTCAATGCCATCCTTTTGATTGTAACATTTGGCGACAAGTCTGGCTTTATGTCTTTTAATATTGCTATGTGAGTCTCGTTTTGTTTTGAAGACCCATTTGCAACCAACTTGCTTTGCACCTTCAGGCAACTCGACTAATTCCCAAACTTTGTTATCATCCATTGATTTCAACTCGTCTATCATGGCATTAACCCATTTTTCAGAATCATCACATTTCATGGCTTGTTTGAACGAGACTGGATCTTGGTAAATGCTTAAATCACATTCATGTTCAAGTGAATAAACTACATAGTCATTTGAAACTGTTGGTCTTCTTGTCCTTACAGACTTTCGTAATACTATTTCTTGTGGTTCTACTTAATCATTTACAACTTGTACATCAATAGTTGGTTCATTAACAATAAGTTCATCTTCCTTATTTGGAACAATGATTTGTCGTCCGGGTTTGTTGCATAATCGTGATACAACAAGAGGAACAATAATTTGAGGAGAAATGCTAAATGTAGGAGTTTTCAATTGAGTTTCATGAATATCCACATTTCGTGATTCTTCACTCCCACTGATTTGGCCATTCTCAATGAACCGAGCATTACCACTATTCTTGTACTTAATATGTACACGTTAGACCTTTCAGGATAACCAATGAAGTAACCACTAATAGTCTTTGCATCAAGTTTCTTTTCATGTGGATTATATATCCGTACTTCTACTTGACATCCCCAAACATGAAGATGTCTCAAACTAGGTTTGCTACCAGTCCAAAGTTCATAAAGAGTCTTAGGAAGTGATTTACAAGGAACCCTATTCAGCAGATATGCATTAGTTTTTAATGTATGCATCTACAATGATGAAGGCATAATGTTACAACTTAACATACTCCTAACCATATCCATAAGAGTACGGTTCCGCCTTTCAGCTACACCATTTTGCTTAGGTGTACCAGACATTGTGTACTATACACAAATACCTCGACTTTTAAAGAAATTTGCAAATGGACCTGGACATTGTCCATTTTCATCATACTTTCCAAAGTATTTGCCACCTCTATCAGATCTTACCACTTTTACCTTTCTATCTAGCTGTCTTTCTACCTCATTAATGAACACTTCTAATATGTCCATTGACTTAGACTTTTCATGCAACAAGTATAGATAACAATATCGTGAGTAATCATCAATAAATGTGATAAAATACTTTTGACCACTCCAAGATGGAGCATCAAAAGAACCACAAATATCAGTGTGTATTAATTCAAGAGGCTAACTGTTTTTTGTGGCTGGATGTTTTGATATATGTTTGATTTGCTTCCCCTTAATGCAATCCACACATACATCCCAATCAACAAAATCCAATTGAGGTAAGATGTTACTTTTCACTAACTTCTTTACTTTTTCTTTGGATATATGACCCAATCTTTGATGCCAAAGAAAAGTAAAGCACTCATCATGTGCACTACGTTTATTTCCAATAAGATGCTCAACATTAAACAAGGATTCAACAATCATACTATCAAGATTGAAAAAACATAAGTTGTCAATTAAAATACCAGAACCATAATAGTATTTTTGTTTAAATAAACTAAAACAATTGTTTTCAATCTTTAAATTAAAGCCTACACAATCCAATCTTGACACAGAAACAAGGTTCCTTGAACATTCAGGAACATAAAGACACTTTTCTAAATCTAAGAAGCATCTGGTATCCAAGAATAATCTGTAAGTCCTGATCCCTTCTATGTGTGCCTTCATTCTGTTCCCCATAAATAAGAGCTTTTCAGTTCTGCTTATGGGATGGATTGAAAGGAATCCCTGCATAATATGTGAAACACGAGTAGTTGCACCAATATCAAGCCACCAGGTATTATCAGACACTTCAATTAGGTTTGATTCAAAACATACAGAAATGTAATGTATACATTTCTTCTCAAACCATGCCTTTCGTTTCGGATAGTCTTTCTTGAAGTACCCATTATTCCTGCAGAAGTGGCACCTCGCAGAAGTGGCTTCTCATCTCCTTATGGATTCGACCCTCATGGACTTTTATTGGGGCTTTGTCATTTTTTCCGTCCTTCCTTCCTGGTATCATTTTGTTGTTGCTAGCTCCATCATGCATAGTAAAATGAACCGAGTGACCCTTCAGTTTCCTTAATCGCCCTTCCTCCTGTACGAGTATGGCCTTGATTTCTTGCGAGTTCCATTTTTTATGGTGTTATAATTCACCTGGAACTGGCCAAACTCAGGGGGAAGGGAATGAATGATGAACTGAACTAAAAATGATTCACTCACGTCCATTCCCATTGCTTTGAGCTTCACTGCCAAGTTAGACATACTAGTCACATGATCATGGATGGGTTATGACCACTCAAGTTTCTTAGTTGTCAACTCACTCATCAAGCTTCCCACAATGGACTTGTCAGCAATGTTCAATTGTGAATACTCTTTTAGCTGGATCATGAACTCTTTTGCATCGCTTGTCTTGGGCATAGATGGTTTGACATTTTCAGCAATCGTCATTCGCATCAAATTCAAACTTAGCCTATTAGATCGCTCCCAAGCCTCATATAGAGACTTTTCCTCTTCGGAGTTTGCCTCATTAATGGCCATAAGCTTTTCATCTACAATGATTGTCAGGTCAAGGTCCATTACATCCAGTTGGAACTGGATCTGTTTAGACCAATCATTGTAGTTGAGCCCATTAAACTTAACCATCATATTACCCAAGGCAAACATATTAGATGATGCTGCAAATATAACAAAATTATTCACATTAATACTTTAAATTAAATCTGATAGATTCAGACATACAATACTTTTATTATGTATTTAAGTTCACATTTGGGTGGTACTTTAATACATAATTCATGCTATATCAAATTCTTAATAAGCATACTTTCATAGTCAATTAATCATACTTAGGTAAATAAGTAAGATATCTTTGGTTAAACATACCTATTTTTAATTAAGTATGAAGATAAATCTCTTAAGTTTCATTAATTATAAGCAATGGTCCACCTTTGGGTGACCTCCTAGCATTATGATTAATTGTCTTAATTAAATATTTAATATCTATTCAAGCTAGGCTACTTTGGTGACTAACAAGCTTTTCATTAAATAAACATTTAATTAAGCATACTTTAATTTTATTTAAAAAAAAAATTAAATTCTAATACATATTTCATGCAATTTGATTAAGGCCGTAATTCTTTCATGTGTCCATTTTCATATCAAGATATACATGCCAATCAGATGCATACATGCATGACAATAAATTAATCAATTAATAATGTGACATACATTAATATGCATATATTAAATAATATATACGTATATCACAAATTTACTATTAATATCATGTAATATGTATATGTCTTGTGCAAGCATATATATTTATTGATTCATTGATACCAATGTAAAGAAGTCGTTGTAAACAACGTGATAAGCATGGCATCTACATGAATTCGAAGTTTTTGTTTATCTACATACTCTAAATTTGTAGACTTTACAAACACTTATGTAGATATACATGTTCTAGTGATTGCGGCAATAGTGTCAACTAAATAAGAACCGAAATCACATTGAAATTAAAATTCTATTTTGCAAATAAATAGGAATCGAAATAGGCACAAAAATTAAATGCCTTTAATACCTAAAATTGGCATCGAAAAAAAATAAAATATTTTCTAACATAAAAGATAGGCCAAGTAAGCTATTCAACAAAATCGAGAATTTGGGAAGTCTGCCGAAATCCAAAATCAACATTTTCGGCACCGGAATAGGTAAAACTTAAAATATATAAATTGTTGTAAATTGGATGACCCTTTAACCAAGCTTATGAATGATCACATTGTCAAGCATGACTCTCACATTGAATTGTAACATCAAGCATGACTTCTACATTGAATGTAACTTGTACACTCTACATAACTTGTATTCAAATCTAATGCATAATCACTTATCCATGTATTGTCATGTAACTTGTAATCCTCTCCAATGTACACCAACTCTTTCATGTATTGTCTATGTTGCTTGTGATGTGTTCTATGACTTGTGGTGTATGTATAACTTGTACACATTGTATAAGTACAATTATCATCATCACCAAATGACCTAAAAAAATAATTTATAAATCAATGATATATACATAATAATCTAATTCAAATTTAATTAGTTTTAGATTACCAATGTAAGTTGAAAATCATATGTATATAAATAAGATAAAAATGACATTTACAACTAATTAGAAGGTTACTTTAGTTGTTTAATTTGACAAAAGAAATATATCCTTAGATTATGTATGTGTAGGCATATGTATATGCAACTATATGTGTATTATATATATAAGTATTTATTATGAATATTGAGTTATAAGCCTCTAATGCATATGTATGAATAATCTTTAAAGGTGTAAAGTTGAAGAGAATCATGTGTGGACATATATTATGAAAGAAAAAAGTACCCATATTAATTGAGGATATAATTGATAGTAAAATAAAAAAGGATATAATTGATAAATTTCAAAGATTAGGATATAATTGATACAATTTGTAAAGGTTATGATATTTTTTATCATTAGCAATAGAAGAAAAATGTTGTCGTGCTCCAGATGGGACGCCGGTCGCACACACCAGTTTAGCCACCCTTGATTCACAGGGAGCGTTTGTACCTTAATGCATCTATAGACGTGGAGGACGAATGGGCAGATGTGTGTATCCCCGAACTAGTACATGTTTCTATGCCAACCCTATTAGCAAGTGGATAAAAAATTCCTCTTTCCCTCTTGAACCTTGTCCGGATTCCCAAAAAGGGCCAAATCTCATCCTTGTGGGGTAAGGATGGGATGTCTCCCTCTACCTCATAGAAATGGGTATTGGCTTCCTGCCCTTTTCCATGAACTTCTTAATAGGGGAAAAAAAGAAAAGAAAAAGGAGAGCACTTCATCTACCTTTTTAAATCAAATTGACTGAAGCATTTTTACTATTTTTTTATCATTATAAATTTATGGCTAGTTATTATCATTATTTTATTATTACTCCAACCTAACTCATTATCGAGTCACAACCCACATTACACATTTGAAAATGTTTAATTATATACAAAGTCACAATATTTTGGCCATTATCATATTAATACACACACACACACACACATATATATATATATATCCTCTGCATGCATATAGCAAAACATAAAGTAACTGACAAAAAATCACCACAGCTCCTAAATTATCAAATTGTTAGCGTATCCTCACACCCTTACTACCTAACAACCATCTTTTTTGCATATAGATAGTTAAGCATACATTCAATCTTCTTCTATAGTTATTCCTTCTAAGTTCTAAGAGAAAGCATACATAATCTATGCCGACGCGAATCTTAACATCAAACTTCTTACTTCTCACCTTTTCCCATACATAACCAAACTTCTTAGTTCTCACCTTCTCGTCTACATATACATCTACTCCTCTAAAACACTAACATTGATTGAACACGGTCAAGGTCTATTATCCACAAAAACTAACGCACCCCTCATGCAATTCTTGCAAGACATTAATCCTACACACTGCCAGACCATTGTTCCTCTCTGCTAGTGTTGTTACCATCACAATTAACCTGTTTTTAGTGTCGTAGAAGTTGAGATGGCCATGAATCCGAGGGAGTGGGATACCGAGCATGTGGTCTACTCACATTTGAGAGCATCTTGGGCGCATCGGCAGTTTCAGAATCAGAATATGGTTTGAAGTCGTAGTGGAATGGTACGACATAAACGGGGGCAACAACAGGTGTTGTCTGTAATGTGGAATCTGCAACGGGCATTGCCATATTGTCATCCTGCAATGAGGATGTCGCGCTGGCCTGCTGTGATTTGGCAGAAGATGCATTCCAAGTAGTATCAGATGGTGTTCTCCCATGAAGTTGGGTCTGCAGTTTCTCAACCTCTACTTCAAGGATAGCATTCTCATCTTGCAGCTCATTCCTCTCGACACTGATCTGCATTAACCATCAATAGCCAGAAGAATCAAAAACAGGTCTGAGGTCTCGAATGATTACCTAAAGGCATTAACACATAAAAATGGAATGCAAAAATGGTGTAAACTAAAACCATCTGACTTGAATCTACGCGATAACTAGATCATGATACTACAAAAGTTTGGCATGATGAAAACTAAATCAATACATTACATGCGCATTTAATGTTAAAGATCACACTCGTTAATGAACTAAACCTGAATTTTGACAATGACTAAGCATTGTGCAAGGACAAATTTAAGATCTACCAAGAATAAGTATGTACCCCGTGGCTACCTATAGCCATTAACAATGTAAATGATGCAAAAACCATATACAGGGTTCCAAAACTCACATAACAAGATTCTGATTGGAGAGCCACATTCTCCTTTTTAAGACATTACACCTGTGAGAGCAAATCCCGTAACAATCTAGTGGCATCAATCAATATAGTCGCCTTTTCATTGTTCTGCCGAGTTGAATCTGTTATTACAGAAAAAAGAAATAACTAACTTTTGAATCGAATAGCAATCACCCCTTAATTAAAATGAAAAATCTGCTCCAATGCCAACCAACGTGTAGCACAGTCCATTAATAATACATAATAGAAAATTAAGTTCTACAGATCTTCTTGAACAAATGCTTTACCAAACAATAAAATTAGAAAAGAAAAAAGAATGATACCGAAGGCATTGCCCAACTCAAGGAACAACTCATTCAAATGGTCACGTTTCAATTTCTCTCTTTCAGCTTTATGAATTTTCTTGGGAATTCTTCCTGGGTTCTTTTTACTTTGAGAAGACCTACAAGAAGAAGAAGAAGAAGAACACTTCAGGGACAAAAACAAGTTAAGAAACGCGCAAAACCATGCATGTGATTGTCGAATCATTTTGAAAGGTGATACTTCAACAAGATAATGTGTCACACTAATTAAATTATATTAAATTGTTTATCCAGACATATCAACTAAAATATGAAAGCAGGGATCAAAAACTCGACTATGCCTAAGGCTTCGGTCACTTAGAATTCAAAAATAATTTTGAGAAGTCTAATTTGATGTAGGGAATTATTATAAAATATTGAAAATAATGAGAAGTAGAAATGAGCCCATCATCTAAATGTCCGCAAGACTCTAATTTTGTTAAGGCACATCAAAGAAGCATGTTTTTTGTAAAAGTTTTTTAATTCAAATTTAATAGTTTTGATCTATTTTATATTTTAGTGTTTTCTTTTTTGACAATAAGCTAAAATTCGTTCATGAAACTTGACATTACTTCCTAGTTTCGCATCATCTAATATGGTTTGTTTGAATAAATAATATCAGTTGTGATATCTTTTTTTGGCATGTTAACATTAGAATTGGCAAATCATGTAATTTTTTCCTTAATTCGGCATGAAAATATGTAAAATTTCGTTAACATGTACTTTTTATTTCTGTATTAAAAAAAAAAGATGGAAAAGTTCAGGAAGTTTGGGGAATTTCAGTACCATACAAGAAAGTGCTTCCGAATTCAACAAAAAAATGAAACAAATTCAATAATTGGTTAAACAAGTTTTGAAAACAACAACTACATTATGTCATCTCGCTACTTTGGAGAGTTGGGAAAGGTGCTCCTAACCATCCCCTTGAGACTAATCAGAATTTAATCAGAAAGGGGTCGAGGCGGTCTCGACATCTATGGGTTTTTTTTTAAAAAAAGAAAAACAATAACATAGCCTCAATCCCAAATTAATTAGTTGGGGTCGACCACATGGATCAAGGTCTTCCGTTTCACTTGATTTAGTGTTATTGATGGTGCAAACAATTTCTCAAACCACAAAATCAAAATTAAAACATGCTTGTTAATTAAGACAGCATAACATCGAACTTGCATCATTTCATTTAACCATAAAAGCAGCCAAACCATAAAGAAAGATCCCTAAAACTACTATCTAAAACTGAACAATTAATTGCAATTCAATAGAGACCAGATTTGGGGGACTGACTGACTGACTGACCTTCGGACCAGGCCATCTGCAATGACATTGACCTCGTTGACACCGGTGCAGAAACTTCTGAAACCATGTCCACGTGAAGTTTTGGATATGATAGAATGAATTCTAGCTAGCTAGTTAGGCTAGAGCTTGAAATCGATCCAGATGAAGAAATTGCAGTAGCTAATGAAAC
Organism: Stephania yunnanensis; assembly: GCA_039657365.1. Classification (NCBI taxonomy): domain Eukaryota; kingdom Viridiplantae; phylum Streptophyta; class Magnoliopsida; order Ranunculales; family Menispermaceae; genus Stephania; species Stephania yunnanensis. The sequence continues at coordinate 10,024,609 of CM077582.1, forward strand.
AGAAATGGAAAGAGAAACTAACTCTTGCGGGAGAAGACAAAATGACGAAGAAGAAGAAGAAGAAAAATAGATTTGATTGAAAGGGGAAGGGAAGGGAAAGAGTGTGGGAAGTGGGGTGGTGGTTTTTATTGGGCACGCGCGGAGTGTAGTGAGCACCCGCACTTTCTCGCTCTTACGACACCCGCCACGTGCACTCTCCCGTAACGTTGGTCTACCGGTGGACACCACACCAGATCACAACAGACCCAGCCCACGTCACACCTCCCTCACGTGTCTCACCTCCATTAATATTCTTTTTTTTCTCACCAATAATTTCTACTTTACATTATATTTCTTTTCTTTCTTGTTTTTAAGACAAAAAAAGTTTGTGGTATCACATGCTCGCAAAATCTTGTACTTGAGATAAAAGAGTATTTGAAACAACAACAACAATAAACCCTTAATTCTAAGTTAGTAAATTAGTTGAGATCGATTAGTTACATGGATCAAATGATCAAAATCTTTCATTGCAATGTAATGCATTTGATTGCATGCATAGATTCAAATAGATGCAGCTACTATAAAATATAATAAAAATTTAGTAATAAGCCGCCCAAAATCAAATGTACTCCAACTTAAGTTTTCTAAAAAGCTAACCATATGATTGCTCGTCCAGAGAAAAGATAAGTTCACAACACCCTTGCTTTCCTAACCAAATAAAACACAAAATGTTCCTAAACAAATAAAACACAAAATGGAGCAAAATGAAAACATAAAAAAATAAAATAAAATAAAATTATATTAATTTTATCTCATGGCTTTGAAAAAAAAATGGCTCTGCCCCTATTTAATCTTAACCTTATAATAAAACCTTTAAAAAAAGAAAAGTTAGTTAACTTGCTTTTAACACATCCAAATCGATATAAAGTGTATTTATGTCATACAATGCAACGTGAGCACATATTTTAAGGTATATTACATAATGCAAACTTACTCAAGTAATGTCCATTTGACGATGTGAAAAGTTAGTTACTATAGCAGTGGAGAGCGCGTGGCATACAAACGCATACAACAGGTGTACGTAAGACGACTTATCTAAGGGCTAAGTTGGGCATCTAGAAGTAGAAGAGGAAGTAGTTTTGACATGTTGTTAGAATGTTGAGGGCGGGCTCGTGGATTATGCAAACTCCACGTGCTTTCTAAACTTCAACTACTACTACACTTCTTTGAAAAAAAAACTCCTACTTACTACACTTGAGATAACCGAAAACTTCCTCGTTTCAACATGTCTTATCTTCTCCTTCAAATATAGCCAATCCCAATCCCAATCCCAATCGCTTTCTAATAACACGTCAACTACTCTTGCCAAACCAATTTTATTTCAGACTCAAAACTGACTATCATCGACGACGATGACAACAACAACTTAGCTTAAATTTCATATTAATTTGGGTCAGCTACATAAATCAAATTATTTCATTATTCTTGATTAATTGAAATTGATGGTAAGTCTGATTTTCATGAACATCCACAAAAAATAAGCATATTACATAAAATTGATCAGGGTCCTCCCCTGAGGATGTGGATAGGGGAGTGATACCCCATCCCGAACCTAACCATGGTTTGAGCCACAAGGGCCAAATTAATCCCTGAGTTAAATTGATTAGGGGCTAATTTGTACTGCACTAAAAATTAAGGGGATGGAATGTCCCAGCCCCAAAACGACCTAAATAGGAGTGCACTTACACTTCCCAAGGGATCCAACAGTAGGTCCCACACCTTGGAAACATTGCACCATAACCCCGAAGCGGCCCCTGGGCAATATAAAACCCGTGATCCACTAGTGTGGATCCCAAAGAAAAATAAATTAGAAATTCAATAACTTTAAATTGTAAAGTTTATTAATATGATATGTATGTTAATTGTCTAGATTCACAAAGAGGTCCCCAAAGAACTCCGAACATGGGAGGATAGGTTTGACATCTCGCGGCGGTGTCAACCCCTTTGTAATTCACACACCAAGTAGAATGAAAACTTTTCATTCCAACTATCTCATTTCTTCTCTTCTCCTTTGTAGTAGTAATTTGTAGTAATAGAAGTTCTTAGTCTTCTATTTTCCTTATCTAGTTCTTAGCAAGTTCCAACTCAATTTACAACATGTTATCAGCACGAGTTTGCTCTAGCATTACGGAGATCTTGAAGTTCAAGAAGGCTTGTTAAGGAGACAAATCTAGGAAGGTATGACTTTTGTTATTTAAATAAGTTTCAATTTATTTCTATATTATCATGGTTGCTTCCTTTTATTATATGCATCACTTCTATATGTATACTTTATTCATATACTATGCATTATAACGTCACCGATTGCGAAAGTATGCTCTGTAGTTGCGTCTTGTACGATCTTCTACATCAGAAATCAAAAGTCAATGTGTGACATATAGTTTTTCTCTTAAAACTACAAACGATTAGTTATTTTTTTATTCTTGATTTTATAATACAAATAATGCTATAAGTTTGAGTTGACAGTGGGTAAGCCTTGTCCCCGGTAAAGCTAAGCATTGAAAGGGATACGGGTTATCCAGTTCAAAGAGGCATGGTATTAAGAAGACTATGTCTCACCACCCAACCTAAAGGTTGTCCCACCAACTCATACGAATAGTACATTTTATTTATTAATGAATCAAGTTGTGAACATATATTTAATCATATGTTATGTTTTTACATAAAAAGAGGAAAACTATTTTATATTAAATTTATTTTCAAAATATTATTCAACCATAGTTGAACTTGTTGCCTTATTATATTACCGACAAGAATTACTTGTCATGACAATTAGATACTATAATTTATGAATAAAACATCTATGCAAGACTATGTTGTGCTATACAAAATTTAAATCATTTGTCAATATCTCTTTAGAGATTTGAAAAGTGAATATTTCATTTTATATATATTTTCACCCTATGGAGTTATTAATATATACATACCAAAAGGGTAATGCTCCAAAAGCTCAAAATGAGGGGTTGTGTCTCATGCTACAAAATTTAACCAGTCGAATATTAATTATAATTTCACAATTTTAATTACCTCTATGTTGAGGCTATATGGAAATATGACTGATGAGACAATAAAAATAAGGTCACATGACCCGCCTCGATTTATTGCTGCAACAAATATCGAGTGCGCACGTCAATCCAATAAATATTAAGGATTGATTTCTTGTCTCATGGTAGTTGAGTAAAATAATGAGATATTATAAATATAATATCGCTCTCGTCCAATTAGTTCAGCTTCAAATTATGAAGCATATGTTGCGTATAATGATCATGATCGCAATAATAAATTTATGGACGTGGAAAATGTGAAAATATCAGGTAAAGGTCGTATTGATAATTCCACCAAAAATTGGAACAAAAGTGGTGCACCACTACAAAGGGCAAATAATTATTGACAATGAGCGCTCATAATTGGGACATTTTTTTGGTCATATATGAAAGGTTATTTTGCCTAAATATTGTCATATATGTACCCGAATATTTTTGTGACCTTTACCATGCCTTCAAAATTAAAGGCAAAATATTATGAATTTTATCATTAAAAATGGCTCGATAAAACAAGCACATCGAGATGTGTTTAAATCGTGACCTAAATATAGGCGATAATTTATGTCTTGTGTATCGTGCTACATGCATGTACATTATAATGTAAAAGTGAATATTTCTTGAATTCGAACTTAGCGGAGGCTAATGTTTAGTTAATATCGGGTACAATAATTTTATTGTTAATGTCTTGTTCAGAAGAAGTCTACTCATAATAATAGAAAATTTATCTATATGAATATGATTTAATCTGAGTATAATATTTCCAGCTTTAACTTCTGGAATATATAAGACACATTAAAACGAATGTCGTCTTAAATCAAATGACATTCATAATGTGAAAAGATCTATTTGATTATTCATAATCATCAATAATGCGAAAATATCGTAAATTCGCACGGACATCATTTATCGAATTGGATTTTTTTTATCAGCTGGAGATTATCTCAAGACAAATCAATAGGAGACTTATATTGATTTAACTCTCCATCAATTATATTATAAGATGCCTTGAACCCCTAATAGGGAATTTATTTATAACAAGTTTTGCTAATTGTCACTTTGATGAAGTAATTTTTCCGCCAATATGGGGAGATATAAGCCAATCCAAACGGAATGACGTGAAATTGCTTGAAACACATCAAATTGCATTAAATTTGTTGTATTATGATTCATGTATAAATTAATATGAACTCGAAGTTCAAATGATCATTCAGTAGCAACAAGTTATGAATCAATTACTTGATGCAAGTACTATATACAAAAGAGTGACAATCATATGTTTCAATATTAAATGGTTCATATAGAAAACGATGTCCATGTGCAACAAAATGCACAAAATGTCTCACCTATGTGAACATGAGGGGGAGAATCAAAATGAGTTATTGGTTAGTGTATTGCACTCTTTTTCCCTTTGCTATGATTTTATCTCACTGAGTTTTCTTTGCAAAGGTTTTTAATGAGACAATTATAACAATATTAAAACTTTTTATCAAAGTTGAATAAAAACTTTGCTTGAAACCCCATTGTAATTCACACACCAAGTTGAATAAAAACTTCTCATTCCAACTATCTCATTTCTTCTCTTCTCCTTTGTAGTTCTTAGTCTTCTATTTTCCTTCTCTAGTTCTTAGCAAGTTCCAACTCAATTTACAACTTAAATTACCTTTTATACCATTTTATACCCAAATTGAACAATCGACTTTAAGAATTATTTTCAATATTGTCGACCGAAATTAAAACAATAATGCGGAAACTACCATCAAGAATCAAAGTGTTCAACCATGGCTCTGATACCAATGTTGTCTTTACTGATCTATATAACATTTTTTATTTAATCATAAATCATAGAATATAAACATACCTCCTTCCATTGTCATTAAGTTTGAGAATGTTTTCCCCCTCTTTGCCTTCTTCAGTTAGACAGAATAACTTGATGGTAAGATCTCTGTGATTTTAAACAAATCATATCCTGATAACTGTTTTACAGTTATTGGGTCCATTTATTTTGAAGAGAAATGGATGAAATTAAAACCCCTTGTACTCAAAACATTTATGTCCAAACCACCATCAAGTTGTAGGCCCAAAACATGGAATACGTAACAATATAATATGGGTCACATATAATAGAGATTAATTATGAAAAGATAATCTAAAAGTGTGGCCTAAAAAATAGGAAAATTATTAAATAATCCAATTTAAGCACCCATCTATTTGAGAGATACACCTCGAATTCACAACCTAACATATCGAGGTATAACATATGAAACCCCGTTTGGATCGGTGCCCAAAGGCCCAAAGTGGGATCCCTTGTTTGAGTTGAAACCCCGATCCGAGTTTCCCGTTCTCTTCTTCAGCTCGTACCCCGTTCGATCCCTCAACAACACCTGTGTCATCTCACATTATTTGAACCTAACATTTGAATTCGGTTCGGTTTTCTGCTCAAATTCAACGAAATCGGCCGACCTGATCTGAATCGCAGTAGTGGAAGACCACGTGACTCGCCGACTCTTAAAGTCAATTGGTGGATCGATCAAGCTATATACACGATCCTGTTCGCTGCTGTTCCGAATTGGGGAACGAGAGAGCTAGGATTTTTTATTATTGATTGAATGGCGTTTGGATTGATTTCGCTTGGTGCAGATCGGGAACTTCGATCTTCCTGCAAATGCGAATTTCCCATCTGCATCAATTGATCTCAATCCGGATTCCAAGTAGAGATGTTCAGGTTCGTGTTTTTTTTTTTTTTATTGGGATTCGCGCTATTAAGTGTTTTTGTTTTTGCGGCTTTATGCGAGTAAGAAAACTCGGCTCAATAGAAACCGAGAAACTTTGACAATATAAGGATAGACTTAAAGTTAACTTGGGACGCATTAGTTATGAAGGATTTAAAAGATTTGGAAAACACGACGTTAAGTGCACTACATCGAGCGCAATGGAAGAGTCTGATCCATGTAGCCGGTTTGCAGAATTTGCTACCAAATTAGCTTGCATGTTGGGAGTCTTTGTTAAAAGTCTTGTTAGTATTGTTGATGTTCGATTCTGATATCAAGACTATATGTGCTATGGTAGTTTGGTTCATTAACTAGGCGTGTTTTAAGCGAGTTTTGTTTTCAATGGAGCTCTTTATTGATTATGCAATTCCAAATGCGCATGCTTGTTTACTTGAAAATCTGATGTTATTAAGACTTTGGTTTGGTAAAGGATGATCTGTTTTTATGTGTGTGTGTTGGATAACACGATAGCTAAGGCGATATCGCTATGTTACCTTGACTTGGGTATAGGTTTTTGAACGTAGAATAGATTCATGTGCAAAGGATGGACTTCGGTTTGGTAAAGGACAATTTACTCTAATATGCTGGATGAAATGAATTATGATAGAGAAAGCCGGATTTTTTGCACATCTATCCTTTGGCGGCAAAAGTTCTACACTTGACCCCACCTTTAAAGATTTGCACTTATAACACCTTTGACTAGTCAACATTAAATGCATGAATTGAAGGCACATTTTGACAAAGTGCCTTCTAAATGCGCATTTTCAAAACATGTCTTTAGTTCAAGTAAGCCAATTTGTGGAGGCAAACGTTCCTTCTAAATGCATGTTTTCAAAATGTGTCTTCTGAAGGCACGTTTTCAAAATGTGCCTTCAGTTGTTATGCTTTATTTCGGTTTTCTTACGTGGCAAAAAGTGTCGGTTGACCAGTCAAAGGAGTTATAAGTGCCAATCTTTTTAGGTGGGGTCAAAATAGTAGATCTTTTGCCACCAAGGGCCCTAATGCATTTTACCTTGAGTTGGGTATTGGGTGTTGGAGTGTAGAATAGATACATGTGCAAATTAAGGTTAGACTTGTCTTCGCCATTGTTGTAATTTGGAGAATATGGGGGCTTGGATAAAAGTGTCCAAAAATTTGTAAATAGATTGTCAGACATGACGCATATAATTGTGCTAATGTATATTTGTACTAGCCTATGGCCCTATAAGGCTATGGTATTTCTTATTTTTCTTCTCTTTCTTGGTTTAACTGTTCCTTAATGTTTTTATATTAGGATTTAGGAAGCTCTCCTTTAATTGTAAATTCTTTTCAATTTATGTCTTCAATATTCTTCTCTATTTTGAAAAAGTTTTACAACGAAGTATCCAAGTAGGTTTAAAAAAAGTAGGTTTAAAGTGTTGGCACTTGATAAATGCATGATATGAGTACTTTAGGTTGGAGTGAAGGGTCTAGTCAACTTGGCCCTATTTTGAACTAAATAGCAGAATAACAATACATGAGGTTGAAAAAATTTCGCAATTCAAAAATCAACTTGATCATGACTAGCATGATTATCAGCTTTATAAATTCTCTTGGCAAGGAATTTACAACATGAACCCGCTAACATTGCTCAATGTAGATGAACAATGATGGTTTAACAACTTGTTTAGATGTGTGTAGATGGTTATCTATGATACAATTCAAGGCTTATACTATCTAGTTTTGCACTTGTAGATAATGCGAGCGTGCTTGAACTTGTTCCCTATATTTACCCTCACGCATCAGGAACTGATGTTGATGACTTTGCTAAGGTAGATATTAGAGTCACAATCCTTGTATAATCCATAGCTATTCTTTCTTATGAAAAGAACTTTTTCAGCTTTATGTAAAGTAAAGTCAATGCTTGTACGTATGACTCCTAGAATGGCCAAGATGTATTTCTTTTATTGAGTCTCGAAGTGTATATCTTTTAAATTTGGATTCCATAATCAACATATCTGGTTATAGTTTGTCAGTGGGTTGTTTGAGGAAACACCAAGTCTTATAATTTTTTTTTTCAATTTCCCTTCTTACTTTCCCCATCTTCTTGTTTTATCTTCTCCTTTGGTTAAAGGTTTTATATCAGGAAGTTCTTGGTTTTTTTTTTTTTTTCGCCTTTTCTTCTTTAAATTTTGTCTCTTTTTTTTTATACAAAGAATTTTTCAACTGAGTGCTTAGGTGTTGTTCAGTGTTGGACATGCATCAAGTGTCCAACTTGGGCATTTTGGTTAAAGTGAGGGCTCTAAGAAAACTAAGTATTTTGATATTTTCTAGCAGAAGTTCAGACAAGAAATCTTAAGGTTTTATTTGAATTTTCAGATGTTGTTTCTTGTATGACAAAAATTATGTATCTATCTAATTCATTATTTAGTGATAAAGAAAAGAAAAGTCGTTCCATACGTGATGTAATTACGGCTAATGTTCATCTCTTTTTTTTTTTCTTTTTTTTTTTGAGGAACTCTTTTTAATTTCAAAATTGAGGTTTAGTTAGTAGCAGTACATATTTACATTTCTAAGTCATTGATTGAATATGGAACAAATGAGCTCCTTGACTTACTCTTTAAGGCACTCGTTGGCTTGAATGCTTTCTTTACTGATGATAGTTTTGGTTTTAATTGGATAATGTGTTGCGGCAACTTAGAAGGCTCCCATACATTTGAAGAAAAAATTGTTTTTGTGAAGTTTGTTTGTTTGCCCTCCTTTTGTGAGGTTGTTGTCCCCTTTGTGGGGTTGTTACCCTCTTTATGAAGATGTTGATCTAAGCCCCAGTTAATTTGGGACTGAGGCTATGTGGTTGTTGTTTGTTTGTTTTTTGTTTTTGATAAACCAACTTGCGTCCATTGAGACTCAAACCCCCAAACTCTTACACAAGCGGCCACATATCAAACTAGTGAGCTACCAAGTTGGTTGGTAAATCGTTTTTATGTAGTTTTGATGCGTAGAGTGAAACCCATTTATATTTTAACTTTAATTGTTGTGATTGGCAGAGAGGAGAGAGGAGAAATAATTAATATTCATGTATAAAGTTATTTAGAAAATATTATTGATTGGTCACGTTCTTGTGACATAGTAACTTGAAAAGTGCGAGGTTGAATAAATGGCTTGTTGTTGCTTATTTTATGTTGTTTCCAGAAGGCTTTCTTGATTTGAGAATAGTGTTATCTATGCAAATCGTTTCATGATTTATTGGTTTATTTACTCTGTTCTTTATCCATTTCTCCTGCATTGAATTGAGCAGAAATGTGTTTGATCGATAAGCTGACCCCAACTAGTGTTGGATTGAGGTTTTGCTGTTGTTTCTATATTTATTTCTCTTTGCAGTTCCATATTTATGAGATTTTGCAGTACTGGCTTCTTGTATAAAGTATTTTAGAAAATGTTATCGCTTGCTCACATGCTTGTGACATAACTACTGGAAAAGTGTGAGGTTGAATAAATTGATTGCTGTTGCTTATTTTTTGTAGTTTCCAGAAGGCTTTCTTAATTTGAGAATAGTTTTAGCTATGCAAATCGTTTCATGATTTATCGGTTTTTTTACTTTTTTTTATCCATTTATATTTTGCATTATAGCCGACCCCAATTAATTTGGTACTAAGGCTATGTTGTTTTCTATTCTGCATTAAATTGAGCTGAAAAGCGTATGATCCATGTAGCTGACCAACTAATTTTGGATTGAGGCTTTGTTGTTGTTTCAGTGTCCATTTCTCTTTGTAGTTCTACATTCATGAGATTTTGCAGTATTGCTATTTTTCTTCTCTCTTCTCAGCAACTAGTTTAAAATTTCCCAAGAGGGAAATCCAATGGGTAAAAGCTTTTGATTATTTTATGTTGAAGTGTGTTGAGCAAGCCATGCATACAACAGCCTAAGTTTCCAATTAATTTACTGAAGACGATAATGTAATAGACATGGTATACAACAACAACAACATAGCCTCAGTCCCAAATTAATTGGGGTCGGCTACATGGATCAAACTTTTCCATTGTGTTCAATTAAGCGCAATTGATGGTGAGCTTTCCAAACCATTCAAATCCCTCATAATTATTGCATCCTATATTAACTTTGGTCTACCTCTACCTCGTCGAATTTCTACAGTTTCTATTGAATCAAGTTTTCTAGTGGGGCATTTGTAGGCCGTCTTTGCAAGTGACCAAACCACCGCAACCGCCCTTCCCTAATCTTTGTATCAATTGGTGCTACTCCTACTTGTCTTTGAATTTCTATATTTGTTATTCTATCTTTACGAGTTTTACCACACATCCACCTAAGCATCCTCATTTCTGCTACGTTCATTTTATGTAATTGTTGTTGCTTTACCGCCCAACATTAACTACCATAGAGCATAACTGGTCTAATTGCGGTCCTATAAAATTTTTCTTTTAACCTAGTAGGAACATTTCGATCACAAATCACCCTTGTTGCACTCTGCCATTTCAATGTAATAGACATGGTATAAATCCTAAGGAAATCATTAGACTCATTCAGCAATATTTTGCTGGAACTCATAATTAAACTTAACTTATTCATTCTTACATTCCCCATGAAACCTTTTATTAGAGTTCTATTTTCATGTAATAATCTATCTGATTTTGCTCTGGTCACCTGTCCGTGTATGTTACAGGTTTTTGCAGAGTTCCACAACACTGTTGGCACAAGCATGGTACGTCACTTAAATACCTGCAAATCCTGCTTTTCTTGCCAAAGTCTTGAATTCCATTCTGGTTCTTTCCTTCCGCCATGAAGTATTATCGTAATATCCATACCATAAAACTTTTTGAAGCATTGTCTGGCTCAGGAATTGCTGGAAGAACCATATCAATGACAATCACCTTCCCGGTATCTGGTAAGGCTTTATAACAGTTCTTCAATATTGCTATGCATTGTTCATCCTTCCAAATGTATATAGAGTATGTTCTGCAAGTTGTCATTCTTCTATATTAGGTTTATCATGAAACAATTATATCTAGATTAGATTTCTTTTTTCCCTGAAATAAATATTAGAATTTGTGAATTGTTTGACAACAGTGTGTGTTCACCTTAATCAAAATGGCATGATGGCATCTGCCTTCGGAATGCTGCTCTCCTACATCATGTTCAATTCCTGCAATATTTTTCAATTCGATCATTACTGAAAATTATTAGTAATATGAACAACTGAATAACGCATGACCCTTGGCAATGCCTCAGTTGCCACCTAGTTGCTATGCAAGAATCTCACCTGAAATAGGTGGCGCACAAGCTATCTCATGAGGCAAATCAATATTAAAACCTCTGATGTTATGGTACTTAGAAATGAGCATTTTGAGAGCAGTTCCCATCCCACCACCCAAATTAACCACTACTTTCAGATTGTCAAACCCCTTATAATTGTCTAGAGCATGGTCGTATTTGTAAGATTGAGGCCATATGAAAGGGAGGGCTTATGAATTTTGGGTTGTTTTCCAAGATACTCGAACAAGGGCATGCCATGGACCTTCTGGAAAGGAACCTCCTCTTCAAGTATTGCATCTTTCAAATGGTACCTCAATTGGTTATAGGGAATAATTACGTAAGCAACCCAAGAAAATTAATTGTGATTAGCATGTTGGCTAGTAGTTCATCATCAATTGCACTTGTAGATCATTAATAATTCAGGCTAGACCTTGTAGATCATTTTTATTGAACTTGTTGAGATTAGGGAATCTGGGGAAGAGTCTTTGCGGTGGTTTGAACACTTGCAAAAACAGCCTATAAATGCCCCCACTAGAAAACTCGACTCAGTAAAAATTGAAGAAATTCGACGAGGTAGGGGTAGATTGAAGTTAACTTGGGACGCATTAATTACTAGGGATTTAAATGGTTTGGAAAGTTCATCATCAATTGCACTATTTCGATTACAATGGAAGAGTTTGATCAATGTAGTCAACCCCATCTAATTTGGGATTGATGCTTTGTTGTTGAGATTGTCTACTGCTTTTAGTACTTGACTTATTAAATATCTGTTTATTTGGAGTGTTACAGTTACTCTGGACTGGTTGATGTAAAGGAGAAAAATGTGATATATAGGAGAAAATGAAAGTACGAGTGCTACGCATACTGATTTGAAATATGCATGGATTAGTTGATTGCCGAGTTTTCTGAATAAACATATTTTTGATACTCTCTGATATACCAGTTTTTGCTTCCACCAACTCATTGAATGAGAGTCTAGCCTAGCGGTTGCCTGTTGAAGAGCTGTAGATGGCTCACAATAGAATAAGATCTATTGTTCTTTATTAACATACTTTTATAAATGAAAAGACTTTATACTGATGTAAACAGCAAATTCAGAAAAAGAAAACATCCATCGTAATTGCAAACATCCTTTAGTCTAAAATTAGAGTTTCTTTAGTGTTGTCAGTCATCCATTCTTCATGTAAAATGTACGTGTCTATTGATAAAGGAACAACTACTCTTTTACTTACAGGGGAAATAATATTTAGTAAAATATTGTGATAGAAGTACTAAATGTTCCAACCTACAGTCTTCTTAAAATTTGCAGGACTAGGCTGAAGTAAAGATGTAGGAGAAGCATTGTGAATTCATATTGAATTGGTTATCATGTCTATCAAAATTGTGGCAGTGAAGTTTTTGTACTTAGTAAGGAGCTTATTTTTTATGGGGAGATTTCATAAATCAAAAGGTGGTCTCATGATGGTCACCTATATAGTCAATTAGGTTTTCTTAGGGAAGCTGGATGAATATATTTGGCCTAATGCTCAAGGGGGAAGAAAAAATAAAAAATAAATAAAAAATAAAGATGCTCCAACTCAAGAATTTTGAACTTCTAAAGTAGGTTTGGTGCTGTTCCAGGTATGACGTATGAAATACAGCACAAATACTTGGCAAATGGTTTATGTACCGGACATCCTTAACCGCCTTATCCAAGCTGAGCAAGGGGATCAAACACCCGCCATTTTCATCCTTGACAAAGTACTTACAGGCAGGTGCCAAACCATATCGCCTCTTGACATGCTTATGATCAAGAGTCAAAACAGAACATGTGAGCACAGAATGGCTGGCGAGAAAGCTTAGAACATGGTCCAATATGTTTGAAGCCTCCAGATATTTTGTAGTAATATGAGATGCAATCTCTGATGCAGAAAATTGGGCCATTGGACCGGCTTTGGATATAATCTCAATTAAGTTGAGCTCCGCTGCTGTCCGCAAGACCATGGTTATGGTAAAGCCCCTATCAAGTTGAAGGAAAAGAACAAATCCTCACATGCTTTCTTTTCTTCCTTCTTTGATACCCCTTTTTTATGTTGAACCAGTACTTGTCTGCTTGTTTGAACTAGAACTGATATGAACGCTCAACATGCATAACGAATTCTGTATGAATACACAAGTGCAAATGTTTTGGTCAGTAATTTTTATTGATAGCTAACTACATTTTTCATTACAAATAGGCTGCTGCTTATAGCAAGAGTGGTTGATTTGAAGATTGCTAGTCACTAACTTAAAGGTCTTACCTATTTATTTGCATTCTTTTTCCTTTCCATATTTTTACATGAGTCTTGCTTAACTTACATCGACAGGGACATCCCGTAGCATTTAAAGTCTATTGCCTCGAGTAACTTTGACCAACCTTTTGCAGAGCAGAGCCTCAAGGGGGCGAGTCATCCAATGAAACGTTCTCCGCATGTAAGGTTCGAACTTGAGATTTCTAATTATGGGGTGTCGAAGCTTAAACCTTATCAACTCCATAAATTTGCCAAATATCTCAGTCAATGTAAGTCAAGCTTTCTTTACCTCTTTAACTTATCTTTTAGTAAGGTTAATGAAGTGTAGGTTGCTACTTTATAAAGAAGGCGGGTGGCAGTTGTGGCAAAACAAGTAGTTGGAGTAGTTGGGCGTCAATTTACTGAATGACAACGTGATTAAACCTAACCTACACATGCATAAGATTTTCAACTTCAACAGAAATTTGCTTCACAGAAAGCCTTCTATTGATTAAAACTTTGTATGCGCTGTTATTTCTTTAGATGAGTGAACTATATATTTGATGGAGGGTGTTCATATCATCTTTATCTCAAATGGATATGGGTGAAACAAAGCTTTAATCTCCCATGAAATGGATTAGGATTTTTTCATTTCTCATGCGATTGGCTTTAGGCTTTTGACTGTAAATGGTGGTGCCTTGGTGGCTTTCTTTTCAAGTTGAGAGAGAGAGAGAGAGAAAACAGAGTTAGATGAGACATTAGTGTCCTAATTAAGGGCATGATTAGACTCCTAATTAAGGGCGTGATTAGACTGATTCTCATTTAGTCCTTTGTTTAAACTGTTGGGGGAGAGTTGGGTGAAGCTTTTAATACCAATGCAGCTGTTTTCAAAATTCCAACCCCTCCATGCATGACAAGATCTCTAACAAAATATTTTGGCTATTTATTTTAGGGTAGTGCTATTTGGACTCGTAAGTCCGGACTCAATTTTTTTTTTTTAATTTTAAATACATTCTCGAGCAATTAATGAAGCAATCATAATCACTTGTAAAATTTCTTTGATATCCCTTAAATATTTATAAAAATTTAAAAAATCTCCCTATGAGTCCGGATTCATGAGTCTAAGTAGATTTATTGGTTTATTTGATCTATTTTTTGAGTATTCAAGGGCCTTACTAATCCCTTGGACCTTCTTAAAAGCGAATCCTGTTTTCGTTCTCAATGGAGTTAATGGTTTTTGGATTTGATGTATCGATATTTGAGGAGAAACATTTACCCTATATAAAGGATAGGGGAATTTGTTCTTTCTCCTCGTATCGTTAGTGATCACACAATCAAACCTTTAATTACCCACCATGAATTTGTCCAAAGAAAACCAACTGTCTCAATTACCAACTCCTCATGAGAGTGATGAGGAAGACTTGTCCATGGCTCTACTGTTGGTGCAATCTCATTCACTTCCGATGGTCCTGCAGGCGGCCATCAAGCTAGACTTGTTTGAGATCATAGCGAGGGCCGGCCCTGACGCTTGCCTCACCGCTTTGGATATTGCTGGCCAAATTCCTAATCAGAATCCAAAGGCACACATTGTGTTGGATCGCTTGCTTGGTTTCTTGGCTAGCTACTCTGTGCTCACATGCTCCCTCCGCAAGGTCACTGTTAAAGGTGGTGTTAGTACTGATGAAAGGGTGTATGGCTTGCAACCTTTTGGCAAGTACTTGGTGAGAGATAAGGATGGAGGGTCCTTGGCTCCCTGGGCAGTGATCGATCAACACATCTTAGATGCTTGGTGTGCTCAAGAGCTATATCAGAATTATAGATTTGTTGCAATTATGAATATACGCTTCTCGTGCATATTATTTTCAATTCCTCTCAACGTTAATCTTGACTTTCTCTTAGGACTTAATCTAAAATCACAAAACTGCGACCTTCCCATATATATATATCGACTTATCACGTTGAAGCAGTTAATTGTTAACTGTCTTATCACTTCCTTTCTTGAAATTTAGTATAGTGCTCCAAGAAAAAATCATTCTTTTATCATGACCAAGCTGGATTATTGAATTCCTACCATTAATGTCAATTATGTAATGGGTTTGAAGGAATCGTGTATCCTTACCCAAAAAAAATCCCAGTCATGTATAGCTTTCTACCACAGAATTTATTACAACTACAAGGGTTTTTTTTTTTTTTTTTTTTTTTTTTTTTTTTTTTTTTTTTTTTTTTTAATTACTACCACAAGCCGATCCCATTGTAAAAAGTTTTCAATGACACTTTCAAATAAGGTGTAAATTAGATAGTAGTAGAGAGAAAATAAACATTGAACTTGCCCGGTGACGAAAAAATCAACTTTCACATAGTTAATAAATAGATATCTTTTGTTGTTGATGTACTAATATTCATTATGTATATATGCAGGTTGCACTTGAAAGATGCAGTCTTGGAAGACGTGAATCCTTTCGAGAAGGCCCATGGAGTAAATCTTTTCCAGTTCATGCACAGGGAGGGCATGGACTTCCAGCAGTTCATCAAACCCCTCTGGACACACACTAAAATAATAATGAAGAAAATTCTTGTGATATACAAGGGATTTGAAAACCGAAAACAAGTTGTCGACATTGGAGGATCATCTGGAATTGTTGTTGGCATGATCACTTCTAAGTATCCTGCAATCAAGGCCATCAATTTTGATCTCCCTCAAGTGATACAAAAGGCACCTCCGATTCCTGGTATGATTTTTTTTTTTTTTTTTTTTTTTTGGATTAATTTTTGTATTCGGGTAAAGGTATTTAGTATGCAATCTTTAGGTTGTCATGAAAATGTACTTCTATATATACATGATCCCTTGTTATAAATTTCATGATTGTTCTTGTCGAAGAGTGACTTGTTGATGCATGATTTCCAGGTGTGGAGCATGTTGGAGGGAACATGTTTGAAAGGGTCCCTAATGGAGACACAATGTTCATGAAAGTGAGTTCTCATCATCTAATATATATAGTCCAATCCACCACAAAGAATGTTATACGTGAGGAATTTGCAACGACTTCAAAGCGTGTAACACTGCCACTTCCCTAAAGAAAATTTTGCTCTCTATACTACAAGAGTTAGCAAAAATCATAGAGGATACGATGAAGCAAAATCAGCTTGCACTTGCAGTAGTGAAAGCTGAAACACAAGTAATTGCAGTGTATTTCGAGATATTCTTCCTCCTCAAACCTCTTCTCTTATAGAGCTCTGGTCAAAACCAGTTGGAGAAGAAAGAGGGTAGTGGAGCAATTTCAACTATATCGATCCACTCAGTCAGCATTGAATGGGTTCATTAACTGCTCATTCAATGTTGAGTGGGTCAAACAAATAACTATCCACATAGTAAATTCGAAAATGGTAAAAAATTAATGGTAAAAAGTTTTACCCATGGTTAGCATACACACAATATGCAAACACGCGCATGTGTTAAGTGCTAAGTGCGCCACGTACCTATGGCTTACTTTGCATAGCAATTGTGGATTTTCTTTTACACACAATGTAATGCAAGAGTATATATACTCTTCAAATTGAAAGTTTCTAACCAACGTGGGATCAAACATTTCTTTAAAAAATGTCCAACAAAGAAATTGATTTAGACCAGGCCCATTTTATACGTGATATGTAGGTTTAAGAATGTCAAAAAAGCTTTCTACCATATAAGATCTTGTTTATGGTAAAAAAAAAGCACCTTAATACTTGTATAGTAGATGTAAAAGTTACTTTTCTTTTTCGAGTGCAAAGTAGAAACTTTAAAGCCCATTCTAAATAGAGAAGTGCTATAAGTATGTCACACTGCAAGATACGTGGACTCACATGAGTCGTCAATGCATGCATCGGGATGCGGGCATACATAGATCTGGACGCATAACGCGCTGGTCGAATGTGCAAGGACGGCTCCTGTGAGACAATGTCTTGCGGTGTGACATAAGATTGTCATTCTAGTATTTTCCTTCTTAATATTGTGGTAAAAAATCATGTAACTTTTATAAGGAGACTATCCTTTTGTATAGAAGCAATTTTCTTGTTGAAAAAGATGAGAATCATGCCTTAATAAAAAGAAAGAAAAAATTATACATAAAAGTGCATAGTATTTGTGAATTTTTTTCTGTTTTATATATTTTTTTCAACTATGCAGTGGATACTGCACGATTGGAACGATGAATTATGCATAAAGATATTAAAGAACTGCTATGAAGCTCTGCCTGAAGATGGAATGGTGATAGTTCTCGAGATGCTTCTTTCGGCAAATCCAGAGGCCGATACTTCCAACAAGGAGGCTCGCAATTTGGACCTCATCATCATGTTACATGGAGGAATTGAAAGAACTGCAGAAGAGTATGAGGCCTTGGCCAAGGCAGCAGGATTTGCTCGTATGGAACTTGTTTGCAGTGCTTGCAAGTTCTGGGTCATGGAGTTCCACAAGAAATGACGTCGACTTTGCTAATCGTGTAACGCCGTCAAAGGAAATGAAGTGGGCGGAGCGCGCTTTGTTGTAGTTTTCTTCGTCGTCGTCTAGTTTGTGGGAATGAAAAGTTTATATTCAACAGAACTTGCTAGATTCCTTTGTTGTCAAGTGGTTGGTTGGTGTTAACTAGTAAATGATAAATCTGTACTTTCTATTCAACAGAACTTGCTTGACATAAAGCCTTCAATTGATTAAAACTTTGGGTTGGATTTGTTTTTCTGTAGATGGTGAACTATATATTTCCTCAAGGCTGCTCATGTTATATATATATATATATATATTGTTGTAAATTGAGTTGGAACTTGCTAAGAACTTGAAGAAAAATAGAAGACTAAGAACTTCTACTACTACAAAGGAGAAGAAAAAAATGAGATATTTAGAATGAGAAGTTTTCATTCAACTTGGTGTGTGAATTACAATAGGTATGACACCCTTTATATAGGCCATTTGGTGATGATGATAATTGTACTTATACAATGTGTACAAGTTATGTAGAGTGTACAAGTTACATTCAATGTAGAAGTCATGCTTGATGTTACAATTCAATGTGAGAGTCATGCTTGACAATGTGATCATTCATATATAAGCCTGGTTAAAGGATCATCAAATTTACAACACTCCCCCATTGATGACACTTGCTGAGAGAATATGCCTCGTTAAAACCTGTACTAGAAAAATCCTGTAAGAAAAAATCTAGTATAGGAAAAAGAGTACAATGTTCTCGTCAATCTTGATTTGTAGTATAATATTTGATTGCCTCATCATTAAAAACCTTGCTAGGAAAACCCGGTGGGACAAAATCAAAGCTAAGGAAAAGAGTGCAACACATTGATACACTAGAACAATTTTGGTATTTAATAGAGGTTTTTAAACCCCTATTAAAAGGGGGTGTTATTAAATAACACCTAATTGATAGGAGTTTTAAAAGACCTCTATATAATACATGTATTAAAAATTAAAATATAACACATTTTTACATGACATTTAATAACACTCTATTTAATAGGGGTTTTAAAACCTCTATTAAAGGCCAAAAATGTTCTAGTGATATACTTTGAGAGAATATATATGCCTCATTAAAACCTTTACTAGAAAAATCCTGTGGGAAAAAAATCTAGTATAAGAAAAGACTACATTGCTCTCATAAAGAGTTTTAATATTGTTAGAATTGCCTCATTAAAAACCTTTGCAAAGAAAACCCAGTGGGATAAAACCATAGCAAAGGGAACAAGAGTGCAATACACTAACCAATAATTCATTTCGATTCTCCCCCTCATGTTCACATGGGTGAGACATTTTGTGCATTTTGTTGCACATGGACATCGTTTTCTATATGAACCAATTTTGCTGAAGCTTTTTTTTTTTTTTTTTTGAGGAATCGATCACCTGATCTCACATAGCAAAGGTAAGAGTATGCCTTTTCCACTATGATACAGCCTACAGGAGTGGTGAAATAGGGCATTTTATCTCTAGTGAAGAAAGAATCGATTATGAAATAAAAATTTCTTCAAAAAAATATAAGAAAAATAAATTTATGTTCTGTACCGGTTGCCATTGTCCAAAATCAATCAAGCCTCACGCAAATTGGAGATTCTCGGAAATTCGACCATGTAAAACCCGCCATTTACAAAATTTCGTTACTGTCCCTATGTATGATATTCAGTGGCAATTACTTCTTCTTCTTCTTTTTCTTCTTCTTCTTCTTCTTCTTCTTCTTATTATTATTATTATTATTATTATTATTATTATTATTATTATTATTATTGATCAGTGATATGGAGGTCATGTGAATCAAGTGTAACCAAGTGTAACAATACACCATATCTAAAATCTTGAACTCCTTAATTAGTGTGATGATAGATTAAGAGAGAAACTAAAGATTTTAATTATTTTTGACAACCTTTACTGTATTTTGCTCCGAAAAATTCATGATGGATGTGCATTTCCTTTTTTGACTGATTAGTATCATGATGTGAAGATAAGCAATTAATTGAAATCAACATATATATAGTCCTATATATACATTCTATAATAATTAAGATTAGTATCTATACAACTCAATCATGCATGTTTTGCCTCCAATGGATCGAATTGATGTTGTAGTCAATTAAGTTGTTGAGAAGCACTAGCTTACTAGCTAGAAAAGTTACAGCTGGATAAGGGACTGAACGAGATTATGTTTGAGTACTATAGCCAACAATTCATTTACTACAGGATAGAATTAGTTCTAGTACTTCTAACGTAGAAAGCAACGTGGCATGGTCCATAGACCGGCCCAGGCCCGTCTTATTTGGGATGGCCTTGGTTGGGTTTGTATTTGTAAATTCAAGGCTGCCGGCTCAAATCAACTACTTAAAAGTATTATTTTTTAGTATAACCCGCCCATCAACTACGTAGAAATATATTTTTTTCAAAGTCAATTATTACAACTTATACTACTAGGCCAACTATATGTACTACTTTGTATTCTTTTTAAAAAATTTATTAAATATATTTGCATTATTAAAAATATAAAAACTTAATAAAAAAGTTTTAGCTTGGGCAGGCTTAGTTGGCTGCTTAGTTGGGCCTGAGCAAGAGCTTAAAAGCTCAAGCTCAACTAGACCCAACCCGAACATGGCTGGGCATAGATGACACCTATTATATATTACCAAAAAAATAAAAATAAAAAGAGGAAGGTTAACTTACAAGATCAAATCTAGACATCCAAATTCAAATATATGATGGTTTTCCTCAAGTCATGAGGTACGTTTTGACACTGAATATGACTTGCGCTGGATTAGTAGACTCTAAGTAGGGAGGGGCCAAGAAAAAAACATTCGGACACCACCCACAATAATCAAAAAAAGGAAAAATAAAATAAAATCATGTATGCATGCATGCTTGTGAACTGCAGGCCAGGTAAGTAGAGATCATAGGTGTGCATTTAAAACAAAGACACAAGTTTAATTAATAGTTTGAGTAGCTGTAGAGAAAAAAGGTTGAAAACTTGCCTTTGATTTTATCCAATGTGATATGCTAGATATCAACTATCAGCAAAGACTACAAGTTATAATATGGGAAACAAAATTAATGGAGGTGTTGTTAGTTGGTATGATTTAGCCCTTGAGAGATGCTTTAATCCCGATACCTAAAACTTTGACCACATTCTTATTAATTAGTGGCATAATTATAAAATAATAAGATAATATTCAACAATATTTAGTATCATATTATATATTGGCACATTAATTAAGGTCTCTTATTTCGACATGGAACAGTACAGTACTGCTGAAATATTTATGTTCAAACTATTGAAGTACTAAAGCATGCAGTTGGCAGCTGCATCAGATTCTAGTTATCAAATCATGAACTATAGTTGTTAATTTGTCATGCATGTACTCATAATCAGATGTTAATATATATCCAATTCATGGTTATCAAATAATGAATCTGATTTGAAATTTTAGTAACATAATTTTACCACACCTTTCAAGTTGAAATTGAAATGAACATTCTTCATATATAATCATTCATTACTTTTCAATTATAAAATCAATCTCTACCAAATAGGGTGATTCGAACAAGAAACTTAATTATCTTTCCAATTCCAATTTCTATAATTTGTCCAGCTTGTTTTCTCTAAAGGTTGTGTTTCAGATAGCATGCATAGAAAATGATTTCTAGATAATTTTTGCAACCTTAATATGCACTTTATTTCGATCTATAACACGCATGGATATAATTTAAGAAAATATATGTATATGCATGTCGCATCGCTAATGCGCTGCCTCCCTATATACTCCATCTGGTCATTTATATAAGTCGTTTTAGTAAAAAGTTCTTGTTCAAAATTGTAAGTCGTTTTCGAAATTCAAGAGTGTATTTATTGTATTTTTACTCATTTTACCCTTATACAATTCAAACATTTATGATTCTTCAATTCTTCCATTCATTTAATGTAAAAGGACATATACGTAAATTACACTCGTAATTAAGGTTGTCTTAATTCTTGTGTCATTCCTTAAATGCCTTATATAAATGACAGAAGGGAGTATTAAAGAGAAGTGTTAGAATGACAACATGTCACCCCGCAAGACACATTGGCTTACAACAGCCTTCTATACGTGCCTCGGGATGCAGATGTACACATATCCTAATGCTTAATGCGCGGGTCAAGGTCGCACGGAAGGCTCTTCTAAGCCAATGTGTCTTGTGGTGTGACATTGTTGCTGTCATTCGAATATTTTCCTAAATTAAATCAATCACTCTCAAGTCTCAATTAAAGCCGCATTACCTGTGATCTAGTTGCTTGTCGTGCTTAGATGTTTTTCCCTATCGACGACATATATATAGTTAGGATTAATTGCAAATTGAAATGTATGTATATTTAATCATGTTAGTGTTGTGATCATATCAACAGCTTAGATTTGTCATTGTAGTTGTTACGATTAACGTTATCAGTAAATGAGTCATCCAAACACATGATACATGTGCTTGAAATCATATCTAAAACAATTGGAGATTTGGATAATGATATGCGGTTGCAACCAGTGGATCGAAGCGGTTGCAACAAGATTTTTGGATCAGGCAGTTGAAGATTTGATCTTATCCCCAACCGACTGATGGCTAACTAAAGATTATGAAAAGGGTAGAGATTATGATTCAGAAGAATAATCACCACGTGTTAATCATGGAGGAACATGATTATTTAGACATGGAGATTGTTCAGATCTTGCTAGTTTAGTTAAGATTGTGCAATCTACATTGGTCTATTTATTTGTTAAAGTGATTGAGTCTTGTACACCATTTAATTTAATTTACTTTGTTTAGGGTGTCTGCAATGGGGCTAATAGAATAGAGAGTCTATTAGCCCCATGTTAATATACTCTCCCCATACCAAATGTATGGGGAAAGTATATTGAGCTTGGTGCATTTGCTCTACAGTAAACGGACCAAGCTGGGCCCACATAAGCAAAAACTGCTGCTATGGGCCCCTTTTTCAATGTTTTGTCAGTTTTTTTTTTGTTACAATGTTTTATCAGTTTTTAAAGTTACGTAAAATTAATTATTTAGAAAATAATGTATAAAATCTTGATGTATATTTTAGATTTTAAAGGAAAATGTGTGATGTGATTGTGGTCCCATTTGAGTCTAAAGAGAGTCTAATTATTGTAGAGAAAAAGTAGAGATAGGAGAGAGAAAAGTGTGGGTTTAATAAATTGATGATATGGCATGCTAATAGTTCACTTTTGGGTACAAGCATTACGGATACCCTTAGCGAACCTATTATGTTCACTCCCTTTATCGAGTTGTAAAACCTCAAGGGGATTTGGGTGTTCCAATTAATGATGAGGAGCCTCACAGTGCAAGTGGGAGACTTGTATTCCATCGAGGGGAGCTTGACGCACCGAGTGAAAGCTTTGGTATTCCAGTGAATGGGAACCTCACCGTGCAAGTAACGAGAGACTTGCGTAAAGTTCATCGTTAAAGGTGAATGGTAGTGTTGCAAGCCTAGTGAGGGATAACTGGTTCGGGTGTTGTGTAAATCTGTAACTCTTTTATCTTAGTGGATTTTACATCTGGGTGTGGCCTTGCATATGTAGGTATTGGACCAAACTGCGAAAGCATATTTAGTTTCCTGGTTTGATTTATGCATATTTTATTTTTAAGTACTTGCATTGATTTTTGTTTCCCTGTTACAACCAGCATTGTATTTGGCTGTAACCACATTCGGTTATTTCAATTGGTATTAGAGCAACACTGCAAAGTCTTTGTTTACAAAGACAAGTGAGATTTTTACTAACCAAAATGTCTTAGGGAAATCAATCAGACCATCCTGAGGGTGTATTAAATACGAGGCCACCATTACTGACCAATACAAACTAAACTTATTGAAAAGCTCGCATGGAAGGGTACATTGTATCTATCGACATCAAAGCATGAAGAGCCATTGAGAGGATACAAGCCACAAGAAGTTGATGGAGTACCAAAGAGTCCAAACAATTGGACTATTAATGAGGAGAAGCTTTTGTCAGCTAACGATAAAGGATTGAACACAATCTTCGATGTTGTTAACCCAGATCTCCTCAAGCTCATCTCCTCGTGCAAAGTAGCAAAGGAGGCATGGCAGATTCTCGAAAGCTTTTCTGAAGGTAACGAGGATGTTTGTGAATAAAAAATAGTGTTGCTGGTTTCTCAGTAGGAAGCTTTGAGGATGGGAGAAGAATAAATAGTAGCTGAATATGCAGCCAAACTCAAAGACATCGCCAACTAAGCTTAACAACTAGGGAAGAAGTACTCCAATAAGAAGCTGGTTCAAAAGGCAATCAGAAGCGTCCCTAAAAAATACACTGTGAAGGCTGTTGTTATTCAAGAGAATCGAGGTCTCAAAATCTAAAGTTCGAGGAACTAATGGGGTCCTTTACCACCTATGAAATACATTTGAACCAACAAAAAAAGTCCAGAGAGTTGGCATTGAAAAATGTTGTTCAGTATTTTACCTATGAGAATGATGTTTCTCAGGAAGAAAATGATATTGCTTTACCAACCAAAAGGTATAATAAATTGTTTCAAAAATTTTAGGGTGTGAAGACTAGTGGAAGGGGAGATTTCGCAAAGAAAAAAATTGAAACAAAACTGGTAGATAAGAGCAAACTCAGATGCAGAAAGTGCGGAGGAATTGGTCATTTTCAGGCTGAATGCCCATCCAGAAGGAATGATAAAATCATTGACTACAACCTGGAGTGATTCCGACTTAGAAAGTGAAAGAGATCATCACATTGCCTTTGCTACCTCACATTCAGTTGCAATCAACACCTCTAATCCCTCGGCTCTAACCGCATCTAATGAATCCAACTCAACATGTTTACCAAATCCAAAAGATGTTGTAAGTGATTTTGTTAAGTTTGATTATTATTTACCTAATCATACTAGTCATGCAGAAATAACGGCAAATTATATTGAGATGATTGCAAAGTGGGAGGACGTTATTGCATGTAATCAGGCACTTGAACATTTCCTTAAAGAAAAGAGAAATAGTTGATCAATTGTAAAAACAAGTTGGGGCAAGCAGAAAGCACACTCAATAAGCTGAATAAATGGAAAACCAAACTTGATGATCTACTACAACATGACAAAGGGCATGGTGATCATAAGGGCATTGGGTTTGTCAAGGGATCATCTTCAATACCAACACTCACGGAGCCTGTTAAAGTAGTGAAAGCTCAACAACAAAGTGTCACAAATCAGCAGCAAAGAAGAAGATTTCGACCTATGTGCTACTATTGTGGCATCAAAGGAGATATACGCCCTAGATGTTTCGAAATGATTCGAGAACTTACACAAATGTAGAATGTGATCATCCAGAAAGCTACTCAGGAACAAGAACATCACCAACACAACCTTCAGAAACATTGGGTCCCAAGGAAGGTTGCGTGTCATGTTGCTCATATGTCACTAAAGTCCATTTCATCGTATGACTGGTATTTTGATACTGGTTGCTCCCAACATATGACCGATAATAAAGGTCTTCTCTGTGACTACTAACTTTGCATAGAAGGATATGTAACATTTGGAGATGGAGTGTATAGTCGAGTTGTTGGAAAGGGAATTCTAGAAGTCCCAAGCATGTCAGTCTTAGAAGAAGTCCTTAATGTTAAAGATATGAAGGGATATGTATCATGACAGATGTAATGTGTTCGTGTATAAGGATATGTATCATGAGCAGAGAAAAGTCATCTAACAACTGCTACCCATTGCAACACCTTAGCAGGTTCTGTTACAACTCTGCAAAAGACACCACTGAAGTTTGGCACCAAAAGTTAAGGCACGTTCACTATCGACACCTAAAAAAGGTGTCAAATTTAGAAGTTGTTCATGGAATACCTAAAATCAGGCTGGCTATTATCATTGTATGTAAGCCCTTCCAACTTGGAAAATAGAGATGAGAAGGCCACAAACTTGTCGATAACTACAATACATCAGCAGTATTTGAGCTACTCCATATTGATATATAGTTGGCCCTACTCAAGTGGCTAGTATATCAGGAAAGAGATACATTATGGTATATGTTGACGACTTTTCTCATTTCACTTGGGTTCTATTCCTAAAAGAAAAGTCAGATGCTTTTGAATGTTTTAGTAATTTGTGCTTGAAGCTGATGAGTGAAAGGGCTGCTACTGGTGAATTGTAAGGATAAGGAATGATCACGAGAAAGAATTTGAAAACTTAATGTTTCAAGGGTTCTACAGAACATTAGGAACTCGTCAGGAATTCTCTGCTTCTTTAAGGCCTTAACAAAATGGGGTGGTAGAGAGGAAGGTCAGACTTGTGGAAGAAATGGCAGAAATTATGCTCACATCTAAAGAACTCCTTACCAAATTGTAGGTAGAAGCTGTGAACATTGCATGTTACATCATTAACAAGACATATCTCTATCCATTCACTCACAAAACACCTTATAAAGTGTAGAAATGTTAAAAGCCTAATATTGCCTATTTTCACATCTTTAGAAACAAATGTTTAATTTGTGTTAAAGGACGGGGAGGTTCTGGGAAAGTTTGATACAATGAGCGATAAAGCAATCTAAGATACTCTTTAAACAGCAAGGCATATAGAATATTCAACTAACGCACCCATAAATTTATGGAGTCCATAAATATTGCATTCGATGTCCCTACATAAGAGAATGTAGCTCCACAAGTTGATAGGAGTGATGTTGAATCTGTTCCAGTTGCAACCGACCCCGGTGACCCAGTTGCAACACCTCTGAAGCATCACTTAGAAATGATGATACTCATGTTGCAAATGATATTGGTTTTGTTGAAATTGAACCTACTACATCTATTCCTACACAATATGATGATCAAAATATGCCACTTACTGATACAATTTTGCCTTCAGTCAGTCGTGAACCATCAACTAGAGTACTGAAGGACCATCCTCTCTCAAACATTATTAGGCCAGTGGAACAAGGATTTGTCACTAGAGAAACACAAAAATTGGACTACAAGAAGTTGGCTGGGCATGTTTATTATGTTTCAAACATTAAAACTCGCAGAAGATTCGGTATGTCTCCCTTTGATCAAAATTTGTCAATATGTTCTCATAATGGGGGGAGAATCCGAAATCGAGGAGGAGTTGGGAGGGAGTTTCAATAGTTGTTGTTAATTTTTTGGAGACACTATTATTTTTACTTTCTTAAGTATCTTGGTCTGAAGATAATTCTGCTAGTATTCTATTTACGTCTAGGTTTCTATTAAAGAATATTTGGATATGCGATATTGTGGTACAACCATATGGTTGAAGTGATTGTAACCACTATGGAAGCTGTTGTTACATGTATGTATCAACAATATCTTTATCTTTTCAATTTCGTGAATTTTTAGAAGAGCACCACTGAACATTATTGAATACTTGTATGACTCTTTATGATGGAGCAGAATGTTAGTTGATTCATGACTATTATTTTAGCTCCTAAGCTCATTTTACTGATTGTGACAACATAATGACAAAGGGGGAGATTTTTAGTATCGTAATCATATCGACAGGTGAAATTTGTCATTGTAGTTGTTACGATTGATGTTGTCAGTAAATGAGTCATCCAAATCCAAAACATGATACATGTGCTTGAAATCAGATTTGAAACAGTTGGAGATTTAGATAATGATATGCGGTTGCAACCGGTGGTTCGAAGCGGTTGCAACAGGATTTCTGGATCAGACAGTTGAAGATTTGATCTTATCTCCAATCGATTAGTGGCTAACTAAAGATTATGAAGAGGTTGGAGATTGCGATTCAGATGAATTATCACCACGTGTTAATCATGGAGGAACGTGGTTATTTATATATGGAGATTGTTCAGATCTTGTTAGTTTAGTTAAGATTATGTAATTTACATTGGTTTATATATTTGTTAAAGTGATTGAGTCTTGTACACTAGTTAATTCAATTTCCTTTGTGTAGTGAACCTGTTATGTTCACTCTCTTTATCGAGTTGTAAAACCCTAGGGGGACTTGGTGTTCCAGTAAAGGGTAGCCTCACAATGCAAGTAGGAGACTTGTAATCCATCAAGGGGAGTTCGACGCATCGAATGAAAGTTTCGATATTCCAGTGAGGGGGAGCGTCATCATGCAAGTAACGGGAGACTTACGTAAAGTCCATCGTTAAAGGTGAAGGGCAGTGTTACAAACCTATTGAGGGATCACTAGTTCCGGTGTTGCGTAAATCTGTAACTCTTTTATCTTAGTGAATTTTACATCTTGGCGTAGCCTTGTAGATGTAGGTCTTAGATCGAGCTACGATCTCATATCTGGTGTCCTGGTTTGATTTTTGTTTCCCTATTACAACCATCATTATATTCGGTTGTAACTGCATTCGGTAATTTTAAATCAAAACTTGCCTCCTGGAATATTAGTGCTCTTATAATTAGCTTTAATTAGTTCATTATATAGCTTAAATCCACAATGGAAAACAAGCATTACAAAGATCATGACAATGATGATTTAATGTTTGCCTTTGAATTGATAGAGGCATTTAGCATAACCACGGTCATATTGGCAGCCATGTAATTAGACCTGTTCGAGGTCATAGGAAGGGCTAGTCCAACACGCAACTCTCTATGTCAGACATTGCCTCCCAAATTCCTACAAAAAACCCAGAGGCTTCGATAATGATTGATCGCATTCTCGCCTTCCTAACTTGCCAAACTGTGCTTACATGCTCAGCTGGTGCCATCTGCAAAGATAGCACAGTTGAGAGAATGTATGGTTTGGCACCAGTGTGCAAGTATTTTTCCCATTTGCTCACTTTGAATAAGGCACTTAAGGACGCCTGGTCGGTAAACTATGCACTAGCTTAATTTGTTTTCGTGCCATAATTTCTAATCACTATCGAGAAAAATTGTACAAATTGGCACAAGATTCACTTTCCCTTGTAATTAACATCGTTTATTTCCGCGATATGTTTCATTCGGATCATTAATGTTGTTCATTATGCGAATTTAGGTACCATTTGAAAGATGAGCATGGTAATACTTGAAGGGATCGTTTCGTTTCTTCAAGTCCATGACATGTCCTTCTTTCAGTACATTGGAAAAGAACAAAAGTTCAATCAGCCCTTCCATTCACATGACTTCAATGCTACTGAAATTATCATGAAAGTGGCAATGCATAAGTACAGAATTTGAATGTGGTTGTTGATTTAGGCGGCAATGTAATGGCATGAGTTTAATTCACCGTTAATAATGACGTGTTTCCAGACGTGGCTGACAGCTCAAAAGCTTGTGGAACCCTTAGTTAGGCTTGTGGAACCCGCAGCTAGGTAAATGGCTATTTTGTGTGTTGAATTGCTAATTTGCGATGTTTATGTCAAAATAGTGTAAATGGCATCGCAATGTGTGTTATAATATTCCATTTGACGTGCGAAACCGTGTGTAACGTATTTGCCTCGATATGCGTATTGGCGCGGGGACCGGGTAGTTCAACCGACTTAATACTAGGTCGGGGGAACTAAAACACACAAAATGAATAAAACTGGTTAAATAATTAATATGGAATGTATATTTGGTGGTTAAGGACATGGTAGTACGCGTATGTCACAATTCGGGATGCGAAATTAGGCTTCGAAACACCCGAAATGCCATTATTTACAAAGGTGAGTGTGTCAAAGATGTCCCAATTGGAGTCATGAGGGGTTAAAATAGGAGCAAATGGAGTACACTAGAGGCTTAGAGATGCACATATGAGAGGAAATGAAAATTCAATTGTAAAAGTCAACATTATCTCATTTTTTTCACCACTTTTTCTCTCTCCTCATTTTCTATCTGATATTTGAAGAAGAAAAATAAGAGTTTTAGTTATTTTTCTTGGTGATTTGTGGAGCTTGGAGGGGGAAACATCAAATCCAAGGTAAGAATCACAAACATCACTCATTTCTCTATTTTTATCATAATTTTGTAGATGTTGGTGATGTTTTAGAGTTTGGTAAGTTGTTGTTATGATGGGTTTCTAGTGTTTTGAAGTGTTGTTGGTGGTGTTGTGGCTGTTATTGGGTTGGTAGGTTGGTTGAAAATCCAAAACGTTTCAACAATTGTGCTGTCCAAAATTCGATTAGCATGCTAATCACAACATTTAGCGCGCTAGGCCAGAAAATTAGCGCGCTAATGTTCGTCAGTGGTAAGAACGTATAACTGTCAGGGCATGCATCTAGCGCGTTAATGCTCAGACCTAGTGCTCTAATGTACCCTTATTTTAACATAATTTATGTGAAATGACTTAACATACATATAAATGACTAAATATCACTTATACATGAAAATAGGTCAGTACAGGCTATAATTTGGGATATCCGAGACTAGGCGGAGTCAGACCGAGGGTTAGTGACGGTACACGGAGTGCGGTGTGAGGTATGTAGTATCCCAATTGAAATTTTTTGTGTAGTATTTACTTTTGCGTTTTGAATTCATTTTCTATCTTTCATTACTATATTCCTGGTGTGTCGTAATGGACGGAAGTCGAGGCTCTCCCACTGTGCCATTTCTGTGTGTACGTCCACTAGGCCATAGCATGTATGTCATCTTGGTGAATAGGGGCTATTTGAGAAAGTGATGGGAACGTGTAGGTGCGTCGTAGGTTCCACGCCGACCACCTAGCAGATCCAGATACTGGCCTTGCTTGAGTACTACTCGCCGGCAGTAGTCTGCTGGGAGTCCGAAGTATGACGTTAATCTGACCCTTGGGGCTAGGAACACACACTTTGAGCTTTCACTATTACATATGCATGCGATGAGCACAGTAGCATGTTTATATTTTTGCATGTTCATTTAATAGTTTTTTTTAAAAAAAATTACAGTATTTATTTTCAGTATTGCTCATTTAATTTCCTTGAGAATACTCACTCATGACTCGTCATCAATCTTTTTGTGATGGCTTGAGCGCAGATCCTAGTATGAGCCAGGGCAAGGGCAAGCTACTGGAATACAGAGACGTTTAGCCAGGCTTGTACGTTTGTATTTACATATTTTGTTCTATTTTAGGATTTTGGATTGTGAGTGATACACTATGACTCTATACTGTTGATATTGTGTTACATTGAGATACATTTTTTTATCTATGATAATATATGGGTTTTCCACAATAGATATCAGAGTTAATTGCATGAATTTATTGTTATATATATTTTGTCATGCTAAAGACTTTCGTTGTAATTTATTTGGGTTTAACATGATCTTAACAGATGCCTTGAGTTTAGTAACAATTTAAACAGTAAATCGTTGTTTTGTTGAGGTTAATAATGATAAATGGTATATGAGTTGGCATGTGGGACACAGCTTGGCATTGGTAGGCCAGGTTGTGGGCCTGCATTGGCCCCGTGACAGTCCATTTAGAAAGTGGGTTGTTACTGGCAAGCTCGGAAAATTGCTCTTAAAATGATCATTTATAAACACCCGAAAATAGGGGTATTAACTTTGATTTGCCTCATGTGATAACAAATGTGCCTCTATTCCAGGTAAGATGTTTTACATGAAAACATAGTAGTAGATATTGCAGTTCACTACAAAAAAACAGCAAATCAGAAACGGAAATTTCCGTCTCTGATTTGCATAAATTCGTCTCTAATTCAATTCTGCAACGGAACAGAGAGACGGAATCTATTCCGAATCTGAAATTGTCGTCGCTGATTTAATCAGCAACGGAAATGTGTTTCCGTTTCTGATTAGAGACGGATTAGAGACGGAATTTAGAAACAGAAAAGAGAAGGAACAGAAATGGAAATTCTTCTAAATGGTACAATTGTAATTGCATTCCGTCTCTGATCCGTTGCTAATCAGAGACGGATCAAAGATGGAATACATTAATTCCGTCTCTGATCCGTTGCTAATCAGAGACGGATCAGAGACGGAAAGCATTAATTTCGTCTCTGATCCGTCTCTAATTAGCAACGGATCAGAGACGAAATTAATGTATTCCGTCTCTGATCCGTCTTTGATTAGCAACGGATCAGAGACGAAATTAATACATTCCGTCTCTGATCCGTTGCTAATTTTTGTAGCTATTCCTCGAAAATTAGAGACGGAATAGCAACGGAATCTCTGAATTCCGTTGCTAATCCGTCTCAATTCCGTTTTGTTTAGTTTTCCAACCTAAGCATAATCCAATTGGTTCTCCATAACATCTAAACCTGAAAATACAACCATAGGACCTGCTCCATCGCCTGCACCCCCTCCAACAACTCCTTAAGGGTGCTATTATCCCCCAAAAAAGCAGAATTTGACATACATACACAAATCAACAATATATATCAACAACAAAGATTCAAATGAGAAAAAACATAAAATTCGATATTATATATTTCACGAAACGTAGTCAAGTATAATAAATGTTTAAGGTACCTAAGTATCCATAAAAAAACTACAATTCTCATTGTTCTACAACAATCATAAAAATACCTAAGTATCATAAAGTTGCCCATCCCTCGTTGTGCTAGCACTTGGGATGTGCTAGCATCAGGATCTACGTATCTTCTCTTCTTTCTCCTTAACGACCTGAGACTTTAGACACATCCTTTGGGACAGTCAGCCGCCACTTTGTAGTACACCGCCTCATCATCCATCGGCTCGTCCGGTGTAGTCTAGGTTAGCTTCTGACGTCTCCTTTGGAGCTTAGCCTGCATGGATCAACAATATTTTGTTAACAATATAATAGTAGCATTAAGTTGAGAAGGCAGCAAAATGAAGAGATAAGTAAAAAAAATAAAGTTGAGAAGGCAAATCTTACATTTATCAATTAAGTTGAATAATTATGCAACCTCCATATGAATTCGTACTTAAGAAATAGTGCAAATCTTACATTTATATTTAGCTGCTTGATTGTGAACTCATCAACTCCACTTCCAAAGTCGATTATGCGTCTGAGACAGAAAGTTTAGGGGTGCTTAAATATCCTTTCAAGGACCTTTCAATCCAAATTGAGTAACAATAAGTATCGAAATTCACCATACAATAAAATGACCTTAAATCTAATTTCTATCAAATTTGGGGAACAACCACCCAAAATTGAATAGGTCGCAAATTGAAAGTACCATATACAAATCTAACCACCCTATTGGGCAAAATTTGCACTGAAAGGTTACACCTATGATCCAATCTATGGAGCAATTATAA
This sequence comes from Stephania yunnanensis, assembly GCA_039657365.1. Taxonomy (NCBI): domain Eukaryota; kingdom Viridiplantae; phylum Streptophyta; class Magnoliopsida; order Ranunculales; family Menispermaceae; genus Stephania; species Stephania yunnanensis. The sequence goes on from CM077582.1 coordinate 10,057,571, forward strand.
AAGAGCTGAATTTCAAAATGTTTGATCTCTAGCACTCATCATTGTAGAATGTCCATCCTTCAAGGAATACATTATAAAATGATTTGCAGCCAACAAGGACTTTTACTAGCAAAGCATTTCATGTGCTTCTAAACTGCTCTAGCTCACTTCAGTGTGAAAGCAGGATTCTCAGGGTTGCCAAATCGAACTTCACACTACGAGGCAAAGGAGATTACATGAAACTATACATACATAAATCCTCAATAGAAAATCAAATAGAGAACAAACGAGATTATCAAAAAGTGAAAGGAATGTACACTAAATGAAACTAGTCCAACCATCAGTTGAAAAGACAAAATAGTATAGAAAGAGAATGTCCTCAATAAGGATGTAAGGATGTACATGTTCAAGGTAAATTGCTCATCTCCAATTAGGTTTCCTTTCCAACATCTCCCCGTCTCATCTTCAAAGCATATTACCATGTTCTCTACCACATATAAAGCAATTCTCAAATTCTAAAAGTTTTGGCAATCTCAGAGTAACTGAGGGTAGCTGATAATTTAAATTGTTTAAAGTATATAAAAAAATTCCTCACCAGGTTTGATGTCTCTGTGTGTGACATTGCGATCGTGGCAGGATTTCAGTGCCAACAACTAAATAAACGAAGAAAAAGAAGAAGAAGAAGAAGAAGAAGAAAAAGAAAAAGAAGAAGAAGAAGAAGAAGTACAAATAGAGAAGCAATTGGAAGGAATGGAGTTAAAAACTGGAAAGCAATGCATCATTCAATCAATTAAATTCCAATGAAGAAGAAGAAGAAGTACAAATAGAGAAGCAACCAACCTACAACTAAGGCCTCCATTGAAACCTAGCAGCAGCAGCAACTGTAGCTCTCCAATAAAAAATTCCAATGCAGTTCATTTCAGACGCAGCTCATAACTCCTACAGACATAACTTAGAGCTCCTAAATAAACATGATCAGGGCTTCCACATATAGGCTAACCAATCAAGACAATAAAATGGATAAAGATAGACAACTACACTGCAGGTACAAATACCAGCTTACAAATAAAACTACAATGCTAAAATAAGAGACATAAAACAACAACGGCTTTTTAAAGATGAAGCTCCATGTCTTCATAGATTAGAAGTCTTAAGTCCTATAGTTTCTAATTTAGGGATATGTTTTCCTATTTATGCCATATACCGGAAAGTCATAAATACAGGATAGCCGTAAGGCCCATTACCAACTTTTTCAAAGTTTTTATACCAAGTTCACTTTAAAAGGTTTTATAAGAGAAACAACATTCATTTAGCTTGAGGGAAAAACCACTCTATATGGCAAAGCAATGGACAAGGACTGTTAACCACCAAAAACATATAGCTATGTGTTGGAAGGGTAAACAACAATTGTAAGAGAAGAATAACCAAGAGCCTTAAGAATGGGCCACATGTGCTACAGATAGTCATGTAGCAAGTTCAATTAGACAATTGAAACTCAAGATAATAGGCAGTAGAAATTACCAGTTCCAATTACAGGTGCAGGAGCTGAAACCAAAAGCTAGACAATACACTCCACCATGGGAAGACAAAATTAGAAAGCAGACTGTCCATAAAGGAGGCCAATAAAATAATATATTGTCTGGAAGACGCATACACAAATGGAATTCTCGTACCTTAATCACCATAATAGGACCGACTGCATTGACCTCATATGCATGAAGCTAAGATGACTTATGTACTTTATTCAAAGTTGTTTCTGAATAAATACAAAAAACAGAAAAAAAAAATCAGAAAGGACAAAAGCAATTTGGTCAATAAGAAATGGGAAGAAATATAGTTGCAATCCATGCAATGCAAGAAGAAAAAAACTAATTACCACTTGGCAATCATAGACAACCAATAGAGTCATAGTTTTCGTGAATAATTTTTATGTCAGAAAAAGCCAAAAACCATAGAAAAATCAGTAAGCAAGTGACTTTGAGTCAGCTTGAGAAAGTGATCCTTTGTGGCCCTTAAATGCATAAATTGTCGCACCCCAACCGGATTACATTAACCTTCATCTGGGTCCCAAACATTTCCTTCAAGGCATCAACCAACAGAATGTGAAGAGGCTACAAAGTTGTAAATGCTTAAAAATGAGACTTAATAGCAAGCGAAAAACTCATAAAGCATGACGTGGTTAATGAATTAAACTCAAGATAATATAAAAGGTTGATAGTTAGCATAATATTGTAACTGAATCACATTTAGACAATGTAGACGATGAACTATGAATATATTTCTACTTTAGTATGAAAATGGTAGAAAAGTGATTGACAATTGGTCCAAGCAAGAGAATAAAAGAATATTATTCAGCAGAAATGAGGCAACAGAATAAACATGAGAAGAAAGAAGCATAATGATGAATTGCTTGTTTTGGGACCTCTGCCAAGGGAAAAGGAATAAAGTATCAGTTAAGGAAGATTCTCACAGAAAAAGCTTCACAAGGTACACTGCATTTAAATTGTTCGAGTGACTTGCTTTGTTAAAATTGATGGAGACCACAATCATGACGTAATATTATGGAAAGCAGATGCCGTAGATAGAGATTATAAAACTACGCGAATTCGATCAGAACTTATAGTGAATTTAATATAATAAACACTACAAATTCTCTTGACTGAGTGAATCTATGGGAGAGGATTCAGTAATCAACAAAGAAAATTTAAATATTTTTTTTTCCAATGACTTGTCGCGGCGTCACCTAGGCAATGCTGTGCATAGGTGGACTAAATTCCCTAGCATTGCAAATAAACTCAGCGATTCCAATGTATTACATTTCAAGAAACAAGAAAAACCAGAGACCTGGTTGCAGTTTGTTGGGCAGTGAAAGCACGCCAGATGCATTGATGAGAAGATTTATAGAGCCATAACTTTCCCTAACAGACAAGGCTGATGCCTGCAGATACAATATTCAAACATTAGCATAAGTTAAAAAGTTAAATTCTTAGAATTTTTAAATCCATGCATTACAGTTAAGAAGAAATGAAAATTCAAAATTGAAGAACAGGATCGTTCAAATGACCAACAAACTTGCCATTATTAAAAGCTAATAATACATCATAATTTATAGACAAAGATGTCATCGAATTACAGATGAGAGTAACAAAAATAAAAAGCAATGATATGGGATGATTATATTATGATTCATCCAAGTATTTGATGAGTTCATATATCTTAGAGATCACCTGGAAAGCAAAACAAGAATAATTACATTCTATCACAAGTACACACCTACCCGTGCCTTCATAGTTAGAAAAAAAGTTGCTTCTTCAATATATTTAAATAAAAGCCTACAGTGGGAAACCACTGGAAAGAAGGAAAATCTTAGTTTGGTGACACTATGGTCAAATGCCATCTTAAATGCAAGAAATAACGATTGTAGAAGAAGAAAAAAGAGTAAAAGACAGGGGAACTCTCCGAGGATAGGTTAGAGTTGTTAGACAGTCAACTCCAGGAGAATAAATAAACAAATATGTGCTATTAAAAACAAATATTTTCTTCAGGCACGTAGCTCAAGATCAAATGCTCGTGTGAGGTTATCCTGCTTTGTTCATCAGATGCAGTTTGTACGTGTTTTTTCTTTAGATAGGAAGTTAAGTTTGACTGCAAGAGTAATCAACAAAAAAGGAACAAAATATCCACCATAAAGAACAAAATATCCACCATGAAGGTGAACATATTGAAAATTACTTGAACATGTGTCATTTGAATAATGAATTAACTGCTTCAACAAGAGGGTAAATATACCAGATTCACCAATAACGATCTGCAAACAAGCGAAATTTTATAACATGCTGCAAAACTGTAGATGGTGCATATTTTAGGAAAACTTTAGTTTTCTTCTTCTTTGAAATCCAGAAAAACTTCAGTTAAACAAAGGGAATTTTACAAACTGCCTTCAATGAATTTTTTCTTCCAAGTAAAGAGCAATTCCATTCTAAAATCTACCTTTTTATTAACAAGGAAATAAAAAAAAAACTTACGTGCAGTTTTTTATGATAATGTTTTCTGTGTGCAATGCAACTGTTGCGCTGAAAATTTTCAGAATACAGTTCCTATCTTCAATGGTTCATGAATTATGATATGATGCATATGGAAAATAAGCTGTCAGGCGCTCTTTCCTTTCTTGTTGGTGCGTTTATATGTGTTGAGTATCCAAAAAAATGGCAATGTGCTTAGGAGACCAGCTTTTAAATTGAGATTTGGCTTTATCTTTGTAGACTCACATTTTTGTAGTTGGCTTCCTAGCATATTTCCCATTGTTTTATCTAAAAGTGCTGAGTGACTGTGACTTTATAGCTTTTACTTGCCGATAAGGGATGCTCATTGCTATTTTCAAATAATGGTTTATTCTGTTAACAACGTTTACCAAATTATAAGGGAAATCTCATTTCCTAGCATATCATGTTGCATATATCCATTTGTAATTCATGGTTTGAGTTTGCGATTCTTTACCTCTTCCTATCCTGAATAGTTAATTAAACTTCGGAAATGACTTGCAGATCAAACTAGGGTCTGTCAAATTGGCCAAGAAATATATGAAGAGGGTAGCCATGGAACTTTAGTCCAGAAGAGCATCGGAGAAGGACCCTTCATTGGAGTATATGCTACTTCAGGGAGTGAGATTTGCCTTCATAATACATCAGGTAACAACAAACTAGTACTTTCTTTTAGCAACTAGAGGCAGCATGGAGCAGACAATTAAGTAAATAAATTGTAACCTCCACTGCGGTAGCATTGTTTTATCATTTTTGTAAATAAATTGTAACCTACATAGTATCAAAATCTGAACTAATAAACCTATGATTCAATCCCAATTGAGTTTTATCATTTTTGTTTTATCAATCAGTCCTAGTATCAAAATCTGAACTAATAAACCTATCATTCAATCCAAATTGTAACACCCATTCAAAAATAAAAAACAAAAAAAAGACTAACAGCTTAGGGTTTTACCTTGACTAGTTCGGCAACGGCTTAGGGTAGGGCGTAGGTCAGCAACGGCTTAGGGCTTCGGAGGCTCTAATCTTCGGCAGCCGGCGACGGCAGAGCCGACGGCCTCGTCGCAGCCGGAATCGCAGCAACGGTAGAGATTTAGGGTTTGGGATAGAGATTTCGTGAGAGAGAGCGGTGAGAGAGAGAGAGAGCTAGGAAACGTCGGTCTGAGAGCGGTGAGAGAGGGAGAGAACGTCCTCGACGAGCAGAGAGCGGTGAGCACAGAGCGACCAGAGAGCAGAGAGCGGTGAGACAGAGAGTGGTGAGCGGAGATGACCGATGAGAGAGCGGTGACCGGTGAGAGCAGAGAGCGGTAAGCGGTGACCGGAGAGAGAGCAGAGAGCCGATTAGAGGCGGTTAGCGGTGAGAGAGAGAGAGGCCAGAGCGCAAGCTTCGTTGAGAGAGACGAAAGAGAGTAGAGAGAGAGTTGAGAGTTGAGAGAAGACGTTTTTTTTTATTTGGATGATCGGGGGGGGGTTGATCGAAGCACGCACGAATCTCGAGATTTGATGAACGGTTATAAAAAAAGGAAAGTTTTGGTGGGAATGTTGGCGTCATTATTTAGAGACGAAATTTAATTCCGTCTCTATTTTCGTCTCTGATCTCTCTCTATTCCGTCTCTGAATTAGTCCGTCTCATTTCCGTCTCTAACTACTTTTTCTTAGCAACGGAACTTTATTCCGTTGCTAATTCCGTTTCTAAATATCATTTTTCTTGTAGTGGTTGTAAATGACATCTATTGAAATAAAAAAATGTTATAGGAGTTGAACATGTTGAAGGGAACATATTTAGAAGCATTCTAAAGGCATATGCCATTTTCATGAAGGTAAGACATACAGACATAGATCATAGCCATCAAAGGCGCAAGCATTACAAATCGATTGGTGTGATTTTCATGATAAATCTGACCATGAAGAAATTGCATTTCGCATAACATTCTTTATATGTTGAAGGACGAGCAATGCTTAGCGATATTAAAGAACTGTTTTGAAGCATTACCGGACACCGGGATCAGGTGATTGCCCTCGATTTGGTTCATTCAAAAATCACAGAATCAAATGCGATTTTAATAGGACTCTGATCCATGGCATGGATGTTGTTATGATGCTTCATGGAGGAAATGAAAGATCCAAAGTCGAGTTTCAGACCTTGGGAAGAGTTGCAGGTTTTTTTGGAATATAAGTGATGTTGTTGGCACAGTACAAGTTTCTCATAGAATGTTACAAGAACCAGTGATATGCGCCGATAAGCGATAGCAGTAGAACCATATATATAAAGTGTTATGCATGAAAATGAAACTAAGAAAGTTAGTTGTTTAAGTTCTCTTCTATTGCAACAGAAAGAGTGTGAGGTATGTTGCAAAATTGTCTAAAGTGATATAAATAAAATTTTCGAGGCTCAAATGTTTCTTCATCGAGCTTCTAATATTCTTAAATCTCTGTTTTCTCTGTTCTTGATGTTAATACGCGAGCTTGATTTGAGCGTATCCATTCCTCGATTCATCTAAGATTGTTTGCTTTATTATATATTGCTTTTAATTCTAGTACTAACTCTTTTTGTCATGCATGAATGTGATAACTATTTTGACAATATGAATTTTGTAATCCTTTATCAAGCTTGCCAAGATGAAAATGTTTTTGAAGAAAGACCGTTCAGAAGAAAAGAATCATGATAAAAACTCGAGGACATTCATGCCTTATCATTCACAATAGTCTTAGCTCGATGAAGAAACAATTGAGCATCTCAATTGTAAAAACATAATATCTTAGTCCAACAGACTCTATTGGGGGCATAAATAGTAGCCCTATATAGGTGCTATGGGCACATATACAGGCTGCATGTCTGGACATAAATGAAACAATCTGTCCAACAAATTTTGTTGTGGCCACACACAGTAGCCCTATATATATAGGTGCTATGGGCATAGATACAGACTGTCAGTTTTTGCGCAAATGAAAAATAGCGAGAAATAATTTGCAGTAAATAAATGATACACGAGAATTGTTTACGCAGTTTGGAACTCCTGCCCTACGTCTACGAGGCCACGCCCAAGTGTAAATGCACGAAGAAATATGATTGCAGATTTATATAGAAATCCTAACTAGTGATCCCTCATATAGCTAGTAATTCATCACCAAGTTCTATTATACTAATCATTCCCCCTTATACTTTGCACTTACACGAAATCCCAAGTCCCCTTAGTGTCCAAGATCCCCTCGGTGTTTTGGCTAAGTCCCCTTAGCCTAGTGTGTGTATAACTAAAGAGAATGTTTTCTCTTATCTGACTTTGAATGCAAAGAACAATTGATTTCTCAAAAGTTGATTTACATTTGTGATAACATTCCTATTTATAAAGAAGGCCTAAGATACATTCATTTCGATCTTCATTGCCTTCAACGAATCTTGCCCATATTTTTCTTTCCTTTTAATCGTTTAGGAAAGAATTGATTGTCTAAATCTCCGGTTTCCTTTTTCTACATCTCGTTTGAAATAAGCAATCTATGCATGGGCCCTCTTTCATTGTTTTGTAAATGTTTGCCAATCTTTGGCAGATATACGAGATTTTGCAAGAATATTTTCATGATCTTCAAAGATCCAGTTAGTTGTACATATATTCACTGGGCCGACATGGCGATATCCTGACAAAGCTACACAAGGAAATAACAAAATGGACCATTAGCGACATAATATGTTCCACTAAAAATCGATGCTTAAAGTGTGATACACAATGACGACTTCCGAGGAATTTATATTTTAACAATCTCCCTCTTTTTTATCCGTATGTCACAACTTAGTACATGGATTAGATACGCAACAAGTGAATGTGCAAATGTTAAGTTAAACAAAAACAATTATGCAACATGAATGAGAGGCGTGAGCTTAAAAACTAACATAAATCCTATATGAGTTTAATACAAAGCATGAAATATAATGAATAAAAAACAAAAAATAAATCAGAAGTGTATGTGATTCAAAAAATGTGTTTCTCCCCTATATCTAAGCATAGTATCTCCCCTATATCAAAAGGAGAAAAACAACTAACAAAAAATTTGAAACGAGAAAAATAATTGACTAATCAATCGGTATTATTGAACAAGCAAAAAAAAAAACATATATGTTGGACAACTATAATATCGAAAGCTACAAACTTCGCATTAGTAGTAAGAGCAGTGAAAAAACAAATGCTACAAAATAGTTGTAGCATGAGATAGTTTTTAGTAGTGGAGGTATTGTGGTTGGCATTTTTTTAGGCTGATCTGATTAAAGAGACTGAGATATTGTTGCCATCAGGATCTACCCTCTTCAACAGAATGAAGGGTATAGGCATTTGGCTCCAATACCAAATGTAAAACATAATATATCAATCCAACAGATTTTGTTATGGGCATAGAGAATAGCTTTGTACATATAGGTGTTGTGGGCACAGATACAGGCTACCTGTCTTAGTACATGTACAATTTGTCTAACAGATCTTGCTATGAACACATACGGTAGCCCTGTATATATAGGTATTATGGGCACAGATTCAGACTACCTGTCTTGGCGTAAATGAAAAATAGCGAGAAAAATAATTTGCAGTAAATAAATGACACATGAGAATTGCTTACACAGTTCGAACCTCCTGTCCTGCATCCGCGGGGCCACGCCCAAGTGTAAAGAAAGATGATTATAGAATTTCATAGAACTCTTAACTAGTGCTCCCTTACTTAGCTAGTGATCCCTCGCCAATTTCTATTACACTAATCACACCCCTTACACTTTGCAGTTACACGAAATCTTAGGTCCCCATGGTGTCCGAGATCCCTTCAGTGTTTCGGCTAATTCCCCTTAGCCTAGTGTGTATATAACTAAAGAGAATGTTTTCTTATCTCATTTTGAATGCAAAGAACAATTGGTTTCTCAAACGTTGCTTCACATTTGTGATAACACCCTATTTAAAACGAAGGCATGAGATACATTCATTTCGATCTTCATTGCCTTCAACGAATCTTGCCCAAATTTGTATTTTCTTTTAATCGTTTAGGAAAGAATTGATTATCTAAATTTTTTTCCTTTTTCTGCATCTCGTTTGAAATAAGCAATCTGAGCATGGACACTCTTTTCTTGTCTTGTAAATGTTTGTCAATCTTTGGTAGATACATGGGATCTCACAAGAATATTTTCGTGATTTTCAAAGATTTACTGAGTTGTACATATATTCTCTGGGCCTACGTGGCGATATCCTGGGCAAAGCTATACAAGGAAATAACTAAAAGGACCATTAGTGACACAATATGTTCCACTAAAAATCGATGCTTAAGGTGTGACACACAATGACAACTTCAAGAGAGTTTATGTTTTAACATCAACTTTTTTTTAGAACCTCTTATGTTTACTCACTTTAGAGAATTATAAAACATATAGATTATACATTTTTTCTGTTACAATAGAACACTCAGACAACTGATCACTTTCTAACATTTCTTTAGAGTTATTTCAATTCCATACATGAAAACTCATGTGTTCTACTAATTTCACGGCTGAGAGCGTCACTGGTTCTTGTAGAACTCTATGAGAAAATGCTTATAGTCTAAGCACATCACTTTGATACTAGAGAATCTAGCAATTTTTGCCAAGTCCTTAAACTCAGCTCCGTTCATCATCATAATATCGAGGAAATAGACTCCTCTTAAAATCACATTCGGCTCAGGAATTTCAGGATGAATCATATCAATGACAATCACCTTCCCGTTCTTCGGTAATACTTTTTTTTCAATATTAATATGCATTGCTCATCCTTCCACAAATGAAGAATGTTCTGCACATTGCAATTTCATCAAGGTCAGAGTTAACATGAGAACACTAATTGATATGCATAAAATTAATTGCGTTGATCGAATTTGTCATATTCTATGTATGTACTTACTTTCATAAAGATAGCATCTGCATTCGGAATGCTTCCAAATATGTCCCCTCTGACATGTTCAACTCCTGTATATAATATAACATTTCTCATTTTCATTAATGTCCTTAAAAATCATTACTGCAACGAACAATTATCCCGAAATGGTAATTGTTGTAGTACCAATTTTTCATGTACAAATATTTTACCAAGAATAGGGGCACATTTTATATCACTAAGGCAAATCAAAGTTAATGCCCTTGATTTTAGGATACTTAGAAATGACTATTTTGAGTGTAGTTCCTATTCCACCACCTAAATCAACAAACACCTCGTATTTTTCTATCACCACTTTCATGATCATTTCAATCGCATTTAAGTCATGTGAATGGAAGGGCTGATTGAACTTTTCTTCTTTTTCGAGGTATTGGAAGAGGGGCATGCCATGAACCTTGTAAAATGGGACAATTCCTTCAAATAGTATTGCATCTTTCAAATGGTACCTAAATTTGTAAATGAAACATTATGATGTGATACATATCTGTATGAATTAGTTCGTGCCTATACAATATCTTTTGGGATTTTAATTCACTGTGAGGATCTTTTCGAGCAGCTTATTACGCATGCTAGCTTAGTCTATTTTAGAACTGTCGTCCTAATGTTCTAGGGATATATATCCAACATAATTCATTAATGATTTTAATTATTAACTCCTAGAAGTAGATACTTGAAATATGAAAATGTGGCAAAAGAGCAAATTATAAGGATAAGCATGCATATATATAGTATCGACTAGGCGTCCTTGAATGCCTTAGACATGGAAAACAAAGGGATTAAAGACCCTACATTTTCATCCTTGACAAAATACTTGCACACTGGTGCTTGTTGAACGAGAGGTTCAATAATTTTGTTGAAACCCTATTTAGGGTTTGCTGAACAAAGAACCAAGAATGTTCTGGAGGATCAGATGAGAGAATGAAAAGTTATCTTCATCTATGCTTTCTCCAACATTTATATTCACCTTATGAAATCATGTACACCATTGGATCATGTACACTATAGCCACACGATCACGAGGTTACGGATCAATCACCTACACACAACTAACACCTAGCTCGTGCAATGCATGTGTGTACAAACATACAAATATACATTAAACGTATTAAACTAACTAATAATTGATTCTTACATCCCCCCTCAAACGAAGGGGGAGAGAAACGGCACCAACTTTGCTCCGACGAAAAGAGAAATGTGACGCAGCAAATGTTTTGGTGAAAACATCAGCAACCTGATCGTGACTCAAAACATGTAGAACTAATAGTTGAACCGCCAGAACTTTATCACGTACATAATGGACATCCAACTAATATGCTTGGTGCGTGTGTGATAAAGCGGATTATGTGCTAGCGCCTGTGCACTGAGATTGTCACACCATATAACTAGAACAGTAGTAATAGAGATATGCAATTCAGATAACAAAGACTATACCCATGACATTTCAGCAGTAACTTGGGCAAGAGCCATATACTCCACTTTTGTACTAGAACGAGCAACCACTTGTTGTTTCTTGGACTGCCAAGTGATCAAATTTGTACCAAGAAACACATCAAAACCAGACATCGAACGCTGATCATCTGGGGAAGCTGCCCAATCCGCATCCGAAAACCTTGTCACAAACAACTACGAACTTGGTCGAAACCAAATACCCTAATCGACAATTCCTTTCGAATACCATAAAGCCCGTTTCAAAGCTTGCCAATGCATAACAATAGGACATCTCTAAAATCAGCTGAATCGATTCACAATAAAGGCAATACCTGGGCGAGTATGCACCAAATATTGAAGACCAGCAAAAAGAATACTATATAATGTAACATCAAAGAAAGGAGGATATGTATCAGAAAAGAGTGGTTTGCCCACTAACGCATGAGTATCAATACCTTAGCCTGGAGCATACCGCCTTTTTGAAGAAATTGGTTAATGTAAGCTGATTAAGTAAGAAATAGCCCAACAGGATCTTTCCTAGCCTCCATACCCAAAAACAAGTTCAAGTCACCAATTTCTTTGAGTGCAAAAGTGTCATTCAGTTTATATACAAAAGATTATATTTTATCAGTATGAGAACCGGTAACAATAATATCATCAACTTAGACCAAAACATATAAAACCATCGAATGACGTCGAAAAATAAAAAGTGAGTTATATATCAGCCTTATAATTGAGAAAACCCCATGAAAGTAAAGCATATTTCAATCTATCAAACCAAGCTCGAGGGGTTTGTCATAGACCATAAATAGCCTTATGCAACTTGCAGACACGAGTAGGAAATCTACTATCTACAAACCCTCGAGGCTGGTTTATATAGACATCCTCAACCAAATCACTGTTTAAAAATGCACTATTAATATCAAGTTGATGTATCGACTAACCAAACTACACAGCTAAAGAAAGAATAACCCGGATAGTGGATGCCTTAACTACTAGACTGAATGTCTAATCAAAATTGATACCCAGCAATTGTTTGAAGCCTTTAGCCACTAATCTAGCTTTGTACCGATTGATAGAGCCATCTGAAATTTTTTTTTACAGTAAGAATCCATTTATTATCAATAACATTATGAGAGGATAATGTAGGAACCAAGGACCATGCACCAATCCTTATGAATGCATCATATTATTTCTCTATGGCCTTTCTCTATTTAGGATCCTTAAGAGCCAGTTCAGTAGTCTTAGGAACAGACACAACTAGAAGAGAAGTTGTAGCCACAAACATCTTTTTCATGAAAATATCATCATTGGCTCAAGTTATCATAAGATGTACATTTTTTGGTACCTCAGAATAATTAATTAGAGTGTTCGAAACCCCATGAATAGGATGTAGACACAGATGCCGAAGGAACTGACACAGACTGGGGTAAGTTGTTAAGATTTATGATAGACTTAGATTATACATGAGACTGAGAAGAAACATCAGGACATGATGTATGTAAATCAGCAATCAAAGGAGTTTGTCAAACTGTAGACTGAACATTCTGAAAGCAAGGGAGAGATATACTCGATGTTGGCACACTCTCAGAAATGCTTGATGAAGAGGAAGATGGAAACAATGACATATAAGGAAATTCCTCTTCATTAAACACTACATGACGAGTAATATACATTATTCCAGACTTGTGAAGACACTTATACTCCTTATGAGATGAACTTTACCCTAGAAAAATGTATTTATCTGACAAAAAATAAAATTTGTGCGCATTGTAAGGACGAAGATAACGGAAACAAGTGCATCCAAACACTCGCAAAATATAATAATCAAGAGGATGTCCATACAATTTCTTATAAGGAGACTTTCCTTGTAACACTCTAGTAGGTAGACGATTAATGAGAAGCATTGAAGCCTCACACGCATCCTACCATAACTTGTATGGTAACGTGATATGAGCAAGAAGAACCAAACTCATCTCAACAATATGACGATGTTTACGCTCACCTCACCCATTTTGTTCATGAACATGTGGACAAGAATGCTGAAAACCAATGCCCCAAGAATCAAGAGGAGGCTTGAGTGACCTAAACTCACCACCCCATTCGGATTGAACCCTCTTAATGTTAGTAGAAAACTGGTTTTCCATAAATGTTTTGAAATGAACATATGCATTAAGAGCACCAAACTTAACTTTCAATGGATAAATCTATGTAAACCTTATACAATCATCCATGAAATGAACATAGTAATGATATCTTCTAGTAGACAATACAGGAGATGGCCCCTGCAAATCTGTATGAATGAGATCAAGAATATGAAATGAATGACTCATGGATGATTGTAAAAGCAATGCATGTCTCTTTCCTAATGGGAAACTTGAACAAAAACCAACAGGACCAATATTTACATTTACCAACTACAACACCTTCTGCAATGTATGTTGTGCAAGATATCCTAGTCTAGAATGCAACAATGCATGCAGACTCTTATTGAAAGCAACAAATGTTAAGTAATTGATTGAATAAGGTGAGGATGACCCAAAGAAGTGATACAAACCATTATGAAGTGTCCCATTGAAGATAGCCCTTATAGTTTTGATACCCTTCACAAAATAGTCACTTGCATGAAACTCAATTAGCACATCATTATCATGAGTCATCTAAGACATACTGATTAAATTTTCTTAATCTAATGCACACACAGTGTATTTGCAAACAATAAATACGAGCTAAAAGAAGGTAATAATGCAGTATTAATACGAGAGATAGATAATGATTGTCCATTACCAATAATCAAATATTGATGTGACGGCCCCTCTCCAAATCTAGAGCACCGTCCGGCCTAATCCCGTAATTAAGCCCTAATCATATCCACGTAGGACTTAACTACGTATTAGTCAGCCTTTACAACCTAAACGCCTCTTTTCTCGTGTTCATGATAAGTAAATTAAAATTTAAAGTTAATTAATTAATTAGCAGAAGTCTTATTGATTATGCGGAAGCAATGCGTAACTTATGCGGAAGCCATTTATAAAATCCTAAGTGTGAAAAACTAGGAAATGACATCACATATATAAAGTCTTCGAAATGCAGTGCAACAGCAAAATAGTCTAAGTCAAGTCGAGGAACTAACGCTCAACCCAATATACAACCCCAAATAGTATCGAAAGACGTATATAACATATACAATCAAAATATCAAAATAAGACCTACAATCGATGCAGTGATGCGCCGCTGGCTCTGGAATAATTGCCGAACTTTTCTTTGCTCGGCCTGCTGGTAGTCGGTTCTACACCCACCGTCATAAAAATGACGGTGAGTACAAGAATAAAATAGTAATCCCCGATAACAAGTTTAATTTGCATTTCCAAATATTCAAATGGTATTTAAAAGCATATAAATGGGAAAACTGAAAAATAAACCATATGCGAGTAAATACCAAAGTTAAATAAGTGATACTGACACTAGGCTAAGTAGTGGTGATTTAGGTCCGATCGGCAGTGAAACGTGTCACTCCGACCCAATAATCATATAGCACAAGGGACTCTAACCCAAGTGTTACCAGGGACTCTAACCCCGGTGTGTAGACCACCTCAGGGACTCTAACCCCGAGTGTCATACAGTGTCCCAGGGACTCTAACCCGGTGCGTAAACCACCTCAAGGACTTTAACCCCGTCCAGTAGGGACTCTAACCCCGAGTGTCATACAGTGTCAAGTAACATGTGTCGACATCTCCAGGGACTCTAACCCTGTGATTCGCGCACACCTCAATTGAGTACGGGACTTAAATGCAAAAACTACTTTTTAAATTTCAAGAAATACCAAGTATGGATTGTCAAGGCATATGCACATCTACACGCCTAAACAAATAAGGAATACAAGTCCTCTTAAACATTTATAAGATACACACTAGCCTAATAGCATGTTATTTATCATTCAATTCACATTTGAAACAACAAGAATAGGCATAGCACAAGATAGAATCAATTAATCAAATCAAATGAATGGATATTATGCAAACTAGACTCATCAAGTGAGCATAGACACAAAGAGCACATGATATAAGAGTACAAAGGCAAAATAGTAAAAAGGACTATACCAGAACAACAATTAATAGGAATGAAATGCCAAGTAAAATTGTCATTGGGTATACTCACAACAAAAAATTAAAGTCCTAGCTTTACTGGCCTCCTCTAACTCCAAATCTTGTATTCGCTCTCCCGTGCCCTTTTTCCTAGGTTCCTGAGTTTGGTGTCTCATTAGTTCAAATATAGTGGGTGTAAGCTCAATTTAAACATCATCGACATATGATTTTCCCCAATTTCTATTTATTTTATCGACATATAATTTTTCCTAATTTTTCCCAATTTTTTCGAAATTTTTCCAAATTTTCTTTCATTTTTCTTCCCTTTTTCTCTTCTTTCTCTTTTTTTTCTGTTTGGGTAAGGTCGACCCAAACGGGTCGGACCCGACCCGGTCGACCCGGACCACGGGACCGTTAGGCCGTCAGGCCCCGGCCCAGTGGGGGTGCACACGCGCGCACACACGCTCACGTGTGCACCTCCTTCCTCCCGATCGACTGGTTCGATCGGGAGGAAAAAAATATATTTTTTTGTTTTTGTTCTCTCCTCCGGTGATGGGTTGGGGTGGTTCTCCACCCCAACCCCGGTGGAGCCGATGACGGGGGAGGCACCCCTGCCATCACCAGTGTGGTCATGGGGTTCGGCCAGGGAGGCCGAACCCCCATTCTCGACTACCCAAACAACAACAGTAACGACTCACCTTACTCTCCTTCCCGGCGCATCACTCACTCCTCCTCCTCCTCCTCCTCCTCTCTTTTTCTTTTTCTTCCTCTCTCGGTTTTCTTCCTCTTCTTCGGCCCGATCGTTGATCGTTTGTGTTTGCATGTGTGTTGTGTGTGTATGATGTGTAGATGGGAGTGTTTGGTGGGCACGTGGTGTGGCATTGGACAAGTGTAGTGTATTTTGAGACAAGTGTGTGTGTTGTTGTATTTGTATAACTGACACCTAACTGTGACACCACTAAGACACTTGTCTGTGTTTTCGGGCATTTCGACGTCCGGTTTCGCATTCGAACCGTGATATCCGCGTACCATCGCGTCGTTAGTCACCCAATATCTATTCCATATGAGTTACTTGACATATTTTTATTCAATTTGTGTGTTTTCGTTTCCCCGACCTAATATTCGGTCCCGTCAACTACCCGTTACCCGAGTCGACACGCATATCGAGGTGTGCCCCCGCTCTCGTCTCAACGCCTACAACTGTACAAATCGACTTAGTAAGTCTACACAATACATAACACTAGGCATACATCAATACAAAAATACCATATACCTCGGCCACGTGCCTCGGTCGGTGTACGTATCACAGTGTAGGTCCCACGTCAAGGGTCGGTGATCCTGATTAAGGAAATTAAAATGGGGTTAGAGATTTGGGCCGTGACAAATATTCCCAACAAAATGAAAATTTCGTCCTCGAAATTAAGTTTAAGTTGCGGTTCTACCTGACTCGAAGAGGTACGGGAATCTATCTCACATGTAGTCCTCCCGCTGCCAAGTAAGTTCTGTGTCATCGTGGAACTGCCACTTAACAAGTACCTTTGGAATGGACTTGCTCCTCAACTGTTGTACCTTCCGATCTAGGATCTGAATGGGATGTTCCTCGTAAGATATGTCCTTACTCTAGTCGATCTGACTCAAGTCAACTATCGGTCGCATACCTGCCTTAGACTTGGCTAGTCGAAGCATTAAAATGTGGAACACTGGATTGACCCCTGACATTTGTGGAGGCAATTCAAGCTCGTATGCCACTTTCCCGACCTGTTTCTTAATCATGAAAGGCCCGATGTACCTCGGTGCAAGCTTTCCTTTCACCCCAAATCTCTGAAGACCCTTCCGATGGGAAACCTTTAAATAGACAAAGGCTTCATCAGAATACGCGAGGTCACCGCGATTCTTATCTGCATATCTCTTCTGTCTCTCCTGTGCTCCTCTGAGTCTTTGACGGATCAGTTTGACTTTTTCTGTGTGGTTAACAACAATTTCAGGCCCCACTATCTCCCGGTCCTCTGACTCAGCCCAACACGATGGCGAACGATACGATCCGCCATACAAAGCCTCAAATGGTGTCATCTCAATGCTAGCCTGATAACTGTTATTATAAGCAAACTCACACAACGGTAGGTACTCCGCCCAAGACATGCCAAACTCCAACACGCATGCCCGCAACATGTCATCGAAGACCTGAATCAATCTCTCAGTCTGCCCCTCGGTCTGAGGGTGGAACGCCGTACTGAACTGTAGGCGCATACCGTACTGCTCTTGCATACTCCGCCACATCCTGGACGTATACGTAGCATCTCGATCTAACGTAATCTTTAACGGTACCCCGTGCAGCCTGATAATCTCTCTATCGAACAATACGCTCAACTGATCGAACGTGTAATGCGATGCCACTAGCAGGAAATGAGCAGACTTCGTCTTGTCAACTATAACCCAGATTGAATCATGTCTCCTCGCAGTCCTCGGCAATCCTCTGACAAAATCCATAGAGATGTCTTCCCACTTCCATCGAGGAATGGGAAGCTACTGTAGTAATCCCCCGGGTCTGCGATGCTTTGACTTCACTTACTAACATATACCACAATTCCTGATGAATATAGACACGTCTGCTTTCATCCCAGGCCACCAGAAATGTCTCCTCATGTCATGGTACATTTTAGTCCTGCCTGGATGTACGGTAAATCTGGAATGATGCGACTCCTGAAGGATTTCATCTCTTAGTTTCGGTACCTCTGGTATCCACAACCTGCCTCGATATCTCAGACATTGATCTGTCGTCTCCGCCCAATTTGTACACTCTGCACTCTGCGCTAATTTGCTAAATCTCGAGTACAATCGGTCGGTCCTCTGACCCGCTGACATTCGCCGTGTAGACATGGCCTGTAGTCTTATCTGTGCGCAAATCATCACCTGAGTATCAGTAGGAATCTCTGTCTGACATGTTGTCGCTGCTGCCTCGAGTAATCCATACTCATGCATCATGTGACATCTGACCACCTCAGCGTCTCTACTCGGTCTCCTACTCAGTGCATCTGTGACTATGTTCGTTTTTCCTGGGTGATACTCTAAGGAAAAGTCGTAGTCTTTCAAGAACTCTAACCATATGCGTTGTCTCATGTTCAGCTCTTTCTGTATGAAGAGATGTTTCAGACTTTTGTGATCAGTGAAGAGCATGAATCTCTCTCCATACAGAAGGTGTCTCTAAGTCTTCAGCGCAAATACAACCACTGCCAAGTCTAGATCGTGCATGGGGTAGTTCTTTTTGTATTATGTATCTTTAATTGTCTCGATGCGTATGCCATGGCACCGCTACCCTGCATCAACACACAACCTAGACCCATATGAGAAGCATCTGTGTACACTAGAAATCCATGTCCAGCCTCTGACAGTACTAACACTGGCGCGGTAGTTAATGACCTCTTCAATTGAGTAAATGCAGCCTCGCACTTCTCAGTCCACTAATAAGCAATATCATTCTGCGTCAGCCTCGTCATTGGTGAAGCGATCTTCGAGAAATCCTTCATAAATCTACGGTAATATCGTGCTAACCCCAGGAAACTCCTGATCTCCGGTATTGATGTTGGTGCCGGCCAATCCGTGATCGTCTGAATCTTGGCCGAATCTACTGCAATCCCTGCTACTCCAACAACGTGCCCCAAAAACTTGACCTCTGCAAGCCAGAATTCACACTTGCTGAACTTAGCGAAAAGTCGGTGTTCCCTCGATGTCTGCAACGTCTCTCTGAGATGCTGCTCATGATCCTCTCGTGTTCTCACGTATATCAAGATGTTGTCGATGAAAACTATCACGAAGTGGTCGAGATATGGTCCAAGTACTCGGTGCATCATATCCATGAATACGGAGGGGGCGTTGGTCAGCTTGAATGGCATGATCGTGAACTGGTAGTGTCCGTATCTGGAGCTGAATGCTGTCTTTGACCTATCTTCATCCCTGGTCCTAAGCTGATGATACCCCGATCTCAGGTCTATTTTGGAGAAAAATTGCGTTCCTCTCAGCTGATCAAACAAATCGTCTATTCGCAGAAGTGGGTACTTGTTTCTGACTGTCACTTTGTTCAACTACCTGTAGTCGATGCATAGTCTCAAACTACCATCCTTCTTCTTCACAAACAGAACTGGTGCTCCCCATGGTGACATCGAACGTGTGATGAATCCCTTCTCCCCCAAATCCTTAAGCTGAGTCCTCAACTCCTCCAATCCTTCGGAGCCATGCGGTACGGCGGTATTGCGATCGGTCTGGTACCCGGTACTAGGTCTATGATGAAATCTACCTTTCGTAGTGGCGGCAATCCAGGTAAATCCTCTGGGAAAACATTTGCGAAGTCTCGAACAATCGGTATCTCCTCTAGTCTGGGTCCCCGACTCTCTACTACAGCGTACTACGCTACCAAAGTCTCCATCTCTCCACTGGATGCAAGCCGACCTCTCATGGTGTTGAGTCTCGGTGTACTACCTCGGTAAACGAACATCGGACGTCCCAAAATCTCAAATATAACAGACTTACTGAAATAGTCAATGTGTGCGTGATAGGCTGACAACCAATCCATCCCTAGCAGCGCGTCGAACTCTAGCATCTTGAGGACTCTAAAATCTGTCGGTAACTCTACCCCACCTATATCTACCGGACATCCTCGAACTAGACTATTAGGGTAAACCCTATCCTCGGCTGCGGTGCTCAAAATCAAGTGTACGCTAAGCCTAATAGGTGTCAATCCTAATATGCCTAACATGCGACCAGCAATAAAAAAACAATGGATCCAAAGTCAAATAATGCATATAAATCTCTACCATAAACATAAACCGTACCCTCAATTAGGCTGCGTGTCGCTCCAGCATCTGGTTGTGCGACCATGTGAACTCTCTCTGCCCTACTGTGGGGGATGTGATGCCGACTGCGTCCTGGACATGTGTCACACCTGACCACATCTCCAGCAAGTGATCTGACGACGCTGCCCTGCCTGTTGCGCATGTCCCTGTAATTGTTGCTGACTATGTCGTGGTCCATCCCAGCCTCTACCTCTGTCTCGGCCACCCTGCAGCTGTTGTTGTCACTGTGTCAATGGAACTGGTAATGCCTGTCTGGTGGAAGGTGGTAAGGGAGCTCTGCCATATGTCTGTATGGGTGCAGGGTGAGGTGCGTGGGGCACTGCTGAAATAGGGACAACAGGTGCCCCACCCCTTTGTGTACCCCTATCCCCTCTCCTCTGTCCCTTACCCCTCCGCCTCCTATCGTAGT
This sequence comes from Stephania yunnanensis, assembly GCA_039657365.1. Taxonomy (NCBI): domain Eukaryota; kingdom Viridiplantae; phylum Streptophyta; class Magnoliopsida; order Ranunculales; family Menispermaceae; genus Stephania; species Stephania yunnanensis. Next base: position 10,078,292 of record CM077582.1, read on the forward strand.
CTGAACCATCTGTTGCTCTCTCCTCCTCTCTGCCCAACTCATAAGTTTCCTGGGCGAGTGCCCTCTCATAGATCTCCTGTAGAGTGCGAGCCGCGGTGCCAACGATGTGTCTAGCTATATTTAGCCTTAGTCCATCTCCAAAGTAGAAGGCGTCATCTGCGTCATTCTTCACCAAGTATCCCGCGAACTGCCTCATGTAACCATATCAGTCGCGATACATCATCACTGTCTCCCCCTCTGCCTGTCTCAAGCTCATAAACTTCTTCAACCTCTACAACATCGAAACCAGAAAATACTGCTTGTAGAACTCTACTTTGAAGTCTGCCCATGATGTGAAACTGCCTCGACTCGCCACTGTAGTGCGCCACCAAACATCAGCACCCTTATCTAGTGTGCAGTATGAAAGAACTGGCTAGAGTCTGTCCTCAATACCCAGTAGTAGATGCAGCTTCTCCTACGATAGGATCCACTTCTCGATCTTGTCGTGGACCCTCTCTCCCGAAAAATATGTCGGCCTGAGTCTAATGAACTCCTTCACTAGCTTGGCGTCCCTTGACAAGCCAGTGATATCAGATATAGTGGGTATGGGCGTGTCTACTACTGCTTCTGTTGCCGGTATCGTGATGACCGGTAGTGCTGGTGGTCGTGGTGTCGCTGGCTCTACGGGTGGTACTGGTGCTCGTGCCTCTGCAGTAGTAGTGGCTGGTGCAATAGAAGTCTCTGTGGTCGGGGGTGCTGTAGTAGTAACTGTGGTGACGGGGGCAGTCGAAACCAGTGTAGTCATCTGTGCTGACATGTACGCGATGAACTCGGAGATCTGTCTTTCTTGAGCAGTCATCCGGTCAGACAAATTTTGAAAATTGTCAACTGATACAGTGGAAGGTTGACTGCCGCTAGCTCCAGTGTCTCTGGCATCGCGCGAATCCGCCATCGGTGTCTGCATGTTGATAATTGTACGTGAATCAGCTACTATGGGACGTAACTTGTATTCATTTACATATAGCAATTAACATGTATATAAAGAAAACACCCCGACTCACCTTCACTCAATTCCCAACAAAATAGTTCCTAGGCAAGGATCATCTGGTTTCCACTTCTAAAGTTTGTGTTTCATACGAGTTCGCGTTGCTCTGATACTAACTGTGACGTTGGTATCGCAATGTCTTAAGCCATGAGATTTTCAAAAATTATATGCTCGATACCAACTGTGACGTTGGTATCGCAATTTCTTAAGCCATATTATATGCTCTGATACCAATTGTGACGACCCCTCTCCAAATCTAGAGCACCGTCCGGCCTAATCCCGTAATTAAGCCCTAATCATATCTACGCAGGACTTAACTACGTATTAGTCAACCTTTACAACCTAAACGCGTCTTTTCTCATGTTCATGATAAGTAAATTAAAATTTAAAGTTAATTAATTAATTAGCGGAAGTCTTATTGATTATGCGGAAGCAATGCGTAACTTATGCGGAAGCCATTTATAAAATCCTAAGTGTGAAAAACTAGGAAATGGCATCACATATATAAAGTCTTCGAAATGCAGTGCAACAGCAAAATAGTCTAAGTCAAGTCGGGGAACTAAAGCTCAACCCAATATACAACCCCAAATAGTATCTGAAAACGTATATAACATATACAATCAAAATATCAAAATAAGACCTACAATCGATGCAGTGACGCGCCGCCGGCTCAGGAATAATCGCCGATCGTTTCTTTGCCCGGTCTGCTGGTAGTCGGTTCTGCACCCACCATCATAAAAAGGACAGTGAGTACAAGAATAAAAAAGTAATCCCCGATGACAAGTTTAATTTGCATTTCCAAATATTTAAATGGTATTTAAAAGCATATAAATGGGAAAACTGAAAAATAAACCATATGCGAGTAAATACTAGAGTTAAATAAATGATACCGACATAGGTCCGAACGGCAGTGAAACGTGTCACTCCGACCCAATAATAATATAGCACAAGAGACTCTAACCCAAGTGTTACCAGGGACTTTAACCCTGGTGTGTAGACCACCTCAGGGACTCTAACCCTGAGTGTCATATAGTGTCCCGGGGACTCTTACCCCGATGCGTAGACCACATCAGGGACTCTAACCCCGAGTGTCATACAGTGTCAAGTAACATGTGCCGACATCCTCAGGGACTATAACCCCGTGATTCACGCACACCTCGATCGAGTACGGGATCTAAATGCAAAAACTACTTTTAAAGTTTCAAGAAATACTAAGTATGGATTGTCAAGGCATAGGCACATCTACACACCTAAACAAATAAGGAATACAAGTCCTCTTAAACATTTATAAGATATTCACTAGCCTAATAGAATGCTATTTATCATTCAATTAATATTTGAAACAACAAGAATACACATAGCATGGGATAGATTCAATGAATCAAATTAAATGAATGGATATCATGCAAACTAGACTCATTAAGTGAGCATAAACACAAAGAACACATGATATAAGAGTAAAAAGGCAAAATAGTCAAAAGGACTATACAAGAACAACAATTAATAGGAATGAAATGCCAAGTAAAATTTTTGTTGGGTATACTCACAACAACAAAGTAAAGTCCTAGCTTTACTGGCCTCCTGTAACTCCAAATCTTGTATTCGCTCTTCCGTACCCTTTTTCCTAGGTTCATGAGTTTGGTGTCTCATTAGTTCAAATATAGTGGGTGTAAGCTCAATTTAAACATCACCGACATATAATTTTCCCTAATTTCTATTTATTTTATCGACATATAATTTTCCCTAATTTGTCTCAATTTTTTCGGAATTTCTTCAAATTTTCTGTCATTTTTCTTCCATTTTTTCTCTTTTTTCTCTTTTTTTTTTTGTTTGGGTCGGATCGACCCAAACGAGTCGGACCTGACCCGGCCTGGCCCGTTCTGGACCCGGCCCAGTAAGGGAGCGTGCACCTCCTTCCTCCCGATTGAATGGTTCGATCGGGAGGAAGAAAAAAAAAATTGTTCTTCTCTCCTCCGGTGATGGGTTGGGGTGGTTCTCCACCACAACCCCGGTGGAGCCGATGGTAGGGGAGGCACCCCTGCCATCACCACCGCGGTCATGGGTTTCGGCTAAGGAGGTCGAACCCCCATTCTCGGCTACCCAAACAATAACAACAGTAATGACTCACCTTACTCTTCTTCCCGGCGCATCACTTTTCATCCTCCTCCTCTCATTTTCTTCTTCTTCCTCTCTCGGTTTTCTTCCTCTTCTTCTACTCGATCGTTGATCATTTGTGTTTGCATGTGTGTTGTGTGTGTATGGTGTGCAGGTGGGACTGTTTGGTGGGCACGTGGTGTGGCATTGGACAAGTGTAGTACATTTTAAGACAAGTGTGTGTTGTTGTATTTGTATAAGTGACATCTAACTGTGACACACTAAGACACTTGTCTGTGTTTTCGGGCGTTTTGACGCCCGATTTCGCTTCCAAACCGTGATATCCGCGTACCATCGCATCGTTAGTCACGCGATATCTATTACATATGAGTTACCTGACATAATTATATTCAATTTGTGTGTTTTCGTTTCCCCGACCTAATATTCGGTCCCGTCAACTACCCGGTACACGAGTCGACACGCATATCGAGGCATGTCCCCACTCTCGTCTCGACGCCTACAACTGTACAAATCGACTTAGTAAGTCTACACAATATATAACACTAGGCATACATCAATACAAAAATACCACATACATCGGTCACGTGCCTCGGTCGGTGTACGTATCAAAGTGTAGGATCCTGATTAAGGAAATTAAACGGGGTTAGAGATTTGGGCCGTGACAATTGATTACCTTGATAAGGCATATAGTTATTCAATTGAGAGGGTTCTTCTATTATGTGAGACGAGGCACCACTATCTTCATACCACGACATATCTGTCCCAAATTCAGATGCAACCTAAAATGTGTTCTGTTGAGATGACTCTGAGTGTGACGACCCCTTCTTCTAAATAGGGCACCACCCGACCTAATCTGGTAATTAAGCCTTAATCCCAACCACGTAAGACTTAACTACGTATTAGTCAACCTTCTTTCCTATACTCCTCGATACATGCGTTCTGGATAAGTAATACATCATTCACAATATCATTAGATTTCATAGTTAATTAAGACTTTTTATCATTTTAATATTATCACGGAGTTTTTAAAGGTATTGCTGAAGCAATTATTATTTAAAAATCCTAAGCGTGGAAACCAATAAAACATCATCACATGCATATAAATATCATAAGGATAATAACACAGTGTGGTAACCAAGTCTCAAGTCAGGGAACTATACGCTCGCTCCAATATGCAACAACAACAACAACAACATAGCCTCAGTCCCAAATTAACTGGGGTAGGCTACATGGATCAAACTTTTTTATTGTGCTCGATTAAGTGCAATTGATGATGCTTCGCAAACCATTCAAATCCCTCCTAATTAACGCATCCCATGTTAACTTTGGTCTACCCCTACCTCGTCGAATTTTTACAGTTTCTATTGAGTCAAGTTTTCTAGTTGGAGCATTTGTAGGCCGTCTTTGCAGGTGACCAAACCATCGCAACCGTCCTTCCCTAATCTTTGTATCAATTGGTGCTACTCCTACTTGTCTTTGAATTTCTATATTTCTTATTCTATCTTTACGAGTTTTACCACACATCCACCTAAGCATCCTCATTTCTGCTATGTTCATTTTATGTAATTGTTGTTGCTTTACTGCCCAACATTCACTTCCATAGAGCATATCTGGCCTAATTGCGGTCCTATAAGATTTTCCTTTTAACTTAGTAGGAACATTTCGATCACAAATCACCTATGTTGCACTCCGCCATTTTTTCCATCCAGCTTTAATTATATGTGTGACATCATTCTCAATGTTACCAACATCTTGTATGATTGATCCGAGTTATCTAAAGTGGTTACCTTAGGAACTTTTATTTCCCCTAATTTTACCACTCCGTCATCTCGATGCCTAGTGTTTATAAACTCACAGTGCATGTATTCAATTTTCATCCTACTCAACTTAAAGCCTTTAGATTCTAATGTATTCTTCTAGAGTTCTAATTTCCTATTCAATCTTAGTTTCATCCACTAAGACAATATCATCTGCAAACGCTCACCCCAATATATAACCCAAAATGTATTGAAAAGACATAAACATCAGTATTACAATAAAAGCTGAGTCATACACAAAATGAGATAGGAGAGTCACCGAGATGCTTAAGGAAAGTCACCGATCTTCTCATTCCTAGGCCTGATGCTTCTCGACGAGCCTACACCCACCGTCACAAACTAGACGGTGAGTATAGTGATATTTAAGTAATAATTGAGGAACTCTATACTATATTTCCAAAATGAAAGAAAGGTATTTAAAAGCATCAAGTTGCACGAAAGTTGTTGAATCAAGTAATGCAAGTAAATGCCACATTTACAAATGTATAGATTGACACAAGCTAAGTCGAAATGATCTATGTCCGGTCGGTGGTGAGAACTATTACCTAGCCTTTTCCACTATTATATGGAGTCATGCTCTACATATTTCATCAATTATATCAATTCTCAAATGGCGGAGTTGTGCTCTACGCGTATAAATCATCTATCTCATTCTTGCTAACACCAAGGCCCAAACCCCTTGTGCCACGCAAGTGTAGTGGTGAGTGTATCGGACACCCCAGTAGATATAAGTCCTTGTGAATCGCGCATCTCTTATGCAATGGAAACTAGATAATCGTTACTTTAAATTTTCAAGTATCAATAGTTCTAAGTCTCTAGGACTTCTTGACTAGTTAAGCTACAAAGCCCAAGGAAATATATAGAATACAAGTCTAATCTATTACAACTTATCCTAATAGCATGTTTTTGGTCAACTATATATCAAGAATATCATCAAGCTTAGATATTCGAATCAATGAAATATTTCACAAGGCATCATTTAAACAATATTCAATAGACTATATAGAAACAAGAACAACATGGTGTGAGATTACAAAAAGCAATGTCTACAAATAAACTATAAATCAATAATAGTCAATGAAATGAAATAGAGAATTCTCACAGCTTAACTTACAAGTCATAAAGTTTATCTAGCTTATCCGGCCTCCCGACACACCAAAACGTGTTCCCAAACTCCCGAGCCTTCCCATAAGGTTCATGGAGTTGTTTGATATGTCTTAGAGTGTGTATAGACTATTAACTTAGGTATTAGACTATAATGTTTAAGTTAATTTTAGAAAGTTCAGAGTTTTGTGCTGCCTAAGCACCTAGCGCACTAATAACCTTGGTTAGTGCACTAATAACCTTATTAGCGCGCTACTAAAGTTATCTAGCGCACTAGTTTTCCTATCTAACGCGCTATGTGCAGGAAAACCCAGAATTCTGCAAACAGAATTCTAAGTTTTCTCTACACATAGGCCATGTTAATGCCTAAGGAACCTCTATACACATTTCTAGAGTTCCATAACATCAACTACAATATAAAACGACTTACAACATTCATGAATTCATTGATTTGAACTAAATCTATGGTGTAGAGAAGTTACCTAGTTAGATGAACACTAGTTTGATCAATTTTTCACACCTAGATTACTGGTCTTCTTCTTCCTCCAGCAACTGTCCTTCTCTCTAGCAAAGTCTTGTGAGTGAAATGCATGAATTGCATGTGTTGATCTTCACCTTATATATGCATTATATAAGGTTAAGTAATAGCCATTGATCTTGAAGTGCATACATATCTCGAGACCTATCTAATGATCTATACATTGGCAAATGTCCCACTAACTCTCTGCTAATTCATGATAAATGACACCAAAACTCAATTGGCCTTTAGATGTGACAACGCATGTCTCGAGAATCATCACATGGCTATTATTTTAAGTTGTTTAACTTGGGTACATTTAATATAAAACTAATTATAGCCACATAAAATCATTATTTAAAGTTATATTAAGGCTAAACATATTTACCACATTCACTCTCTATCTCGGTCCCATATCGGTAAGCATCTCGAGGCGCGTCCTCGCTTACGTCTTGACACCTGTAAATGGGTAAAATGACTTGAATAATCTACACAAAGACATTACACAAGGAAAACATCACAACAAATATAAAATATACCTTGGCAACATGCCTCGATATGCGTATGTATCACGGTGTGGGTCTCACGATACGGGTCGATAATCCTATTAAAGGAATTAAATACGATTAGAAGTTTTGGGTCGTTACACTGAGGACCAAGGCGTATCGATGACTGAGGAGTCGAAATCTGATTCGTAGGACCCCCATGTATTTCATATCCCCCTGAAATAGCACACAATAGCATAATGACTAAACTTGCCACAGATTTGACATGTTGGCCGAGTATTATTTTGTGGTCTAAAACCACCTCTGCCTCGATTACAACCTCCTCGGCCATGATTCATATATCCTCGACCTCCATTTTGTTGTTGATGGCCATTCGAACCACCAACCACATATTTGTTTGACATCTGACCATGTCCTTTGTTTTTCACTTCTACTGAATAAACAGTAAGACTCTCATCATGAAGCACGAGAAAGTTTAACCATTAAACTATTTGGATCTGACTCGATGTCGACTTAAAACTCATGAGACACTTGAAACTCCATCCATCTCAAAGAATCTTTATGTTGTAAAAGAGTTTAATCGGAAGGTACTCACCATCCAAACTAGCCAGTATGTTTGATATAAGCTCACCATTTGAAATCGGTGCTCCAATAGTGGCCATTTTATCAGCTAGTTATTTCATTCCTAAAAAATACTCTGAAATTGATTGAGAGCCTTTCTTGGCTGTCTGGATCTAATGGCGAAACACCTGGATCTAAGCTTTGTTGTATGAACCACAATGCTCCTCAATACATCGCCATGCTTCACAAGCCGTAGTCGCCCCAATCACAACTAATGCGACACCTTTAGACATAGCATTAATCGACCATCCCAAACATGAGTGATCCTTACCATACCAATCTTCATAAGCAGGATTCAAAACATCAGATCCATCCAAGAACTTCAGTTGAACCCAGTAGATGACCATCAAGACGACATCCATAGAAAAATGGAAAAACCATTGCTATAAATCAAGAAATTGGTTCAATCTAACTTCATAGACACTATTGTAAGTTTGTGAATAGAATATGTTTATTGTATGTATTCTTGTATACACGGTTATATATACATAGGTCTAGAGTACAAGAAAGGAAAGTTTACCCACAAAGAAAACTACAGGATATACGGGATATTTTGTTTCCATAACCGCTAGATACAATATTTTGTTTCCTTAACAGTAAGGTGCAATTTTTAGTTTCCTTAACACCCTCCCTTAAACTCAAGATAGGTTCATAGAAATCAACTTGAGTTTGTTAACCAAAGCATGAAAGCGACCTGGAAGATGAGCTTTAGTGAAAATATCAGTCGTTTAATTGGTGGAGGAAACAAAAGAGAGCTGAAGAGTGGCCCGAACCAAATGCTGACGGACGAAGTGACAATCATTCTCAATATATTTTGTTCTCTCATGAAAACATCATTGTATGCAATTTGGATCGCACTTTGATTATCACAATGCAGAGTCGTAGCAAAAGAATGTGTAACCCCCATATCTTCAAGTAACCATCAAAGTCAAAGTAATTCAGAGGTTGCATCAGCAAGAGCCCGATATTCAGATTCTATGTTAGGCGAGATGTAATTGTTTGTTTCTTGCTTCGCCAGGATATTAACGAGTTGCCCAAAAAGAAATAATAACCAGTAGTAGAACGTCGGTCGGTAGGGTCACCAGCCCAGTCTACATCTGAGTAACCCGATAATACTAATGGAGATTTGTCAGAGAAGTGGAGGCCATGAAATAGAGTACCTTTCACGTATCGAATGATACGGAGAACAGCAATGAAGTGAGCAATACGGGGGGCCGACATGAACTGACTGACAATATGAACAGCGTAAGCAATGTCTGGACGACTAACAGTAAGATAAACCAAGCTCCCTACAAGCTGACAATATACAGTAGGGTCTGAAAGAAGTGTACCATCTGATGGAGTCAGCTTGACATTCGGGTCTAATGGAGTGGATGCAATATTAGTATCAGTGATGATAGAGCGAGAGATCAAATCAGAGGCATATTTCGCTTATGAAAAATAATATCCATCAGAAGTATAAGTGACTTCAAGGCCAAGAAAGTAGTTCAAGTTACCCAAGTCCTTCATCTCGAAGTGACCTTTGAGATATTGATGTAAATCAGAAATCCTAATTGAGTCGTCCTCGGTGATGATCATGTCGTCAACATAAAGTAGGAGAAGAACCATGCCCCTGTCAGTTCGTCGAGTAAATAAGGCCGAATCGTAAGGACTCGATTGAAAGCCAAATTGTGTAATAGTGGAACTAAACTTAGCAAACCAGGCACGGGGAGCCTGTTTAAGTCCATATAAAACACGACGAAGAAGACAAACTTGTTTCGGAGAGTGAGAATAGCCAGGAGGTGGAGAAATATAAACTTCCTCTGTAAGATCACCATTCAGAAAAGCATTTTTAACATCCATTTGAAGCAAAGGCCAAAGTCTAACAGTTGCTACAGCAAGCAAACTTCGAACAGAAGTCAGGCGGGCTATAGGGGCAAATGTTTCTTCATAGTCAATGTCATATTCTTATGTATACCCTTTAGCGACCAAACGAGCTTTATACCGCTCAATAGAGCCATCAGAGCGAGTCTTTATCTTGTAAATCCACTTGCATCCAATAGGAGTCTTGCCAGAGGGTAGCTCCACTAAGTCCCAAGTATGAGTCTTTTCCAGTGCACTCAGTTCTTCGGACATTGCTTGCTGCCATAAGAGGTCAGAACTAGCCTCTCGATAGGAGGAGGGCTCATGTAAAGAAGAAATAGCAGAAAAACAATGATAATGTTTGAGGTAAGGGGGAGGTTCAGATACCCGTTTAGACCGACGAGGTGGGACAGGAGCAGGAACATGAATATCAGAGGGGACAGATTCTTCGATGACGGGTGCAGAAATGGGATCACGGTCATTGAGCTCATCTGACATTCCTGCAGCAAGAGATGGGAAAAGTTCGATAGAAGAGTTAGTGAAAAATGGTTGAGGGCAGGATAATGAACTGTCGAATTTGGATAAGGTAGAGAACATTGTATTTTCCCAATATGTGACATGGGTGGAGATGCCTAATCTCTTAGAAAGAGGATCCCAACACCTATAGCCCATATGTTTAATTCCATACCCGAAGAAACAACACAGACGAGCACGCGGTTCGAGTTTGGTATGTTCAGGGGGGTTAAGAAGAACGAAACATTCACAACTAAATACCCGAAGATGAGAATAATCTGGTGGTGTACCATATAATCGTTCAAAATGAGAGATGTTATTTAATACTGGTGTAGGAAGTCGATTAATGGTGAAGACATAATTTAAAGCAGCTTCACCCCAAAACTTTTCAGGACAGGATGCAGATAGAAGTTGGGCTCGGACAGAATCTAGGATATGTCGATGTTTTCTTTCAGCTCGACCATTTTGTTGAGAGGTATACAGGCAGGAGCATTGAACAATGGTACCTTGCTGTTTAAGAAACTGAAGAAGCATAGAATCACGATATTCTAAAGCATTGTCAGTACGAAGGATTTTGATTGTATGTGCAAATTGAGTTTTGATTATATTAGCAAACTCAATATAGGTTTGAGATATTTCAGATCGATGCTTTAGAAAATATATCTAAGTGAATTTGGAGTAATCATCAATGAACAGCACAAATTATCGATAACCGTTCATAGTGGAAGTAGGTGCAGGACCTAAACATCAGAATAAACTAACCCAAACGGAGTATTATTGATGGACTCGTTAAGATTGAAAGAAGAAGCAGGTTGTTTTTCTAACTGACAATGCACACAATCAAAAGATTCAAATTTAGAAATACCTAATGACCCACTGGAAACAAGAGTACGAAGTTTACTGGCTGATGTATGACCAAGACGAAGGTGCCACTGATAGACTGAGAGGGTGGAGACTACTGCAAAAATATGTTTGACGGCAGGCATGTGAAGTGACGTGAGCTCAAATAATCGTCCTACTTTGATCCTCGTTCCCAGAATCTAACCCGTTTGAATGTCCTGTACCTGACTACCAGTGGGAGAAAATAAAACAGTCAATCCTTGGTCACATAATTGACCGACAGAAATTAAGTTCAAAGTAAGGTCGGGAACACAATGGGTGTCGGGGAGATTCAAACTATGGTTGGACACGGTTCCTGAGTGGGTAACAGACATGGAGCTACCATTTGCAGTTTGAATTCTCAAGGAAGGCAGCGAAGGACCATTGTTAGATAATAGAGATAGATTTGGTGTCATATGATTACAACACCCAGAATTAAAGAACCATTGATTACCTGAGGTTACAGATAGGACAGTGGGTTGGGTATGTATCACCTATTTAATGATTGCTTCCAAATCACTCATAGAGAACATAGGAGAGGGAGGTGGCCCATCAGATACAACATCAGCAACAGAAGAACAAGTGTTGGAGACAGATGCAGGCTTAGGTGTGCCTTTGGGACGAGATCTTTTATTTGGGCAGTTCTACACAATGTGACCGCGTTCATGACAGTATCGACACTTAATTGTAGGACAATTAACAAACGAATGTCCCATTTTTCTACAATTCTTACAAGGGTGGGGGCAGATTTAGGCCATGATTGAGTAATTGCGCGGGCCACTTTTGATGAAGGGGCAGAGTTGACCAAGCCAAGCCGAGTTTCCTCAAACAAAATTTCTTTTACAGCTACATCAAGAGAAGGTAAGGGATTGCGATGCAGGAGGGTCGCACGGACTGATTCATATTTAGGGCGAAGAGCCATGAGAACTTGGATGAGATGAAGGTGGTATTTGCTGATTTCGGCCCGTTGTAACTGATTTCAGATTGGTTGAATGAGTGCTAAAAGTTCATTGATAGACTGACCAGCTTCTTGTTTCAAACTGTTCAAGGTGGTGAACAATTGATAATACTGTGTCAAACCAGATGTTTTGTATCTAACGGCCAAACAATCCCAAATTTCTTTAGTCGTCTCAAAATCAACAAACTGAACATGAATAGAGGGAGTAGATGTGTTACAGAACCAGGTGATGATCTGATGATTCTTACTGTCCCAGTCGTCAAGTCGTCAAGTCGGTCAGGAAAGTTTACCCACAAAGGAAACTGTAGGATATACGGGATATTTTGTTTCTATAACCGCTAGATACAATATTTTGATTCCTTAACCGTAAGGTGCAATATTTAGTTTCCTTAACAACTATTTGGTTCAAGGAATTACCAAATGGAGTCATGAGTTGATGTTGTGATGTAGATCCAGCACTCTGAGATCTAGATCTATAGTTTGGAGACTCAAATCCATCCGCGAGATGCGCAAATCTGCTAGATCCAGCCATTGTAGATGGAGATACTTTTGTAACATTCACCATGGTTGATGGAGATCCTCGTTGCTCTGAGCTCTTACCAAGATCTTCAACGGTGTTAGCCATTTTGCTCTGATACCATGTTAAACAAAAGGTTCAACAGTTTTGTTGAAACCCTAATTAGGATTTGTTGAACCAAGAACCAAGAATGTTCTAGAGGCTCAGATGAGAGAATGAAAAGTTCACTTGAACTGTGCTTTCTCCAATATTTATATTCACCTTATGAAATCATGTACACCGTTGGATCAAGTACACTATAGCAACATGATCCTGAGGTTACGGATTGATCACCTACACACAGCTAACACCTAACTCGTGCAATGCGCTTGTGTACAAACATACAAGTATACATGAGACATATTACACCAACTAATGATTTATTCTTACAGTGCCAAACCATACATTCTCTCAACTATGCCATCTTCACGGACGACACCAGAGCATGTAAGCACATGATGGCAAGCAAGGAAGGCCATAATGCAATCAACCATCATCGAGGCCTCTGGGTTCTTTGTAGGAATTTGGAATGCAATCTCCAATAAAGAGATTTGCGCCCTTGGACCGGTAGTGCCTCTTGCTATATTCACGAACAGGTTTAGTTATGTCGCCGCCAACATGACCATGGTTATGCTGGAACCCTGACGCAGCGGAGATCTTCTAAACTAGTTGAACGAATCCACGAACAACTCGATCTAGGTCAGAACTTAAGCCAAAGTTCAAAAAATCCTTTTATTCCAGCCAAAAACTGCGAATTACATCCAATAGGTCGCTTAAATAGCAAAACCCTAAAATTTGCCAAAAATAGTAAAAAGTCCGAAAAGCCCTAAAAGCCATAAATTGGAAACTAGACGAAAAATAGCAACAAATGCCGCAAACGGCAATAAAAACGGAAATTCCTAATGAAAGTTATAAGCTAAACAAAACTTTCCTAAAATAGCAAAATTGCCGTTTCGGAGGGCGAAACGATGGAATTTCGTCGAAAACGTCGTAGTCACGGAATAACTGTGATCTGTGATCTCCACGCCGTTTCCAATCAACCCATGTCCCCGGAACGCCGAAACTCAAACGCCCGAACTTCACCGAAATTACCAAAATGTCATCCTGTCATATTTTTCCATCATATTTTTTCAAGAATTTGCAAGCTAATTCTTGGACTTCATCAAAGCCCCTATCAATTCAAAGGCAAACATTAAATCATCCTTGTCATGATTTTTATTATAATTCTTATCTTCCATTGTGGATTAATTTGAGTTTGTCCCTTGCGGAAGGAGCTCACCTATCTGCATGTATGTGAGCTAGAACTAATAATATGACCACTAGATGCATGAAAAGTTCTGTTTGTATACTTTCATTTTCAATTGGTAATAGCATATGTATTTGTCATACTAACTTTGTTAATATAGGAAAGAAAATCTGACTTTGACAAGCAACTAGCTAGATTACTGTATAATGCTTTAATATATAGATAGTGATTGATTTTGAAGGGTCGTAGCGTATTAGCGATGAATTGGCCGGCATTTATATTTTTTTGTCCATTGTATGCATGTTCATGGGGAAATGAATTATTGAGGTTGCTACTTAATTCATTGGGCTAGAATGAAATATACAATTGAAGTATTGAGGAAGTTGGCGGCTGTGGCAGATGAGATAGTTGATACTTCTATTAGATTCAAGTTAATTATCTAATCAGACATATGTACTGTATCCAATTCATGGTGCCAAAAAATATGAATCAGATTTAAATTTATGTGTTTTTAATGATCTTCATTTCCCTATATATATTATGGTGCTTTTAATTTCTTTCTTTCCTTAAACCTTGTGTTCTAGAATAAATTACTTAAGATGACGTGAAAAATGTATTCTATACATAGGAGGAGGTAAGGTTTTCTTTAGTTTGAGAAATAACAAGCAAAATGACAAGTACTTGCCTGTGTGTGCATTGATTAATGCAGTGATATCACTGCATATATGTGCTCACGAAAATCTATTTGCATCTAATGGCCAGGCACACAAGTGTATATATGTCCGGCCTATTTCGCGTGCCTATTTTGGGTCCCTCATTTTCCTTTTCTTTTTTTAATAAATTTACTTGACTCATGAGTCCGGACTCATAATGAGGTTTTTCAAATTTTTACAAATATTTAAAAAGTAACAAAAGGATTTTACAAGTGATCGTGTGTTTCATTAATTACTTAAAAATGACTTTGTAATAAAAAAACTTTTTGAGTACGGACTCTTGAGTCCAAATAATATTACCCTTCTTTTTTATAGCACATGCAGAGTACAAACCTAGACAATGTCTTTCTTTTAGTTACCAGCAACGCTTGCACATGCACAACCGGTGAGACTCAACACAAAACAATGCTAGGACGACACCGATCCAAGCGGTGGTAATTAATAGCTAGCTTGGTCATGGGAGGTAAAGTTCATAGATGAAATTAATATAGGAGACCGACTTACTCATTGAACTAAATTAGTTAATATAATATCCTGCATTAATATCCTCGGAAATAATTTCCAGTGAACTCTGCAGTAATTGTCAATATTGTCACTATATAAAATAGTAACTAATAAAGTGGTCAAAGTTTTTAGGTATTGGAAAGCAACTCTCTGAGAGCTAGCTATCACACCAATAATTAACAAGACCACCTTAATTAATTACTTTAGTCTTTCACAGACATTATAAGCGTTGCTAGCTGATCATAGCCTAATAGTACAAACTATATATCTAGCATATATATCTCTATCGAATAAATCAAATTTATTTTAGTCATGTTTTCGACCATTTTATTTTAAGATTCGAGTAAAGCAAATTAAATAATAATCCCCTAATTAATTTGTATTAAGTGCATGATTTGAGTTGTAACTATACTAATATATAATCTTATTTTACATGACCATCGATCAATATTTCCTCTCGCAGGACTTTAATTTTGTATCCTTAAGTTGGATAACTTAATTAATTAGAAAACCTTCATATATAACTTTTTTTACCCCTATCATGCATATCTAAGATATACATTAATTAATTACTCTTCTTACCCTCTTAGTGTTGGCTGACCAGTAGTCGATTAAGACCAGATATCGGGTGGTAGGCCAAAATAATTACTCTTTGATCCTTGGCAGTTGGTGATATATTCATATTGGCCGGATCAATCAAATTTGATTTAATGTCACAATTGCCTTCTTCTTTGATTAAAAAAATTTGATTAGTTAATTTAATTATATTGGAATTGTTAATATATACTCTTCTTTTATCTTTTATATATTTCTTAGGAAAAATATATTAAGTTGCCTCAAACGTTGAGGCTTTTTTAGATTTGACCCCTTAACTTTTATTTGCTTAATTTGAACCCTTTGAACTTTGATTTTAGTTGAGATTGTACTCTCTCAACGTTAAAATTAGCGTGCCTCCTTTTCCAATTTTATCGAAACAAAAAAATATAATTCGAGAGACAAAAAAAAGCCCTAAGTTCAAACTAGGCCATTCTCACATCTTTTTTCTCTCGGCTAGACTCGAAGAATGTGTTAGAAAGGGCCAAATCTCATTGAAAATCAAAGTTGAAAGGCTCAAATTAACTAAATAAAAGTTGAGGGGTCAAATTTAAAAAAAACCTCAAAGTTTGAGTGATAGTTAATATGTTTTGCCTATTTCTTATTAGGGTAGTGCTAGGTGGACTCAATGAGTCCAGACTCAAACTAGCAGAAAGACTTAAATATCATTCTTCATCAATCCACCACTTACCACCTCCGCTGTTGTGACCGCCGTGACCACCGGCCACTGACTACGTCATCGTCATCGTCATCATCCACCACTGTCGGTCACCCTCCTCTTTGATCCCAGTCAAATTCGGTCGGATCTGGCCGAGAGAGGCTTTGACTCCGATCAGATCCGATTGACTGTCTAGGCCAGATCTGGCTGAGAGAGAGATAGAGAGAGAATGAAGGCCGAGGGAGGGAGGGATATGAGGGCCGAGAGAGAGAGAGAGAGAGAGAGAGAGAGAGAGAGAGAGAGAGAGAGAGAGAGAGAGAGAGCATGGAGGTCGAGGGAGGGAGAGATATGATAGGTGGGTGGGGTTTGTACTAACTTGAGGAGAGAGCAAATGAAAGTGTGCAGTAGATGATGGCGGTCGACAGCGATAGACGGCGGCGGCGGCGGCGGCGGTCGGTGGCGATTGTGACAGTGGAGGAGGTAGTGGATGTGAATATGTTTGTATGTATCAATATTAAAGATGAGGATAATTAGGTCTTTTATTTATGTAAGTATCTTAAATTATTAGTAAAAGGTTTTTTTAGTCCGGACTCAAAAAGTTTAAATATATTTTTTTTTGCTTATTATATCTTTATTACTATTTTTTCAACACGAAGAATCCTCCTTTCTGCCAACCAAATTAATTAATTAGTATAGGCCAATTAATGCCTTTTATTATATGCGCACAAATTATATTAATTAATTACTCGCATATCTCTACTCAGTGCGCTTCAAAAGCATGTATATAGGGGTGTCAATTTTTCGGGTCAAGACGAATCCGGGTCCGGGCAGCGGCCCGATTGTAAATTCAGATAAGTATGTCTTGCCCAGACCCGATTTACTTTTAATCTGAGTTGTATAAATGTCCGCATTTTGTCGAATTTCTTAAAAATTAATTTATGTTTAAAATTTTTTTAATTATTAAAATCATTGTAAATTCCTCGTAATATAATCTTCTCTAATATAATTTTAAAAAGTAATGTTCAAGTCGCATTTAATATTTTGAATTATAAAACACAATAATGCATAATGTTGTCTTAAGCAATTTAGCTAAGTCTCAAAATTAAAATAGTACATTTCTATACAAGCTATGTAGTTTCTTTTATTTTTATTGTTATTTTTGTGAATTATGCAATGTAAGGAAGTATACTTTCAAAATAAAATACGTAACTTTTGAAATTCGAACCGGGTCAGGGCTTAGAGGGTCTTGTCCAGATCTGGCCCGGATTTTAGTTTGGACATCAAAACCTTGTCTAGACCCGACCTGTATTTAAAAAAATGTCTAAATTCTTTTTTTCAGACCGAACAAAATCGGGTGGCGGGCTGGACAAAGAATTGACACCCCTAAGTGCATGTATGCATGACTTGAGTATATATAGTACCCAGCCATCTAACTAAACTTTATATTAACCAAATTACACACAAAATCATGAATTCGTCTCAACATAACTATGACGACGACGACGACGATGAGCAACACTTGTCCTCGGCCCTTCTGTTGGTACAATCTCATGTCCTCCCAATGGTCTTCCAGGCAGCAACCCACCTCGACTTGTTCGAGATCATTGCAAGAGCAGGCCCCGGTGCCCTTCTCTCGGCTTCCAATATTGCTTCGCACATCCCTAACGTTAAGAACCCTAAGGCGCATGTCGCGCTAGATCGGATACTTGGTTACTTGGCTAGCCACTCTGTGCTTACCTGCTCCCTTAGTAAAGAAGGTGTTGGCGGCACTGATGGTGAAAGGCTGTACGGTTTGCAGCCGTTTTGTAAGTACTTGGTGCGCGATAGGGATGGACGGTCCTTGGCTCCCGGCACCGTCATGGTTAAGCCCATATTAAATTCTGGGTACGTATGCTTCTCTATAATTGATTATTTTATACCACAATCTAATCTATAAATTATTACAAAAGTCTAAAAGTATTCTCTTAATGATGTTTTGGTGTGGTTAAAAAACAATACAAATCAAACGAGATCATGGATATATATATATATATATATATATATATATATATATCGACCATCGATGAGCACTTGCGTTGCACGTGAAGGAGATATTAGATGTTTTTCTTAAAGTATTGTGTTGGAATAGTAGATAATCTTAGTTGGTGAAAAATTAAAAACATTAATGAAGATGAAAGAACCATGAAGGAACCGTGAGGAGAAAGAAGGGAAGAGAGAACCGAGTGGAAGAGAGAAACTTGGAGGAGAGAGAAAAAAAAATCCTCTAAATCCCACTTTATTAGGAAAACACGCATATTAATTTGGACTTATCAATTAAATTACTAATTTATCCTTAATTTTAATTATTTGTATCAATTCACAGGGTCATTGTTGGGACTTTTAACCAAAAAGCTTCACGGTTAATCGTTTTGAGATTGTTATTATAATAGTATATATATATATATATATATATATATATATATATATACTAGTTTCAAGACGTGCTACGCACGATTGACCCGCTCGCTTCGCTCGCGGGAATTAATTTATAAGAATTTATTAATAAAACTCAAAATTTTAATTAAAATTTAAAAATTAGAAATACAAGTACGTTTTTTTAGCTTATCAATATTCTCTTATGTGATTGATATAAAATGTTAATGAAAAAACAAGCTAGTCATGATAAGACATTACTTCCTCAAAAAAAAAAAAAGGAAACAAGGAAAGAAAAAAAACACAAGTGGTTTGACCCATCAATTTGTGAACACTTGCTTGTGGAGATTTTGTAGAATTGTACATAAAGTTTAATCTTTACCTCAAACTCTATAGATAGAAAGGATAACTTTGAAATTATGAATGTAAATAATTGAATTAGTTGGGATTAAAGCTTTAAACACATTTTTTTCACATGATTAATCAAAAATTTTTCTCATTAAAATTTCTTATGGGTTTTGAATTTGTTCCCTCCCCAACACCTTTTTCAAAGCACTTTATTCTTTTCCCTCTCAGATTCTCTCTTCTTCACTATTTATATATATACATATATATATCATTGGGAGAACTCTAGATGAGTACGTTGCATATATACCATTGGGAAAACTCTGAGTTTACAATTTGTGATATTTAGTTGTTTTTTTATATATAGTTGTTTTTATATATATGATAGATATATATGGACAAATAAGTAAATTTCATTACCACTCAAAAATTTGTGATTCGTGCTTTTATATATATGATAGATATAAAATTCAAAATTCAAAATTGTAATTAAAATTTAAAAATTAGAAATATAAGTACATTTTTTAGTTTATCAATATTCTATAATGTGATTGAGATAAAATGTGAATGAAAAAATAAGCTAATCATGCTAGGACATTACTTCCTCAAAGTATTAGATTGATGAGAATGAGTTAATGATTGATTTGGAGATAAAGAAAAAAAAAACGTGTAGTGGATTGATAAGGAGTTAGAGTTTTATTTGGATACAAAAGAAAAGGTTGATTTGGAGATAAAAAAAAGTATGGGCAAATAGGTAAATTTCATTACCACTCAAAAACTTGTGATTCTAGTTTCAAGACGTGCTACGCACGATTCCCCCGTTCGCTTCGTTCGCGGGAATCAATTTCTAAGAATTCATTAACAAAATCTAAAAATGTAATTAAAATTTAAAAATTAGAAATACAAATACATTTTTTAGCTTATCAATATTCTCTACCGTGATTGAGATAAGATGTGAATGGAAAAACAAACTAATCATGCTAGAACATTACTTCCTCAAAAAAAAGTGTATTAGAATGATGAGAATGAGTTCATGATTGATTTAGAGATTAAAAAAATAAAATAAAATGTGTAGTGGATTGATAAGGAGTTAGAGTTTGATTTGGATGCAAAAGAAAATGTTGATTTTGAAATAAAAAAAAAAGTATGAGCAAATAGGTAAATTTCATTACCACTCAAAAATTTGTGATTCGTGCTTTTATATATATGATAGATATATAAAGAAGGAGATAAGATTGAAAAGAGAAAAACAAAAGAGAGAAGAGAGAGAGAAAAAACGACAGAGAGGAGGAAAGAAGGAGGTCGGGAAGAAAGACGACCGGGAAGGAGAGCAGCGGCGGGTCAGCCACAGGCGACGGTAGGGTGGCTGCATGGCTCGACGGCGATCGGACGGCGGCCAGGCCAGGGTGGCTGTGCGGCAGCGCGAAGGTTGCGGACGGCCAGCGTGGAGGTTGGCAGCGGCAGAGATCGGACCAGCGGCTCGGTGGCGGTGTAGCGAGAGCTGATGGCGGGCGACGAGGACGCCGGCGAGGGGCTGGACGGCAGGCAGCGGCGAGGCTCCAGTGACGCCGGCAGTGGGGTCGCTCGGCAGCGCGGACGGCACGGAGGGTCGGACGAGCGGGCCGGATCGGCAGCAAAGGCGCGCGAGCGCGGCGCCAGCAGGCGGCGACGCCGGTGAGCGGCCGACGGCAGCGCCAGCGAAGCAGTGGCAGCGACGCGGTAGTGGCGGCGACACGGCGAACGGCGTGGCAGCGCGTTATCGACCGGTCGGATGAACGATTTCGACGAAATCGCGACGACGCGATGGAGGTGAGATTTATTCACCTTATTTCGTTGTGATTTGTATGGTTTGAAGTAAATTAGCCCTCAAATGTTTAAATGGACACCAGGGACTTAGGAGTCGGATGTCTGGTGCGCAAATCGAGATGCGAGTGAGACATTTTAAGATTCGCGATTTCTCGAGGTAAGTAAACCAGTTAGGGCCTTATACGGTATTTCATGTCTCTCCATTGTTTGTTGTTTACTGTTTTGTGATAGCTTTATTGTTGTTCACCGTGATGATAGCTATCTGTGGAAATGTTGTCGATTTAGTGAGTCCATTGGCAAGTGAGTCATGGTTACTGTTTATCTGCGATATGAGAGGGTTAAGGCTGGAAGGTAGGGGCCTCGTCCTAAATTCGATGTCTTTCATGGTCGTCCGTCGATATTATCCGGGTCCATGGATGGTTCATAGTCGTCCCGGGCTAGGGCTGGGAAGCAAGGGTCTCGTCCTAGATTCGGGTCTATGGATGTCTCATAGTCACATGGGTTAGGACTGGGAGGCTCCTAAACCCGAGTCTGCTAGGCTTGTACCGCGAGTCAACGAATTTTAGTTGGGACTCCTTGTTATTGGGCAGCACTCATCGATGGATTGTTTACAGTCTTGTATATTCATGCGTTCTTGATTTCTTTCGTTCTATTTGCATGAATTTGATTGCTTGGTTATCGTGAACTGTTGTTTTGGATATTGTGAAATGTTGTGTATATGTCCTACTGGATTTACTCTGGGCTCGTCATTCTTATGTGTGACTGAATGCAGAGCCGCGAACGAGTAGCAGAGGGAAGGCTTAATAGCTAGGTGGATTTTGTATATTATGTATTTACTCTCCTCTGATGATATTTACTGGGTTCCACAATTAGGTTGCCTAACTTTCTATATTATGGTTGAGTTATTTAATGTATAGTTGCTTCCGCTAAATTGTAAAACTCGAAAAATATTAATAACTCAACTCAACAAAATTGTGAATTTACGTATAATGATGGATTTGAAGGCTGACTAGGCTCTCGTTGACCTTGCGGGACTGGCTCGGGGGTCCACGTGGGCTTAGGCCGGGCGGGGCCCAATTTGTGGAAAATTGGGGCCGTCACAATTATTACTTAGCCTTGAGTCAGTTTCATATTTGGTAACTCAAGTATCTATTTGCATGATGTTTCTTTCAGCATAGTTGCTATTTAAATTATGCCATTTGATACTTGTTGCCCGTTTGGGAATGTGGATCAATGTCTCTCAGTATTACTTAAATAATTTCATGTACTCACCGTCTAGTTTGTGATGGTGGGTGCAGATCAGTCGAGTAGCAGACCAGGCAAAGAGAAGATTGGTGACTATCTCTGAGCCAGTGAAGGACTGCTACGACATACTTTTGTACATTTTGCATTCTTTTGTATTACATTTTCTATATACGTGATATTTTTACTTTTGGGTTGAGTGATATGAACATCTTATTAGACACATGTTATATATATCACCACTTTTGTTTATATATACATGTGATCACTATTTCTTAGTTTTTCCACAATAGATTAGGCTTTATAGTGTAATGTCCACCAGTAACTTAAGAAGACTTCTGTTGAATAATTTGTTAAATAGAAAATTTTAAATTAACTCTGATTTATAGACAACCATAGGTTAGTTAGTTGAACTAGCTAGTTAACTGTAGGTGGTATCATAAGTGGTTGGTGGCCAGATGTTTAAATAAGGCTGACTAGTTCCTTGTTAGGTCCTATATGAGAGATTAGGGCTTAATTAAGGGATTAGGCTGACGGTGCCATTATTTGGAGAAGGGGTCATCACAATAGGGTCCCTACAAATCTGTATGTATCAAGTCTAGAACAGAATTACTACATTTAGTCGACAAAGCAAATGGTAATGCATGATGCTTGCCAAGATGACAAATAGAACAAAATTCAGACTGAGTAGATGGTAGCTGAATATTCACTTTCAAAATTCGCTGAAGTGTTTGTAATGCTGGATGTCCCAATCTTCTATGCCATGTAGAATGTTATGACTGATGAGAAGTAAGAAATGGCGCTGGACACTTTTGCGAAACCAAGTCCTTATTATTGAACTGGTATAAGCCATTCTTTAGTATACCTTGAAGAATAATCTATTTAGTTATTGAATCTTTCACCAAACAATATGAGTTAGTAAATTCAATAACCACATTATTATCCTTCGTGAGCTGAGATATACTGAGTAAGTTCTTCCTAATATTGGGTACAACCAATGTATCAAGAAATATTAATTTAAAATGAGCAAAGGGAATGTTAGCTGAACCAACATATTTAATAGGTAATGATTGACCATTGCCAACAACCAATGAGTCATTACCTAAATAAGGTGAACTCTGAGACACCTGAGAAGCATCAGGGGTAACATGGGAGGTGGCACCACTATTAACATATCATATTAAGTCTGTCACTGATTTATTTGATGGAAATAGTTAACCATTTTGGAATGAATTCCCAAACTAATTTTGTAAGTTGATAAAATGAGCACTGCATGAGCCATTAAAACCACCACGATGTGTTTGGGAATGATTAGCCAATCTATGTGGATTTGGACTAATGATTTGGTTGCCTTAATTAGTTGTAGTTTGTCCTTATGCTCCCATGTAATTCATGTCCGCTCGATAATAGCATACAACAGCAGTATGTCCAACTCTACCGCATATCTGACACTGTGGTATATTGTTATTAAGAAATCTGGAACCTCCTCTGCATCCTGCTCTGACTCTCCTTCTATTTCCATTATTGAAATTGCTGCCACTATTTCCATGTTAATGCTTAACATTTTTACTGTTCCAGTTCTTATTTCGTCCATGTTTAACCTCCACTGAACTAATTTGATTGGATGTGTTCATATTCAAAGAATTTATGCCATTCATGGCTTGAATCTGATTCAGTTTGGCTTCAAAACTTAACAATGAAATTTGAACTTCAGGCCAAAATAAATCTCTCATTTCTTCCATAATAAGTGAGCAGAAGATCGAGTTTCTTGCAACTTGATTTATAATATTTGGTTCAATTGCACGAAGCTGCAAAAAGCAGCCAACTATATAATATTCTATCTTTTGAATACCTGTTTTGATATGCAACACTAATCTCTCCTTTATCATTCAACATTGGAGGACATTTAATAGTACCAAACAAGATTCCATCAAAACCAATTCCTTGAATAGCAAGAACTAACACTGACTTCCATGACAAGAAATTGTTTTCTCCTAGTTTAATGGAAACTATTTGGTTTAGAGAATTACCAAATGGAGAGATTACTGGACTAGTAACCACTGGAAGTTAATTAATCAAGGCTTCTCTCAATGAACCTTACAGCTCTGATACCATGTTAACACACATATCATAAACTAAGAACTTAAGAATTAAAATACTATCAAGGCTTCTCTCAATGAATCAGAGAGAGCTCAAGATCTGTATTTATAGAGAAAAGAGAGTAATTTCCATTTACATTTGTATGGATTAGATTACACTTCTGACAATATATAGTCTAACTGTCTAACTAACTCAATGATCAAAGCTGGAGTATATGATATAATACACCTTACAATCGCTACTCTCTAGTACACACTAACATACACATATAACTCAGTGGTTGATGCTTACACGTTACATATACTAAATGCATGTATAAAAGACATTGATGTGTGACATGTTCCTTTTCTGTATATGATTTCGCAAACAATGCATATATTACTTACATAAAAGGGGGACTTTTACAAAATATTTAATTATGTAGTTTTTTTAAGAAAAATAAAATTTCATTAATCATTAATGGTTGGATACAAAACCAAATGTAGAATTAAAAGTATAGCATTGACTCATTAATCTTATTTGTTCAAAAGAACTGTCATTAATTTAAGTGTGAATATGATTGTGAAATTGAAATAGTTTGACACTCAAAGACGGCATCTACAACATCTGGAACACATGACAATATTACATAAACACCACTAGAACCACGTAACGACGAATAACAAAATTTATAATAAGGGAAGAAAAACTTAGGACTTATAACAAGGGAAAACAAAATCAAAATCTCAACTAGGGAGACAAACTAACTATGAAATGAAAGTAAAGAAAAGACCAACCCATCCGACGTAGAATCCTTGAGGAAGATATATCGCAAAAATGATGAAATCAATCTTAAAAAAAATATGACTAGATTTGCAGCTTATTGATGAATATAATGCAAAAATGCGTTATTTGAATCACTGCCAATCGAAAAGGACCATTGGTTTGAAATCAAAAATCACGAGGGAGCATCAAGAAAGAAAATTTTAGGGTTTTTAGAATAAAGGAAGATAATTAATAAAACATGCTTACCTACCAAAAATAATGTTTAGTAGTATGTAAAAAATTTATTTTCTCTGAACCAATAATCTACTAATTAAATTTTAAATTTTAAAAAATTTACTAATTAATAAAACATGCTTATATACTAGCAAATTTGCTAGTGATGCATCTCACCAAGTAAATCGATCGGATAAATAGAATGAACGTTTGATCTTAGTACTGTATCGATGATGATCAAATAAACATATCAAAAGAGTTTTTAGTTAATTATACTAGTAATTAATTTGATATTGGTGTGCGCCATTATGGGAATCATTACTAATACTAGCTACTTTGAAAAATGAGTTGAAGACTTTTGTCCCAAAAGTTCCTTTATCAATGAATTGACTTGTTACTAATCGCCACCTCTAGCTACTTTTGATTTTATCTCTCCAATAAATAGCTAGCTAGCCAGCTAGCTAGTATATAAGTACTATATATAATGGGCGCCGTATATTGCACATTGTAAGCCAATAATCGATGTTAATGTTGTGAAGTGTGGATGACCATGCGCATGCACACCAATATATTATGTAGTCATGTAATTTGTATTGTTATTTTTAATGTATACCAATTCTTAATGTATTATTAAATTATTTGTAAAATGTTGTATGAAATAGGGTGTATATGTTAATTGTCCCACATTGTTAAAGCACATTTGTCATCATACCAAATGACCTATATAAAGGTGCTAACCTCATTGTAAGAGCACACCAAGTTCAATGAAAACTTTTCATTCCAACTATTTCATTTATTCTCTTCTCCTTTGTAATAGTAGTTTGTAATAGTAGAATTTTTAATTTTCTATTTCCTTCTCTAGTTCTTAGCAAGTTTCAATTCAATTTACAACAGTTAAAACTTTGTTGAGTGGAAATCTTTGTTGTTCAAGTTTTTTTTTTTTTTTTTTTTTGAAAACTATTCACATATATTATAATTTTTATAATAAAAAACATATTATAATTGGATAACTTATTAGATGTGTGATAAAACTTTTAAAGATAAAATAAATAATATGAAATTCAAGAATGACACTAATTAATAAATACAATAATTAGAGAAAGACGGTTGCAATTATTCGATCGCTTATAAAAACAACTCGCAAATGCCTCAAAAAATTTGATATAAATTAAAAAAAATTGATGAAGTAAAAGTATATTAAAAATTAACTTGAAACACATTAATTAAAAAATTTTTGAATGATTTGAAATGTTACCATCGATTACATCAAATCGAGCTGAATGAAACACTTTAATCTGTATATATATGATTGGGCAATAAATGAAGTCATTTTTGGATGAATTTGTTTTAGCGTTACGGAACCACAGAGTGGTCAGTGGCGAGTGGAGTGGTGAATAATGACCATTGCGATGCCGTGGCCCACTACCACCTGAAAAACAAAGGGAAAGTCATCCACGCACGCATACATAATTACATACACACATCCATACATGCATACATTTTCTTGCTTCGGCTGCTCTCAATAGAGAGAGGCATGTATCAGAAATAGGGTGCACACAAGAGAAGAGAAGAGAAGAGAAGAGAAGACACTAGTGAATGAGAAATGGGTGGTAATTTGGGTATATGTGTCTGCTTAATTGCTCTAATCATCATCAACATCGCTCAAATAACACCTTCTCTGGCTTCCAAGGTACCACCCTACACCATTTCTCCATTTCTCTATTTCTCCATTTCCTACGTTTCTTAACTTGTTTTAATTTCCATTTCAGGCCTACATTGTTTACATGGGCAGCCCAGCACCAGAAGCAGCAGCAGCAGCAGCAGCAGCAGCAGCAGATCCTAGCGCCTTCGACCCCCTACTCATGCTCGCTACCCTCCACGGTGGAAGCTTAGAGCTGGCCCAAGCCTCTCACCTCTACACCTATCGCCACTCTTTTAGAGGGTTCGCGGCCAAGCTCACCCTCCACCAAGCCTCCCAAATCTCAAGTCAGTATATATATATATACTTTCCTACCCTTAATTAATAATTCGTCCAATCTAAGGCCTAATGGTAAGGGCGAAGGCGTGACTGTGCAGTGTAGGTTAGAAGCACCGTCTCGAGTTGGGCCTTAATTAATAATTCATCCAGTCCCAGACCCTAGTGGTTAGGGCAAAGGCGGGATTATGTGTAGTGTAGGTTAGGAGCACGGTCTCGAGTTGAATTTCTTACGACAACTAAATGTCGGGCTACTGGTGGTATTTTTTCGCAATCTCATAGCGATGGAACTAATTACACAAATGTATCAATATTCATATACATGCTTGCATTGCAGGGATGCCCGGCGTAATCTCAGTCTTCCCCAACACCAGAAGAAGTCTCCACACCACTCATTCCTGGGATTTCATGGGCCTCTTCCCCGACGAATCCATGGAAATCCCTGGATTCTCCACCACCAACCAACATAATGTCATCATCGGTTTCATTGACACAGGTACCTACCTGCAATGTTATTCCTTATCTGCTTAATTCCCTCATTCTCCCATCATTTACTTATGCTTCTAGTTGGGGATGTGTGAATCGAAATATAGTCCTACATCGATTAAGTGAAACTTTATAAACAAGTATATAAATGTGGATGTCTCCCCAATTAGTACCGCACTTGTGTGCAGGGGGACTGAACATGAAATTGACACTTATTTTGCATTGCATTGGCATTGGCATTTATCTTCTTACATTATTCCTTTCCATTCAATGTTATTCTGAATTGACTGTAGCTAGTTTTAACTACATTTTTAAGTATGATCACTTGTGTAGGAATATGGCCGGAGTCCCCAAGTTTTAGTGATCTCAATTTGCCCCCCGTGCCGTCTACATGGAAAGGAGAATGCCAAGAAGGAGAAGCATTCAATGCTTCATCCTGCAACAGGTTCTTTTCATATCTTCAAACCCAACAACAATTTGCCTTCCTTTCTTATTCACAATTTTCAGATCAAACAAATTAAGAAAATATGTCTTTGATTACGTACCTTTGCATATTTCGTCGTGCAGGAAAGTTATTGGTGCAAGGTACTATCTTAGTGGGTTTGAAGCCGAAGAGGGTTACACCAAGATCAATAATTTCAGGTCTCCAAGAGACAGCAGCGGCCACGGCTGCCACACATCCTCAATAGCTGCGGGTAGGTACGTCAAAAATATGAATTTTAATGGATTGGCTGCTGGAGGAGCTAGAGGAGGAGCACCATTGGCTAGGATTGTAGCATACAAGACTTGCTGGGACTCAGGCTGCTATGATGTAGACATACTTGCAGCATTTGATGACGCAATCAAAGATGGCATCGATATCTTGTCTATATCATTAGGACCCGACGCTCCTCAGGGGGACTACTTTAAGGATGCAATCTCAATTGGTTCCTTCCATGCTGTATCCCATGGAATTGTTGTGGTTTCTTCTGTAGGAAACGAACGTAATGAAGGTTCCGCGACTAATGTGGCACCATGGATTATCACAGTCTCTGCTAGTTCAACAGATAGGGATTTTTGTTCTGAGATCATACTCGGGGAGCGGACTACATATACGGTACTACTGCTTGTTCATTATTGATTTTCAGACAATTAATTTTATTAACTAGTACAATATGACCAATTCACTATCAATTGCACTAAATCGAGCACAATGGAAGAGTTTGATCCATGTAGCCGACCCAACTAATTTGGGATTGTTGTTGTTGTTGTTGTTGTTGTTGTTGTTGTTGTTGTATTATGACCAATTAATGTTCTATGGATAGGGTGAAAGCCTCACAAAAAGGGAGATAAATGCCTCTACAAGAATAATATCAGCTTCCGAAGCTTTTTCGGGATACTTCACGCCTTATCAGTCAAGGTTGAGAGACAAGTTAAGATGCATTTAAGTACAATACTGAATCACTGATGAAGGGAATTCTAAGTCTGTTTTTCCTGTTTGATATGGTAGCTACTGTCTGGAGAGCTCACTGGATAACACCAAGGCTAGTGGAAAGGTGTTGGTCTGTCGGCATGCTGAGAGTTCTTTCGAATCAAAGCTGGCAAAGAGTGTAGTTGTGAAAAAAGCTGGTGGAGTGGGGATGATTCTCATTGACGAAGAAGACCAAGATGTTGCTATTCCATTTGTGATTCCTGCTGCTATTGTCGGAATGCATATAGGGGACAGAATTTTATCATATGTTAACAGTTCACGGTCAACTTCTCACTAACTGGTATGACTACTTGATCGGAGCTTCAGTGATTTGTGTTTCACTTACATAGGTTTCTTTATCCTTTCCAGAAAACCAACTGCACGCATCTTAAGTTCAAAGACTGTATTAGGATCCCGGCCAGCTCCTCGAGTTGCTTCATTTTCTTCAAGAGGTCCGAATGCTCTAACCCCTGAAATTTTGAAGGTAAAACCATCACAACATGGAGTTGGCAATCTTATTGTCCTCATTTACGCAGTGGGATTTTATATTCCATATTGATTTATATATTTTTGCAGCCTGACATTACTGCTCCAGGATTGAATATCCTAGCAGCCTGGTCTCCTGCAAATGGAAATATGCATTTCAACATTCTTTCAGGAACTTCCATGGCTTGCCCTCATGCAACAGGCATTGTCGCCTTGATCAAGGCTGTACATCCTTCTTGGTCTCCTTCTGCAATCAAATCCGCAATCATGACCACAGGTAATTTGCCAAACTCGAACTATTTCTTTCCTTCAGACTCGGTTAATAATTCTAAATGTGGTGATATCGACAACCTAGTTGAATCAAATATTAAGATTTTATCTTGGTAATTGGTCCTGATGAGAAGTTGCATGTTCTTTTCACGGTGGATGCTTCTTTATATCAAGGTTGTGGAACTTTTTCACAATAGACTTTGATGAAAGGGATTACTTCCTGAATGTACCAAGAGAATAGATAGTATAACTAAGTTAATTTCTTGAGTTTGTGTGATCATGGCTTTAACTCTTTTGGCCAAAGTTACACAAAAACAAAAGCTAGTGAAGGGTTATTAATTTTAGAAGATCCCATTTGTAAAGCCATTTTAGCGCCTCCGTAGGATGATTATGAGATTATAATATTTTGAAGCTTAAGGCTTAAGCTATGTCATTAATCCAGTTTGTTGAGAATCTCATACTGCCGAGATTTATTGCAGCGATGGTGTTGGATAAGAAGTGGAAACGCATCACAGTTGACCCTACAGGAAGAAGGGGGAATCCATTTGATTTTGGTGCAGGCTTCCTGAATCCAATTAGAGTCCTCAACCCTGGTCTCATCTATGATGCACAGCCTGAAGATTACAAAGCTTTCCTATGTTCGGTTGGCTATGATGAGAAATCACTGCATTTGGTTACAGGTGACAACAGCACATGTTATAAGAAAATTTACCGGTCTGCAACGGATCTTAACTACCCTTCTATCTCAGTGCCTAATCTTAGAGATAGCTACTCTGTGACACGAACATTGACAAATGTCGGACAACCAAGAAGTATATATAAGGCATATTGGTCTTCTCCTGCGGGGATTAATGTTACAGTCTCTCCAAAGATGCTAGTCTTCAATAACTATGGAGAGAAGGTTAATTTCACTTTAACCTTCAAGGTTATTGCTCCATCAAAGGGGTACTTATTCGGGTCGTTGACATGGAGGAGAGGAAAGTTAAGGGTAAGTAGCCCCCTGGTCGTGCGGGTGGTGTCATCTGATTCAGGGTTGCTGAGGTAGATCACAAAACAGTGTAGCTGTCATTGATTCCTAGCCAATGTCCCTCACAATATATTTGAGCTCTACTTGTCCTATGGAGAACATGAACATGCAGGAAAGGGGACGCACACGTAGAAAGGTATATATGGGTCGCGCCTACATGCATATCTTTTTTATTTGATTTGCTCGTTCTCAGTATGAATTATATTAGATCTGTACATTAGGTTTAGATCGAAGGGAATCAAAATGGTCATTGATCTTAACCATATTGGCCTTCTATAGCAATGGTTTGTTTGAGCCACTCATTGGATTTATTCAATTTCTTTCACCACCTTCTTATATAGCATTGAATCTAGTATCACTTGGAAAAATGCTAACTGTTCTTTTTTTTTTGGTGTGAAACATGGCCACCTAATAGAACAGTTTGGTCAATGGCCCCTAGCTCTGCAGATGAAGATATGTATATACATGTTGGTGTCTGAACCGATTCTATGAGTGGTCAGAAGTGATCTTGCAGACTTGGTGGGTACTTTAATTTAGCGATCGAATTTTCGTTGAGGTGCTTGTGCAATAGTATAGAAGAAAGTGATAGGATAAAAAATGCACACTGAAAGTCTGAAACCTGCAGAATATAGCAAGAAAGAAAATGTTAAAGTAGCAAGTACCAAAGAAACTAAAAAGTAGTATACAAGAGTTGAACGGCATGACTCTTGGCAAGAGGCGTTGTCTTTGGGTCTATTAGACCTCTTCTAATATCCGGACCAGTGGGCTTGGGTGTTGTTTTAATTTTTATTTTTTATTTTTTTATTTTAACATTTGTACTATTTATCCGTTTTACTTTTGCTACTTTGGTACTTTCTTACCATTGGAGTTTTTTTCTTTTTTTTTTGAAACTTGTCTGATGGACAATTTTTTTTATGAGAATAAAAAAAATCTATTAATTTCACACAAACTATAAATAACCAACACACATTACTAATTTCTTCACTTCTCCATCAATACTCTCATACCTCTACTACATACACTCCCATTTTCATAGTTTTTGTGTGTTCTTTGTTTTACATTTTTTTTTTTTTTTTTTTTTTTTTTTTTGGAATATGGATGATAATCATAATCATTCATCTTTTCAAACTCCTCCAAATTCTCAAAACTCCTAACGCTTTTAAAATTTTCAAAAAAAATTTCACCTAATGTAAAATTATCAAATTCTCCAACTCACTCAAAACCCACAATATTTTCAAAATCCCCCAAATCTTTATTATTTGCAAAATTCTCAACATTTGTACAATATGCCAAACTTTCAAAATCCTAATTTGTTCCCATCAAACATGCATAACATCTCATTTCCTATATTTGTGTAATTGAATAAATAAATGTAATAAGTTATGTAAAACTAATTGTTTAGAAAATAATGTAGAAAATGTTAATTGACTTTTAATAAGTATTTTTAATTTTAAAGTAGAATGTGTGATTTGATTGTGGGTCTCATTTGAGTCTAAAGAGAGTATAAAGTATTGTGGAGAAAAAGTAGAGATAAGAGAGAGAAAAGTGTGAGTATAATAAATTGATGATGTGTCATGTTATTAGTCCCTTTTGGGGTACAAGCATCGTCAGAGTGAGTATAATAAATTGATGATGTGTCATATTATTAGTCCCTTTTGGGGTACAAGCATTGTAGATGCCTTTAGTAATTGGTGTACGGCATTATCATACGTAGGGTATTTGCAACGCTTGTACCCAAAAGAGAGATATTAACATGCAACATCATCAATTTATGAAACTCACTCTTTTCTCTCTCTCCTATTTCTACTCTTTTCTACAATAGTTAGATTCTCTTTAAACTCAAATGGGACTTACAATCACATCGATCACACCTTCTACTTTAAATTTTAAAATATTTATTAAAAGTCACATCAACATTTTATATATTATTTTCTAAACAATTAGTTTTACATAACTTTACATTAATTTATTCAATTACACAAATAAAACTAAATGTACAATTATTTTATTTAATATCTTTTATATATAAAATAAATAAATTAATAAGAACATGATTAATTAAAGAAGCTAAAAATTTATTCATTGATGAAAATTGAGATTAGTTAATTCAAATAACAGAACAATAGAAATTGACAACATACTTAAACACCTAATGCTAAAAGAATTAGAAAATTCATTACTACATAGAAAATAATTCAAAAATATTAAATATAATATTAATTATCGTCTTCGATCCCTTCAAAGTGGTTCCAAATATGTTCAATCAAATTTGCTTGAAGATGTTGATATGATGCACTTTTCGATCATGTAGTTCTGGATGCATTTGAATATATTGTTCAAAATCTTCAATAGCTCCTTGATTAGCAACAACTGAAGTTTATCCTTCATCGTCATTTCGATTTTCAATCGCATTACCTTCATCATCAACAATCATATAGTATAATATTATGCATGCGTGCATATATTATAGCTTTGATATTTGATATGTACCATGAATGCGCTGGGCGCATATAATTCCCCATCGAGATTGAGGCACACCAAATGCTCATTCCACGTCCTTCCTCGCGGCCTCTTGAATTCGTTTGAATTTAATCCTTTTTTGGTCTTCTAGATGGGTGAGTCTTTTCACGAATGTTGTCCACTCTGGTATATGTCATCAACGAGATAATATCATTTTGTGTATGTTGTGTCATTGACTATGAACTAAATCTCTAGAGCATTTTCTTGCAAGACGTCATTAAATAAAGGAGATTAATTTTCAACACATTAATATCATTGTTAGACCTTATTACACCGAAAAATGCATGCCATATCCATAAGTTGACTGGAGCAATAACTTCCAACATAATTATAAGAACCCCTTGATCGACTCAAGTGAATTGCCCTTCCATGCCGCCAGATAATTTTTCCATTCTCAATGCATGCAATCTATGCTTCTAAGCATGTCGGAGATGCCATGACGTTCAGAATGCACTTCATATAAATGTCGAATATCTTCGTTGTTTGGTTTTCTTAAATACTTAGGAGCATAGAATTCAACAACATTTATACAAAACTCACTTAATCAATTAATTGCAATATGCTCACCAATCTTTACGTATTTGTCATATTGATTAGCTGGTATTCCATATGCTAACTTTGTATGGCAACTGTGCATTTCTGAATTGGAGAAAGTCCTCGTTTCTCAATTGCATCATTTCTCAATTGAAAATATTTTGAATGATTTCCAAAAGCCTCAACAATTTGCAGGAACAATGTCTTCCTCATATGAAATCTTTGACGAAATATATATATAATCTGGATAAACTGGTTCGTTGATAAGTGTATAATTAGACATAATAATATATAGTGATTAGTATTATTTTGAACCATAAATCTCTATTTAGTGGTAACAATATGTTATTTGTGTGGTTTATAGGTGTTAGGATTCAAAATGAAGAATGGTGCAAATATTAGAATAATCGTTCATGGTGATCAAAGGAGAGTGGAAAACATAATTCTAGGCCTTGACTCAAGCCGTATATCTAGTCCATGGCATGGATTATAAGCTTCATAGCCTCATTTTCATGTTTGGTACCAAGAAAAGTGATCTAGGCCATAGCTCAGGTCGTATTTCTAGGTCGTGGCTCGTATTTCACGAATTTCAAGCCATAGCCTCACTTATGGCCTTACCCGTGACTTGACCGTGGCCCGAAATCGGAAACCCACTTTTTAGAAAGAACTTTTAGGAACTTCGTCCGAGAATAGATTTTTTAGGTTTTATACAAATGGTAACTCTGGAAATCATTATTCCCAACCTTTGGATATGAAAGAACGTCAAGAATTTGAGGTTTTTCATCATCATGTCCAGTTAATCTCATCAATCTAGATTAGAGGTAGATCAAACAAATCTTTTGGCATCTAACCTAACTATGTGAGATATAATTTAATTTAATTTAATTGTTTTTCATTAGTGATTTATTCTCTTTATTATTGATTGATTGATCGATTAAGGTTAAACTTAGATTTAAACCTTAATTATATTGCTAATGAGTCGTACGCATCCGTCCTTATGCAATAAGACCACATAAGCGGCAATTGATCATACCAATTGATTCACTCCTTTTGGGACCAATTAAATTCCTTAGGGATATAGGCTAAATCGGACACACTAGTGACTCGGTTGTCTAGGTGTAGTGCCATCACCAAAACCATTGTGGTCATCGTGTTAAACCTAATTCACTTGAGTATAGGTTTATATGTTTGCCTAAAGAAGTAGTCATTGTTGTATCTTGAGTATCGAGATTAGGAAGTGCGATGACCCGCATATATGTTATCGGGTCTATAATTAATCTAGAATACCTTTGAATTACATGTTTTATATAGATCAACGACCATATGATTGATTATGCAAATTGAGGAAGTTTATGATGTCGAGGGTTTAAGTTACTCTTCTTGATTAATTTCTTTACCAAAACATTTTCATTCCTTATTTTTAGTGAACTCTTGACAATAACTTTTCAAATCCCCTTGATTTACTTTCTTGTTCGTTAGCTTAAGTTAGAAACCTTGGTCTTCGTGGATCAACCCAGTGGTTGTCATTGTTGTAGTTCTTATGGTAATTAGTAATCTAATCGAGATTATATATTTTGACGCATTCGACATGCATCAAATATTGGCTCTCCTTTTTGGTTCGGGTTTTTCTTTTTTCCTTTCTTGTGATCATCTTAATGCCCAAAAGTCTTCATAGATCGAAGTCTGCTGAATCTTTACTATTTTTTGACCCGGATATTGAAAAAATTTGTCGTCAGAACTCGAAAGAAATAAGGAAGAGGAAACAATCCTCAAAAGTTCAATTGAGCGACGAAGAATCCTCTCCAATGGTTTACCAAGATGGAAACCCACCACTTGAGGGCATGAGGAACACCAAGTTATTCCTCCCGAACAGTCTGAAGCACATGCTGCGCCAGATGCACTAGTGGCGGCGCAAAAGCCTGTAGTACCTTAATATGTAACGACCATAAAAATATTTTATATTTGTTTGGTGAGGTGTACTATCTATGTATATTCGTATTTCGTGATGTTGAGATTTTATTGTCGATAGTGCGAGTGAAGTTCATCTCGAGATGCGTGCAAGCAACGTAATTGGGTAGGCTGAGATAATAATGAAATTTGGGTTAGGCAATGACTTAGGATCTAATTTAAAGTAGTGTGCCAAGGTGATTTAACTGGAAGAGATATGATGTAAGTGGGTGTTTGTTAAGTAAAATGGATGGGTCTATATATATGACACCTCATCACTTGACCCCTCAATCCAATGGCTCACACTCACCCACATTCATTTTTCTCTCTATCACTCAATCTCTCTTCCCACCCTTACCTCAAGTCACGTCACTCACTATCCCTATCTTTGTCAAGCATCTCCCCGACAACCCGACTCTCATCTCCACCCTCACGGGTGCTTTCGCCTCACCCACACTCCTCTCAGCATCAACTCAGCACTCGGCCTCCCTCTTGCACGACCACTTCTCACGACTTCCCCAACTCGGTTGCTCTTGACTCCAACAATGTGGTCTCCCTCGCCGGCGGATTCCCTTAACCGAGCTAGGTAGGAGTCGTGGTGACTTTGATGTTTGGTACGTGTTGTTGTCAAGTTAATAGAAAGGAACTTAAACCATGGGCATTTGTTTTCTTGATTGAAGAAAAAAAAAGGAGGTTTTGATAGGCTAATGAACCACATGGTAAGCAACAAGTAGCTGCCCATAAAGGGTAGCTACGCTGCCATTAACGGCCACAAAATTGCTGCCAACTGATGCTTGATTTTCCGATATAGGACTACAATCTATGCCATGCACCTTCTATGATTCATCTGTCTCCTTTGTATATAGTTTTGTGTTATATAGTCAAGTATGGTGTCTCGTATACAATCATCATCTTCCATGAAGGATCCATCATCACATTTAAGTCGAGAGATCATAAATTTGTTCCTCTTAGCTGAGAGCAATCGGTGAAAGAATTTTGTATTAACATCCCCTTTTTTGCGTCATTTAGATTTTAACTTTTGCTTCACCATCCTATTTTCCAACATCAACCCATTATCCAATTCTTTTTGTTTAGCTTGCCTTATTTCCTTTTTCTTTGAATCCCACTCATTTCTGACTTCCATATCATCAAGTTGCTTTTATCACTTCACAAATGGCTTGCTTTTCGGTTCAAATAGAACCAAATATGTCATTATTCCATTTTCTCAATTCCTCCTTTAATTTATGCAATTTTCCCATGAACTTAAAGGCTGCCCCTCCATCCCCTCCACTTCTACTTGAAAAATTGTTTGAAGTCATAAAGTTTCAACCACATATTTTCAAATATGAATGGAGTTAGTCCCCTTTGTATCGGCCCTGTTTCAAAAATAATAGGAAAATGATCTGATGTTGTGCGTATCCCAAGCCTGTACCTTGCATTATTAAATTGATCACCCCACTCATGAGTCACCATGAATTTATCTAGCCTCGCACAGATTGGTACTGCTCGACCATTTGACCATGTAAAATCGCCATTCAACAGAGGTAAATCAATTAGTTGCAGCTCTCTAATCAAACCATAAAATAAACCATAAAGCGCCCCTATTTATTCCCAAAATGCATTGCGGCCAATCAAAGTAAAAGATCCGTAAACACCCGAAAGCCACAAGTTTGTTCATCATCTTCTTTAACACTTCGCACATCCCACATTACTAGAATCCCTTCGCAGCGGCCAATAGATGGTAACAATACCCATTCTCTAAATCGATTCCCCCATATACTTGCAATGAATTCCTTATCCACCCTTATTTGTTTTATTTCTTGCAAAACCACAAATCTAAAGGTTGCACTGAGACAATGCATTTTTAATAGCCTGACGTTTCTCCACTCCTCCAGATCCTCTAATATTCTAGGAAATTATCTTCATGAGGGCGATGCACACCCCCTCTTATTTTGCCTTGCTCCATATCTAATTCCGAATACAAGCTTCTTCTTTTCACTTGTCAATTTCTTGGATATAATAAATGTATCTTCAATGTAGAGAAGAAAACTAGAGAGATTGCACACTTCAACTCGAGTGCGCACACCAATCGGTCACCAAGTCTAACTCACAAAGTCGACTTTCCAATGCTTGTATATCTTTTTACCAAAATCCTATTCCAACTCCAATTCTCTTTCCTATTTTCTCTCTCCAAGATTCTTATTCCAACTCCAATTCGTTGCATGTGTTGGACTTTCTATTTTTTGTGTGTGTGGGGCCCACACAAAAACCAACAATCTCCCCCTCCAACACATGGGGAGATCTCAATCATATTTGATGCTCAATAACAACTCAGCCCCACCAACTTGGTGTAGGACTGATGCTTCTCACGAGTCACCACCTTCGTCAACATATCAGTTAGATTCTTATCAACGAGAATCTGAACTTTCTGGAAGCTCTCCGGCTCCCCTTCTTCGGTAATCGTAACATAATTAGAACTGGGGTACCTAGTAGAAGGAAGCAACCCTCTCTCAGACCTTCTAAGTGAAGGTTCAACTAAAGTTTGTTGGTGGAGGAGTTTGCTCCCCTACTCAAAGCATCATCAACCGGTACGGCACATCAACCCCATGTTCTTCAAATGAGTCTCCCTCATGTGTGGCATCAGTAATGGAAGAAGACTCCAATCTAGAAACATCATCATCATCAACTATGATTTTCTTTGATGTCTTCAAATCTGCTATGGTCTCATATTCATGAAAGGCCACATCCCCTGGACTCGACAATCTTTTTCTTCTCTGGATCCCATAACCTATAACCAAACTCGCATCTCCAAATCCCAAGAGGATACACGGAACAGTTCTATCATCAAGTTTTTGTCTGCTCCTTAGGCACATGCATAAATGCCTTGCATCCAAACACCTTCAAGTGAGAGTAAGTAACATCTTTCCCGGACCAAACTCTCTCTGGAACATCAAACTCCAATGGTCACTACAAAAAAAAGCAAATCGAAACGGAATTTTCCGTTTCGATTTCTAAAAATCCGTCTCGATTGGATTGAGAACGAACAGAGACGAATGCGTTCGCCTCTCAAAACGTCGTCGCTGATTGGATCGAAACGGAAAATGGATTCCGTTTCGATTTAGAAACGGATCGAAACGGAATAAATTCCGTTTCGATTAGAAACGAATTTATTCCGTCTCTAATTCCGTTTCGATTAGAGACGGAATAAATTCCGTTTCGATTATTTCGTCTCGATCCGTTGCTAATCGAGAGACGGATCGAGACGAATTTGATCCGTTTCGATTCATATCTAAAAAAAAAAAAAATTAGAGACGGAAATAGCAACGGAATCCAAAGATTCCGTTGCTATTTCCGTCTCTAATTTTCATTTTTGTTTAGTTTTTAAAGTCTTACATATATAGGTCTCAATCCAAGCACATTTAACTGCCAATATATAATAAATTGACATTCATACATCGACAATATATATCAACAAATATTCAATTGAGAGAACAAAAATGTAAAAATCAAAAATTGAAAAAGATATATATCCAAAAAAATTGTATAGTATTACAAATGCTCCAGATTTCTAAGTATTCACAAAACCACCAATCCTATTGTTCAACAACCAAAAAAAAAAAAAAAACTTACAATCCTATAAATATGCACAAAAAGAATTATCAATCAAAAAGTCTTGAGATGTTCTTCAACACCACCCGCACATGACCAAGGGACATTTGAAACAACTTAATAATTGAATAGTTGAACTTAAATTTTTCAGGGACATAAGCATCATAGGAGATAGAGCTAAGGTAGAAGAGCAATGACTCACATCGAACTTATAGTGACGATCCCCGCACTCGACCATCAAAGTCTACAAACAAGCAAAAAGATTAACATTAATTCATTTGAGATTTAAGAATCCACAAACGATGATAAACACTTGCATATCTTGATTTAAGTAAATTAAATTCTTACCAATCCAAGTAGGAGGAAGATAACAATGTTTGTCATTTTCACTTTTATCTTCATTTTCTAAAAACATATAAGAAAACAAAAATATGCTACCTCATAGATAGACCAAAAAACTCATAAGACTATTTTCAATCAATCCACTTTCACAAGCTACAAAATTTATCATAAGCTCACTCATCTCATTTCAAACTGAGCTTTTTTAACGAGTATCAACTTGATGAGGAACTAGGATACCTTTTAAGTTGTGAAGTATGAACTTAATGAGTATCAAACTATTGATCACACCAAAAAAAATGATATGGACTTGTTATTGCCTAAATTTAAAGAAGACATATCCTTATTCAAACAACAATGCAAATTATAGATCATATTCAAGTAAAATTTATGCATTAAACCACTTAATCGAATATTTCAACAGAAAGAGTCAATTAAGTGCAAGAATAGAATATGAAAAATCGTAATAGTAAGAATAAATTAATTATTATCAAATCCACCTTGTTGAGACAAGGTGGCAATGCCGAGGCAAAACAAGTTAAATACTAAAATATGCATGTACATACTAGTTCCATTTTATGTGAAATGTTACTTATCATTAAACACTCCAATACATCATAGTAAAGTTTTTAGCACTTACCTATATCTTGGTACAACACTCGTGTTCCAGATTTGGAGTGCATCTATGGAGTGCATGTTCCATTAAATAAGAAGTCATAGATCTTCTTAGAGATTTATGAGATTGAGAGATACAAAGTTCATCTAGTGGCTAGATTTTAATTACTAAACTTAAAAATGGCTTTTATTCTCTAAAGGCATTAAGAGAAGAAAGAAATTACAACAAGATTTGTTCGAGATTTTGTGATTTGGAGCTAGAAGAACTTGTGAACGAAGAGAAGGAAGCTGAAGTGTCAAGTGATTCAAAGCCTAGGTAGCAAGCTTTCTTTCATTTCATACTCAAATATGGGTGTCTATGCTTCATGTATGTGCTGAAATCTTAGGGCTTTTGTTTCTTACTCTTTGGGAAGACTTTGGTCTAATTATAATTGTTACAAAGCTCTTAAAGGACCCAATTGATGGTGTCAAGAACTGGTCAAGAAACATAAGCTAGCTTGTACAAGTATGAGTGGTACGACAACCGACATTCGAGAGCGTAACACAACTTAGAAATGAAAGGAAAGACATTGGGAGAGTGGTAGCCTCCGGGAAATAGAGTTTTGAAAAATTGTAGTGTTGCAAGCTATAACTAACCATAATTGGTTATGCTTATTGAAAGGGTACAAAAGAGCGAGGAAACTTCTTTGACATCGAGATATTTAGTAGTGTTGGATATGAGTTATCAAGGACTTTAATGGACCGATTGAAGTGGAATCTCAAAAGGGCATTCTTAATCATTTCGAGAAAATTCGTATCAAGGACTTTAATGGTTTGTATTGGGGTTCACAATTACCAATCCACAAACAAACAAACAAATCAAAATAAAAGGATCCCAAATAACAAACCAAATCGTCCATTCACCTGGTGATCAATATCGAAACATATACCGTTCTCCTAATAATCTCATCCCTCTGTGCCATACTTGTCCTGCATTGTTCATTCTCCTCTTCCCCGATTAAACCCATTTTTCTTCTAAGCAAACAAACAAACACACACACACACACACACACACACACAGAGTCAAAAAATCAAAACCCATCAATGAAAAGATGTTAACACCGCAAAACAAAAAAGGGAAATTTTTGCTTCAAAAGAGTGAAAAATGGAGTCTTGATCATACCCTTCTACAAGTATTTCCGTTGGCAATGCCGTTGCCATTGCTAAGCATAGTGAAGTTGTTGGCGAAAAACCCGACTTGCGATCCATGGCTAACAGGCGAAAAAAAAACACAACAGATTACCTTGTCATCGAGCGAAAAAAAATTCAACCCCACAACCCCTACCAAGAAGCGGGAAGCTTCGGTGAGCGGTGAGAGAGGTCGAGAGAGAGAGAGAACGAACGAGAGATCGGCCTATGCACGCGAGAGATCGAGAGGCGGTGATGGGAGCGGTGAGCAACACATCGAGCGAGGCGAGAGAGCGGTGGATCGGTCGGTGAGCGGAGAGATAGCAGAGAGCGGGGATCGGAGAGAGAGCGGAGAGGAGCGACATCTATGAGAGGTGAGCGGGGTGAGCGGGGAGCGGGGTGAGCGGTGACCGGGCGAGAGAAAAGCGAAGCGTGCGTTTAGGGTTGAGCGAGAGAGAGAAAGCGAGAGATCGTTAGGGTTGAGCGAGAGAGAAGGCGGAGAGAAAGCGTTAGGGTTGAGAGAGAGAGAGAGAGTGTGTGTGTGTTGAGTCTTGGGTCCCTATTTTGAATCGTCGAGATCGAATACGCACGAATCTCGAGATTAATGGAACGGTTGTAAAAAATGAAATTTTTGGTGGGAATGTTGGCGCCATTTTTTAGAGACGGAATTAAATTCCGTCTCTAATTCCGTCTCTAATTCCGTCTCTGATCCGTCTCAATTCCGTCTCTGAATGCCTCCGTCTCAATTCCGTCGCAAACATTTTTTTTAGAAACGGAACTTAATTCCGTTTCTAATTCCGTTTCTGATTTAGAAACAGAATTTATTTCCGTTTCTAATTCTGTTTCTGATTTGCTGTTTTTTTGTAGTGGGTGCTGAAGGAGAGTGATTCATCAAGTAGCAAGCAGGACTGAGAGCCTCACCCCAAAACGACTTGGGCAACTTAGCCATTTTTAACATACATCTGACTTTATCAAGGATGGTTCTGTTTGTTCTTTCAGCAACACCATTATGTTGAGGAGTACCCGGAACAATCTTCTCATGTCTGATTCCATGTTCTGAGCAATAATTCTCGAACTCCTTTGAAGTGTATTCTCCCCCGTTATCACTACGAAGGCACTTCAATGATACACATTTTTCTCGTTCCACCAACATATGAAACTTCTTGAAGTACTCAAGAACGACATTTTGTTCTCAACACAAACACCCAAACCAGTGAAGCATCATCAATAAAAGTAACAAAGTATCGCCACCTCCCATAGTTTCCACATCAATGGGACCACAAACATCGAGTATACTAACTCAAGTAAATTTCTTTTTCTTTCGAGATGATGAAGAAAAAGAAACTCTATGTTGCTTACCGAATAAGCAATCATCACAAGGTTCAAATATTTACCTTTGGCAAAGGGAATGTGAGACTTCTTTGCCAACACTTGCAACCCTTTCTCACTCAAGTGACCTAGCCG
This sequence comes from Stephania yunnanensis, assembly GCA_039657365.1. Taxonomy (NCBI): domain Eukaryota; kingdom Viridiplantae; phylum Streptophyta; class Magnoliopsida; order Ranunculales; family Menispermaceae; genus Stephania; species Stephania yunnanensis. The sequence continues at coordinate 10,121,231 of CM077582.1, forward strand.
CCTATGCCACGAGATCTGGTGAAGAATCATCTTCAATTGCGTTCGGGTCACCCTCGACGGTCTTCAATTGAGTCTTGTAAAGTGTATAGCTCAATTTTCCTCTAGCAACAACAATTGAGCCTTTGGTGAGTTTCCACTCCTTGCCCCCAAAGATGTTGTAGTAACCATCTAGGTCCAAAGCATGAGTAGAAAACAAATTCGACGCAGATCCGGAACATGTCGCACATCTTTCGAAGTACAGTGCAACCCATGTTTGTCCGCACAAAGACATCTCCAATGCCAACTATATCTCGCAAAAGCTGTTGTTCCCCATCTTTGCCTTGCCAAAATTCCTCGCTCGATAAACAGAGAAGAAATCCTTCCTCGGAGTAGCATGGAAGGATCTTTGGAATCAACAACCCATTCACTATCGTATTAGTGACATGACCTTGATCCTCAACTAAAGAAAGCACAACCAAGTCTTCAATTGTATCTGATATAGCAGCCGTAGTATTCCGATCATTCGCTTTATTTTGATTTTTCTCATCATTCTATTCTCTTTTCTACACTCTACAATTTTTCTTTATGTGTCCTTCCTTGCCACAATGATAACAAGAGAATTTTCCTTTTCCTCGAGACTTGCCTCTAGATTTACTCCGCCCCCTCGGACCTCTAAACAGACTTCTGCCTCTATGTTCTGCAGTAGTAACAAGAGCTTGTGAAGTTTCAATGCCTTTATCCTTTCTCCTAGTCTCCTCGTCAAATAGACTATCCCGCACTATGGATGAAGACAAAACACCGCTTTGGAGCGAGAATTACTTTAGAGACACCACCAAGGTTTCCCACTTTTCAACGGCAACGAGCTCAAGAGTAAAAGTGCTTGTAACTCATCCTCAAGCACAATCTTCGTAGCACTTAATTGATTGATCAATGCTTCGAAATCATTCAAGTGCTCTATCATCGACCGCCCATCTTTGTACTTCATATTAACAAGCCTTCTAATTAGAGAAGCCTTGTTCTGAGCCCCCTTCCTCTCACACATATTTTGCAATTTTCTCCACAACTCCTGTGCATCAACCTCTTTGCTGACATGGTGATAAATACTGAGATCGATCCACTTTCGAATAGTCCCAGCAGTTTTTCGGTGCAACTTCCTCCGATTAACATCAGATATTTTCTCTAGCTTGTTTTGTCCAAATTCAATTGGATCAAATAAATCCTTGCAATAAAGATGATCTTCCATCATCGGTTGCCAAATTGAATAATTCGAAGCCGTCAACTTGACCATATTGCTTGATTTATCATCATCATCCACCATCTTGATTCCCACAAAGATTCTCGGAACACGAACTAACCGCGGCTCTGATACCACTTGTTGGGGTTAATCAACAAGAAAGTAACCCCTTCAACTTGAGAAACAGATGAATAAAATCAACTAAGCCACGAACAATGCACCAAATCAATCACACCACAAAGAACACAAGATTTAACGTGGAAAACCCTCTAAATCAAAGGGAAAAAACCACGGGCCAAACTCCGAATAAATCCACTATATGAATAAAGAGTACAAGATATCTCAATCGCTTGAGATTCACTAACAATGGAGTAATACAAAAATATCTCTTCCAAAAACTTAGATGATCACATTAAGAACGAAGGAAAAACTACTTGTGTGGGGCCCACAAAAAAACCAACAATAATAATTTCAGTTGCTGCAAGAGTTTCACTTTTAGCTAAGGCTTGCTTGGTGAAGGCTGAGCCTCTACAAAATGTGTTTCTTGTAACTGATCACCCAAGGATTTTAGTTGGTTGGCCACATGTGGTTCTGCTATTTCGGATGTGTGCATCTCTTATGCTTTCTGCTCAAGCACTACCGCTTGTGTTACACCCATTGTTTCCTCTGGTTGCACCAAATTCTCCTAATTTTAACTGAAAATTACACGAACCAGAGATTCTTCCCTTTCATCAATCATAAAGTTGTCAATGTCATTAGGAGTCTCAAGAACCAATCATTTCATAAGCCATCTTATTCCACATATTCAATGGGAGCCCTTCCACTCTAATCCATTTTTCATGCACCGAGATCTTATGGTGGTACAATTGGAATTTTTATTCCCATTGCATAATCCGAGCAGTCAAGTGTTTTCTACCAACCAATATCTAATGGACTATTTTCCTCAGTCCAGTAGATATTACTTGTTCGACCACACTCCATTCCACCATGGGCGAGTAACGAAAAACAACCAGAGTAAGGTCCCATGGCCTAGGGATTGAGTTCTCTCGGATGATGACGCATCAACTTGTGATTTAATACAATGCTGGAATTTTTCCATATTTATATAGACACCAAAATGGATTGCCATCCATTTGAAGTAGTCTTCTATATGCGTATCAAACGCCCCTATCATTTGAGAGACGTTGCAAGAACATTACATCATTACCTTTACGGAAGCGGAATCGTTCCGAGCTACCAGATCGGACGCACTTCAAAAACTTTGCTCGCACCCATTCAGCCTCATATTTTGACAAATCCAAAGTGAACGATTTCGAGCCACCCAACTTCATTAATTGTAACCCTTCCATAACCCCTCTCTTAGATAGTGAACGCCTTCCTTTTAACCCAAAGTCTCCTCCATATGCAATTCTTCATCTTGCTGCTGATCTCTTATTCCCATTTGCTGTTACTACACTAGAATAAATTTAACTTTTAATAGCACTTAATAGATAGAGGTTTTAATAAACCCCTATGAATTAAATTTAATAACACTTAATAGATAGAAGTTTTAATAAACCCCTATGAATTAGACAATTAGGCTTTTAATAGCACTAATTCATAGAGGTTAAAAAACCCCTATGGAAACTCTTGGTCAAGAACAACAAGTGACTCAACACTCTCACTCAACACTCTCACTCGCTCACTCGCGTCGCTCACTCTCGCGTCGCTCTCTCTCGCTCACTCGCGCACTCTCGCGTCGCTCACTCTCGACCAACGGCCCTCATTGCTCACTCTCGCCTTGCTCGCTCACTCGCCCAACACTCTCGCCCAACACTCTCGCTCGCTCACTCTCGCCCAACACTCTCGCACTCGCGTCCGTCAACTCGAATCGACAATTTCGCACTCGCAATCGGACCTTGCCTCTTCATCTAGGGTTTGGTCCGCCTCCACCTTGCCTTTTCTTCACCGCTCTCGGACCTTCTTCGATTTCAAGACCGGTTATACGATCGCAAGGTGAGACTCGATCGATCTCAAACCCTAACGAGTCGATTCGATGAATCTGTGAGTCTTCTCGATTGTTGGTTGTTGTTGTAGATTTGATAAACTGACCGATTTTATTTGTGTTGATTAGGTTGGCCGATATTGTTTTCTATGGTTCAATGACTAGAATTAGCTATTCATGTATTTGATGTTCTTAGGTTGTGTGTTGGATTGGTCGTGGCGATTAGTTCTTGATTTGGCTCTCTAAGTCTCTATGTTCATTAGGTTGATGAATTTTGTTTTTTTATGGTTGGTGACTTGAATTAGCGATGAATGTATTTGACGTTTATAGTTTCGTGTTGAATTGGCTTTGATGATTGATTTGCTCTAGGTCGGAAGTCAAGCCGAGTTTTTTGCTCTATAGATTGAACTGTGATTGATTATTGACAAGTGAAGAGTCTCTAGTTGTTAATTTAGTCATTCGATGTGTTATCTACGAGTTTTGATTCGATGAAATTTTGTTATAGAAGAATCAGTAGTGTTAGTGACTTGTAGAGATTGATTCATAGGTTTAGAGGTCATGTGAAATTTGTGTAAACATAAGGTTGAGTTTGAGTCGGAGCGAGAAAAGGAAGAAATGAAAGACTTTTAGTCGATCGGGTTTGAGGCAAATTTCATTTGGTAAATTGATTCAAGAGGTATACTTGTTTCAATTTGCTTCTTTCTTTACCAAAAAATTTCTGTTTACATTATATTTTGTTTTTCAATTCATTCTTTTTTATTTTTAGAAATCAAGGTCAATACTTCTTTAAATTTTACTCTTTTTATTGATGTCTTCTTTGCTTGGTTTATGAACTAATGTGAGGTTAACGAACGACCTCATTCATGCTGTGCGAGGCTTTTTGTGATCCACAGATCGTCGACATTTTGGTTCGATTAAGTGGATTCAACTTCTTATTTGCTCGTTTTTGTGTGATTTTGATGGTTCTTGTATGTTGTGAATTCGGTTCGTTGTGTGGATATTTTTTGTGAAATTGCTCATTTGAATGTAGGTTTTGTGGATTTGATGAAGTGGATGATTAATTGATGATGTTGAATCGTTGCAAAGTGTTGAGAAAAGTAGGAAAGTGAAATCTCATTTTGATTTTTGAGAACCTTTGAAATGAAGCTATGTTTAGGTAAATCTAGGGTTGATTTTGACCTAGGAAAGGTAGATTTGAGTTTAAATAATGAGAATCCCGATGTTAGGCAGATCGAGAGAGCTAGTATTGAATATTTGTCTACTTGTTTGCATTTTCCTAATTACTATCACTACTAATCGCTTTTGTCTAAGGTTGAGAAAATGTGTATATACTTTGATCTCATCGAGGTGGAAAGATATTGATCTATTCTAGCAAGTAAAAAGCTGCTTGGAATAGGTGCCCCTTGTTCAATGGATTAAAACCTATTATCATAGATAGCCATGGCTTCTCAGAGTTATGGATCCATTGGATTTTTTAGTGCCATTGGAGTAAAGTCCACCCTAATCATAATGGAAGTAATCCTTTTTCTTGTTTTGGTTTGTAAGTTCTTTTTCTTAAAACGTTTTAGTTTTTACATTGATTAACATAGACTACTTTTAAGTCTAGATACTTTAAAAATCTAATGTGATGTTCCATATTTTAATGTATTTCTATAAATCAACTTTCCTTTCAACTATCAATTAAAATTGAATGTTTCCAACCTTGATTGATATGGGTTCTTAGATATGCTTTGTCTACTCTTTGCTTAAGCTTGGAAATAACACCTTCATCTCTTTTATTGTTCTTTTGAAGAATGTTTACCCTTTTAAAATCATACGAATTACACTTTTGTGTTTTCTAGTATGTGCGTAGTGAGTAAGCACTTGATACTGCATTCTTATAAAAAGTGCTTAATAATACAAATTTCCAATTTGTTATGTGACCTAATTACAAGAAGATAATATGACCTTCATCATGTTAGTCTTCAATCTATAATTTTGTATTTGGTATTTCGATTTGAGCAGATTAAGCCCCCATCATCTCCAATTTGGACGCTTCACGCAAATTCTTTCCGTTGGGATTGGAGGCTCACTCTAGTCCTCTAAAGGTGGTCATGTCCGCTTTTGATCTGAATCTGTTCTTTGAACCGAGAAGTTGTTTCATATTCCTTTATTGACATTAAATAATTTATACTATTGTTCGAAGAGATGCTTAATAAATGTTCTTATATTAGGATAGCGATTTGGTGACATACTTATTTTCATACAGTTGCTGCAAAGTTGTTGATTTTCTTTTGGACACACATTGAAATTTATTTTGTCTAGTTTTAAGTGCTTTGAATGAGACTAATCTTTGTTACTTTTGTGTTTCTTTAAATACATTCTGCTTTGCTCTCACTTCTCTATACATACATGCGTGTGTCTCTAACATATGGCCGAACCGCGAAAAGGTTGGTGAGCAAATATGGATTAAAGTGAATGTTGAGCAAACTAGTTTCTACAGGGTAAAATATGATGATGTACTTGCAACTCAACTGAAGGATCGCCTCTACCATTCCAGGTGAAGCCAGGTGAGTAATATTATGTTTGAAGTACTTTAGTGAATGCACAAGTTCTGTTTATGACCATCTTTTTTTTGTTATGCATTTGGTTTGGAGCGCCAATTCGGAGATTTTAATTGTCTTAAGGTCTGAACGACACTACAAGAAAGCCTTGAGTGGTCTTAAAACATTGGAAGAAGACTTAATTGCTGGCGATGACATGAACGATATTGTTCCTTTGCCGTAGGGAGTAAAATAAAGTAATTAAAGGAAAGACATTCTATGGCATCAGGTTGACTTGGTACGCAATGTTGGCTCCACAAAGAGATTTGAATCTGCTGTTGAGAAAGTGTTATTTATTATATATTCAGAAACTTAGAAGTCTTTCCTAAATGCTGCTTGTTTTCATGTTTTACCAGATTTTAAGAAATACACTCACTACAGTGATCTAACAAGGAAAGGTTAGCCAAGCGTGTTTCTGTTTAAGGTACCTAACTCTATGAAATTGATGCATCATGTTCTAACTAATTTAATTTATCCATGTCTATTTAGTTTTCTGAAATACGATCCCTACTTTGTTTCTTGGTTTGGATGAAGCATACCTCGATATAACGAGGTCCGTGCAAAGAAAGGGCTATCAAGCGAGTGTAGAGGTGAGTTAGCATATGCATGATTTTTTGCTCCTTCGATAGTGACGTGCTTTTAGGTTTAGCATCTTGAACCATGTTCTGCTTGTCTTACAAGCATTGACTTCTTGTTTTTCCTCAACATAGATTGCTGAAGAACTAAAAAAATGTGTTTATAGGAAACCGGTCTCACATGCAAGATCTTTGGAGTAGCTCCAAATCGCTTACTTGCAAAGGTTATTCCTGTTTCTCAAATGATTATGTGTCATGCACTAATTTTGTAAAGTTGGTTTGCTCCAATTTTGACGTACTAAAAACTGAATACTATATGATATAAGAAATTAGGAGCAGTTTCTTTCTAATTTCATAGTCAGTACTTTAGACATCATCTTATTTGTATGGGGTTATAAGAGAGATAATTATATTGGATTATTATGGTGGTTTTTTGTATTTGTTTTTTATATTAGACATCATCTTGTTTGTTGAGTGGTTAGCACTTCTTTTCTTTTTTGGCTTAACGATTGAGCTTTTTTTCGTTTAATTAACACTTGAGCTTCTTTAATATGTAGCATTTTTTACTGCCGTTCGGTTATTTGCTTATAGTTGGTGCACATCTGGTTTCAAGATTTGTGTTGAATGCGGAAAAAGACAAAATGTAGTTATTACGCATTTTTACCCAATTCGATGCCCGAGGTGAAGCATACATTAGTCTTTGTTATGGTTGTTTGGAAGAAGTTCCCTTCCCATGATATTTGTAATTTTGTACCCCTCTCTTTTGTCTAGTGTAAATTTATATATCGACGCCCGATAAGTGATGATGTCTTGTTGGGTGCGAATATAGGCCACATGTTTGATAGTATTAAGGGCGCGGACGTTCAATTATTATGATTATGTTCATCGACTTGGCATGGAAGTCATGGACTTCTAAAGTCATCATTAGGCTTTTTGGTATTTGTTTTTTGCAAGGAAGCTTCTAATGACTATTTGCTAGTATTGAACCACGTCTTATTTGTATGATCATCATAAAGTAGTATTTTTTTTAATTGTTTTCCATAGTTGTTGCTTGATAATTCCAAGACAATTTGGAATGGTTTTGTTGGTTGAGTAGTCGGTGCTTCTATGCCTATGTATATATCATCTTTGTTTTCTCCTCTTTTGCCTTTTGTTGTCGTGTTAATGTGTTTACGATAATTTCAAAGTAGATCTTGGAATGGTTGTGCTTGTTGACTGGTTAGTGCATCTATGCTTTTTTATACAGTATCATTCTCGTTTTTCAACTTTTCTACTCTTTGTTTTTTTTACAGTGATGTGTTTATGGTGTTTGCATTTTATGATGTGTTTACGATAATTTCAGTAGATATTGGCTAATTGCAAAGTAGAACATTTCTTTCAGCATTTATTTTTAACATTCAATGAAATATAGTCACAGTTTCCTCTCAAATTTTTAGATAGGTAGATAGATAGATAGATAACTTGAGCGTCTTTAAAATTTTGTCCATGGGATGGCTGATTTGAATAGAGTCTGAAGAAGGCGCTTTGTTCAGCTTAATGAATTTTTTTCCAACACCGAATATGATGTGACGAGTTCAATGCACCAACAGATTTCGATGGACAAACTCGAGAGTGCGACGAGTTCAACCTAATCCAATTCTGGTATGTATGTCTTTTGATTAAAATTAATAGAGACAAGTGAAGCACTTGCATGTGCTTTAATTTTCGCACTAACTAAAATTCGAGGGGTGATACTACACCCCATTGTCGCTATGCAAATGGGGATCCAAAGTGGCGAGGTATTTCTTATTTAAATTATTTTCTTATGGCTTATTTTTCTTTCTTTTTTAAAATTCATTTGGCGTTTGTTTTACGTCCTATTTTTAGAAAGAAAAAAAAACGATTATAACTCTCATAAAGTCGATACTCCTTTACTTTAGTAATCTAAAAATGATAGAACAAATTTGGTGTTTGTGGATATTGAAATGATAGAACAATATTTTGTGTATCATGCATTGTTGTATTAAGTTTGTGCTCGAACTTTTCGCTCCTTATTGTTCTCTTATCTAGTATTTTTTAACTTATTTTGTGTATCATGTATTGTCTTATTAATTTTTTTAACATTCCCTACATATGTCATCGATTTAGTAGTACCATCGGGTAAATAGATGAAGATGGTTTATACAAACCATTAATATGATAAAGCAATGACTCATTTGTGCACATATGATTAGAAGCCTCGGTTTTAACTATCAAGCATCATTGCTAATAAAAGCATTAAAGCGAAGCTTTGGTTCAACATACTTCCTATAAATTCAAGTGTGAGTAGAAACAAAAATGTTTGATTGGAACAATGATCTAGTGTTTTTAACATAGGGAGTGGGCACAATTGGTTAGTGTTTTGCATTGACATTGTCTTGAACTTAGATGTCGCTTGTCAGTCTTTGTTTCATTACTCGCAAACCTCGCGGTAAATTACTTTATTTGGATTTTCTTATGATATCTTTTTTTTTTCCAAATTACCGAGCTTGAAATTTATGTCGTGAAATTGCTCGTGTTACGTGTTCGATACCTTGCATAATAGACTTAGGAACTTGAATGCCACGAAACTTTGAATCAAAGTTTTGTATTTATTCGTCAAAGTTCAAAGGCTAGGATACATTTGCCAAAAGGTACAAGAGTTCGGATATTTCTACCTATCAGGCCTTTTATTTGAGTTGTTTTACGGTTTCACCTTGTAGTTTGTGTCCGATAGAAATTTAAATATGGCATTTCGACCATCTTTTCGCCTAATTGTAAGTTATAATTATTCTCGTAATGGTTGGTTTTTGTTAGTGCCATAGTCGTAAGTCCAATTTCGAATATTGGGAAATTTATGTTTGCGAGTGGGTCTCATGCCTTGTTTATTTCGTGAAAAGGATGTATGACAATCACTTATAAATGCTCTTGTGCGGATCCTTCATGTGATGTGTTGATTGTACCATGAAATTAAGCTAAGTAGAAACATTTGATACGTGCAGTTTATCTCAACTAATTTGGGCGAGGCTTTGTTGTTTGTTGTGTGTATCCCGAGCTTTGAGAAGCATTTGTTGACATGCAAGTACACTTCTTTCTTATATTTGATAATTTTCTCCCCGTATTTTTCTGGCGGCTTTGTGGATTCATGCAATGGGTTGCTCATTATTGGTGAGCCTGGCTTCGCTAATTTGCACGATCTTTTTGCCGGTGCTTTGCTTTGTAAGTAGAGTACTACCTTTTACTATTTTTGATGTCATTGATCTCGCCTTTGGTAATTAATTGATTGAGGGTTTTTCCCTTTGCTAACACCAATTTTATTTGAGTTATTGCGAGTCAAAGGAAAACCTTCCAAGGCTATTGTTGATTCATTATTTGCATTTGGGGTTCGATGCTTCTCTCCTTGTTTCATTTGTTTTCCCTCTTAATAACTTTTTTTTGCATCTCTTTGTTATCTTATCTTCAATATTTATTATTTTCAAGTATCAATTTCGCTTGCATTGTGCTATTTTTTGATGCAACTGTAATATATTTTTTGTTGCATCTACTTTGTACTCACTTATAAAGATCTACTTTGTTACAACCTATGACTCGACGGTTAGATCTTGTTGCAACACGAGGTCTTATATTGCAAACATAACTCAATAATTTAGACTTGAAATGCCTCACCCATCCGCTTCTTATCCAGTCACACACGTGAAGCTAAATTTCTTTGATGTTTCTTCTTCCACTTGTTTGGCTAATTTGCCTTGCTTAAAATTTGTTTGCAAAGCAGGAGCTATGCTTGGGGATGCTTTTCTTCATCGATTACCACATGCTTTTGGTATTCTTTAATAGTTCAATCCTAAATCTGTTAATATTCTAGATATCCTTTATACCTTTTTTTTTTTTTTAGAAAACAGACATCCTTTGTACTTATTTGGCTAGAAAGCGAGATTACAATACTTAGAGCAAAGTCTATAGACAAGTATTTTATGTTACCGATAATATGTTGGAAATAGAACCAGGCGACATTTTTTGTAGAAGAGCGTGAAGTGGATGAGGGAACTTGCGGTAATTCGTAATTCCTATAATTTATGCATGGTAGGTAGTATGGGCTTTTGTGTGCTTTCTTATCCTTTCAATATATCCTGGAAAGTCCGCTGTTCCTCTATTTTCTTATCCTTTCGCTCTACGAGTGCTTGTATTGTATTTCCTTTTTCGAAGAATTCATTCCTTACTTTTAATCTGTGTGTGCGGGGGCTCCAAGACAAGATCCAACTGGTCCCTATAGACTTATGGAAGAGGCCTCGCTGGTACAAGGAGAAAGTCTACCCCAAAAATAAGGTAATCGTCATTGAACATGATTAGTTTTATTACTTAATTTGTTGGTGAATGTCTAGTTGTTTGCTCTTATTGGATTTTCAAGAAGAAGATGTTGGCTTTTCTGATTGCTATCTGAATTGGAATGATACATTCACTTTCAGTGTTGGCGATTCTAAAACAAAAATCCTATTGTGGTTTCACTTGTTACGTATGCGCGAAAATGCTAGCTTATTAACTCTTTTTTGTATGTTAATGAATATTGAAGTCCCTCTTGAAAGTTCATGAACCTTATGCAAATACAATGGAGAAATTCTGTTTGCTCTAACTTTAGATAAATATTCTCATCTGCATTTCAAAATGTGAATCAGCTTATATGTAAATCAATGCAGACTTTAGAGTTGATAACTACGCTGTTGGTGGGTTTGGGGGATTAATTAGGCGAAAGAAAGGAGTCGTTGCCATCCGTATTGGCTTCAAGGGAGTCAATATGCTGTTCATATGTTGCCATCTCTCAGGTTAGTTCTGTCTGAATGCAAGAATATTAGACTCCTACTTGGAAATGGAAATTAATTTTGAGCATGTTTGCTCTGCCTTTGCCACTGCACTTTCTCCAACACTCTCTCTTTCTGCATCTCTCTGTTACAACAACAGATTAACAACACTTCTGAGAGCTTTCACTTGACAGACATGTCCACCACAGATTAACAACACTTCCCAATCCTCATCATCTCTAAACAACAACAACAACAACAACAACAACAACAACAACAACAACAACAGAGATGATGAGAACAGAGAAGTGAAGCAAACAGAGTGACCACTACTTAAAGCGGCTCAACGGGGCATCTCACAAGATTTCCAAGCCGATCCAGAAGACCCCACCTCCCCCACTTGAACCCCATCATCAACAACAACAACAAGACCCTCAACAACAAAAACAACACCAACCACCAAAGTGTACAACATCAACAAGAGCGACTTCAGAGACGTGGTACAAAAACTCACGAGTTCCCCTTATCATCAACATCAACAAGATTGTTGTTCATATGTTGCCATCTCTCAGGCGGAGTTCCATTTTTGGGAAGAACAATATCCCTCTCTTTGGGAAAAGCTAAATGTTTCTTTTAATATAAGTTACTTTGTTTCTTGATTGAATAATAATATTGCGAGTGGAATGTAGAATTGTATATTTTCAATTGAAAATGGAAATGGAAATTAATTTTGAGCATTTTCAGCTTTTTTTTTTTTTTTTTAACATTTGATAGGGGTTTGAAACCCCTATGTAATCCTTTGATGATAATATAGAGGTTTCAAACCCCTATGAAATCACTACAATTGATAGGGGTTTGAAACCCCTATGTAAGCCTTTGAAGATATTATAGAGGTTTCAAACCCCTATGGAAGCTATGAAATAGCCAAGATTTGATAGAGGTTTGAAACCCCTATGAAATAGTCAAGATTTGATAGAGGTTTGAAACCCCTTTTCGCACCACTTATGGAAGCTTGGAAGATAAGATAACACCTTAAAAGATAACACTTTTCATAGAGGTAATGAAAAACCTCTATGAGCCTAAAGTCTTTCATACATAAGAGGTTTATAAACCTCAATCTATGAAAAGTAGAATTTGTTCTAGTGGCAAATCACTTAAAAACTTGATTTCGAAAAACTATTTGTTCTATGCCTATAGACCTTCTCTCTTATAGAGAATTGTTTAACTGTTAGATCATGGACAGTTTTACATTAACTGTCTAATTAGTGGTTTTAATTAGTGCTCCACTAAGTAGACAGTTAATTAACTCCTAATTCAAAAAATTAACTTCTTATTCGAAATTAGCAACTGTTGGTGCTTTAATTTGTTCAAAATACGAAAACAAAATAAAAAATCATGTTTAGGAATGGCTAAGCCTTGAACCAACCAAAGCCCCAAAGGCCCCAAAGCCCAATGCCCTTGTCAAAGATTTTTTAAATAGGGTAATTATCTAATGAAACCCCATGGGCCACTCACTCAATCCCACTTCTCACTTAAACAATAGTGAAGTATGTGGGATCATATTTTAAGTGTCAAACCAAACATTTCTCTCCTATGTGGGACTAAAGGTTTGCAATACAAACTTTGAACTCCAAAGTTCAACAATACCCCACATTTGTATTGGAAACAGTAACACCCATATTTCTTAACTTTGCCAATCATAAACATAAATAATAATTATACGCGAGAGAGAGAGATGATCAAGTCATGCTTATAAGGAAAAGTGTCGTGAAGACTTGAACTGACCTTAGTAAAGCATATCGGGTTTACTTTGTGACGCAGTTGATGTATTTATTTATTTTGAACAGTTCACTTTTATAGTAAACCAAGACAATATGTCTTACTCATGACTTGAACCCAAATGCAGTTCATACGTTTTTGTTCATTTTGGTCCTGAACAGATCCTGGTTTCATGATAGCTTTAGAGAACTTAGCCTAATTTTATTCTCATAAACGCGACCCCACATTTACTACCATATAGGTGACATTACTATGTCATTAAATGCATATTGCATACCCTAAACATCTTATCAACACACTTACTTCATCATAGGAACAGGTAATTGTGAGTCCTGTTTGTTAAGTCAAGTCTAACCAGTTTGCCTATTGAACCTAGACCATGGGATCTCTAATCAGCTAGGTTAGGTTTCCGCTAGACTTGACTTACTCTATAGGCTTTAAGCCCATTCCCCTCGATAATATCTTCACTTGATCTCTTGGTAAGCCTTTAGTCAAAGGATCTGCAATGTTTTCCTTAGACTTAACATAATCAATACTAATTACTCCACTTGTGAGTAATTGTCTTATAGTATTATGTCGGCGCCTTATATGTTTCGACTTACCATTATATATGTTGTTCTTAGCTCTTGCTTGTGCTGCCATACTATCACAATGTATGCATATTGTTGTGACTGGTTTTGGCCAGCAAGGAATATCTTTTAAGAAGTTTCTTAGCCATTCAGCTTCTTCAGCTGCCTTGTCAAGAGCAATGAATTCGGATTCCATGGTGGATCGTGCTATACACGTTTGTTTTGTTAATTTCCAAGAAATTGCTGCTCCACCCAATGTAAATACATATCCACTAGTTGACTTGGTTTCTGTATTATCAGAAATCCAATTTGCATCACTATAGCCTTCAAGTACTGGTGGATACTTTGTATAAACCAATCCATAATTCAAGGTATACTTGAGATACCTTAGAACTCTTATCAATGCTGTCCAATGATCATCATTTGGACTACTTGTATATCTGCTTAACCTGCTTACTGCATAAGCAATGTCAGGTCTAGTAGAGTTCATCAGGTACATTAAACTCCCAATAACTGGAGAATATTCTAATTGACAAACCGACTCTTTAGAGTTCTTCTTTAGATGACAATTAGCATCAAAAGGAGTTGGAGCAGGTTCGCAATCGAATTGATTGAATCTTTTTAAGATTTTCTCAACATAATGAGATTATGTTAGGATATAACCTTCGTTATTCCTTTTGATTTGAATTCCTAGTATTACATCAGCTAGACCTAAGTCTTACATGTCAAAACTAGAATTCAACATCTTCTTTGTTGACATTATGGCATCCTTGCTTGAGCTCATAATTAACATGTCATCAACATAGAGACATACTATGACAAATGAGTTTTTCATTTCTTTAATGTACACACATTTGTCACATTCATTTATTTTAAAACCATTTGCCATCATAGTATGATCAAATTTCTCATGCCATTGTTTTGGAGCTTGTTTAAGCCCATACAAAGACTTAACAAGTCTACAAACTTTATTTTCTTGGCCTTTCACTACGAACCCTTCAGGTTGATCCATATAAATTTCTTCTTCTAATTCTCCATTTAAAAATGTTGTTTTAACATCCATTTGATGTATTTCCATGTCGTACAAAGCAGCTATGGAAATTAACATCCTAATGGAAGTTATTCTTGAAACAGGAGAATAAGTGTCGAAGTATTCCAAACCTACTTTTTGTCTATATCCTTTAGCAACCAAACGTGCCTTGTATTTCTCAATAGTGCCATCAGCCTTTAGCTTCTTTTTGAAGATCCATTTATATCCAATTGGTTTGATTCCCGATGGTAGATCAACCAATTCCCACGTATTATTTTGTAAAATGGATTCAATCTCACTATTGATAGCTTCCATCCAAAACGGAGCGTCTGGTGAAGACATAGCTTCTTTATAGGTTTGTGGCTCATTTTTCAGTTAACATGTTAAAAAAATCAGGTCCAAAGTCTTTTGTGACCTTAACTCTTTTTCCTCTTCTAGGCTCTAACTCTTGTTCTTGAACCTTAGAATTAGATGGTTCATCTAAACTCTCTTCAGCAATTCTTTTCAGCGACGAACCACTTTGATTTTCCTTAAAAGGAAAAATGTGTTCAAAAAATTCAGCATCAATAGATTCTATAATATAATTTTCACTAATATCTGAAATATTTGATTTAACTACTAAGAATCTATATGCTGCACTGTTCTTAGCAAAACCAATGAACACACAATCTACAGTTTTAGGTCCTAACTTAGTTCTCTTTGGTAAGGGAATTTGGACCTTTGCCAAGCAACCCCACACTTTCAAAGTTTTGTAAGTGGGTTTTCTGCCTCTCCATATCTCAAAAGGAGATTTATCTAATTTCTTGAAAGGCACTCTATTCAAAATATGATTTGCAGTGAGTAACGCTTCACCCCACAAATTCTGAGAAAGTCCAGAATCATTCAACATGGAATTAATCATATTTTTAAGAGTTCTATTTTTCCTCTATGCTACACCATTTTGTTGAGGTGTATAGGGTGCAGTCGTTTGATGTATAATTCCATATTTGCTACATAATTCTACAAATTCAGCAGATTCATATTCTCTACCTCTATGTCACGGCCCAATAATTAATGCACGTTTAATTCGTTAATTAGGACACAATGACCCGTGACGTGGGACCCGCAGTGCGATACGTGTCATTACCGAGGCACGGTGGCCGAGGTAAATGTTATATTTGTTGTGTTGTTTGCCTAGTGTCTTGTATATGTGTAGACTACTAAGTCATTTACAGGTATGCAGATACCGAGACGAGCAGGGATGCGCCTCGAATCGCGTGCCGACGTGGGCCCGAGGTAGCAGCTCGTGGGGTAAGTAGAATTTGTTCAATTATAAAAAAAAAACAAATGTGTAGAAGTGAGTGGTAGGGGTGAGGCCACATCACCTCACTTATCCATACACCATATATATATATATATCTCACTTTGATCTTTCAAACAAATAAAAACAAAAAAAAAATTGAACCAGAGAGAACAGCAACCGAGAGAAAGGAAGCCGAGAAGGAAGAAGAGGAGGGAGACCGGGAGAGAAGAAAGAGAGACCGAGAGACACAGAGAGCTCGAGGAAGGTGAGTGATTTGTTGTTCTTGTTGATTAGTGTTGTTGGGGCTGTCGTTGTTGGCCGCCATGTTCGGCCATGGAATGCTCGGCCTTCATGGCCGAAAGGCGTGAGGAAGAAGATGGCAGGGGGTCTCCCCTGCCATCAACTTCTGATGGTTTGGGGATGGGCGCCAAAGTCCCAACGCCTCAAAGACAAAAAAAAAAAAAAAAAAAAGAAACCAGAGCACGAATGCTCTGGTGAGGAAGAAGAGGAGTCGGGTCGGGGCCGACCACGACCATGGAGGACCGGGTCAGACCGACCCGGATCGGGTTGGACCGGGTCGGGTTGACCCGGATCCACCCTAATATATATAATATATATATTTAATTATTTAATTAATTTAACAGTTTTTAATACATAATAAATTCCTGAAAATAGATAAAAATTATAGAAAATTCAGGAAAATTCCAGAAAAATGGGAAAAAATATAATTTTGACCCAAATCAATAAAACGTTCATATTTCTATAAAAAGTGAAAATTTCGGGAGTCGGTCGAGGCGTTATACTGGGGTTTTACCTCGAAAAATGCAAAAATCGAGAAATTGGTATTTCGATCGATTTCGACCAACTTATAACTTGTGAATAAGTAATAATAACACTAAATTGATAAATTTTCAAATGTTAGGACAATAGAGGAGCTATTACGGGGTTTGGGTGCGTACATCGATGCGACGGAAGCCGGATAGCTTAGGAATTGCTGTGTGTATGTAAGTAAACTGATTTGAGACATTTATTTACATTTCATTCCATTTATTTATTTATTTTCAGTTATTCAAACTGAATTACCTTTGAAATCCATATGCTATGACTTGTTCAGTTGCTCATTTTATGATGTTCATAGCATACTCTGTTTTGTATATCATTGATTCTAATTCCTATACTTTGTCATATTGATTGTCGTGTGTGAGTCAGTGATATAGCATGCTATTAGGATAGTTTGTATACTTTGACTCAAATCCTTTGTGCAGTGATATGCTATTACATCTCTTGGATTCCAATATTGCGTCATTTTTTAATATGAAAGTGGTTCTTGTGGTTAGGGTCATTCGATGATAGAAATTCCGCTTTCATACGAGGGTCACTAGACTTGTCGGGATGTTAGGGGATTTCTTCACTACCTTGCATGACACACGAGGTAACGTGCCTCGAACGGGGTAAACGGACCTCGGGGTTTGTTGGCGCAAGAATAACTTGGGTGAACATGACGAGTTTTAAAACTCGGGTATGTTAGCAAGTATACATTCCGGTGACGACTAATTCACTTGGAATAGAAAAGGCGTATCGTACGTACGACCTTTTGAAATTATGATATAGAGCTCAATTTGAAATGAAATGATATAGAGCAGAGCTCAAATTGTAGTGGACAGGCCGATGTGATGAAGATCGCGGCCGACCGACCCTAACCCATTACTACTTAGCCCTGAGTCAGTTTCATATGTGATTAACTCAAGTATCTCTTTGCATGATATTCCTTTCAGCATAAGTTTCTATTTAAATTATGCAATTTGATACTTGTTGCTTATTCGGGAATGTGGATCGATGTCTCAAGATTACTTAAATATATTCATGCACTCACCGTCTAGTTTGTGACGGTGGTGCAGATCAACCGAGTAGCAGACCAGGCAAAGAGAAGATTGGTGACTACCTCTGAGCCGGCGGAGGACTGCTACGACCTACTTTTGTACGTTTTGTATGCTTTTGTATTACATTTTTATGTACATGCTTTTACTTTTGGGTTGAGTGATAGGAACACCTGACTATAGACACATGTTATATATATCACCATTTTTGTTTATATATGCATGTGATCACTATTTCCTGGTTTTTCCACAATAGGTTAGGCCTTAAGATTTCATTTCCACTAGTAATATAATAAGACTTCCGCTGAATAACTTGTTAGAAAAAGAAAAAAAATAACTCTGATTTATAGACAACCATAGGTTAGGCATTAGAACAATTAAGTTAATGTAGGTTGTATCATAAATGGTAGGCATTTATGTATGTAAATAAGGCTGACTAGTTCCTGGTTAGGTCCTATAGGGGAGATTAGGGCTTAATTAGGGATTAGGCCGAGCGGTGCCCTTATTTGTAGTTGGGGCCGTCACGGTATCTGTTCTTAATGCCTTAATTTTCTTGTCTAATTGATTTTCTACCTCTGCCTTATATATTTTAAACATATATAAGGCCTCGTTTTTATTTCTAATCAAATAGACTTGGCAATATTTACTACAATCATCAATAAAGGTAATGTAATAATTCTTTCCCCCTCTAGTAGGGATGGATTTAAAATCACAAAGATCACTATAAATCAATCCTAATAATTCATTTGATCTCTCTTGGATAGATTTGAAAGTTTGCCTAGCAAATTTTGATTCAGTGCATATTTCCCATTTTTTTATTTAAATCAATGTTGAACTTAGGCAATAAGTTTAATTTAACCATTCTGTAAATAGATCTTTTATTCACATGTCCTAATCTAGCATGCCATAAATTAAATGAATCAACCATATACGCAGAAACGATCATTCTATTACCAGTAGAGTTAACAATTACAATATTGAGCTTAAAGAGACCCTCTGTGAGGTATCCCTTACCTACATACATTCCACCCTTGGTGAGAACAAACTTGTCAGACTCAAACACCAACTTGAACCCTTTCTTGTTAAGTAAAGGGCCAGATACAAGGTTCTTCCTGATATCAGGAACATACAACACATTGAGTAAAGTGACTATTTTCCCACTAGTGAACTTCATCTTGACAGTACCCTTTCCTTCAACCATTGAAGAGGATGAATTTCCCATATAAAGCTTTTCTTCACTATCAACAGAAGAAACTCGAGAAAATAAGCTTTTGTCACGCAAATGTCCGAGTTGCAGTGTCAATCCACCAAATGACCCGAGTGTCGAGACCATGTTAGTTTCGAGACACAACAGCAATGAGATCAATGTCCATTTCATCAATTTGGACATCAGCAATATTCGCTTGGTTGTTCAAACCAGAATTGCCATGATTCTGATCTTTCTTATGACGACAATCTTGGGCCCTATGACCCTATTTTCCACATACCCAGCAGCTTCCTTTGATTTTCTTAAAATTCTTCCCCTTCGGTGCAAATTGTTTGATGGGTGCTCCTCTTTTAAAATTCTTCTTCTGGAATTTCTGAACTTTGGGTGCAGTAGTAGAGATTGTTTTATCATTAACAATATGAGATGATGCCATTTCAGGCCTCTCATCCTTAGAATTGGGTGCAGTAGTAGAGATTGTTTTATCATTAACAATATGAGATGATGCCATTTCAGATTCTAAAACATACAAAACAACAAGTATGTTCAACTCAGAGAACAACAATAAAAGAACGAAAATAACCAAATAAACTAAGTATATATCATTTTTTCTGTCTTAGATTGTTATACCAATCAATCTAAATAAGCAAAAATCTGAACATGGCACTGTTAACACAAACAACTCATCATGCTAATTTCAACAACTAATAAGATTAATAAACAAAAGTATACCAGAGGCTTGCAGAGAGCAATGTCCTAAGACAGAAAAATTTCCTCCAACTCGGTGTTGAATTCAACTAGGAGTTTTGTCCCCCGGATACAACTGGCGTATTCTTTGATTAAAGCACCAATCAAAGAACCTTCAAAACTGCAAATTCAACTCTCTCTCAAAACGCAAATCACTTAAAAACTTGATTTCGAAAAACTATTTGTTCTATGCCTATAGACCTTCTCTCTTATAGAGAATTGTTTAACTGTTAGATCATGGACAGTTTTACATTAACTGTCTAATTAGTGGTTTTAATTAGTGCTCCACTAAGTAGACAGTTAATTAACTCCTAATTCAAAAAATTAACTTCTTATTCGAAATTAGCAACTGTTGGTGCTTTAATTTGTTCAAAATACGAAAACAAAATAAAAAATCATGTTTAGGAATGGCTAAGCCTTGAACCAACCAAAGCCCCAAAGGCCCCAAGGCCCAAGGCCCTTGTCAAAGATTTTATAAATAGGGTAATTATCTAATGAAACCCCATGGGCCACTCACTCAATCCCACTTCTCACTTAAACAATAGTGAAGTACGTGGGATCATATTTTAAGTGTCAAACCAAACCTTTCTCTCCTATGTGGGACTAAAGGTTTGCAATACAAACTTTGAACTCCAAAGTTCAACATTAATAATTTAGTTAGTCAATTACTCAAGTTATCAATTTATATTATAATTTTACAGTGGAAGTCTTTTAATGAGTAACTGATGCAATATTTAACAATCATATGTAGTGGAAAACCTGGCAAAAGATACTATGTATATATCAAGGCGAGATAAGTATGACAAAAGTTTCATATACTTGTAATCAGTGTTCTATGGTCACCAAAACTCAACAAAAGTAAAATAAATACATACTGATATCACACATGAGTTGGCTCCACCATCTCAGAGGTAGTCGCCCAGTACCTCCTTACCCTTGCCCTTGCTCTTGCTCGTCGAAGGATCTGCACTTAGTTACCCAGCAAATACAGTGAGAAAAATCCCAAGAAGTCCACATAACATTCATGAATTAAAACTGATAGACTATAAGACATGCAAATGTTGGGTTTTGGGGTTCATACGCAGAGGAAATTACAAAACAGTTTTGACAAAAACCCTAACAGGATCCGAATCTAATTCCATTAAAAATGTTTAAACCATGAAAAACTTAATCATACCTCAATCGCAATATACTTTTCTGAAGGTTGATCGATCTCTAAGGCGCTGCCAACGACGAACGCCCTCTATCAGCTGTCCACACACGAACGGCGGTCGTGATTTGAAGTGCTAGCTTCGAGAGAATACCAAACCTTTTTGTTTCTCTCCAAAACGATCCAGAGCATACCAAAAACCCTAAGTCGTTTCTAAAACGAAAATAGAGTTTCGGCTTTTTTTCTTTCGTTCATGTATTCTAACTTAAAGCGTCTATTTATACAACCCTTGTATATAGACGGTTAAGTAAATTACACATATACCCCTACTTAAAGAAGTATAAGTGTAATACACCACAATGACGTTTCTGTAATGAATTTTATCATATAAAATTCATTTTTCTGAGCCATCTTAAAATATCGCAAAACCATTCTTAGTGTGCGACCCAATAGGCTCATACAACGTTGGTAGTGTACCAAAACACATTTTGGTATACAAGTCATAAGCGACCTCTAGCAAGTCATTATGACTACCCAAGTTGTACGAATATCAAATCGATACAACCTAATCAATAGTGTATATAACATCCTTTTGTCACACGATATCCTTTTGATCAAACATAAGGCATGGAATTGTCATCCAACATGTTCAATCGTACTAGTCTCGATCTCTAGGTAGACTGAAAACATCCAAGTGACATTGATCAATATCAATTCACTTAGACTAGGCCTTTTAACAGTCTAACACATCGAGGGATCCACTGGATATCTCTCTTTATATGAGATGGACAAATTCTATCTTGATTACACAACTTCATCACATTGCTCACATAGTAACCAATCACAACCTTTATAATCGTTCGGTTAAAGACAACGTTTGATAGTGTCAAATCACTATGTTCATAATGTTGAAGTCTCTGATAATCTCAAGTCAGAGGACTGCAAAATATACTTATCATGAGAAACAACTACGACTTAATCCATATGATGTTCTCATAGCGGGTCGGTCCAATACTTTATTCCCTGACAAGTACTCGTGATCTTGATTCGTATCCCTATACGTATAATCATCATATGATCATCAATCAAGACTCACACTAGTCTTAATTCATTATAGTTCCCAGTATAATGATCGACTAGGGACATTTATGATATTTCTGTAAATACCCATGGATCTTATTATAATGTAAACATGCAAATTAATTATAATAAACAGCAAATAAAATCCTCAATTTTATTAACTAAAAGTATTCATAAAGACAGTTAATGGATTGACCTAGGGCACATGCCCCAACAGCAAATATAACACCTGACAACAGTACGTCATATTCCCATGAATGTAGGTAACATACGACAAGCAAAAGCAGTAGCGTGAAATAAATAAACAACATGTACCAACCAAACCAACTTAGAAATAAAGCGTTAATCAGTAAGTATACTATAATCACGAGAAAACCCTGACCTACACCAGCTAGTAATCAATAAATCGAGTAGGAACCATGTATATACTTACAAGCTTTCATTGACTGAACCTCAACTATGATTACCGGATGAACCCCTCCAGACGTTATTTCAAGTCAAGGGAACACCCTAAATCCCTCCTGACGGTCGTAAGTATATCATACTATCCTCGACACAAGCACTAAACACAAGTAACCCGTGCAAGCGATTTAACCACAACCAATATATATGTAAACCGAAATAGTGGAGAAACCCCATGTGTGTCCACCAGTAGTCACGCATGAAATGCGATATCGATAAATCAAAACCATGAATTTATAAAGCATTCTCAATGGGTTTATGCACCTCAATTCGCATTTTGACTTCCTTAGATTCCTATATCCGACCCGACTACTCTCCGATACCCGAGTTACGGTCCCTTAAGTCTCTGAAGTCCAATTTTACATGTTTAATATGTTTGTAGGTATTTGGGATATGTATTAAGTCAAAAAATTCAAAACAACCACTTATGTTCAGTTTCTATTTGTTGTTAGCGCGCTATGTACTGGTAGAGCGTTATGGACAGGATGTAGCATGCTACTGTTCTTCATCCTAAAAAGCAGTTGGAAACCCATAACGATTAAAGCGCTAACGTTGCAGGTAGCACGCTACCTGTCATCTGGGACAGAATTCTCAAGTCGAGAATTCTATTTTTCCCTCACATTTAGCTACTAAAGCCTATCTAACACTCAATCCACATCCAATCAACGCCAAAACAGCAACCATAACAATTCAGAACATCTATTTGATCAAATTAATCCATTCCATGAAATTCACTATGAAAATGGTCTATACTCATGTAATTCATCAAGTTATCATCAAATATCAGTCACTCATTCCTCAAACTCGATGTACACCAAAACATACAAAAATAAGTTCATTTGATAGAGTAGATGGTGAATATGATGATTACCTAGGTTTAATCTTTTAATTTGTCCTCCAAAGCCTTGAAATTTAGCTCTCTAGCAATCTCCTTCTTCTCTCCAGCAAAATGTGTATATGATTTGGTTTGCATGTTGTTTAATCAACCATCTTATATATTAAGTTGATGTGTATTTCTAGCTTTTGATCCTCATGTGTTTACGTATCTCGAGGTTTGTCTTGTGGTCCACCTCTAGCCACTTAGCCCACTAACTCCCACTGACTTCAATCCATGTGACACCAATTTTTACTCTCATAGCTCCTAGATGTGTTAATGTGTATCTTTAGGTAAATTATAGGGTTTCAATTAATGAACTAAAATATAGGCCTTGATTTGTTTTCATTTAATTGCACTTACTTAGGCCCATTTTAATACATATGGTTAGTATTTTATTTATCAAAGTTAAGAAAATTATGGTCCCACTTACTTCGACTACTCGGTACCAAGTGCCCCGCCTCTCGATGGGCATTTCGAGGTACACTATACCCTATTGTTTTAATTGAGTTTTACTTGGCATATGGTTACATTACCCATTTTAATTGATTAACTAGTCATCCTGACATGGATTAGTCAAGTTTCCTAGTGATAACCGTAGTTCGCCTACTCACTACCTGCGTTGACATGCCTTTTGAAGCAAACATCCATCACACAAACTCGCTCGATAGCAACATACACACATGCGGTGCAATATAATAATAATAATTTTAAATACCACATATACATAATCACCATCCATAAATGACATATTTCCTCGGTTCTCATGTCCAAGCCAACCGAGTTGTCCACGTAACGCCCGAACAACAACCGTTAATCTTCGAGATTAACGCTAATCCTAGTTTCATTAATTTGGGTCGTTACACCACTTATTCGTCATCTTTGTACTCTTGATCCAATTGATGTCTTTATTATCTTAGAAATATAAATTCATTACTCATCTTCTACGTTTTTATATTAAAGTTCCTCACAACTTTTGACATCACATTTTAATTTAAATTTAAGGGTATGAAATAGAAGTTGGGATCATTAGAATCCATAATTTGGGTTTGTGTTGTTAAAAGAAAATGCTAGAATGACACCTTTAATGACACCCAAGTGACCATATAACGTGGCAACGAGGTCTACATAAAAATGTGATGTGGCTTGTTAGCTCACCTTCATGAGAGTCATCGTGCGCGTTTCGATATACACACCATGCGTGTTATACATCAAGAACTATTTTGCGCACACTCATTTTTATGTGAGACCCACCCACTACGTCATAAAGGTGTCACTTAGGGTGTCATTAAAGGTGTCATTTTATCTTTTTCCGTTGTTAAATTCATCAATTTAGGTCTATTGAGAGAAATTAGGAGGGTTGACTTATTTGCCTCCACATGCGACTATAAAAATTTGAATTGGAAAATTGTGGACCAATAAAGCTCGTTGAGAAATTAATTTGAAATCTCAATTACTTTTCAGTTACATATTGATAGACTAGATAAAGATATAAAACATTTGCAAACTAATTGAAAATAGCTTTACTTTTATTTTCTGTTTTTTTTAATTTTTTTTTTTTTTTTTTTAAGTTTTAAGCCTTTTTGTTTTTCATTTTGGTGTAAATTAAGCTTCACTTTTGTTAAATATAATAGATTAATTCATATTCCAAAGCAACAATAATACTTGATCTCTTTTTATTGATTTTGTCCCTTTGAAACTCATATTTGGTCACTTTTGGTAAATTGTATAATTTATTCGCAAACTCGAAACTAATTTTTTTGGTTCAAATAAATGTGTTGTCTGTCCATTAGTATAGTATCTATATATATATATACTATTATAATAGCAAACCGGAAACGGTTAACCGTGAAGCCTTTTTGGCTAAAATTTCCAATAATGCCCCTAAATGTTTTAATACAAATATTTAAATTCGAGATAAATTGGTAACTTAATTGATAACTAAAAATTAATAGGAAGTTTTGATTTTAGATGTGTGGATAAAAATTCAATTAGTTTTTCAAAAAAATTTAAATTAGTAGTCGATTTCTTAACAAAGTGGAATTTTATTCGCAACTATTCCTCCCACAACGCCACGTTTCACGCCACATCCTAAAGTCACGTTCTCCTTCTCATCACGTTTAATCTCTTTCTAAGAATTTCATCCATATTGATTTTTTTTGGAGGCTAGGAAAAGATACAAAGATAATGTTGTCAGCGATCGATCAACACTCATTAGCAGTGGTGAAGGTCATATAAAGCACTGTGTAGACTTTTTTTAACTTCAATATATAACAGATGGAGAAGCCACAATGTCAAGAAGATGCTGTAGTGATGCAACCCGGATGCAACTTTGGATTGATGAGGTTACTTTAAGTTGAAAAGCTAGGGAACGCAATTATCGATATACAACAAATTTTGGGCATAAGAGCGTAACTAAAGTGTACAACTCATTGCGCAATATATTTTTCTTGATTCGTTTTTTGAGATTAGAATGTTTTGGGGTGTAAATCAATGCCTTTTATTTTCTAATGGTTTTAAATTTTTGAAAATCTTAATTTTTTTTTAACCATTCTTATGTTTAATAGAGCCTTCAATTGGATCACGAAGCAGGCGTCAAGTGATTTAGTGGGTTGATCTACGACAAGACTAGACAGTTCTTAAAGTTCCAGGACACAATTCTTCAGCCTTCATGCGCTATAGAATGGTGGTACAAATTAACTATCTATTCTCCGGGTGATGTAATTTTAAATTTCTTTTACCCTTTGTTGTTTATTTATTTTTCCAATGGTTTTAGGTCCTTTGTCTTCTTTGGTTTTTAATTAATTGATTGCATTTGAACGGTTTTACCTATATCTTCTTGATTTTTTTTTACTTTACCGTTAACTTGATTTCCTCTCTTTCACTACTTCTTGCTATTATTTTCTGTCATCATAGAGTTGAGGAATGAGAGGTCGAGGATGCTCATACATGACATTTAAGTATTTTCTTCCTTCTATGGATTTTTAAAATTGCTAAATTTTTTAAGTCAAGTTCTTTTTATCATAGCATTTGTGTGATTTCGCTGACACGACAAGGAAAAGACGGCGTTTGAATGAATTGATCAGCGAATGCTAAAATATTGCAATTTGTATAACCGTGTGTTCCCATCATTGTAAATTTGTTGACTTTAATGATAAAATGCTCAAGAAGAGTCCCAACTGTGTTGATCCTCATCAAACGCCCCATTGCAATTGTTTAGACAAAAAAATACGTCACTTGAATGTCCTTAGAGGTAGAAATTCACTAAGAAAATATCAACAATTTTCATAGAAGAAATAACCTCGAATGGTATCAATGTCATGTCCCTTGGAGGTAGAAATTCGGCAAGAAAAAATCAACAATTTTCATGGAAGAAATAGCCTCGAATGTTATCAATGTCCCCTTTTTTTTGTTAGTGGTAGCAATGGCTATTTGGGATCTACCGTCAGTGGCTGGGGGCTGTACGGCTGTGAAGGTTCGTTGCTTTTTTCATTTTTTAATCAGAAGCATCACTATCATCCATTTGAGACTATAAAATGCCTAGAAAATAATTTTCTAATGTCAATCTATATATGATGTAATATATACCATTTTTTGGCATTGATGTATAGCATTTGGATGTGTACAACGCAACTTAATTAGATGGGTGGAATTGAAAATTGATCTCTTTTTGTCAATTCAGTGTTCATGTGTTTTAGTATTTTTTTGATGGAGACAACTACAAACTGGGTCGCACTTATTTGATAATTACATATTACAATTAATACTAACTTCTCAACTCGAAAATTTACCTCTTCTAAAAAAATGCAATAGAAGTTTTGCTAAAAACTTCAAGAGGTCGTGAGTTCGACTCCCACCCAAGTAAATAAAATAAAGATTTTTGAACACAAGAAAAATAAAATAAAATAAGTAAAAATTACGGAAAGGTTAGGAAATACTTTTTTAAGTGTTTAATCCAAGTAAATCAATAACCTCGACATACCATTTATCAAAAAAAAAAAACTAATTGTTTTAATTTATGAAAGTGGAACTTAGACCATGCTTGTTGTAACTTATTATCCGTTTCTTAAGATCTTCACTTTATTTATTGAAAAGGATTTATTCTGCTTTATTGCTACCTACTCATTTACTATCGATAGTAAACGATTAATTATTTTTGCAAATATGAATCAAAGGTAGAAGATTTTGTACAATGAGTCACAATAAAAAAAAAAATAATTGGTTCACGTGTGAAACACGTGCTCACTTACTAGAATTTTCAAACTATTTTTAGATTAGATGATGTTATACATACAATATGTTTATCTATTTTTTTATTTCATTTTCATTGTCAAACTATTTTAAAACGCTTTTTTTGAAAATGGTATATGTTGATACATGTTATGAATCAGGATCATGTTTAAATTAATTTCCTAAAATTGAATTAATCAAAATGATATTTATAATATTGTCTAAATACTTATCACAATAAATATTTGTACGTATTTGTCATCAGATACTGTAAATTCATGAGCACTGCAAATATCTAATTTTACCTAAATTGCTTAGACCAACTAAAAATATAGATCAATTTTTTTGAAAGGTAATTTTGACACACATTTTTCTCTCTAAATATAAATTCAATAAATGATACAAATCATTAAGATAATATTTTAATATTAACTTTCACAAATGTTTTTTGATACATTTATTGTTTACGCCTCACGCGCATAGCGCGTGCCCATTGACTAGTACTATTATAATAGCAATCTCAAAACGGTTAACCGTAAAGCTTTTTTGGCTAAAAGTCCCAACAATGACTCTGTGAATTGATAAAAATAGTTAAAATTAAGGATAAATTGGTAATTTAATTGATAAGTCCAAATTAATATGCGAGTTTTCCTAATAAAGTGAGATTTAGAGGATTTTCTCTCTCTCCTCTACGTTTCTCTCTTTCACTCATTACAACTTCTCTCTCTCTCTCCTCACCGTTATCTCTTCCCTTCTCTCTCCTCACGGTTCTCTCTTTCCCTTCTCTCTCTAATATCTCCCTCACGTGGCACGTGCTCATCGACTAGTCTATACTATTATAATAGCAATCCTAAAAAGGTTAACCGTGAAGCCTTTTTGGCTAAAAGTGCCAACAATGACCCTGTGAATTGATAAAAATAGTTAAAATTAAAGATAAATTGGTAATTTAATTGATAAGTCCAAATTAATATGCGAGTTTTCCTAATAAAATGAGATTTAGAGGATTTTTTTCTCTCTCCTCCACGTTTCTCTCTTCCACTCATTACACCTTCTCTCTCTCCTCACGGTTCTCTCTTCCCTTCTCTCTCCTCGTGGTTCTCTCTTTCCCTTCTCTCTCTAATATCTCCCTCACGTGCAAAGCACGTGCTCATCGATTAGTATATATATATATATATGACAATCCTCCCTAGGTACTATTAAAGCAAAAATAACTATATTAAAGCAAAAATAAGGGTAATGCTAAATGGACTCAATGAGTCTGGACTCAAAGAATCAAAAAGACTTAAATACCCCTGATGCAAATTGATTATCTTCAATCAAACCTACACCACTGCCGCCGCCGCCGCCGTCATTAGACGCAGTGAACACCGACCATCAACAACGCCACGTCATCATCCACCGCCGGCCACCTCTTCCTCCCTTCCGGTCAGCCTCTCCCTTTCTCTTGTCCAGATCTGGCCAGAGAGTATGGCCAGATCTGGCCGAAAGAGAGAGAGAGAGAGTTTGGGTAGGTGGCTTTTGGGTTGGTGGCCAGCGGGAGTTGCAGGCGATTTGGAGGGAGACGGCGGCGATGGGGAGGTCGAGGGAGGCCGGAGTTGGAGGCGGGAGGCGGTGGGGGCGCGCTGATCGGGAAGCCGGGAGACGGGGAGGCGGCGGACAAGATGCGGCGCGGAGGTCGGGAAGGAAGGAGAAGCCGAACTCGGCCTCGGCGCGGCGGATTCGAGAGCCGAGAGGCGGGAGAACGGGGATGGAGGTTGCGGAGGTGGGTGATGACTTTGTGGCGGTGAACGAGAGAAGAAAGAGAAGAGAGAGACGAGAGAAAGAGAGAGAGAGAGAGAGAGAGGGTAGAAAACGAGAGAAGAAAGAGGAGAGAGAAAAGAGAGAAACGAGAGAGAGAGAGAGAGAGAGAGAGAGAGAGCGAGAGAACTAGAGAAGAAAGAGGAGAGATAAACTAGAGAGAGAGAGAGATGTATATTGTAGAGAGAGAGAGGGAGAGAGAACAAAGAAAGCTTAGAGGGGCAGAGAAACAAGAGA
Organism: Stephania yunnanensis; assembly: GCA_039657365.1. Taxonomy (NCBI): domain Eukaryota; kingdom Viridiplantae; phylum Streptophyta; class Magnoliopsida; order Ranunculales; family Menispermaceae; genus Stephania; species Stephania yunnanensis. Next base: position 10,150,693 of record CM077582.1, read on the forward strand.
GAAACGAGAGAGAGAGGTCACCGGTTGGGGGCGGTCCGCTGCGGAGAGCAGTTGTGGTGGTGGAAGTGAGTCAATATGTTAATATGTGTCGGAGTTAAAGATGAGGGTAATTGTGTCTTTTAATTTAATGGTGTATTTAAATTCTAAGTAAAAGATAATTTGAGTCCAGACTGTTTGAGGCCGAATAGATTTTTTGCAAAAACAACTATATTAACAAAATGCCCTTAAATGCAAATATCTCATTAGACGAAAAAAAATCTTTGAAATAATTAATTTAGGGGTTTCTGTGTAAAATTAACTTAACTAAAAAATTGTACTTAACTGTTCCCACAAAATTGCAATTAGTTCAAAATGGTGCATTTATGACCAAAGTGTCCTCTAAAAAAATACTTTCAAGTTTTCGATTCCCAAATCAAAAGCTTCTATTGCGGTTTTATTCCCAAAAAAATAGGCAACGTGTCTAGCAGTTTTCCTTAACTGTTTCTTAATTAACTCTGCAATTGTTTCTTAAATAATTGCATGATTCCTATGATTCCAAATGGATATGCTCATCATCTATATTCAATTCTCTTATGATTCCATTATCTCATTTTTCGATTATTTTTTTAACAAAAAATCTGTTTGGACTGTTTGAGTTCGGACTCAAAGATTTTTATTAATAATTTAAACAAAAAATCCGTTTGGACTCTTTGAGTCCGGACTCAAAGATTTTTTCGTTAACAATTTAAGATAACTATTTAAGTAAAAGACCTAATTACCCTCTACCCTTAACACTAATAATAAATTTTAATTAAGGGTTTTTATGTCTTTTTGATTGTTTGAGTCCGGACTTTTTGAGTCCATCTAGCATTACCCTAATTTAAAATATTTATCTAAGTAAAAGACCTAATTACCCCTCTACCCCCAAACACTAATAATGAATTTGAATTAAGGGTCTTTATAACTTTTTGGTTGTTTGAGTCCGGACTTTTCGAGTCCATCTAGCACTACCCTATTTTTAAACAATTAAGTCTACTTGGACTCATGAGTCCGGACTCATATGGTGGTTTTTAAAATTTTTGTAAATATTTAAGGGGTATAATAAGTATTTTACAAGTGATTATGGTTGTTTCATTAATTGCTCAAGGATGTATTTGAAATTAAAAAAAAAATTGAGTCCGGACTCACGAGTCCAAATAGCATTACCCATTTTTAAATTCAGAAATTATCCCTCTACATCTCTTCCTCTTCGATGGTGTACGTGATAAGCTACAATGCCTATATAAGCATTAGTGCCTATATCGAAGCAAACCAAGCCATGAGGTCTAACATAGCAAACGATTTGAAGGTTAGAATCTTTGTTATTTTAGAAAAATTAAAAAGATTTTTTTGTTCTATTAATTCTTTTGTGTTGGATGATTGTACCCACATAGTGAACAAAGAAAGATATTGGTGATAAAAGAGGATCGAGAGAACCCAAACCCACTCGATAAATATTATTTACAAATTTGGTAACTAATTTTTTAGTTTTGGTAAACCCAAAAGGGATTCATATTGTTAAGTATCACCAACGTTTGACAAATTACTAATGAAGTTACAATTTTGATCCTTTGTAAACAGTTGAAGGAGATGTGTTGGTGATAGATTGATGGGTCATGAATCAATATAGAGGTACTTTGATCATTAAAAAAGAGGGAAAAGGTTTATGCGATTAAGTAGTCGATTTTCTCCTTTTTGTGTGAGAATCAAGTTGTAATATGCGGAATTTTGCAAACAGGGTTTGAGCGACCTATTTGCTAATTGTATTAGGAGATATATAATGATTTATTATTAACCCATCCTTTTATATGTAAGATTTCCACATATCAATATTATAACTCATTTGTCATTTTTTTTGCCTTATTGGGACAATTATCTAGGGTAGCGATTTAGGGCACAAACAATTATTCTACTAAAAGGAAAACAACCCAGGGATTCATAGTGCTAAGAAATTCTTGTTTACCAATGCTAACCCTTTTTTAACTCCGCCAATAGAAGACAATATTCATTGCATGTCCCAAGCTCGCAAAAGGAGGAGGGCAAATGTTTAATTTTAAGAAATTTCAAAAAAAAAAAAAAAAAGAATTTCAAGTAAGAAGTGTTTGCAACTAAAGTGAAGAGTTTTAAGGAAATACAAGGAAGTTGTTTAATATGTGGAAAACATGGGACCCTAGACTGTCGACATAAGAAAGATAAGAATTCTTGAAATCTTAGTTTAAACAACCAAGCAAATGTTGGTGATGTCAAAATTAATGAAATGAACATCGACCTCACTGTTTTGTGTTCGAGACTAATATGGTCTTTGACACTCGGGGTTGGTAGATCGACACCGGTGCAACACGTCACAGATGTTGCGATAAAAGCTTGGTTTTCAGAGTTTCATCCTGCTGACTGTGAAGAAAAACTTTATATGAGAAGTTCGTCCTCTTCAATGGTTGAAGGCAAATGAATTATTATGTTTACTAATGGGAAAACAGTTACTTTTACTAATGTGGTATGTTTAAGAAAAATATGGACCATTTACTTAATAAGAAAGGGTTTAAATTGGTAGTTAAAGGAAGCTTCTCACTAAGCGTGCGAAAGTAAGGGATATCTCTTCAAATTGAATGTTGTAATTATAAACTCTAATTAATGGAAATATAATGATCGTTTATGTGTACGTGATTGACTCATTTAATATATGGCGTGCTAGAATAGGACACATGAACAAAAATATATTTATAGAATGGTGAAATTAATTATTTATTGCCAAAGTTCAATATCGATTTAAATTACAAATGCAAAATATACGTTGAAGCAAACTTTTAAATTTTTCAAGAAAGATCGAATAAATTATTGGATTAATCCACTGCGATCTTTCTGATTTTAAACCATTCCAACTAAAGGCACGTGATAAAAATTACTACTACATCACCTTTAATGATGATTGTAGTAAGTCTTTGCCAAGTCTTTTTGATTAAAAATAAAAATAAGGCTTTATATATATTCAAAATATACAAGGCAGAAGTAGTGAATCCAGGGGCGGAGCCAGCCCAAGAGTGGAAGGGGACCAACTTTACCAATGGCTAACTTGACTAACACCTTTTATGATCGGTTTATCATTTTTTTAAAAGTGTTTCAAATTTAAAAGTGAAGATCTTTCGATGAAGCGTGCTTTTATTTATAACACATATAAGAAAACTTATTGTGTAGTAAGTCGATCTTGATGGAAATCGCCAAAGTATAAAAGAGTTGCATTCAAAGGTAAATACTATAAAATAGAAAATATTGCACATAAATGAAAATAGATTATTAAGGACGTGTAATCATAGAGAATAAAGGACATTGAACTATTGTATGTAGGCATCCACCAACATATATAGATTTTCAAATGTTGAGATTTTATATTGAAAAAGTAGGGGGGGAGCATTTATATGCTTTCCTTCATTAATTATGGCATTAAGGACAGATAGATGTGGAGAATATGAATTATCTAAATTTGCAGAACTATGTAGCAAATATGAAATTATACATCAAACTACATGCTATATACACCTCAATAAAATGATGTAGCAGAGAGTAAAAATGACACTCTAAAAATGTGATTAATTCTTTGTTGAATGATTCTGGACTTTCCCAAAATTTGAAATTTTTACCCATTTTCATATACTTATTTCAATTTTTAACAATTTTTACCATTTCCGCTTCAAAAAAAAAATTTTTTTACCATATTAAACTATTTCCCCTCATAGGTACTTTTCAATACGGAAAATTTGAGCAAGCTAGAAACATTCATGTTTTTCTGGTTAATGCTCTCGACACAAATTAAAATGTACTATTATTAGTTATTGAACCTAGTGAAGCACTTACTACCCAACATAAGTTAGTAGTACTTGATATTAAGCTAACACAACGGAATAAAATGAATAAAAGAGTTAACGACCCTAGAATAAAGTGGTGGAACCTAAAACATGGTAAACAAGTAGAGTTTAGAGAAAAACTACTAAAGAAAAATTTATGGAATCTTGACTTAGATGCTAATACAATGTGGCTAGAAATGAGTAGTTGCATAAGGAGGGTGGGATCAAACATTTTAGGTATATCTAAGGGCTTGGGACCTCCAAAGAAGGAAACATGGTGGTGGAACGAGGATGTCCAACGAGCAATTAAGACTAAAAGAGATATGTATATGAAAATACCTAAGTGTCAAGATGAAGATGCGTACAATCAATATAGAGAAGCTAGAAAACAAGCTAAAAAAGTAGTTAGTCAAGCTAAAACAAATTTCATGGAAGATTTATATACAAGGTTAGGTAATAGAGATGGCGAAAATATATATATATATATATATATATATTATATATATATATATATATATATATATATATAGGCTAGCCAAATTAAGAGATAAAAAGAAACAAGACCTAAGTCATGTAAGATGCATTAAGGACGAAAATCAAAATGTTTTAACGCACGAGGAGGATATTAAGGAGAGATGGAGAAGTTACTTCGATAATTTATTTAATGATGGCCAAGTTGATACTATAATAGATGAAACCAACACCAAGAAAGAAATGTAAACTATACACGCAATATTAGAATTGTAGAAGTTAAAGAGGCATTGAAAAGAATGAAAATAGGGAAAGCATGTGGCCCAGATGAAATACCCATAGAGGTTTGGAAATGCTTAGGAGAAATTGGATTGACTTGGTTAACAAAACTTTTCAATAAAATTTTAAAATCAAAACGGATGCCAATGGATTGGAGAAGAAGCACGCTTGTGTCAATCTTCAAAAACAAATGAGACATTCAACGTTGCTCAAACTACCGGGGAATTAACTTATGAGTCACACTATGAAACTGTGGGAGAGAATAATTGACAATAGAGGCTAATAGGAGAGAAACAACAATATCGAGAACCAATTTGGTTTCATGCCCGGGAGGTCAACTATGGAGGCGATTTTCCTTGTAAGACGATTGTTAGAAAAATATAGAGAAAAGAAAAAAAATTTTCATATGGTATTCGTAGATTTAGAAAAAAACATATGATAGGGTCTCTAGAGATGTTCTTTGGTGGGTTCTAGAAAGAAAAAAAGTGAATGCTAGATACATAGACACTATTAAGGATATGTATGATGGAGTAGTAACGAGTATAAAGACATTTGGAGGAGCTATAAAAGAATTCCCCATTACGATAGGACTACATCAAGGATCGGTTTTAAGCCCATATCTATTTACTTTAGTTATGGATGAACTAACTAGACATATTCAAGAGGATATACCATGGTGTATGTTATTTGCAGATGATATTGTCTTAGTGGATGAAACCAAAGGTAGAGTGAATAGGAAATTAGAACTCTAGAGGAATACATTAGAATCTAAAGGCTTTAAGTTGAGTAGGACGAAAATTGAATACATGCACTGTGAGTTTGAAAACACTAGACATCGAGATGACGGAGTGGTAAAATTAGGAGAAGTAGAAGTTCCTAAGGTAAACCACTTTAGATACCTAGGATCAATCATACAAAATGATGGTAACATTGAAAATGATGTCACACATAGAATTCAATTTGGATGGAAGAAAAATGCGGAGTACAACAGGGGTGATTTGTGATCGACATGTTCCTACTAAGTTAAAAGGAAAATTTTATAGGACCGCAATTAGGCCAGCTATGCTCTAAGGAAGTGAATGTTGGGCGGTAAAGTAACAACAATTACATAAAGTGAACGTAACAGAAATAAGGATGCTTAGGTCGATGTGTGGTAAAACTCGTAAAGATAGAATAAGAAATATAGAAATTCAAAGACAAGTAGGAGTAGCACCAATTGATACAAAGATTAGGGAAGGGCAGTTGCGATGATTTGGTCACCTGCAAAGACGGCCTACAAATGCCCCAACTAGAAAACTTGACTCAATAGAAAGTGTAGAAATTCGACGAGGTAGGGGCAGACCAAAGTTAACATGGGGTGCATTAATTAAAAGGGATTTGAATGGTTTGCAAAGCTCACCATCAATTGCACTAAATCGAGCACAATGGAAAAGTTTGATCCATGTAGCCGACCCCAGTTAATTTGGGACTGAGGCTATGTTGTTGTTGTTGTATTATTATTAGTTATTGAAATATTTAATTCAAGCTAACAAAAAAACAATTAATCTACATGGACTCAAGAGTCTTGACTCATAGGGATGTTATAAGAATTTTTACAAAAGTTAAAGGGTTCTACAAGAATATTTCAATTTGTTGTATTTTTAGAGGGAAAATTCAATTTAAAAAAAAAAACTCGAAAATTCAAATCATTATTAAATGGGGGCTAAAAAAGAGACAAGAAAAATGGTCTTTCCCAAGAAAGCCTTTATTGTGTTGTCAGACGAAGCATTTATCGTGTTGTCATACATTAATTAGACATACACATGTATATCGATAGAAAAAGAAATTTAAATTTTTCCAATTAGATTAAATCTATATTAATCCGTAAATATATAGTTAGAATCAATAGTTAAATTTTCTAACTTTTGTTATAACAATAGTAATAATATGTTGTTAATTAGAATAACAATTATAGCAATAACAATAATTTAAAATAACAATAGTAATAATAGTAATATACATTAATTTATAACAACAAAAACAACAACAACAACAACAACAACAACAACAACAATAATAATAATAATAATAATAATAATAATAATAATAATAATAATAATAATAATAATAATAATAATAATAATAATAATAATAATAATAGTTCATTATTATAATAATAATATGGTGATACTTTACAAAAAAATGGTGATACACATATATAGTTAGAAACAATCAATTTCTAAGGTTTAAATTTACAAAGAAAAAATTAGTCAAAAACATATAAGGGTAATACAAAAACTCATCATTGACATGTATAACAAACACACCAAGTACCCCTAACTCGTGACATAATAATATTTTTATTTTTATTAATAATACTAACAATAGTAATTATAATAATAAATCCTTTTATAATTAATAATGATTGTAATAGTCCGAATATCATTTTTTGATGGTAATACAAGAGCTCGTGACATATATAACAAACACACCAAGTACTTCCACCTCGCGACATAATATTTTTTATTTTTATTAATAATACTAAAAATGGTAATTATAATAATAATTCGTAATTATAATTAATAATGATTGTAATAGTCCGAATATCATTTTTTGACTGTAATACAAGAGCTCCGTGACATGTATAACAAACACATTAAGTACCTCCACCTCACGACATAATAATATTTATATTTTTATTAATAATACTAACAATAGTAATTATAATAATAATTCATAATTATAATTAATAATGATTGTAATAGTCCGAATATCATTTTTTGACGGTAATACAAGAGCTAACACACCAAGTACCCCTACATCGCGACTCGTGACATGTATAACAAACATACTAAGTACCCCTACCTCGCAACATAATAATATTTTTATTTTATTAATAATACTAACAATAGTAATTATAATAATAAATCCTTTTATAATTAATAATGATTGTAATATTTCGAATATCATTTTTTGATGGTAATACAAGAGCTCCGTGACATGTATAGCAAACACACCAAGTACGAATAGGCTTTCGCTGCTAGATAGTCTCCCCGCCTCATTGAGGACCTCATATAATAATAGCTCATTGACATGAGTATATAATAATAATAATAAATAAATAAATGAATAAATAATAATAATAGTAATAATAATAACCATATAACATATACTCTAAACTGAAAGATGTCATTGTATGGAGAGATCAAGGTGTGGCTACGCCTTGTCAAGTTTTGACAAATGCGCGAGCACGTATTAGCTAATAAAAGATAGTGTGAGTAGGGCTATCGATGTCAGTCTCCCCGCATTCTTTACAACAACTTTCAGTTTCTCAAAAGTTGTCATTACACAACGTTCAACACCAGTAGTTAAATAATTCACTAAAATAGTTATTTAACAACAGATTTTACTCCTATTTAACAACACAAATATTTAAAATAGTCTTAGATGTTGTCGCTAAAAAAATTAATAGGAACGACTTGGCGCCAAAATGTTAGAGAGGGGAACTAAAAGGAAAAAAAAAAGCTGCGCTATGTGCACCTCAATTATTTATGGGAGCACCATAAAGTGTACCAATTTACATATATTCATAAACAATTGAGGTGTAGTGCTTAAAAAAATAGTCTTTATTGAAATCGGATAACAATTTTTTTTTTTGGTTTAAGGTTTTTTTTTATCAAACATCATCACACAACAAAGAAAAACATGGTGTTACACCAACAACACCTGGAGAAGAGAGAATTGATGAGGACTTAAACTATATTGTCTCTATCCGCCAGGTTTTTTTGAAAAAAGAAAAGAGGAACATAAAGAGAAAGGGCTGGCTGAAGGAGAAGGAAGAACAGAGGCGTTGGATTTGAAGAACAGGTTTGCCTTCTCAATTTCTCTTGATCAATCGATAGATTGTTGAAAATTGAAAGTGAGTCTCAAATCGACCTAGATTTTGACTTCATATGTCTTTGTTGTTGTTGTTGTTTTGTTCTCCTTGACAATGTGGCTTCGACTTTGAAGAAGGCGGGAAGGGTGTAGCATTAGATTTGAAGAAAGAATAACAAAGGCTTTAGATTTGAAGAAGGAAGGACGGTGGAGGTGTTGAACTTCAATAGAGGTAGGCGTTGGGTGTGTTTTGGATATGTTATTGAATAATGGTTGTTGAGGGATTTTGAGTTTTCTTGAAATTTTTGAGTTTTAATTGTCTGTGTGTTTGATGTCAGTCTCCTCGTATTCTTTCTTTTGGGGTTGCAATGCCTTGGTAACTCTTGCATTGTTATGAACATCTTCTTTTCTTATTTTTTGATTTATGTTTCATTTTCCCTAATCTTGCGTTGGGATTTTGGGTTTTTGTTATTGAAAGCTTGAAGTAATATTTTTTAAAAATAAAATCTAGTTGTAGCATTGAGGAGGTTAACTTGAAGATGCAACTACATCCTCGTCATATTGTAATTCTAGTTTGAATGATATCGGAGAAAATCATAGAAGATTATTAATTTAACGAGCAAATCATACATAGGTTCCCTAATGATTAAATAGTTTCTTAGGAGAAAATCATGGAGATTTCAAGGATTTGATGCCTTGTGAGTTAATACTCCATGGTTGAAATTGAAAGACTAAATATCAATTAGATTTGGAGTTGAGGACTCCATTGAAGGCTGGTGAGGTTCTAAATCATGTTTAAATCCAAATACAAGTTCAATCTTTAAATTTATAGTAGTTATTGATGATTTTGGTGTGGATTAATTAGAAAGTGTGGTTCATGTCTTTTTTTGGAAATGGTATATGAACAAGTCAAAGTGATTTTGCTAACTTGAGATCAATATAGGTTGAATTAAGTGAAACTCTTGCTATTGTACAACAAGTATTTGTTGAAATGCATAAAAGAGACTCTACATATCCTAAACAAAGTTTTTGAAACAAAGGTCTCATGAAACTCTAGTTTCTTATTGTTAAACACATTCTTGATTTAGTTGCTTGGAAAAGAGGTCTTGCATTGGTGAAATTTCGATACAATAAGTATGGCCAATGCGTTTGTATATTACTATGTTTTGATTTCGCCTCACGGAAAGGATTTGATCATTATTAATTATTTGAACTTATTTTTCTAGTACTTGTTTTGCAAATGAGTTTTAAAAGGAATTAACTTCAAATGTTTGAGGAAACGTAAAAAAAAACATTGGCTTATTTAAATAAGCATTAATTATTTTAAGTTGTTTTCATGACTTGATAACTCTTGCGTTGTTATGAACATTTCTTTTCTTCTTTTTTGATTTATGTTTCATTTTCCCTAATCTTTTTTGGTTCTTATTTTGAGGAGCTTAACTTCAAGATGCCAACTACATCCTCCTCATATTGCAATTCTAGTTTGAATGATATTAAAGAAATATCTTCTTCAAATAAAGAACTTCGTTGCAGACTTCCACATGCCTACATGCATGGACAAGAAGTTCATAGTGACAGAGACGGAGGTGATGTGCCATTGTTCAAGGCCATGTGTGGTGAAAATTTCATGGACGCGTGGTCACCCTAGTAGAAGGTTTTACTCTTGTGCTCGTGTTCGTCGTGAGGTAGTGAGTTTTTTTATTGGAAATTAAAGTGATTATGCCTCAATGGTCTTTATAGCTTCTACTTCTTACTATCATAAAATTGTTTGTTCCATAAATTTGGGTGTTATCAGCATTTTGAGTTTAATTTGCTCCATAAATTTTGTAGGGTTGCAACTATTTCTCTTGGATCGACGATTAAATTTTCGAGTATGTGACTTTCATTTTGAATGATCTTGTGGGTACCATTGCAAATTTGATGGAGGAAAGAAGTAACCATGTTGACGTGGATGAGGTCGTCAAGCTTCGAGCAGAGAACAATTTATTAAGGTCAACAATTGCAAATTTGTATCACTAACCAAAGGCAACGAAAAGGCGAAGTTTTGTATTAAAATTGATTGTACTAATTGCAATTGGATGGTGTATTTGGGTGCCAACCCTTTCACGATCACTTTATGGGTAAACCTAGCATCCAAATACCACCTCTATATCATTAAAAATGAGTAATGTTACGAACATTAATTTTTTTAGTATATAATTATTAGAAATATTTGCTAGTTCCTTGTTTTATAGATTTTTTGGGAAACTTTGTCTTTTTATCGATAGTGTGGCTATTTTTTTCTAGGAAATTGTTTTTTCCTCTGTAAACAGAAAAATAGCTAAACGCTCTTTCTCTGCTTCATTTTGACTTTTGCTTAAGGTAGGTTGGTTTTGTGAACTATTTCATAAGAGATGAATCCATGCTCTCACTCTGGTAATGGCATTTATATGGGCCGCTTGTTGGTGCTTTATCTTTTTACTCCATTTTATTTCATGTTTTCTAAATTTATACGTAAAGAAAATGTTTAATGTTGTTTGTATCATGATAGGTTGCATCTCATGGACTTGATCGGAGTTAACATCTGCTGAACTTCATCCTATTTTGTATGACACAAAGTCTATGCTGTCAAATGTAAACAAGTTTTCAGTTAACCATATATAAATAGGGATGTAAATGAAAAAGTTCATATTTTAGCTAAAAGAGCTTTGAAGTATCATGTAACTGTGTTGCGGCAAGATCTTGTACCTACAAACATTTTTTCATAATGATGATTAATATCATTTCCTGGATGAAAAAAAAAACCACATGTATATCCATATCGTATCTAAAGGTATAGATAACTAAGAAGTGCACATGCTATGTCTAAGTAAATTAAATTGATTTCTTCGGTCCTTCCATCAAGTTCACATACAGAATAACAGTATTTGAGTCACCAAAAAATTGCTATAAACGAACCTATCACCAAAAGAACAAGAAGCTGAAAGATTTGAGTTAATATAACATGAAGGAATTGCCTGTACACTTACAATAATCTGAAGATGCCACAAATAGATGGGCATTCCCTTATTCCTCATGTTCCTGATACAATTTTCTACAGTTTACAACGTAACTTTCTTCCTAATACTTGGTTTTCATTTCCTGCTTCTATTCTTGCAGGAACCTTCACAAAAAAAAATCAATCTGATGAGGTCCTGATTAAAACCTCTCTTAATGAGGTTCGGCAAACAAGATGTGATAGGCATGATTCATAGGTTATACAGATGTGAATGAACATTGGGAAAATGAGAATCAAGTTGGCTGAAGATGAGAATCATGTGGGCTGATGATGGCAAAACTAAGAATGCAGAAATATGAATCGTTTGGATTGAAGATGAATTGTTTCCTCTATATAAAGGTCTACAAGAAGTGAAGTCAATAGCAAGGCAAGGAAGGTTTTCCCTTAATTCAATTTGCTAAAAATGGATCGAAGTACTCCCGCCAAGAACGGATGTTTGCAGTCTACTCCATCTCCGAAATGCATGAAGACAATTTTCTCTAAAATGGAAGACAAGTTTGACACCCTTCGTGCTGAGATGAAGGAACTAATGATGTCGATTCTTGCATCGACTGATGAGGAAGCATTGCTGGCTGTTATCTTGGATGATGAACCATTCGTTGCTTGTTACGATATTTTTCGCGATGCTGCGAAAGAGATGAAGAAGACCCCCCTTGCAAAAGAAGTAATTGTCATTTCTGACACTACTGCCTCTAGTGCCATTTAGTTCATGTTTTTGTGATTTTCATTTTATTTTCAATGAGGTTTTGAGGCCTTATAGCCTATTTTGTAGTTGCAAGTTTGAAATGAAAATAAAAGTTTTAATGGGTTACATCAGCACAATGTGCTTCTTCTGCAGCCTCTCATGGTTTTTTTTTCTAGTTCTATTACTGTCTTTATATTATTTATGCAGTTGAGGAACAACCAATTTTAAAGAAAAGGAAAAAAAAACTTTAAAGAGAAACTCCATGCAAAGTGTAACATTGAGGATCAAATTTGTAATTTAGCAATTGTGAGTAGCTGTAGCTAGGATTAATTTACATAATCAAATATATATGTTGAGTACAGAAGTGAGGGAAGGGAGTAATAAAGAAGAGAATTGAGAGCAACCTACTAGAATGTGTATATGATGATAGGTTTCGGTGAAACTCTGGTTGCATCATGTCTAATGACTTGTCTTCTGAATCATATAAATACAAGAGGAAGTCACAACTTGCAAAGTCTCAATTACTACCAAAATTAATCAATGCCTTATGTTCCTATCCTTTCTTTTCTGGGTGAGGCTTTGGCTTTATATCTATCTTCTTCTTGCTGTTGGATTTTGGAACTATATTTTGTCATGCAGTCATGTGAAACCGCTTTGCTGGTGCTGCATTCATTATTCAACCTCCATTAAGGAAGGAAGCCTTATCCCTTCCAATTTTGTTATTCACACTTGGGGACACAAATATTCCAGAGTGTGTATCATCTTTCACTTTCGTTTAGTTTATTTGTGTGGGTGCACTTGTGCAGTGATGTTGTGTCAACAAACACAAAAAAGATACATGAACATGACAAGAGATCAATTTGATTGATTAAATGCTTCTAAAAAATAGGCTGAATATAACCTTTTTATCAAGAAAAAAAGTGGTGTTTTTAACAATATCAAATGTGAGATGCCAATTTCTCTGCATAAGAAAAATCATACAAGATGATAGATAGGAGGGCAAAGGCTCCTATCAAGGGGAACTTTACTAGCATAGTACATTTAAAGATTGTTCCAAGTCTTTACCGCTCCATGATTCTTCACTCGTAACGTAGATCTTTACTTGACGACCGCTTACGCCTATGTGAGTGCTTCCTGTGCTTTTGGTGTTTGCGGGGTTGCGAGGATTCATCATCTTCGTCAATAGAACTCCTAGGTCATCGAGGAGGTGATGGGACCTGCAACCATAACAAATTGAAATTATGCTATCTTCCAGCAATTAACAAGAGTAAATGATTAAGTTCAAGATGAAAAAAATGGTTTAAAGCTAAAAAATCATATTAATCACAAAGTTCCTAACAAATCCTTAAGAAATCAACAATTTTGTGATGAATATGTACAATGCTTGAAGTCACTGTTGGACGTCAAGTTCAAGCTGGAGGGTTGAAGAATTTCACTATATTTTTGGTGACACTCATAGATGCTACTCTACTTGCGCATCAACCTGGATTTTTAACCAATTTAAGAAAAAACAAAACAAGTACAATTCAATATAATTTGTAAATCAGTGCATTGAACCAAATCAATTTTATAACATATCATTGAAGAACATGTTGTTTGTCTTCAAGTAAGAGAATTAAGGATGCTAGTGATTGTAGCAAAAGTAGTATTAGACACATGCAAAAGGAATCAGCTAAAATGGATCACCAGCCATGAATGCACATATGCCAAACTATCATGAGTTGAACAGATAAATGATAAGCAGAAGTGCAGGACCATAATTAAGGATACTAGCATAAGCAATATAATCAAATCATCATCTAGCTTACATACCAAATATTTCAGTTAGCTATAACTCATACATAACTAAATCATATTAAAATTAGATACACAAGCAATGGCAAAAAAAAGTAAAAAAACCTACATGAAGTTGTGATTATAGATTGCAAATACAACTTGAAATATGAGACAACATAGATGAAGATGTGACCTATGATATCATATATTGCAACTTGAAATATGAGGCAACAATAAACTGAAAAAATGTGGAAAACAATTGAAATTACCTCAATTAATGCATCAGTCTTGGTCCATTGTTGTTTTGACTTTCTATAATTAGCTCATTGAGATTTACACAGTCCTGAAACAAATGTGAATATTGCATAAAATAAGCTCCACAAAAGTACCAAAACTATTAAAATACATTATTCAATTTGTCAGAGAAAGTGAGCCTAAAAAACCTCTCCATTGTTATGAACTATGAGAAAATCATCGGCATTCGCCCACCACACGTTGATTGTATTCCACGCCTTGGGCTATTTAGCTGGCTTTAACTCCTATTCAGTCTCACGCATTGATGTTTTGACTTTCTATAAATGGTTCATTCAAATCTATGATGTCCTGAAACAAATGTGAATATTTCATAAAATAAGCTCCATAAAAGTTCAAAAAAAAATTAAAATACATCATTCAATTGGTTAGAGAAATTGGGCATGAAAAACCTCTCCACTGTTATGAATTATGACAGAATTTATTACCCTTCTCCCACCATGCCTTGATTGTCTTCCATGCCTTAGCCCATTTTGCCGACCTTGACTATTATTTCCTCTTTCCCGGACTGATCTGAAACGGTTCAACCTAGGCCTCCCTCGATAGCGAACATAATTAGGATCTCGAATAGAAGCATAATTATGACCTTGAATTGAAGCATCATTATCCATATGTTGTGTTTGATCCACTTGAATATCACCGCTCCGTATCTTTTCAATTATTGCATCCATTTCTCTCTTAAATGTTCTTGCATAAGTCAACTGCTTCATGAAGTGCATGCTCAATCTCTTGGAATTTCTTGTATTCATCTATCATGTGCGGATAACCTCCCGAGTATACGATACTCGAATGCCTTCTTAACACATCCTTCCTCCATCTCCTCAAAATATCTCTCATGAACCTTTGTAATGTTTTTTATTTTCATCACTTCGAAGATGTGTTTACAAAGGAGGCCACGAAAATCAAATTTTCTACAGTTGCAATCAAGTACTGCCCATTTGCTTTAAATTCCACTGTATACAAAAAATCCTTACAATACCAATTAGTGATACTACATTCCTTGATATTGAATTTCTCAACACCAGGAATAGATGAAGCATCGATCTCATTATTTGGATCCAAATGGCAGTAAATCATATCTGCGATCTCATTTCGAACTTTCTTGAAGATATATTTGGTGTAGGCATCATGGAATTGTCTTTCCCAATGGAATCCTGAATGTAACTTCATCACTTCATTCTTCAAGTCGAAATCAGCTTTCAACTCATTCTGAATCTTGTCCGTAATTGCCACCTCATATTGCTCAACAAATTATTTTAGTGTGATGTTAGACGTAATGTAGTTGTCAAAGAAAGCATGCATTCCTTCACTTCTTTAGGTAGACACCATTCAGCCCAAAAGTTATTATTAAAGAAAACTGGAACCCAACTCTCCCTCTATGTATACAAATCATTCAGCCACACGTGATTTTCCAAAGAATTTTTTCTAACGAACTCATTCCAATTTCTTTCAAACAATTCAATGCTCAGGCTGTCATAAACTACATTTTTGAACTCTTTCACCGTAATTTCATAATTCGGAACACTCCCGAACTTCATTGGAACTTTACACATGATGTGCCACAAACAAAATCTATGAATCGAGTCAGACATAACTTTCCTAACAGCTGCCTTAATGTTGTCATATTGGTCAATTAGAATGCAACGAGGATATACATTTCCTATAGCTCGTATCCAGTTTGTAAACAACCAATCAAAAGACTTGACATCCTCATGAGAAATTGGAGCACATCCTAACAATATGGATTGACTATGATAGTTTACTCCAACCATTGTAGCAAAAGGCATTCTATATCTATTCACAAGGTATGTAGTGTCGAAACTCACTACGCAACCTACTTTGATTATCAATCTCGAAGGTATGGAAAAAGTTTTTGTCTCTCTCTTGCATTGTTATAAAAAGCTTTCGAATTGCTTCTGCATCTCCTTCTCCTAATCTTAGTATCCTCTTTGCTTCGATGAAGTTGCGACAATATCTAGGAGTACATCCTAGGTTCTTTGGACCACCTGATTGAATTTGAAGCATCCGTATGCTCTTACAAGGCTTGATGCCCGCTATGCCATTCGCATCTAGCTGGCGTTTCATGTGCACGCTCATTTTTCGATGACCCCTCATAAAACGTGAAAGGTTAGGAATCAATTCATGGTTATGTTCAACAACAACCTTTGACACCGACCAACAATTATCACCTTGTCTGACTGCACGAACCATAGCAGGGCAATTAATCCTCTTAGAGTGCTTTTCAAAGTATGTGTTTCGTCCCCTATCACATGGAATCGACACATACTTTGCATTTGTATCTTTAACACTAGATCTTATTGCAATGGCAAAACCCTTTTCCTTAGCATGGTCTTGATAAGCTGTCAGCAACTTATCTATGTTATCAAACAACATGCCTACAGCAGGAAGAGGATGAGAACTAATGTTGAGATCTTGTTCTTGAACTAAATTCAGACTTGTTATCTCATCTGCCAAAGAAATTGTGTTGTTTTCACAACCAATATTTTCATAGGATGAGCTTCCATTATCATTAGAACCAAATATGTCCCTTAATGCAGTTGCTCTTGCTATTTGTAAATCATCCATCTTCAAATCACTAACTACATGCCTAAGCATTTAAGACATACATTCAATGAGCTAATAAGTCAGCATGATATGAGAAATAAAATGCCCTTTTTTCTAAACACCAATAAGTCGGCATAAAAGTCAGTATGATATGAGAAACCAAATGCCCTTTTTTGCCTAGTGATACTAAATTCAAGTTAAACAACATGATTAAAAGAGCTTCAACAATCAAAAACATTCAACTGAAAAAGAAACAATCTTTTCAAATGAAAAAATATAATTTAAGTCAAACAACATGATTCAAAGAGCTTCAACAATAAAAAACATTCAATAACATAGTTTTCCAAGTGTATGCTGAGAGCAAACTAAAAATAAGAGATAACAAGCAATGAGAGTTGTTTTGATTGACAAATATTTTTATCCTTTCAAACAAACAAAATCAACTCCAAAAAACAACAGTTCAAGAAAAGGGCAGCCTACGCAAACATGCATATATTGAAAATAAATCGCATATTGACATTGTATCATATTTTATGCTTTAACTCGTTTTGAGATTTATTGCACTAAAACTATTTCACTCCCCATGCATAGGCTAGAAACAACGGGATCTATGCTATAATAGAACCTTCTATATTTATATAAGCAACAACCAAAATAGACAACAACTAAAAGGTTATTCACTGGTAGTTGCTTCTTATATTATGTTGAACTCATAAAATGCTAAAATAAAAATAGCGATATAGAGTCAAACAAATTCATATTTGTGTGTGTATATTTGTGGAACGATATATTATTTAACTAAAAAATATTATCAAGATTGAAAATAGTGGACACTTGCTCAATTCAATATTTCTATTATTTGCATACTACATTATTTATGAAATTCCTGATTCTAATATAGATACCATACAAAATACCAACTCATAAGTACCCAATGAAAACGATTGTACAAAATCTGACTTAATGCTAAGGCATAATTTGGAGGGAATAAAGTTTGAGAGGGTCACAAACTAAAATTTTGAAATTTTTAATCTCTCTAGCTATATTTGAAGCATTATCTATTTATAGACAAAATAAGGATTTACAAATACATTGAAGGACAAAAAATGTTCAATTTTTAGCACAACCCATTAAAAAAACAACTTATATAGAACACAAATCATGTCAAGTATAATTAACAGTGACAATGCTCGACCAAACATTTAAATTTCCCCTAATAAATCTTGCAACAATCACAACGCTCTTATAGCATGATTTGCAAGTCTTAAAAATTGGCTACAATCACATGCAAATCAAATAAGTCAAGTACTACCTCATGGGTATAAAGTAAACTAATCATAAATCATCTCTTGTTTAAATGTATAAACAAATCGTAAACTGATCCATAGGCTCACAATGGTATAAACTAATTAAAGGCCATCTTTCTCTTACTAACTGTTGTTTGGAAAAACAATTGCAGCAAAATCCTTTATAAATTAACCGCATTAGTCAATTAATGGAGATGCTAAGTCGAATAAAACATAACTCGATCGGGAGGTTCTTCTATGTATATTCCATGAAAGATCAAAAAATGCAGAGATCTTTCTACATTAAACCTCATTAAGGTAAGATTCCATAGCATCCATCGGATCCTACATATGGGACCCTAATTTTGTTCAACAAATTACGGTGTGCCAAAAACATTGCTACAGCTGAAAAAGGACTAAACTAATGCTAGATAAAACCCTAATTTTTGTGAACTTACCTCACGCCTGAAAGCTTTGTCGCCTCATCAGTGAACCATTCCTCGCTTTGAAAGCAGCCACCGATAAGGTGAAGGTGATGAAGATGGTGATGGTCTATAATGATTGTGGTGGTGGTGGTCCTCCGTGATTCTACAACGATAATAGAACGACAACAACAACAACAATGGCTGCATAAGATGAAGAGTTCGTTAATGGAGATGGCGCGAGTGGCGGTCATCTATCATTCCTGCAACGACTTCTTCGTTCTAGGTTAGTCTCCATGGGGGCGCGATCGAAGCGCGGAAGGCATGAGACGCGTTTGGGAGGATCGACGCGCTGGTCAATAATGCGAGAATTTGAGGTGATTTCAATAAGTTTCAATTTTGATGTGTTATTTGTCCACGGAATCGAAGAGATTTCCACAACATTTAATGTTTTGTGGAAGACGAAACGTTTACATGGGAGATGGCGCGAATGAGAAAACATGGGCAAGATTAATCCCCAAATTTGTCCAGGATGTTTCAATAATAACACCAACTTTTGAAGGATGACTTTGAAATAAATAAATCTCTTGATTCTGGACTCTTGTGTCCAAATACCATTACCCTTTTATTATATCCAGTCTAATTTCAAAGTTCAATTTTGTAGGTGAAAGAGTATGTATCCACTACAGTTGGTCTGAAGAGAGTATGCCTCCTGATTGACACCAAATGGGGCATGAAGCCCAGAGATCATGAGCTTGTCCATCTAATGGAAAGGTCTGTGTATCACTTTTTTAGATGTTGCTTCATTCTAAAATCAAGAGTTGTGCAATGAAGTTTAGATCTAAAACTGCACCAAGTGATTGACAAACATGAGGTTTCTTATTGTTTTTAAGACTATAAGAAGATTTCTATGGGAAGTGATCTCATACTTTGGTTTTTTCCTTAATTTGGTTTTGGCAAATATTTGGTGTCTCTAGTTAGGATATGATGCCTAGTTGCTGCTTACTGAAATGGACCAATCCTAGTTTACATCACACGTCCGGCACATGATCCGTCAGCATCATGCAGTTTGCAGAAATCTCCACAATTTGAGTCAAGGAAACTAGTATTAATATAATAGTACATGATGCTTGCTTACTGAATGAGCCTGTCTTAGTTTACATTACATAGGTAGTATATGATGCAACAACACTTGCAGTTCTGCTGTAATCTTTGCATTTTGAGTCTTGGAAACCATCATTAACGATTTTATTTTGATGCACGATTCAACTAAAACTAATTTGAGACTGAGCCTTTGTTGTTGTTGTTGTTGTTGTTGTTGTTGTTGCACAATTCGACTAAAACTTCATTTTGATTCAGATCTCAAACAAAGTGCCAAATTTTGTTGACAAATATTGATATGGTTTTCCCAATTGATGTGGCACGTCATGCAATGGAAATCGAAAAGGTTCATTGATAGTAATTTTTTGATAGGTTGGATAGGGTTGTTGGTGTCATTACATCGTTCTTGATTTTGCTTTCTTTTTGAACTGAGAATTAGTTAAACTTACAATTTGTTCGCAGAACTTGAAGGCAAACAAATCCGTACCGAGAATTTCTTTTTTTTAGTTGATCATTTTTATATGATGGATAGTTTGTATTAGTTCTTTTATTCTTTCAAATATATAATACATGTTCCCAGTAAATCATAATAAGGCTCAACAAACAAGATGTGAAGGGCAAGATTCATAGGCTATAGATGATGAAGGGACATTGGGCAACGGAAAGGTTTGAAACATTTATTAGGCAGCTGTGTGAAAATGAATTGTATTGTTTCTATTTTCTAGTCAAAGAGGGATGTATGAAGATGAATGGGGATTAATCACATTTACTAGGAAATGTGGATTTTACTGTGCAAAGTAGGTTGTGTGAAGATGAAACGGGATGAATGTTTTTCATTTATTAGGCAGAGTGGGCCCATTATGTGAGGATGAATATAAACTCCCCTATATAAAAGAAGTCTATGCAGTGAATTTTTTAATAGCTAAGTAAGGCATAGCTAAGTAAGCTGAGACTCTTTCAATTAAGTAAGATGTCTGGAAGTACTCCCACTAAGTATGTTAAGGGCGGATGTTCGCAGTCCACTCGTCTCCGAAATGCATGAAGACGATTTTCTCCAAAATGGAAGACAAGTTTGACACCCTCCGTATTGAGGTGAAGGAGCTAATGAAGTGAATTCTTTCATCGGTTGATGAAGAAGCTCTTATGACAGTTATCTTGGATGATGAACCACTCATTGCTTGTTATGACATTTTTCGCGTTGCTGCGAAAGAAATGAAAAATACCCTCCCTGCAAAAGAAGTTATTGTCATTTCTGACAATACTGCATCAAGTGCAATTTAGTTCATGTTTTTGTGATTTTCTTTTTAGTTTTCAAAGAGTTTTTGAGGCCTTATATAGCCTATTTTGTAGTTTGAATGAAAAAGCAAGTTTAATATATGGTTTATTGATGATGAAATCTATTTGATGCTAAAATGTATATACATGTTTTTTGTTGATATGTATTAATTTTTAAAAGAAAATCATTGCCTCAAAATATAGTTGCTAACTTGTTAGTTCATAGACTATCTAGTTGGGCAGGCATTCTTAGGCCATAATCTGTTTGGTGTTTTTTTTTCACTTGTTGCGACTTTGTTTAATCCTGGAGGTGGTTTCATTATGTAAACCAGAGGTTTTTATTTGAAAGTTTGGCCATCTCATAAAATCTTTTTCTGGGCTACCTTTTTCCTCGTTCAAAATCATTGGTAGAAATGTGTCATAACTCATAACTACTATCGATTAAGTGATTTTTTATTTTTTTTGCATCCATGTCTAACATAAGCTAACTTCATCTTTTTACATTATGATGTTGTATCATACTGAAAAGCTTTTGTATCTGTTGTTGAGTTAAAATTTAATTCAGTATACTTGTTGCATACATGTTTGGAATGCTTTCAGGTCTTTTAAAGTTGTATGATACGTGTTTGGAATGCAACAAATATACTGAATTAAATTTTAACTCAGCAATAAATACAAAAGCTTTTGAGTTTCATACAACATCATAATGTAAAAAAATGAAGTTAGCTTCTGTTAGACATGGATGCAAAACAAAAAAAAAACACTCAGTCGATAGTAGTTATAGTTATGACACATTTCTACTAATGATTTTGAACGAGGAAAAAGGTAGCCTAGAAAAAGATTTTACAAGATGGCCAAACTTTCAAATAAGGACCCCAAGTTTACATAATTAAACCGCCTCAAGATTAAACAAAGTCGCAACAAGTGAAAAAAAAAATACCAAACAAATTATGGACTAAGGATGCCCGCCCAACTAGATAGTCTATGAACTAACAAGTTAGCAACTATATTTTGAGGCAATGATTTTCTTTTAAAAATTAATACATATCAACAAAAAATATGTATATACACTTTCAGCATCAAATAGATTTCATCATCAATAAACCATATATTAAACTTGCTTTTTCATTCAAACTACAAAATAAGTTATATAAGGCCTCAAAAACTCTTTGAAAACTTAAAAGAAAATCACAAAAACATGAACTAAATTGCACTTGATGATGTATTGTCAAAAATGACAATAACTTCTTTTGCAGGGAGGGTCTTTTTCATTTCTTTCGCAAGCATCGCGAAAAATGTCATAACAAGCAATGAGTGGTTCATCATCCAAGATAACTGCCATAAGAGCTTCTTCATCAACCGATGAAAGAATTCACTTCATTAGCTCATTCACCTCGACACGGAGGGTGTCAAACTTGTCTTCCATTTTGGTGAAAATTGTCTTCATGCATTTCGGAGACGGAGTGGACTGCAAACATCCGCCCTTGACATACTTAGTGGGAGTACTTCCAGACATCTTACTTAATTGAAAGAGTCTCAGCTTACTTAGCTATGCCTTACTTAGCTATTGAAAAATTCACTGCATAGACTTATTTTATATAGGGGAGTTTATATTCATCCTCACATAATGGGCCCACTCTACCTAATAAATGAAAAACATTCATCGCGTTTCATCTTCACACAACCCACTTTGCACAGTAAAACCCACATTTCCTAGTAAATATGATTAATCCTCATTCATCTTCACACATCCCTCTTTGACTAGAAAATGGAAACAATACAATTCATTTTCACACAGCTGCCTAATAAATTTTCAAACCTTTCCGTTGCCCAATGTCCCTTCACATCTATAGCCTATGAATCTTGCCCTTCACATCTTGTTTGTTGAGCCTCATTATGATTTACTGGAAACATGTATTATATATTTGAAAGAATAAAAGAACTAATACAAACTATCCATCATATAAAAATGATAAAAAAAAACAATTCTCAGTACGGATTTGTTTGCCTTCAAGTTCTGCAAACAAATTGTAAGTTTAACTAATTCTCAATTCAAAGAAAAATCAAAATCAAGAACAATGTAATGACACCAACAACCCTATCCAACCTATCAAAAAATGAATATCAACGAACCTTTTCGATTTCCATTGCACGACGTGCCACATCAATTGGGAAAACCAAATCAGTTTTGGTTAACAAAATTTGGCACTTTGTTTGATATCTAAGTCAAAAAGAAGTTTTAGTTGAATTGTGCAACAACAACAACAACAACAACAAAGGCTCAGTCTCAAATTAGTTTTAGTTGAATTGCGCATCAAAATAAAATTGTTAATGCTGATTTCCAATACTTAAAATGCAGAGATTACAGCAGAACTGCAAGTGCTGATGCATCATATACTACCTATGTAATGTAAACTAAGTTATTCTCATTCAGTAAGCAAGCAAGCATCATGTCTTATTGCATTAATATTGGTTTCCCTGACTCAAATTGTGGAGATTTTCTGCAAACTGATGATGCTGACGGATCATGTGCTAGACGTGTGATGTAAACTAGGATTGGTCCATTTCAGTAAGCAGCAACTAGGCATCATATCCTAACTAGAGGCACTAAATATCTGCCAAAACCAAATTAAGGAAAAAACCAAAGTGTGAGATCCACTTCCCATAGAAATCTTCTTATAGTCTTAAAAACAATAAGAAACCTCATGTTTGTCAAGTCACTTGGTGCAATTTTAGATTAAACTTAATTGCACAACTCTTGGTTTTAGAAAGAAGCAACATCTGAAAAAGTGATACACAAACCCTTCCATTAGATGGACAAGCTCATGATCTCTGGGCTTCATGCCCCATTTGGTGTCAATCATGAGGCATACCCTATTCAGACCAACTCTAGTGGATACATACTCCTTCACCTACAAAATTGAACTTTGAAATTAGGCTAGATATAATGAAATGGACAGGCAACATGGATTAATTTTTGCTACGCCAATGAAATTATAATAACAACAACAAAGGCAATGGAATTGTGAAAATTTAATTTTGGAGAATTCACAACATGTAGTTGAGTTCATTTTAGGATTGTAGTATCTGGTCAATTGCATCGACTTATCAATCATCAAAAATTATACATACATCGACTCTAAAAAGCAATATAGACATGTCAAAAAATCATATCTTCAGAAGACCATTCCTAAAATTTATATGATTCAATGATTTAAACTTGCTAAAAAAACTTTGTTCTCTTTTTCCTTAATTTGTAAAGCTCTGTGACTTTTTAGGATATGGTTCACTTGGCATTGACACCCAACAAATAGCATTTTGTCAACTAACATGGTCATCGGTCAGTTCCACAAAAAAACAAATGCTTAGCTTCATCGGTGAAGGAAAATGATCAAATTTTAGGTAACTGAGCACATTGTCATGAACCTAGCAAGTTCCATTATCATTTAAACCAGGTGGAAATGAAAACCTTAAAAACAGAAAAAGGTCGTCGTATTCATACTCACAAGTTCCTCCCAAGCATCCTTAACTTCGTCTTTTGCATATGCAAAACCATATCCAGGCAAATCAACTAAGCACATTTTCGAGCCAAGATTGAAGAAGTTGATTGTCTGCATACACATAACAATTTATTACTATAATGATGACACAAAAAATGATATCTAGGATGTGTTCCATGCAGTGAAATTTCTTTTTCAATCTTTGAAAAACCAAAAACACAAGCGATTCGCATTCTTTATGGCAAGAGTCAAATTGTTTTCAGATTTAACCTATAAGATAAAATACGAAGAGGAAAAGTTTAGGACACATCATCTTCCAAGTTTCCCATTTTAACAAGATTCAAGAAAAACAAAGTGAATTGTCTTTTAGACCATAAATTAAGCACAGACTTGGCTTTTGAGATTGTATTAAATCAATGAAGCAATATGCACCTGAGTAAGACCTGGCTTGTCTGACGTTCTCGCTACACCCCATTGTCTCGTAAGTGCATTGAGAAGCGAGGAATTCCCAACATTTGATCTTCCTAATAAAGTCAGCTAAAAATTTAGTAAGTTCCAGGAATAGAATCATTATTTCACTAGCACATCAAATATGCTAATAAACTACATAAAAGGTCATAATAATCCAACATGAATGTCCTATTAAAAGCAGATTCTAAAAAACTTTTCTAACCACTGAAAAGTAAAAATCGCTTGAATACATTTCTTTTATTTTTTTTATATATGTATCTTCGAAATAAGACACAATAAAAGGTTTTGCTGTCAATGGATTGGTGCTAAAAAATGCATTATGATTCTGCCATGAACAATTGTGCATCACAAAAGAATGCTCGCAAGATTAAAGTACTCAAGGAATCAACAAATAGCAAGACCGCAACCAAGTTGGAGTTGATTTAGGAACCTGCGCATGATGAAGTTTGACGAAACACTCGAAGGTGATTCTTAATTGCATCAGCACAATTATTTATCACTAACTAGAAATAATTACAAGATAATAACTAATTATGACAAGAACAAGTGAAATAGCAACAAAAACGTTTGCACTTACTACAAATGGACATAACAAATGATAACAATAAAATTTATGGAACATACTGGCAAAAGCAATCTCAGGGAAATCTGCAGGTGGAAAGCTTGATGAGACATTGGCAGCAGCAAAAAAAAGTCAACTTGTTTCTAAATACCTGCAAGAAGTTAACTTAGACCAACCGTTATCAAGATGCACAAAACAGATGGAAAAAAAGTGATTATTGTGACTTTATAACCACAAGATCAAAACAATTGGTGGCCATTGCTATTAACTTATTAAGTGTGAAATAACAATGCAGTGTTGATGTTTAGAGAACAATAAAAAAAATCATAAAAATGGTATTGTTAAGTAAACATACATTCTCTTCGCAATGCTCTCTTTCTGAACTGGTAGAATGTGGAATATTATCTAAAAAAGCAGATAGGCCAACATTGTAACCTGCCCTTCGCAACTCGATCAAACGCCTCCACCCAACAACTACGAAGACCAGCAAAAAGTTAAAAGGCTTATCATTCCATGTAAAGAAAAAAACTCACAAGCCTTTAGGAAAGTTGAATACATTATCTTCCACAAAAGACAGAATGGAGGGGCTGGGCTATATTGCACGAAATCGAGCATTCTTTGAAAGTTCAATTTTTTTCTCAACCTCCACTTTCTTCTCCATCTCCTTTCCTGAAGGCACATCAAATGTATCACAGACCTTAAGAGAAAAGGCATACAATCATAAGATATATATTGCAAAAGAAGTACAAAAGACTTAAGTGTCAGCAAATTCATCCTTAAATTGCACGAATAACAAGTTGTTGGCAATAAAGGTCCATATTCATACAGAAGGCAACATATTGACATCGCTATTGCTAATTACTGGAAAAATAAAACATTCCAATCCTTGACATTGTTGATCACCAACACGAAAAAGCTCAAACATCGGTAATTTCAATTGATAGCCAAAGAAAGTCGCTAACAAAGAATCTCGTATACAACCGTGATTAGGTTTTCAATTAGTTTTACATATTCCTATCCTTCCTCACCTTACACTCAGTCTATAATCTGTCAATCTTTATGTTAGTCATTGAAGGAATGTCATGTTAGTTTGACAACTCATACTTTAAAGAATGGCATAATTCAGCTATATCTAGTGTGTTATACTTTTGCTAAACTTCATTTTCTCATCAAACATACTCTAAATTCATCTCCCAACACAGTTGCGACAAGAAAACTAGATGAAGTTACATATTGCCCCTAGATCATGTCGCGACACGGTCACAAATGTTCACTAGTTAAAGCATACAATTCATAACGATGAACTCAATTTCAAAAGGCAATTATTTAAACTACAATATAAATGCATTTTCTTGGAATGCACTGTATAACAAACTCATAAGACAGCACTTACCATCCATTGAAACGCCATCGTCCATCCGCTTATTCAAGACATCATATGGATCTAACTTGATTCTCTTCCTCTTCTTTGGCGTATCATTCTCCACCTCCTCCTCATCTTTCTTATCTTTCTTCTTGTTAGCATAAGCCCTCTAATGCTCCCCTCGACGCCTATTCCTCTCCCCCTTAACCGATTCTTTATCCAAATCACCACCCTTTCCAAAGCCTTTCTCACTTTTCCCTAATTTCCCAACCACTCTAGTCCTCAATCTCACATTCTCACCATCATCAACTCCAGCCACACTCCCCATTCTCCCTCCCCTCCCTTCCCGCCTCGCCGTAGACATTCCTTGCCCCGTCTTCACTCTCTCATCAAATTCTCTCTTCCCCCTTCTCCCAGTAGCCACGTCTCAAAGATAAGGAGGTTTTAGAGTCTGAAATACCAAAAATCATTTGCAAGTTGGAGAAAATATTCCCTCCAAGTTTCTTTGACTCTATAGAACACCTACCAATCCACTTGGCCTACGAGGCCCATCTGGCCAATCCAGTTCAATTTCGATGGATGTATCCATTTAAGAGGTAATATCTTGAGTTCTTGAAGTTTTTTTCCCATTCAATAAGTTTTAAATCAACATTAATTAAACTTCGATAGGTACCTTAAACATTTGAAAAATAATGTTCGGAACAAAGTGAAGGTTGAGGGCTCGATGTGTAATGCTTATTTGGTCGAAGAAGTCACATCGTTTTGTTCTTACTACTTCGAAGATCACATCTTTACGTTGCATGACAAAGTGCAACGAAACGACGATGGCGGTGTCGGACCCACACCGCATTTTGTGGGCAATTTCTCAATTTTCGCTTATCCTGGTCGACCCATGGGCAAGTCAAAGGAGCGGTACTTAACAGAGCAGGAGTATAATGTCGTTCATTCGTACATACTACTCAATTGTCCAGAGTCCTTACATCCAGTATGTCCGTCACTTTCATTTAATAATGCAGAACATTCATTATTCATCTTTTACTAAGACATGATATTTACATGTTCGTTTCTTTTAGGATCTTCATCGATGAAATCACTCAAACAATAGGGGAGCCGAAAGTCAATACTAGTCTAGAGCGCAACTTCCCCCTATGGTTTCAAACATATGTAATGTTATTACTATTGTAGGTTATCACTTCGTTAATTTCTTTCATAAGTAATGTGTCTTACATTTCTAAATTTTGTAAATAGGTTCTGAATTTTATCATAGATGAGACGCTTGTTGATATTTCGGTTGGTCCTAGTCGATCTTGTAATGTGTACCCTGGTTACCTAGTGAATGGGTATAAGTTCCACTCCGCAACATATGGCGTTAATAGATCGACGCAGAACAACGGTGTTTTGGTAAAGGGTTATAACTACATCGATGTTTCCTATGACTATTATAGAGTACTGCAAGAGGTTGTAGAGATTGAATATACCGGCCTCAAGCGTGTGGTCTTGTTTAAGTGTTTATGGTATGACCCTACACCGAATCATGTGTGAGGACTCACCCAACACTTCAATTGGTAGAGGTTCATCGAAGTCGACGATATAAAACTACGAGCCATTTGTCCTTGCAATGCAAGCCACTCAAGTGTACTACCTTTCGTACTCTTCTTTAAGGAACGAATGACAAGAATGGCTAGCAGTTTGTTGTTGTCAACAAAATTCGCCGACGAGGAAACGAGCAAAGACGATAATGACCAAGGCTCGGTAGAGATTGCATTCAAGATGGCCTACCCATTACTTGCGTAATCGACGATGCAATTCAGGAGGTTTCAACAATCTGGATGATCCAAATGGAACCCGCGTCATTGTTGAAATGGGTCCAAGTGAAGAAGACAATGACTTCATTGTCGATAGTGGAGATGATTCAGAAGAAGAAATCATCAACTTCTAGTCATGAGAGTGAATTTGAAACGGATGACAACGAGTAATGTATGTCTATGTTATGTCAATGTTTGATCGAGGTTACGTGAATTTTCTAAACTTTTCTCACAATTGTTTAAGATTGTTTTTTTTTAGGTTTCATGGCTTGCAGTGATCACCCCCCACTTCGAGGTCGCACATTACCTCGGGCAGTTGAGGGATACATTTAGGGGGACATCGTCCAGTCGTAAGAGGTGTAGCATAGACCTCTGAAATCGATATACCGATTGGGCGTCATGGTCCGACCACACGAGAGGGTCAAAAAAGTCGTAGCGGTCGAGGTCGTGGGTAGATTCTTGTCTAATCGATTCCGACTTCTCATTCATTCGATTATGAGTTACGGTTAGCGTCACCTTCGCCTTCCATACCATCTGCGTCGCTTGTACCATCGACATCATCATCTAGAACCATACCAAATCACCCATTGTAGTCACCATCGGCGACATCGAGCCATGACACTCATGTACCGACGAGGCCTGCGCCTCCAGCCACCACATCACCAGCAGCATCCCCATCTTATGACGACAAAGAAGGCTTGCAGGTTACAGACCCTCCGCGGGCACCACAAAGGATAAGGACCGAGCCCCCTCGCGTGCATAGGATCCCGATCACACTGATTGCCAATAATACGTAAGTTTATATTTGATTCATATATGTATTTCTAATTATCGTCGGGAATTATTAAATAAGTTTTTAAGATGTTATGCATTTTAATGAAACACAGGGAATTGCATCCTTCTTATTCTTGTGCACGGAGGATGACAAAAGTTTTCAAGAGATGGATGATTCCAAAATGGTATTGTTGGAAGTCGGTACCGAATCATCATAAAGACCACTACTGGCGCCAATGGAATGTACGCAAGACTAATAAGTGTCTTAGGATTTTTAATAGTTTTCAATGTCTCGTAACAATTGCACTCGCCATTTTATAGGTATATTTTAGATGGGATGATGCGATTCACGAGGATCTCATTCGTGCGGCGTACGACACACTTGCAGGCACAAGGTACACCACATTGATGCACAAGTTAAAAAAGAATCGTGTGCAGCCAAACTTTGTTACATATGAGGCATGGAGGAGATTCTTGGAGTACTGGGAGAGCGAGGACTTTCTTGTCAAGTCTAGGCAAACGTCTACGAATAGGAACACTGAGGTCGAAGGACTTGTGATTGGACCCTCGAAGCACGATGGTGGCTCGGTGTCTTTTGTGACTACCAATGAAAGATTGGTAAGTGTTTTTTACACCCCGTCGTGTTTATTTTTTTCATTTCTACACTTATTCAAGATTTCATTGTTTGCTTTTAATCTTGTTTTAAAAAAAAAAATTGCTTACACATTGATACTAGTTTAACTCATTTACATTGTACAGATTTCATTCACTTCATTTCGTTTAACTTCTATGCAATTGATTTGTGTTTGGCGAATATAAGTGCGCCGACCTACTACTAATTGACATATTTAACATTTTTATAACTTTTGTATGCAGACTAATACATCTGAGACGCCACCTACCGTGAATGAAGTGTATTTGCATCTCCACACCATAAATCACGACGGGGTGACATTCATCGATACTAGATCAGAGCGGTTTTATTTAAGTATAGAAATACAAGTGAAATAGTACTAAGTTTACTTTAAAGCATATCATTTAAGTTGTTTATTGTTGATCCATGAAGGCTAAGTTCCAGATGAGACGTTTAGAGTTGACCCTGGCTACACCGAACCAGCTAGTGGATGATGAGGCGGTGTACTTCAATGTGGCGGGTGAGTGTCCCAAAGGACGTGTCTACGGTCTCGGGTCTTTATGGAGAAAGAAGAAAAGATATGCGGATCCTAGTGCTAGCACACATGGTGCCCGTTTAGAGTTTGATGAGCAATCAAATTCATTTATTTTGTGCATATTTAGATGATTGATAGTTCTTGCAAGAACAATAGATACTTAAGATTTTTCTTGTTGTTAGTAACTTTTGAGATTATAATTTTGCTTTTGAGGATAACTTTTATATAGTTGTTTATAGAACTTTTCGATTGATAGAACTTTTTGTGCATATTTAGAGGATTGGAAGTTTTTTGTTGGTGGTTGTTGAATAATAGGATTAGTGGTTTTTGTGAATACTTAGAAATTTGGAACATTTATGATACTTGAAAAGCTTCATGGATATATAAGTCTTTTTCAATGTGGAATTGTACATTTTTCCCTCATTCGAATCTTTGTTGTTGATATATATTGTTGATATATGTATGTCAAATTCTATTTTTTTTTTGATGTTAGCACCCCCAAGGAGTTGTTGAAGGGGGTGCAGGCGATGGAGTAGGTCTTATGATTGTATTTTCAGGTTTAGAGGTTATGGAGAACCAATTGGATTGATCTTAAATGTGAAAAGTAAACAAAGTGTACAAACGGAATTGAGACGGATTAGTAACGAATTCCAGAGATTCGTTGCTATTCCGTCTCTAATTGCCGAGGCAATAGCCGCGCCAAACTGGATAAGACTAAACTTAGACACGAAATATAAACGGATCAGAGACGGAATGCTTGAATTTCGTTTATGATCCGTTGCTAATCAGAAATTGATCAGAGATGGAATTCAAGCATTTCGTCATTCCGTCTCTGATCCGTTTCTGATTAGCAACAGACCAAAGACGGATTTGAAGCATTTCGTCTCTTATCCGTTTCTGATTAGCAATGGATCGGAGACGGAAATCAAGCTTTCCATCTCTGATGCGTTTATGATCAACAACGAATCATAAACGGAATGCAATTAGAATTGTCCCCTTACGAAAAAATTCCATTTCTGTTCCATTTTTGTTCCGTTTCTAATTTGGTCTCAAATCCGTCTCTATTCAATCTTTAATCAGCAATGGAACACATTTTCGTTGCTGACTAAATTAGCATCGACAGATTTAGAGACATAATTAATTATGTCTCACTGTTCCGTTGAAGAATACAATTAGAAACGAATTTATGCTAATCAGCAATGGAAATTTCCATTTCTGATTAGCTATTTTTTTTGTAGTGGATGAATTAGCAAATGAATTCATAAAATGCATTGCAAATAAACAATACATCACGAAATTTATTAGTGTATCTAGGCCGACATATGTCCTATTCTACTCGCGACGTCCACGTGGATCTGAGCTGGCATCCGTGTCTGAAATTAAGAAATAAATAACGACGTTAATAAACGGGCCATTACAGTAGGCTCTGATACCAAATGAAATGGCTCAATTCACTATAATCATGAAAACATCAACAAAACAAGCAAAAATTAAATTAACACACAAAATTGTTATCGTAGTTCGGACCTTCCATCCTACATCTGTAGGGTGACACCAGATGTAGAATCCATTATGAGAAGTAAAGTACAGTTTTACGCAAAGTTCCTAACTAATACACTCTCAACTAGTTAATGAATCCCTCACTAAACTTTGTTACGCTACCCATTTCCCTTACAAATGATCCAACACAATATCCAAGTCCCCTTGGTGTTCAAGATCCCCTCGGTAAATCGGCTAAGTCCCCTTAGTTTAGTGTGTGTAAAAGAAAAAAAAAATCTCTGTGTGTCCTTATCTCACTATGTATCGAAAGCTCAAACCATAAGTGATGAGAACTTCGATTGTAATTACAGTATATATAAAAGAAGATTACAACTATTACACAGTAGAAATTGCCTTGTATGTCTTCAAGGATCGATTGGCAATATCTCTCTTTCCATAAATGGATATTGCCAACCCTTTCTTTCCTTCATTATAGAATGTGTACATTTTCCATATTCTTGTGGTGCTTTAGAATATTCTTCTTGTTTTTATGGACGTTGGAGTGAATGTGTACATTGTCCAGCTATTCACCTTGGTTGTCATATTTTCATGAAGACTCTGTCTGAAATCATGTTTTTGTACCCACAGGCCTGTGGGTATAGATCCAGCCAGTTGCTTTGCACAAGTTTCACAAGATTTCAGAGCTAGTAAATCATATCCTCAACTTACCATATTTGAGTTGTAAAAATAATGACAATCAAAATATTTACCTTGACAGTAAACGAATGTGAAGCGATGCTATTTGATAAGTAACTAATTTTTCTATCAAAGCAAAACCTTTGATTATTAAATTTTCGGGTGCAATCAAACAAATTAAATAGGATAATTTATTCCATTATGAATATTTTTGTAGTTATTCATATATCTATAATTATATTTTTTGAAACTCTATAAAAACCAACATGAATCATTGTTTTATTATACTTTTTTATTTTTATGTACGATCTTGTATCGATCCATTAATGATTAATAAAAAAATTTATTTTTCTTTAAGAAAAAAATATTCATTGTTTCGTATTAATGCATCCAATTTTAAAAAGTAATTTAAATTACATTTTAAAGTGGCGACTGATACAAATATTTTAAGGAAAATACTAGAATAACAATAATAATGACACACTACAAGACACATTGACTATCAATAGTTGTTCATTTGGCTTCGACCCACGCGTTAGATTTGTGTATGCCCACATCCCAAAGTGTGCATGGACAACTTCTGTAAACTAATGTGTCTTTGCGGTGTGCATGATATGTCATTGTCATTCTTACACTTCTCTATATAATATTATATTATGTATATTCGGCAAATGTGTCATTATTGTAATGCAAATTAGGTGATATGGCAAGAATGACGCATTTAACGAATGCAACATTCTTGCAAT
Organism: Stephania yunnanensis; assembly: GCA_039657365.1. NCBI lineage: Eukaryota > Viridiplantae > Streptophyta > Magnoliopsida > Ranunculales > Menispermaceae > Stephania > Stephania yunnanensis. The sequence goes on from CM077582.1 coordinate 10,184,179, forward strand.
GGTGAATTAGGTCATTACACGAATGACGCATTCATTCACTAAATGCGTCATTTATGTAAATGATGTATCATTGAGATGATCAGCCACGTGGACATGAATGATGCCTTTTTAAAACATCAAATACTTAATTCAACGAATAAAAAGAAAATCTACAACATTTTAAGAATTTAAAAACAAAATTATACTACGATTGTAGTTTTTTTCTTGTTTTGAGCCTTCAACATTTACATTGATGTGACCTTATCAAAATAATATATAAGTGCCTAAATCAAATGACTTGCCCTTACAAAATTGTGGAGAATTTTTTACCAAAGTACAAAAGTTTTTACTTTTAAAGAGGTAAGTACGGGTGAGAAATTTTTTTTTCCCTACACTAAGCAATCTCGCCTAATGAATAAGCGTTATTGCCGATGTGGCCACAAGGAGAACTAATAGCGCCTTCTGAGAAGGCGCTATTAGTTCTCCCCGTGGCTACGTGGATTAGAAGCACCAATAGCGCCTTCGGAGAAGGCGCTATTGGTGTCCACGTGGACATCAAGGGATGCCCCAGTACACGTGGAGCCACATGGACAGGTCAGGGGGACAGGTTTGGGGGGTGCGCTGATAGCGCCTTTTGAGAAGGCGCTATCAGCGCACCCCATCATCTTCTTCCGGAAACCGACGCAGAGAATATTCTCTGCGTCGATTTCGGTAGGGATGCAGGGGTAGGGGTGGTAGGCGTCACGTGATTACTATCCCGTGACCAAGGAGGTAAGGGAGCTTGGTGTATATAAGGAGGGGACAGGGAGGAGCTCGGTGGAGAGAGACCATGGAGGGAGGAAGAAGGAGGGCACCGGAGTGAGGAGCAGCGGAGAAGGAGGAAAGAGTGCCAGACGCGGCGGAGAAGGAGGAGAGGAGGTTGTGGGCGCACCGGAGTGAGGAGCAACGGCCGTGGTACGTGGAGTGGGGAGCGGCAACGAAGGACCCAACATAGCAGAGGAAGGAGCAACAGAGGAGGTTCGGGCGGCGGCGGCGGCGAAGGAAGTAGCCCCGGCGGCGACAACGGAGGAGGGCCAACATAGCAGCAGAGGAGAATGATGGTGGAGGTTAGTGTAGTTTAGTAAGTTGTGGTAGTTAGTTTTGTTTGTTAAGTTAGTTTTGGTTGTTTGTTTAGGTAGTTAATAGTTATTTTAGTTTAGTTAGTTTGTATTGTTAAGGTGGTTAGGTTAGTTACGGTTAGTTAGTTTAGTTTGAAGGGGGCTCCATTTAGTTCTATTTAGGGATTATAATGAAATTATAATGGATTACAACATTACTTCTATGTAGGGATTATAATTGATGTAACATATATATTCATAAATACATGCTTATACTTAAGCATTTTGGTGGTAATTGCAAGAATGGGCAAATAAACCATTCTTTCTATGATTTCATTGAAGAACATCTTTTTTTTATTATTATTTTTAGTATATTGTGTAGATACATCAAAATTAAATAATTTTAATATTAATTTAAAGAAATGTCTATAAGGTGTTTCTTTCACTTTGTTTTCTTAATTATAATTCTTAATAAGCAATCTATCTACTACTTGCATTAAGTTGGCTCGAGTGGTAAGGGAGCTTGGTGTTTATAAGCGAGGTCTCAAGTTCGACTCGTGAATAACAAAAATTGGTTCCCATATGAGTACTAATAATGCTAAAACATAGATTAATCAGTGTGATTGGATGCGGGATGCCAATATGGAACCTAATAAGAATCTATCTACTTGTTATATAACAACATTGAAAAAACTCATTAGTATTTTGTTTTTATCAAAAGGATGGATGTCATAAGCCTTTTTATATAATTACGGGGTGGGAAAACCAAGTTCTCATGGCATCTTCATATAAAGGTAGACTAAGCCACAATTGTCGGTGGGATATGCATGGCAATGGCATAGACATGATTACAAAGATATCTTCACCTTCACATTGAGAAAACTCTTATTTAATACCCTATTATCATATACAATTAAATTATAATGTAGTAAATTTTTCCACTTAATAATAAGAAAGTGACTAATCATACTTCAAACTTAATTAGATATGAGGAGACTTGAATCCACAACTTCCTAAATTAGTAATTATATACAAACTTTATAATTAAATAATTTTAATATTATTTGAAAGAAATGTCTATAAGTTGTTTCTTTCACTTTGTTCGTTATAATTCTATTTCTTAATAATAAATCTGTGTTACTTGCATTTAGTTGGCCGAGTGGTAAGGGAGCATGGACTTTTTAAGCGATGTCTGAAGTTCGACTCTTGGCTTTAAAAACTGGTGCCCTTATGGGTCCTAATAATGGTAAAACATAGATAAATGTTAAGATGTCAAAAATATGTGATATACATGAAAATTAACCAATAACGCCTTGTCAAAACATAAAGTATTACCATAAAATTTATGAAAACTACAATGGGACCGCATGGCATCACTTTGAAGACGAATTCAGTTGAATTTAGAAAAGAGAGTTGAAGGTTGGCATTGATTCGTACATTTGATGTTCCTACCATTGCTGGAGGATTTTCAAGTAGCTGGACAATATAGTTGGTGGAGTGCATGTTTGACTTATTTGTACAGGGAGTTGTGTCGCGGATCTCGCGCAGGGGCACATGAGGTTGCTGGCGCGTCCATTCTTGTACAACTGTGGGCATGGGACATATTTTCATTCATAGCACCGCGACGCCTGCGTGTTTCTAGAGCTCAACCGCGAATGGTGGATGGCCAAAATATGTTTATGGACGTTCCACTGAGACATAGGTATTAAAGTTGATTTGTCATTAATTTGCTAAAAAACCTTGTCCAATTTCATTAATTTTAACTTATCGTTCTCTACACAGATGGCTCGATGCATTTTCGGTTTCACAAAGTGCAACGCACGTCGTATCGGCTTACCGTGATGCACTCGACTCGCAAAGGCATGAGGATGATGTGGTATGGCAACCATATATTGAACTCATGGGGTCTCTTCCCGATTACTGTACTAACGGTCACGGTAGTTGGCTATCGACGTGTCCCCTTATTTGTTTCCACATAGTTGAGTGGCATCGACCAAAAAGGGTTATGAGACAATTCGACATGGTACAAGTGGTGCCACCAAATTGTGCTTACGACGCCCAACAGCACCGCCTCGAATTGCGTGGACATCATCATGAAAATTGGGTGACCTTTCACGCAAGCTACATACACATGAGGGAAAATCGGGGGGACACCATTGCGACAGTGGCACTTAATGAAGGGCACGATCATCAAGACTACATAACGTGGTATCGCTCGGTCACTAGGAGATTCATTGGACACGACGGGGCGTTACGTGACTACTCGGTAATCTTCTAACTCTTACTTTTCCTCGAACATCTAATATCTTATATTGCGTGCTTTGAGCTCTTATTTTTTATATATCGGCGTAACTTGGTGCATCGACTGAGGCGAATGTTTATTGAGGATGGGTACGAGCAAGGTCTTGCTGCGCTTGATGAAGGGATTAAAATTTTAGACAAAGATGAAAGGCAAAGGTCTACTCTTTCGCATGACGGAATAGACGTCGAACAAGACATAAATGAGGATAATGAAGAGGAAGATGAAGAAGGCGATCAGGGCGAGGCGAACGTAGAGGTGAGAAAAAGACAAATACGACCAGAGACTGTGCGGGAACGCACCAGACGTCATCGTCCACCACGTCCATTTACTCAGACTGAGATTGCTGCAGAGAGTAGCAGACGTTCTCCTCCAGCACGTTCCTCTCGTTCGAGAGCTTGTAGAACAGAGACTGTTGGCGATAGTAGCCAACGATCATCCCCACCAACTCATTTTTCTCATGGGTACATTCCTGTAGGACATACACCCCAACCAGAACCTCAAATGTTTGAACCCAGGCCGTCGTTCGTGAATCTTCCTCCGTACCATTTTGATCCTTACGCACCTGGGCCGTCGTCTTCATATGTGGACCATGGAATGCCTCATCGTCAAATGTATCCGTCACTGCCTCAATACGTGCTTAGACCATATACTCCTACTCCTTATAATTTCAATATGCCATATAGTGGAGATCCCTCATTCATGAACTTGTAGACCATGTCGTAGCCTCATGTTCCTTTCCCCCAACCCCATACAGGAAGCCAGTATTTTGGGATGGTTCCACCTCCTATTTTTGGGAGCATCAGTAGCAGAGGTGAGTCGTGTGAAGCACCAGAGGAAACGCATCAATCTACTCGACTTGATTCAATGCAAGACCAACTTCCTCAACAACCTCAACCAGATGTACAAACACATCGTCCAACTAGACAAAGAGTACATCCGGTTTGCATCACCGAGCAACAACGTCATCGTAACCGTCGGAATAGACCTGCATGATGAGTTTTCTTGATGTCATGGTGATTTGTAGATAGCTTATATTTTGGGATCACGAAGTACGTGTATACAACCTTCTCATTGAATAAGCTTATTTCTCATGTTTTCCATATTATTATAATGTTGTATCTGTGATTACTCTTCAATATTCCATATCAGAAACTCATCACTGTGAAAGATATATATATCTCGAAACATTATAAGATTCGAACTTATAAGAGTAATTTTGCAGTAGAAAAAGGATGGTGAGGTGCATTAAATGAGAGAAAATTGGATGGTGAGGTGCACTAATCGGCATTGTTGATGGCTAGGGCAGAGCTTTCCAAGTAATTTGTTTAGTTTGTTAAGTGAGTTTAGGTTATATGTTTAATTTAACTTAAGTGGTTAGCTTCGTTAGTTAGGTGTAGGAGGTTCGTTCACATTAGTTTAGTTTGGTTAGGTTAATTAGCTTAGTTAGTTAAGTTAGTTTAATTTCACGAATTTGAGTTAGGGTATGTTTGTAATTGTGGTTTAGTACAGTTTAGTTTAGTTAAATTAGTTTACATTGTTAGGTTATATTAGGTTAGTCGAGTTTAGTTCACATAGTTACGTTGGGTTAGGTTGTTAACAAGTAACTCTCGAGCTACTTGGTTATTTGTTTAGTTTCGTTTGGTAGTTTAGGTAATCATTTTTTGCTTGTTTGTTTAGTTAGTTAAATTAGTTATTTTAGTTTAGTTAGTTTGTATTGTTTAGGTGGTTAGGTTAGTTAGTTTAGTTTGGTTAGTTCCTTTAAGTTAGTATGTTTAGTTTGCAATTAAGTTAGTTTATTTTTTGTTGTTTGTGTGAGATTCGTCATGGCCTTCATTGAACTCCGACACAAAAAACACCACAATGTCATGCACAAAGTTAAGGACTCGGTCAATGAAGCTACTTTTGATTCTTTCCAACTAGAGTCGAACCCCAAGACTTTTCCAAAACTTCTAATCTATGTTTATTTGGTTCATGCTGATAACTGAGCTTATATATATATATGCAACTTCAAGTTGTCAATTATATCCTTTATGGAAATGCAAGACAATTCGAGGAATTTGTCATGAAGATATTAATTTGGACATACCAAAAATCTGGTAAGGTTCTCGTTGTTCTTGTTGACTCTTTAGTAATAAGATCCGCTAATCCGTCTTTGGCTACTCAATGAGCTACATGTACATGACCATTATGGGGAAATCCTTTACGAAGGAGATACATTAGTTACATTTATATATGAAAAATATAGAACTTGGGATATAACGCAAGTCCTTCAAAAAGTATAACAAGTGTTAGAAGTGTGTTCGAGTGATTTTAGTTCAATGAATTTAGAAAAAAGAGTTGAAGGTTGGAACGAATGAATATATATATATATATATATATATATATATATATATATATATATATATATCATGACAAAACTTTAGTCATGTATTTGAAAATCATGTTAAGGATTTTCATGTTGCCATAACTAAACAGATGGATATGCTTTAACTCATTTTTACTTGTTAAGGATTTGATTGCCCGAACACCTATATAGAACTAAAATATATGGTTAGTTGTTTTATTTTACATTTTAGCAGTAACTATTTGGAAGTACTGCAACTACTTGTGTCCAAATTTACTTTCCGTAGCTTGGAAGTGTCAACTTCAGATTTTTGATATTTTGTCGCTAATTTATGAGAACAAATTAACAAAATTACTTTACCTTTTACTATTTAAATCTAGATACACATGATTAATCAAAAAAAATAAAAATGTTGGTTACTTTTTCATACAAAAATAAACTCCTGGTATGCATATTCAAAATTGGTTGTCATTGTCAAGATCGCTCAACTACGACAACGACGACGGCCAGAGGAGCGGCCGAGGACGACGCGATTCAAGGCAGATTGCCAGCGGATGGCGGCTAACAGAATCGCTACAGCATGGCGAGTGTCGGACAGGTGGCGGTGTAGTGGCGGATCGGCGAGTCCATTTGGTAAGGTGGCGGTGACGTGGCGTCGAATTGTATAGATAGCGCATTTTGAAAATGCGCTATCTATATATTTGGCCCGCCACCTCACCGCCACCTCACAAACATCAAAATTAACCAATAACGCCTTTTCAAAATGCGTTATTGGATGTTGGTGAGGTGGCGGGTCAAATGTATAGATAACGCATTTTCAAAAGGCGCTATCTATACAATTCGCCGCCACGTCACCGTCACCTCACCAACTTCGAAACCAATAACGCATTCTCAAAAGACGTTATTGCTTACTATTGTCATTTCAAAGTACACCACCCTATTTTGCGAAATAATTTGTAAAACCACATTACTTTTGGAAAAACACCAATTGTGGATGCACGCAGAACTAAAAAGAAAACAAAGTACACGCCCAAGAATGCGAGCCGCACGATGGATCTCGGGATGCATGCATGCCGACATGAACATTACAAAAGTACAAAAGCGAAATGTTAAAAAAATTGAATGGGCGGGAAGCAGAGATTGAGGAGAGAGATGGCGGGGGAAGGAGGGAGCCCTGGCTTTCGCAGCCTACTCGAAGCCATAAAATCTTCCGATGTAAGCTTCTCGTTCCTTCAAAACCTGAATTTCAACTTCCTAAGCGTTTCAATCTTGTTTCTGATCGATTCGTCTATCAAATTGAACGAAACTCGTGGTTTCAAAGTAGTTTTAGGTCGAGAAATCGATCGAAAATGGTCTCAGTTTCATCAGTTAGGGTTCTCACTGCATTCTTCCATCGAGACGTGTTTTCGGTGGTTATGTGGAATCGATGTATTTTATGGTCACTGATTTTGGTTAATTGGTGGATTAGGGGTTTGGATTCTGAAATTAGGTTCTGAATGTGGTCTTTTTGATGTTCTCTCTCTTTGTTCAGTGAAGATTCGGTTACAAATGCTGTGATTTTGTCACTGTGAACGGTTTTGTGGTAAAGATTCATCTTTGCTTGACCTGGATGAATGTGAATGTTGTAATGCTGAAAAAGATTAGAGGGATTCATTTTTCGTTTCTTCACTGAAAGACTCGAAATGTGCTATCGATACATTGATTTTGTTGCAACAGGCGGTGGAATATTCAGTAGGCGGAAATGTGCTGAATAAACATTAGAATCGTCCATGTGGATAAACCCTAAGGTTTTCGTTCTAGCAGATGACGTCGACATAATTAGTACATTTCCTCACTTCGAAGGTTTTCCGACGTGTCTAGTAATTTAGGTCTAGGGTTGAGGGAGGTAACAGAGAAAAATAGATGAGGAAGCGCAATTGGGCTTACAGTCTGGTCTCTTGGTATACACGAAACTTGATGAAAGAGGATGGGGTAGGAAGAAGGGAGGGAAAGAGAAAATCTTAGCCTTCATTGTTTTTCCTACAAACAAATAGAAAGATAGAGAATGGGTTGGAGTTTGGAGCAGAAGCAATAAATATTTAATAATCATTTGATTATTCTCTAGCCGTTCGATATACATGATATATTAGTTGAAATTGGAAGCCGCCATTGTGGAAGAATGCATAATTGTAAAAATAAATAAATAAATAAAGGAGAACTATTGCCTCTTGAATTAATTGATCTAGAAGTGAAGGAATAATACGAGTTTGTTTATTGTGTTCTATAAACTGGTTTTCCAAACCTTCATTATGGTTAAGTTATTAAAAATGTGAGATGCTTCTTCGTCATAAGTGGTTGTTGTGCCTTCTCTTACATTGTGATGCTTAAAGATTGTTAATTATGAGCAATTCGAGTTTGGGTCTTACTCTTTCATGCAACTTTTTGCAGGTTGTTGAATGTCGCATTCAACTCATTGATCAACTTGGGGATTCAAACCTACTTGAGAAGTCAGATTTGGCATATTTGCTTAAATCCCTCACATTATCCAATCATGCGAGTAATTGTATTAAGACTTTGTATCAGATAGGATCACCAAATAGGAAGAACATTTTGGGTTGATCTAAATAAGAAATACAAGGAAACAAGAACACGAAGAGAAAACAGACATTGGAGAGGTCTATTAGCTCTCCAATTTTCTAACATGAGACTAGAAACTTCACACCCTTCACAATACATCACACTTCTTACTTATACTCTTCACCTACAACTAGAGAAAGTACCAGAATACTAACTGATTACTTAAATGACATTGAGCCTTACTTGATACCTATCAGTATCTTTCTTATTTTATTTCTTAATTAAATTTAGAACTTACACTCCAGAGAAGCCAGAGAAGCCCTTTGAGACAGCAAGACTTCTTCCCCCTCCATGGATATCTTAGTAATCCAAAAATGAAATAAAAGACCTTTTTTATTCATGATGACTGCTATGTTCAATTTACAAATGAAAAGCACGCAAGGAAGCCTCAATTTCTGACATCCCTAGCAACTAGTGTAAACCCCAAAGATACTTATTAAGATTACAAATGCATGCTGCACTTTAAAGGCAGAGAGTGCAGCATGATCATTGATTTCTTACTGATTCGTTAAAGCTGGATATTGAGGATCAATTAACAGTTTCAGTGTCTTGAGTTGATCAGATTTAGATTTTTTCTGAATTGTGTTTTCAGCCTATATCTATTGGTCATATTTTTCCCTTAACAACAAGCTAGACATTTTGGGAAGATGCTACTTGCTTGGATGTGTCCCAATGCTTGTTAAACAAAACTATTCTGCATGTTGCTGCAAAATACTCGGCGTTTAGTGTACCTGATGTGCTGGCAGATTCTCTTTCTCTTAGTACAAAGGTACACTTCTTCTTGTGTGCCTTTTACACAATTTGTGCCCTCAACAAGTGCGTATAGACATGCTTTCCATTGGACAATAGTAAAGTAATTTGTTGATTTATTATGAAAATTAATCTAATATGACTCTGCAATTGTTCAGGCAAGCCTTTGCTGTAGGAAACATCTCGAAATGACACTTTCATCTTCTGAAGAATCTCAAGAAGAAGAGCATGCAAATATCTTTTTCCAGGTAAATTAAAGTAACTCTTGTGCGAGCTTCACTTAGTTTTGTTTGCAAATATTCATCACTGTATTACTTTTGACACCTTGCTTCCTTTATTAATTTAAGTCTATTCTGAGCCACTGGCAATGGAAAAAAGTTGAAAATTGTCTTTAAATGACAAATAGGGGGATCCGTTAAGTAGCCTTTCTTTCTCGGATCTTAGCTTCCAATTTTGGTGGAACTTGTGTTTTCACCGCCTTCTTATATGCAATTTGATAATTCAGGTGGCCATAAATGCTTTTCTTAAAGTTCTATATTTAGTTTTCCTTATTGTGGCGACTCTTGTAATGTTGTGGAGTATTTATAAAACTTTGTAAATTTCTCCTTTGAAGTTAAAGATCTATGGAAGTGAATGTTGGGCGGTAAAACAACAACAATTACATAAAGTGAATGTAGCAGAAATGAGGATGCTTAGGTGGATGTGTGGTAAAACTCGTAAAGATAGAATAAGAAATATAGAAATTCAAAGACAAGTAGGAGTAGCACCAATTGATACAAAGATTAGGGAAGGGCGGTTGCGATGGTTTGGTCAAGACGGCCTACAAATGCCCCAACTAGAAAACTTGACTCAATAGAAACTGTAGAAATTCGACGAGGTAGGGGTAGACCAAAGTTAACATGGGATGCATTAATTAAGAGAGATTTGAATGGTTTGCAAAGCTCACCATCAATTGCACTTAATCGAGCACAATGGAAAAGTTTGATCCATGTAGCCGACCCCAGTTAATTTGGGACTGAGGCTATGTTGTTGTTGTTGTTGTTGTTGAAGTTAAAGATCTATGGGACCGAGCAGGCTCACATGAAATACTTAAGATTAATGAATCCTTCCTGCATACTCGCATGAAATGATGACCATTCTTAATCCATCTACACGTGGGTGATAGGTTCCTTGAAACTTGTATTTTTCTTGAGGACTCATAATTCTTTCAACTTTGGTTACTGGCACTTTTCCCATAACTCTTAGCATGCTATTACTAAGTATCAATGACTCTTCAGTGTCCTCACCAGCAATAACAATATTATCAGTGGCCTGATGATGGATGCCCATGCAGTTTTTTTCTTCTAAAAGATCAATTATATTCTTGTTTTTTGTTTTTTGTTTTTTTTTTTTTAATAAAAATTAATTATCAAGTGGAAGTGATCTAGAGTCAAAGTTCAATTTTTCATTTAAGAAAAAAGGAAAAATAGAAGGATGAATGTCAGGGGTTTCTTTATTGTACATCAAAAAGTGATTATGCTATGATAGTTCGTATAACCTTGTAAGTAAAACGAGCTTCCTATAGTTTTCTTGACACTTATATAATAATATAATAATAATAATAATAATAATAATAATAATAATAATAATAATAATAATAATAATAATAATAATAATAATAATAATAATAATAATAATAATAATAATAATAATAATAATAATAATAATAATAATAATAATAATAATAATAATAATAATAATAATAATAATAATAATAATAATAATAATAATAATAATAATAATAATAATAATAATAATAATAATAATAATAATAATAATAATAATAATAATAATAATAATAATAATAATAATAATAATAATAATAATAATAATAATAATAATAATAATAATAATAATAATAATAATAATAATAATAATAATAATAATAATAATAATAATAATAATAATAATAATAATAATAATAATAATAATAATAATAATAATAATAATAATAATAATAATAATAATAATAATAATAATAATAATAATAATAATAATAATAATAATAATAATAATAATAATAATAATAATAATAATAATAATAATAATATAATAATAATATAATTTAATAATAATAATTATATTTATATTATTATTATTATTATTATTATTATAATTATTATAATAATAATCATCATCATAATCATCATCATCATCATCATCATCATCATCATCATCATCATCATCATAATTATTATTATTATTATTATTATTATTATTATTATTTTATTTTATTTTATTGTAATAAAAATGATTAATGATATCGTATAATAATAATACGAGCTTCCTATAGTTTAATAATAATAATAATAATAATAATTTATATTTATATTTTAATATTAATTAATATTATTATTATTATTATTTATTATTTATTTTATTTTTATTTTTATTATATATTTTTTTTTAATACTTCTTCTCAAATAATTTTTTGTAACAATAAATAATACTTCTTCTCAAATTTTTTTGTAACAATAAATAAGGACTGGGATCTTCTCAATTTAGAACGCAGAAACAATGAGTAGAGGGAATTAATGAAGTTTATGAGTTGCAAGGATGACATAATAAAAGGGAAAGTAGTAGTGCCATTCCTGAGATGATGTTGAACAAAATGAGAATCCATTGTGCAAGTCTGTTCATTCTCTTTCAAGGAAAAACTTAGTGAGCAGTTCAAATGGAGTTAAATTGGCTTTTGCATAAGAACATAGATTGTATGAAAAGTATTTGTATTTTCTTGTGTTTTTACTTAGTAGTAAATGCCATGGGATGGTGCTCAGTTTCTGTGGAGGAGCCTAGTTTCCTTCTAGATTTTCCAAGATACAAGAGAATCATCCAAGATTATGTGATAATCTAGCCTAGCCTATCCCCCCCAAAAAAAGAAATTATGATTAATTCTGCTGTTTATCTTCCTATATTTTATTTTGTGTCTATTATGTTATCATTATTTGGGACTGAGCCTATATCGTTATTATGTTATCATTTCATTAATATATCTTTGCTTGATTTCTGTTTGGGATTCTTTTCGTGCAGTTGCTATTAGATTGTTTGAGCTTCTCCGCTTCTAGCTTTTTGGGCCTTATAGGATCACCTGTGTTGGGGGAAAAGGTTTGATGCTTACAGCTGAAAAATTCGTCGTTGAACAATTGAATCTTGTAAAAGCTTCAATTTTAGACATCAAGGTAATAGCTTATGATTCTGAATCAACAATTGCTGTTTGACTTTAATTCTCACTTGGCACTTTTGCTGCCACTAATTGAGTAGCTAAATACTAAATTGAATTTTTTTTTTTTTTTTGTGACATTCAGTTCAATTTGTTGTGCTTAGGATTTTTTAGTTTAATCTCTTGTGTACTGGAAATGCTTTCCTTGCAATGCATTTCATCAGTTTAACTCTGCTCTAATCATGCCAACTATAGCCATTCTTCAATGTATTTATCTTTTTGTATTAATTTAAGTATGATATCTTTTTTCTTTTGGTGTGCTTCTGGGTAGAAGGAGGATCAATGAAGAACAACTGAGACAACTGTGGGGTAACATTAGTGTTATTTTAATTAAACTCATTGGCCAGGATTTTGTTTATCCGTAGGCACTAGGGATGATGATAAAGGGATTTATTGGAAATTGGAAGAACAGTGCCTTTATGTAATTGCATGAGGACTTTGAAGACAGAGAAGTGGTTCTCTCAAGACATATCCATATGACTGGTGAAATGGTGTTATATTCGGAAACTTGCAAGCTATAAATGTATGGATACCTTCAACATTTCAAAATTGTGTTTATTGAAGAATGGCTATAGTTGGCATACTTAAATTGTTAGTTCTCCCTAAACCTAAGACAACTCTATATCTCAAGGAATGTATTACATACCTTCAACAAAAATGTTAAGAAGAGTAGTGGTTCTCTCAAGACATATCCATATGACTCTGGTTGTCCACATCAAACTTGTACCTCATTTATTTGTCAGCGCAATTGTTTGTAAAAAGTTATAAAAAATTAAAGGAAGTTTTAAAGTTTGTAAATTATTTTTATTTTATTTCTGACTCACATAGGATTCTTTTATTCACTGTTGGCGGGGGTTTTCATTCCGTGCTTTGAATTTAATGAAAATCAGAGGATTTTCATTGCGTGCTTTGCCTCAACAAGAAGCAACACAGCAAATTGACGACATTGTCTTCATGTTTGCTGCATTTTCTCATTATTAGTTCCACCTAGTGCACCATTTCCTTTGATTTAGAAATTCTGCAGGGAAAATCCTATTTGTATTAGTTTTATCGATTTATATTTTTGGACAGCAACGTGAGCTAAAGACATGATGAAGCAATCAAATGTAAGGTAATCTTATGTTCCATCATTCTCAAAAAAAAAAAAAAAAAAAAAAAAAAAAAAAAAAAAAAAAAAAAAAAAAGACCTGTCATGCATTTCCAAATCGTGATTTTTTGAGCATGCATACTTGTCTAATCTTTGTATTGGCTATTGTGGTTTGACTTTGATATGTTCAGATTCTGGTTTTTTATATATTTAAGGTAATGATTTGAACATTTGTTTAGAAAAAACTATCCATTTAGTCATTTTTGTCCTACATTTCTCTTGACTATCCATTGTATCGTAAGACATCAGCATGGATTTTTATAACAGCATCGATTTTTATAATCTGACATGGCCAGATTTCCTGCTTTAAACAGAGAATTAATTCAATTGCTTCAGAAGTAATGAAGTCGGTGCAGGAAGTTCTCAACTCTTCTGTAAAACTATGCAAAACATATGCGCAGGTCTTGAAATCGGAGGCAGATGGAATGATTGATGATAAAAATGGCACCATAGATGGTGAAAGGCTTGATAATGTGAACTATGTTGGCAAACTATTAACATTTACTACAGATTTCATGTATGAATTAGGAATTATTGCTGCTACTGCTGATGCAAATTTGGTGACCATTTTAAACATATCATGGAAAGGTGTCGTGGCGTTACTGCAGCTTGGTAATGAGGGTTTAGCTGCAAAAGTGAATGTAGCAGACATTATTTCAAGCTTGATTTCACTTGCCACTGGATCTTTGAAGCATACAGCTGAATCATGGTCATCTAAATGCAAGGAAGGCGTTACTGTTAATGAAGCAAAGAGATCAGTTCTTCCTGTAAAGTTTTACCTCATCAATGCGGTACGGATATTGTCTCAATGTCCCTGCAAAGTATCAACAATATACAAGGACATCACTCAATGTGTCCTGATGATTTCAACCCTCGGCATTTCATTGTGCAGAGAACCTCATCTTAAAGCATCAAGCGAAGCACTAGTGGAATTTCTGGAGCCTACATCCTGTTGTCTGCTTCATACCTTACTGATTTCAGATGAAGTAGAACAGGAGACCAAGTTCAAAATTCTTAATTGGTTGTTCACGGATGAAAAGCATTCAAGTTATGCAAGTCCTGGAGAGGCGAACAGAAGCCCAACTTTTATGGAAGGAGTATTTACTCTTTATTGTGACAATATGCCTAGAGAAAGGGCATTAATTCTTGGCCAGGTATCCTTATTTCTCAATCTTCTCAGAAGTTCCCCTGATCTCAAAGAAGATGGAATAATTGGAATTTCCCAGAAGTTAGAATGGTTTTTTCACTGCCTGATAGATGAAGATGTCTATTCTTCTATTCTTGTTTTGAAAATCCCTGTATTCCTCTCGAGGGCTGGTTCTTCCCCTGGGTTGGTATGGCAATGTCTGTTTTCCTCTCTATTGCTTGCATTAAAAGTTTTCGTGGTTGTTGCCTCTCCTAGCGTTGCTTGGGGAAATGTTGAGTTTTTCCTGCTGGAGAACTTTCTACACCCTCATTTTCTTATCTGGGAGATTAATATGGAGCTTTGGTGTTTCATAGTGCGTGGTGCTGGACTTGAAATGGTGAATGACATTATGTGTAAACTATGCTCACTGTTCAAGTTAATGGCATCTTTCCGACCATTTCCTGCAAATATATGTGCCTTGAGGAAGATGGCAAGATCGATTTGCATGCTTCTTTCTTATGCAACACAACCTTCAATAGATCAAGTTTATTGTTTTATCAGTGATGATAGATCACCAGCAGCATGTATCATGTATGTAGCTTTGCTCATGGAGGGATTTCCTCTCAAGTCCTTGTCAGATGGCCTGAAAAAGCATGCTATCCATAGAATAATTAGTTCATATCATAGCTTTATCGAGAAAAATGAGAAGAAGCTTCAGGTTGATGGTCCTTCAAGGTCTTTTGATTCATACATATTATGTGCTCCAGTCTATGCAATCTCTTCTGCATTGCAATACCAGTAAGATGTCTTTTTCTTTTCTAAATAGAATCTCACTTCCTATTGCAAAAATTAGAATTTTGTAAAATGTAATCACCAATTGTCTGATTTGTGCAGCCAGGTCAACAGTGCCGATGTTAACGAAAAAACCCTGAAGTTTATAATTACTACAATTAACGGATATAAAGGTGCGATGGGGGTTCTAAAGGAGGTGTATTGTAAGCTTTTGAGCAAGTCATTAGCAATTGTTTCAAATGCCAAACATCTATATGCATCTGATGTGATGCAGGAAGTCATCTTGGAACTGCAACCACTGTTTGGCACAAAGAATATTGGCTCCGATGTTCTTTTGGACCACTGTAAACCAGATTTGTCATTTTTCATGGCTGGTCTTGCTCGCATGGATATAAAAGAAGACGAAGGAAGTACTATATACTCCGCCTTATGGGATATGTATGGCATGTTACTGAGAGAACGCCATTGGGCTAACATTCATTTGGCAATCTCCGCTTTTGGATATTTTGCAGCCCGAACATCCTGCAACCAGCTTTGGAGATTTGTGCCGCAGGATGCAGCATTGTCATTTGATCCAAACACAGGCAATGTCACAGACGACAGGTTCATGTCCGAGTTGAAGGCTTTTCTGGATAAGGAGGGCGCTCTCCTTGTAGTGACGCCTTCAACAGAACAATATGCCATTCTGGTTAAAGAGGCTCTAATACTAAAAGAAACTGTTGACAAGATCTCAAACATTAAATTGAGAGACTCGTCTCCTGATATCATGGAAATCGATAGCGAAAGCCACGTGACAAAGAAAAGAAAGCTTCCCGATGGAATCAGTGAAGGAGTTGTGCTTTTGCAGAGTGGCTTGAAAGTCATGGGTGATGGTCTTGCACAGTTGCAACAACAGCAACATGGCTCCCATGACTTGCATGAAAAGTTCTCGACTCAGCTTTCGCGTCTCGAAGATGTCATCTATCACTTGGTGGGCTTGGCAGGTGATGTGTAGAAAGCTAGAATCAGGTTCAACTGCTCATGGATGCAGTGTTTCATAATGTCTGATGAATTTGATATGTTGTTGTAATTGAACACTAACAGTTTTGATAAAAAATAAATAAAATACAAACTGTATCATAAATTCCATTTAGTCATCACCCTGATAGTCCCTGGAATTTTGTGTCTAGTGTTATCTAATTGATTTCACTTGCACTGTAATTCTTTTTTCTGTTGTCTATTGTCATCTATATAACACTTTTAATTCAATCATAAATCATAAAATATAAACATACCTCCTTCCATTGCCAATAAGCTTAAGAATGTTTTTACCCTCCATGTCTTCTTTTGTAATACCATTGTTCTTGATGGCGAGATTTCAATGCGGTTTTAAACAAATCATATCATAATAATTGTTTTACAGTTATTGGGGTCCGTTTAATTTGAAGAGAGAGTGGGGGGAATTAAAATCTCCGTACTCAAAATATTTATGCCCAAACTACCATTAAGTTGTGGGCCCAAAACATAGAGTACGTAACAATATAATATGGGTCACATATAATAGAGATTAATTAGGAAAAGATAATCTAACAATCTCCCACTTGACCCATGTTATGACTTGATGATTCAAAATAAAATATAATTGCGCACTTTTATTGAATCCATCAAATCACTTGTTCACTGAATTAAAATGATCAGATCATGGCGGTCACAAGTCATTTAATCGACACGATTCCTTCCATGTATCACAACCAACTCAACCAGTATAACTGTAATAAGGACAATTCAACCCTTTAACTATTATGTCATTTCTCTGAAATATAATGAAGATAACAAGTACATAAGCAAAGACAAAGCTTTAATAGAATTCACAAGTGTCATGACAATAATATGAGCAATACAATTATAAATGTATGTATACATACCACACTATTATGTTAACAATGACTTGTCTATAATGCCCATACGTTCAACATGGCCAATAAACGTTTTGGGCGGTAATCCCTTAGTTAACGGATCCGCTATCATCAAATCAGTACCAATATGCTCAATTGACACTCTTTGTTTTTGCACTTCTTCTTTGACAGACAAGTACTTCAAATCCATATGTTTTACACCTTTTGAATACTTATCATTCTTCGAAAAGAAAACAGCTGCGAAATTATCACAATATTGCCTTATAGGTCTAGCTATACTATCAATAATAGCAAGTCCTAACACAAAATTCCGCAACCATAATGCATGAATAGTGGCCTCAAAGCATGCCACGAATTCAGCCTCCATAGTGGAAGTAGCAATTACAGTCTGCTTCGCACTCTTCCATGAAACTGCTCCTCCAGCCAATAGGAACAAGTAACCGAATGTAGATTTCCTCGAGTCCACACATCCGGCATAGTCTGAATCAAAATACCCAATCACTTCGAGATGACTCGACCGTTTGTAGATCAACATGTAATCTTTGGTGCCTTGTAAGTACCTAAGTACTTTCTTTGCAGCTTTCCAATGATCCATTCCAGGATTACTTTGATATCGACCCAACATTCTAACAGCAAAACTGATATCTGGCCGAGTACAAGTCTGGGCATACATTAAGCTCCCAACTAATGACGCATAAGGAATACATTTCATTTGTTGTCGTTCCAAATCATTATGAGGACATTGCATTAAACTGAACTTGTCCCCTTTCTGAATTGGAACTATTCCTGCAGAGCACTTGTCCATTTGAAATCTCTCTAATATTTTATTGATATATCCTTTCTGAGAAAAACCTAACAATCCTTGCGATCTATCACGGAATATCTCTATTCCTATCACATATGATGCCTCACCCATATCTTTCATTTCAAAGTTTATAGAGATAAATCTCTTTACATCATGTAACATATCAACATCATTCGCAGCAAGAAGAATATCATCAACATATAGGACCAATATGATAAACTTGCTCCCACTGATCTTCATGTATAAACACCGATCAACAGTGTTTTCTACAAAACTATATGACGTAATGGTATTATTGAATTTAATATACCAATGTTTGGAAGCTTGTTTCAATCCATATATTGACTTCTTCAACTTACACACCAAGTTTTCTTTTCCTGTGGTCAAGAAACCTTCGGGTTGGTCCGTGGTCAAGAAACCTTCGGGTTGGTCCATGTAAACTTCCTCTTCTAAGTCTCCATTCAGAAAGGCGGTTTTCACATCCATTCGGTGAAGCTCGAGATCATAATGAGCTACTAAAGCCATTATGATTCTTAAAGAATCATTCTTTGAAACTGGAGAAAAGGTTTCCTTATAGTCAATGCCATCCTTTTGATTGTAACCTTTAGCGATAAGTCTGGCTTTATGTCTTTCAATATTGCCATGTGAGTCTCGTTTTGTTTTGAAGACTCATTTGCAACCAACTTGCTTTGCACCTTCAGGCAACTCGACTAATTTCCAGACTTTGTTGTCATCCATTGATTTCAACTCGTCTGTCATGACATTAAACCATTTTTTAGAATCATCACATTTCATGGCTTCTTTGAACGAGACTGGATCTTTGTCAATGCTCAAATCACATTCATGTTCAAGTGAATAAACCACGTAGTCATTTGAAACTGCTAGTCTTCTTGTCCTTACAGACCTTCATAATGCAATTTCTTGTGGTTCTACTTGATCATTTACAACTTGTGCATCATTAGCTGGTTCATTAACAATAAGTTCATTTTCCTCATTTGGAACAATGATTTGTTGTCTGGATTTATTACGTAACCGTGATACAACAAGAGGAACAAAAATTTGAGGAGAAATGCTAGATGTAGGAGTTTTCAATTGAATTTCATGAATATCCACATTTCGCGATTCTTCACTCCCACTGTTTTGGCCATTCTCAATGAACCGAGCATTACCAGACTCGTACTATGGTTAGGACAATAAAATATGTACCCTTTAGACTTTTCAGGGTAACCAATGAAGTAATCACTAATAGTCATTGCATCAAGTTTCTTTTCATGTGGATTATATATCCGAACTTTTGCTTGACATCTCCAAACATGAAGATGTCTCAAACTAGGTTTCTTACCAGTTCAAAGTTCATAAGGAGTCTTAGGAACTGATTTACTAGGAACCCTATTCAGCAGATATGCAGCAGTTTTTAATGCATACATCCACAATGATGAAGGTATAGTGTTACAACTTAACATACTCCTAACCATATCCATAAGAGTACGGTTCCGCCTTTCAGCTACACCATTTTGTTGAGGTGTACCAGACATTGTGTATTGTGCACAAATACCTCGGCTTTTAAGGAAATTTGCAAATGGATCTGGACATTGTCCACTTTCATCATACTTTCCAAAGCATTCGCCACCTCTATCAAATCTTGCCACTTTTACCTTTCTATCAAGTTGCCTTTCTACCTCATTAATGAACGATTCTAAAATGTCCACTGACTGAGACTTTTCATGCAACAAGTATAGATAACAATATCGTGAGTAATCATCAATAAAGGTGATAAAATACTTTTGACCACTCCAAGATGGAACATCAAAAGGACCACAAATATCGGTGTGTATCAATTCAAGAGGCTCAATCCTTCTTGCGGCAGGATGTTTTGATATATGTTTGGTTTGCTTTCCCTTAATGCAATCCACACATACATCCCAGTCAACAAAATCCAATTGAGGTAAGATATTACTTTTCATTAACCTCTTTACTCTTTCTTTGGATATGTGACCTAATCTTTGATGCCAAAGAAAAGCAGATCTCTCATCATGTGCACTACGTTTATTTCCAGTAACATGCTCAACATTAAACAAGGATTCAACAAACATGTTATCAAGATTGAAACGATATAAGTTGTCAATTAAAATACCAGAACCATAATAGTAATTTTGTTTAAATAAACTAAAACAATTGTTTTCAATCTTTAAATTAAAGCCTACACAATCCAATCTTGATACAGAAATAAGGTTCCTTGAACATTCAGGAACATAAAGACACTTTTCTAAATCTAAAAAGTATCCAGTATCCAGGATTAATATGTAAGTCCCGATCCCTTCTATGCGTGCCTTCATTATGTTCCCCATAAATAAAAAACTTTTCAGTTCCGCTTATGGGATGGATTGAAAGGAATCCCTGCATAATATGTGAAACATGAGTAGTTGCACCAGTATCAAGCCACCAGATATTATTAGGCACTTCAATTAAGTTTGATTCAAAACATACAAAAATGTAATGTATACCTTTATTCTCAAACCATGTCTTTCGTTTCGGACAGTCTTTCTTGAAGTGTCAACTCTTCATACAGAAGTGACACCTCAGCTCCTTATGGATTCAACCCTCACGAACTTTCATTGGGGCTTTGTCCTTCTTTCTGTCCTCCCTTCCCGGGATCACTTTGCTGCTGCTAGCTCCATCATGCATAGTGAGATGAACTGAGTGACCCTTCAGTTTCTTTAATCTCCCTTCCTCCTTTACGAGCATGGCCTTGATTTCTTGCAAGTTCCATTTTTCTTTTATGGTGTTGTAATTCACCTGGAACTGACCAAACTCAGGGGAAAGGGAATTAATAATGAACTGAACCATAAATGATTCACTCACGTCCATACCCATTGCTTTGAGCTTCGCTGCCATGTTAGACATACTAGTCACATGATCATGGATGGGCTGTGACCACTTAAGTTTCTTAGTGGTCAACTCACTCATCAAGCTTCCCACAATGGACTTGTCAGCAATGTCCGATTGTGAGTACTCTTTTAGCTGGATCATGAACTCCTTTACGTCGCTTGTCTTGGGCATAGATGGTTTGACATTTTTCGCAATCGTCATTCGCATCAAATTCAAACTTAGCCTATTAGACCGCTCCCAAGCCTTATATAAAGATTTTTCCTCTTCTGAGCCGGCCTCAGTAATGGCCGCAAGCTTTTCATCTACAATGATTGCCAGGTCAAGGTCCATTAATTACACCCAGTTGGAACTGGATCTGTTCAGACCAATCATTGTAGTTAAGCTCATTGAACTTAACCATCATATTACCCAAGGAAAACATATTAGAGGACACTGCAAATATAACAAAATTATTCACACTAATGCTTTGAGTTAAATCTAATAGATTCAGACATACAATACTTTTATTATGTATTTAAGTTCACCTTTGGGTGATACTTTAATACATAATTCATGCTATATCAAATTCTGAATAAGCATACTTTCATAGACAATCAATCATACTTAGGAAAATAAGTAAGATATCTTTGGATAAAACATACCTATTTTTAATTAAGTATGAAGATAAATCTCTTAAGTTTCATTAATTATAAGCAATGGTCCACCTTTGGGTGACCTCCTAGCGCTATAATTAATTGGTCTTAATTAAATATTTAACATCTATTGAAGCTAGGCCACTTTGGTGACTAACAAGCTTTTCATTAAATAAATATTTAATTAAGCATACTTTAATTCTAATTTTTAAAAAAATATATTGCATGTAATTAATTAAGACTATATGTAAACATGCAACTATTAAGACATATTGGAAAAGATATACAAAATTATTGGTATGTATTCATGGTAGATGATCAATTAATCAATACATTATTTTTATGTCTTCAAATCCTTATATATTACATTTTCATGATAATATGCAAATCACCTCCAAAAGTCAAACGTGGCAAATCAACCACGCTTTTTTTTTTATGTTAATCAATCCTAACAAATAGGTAAGATTAAGCCATGCACCTACTTTGTAGGAAATAATTTGTACCAAAAGAAATGAATAATTAAACTAACGTAATGATAGCAATTAGATTTATACATAAGACCGTACACGACCCATGTATATCAATAAAACCCAAATTTTAGTTCATCCGAGAATTTATTATCCAACGGCATATATATTAATTTATTATAGATCCGAATTCTTTAACGCCAAATATATCGGCATCGGAATAGTAAAATACAATATACCCAAAACGCAAAGTTAAGTCGATCAAAGTATTGATCTATAATGCAGAAAATTAAACATCGACTTAAACCACTATGTTGAATGAAAAGTGTTTAACCATGCTCTGATACCAAT
This sequence comes from Stephania yunnanensis, assembly GCA_039657365.1. Lineage (NCBI taxonomy): Eukaryota > Viridiplantae > Streptophyta > Magnoliopsida > Ranunculales > Menispermaceae > Stephania > Stephania yunnanensis. Next base: position 10,206,630 of record CM077582.1, read on the forward strand.
GTTGTCTATTCTGATCTATATAACACTTTTAATTCAATCATAAATCATAAAATATAAACATACCTCCTTCCATTGCCAATAAGTTTAAGAATGTTTTTCCCCTCTCTGTCTTCTTCTGTAATACTGTTGTTCTTGATGGTGAGATCTCAATGCGGTTTTAAACAAATCATATCCTAATAACTGTTTTACAGTTATTGGGTCCGTTTAATTTGAAGAGAGATGGGAGGGAATTAAAACCCCCGTACTCAAAATATTTATGCCCAAACTACCATCAAGTTGTGGGCCCAAAACATAGAGTACGTAACAATATAATATAGGTTTCATATAATAGAGATTAATTAGGAAAAGATAATCTAACATTTTCTGGCAAGATCTTGAACGAGAGAAGTCCACAAAAATAACGTGTAAATAGCTTCTAATGTGATTTAAAGTGTGTCTCTTTCTCTTCATATGTTTAGTTTAGAGATGTAAATGGGTAGGTAGCGGATGGGGACCTCATACTCATATCCATACCTACTAAAAAATTTATCGCCAATTCTCATACTCATATGGGGATGAATTCTCATACCCATCGAATCCCCATGGGTAAAATGTTTTACTCATTTCATTCTCCATTGGTTATCCTATGGAGATTTTCATGGATATTTTTGTGCGGATGGGGAATCCTCGTCGGAAAATTTTTTCCTCATTCAATTTCATATTGGGGATCCCTACAGGATTTTAAAAAAAAAGAATTGTAACAAATATAGTGTCAAATATACATACATAACAATAATGTTGTGATACAAAAAAATAATAATGTCAATAAGTTACAAATTCATAACACGTATATATATATATATATATAAGTCGGAGGAGAGAGAAAGTTTAAAAGTTACCTCATCTCACCATTCTATTTTTCTATTTTTTTCAATTTTTCAATTTTTTGTTATTTATTTATTTATTATTTCAAGAGATATAATTATACATTATTTATACATTTATTAATAACTAATAGTGGTTATCTTATCATTAATAGATTGAGTACGTTGAACTTGAAATCATGACTAAATACAAGGAATTGAGTTATTTTTGTTATTTATTTATTTATTATTTCGAGAGATATAATTATACATTATGTGTACATTTATTAATAATTAATTGTGGTTATCTTATCATTAATAGATTGAGTACGTTGAACTTGAAATCATGGGTAAATACAAGGAATTGATTGTAGTGCAAGTTGCATTCCCCCTATAAATTTCAACTCTCATCCATTCTTCTTGCAATCGACTTGATTTTTTTTTTCCTTCACCATTCAAAAAATCACAAAAAAAAAAACAATTTTATTATACCTAACCTTAGATTCCTCCAGTTCTCAACCAATTATCACCCAATAAATTCAAGATAGGATCGATGGATTTCAACATCGCCTGTACATTCAAAAGCTGTTCTACTTACCCATAGTTTCATGCATCCAGTGATATAACAACCATTCACAACGCTTATAAGTTAAACCACTTTTGATCGCCCTCCTTTAGGTATGTTTGTTCTATATTGGATCTAATTGTTTGGTATGTTTTCCATAAGTTCAAGACTGAAGTGAGTCATTATATCTATAACACAAATCAATAATCACGTGACCTTTATGCTGTTGTTGTTACGTTGTCTGTTGATTTAGATTCTTCAATTGGAGTGAACAGACGATATGGAGGAATTTATATTTAACGGTTATAGTGGATCAATATACACTACTGCATGAGATTACCATTACTTAAAGATATTGTTCAGTCCATAGAATGCTACAAAAGCTAAAGAAGACAATATAGTGTTTTGCTATTTCTTATTATTTTTGTTCTTTTATGAACCTTTCGTTTGACTCGATGAAAATAACTATGAATATAGTTATTTATTTATTTTATTTGTTTATTTATTTATTTATTTATTTATTTATTTATTATTATTATTATTATTATTATTATTATTATTATTATTATTATTATTATTATTATTATTATTATTATTATTACACTTGCGCGAAGCGCAGGGAAACGACTAGTATATAAATATAGACTATATATAAAGTCAATAGCACTAAGGGGCACCCAAAAAAATTAGAGGATTCTATAAAATAAGATTTTGTAATTTTTCTCATTTGATTTGTTTTTTTTCAATACTTTTGATCCTAAGATTCTAAAATATAAACATAATTGCAAACAATTCAAAACAAAAACATATAGTTATTAATTAACTAAATAAATTAAATCTCATTAAGAGTTTTTTTTTTTGGTCGAAACAAAGCCTAACTAGGCTTAGGTGGTATTTCTATTTATTCTTTCCGAATCAAATTCAAGTAACATAGAAATACTAGGTGGGGGTTCGACAAAAACTTGCAAACCCTTATTGGATGTCAAACAATCCTTAGCTAACTTATCTACACACTATGTTATTTTCTCTAAATGTGTGGTGTAATTGTCCATCCCTTATAGAGAGAAATTGTCTTCTGATGTTAGCTATTAGAAGACCACTTCCAGCACATATGGGTGAGTCTGCGATGAGTTTTACTGCCTCCCACAAGTCCATTTCCATTAGTAATTTAGAGAAGCCCATTTGTAGTCACTAGAACATTTTTGACTTTTAATAGAGGTTTTAAAACCCCTATTAAATAGAGTGTTTTTAAATGTCATGTAAAAATGTGTTATGTTTTAATTTTTAATGCATGTATTACATAGAGGTTTTTTAAAACTCCTATCAATTATGTGTTATTTAATAACACCCCCCTTTAATAAGGGTTTAAAAACCTCTATTAAATACCGAAATTGTTCTAGTGAGTGCACATTGGATACCTTTTTTGAAGCCCCACAGTTCCGCATTTAGTGGAGAGCAACCTCCCAAGTCAGTGGAGTACCCCAATAAGAAGTTACTTTCATTGTCTCTGAAGACTCCAGCTGCTGAAGCGTAGCATGTATCGCCATTCACTGCACCATCACAATTCAATTTAATCCAGCCTGGTTCTGGGAGTGTCCATCTAGCCGCCTTCCTTGCTTGTTGACCTATCTCGAACATGATAGAAGACCCATACTATGCACAATCTCTTCATTTCTGTGACTGCCCCAATTTCTCACAAATTGGGCACCGCCCGGCCTAAGCCCACGTGGACCCCCGAGCCTTAATTTAAGTTGAGTTATTAGTATTTTTCAGGTTTTTACAATTTAGCGGAAGCAATTAATTAAATAACTCAACAATAATGTCAAAAAGTTAGGCAACCTAATTGTGGAACCCAGTAAACGTGTACATTCATGTATATCTTTCAGCCCAAAAACAACATATAAATAGGTAATACAAAACCTACACAAATTCAAGTGGGAAAGTTGCTCCAATGTCTTTACAGCAAATCACCTAAAGCTGGTTCATTTCCCTTACTCGTCCGCGACTCTGCACTCAGTCAAACACGAGAATGGCGAGCCCAAGTAAGTAAAAGCCAGTAGGATCTAAACAGTAATTCAAGATAAAATGAAGCAATTTAAAATTCATGCAGATAGAAAGAAAAATGTACAGAATGCATGATAATAAGACTGTAAAAACAATGAAAGTATAACGAGAAATGAGTGTCAAAGGAAATAATAGAGAGATGTCCAAGTAGTCCAAGATCACCGAATGCGGGTGCCACAGGGTCGGGGTTATAGAGTTGCGAAAACGCCAAGCATACTCGATTCATAAGACGCGGCATCGCCTACCGTACCTAGAACGTCGCGAATGAGGGATATCAACGGTGCTCCGAATAAAACACATCTCATTCCGACCAAATACACAAGTGACTCGAGGTCATGGCCCAGGTTGCAAGCCGGCAACCACTCCAATCAGAGACACGAGTATGACTCACTTGGCCCTCGGACACTCATAAGTGGGTGAGAATTCCAAGACAATGACATAATGTAACATCAATGAAATATAAGCTAAAATGAGCTACTGTGCATTTTTTAGCTGGTTTTACTTACCTCGAGAAATCGTAAATTGTCTTCAAGACGTCCCGCTCATGCCTCGATATGCGCATCTGACACCCGACTATAGCCTCCTAAGTCCCTGGTGTCCATATATACCTTTTTAGGGCTAAGTTACTGAGTCATTCAAATCACAACCAAATTAGGTGAAGTAAACTCACCATGGCCTTCAAAATCCATTTGAATCCATCACGTCGTCGAGCTTCATCGAAGTCACGCCTCTCGTCGAGGATCGATCGGTCCGACAACGCGCCGCCGCGCCACTGCTCCACGCCGTTCACCGTTCCGATGTCGAAGCCGTGCCATCGCCGGAGTCGCGCCGTCGCCAGGGTTCAGGATGTCTCGTCGCCACCGCTGCTGCTGATCCCTCCAGAGCTGCTGTCCGCGAGCTCCTCGCCTGCGTCCTGATCCTTGGACCGTCGTCTGCGGCCTCTGCGTCGCTCGCCGCCATCATCTGCGCTGCTGGTCGACCGCTACACTGCTTGATTGTCTGCGTCGCAGGCTCCTCGGAGCCGCCGCCCTTAGCCAGCTTGATGTCCACCAGATTTGTCTGCGCTTCTGCTGGCTGTCGTCCACACTAGCCGTCCAACCCGCCTGCTGGTTTGCTGCTACCGCGAGCCGTCGTGCCTTGTAAGCTGGAGCTCCGCCGCACCCGCTTCTCGCCGGAGCTCCCTGCACCCCGTCTCTTTCCCTCTACCGTCGTTTCTCTCTCTCTCTCTATGTTTCCGTCGTCTCTCTCTCTCCCTTTCTCTCCATCTCTTCTTCTATTTGAGTAAAGTGATGTCCTCGAGATTTGTGCAACACAAATCCCGAAGCAAATCCAATGCATATTATTTTATTTTACAAATTATAGGCCATTGCATAGCTACCTCGATCCCACGTGGACACGCAGCTCGAGGCGCGTCCCCGCTCGTGTTTCGGCTCACCGTATTCCCCGCATATACCTTACTTGTAAAACAACTCAATAGTTAGCATTATAATCTCAAATTGGATATTACTAAATAATACATACATCAAAGAAAAATATGATACCTCGGTGTCTTCACTCGAGATTCAGACATACGTATTCCGACGAGTGGATCCTACAAACGACCCTGACCTGACACGTGGCACGAGTCAAATTTTTGGGTCGTTACAAGTTCGACGTAGAATACAATGGCGAGGATCATTAAGAGGCTTGAAGTCTGCTTAGAACATAGATTCATTCCTCCATCTCCAAATGCTCCAACACGCCACTCTGAAAGTAAGGGATTGGTTTTAGCCCCTCCCTCGTATGTCAGAGTCTACCCAGTCTTCTAGTAGTGATGAGAAGAAATTGGCATTTGACAATCCCCATCCCAGTGAGTGCCAAACCTGTTTAGTCGTCTCACAGTCCCGTAGCGCACGAAGGACCATCTCCGCTACCCTATTGCACCTCAAGCATGAATCAGATGGAGTCTGTGACGGTCCCAATTTCCCACAAATTAGGCACCGCCCAGCCTAAGCCCACGTAGACCCCCGAGCCAGGATCGCAAGGTCAACGCAGAATTAGTCAGCCTTCCAATCCCTCATTATACGTAAATTCACAAGTTTAAGTTGAGTTATTAATATTTTTCAAGATTTACAAATTTAGCGGAAGCAATTACTACAAATAAATAACTCAATAGTATTTGAAAAGAGTTAAGCTACCTAATTGTGGAACCCAGTAACTATGTTATCATCAGAGGAGAGTAAATACAAGATATACAAAATTCACCTAGCTATGGAGTTTTCCCTCTGCTACTCGTCTGCGGCTCTGCACTCAGTCAAACACGAGATTGGCGAGCTCAGGTAAGTAAAATCCAGTAGGACATATATACAGCATTTCAAAATAACCAAAGCAGTTGAATTCATGCAAGTAGAAAGAAAAGAGCATAGAACGCATGAATATATAAACATTAAACAATTCAATAAAAAAATCAATCGATAAATGAGGGTCTGGAATACAAACAAACAACAACAAGGAGTCCCGACTAAAAGGTCGTTGAGTCACGGCAAAAGCCAGCAGACTCGGGTTTAGGACGAGACCCCTGCCTCTCAGCCCTAACCCTTGCGGCTATGAGATATCCACCGACCTCGTGTTAGGACGAGACCCCTGCCTCCCAGCCCTAACACTCTCATATCGCAGATAACAGTAACCATGACTCACTTGCCAATGGACCACTCAACCAACAACAATTTCCAAAGATAGCTATCATCACAAAGCAGTGAACAACAATAATCGGTCAAGTGAAAGGAAACTATCAACAAACAACAAATAATAACCAATTGAGTGAAATGAAATACTGTACAAGTCCCTAGCTGGTTTACTTACCTTTAAATTCGTAATTCGTCCTCAAGACGTCCCACTCACGCCTCGATATGTGCACCCGACACCCGACTCATACGTCCCTGGTGTCCATTTATACCATTTAGATTGCTTAAATCATGCAAATCGCACTAAAATTAGGTGAAGTACACCTCACCTCCATCGCGTCGTCGAAATTAGTCGAAGTCACATCTTCGATCGGTCCGACAACGTCATCGCGTTGTTCACCGCGCCGACGTCGAAGTCGCGCCACCGTCGTCACCGCATCGCTGCCGGCACCACCGTCGCGCCACCGCCGCTGCCGGCGTCGCTGTCGCACCACCGTTCTGCGCGGCGTCGCCGAGAGATATCGGAGCTGCGGCGCGCGGCTTCTGCGTAGCCCCCACCGAGTTGTTGGTCCGCCCGTGCCGCCGCGCTCACTTGCTCGCGTCGTCTCTCATCTGCCGTCGTCGCGAGCCGCTGCTGGGACCCTGTCGTCCGCCGTCGTCGCTGGAGCCATCGTCCGCACTGGCGTTGCTTGCCATGTCGCTGCTCTTCCTGCTGCTGCTGCCGTCGTCGCGCGCTGCCGGCCGCTGCTGCCGCACCGCCGATCTCTCCTCGTGTCGGCGCTCCGCCATTCTCTATCTCTCTCTAATTTCCTCCTTCCTCTCCTTTCCTCTCTCTCTCTCTCTCATTTCTTTTCTTTTCACTTTATCTTATCTGAATCTCTCTTTTTTTGTTTTTAAATCAAATGTGTCCACGAGATTCGCGTAGAGCAAAACTCGAGGCACATCAAAAACATATTTATTCAATGTTTTCCTAAAAGAATTGTACAACGCGCATCTCGAGGCACCAACCCGCCTCATTTCACAATCTTAATACTCGCGCTACACACATCACGAGGCGTATCCAATGTACACATTAATATCACATAAAGCCATTATGGCCACATTAAGCCACTAACTCTGTCCCACATCAGCACGTGACTCGAGGCGCGTCCCTGTTCATTTTTCGGCTCACCGCATTCCCCGCATATACTTTTCTCAACAATTAGCATTAAATCGTAAATTGAACATTCTCGGTATTTCCACTCAAGATTCGGGCATACGTATTCGACGAGTGGGTCCCACATACGACCTTGACCTGGCACGTGCGACAAGTCAAATTTTCGGGCTGTTACAATCTTCCCAACGAATTAGAATTTCGTCCTCGAAATTTAGGCACTTCGATAGTGTGTTATGACTGAAGATCTAAGGCCATACCCGTCCAAGGCCATACGCGCCCAAGGCCATACCCGCCTAAGGCCATACCCGCCCAAGGCCATACGCGCGCTAAGCTCCTCCGCGATAAGCTGGGCTCCTCCGTGACGAGTTGGGCTCCTCCGTGACGAACTGGGATCCTCCGTGACCTCCAAGTAATGAACACACCATCCGCCTCCTCCCATCAATATATGTAAGGGCAACATCCTCGCGACATATATTGGAATACGAATGAACATTTTAATTTCATGATCCACTGTCACTAACATACGTATATCCGTAGTACGCCCGTGAGAATGTAAATCAATTCCTCTGACTATTCGTTAGTATCTGATCGAGTGAGTCTCAATCCAACTTGTACCCTCTATCAAGTTACGATGGTGGTAGTCGGACCTTGCGAGACAACAACATGAACCTGCTCCTAGCTCTGTTGTGCTTGCTCGCTATTGTGAACGCGTACTGGTGAAATGACCTGGCTGTCCACACACCCAAACAAGTACGTTGAAATCTTGATTCGTATGGAACATGTTGTCCTTGTCCCTGTACTCGAACCTGACTAGACCTCTGTCCCTATCTCTGCACTTGACTGGAATTCTGACACTGTCTCCAGCCATTACCTCTACCATCAACCCTCTAATGGTATTGATGCTGAGGTTCTGACAGTGCCGACTACTGTAGTGCACTAGCGTAACTTTACGCTGGACCATTTAACACTGGCGCCATATACGCCGCATATGGTGGAAACGCAATACGCGCTGGGGTTGATCTATCTGCCACAATTGTCTAACCCTCGTGTTCCTCTGATCATTTCCAGACCCTCGCACAGAATGTGATAATGCCGAGAATACGACTGGTACTCCGATTCGTGCGCTCCCACACTCTCGCCAGCAATAGCCCTCGCTTAAGCCTCATGTACTATGCTCGGAGCCGTCGTCACCCAACATAACCAACAAATTTTAGGAAATCGTGTATGACGTAGTAAGCTTAGTTAGTGTCTGTGTCGGCCGCACCCCAAGCATACTTCATCACGCGTATATACCGATCCATGTACTGCAACTGACTCCCCGGTCCTCTGCCAAATGGTTTGAAAGTCAGTCCTCTGCAGGTTACGAACTGTTCCCCATCGACACCTCCGTAGTACGCCACCAAACATCGACCTCGCCGACCAGTGGAGTTGATGATATACTCGGCTGCATTTGCGCTGGTATGGCCAGTACATCATGTATCTTCACATGACCATATATGTCGCCTCAACGTACCCTCATGCAACTTTTTCGGAAAAATGCATCTGAAACGTGTGAGTCTGCCTCGCCTCAGCTGTAGCCTTTGCCTAAACTGGAGATGTTTCAGGTGGGTTATGACCTGTAAAAGCACACCCAGCCTGAATAGAGCCCTTAACAATCGAAAAATCTCCTGCAGTTGTTGGTAGTGCGATGTATGCAGCTCATCAACACTTGCAAACCGCGAACCTGCGGCCTCACGATCATTCCTAAACCCAGTCTGAAACGTCACCGCATTTTCCATAGCCACGAATCCTCGATATCGTATATATATTACGACACAACAAATATACCATATCGAACACATTTTTACAACATGCACTACTTGCACAAAAATTCCCTTTCAATACGTTGACTAACGTATCTGAACAAATTTTAGCATGTAAGAACTTTTGAGATATACAATCTCGTAGGATTTATGCTTAGGTGGCAACTAACTTTTAGAACGATTTGCAGACTCTACATCAACTCGTAACACTTAATTCATTTACAAGTCCCTAAAGCTGGTGGTCGACTTCACCAACCTTGAGACCATAAATGCTTAGTGTCACTAAAGTGGAGTTACTTGGGCTTCTGACCCAACACTACTACTCCAAAGCTTTCGAAAAGCTAAGGAGTTCGTACATGATGTAATCGTTAGCTCTCAATGTTGGGGCATGTGCCCTATGTCAATTCATTAACTGTCTTTATGAATACTTTTAGTTAATAAAACATATGATTTCATTTGTTGTTTATTATAATTAATTTGCATGTTTACATTATAATAAGATCTATGTGTATTTACAAAAATATCCTAAATGTCCCTAGTCGATCATTATACTGGAAACTATAATGAATTTAGACTAGTGTGAGTCTTGATTGATGATCATATGATGATTATACGTATAGGGATACGAATCAAGATCACGAGTACTTGTTAGGGAGCAAAGTACTGGACCGACCCGCTATGAGAACATCACATGGATTAAGTCATAGTTGTTTCTCATGATAGGTATATTTTTCAGTCCTCTGACTTGAGATTACCAGAGACTTCAACATTAGGAACATAGTGATTTGACACTATCAAACGTTGTCTTTAACCGGACGATTATAAAGGTTGTGATTGGTTACTGTGTGAGCAATGTGATGAAGTTGTGTAATAGAGATATAATTTGTCCCTCTCATATAAAGAGAGATATCTAGTGGATCCTTCGATGTGTTAGACTGTTAAAAGGCCTAATCAAACTGAATTGATATTGCTCAATGTCACTTGGATGTTTTCAGTCTACCTAGACATCGAGACTAGTACGATTGAACATGTTGGATGACAATTCCATGCCTTATGTTTGATCAAAAGGATATCGTGTGATAAAATGATGTTATATACATTATTGATTAGGTTGTATCGATTTGATATTCGTACAACTTGGGTAGTCATAATGTCTTGCTAGAGGTCGCTTATGCTTGTATACCAAAATGTGTTTTAGTACACTGCCAACGTTGTATGAGCCTATTGGGTCGCACACTAAGAATGGTTTTGCGAGATTTTAAGATGGCTCAAAAAAATGAATTTTATATGATAAAATTCATGACAGAAACGTCCTTGTGGTGTATTACGCTTATACTTCTTTAAATATGGGTATATGTGTAATTTACTTAGCCGTCTATATATAAGGGTTGTATAAATAGACGCTTTAAGTTAGAATACACGTACGAAAGATTAAAAGGTCGAAACTCTATTTTCGTTTTAGAAACGACTTAGGGTTTTTGGTATGCTTTAGATCGTTTTGGAGAGAAACAAAAGGTTTGGTATTCTCTCAAAGCTAGCACTTCGAATCTCGGCCGCCGTTCGTGTGTGGACCACTGTTAGAGGGCGTTCGTCATTGGCAGCGCCTTAGAGATTGATCAACCTTCATAAAAGTATATTGCGACTGAGGTATGATTAAGTTTTTCATGGTTTAAATGTTTTTAATGGAATTAGATTCGGATCCTGTTGGTGTTTTTATTAGAATTGTTTTGTAATCTCCGCTGCGCATGAACCCCGAAACCCAACAGTGGTATCAGAGCCTTCAAGTTCGATTCCATTAAATTCATTGCATGTTTTCTTCTGATGTATACATGATATATGATTGAAAGCATGTTAATAGTTAATGTATATGTGATATACATAAGTTTTTTTTTAGATTTACTATCATGCTTTGTGTATATGATACATATATTCGTGATTTAATTGAAATTAGTCTCGTACATGCTAGTAACCATGTTAGGTTAATTCAAATAATTTTAATGAATTGAGTTTCGTGTTATGTGATCCATGACACCATTAGGTTCGATTGGGATAGTAGTTCATGATTCAATTACATGTTTGTGATTATTTGGATGAGGACCGAAATTGCAAATAATTAATTTTCGAAATTATTTATTTATCTTGTTATATCTATTCTGTTATGAAGTTTCTATTTGATAAAGATAAATAACAAATTAGATTAAGAGATATAAGCAAAATCGGTTTCGTTATCCCTATTGGATAAGAGATAAATATGGAGAAGTTTTTTATTGGTGATATGCTAGGATTCAAATATCTTAAGTCCTAATTGGATTAGGATAAGATGATTAGTTAGATGTGGGCCCGGGTTAATTAAAAATGTTTTAATTGACTTAATTTTGGATAAATTAAGGGGTAAATTTAGGATAATAAAATCAGCGAAAAATATGATTTTCTATAGCGAACTTCAATTTTCGGAATTGAGATTCGTCTTCTAAAAAAAAATCGGGGGCACCGCCCATTGTACCCCGTCTGTTGACCGGTCAGCGGAACCACCGCCCGCTGACCGGCCAGAGGGACCGCCGTCTAACTAATCCTAGCGCACGAAAATTCTTTTATTAGTGAACGGTATAAAAATCTCCAAATTGTTTAGTGATTTAACAAATCAATAAAATATATGATATTTCATTGTTTACATAAAATCACTAAAACTGAATAAAATCCCTATATTAAATTTTAAGTCTCACGCCATCCATTTTAAACACTTGTCAAGGCCTCGATCACACTAATATAGTTTCAGCCATAGCTGGGTGTATTGTGTTATCTTGGTGAGACAAGTTGGATAAGAGTTACCTAAATATTTAAAATGGTGCGACTTAATAAAGCTACCAAAATAGTTTTGAGCTTTAGGCACATGATGAGATAAAAACATGATAAGACATAAGATGACCCGTATCTCATAAAAGTATCTAAAAATTACATAAGATGTAATTGGTAATTGTTACCTACCTAAATAATCTAGTTATGTGTTTCATGCCATAGCTGTCATAGAATTAGGTGAAATATGGATTTTAGTCCCCTAAATAAACAGTGTATTTTAGAAGGGTTGTTAATTTAGTGGTAGTCTATTCCTCTATACTAAAATAAACTTTGCATAATCTTTATTGTAGATCAATGGCCTCTTCAAGTAACAATAATCCCCTGTCACTGCGATCCATCCTTGAGAAAGATAAGCTATTTAGGACTAACTTTCTTGACTGGTTCAGAAACTTGAGAATTGTTCTTAAGCATGAACGCAAGTTGTATGTCCTGGATGCTCCGATTCCTAAGGACCCACCAGCCAATGCTACGAAAACTGTGAAAGATGCGCATAATAAACATGTCAACGATTCTACTGATGTTGCATGTATTATGCTAGCAACTATGGTTTCTGAACTTCAGAAGGACATGGAACTAATGGAAGCCTACGACATGGCTATAACGCTGAAGGAAATGTTCCAACAGCAAGCTAGGCAAGAAAGGTTCGAGACAGTCAAAAACCTACATTCTTGCAAGATGACTGAGGGTGCGTCAGTTAGTCCTCATGTTCTGAAGATGAAGGGCTATGTTGACCAGCTTGATAGACTCGAATTTCCCATAAGCCAAGAGTTGGCTACGAATTTGATCCTGAATTCATTACCAAAACGTTACTCCCAATTTGTGATGAACTACAATATGAATAATATGGAGAAATCAATTTCAGAGTTGCATTTGATGCTCAAAACTGCTGAACAAAATATCAAGAAACCCTCTAGTAATGTGTTGATGGTCCAAAAGGGAAAGGGAATGAAGAAGAAAGGCAAAGGCAAGGCTAAAGTTTTCAAGGTTGTTGTTGCACCTGTCGCAAAGCTTGTGGAACAAGTCAAGCCCTTGCCTGTTCCTGCTTCAAACACCCAAAAGAAAAAGAAGGAAATTGTCATTTCTGTCATGCACCTGGACATTGGTTCAGAAATTGCAAACTCTAGCTGGAAGATGTAAAGAAGATAAAGGGTAGTGCGACTACCACTATAGGTATTTATGTTATTGAAATTAATTTATCTACTAGTGATTCCTGGGTATTAGATATCGGATTTGGATCTCACATTTTTATAAATGTGCAGGGACTTACAAGAAGTAGAAAGTAGAAGAAAGGAGAAGTCATAGTTGTTTCTTGATAGGTATATTTTTCAGTCCTTTGACTTGAGATTACCAGAGACTTTAACATTAGGAACATAGTGATTTGACACTATCAAACGTTGTCTTTAACCAGACGATTATAAAGGTTGTGATTGGTTACTGTGTGAGCAATGTGATGAAGTTGTGTAATCGAGATAGAATTTGTCCCTCTCATATAAAGAGAGATATCTAGTGGATCCTTCGATGTGTTAGACTGTTAAAAGGCCTAATCAAACTGAATTGCTATTGATCAATGTCACTTGGATGTTTTCAGTATACCTAGAGATCGAGACTAGTATGATTGAACATGTTGGATGACAATTCCATGCCTTATGTTTGATCAAAAGGATATCGTGTGACAAAATGGTGTTATATACACTATTGATTAGGTTGTATCGATTTGATATTCGTATAACTTGGGTAGTCATAATGTCTTGCTAGAGGCCACTTATGACTTGTATACCAAAATGTGTTTTGGTATACTGCCAACGTTGTATGAGCCTATTGGGTCGCACACTAAGAAGGGTTTTGCGAGATTTTAAGATGGTTCAGAAAAATGAATTTTATATGATAAAATTCATGACAGAAGCGTCCTTGTGGTGTATTACGCTTATACTTCTTTAAATATGGGTATATGTGTAACTTACTTAGCCGTCTATATACAAGGGTTGTATAAATAGACGCTTTAAGTTAAAATACACGTACGAAAGATTAAAAGGTCGAAACTCTATTTTCGTTTTAGAAACGACTTAGGGTTTTTTGTATGCTCTAGATCATTTTGGAGAGAAACAAAAGGTTTGGTATTCTCTTAAAGCTAGCACTTCGAATCTTGGTCGTCGTTCGTGTGTGGACTACTGGTAGAGGACGTTCGTCGTTGGCAACGCCTTAGAGATTGATCAACCTTCAGAAAGGTATATTGCGACTGAGGTATGATTAAGTTTTTCATGGTTTAAACGTTTTTAATGGAATTAGATTCGGATCCTGTTGGGGTTTTTGTCAAAATTGTTTTGTAATCTCCACTGCGCATGAACCCAAAACCCAACACTCAAGTCTGCTTGTCTCACAAATCTTCGTCCCTTTTATTCATTTTTTTTTTTTGATTCAATAACTTTGTGTCCTCGAGGTTCATGCGGAGCGGATCTCAAGGCACATCAAAAACATATTTTTTATTTCCTATTAAGTCAATACAATTCAACTCTTAATATTTGAACTCCAATTCAATATTCAAAATCAATTTTGCATACTTTACAAATCCACTTTGGCATTTACATTCCAACTAAGACCCTCGAATTTCTCGAGTTCTTAAAAAAAATATTAAACTACACAACCAAATCCTAAAAACCTTTTAAATACAATAACAAAGTTATTTCAAAATTTACTTTTTCATTTCCAATCTCATTCTCACAAATCCAATCGGTGTTCTAGCATTTTAAAACTCCAAAAGCTCTTTACGTTCCTAAACATTGATTTCAAGTCCCAAGTAGACTCAAAGTTATTCGATTGGCTCCATATTACTAATTTAAAATCATTTAGAGACTCAAACTTCCATTTCAAGTCTCAATACTATAGGAAATCCTCAATTTCAGTAATAACTAAACAACTTGAAATGAATTTAATGAACTCTTTTGAGTCATAAGATCAAGATTCATCTAAATGGCTTATTAAGTTTCAATTGGAAACCATACCCTTTTTAATACCAAAGTTTCGAATTGAAAAGCTTAAAAGTCCTAATTATCTCATTTTCCTCAAAATGAAGTGTTTCATTTTCCATTGGCTTCACCAAACCAACAATGCTATTTATCTCAATTTATCAATTGAACTAACTGAATTCTACTTGCTCTAATTCTATCCAAAAATTAATCATTACTATTAATATTATTTATTATCCATTTCCCCGAATCCGATAAATTTATCGTCAATTTTTCAATTTTACTCATCGCGTCTCACGCGATACACAAAAGTGAATATCGTATATCTATCGATAATAATATAATACAACACATCAAATATCTCATATAGTTCCAATTTTAATTTCCCCAACTCGCCTCACTTCCCGATGAGGACTTAAGTCGGGATCACAGAGCTCCACTATAAGTTTAAGGTTCCTAACTTTCGCTGGTTTACGTCTTCATGGCTTGTGATTTAAAACAAGAGTCGAGTATTTAAAACTTTGGCTTTGATACCAACTGTGTTGGTATTATATTGTCTTAAACCATTTAGGTCTCTCAACCTAGGCTCTAATACCAACGGTGACGTTGGCAATGTCTTAAGCCATTAAACTTTTCCCTAGGTTCGCCTGAACCTAAAGCTTTGATACCAACTGTGACGGCCCCAATTTCCCACAAACTGGGCACCGCGCGGCCTAACCCCACGTGGACCCCCGAGCCAGTCTCGTAAGGTTAACGCAGACTTAGTCAACCTTCCAATCCCTCATTATACGTAAATTCACAATTTTAAGTTGAGTTATTGATATTTTTCAAGATTTACAAATTTAGCGAAAGCAATTACTACAAATAAATAACTCAATAGTATTTGAAAAGAGTTAAGCAACCTAATTGTGGAACCCAGTAATTCGTTGGGAAGATTGTAACGGCCCAAAAATTTGACTTGTGCCACGTGCCAAGTCAAGGTCGTATGTGGGACCCACTCGTCGAATACGTATGTCCGAATCTTGAGTGGAGATACTGAGAATGTTCAATTTGAGGTTTTAATGCTAATTGTTGAGAAAAGTATATGCGAGGAATGCGGTGAGCCGAAAAATGAACGGGGACGCGCCTCGAGTCGGGTGCCGACGTGGGACCGAGATAGTGGCTTAATGTGGCCATAATGGCTTTATGTGGTATTAATGTGTACATAAAATACGCCTAGTGATGCGTGTGGCGCTAGTGTCGAGATTGTGAAATGAGGTGGAAGTGATGTGAATATTTATGGTGCCTCGCAATGTGCGCTGCACAAATTTTTTTGGAAAACATTGAATAAATGTGTTTTTTTGGATGTGTCTAGAGGCAATTTACGAGACTGGATACAATGTTGGTCAAACATAGAAGCGGTGGATAAAGATGGGAAATTATAGGATTTGCCTCGAGATTCGTGCCTCGAGATTCATGTTGCACGAATCTCGAGGACACATTTGCTTTGAAAGTCAAAAAGAGATTTGGAAAAAAAAATTAGGATAAGTGAGGAAAAATAGAGGAAAAAGATAGAAAGAGAAGGGAGAGGAGAGAGAAAGAAAGAGAAAGGTAGATGAGATGAGAGAGATGACCTGGATAGAAAAGCGGGCGGCAACAGCTGGACGGCGACAGACAAACAGCCGGGGAGGACGACCAGCAGCGGTGGAGGACGGTGCAACACCTGGGGACTCCACCAGCAGGTAGCAGTGGCGGCTCCAGGAGTGGGACATTCTCGAGGTAAGTAAACCAATGAAGAACTGTACAGTAATTTCATTGCCTTGATATTATTGTTCACTGCTTTGTGATGATAGCTATCTTTGAAAATTGTTGTTGGTTGAGTGGTCCATTGGCAAGTGAGTCATAGTTACTGTTATCTGCGATATGATAGTGTTAGGGCTGGGAGGCAGGGGTTTCGTCCTAACACGAGGTCGGTGGATATCTCGTAGTCACAAGGGTTAGGGCTGGGAAGCTGGGGTCTCGTCCTAAACCCAAGTCTGTTGGCTTTTGTCGCGACTCGATGACCTTTTGGTCGGGACTCCTTGTTGTTTGTTTGTTTGTATTTCAGACACTCATTTATCGATTGATTTGTTGATTGAATTGTTTACAGTTTATATATTCATGCGTTCTATGCTATTTTCTTTCTACTTGCATGAATTCAACTGCTTTAGTTATTTCGAAATACCGAATATATGTCCTACTGGATTTTACTTACCTGGGCTCGTCAATCTCGTGTTTGACTGAGTGTAGAGCCGCAGACGAGTAGCAGAGGGAAAGCTCCATAGCTAAGTGAATTTTTGTATATCTTGTATTTACTCTCCTCTGATGATAACATAGTTACTGGGTTCCACAATTAGGTTGCCTAACTCTTTTCAAATACTGTTGAGTTATTTATTTGTAGTAATTGTTTTCGCTAAATTTGTAAATCTTGAAAAATATTAATAACTCAACTTAAACTTGTGAATTTACGTATAATGAGGGATTGGAAGGCTGACTAAGTCTGCGTTGACCTTGTGAGACTGGCTCGGGTGTCCACGTGAGCTTAGGCTAGGCGGTGCCCAGTTTGTGGGAAATTGGGGCCGTCACAGTTGGTATCAAAGCTTTAGGTTCAGGCAAACCTAGGGGAAAGTTTAATGGTTTAAGACATTGTGATATCAACGTCACCGTTGGTATCAGAGCCTAGGTTGAGAGACCTAGATGGTTTAGGACAATATGATACCAACACAGTTGGTATCAAAGCCGAAGTTTTAAATACTCGACTCTTGATTTAAATCACAAGCCATGGAGACGTAAACCAGCGGAAGTTAGGAACCTTCAACTTAGAGTGGAACTCTGTGATCCCGACTTAAGTCTTCGTTGGGAAGTGAGGAGAGTTAGGGAAATTAAAATTGGAACTATATGAGATGTTTGATGTGTTGTATTATATTATTATCGATAGATATACGATATTCACTTTTGTGTATCGCGTGAGAAGCGATGAGTAAAATTGAAAAAGATTGACGATAAATTTATCGAATTCGGGGAAATGGATAATAAAGAATATTAATAGTAATGATTAATTATTGGATAGAATTAGAGCGAGTAGAATTCAGTTAGTTCAATTGATAAATTGAGATAAATAGCATTGTTTGTTTGGTGAAGCCAATAGAAAATGAAACAATTCATTTTGAGTAAAATGAGATAATTAGGAATTTTAAGGTTTTCAATTCGAAACTTTGGTAATCAATCAAGTGAAAGGAAACTATTACAAAACAATGAATAATAACCAATTGAGTGAAATGAAATACTGTACAAGTCCCTAGCTGTTTACCTACCTCGAAATTTGTAATTCGTCCTCAAGACGTCTCGTTCACGCCTCGATATGCGCACCCCACACTCGACTTCTACGTCCCTGGTGTCCATTTATACCATTTATATTGCTTAAATCATGCAAATCGCACTAAAATTAGGTGAAGTACACCTCACCTCCATCGCGTCGTCGAAATTAGTCGAAGTCACGTCTTCGATCAGTCCGACAACGCCATTACGTCGTTCACCGCGCCGACGTCGAAGCCACGCCACCGCCGTCACCGCGTCGCTGTCGGCATCACCAACGCGCCACCTCTCGTTGCCGCGCCGCCGGCACCACCACCACGCCACCGCTGCGCCGTTGCCGCCGCCGCACCACCGTCGCGCCACCGCCTCTGTCGGCGTCGCGAGCCGCCGCCGCAGAGCTGCGCGCTGCGGCTTCCGCGTAGCCTCCGCCGAGTTCTTTGGTCCGCCCAAGCCGCCACGCTCACTTGCTGCGTCGTCTTCAATCCCTGCCGTCGCCGTCGCGCGAGCCGCATTCTTTGGGACCCTAACCGTCCGCCGCGTCGCCGGAGCCATTGTCCGTCCGCAGCAGTGCCGCCGCCATGTCGCCGCTCCTCACCGAATTCTGCCGCGTCGCCGCTCGCACCGTCGATCTCCTCCGCGTCGGCGCTCCGCCACTCTCTGTCTCTCAGATCTCCTCCTTCTTCCTCTCCTTTCCTCTCTCTCTCTCTCCTTTCTTTTCTTTTCTCTTTCTCTTATCCGAAACTCTTTTTTTGTTTTTATATCAAATGTGTCCTCGAGATTCACGCAGAGCGAAACTCGAGGCACATCAAAAACATATTTATTCAATGTTTTCCTAAAAGAATTGTACAACGCGCATCTCGAGGCACTAACCTGCCTCATTTCACAATCTTAATACTCGCACTACACGCATCACGAGGCGTATTCAATGTACACACTAATACCACATAGAGCCATTATGGCCACATAAAGCCACTAACTCTGTCTCACGTCGGCACTCGACTCAAGGCACGTCCCCGTTCATTTTTCGGCTCACCGCATTCCCCACATATACTTTTCTCAACAATTAGCATTAAAATTGTAAATTGAACATTCTCGGTATCTCCACTCAAGATTCGGACATACGTATTCGACGAGTGGTCCTACATAGACCTTGACCTGGCACGTGGCACAAGTCAAATTTTCGGGCCGTTACATAGTCACATGTCATTGGGCACACAAAGCACTAGTCGGAAGTCTCCCATGTCTAGCTAACCATAGAAAAGATATGATCCGTTGATGGCCTTCCCACTTCCAAATATTACTCCATCCCTTGATTGCTATCCACCTCAGATATAATGGAATATGTTTTCTTAACATAGAATTTGTCATTTTTAGCAAACATCCATATCTAAGTATCCGATCCCTTTGTAGGGTTAGGCGGTGGCATGGCTCGCATGCATTGCTAAATTGTGACGACTTCTTCTTCTAAACAGGGCACCGTCCAACCTAATCCTGTAATCATAACCATATGAGACTTAATTACATATTTCATCCTATATTCATCAATACACGTGTTCAAATATTATTAGATTCAGAGTTACTTAAGACATTTTATCATTTGATATTTTCACATATTTTTAAGATTATACAGAAGCTCTTACTACTCAAAACTCCTAAGTGTGGAAAATCAGGAAAACACAACATCACATGCATGTATATATCATAAAGGTAATAACACAATATGATATATGAGTCTTAAAAATGAGAAACTATGCATTCAACCCATTATACAACCGAAAATTGTACAGTAAAGATATAAACAGTAATAATACAACAAAAGTCGAGTCATACAAAAACGAGATAGAAGAATCACTGAAATGCTCAAAGAAAGTCGTCGATCTTCTCCTTCCCCATTATGTTGTTACTCGACGGACCTACACCCACCGTCACAAACTAGACGGTGAGTATATGGATATTTAAGTAATAACCGAAAAATCTTATGCCACATTTTCAAAATATAAGAATGGTATTTAAAAACATAAAGTAGTGAAAGAATTGTTGAATCAAGTGATGCAAGTAAATACCACAGTTAAAAATGTATAGACTGACAAAGGCTAAGTCGAGATGATCCATGTCCGATCGGCGATGAAAACTATCACCTATCATTTCCTATTACTATATGGAGCTACGCTCAACATATTCCATACAAATAGCGGAGTTGTGCTCTACGCGTATACATCATCTATCTCATTCTTGATGACCACCCCGAGTCCCATGCCTCGTGTCGTCGCACAAGTGTAGTGGTGAGTGCCGGAACCCCGATAGACCTATGTCCCAGTGACCGCGCATCTCTTGTGCGATGGACACTAGATAATCTTTACTTTAGTTTTCAAATATCAATAGTTCCAATTCTTTAAGATGTCAAAACTAGTTAAGCTACAAAGCCCAAGGAAATAGAATACAAATCTAAATCATTCCAACTTATCCCAATAGCATGCTTTTCTTCAACTATCCATCAAAAAGAACATGAAGAGTAGCAATTGGAATCAATGAAACATTTCACAAGGCATCATGTCAACAATATTCAAATATGAGTAAATACAAGAACAACATGATGTGAGATTACGAGTAGCAATGTCTACAAATAGACTATAAAACAATAAGAGTGAATGAAATGAAATATAAATTCTCACAGCTTTACTTACAATTCATAATGCTTATTCTAGCCTATCCGATCTCTCGACACTCCGAAACGCGTTTCCAAACTCCCGAGATCTCTCCTTAGTTCCTTGAAGTTGTTTGATAAGTTTTAGAGTGGGTTTGGACTTATACTTAGAGTTTTAAAACCATTTATAATGTTTAAGCCATTTTTGAAAATTGCTGATTTTTGTACTGTCTGAGCAATTAGCCCGCTAATTTTTGATATTAGCATGTTAATTCCAACTTTAGTGCGCTACATTAATCTCTAGCGCTATCAAGATTAGCGTGCTACATCTGGTTTCTAGCATGGTAATAAATATTAGCTCGCTAGATTATCCACCTAGCCCAAAATTTTGCATTTCGAATTCTGGGTTTTTACTACACATAAACCTTGTTATCACCTTAGGGACTCTCATACACACTACAAGAGGTCCCTGACACCAACCTCAACACAAAAAACAACAACATCAAATTCATGAATTCACAAAGTTAATGGAATGAAGAACACTACAAAAAAACAGCAAATCAGAAACGGAATTAGAAACGGAAATAAATTCCGTTTCTAAAAAAAAAAGTTAGCGACGGAATTGAGACGGAGGCATTCAGAGACGGAATTGAGACGGATCAGAGACGGAATTTAATTCCGTCTCTAAAAAATGGCGCCAACATTCCCACCAAAAATTTCATTTTTTACAACCGTCCATTAATCTCGAGATTCGTGCGTATTCGATTTCGATGATTCAAAAATAGGGACCCAAGACTCAACACACACACACACTCTCTCTCTCTCAACCCTAACACTCTCTGCGTTCTCTCTGGCTTCTCTCTCGCTCAACCCTAACGATCTCTGCCTTCTCTCTCGCTCAACCCTAAACGCACGCTCTCTGCCTTCTCTCGCCCGGTCACCGCTCACCCCGCTCCCCGCTCACCGCTCACCCCGCTCACCGCTCATCGATGTCGCTCCCTCTCCGCTCTCTCTCCGATCCCCGCTCTCGCTATCTCTCCGCTCACCGACCGATCCACCGCTTCTCTCGCCTCTCGCTCGATGTGTTGCTCACCGCTCCCATCACCGCCCTCGATCTCTCGCGTGCATAGGCCGATCTCTCGTTTTTCTCTCTCTCTCTCTCGACCTCTCTCACCGCTCACCGAAGCTTCCCAGCTTCTTGGTAGGGGTTGTGGGGTTGAATTTTTGGCCAATGCCCAAATCGGTGAAACATGGGAAGCGTAGTTTGTTTCTCGAAAGATTTTGCGCTAGATACCGAGGGAGCAAGTATTCAGATTCTTCTAGTATTCCCAAAGATGGCTTCTCCAGACTTCTTGATCTTATGACCATTCCCAACTGCTCAAGAGATTGCATGTTGTGTTTTTTTCGCCTGATGACAAGGTAATCTTTCTTTGAGCATTTTATTTGTTCATTAGATTCTGAAAAGTCTCTTAATTGATTGATTTCTGGTTCTTGAATTGGTCATTGGAGTATTAAGTTCTGATTCTTGAATGGGTTTGGTGTTTGGAGTATTGGGGATTTTGGGGAAGCCTAATCTATGTCCAATGTGGATTGTTTGATGTTGGGTTGTGGAATTTGGAGAGAATTCTTGATGGGTTTTCTGGAGGGTTCTTTGCTGTCAATGCACACAAAGTTTGATAGCTTTAAGGATCGGATTCTTGTATTGTGAATTGTTCTTTCTTGTGTTGCAAAATGTGGTGTTCAAGAATTGTTGAAACAATGTGATCATGTTGGGTTTCTATTAGGATTTCGGCGTTTTAAGGTTGCGTATATAGTCTGGTTTTATTATGGCAATCTCTATTAGTTATGAATGTATATGCATCTGTTGTTAAAGAAGAGAAGCATCAGTGATATGAATTTTCTGAGCTGATTAAGAATGCCCTTTTGAGATTCCACTTCAATCAGTCCATTAAAGTCCTTGATAACTCATATCCAACACTACTAAATATCTCGATGTCAAAGAAGTTTCCTCGCTCTTTTGTACCCTTTCAATAAGCATAACCAATTATGGTTAGTTATAGCTTGCAACACTACAATTTTTCAAAACTCTATTTCCCAGAGGCTACCACTCTCCCAATGTCTTTCCTTTCATTTCTAAGTTGTGTTACGCTCTCGAATGTCAGTTGTCGTACCACTCATACTGTACAAGCTAGCTTATGTTTTTTGACCAGTTCTTGACACCATCAATTGGGTCCTTTAAGAGCTTTGTAACAATTATAATTAGACCAAAGTCTTCCCAAAGAGTAAGAAACAAAAGCCCTAAGATTTCAGCACATACATGAAGCATAGACACCCATATTTGAGTATGAAATGAAAGAAAGCTTGCTACCTAGGCTTTGAATCACTTGACACTTCAGTTCCTTCTCTTCGTTCACAAGTTCTTCTAGCTCCAAATCACAAAATCTCGAACAAATCTTGTTGTAATTTCTTTCTTCTCTTAATGCCTTTAGAGAATAAAAGCCATTTTTAAGTTTAGTAATTAAAATCTAGCCACTAGATGAACTTTGTATCTCTCAATCTCATAAATCTCTAAGAAGATCTATGACTTCTTATTTAATGGAACATGCACTCCATAGATGCACTCCGAATCTGGAACATAGTGTTGTACCAAGATATAGGTAAGTGCTAAAAACTTTACTATGATGTATTGGAGCTGTTTAATGATAAGTAACATTTCACATAAAATGGAACTAGTATGTACATGCATATTTTAGTATTTAACTTGTTTTGCCTCGGCATTGCCACCTTGCCTCAACAAGGTGAATTTGATAATAATTAATTTATTCTTACTATTACGATTTTTCATATTCTATTCTTGCACTTAATTGACTCTTTTTCGTTGATTATTTTTTTTGTTTCTAATATTGTTTGTATTGTCACAGCTTGTTAATTTGACAATGATCGATCTTCCTGGACTAACCAAAGTGGTCGTTGGTAAGTTCTATTGTTTTGCAATTGTTGGAATGCTAAAATCTGGTTCCACTTATCCAATTAACATCGAAAGCACATTTGTTTTTATTGTTGCGGTTTTGTCTCTAACCGATTAAATGGGGGCATTGTAGAGGGCCAACCTCGATAGCATTCTCGCAAGAAATTGAGAACATGGTTCGATCTTTTATTGAAAAGGTAACATTTTCAAAAGTTCAATTGGTATTGTGTTAAGATAGAGTTATATTGTAAGAGTTGATTGTATCAAGCTGAGTGACACCAACATTTTATTTGTGTAATTTAGGTTTATACTCTATGCATTGCTTTAAAGGGAATACCGGCCTTTACGGCTTTTTGGTATAGTGCTACGTTTGGTATTAAAATATCTAGATTCATCATTGAAATCCCTTGCAATGTCCTTTAGAAGAAATATTTAAAATTGGTTTTGGTTCAAATTTTAATATTTTTTAAATAAATTCAGTAAATACTACTTTAAGAATCCATGAAAAACATATTTAAAATTGGTTTTAGTTCATTCATTTTTTTGATTGAAATATTCGATTAAGTGGTTTAATGCATAAATTTTACTTGAATATGATCTATAATTTGCATTGTTGTTTGAATAAGGATATGTCTTCTTTAAATTTAGGCAATAACAAGTCCATATCATTTTTTTTGGTGTGATCAATAGTTTGATACTCATTAAGTTCATACTTCACAACTTAAAAGGTATCCTAGTTCCTCATCAAGTTGATATTGTCAAACTCAACCTATGTAGAATATTGTGTGCTCTAGATAAAGGTAAAGGAGTCACCGTCACGCTTGGAAAATAAGGGGTGGGTTGCAATAGGTGAAAGCCAATGTAAATCGATCTTTATGAAATGGATTAAACAGTTTATTGTTTGGTTCTTGAAAGTTAAAAAAGCTCAGTTTGAAATGAGATGAGTGAGCTTATGATAAATTTTGTAGCTTGTGAAAGTGGATTGATTGAAAATAGTCTTATGAGTTTTTTGGTCTATCTATGAGGTAGCATATTTTTGTTTTCTTATATGTTTTTAGAAAATGAAGATAAAAGTGAAAATGACAAACATTGCTATCTTCCTCCTTGGATTGGTAAGAATTTAATTTACTTAAATCAAGTATATGCAAGTGTTTATCATCGTTTGTGGATTCTTAAATCTCAAATGAATTAATGTTAATCTTTTTGCTTGTTTGTAGACTTTGATGGTCGAGTGCGGGGATCGTCACTATAAGTTCGATGTGAGTCATTGCTCTTCTACCTTAGCTCTATCTCCTATGATGCTTATGTCCCCTGAAAAATTTAAGTTCAACTATTCAATTATTAAGTTGTTTCAAATGTCCTTTGGTCAGTGCGAGGTGGTGTTGAAGAACATCTCAAGACTTTTCGATTGATAATTCTTTTTGTGCATATTTATAGGATTGTAAGTTTTTTTTTTGTGGTTGTTGAACAATAGGATTGGATATTTGTTGATATATAATGTCGATGTATGAATGTCAAATTTTATTTTTTGGGGGGATGTTAGCACCCCCAAGGAGTTGTTGGAGGGGGTGCAGGCGATGATTTTTATTATATATTGGCAGGTTAAATGTGGCGGCCCCAAATCCCGAGGTCGCCACGTGGGGAGGCGCAGTCCCACAATCCTGTCAAATCCTTGACCTACTGGGTCCCATGCGCCACTCAACGTCTCTTGTTACATCATAACTACTCATTATGCATGTTAAGCTCATTTCGTAATCAATTTAGCTTAACAGTTTAATCATTTTTATAGCATTAAAAACAAAACAGAGGAAGTCTTAAATTAAAAACAAGTAAAGCAATTAAATTTGTCATCGTAATAAGCATTAGTTTAAGAGCAACACCTATTGTGGAAAACCCGGGAAAAGTACTATGTATATAGACGACGATACTAAGCAGTAATATATACAAGTACAGTGTCAATCCAGTCTCCCAACACCAAAAGTAAAACAAAATATCAAAATCGCACGTACTAGTAGGTCCTCGACTGCGGCAATCAGATAAAGTCGCCCAAAATACCCTTGCCCCTACTAGCACTAGGATCTGCACTCGACCATCAGAAAAAGCAAGATGGAGAGTACAGTTAGTAAGATTTCAACGAAGTACACCAAGCATTTATAAGGAAATAAATAGATGCCAATAAACATGTCAAATAATCATGCGGAAACTAAACAGACAACTGTGCTAAGATCATCACATGAATAAATAACACGAAAGAAACAAAGTGTGTACTCGTCCCGGTCAGACTAAACTGTACTTCGGACCCCCAAGATCCTTTCAGTGGGTGCCCCCACTTCCTTTCACCTGGTTCCTCGCGGGCTTAACCGACACGTGCACCCTTACATCGGGTCGCAATTCACCGAATGCCTGATCACACGTGCTACAGCATAGTATGCCATAAGTACACAACGAACAGGTGGGAGTAACTCGACCACCAACCCAAAGTATCACGGAATAGAATACAATAACAAAGAATAGAAAATGAACGATGGAAATGTAAACCCTCAGTGACTTTCAGATGAAATCTTACGTACCTCAAAACGCACTCCAAGGTTTCACTCACGTCTCGAGATACGTGCCCGACTCCCGATTTTGGTCTCCTAAGTTCCTGGTGTCCAATTAAACCATTTTTAACTAGTTTAGAGTTAAATTCAATGAATTTATAATGTGTGGCCCACTTATAAAGATTTTTATTTCAAAAAGTTTTGGTTTGACACCCTTTTCGAATTATACCGGGGTGTCAACGGCCGAAAAATTCTCAAATACCATTTTTCTATCTTTTTCTCATTTTTCTCATATTTTTTTTTCTAGATTTTTCCCATAATTTTCCACATATTTTTCATATTTTTCTGTAATTTATTTTAATTTAAAACTATTTTTAAATTAAAATTTTATATTATATTATTTTAATATATGGGTGGGTCCCTGGACCGGGTCAAACCCGGTCCACCCGGGTCGGTCTGACCCGGTCCAACCGGGTCGGCCCGACCCGGTTCGGACCCACCCGGGTCGGGTCGGGTCGGGTTGGGCCCGGACCGGCCCAACCCAGCTGGGCCTGGACCGGCCCAGCCGATCCCCTCCCCCACTTCCTCTTCTTCTTCTTCCTCCAGAGACGCCTCTGGTTCACTTTTTTTTTTTTTTTTTTTTTTTTCTTCTCTTTTCTTTGGTTTGGGTTGGGGTTTCTCTCCACCCCAACCCCGGTGGAGTCGATGGCAGGTGGAGACACCCCTGCCATCTCCACCTCGACTGGTTCGGCCTCCATGGCCGAACCCCTTCATGGCCACCATGGCCGACACTTCGACCACCCAACAATCAACAATGTAAATGGCTTACCTCCACCCCGGTTTCCCGCGCTCCAGCTCTCTTCTTCTTCTTCTTCCTCTCCTCCTCCTCCTCTGTTTCTCCTCCTCCCGGCCTTGTGAGTGTGCGGTGTGAGAAGGAGAGGTGTGGGAGAGTGTACGTGAGGGAGAAGGTGAGGTGAGGTGAGGGAGTGACGTGAGGGAGAGGGTGAGGTGAGGTGAGGGAGTGACGTGAGAGAGAAGTCAACATGATGAGGGGGGTGAGGTGGAGTGTACATGTGGGTAAGCTAGTTGACCCTTTGTCTTTGACTCCAAAATGTGACCCAGCTGGGACATTCGCCTATGTTTTCGAGCGTTTCGACGTCCGGGTTACGCGTCCGAATCGCGATATACGCGCGCCGCTGCGTCATTAGTCACCGAACATCTATTACATAGTAATTATTTGACCATTATTTATTTATTTATTTATTTTGTGTGTTTTAGTTTCTCCGACCTAGTGTACCCATAGTTCGCTCCTCGCACCGTATCGACACGTTTTTCGAGCGAACACCGTTACACTATCTCGCTCGATTCGATGATAGAATTACACACATGCGATGTTAATCGAATAACTCGATGCACAATATCGCAAATAGGCAAACAATCACACAAAATTACTATTTACCTAGTCAAGCATGCCCCCGCCCTATTTGCGGTATCCACGTGGATCCGAGCCGTCGTCAAGTCCGGAAATAATTAATAATAACGGCGTAATTAAAATTAAACATTAAATGTGCTTGGATTGAGACCTATTCGATTGAATCACGACGACGTTTTTAGAGACGGAATTGATTCCGTCTCTGTTCCGTTTCTGACTGCAATTAGAGACGAAATTTTAACAAATCAGAGACGGAAATTTCCGTTTCTGATTTGCTGTTTTTTTGTAGTGGAAGTTACCTAGCTTGAAGAACTTCTTCTTCTTCACCAAAGCTTCAATGAATATTTTTCCTCTCCTCCACCAAAATCTCACTCCATCAAATTATCTTCTTCCTCTCATTCCTAGCCAAACCGATTTGATGAGAATGAATGACCAAGTATATAACAATGTAGACTTAAGTGGTTTATTTGACTTGGATATCTTTAAACCATAGCCCTTGATTCATGTGTGCATATGTATCTCGAGGTTCAACTAGTGGACCACCTTGTCACACTTGTCCCTTAAGTCATACTTAAGAGACTCAACAAGTTGACTCCTTGACCTCTTGATTTGGCAACACGTGTCTCGATGCACATCATGTGATTATTGTTTTATTTCACTAACTTAGGCACTTAATGTTTATTCACGTGTGACCACATTAAATCCACTTACAAAACCAACATTAGCTCACATTAAACTTACCCCATAAGCCGCTACTTCATTCTCACGTTGACATGCAACTCGAGGTACATTCATGCTCATCTCGATACCTATATACCCATATAAATTCACTTAATAGTCTACACATATACAATACACTAGGCATACATCACAAGAAATATAAAATATACCTCCCCTTGCATCGGTAAATGGACATTTCAAGGTGTGGGTCCCACGATATAGGTTGTTGATCATGTTTAAGGAATTAAACACAATTAGAGATTTTGGCCATTACACAAATATCTTCCTTTAAGCAATCCTTAATCTTTGGAAATCCCAATAACCTCCATTCGCCAACGTCATTTGGTTCACTTTGGCCTCGGTTTCATCTTCAGATAGAACTCTTGTAGCATACAACTCCAGGGTTCAACTCCCTCAAACCAGCGATCTCTCCAAAAGCTCACCCTATTGCCATCATTGATCGCCCATGAGACACCTTTAAGGAATAATGGCCATGCCTTAACGATGTTTCGCCAGATGGAAGAAACCGGTTTATTCTTCAGGTTGTAATCCCTCAGTTCAATGTAAGAGCAATACTTTGCTCTGAGGACTCTCACCCATAGACGATCCTCTTGAGTCATGAATTCCCAACATAACTTCAATACAAATGCCATATTTTTTCGTGAGATTTCCTGAGCCCAAGTCTACCCACTTCCTTCTCTATACATAAAACATCCCATTTCAGTAAATGTAGTTTTTGTGGTCGGATGAAGATCCTCATACGAAATGTTTGATTAGCTTATCTACTTCGGTGCAGACATGAATTGGGAGGTTCATTGTCTGCATTTGAAAGATTGGAAAAGACTGCAAGCATGACTTCACCAACGTAATACGCTCTGCCAAAGATAATTTATTCGCCTTCCATCCCGATAATCTGCTCCTCAATTTATCCAGAATTCTTTGTATGTCTCTTTGCTAAATCGTTCCAAAGTACCTTCATCTGGGAATTCGAATTGCAGTGCATAATATGATCAATGAGCCAAGTTGGAATGTGAGCCATTGTCAATGTGTCATTCACAAAGGACCATCGAAGTCGATCATACGCCTTCTCCAAGTCGATTTTGATTGTCATCCAGCCTTTCTTGTCTGACTTCCTCTTCATGGAGTGAATTATTTCCTGCACAACTACAGTATTGTCTGTTAGTTTCCTCCATGGTATGAAACTTGATTATGAGTCACTTACCAAGGAGTTCATAATAGGTTTAAGTCTGTTAGCAATCACTTTCGTGATTGCCTTATACATCACATTACATAGACTCGTAATAGGTTTAAGTCAGTTGTTCTCATTATCCTTTAAACGTTCAATTATGTTCTTCCTCCTCCGAGTTAATATGCTAATGTGGAAGAAACGGGTGCTCTTGTCTCCAAATTGGAGCGATTAAGACCTCGACTTTTGGTACCAAAGCATCTCCTCCTGCAACAAAACGTCATTCATCTAACCTTGCAGTTCCTCTCATCTATAGAAGAGATAATCTATAGGTGAATGTTCCAGCTTCCTGTCGAGCGCATCTATTCAATGTTGTAAACTCTTTTTCCTTAAGTGCACATTGCCAAAGACATTAACATTCCACCACTGTAACCTCACTGTAAGGTAAGCTGAGCATTCGTGGAGCTTCGACTCTCTTAACCAATGATTCTTCAAGAACTCTTTAAAGGTCGCGTGCGTTACCCAACATGCCTGAATGCGAAAAGGGCGTAGTGAGAGTTGGGGAGTTGGGGATGCCATTTTTAGATGGATAAAACATGGTCGAAGATCACCCAAGGCCCTTGCAAGATCGCCTTCTCCATATCTGCTTCACATGAAAACTTAATTAGATAAAAATCATTACACATATCTATGATATGCATTCCTCTTACTGGGTTCCAGAGGACATGCAATCTATTGTGCAACATTTTATAGCCAATACTACGCCCCATTAACTTGACAACAATGGTGAACTCCATCTGCTTTATTCACTATCTCGTGGTATCTCTTCGATATCATAACCTTGGGGCCCAGTTCATCCAAACTGTGAATCACATCTCCGTTGTGAAGTGTGATCCAACCCGTGAGACCCTTCATTGAGTTGCATTCCAACTTATCCTTGAAGGATGTATATATGTGTCGTTTCTAACTTCATATCGGTCTATTATGAGATCTTCTCCCTTGAATCACTGGTAATGGCCAACTCCGAGATCGTTTCTCGGAGTTCAACCCTTAGTAGTGCATTTTCTCCATTGGCCGCCATATGAGTATCCTCGTTCCCATGCAATTTTCATTTTTTCAATGGAGAACAAACTAATTATTAAGAGGTTTTTATTAGAGGTTTTTATAATATATATGAGTGTTTTGGAGTTGAAACTATGTAATATTATATAATATTAATATATAAATATCATTGTGACGGCCCTTCTCCTAATCTAGGGCACCGCCCGGACTAATCTCGTAATTAAGCCCTAATCATATCCATGCAAGACTCAACTACGTATTAGTCAGCCTTTACAACTTAAACGCCTCTTTTCTCGTATTCATGATAAGTAATATACTAGTCTACGCCAGTTTATAAAATTTAGAGTTAATTAAAACTTTTTATTAAATTAATTATTTAACGGAAGTCTTATTGATTATGCGGAAGCAATAAGTAACTTATGCGAAAGCCATTTATAAAATCCTAAGTGTGGAAAACCAAGAAATGACATCACATATATAAAGTCCTTAAAATGTAGTGAAACAGTAAAATAGTCTAAGTCAAGTCGGGGAACTAACTCTCAACCCAATATACAACCCCAAATAGTATATGAAAGACATATATAACATATACAATCAAAATACCAAAAGAAGACCTATAATCGATGCAGTGATGAGCCGCGGGCTAGGGATAATCGTCGATCTTCTCCTTTGCCCGGCCTGCTGGTAGACGACTCTGCACCCACCGTCATAAAAAGAGACGGTGAGTACAAGAATAAAACAGTAATCCTCGATGACAAGTTTATTTTGCATTTCCAAATATTCAAATGGTATTTAAAAGCATATAAATGGGAAAACTGGAAAATAAATCATATGCGAGTAAATACCAAAGTTAAACAAGTGATACTGACACTAGCCTAAGTAGTGGTGATTTAAGTCCGGTCGGCAGTGAAACATGTCACTCCAACTCAATAATCATATAGCACAAGGGACTCCAACCCAAGTGTTACAAGAGACTTTAACCTCGGTGTGTAGATTACCTAAGGGACTCTAACCCCGAGTGTCATATAATGTCAGGTAACATATGCCGACATCCCTAGGGACTCTAACCCCGTGAGTCACACACACCTCAATCGAGTACGGACCTAAATGCGAAAACTACTTTTTAAATTTCAAGAAATACCGAGTATGGATTGTCAAGGCATAGGCACATTTACACACCTAAACAAATAAGGAATACAAGTCCTCTTAAATATTTATAAGATATTCACTAGCCTAATAGCATGCTATTTATTATTCAATTCACATTTAAAACAACAAGAATAGACATAGTATGGGATAGAATCAATGAGTCAAATCTAATGAATGGATATCATGCAAACTAGACTCATCAAGTGAGCATAGACACAAAGAACACATGATATAAGAATACAAAGGCAAAATAGTTAAAAGGACTATGTAAGGACAACAATTAATAGAAATGAAATGCCAAGTTAAGTTTTCATTGAGTATATTCACAACAACAAAGTAAAGTCCTAGCTTTACTTGCCTTTTGATACTCAAAATCTTGTATTCGCTCCGTACCACGAATTTGATGTCTAATTAGTTCAAATATAGTGAGTTTAAGCTCAATTTAGTGTGTTTATTGTGTATTCAAATTGGTTCAATAGACTTTAAATCAATCATCCTAAATCAGCCCCTAAAGACTAAATTAAGTTTCAATTTTAGTCCTACATTTTAACGCACTTTTAGGCATGAAATGGTCCAAATATCGAAATCCTCCATCGGTACAATTATTGTTGGTCTCTCTCTTATCTTTCCGAAAAGCTTTAGTTTGCAAAATCATGATTTAAAATGAAAGAGATATCATGATTTTACTAAACATAGGTCTAATTGAGATTTAATCCGACCAGTGGACTTAGAAAATATATTTCTCCTAATCTATTGTTCTTAAAAATGTGATTTTTGGTTACAAGGCAGAAAGTATACCCAAATACAACTAAAAGACCATTCACACTTAAACAAGACCACACGCTTGAGGCCGGTATACTCAATCTCCACAACCTCTCGCAGTACTCCATAATAGTTATGGGAAACATCGGCGTAGTTTGAACCCTTCACCAAAACACCGCTGCTCTGCGTCGATCTATTAACGTCATATGTTGCGGAGTGGAACTTATACCCATTAACAAGGTAACCAGGGTAGACAGTACATGATCGACTAGGACCAACAGAAAGATCAACGAGCGTCTCGTCAACTATAGAATTTCGAGCCTATTAAAAAAGAATTAGAAATGCAATATGACACATTACTTATAGAAAAAATTTATGAATCTATAACGTACAAAAGTAATGACCTTACATATGTTTGAAACCAAATGGGGAAGTTGTGCTCTAGACTACGATCAACTTCCGACTCCCCCATTGCTTCAGTGATTTCATCGACGAATATCCTAGAATAAACGAACATGTAAGTAGGTTGTCTTACTAAAATATGAACAATGAATGTCCGCATTATTGAATGAAAGTGACGGACATCGGACGTAAGGAGCGATCTCTGGACAATTGAGCAGTATGTACGAATGAGCGGCATTATACTCCTGCTCTGTTAAGTACCGCTCCTTCGACTTGCCCATGGGTCGACCAGGATAAGTGAAAATTGAGAAATTGCCGACGAAATTCGGTGTGGGCCCGAGACCGCCATCGTCGTTACGTGGCACTTTGTCATGCAACGTAAAGACGTGATCTTCGAAGTAGTAAGAACAAAAGGATGCGACCTCTTCGACCAAATAAGCATTACACATGAAGCCCTCAACCTTCGCTTTGTTTCGCACATTGTTCTTCAAATGTTTAAGGTACATGTATGAATGTTATAGGAAATGTTGATATAAAACCTATTGAATGGGAAAATAATTTCAAGGGCTCAAGATAATACCTCTCAAATGGATACATCCATCGAAACTGAACAGGACCGGCCAGACGGGCCTCGTAGGCCTAGTGGATTGGTAGGTGTTCCATAGAGTCAAATAAGCTTGGAGGGAATATTTTTTCCAACTTGCAAATGATTTTTGGTATTTCAGACTCTAAGACCTCCATATTTTGGATACTGACACATTTCGCAGTTAGGGATCGGAAAAAGGCTTAATTCGCTAATAGCAACCCAAACCGGGTTTGGGAGGAGTTCTCTGAATGCAATTGGTATCAACCGTTGCATGAATATATGACAATCATGACTCTTCATGCCGAACATTCGCAGTTTCTTTGGATCCACACATCGACCAAGATTCGAAGCGTAACCATCAGGAAAATGCAACTTTTCAACCCACTCGCACGATTTTTATTTTTTTGATGTATCAAGAGCATAGCACCCAAGGACGTAAGTATTTGTCGCCGAATCAATGTGTAGAGAAGGTCGGTGACAATATTCACGAATATCTTGCCTCGCTTTTGCATTGTCCTTACTCTTGCCCGGTACACACATAATAGTGTTGAATATGTTGTCATTTGGCAAAGAATCCTTCATGAGTTTAATGATTTCATTATACCCTCATTCAGATATATGATGTTCAGACTTGATCGCAAGTAATCTTGCCATTGCGGACAACGTTGTCATGGTTTCGCAACCAGGTCACAATTGTTCCCTACTTGCATCAATCATGTCATATAGTTGGCGTGCTTGGGGGTTTGGTGATTCTTCCACGTGATTCTAATTGAAACTTGGACCTGCCACGTTGTGTAGCATCTCGCGGTAAGGTGTCGGATCGTATCCTCCCACATCAGCATCATCAATATGGATATCCATTTGGTAAGAGTTTTGCGGGCCTTCATCTCCGTTCTCACCATGTTCGTACCAACAGTGATATCCCGGGACAAATCCATACCTACATATGTGGTACTCAACCGTTTCGACGTCCAGGTACGGTACAAGTCGACATTTCTTAAAATTGCACGGACATCTAATCTTCCTTTCACTTTGGTATGTAGGACAACGTTGTTTGGCAAATGATATGAATTCTTTAACCTTCGCCCCGAATTCAATTCGAACGTAACCGTTGTCGAGCCGGTTGTCTATTCAAGTAATGAAAGAATAATGATTAAGATGATAGGAAATCTCACTAATTGGAGAATAGTGTAAATCGGAATAGCGATCAAGACAATCTAGAAGAAATTGATAGCTAAGTGAAAGAACGAGGTTCTTGTTGAACTCATGAATAGAGAATAAATTGACAAAGTTAAAAAGTCATTAATTTTCTAACTAGTCAGAGTTACACGATGTGTCAGGTTTCATTTATGATCGTATTGTAATGTAATGTCTCTTTTCATATGATGATAGATGTAATTAGATCACTCTAGTCATGGAATGACTTATATAATTATAGGTTTTATTAAGAAATGCTAGAATGGTGATAGATCAAATTTACTTTAATATCTAATGTTGTGCTTAAATATTATCTGCATCATTTTTTAAATATTTTGATTGAAAATAATCTTAGAATTGATCTGCTCAGAATTCTGATGAAAAAATGATTAGTGATAAGAAAGTAAACGAGGATTTGTACACGCGAGTTTGGTAAACAAGGAATGAATTATCAATGGTTTTTGGAAATGTTATTAG
The DNA here is from genome assembly GCA_039657365.1 of Stephania yunnanensis. Taxonomy (NCBI): domain Eukaryota; kingdom Viridiplantae; phylum Streptophyta; class Magnoliopsida; order Ranunculales; family Menispermaceae; genus Stephania; species Stephania yunnanensis. The sequence goes on from CM077582.1 coordinate 10,241,999, forward strand.
TTATGAATTAAGGCAGATTTATAAAAAAAAAAATAGGATATATCTTGCTAAGTATTAATGTTTGAATGCAATTCAAGGCACGAAATGCAAAGTACAACAACATTTATTCGATATTCCTCTAACTGGATTATTTACCTCATCATAAATATGTAAGATGCCTGGATTAGAAAGTAATTGTTTTAACTTTTCATTGAACTAAGGATAGGGAGTAGAAAATTCAAAGTGTTTTTTATCTATACCAACTATGCTCATTGGAAAGTAAGGATGAAGTTCTACATTAAGGTGAAAATTAGACTTTTGTGGGAGTCAATTGAGAATAGGTACAGTCCACCGAACAGGGCCATGAGAGAATACATCATTGAGGAGACCAAGATTGAGCTCTCCAATGATCAAGCCATGAATAATTTTTTTCCTTGCTTTATGAGAACAAATTTAACAGAGTTAGGGCTTGTCAAACAACTAAGGAAGTGAAGGAGAAGCTTAGGGGTACATTATAAAGGTATACATCAAGTGAAGAAAAAAGTTGATAATCGAGGGGCACTATGAGACTTTCAGAGTTGGCTCCGATGAAGACATAGCCACAACCATCACTTCGTTCACTAAGCTCTTGAATGAGATCAAGAATCATGCAAAGAACTATGATCAAAGTAATACCTAGTATATTCAGAATTAGATTTTCATATTTCAGATCATTGCACCTATTATCAATTTTTTGGCATTTCAGAATAGCATAACCAAACATAATAAAATAGCAACGAATAAAAAACACCCCATTCATGATAAATTTGAACAAAAATCTCGAACGAAAATTCTTGATTTCATTAGACTGAAAGGAAGTGGAAACTTGTTCTTTTTATAAATGTTAGTTGAACACCTACATAACACATCAAGAGAGACACCGAACATATAACAAAGACATCAATATATCACTTATGATAGCTGAATATTTATACACATCAAGATATCATACAATAGCAAGGGAGACATACTGGTAAAGTTACAACCAAATCAAATTTATTTAAATTATACATTTAAATAGGTAAACCAACATCAAGATATGATAAAATAGCAATGAACACCTACATAACATGTCACTACCAATTCACCAAAAACAATGGTTCGAGAGGAAAGAGGGAGAACTCACCAATCAAGCACAGCGAGGCGCGGAATGAATGAGAGCACAATACCACCAAACAGAGATCGAAGAGGGGACTGAATGAGAGCACGAAGTGAGACCCGAGAGGAGCAGAGGCGCGGACTGAAATGGTGCAAGACAACCGAACACGACCAAAGCAGGGCAGCGCTACCAGGGAGCAATGTAGTGCGAGGACGACTTGTTGGGGGTTGGGGATTTGGGGGGCGGTGACTGGAGAGAGACGGAGAGACCAGAGAGAGAGAGTTGAGAGCAACGGAACAAAGACGCCGATTTGTTGGGGGTTGGAGATTTGGGGGCCGGTGACCGAGAGAGAGACAGGCGCGACCGAGAGAGAGAGACGAGAGTATAGAGGAGAGACGACGAAGACGATGAGATCGAATCGCGCGGTGGGTTTGCTTGGTTAGGGCTTTCGGTGGCTTTCGGTGGTGGGGAGGACGACGAGGGGGTTTTGGAGGGGGAAATCTCGAGATTTGTTGTCACAAATCTCGAGATTTGATGAACGGGTATAACAAAATAAAGTTTTGGTGGGAATGTTGGCGCCATTTTTTAGAGACGGAATTTAATTCCGTCTCTAATTCCGTCTCTGATCCGTCTCAAATCCGTCTCAAATCCGTCTCTGAATGTTTCCGTCTCAATTCTGTCGCTAACTTTTTTATTTAGAAACGGAACTTATTTCCGTTTCTAATTCCGTTTCTGATTTGCTGTTTTTTGTAGTGCCTTTTTAATTTCAGCATATAATTATAGAGCATGTTTGGACATAAAAACATTTGAATCAAAATACCTTCAGTTAAGCAAAGTTATTCCTCTTTAAATAAGCTTTCAAATGCCGCTGGTTTGGATCAATTTGGACCTAAAATGGGCAGATTATGACCAAATTACCCAGGTTGATTTCTAATACAACATGCAGAATTCTAGTTATGGTGTTGCAACTTCAAAAATTCATATCTTATGATTTCAAAATCAAATTAATAACTTCAATATAGTTGGATTATCAACTTGAAAGATGAATCCAAATATATAGATCAATTGTAAATACTCAATTATCTACCATATGAAATTAGCCTAAAATTAGAACTTGTTCTAATTTCAACTAAAAATATGTGTACCTAGTTGATGTAGCACCCTAGCTTGAGAGTTTCTCACCAACTCCCATGGATTCCTTCAACACCTTGATGATTCACTCCTCTCTAGCAATTCATTCTTCTTCTCCAGCAAAAATGAATGAGTGTTTCGGTTTGCATGTTGTTTGATCACTAATGTTATATATTAAAGTGATGTTCCTTCCTAGCCCTTGATCTTCATGGATTTATGCATCTCGAGGAATATCTAATGGTCCACCTCTTGTCATATATCCCACTAACTCCTACTAACTAAACCTCAAGTGACACCATTTCATTACTCGCTTAGTTCCTAGATGTGTCAATGTGTATCTTTAGACCAATCCTATGCTTTCCATTAAATTTACTCAACTATAGGCCTTTAATTTGATTTACATTAACCAACACAACCATAGGCTTATAATTAATTCTTTATTTCATATTAGTATTAAATAAGACTAACCAAAATGCTAACTATCCGGTTCCCTGGCTCGCACGCTACTTCGAGGCGCATCCCTGCTCTCGTCTCAACGCCTACAATTGTACAAACCGACTTAGTAAGTCTACACAATATATAACACTAGGCATATATCAATACAAAAAACAATATACCTCGGCCACGTGCCTCGGTCGATGCATGTATCACGGTGTAGGTCTCACGTCAAGGGTCGGTGATCTTGATTAGGGAATTAAAATGAGGTTAGAGATTTGGGCCGTAACAATCATATGGTATACATATAAATAATAAATATAATATAGTGTATAAATTGATATAGGGGATCCCCATGGGTAAATGGGTATCTCCGTGGGGATTACCCATAGGGATCCCGTAGATATATTTTATTACCCATACTTGTAGCCATACCCGTGTGGATATGAGATTTTGTACCTATCCCCACCCATCCCTATTTAAAATCTATATATCCGTAACCGTTGGGGTAAATCCTCATCACCGTGGGTATTCCCTTACCCATTTGCATCCCTAGTTTAGTTATTAGTACTCACTATATTTTATTTAGGATGATGTTCGGGTGACCCATTTTTGACACCAAGTTGTGTGCGCATTGTCCAATACGTGCACGAACATATCTCGAGGTGTATCAAGCGGTGCACACACAACTCGGTGCTAAAATCCGATGTCAAAAGTCGGTCATTAAATCATTTTCCTTTTATTTTTTTTTTGAGGAAAATTTTCCTTTTATTTTTACTATATAGTTTATATTATATATCAAAATGGTTTTGATATATAATCTACAAGTTTTTCCCTTAAATATTTAATAGAGACATCTTATTCTCTGAGTTAGTTGATTTTGTGGCCATATTATCAAGTTTCGTGTGTGAAGGTGGTTACCTAAAGTTTTAGCTAGGGCTGTGTTGCTATCGCGATTGTTTGTAGTGCTTGAAGGAAGGCGGGCTACCTAAGAGTTCTGATTCTGGACATTTAGTTTGCATTGTGATTGATTACGACGATATTATGAGCTTTGAATTTTAGTTCTAAGTGCCTAGTATAATGATAGATTGCAACAATGTAATAATCTCTTAAAAATCCCAACTTTTTAAAGTTATAAACCACATAATACATACTAAAAAATAGTTGGGAATCAAGAAGTAATATATTGGTCAAAATGAAGAGAGACTTGGTTTTTAATCTCATATGGATGGAATAAACTGGATTTAGTGGAACAACCTACATGAAGCACGACAGCACTCTAGCGTTGATTAGTTGGTGTTGGCATTCCCAGCATGGGAAACCAAAAAATATTAAAATAATTAAAAAAATGTGGGAGATTAAAAACTACATGGATCAAATTTTTCCATTGTGCTCGATTAAGTGCAATTGATGGTGAGCTTTGCGAACCATTCAAATTTCTCTTAATTAATGCATCCCATGTTAACTTTGGTGTGCCCCTACCTTGTCGAATTTCTACAGTTTCTATTGAGTCAAGTTTTTTAGTTGGCACATTTGTAGGCCGTCTTTGCAGGTGACCAAACCATCGCAACCGCCCTTCCCTAATCTTTGTATCAATTGGTGCTACTCCTACTTGTCTTTAAATTTCTATATTTCTTATTCTATCTTTACGAGTTTTACTACACATCCACCTAAGCATCCTCATTTCTACTACATTCACTTTATGTAATTGTTGTTGCTTTACCGCCCAACATTCAGAATTTGCCAAAGTCATCAAAGATATCAGACCATAAGCACCCAATGCTTCATAGGCTGTAGACTATCATAGCCCGGCATGTGGGAGATTAAAAAACAAAATAAAAAAGTTTAGGCTTTAACTAGCTAGAAGGAAAGCGAACACACAGACAGAAAGAGAGAGTCGTTTGTTTGTTGGGCGAAATCGAAGAGATGGGTCCTCGCCAATGCGAAGTATGCAAAGAAGCGCAGTCCAAGTACAAGTGCCCAACATGCTTCTCTCCATAGTAAGTATAATCAAATCAAATCACTTCTTCTTTTCTTCTTCTTCTTCTTCTTCTTCTTCTACATAACAAGTTTCTGATACTGATATTGCTTTGTCACCACACAACCCAGTTGCTCTCTCTCCTGTTTCAAGACCCACAAAGGTAAATCTTTGCTTGCCAAGATTGCCCATTAAGGATTTGGTGTTGTTCTTATTCATTACGTATGTGGTGGATTTATACCCTTTTTCTTCTTTGTTTTTGGGTCTCTTTTGAAATGTAGAGTTGTTTATTATAAAGCCCCCCTTTTCCCCTCTTTATGATATGGATGAATTTGGGGCAATTTGGCATTGCTTTCAATTAGCTTTTGAGGCTTTTTTTTTTTTTTTTTAATATCTTTGGTGTTTAGGCGAGCCTGACTATTTTCTTAATGCCCTATTGCAATCGGCCTTGGTCTATATGGACTGATTGCATACTGGATGGGCATTCTTGCGCTACGGTTTCGATGTTTAACTAGAAATATCTGCAGTTGCATTGGCAGAAGAATGGCTATTGTAGTGGTTGCAACTGCCAGTTCTTATATATGTTTTGATGTTGGGTCGATTTTAATATAAGTTATTTGTTTGTAAAATGTGCAGAAACACCATGTGAGAAGCCTGTTCCTGCTGAGGAGAAAACTATACGTAAGAATTAATATTCCAAAAACTCTTGTTGCTTCATGCCAGTCTAGTCAAATATAGTCGTCTACTTGTCAAATCGCTTCGCATTGATGAATCTTTTAATCTTAAGATCTTTGAATGTGCGGTTGTAGGCATTCAAAGTCGAGCTATACTTTTTATCCCTTACTGTATGCTTACATTCTCGATTTAATGACGATACTATTCTCAAGTTACCAGTGGTTTCCATGATAGTTACCTTTTGCTGATAATTAGTGTTCATGTAGCACTTCAACTTATTTTTCCAAATATATTTAAAAGGGAGATTTTCGTGGAAGTTACTTCTTATTGTGGACCAAGCTTGTGTTATCTTTTATGGTCTCTAACTTTGCTAATCCTTTTGTACTTAGTTAAATATTGTTTCTTTTATACGACTAGTCTTTTATAAAACTAGTTGATAGAAATAAATCGAATGATGAATGAACACAAGAGTAGAACTGTAGGAGTGTAAAATACCTGTAGTATTACAAATCATGGATGATGAATAACATAAATTCTTTTATGGACTACATGGTGAAATCGAGCGCAATGGTGGAGTTTGATCCATGTAGCCGGCCCTAATTGATTTTGGGATTTAGTATATGCTGTTGTGGTTGTTATTGTTGTAGTTGTAGACTACATGGCTTGCTATATGGAGGTTGAAAAATGCTAATGAAAATGAAAAATTCAATTACCTGAAGATATTTACACATTTTGATCAAGGTTTTAGCTTGTTTAGGAGGAATAATTGTAATTTCTCGATGAAGAAAATCATTTACCAAAATCTTAGAAACAAAAGATTTTTCTGATGATCAAAGAGTGTCTCCATACCTACTTATAAAAATGAAGAGGATATCCAAAGATCGTGCGAACTATTGTGGCAGACGTCTGATGAGTCATTGAATGAGGGAAAGGGTAATTCGGAATTGGGCAAGGGCTGAAACTATAGTGTTTATAAATTTGGGTTTACACCAAAATGTTCAGCCGTGATCACTTGGTAAAGATTGATGGAGTGGTAGAGAGAAAGTAAAAGCTGGCTCATGATTTTTACTGTTATAGAAAAGCATATGATAAAATATTTTGACATATAATATGGTGGCCCCTGATAGAAAAAGGGTCGAAGATGGATACATTGATCTTATAAAAAAGATATATATGATAAAGTAATAACATTCTTCAATAAATATTACAAGGAACTATTTAGTTTCCTATTACAGTAGGTTTACTCTAAGACTTGGCTGTAAGTTCATCTCTCTTTGCATTAGTTATGGGTAAATCAAGGAAGCATATTCTAGAGGACGTTCAATCCGTTTTAGAGATGATACTGTGAAACTTAAACAAGAGTTGATACTGAATTAGAGGTGTAAACAGAACATCGGAATCTAAAGGGTTTGAAATCAGTAAAACTAAGATCTGAGTACCTTTTTAGCAGAAAGATCCAAGTAACTTTAGTGGAGATCAAGGTTGAGTTAGACATGTTCTCACATGACGCATGGGGAAACTGAGGAGACAAATAGACAAATACATGACAAATTACAAAGATTCATTAGATTATGAGCTAATACTTGCTAACATGTTGTTACCTAGTTTGACACGCATTATATCACCACTAAACTTTAAGGCTATTGGTATAGAGAACTTTAAATGTTTAGCTGTGAAGATGAACCCTGTCTTAGTAAAGATCCATGCTCTTATTCTTATTCATTTTTTTAGTAACTTCTTATTCCATGTTCTTGGTTGTTGTTGTTGTTGAGGTATAGTTTTTACTTCTGAAGATTTATTTCATTCATTCAATTTGACAGTTACTGTTTTTCTGCCCTCGTTTTTTTTATTGCAGTTCCCATATCACCTTTGCAAAGACCTATTCAAGTCGATGAACCAAGTCAAGTTCTGCAAAGGACACAATTGGAATCCATAGGTGCAATTAATTTCTCATATGTTGCTTTTATCCGAAATTGGTTTTTTCTCCAAATTAATATATTTCGTGCGAGAAAATGCAAATGATTTTAAAAAGAACATGCTGCTCTTCAGCCTCTTCTGCTAGAATTTCAATTGCTCCAATAAGGAAAAAGTAGTATAAGCTAAAAATAGCTTTGCTGGCGTCGTCAAATAAAAAAGCATTGCTAAGAAGTTTTTTGTACTAGATGAGCTAGGAATTTTGATAATCAAGGATGATTAATAAATGGTATCTGTCAAATGTAGTCAGGCGGAAGGGGCAGATTGTCTGTACAGTGATATGCCTTAACAGACACAATAGCAGAAACTGTTGCACTTCATTTTCTTGTGATTCTCTACAGACTTTGGAAATTCTTGGAAGAATTCATATTTAGAGTAAGTTGTGTAACAGAAGCATACTGAATTGAAACTAGTGCAAAAGATGAAGATTCAATAGTAAATGTTTAAGGCATCAATGAGTATAATTGGAGGATAGCTCTCACCAAATGCTGAAATTATTTGAAGTGCAGAAGTGAATCAAGAGGACACTGCCCATGTGATTAATTGGAACACTGTAAAATATGAATATCCTGCAGCTGTCTTTCAGTAATAGATCACTAACATCAAATTCATAAGGGTAGGTCCTGCCTCTGTTGCATGGATGCGGGTGCAGTTGTGCGCGTCCAATTGAGTTACCAACTGTTAAAAGATTTGTAAACTTGTCCAGAATCCGAAGTAAATAATATATTTGGGCTGAACTAATAAAGATAGCTAGACCTGACTTCAGCATATGCTGTCATATGAACTTCCATGTGCTCATGAACATTGGTCAGATGCTTCAGATTACTGAGGTCATCCACTGCTAAATTGCTTATGTTTCATGCACAATCACTAGATGCTAGGTAGTCTCTGTCTCACTGAGAATTGTATGAGCATGTTTTCATGAGGGTATCATTACAATTTGTCTATGCGATGAGTTGATTTATTTCAAGGAAAATGATTGAGTGACATACTTTGATATGTACTTTCACTACATAGATGCTGATTTCCCTTGATCTGTGCGTCACGATTTGTGCTTGCATAAAATGGTGATAGTTCAGAGGAGATCAACAACTGTAAACCAAATGTATGTATCAAAAGTATGTCACCCTAGTTTTCGAAAAAAAAAAAAAAAAAAAACTATGCTCGTCACCCTAACATTCTCCTTATTTCAAATGTTTGTACCATGTCCCAGACTTGCTAATGTTCTCTGTCATTGTGTTTGACGTGAAGCAGTTTATTTTCTTCAAGTATTTATTGTTATTGCCTTGTCCTAGTTATCGTTGTTGAAAGAGTGGTTTAGTTTAAGGTAATCATTAGAACAAGCTTACATGCCAGTCAACCATGCTACATTTCTCTTAGCCTTTTAGTGCTTCATCATAATAATTCTCTGTCTCAAATTCTAATTTAATGATTGCCACTCGTGTTTCGAATGACATTTCTTATATTTACGCATCTGTTGTGCAGTATTATGCGCTGAAGTCCGTGATGCCTTGAAAGATGAAGAACTTCAGAAGCTTATTTACAAGATTGACTCTTCTGTAGTAGCAGAGAGTGTAAGTATCAATTACTTCCCAAATCCTTCCGTTTTCTCTTTACAAGCATTAGCGTTTTCAGTTCAATGCTTGAGAAGATGGGACAAAGTAAGATATCAGTGGGGATCCCTAATTGATTATGAATTACGCTAGGCTGTGATTAATCAATTCAGACCATGCCAATCCATGTGACTGAATTTGATACTTGATTATGCAGGTTCATATCTCTTAACTTGTCATATGCATGAATTGCTGCATTTAGTGCTTCTCACATGTAAAGTTATATTACATGCACGATAACAAATTCACATAGGTTGCTCAGAAAATGCTTGGGCTTATAAAGCTAACTATAAAGAAAGGTTGAATGCTGGAATGCCCTTCCATAATTTAATGTAAGTAATAAAATTTTGGTTTACCATCTAACTTTGATGAAGATTATGTTCTAAATAGGAAATCTCTCCACTTCGATCTGGATATTGTGATCCATGGATTTCAAGTAAACTGTGCACAGTTTTATGAATTTTGAGGAAGGGATAACCTAGATATCTCTTGCTGTTTGTGCATGTATTCACGTGTGAATATGCCTGCCTGCATCAATATGTTGTTTTATTCCATTTGCCATGTTGGCTCTACCAATAGTCGCTCTTAATTCTTTTTCGCATTATGCTCCGAGTTCCGCTTCACTTGAGCTTTACAATGATATTGAGCATTCACATAGTTTGAGTTGCAAAGTCCAATTAACAGTCCCATGAGTGCTCCGTTTGACAGATGATCTGCTCACATTTTCAGGAACTTGATAGAGCCATGGAAGTTGAAGCCTTCCGCAAGTTCACGGACAAAGTAAGAGCTGCTATTTAGCATGTTAAGTATTTAAAAGATAAACTGTTAATGGAAAATGCCTTTATCTTCACTTGACGAGAAAAATTTTGCAGTTCAAGTTTGTGATATCACAGTTGATCCTCCCTTTCCAGGTATTATCCACTATCAACAACCAAGGCTGATCAATTACGACCAGAAGACATGCTATCGCAGGGAGAAGAAGGAAAATATATAGTGCATATAATCGACGATAATAGAAAATTACAGGTTTGCACATGTAATGCTTAATCTTACGCCTTTAGTGTTGCTATGCATTGCTTTTATTTTCTCAATCCTGTTCATGAAATGGTTAAATGATCGGTCAATAGTTTTACATGCGAGTAAAGATTCTCGGACTTCATTATGTGAAGATACATATATCTACCTTTTTTATGTAAGCGCCATCTAATGCAAAGAAAAGATTAATTTGCTGCGTCCATCCTATATGTTTTCTCATTGTTGATTAATATTCAAGAAGGGGCATCAATGCATGTATAAGACCCGCCAGTTTGGGATTGCATGGTTGCATCTATGCTTAGTTTTTGCATTGGCAGTTGGCAGTGGCACGTTCAGTAAACTCTTTGAGAAATTTCATTTCCAAGTCCCTGGCATTCTGAGAAACTTGAGTTCTGCTTTCCACTTCATCGTCTAAGACATGATCCTCCTTGGATGTTTCGTATTGAATGTAATTGTTTTGATCACATAACAAGCTTGCAAGTCCAGTTGATTCGTCTCTATTTCTACTCGCTTTTTCGACTTATATTTTGATTTCAGACATTGACGTGTTAAGGTATCGATGCTTTTAATCTGAGGCATTTTCACAATGTTCCAGAGGTGGGAAACAAATGCAGTTCATGGTAAAAACATCAAACCTTGATAATTTTTGCTGGCTGAAAACCAAACATCTTGAACATTATGTAATGCTTCAAGCAGACACGTTAGAACATTAGATATTTTATGGTTTTCTGAATTTTGTTTTCTCTTGACATTATTGGGGAGCAGTAATATTCAATAATGTGTTGAACACAAAACAAGCCATTATGGAAACAGCAATGCATTTGCCAGGAAATATAACAGCTTACTATTCACTGATGTTTTGCAAAGAGAATTAATTTATATTTTGACATAATTAATTCACTATGTCACACACCTATGTAAAAACTGTGAGATGTATTTCAAGATGTGTGTGCATGCGCACATAATTTAATTTGTACATGTTGTAAGGCCAGACCACTGCATGTTATCCACAAGTGGCCTACAACACTTCTCTATGGGCATGTGGATATTTGTTAGTATCAATATCGTCATCAACTGACCAACTTAATCACCTTCAACTAATTACATGAAAATACGCGCTAATATACTTCATCATGAAGTCACACTTATCGAAAAAGGGATTAACTTAAAGTCCACGCAACTCCAGCATTACTCCAAGGATTTCTAACATGTGACGTACTGCGTGGCTTTAATTAATCAAAAGATCATGAAATCGAATCTTGTCGTTGAAAAGCTCAAACACTGCAATTATACAAAAAAATATAAAATAAATTAAAAAAACGCAGTCCAAACGATGCAAGGCAAACTTTATTGAAGGGGCAACCAAAACGAAAAAAGGGTCAAGAAATTCAAGGCACTATTATTGAAGAGCATGTACATTTGAATGAAGCTGTGCTCATTAACACAAGCTTCAAATTTGCATTAATGCAATTATGCAAGTACTCATTTTGCCTTGTAAGAGCTTGCCCACCATAATGGTCGTTTAAACAGAAATCTTACATTGCAAGTGCTACCTCTTCTCCTTCAGGAACTACCTATGGCCCTGTTATAACTTATAAGCCTACCTACACCTGCTTAAACTAAAAAGAAAGAGAGATGGAGGCCTATCATACATATTGGACAAGAGAAGGATGCGCCGCACAAATGCGGATTGCATGTTACATTATATTAGTATTAGTATTTCTAGATTGTTATAGTGGCAAAATGCTTCATTCGCTCCACAGTCACAGTAGGAACCTTGGTAATAGATAACTACAAGCCTTTCTGTGCTCATCATCTTCCTCTCCATGCCTTGGATGAAGCTCAAGCGCATGAAGACCCTGTAAGTTAAGCAGGCGCTACCACTTAGGAAAATCTCCGGTAACGCGGAATTGTTCCACTGGTAATCTCCAATAAAGCCAAACATTCATCCTGCAGTTGCGCCAAAAAAAAAAAAAAAAAAAAAAAAAAAGAAGATTAACTTCGGAATACAACTGAATAGCATTCGCCTTTTTAAATTTCTTCTCGTTCAGCTGCAAATAAATCCCAAGAGTTTCAACATCCTAAAGTTTTTATGAGTCTGCAAGTGATAGTAGGGTAATTCATAGTTGATGCTGGTGAGATGAGTGCTCATATCTGTCTTGACATTCAAATCCTTGTTTGAGAAAACTTAAACAAAATGTTGACGTTTACATATCGAAAGAACCAGAAAAACTCTGCCACTAGGTAGTTAAGGTCCGTATAATTTGCACCTAACTAGATGATCATAAACCGTTCTCTATCATAATTTCTTTATAATTAGCAGTTTCCATTAAGCAAGAAATCTCAAGTGACAAATGAAGTTATTAGATATGTAAGAAGTTAAACTTACTGGATTTGTTGCTTTCGAGACTGTCAGCTCCCTTGCTGGTGTTTGGTGGTGGCATAGATGGATTCTGTGCAAGGATTGCAGAGCAATATTAACATGGACGAGTAACAAATTATTGCCTGCACTAAACGCATAAAAGCAGTGGCACACAAAGAAAAGCATAATAAATGTTCAACCTCAGCCCCAAAGGTTCCTTGGTTAGTCGCGCTCGGTCTTGTTGGACAAGGAAGGTACTTGCATAGGATGAAGGCCTAGAATATGCGGATAGTGGTCAGTGAAATTCGGAAATTGTAGAAGATTGGGATTCTGAGCTTGACTTGAATTTAACGCATTGTCCATCACACCAGTTGCTTGGTTTGTCGACGAATCAGTTGAAGACACTGGTGGCATGTGAAATGCTGCCATAGGAAGCCTTGAGCTCAAGTTCATTGCTGCTGGATTAGGCATGGATGGCCCAGCCAATACAGGGTTGAATGGCAGCATTTGATGGTTAAGACCTGCATCCATGCCCATGCCCATGCCCATTCCCATCCCCATTCCCATTAGCATTGGCGACATGTACTGCTGGACACCAGGGAACCCGAAAGGCATCATGCATGACCCCATGGACATCATCTGTCAAAACAGTTATAAAGATTAATTACCTTCATTGATTATTATGTATGAAATATAACCAAAAAGAGGTTGTAGCAGGTTAAACTTTCAAGATTCGACATACTGCACAACAGTGTTATTTTGAGAATAAAAGTATTGCAGGCTCATCAAGCAACAATTAGAATTATAAAATGCATAAAGTGAGACTCTAATTCTAGCTCCCATATTACGATAGAATAAAGGAACAACGGCGGATCATGAAAGTAAATGGAACGAAGGATTAGAAACGAAGCAGGTTTTAGGAAATAAATACAGTTTTAGTGATTTGATATGTAGAGTCTTGGCAACTATTGGAAACAATCTGAAGCAAACAAGGATTAATCTCTTCATTCTTTTATAATTAGCAACTATGGTGAAAAACCTACCTTGGACCTCCTAGTGGCTTAACAGTAGATCAGCTAGATATTATATAGATCAAAATAGCAACAAAAGTAAACATAAATTTAGAAATAAAATGTAAAACACCCGAAGCAATCGACTTTAAACTATAAAGAATCAAACGGCAATAACAGACACCTTTCAAATTAGAAACAGCGACAAACAAACATCTGTTTTGAAGTCATATTTTCTGCCCCTAGAATGAAGTATCAAAACTCCATATATAATCGAGAGGCTATTGAACAGGTACATGATTCCCACATATCACAAAACATTAGTGAAGTCCTAAGATCCCCATATGAAGAGTCTTTGTCAGAACATTTCTGTTTGGATAAGCAGCTTGACTAGTAAACGTCTTTTTTACCGCAGTAGATTGCTAGTCCAGCTCCCTACCCTTCACAGCAAGTCAAATGACTCCTTTGGATAAGTAATAATTAAAAATAAAAATAAAAAATTGAAGTTCTCCAATAGAAATGAAAAATACAAATTACTCTCTAAAGAAGTACGATAGTAGTGTAGCAATGAAAAAGGAAACATGGACACTCCAGTATATTTGTTGTGCACCCATGTGAAGTACAATGACAAAACATCCATGGCAGTCGCTGACTCTATAAAGAAATGAACAATTTTCCTATTTGTGAAGTTTGGAAGCATTGCTGACACCATTTGTTTGCCTTCAATTGTCTAGAAGGTAGAGGTATAACTAGTTCACTACTAGATACGAAAATGTTCTATCCCAATAAGAAAATCTAGGAACAAATAATAGATTGTGGATTGCCTGGTCCTGATGAATAATTGTCCAGACCTTATGAAAGATTTTCCTGAACGCCTGACAGCGTGCCACAATTTCTTTAGAATGTTGTAGCAAGAAGGATCAAATAAGCTTATGGATCACATTTAGGAGTTCCAACCTGATAAGTATGATACTAGTATAAGAATTCAGTCTAAATTTGGGCCTGAAGGTAATTATACTTATGAACAGCAGAAACTTAATCAATTCTAAGAGTTTCTAACCTCCATTTGCTTCCTGATGAATGTCAAACTTGGCAACCACATCAAGCAAGTGAACTAGATGAATGACCGTCTTTACAACTTAGAGAACTTGCTCGATTTTTCAGCTTTTAGCGTAGCAAAGTAGCTATTATAATTTCAGAAGAATCAAGCAGCCACACATTAACTAAAGGAGACATTTGGGACACTTTCCACTAAAATTCTCAGGAGAAATATCATCACTTATGGTATTCATCTTATAGATCCTACATAACACCAATTGGTGCATTATAGAAACAAGTTTCATAAATGTCAAAGCAACAAGTAGAATATGTTCTCAAGTACTGCCCAACCCCAAAAGCCAGGTCTAAACAAAAGTCATTTCACGTAGAACCAAATCAGCAGTTTCTGTTACTTTATTTCATGATACAAGGAACTCAATGATGTTCTCTAATCAGAACTAACTTGATGCATTGGCAATATTCAGAAGAAAAAGTTTTCAATTGGCTCCTAGAAATGATGTTAGAGAAAGAACATATATCTGATAAGGTCCCACATAGAGTCTTGTAGAGTTAGTTAGTGGGGAATACTATATAAATAGGGGTAGAGAAATATTGTAAGGCATTCGGTACATTTGTCTTGGCTTAGAAACTCATTTGAGTTCTTGGAGAGTCCAACCTCTTGAATGTTGTGGGATTGCTTGTTCTGTGGTTCAGTTCAGCAATATATCTTCTTCTTCTCTCACATTTCTCCTGTTCTTTATCTTTTCTTTGTTAGTTCGATCCATTAAAGTTTGGGGTTTTATCAATATCCATCAGCTTTCAAAATTACTTGAACAATATGTTAAACCAGAGGAATTTGCAACGACTTCAAAGCGTGTAACACTGCCACTTTCCTAAAGGAAATTTGCGTTCTCTATACTGCAAGAGTCAGCGAAAATCCTAAAGGATACGATGAAGCAAAAACAGCTTGCATTTGCAGTAGTGAAAGCTGAAACACAAGCAATTGCAGTGTATTTTGAGATGATCTTCTTCCTCCCCAAACCTCTTCTCTTATAGAGCACTGGTCAAAACCGGTTAGAGAGGAAAGGGGGTAGTGAAGTAGTTTTATCTGCATCCACTCAGTCAAGCATTGAATGGGTTTCATTAACTGCCCATTCAATGTTGAGTGGGTCAATCAAATAACTACCCACATTGTAATTTCGAAAATGGTAAAAATGTTTTACCCATGGTTAGCCCACACACATATAGGCACATGCGCATGTGCCTCGTGCTAAGTGCACCTATAAAAGCGCATAAAATGCACCATATGCGTGCGGCATATGGCTCACTTTGCATAGCACTAGTGGTTTTTCATTTACACACAATGTAGTTAAAAATTTGAAGTTTTTAACCAATGTAGAACTAAACATTTCTTTTGAAAATGTCCAACACAATATGCATTTACAGGATCATACCTGAACTTGAAGCTGAAGTGACTTCAAATACTCAATAGCCTCATCTAGCATTGAAGCCTTGTCCGACTGAAATTAGTAAGAGATGGGTGAAGAAGCATAATGTTAGAACTTCTTACAGAAAGTCATAATTACATCTAAATTAAAGTGGGCAAACGAAAAGATATAACAACCTTGTTGCATCGTGGAATGAGTTCTTGCAAGGCCTTCATCTTCTCATTTATCCTATCTCGTCGCCTCTGCAGTTATAATGAAAATTAGCATATGCCAATGGCAGCGACACAAGTCATTAAGAAATTACGAAGTGAGAAAATGAACCCTCTCTGAGAGATTGTGGACTTCAG
Source organism: Stephania yunnanensis (assembly GCA_039657365.1). NCBI lineage: Eukaryota > Viridiplantae > Streptophyta > Magnoliopsida > Ranunculales > Menispermaceae > Stephania > Stephania yunnanensis. Next base: position 10,258,162 of record CM077582.1, read on the forward strand.
CAGCACGAGATCTCCTGGGGGTCGTTGGCACACGGACATTTTTCTTTGTAATGGCAGAATCAAGCCCAGCATCCTTTCAGTAAGAAAAAAAAACAAGTTAAGGTTAAAGCATAAAATCATTGAATGCAACATGTTAAGGTTGAGTCTTACAGTCAAATTGATATCTTGAAGTGCAATTGCATTTTTCTCATAACAGAATTAGTTTTTGGTATCAAAAGAAATAAATTAATCGTCAATGTCAGAGTTAGAATAACAGCTATGTATTTATTATGGAATAAAAAGCAAACATCTTTTTACTTGCTATTCAAAGTTATATATAAGTAAATTCTCACTCAGAAATTATCTGCAAGGTAGGTCATGCGAAGCCCATAGCAGGGGTGAGAAAAGCGCCAACTTATATTAACTGATAAACTAATATTTAACTCCAGCCTAAGTTTTTAGAGGAACCAAAATCCTAGTTCAATAGTCAGCGTTTTATGTAACCTAGTTCAATAGTCAGCGTTTTATGTAACAAAAAGATGTTTTCAGACAGTGCAGTGTAGTCTTCTTTTTTGAATCAACACAGTTACAAGTGTCCTAAAAGATCTAAAAATAGGCTAGAAAAATCACAATCAGAACAAGAAAAAAAAAAGTGGCACTGATATCACCTACTGAACGTATAATTCAAATGTGAATCCCAAATTTATTGAACAAAATGGAAACCTAATCCTGCAACTACAGTCAAATGCAATTTATGCAACAAATAAATATTTTCAGACATGGCAGTTAACTCTTTTTCAGTTTTGAACAAACAGAGGTGTCTTTAATGATCTTTCCTATGCCAAGAAAATTTCAATCAGAAACAACAAATAAGCATCAATACAAAATAATCAATAATTTTACTGTACAATATTCTATAAACAGAGAAATCATCGAAGGAAACAGACCATTGTTGCTCGGGATCCTTTAATCTGAATCAGAACAAAAATAAACTAACAAATCCATACTAAGTTGGGGTATGATAGTACATTTTTGTGATCTGCGGTTGTCTTTACATAACAATCATATATGAGATTTATTTGAGGACACTGGACGAGGAACCAGCCATGGAACCATCTCCCTAATTTGATAAATAGATCCAAAATTAAATCATATTCAGGTTGTTGTTGCCAAACTTAGGTGTTAACAAGCTTTGAATTGATCAACCAAATCTACATTTCTACATCATCTGAAGACTAGCAAAGAAGCAACAAAAACAATAAAGAAACACAAAATTACTTTTTTCCTTTAGAAAAAGGCTGAATTCATACGATCAATATACTTAATCTTTTGTCGACGTGAACAATTAGATTTTCTTGGATTTTTCGGGTAAGGATGCGTTTAGGGTTTCTTGGATATCAACTAGAACTTCAGAAACATGCATCGCCTTGCAAACATTATATCTTCTTGGATATTAACCAGAAGTATTTCATCTTTGTCCCTCCTTTTCTCCCCTTAAACATGAATCAATTTGGAAGACATTTCATCTTCACCCCCTAATTTATACTTCCTGCCTATCTATATATCTGTCCACATACATGTAGCCTCCAAGCAAGTTTGAACATGTAGCCTCCATCAACGTTATCCTCTAATATCACTCCATTCGATGTGTGCTTCTACTAGAATAAACCATTATCAACATAAAGTTACCTAACATTTGTAGTTGTACACATTAGACACTGGAACAAATTAGAAATGCACATAAAGAAGGTTTAAATGGTAAGATATCACTTGCTCTAAATGGAAAACTCTTTCTTTCTTTTTTTTTGAAAAACACACTCATTTTTATTAATGCAAATAAAATAATCGTTATACTCCCTAATGGTTTCATTAATAACAATGTAATGCAGCATGAGCTTGCTCATGAAGCTGATGGAGAAGAAAAAAACCAAAACAAGCACGAAGGCTGGGATAATAACTCTGTTAAATTTTATGTTGGGCCTGTTTGCACATGCAGATGTTGGCCTATGGATCTCTGCTAGTACCGATATTGTCCTCAACTTAACCACCTTCACTCACACGTATGAGGTTTTACTTCAAAATGCATCGGTACTAATTGATGAGAGATCCATATTTATGTAATTCTTTATGAAGTCACACTTAACCGATGTGGGACTAACTTTCTGTCCACACATCTCCCCGACACTCCGCTTTGGATCAAAATCCATCTAAGGTGTCTTCTCCCAAGTCCCAACAGAACCATCGGCTCTTTATCCCATGTTAAATTTTATGTTGGGCCCAGCCGCAAAAGCGAGCGATAGCTTGTGGGTCTTCGACAATACCGATATTGTCCTCAATTTAACCACCTTCACCCACAGGTGTAGGTTTTTACTCCAAAAAGCGTCGGTACTAATTGAAGAGAGATCAACAGTTATGTATTTTTTTACGAAGTCAGACTTAGCCGATGAGGGACTTACTTTCTATGCACAACTCTCTAACAAACTCTCAAAAAGGCAGATAAGGAGCCAAACTAACTTTTATATTTCATAGGAGTATAGTGGCTCTCAAAAGGGCAGATAAGGAGCCAAACTAACTTTTATATTTCATAGGAGTATAGTGGCGTATAAAGACATGTAATCAATTGTGACCCATAAAGAAAGTAGGTTAAGTAAGCTCATACAAACATGAAAAAACCCGACAACAACTAGAGAAGCACATGGAACCTTGCAATCACATATAAAGGAAATGCATTTAGAGACAATTAGGACTTTCCACATAATATATGGTGGGGACTGCTCCATTTATTGCAGCAGTTGGTGGTCACATAATAAAAACGTTTGGATTTCATCCTCCGCCCAGATATAATGAAACGCTAATCATATACTACTTAGAAGAACTTGGGTTTAAGGAAACCGACCAAATAAGTCCATCAACATAAACAATTCAAAACCAATGTGAGTGAAGGCTAACTGCAATTTTTGGGGGCGTACATAAGGAAAGATGGTAAAATCCTATAGTGAAATTCTCCAAATAAAAGCACATGCGTGCATAGGTAGCCACGACGCCACAGCTTGTCCTCTTCTTCTTTTCTCTCTTTAACAAACTATCAGCGAAAGTATCTCTAGTTAGATTGACGAGTCATTAGATGCCGGAGACAAGGTTGGTGGTTTGAGTCGTTTGACTCATGTGGAGGTATTGTTGGACGTAATCAAGTTGACTTTCTTATCAAGATAATAACAATCACAAACTACCAGTCACGAGCCAGTAAAGTCACAACTGGAGCAACTTATTATAATGAAATGGTAACACAAAAGTTAATAGTTGTATAATTCAAACAAGTTGGACATGTCACTTTGAATAACAAGCCATAAGTGCAAGTCCTGATTGGTCATTGGTGTGCTTAGATGAAGGGTCATGATCGAAGGACCCCCCCAACATAACAGAATGATTGAATCAACCACATCCACAAAAACAAACGAGTCACAATCGAGACCACACAACCACTCATGTGGGGCCCACCCATGTCCAACCGTTTTCTCTCTTTAGGTAATGCTAATGTTAGCTTGTCCAACGGTTTCTCATTGCCCGGACACTAACAATTCCCTGTCCTACTACTACAGATGATAAACATCAAAGACCAACCCCCTACATTCACACTCACCTATCTGATAACCGTCCGATGCACTTTAAAATATGTGGCAATGAATCTCAAAAATACATAAGAAGTGCTAACATATCACATTAAAATAGATGCACTTTAAAATATGTGGCAAGGAATCTCAAAAATACATAAGAAGTGCTTACATATCACATTAAAATAGACATAATGATCACGTCGAGGCTGCATATACTGCTCCCGTAAACCATTATGTCATGCAATTTGACGTTATGTTGTCATTCTAACATGTATGTCACATGGCTCTAAAAAAAGATGGTGGCTTTTAATTAATGTGTCAAAATAATATTAAATCAAACTTGCTTCCAACCTACGTATTATGCATTGAAATCTATATATGCTTACACTCAAAGCATGTGAGATCTATATATGCTTACACTCAATGTATGGATGACTCTTGTGAGATAATGCGTATAATGTATAATGTGTCTAGTAGTGGGACTGGCAATTGTCATTCTAAAACACGACAAGGTTAGAAGGGATCGGAATTACAAAACTAACCTCACTATGCCAATCATCATCATCCTCCTCCCCCTCCCTCCCCTTCCTCTTCCTCTCACCCCCGGGGACCCTCCCCGCCTCCGCCGCCCCCTCCTCACTCCCATCCTCCTCCGACGTCCCCGCCGTAGTCGCCTCACAACACCCCAATTCCTCTCTCACCAGCCCCACCGGCGCCGTCGCGCTCGAATCCACCACCGTCCTCTCCGCCGCGCTCCGCCGCACCTCATCCCTCGGCTCCGCCGCAACCTTCTCGAGGACATCAGACGTCCCCAAAGAGGGATCGTAATCATCAAGGGGGTAATGTAACCAAGAGGCCATCTCCTCCTCCTGGATCCACAGTTCTTGATGATGATCATCATCATCTTTATTCCATCCCCCAATTTGATCTTGATTGCCGTTTGAGACAAACAATGGTTTCTTCGGGAGCGATCTGTCACTGTTGTTGTTGTTGTTGTTGTGATTCTGGCTCTGCATCACGATCTGCCCGTCCTGCCATATCAGCTCCACCAGCTCGCTCTCGTCACGCGAGGCCTTCGGCACGGCGGTCGCGCGAGACGACAAGAACTGCCGCCACGGGTCTTCGCTCATTTGTGTTGCTATTTTTATAGTGTTGCTTTTTTTGTGTGGTGAGGTTTATTTATATATATATATATATATATATATATATATAATAGTAGATGAGCGCGTGCGTTTTACACGAGCGATATATTAGATATTTTTTTTAAAGTATTAAGTTGGAATAGTAGATAATCTTAGTTGGTGAAAAATTAAAAACATTAATGAAGAGGAAACAACCACGGAGGAATCGTGAGGAGAGAGAAGGGAAGAGAGAACTGAGTGAAAGAGAGAAACGTGGATGAGAAAAAAAAATCTTCTAAATCTCACTTTATTAGAAAAACAAGCATATAATTATCAATTTATCCTTAATTTTAATTATTTCTATCAATTTATAAGATCGTTATTTAAACTTTTAGTCAAAAAGACTTCACGATTAATCGTTTTAAGATTTCTATTATAATAGTATAGATAGATATTTATATATACTCGTACTCGTATAAGATAGAGGGGGAGAGAGTGTTCCTGCACCGACATTGTTGGGGGGATTGCTGCGCCTACTGATGGAGTTTTTTTTTTTTTCTCGATATACGTGAGAACGTTTGAGCGGACGTTCCACATGCATCGTGGTTCGACACCAGTGGTGACCAGGATTTCATTGTGCAAGTTGGGTGTGTCGTTTGTGAGTGGTTCGGTGTGTCACTTTAGTGTAACCTGTTGATTGAGGCAACTGACGATAACAGGAAGGCTTGTCGTTTGTTATTGCAAATGAAGAAGGGCGGCATGAAGTGGGCGTGTAAACCCACCTCTGTGTTTGTCTTTTTTCTTCTTCTTTCAGTAAATATGATGCCACGTGGTGTAATTAGGATGCATTTCTCATTTGCGATAATAGGATAGGAAATACAATACTATTATGACTTTTTTTTTTAAAAAAAAAAATAATAGGTTGTAAGTTCAATTGTATAAGTCATATATTCTACAAAAAAAAAAAAAAAAAACTCTTTGTGTAAAGATACAACGTCTGCTGTTTTCAGAATTACGAAAAAACTTTTGAACATTTTTAACTATTTTACGTCTAAACGTTTAATTGTAACTAAACACTTATTTTCTTTTTATTAGATAAAATAAATGATTGATATAATTAATCACGTTATTAAAGCACGATAAAAATGGAACTTGAACATATATATAATTAATGCTTTTCTTTAATGCATGTGTTTTGTGTAGAATGACGTATATTTTTTACTGACTATGCTTTCCTTTAATACTTTATGTTTGCGCAAAGATATTGTGGGCTATTGGAGTTTGACTTGCTCACTGTCTTTTTTTCACATATAAAATACATGCATGTAAATAGACCCCTTGGATCCTACTCAAAGGGTATTCAATCCTTTTTGTGTACGTAATTTTGAGTTTATATATCTTTTAGTCTCCACTTCTCAAAAAATAAAATAAAAAAAAATACATCCATGTAGGCCATTACAACTTTTGAGGGCGAAGTGTACTTTTCTAGAACATAATTAGTAATTGTACTTTATTCGATTCTCTTTCATCCAATTAAGTGATTTATCTTAACAATTATGAAGAACAAGCATTAAAAATTTTAAATTTTAAATTTATTGTATAAATGTATATATTAAAGGTTTAAACTTAAATTATAGGCATTGGTTTAATTAAATTAAAAAAAAATTTAAAACCAAACGTCAATCACAAAATATTTTCACTGGTGATTATAATTGTGCTAGTTGTTCTCAAGGTAAATTGATAGTTAAACCATCCCCAAGTAAAATCGTTGTGGAATCCCCGAGTTTTTCTTAGAACGCATTCGTGGGAGACATATGTGGTCCTATTCATCCTCACTTTGTGGACCATTCGGATATTTCATGGTTTTGATAGATGCATCAACTAGGTGGTCACATGTTTGTTTGCTTTCAACCCGCAATATTGCATTTGCTATACTTTTAGCACAAATTATTAAGTTAAGAGCACAATTTCTGACAACCCAATCAAGACCATCCGTCTTGATAATGCCTTGGGAATTTCAATCTCAAGCATTTAGAAATTATTGCATGTCTATAGGAATTACCATTGAACATTCTTCCACATGTGCATACCCCAGAATGGTTTGCGCGAGAATCTCTTATCAAACGCATTCAATTAAGCGAAAACTTGGGATTTATGTTGGATTTAACTCATCGTCCATTATAAGATACCTTGAGCCCTTAACATGGGATTTATTTTCGCACGTTTTCTTTGATTGTCACTTTGATGAAGCAATTCTCCCACCATTAGGGGGAGATAAGAAGCCAATTCAAAAGGAATGGCGCGAAATTGCTTGGAATGCATCAACTTTATCACATTATGATCCACGCACAAATCAATGCGAACTTGAAGTTCAAAAGATCATTCATTTGCAACAAATTGCAAATCAATTACTGATGCATTTAATGATGCAAAACAAGTGACAAAATCACACATTCCAAATTGTAAATGCTCCCGCAAGAATTGATGTTTGTGCAACAAAAATGCACAAGAACAACGAAACGCTTAAAGGCGATGATATATTTGCTTTCAATGTGTCCTTTGAAATATGTGAAAATGATGATGATCCGAACCACGATCAGTGGACGAATGTCGAAAAAGACCGATTGGCAAAAATGGCAAGAGGCTATCCAAGCAGAGCTAAACTCGTTAAAGAAACGAGAGGTTTTTGGACCAATTGTCCAAACGCCGGATGGCGTAAAACTGTTGGATATAAATGGGTATTTGTACGAAAGAGAAACGAAAAAAAAATAAAGTTACAAGGTACAAAGCAAGACTTGTAGCTCAAGGTTTCTCACAAAGACCTGGCATAGATTATGAGGAAACATATTCTCTGTTATAGATGCAATCACATTTCGGTTCTTGATAAGCCTTACGGTCTACGAAGGGCTTGATATGCATTTAATGGATGTCGTTATAAAGATATCTGTCACGGATCCTAGACAAGTGAGATATATATGAAAATCCCGATGGATTTGTAACATCCGATGAAATAAAATCAAAACCTCATAACATGCATTCTATAAAATTACAAAGGTCTTTGTACGGATTGAAACAATCCGGACGAATGTGGTACAAACGCCTCGGTGATTATTTACTTGAAAGAAGGATATGTAAATAATCCGCTTTGCCCATGTGTCTTTATTAAAAGATCATCAACAGGATTTGTGATTATTGCTGTATATGTTGATGATTTAAATATAGTGGGAAACCACGACGACATCGTTCGAACATCCGAATACTTGAAAAAGGAATTCGGGATGAAAGAACTTGGAAAAACAAGACTTTGTCTTGGTTTACAAATTGAACATTTTTCAAGTGGAGTATTTGTCCATCAATCAAATTATATTGAAAAATTATTAAAAAGATTTTATATGGACAAGGCGCATCCATTAATGGTTGTAGATCACTTGAAGTGGATAAGGATCCATTTCGACCTCATGAAAGTGGAGCTACTTGGTCCGAGGTCATATTTAAGTGCAATTGGTGCACTTATGTATCTTGCAAATTGTACAAGACTCGACATTGCTTTTGTCGTCAACTTTTTTGGATTAAGGAGACCCAATTAAGCGATTTATCTTAACAATTATGAAGAACAAGCATTAAAAATTTAAAATTTAAAATTTATTGTATAAATGTATATATTAAAGGTTTAAACTTAAATTATAGGCATTGGTTTAATTAAATTAAAAAAAAATTAAAACCAAACGTCAATAGCAGTTGCTAGTTGCTAGGGGCGGATCTGAGGTTAAAGGGAGACCCCGAAATGGTAAACAACTTGATTTTTTTTTTGGTACATGTAAACAACTTGATTTGAACTTTTCACCTCTTCAACCTTGCATTTTAGGCGTCATCCATCTCATGATTAGAGATGCTTCATAAGCTTACTTTACACACACACACATATATATATATATATTTGAGCTTTATATTCTACAACAAAGCTCAAATATATACCCATGTTATTGAACTGTATTGTGCATTAAACGATTTGTGCGTTTATGACACCTCGATTAATGTATTGAATTAGAATCAATTATTGTAAATAGTGTACTCATGGCATGAGTATATATTTGATTCTCATAGTAGTAGTACCTTATATATATATATATATATATATTTGATTCACATGCTTGCTAGTTGGGAGTCCCTTAGATGGATATCAATTTTTATGTGCACTTACATTGATGCGAAAATCAACAATCAAGTGCGTGTGAAAAGTTGGCCAAAAAGTACTCCCTTCGTTTCTTTTCAACTATCGCTTTAAGATTGTTCACGATTTTTAAGAAAGTTACTTAATTATCTTAATTGATGAGTGGCAATTAAATGACTAAATCACCATTTATCTCTCTTAACCCTACTACTTCTACATACACTAATTATTAATGTGTAATTATTAGACTTTCTCTTTCTATGAAGGGTATAAAAGTCAATTAACTAATTAATGTGTATTGAAACTATCAAATGACAGATATGTGAAATATTTCAAAATAGCTAAAAAGACACTTAAAAAAAACGGAGGGAGTATTAATTTTCAAAAACAAAAGAATTTTTCAAAAATGAATAAACTTAAAGAACACCAACTAATTTTGGAACTTTTGAACATTTAAAAAATGGAGTTCATTATTCTCGTCATTTTTATAGGAATTATTCTCATCATTATTTATATGGAAAGTGCTACAATGACATGTACTATAAAGTCACACATGGTGACATGGTGTGTGGAGCCGCGTCTTTGAGAGTTGTCGATCCATGCATGCTTTGGGATACACCCCCTATGTGTTACGCACTGAAAATTATTTACACGCCGAAAATTATGTTTGGTTCAACTTTGAACTTTCTAGTAAGTTGCAAATTCAAAAAAATAATAAAATATAAGAAATGACGTAAATGTTGTAAATTGGATGACCCTTTAACCAAGCTTATGAATGATCACGTTGTCAAACATGACTCTCACATTGAATTGTAACATCAAACATGACTTCTACATTGAATGTAACTTGTACACTCTACATAACTTGTATTCAACTCCAATATATAATCACTTATCAATGTATTGTCATGTAACTTGTAATCATCTCCAATGTACACCAACTCTTCCATATATTGTCTATGTTGCTTGTGATGTGTTGTATAACTTGTGGTGTATATATAACTTGTACACATTGTATAAGTACAATTATCATCATCACCAAATGGCCTATAAAAAGGGTGTCAACCACATTGTAATTCACACATCAATGTATGAATGAAATATCTACATTTTCATCTCTATCTCTCTTCTCTCTTGTCTCTTCTTCTCTACTTGTTCTAATAGTTCTTAGTTTGCTTTCTATGCTTAAGTCTCTAGCAAGTCCAACTTAAGTTCTAGTTGGCTTACAACTTAGTTTACAACACGTTATCAGCACGAAGTTGCTCTACAAGAGGAAGTAGATCAAGAAGCTTTTCAAAGATATAAAACTAAGAAGCTATAATTCTTATTAATTTAAATAAGTTCAATTTATTTTCATGTTGTCATGGTTAATTTTTTTTTGTTACATGCATATTTAATTATGTAAATGTACTTTATTCATACATTATGCATTGTAACGTCTCGACTACGAAAGTATGCTCTGTAGTTGCGTCTTGTACGATCTTATATATCAGAAATCAAAAGTTAATGTGTGACATATAGTTTTTCTCTTAAAACTACAAACGATTAAGTAGATTTATGTCTCGTCACCCAACCTGGAGGTTGTCCCACCAAGTCATACGAATAGTTCATTTTGTTTATTAATGAATCAAGTTGTGAACATTTATTTAATCATATGTTATGTTTTTACATAAAAAATGGGAAAACTATTTTATATTAAATTTATTTTCAAAATATTATTCAACCATAGTTGAACTTGTTGCCTTATTATATTATCGACAAAATTACTTGTCATGACAATTAAATACTATAATTTGAGAATAAAACATCTATGCAAAACTATATTGTGTTATATAAAACTTAAATCATTTGTCAATATCTCTTTAGAGATTTGAAAAGTGAATATTTCACTTTATATATATTTTCACCCTATGGAGTTATAAATATATAAATACCAAAAAAAGTACTACTCCAAAAGCTCAAAATGAGTCTCAAGCTACAAGATTTAATCAGTCAAATATTAATTATAATTCCGCAATTTTAATTACCTCTATGTTGAGGCTACACGAAAATATGACTGATGAGACAATAAAAACAATGTCACGTGCCCGCCTCGATTTATTGCCGCAACAAATATCGAGTGCGCACGTCAATCTAATAAATATTAAGGATTGATTTCTTGTCTCATGGTAGCTGAGTAAAATAATGAGATATTATAAATATAATATCGTTAACGTCCAATTAGTTCAGCTTCAAATTAAAAAGCATATGTTGCATATAATGATCATGATCGCATTAATAAATTTATGGACGTGGAAAATGTGAAAATATCAGGTAAATGTCGTATTGACAATTCCACCAAAAATTGAAACAAAATTGGTGCACCACTACAAAGGGCAAATAATTATTGACGATGAGCGCTCATAATTGTGACATTTTTTGGTCATATATGAAAGACTATTTTGCCTAAATATTGTTATATATATACATATATATATATATATCTGAATATTTTTGTGACCTTTACCATGCCTTCAAAATCAAAGGCAAAATATTATGAATTTTATCATTGAAAATGGCTCGATAAAACGGGCACATCGAGATGTGTTTAAATCGTGACCTAAATATGGGCGATGAGTTTATATCTTGTGTATCATGCTACATGCATGTACATAGGGCTGGCAAAATATGTCCGGTCCCGTTTAGCCCGTTTTGTCCGGTCCCGTTTTAAACTGGACCGGACAATATTTTTTTGACAAACATACGAGACTGGACAATTTTTTGTGTCCGTTTAAAAATACGGGACCGGGTTCGGGCAAAAATTTCAAAAAAACGGGTACCCGTTTGTGATTAATTTGAAGGGCATATAAGTAATTTCACAATGTATTTAAAGTTTTTAACTTTTATGAGACTTATGATTTATCGTTTCATTTTATCATGTACATTATAATATAAAAGTGAATATTTCTCAAATTTGAACTTAGCGAAGGCTAATATTCAGGCAATATCGGGTACAACAATTTTATTGTTAATGTCTTGTTCAGAAGAAGTCTACTTAGAATAATAGAAAATTTATCTATATGAATATGATTTAATCTGAGTATAATATTCTCGGCTTTAACTTATGGAATATATAAGACATATTAAAACGAATATCGTCATAAATCAAATGACATTCATAATGTAGAAAGATCTATTTGATTATCCATAATCATCAATAATGCAAAAATATCGTAAATTCGCACGGACATCTTTTATCGAACCTGGAGTTTTTTATCAGCTGGAGATTATCTCAAGACAAATCAATAAGAGACTTATATTGATTTAACTCTCCATCAATCATATTATAAGATGTCTTGGATCCTTAATAAGGAATTTATTTATAGCAAGTTTTGCTAATTGTCACTTTGATGAAACAATTTTTCCACCATTAAGGGGAGTTATAAGCCAATTCAAAAGGAATGACGTGAAATTGCTTGAAACACATCAAATTGCATTAAATTTGTTGTATTATGATCCATGCATAAATTAATATGAACTCGAAGTTCAAAGGATCATTAAGTAGCAACAAGTTATGAATCAATTACTTGATGCAAGTACTATATACAAAAGAGTGGCAATCATATGCTTCAACATTAAATGGTTCATATAGAAAACGATGTCCATGTGCAACAAAATACACAAGATGTCTTACCCAAGAGTGAACATGAGGGGGAGAATCAAAATGAGTTATTGGTTAGTGTATTGCACTCTTTTTCCCTTTGCTATGGTTTTATCCCACCGGGCTTTCTTTGCAAAGGTTTTTAATGAGGCAATTCTAATAATATTAAAACTCTTTATTAAGGTTGATTAGTGCATTGCACTATTTTTTTTTTGCTATCGATTTGATCCCACTGGATTTGCCTAGCAAGGTTTTTAAAGAGGCAATCCTAACATTATTATACTCCGTATAAAAAATTTATGATAGCAATGTACTCTTTTTCCTATACTAGATTTTTTTCCCACAGGATTTTTCTAGTAAAGGTTTTAATGAGGCATATATATTCTCTTAAAGTGTATCAATGTGTTGCACTCTTTTCCTTAGCTTTAGTTTTGTCCTACTGGGTTTTCCTAGCAAGGTTTTAATGAGGCAATCAATAATATTATACTACAAATCAAGATTGACGAGAACATTGTACTCTTTTTCCTATACTAGATTTTTTCCCACTTAGTTTTTCTAGTACAGGTTTTAACGAGGCATATTCTCTCAGCAAGTGTCATCGAAGGGGGAGTGTTGTAAATTGGATGCCCTTTAACCAAGCTTACGAATGATCACATTGTCAAACATGACTCTCATATTGAATTGTAACATCAAGCATGACTTCTACATTGAATGTAACTTGTACACTCTACATAACTTGTATTCAACTCCAATGTATAATCACTTATCTATCGTATTGTCATGTAACTTTAATCATCTCCAATGTACACCAACTCTTTTATGTATTGTCTATGTTGCTTGTGACGTATTGTATAACTTGTGGTGTAGATATAACTTGTACACATAGTATAAGTACAATTATCATCATCACCAAATGACCTACATAAAGAGTGTCAACCCCATTGTAATTCACACACCAATGTATGAATGAAATCTCTACATTTTCATCTCTAGCTCTCTTTTCTCTTGTCTCATCTTCTCTACTTGTTCTAGTAGTTCTTAGTTTATGCCTTCTATGCTTAAGTCTCTAGCAAGTCCAACTTAAGTTCTAGTTGGCTTACAACTTAGTTTACAACAGTAAATACTTATCAAATAATAAAACTCTTAATAAAGATGTGATTAATGATGGGTAATTATGTTCATTTCCCTTTAAGGAGATAACTTGGATAAGGGAGTTATTTCTCCTTATATGGTGTGAGTTAGGAGATAACTTATAGGGAAGTTGATATTATAAAGCAATTGAATAATGATGTGTTCGGTTGGGTTGATAGGGTTGTCTTGATAGGGTCGGATTAACAAACATTAGATTACATTGTTATGGATTAGGGGTAATCCGAATTTGAAGACTTGTTCGGTTGACATGATATGATTTTAAGTGATTTAATGAAAATGCCCATTTTAACCCCTCCCCATATAAAAACCCGTAAGCAAGCTTCATCGTTCTCACATTTCAATTGATAAATCAAAACTGAAACTCTACTATCGTTCTCTACATTGCAACTGAGAAATCGAACCCTACCAAGGTGGAACGTCGAGTTCGGGAAGAAAAGACTGAAATGGGTATGTCAAACTTCATTTTCCATTTTTTTCTCGATTTTAGCTAGCAACACCCACCATTGTCGACACCCACACACTCCACACTCCATTAATGGAGGAGAAACCCTAAACCCATCACAGTCTACATCGCTCTTACAATGGCACGCCGTGGCTCAAGCTTTCCAACACTGAGTTCCAACTACAGACTCAAAAATGCACATGTAGAGTTGTGAGACAGTATCTCCAACTGCGGTGCCCAGTTGTGCACAAAAACTCCTTTGTTTTGCTCTGCCATTCTCTCTTCAAACCCTTTTGGTAGCCAATCTTGAAACCCGATGAATTCTTGGTTTATGTCTCTCATATTCGGATTCGATTTTCAGTTGAAATCACACACAACTTCATATCTCCCAGATTCATATTCGGTTGTTTTGGTTTATTTAAGTGATGGGCAATCTTGTCTTTGCACTAATTGGGAGAGAACAGACTAACTAGTGAAAGGTTTGGACTCCACCTAGTTTAGTCCACAGTTTGTATGATTACTTAATGTTGCATGATTAACTAATCTAATGGATTAGTTAAGTAGTCATACGAATCGAATAGACCATAAGATTAGTTAAAATTCTTATTTTGTACTCCCTCTGGACATGCATTTGTATATAAAATTCGTTCTAGCAAAAACTTCATGTTTAAAATTATAAGTCGTTTTCAGAATTCAAGAGTGTATTTATTGCATTTTTATCTATTTTACCTTTATACAATTCAAACATTTATTATTCTTCAATTCTTTAATTCATTAATATCAAAAAATATATATGTAAATTACACTTTTAATTAAGGTCGCCTTAATTTTTATATTCTTACTTAAATAATTTATATAAATAATCGGAGTAAGTATAAGATATCTCACTTTTTCAACTCCAGCTCAACTAAACAAGTCCTAAATATAAATAAAAAGCCTCTCCCATCAAGAAACATCAACGTGGCTTTGCAACTTTGCAAGTCGGGATAAGGAGAAGTCGAGACGCTAGAAGCCAATCAACTGCGCGTAGAAAGACGTCGGGGGCAATAGTAAGACACAAAGAGCAAAACGACAAGACCATACTTTGATCTGAATATTGGGAAGAGCGATAAAATCTAATTAATATGTATAGTAATCACTACGTAATGCTAGGTTTTTAACGCGATGTGGGGGAGGTTGTAATGGCTAAGTGTGGATCTCGGATTTGAAGGCGGAGCGCGGCGCTCGAGGTGTCTTCATTCACCCGCGCGCGCTCGACATCCGTTATTCGCAAGATTTTTTGGTTTGGTTAGTTAGCTTCTACTTGTCGTTCGTTTTGGTTCAGGGTGGCAGGGTGGCAGCTTGACGTGCCAATCACTTTCATATAGCTAATTGCATGTACTGACATGCACATTCATTCAAATCAAGACACTTGATCGTCTTATTCGGCTGCCACGTGGCTGCACGGCATATCAAGGTGGAATAACATAAGAGATCGAAGTGCTAGAAAGAAAACTGCATATACATTGCAAGACATATTGACTCATATAAAGCGTTTATATACGCCTCGAGATGCGGCAACTCATATCTCATTACATAACATGCGGGTCGATGTCGTATGAATGACTTTTAGAGTCGATGTATCTTTAGTGTGATATTATTATTGTCATTTTAATATTTTTCATAACATCATGGCATCAACCCCCCTCCCCTGCAATAATTAAACATGAGATCCACAACTCCCAAAAGAAAGTGTACTTTAGTAGTAAAAAAAGGCACCATAATTTTAATTAAAGCAAATTGTGTTCAATTCTTAGTTAGTATATATATTATATTCTTTTAATTTTTCCCGAATTATGAAGTTGGAGTTGATATGTAGGTTTAGAAACACCGCCTTAAAAAGGCCAATGGTTAATTGACATAACTGGAAGCGGGTTTTGTCTTTTAACTAGCGACTTGAGGTCGAATCTTAGCTAAGAATGAAAACACCAACATGAGAGCTCCCCTCAATTATACGGTATGCGACTCGGGGCGAACCCGAAGTAGTGATCGAATAATCCAAATACCGAGTGATTTAAACCCAAAAAAATGAACACCACAAAAACTTTTATTAAACTCACATATTAACATACAACTGAGGGAAAAACTCCTATTTAAAGACACAAAAACCCTAAAAAAATTAATTAGAAACTGCCAAATTAGAAAGTCGATCCTAGTATTACTAATTTAGATTATAACTATAACATTCCCTATAATCTAAACCTACGAGCTAGCTGGTACAAATTATGTAATGACCTGTTACCTTAAGCTTGTGATTAGTGTTAATCCAAATCCTAATTAACTCAAGTTAGGCTCGTGGTTACCTTTGACGTACCTCAATTAGCATGTGTGTGTGTTTGCATGATGATTTGTGTTTGTTTGGATTATTTAATGAATTTTATAGGTTGTAGTATAATAGAAAAATTATATACAAGCCTATAATTGGAAAATACATAATAAACAATGAATTATCGGTACATAAGTGTGACGAAGGGGTTGTGAAATGAATGTGCACACTCGAGAATACTCGTAGGCATGTTCGGTGAATTTATTGGTGGAAATTACTATATATATATATATATATATTGGACATATAAATATATATTGAAAACTATAAGTTGGTTTGAATTATATGGATCGTCGAATCGCCTCGAGATGAGCGTGAATGTTAATGGTGTCAACATAGGTGTCACAAATGATCTATGATAGGTATTAGATCCCCACGAAAGCTCGAGTGCTCGAAAAGTTAAGAATTTGGAACGGAAACCTAGACCGAGGAAAGTACGAATTCACTTATTTATCAATGTTGTCTGACTATCTTAGTATATATATAGTTCATGTAGTTCATGGACTGAATGAGGGACTATGTCCACTGTGATGATTTTCAATAAATGGAAAACGGTGTGTAACGTGTCCTACGAGAGTAACTCCTAGTTTTGAGAATAGGTTTATAGGAGATGGGTTACCTTCCCGACCTTTATATAACTCATACTCGATTTGATAATTTACGTGGATTACATACTTACTAGAGGGTTTCGGATAGAACCACTGGCCATTAATGGATTAGTTAGATAGCACATCGATCAATGTGTTAGTATGACAATCACATTAATGGCGTCGGTGGGTAATAGACCTTAGGTTTATAAATTAAATGTGAATCATAGTGTAATAGTTAATGATAGTTTGATTTGAATTCGTTATCTATTGATTTATATGATTTCTATATTCTTATTAGTTAACATTGGTGCATATCGTTATTCCATAATGTTCTTGATTGTTATATGGAATGTTGATGGCTTCGTGAATCTTTACTAAGTAAGTTGGAGCACTCACCCCAAATCTAATATTTTAGGTTCACAACCTAGCGTTTCAGCGAAGGGCAAAGAGAAGATTTATGAGTCTTATAATCTTTTCTACGATGTAATGAGCCTTCTTGTACACATATACACAATTTGATGTATTTCATTGTATATAAATAGGGTTGGGAGGTTTATAAACGAGGTTTTGTATTTTGTTAAACTATGTATTTCTATATATTGTTTAAATATCGAAAAGTTTTTAATTTGTTGTCGCATTTAATTTGAATCGTTTATTCGATTATAATATACATGTTGAGTTTATTAGGTATTGATGAAGAGGGAGATTTGTGATTTTAATCTTCCGTTCCCATTTTCAATCGTCTGCATCGAATCACGCATAAATCTCGAGACGTAATGGACGGTTATAAAAAACTAAACTTTTGGTGGGAATGTTGGCGCCTTTTTTTTAGACGGAATTTGATTTCATCTCTATTCCGTCTCTATTTACGTCTTTAATCTATCTTTATTCCGTTTCTGAATAATTCCGTCCCAAACCATTTATAGTTAGCAACGGAATTAGATTTCGTTGCTAATTCGTTTCTAAATTACCATTTTTTTAGTGATTGTGTATTCAAATTGGTTGAATATGTTTCAAATTGATCTTCCCAAATCAGCCCTAAATACTAAATTAAGTCTGATTTCAGTCTTATGTAACAATGTATTTTTACGCATGAAATGGTCTAAATCTCAAAATCTTCCACGAATACAAAGATCGTCGGTCTCTATCTTAGCTTTCAGAAAGGTTTAGTTTGCAAAATCCCAATTTAAACATAACTCTAATTGAAACCTAATATGACCAGCGGATATAGAAAATCTATTCCTCTCAATCTATATTTTCAAAAAAGGTGATTTTTGGTCACGAGGCAACAAACATGCCCAAATACAACATATTAAAAGATCGGCTCATTTGGATAAGTGGTTAGGGAGTTATGACTTAACAAGTTTAGTTTCAAAACTTTTCTTCTGAATTCCAACACCTATTTATATAGCACTTTTGGACATGAAAACAATTGAATTACAACATCTCTAACTAAGCAAATGAACTTCCAAATGCCATCAGTTTGTGTTGATTTGGATCTAAAATGAGCAAGTTATGACCAAAATACATAGGCTGATTCCTAATATAACATGCAGAATTCTAGTTTTAGTCTTGCAATTTCAAAAAATCATGTCTTTATGATTTCAAATCCAAATTAAGAATTTCAATATAGTTGGAATATCAACTTCAAATGAGGAATCCAAATATATAGATCAATTGTAAATATTCAATCATCTACCATATGAAATTAGCTAAAATCTAGAAATGATTTCAATCTGACATAAATAGATGTGTACCTAGTCGATGCACCACCTAGCTTGAGAAATTCTTACCAATCTTCCATGGATTCCTTTTCTCTATTAACCTCATTCTTCTCCAGCAAGTTCTCTTGACTCATAAGTTGAAAATGAAAATGGTTTCCTTGCATATGTTGATCTTATATATTAAGGTAATATTGATTCCTAGCCATTGATCTCCACGTATTTACGTATCTCGAAGCTCATATGATGATCCATACCTTAACATGGTTCCTAGATGTGTCAACACGTATATCTAGGACAATCTCATGGTTTCTAATTTAAATAACCAAACTATAGACATTAATTTATTTGATTCAATTATATTAGCTTAGGCTCATTATAATATATATGGTTAATGTTTTTATTCACCAAATTGACTATTTTTGTAATCCCACTAACCTTCGACTACCCGGCACTCGATGCCCCGCATTTCGGCACACAATTCAAAGTACGCCATAGCCTATTATTTTAATTGAATTTTACTTGGTCTATGGTCACATTGCCCATTTCTTAATTGATTAACTAATCATCCTGACATGTATTAGTCTGATTTCTCAGTGTACCCATGGTTTGCCTACTCACTACCCGCATTGACATGTCTTTCGAGGCAAACACCCGTCATACAAACTCGCCTGCTAGCAAAATACACATATGCGGTGCAATATAATAATAATAATTTTAAACACCATATATACACAACCACCATCCATAAATAACATATTTCTCGGTTCTCGTGTCCAAGCCAATCGAGTTGTCCACGTAACACCCAAACTACAATCGTTAGTCCCGAGCTTAACGTAAATCCCAGTTTAATTAATTTAGGTTTTTACACTAACTGTGGGCAGGATAGTAGTTGGATTGTACCTCCTTGATTCAAGTTCTTTCTCCAAAGAGGTCATTTCCTCTTTTATGACTATTGTTGTTAGTAAAAGTGTTACACTAGCTTACTGCAATTTGGCTAGTCATTATTTTTCATGGCATCATGGACTAGGCTATCCATCTGATATTGTACTCAAACATATTGATTTGTTGCCTCATGATTTTGGACATGGTTCATTTATTGTACCTTGTGAAGTATGTCATCTGTCGAAGCAATGTAGATTGATTTTTCCTTCAAGTACCATTAAGTCTACTTGAATACATGCACTGTGAGTTTGGAAACACTAGACATCGAGATGACGGAGTGGTAAAATTAGGGGAAGTAGAAGTGCCTAGGGTAAACCACTTTAGATACCTAGGTTCAATCATACAAAATGATGGTAACATTGAAAATGATGTCACACATAGAATCCAAGCTGGATGGAAGAAATGGCGGAGTGCAACGGGGGTGATTTGTGATCGACATGTTCCCACTAAGTTAAAAGGAAAATTTTATAGGACCGCAATTAGGCCAGCTATGCTCTATGGAAGTGAATGTTGGGCAGTAAAGCAACAACAATTACATAAAGTGAATGTAGCAGAAATGAGGATGCTTAGGTGGATGTGTGGTAAAACCCGTAAAGATAGAATAAGAAATATAGAAATTCAAAGACAAGTAGGAGTAGCACCAATTGATACAAAGATTAGGGAAGGGCGGTTGCGATGGTTTGGTCACTGCAAAGACGGCCTACAAATGCCCCAAGTACCATTAAGTCTACTTCTCCATTTTAGTTACTTCTTATGGATGCTTGGGGTCTACTTTCAAGCAATCTTCCATACAAGGTTCTCATTTTTTCCTTACTATAATGGATGATTACAGTCGTTTTACCTTGACATACTTGATGAACTGCAAGTCTTCTATAAGTGTTGTCATTGTTGTTTTTCTTACCTTTGTTAAAAATTAGTTTAAAGCTTTAATACAAGTTATTCGATCTAGTAATGGAACTGAGTTTGTGAATAAAAAATGCAATTCCTAGTTTTCTCAACTAGGAATTTTATGTTAAAGATTTGCTTCATACACACCTCAACAAAATGGGGTAGTTGAGCGCAAACATCGACATCTTTTCTAACTCACTAGAGCTCTTATGTTTCAGCTTGGTCACTCAAACGAATTTTGGGGTGATGTTATTCTCACTTCCACCTACGTCATTAATAGACTTCCATTTCCTATTTTACAATGGAAATTCCCTTATTAATTGTTTTTTGATAAGGCTCCACACTATATACTTTTCTCATGACCTTTGACCTAATCTAGTCATTAAGCTTTGATACAAGCCACATAGAACTTAACAACGTATTAATAAGCCTTTCTAATAAACTTACACCATACGAAACTTGCTGGAGAAGAGAAGTTGTTGGAAAAGAAGATATCAGCAAGATTAAGAAGGAGAATTTGGTGTAGGAGGTGTTTATCAAGTTAGGTGTGTCATCAACTAGGTAATTTTTATTTACACTAGTTGACTTAGCTTAATTAGATGAATTCATGAGATATATGATGCGTGGTTGTTGTTATGATTTTGGGTGTTGATTTGGATCTCTGGTAGGTGTTAAAAAAGGATCCAAAAGTGTTGGAGAGGCCTATGTATGGAAATAACTCATAATTTTAAGTGCAAAATTTTGGGTTTTCCTGCACATAAAGGGCTAGGTGTGATCAGCGCTAATGCATATAGTGCACTAGAGAAACTTGGTAGTGCGCTAATGAGGTCACTAGTATGCTTGATGGATTACCCGTAGCGCGCTAAGTGCTATAACAACCCAGAATCTAAAATTCTTATCTTAAATTTAAATACTATAAACAAGTCCAATACCTTAACTAAAGGTCTAAACATATTCAAAAACATGTTAAATGATATCAGGAACCTTGGAAAAAGTCTCGGGGGTTCGGATATGAGTTTTGAGGTGTCGAAAGGCCATAATTGCTAGGATTATTGTGCGGATTGTAACTAAACTGATTGAGATATTTATTTACATTTTACTCATGTTTTCTCTTTCAATTCTAGTCCTTTAGATTAATCTGCCTATTGTACTTTAGATACCATGACTTGTTTCCTTTCTCGTTTCATTAATTTGCTATCATGGTATTGATTATTGATTAAAAAGTTTCATTTACTCTAAAGTCCAACGTGTTATTTCATTTTTTATTATTGTTATATTTGGTCAAATGAAATAACATGTTATTAGGTAGATATTTCATAGTATTGTACATTTAAATCCCTTTGTGCATTAGATATGCAATTACTTTGAGGGATTCCTAAATCGTATTATTTCTTGGGTAATGAAAGTAGTTCTTGTATCTAAAACCATGACATGATAGAGATGGCATAGCACACGGGGTTACTAGACTTCCCTGGTGATTTGGATGTCATCACTATCTTGTGCAACATATGAGGTATAAGACTCAGGGTTATTGGCAAGTACACACATCACAGGCGACTGACACTTGTAAAAGATTATAGAGGCGTAGAGCTCAGCTCCGACCTTTAACAGAGATGAAGAGCACGACTTCATCCTTATATAGTGGAAAAAGGAATTGTGATAGGACTCATGACCGATCAACCCTAGTTCATTACTACTTAGCCAAGTGTCAGTTTCATATTGTTTAACCGTAGTATATTTTAGTATGACTTCTTCTCAACATAATTACTATTATTATGCTTTCAAATACTTCTTGTATATTTCAAAATATGAACAAATGTCTCTCAGTGTTACTTTCTACTTTCATATACTCATCGTCCTTTCTATGACGATGGGTGCAAATCCATCGCGTAACAAACCACGCAAAAAGAATATCGACAACTACCTCTGAGTCAGTGGAGTGCTGATACATTGAATTTTGTAGGTTTTTGGTTTTGTTGTATGACTTTTATAGATCTTTCACATACTTTTGGGGTTGTATATATTGTAGGTTGAGAAAGGTACTCTGACTGGATACATGAAGATACATTATTGATTTATATATATATATATATACACATATAGTAAGGTTGGGCAAACCGCGGTTTGGTGGTGAAAACCATCAAACTACCACCAAACCGACGGTTCGTGGTTTGGTCGCAAACCACCATCAAACCGCGAACCCTCAAAATCGCATCCAAATAGACCGCAGTTTGCACGGTTTGGTCGGTTTGATTTCGCTGTAAAAAAATTAGTGGGAGGCATGATTGGTGGGAGGCAGCCACTGGCGGTTGAAGGTCCGGCTGTGGGAGGCAAGATCGGTGTGTCTGAACCCACCTAATTAGGGCATTTGTCCGGCCTGGATTACCTCAATCCCTTGATAATTTAGCAGCCTTAACCTCTCCATCAATAAATAATTAAGATTAAAATCTTGTACTCATTAATTATAAAAATTTATTGACCATAATGGATTCTAAAGTGAATCTTAAACCTCAACGTTCATTTAGATTAATTATATTATCCACAAAGTTTTGTAAAAAAATTCGATCGCACCTCCTCCATTTCTAAGGCTACATCGAAAATTTCAGCATTTAAAAATCTTCAACAAAACCCATTCAACTTTGGTGGAAATGTCAAAGGAGTCATAATCCACCCCAAACAATATATATATTGCATCAACTAAATTATTTATTCATTCTTACTTGATTTAAGATATCAAAATTCTTAAACTAGCATTACCTTAACTCCAAAATTATCTCAATTTATCCTAAAATCGTTCAAGCTATTCCAAAGTATATCCTATTCACACTCGAACCCAAAAACCTATTTATACAATATATTATATTAAAAAGTAATACATACAAAGAGATAAAGAGATAGGGAGAGAAACTAACAAGTCACAAGATAATCTGACATATTTTCCTTTCCTTTGTCGTCACCCGCAATAGGCATTACCCGATTATAAAAATTCAGTAATGTTAAAAAAATAAATCTGACACTATCCAGTACACCGTAATAATCAAATGCATTGTATTCCAAGAATTTAAACGAACAATAATGTCACTAGGAATCATAAATATACAAGTATGCAATCCATCCCGTTTCTGTTAACCGACTACAATCACAAGACGTCTTTCCAAAAGTGGTGGGTGAACAATAATAAAGATTCATCAGTTTGAGAGGAAGTCCATCGAGAAGCCACGCCCTCGACTCTTCGTGGAGTATGATCCTAGCCAGCATCACAAAATAACTCATCTCAACCAAGTGTCTACAACGATCAGTGACTCTAGTCGCAGAGCACCACAATATTCATCCTACCACACATATAGCCAATGAACACAATGGGACCCCCAAAGGTCACATTCCTCCGTGTCGTGAATGCATGATCAATAAATATGCGGTGATAAACTGTGCATGCAATTTATTTGAGAAATACTCATATAATGTAAACGTTACTACATGATTTACTTAACCTTACAACCATATCACGAAACCCAATGAAAACCACGGTCAAAGTACGTTTGAGAACAATTTTTAAAAATATTAATTTATATAAATGTTTCAACTAGCATTCAACTAACTAATTTAGGATAAATTTTTAATCTTGAAAACATTAATATTTATCATGATGACCTAAAAGGAACTTGTAGTACTTATGTCCTCCTTTCTATAGACTCTAAGAACACTCAAATTGGATCACTGACGGAAAAGTTATGAATTTTCCCATATGGTTTATCAACTAGGCAAACTTTATTTATTTTGAACTAACAAAATTTATCCAAATCAATATTTTTGCAATTAAATCTTCAAAACTCAACAACAAACACCACGAAACTACTCGACACCAACACCAAAATAAATCCATAGCTCATGGAGTTAAATTGGATCAAAACTAATAATCATTTCATTCAGAAACCCAATTTAAATCAATATCAACTACAAAATATCTCTAAATTAGTTATCAACTGAATCACATGAGCTCAATTTCAAATTGATGTAAATTAATCAAATATATCAATTAACAACAATTCATACCAATTTCTATCAAAACCTCATGAAATAAATCAAAAAATCGCAAGAATTCAAATTGAATTGTGAAAAAATACCCAATATCGAGAATTTACCAAATTGTGAGCCAAAAACCTCGTTTCCACCATGAAGATTTAGCTTGATTTGACCGTATCACGATGCTTTAAAATGTTGCGAAAAGAAATTGAGTGAAAATTGGACATATGGAGCTTGGCGAGCGAAGGTGTATGTGGAAAGGGTTAAAGAGCGATCATTTTGTTGAAATGAAATCAATTGAATTGTTTGATTTGTTTTCTTTTTATGATATATTTATATATAAACCCTCAGCCGCTTAATTCTTTTTTATTTATTAATTTTTGAAATCCCTATTTTAATGTATTTTTATTTAGGATACTCGTTTTCGATTTGATTTTTCACCAAATTGAACCAAACTCTCGACAAAACAATCCATTTTCATAAAAACGTCCATAACACTGATTTTGGTCTAATCAAAATCTCAAAAATCTTAACTTTATCCATGACATACTAAAATCTTTCGGACCAATCCTCTTGCCATACTTAACTAAATGTGCACCAATTTGGACTCAATCTCAACCTCGATCTCCATCGACCGACATGAAACTCAAAAATAATTTCTTAAACCAACTTTGTTCTCATTTCAAACTACCTCTGATCCTGACTTGCATGCAAATCGAGGCAAAATGTCCACGTTGGCTCGTTAAGTCCATTTAAATGTACAACCTTTAGATTTTAAAACTTAAATACAATTATTTTTTGCGAAATTCAAAATGAATGTCCACGTCAATATTTTGACTATCTCAAAACCCATCTCGACACGTATCTGGAGATAAACCGTGAAACATCAAATTCATTTAGTTAACTTGAGTTTTGCGAAATAAAATAATATATAGTACACAACACTAGACATACACCACAAAAAATAAAATTAATTAAAATTCTCAATTTCATCGGTCTTTAATTCTCGACTCGTGGCCAAAATCATAATTAGTCTCTGTTAATCTTTGATTAACCATAATTACCAGTTTAAAAATTTTGAGATTTGATAATCTTCCTAACTAATAAGAATTTCGTCCTCGAAATTAAAATTGAAACCAAATTTTTCTGAACTAAAAGAGATCCGAAAAATGTTCTCTCATGTACACATCTCGTTCCCATGTTAACTTTTAATCACAGTGAAATTGCCACTTACCTAAAACAAGTGAAATTTCTTTATTTCAAAGCTTTTGAAACTTTTTATTTATAATCAAAATATGTTGCTTTTCATATGACACATCACCTTAAAAATCAAACTGATTTCCATCCAATTATGTGGCACAAATCATATTCCTCCCCCGTGAGCATAAAGGTGAAATATGTCATCAACTCCGACTAACTAAGGTGGCACTACAAATCCATACTCGACCTTCCCAATCTGTTTCACGATCTTGAAAGGTCATATAAATTAAAGAGAGAGCTTTCATTTCAGTTCAGACTTGTAATAAGTTTTTGCAATGGGAGACTTTCAATTAAACCTAATCTCCTTCCTTATATTCCACATACCGATGATAGAGATCATAATAACTTTTGTGCCTTTCGTGAGGCGATTTTAATCTTAGACGAATCTGCTAAACAACCTCAGTGTGATCTCGAACCATCTGTGACCCCAACTTTGTCAAATCTTCCGGTTCAGCCTAATAGGCAAGAGAATAACAAGATATAACATACAAAATCTCAATCGGAGCCACCTTGATACTCGATTGACAATTGTTATTATTAGAGAATTCACGTAAAAGTATGTATTTTTCCTACAAACCTCCAAATCCCATTACACTAGCCTTATGCTTGTTTTCTAACCCCTGGATTAACCTTTCAGTCTAACCATCCACTTAAGGATGAAATACAATACTGAAATAAAATTGAGCGCCGAAAGATTCTTGTATGCCCTACCATAACCCCGATGTGTATCGAGCATTAAGATAAAAAAACTATCATTAATGGCACTTCAAACAAACAAACCACCTCTCGCCCAAACAACAAGCTCAACTGTGTAATGATATTGGAAAGTGACATTAGAAGAAAATGAGCAGACTTCGTTAGTCCATCAAAAATAATCCAGACGATATCATATTTTCTCCATGAAGTGGGCAGAGGAGTAACAAAATCCATCACAACATACCTCTAAGTTTCCGACTATCGACTTTAACCTGTTGGCAAATCTTACATCTCCTCACATAATCGTCCACATTAGCTTTCATCCCTAGCTACTAATACAATTGCTCCACATCATGATACATTTTGGTCCTTTCAAGATGAATGTTATATTTAAACCGATGAAATTCCTTCAATACCTCATCCCGAACCTCAACCACCAATGGAATCAAAATCTGCCTCTAAACCTCGAACTCTGATATGCAGACTCAACTTAATCCGGATTATTGTTGTCACAAACAAACTCCTTGAAATTCTTATACCTCACATCGACTTGTTGAAACTTTCGATAAAGTCACCACGATGACTTTTCAACGAACATACTCGTAAGTCAATCATTTCTTCCATTCTCAAACTACATTATCGCATACTTTTGATCATATGAACTAAACATTTTTTCAGAGTTAATATAGTGATTGGGCCATCTACATTAGAAAATCTTTCATAAATCTACAGTAATAGCCAACCAAACCCATAAATTTCATCTTAAACAACCAAAACTCACAAACAACTAAAATTTCTTTAGTTTAATTTCTAGTTTAGTCTCAATATAATGATTTCGACAATAAATTCCATTTCTTGATTAATGACTATCCTAGACCTATTCAGAGGCAACTCAAATGATGTTCTAGTGTAAGTAAACACTGTACAACCCGGATTATAAAAGAACTTCATCTTAAAGAAACAATCCAAATATGCATGATAAGACGCTAACCAATCTCGTGTCTCTAAAATCATAACAATA
Source organism: Stephania yunnanensis (assembly GCA_039657365.1). NCBI lineage: Eukaryota > Viridiplantae > Streptophyta > Magnoliopsida > Ranunculales > Menispermaceae > Stephania > Stephania yunnanensis. The sequence goes on from CM077582.1 coordinate 10,285,790, forward strand.
CATTTCTCAAATACAAAGTGAGGATACACCTTATCCCCAATTACTATATCGAGGATAATATAAATAGGTACTTGCAACAAAGTTAACCTTAACTCGATTATCGTAAAAGTAGGTATAAATGAAATCATTAATGCATAATCAATTAAAGCATGCATAGGTCAACCACAACTGAAATTGTACCTTTAATAAGATTTCTATTTGCCTCCAAATCTAGTTCAGTCACCAACCTGAACATGTTCCTTAATCTATTATTAAGGTTGTGACACACTAGAGGATGCTCCCAAAAAATGTGGACATGCACTTCTATAATGTCCTTTCTTTCCACATTTAAAACACCTAATTTCACTCGATTTCTGAGGACAATCTCGGCAGCCTGCTTCCTACACCCAAAACATATAACCATAGGTTTACTACCTATAGAAGATTTTTGACTAGTTACTAGTCTCTGACAAATAGCATGTCCCTGGGATCCTCGCCCCTTACCTCCACTTCTATACGACTGAAATGTACTACTCCGAGCCAAAAGTTGAAAATAATGTGATAGTGTTTATCCTGACCCTGTTTGTGCCAATTTCGAGGGTCTACTAGCTGTGCTTGAAAAAGGATTACGATGTACATATGATGATACAACAAGTGTCGTCGGTGTAAATGGTGGTTCTTTACTTTTTCCATTCTTTTGGAAACTCGAGTCAAACCTTGCTGGAAATCTTCTCTTACCCTCGAAATTTGAGCTTTATCTTGAATCCACGATGCTTTGATATCGTCGTGATTCGTGCTGAAAAGTTTGTGTAGTCACCTAAGCTTCTAGCGCTATCGAACACTTTATGCTTAGTCGTAGATATACTTTTCCAGTAACCCATACATATACTTGCGCATCTTCTCCTTCACCGTCATTCTCGACTCCCCAACAAACCTTAAAAGATAATTAAACTGAGCATTATACTAAGCTAATGACATGTCTCCCTGAACTAGATGATCAAACTCTAATTTCTTTTGCAAAATCAGACTTTCATCAAAGTGCCGCTCAATGAACTCCTTAAGAAAGTCAGCCCAAATCTCAAATACATGATGTCCATCATGTAAAAATCTCCACCAAATCTCAGCATCAGCCTACAAATAGTATGAAGATATCAAAGCTCTCAAGTGTTCTTCAGTATTCAACATATTATGAAGTTTCTCATTATTGAGAACTTAACAATTATCAAGTCCAATTCACCATAGAAGTACATAGGATCATAATTTTTAAACTCTCTCATCTATCTTTCCTCCCATGACATTCCACTAACACTAGTAAGATCAGCCCGAACTAGAACTGCAACAGCCGATTCAACTCTAGGACGAACTACAGATGTAGCCCGCTCTTATTGAGTGGCTGGAGTGATAGTAGGAATTTCCTGAGAACCACAAACCAAATGTGTCTGCCTTATCACCTGTGCTCGTAAAATACTCAACAACTCTGACATTTTCCTTACCAAGTTTAAAAACACATTTGAATCCACACGTTGTGGATCCCTATCGCCCTCGCCAGATCCTTAACATGGCTTTTGTTGTATTATGAGTGAACAACATAACTATATACATCAATATCTCGATAATATAAAATACATAACACATTTTATAAAGTTTTTAAACTTTTTAACCCCGTTCTGTTACCTTACTTCCCAACTAATCACTCATTAAACCTCGAAAAATAAGATTCCTTTAGAATTTTAAGTCGTAATACCAACATTTTTAGAACCCACCTAATTAGGGCATCTGATCGGCTAAGATTACCTCAATCCTTTGATAATCTAGTAGTCTTAACCTTTCCATTAATAAATAATTAAGATTAAGATCTTGTACTTATTAATTATAAAACTTTATTAACTACAAAGGATTCTAAAGTGAATCTTAAACCACAAAGTTCATTTAGATTAATTACATTGTCCACAAAATTTCGTAAAATTTTTTCGGCACCACCTCCTCTATTTCTAAGCCAACACCGAAAATTTCGACCTTCAAAAATCTTTAACAAAACTTGTTCAGCTTTGATGGAAATGTCGAAGGACTCACAATCTACCCCATAAAAATATATATTGCATCGACTAAATGATATATTCATTCTTGATTTAGGGTATTAAAATTCTTAAACTAGTATCGCCTTAACTCCAAAATTATCTCAATTCATCCCAAAATTGTTCCAGCTATTCCAAAGGATACCATATTTACAATCGAACCCAAAAACCTATTTATGTAATATATTATATTAAAAAACAATACAGAGAGAGAGAGAGAGAGAAACTATCAAGTTACAAATAATCTGACTTTTATTTTCTTTTATCGTCGCTCACCTGTCGATACCTAATTATAAAAAATTGATAATGTTAGATAAGTAAATCCCATGCTATCCAATACACCAATAATAATCAAATGTATTGCATTCCAAGAATTTAAATGAATAATAATATCGCAAGGAATCATAAATATATAAGTATGCAATCCATCATGTTTCTGTTGATCGACCATAATCAGAAAAAGTCTTTCTAGAAGTGGTGGGTAAATAGTAATAAAGATTTGTGAGTTTGAGAGGAAGTCCCTTGACAAGCCACGCCCTGGACTCTTCATGGAGTATGATCCTAGCCAGCATCACAAAAACAACCCATCTCAAACAAGTGCCTATAACGATCAGTGGCTCCAGTAGCAGGGCACCATGGTGTTCATCCAACAACATATAAAGCAAATGAACACAATAAATATGCAACGATAAACCGTGCATGCAATTTATTCGAGAAATACTCATACGATGTAAAGGTTACTATGAGATTTACTTAACCTTACAAACGGTCAACTTTGAGCTTAGTTTTTAGGTTCTCGAAGCGTCAGATCACCTTGAAAATGGTTCAAATAGCTTCTTTATATACCCACTTATATAATGGAACAAGCTTCAAATGAGACCATATCATGAAACCCAATGAAAATCACAGTCAAAGTATGCTTGAGAACGATTTCCAAAAATATTAATTGATATAAATATTTCAACTAGCTTTCAACTAGCCAACTTGTGGTAACTTTTTAACCTTTAAAACCTCAATATTTATCATGATGACCTAGAAGGAACTCGTAGTACTCATGTCATTCTTTTAATAAACTCCAAGAACACTCAAATCAAATTACCGAAGAAGAAGTTATGAATTTTCTCATATGGTCTATCAACTTGGAAAACTATTTATTTTGAACTAAATCCATAGCCCGTGAGTCAAATTAAATCCTCAAAACTCGACAATAGACACTATAAAACCATTTGATACCGACATATCAAAATAAGTCCACAGCCAATAGAGGCAAATTGAATTAAAACTAATAATCAATTCATACAGAAACTCAATATAAATCAATATCAACTTTAAAAACATCTCCAAAATAGTTATCAACTGAATCACATTAGTTCAATTCATCAAAACCCTAACCATCGTCTGTGGAATTTATCCCAAATTAATGCAAATTAACTCAAATGCCAATTAATAACAATTCTACCAATTTCTATCAAAACCCCATGAAAGAAATCAAAAAATTGCAAGAATTCAAATTGAATTATGAAAAAATGCCCGACATTGAGAATTTACCAAATTGCAAACCAAAAACCTCGTTTCCGCTGTGGAAATTTAACTCGAATTGACCATATTGCGATGCTCTACAGTGTTGAAAATGAAATCGAGCAAAAATCGAACATAAGGAGCTCCGTGAGTGAAGGCGTCCGTAAAGAGAGTTAGAGAACAATCGTTCTATTGAAATGAAATCAAATGAATCGTTTGATTTTTTGATATATTTATATATTAACCCTCAGCTGCTTGTTAGCAGTTTAATTTCTTTTTATTTATTAGTTCCCAAAATCTCGATTTTAATGTGTTTTGATTTACGATGCTCGTTTTTTATCTGGATTTTCACTAAATTAAACCAATTTCTCGACAAAACAATCTATTTTCATAAAACGTCCGTAACAGTGGTTTTGGTCACACCAAAACTCCAAAAATCTTAACTTTGTTCATGACATAGTAAAATCTTTCGGACTTATCCTCTTGTCATACTTAACGAAACATGCATCAATATAGACCCAATCTCAACCTCGACCTCAGTTAACCGACATGAAACTCGAAAACAATATCTTGCACCAACTTCATTCTCATTTCACACTACCTCTGATCTCGACTTCCATGCAAATCGAGGCAAAATCTCCATGTTGGCTCGTTAAGTCCATTTAAATGTATAAATTCAGGTTTTAAAACTTAAATACAATAATTTATCTTGAAATTAAAAATGAATGTTTACGTCAATATGTTAACTATCTCAGAAATCTCAACACGTATCACGAGATAAAACTCTACAAAACATCAAATTCATTCAGTTAACTTGAATTTTGCAAAATAAAATAATATATAGTACACAACACTAGGGACATATCACACAAAAGTAAAATTAATTAGAAATCTCAATTTCATCGATCTTTAACTCTCGACTCGCGGCCAAAACCATAATTAGTCTCTGTTAATCCTTGATTAATTGTAATTACCACTTTAAAAATTTTGGAATTTGACGTGGTGGGAGGCGCGACTGTGGGAGGCAAGACTGGTGGGAGGGGCGGCGATGGGGATGTGTGGCAGTGGGAGGGCGATTTGTAGGGGCGTGGTAGTGGAAGGCGTCGATTGGTAGGTAGTTGACTAGCGGGCTGGTAGGAGGCTAAGGCGAAGGTGGGAGGAGGTGACTATTTTAAGATGTTGAGAGAGATGAAAGAACGACGGGAAAGGAAACACTTGTTAGGGTTTTGACTTATATATATATATATATATATATATATATATATATATATATATATATATATATTAAAGGATTTACTAAAGTACCCTTGATTGATGAACCGTGGTTTTTTCAAATTGAAAACCGCCACCAAACTGCATTTTCACAGTTTTTAAGTTTTTCAAACCATCACCAAACCGCGAGTTTTAAAAATCAGACCAGACATGCGGTTTGGGTGATTTTATGGAGCCATCTACCCACCCCTAATATATAGGCATGTGATCTTTGTTTCTTGATTTTTCACAATTTTTAGGTATCATATTAAAAGCTTCTGCTAAATTGTTAAGACTTCTGTCGAATAATTTTTGAGTTAATACAAAAAGAAATTAGTGAAGAAAAAGGTTTTGGAAAAAGGTTGACTAATTCGTTGTTAAGTCCTACGTGGTGAGATTAGGGCTTAATGATGAAATTAAGGACAGGCGGTGCCCTAATTTGATAGTGATAATAATGTTCCATCTTGAAGGGGCTTATGAGAATTTGATGTATGTATTGAGTATTTGGTATACACATGTCAGATGTGGACTAGATAGAGAGTGAATTTGACAAGAAGTGTGTGTTACTGGAGATTATATATTTCCCTCCTATATATTGTACAAACACAGATTGTATTGTTAATGATTTTGAGAATAAAATTTTATCACACACTTTGTGTGTTCTTGATGAAGTCTTGACTTCAAAGCTCATGTTTTTTGAATTTAATTCACTGCTCAAAAACATGGAAACATATCCATTTATGACATCTCTCATGCACTTTCCTTTAGCACGTCTAATCAGACTCGTCGACACATGCATCATTTACAAAAAAAAAAAGGTGAGCAACTCTTTTATGTAAGTAGTTAAAATATATGTGTGCGGTTATGCATGCTGTTGAAATTGATCTCTTAAATTGTTCCACATTTCGACAGTCAACTCTTATTATTAATGCTAAGTGATCTCTTTTGAAACACAATTCAAAATTCATGACATGACCTAATTGAGATTAATTATCCTATCTATGCATGGTAAGAAATAAAAATTTAATTTACTAATTAATTAATGTTGACAACTTGCTCCTTTTATGATTTATATGAATTTTAAATACTTAAATCTAATTTAGAGAATGAATTAACTATGTTTGATTAGTATAATAATTTGAGATTTCGTCACATTATTTACCTTAATATGTTTGGTAACAAAATTAACAAATCATTAGATTTTAAAGAAAATAAATAATTGCTACAAAAAATAGATCAATCAAAAAATTCAAAATCGGTGCGAAAATGTGCACCCTACAATTTGATTTGAGCAAATCACAAGATGATGGCACCCTCAAAAAGGGTGTGGGCATCCAAAAAATTGTGTAAGTTTCTAAAATACCCCTGCGCACCCCAAGTGAGAATTCGAACTAATCGAAAAGAGAATAGGAGAATGCGGGAATGCGTGAGTGAGATGAGTGGGTATGATTGAGTTAAAACTCTTTTACATGCATTTGGGTCATTTCAAAAAATTAAGTTAATAGATGTTGCAGGTGGCGGACTGCGGTTCTGAAAACACTATTTTCCTGAAAAGCGAAGAGAAAACGAGAGCTCCCCGAGCTCCAAAGCGGCGCCATTAATGGCGGACCTGAAAGAGCGACTCCTCCCACCGCGTCCACTCTCCTCCGTAAACCTAACAACCTCCTCCCGCACCACCACCACAACAACCTCCTACGCCACCGCCACTCGCCCCCTCTTCCAAGCGCCCGACCTCCTGGGCCTCAAAAAGCGCGGCCAGGGCCTCCGCTCCTGGATCCGCGTCGACGCCTCGGGATCCTCACAGATCATGGAGGTCGACAAGTTCACCATGATGCGCCGCTGCGACCTCCCCGCGCGGGACCTCCGCCTCCTCGACCCACTATTCGTCTACCCTTCCACCATCCTCGGTCGCGAGAAGGCCATCGTCGTCAATTTGGAGCAGATTCGATGCATCATCACCGCCGACGAGGTGTTGCTGCTCAATTCCTTGGACAATTACGTGCTGCAGTATGTGGTGGAGCTGCAGCGGCGGCTTACGGGGCCGCCGCATGGCGTCGGGGAGATCTGGCAGGGCGATGGAGGTGATGTGATAAGGAGGAGAGGTGGGATTGGAGGGAGGGGGTTTGGAGGGGATGTGTTTGGGGGCAATTCGTCGTCGGCGGCGGATTATCTGCCGTTTGAGTTTAGGGCTTTGGAGGTGGCGCTGGAGGCTGCTTGTACTTATCTCGACACTCAGGTATGGTTAATTGGTTAGGGTTTGTTACTTTGTAGCTTTTCGATTTGGCGTAATTTTCGCAATTCAGCATGAAATGAATCTTTACAATGCTTGATGATTAGTGTAGAGAATTGCATATAGGGGAGCAAAGAACTTCAATGTATGGAATGGCTGAATTGATTATTACTGTTTACAGTTCTAATGATACCTGAATGAATGCTGCATTGAAAACAGGTTTCATCTTGCATCTTGCATTCTAAAGGGCTGAGATGTGTTTTAAGAGATTTAGGTTTTATGTGGGTGATGATGTAGTGCGGATTAGGGGGATTCTTCTTCTCTTAGTGTCGATAGAGGATGAAGTTAACAATTTTATTATAGAGTTCTTACAAGAATGTTAAGATTGTCATTTTCATTCTAGGATGCAATAAAACAAGCAGCAGTACAACAACATGGCCTCAGTCCCAAATTAATTGGGGTCGGCTACATGGATCAAACTTTTTCATTGTACTCGATTTAGTGCAATTGATTGTGAACTTTCCAAACCATTCAAATCTCTTCTAATTAATGCATCCCTAGTTATCTTCGTTCCACCCCTACCTCGTCGAATCAATAAAACAAGTATAGTTATAATTAATTTTGATATAAGTAATCGTCTTAATGCTTTGTACAGTTATGTAGTGTTTCAAAACATTGCCTGGGAAGTTAGGAATATGTTGCCTTATTTGCACCAAGTTGCCTCGCCACTTAAAATTCTTACCTGTTCAAAGAGGTTAGCTATTTGTACAATTAGGTATTTAGTAATTAATTCAACTTTGGGATTGCTGTTCGTATATGATTTGTATGCTTATTTAACCCTATTTTCTATGCTTTACTTTTTGAGCATTGTTTTTAAACTTTTATTTGTTGTCGGCCCTATAATCATGACCATGCGGATCTTTTTATTTCTAATTTTTAACTTTAGTTTCTTGCGTATTTTTAAATTTTAAGATACAAAGTAGAAGAATATGATCTCTAACATTTTTTATTGATACGAAATATGCATCTGAACATTGAGTATGTTCGTAGACAGCATTTGTGCTTTAAAATGAAACAAATGTTTACTTGGGATGGTATAATTTATTTATTTTTTCATTGTCTGGTCAATAACTTGAATTACTCTTTGTATTTGTATCCAAAGTTTTAAAGTTCAAACAAATTTAACTGAGCTCCTATGTCCTCAAAATTAAAAGTAAACAGGTCTGACCTTGAAACACATATCTACATTTGACACTCTCATATATAGACTAGAGGTATAAGATATTTAGGTCTATTTTGTATGTGATTGAAGGAATGAAACTAGTAACAAAGTAGGAATTTTGATTAACCATCAAAATCTTTAACGTGTTCGTAGTAATAATTCCAATTAGAAGTCAACGCAACTTATTCACACAAATTCAGAATTGTATATTCATAATTCAGTTGTTTTAATACCTTAGATCAAAACAAAGTAAGCGAGCTTTTTATATTTTTTTTTTATTTTTTGAGCTTTAAATGTTTCAAGAACAAAGCTTATTTTGATATATTGTGGTAACCTTTGTGATTATGCTCTAAAACTTTATACTTTATATTTGAATTTTTCTTGATTAGGTTTAGAACAAATTTCAATAATTTATATAAAAAGTACATTCTCTTAACTTCTCTAAGTTGTGAATTGTCATGAAGATCCTCCATTTCGAATTAATTTTGAATTATCAATGATTGTTGAACTTTCAATCATTGCATTATGAGCTCATCAATAATAGATTGAGATAATGTTGTACCATTTGGAAAAGTAGACGTTCTAAGGTATGCCATTTTATGTATTTAGGATGAATCGTACAAAAGGATGCACATAAGATGACATCATATCATATGTAGAATTCTAGTTGGATGGAAGAAATGGAGTGGAATAATTGTAATATATAACCAAAATATCTTTATTAAACTAGAAGGAAAATTCTACGAGACCATAATAACATCCTATGTGCTCATAATGACAGTTTTGAGCTCTTAGTTGTAAACCTCTCTTGGGCATCACATCTTAGATTCTCTTGGGCAGCCTTTCCTGCATAGAAATTTCATATGGATGCCCAAGTATTGCATAAAAAAATAGAATTTGTTCTCTGGTTGTTGACTCTTACGAAATTTAGCACTATCATTTGCTTGGAAGGAGGTTCCTTTTTGTTCATCGCCCCCTAGTTACTAGTTAGTATGTAATTTGTCAAAAGGACAACAAGATAGCCAATCACCTTTTTTGTTCAGTGCAGCGATTCTCAGCCAGGACTTGAGGATTTTAAATTATGTTCTGAGCATCTGGGACATTCTTTTCTCTAGAAGCAGTATCCAACTCTCTTTTTGATTTTAAAGATAGCTAGGAATCTAGCTTCACTAGCTATTCTATGGCATAGATGGACTTATTTAAAAAAAGAAAAAAAAAACTTTAATTTTACTGAAAGAAAGAAAGCTAATGTGGTGGAGAAATGGAGTTAGCAAAAAAGTGAGATTTATGCACAATGGAATAGAAGTGGTTAGAGAAAGTGTGGCGATAGTTGGGTGATCATGCAGATGATGGTTTATCAAATGCTTTGAAGTTCTTCTTGGGGGAACTCAATGAAGAGACTTTCATGTGGATGAGGGCTTTCACTTATCGTGGCTGTTCTTAGTGCTTTCCCAAGTCCCAACTTACTAGTTACTACTATATGTGTATCATCAAAAGACTTTTAAGCACGCGTATGTCGTGCAACATGTTAGAAAAATATTATAAGGGAGTTGTGGTGGCTCTCAATACCATCACTGCATGCACTTGGTTAAATGAGAAGTAGTGTCCGAGACTAATGGATTTGGAGGGCTTGCCATTGGAATGTACTACTTAAGAAATTAAGAAACAAGGTCCTCATAGCTAAGGATTGAGGTTTGGGAAAGAGAAGCTCTATGGTCAAATTTATTATAAGTTGACGTGGAAGCATTGCAAATGGGCAGTTCTCTAGAGTGCATTGTCTTGCCACCTTGAAAACTTGATGGAAACCATCAGCTCTACCCTAAGGATCATCAAGCCCCATATCTGATTTAAAAGTTATGATGGAAATTGTTCCTTACTGTAGGAGCATGCTTGGAGTAGCCCTTTTTCCTTTCGTCAACTAACGCACTCCTTCTACTACATGTCAACCCTTAAATATCAGTCCAACTTTCTCAATCATAATTGATAAACATCCTCATAAGCTGAAATGCCCACTGCCCTAAGCCATTAACATTAAAATAATGAGACGAAATGTTCAAACTCCTAGGTAGAATAGGTAAACTAAGACTTTCGCCTACCAAACTATTTGGAAGTTAGACCCTAATGACAGGTTTTGCAGCTTTATCTGTAAATCTCTCTTCAGGCATCTCATTATGGAATTACTTGATTTTCCTTTCCATATGGAGAAGTGATTGCAAGGTGATGCCTAGCATGTTGAGGCAAAACCAACTAGGAAAAACTGAAGGGGTAAATTATAATTAAGTTTGGTGCTATGATACCTACCAAACAATAAAATCTTCACATAGTTAATGTTACATAAGGACATAAAGGCTTGTTAGTATCCTTGAAATATATATATTGAATGCGGATGATAGTGACTAATAAAAATTATTGTTAATTAAGGATGTAAATAAATGAATAAATAATAATTCAAGGGCTTTAAATGAATATTTTTGGGCTTGTTAGTATCCTTGAATTATATATTGAATGTAGATAATTGTGACTAATATGCATCGCCTCGCCCAAGCCAGGGAAATCGCATTGGCATGTTGCAATCCTTGATTTAGTGACTTCATGTGGATTGCCCCGCATTGCACAAATTAGAAGTTTTCCTTGGTTTGGCTCTTAAAAATGAGATTTTCTTTTATTATTTTGTTCCTAGTTTGTATGTAGTGTGTCAAAAGGACAATGAGATTGCCAAACACCTTTGTGTTAAATGCAGCTTTTCTTTTTCGAATTGGGTGCTTCAAGACTTAAGCATTAGAAATATTGGGGGTGAGTGACTAGGACATCCTCTGTATCCATGTCAGTCTAACTTAGCCTAATTCCCCTAATTAGGCACCTAATCAATTTAATTAACTTTGACTTTAAAATACTTTTTATTTCAATCCTTAATAATACTCCAAAACTAAATTTATATCCTCAATTAAACTCAATTTTTGATTTGTTTAATTGGAGCAAATTAGGAAATCATACAAATAATTCTCCATATTTTATAAAATTTTAGCAGCAGACCTCCCCTAAAAATGGTCTGCAGGAAAAATTCACCTAATAGATAGCATAATGGGGGAGAAGCCTAGAAGGACTCATAAATCCTCGGAGTTCACAATATATATCAAATTCAAAATCATTTAAACTAACTTAGAATCTCCGATACCTCAATTATAACCTTACAATCCCAAATTAGATCAAAATTGAAACATAAACCTCTCAACTTATTAAAAACTAACTTATGATACTCTCATAACTTTTCGAGAGTATTTCACGTCCTACACTCACCCCAAAGCCCAAAACAATGTAAATAAAGTATTTACAACAAAAATATTAAACTGTAAATTTGAAAGTTATCACCAAATGTCTTCGAGTCATGTCCGTTCTTCTTTGTCTTCATAGAGAACCTGACATCATCAAAAACAACTCAAAGATGTCAGGTAAATGAACTCCTACACTGCTATGTATTCCTGCAAATGTTAGTCCGAATACATGGAGACATGTAATTGCATTTCCAAATAACAACAAATTTATATAACAACGTGAATCCCTCATTTCCAGTTCGAAGCTCAGTAATAGGTTGGCCACCCCAAAAGTGAACCTAAAATTGTACTACAAGTTCAAATGCATGCTCGTTGGAAAACTTGCGTGCCTTGGGTTTTCCGTGTTCTAGTTTATCTGGTTAGGAAGCCTAGCTCCAAGTCCCGCTCGTGAGCCGTAACACTAACAAGACATCATCCCGAATGACATGAATGCATGACCAAGAATGATGCGAAATGCAATGCATACTAAACACAAATGCAAAGATAAATTCCATAAGTAGCAAAGATTACTGTAGGGTTTACTTACAACCATCGGATGACCTTGAAAGTGGCTCCAATAGCTTCCCTACATACCCAATTATTAAAAGGGTCAATCTTCAAGTGAAACCAAATAATGAAACCCCATGAAAACAACGGCTAAGGTATGCTCGATAATTGTTTCCAAAAATAATTATTTATAACAACTATAATTAGCTTTCAACTAGCTAACTTGGGGTAACTTTTTAACCTTGAAAAATCACTATTTCTCATATTGACCAAAAAGGAACTTCTCGAACTCCTTTCACACTTTCCATAGAATGGAAGAACACTCAAATCAAATTGCAAATTGAGATGTTATGAATTTTCCAATACAGCCTGCTGATTAGGCAAACTTTATTAATTTAGAACTAACAAAACTTCTCCAAATCAATAGTTTTGCAATTATATCATCAAAAGTTGACACCCAACACCAGAAAATTATTCAATACCACATTCAAAATATTTCCACAACCAGTGGAGTCAATTCGGACAAAAACCAATATTCTAATTTGTCCAGAATCCTAATGTAAATCAACTTTACAAAACATCATCAAAACAGTTATCAACTGAATTGCATCAATTCACTTCACCAAAACCCTAATCCACGTCGGTGGGATTTATTCCCAATTGGCTCGAATCAACCCAATACATCAATTCTCAACAATCCCTACCAATTCTTATCAAAACCCCGCGAAGGAAATCGAAAAATCGCGAAAATTCAAATCGAATAGAGGAAAAATGCCCAGAATTGAGAATTTACCAAATTTCGAGTCGAATATCTCGTCTCGTCGTGGAAACTTGGTGCGAACTAACTGTCTCGCGACGCTTTAGTGTTTTGTGGAAAGAAACGGGGCGAAAATTGGACGTCGAGAGATCAAGAAGTGAAAACCCGAGTTGAGAGGGTTAGGGATAGAACTATTGAAATCAAATGAAATGTTTGATGTCGATTTGATAAATATATTTATATATAAACCCTTAGTTGATTGTCAGCAGTTTAATTTTTTTTTATTTATTAATTTTTGAAATCCTTATTTTGACGTGTTTTGATTTTTAGTGCTCGTTTTGGATCCAATTTTTTTATCAAATTGAGCCAAACTCTTGACAAAATAGTTCAACTCCATAACACGTTCATAACACTGGCCAAAACCCTAAAAATCTTAACTTTGTCTACGACACACCAAACAATTATGGATCAATTTTCTTGCCATACTTAGTCAAACTTGCACCAATTTGGACCAAATCTCAACCTCGACCACCTCCAACCAACACCCAACTTAAGGAAAAGTCTTGTATCAACTTTGTTGTCATTTTTCATTACCACAAATTCCGAGTTGCACGCAAATCGAGACAAAACCCTTACATAATACTTAACACTTTATCACTGTTTTTCGAGCAACCAATAATTTTTATTGCATTTGTGCCCTTCAGACACACTTAGAACCCCGAGTATGACAGATTGAGGATACACCTCAACACATAAACTTCGTGACGAAATAACGTATATTACATCCACTAGGCATGCAACATGAAAAAATAATATTTTAACTTACGATCTCTTGTTCATAATGAGTGGGTCCCACCTTGATACTTAAATCCCAATTTAAATATGAAAATACTTAATTAGCCTCCTAATCAAGTTTATGAAATTATAGGATGTCACAATCCAAATCACTTTTAGATTTTTAGGTCGCTCGGAGTTTGGATGCGCTAGCTGTTTTGTAGCACAGTTGAACAGAAGGAAACTTTGCCATTTTGGCTGACATCTAGCAGCAAACAAGGCACTGATTTCTCCTTGGATGACTTATCTGAAAAGTGACGTGCTACTCTATGAATCTTGACTGATTTAATTGTGATGTTCTTTGTATCTCTCTGAGCTCATAGTTGTGCAGCTAAATTGATACGCGCTTTCATATGGGTAATATCTTTATACCAAGCAACCTAAATATCAATCTTTTGAAAATCTTTTAACCCCTTCATTTTTGTTCAAAAAAATATATTTCTTCGGACTCACTAGCTGCAAGAGGTCACCTTGGCAATTTTGCCGTAATGACCTAGGTGATCTATGTTGCTCAAGTCTTGAAAATTGAAAGTAATCAGAAAGCTCCAAGCCTGAAATGTCTAAAATGCACTTCTAAGAGATAGTAGTAGTTTCGAAGATGAGCGTAGTTCAGATTGACCTCTATGCTCCTATGACGACTAGGAGCTTTGTAAATGAAGGAAGATCATGGAAAGGTTCAGGAAGAGGGATAGATAAGGTGTTGTCACATGATTATTTCTAGTTAGGCATCAAGGGTCATAATTATGCTTTGGGCATGCTTTTGGAATATTGTCCTGTTGATGTTATCTGACGTTGATGCTTTAGTTATTTGTCTTTATCATTAAATGAATAAAGTGTCTATATCGATGATTCTATAATTGGATAATTGACCAATGCATCATTGCAAAATTTTGGTGTTCTAGGCTGCAGAATTAGAGGTTGAAGCATACCCATTATTGGATGAGTTGACTTCTAAGATTAGTACCTTGAACTTGGAGCGGGTGCGCCGGTTGAAGAGCAGACTTGTTGCTTTAACTCGAAGGGTTCAAAAGGTATCGTCTGTAATATTTGCTTAGTTTGCTTTTGCCATTTTCAGGAAATGCTGACAGCTTATACTCCTTTTTTATGTAGGTTAGGGATGAGATAGAGCAGCTAATGGATGATGATGGGGACATGGCTGAAATGTATCTTACTGAAAAGAAGAGACGGATGGAGTCTGCTCTTTATGGGGATCAATCTTTGCTTGGATTTGGTTCAACTGGGGCTGGATTGTCTGCTTCTGCACCAGTGTCTCCAGTTTCTTCACCTCCAGATAGCCGGAGGCTAGAGAGGACGTTCAGTGTTGCAAGGAGTAGGCATGAGAGCATGAGGAGTTCAGATAGTGCTAATGAGCACATAGATGAGCTAGAGATGCTGTTGGAAGCGTATTTCGTGGTCATTGATAGTACCCTCAACAAGTTGACATCGGTATGTCTATTCTTAGTGAATCTAGATCGTTTGATTCACTTCTACCTTGAATACAAGTAGAAGTAATTTAATTACACACTTATTTCTCCTTTTCCTCCATTTCAGCTGAAGGAGTACATTGATGATACAGAAGACTTCATCAACATTCAGCTGGTTAGTGTCCTTGCATTTTTGCTCTTCCTAGATAGCAATCTTAGCATATTCATTTGTACATCTAATAAATAAGTAGAGTTTGAAAAACCACCCATTGGTTATGTTCACGACAACAACTCCCTTGTTTGATTATTGGTTGCAAATGCATGTGACCAGTGCTGTACCCTTAAGCTCTGAACGAGTCCTTAGCACTCACTTGAGTCTTGAGCTGGAGGTCATCTGCGAAATCGCCTATGTTTAGGGAAAAGTAGGGGACGGACCCTTAAAACTACATCTGTTGTAGAAATTTAGATCTCATCTCATGAAAGAATCCATCAAAATAGATGACCTGAAGCTTCGAACTAGTCCTCTTTCATGTGCAGCTTTGATTTTATTGGTTGAATTACCTCAGAATTTGGAACTATAATTTTTGGAAGACGATAACATTTTAGGAGACTTATATTTGCTACACAATGTTGTAGATTTGATTGGGATGTATGTCGCAAGAATTCTAAGGTAATCTACATCATTGTATATCAAATGTATGTATCAAAAGAATGTCAAAAAATAATTTTCCATAAATTTTTTTTTAATGGAAGGGTGTCTGAATCTTTGAAAACTGCTTATTCAGAAGTTTTTTGTTTACTTTGTTTGACAGGATAATGTTCGAAACCAGCTCATTCAGTTCGAGCTGCTGCTAACTACTGCAACCTTTGTCGTTGCAATTTTCGGAGTGGTGGCGGGTGTATTTGGGATGAACTTCACCGTTCCGATATTGAGTCAACCTAATGCATTCTATTGGGTTCTTATAATCACCGGAGCTTGCGGGATTGTCATATTTTGTTCATTTTTGTGGTTCTTCAGACATAGAAGGCTGATGCCTTTGTAAGCAATAACCAAAGGTAAAGCATTGTTAGAACAGTGGCGCAATATTGGCAATTTTACTTTGTACATATGTATCAATAATTTGTTTTTCCCAAAATAGCAGGCAAATGAAATGGTTATAATTGCTTGTTCAGATTTGGTTTTTCGTTTATCTTGATAAAAATTCAAAAAGGCCAAGTATGAGACTGATCTTGTTGATAAACTCGAGGACAACTGATCTATTTATGCGTAACTCGAGGAATGAGGTAAGGATGATCAACTGTACTTATAAGTTCATGAATCTCAGAGGATCATTAGTGATCACTTGCTTGCTGATAAATATCTGATCATCCTAAAATTTATAGCATTACGAGCTGAAATATTGCTGAATTGCAATAGCTCACACCTAACAAGTGGTTCATGATTTAGTGCTCCATGTGCATAACAAGGTTGTCAGTGTGTGCCACATAGGCGAGTGGTTAGCTAAGTGTGTTCACTAACTAGAAACTACAGCGTGTGCCACATAGGTGAGTGGTTGGCTAAGTGTTCGCCAACTAAGTCTAGCCAATGTGTGCCATTCTTAACTTTTTGTAAGTTGGTACGCTCAAGTCCAAATTTATGAGAGACTCTGAGTGCGGGTTTATGATTTCAAGTAGAGGCTTCACCAAAATGCGCCAAAGCAAGTTGGTGTCTCACACCTAACTTATAACCCATTCTACTATATTTTACTTGGAAAATATTAGTGTAACTTTGATTGGGCATTACTATATTCTACTTGGAAAATGTTAGTGTAACTTTGATTGGGCATAACTCATTTTACTATATTCTACTTGAAAATGCTAGTGTAACTTTGATTGGGCACACCGGTTAAGTACACACTTGTGCATGTCCCTTCATTTTCGTCCATCTACGTGCATCCCAATCCGCATCAAAGGGACAACAAAAGTACATGCCCAACCCGCATATCCTAAAAGGGAGTTACACTGGCATTCTCCATTTCATTTTATTAATGTGGATTGCCAAAACAAGTTGGTGTCTCACACCTATAGTTGGGGCATCCTACAATGGCTGAACTCAAAACAGGTACCATAGAGTGTCACTTCGCTAATCCAATATAAGTCATTGTGCACTATTCGTACAGAGTTAGCTTTGTTCAGAGTTAATTTCATGACCTAAGTCCACTACACCCTACCTTATTAGCATTGCTTGAACAAATATATTCACAAACTTGAAAAGAAGTCAGAATACTAGATAGTTAAACCAGCAAAGTGTATTAAGGTTGTTGCCTTTTTCTTTTGATGCAAGGTTGTTGCCATTTCATTACAAAGCCAGATATTGATTTCACACAGCAGTTCATTTACAATATGGATACCACAAAATGATAGCAGCACTTTGCATCCAAGAATTGACATGACAAAAGCACTGAAGAACAAAGAAATTAAACTCAAATTTGAGACCAGGAGAATAGCAACTTTATGATAAAAAGGGAGTTTACTACGACAATAATGTTGATTATTTTGTCTGAGGAACAGAAGGTAATGCAGCGCGACTGGTCGGAGCCATTACTAAGGGGCAATTAAAGAGTATAATGGAGATTCACATAGATGATATTCATACAAATTCAATTAAGATATTATGCAAGACCTGCCTTCAACCTTCATGATCATATATATGCAGATGATTGTCAACAAATTAGACAAAACAAAGCATTCAATAAACAATGATGGTTTTATTAGGAATTCTGCTTTGTTACCAATTCATTTTGCAGCCTCTAGAAAACTTGAAAAAAAAAAAAAAAAAGCAGTTGAAGAACCATAATGATTGAAGGTCATTTAACTCATTCCATCGTAGCTCTAATAGCGAGTTTTGTTTCCAATAAAACAATGAACTAGCAAAAGAGTATAATTTCTAAATATAGCATAAAAAGTCAGCCATGTTAAGGAAATAATTCGAGTGAAAAATAACATGTAACCAATCAGATCTCCCTTTCTTCTCACAAATTTAAGCTATCAAAAAGCCCTGTGCATAGAAAGACATTAGAAATGGTGTTTGATATTATAAATTACTTGCACTTAATTTCTATATAGAAATTCAAGGTATGAGACATTCTTGACAAATATCATAGATTCTTCACAAGAATTATTAAACAATAAAAATCATACAGAAGAGTTTGTCAGAGTAAATTGCTTCAATATTGATTTCATTTGATTCACAACAAGAGATGTTACAGCAATTAGGAGTCATGTTCACCAATCATCTACATGAGATGGACTTGAATTAAAAAAAGGCTGTGTATAGAAGTAGAGGAAAGACTATGCAATAATATACAGAATAATAATTTAATCAAACTGATTTTACAAAGCAAGCAATAATTAGCAAGAGAAATGAAAAGAAAAACTGGACACTGCAAATGCCAAGTACACTCATATTATTTGTCGCCATTTGTAGCAGAAGTATGTACTGGGGAAGAATCAAAGTTATCCCGCCTCTCATTAGATTCAAGCAACATTAACACAACCTCTCGCATTGTTGGCCGTTCGAAAGGGGACATACGAGTGCAGATTAAAGCAATTTTTAGGACATTAATCATGTGATCAACTATAGTTTGATCATCCAAGTTTAATCTAGCATCAAGTATGCCAATTGTTAAAGAATTGTTCTGACTCTGAATATAATTTCTCACCCATGTAACAAGGTCACCGCCTTGGTCTATCGGTTGAACTGGTGTTCTTCCTGTCAGCAGCTCTAACAAGACAACCCCGTAGCTATATATGTCACACTTTTCCGTAACTTTCATGGTGTATGCATATTCTGAGAAAAGAAAAACAAGATATATGGATCAGCATTAAGCCCCAAACCAAAGCAATAAAAGAACAGTCTTAGCTATAAAAGTTTTCTTCCAACAAGAGACAAGATGTTATTTCTTATGTTCATCAAAATAAGAAACACTAAACATATTTCATTCAGAATAAGCAAGCCATGAGCTTATATAGACATAGCCAATCTGGCAAGAAACTTAATTATGGAAGAAAATGTTTATGCTAACATTACCTTCAATTACCACATATTCATGTTTCAACAGGAGAGTAAACGAAAAAAGGGTTCTTGAACTACAGTCTCAATGTGCTAGATTCAATATATGGAAAGCATAACTGTTTTTAACAGTTAGTAAAAAAATAAAATGCAGGATCAGAAACAATTTACTTTTGATTTCCATGATTACGTTGTACCAAACTTGTCCAACTCATCATTGGACTATTAATAGTTATGACTTACGAATGCTTCAACAGTCTCTAACACACAGCTTAGCACATAAAGAAGAAAATAATAGATTTTATTACAAAAAAGGATTCCATTGCTGAAAAAGAACATTGGTAATAAACCTATCTCCTTACAAAGGGACGATGAATCAACAAGAAAGGGGCTATGATTGTCATCACTTTGCATATAACAAAGAAAAACATCACGTCCAGAACAATGATTGACATCAAAGGAAGTTCACTCAAGTTTGAGCCTACAATTTACCAGGATAGGATCTAAAGATCCCAAGCCTTTGACTTCAATCAGCAAAAATAAAATAAAATAAAATAAATAAAAAAAAAATAAAAAAAAAATAAAAAATCACTATTCGTATTGAAGTATTCTTCATGCGTATGATTAGACCAGAATCCAAGATAATTTTAATATTGCAACTAATCTAAGACAAAATCATGTAGCACTAACAAAAATTGTTAACAAGAAATGCTTCAAACTAGTTTTGGGATGAATATAACAAATGCAACTGAGAAAACCACGAGTACAAAAGAAATTTTGAACATGAAGACATACCTGGAGCAATATATCCATATGATCCTGCAACAGCAGACATTGATTTCGACTGCGGCATGTCAACCACCTTTGCCAACCCAAAGTCTCCAACACGAGCTTCAAAGTACTCATCAAGCAAGATGTTGTTGGATTTTATATCTCTGTGAATTATCCGAGGCTTGCAATCATGATGTAAATAAGCAAGTCCCTGAGCAGCCCCAAGCGCAATTACAAAAGCGTGTCTGCCAATCGAGGTTAAAAGATGACCCATGCAGCAATTCTCCCAAGCTACCTCTTGACATGTACTCATAAAGAAGAAGATTGGAGCCCTGGTGATAGCAGAAACCAAACAGCCTAACAATATTCCGATGTCTAACCTTTCCGAGAGTTGTGATTTCAGCACGGAAACTTTTATCAATGCTGTTTCCCTCTCTATTGGAAGCAAACTTCTTCACAGCAATAGTCTGCCCGGACTGCATCACTGCTTTGTACACCGTTCCACAAGCACCCCTGCCGATGACAAAACTCTCATCAAAGTTATTTGTGACCACGACAAGATCTTGGAACGTGAATCCGTCTTTAGGGAAGAAGTAAATGTCTGATTCAGAATGAGATAACTCTTTATCTTGCAAAGGGGTGACGATTTCAACGGGGCGTCTCAAGAAATATATAATAACTACAATTAAAATAAGAGAAACTCCGCCAACAGAAGCTGCAACAATGGCAACAATTTTGCCCAGAGAAGAACCCGCCACATCAATAGTTGGTGGAACAGAATTGGATGATGGAGAACCACCACATGCAGGAAGAGGTTCACCACATAGCTCTTTGTTACCAATGAAATTGCTGATGTTCATACTTTTGAACAATGGTATAGAAGGGACTGCCCCTTCCAAGTCATTGTGTGAGACATTGAAGACCAGTAGACTTGACAAATTTCCAAATGAATCTGGAATTTTGCCAGTCAAATGGTTATTATTTAGCAGAAGATTTTCCAGCAAACCAAGATTTCCAAGCTCAGAAGGTATTCTCCCAGAGAGATTGTTATAACTTAGATTCATTGCGATTTGTAAGCTTGAAAGTTGACCTAGTTGTGGTGGTATATTGCCAGAAAACCTGTTCCCACCCATTTGCAATTCCGTCAAGCGGGAGAGGTTTCCCCACGCTGCCGGTATCTTTCCTGAAAGCTTATTTTCTGAAAGTTTGAGAAGCTCCAATTGTGAAAGTGCTCCAAGCTCATCTGGCAATGCACCAACGAAGTTGTTTCGGCTGAGATCAAGCCGTTGTAGCATCTTGCAATTCACAATTTCTGGTGGGATTTGTCCCGTAAGATGGTTAGATGATACATTAAATGAAACCAGCTGTGACAAATTACCAATCTCTTTAGGCAATTCGTATGCGAAGTAATTGTTTGAGAGGAGAAGCCTTTGTACCATTTTGCAATTTCCAATCTCTGGAGGGATTGGACCACTGAATCTATTCTGGTTCAGTTCGATCGTAGACAGGTTTACCAGTTTGCAAAGGCTGGAAGGAAGACTACCCGTGATGCTGTTTTCAGCTAGACGAAGCTGTGTCAGGGATTGGCAGTTTGTTACTCCAAAAGGGATGTTTCCAGTTAGATTGTTCGACCCAAGGTTAAGCAATAGCAGGTTAGAATTTTGACAAAGATGACGGGGTATTCGGCCATAAAGATTGTTTTCTGAAAGATCAAGTACCCAAAGTCGGCTGTAAACACCCAGACCTTGAGGAATGCTTCCACTCAACGAGTTGTTGAAGAGCTGCACCATGATCAATTCAGCCATATACTGGAAACAACTTGGAATAGACCCCGTAAGGTAGTTAATCGACAAATCAAGCTTAGTCAAGTTCTTTAGGCTGCAGAATTCATCTGGGATAACACCGATAAGCTGGTTCTCAAAAAGGTAGATGAGGCTTAGATTCGTTATCTTACAGAGCTCTATTGGTATTTCTCCGGTCAACGCATTCTCCGATAAATCAATTTCGTTCAGAAGAGAAAGATTACCGAGCTCTACTGGTATGGTTCCATTCAAACTATTCCGATACAGATACAAGAACTTCAACATGTTTAGGTTCCCAAGCTCCATAGGAATCTCACCTACAAAATTGTTCTGGTATAGAGCAAGAGTCCGAAGATTTGTACAATTGCCAATCTCTTTAGGAATGGCATCCGAAAACCCATTACCCCAGAGAATCAGCTCTCTCATATTTTTAAGCATCCCAAGCGTTTTCGGTACTTCGCCTCCTATCTGGTTTTGAGCAAGACCCAATACTTCCAGGCTCCTGCATTCCCCTATCTCTTCAGGTAAGCCTCCAGAAATCGCATTCTGTCCTGCCCGAAAAATCTCCAAGCTCTTAAGCTTTCCAATCGAACGAGGCACATGTCCTGTGATGTTGTTACTGTATGCAACTAAAAGGACCAGAGATGAAAGATTTCCAAGCGCTTCAGGAAGACTCCCAGATATTAGATTACTGCACAGATTAAGGTCAGTCAGACAAGACAAACGACATACTTCAACGGGGATTTCACCTTCAAATTGATTATCATTCAGATAAAGAACCTCCAACGACGAACAGTTCCCGATTTCCTTCGGTATGTCACCGAACAGCGCATTGTTAGAAACATCAAGAACAGTCAAATGTACTAAATTCCCAATACTCGGCGACAAAGTGCCGGATAGATTCATATAACTCAAACTAAGAGACCAGACGACCGGATCGTAGTCGAGTGTGCAATTCACTCCCTCCCATCCACAAGGAGTCTGATCATTAGCATTCCAATTAACTAAATAGTTAGACTGATCATGTAATGCACTCTTCAGTTCAAGTAGATACTGGCCTTCCTCATTAACCCCTTCACAACAACACAACAGCAAAGCAGCTACTGATACAATCACAGCAAATCTAGAAACTGAACACATGGTTTGGTCCCTTCAAAAATTAACAAACTGAATCTCAAATCAAACACATACCCACAAAATTTGACAAACTTCTCATCATCTCAGTCACCAAAACAAGCAACATTTCCATATTAAAACCCATTAAATCCCCAAAACAGAACAAAATCCAAACTTCACCCAAAATTGTCCATTTTTCCCTCCACAAAAAAGGGTGTTTTCAGGAACCAAAATCAACCAAAATGCACCAGAAATCAATCCAAAACACCCAAAAAAGAGAACCCAAAACTCAAACCACAGAACAGAACAGCAAATGAGTACTAACCAGCCATACCTCCTCGAATCGAAAATCCAACGAGTGTCCACAATTTCCCCACCGATTTCCAACCTCAATCAACGAAACAAGAACACCCAAATCTCCTCTCCTTCTCACCCAGATCAAAAACCATTGAATTTGACAATCTGTGACGCCCAAATCCTTGTTTATATACAATCCCGAGTTCCAATGCTCTGACAAACTTCAATAGCAATCAAACCCACCTTTTGATTCCCCTTTAAACCCCCTTAAAGGCACTTTTACACCATTTTTCGATCGATCGATCTCGAAATCGAAGAACAGAGACAAAGAAGGCCAAGTCGGCCTCTGTAGCTTTGTAGCTATTTTAATGGCCGACAAGGCATGCTCTCCATTACTTCTCTCTCTTCACAAGTAGTTTTCAATTCCTAACTGGAGTCAGGCACGGTGCTCCCGGGTGCGGTTTGGGTATCTGGAGAGTGCTTTGGTTGAGGACGCGTGGGGAAATAGATGGGCCCACATATTGCGGTGCTGGCGTGGAACGGATAGGAGAGGAGTATTGGTTGAATAGGGAGGGGGGTTTGGACACGTGTTGGGTTTGGGGGGCTTTTTGAGGAGGTCCAATGTGATGTGATGGTTACATGTGACGTGACGTCATTATTGTATAACCTACCGTGATGTCATTATAAGATTTAATAAGATGGACGACTTGGTGCTAATATAGTTTATAGAATTTGAGGACAACTAATGTATAGTAAATTGAGATGATATATAAGAGCACAGTTATTGGATTATTGATTGTATCTGTTAAGTTTTGAAAATTAGTGGAAACTAACTACCAATTCAAACACACATAACATTAAATTACCAAAAATAATCCCAGTACAAAAAAAAAAAAAAAAAAATCACATTTTTAAGATATTAGGTCGTAACAGAGAAGACTTAGGAGATTAGTCTACTTTATAGATTTTGTAAATTTATTGTAATTAACATTGGATTAGGATTAGATACCAATAGCAAATTTATTTGATATTTTCTAAATGATTTTGGCAAACCCCATTACATATAGGGGCGAGACCTTACTTTTTGTTGAATGCACCTCATTACTCACCCATAACCGACTTTTAGCATCTTTTATTTTTTAAAAACCTTAAATAAATCATCCCTTCAAAAACACATACCTTCATATTCCTCACTATCCCAACCTCCTAATTAAGCCCTTATTTCGCCCGTTTTCTCACCCTTAAAACACCTACAACAAGTTCATTGATTCCCATTTTAGTCCATTTCAAGCTTGGAGGCATGCTGATCTAAGTGATTTTGTAGTTATTGTGTCGCTCATGTTGTTCAATACTACAAAACTAAGACCTAGTCTCAGACCTATGCGATCGAGACTACCGCAAGACTCAGACATATAGAAAGAGTGGGTCTCTATCGCCTAGGTCTATGACTAGTACTATCAGTCTCGGAATTATGCGACAAAGACCCTCTCATTAGTTCTCGATCATGTGGTACCAAACAACATGGGCGATCTGGATCACTTGCTTTTCTAGAATTTGTCGACATTTTACGCAAACAAATTCCAATTTTCAAGTTATAAAATCAATGCCCTAAACACCACCAACAACACACAACAGTCGAATGAGAAAAACCCACCAAAAGCACTTAAAAAATCATGAATCGAATGCAAAAATAGAGTGATAACACACTTATTGAGTGAACAAACATAGTGTGGTGTAGGAGAGGCGAGAGTGAGAGTGGAGTAATTTTTTTTTTCAAACTAAGGTACATCCAGAGAGAGCAATTGAGTCATTTCGTGTAGGGACCAATTTTTTTTTAAAAAAAAAAGTGGGTTCGGTTAGCCGCTCCCCTACATATATTACTTCCAATTTGTTTTTAAAAAGTTTAACATTTTTTTTTATTTTAAAGAGTTTTTAATTTGTTAGCTAATAATATGGTAAGAAAGCTTGCAAAGACATTTATTAAGCACGTCATATATACCTATTGGAGTTTTAATGAGTATTAGAACAACGCCTTAATCAAAATCGGGTTCCCTATAATTTAAGGTTGGACCGGGTTGGGCTAATAAGGGTTTATTACTGCAGATATCCAGACTCATAAACAAGTCTGTACCAACTAGAATTGCCACCACCAATCCATTGAAGATCATCCATTCCTTAATTATTAATAAGGATATAACACTATCTTCAATTATTATTTATAATTTTTTCGAGTCGGGGCAATGCATTCGGTCACAATTAGAAGATGGACCAAAAAGTTAAAAAATAAAAAAAAAGAGATGGCCAAATTAATTAAAAATAAAATAAAATAACAAATTATAATAAACCAACCAGAAATTAGATGTGGGAAAATTTAGAAACTTTCACATGACTAAGCAACATATAAATATATATATATATACAACTTATTAATTAGGTCATACGAGTTAATGTGCCGTACCAATTGGTAAGGGTTAGGAGATTTCAATAATAAATGAATCATCTATTGAAAAAAAAATTATTTTTTTTCCTAATCCCATGTCAAAAAAATAATAATAAATGAATGATCAACCAATTGACTGTACTGACTACTAAATACTCGAAGTCAATAATGATTGATATGCATTTCTACTAAATACTCGAAGTCAATACCCCTTTAATTGATGGTAAAGCCAATTAAGCTATTTATTCAAATACTGCCTCTCCTACATTTTTTTATTGATTAAATAATAATTAAAATGATAATTTGCCAAAATATTTCTTGCGATCGAGATGGACGATGCATGGACTTAGACTCGATTCATGTTGGAGGAGTTGTAAAAGATGGATAATTTTGATATAAGAATGAAAAAAATTAAACTTAAACAATTATTGCATCTCAAAAGCCCACAAAATTAAAGAGTTTTTTAATGCGAAAAATACTTTTGCTTTCTTTTCCTCTCACTACTTATCTCTGTCTATGGATATTTAGCAACAGTTCTAAAAGTTCACGTAATTGAGAATCTCTGAATCTATGTTTATTTTCAACTCATCGAGAAGCATTTTATCGCTTGTTATGCCCTTCCTCATTTTTAAGTGCCTATGTAACGACTCATCTACTTAATCTAGGTGATTAGCCTAAATCCGAATAACCAACGACCTTAAACCTTGACTGGCCAACGATGAGGAAGCTTGATATATTAGGTTTAATAGGTATATTGTTTGACTAGTGTACATGCACCAATACTGTGTATGTGTGTTTGATTGATGTGTGGAGTGTGTATTGAATTGATGTAAATAAAGTCATTAAGTTTGAAAAACTATTATTTAAACTATTGGATGGTTCTCGTATCACGTACGTGCATGTTACCTAGTGATGAATTGACAGTTGGTATCATAACGAGGGATGCCTCACTTGAGACATATGCCTAGGATTTACGTCGAAATACTTGTCAAAGATATCTAGGACGATCTTGTGGTGCGTAGGAGAACTTGAGGTGTCAAGTGGAAAATGGTTTTATATATATATATATATATATATATATATCTATCATATATATAAAAGCACGAATCACAAATTTTTGAGTGGTAATGAAATTTACCTATTTGTCCATACTTTTTTTTTTATCTCCAAACCAACATTTTCTTTTGTATCCAAATCAAACTCTAACTCCTTATCAATCCACTACACGTTTTTTTTTCCTTATCTCCAAATCAATCATGAACTCGTTCTCATCAATCTAATATACTTTTTTTGAGGAAGTAATGTACTAGCATGATTATCTTGTTTTTTCATTCACATCTTATCTCAATCACATTAGAGAATATTGATAAGCTAAAAAATGTACTTGTATTTCTAATTTTTAAATTTTAATTATAATTTTAAAATTTGTTAACAAATTTTTAGAAATTAATTTCCGCGAGCGGAGCGAGATATATATATATATATATATGACCTTGGATTGTCTAAGGGAGTGATCGATTGATAGGGGTGCATGGAGACCAAGGGAAATTGCTAGCTAGAAGTGGATCAACTGAGCTTGAGAAAGCTAGGATCAAATCATATCAAGTGAGTGTTTTAATTTGGTGTAGTTGGTGAGTTCTTCTCCTCTCTTTGAATTCATGAGGATTGATCTTGTTGGGGAACACTAGGAATAGTAAGTTTCCGGGTTTAATTTGGTGGTCCGAGTGATGTTAATTAGTTCATGATCTAGTTGGACAAATATTCAATGAGAATTCATGGGGTTGTGTTATCATAAACTATTTTATTTGTTTGATGATCAAAATGATGGGAATTGATGTAATTCTTGCAAACTGGCCGGGATTGTATGACCTATTTGTTTTGGGCATTAATATGTTCCAAGTTACTTTGAGATGTTAAGGTAGTTGCAATGGATTGGAAGAGAAATCCCTTTCATTTCTAGGATTCAGGTCCAGCGATAATGTGGGAGCGTTGTAGGTTTTACCTAGGGCTGGCAAAAATCCTGGAACGGACATAAACGGGACCGGACACCCATTTCTAAAATTATTAAATTTGGTGCCCGGACCCGGTCCCGTTTTTGAAACGGGCAATTTTTTTTTGTCCAGTTCCGTATGTTTGTAAAACATACGGCTCCCGTTTTGTCAGCTTTTTATTTTTAAATATGATTAAATATTTTATTTATCAAATATAAAATATTTAATAAATATTTAAAAATACTAAACAACAATGATGGAAGCTTGAAGAAACAAAATCAACAAAACCCACAACCTGTCAAAGCTCCTCAACACATTCCAAAACGACCTCTGCTCCACAAACCCAGTATTCCCCACACTCCTCCCCTTCCCCTTCTCCACAAAGAAACTACTCCCCAAATCGAAGGGCCAATTGAGCCTGCGAATGCACCTCCTGCTCCAAAAGTACTCATTGATGTTGTCGTAGCCCCGTGCCACGCCGAGTGCGGCGCAGTCCCGTTCCGACTGCTTTTCACCTCCCTCTTCACCAAATCATAAACGGGCATCACCACCAGATTCAAAAACCCGTTTTCCCGGTAAGCGGAGGGGATGATAGGGCCCCTCGTGTTCTCGTCGATGTAGTCCTCCAAAATGCGGTTCAATTCGGAGACCATGTGATGGTAAATGTAGCAGATGCATTCGGGCATGAAGCGGAGGTTGGCGGACTCCCCCCAGTTGAGGAGGTAGAGGGCGGCGTAGAGGAGCTTGCGGCGGAGGTCGGCGGAGCGTGGGGAGCACCAGGAGGAGTAGTTGGAGAGGAGGCCACGGCGGAAGCGGCGGAGGACGGAGGGGTTGAGGGAGTCGATGGGGTCGGGAGGCGCATCTGGGCGTTGGCGAGGTGGAGGACGAGGTGCTTCCGCTGGTTGCGGACGTTGTCACACTGGAACCCGAAGAAGATGCCCAGCCAGTCCAGGAGGTGCTTCCGTGAGAGAGACGTATGTTTTCGTGCTTATGTGAACTGTGAAGTGTGATTCGTGAACCAGTGAGTGAGGCAGTGAGAGAGACGGCGGTGAGAGTTGTGAGAGTGAGAGGTGAGGACCATGAGGTGCTTCCGTGCTTGTGTGAACTGTGAAGTGTGATTCGTGAACCAGTGAGTGAGGCAGTGAGAGTGAAATTAAGTTAATTTCACAATGAAATTACAAAAATGCCCTTCAAATTAATCACTAAACGGGTACTCGTTTTTTTTAAATTTTTGCCCAGACCCGGTCCCGTATTTTTAAATGGACATAAAACATTGTCCAGATCCGTATGTTTGTCAAAAAAACATTGTCTGGTCCCGTTTAAAATGGGACCGGACACATTTTGTCAGCCCTAGTTTTACCCACACAACGTTGGGACGGTGCTGAACATTCTGAGAGTCTTAATTCAGAGCACTTCAACGTTAGCTGGACCTAAATTGAGTCTTAAAAATTCGAAATCTTTTGGGGATCGTTCAGAGAATTGGGACTAGTTTTCTAGGAGATTTCTAAGATAGTGATTGATAATTGAACTATATTTCTTATTGAACAGCTTCTTGAAACTCAATAAACCAAAAACAACTCACTTTATTGATTCACAAAAAATTGATTACATGACACACTTGATTCACCTTATATAATGGTGTGTGTCAATCACACTCAAGTGACCAAATCACACAAAACTTGTGAACTTGGTCCTAACAACTAATCCTCACAAGTACAAAGACTTTCCCACCCCTGAATACACTATAAACTACATTACCAGATACTATAACATCCCCCCTCAAAATGAACAATCTCTGTGCCAATCACAGAGGTTCAGCTTGGAAATAAGAGGGTAAACTGAGGAGCAGCAAGACTTTTAGTAAATAGATCAGCTAACTGATCTTTGGAAGAAACATACTTAGGCACAAAAAAACCCTTTTTGAACTGATCGCGAACAAGATGACAATGTCAAGATGTTTGGTACGTTCATGAAAAACATGATTAGCAGTGATATGTATAGCAGCCTGATTATCACACCAAAGAGAAATAAGAAGTGAAATCGAAAGCTGAAAATCATGGAGGAGATAAGAAATCCATTGGAGCTCACAAACAGTCGAAGACAAACTTTGTTACTCAGCCTCAAAAGAGGATCTAGAAACAGTAGATTGTTTCTTAGTCTTCCATGAAATAAGAGCAGAACCAAGAAAGACACAATAGCATGCGAGAGATTTGCGAGACAATGAACACGAAGCCCAGTCTGCATCACAATATCCAATAACTTGCAAATCAGACTGCACACAATCAAATAACGTAAAACATGTAAGGAAAGAAACCAATGATGTTCAGTAGGAGCCTGAACAAACTGGCCTAACTGTCGAGTAGCATGAAAAATATCAGGTCCAGTAAAGCCAAGAAAGATAGACTTAAAAGATCGAGTGTCAAATTTATCTTTAGAGGGTAGAATATTGGCTGCATAACAAAGACAACCAAAAGTTCTAAGAAAATTGTAATCAAGAGTATGACCAAATAAAACTTGAAATGGAGTTTTCCAATCAAGTAGAGAAGTAGATAAACGATTGATAAGGAATGTAGAAGTAAGAATAGAGTCTCCCCAAAATTTCTTAGGAAGATTGGACTGAAACATATGTGCTCTAGTAACTTGAAGAAGATGTCTATGCTTCCTTTCCACAACTCCATTTTGTTGAGGAGAATAAGGAACTGATTTCAGATGAATAATGTCTAATTTTGAAAACAAAGTAGTACATTGTTGATTAATGAACTCAGTACCATTATCAGTTCTAATGGTCTGGACAGTGGATGAAAAATGAGTTTGAACAAAGAGTAAAAAACTTTCAATAGTATGTTAAGTAGTAAACTTACGTTGAAGAAGATAAGTCCAAGTAAATATACTAAAATCATCTACAATAGTGAGAAAATAATGTGCTTCATGTATTGAAGTATGATTATAAGGACCCCACAAATCCATGTGCAACAACTAAAAAGAAGAAATAGTTTTTATTGATCTCAAATGAAAAGGAAGTCTATATTGTTTGGACATATGACAGACATCACAAGGATTATCTGGTGAATACATTGCTGATTTAGAAGATAACAGAGGCAAATGTTTAGTAACAACAGAAGAGGGATGGCCCAAATGATGATGCCATGAAAAAACATTATTTACATGTGAAGAAACGACAATATTTTCTAAAACATTGGATGAAGTACAAGTAAAAGAATCAATAACCTCCTGGTTGAATGAGTTTTGATCAAGAATGTATAACCCTCCTAACACTTTTCCAACTCCAAGAATTTGAGAAGACTCAACATCCTGTATTAAACAAAAAGAAGGATGAAATACAAATTTAATGTGAGCAGACGCAAAAAGTTTACTAACTGATAAAAGGTTGTATTTGAATAAGGAAATGTGAAGACAAGAATGTAAAGTAAGTTTGGATGTGAGAATAATGTCACCAATGGCATCAACAAGCTTAACAGTACCATCTAGTAAGTAAACTGGTGTAGAATGAATAGGTGGCTTAGAAAAATGAAATAAAGAGTGATCAGAACACATATGATTAGAGGCTCCTGTGTCTATAATCCAATCACCATGTTTGAAAAAAGCATGAGCACAAAAAGTTGAATGAAAGAGACTACCCGCAAAGTCTCCAAAGTGAGTTGTGTTCACATGGTTGTGTCATTCAGAACTAACAATATACTTTCCTTTCATAAACTTCTCAATGCCCTATTGAATCATGACCGCCATATTGTTATGAAAATCCTCGTATTTCTTTCCACATCAAAATCCAAAAGAGTTTCAAGCATATTTGCCACATTGTGATGCTGATCCGTAATTGGTTTATTCCCAACTGCAGTCTTTTATTTGGTAAACCACTCAGGATAACCATGTAACTTGAAACAATTCTCTTTAGTATGTCTCTTCATCTTATAATGATCGCAGAAAAGATCATCCTTGTTGATCACCTTTTTGTCATGTAATTTGGTACCCGAACCATTCATATTCTGTCCAGAGAAAGGAATCATTGTTGCTGCTGCAACTTGAAAATTGTTATTCACTTTGTTAACATTTTTAACCATTATAACTGAATCCATTTCTGGAGCAAAATTCACATGAACTTGTCGTTGTTTTTCAACTCTTAAAATCATCGAGTACGCTTTATTCATATTAGGCAACGAATCCATAACGAGAATTTGATTACGTATATGATCATATCCATCATTCAATCCCATCATAAATTGAATTAAATGGTCATTGGACTCCAGTTCCATTAACTTTGTGTGGTTTCCACAGTTACGGTGTGGAATTGGTGCCAAACAAGCTAATTCATCCCACAGTTTCTTCAGTTTAGTATAATATTTCGAAACTGGGAGTTATCCTTGTGTAATGGAACAAATTTCTCTCTTCAATTGATAAAGTAGAGGTCCATTACACTCACCATATCTCTCTTTCAAATCTAACCACAAATCATGTGAAGAATTCGCATAAAGAAAGGCTTCAACTATTTTTTTGAAATGGAATTAAGAATCCAAGAAATTACCATGAAATACACCTTGCACCAGCGATCATAATCACTGTGTGATTCTTCTGGTTGAACACAACTCCCACTGATGAATCTTAGCGTTGTCTTTGCACCAAGAGCTATACGCATAGCTCTACTCCATGAGAGATAATTCAAATCAGTGAGTGGATTTGATACAAGCACCAGTCCTGGATGATCAGATGTTGATATATACAATGGTTCTTCAACATCGTAGGCATTTGTATCAGACACACTTGAAACTCTATTTGTGTTGTCTCCAGTTGCTTGACTAATCCCCATGGTTGAATCTCAGATCTATATCACGAATTTCTTCAAAAATTCAAATTTGAAGCTCCAATTCTTCAAATACTCCATAGAACAGTAGCTCAGAACAGCTCAAAAAGCAGGTACATCTCCCGATCTACAACACAAACCTTTCTTTGAACCAGATCTTCATCAACAAATCCTAATTTGGAATCAAAAGCAGAGAATACCTGCTCTGATACCATGAACAGCTTCTTGAAACTCAAGAAACAAAAAACAACTCACTTTATTGATTCACAAAAAAATGATTACATGACACACCTGATTCACCTTATATAATGGTGTGTGTGTGTGTGTCAATTACACTCAAGTGACCAGATCACACAAAACTTGTGAACTTGGTCCTAACAACTAATCCTTACAAGTACAAAGACCTTCCTACCCCTGAATACACTGCAAACTACATTATCATATACTATAACACTTATGATTGTGTAAATTGACGTACGGCTTGTGAATACAATTGAGGTCCGTACGTATTGAGTAGAACTTAGGTACCGAGGTAAGTGAGAATTCACTTAAATTATCTCATAGCCGCAATATAAATTAGTATATTATAATCATGTCTTTTAACTTTTAATTAGTGCTAGCATGACAACATCATGCCACACACATAATTAGCTCACATGAGTTGTCCATGCACGCCTTAAAATGCGAGCATACACAGATCGATCTTAGTGCATAACACGCGAGTCGAGACTATATAAACGGCTCTT
Organism: Stephania yunnanensis; assembly: GCA_039657365.1. Classification (NCBI taxonomy): domain Eukaryota; kingdom Viridiplantae; phylum Streptophyta; class Magnoliopsida; order Ranunculales; family Menispermaceae; genus Stephania; species Stephania yunnanensis. Next base: position 10,318,928 of record CM077582.1, read on the forward strand.
GTGCGAGGAAATGTATTTGGCGGTATGACATTGTTGTTGTCATTCCATAAAAACAAGCTATAAGCGCGGACTAATTCACTATTCAGCCTTTCCTACATTAGAGACACGCCTTTCCCCCTTATTTAACCTAATCCCAACCCTCAACATTACATATTTCAATTACAATTACAGATTATAAAAATTTGAAGACTACATATCATGCAAACCACCAAATTATGTAACTAGTCCATTAGTTGTAACCTAATATTTACAACAACAACAACAACTAACTATGATCCTAAAACATGTTACAATGACACATATTATAAAGATCAAATGATGGAACAGCCGCAACATAACCCAAAATCAATTGAATTTGAATAAAATGAAATCCATTGATGAGTTACAACAAAATCCTAAAACATCATAAAGATCAACAACAACAACAACTAACTATGATCCAAACACTTCTCCTATATAGCAAATGCACATTTCTAGCTATCTCAAACTTTTACACACACTAGCTCAATTTGTTTCTCTTCAATGTAAACTGCACATTATTATTCCCCTTGTGCTTCTTCCTCCTCATCTCCAATATCCTCCTATGAGAGTTTGAATGCAACTCCCTCGAAAAAGACGGGCTACCCGCCGGCCTATACTCCGGCACCAATCGGCCGGACTTGAACCTCACCCCGCATGCATTGCACAGCGTCTTAGGCCCCATCGGCCCCGCCCTCCATTGCGGCGTCTTCTCCGCCGCGCAATGGGTGCACTTCCTAACTTCTAGGACTTCTGTTAATGAAGATGTTGTTAATGCTCTATTTTTGAAGGGTTGGAACCACCCCCAACTCCCCTTCATGCTTCTTTTTCTTTTGCTCCTCTTTGCTTGCACTGGGAAGCTAAAGCTGTTATTAATGTAAGAGATAGCACTAGTAGTAGTAGTAGTAGTACTACTCAGGACCGATACTGGGCTTTGGTGGTTCATGTCGAATGTGGTTTCGATCGACGGAAATGCGTCTTGGTTCGATATCCACTCCAGTTCTTCTTCTTCTTCTTCTTCTTCTTCTTCTCCTCCTGATCTCCATGTTGTAACACCTGAACAATGTCAAACAAACAAACAACACAAAGTTCAGCACTCCAACGAGTCAACTCAGTGAGCTCTCACATTTCTACACAGTTGTTCGAATACTCTTTATCGTAATGTGTGTCGCCCGTATCTCAATGCACATCAAAACGACTAACAACGTAAGATAAAAAATTTGATATAGAGATACGTGTGAGAACGAAAAACAAGTTGACTCAGTGAGCGAACTCAGTAACCAAAACACACTCGAAAAAAACACTTAATAAGGAGTTGAACTCGGAGACTTACAACTGAGTCGGACTCGGCTGGCGCGCTGAGTTGGGGAGGCCGCTCTGTCGCCATTTTTTGGAACTGTTTTTTGTGAAGAACGTCGTCGTCATCTAGTTCGTCGAAATCGGAGGAGAAATCAAGAAGCGCGTCCAAAGGAATCGTCGCCGCGTCGGCCAAGCCATCATCCATCGCTGTCGTTATTGTTGTTGTTGTGGTGGTTGTTGTGAAAGATGTTGTACGACGACGACGGTGGGAAGAGAGGAGAGGAGAGGAGAGGTGAAAATGAAATAGGGTTTTGAGTTGTGAGGAGGGAAAAGGGCGGCCAAGAAGGGAAGGAAGGAAGGAAGGAAGGAAGGATTGATTTGTTTCCAATATTATCGCTTTGGAATAATTGATGGTCACACACATGTATGTACACAAGTTGGACCGGGTAGCGTACTACTACACAACTACTACTGGTCAAGGTTGTTCGGCCACATTTCACTCCATTCCATTCCTTTGGGGTTTGGGCCCTCTCCAATTTTAACATTCATCAACATTTTTAATGTGGGGTTGATTTTATTTTTATTTTTTTTGGTCTTATCGATGTGGGGTTGATTTGTTTTTGGTCAATAGAGTAGATTTTATATTGGTAACTGTTAGAGTAAAATTCACTTTGAATATCGATCTAGTCGGATACTGTGCAATACACGTCGAGATGTATGCGCATGCACATCTCGAGGTAAAATGCGTGATATTTGATTGGATCGATGCTTAAAGTCAATTACTTTTGCATTTTCTTTTATCTTACCTAGGATTTTTATAATCATAAATTATATTAATTAGAATATTCAATGAGATTTGGCGGCAATCACATGGTTATCTCGGGATTTTAAATTTAAGCTCCCTTAGGCTATACCAAATAAAATTTAAGTAATATTTTGAGGATCTTTTGACAATTTTTTTTTTTTGGAGGATTGAGCAAGCCTAGGCATTTTTTATTTTATTTTATTTTCTATTAAGCAAATATGTATATAAAAAGGTCAAATGCAAGTTGCCCCGAACTACAACCTAGTGCAACATTCTATGTGGCTTCTCCCCTTCTAGGATCAAAACTTTTAGCGCATTCGTTATTAATAATCTCGTATCATTTATCATATGCATCTGATCCAGGCTTTGTTGAGGTTTTTCTTATTGAATAATTATTGCTAATTTCAATAGGTTTGGGATAAATCTTTTTTCCATACCGAAATTGCTTCTAGCTAGTATGGGTGATGATTTAACTGAGAAATTATGTCTCAAGATTTATTATAATGAACACTTCATCAATCTATGTTTTGAAATGCGTATTTAGTTATATATAATAAATGCCTTTCCACAATTGTAATGATATGTGCACCTATTTTTTAATAGTTATTTAATTATAAAATCTTGAAAAATATGCATTTTGATTGCGAAGAAGTATAAGATGAAGAAATTAAAATATGTTCTCTAGAAAATAGAGAGACATAAATACAAATTACGTAATTAAGAGGGAACTTGAAAGTTACATATTCAAATTTTTTAACTGTGTTATGAGACTTACATTTCGTAGGATGAAGTGCGTTTTTAGTGGAATAATCAATAGTAATCTACAAAAAGCAATGACAATGTTACAGATTACAACATCATATTTCTACCTATATATTAAAAGTACGAATAACAAAAGATTCATTCGTCTCTTGAATTATCTTTTTTACCCTTTAATTATTAAATTAGCTCATTTTAATAGTTTCTTTCACATTTAACTTAACCAATTACCTATTAAATAGGCTATTACCTATTAAATAGCTGATTTCGATTTCTTTTAAAAATCTTTTTTAAATACCTTTTATTAACTTTTAATAACATGCTGTGCAATATACTAGCCAATTAGTGTACTTAATTTTAATTAAGACAATTATATTTTATAACAACAAAAATATCATTATATTTTATGGAACTTGAGTATATCATATTTTGTTTTCCATATATATATATATTATTTGAAAGATTTTGTGTTAGTGTATAATGTATAACCGTATAATAAAATATTAATGTATGATTATATTCACGTGAGCTGAGCGAGCGGGTTTGTTGGTGCGTAGCACTTAAAAGAACTAGTGTGTGTATGTATATATATAGTGTGTCTATAATAATAATAATAATAATAATAATAATAATAATAATAATAATAAGCACCAATAACTAAAGATTCTTCGTCACTATCACTTGAATGGCCCTTTTTACCATTTAATTAATAAGTTTATATTATTAATTGAAAGCAATTATAAATTTAGGAAATTAATTTTAATTGTTTTTACTAAGCTTCTATTAGTTAGAAATTAAGAATTAGAAAGTTGCAAACTTAAAAAAAAAAAGAATTGAAAAATTGCAAGCTAATGTGTATTGGTTTTTTATTATTTCAATTTGAATATTTGTATTTTTTTGTTCGTAAATCTATGTAATAAAAATCAGAGAATAGAAATAATATATTAAATTAATTAAATTTCTGCGAGCGCAAGTGAGCGGGTTCAAAGGTGCGGAGCATATGTATATTAAACTAGTGTATATATAAAGGCTTAATTGGTTAAATTATTTTAATATTTCACAATTTTTGTTATTATATTCTAACATCTTGAATAATTATTGCTAATTTTAATAGGTTTGGGATACTAATCTTTCTTCCATACCGAAATTGCTTATAGTATGGGTAATGATTTAACTGATAAATTATGTCTCAAGATTTATTATAATGAAAACTTTCATCAATCTATTTTTTGAAATGTGTATTTAGTTATAATAAATGCCCTTCCCACAATTGCAATGATATGTGCACCTATTTCTTAATAGTTATTTAATTATAAAATCTTGAAAAAAATATGCATTTTGATTGAAGTATACGATGAAGAAATTAACAGATTCATTCCAGCCGCATATCTTTTTCTCTAAAACTCTAAAATTCTTCTTAATGATTCACTTTTGTGATTTTTGTTCTTGACCACCGATCGAGGTCAATCGGCAATGGTTCCAATTAAATTCATTTTTACATTTTGTTCATACAATAACCAACAGATCTTTAATCAGATTGGTGGAGATTGGCTCTTATTGCGGTTCATCTTCATCAACGGTGTTGTGTGGTGCGGCTTTGATTGATCTTGTCTTTAGTTTTATTTTATAATTAGTTTTATTCCTTAGTTGGAAGTCTTTGATTTGTATTTTCCTCTTAGGGAAGTTTTAGGATTTCTTCTCCTAATTGTTGGGAAGTTTTGTTATTCGTTTTGTAGTTCTAGTATTTTTGTGTATTGTTATGAGTTTCAACGTCATAGAGAACATTCCCTGGTTGTCAAACTATTTCAATTTTGTGTTTATAACTAAATTAATGGAAATTTGTTTGAACAAATATGATTAGTGAATCAATGTACATGATTTTGTCTAGTCATGTACCGAACCATGAATGATTAATGAAATTTCTCTTCAAAAAAAAAAATACGATGAAGAAATTAAAATGTGTTATCTTGAAATAGAGAGACATAAATACAGATTAGTAATTAAGAGCGAACTTGAAAGTTACATTTCAAATTTTTAACTTTATTATGAGACATATTTTGTAGGATGGAGTATGTTTTTATGGAATAGTCAATAGTAATCTACAAAAAAAAAAAAAAACAATGATAATCTTATCAATTACAACATCATAAATATATATATATATATATATATATATATATATATATATATATATATATATAAAAGCTTAATTGGTTTAAATATCTTAACCAATCACAATTTTTGTTGGTATATTCTAACTTCTTGAAATTATTTTGTTATTATATCATAAACTTTTTAGACTTTTTACTCTCTTCGGTCAAAGATACAAGTCATTCTAGCAATAACTAGGCTCTTCCCAGCTTAAGCCTACGTAGACTCCCGGTCATCCCTCGTGAAATCAACGCATGCCTAATCAACCTTTTTTTCCATGCACTTCAATCATTAGTTGTTTATTAAGTTTGTTACTCACTTTAAATAAATCTTAATAAATTTGAAGTTAGTCAATTTAAAACAACTTAAAAAATTAATGACTAATAGTTGGGACAATCCTAATATGGAAATCGTGCAAAAATAGATTCCATGTATATGCATGAAGTGGGAATCTGTACAAAACAACGATCAATCCATCATATACATGTATCTCGAGTCTTACAACCCATAATATCCCAAAATATAACAAGAAACAACAATTATAGTTTATATGTACATCAAAATATCAAAAAGAACCTACGGTAGTAGTAGATAGGAGCTGACTTTGAGTGAAGCTCAGAGATAATCATCGATCATAGGCTCCTTGTCTCTGCTATTTGAGGGACTTGCAATTGTCACCAGTGACGGAGACAATCCCAGTGAGTAAATCCAGTAGAAACTCAACAATATTTCAAGATAATAAATGATAAGTCTATAGATCATGCCGGAAATGAAAAAAATATTAAATAAAGCAGTAAAGTGCATGATAGATAGACTAGAACAATCAACGATTAGTACCAGGTGGCCCATAAGCAAAAAATAAGGAAAATGTGGTTTATGCACTCTACACCGACAAAATGTGTAAGTGCGGAAGTTGGTATTGTAGATCGAAGTTTCACAAGTCATACCAATTCATTCGGTGCCACCAGCTTTACTTAAGCCACACTCCAAGAGAGTTTCGCCATAATGACCTTGGATGCCTACTACTTATGAAACTTGAATGCCAATTAAGGAGCCACAGTGACTCTAGATGCTCGCATCAAAAGGATTAGACTCGCGAGGAGCCATGGGAGTTACTTGGACGCTCAAATCATGAGTGATCATAGTCGACTAGCCTTAACCATTCAAACACCTAAGTCGCTTGGTGGGGAATTAGAGTCCAACAATTTTAGCTTATCATTTCAAAAAAAAAAAAAAAAAAATTGAAAGGAAATAATATTGATTTTCTGACCGCTTTACTTACCTCAACAAACAATAGTATTCAAGCTAAACACGACTCCCACACATCCTTACTTCACTCTTGATACTCATAACTTACGCTTTAGGTCCATGGTACCTATTAGAGTTCATTAGGTATGGGTAAGATCTTATTTAAGTTTAACTATCAAGTTCATTATAATACATTCCATTATTTTCCTCAATGTCTTTCTACTTAAATTAGACCAAATATCAACTTCAATTCGTCCTAAACAAGTTTATGTTAAATCTTCGGGGTCCCTAAACGCTTATCTTACCATACACTAAGGTTTGATGCGAAGGGATAACCCTGATATGCCACTTTTATTCATTTTAAATACTCATTTGACATTTAACTCGGCTAAAATGCTCAAAGTTGATGTTAAAAAGTTGTATACATTTTTTTTATTATTTTTAGGTGTTATTGAGTCATTAAAGTCCATTGGAAACTATTTCAAGTTGGTTTAATGCATTGGTTTGCAAAATAGTCCCTTAGGGACCTTAAAATAATTTTCAAAAATTTGATTTTTATGCAACTTGAAATGCTACTAAAACACTCATAGAAATTCTCAAAATTCTCGGTGTTGATTCATTGGAGTCTATTAACTTAAAACCAAGGTTTTTGAGTTATGAAATCTTATTATTATGATCAAGAACCAAATTTGTGACTCTAAGTAAAACTTTAAATCCTTATATATAAATATTAATCTCTTATTCAAAGCATGACTTGAGAATTAAGTTAGACACGCCGAAAAATCATGAAACTCGATGTACAACTTTACTATGACCCAATAACACGTTTTGAGAATTTTGGTTCAATTTCGACATCATTTGATACCCAGAACACCTTAAGTAAAAAACCAGCTCATTTAAGTAAGTAAATTTCGCCTTTTCAAAACCCATTTGAAAACTATTCAAAATACCTTAGAATCACTTGAAACTCTTGAGGAACCTAACTTATAGTATTTCAAACTATACTAGAGTTTTTTGTTATTTTCGGACTAGTAGAGGCCTCGGAAGATGTCCCGACATCTAAAAACGTACAAAAAGAACTATCTCTACAGACAAGTACTTGATTTCAATCCATTTTGATAAATAAGATAACTCAATTTTTAAGAGGTACTAATGTTAAGTTGTTTTTCTATGTATTAGCTTTTCAAAATGCTAAAGTACACCCAAACTCGATTAAAATTGATAGAGTTATGCTCAAAATGTCAAAACAACTCATTTTGATAAAGTTTTGAACCAACAGTATAAAAAAATTAATAAAAAATAAGCCAGTTCTGAGAAGAAATGAAGGATTTATGCTATCTAGAATCTTATTTATAATCTTGGCTTTCATCAAAGATGTAGTATTCATAAAAAACTAAATTCACAATGCATGGTTCAAACCACTTTATTTCTATCCCACATTAACACATAATATTTTTTGAGGTAATATTAAAACCCAATAGAAGACATCATTGAACATCAATATAAGAATAAAAACTCAAAGGTTAAACACCCAATTACACAATGAAATATGTTCATTCTTTCATTTACCTAAAATCCTCAATTCTTGAACCAAGACATAAGTTTTTTTATGAACTTGAGAGGAACCTTAGTTTTTTAGATTCATAATAAACTCATAACATCAGGGATCTCATCAAACTTGGCGAAATTTGAGCACTATAATGATTTAAAGAACCTTAAATCATCACAATGTAATATTGAAATGGAAGAAATTTGTTACTAGGATTTGATCTTTGTGAAAGCTCAAGCTCCTTGAGATCCTTAGCTCCAATTCCACTATTCCTTTGATTTTCTAGCACTATTACTAACCAAACCCCTATTTCTTCTCTCCAAACCTAGCTGGAGTGTTTTGTGTTCATGTATGATGTAGAGATTAAGTGTGTCTTTTATACTCGAACTTTTTAAAACTTGGCCATTAGATTATCCTACTATCATTTCATCCATTAAATCTCTAGATATATCCATAGTTGGTGTTAGTTCCCACATGCATACCATAAGATCTATTATGACTCATTTAGATCTCCATATGGACACATCACTAGGTAAATCTATGTACTAAGAGTGTGGTCTTCATCCAAGTTTCTTCATGTTTTGATAACCTATAAAGACTATGATATGTATTAAGTAAATATGTTTCATGAAACTCATTTGATAAGTTAGGTACCATAATAATATGGGTATTTTCTTAACTTTAGGCTTAATCTATATGCCTAAGCCCAATTACTCACTTAGAAAGTTTATAACTTTCCAATTTTTCTTAGACTTAGGCCTTATTGAAATGAAGTATATAAACTTAATTAATTATATCCTAAATTCTTTTGAGACTTACAATATAGTTTGGATGATTAGTTATAGTCTAAGTAAGTGAATTAAGCCATGAATTTAAGCCCTAGTTTTCAATTAACCCGATTGTCCCGCGCTTACCCATCTCGAGGTAACTTGGCGCACTCGGCTTTTATTAAAAAATCATTTAAAAGTTGTGCACACATATAAACATATAGTACAAGCATCAAAATCAAGTAAAATTATTTAATTATTACCTCGGTGTCGACCCCGAGTACCGACCGAGTTCGCTATGTAGGACTGGGCGCTAAGTCACGGTCCTACAAAGCATACATTTAAGATTAGATTATTCGGGTCATTACAACATTCCCAACTAAATAAGAATTTCTTCATCGAAATTGAAATAACTTAAAATAAATTCTTATGGGAATCAAAATAGAAATTGGAAGCTCTCGCGCATATAAGACTCATGTTTCCACGTCAACTCCTCGTCGTCGTGATGCTTCCACTTGATGAGAACCAGAGGAATGTCTTTATTCCTTAGACTCTGTACCTTACGGTCTAATATCTGTATATGTTACTCCTTATAGATAATGTCATAAGCTAGGTCAATCTGAGTCAAGTCTGCCATCGGTCTATCACCCTATCTCGACCTGTCCAACCTCAATATCGATATGTGAAATACGGGGTGTACTCTGGCCAACAATGATGGCAACTCAATCCTATAAGCGACCTTGCCGACCCTCTCAGCAACTCTGAACGGGCCTATGAACCTCGACGTGATTTTTGCCTTGATTTTGATTCCCCTTAAGTGATGAAACTTTAAGATAAATATAGTTTCCCACTTTATATTCCAATCCTTCTCGATACTTGTCAGCAACTTCTTTGTTTCTCTTGAGCTCTTTGAAGACATTAACATATTAGTCGTATCTTCTATGTGTGATCAACCACAACTCGGCCCAACAACCGCATGATCCTCGGGCTCTGCCTAACATGCCGATAATTTACACGACCTATTGTAAAGTGCCTTAAACGGTGTTATCTCGATGCTAGCATGGTAACAGTTATTATAGGAAAACTCATACAAAGGCAAATATTCATCCCACGACCTATTGTACTCCATGACACAAGCCCTTAGCGTGTCCTTTAACACCTGAATAAGTCTCTCTGATAGTCCATCTGTCTGTAGGTGGTACGTTGTACTATAATCAAGTCTCGTGCCAAACTGCACCTGCATACTCTACAAAGCATCGATGTAAACATCGATGTAAACTTTGATCCTTTGTTTGACACGATAGATAAAGGTATTCCATGAAGTTTGATGATCTACCTTTCATATAAAACACTTAATTGCTTAAACTTGTGTTTGGTGGAAACCGGCAAGAAGTGTGACGACTTGGTTAACCTATCCATAATCACCTATATATTGTCATGCTTGTTTGGGACATAGGTAAACTACTGATCAAATCCATGCGATATGCTTCCATTTCCACTGAGGAATGGGAAATAACTGTAAGAATCCTCAGGGTCTCTTATGTTCAGCCTTAACTTGCTAGCATATTCCACAGCTTTTGACATAATATCTTACATCAGCCTTCATCCACAATCTCTAGAACAAATGCATCATATCGTGATACATCTTGGTCATACCTGGATGAATAGCGTAACGTAAATGGTGTGACTCCTGAAGTATCTACGTACGTAACTCAGTCATTAATGGAATCCATAGTCATATCCTGTATCTCAAACACAAACTCTCTGACTGGCTCCACTATGGGTGATCGGAACTCAGATCTAACTCAAAAAATATATGGTATAACTCATCTGCCTACTGACATTCTAAAACACTCTGAATAAAGACATGCCGAGTCCTCAATTGTCCTTAAATGTACGTCTCGGTAGTAGCTGGAGCATCCCATGTACTCATCATATATATACGTCGCCTCGAGAAGTGCAAATTCATGAGTCATCTGGCACACGGCCACTTCTAGGTGTGGTCTCACTCGGCTCAACGCGTCTGCCACTACATTCGCCTTCCCCGGTTGATCTCCAAGGAGAAGCCGTAATCCTTGAGGAATTCTAACTATATGCGTTGCTTCATATTCAGGTCATTCTGTGTGAAGAGGTATTTCAAACTCTTACGATTAGTGAGCAAGGTGAATCTCTCTCCATGCAGGTAGTATCGTCATATCTTTAGTGCAAAAACTATTGCTGCTAACTCTAAGTCATGCACTGGGTAGTTATTCTCATGAATCTTCAATTGCCTAAACGCATATGCAAAAACTTCATCTCCTTACATTAGAACACACCCTAATCCGACCTGTAATGCATCAGTATTAACCACCATGCCCTTACCTGACACGGGCAATACCAAGACTGGAGGTGTAGTCACTCTTCTTTCAATATCCTAAATGCATCCTAACATTTTTCATTCCAATCAAATTCTACATCCTTCCGAGTCAAGTTGTTCATCGATGCTGCGATATTAAAGAAGTTGCGCACGAATATCCGGTAATACCCTACTAGTCCTAAAAAGCTGCATATGTCTATCACTGACTGTGGTGTAGGCCAATCAATAACTGTCTAGACCTTAGACAGATCCACTGATATTCTACTAGCTCCAACTACATGCCCCCAAAATCGAACTTTTGATAACCACAACTCACACTTGCTAAACTTAGCATTGGTTCCCTGAGGTTGTCGATTCACCAAATTTAGAGTCCCTGGTGACATTGGGGTTAGAGTCCCTAATGATATTAGACTGTGCGAAGTCATGCACATCATTTAGTGGTCGTAAAGACTTCAATGAAGCATGTCACGGTGACTGAATTTAGATTATAACTATTTAGCCTTGTGTTAGTTTCACTTGCTTAATTGTGGTATTTTTAGCATATTTTTGGTACTAGTCTTTCTTTATTGAACTTATATTTTTAAATATCATTTAGTATTTTGGAAATGTAAATGAATATGTCAATGGGGAGTACTATTACTTTTTGTACTCACTGTCCTTTTATGACGGTGGGTGCAGAGCTATCGACGAGCAGGCTCGACAAGGAGAAGATCGGTGACTACCTCTGAGCCACCGATGTACTTCTACATTGACATTTTCTAGGTTTTGATATTTTATGTATTATACAGTTATGTCTTTTGATACATTTTGAGGTTTTATATTAGGTTGAGCATTTAGTTTCTCCACTTATGATGACCATCACACTGTTTATATTCGCCACTTTATTATATATATGCATGTGATCATTGTTTCATGGTTTCCATACTTAAGATTTAATATATGGCTTTCGCATAATCCGTTAAGACTTCGCTAAATTTTATCATTCTTAAAAAGTAATTAATTACTCTAAAATCTACTAATATGTTGGCATGTGTAATACTTATTTTGAATACGTATAATAAGGATAATAGGAAAAAAAGTTGACTAATACGTAGTTAAGTCATACGTGGCTGAGTTTAGGGCTTAATTACGGGATTAAGCCGGGCGGTGCCCTAAATAAAGGAAGGGGCCGTCACAGTTTCAAAACTCGACATCCTTCATTCATGGACATAGCATGAGTTCTAGTAAGTTCTAATGGTTTCTACCATGCATTTAAAATGATCTAGCAACTGTCTGAAATCATTTTTAAATATATCCTTAACTCTAATCATATCATTGTGACAACCTGATCCCAACTTACTCTTGAGAACAACTTATTTCACCTCATTATCAGAATGAGTTGTCAATCTTAGGCAATGAATATTTATTTCCACTACTATACATTATTCTTTGAATTCCTCCAATCCTTAGACTCATTGATAACTCATTGATAACTCATTCTCCCCAATTTAGATTATACCAGTCTAAAATATCAAACTAGGTGTGACGACCCCAATTTCTCACAAATTGGGCCCTCCCTAGCCTAAACCCACGTGGACCCCGAGCTAGTCTCGCAAGGTCAACGTAAACCTAGTCAGCCTTCCAATCCATCATTATAAGTAAATTCAAAATTTTTAAGTTGAGTTCTTAGTATTTGTTCAAAATCCATTTGAATCCATTGTGTCGTCGAGCATCGTCAAAGTCACGCCTCTCGTCGAGGATTGATCGGTCCGACAATGCACCGTCGTTGCTGTTGATCCCGCCGGAGTTGCTGTTTGCGAGCTCCTCCTTTGCGAACAAACGCGCCACCGCTCGGCGTCATGCTGCACCGCCTCCAGGGACGTCGTCCGCGGCCTCCGCATTGCCTGTCGCCATCCAGCCAACCTCGCCGGAGTCGAGTCGTCGCACGTCATCCGAGCGCTGCCGCCGCTGTTTCGTATGCGCACTCTATTTGGTCAACGCGCCACCGCGCGCGTGCTTGCCGGTGCCTCGATCGTCTGCGTCGCAGGCTCCCAGAGCCGCCGCCCTTCGCCGACTTGATCCCCGATTCATCCGTGCGTCTCCTGGCCGTCGTCCGCACCAGCCGCATCGTCTCCCATCGACGAGTCGCGTCGTCTCCCACCGACAAGCCGCGTCGTCTCTCATCGACGAGTCGCGTCGTCTCCCACCGACGAACCGCGTCGTCCACCGACGCCGTCGTCGTCCGACCAGCCTCGCGAGCTCGTCACCTGTGAGCTCCGTCGCGCCCACTCCTCGCAGGATCTTTCTTCCCCTCACCTCTCTCTCTCTCTCTCTCTCTCTCTCTCTCTCTCTCTCCTTCCTCTCTCTCTCTCTTTTCTCCCTCTCTCTCCTCTCCCTATCTCTTCTTATTCGATTTTTTTTTACTTATCTCTCGAATTAAACCCTGAAAAATACCACATTTTCACCAAAAACTAACGAAAATACCACTGCAGTCTAATAACACGGTTACACCGCATCTAAACCTTACCTTAACCCTATTTCACGTCGATTCGATCCATATAATGACGAGTGGGTCCCATATACGACCCTGAAATGACACGTGACACAAGTCAAATTTTTGATCCATTACACTAGGATATCTTATCAACTCACTGCTATGTTCTGGATTAAATTATCCTCTAGTTTTTAAATTCTCAACTTTATCTTTCATTACCCAACAAATTTCTTATCATTCCTATATGAATTCACTTCATATATAACTGAAATTTTCTACTTCATAACAACTTACGAAGTATAAATACATTAGTAGTTTTCTAACCTCAAATAGGCTTTTATCATTAACCACTAATTTATTTACTGAATAACTTTCATTGTTGCCCTCCTAGTCTCAATACTAGTATTAATCATACCTCAAAATGGTCTACCATCTTTAAGTTCCATCCAAAGTCATTCGGTATTTTATTGCTTCATAATTTTCATTCTCCTAACACTCGTCTTAGGTCTTGATCCAATAGATACTTTTTCACTAACTATTATATGTTTAATAATATTAGTGAGAACAAATACCATTGACAATAGTTAATAGGAGAAAAGTTTAATTTTATTTTTGCAAATTTTCCTTATGTCTTTCCCTTTTCAAATTCCTCAAGGTTAAGATTCTCTTGAACTCTTACCTTCAAAGCTTTCTCATATCATGATAAATTAATGGACTTCAACCATCTTATCATCATTTAGGAAAGACATAACGCTGTTATATCTACTACGTAGATATAATAAAGCACAACAAATAACATATCTCGGTATTTTCTCTTTTGGCTACCCCTCCCCTCAAATCACGATAAAACTATTTATTATATCCTAAGCTTCTTCATAACTCATGACAACTCTCAAACTTAGTAAACTTAGTGTATGATACCAAAATATATCAGAAACAATAACCTTAAACTTCGATACGAAACTATATCCGAATTATCACTTGTTTCCAAGTAATAAGGTTATATTCTGAAATATACTCTAATACCAAACTGCATTAAAATTAATCACCTAAAGATTTTGAGTAGGCTCTGACCAATCTCTGATACCAAACTATATAAGAGTTATTAAATGTAACAAAGCCCTTAAACTTAGGCTCTAATACCAAGCTATGGCAACCCCTAACTCGATTAGGTTGATACCCAACCTGAAACCTTAATTAAGCTTCATTAATGCGATAGACTTAACTAGAGCTAGCAACCTCTCCTTTTATCTCCTGATAGACACTACCGTATATCGAATATCGATGTAAAAATAATAATAATCGCAGTGAAAATTAAAACCTTTTTCAATAATAAATATGATATACCAAATTAAATCGGAATAAACCTCGGTTATACAAAACCTCACATCTCTTGTGATATTACAAAAATGTAATTCAATATATATATATATATATATATATATATATATATATATATATATATATATATATATATATATATATATATATATATATATATGACAAAGGAGATTCATTACATCGAAGAGAAGATCGAGACTCTTAAATCTTCTCTATCCCAGAGCCGTAGTGGTCATCGATTTTCTTGAAATATTAATTGGGGTAAGCTCTCCAACTTGCTCAGTAAGTAGAGATTCATATAGTCATCAACATTCCATATAATAATCAAGAATGATATGCAATAACAATATACACCAATGTTAACTAACAAGAATATGGAAATCATATAATTCAATAAATAACATATGCAAATCAAATTGTCGATGACTATTACACTGTGATTCCCATTTTACTTATAAAACTAAGGTTCGATTACTCATTGCGCCATTGATATGATTGGTAGACCAACACATTGGTGATGTGTTGTCTAGCCAATCCATTAATGCCTATGTGACGACCCCTATCCTAATCTAGGGCACCGCCCGACATAATCCGTAATTAAGCCCTAATCATATCCACGCAGGACTTAACTACGTATTAGTCAGCCATTACAATCTAAACGCCTTTTTCTCGTGTTCAGGATAAGTAATACACTAGTCCTACTAGTTTATAACATTTAGAGTTAATTAAATTTTTTTATTAAATTAATTATTTAGCAGAAGTCTTATTGGTTATGCGGAAGCAATTAGTAGATTATGCGAAAGCCATTTATAAAATCATAAGTGTGGAAAACCAAGAAATGACATCATATATATATATATATAAGTCATATATATAAATATATATATATATAAAGTCATCAAAATGTAGAGAAATAAAATAGTCTAAGTCAGGTCGGGGAAACAAACGCTCAACCCAATATACAACCCAAATAGTATTTGAAAAACATATATACCATATACAATCAAAATACCAAAAGAAGACCTACAATCGATGCAGTGACGCGTCGCGGTCTCAGGGATAATCGTCGATCTTCTCCTTGCCCGGCCTGTTGGTAGACGGCTCTGCACACATCGTCATAAAAAGGACGGTGAGTATAAGAATAAAATAGTAATCCCCGATGAAAAGTTTAATTTGCATTTCCAAATATTCAAATGGTATTTAAAAGCATATAAATGGAAAAACGGGAAAATAAACCATATGCGAGTAAATACCAGAGTTAAACAAATGATTATAGCACAAGGGACTCTAACCCCGGTGTGTAGACCACCTCAGGGACTCTAACCCCAAGTGTCATACAGTGTCAGGTAACATGTGCCGATATCCCCAGGGACTCTAACATCGTGAGTCGCACACACCTCGATCGAGTACGGGACCTAAATGCGAAAACTACTTTTTAAATTTCAAGAAATAGCAAGTATGGATTGTCAAGGCATAAACACATCTACACACCTAAACAAATAAGGAATACAAGTCCTCTTAAACATTTATAAGATATTCACTAGCCTAATAGCATGTTATTTATCATTCAATTTACATTTAAAACAACAAGAATAGACATAGCATGGGATAGAATCAATGAATCAAATCAAATGAATGGATATCATGCAAACTAGACTTATCAAGTGAGCATAGACACAAAGAACACATGATATAATAATACAAAGGCAAAATAGTCAAAAGGACTATGCAAGGACAGCAATTAATAGAAATGAAATGCCAAGTAAAGTTGCCATTGGGTATACTTACAACAACAAAGTAAAGTCCTAGCTTTACCAGCCTCCCGATACTCCAAATCTTGTATTCGCTCTCCCGTACCATTTTCCTAGGTTCCTGAGTTTGGCATCTCATTAGTTCAACTATAGTGGGTTTAAGCTCAATTTAGTGGTGTTTATTGTGTATTTAAATTTGTTCAATAGACTTTAACTCAATCTTCCTAAATCAGTCTCTAAAGACTAAATTAAGTCTCAATTTCAGTCCTACATTTGAACACAGTTTTTAGGCATGAAATGGTCAAAATATAGAAATCCTCTACCAGTACAATTATTGTTGGTCTCTCTCTTAGCTTTCCAGAAATGTTTAGTTCGCAAAATTTTGATTTATAATGAAGGAGATATCATGATTTTACTAGACATAGGTCTAATTGTAATTTAATCCGACCAGTGGATTTAGAAAATCTTTTCTCCCAATATATAGTTCCTAAAAATGTACTTTTTGGTCACAAGGTAGAAGATATATCCAAATAAAATATACGAAAAGATCAGCTCATTTAGATAATTAGTTAGGGAGTTATGCCCTTAACATATTTAGTTTCAAAACTTTCCTTTTTAATTCCAACACCTAATTGTAGAGCATTTTTGGACATAGAAACATTTGAATCAAAATACTCTTATTTAAACAAAGTTATTCCTTTTAAATAAGCTTTCAAATGCCACTATTTTGGATCAATTTGGATTTAAAATGGTAGATTATGACCAAATTACCTAGGTTGATTCCTAATATAACATGCAGAATTCTAGTTTTGGCGTTGCAACTTCAAAAACTCATATCTTTATGATTTCAAGACCAAATTAAGAACTTCAATATAGCTGGATTATTAGCTTGAAATGAAGAATCCAAATATATAAATTAATTACAAATAATCAATCATCTACTATCTGAAATTAGCCTAAAACCAAAACTTGTTCTAATTTCAACTAAAAAAATGTTTACCTAGTTGATGTAGCACCTTAGCTTGAGAATTTCTCACCAACTCTAACGGATTCCTTCAACACCTTAATGATTCACCCCTCTAGCAATTCCTTTTTCTTCTCCAGCAAAAATGAATGAGTGATTTGGTTTGCATGTTGTTTGATCACTAATAATATATATTAAGGTGATGTTCCTTCCTAGCCCTTAATCTTCATGGATTTATGCATCCCTAGGAATATCTAATGGTCCACCTTTGTCATATATCCCACTAACTCCCACTATCTCAACCTCAAGTGACACCATTTCATTACTCACCTAGTTCCTAGATGTGCCAATGTGTATCTCTAGACCAATTTTATGCTTTCTATTTAATTTACTCAACTATAGGCCTTTAATTTGATTTACATTGAAAAACACAACCATAGGCTTATAAGTAATTCCTTATTTCATATTAGTATTAAATAAGACTTACCAAAATGCTAACTACCTGGTTCCTCGACTCGCACGCTACTGAGGCGTGTCCCCGCTCTCGTCTTGACGCCTACAACTGTACAAACCAACTTAGTAAGTCTACACAATACATAACACTAGGCACACATCAATACAAAAATACAATATACCTCGGCCACATGCCTCGGTCGTTGCACGTATCACAGTGTAGGTCCCACGTCAAGGGTCGATGATCCTTATTAAGGAATTTAAACGGGGTTAAAGATTTGGGCCGTGACAACCTAATAGTTATATCTGAAACCCTGTAGTGAATATGTAATGTGCACAACCTATCTAACTTAGTAGGAAGTTACATATAGGCCGGGAGATCAACCACGCATCCTATATAACCTGGTCTTAGTCTCGGGAACTCATTCTTGTCAATTACATTAAACATAGTTTTCCAGTTATTAAAATCATCACAATGTACATAGTCCCCCCATTCAGTTCATAAACTACATGAACTACATATACTAATCATCACACAAATCCACGTGCACGCTAATTGAAACAAACACTCATCATCATCACACAAATCCACGCACACGCTATGTAATTCATTAAGATTTGAAACAAACACTCATCATCACACAAATCCACGCACACGCTAATTGAGGTACGCTGACTTAACCATAAGCCTAACTCAAGTTAATTAAGATTTGAATTAACACTAATCACCAGTTTAAGGTAACAGGTCGTTGCACCAGGGACTCTAACCCCGTGTACCAATCAACTCTAACTGTAATGGCTCGCTCTCTAATTAACCTCGATTAACTGACAAATTACAGGTTAAGACCCTAAGCTCAGACCCACGTGGTTAATAGGTCAGGACACACCGACTAGGTAAATAGTGATTTTGGTGTGATTGTTTACCTATTTGCGATGATGTATATCAAGTTATTTACCTAGCATCGCATGTGTGTATTTATATCATTGAATGAGCAAGATAGTGTAACGGGTGTTTGCCTCGAGAAAAGTGTCAAGACGGGTACTGAAGAGTGAACTGTGGGTACACTAGGTCGAGGAAACTCAAACACACAAATTAAATAAAAGATTGATCAAATAACTACTATGGAATAGATATTGGGTGGCTAGTGACGCGGCGGTATGCGTACATCACGATTCGAAAGAAAAACCGGGTGTCGAAACGCCTGAAAACACAAGCGAGTGTCTCGGTGGCGTCACACTTTGGAGTCAATGACATTAAGTCAACTAGTTTACCCCATTTACACTCCACCTCACTCCATCATCACTTTCTCCTCTCCCTCATGTCACTCTCTCTCACCACACACACACACACACACACACACACACACACACACACACCGTCATATAGAACAGGGAGGCCGAGAGGAAAAAAGAAGGAAATGAGAGGAGGAGGAGAAGGAGGAACTCGCCGGGAAGGAGAACAGGAGGTGGAGACGTCATGGTCGAGGTGAGTCGTTGTTTTTGTTGTTGTTGGTGCGTCGGCCATGGTGGCCGAGAAGGGAGTTCGGCCATGGTGGCCGAGAAGGGAGCTCGGCCATGGAGGCCGAACCGAGGCTGAGGGTGGAGATGGTAGTGGTGTCTCCCCCTGCCATCGAATCCACCAGGGTTGGGGTGGAGAGCAGCCCCAACCCAAGCCAGAAGAAAAGAAAAAAAAAAAAAAATAGCAACGAAGACAGGAGTCTATGTGGAGAAGATGGGGTGCGGGGCGTGCGTGCAACCCCTGGATCGGTTAGGGCGGTTCGGGCCCAACTCGGGATCCGGTCGGGCCCAGTGAGCCCAAACCGGTCGGGCTCGAACCGGTCGGTCGACGACTGGGTGGACCGGGTCAAACCCGGTCCAGGGACCCAACCATTTATTAAAATAATAAAATATTAATTTTTAATTTAAAAATAGTTTTAAATTAAATAAATTACATTAAAATAAGAAAAATAGGTGGAAAATTATGGGAAAACCAAAAAAAAATCAAGAAAAATATTAAAAATGTTTTAATTGGACACCAGGAATTTAGGAGACCATAGTCGAGTGTTGGATACGTATCTCGAGGTGAGTGCGGGACATTTCGAAGGCGTTTTGCAATTCATTTGAGGTAAGTAACCCCACTAGAAAATTAGTTAAAATTCTTTTATGACACTTTATTTCGCATTTCAATTATTCAATTATGCTATTTATTGTTGTTCAATTACTGTTCATCCACTCCCACGTGTGTATGTGTGTTTGTCGACAGGGTCGACATGGCACGGACTCACACCCCGGGGCTAGCTACCCCGCGTTGTTCGAGTAATTGTCCATGATAGGGCTACGCGGTGACTATTCTCAGCGAAACCCGTAGGTTGAGAGATGTTTGACGAAGACCTAAGTCTACGTCAATGGTTCCTCTTGAGAGATGTTTGGATGGGGTCTTCCATTCAATGGTTCCTCTTGAGAGATGTTTGGATGGGGTCTTCCATTCAAAGATGTTTGGCGAGGTGGTCGTCAATGGTTCCTCTCGGTTCTGCTACGAAGATTCCCGGATGTCGACCAGGGTTCTCTGTCACGCTACACTCGTGTCCAAATTTGATTTCTCAATGACTTATTTTCATGCGATTATTTTATTTTTGTCCTTTATTTAAATTGCATGAATTGTAGTCGTTTGATTGGAATTCGTGAATATTAGCTAACGTTCTCTAGGATTTAATCACCGGGATTTGTCATTGTTTTTGGTGAAAAATCGCAGATCCTGCGATGAGCCAAGGCAAGTGAGTCTTAGGCGACTACGTCTAAGTAGTGAGAGGCCGCCACTTTTTTGCGTAGGTAGTTGTGTGTATCAATTAACTACTTTATGATATTTTGGGATGACTTGTATACTCGATACATGTATATGCTCACCTTTTGTACTTTGTCGCTTTTGATATACATGGTATCTAATGTCGGGTTTCCACACTATAGGGTTGTTCATAAAAATGCAAACTTTTCATTTTTACGATATATGCATGCCTTAAGACTTCCGCATCAATATATGATTTATATTAAATTACTAAATCATGAATAACTTAATAATTCATAAAATATCCATAATTACTAAGTTAAAGGCGAATAAGTTACGTACAAGGGTTTAGGTCGCGGACAGTTAAAATAAGTGTGCGGTGACGTGGCATACTTGGTGACGTGTCTAGCCATGTGGCGGTACCCGATTTGCCTTGGAATTTGGGGCCGTTATCGTTGGTATCAGAGCTTAGGTTCAGGCGAACCTAGGGGAAAATGTAATACAACCGAATGAAACTTAACAACAAACATTAGATGTGGAAACCCGAAGATCCTGACTTAGAACTTTAGTTGGGAAGCGAACATGGGACGGGTAGTGCCAAGGCTTATACGTTATATATTTTGATTTGTAAGTATATATATATGTGTATTTATGCGTATACGAGGATAATACGGACGTTCGCGATTTGCAAATTCGACATGGATGAACGAACAATTCCTCATACCGAGACTCATGGAGAGTCGACTACTAGGGCTAATTTCATACTCGACTTTTATGACCAGTACATACTGAGGGAGATACAATTGCGTCTGAGACAGGAATATTTGTGTCTTAGGCAGGGTAATCGCACTGTAACGGCCCATTTTGTAAATATCTCTTCAATTTACAGAAGTGGACGCCAACTCGAATCTACGTGGACAACGCGGTAGGCTAGGACACACAGGGACTTAGGTATGCTAGGTATTGTGTGTTGGATGCTTATTTGAGGTGAAATTTATTGAAATACATCGCATGTGTGTATGTTGCATCAAAATACGTGCAAGATTACGAGAACTTTATTCGCCTCGATATGCGTGTCGACGCGGGTACCGGGTAGTTGACGGGATCGAATATTAGGTCGGGGAAACTATAACACACAAATTATATAAAAATTGACAAAGTAACAAATATGGAATGGTATTAGGCGCCCGAAAAATGGTGAGTGTCCCAGTTGTGTCACACTTTGGCGTCAAGGACACAAAGTCAAAATTACTTATCTTTATCTAAACCACTCCACCACCTTTCTTTTCACCTCACACACACACACACACGCCGTACACTCCCGCACACACACAAATCGGGAGGCCGAGAGGGAAGAAGGAATCAGAGAGGAGGAGGAGAAGCAGCTGGGAGGGAGAGGAGAACGTGGAAGCATCACGATCGAGGTGCGTTTTGTGGTTTTTGTTGGGTTTCGGTGGTTGTCCGAGGTGGCCGGGACAAGGGTTCAGCCATGGAGGCCGAACCGAGTCGTGGTGGTGATGGCAGGGGTGTCTCCCCTGCCATTGAGTCCACCGGGGGTTGGGGTGGAGAGCAACCCCAACCCCAAACCCCAAACCGAGAGAAAAAAAAAAAGAGATCGAACCAGATCAGCTGAGGAAGATGCACATGTGCGCGCGCGTGTGCATCCCCCTCATGGGTCGTGCCTGGACCATTCTGGTCCAGGGCTGGGTCGGGTCCGACCCGTTTGGGTCGACCCAACCCAAACCAAATTCGGGCGGGGGTCGGGTCGAGACCCGAGCCTAAAAGTAAAAAAAAAAAAAAAAAAAAAAAAAAAAAAAAAAAATTGGAAAATATTTGGAAAATTCGGAAAAATTGGAAAAATTCGGAAAAAAAATATATTTCCATAAAATAAATAGAAATACGTGAATTTCTATGAAAACTAAAATATTTGGATATTGCGGACGCGACTTTTTGAAGGGATTTTGCCTCGAAAAATGCGAAATAGACAATTTGGCCTAAATTTTTTAAAAATTGTTGGAAATTGTCATTTTAAATTAAATTATTGATAAATAGGCATAGGTCGACACGAGTGATCAATTGACGACCAAGGATCCAGTGGACTTGGACCCGGGGATAGATTACGAGATAGGATAGCGCGTTGCGAGGTTTGTAAAACCCAATGGAAAAACTCTCGAGTATTTATTTTGCTTTATAATTCTATTCAATTCCAGTATTTCCTTGTGATTTTTCCTATATCTTATCTTGTCGTTGTTTGCACGGTTGGTTCGTTACTCCCACCGGATTTTCAGTTGTGTTTCTCTGCATTTTAGACCATAGCATGTGTATCAGGAATGCTCGGTGGATAACGACCCTAGGGAACTGCTACATGTGTCGGTGTGTCGTAGGTCTACGCCGGCCACCGAGAGGGATCAGGTGATAGTTAGTTGGGTGAGCCCACTAGTGGGATCCTGGAAGGAAATCCCGAAGTATGGTTTAGTCTGACTGGAACAAACACACACTATTGCACTTTATTGTTATTTACGCATGCGATGCCCTACTTACAGTTGCCTGTTTACATTCTGCATGTTTATTTAACAATATTTATTGAATTCCATTTGCTTATTTGAATGCTTGGAGGAGTTCCTTGGGATTTTACTAACTGTACTCGTCATCCATTTTCTTCTGTGATGATTGAGTGCAGATCCTAATACAAGTAACGGCAAGGGGATCTTACGTGACCACCTCTTACTGCCTACCATTGAGAATTACTTGTACGCGTGTTTTTATTTTGATCTTTTGATTCTTTTGGGAACTCGGGAGTATACTTCCTAGGGTACAGTTGTTTACTTATACATAATACTTTTCAGGGTTTTTTCAAAGTAGGATTTGATGAATTAATTAATATTTTTCTGCATTTACGTACAACTTCTGCCGCATATGTCACATATATACACTGTACACACACGTGGATACGAAATTCGAAACAGAGGAAGGACGGGCAGGTGTCGTACACGTGTAGTTGGGCCAGTTGGCAAGGAGTACACGGAGACACGTCACCCCGGGGCGGCGAGGGCCGCCACATGCATAATGGTCCAATATATGGAGAGGTTTCGCTACCTATTACAGTTTGCTGGAGATTTGGCTTCTACATATCGCTATCGGGTTCACTACTTTGGAGTTGGGCTTAGAGATGAGATTGCGAGCGCAGTAGTATCATGCGGAGCTCGTACACTGTAGGAGATCTACGAGAGGGCCTTAGCCCATGAGACATATCTTGTTTTTCGTGTCGCTATGCCCATGCCACAGTTGGCATCGGGGTTATCCCAGCAAGGCACCAGGTCTGACAGGAAAGGGAAAATGATCATCGATCACAGAGATAGGAGAGGACAGAGGCCCAGACATGAGGATCACCAGGCAATCACTTCTCACGCGATAGTACCCGCACAGTCAGCAAAACTGTCAGGTGGTGGTTTTGGACCGCGACCGGGGTAGAGACCGACCCAGGATCAGGGAGGCATGGATCGAGGACAATATGGTCAGAGTCAAGGCCAGAGGTCAGACAGAGGTCAGGGCCAGGGGTCAGGACACCAGATTCTTACTTGTTTCAAATGTAGACAGCCTGGAGACATTAAGAAAGAATGCCCGATGGCTTCGGCAGCACCACCAGTTTAGGCCAGGGAGCGGGTGCACGCTGTAGAAAAGCCAGACCGCGAGGCCACCAGACAGCTCGTCGAGGGTATGATTTCGATTTACGATCGTTTTATGCATACACTTATTGATTCTGGTTCCACGGTATCATTTATTTCTGGACGTATGGTTGCTGAGTTAGGATTAACTCCGATTACAGTTAGTACACTCCTGATTCTCAACACAGCAGCTAGGGAGAAGGTTTACCCCAACATGATCTGCGAGGGTTGCACAATAGAGATTTTCGGACAACAACTCCTTATTGACCTACGCGTCCTAGAGTTCTTAGAGTTCGATGCACTTTTGGGCATGCACTGGCTAGCTTCATATCACTCCCAGGTAGATTGTTTCTGTAAGATAGTGGCTTTTCAGATCCCCGACATACCAGAGTTCACTTTCACGGGTAATGCGAGTATCCTACCGACCACTAGGGGTAGATTGGCTATGACCTTAGAGATGGAAGTGTTTGCAGGGATAGTAGAGTCAATCGAGATCCCTGAGGTTAGACTTGAAGATGTCCTAGTTGTCCGTGAGTTTCCCGATGTCTTTCCGGAGGATCTACCAGGATTACCCCCACATAGAGAGATTGAGTTCGTTATTGAATTAGTACCAGGCACACGGTCGATAGCTAGCAGACCGTACCGGATGTCACAGAATGAGTAGGAAGAGTTGAAGACTCAACTGGAAGATTTAGAGAAGAAGGGGTTTATACACCCGAGCACATCACCATGGGGAGCACCGGTCCTGTTCGTTAAGAATAAGGATAGTAGTTTGAGGATGTGCATTGACTATAGGAAGTTGAACCAGGTGACAGTACGAAATCGTTACCCTTTGCCAAGAATTGACCAGTTGGACGGAGCACGTGTCTTCTCTAAGATCGACTTAAGATCGGGTTATCATCAACTCCGGATTCAAGATGAAGACATACCTAAGACTGCATTCAGCACCAGATATGGGTTATTTGAGTTCACAGTGATACCATTCGGACTAACGAATGCACTGTCCATGTTCATAAACTTGATGCACAGAGTACTGAAGCCGTACTTGGATAAATTCGTTATAGTCCTCATTGATGACATATTGATCTACAGCAAGACTCGCGAAGATCACGGACGACATCTCAGGAATATATTGATGACGCTAAGAGAGCACAAGCTTTATACTAAGTTCAGTAAGTGTGAGTTTTGGCTGTCAGAAGTCAAATTCTTGGGACACGTGATTAGTGACAAAGGTATATCAGTGGACCCGAGTAAAATTCATGCTGTCATAGATTGGCCGACACTTGAGACAGTGACTGATATCAGGAGCTTCCTAGGGTTGGCAGGATACTATCAGCGATTTGTTAAGGACTTCTCGAAGATCGTCGCGCCGATGACTAAATTGACAAAGAAGGATGTACCTTTCAATTGCTCCAAGGAGTGCGAAGACGCATTTACACAGTTGAAGATGACACTGACTACTACACCAAGCATTTAGTCTTTGTCGGAGCGGGTAAGGGATTGACAGTTCATACTGATGCTTGCGGCACAGGGTTAGGTTGTGTGCTGATGCAGGGAGACGGCGTAATTGCCTACCTATCCCAACAGTTAAGGACCCATGAGAGGAATTATCCAGTGCACGACTTGGAGCTTGCAGCAGTCGTATTTGCATTGAAGGTATGGAGACATTACCTATACGGTGAGAGGTTCACATTATATACAGATCATAAGAGTTTGACATACTTATTCACTCAGAAAGATCTGAACATGAGACAGCGACGTTGTCCCGCTCATGCCTCGATCACAAAGCAGTAGACAACAATAAAGCTATCACAAAATAGTAAACAACAACAGCCAATGGAGAGAAATGAAATACTGTATAAGTCCCTAGCTGGTTTACTTACCTCCAGAATGTCCCGCTCATGCCTCGATCTGCGCACCCGACACCCGACTATAGCATCATAAGCCCCTGGTATCAATTTATACCATTTTACAGTTTTAGGGTCGCATTACGTGCAATTATACTATGGACTCATAGATTTGCCTTTTATTTTCATAAAAAAATTAAGTTTTTAGCACCTTTTTCGAATTATACCGGGGTGCCAAATGCCCAAAAAGCCTCGAACTCCTTTTTTCTAACTTTCCCTAATTTTTCATATTTTTCAAGGATTTTTCAAATTTTTTCCATAATTTTTATCTATTTTAATCTATTTTCTGTAATTTACGGTTTATAAAAAATCAGTTTAATTAATGTAATAATTAAATATATTATTTTATTGGGGTGGGTCCGGGTTGACCCGACTCGGTCCAAGCGGACCCCGGTCGATTTGACCCGACCCGACCCAGTCGGGTCAGGGTCGGCGCGGCCCAACCCGGCCCACCCGAGCCCAGGTCGGTCCGACCCGACCCGTAAGGGGTCGTCTTCCCCACGTGCTCTGGTTCGATTTTTATTTTCCTTTTATCGCTGGGGTTGGGCTTCCATCCCCAACCCCAGGTGGGGTTCGTATGCAGGGGAGACCACTCCCCTGCCTTCCTCGAGCTCGGACGAACTGCCATGGCAGTTCGTCCGAGTTCGCCACCCGAACACCAACAACCACCGACACAACAACAACAAACCATACATCAACAATGAAGACTCATATTCGAGCTGTCGATCTCTCTCTCTCTGTCGGTCTCTTCTTCTTCTCTCTTTCTCTCTCGGTTTTATTCCTCTCTCTCTCTCTGTCTTTCTGTTTTGTCTCTTTTTCGTTGTTTTTTTTTCCTCTCCACCACTGACTTTGGAGATAAGTCGAAGATAAGGATTGGGGTTAGTGTGTTTGAAAGCCACACATCTTTTCGCACACACATATCTCGAGGAATATCTTATAGTCTTCAACACCACACTTGTTCCGCATGTCACCCGTGAGTGACTCTAAAACCTTACACTTTGTATTGAGACGTGTGTGCGTGTATCTAGATATAGATCTAGTGATGCCCATTTTTTTTCTTCTTCACTTTATACTTTACCCATATATAATTTATGTGGCCACGTTAACACCACACTTCCCAAAAATTCGCATTTTATTTAAATAATTAAATCTTACCCCCATGTGTCGCTACCTCGGTCCCACGTTGACACGTGACTCGAGGCGCGTCCCCGTTCTTGTTTCGGCAAACCGCATTCCCCGCATATACTTTTCTCAACAATTAGCATTATAATCTCAAATTGGATATTACACAGTACCTCGGAGTCTCCACCCGAGATTCGGACATACGCATTTCGATGAGTGGATCCACCAAATGACCCTGACCTGACACGTGACACAAATCAAATTTTTGGGTCGTTACAGTCTTCCCAACGAATTAGAATTTCGTCCTTGAAATTGAAGCAAGTCTCAAAGGACAATGGTGTTTTATGAATGAAGACCCAAGGTCATATCCGCCCAAGGCCATACTCGCCCAAGGCCATACCCCCATCTTACTCTGTAGGGATGGGCTCCTCCGCGACAAGCTGGGCTCCTCCGAGACCTCCAAGCAAAAAACACACCATCTGTCTCCTCCCATCAATATATGACAGGGCAACATCCTTGCAACATATATTGGAATACAAATGAACATTTTTAATTTCATGATCCACCGTCACTAACATACGTATATCTGCTATATGCCCACGAGAATATAAATAGTCTCTTTGACTGTTCGTTAGTCTCTCTGATCGAGTGAGTCTCAACCCAACTCGTCGTACTTTATCAGGTTACGAAGGATAGTAGTCGCACCTGATGTTGCAATAGCATGAATATGTTTCTGGCTCTGTTATACCTGGCTGTCCATACGCCCATACAGGTACGTTGAAATCCCGACCCAAATGGACCATGTCCATGTCCTTATCCCTGTGCATGACTAGATAGTTGTCCCTATCAGTGCACTCGACTTGATCTCTTCCCCTAGCTCTGGCCACTGCCACTGCCTCTGCCATCAACCCTTTGATGGTACTTATGCTAAAGATCTGACGGTGCTAACTGCTATAATACACTAACGTAACTCCGCGTTGAACCATCTAACATTGGCGCCGTATAGCCTCATATGGCGGAAACGGAATACGCTTTGAGGTCGATCTCTTTGCCACGACCGTTTAACCCTCGTTTTCCTCTGATCATTTCCAGACCCTCGCACTGAATGTGACGATGTCGAGACCGCGAATGGTACTCTGATGCGTGTACGCCCACGCTCTCACTCACCATAACATCGACCGCACCCCCAGAGCGTCCACATCGACGCCACCGTAGTGCGCACAAAGACATCAGCCTCGCCGAATGACGAAACTGATAAGATGCTCGACCTCATATGATCTGGTGTGGCCGAGACATCATGAATTTTTTTTTTACAACATGCGCTACTTGCACGAGAATTTCCTTTAAGTGTGTTTACTAACGTATCTGAACAAATTTAACATGTGATAATTCTTGAGATATACAATCTCATAGGATTTATACTTAAGTGTCCCTTAACTTTTAGAATGATTCGCAGACTCTACTTCAACTCGTAACACTTAATTCAATTACAAGTCCCTAAAGGTGGAGGTCGACTTCACCAACCCTGAGACGATAAATGCATAGTGTCACTAAAGTGGAGTTACTTAGGCTTCTGATTCAACAGTACTACTCAAAAGCTTTCGTCAAAGCCAAGGAGTCCGTCCATGATGTAATCGTTAGCTCTCAAGTCATCTCAACACTCTGCTCCCTTAGAGTCTGCTTGTCTCACAATTCTTCATTCCTTTTATTTATTTTATGATTTCCTATTAAATCAATACAATTCAACTCTTAACATTTGAGCTACAATTCAATATTATTTAGAGACTCAAACTTTATCAGTTTTAAAATTCTTGCTTGGAGCATAAATAGGCATCGTTGAACTCTCTTGATTGAGTTTTACTTTGCTTGGCAATCTATATATATTTATTGTTATGCCCACATCAATAGCTGCCATGATTTAGCATCTCATTGGTTAATTTGTTTCAAGTGCATAAGTTATGGGTCATGGCTCCTGCTGACATGTATGGTCCACACTTGGTTCAAAGAATCCATCAAACCAGGTCATCACATTGTTTGTTTGATGAGCCACTCACTAATATGACAATCAAAATGGTTGTCTGGTTCCACAACATCCCTTGTGCCTCTATCCTTGCTTATTTGGGTTTGTACCTTCAATTTACCCCACCATTTGTTCAAATTGTTGAATTGGCCCCAGTTTTATGTACCCTCTACTATGGTCATTTTTTTCCATTTTCTTCTTTTTTTCTTTGACCATAATAAGCACACAACATATTTGATGGGAAGAAAATCTAAAATCTAACATACTTTCGATGCACCTCAATCTGTATTGAAAAGATCCTTACCATCTTGTAGCAAATGTACGTATCAAAAGGCAAGCAACTCAAATTTTTTCCATTGTTGGAAAATGATCTTTTAACATGCAGAGGTGGAGTTCAGTCTCATCTTATTACTGGGGTCTCATCTAAAGGTCATGGCTGCAATAACAGTTGCACTTCAAACAAGATTTTAAGTCATAAAACTTGTCCATCTCTCTTCTTTCAGACCTTCTGAGTTACCTCGCCAAAGTGCATAAGTAGAGACGAAGAAATAACTCCTAAACCTTTTCTTTCTTTGTTGTCTGCACAATCTCAAAGTCCTAGTAAAGGATTATCAAGCACAGACGAGCTCATCATCGCAGCCTTGTTTAAGTGAAACAGGTGTGTCACTTAAATTATTATTGTCATTCTACCATTTTTCATTTTCCACAATGTTGCAAACAACTGGAAAAAAAACTATTGATTTACCAAAAATGAAATCAAGTGTGCCAATGAAACATCAATCACTAACTGATTCCATTTAATTTCTATCCAATTAATCATTACCATAACCACGATTCCTCGAATCAGTATATAATTATCGATATCGTATATAGTATATAATATACCATATACGATACATTTTTATTTTTCCAAACTCTCCTCACTTCCCAACGAAGACTCAAGTCAGGATCATAGGGTTCCACTCTAAGTTCAACCATTCCTAACTTCCGCTGGTTTTGTGTCTTAATTTATCGTGCTAATCAAGAGTCGAGTTCTTTAAAATGTCGGCTCTGATACCAACTGTGACGGCCCCAATTTCCAACAAATTTGGCATCGCCCGGCCAAAGCCCACGTGGACCCCTGAGCAGTCTCGCTAGGTCAACGCAGGCCTAGTCAGCCTTCCAATCCATCATTATCAGTAAATTCACAATTTTACAGTTTAATTATTAATATTTTGCAAGTTTTACAATTTAGCGGAAGCAATTTCTACCAATAAATAACTCAACCGTGAATACAAAGGTAGTCAACCTAATTGTGGAACCCAATAAATATCATCAGAGGAGAGTAAATACAAGAGATTCGAAAACTCACCTAGTTATGAAGTCTTCCCTCTGCTACTCGTCTGCGGCTCTGCACTCAGTCAAACATAAGAATGACGAGCCCAGGTAAGTAAATCCAGTATGACATATACACAACATTTCACAATATCCAAAGCAGTCAAATTCATGCAAACAGAACGAAAGGAATACTGAACGCATGAATATAAAAGATTTTAAACAATCACATCCATGAGTGAGGCCAAATAACAAGGAGTCCCAACCAAAAAGTCGTCGAGTCACGACAAAAGCCCAGCAGACTCGGGTGTAGGACGCGACCCCAGCCTCCCAGCCCTAACCCTTGCGACTATGAGACATCACAGACCCGGATCTAGGACGAGACCCCTGCCTCCCAGCCCTAGCCAGGACGACTATGAAACATCCGTGGACGCGAATAATATCGACGGACGACTAGGAAAAATCTTGGGTTTAGAACGAGACCCCTACCTCCAACCCTAACCCTCTCATATCGCAGATAAACAGTAACCATGACTCACTTGCCAATGGACTCACTCAATCGACAACAATTTCGCCGATAGCTATCATCACAAAGCGGTGAACAACAATAAAGCTATCACAAAAAGTAAACAACAACAGCCAATGGAGAGAAATGAAATACTGTATAAGTCCCCAACTGGTTTACTTACCTCCAGAATGTCCCGCTCACGTCTCGATCTGCGCAAGCGACATCCGACTATAGCATCATAAGCCCCTAGTATCAATTTATACCATTTTACAGTTTTAGGGTCGCATTACGTGCAATTATACTATGGACTCATAGATTCGCCATTTTTATTTTCATAAAAATTAAGTTTTTAACACCCTTTTTCGAATTATACCGGGGTGTCAAACGTCCAAAAAGCCTCTAACTCATTTTTTCTAGCTTTCCCTAATTTTTCATATTTTTTGAGGATTTTTCAGAATTTTTCCATAATTTTTATCTGTTTTAATCTATTTTCTGTAATTTACAGTTTATAAAAAATCAGTTTAATTTAATGTAATAATTAAATATATTATTTTATTGGGGTGGGTCCGGGTTGACCCGATCCGGTCCAAGCGGACCCGGGTCGGTTTGACCCGGCTCGACCCACTCAGGTCAGGGTCGGCCCGGCCCAACCCGGCCCACCCGAGCCCGGGTCGGTTTGACCCGGCTCGACCCACTCAGGTCAGGGTCGGCCCGGCCCAACCCGGCCCACCCGAGCCCGGGTCGGTCCCACCCGACCCGCAGGGGGTCGTCTTCCCCGCCAGAGCACGAAGTGCTCCGGTTCGATTTTTTTTTTCCTTTTATCGCTGGGGTTGGGCTTCCATCCCAACCCCATGTGGGGTTCGTATGCAGGGGAGACCACTCCCCTGCCTTCCTCGAGCTCGGACGAACTGCTATGGCAGTTCGTCCGAGTTCGCCACCCGAACACCAACAACCACCGACACAACAACAACAAACCACACATCAACAATGAAGACTTACATTCGATCTGTCGATCTCTCTCTCTTTGCCGGTCTCTTCTTCTTCTCTCATTCTCTCTCGGTTTTCTTCCTCTCTCTTTGTCTCTTTGTTTCTTCTCTTTTTCGTTGTTTTTTTTTTTTTCCTCTCCGCCACTGACTTTGGAGATAATTTTGGAGATAAGTTGAAGATAACGATTGGGGTTGGTGTGTTTGAAAGCAACACATCTCTCCACACACACATATCTCGAGGAATATCTTGTAGTCTTCAACACCACACTTGTCCCCCAAGTCACCTGTGAGTGACTCCAAAACCTTACACCTTGTATCGAGATGCGTGTGTGTATCTAGATATAGATCTAGTGATGCCCATTGTTTTTTCTTCTTCACTTTATACTTTACCCATATATAATTTATGTGGCCACATTAACACCACATTTCCCAAAAATTAATAATTAAATCTTACCCCAATGTGTCGCTACCTCGGTCCCACGTCGACACGTGACTCGAGGCGCGTCCCCATTCGTGTTTCGGCTCACCGCATTCCCCGCATATACTTTTCTCAACAATTAGCATTATAATCTCAAATTGGATATTACACAGTACCTCGAAGTCTCCACCCGAGATTCAGACATACGCATTTCGACGAGTGGATCTACCAAACGACCCTGACCTGGCACGTGGTACAAATCAAATTTTCGGGTTGTTACAACTAACGAGATGTACTCAAGATTCAGTGAGATGGCACGCAATCCCGATCACCTGGATTGGAGCGAGTCTGTGGATCAGTGTTTGAGGCACTGGGGAAGTTATGGATTCCAACAGTGGCAGAGATACGCGATGGGATACTCCAGGAGGCTCATAGGTCCCGGTATACAGTGCATCCTAGCAGGACTAAAATGTATCACGATATGCGACGATTATTTTGGTAGCCAGGGATGAAGGCGGACGTTGGCTCCTATGTTAGGGGTTATGAGGTGTGCCAACAGGTTAAAGTTGAAGCACAGGAGGCCTGGAGGGTTATTGCAGCCGCTGCCCATCCCTTAGTGAAAATTTGAACACATTATGATGGATTTCGTTTGTGGATTACCGCAGATTTCGCGGAAACATGATGCGATATGGGTGATGGTGGACAGGTCGACGAAATCAATTCATTTCCTACCAATTTCTATGAAATATAATTTCACACGGTTGAGCATATTATTTGAAAAAGAGATTGTACGACTGCACAGAATGCCAATTTCGATTGTTTCAGATCGAGACAGTCGTCTTACATCATCATTGTGGCAAGCTATGCAGGAATAGTTTGGTACTAAATTACAGTTTAGCACTGCATTCCATCCTCAGACAGACGGGCAGTCAGAGATATTAATACAAATACTGGAGGATATGCTCAGGGCATTTGTGTTGCAGTTTGGTGGGTCTTGGGAGGAGTACTTGCCGCTCAGTGAATTTGCTTACAACAATAGCTATCAGGCCAGTATTGGGATGCCACCATTTGAAGCCCTGTACGGTAGACCGTGTAGATCACCGGCTTGTTGGGCAGAGCCCAAGGATACAGCAGCTGTGGGACCTGAGATTGTTGTGGACCATACAGAGAAGGTGAGACTGATTCGTTAACGGTTATTGGATGTCCAACACAGACAAAAGAAGTATGCGGATAGGTACCGCGATGGGCTGAGCTACGAGGTAGACGATTGGGTTTGCTTGAAAGTTTCTCCGTTGAAAGGTCATCAGAGATTTGGGATCAAGGGGAAACTAGCGCCAAGATTTATTGGGTCGTTTCAGATTGAGAAATGAGTTGGGAAAGTCGCTTATCAGTTGAAATCGCCAAGTCGATTGGCAGGGGTTCATAATGTTTTTCATATTTTGATGTTACGGTTGGCTAGATCGGGACCGAGACCGATGGTTGATATGACAAAAATCGAGGTTCGACCAGATGCAACGTACAAGGAATACCCCATTGAGATAGTTGACCGCGAGGTATAGACCCTTAGAAGGAAAGAAATACCACTTGTACTCGTTCGATGGCAATATCATAAGAACGAGGGCCTCACTTGGGAGAGAGAGTCTACCTTGCGAGAGCGATACCCCCACTTGTTCCAAGGTAAAGATTTCATTAAATTTGAATTTCGGGACGAAATTCCTTTTAGTTGGGAAGATTGTAACGGCCCGCTCTAATTAACCCCGATTAACTGACAAATTACAGGTTAAGACCCTAAGCTCGGACCCACGTGGATGCCGCAGATAGGTCAGGGTACGCCACTAGGTAAATAGTGATTTTGGTGTGATTGTTTGCCTATTTGCGATGCTGTATATCAAGTTATTTACCTAGCATCGCATGTGTGTATTTATATCATTGAAACGAGCAAGATAGTGTAACGGGTGTTCGCCGCAAGAAACGTGTCAAGACGGGTACTGAAGAGCGAACTGTGGGTACACTAGGTTGGGGAAACTCAAATTAAATAAAAGATTAGTCAAATAACTACTATGGAAAAGATATTGGGTGACTAGTGACGCGGCGGTACGCGTACATCGCGATTCGAAAGTGAAACCGGGTGTCGAAACGTCCGAAAACACAAGCGAGTGTCCCGGTGGTGTCACACTTTGGAGTCAATGACATTAAGTCAACTAGTTTACCCCATTTACACTCCACCTCACTCCATCATCACTTTCTCCTCTCCCTCGCGTCACTCTCTCCCACACCCACACATACACTGATAAGTCGGTATTTGTATATATTTATCAGTATATTTTATTATTTAAAGTATTTAAAATAAATAATTAATTATATTTTTTTTGTTAATTTTTAGGTGAAATGGAGTGCGCGGTTGAGTTCGTGGCAGAAAAATACTCGAAATGGAGTATTTATTTGCAGAAATCGGATGTCGGATGTGTCGAATAGCCAACGAAACGTTCCGGCCAATCAGACGACACCACGTCAGTGCCGGAACAGTGCGGGACCAATCAGGAGATGCCACGCGCACCCCGCGTTAGCACATATGCCGCGTCAGCCCCGCAAGCCATTCATCAAGCTTCAGTAGCCGTCGATTTGCCTCGAGATGCGCGGCAGCACAAACTCCCAGAATTTCGCTCGATTATGCGCGATTCTCCGAGCCACGTGGATGCCACGTGGCGTTCATCCATTCGTTCAGCGAGGCGCTTTGACGTGGTCCAGCCAATCAGGATGTGACACGTGGCGCCGAGTCAGCAAGAAGCAACAGAGCGCGCGAACGTAGCGACGACAAGTCAGAGGCGGCGGCAGACGTGAACCTATCAGAAGTCGACACGTGGAGCGGACCCAGATTTACAGCCAATCATGTATTTCCACGTGGTAGACTCCGTTTTTGAAGCCAAAAACACCCCTACGATGCTCCTCGACGCACGAGTCACCTCCAAAACCCTAAAATCAGGATCCGAGTACAATTTGGGGTAGTTATATATAGTTTTAACGTAGGTATTATTGCAAAATCAAATTAAATAGTATTTTTTATAGAGATCTATTAATTTTTAGTAGTGATTTTTGAAGATGATGTCTGGCTAATTTCTTTTTCTCGCCTAAGTCGAAAGGGAAGCAAGTCGGGACCATGGATTCAAAGCACATTATGTGAGATTTTTTATTTTATTATTTAATTAATTTAATTTCTCTTATTTCATTGTTGTTGATTTAATGATTATGATTTATATTTATGGTATGTATATGGCCAATGCATGCTTTTAGGTGGACAATCTAATGTTATTTGGAATATTAGTATCCGTGTAATTGTGCTTTTAGACCAAAAAAGTAACAAACATTCACCCGGTTGCCATAAAACCCTTCAGGTCATTGAATGTACAACAATTGGATTTAGGTTAAATTGGTAGCGGTTGTGACCCGGTTATCTAGGATTAGTGTTCCCACAGATCTATATTACTGCAGTTAGTGTATTAAACCTGGTTGGCGGATGTCTAGGGTTATACATTAATTAGGGAAGTAGTTAGTGATGGACGTCCTGGCTATCGAGATTAGGGGAACTAGGAATTTCTGGCGATTGTCGATTTTCTATAGCTAATCTAGGAGAATTTAAATTAATAACTTTTTGGGAAAGATTGAAGACCGTAATTGTTATTGAATCTTGATTCTGATTTGTGGAACTAGAGATTTTGGTGAACTTTTCATTATTGATATTAATTTGTGTGAACTTTTTATTATTGTTTGTTTAATTAATTATTTTCTTGATTTTCTTGAAAACCCCCATATTTAGTTAACTTAGAGTAAATTCAAGTCATGCGGATTCGACCCCGTATTTACCACTACTACGCCCTTGCGGTTGGTAACTCGATTACGAGTTATATTTGGCACGTACGACACGGATCAAATTTTGGCGTCGTTGCCGGGGACTTTGTCTTTACTCTGAGTTTAGGTGTTAGTTAGTTACATTAGTTTATTTAATCTATTTATCTTGATTAGTTTGTTTTAGATAGATTAGTAACTAAATAGTTACGTTTTTTCACGTTTTTTTTTTAGTTTTTCTTTTCGTCACGTTTTTTTTTTCGTTAGTTTTTGTTTTTGTTTTTCTTACTTTTTACTTTTTTTACTTTTTACTTTTTAATTTTTTTTTACGTTTTTAGTTTTCCTTTTTTTAACTATTCTGCTAGTTTATTTACTTTTTATTTACTTTTTATTTTATTTTATTTTATTTTTATTACTTTACTACTTTACTTTGTTAGTTAGATTAGTTAATTCTTTTTTACTTTTTACTTTTTTTTTATGCTGCCACACCTCACTCGATCCGAATCAGCCGGTTCATTGTTACCTTTTGACCCCGAACCAGAGCGAACTTTTCATAAGGGGACTAGAGAGACCCAACATAGGCAACAGGAAGGCCAAAATCATCTGAACATGGCTGCTTTGCACCAAATCACCATGGGTCACGCCAATCAATAGCTTCAAGCTCTTTTGTCGCAACGGCCCCTCTGCATCAACTATCCGGATAATGCCGAAAACTTTGAGCTGAGGTCGGGGTTTATTCATCTCCTGCCATCCTTTCATGGTGGCGAGAATGAGGACCCCATCACTTTCCTGAAAGAGTTTCACACTATCTGCAAGTCACCGAAACCCTCTAATGCGGACGAGGAAACGGTTAAGCTCAAATCTTTTTCGTTTTGCCTTAAAGATAAAGCCAAGGAATGGTTTTTCTACCTTCCGTACGTCTGTATTAATTCCTGGAATGATATGACAACAACATTTTTGAATGAATATTTCCCTGAGGATAGAGTTGCTCAGCTCATCAAGGATATATGCAGCATCAAAATGAGACCGGGTGAATCATTCGGCGCATATTGGGATCGCTATAGGCGATTACTTGCTAGTTGCCCGCGGCATGGCCAATCTGAGAAGGCCATAGCTCGATTCTTCTATGTTGGCATGTCGCCCATGGAACGACGCATGATTGATAATGCGTGTGGGGTCACATTCGTGACAAAACTCCAGCCCAAATGACGCAACTGTATGAGGACATCGCACAGCAGTCACGCCTTTATGGTGATCTCGATGCTACTGCTTACCGAAGTCTGACTACAGGCAATGTCTCGAGTTCCACTGACCAGAAAATTGATAACTTAACCTCTATAATGGAACGTCTCCTCTCCTCTGGTAAAGTGCAAGTCCAAGCTTATGGCTTTTGTGCTGCCACAAATCATGCAACTGATGAATGTCCTACACTTTTTGATGATGATCAGCAGGCCAATGCCATGGGTAATCAGTTCTAAGGGTCACCTCGAGTCCCATTCGGGAATACCTATAATCATGCCACGGCCAGGAACAACCCAAACTTCAGTTATAGGCCTCAGAATCAGAATTATCAGACATTCATCCCCATAGGTCAACCATTGCCTACACCCTCCACTAATTCCTCACTTGAGGATATCGTTAAAGCCCTTATGAGCCAACAAAACCAAATTATGAATGAAATGAAGCAATTCGGGGCTACTACCAAGAAATCTTTTATTGAACTCAATTCGACGGTTCGAACTCTTCAAGTTCAAGTGGACCAACATGCACAGCAGATTGGACGTCTCAAGGATAAAGGAAAGTTGCCTTCGCAACCTTACCCGAATCCTAACGCGAGTGCTAACGCAGTTACACTCCGTAGTGGTAGAGAGCTGGAGGGACCCAAAAGGCACAATGGGTCATCTAATCCCCATGACCAGGCCGATGAGGAAGAACGCGAGATAGTAGTCACCCCGTTTGCCCCTAAACAGACGGTAACTGCTCCAAAGGAAGCACCGCCCACTTTTAAGGTCAAACCTCCTTTTCCACAACGTCTCATCTTAGATAAGAAAAAAGGAGGAAGAGAAAGAAATTCTCGAGACCTTTCGGCGAGTGAAAATTAATATTCCACTCCTCGACGCTTTGAAGCAAGTCCCTAGGTATGCAAAGTTTCTTAAGGAACTATGCACTAACAAAGGGAAACTGAAAGGCAACGAAAAAGTCCAAATGGGAGAAACCGTCACGGCTATCCTACAAAAGAAGTTGCCTCCTAAATGCAAGGATCCTGGGATGTTGTCAGTACCTTGTGTTATAGGTGATGTAAGCATTCAGAGGGCTATGTGCGACCTTGGCGCTTCCATTAATGTCATGCCATTGTCTATTTATGAGACATTGCATGCAGGCCCATTAGAGGAGACTGGTATTGTCGTTCAGTTAGTAGACCGCTCCGTTGTCAGACCTGTCGGTGTTCTCAAGGACGTTCTAGTCCGAGCGAACGAGTTTGTGTTCCCTGCTGACTTCTATGTGATTGATATGAGAGAGGAGTCATTCCCTAATGCTTCGTCGGTCCTCCTTGGACGTCCATTTTTGAAAACGGCTAAGACGAAGATAGATGTTGATGATGGATCCCTTACCATGGAGTTTGATGGTGAAGTCATCAAATTTAACATCTACGATGCGATGCGATACCCAGATGATGTGTCTTCTGTGGTGTGCACCATGGACAGTGTGGATTCACTTTGTTGAGCGAGACCTTACTCACGAGTGGCGGTGATGAAGTTAAAATAGTGTTAGAGCATCATCTCGACACTACTCATATCCACGAGTGATCGACCTTCGATATCGATATCGAAGATCTTTGTTTCGAGTTGGATTCAATCCAACCCCCGCCCCAACAACAGTCCATTATTTGGAGTTACCTACTTCTAACTCCGAACTTTCTCCTCTTTGGTTAAAGCTCCCACACTTGAGTGAAACCATTACCCGAGCACTTAAAGTACATGTTTTTGGGTGAGAATGACACACTCCCCACTGTGATCATCTCGGCCAAACTTACACATTTAGAGGAAGAGAGGCTCCTTGAGTACTTCGGGAGTTTAAACGGGCTATTGGGTGGACCATAGCGGATATCAAAGGTTTGAGCCCTTCCACTTGTATGCATCATATATATGTGGAAGAAGGGTCAAAACCTACGAGAGAAGCCCAGAGGAGGCTCAATCCGCTCATGATGGATGTAGTGAAGAAGGAGATACTGAAGCTCCTTGATGTTGGTGTCATTTACCCCATCTCTGATAGCAAATGGGTAAGCCCTATCCAGGTGGTTCCTAAGAAAACGGGAGTCACAGTAGTCACCAATTCACATGGTGAGTTGGTTCCAACCCGTATCCAAAATGGATGGCAGGTATGCATTGACTACAGGAAGTTAAACGCTTCCACCAGGAAGGATCGCTTTCCCCTACCATTCATTGATCAGATGTTGGAGAGACTAGCAGACCGTTCTCATTATTGTTGTCTTGACAGTTATTCCGGTTTTCATCAGATACGGGTAGCACCTGAAGACCAGGAAAAGACGACTTTCACTTGTCCATTTGGCACTTTCGCCTATCGACGCATGCCCTTTGGGTTATGCAATGCTCCTGCCACCTTTCAAAGGTGTATGATGAGTATTTTTTCCGATTTTGTTGAGCATTTCATTGAGGTCTTCATGGATGACTTTACCGTCTACGGTGATTCATTCGATAGTTATCTCAACAATCTAACAAAAGTTCTCAGCAGGTGTATCGAGAAGAACTTGGTTCTGAACTATGTGTCATTTTATGGTAGACCAAGGTCTTATTTTGGGACACTTTGTCTCAGCCAGAGGCGTAGAGGTAGACCAAGCTAAAATTGATGTTATTAAGAAACTTCCCTACCCTACGAATGTGCGACGGATTAGATCTTTCCTTGGACATGCCAGTTTTTACCGTCGTTTCATCAAAGACTTTTCTAAAATCGCATAGCCTCTATGCTGTCTACTTCAAAAGGACATACTTTTTGAGTTTGATAAGGCATGTAAGAGTGCATTTGATGCACTGAAACACTCACTTACTAGCACACCGGTGATTCAAGCCCCTAATTGGGAGCTCCCATTTGAGATTATGTGTGATGCTAGTGATTATGCAGTGGGTGCAGTCTTAGGACAGAGAGTCGGGAGAGCTTCACATGTCATTTACTATGATTCTCGTACTCTAGACGCAGCTCAGATGAACTACACCACTACTGAGAAGGAGCTCCTTGCTGTTATCTTCGCACTTGATAAGTTTCGGCCTTATCTCTTGGGTACCAAGGTTATCATTTACTCTGATCATTCTGGCTTGAAGTACATGATGAGCAAAAAGGATGCCAAACCTAGGCTCATTAGATGGATAATCCTACTACAGGAGTTTGACATCTCGATCAAAGATAAAAGTGGTGCAGAGAATCTAGTTGCAGATCATCTCAGCAGAATTAAAAATGTTGAGAGTCCTACCCCTCTAATGGATGATTTCTCTGACGAGCACATTTATGCCGTTATGGAAGATCTCCCCTGGTACGCCGATTTGGTGAACTATATCACTTCGGGTGAGTTATCTCCTCACCTTTCGAAGGCTCAGAAGCATAAATTAAGGAGCAATGCTAAATATTATGTATGGGATGACCCGTACTTATGGAAATTTTGTTCCGACCAGGTTATCAGGCGTTGTGTTCCTCAGACTGAGAGTCATTCCATATTGACTTTTTGTCATACTTACGCCTGCGGTGGCCACTTCGGTCCCCGCCGGACAGCTAGGAAAGTTCTTGAGAGTGGGTTTTACTGGCCCACTATTTTCCATGATTCATACATGTTTACCAAGACTTGTCCTAACTGTCAGAAAACTGGTAACCTTAGTCATCGAGACCAAATGCCACTTACTCCGATTCATATTTGCGAGATATTTGATGTATGGGGTATAGACTTTATGGGACCGTTTCCAGTGTCATTTGGTAATGTTTACATACTCTTGGCAGTGGACTACGTGTCTAAGTGGGTGGAAGCTAAAGCTACACGCACTAATGATTCTAAAGTGGTATGTGAATTCCTCAAATCGAGGATTTTCACAACATTTGGTACCCCACGTGCCCTGATCAGTGATCGAGGCACTCGCTTCTGCAACCGTATGGTTGAAAGCCTTATGAGGAGATATAATGTCACTCATCGGACTTCTATAGCATATCATCCCCAAACGAGTGGTCAGACAGAGGTCTCTAATAGAGAGATCAAATCCATCTTAGAAAAGACGGTAAATCCAACTCGTAGAGATTGGAGTACACGTCTTGATGATGCAGTTTGGGCTTACCGAACGTCGTTTAAAACGCCAATTGGGATGTCCCCATATCGCATTGTGTTTGGTAAAGCTTGCTACCTGCCAGTCGAGCTCGAGCATAAATCTTACTGGGCTGTGAAACAGTTTAATATGAAGCTCGATGAAGCAGGAAATGAGAGAAAGCTCACTCTCCAAGAGTTGGAGGAAATCAGGAACGACGCGTATGAAAATGCACGGATTTATGAAGAAAAAACGAAAGCGTTCCATGATAGCAATCTCTCTAGGAAATCTTTCCGTGTTGGTCGGAAAATACTTTTATTTCAGTCACATCTTAAGATTTTCGCAGGTAAGCTGAGATCGAGGTGGACATGACCATATATTGTGACTGCAGTGTATGATCACGGAGCAGTGGAGATTCAGAGTATGGAGACTGGTAATGTGTTTAAGGTGAACGACCACAAATTGAAGATCTTCAATGAAGACTTCCCGAGCCATGATGTGGAGGTCGTTTCACTAGCAACGCCAGTCTATATCGATTGACAGACTCCGACCAAGTCGAGCTAACGACTTTAACCAAAAGCGCTATTGGGAGGCAGCCCAAACTTTGCTAAGTATTATTTAGTTTATTTATTTTCATTTATTTTTAGTATTTTACATGACTTTGTATCATTTCCCTTATCATTTTCTTCATCATATTCTTTCACCATCTTGTTTGTTTTTTAGGTGTGACCTCCTTGACCTGTTTTAAATCTTGAGGACAAGGTTTGGAATAAGTTTGGGGTGCTTTAGGGATTGAGGATTGTTTTGGATGAATTCTTTTGCGAAAGACCGCAGGTGAGATCATTAAATTTTTTTTATGCGGTTATATGCGGGTATTGGATGATAATGGTGGTGTTTTATATCATTTCTTTCATTTCTTATCCATTCACATTCCATTCTCATTTCATCAGGAATTGATACACTTTCATGTATATATTTAGTATGTTTTATTTATTTTAGAGTCACCCGAACTTTGTTCGTGCCTTTGGTTGTGGATTAGTAAATTACAGTTGCCTTTTTAACTTGAAACTTAGAGAAAATTAGGATAAACACTTAATCAAGTTCGTAGCTCTGCATTTTTATGATTTCATGATTAGAGACTTGGATGATGGTTAAACTTAGTGCTAGATAACGAAAATGAATAAATGGTCAAATTTATGCAAGTTATATTATTTTAACCCACATCAGGGTATTTGCTTGATTATAGTGAAAGTGAGAAGTACTAACATGAGTTTTTCATAAAAAATAAAGAGTCCCACAGGTTTCCACAGGAAATGGAGCAGGGAAACTTGTGGTGGGAAAAAAGTGAGAAAATCGGTCCATAAATGGAGCAGGGACCGTATTAAATTGAAAAAAAAAATTGGAAAATAAAATAAAATAAAAATGAAAAAATGAATAAAGGCGGAAGTTGTGAAACTCCTCAAATAAAAGATTTAGTTCGAGTGCTTTCACTATATTAAGTGAAATTTGAACTTATGTGCTTAAATGTATAGACCCATAAAACTTGTGATTAGTTGATGGCCTTTGTATTGACTGAGTCTATGTTTTGAAAGTGAGATCTTAATTGTGTTTGACTTGAGGGACTTGACATATCATAACTCTGAAATTTTTTGAGTTACTTGTTAATTTGGTGACTATGTAAACCAAAGGAACTCCATGAATTTGGGTCGGGTATAGGATTAGTTGATCTGCATTATTACATTAGGAGTCTAGTTTAGTTTGTGTTGTCATTTACACCTTTGCTCGGGACGTACAAAGTCCTAAGTTTGGGGGTATTTGATAAGTCGGTATTTGTATATATTTATTAGTATATTTTAATCTATTTTATTATTTAAAGTATTTAAAATAAATAATTAATTATATTTTTTGTTAATTTTTAGGTGAAATGGAGTGCGCGGTTGAGTTTGTGGCAGAAAAATACTCGAAATGGAGTATTTATTTGCAGAAATGGGATGTCGGATGTGTCGAATAGCCAACGAAACGTTCCGGCCAATCAGACGACACCACGTCGCGCGCGCGCGGTGCGGGACCAATCA
The DNA here is from genome assembly GCA_039657365.1 of Stephania yunnanensis. Classification (NCBI taxonomy): domain Eukaryota; kingdom Viridiplantae; phylum Streptophyta; class Magnoliopsida; order Ranunculales; family Menispermaceae; genus Stephania; species Stephania yunnanensis. Next base: position 10,362,802 of record CM077582.1, read on the forward strand.
GGAGATGCCACGCGCACGCCGCGTCAGCACGTATGCCGCGTCAGCCCCGCAAGCCATTCATCAAGCTTCAGTAGCCGTCGATTTGCCTCGAGATGCGCGGCAACACAGACTGCCAGAATTTCGCTCGATTCTGCGCGATTCTCCGAGCCACGTGTATGCCACGTGGCGTTCATCCATTCGTTTAACGAGGAGCTTTGACGTGGTCCAGCCGATCAGAATGGGACACGTGGCGCCGAGTCAGCAAGAAGCAACAGAGCGCACGAACGTGGCGGCGACAAGTCAAAGGTGGTGGCAGACGTGAACTTATCAGAAGTCGACACGTGGAGCGGACCCAGATTTGCAGCCTATCACATATTTCCACGTGGCAGACTCCGGTTTTGAAGCCAAAAACACCCCTACGATGCTCCTTGACGCACGAGTCACCTCCAAAACCCTAAAATCAGTATCCGAGTACAATTTGGGATAGTTATATATAGTTTTAACGTAGGTATTATTGCAAAAACAAATTAATTAGTATTTTTTAGAGAGATCTATTAATTTTTAGTAGTGATCTTTGAAGATGATGTCCGGCTAATTTCTTTTTCTCGCTTAAGTCGAAGGGGAAGCAAGTCGGGATCATGGATTCAAAGCATATTATGTGAGATTTTTTATTTTATTATTTAATTAATTTAATTTCTCTTATTTCATTGTTGTTGATTTAATGATTATGATTTATATTTATGGTATGTATATGGCCAATGCATGCTTTTAGGTGGACAATCTAATGTTATTTGGAATATTAGTATCCGTGTAATTGTGCTTTTAGACCAAAAAAGTAACAAACATTCACCCGGTTGCCATAAAACCCTTCAGGTCATTGAATGTACAACAATTGGATTTAGGTTAAATTGGTAGCGGTTGTGACCCGGTTATCTAGGATTAGTGTTCCCACAGATCTATATTACTGCAGTTAGTGTATTAAACCTGGTTGGCGGATGTCTAGGGTTATACATTAATTAGGGAAGTAGTTAGTGATGGACGTCCTGGCTATCGAGATTAGGGGAACTAGGAATTTCTGGCGATTGTCGATTTTCTATAGCTAATCTAGGAGAATTTAAATTAATAACTTTTTGGGAAAGATTGAAGACCATAATTGTTATTGAATCTTGATTCTGATTTGTGGAACTAGAGATTTGGGTGAACTTTTCATTATTGATATTAATTTGTGTGAACTTTTTATTATTGTTTGTTTAATTAATTATTTTCTTGATTTTCTTGAAAACCCTCATATTTAGTTAACTTAGAGTAAATTCGAGTCCTGCGGATTCGACCCCTTATTTACCACTACTACACCCTTGCGGTTGTTAACTCGATTACGGGTTATATTTGGCACGCACGACACGCGTCATACAAACACACACACTGTCACATAGAACAGGGAGGCCTTGAGGAAAAAAGAAAGAAATGAGAAGAGGAGAATGAGGAACACGGCGGGAAGGAGAACAGGAGGTGGAGACGTCACGGTCGAGGTGAGTCGTTGTTTTTGTTGTTGTTGTTAGTGCGTCGGCCATGGTAGCCGAGAAGGGAGTTCGGCTATGGAGGCCGAACCGAGGCCGGGGGTGGAGATGGCAGGGGTGTCTCCCCCTGCCATCGAGTCCACCAGGGTTGGGGTGGAGAGCAACCCCAACCCAAACTAAAAGAAAAGAAAAAAAAAAAAAAAAAAAAAAAAAAAAGCAATAGAGACAGGAGTCTTTCTGAAGAAGATGGGGTGCGGGAGGGGTTGCACGCACGCGTGACCCGGGTGGACCGGGTCAAACCCGGTCCAGGGACCCACCCACTTATTAAAATAATATAATATTAATTTTTAATTTAAAAATAGTTTTAAATTAAAATAAATTACAGAAAAATAAGAAAAATAGGTGGAAAATTATGGGAAAAACCCAGAAAAATCAGGAAAAATATTAAAAATGTTTTAATTGGACACCAGGAATTTAGGAGACCATAGTCGGGTGTCTGGTACGTATCTCGAGGCAAGTGCGGGACATTTCAAAGGCGTTTTGCGATTCATTTGAGGTAAGTAATCCCACGAGAAAATTAGTTAAAATTCTTTTATGACACTTTATTTCGCATTTCAATTATTCAATTGTGTTATTTATTGTTGTTCAATTACTGTTCATCCACTCCACGTGTGTATGTGTGTTTGTCGACGGGGTCGGCATGGCACGGACTCACACCCAGGGGCTAGCTACCCCGCGCTGTTCGAGTAATTGGCCATGATAGGGCTACGCAGTGACTATTCTCCGCGAAACTCGTAAGTTAAGAGATGTTTGACGAAGACCTAAGTCCACGTCAATGGTTCCTCTCGAGAGATGTTTGGATGGGGTCTTCCATTCAATGGTTCCTCTCATTAGACCGTGAGATGTTTGGCGAGGTGGTCGTCAATGGTTCCTCTCGGTTTAGCTACGAAGATTCCCGGATGTCGACCAGGGTTCTCTGTCACGCTACACTCGTGTCCAAATTTGATTTGTCAACGACTTGTTTTCATGCGATTATTTTATTTTTGTCATTTATTTAAATTGCATGAATTGTAGCCGTTTTATTGGAATTTGTGAATATTAGCTAACGTTCTCTGGGATTTACTCACCTAGAATTTGTCATTGTTTTTTTGTGACAAATCGCAGATCCTGCGACGAGCCGAGGCAAGGGAGTCTTAGGCGACTACGTCTAAGTAGGGAGAGGCCGCCACTTTTTGCGTAGGTAGTTGTATGTATCTATTAACTACTTTATGATATCTTGGGAGGACTTGTATACCCGATACATGTATATGCTCACCATTTGTACTTTTGTCGCTTTTGATATACATGGTATCTAATGCCAGGTTTTCACACTGTAGGGTTGTTCATAAAAATGCAAACTTTTCACTTTTACGATATATGCATGCCTTAAGACTTCCGCATCAATGTATGATTTATATTAAATTACTAAATCATGAATAACTTAATAATTCATAAAATATCCATAATTACTAAGTTAAAGGCGAATAAGTTATGTACAAGGGTTTAGGTCGCGGATAGTCAAAATAAGTGTGCGGTGACGTGGCATGCTTGGTGACGTGTCTGGCGTCGTGGCGGTGCTCGGTTTGCCTTGGAATTTGAGGCCGTCACACTAACATAGTGCAATGGACTCTATATTCTACAACTACTTTATAATTCCAAGAAATTGACTCATTAAAGATTTCAAGGCTTGGCTATGCTAAAAAGCACAATTCCCAAAGAGTACTAGTTCATAAAGTCATTCACAAACTCATAATTCCTAATAGCATGCTATTTACACTATATTCATTGTGAAAGAACAAGAAATGACATAAAGCACATGAATAGATTCAAAGGAATTCAATTCATCATAATATCATAAAAGTCAAGCTCAACAAATGATGAGTGTCAAATAAGTTCATGATATGAGATTGCAACATTGGACGTAGTCAATATAGACTATAAAAAACAAGCGTAAAGTGGATATGAAATAAAACAATCAACGGGTATACTCATATCAAGCAATGTAAAGTCCTAGCTTTACCAGCCTTCCAATACCCCAAATCTCTTATCCGAACCCTTGAGACTCATCCATAGGTTCTAATATCAAATTAACCCAAATAAATTGGGTTTAAGTCAGGTCAAATGAGTTTAGGAACCTTAACCCAAAACAACTCCTTAAGACTAAACGACATTGAAATTTTAGTTTTTGTATTGCAATACAATTTTAGGCCTGAAATTGTCTAAATCTCAAAATCTTCCCTAGTGCAAAGTTTTTGGTCTCTATCTTAACTTTTCGAAATGGTTTGGTTTGCGAAACCCCAATTTAAAATAAAAGAGTTATTGTAATTCTACCAAAAATAGCTCAAATTGGAACCTAATCTAACCAATAGACTTGAAAAAATTATTTCTCCTCATACATTGTCTAAAAATTCATGACTTTTGGTCACAAAGCATCTAACATACCAAATAACAACATACTAAAAGATCAGCTCATTTGGATTAGTAATTAGGGAGCTATGCATTTTAAAAATTTAGTTTCGAAAATCTCGTAATGCATTCTATCACCTATTTGTAGAGCAGTTTTGGACATGACAAAATTTTTTTGTAAGACAAAGTTGTTCCCCCTTTGAGTCAGATCTCAAATGCCATCAGATTGGGTCATCTCGATTTAAAATAAGCAAGTTATGACTAAATTACATAGGCCGGTTCATAATACAACAAGCAAAATTTCAATTTTGGTCTTACAACTTAAAAAATCATTTTTTTTATTATTTCAAAACCAAATTAAGAACTTCTTCATAGTTGGATTATCAAGTTGAAATGAGAGAATCCAAATATTTAAATCAATTGCAAAAACTTAACCACCTACCCTTGAAAATGGTCAAAAACCAGAATTGGTTTCAATTTGAAATAGAGAGATGTGTACTTAAGGTTGATGACACTTTGATTCAAGCTCCAACTCTCCTTGATCTCCCTGAATTTTTCAGCCAAAACCTCCTCAATTCCTCTGATTTCTTCTTCTCCAACTTCCTTGGCTTCTAAATTATGGAAATGAAATGAATTGCATGGGTTGATCTATCCAATCTATATATAAAGATAAGGTTGATTAATAACCATTTATCGTTATGTACACACGTATCTCGAGACTAATTTAATGGCCTACATCTTTACACAATTCCATTAACTCTCCTCTAACTCCACCTAACTAACACCAATTCATACTTTATTTGTCTATCGATGTGTCTTTATGTATCTCAAGGAACATCATATGGCTATTGTTTTATCTTGCTAACTTAGGTTACATTTAAGACAAAATCAACTATAACCACATTAATTCTACTATTTAAGTTACATTAAGCTTAAACCAACTTACCATATTGTTCTCTACCCCGGTCCCACATCAACTCGCATCTCGAAGCGCGTCCCCATTCACATCTCGACACATATACATAAGTATGAGTGACTTAATAGTCTACACATATACAATACACTAGACATATTCCACAACAAATCTAACATATATCTTGGCCATCTCGCCTCGATTAATGCACGTATCACGGTGTGGGTCTCCCGTCACGGATCAGTAATCCTAATTATGGATAATAAACGAGATTAGAAATTCGGGTCGTGACATTAATTTAAATTTAGCTAATCACATCACTCTCTACTCGGTCCCATGCCGACACACATCTCGAGGTACGTCCCCGCTCACGTCTCAACATCTAAACACAAGTATGAGTGACTTAGTAGTCTACATATATACAATACACTAGGCATATATCACAAAATCTAACATATACCTCGGCAACATGGCCTCGATTAGTGCATGTATCTCGATGTGGGTCTCATATCACAGGTCAATGATCCTGATTAAGAAATTAAATTAGGATTAAGAATTTGGGCTATGACAACATCTTTTGTAAAAGGCATAAAATATCATTTGGTTATTAAACTTTCATCAGTTCACTTTTGGTCATCGTACTTTCACTACCTTCTACTTTTGGTTCTTTTGTTAAGCTTAGAGAACAATGGTTGCTAACTAAGCGTTTCACAAGCAATTCATGAGCGGTTCACAATTGATGCATCAACCCAAAAAATCAATTGCGAATTGTTTCGTTAGTAACTGTTATCTCCAAACTTAACAAAAAAAGATAAAAAGTAGAGAGAAATAAAAGTAAAATAGATCAAAAGTGAACTGATGAAAGTTGAGGATCAAATCAACAAAAGCTTAAAATTTCAAGAACCAAATAATACTTTGTGCCTTTGTAAAATAATTAATAGTAATGTTGCCCCTCCAACATATCAAAAAAATAAAAAATAAATAAAAAATAAATAAAAAATAAAAAATGCTAAAGCATGTAAATGTCATAAGGTGACAAGGGGAAGTTTACACAACAAATTGAAATTAGTGCCAAAATCCGGTCCTCCCCTCCAACGGTCCAGAAGGATCGGACCGCCCAAAACCCTCCCCCCCCTCCCCACCACTTTATCTCGTCAGGACACGTGGCAGAAACCCAGAACACGGACAACCCAAAAGCCTCCTTTGAAGTGCAGTTGTTCTTGCAATACTGTACTAGTACTTGGTTGGTCAATTGGAGAAGAGAAGAACGATTCGAGATGCAAGCGCGGGCTTTGCAATCTCCACTTCTCCCAAGAGGGAAGCTACCCTCTTTGGCCCTCTTCGATTCCTCCCACTTCTCTACTCACCCATCAAGAATCGGGTTCTCATCTCCTTCATGTGAGTAATTGGGAATGTTAATTTGTTTGATGGGCATTTTGGGCATGTTAGTTTGACCGTTGTGATTTGCTTATTTTTAATTGTTAACTTCATTTCGTTGAATGACTAATTGGGTAGATTGATTTCAGTTAATGGAGAGTAGAATTGCTACTTTACTAGAAAATTAGGTTCTGATTGGCTTTTGAGTTTTAGTTTCCATTTTTGGGTTGATTTGGTTGAATAGTTACCCAGGGTTGGAGTTGCATCTTTGTTGTTGTTGTTTTTTTTTTTTTTTTTTTTTTTTTTTTTTTTTTTTGGGCCTAAGCCCTCCTGTATTCGAAGCCCAATGCCCTGACTAATCCGAGCTCGAGTCGGGTAGGACCATTAGGTCGCTTTGACCTAAGATCGAACTCGAAACCACTGGTTAAGGCTGATACAACCCAAGCAATCACGCCAAATCTCAATTGAGTGCATTTTTGTTGTGTTTATGTGGGAGTTTTTTGGATTGAATTTGGGTCATGGTAGGTAGGCATGGTAATGCAAATGAATGTAGGTAGCGCTCAGGCCAGGCCTAAGCGGGCAGAGATGAAATTGGATTCCAGCCTATCTCCGGGTCTATGTGTGATTAAAAACTCTAGTAGGGCAGATTTGTCTTGGGTCTAATTGTGATGGCTGGAAGTACTACTAGAGATGAAATTGTATTCTGTTTTGTGCTTTTAAAATTCTCTTTCTAGTTAGTAAATTTTCTCCTCCAAAATGTAGAATGGTTACTTGGGCTAGAGTTTTTCTTAGCTATTTCATTTTCGTTGGCGTGCTGATTTGCTAAGTTCGCCGTGCACTTGGTATTGTTGAGATACTATTTCTGTTTTTATAATTTTTCTTACATCTTCAAGTAGTTTTTTGTAACCTCATTACTTTGCACCTTCTTTCGGGTTTATAGCACTCAATGACATACATTTTGGTGGGCTCTTTACAGTGACATACCGAGGGGTTTTGAGATTGAATTCGAATTATGGTACAATCAAAGCTCAAGCATCCAACTTCTCTGTTGGATCCGGGGAGTACGAGGGAAGGGGGGAAAATGACAACCGCAATTTGTCACCTGCCAATGAAAATACATCTAAACCGTGTGTAAATTCTGCTTAGGTTTTCTTAAAGCTTGCTATTTTTTTAATGGAGGACCATAGACTTCAAGAATTGTCAAACATGATTAAACAACTCACAAATTTATCTATTACTGTATAATTTTTCAGGGAAAAGCCCCTAAGTCATGTTCCATACTTGGTCTCAATTCTCCTTGTGCTCCTAGGATGTGCTATAGCATTTTCATTGATTGCTTTTGTAAATGGAGGACCTTCGTTACTTTTAGCAGCAATTGCTAAGACAGGTTTCACTGCCGCATTCTCATTGATATTTGTTTCTGAGATTGGGGACAAGGTGAATAGTCTACCAAGCTAAATAAACTGTGAGATCTTATAACTTAATTCTTTGATTTATATGTTTAATATACCTTATATCTTGGTGATTGAATTATGTTATTTGCTAAGTCGCTTACCTCAACCATCTTTTATTCTGAAAATGTTCATCTTGGAGATTGCTTCACAGTACTGTTGTGTAACAACATGCACACATGCTGCTTTATAGCAGCATGTTAGTGAGCATATTTGTTTTATGAGTGTGTTTGTTGGATAGATCGAAACAAGGTTTTGTAATTCCATTTAGAGTCAAACACGTTAACCAAGCTAAGAAGCTTTTTGAGGAATTCTAGATATTGACGAATGCTTCTGTTTAAAATTATTTAGACAATGAAGCAGCATGAGTAAACTACTGAAGGCATCAATATGCCTATTGATTACTCATCTAGGTGGCATGAAATATTTAATATGTTGAAGTGGCAATTTTCAAGAGAAGGTGAGAGGCTTGTTGGTTGTTATCCATATTCTATGCTTTCAAATGCTGAGGTAGCAAGATGTGGAACTGCACAAAATTAATTGCTCATTCTCTAGTGATGGAGGTCCTTACCGATTGACCTTGACCTCATTAATATAGGTCAAAATATCCAAAAAGCGCATATTATGGTTATTGTTGCAAAATGTCCTTGTTATTGCAATTTATTGTGACCTATGCATTTTATTTGTTCAAAATTGAATCTTGAAACAAAAGAAGTGAAATACCGTGTTTGAAAACATTAAAACAGATGATCCTTGAAAATGCCTTGAAGCACTCTATTTCCTTACTATTAAATGGTTTGGGGTTTAAATGTAGGTTTGAGGAATTATTGCAGTAGTTGTATGGAACCATGTCCCACTTCTAGATATGACTATAGAGAATGGCAAGTTTTTGTTCATGATTTTCTTTATTTTTTATGAAAGTGCTTCTTTCGAATGACCTGTATATTTAATATAGGATTCGCTTCTGTGTTGTTACTGCTCACTTCATGAAACGATTGAACATGTTGAACATTGTGTTCAAAGTCTGCATTTATCATGCCTTACAAGAATGGAGGCGGGAAAATGTTGTTAACAAGATTGAAACCAAGTGGCGTTTTCGAAACCCATGTGCTTGACAGGATGCCTCTTATTCTTTTCTTTCATGTTTGATTACTGGACATCTTAAAGTGTGTTATTCAATAGCCGACTTACTGGGGAAATTTTTTAGAGCAAACACTGGTTTTGTATTGTACCCTACTTTTTTGTGCTGCTGATCTCTCTACTACTACAAGCGAATAACAGCTTTGAACCTTGATAAATTAGAAAACTATTTCAAAGTGGCATATATGTGTACAGTTTCTTGTACCATCTGCTTTGACTAGAAGTTTCCCAAGAAGCTCTAGCATTACTGTGCCTTATATACGGATTCTCTTGTGGAAGAGCAACTAATAATTGTAGGACACAGCTAAATGTTCAAGCTAATCAAAAGCAAAATACAGATGCTAGTTTGATGGTCCCTCTTGACTCTTCAATAACTTTGATAGGATGTGACACAGTTAGTTTAGTTAACTGGATTTAAACTATATTGCTTTTCACAATAAAATACCAAATGAGGTGAAAAGACATTTTCTACATAAGACCGGGAGTTTAAGTTTTGTGCAAATAATTGAACCTTCTTCACTGGAGGCATTGGTAGTGCCTGTAGAAGAAGCCCTTTCAATGTTCAAGTAGCAGGCTTTGATAGTTAGTTAAGTCTCAGTGCTGCTAAAACACATTGAGTGTATGAGGCCGGGCATAATGAGTGCCTTGAGTCTGAGAATGTTGTAACAATTTTGTAATATTTAGAAATGAAATCACAAATATGTTTCCACTTGACTTTTTTTTTTTTTGGTCAGATTTCCTTTTTATTCTTTCCGGTCTTCTTGCATATCTTGTTGTATATGGGTTTCATGCTGCTCATTTTATGATTCTATTGTGAATCTGTTGTGGAACTTGGATTGTAGCTCCATTTAACTCCATTTTTGTCCTTGCACAGACATTTTTCATTGCTGCTCTCCTGGCTATGCAGTATGATAAAGGACTGGTACAGCAATCTTAGCCCTTGTTTTTATTTCTTTAGTTCTTTGTTAACTGATTTTAGCCTACATTTATTATGGAATCGCAAGTTTTCCATTTAAGTCTTCTTTACATTATAGATTGAAGTTATTGCCAGCGTTATTGTTGAAAATGAGGATTGTAAGCTAATACTGAAGTGGAAGATTGATTCCAATATGTACTGCAACCAAAGCTTGAAAATTTCAGTGCTGAATCATGTGGCTGCCTCTGTATAGATGCATTTCTCTTATTGCTTTTTTAATTTTTTGCTTTGGGATTTTGTCAAACCTTTATGCAATAAAGCTGGTACAGCTTTTAGAAATTTAGAATAACTCAATTGTTGATGATGACAGTTCAAGGTTAACGAACTTGATGGAGATAAACTCAAGTATCAGTGTCTAACATTTGAGTTCTATTGGTTTAAGTTGGTTGTCATTTGTTTGAAGAGGAAGAAGCACTGCATTTACAATGAAGATAGCGGCCAGTAAAAGATAATGGGTAAGAGTGTAATTTTTTGCTTTGGGATTTTGTCAAACCTTTATCCAATAAAGCTGGTACGGCTTTTTAGAAATTTAGAATAACTCAATCTTTGATGATGGCGAAGTTCAAGGTTAACGAGCTTGATGGAGATAAAGTCAAATATCAGTGCCTAACATTTAAGTTCTATTGGTTTTAGTTGGTTGTCATTCGTTTGAAGAGGAAGAAGCATTGCATATACAATGAAGATAGCGGCTAGTAAAAGATAGTGGGTGAGATATACAGTGTGATTGTTATAAGTAGTTAAATATGATTTTCGGGGAATCTAGAATTCTAGTCACACTAGAAGTTTTGGATGAATTAGAATCCTAGTTGAATTATGACTCTTGGAGACTTAGTATGAAATTTTTATGATAAAGTTCATTGACTTGGACAATTTGGTATCATGCAAATCTGTTGGGTTTTGGGAGAAAAAATGCAGTGGAATTTAAAATTGTACTGAAGAAATTTAATTGAAATAAGAATTGTAGAGTTTGAAACTTGATTGATTTACCTGAAGGCAGTAAGAAAATTAGATATAAATGGGTTTTCAAGAAGAAAATTGACATGGATGGAATTTAGGGGAACTTTTGTTCTACGACTTAACCTATTAGTCCAAGTGTTGTATAAATAGGGTATCAAGGGTATTGAGAAAAAAGGTTTTGGCCTACACCTTTTTGTGAGAAAAATAAAAATGGTGTTCAGACTCTAGTCTATGGCACAACTATCCATTGTTTTGTTTTTTGGTAAGACAACAACTATCCATGTTGACATGGATGGAAAAGTGCATAATTATAAAACACGGCTTTTTGGAAAAAGTTTCAATCAAAATCAAGGTGTTGATTATGATAAGACTTTTTCACCTTAGGGCTCTAATGGGTTTATGACTATGAGATGTGGCAAATAGGTGTCAAAATAGCGTATCTTATTGTAGCTCCTTGAGGGTGTGTTTGACACTAGAACTTCGATTCTAACCTGTACCCATGAAATGAATCACAACAATTTAAAATTACTCTCTCTAGCAGTGCAGTGCTAATTTTCTCTGGGTAGACTGAAATTATAATTTCGGCAAGATATCCTTGTATGTTGATTGAATTGGTGTATCAGTTTGGCTGTACAAAGATGCCCAAAAATGCATTACCTGGCTTTGTAAAACTGAGTTCAGTCTGTTTTAGCTTGTAAAAATCTCATCATGGTATAGGGTAAATCTTATCATATATGCCATTAGTGTTGGTATGTTGTTCTAGATTAATGCTTTCTGCTCAAGCGCCTAGAATTTAGTTTTCTCATTTAATATTAGAAGCTGTGTGAGAACTACGGTTGTTTCAACTTGTAGAAATCGGATTGGAACTTTAAGTGTTTGGAAATGAATAGAAAAATGGAATGTCAGGTTTCTAGCCCTTTCTTACTGACATAAAATGATAAAAGATTATAAAAGATATACATTTATGATTTATCCACCTTCATAATTTTCTTCAATTTCTATGTGGGACCTACCATGTTTGTTACAAGAAGTCATAATTGCCTTGATTGCTCCACAAATCCAGCATATAGCGTGCTCAACATTCAAAATTTTCAGAAAACGAACATTTGACTTTTCAGATTAGTTCTTAACTGCCATTGGATTAATGATCAGGTTTTGTTGGGATCGATGGGTGCGCTTTCACTCATGACAGTGTTATCTGTTGTGATCGGAAGAATATTTCAATCAGTGCCTGCACAGTTTCAAACCAGTAAGTATTTGACGAGTATATGATTCAGTTCTAATTGGTGGACCCTGCTTTACATTTGTATAATTTGACTAGGCTATGGATCATCTTAATGAAATGACCATTTTCCTTCATTATGGCAAATGAACATCAAGATTCACTCTGCCTTAAATTAATGGTTTTCTTTAGTAAGATATAGAAAGCACACCATCAATTGTCTAAATCGAGCGCAATGGAAAAGTTTGATCCATGTAGCTAACCCTAACTAATTTGGGATTGAGGCGATGTTGTTGTCTTTAGTAAGATATGACCTCCATCTTAACTGCAGAAATCTTGACTTATGGGTTTGCATTGTTATATTTTTCAGTTATTATAATTATGATGCTTCTGTTAAATTTTCGGGTTTAGGATGATCTATAGGGAAAATCGATAGTAATTTCCATCGTAATTGCAGAAATCTTGAGTTATGGTAGTAAGTTCCAATTGTCCTAGAAAAATCTCTCCATTGGAATAAGATCTACCATTTAAGTTTAAAGTTTCAACTAAATTAGGGAAATTATTTGAGGAAAAAAAAAAACACATTGACAAGTGAATATGAATAGAGATTGTGGTGTTTCTCACCTAAATCAGAGTATTTGTAACTAAGATGTGAAATTTTTCTTGGATTCAACCAAACTTGAGTAGTTCATCTTTACCGTGCAAAAATCAGGGATACTATAAAGGTTTATTAATGGGGTATGATCTTTTTTTTTTTTTTTTTTTTTTTGAAAAAATGGAACAATTATTTTCCAATGTATATGATATCCCTCTTTCGCTTTATTTTTATGACTGAATAAGGAATTGAATATCGCTAGAATTATTTAGATTTGCCGTACTTAATGATTTTTTATTTAATGTAAGTTGGAAAATAAATATATTATATTTAAAGAAAATTAAGAAGAAAATGATATCATATCAAGAAGACATGATATTGGCTAAGAAAATTAGATCATGTTGGGAATAAAATGTGTTACAACTGATGAACTCCCAATTATTACAAAAATAGTTTTTCTTTTGGTTCACAATTTTTACTTAAATTTAAAGCTACATCATAGTTGGTTCATATGAAATGTTGCCAAAGGACTTTTTATTATTTTATGCATCAACCATGTTCTTTTAATTCACACATTCAATTTTCCCATTACATTGTTATCAGTGTCAGTAAGTCCCAGTCTTTTGGATTGAAAAGTCTTCCTAATATTTCATGTCCGCCTATCATATTTATGACTTAATAATAATCCGTGCATCAAATGATTCAAATGTTCTTTTAAAGCTGATCATCAGCAAATCAATTCAGTTCCCTATTTTTTCCACCAGTTAACTACTATATAGCAGTGGTTTGTGCATGTCAAGATATCAATGTGAAAATTTCTCCTGTTATAGGGTTTATCCCTGTGATATGCAATTTTTCTGGTATACTATTTGGATCTCATTTTGGACTTGTTCTTTCCTCAATTGTTTTCTGATCTTTAATGAAGCTCTGTCCAGTCTGTTATTTTCATTTGTGAAACTCTAAGTAACTTTATTATGAACTTCTCGGCAGCCTTGCCTATTGGAGAATATGCAGCTGTAGCCCTTCTTATGTTCTTTGGTCTCAAATCATTAAAAGATGCATGGGATCTTCCATCCAAAGCAGTTCAGACCAATGAAAAAAGTCCTGAACTCGGGGAATATGTTGAAGCCGAGGAGCTGGTAAAGGAAAAGGTAACTATAGTTGCTTCCTGCCAGAATAATTTCTGAAACGCAAACTATTACCTTTTTTGACACTATGACTTTTTAGTATTGCATATCTTGGTGAGTGGTGGTTCTCCAACATTATTTGATCGATTATTTCTATAGAAATTCAAAGGAATACAATGTTGGGCAATTGGGCATTATTAAGCTTATAAAAAAAAAAGGCCGAAAACATATTATCATTGTTCACGTGAAGGAAATCAAATTGGATCCATTGTCAAGACCCAGCATAATTTTATTTTTTGATAGCCAAGGGTATCCAAGGTACCGCCGCTGATACCGGACTGATGGTGGACTCGACTAATCTCTCGGAGGTCCTTAGTTGCCCCCCAACAAGGAACCCAAGGAAGAAATCGGAGGGAGAAAGGAGTGGGTAAGTTTCGAACTCAACACATCTGCCTTGGTCAGCGTGTTAGAGAACGAACTTTCCTCTCGACCAACACAATTTACATTGAGCTCCTCTCTAAGTCATTCATGCAAGTCCTTTAAACACCTTATTGACAATCGAGCTCTACTCAATTTTGAGCATGCCTCTTTTCTTTGGAAATGCTGACTCCCTTTGATAATGATAAGTAGTGCAATGACAATTTTTCCCACATCTCTTAGTTACTTGCCTCCTAGGAGATAGTGCACTCTAGAATCAAGATATGTTTGTTCATAACCCAAAGCTTATGGCATGGTTGTCAAATGTGGGCGTCACTTATTATGTCAGATTAAAATGTCTTCATAGCATTTCTTTTTGACAATTATGTTTTGGCTGACTGATCTACTTAAATAGAATCAATTATGTGCTTCTGTACGACAGTGTTTATGTTTTTGGTGTTTCTCCCACATTGGCATGTGTTCGCAAGGAGAATGCTGAGAATATTGAGCACATCTTTCTGGACTGCAAGTCTTTTAGGATTATATTAGTCTGAACTTTTTGTAAAATTATGCACTTTTTGAGCTAATCCTATATGGACTGCCAGCATATGTCTTACATTGATTACGTTGCACTAGGGAGCAAGAGGAAAAAGGTGTTATGGATGTTCTGGTGCTGTCAATATTCTGGTTTATGGTGTAAAAGGAATGGAAGATGGTTAGGGATAAATAAAATGCCAAAACTTAATGGGAATTCATGTAATATGAAATATCCGTATGGAATCTTGAAGGAGTTTAATGTGTTCCACTTGCTGAGATTCATTGGTCTTGAGCTTGGGCTTGGGCTTTCTTTTCTGGTGTCTGATTAAATGAACATGAAACTTAATGTTTATTACTATATTAGAAACTCAAAGGATGCTAAAATTAGTGTATGGGTGTACATTGGAAGGCTGAACTAGAAATAAATCTGTTTCACTATCTGAGAAATGGCAAAAATAGTGATTAAAAAAGATGAGGACCTTGCATAGAATGAGTAGTAAAAAAAAAAAAAAAAAAAAAAAAAAAAAAGGAGACATTTACCTACTTCTGATTTAATTGTGGCGCATCTTCATTTCTAGGCAATATTGGATTGTTGTAAAGGGGCGAGGCAATTCAAGGTTGTTGTTTTGATGTTTTTCAGTACTTTTTTGGTCCTCATAATAAGAAGTTTGGCATTTCACTCTTTATGTCCTCTCTTTACTCGACTTGTTTCATGTCTTCAGGTTGGAAAGCGGCTCTCTAATCCATTTGAAATCATTTGGAAGTCTTTCAGCCTTGTCTTCTTTGCGGTAAGGAGCTCCAAGTCTACTATATCCTATTTACTTCACTTTTTGGATCCACATTGCTCCATTGGATAATTTAAGACGGAGAACGATATTTTATATTTAATGTTTTTTTATTATCTGTGCGAGGATGATCAACCCATTTAAGGATTACTCAGGACCTACTAGACCTATCAAAATGAGGCGGCATCCTTTAAATTCATTTTCAGTGATTTGATTACTCCTTATGAAAAGGACTTCCAAAGGGAAGTCCAAATTTTTTATCCTATTTAAACACGCCATGGATATCCATGCATCCCAAAATTTGGAAAATGAAGTCATACACCTTGTCATCATCTCATCTTCTTGTTGATTTATATGTGGATATCTTTGACTGTAATGGCACATTGTACTTGTCATCAGAAATGCATTTGATTATTGAGAGGTACCATGCTCAGATTGTCTCAATGCCTGTAGGAATGGGGAGACCGGTCAATGCTCGCAACAATCGCTTTAGGTGCTGCACAGGTAATAATGATTCTATTACTTCAAATTTCAGACTCACAGATTTTGAAAGCGGATTCTGAGATTAATTTCTCCCTATAAATGCAGTCCCCATGGGGTGTAGCAGGCGGCGCAATTGCTGGGCACCTAGTAGCGACTTCTGTTGCGGTCCTTGGAGGAGCCTTTCTTGCAAATTATATATCTGAAAAATTGGTAGAGATGCTTTAACCATAAGATTTTGCAATCTTTTTTCACTTCTGATCTCTGTGCTAAGTGAAGTGGCACTCTTCCTACAGGTTGGATATCTGGGTGGAGCTTTGTTTCTCATTTTTGCGGTGGCTACACTTCTTGGAGTTTTCTGATCATCCTTGGAAGCATTATTGTTGTAGTATTGCATCTCCCTTGTAGAAAAAAAACTTCACATAATCTGTACACAATGAAAGTAGGCAATGAGGAAGCTCAGATTATTCAAAAGGAGTTGAGGAAGTGTAATGATGCAGACAAACTTTTCATCTTTTATATTCCCTTTTTTCCAAGAGGTGGGATGTTTGTTCAACTCTACTTTTTCATCATAACACCATGATTAAGACGTCGAAGGCGTCTCTCGCCCAGATTAGTGATTGTAACAAGCTTCAACTTTGCAGACGCCTATGCCATGAAAAGTGAGAAGATTGACAGCACAAGTGTTATAAGCATATATGTTGCATAGGCGTTTGATTTGATGAAATAAGGTGTCAGCTTTGTTCAAATGATCTGAACACTGAAGGGAAGAAACTGCTTTTCATTTTGTATTTAGTTTACAACAATTTCAATGTGGAAACAACAGAAATCAGGTGTTACAAGTAAAGAAGCAAATCAATTGAATACGAAATTGCAGCCTTGCAGTGTGTCATTCATATTGACATCTTTGATTAAGCAATGTATCATTTGAGAGGAGCTTAACCATAAGCTTCTCAAGCCTTCTAGCCCCAGGGCCAGGCCTCAGAATATCTGAATCTCCCCAAACTTTGCATGGGTCCTCGTTGTCGTTGCCTAAGCACCAACCACCAGGTGCAATCCTGCCAGGTTTACGGTTTAGGACTTCTCTATCAATTTGGTCAAGAACTGGATCGTCTAAGGTGAACTCCGAAGCAAAGGCTGCTCCACTCTGAATTAGCTGATTGAAGTCTTTGGTACCAATCCTGCGTTGCTCGCTATTTGTGAACTCATCTCCTGATGAATACTGCAGGTTGTGGTTGACAACAGTCCTTTTGAATTCTCTGGAATTGCACAAAACAGTCTGGAAGTAGTGGCTCGCGCCGAAAGGGTATTTGACAAGTACATCAGAACGGTCCTTGGTAAATTGTCTGAACCCAAGATGCAGAACTCAATAAACTTACGACTCAAAATAGCAGAAGCTGAACCTGCATAAGAAAATTATCGCAACTTAACAACTAGGACAGATTTGCAACATTTCATCTGAAGGGGCTTATTCATTGAAAGTGAGCATAGTAAGAACTAAAGGTCAATGTTGAGAATGTGAGCAGCGACAGAAATCACAAGCAACATTGAATTCACACATTTCCTTAGTAGAGCTAAGATTCGTGTGATGAGAAAGCAATTGGTTTGCACCAATGCTCTATCTAAAACGAGATATCCCAATCACCAAAAACCCGTTGTTGAAAATATCTCCAGCGTATAACAATGGGGTTGCACTTTGCAGTCTATATATAGGACATACTACTGCTTTGTATTCATTTCTCAGTGTTAACTCACAGAAAGAACGGCTCTAGATTAAAAAAAAGAAAATAAATACAAATCGGGCTTAATCTCCATAGGATTAAGTTTGTCTCGGTAAACTATCTCTTAAATATAGACTCCAAGATCCAAGGAGCCAAGCTCCAAATCATTCTTATGACCCTGATGATCCCGTAATGCAAGGTGGCAGTGCAATGAGCAGAGCCCATGAGAGTTCTAGATATGAAAAGTGCAGTGTGTAGATGCTGACCAGGACGAGCCAAAAAAAAAGCTATCAATAACTTGTGAAAACCAGTAGTATCTCCTCAACATCCACATTCCTAAATGGGAACATCAAACAACCAAAACTCAAACAGCTATTGCACTTCCAAAGATGCTTGCAAGAATTGTTTTCCTTCAATATGATGAGGCTTTGAACAGAGAGTATGGAGTCATTGAAGAGTAGTAATGGATGTCACCAGGGCCAATATCAATTTCAAAAGGGTTCTTTGTTCTTAAGTATTTAAGAAATATCTGGGCTTCTCTTTGAGCAAGTGGTGACAAGTGCTCTGGTATTCTAATTGATCAGCACTGACCCTCTTTTTGCAGGATTGCATGGTTTTAATGTCAAGACTGCTAACAAGATCAGCCAAAGAAAAACCTAAGTGAAGCCCAAAGAGAATAGAACAGGCTTAGTTAGAAGCATGAATTTTCATTATTAGCTTTAACTCTTATCAAAAATTAGTATTAGCTTTAACTTCTGAGTTCTGAAAACGAAACCATAACTGAGCCAAACCAGCTAGAAGCTATTGGGATAACAATAAGAATTGACTACAGACAAGAAAAGGTATTTGGCAAAAGTTCTGGAAGCAAGATTCACTTTCTCCCATCTAAATAGAGGCAACCACTTACTATTTACAAGAAAAAGACGAAACTTGGTCAATAAACGAAAAAGAAAATGGAGAACAAGATGTCCAACACAGACTTAAGGCAGAAGCAGCCAAACCACTGAGTGTCCAACACGTTCGACTTCATGTGAAAGGCAGCTCCAAGCACTCCATGATCGACCTCCTCCTCCATCTACAGAACATGCCGATTTCCCTGGGAAGTGATTGAGCCTAAACACTTGGAGCTCTTCATGTGGACAAACATATATGGAGTTTGGCTTCAATCTGGCCAATCATTAGTGTTTGTGGAAAGTCTCTCATTTGGATGAAATCGAAAATAAACTCCTCATTTAGTTTCAGATGGAAAGGTTGGAGGTTTTTTATGGGGAGGAATAAAATGGGCATTTTCATTTAAATTAAAACTATCATGAAAAGTCTTAAATGGATTCTAATCCATAGCAATATAATCCAATGTTTGTTAATCCGACCCTATCATGACAACACAATCTACCCAATATAGGCCATTAACATTTATTTTTATCTTTCTAGATAGATGCAAATTGGAATGGACTCTACCTCCAAAGAACTAGAATGCAAACTAGGATTTCAAGGTGCAAGGGCGATCCTAAGGCGATTTCCGCCACCTAGGCGAGGCGATGCCTAGGAGGCAAAAAAATATTATTTAGATGTCCCTTAAAAATTATTTATTCATAGGTCCTTGAGTAGCATTAATTGTCTATTAGTCATTGCTATCCATATTCAATACAAATTTTCAAGAACACTAATGAACTTTTAGGCCCTATGTAATACTAACCGTGTTAAGATTTTGTAGTTTGGTAGGCATTCACGACATAAAACTTAATAATAATCAGCCCCTTCAACTTTCTAAAATTACTTAGAAGGACACTACCTACCTAGGGGTAACCTAGGTGACGCCATGCAATCACCGAGTGTGAAGGAAAGTACATGCCATCAGACAAAGAATTGTGCATATATATTATCAGTGAAGAGAAACACGGTTTAAGATCAAGGCATTTAGGAATACATTAAGCTTCATTAGACAAATACAACATGAAGTATTTTTTTTTAAAGGAAGGTAGCTTCCTTATAGGAATGTACCAAAATCAAAGAATCTACAAAGAACATTTCCATACAGAAAATAGAAGATAGAGAATATGTTTGGAGATATCAAAAAGCAGTGAGAGGAAAGTAGCATATAGTAGGTTTTGAAAGGCCCATTGATTGTCCGAAAATTCCTGTGCTAAGAGATCCTATCTTGCTTTTTCATCAAATATGAAGCAAATGGATAAGGAATTTGTAATTTTTTTTTCCAAAACACAAGTGGTTGTGTCTTAACTCCACCTATGTTGTACACTATGTGCGCTACAAACTTTTGTCACTTTTCGAATAAAGGAGGATGGATCAAACATTTTTCATACCTAAAAATGGGTAAGGGAGGTTCCAAACTCATTTTTCATACCCGAAAAGTGGGGGAGGGAGGCCCCAAGCTCATTTTCCATTCTTGAAAAATGGAGGAGGGTCGCGATAGGTTGAAAGCCAGCGTAAAACTTTTGTCACTTTTCATGAAATAGATCAAACATATATAAACGTTGGGTCGTTCCCACTTAGCGACGCGCTGCATCGGAGCATAAGTGTAGTGAGAAATGAGCAAGGGTGCGTTTCACATCGCCGCCTGGGTGTGAAGAAAAATGAGCAAGGGTTCCCACACATAGGACGTGTGTGGGTAAAGAAGCTAGTCCCTTCACATCGTCGCCGGATGTGAAGAAAAATGAGCAAGGGTTCCCACACAAAGGACGAGTGTGGGTAAAGAAGCTAGTTCAAAACAAACACGAAAACAAAAACAAAATCATAGATACGAACACTAGATCTTTTAGACAAAATAGAAATAGAAAAGGAAAACAAATACAAAGGAGAGAAAAAATTCGTTTAGGAACATGGAACATTGGAACACTTACGGGGAAGTCAATAGAACTAGTAGATACTATGATTAGAAGGAGAGTCAATATTGCTTGCCTCCAAGAGACAAAATGGGTAGGAGAAAATAGTAGAGAAATAGGAAGCACAGGGTTTAAATTGTGGTACACCGGTATAAATAGAAAATGCAATGGAGTAGGAATTGTGGTGGATAATGATTATAAGGATAAGGTCATAGAGATTAAGCGAATGGGGGATACATTGATTTTAGTTAAATTAATTATTGGAGACGAAAAAATTAACATACTTAGCGCCTATGCACCACAAGTAGGACTAAGCGAGAGCATTAACGCAAGTTTTGGGACGATACGGATGGATTTATGCAAAGCATACCATTAGATGGAAAGGTTTTTATTAGAGGAGATTTATATGGTCATGTCGAGGAAAGTAACGATGGGTTTGAGAGAGTACATGGAGGTTTTGGTTATGGTAATAGAAATCAAGAAGGAGAATCAATCTTAGAATTTGCTTCAGCATACGATCTTATCTTAGCAAATACTAGTTTTAGGAAGAGGGAGTCGCATATAATTACTTTTAGTAGTGGTCATAACAAGAGTCAAATAGATTTTCTTTTAACAAGAAAAATAGATAGAAAAATATGTAGAGGCGCAAAGTAATACCGGTGAAGCACTTACTACCCAACATAAGTTAGTAATACTTGATATTAAGCTAACACAACGACATAATATGAATAAAAGAGTTAGCGACCCTAGAATAAAGTGGTGGAACCTAAAACATAGTAAACAAGTAGATTTTAGAGAAAAACTACTAAAGGAAAATGTTTGAAATCTTGACTTAGATGCTAATACAATGTGGCTAGAAATGAGTAGTTGCATAAGGAGAGTGAGATCAAACATATTAGGTAAATCTAAGGGCTTGGGACCTCCAAAGAAGGAAACATGGCGGTGGAATGAGGATGTCCAATGAGCAATTAAGACTAAAAGATAAATGTATAGGAAAATACCTAAGTGTCAAGATGAATATGTGTACAATCAATATAGAGAAGCTAGAAAACAAGCTAAAAAAGTAGTTAGTCAAGCTAAAACAAATTTCATGGAAGATCTATATACAAGGTTAGGTAATAGAGATGGACGAAATATATATATATATATATATATATATATATATATATATATATATATATATATAGCTAGCCAAATTAAGAGATAAAAAGAAACAAGACCTAAGTCATGTAAGATGTATTAAGGACAAAAATGAAAATGTTTTAACGCGCGATGATGATATTAAGGAGAGATGGAGAAGTTACTTTGATAGTTTATTTAATGATGGCCAAGTTGATACTATAATAGATGAAAACCCACGCTAAGAAAGAAATGTAAACTATATACACAATATTAGAATTATAGAAGTTAAAGAGACATTGAAAAGAATGAAAATAAGGAAAGCATGTGGCCCAGATGAAATACCCATAGAGGTTTGGAAATGCTTAGGAGAAATTGGATTGACTTGGTTAACAAAACTTTTCATTAAAATTTTAAAATCAAAACGGATGCCAATGGATTGGAGAAAAAGCACGCTTGTGCCAATCTTCAAAAACAAAGGAGACATTCAAAGTTGCTCAAACTACCGGGGAATTAAACTTATGAGTCACACTATGAAACTTTGGGAGAGGATAATTGACAATAAGCTAAGGAGAGAAACAACAATATCAGAGAACCAATTTGGTTTCATGCCTGGGAGGTCAACTATGGAGGCGATTTTCCTTGTAAGACGATTGTTAGAAAAATATAGAAAAAAAAAGATCTTCATATGGTATTCGTAGATTTAGAAAAAGCATATGATAGGTCCCTAGAGATGTTATTTAGTGGTTCTAGAAAGAAAAAGAGTGCATGCTAGATACATAGACGCTATTAAGGATATGTATGATGAAGTAGTAACGAGTATAAAGACATTTGGAGGAGCCACAAAAGTATTCCCCATTATGATATGACTACATCAAGGATCGACTTTAAGTCCATATCTATTTACTTTAGTTATGGATGAACTAACTAGACATATTCAAGAAGATATACCATGGTGTATGCTATTTGATGATATTATCTTAGTGGATGAAACAAAAGATGGAGTGAATAGAAATTAGAACTCGGAGAATACATTAGAATCTAAAGGCTTTAAGTTGAGTAGAACGAAAACCGAATATATGCACCTTTGTGAGTTTGGAAACACTAGACATCGAGATGATAGAATGGTAAAATTAGGGAAGTAGAAGTTCTTAAGGTAAACCACTTTAGATACCTAGGATCAATCATACAAAATGATGGTAACATTGAGAATGATGTCACACATAGAATTCAATTTGGATGGAAGAAATGGCGGAGTGCAACATGGGTGATTTGTGATCGAAATGTTTCTACTAAGTTAAAAGGAAAATTTTATAGGACCGCAATTAGGCCGGCTATGCTCTATGGAAGTGAATGTTGGGCGGTAAAGCAACAACAATTACATAAAGTGAACGTAGCGAAATGAGGATGCTTAGGTGGATGTATGGTAAAACTCGTAAAGATAGAATAAGAAATATAGAAATTCAAAGACAAATAGGAGTAGCACCAATTGATACAAAGATTAGGGAATGGCGGTTGCGATGGTTTGGTCACTGCAAAGACGACCTACAAATGCCCCAACTAGAAAACTTGAATAGAAAGCTGTAGAAATTCGATGAGGTAAGGGTAGGACCAAAGTTAACATGGGATGCATTAATTAAGATGGATTTGAATGGTTTGCAAAGCTCACCATCAATTGCATTAATCGAGTACAATGGAAAAGTTTGATCCATTGAATGATTTGAAGGAAGTAGCTCAAAGAATTGTGCATATATACTATCAGTGAAGAGAAAGACGGTTTAAGATCAAGGCATTCAGGAATACATTAAGCTTCATTAGACAAATACAAAATGAAGAAAAGTTTGATGTACCAATATCAAAGAATCTACAGATACAAATAATAGAAGATAGAGAATATGTTTGGAGATATCAAAAAGCAATGATAGGAAAGTAGCATATAGTAGGTTTTGAAAGGAGGCCAATTGATTGTCCCAAAAATTGTTAAAAGTTGTTGTTCAAATTGCAAATGGATAAGGAATTTGTAATTTTTTTTTTCCAAAACACAAGTGGTTGTGTCTTGAGGTTGTTGGCTCAAAAGAACCACAAATACTCTTATGAACTAGCCACTTCATCTCAGAAGCACAAGTTACAGGCATTACATTATGAATTTGTGACAAGAAAGTCAATGTAATGGAGGCACACTATATTTCCTAGAGTTAGTCCCTTTATCAATCATATTATTTTTGTGTTAGTCGCCTCAGTTTCTAGCTTCCAACATCCAAGATCATAACTTTCAATAATTCCATCCATTAACTTTTTCTGCAACAATTGTTGAAGAATCTTCAGATGGAACTTAGTTCAATGGTTTAGACAATGTATGTTCAACATTCTATGACATTACATCAACGCTGTAATAAAAATAAAGCAAGCTTCCTAAACGCTGATTGCACAATTGCTTCGAATTCACTATTTACCGATAAAGAAAGATAACATATGCGTGCTTCAAAAACTGACTGAGCTTGAAATAGTGAAGGAAAGAATAATCCAAGACTGACCTGTAAATAACCTGAATGCGCTTGGCAGAAGCCGCTTCTGCGTCCCATAAAATACATCACTATTCTCAGAGAGATAGAGCCCTGGATCAACAACAATGGGTTTTAACCTCCTAGATCTGCAAAACCAAATTTCACATTCAAATTCAAAACCACCCACATTGAAATAAAACAAGAATTCCCAAAATCCAATCTAACAAGCAACACTGAGTTTGACAATCTCTTACTCTCTCCATCCAATGTAACTGCTATGATTCACAAAATTGAGCTCCTTGGGTTGAAATGACAATATATGAAGAAGATCTGAAACCATCAACCACCCAATTCAGAAACCACAACTAAAATCAATTCCATCACATACCCAGATCAGAAAACACAAAAACCAAAACACCCAGATCACAGAATCCCCAAAATTCACCAAATCAATCGAAACAACGCAAACCAATAATCCACACACCGTCTTGGGTCACAAGGGGGTAATGCTGAGCTGAGAGATGTACAAACCAATCCCAACTCCTCCCATATCGGATCAGAATCGCGGCGCCTCGAAGTACCGACGAGAGGGCGGAGCTCCCACGGGGGTTGGCGAAATCGGGGTTTCCCACAACATTGACATTATCGAAGAATCGAAAGGCCGGGATAGCTTGAATTGAAATGACAAGATTTATGCGCTGGGAGTGGTGGGCGGTGCGGTCGAGGTGGAGGAGGTAGTGGTTGTTGGGGTGGTAGATGGAGAGGAGGAGGCGGAGGAGGCGAGGGGCGTCGCCGTCTGCGCCGGAGATGAAGTAGGCCACGGAGGGCGGCGGCGGCGGAGGAGGAGGGGAAGGGAATTGCGGTGGTGGTGGTGGTTGTGGAGAAGGAGTCTTTGTGGTGGTGGGTTGGGAGGTGGTGTTGTTGGGATGTGTGTGTTGTGGAGATGAAGAAGAGGAGTGTGAATAGAGAGGCTGTGAAGAGGAGGAGACAAGTCAGATTCTTCTTCTTCTTTGTTGTTGGTGATGTTGAGCTCTGCATCATTTCACACTCTCTGTTTGTGTGTTTCGTTTTCTTGCCTTGAAAATGGGGGTGGATGGTTCGGGTGAGATGATTGGGACCCTCGTGGAGAGAGAGAGTTTGTTGTTACTTGTTAAATGAAGTTTGAGACTTATTAATCACACGTTAAGTAATATGCCTATTTGAAAGCCGTGGATGGATTTACGATGTTTGTGAACAGACCTCGAGGTACATTTTACGGTTAACAAGTAGGTGTGGCAGTCTGTGATATGTATTATATCAATATGCGTTTTTTCAACGAAAATCGTGTAAGAATTGAAGGAGCGGGGATGGATTTTGGCAATGTTTTTGGAAAAAATTTTTAAATTTCAAAGTCACCTTCAAGTAATTAATGAATTAAATACAATCATTTGTAAAAAAAAATTGATACTCCTTAAATATTTGTAAAAATTTTAAAAACGCTCATTTGAGTCATGACTGATGGGTCACATTAAATAAAAATGAGCACTCCCTCTCTCTCTACTTGTAGCATTAATTCTCTCTTTCACTCTCTATATTTATCAATATTTATGCATAAATGCTCTTTAAATTCTCGAGATTGGTACTTACATGCTATTTAATTCTCCAGATTCATTAATTTTTTAGATTCGTGCATACTTACTATTTAATTTTCAAGACCCTTACATACGTAGAGATGTGATTAAACTTTTCTCGAGATCCGTGCATACATGGAAATGATATTGAATTGGGTAGTACTATTTGGACTCATGAATCTGGACTCAAAACTTTTTTTATTTCAAATATATCCTCAAGCAATTAATGAAGCAACCGTAACCACTTGAAAAACTCCTTTAATACCTCCTAAATATTTACAAAATTTTTAAAAATCTCCTTATGAGTCTGGACTCATGAGTCCAAGTAGATTTATTGGATTGAATTAAGGCGATCAAGGCGTATATGGGGAGGGCCCAAGGCATGGCTAAGCCTCTGCATTGTTGTGCCGAAAGCTTTGTCAAGGTTTGCATAAAGCGTGCCTATAGAGGACTCATACGAGCGTAGATCTCGCCTAGAGGCATGGTGGGTCATATAGAAGTACTCTCGCCTCTTGAGGGCGCATCCTTGGCTTCTCCAAAACATTTCTTGATGTACGCGCTAAGTATGTGCGGACCCGAATTTGAAAAATATGCTATCAAGAGCACTAATGTCGATCTTCGAGGAGCGAATATAAAACGAACATCATAATTGATTATTGTGCGAGCACGGAGATGACCAAGATGAGGTATTCGTCTACGCTACTAGTCTTTTCACCTTCATCCAGATCCCATGATATAATAATATTATTATTATTAAAAACTAAAAATATTAATGGTTATAATAATAATAATACACTACAAATTTTTTTGAAAATGCAGTACAAAAAACATTCAATATAGCAACAAAAGTTTAATTATTCTTTTTGATTGCATCTTAAAGAACTTGTTGGAGGTAGCATTGGACAAGACATTCTATTTTTTTTTTTTGAAAAAAGTAAAAGAAGACATTCTTTGCCAATGATTAATCAACCACAAGAATCAAAAGGAAAATATCAATTATACTTTTTATTGATTGAACCCCTTACGGAAGTAGCTTACAACAACCAACAATATAGCCTCAGTCCCTAAAAAAAAAAAAAAATAAAAATAAAATAAAAATAAAAATAAAAATAATAATAATAATAATAATAATAATAATAATGTCTTGAATTTTCGAAACATTGTGATATGCATCATTGAATTGAATGTCAACAAATGTAAATATTTTTTATGGTGTAATTTATTTTCTAAAACTAAACATTACTAGATTTATTTTTGAGAAAACACATTACATACATTTTAATTTGAGTTACCGTGGTTGCATACTTGCATACACTTTTATGGGCTTTAATAACATAAGTGAAATATAAAGTATTTCATGAGCTTCAACTTTAAGTTTGAGAAATTAATGATATCTAATGTACTACTTCGAGGAGCATCGTCAATTTAAAACAAAAATGTTAACTCACTTTAATCCTAACATCTGTTGTCCTCTCCCAAAGTCTCCCCCATCTTGGCCATGACCTCCCCTATCTCATCCCCGACCACCCACATCATCCCTCGTCTCGTCCCCGACCACCTACGACCTCCCTTATTTTGTTCGCGACCTCCCTTATCTCTCTCATTTTTGCCCCAACCTCAAAAGTTTGGATGTTCTGTTAGTAAGGATGACAATCTGAAACTAGTTGAAGCTGAAATTGTTGATGTGCTTTAGTTTCTTCACTTGTTGACTTAATCCTGATAGACATCTTAGTGGGCTATAAGAATTTAAGTTGAAAAGACTTTCATGGGCCTGGTGGGAAAGGGATGCATGCTTCTATTATTTGATTTGGTTTTTCATCTGTTTCTAAGTTAGTGCTAATTATTATGTTATTTCACAGGTCGGACTCAAACCTAATGGACTTCTCATCTTGAAGGAAAACATTGCTAAAGTTGGTACTCTCCCCCTCCCTCTATGTTTGACAGTTTGTGTGTGTGTGTGGTCGTGAGGATATGCTCTTGTGAAAAACTTTATGTACTTTTACCAAGTTTCGTTCATGCTTCTAGATCATTGGGTCTTGAAATCATTGTATTCTTGAGATCATTTAATTCATCTATTGATATCTTAAAGATCCTTAAAGCTTGTAGAAAGGATTATAACTACAAGTAACTCGATAGCTGTCATAGCTTTGAATGGCAGTCAGCTTCAGAAAGACCAACTGTGATTAAAATATAGCTAGTTCTAAATTTGAAGCCCTTCAATTACTCTTGATTTTATAGTGCATTAACTTAACGAATCATCTCGTTTAGTCTTCTTGTTTGACTAAAATGTACACTTGTGATCGACCCGAACTAATTTGGATTGTTGTTGTTCAACTTTGTTCATTTCCTTTTTTCTTTGTTTATATTCTCCACTTTTGTATATGCTTGAACAAAGGGATGACACCAATTCTCAGAAGTGCCTGTAAATCTTTGACTGTTTATCTTTTATCAAAAAAAAATTTGGTTGATCATTTTTATATGATGGATAGTTTGTATTAGTTATTTTATTCTTTCAAATATATAATGTAGGTTTCCAGTAAATCATAATGAGGCTTAGCAAACAAGATATGAAGGGCAAGATTCCTAGGCTATAGATGTGAAGGGACATTGGGCAACGAAAAGGTTTGAAACATTTATTAGGCAGCTGTGTGAAGATGAATTGTATTGTTTCCATTTTTTTTTATCAAAGGGGGATGTCTGAAGATGAATGAGGATTCACATTTACTAGGCAAAGTGGGTTTTACTGTGCAAAGTGGGTTGTGTGAAGATGAAACGGGATGAATGCTTTTCATTTATTAGGCAGAGTGGACCCATTATGTGAGGCTTAATAGAGACTCCCTTATAGAAATGAAGCCTAGGCAGTGAATTTTTTCAACAGCTAAGGCATAGCTAAGTAAGCTGAGACTCTTTCAATTAAGTAAGATGTCTGGAAGTACTCCCACTAAGTATGTCAAGGGCGGATGTTCGCAGTCCACTCCGTCTCCGAAATGCATGAAGACGATTTTCACCAAAATGGAAGACAAGTTTGACACCCTTCGGTTCGAGGTGAATGAGCTAATGAAGCGAATTCTCTCATCGGTTGATGAAGAAGTTCTTATGGCAGTGATCTTGGATGATGAACCACTCATTGCTTGTTATGACATTTTTCGCGATGCCGCGAAAGAGATGAAAAAGACCTTCCCTGCGAAAGAAGTTATTGTCATTTTTGACAATACTGCGTCAAGTGCTATTTAGTTCGTGTTTTTCTGATTTTCTTTTTAGTTGTCAAAGAGTTTTTGAGGCCTTATATTGCCTATTTTGTAGTTTGAATGAAAAAGCAAGTTTAATATATAATTTATTGATGTTGAAGTTGAATGAAAAAACAAGTTTTTACAGCGATGGTAATTGTGTCTTGTCCCATTAGTCAAAGCAAAGCAACAATTATCAACATGTACCCCTATCATGAAGATAACGATATGTGGTCGGAAAGAAAAATTGTATTGTGGTTGCTGATTTGAGAAAGAAAGAATTTTATCAACAGTTTGATAAAGAAAAAAAAAAAGAAGACATAAAGGTTTTGTCCTGAAGTACTGTTAACTTTTCTTTGCATTAATTGCATTAGGGAAGATTTCTTTCTTTTGATTTCTTTTTTCAATAAATCTACTTGGACTCATTAGTCTGAATTCATAGAGAAGTTTTTAAAATTTTCGTAAATATTTAAGGGGTATAATAGAAATTTTACAAGTGATTATGGTTGTTTCATTAATTGCTCGAGGATGTATTTGAAATTAAAAATTTTTTTAAGTCCGGACTCACGAGTCCAAATAGTATTACCCTTCTTTTTTATCGCACAAGATCACAAACATTAATCGCTTGTTGAAAAAGTCAACGCAAGAAAAGAAGTGTGCACACAGTGACTCTGCATATCAGGACTGAACATACATAAACGTACTTAGATTCAACTACTTTGAGTGTCACAGCGTCGCCATAGACATACTTGATCATGGGCAAGAAAAGAAGTGTGCGCACAGTGACTTTGCATATCAGGACTTAACATACATAGACGTACTTAGATTCAACTACTTTGAGTGTCACAGTGTCGCCATAGACGTACTTGATAATGGGCAAGAAAAGAAGTGTGCGCACAGTGACTCTGCATATCTGGACTGAACATACATAGACGTACTTATATTCAACTACTTAGTGTTACAACGTCGCCATAGACGTACTTGATAATGGGATGTTCATGGTCTTGAGACCATATCAAATTTTCGGCTAAATAGTAGAAGTATTGGAGCGTTTGTGAGATCGTGTGACTTGAAAGTTGGGAACTTCGGAGCAGATTTCTATAAAAAAGAATATCAAAATCTCAATATGATAAAAAAAAATGAGATACATTTATTGGGAGAACATTTTTCAATTGACATAGCTTAGTATAGACCGATTGTCATCTCAAGTTCGTAAAAAAAAATTAAAAAAAATTTATCTCATGAAACAAACAATGAGATACATTTGTTTTATTTTATTCGATTTCCATTCATTAATTAGTAATCCTTACCCATTAATCTCAATATGATAAAAAAAAACAAAATGAATTAACCTGAAAAGAAAAAAAAAACACTAAAATGATTCAGTCAATACCAATCATCCTCTAAAAAACACTACTCTCAAATTAATTCTTTCTTGATTCACAAAAAATGTGGCCACTTACACCCTTGAGTTGTGGATGCAATGCAACATAACAAGTTATTAGTAGTAGTCATACATAACAAAATGAAGCAGATACTCTTTCAAAATAATCTGCCAAATGTATTCAGCAGGCCACAAATTAGAGTTGCAGTTAAAACGTTAACTTGCCATCAATAAAACGAGGGAGCTGTAGCCTCCAAAAATCATAAGTTATAAATAATGAAGAAAAAAAATCTAAAGAAAAATAAGTTATAGGCATATACCCCAACATACCACTTGAAAAAAATTAGTCAAGATTATCTAGTCAATTATGTGTCGTAGGAGCCATAGTTAGGAGGCATGCTGACATTGCATCCGAATTGCAGAATAAACTCTGCATCAGCTTTTTTAATTTCTTATCAGAATAGAAGAATCTCACATCATACGAAAAGGTTGGCAAAACAACTTATGTAAGCGAGGATAAAGTGAAGTAACAAGGAAGGAAAACAACTACCAGCAAGACAATATATAAATTTACCTCAATCAAGACTTAGCCTCTCCGCATTGTAGTTTTGACTTTCCACGATTGGCTTATTCAGATATATGAAGTCTTAAACAAATGTGAAAAATGCATAAGGCCACAAAACCACAAAAAAAAAAATGTAAAACATTCAACATGTTATAAAAATTTGTCGTAACGAACCTCTCCACGATTAGGATATGAGACTACATTTATTGGCCTTCGCCCACCACGTCTTGCTTGTCCTCTACGCTGGCCTTCACCCTGGCCTTGACTGCCTTGGCCTCGACCTTGTCCTTAACTACTATTTCTTCTAGTTCCTCCTCTTTCTCGGATTGATCTAAAACGGTTCGACCTCGGGCTCCCTCGACAACTAACATAGTTAGGATCTCGAATAGAGACATTATTAGATTGATACTTCATCAACCAAAGGAACTGAGTTGTCTTCACAACAAAGACTTTCATGGGATGACTCTTCAATATCACTCGAGCCAAAGATGTCCCTTATAAAAGCTGCTCTTGCCATTTCTAAATCATCCATCTTAATTCACTAACCACGTGCCTAATCATTAAAGACATATGTTCAAGTAACCTAATGACACTCAATAATTGCATTTGAATACACCCAACTTT
Source organism: Stephania yunnanensis (assembly GCA_039657365.1). NCBI lineage: Eukaryota > Viridiplantae > Streptophyta > Magnoliopsida > Ranunculales > Menispermaceae > Stephania > Stephania yunnanensis. Next base: position 10,394,314 of record CM077582.1, read on the forward strand.
ATAAGTATAGATAAAGAAGTATAAATAAAGAAGTATAAATAACAAAATGGTAGTGCTAGACGAAAATGAGTATTTAAACGAACTCATTAAATCATCCATCTTAAGTCACTAATCGCATGCCTAACCATCTTCATTTTGATACTATTTCTAAAATTTACATGTACCCTTCCACATTTAGACTATATTTTATGGGTGTTTGATTAATATAGGTGAAAATAGAAGGGTGATTTACAAATATACAAAAACTAAAAGTCTGGACTCAAAGAGTCCACCTAGCACTACCCTAAACAAAATTAACAACCAATTGGTTGTTCACCACCATGTTTTTGCTACACAACATTAATGCAACTCTAATTTAGTCAAAGCATTTCCCTGAGGATTTTCATCCTTCTAGGCATCCCCATTGCCAAGAATTTTAAAAGAAAACGAAAAAGAGTGAGCCTAATAGTTTAATGTTTTGCCATAAAGTTAAGCTCTCTAAAAGCACATGCCATCTTACGCAGACAATCAAGATTGAGCCGGAGTAAAATAGAACATATCTACAACATTCAACAGGGTCACCAAGGCAAACATAGAAAACAACTTCGTCAACAATCTTCAATAAGTTATAAATCAAGTTCGAGAATGCCAAAAAATCCATCTTTTTATTTGTTTTTTCAGCAACCATTTCGAAAGCTAGAGCAACAAAATGCCAAAGACAACGCCTTTTTGCTCATATATTCCAAATTTGTAAAATTTAGAATGAGATTTTATGTTTTTCAGAACAAACATTACAACACATTTTCGCTCATCTATTTGGAAACTTGTAAAATTAAGAATGAGATTTTCATTTCTTTAGAACAAAGATTACAAGAGTTCGGGCAAGTAGTAATTAACAGATTGGTGCAGTGATAATCATATTCATCAGAAATGGGAATCACAACTAACTCATTTTGGTGTTGGTGAATGGAAGTAATATTCACATGTGAATTATAAAATGTACAATTGTCGTATGAAACATATAAATGAACATCTTATCATACAGTTTCCATAATTAAAAAAACTAAACCAATTCCGCAAATTAGTCAAACCGATTTGATATAAATGCACTATTTTGGACCAATTCAATACTGGCCAAGATGCATCAAATTTTGATCCACGGTCCAACAATTGTGAGAATAAACAAGTGGATTCCCGATTCATTAGAAGTAATTCTAAAACAAAATGGATAACGCCTAGCCAACGCTAGAGATTAATATAAACTTTTGTAGTTATTTATGCGCCATCAGTTTCCTGGGATCATGCTGTGGCAGTGATGAACTACCATGCTATGTCTTCACTTTACATCTTTATTTGCATAACGCAAATAATCAGCAAAGAATAGCCAAAGGGGTTGGCTGGAAATCATAAAAAATCTACTGCTATCTTTCTTAGGTTCAAAAAACTTCAAAGCAACATTTGAAATCACAATCACAACAACACCAACGATCCAAACAACAAAAACCCTTAATTTTAATCAACTTACCTCAACACAATAGCAACAACCAACAACAACAAATAGCAATGGACTACAAGCAGCCGTCGACGAACCGCTGTTGACAATGACGGTGATGAAGATGGTGGTCGTCTGTGACGAGGTTGAGATCCAAGAAAGGCAACAAACTGCTGATGAAGTGAAGTAATGAAGATCGACAATGCGAGGTGAGCTGAGGTGAGGGAAAGGCAGTCAATCATGTTCCAGCAAGTTGTTTATATGGGAAATAGGTGGAGTCCAGACTTTTAGTAACCATAATCATAAATTACATGTGTATGGTATGTTTATCATACTTTGGTTTCATTCTTCAGAGTATGATTAACAAGCAAGTTGTTGCAGTAAGAAAAATTGAAAAAACATGAGAGAAGAGAAAAACTAGTAACTATAATCATAAATTACATGTTACCATAAATATATTCGAGATGGTATTCATCCAAACCATCATTAAGAAGTAATTAATACACCAAATAGCATTAAAGTTGCAGTAAGAAAAAAATAATTTCCCCAATAAATCACACAAACACCGATCACGTAATAATGTGCTACACAATAATTTTTTTTTCAATTTTGCATGTAGTTCTTTAATTATATTTTGGTCGGTTACCAACTATGTTTGCCATGTACAAGGATTTGAAAAACAAGTGAGTGTTTTTTTGTCAACAGTTGCTTCGTATTCACCTTCCTAGCTAAAAAAAGGGACAATAATTTATTACAACGAGAATAATAGATATTTTGTAGCAGTGAAGCACAGATTTAAGATTAGACACCACGCACACATGGTGATACGGAAACAAGCCCTAATGGGCACAACAACCCCACAATTGGAGACAACCACTCCTTATACAGGGACAACATCCCACTAGTGGATACAAAAACTAGATCCAACCAAGAAAAAAGAAAATAAACAAAAAACAAAACAAAACCCAAGCAACCGACGACAATCGCCACTCGGTGCCGCTCGCCATTCCTCAGGAATTATCGCGGACGTTCGTCGCCATTGACATGGATAAACATACCATACACAGACCCTCTCTGAAGAATGAAACCAGAGTATGATTAACAAGCATGGATCTTATTCAACATCAAATAGGAAATAACAAATTGCGAATGTACCCTAAACGAAGATTTATAACACCTACATCTAAAATCAATTTCCTGCAAAATGTTCCATGGCTGCTAAAACTGAACTCGACAAACCACTACAAATCTCATTACGTCTCTTTTATCTTCATGAGTATTTGAAAACTTTAGTGCTTGAATGTCTTAGATGGTTCAAGAACTATAAGTTTGTCCAATATTTTCATCGTCACAAAACCAATGATCCAAACAACAAACACCCTAGTTTTTATCAACTTAACCTCAACACAGTAGCAACAACCAACAACAACAAATAGCAGCAGCGGACCATAACCAGTCGTCGACGAGCCGCCGTTGACAATGATGATGATGAAGATGGTGGTCATCTGTGACGAGGGTGAGGTTCGGGAAAGGCAACAAACTGCTGATAAGGTGAGGTGACGAAGATCGACGAGATGTGGTGAGGGAAAGGCAATCAACCATATTCCAGCTAGTTGCCTCCATGGGGAATCGACGAGATTTCCAGCTGTGGAAGACGAAAAGTTTGTTGCCAAGAAGATATTTCCAATCGCATTCAATGTGCAACTGTTTCAAGAAGAGATTTCCACGTGCCCTTCCACATTTTCGACCTAACCATTTTTTGGGTGTTTGATTAATATAGGTAAAAATAGAAGGATGATTTACAAATACATCAAAATTGGGAGTCCGGACTCAAAGAGTCCACCTAGCACTACCCATATATATAATAAGTTTACATCTTAAATGTGCCACGTGGCAGTTTCAAATCTTCTCGTAGCGCCACGTGACATGCTTAAGATATAGGTTTCATCAAAGCTATATATAGTACGCGCACATAGCGTTTTCGAGCATTATCGACACGCCACGTGCCATATTCAAGATGTACATTTTATCAAGCTATATATAGTATATGCCACTTGGCGTGTTTGAGCCTACTCAACGCGCCACGTGTTATAGATAAGATGTTTGCACGTGCCACATCTGTTTTTGAGCATTCTCAGTGTGCCACGTGTCATATCAAAGATGTAGGTTTTATCGAGTTGCATATAGTATGTGCCATGTGGCGTGTCGAGTAGGCTCGAACACCATGTTACATATACATTTAAGACATCATATATATAATAATAATAATTATTATTAATCTATCTATGCATATATAGAATGTAGGTTATATATGGAACATTTTTAATTGGTTTTGAATATATGGAATGTAAGTTATGAAAATTTAAAGTACTTCTCTATATATATATCATTAATTGACTATTCTTCTAAAATGTAACGATTCTTACTAAATGTAACTATAAATGAATAAATGAAACTCATATATATATATATATATATATATATATATATGGAATTCAAAACGACTCTTATTAATGATTTCCATGTATATGGACTGTAAGTTATATATGGAACATTTTTTAATTCCTTTTGAATATATGGAATGTAAGTTAAGAAAATTAAAATTACTTCTATATACATATATATATATATATATATATGGAATTCAAAACGACTCTTATTAATGATGTCCATGTATATGGACTGCAAAACGGTCAATAATCGTTTTGATTTTAAGTATAACCATTACAAAATTTAAATAATTTCAACTTAATTTAATGTTGAGCTCTTAATTCACCACTGCAACCGTTTCAAAATTTACGTGCATTTGATCATCATCTGAATCTTTCTTAAAGTCTTATGTATACACATACTAATTAACTACATGATGATTAGTTCTTTTTTTGTTAATGGATGATCTGATCTTTTAATTTTGTCAGGGTGAGTATTTTTCTTTCGCTCTTCTACTTTTTGTTTTGTTGATTAATCTGTATTTTGCTATTACAAATTCAATTTCTTTTTTATGAGCTCTCTAATTGAGAGTTTTGTCATTTTAATCGATTGGGTTAGGGGGTGTTTTTTTTTTTTTTTTTTTTTTTTTTTTTTTCAGACAATAAAGATTCAAAATTTATTTATTTTAATCTTATGTTTTATTTTCTCGTTTGTCAACATCATCGACTGGATAGTTTAGATAATAGGCTAAAACCGTGGTTCTATAATTAGTATGGACAAGTAAAGTTTGGATTTTATTTATTTTATTGTTTTATTTTCTCTTTCGTTGGTTGATTGATATGATTCTTCTATGAGATAATCCCAATTTGAGTTTTATTACGATTATAGACGCCAATTTGAGTTTTATTATGATTATAAACGCCAACAATGATTAATTTTATAACTATTCAGAACAAGCAACTTTTGAGTTTTAATTATTTTATGCTTCTACTTTATCTTTTATTAGTTGATCAATCTCTCATTTGCAACTCAATTGATTTAATGAGTTCTCTAATGCAAAAATGTTCGAGTTTTATTTATTTTATTTATAACTTTTTTAGAACATTCATTAATTATTTGTTTATGTCAATATTTTGAGTTATATGCACTTTTTTTTACAAGGAAATTATATGGTATTCTTCTCAATTTTGAGTCCATCAAAGATTATATCGTAAGTCCTTTATTTATTTGTTCGATCACTTTCTTTTTCTCATCAAATTTATTTTTGTGGAGTTATAGCTTGATTAATTTTTTCTTCCACTAATACTCGGTCTATCCCATGCACTAATATTCAATCTCTTAAGCGCATGTGATTCTAAGTGGTGGACAACAACTAGATATTTTCTATTTTCTATTTTTCGCTTTTTGCTTTTTATTTTGCGCTTTTTGTATTCTACGGCTGTTTGGTATTTCAATGATTTTTAGATAAATATTTTTTTTTAAAAAAGTTAGCTATTATTTAGGCTACCAATTTTTCGAGGTAACTATTTAGACTATCAATTAATGCTGAGTGAAATTAGATATTGACCTTAAGATAAACATCTATTTCTGTAAAAAAAAATACAAAATAATGTAAGAAATTAGGTATTGATCTTAAGATAAACATTTTCAATCGAAAATAAAATAGAAATTGCGATTATTTATGATATTTTTAGGCGACTTTTAGTTTTAGCTATTTTTATATATTGATATTTAGTATTCCCGTGCGCTAAGCGCGGGGTGTCGACTAGTTCATATAATAAGTTTAGACAACCAAATTACTATTTTTTTTAATAATATAATATTTTTTTTAAATATGTATCGGTCCGGCTATGTGCAAACCACTTAAATCTTTTCATTCCTTTTGCAAAAATACACAAAATGAAATGACTTCCTTACCCCTCACCCCTCTCACAATCACTTTCATGCCATTTTTTCGCCATCGTTGTGCACCCCATATTGATCGAACATTGACTCCAATGATCCCCTCCGACAGCTGGCGAGGATGACCGACGAAGCAAACTATGTTTTTCAGAGCTGACGTTGATTATAAGAGTCTTTCTCGTCACAGTTGATGTTGGCATATGGTGTTTTAGATTGTTTTTGGTATGGACTTGAAAGAGTTAGAAGACTTTTTTGTGTATTAATAGGGATTCGTTTGTTTCCATTGTTCGTGGCGATTTACCATAAGTAATAGAGGCTGGACATAAAGGAGAAACGGGTTTCAAACATGGAGGAGAGGTAATTATTGATTAAGCAGTGTTATTTTTAGAAAAAAATTTGAAACCATAGTTCTCGCCTATGGGTCGTCCACGTAGGGCCGAGCAGCTATTATCCGTTCGGTCAGGTACATGCCGAATGAGAATAGAAGAGTTGGCAAAGGTTAGTTCGGTAAGTAGCGACTGAGTAAGAAGAGATGGATTTTATTCGATTGACACCAACTGAGCTACACTATTTCATTCGGTCACGTACAATCGAACAAATGGATTTTACTCGGTCTGATGAGACTGATTGAAGTAAATTGTGAAGTTTTTGAAATTTCGTTGTCTTCCTTATTTCAACATATAATTTAATACAGTGATTTACCATTTGACAAGAAAATTTGGATTATACTGCCTATTTTGACTACACCAACGACTTCACAACATATATGAAATTTGGAAGTAGAGTTGAGTCAGTTAAATGGGTTCAAAGTCGAGAATATGATAAAAGATTCATTATTATCACGAAAGGGTTTGATGCAGGGGGTGATGATCGTCGTCGTGGAAGGGTGAAGATGGGGTGCGAAAGGTCGAGTGCGAAAGGTCGAGTAGTTATAGAGGTGATGTCCAATGAGTTGAAAAATTGAAAGCTAGCAGAGATGCGAACATTGTGAAGGAAAAAATGTATTTGATTAACATGGGGAGTTTGAAGTGGACAACAAGGCCCAAATGTGGGACAAAAAATGTTGTTGTCCTTTTGCAATAAATATCAAGGAACACGAAGACCGGTTATGACGTGTGACAGTGGTGTGTGGGCGGCATAACCACGATATAAGCTCTCATAAGGAGGGTCATACGTAGGTCGATTACAACCAGAAGAACGTGAGGTGGTTGTACAAATGATGGATGGAAATGTCAAGTCTCGAGAGATTTTGGACACAATAAAGAAGAGAGCAGAAAACATGAAAGTACCAAATTCATCTACTATGCGTACAATATATAATACAAGGCAAAAACTTAGGTTTGATGAGGTTAGAGGGAGATCACAAATGCAATAATTTGCTTGACATAAAAGATTATGTCTCGTGGCATAGGAAACTGGAGGGCACGGATGTAGTGACAGACTTATTTTAGGCTCATCCTAACTCCATCAAGTTACTAAGATGTTTCTCGTAGGTGTTGTTATTCAATTGCACATACGAAACCAATAGATATCGAATGCCTTTGCTAGATATCGTTCTAGATATCGTTGGTGTGCCGTTGACTGGGTTAGTGTTTGTGGTTAGTTTTGCATTCTTGTCATCAGAGAAGAAAGGCAACTACATTTGGGCGTTGAAGAACGTTAATCACCTTATGGATGGAAGGTCCAAACCACATGTGATACTTACTGATAGGGAGTTGGGATTGATGATGGCAATTGAGATGGTCTTTCCCATGTCGACTCATCTTCTATGTACTTGGCACATTAATAAGGGTGTGGCAGCGAAGGGGAAAAATATTTTAAATGGAACGAAGACTTCAATCTTTTCCTGACTTGATGAAATGCTTTGATGAACGCCACTTCCGAAAATTTGTTTAACATGAGGATGACGAACTTGGTCATCGATTACGCTTGTATACAATGGTATGACGAGACTAGGGATGCTCCTTTGGACAAATGGATGTGTATGCCTGAAATGGGTCTCGTGATTGCTACATGTTACAATGTCATTGTAGTGTCTCTATCACCATTAGGCAGTATGACATTTCTTCCACTGAAGGACGCACCACCACGGAATATGACTGACTGGGTTGTAATTGGGATCACACATGTTAATGAAAATCATTTTATGAGGGTAAAGTGATTAACTTTATACCCTTTTATACTAGTATCTGGGTGTATTTGTTGTTCACCACTTTTTTGTATATTTGTACAGGTATTATTCAAGTCAGATGCCCATTTTCCTCAACTGTATCCAGGGTGGGATAAAAATATACTACCAGTGGCATTACCATGGGCTGAGAACTTAAATTGGGAACACTAACCTTCATGTGTGCATTCTCAATACGACCCTCCTATTACCGTCGACTTGGGTACACCTTGATATTACGTTTTTCGAAATGGCGTTGTTTTTTTGTATATCCTTCATATCATAGACTATATAATCATGTATAGCAGATACTTTATAATCATGTAGAGAAGATGTAATCCGTCATATCGGACACACACATTTTTGGTACATTTGATGCATGACGTATGGTTGGAAATCTCACTTGTTTTTTTGTATAACCTTCATATGCCAAACTTTAAATGTAAAAACTTAGTGTACGCAGTTCAAGTAATGAAATACATGCCTTGTTATTGTGTTCAATTTTTCAATCCCATATATATTTGTTTTGTTCGATCATCAACATAGGCCAAAACACCCAAATACTAGGTCATCACCGACTGAGCAAACCCTATACTTTTACCAACAATGATCAGTCAGTTTATGATGATCGATTACTTTTTATTTGCTCAGTACGAGTATACCGAACAATGACATATGAGTCAGTCTAAAATGACCGAACAACAAGTTTAAACAACATAGCACATTACTCGGTCGTCGTTCACCAACCAAAAAGAATTAACTCGGTCATTGGTGACCGAAGAGTTAATAACAACTTGGTTGGATTCAATTGAACAATGCAGACTATTATTTTAATCCAAAGATTAAACTTTTAAATTCAAAAATATAGTTAAACTCAATGTACTAAATAAACTCAAATTAATTATACAACAAAAAATATAGTTACTGTTAAATTCAAAATCATGTACAGTACGAGTGAATTTAATTATTCAAGTACAACTCATTTATTCCCTTCTTTGCCCTTTTGTATCGAAGGTAAGGGTCCCGATGGCGTTGCCTTGCGCTTCGAAGAAGAAGCACCTTCAGCTGGTTTGCTCTTAGGTTGGGAGGGTGTAGGGGAACCAAACATCGAAAGGAGCTTCATCGCATCATCCGTCATCTTGACCGCAGATGCCTTATCGAATTCATAAGGCGTCAACGCCTTCCAAGCCTTTATGACGTCGACTGCCTGTCGAACGCACTAAACAAGCAATGGAACAAGATTCATATCAACAAAAATCGTGCATTTCAAATTATAAGCTTAGAAAAACATAATTCCTGAATACCAATAAACAACTCATGTCATAGATGTCTACTTTTTCTTTGCGGATTGTACTCCTCTTTAGATTTTCAATGAACAGGTGGGAGATGTCATTGAACCAGGCCATGTAATCATTAGTCGTATCCCATGAAAATGTTACGCGTGGTCCCCTCGATCTTGCCGCTAGTAAATGATCTTGCAAAAACTCCAAATTCTTAAGTTGGAAACTATACTTGACGACGTAATATTGAGCCACCTTCCCTCTTTAGGCTCTAATATGAGTGTATGGTTTTTTAGGGATTCCTTGCACGTGATCCATTTGTTGTAAGAATCTATCCGGATTGTATGACTCAACAATCTCGAAATATTTGATTGTTCCCTTGTAGAAAGCTGACTCAACAATATCCTAATCTGACCGGATAGTTGAATACGGGTCCCACATAACCTACAAATCACATGAAGGTAACAATATCAAAAAATGGTAAAAAAATTATTTTGCTCGATTATCATAGGCCGAACTAAACCATTTATCTCGGTCAAGGATGACCGACCAGTTGATGGTCTTTCGGTCATCCTCAACCGAACATATCATTCAAAAAATATTTACAAGGTTTTTTCGATTGAAAACATTTTCAAAAATACCCTTAAATAAGTCTCTAACATTCAATCAAGAATTATACCAAAGTAATGATATATCTAAACCACTTAAGAAAGCAATAGTTAAGGAGTCAACACAAACCATATTCGAACAAGATTTATCAAGGGCTCTACGTATCATTTGGACATGTTCTGCATTAAGGCCCAGCTCCACCTTCACGGCCCACCTAGAGATACGAGGTAGGGTGTCAACATACCCGTGGTTCCTGCGTGCTTCATGAAAGTGCATATTGAAATGCTCGCACACCCAACCCTACAAAGCAATTACAAAAACAAAGTCATTTAAAGTGAAATAGACAAAACTCAATTTAAACGAATTTATACCAAACATACCTCAAGCAACGTCATATATCCCGCGATGTGGCATACTTTGACCCGATTCGCCGATCCAAGTTGGCGATACAAGTAAGCCAAAGTTGCAGCCCCCAAACATATGTACGAATCTCATCCAAGTTCTCCACGAGCTTTAGAAGGTTAATAGGGACCAACATGGATGTCTTGTCAGCAAAAAGAGTCCATCCTAACAAGTACCAAAGGTACGCTCTGGAAGTGCACTGAACCTTTGGGGTTACCATCTTCTTCTCCTTCCCTTTCAAAGAAGATGTTGGTTTACGCCCCCATTCCCTTTTTAGTCATTCTTTGTTAACTTTCAAATCTTTTTTTACTTGCTGGTCCGCTTCCTTCTTTGTGACATCAAGAGTCGTACTCACCAACTCGACCGCTTCACTCCTGGAGATGGTGTCACAGTCAACAACTTTACCCATAACGAGAATCTTCAACAACATTCTTACATCCTCCAATGTGATCGACATTTCACCAAAAGGAAGGTGAAATGTATTGGTCTCCAATGGCCACCTCTCAATAAAAGTCGATATTAGCGTCTTGTGTGCTTACTTGTAGGAGCAAATGGAAAGTGCACTCAACCTAGACGCTTCAATAATACTCTTTAGTCGACTGGTGTTAGGGTGACACTTGTCTAAATCTCACTGTGATAACTGAAGGCCGTGATTCATACATCCAAGCAATGACCACTCCTGAAATAGCACGAAAATTATGGTTACAATTTTATAAACAAATAACTAAGACCAAACTTCTTCAAAATAAAAATCAACAAATATTCATATTACAATTACGCAAAATTATTGTTAAATGTAAAATATCATAAATATACCATGTTATACTATATGGCGACGACGACATAATTGTTGAAGCTCATCAATAACACATGATTAATTGACCCACCAGGAAAAGGTTTGGAACTGTCGTTGGCTGCTACTTTTTTGGATAGTCCCGACTTAGCCTTCCTATGGGCCTTAACGCTAGGCCTCACTTCCACCATTTTTTCTCCAGACTCTTCTCCATTTTCAATTTCACCTTCTTCGTCATTTCCCCCACTTTCATTTCCTTCCTCTTCTTATTCATTATCATATTGACTTCCACTTCCACTTCCTTGTTCATCTCCTTCTTCACCTTCTTCTCCATCTTCTCTATCAATCTCACTATTTTCATCACTATTTTCAGTTCTTTGTTCATTGCACTTTCTTCTTCCCTCCCTTCTTCCCGATTCGATTCAATTGCCTTGGAAGAATATGGTTCCATTGCAAGTGCTTGGCTCATTAGAATTGTCAATTATTGGCCTGTCAAACTCGAGGTTGTGTTGCGGCTGCTCCATCATTTAAGTCACAATCTTTTTTACTTCAGCCCACACCCTTTTGCAACACCTTCTTTTTCTTATAAGATGTCATTTGAGCTCTCCTCCCCATTTGCTCACTCTTCGCAGTGTTTTCTTCTTCACACTTCTTGGGTGCCTTAGTCATCTTTGTATGTGTCATATTTATTACAATGACACATATATTACCCAGGATTAAACTCAATCATTATATGACTAATTCTTCCAAAAAATACTCTATTCAGTCGATAATGACTGAATTAAACTCTACCGTTCTGCTTACCATGATTGGCATAGAATTCATAGCCCGGTCTTAGTTCACCGAACAAAGAAATAATACTTAGTAGCTTGAGACCAAGTGACAAAAGTTTGGGTTTGTTTTGTCCTCGACCTTCACAAGTGATCAAACAATGACCAAACAAATACAAACCAACCTTAAATTGCTCCAAAAAATAAAAAAAAAATGAACAAACAACCATTTCCCATCAACATTCAAGTATTGGACAACTTATGTCAAACAAATATTTGGTTTGGTCAACTACAGCTGAACAACCAATTTACAAAATAAAAAGTGTTGTTCGGTTACCATGGACCGAATGAAAGAGCACAACTCGGTCACCCTAAATTAAGCAAAACATGTTGAATATTTCATGTGTAGTTTGGTCACCTAAAAACAACTTAACATGCCCTACTCAGTTAGGGTTAACCGAACATAGCACTTTCATTTGATCATGTGTTACCGAGCCAGTTAGGATCATCGATCGAGCACAAATCGTCCATTAAGTTTGATAAAAAAAATAGTTACCCATACATACACGACAAGGAAAATTGACGAAAAAAACCAAATTCCATATAAAACGTACAAATCTACAACCGTATTCAACCTAGCTTCGAAAATCAAAACAATAACCTCATTCAAATTGACCATACACCACAACAAACATATAAGAATACAAATTTGAACGAAAACCAAACAAAAATTTTACCTTACACTCAACTTAAGCGAAGATGAATCCGACTGCGACGCACTTCAACAACACAAACACCACCTTTGACCACTGCCTGGAATGAAAACCTAGGGGGGAGGTGAGATCGAAGATTGAACGTGTGGATGCGAAGATGATGACCAACAACGACTGCCTTGAGTGAAGATCAACCTAGGGTTTCTCTCATTCTTCTGCGTAGTGAGGGGAAAGGAATTTTTAAATTGTAAGGGAAGGGGTATTTTGGGAACTAAAACAGGCTTATGGGATGCCCTCATCCATACGTGGTTTGCACAAATCCTTTGGTTTGCACATGTTAAATTGTGGGGGTGCACATAGCCGAACCTAATAAGTATTCATGTGATTTGCTCTAAAATCCACATTCATTCAATGATAACGTGCCTTTATCATTTTTCCTTTATAAATGGTTTGCCTCTTCTTGTATTCTAACGCCTTTTTCTCTTCTTTTTCTTCTGTTTGTTTGTAAGTCTCTTGGTACAATTTTTTATGTGTGTCTCTACAAATAATGAGCTCTGATAAGAAAATGGTGGCCCAGTTAGAAACCACTTGGTTGTTGAACAAGTGAAAGGAAAATGATAGGTTCTAATGAAAAAGAAAACTCAAATTAATGAATGAAGACACATAACACATTTGGTCATCTTGTTGTGAATAACAACAAGGACAATGAAAAAAGTAGCACCGCAATGTGCACCACCATAACTTACTATGGGCAAACCATTTTTTTTCCACTCTACTTCAAAAAATGCCTTCAAATGAAATGACATAGTTACCCATCACAACTCCAACTATCACTCACATGCCCCATTTTCATTCTCACGTTGTGCACTCCACACAAACCACCAACCTTCGACTCTGATGTTCCATTATGACTATCGATGATGCGAACTTATAATTTAAGAGTCCACTACCATCGTAAGAGTCAATTTTTATATTGTTATGGAGTCGAGCTCTTGTGTTTTTGAAAATTTCAAGTTAGGAGTGCATAAGGAACATTTAAGGAAATGATTGTTTTTTAGGTGCCCTCATCCATATTTAGGGTGCCCTTATCTAGTGGTTTGCCCTTAGTAAAATGTGAGGTGCACATAGCTACGCCGAAAATAAAAGAGTTTTGGACATGACAAGAGGTAAATAATAGCAAAGTATTTCTTAATGATTAAGGAGATCTCTAGACGTAAGAAAAGATATGATGGTAGTGCATTGCATAAACTGTCGCGAAAGGTGTCTTTATTGTTATTTGCACAAGAGAATCTGAGTATGTGCTATGTCAAATTCATTCATTATTATAAGGTTTTCTTTCATTAGAAACTTTGCTTCTCCTACCACTTGTTCAAGAATACTAGTGGTTTCTAATTCAGCCACCATTTTCTTATCACAGTAAATTAACCAATGAAAATTCTAAACAAACAAAAAATAACAAAAAATGTGAGGTGTCAGCCAACTACAAGCATGATCGAGGACTTTACCATCAGTGATGAAGTTGGTATTGTCGTTATTCATTGCATTCCTGTCGATTTGATACCTCTCGATGAAGATGATAAACTTATTGGGGAAAATCAAAATGTTCCATTAATGTTGTTTTTAACATCGTCACTTATTTTTACACTCTAAGGATTTGTTTGTACGTGTGTTTTGATTTACCTTATAACCATTATTTTAAGGGAAATGATTGGTTGACACAAATAGGGCACATACATGGGGCAGACTGCCCATGTGGTGCCCCTTTTAAGATGTGGGCCCGCAAAAGGTACATAAAAGGGGTGCCACATAAGCTGTGCGCCCCATGCGTGCACCGCTTTATGTCAACCAAACATTTTCCTTATTTTTATGTCATACATTTGATTGAAAATGGTTTTTTGCGTGGTATACAACGTCAACTGGGAAAAGTGAATCTTTTGCCACTCACACAAAACCCTTTGTTGGTTAAAACAATGTAAACAGATTCTTTTTATGTGTTGATTTAGCAGTTACTCCCTTTGTCCCATAATAATTGTCATATTTTGAGAAATTTTTTTGTTCTAATAAACATGTGGCATTAGAAATCAAGGAAGCGTTAATAGCTTCATTTTCAATTTTGACTCTAGTCAAATTAATTAATGACAACATTAATCATTTTTTTTTTTACAATATGCATTATAAATGATGTCATTTATGAGAGCGTAATTTAGTTTTCTTAATGAAATTTTTTATGGTAAATCAAATTATTTTCCTAATTGTTATGGTAAGGCCAAAATGAGACAACTGATATGGAAATGAGGAAGTATTATCTAAAACAAATCATTTATTAAATAAAAAGTCCGGTTAAACAATAGTACAACACCGTGTCAATTTGTGACAACCTCTTTTATAAGTTCACCCACCGATTTTCTTAAAATAATTGAATACACTTTTTTGAACATTTTCCCTTCCATTTAGCGCACGTTGCATGTAACGACACGCTTAATTAATCATAATTAATTGATTAGTTACAAATTATGATCCTAAACTCGCACTAACATGGACGCCGCGAAAAACGTCTTGGGCATGTTTGACGATGTGATTTTGGTAATTCTTGTGCGACTCATCTTAATTCATTGAATTATTATTAAATATTTGCATGATACTATTGTAGATATCACATCATCCATCACATCCCATTTACATCACCTATCACATTACCGTCAAATTACTTTTCTATCTCTTTTATCTACAAATAAAAAAAATATCTCTCTCTCCCTCATTTCTTCTTTCTCTAACCTATTCTCCAGTCCTTCACTCTCATTTTCCTTTTTTTTTCTCCAACTCTACTTCATCAACAAATTGGTCTCACCCTCACCAAAGTTCTCCTCCCACAACATTATCAGATCTGACATTACCACCTCCTAAGCTGACGATCTTCTACTCAAGGTAAGTGGTTGTTATGTGTTGTGAATTTTTGGAGAAATCGAGAGCTTTAATGTTGGTTGTGTTGATGATATTGTGTTGGTTGTTGATTTGTTAAGGTTACTATTTGGTATGGGATAACATAAAACTTGCCTTGAGATGTGCCCAGACACATCTAAAGGTAAAGTTATGAGTAGCTGGAATTTCGTAGATCCGCAAGATATCGAAGAATCAATGATGAAATCAAATTAGTGAAAAATCCCACCAAAAAAAGAAAATCGAGATCTATTATAATCTTAAAAAATAGGAAAATCGAATTTGACAATATCCCGATTGAAAACCAATAAGGGGTAAACCCTAAGCTATTGTAACGACTCGCTTTAATTAAAATCGATTAACTAACAAATTACAGATTAAGATCCTAAGTGATAAGTCGGTATTTATAGGTATTTAGTAGTCTATTTCAGTATATTTAATTATTAAAAGTATTTAAAATATATATTTAATTATATTTTTTGGTCATTTTTAGGTGAAAAAGAGTGTGCGGTTGAATTCGTGGCAGAAAAATACTCAAAATAAAGTATTTACTTGCAGTGATCGGATGCCGGACAGTTTGCATCGAAATACGCGTTGCACGTCGAATAGCGTACAGGGTGTTCCATCCAATCAAAGCATGCCACATCAGCGAGAAAAGCTCATCTGGACCAATCAGACGCTGACATGTGGACGTCCAAGAAAAATCACGTCGGCACAATGATTTCCACCAATCTACCGCAGCCACATTACCCAGACGAGGCACCGCCACCAATCACGGTCCGCCATGTGTTGCCACGTCACCAGAGAGGCCACACCGCCTTATTTCTCCACGTTTCAGGTTCCATCGATCGACCTCGAGATCCGTTTAAGCACAAACTCCCAATTCTTCGGGTCCTCAAACGCGATTTCTTCTGTGCCACGTCATGCCACGTGGCATTCATTCATTCGTCCAGCGTGTAACATTGACGTGTCTCAGCCAATCCGGAAGCGCCACGAGGCGCTAAGTCAGCAACACACAACAGAAAGTGCAGATTTCGGCGAATGGCGTGGCGACAAATCAGCGATGATAGCAGGCGGCGGCCTATCACAGCGCGACACCTCAACTCGGCGTTAAAATACAGCCAATCACGTGCAGACACGTGGCAGAGTCGATTTTTCAAGCCAAAAACACCCCCTACAATGCTCCTCGACGCACGAGTCACCTCCAAAACCCTAAAATCAGTATCGACTACAATTTGGGCTATTTATATATATATATATATATATATATATATATATATATATATATATATATATATATATAACCTAGGTATTATTAGAGGAAGGGGGAATTAGTATTTTTTAGAGATTAATTATTAGTTTTTAGTAGTGATTTTTGAAGATGATGTTCGGCTAATCAATTTCTTGCCTAAGTCGAAGGGGAAGCAAGTCGGGATCATGGATTCAAAGCATATTATGTGAGATCTTTTTATTTTATTATTTAATTAATTTAATTTCTCCTATTTCATTGTTGTTGATTTTAATGATTATGGTTTATATCTATGGTGTGTATAAGGCCGGTGCATGCTTTTAGGTTGACAATCTACTGTTATTTGGAATATTAGTATCCGTGTAATTGTGCTTTTAGACCAATAAAGTAACAAGCATTCACTCGTTTGCCGTAAAAACCTTTTCGAAGTTTGAATGTACAACAATTGAATCTAGGTTAAATCGGTAGCAGCTGTGACCCGGTTATCTAAGATTAGTGTTCTCATAGATCTAACTGCGGTTAGTGTGTTAAACCTGATTGGCGGATGTCTAGGGTTATACATTAATTAAGGAACTAGTTAGTGGCGGATGTCCTGGCTATCAGAATTAGGGGAACTAGGAATTTCTAGCAGTTGTCGATTTTCTATAGCTAATCTAGGAGAATTTAAAATAATAACTTTTTGGGAAAGATTGAAGACCATAATTGCTATTGAATCTTGATTCTAATTTGTGGAGCTGGAGATTTAGGTGTTATTTAGGTGTTAATTAATTATTAATTAATTGTTTTAGAAATTAGTTTGGTTATTTTATTTATTTAATTTAGATAGATTAGTTAATTAAATTAATATTTATTTTAAAACCCCGATTTTCTTTTTTGTTGTTTTAACCTGAGAAAGACAATCAGTCTCTGTGGGATCGACCCTTTGCCACTATTCTACAAAATAGTTGGTTTAGAAAACTTTACTTTATTGACGTGTTCGGCACGCGTCAATTTTTGGCGTCGGTGCCGGGGATTGGTATATTTCTTTCTTTGGTTTACTGTTATTTTTATTTTTATTTTTATTTTTTTTATTTTATTTTGCCTATCTAGTTCCTTGCTCTTAACATGTATCCAGACAATATCTCAAGTTCCACCGACCAGAAACTCGACCGAATGATATCCATGATGGAACATCTCCTCTCCTCCGGTGAAGTGCAAGTCAACCCCGCGATGGACTCCTCCTACCCCTATAATTATGGTCGATCCGAAAACTCACATTATAATAATGTGAATGGGGTAGGTATGTTACATAATAAATATTAATATTTTAACATGAATTCTTTTGTGCAACAGGTTGAGGTTTGCGAAATTTGTAGAGACTATTCTCATTCCGTACATAATTGTCCATATCATCCACAATATGAGAATTATCACTATTCTAACTATGCATCGCAACAACCCGACTTCTCTGGATTCATGTCACACGCACTGGTTCCTCAACATGAAGGAAATCAACAGTTTCACCAAGCATCTCCTTGGAAGATATGATGATGCAAATGATATATCAAATGAGAGAAAGTGCGCAAGACCTTCGACGAGCTAGTCATAACATACGACAACTTGATTTTAGTTGCCCAGACTCGAAGGACTTGGTAACTGACTTAGATCAATATATTGACAGTCGTCAAAAAAAATTGATGAAGCAGAGTTGTGTAGTACACAACCAACTTTTAACCCAGAGGAGGATGTGAGCGTTGATACATTGACGAATCTTGAGGCGAAAGAGGATATGCTGATGGAAGAATATTTGATAGAAACATCCGAAGAATGTGAAGTCTTTCAAATTGAGTCAGAGATTGTCATTGCACTAAATGAGGGAGAAGATGAGATGAACATTGATGTCAATTCAGATAAGCCAGAGAAGCCGCAAATAGAGAGCGAGGAAGACCAACTTCTGGTATTGGTACAACCACCCACCTTCCCATGCACATTTGGTACACCTTAAGTAAGGGAGCGTTTGCAGATCTTCTACATTGCCAACACCTTTGTGTTGGACGATCCTGATACGATAGATTCTTTTGTGTTGGGAGTTCCGGATGAGCTCCTAAATCTGAAAGAGGGCGTGCATACTTTATTGCCCAAATACGTAGATGCGTCATTCGTTGTTGACATCTCTAAAGGATAGGGCATTACGTGACCAATCGTGTTAAGTCTAGCCAAAGTTTTAAGAGAAAGGCGGCTCGTTGGGAGGCAGCCCAACTTTATTTTTATTTTATTTTATTTATTTCTTGCATTTATTTTCGTTTTTTTTTTTTTTTTTTTTTTTTTTTTTTTTTTAATAGCACTCTAATTTGGCTCCTTTATTTTTATAGGTGATAGAGGGTTGGAGCGTTAAGTTTTGTAGGTTTGATTTTGGATTACATTTTTAACATAATTTGAGCATTATTTTTTTTTAGGATTTTAGGTGTTTTGAGACTTGGTTGGATATACCAAACTTAAGTGGTCGCATTTGTGGCAGGTTTTTGAGTAGACCCAAAACCCTAAATTTCATTCTATCATCTTGTTGATTTCACCCTTAGTTGAAAGACTTCGGGCTCGCAAGACTTGATTGGAATCTTTTAAGTTAACTCCTATCTTTACTAGTTCTTGCTCTTATTATGATTATTCTTTTAAAGTTTCCTTAGTCACCCACACATGAGAGGTTTTGTGCGTTCACTAGTTTTTAGAGACTTTTTGTTATGCATGCATTTGTATCATTTATTATCCATGTCTTTCTTCACCACTATCTTTTTCTTTTTGTCATATAGATGGCTTGACTTGTTTTAAACCTTGAGGACAAGGTTCGGAAATAAGTTTGGGGGTGTTTTAGGGATTGTGGATTGTTTTGGATAGATTTTATTGCGAAAGACCGCAGGTGAGATCGTTTTATTTTTTTTATGCGGTTATATGCGGATATTGGATGGTAATGGTGGTGTTTTATATCATTTCTTTCATTTCTTATCCATTCACATTCCATTCTCATTTCATTAGGAATTGATGCACTTTCATGTATATATTTAGTATGTTTTATTTATTTTAGAGTCACCCGAAACTTTGTTCATGCCTTTGGTTGTGGATGAGTAAATTACAGTTGCCTTCTTAACTTGAAACTTAGAGAAAATTATGAGAAACATTTAATCAAGTTCGTAGCTCTACATTTTTATGATTTCATGATTAGAGACTTAGATAATGGTTAAACTTAGTGCTAGATAACGAAAAATGAGTAAACGGTCAAATTTATGCAAGTTATATTATTTAACCCACATTGGGGGATTTGCTTGATTATAGTGAAAGTGAGAAGTACTAACATGAGTTTTTCATAAAAAATAGAGAGTCCCACAGGTTTCCACAAGAAATGGAGCAGGGAAACTTGTGGTGGAAAAAAAAGTGAGAAAATCGGTCCATAGGAAATGGAGCACAGACCGTATTAATTGAAAAAAAAAGATTTGGAGAAGAAAAATAAATAAAAAAAATGAAAAAAAAAATGAATAAAGGCGGAAGTTGTGAAACTCCTCAAATAAAAGATTTAGTTCGAGTGCTTTCACTATATTAAGTAAGATTTTGAATTTGCGTGGTTTAATTGTATAGACCAATAAAACTTGTGATTAGTTGATGGCCTTTGTATTGACCGATTCTATGTTTTGAAAGTGAGATCTTAATTGCGTTTGACTTGCGAGACTTGACATATCATAACTCTGAAATTTTCTGAGTTACTTGTTAATTTGGTGACTATGTAAACCAAAGGAACTCCATGAATTTGGGTCGGGTATAGGATTAGTTGAGTCGGAGCGTTATTATATTAGGAGTCTAGTTTAGTTTGTGTTGTCATTTACACCTTCGCTCGGGACGTGCAAAGTCCTAAGTTTGGAGGTATTTGATAAGTCGGTATTTACAGGTATTTAGTAGTCTATTTCAGTATATTTAATTATTAAAAGTATTTAAAATAAATATTTAATTATTATTTTTGGTCATTTTTAGGTGAAACAGAGTGTGCGGTTGAATTCGTGATGGAAAAATACTCAAAATAGAGTATTTACTTGCAGTGATCGGATGCCGGCCAGTTTGCCTCGAAATACGCGTTGCGCGGTGGGTCGAATAGCGGACAGGGTGTTCCAGCGAATCAAAGCATGCCACATCAGCGAGAAAAGCTCCTCTGGACCAATCAGACGCTGACATGTGGACGTCCAAGAAAAAGCACGTCGGCACAATGATTTCCACCAATCTACCGCAGCCACGTCACCCAGACGAGGCACCGCCACCAATCACGGTCCGCCATGTGTTGCCACGTCACCAGAGGAGCCACACCGCCTTATTTCTCCACGTTTCAGGTTCCATCGATCGGCCTCGAGATCCGTTCAAGCAGAAACTCCCAATTCTTCGGTCCTCAAACGCGATTTCTTCCGTGCCACGTCATGCCACGTGGCATTCATTCATTCGTCCAGAGCGTAACATTGACGTGCCTCAGCCAATCCGGAAGCGCCACGAGGCGTTGAGTCAACAACACACAACAGAAAGCGCAGATTTCGGCGAATGGCGCGGCGACAAATCAGCGATTAAGCATGCGACGGCCTATCACAGCGCGACACGTCAGCGCGACGTTAAAATACAGCCAATCACGTGCAGACACGTGGCAGAGTCGGGTTTTCAAGCCAAAAACACCCCTACGATGCTCCTCGACGCACGAGTCACCTCCAAAACCCTAAAATCAGTATCGACTACAATTTGGGCTATTATATATATATATATATATATAACCTAGGTATTATTAGAGGAAGGGGGAATTAGTATTTTTTAGAGATTAATTATTAGTTTTTAGTAGTGATTTTTGAAGATTATGTCCGGCTAATCAATTTCTTGCCTAAGTCGAACGGGAAGCAAGTCGGGATCATGGATTCAAAGCATATTATGTGAGATCTTTTTATTTAATTATTTAATTAATTTAATTTCTCATATTTCATTGTTGTTGATTTTAATGATTATGGTTTATATCTATGGTGTGTATGAGGCTAGTGCATGCTTTGAGGTTGACAATCTACTGTTATTTGGAATATTAGTATCCGTGTAATTGCGCTTTTAGACCAATAAAGTAACAAGCATTCACCCGTTTGCCGTAAAAACCTTTCGGTGTTTGAATGTACAACAATTGAATCTAGGTTAAATCGGTAGCGGTTGTGACCCGGTTATCTAGAATTAGTGTTCTCATAGATCTAACTGCGGTTAGTGTGTTAAACCTGATTGGCGGATGTCTAGGGTTATACATTAATTAGTGAAATAGTTAGTGGTGGATGTCCTGGCTATCGGAATTAGGGGAACTAGGAATTTCAGGCGGTTGTCGATTTTCTTTAGCTAATCTAGGAGAATTTAAATTAATAACTTTTTGGGAAAGATTGAAGACCATAATTGCTATTGAATCTTGATTCTGATTTTTGGAACTGGAGATTTAGGTGTTAATTAATTATTAATTAATTGTTTTAGAAATTAGTTTAGTTATTTTTATTTATTTATTTTAAATAGATTAGTTAGTTAAATTAATATTTATTTTAAAACCCCGATTTTCTTTTTCGTTGTTTTAACCTGAGAAAGACAACAAGTCTCTGTGGGATCGACCCGTTGCCACTATTCTACAAAATAGTTGGTTTATGAAACTTTACTTTATTGACGTGTTCGGGGCGCGTCACTAAGCTCAGACCCACGTGGACATTGTGAAAAATTCTAGAGCATGCATAATGAGGTAAAATTTGTTATTTTTGTGTGGCGAGTGTTTATTTATTTTTACTATTATTTAATAATTCACGTCCCGCTAATTAAGAATTACGCTTGGTCGTGTTGTAAGCGTGTAGTGATGAGAGTGTACGACGTTGTGGTGTGCGCGTAACGCTGGTTTATAAGATAGTCTGAGATTTAGTTGTCACATCACACATCCCATCACATCACCTATCCTATCCCCATACAAAAATCATCACTCATTTTTTCTCCCTCCTCTCCAAAATCAAACAAATAAAAAAAATTCTCTCTCATCACTCACTCCCTCTCTACTCGAGCTCTTCTTTTCCCTCTCTCGTTTTCATTTTCTCCTCCAACAAAACCACTCAATCTCCATTAATCTTACCCTCACCAAGCTCTCCATCATTCCCTTCTATCGAACTCAGATCTCTCGAGGTGTTCGCTCCTATTGGTGGCGCTCGCAACGATCTCCAAATCGATGTGAGTTTTGTTGATTTTACAAGCTTTGTGGAGAAACTTAAATTTTAATGGTAATGGTGTTGTTGGGTGGTTGTTGTTGTTGTGTTTAAAAAAAGAAGAAGAGAAAATCGTCTCTGCAGAGTGCAGAGACGATTTGAGAGAAGGGGGTAGCTAGTTGGGCATGGCTACCCCTCTAGCAGGTTGGGCTAGCTGGCCAGGCCCGAACCCGTGTGGCCCTGGTTGGGCCGAACCGGGCCCAACTCACCCTAAATTAATTTTAATTAATTAAAAATCTTAAAAAATCTAAATAAAATACATTTTTAAATCAAATAAATATGAGAAAAATAAGAAAATATAGCTAGAAAATTATGGAGAAATCCAAAAAAAATCAAGAAAAAGTATAATAAAACGGGAAAATATAAAAAAGTAGTTTAGAGTCAAATTAATTGACATGCCGGTATAACTCGAAAAGTGTGCTGAAATTAAACTTTTTGAAAAAGAATCTCAAATTTGTTGGCACACATTATAAATTCACTTAATGTGACTCTAAAATAACAAAAGTAGTATAATTGAATACTAGGGACTTATGAGACTATAGTCGGGCATCGGGCACGTATCTCGAGGCGTAAGCGGGACAATTTGGAGAGAAATTTGCGATTATTTGAGGTAAGTAAACCCACGAGAAAGTCAGTTTAGAATTTACTTATTTTTCTTTTAAATTATTTATTTACCATTACTTTTCGCTAGTACAGCTTGCATGTTTACTCTATTCTCGCGTGTGTCTGTGTATGGTCAAAGGGACGGTGTGACCCCTTTTTGGCTCTCTCGTTGATGATAATTCGATTGTTGCTAAGGTGTTGGTCATACCTTAGACTGCGCGTGAGATATCTCTCTGTGAGTCGATGATTTCGAGAGTGAGTTGACGTGAGGCTCACCACCATCACAGATTTCCTCTCTTTTGAGGCGTTGGGCGGAAGTCTACCTTCCGATCAACAGAGTTCCTCATTTCGACTATGAAGAGGGGGTGTGGATTTCCTCACCTCCAGGGCCTTCTCGGTTTAGTATTTGCGTCCCAGGGCTCGACAGCTATACTCCGCACTTGCGTTCCATATTCTTGATTATCTTATAACTTATATTCATGCTTTACATTCCTGTTCATTTACTTTAAATGCGTGAATTGTAGCCTTTTTCTTGGATTTCTTGTGAATACTAATTAAGTTTCTCTAGGATTTACTCACCGGAACTTGTCATTGTTTGTTGGTGGCAAGTTGCAAATTCTACGACGAGCCAGGGGAAGGCGGTGATTGGCGACTACCTCTGATCTGGAGCGCCTCCACTAGCTTACTTATAGGTGTTTGTATTTACATATACATACTTTTTGGAATCATTTTGGGAGACTTTTTCACCTGATACATGTATATTGACACCTATTATACATTTTTGTCGCCTTAACTGATATACATGGTATCCTTTTGCTAAGTTTCCACTTTATAGGTTGTTAATTAATGCAAGAATCATTTATATTATTAATTTGCATATTATTAAGACTCCCGCTATTAAAAATAACCTAAAAATAAACAAAATAAACAAATTAAGTGGTAAAACTCATTGACTTGGTATATTTCGACAAAATAATCTTTTAAACGATAAAATTGACTAAGTCGAATTATAAGATGGTTAGTTCGCGGGCTGTCATGGACATGTGTGCTAGTGACATGGAATGGCTTTGTGAGTGTCCGACGATGTTGCGGTGCCCGGTTTGCCTATAAATTTAGGGTCGTCGCAGCTATGAATACACAAGTGATCAGAGGAAAATGTATGCTCATAATTTCAACCCTAGCTCCTCCATCTTCTTGATTTCTTGCTCTGACTTTGGCATCGAACTGCTCTCATCGGAAGCCCTAATTTGAGGTATATTTTGCAGTTTGCGCTCGTAGAGGATACTGACGCTCGCCTCGAGATTTATGCAGTTCGTGGTTCCAAATCACAGTGCGATCGTTGACGTATCATCTGGCACAAGAAAGAGGGTCATCAGTCATGGTGGTGAGAACAAAAAACTTTAAAACACGAACTCTTTAACGTACAAAATGCGTTTCTGTGCATGACCTCCCTGCAATCTAAGAAGATTATCGACGTGAATATGCAAGACGTTCTCCATTGTAGAGAGATTAACATGTTCGACATGTTGATCTTAAAAACGAGTTGGAACGGAGGCGAGTGGAGAAAGGAAAAGAAAAGGTCTGAGACCCTAAAAGAGCAAAAGACAATGAAGTGAATGAGTTACGAGAACAATTTAGCCACTTGCAAGATCGATTTGAAGTGTTATGCGGAGGAAGACTTGGTCGAGCAGTTTCAGCAGGATCCAAAACTGGCCACAATCCACAAGGCATCGATATGAGGATTGAACGAAAGGTGGAATGAAGGTTGCAAGAGCGACTTATAGTCGCCACAAGAAATGAGATGGTTCTCCTGACAAAGAAATTGAATGATTTGATCATCTATGAAGCAGGTCCGCCCCCTTTCGTTCAGGAGATAGTGGAGGAACCCTTACTAAAAAAGATTTAAAATGCCAAACATCGATGAGTATGATGGTACAAAAACCCCAACTAGGCATGTTCTCAATCATTATGCAATCCTATTCTTTCATGACGTCTCTGATGCGATCAAGTGCAAGGCTTTCCATCAACATTAAGGGACCAACCCATAATTGGTACCATCAATTACCTGCAGTGTCGATCAGTTCATTCAGACAGTTAAGTTAATGATTTATCAATTGGTTCATATGGAGCAAGACTCGCGCTTGAAATTCAAAGTCTTTAATAGTGATACAACAAAGGAATGATCAATCCCTCAAAGATTACATGACTCATTTTACGAATGAAGCGTTAAAAGTCCTAAACTTATATCAATCAGTGGTAGTGGTGGCCCTCACTAATGGAACGACCAATGAACACCTTAAGGCTTCTCAAACCAAAAATCTGCCGAAAACTATAACAAAGCTACAAAAAAGACTGAAAAATATATGGTGGTCGAGGAGGTAGTTCAATCCGAACATGAGACAAAAAGGCGTAGTGTGTGGCAAGACATGATTAAATAACCAAACAAACAGCCGAAGCGAGAGTCTTTTTCTGCTCCAAAAAGGGAAGGTCAGTTCAAATATCATGAGTATATCCCCTTAAATTCCTCGAGGGGGAAAGTACTATATGAAATCCAGTATGAGCCATACATTCATTGGTCGAGATCAATGCGATCTAATGCAGTAGATAGAGATAAAAGATTATATTGTCGCTTTCACAAAGTTCATGGCCACTATACAAAAGATTGTAGGCAATTGAAAGATGAGATCGAGTTTCAGCTACGTAAAGGTCACTTAGATAAGTTTGTCAAAGGTGAAGATAACAAGCACGGAAGAGGTTCTAAATCGATACGCCGAGAGGATAAAATTGAGAAAAAAAAAATAGAGAAAATAAAAGGGCGAGTCATTAATATTATATCCAGCAGACCAGGAATTAGAGGCAATACCTCATCATCCAGGAAGGTATATGATAGAGAATGCCTTACTGTCAAAGTCCTGCCCAAGAAAACGCATCTGGATTTAGAAATCACCTTCATTAATGAAGATATAGAAGGTGTGAAATTTCCATATGATGACCCTCTGGTCATGGATCTAATGGTGGGAAGCTTTATGGTTCGCAAATCTTTGGTAGATAATGGGTCCTCATTCGATGTGCTATATTACGAAGCTTTCAAGGGGATACGCTACGAAGATAGCTAATTGACCCTTATCATAACACCTTTTTATGGTTTCAATGGGTCAGAAGTAAAGGTAGAAAGCTCGATTTGACTTCGATGAATTTAGGAGATTCGTCGCGGCAAGTCACTCACATGATCAAGTTTATGGTCGTAAAAGTTCCATCTACATACAACATCATCCTCAGCGGGATAAAGCTGAACATCTTTGAAGCAGTTCCCTCGACTTACCATCTTAAATTGAGATTTCCCACGCCAGCTGGGGTAGGCATAATACGAGGTGATCGAAAGTTGGCACAGACTTGTTATTATCGAATTACTAAGGTAGGCAAAATCGATGAACAAGTGTTGTCTATGAAATCAATGAGTCTTGGTGAAAGCAAGTCAAAATCGGAACCTGTTGAAAGTTAATTCCAGTGGTATTGAGCAATGAAAACACTGAAAAGGGTGTTTATATAGGATGCGATCTTCAATGATATGCTTTAGAAAGTCTTTCTCAGTTTTCAAAGGCAAATCGAGACATTTTTGGTTGGTCCTTAATATACCCGCCAAAATAGATCTGAAGGTCATTACACATCCCTTTAATATCGACCCAACCAAGAAACTGGTGAAGTGAAATAAGAGGTATTTCACTCTCGAAAGGCAAAGAGCAATTGATGAGGAAGTTTTACAATTCCAGAGTTAAACACAAGTGTTTCCTCCAAGGTGACTATGTTATGAGAAAGATAGAGGTCTCTCAACCTCCAAAAGTTGGAAAATTGTCTATGAAATGGGAAAAAACCTTATAAAGTCAAGAAAAGGTTGAGCATGGCGCATACACATTGGAGATTTTACATGGAAAAGTTATACCACGATCCTGAAATATCTCCAGTCTGCACAAGTTTTATTACTAAATTTATTCCCCACTTTCGATTTATTTCTCCCGAATAAGAGTCGAGTAGGCCCAACCAGGAGAGTTTTCGAATAAGAGCTCCTTTTTGCTTCATGTTCCTCATTTTGTCATTGATCTGATATGATCCTTAAAATAATATGTTTGTTTTCTCTCGATTTTTGACTTGACTACAAAGTGCCACAACCATGACCATGTCGAAACATGATCATGTCGAAGGATGAGCGCCAAAATCATGACTAAAACTGGTCCAAAAAAACTATGACCATTTTTAAACATGAGCATGTCGAAACATGAGCACCAAAATCATGACCATAATTGGTAAAAAAAAAAACCCTGACCATGTTGAAGCATGAGCATCAAAATCATGACTAGAACTGATCTAAAAAAACCATGGCCATGTCGAAACATGAGCACTAAATCATGACAGAATTGGTCAAAAAAAATCATCACCATGTCGAAACATGAGCATATCGAAGCATGAGTACCAAAATCATGACCACAATTGGTCCAAAAAACCATGACCATGTCAAAACATGAGCACTAGAATTGGACCAATGACCATGTCGAAACATGAGCACCAAAATCATGACCAGAATTGGTCCAAAAAAACCATGATCATGTCGAAGCATGATGTGACGGCCCCTCTCATAATCTACGGCGATGCCCAGCCTAATCCCGTAATTAAGCCATAATCCTATCCATGCAGGACTCAACTACATATTAGTCAGCATTTGCAATCTAAACGCCTCTTTTCTCGTGTTTAGGATAAGTAATACACTAGTCCTACTAGTTTATAAAATCTAGAGTTAATTAAAACTTTTTATTAAATTAATTATTTAGCAGAAGTCTTATTGGTTATGCGGAATCAATTAGTAGATTATGCGGAAGCCATTTATAAAATTCTAAGTGTAGAAAATCAGGAAATGACATCATATATATAAAGTCCTCAAAATGTTGTGAAATAGTAAAATAGTCTAAGTCAGGTCGGGGAAACTAACGCTCAACCCAATATACAACCCAAATAGTATTTGAAAGATATATATAACATATACAATCAAAATACCAAAAGAAAACCTACAATCGATGCAGTGACGCGGCGCGGGCTCAGGGATCATCACTGATCTTCTCCTTGCCCGGTCTGCTGGTAGACGGCTCTGCATCCACCATTATAAAAAAGGACGGTGAGTACAAGAATAAAACAGTAATCCCCGATGACAAGTTTAATTTGCATTTCCAAATACTCAAATGATATGAAAAACCATATAAATGGAAAACTGGAAAATAAACCATAAGCGAGTAAATACCAGAGTTAAACAAGTGATAATGACACTAGGCTAAGTAGTGGTGATTTAGGTTTGGTCGGCAGTGAAACGTGTCACTCCGACTCAATAATCATATAGCACAAGAGACTCTAACCCAAGTGTTACTAAGGAATTTAACCCCGAGTGTCATTCAGTGTCAGGTTACACGTGCCGAAATCCCCAGAGACTCTAACCTCATGAGTCGCGCACACCTCGATCGAGTACGGGACCTAAATACGAAAACTACTTTTAAAATTTTAAGAAATACTAAGTATGGATTGTCAAGGCATAAGCACATCTACACATCTAAACAAATAAGGAATACAAGTCCTCTTAAACATTTAAATAGCCTAATAACATGCTATTTATCATTCAATTCACATTTAAAACAACAAGAATAGACATAGCATGAGATAGAATCAATGAATCAAATCAAATGAATGGATATCATGCAAACTAGACTCATGAAGTAAGCATAGACACAAAGAACACATGATATAAGAATACAAAGGCAAAATAGTTAAAAGAACTATGCAAGGACAACAATTCATAGAAATGAAATGCCAAGTAAAGTTGTCATTGGGTATACTCACAACAACAAAGTAAAGTCATAAGCTTTACCGGCCTCTCGATACTTCAAATCTTGTATTCGCTCTCCCGTACTATTTTCCTAGGTTCCTGAGTATGGTATCTCATTATTTCAAATATAGTGGGTTTAAGCTTAATCTAGTGGTGTTTATTGTGTATTCAAATTGGTTCAATAGACTTTAAATCAATCTTCCTAAATCAGCCCCTAAAGACTAAATTAAGTTTCAATTTCTGTCTTACATTTAAACGTAGTTTTAGGCATGAAATGGTCAAAATATCAAAATCATCTATCATTACAATTATTGTTGGTCTCTCTTAGCTTTCCAGAAAGGTTTAGTTTTCAAAATTCTGATTTAAAATGAAAGAGATATCATGATTTTACTAAACATAGTCTAATTGGAATTTAATTCAACCAGTGGATTTAGAAAATCTATTTTTGCCAATCTATAGTTCCTAAAAATGTGGTTTTGGGTCACAAGGCATAAAATATATCAAATATAACATACTAAAAGATCAGCTCATTTGAATAAGTGGTTAGGGGGAGTTATCCCCTTAACAAGCTTAGTTTCATAACTTTCCTTTTTAATTCTAGCACCTATTTGTAGAGCATATTTGGACATAAAAACATTTGAATCAAAATACCTTTATTCAAGAAAAGTTATTCCCCTTAAATAAGCTTTCAAATGTCGCTAGTTTGGATCAATTTGGATCTAAAATGGGTAGATTATGACCAAATTACCCAAGTTGATTCCTAATACAACATGCAGAATTCTAGTTTTAGTGTTGCAACTTCAAAAATTCATATCTTTATGATTTCAAAACCAAATTAAGAACTTCAATATAGCTGGATTATCAGCTTGGAATGAAGAATCCAAATATATAAATTAATTGGAAATACTCAATCATCTACTATCTGAAATTAGCCTAAAACCAGAACTTGTTCTAATTTTAACTAAAAAGATGTTTACCTAGTTGATGTAGCACCCTAGCTTGAGAATTTCTCACCAACTCTCATGGATTCCTTCAACACCTTAATGATTCACTCCTCTCTAGCAATTCCTTCTTCTTCTCCAGCAAAAATGAATGAGTGATTTGGTTTACATGTTGTTTGATCACTAATATTATATATTAAGGTGATGTTCCTTCCTAGCCCTTAATCTTCATGGATTTATGTATCCCTAGGAATATCTAATGGTCCACTTTTGTCATATATCCCAATAATCCCATTAACTCAACCTCAAGTGACACCATTTCATTACTCACCTAGTTCCTAGATGTGACAATGTGTATCTCTAGACCAATCTTATACTTTCCATTTAATTTACTCAACTATAGGCCTTTACTTTTATTTACATTAACCAACACAACCATAGGCTTACAAGTAATTCCTTATTTCATATTAGTATTATATAAGACTTACCAAAATGTTAACTACCCGATTCCCCGGCTCGCACGCTACTTGAGGCGCGTCCCCGCTCTCGTCTCGACGCTTACAACTATACAAATTGACTTATATAGTAAGTCTACACAATACATAACACTAGGCACACATCAATACAAAAATACAATATACCTCGACCACGTGCTTCGGTCGGTGCACGTATCACTGTGTAGGTCTCATGTCAAGGGTCGATGATCCTGATTAAGGAATTAAAACGGGGGTTAGAGATTTGGGTCGTGACACATGAGCACCAAGTCCATGACCAGAATTGGTCAAAAAATCATGACCATGTCGAGACATGAGCACCAAAACCATGACCGTAATTGGTCCAAAAAGTCATAACCATGTCGAAACATGAGCATGTCGAAGCGTGAGCACCAAGATCATGACCATAATTGGTCCAAAAAAATCATGACCATATCGAAACATGAGCATGTCGACAAAAGACCAAATAGGTCCCAAAAAAAAAAAAAACATGATCATGTCGAAACATGAATATGCTCGAAGCAAACCAAAACCTTGAGAATTGGTCCAAAAAAATCATGACTATGTCAAAACATGAGCATGTTGAAACATGAGCACCAAAACCATAAGCATAATTGGTTAAAAAAAAACATGACCATGCCGAAACATAAACATGTCGATGAAATACCATATAGGTCGAAAAAAATTGCAATTAGATCATGTCGACAAATGACCAAAATAGGTAAAAAAAAAGTCCCACGCAAGAAACTACATTTCTCCTGCAGGAGTAGGAATAAAATCAAGATCTAACCCTAATTAATTAACCAATAACAAAGGGAATAAAACACCGATGAAAAGCAATTAAATCAAATTAAATTAGATTTCGCATAAGTTTGATGCCAAAAGAGTTGTTTGATCCACCTCGAGTTTAGATCGATGAGATTAGCCGAACGTATTGATGGAAAAACCCAAATGCTTGATGTTCTTTCATAAACAATGTTCTTTCCCTAGTTCCTATTTATATGAAACCTAAAAAACGTGTCCCAAAACAAAGTCTCTAGAACTTGGACTAAAAAGTGGGTCTTCAAAATGTGGTCGAGGACGAGGGCCGCAAAACGAGGCCGCGACTTGAAAACTGCAAAACATGGGTCGCAGCCTCATTTCGCGGCTTGGCCCATGGCCTGAGTTGCTGTTTTTTGTAGCCAACACGAAAATGAGGCCATGAAGCTTGGATTCCGTGTCACGGCCTAGAATCACGGCTTGGGTTACGGCCTATAATTTTGATTTCCTCTCCCTTGATCACCATGATCAACTCTTCTAATATTCACGCCACTTCTTCACTTTGAGTCCTAGCACTTATAAAAAGAGATTATTACCACTAAATAGAGATTTATGGTTCAAAATCACACTAAACACTATATATTATGATGTTTAATAATACACTTATAAACACCCCCAAACTTATACTTTGCACATCTCGAGCAGAGGAATGCATGACAACACACCCTACTACAAACAAACTAGACTCCTAATAACTTTATTGGCTAGATAACATCTAACCTATCTTATACCTGATTCCAAGTTTAGCGAAGTTTCCTTTGGTTACAATGGTACTGAATCAACTACCCCTTCGAAGAGGTTCGGAGTTAAGATTTGTCTAGAAACAAAGTCCAAACATCAATAAAAATCACACTTCAAGGAACTAGACTCAGTCAAGACAAAGACCGTTTACTACTCAAGAGCTTTCTGGGCCTATACACTCAAGCACGCAAGTGCACAATATCTTTAAAAATTAGTGTTTCACCACTCAAAAGGGTACCATAGGCGAGAAATGCGACCACACTCTCCACTAATGTAGATTTAGCACAGTTAGGGGTCAATAGGTCTTTAAAGTAGGTTGTAATAGGGCTATGATAGGGTACCAAGGAAGTGATATAAAGGTAATATGAAACATTGGAAAACTAAATTTTAGACTATCAAAAAAGATTTTTTGAGAACATGAAAGTGACTATATTGCACTTGAATTCATTTTTCTTTTAATATGTGCAGTCCTCACCTTTTTTCAACCACCCGGCTCCCTGCTCCATTTCTTGTGAATGTCATTTTAGGTGGGACTCTCTAATCATGACTTTCCCCTTATTTTGGGTATATAGACAATTTTTTTCTCTAATTCTTTTATCCTCATGTCTCTTTTTAAATATTTCAAGTTTAAGACTAGTTTCAAACTAGGTAAAAAGATATAAGGCTAGTGGCTGAAGGTTTAATGGTAGGCAATCAACAAAGTCATATTTAATTCGGCTTAAATGGGCTAAGTAATGGTAAAATGATGGGCAGGTTTAAGGGTAAGGGTTTAAATCCAAAAATGGCCTACTTACTCCCCCCAAAAGTGTTTCAATCATGGGATTTCTCCTAAAGCGGGTTACACTCTCGTTCTAGCACCCTAGAAATCTGACTTCTTCCACTTGCACAGTTATGACCATTTGCTCACTTTGGTATCTAGCACAAAGTTCCAACCTCATACTAGCTCCCTAAATATGCACTCTCCACAATGCCTAACAACACTCTAGATTTAGTATTTCTCCTAATTTTCAACGAAGTCTAAGTCTCATAAGTGACTTAAGTAACTCATCCACTACTAAAGGCACTTAACAAGTTTTCGGGCGACTTTAAACTCAACTAGATGGTTCTAAACATGAACTAAAGTATGCATGAACACACATGTAGTCACAAAAGTACAATGGACAAATAAACTACTCTATAGCATGTTATAACAAGATGAAACATGAACAAAAATCATGGAAATAGATGGAAAGGTGATAGAAAGAGGAAAGAATAAGTGAAGATATATAACCATACGATACCAATCAATCACATGGAATACGCAACAAAAATGTAATAATTATACTTGTTGTCTTGCTCAATTCCTAATATACCAACCAAAATTGACCCTTAATATCTGAAAGCCGCCCCCAAACGTATTTAAAACCTTGTCCCCAAGGTTTGGCACAAGCGGGAAGTGAGTAAGAAAAAAGAAGAAAAAGCGGGTGAAAGAGAAAATGAGATTTAGATAAAGTTAAAATACGAGTTAGTAGATGATAAATAACATGCCTACGTATTGTAAAGTATGAAGTTGAACCTAATCTTAATTTTTTTTTCTCTTTTTCTTTTTCTTCATTTCGTGCAATGACAATTTTTGGCTCAGTTTGAAAGACTTCAAGTCCTTTCGTTGTTTCTCTCCAATAGTCCACCTGTGTATCTTCATTCACCTCAATAGTTTTCAATGTATCAACACTCACATTATCCTCTGGGTAAACAATTGGTTGTGTACTAAACAACTCTTTCTCATTAGTCATTTTTCTGAATCGAGGCATTCAATTGAATAAGTCAAGTTTCCAAGTTCTGCAAGCTTGGAAACTCATGCGAATATTGTTGAAGCTCTTTATGAAATCGTTGTTGATAATCTAACTATTGCTTCACCATATCTTCCAAGGAGGTGCTTTGTTGAGATTGTTGATTCTCTTCATGACACTGTTAATGACTTTATTGAAAATGTAGTTCTCTAAAGATCAAGTCATTCATCATGTCTTGTATAAACCTCTTTTCCTGCTGAGGAATCTGTTGACTTGGCATGAGCCCAAAGAAGGGTTGTGGCGATGCATAGCTAGAATAGCTATAATTCTCATATTTTGGATAATATGGACAATCGCATATGGAATTAGAATAATCTTCAAAAATTTCACAAACCTCAACCTGTTGCACAAAAGAATGCGTGTTAGAAAATTGATTTCCATTATGTGACATACATACCCCATTCACATTGTAATAATGTAAGTCTTCGGATCGACCATAATTGTGGGGGTAAGAGGCCATCGCGGGGTTGTCTGTATACATGTTAAGAACAAAGGGCTAGATAGAAAAAAACAAATATATAAAAGAACACCAAAGAAAGAAAGAAAAACAAACTCTGAAAACGGCGCCAAAATCTGATGAGTGTCAAACGCGTCAATAAAATATATTTCCTAAACCAACTATTTTGTAGATAATAGTAAAAGGTCGATCCCACAGAGATTGATAATCTTTCTAAGGTTTTAAAAGAAAGAGAAAATGGGGGTTTGAGAGTGAATAATGAAAGAACTAAAAAA
Source organism: Stephania yunnanensis (assembly GCA_039657365.1). Taxonomy (NCBI): domain Eukaryota; kingdom Viridiplantae; phylum Streptophyta; class Magnoliopsida; order Ranunculales; family Menispermaceae; genus Stephania; species Stephania yunnanensis. The sequence continues at coordinate 10,429,316 of CM077582.1, forward strand.
ACGTGGAATTAGAAATACTTTGCGACAAAATCAACTAGAAATGCAATCTAAACCCTCGGTATCACAAACTTTCTCAATTGGCATATTCAACCCTATGGTCGTCGTTCTACATAAAACATGGAATCCAAATATATCCTAAAGTAGCTATAGATCTGGTAATGTACATGTTTCCTCGCACTTCCTATTCTCGATAATCAAGGTACGACAATGACTACTTCTTTAACCAAACACACAACCCCAAACTCATGCAAATTGAGTTTAATGCGTTGATTGCATTAGGATTTGAAAATGTGCCACACCTAGATAACTAGATCGCACAAGTACGGATGCTTCCGATTTGGCTTAGATCTCCAAGGTACTTGACCGGTCCCGAAAATAGCGAATCAATTGGTATGGTCAATTGCTACTTGTGTGGTCTTATTGCATAAAGATGGATGCGTATGATTCATTAGCAATAAAATCAAGGTTAAATCAAGATCTAACCTTAATTAATCAATCAATAACAAAAAGAATAAAACACCAATGAAAAGCAATTAAATCAAATTAAATTAGATCTCACATAAGTTTGATGCTAAAAGAGTTGTTTGATCCACCTCCGATTTAAATCGATGAGATTAGCCAGACATATTAATGGAAAAACTCAAATCCTTGATGTTATTTCGTAAATAAAGGTCAAAAACCATGATTTCCCAAGTTCATATATATATAAAACCTAAAAAAACATGTCCCAAAACAAAGTTTCTAAAAATTCAGACTAAAGAGTGGGTCTTCAAAATGGGGCATCGAACGAGGGCCGCGAAACGGGGCCGTAAATGAGACCGCGACATGAAAACTGCAAAACATGGGTCACAGCCTCATTTTACATCCTAGCCCATGGCCAGAGTTGTTGTTTTTTGTATCCAACATGAAAATGATGCCGTGAAGCTTGGATTCCATGCCACGGCCTAGAATCACGGCTTAAGCTACGACCTAGAATTTTGATTTCCTCTCTCCCTTGATCATCATAATCAATTCTTCTAATATTCAGGCTATTTCTTCATTTTGAGTCCTAACACTCGTAAACCATACAAATGATAGATTGTTACCACTACATAGAGATTTATGGTTCAAAATCACACTAAATGATATATATTATGATGCCTAATTTTACACTTATCACATGCATTGACTCGTAGTACCGTTCTAAGTTCATCGTGAGAGGGGCCGCTTGTTATGAGCTTAAACTAGGAAATGGGGATCCATGTTTACTTATCTGACACTGTCTTTTTATTCACACTGTTATTTGGTGTTTTCGAAATGGCTTTGTCAGGTTATGGGGCTAAAGAAGACCTAAAGGGAAAGAGGAAGCTAGATGAGTTTTGCCGAGGAGCTTTTTTCCCTTTGTATGTATGAATTTTTATATTATCTTGTTTTTTGTTTTTCAGGGTGAGCGTAGGATGCGAATCACTGAGGAAACAAAATGAAAAGTTCATGAATTTACTTGTTTTGAGTTTGGTTTAAGATTTAAACATTTTAGATTTGTATATTTGAGGTTTTGAAACAGTTTAGTTTAAGTTGAGGCTTAGTTTTGTAACTAAGGTTTATAAGTTGCAATTCAGTTTATAATTTCATAATTGATATTATATTGTGAACTGCGGGGAATTGTGAGTCCTTTGAGGCCCATCCCTATTATGTTGTCTATTACGTTTTGGGTGTCGACTGTCCATATTTAGGGGAGGTGCTACTGAAATTATTATAGAAATACGGAGAACATTCCTTTTCTTATTTGCTCCAATTGAACAAGTAGAGAACTGATGTTTAAATAAAAAACTTCTAACTTATATTTGGAGCATTTTAAGGAATAAATTAAGATTCATTTCGAGGTTTAAAGTTAATTGTACGGTTTAGGTGCCCAATTAAGGTAATTAGGTTAACTCAGGGCTTAGTGAGATGGGTCCTGACAGAGTTGGTATCAGAGCTAAGCTTTTGGTTCCATTAAAGATGAACTTTGATTAAGAATCAAAGGGTGACAAAGCTAAGGTTTGGCTTAACTTGACGATAAACTTTGGTTGAAAACCAAAACATGATTGAGCGCAAATTATTTATTCATGATTAATTGCATATTGTCTTGTAAGATCATGAGTAGACAAGGTGGAGACCCAATTAATTCTTGCTACATGGATTTTGAGTCGTTTCGTAAGTGGACAGAGATGATCAGCTGCACAGCATCACCAGATCGTCATTACACTTTCACAAATGAGGACCCTGGGTGTCATGTTAGCAACTCCAGTAGTTCATACTGATCTTGCAGTTCAGGATGAGCAGGTTACCTCGACAATTTAACCAAGGGTAGTGCCAAGGATTGTACCACCAATTATTCCAGTGGATAGGCCAGTAGTTGTCGAACCGATTAGGGAAGACAAGTTGCGTAGTGAGTTTATAAAGAATAGTCTACTGAGATTTTATGGTGGCTATGATTTGAAAAAGACTGATGAGTGGATTTTGAATCACGAGAAGATCCACAAGCTGCTTAATACTCTGGAGAACCTAAAGGTCAGTTTATCAACTCATTATCTCGAGTCAAATGCTTTGATGTGGTGGAGAACTGTGTTTGAGACACGACCAACCTATGAAACATTGTCCGAGTTTCTTGAGGCATTTAGGCGAGAGTGTTTTACTGAGACTATGGTTTTAGAGAAAAAAATTGAGTTTGATTACCTTAAGCAAGGAAATTTGTTCGTAACGAAGTATGCTGCGAAGTTTAACAACTTGTTGATAGTAACTGGGCAGACATACATGCCAAATGTCAACGAAATTTAGAAATTTAAACTGGGTTTTAAAAAAAGCATTTCTACTAGAGTGTTAACGATGAGGCCAGGGACATTCACTGAAGCTTATGAGGCAGCTAAGGGTTTTAAAATGACCAAATTCTTTCATAGAGATAAGGAAAGGAGACGGAAAGTTACCACGGAAACGAGTACAATTTCTGATAGTGGTTAGGATTGGCAAAATAGGAAGGACGAAAGGAGGAAAGTTGGGGTAAGAGTGGAGATTCAATGTTAGTATCATCTACCCCAGGTCCTATACGAGCTACTACTTTTCTTCCACCTGTTCCGAGGTATGCTGAGAGATTTTCTCATCCTTTAGCCACGACTTCTACTTCACAAGGATGGCCATAGTCTTAATCGCAATCTCGGTCACGATATCAAATTGTTCCATCGACCTTTCTGCGCACATAGATGTCGTCTCAGACACAGTCACAGTCACGAGGATAGGGTGGTAGAGATAGAGGTCGAATTATTCACGGTTATACACCAAGCCCTACCCATACATAGGTTTTATCAATTGGTAGTAGACCAGTTGGACCGTGTTTTGTGTGTAGATTAATGAGGCATTTTAAGAAAGATTGTCTGAAGTTGAATCGAGGACAGACTTCTTCATCCTCAGTTCAATTTAGACCTCAGGCTAGGGAAAGTGTCCAAGTTATTACTGAGCCAGATGTAGATGCCAACATAATTCTAATAGGATGTATTATTTCTATTTATGGTTATTCTACGAAAGTTTAGTTAATTTTAGTTCTACTATTTCATTTATTTTTGGTTGAATGATTGATGAGTTACATTTGACTCTGCTGAGAGGCAACATACATTTAGTTCTCAGTACCGCAGCTGGGGATAAAGTATATCTACATCTTATATGTAAGATGTGTATCGTAAAGATTGCAGGACATGAGATGACTACAGATCTTCTTGTTTTAGAATTCCTAGAGTTTGATGCACTCTTAGGAATGGATTGGCTTGTTACATATCATGCAGATTTAGATTGTTTCTATAAGACGATATATTTCTACATTCCAGGTTGTCCAATGTTTACCTATACGTGGGTTATTACTAATTTTCCAGTGACTAGAGGTAGGTTGCCACTAGTCAAGAAATGAAAATTCTTATAGGAATGGTTAGTACAGAGGAAAGAGATCAGCCGAAGTTAGAAGATATTTCTATGGTGTGTGAATTTGCATATGTTTTCCCTGATGATTTACCTGGATTACCACCACCACGAGAGATTGATTTTATTATTGGTTTAGTTCCTGGAATTAAACCCATTTCCGTTCTGCCGTATAGGATGGCTAAGCCTGAGTTTGCAGAGTTGCAGAATCAATTGCAAGAGCTTATTGATAAAGGATTCATACATCTTAGTAAATCGCATTAGAGCACACCAGTTCTTTTTATGAAGAACAAAGATAGGAGCCGCATAATGTGTATAGATTACAGACATCTGAATCGAGTGACGATCATAAACAAATATCCTTTGTCACGTATTGATTACTTGTTTGATCAACTTACTAGAGTCTGATCTGGTTATCATCAGTTGAGAGTTAAGTCAGAGGATGTAGATAAGACTGCTTTTAGTATGATTTATGGTCACTATAAGTTCACTGTAATGCCATTTGGTTTAACCAATGCACTGGCTATGTTTATGGATTTGATGCAATGGATACTGAATCCGTATTTAGACCACTTCGTGATTGTGTTTATTGATGATATTTTGATATATTCTAAGACTCGTGAATAACATAAAGAACATCTCATAGGTATTTTCCAAACTTTGAGAAGTCATCGGCTCTATGCCAAGTTTAGTAAATGCGAGTTTTGGATTTCAGAAGTTAAGCATTTTAGACATGTAGTTGGAGCTGATGGAATTGTAGTAGATCTTGCGAAGATGGAGGCAATTATGAATTTGCTGGAACCGACTACTGTGACAAAAATCTAGAGTTTTCTTGGTTTAGCCAGTTATTTTCGTATATTTGTGCATGATTTATCCAAAATAGCTTCGCCTGTCATTAGGTTGATCTAGAAGGATGTAGAGTTTCTATGGTCAAAGGCTTGTGAAAAAGCTTTTGCTAAGCTTAAGAGCCGATTAACTACAGCTCAAGTGTTGATGTTGCCCGATCCAGATAAAAAGTTTGTAGTTTATACTGATGCATCTTAAGTTGGTCTAGGAATTGTGTTGATGCTGGATAACCGAGTTATAGCTTATGTTTCTCGTCAGTTGAGAAATCACAAGAAGAATTATCCTGTTCATGATCTCGAGCTAGCGGCGATTGTGTTTGCATTGAAGCTATATATACATTATTTATATGGGGAAAAATTTACATTGTTTTCATATCACAAGAGTCAGAATTACCTGTTCTCGCATAAGGAATTGAATATGAGACAGAAGCGATGGTTTGTGCCTTAGAAATATTTTGATTTCAGTCTTGAATACCATCCAGGGAAAGCTAATGTTGTAGCTGATGCACTGAGTAGGAAGCGGGAAGAGGCATTGAAGGTGGCTTGTCATATGGTTTATGAGTATGAGTTACTTGAGGAAGTCGTATGTATATCTTTATTGGAGCTTCCGAGATTCCATAATTTACCAATTGTTGCTCAGCTCAGGGTGTAGACTATCTCTATTTGGCGAATCATTGAGAGCCAATTCAATGATGTTGATGGTAAAAAGTTCAGGGAATTGATAAGGAGTAGCGATAATTCAGAATGGACAGAATCTAATGATCAGAGTTTGAGATCAAAGGTAGGTTGTGGATTCCATTAACGGCTAAGATCTGAGATGAGATACTAGAGGAATCTTACAGGTCTAGGTATTGTATTCATCCTAGCAGAACCAAGATGCACCACAACATATGTCTTTTGTATTGGTGGCCAGGGATGAAGTCCAATGTTGTTGATTATGTTATACATTGTGAGATTTACCAGCAGGTCAAGGTCGAAAAGGTGGAGACTAGGAGGAACATTGCAGCCATTACCTATTCCTAAATGGAAGTGAGAGCATATTGCTATGGATTTCGTAACTCATCTACATAGATCTCAGAAGAAACACAATAATATATGGGTTATCGGTGACAAATTGAAGAAATCTACACATTTTCTCCCAGTAGCTCTTAATTATGGCTTTCCAGAGTTGAGTGTTATCTATGAGCGTGAGATTCTTCGTTTGCATGGAGTACTGCTTTCTATTGTCTTTGATAAAGGTATTCAATTTTTTTCTTGGTTATGGCAGAGTATGCAGGAACACTTTGGCACTCAATTGTGATTCAGGAATGCGTTTCATCCGCAGACTGATGGTCAATCAGAGCGGTTGATTCAAATCTTGGAGGATATATTGAGGTCATTTGTTTTGACTTGAATATGGAGGCTCAAAAAAGGAATACATTTCATTATGTGAGTTTTCATACAATAATAGTTATCAAGCAAGTATTGGGATGACGCCTTTCAAAGCATTCTATGTTTCATAAGGAGTAAATTCACATCATATAGTAGAGTGGAATCAGATTTATTTGAGGCAAGATATTACTTGTGAAGAGCAACCTATTCAGATCACGGATCGTAAGATTCATAAGCTAAGGACCAAGGAAATTTCACTTGTACTTGTTAAGTAGCAATTTCATGGAGATACTTAACCTAGAAGTGAGAGTCTTATGTAAAATATCGTTTTCCAAATCCCTTTTGATCCAGGAAACATGTAAGTATAAATTTTGTCTTGAGGACGAGATTTTTGATTAGTTAGGAAGAATTGTGAAATCCGAAAATTTTCTAAATTGTATTAGATGATTAATTAGTGATTTTTGGATTTTATTTGAATTTTAGGAATACGAGGTGGGACCCACGCGTGACGGATCGGAGATCATAAGGTAAATTGTATTTTTGTTTGTTGTGCGCCTATTGTGCGTATTATATTTTATTCGTCGCGAAATAAGATTCAAATTAGTGTTTATACAATTGTCCGAGTGTTTCGGAGTGCGTTGGTATTTTCTCCCATTTTTAACTAAATTAGGGTAATTTTTGGGGTTTAATTTAGAAATAAAAATTAGAGATAAATATGAAATAAAATAAAAAAATTGGCAAATTACCAATAAGGGTAACTGGTTTATATAGTAAAGTATAAGAAGAGAAGGGTAAAACTGTCATTTGACTATCTTTTGGTTTATATACCAAATCGACAACGGGTCATCGTCTTCAACAAGCCATTTTCTTCTTCCATGGTTTTTTTAGTGATGTCTCTCTCTCGTCTCTCTCTCTCGACAAGACAGAATTCGAAGAAAAGAGGAGCCGTGACTGTTGGGTTGTGTTAATCGATTGAAAGGTGAGCATCAAATTTGTGTTTTCAATTTGACTGTAAAAATCTTAGGAACTATGTGATTTGTTGTGATTGAGATTGTATTAAGGAATATGAGATTCACTGGTTGATGAACAACAACAAAAAATAGAAGTAAGCAAAAACACACAAACATCCATTAAAACGAAGAAAACGAAAATAGTGGGAGAGATGGAAAACCGAGATTGAGGAAGAAGATGATAGAGAAGAAGACGATGGAAGGAGAAGTGAAGATGAGAAGAAGATCTCCCTGCCCAGAAGAGACCCGTGGAGTCGAGGAGGAGGCACGAAAACGAAACAGAGCTTAAGCTCTTCAGGGGTGTATTCAATTGAGTTTTGGGTAATTTTACAAGTGAATGACTTATACAAGTTTTATAGATTTTGGTAGACTTTGAAAGACTTTAATAAACTTTTATGTAGATTTGGTTATGATGACTTTTATCAACATTTAAAATTTTTAGTGACTTTTGTAAACTTCTTAAACATGATTTTGATGATACTAATAGATTATTGTGATTTTTAAAATGAAACAAATATTTTGCACTTTATTATAAAAAAATAAATAATTATATTTTTTTTCTTAATAACTATTACTAATATTTAAAAAAGTATTGTTGTATTTTAGTAAAAAAAACATATAGACATATTAATGAATTACTCTCAAAGTAGTAGCATAACAAATAAGTAAATAAATATCAACATAATAAACAGGTAAATAAATCATCCTTTAGTGGTATGATCATTGGAAATATATTTTTTCGAGAAAAGATAATTGAAAATATTAGTGTAAAAATTTTGCACTTTATTTCTTTGTTTGACTTAAGCAAAAAAAAGTATATTTTTTTCCTTAATAATGATAGTTTAAATTCTAAAAAAATGCACTTCTTGCATTTTAAAAAAAATTATACAATTATTTTCTTCAAAAATAATAATATATACTACATTTTTTGAGATTATAATAATACACTAAATAAACGAAACTTCTTTGTCAAAAAAAAAAACTATAAAAAATGTATAGTGATGCAAGAATGAGATTTTGTTAATAATGACGTCAATCCATTTTCATCAACATAGATATGAGAGTATAATGGGTAAGCAATGAAATCCAAGAGTTGTGAAGTGATTGGAGAAGTTGATAAAAATCATTGATAAGAAAAAGTCCTCTTGTGAACAATGAAGTCCTTGTTGAAAAATGTAACAAACAAAAATTAAAAGTATTTAAAAGTTTCTGGGTTGAGGTGAGGAGAAGTTGAAGACTTCTTTGTGTGTATTTTTATACAAAAAGTCTACAAAAGTCAAGATTTGTAACCAATCTACAAAAGTCACTAAAAAAATTAAATACACCTTACTTTTATGAACTCTCTAAAAGTTTAAATTGAATACCCCAAAACTTTTAGAGACTTTTAAAAAGTCTATAAGAGTTCACATTGAATACACCTTACTTTTAGAGACTCTCTAAAAGTTTTAATTGAATACCCCTAAACTTTTTTAGTCAATAAAAGTAACCAAAAGTCTATTAAAATCTCAATTGAATACACCCTTGTCTGTTTCGATCGTTGAATGAAGGAATGGAGCGATCCCCTGAACCGGTCGAACCGGACCGGTTCAAGGGATCAAACCCCTTTCTCATCTTTAAATAATTAAAAAAATTATAATAATAGTTTAATTTCGAAAAATAAAAAGAAAACTCTGGAAAATTGCTAAAAATTCGAAAATAAAGGGATTTTAAATTTAATAAATATAAATTATAGATATCTATGAAAAATACGAAAAGTTAAGATTCTCTCGAAACTTTTACTCGGGGTTTTGCCTCGTAAAACTAATTTAGGCCAAATAAGCTAAAACATCAAATTAAATTCCAAAATTTATATAAATTGGTTTTTGAGGCAAATTAGTAATAAAATATAGTAATTAGGAAAAAAAATGTGAAACTGGGGTCTCAGAAATATTTGGACTATTTAAAAGAATTGTTGAGATTTTTAATGGATTTAAACACCGACATGATTTGGGACTTTTGATAAATTATTGAAAAATGGTACAATTGAGACGAGACTCATAAATTATGGATTTTTGTGATTTAATAGGATTTCAAAACAAAGGAATTCGAGGGAACGTGCGAGCGAGGACTCGATTAACCAACTCGCATTGGTTTGATAGTAAGTAAACATTATTTCTTGCTTTTTACAGTAATATGGTTTATATTTTGCACGATGAGGGATGAGACTCTTGATCATGCATTCATGACATCCGGATAGAGTTGCCCATGCTATGGGTCGTAAGAGTGTGAGGTGCTCCACTCCATACTAGACGTACTGCAGGCATTTAAGGCAAGTAATGTCGATTCCGAGGTAGCATGCACTGATTTGTAGTACCGTTCTAGGTTTATTAAGAGATGACCTGCTCATTATGAGCTTAGAACAGGAAATGGGGATCCATGTTGTATATTTATTTTAGTATCTCGTTTATCGTGCAATACTCATATTATCTTTTGTTATTACATTTTGTATGAAGCAAGGTAAATGTTTACTTATCTGACACTATTTATTTTGGGCACACTGTTATTTGGTGTTCTCGAAATGGTTTTGTCAGGTTCTGAGGTTAAGGAAGACCGAAATGGAAAGAGGAAGCAAGATGACTTCTATTGAGGAGCACTTTTCCCTTTGTATGTAACGAATGTTTATATTATCTTGTTTTGGGTTTTCAGGGTAAGCGTAGGATGCGAATCACTGAGGAAACAACTTGAGAAGTTCATGAATTTACTTGATTTGAATTAGGTTTGAGATTTAAACAATTTAGTTTTGGTATATTTGAGGTTTCGAAACAGTTTAGTTTACGTTGAGGTTTAGTTTTGTAACAAAGGTTCATAAGTTGCAATTCAGTTTATAATTTCATAATTGATATCATATTGTGAATTGCGGGGAGTTGTGAGTCCTTTTAGGCCTAGTCCCATTCTGCTGTCCATAAGGTTTTAGGTGTTGGCAGTCCATATTTAGGGGAGGTGCCGCCAAAATTATTATAAAAATACGGAGAACATTCCTTTCATAATTTGCTCCAATTAAACAAGTCGAGAACTGAGGTTTAAATAAAAATTCTAACTTATATTTAGAATAGGTTAAAGATTGAATTAAGAGTCATTTCGAGGTTTTAAGTTAAGTATATGGTTTAGGTACCAAATTAGGGTAATTAGGTTAAGTCAGGGCTTAGTGAGATGGGTCCTGACAGGCTCCCCTTGCTAATGGGCTTGGGGATGGGCCAAGCTCATCCCCGACCCAAAACTAACAAAAGAAAAAAAAAAATGTTGTAACCCAAAAGAGACGATTTGAGAAGGGATGAGCAAGGCCGGGTTGGGCCGGACCAACTCGGTTCATGGACCCACCCTACTAAATAATAATTAAGCTAATTTTAAACAAAATAAATAAAATAGAAAAAATAGGCTGAAAATTATGGAAAAATTCAAAAAAATATAAAAAATATAAAAAAATGGAAAAAAGATAGAAAAATAGTTTTCGAGATACTTTCGGGCGTTGGCACCCCGGTGTAACTAGAAAAGCGTGCCACAATCAAAATTTGGAATAAAATTCTAAATTTGAGTTTTTCATTATAAAATCATTAAATGTGACACTAAAACATTTTAAAATGACAAAATTGGACACCAGAATTAGAAAACTAGTGGGGTGTCTGACACGCAGTTCGAGGCACACAAGCGGGTCTTTTTGGAATGATTGCACGAACATCGTGGTAAGTAAACCCACGAGAAAGTTAGCTTATAATTTACTTATTTTCTTCGTAAATTTATTTATTTTATATTACTTTTCGTCAATTTAGCTTGCATGTTTACTTTATTTCTGCGTGTGTCTGTATATGGTTGAAGGAATGGTATGACCACTTTCCGGCTCTCTCGTATATGATGATCTGATTGTTGTTACGATGTTGGTCATACCTTAGACTACGCATGAGATTTCTCTTCACGAGTCGATGATCTTAAGCATGGGTTGGCGTGAGGCTCGCCTTCATCACATAGGTCCTCTCCTTTGAGGCGTTGGGCGGAAGTCTACTTTCTGACCAACAGAGCTCTTCATTTAGACAGTGAAGAGGAGGCGAAGATCATCTTGCCTCTAGGGCCTTCTCGATTTAGTATTTGTATCCCAGGGACTCGACAGCTATACACCACACTTGCGTTCCATATTCTTGATTATCTCAGCGACTTATATTCATGTTTTACATTCCCATTTATTTTACTTTATATGCATGAATTGTAGTCATTTTCTTGGATTTCTTGTGAATACTAACTGAATTTCTCTGGGATTTACTCACTGCAACTTGTCATTATTTTTTGTGGCAAGTTGCAGATTGTACGACGATCCAAATTTAAAGAGCTACAGTAGCTTCGCTTATATGTATTTGTACTTACGTATATAATATTTTTTAGGATCATTTTGAGAGACTTATTACCCGATACATATATTGACACTTATAATACGTTTTTATCGCTTTTATTAATGTACATGATATCATTTTGCCAAGTTTCCACCCTATAGGTTTGTTAATCGATGCAAAATTAATTTACATTACTTATTTTCATATTATTAAGTCTTTAGCTATTAAAATTACTTAAATGAATCGAAATAAACAAATTAAGTTGTAAAACTCTATAATTTAGTATATTTCGAGAAAATAATCATTCAAACATCGAAATTGGCTAAGTTGGATTATTAAATAGTTAATTCGTGAGCAGAGTTGGACCCAAGATTTGTTTTTGCTCTGGGCTAACCATATACGTGAAATATTATTAAATAGTGATCCATTATTACTAATACACTCATGTCAGCCATTTGAGCAAGTTGCAATCGATGTAAAACAAAGACTTGAGCAAAGTCTCGTCTTAAACTTCACTCTTATGATTGAGTAAACAATTATAAAATAAGTTTCATTTCTTCAATTTATTTTTCAAAACTACTTTATATCTAGATTAACTGACTATAGATTCACCCCGAATCATGCTCCATTTGAAAAGGACCTCCCAATATTGTCATCTCTATACGCACAACCAATTTCAAACTCTGGACGCGTGTATAATTAAAAAAGTTCGGGTCGCTTCCACTCGCTCCAACCACATGTTGGTATTTTCCTTAATTGCTTTATTTTTAAATAATTCAAAAAATTCTTTAAAAATCCAAAAAATCTGAGACAAAAATAAGTAAAATATTTATATGATTTGTTTTGTAAAGTGTTTTTATAGAAAGAAAACTAAAAATGAAATTACTAGAGAAAAAAGTCATTGACTTTAGAATTCCATTTAATCTATTAAATCTTTTTTAAGAAAAATCAAATCTCTAGCTAATTATGAAGGAACAAAAAGAGCTTGTAACATTTTTTTTAACAATTGATCAATAGATGCATAGATTCTTTTTTTTAAAAAAAATTTTAATACATCCATTTGCTACATAATATTACTGTATTGTTCTCAAAAAAAAATTATTGTATTCTCTTGAATTGTGCATTCAAATTATGGTACCTGCACATACATCAATGTGCGTGTAAAGAAATCTAGTATTTGTACAAAAAAAAAGTTTAGTAAGTTTGTATCAAATGCATGTAACCGTAAATAACATTTGATACCTTTCTACTTATCTTTCAACTATAAAGATAGATGGAAGGACATAATTCTTTCTCAAGTTGATGGGTAACTTTTCAACTAATATTTTGTTGTTGTTGTTGTTGTTTTGGGCTGTTGTAACAATGCACTTAGTTTTTTTAAGACTTACTCTGTGCTATATCAAATAATTTATTATTTTTGTTGGGTAAAACACATAAATATATATGGACTATGTGGAGCTTGCCCTGGGCTGCAGCATAAGGCAAGCTCCTACTTGGGTTCGCCAATGTTCGGGGGGCATCATGGACAGGCGTGCAAGTGACGTGGCATGATTTGGTGATGTATCCGGCAACATGGCGGTGCCCGATTTGCCTTGGAATTTGGAGTCGTCACACTGCCGTCTAATTTTAATAATTTGTTCATCATATTTACTTTCGCTACTTCTACGTTGTATTTACCACTATAACCACCCTCTCGCCAACATTAAATTTTTTTGTCTATAAAGTTGTCATCATAGCGAGGTTGTTCCAAAGCCCTAATGTGTGGTAATTTTGGAGATTTGTGATATTCTTTAGAATAAGTATATCAACTTAAAAAAAGAGTCGTGCTATAGGCACCACACCCTTGCATAAGGGCACCCTGTTGTTGAGGGCACCAAGCAATTTTACGAGGGCAACCAATTTTTTTAGTGAATGACCTAAACTACCGTTGCTCGTAACTAATGCACTCCACCACTAAAAATCGATAAAACGAATGAAGAAATCATTCCTTTTTCACTTTTAAATTCGTTTTTGTTACTCGTTAATTTTATTTATTTATTTATTTTGTTTTGGATATTGTTTATTAAAATTTAGGCATTCACGGAATGATTTTTTTGTGATCCCTTGTTGCTTTGTTATAAAGGGTCGAGAGTCGCAAGGTGGTCTCAGTAATGTCTTGCCAAGACCCGTATTTAAGTGTTAGTTTATACCAATCGACACTCAAATAAGGCGATCAGACACCGAAGTCGATGAGTGACCACTAAGATTATACAAGTAGCCTTAATGGCTTTGTGCCAAAACATGCGTGTATGTCTTAGTTTTGTATTTCCGAGACCATATGTTCGATCATTTCTTACTGAGACTTGAAATATAGTGTCGGCAATGGTTGATCCAAGGAGGGAGGTCGCCCCTCCAAAACCCTGGGACCCCTATAGTACCCCTACAGTTAGACATAGGATCCTTATGTAATTTCGTCCTTCTCGCCCCCCTCCCATAGTCGACACACGTTCCTTATGTTAAAGTCCCCCACCTCCACACACACACACAAGATTTTTCGGTTCCGCTACTGAGTGTTGGTTATCATTAATCTACACAACTTATGCCTGAAATAGAATGTCACAGTATAGGCACCTCAACCTTGCATAAAAAGTACTTCATTATTTGAGAGGTGCAAATATGTGATTTTCATTGGGAAGACGCAATAATTTATTATGTGCCTATAACGCGACTCTTGAAATAGGTGGGTGTAAAACAGAACTCATCAATGCACATGCACATTCAACAACAACAACAACAACAACATAGCCTCAGTCCCAAATTAACTGGGGTTGGCTACATAGATCAAACTTTTCCATTGTGCTTGATTAAATGCATATGCAGGAAAAAAAAAGGGCCGCTATGGGCACCCCACCAATTCATGAAGGCACCCATATTGTTGCGTCTTAACATCATCCGACAGTGAGGTAACAACGTTTGACAACCAAATGAAGCTTTGAATGAACTATTTTTTGGATCAAAAATTGTGAAATTGATGGTTTCGTTTGTCAATGTAGGGTTTGGTAAATTCGAGCAATTTCAGTTTGTTTGCACTTTAAAATGGAAGATTGTACTGCATTGGTGCAAGACGAGGTAAAACAAGAGGTAATTGTTGAAATTTAATGTGTTTTATTTGCGGTTACTCAAATTTTCAGTCGGTTTTTCACGGGCGCGTTTGATTCGGCCTCGCAGGACCGAAAGTTATAGAAATGTCTCGATCGACATCCACCGAGACTTGTTTGTAGTTCACGTCATGCTGTGAACGAAACGAAGTCATAATCTCGGTATGGAACGACTGAGACAATTCTGTAGGTCTCAGTTGGACATGAACGAAACTATGCTTAGATTCTCGGACCTGTACAACCGAAAACGTGGTTTTTTGGATTTTTTGGTGAATTTACTGTGCATTTCGGTTGATCATAATGTTACAATGTTTGTATTGCAGGTAATGTCGATTCTACTTTATTTTAAGACTACAAGGATGCGTTTACACCATGTAGGTCATTCCCATCTAGAGAAGCGGCAATTTCATGACTTCAAATGATAGGTCGGGAGAACAAGTTTGTGTTAGTGACGAAACACTCTGATGCCAGAGGCATTAAGCCCAAGGGAAGGGTGAAACTTGTGTGTGAGAGGTCTGGTATATATAGG
This sequence comes from Stephania yunnanensis, assembly GCA_039657365.1. Classification (NCBI taxonomy): domain Eukaryota; kingdom Viridiplantae; phylum Streptophyta; class Magnoliopsida; order Ranunculales; family Menispermaceae; genus Stephania; species Stephania yunnanensis. Next base: position 10,444,490 of record CM077582.1, read on the forward strand.
GGAATGTCACAAAGAGTTGGGAAGGGTAAAATGGCCAAAATTGCTTTGAAAGCAAGAAATGAAGAAGAAGAGGAAACGGGGAGGACTCAAACCGGTACGAAGAAATGTGGATGCCCTTTCCTTATTAACATCAAGTAAAATGCTGACTCTTTGTGGCATGTAACTGTCATATGTGGGAGGCACAATCACAACCCCGCGAAAAACTTAGACGACCACTCATATGCCGGAAGATTGGATAAGGGGGAGCAGGAGGTTGTGGTGCAGATGACAAAGGGTAATGTGAAGCCAAGAGACATCCTCAATACGTTGAAGCAAAGAGATGTTACAAACGTATCGACAATGCGGACAATATATAATGCAAGACAAAAAGTCCGAATTGAGGATGCGGGTGGGATGACTCAAATACAACAACTATTATACATATTGGAGAAGAATAAGTGGATGTCGTGGCATAGGAAGCATCCTGATACGAATATCGCCACTGATTTGTTTTGGTCACATCCTGATTCAATCAAGTTGCTAAGGTGTTTCTCATTAGTAATTTTGATGGATTGCACTTACAAAACAAATAGGTATCGAATGCCTTTGTTGGAGATAGGTGGCATCACTTCAAAGCATTTGACGTTCTCCGTTAGGTTTGCTTTCATATCAACAGAGAGTCATGCAAATTATGTTTGGGCACTTGAGAACTTGAGATCCATACTGGATGGGTGGCCTAAACCTGATGTGTTTGTTACAGATCGGGACTTAGGCCTTATTAGTGCCATCGAAGAAGTATTCACATCATCGTCTCACATTCTTTGCTCTTGGCACATCAACAAAGTAGTATTGGCCAAGACTAAGAAGATGTTTGGGGATAACGAAGGCTTCGCTCGTTTCATGGATAGGTGGACGAGTGTGATGTATGCTAAGTCCGAGGCCTTATTTGAAGTTAGGATGAATGACTTGCGTTATGAGTTCAGGAATGTGAAGGGTCTTCTTGATTACTTGGAGAACACATGGGTAAAGACGTACAAGCAGAAATTTTTACCGGCCTGGACAAATCGAATTATGCACTTTGGGGAAATAACAACACAGAGGGTTGAGTCTGCGCATTCCACTCTAAAGCTACATCTTGGCAACAGTCAGGCAAATTTTGAGACTTTGTGGAATGTGGTTGATGGCATCTTTAGGACCCAACACAACAACATCAAGGCATAATTTGAGCTCAGTTTGAATGTGGTCCAGCATGAATATTTTGATGAGTTATATCGTCGATTGCATGGTTATGTCTCTCAACAGGCGCTTAAGTTAATTCGAGATGAATTGGAACGTGGAGAGGATGTTGGACACGACTCAACTCATTGTGGTTGCGAGATACGTACCACACACGGCCTTCTTTGTGCCCACGAGCTAAATTTTCATATATTTGCTGGGTCACTCATCCCTCTCGAGGACATTCATGTGTACTGGCGAAAGTCGAGTATGATACCTGAGAATCTTGTAGATCGGTCTGGGTACAATGTGCATGATGAGATTAAAAGAGTCATGCAAAAGTCTTATGCTTGCACTAAAGAGGACGGTCATATCAGGATTATTCAGCAGCTCAGGGAGATTAGTCGACCTTCATCTACACCGGGAGTGGTGCCACCTACGAAAATAAAAACAAAGGGAAAGACACCGAGGTCTTCAATCAGGTGTATGTTGAAAAGGGGAAGTAAGACAAGATCAAAGAGAAAACACGATGAAGACGATTCTTCGACGACAAGATTGCCTAGCGGATTCGAGTACGTACTATCAACAGAAGAGGCTTCTAGTTCGAGGAACAAAAAAAGTAAAGTTGGGCCTTTGGTGTGTCGTACAAGTCGACGCACCCAAAGTGCATCTAACATGACTTACTCTCATTGCATAGATCCGGATTAGTTGTCATATGTTGAGAGCACTATCGACGTGCTAGGTAATGGAAATTGTGGATATCGGTGTGTTGCCTCCAGGCTAGGACTTCCCGATGTAGACGGTTTGAGGATAGTACGTAGAAGAATGTTTGATGAGATAATCGGGTATGAAAACCTTTGGCGGGAAGTGCTTGGAACTAGTTACGAGAATGTTAAGACTGTCGTGCATCGTCCAGATAATCATGTTGGTGCCTCTTTCGAAGAATGGTTGACACTCCCAGACATAGGATTGTTAATATCAACGACCTTTAATGTCATTTTAGTAAACCTCTCGCATGGTAGTGCCTCGAAACTTCTTCAATTGCATAGTGCTCCACCGTCATCGTTACATAGCAGACTTATCATTGTCATGATTAATGAAAGAAATATCCATTGGGTTAGGGTAAGTTCGTAGACTTTTTTGTGAATTGGTTTTTTTTTTTCATCCTTAATCGGGTATGTGACAATGGGTTCTCTGTTGTACTTTTTCCTTTGACTGGTGAAGTTGACTGTTAATGCACCACCGCCATCCTTATATCCATCGTGTGAACGATATGTTGAGGAGTGCGCTATAGGATGGCGTGGTGGATTTGTCGTTCGTGAAATCGTGACGGTCGTACCTTCAGAAGAAGGAGTTCTATCTGTGATAAATTTAGATACTCCATTGCGATCGAAATGTGTTTGACGAAATATCAACAAGCGTGTAAATATTATTAACTCTGACTATGTAAAGTGATGTAAAGTGATGTTGTCAATAATTTATGTTACGTATCTAAATTGATGTTGGTATTATGTTATGGTTTGTAAAGTGAGGTGGGTACAATGTTATGGTTGTCATTCGTGATGTTGTTACGGTGTTTTGGTTTGTAAAGTGATGTTGTTAATGTGTTTTGCTTGTTAATTGCTCCCTAAATAACCCATCTCGGCAATCACAGTCCGTCAGCCACGTATACCTCTCAGCACAAACCAACCAAAAACCATGAAACCTCTCGGTATGAGAAAATCGAAAAACATTGAAACATCTCGGTATGACAAAGCCGAAATTGGTCTCTGTTTGGAGTCTACATCACTCTCGGCACGTACCAACCGAAAAACATGAGAATTTCTCGGTATGCCGCAACCGAAAATCATAGAAACTTCTCGGTATGCAAAAGCCAAAAGTAGAGGAGGTTTCGGGGTCTACATTACTCTCGGTTATAAGTCAACGAGTATCAGGTGAAGATGTCGACGGGACAAGGCCGAGACATATTAGGATATGTTGGTTGTGCAGGGTCGGGAACTTTACCTTGGTTTCGGCCCAAAAACGATGGAGACAACTTTCCTTATGCAAAAATTACGATAAACCGAAATGAGAATCAATGGAACATAATTCAACACCAAGAACAACATCATAACGATCGAAACAACCAAATATTAAGCGAGAAATCAGAATAAATGGAACATAAGTAATACCATAAGAATAACCATGTCGTACTTTGCATATAATGAACATATTCATGCCACATTTGCCACATTTCAATACCCAAACATAACAAATACAGTTTAATAACTCCAATGAACAGAAAAATAGTGTCAAATGTTCCATATAAGTTTCATGCCACATGACCCATTCAAGAACCATTCAACAAAACATAAACTAATTGTTCCTCAATTCAAGAAAAACTCAAGCAACTACAGAAATGTCGATGTCGTTGTTCCTTCATAACTTTGGCTTCTTGAAATTATTCCGTTGGTATTCCTTGCCATGCATTCTCTTTGGGGGCGAGTAGCGACCATTACGGGTGGTGCATTAGTCGGGGTGGAATGTGTAGAAGTGTTATCGTGTTGGGACTGTCTAGGGGCTGCTTTGGTAGGGGCTAATTGTGTCGATTGCGTCGGTTGTGGTGGTGGGTGTCGTAGTGGTGGTGGTGGGACCGAAACTCCTCCCCGAAAGGAAATTGACGACGCCACTCGCCATTTTCCTTGCAGACTTCAACGTACACAACTCCGGCGATAATAATTTCCACCTTAACGTCGCGTCCAACGCCCGCCTATTACGCTGATGAAAAGAAAGTTAAATTCGTTAATGTAATACATATCGACATTTAAAAGAATGGTTGGCTAACACTTCTACATAATAGTTATACCACATTCAATACCTCAAGTAGCTCATTGTCAGCGATAGTCGTCGCAACCAAGTCGTCATCGAAGTACCTCTGGGTTGGTGATTAATGGGTGAGAGACTTTGAGGAACCAAGGTAGATAGTTTGGTGTAGCCAGAAACTCAAACTCTGCCTTCTCACCGCGCACTTCGGGGGCCAACAAATGGTTGTGCCAACGTTCTCAATTGTGCCGCTTGGAAACCATATTTGACCGAGTATTTGAGTGCAGAAAGACCTCGATGTGCTTCCAATGGCAGGTACGGAGGATCTGATATATATTGCACGTGACCAAACTGCCTCAGAATCCTCTCCGGATGGTAGGCTCCACCACATCCATGTACTTCAGTGTGCCACTGTAGAAGGTCATCGCGTGCACAACTACATTCTCCCGATGATTAACATATGGGTCCCAAGTAACCTAATGAAACGTAGACAACCATAATTAGTAACCATAAACTAAATGCAACATTTAGTTTCAAGAAGGGTGTAGTATCTCACCTCACTTGGGCGCAACCCGTCCAATGTTCGCCTAATGGACCCAACCTTGTCAAGATTCATCATGGTATCGTGCTTTTGAACCCATCTACAGACACGAGGTTGCACGTAGTCCATGTATTTTGCATTAGGTGTGACGAGCCTAAGCTTGAAATGCTCGTACACTCATCCCTGCAAATAGATACAACGCTAGTTAGAGAAAAAATGCAACAATAAATAGTAATTACTCAGAAAAGAAGTTTAGTCGATTTAGTAAAAAACCTCAAGTAATGTGAGGTAGCCGACAATTTGAGAAACTTGTAATCTGGTGGCAGACCTCAAGTGTCGGTACAAGTACGCTAATGCAGCTGCACCCATGCATAGTTTCCCACGTCGTCCAAATCTTCAAGAAGCTTCAACAACGCAATGGATACCTGAGATCCACTCTTATCCGCAAAAAGGGTGCAAGAAAGTAGGTACAACAAGTACGCTCGGGCTGTGCATTCCACAGGAGGGTAGTTTGTGTTCCTCGATCCCGCTTTGGGGCACCATCGACTCTTTAGCCAACCTTTTCGCACTGTCAGCCCCTTGCTGATGTTCATTTCATCTTCAGCATCTTCAATGCTAACCCCAAGTAGTTTCGACACCATCTTAATTGCATCGAAGCGAGATTCGTCGGTGTACCTCGCATAGTTCTCAACTGCCACCACCTTGCCCGTGATAAGAATTTTCAGGAGCATGCTCGCATCCTCAAGGAGATCGACATTTCACCGAATGGTAAGTGAAACATGTTCATCTCCGGCTACCACCGCTCCACAAAGGCAGTGATAACCTTCTTGTAGCCTTGCGGTATGAGCAGTTTATCAGCGTAATCAACCCAAAGCGTTGAATAATCCTATGAAGGCTCGCGGTGTCAGGGTGGCACGACTGTAAGTCCCATTCTTGGATCTGAGCACCGTGATTGATACACTTGAGTGTTGGACGATCCTGCAACAACAAAAAACATTTTGTCAACTTAGTGAAAACCCAAAATTTTAAAGTACTCCATACAAGGAGAAATGTATGTACCTCATTGCTCCAAATCGCTAATGTGACATGATCTTTAAAGCTCTTCAACGGTGATCCATCTTCGGGACCACCGAGGAAAGGAGCACACATTTCCCTCTGCCCATATGACTCTCCCTCATTATGGGCACCTCCACCACTAGTACTCCCACCCACATTACGATCACTACTTGTTGTGTCCGCTGGTGCTAATGAGTCATTACTACTAGACTCTGATGCATGAGCCTCATCTTCGCCTCGAGCAACGACAAGATCTGAGTGTCGCTACGCGTCAATGTTTGAACCCTCATCGTGCAATTCTAGTTTCTTCGCACGTCCTCCACCAATTTTACCCTTTCCCTTCAAATCCACCTTCTATTGCTCTTTCTCTTTTCGATAAGATGCTATCGAGGGTCTCCGTCCGCCTCGCCCACGGTTACCCTCGACACCTCAATACCAACCTCTTCCTAGTCACCGGGGCTTTCGAACGAGCCATACCTGAGAAGACTACAACATGTAAGCGTATGCCGCACAAACAGAAGAGGAATATAAAAAATGAGCAAAATCTTCCATTTCTATAGTTTCGACCAAGCGGGTCCGAGAAACAAATAAAAATCTTGGTTACACGTGATCGAGATATCAATATCAGTCTCGGTCATGCACAACCGAAACAATTTCTAATTTCTCGGTTGTACATGACCGACATGACATCTACTACATACTTCGAATTACTCTCGTGAGATGGTACCCGAGAGCACTCACAGCGTTACGCTACCTAACATAATAACACAATTAAAATTTCGGCGACACATGGCGGATATACCGAATTAGTCTCGGCCACTCATTACCGAGACTATAGTGTGGTCGACAACCACGAATTCGCAATGCACGTACCGGCCATGCTTATCCGAGACTACTATAGTGTGGCCGACATGACATCTACTACACACTCCTCTCTCGCCGAGAACCACGAGTCCCCAAAACTTCCCTACGTCTCGGCCATGCTTGGCCGAGACTAAACTAGTTTTTCCTTGCATGTGTGGCCGACAACCACGAATTCGCAATGCACGTACCATTAAATGCACCGCTACACAAAACATAACAAATAATCAACCAAATGCAACTTAATTATACTATCAACGTACCTTCAATCGATCGATTTCACGACTTGAACGTGAGAACGACGAAGAATCCGAGCCCTAATGTCGAGACAAACTCTATCAATTCGGTGAGCCTCCAAACTCGAACAACACAACCAAAATTCGCCTATAACAGAGGAGAGAGGAGAGGAACGAAGACAAATCCGGGTTCGTAGGTTGCTTTCAATAGATTGATCTCAAATTCTAGGGTTCATATGCATGGTGGTGGCCTAGTGGGGTGGTGGGGTGCCTCCACTTTTGTGGCAGGGGTATTTTCGGGATTTCGGGCATGAATTTTGGATGCCCTTGGTAATTTGCTTTGTGCCCTCCATAAGAGGGTGCCTTCATGAATTGGTGGGGTGCCCTTAGCGAGCCTAAAAAAAGCACATGCACATCAAAAAAAAAGGTGATTCACATAATCACAAACTACCGAAAAAAAAAAAAAAAAAGGGAAAGTCCATTTCAATTCCAACCCTTAAGAGAGATAGTGTGAGAGATTCATGGAAGAAGTAGAAGAAAAAGAACAGAAAACAGTGGCAGTCCAATGGCCACTAAAAGTTGTGGTCACTCACAACCTCAGTAAGGACTTCATCACCCCTCATCCAATGCATCACCAACTTCGTCTCCATGGACATCATGGCCAACACTCTCCTCGCAGCGGGCGCATCGCCCGCTATGCTCCACACCCTCCAAGAACTCCAAGACTTCACTCCCCACATCCACGCCCTCTGCATCAACATCGGGACCCTGTCCCCGGATTGGCTGCCCTCCATGAAGTCCGCCGCGCAGACCGCCGCCCAGTTGGGGAAGCCCTGGGTCCTCGACCCCGTCGCCGTCTTCGCGTCGGAGTTCCGGCTCAGGGCGTGCCTGGAGTTGCTGGGGCTCCGGCCGACCGTGGTGAGAGGGAATGCTTCCGAGGTCATTGCTTTGGCTAATGCATCTACGGGCATTGGGAAGGTAATTTCTTGACTGCCCTATTCTTGATTTTAGTTTGTTTTTGTGGGTATTTTTTGTTGTGGGGATTGGAGGATTTGATGAGATGGTTTGTTGTCTTTGGTGGGTCATTTGAAAATCTATCTTACATGCTTAGTTGTTGTTGTTTTTTTTTTTTTTTTTTTTTTTTTTTTGAGTAACCGTTAGTATCCATACCCTTTGTCGGACTAGTCCCACGAGGCCTTAGATTACGGAAAAGACCATTAGTGGCTCGATGTTTGGCTATCATGAGAAATTGAAATCGAGGTCATGCGCCTAACTCGCCCTTATCACTAACCCACACCCGTTCAGGTACATGATTAGTTGTTGTTGGAGATGTGTGGATCGAAATATAGTCGATAAGACTTCTTAATGAAGGATACAAGTGCGGATCACTCCGTTAATAGTACTGAAACCTTTTGGAGTAAAACCCCACACCTCCTACACGTGTGAGTTGAAGGTGGCTAAAGTGGAGAGAATATCGGTACTAGTGAGATCCACATATCCACATATATAGGCATGGGAGGGCCCAAAAGTTGTGATCCTTTCTTATGGAAAAAAATCTGATTGATAGGTGATTGTGTCAAAATTAGGCATGTTTTCTTAATTTTGGTGTGGGAACTAAAGGTCTAATGAAATGGTATTAGATTGATTTCTTGTTGCTGCCCATTTGAAGATTGTCTTTGACATAATCATACATGTATGTCTATGATTGTTGAGGAAGTGTTTTGAGTGATTGGTGTTTTTGTACCGAACAATTCGGGTTATAGAGGCAGAATTCTTTATCTTGTGCTGAAGTTTGTGGTTTTGAGTGATTGGTGTTTTTAATTGAAGGGGTGAGACGTGTCGTGCATGCACGATAATTTCTTATATTTTACTATTATTTTGTAGTAGTGGTAAATGAAATATTGTCTCTACATAGATTTTTCATGTATATAATTATATATTGGAACCCAAATATATACTCATGCCATGGAAACCCTATAAAATGTGTCGTGCATTTATAATTCATAGATTAATGTGTTGGATCCAAATCCAATGGTTGTAAATGATGTTCCGTGACATAGGTATTTTTATGGTTCCCATAACAGTGAGCCTTGCAATACATATAGGCTTCACTTGGGCGTGTGCCTCGCCTTGCACCTCAGACAATTGAGGCAACCATCTTCTCAAGTGCGCCTCGTGCTTTTGATAGCACTGAAGCCAAGTGAGCTTTTTGAGTTATCTAATATTAAGTGATAACTTATATTCATAATTTTATTATGTGGGAGTGGGATGAACCATGTAATGTTGTGTGAGTGACACCGTTATGAAATGCCATCCAACTAGGCCCATTAATTTCTCATTCCTTTAAAGAGGTTTTGTAGGATATTTATCATTTTATGACCTCTTTATTTTCATTTCTTTCCAAAAGTGACATTTTTATTTTAGAGATTAAAATGATATATTATCCCATTTTAATCAACTTAGGGAATTCACATTGAACCGGGCGTGGAGAAATCGTTTTTCAACAAATTTATACTCTGGTTGCAACACTTTAGCCAATTTTAATCAACTTTGGAAAAAATAGTTTTAGGGTTTGGACCCCTCGATATTCGATAAAAGTTTGACATTTATTTTTCAAAATAAGAATTTACTCTCAAATTAATTTGAATTATTGACTTTCGTTTTTCTGCCAAAATCAACACAAATTTATAAAAAAACATTAAGCTCATGCCATAAATAATATCATTGTTTCTTTGCTTAGATGAAATAAATGCGATCTCAATTGGATAAGTTTAGGGGTGACAATTTAGGCTATGATGCGATAACATGACATGAACACAACATGCTTTAAACGGGTTAGGGTTTGGCATAAACAAGTTTGGGTCATAAACGAGTCAACATGATTAGACACGACTAAAATGCGGGTCATTTACAGGTTAACATGCTTAACTCGAAATGACGCATTTCACACGATTAAAGAATAATGTATAAGTAATAAGTAAGTTATAATAAATAGATTAGTACAAAACCTTCTATTTAATAACATGTTAATAACATGATTTATTTTTTATTTGCACATACATCTTTTTATCATACTTTATTTTATTTTTAAAAGAAATATTTATTTTACTTTGATGTATTATTTAAGTTTGACATTTTGTTAATAACTATTTATTATTAAAAAAGTTATAAATTTTTCCTCAATAAAAATTTAGATTTTTTTTGGAGGAGGATAGTTTTTATATATTTTTTGAAAAAACAAATTGTATGTTACTTGCTATGAGTCATTTTCTCTCTATTGTTAAAACTTATATAAGACTTGAATGAAAAAAAAAAAAAGTAAAACTTGAAGACTACAGTTTCATTAGATTTTATTGGCTATTTAATTATGTTATGTTCATTTAAATTTATTTATGTAGATATATTTATAAAAGTTGTAAACAAGTTATAAAAGTTTAAATAAAATATTTAATAAATGGGTGACATGAATACACGACATGTTTAACACGACCCATTTCGACACGAAACACGATTGACACGATTATTAAACGGGTTCGGTTTGCCTTATATGGGTCATGACCCGTTTCGACACGACACGAACACAACCCGCTAACATGAATTGCCACCCCTAGATACGTTCAATTCAACGATAGAAATCCACCTTCGCAACTAATTCAAATTAATAAGTTTAGACAACTAAAATCGGATTAATTTCTATGACGGTCACCGAACTTTATAAATTATAACATTTTGGTCACAAATGTTACCTTTGTAACACAAAAAACCCAAAACCTTTTTAAAATCTTGCATGGTGGTCACCTAAGTTTTTTTTCAATCATTTTCTGGCAAATTCGCCAACGTGGCAATGACGTGGCGCCACATTGGCAATGACGTGGCCCCACATTGGCAATTAAGGGTAAAAAATACCCCTCACTCAAAATTGTCAACTTGTTTAATTTTGTTAAAAAAATCGAGAAATCCTTAGCCCAAAAAATAAATCCCAAAATTTACACCTAAAAAATCTTAAAATTTATATATTTCCAATCTCTAGAAATTAAACCTCCTAAAAAATAGTTTCTTTTCTATAGTGCTTATATTTTACATTTGATGTTTTGAAATTAATTAATCATTTTGTATATAATTGATATTTGTTTGCATTGGATTGCAATTTTTTTTTTTTGAAACGTTGTTGGTGATGTATTGTTGCAAATTAATTTGTAGGATTTGTTATTCCAAATGGAAAGATTTATCTATATTTGTTAATTATAAAATTTCATACTCTTTTAAAAAGTTTGTGTTGTTGCACAAAAAAACTGCAGTAATAGATCACCTTTGTAGAAAAGAAAAATAATGTTTAAGATGATGTAGAGATAGTTTAGCACCAAAGCTAAAATGTCGTTTTTTTTTTCTTGAGTTTTTTAATTTTCTTTTGGGGTGAATAATGTTTTGAGATTGGGGATTGTGAAATAAAAAATTAGTCGCTTGATTTTGAGTGAAGGGTATTTTTGACCCTTAATTGACAACGGGCATCACATCATTGCCATGTTGACTATTTTGCTAGAAAATGATCAGACAAAGGTTGGGTGATCATCGTTGTAAGATTTTTTAAAAGGTTTGTGATTTTTGTGTTACAAAAATAACTTTTGTGACCAAAATGTTATAATTCATGAAGTTGGGTGAGAGAAATTAACCCACCAAAATCCACTAGATATTTGTGCAAATCCTTATTTATCTCTCGCATGAAATAATATATCACTTTTTGTTAAGTAAATATTTACGTGATTCGCTCTAGAACCCACATTCATTTAATGACAACAATCCACCTTTATCATGTTTTTCCCTTTTAAATCGTTTGCCTCCTCTTGTACTCCATCCACCTCTCTCTCTCTCTCTATTTGTCTTTCCTCTTTTGTGTCTCTACATGTGCAATACTTTTTTGTGTCTACGAAGAATGAGCTATGATAAGAAAATGGTGGCCCAATCAGAAACCACTAGGTTGTGAACAAGTGGAAGGAGAACCACAAGTTCTAATGAAAAGGAATCTCATATTAATTAATGAAGAGGCATATCACATTTGGTCCTTTTGTAGCAAATAGTAACAAAGAGAAAAAATTAAAAAGAGTTCTCGACATGGCAAGTGGTAAATAATAGTTAAGTATTTCTTAATGAATGTGGAGAGCTATAGACTTAAGAAAAGATTGATGGTGGTGCATTGCTAAAAATGTCGCGAAAGGCACCTTGTCTTTGTTGTTATTTGCACAAGAGAACCTGTATGTGTGCTACACCATCTTCATTCATTATTATGAGGTTTCCTTTCATCAGAAACTTTGGTTCTCCTACTACTTGTTCAAGAATACTAGTGCTTTCTAATTTGGCCACCACTTTCTTATCATAGTAAGTTAACCAAAGAAAAAAGTGAGGTGTCAAGCCAACTACAAGCACGATCAAGGAGTTCACCACTTCACCCTCAATGGTAAAATAGGTTTTCAGGCCTTCATGTTGATCTTGATACCTATGAAGATGATAAATTGACAATCTACCTAGGGGTAAGGTTTCTCTTAGTATTGTTCTAATACCAGCACTTGTTCTATGCTCTAGGATTTGTACTTCTACTTGTTCTTGCTTTACATTATAACTATTTTTTATGTCAAAACATTTGAATAAAATGCAGTACTTATTAAGATTAATCACGACGATTAGTCCATGCTTCATAAAACAGTCTCAAAACAATGGCCCCCCTAAAGTGTGGTCAATCACAACCTTTGTAAGGGCATCAACACCACTAATCAAATGCATCCCAACTTCGTCTCCATGGACCTCATGGCCAATGCCCTCCTCGCGAGGGACGCATCGCCCGCTATGCTCCACTTCCTCCTAGAAGAACTTCACTCCTCACATCCACGCCTTCCGCATCAACATCTAGACCTTGTCACCGGAGTGGCTGCCCTCCATGAAATCCGCCACGCAGACTGCCTCAAAGACAACAATCTACCTTTATCATTTTTTCCCTTTATAAGCTGTTTGCCTCCTCTTACAGTCTAACCCTCTCTCTTAGTATAAATGTTACCTTTTTTTTTTTGTGTGTCTATGAAGAATGAGCTCTTATAGGAAAATGTTGGTTCAATTAAAAACCACTCGGCTGTTGAACAAGTGGAACAAGAACCACTTATTCTAATGAAAATGAGTCTCACATTAATGAATTAAAAGGCGTAGCACATTTAGTCCTCTTGTTGCCAATAACGACAAAGACAATGGAAAAAAAAAGCTCTAGTAATGTCAAGAGGAAAAAAATAATAAAGTGTTTGTTTCTTAATGAATGTGGAGATCTCTAGACGCAAGAAAGGATTGATGATGGTGCCACTGCAAAAGGTGTTGCGAAAGGTACCTTATCTTTGTTGTTATTGCACAAGAGAAACTAAGACTATGAAGCAATTAACTAACAAAATGCTAACTTGAGGTTGCTTTGGGAAAATACTGTTGGGTGGTTATCCAAAGTCGAGCCAATGCCATTATTGACACTATTCTGGCATTTATTTGGCATCCCACTATTAGAGCATCTCCAACCACCACCATCATCGTTTTTTGCACCAAAATGATGCTCGTCATATCAAACACCATTTCCATTCCCAACCACACCACCATTGTTTACACCATAAAAGAATATTCCCTTCGTGCTCATTTTAATTGTATTTTTTAAAAAAATTCCTTACTTTATGTTGGTCAATTTCAAAGAGTGACAAGTTTTTACACTGGTTGACTACCTATTACAACCCTCCTTTATCAGGATTTGAGACCCCTCCTTTTTATAATATTTTTTTTACATTGATAATGACCTAGGCGGCCAAATTTTTTTATTTCCTGACAAAAAAATATTTATTTAGAGCCCCCAAATTGTTATTTATTTATTTATAGGTCCTTAATTAACAATAATTTTTTATTAGTCACTATAATCCATATTCAATTTATACTTCAAGGATGTTGATGAACCTTTTAGTTCATTAACTAAAAAAACTTTAGTTCCTTATGTAACATTAATTATATTAAGATTTTGTAGTTGGGACGTTGGATAGGTATTCATAGTACCAAACTTATTCCTAAGCCCTTTCAATTTAATATGTATAGGACATTGCCTGCCTAGGTGGGTTTGCCTGAAAATGCCTAGGCAACTGCACCTTTCAATCGCTGAATAGAAGCGAGACGTTTTTGGAGTACAATTATATTGCATGAGATAATGAGTTTGTGCATAACACACAATATCATTGTCAAGAACAAATATTGATGCACCAATTCAAGAGTAAAGAAAATCACCATCTCCAAAAGTTGAATGTTGCCAAGGTGGTGGAGGAAAATACAAAATTTGAACAATATGTTGCTCGTCATAGACAAGTTAAGGATAGAAATGCTCATTTTGCAGTTCATTATGCTTTAATCCACCATTTACAAGAGGAGTATACAGGTGCAAATGACTAAATTCCTATCATTACGTATTTTTCGTATTTAATCTTTGATATTATATTTGATTGATGATATAATGTCTATAAAAGTGGATATTTTAATTTCCTAATTTATTATTTTGTAACCTTATTGAATAATAAGATGCATGCCATCAAGTGCATTGCTTCGATTGAATTGGAAAAGTTTGATCCATATGGATGACCCCAACAAATTTGGAATTCAAGCTTTGTTGCTGTTTTGGGATTGTTAGGGAAGTTATGAATTGCATAGAAAATGTAAGGAATTGTTAAAGAATATATAAAAAGAAAGAAATATGAAGGGAATATTCCTTTTTGATGGAAAAATTCTTTTTTGTGATTGGAGAGGAAATAGAGTTTGATGTGACAAGATCACCATTTTGGTGTGAATAATGGCGATGGTGGTTGAAGATGCTCTAACAAAGATGAATTTTTGTGACAAATCAGGCGGTAACTCCAATAGTTTGGTAGTGGTACATGGTCATCTGGAAATGGGGCTGAGATGTTCTAGTCTCCTCTTGTGCAAGTTTGAGGGGGATAAAGTTTGTTTCTTATCCAAAAAAAAAAAAAAAAGGTGAACTGTGTGCATTTGCATGTTGAAGAAGAAAGTGATTATGCAGTTTGGAAACTACCACTGCATTGCTTTTTGAATAGATTGGGATAGCGAATAATACATCTTGAACATGACCAGGAAAAGACATCTTGAGACCTTGGGTGCAAAACTTGGAAACTGAAAAGAATAAGCTGCCACTTGACAAAAGAAGAATATGAGGCCTAATTGAGGCATTGTGCTTGGATTAATATTGCAGTGTAGGTTTAAAAATTTAAAACTCTTTCAAGGCATGGATAATCATTTATTTTATCATTGGTTCATGTTAAACTAAATCTGTATGCACTTGCATTGACATTGTTAGTTTTAATCTGTTGTCAAGGGCGTGGACAGCATTCATGAATCAACTGATGCAGTGGACGCGGCAAAATCTCTGGCTCGAGCAAGTGGTGCGGTGGTTGCAGTGTCTGGCGCTGTTGACATTATCACTGACGGACAGCAGGTGATTGGTGTTCACAATGGCGTAGCTATGATGCAAAAGATCACTGCAACTGGGTGTGCTGTCACAGCTCTCATCGCAGCATTCATTGCAGTTGATCCCTCTCATCCTTTGGAAGCCACAGCTTCAGCACTTTCAGTCTTTGGTGTTGCTGGTGAAATGGGAATGGAGTTCGCAAGAGGTCCAGCCTCACTAAGAATGCACTTAATAGATGCTTTGCATGGCCTTGATCAGGCTGCTATACTTTCTCGGGTGAAAATCACTAGCATCGAATGAGGTGCTCGATGAAGGTACATTGTCATGCACTGTATTTCACTTCCACATTCAGTAACTTTGATTATTTTGCTAGCTAGCATATCATTGGATTAATAGATAAGAAGAAGAGAGCTAATTGAAAATGAGATAAATTTTCAATTAATTTGGTGTCTCATTACATGGATGACACCCTTTTATGTAGGCTAGGCCCTTGGCGACAATGAGAAGTCCAAAGGCACAAGTTCTCTACCTTGATAATTGCAAGAATAATGAAACAGCTATGTACTTGCACCAAATAAGGAGGATGTTGTGTAATATTAAAAGTTGAAGAATACAAAGGTTGGAATGTGAGGATCATCCATATGTATTTACAACACTCCCTTGGATGACATTTGCAAAGATAATGTCTTGTTAAAACCTTATTTGAAAAAAAATTGTGGAAAAAATCAGCAAAAGAAAAAGAGTACATAGTTTTCATCAATCTTGATGTATATGGATTATAATGATGTTAGGATTGTCTCATTAAAAATTTTGCTAAAAAACCTTGTGGGATAAAAGGATAAAAGAGTACAAAACACTAATCAATAGCTCCTTTTGAATCTTCCCCTCTTATTGACACGGGTTAAACATGTTCTTTGTGATATCCTTGAGTTGACGCAAGTAAATTCCACATGCAAGCTTCTTGAATGTAGTAGTTGGCAAGACTTTTGCGAATAAATCAATAAGGTTGTCTCTTGATCGACTTCACTTAATTCAATTTCTACATCCTTTTGAAACTAAAGTGCAGAAAAGAATTTAGATGTAATATGTTTTATTTGTCCTTTTTTACTTATCTTTCACTTCTTCTTTTTTAAACTGTATGTGTCTTTCACTTGATTATGTGATACATCTACATGTTTTTGTTCAAAAGAGGTGGAGTGCGAGAGAGGCAAGGTCTTGATAGCATTTGAACCATATAACTAGAATAGTAATCTCTTTTTACATGACAGCAATTAATAAGACGGTATATCGTTGGTCACTCACAAATTAATGCTTGCTGCTGCCACAAAAAAATCTTGTTAGGTATAGGCATTTCTGTCTTTGACAACCTAAATACTCCTATAAGGTTGATCAATCAATTTTATTTTTTTTCCCAATTCCAACTGTAAAGTATTCAAAAAAGAATAAAAAATATTATATATACAACTGAACTTGTAATTATATTAATATTCAAGCAATCAAACCCATTTCAACATCACTATGAGTGGCTACTTCGGGGGTACTAGAATTGTACAGCTGCTACCATTTTGATCAACTACCATAAGATTTTGGTTTTCAGTATTTTTTGCTTGATTATCGTCGCATTCTTCTTCTTTAGGATCCATTAGTCTTGTGGCGCGACAACCTTCAGGAAATAGCCATTGAACCTTGTAATATAATAGTTTGAGTTTGCAAAGAAGCTTGAGAATGTATCTTGCTATTTCTTCAAGTACTTCAATTGGGTTTTCATTCACTTCCTTAAATATGACAATTGGAAGTTGAGGAAGAAAGAATGGCAACATATCAACAAATAGCTGTTCCAAATATTCACAAGTCTTGATAACAATTGAACTATAGTTGTTTGGGGGACTTCTGTTACTTAGATCTGTCCATTTGTCTATGTCCTCTATACAGGTCAAACTGCTTAAAACTCCATGATGAAGAAAAAGAAATAGGGTTTTGTATAATCCCTATGCCTCATTATATAAGTTTGCATGGCAATTTTCAATCCATTGCAGGGTGTGCACTATTAACAGCACTAGGAAGGGAATGCAGCGATGACACAAAGAAGGCTATAAACACACCGGTTTTCTTATTCACAAACCTTTCGCACTTGCTTCTCGATCCTCATTTCGATATCAGTTGGTAAGACTCGCAGAGATCCATGGCTATGCTGCTGCTCCGCCATTTACATGCTGACCAAAAGCAATGCAGGCAGAGAGACTTCAACCTGCCAAAGGACTTTTTACAGGATAAAAAAATAAAAGATGAAGCATTCCCTAATAACTTGCTTTCTAGTTGAAATTCTTTTGAGCAAGCATAGCTCAGCCTGTGATGGAATCTAGATCCTTGAAAGTTAAACAAACTCCCCCTAAAATTGAGACGCATAAGCTGTACATGCATTAACTTGTGAATTAAATTTAACAATAAATGAGCATCCCTGAATCTTCCAATCGATTTCCGGTCAATCTAAGTTCTCTACACTTGACATTGGCATGTCGTGATCCATGATCCTGGTCTGTCTTGCAATTAGGTAGAGCAATTATCATACTGCATGGAGCAAGATGCACCAAATTTAGATAAACAGTATCACATATACTGGCACAAAAATAATGAAAACATGTTTTAATATACACTACACAACTTCTGGTTTGTACATATGTAAACTAATAGAATATTTGCAATATAGGATCTTCTGCATTCAAGATTAAAATTGCTTGGAGTCAGTTTTAGGCTTCGAAGCAATCTAAACCCATAGATGCCAGATGACGATCCTTACCAACCAAGTGGTAGCTTAATGGTTTAGTATGTAGTCACCATATAGATGAGGTTGAGGATAGCATTGAGGATAGCATTAAATTTGTAAATCTTATCATTAATTTCTAACTTCGGATATTTTTCAAAGCATGGTTAAAAGAATGTCAATTTTGTCCGTGGGAGACACACCTACTTCTATATCCTGCAATATACACACCTCAACATGATATATCTCGCTTCAAAAGTATTCGTACAAGCAACCTTCATGAATGAACCATTAGACAAAGAAAACAAGCTTTTACCCAAAGGGTCCGCGGTGCAATGGCTTAGGTTGAACCATCCTTAACTAGAGATCTCGAGTTAGAGCTCGATGTACGGAGCGGATTTAAAACTCTTGAGGTAGAACTTTGCCGCCACCTAGTAATCTTACTCGGCTCAAACTTGGATTAATCGAGGCCCACTAAACTTCGAATACCAGATGGCTTAGACCGAAAAAAAGAAAAGAAAAGAAAACAGATTATAACATAACCAAATTCATTTTAATTTTGCCTTCTCACTAGCATCCCCAAAAAACACGTAAACTACTTTAGCCACTAGTATATAGTCGAGCTCAGAATGTAGGTCCTATTTTTTTATGCAAACAAATAGACGCTTGGAAACAAGAGATGCACTTTCCATTGGAGTGCTTAGTCATATAAAATACATCCTCTAATGCTATTTTAAGCAGCAGCAACATAGCTGAATAATGAACATTAACGAGGAAACGACGGAAACACATTGACTAATAAAGGGAAGAACAATCCTCTTACCTGCATTAACGCAGATGGATCTAACAGTTAAAAACAACAGCAAAAATCAAGTAGCAGGATTATAGCGAAGATGTTGCTCATAAAAACTGATCAGCTGCCGCCATCCCAAATGAAAAGGTAACACCAAAAAAGGAAAAAAATAAAGTAAATTTAATGCCATTTGGTGGAAATTGAAGACTGAAAAATAAGTAAACAATAACAACAGTGAGAGAAAGTACCAGAAGAGGATTGTTAGCTTTCAGATATTTGCTATCCACCACAACTTCTCTTCCATCAGATCTATTGATTATCAAAATAATAGCTAGGTCAAAATAATACATTTGAGGGAAAAATTATCAAAATATATTTATTTACCAACATGCAATTATCTAAAGAATTTACTTTAATTAGATTGGATATGATCAACCTCCAAGCGAAGTATACTATTGGAAAGACAAAATAAACTCCAAGCATAATCATGTCACATTCTGACCAAGCTATAAAAATATTTATGTCATGAGTCATGACAAAACACCTACTGGTAAATAAATTGAACAACACGGTTTGTTAAAACTGAAAAGGGAACTGAAAACTGTTTCAGGTTATATATAGCCTAGAAGCGGTTCATGAAACTAGTAGTCTTCTGAAAGATCCTTCACATATATTCACACTGAAGGTTTTTCATGTGGAGAGGTTTTAATCAATACAAAGTTCGCAGGGGAAATTAAATGCATGATATGCATTTACTAGAGCAGATTGTAGGACTCCTGTGTTCCACTGGTTGGAGGCTCGAAATGAAAATGTAGTTAGCAAAGGGAAAGTGTTTGCTAGGATTGGGTATGGTGGTAACACCATTTGGAGTGGTCGAAACTACTACTGAAAATTATGTAGCACATGCTAATGGATGAAATTTGCATCTTCTAATGTTAATAATAAATTGACAAATATTATGTATTCAACTTATCAATAAATATTATAAGAAACAATGAAGAGAATATATGATTCTAACTTGAGAAATAGACTAGAATTTTTAGATTTCATTATATCATAATGAATCCTAAAGAAACTAAAACACTTGGGACTAAAATTTACATCCACCCCATGATATAGTAGGCCGCTTTTTCTATAACTACAACTCTTTTTAGTCACTTCATAACCCTTTTAGACAAGTCAAAACATATCTGGAGAGATGGATGAGACATTTTTTTTTACATCACTTGACAAAAGGGGGGGGGAGTCAAAAGAAAATCCCTTCAAAACAAAAATTTTAAAGATAAAATAGAAAATTCTCCAATATTTTTTGCTGCAACTAATATATAGAAGCATCCAAATTCAAAAAAAAAAAAGGAAAAAAAAAGAAAAAAGAAATAGAAGAACATAGAAATGAAACATATCATGAGATGTCTCTAAACTAATATTAAAATTAAATGGTTATAAATACAAATAGCATATTAGAACAATAATAATAATAATAATACTTATAAGAATGCAAGCCTCAAGAAACAAATAACAACATAAAAGGATTGAAGGTTCACTGAATGTTTAAAAATTTGAACTGAGGCGTACGTCTCAAGGCGCGCCTCAATTATTTTTAAGAAAATTATGCAGAGGCTTAAGCCTCAGTGAACTGTGACAGATGTGTAAGCCTCTTTTTGCCACATTTCTTTATTTTTAAATAATTTTTCAGACAAGTGCAATTCCATTTTATGTCTTTTATGGTACACTTAAAGGATGTTTGCATTAGCTACCATAAAATTAGATTTTATAAACATGATTATTTTATACAGTTGTTGAGATTGATGCAAAATTGGATCTTTTGCCCTTTGGCTTTAATTAAGCACGTTATTAATCACTAATTTAAGTTTTTTGATATTTTAGAATAAGTCAATAGTTTGAATGTGTTTATCACTTTCTTTTATTGTTAGCTAAAGTTTAGAAGATATTATTTGGCTGTGTTTAAATTTGTAAGATGAGATAAAAAGAACCAATTGGAAGAAATGTAGCCTTTTAGTTTTTTTAGATGTTCCCTTCTTCTCTTTACTATTTTTGTGCTACATAAAATTAAATTACAACAATAGTTATATTATAATGCATTGCTTAACATGAAGATAATTGTTGATAATTGATTAATCAAAATTTCAAAAATAAAATAAAAAACAATTTAAATGCATTTTTGGAACACTTTGGAAGCGAGTGGGGCCAATAACTATTTTTTCAATATTAAAAAAAAGATACAAATATATAAATAAAAGTAATTTTTCAATTCAGCAGTACGACCAGTTTTTTTTGTCATATTTTAAATATAAAGTACATAATTTATTTACGATTTGATTTTGACAACTTTTGCAATTATAGAACAACAATAAATTAAGGCCGCAAACCAAATTTGATGCTAATATATTTAATGAAACTAAAATTTGAATTTTTACGAATAAACCCTAATGAATGTACATGGCATTAGATTTAAAATAAGGATGACTAATGATAAATAATTGTCACTACACCTAATGGTATTGTACTAAAAACCTGTTTGTTTTTCTTCTCCTTCACGTTTTTTAATATTCGGCAAAAAGTGTTGCATAAAAGCTGCTAGATTCTATACATTTATTTTGTGTTGGCAAATATTTTATCACTGTTCTTTGCTATATTTCGATTCATAGTTTAGATTGATCATTAATTGAGTGTTTTTCTTATTTCTTATTTGATAATTTATGACAAATTATTACCATATGATGCTTAATCATCTGTGATTTATAATTAGATTTGTGTGTTTATGATTGCACGAATCAATTGTATTTTTTTTCTATACTGGGTAATTGTAGAAAAAAAAAAAAAAAAAACAATTGAGGCTTACACCCAACTCCGCCTAGAGGTTTACGTCTCACTTCTCTCAAACGCCTCAATAACTTTTAAACATTGGTTTCATCTAAGCAATAAGAGTCACAAACTTGCCTACCAACACTCAAATTCATTTGCCCATTTCTATCACATAATATTCGCAGAACCTCTGGCCAATCAACTAACAAGATGTCTTTCCAAGCTTACATGATGAGACGATCAATCCCGAATAAGGGTCGATAGGGCAATTGCCAACAACCCCTCTTTTTTTTTTTCTTTTTTTTTTTCGGGCCCCACTTATATAAACTTTAATCTTAGTATGTATATTATATATAAAATATTTGACAAATATATGAAATGGTTACATCAAATATTAAATGGATAACGAATATGGCAAGCACATAAGCACAATGAGATCCTAAATACAATATTAATAGAAAGTTAGAAACAAAGATGGAAACTTTATTTATTTATAACAAAAATCAAAAAGTTAAGTTGTACTTTAAGTAGTTGACAAAAATAAAAGATGCATCTTTAAGTTAGGAAATTACGAACCAAAAAGAAAAACTAATTCTTTCAAAACTCGAGACTTACTTTTTTCCCCTTTGTTTTCTTCAATTGAGTACTCTCTCCCTTTTAAATTCAATTCTCGATTATTTTTGTCTAGTTTTAGCATAATAATATCTTAGAATAATACATTAGAGGTGAAGAATCGAAAATGGTAATTGCAAGGGTTTAACTTATAAACTACAATTTTAATGAAACTTAAGAATTGCAGGTACCAATCAATTAAGCTTAAAGATTCTTTTTTTAACTTGCCAAGGTTTCACTTGTTTTTAGTTTCAAAAACAAAAAAGTTATATTATTTTTAGTGGATAAAAGATTTTCCTTGTTTTAATTTTATGTAACTTTTAGTGTTTAGTATATGTTGTTCATGGCCTTTGGTAGTGCAAGGTTTTGAAGTTTATCGTGTTGATAATGTTCAAACTTCAAATTAAGTTAAAAGTAAATGAATACAGATCCTAGATTGTATGAATATGAGGTTTTGTACTTATTTTTCATTTAAAACAAGCAACTTGCAAGCGTTGCAAACGACAATGATAGTTCACTAGTGCATAAAAATTAAGAGGCCCATATTATGATTTTGCCCTAGGCCCCCAAATGCTTGACCCTTGGTGCATAAAGATTAAGAGGGTTCATATTATGATTTTGCCCTAGGCCCCCAAATACTTAAGAAGGGGCCTACATGATGCTACCCAAGAGTCCCCAAGTATTTTTCCAAAATAATATTTTTTTTTCTAACGAAGCATTTCACAATAGATGTAATACGTAACTTATGCCCCTTTTTGGATCTATTTTTGGTAATAATATTTATAGGTAGACCTATTCGCTGGGCGAGCTCGGGAGGCCCTATCCACGTCTGTCCAAACCCATTTCTTTATGGAGCCAACCCAAACTGGACCAGGCTTGGACAAGCCTAGACGAGCCTCAATAGTCTTGTTAACTTCGTTAAGAAAATAGATAAATTTAATAAGTGTCAAAAGGCGAACACAAAGTAGAAGATGGCTTAAGAGGTAACTCTCAACCTTGGAGACCAAGGTTCAAACCTCATTTGCAACAGCTTCTACATGGTCCAGGCTTGAATAGGACTTTAATAAATGAAACCAAAGACTCGCTCAGTAAATATACAGGCTTTGGCAAGCTAAGGTTGGGCTATATAGATTTTTCAAGCACAAACCCCCTTATTGTGGGGCGGGCCAAACGGGAACTCAAGCCCATAAACAGGTCCAACTACAAGTATTTGACTTGTTTGATGACTCTAGAGATCACAAATTGTTTTGTACCAAGAGCAACAAAACAAACACCTTACATCAGTACTGATAAGAGATTCAATTATATCGATAAGATTAAAAAGCTCACTAGTCTTTTAGTACAAGCAATATAAAGGAACCAAAGTGTCTTTGAAGATAAAGATTTTGATTGAACCTATTTATGCATTAAGTAATATAGTTTAAGCTTGCTAATCAGATGGGTGATGAACAAAACACACGGAATAAGAAAAAAGTAAATGTTAGCAAGAAAATGACTGGCATACCTCATAGCCATGAATGTTATTGACACGTCTTGCATATTGTTTGAAACGGATGCTGAATACCCTATGGCCTTAATAATCTTGGTAATAGAACATGGAGAAATTGAATCATCTAAATTATTCTTATCGACTAAATCATCTCCTAAAGAATCGACATCTTCCATGCCTAGGGCTCCAACTTTATCACCGGACTCAATTACACATCTTGCAATTGAATTCTAGGTGTCACCCAACTCATTTGATGTTGATTCTTGTTTAAATCTTCTCACTGATCCTAACTTCCTCTTTTTGGCTCCAATACAACGACTTGTTTGCGCCAAATTCAAACACTCAGCCTTTAAAAGCTCTTCTTTGGGACCTTCGCAATCTAAAACCATGGCGTTAGAGACATGAGTTAGAATTCTCCCAGCATTTACTTTCTTGGCCAATGCTCCTTCCACATTGCTACTTGTAATACCTACTTCTTTATTATGATCATTTTCTAACAAAACATCGAAAGACACATTTTCGGGTAGGCGCTCCCCCATAACACCATTACTAGGACAATTGGTTACTTCGTTCAGATGATCATCACCCTTCCACTCGTTAGATTCCAAAAGCGAGGATTTACAAAGGCTTGAGTTGTCAAGAGAGGGAGAGGGAAAATGTTGATAACCGCTCCCAACTCTAACATAAGGTAAAGATGAGGTTGAGGTTGAACATTGCTTCTTCTTCTTAGGTTGAGTATGAGAGTAAGAGACCCCTTGCTTCCGCTTCCGCTTTCGATAACATTTATGATTGCCTGATCTTAGTCTTCAAAAACAAATAAGATAACAGACTTCAAAAATTAAAAGGAGGCATAGTAAGTGGCATTTCAAATTAACTACGTCGATCAATAATGCAAGAAAGAAAAGGAAACCTGTCTTCAAATGATTCAATGACATCAGAACAAGATTGAAGATTCTCAAGTGGTTCCCAAGTATTGGCGTTCTCGGGCCAACCACGCCTGATTGTGTGCAAAGACTGACATCACGTCACAATCGATCGGAATCAAAAACAAATACCAACATTAGCATTGCAAAATGCTTACCTACCATTTGATAAGATATTGAATTTTCCCCTGACAAATAGAAAAAATAAAATCAATACACAAACAGAAACAGAAAGAAGATATATAATAGTAAGGAAAACTTAAGAATCACCTTGCGGATACGCTTCCTCCTTACATCCTCAATCTCGTAGAAGCCTTCGTCGAGCTTCGGTCGTTCTTTTTCTTCTTCTTCTTCTTCTTCTTCTTCGTCTTCTTCGTCTTCTTCTTCTCCGACATTTTCATCGTCGTCGTCGACTTCCCCAGTCAACCTCTCGGCCCTTAAAACCTCCATTCCGGTACCACACACGGTAACATTGTTTTCTTCTTCATCATCCCCGTGTAGCTGTTGTGGCGATGCTCCTTCGATTTTCTTCCGCCCGCCACCTCGCACGTCCTTCATGGTTACCGTGCTTAGTAGAGAGAGATGAGATTTGGGGGCTTTCGGCCAAGAATTTGAAACCTAATTGGCTCTGGCGCTGAGGTGGTGCCGCAGAGAGATCATGGGACATGAGAGAGGCCACGCCGCTGCTTGCTGAGATCGAACGGCGATGCGAGTAGATTTTTTCTAAGGTGACTCTGATCGGACACCTGGACACCCCGGCACGCACTTATCCACGGAATTTTTTACAAAGTACAAGTGTTTTTACTTTAAAAGAGGGAAATGTGGGGATATTTTATTTTATTTTGTCAAACTAGGCGATAACGCCTACTCAAAACGCGCTATCACAATGGACCAGTTTTATTTGCTGACGTGGACACATGGATAGCGCTTTTGAAAAGCGATATCTATGTGTCCTGGCCACGTGGGCACATGGACAACGTATAGGTGACGTGGACTTGGCCAGAACGATTAGCGCTTTCTCAAAAGGCGCTAATTATTCTAGCCAAGTCCACGTGGATCCACATGGACTCCTCCAATTGGGGTACAGATAGGGATGTGTCTAATTCAACCGCGACCCAACATTCCCATAAGCAAATTTGGGGGACAAGTCTAACTTCGATTTGGAGATAGGGATGTGTTTTGACAATAAAAACGACTTATAACATATCGTTAAAGTGTGGCATGTTAATATACATTGTCAATACCATGTGATGGAATCGACTACAACAACGTGGGCGATTAAGTGCAGATTTCCACAACACGGTGTATGTGGCGTCTTCGCGCTTGTTTGCGGAAGAAAATACTATTATGGGAGATACACACAGTTAGACGTACCGCACACGTGTATTAATCCCGACGTAGAACGCGGTCATGTACAACTTGACGCCAACATGATTGCGCGAGAGATCCAAAGCGTCGTCAAGAGCGATCAAGGTATCACGATCAAAGCATTAGTAGAAATAATTAAGGGAAAATGCGGACACAAAGTCAGCTACAAGCGAATGTGGGATGCCAAAAGGAAAGCAATTGCATGGGCTTTTGGAGATTGGGATGAGTCATACACTCAATTATCAAGATGGTTGGCGGCTGTGAGGAGTAAGAGTTCGGGGACAAGGATCGAGTGGTCACATAGACAATGGCATGCTGATGAAATAAGAACTGCGTCTCCTCAATTTCGTCGTGTGTTTTTTGCATTTGAAGCTTCAATACATGCTTTCAAGTTTTGCAAGCATTTGCTTCAGATTGACGCGACATTCCTATATGGCAAATACAGTGGGAAGCTAATGATTGCGATCTCTATCGATGGAAATGGACACATATTACCAGTTGTATTTGTCGTTGCAGAAACCGAATCAAATGATTCGTGGGGGTGGTTTTTGCGGATGTTGCGCAAACACGTGACAAATAGAGAAGGCATTTGCGTTATTTCTTATCGTCACCCTGGCATTTTGGAGGCGGTTAACACCCCAATCAACTGTTTTTGTCCCCCTAAAGGGTACCACCGTTATTGCTTTTGCTTAGTAAGCACCCACTTCAAAAATGCTTGAAAATACTCCTTGGTCGCGTTGTTCAACATGGAAAATTTAATGCGTGCATGGAGCGTTTCACATACTTATCTTCACGAACGATGCAATATGTCAATGTCATCCCCAAAGAACTTTGACTGTCGCACGACGGAGGCATGCGGTACGGATGGATGAATTCTAATGGTGTTGGTATGTACGAAATACAATTTATGTTTTGCACTCAAATACAATAAATATTCGACGAACCAATATTACTTACTCGAGTTCCATCGGCAATTGCAGAGTGTTTTAATGGGGTATTGAAGGGGACTTGATTCTTGCCAATTACGACGTTGACTCAGATGATATACTACAGATTGGTGATGTACCACGATCAACGCAACCAGGAAATCAATGAAGCAATCTCAAACGGACAAGCGTACACGGAATATGTCATGGAGGCACTCACGAAAAATGAGAAATCCGCAAGGAGGCATCACATCATGTTGATCAATCGAGACATTGGTGAGTTTGAAGTGCAGACTGGAAAACATGGAGATCGCATGCATAAAGGCAACAACACACAAGTCGTCATCTTAAAGGACCGGATGTATAGTTGTAATAAATGGCAGTCGTTTGATTTCCCTTGCTCATACGTGTTAACGACATGTGCGTTTATTCGAGTGAGCTACGCGCAGTTCATCGAGCCACTATAAGATAAATGTGTACGCACAATGCTACTCTACAAATTCAAGGCCATCCCAGATGAGAAGTATTGGCCGACTTTTGGGACGAAGATCATACCCGATCCCAGCGCCAGACGTGGCCGATGGAGGCCTAAGGGATCGCGAAGATATACCGAGATGGATCTTCCTAATGTCCAAAGACCTATGCGATGTGGGATATGTCATCAAGAAGGACATAGAAGAACAACATGTCCAAATAAAGACCGTCAACGAGTCCCAACTAGGAAGAACCGGTGTGGTATTTGTCGTTCAGAGGGACATAACAAAAAAAAAATTGTCCAAGCAGACCTCAACCATCTAATGAAAATCTATAGTCGATTTTATATAATGTGTGAAGTAATTTAAGTTCGTACATATGTTGCTTTTAAGCATTTACGCGTATGTTTTTGTGTGAACATTTATTAAATACTTATCGTTTGGTTTCGTACAACACTCATTTTCTTTTTCTAACATTCATTTGTAGTTGTACTGTAATGGATCCAGGTTCTTCAGATCCATCACTAATGCAACTCCAATCTACTCACAGATCAACACGAACCTGGAGGGGCGAGGTAAATTGTTTTACATGAATACGTCAAATTTACAGCAATAATGTATTAAAAACATACATTAATACATTATCAATTACAAGGTGTACGAAACAATGCGCGTACGTCGAAGACGTGGGGTCGTTGATCGAACGATGCAGTATCATTCTAGGATGATCCCATATCTTCGTTCCAGTGGGTTCTATGGGATATCCCGGGTAACATTTTTCAGCCTTGATTGGGCTTTGACATCGTGTTTGTAGAGAGATGACGCCCTAAGACGCATACATTTCACATGCATTATGAGGAGTGCACAATTACACTCCAAGACGTGCAGGTACAGCTTGGATTACCTATCGAAGGTATGCCTGTGACGGGAACAACAGACGCCGACTCTGCTGATGTCTGCGAGAGGCTACTTGGACGAACTCCTGGTGGAGATGACGTCGTTGGTTGTAAACTTAAAGTCGATTGGCTTGAGCGTAACATACCACCAATAGATGATGATAGCGATGAGGAGTCGGTCCTACGTTACGTTCGATCGTACATACTACAACTCATGGTTGGTTGTCGTTTCGCCGACAAGTCCAATCGATTCATACATTTGATGTTCCTACCATTGCTGGAGGATTTCCAAGTAGCTGGACAATATAGTTGGGGGAGTGCATGTTTGGCTTATTTGTACAGGGAGTTGTGTCGCGGATCTCGCGTAGGGGCACATGAGGTTGCTGACACGTCAATTCTTGTACAACTGTGGGCATGAGACATATTTCCATTAATAACACCGCGGCACCTGCGTGTTTCTAGAGCTCAGCAGCGAACGGTGGATGGACAAAATATGCTTATGGACGTTCCACTCGGGCACAGGTATTAAAGTCGATTTTGTCATTAAAGTGCTAAAAAATCTTGTCCAATTTTATTTATCTTAACTTATTGTATTCTACACAGATGGCTCGATGCATTTTCGATTTCACAAAGTGTGACGCACGTCGTATCGGCTTACCGTGATGCACTCGACTCGCAAAGGCATGAGGATGATGTTGTATGACAACCATATATTGAACTCATGGGGTCTCTTCCCGATTGTACTAACGGTCACGGTAGTTGGCTTTCGACGTGTCCCCTTATTTGTTTTCATATAGTCGAGTGGCATCGACCAAAAAGGGTTATGAGATAATTCGGCATGGTACAAGTTGTGCCACCAAATTATGCTTACGACGCTCAACTACACCGCCTCGAATTACGTGGACATCATCATGAGAATTGGGTGACTTTCCACGCAAGCTACATACACATGTGGGAAAATCGTGGGGACACCATTGCTACAGCGGCACTTAATGAAGGGCACGATCATCAAGACTACATGACGTGGTATCGCTCGGTCACTAGGAGATTCATAGGACACGACGGGGCGTTACGTGACTACTCGATAATCTTTTAACTCTTA
This sequence comes from Stephania yunnanensis, assembly GCA_039657365.1. Taxonomy (NCBI): domain Eukaryota; kingdom Viridiplantae; phylum Streptophyta; class Magnoliopsida; order Ranunculales; family Menispermaceae; genus Stephania; species Stephania yunnanensis. Next base: position 10,473,825 of record CM077582.1, read on the forward strand.
CTTTTCCTCGAACATCTAATATCTTATATTTTGCGTGCTTTGATCTCTTATTTTTTGTATATCAGCGTAACTTGGTGCATCGACTGAGGGAATGTTTATTGAGGATGGGTACGAGCAAGGTCTTGCTGCGCTTGATGAAGGGATTAAAATTTTAGACGAAGATGAAAGGAAAATGTCTACTCTTTCGCATGACGGAATTGACGTCGAACAAAACATAAATGAGGATAATGAACAGGAAGATGAACTGGACGATCAGGGCGAACCAAACATAGAGGTGAGAAGAAGACGAACACGACTAGACACTGTGCGGAACGAACTAGACGTCCTCGTCCACCACGTCTATCTACTCAAACTGAGATTGCTGCAGAGAGTAGCAGACGTTCTCCACCAGCACGTTTATATCGTTCAAGAGCGAGTAGAACAGAGACTATTGGCGAGAGTAGCCAACGATCATCCCCACAAACTCATTCTTCTCATGGGTACATTCCTGCATCGTCCACACCCTAATCAGAACCTCAAATGTTTGTACCCAGGCTGCCGAGCGTGAATCTTCCTCCTTACCATTTTGATCCTTACGCACCAGGGTCGTCGTCTTCATATGTGGACCATGATGAAAAACTTAATTATACCTCAATCGCAATATACTTTTCGAAGGTTGATCAATCTCTAAGGCGCCGCTAACGACGAACGCCTCTATCGAAATCCACACACGAACGGCGGCCGAGATTCGAAGTGCTAGCTTCGAGAGAATACCAAACCTTTTGAATCTCTCCAAAACGATCCAGAGCACACCAAAAACCCTAAGTCGTTTCTTAAACGAAAAAAAGAATTTTGGCCATTTGATCTTTCGTCTGTGTATTCTAACTTAAAGCGTCTATTTATACAACCCTTGTATATAGACGGTTAAGTAAATTACAAATATACCCCTACTTAAAGAAGTATAAGTGTAATACACCACAAGGACGTTTCCGTCATGAATTTTATCATATAAAATTCATTTTTCTGAACCATCTTAAAATCTCGCAAAACCATTCTTAGTGTGCGACCCAATAGGCTCATACAACGTTGGCAGTGTACCGAAACACATTTTGGTATACAAGTCATAAGCGGCCTCTAGCAAGACATTATGACTACCCAAGTTGTACGAATATCAAATCGAAACAACCTAATCAATAGTGTATATAAGATCCTTTTGTCACACAATATCCTTTTGATCAAACATAAGGCATGAAATTGTCATCCAACATGTTCAATCGTACTAGTCTCGATATCTAGGTAGACTGAAAACATCCAAGTGACATTGATCAATATCAATTCACTTAAACTAGGCCTTTTAACAGTCTAACACATCGAGGATCCACTAGATATCTCTTTATATGAGAGGGACAAATTCTATCTCGATTACACAACTTCATCACATTGCTCACACAAGAACCAATCACAACCTTTATAATCGTCCCGGTTAAAGACAACGTTTGATTGTGTCAAATCACTTGTGTTCCTAATGTTGAAGTCTCTCGGTAATCTCAAGTCGAGGACCGGAATATATACTTATCATGAGAAACAACTATGACTTAATCCATGTGATGCTCTCCATGGTCGGTCCATTACTTTGTTCCCTAACAAGTACTCGTGATCTTGATTCGTATCCCTATACGTATAATCATCATATGATCATCAATCAAGACTCACGCTAGTCTTAATTCATTATAGTTCCCAAGTATAATGATCGACTATGGACATTTAGGATATTTGTCAGAATACCCATGGATCTTATTATAATGTAAACATGCAAATTAATTATAATAAACAGCAAATGAAATCCTCTATTTTATTAACTAAAAGTATTCATAAAGACATTTATGGATTGACCTAGGGCACATGCCCCAACATCTCCCGCTTGCACTAGGGCCAATCATATATGCATCTAATGCCTAATAATCTAACATGACTATCATGTTTTGCTTGTGGAAGAGCTTTTGTCAATGGATCCACAACGTTGTCTTCAGTAGGTACTCTGCAAATCTTTACGTCTCCCATCTCAATAATTTCTCTGATGAGATGAAAACGCTTGAGTATATGTTTGGATCTATGGTGTGATCTAGGTTCCTTGGCCTGTGCTATTGCCCCGTTATTATCACAATACAAACAAACAGGGTTAGCAATACTTGGAACCACACCTAGTTCAGAAATGAACTTTTTGATCCAAATCGCCTCCTTTGCCGCATCGACGCCGCAATATACTTAGCCTCTGTTGTAGAATCTGTCACGTCTCTTGCTTCGAACTTTTCCACTTCATCGCACCCCATTCAAAGTAAACACATATCCAGACTGCGATACCCAACGGGATCCGAATCTAATTCCATTAAAAACGTTTAAACCATGAAAAACTTAATCATACCTCAATCGCAATATACTTTTCGAAGGTTGATCAATCTCTAAGGCGTTGCCAACACATTTAACGCCTCTATCAAGAGATCCACACACGAACGGCGCCGAGATTCGAAGTGCTAGCTTCGAGAGAATACCAAACCTTTTGAATCTCTCCAAAACGATCCGAGCATACCAAAAACCCTAAGTCGTTTCTTAAACGAAAAAAAGAGTTTTGGCCTTTTGATCTTTCGTCTTGTGTATTCTAACTTAAAGCGTCTATTTATACAACCTCTTGTATATAGACGGTTAAGTAAATTACAAATATACCCCTACTTAAAGAAGTATAAGTGTAATACACCACAAGGACGTTTCCGTCATGAATTTTATCATATAAAATTCATTTTTCCGAACCATCTTAAAATCTCGCAAAACCATTCTTAGTGTGTGACCCAATAGGCTCATACAACGTTGGCCAGTGTACCAAAACACATTTTGGTATACAAGTCATAAGCGACCTCTAGCAAGACATTATGACTACCCAAGTTGTACGAATATCAAATCGAAACAACCTAATCAATAGTGTATATAACATCCTTTTGTCACACAATATCCTTTTGATCAAACATAAGGCATGGAATTGTCATCCAACATGTTCAATCGTACTAGTCTCGATCTCTAGGTAGATGAAAACATCCAAGTGACATTGATCAATATCAATTCACTTAAACTAAGCCTTTTTAATCCATGGAATGCCTCAACAAGTTCAAATGTATCTATACGTATAATCATCATATGATCATCAATCAGATACATGCCTAGTCCATATACTCATACTAGGGACCTTATAATTACAATATGCCATATAGTGGAGATCCTCTTATTCATGAATTTTGATTTGACCATGACCATGGAATGCCTCAACAAGTTCAAATGTATCTTCCTCAATACATGCCTAGTCATACTCCTACCCTTATAATTACAATAGCCATATATATTTTGGGATTGTTTCGCAACTTCATCTTCCTTTTCAATCCTATACATGAAGCAGTATTTTGGGATGGTTCCACTTTTATTTTGGGAGCATCGCAGAAGTGAGCGTGAGTCGAGTGAAGCTGTGACGACCTCAAATTCCGAGACAAACCGAGCACCGCCATGTTGCCGGAAACGTCACCAAGCCATGCCACGTCGCCTGCACGCCTGTCTATGACGGCCCACAAACTTACCACCTAATACTCAACTTAGTAAATTTTGATGCTTAAATGATTATTTTAGAAAAATATAACAAGTTATAAAGTTTTATGACTTAATTTAATTATTTTGATTCTCTTCATGTTATTTTTAATAGCGGAAGTCTTAATAACTTGCATATATCTAATTTAAACAAGTTATGCATTAATTAACAACCAATGGAGTGGAAACCCAGCAAAAAGGGATACCATATATATCAGTTAAGGCGACAAAAATGTATAATATGAGTCGATATACATGTATCTGGTGAAAGGTATCCCAAAATGATCCAAAAATATGTATACGTAAACATAATAACCTACGAGTAAGCTAGTGGAGGCGTTCCAAATCAGAGGTAGTCGCCAATCACCGCCTTTCCCCGACTCGTCGTAGGATCTGCAACTCGCCACCAACAAGCAATGATAAGTTCCAGGTGAGTAGATCCCCGAGAAATTCAGTTAGTATTCACAAGAAATTCAAGAAAACGGCTATAATTCATGCATATAAAATAAATGAATAGAAATGTAAAGCATGAATATAGTCGTGAGATAATCAAGAATACAGAACGCGAGTGTGGTGTATAGCTATCGAGCCCTGGGACTAAATACTAAACTGAAAGGCCCTGGAGGTGAGGAAATCCACACCCCCTCTTCACGGTCGAAATGAGGAACTTTGTTGGTCGGAAGGTAGACTTCCGCCCAACGCCTCAAAAGAGAGGAAATCCGCGACGGAGGTGAACCTCGCGTCAACTCGCTCTCAAGATCATCGACTCACTGAGAGAAATCTCACGCATAGTCTAGGGTATGACCAACACCATAGCAACAATCGGATCGTCATCAACGAGAGAGCCGGAAAGGGGTCGCACCGTCCTTTCGACCATACACAGACATATGCGGGAATATAATAAACATGCAAACTGAACTGGCGAAAAGTAATGTGAAATAAATAATTTATAGGAAAAATAAGTAAATTATGAACTGACTTTCTCGTGGGTTTACTTACCTCAAGTAATCGCAATCGCCTTCAAAACGCCCCACTCGCCTCTAGATACGAACCCGACACCCGACTCCTAAGTCCCTGGTGTCCATTTGTACCATTTAATACTAATTTACTAAGTCATTTAATCATGGCCAAATTACTTACATAAAACTCACCATGGCCTTCAAAATCATTGAATCCCTCGCGTCGTCGAGCTTTGTCGAAGTCGTGCCCTCGTCGAGGATCGACCGGTTCGACGACGCGCCACCACGTAGTTGCTCCGCGCCGTTCACCGTGTTGTTGTCGCTGTCGAGCCGGCGTCGCCGTCGCTGCCGGCGTCCAACATCCGCGCCGGAGCCTCCGCTACGGCCGCGCCGCGCTGCGGCCAGCCATCTCGCCACTACGGTTTCCATTCGCTGCGTTGTCGTCGCTCTGCGCCGCCACCTCTGTCGTGCCGCACGCCAAAGCATCTATCGTGCCACCGCCGGAATCGCGCGCTATCGGAGCCTCGTCGCTGCCGCATTGTGGAAACGCTGGCCGTCCGTCGCGCCGCCGCTGGCTGCTGGCCGCCACCGGTCGCCACCATCCGCGACCATCACGTCGCTCGCCGCTGCCGCTCCACCTGTGCAGTCCGCACCGCTGCCGGGCGTTATACGCGCTGCTTGCTCCACCGCGCCCATCGCTGTCCGCCGTTGGGGAGCTCGCCGTTTGCTCGCTCGCGCGATGCCGCGCCACTCGCTCACGTCGCCAGCCTCTTCTCCCCCGGCGACCCTCTCTCTCTCTCGCCTCACTCACTCTCTCTCTCTGCTATTTCTTTCTCCTCTCTTTTCTCTCTCTCTTTTCTCTCTCCTCTCCTCACTCTCTTATCTATTTTCAAAGAAAAGAAAAGAATTTTTTTATTTCAATTTGGGAGAAAATGACTAAATAGCATGATGAGGGATGGGCTTGATGTGATGTGTGACATGATGGGGTAAGTGATGTGACCACTCAGTCCCATACAACCCCGTACACCCGTGTTACACGCACATCGCGACGTCGTACACTCTCGTCACTACACTTGCACAACGCGACCAAACAAAATTTCAATTCACGCGGCACGAACTGTTAAATAATAATAAAATAATTAGACACTCGCCACACAAAAATAACATATTTCACCCATTAGGCTTGTCGTAGACTATTCCGCGACGTCCACGTGGGTCTGAGCTTAGGATCTAAATCCGTAATTTATCAATTAATTGGGATTAATTAAAACGGGCCATTACAGAAACACCAGAGGAAATGCATCAATCTACTCGACGTGATTCAATGCAAGACCAACTACCTCAACAACCTTAACCGGATGTACAAACACATCGTCCAACTAGACAAAGAGTACGTCCGGTTTGCATCATCGAGCAACAACGTTAACGTAACCGTCGGAATAGACCCGCATGATGAGTTCTCTTGATGTCATGGTGATTTGTAGATAGCTTATATTTTGGGTTCACGAAGTACGTGTATACAACCTTCTCATTGAATAATCAGATTTCTCATGATTTCAATATTATTATAATGTCGTATCTGTGATTACTCTTCAATATTCCATAACAGAAACTCATCACTGTGAAAGAGATATATATATATATATATATATATATATATATATCTCCAAACATTAGAAGATTTGAACTTATAAGAGTAATTTTGCAGTAGAAAAGGATGGTGAGGTGCATTAAATTAGAGAAAAGCGGATGGTGAGGTGCACTAATCGCAGTAAAGGTATAAGAGTTATTTTGCAGTAGAATTGAAGTTTTTTTTAAGATTGACTTTTTCGTTAGAGCGCCTTAAGTAAAAGGTGGGGTGCGTCTAGCTTCGTTCATGTGCTTTCGTATAGGTAGGATTTGTGTATTTTTATGTTGTTTTTGTTAAGCTCACATTCAAGGAGGAGTCCTACACGTATATCAGTAACTGGCGTAAATCGTGCTTTGATATGCGTGTGATGTATTTCACGATACGTATCATGCACATCTCGAAAAGTCTAGGGTACGGTATCCAAGTTCTTGAAGTGATTGACTTGAAGTTCGGTGCATAATCAATAAATTTAATTAATCTTATTGATATTATAATCATTTACTTGAAGATAACTCTTAAGCCGAATCATATGAAAGAATATAAATAGAGGGACTTCAATGTGAGTATGGCTAGGGCAGAGCTTTACCAAGTAATTTGTTTAGTTTGTTAAGTGAGTTTAGGTTATATGTTTAATTTAACTTAAGTGGTTAGCTTAGTTAGTTAGGTGTAGGAGGTTTGTTCACATTAGTTTAGTTTGGTTAGGTTAATTAGCTTAGTTAGTTAAGTTAGTTTAGTTTAGGTGTTGAGGTTAGTTTAATTTCATGAATTTGAGTTAGGGTTGTTCATTAGTGTAGTTTAGTAGAGTTTAGTTTAGTTAATTTACTTTACATAGTTAGGTTAGGTTAAGTTAGTTGAGTTTACTTCACATAGTTACGTTAGGTTAGGTTGTTAACAAGTAACTCTCGAGCTACTTGGTTGTTCGTTTAGTTTCCAAAGAACTTTAGGTAATTATTTTTTGGTTGTTTGTTTAGTTAGTTAAGTTAGTTATTTTAGTTTAGTTAGTTTGTATTGTTTAAGTGGTTAAGTTAGTTAAGGTTAGTTAGTTTAGTTTGGTTAGTTCCATTTAGTTAGTATGTTTAGTTTGCAATTAAGTTAGTTTATTTTTTTGTTGTTTGTGTCAGATTCGTCACGGCCTTCATTGAACTTCGACACAAAAACCACCACAATGTCATGCACAAAGTTAAGGACTCGGTCAATGCAGCTACTTTTGATTCTTTTCAACTAGAGTCGAACCCAAGACTTTTCCAAAACTTCTAATCTATGTTTATTTGGTTCATGCTGATAACTGAGCTTTATATATATATATATATGCAACTTCGCGTTGTCAATTATATCCTTTATGGAAATGCAAGATAATTCGAGGAATTTGTCATAAAAATATTAAATTGGACCATACCAAAAATCTAGTCAGGTTCTCGTTGTTCTTGTTCGCTCTTTAGTAATAAGATCCGCTAAGCCGTCTTTGGCTACTTAATGAGCTACTGTACATGACCATTATGGGGAAATCCTTTACGAATGAGATACATTAGTTACATTTATATATGAAAAATCTAGAACTGAGGATATAACGCAAAGCCTTCAAAAAGTATAACAAGTGTTAAAAGTGCGTTCGAGTGATTCAATATCAATGAATTTAGAAAAGAGAGTTGAAGGTTGGAACGAATGTATATATATATATACTTATACAATGTGTACAAGTTATACATACACCACAAGTCATACAACACATCACAAGCAACATAGACAATACATGGAAGAGTTGGTGTACATTAGAGAGGATTACAAGTTACATGACAATACATGGATAAGTGATTATACATTGGAGTTGAATACAAGTTATGTAGAGTGTACAAGTCACATTCAATGTAGAAGTCATGCTTGATGTTACAATTCAATGTGAGAGTCATGCTTGACAATGTGAGCATTCATAAGCTTGGTTAAAGGGTCATCCAATTTACAACACTCCCCCTTGGATGACACTTGCTGAGAGAATATGCCTCGTTAAAACCTGTACTAGAAAAACCCTGTGGGAAAAAATCTAGTATAGGAAAAAGAGTACAATGTTCTCGTCAATCTTGATTTTTAGTATAATATTATTGATTGCCTCATTAAAAACCTTTACTAGAAAAACCATGTAGGAAAAAATCTAGTATAAGAAAAAGAGTACATTGCTCTCATAATTTTTTTTTTATACGGAGCATAATAATGATACACATTGCTCTCATATTAATCAACTTTGATAAAGAGTTTTAATATTGTTAGAATTGCCTCATTAAAAACCTTGCAAGGAAAACCCAGTGGGATAAAACCTTAGCAAAGGGAAAAAGAGTGCAATACACTAACCAACCTTGATAAAGAGTTTTAATATTGTTAGAATTGCCTCATTAAAAACCTTGCAAGGAAAACCCAGTGGGAAAAAACCTTAGCAAAGGGAAAAAGAGTGCAATACACTAACCAATAACTCATTATGATTCTCCCCCTCATGTTCACATGGGTGAGACATCTTGTGCATTTTGTTGCACATGGACATCATTTTCTATATGAACCATTTAATGCTGAAGCATATAATTGTCACTCTTTTGTATATAATACTTGCATCAAGTAATTGATTCATAATTTGTTGCTCTTTTGAATGATCCTTTGAACTTCGAGTTCATATTAATTTATACATGGATCATAATACAACAAATTTAATGCAATTTGATGTGTTTCAAGCAATTTCACGTCATTCCTTTTGAATTGGCTTATATCTCCCCCTAATGGTGGGAAAATTGCTTCATCAAAGTGACAATTAGCAAAACTTGCTATAAATAAATTCCCTATCAGGGATTCAAGGCATCTTATAATATGATTAATGGAGAGTTAAATCACTATAAGTCTCCTACTGATTTGCCTTGAGATAATCTTCAGCTGATAAAAAAAACTCAGTTCGATAAAAGATGTCCGTGCGAATTTATGATATTTTTGCATTATTGATGATTATGGATAATCAAGTAGATCTTTCCACATTAAGAATGTCATTTGATTTATGACGACATTCGTTTTAATGTGTCTTATATATTCCAGAAGTTAAAGCGGAGAATATTATACTCAGATTAAATCATATAGATAAAATTTCTATTATTCTGAGTAAACTTCTTCTGAATAAGACATTAGCAATAAAATTGTTGTACCCGATATTGCCTGAACATTAGCCTCCGCTAAGTTCGAATTCGAGAAATATTCACTTTTATATTATAATGTACATGCATGTAGCACGATACACAAGACATAAACTCATCGCCTATATTTAGGTCACGATTTAAACACATCTTGATGTGCTTGTTTTATCGAGCCATTTTCAATGATAAAATTCATAATATTTTGCCTTTGATTTTGAAGGCATGGTAAAGGTCACAAAAATATTCGGGCATATATATGACAATATTTAGGCAAAATAGCCTTTCATATATGACTAAAAAAATGTCACAATTATGAGCGCTCATTGTCAATAATTATTTGCCCTTTGTAGTGGTGCACCACTTTTATTCCAATTTTTGGTGGAATTGTCAATACGACCTTTACCTGATATTTTCACATTTTCCACGTCCATAAATTTATTATTGCGATCATGATCATTATATGCAACATATGCTTCTTAATTTGAAGCTGAACTAATTGGACGGGAGCGATATTATATTTATAATATCTCATTATTTTACTCAGCTATCACGAGACAAGAAATCAATCCTTAATATTTATTGGATTGACGTGCGCACTCGATATTTGTTGCAGCAATAAATCAAGGCGGGCCACGTGACCTTATTTTTATTGTCTCACCAGTCATATTTCCACATAGCCTCAACATAGAGGTAATTAAAATTGTGGAATTATAATTAATATTTGACTGATTAAATTTTGTAGCATGAAACTCAGCCGCTCATTTTGAGCTTTTGGAGCATTACCTTTTTGGTATGTATATCTATAACTCCATAAGGTGAAAATATATATAAAGTGAAATATTCACTTTTCAAATCTCTAAAGAGAAATTGGCGAATGATTGTGTATAACACACAGTTTTGCATATATGCTTTATTCACAAATTGTAGTATCTAATTGCCATGACAAGTAATTCTTGTCGGTAATATAATAAGGCAACGAATTCAACTACCGGTTGAATAATATTTTGAAAATAAATTTAATATAAAATAGTTTTCCCCTTTTTATGTAAAAACATAACATATGATTAAATATATGTTCACAACTTGATTCATTAATAAACAAAATGTACTATTCGTATGAGTTGGTGGGACAACCTCCAGGTTGGGTGGCGAGACATAGTCTTCTTAATACCATGCCTCCTTGAACGGGATAACCCGTCTCCCTTTCAATGTTTAGCTTTACTAGGGGACAAGGCTTACCCACTATCAACTCAAACTTATAGCATTATTTGTATTATAAAATCAAGAATAGAACAATAACTAATCGTTTGTAGTTTTAAGAGAAAAACTATATGTCACACATTGACTTTTGATTTCTGATGTAGAAGATCGTACAAGACGCAATTACAGAGCATACTTTCGCAATCGGTGACGTTATAATGCATGGTATATGAATAAAATATGCATATAGAAGTGATGCATGTAATAAAAGGAAGCAACCATGATTATATAGAAATAAATTGAACTTATTTAAATAATAATATACATATATCATATATCATGACAAAACATTTTGTCATGTATTTGAAAATCATGTTAAGGATTTTCATGTTGCCAATTAACTAAGTCATGCTTGAGATGGATATGTTTAAACTCATTTTCACTTGTTGAAAAATGGATTTGATTGCCCCAGATGGGCCATTTTATATAGAACTAAAATATATGGTTAGTTGTTTTCTTTTACATTTTAGCAGTAAATATTTGGAAGTACTGCAACTACTTGTGTGCAAATTTACTTTCCGTAGCTTGGAAGTGTCAACTTCAGATTTTTTATATTTTGTCACTAATTTATGAGAACAAATTACAAAAGTACTTTACCTTTTAGTTTAAACCCAAAAAAAATATGTGTGTTTTTTTTTTTTTCTTTTTCTCTAAAACTAGGCTATCTCGTCTTTCCAACATGCGCTATTAGCAGGACTATGTGGTTAGGTGCACGATCTTAAGTTCGATTCCCCACGGCTGCCGATTATTGGGCCTAATGGTCTATTTCGGCAATCTCAGGGTAAATAAAACTATTTAAATCTAGATACACATAGTTAATTAACAAAAAAAAAATGTTCGTTTCTTTTTTATACAAAAATATACTCCTCCTATGCATATTCAAAATCGGTTGTTATTGTCGAGATCGCTTTACTACGTCGACGATGACGACGACCAACGGCGAGGGACGGAGCGGCCGAGGACGACGCGGTCCGGCAGCTCGCGGTGACGGCCATAGCGGCGCAGCAGCGCAGCAAAGAAGAACGCGCGCAGGGAGGTCGCGGACTAGCGGCGGTGGCGGACGGGAGTCCAGTTGGTGAGGTGGGGGTGAGGTGGCGATGACGTGGCGGCGAATTGTATTGATAACGCATTTTCAAAAGGCGTTGTCTATATTTGACCCGCCACCTCACCGCCAACTCACAAACATCAAAATTAACCATTAACGCCTTTTCAAAAGGCGTTATTAGATGTTGGTGAGGTGGCGGCTAGGTGGCGGTGAGGTGGCGGCCAAAATGTGTAGATAGCGTTTTTCAAAATGCGCTATCTATACAATTCGCCGCCACGTCAACGCCACCTCACCGCCACCTCACCAACTTCAAAACCAATAACGCATTTTCAAAAGGCGTTATTGCTTATTTTTATTATTTCAAAGTACACCACCATATTTTGTGAAATAAATTATAAAACCTCCTTACTTTTGAAAAAACACCCTTATCCACGTCCCTTCGATTTGCCTAGGGTTGCGTGTCCGTACGCATGGCGGTGAAACGCAAGGGACTCGCGTACGGTATTACTGTTTCCAGTCTCTCAGTCCCCTCTTCTACGTACTCCCACGATGTCCACTTCTTCATAGATAAAAATAGACAAATAAATAAATAAATAAATAGTGCAAATTGTATTCTTTATTTCCTGCTTTACCCTCCAGAATCTCCAAGCATCATTCTCTCAATTAACCATACACACTATTTCTATTTTTTAATAAAAATATGATTAACGTATTATATATTTATTTTAAATCGCCTAATACTTTCTTGTTTATTTCAAACTGTTATATAAATGGATAGAAAAATTGCAGATTTCACAATTATTCTTTATTTAATGAAAGATGCTTAAATCACACCTCAAAGTCACACTGGGATAACGTAGTTTGCTAGTCTCTCGTGAAAATGAGTGCATGCATATAGTTCTCGATGCATAACACGCATAGTGTGTATCCCAAGGCACTCATGGACGATTCCCAAAGGATACGAATCTGCATAGTACGTCACCCGATGTGACTTTAAGGTGTCATTGTATAAACTTTTCCCAACATAAAAATATGTGCGACTTTGAAATGTGCGTACATAACTATTGATGAATAGCATACAAGGTGTATATCTTATGTAGGGGTGGCAATTCGTGTTAGCAGGTCGTGTTCGTGTCATGTCAAAACGGGTCATGACCCATATAAGGCAAACTCGAACTCAACTCATTGTTAATTGTGTTAATCGTGTTCGTGTCGAAATGCGTCGTGTTAAACATGTCGGATATTTGTGTCACCAATTTATTAAATATTTTATTTAAACTTTTATAACTTGTTCACAACTATTAAAAATATATTTACATGAATAGATTTAAATGAACATAACATAATTAAATAGTCAATAAAATCTAATGAAATTGTAGTCTTTAAGTTTTACTTTTCTTTTTCATTCAAGTCTTATATAAGTTTAAACAATAGAAAGGAAATGACTCATAACAAGTAACATATAATTTTTTTTTCAAAAAACCTATAAAAATCCTCCAAAAAATCTAAATTTTATTTTTGGAAAAAACTTTATAGCTTTTTTAATACTAAATAATTACAAATAAAATGTAAAGCATAAACAATATATCAAAGTAAAATAAATATTTCCTTTAAAAATAAAATAAAGTATGATAAAAGATGTATATGCAAATAAAAAATAAATCATGTTATTAACATGTTATTAAATAGGTGGTTTTGTATTAATCTATTTATTGTAACATATTTATTATTTATACATTATTCTTTAATTGTGTCAAACATGTCATTATCGAGTTAACCAGGTTAACCTGTTCACGACCTGCATTTTAGCCGTTTCTAATCTTTTTGACCCGTTTATGACCCAAATTCGTTTATGCCAAACGCTTACTCATTTATAACATGTTGTGTTCGTGTCGTGACCAAAATTGTCGCTTTTAATATCGAGGTGCACATAGATTACTTTCAAAAATATGGGCCCACGCACCACATCACTCAGTGCCACTTTGTAGCATTTTTCTTATAATGTATATTCATGCATACAAGAAAACTATGAAGATTTGCTAGAAAAGAGAGTATACGAAAATTAATTTGGAGTTTGGTGCTTGGGCTTTAGAGTGTGGAAGGGTAAAGTTGGAAATAATAAACGCAGTTTACACCGTTTATTTTATCTTTAAAAAGGTGGACGCATGTAGTGCGCGCAAGAGAGCGGGTTATAAAGACTAGAAACATCTATATATATATATAAAAGCGGAGAGAGAAAAGATATCTCACCATTCTATTTTTCTATTTTTTTCAATTTTCTTATTTTTTGTTATTTATTTATTTATTATTTCAAGAGATATAATTATATATGTGAGTGGTTATCTTATCATTAATAGATGTACGTGAACTTGAAATTGGGCAAGAAATTGAGTTATTTTTCGTTATTTATTTATTTATCATTTCAAGAGATAATAATTATACATTATGTGTACATTTATTAATAATTAATAGTGGTTGTCTTATCATTAATAGATTGAGTACGTTGTTTTGAAATAATAAAACGCAAGTTACATTCCCCCTATAAATTTCAACTCTCATCCATTCTTCTTGCAATCGACTTGGCTTTTTTTTTTTCCTTCGCCATTCAAAAAATCACAAAAAAACCAATTTTATCTTTGAACAAGTCGTTAAAGTGGACACATGATATAACAACCATTCACAACGCTTATAAGCTAAACCACTTTTGATCACCCACTTTTATGTATGTTTGCTCTATATTGGATCTAATCGTTTGGTATGTTTTCCATAAGTTCAAGACTGAAGTAAATCATCATATGTATAACAAAAATCAATAATCACGTGACCTTTATGCTACTTTTGTTATGTTGTCTGTTGGTTTAGATTCTTCAATTGGAGTGAACAGGCGATATGGAGGAATTTATATTTAACGGTTATAGCGGATTAATATACACTACTGCATGAGATTACTATTGCTTAAAAAGGTTGTTCAGCCCATAGAATGCTACAAAAGCTAAAGAAGACAATATAGCGTTTTGCTCTTTCTTATTATTATTGTTCTTTTATGAACCTTTCCTCGATGAGAATAACTATGAATATAGTGTATTATTATTATTATTATTATTATTATTATTATTATTATTATTATTATTATTATTATTATTATTATTATTATTATTATTATTATTATTACACATGCGCGAAGCGCAGGGAAACGACTAATTACCATCCAACTTAGGGGTAGGGAATGAAATCCCCATTTCCCCATCATTTATGAAGGCGGGGATTTTAAATTTTTCATCAAAAAATTTTAACCCCCATTCCCCACCCCCATTATTTTCATATAATATCTAGACAAAAGATCAAATATATTATACATACAAAATTAAAATCATTAAAAGCTTCTAAAAAACTTGATGTAATTTTTGTCAAAAGAAGTCATCTGAAAAAAAAAGAAAAGATTTTAGATGCAATTTTATACAAAATACATTAAAGAATATACTACATATATATATATATATATATATATATATATGAATTTCATGTTAATGATGCTATATTAGTTTTTCTTGATACATCATATGTCAGATCTACATAACATATTGCAATAGGTTTATACTTCATACATTAGTTAACTATGATTTATACAAGGTAAAAGGAATAGGCAACAAAATTATTTATTATCAAAATTATTTTATAAAACATGTTTAAATAAAAAAGCATAACAATTAGTTTGGCTTGTGATCAACATAAGTTGGAAGAATTTGTATGGATAGAGGGAAATCCTCTCGGGAAATATATCGAGGATCCCTATGACAACCTGATCATCTAATCAGCGCATCACCCGACCCAATTCTATCATTATGCCTTAATCTCAGCCACGTAAGACTTAACAATGTATTAGTCAGTCTTTTTGTCTTATTCTCCTCGTAACTTGTGTTCAAGATAAGTAATTCTCATTTCTCGTTTTTCATAATTTTCAGAGTTAATTAAAGCTTTTTAAACATTTCTTAATAATTAAGTGGAAGTCTTATAATACGGCGAAAGCAATTTTAGCATCCCTTATCTCGATTAGAGCGATACTCGACCTGAAATCTTAATTAAGCCATGGTAATCCAGCCAGACTTAACTAGAGTTAGAAGTCTCTCCGTCTGTACCCGATAAACTCAACATGCATATCGATATTGAATAAACAATTTAAAATATACGCAGCGAAAAACTAAAACTTTTTCGATAATTAAATAATAAATAAGCGAATCCATACTTACATCGGTTTAGATTTCAATTAAGAAATTCCCTAACTTTCTAGACCACTCATGTTTTTCCAGTGATCCAACACCTATCACAAACTATTTGTGATCAATGTAGGTATGATACCCTACGTTTAGAATCCTTATATCAGTCTTTAAGACATCAAAAAATTCTAACCAATTTACAGCAGAGTTTTTGTTTTCTGAGGTGGGAGTGTGCTCCTTCAATTGTTGGAGTACACTCCATCAGCTGAGTTCATCTTAACTAATGAAGGAAGCGCACCCTCTACTAGGTGGAAAGCGCTCTACCTTGTATTGTCTCAACAGTAAACAAGACATCAACCACTATTCCATCCACAAATCATCAAAACAACAGTTAACACTTTCCAAATACACCAGGGAGAACCTCTAGCGAGGTATAAATCTATTTATAATCAAACTGAGATCATGAGTTTTTAGGGGTTGGTAGGATATTATCGCAGATTCATGAAGGTTTCTCGAAAATCACTTCACCGATTACTAAATTAACTCAGAAGAACGTTGTGTCTGATTGGTATTAGGAGTGCAAGTAGGCGTTTGCTCAGCTGAAAAGGTTGTTGACCACCATGCTAGTGTTGGTGTCTTCAAATGTTGTACATGGGTTCTTAGTGTATATAGATGTTTCTCATTCAAGTCTAAGCTGTATATTGATGCAGGACAAAGGTACAGTGGCTTATGTGTCCAGACAACTGAAGATACATGAGAAAAACTATCTCACTCATGATTTAGAGTTAACAGTAGTGGTGTTTACATTAAAGATATGGAAACATCATCTATATGGAGAGATTTTCAAAATCTTCATTGATCACAAGAGTCTGAAATACTTCTTTACACAAAAAGTTGAGCATGAGATAGCACAAATGGTTATTGTTCTTGAAGGACTATGAATTTTCTCTAGAGTATCACTCAAGAAAAGCTAACATAATTGTAGATGCGTTGAGAAGGATATCGATTGGGAATGTTGAGATTTTAGGTGTCATATGACACGTGAGTATGAATTACTTGAGGCAACAACGATAACAAGTTAGTCAGACACTCCTACTAACACTCGGGTGATGATTTGTGCATAGATAAGATTACATACAGTGTCTATACAAAAAGAGGGTTAGAGGGTTAGAGTGTCAACATTTTGTACCAATTACTGATTGTTCAGATTGGATAAAGATGATGAATCAGTGTCTGAGATTTAGAGGCAGATTGTGAATATCTTCATTGGCAGAGCTGAGAGATGGATTCTTTAAGATTTGCATTATTACTGATTCACCATTCATCCAGGTAGGATCAAGATGTACTATGATATGAGGAGACATTTTGGGTGGCATGGGATGAAAGCGGACGTGTTCTGAGTTCATCAAGAACTAAGTGTTTACCAACAAGTGAATGCCGAGCTCGTAAACCTTAAGGATTGTTACAACCACTTTTCATTCCATGATGGGATAGGGAATACATTTCCATAAAATTTGTTAGAGGATTGCCGAAAAGTGCCAAACGACATGATTCTATTTGGGTTATTCTAGACAGATTGACGAAAACTACCAATTTTTTACTAACCATGACTCACTACATATTTGACTAGTTGAACATATTATTTGAGAGAGATATTATTAGGCTTCATGGGCTACCATTGACTATCATGTTAGAAAGAGATGTTATGTATACTTTTAGGATGTAGTGGAGTATGCAAAAGTAGTATGGTATGCGCCTACAGTCAACACAACTTTTCATCCTCAAAATGATGGAAAAATTAAGAAGTTGAATAAGGTTCACAAGAATATGCTCTAGGCTTGTGTATTAAGATTTGGCGGATGCAGGGAGGAGTACCTATCTTTATGTGAGTTTGCATACAACAACAATTATCAAACTAACATTGAGATGATGCCATTTTAGGCTTAATATTGCAAATCATGTCATTCGCCATTGTGTTGGGGTGAGCCAGAGGATCAGGAGTTATTAGCGCCTGAGATTGTTATTGATCATACAGAGAAAGTACGAAAAATTTGTCAAAGGCTTAAAAAGGGCCATAAGAGGTTGAAGAATTATGCAGACATGTATCGTAGCGATCTCATATACCGACGGATCCTTTGTGTATTTGAAGGTTTCTCATCGGAATGGACTTCACATATTTGAGCTGAAAAACAAGTTAGCACCGAGGTTCATTAGGTCTTTCAAGTTCAAGTCAGGCCAATAAGGTAGCATTTAAGATTGAGTTACCTCTCCAGATGTTAGGGATTCACCTGGTCTTTCATATCTCTATGTTTCGACTGGCTAAGTTGAAGGTCAACATATGATTAATAGTTGACTTGAGCCAGATTGATATGTTGAGGATATTTCTTATGAGGAGCAGCCAGTACAGATCCTACACCGAAAAGTACAACATTTGAGAGGCAGTATATCCCAAACATGTTAGTCAGGTGGCAGTTTTATGGCGACTTGAAACTCATTTGGGAGTCGGAAGACTATAAGTGAGATAGATTTTTGTACCTTTTTTAGTCAGGTAAAATTTTAACTTGAATTTTAATTTTGAGAATGAAATTTTCATTAGTCGAGAAGATTTGTCATGACCCAAATTAATAATCCTAGTTTATCTTATAATCAGGTCATCGACCTATTACGTAGGATCCGCATCGAGATATATGCACCGACCGAGGGGTATGGCCGAAGTATATTATAGTTTTGATATGGTGTGTTCTTAATGTAATTGTCATGGCCCAAAATTTCTAATCGTGTTTTAAACCGTAATCAAGATCACCGACCCATGACGTGAGACGCACATCGTGATACGCACATTGACTGAAGCACGTGGCCGAGGTATATTTTTATATTTCTATGATGATTTCCTAGTGTATCGTATATGTGTAAACTATTAAGTCACCTCTACTTGTTATTTATA
Source organism: Stephania yunnanensis (assembly GCA_039657365.1). Lineage (NCBI taxonomy): Eukaryota > Viridiplantae > Streptophyta > Magnoliopsida > Ranunculales > Menispermaceae > Stephania > Stephania yunnanensis. Next base: position 10,492,641 of record CM077582.1, read on the forward strand.
GTTATTGATACGTGAGCAGGGACATGTCCCGAGATGCGTGCAGTTGTGGGATTAGGTAGAGAGTGGTATGGTAAGCTAACATTAAGTTAATGTGTCTTAATTAGTTGAATTTGATGGCTATAGTTGATTTTTATTAAATGTAGTCTAAGTTAGCTAAATAAGACCTTAGCCATTTGATGTTCCTCGAGATACGTTTAGACACTTCAAGAGACTAATTGAAGTTACAAATGATGTTACTAAGGATGAGTTAGTGGAGAGTTAGTGGAATGTGAATCAAAATAAAAGTCATTAGATTGGTCTCGAGATGCATATGTACATTAAGATTAATGACTAAAAATCAATTTTATCAAACATATATGTTAATGGATGAGAAAAACATGCAAATACTTTGAACTTAAGCAAGAAATGAGAGAAAGCTCTGGAGTTCTGATCAAGATAGGTTTGGTTGAGAAGAATTTTAATGAATCAAAAGATGATGATCAAGTTAATGAGCTTACAACATTAGGTAAGCTAATCTACACAGTTTTAGTAAAATTAACGGTGTTAGTTCAGTTTTTGTTTTTGTGTAATTTCAAAGGGTAAATGAAATTATTTTCAAAATTGGTTTACATATTTGGATTCTTGTGAAAAACCATAAAATTTGCTTTAAAGAAGTTTGGAATTCGAAGTTAAATTGACTATGTCATTATCAATTAAAGTGTTAGTTTATTCTTGAGTTTAATAAAAAAAATGCATGCCTTAATTTTATAAGCATAGGTTTAAATTAGGGGGTTGTAATCAAAATGAATTTGAAAATCTTTTTCACCGATTTTATGAGCTAAATGAAGCACCAAGTAAGTCTTTAAACCTTCATTTTTGAAATTAAAGGTTGTTGGAAAAAAAAATTAATATTTTTTTTAGTCATGAAACTAAGTTTGTCAAATTTTGGTTTGAAGATGTGTTTGGTTTCAAAAATTAGTTGTATTTTTGAATTCCTCGTTTTGAGCTAATAATCCAGCTATTAAAAAGTTCCCAATTTGGATTTATAACCAAAAAGTTATAATTTTTGAAATTTTATGTGTTTTCACTAAGTTTTCTCAAAAACACACTTAACCTATCTAGCCTAGCCTAAAAACCCAAACTAAAGAGCTAAACACACTCTAATACATATTAAATTACCAGGAGCCTAAGGAATAGTTTTGAGAGTCTGATTACTCATTTTGGGGCGTCGAGAGGCCGATTAAGCTAGGGAATACATCGCATGACTTGTAAGTAATCTTATCGAGGCTCTTGTTTATATTTCATTCTAATTATGCTTTGTTTTACAATCTATTTGACTATGAAATGCCTTGAAATCTGATATCATGAACTTGTTTCATATTCTACTCACTATATGGATGTTTTTATCATAATATCATTTGTTTATGGATTCATTTGACTTTATTCTGCATTGTATGTCTTTCTTACGATTTTGATGAAAGTATGATCGAGAATATAATGCTATTAGGATAAGAGTAATGAAATTGGAGTGTATATAGACTTATATTTTATGGTTGTTGGCTTTGAAGCATATTGTCTTGTCTTGAAATCCTTAGTGCAAGTCTTTTTTGATATTGTAAAGTAGTAATTGAATCTAGGATCCATTGCACGATATGGGATGCGCTGCACATGGGGTCACTAGACTACCGGGGTTGTCGGCACTCAACATTATAATCGCGCATCACAATGGTCAACGAGACCCGAGGTAGTCGGCAAGTATATATAAACGAATGATTATAGAGGCGTAGAGCTCAGCTCTAACCTTTGATAGAGGTATAGATGTAATGGCATGTTGCCTTAAATAGATTATTAGCGTTAATTCGAGTTTTAATTAACTCGAGTTAGACACGTGGTTAAGCTTGGCCGTCTCGATTAGCGTATGCGTGGATTTGCGTGTTGTTTGGTATTTGTTTGAGGTGTATTAGTATTTATAGAATTAATTAGGTTTATTGGCCTATAATTGACTAATTGAGTAATTAATAGGAAGCCAAATACATCGGGTGTGGGTCAAGGATGATGGACACGAGTTAAGGGGTAGCGTGGGCGCCTGAGTGTACTCGTCGGCGCGCACGACAAAATTATAAACGCATGAATATATATATATATATATATATGTGTTGTGTGTGTGTGTGTGTGTGTGTGTGTGTGTGTGTGTGTGTGTGTGTGTGTGTGTGTGTGTAATTGTATGTATAAATATGCATTGGAAATGAGTAAATAATTAATAATTGGTAGGTGTCTAGTGATAAGCGAGGTCGAGGGTGACACACGTAGGACATACGATAGTGTGCACACTCGAGAGTGGTTGTTGGCACGCGCGACGAATTTTTGGGGATGAAAGTAAATAGGTGAATATATATATATAAGTTATATATAAAATGGATCATAAAGTTTAAATTAAGTAAAACTATACGTTAGATTCGCTCGAGATACCTGTAGCTTAATAATCAAGAAAGTGTATGGTTTGTATGTTGACTAGTTTATGAGATTTTCTACATCTCGAGATGTGTGTGACCACATCACAAAAACAGTCAAATGGTGCATACATAAGTATTATATAAAAAATAAAAGCTATAGATTTAACTCGAGATACGCAATATGTATCTTGAGGAAAATAAAATATAATTGATCCGAAGTAGGTCAAGAGTAGGTTTTTGGGTTGATCGATAGCCACAAGGTCAGCCTTAAGATACGTGTTACGTATCTTGAGAAAAATCAAAATCGAAAATAAAATATTAGATCTACCTCGAGATTCGTATTGCACAAATCTCAAAGAAATACATTATTTATCTTCTTCAATAATCAGCTTCTCTTTGTAAAAATCAAAATTGAAAAATGGAGAAGAGCAAGAGAGAAACCGGATAGAGAGAGGGAGAAAAGGGAATGAGAGAGAGATGATGAAGACGATGGCGAAGGTGATATGATTAGTGTTGTTGTTGTAGGTTGTTGTTTGTTGTTGTTGTTGTTGGATTCATTGAGGATAAAAGGGAGGCTTGGACAAACAACTACAAACTACATAGCGGTTCATCCGAGGAAGAAGATCCAACCCCAAAAAATGGAAAAAAAAAAATTGGAAAATGGGAAAAGATTCTAGAAGAAATTGAAGAAAAATCCCAAAAATTAATATTTCGATAAAATAAATAAAGATTTATGAATTTCTATGAAAAATGAAGAATTCAAGATTTTGATAATGAATTTGAAATTTTTGGGTTCATAGTTTTACTAATGCCCAATTGTTTTGAACATAACTCCCTCATTTCTTATTGGACTAGCTCATTTTAGTGTGATGTTCTAAGAAATGTTTTTAGGCTTCAGTAAGTAAAAAAAAATCAAGAGTTTTGAAACAATGGTTTAAGAGAAATAAAATTTACTAAAAAGTTTGTTGGTCAGAATCTAAAACTTTTTGAGTCAGTGTGGTAAGATTTTCAAATCTCCTTCGATTCTTATATAAATTGCGCAAAGCTTATAGTTCCGGAAAGCTAAGACATATCTCTAGAAACTTCTCTTTGGGCTAAAAAACCATAATTTTAACGTTTTGACAATTGAAATCAATGCACAAGTTGTTGCACCAAAACTGTCTCTATTTTAATAAAGTAGATTTGGACATAAACAAATTATTAATGGTGCTGATTTTAAAACTTGAAATTTACAACCACTTAAACTAACTCAGAGAGCTTGTAAAAGTCTTAAAGAACCGTAATTAACCTCGGGAACTTAGAAAAGAGTTTTGAGAGTTCAAGTAGCATGTTTGGGTATCAGGAAGTCGAATTAGCGTAGGAACTTTACATGAATTGTAAGTAAATTGATTGAGATATTTTCTACATTTCATTTCCAGTTAATTTTCTTGTTTATAGTCCTTTAGACTATTATACTTGTTGTACTTTTGGTGTCATGACTTTTGTGTCTTGTCTCATTATATGAGTGTTGCTTATCATGGCATTATTGGTGTTGAATGGTATTCATCGGCTCATATCCTTGTGCGATGTCATTCTTTGTCGTTGTGCATATTAATCATGGAAGAATAACATGTTATTAGGTAGATGAATTATAGTATTGTGAATCCATTTCTTTTGTGTTTTACTTAAGCAAATCAAGCCTTAGAATCCTTAGCCATTTTTTTTATTTTTATTAATGAAAGTAGTTCTTGTATCTACGACATTTATATGATAGAGATGAGTGGTTACTGGATTTTGAAAATGTTGGCACTCACCACTAATTTGTGTCGCACATAGGGTATTGGACCTGGGGTAGTCAACAAGAATATATTTGTAATAGGCATTTATGAAAGTGCTCACGCACGAGATAGTAGAACAAGTTTGATGTAATGTAATTCATGACCGACCGGGCCCAGATCATTACTGTTTAGCCTAGTGTCAGTTTCATGTTGTCTAACTAAAGCATTTTATAACATGATTCTTTTTCGAAATTACCTTGCTATTATTATGCTTTCAGATACTTGTTGTATGTTTGGGAATGTGAATAAATGTCTCTCTGTTTTACTTTCTACATTGTTGTACTCACCGTCCTTTTTATGATGGTGGGTGCAGATCCATCAAGTAGAGGTCGGCAAGGACAAGATTGTCGACTACCTCTGAGTCATTGGAGTGTTGCTATTTCATATTTTGTAGGTTTTGGTCTTTTGTTGTATGACTTATTTAAGGTTTTTATATACTTTTAGGTTTGTATATTTTGCATTGAGCGATATGTCCCGACTAGACACATGTTTATTACTTTGTTATCGTCGATATATCTTATATATACACATATGGTCGTTATTTCCTGGTTTCCACATACTTACGTTTTACATCAATTGCATCTCCTAATTTATTAAGATTTTTGTTGAATAATTTATAAACTATAAGAGTTTTAATTAACTATGAAATGTTAACAAATATGAGAATTATGTAATGCTTATTTTAAGTGTAAGTAATGAAGAGAATAGGTTGAAAAAACTTATTAATGTATTGTTAAGTCCTACATAGTTGCGATTAGGACCGAATGACAAGATTAGGTCGAGCGGTGCCCTAGATTAAGGAAGGGGTCGTCACAAACATACAGAAAATCACCAATCTAATAGCCAAATAGATCCACGAACAATCGTTAAAAAAGATATACAATAATAAGAATAGAACTAATTTTCACATGATTTGTACTTTATTGAATAGATCAAATAGATGTGGTTTAAACCACCACGAATCAAAAAATAGAATCGACGCTAAGTCAATATCTATAATCACAAGAAAGAAGTAAAAAAAAAAAGAATAATTTTAGAGTTTGGAGCCGCCACTTTGATTTTCGACTTTGGTGATTTTTTTTTCATAAAAATAGCTACCTCATTTTTTTTTTGGTTAATATTAAATTTAATCTTCATTACTATTAGTTTTATGAAAATAATCTTTATAATTAATTGTTTTTTTTTTAATAAGTAAAAATTTCATTGATCATCTTAATCAATGGCTCTCAATACATCCAATGAAACAACCCCATACGTAGAATCGATTACTTTGATAAGTTGATACGATAATTATTATATTAATTGTTGGTATTGAAAACACAATCTTCATCATTATTAGTATTGAGAACATAATCTTCATAAATAATTTTCGGGATTGAAACACATAATCTTCATTATTATTAATTTTGAAAAAATAAATATTTATTAATTTGTTCTCATTTTGAATCCGCAATTTCTTGTTTTTTCGTTTCAAATCCATGAAGAAATAGAAATTTCATTAATCATTATAATGGCTCTCTATACATTTAATGAAACAAGGTAGTGCTAGGTGGACGGACATATAATCAATTATATGTCTTTTTATATAATTGAGTAATCGAAGTTAGATAAATTTATTCAAAGAGTCCAAATAATCTTTATAATTAATTGTTGGTAATGAAAACGTAATCTGCATCATCATTAGTATTGAGAACATAATCTTCATAATTAATTGCTAGTATTGAAACAAATAATCCTCATCATTATTAGTTTTGAAAATATAAATCTTTATTTGTTCTCACTTGGAATCCGCAATTTAATATTTTATTTTTCCCTTTTAAACCCATTAAGAAATAGAGATTTCATTGATCATCATAATGGCTCTATATACATTGCAATTTAATATTTTATTTTTCCCTTTTAAACCCATTAAGAAATAGAGATTTCATTGATCATCATAATGGCTCTATATATATTCAATGAAACAAGGGTCGAAACATAAAATCAATTACTCCTTTCGGTCTTTTATACAAACCTTTCTAGCAAAAATTTCTCATTCAAAATTATAAGTCATTTCGGAATTCAAGAGTGTATTTATTACATTTTTACATATTTTATCCTTATACAATTCAAACATTTATGATTCTTCAATTCTTCCATTCATTTAATGTCAAAGGACATATATGTAAATTACATTCATAATTAAGGTTGTCTTAATTCTTTTGTCATTACCTTAAACGACTTATATAAATGACTAGAGGGAGTATTTAATAAATTGATTCGCTAATCCTTATAATTAATTGTTAGTAAGAAAAACATAATCTGCATCATTATTACTATTGAAAAATAGTCTTCGTAATTAATTGTTAGTGTTAAAACATAATCTTTGTCATTATTAGTATTGAAAACTTGAAAGGAAGTTGTTTTTTTTTGTTTGGTTCAACTTCAAACTTGGAAGTTACATATATATAATTTAAAGGGTAGTGCTAGATGGACTCAAAAAGTCCGGACTCAAACAACCAAAAAGACATAAACACCCTTAATTCAAATTCATTATTGGTGTTTGGGGTAGAGGGTAATTAGGTCTTTTATTTAGATAGATATCTTAGATTATTAATAAAAAACTCTTTGAATCCGGACTCAAAGAGTCCAAACAGATTTTTTGTAATTTAAAATATTAAAGTATGCAATTGACAAAAACACCCATTATAATATTGAGAGATGGATTTAAGGAAAGGTCGCTGAGTAATAACTCCCAACTCCCCCTAAAGGACATAACTCCCTCACCCCCTAATAGATTTATCTCCTCTTATGTAGTGTAAGTTGGGGGTCAACTTATATGGGAGTTGGGCATAAAATGTCAACCAAATAATAGTTCCAACTCCCCTTCAAATTATCTAACTCCCTCCAACTCACCTCGAACCAAAAACAAGGCCTTATTTTTGTCTTTTCAATCCATAAAAATTGAAAAATTAGAGAAACCCCCCTCTAAATCCATACTTGTATATCTCTAGTGATGAGATGGATAAGGCTTCATTTTCTAAAAGTCGAGGTTGGGGGAGGTCGTGGGTTCGACTCATGTTGAAGTCAATTTGTTGGTTTCTTATACCAAAATTATTTTGGAATAGAACAGTTAGCTAGTTAACAAATTAGCATTCGGGACTTCAAGATTGAGTCATCTGACCTAGTTTGAGTATTTAAGCAATAGTTTTGCATGTGTTGAACGAAGTATCAATGGGGAGAAGCAAGGGCTTGGACTTCAAGCATCTTAGGTGATGATTAATCATCGGTGTTTTATGTGTTTATAAATCGATTTTTTATTTTTTTTAGTCTTGGTATGTTAGATCTATCATCGTGTGTGTGTGTGTGTGTGTGTGTGTGTGTGTGTGTAAATATATATATATATAGTTGTTTCTTTGCAATTTTTGTTTTACAAAATGTTAAAGGAATTGCTCGAAATATTAAAAAGTTAATCAGGCTTCATGCACATAGTTTAGTGGGTGATACCCTTGTCCTTCATATTCAACTGATAACTGATTTGAGAATTTTCATGTTAGTATTGGTGTTTTCTCAAACAAAAAGATTTTTTTGGGTCATCAAAACTAGCTATAACACTAATTTAAAATAATTTAAAAAAATGGTGTAACTTGATGGATTATTTAGTTATTATCAGAACTATAATCTAATATGTTTCTTGACGCTTGATGTCATTTTTGTTTGTAACTTTTCCATCGATCGGATGCATGAGTGCATGAAACATGTTTCTTGATTTCCATTTTTAGTATTGGGTAACTTATTTAGGAGCACGAAACACAAGTAACATAACTTACTTTAAATAAGATCTTCCATAGAAGAAAATAAAGTGAGAACTTTCTTTGTCTTTTCAAATGATGAGGAACTCGTTCCTTTAAGCAATGTCATGAGTTTAAGTTTCGTGAATAGAGAAAATCAGGTTGGAAAAGTCACCTACCAAATGGGGCTCGAAGTGCCCAAGTGTGGACTAGTCGCTACAGTTGGTGCCGGACAACATGTAGAAAACCTAACAAAAAAAAAGGGAAACCACGTTAAAATAACAAATACTACTAAAAAGAATGAATCATGTAGTTTTTTGTGGGTTCGATACCCTTCGTTGAACTGATAATTGGTTCGAGAAATTGATTTTCTTTGAGATCTTTTTTCTCCAATCAATTAACGGATTATTTAATTTTCATTTTTTTGATAAATGATTATTTAACTTTCATCAAAACGATGGTTTTATATGTCTTTGCACATGATATCATTTTTATTTGTATTTTTTTCTTTTTTTTGGTAGTATATATGTTTGTGTTTTTCTATTGAATGGTTGACCTTTAACACATGTTAATTGATTTGTGTTGACGGATGAATAATTTAGTATATATAAGAAGTATTTAACGTTAATATTAGAACTTTAAATAAGATCTTTCCTGATCTTATGCAAGAAACAAAAAGAAGGAACATGATTAAAATAAAGACAGAGAGAGAGAGAAGTTCATGCTCATGTTTTGTAAAATTTCTAACACATCTAAATTATGTAACATGATGAGCTCATTTCTTGTGTGTTTATATTGTAGGCTCAAATGGAATCAAAATGTTGGAAATATGTCCACAGGACGTTTGGCTTGGGAGGCTTTGGAAAATATGAATATTATTGGTTGGTGCCTTTGTTCATGATGACTATAACTTACTTTTATTTTGCATTTGTTTCTATTGTAAATATTTGATTGTAATATGTATATTTATCATGAAATATTCCATTAATGTTATGCGTTTGAATATTAATATATAAACTCAAAATCCCCTTACTGATGAGTACAGTGGCATAAACATGTACACTAGTTTCCTATTTTCTAGTTGAAAACGTAATTATTTCTTTAAAAAGAAAAAAGAAAAACCAAAGAAGCAATGATTTTGTTTAGGCATCGAAATGATATATATATTCTTGTCTTTTCATGGTATGATGTAAGTTCTAAAGCTGATTTTTTTTTTTTTTTTTTTTTTTTTGTAGTTATGGATCTAATGTTCTTTATTTTTTTCAGGGGATTTTGTCCATCAAATAATGGAAGAATTCTTCTTTCATATCGTTGATGGATAGACGCAGATAGACATCATAAAAAGTGTCATAACAAGTTCCACGTAAGTAGTATCACTTATATTATTGTCATTAATGTTTTGCTTAACTATATGCTTCTAACTTTCATTGGATTTATTACGTATGCTTGTGTTTCTAATAATTTGTAATTAAAAATATGTTTTTTAGACTAATTATTTGTGTTCAATTTCTTTTTCCCTCATATCCTTCAAGATCAAGGATGAGCTATAGTAGTTACTACTATGCAACCTTGTACAAAAGGGACGGTGACATTTCAGCAACCCTAATACGGTAAAACATTATTTCATATTCAATGAGTTAGATATATTGTTTATTAATTGTGTTTCATGATTTGCTTATAGCTTGTTACAGTAAATATCACTACTTATGTGTTTTTTTTTTTGACTTTAGTGAAAGTCGAACTCACAACCTCTTCAAAACTTACTTTTTGGCAAGTGATGCGTTTATTATTCACCAAAGATACTTTGGCATGTGAATAGTTTCTTACGAAGTCTTTATCAATTTTATTTTATGGTTTAAATGGTGGCTATTATTTTGCACTTTAGGTTCGGATGGAATCCATAACATTAAAGAATTGTCTTTGAACGATTGGTTTGGGAGACTTTGGAAATATTTGTTGGTATGGATTTTTATTTTCTTTCTTTCTCTATATATTTATCTTTAAGTCTTAGGTTTGTGACATCAAAAGGTGTTAACAATATTATTGATGTTGTCAATATATTTGTCAAGTATTAGATTACCCACTTGAGATGGCATATGTTAATAAACAATAGCTTAATTAATTGAAAAATTGTCCGGCGACACCCTTCCGCCAAATGCTGACATACAGTTGCTACTCATTTCTTGGGGTTCTTTGGATCTGCATTGATATGTGTGACCACCCATTCCAAAGTGTAACATTGTGACCTCAACAACTGTTTATGAGTGCCACCTTAGCATTTAATTTGAGTGCGGCTATGTGCAACCCTATTTCTCAGGGCACCCCGATAATCAGGGCACCCAATCAATTTCTCAGGGCACCCCCGTCAATTTTTCTAATTGCCTTTTTGTTCAAAAATGAGCACCCCGCCTGATCAGGGCACCCCAGTTTTTCTCAAGGCACCTCGACTATCACGGTCCCATAAGTTCGAGAAACAACATGCAGTCTCGGTTGCGCATGTCCGAAACTATTCCTCAAGTCTCGATACCCAATGACCGTGACTAGTACCACAGTGTACTTACATATGGTTTCGGTTGCTTTAGTTCGAGACTCATGCAAGAGTGTCGGCTAGATACAACCGAGACCCTATGTAGTATCTCGATCAAGTGTGGCCAATCACTTCGCGTCCCCGTACAATTTGAAAAATGAAAAATACAAAAAAATCAAGAAAAAAACTTTATTTTGTTCTACGTTCGCCTCTCGGTCATTTTCTTCACCCATTATACATTAACAGTGATGCAAACATATTGAATCTAATAAACCCTACAATACAAATCTACATTATTGTCTTTTTCGAAATCAATCAACTGAGTTCATTCAACTCGCATATGTGCACGGTTAGGGATCGATCGCACTTGTGAAAAAATTGGAGGATTGAATGTGGGGTGCGCGAGGAAGGAAAAGTTTTTCGATCATGAGTGAATTGTTGGGTTTGAGATGGCATTTTTGACATTTCCTTCCAAAACTAATATTTACACAATTTTTCGATGGGTGCCCTAATCATTATATGAAACTCTTTAATTTCCCAAATCATAGGCAAAATGACAAAAGTTGGATTGTTGTTGTTATGCAATGAAATACCAAATTGGTCCACATATTCCATTTTCACTTTTTTATTTAATTAGGCAAAATCAATCTTTTGGCCCCAAACTTTCAACCTTTTATGATTTTGGTCTCTTGTTAAGTCGTTAATTATGTAATTATATATAGCTTATTTATATATTTTTATTATCGAGTCTCCAAAATACTGGTCTAATTGTCCTTATTTATTATTTTCAGGGTTTTGGGTGCGCGATTGAATCCGAGAGTGAAAAACTACTCAAAATAAAGCATATATATGCAGTGTGAACGGTTGCTATTGGATTAGCCTCGAGACACGGATTGAACAAATGATTAGGTGATGAGGAGCAAAGAAATGACGCAGCTAGGAACACACTTTAGTCACTTGCAACCAGAGCCGCCTATTCTGCCTCGAGATCTACCCAGTGTTGTCTCTTAAATTTTCGGTCTCTTCAGCGATTTTCATCTTTGCCAGCTCACTTCCACGTGGCGTCACTCCACTGGTCCAGCGTGTCTCCAACGTGTCATCCTCCTCGCCTCAGCAGCCATGAGACGATCCTTAAGATACGCGCGTTGATGTCTCCCACATTTTCGGTGAAGTCGTGCGAGTTTCTTCTCACCCAGCCAACCCATGTGTCACCTCCTCAATGGCCAACGCCTTCCACAGCAGTCCTTTCTTCCAATCAGGCATGCACGTCATTAGACCAGTAGAAATTTCTCCAATCAGCACATGACATGTGTCAAGACCTGCCGAAACGCATAGCAGCCACTTGATCGTCCTTAGCGCACGTGTCACAAACAAAACCCCCCAAAATCGATTTCTTTTTCTTCCAAATGGCAAATTAGAAGGTATTTTTGTATTAGGACTTAGGTATTCTTTAGACAACTCATTTTTTGGACGACTACACATTGTTATTTCCTACAAAGTTAAAAGGAAAATTTTATAGGACCGCAATTAGGCTAGCTATGCTCTATGGAAGTGAATGTTGGGTGGTAAAGCAACAACGATTACATAAAATGAACCTAGCAGAAATGAGGATGCTTAGGTGGATGTGTGGTAAAACTCGTAAAGATAGAATACGAAACATATAAATTCAAAGACAAGTAAGAGTAGCATCAATTGATATAAAGATTAGGGAAGGGCGGTTGCAATGGTTTAGTCACCTGCAAAGACGGCCTACAAATACTCCAACTAGAAAACTTGACTCAATAGAAACTGTAGAAATTCGACAAGGTAGGGGCAAACCAAAGTTGACATGGGATGCATTAATTATGAAGGATTTGAATGGTTTGCAAAGTTCACCGTCAATTGCACTTAATCGAGCATAATGGAAATGTTTGATCCATGTAGTCGACCACAGTTAATTTGGGACTGAGGCTATGTTGTTGTTGTTGTTTGTTGTTCTCCAAACACCATTGTTTTATTTCTTTCTCTTTGAATTTTAATGGATTTTCAAGCAATATGTCCGGCTAACTTCTTCGATCTAGATTGAAGGCGGAGCACACTACCTTTTTTAGCATAAACATATGTGATATCTATTTTGATTTATTTAAATTATTTTTTATTGGTATTTATTCCCTTCATTATTGATTTAATAATTGGGGTTAAATCTATATTTAAACATTGATTCCTTTGTCAGTGAGTCATAAGCATTCGACCTTATGCAATAAGATCACACTAGTGGCAATTGACCATACCAATTAATTAGCCCCTTTTGGGACCGGTTAAATACCTTAGGGATCTAGGCTCAATTGCACACACTAGTCATCCAATTCTCTAGGTGTAATGCCTTCCCAAAGCCCATTACGGTCAACGCATTAACCCCAATTCGCTTGAGTAAGGGTTATGTGTTTAACTAGAGAAGTGGTCATTGTCGTACCTTAACCATCAAGATATGGAAGTGCAAGGACTTGTGTACGTTACTAGGTCAATAACTACTCTAAATTACCTTTGATTTGCATGATTTATCTAGATTAAGGATTGTATGTTTAATTATGTCAAAATGTGAAAGTTTGTGACTAATTGTTTAGGTTGTTTTTCTTGATTGATTTACTCACTTGGCATTTTTATTCCTTATTTTTTGTTAATTCTTGAGAACAATTTTGAGAATCCCCCTCCAGATTCACTTTTTAGTTCATTAGTCTAGATTAGAAAATTAGTCTTCGTGGATCGACCCCGTGCTTGTCACTATTGCAGTTCTTGTGGTCATTGGTAATCTCTACGAGATTATATATTTTGACACAAGGCAGAGGAACCAATACATAAGAGTTCAACTGAGCGACGTGCAACCCCCTCTAATGGCTGACCATGATGGCAATCCACCATTTGAAGGGCGGGAGGAACACCTAGATGTTCCTCCCCAACAGTTTGTAGTACCCGATGTGCCACACGCACCAGTGACACAACAAAGGCCTGTAGTACCTCAGTATCAACTGTTCGATCAAAAGAGTGGTTGATCCCGCTCCACAAAGGCCATAAGCTAACATTTGGGCACAACCTCAAACCAAACATCGCATTACCATTGGGATGGCCAATGATGAGATATAGGATCTCCTAGCTCATCAACCACACCGCATCGCATTCCCAGCTCATAGGGCGAATTTTAAGCTCAGATCTAGTTTCATAAACCTTCTCCCCATCTTCCATGGACTAGATAGTGAGGATCCAGTGACCTTCACTAAAGGACTTTCATTATAAGTGTAGGACCATGATTCCCCATAAATTCGGTAAAGATGAATTCAAACTCTCTATTTTTTCTTTCTATATTAAGGACAAAACTAAAGACTGGCTCTTCTATCGTCCCTATGGTTCCATCACAAGTTGGAACGACATGATTTATGCATTCTCGAAGATTTTTTCCCTGAATTTAGATCTTCCTAACTTACAAGAGAGATATGAAGTATCAAAATGAAACGAGCAAATCCTTTAGCGACTATTAGGGGTCATTATAAGTGTTTGCTTATGCAGTGCCCCCAACATGGCCAAAGCAACCTCTCCATTACTTATTTCTTTTATATGGGACTTGCGCCCCTTGAGAAATGCATGATTGACAATGCTAGTGGAGGCAAATATAGATGCAAGAAAACTCTGGAGATGTTTGATCTATATGACTATATAGTAAGTTAATCACCTCATTACATTGATGACGAATAAGATGGACCCTCACGAAATCTTCATGATGGAGTAGGGTCAAATCCTACCAACCAGCAAACTTGAAAGACTCACTGATCAGATGGAACGATCTTATGGAAAAGCTCAGTCAAAGCTTATGGTTTCTGCTCAGCCACGGACCATCCCACTAATTCTTGTCCCACCTTGTTCGAGAATGAACAAGCAAATGTTATAAGAAGCGGATTCCAAGGACCACCGAGGAATCAATGCGGAAAAATTTTAGTAATACTTATAATCATGCCGTTAAAATCCCTATTATAGCTATAGACCTCAAAACCATAATTACCTTTAATATGTTCTAACGGGACAACCTCCTTCTCAATAGTCCCGACCCGCTCATAATTCGGGGTCTTTAGAAGAAATGATGAAGACACTCATTGCTAATCAAAACGAATTCTCTAAAGACTTAGCCCTAACTTAAAAATGAAACAAATTGTGAGTCATGATGCAAGCATTAAAAATCTCGAGATTCAACGAGAGCAAGTAGCCCTACGGGTAAGGCATACGGATGAGAAAGGCAAGTTGCCTTCTAATCATATCTGAATCCTAATGCGAATGTCATCACTTTCACACTTTGTAGCGACAAAGAGTTGGAGGAGACTCCCAAAGAACCCAAGCCTAAATAGGTCGCGCTAAAATCTAAGGAAATGGAGCAAGAGCTTGAAGTTCAACCATCTCCCATTGAAACGACAATCGTAGATAAGGAAGCACAGCCTTCTCTTAAAATCCTACCCCCGTTCCCTTAACGCTTCATTAAGAATAAAAAGGCGGGAGAAGATAAGGAGATTCTAGAAATACTAAGGAAAATGGCGATAAACATCTCACTTTTTGATTCCTTATAATATATACCCGTTATGCTAAGATGCTCAAAGACATATGTACCAACAAGGTCAACTCAAAAGCAATAAGAAAATCACCGTATGTGAAAATGTTTCATTTGTCCTACACAAGAAATCGCCACCAAGTGTGACGACTCGAGCATGCTCATTATCCCTTGCACAATTAGTGACGTTGAGATCCAGAAAGCTATGTGTGACCTTGGTGCCTCTATCAATGTCATGCCATTATCCATACATGAGACATTGGCCCTCTGAAGGATATTGGAGTTGTCATACATTAGGCAGATTGGTCCATCGTCCGTCATATGGGTGTCTTGGAAGGCATCCTAGTGAAGTTTAGTGAGCTCGTATTTTATGATGACTTATATATCATCGATATGAAGAATCAGCCATGCCCCCATTTCTCCTCAGTCTTGCTAGGTAGGCCTTTCCTTAAGACTGCCAAAACTAAGATTGATGTTCACAGTGGTTCTTTTATCATGGAGTTTGATGGTGAACTTATTAAGTGCAACATCTATGATGCGATGTGTCATCCTTGTGATACCTCTTCTATGTTGCTTGTTTTGGACGAGTGACAGTGTAAACTCACTTGTCTAAAAGATCTTTCTTGTGAAAGGTGATTAATTGAAAGTGGTGTTAGAGAATCATCTCAACACCAAATTTTTGTAAAAGCAATTCTTCCCCTCAATAATGAGATCGAGGAGTTGATCTCTGAGTTGGACTCTGCTCCACTCTATTTTCCCACCCTAGCATATCTTGACTTACCTGCTTCGAACTCTACACTTCTCCCCTATATGGAGCAAACACCCACACAAGAGCTCAAACCACTACCTAATCATCTCGAATATGTGTTTTTAGATGTGAGAATGAGACTTTACCTATGATCATTTAAACTAAATTCATATTATCAGAGGAAGAGAAGCTCATAATTGTGCTTCGAGAGTTTAAAGAAGCTTTAAGGTAAACGCTTGTTGACATCAAAGGCATTAGCCCTTCCACATGCATGCATCGGATACATATGGAAGAAAGGTCTAAACATTCATGAGAAGACCCTCCGATGATGGAAGTGGTTAAAAAGGAGATTTTGAAGCTCCTTAATGCTGAGATGACCTATCTGATCTCCGACAGTAAGTGGGTCAGTCCCGTTCAGGTGGTTTCCAAGAAAATGAGGATCATAGTGGTCACAAACTCACGAGGTGAATTAGTCCCAACTCGCATCTAAAACGGATAGCGGGTTTGTATTAATTATCGAAAGCTTAATGCTTCCACTTGGAAAAACCACTTCCCATTGCCTTTCATCGATCAAATGTTAGAGCATTTAGCAGGCAGGTCGCATTACTATTGTTTGGATGGATTCTCTGATTTTCACCAAATTCCTATGTGCACTGAGGATTAGAAGAAAACCACCTTCACCTATGCATTTAGTACATTTGCTTATCGGCGCATGCCCTTTGGGCTGGCAATGCACATGTTACCTTTCAGATGTGCATGATGTAACAACCTGTTACATTAAGCTGGTGATTAGTACTAATCCAAATAGTAATTAACTCGAGTTAGGCTCAGGGTTAATATCGACGTACCTCGATTACCATGTATGTGTGGTTGCATGACGTTATGTGTTTGTTTGGATTGTGAAATTTAAATATAAGTAGTTGTGTATAATAACAGGATATATACAAACCTATAATGGATAACATACATTATAAGCCATCAAATACCTATACACATTGTGAGCAAAGAGGGAATCGTGACATGAATGTGCATGCTCGTGGCTACACGTACGCATGTCCGATGGATTTATTGGCGAAGAAATACACGAGTTATATATATTTATATATAAGGATATATATAAATAAATATTGGAATTAAAAAGAAAAATGAAATGATATAGATCGTTTGATCTTATCGAATGACGAAAAAGTACAAGATGTGTCAAAATTTGTGTCATGTTAACATGTGTCACTTTAACACACTAACGACTCGATCAATCTCAAAATGACGTGACGCGTATCTCGAGTAAGATCTATATAAAAAAAAAGTTGATGTTTATCAACTAATCATTTGATCCAAATGAAACGAGGGTTTGGGGGGTTTGATTCCGATCGAGACAAGTTGTCTGAGGTGCAAAATCAAGTTCGGTTCAGGAGCTTAATTAATCATACAGTTGGTTAGCATCGTATAGGTATAATTTGTTTTAGTGTTTATCAACGTTGGAATTGTTGGTGATGCTAGGATTATGGTTGTTTAAGTTGTTTGTTGATCAATTATGGTTTCTCATCTCACTAGAGATTGTTATGGATCAATTTCGATGAATTTGTGATTGTTTGGGATGATTTGGAAGTGTTTTGGATTGATTTGGATTAACAGAATGGTGTTGTTGTTATAGGTTTGGTGTGCTTAGCGCACTAGGCTTTAGACATAGCGCACTAGGCTTTGGACATAGCGCACTAGGCGTACTGGGAAGATGAACTGACATGTAGGTAGAGCGTTATCCATGTCAGGTAGCGCGCTACCCACACCCAAATCAGTGCAAAACGATTTGGAGTTGGTTGGTTTGTCAAGATGCTTCAAGGACTATTTTAAGGGTCTTAATAGATTATAATACACTTATATTAACTATAATTGGTCTATGATAGGTGTTAATTAACCATGAGAGAGTTATAGACCTGCAAAGTTAGGAAATTGGACAAGGACTTAGACCGAGATTAGTACGAATTTGCTTATTTATCAATATTGCCAAGCTATTTAGTATATATAGCTCATATAGTCGTTAGAATGAAATGGGGGTTATGTACCTGTGATGGATTTCAATAAATGGAAAACGATGTGTAATGTGACCATGCTATAACTCCAGGTTTTGAGAATTGGTTTATAGGAGATGAGTTCCCTTCCCGACCTATGTATAACTCATGTTCAATTCAATAGGTTGTATGGATTACATACATCTTGAGGGTTTATGATAGAACCATTGGGCATTAATGGATGGGCTAGAGAGCATAACGACCAATATTTTGGTTTAGCAATCGTATTAGTGACGTTGGTGGGTAATTGACCCTAGTTTTATAAAATAAATGGGAATCACAATGTAATAGTCCAAATGACTTGCTTGCATCTGATTATTTATTTAATTTATATGTTTTTTATATTCTTGTTAGATATCATTGGTGCATGTTGTTATTGCATGATATCCTTGTTTACTATATGGAATGTTGATGATTGGTGTGGATCCATACTTACTGAGCAAGTTGGAGTGCTCACCCAAATTAACTATTTCAGGTTCGCAACCCAACGTTTCAACCAAAACGAAAAAGAAGATTTAGGAGTCTCGTGTCTTCTCTCTTATATAATGAGTCTTCTTATATATAAACTCTATTTGACGTATTTTGATGTATATAAACAGGGTTGGGGTGATTTATATATGGTTTCATGTTTTGATAAACTCTATATTTTTGTATATTTGTATATATTGAAAAAGTTTTAAATTTTTTGTTGCATAATACTTTGATTTATTATTTCAATATGAATATATAGGTTGAGTTTATCAAGTATAGACGGAGAGGCTACTGGCTCTAGTTAAGTCTTGCAGGATTAATGGGTTTAATTAGGGTTTCAAGCCGGGCGGTTTCCCTAATCGGGATAGGAGATGTCACACATGATGAACATCTTTTCTAACTTTGTTGAGCACTTCATAGAAGTATTCATGGATGGTTTTACCGTTTATGGCATTTCATTCGATCTTTGCCTTAGTCACCTGACTAAGGTTCTTCACAAATGTATCGAAAAGAACTTGATCCTCAATTAGGAGGAATGTCACTTCATAGTGGATCAAGGTCTTATCTTGGTCATATCGTTTCTGTTAGGGGTATAGAGGTAGACTCGGCAAAAATTGAAGTAACTCAAAAATTGCCTTACTCCATGACTCTGCAAGAAATTCGATCATTCCTTGGCCATGCCGGTTTCTTTCGGTGTTTCATTAAGGATTTCTCTAAAATTACATAACCCCTATGTCGCCTTCTTCAGAAGGATGTGTCTTTCGATCTCGGCAAGACATGTAAGAGTGCATTTGATGCACTAAAGACTCTCTCATCTCTACTTTTGTGATTCGAGCTCCCAACTAGGAGCTACCGTTTGAGACCATGCGTGATGTAGTAACCATGATGTAGGTGTTGTGCTTGGCCAACGAGTCGGGCATGTTTCACATGTTATATAATACACCTCCCAAACCCTTTTGATCCTACCCAATTGGATTACACCACTACCAAGAAGGAGTTTCTTGCTATCGTCTTCGCTTTGGAGAAATTTTAGCCTTATCTCTTAGGTACTAGGGTGGTCGTCTATTCGACCATGCAACCTTAAATTGCTTAATGGCCAAAAAGGAAGCTAATCCTCATCTCTTTCAATGGATACTCTTGTTATAAGAGTTTGATATTGAGATTAAAGACAAAAATGGTGCTGAAAATCTTATTGCTGACCATCTCACTGCATCGAGAATGGTGAAGCACCTGTTCCACTTCGAATTGATTTCCCTGATGAACATCTCTTAGTCGTCTTTGACAAACTTCCTTAGTTCGCAGATTTGGTTAATTACCTCGTTACATGATAGTATTCACCTTACCTTACACGAGCCCAAAAGGATGAAATCTAGAGTGACTTTAAACACTATATTTGGGATGGCCCATACTTGTGAAAGTTTTGCTCAGACCAAGTAATCCATCGAGTGTCTCCTAAACTGAGACATAATCTATCTTGCCATTCTATCACTCATACGTCGGCGGCGACCATTTTGGTCCATGTAGGATAGCTATGAAGGTCTTGGAAAGTGGTTTCTATTGGCCCACCAATGTTTATGACTCCTATCTATATGTCGGGACCTGTGTCAGATGTCAATCGACCGGTACATTGGGTCATAAAGATCAATTGCCGCTGACCTCAATCTAATTTTATGAGATTTTTTTTTATGTTTGGAGGATCAATTTCATGAGGCCTTTTCCACCGTCACATGGTTTTATCTATATCTTATTGGCAATGGATTACGTGTCCAAATGTGTGGAACTTAAAGCCACCCGCACCAATGATTCATCAGTGGTATGCAATTTCTTGAAATCACATTTTTTTTTTACTTTTAGAGCTCCACGTGTTTTGATTAGCGATCGAGGTATCCATTAATGCAACCATATGGTTGAAAATCTCTTGCATAAGTATAATGTTACACATCATACGTCTACGGCCTACCATCCTCAAATGAGTGGCCAAGCGAAGGTGTCGAATAGAGAGATTAAGCCCATTTTGGAGAAAATCGTAAACCATCATGGAAGGATTGGAGCATGCGCTTTGACGACGTAATATGGGTTTATCAAACGCGTAAAAAACAATCATAATGTCACTATATCGCTTAGTCTTCGGCGAATCTTGCCATTTGTCGGTTGATTTAGAGCATAAATCTTTATGCACTGTCAAACGGCTCAACATGGAATTCGACACAGTCGATAAAGAGAGAAAGTTAGAACTATAAGAATAGGGGTAGATTCTGAACGATGCCTACGAGTCCGCTCAAATCTACAAAGATAAATCAAGGCATTGCACGATCGCAACTTATCTCGCAAACTTGTGTAGTCACTCAAAAGGTCTTGCTTTATAATTCCATATTAACTCTCCATCCAGGGAAGTTGAAGTCACGATGGCTCAAACCTTTTGTTGTTACTAAAGTTTTTGGACATGGTGCAATTAAGATCAGGAGCATAGATACAGGGAAAGTTTTCAATGTAAATGGGTATAGACTGAAGTCGTTCTACGAGAACTTCTCACAACATGAGATCGAGAGTGAGACTCTAGCAATTGTAGAGTACACGGAATGAGAGAGAGTCAGACTGAGTCGATCCAACGACGTTAAAAAGGCGTTCTTGGGAGGCACCCCAAGCTTTTATCCCTTTTCTTTTAGATTTTTTATTTTAGTATTTATGTGGTATTCTTATCATTATCTCTTTGGTGAATTTTTACAGGTGTAGCGACCTCTACATAGTGCACTGGATTTTGAGAGCCCGATATCACTCTTGCGGCTCACCACATTGTTATGTACCCACGGTTAGTCACAGTGAGATTTGGTAAGGTACCCTTCTTTATTTTGTATACTTTTTGTTCATAGATCCAGGGATTATTGTTAGTATTATGCGTGATCTTGTATCATTTCCTTAATTTTATATTTATCATGTTCTTTCACCATCTTTTGTGTTTCCATGTGCACCTTTTGACTTGTTTTAAACCTAGAGGACAAGGTTCGAAATAAGTTTGGGGGTACTTTAGAATTTATGGATTGAGTTAGATGGATTTATGCACGAAATACTACAGGTGAGATTGCTTAATTTTTTCAATTATATGCGGCTATATGCGGTTGTCGGATGGTAATGGTGGTGCTTAGTGTCTTTTATTCTTTCATTTCTTTCATTTTTTCCCTCCATATTTCTCTTTCTTAGTTCATTAGGAGTTGATACAATTTCATGCATGTATTTAGTATAGTTTTCATTTTTATATTGTTTAGAGTCACCCGAGATTTTGTTTCATGCATTTGGTTGTGGAAGAGTGCACTATAGTTGCCTTTTTAACTTGAAACTTATGAGAAATTTGGATAAACATCCACTGGAGCTTGTAGCCCAGCATTTTTATGATTTCATGATTAGGTACTTATGGCCTGTTTGGTTCATGGGATTAGCCCGGATTAGCTACACTGGACTAGTTAATCCGTTGTTTGCTTGGAGGATTAACTAGGCCAGCGGATTAGTTAAGAGGCATGGTAGTGGATTAAATAATACCACCATTTTTGGTGAGATTAGCTAATCCATTGTAAGTGAAAGAGGAGATTACCACTTTACCCCTCACATTGGTTAATTTCACATTTCTCGGACTTGCTAGATACCTAACTAAATTGGCGGTCACTCCCTATGGTTGGATCATACATTTTGCCTCAACACTCATCATCAAATTTGAGTAGTTCCTTTATGAACATTAATAGCATTTCGAAATTTGAGGTGTATTGAACTTGTTCACTCCATCAATACGATTGGTCTTTGCCATTGCATAGCCATGTTTGATGGTTTGTACTTGAATTCTTTTATACGTTTAGTTTTACAAAACTAAAATGTTTTCGTTTGCGAGATGGGTAATAAGAAATGAGAAATGTATAGGCAGATCCCAATTCCTTTTTCATGGATTCGATTCCATTCACCTTAGCAAGGACTAGCGAAATCCATAAAACGATTGTATGGTCAACCTGCATTATCAAACTAATGTCCTACCATATAGTGGGATCAATCGAGAATCCGACGATGAACATCCGATACAATTATTAAGCTACTATCGTGAAATGGGGGTTTTGGTTTTATTTATTAAAGGGTACTTTGGTAAATTACCTCATTTAATCACCTTAAAAACCAAACAAGATAGCAAATGGGACTAAACTATCTAAACCCATGTGTTAGTCCCATCACTAATTAATCCCATGTGTTAGATTCATTAAAATGTGAACCAAAACATAGAAAGGGAGCAGAAAGCTAGTCTTAGTTAAACCTTATGCTAGATACCGAAAGGGGCAAACTGTTAGAATTTTGCATGTCAAATTTCTAAGGTGTTAGAACGAGGATGTAACCTACTCAAGGTTGAATTCCTATGATTGAAACACTTTTGGGGAAATGATTTAGGCTATTTTTTTATTTAAACCTTTAGCCTTAAACCTACCCATCATTTTACCATTAGTTAGCCCATTTAATCCAAATTAAACCTGATTTTCTTGATTACCTATCATTAAACCCATAGCCATTAAACTTACATCCTTTTACCTAGTTGGAAACTAGTCTTAGACTTTGAATCTTTAGAAAGAGACTTGAAGAGAAAAAAATCAGAGGAGGAAATTTGTTTATATGCCCAAAATAAGGGGAAAGTCATGATTAGAGAGTCCCACATAAAACGACATTCATAAGAAATGGAGCAGGGAGCCGAGTGGTTGGAAAAAGTGAGGACTGCACATATTAAATGAAAATGAATTCAAGTGCAATGTAAGTCACATTCATGTTCTCAGGGAATCATTTGATAGTCTAAGTTTTAGTTTTCCAATGTTTTGCATATCCTTTATATCACTTCCTTGGTATCATATCTTAGCCATGTTATAGCCTATTAAGGTCATATTTATTCTCATTGGTGCTAAGTTTACAATAGTGGAGAGTATGGCTACATTTCTTGTGTATGGTACATTTTGAGCATTGATGCGCTATTTTTATGGAGATTGTAAACTTTTCGTGCTTAAATGTATAGACCAAAAAAATCATGAGTAGTTGATGACCCTTACTTGACCAGAGTTTATGTCTTTAAAGTGTGATCTTGATTGTGTTTGGGTTGCGGCTCTTGATTTATCATAACTCTGAAGTTTCTTGAGTGGCTTGTTAACTTGGTGACTATGTAAACTAAAGGAATTCCATGAATTTTGAATCGGGTATAGATTAGTTGAGTTAGTGCATAATTATTATGAGTCTAGTTTGTTTGTTTTTATCATTCACACATTTGCTCGGATGTGCAAAGTCCTAAGTTTATGGGTATTTGTTAAGTCGTTAATTACGTAATTATATATGGTTTATTTATATATTTTTATTGTGAGTCTCCAAAATATTGGCATAATTGTCCTTATTTGTTATTTTCGGGGTCTTTGGGATGCGCGGTTGAATTCGGGGCGAAAAACTACTCAAAATATAGTATATGTATGTCATGTGAACAGTTGTTGTTGGATTAGCCTCGAGACACGGATTGCACTAATGATTTGGTGATGAGCAACGAAATGAGACAGCTAGGAACACACTTTAGTCACTTGCAACCAGAGCCGCCTATTTTGCCTCGAGATCTGCACAGTGTTGTTTCCCAAATTTTCGATCTCTTAGGTGATTTTCATCTTTATCACTTCCCTGCCACGTGGCATCACTCCACTAGTCCAACGTGTCTTCAGCGTGTCATCCTCCTCGCCTCAACAACCATGGGATGATCTCGAGATACATGCATTGATGTCTCCCACATCTTCTGTGAATTTGTATGAGTTTCTTCTCACCCAGCCAACGCCACGTGTCACCTCCTCATTGGCCAACGACCTCTGCATCAATCCCTCCTTCCAATGAACGGTTGCCACGTCATCAATCTAGCAACAGTTCCTCCAATCAACATGCAAAAGTGTCAAGACTTGCAAAAATGTACAACATCAACTGGATCATCCTCAGCACACTTGTCACTAACCAAACCACCAAAATCAATTTCTCTCTCTTCAGAGAGTAAGATAGAAGGTTTTTTGTAGGAAAATGCTAGAATGACACCATTAATGTCACCTTAAGTGACCCCCTAAGATGTGGTGGGCGAGTCCCAATTAAAAATGTGACATGGCATGTTGGCCCACATTCATGAGAGTCGTCGTGCGTGCTTCGAGGTGCATAAAACGTGTGTTATGCACCAGGAACTATTTCAAACATGTCACTTCACATTTTTACGCGGGACTCGTCGGCCACATCATAGGGGTGTCACTTAGGGTGTTATTAGGATTGTCATTATAGCTTCACATTGATTTCTTGGGACATCTAGGAATTCTTATGACAACTTATTTTTTTAGATGGCTACACATTGCTATTTTCTCTCTTCTTCTCCAATCACCATTGTTTTCTTGCTTTCTCTTTCGATTTTAATGGAGTTTTCAAGCAAAATATCCACCTAACTTCGTCGATCTAGATCGGAGGTGGAGCAAACTACCATTTCGGCATAAACATAGGCAAAATCTACTTTGATTTATTTAAATTGATTTTCATTGATATTTATTCCCTTCGCTATTGATTTAATAATTAGGGTTAAATCTATATTTAAACCTCGATTCATTTGCCAATGAGTCTAAGCATCCAACTTTATATAATAAGACCACACTAGTGGCAATTGATCCTACCAATTAATTAGCCCTTTTTTATACCGTATGAATACCTTAGAGATCTAGGCTCAATTGGACACACTAGTGATCCAATTATCCAGGTGTAGTGTCTTCACAAAGCCCATTGCGATCAACGCATTAAACTCAATTCGCTTGAGTATATGATTATGTGTTTGACTAGAGAAGTGGTCATTGTCGTACCTTGACCATCGAAATAGGGAAGTGCGAGGACCTGCGTACGTTACTGGGTCTATAGCTACTTTGAATTACCTTTGATTTGCATGTTTTATTTAGATTGAGGAACATATGTTTAATTATGTCAAAATGTGGAAGTTTGTGATACCGATGATTTAGGTTATTTTTCTTGATTGATTTATTCACTTAGCATTTCTATTCCTTGTTTTTAGTTAATTCTTGAGAACGATTTTGAGAATCCCCCCCCCTCGGATTTACTTTTTAGTTCATTAACCTAGGTTGGAAATTTAGTCTTCGTGGATGACCACGTGCATGCCACTACCGCAGTTCTTGTGGTCATTGGTAATCTCTACGAGATTATATATTTCGATGCATTCAACACGCATCATCCCTCAACTTTCAAAACTACACATTTGGTCCCTCAACATTCCAACTAATATATATTTGGTCCTTCTGTTAGTTGGACCGTCAAAATTGTTGATATGGCTAACTAGACCAACCACATGGCTAAACCAGCAGCTCACTTGAACTAAACTGATTTTTTATGTTTATTTTAAAAAAACCCAAAATAACTTGTCCTATTGTCTCTTCAATCTTTAAATCTCATCTTCGTTACTTCAATTTATGCTTGTTTTTGCCCTTTTTGATGTAGTAGATGTTTTGTTGTCAAGTTCTGATTTTTATGAAACAATGTCAACCAAAAACCTATTGAATTGAAAATTTGTTTATGAATGGATTTAACTAAATATGGGTTTGATAAAATCTCAAATATTGCTCTAGGTTTCTTATGGAGCTATCGAAAAGTACTCACTAGTTAATTTGTATGATGTTGAACATGCATTACAATTTGAGGAATCCTGATGGGGCCACATAAACATGAGTCATGGTTGAGATTAAAGGTTTAAAACCATGGATGTATCTTGGATGGATTACTATGGATTTTGCCAGTTAGCAAGCGAAGCGATATTTACTCGAGGTGCAAGCCCTTAAGATCGCCTTCCAAATTAATGAGAGCGTTTTAAGTCATAACCGCACCACAAATCTCCAAATCTCATAGAGGTTTCTCTCCCCAGATCTTCTCCCATCTTCGATTTCATTTGTGTTGCAATTTCTCTCATTTGTGTTGCATTTTGGTCTATTTTAAAGTTCTTCATTGTCAAAAATGGGGATATTTCTTAACAATAGATTTTGGATTTTGTTTTGATTGATTTGTGTTGTTTGTTTGGGTTTTTGATGTTGTGTTTGTTGGGGGAAGAGTATTGGCGAGAATGATGAAACTATATATATTTACTTGAAGATTATTTTATATTTACTCGAGGATTATTTGAGCAATTTTAGCATTCTTTCTACTAATCGATGTGTTTTTTAAAAAATATCGATTTAGTTCTAGAGAACCGTCGATTCATAGAAGAACTGGCCACTGTGCGGTCCAGTTAGCAACGTCAACAACATTGACACCCTAACTAACAAGAGGACCAAATGTGTACTCATTGAAAAGTCGAGGGACCAAAAACATAAAAGGTTAAAAGTTCAAGGTCCAAAATAAGGGTTTTGCCTTAATTATATTATATTACACTTTAATAGTCAAAACACTCTAAAGAGGTGAATGAGCTATCGACCATTTTTACCAAGGTTTTTGGATTACGAGGCGACTAAGCGAGATGAGTAGCAGATCATCAAGTTTCGCGACGGTGAACGTCGACATTTGACCTCATGAAGTAGCTAGCAACGTCCTAATGAGCATGGCTCGCCGTGGTGGCTCGAGTTCCAGTGAGTCCCCTAGTTTTCCATTTTCTTGAATTATAGATCTTGGATTCTTATGTAACTTGAGGTGTGAATAGGGTGATTGCCCAATCTTTGAGTGTTTCCCCCCATAAATTTACATTTTTATTAAATGACTAGTTGTTTTCCCTGGTTGGAAGTCTTAGATTTTTTTTTTGTTATTGAAAGTTTGGTTTTCTTCCATTATTGAAAATTTTTTGAATTAAAGGGTTCATCGACAAGTGAATGAGGCTGCTCATGTAATAATGCGGTGTTTTTGTACATATGCTATAACCAAATGGATAAAATTGAATTCTTAAGGAGATAGTTATAGTGGTAGAAAATGATCCCATAGTTTAATGAAATACGATATGAAACGACCCTTCCCCGACTTAACGTCGGGTCGCCCGGCCTAGACCGCCACTTTGGCCCAATACCTGAACTAGGCCCAAATAATAGTCTGGCACATCTAAACAACCTGCGGAATAACATATAGACAAAATGCCAAGATAATGCGAAATTTGAATTTAAATAAATACCATATTTCATCACCAACCGAACTATCAGATATCTCGAATTCACTTAACCAACTCAAAATAATATGAAATCTCCACAAAAACTTCAAAGGCTTATAAATGTGTCAAACTAACTGAAGGAAGGTTGAACTACCTAACAGACTTATGTAGGTTACAACCCTTATTAATAGTTTTCAAAACAAATAGTAAATATATCTTGTAATGCTCACGCTGCAAGGAGACTTCAAGCAATTCCATTCCCCGTGCCACTATATATCGCACTCATAGATAAACCTGTATCGTAAGTGGGGTGAGCTAAAGAACTAACGGAGCCCAATAAGAGAAGAACTACGCTCAACTATTAAACATGCAAGTAATATCTATAAAATAAAATAAAGCAAGCATGCATTTAAGATCAGAGCAACATTGAAATCTGTAGCATGACATCAATTTCCATAAAGAATAGGCATATCATATTCATAAAACATTTTAAGCATATTTATAGAGTTTCAAGGGTTGTAAAACATAAGAAAAATAACTTTTGCATGCAAAGGAGTTATGTTGTCTCATTTATCATTACCTCCCCATTGTTGACCAATCATCATAATATAATAAATATGCGTGGGTGACTTGATTCTATCGTGTGTCCAAGGCTCCTTAATAGGCCGGGTGACTTGGTTCCATCGTGCATCCATGACTCCTAAGAGGCCCTTGCAGAAATGGGTGACTTGGTTCCACCGTATTACTACGACTCCCAAGAGGCCCTTAAGCATGTAAGGTGACTTGGTTCCACCATATGAGTATGGCTCCCCAAGAGGCCTTACATAGTGGCTCCCCCCATAGGCCTTAATGAAGTCTAATCCATCCAAGGTAAGTAATGACCCAATAATAATATCAAAAAGTTCCCTAATTGTGGAGTCATTTGTTAAAATCATGAATTCTAGATATACTCAAACAGTGACGAGCAGGTAAGCCATATTTAATTTAAGATAAAAACAAACGATCTAAAAGTCATAGATAAAAAGAAAAGCGTACGAAATCCATGATAATGAGACTGTGAAACAATGAACGTACGAGTGTCAAAGGAAACAATATAGAGAGGTGCCCAAGTAGTCTAAGACCACCGAATGCGGGTGCCACGGGGTCGGGGTCGCAGAGTCGCGGCAACGCCAAGCCGACTTGATCATCGGATACGGCATCGCCGTACCTAAAATGTGGCGAATGAGGGATATCAACGGCGCCCCGGATAAAGCACATCTCATTCCGACCAAATACTGTGACTCGAGGTCATGGCCCCGGTTGCGGCGGCCGGCGAACCACTCCAATCGAGACACGAGTACGACTCACTTGGCCCTCGGACACTCATAAGAGTGAGAATTCCAAGAAAAGGACATGATTCAACATCAATCAAACATGCAAGCTCAATGAACTACTGTACATTTTCTAACTAGTTTACTTACCTCGAAATCTGTAATTCGTCCTCAAGCCGTCCCGTTCACGCCTCGATATGCGCACCCGACACCCAACTCCTACGTCACTGGTGTCCATTTGTACCAATTAAAGTTTTAGGGTCGCATTACGTGCAAGTATAATATGTGAGTATAGATTTGCCATTTATATTTTCATAAAAATTAAGTTTTTAGCACCCTTTTTCGAATTATACCGGGGTGCCAAACGCCCGAAAAGCCTCGAACTCATTTTTTCTAGCTTTCCCTATTTTTCGTATTTTCTGAGGATTTTTTAGAATTTTTCCATAATTTTTATCTATTTTAATCTATTTTCTGTAATTTACAGTTTATAAAAATCAGTTTAATTTTATTTAATAATTAAATATATTATTTTATTGGGGTGGGTCCGGTTTGACCCGGCCGATCCAGTGGACCGGGTCGACCCGAACCGGTCCACGCTTTGTGGACCGGGTCGACCGCCCACCGGCCCGAGGCCGACCCATGGTCATCTTCCTCGCGAGCACGAACGATTTTTTTTTTTTTTTTTTTTTCTTTTGGGGTTGGGCTTCCATCTCCAACCCCAGGTGGGCTCACATGCGGGGAAGACCACTCCCCGCCTTCCTCGAGCTCGGACGACTGTCATGGCGGTTCGTCCGAGTTCGGCCTAGCCGAACCCAACAACGACTCACACATCGACAACAACAATCGACACAACAATAAGGAAATCCACTCACCTTGCTCGAGCTAGATCTCTCCCTCTCACCCCCGGACTCTCTCGGTCTCTTCTTCTTCTCCTTCCTCTCCTCTCCATCGTCTCTGTTTTTCTTTCTCTCTAGTTAACTATCTTTTTTTTTTTTTTTTCACCGACTTGAAAGCAAATGGGATAAGATATTTATTGTCCTCGAGATTCGTGCAACACGAATCTCGAGGCAACCCAATCCTTATCCTTTATTCCCACCGCCTTTGACTAAATAGTCCTCGAGTTTCGTGACATGCGCATCTCGATGAAAATCCAATGCATCTTGATTTATTTTGCAAACTATAGGCTCTTGCTTTTTGATTTAATGTGACTACATTACAACTACTATAGCCACTTATTAAGCAAATCATTAAATTACGTTTAATGTACATTAATTAATCTTACCCCACGAGCAGCTACCTCGGGCCCACATCGACACACGACTCGAAGCGCGTCCCCATCATGTTCCGGCTCACCGAATTCCCCGTGTATACATTTCTCAACAATTAGCGTTAAAATCTTAAATTAAACATATTCGGCGTCTCCACTCGGGATTTAGACATACGTATTTGATGAGTAGGTCACACATACGACCTTGACCTTACACATGGCACAAGTCAAATTTTCGGGATGTTACAATCTTCCCAACGAATTAGAATTTCGTCCTCGAAATTTACACACTTCGTTAGTGTGTTATGACTGAAGACCCAAGGCCATACTCGCCCAAGGCCATACCCCCATCTTACTCTGTAGGGCTGGGCTCCTCCACGACAAGCTGGGCTCCTCCGTGACAAGCTGGGCTCCTCCGAGATCTCCAAGCAACGAAACACACCATTTGTCTCCTCCCATCAACATATGTCAGGGCAACATCCTCGAAACATATATTGGAATATAAATGAACATCTTCTGCACCTCTCGTCCCTGTCCCTGTCCCCCGCACTTGGCTGGAACTCGACTGCTCTCGACTACGCTTCGTTGCCTCTGTCATGGTCCTACGATGGTGCGATCTTAAGGGTCTTTGGCTACTCATGTGCACTAGCGGGAATCAACTAACTCGGCGCCCATATACCCCATCGGACACGCATCATTGAAAACATAATATTATCATGTTTATTTATAATATATATTTATATATAATATTTTATAATATTTTATCTTTATTTTTATTTATTATTATTAATGATTATTATATTGTTTATTTTTATTTTGTGTTGTTGACCGGTTCCCACATGGTTAAGCGAACTAGGAGCAATGTTCCTTGTTCGTCAACAACATGGGAGGAGGGAAGCAACTACTCCCCCCAGCCGCTGCCGGCGATGTCCCTGGGCGGTGACGTTGAGGCGTTCTTGCTGCAACTGGTCGGGGCGCAAGAGCTCTCCGGGCAGTCACGGCTCCGGCAGCCGCCGCGGGAGGGTGGCTTTGGGTGAAACCTCTTTTTTATAATTAATCAAATTAAGATAAAATACTAAATGGGGAATACCTCGTTTGTGGAGTCTTTTGGCTTGATCTCCCTCTTCTCTTGTTCTTTCTCCCCTCATTTTCCTTGATCTAGGGTTTGTAAACTAAATATGGTGGCTAAAGTATAAGATTTGGTTTATTTTATATTAGGGTTAATTTAGTTAGGGTTTGGGGGCAAATTACTAGCTCACCCCTATGGTGGGTCAACTTAATTTATTGGGTCGTCACAAGATCGCCAATTTTCAAAAACTTTCATCCTCAAAAGTAAAATAAAATCGTACCTTATGGTTCGAAGAGAAATAGAAAGTTCTCAATCATATAGTCCTCTTGTTCCCAAGTCAACTCTTGTTCTCCATGTAATTGCCACCGAACTTGCACCAACGGAATTTCTTTTACGACCCATTTTTTTAAACTGATGTGAACCCACTCCTATGAAATTCGATTGTACCCTCGTGAAATAAAATCTTACTCTTGAATCTAACTTTTCAATATTATTATTTATGTCCACAAGCCGAAACTTACAAAGTCGGCCTCATATGAGTCCCAATAGAAGTATTATATCTTAGCTACATGCAAAGTCCTTATATCATCACTCATTTTTGGGCATCCTTCATAATCTTCACTGAAGTCGTAACGTGCACCCAAATCGTTCAACTAGCAATTAGAAAAAAACCATACTGAAATGTGATCTGGTATCTATTTGTGTAGTAAAAAAATCTTTGTCATCTGGCAAAAGATACACACCACCAACTGGTAGTAGGAATAAGGATAGCTATCTGCTATGATATGAATGCTAGCAAACCATCTCTATCACCATCTCGATGACACATATCCATAAACGACTTATCATGTCATTACGACTTATCTGTGAAGGCTACAGATGTGCATACATGATATTCATTTATTGAATTATACCTTAACACCATTGTCATTACACGTTTATCAACATTAATTTATGTGGGTTCATAATTCAAATCAACTTTTGACCAACGGTCTACCTAATAACTTCTCCGTCACATTTAACCATTTACTTATACATCAAGATTCCGCCCTTGGTAAGCTGCGGAATCATCATCATCGTCGTCATCATCATCATCATCATCATCATCATCATCATCATCATCATCATTGATATCCCTGAGCGGCTTTCGATACTCATTTGTATGCATTTTATTATATCGTAATTATTTTTGTTTCATACCAAAGCCTCATATTGTAATTACTCAAATTTATGGAGACTTTTCGTATCACATCATCGTACTAATCAACTCTCACAATCCTGGGTGACCATTTTAAATTCTTTTCGCGTTGTCGAGGTTTACATTTATTACACGATCGTCTTTTATCATTCCATCGAGCCAACTCTTAGTTCTGATAGTTCATTTAAAACTTCTCTCACTGAGAAATCAATGATGGTTTAACTTCCATGTCATTTCTTGAAACTATATAACCCATACCTTGGTTTTTTTTCATTAAGGACTCATAATCTCACCATGATCCAATTATTTTAAGTTCATGATTCACCCTCAACATTTCAACTTGGTTCTTGTGTGTGTTACTACTGTCGCACTTTCATTAAAATTGTTTTCGGGAACTTGGTAAATAAAGTGCATGACTTTGTACTTAGTACTTAGGCAAGCGTACTTGCACGTCGTCCCATTTAAAGCTTTAGTTCAATGGTATCCAAACTCATATTTATACGGGCTTCCAAAATTTTCATGCAACGTTAAGCTAGTGGATTCCACTTTTAAGATCGCATTAAGCTCTCAAGCTTCAGAGTGTAAATGACACATTCTGTTTAAAAATTCTTAACAATGTCAAATTTAGAAGATCACGTCTCCACGTAGAGGTACATGTCTCATAACTAGCTTAATATGTTTCTTCATATTTTCTAGTTATCGTATTGTTTGTGTTACAAAATATAAACTTCATTGGGAGTCAATCCTAACTTAAGATCCCCAACTTTAAATTGTCAACCTAGTATTGGTTCGAGCCTTTATCCTTTCCAAAACTGCATAGTTTAATAGTCCAGGTTCTTACAATAACGTTTACTCTTATCGAGGAATTTCGGGTTACTTTTCAAACGTAATTATTATTATTTCTCATGACATCAATATTTCGATTAAGAATTTTAAGTTTTAAGACACAATACTCTCACTTGAAAGTCCAATTGCTACAAAAGCTATCATAGTAAGTGTCTTCCCTATTGGGATCACAATTCTTCATACCACCAATTTACTATATTTTTTTATACGGGTCGATCATATCTTAGAATCCCCGATTTTAAAGATTCAATCATCATTGACTTCGATTAGATGAAATTAGTTACCTTATTTATCTTTTGCCATTATTTTCATTTAACTACCCTAACAATCATGTTAGGTTCTCTTTGCATCAATAGTCGTTAGTTCATGTTTCCATTACCGAGTAATCATACCAACGATATTCTTTTAAGTGTGTATCTCAATTTTAATGATTCATGTATCATTGGGTTTATTACTACTGCGTTAACATTGATCTACACCCTTCAAACTGTACAAATTTCGAGTCATATAAAGCATTTAATTTTGAGGCATTCCTTAATTTCTCAATAAAGGAACCGTTTGTGCGTACCTCACATCCATTTCGAAAACGATTTATATATCAATTTTTTTTGTATCCCCATATTTAATGATTCAACTCACTTCTAGTTATATTAAAATGATTTATCTTTGTGTTGGTTGTCATTAATTTATATCATCTTACTCTCGAATCCACACTCCTTAAAACATTTACAAATCCTATTTGGCAATGCGATCTTCAAACACGACAATTCACTGAAAATAGTCCTTAACTGGGATCTCTAATTTTAGTAACTCGCCTATCTTCGAGTATACTAGTTTGACATTTTGTATTCACTGGATTTCTTCATTGAGTTGTTTTGAGGTACTCTTTAACTTCTCATTTACTGATCATTACGACGTGTTCTTATATTTTGCATTAATCCTCATTTTGGGATTCCTCAATTTCGATATTCAACCTATTGAATGTTGGTTTAAATTTAACTTTCTTCTACATAAGGTCGATCAAAACTTGAGGAAGTTGATTCAATTCCTTTATGTCAAATCCAAATCGAAACTTCAAAGTCTTGAGTTTTCATCAAAAATCATAATCCCAAAACAAAGTCATTTCACGAAAAATATAAAGTTATCATCGCGTTTCGGATGACTATAAACACTTTTTAAATCAATTTGTTCTATGTCAATTTAAAAAGAATAGATCATAACACCACATAAAGTTTTTTTTATATATGTTCATAGGATGATGGTTTAAATATAAAATATTACTTTGCATTTCATTAAGTCCAACTTCAAATTCAGTAAAAACTCTTTTGTATAACCAAATTAGGTTTGAACTATCTTAAATTCAATCATCCACGAAATCTCAACCACGTTTTTCAAGATACTTCATTTTATTTAAATAGTTCTTCGACTTCTCACGATAAGTTGAAAACTCATAAATCGATTTCACCCTATTTCAATGATACAAATCACTTAGTATAGATTTCGAGCAAAATTTTGAAAATGTGTTTTAAAAACAAAACATAAAAGTTTATTCACTCTATTTTCATTTTTATTTTTATTTTTAACACTAAGGAAAATGAATTATTTCCTTTCATACTTGCTTAGGCTTTCAAAACTTGTAAAACAAGCAGTGTTCTTCCTTAGAACTTCATGAAAGTGTGATAAACAATAACTCAGATCGACGCAAAAAAGCATGATCTAATATAGTCATTTTTTTCTTAAGGAAAATAGATTACATAAAATAACAAAAGTTGATTGTAGTATTGACCTTTTAGTCGAACTTAGACTGATGATTCGCATCTTTAATCAAGAATTAGACTTTTAAGAGTACGAGTGTTCTCCCTATCTCGAATTAAGTTTTCAAGTTTAACTTCATAGCCAAAATATCTTAACATGATTTTTTTATGTCCAATACTCATTAGGATCCTTTGCTAGAATCATTAACTTCTTTTAAACATGTATTATAAATTTTAACCGTTTTATTACAATTTCAAGAGTCATAATTGCTTCTCTATATTGCGACACATTACTACTCCCTATTGTATATATAGCATCGTGTCTCACTGCCCTTTCAAGGCTCATGATTATTGTCTCTATTTTATTTACTACTCTATTATTTTGTATAGGTGCACCTCCATGTAATTTCAAGTCGAGGCTTATTCATTCTCGCAATAATCGGTTGTTTTTTTTGCCATAGTTGTTGCAAACATCACTTGAAGCGCGTGTGAAGCTCCCCAAAGAGTTTGCCTCAATTTTGTTGCGCCATCCATTGACCTTCCCTTCTCGTGGAACTCATATTCCTAGTCTTAAAAGAAGACAATTATCTATATATCTAGCGATATATTTATACATATACATGGTAGCAAATAATCATCATAATAAATATTTTCCTTTTTTATCAAATTTCTTATCTCTCATCCCATCCTAGAATTTTGTCATTTATGTATGTTAAGTCGAATTTCAACTAATGTCTCATACCATTGATTCGTCTAACTTAAACTTGACCTTTAAACCTTAAAGGATCTAAGAACTTAGGTTCCACTAACCTAACGTTTTCCTAGGATCTAATCCCTACACTCTGATACCAAATTAAAGGATCCTTCCCCGACTTAGGGTCGGATTGCCCGGCCCAGATCGCCACTTAGGCCCAATACCTTAACCAAGCCCAAATAACGTTCAGGTACGCCTAAACAACCTGCTGAATAACATATAGACAATATAGCAAGATAATGCGAAATTTGAATTTAAATAAATACCCTAACATCATCAACCGAACTATCAGATATCTCAAATTCACTTAACCAACTCAAAAGAATATGAAATTTCAAAAACTTCAAAGGCTTATAAATGTGTTAAACTAATTGAAGGAAGGTTGAACTACCCTACAAACTTGCCTAGGTTAGAACCCTTATTAATAGTTTTCAAAACAAATAGTAAATATATCTTGTAATGCTCACGCCTGCAAGGAGACCTCAAGCAATGGCATTCCCTTTGTTGCGATATATCGCACTCGTAGATAAACCTGTATTGTAAGTGGGGTGAGCTAAAGCACCAACGGAACCCAATAAGAGAATAACTACGCTAAAATATTAAACATGCAAGTAATACCTATAAAACAAAATAAAGCTAGCATGCATTTAAGATCAGAGTAACATTGAAATATGTAGCATGGCATCAATTTCTATAAAGAATAGGCATATCATATTCGTAAAACATTTTAAGAAGATTTATAGAGTTTCAAGGGTTGTAAAACATAAGAAAATCAACTTTTGCATGCAAAGGGATTCCGTTGTCTCATTTATCATTACCTCCCCTTGTTGACCAATCATCATAATATAATAAATATGCGTGGGTGACTTGATTCCACCGTGTGTCCACGACTCCTTAATAGGCCCGGGTGACTTGGTTCCATCGTACATCCATGACTCCCAAGAGGCCCTTGCGGAAATGGGTGACTTGGTTCCACCGTATTACTACGGCTCCCTAAGAGGCCCTTAAGCACGTAAGGTGACTTGGTTCCACCATATGAGTATGGCTCCCCAAGAGGCCTTACATGAAGTCAACCAAGGTAAGTAATGACCCCATCCTAAGTCATTTATTAAAATCATGAATTCTAGATATACTAGTAGCAAGCCACATTTAATAGATGACCAGGAGCTCTCTACTTACCTCGACTCGCCAAGTTAGACTCTCTCGGCCGACCTCGCACGCACGGGGCTCGATATGAACCTCTTTGCGGATCTATACAATTTAAAAAAAAAACAGTTGCATTGTTCGCAATTCGAAATCCAAAATCAATTGTTATTCAATTACTTCAAGGTGGGACCAATTACGGTGATCCCGCGGGTCCCCCGTCGCCCATGAGAGGGTTGAGTGTGGGGGCCCACCCCAACCCATTTGAAAACATAATATTATCATGTTTATCTATAATATATTTATAAATATTTTATCTTTATTATTATTTATGATTATTATAATTTTTATTTGTATTTTTGTGTTGACCAGTCAAAAAAAGTTGACCTGTTCCCACATGTTTGACCGAACCAGGAGAAATGCTCTTGGTTCGTCAACCACATGGGAAGGGGGAAGCATCTACTCCCCCCTCCCAGCGTCGCTACCGGCGACGTCCCTGCGCGGCTGCGCTGGGGCGTCCGCCGCGACTGGCCGGGGGCGCGAGAGCGCTCCGGCCAGTCGCAGCTCCGGCAGCCGCCACGGGAGGGGTGGCTTTGGTGCCACCCTTTTATAATTAATCAAATCAAGATTAAAAACCAAATGGGGAATATCTCGTTTGTGAAGTCTTTTGGTTTTATCTTCCTCTTCTCTTGTTCTTTCTTCCCCTCCTTTTCCTTGATCTAGGGTTTATAAACTAAATGTGGTGGCTTCAGTATAAGATTTGGTTTATTTTATATTAGGGCTAATTTAGTTAGGGTTTGGGGAGTAAATTACTAGGTGCTGACGCCGCTTGGCTAAGCCATCGCCGCTGCTGCAGCTTGTCGTTGTTCGCACTAACTGCGACTTGTCATTCGTCAGCCGCCCGTCGCTGCTGAAAACTCGCTTTCGACTCACGCGCCATTGCCCGGCTTGCAGTTGTGCCAGAGTCGCGTCGCCATGCATGCGCGGGTTCGCGTTGCGTCTCCGCAGGCCTCGCGCTGTCTCCATAGTTCCAGATAAAATGGTCGTCGTCTGACGCACGCTACGCCGGCCGCCGCTAGTGAGTTCCTCCGCGTTGCGTCGCCGGCATCCCTCTCTCCCTCTTCTTCGATCTCCTTCTTCCTCTCTTTCTCCCCTATTTTTTCTCCTCTCTGTCTCGTTTTCTTTCTCTCTCCTCTCTTTTTCAAATTCTTATCTGATCTCTTTTTCTTTTATATACACTAGTTTCAAAGTACTTGTTCAAGACGATTGATTCCGCTTTTCCGCTTCGTCATGGGAATTTATTTCTAAGAATTTATTAATTTAAATTTAAAATTGTAATTAAAATTTAAAAATTAGAAATACAAGTACCCTTTTTAGCTTATCAATATTCTCTAATGTGATTGAGATAAGATGTGAATGAAAAAACAAGCTAGTAATGCTAGGCCATTACTTCCTAAAAAAAGGAAATACAAACAACAACAACAACAACATAGCCTCAGTCCCAAATTAACTGGGGCTACATGGATCAAACTTTTCCATTGTGCTTGATTAAGTGCAATTGATGGTGAGCTTTGCAAACCATTCAAATCTCTTTTAATTAATGCATCTCATGTTAACTTTGGTATGCCCCTACCTCGTCGAGTTTCTACAGTTTCTATTGAGTCAAGTTTTCTAGTTGGGGCATTTGTGTCTTTTCGGGTGACCAAACCATCGCAACCGCCTCTTCCCTAATCTTTGTATCAATTGGTGCTACTCCTACTTGTCTTTGAATTTCAGATATTTCTTATTCTATCTTTACGAGTTTTACCACACATCCACTTAAGCATCCTCATTTTCGCTTACGTTCACTTTATGTAATTGTTGTTGCTTTACCACCCAACATTCACTTCCATAGAGCATAGTGGCCTAATTGCGGTCTATAAAATTTTCCTTTTAACTTAGTAGGAACATGTCGATCACAAATCACCCTGCACTCACTCCGCCATTTCTTCTATCCACTTTTTGAATTCTATGTGTGACATCATTTTCAATGTTACCATCATTTTGTATGATTGATCCTAGGTATCTAAAGTGGTTTACCTTAGGAGCTTCTACTTCCCCTAATTTTACCACTCGTCATCTCGATGTCTAGTGTTTCCAAACTCACAGTGCATGTATTCGGTTTTCGTCCTACTCAACTTAAAGCCTTTAGATTCTAATGTATTCCTCCAGAGTTCTAATTTCCTATTCACTCCATCTTTAGTTTCATCCACTAAGACAATATCATCTGTAAATAGCATACACCATGGTATATCCTCTTGAATATGTATAGTTAGTTCATCCATAACTAAAGTAAATAAATATGGGCTTAAAGTCGATCCTTGATGTAGTCCTATCGTAATGGGAAATTCTTTCGTAGCTCCTTCAAATGTCTTTATACTCGTTACTACTCCATCATACATATCCTTAATAGTGTATATGTATCTAGCATGCACTCTTTTTCTTTCTAGAACCCACCAAAGAACATCTCTAGGGACCCTATCATATGCTTTTTCTAAATCTACGAATACCATATGAAGATCTTTTTTCTTTTCTCTATGTTTTTCTAACAATCGTCTTACAAGGAAAATCGCCGCATAGTTGACCTCCTGTGCATGAAACCAAATTGGTTTCTCGATATTGTTGTTTCTCTCCTTAGCCTATTGTCAATTATCCTCTCCCTTAGCAGTTTCATAGTGTGACTCATAAGTTTAATTCCCCGATAGTTTGAGCAACTTTGAATGTCTCCTTTGTTTTTGAAGATTGGCACAAGCGTGCTTCTTCTCCAATCCATTGGCATCCGTTTTGATTTTAAAATTTTATTGAAAAGCTTTGTTAACCAAGTCAATCCGATTTCTCCTAAGCCTTTCCAAACCTCTATGGGTATTTCATCTGGGCCAAATGCTTTCCCTATTTTCATTTTTTTCGATGCCTCTTTAACTTCTACAATTCTAATATTGCAATTGTCCTAAAAAAAGGAAATAAGGAAAAAAAATACAAGTGGTTTGACCCATTAATTTGTGAACACTTGCTTGTGAAGATTCTGTATAATTGTACATAAAGTTCAATCTTTACCTCAAATTTTATAGATAGAAAGGATAACTTTGAAATTATGAATGTAAATAATTGAATTAGTTGGGATTAAAGCTTTAGACACCCTGACTAAGAAAAAAAGAAAGAAAGATTAGAACAGAGGTTGTATTGCCTTATCTCATGTACCATGTGGAACTTTGTAGTCCTTTAGCCACATCTTCCACATAAATGGCCTTGCCTTAGTTGATCTCTTTCCATTATTTTCTTATTTTTGGTGCATCTCTCTTTGGCTTTTGTATATCCTGTAAAACCTTATGCATGCATATAAAAATACATTTCCTTCCAAAACAATTATGATCATATTATTAGGAATACACTCATTATCCTAATTACGTAATATGCATCACAAAAGAACTTTATTTCTTTATGCTACTGTGAAACAATAACTTGTGTGCTTGTTCATGATTGTAGGCATGATCTTTAGAAATATGAAATTGCAGGTTTGATTCTTTACTTACTTTAAATCCTGATATTTCTTATAGGATGATAGTATCTTATTGAATCTAATGACAATTTTAACAGTTTTGAGAGCTGTGAAGGGCCCAAGGGCTCTCGCTAAGTTTGGCCCATCTTGTCCTCAAACCGCGTCCGACAAGCCGTGGATGTAATTCAGCAACTTCGACATAAACAATCTCAAGAAGCAGAAGCAAAATGTAATTCATTCACAAACTGAGAAGAGACGACGAAATGAGCATCGCCTACTATAGAAGACGAGCTCGTTTGTAATAACCGAGACCTGCCCACATCTGATTGACTTCTTGTGGAAAGAGTAGATGGAAAGTTTTTTTTCCCTTCGAATCAGTAATTCAATATTCGACTTTTGTTAAGAGAAACTGAAATGAAGAAGTGAAATACTTCTTGAGAAGCTTGAGCTAGATGATGAATAGTGGGCCATTTCTAAAAGAAGAAAGTTTAAAATGCATTATGATTGTGATACGAATTAAGTTGGCTAGACATCAATGCATGAGATATATTATAAGATGATCAAAATCTGATT
The DNA here is from genome assembly GCA_039657365.1 of Stephania yunnanensis. NCBI lineage: Eukaryota > Viridiplantae > Streptophyta > Magnoliopsida > Ranunculales > Menispermaceae > Stephania > Stephania yunnanensis. Next base: position 10,533,627 of record CM077582.1, read on the forward strand.
CGGGTAAATGTAAATTGTTTTTCATTATTTCTGCAAAATCGTTTCGTTTCATTATAATGCTTCTCTATCATTCAGATGAATATTCTTATTAAAGTATGAAATCAAAACAAATTGTTTGTACTCCAGATCAACAAAGAGAAATTGAAGTAACATGGCCTCAATCCCAAATAATCAAAGTAAAAATGAAAAAAATTATTGCTTTTCGTCATGAATGCTCACATCAATAAGCAGAATACAACATTTGAGAGAAGATAAAGCGCCAGAATATAGTTAGTAAAACACATGAAATGATCTTTCTCCTTTAGCAAGTTGAATCACTATCATCTGCTCAAACCATTAGAACAATCTTCAAGATTAGCCATAAGTTAATCAGAAGAATTTGAAATGTATGTTCAAAGAAATGAATACTTTCTCAAGTAGAACCGTCTAAAGCATTGCAGGAAGAGTTTAATATGCACAGTTAAAATGCATCATGTCAAACATCATGGTAAAAAATATGAAACATGAATTGATTGATAATTTGTGCTGCTAAATACCTTAAAATCTAAATGGGACTTACAAGTTTGAATCTTTGCTCCAAAAACCTTACCTGTTGGCTTAAAATGAATATCAATAAGCTTTTCTTGCATAGTAGAAAGAATTATACATCAGGTTAATCAAATGCAAATTGACAGAAAATGCACCATGGTACTTATTCCATTTCACATAAACATAATATCAAAGATTCACTTACATTCAAAATAACATCAAAATGTGGAAATATCTTAACACAATTATCTTGTTGAAGAATTAATAGCTTAAGCTTTTCATCTTATAAGACTCAAAAGGACTATTCATCATGTGGGCAGAAAAGACATACAAATTGGCTAGAGTTAGCCTCTTTGGATGTTTTTGCATTTCCAAAAGCCTCTAGGATCACATGAGTGTGTCGAAGCTTTTCCTCAAGGGCACTCCCATCGCCAAGGTTAGTCAAACATTTAGCCATAACTTTTTCTATTTAGGCGTTTCCAACTCCATTTTCACCACTGCATTCTAAGTTCAAATATGATTCCCGAAATGATACTATGTCAAGTTAAAAATTACAAATCTCATCAGATCACTAAAGAATTTTTGAAGTCCAGGACAAAGACTCAAGGCGATTACAATAAGAATAATCAAGATGGAGATACATACCTAATGATAACAGATCGATTTACTTCGCAAGTAGCAAAATATTGAGATAAAAAATGTATATATAGTTGAGAATGAAATCATCTGTCATTTTTTAACAAGTAGTCTAACAAAAAAAACAAAAAAAGTTTATATTCACCATTCATCATAGCAATGAAGGCATCTTTAGCCCAATAATAGATGTCAGGAGAAACTCTGGGCTTCTTCCCGCAACCAGAGACTAACTCATTTCCACGTACTTCAGCCCCTTTGAACAGATTCATTGCAAGTAAAATTGGTCCTACTTTAGTCTATAGGTAGCAAAGTGAAAGTTAATGCTAGGAGAGAAGTGATAAATTAAATTTGATTGCAAGATGAAATAATTTGCATAGACATACATAGGGTTTGCTTTGAGAATATCTACAACAGATATTGTGAAGAACTGAAAGCTCATTCAAGAAGCTAAAATGTACAAGATCATCAGTATCTTCAAGGATATTAGGGTTTGCGGGCAAAACAGTTCCTTTTGGCATTGTCAAAACCTGTAAAAATACAAGGTACATAAGTTTTAAGTATTCAAAATCAAATAGCATTATCTGCACAATAATAAAATGTATAAACCAACTTTGCCATCTAAAAGCATGACTTTTGCATCTTCTCCTGGTTGAATGCCCCTATAGTGGGTCAATAGTCTCATTTAGTTTTTATTTGATTATATTTCACACGCACCACCTGGAAACACATCCTATTTATTTTAAGAGTTTGATCTGTCTCTTCTCATATTTACTTTGAATTGTTATAGAGCCAAATTTCTTTCAAAAACAATAAATAAAATTAAACAATAAATTAAGACTTTTTATTAGAAAGGTGAAAAATTCAAAGCGAGGAAAAAAGAGTAAATTTTCAGAAATTTAATATTCCACTTAACTTCAAAGTTGATTTCTGACCAACCACTCTCTTCTTTGGAAAATACACTTTTTTCATCAGAATACATATAAATGTACTGATAAACTAATTTTGGTGTATTAATATGTTTTGCCAAATGAAGTTAAAAAGAAGTTCCTTTTAATTTTGAAAGAATTTCAAATTTAAGATACTAACATGAGACTTAAGTATTGTAACAAGAATACTATGAATTCTTTTGCTTACTCCCCGCTCAGATTGGAAAGGAAAGTTTATCAAATAATTGGAGTCTGGTCAACTCATGCAATTTTAGAGACAATTTCCTCACTATAACTGTAAGAAATGACCGTGTAAATCAAATAAAAATATGCATAATGTGCATAATTAAAGATAGAAGAAACATAAGTTAATTGAAAAACAGAAAACCACCCCAGAGAAATCTACCATGTTATTGATGCTCCAATGGAAAAACATATATCCATGCATAAGCCCAGAAATATACACAAAATGCAATTTAAAAAAGAGATGGAGGGAAAGAATTTAATGCCCAACTAAACAAAGGAGGGACTAAGGTGGTGATCTATGAAGGAACACCAAACAAAACCTATACCATCACATGGAATCGAGAGACTTCTGAATGGACAATACACCGACTTTTGGAGATGGTAAAAATGTCTGAAAGCACCAAGAGAACAATGTGCAGGGGTAATTCGGAGCACTTGCAATTTTATTAGCTCAAAACTATAAATCTTATTAGCTATTTAGGGTAATTCGTTGATAATTTTATTAGGTACAAAACAAAGATTAATGAACAATGCGTAGAAGCCAAATTCCTCTCTATACACTTTTTGATAATTTTGATATATACATTACCTCTTCCTTATAAAAAAAAATGATTGAAAGATAAGATAGATTTATTGTAACACTATTTATGGACTTGGGTATCCATTGATATTGATTTGACTTTAATTAAACACCTTATAAAATAGTGCTAATTAACTACTCATCAATTGCATATATAGAATCAGAGGTTCAATTTGTTGGCAATGGAACTGTACATTCAATATTCTCATAGGCATTTCACAAAACATTGACTTTATGGTTTAGACAATTCATCAAACACATAAAATGCATAAACACTGAAATTCAAAACAACCAAACGTTGACTTTATAGTTTAGATAATTCATCAAACACATAGAATGCATAGAACAAAGAATTAGAGAGTTCTATAAAAAGTCTTGATCATTAAGAATTTTTAATACCAAATCTAATCAACACAACAACAAAAAAATTGTAGAAGAAAGGTTGATTACCTCACTTTTGAATCGAAGAGTAAAGGAAAGCAACGAATGAATCGATGAAGGAAAGCATAGAATGAATGATTTGAAGAGGAAGGAGAGTGGTTGATAATGAGTTGTTGATCGTTTTGAAGAGGTAGTGTTCAAGACATTGAAGAGGTGGCGTTCTCTCAAGTCGTTGAGTTGTTGATCTTTAATTTAAGTCGGACTCCTCTATCATCATCCAATTTGGATTAGGTTGAATTAATTTATTAATTTTAAGGGAAAGCACGAGAAGTATGGACAAAGAGGTAAATTTTATTAACACTTAAATAAAGTATGGGCAAAAAGGTAAATTTCATTACCACTAAAAAATTTGTGCAATTTGGATTAGGTTGAATTAATTTATTAATTTTAAGGGAAGTCACAAGATGTATCGGCAAAGAGGTAAATTTTATTAGCACTCAAAAATAAAGTATGGGCAAAAAGGTAAATTTCATTACCACTCAAAAATTTGTAATTCGTGCTTTTATATATATGATAAATATATATATATATATATATATATATATATATATATTTATATTTCTTATATATATATATATACACATATATCTATATATATATATATGCATTTTAATTTTAATTTTCTTTTTTTGATGTGACCACACTATAGTCACATTCCGCCGCTACCTTGGTCCACGTCGACACTCGACTCGAGGCGCGTTTCCGTTCGTGTTTCGGCTCACCGCATTCTCCGCATATTCATTTCTCACCAATTTGCATTATAGTCTCAAATTAAACATTCTCGGTGTCTCCACTCAAGATTCGGACATACGTATTCGACGAGTGGTCCCACAAACAACCCTGACCTGACACGTGACACAAGTCAAATTTTCGGGCCGTTACAAATCGCGCTCGTGAAAAAACGTCTAAAAATTTGAGAAACCCTATGATGACAAACCAAATCATTAATTTCACAGTTTTTTATCCAAAAAACAGTTCCTTTAAAGTTTCATATGGTTTTCAAACATTGTTACCTCGCTATCGGATGATGTCAAGACGCAAGAATCGATACACGCTCGGCAAACACAATTGTGGCTTTAGGTTGCACTTGTGATCCAAGGTGGTGGGGTGCCCCAGTTTTGCATTGAAAATGATTTGTGGGGTTTGAGTGAGTATATATGAAGGGGCAAAATAGACATTTACATTTTAGATGGGAAAATGAAAAAAAAATATGGGTGCCTTCATGAATTGGTGGGCTGCTCATAGCGGGCCTCTTAATTTATTAGGTCGTCACATGATACAACCTTTTTTGTCAAAAAAAAAAAAAAAATGTCGAGATGAGTAATTAATTAATATACAATTGGGAACAAAATATGCCATGGAAATTATATACTCCCTCCAGGTCAAAATATAATTCTCTAGCAAAAACTTCTTTGTCAAAATTATAAGTCATTTTCGGAATTTAAGAGTGTTTTTATTGTTTTTTACCAATTATATCCTTATACAATTCAAATATTTATGATTATTCTATTCTTCAATTCATTAAATATCAAAGGTTTATATGTAAATTACACTTGTAAATGTTGTCTTAATTTTGTGCCCTTTTATATTTGTGACCAGAGGAGGAAGTTGTTTTTGTGTTATGCATTTATTGTTGTTAGAATTAATGTCACATGTTTAACATTAAATGTACATTAAACTAAAAAATAATTGGAATTTGTTGGAAAATAATGTATTTGCAATCTAAATTACAAAATTATAAATACTTTCTACCTCAACAAGCTACTCCCTCCCGTTATTTTTATAAATCGTTTTGACAAAAATCTCTTCTCAAATTACAAGTCATTTTCGTAACTTGAAAGTACACTTATTTTTTTTACTCATTTTACCCTTATACAATTACAATCAAATTTCCTCAATTCCTTAACTCATTTTACGTCAAAATGACATATATGTAAATTACATTTGTAATTAAGATTGTCTTAATGTATGTGCTTTAGTTAAAACGACTTATAATTTTAACCCAAGTGAGTATAATAGACATACAAGATACATCACCGAGCTAAATGGCGTTGGTTGGTGAATAGTAATAGTGATTTGGTGCACCAAATCTCCATCGCTATCCCAGAGATAGCGTTGGACCAACAGTGTGGCACTATTCACCATAGTAATACTATTCCCCTATTTCCTTTATTTTTTTCTTTATTTTTATGTTTTTTATCTTATTTTGCTATATATTTTTTATATATCTTATTTTGAATAAAATTGAATAAAATAATGATAAAAAGTATAATAAGCTAAAAATAGTGTTGATGGGTTGAAATGTGTATAGTGTTAGTGTCACTATTTACTTCAAAATATAAATGAATAGTGTTAGAGTAACTTTATCTTAGTGTTGGTGGGTTGGAGATGCCTATAAAAAAGTTATAACATTCTATGACAACAAAGATAATAGATATTACAAGACTCACAGCCGTGATCGCTTGCCCCTGATCGAAGATGCCCACACACTGGCTGGGGGTACTCATGAAGAAGCAGCTGGTATGTCGCTAAATTACCTAAGAAGCTTCAATTGATCCAACATAATTAATTACACAACCCTTAGACTCCAATATGAAACGAACCCTCAATCTTGACTTTGACAAATAATGTCACATCTATTTCACTAGAGATCTTTATTTGGCTACTATAATTAATAATTTAACATGTGGCTTTTGTTATGGTTATTATTTAAAAAAGGAAAGCTTTGTAGAATTTCCCTATTTTACCATAAGCTCAGTAATTGCACTAAACCAAGCACAATAGAAGAGTAATTTAATGATTATTTATGTAGCCAGCCTCAATTAATTTGATACTAATGCTAGGTGGTTGTTGTTGTACATATAGGCTCAGTGAATTCAATCTTAATATGAAGCTTTGTCATGAATTGAAATAAGTCTTTTCTTAAGGAAGACATTGAGGTTTAAATTGAAACTTTCTTTCTAGTTGAAGTTCTTTTGAGCAAGCTAGCTCAGCATGTGATGGAACTCTAGACTCTTGAAAGTAACTTGTACAACATATATAAAGATGAAATGGAGGCCATCAAAATGTTATTGTGACAAGTGCAAAATCAAACAGAAAACCCTACAATTGTGATGCATAAGCTGTACATGCATTAACTTGTGAATTCAACAATAAAATGAGCATCGATCCCTGATCAAACTGCAGTCAACCTAAGTTCTCAGCACCCGTCATGGCATTTCGTGATCCATGATCCTGGTCTGTCTTGCAACTGGGTAGATTAATTTCCATACTGTATGCATGGAGAGAGAACGGCAAGAGGCACCAAGTTTAGATAAACAGTAACACATACTACCGCAAAATAATGCAAACATGTTTTTAAGCCACAGAACAGTGTTAGTGATATGTGTATCTATTGCACAATCAATGCTCAAAAATCCTAGCTTCACTCGATTGGTCGACAAACTTGTCGCTTCTCCTAGACTACCCTTGTCATCATCCATCTTTTGTTGTAGCAAAAAATATTTCATAGGGGTTAGGAGTAAATGGGGCATACAAAGAATGAGGGGGGCAGCATTTCACTGCACAACCAAACCAAAATATACAATATTAGGAAAAACTGGTTGTACTGACATACATTATTCCGCGATTTCATATACCAATTTGAGAAACTATACCATGCCAATATGTTATTGGTTATGTGGCTGCTGCCACCCAGTTGGCTGCAGACAAACTAGATGGTTCCCAATCCATGTCTCTACATTTTTTAATATCTTTGAGCACAATGCAGTTTCCCGGTAAGAGATCTTAGAACGATCACAAAGGCTGGACAATCAACACCCTAAGGATAATGTAAACCCTTCTATCAAACAAAAATTGTGAATAGATCATCCTAATCAGTTATCGCCAACAAAGACTGAAAAATGGCATTCAAAGAAAGATGGTGTCCATCTCCACCTTCCTGCTCACATAAGGGAAGCTTTGGGGAGTGATGGACATATAAGGGAAGCTTTGGGGAGTGATGGACATAAAAAAAAATACATTAAACTTATTAGACAACTACGCATATACTCTAACGCATCATCCACAACTGAGTAGCAATGTTATTGCGGATATTCTTCATTTCAAGAGAAGTCTCTCTGGAACTTCCATGGTTCGTGTCATCATCAGTAACATATGGAAATTCGTCAAAAGGTATATAATCCGGATATTACTCAAGGATATTGAATAAGTCTTCATCCGCCGCATTCTTTCGTATGTAATTATGCAATGAATGCAGCCGTTATGATATCAATTTGAGTTTGAATACTGAATTGTGGCATATCATTTAGCATCTTCCATCTTTTGTTCAATACTCAAAATGACCTTTCGATGCAACTCTGAATGGATGAATGTGCACGATTGAAAACTTCTTCAACGTTGTTGGGTGGTAGTTTTCAATTTGAGATTGGTGGTATCTTTTTTTTTAATATGACACCAAATACCCTCTCCTATGTGGATATTCTTTGTCAACCAAATAATATTTATCTATTAAAAGAGGGAAAAAATTAACAATACATGATTTAGAAAATTCACATGGCTATAAGGTAAAATCAAAAGTATTGGTACCTTCAGGCGGCTTAGGGAAGTTTAACGACGACGTATTAATTGCATGGAGTTAAACGCGTGTATCATGTGTTGATCCCTCCCGCCCAGCAGATATAAATGTGAAGCACATATCAAAGTCACATGTTTACATGTCATTGAAAGACGTGAAAGGTTTCCTCCCCCTATAGCGCATTTGATTTGCCTCAGGAACACATGCATCAATATTGGTACCATCAATACATCCTATGCAATCATGTTGTATAAATATAGATGGCTATTTTTTATTTTTATTTTTTAAAAAAGAATATATATGGTTATATAATGTGCAATTAAATCATAAAATAGTGGGTAACAAATGTTTCTATATTGTTTTACCTTGAAATAAGGCATAAATCGTTCGTCGTCAAGGATGTGAGATGGTATGAATTAAAAAGATATAATCATTTGGTTTTATCATATCATGTGCAAAACTCTTAAAGCCATTGCTTTTACCAGTAATAGCTTCCAAAACTTCATGAAATGATCTACTAATAGTCTCACTATAACGTTGAAAACGTTCTCCTAGGTCCCTATTAGAGGCACCTTTGGCTAATGAATATATACCAACCCTCTCCATAATTATCACTTTACTTCGTTCCAAACCGTATTTGAATTGCAAATCATTGCATAGTTCTTTAAAAAGCTATATTTCCATCCTGAATGTGTCCTTAGATTGAACATGAATTCCGTTTAGAATTTGCGTCATCAAGATTCTCTTGTTTGAAGTGAAGTCATGCAAACCAATTGGGTGGCCCAATCGTTTGATATGGGATTTGAAAGTAAGAGATCATGGGTTCGAACCTCGGTGGGGGCAAGTTGTTTCTTTCTTATCAAAAAAAAAAATACATGTTTTTATAATAAAGTGTAGCAGATATAGCCTATGTTGTGTATCCGGATATAACAATAAAACAAGTCTATTCATTCTCTGTCTTTGCATCTCTTCAATGTCCATGTTACACTTAACATACATAAATAAGACATAACTAAAATATATATATAATACTTTTAAAACAAAATATATAAAGTAATTTGCTAAGTTCATAACCCTTAGAATTTGGAAATACAAATCAATTTATACAAATTGAAAACTAAAACATAATACAACTTCAAATACACCTAACAAATGTAGCAAAGAAGACATCAAAAAAAGAACAAATGTAATATAAAAATGGAAAATATAAGCAAATAGTACTTACTCCTACGCATATAATCTAACCAAACTTTCTTATTGTTATCATCTTTCGTGTTCACAAATATCTTCCTCTTTGTTTCGTCAAAAATGAAGTCAAGCGCAAAGCACTACAAATCGCTACCCTCTTGTAAGGTGCCTTCCTATCATACGATCAATAACCCGTGTTAATAGAGCTACATGATACAGCTTGTGATCTTGCACTATTTTCTATCTTCATAATTTCTAAAGCCACATTAGAATAGAAAGCAAGAAGTTCAATGAAACTAATAGTAACATAGATCCCCCACCCCTGACCGTCTCCTTTTTCGTTTGATTTGAGTAGGCTCGGAAGGACGATTTTGTACGGGCTTTGGAAAGTATGGAAGATCTCAAGCTGTACCATTTGAGTGTGTCAACATAGCTACCTCATATAAATTGAGATTTGAGTGTGTCAACAGAGCTACTTGACATAACTGGAGATCTTGCATTCTTTCCAAAGTCTGCAAAAAAACAGCTTTTCAAGCCTGCTCGAATCAAACGTAAGAAGAGGTTGTCGAGAGAGGAGGGGGGATATGTTTCATTGAACTCCTTGCTTTCTACTTCTAATGAGGCTTAGAAATTATGAAGACAAAAAATAATGCAAGATCTCAAGTTGTATCAGGTACATCTATTGACACAGGAATGAATATTATTGATCTTATGGTTAATGAGGGCACCTTACACAACGGTAGCGATTTATGGTGCTTTGCGCTTGACTTCATCTCGGACGAAGCAAAGAGGAAGATATTTGTGAACATGAAAGATGATAACAATAGGAAAGTTTGGTTAAATTGTATGCGTAGGAATAAGTGAATGTCTAGGCCACGCTCGTATTATTTGCTTATACTTTCCATTTTCTCTTGTTGTTTTTTTTTTTTTGACATCTTTGCTACTTGTTAGGAGTATTTGAAGTTGGATTATATTTTAGTTTTCAATTTATATAAATTGATATGTATTTCTAAAGGTTATGAACTTATGCAAAATTACTTTATATATTTTGTTTTAAAAGCATTTATACATATATCTTTTTGTTATGTGTTATTTATGCGTGGTAGGTGTACCATGGACATTGAAGATTTGCAAAGATAGATAATGAAAAGACTTGGTTTTATTGTTATATCCAGATATGCAACATGGGCTATAGTTGCTACACATTATTATAAAAACACATGCATGACTTCACTTCAAACAAAAGAATATAGGATGTCGGAAATTCTAAATGGAAGTCATGTTCGATCTAAGAACACATTTAAGATGGAAAAAGAGCTTTTTAAAGAACTATGCATTGATTTGGAATTCAAATATGGTTTCGAATGAATAGTGACAGAAGGTTGGTATATTCGTATATTCATTAGTCAATGGTGCCTCTAATAGGGACCTAAAAGAGTGTTTTCAACGTTCTCGTGAGACTATAAGTAGATCTTTCATGAGATTTTGGAAGCTCTTACACATAAAAGCAATGGCCTTATTTCAAAGTAAAACAATATAAAAACATTTGTTACCCGCTATTTTATGACTTAATTGCACATTATATAACCATCTATATTTCTTTTTTCTTTTTTTTTTAGATAAAAAAACTAACCATCTATATTGATGGTACCCGTATTGTTGCATGTGTTCCTAAGGCAGATCAAATGCGTTATAGGGGGAGGAAAACCTTTTATGTCTTTCAATGTCATGGCAACATGTGACTTTGATTTGTGCTTCACATTTATATCTGTTGGGTGGGAGGGATTGGCACATGATACGCACATTTTCCTCCATGCAATTAATACGCCATCGTTAAACTTCTAAGCCGCTAGAAGGTATCAATTCTTTTGATTTTACCTTATAGCCATATGGATTTTCTACATCACGCATTGCTAATTTTCTTCTTCTTTTAATTGGTAAATATTATTTGGTAGACAAATGATATCCACATAGGTGAGAGTATTTGGTGCCATATTAAAAAAAAAAAAAAAAACAAAAAAAGATACCACCAATCTCAATTTGAAAACTACCACCCAACAACGTTGAAGAAGTTTTCAATGATGCACATTCATCTATTTGAAGTTGCATCGAAAGGTCATTTTGAGTATTGAACAAAAGATGGAAGATACTAAATATTATGTCGCAATTCAGTGTACAAACTCAAATTGATATCATAATAGTTGCATTCATTGCATAATTACACACAAAAGAATGCAGTGGATGACAACTTGTTCAATATCCTTGACCAACATCCAGATTATATACCTCTTGACGAATTTCCATAAGTTATTGCGACGACATGAACCATGGAAGTTCCAGAGAGACTCCTCTTGAAATGAAGAATATCCGCAATAGCATTGCTACTCGGTTGTGGATGATGGCGTTAGCGTATATGCATAGTCATCTAATAAGTTGTTTATTGTATTTCATTTAGATATTTTACTTTTGCGCATTCTATAAATTAGACATAGAGTTATTTTTCATGTAATTGCTACTCAATCGTGGATGATGCGTTAGAGTATATGCATAGTCATCTAAGAAGTTTTTTATTGTATTTTATTTAGATGTGTTTACTTTTGTGGATTTCTATAAATTAGATATAGAGTTATTTTTTCATGTAAGCACTCATGAACACATGTAATTTGAGTTTTTTTAATAATATAAAAATTAGGTTACTTTACGTTAATTGTGTTATATAATTAATATATACAGTTATTTATACATAATTCATTTAATTCTTTATAACAACTAATTATACGATTTTATGTTTAATACACTTAATTGTGTTCATATGCCCTATTATGTCATTTTGGATTTCTCAGCCATTTAGTCAACTATTGTTCCAAACAATTTTTAGTTGATTAGCTATAGTATTAGCTTTCAGCTACCAGCTACTAAATTATCAACTAGTGTCGCCAAACAGAGCCTATATATGGTGGTTAGAAGATGTCCCCAGTCACACCAATGGAGTGTATATGGTCTTTCTCCCCCATTTCTATTTTTTTTCTCAAAGTGGTTCCCCCCCCCTTTTCTTTTCTAGTAAAAGCTTCTTTTTATCTATTTGTAGGAGTTCAACTTGTTTCAGTCGCTCCTTACTTTGATTCAACTAAACACGTGGTTAGTCGAGCGTCCAAACCAAACAACTCAAGAGAAAATAACCAAAGAGATTTTTAGAACTAATTAATTTTATCTACCAAAAATAAAATTGATTAATTGTACCTAGATCTTTGGTTAAAATTACACTTGAAAAACTAATTAACTTTTGATAAAATATACATATATATATATATATATTTATTTATTTTGTATATCCAAGACCACCTAACCAAGGGGTGGAGCCAACCTAAGGTTAGCCCCCCTCCCACCCATGGTTGGCTTCGTCCCTGCTTGGGGTCATACATCTCCTAAGACTAAATCACGGATACAACGCTGATACGTTTCACGTTATTGTGACATTTTTATATTAAAAATAATCATTATCATTCGTAATTAACTCATTTTTTCTTATTCTTGAATATATTTTGAATCTAATCATTTTGATACAAGTCCAAAGTCTCATCTTTCTCACATTACAGCTACTTATTTCCCTTAAATATGATGGCCCCAAATTAAATTTGTGTGCCACAGGAAGAGACTCAAGTCCAAGCCGGTAATTCCACATAGACCAAGTGTAGAATCAACAAAAGTACGAGCTAATGAAATCAACAGAAGTAAGAGTTGATGAAGGCCCATCCCGCAACATCGAAGTTGTTGTATCGATCCAGAGATAGAGGCGAGAAGGTAGGAGTCATGGGATGGTATTGTCTCCGCCCAAACAATTAGTCGATTCACAAGGCGGGAATTTTCCTGAGTAGACCTGTGGATGTTGAGAGAGTATAAATGAGGGGAGAGAGGAAGTGCGAGACACTTTTTTGATTTGTCTAAATTGAATTAGAACTCAAATCTTAAGTGCAGCATCTCAAAAGCTATGGAGCTTGTGGGGAATTTTGGTGTTTCTAAGTTTCTTTGTGTCTCCAGCAAGGTTTGAAACTTCGACTTCGTATATGACTTCGCTCACTTAAAATTCGGAATTAATTCGAGGAAGTTAACTTCGACGATGGAAGTTTGACAAAAATTTGTTAGTGTACAGAAGTTTATGGAATTTCACTTTAAATGCTAGAAAACTCAAGTTTCTTCATAGAGATGCTAGAACTATGAGTTATTTGAATTTAGCCGAAATTTAAGTATATTTCTAGCATAGTCGAAGTTTTGGTCAAAGTTTGCTCAACTTCCACGAAACATGACAATTTTACTTCATTTTTTATTAACTTTCATCGATGTTTTCGAAGTTCGGTCGAAGTTAGCCGAAGTTGAGTCGAAGTTTTGCAATCTTTCTACTGCTTATGAACTTCACTTCGCTCACCTCAAAATCGACAAACTTCGCCCGAACTTCGTCGAAGTTTGTCGATTTTTTAAACATTGGTCTCCATAATTCTTCAATTTTTAGCAATAAATCTCTATCTTCTTAGCTCTCAATTCTTTGATATTGTTAATTCATTAGATCTAACTTTTGTTGATCGGTCTTGCCTTGATAGAATCTCGGATTCTATCAAAATATTTTCATTTAAAGTCTTTTATATTCGATCGATGTCAATGCCAAGGTATATTAGCATTTAAACTTCCACCATACTTAAAGTTTGTGTGCATGCATATACAGTATACTAATTCATACGCAATCTTTTGATTAACTTAGCATGCTTTAGTTTAATATCATCTGTAATCCTTCCATATTAAGAACCAATTGAGTTTAAACACCTAGAGTTGCCTCTATCATCTTTTGACTTTTAATAGTTATTCGCTTCAATTGTATTTCTACATCCACAAATAAGAAAGCAAAATAAAAAGTGATGCTTTTAAATAGGAAATATAAGAAAAAATAGAAAGTCATAGGCATACTTACAATATATTGTAACCGCAAGCCACTCATTGATGATCTTCACCCACGTGCTAGCCCAACCGTAATCAATGATCCACCTAATTGATATTGCATGAAATCAATAAGAAGAGTATCCGTAGAACTCATGCAACACAACACTAAGATACATACTTGCACACATGCATTGCACATGTATTAGAGTTTAATTGCTCTTAAAAGTACTTTTAACATTCAATCTCTAAATATGATAACTTCATTAATTATATTAGTACATAAAAAGAAAGATTTTTTTTAAAACAAAAAGAAAGTTTTTTATATGCTTAAACAAATAGAAGTGCGTACGGCATTGCATTTACATTTGAAATTACAAATGTTTGATAGAAAGAGGTAAAAAGCAAAAATCATATAAGCAAACTTAGAGATAAACGTATGGAAAAATAAATGCTTAGACTTTTTGGGTGATTTTGCAGTTTCTATATGTAGAGACTTAACATTTTTCAAAAAACTCCACAATTGATTTTAGCAATATTCTTGAAGTTTTGAAAATTGATCAAACTTTGATCTTCAAATTTTAGTTTTATAAATATATATATATATAAGGTACTACTACCATGGGAACCACAAAAATACACAAGTCATGGGAACCTCATTTACAACCATTGGATTCTAATCCAACACATTAATCAATGAGTCATAAATGCACAACACATTTTGAGAGGTTCCCATGGCATGGGTATATTTTTTGGCTCTATGTAGAATTTCCCGTATATATAATACAAATGCATAGAAACAAAGATAATTGCATAGAATATGGCTATTATGTTTATACGTATGCATACACATAATTATCCATGGTTATCATATATTTATTTGCGAGAGTGCAACTATATTGGTTATGCATTTCGAATGTTAAGCACAATGTACATGGTACTATTTTTGCATACATGCATGTCACGATATTTATGTACTCTCGAGTATGATAGATTTACTCTACGTATGTAAAATTAGTGCCAAAAAACCAAGTTATAAAATCCAAGTATAAGAGGTTCTACTTTTGAGTTGGCCGATGAAGATGCCAGTTGACGAATAGCATAGCAAAGTACATGGCTCCAAGGGTAAACACCATATGAAAGAATCCGTACTTGTATGGGATATCATATTCTTGTTCAACTTCATTCCTGTAAAACTACATAGTGGATTGGAATGCTTACAATAAATAAAATAAAAATCATACTCATTGATAAAGTTTCTCAAGAGACCCATGGCCTTTAAAAATCATGTTCGAGAGAACTAGTTCACCTTAAACGATTTTGAATCAATTCCAGTAGAAAAAGTTGCCATCACAATTACTCCAATTGCAAAGAGAAAACCCTGGAAGCGTTATGGTAATAGAATCACATGAAAATACAAAAAGAAAGTTTAAAATAATTTTAAATGATTCCATAAAGAAACCAAAGGATATATATATTTACAAAATGTTTTATCTTGCCAATAGTCACATTTAACGTCTAGCACTTTCAAAAGTCATTCTACTACATAAGGAGCAACCAGTGCAAGACAAGAAAATCAAAGTGTTGTAAATTATGTTAAGACGAATGAGAAACTAAGCCGACTTGAGACTGAATAAAATAAGGATACAACACAATCAAAATACCCTACAAACCTTTAGAGGCAATTTCGGACTTCCTTATGAAGGGCGCTTATATAATTTTCCATGTCAAGGATAGATATCTTCATCTATACAACTATGATATTGGTATAGAAATTTGCACACTTTAGGATGGTGTCGTCTCCAACAGCTTATGTTCTTTATAGATTAAATTGAAAATATAGCATCCATGCTTTTTGAAATTTTGATAATACCAAACTTCAATTATAATACCTACTTCAAAGGTGGACCATGGACAAATATCAGATCAAATTCTTGGGACGATTTTGTAAATTTTTAAATATGTTTGTGAAATAAGGGTTATTATATGTGTGCCACGATACCGATAAGTTCCCACATAGAGTTGTTCATATGGAGTGAGTAGGAAATATTATAAATAGGGGTGAGTTAGTAGGATGGGACATGAGGGAATTGAAATGTATTTGGGCACTCTATGAGTGTTTGGGTTTGAGAGAGTTTTAAGACTTTCTCTGGGTTCTTGTTCTTTGTGTTATCGTTGTTGAATTCGCAAATCAATCAATCAAATATGGGTGTCCTATCAATGGTATCAGAGCATAGTTCAAAGATAGAAGCTCAATTAGATAGGATGGAATCTCGAATGGCTCGAATTGAAGTGGAGGTGAATAAGATTTCAACCATTGAGGCGTCGATTGAAGAGCTTAGATCTGAAGTAAAGATGGCGATCAGAGGCATGGCTCGGAAGTGCGATGAGCTCTTCCCTCAACATATGGGTTTCACTTCAACAATCTTAAGAGAACAACAGATCGGAGCATATAGCAGTGCAAAAGTTTCAGATCCGTCAAATATAGGGTTATTTGAGGAGTTGATGACCCCTGGTGTACCACAATCACCAGATCTGATAGTCAAACACATCCCGGAGCAATCTCGATCTGAGATTCCGACACCAAATGCGTTGTTGATCATCTCTATAGTTCAAGACTTTGCCTCCGATCCATCAGTACATTCCTTCACCAAAGCGAATGCCTCATTCACAGTCTCTGAGTTCATCGTCAATACTTCAAGGCCACCGGCCTCGACCCCAATGCATCGACCATTGCGGACACCAAATTGCGGACACCAGATCTGTCGTCGGTCTCTGATTTCATACTCCGCCATCGCCCCTCTACCATGGCCACCAGATCCAGACGACACTACCGTGGAGCAGACCTTCATGCTCCACGTTGCGGTTCTCTCCGTCACTGTCCTCGATTCCCCCCCCCCCCTTGGCCACCTCCGCTTTCCTCACCATTGTCGTCCACAACATTCATGGAAAACTTGTTTCATCCAAAACCCAAAAACTAGAATTTGGAGAAGATGAGAGTAATTGGTTGTTGGGCATCTCGAGGCGTACGATCGGTGTGGGCTTAACCATCTCAGGGGTTTGTGTCTTTCAACTTTACTTGTGGGGCCCACTTTATTTGTTTACATGTTATGTTTCCTGGCTATAGCTTATCTTCAACTTGAGCTCTTTTGGTCACACTCCAACATGGTGGCCCATTTTGATCTCACAAAACTCGAGGATAATCATCAGGCTGTCATATTATCTTCCGCATTCGTTCCTTCTTCTGTTCGTGAAAGACCAACAACGCCTCACTTTTAGGTACCAAACTGAAATTCGAATATGGTTGGCCTATTGAGTTCCATTAGGTTTTGCAACATTCAAAGTGGCAGTCCATCTCTTTATGCATCAATTGATTGTTCATCAGCTCTTGACCATACACCAAATCAAGGCTCGTGGTGCTCCTCTTGTTTCTTGTGGGGTGCTCATTATTTCCTTCCATGGGATGGATTCAGAGCTTGAGTTCAGGTGTTTTGACATCAGTATATTGCGACTAGACTCACTAAAAGCATTTGAAGTGTTTCCATTGTTCCCCTTTTGGTGGGTGGGGTTGGACGCTATTCACCACCCTAGTAGAAGATCAGTATGGATTCTCACATGGTCTCCTTTCACTTACACACTCTCTGGTTATTTGTTACTACATGTTCTTGTCGGCATTCACAGTGAGCAGCAGGTGTTTGATGAAATGGCTTTGGTAGAAAATGCGCCAAGGACTGTTCACTTCGAGAATTTGTTTCCATCCATATATGAGTTTATGCTCTTAATGTTCTACTATTCTTTTGTATGTTTCATTTTCTTTCCACCTTGAGGACAAGGTGGATGTTTGAGGGGAGTAATGATAAGTTCCCACATAGAGTTGTTCATATGGAGTGAATAGGAAATATTACAAATAGGGGTGAGTTAGTAGGATGGGACACTAGGGAATTGAAATGTATTTGGGCACTCTATGAGTGTTTGGGTTTGAGAGAGTTTTAAGACTTTCTCTGGGTTCTTGTTCTTTGTATTAACGTTGTTGAATTCGCAAATCAATCAATCAAATATGGGTGTCCTATCAGATACATGCAAAAAAAATATTTTAATTTGCTGCATATTTATATTGGTAATGTTTTTGTTATTTTGACACTAACTTATTAGGTTTGCATTATTACATGAAACCGCAACAAGACTATTATTTGTCGTATGCAAATTATTAATCCAATTCTGGCTTTAAATCTTAATAGCTCGGTTTAAACAGCCAGAACTTGCCACTGGGAAAAATGGTGGAAATTTAGTACAACTATTCAAGAGGATGGCCAAAACTCACATTGTTATTATATTCACGAAAAACAACTACTGGGTAGAAGAGGAGGATAAGGAGTGGCGAACAAAATAAAGAAATAAAATAAGAAACATTATTTTTAGGTACCCACATGTCCACAAAGTTTTGGTTCTATGAAGTAGTGTACTCATGCTACCAAACAAAAATACAAGATTTGTTGAAGCAAGGAGAGTTGAAGAGGCATACTGCACCAAACACTTTAGAGCACTTACCTCTTCTTTTTTCTCATAATTATGGAAATAAAAAAAAATTTAGTTGCAGTCGGCTACAAGGATCAAATGCTTCCACTCTATTGGATTTAAGAAGCCGAATGAGAAAGTTTTTTTATAAGAATGTGCAAACTAAAATTAAAAATAAACCGATTAAAAAATACAAAAGCCAACTCTAACTAATTTGGAATAAATTAAAAAATGCATGTAACTAATTCAATCTATTCATGTCACACATCATCAAGTGCATTAAATTGAGTGGAATGAATTGAGGGAAGAGTTTGATCCTTGTAGCCCACTCTAACTAATTTGGGATTGAAGTTTTGTTGTTGTTGATGATGATCTGACACACATTACTGTGGAACAATATCAAGTTAGAAAATGGCATGAGGTTGTACCAAATAACATTATAGCAATGAACAAGCCATGACCCATGAGAAACAAAAAACTACAAATGAAAACAATTTTTCGGACACCAAATTTCACGTTAGTTAATAGGCTTGGCTCACTACTAAATAATAACAAAAGATTCACAGCCAGCATCATCATCGTCATCAACAAACCAGCATCAGTTCGATACGGCCAATTGCTATCAATAATACAGCCCTGCCCCAATGGCGGCAGCAACTGTGATAATAAATGTATATTTGTAATGATATTTTTATGAAGAATGAAACACTTCCACATGAACCAAACTACTTATAAATAGTAAAATTGGCTCGAAATGCAGTTTAAAATCTGAATTTCAACCATGAGTTGACAAACGCCAATTCACCATGAAACATAAGCACAACTCCACAGGGAAAAAAATAAAGAGGACCAATCCACGTTTAAGGACTTGTTAAGATTACAAACAAGGAAAAGAAAAATAAAATATGTAACAAACTGTATGCGCTTACCAGTACCGATACCCAATCACCATTTGAAGCAATGCCACTCTGTGGGTTGCATTTCCAATTGGTAGGTTCACTAGCAATGCATGATTTAGGGAAAAAGTATTATTCCATGATCATTATATCATCAAACAACAACATGAAACCCTCACTTTCTAGACTAGAACCAAACTTGGCAAAGAAACTGAAATGAATTTTTATTGACCAAAAGTCATGAAAAATGCATATAATGTTGTAAAAAAAAAAATATATATATATATATATATATTAGAACATTCAATTTAAGTTAAGTAGCTTGTTCAAGAATTCTGAATTAATGATGTGAACGGAAGAACCAATGGAATGGTCCAAGTGAGCTCGAAGCATGCTTCTCATTCTAGCCCATCAAGCACTGGGAGTCCAGCCCAATTTTAGGACAGCAACAACCAGCCTAGGAGAGATGCCCATATGTTCATTCCAAAGGCCTTCTTGGTTTTCAGATTATTACTATTAGTAGTATTTCCTTTTTTTAAGAAGTTATGTAGTTGTATTTTGTTTGTTTCAAAAATAGTCCCACAATGATAAAATGACAAATAGCACTATAGTAGAATGGTTATAAGTTTGGATTGGAGATAGCATCTTGCTTAGGCATTTTGGTGAAGCCTCCACTCCAAACCTTAAGCCCGTCACTCACACTCTCTCATAAACTTAAGACTTGGGCCTGCCTACTTACAAAAGTTAAGAGCTTGGATGAGGACATCTCGGGGGCATTTTTTACTGCTTGACTTGCGCATGAAAAGAGAAAGGGGTGTTCTATGATTAATTGGAGATTGAACTAAAGTGTTTTGACTTTTGAGTAGTCTTGAGGAGTTTGAGGACTTCACCTGGTTGTTTATAGGATTTGATACATCCTTTACTGATGACAAGTTCTACTTTTGAAGAGAGATGTGTTTTGAAAGAACTGATTAACCAAATAATACTAATGATTACTGTAGCGGGCAGAGAATCCATTGTCACGACACTGATCTACTAGGACCATGTGCTCATTAGACAAGCATTCATACATAGATGCTGATTCAGAGCTTAGTGCATACTTTTAAGCTAATTGGGCAAGCTGTCACATGGGTTTATAACTCATACCACCAACTACGGAACTACCACAAAGTTGTCATGGTTAGGACTTAGGACCCAAACTAGAGGAATTGATTAACAACTCTCTAATATAACTACAATGTAAGCCAAGGTTGGAGGTTTGACCCCATGAATTACCACTATAAGCTATGTTACCTGAACTCGGGTGCAAGTGTCTAGGGTGGCTATGAGTCTAAAGGTCGGACCCACCTATTCTCGAACTTAATGACACGGGGACTCGGTAAAAAGTATCTAAAACTTGAGGCACATATGTAATAGCTTATATACCTATATTTTTTCTCATTTTCACTTTTTAACCTACACTAGTCGACAGAATGATGTAGGTATCTTTACTGTGTTATCTGTTTCATTCCCAAAGTGATTTGACTGTATTAGTTTTTTGGAGGTAGCAACATGGTATTTTTTTAACTTGAAAGTTGTACCTTTTCTTATTAAAAACATGTCCACTATAGCAATTGATTAAAATGGTATCACTTAGTTTTTTCTCTTTCATTTAAAGTTATATAAGCTTTCTTTACTCCCATCATAGTCATTCTTTCTGAATATGATAAAGAAAAGCCAGCAGTAGCATTATGATATTCAATTCTTATGCTTTGATATGCATTGAAATATTTACACAAAAGTATACAAAGCAATGGGGAAATATATGAAAGTTTTTAAACGTAAAATAGCCATATGAGCTGACACAGAAGAAGAATAAATATAAGCAAATAAACGAATGTGAATGGAAAACCTTCTAATGGCTGACCAGCAAAGAAATATGATATATAAACCAATCATTCCTGATGATAGAAGACCCTTGTTGGCCTGTATTAAATGAAACCCATATGCATCAGCAATTGAATATATAAGGATATCGAACTAGTTCAATGCAATTTAATTTTTTTACCCACATTTATAAGTTATGTTGGTATAGGCCTCCAAAAACAATGGATTTACATAAGGTATGGCAAGATCCAAAACAAGAAAAAGTTAATGATCAATTTTCATTTTTTCCACTTTTCAGGATTCAAGGAGAACAATGAAAGTGTGTTGTATAGAGGAATTTAGTAGCAGCAACAACAAAGCCTCAATATCAAATTAGTTTACAGTCGTCTACATGAATCACACTATTCCACTCCTTCCGATTCAATGCCCTTCATAACATGCTTTCAAAATCCTTTATAATCAATTCATCTAAAGGTATCTTATGTCTAAACCTATACTATCGAATTTACTTAGTTTCTATTTTGTCGAGTTTTCTAACTGGAGCATTTTTAAGCTATCTTTGGATGTGTCCAAATTACAGCAAACCCTAATTATTGCGGCGACAGGCGCTACTCCTACTTTTGTTTCAATTTTCATATTTATTATTCTACCTTTACAAGTTATTACCACAAATCAACCTAAGCATGTATGTACCTTATTTTCTAGAACTTAAAGTTAAGATTTGGAATTTTAAAATAATCAATTCCGCTAATAAAAGTCATAGAACCATTTCCTTAATTTGACTAAGCCACAAAGATCTATCATCAAAAGTCCTATATAGAGATTGCCTCCCAACTTTTGTTAAGTTGGCTGGAAGACTTCTCCTTTCCATCCAAACATACACCAATAATTCAATGTCACCAAAACAAGAAAGGAACAACAAACGAAATCTCACGTCAATTATCCCATTTATAAAGTTTGAGTAAAATGTTTGAGTAAATACCATTGCAATATGTCACATTGTTCAAATCATACAATTTATCCATCAAAGTGTTTGTGTACCAATGTTTACTTTGATGTCTCAACCTATCAATTATAGAAAAGGATAAAAGTAATTGACATTAATACAATAATACCCCTAGGTCTAGTAATGTAGAAAGTGTTCCAATATCCATCACTTGCAGATCATTCTGCATTTTTTGTTCACTTAGTCAACCTTCTCTCTAAGTTATAGTTGTTAGATTCCTAATTAGAATCTAGGATCTAACAAGTTCTGATTTGATTCATGCGAAATGATCGAGTTAATTAATATGAATCACAATGCCTTCAATTCATTATTTAATTGAATTTAGGCTTCATGCAATTCCACATACTAAGTTCCAAATTAATTGTGGTCAGCTACATGGATCCAACATTTCCATTTCTCCCAATTAGTCAATTTGATGCAAAACATGACGTGACTTGAAAATTCCACATGAAGTAAAAAAAAAAATGTATTATATAACTCAGATGTCAA
Source organism: Stephania yunnanensis (assembly GCA_039657365.1). Taxonomy (NCBI): domain Eukaryota; kingdom Viridiplantae; phylum Streptophyta; class Magnoliopsida; order Ranunculales; family Menispermaceae; genus Stephania; species Stephania yunnanensis. The sequence goes on from CM077582.1 coordinate 10,556,446, forward strand.
GCGTCACACACTTAAATATAATGCCAATATGAAGAACATGTGAGTTCTAGACAGCTTTTAGACATGCCTTGAGAGTTGAGACAAACAAACATGCTAAAGTTTTAATACATATACATTATGATATATGACCAAAATATGGTTAATAGAGTCGAGTAAGTAAACCAAAATGAAAGCATATGTAACAATAATGTACAGAAATAAATCAAATTGAAGAAAATCAAGTAAATTTTTATCCGCTGGAATTACCTTCGAATGAAGAGTTACAATCATCACTACTAGAAATAAAACAGCAGTCCATGTAATGAAAACTATGTTGACAGCACATGTAAGTCTTTGCACATACAGCAGGTACATTAGCACAATCCCTGAAATGGAAGCAATGTAGAAAATGGTGGACATGCACAAACCAAGAAAGCAGCTGTGCATTTTGAAGATATGATATTATATTAGTCATGTTACCTCATGTTTATTACTTTAATATCATAAAAAGCATATACATTATACAGTAATTAAATCAATTAGTTCATGAAAGATGAACAAGAAGGATGAATATTCTCATGGATAGTAGATTCTTCCAATGTTCAAGGAACCAATGGAAATTATAAATACTTAGATTTAACTAAGCAATAAGTTGTTTTTTTATCTTCCTATCTACTATATACTAAATGCACTAACCAGACAGCAACTTATGTACAAAAGTTAAGCTAGTCAAAATAAATTGAGAGGGTCAAGAAATATTGCTCCAGATATCAACTGTAAAAAGACATAAGAAAACATAGAACTATAAGATCGACAGGCTATATCCACGACAAACGAGGAGGATTTGTGGTGTCTCAATGAACACTTTATGAAATAGCCATACCAAGCTGCACATGCAAGTGGCAAAAATAATAAATTTAATAAATTAATACCCTGCTATACTAGATTGCCACTAAACTGAATTCTTTAAAAAAAAATGAATCTCATAATTCATCTATCTACGTAGATGGTGGATAAAGGTTGTCCATTCCCACTATAGACACAGGTTTTTGGAATGTAATACTGTTTAAACGATTAGCAAGATGTAGGGGAGTATAAATATGTTGAGGTCAGTTTTTTGCTAAGTTTCTACTTTTTTTTTTTTTTTGATAATAAGTTTCTACTTAATATAGTGTGCGTCAACTTCCAAATGCTTGATTTGGTCTTGCTGGATTAACCGCAATATAGATTGCAGATTACTTTCAGGATAAGAATTGCATGGGACCATTCATTTTGTACCTGAGGTTATACAAAATGAATCATAACAGCTGCTGTCCATAAATCCCTTGGAGTGTGGTCCTAAACTCTTCCTCAGAGCTAGACCAAGCACCACATTAATTTTTAACTGCCACATGTCACCAAGTTTACACAAAGAAAAGTAAAACACTCCAAGGTGGATCTTCTGAGAATTGCAAATCCAGCATACTCAGCATCTGTGTATGTTTTGAGTTTTAATCCTATCTGTGATCTAGACACACGCATATAATGTTATATACATTATTCTTTTTGCCACTAAATATTGCTCAATTCTTTGTTGACTATATTAACATGGGATGGATTTCCAGTGTTAAGAAATTAAGGAGATTAAGCATTTCTGGTGTTCAGAAATGCTCCAGTTAGAAAACTAGAATTGTTAGAAACTGAAAGAATTTGAAGCCTGGTAAACCTAAGATAAACTACATAAATTGTAAAAAAAAAAAAAAGATTTTAAAACTATGAAGTCAAATAATCAACTTCTTAAATAGAGCTGAGCGGAACCATAGGATCCATGTAGCCAACCCCAACCATGTTGCAGCAGCCTGCTTGTGGTTGATGTATACACCTCTTTAATTTTCAATCCTACCTAAAAATACTACAGAAGGGCTTTACTTGTCGTGGTTAACATAAGATTATCTACATTATGAATTCATTCAACATGATTCGTGACTGAGCAACATAAAGAGTGTTAATAATTAAAAGAGAAAAGAATGCAAAAATTAGCTTACCTTCGCCGCAGCTTCTCCTCTGGCATCCAATAGTTATCCATCCATGATATGAAATGAATCACGCTAACAAGTTGAAGAAGAAGAAAAACCCTATATAGTAGAAACATCAAAGAGCTCTTAATTGACATTCCTATATAAGAATTGAAGAATTGGCAATTTTATTTGTTCACAATATATTCCCAAAAATTATTCTAATTCTGAAGTAACTTCTAACAAGTACATTATCAACACTTTACACAATTTTATAGATATAAAGCTTTCGATTTCTGTTTGAAAAATATAAAATAAAAAAGCTTCCAATTTTCAAGTATTCTTATAAGTTACAAATAGCAATATCAACTAGAAAATCCTTACAAAAGTCAAGATTATGATGAAAATCCCATGAGCAAGCATTGAAAAATTGAGATTGCTCCGAAATCAAGCAACTTAAAAATAATAATTAATTCCACGACCCAATACAAGATGGAGATTTCTTTGTAAGAACTTGCAAAGATAGAAGCTTATGATTTTCACTTCAAATGCTGAGATCATTAATTAACAAAATACCATAAAAGGTATTAAAAGTAATAATCGTACACAAGCACAATGAATGTTCAAAAGCAAGCAAGTGTATCTGCACAATATCGACAATACTTGATGGGACAATATGTATGATGCATTCTTCTTTGGAGTTTTTGAGAGGCAACTTATGAGTTGGGGTTGGAAAAACTATTTTGGGATATGCAAGGGTAGATAGAACTATCATCAGCAGTCATTTCCCACATCACTAATAGAGAAGCCTTCCACAATAGAATCATTGTGGATAAACTAAGATTCATAAAATCAAAATAACTAGAAATACTTTATCTCTGAGTACCGATTTAATACAATTGGGTTGGTTTGGAAACAAGCCAATCTAGCACAGTTGGATTGCTATGAAAAAAAGGACTTTCAAGCAGGCACAATAATTAAAGATCAAACTCAAACAAAGAACTTTTAGTATGTAAACAATTTTTTTCTCTAATACATTAAAGATGCTCTAACACGACACTAACATTTAACCAAATGGGCTTGTGCTTAGATACTAATAGTTTCTGAAGTAAAATATTTTTTTGAAAATACATATGGCTCTCCATATGAGGAGTTCCAAATTAAGTAGGAAAGTACCTGTCGTGATTTTAAGAGAGACAATAGTTCAACATTTTATGGCTAATAATAAACATAGTCACATTTACCCAAGTTTTTCTGGATACAAAGGTAGTGTTATGCTATGGCTCAAACTTGATTTTAGAGTTTGTGTTTGATTGGGAGTCCAATTGTGTGTTACTTATATTCACGTGTTTGTGTGCAAGGTTTGAATCTTCGACTTCTCCTATGACTTCGCTCATTTAAAATTCGGAAATAATTCGAGGAAGTTAACTTCGACGATGGAAGTTTGACAAAAATTCGCCGGTGTACGGAAGTTTAGGAAATTTCACTTTAAATGCTAGAAAATTCAAGTTTCTTCATAGAGATGCTAGAACTATGTTTTATGCGAATTTAGCCAAAGTTTAAGTATATTGCTAGCATAGTCGAAGTTTCAGTCGAAGTTTGCTAAACTTCCACGAAACATAACAATTTTACTTCATGTTTTATTAACTTCCATCGATGTTTTCAAAGTTCGGTTGAAGTTAGCCGAAGTTGAGTCGAAGTTTTGCAATTTTTCTACTACCTATGAACTTCACTTCGCTCACTCAAAATCGACAAGCTTCGACCGAATTTCGCCAAAGTTTGTATATTTTTTAAACCTTGTTTGTGTGTTGAATGTGACTGATCAAATTACAAATTGTAATTGAAGTCACATAATGTGTCAGAGTTGTATAATACATAGGACTTAAGTATCAACAATAACAATGCGTTTTGATGTATGCCTATATATATAAATGGCTATGGGTGTATGGTTTATGGTGTGAAAAGCATATAGTGTTGTGCTTGTTTGAGATAGCCGAGTTGTGTCGTAGCATACGGGCCTACGAGCGGGTACGTGACACTGTGAGATCAAATCTTGTTGGGGTATCTATCTGGGGTTTAGATGGAGAATGTTTTTCCTTTGTGTACTAAACTATTGATAGTAAATTGTCTTGTTTCTTGCCCATGGTTTTTACCCTGATTTTGGGGTTTTCCACATAAATTCTTGTGCTAGCTATTTTCTCTATGGTTATTTATCTTTGGGTGTACTTGTGTGACTGCGATCTTGGGTATTCCGTGGTGATTCGTCACACCAGGTAGGCAACTTGATCAGCCCCAATTATTGTAGTTTCCAACTTAACGGGTCATTTAGTTTGGTAAAGAGAATTTAGTAGAAAGAAAGTAAAGAATGAAAAGAAACTTAATTCAAGTAATGAATTAGAAGATTACCCAGCTCCAATACGAGCAACTTCACCTGCAAGTAAATTGCAATCTATGGTCATAATATTGTCTAGATATTGCATTCTTAGGAGATTCTAAGCATTTCTTTTTTTTCATAGCATTCTTATCAAGAAACATCACCATGATATGTGATCCAAGAGTATGTTCCACTCTATTTTGCTTTTGAATTCAAATTTTGCAGCAAATATATGATGTGGAAAGTGGAAAGTGGAAACAAAAGAAATTGAGATTTTTCAAATAGATATCAATTTGCAAAAGTAGTTAAGCACATCATGAAAGAAATGTGAAGAAGATTATATAGACAATGATCTAAATTGCACATCAACGGAATGTTCAATGCAAGAAGGTTATTCTCGACTACATTAGCCTCATTTATTTAGCTAGGACTTGCACTTCCATATCCCTTTTTTCTTCAATAAATGTCCTTAATGGGATCCTTTCATCAAACTAAAGTTCCTTCCCAAAAGAAAGATAGATGCACCAGGTGTACATGGAAACCTTCACACCACGTCAAATATTAAGTTAAGAAGGTCAAAGACACGGCGTCAAACTCTAATGAATTGTGGTAATATCGAATGTTAGGATTATGGCCACTTCTTTAGTTTGGGCTCATACTTGATGCATTACAAAGGAAAAGAATGCCAAAACATCTGAATGGTTTGTTTGCTAAAACGATGACCACAACATAACAAACTTATTGCTCATTTGTGCAATAGATTCCATGTACCGGGTCAGCCAATTGACGTTTGTGTTTCTTTCTGCCTTGTAAGATGCATATCCCCCTTTACCACTTGCAATTCATTACATCCAGAATTGAACTACTTCTTTAAATTTTTATTTCAACTTTTCAAGACAACTACCAAATTGAAAATTGTAAGCTAGTTAGTGAGCGTCTATAAGGCTTTGACGGAATGTGCTAACTGAGCTATAAATATCTGTTGCAATCGTGGTTTTGGGGTTCAACTTTTAAATTGGAGAGACAGATGGCAAGTCAAAGAGTTAGATGTAAAAATCTCACAGCATGGAGACATCATGTAAAAACATGCAGGAACAACTATTGTCAACATACTCGAAACAAAAAATAAAATAAAATAAATAAAAATAAATAAATGTCCTAGGCTTGAACTAAATGCACCACCAAAAAAGTAGAGCACGGGGCAGCTGAGATTTCAGGTGCAGTAAATGATAATTGATAACATAAGACGTACCATACAACTGAATGAAGACTGGAGGGCAGAAGAATGAGATCGCCAATGATATAATCAACAGAACAATCTTCAAGGACCAGTAATTTGAATGCCAAGAATTGCGAGCCTCGTATAACTTGCTGGTTTTAACAGTAGAGAGAAACATTGACGAAAAGAATATCTGAAACTCTTTTTGTCAAGGCAAAATCATGAGATGGCACCATGGCAACATAGAGAACGAAACATTAACTAAGAGAGAACAATTATACAATTCACTTACTTTTCTAACAAATTCTTAATCTCAAAAAAAAAAAAAATCTAACAAATTCCAAACGTTGTGCATGAGCATTCCACAGGAACAGATCATTTGCCTAGCATAGGTCAGGAAGTCATCAATGGTGCATCTATTATACCTTACTTGATACTGGTAAGGATCATTCATCTGATCAGTTGAATCATCAGAAAGTTAGTAGTTATTGATGGTCGCAGAACCCAGATTTAAGTACAAACAGCCTCTACAGTCTTCAATAACACAAACATAAAACAAAACATCCCCTCAAAAGGTGAAAGCATACGAAGTATCCACATAGTTCTTACGAAAAAATAACAACAAAAAGAAGCTTTGCACAAACAAGCTGATGTATGCATTTTTCACATCTAGAGAAAGATACAAAGCACCCAAAACTCACACGAAGAACGCCCATTGTGTGAGAACAATCATTCTCCCCATTTCCGCAAGCTGTAAAATCTGCAAAAGAAATTCAAATAAGCAGCCCTACAGATAAAACTGCTGAAAGCCCAAATTAATTGTTGTAGAAAACAAATAGCAAAAAGCCACGTTGTGCTTAAACAGAGCATGGAAGATTCGGGATTCATACGCATACACTAAGAAGCAAAATGAAGACCACATCAGAGGAAGTGTAATTTTATAGATAAGTATAAGGAGTAGGCTAATTCAACTAAAATCATAGGAACTAAGCCAGTAGCAAGTGACATATTATTTGAGGATTAACAAAGAATACGAGCGAGAAAAGTTGAAGTCTTTCTTATGCCCACAATTTTTTATTCCCCTAAGCCAAAAAAATTAACCAAGGCATGGAGAACAGTTAGTAAAAAGCAGGAAGAGATTTCGATTGACTGCTGCTGAGGCCTTTATATCTCATTCAACGCATATGTTCTCTAAGCACCAATTTCATATTAGAAAAACATTATCTCACAAATCCTTTTTGAAATTATGCTCTTTGCATCTTACATGAAGATGAACAAGGAAATCCGGAAATGTCTCCTTTCCAAACTGCCTACTGCCTTTGGAAACTATCCTAAATCTTTCATTGTTCAGGAAAACCTAGATATGTGAATGGAATTCCATTTCTCGCGCTATTGAATTTGAACGCGTGATACGATTGCGTAAAGTTTTATTGTACATAGTTTCAAAACTATAGCTTTAGGAGGTAGGATGATGCGGAACCGAAGGCGAATTGACCAAGGAATCCAAGTTCAAGAATCAAAAACAACAAATAAGAAAAAAAACAGATAGAAGGATAAATTGGAGTTCCACGGACAAGGATGTTAGATAAGCTCGATGTAAAGATCGCCACAAGCAACGAATTGCTTGATAAGATCATGAGCTCACAACCAACACGAGCATTCATAAGTTTTCACACACACTGGTGCAAACTCTCTCACATAGATCTCAATGCTCAAAACTCAACTCTCTCCTTCATTGAATGATAGAAGTGTCTTTATATAGGCTTACACCAAAATTCGGGAACAAAAACTAAACAAAAAGTAAATTTTCTAATACTCAATAACCTTGTAATTCCTAAAATAGAAGTAAGTAATTTAAAAAAAAAAAATTCTAATTACCTCGAGACATCATAAAATAGAAATAAAAACATTAAAGAAACTTCCTAAATTCATCCTACATTTATTTAGTAAGAAACCAAATTCAAAACTTGCTAAACATCAAGCTTCGACAAAAATAGAAATTCCCTTCTTTATGACTTCAAACCGGATCACATCATAGCAATTGAACCAAATCTCTACACTTACATTCAACAAGAAACCGTTTATAACAGCTATTTTTGTCTTTAATATGAATGTTATCAGCATGAACAATGAAACATTGTGGAATCGCTCAAATAACATAGAAACTTGACTTACAGTGTAGATTGGGGAAAAATTTGTGCCCGTAATCGCGAGCAAACCACGCCATCAGGTTCATCAACAAGAAGATGGAACCGTAAATAAACCGCGCTTTTTGAGACCTCTTCCTCTTCCGGTTAGGTTCATCGAGTGGAACCATCTCGGGATCCCTTTCGATTCAATTCCTTGCAAAATCAATGTTGAGCACTGAATGTGTATAAATGAGTCGGAATCCGTGACAGTGTAGGCCATCGAAACGATTGATTTAGAAAACTTGCACGGAGACGGTGGAGTGGAGAACGAACGCACGCAGAGCATGCAAAAGCGCGCGGTGGGTGAGCGAAAGGTGCGAAGAGAGGCGAAGTGTGGACTGGGAAATCAATTTGAACGAGTATTGGAGACTGGGTTGGTTGGTGGGTTATCCAGGACCAAGAATGTTGTGTTGGGGATACAATGGCGTGCAATTCTCACCAATTTTCCCCAAAATATAGAGCAAATCGCTAGTTTAACTCAGACTTTTATGGATCTTCCATGGGATTGGACCAATGGATTAAGTGTTGTAAAGACCATTTAACCAAGCTTATTGAATGATCAATTTGTCAAACATAATGCTCATAACTCTCTCATTGAATTGTAACATCAAGCATGACCTACGTTGAATGTAAGACATGTGTACACTCTACATAACTTGTATCCAACTCCAATGTATAATCATTTATCCATGTATTGTCATGTAACTTGTAATCTTCTCCAATGTACACCAACACTTCCATGTATTGTCTATGTTGCTTGTGATGTGTTCTATGACTTGTGGTGTATGTATAACTTGTACACATTGTATAAGTACAATTATCATCATCACCAAATGACCTATATAAATGGTGCTAACCTCATTGTAATTCACACACCAAGTTGAATGAAAGCTTCTCATTCCAAATATCTCATTTCTTCTCCTCTCTTTTGTAGTAGTAGTTAGTAGTAGTAGAAGTTCTTAATCTACTATTTCCTTCTCTAGTTCTTAGCAAGTCTCAATTCAATTTACAACACGTTATCAACACGAGCTTGCTCTAGCATTAAGGAGATCTTGAAGTTCAAGAAGGCTTGTTGAGGAGACAAAGCTATGAAGGTATAACTTTTGTTGTTTAAATAAGTTCAATTTATTTCTATATTATTATGGTTGCTTCCTTTTATTACATGCATCACTTATATATGCATACTTTATTAATATACTATGCATTATAACGTCACTGATTGCGAAAGTATGCTCTGTAGTTGCGTCTCGTACGATCTTCTACATCAGAAATCAAAAATCAATGTGTGCATATAAACTACAAACGATTAGTTATTGCTCTATTCTTGATTTTATAATACAAATAATGTTATAAGTTTGAGTTGATAGTGGGTAAGCCTTGTCCCCGGTAAAGCTAAACATTGAAATGGAAACAGGTTATCTCGTTCGAGGAGGCATGGTATTAAGTAGACTATGTCTCGCCACCCAACCTGGAGGTTGTCCCACCAACTCATACGAATAGTATATTTTGTTTATTAATGAATCAAGTTATGAACATATATTTAATCATGTGTTATGCTTTTACATAAAAAGGGAAAAACTATTTTATATTAAATTTATTTTCAAAATATTATTCAACCATAGTTGAACTTGTTGCCTTATTATATTACCGACAAGAATTACTTGTCATGACAATTAGATACTACAATTTGTGAATAAAACATAAATACGAAATTGTATGTTATACATAATCATTCGTCAATTTCTCTTTAGAGATTTGAAAAGTTAATATTTCACTTTATATATTTTTTCACCTTATGGAGTTATATATATACATACCAAAATGGTAATGCTCCAAAAGCTCAAAATGAGCGGTGGGTCTAATGCTACAAAATTTAATCAATCAAATATTAATTATAATTTCACAATTTTAATTACCTCTATGTTGAGGCTATGTGGAAATATGACTGATGAGACAATAAAAATAAGGTCATGTGGCCCGCCTCGATTAATTTATTGCTGCAACAAATATCGAGTGCGCACGTCAATCCAATAAATATTAAGGATTGATTTTTTGTCTCATGGTAGTTGAGTAAAATAATAAGATATTATAAATTTAATATCGCTCCCGTCCAATTAGTTCAGCTTCAAATTAAGAAGCATATGTTGCATATAATGATCATGATCGCAATAATAAATGTATGGACGTGGAAAATGTTAAAATATCAGGTAAAGGTCGTATTGACAATTCCACCCAAAGTTGGAATAAAAGTGGTGCACCACTACAAAGGGTAAATAATTATTGACAATAAGCGCTCATAATTGTGACATTTTTTGGTCATATATGAAAGGTTGTTTTGCTTAAATATTGTCATATATATACCCGAATATTTTTGTGACCTTTACTATGCCTTCAAAATTAAAGGCAAAATATTATGAATTTTATCATTGAAAATGGCTCGATAAAACAGGCACATCGAGATGTGTTTAAATCGTGACTTAAATATGAGCGATGAGTTTATGTCTTATGTATCGTGCTACATGCATGTACAAAAGTAAATATTTCTCGAATTCGAACTTAGTGGAGGCTAATGTTCAGGCAATATTTAATACAACAATTTTATTGTTAATGTCTTGTTCAGAAGAAGTTTACTCAGAATAATAGAAAATTTATCTATATGATTTAATCTGAGTATAATATTATCGGTTTTAACTTCTAGAATATATAAGACACATTAAAACGAATGTCGTCATAAATCAAATGACATTCATAATGTGGAAAGATCTATTTGATTATCCATGATCATCGATAATGCGAAAATATCATAAATTCGCAATGACATCATTTATCGAACTTGATTTTTTTTCAGCTGGAGATTATCTCAAGGCAAATCAATAGGAGACTTATATTGGTTTACTCTCCATTAATCATATTATAAGATGTCTTGAATCCCTAATAGGGAAATTATTTATAGCAAGTTTTGCTAATTGTCACTTTGATGAAGCAGTTTTCCTACCATTAGGGGGAGATATAAGCCAATTCAAAAGGAATGGCGTGAAATTGCTTGAAACACATCAAATTGTATGAAATTTGTTGTATTATGATCCATGTATAAATTAATATGAACTCGAAGTTCAAAGGATCATTCAGTAGTAACAAAGTTATGAATCAATTACTTGATGCAAATACTATATATAAAAGAGTGACAATAATATGCTTCAGCATTAAATGGTTCATATAGAAAATGATGTCCATGTGCAACAAAATGCACAAAATGTCTCACTCATGTGAACATGAGGGGGAGAATCAAAATGAGTTATTGGTTAGTGTATTGCACTCTTTTTCCCTTTGCTATGATTTTATCCCACTGGGTTTTCTTTGCAAAGGTTTTTAATGAGGCAATTCTAACAATATTAAAACTCTTTATCAAGGTTGATTAGTGTATTGCACCATTTTCCTTTCGCTATTGGTTTGATCCCACTGGATTTACCTAGCAAGGTTTTTAAAGAGGCAATCATAACATTATTATACTCCGTATAAAAAATTTATGAGAGCAATGTACTCTTTTTTCTATACTAGATTTTTTTTCCCAAAGGGTTTTTCTAGTAAAGGTTTTAATGAGACATATATATTCTTTCAAAGTGTATCAATGTGTTGCACTCTTTTCCTTAGCTTTGGTTTTGTCCCACTGAGTTTTCCTAACAAGATTTTTAATGAGGCAATCAATAATATTATACCGCAAATCAAGATTGACGAGAACATTGTACTCTTTTTTCTGTACTAGATTTTTTTTCCCACAGGGTTTTTCTAGTACAGGTTTTAACGAAGCATATTCTCTCGGCAAGTGTCATCCAAGGGGGAGTGTTGTAAATTGGATGACCATTTAACCAAGCTTATGAATGATCACATTGTCAAACATGACTCTCACATTGAATTGTAACATCAAGCATGACTTCTACATTGAATGTAACTTGTACACTCTACATAACTTGTATTCAACTCCAATGTATAATCATTTATCCATGTATTGTCATGTAACTTGTAATCTTCTCCAATGTACACCAACTTTTCCATGTATTGTCTATGTTGCTTGTGATGTGTTCTATGACTTGTGGTGTATGTATAACTTGTACACATTGTATAAGTACAACTATCATCATCACCAAATGACCTATATAAAGGGTGTTAACCCCATTGTAATTCACACACCAAGTTGAATGAAAGCTTCTCATTCTAACTATCTCATTTCTTCTCCTCTCCTTTGTAGTAGTAGTTTGTAGTAGTAGAAGTTCTTAGTCTTCTATTTCCTTCTCTAGTTCTTAACAAGTCTTAATTCAATTTACAACAATAATGTTTATCATATGTAACATAGAATCATAGTGGAGGATGTGTACCATAATGTCTACTTTTAAACACTGTGGTAGACTGACACATTAGACAAATAGACTATTTTTTTTTTTTTTAGTTTTTTTTTTAAGCTTTATTAATACTACGAAAATTGAAAATAAAAGTGTCGTCAATCTATGATCTAAATCCATTGTTTATTGGAGACCATTTTGATAAGTGAATATATATCTAGTGCCACATATGATAGACATCCTCTCCACATTTATGATGTAACATCAATTCATGGTATAAATCCACATTTCCATTGGAGATGCTCTTAGTATTTACCAATTGTCATTCTAGTATTTTTTTTCAAAAGGCACAATTTAACACGAAGAAGGGCAAATCACCTCTCAATACACATTAGTTTACAAAAGTCATTCATACATGACTTGTGGTGTGACATTGTTGTTGTCATTCTGATATTTTCCTTTTTTGTCTAAACTCTCTCGTACAGAGATTGTCTAACAACTCTGAGTTCCCTACGAGTCACACACTATTTAGGGGGGAGCTAATTAGCACCTATTTGATAGGAGTTACAAAATTGATGCGTACTACGGTGATAGTGGAAAGTCACACCCCAACGTACATTGACCCACAAAAATTCATATATGCGCACCTCGAATGTGGGCACATATAAATTCTAGTGCATAACATGCGGATCGAGGCTGTGTGAAGGGCTCATGTAAACCAATATGTGTTGGGGTGTGAGTTACCAATCTTCATTTTAGTATTTTTCCAAAATATTAGGAGGGTCGCTATGGGCACCCCACCATTTCGTGAAGGCACCCATATTTTTCTCATTTCTCAATCTAAATTGTAAAAGACTATTTTGCCCCTTCATATATACTCACCCATACCCCACAAATCATTTGCAAAGCAAAATTGGGGCACCCCACCACCTTGAGGAACTATTGAACCCTAAAGCCACAATTGTGTTTGCCGAGTGTGTATCGATTGTTGCGGTTAGACATCATCCGACAGCGAGGTAACAATGTTTGACAACCATATGAAGCTTCGATGGAACTGTAAATTTGATTAAACACTTTGAAATTGATGATTTGTTTGTCAACGTAGGGTTTGGTAAATTCGACCAATCCGAAGTTGTTTGCACTATAAAATGGAAGATTGTACTGCTATGGTGGAAGATGAGGTAGAACTTGAGGTAATTTTAGAAATTTAATGTGTTTTTTATGCGGTTTATCTAATTTTCAGTCGATGTGCGCGATTGACTTGGCCTCGCAGGACCGAGATGTATAGAAACGTCTCGGTCAGCAAGCATCGAGAAGTCTACGTAGTTCACTTCATGATGTGAACGATACATAGTGGTAGTCTCGGTATGGAATGACCGAGACTATGAAGTAGTTCTCGGTTGTACATGAACGAAATCGTCTTTACAGTACCGGACAAGTACAACCGAGAACTTGGGTTTTTGGGTTTTTTTTGTGATTGTGATGTACATTTTGGTTGATCATAATGTTACAATGTTTGTATTGCAGGTAATGTCGATTTCTACATTATTTCCAGACTACAAGGATACGTTTATACCTTGTAGGTCATTCGCCTCTAGAGAATCGGCAATTTCATAGCTTCAAATGATAGGCCGAGAGAACATGTTTGTGTTAGTGACGAAGCACTCTAATGTCGGGGGCATTAAGCGCAGGGGAAGGGTGAAACTTGCGTGTGAGAGATCTGATACATATAAGGGAATGTCACAAAGAGTTGGGAAGGGTAAAGCGGCAAAAATTGCTTCGAAATCCATAATGAATAAGAAGAGGAAATGGGGATGAGTCACACCGGTATAAAGAAATGTGGATGTCATTTCCTTATCAACATCAAGGAAAATGCAGACTCTTTGTGGTATGTCACTGTCATATGTGGGAGGCATAATCACGACCCTGCAAACAACTTGGATAGCCACTCATTTGCCGGAAGATTAGATAAGGGGGATCATGAGGTTGTGGTGCGGATGACAAAGGGAAATGTGAAGCCAAAAGTCATCCTCAATACGTTGAAGCAAATAGATGTTACAAACGTATCGACAATGCGGACAATATATAATGCAAGGCAAAAAGTTCGAATTGAGGATGAGGGTGAGATGACTCAAATACAACAACTGTTGCACATATTAGAGAAGAATAAGTGGATGTCGTGGCATAGGAAGCATCCCGATACGAATGTCGTCACCGATTTATGTTGGTCACATCCTGATTCAATTCAGTTGCTAAGGTGTTTCTCATCGGTACTTTTGATTGACTGCACGTACAAAACAAATAGATATCAAATGCCTTTATTGGAGATTGTTGGCATCACTTCTACGCATTTGACGTTCTCCGTTAGGTTTGCATTCATATCATCAACGAGTCATGCAAATTATGTTTGGGCACTTCAGAACTTGAGATCCATATTGGATGGGTGGCCTAAACTTGACGTGTTTGTTACCGATCGGGAGTTAGACCTTATTAGTGTCATCGAATAAGTATTTTCATCATCGTCACACTTTCTTTGCTCTTGGCACATCATCAACAAAGTAGTATTAGCCAAGACGAAGAAGATGTTTTGGGGTAACGAAGGCTTTGCTCATTTCATGGATATGTGGACGAGTGTGATGTACGCCAAGTCGGAGGCCTTATTCGATGTTAGGATGAATGAATTGCGTTGTGAGTTCGGGAATGTGAAGGGTATTACTAATTACTTGGATAACACATGGGTAAAGAGGTACAAGGAGAAATTTGTAACCGCATGGACAAATCGAATTATGCACTTTGGGGAAACAACAACACAGAGGGTTGAGTCTGCGCATTCCACTCTGAAGCTACATCTTGGCAATAGTCAAGCAAATTTTGAGACTTTGTGGAATGTGGTTGATGACATCCTTAGGATCCAACACAACAACATCAAAGCATCGTTTGAGCTCAGTTCGAATGTGGTCCAATATGAATACAATGATGAGTTATATCGACGATTGCGTGGTTATGTCTCTCGACGGGCGCTTAAGTTAATTAGATATGAATTGACACGTGGAGAGGATGTTGGTCACGACTCAACTCGTTGTGGTTGCGATATACGTACGATACATGGCCTTCCTTGTGCACACGAGCTCAACCATCATAAATTTGCTGCGTTGCCATCCCTCTCGAGGACATTCATATTTACTGGCGAAAGTTGAGTTTGATACATGAGAATCATGTGGATCGGTCTGGGTACAACGTGCACGATGAGATTGAAATGATGTTGTAAAAGTATCATGCTTGCAATGAAGAGGACGATCACATCAAGATTATTCAGAATCTCAGGGAGATTAGTCGACCTCCGTCTACACCGAGTGTCGTGCCACCTACAAAAATAAAGACAAAGGGAATGACGTCGGGCCCCAAACTCGAAGGTAAGGCAAGATCGAAACGAAAAAACGATAAAGATGATTCATCAACGACTAGATTGCCAAGCGGATTTGAGTACGTGCTTTCAATAGTAGGGCCTCTAGTTCGACGAAGAAGAAAAGTAAAGTGGGTCCTACAATTCGTCGTACTAGTCGAAGCACCCAAAGTGCATCTAACATGGCTTATGATCATTGCATAGAACCGGATTGGTTGACATATGTTGATAGTACTATCGATGTGCTAGCGGGTGGAAATTGTGGATATCGGTGTGTTGCCTCCGGGTTAGGACTTGCCGATGTAGATGGTTGGAGGATTGTACGTAGAAGGATGTATGATGAGATAATCGGGTATGAAATCATTTGGCGGGAAGTGCTTGGAACGAGTTACGAGAATGTCAAGATTGCTGTGCAGTGTCCAGATAATCAAGTTGGTGCATATTTCAAAGAATGGATGACACTTCCAGACATGGGATTGTTAATATCAATCGCCTTCAATGTCATTCTCGTAAACCTCTCGCATGGGAGTGCCTCGACATTTCTACCTCTACGTTCTGCTCCGCCATTGTTGTTACATAGCAAACTTTTCATTGCCATGATAAATTAAAGGAATATCAATTGGGTTAGGGTAAGTTCTTATATTTTTTGTGAATTGTTATGTTTCCCCCTTAATCGGGTATGTGACAATAGCTTTTATGTTTTATTGTTGACTTTGACATGTGAAGTTGCGTGTGAATGCACCGCTGCCATCCTTATACCCATCGTGGGACCGGTATGTTGAAGAGTCCGCTAAAGGTTAGCAAGACGGATTCGTAATTCGAGATATCGCGCCCCTACCTACTGTTGAATAAGGCCCCGTATCCGTGGTAGATTTACATACACCCTAGTATAAAACATTATCTAGCTACGACGTTGTTGTACATTTTGTTAATGTAAACATTGTAAGGGTTTTTAATTGAGATAGTATTTATACCATATTGAAATATGTTAGAGATAGGTAATACTTTTGTATCCACTTCTTAATTGAGATGAAATACAATGTAAGTCATATTCAACTTGTCATATATACTCACTCTCTCAATACTTAATTTCTCATAACGAACAAAACAAAATCCCTTTTAAGTTTTGACTAATAACTACATATATATTATATAAAAATGAATAAGATTTGATCAATCAAACTTCAAACTATTGAAGCGACGGTTCAATTACAATATTTATGAGATTCTGAAATGGGAAGGTCATTAAGTTAAAGTAGCATGACTAATTGAATGACTGACCAACCTCTCAACGTGATAAAAGATGTACTATACTGCAATTCTGATAAAATTATCCTCTCGGCATAGTATGTTCGTTACCCACATCACGGTCTCGGTCGTCGTCAACCGAAACCTAACGTAAATCATCGGCACTACATTACCGAAAGTGATGGTTGTCTATGTCGTCCAGCAACGACTTGTCGACATGTGTGCGCCCATACGTGATCATTCTCGGGCACGAGCCACCGAGAATTAAGTATCGATTTTGGGAACTTCACACCGACATTAAACACTGTGGTGAAACAGACAACATGGTCCAGTAAGAGTTGGGGATGGAAATTGTCCGAAATACCCTCTCGACAAGGGCTTTCGTCATCCGCTCATAAGTATCGGAACACAACGACCAAAACGTTGGGTTCCTTCGAGATGCACCCACCGATAGCATTTGTTCGCCATGATATTAATACTGCACATAAATGGCTCGTCGTCCGTGTGCGAACCTACTGGAATACTATCGGTTATTACTAACCGAAATTCTCCCAAAAGTTTCGTCCATAGATGACCGACACATTATATAAAATTGGATCATTGGACGTTCTCGACGGACATTGCCGAGAGTTGTACGTATGTTTTGTTTGAAACTGAGAATTGCAATGAGGTTTCGGTTCTGAATGACCGAGATAGTACATGTTGTAGAAATTGCTATGTTACTTAAACCGGAAAAAAAAAAAAAAAAAAAAAAAAAAAAAAAAAAAAAAAAAAAAAAACATGACCACGTTCATACAACAACCACGACATTCATCAGAAATGCATGACCAGGTTCATACAACATCGACAAATTATCCAACATTCTCCATATAAACTATAAAAAAATAATAAGTGTCAAGCAACATTCATCAAAGTATCCAACATATCATCCAACATCCATCAAGTTGTTCATTAGTTTCTAAAACCATAAAAATTCCAATTTCCCTAAAACCCTCATTGCTTTGGTTTCTTCAAATTTTTCCTTCGGTATTCCTTGCCAATCATTCTCTTCGGAGGGCGATCATCGACCGTGACGGGCGGAGCATTAGCCGGGGTGGAGTGTGTAGAAGTGCTACCATGTCGGGACTGCCTAGGGCCTTCTTCGATAGGGGCCGATGTGGCGGTGGTGCCGATTGCGGTGGCCGGAGTGGTAGTAGTGGTGGTGGTGGGACCGATACTCCTTCTCGAAAGGAAATTGACGATATCACTCGCCATTTTCCACGCAGATTCAAGCGTACACAACTCCGGCGCGAGGTCCATCCATCGCATTGCCGCGTCCAACGCACGCCTATTACGCTGATGAAAATAATCGGGTTAGTGTTAATGTGAAACATATCGGGATTTCAAAAAATGGCACGTAGGCATGCATAATACCTTCAGTAGCTCATTGTCAGCGATGGTTGTGTCGACTATGTCTTCGTCCTCATGGCTCAGATTAGTGATCGCTGGATGAGACACTTTGAGGAACCAAGGTAGGTAGTCCGGTGTAGCCAAAAACTCGAACTCTGCCTTGTCACCACTAACTTCGGGAGCCAACAAATGGTTCCTCCAACGCTCCCAATTGTCTTGCTGGAACCCATACTTGACCGAGTATTTGTTCGCGAGATGGGCCTCGATGTGCTTCGAAAGGGCGGTACGGAGGATCTGGTATAGATTGCACGTGGCCAAACTGTCTTAGAATCCTCTCCGGATGGTAGGGCTTCACCACATCCATGTACTTAAACGTCCCACTGTAAAAGGCCATCGCGTACACAGCTCCATTATCCCTGTAATTCACATATGGGTCCCAAGTGACCGAATCAAAATGCAACAACCATTGTTAGTAACCAAACACTAGATGCAACATTCATCAAAGGATTTGGATAACTATCTCACTTCACTTGAGTGCAACCTGTCAAGGGTTCTCCTAATGGACCCACCTTGTCAATATTCATCACGGTCTCGTGCTTTTGAATCCATCTGCAGACACGAGGTTGCATATAGTCCATGTATTTTGCATTGGGTATTGCGAGACCAAGTTTGAAATGGTCATACACACATCCTTGCAAATACATACAACGTTAGTTAGTCCGCAAATGCAAAAATTACTAATAATTATACCCTAAACAATGTAAGTCTATTTTATAATAAACCTCAAGTAATGTGAGGTAGCCAGCAATCTGAGACACTTGTACTCTGGTGGCAGACCCCAAGTATCGGTACAAGTTGGCCAATGCGGTTGCACCTCATGCGTAGTTTCCCACGTCGTCCAAATCTTCAAGAAGCTTCAACAACGCGATAGACACCCGAGATCCACTCTTATCGGCAAACAGGGGGCAAGAAAGAAAATACAACAGGTACGCTCGGGCAGTGCATTCCACATGAGGATAATTTGTGTTCCTCGAACCAGCTTTGGGGCACCATCGACTCTTAAACCAACATTTGCGCACTGTGAGCCCCTTGCTGATATTCACCTCCTTCTCAGCCTCTTCAATGCACACCCCAAGTAGTTTCGACACCATCTTAATAACATCCGAACGAGATTCCTCCGTGTACCTCGCAAAGTTCTTAACTGCCACGACTTTGCCCATCACATGAATCTTCAGGAGGAAGCTCACATCCTCCAAGGAGATCGACATTTCACCAAATGGTAAGTGAAATGTGTTCGTCTTCGGCTGCCACCGCTCTACAAATACAGAGATAACCTCCTTGTTGGCCTTGCGGTATGAACAATATATCAACGGATTCAACCCGCAACGTTGTATAATCCTCTGAAGACCTTCGGTGTCAGGGTGGCACGACCGTAAATCTCATTATTGGATCTGAGCTCCGTGATTGATACACTCGAGTACCGGACGCTCCAGCGATAACAAAAACATTTCATCATTTTTGTGAAAACCATAAGTTCTTAATTACTCCGTTCAATGAAATGTTAAATACATCATTGCTCCAAATCGCTAATGCGACATGATCCTTAAAGCTCTTCAGCAACGCACCGTCTAAAGGACCACCGTGGAATGGAGCACGCATTTCTAAAGCCCTCCTGGCTCTCCTTCATTATGGCCACTTCCACCACTACTACTCCCGCCCACATTACGATCAGTTTCCGTGGTGTTCGCCGCCGCTGATGAGTCGCTGCTACTAGACTCTGATGCATGACACTCCTCTTCCCCTCGGGCAACAACAAGATCTTTTCGTCGCCGCGTGTCGATGTTGGAACCCTCATCGTGCAATTGTAAATTCTTTGCACGATTTCCATCAACCTTAGCCTTTCCTTTAACATCTACATTCTCCTTCTCTTTCTCTTTTCGGTAAGATGTTTGTCGGGGTCTCCGCCGCCTCGCCCCAGATTACCCTCGACACCTCAACACCAACCTCCTCCTTGTCCCGGTGTTTTGTCACACGTTTTTTCGAACCAAAAGTCATATCCATTTCTCATTGAAAACACTAACAAATTTTAATCTCGGTTGCACACCACCGACGGAATTATAAACTAACACTAAAGGTTATTCTCGTGATGTCGTGACCGAGATGACACAATTACGCTCGGCCATTCTTCACCGAGACTATATGAACTATTCCGGCCTTCCTGGTCGAGAACTACGACTTCCCAACTATTTACCCTCTGTCTCGGCCATGCTTGGCCGAGACTCTAAACAACATCTCTGGCCCGTATGGCCGAGAACCATGAATTTCCACTAATGAAACCATTCAATGCACCGCCACGCAAACATTACAACTACTATACCAAATGGAACTTAATTAGAGTATAAGAGGTGCCTTCAAACGATCGATTTCACGCCTTTACCGTGTGTACGTCGAACTTCAACCGAACCCTAATGTGGAGGAATTTGACCCTTCAAACTCGAAAAATGGATGAGAAACACGGAGACGAACGAAGAAAACGATTTAGTGTACCAAGTTCGGACAGCGTGGTTGCTCATTCAAGAGGTCGGCCTGGGGTGCATTTGTTTTCAACGAGAATTTTGAGATTTTGGGCCTAGGGGTGCCCTTGGTAAAATACTTAGTGCCCTCAGGGTGCCTTCATGAAATAATGGGGTGCCCATAGCGGGCCTCAATATTAATCGCCTAGCTCAAAGGTGTTGTTTTTTCTTCAAAAAAATGTATATAATTGAATAATTATAAACAATCTTATTATTTTATATGTTCTAGCATTGATTTTTTAAGGCCACAATTAGAACATGGGTCTTGTCAGTTACGGACAAAGAGTTAGTAAAATTTGACAAGTGATGGCATTACTAGTTACGGACAACGAGTTAGTAAAATTTGACAAGTTTGATGGTATATATTACTAGTCCTAACCTGTCGCCACATTGCGTTTGGCGAGCGTTTATCGATTCTTGTGGATTGACATCATCCGACAACCGAGGTAACAATGTTTGACAACCATATGATGGTTTCTTAGAATTGTTTAGTTGGGTAAAAGCGTGAAAATGATGATTTGTTTGTCAACGTAGGTTTGGTAATTTCCTCAAATCCGAACTTGTTTCCACTATATAATGGAGGATTGTACCGCTACGGCAAGAGGAGGTTGAACTTGAGGTAATTTTGCGAATTTATCGTGTTTTTTATGAGGTTATCCGAAGTTTCTGTCGATGTGCGCGATTGTTTCGGCCTCGCAGGACCGAGATATATTGAAATGTCTCGGTCATAGAGGACCGAGAGGTGTGCTTAGGTCACGGTATGGTACGACCGAGAGTACTTCGTAACTCTCGGTCGTATGTGAGCGATACGCGGAAGAAAGTATCGGACTTGTACAACCGAGAACCTATTTTTTGGGGTTTTGTGATTGTGTTGTACATTTTGGTTGATTATAATGTTACATTGTTTGTATCGCAGGTAATGCCAGTTTCTACCCTATTTCCAGACTACAAGAACACGTTTACACCTTGTAGGTCATTCCCCTCTAGAGAAGCGGCTATTTCATGGCTTCAAATGATAGGCCGCGAAAACATGTTTGTGCTAGTGACAAAGCACTCTGATGCCGGGGGCATTAAGCGCAGGGGGAGGTTGAAACTTGCGTGTAAGAGGTCTGGGACATATAGGGGAATGTCTCAGAGGGTAGGGAAGGGGAAAGCGTTCAAAATTTCTCTGAAAGCAAGAAATGATGAAGAAGAGGAAAAGGCGAGGACCCAAACTGGTACGAAGAAATGTGGATGCCCTTTCCTTATCAACGTAAAGGAAAATGCTGACTCCTTGTGGTATGTCACAGTAATATGCAGGAGACACAATCACGAGCCCGCAAAAAACTTGGACGACCATTCATTTGCCAGAAGATTGGATAAGGGGGAGCAAGAGGTTGTGGGGCAAATGACAAAGGGGAATGTGAAGCCAAGAGACATCCTAAATACGTTGAAGCAAATAGATGTTAGAAACGTATCGACAATGAAGACAATATATAACGCAAGACAAAAAGTCTGAAATGAGGATGCGGGTGGGAGGACTCAAATGCAACAAATGTTGCACATATTTGAGAAGAATAAGTGGATGTCCTGACATAGGAAGCATCCCGTTACGAATGTTGTCACCGACTTATTTTGGTCACATCCCGACTCAATAAAGTTGCTAAGGTGTTTCTCATCGTAATTTTGATGGATTGCACGTACAAGACAAATAGGTACCGAATGCCTTTGTTGGAGATTGTTGGCATCACTTCTACGCATTTGACGTTCTCCGTTGGGTTTGCATTCGTATCATCAGAGAGTCATGCGAATTATGTTTGGGCACTTGAGAACTTGAGATCCATATTGGATGGGTGGCCTAAACCTGACGTGTTTGTTACCGATAGGGACTTAGCCCTTATTAGTGCCATAGAAGAAGTTTTCCTGTCATCGTCTCACCTCCTTTGCTCTTGGCACATCAACAAAGTAGTATTGGCCAAGACTGAGAAGATGTTTGGGGAGAACGATGGTTTTGCGCGTTTTATGGATAGGTGGACGAACGTGATGTATGCCAACTCGGATGCCTTATTCGAAGTTAGGATGAATGACCTGCGTTGTGAGTTTGGGAATGTCAAGGGTCTTACTGAGTACTTGGACAACACATGGTTAAAGAACTATAAGGAGAAATTTGCCCCCGCTTGGACAAATAGAATTATGCACTTTGGGGAAACAACAAGGCAGATGGTGGAGTCTGCGCATTCCATTCTGAAGCTACATCTTGGGAACAGTCAGGCCAATTTTGAGACTTTGTGGAATGTGGTTGATGGCCTCCTTAGAATCCAACACAACAATATCAAGGCATCGTTTGAGCTAAGTTTGAATGTGGTCCAACATGAGTACATTGATGAGTTGTATCGACGATTGCGTGGTTATGTCTCTCAACGGGCGCTTAGGCTAATTAGAGATGAATTGACACGTGGAGAGGATGTTGGTCACGACTCCACTCGTTGTAGTTGCGAGATACGCACCACACATGGCCTTCCTTGTGCACATGAGCTAAACCATCATATATTTGCTGGGTCGCCCATTGGGTTAGGGTAAGTTCTAATAATTTTCTTGAATTGTTATGTTTCCCCCCTGAGCGGGTTTGTGACAATATCTTCTATGTTATACTGTTCACTTTGACAGGTGAAGTTGCGCGTGAATGCACCATTGCCATCCTTATATCCATCGTGGGACCCAGGTATGTTGAGGATCGCGCCAAAGGTTGGCGAGATGGATTCGTATTTCGAGATATCGCGCCCCTTGCCACTGTTGAAGAAGGCACCATATCCGTTGTAGATTTAGGTACACCGTAGTGTAAAACTTGTACCGACCAATCTTGATGGCTGTACATTTTGAAATTTAGAAATTTGGTTCGAATGTTTTATGGATATACAATGAGTTAAGTTTCGGTGCAAATTGTTGTATTGTTGTACATTTTGATTCTTGTAGAGTGAGTTTGAATGTTATATTGATATATAATTAGTCAAGTTTCGGTGCAAATTGCCATGCTGGATTTTCATTATTGTATAGTTAGTTTGAATTTTACGGACGATCTGTAATGAGTTAAGTTTCGGTGGAAAGTGATGTGTCGGCCCTGAATGACAGAGACTGACGGTATAGTCTCGGCCATACTCCACCGAGAACTAACGTGAAGGCTCGGTCGCACAGTGCCACAATTAAATCCTCTCGTCGACTTATGCGCGACCATACTCAAGGGTTCTCGGCCATGAGTAACCGCGAGTTTTACACCCATCTCGTTACCATCGACCGAGAGCATTTGGTCGCCATGTTCAACAAATGCACATGAATAGCTCGTCGACCAGTGGCCGAACGCACTTACATAATGTCGGTTAAGAGTCACCGAAAGTCTCACAAAGGTTTCGTCCATCGGTGACCGACACATTGTAAAGAACAGGATCCTCAGAGATTCTCGGTCAGGCCATACCGAGAATCCAACGTTTGTGTCGGTTGTTCAGTACCGAGATTTCCAAATCAGTGTCGGCCCTGCTTGACCGAGACACCCTCTAAATAAAAAATAACATGTATTCTAGACCAAAAATTTTCAAGATACAACTATATCAAATGTAGAACAGCAAGTAGCTCGTACCTAACAATATCCATACTGTCACAACAAACATTAATCAAATGATCCAAACTGTAGTCATCAAACATTCATCGAACATATTCATCAAATGTCACAACAAACATTAATCAAATGAATAAAAAAAACCATGTATGAAGCTGTTATAAAACATATTCATCAAAGATTCATCAACTAGTCTCGGCCAAACAATAAAACAAATGTCTATGTTCCTCAAACACTCATTGCTCATTGCTTCGATTTCTTCAAATTCTTCCTTTGATACTCCTTCCCAAACATTCTCTTCGGAGGGCGAGCATCGACCGTGGCGGGCTGAGATGTGGTCGGGGTGGAGTGTGTAGAAGTGCTACCATGCTGGGACTGCCGCGTGCCTTCGGTAGGGCCGGATGTGGCGGTTGTGCCGGTCGCGGTTGCCGAAGTCGAACTCGTGGTGGTGGGACCTAGACTCCTCCCCGAAAGAAAATTAACGATGTCACTCGCCATTGTCCTCGCACACTCAATCGTACACAACTCCGGCGGGAGGTCCATCCATCGCAATGCTGCGTCCAACGCACGCTTATTACGCTAATGAAATAATCGGGTTAGTGTTAATGTAAAACATATCGGGATGAATAAGACATGCATAATACATACAACCATTTCAATACCTCCAGTAGCTCGTTGTCTGCGATGGTTGTGGCGAGCATGTCTTCGTCCTCATATAGGGGATTGGTGATCACGGGATGAGATACTTTGAGGAACCAAGGCAGGTAGTCTAGTGTAGCGAAAAACTCAAATTCTGGCTTGTCGCTACGAACTTCAGGAGCCAACAAATGGTTCCTCCAGCGCTCCCAATTGTCTTGCTGGAACCCATACTTGACCGAGTATTTGTTCGCAGATGGCCCTCGGTGTGCTTCCAATGGACGGTACAGAGGATCTGGTATAGATTGCACATGGCCAAACTGTCTCAGAATCCTCTCCGACTGGTAGGGCTCCACCATATCCATGTACTTGATCGTCCCACTATAAAAGGCCATCGCGTGCACAACTTCATTTTCCCTGATATTCACATATGGGTCCCAAGTGACCTAATCAAAATGCAACAACCATTGTTAGCAAAAACAAATTACTAAAACATCAATCATTAGAGGATATGGATAACCATCTCACCTCACTTGGGCGTAACCTATCCAAGGTTCTCCTAATGGACCCGAGCTTGTCAACATTCGCCACCGCCTCGTGCTTTTGAATCTATCTGCAGACACGAGGGTGCACGTAGTCCATGTACTTCGCATTGGGTGTGGCGAGACCAAGTTTAAAATGGTCGTACACCCATCCCTGCAAATACATACAATGTTAGTTAGTCCACAAATGCAAGATGGCGTAATTATTATACAAAAAAGAAAGTCTATTTTATAACAAACCTCAAGCAATTAGAGGTAGCCAGCAATTTGAGACACTTGCACTCTCGTGGCGGCCCCCAAGTGTCGATACAATTAGGCCAATGCAGTTGCACCCCATGCGTACTTTCCCACATCGTCCAAGTCTTCAAGAAGCTTCAGCAGCGCGATCGACACCCGAGACCCACTCTTATCGACAAATAGAGTGCAAGACAAAAGGTACAACAGGTACGCTCGGGCGGTGCATTCCACAGGAGAATAAGTTCTGGGTCTTGAACCAGCTTTGGGGCACCATCGACTCTTCAACCAACATTTGCGCACTGTGAGCCCCTTGCTGATATTCACCTCCTCCTCAGCCTCCTCGACGCTAACCCCAAGTAGGTCCGAGACCATCTTAATAGCGTCCGAGCGAGATTCCTCTGTGTACCTCGCAAAGTTCTTCACTGCCACAACTTTGCCCGTAACAGGAATCTTCAGGAGGAAACTCACATCCTCTAATGAGATAGACATTTCACCAAAAGGTAAGTGAAATGTGTTCGTCTCCGGCTGCCACCGCTCCACAAATGCAGAGATCACCTCCTTGTCGCCCTTGCGGTATGAACAGTCTATCAGCGTATTCAACCCGGAACACTGAATAATCCTCAGAAGTCCCGCCGTGTCCGGGTGGCACGACTGTAAATCCCATTCTTGTATCTGAGCTCCATGATTGATACACTTGAGAACGGGACGCTCCTGCAACAAATAAATACATCTCGTCATTTTGTGAAAACCATGAGAATTAAGTTACTCCGTTCAATGAAATTGAAATTACCTCATTGCTCCAAATCGAGAACGCGACATGATCCTTAAAGCTCTTCAACAACGCCCCGTCTATAGGACCACCTGGGAATGGAGCACGCACTTCAACAGACACTTCTGGCTCTCCTTCATTATGGCCAGCTCCACCACTACTACTCCCGCCCACATTATGATCAGTTTCTATCGTGTTCCCCGCCGCTGATGAGTAACTGCTACTAGACTCCGATGCATGCCCCTCCTCTTCCCCTCGGGCAACAACAAGATCCTCAGGTCGCCCGACATCGATGTTCGAACCCTCATCGTGCAATTGTAACCTTCCACGATTACCATCTACCTTTGCCTTTCCCTTAACATCCTCATTCTCCTTCTCTTTCTCTTTCCGGTACGATGCTGTCGGGGGTCTCCGGCCAACTCGCCCCCGGTTAGGCCTCGGCACCTCAACACCAGCCTCCTCCCTAGTCACCGGTACCTTCGGACGAGCCATACCTGAAAATAGTACAACATATAAGCGCATGGAACAGAACCCAAAAAAAATTTACAAAAAAAAATGTTAAAATTCATCCATTTCTGATGTCTCGGTCAAGCAGGTTCGTGAAACAACCCATATTTTCGGTCACCCATGACCGACAAGGAATCCAACATATCGGAAGTGTACAATCGAGTCCAATAGAAAGTTCTCGGTTGTACACCACCGAGATGGATTGACCATTTCAATTCGCCTTACTCTCGTCCTATCACGACCGAGCCTACTCTAACCCTCTCGCAAGTGTACAACCGAGAGTAGGAGAAAATTCTCGGTTGTACACCACCGACGCCACATTACCTATCACTAATTGTAGCTCTCGTCATGTCTCGACCAAGATAACTGAAGTATTCTTGGCCATGCGCAACCGAGACACTGTGAACTCTTCCGGCCTTCGTGGCCGAGACTGCGAGTTCCTAAAAATTTAGCTTCTGTCTCGGCCATGCTTGGCCAAGACAATTAACACAGTCTCTGGGCTGTGTGGCTCAGAACCGCGATTTCCCAATTTTTTTTACCATTCTACAAACTGCCACACACACATTACAACAACTCTACCAAATGTAACTTAATTATACTATAAACGTACCTTCAAACGTTCGATTTCGCGCAAAATCTGTGTGTTCGATGATCTTCAATCGAGCCCTAATTTGGAGACGAAATCGGCTCACACCCCGACCCTACAAACTGCAAAAAACTCGTACAACGAAGGAGAAACACATGACGAGGGACGAAAAACACGATTTCAGGTGGGGTGCCCTTAGCGGTTTTAGTTATTATGGAAGAGGAAGTCACAATTCTCACGGGTTGGTTGCTCACGTAGATGAGATTAGACGATCGTAAATCTTATTATCGATGAAAATACTAATGAAGCTCTTGAGATTTTTGTCCTTATATGGTCTTTTGGTCAAATACACATTACCTAATTTGATCTTACCTGTTCATAAAATTTGTAAAAATCCAAAATTGTTGGCGATGTTATCGTTGTAGGCATCGTTAGTCACTTATCTTGTTGTATCTGGACAAGTTATTGATTTTATACATCGCCAGACACAACAATTATGTGTAATGCATGTAGACATCAAAACATTTAGTTTCATTTTAAACGCCTTCCTATTTTCTAATCTTTTTTTTTAGCAACTTTTTTTTTTCGAATTAAACTCCTTCGGTAAAGGCCTTTTTTGCTGAAACTATCATTTTTATTTTTATTTTTATTTTTAAAACGTTATGACGTTCAAGATTACCACTAAACTAACACAATGATGGGTGCACTTTTTGAAGTTGCTATTAGTCCAAACTTTGGCCTCGTTTTATTCGTTTTTGTTAATTTACAGTGCAAGTTAACTCAATTTGTGAGTTCATACTTTTTTTTGTTATACTTTAAATTTGCATGGAGGATGTAAATTTTTAAAAGCAGTAAAATGTAAAAAATTAACATAAATGCTATTCAAACATATTTTTAAAATAAAAAAATATAATTTGTAATGGATTAGAAAAAAATCTAATTTGTGAGGAATATTTTTATCAATTAAATTTCTGAGAGATATCTCTCTATAGAGGTGAGGAGGAAATAACTCACCCTCTTTTTCGTATATTGAGAAATATATCAACCACATACCAAACAATCGCCTTTGTATTTTCAAAAAAAAAAAAAAAAAAAATGTTAAAGTTACCCGGATGGGACATCCAAGCCCCTCGATATTCTTCGACGGCGTGATATCGTACATCCCGAGGCACATTGAAAACGAAAAAAGACGACTTTGCCCCGCTAAAACCCTTCATCTCCCTCTCCCGACCAAACCCCCCCTCCTTATCCACTTCTTCTCTGCAACACAACACTCTCAAAAATGGCGAATCTCCTTCTCAATCACAACCTCACCAGCGTCGGACACCTCCGTAACCTCTCCCAATCGCCACTCCTTCTCCCTCTCCCTCTCCCCCTCTCCAGACTCCGCAAAACCAACCACCCCTTCGCCGTCTCCGCGGCCGCAACGGCAGAGAAGCGGACGCGGAGGAGAAAGCAAGCCCCCAAAGACGAGGGACCGGATGACGCGGCGTCCACGGCGGAGCAGGGGCTGAGGTTCGTGTTCATGGAGGAGCTGATGGGGCGAGCTCGGGCTGGGAATGCGTCCGGCGTGTCTGATGTCATTTACGACATGATCGCAGCTGGACTGTTACCCGGCCCTAGGTCCTTCCATGGATTAATTGTGTCCAATGTGCTCGCCGGCGACGACGAAGGCGCGGTAATTGGTTGTTTGGTTTGGATTTTGTCGTGGTTTGAGTGTTTGGTGAAACTTATGTGTTTGTTTGTTAATTTAATGTGTTGATGGGGTTTAGGGCATCTGCTTCTTGGTGATAACTAAAAAGGTTCCATTTGTTTTTTCTTAATTTGAATTGTTTTTGCAGTTGAAGTTTCAGTGATTTTCTTTTGTTTATCATTAATGCCGATAAGTGCATTTTGATTTTCGATTCGTTGGGGGCATATGTGGATAAAAAAGTTTTGTTCTTTTTCTTAATTTGAATCATTTTTTATTTGAAATTTTAGTGATCGTGTAGCTGATCCTAACTAATTTGTGATTGAGGCTTTGTTGTATCATGAACAACATAATGACGTTTTATGATTTGTTCTTCATTTAGGGAACTCGATTGCGGATAAATGTCTTAGTCTTTTTTCTTAATGGAATGCATTTTAGGCTCATCCATTGCAGTCTTTTACTCTTGTCAATATGTAGTAGCCTTAGCTGTACAAGATTTGAGATTCATGTGTTTTTTAGTTAATAGAGTTGATAGGTTTTTGGGCATCTGCTTGTTGGTGATAACTGAAAAGGTTTCATTTTTTTTTTTAATTTGATTTGTTTTGCAGTTGAAGTTTCAGTGGTTCTCTTTTGTTTATCATTAATGCTGATAAGTGCATTTTGATTTTCGATTCATTGGGGGCATTCAATTGCGGATATAAAAAGTTTTTTTCTTTTTCTTAATTTGAATCTTTTTCATTTGAAATTTCAGTGATTCATGTAGCCGACCCTAATTAATTTGTGATTGAGGCTAAATTGTATCATGAACAACATAGGGGCGTTTTATGATTGTGGATAAAAGTTCTTAGTCTTTTTTTTTATTAATGGGATGCATTTTAGGTCCATTCATTGCAGTACTTTACTCTTACTTCTTGTAAATATGTAGAAGGCTTAGCTGTACAAGATTTGGAATTTATTTCAATTTCATTTTATATTTTTATTTTATGAATGGAGGCTCTGGTGAAAATGTAGATGCAAGCTCTCAGAAGGGAATTGAGTGCTGGTCTTCGCCCTCTTCATGAAACATTTGTTGCCTTGATTCGTTTGTTTGGTTCTAAAGGCCGTTCAACTAGAGGCTTAGAAATTCTCGCTGCTATGGAAAAGTTAAACTTTGACATCCGCAAAGCCTGGCTTGTTCTTGTTGGTATGAATGCTCTTGCGGCCCAAAGAATTATTTACCCTCTTTATTTGATGAAAATTTCATGCCATGAGACGGATTGCAATTAATCAATTTGATGGTGACAGAGGAGCTTATTAGAAACAATCATTTGGATGATGCCAATATGGTCTTTCTGAAGGGGGCAAAAGGTGGATTGAGAGCTACTGATGAGATATATGATCTATTAATTGAGGAAGATTGCAAGGCTGGCGATCATTCGAATGCTTTAACAATAGCATATGAAATGGAAGCTGCCGGACGAATGGCAACTACATTTCATTTTAACCATCTTCTGAGTGTGCAGGTAAGTGAACATTTTGTAGCACAGTGTTTCTGAAGCATCTGATTTTTTTTTCTCCCTTCTGTCCCAAAGTGCTATTATTGAATATTGACTAAAAATTAAAATATATGCTTTGCTGCTGTTGTAGCTGCAGTTGGTGTTAGCATAATCTGAGAGCTACTCAAATTATTTAGTTTTAAAATAGTCCGGGTCACTACTCAAATTAAGTATCACATTGCTAATGCATGAATTGAGTTTTATGACTTTTTTTTTTTTTGTGAAGTAAATTTGCTAATACTTTCAAACTATAAATTTAGTTATATTTTTATATTGCAAGTTTGCAACCAAAATATCAACATTTTTGTGATTGGGGATGATACTTTTGCATCAGTTCCTTTTACCTGTTTTGTTCACAATTACTAAAAACCATTTGATCCTAATTGTTTCATGAAATTAAATTTTAATTCTAGTTTGAATAAAAAGTTGATGAAGTAAGATTTACTCATGTCAATCGATGGATACTTACTGTTGAATTGCTTAAATGTTCTTGGTTCAATGCTCAAGAGATATAGATTCTTCCATTGGCTTATTCAATAAACGTATAATAGAATGGTACTGAGCATAGGTCCTTGATCAGTCCATTCATACTTTAGTTTGATCTATGCCAGAAAGCTTGAATTCTATCTCGAGGAGTTCAGGCCCTTTTCGTGTTTGCTATTAAGTTTTAATCCTAAAAATTATTGGATTGGAATTGCATGGTCATATTGTAAAATCCAATTGTATCTTTAAGGAACATTGTCTCCACATTATGACATGGTTGATATTGGTCACAGAGCAAAGCATTGTGCATTATTTCCACATCTCGACATGCTGAACTTTTGTCCTTTTTTATTGTTCTTACAGGCCACTTGTGGAATTCCAGAGATTGCTTTTGCAACGTTTGAGAACATGGAATATGGAGAAGGTTGACATCCTTCTTCATGTGTATGCATATCCTATACATTTTTTTCATTTCGCTTTTATCCTTTAATCGTTACTTAGATTAACATAGATTATGTTATATATATTTCCGTAAATAGGTTTTTTTTCAATGAAATGAGACAAAAAAATGTTGTCCCATTGCTTAGATTAGATTTTTTGCATATATTAATATATTGTTGGAAATTAAAGTATCTATGCGATGAGATAAATTGATTCAATTGTTATCTTAGGGCGTCTTAATTCTAGATATTTTTTGGTAAGATAATTCTAGAATTTTCAAATATTATGAATGTACTTGATTTTGAAAAATAGATGTATAATCTAGGTTCATGTACAAACATTAGATTTATCAAAGCGTTTGGCTTCGTATGTTTGTTTGTGGAGTAAATTGTTATGTTTGAGTTTGATCATGGTTTAAAAAATCGACAAACTTTGCCGAAGTTCGGGTTAAGTTTGTCGATTTTGAGGAGAAAGCGAAGTTCAAAGGCGATAGAAAAATTGCAAAAATTCAACACAACTTTGCCTAACTTCGACCGAACTTCGAAAACATTGATGAAAGTTAATAAAACATGAAGTAAAATTGTTATGTTTTGTGGGAGTTCAACAAACTTCTCCGAAACTTTGCCTATGCTAGAAATATGCTTAAAATTCGAAATATCCTCCAGTGACGTGAGTTTTATGCATTATTGTTGCATGACTAAGTATAGTTCTAGCATCTCTACGAAGAAATTTGAGTTTTCTAGCATTTAAAGTGAAATTCCGTAAACTTACGTACATCGGCAATTTTTTGTCAAACTTCCATCGTCGAGTTAACTTCATCGAATTAATTCCGAATTTTAAGTGAGCGAAATCATATGGTGAAGTCGAAGTTTCGAACCTCGAGTTTGATTGATTTTGGGTAAGGATGCAAATGGGGTTGGACAGGGATTCGTTATTTAATTTGTAAAGTTGTGAATCCACGTACCAAAAAAAAAGTTGTGAATCCATTCTATGAATGTTAACTTCTTCACATAATGTTTCTCTTTCAGTAATAAATAATAAATTAAAGTAAAAATATATTGTACGAAAATAATAAATAATAAAAGTTTGATACGGGGATTGTAATGATCCTCATGGGGAATCCCCATGGGTCTTAGGGCAGGGAGGGCAATTTTCATCCTCGCCCGACCCCATGTAGTTTTGGATAGAGTAGAATGGAAGAAAGTGGATTATATCAGCTGAACCAAGTTGTTGCGAAAGGCTTTTGTTGAGTTGTGGATGTAGATTAAAGTACTCCCATATTATTTATGCAGTCAACGAGGAATAATTTATTATTTTTGCATACTTTGTACTTGGGTTTTAGATTAGGATACAACCACACTATTTGATACAATCAATGAGAACTGAACTGTTATTTGTGGTTAATGTGATTTTACAAGTAGGTGATTCGGTCGTCTAGTGTCTTATCGTCACATTTTTTATGGAGTCTGAACTTCCAATGTTCATCATGGATAAACTGTGTAACATTTTGATGATATTATCTCGCTTGCTCGATGTTTTGATGTGAATTTGCGAGTTCATAGATTCTTTTTTTTTGGTTCTTTAGAGAGTATATGATCAATTGTGATTCCTGAGGTCCTGGTTATTTATAGCTCGAAAAACTAGTATGTGCTTAATGACTTCATATTGTCTCTTATTCTCCTATTTCAACAGATTATATGAAACCCGATACAAATACATACAATTGGGTGATCCAAGCATATACCAGAGCGGAATCATATGATAGGTATTGCTTAATTTGATATTTTCTTTTTCTCTTTTTGCACTTTTATATGGCTACATTCATTCTTTTTTAGTTTTTCTTAATCTTATAAACCTTGGTTTGTTGTTAATCTTTATATCTGTGCCAATTAGTAAATGTGATTCTTTCTCTATCCTAGAATGTTTACAAAGCCCCAATCCCAAATTAGTTGCGGTCGGCTATATAGATCAAACTCTTCTATTATGCTCAATTTAGTGAAATTAATGGGACGCTTTCCAAATCCTTTAAGTCCCTCTTAATCAATCCATCCCGTATTAGCTTCGGTCTACTCTTTCCTCGTCGAATTTCTTCAGTTTTTATGGAGTCGAGTTTTTGAATGGGGGCATTTATATGCCCTTTTGGAGGTGTCCAAACGACCGAAACGACCCTTTCCTAATCTTTGTGTCGATTGGTGGTACTCCTACTTTTATTTGAATTTTTTGTATTTTTATTCTATCTTTACCTGTTTTACTACTCATTCATCTAACTATCCTCATTCCCGTTATGTTCATATGTACTTCTTGTTTTTTCACTTCCCAATATTTACTTTCATAAAGCATCGCTAGCCTAATTGCGGTCCTATAAAATTTTCTTTTTAAATTGGTATGAATATTTCGCTCACGGATCACACTTGTTGTAGCTCTCCATTTCTTCCATCCAACCTGAATTATATGTGTGACATCATTCTCAATGTTACCATCATTTTGTATGGTCGATCCTAGATATCTAAAGTGCAAGGTTCGAAACTTCAACTTCGCATATGACTTCACTCACTTACAATTCGGAATTAATTTGAGAAAGTTAACTTCGATGATGGAAGTTCGACAAAAACTTGCCGGTGTACGGAAGTTTAGGAATTTCACTTTAAATGATAGAAAACTCAAGTTTCTTCGTAGAGATGCTAGAAATATACTTAATCATACAACAATAATGTATAGAACTCATGTCACTGGAGGATATTCCGAATTTTAAGTATATTTCTAGCATATGCGAAGTTTTATTTGAAGTTTTATTCGAAGTTTTAGTCGAAGTTTGCTCAACTTCCACGAAACATAGAAGTTAGCCGAAGTTGAATCGAATTTTTGCAATTTTTCTACTACCTCTAAATTTCTCTTCTCTCACCTCAAAATCGACAAACCTCGCCAAAAACCTCAAAATCGACAAACTTCGCCAGTACTTCAACGAAGTTTTGTCGATTTTTTAAAACTTGCTAAAGTGATTTATCTTACAAACTTTTAGTTCTCTAACTCTACCACTCCATTTTTGATGTCTAGCGTTTCTAAACTTACAATGCATGTATTCGGTTTTCGTCCTACTCAACTTTATACCTTTAGATTCTGATGTATTCCTCCAAAGTTCTTATTTCCTATTCACTTTCATCTCTTGTTTCATCTAGTAGGACAATATCATCTGCAAATAACATAGACCATAGTATATCCTTTTAATATGCCTAATTAGTTCACCCATGACTAAAGTAAAGAGATATGGGCTAAAAGTTGATCTTTGATGTAGTCCTATTGTAATGGAAAATTCTTTTGTGGTTTCTCCAAATGTCTTTATACTTGTTACTACTCCTTCGTACTTATCATTAATAGTGTCTATACCTAGCCTAGCAGCATCCACCCATTTTCTTCCTAGAACCCACCTAAGAACATCTCTAGGGACCTTACCATATTTTTTTTTTCCTAAATCTACAATATCATAAGAATATATTCAGGGAGCCTATCCTTTGCTGTTTGCATTTTATAAATTAGGCATTAATTTTTTTCTGGTAAAGATAAAAAACACAACTTCTCATATGACTTTGGCCTGTTAAAACTCGAAATTAATTTGGGAAATTCTAACTTGATGTATGGAATTTTGGTAAAATATTTCATTGCGGAAGACTGCAAACAACTTCATTGAACATACTAACGAATAACACTTACTTATTTAGATATGTAACATATGTTAGATTGTACAATATCATGGTTTAAAGTAAGATTTGTCATCCATGTTAAATATAGATGAGCTTATTACATGTAGTTTGTTATATATCACATCTTATCTTTTCCATATATGATCATAACGTTTTTAAGTTCACTTTTAAATGGCTTTGGTTCTTCTTCTACCAATGCTTTTGAATTCATTCTTCAACCTGAAATTCTGGTTTGCATGTTTGGTACAAATATTGACATTATCTGTAATTTGTTTTTTCTATAACTTGGCATCTAAAGATGAAATCATAGAAACTTATTTAAAATTTGAAATATATGTTGTTTTTACCTAATTTAGATGTGGCTCAAGTCTTGTTTATATTGAATCCTAATTCCATGTAATGAATCTTATTAATTTTTAGAACTTTAGAGAATTTTCAAACTTGCTTCTCTTGTACAACGGAAATTGTATACTGTTTCTCAAGGGAATTATTGTTATGCCTTTCTTTATAGTAAGTAAAACTTTGTTACTTTCCATTGCTTGGGATCAATTTTGTAGGGTGCAAGATGTTGCTGAATTACTTGGCTTGATGGTTGAAGATCACAAGCGTTTACAGCCTAATTTGAGAACATACGCGTGAGTGCATTTCTCTTCCATGCTATTTGAAAATTTCCATTTTCGCATGGAATAACTCATTGGAAATTTATTGCCAAAAGGAGAATGTAGCAGTAATTTATGTGAAGAACCATCCCTACTTCAGTTCCAAGTTTGCATGTTAACAAATTGGTTCTTTGAAACATTTTAGGTCTATGCAACTCACTGTTAAATGAATTTTGACTCAAATTCTGGTATATTATTTTGGGTTTCCACTTCCACTTAATATTTTCAAAATGAACATTTTGATAATAATAAATTTATTGAGTGGGAGACTCATAAGGTCAAAGTATAATTTTTTTTACATTTCTAGCAGATTAAATGACCTCTAGAGCTGATTGATGATGTTTATTGTGCTTTAAACTGAAAGGAAATTTTTTGCTAAAAGTTATTGTCTTATATTGCTTGATAATTTTTTGAAGGTATAATCCAGGCTTTTGGTGGAGTGCTTTTCAAAGTATTGTCTAGTTCGAGAGGCAATCCGACATTTTCGTGCGCTCAAAAACTTTAATGGAGGAACAGTGGCTTTGTATAATGATGGAAACTTTGGAGATCCACTTTCTTTGTATCTTCGAGCTTTATGTCGGGAAGGTATGTATTATTTTCATACATTTCTAAGTAACTATATTGGAATTGTCCTTTGTTTGGTTATGTGCATGCTTGAATGAACTCTTTTCTAGATTGACATTGCTGGACAAATCAGGCATTTGAAGCAGAATGTTGATTACCTTGTAATATCTGTTCTTAGTTGAATTGGAGGTCTGGATAATGTAGTTGTATACACGATATGACTTAATATCACATGCTTCTGCTTAGCTTGATTTAATTCAGTTGATGATGCTCTAACATAAACATTGCATAAAAGCTATTTTCTATCATATTTTTGTATGATTGTGGATTAAATGTTTATATGCCCTTAAGCACTCCATTTATTTTTCTCATCAGGAAGGATAGTTGAGTTGATTGAAGCATTGGAAGCAATGGGTAAGGACAATCAACAAATTCCACCTAGAGCCATGATCTTGAGTAGAAAGTACCGAACACTAGTTAGCTCATGGATTGAACCTTTGCAAGAAGAAGCTGAACTGGGATATGAGATTGATTATGTTGCCAGGTTTGCCTTTAATTCGTTCTTGTCCCTTAATGGCAATACTGACATTATATGCTTGCACATGCAGTTGGCTAATGGATGCTTAATTCTTTTTTCCATTCAATGGAATGTTGTGGTTTGCTGGTTGCTTATTGATTGTGAGTCTATCAGTCTTCTATCCATGAAGCTTCACTAATGATCTTTGGATTTGCTGGATTTGCAGGCATTGCAATTTTTTGTTTAACTTGTTAAAATCCCAATTATGCTCTGGAGAATTCTACTATATTAATGATTATCAAGACTGTCTGTTTTTTTTTTTTTTTTTTTTTTTTTTTTTTTTTTTTTTTAATTCTAGTCTAGAATGCATTTATGAGAAGTCGGCTTTTCATAGCTTAGTTTTTGAAGCACCCCACTGTCTCTTACTTTTTTTTATTAATTTCCATTATGGAGGAGTGATAAATGAATAATTTTTAGACCTTCATTTCTGAAAGTTTGTCATATGTGACTGCCTTAAATTAATTTAATTAACTAGGTACATATCAGAGGGAGGTCTTACGGGGGAGCGCAAGAGGTGGGTGCCACGCAGAGGGAAAACACCCCTAGATCCTGATGCAGAGGGGTTCATTTATTCAAATCCAATGGAAACCTCATTCAAGCAACGATGTCTTGAAGATTGGAAGCTGCACCACCGGAAGCTTTTGAAAACCCTTAAAAATGAAGGACTTGCATGCCTTGGAGATGCTTCTGAATCTGACTATGTTAGGGTAGAGGAAAGGCTAAGGAAGACCATAAAGGGCCCAGATCAAAATGTACCAAAGCCCAAGGCTGCCAGTAAGATGATAGTTGCTGAGTTGAAAGAAGAGTTAGAAGCACAAGGCTTACCAACTGATGGCACTCGAAATGTTCTTTACCAGAGAGTGCAAAAAGCAAGGAGAATAAATCGTTCAGGTCGGCCTCTTTGGGTTCCTCCAGTGGAGGAAGAAGAAGAAGAGGTTACTAGTTTCAGTGAAGCACAGTTCTTGTTCATCCTTATCTTTATCTCTATTTTGTTGAGCTTGTTCCTTTCCTCAGCACCTTATTTAGCATAAATCGCATCAGATTACTGCTCATGCCCTTCAATTTCGAATAGAAAATAAGTTTTTCATGCAATCAAAGATTTTACTGTTTTTCTCATTATATATATATTTTAGGTTGATGAAGAGTTGGATAGATTAATTTCACGAATTAAGTTGGAAGATGGAAATACTGAGTTCTGGAGACGCCGTTTTCTTGGTGAAGACTTAAATGAAGGTCACATGACTCCTACCAACACAGAGAAAACAGAGCTTCTAGATACTGTCGATGAGGAGGATGTAGTTGATGATGTTGCAAAAGAAGAAGATGAAGTGGATGAGGAGGAGGAAGTCGAGCCAACTGAAAATCAAGATGGTGATATGGCAAAGGAAAAAGAAGTTGAAACTGCTAAGCCTCTTCAAATGATTGGAGTCCAATTGTTGAAGGATGTTGATCAAACTCCTACTCGCAAAGGAAAATCCAGAAGAAGGTCATCTCGCATTTCAGTAGAGGTCAGTCATAGCTTAGTATATTAAGCTTTATTTTATTCAATATAGATTTTGTTCATTAGATGATACCTTAGTAATTGGTTTTGTCTGACATTTTGTGTCTTTCTAGTAATGCTTTCCACTCACATATATGGAGATGCATTTCATCTCCAAAGTGGACATGAAATACCAAACATAATTTTTTTTTAATCAGAATTGCCAAACATAATTTTTTTTTAATCAGAATTGCCAAACATAATTGAGTAATCTGTTATATGCTGTAATTGGGAAATTAATTGAAAGTGGATATTCTCTCCAAGTTCTATAGGAAATGATTGAATCACCATGTAGGCACTTACTAAAGCATATTTGATGTGTACGTGAAGCAAGTACCGCTATACAAACATGTGGTAGTCAAGTATGTCTGTAATAGTCTCACTTCAGTTCTTAACTGCATTCAACCTGTTCTGAAGGATGTTTTAAACCTATTGTGTCCTAGAGATTTTAGAAGTTTCATGGATAGTGGTTATTTGAATATGGTAACTCATGCGCAATGAACTGCGTTTGCCTGAACTTCAAGGTTGAACAAACTAACAAACAACACAAGCTCTCTAGCTAGATAAGTTCACAATGAAAACAACACCATGGACCTTAATGGGCTAGATAAGCCAAGAACGCAGTAGTCTCAATGGTGCAAAGATCTCTCTCGGAGAAACTCTTTATTTAGATACTAAACTTAAAAACTTTATTCTCGTCTCTAATTGTTTGTCACAAGAGGTTACATTGCTCTAGTTTATTATAACATTGGCACAACCTTTTGAAGCATTGGAAACAAAGTCAGCATTGGACAACTTTAGGTAACAACGTGACTAATCACGACAACAGCACAACCAAAACTCATACCATAATCGCACCATTTCACAGCGACTTTGAACTGTTAGCTTTTCTCAAGTTTTGACACTTGAAACATCAAAATTTGGCACATGAGAGGCAAAGTTGTAGAGCTTTGAGTGGCTTTTCAACTTGCCGAAGATTGTCCAAATCAGAGTTATAATGAGAGAGATCTTGCCAATACACTAAGAGTCAAAGTTTGTGCTAAACTCTCAGAAATGCACTAATGATTATATCTGTAGATGTATGCTAGTTATTGATCAATCTTCAGGAAGATCCATATATTTTTAATGCTTCAGTTTAGGCTTAACTAAATGTAACATGATATTCGTAACCTTCTTATTTTCTTTCTCCTAGACTATATTAAGATAAATGTTACTGTGTCAATTGTAATGACTGTAGGACCGAGGATGACGTTGGCTTGTCTTTAGGTTAGATTGCATTTTTAGTGCATTTTAAGAAAAAAAAAAAATTCACAGGACCCTAGACAACAACAACCCAAATTCCCACATGGGGAGAGTCGAACCCTTGACTTCATTTAGAGATGAGTATATGCCAAGTGAAGCAACCATTTGATTGGCATATATCGGTATTGTTTTGTTTTGAATCATAAGCGGCAACTTGCTTTCTTCATTAATATAATTTAATTTACTTTATAAGACTAGATTTTGATTGAATAGCTTAAGTAGTGTCCTTATTCACTTGATGTAATTGTTGTTGACTGAATATTTTGACTGCCAAGTGAAACTATTTGTTGGAGTTACCGAGTCATGGAAGTAGAGGACCTGGAGAGAGTAATAATTTTCACTATTGAAACCAGCTGTGCTTGGATGGATAGTGAAACTCTTATAGCTCGTTCGCTTCGCGGGCATTCATCGCCAATCTTGGAAGTGCAACTGACGCTCGCGTTTGTTGAGCTCTATGATTCATCAATGGTTGTCAGGTGTCCAGATTTGACTCTCTTTTCCTTTTCCTGCAATAAATTTATTTATTTGCTTGCAGGATGATAATGATGATGACTGGTTTCCCGAAGATGTTCGTGAAGCATTGAATGTGATGAGAGAGAGGAAAATTTTTGATGTGTCACGCATGTATACAATTGCAGATGCTTGGGGATGGACATGGGAGAGAGAATTAAGAAATAGGCCTCCTAGGAAGTGGTCACAAGAATGGGAAGTAGAGTTGGCAATGCAAGTGATGCTCAAGGTATACTTATTTGTCTTATTTGTACTAGAAATATCGTCCCTCTTATGCCGCATTTTGATTTTGTTGCGCATTGTAATATTGTCTTTCCATTTCCAAGTAAATTGTTTGAATTTCCTGCTTCTTTGAGGTTTTACCCAATGCCAATTCTAGTTCTCGACCTTGTTTCTTCTTTTTCTTATCCTCGTTTTATTTCAGAGGCTACTTGCTCTGTTGTCTATAGAAGGGTTGATAAATTGCAAGGCACTGAGTTTCGGTGGGTCTGTAATCAAGATCTACTTCCCAGACATTTGATGAGCTCCCTCCCCAGATAGGGAAGAAGACGATGCCTCTGTAGATTTTATTGATGAGTTTGGAAAAAAAAGAGCTACAACACAAGAGCAGGACTCTCTTGTTACCCAGAGAAGGAGACATACCTCCTTTCTTTCCCAAGACCTAAGTCTACCCAAATATAGTGTTTATAGCCATAATGCCTTTTCAGAGCACACCAACAACTCTTATACTCACACCCCCCGTTCCTGCTCTTTGTGCGTCACACACACTTGACCTCACACCTGACTAACGTACTGACCACGTGAAACTATTGTTTACTGACCTAAGTGGGATCGCTGCACAATGAACTCTCTTTCTCACATAAACCTTTGTCACGGGTGGGCCCGGGGGCCTAACATTACTCCCCGCCTAAACAACCACCTTGTCCTCAAGGTGGAAGGAAGGAAAACGTCGCCGGACATGTTTGACGAGTTTCTATGTGGTTGTCGAGGCCGGCAGAGATGTCCACTTCACCAGAACCTCTGGACCCACGCCACAAGATCGATAAGATAAAATAGCTTCCACGCCACCAATACTATGAGGGAATCAGGGTCAGTAGTTGGTAACACAGGGGAAACAGGAAGAGACCCCACTACTTTCTTCAGCTGGGATATATGGAAGACCGGGTGGATTTTAGCGGATGTCGGAAGCTCCAAACGATAAGCCACGGGGCCGATGCGTGCCAGCACCTTAAAGGGGCCGAAATAGCGTGTACTAAGTTTGTAATTGGTACGGTGAGCCATCGACTGTTGTCTGTATGGACGAAGCTTCAAATTGACAAAATCCCCAACTATGAACTCCGCGTCTCACCTATGTTAGTCTGCCTGTTGTTTCATATGGTTCTAAGCATGGAGCAGCTGATCACGAAGTTCAGTCAAAGCCAAATCACGAGCACGAAGCATAGAATCCACATCTTTATGTTGAGTAGGCCGGGAAAAGCCATAGCGAATGAGAGGAGGAGGGTCCCGCCCGTACATCACACTGATAGGGGAGCAATTCAGTGAAGAATGGAAGGACGTGTTGTACTAGTATTCAGCCCACAACAGCCATGAACTCCAGTCCTTAGTACGCTGACCAATAAAACAACGGAAGTACCCACAACAGCCATGAACTCCAGTCCTTAGTATGCTGACCAATAAAACAACGGAAGTATGTTTCTAAGCACCGATTAACGGCTTCCGTCTCGCCGTCACTTTGCAGATGATAAGCCGAACTGTGGTTTAGTTGAGTGTGTTGGAGATAGAAGAGCTTGCACCAAAACTGACTCAAGAAAATCTTGTCTCGGTCCGACATAATTGTAAGGGGGAATCCATGGAGGTGAACCACACCATGAAGGAGCACATCCGCCATTGTTTTGGCTGTGAATGGGTGCTTCAAAGGGAGGAAATGGCCATTTTTACTCAGACGGTCGATGACCACTAAAATGGAATTGAATCCTCTTGAAGACGACAATCCTTCGATGAAGTCCATTGAAACACCTTCCCATATGGCAGTTGGTACTGGAAGAGGTTGTAGGAGACCACTCGGAGCCAACGTGTCTTATTTGTTTCGGTGACACGTATCACAAGCCGTGATGAATTGTTTGATATCATTCTTCATTCCTACCTAATATAACTCAGCTGCCATGCGACGATAAGTCTCCAAGAAACCCCCATGACCACCAATTGGGCTAGAATGAAAACTCCAAGAGCAGCTGTTGTTTTAACGAGGAGGAGGTTGGCAAGACCAATCGATCCTTGTAGCGTAGTTGATCCTGGATAAGTGCCCAACCGGGAGGAACCGCAGGGACCCGGCGTTTAGGGAATCTAAAATGGTCTTCAAATGGGGGTCTGGCCGTATCTCTTTTTGGAGTACCCGAGTATCGGGGCAAGATGACATCGAGAGAGCACGTAATTCCGAGGAGAAAGGAAACCTCGAGAGAGCATTCGCTACAACATTTGAAGTCTTGGGTTTATAGTGGATATCGAAGCGAAAACCAAGTAGTTTGACAAGCCACCGTTGGTACTCGGGCGCTACCATCCCGTTGGTACTCGGGCGCTACCATCCGTTGTTCCAACTAGTATTTGAGACTCTTTTGATCAGTGCGAACCAAGAACTTCCTGTCCAATAGATAATGTCTCCATTTTTGGATAGCCAACACAATCGCCATCAACTCCCTCTCATACTCGGGTTTATTACGGGCACGGGTGAAAGGGCTTGGCTAAAAAAAACAATCGGTCCATCTGCCTGCGATAGTATGCCTCGACACCCATTCCGAAGCATACGTTTCCACAACAAAAAAGCATCAAAATTAGGAAGAGCCAACATGGGTACCTCTTTCATGGCTTGCTTTAAGCGATTTCTTGCAAAAGAGGCTTTGACAGACCACTTGAATGAGTCCTTGCGGATGAGTGTGTTAATGGAGTGGCAAGCTTCCCATAATCCCGACAAACCTTCGATAGTAACCTAGGTTAAGCCCAAAACCCTCGTAGCTCTTTCACGACGATGGCATAGGCCGGCGCTCCATTGCTGCACCTTAGCGGGATCGGCTTGAACCCCTTGACCGAAATTATATGCCCCAAGTACACCAAGGAAGGGCTAGCAAAACATCATTTTTTAAAATTCACAAATAAGGATTGAAGTTGTAGGATCGAAAGCACTGGCGTAAGTGATCACAATGGTCGCTCATGGACGAGCTATAAACCAGGATATCATTGAAAAATACCGGAAGACGACGAGGAATCAAGCCTTTGAAAATGGTATTCATCGGGACCGAAATGTGGCGGGTGCATTAGTGAGGCCGAAAGGCATGACGAGGAATT
Source organism: Stephania yunnanensis (assembly GCA_039657365.1). Lineage (NCBI taxonomy): Eukaryota > Viridiplantae > Streptophyta > Magnoliopsida > Ranunculales > Menispermaceae > Stephania > Stephania yunnanensis. The sequence goes on from CM077582.1 coordinate 10,600,355, forward strand.
CGAAGTGTCCATCATGTGTACGAAAAGTCGTCTAGTGGACATCGGTCGGCTTAACTCGGATTTGGTGATACCCGAACGGAGGTCCAGCTTTGAGAAGATACAAGCCCCATGTAACTCGTCCAAAAGCTCGTTAATATTCGAGATCGAAAACGGTTCGGGATGGTGACTTTGTTGAGAGCTCTATAATCTACATAGAACCGCCAACTTCCATCCTTCTTTTTGACCGAAGAAACCCGGATTTGGAGAACGGGCTATTGCTAGGTTGTATGATTCTCGAATCCAAACATTTCGCCACCATTTTCTCAATCTCTACGCATACGGATATGGGGATATCAATAAGGTGGGACACGACTTAGGATCCATGCCATCTTTCAAGACAATGGTATGAATGCGGCTCAGGAGAGGGGGAAGGGTAGTGGGAGGTTGAAACAGTGTTGGAAAATCTTCTAGAATTGCTCTATCACATGGTTTGACCTCCTCTCTGGACAAACTCGCTCCCGAGCGTCCATATCGAGATACTCCACTAAAAAACATCCCAACACCGAATCCTAAGTTCTCGGATTGCTTTGCAAGATATCATATCCCGGTGGAGGGTTGGGTTTCCCCGAATAGATACTGTCATCCTTCCCACGCAAAAGGCATCGCAAGATTCGCGCAATCCACTATTTGTGATGCCTAGAGTATTCAACCACTTCATGCCAAGGATCACATCGGACCCTTTCATGCCAAAGGGAAAAAATCAGCAAAAAATGTTAACCCCTGGATCAAGAGTTGAACCCTTTTACACATACCAGACCCAGGTAGACGAGACCCCCCCTCCCATGTAAACCCCATATTCTGTTGTGGGCATGATAGGGATAGATAATGAACGCACCAACTCCAGAGAAATGAATTTGTGTGAGGCGCCGCAATCGATGAGGATGACGACCTGTGTGCCCAATAGTTCGCCCTTCACTTTGATGGTTCGTGGTCTTTGGTCCGCCATCGATGGCATAGACCGCGAGCTCGATAGTAGCCGGATCGGTGGATCCTCAAAGCGCATCGAAGGAGCTTCGCTCAAGTCGTCGTTGGTCGTCGTTCACCAACATAACCTTCAACACTTTCTTATGGCAACGGTGTGTGGCCGACCACTTCTCATCACGGCGATAACATAACCCCCGCTTTCTCCTCAATGCCGCCTCCGCTTCGTGAGTCGTTGAACTTGGGAGGTGAAACATTGAGGGTGGCCGACTTTCATGAGAAGAATTGGAAGAGCTAGAAGAAATGGGATTTGGACTTATTGCTTGGGCCGGGAAATAAAAGAGTTTTGTTGTGGGCGGTGCGTTGTCATGGGGCCGGGTCCGCTAGAGTGTGGGAAACCCAACTTTGCGATCCGGGCTCCTTAGATGTCGAGCCCACGATCTTGGATCGGGCTTTCGATCCTACGCCAGGGCCCAAACCAAGAGCATCACTCTCCCGTGTTTCTTCTCTAGCTTCACCGCTCTTGCGATCGGCGTCGCAACGTCGTTAGTGGATCCACCATCATCCCCAATGAATTTGGTCCTTCGGACCATTGATGAACACCGCCATCTTCTAGCACTCCGTCAACCCTTCCTGGTACAAAAGCAACAATTCAAAACGCTTCCTATACTCATTAACCGTAGTTTCTTGGCGGATCGAAAAGAATTGTTGGCATAGGTGGAAGGGATCGGCCTCCGTGAAGCGTTGGGCCAATGAACCTTTAGATCCTCCTAGCTCTCAAACATATTAGTTTTCTCCACTTTGTCCGCAACTTTGATTTGGGCGGCTCGGACCAAGCAAATTCGAGCTCGAAGTCTTGATGTCTCAAACATCTCATGCAATGCAAAATAATGCTCGCTTTGGTTCATCCAGACCACGAGGTCCTCCCCATCGCACGTTGGCATCTTAATCTTACGTACCTCGGCGCAGATCTATAAGGTTGATGGATCCGATTTGGTTGTCGCTTGAATGACGTTTCCCCATCTCGCTCGGATCCGTGGATCGTCGCTTCCCACCGTTCTCACTCTTGATGCGCACGGATCTACCCAGATTAGCTCGTTGTCGAGCAAACAATTTCTCCATCCGATCCGTCAACAATCGAAATCGTGATTGGATCGGCCATCGATTTCGAACGCAATCGTCGATGGACCCTTCCATCGTCTCGCAACCTCCTCGGCTTTGCTTCCATGGCATCCATCCGGTTGTCCGCCTTTGGTCCTATGGCTCGGAATACCGCTCGGATACCAATAATTAGCTCCTACCCGAACGGGAAAAAGAAGATACAAGAGCGGGACTCCCTAGTTACTCGAGAGAAGGAGACAAACATCCTTTCTCTCCCAAGACCTAAGTCTACCCAAATACAAAGTGTTTGACTAGAATGCCTTTTCGAACACACCAACAACTCTTATACTCACACCACCTATTCTGCTCTTTGTGTGTTACACACACTTGACCTCACACCCGACTAATGTCTTGGCCTCGTGAGACTACATTTCTTGACCTAAGCACAACCAACTCTCTTTCTTACATAAACCTTTGTCACGGGTGGACCGGGGCCTAACAACATATAAAATTTTCTATTTATCATTATCATATCTATCTTCTTGCTTTCAAATGGAAGTTCCATATAGAGTTTTAAAAATGTTTCAGAGAAACCAGATTGACTTGGTTGACAACTTTTGAACAAAATATTAAGATGAAAAAGTATGCTTGTGGGTTGAGAAGAAATACTTTTGGACCATGCACCATCTTGGCTTATTAAAAAGGGAAGTGACACAAAGAAGAAATACTTTTGGAGTAGTAAAATTGAGGGAAGGAAAAAATCTTAAGGGTGAACATTCTAGATATTTAGGATCACTCGTACAAAAAGATGGTCAAATTGAGGGATGTGACACAAAGAATTTAAGCCGGATGAACGAAATGGAATGCAACAAGTGTAATACATAGTTGAAATATCCCTTTAAGTTAAAAAGGAAAATTCTATAATACAACAATTAGGCCAACTATGCTTTATGGAAGTGAATATCGGACAATAAAGAAATAGCACATATATAAAATGAGTGTAGCAAGAATGAGGATGCTGAGGTAGATTGTAGTAAAACTCAAAAACTTAAAATAAGAAATACTGCTGTTCAAACTGCTAAAGAAAAGTAGGAGCAGCAGTGTAGCACCAATCAACCTAAAAATTAGAGAAGGACAATTGCAGTGGTTTGGATACATCCAAAATCGCTTGCAAATGCCCTAATTAGAAAACTCAACGCAACTTAAATTGTAGAAATTCAACGGTATTATAGGAGGAGTTCTAAGATAACTTGAGATGGTTTTTTTTTTTTTTTTTTTTTTTTTTTTTTTTTTAAGGAAAACGTGGAATGCGTTGATTAAGAAGGATTTGAAGGATTTTGAATGCACACTAGCAAGTGTGTTAAATTGAGCAAAGGAAGACTTTTATTCATGTAGCCACCCCAACTAATTAGGAATTGAGGCTTTGTTGTTGTTATATGTATGACACATACATTAGCACATATAAAAAAATAGAAAAGATGAAAAAGTGCTATAGAAAGGAGGAAAACAAGGAAAAGATGATGAAAATATGATTTTAGGTAATTAGTAGCTAAACAGTATGTTTCTTATTTAAAATAACTTTCCAAATTATTGTTTTTAAATTTAATTTCATTGTGTACTTATTTAATGATTGAATAAATAATTCAAAAATTACTATACACTCATTTTAATGGACAATTTCTGAGAAAAAATTCTTTGTGCTTGAAGAAAGGGGAAATTTTGGTTAGAAAGCAAAATGGCTTCACCACTGACCTGAGGGGTATTGATGTATTGATATGATAAAAATTAGAAGTGTTGCATGAACATTTTAACCTTCTAAAAGATGGGAATTTCGTTAGCGAGCTTACCGAGGAGCATAACTTTGAAATAAATTATGGGAATGTTTCTGAAATGAAAGAAGTAAATCTAAAATTCTCTTATATTGGTAATAGCAATGATCACTGGAAGAGAACTAAGCGTTATTAGTTATTATGAGTAAAAAGGTACTGGTAATACAATGCTCATCTTAATAATGATTAACTGTGTGCCTCTCGTCTACAGTTCAGAAGTAACTGACTCAAACTATTATGATCAAGTTAAGACTTTAGTACATAACACCCGTTGGACTATGTGGGGTATGTGGGCAGTCAACCAAATTCCTTCCCTGACGGTCTAGCTGATTCCGACGCTTGTAAATTGTTGCTGTCTTTGTCTTCAAAAATCCTGGCATTTCTTTCCTTCCAAATATGCCAGACCATAGCCATTACTGCACAGTCTAATGTGGTTTGTCCTATTCGTTGTTAATGATAGAAGAATTGAATAGTGAATGATATGAAGAACTCAAGAACCCGAAATAAAATAAGGAAAACCAATTGAGATAGTTTAGATGCATATAATTGAGATCATTTGTTGCTCCAGCTAGTAGAATCCACTCATTTGGCATTAGAAAATAAAATAAGAGGGAATAAGAAATATAGAAATTCAAAGACAAGTAGGTGTACCACCAATTGCACTAAGTCGAGCACAATGGAAGAATTTGATCTATGTAGCTGACCCCAATTGATTTGGGACTGAGGCTATGTTGTTGTTGATGCGTGTGCGTCTTTTTTTTTTTTTAGTAAACAATACTTCTATATGTTATATAAGTATAAATAGATACAAAGAGATGGAGGACCAGCAGTCCTTACCAGTCAGAATACGGTACTCCGTTACAACCTGACTACACCTCCCCACAATGATAAAATAAACCCACAACTTCTGGTGTAATCTTAAAAGAAGAAAAGTTCATGATATAAATAGAAACAAACAAAAGAAGAAAAGATCATGGTCTAAATAGAAACAAACAATCTCCCTACTATACAATCCATTCCCAATGATAAAAACCAATCTGCGAAAGTGTATCCTTTGTTGAATTTACTTGATGAAACCCATCTTGCTGCCAATAATTTTGAAGATTTCCAAACCTTGTCAACTGTGCTGGTTTCACCTTCAAAAATCCTAGCATTCCTTTCAAGCCAAAGCACCCAAAGAACAAAAGCCACAGCCACTCTGTTGATGTGATTCTTTTTGCTCTTCCCTTCAAGTCTTTCTAATAAAGTTTCCACTCCTTCCAATGATCTAGGATTAGAAACACCTCCACCTGAGAAAAATTTCCATCTATTCCACACTTGACAAGCTACAAACATTGGAAATATAAATGATTTTCCGTTTCATCGTCTATCATACATAAATGACAACAATTAGGCTACAAGTATAAATATGGCATTCTCCGTTGTAGCTTGTCACAAGTGTCCAAACCACCATGTAACATTATCCAACAAAAAACCTTAATTTTGAGTGGAAAGATAACCTTCCATAGTCCCTTAAAAAGCTTGATGCATCAATGAGTACGGATGGTCAATTAGGTAATTAAAAAGGGATATGCATGTAAAGAGACTGGAAGACTCCAAAGCCCATACTTTCTTGTCTAAAACACTGGGGGGAATTCTAGCTTGGCCCAGTAAAGTGATCAAAGCCTCTTTTTCCTCTTGGAAGCGAATAGGGAATCTATTTGGTAAGAAAAGTTTCCATTCATATTAGATCTCATTGCTAGAGAAAGAAAGATTAACAAAGTGACACACTGGAAACTCATGATAACATGACAATGAGAACACATTGGAAACCTAGATGCCAAAGTGCTATTACCTATCCATTTGTCCTCCCAAAACATCACTGATGATCCATCCCCTATTTTAATGCACACATGATGGTGAAAATTGGAAAGATTGGAGTGAATGAATTTCCATGGGCTTTTGTGGGTTATCCTAGGGGCCACACCTACATCCCATTTGTTGGTGTCCAATCCATGAATGCTTTTGATCACCCTATGCCAAAGTGCTCCGGATTCTCTTGGAAACCTAGATGACAAACCTCCTTTCGAATGAGGCCATGACCACAACTTTCCTCTTTATTTTACCAAAAGAAATCCTTGAAAGCCTTCTCAATTAAGTTACCTACCTTACTCGGCATCATAAACACAGACATGTAATAGATGGGAATAGCCTCAAGAAGCGACTTAATAAGACAGATTTTACCTCCCTTCTAATTGCTTTAAGTTAAATGTTCAATAGTCTATAATAACCAGTTTATGGCTTACGTTGTAATTAATACCATTTTTATATCTGGTTTCGAAGTACGTCGCTTTTTTGTTATGGTTTCTTGATATCTTTGTCTTTTGTTGAGTTTAAATTTAAGCAATTAGTTCTTGAAATAAGGAATAGATTCATCCAATTTTTGTTACTTTTCTGTTCTACAAGTGTTAAATATGGACAGGGAACAATTTCCCATATTAACTAATCAATAATCTACCTGAGCGTTCAAATCGTGAGTCTCACTGGTCTTTCTAAAATTGTTGATGAGTGTTGGCTTTTACGTTGTAGTAGGAGAATCTACGTTTTTTTCTTTTTTATAGGATATGTTTTTGTCATGTATTTCGTTGACTAATCTAATGATAATTTGAAAAATTAGGTGATAGAATTGGGTGGAACACCAACTATTGGCGACTGCGCCATGATACTTCGTGCTGCAATTAGAGCTCCACTACCTTCAGCTTTCTTGAAGATCTTGCAGACTACCCACAATCTTGGCTATGTCTTTGGGAGGTAGATTCGAGTTCTTCTGCGTTCTTTGACTAATTGTTGGAGAATTTTTCTTTCAAGATTTTTGTAGGAATGGAAATTATTCTAGAAACTAACATGCTAGGTTTCTTAACAGTTGATATCTGATGTTTCCACTTGGTTTTTTTTCAATTTCCTATTAAAAAATTGATAACATTATCCTTTTTGGAATATGGCAGTTTTCAACTTTTTTTCAATTTCTGTTGCATTGTTTTTTCGGTTTCTAGCTTTCAACTTTTCATAACTTATGTTTCCATCTCTTACTTCTAAGTTCTAACTTCATAGTTGAGATACCTAGCATCGTTAAAGAGCTCAACAGTTATCAACCAAGTGGGTAGCTGACTGGTTTTGTGTAAGGTCACTCGTGTAAGAGGTTAGGGGTTGGAGTCACTATGGGGACAAGTTGTGGTTTCTTATAAGAAAAAAGAGCTCCACAGTTGTCCTTTAAAAATTAATTGGATTAGGAAATTGAATTCCTTAATAATATGTATCCATTTACTGGATTTTTCTTTGAGGTAGTTTTTCTTTGTTAATTTCATAAAATATTGATTCTTAGAGTAGCTATAATTCTTTTTACCCATGATATCTGTAACTCAAATTCTGGGAATTCAAAACATAGTAACTTGATGTACGTGTTGTCATTTTATTGATTGTTGCTTTTGTTTGCTGCAGTCCTTTGTATGATGAAATCATCACCCTGTGTCTTGACCTTGGTGAACTAGATGCTGCCATAGCAATAATTGCTGATATGGAAACTGCTGGAATCACAGTGCCAGACCAGATCGTAGATAAGTTGCTTTCTGCTAAGCAGAGTATAGATGACGTTGTAAAGGAGGAGTCATGATTAATTCTGCTTACTACTCTCTGCGCACCATATTTTTAAGAAACTAAGTCATCATGTGTCATAACTCATAAGTGCACTCCACATTGTTCAATCTACTGGAAGCAGGTTCGGAAAGGAAAAGGTATGCAATTTGAATATCATGTTTCTTAGCTGTTCTACTTTATATATATAGTTTCTGTATTTTGTTAGGGATCTTGTTGTATGACATGAAACATGCCTATATGTGCTGGCCTCTCTGCACTAGTTATTCATATTTGGAACTAAAGAAAATTAAGCCTTCTGATTCTCTTTCTCTCAGCATTTGATTGTTTTTAGTTATGGTTCCTCAGGACTTGCTTCACATGTTTCATACTCTGAAGTTCACCCAAATGACCCAAAGAGCAGTCCTTTTCTCTCTCTGTAAGGACTGCTAGTAGTTATGATGGTGTAGAAGAACTTATCAAGATAAATGATTTAAGATAACTAAAGTTAGGCCGTTAAAAGTATAAAAAAAGAAAATTAGAAAAAGTTTTACCTTGTTTGGTACGATGACTTACACCCAAGAGAAGAAAGGAGGGGAGCATGATTTCATTCATGCTTTTCTAGTTATTGGAGCTTTTTATATACAGAGTTACAAGGATATTCATAATTATAAGAACTTCCAAAAAATTTGTCAATCAGTAGATCACTGATTGGTTGGAATAAATTATTTCATTTGTTTTCTGCAACATTAATTGATCGGAATCAATTATCTACTTCCTCTTCTGCTACATAAGCTATTTGAGGGCATGAGTTGTTTACTAGGTTAAAAGGTCTTGGTCGGAATATCAAAGTGTGATTACTTAATTAATGTAATACACATGAGACTAGGAGAGTGAATCTTCATTGTTTTTTCTATTGGAAAAACTGAAGAAGCCAGTGCAGTTAGAACTTGGGACTCTAACCTGTGAGTGCCGTGTGTGATATTTTTATTTTTTAAAATAAAAAATAAAAAAAAATAAGGACCTTGATGTACTGAAAGTCTGAAATATATATTTTATAAGAAAGAAACTAACTTTTCTTGCCACTTATGGGGCTCGAACTCCCACCCTCTTGCAACAAATACCCCATAACAAACCATTGGGCCACCCTCTTGGCTGGTAAAGTCTGAAATATTGATAATTTAAATTTGTTATTGCCCTTTGTTTTTTTCTTAAGTTTGGGGCAATTTTCTTTATAGTTAACTTTTGAGAATCCACCACAATGCTAACTTTTTTGAAAAAGAATTGAGAGTTAGTAAGGACCATTGGAGTCTCTAGCAGTAGCACTGCCAACTCTCATTTACAAATCCTTAAAAAAAACTCTAGCATCCCTTGGGAAATATGCATCACATGGATTGGTGACAGTCATTAGTCACAAAAATACATCGTAAGTGAAATTTCAAACATTTAGAACACCCCTAAAAAATAATTGTATGGAATAGGGGAAAAATTCGTTTATTGCGCCGCCGTTAAAAAGGATACATCTTACATCAGCCAATGGGACCTTTCATTGTCATGAACCAGGTGAATATGAAAAGAAAAGTGGGAATCAATGGTCATGCAATTACTTGCCATAGGAGCAATCTATTGCTTGCCTGAATTTAGCCTACTTTCAAGAGAGGGTTTGGAAATAGCATGTGGGTGCTACGAAGTACTTGTAGCCTAATTAGTTGCTGCCGCATGTTGCTATGATTAGTGCTTCTTCTAGTTCAATTTCTCAAGTGTTGATCTTTTAATTATGGCTAGTACGTTTCATAAAAGGTGGAATGATTGAGGAAAGTGATTGAGAGTATTTAAATTAAGCCTGTGAATCATTTTATTGCTTAATACATAGTTTTCTCAACTTATTAAATTCTTCTTTTATTACTTTGATGACATAAAAGAGATCAGAAGGAGAAGGCCTTTCGAGTTGTTAAATTTTTCTTTTATTACTTGATGACATAAATACATAAACTTTACTCGTATTGTGGAATATTTGTACAATTAGATGAACCAGTAAGTCTTTTGCTGATCTTCCTTTTATTCAAATGTTGAAATTATTATTCACACTCATGTACTGCGCTTTTTGTTGTGATACTAGTGAATGGTGAAATGCACGTATAGTATATTAAAGTTGGTGAAATATGGGTATTTATTCCACAGCATTGATTGACTGCAGGACCATGTCTTTCATAATTATAGATTATATGACTTCAACTCATATAAAGTATAAACAAATAAACAGTAACAGACTAACAGTCCACCTTTCCGCAAAGGTAACTATTGTAAACAAACCAAATATAACACTTGGGCTAAGTGTCAAGTTGGTTATTTTCTTACATTTTCTCCAATAGCAGCCTAGTTATCCTATTACTTCCAAAAAAAGATCTTATTCGTTTGACTTTATTATTTTGTATTCTGGTCTTTGTGCGGCAAAACTTCTCGTTAGGATCATTCAGCTCACTATTTAATACCGTCATGTGCAGTTTTCGATGAGGCAGCTGGAGATTTGGAGCAAAAGTTGGTGAAAGGCGCCCATTTTTGGGTGAATGAATTGAAGCTTTTGGAGCTGGATGAGAAGTTTTGTATTATTACCTGGTTGTGCAACTTTATATTTGTTTATGAGAAAGGAAAAAAGAAGAAGACAAGGTTATGTATATTTAATGACTAGTGGTACAGAAGTAGGATTAACCAGTTAATCCGAGTTTTGTTAAAAAAAAAGGGCCATAATTTCCTACTTCAGCAGATTTTGTTTGTTTTCTGTTTTTGTGGTATATTTGTTTGTTGTAATCTACGTTAGCAGCGTTTCGAATGTTGCTTTTATTATAATTGCAAGAAGGTGCATTTCAATTGAAAGGTTTAAGGGGCTTCTTTAGATGAATCGGTTGTGGTCTCTAGACATATATGTTCAGTGTTCACTAATTGGATTTGGACTTTTAAAAGTCTATCCATGAGACTTACCAAGCCCTACTAAAACCGAGTTTAGTGGGCTTGGATAAGCCTAATCATAATGAGTTCTCTTATTTATTTATTTATTTATTCGACTTCACCGAAGTCAAACTTACGGACGTTCCTAAACCTTTCATTTTGGCAGTGATGCCTCTTCTATTTCATGGGATATGGTTTGGCTAAAGAGTTCTTTTATTTTTTGAACATATATTATATTTTTTAAGTGAACGACTAAACGGATTTTACTTTTTGCTGAACATGCCCTAATAAAATTTTATAAAGGTATTTTGGTTTTACTAGTGTGTGAAATGACATTGAAGCCCTCTGTATAAAAGGGGTTTTTGTTCACCATACCCCATGAGCGGACAACCAACGCACCTATCTCCATATCTCAAATCATATACCCCTAACTTTAGCTAAATTTTGACAAAAGTTTAAGTGAAATCGCATCGATTTAACATTGTAGGTCCATTCTTACATTTTTTTATTTTTTTTTTCATTTGACTTGTTCGTGATTTGGTTGTTGTTTGACTCGATTTTTGTGTTGGTGTTATAGGGATTCGGTTTAGGGCTCGAATCTCACATTTTGAGCCGAGAAAATGTCTATAGAATTATGAAGACCCAACAATTTAGAGTAGAATGAGGTAATTTTTGTTCATTTTGGTCGGTCAAATTATGGTTTAAATTTTTTGTTGGGACGTTTCGAGCTGTACAGTAGTACAAGGCCAAGACCTTTGAAGATGTCTTAACCGTGCAGGACCAAGACCTCGTTAAATGTCTTCGCTGACTCCTTTAGCAATTGCAATTCAAAATTGAGTACGAGTAAGCAATGAGGTATCTTCAACAAAAAAGTGGAGTCCATTGAGCCACTCCCTTTTTAGAAGATTCAAAAATTAGTGGTTGGTTAGTAGTAAAGTTTAGTGATAGACACTACTCCCACTACAAGAAAAATGATATTTAGAAACGAAATTAGCAACGAAATTAAGTTCGTTGCTAAGCAAAAGTAGTTAGAGACGGAATTGAGACGGACTAATTAAGAGACGGATTGAAACGGATAGAGACGGAAATAGAGACGGAAATAGAGATAGAATTAAATTCGTCTCTAATTATTGCGCCAACATTCCCACCAAAACTTTTTTTTTCTTATAACCGTTCATCAAATCTCGAGATTCGTGCGTGCTTCGATCTAGGCCCCCCAACAAGTCGATCGTCTCCGTCTCTTGCTCTCAACTCTTTTTCTCTTTGGTCTCTCTCTCTCACCGCATTCCGTCTCTTGCTCACGGCTCTCCGCTCTCTCTCCGGTCATCGGTCACCACTCTCTGCTCTCACCGGTCACCGCTCTCTCTCCGGTCACCGTCACCGCTCTCTCTCTCACCGCTCTCTGCTCTCTGGTCGCTCTGTGCTCACCGCTCCGCTCACCGCTCTCGCTCGTCGAGGACGTTCTCTCCCTGTTCCACCGCTCTCGGACCGACGTTTCCTAGCTCTCTCTCTCTCTCTCTCACCGCTCTCTCTCACCGAAATCTCTCTCCCAAACCCTAAATCTCTGCCGTCGCTGCGATTGATTGGGCTGCGACGAGGCCGTCGGATCTGTCGTCGCCGGCTGCCAGAGATTGGAGCCTCCAAAGTCCTAAGCCGTCGCCGACCTACGCCCCACCCTAAGTCGTCGCCGAACTAGTCAAGGTAACACCCTAAGTTGTTAGTTTTTTTGTTTTTTATAATGGTTATTACAATTTGGATTGAATGATAGGTTCTTGTCTAGTCTCTTCACTGCAATTGCCTGATTGTTGTTGGGCAACGTACTTTTGAAAACTGTACCGAAAGCTCCTCTTCCCACCTCCTCCTTGAAACCATTTGTTGCTTGTTCTAGTTCTGCATATATACTATAATGATCGCAGAGATATCTCTTGTGCTGATCCAGAGCTCATTAAAATCTTTTCATATGCCGTGTGTTTTTTATAGAGAAGAATACCAAAAATGACTAAGACAACCAAGGAACTTGAGAGAAAAGCTGCGCCGATAGCTATCACTTCCTTCCGACGATCCTTTTTCACTCCAATAGGTGTTCCATTCTTTGTCAAAGTATCTGAATCCTCTGTATTGTTGTTGTTGTTGTTGTTGTTGTTGTTGTTGTTGTTGTAGTAGTTGTTGTTGTTGTTGTTGTTATTCTGGTCATCATTGTTGATCTTTATGAAAGTCATAGTTAGGTCACCATTTCTTTTCGCATACATCATTGTTGTTGTTGTTGTTGTTGTTGTTGTCGTCTTGCCTTCTCATTTCTTCTTTCAAGCACAATTTACTTTCAGTCAGTATGCTTACTGCTACTTCCAATGTTAAATTCACTTTCCTTACCAATTTCTATCTATTACAGGACCTTGAGAGTACTTAAGTTCTTGCTGTTGGGAGAGTCATAGCTGGCTTGTACATCATTGATTTAGTTTCCTTTACTTTAGAGCTTCCTCAGTCATTTACTGATTTCTCTCATTTTGTCTCACAATAAACTCAATACTTGTACTCTCGGTAATCATAATTTTTCATGGCATCATAGACTTGGTCATCCTTCAGTTGTTGTAACTAAACATTTAATTCAATTGATTCCAGGTCATGTTCCTACTAGTTCATATTTTGATACTATATAGGAATATGACTGATTGAAGAAAAAAAAAACCATTTTTTGTTCATTGGGTTTCTATGTGATTACCTTGTTTTTTTTTTTTTTTTTTTTTTTTGAAGATTGGTCTTACGTCATTAAATTGGTTTGATATGATTTGAAATGTACATCGTTTAGCGGAGTTTGTTTGCAACTGTGCACAATTTTAGATGTCATGCTGGAGATAGGTTTTGAAAATTGTTTAGGGAGCTTTGGTTGCCATTAAGCAACATGCATTGACTGGTTTTCGAGCTGCCAACTATAAGCGGCCGCAATGTGTTTTAGTTCATTTTCGCGTGTTTTTTATTCTCATAATTCATTTATCTTGACAATTTCGGGAGGAGTTTGGAGGCACGTATCGGAGGTGATGATTGTGGGGGCGATATGCACAACCACATAAGGTCGAAGGAGTTTCATCAACGAAAAATTTATAAAAAAAAATGAAAATAGAGTAAAAAAGAACGAAACGAAAATATAAAAATGCATGATAGGGAAATATGATTGAAAAGGGGGTTGCTCTTGTGCCTTTCAATTCTCAGTTTTTTGTATCTCAGCTTGAAGAGAAGAAAAAATTTTTGTTTCCCATTGTGATTAGGATAACTCATTTGTGAGTCTCTGCCTGATTGCTTTCTCTTAAAACGTTTATAAGAAAGACATTTGATGCCACTGGTATCCTGGAATCTGTGTGGTCTATCATTCATGAGTAGAACTTTCAATTTCACTTGCTTTTTTATGTGCTGGTGGTCCTCAATTTCAATATCTGAATTGCATATGCCATTATTTGTCCATCAAGAAATCGTATATTCTAGATTTCAATTTCTTGTAGTACCTGAATTTTCTCAGTTTATCTACATTTCTGTTGTTTAGCTATATTTGAATAACAGTTGGATGGTAGTGATAAGCTGACATACTTTTTGATATATGCATTCGCTAGACAATTGTTGGAGCCCTTCAGCGAGGAATCAAGATATACGCGGGCGCATCACAATGCGTTAAAAAATCGAAGAGTGATATCAATATTTGTATATGTTGGAACATGTGATCTGATTGAACATTTATTCTATGCTTATGAGGTTATATGTTTCCAGAAATGCATATTTTTTTTGGCTGTGTGTTCTCGAAATTTAATTTTAGTGCAACAACGGGCACATAGCATGCTATTTCTGCTGCGTCAAGGACGTTGGATTTTTTTGGTTTTTGGTTTTGGTTTTGATGCAAAGTAGCGTTAAAGAAGTGACTGAGCTATACGGAAGCGAGAAATCCATCGTAGTCGAAGTGCAACGTGCTTTGTCTGGATTGCGTTATACTGCTCTTATTGCTCTGGAGAGGTAAGGTTTTGTGCTATATTTTATTTTTTTTATTTACATTCTTTGATATTGTTATGCCACATTTTTTCATGTATTTCCTACTATATTTGATTCACTTGTGTGTATATGCACGTGTGTAGATAAAGCTACCAATAGAGTAGGTATAGATGAATAGTACCTATAATTATAAATTTTCTACTACTAGGTAGGGTTCAAAAAACTATGATTACTCTTTTAGTTAATGTTGCTATTTCACATAAAATCTCAAGAGAATTGAATAAACCTCTAACCTTAAGGAGGTACGAGTGAACAAGTACTAGGAGCTTTGATACTATGTGGTATTTGTATGCCTCTTTTAACTTATGATTTGTTTATTTTTTTGAACTCCTTGTTGCTTTTATTTTTACGACCAAGTATCATACTCTGTTTGGTATCAGTCATGTACCGAGCTAGGTATTAAGAAAGTTGTTTCCAACCACATTTATTCAATGCATAAAAGCAAAGTTTTTTGTTCATGTAGTTAGGTAGGTTCTCAGATTCCCCCTTCTAATAAATTGTGTTAGTTGGACACACAAGTAGCCATGTACCGTCAGAAATTATGAAACTAGTTGACTAATTTAATTGCACAATTACAATAGGAATGTCGTCTACAAGTCGAGACTGAATGTACAACCGTCTCGACAACGGCTTCGTTCGAATTGAATTCGCGGCGAAGGTTAAAGAATTCATATCATTTGCTAAGCAACATTGTCCTACATACCAAAGTGAAAGGAAGGTTAGATGTCCGTGCAATTATAAGAAATGTCGACTTGTACCGTACTTGGACGTTGAAACGGTTGAGTACCACATATATAGGTATGGATTTGTTTCGGGATATCACTGTTGGTACGAACATGGTGAGAACGGAGATAAAGACCCGCAAAACTTCTACTAAATGGATAACCATATAGATGATGCTGATGTGGGAGGTTTTGATCCAACAACTTACCGCGAGATGCTACACAACGTGGCAGGTCCAAGTTTCAATTGGAATCACGTGGAAGAATCACCAAACCCCCAAGCACGCCAACTATATGACATGATAGAGGCTAGTAGCGAACAATTGTGGTCGGGTTGCGAAACCATGACAACGTTGTCCGCAATGGCAAGATTAGTTGCGATCAAGTCAGAACATCATATATCTGAACGAGGGTATAATGAAATTATAAAATTCATGAATGATTGTTTGCCAAATGACAATTCATTGGTTGAAGATTTTTATGTCCCTAAAAGACTAATGCGAGGTCTAGGTCTACCTGTTGAGAAAATAGATTGTTGTGAGGACCAGTGTATGATTTATTGGGGAGTGGACTATGAGTTGACATCATGTAAATTGTGTGGGAAATCACGCTACATTGCACAGTGACGAGGTCGTGGCCGGAACACCAAAAAGGCCATTGCAAAAAACTGTACTACTTCCCTTTGGGCCCTCGATTGCAACGCTTGTATGCGTCTGAGTCAACGACAAGACATATGCGATGGCATGGAGAACATTCCTCGCCAGAAGATGTTATGCAACACCGTTCTGATTCGATAGCTTAGAGACATTTTAATGATGTCAACAGAGACTTCGCCGCCGAGGTTCGGAATGTTCGTTTAGGATTGTGCACTGATGGTTTTCAAGTATTTAGGATTTCAGGAAAATTGTACTCTTCATGGCCCGTAATTTTGACTCCGTACAATCTTCCACCGTCGATGTGCATGAAATCTGAGTTTATGTTCTTAACGGTTATCGTTCCTGGACCGACCAACCCAAAACAAAAAATCGACGTGTTCCTTCAACCGCTTGTGAAAGAGTTGCAAGATTTATGGAACAATTGGGTGATTACATACGACGTGTCCACAAAGACGAATTTTCTTATGCGAGTGGCCTTTTTATGGACTGTTAGTGATTTCCCTGCGTATATCATGTTGTCCGGTTGGAGCACACACGGTAAGATGGCTTGTCCATATCGTATGGAGGATACAAATGCATTTCAATTGCGAAATGGTGGAAAGACATCGTGGTTCGACTGTCACCGTCGTTTCTTGGCGAAGGCATCACCATTCATGAAAGATAAATTTTTTTTTCTTAGAGGCAATATGGTCTTAAATGACGAATCGCCCATTTTGCGTTCTGGTGAAGAAATTTTGGCAGAAATCGAATCGTTAGGCTTGATGAAGGTGACATAAATCGGAGCTGATTCTGTGAATGGGCGGATAGCTAAGAATTCGTGATGGAGAAAAGAAAGCATTTTCTGGGACTTGCCGTATTGGAAGACAAACTTGATCCGCCACAACTTAGATGTCATGCACATCGAGAAAAATCTTTTTGACAACATATTCAACACTATTATGTGTGTACCGGGCAAAAGTTAGGACAATGCGAAAGCGAGACAAGATATTCGTGAATATTGTCACTGACCTTCTCTACACATTGATTCAACGACAAATACTTACATCCTTGGATGCTATGCTCTTGATACATCAAAAAAACAAAAAATGTGCGAGTGGGTTGAAAAGTTGTGTTTTCCTGATGGTTATGCTTCGAATCTTGGTCGATGTGTGGATCCAAAGAAATTGCGAATGTTCGGCATGAAGAGTCATGATTATCATATTTTCATGCAACGGTTGATACCAATTGCATTCAGAGAACTCTTCCCAAACCCGGTTTGGGTTGCAATTAGCGAACCAAGCCTTTATTTTCGATCCCTAACTGCGAAAAGTGTCAGTCTCAAAGATATGGAGGTTTTAGAGTCTGAAATACCAAAAATCATTTGCAAGTTGGAGAAAATATTCCCTCAAAGCTTCTTCGACTCTATGGAACACCTACCAATCCACTTGGCCTATGAGGCCCGTCTGGCCGGTCTCGTTCAATTTCGATGGATGTATCCATTTGAGAGGTAATATCTTGAGCCCTTGAAATTATTTTCCCATTCAATAAGTTTTATACTATGATAGATACCTTAAACATTTGAAAAACAATGTTCGGAACAAAGCGAAGGTAGAGGGCTCGATGTGTAATGCTTATATGGTCGAAGAAGTCACATCCTTTTGTTCTTACTACTTCGAAGATCACGTCTTTACGTTGCATGACAAAGTGCAATGAAACGACGATGGCGGTGTCGGCCCACACCGCATTTTGTGGGCAATTTCTCAATTTTCACATGGTTGACCCATGGGCAAGTCAAAGGAGCGCTAATTAACAGAGCATGAGTATAATGCCGCTCATTCGTACATACTGCTCAATTGTCCAGAGATCGCTCCTTACATCCAGTATGTCCGTCACTTTCATTCAATAATGCGGTACATTCATTATTCATCTTTTACTAAGACATGATACGTACATGTTCGTTTCTTCTAGGATCTTCGTCGATGAAATCACTCAAGCAATGGGAGAGTCGAAAGTTGATACTAGTTTAGAACACAACTTTCCCATATAGTTTCAAACATATGTAAAATTATTACTATTGTAGGTTATCGCTTCATAAATTTCTTTCATAAGTAATGTGTCTTATTACATTTCTAATTTTTTGTAAATAGGCTCGGGATTCTATCATAGACGAGACACTCGTTGATCTTTCGGTTGGTCGTAGTCGATCTTGTACTGTCTACCCTGGTTACCTAATGAATGGGTATAAGTTCCACTCCGCAACATATGACATTAATAGATCGACACAGAGCAGCGGTGTTTTAGTGAAGGGTTCTAACTACGCCGATGTTTCCTATAACTATTATGGAGTACTGCAAGAGGTTGTAGAGATTGAATATACCGGCCTCAAGCGCGTGGTCTTGTTTAAGTGTGAATGGTATGACCCTACACCGAATCATGGTGTGAGGACTCACCCAACACTTCAATTGGTAGAGGTTCATCGAAGTCGACGATATAACGACTACGAGTCATTTGTCCTTGCAATGCAAGCCACTCAAGTGTACTACATTTCGTACCCTTCTTTGAGGAACGAACGACAAGAATGGCTAGCAGTTTGTTGCTGTCAACCAAAATTCGCTGACGAGGAAACGAGCAAAGACGATAATGACCAGGGCTCGACATAGATTGCATTCCAAGATGGGATGCCCACCACGTGCGTAGTCGACGATGCAATTCAGGACTTCAACAATCTGGATGATCCAAATAGGACTCGAGTCATTGTTGAAGCTTGTCCAAGTGAAGAAGACAATGACTTCATTGTCGATAGTGGAGATGATTCAGAAGAAGAATCATCAACTTCTAGGCATGATAGTGAATTTAAAACGGATGATAGCGAGTAATGTATGTCTATGTTACGTCAACGTTAGATCGATGTTACGTGAATTTTCGATACCTTTCTTACAATTGTTTAAGATTAGAAGATATCAACAGTATGCATGTTTATATGAAACATATCATTGTTTTAAGTGCTTTATTGTTTTCGATAAAAACACCTATTTCCAAACAAGGAGTATTTAGGCTTTAGTTGATTGTCATTTTGTTTTGAAAAAAATGGAGTGGTCATTTTTTGAGAATAGGCGTTCTGCCATGTTTTGCTACAATATTTGGTCATCATATATCTGAAGGGCATGAATTCTCAAACAAGGAGTATTTAGGCTTTAGTTGATTGAATGGCTGTCAACTTTATTATTCCATATGTTACATAACACACATGGTTGGTTGCTATAGCAGAAAATCAGAATTAAAATTTCACTCACAAGTCACAACACATGTATGTACTTAAACTGCAAGTTCACTCACAAGTCACAACACATGTCTTTTGCATTTGAAGATCTGTGTTTGGTGTCCAACCAGTAAATGTTTTCCCAAACAGTATTTGTGTTTCTTACCCAACCCTTATAGTGCCATTTGAAAAGAAAACCGATAAAAGGACTTTACTTTTCGAAATTATTGTCTATCTCCCCACTAGTAACATACTTTCTTCATGGAGTATAACTTCTCAACGGTGCTTGGATTAGATCACCCCATGTTTTCACATAAATTGGCCTCTCAAATTACCTTGTTTGTCTTCTTATATATTGAGCTCTGTTTGAGCATTTCTTGCTCAATGGCTAGATAAGGGGAAAAATTCACAGAAAAGGGAGAAAGGTTATCTTCTTTCGAAAGATATTTTGCTTCTCCTAAATTTCTTATGTGAGATCCAACCATTCGATATATTTTTAAGCTTGTCATCCTTTCCATAGCACAAAATTGAAGTTTCCAGGTTAATGTGTGATGTTGGAGGTTATTTTTTATATAGCTTCTGGCAAAACTACGTTCAAAAGCTATTACAATTTAGTCCAATTGGAGAAGGTCCAAATTGGCTATAAATATTTAATATGTTGCTTGATCTTTGATAGATCTAATCCTTTTTCCATCAATTAGAGATTAAACATTATGATAATTAGACATGCATACTTTTGATATATTTCTTAATTTCCTTTTATCAGCATGGATCCTGTGTTCGTATTTATGTCATACTTTGTTGACATGGAAACTTTGACAAAAAGAGAATGGTCTCCTAGATAACACCAGTTGCTGTGATTTTTTATGACTCCTATGTTTTGATCATATTTAGTATGGATCTTTATGGATGACTAGTTATTGTCTGGATGATCATTTTGGCATTATCTTCTTGATTTTAGGCTATTGGACATTTAAAACTAGCAGTTCATTACTTTTATTTGTATGCATTTGGTCTCTAAACTTTTATTGATATTTTGTTAGGTTTCATGGCGGGCAGTGATCACCGCCCACTTCGAGGGCGCACATTACCTCAGGGCAGTCGAGGGATACCTTTAGGGGGACATCGTCCAGTCGTAAGAGGTGCGGCACAGACCTCTGGAACCAAAATACCGACTGGGCCTCATGGTCAGGCGAGGTCGTGGCGGTCGAGGTCGTGGGTCGATTCCTGTATTATCGATTCCGACTTCTCGTTCTCTCGAGCATGAGTTACATTCAGCGTCACCTTCGCCTTCGATACCGTCCGCGTCGCCTGTACCATCAACATCGTCATCAAGAACTATACCAAATTGCCCGTCGCAGTCACCATCGCCGACATCGAGATATGACACTCCTGTACCGACGAGGCCTGCACCTCCAACCACCACATCACCCGCGGATCCCGATCACACTGATTGCCAATAATACGTAAGTTTGTATTTGATTCATATATGTACTTTTCATTATCGATGTAAATTATTAAAAAAGTTTTTAAGATGTTATTCATTTTCATGAAACACAGGGAGTTGCATCCTTCTCATTCTTGTGCACCGATGATGACAAAAGTTTTCAAAAGATGGATGATTCCAGAAGGGTGTTATTGGAAGTCGGTACCGAATCATCATAAAGACCACTACTGACGCCAATGGAAGGTACGCAGGACTAATAAATGTCTTATGATTTATACTAGTTTTTCAATGTCTCGTAACAATTGCAATCGCCATTTTATAGGTATATTTTAGATGGGATGACGCGATTCACTAGGATCTCATTCGTGCGGCGTACGACACCCATGCAGGCACAAGGTACACCGCATTGATGCACAAGTTAAAGACGAATCGTGTTCAATCAGTTTATGTTACAGATGATGCATGGAGAAGATACTTGGAGTACTGGGAGAGCGAGGACTTTCTTGCCAGGTGGCAAGCGTCAACGAATAGGAACACTGAGGTCGAAGGGCCCGAGACTGGACCCTCGAAGCACGGTGGTGGTTTGGTGTCTTTTGTGACTACCAATGAAAGATTGGTAAGTGTTTTTTACACTCTAGTTTATTTTTTAACCGGTCTTGTATGCAGACTAATACATCGGAGACGCCACCTACCGTGAATGAATTGTATTTGCATCTCCACACCGTAAATCACGAAGACATTCATCGATACTAGATCAGAACGGTTCTATGTAAGTATAGAAGTGAAATGTTAAATAATATTAAGTTTACTTTAAAGCATATCATGTAAGTTGTTTATTGTTGATCCATGCAGGATAAGCTCCAGAGGAGACATCTGGAGCTGACCAGGCTACACCAGACCAGCCGGTGGATGATGAGGCGGTGTACCTCAATGTGGCGGGTGAGTGTCCCAAAGGACGTGTCACGGTCTCGGGTCTTTATGGAGAAAGAAGAGGAGATATGCAGATCCTGGTGCTAGCACGTCCCAGATGCCGGAGATGGTGCCACGTGCAAAGTTCGATATCATTGCCGAGCAATTACGAAAGGTTATGGGCGTGTGGACAGCCAGGAACGGATTCATGCTATTGCCACGCCAGGTCCGATTACTAACTATCGTACCTTGATAGAGGGTATGAGTTGGGTTGATAAACACTCGATCAGAGCAACGGACGGACAGTCAGAGAGCTTGATTTACATTCTCGCGGACATACTGTGGATATGAGTAGGTTATTGACGGTGGATCATGAGACTAAAATGTTCATTTGTATTCCAATATATGTTGCGAGGATGTTGCCCTGACATATATTGATGGGAGGAGGCAGATGGGGTGTTCATTGCTTGGAGGTCACGGAGGAGCCCAACTCGTCACGGAGGAGCCCAGCTTGTCGCGGAGGAGCCCAGCTCGTCACGGAGGAGCCCAGCCCTACAGAGTAAGATGGGGGTATGGCCTTGGGCGAGTATGACCTGGGGGGAGTATGGCCTTGAGCGGGTATGGCCTTGGGTCTTCGGTCATAACACACTAACAAAGTGCGTAAATTTTGAGGACGAAATTCTAATTCGTTGGGAAGATTGTAACGACCCAAAAATTTGACTTGTGCCACGTGTCAAGTCAAAGTCGTATGTGGGACCCACCCGTCGAATATGTATGTCCGAATCTTGAGTGGAGACACCGAGAATGTTCAATTTAAAATTTTAATGCTAATTGTTGAAAAACAATATATGCGGGGAATGCGGTGAACCAAAACACGAACGGGGACGAGCCTCGAGTCGCGTGTCGACGTGTACCCGAGGTCGCAGCTCGGGGGTAAGATTAATTAATTTACATTATAAGTAATTTAATGATTTGTTTAATAAGTGGCTATAGTGGTTTCAAAGTGGTCACATTAAATCAATATGCAATGGCCTATAGTTTGCAAAATAAAATCATAGCCGTTGGATTCGTCTCGAGATACGCATTTCGCGAGACTCGAAAAAAATATAATGTGGTCAACAGTAAGGCGGTGGAAAGAAAAAATAGATATTTTTGGTTTTGCCTCGAGAATCGTGTAACACGAATCTCGAGGACACCAAATACTTAACTCCCGCCTTATCCATTCGGTGAAAAGAAAGAAAAAAAAAATAGCAACGCAATAGCAACAGAGAGAAACTGAGGAAGGAGAGAAGAAGAAGAAGAGACCGGCGACGAGAAAGAGAGAGATCGGAAGAGGGAAAGAGATCGACAATCGAAGGTGAGTTTTTCATTGTTGTGTGTTGGCTATTGTTGTTACTATCGGTGTGGTGGCCATAGAGGCCGAACCTCCATGGCCGACCGAGTGAAATGGGAGAAATGGCAAGAGGATCTCCCTTGCCATTAAAACCCGTTGGAGGTTGGGGTTAAAAGTGCAGAAACAGAGCATCAACTCTGTTTCTTCGCGAGGAAGGAGAAGGACCCGGGTCGGGCCGGACCCTGACCCGGCTGGAACGGGTCATACCGACCCGGATCCGGCTGGATCGGGTCGGGTTGACCCGGACCCACTAAAAATATATATATAATAAAATAAAATAAATAATATATTTAATTATTAAATTAAATTAAACTGTTTATATATAATATTAAATTACAAAAAATAGATTAAAATAAATAAAAATTATGAAAAAATTCTGAAAAATCCTCGAAAAATATGAAAAATAGGGAAAGCTAGAAAAAAATGAGTTCGAGGCTTTTCGGGCGTTTGGCACCCCGATATAATTCAAAAAAGGGTGCTAAAAACTTAATTTTTATGAAAATAAAAATGAAAAATCTATAATCACATACTATACTTGCCCGTAATGCAACCCTAAAGTTTTAATTGGTACAAATGGACACCAGGGACGTAGGAGTCGGGTGTCGGGTGCGCATATCGAGGCGTGAGCGGGACGTCTTGAGGACGAATTACGGATTTCAAGGTAAATAAACCAGTTAGAAAATGTACAGTAGTTCATCAAGCTTGCATGTTTATTTGATGTTGAATCATGTCCCTTTCTTTGAATTTCCACTCACGTATGAGTGTCCGAGGGCCAAATGAGTCGTACTCGTGTCTCTGATTGGAGTGGTTGCCGGCTCGCAACCGGGGCCATGACCTCGAGTCACAGTATTTGGTCGGAATGAGATGTGCTTTATCCGGGGCGCCGGTTATATCCCTCATTCGCGACATTCTAGGTACGGCGATGCCGCATCTGATGACCGAGTCTGCTTGGCATTGCCGCGACTCTGCGACCCCGACCCTGTGGCACCCGCATTCGGTGGTCTTAGACTACTTGGGCACCTCTCTATATTGTTTCCTTTGACACTCATTCTCGTTGTACGTTCGTTGTTTTACAATCTCATTATCATGCATTCCGTATAGTTTTATTTTTATCTGCATGGCTTTTAGACTGTTTCATTTTATCTTGAATTACTGTTTAGATTCTACTGGATTTTACTTACCTGGGCTCGTCAATTTCGTGTTTGACTGAGTGCAGAGTTGCAGACGAGTAGCAAAGGGAAGGCCCCATAGCTAGGTGGAATTTTTGTATATTTTTTATGTACTCTCCTCCGATGGTAATATATTTATGTTGGGTTCCACAATTAGGTTGTCTAACCCTTTTATCTTATTGTTGAGTTATTTAATGTAGTATTGCTTCCGCTTAATTATAAAATATTGAAAAACATTAATAACTCAACTTAAAACTTTTGAATTTACTGATAATGACGGATTGGAAGGCCGACTAGGTCCGCGTTGACCTTGCGAGACTGGCTCGGGGGTCCACGTGGGCTTAGGCCGGGCGGTGCCCAATTCGTGGGAAATTGGGGCCGTCATAGTTACTGTTGGTAATGGTGATTCCTTGGCTATTGCTTCTGTCGTCAATGATGTTTTATGTTCTAATGATTCTTCTGCTGTTCCATTGTCATTAAAACATGTTTTTCATGTTCCTTGTCTTGCTAAAAATCTCATTAGCATCTCCAAATTGACAAAGGATAATGATGTGGTTCTTGAATTTTCTTGACTCCTTTGTCAAGGATAAAGTCTCGAAGAGAATTTTGTTACAAGGCAAGCTTACGGACGGATTGTCTTTGTCTTCCCGTAGAGTTTCTCTCAATCATCTTGGTGAGAATCTCTCTACTATCTCTCGCCGCCCGATTTTCTTAAGCTGGTGTTACAAACTTAAGCTGTTGCTTTTACTCCTAATTGTAATCTTTGGCATGCTAGACTTGGTCATCCAACTTCATTGGTGTTGCGGAAGGTCCTACAGAGTTGTAATTCTATTTTTCATAAATCTAATATACACTTTTGATATTCGTGCAAGATTGGAAGACTTCATAAATTGCTTTACAATTCATGTTCAATTACTACTACCTCTCCACTTGAACTTGTGTATTCCGATCTTTGGGGAGCAGCTCATGTTGTTTCTACTATTGGCTCTTGATATTATGTAGTGTTTGTTGATACTTACAGTAGGTTTGCATGGTTTTATCCTCAAAAACTTAAGTCTGGCACATATGCAACATTTGTTCACTTGCACAAATTAGATGAACTTCAACTTGGCAGCCAATGCACTTTACAAGTTCACCATGCTTGCATGTTGTGTGTACTCTGGTTTTATCTTTATCTTATTTTTTGAAGAAAATTATCTTATCTTATAAACTGTTTCTTCGATTAATGAATCGCCTCGTTTCGATAATTATGTTTACCACCTCGTTGTCTATCTCTATCTATTTGAGTTCGACTCATACTTGATCAAGTGAGTTTCATCTCTTTTTCTTTTCTCGCCTCATCTTCACTATATGCCTTGAAAAATATGCTCCCGCTTGCATTTACTTTGTTAAAGCGCCACTTTGAGATTGTCTTCTATATATATTTTGTGCGTTCATTTTCTCTCCCGTCTTCATTGGAATATTCTTATCTACTCTGTTGACCTTGGAGGGAAAGTCATCACAATTAGTGTCGAAGCTTCAACAGGTTATTTGCTACGTTGTTCAAGAACTAATTCCCATTTTCCACAATTGTGAAATGTGGTTTTGCCGACATTTCACGTCATCGGGAGTGGTTCTCTTCAGTGGTGGCAAATTGGCAACTTTGGATACCATTTCAGTTCCTGAACTTTCGATTTGTTCCCCAACAATTCAGGTTTGTGGAAGGATCTTATCTTTGAAGTGGTCTGGAAGTTTTTGTGGATTTTCATGTTAAGAATCAACCATTTCCACTTTATGTGCTGATTATTTGGTAAAAAGTAGTGGACAAGCCCCATTTAGGATATCATGAGCCTTTGGTATAGGAACTTGCTGTTCAACTTTAAATGTCATTATGCAAATTGAGGTTTTGTAGTTATATAAAAAGAGATGCCAAACCAGGTTCAGTTCCATTTGGATTCATTCTATATTGTCATCACGAACCTTGAAAAATACAAATCCTTGAACCTGATACCATTTACTCAATCTCTGGATAATCATGGAGGAGTACATTTAGCACGAGATGCCTGGGATTTAGCACAACTCATACTTATATTTGCTTAGTTTACAATCCTTCCTTTAGAACCTTGGAACTCATCTTGTTAACTACTTATTGACATTCACTTGGAAATCCCAAGTGTTTCACAACAAATAAAAAATATGCAAGGATAATTCTTCTGCTTTTGATGGTTTTTAAATTGAATGTCAGCAGACTATTGCATTTCAAAAGGGGGCTAGGAATTAGGAGCATGCTCGGAAAAAGATGAAGAAAAATAAGGAGCCACAGAAAGTGACTTTGAAGATATTGATATTGTACAAATTTTCTAGTTATTTTTGCTCCTGATATATCTACTTATGAGGGTCTTGGTTATTCTTCGCTTACAATTGTTGTTTACCCTCCAGCACATAGCTATATGTTTCTGTTGGTTAATAGTCCTTGTCCATTGCTTTGCCATATAGAGTGGTTTTTCCCTCGATCTAAATGAATGTTGTTCTCTTATAAAACCTTGTAAAGTGAACTTGGTATAAAAACTTTGAAAAAGTTGGTAATGGGCCTTACGACTATCCTGTATTTATGACTTTCAGGTATATGGCATAAATATGAAAACATAACCTTGTAAAGTAGAAACTATGGGACTTAAGACTTCTAATCTATGAAGACATGGAGCTTCATCTTTAAAAAGTCGTTCTTTGTTTTATGTCTCTTATTTTAGCATTGTAGTTTTATTTGTAAGTGGTATTTGTACTGCATTGTAGTTGTCTATCTCTATCCATTTTATTGTCTTGATTGGTTAGCCTATATGTGGAACCCCTGATCATGTTTATTTAGGATTCGTAATTTATGTCTGTAGGAGTTATGAGTGCGTCTGAAATGACCATTGGAAGTTTTTATTGGAGAGCTAAGCATTTACTCTCTTGCATTAGGTTTCAATGGAGGCCTTAGTTGCGGGTTGGTTGCTTCTCTATTTGTATTTCTTATTCTTCTTCTTCTTCTTCACTGGAATTTAATTGATTGAATGATGCATTACTTACCAATTTTTAACTCCATTCCTTCCAATTGCTTCTATATATTCGTACTACTTACTTCCAAAAATCTTCTCTCTCTCTCTCTCTCTCTCTCTCTCTCTCTCTCTCTCTCTCTCTCTCTTTAAGATTTTAAAATACTCTTTGTTTCTCACCAACCCTCATTTCCCTCATCTTTTCAAGACTCAAAAGCACACAAGAAGATGAAAAACTGACGCCAATCGATCGCTTTTAGGATTTGTGGTGAGTTTGATCTTACCTGCGTTGTTTCTTCCCTTATTGGTGATTTTCAATTTGGATTTTTGTTCTTGTTGGGCTAATTAAGTTGCCCATCTAATTTTTGAGCAATTTTTACTTGTGATGTTGTTTGATTTCTATTCTTGGATCTTATCGATACCTTATTGGTTGATTGCTCTTGTTTTGCTCATCTGGGTTGTTTTGCTGTTTTGGGTGTTGTGGATAATTTGGTTTTATCAATGCCCATTTTTGTATCTCTCTTTCTGTCAAAGCGCTTCGGTCAAGAACGTCGCAAATGCGCGCATTTCATGGGGTTTTTTTTAAAGATGTTTTAGGTGAATTGCTTGATTCCCAGTTTGAGATTTCATATTTTCTTCCATGAATCCATGTTTGTGCTTCTTATGGAACATGATCTTTGTGCACAATTGTTATCAACTTAATCGATTTTTTGTTGCGTAGACTCTTCGGACTATGCTCTTCGTCATTATTGGATTTAGTAATGGTTTGTGTTTGTTCCATTTCTTGGCAGATCGAACACATTTCTTCAATATCTATTTATAGAATGTCATTTATGTCTCCCTCACAGTTGCTTTTTTTAATCATTTATCTCTTATTGTTGATCCATGCAGGCTAAGCTCCAAAGGAGATGTCAGGAGTTGACCCAGACTACACCGGACCAGCCGGTTGATGATGAGGCGGTGTACTACAAGGTGGCGGGTGACTATCCCAAAGGATGTGTCTACAGTCTCAGGTCGTTATGGAGAAAGAAGAGAAGATATGTAGATCCTGATGCTAGCACATCCCAGGTGCTAGCACAACGAGGGATGGACAACTTTATGATACTTATGTATTTTTATGGTTGTTGTAGAACAATGAGAATTGTAGTTTTTTTATGAATACTTAGGTATCTTAAACATTTATTATACTTAACTACGTTTCGTGAATATATAAATCTTTTTTAATATCGAATTTCATGTTTTTTCTCATTTGAATCTTTGTTGTTGATATATATTGTTGATTTGTGTATGTATGTCAAATTCTGCTTTTTTGGGGGATGTTGGCACCCCCAAGGAGTTGTTGGAGGGGGTGCAGGTGATGGAGCAGGTCCTATGGTTGTATTTTCAAGTTTAGATGTTATGGAGAACCAATTGGATTAAGCTTAGGTTGGAAAACTAAACAAAGCGAAATTGAGACGGATTAGCAATGGAATTCAGATATTCCGTTGCTATTCCGTCTCTAATTTTCGAGGAATAGATGCATGAATCAGCAACAGATCAGAGACGGAATTATTGTATTCCGAAGAAATGTTACTATCTGCAAATGCAAAATGACGGAATGCAATCTTTGGGGCAATAACTCAGGAACATTTGAAGATCATATCATCATGCAAGATAACCAAACAAGCATGTGCGATTCTTAAAAGTTTCTTTAACGGAAACACTGATGTTCGGGAATCAAAAATTGTTCTCTTGGCTTCTCTGTTCGAATCATCTGCGAATGGTAGAAGATGAGGCTATAGCGAGAATACACGACAAAGCTTAAGGATGTTGCTAATCGGCCCAACAACTTGGAAATAAATATTCTAACAAGAAAATGGTGCGAAAGCTATCGGATCTCTTCCATCCAAATGCAATTTAAAAGTCGTCGCCATCTAAGAGACCTTAAGGGTCTCAAAGATTTGAGATTCGAGAAATTCGTGGGTACACTCACTACCTATGAGATGCATCTGACTTAGTAAAAAAAGGTCCAAATAAATGACGTTGAAGGTTATTGCTTAATATATACTTCCCAATTGATAAGATTATCAATGAAGAAGAGGATAATATGGGTTTGCTAACCTATAAGTATAAAAATTCATTTTAAGAATTTCAGGGAATGAAGCCATATGCAAAATGGAACTGGTCAAAAAAAGATCTATAGACCAAAACCACTGACAAAAGTAAAATGAAGTGCAGGGAATGTGGAGTACTTGGTCACTTTCAACACGAGTGCCCATCGAGAAGGAAATAGAAGTCTCTGGTGTCTACCTGGAGTGACTTAGACTCAAAAAGTGAAGAAAATCATGTAAATCATTACATTACTTTTGCAACTATTTTAGAAGTTCCTGTTGCAACCACGGTGCACTGTTACAACTAACAATCCTGTTGCAACAACTGACATTGAAAAATCAAAGACTTTCTCATCAAATGAAGTAGTAAGTGACTCGATGATTCATAATTTGAATTATCTAATGATACTAATCATGCAAAAACCTATGTTGACATCTTTGGAAAAATGGTAAGAAGTAGTTGAGTGTAATAAAGCATTACAGTGACTACTATTAGAGAAAGATAAATAGGTTAATAAATGTAAAGATAAGATGGAGAAAACAGAATATACTGTGACTACCCCTTCTCCAAATAAGGGCACCGCCCGGCCTAATCCTTTAATTAAGCCCTAATCTCCCCTATAGGACCTAACAAGGAACTAGTCAGCCTTATTTAAACACTTAAACACCTACCAATTATGATACCAACTATAATTTACTAGTTAGTTCTAATGACTAACCTATGGTTGTCTATGAATCAGAGTTAATTTAGTTTTTCTATCTAACAAATTATTCAACGGAAGTCTTATTAATTTACTGGTGGACATAAGGCTCAACCTATTATGGAAAAACCAGGAAATAAAGATCACATGCATGTATAAACAAAAGTGGTGATATATATAACATGTGTCTAGTCGGATGTTCCTATCACTCAACCCAAAAGTAAAAATATCATGTATATAGAAAATGTAATACAAAAAAATGCAATACGTACAAAAATATGTCGTAGCAGTTCTTCACTAGCTTAGAGGTAGTCACCAATCTTCTCTTTGCCTGGTCTGCTACTCGGTTAATTTGCACCCACCGTCACAAACTAGATGGTGAGTACATGAAATTATTTAAGTAATACTGAGAGACACTGATCCACATTCCCAAACAGCCAACAAGTGTCAAATGACATAATTTAAATAGCAACTATGCTGAAAGAAACATCATGCAAAGAGATACTTGAGTTAACCAAATATGACACTAACTCAAGGCTAAGTAGTAATGGATTAGGGTTGGTCGGCCGTAATCTTCATGACATCAGCCTTTCCACTACAATTTGAGCTCTGCTCTATAACATTTCAGTACAAATTGAGCTTTATATCATAATTTCAAAAGGTCATACTTACGATTACGCATTTTCTATTCCAAGTGAATTAGTTGTCATTGGAATGTATAATTGCTAGCATACCCGAGTTTTAAAACTCGTTATGCTCACCCAAGTTTTAAAACATGAAATAAAATAATCTAATTAAATTACAAAAAAAACTATATTTTCAAGTGTACACAAATAAATTAATTATACATAGATTAGTAGCACGGATGCTAACATCATCTCAATATAGTTCAAGGTTTTTAGGTTTATATTTATATATACAATGTTAATGTAAATAAAAGTTAATTGCACCGAATTGTGAATTGCATCCGTGGAATAAGGCATGCAACCTATAATCTCATCCAATCCATGCATATTAATGCAATTTTCGCAATCCCGTCCAATTTAGCAAACTCAAATTATGAATCAATTAAAGTTAATTAAATTGGAACAAATCGGATTCGCGGATTCACGAATTTCTTGTTCACCCCTATCACATTCATTGTCCTTGTCACCTCTAGATGCAATCGAGCTTACACTGCATGAGGTGCACATGCACACATAAGCTAAGTGCATGGTCTAACATTTTTTTTTTAAGAATAACTTTAATCTTTTTAGGAAGAACAAATATTTTCAATATATAGCTGATACAAAATATTTTAATAATAATTTAATAAATCAAACTATTTTCGTACGTGGTTATATAATATAATTAACTTAAAAAAATAAAACGACTCATCAAAAAAAAAAAAGAAACAGAACCCAAACATATCTAAAATTATTTCTATATTTTTTTATCCTTATCCACGTTTTACATTTTTATCTTTATCCACTTACATACAAGAAGGCGTTTCGATCGTATGTAATGAGCAATCTTATGCATCAGACAGATTTAATTTTTATACATATAATGCATAAAGCACTTGCACCATTTCTTTTTTATTGTTGAAAAATCAAGAACATCAAAGCAGCTAGTGATCATATGGATTATTTGAATCAACTGCAGTGGGGTTTCACCTTCAATCCTACCGATGAAGAGTTGATTTCTTACTTGGAGGCGAAATCAAAGAACTCCACACTTCCTTTCGTCGACCCCATCATCGACTTCGACGTCTACACAGCTCAGCATCCCTCCCAACTCCACATGCAACGTAAGTACCGCTTGTATAATGTAACAAGTTAAACTGTTTTATTAAGGTTTAGGGTTCTTGCATGGTGATGTATATCTTTTTCTTTTTTGTCGAAAAGTGGTAATCTTTAGTTCTTAATAAGTTTTAATTGGTTGACAAGTTCTGAAGTTTATATAGGGTTTTTGCTTTGTGAATTTTTTTTTTCCGGAAAGCATGTAGTGATCTTTGATTTTTAATAAGTTCTAATTAATTGGTTTACGTGTTCTATACTTTAATTAGCTATGGTTAGGGTTCTCGCATGGTGCATGATTTTTTTCCCAAAATATGCAGTCATGATCTTGGGTTTTTAATAATATTAGTCGTTCTAATTGGTTTGCAACTGCTACAATTTAATTAATTAGGGTTTAGGGTTCTTGGATCATAAAGTTCTAATTGGTTTACAAGTTCTATATATAGTTTAATTAATTAGCTAGGGTTAGAGCTCTTGCATGGTACGTGGTCTTTTTTTTTTCGAAAGTGTGCGTCGTTCTAATTGGTTTGCAACCTCTACAATTTAATTAGGGTTTAGGGTTCTTGCATGGTGAATCAATGATATTTTGTTTTTCAAAACCGGTGATCGTTGTTTTTAACAAGTTCTCATATATACGATTTAATTAGATAAGGTTAATTAGGTTCTTGGATGGTGATCTTTTTTTTTCTCTTGCTTTTTAATTAGTTCTCATTGGTGTACAAGTTTTACAGTAGTTTAAGTAGGGTTTAAGGTTCTTGATGATCTTTGGTTGTTATACTTATAGTTGTTGGTTAGTTGCAGAGAGGCTTAATGTATCGAGTACACACTTGTACTTCTACTTGGAAAAGAGCGTGATAGGTCGCATTGCGGGTAATGGATTCTGGCATGCAAACACCGGTGGGACCGAAGTCATGAACCACCTTGGAGAAGTGATTGGTTATCGGACATCGCTGGCTTACTACATGTACGATTCGCCGGTGAATGATGAGAAAAAGGACAAAGTAATCGAAAAAGAAGATAAGAAGAAGGGCAAATCTCCATCCACCAAGACCAATTGGATTATGAACGAGTTTAGGCTTCTCAGCTCTAAATCCAAGTCAAGGTCATCTTTAAAGGTAAGTAATCGACTGGTTAGTTATGAAGTTATTGTGTTTTTATAAAACTACGTGAATGCATGAATGCATGGTAAAAATGGTACTAGCTAGGTTAACTAAATTGGGTGCCCGTGATTAATTGATTACGTTATTTTATTTTATTTATTATTGTTTTTTATTTTGGAAAAGACAGGACTCAAATATTGATCGTATGTATGTATAGGTTCAATAGGATACTAATTATTTAACTTGATTAATTAGCAGCTAAAGTTGCCATCCCATTATATTGTACACATTTTGTTTTTTAATAAAACTATTGTATACATTCACTGATTGCATTAGATGGCCTATTGATGGTTTTACATACAGTTTTGACCGATTCCAAAAAATGGCTTGTATATATGTAATTTAACGTAAACTTGATATTTGATTGGGGTCCAATGTGGACTATATGCAAAATTGGCGAGACGGAAGAACTTTTGGAGGTAATATTCATCATCAAGTTGTTCCGAGCCTCGGAACAAGTAATACACGCTACAGTGAGACCGATACACAAGAAGAACAATTGCAACATGATCATGACAATTATATGGGAGTGATGGAATTTGAGGAAGCGACAACAATATGATCAATTCCAAGAGATCGACCACAACAACTAGACAATATTGATGAGAATGCTGGCCAGATCGAAAGCAAACTTGATCAACAACAATGGCAATGCGATATTGACGACCTTATTGGATCGGTGCCTCATCATCAAGCAAGTGATCAGATCGAGCCACTAGAACAATATCATCCACAATTTGAGGAGCAAAGAACAACATCATGATGATCAAATATTCATTGATCAATATGATCATCAATGCAGATGCATTGCCAGATTCGAGCAACAACAGTGGCAACAATGCCAAAGCTGCGATAATGTATCGATTGCCTCAAGGAGACAAGATCGCTAATCAAGCACCACCACTACAACGACTTGATCATGGCGACGGCCTTGATGATGATCAAGGTTGACAACTTAGGATTAAGTGAGGATGATCTTAGATGTCTACTTGAGCACAAGTAATGCCTTACAACAATATGATGATGATGAGGATGGTATCCCGAAATGTTATGGCTTGATGAGGCACATTGGCGTGTGATGAGGAGGGTAATCTCTTAAACCCACGACCCACCAAGCGCGCCGAGATTATAGATAGAAGAATCAATGACAATTTATAGTATTGTGAAATATATTCTTGTAATTTTTTTTTCCGTCGCATAGAATTATAATGAACTTGTAAGCACCAAGTGCTGATTAAGTAGCACCATTACATGCTACTCAAACTCTTCTTGTACCAATTTTTTTATATCAACAAAATACAAAGCAGTTCATCAATTATTTGTAAATAAACACACACATATACATATATATATATATATATATATATATACTAGTTTCAGGACGTGCTACGCACGATTGACCCGCTCGCTTCGCTCGCGGGAATTAATTCCTAAGAATTTATTAACAAAATTTAAAATTGTAATTAAAATTTAAAAACTATAAATACAAGTACATTTTTAACTTATGAATATTCTTTAATGTAATTTAGATAAATGAGATGAGTTTATGATTTAATTTGGGGTTAGGTATAGAAAGTGAAAATTAAGTACAAGAGGAGAAAGTGAGTTTAGTGAGTGGAATAGATACTTGTCAAAATCGTGAATTGGTAACGAATCGTTGAGGGCTCGAGTGAATGAAATCGGAATTACTAAAAAAGTATTTTTACATTTAAATTTTCCAATAATATAAATTATAATAAATATGAACTTGCCATACATATTATAATCCCATTCAAGTACTCATTATAGTTTAAAAACGATATACAAATAAAAATCATTCTAATGAGAAATTTGAGTCATCTCAAAAACAAAGATATCATGTGTTGGAGTAGTGTATAGCTATATATAGTGGGTTTCCATAGTCTAATAATTCAGACCAAATTATAATATGCGTTTAAATAATAGCAAGGGTCCAAAGTCCGAGTCCGAGACAAGAGGGTCATGTCCAAAACTTAACTCAAACCTTATTTAATCAAGGCCGAACAAAAATGGGCCTATAAGTCTAGATAATTTTTTTGCCACACCAATGTTAGAGTTAGTTACCTTCAATTAGTAGTCTATAGTCATTATTGAATGTATAATAAAAATTTAAATAATATTTATGAGTTTGAACAAACTATGTAATAGAAATATTAAATATTAAATTTAATATACAATGGTAAATAAATTGAAAATATGATATTGAAAATATAAAATGCATCTTGCTAAAAATTAAATATAAAAACTCTTTTGTATTTTGTAGCATTTTCAAGATGATGTTGACTATACTTCATCTTCGTCATCACTGCATAAGAAACACATTATATTAGTTTATTTATAAAAACATAAGTAACTAATTAATAATATGTAAGTTCAAATAACTTACTCTACATAACAATATTTTCTTGGACGTTTATTTATTCCAAATTCATTATCAATACTTTTTCTCTTCATGTTGACTTCTTTGTTGTTGTCGACTTCGTCTTTATGTGTTGAAATATCATTTGACAAGTTGCCCTATTATTTTTCAAAATAAGAGAATATGTAAAATTAAATTATATAATGTGATCTTGTAAGTTATTGTAAAATAAAATAAATACCTCATCATGACGAAAATTATCTCCATATTCTTCATGACATATACTCGAAACGGTGAAATTTTCATTTCCACTGGCTAAATTGTAATTAGTGAGTTTTAGTTTAAAAGTAAAACTTCTTCCTACAATCTCGCAGAGTTCTATTGGGACAATCTTTTCGTTTGTCTGACAATATAAGCAAAAAATAAGTTAGAACAAAAGGATCATAAAAATGAAGAACACATAGATTATATAAAATATTGCATTAGCATTTAATTAGTTTTGTATTCTAAATTAGAAAAAGATGTACCGAAGATGCCTCATTCAAGATTCTTTCGCCATTGTCTTTTCCAATAATATTTTTCACTATGCTATCGAATAAAACAAAAGTTGTGGTCTTCGACACGCACGTGAACTTTGAATCTAAAAACAAATCCAATTGTCATGAATTAAATTTTTGACAAGATATATGTATATACAGTACAACAACAAAGAATATTAGAAAATTAAAAATTAATAATAAATAGTTTAAAGGTATGGCTAATAACACTCAAAGATGAATGTTAAAATTATATACGTAATTTATAAAAGTGACATTCATTTGTATTATATAATTTTAACTTACCTCCGATATGGCGTTGTAACAAATTCTTTGCACCTTTCGCAATAATATTGTGTTCCCGATTTTTCTAATTTGACGTAATGTGAATAGCAAGTATTGTAATGCCAAGAACCACTTGAATTTATTGACATGATTTTCACTTTGCAAACAACATACAATTCCTGTGTAAACAAATTAAAATATAGTTTTATATCGTGAAGAAGTTATATAATATTATTTTGTATATAATAATATTTTACCGTAACTTTCGATCTTTGGCGCTTCACTTCCTCTATAGTCATAGTTTCGCCTTCATATTAAAATTTTCATTTTCTCCTCGAATCAATCTGAACTTCTTTACTCAATTGTTCTCTCGCAATTGAAAAAAATAAGGAAAATAATATGTCATGGAATTTAATTTACGCATTACATATGAAAAAACGCATATGTTTAAAGGAAATTTTATACCCTTTCATGAATGATGCGATTTCTTCAATATCCTGGACTTGTGTAAATCTTTGTTGCACTCGTTGATGAAAGTGTTGGCTCACTTTGTTGATAAAAATTAAATATTTATGTGGATTCAAAATTATAAATAAATTCATCATTAATGTTACAACGTATGTAGAAATGAAGCAACCTTATACATGTATTTTAATAAATAAACTTGCATCAATTACCTTTATAAGTCTTCACATTATTTGAGGTAATTATAATTACCATTGAGTCTGATGATTCGCAATTGCTAAACTCACTGCTTGTTTCAATCGCTTTTTGGCCCCAAAAAGTTGCGTTCACTTGCCTGTTTCTTTAGATGAAATGTAGGATTAAATTGCATAACACAATGAATTTATTATTTTTTATAAAAATTAACTTCGACCAAAAAATATATATACCTGTTCATTTGAATACGTAAAACAAGTTTTTTGACTGTTTTTTGTTTTCCTTTAACTTCTTGATCTACAAGTTCGCCTATTCGAACAAGACGTCCTAGTACATCTGTAAATAATAAAATAATTAGTAATATTTAAAGTTATATAAAAAATCGAAATTTATGTATTTTTGCTAATGATGGTTTTTTTTCTTGCCTGATGATTGAATGAAACTGTCTTGTCGTTTTGTCAATTCTTCGAATTGAACTATTTCAAATTTGTGGTTTCGAATTTGCACGCTGCTCATGTTTTCTTGTATAGAGGTATCACCTGTTAAGTGTATCATGTAGTCGTGACTTACAACCTTATGCAATTTTTTTCTTTCCACTTTGAAGTTCGAAATGTTGTAGACCTTGCCATGTGAGGTACTCAAAATCAGAAGCCAAATAGATGGGTATGGTTGCATGTATATGGTCGTCCTACAAAAAAATTATGTTATATGACTGTTAATGCAAGACATAGTTTACAATAAATAATCAAATTTAAAAGAATGTAAAATTGAACTCACATGCTCATCGAGCAAAATGATATCCATTGATATGAGCGCATCTGTTTTTAGATTCGTCGAATACCACTTTCTTGTTATTTTCGCTATTACCTCAAGTGCATGTTCTGTTGTGCAGATATCTCTTATTGGAGTCATTGATGTTGACATTATCAAGAATCTTTATTACGTAAGTAAAAGGATATATCAATAAAAGTGAAAGGAAAAAAATGTTAGGTAGAATTAAGGAGATGTTATTAGTAATAGAAAACAAATTAATATACACTCTAATTGTTAACAAGTATATAAATCTCATCTGTGATTAATGGCATTGTTTGAACCGTGAAAAATTTTCAGAACCAGAAGATATCAGTACCAATTTGCAGCAAGAGACATTAACACAAATGGAGAGAAAATTTAAAAGATTCACAGCAAAGTGAAGCAATTTTTAAGCCTGATATTGATTCAGCTTCTAATCAATGCAAGGTTTTCTTCCCACTAAGCACATTAGAACTTTTATCTTTCTTCCTTCTGAGTCCTTCAAAAACTATGTTTTGTACATTTGATCTACCATATTATGCAAATCCCCTTTTTATTTTTTTCTCCTTATTGAAGCAAATCCCCAGCTAAAAAAAATATTGTATTTTCCATTTGGTTGAAAATAATACATCCCTCACCAGTTTCTTGGTTCTTCAAATCAAAAAATGCCAGAAAGCAAATATAAATATCGTCACAGTAATTAGATGGAATGAATAAACAATAAAATTAATCAATGCTAATGTCAATCAACTTTTGATCTAACTGGCAATGTCAACTAAATCAACAGCAAACCTTCGATAACTCCATGTTTTATGAATGGTAATGTTTAAGAGAATGGTAACATTTAATAGTCAATCCCTTTCAAATGCGCTTGGTAGATCAGAAAGAATATCAAGTGCATGGATACGTGTTTAAGATAAAGATACACAGATGATTTTGTTAGAAGCAGCACCCATTGTCATTAGATATTAGGATAAGCTTCTTCAGTCAAAACCAATCATTCGATCAAAGACTATAAAAGTGACAGTGAAATTTCAAAAGCAAACACTGGTAAGAATGGATTTTAAACTCATTGCATCTCTCAACACTGCAAGTAATCAAACTTTTTTGCTACTTAGTATCTAAGGAACAAAAGCCACCAAAGAAGGTGAAGATGAAGAGCAACACCACTAAACAAGATGAGCAGTGAAAGTGTGTGAGTGGTTCATTCATAGAAGCCAGAATTTTAATTAGGAAAATTTGTTTGGCATGATCATCGCATCACTTGTATTAGATTGCATGCTATGCAAAAACACGATTTCATTGATGAAATCATAGGCGTGTTGTAATCACTTGTATTAGATTGCATCACTTGTATTAGATTGCATCACTTGTAAAATCGAAACGGAATTAGAAACGGAATAAGTTCCGTTTCTAAATTTGCTGATTAGCGACGGAATTGACACGGAAAAAATCGAGACGGATTTGAGACGGATCGAGAGACGGAATTAGAGACGGAATTAGAGACGGAATTAAATTCGTCTCTAAAATTGGCGCCACCATTCCGCCAAATTCTTCATTTCTTATGACCGTTCATCATTCCTCGAGATTTGTATTTTCTTGGATCATGGCACCCTCTCCTCTTTCCCGCACCCCCCCCTCCCAACAAAGCAGTAGAAATCCCTAAATCATTTTCACGAAAAAATTCCAAAAACCTAAATCTGTCTCTCCGTCTCGTCCAAATTCATTCGATCGTCTCGTCCCCCAAACGTCCATCCCGTTCGATCGTCTCGTCTCTCCGTCTGAGTCGTGCTATTTGGTCTCTCTGCTTGTCTCTGCTCTGTCGTCTCGTCGCGGTGGTCTCCGTTTCTCGTCTGGTCGTGCTACTACTGGTCTCTCTGCTTGTCTCTGGTCTCGCCGTCTCTCTGTTCTCTCTCTCGTCTCGTCGCGCGGTCTCCGTCATCGCCGATATCTCTCGCTCTCTCTGGTCTACGATTAGGTTAGCAAGGCATTTGTAGTTTTGGAGTCTTACTACATTCGATATAATCTATTTGTTTTTTATTGTTCTTTATAATGCGAGGCAACACTCATGATCAAGAGCTCTTGAAACTTTCATAGAGATCATTCACCTTGTGACGGTTTTGAGGAAATCTTGACTGCTACAATGTTTTCGCTCAACTTTTGCGTACGTCGGGTTGGCATTCTAGTCCCCTTGTTTATCTAATTTAAAAAATTTATGGAAAACCAAGGGTGACATGAGAATTATTTAAGTTTCGCTATGGTTCATTTGATAGTTCGATCTTCTAGTAAAGATCGGAGTTGAAGGCAAGAAGCTTTTTATCTTGAAAGATTTTCCAATTTAAATTAAGCATGCGAGACTTCATAAATTTCCATCTATCAATAAATATTCGGGGTGTCGGTGTTCCTACGTACCTTATCTGCGGCATCCGGGAATATTAAAGTCGTAATACTTGTTAGCATTGCAAATATTATGCTCATGAATGAAATATGTTATAGATTTTCACTTGAGCTGAAGCTATATCGCTAGGCAAGGCGAGTCATATATATGCCTTGATGTTCAAACATAGGAAATGAACATAATGTGGTGACCATTGTGTATACTAGGTTTTCTTAGCGGCTCGGCTACTACTAGTCTAATAAATGGATTTAAAAAAAAAATTATTTTCTTGAAAGGTCTTAGCTATTATGGTCATGGAATCCTTTTTATTTTTGTAAATTCGTCTTGGCAATTGGCCGTGTTATAGTACTACCTTATTGTTTATGAGCTTGTGAAGGAACAAACTCTTGATCGAGGTGACATATTTAAAGAGTTCGAGTTCTTATAATTGTTATTACTTTATGAGGTTTTATTTTAAGCTTGTTCTTGAGTGATTTGATTTGTTCCTTGGTTGATTGTGCGGTGAATGAGTGCACATCGTTCGATTCTTTTTGAATTTCGATCTTGAATCTCGTGTCTTTCATTGCTCTCTGCTCTCTGGTCGCTCTGTGCTTACCGCTCGCTCTCAGCATTCGTCAAGGTAACACAAAAAAAAAAAATTTTAACACCCGAATTCTCTTCACATTGTATCTGCTCACATTTTCCCCGGATTGGCTTTCATGTGCATTAGTTGGTGTTCTTCACTTGATCTATTAAGTTAATGTTGTGTCTTTTGTTTGGTTTAGAAGTTTTTGTTACGCTCTTCTCTTACATGCATAGTTTTTGAGGTTATGCTTGTTCTATTTTTAGGTTTATTAATATGTACTATTTCATTTCAACCTTTTAATTGAGCAATTCAAGATTTATATTGATTGAAAGTATTTGGTTGTTATTCCATGTTTATTTTATCGGTAAAGCATGTCATCCGTATTTGGTTGTTATTCCATGTTTATTTTATCGGTAAAGCATGTCATGATCAACATTATAATACATTAGAATCATGTCTTGAGGTAATTACTTTGTCGTTTGATGTTATAGTTGTTAGTAATTTCATATTCATGCACTTGCTATGGATGATTGATTAGTTAGGTGTTGTTGGTTACGATTGAATAGTACCTATAATTACTTAATTTCTACTACTAGTTAGGGTTAGAAACACTAGGATTACTCTTTTAGTGAATGTTGCTATTTCACATTACATTTCTAGAGAATGGAATAAACCTATAACCTTAAGGAGGTATGAGTGAACAAGTAGTAGACGCGTTGATACTATGTGGTATTTGTATGCCTCGATATCGATATAGGTTAGGCGCACGGCCTCAACTTCGATTCCCAGCACAACTAAATGTCGGACTCTTGGTGGTCTCTTTTTGCAATCTAAGGCATGTGGGACGAGTAAGACAAAGTGTTTGGATACCACGAGATACTCAAAAATATTTTTTGAGAGAAAATGCTTAGTGTCAAATAAATGACCAAAATCATTTATGGCAAGCATAATATCATCAACATATCATATCAAAAATATGAACTTACTCCCACTAACATTAAGATATATACATTGATCAATGATGTTTTCCTTAGAAACAAAACATGTTATTGTATCATTAAACTTAAGATACCCTTTGTCGAGAAGTTTGCTTAAGTCCATATATTGATTTCTTAAGTTTACATACAATATGTTCAGTACCAACAATCTTAAATTCTTCGGGCAAACCGATGTAAACTTCTTCATCGAAACTCTCATTTAGGAAAGGCATCACGTACATCAATTTGCTACAACTCTAAGTCAATATGAGCTACTAATGCCATAATTATTCGAAAAAGTATTTCTTAGAAAGCTGGAGATAAAGTTTACGTATAATCAATACCATATTTATGAGTAAAATATTTGGCTATAAGTCTAGCTTTATATCTCTCAATATTACCACTTTAGAGTCACGTTTATTCCGCAATTCAACGAGATCCAGTAACTTCATTTTGAGCCATCGAGTTCAACCCATCTTTCATAGCATCGATCCATTTGTCAGAATCAACGTGATTTAGGATTTTTAGTAAGATATTGGATCATTAGTAATTATTATATCATAATCATTTTCTTGCATATATACCTCAAAATCATTTAGAATAGCTGATTTTTTCGATCTTTCACACCTTCTTAATGCTATTTCTTTTAGTTTGCCTACAATTTGTCTTATTGGTGTGAATTATATCGGAGGAATTGCCATTGTTCTTATAAGTAATGGGCATAAGGATGTGATCCCTTACTTCTCAAATATTTACATTTTATGGCGTAATACTCTCATTGACTTCACCATTCTCAATAAAATCTGTATTTCTAGTTTCTACAATTTTTGTACTATGATTAGGACGATAGATTCTTGTTTTCCTTTATGGTTTGGATCATAAGAAATCCTTACTGACATCTTAGAAATATGGATAGTAGCACTTTTAGAGTCAATCCACCAAGTGTTTAAAGAAACTTCATTAAGATTTAATTCGAACATACAAAAGTAGTAGGCTTATCTTTCTTTTTGAATCATGTCTTTCATTTACAACAATCCTTTTGATAATGCCCAAGCTTCTTACATAAACAACATAACTCAATCAATTCCTTCTCTTTAGATTGTGATGACTCATTAATGACTTCCTAACTTTGTCAATTTATTCTCTATTCATGAGTTTAATGTGCGAACCTCGTTCTTTCACTTAGCTATCAATTTCTTCTAGATGGTGTAGATCGCTATTCCGATTTACAATATTCTCCAATTAGTGAGATTTCTTATCATCTTAATCATTATTATTTCATTACTTGAATAGACAACCAGGCTCGACAAGGGTTACGTTCGACTAGGAATGTCGTCTACAAACAGAGACTGGATGTACAATAGGCTCGACAACGGTTACGTTCGAATTGAATTCGCGGCGAAGGTTAAAGAATTCATATCATTTGCAAAACAACATTGTCCTACATACCAAAGTGAAAGGAAGATTAGATGTCCGTGCAATTTTAAGAAATGTCGACTTGTTCGTGCACGGACGTCGAAGCGGTTGAGCACCACCTATGTAGGTATGGATTTGTCGGGGATATCACGGTTAGTACGAACATGGTGAGAACGGAGATGAAGGGCCGCAAAATTTTCACGAAATGGATTGCCATATTGATGATGCTTGATGTGGGAGGATACGATCAGGACACCTTACCGCGAGATGCTACACAACGTGGCGGGTCCAAGTTTCAATTGGAATGGCGTGGAAGAATCACCAAACCCCAAGCACGCCAACTATATGACATGATTGATGCAAGTAGGGAACAATTGTGGCTGGTTGCGAAACCATGACAACGTTGTCCGCAATGGCAAGATTACTTGCGATCAAGTCGAACATCATATATACGAACGAGGGTATAATGAAATCATTAAACTCATGAAGGATTGTTTGCCAAATGACAACTCAATGGTTGAGAATTTTTATGCCACTAAAAGACTAATGCGAGGTCTAGGTCTACTGTTGAGAAAATAGATTGTTGTGAGGACCAATGTATGATTTATTGGGGAGTGGACTACGAGTTGACGTCATGTAAATTTTGTGGGAAATCACGATACGTTGCACATCGACGAGGTCGTGGTCGGAACACAAAAAACCGCCCTTGCAAAAGAATGTACTACTTCCCTTTGGGCCCTCGGTTGCAACGATTGTATGCGTACGAGTCAACCGCAAAACATATGCGATGGCATGGAGATCATTCATCGCTGAAGATGTTATGCAACAACATTACGATTCGATTGCTTGGAGACATTTTAATGACGTCAATAAAGACTTTGCCGTAGAGGTTCGGAATGTTCGTTTAGGATTGTGCCGATGGTTTTCAAGTATTTGGGATTTCAGGAAATCGTACTCTTCGTGGCCGTGATTTTGACTCCTTACAACCTTCCACCGTCGATGTGCATGAAATCGAGTTTATGTTCTTAACGGTTATCGTTCTGGACCAGAGACCAGCCCAAAGCGAGAAAATCGACGTGTTCCTTGACCGCTTGTGAAAGAGTTGCAAGATTTATGGAACAATGGGGTGGTTACATACGACGTTTCCACCAAGACAAATTTTGTCATGCGAGTTGCCCTTTTATGATTTGTTAGTGATTTCCCCGCATATAGCATGTTGTCGGTTGGAGCACACACGGTAAGTACGCTTGTCCATATTGTATGGAGGATACAAATGCATTTCAATTGCGAAATGGTGGTAAGACATCGTGGTTATTTGTCATCGTCGTTTCTTGGAGAAGTCATCACCATTAAGGAAAGACAAAAAAATTTCATTAGAGGCAAAATGGTCATAAATGATGATCGCCCGCTTTTTGCGATCTGGTGAAGAAATTTTGGCGAAATTGAATCGTTTGGCTTGATGAAGGTGACGAGAAATCGTGCGAATACGTGAATGGGCGGATAGCTAAGAATTCGGGATGGAGGAAGAAAAGCATATTACAGGACTTAGTATTGGAAGACAAACTTGATCGCCACAACTTAGATGTCATGCACATCGAAAAAAATGTTTTTGACAACATATTCAACACTATTATGTGTGTCTTAGGGCAAGAGTAAGGACAATGCAAAATCGAGGCAAGATATTCGTGAATATTGTCACCGACCTTCTCTACACATTGATTCGGCGACAAATACTTACGTCCTTGGGTGCTATGCTCTTGATACATCAAGAAGACAAAAATTGTGCGAGTGGGTTGAAAAGTTGCGTTTTCTGATGGTTACGCATCGAATCTTGGTCGATGTGTAGATCAAAAAAAGCTGCGAATGTTCGGCATGAAGAGCCATGATTGTCATATATTCATGCAACGGTTGATACCAATTGCATTGAGAGAACTTCT
The DNA here is from genome assembly GCA_039657365.1 of Stephania yunnanensis. Taxonomy (NCBI): domain Eukaryota; kingdom Viridiplantae; phylum Streptophyta; class Magnoliopsida; order Ranunculales; family Menispermaceae; genus Stephania; species Stephania yunnanensis. The sequence continues at coordinate 10,645,052 of CM077582.1, forward strand.
CCCAAACCCGGTTTGGGTTGCAATTAGCGAATTAAGCCTATTTTTCCGGTCCCCTACTGCGAAATGTGTCGGTATCCAAGATATGGAGGTCTTAGAGTCGAAATACCAAAAATCATTTGCAAGTTGGAAAAAATTTTCCCTCAAGCTTATTTGACTCTATGGAACACCTACCAATCCACTTGGCCTACGAGGCCGTCTGGCGGTCCGTTCAATTTCGATGGATGTATCCATTTGAGAGGTACTATCTTGAGCCCTTGATATTATTTTCCCATTCAATAGGTTTTATATCAACATTTCCTATAACATTCATATAGGTACCTTAAACATTTGAAGAACAATGTGCGAAACAAAGCGAAGGTTGAGGGCTCCATGTGTAATGCTTATTTGGTCGAAGAGGTCACATCCTTTTGTTCTTACTACTTCGAAGATCACGTCTTTACGTTGCATGACAAAGTGCCACGTAACGACGATGGCGATCTCGGGCCCACACCGAACTTCGTTGGCAATTTCTCAATTTTCACTTATCTTGGTCGACCCATGGGCAAGTCGAAGGAGCGGTACTTAATGAGCGGGAGTATAATGCCGCTCATTCGTACATCTTGCTCAATTGTCCGAGAGATCGCTCCTTACGTTCGGTATGTCCATCACTTTCTTTCAATAATGCGGTACATTCATTGTTCATATTTTATTAAGACATCAGACTTACACGTTCGTTTCTTCTAGGATATTCGTCGAAGAAATCACTCAAGCAATGGGGGAGTCGCAAGTTGATAGTAGTCTAGAGCACAACTTCCCCATTTGGTTTCAAACATATGTAAGGTCATTACTTTTGTACGTTATAGATTCAAATGTTTCTCCCATAACTAATGTGTCATATTGCATCTCTAATTTTGACGAATAGGCTCGGAATTCTATAGTTGACGAGACGCTCGTTGATCTTTCTGTTGGTCCTAGTCGATCATGTCTTGTCTACCCTGGTTACCTTGTTAATGGGTATAAGTTCCACTCGCAACATATGACGTTAATAGATCGACCTTGAGAAGCGGCGGTGTTTTGGTGAAGGGTTCAAACTACGTTGATGTTTCCCATAACTATTATGGAGATTGCAAGAGGTTGTGGAGATTGAGTATCTAGGCCTCAAACGTGTGGTCTTGTTTAAGTGCGAATGGTATGACCTACACCGAATCATGGTGTGAGGACTCATGACACTTCAATTGGTAGAGGTTCATCGAAGTCGACGATATAACAACTACGAGCCATTTGTACTAGCAATGCAAGCCACTCAAGTCTACTACCTTTCGTACCCTTCTATGCGGAACGATCGACAAGAATGGCTAGCGGTTTGTTCTTTGTCGACCAAAATTCGGCGACGAGGAAACTAGCAAAGACGATAATGACCAGGGCTCGGCGAGATTGCTTTCAAGATGGGATGCCCACCACGTGTGTAGTCGATGATGCGGACGCCGATATCAACAATCGGATGTTCGGCGGGACTCGATTCATTGTTGAAGCGGGTCCAAGCGATGAAGTTTATAGTGGAGATGAATCGAGAAGAAGAATCCTCACCTTCTACTCATGAGAGTGAATTTGAAACGGATGATAGCGAATAAAGTATGTATATGATATGTCAACGACCAATAATGTAGTTACTTTTATTTGCATGGATCTGTGTTATTAAGTCCAATAATTTATTTGAATTTCTACTTTTTGTATGCCCTTCTTTTCGATGTTTTACTCGTGAATATTGTTAGGTATCATGGCGGACGTGGTCGTAGGGGATGTCGAGGTTTGCCATTAGGAGGCCATCGTCCGGGCGGAATAGGTGCGGCAGAGCATCGCGGCGGCGAAATACCAGCTAGCCTCGTGGTCGGGCCACGGGAGGGGTCCATAGAGGTCGTGGCGGTCGAGGTCGTGGTTCGATACTGCATTATCGATTCCGACTTCTCGGTCTCTCGAGCACGATACGGCCGCGGCGTCACCTTCCCCTTCCATACATGCCGTCGGGGTCGTCTGTACCATCATCGTCGTCATCAAGGACTATGCCTAATATACGGTTCCCCGCACCTTCTCAGACATCAATGACTCCTTTACCCACGAGGCTGCACCCCCGGCCACGGCATCACCGGCGGCATCCGACAAGAAGACGTAAGAGCGGGGTTGGAGGTGACGGGCCCTCGCGGCCACCTCGAGAGGACGAGGGATGGAGCCCCCTCGCGTGCGGGGATCCCTATCACGCGATTGCCAATGATACGTAAGTTTGTGTTTGACTTTTATATGTCATTTTCAATATGGATGTCAAATATTGGAGAAGTAGTTAAGGTGATATCCATGTTCATGAAACACGGGGAGTTGCATCCTTCGCACTTTTGTGCACGGAGGATGACAAAAGTTTTTAAACGATGGATGATTCTGAAGGGTATTGTTGGAAGTCGATGCGCCTCATCATAAAGACCAATCGGCGCCAATGGAAGGTAAACAAGACTACCATATGCCTTATGATTTATACTATTTTCTCAAATAAGTGCTAACAATAGCAATCGCCAATTTGTAGATATTTTTAGATGGGATGATGCGCTTCCAGAGGATCTCGTGCGTGCGGCGGCGTACGACGAGCTTGCGAGCACAAGGTACACCGCGTTGATGCACAAGTTGAAGAAGAATCGGGTGCGACCGGTTTATGTTACGAGATGAGGCATGGAGGAGATACTTGCGATCTTGGGAGAGCGAGGACTTCCGAGGCTAGGTCTAGGCAAGCGACGGAGAATAGGAACAACGAGGTCGAAGGCCCTGGGGAATTTGGACCCTCGAAGCACGGTGGTGGTTCGTGTCATTTGTGACTACCCAAGAAAGATTGGTAAGTTTTTGTAACATCTAGGATATTTTGTACATTTATACTCTTGTTCACTATGCTTGGTCTGCGCGCAGTGATTCATCAGACGCACGCCACCATTTGTGAATGACTTGTATTTGCATCTCCACACCAGTTAATCACGACGGGATGACATTCATCGATACTAGATCGGAGCGGTTCTATGTAAGTATAGAAATGATATGTAAAATATTATTAAGTCTTTCACTTACCCCATATCATGTATTTTGTTTGTTGTGCATATATGCGGGATAGGCTCCGGAGCGGACGTCGGGAGGTGACCCGAGCTACACCGGAGCAATCGGTGGATGATGAGGCGGTGTACCTCAATGTGGCGGGTGAGTCTTCCAAAGGACGTGTCTACGGACTCGGGTCCGTAGGGAGAAAGAAGAGGAGATACGGAGCTCCTGGTGCTAGCACGTCGCGAGCGCCGGATGTGGTGCGCGGGCGAGTTCGATGTCGTTGCGGAGCAACTACGAAAGGTTATGGAGTTCATGCATCGGCGTCTTGGGATGGACATGGACGAAATAGGCCTAGCTCGGACAACAACCACCACCACCGCCACCACCACCGCCACCTCATGACCAGCAACGGCCGCCGCAAATAGATCGGTCGATCCACCCAACAAGGGGACAATGTTGGGCGTGAGACGTAAGCGTGGCTCTCGAGAGATGAGCGGGTTGGTGATACATAGGTACTTCACTTGTTGTTTGTGTAAATTCTTAGATTAAACGTTTTATAGTGTAGACAACTTTAGAAATTCTTCGAATTACTTTATGATTCACAATTCTTTTTGTGCATTTTTAGGTCGATGTTCCATATTTTATCGTGGATTTTAATTTTTTTCCCTTTTGCTCCCCCAATTTTTTTTTTGTTTTTAAGTAAAATATATTATAAGTCTTAGAATGTTTGCATAATCCATGGGAGAAGAAAACATCTTTGTTTGTTGTGTGCAAATCTTATGCGTTGCGGAGTTCTCTCGAGTGCTATGATGAAGAAAGTGGTAGAATCGACGAGGGAGCGACATCTTCATGCAATAGCAAATGAATTTGGGAAGTCGATAAAGGCTCGTTTTTCGGTCATACGTATTACGCACATGTAGGCTCTTCTTCTTCTATTATGGCATGTCCGTAGAAGAAGAATAGCCTACATGTTCTCAACATCTGAGATGGCCGGAAAATGACCCTTTATCGATTTCCCAAATTCATTTGCTATGGCATGAAGATGTTGCTCCCTGTCGATTCTACCACTTTCTTCATCATAGCACTCGAGAGAACTGCAACGGCATAAGATTTGACACAACGACTGGCGGCATGTTTTCTTCTCCTATGGATTAATTACTGCAAACATTCGGTACTTATAGTATATTTTACTTAAGCTGAGGTTAAAAAATTTATTTTGGGGAGGATAATGTATTAAAAATAAAATCCATGATAACTTATGCATGAGCTGGGCGTCAAGCCAACTAAGATATACGAGAGGATAAATGGACAATGAATGTACTGCGGACGATGGTGGTTTGTTGAAGCGATGATGTAGTGGAGGTGCGATGATGAAGTTCCTTATTTTTTTTTCGTTTTCGGATAGGCGGGTTTTAGTTTTTCCTATCGTTCTCGAGGGAATGGGTTCATTGCTTTTGACGATGAGCATGTTGTAGACGATTTGTTTCATTTGCATGTTAAACTCATTCTTTTTTTGGTGGTGGTGATTTTGGTCCTTATAGGACTCCGGGTCTCGGAGGTAGGCTTGGTGGGTATAGTGGAGGCGGTGAGCTTGGTGGGGGTTATGGAGGCTTTGCGCGGTGGCTTAGGTGCTTATCGAGGTGAATCTTCCCTTGGCTATTCTATTTTAGCGACTTGAATCACTTCCTTTCAATAGTTTGTCGTGTAGACTTTTTAAGTTACTTGATTTACATATTCTTTGGTGGTTTAGTTTGTTTCAAACATTAGAGAAAGCGTGTCTTTTCATGGTCAAACCTCAAGAAGAAAAGTTTAAACTAGTTGCATTATTTGAAGAAATTAGGTGGTATACGATTAGTCCTAAGATAGCTTGGATGCATTGACTAGAAAAAGATTTTTAAGGATTTTGAAAGAACACTATCAAGCACAATGAATCAAGCTATTTCGTTGTTGTCGAGTTTGATCCATGCGGCCCACCCATCTTTGAAGTTGCAATTATGCGATTCGTCTAATAGCACCTTATAATGAATAATATTGATTGTTTATAGACTCTTATAAATGTTGTTCTTGTTGCATAGGCATCGCCTAGGTAATTTGCCTAGGATCGAGAATGATGCCTTGCCATTCTTTTTTCTTGAGGCAACAACGGTGTTCAAGTTTCAACTTTGATTTTGTTTCGGTTCATGTGTGGAAGTCTTAAGAGCTGTAAGCATGAGTCATTGACGGGAGATAGTGTAATGTTAGTGTACAATGTAGTGTCTTTGCTCCTGTCGAATGCGAGCATGTTCATTGTGTAGCTCTCTCTTACTTGGAACCATTTCTCTTCATTTTTATTTTAGGTGGAAATTAAAAGGGACCAACGACATGGGGAGGTTCGAATTTTCTTGTATTTGGTAGAATCTTGCGACCACTCACTGGTGGTGGAAAATCTTAAGAAAATTAAAAGGATCAAAGGTCATTACAATTTCTTGTCTCTCTCTGGAAGATGGAATCATACAATTTGGTTGGAGTTGAAGAAGAGGAGGGCTGAAGCTGGCTTGGGGATTAAAAAGCTGTTCATGGGAGAAGGAGACCAACTACCATTAGATTACACTGCTTGTGAGTTGAACTTATCGTTCTTATTGGGTTTAAGTTGTGGCATGATACCATTTGCCAACCATGATCATGCAAGAAGAGTATTGTACCGGTCAGAAGCATTCTCGGCAAGCTATTGGTTTTTCTACCACCAACTCTAAGCAGTGGATACATTATCCCATCAATTATACTACCCTCAAACCCCACTTTTTCGAGCTGCAATCGTGATTGTATTGGGAAGCTTGACCGAGCCAGAGATGTCCATTTCCCGGACAGAATTCTTGATAGGCGAGAATGCTATTGTGTACATTAATGTTCATTTGGGGTACAATCAAGAAGATTCTCTAGTAATGTTATTGTGGTACATTAAGTAACGCGGCGGTTCCTACAGATAGTGAGTGATTCTTCTCTTGTCATTTCATATATATATAGAATGGCTAAAACACTAATTTAAAGTGACATTACCAGCAAACCAAGCTGGTTTGTTTTTTTTTTTTTTTTGAGTAGGATCACATGGCTAAAGCACTAATTTTAACACTCTTATTTGCTTTTGGTGTTCTTTGGTGAAATGGTTGGATGGTGGAAGTGATCTGGTGAGCTTTTGGTGTTCTTTGGTGATGAAATGTTTCTTTCGGATGTGCTTTAATGAAATTTGAATGATTGTGAGGTTTTGTCCAAAATGTTAAGTCTAACTTGAAATTTCTTGTGATTCTTTTTAGTAGTTTGTCTACTTAAGAACTCTATATATCAAATGCTTGTTGACATGTTAATCTTTTGCAATGGTAGGTAAAGTGATTTAGTAAGCTAATTAATCAAACTTGTCATCCATGAAGAGAAGGAAATCTAATCTGGTTTTCTTTTGTGTTTAAATTATAGACAATCAACATCTTCAATCGAACTTAATGGCGAGAAGAGGATCGTGTACTGCATGACTTCCTCTTCTGTAACCAATGACAAGCGACAAGCGCAAGCGGTTCCTACGACGGGACCAAAATCAGCGATATCGTATCAGCGACAGCGGTTCCTACGGTAACACCACAAAGTCACAACAACAACATAACTTCATTCCTATCTCGGTTTGCTTGCTTGCTTTGGTGAGCTTTTCTTTTTAAGCTTTCTTATTCTATTTGTGAGTTTTTTCTTTTTCTTCTTTGCAAGAGAGGACATCAATTTGGTTTTTTTTTTTTTTTTTTTTTTTTTTTGGGAGTAGGAACACATGGGTGATTTGTTTTGGAGCACGCGGCGGTGTTGGTGGATGAGATGATGACTTCCTATCAAGATTGATGGGAAAATAGAGAGAAATTTGGGAAAATAGAGAGGTTGGTGGATGAGATGATGACTTCTTATAGATACATTGTTCTCTTTTTTTCTTTTCTTCTCTTCCTTTTGATAATCCCAGCTGGTTTGTTTTTTTTTTTTGAGTAGGAACACATGGCTTGTCACCTTTGGAGCACAACATGAGTTTTAGATGGGGTGAGAGGATGAGTTCTAGAATCATACTTACATGATAGGTTTGTGCTTAACTTTTAGTTTTTCCCTTTTAGCATTCTTGCACTTCACCATTACTTATCATATGCATGTTGAAATGCAAGCCTTTCAAAGCTTGATAAATAATCCAACTCAACTTACATGATAGGTGCATCTTATAGATACATTGTTCGCCATCTCCGATGCGTAGGAAAATAGCAACATTGACCCCCAAACTCACAACAACAACAAAACTTCAGTCCTTGGCTTGCATTTGCTTGATGTTCATGTATTTTTGGAAGCTTTCTTATTCCTCATTGTATGGTTTATTTCTTTTCTTCTTTGCATTTCTTGAATGTCGAAATTTGGAATTTTTTTTTTTTAAAGTAGGAACACATGCATTTGGTTTGTTTCGAGCACACGGCATTTTTAGATGGGATGAAATTCGAGTTTAGGATCAAATTTGAGCTGTGAATGTTGCATTGATGGGAGTTTGGGGGTCGATGTTGCTATTTTCCTACGCATTGATGGGAGTTTGGGGATCAAATTTGAGTTTAGTTTTTCCTTTTAGCATTCTTGCACTTCACCATTATCCTCTTTCATGTTCCTTATTACCTCTAGTACTCCTCTCTACCTACATATGTGCATAATTGACAAAAGACCAAAGCAAACTCAATCGTAAAGAAATTATAAATTAGGTTCGGGGAGACTTGTTATGTATGATTATTAGTAATTTCTATGTTTCTTCAAATCCACCATTTTTCTCATTCGCTTCCAATGTACATCCTTAGTACAATAATCTCTCCTTTGCCTACTTCTTTCGAGTGCATACTCTTTGGTTGTTGCCCTCGAGATGGAGATTCGAAATGCTTCAAAGCTGCGTTTTAGTTATTAGATGAAGTCCTATTTGTGTATACTTCCAAATTTTGGACCTTTTGTGAGTGTTCTTTTTTTTTTTTTTTGCTTGTTGAACGATAGGATTGGTGGTTTTTGTCTATACTTCCAAATTTTGGAGCTTTTGTAATACATGACAACTTTAGTGGATATATAATTTTTTTGGCTAGTTTTGAGTTTCACATTTTTTCTTTCTCTTTTTAATTTTTGTTGATATATTTTGTCGATGTATGGATGCGCAATTTGGCTTCTTTGGGGGATGTTAGCTTTTGAGGAGTTGTTGGAGGGTGCGGGCGATGGAGTATGTCATATCGGGTTGTATTTTGATTTTTAGGTTGGAGAATCAATTGGATTATGTATCAATGCCATATTTAAACAAAACGAGAAAATTAGAGACGGATTAGCAACGAATTCAAATTTTAGTTGCTATTAAGTCTCTAATTTTCAGAAATATTTCTATCAATCACAAACGGATCGAGAGACGGAAATAAGAATTCGTCTCGATTAAAATCGCTAATTAACAACGGAATCGAGAGACGGAATCGAAGCGGAATAATCGTCTCGATTCCGTTTCTAATTAGAGACGGAATCGAGACGGACTATTTGCATTCGTCTCGATTCGTCTCGATTCCGTTTCTTGATTAGAAACGGAATCGAGAGACGAATTCATAAATTTATTAATTCGTCTCGATTCCGTTGCTAATCGACAACGGAATCGAGACGGAATGCAATTACAAATGTACCATTTCGAAATAAATTCCATTTACATTAGTCTCTGTTAGTTTCTAATTTCGTCTCTAAATCGTCTCTAATCGAAACGGATATTTTAAAATCTCTATTCGTCTCTAATCGAAACGGAATCGTTTTCCGTTTACGATCGTATCGCGACGACGTTTCGAGAGGCGAACGCGTTAAAATCTCGTTCGTTTCGATTCCAATCGAGAGACGGAATTTCATAAATCGAAACGGAAAATTCCGTTTCGATTTCTTGTTTTTTGTAGTGCATATATTCCCAATAAAAATCTCTACTTACCCTCATAAGGGCAACGACCCATCGATCAAAATGACCCAAATTCAGCCCAAACCATTAAAGAATATTCAAGAACAAAACCAAAAACACAACAGAGGCAATTCAACAAACACTTGGTGAGGGAACCGAAACAACCAACAAGAGAATATTTACTCATCAAGTCGAACCAATAAGAGAAAGGGATGATTCAATAAACCATAAACAAGTATAATAAATTAAACAATACAACTGATTCAGAACATATAATTGAATCTCTTACATTACCTGCAAAGGAGATCGAATAATTTTAATGAGAGAAAGCAGTAGGAGAACGTGATTGTAATTTAGAATTGAGAGTGCCTTGATATAGATAAAATAAAAAACTGATCTCATATTTATAGAGATATTAGAGGAGTTGGAATTGTTGTTGAAGAGTGATACGGTCGAATCGGAGAATCACGGAGAGAATCAACCACGATTTGCAACAATCCAATTCCGATTGTACGGGATTCAACCACGATTTGCAACAATCCAGACATACAAACTAACGCAGAGAATCACGGAGAGAATCACGGATTAAGACACAGCGATAGATGCGAAGAATCGATTCTTCTGTGTACTTTTGTAATAAGACTTCCAGTGTTCATGTTGCTGTGTCTTTTTTACTACAAAATGCTGGTATTATTGAGAATGATGTTACACATAGAATTCAAGTTGGATGGAAGAAATGAAGTGCAATAAGTGTGATCGGTGATAGAAATATTCCTACCAAGTTAAAACACTAAAACACTAAAACACTAAACACTAAAACACGAAAAGTGTGGCTGATAGGCACATCATAAAAGTGACCACAAGAGGCACAAGCTGGTATTCTTGAGATTTGGCAAATAATGGCAGAAAAATACCTTAGCATAAGAAGCTTCTTCTGCCAACTTCTTCTTTTCTAAACGCAACCCGTCGTTCTCTTCTACGAGCTTAATGTGTTCCAGCCTTAGCTTCTCAATCTCAATTTCATGTTAGCATGTGCAATAAAGCGATATGAAACAACCCAAAAGTCAGTTCGTCAGTACAAGAACGGAAGCAACACATAGGTTCAAGTTTCAACCACTTCATATGTTTAACTGTGTAGTTCTATTAAATATACTACAATTAGCATGTGAAGCATCTCATCCAAGTAAGCTCATAAGGACCATCTTTACCCCATAAACACTTTGAAAAAGTGATGACGATTCACTCCAAGTAAATATATTCGCATGAATTAATATTTTTTTGAAGGATAAACAACTCACCTAGTTCACTCTTGCCATTTTCAGAGCTGTAGCTTCCATGAACAACATTCCTGCTCAAGCTTCATAATAGGCTTTTAGTTGATTTATAGAAAATAGAAAATAATAAAATGAACTCCCAAAAGAACCAAGAAACATTGGGAAAAAAAGCAAAGAAAATGAAAACACAAAACAGAGACATAAATGGAGGACTAACCTTCCTGTTTGAGCTTGACTAAATCCCCTATAATGGTGCACTGGCTCATTTCGTAGAGGATTTGTAGCTCATATAAGTTTATGCGCCGATGCAACAACCCCTACACCCTCCCAAGCCTAGGAAAATAAAGAAAAAGTTTGAAAGTGTATTACTTGCTAAAAATACACAATTTTCCACCCTATAAGAATTGAAGATAGGTTTGGAAGTTAAAAAAGCAAACAAACAAAAAGGTGGCATCATTTGTTGAACTACTATACATGTTCTCCTGCTCCTCCAAATTATTGAACAATTTTCACATACTTTATACTTGGTGGTCGGTTTGAGCCTCCAACCAATTTTGTTAAAGCTGGATGTTGTAAAGAGCATCTTCCAACTTTGCTATATGCTCCAACAATGGATTCATGTGCTCTGCGAACATATAGAAATAAACAAAAAGTGAAAGCTCATTATATTCACTCTTAGGAGTTGCTAGAAAGAGAACATGATGAGAAGAAAAGGTTCCTACCATCGTCATATCATCTTCGATCTGGAAAAGCACTAAAACAAATCAATTTTGTTTTTTTTTGTTTTTTTAGATAAATAAAAGTTTGTTACATAGCAGTGAAGCAAACAGGAAGGAAAATAATTATATTAAATAACAGGGACAGACCTTGCACATGGGCGCAACCAAGACCGCTCCATTCCCTGTATTTTGGGTGTTTTTTGTGCAAAAGAATCGCAAATGACTCCTCCCATTGATTCCCCCAAAAGATATCTCAGTTTATTCTTGTTCTCTTTCTTCTCTGCATATATAATTTCCCCCACCAAAAACAAGAATAATAAGTTTGTATGGAAAAAAAATGAGATCATAAAAACATAGTATTGTTAATGAAGGACATTTCTAACTAATATAATTCTCACCACAAATGCTCTTAAAATGGTTCCAGCAATCGTTGAGCATATAAATCATATTAGTTGAGATAATCCAGGAAGTAATGCACAACCTTATTCTTCATTTTGTATTAACAATACATATCAATTTCAAATCACTTGAGGTCGTCTACAGGTCAAACTATTCCATTGTGCTCAATTTAGTGCAATTGAACAATTTTCCCATTACAAAGCAAAAATAATATAGTGAAGTAGGCTCCAGATAAAGCTTTGATTTGCCTTTCATGAGGAATAAAGGAAACCAAATGCAAATGCCAAGCACAACTATGTTCATAAAGGCCGAAGCAAAACCCAAAGTATGATCATGCAGTTATTTATAAGGCCGCGCCTTCGGAATTCTTCTTCTACCTTGAATAATGCGAGAATATGAAAAGCACACCTCCCACAACACATGTTGCTAGAGCTACTCAGAACAAATACTTAAGAGAAGCTTTTGTTTTGGTTTAGCATCTTGGTTCCCAATCGCCACTTGAGTAATATAACTTATAGCACCTATCAATGTGGGAATAATCCAAATTCCAACAACCTGTAGACCAAGAGGTTGAGGATTTGGGGGACTACTATATTCTCCATTCATGTCTGTTGGTGAAGACTCTCCCATTAGCAATGCCTGTTTCACCATTTAATTAAAGAAATCACCGTTCAGTCAAATGCAGAAAAAAAAAAGAACTGTATACAATGACAAACATCTAATTGAGTCCAGAGAGGATCTGGAAATTTAAAGCTCACTGTTGTCGCCACCATCGTTAAAATTTCTATCTTGTTGGAGTATTGCAATCACATTATCACCAACTTGATTCTCCAAAGAATCAAGAGTAAAAATGGTTCTCTGAAGTTAATTTACAATCACTAAAACCTGTGAAAGATGAGAAAACATAAAAGAAAAGCAACAACCTCAATGGATAATAAATTATGTATTGGATCATAAAGGAAATAGGCAAATTCTGAAAGATTCCAATTCGATTAAGGTCGAGCATTAAAATTTCAAGATCATAAGAAGCTACTCCAGTACACTTCTTTAACCACTTCCCAGGCAGGATATGTTTAAGTGAAGAAATTCACAAACTCTACTAAGAAATAGTCAAAATAAATGCACACTTACATATATCCTGCTACATAATTCATAAGTTGAGACAATAAACAAGTCTCCACCAGAATCATAAATTGTTTACCTTTTTTATTTGAAATATATATTTTAAAGGTAAAATTGGTAATTATGCACTATTAGATATGTTTAAGCATTAATCATATTATTCATTTTAAACGACTCCATCACAGCTACAATTTGTTGGTTTTTCCTTAGTATACATAAACATTGGACGAATGAACTAATACTGTAAATAAATAAAAAAAAATACAAAATTAAGCATTCTCGAATTAATCATTATACAACTTGAACTATTGCACATGGTCTAGTTATCCAAGGCCAGTCCTATATGAAGCATTATCGTTTTGGTTTAATCAATCAATGTTAAATTATGATAAAGAAAATCGAAATGAATTTGAGGATCCCAATAAGACACACCCTAAACAAAACCCTAAAATTTAAATGAAAAAAAAACATAGAAAAGAAGGGGTTCACAATACAAAGTTGGGAGAAACATCAAACATATTTATACACTTCAATGAGAGGCTAGCGAGTTGTTGACCAAGAATGAAATTAAATAACTAAGAGTTGAGGTTTGTAGTTCACCCTATTGTTCGCCGAATTTAACATCTCGACATTTGTCATATCCTTCCTTTGGCCTTGCGAATGAAATGCAATTTACCAATAAAAACAAACACAACTAACATGAAATAATTCTCCAACTTCTTTATCGGTTTGTCCCTGTTATATTTAAAAGTTTAAATATTTTAAACGAAATTATTAAAAGAATGAGAAACATATAAAACATATTAATTATAAAATGGTTGAAAACTTACATTTCAATTAAAGTGATTATGCAATAGAAGCATCCACGAGTGACAACAACTCTTTGTAAACAATGTTCTTTGTCGTGTTTGGTTGATTATTGTAAGTAGAAGGTTTAATAAGAACTTTGATGGAAGTCGCAGTGGTAGCACGTGAAAGCGCAACATAAAGTTGACCGTGAGAGAAAACTGGTTCTCTCAAATAAACCCCAACGAAGTTTAATGTTTGCCCTTGAGCCTTATTAATAGTCATTGCAAAACATAATCGAATAGGGAATTGTCTCCTTTTGAATTTGAATGGCATTTTATCTTCTTCATTTGGAATGAAAGGTATTCTAGGCAGAAAAACCCTTTTCCCTTTGTAATGACCTGTAGCTATCTCTGCATCAATGATGTTTTTCTCAAATCTTTGGCAAATTAATCGTGTTCCATTACATAATCCCTCAGATGGATTAATGTTGCGCAGGAGAATAACTGGACAATCCTTCTTTAACATCAAATCATGTGGAGGAAAACCACTCAAGGATAAACTATTCAAGAATTCGAGATTGACCATATTCGTGTTTTCATTAAGAATTTCATCAAAATTTGTAGTACCTAACAACTTCACCAGGAAATCGTTGAATAAGTAGAGAATTAACTTCATCTACAAATTCATTCTTTGTTGTTAATATAGCACGACTTGACATTGCATCTATTTTCGCAGTATACTTATTCAAATTTGGGTACACTGCTGTAATTAATTTTTCCAAAGAATTATGTTCATCAACATATGGTAAGGTGATATTGGAAGGTATAGAAATCATATTTCCTTGAAGTTCATATTCTGTACCATTACCAACTCGAAGTATAAACTTTGAAAACTTTGGATCAAGTCTTGCTCTCATATTTTCGACTAACTTGATTTTTTCCAACAAAGGCCAAATATATGATGTTGCCAACGTCGACTTCATTACATCTTGTCTATTACCTTTAGGAACAACAGGAAGTACTTGTCTAAAGTCACCACAAAAAACTATCACTTTTCCGCCAAATGGAAGGTCTTTATCGGTTACATCCCTAAGCATCGAATCCAATGCTTCAATATGTTGTTTATTTGACATCGGTGCTTCATCCCAAATGACCAAATGTGTTTTCAATAATAATTTTGCCAACATTGATTGTTTGCTAACATTACATGTCTTGATGCCATTAAGATTTATCGGCAATTTGAACCTCGAATGCGCCGTTCGACCTCCAGGTAACAATGAAGCCGCAACACCTGATGATGCAGTTGCCAATGCAATCATTCCTTCAGATCTAACCTTTGCCAATATTGCTCTATATAAAAAGGTTTTCCCTGTACCACCTGGACCATCTATAAAAAATAAAGCTGGTACATTTTTTAACACTTTATCAAGGATAGAATCATATGCATTTTTTTGGTCAAGATTCAACTTCGATGTGGCTTCTAAATCATTAATATCAACAGTCAAGCTCAACTCTTCATCTATTTCTCTATTGCATTGATAAGCATCATCAATAGTAATTGGGTAATCGACTAAAGAAAAATCGGTAATATTCTTTCCATTTGATTCTAGAAATGTGTTAATATGCTGCAGAGCTCTTAAGTTTGTTTCAATTACGGATAGCTGCAGACGTTCAAAATCTAGACATAATTCACTTCTGAATTTCTCCCATAAATGACGAGGGTTCTCAGGATCACAGTGTAACAATATTGTAGCAAACAATCGACGTAAAGTAAACGACATTTGATACGTCGATGCTTCTTCCAAGCACAAATCTAAATTGTTGTCAGCATCAAGTAACATGTGCAAAATAGCTGCTTCTTTATATGAGGATGCATGAACACCATTGACAACTTTGAGTTCCTGGAAAGATGTGCAACCTTTAATATGATTTAATAGCAAACGAAGGTAATATCTTTCACCTTCCATTGGATTTGCCGCAACAACTCTGCCAATAACTTGACGCTTTTGCCTTCGTGTCCATCTTTCGACTTGTTGATTCCACACAAAATACTCGGAAATTCCCTATATAAGATGGTACGAGCTAAATTATCATTCGGTTCATGTTAAAGTATTCGTCAAGCATGGAACAGGATGACAATCCATTATCAACCAAGTTTTGCAACACGTCGTTCTTATTAAACTTAACCAATTGCTTTCCCTCCAAATGTAGTTGCGTGATGATGGTGGATATATTTCATTCAAAGGAAAACCATATATGCGCCACATTGCCTCTGGTGCCGCTACCCAACGTGATGATTGGAATATATTGATCTCATCAATGTCAGCATTGTCATTATTGTCTGTGCATCGAATCGCAATGCGATCATGACCTTTATATATGTACTTGTACATGTATTTAATTGCCTTGATAGTAGAACAAACCTCAACATTTAGATGACAATCAAATTTAGCAAGTAAGTAAGGATTGTATGGAACCACCCAACGATTGTCCAAATTGTGTTTCCTAACACGTACAGTATTTCCATCATTACGTCTCCGATATTTTGGATAAGATCCTTTGCCATGCGAAGTACAATCACGAAAGGGCTTTGGAAAGTTATTCTTGCATTTACCATCGAATCCATGCACACATTATTTGGGTTCAAAGTACCGCATGGACCATGCATCATATGTTTCACAACGGTATACAAGTGGGGGTGAATGAATTGTCGGGAAGCTCCGCACATACGAACGAATCAAAAGTTGCAGGTTCTATTAATTTTTTGTTGGTTGTAAAACAATAAGAAAATGTGCATGGGGAAGACCTCGTTTTTGAAATTCAACGACATAAACATATCTTTAATTTGGACCAAAAACCTGCTTTTTAATTATTTCATTCTTCAAGCACTCCAACTTTGATTTAAAAACACGAGCAACAAGATCAGGTCTATTTTGTGCGTCATCATTAAATCGAAGCTCTTGTTGTATTTCTGGCCAATAAGGATTGCAAGTGATAGTGAGGAATATGTCAGGTTTGCCAAAACGTTGAACCAATGCCATAGCATCCATGTACCTTTTACGCATGTCTCTTGGCCCACCTATAAAAGATGTTGGAAGAACAATCCTACGTCCAATATTTGAACCAATGCTTTCACCCATATCAATAGAATCCATAATCCCTTGGTACAACTCTGAACGTATCTCATCTTGTCTATGACGAATAAAATCTAACCTAGATGTCTCTAACTTGACATACATGTCAACGACGTATTGTTGCAAAAGTCTTCCAGAATGTAATAGAATAGAATTCCTTACATCCCTAATCGAAGTTTATAACAATAATACTCGCGCAAGAAACACAATTCCTCTTCCGTCTAGAATATCTTGTGAAAATAGAACAAAATATTTAAGTTCAATATAAAAATAACAAATATAAAAAAGTAAATTATTTAACAAAGGTAGGAAATGAAAACATTTACCTTCATTTTCATTATCAAGTAACTCTTGATAGAGTTGACTAAATGAGGATCAAGAATGGCATCGTGTTGTAATTTCCATGTGATTCGGTGGTAAATTTTCTCGAATTCCATCGTGCCAACCTACGTCTCCATACGGGAATAATAATGGGTATTGTAAAGGATCGTAACAACCGTAGTAGTAATTGATTCTATGGCTACTTCTTAGGAGTGACTATAGACAAGGATATCCCTTTTAGTTGGTGAGCACATGTGTTATCATCTATCCAAATAAAAGCAACTTGAGAAGTAGTGGGCATATTAAATACTCTCGATCAAGACTAACACTTGAAACTAATTGAACAACATGATCTTCTAAATTTTCTTTATTTTGTAAAGTGCGAAAAAAAACTTGCATATGGATTTTTCGCAATAATACTAATTAACCTTGCCAAAATTGTCTCTTTCATCCTATCGAACAATGCATTCGGTTTTGCACTTCATGATCGTATCATAAAAGTACGAGTTGCAAATAAGAAGGATGCTCCTTGTGAGGAAGTAAATTATTTATAAAATGATGAATTTGGCCTTGCACTCTAAATGTATATACACCCATATTACTTTTGGCATACTCTCTCTTCGCACTTTACGCCAAAAGAAGTAAAACCAAAATTGGTGTTATAAGTACGGATGTACATCAAAAACTCACGTGTCTCTTCATTGTTTGAAGTAAATAGGTCGAACATTTCTTCAGGAACAACATTAGGAACGAGGGTTACTTGACCGTTTGAACAACAGAAACTATTAGATTCATGAAAGAACTTCTTCGCATTGCAATTTCGACAAGAGTTTACTAATGGTAACACATCTCATTTGAACTTGCAACGTGGTAAAAACCCATAGCGACATAACGTGGTTTTGCATTCCGGGGACCTATAAATAAAAAATAAAAAAGAAAGGTAACATAATTTATAAATTATTAATTAAATTTATTCATTTTGGTTTATAGCATTTACCATACTCAATATTTCATAGAATATTTTGTGAAGTTTCAAATTCATACCTCGATCATTCAACTCTTTGTTTTCTCTCCTTAGTTGTCTTTGGCGAGACCGCTTCATTTCTTTTTCTTCCTCCGTTACAAATTTACGTTTCAAACTATCCACCTCCCTACGATTAGTATTTTTTGCTTTCCTTACAAAGTCTTCACTATTGTTGGTAACTCTTAAGTTTCTAACCATGGTTACTCGCTAATGCAAGGTAAAATGGTTATACTTAATGAGTTTTAATATGAGATTGTTAAACTACAATGCAATGAAACAAACATTAGAGTACTAATTAAAAAAAATAAATAATGTTAATTTAATATTCAAAAAGAGATGGAAAGTAAGCAATGAAGTTATTGTGTCTTTTAAACACAAACATATAACTAATTTAGATTACAACTCTAACATAATGCTCATTATGTACAATTAATCTAAGGCCACAATTGGATCCAAAATAATAATCATACGAGGGTTCATTTAATCCAATTATTCAAACATTTATATATTTCAAATGTGAACCAAATCTATTAATCACAAACTTTTTAATCACAAATATTAATCAAAAATATCAATCTCGAACTTGTTAATCACAAATCCAGATATGTTGAAGACTCTAGCGAGTTCAAAGTCTTTGTGCACCAACAAGTAGGATTGAGAGAGGTGAAGTGAGAAATGCACTCACACCAAACTCTCTCCTCTTCTCTTCTCATGAGCAATTCAAACCTTTGTAACAGATTTATGCGGGTTAAAGGATTGATCAATTCACTCTCTTTCAAGGTTAGCTAGTATTATGTAATTTATTTATGAACTCGTATGCCAAATGTTGAAGGATAAAATTTGGGTTTTCCTTATTCAATCTAAAGAGTTGCTCATTAGGCCGTTCACTTCCTTTTTCAAATATCTTCTCCGAGGTTTCTTTTCTTTCATGGGAACAACAGTTTGTCAAGAGTTATGTTCCTTTTTAGGTGCCTCAAGTTCGAGCCACCATTGGGAGCTCCTTCTTCATTACGGGTGCGACACAAGGCGAAACCCAGATTTGTCGAGATAAGTGGGATACCAAATGACTTGGACCAAAAAAAAAAAACATGATCTTTGAAAACCTTCCTTTTTTATTTTTATTTTTATTTTTTTGAAAAACCATGTTTCTTCATGTGAAGCTCATAAGTTCGGCTTCATCTTTTCTTTTCCAAAAAAAATTGTAAGGGACACTGAGAACAATGAAATTAAGACCACTTATCGGGAATCACCTGGATCAATATTCACAGTTTGTTGAAAGCAACAGAATGCCACTTCAATCGAAGATAATAGATAACGAGAAAAACAATATGGTACACGACGTATCAAAAATTGTGCAAAAAATGTACATCGAATGTAATAAGCCACAATTAGTATCACCATTATTGATAAAAGGTAATTTTTCATGTCTTCGACTACAAGGCTTTTCCACTAAAAAGATGAAACAGAGCAATTGACCATTAACATACTATATGTTATTTATAGAATTAAGGGAATTTAAGAAACACGTTGAGCGAACCGAAACAACCAACAAGAGAATATTTACGCATCAAGTTGAACCAACAAGAGAAAGGGATGATTCAATTGCAGAATTGGAAGCAGTTACAATGCCCACATCTTGCATTACAACTTGCTCCAACAATAAAAAAAATAGTTAAACATCTTATACTTAAAAATTCTCTTTTTGGCATTGTCTCAAGTAGTTGGCGAACATTAAGTAAATATAAACCAAACGCATCAACGAAACTGTTATTCAGTTGCAGTAAGCTACTATTACGAGAGAATTCAATTGCAGAATTGGAAGCAGATAAAGAAAATAGGGCGATGATTGACTTACCTTTATGGGTGCTGTTGTGGTAATTGTTGATGGAGAAAAAGTAGAGAAATATACAATAGGAGCCAAAACAATAATAATAACCTTATGGCCTCACCACATCTACTAAACGAGAAAACATTACATCAAAAGCCAAAACAATAATCAAATCAAGAAAAGAGAGAAGGATTTACGTGGACATAGTGCCTAACAAAATTAAAACAGTTGGATTTAGGCCCAAACTCAAGTAACGCCACAACAATCCCTGGCCCATCAAATTCAGGACTCTTATTCATAATTTGCATATTAGATGCCACAAAAAAACTGATTTTACCCAAAAAAAATTATTTAGTGATTTGTCTTGTATTCTAACGCAAGAACGATTCGATCTATAGTTGGAGCCCACTCGGGAGAGTAATGATTGGATGATATTGTGTGCAATGTTTTTTTCCACTTAACTACTTTCTTAACCCCAAGTAGATTAGTCCAAAATTTCTTATTCTAAGAGGATTTATAACTTCAAAATCCATGAGTTTCCATCTTTTTTGTTTTTCTTATAATGTTTGAGTCCTTCAAATAGCCTAAAAAAGAAAAGAATAAAGTGCATTAGAAATTGAAAGTCCAACCCTACAACCATCACAAACATGAAAGATGAGGCTCCTATATTATTTTCTTGGTTCATGAAAAATGCAAACAAAATTAATATAGTAATCTTTAATACATATACTTGTGCATTACAGAGTCACATACATTACACCAACAACCATACCAATCAATAAATCATACACCCATGTCTATATACCATATATTCCCAATAAAAATCTCTACTTACTCCTCATAAGTTTTCTTAGGCATGAAAGAAAACTCGGACCCATCGATCAAAATGACCCAAATTCAGACCCAAACCATTAAAGAATATTCAAGAACAAAACCAAAAACACAACAAAGATGGCAATTCACAAAACAAAACTTGGTTCCCAAACCATTAAAGAATATTCAAGAACAAAACCAAAAACACAACAAGAGAATATTTAGCATCAAGTCGAACCAACAAGAGAAAGAATTGGAAGCGAGATAAAGAAAATAGGGCGATGATTGACTTACCTTTATGGGTGTTGTTGTGGTAATTGTTGATGGAGAAAAAGTAGAGAAATATACAATAGGCGCTCTCAACCTTCATTCAAACCAATTGCCGATTCAATTATTCTCCGCGAAGTAGAGAAATCTGTCAGAGAGAGAGACGTGTCCGCGAAGTAGAGAAGATTGATTAAACAGAGAAATTGGTAGTAGCAATGAAGAAGCAGATTGAAGTGATCGGCGAGAGAGAGGCGTGTACGCGAAGTAGAGAAGATTGATTGTAGTAACAGATCGCAAATGTCAACGATGACCAGCCATTTGATAGATATACGCTCCTATTCTCGTTGAGAAAGCGATGACCGCCAGAACCAATGGAGATTCTCCGTCGACCAATGGAGATTCAAAAACGATGACCGCCAATGGATTGATCGATGTACGAGAGAAGTAGTGATGTCTGAGGAAATGCAAATGGATTGATCGAAGTGATCACGAGAGAGAGAGCGTGAGAGAAAAGGAAATAGTAAAATGGAAAGATAAGTGACGCGGGAGAGAAAAAAAAGGAGTAAAAGGAAAAGATAAGGAACGCACAAAAAAAAATATGTGTAGGGGAGGGACAAAAAGGTAAATTTGATTACGACTCAAAAATTTGTGATTCGTGCTTTTATATATATGATAGATATATTTTGATAGGAAGTTCTTATTTGTAAATAAATATATTAAATGTGTATAATTAACCGTGCAATATATAAGTTTAAGCGTGATGAGGAACTATTGAGTTAAGGTAATTAATTTAATTATTATTAGTTGTGATTATCGATATACGAGCAAAAATCTATATATATATATGTATATATATATTTATATTGATAGGAAGTTCTTATTGGGAGGCTTGGGTCACCTTCTGTTGTATCCAAAATGGACTGCATAGTTGGTTGTTTTTTATTTATTGGGTCTTTAAAGATTTACATTTTTAATTTAAAACTCAATTAGTTTATTTTTGAAGATTACATTGTATCTTATTGTTTTTCGTGTCTTTGTGGGATTCTTTTATATAGAATTGATTTATTGATTTGCGTCACACATTCAGATTAGAAACCATGCAATTGAGCTTTTGGTTACAATGTATTCAAAACATTTTTTATTAAAAGTTCAAAGCGTTTTTTTATAAGAAAATAGTATGCTTTTTAGAAAATAATTAAATTGTTAGAATAATTGAATTGAAACGACCCTTCCCCGACTTAGGGACAAGTCGCCCTACTGCATCGCCACTTAGGCCCTATACCTGAACCAAGTCCAAATAACGGTCTGGAACGCCTAAACAACCTGCGGAATAACATATATATATATATATATATATATATATAATATGACAAGATAATGCGAAATTTAAGTTTAAATAAATACTATACATCATCATCAACCAAACCATCAGATATCTCAAATTCACTTAACCAACTCAAAACAATAAGAAATCTCAAAAAACTTCAAAGGCTTATAAATGTGTCTAACTAACTGAAGGAAGGTTGAACTACCCAACAAACTTGCCTAGGTTACAACCCTTATTAATAGTTTTCAAAACAAATAGTAAATATATCTTGTAATGCTCACGCTGCAAGGAAACTTCAAGCAATGCCATTCCCCTTGCTGCGATCTATCGCACTCGTAGATAAACCTGTATTGTAAGTGGGGTGAGCTAAAGAACCAACGGAGCCCAATAAGAGAAGAACTACGCTCAATGCATAATGATTAAAACTATATTTATAACATCTCATTATTTTACTCAGCTACTATGAGACAAAAAATCAACCCTTAATATTTATTGAATTGAAGTGCGCACTTGATATTTGTTGCAGCAATAAATCGAGGCGGGCCACGTGACCTTATTTTTATTGTCACATCAGTCATTTCCCACATAGCCTCAACATAGAGGTAATTAAAAATGCGGAATTATAATTAATATTTGTCTGATTAAATTTTGTAGCTTGAGACTCAACCGCTAATTTTGAGCTTTTGGAGCATTACTTTTTTTGGTATTTATCCATAAGGTGAAAAGATATATAAAGTGAAATATTCATTTTTCAAATCTCTAAAGAGATGTTGGCCAATGATTTAAATTTTGTATAACACAACATAGTCTTGCGTAGATGTTTTATTCACAAATTATAGTATCTAATTGTCACGACAAGTAATTCTTGTCGGTAATATAATAAGGCAACAAGTTCAACTATGGTTGAATAATATTTTGAAAATAAATTTAATATAAAATAGTTTTCCTTTTTTTATGTAAAAAAATCACATATGATTAAATATATGCTCACAACTTGATTCATTAATAAACAAAGTGTATTATTTGTATGAGTTGGTGAGACAACCTCCATGTTGGGTGGCTAGACATAGTCTACTGAATACCATGTCTCATCGAACGGAATAACCCGTCTCCATTTCAATGTTTAGTTTTAACAGGGACAAAGCTTACCCACTATCAACTCAAATAATTGCATTATTTGTATTATAAAGTCAAGAATAAAACAATAACTAATCGTTTGTAGTTTTAAGAGAAAAATTATATGTCACACATTGACTTCTGATTTCCGATGTGGAAGATCGAATAAGACGTAGCTACAGAGCATATTTTCGTAGTCGGTGACGTTACAATGCATAATGTACGAATAAAGTACATTTACATAATTAAATATGCATGTAACAAAAAAAGAAATTAACCATGACAATATGGACATAAATTGTACTTATTTAAATTAATAAAAATTATACCTTCTTAGCTTTATATCTTTGAAATGCTTCTTGATCTTCAAGACCCCCTCTTGTAGAGCAACTTCGTGCTGATAACGTGTTGTGAACTAAGTTGTAAGCTAACTAGAACTTAAGTTGGACTTGCTAGAGA
Organism: Stephania yunnanensis; assembly: GCA_039657365.1. Lineage (NCBI taxonomy): Eukaryota > Viridiplantae > Streptophyta > Magnoliopsida > Ranunculales > Menispermaceae > Stephania > Stephania yunnanensis. The sequence goes on from CM077582.1 coordinate 10,668,626, forward strand.
CTTAAGCATAGAAAACATAAACTAATAACTATTAGACAAGTAGAGAAGAAGATACAAGAGAGAAGAGAGCTAGAGATGAAAATGTAGAGATTTCATTCATACATTGGTGTGTGAATTACATTGGGGTTGACAACATTTATATAGGCCATTTGGTGATGATGATAATTATACTTATACAATATGTACAAGTTATATATACACCACAAGTCATACAACACATCACAAGCAACATAGACAATACATAAAAGAGTTGATGTATATTAGAGAGGATTATAAGCTACATGAAGTGTGAGAGTCATGCTTGATGTTGTCAGGACCATGCTTTACAATGTGGTTACCCACAAGTGTCCATTTCATAACAGTTTTCATATTCAAGACTCAACTCAAGTCGTTAGTCGGGAGACAACAACCCCGCTTTTGAAGTCAGTAAGTTGGGAGTTAGAGCCTTAGAAGTTTCTGTGAATAACACACAAATCTTCTCATGGCGGCATCGATGAAGGGTCTGGTGCTATCGCGGCCGGTGACATTCGTGACCGGAAACGCTAAAAAGCTGGAAGAAGTGCGAGCCATCCTTGGCCAATCCATACCCTTCAACTCTCTCAAGCTCGACTGTACATTTCTCTCTCTCTCTCTCTCTCTCTCTCTCTCTCTCTCTCTTTCTCTCTCTCTCTCTCTCTCACTCTCTCTCACTCTCACTCTCACTCTCACTGAGTAATTTATTCAAACACTTGCAGTGCCGGAACTACAAGGCGAGCCTGAAGAGATCTCCAGAGAGAAGGCCAGATTGGCCGCAATTCAGGTAATCCTCGCTACCCATTCGAGATTACTGTAATGCCGATGCGGGTATGGAGAATTAGAGTGTTTGATGCGTTGTTGTGGAAGATATTCTCGCGTTGAGTTGCATGGTTGGTCTGTGAATTTTCACGAGTTTAGTTGGGTTAACTTTTGTGGAAGGTGAACGGGCCTGTTCTGGTTGAAGACACTTGCCTGTGTTTCAATGCCCTCAAGGGTCTTCCAGGTATCATAAATTTCCTTGTCTGTGCCGATTGATTTGGCACTGTTTTTGATTTCTGGGTTTGCCCATTATTTATGATGTTTTTCTTGCGGATTCGATGTCTTGCAGGGCCTTACATGTGAGTATTTTGCTTTCTAGTCTTGCTCCCTTTGCTACAAGGTGAATTTGTCTTTTTTTTATTTTTATTTTTATTTTAGCTATTTTTGCTAATCAACGCTTACCCCTCACTATGTGCAATCTCTTGGCTAAAAGACCCTTAGTTCGGGATCATTAACTTTCAATGCTGGTATTTGTATTGCCTTGTACTTGCCCTAAATGTTTTTATGTTCCTTAATTTCGCGTATTGTTGTCTTTCATTTTTTATTTAACCATCCGTTGATATCCGTTTGTAGAATGAGGCATTAATTGTCTATCACTTGGGGAAATGCTTATTTAGTTTCTTATATATCTGTTGGAAAAAAATTCTTGAGATAGAAAATACAAAACAAACTTGAAATCCCAAACAGAGACTAGAAAATACAAAACAAACTTAAAATCCCAAACAGAGAGTCGAGACTAGAAAGTATAGAACAAACTTGAAATCCCAAAAGAGAGTCGAGACTAGAAAGTACATAACAAACTTGAAATCCCAAACAGAGACTTGAAGGTACATGGTTGTTCTCTTTTAAACAAGATCTCTTCCTTCTCGTCGAAACCACAAAGACACAAAGGTATATGCGAAACTCCAATCAAGTGTCTAATGGTATGCTAGAGATTGAGCGTGTAACTCAATTCTAACCAAGACCGCTCTTCAAAAGTAAGGGAATGATGCTTTGATGAACATAAAGGACTCTTTGGTTCAAAGACTTTGTCATTTTGATGTTCATCCAACCTAAGTAACGTGTTCGAGACCAAGTGTTGGTGAAGCTTACTCCACAGATGTGGAAGAAGTTCAACAAAGAAGTAAGCGCATAGAGGCCTTGTTCTGAGATCTGATGGCCCGTTTAAGGTGATCAAACGAGTTGGCAGTGCGGCTTGTCAGCTTAGGTTACGTAACGGTTATAGGTACATCCTACATTTCATGTTAGTCCTCAAACCTTTTCATCTAGGTCAGAAAGATGAAGGGCAGAGTACACAACCAATCGAGCTCCACCCATGGTGCGGACAAAATTTGTAGGGGAGATTGAGCAGATTTTGAACCAAGAGATGCGTGGTCAAAGCAAGAAGAACAAGTGGATCTTTTATTTGATCAAGTAGGTTGATGTTGAGGAACCTACTTGGGATCGGACATTAGCCTATGACAGTTTTAAAAGGAGATAGCAGACTACCAAAGGTGGCATCAACCGAGGAGTTCGATAAGGGCAACGGACATCTTGGTCGGGGGAAGTTTATTAGCCCCTGAGTAGCATGACCCGAGTAAGGCTAGGCTGGGCTGCCGGAATACCTAACACTATCCAAAATTTTCTCGATTCTGGGTTTCTTGTACCGTTTGATGTGGACTTAGCCTTGGGAAGCATGTGGGCAACATGTTTCCAAGGCAGGACGCTGGGACGAAAGGACGTTGCCTCAGAGCAGTGTGCTTGGTACCAAGAAGGACACTTCGTTAGCAACACGATTGACATTAAGGAAAGGCGCTTCCTTGGTAGCGCGCTTGGCATAGGTATGGCAAAGCAACTTGGGCAGAGACCAAGGCGAGGATGGTTCTTTGGCAAAGGCAAGGGTGACTTGGCCAAAGACCAAGTAAGAGACAAGGCGACTCGAGTAGAAACTGTCTTGCCCTCCGGTATGATTGATGTCACTTTTGATGTTACCTATTGGTGGCCAAGAACGACTTAAAATCTAATATGAGAGGAGGACTTGTGACACCCCAAATACTTCACGCCTCAAAAAACACAAATAAAATCTCTTTAAACTTAATCAAAGATTAAATAACAGATAGTGAATGAGAAAATAATAGAAAGTTGACAAAATATGAGAAAATAATAGAAAATTTTTCAATCCTTATCTAAAAATTATAGATTGAAAACAATGTTTTATTCTTTAGAAATAAGTAAGAAGTTCCTTTACATTATGATTGACAACGACCTGTTAATATTATAACTAAATTATTTTTTTATCCTTATCCAAATCATTATGATCAATAACGACATTTAACAATTTCATTATTACGAATCATTATGATTGATATCGACCTTAAGACTATTCTCACTATAAATAGGGGAATCGATTCGTTAATGCATCATCACAATCTTCGTTTCATTCTTTATTAAATTATAGAAGGAACTCTGCGAAAACTCTTGTTAGCTACGAGACAAGGTAATTTTCTTGTTACATGTTAATTGTTTACATATGTCCCGACACTCTTATTACCTTGATATTATCCGACTATCCACATGTGAGATTCAAGTGACGAGCTACCCTTCGTCCATCGGTGTGGTTATTATGGTAGGCCATGTCGATCCCCAACATGTTGGCTAGGTAAAAAAGATAAGGTACCGTTAGGACCTGAAATAATTGCTGAGACCAACGAGAAAACTCAAATAATACAAAATCGACTAAAAACAGCTCAGAGTCGTCAAAAGACTAACGCATATGCGAAATTTGAAAATCATAAGAATTTCAAGCTAATGAACTCATCCTTCTAAAAGTAAGTCCTACGAAGGGAATTCAACATTTTGGGAAAAAAGGAAAGTTAGCTCATCGGTTCATCGGTCCCTTCCCAGTCGCTAAACGAATCGAAGAAACATCCTACAAAATAGATCTTCCTCTAAATACATGGCCTTTTTCTCGTGTCCATGTTGAAAAAATGTAAACCCCACTCCTCCCACATCATTCTATGGAATGATCTATATCGAGAACCAGAATCCTCCTATCGAGAACAACCAATTCGTATACTAGACGACAAGGTTCAACAACTACATAATTGTTTAATAGAATTGGTAAAAGTTCCGTGGCAACACCATTCAACGAAAGAGGCAACTTGGGAAGTTAAGTCTGAAATGCATAAGTCCTACCCACATCTATTCATCTAGACATTTGCATCGCCTCATGCATATGAATATATCATTAAATAAAGTGTAGGGAAAGAAAAAGGACACAAAATTTTCTCCAGGCCATAAAGAATACTATGTTGGTGGACCCAGTAATACACCCCCTCAAAGCTCTCAAAGTTCGTCACATCCAATCTACATAAGTAGTGACGAGGAAAGCCAAGACAACAAGGAGGAAGTATCACCAGCACTTAACGGAATTGAATCTAGGGCATTTACCACTGCCCCACAACACTTAGGAAATCATGATCGAATGCCATTATATGATCTTGCTAGAATTGTGGAATATACAACGTGGCCGAATTCGATGAGTCAACGACTGCACCTCAATATCCTGGGGATCAGGAGAACATGCCATCATGTGACCTCAGCGCATGTATAGATTATGGAGCATACAACCCCGGTAAACATGAAGTAACCCAACTATCTGACGAGAGCACGTTCTTTATAGGAGATTCAGATGAGGAATTCGCAAAATTCTTCTGTTTGTTTAAAGATCCAATGATAGAAATATTTACGCCGTCGATTGCCGAACTAGAAGCCTTGCCAGAAAGGACAATGAACTTTGAAGAGTTTATTGTTGACAGTCCTCTTAGTTCTGATGAGATAATATTTGCATGTTACGAAGCTGATGATGAGATTTAGGAAGAAGATGCATCAAATAGTGGAGCCTTTAGCACAGGTAGCAACGAGCCAACTTTTACAGGTACTCTTACTTAATTTAGTGAAATTTTGAGGACGAAATTTTATTTTACAAGGGGTGAATGTGACACCGCAAATACTTCATGCCTCAAAAAACAAAAACAAAATCTCCGTAAACTTAATAAAGGATTAAATAACCGATGGGGAACGAGAAATCTCTTAGACATTATGGTCAATAACGACCCGTAAACGTTTTAGCTTCGTCGTTAAGAAAAGAATAGAAGGTTCTTCAATCCTTATCTAAAAAATTATGATTGAAAACGATGTTTTATTCTTAAGAAACAAATAAGAAGTTCCTTTACATTGTGATTGATAGCGACCTGCTAATATTATGACTAAAAAAAATTCTATCCTTATCTAAATCATTATGATCAAGAACGACATTCAACAGTTTCATTATTACGAATCATTATGACTGATAGCGACCTTAAGACTATTCTCACTATAAATAGGAGAATCGATTCATTAATGCATCCTTACAATCTTAGTTTCATTCCTTATTAAATTATAGAAGGAACTTTGCGAAAACTCTTGTTAGCTACGGGTTAAGGTTATTTTTTTGTTACATGTTAATTGTTTATATATGTCATAACATTGACACTCTTATTACCTTGATGTTATACTGACTCTACGCATGCGAGATTCAAGCTGACAAGCTACCCTTAGTCCACCGGTGTGGGTTATTATGGTCCACCAAATTTGGTCACGTGTCGATGGACACTTTAAATTATATTAGTGACTATGGTGCGGTTTTAAGCTTTAAAGCAAAATTGGAGGGGTGCCGGGGGGGGGGGGGGGGGTTCTATCGGTGTGGTTACTAATAGAATTGAATCTAGGGCATTTACCACTACCCCACAACGCTTAGGAAATCATGATTAAATGCCATCATATGATCTTGCCACATGGTTGAATTATGGAATATACAACGTGGCCGAATCCAGTGAGTCGACGACCGCACCTCAATATCCTGGGGATCAGGAGAACATGCCATCATGTGACCTCGGCTCATGTATAGATTATGGAGCATACAAACCCTGTAACTATGAAATAACCCAATAGTCTGACGAGAGCACATTCTTTATAGGAGATTCAAATAAGGAATTCGCAAACTTCTTTACGTTCGTTTGAAGATCCAATGATAGAAATATTTACGCCATTGCCCTAGAACTAGAAGCCTTGCCAGAAAGTATAATAAACTTTGAAGTGTTTATTGTTGAAAGTCCTCTTAGTTCTGCTGAGATAATATTCGCATGTTACGAAGCTGCGAATGAGATTCATGAAGAAGATGCATCAAATAGTGGAGACTCTAGCGCAGTAGCAACGACCCAACTTTTACGGGTATTATTCGATTTAGTGAAATTTCGAGGACAAAATTTTATTTTACAAGGGTAGAACGTGACTCCCAAATACTTTATGCCTCAAAAAACACAAATAAAATCTCTAATCTTAATAAAAGATTAAATAACATATGGGTAACGAGAATACTCTTAGACATTATGGTTGATAACGACCCGTAAATTTTTTAACTTCGTCGTTAAGAAAATGATAGAAGGTTCTTCCATCCTTATCTAAAAAATTATGATTGAAAACGATGTTTTATTCTTAAGAAACAAGAAGTTCCTTTACATTATGATTGATAACGACCTGTTAATATTATAACTAAAAAAAAATCTCTATCCTTATCCAAATCATTATAATCGATAATGACATTTAACAGTTTCATTATTACGAATCATTATGACTAATAGCGACCTTAAGACTATTCTCACTATAAATAGGAGAATCGATTCATTAATGCATCCTTACAATCTTTATTTCATTCCTTATTAAATTATAGAAGGAACTTTGCGAAAACTCTTGTTAGCTACGGGTTAAGGTTATTTTTTTGTTACATGTTGTTAATTGTTTATATATGTCCTAACATTGACACTCTTATTACCTTGATATTATCGACTCTACACATGTGAGATTCAAAGTGACAAGCTACCCTTAGTCCACCGGTGTGGGTTATTATGGTCCACCAAATTTGGTCACGTGTCGATGGACACTTTAAATTATATTAGTGACTATGGTGCAGTTTTAAGCCTCATCGGTGTGGTTACTAAACGATATTTATTGATGTTGGGTAATATATGTTTTTGTTATTGTTTTGCTATATATTTTGCATTAACAGGGTGTAATTAAGAAATTATTGATCTGTTGGCTCATTAAATCTAACAATTTTAGGTACCACACTAGCTCACGACTGAAAATGAACTCGGAGCAGGTCAGGAGTTGACCATGTTAAATAAATAATGGATAGTACCTAGGAGTGACGAGGAGGGTAAGAGCGTGTTTCGTAATATTAAGGAATATTGTAAACTTATTATAAAAGATAAATAAATGAGTTTTATATTGTATTTTCCAATATTCAGTTATATTCATTACTGGCCCTGTGGGCAGTCCACCCAGATCTTATGAGTAAATCAAGATCGGGAAATGACAAGTTTCCCAAAGGTGGCTATGGGCATGAAGGCACGTGATGACCCTAGAGAAGGCCTTGGGCATGCATGCCAAGGCCATGCGTATGAAGGACCCGGGCTTGGCCGGGCTCCAGCAAGCATGACCTTTAGGTGCCTAACGCTAAGCACGTCCCTAATGAGAGCAAGACGTTCCTTGGTGTGGCTTGGGCTCAGACCAAGTCACATATAGCTTGGATGGACCAAGTCAAGACAGAACATGACCCTAGCAATTGCAAGCAATTACTTGGTCATGACACGGAGCATGATCGAGTCACGTCCAAGCAAGTCCATAGCACATGGAGCATGTACTTATTGACCATGCGGTTAAGGTGCTTATGGAACCAGGTGGCAGCAAAGGAGATAAGCAGTAAAGTAATTGCTTGACTACATTGGAATGTAGGGTGGTTTACTTCGTCTTAGCACGTAATTAGGACACATATTCATTTAGTTATGTAACTACCATACTTTATTTTCTATAAAGCTAACCCCTTATGCTTGGGGAAGCAAAAGGTGGCAGAGTGTAACCCAATTCAAAGATCAGTAAAGAAACTCTCTTTTGTGCCCATTGCTGCTTGTTGGTGTGTTTTTGTTGGACTAGGCACCACGGTGTAGCATTGAGTGAGAAAAAGTTCCTTAGGGTAAACCTCACATTAGTGGCCTCGTGGCACTTTCCAAAGCTAAATCCACATTGTACAGTACAAGGAACCCTGGAATCCTCCAGAACTCGGATAATTCTAGGTATTTCAGCTGCCCAGCCAGCCTCTACTAGGCCCGCCAGCCTTTACTCGGGTCATGGTACTGAGGGGCTAACAGTAGCCCACCTATTTGATTAATAAGGGTGCTGTTAACAAGATATCTAGTGATGTTCTAATGCATTGCAAGATCAGTTACATTTATAAAATGAACTTCGTAATTAAGTTCATGTAGGCCACACACATTAACCACTGATTATAATGTTTAATTTCTTGCTTGATGTAGTATATTCCTCTGATGGTCAGATTGAACCTTAGAAGTTCAGTTGTTTCTTTCCTATTGCTAAATGATTTAACTTTTGCTCACCTTGAGATCTGTCTTCTTTTGTATGATTAAGAAAGTGTGCTTTGCTCAATAAATTATGTTTTTTCTGTGGACTAATACCATGCATATAGAATACCCTTCAGGAGATTTTTAAAGGAGTGGGATTTAAAGAAATCAAACTTGAATTTGCTATCAAGGCCCTTTTTTTTTTTTTCCTTTGCTCCTTAACTTGGCCATAAGCTTGTTTCATATGCTAATATTTTGGTAGTCTGAGTCATGGTTTCTAAAATGAAAGTTGAATGTACTTTTTTGAGTTGAATCTTATATTTGAAAGTTATGAATTGAGACACCTCTTCATGGGGTGAGTAAGGCTTCTTACATAAGACAGATGTGGAATAACTATTTGCAATGGATTTTCTGGTTGTATTTTGATTTTAAGTTTTGTTGGCGATGCTGAAGTTCTATTGGACATTACTGTTTTGTCTAGTGCTTTATAATTACATGCTGAAAATTGCGTACATATTCCTTCACTCTTCAGTGTTAACTTATTCAAGCCCAATATCTTTCATGTCGGCATGTGATTTGGTTGCTCATTTCACTTCTGTTGAGCCTACACTATTAATCATTTTTTTTTTTAATTTTAGGACCATGAGAAGTAAAAATTTTGATCACATAACCATGTTAAATGCTACTGAATTTTTTCTTTTTTTATTCTTGATCGCGCTTTTAACATCGCTCCTTGTATTCTTTCCATCAAATGCTACTGAATTTTTTTCTTTTTTTATTCTTGATTGCGCTTTTAACATCGCTCCTTGTTTCCTTTCTGCGTGGGTAAATTTTATCTGCATATACACATTGAACCAGCAAGTGGTTCTTACAGAAGATTGGCCATGAAGGTTCTATTGCACCTTCAATCCTTATTTCTTTCCCTTCTTCCATTTATTGTTCACATGGTTAAAATGTCTAGGAAGCTTTATTTTGATGCTTTCTCGTGCCATGATATATTGCAGGTCTTAATAATTTGCTGATGGCTTATGAGGACAAGTCTGCTTATGCACTGTGTGTATTTTCACTTTCCCTTGGCCCAAATGTGGAACCAGTAACATTTTTGGGGAAAACTCCAGTATGTGCTGTTCTGACTCCTTTTTTTTTTTTGTTTTTTGTTTTGTTTTGTTTTGTTTTGTTTTTTTTTTCTTTTTTCTGAAGCAAGATTTTGGCAATGTCTTATGCAAATTGATTGGTTTGTTGTTTTTGGTGATTCCATAGTTAGGCTTCAATGTAATTACTGTGGTTAATCTTTTAGAAAGAACTGCAACACTTCCTCTTTCAAACTTTTTTATTTTTTTTAAATAAGTGTAACCACCTGTGGCCCCATTTGGCCTTCCATGACCCACTATTTACCATATGAAAGGACCAAATAATCGCTTAAACCAAGTAAGGTGGATGAGGCTATCGTTTGGTCGGTTCAAAGTATTCTTAATTACCACTCTACGTCAACTCGCCAATGGGTTGGATTCATTTATTAATTGAGCGAAACAACCCTTGGCCTATTGATTCCATTGTGGAGCCTCCATAACCATTCATTATAGTTTATATCTTGTTGGACATTTTCAAAAGAAATGTTTAGTCCCACATTGGTTAGAAACTTCAAGTTTAAAGAGTATATATACTCTTGCACTACAGTGTGTGTAAAAAGAAAACACAAGTGTTATGCAAAGTGAGCCACACGCGCGCGAGGGGCGTGGCGCATATAACGCATTTTAGACGCTTTTATTAGCGCACTTAGCACTTGGCACGAGGCGCGGGCGCTTGTGTGTATATGTGTGCAAGCTAACCATGGGTAAAACTTTTTACCATTAATTTTTAACATTTTCGAGATTAAATGGGTAATTATTAAATTGACTGAGCGGATGCAGTTGAAACTGCTCTCCACTACTCCATTGCTGCTCCACTACCCCATTTTCATTCAATGCTTGATTGAGTGGATGCAGTTGAAACGGTTCCACTGCTCCACTACCCCATTTTCACTCTAACTGTTCATGACCAGTAGTGCTCTATAAGAGAAGAGGTTTGGGGAGGAAGAAATCATCTCGAAATTTACCAGCATTAGTTCTTGTTTCATCTTTCACTACTGTAAAGTGAAAGCTGAGTTTGCTTCATCGTATCCTTTAGAATATTTGCTGACTCTTGCAGTGTAGAGAACAAAACTTCATTTAGGAAAGTAACAATGTTACACGCTTTGAAGTCATTGCTGATCCCTCTGTTTCAACAATCTAAAGGTAGTTTTAGTGTTATTGCAATGGCTTCGTCAATCAATAAGCTGTAATATTGTGAAGCTGGATCGCTTCGATGGAGGCGATTTCTGAGGTGGCGAAGCGAGTATATTTCCCGCTTGGTGGCACTTCATCTCGGTGTATGTTTTGGATACACTAAAACCTATGGAGTTCGATGATGGCGTCGAGCGAGATCGGGAAGAGGCGGAAATGGGAGACGGATGACCACACTGCAGAGGTCACATTCGAACGCCATGAAGGACTCACTGTTCGACCTCTACCATGACGTCCCTTCGCCAAGGAACCGTGGAGAAACGGAAGCAAAATACCATAAGTAGGACGCGACAAGTAAGAAATTCATCATATCAAAGTTTATTAATTTTAAAATGGTTGATGAAAGGTCTGTTATGGAACAATTTCGTGAAATTGAGAGGATTAGGAATAATTTCTCTCAACACAATCTTGTCATGGTTGAAACCATTGTTGTGTCTTCAATTATTGATAAACTGCCCCCATCCTGGAAAGAGTTCAAACGAACTCTTAAGCATAAAAAAGAGGAGATAACTCTTGATGAATTAGCTAACCATCTTCGTGTGGAAGAGGATTGTCGCATGCAGGAAAATGAAAAGGAGCAGAATGCTCAGGAGATTTCCAAGGTGCATGTGATGGAAGCAGTAAAGCTCAAAAAGCCCCTGCTGAACAGGCCTAACAAGTTTGGTAGTTTCAAAAAGCCTACTGGTTCGGGAAAATCGAACAACCAAAACCAGAATAAAAAAAGCAGAAAGTCATTTGTTGGTTCTGCGGGAAAGATAACCACTTCAAGTCCGAATGTTATCATTGGAAGAGGAAGCAAGGGAAAAATCATGCTTCCTCTAGCGCTGCAAAAGGTATAGGAAACGACAATGATGATCTCATTGCTATGATATTTGAAATCAACGTCGTTGAAAATGATATGCCTTGGTGGGTTGATTCTGGTGCTACTCGACATGTCTGCAAGAACAAGAGGTTCTTCAAGACCATGGAGGCAGTAGACGAAAATACTGTCTTATACATGGGAAATGATGCTACTGTCCCTGTTAAAGGTATAGGTAGTGTTGATCTGAAGTTCACTTCTGGCAAAATTATAACACACTAATGGGTATTATGCACTAGAAGTGAGGAAGAATCTGGTGTCGGGTGGTCTTTTGAATAAGTTTGGTTTTAGGCTTGTATTTGAGGCTGACAAGTTTGTACTCTCCAAGGGATGTGTTTATGTAGGGAAAGGTTATGCTTATGAGGGCACGTTTAAGCTTAATGTAATCGCTTTATCTAATAAGCATATCGTTTCTGCGTATCTTGTTGAGTATCCTTCATTTTTAAAAGAAATGTTTAGTCCCACATTGGTTAGAAACTTCAAGTTTAAAAGTATATATACTCTTGCACTACAGTGTGTGTAAAAAGAAAACACAAGTGTTATGCAAAGTGAGCCACACGCGCGCGCGGCTCGGCGCATTTTAGGCCTTTTTTAAGGCGCATTTAGCACTTGGCACGAGGCGAGTGCGCGCGTGTGTGTATATGTGTGCAAGCTAACCATGGGTAAAACCTTTTACCATTAATTTTTACCATTTTCGAGATTAAATGGGTAGTTATTAAATTGACTGAGTGGATGCAGTTGAAACTGCTCTCCACTACTCCATTGCTGCCCCACTACCCCATTTTCATTCAATGCTTGATTGAGTGGATGCAGTTGAATGGTTCCACTGCTCCACTACCCCATTTTCACTCTAACTGTTCATAACCAGTGTTCTATAAGAGAAGAGGTTTGGGGAGGAAGAAATCATCTTGAAATTTACCAGCATTAGTTCTTGTTTCATCTTTCACTACCGCAAAGTGAAAGCTGAGTTTGCTTCATCGTATCCTTTAGGATATTTGCTGACACTTACAGTGTAGAGAGCAAAACTTCCTTAAGGAAAGTGGCAGTGTTACACGCTTTGAAGTCATTGCTGATCCCTCTGTTTCAACATATCTGACATTTTTTTGTAGCCTATTGGTTTCATTCGGCGACCCATCTATATGGGGTTGAAGAGCCCATGAATAATCCCACTTCTAGAGTAGGGGACCTTATATAACCCTTTTAGATTAGAACATGCTACTTGGTTTGTTGGACAAGAACGAGCATAATTTATCTCTCGCACCATACCTAGTTAAATTGACTAAGCATCCAGTATTTGTTCTAATGTCGAGGTTTTTTTTTTCTAAATTTTAATTAATGTGATTTTAGGGAAAAATAGTGCTCCCGAGGGGACCAAACGATTTTGGCTGGGATCCAATCTTTCAACCTGATGGTTACAAACAGACGTAAACCTCTCTTTCATATTCTACTGCTTACTTCATTATTCGTCTATCTAACTAGTAGTAAAAGGACAACTAATGGTAGTTTCATTTTGATGTTTTCTGCAGCTACGCAGAAATGCCCAAGGAAGAGAAGAACAAGATCTCTCATCGGTACAAGGCTCTCGACATGGTGAAATCTCATTTCGCAGATGTTGGATATAAATTCGAGACAGATTCACTGATCTAATGTATCCTTATTGGGAATTGGTGGGCCATACATAGAGGAGATCCATTGCAAATGCTGTAATATTAGATCAAACTGAGAGGTCACTTTGCGATCAACAATTGCATAGGATAACCGGAAACCATCATTAACTATATTGGAGGAAGGGCAGCGAGTTTGATGTGGATGGTGTCAAAGCAATCCATAGCCCCTTCCTTTTACCATAGTAATCAGTAATAGACTGATTTTTTTTTTCTTGTTTGAAACTTTGAATGTGCATCACTGAGATTTCTTTATATATCAATGTTTGTACTGATGAGACAAGGTATTTGGTACAGCTCTTGCATCCTAAAATCAGTAAAGAAGAAAATTTATTCAAAATTGGATTGCTGTGGTAGTGAGGAAGAAAGTGTTTTTTTCCCAAGTGTCGACTTCATTTCATGACCGTAAGAACTATTATCTCGTCCCAGCTACACACAGCTGAAATTCACGTCCATTTCTCAGTCGTGTCCGGCAAGGAAACATACATCCATCTCAATTCTGAAGTGGGTATGAATTCTGGCCTCAAACTTTGTAACTTAGAATCGTTGCCTAAACTATCCTATAAGTCACCTTAACTATGCCTAAACTGTCCTATGAAGAAAAACAATGGTTTTGTAAAGGCAAGCAATTGATCATGACTCTCTGCTGTTGGTTTTCTTTGTATATATTGCAAGTCTTGAGCTCCATTAGTGCTCACTACTCTTTGTAATCTCTGAATTAAGTTTCGTTGTCATCGATCATAGTGGTTGAAGGTAATCTTGTGGATGGAGCTGGCGAGATCTTGAACAGGCTCCTCTCCAAAGCCATTGACGAGATATTTTTGTTGAAGGGTGTGAAGAAAAAGGTGAGAAAGCTTGAGAAGGTGGTTAAGAAGAGTAAAGAAGTACTTGAGGATGCTGAGAAAAAGCATGTGGCCGATGATGTGGGAGTGAGGCTTTGGCTTAGAGATCTTAAGGAGGTGGCTTATGAAGCTGAGACTTGTTGGATGAGATCGATTATGAAAGTCTTCGACGACAATTGGAGATCAAAAAACGCATAAAGGGGAAGGTACAAGACTTCTTTACCCACTCTAATCCACTTGTTGTTCATTTTGAAATGGTTCATAAGGTTAAAACGATTAATTTAAGGTTAGAAATGATTGTAAAGGAAAAAGGGAAGTTTAAGTTTGATGCCAATCTTGTGCTAGCTCATTCTCAGAGTTCAAGGGGTAGTACTGTGAATCGGGAAACCGCTTCATTTGTTATTGATTCTGAAGTTGTGGGAAGACAGGATGATAAGTCTAAGATAATTTACATATTGCTTCAAAAAGGAAATGCAGTAGATGAAATCTTTTCAGTCATATCCATTGTCGGCTTTTGGAGGTCTAGGAAAGACTACTCTAGCTCAATTAGTTTAGAGGGCCGCTAAGGGCACCCCACCATTTAATGAAGGCACCCAGTTAATGTGGGCACAAACCGATTTACCTAGGGCACCCAAAAATTAGACCCGAAATACCTAAACTACCCCTCGTGGAAATCCATCCGCACCCCACCACCCTCGTGCAAACCCCGAGCACCCCACCACCCCCACCACCACCTTCACCGAACTCCTTGTGGAAGAATCCATTTGTTTTGAACCGACCAGTGAGAAGAATCCCCGAAATCGTGTTCTCTGTCCCTCGCCGTGTGTTTCCCCTTCGTTGTTCGAGTTTTCTGCATTTTGTAGGGTCGGTGTGTGAGCCGATTTCGTATCCAAATTAGGGCTCGGTTGAAGATCGCCAAATTAAGTTACATTTGGTAGAGTAGTTGTAATGTGTGTGTGACGGTTTGTTCAATTGTTAAAAAATTGGGAAATCGCGGTTCTCGGCACACAGGCCAGAGACGGTGTCAACTGTCTCGGCCAAGCATGGCCGAGACAGAAGCTAATATTTTCGGGAACTCGCAGTCTCGCCACGTAGACCGGAAGAGTTGACAGCGTATCGGTTACGCATGTCCGAGAATACTGCCGTTATCTCGGCCGTGACATGACGAGAGCTACAATTAGTGATAGGTAATGTGGCGTCGGTGGTGTACAACCGAGAATTTTGTCTTACACTCGGTTGTCCACTTCCGAGAGGGTCTCAGAAGGGAATTGAGTGCTGGTCTTCGCCCTCTTCATGAAACATTTGTTGCCTTGATTCGTTTGTTTGGTTCTAAAGGCCGTTCAACTAGAGGCTTAGAAATTCTCGCGGCTATGGAAAAGTTAAACTTTGACATCCGCAAAGCCTGGCTTGTTCTTGTTGGTATGAATGCTCTTGCGGCCCAAAGAATTATTTACCCTCTTTATTTGATGAAAATTTCATGGCATGAGACGGATTGCAATTAATCAATTTGATGGTGACAGAGGAGCTTATTAGAAACAATCATTTGGATGATGCCAATATGGTCTCTCTGAAGGGGGCAAAAGGTGGATTGAGAGCTACTGATGAGATATATGATCTATTAATTGAGGAAGATTGCAAGGCTGGCGATCATTCGAATGCTTTAACAATAGCATATGAAATGGAAGCTGCCGGACGAATGGCAACTACATTTCATTTTAACCATCTTCTAAGTGTGCAGGTAAGTGAACATTTTGAAGCACAGTGTTTCTGAAGCATCTGAATTTTATTTCTCCCTTCTGTCCCAAAGTGCTATTATTGAATATTGACTAAAAATTAAAATATATGCTTTGCTGCTGTTGTAGCTGCAGTTGGTGTTAGCATAATCTGAGAGCTACTCAAATTATTTAGTTTTAAAATAGTCCGGGTCACTACTCAAATTAAGTATCACATTGCTAATGCATGAATTGAGTTTTATGACTTTTTTTTTGTGAAGTAAATTTGCTAATACTTTCAAACTATAAATTTAGTTATATTTTTATATTGCAAGTTTGCAACCAAAATATCAACATTTTTGTGATTGGGGATGATACTTTTGCATCAGTTCCTTTTACCTGTTTTGTTCACAATTGCTAAAAACCATTTGATCCTAATTGTTTCATGAAATTAAATTTTAATTCTAGTTTGAATAAAAAGTTGTTGAAGTAAGATTTACTCATGTCAATCGATGGATACTTACTGTTGAATTGCTTAAATGTTCTTGGTTCAATGCTCAAGAGATATAGATTCTTCCATTGGCTTATTCAATAAACGTATAATAGAATGGTACTGAGCATAGTTCCTCGATCAGTCCATTCATACTTTAGTTTGATCTATGCCAGAAAGCTTGAATTCTATCTCGAGGAGTTCAGGCCCTTTTCGTGTTTGCTATTAAGTTTTAATCCTAAAAATTATTGGATTGGAATTGCATGGTCATATTGTAAAATCCAATTGTATCTTTAAGGAACATTGTCTCCACATTATGACATGGTTGATATTGGTCACAGAGCAAAGCATTGTGCATTATTTCCACATCTCGACATGCTGAACTGTTGTCCTTTTTTATTGTTCTTACAGGCCACTTGTGGAATTCCAGAGATTGCTTTTGCAACGTTTGAGAAAATGGAATATGGAGAAGGTTGACATCCTTCTTCATGTGTATGCATATCCTATACATTTTTTTCATTTCGCTTTTATCCTTTAATCGTTACTTAGATTAACATAGATTATGTTATATATATTTCCGTAAATAGGTTTTTTTTCAATGAAATGAGACAAAAAATGTTGTCCCATTGCTTAGATTAGATTTTTTGCATATATTAATATATTGTCGGAAATTAAAGTATCTATGCGATGAGATAAATTGATTCAATTGTTATCTTAGGGCATCTTAATTCTAGATATTTTTTGGTAAGATGATTCTAGAATTTTCAAATATTATGAATTGTACTTGATTTTGAAAAATAGATGTATAATCTAGGTTCATGTACAAACATTAGATTTATCAAAGCGTTTGGCTTCGTATGTTTGTTTGTGGAGTAAATTGTTATGTTTGAGTTTGATCATGGTTTAAAAAATCGACAAACTTCGCCGAAGTTCGGGTTAAGTTTGTCGATTTTGAGGAGAGCGAAGCGAAGTTCAAAGGCAGTAGAAAAATTGCAAAAATTCAACACAACTTTGCCTAACTTCGACCGAACTTCGAAAACATTGATGAAAGTTAATAAAACATGAAGTAAAATTGTTATGTTTTGTGGGAGTTCAACAAACTTCTACTGAAACTTTGCCTATGCTAGAAATATGCTTAAAATTCGAAATATCCTCCAGTGACATGAGTTTTATGCATTATTGTTGCATGACTAAGTATAGTTCTAGCATCTCTACGAAGAAATTTGAGTTTTCTAGCATTTAAAGTGAAATTCCGTAAACTTCCGTACATCGGCAATTTTTTGTCTAACTTCCATCGTCGAGTTAACTTCATCGAATTAATTCCGAATTTTAAGTGAGCGAAATCATAGGTGAAGTCGAAGTTTCGAACCTCGAGTTTGATTGATTTTGGGTAAGGATGCAAATGGGGTTGGACAGGGATTCGTTATTTAATTTGTAAAGTTGTGAATCCACGTACCAAAAAAAAAGTTGAGAATCCATTCTATGAATGTTAACTTCTTCACATAATATTTCTCTTTCAGTAATAAATAATAAATTAAAGTAAAAATATATTGGACGAAAATAATAAATAATAAAAGTTTGATACGGGGATTGTAATGATCCTCATGGGGAATCCCCATGGGTCTTAGGGCAGGGAGGGCAATTTTCATCCTCGCCCGACCCCATGTATTTTTGGATAGAGTAGAATGGAAGAAAGTGGATTATACCAGCTGACCCAAGTTGTTGCGAAAGGCTTTTGTTGAGTTGTGGATGTAGATTAAAGTACTCCCATATTATTTATGCAGTCAACGAGGAATAAGTTATTATTTTTGCATACTTTGTACTTGGGTTTTAGATTAGGATACAGCCACACTATTGGATACAATCAATAAGAACTGAACTGTTATTTGTGGTTAATGTGATTTTACAAGTAGGTCATTCGGTCGTCTAGTGTCTTATCGTCACATTTTTTATGGAGTCTGAACTTCCAATGTTCATCATGGATAAACTGTGTAACATTTTGATGATATTATCTGCTTGCTCTGATGTTTTGATGTGAATTTGCAGAGTTCATAGATTCTTTTTGGTTCTTTAGAGAGTATATGATCAATTGTGATTCCGGAGGTCTGGTTATTTATAGCTCGAAAAACTAGTATGTGCTTAATGACTTCATATTGTCTCTTATTCTCCTATTTCAACAGATTATATGAAACCTGATACAAATACATACAATTGGGTGATCCAAGCATATACCAGAGCGGAATCATATGATAGGTATTGCTTAATTTGATATTTTCTTTTTCTGTTTTTGCACTTTTATATGGCTACATTCATTCTTCTTTAGTTTTTCTTAATCTTATAAACCTTGGTTATTTATAGCTCGAAAAACTAGTATGTGCTTAATGACTTCATATTGACCTCACACCTGACTAACGTACTGACCACGTGAAACTATTGTTTACTGACCTAAGTGGGATCCGCTGCACAATGAACTCTTTTTCTCACATAAACCTTTGTCATGGGTGGGCTCGGGGCCTAACATTACTCCCCGCCTAAACAACCACCTTGTCCTCAAGGTGGAAGGAAGCAAAACGTCGCCGGACATGTTTGACGAGTTTCTATGTGGTTATCGAGGCCGACAGAGATGTCCATTTCACCAGAACCTCTGGACCCACGCCACAAGATCGATAAGATAAAATAGCTTCCACGCCACCAATACTGTGAGGGAATCAGGGTCAGTAGTTGGTAACACAGGGGAAACAGGAAGAGACCCCACTACTTTCTTCAGCTGGGATATATGGAAGACCGGGTGGATTTTAGCGGATGTCGGAAGCTCCAAACGATAAGCCACGGGGCCGATGCGTGCCAACACCTTAAAGGGGCCGAAATAGCGTGTACTAAGTTTGTAATTGGTACGGTGAGCCATCGACTGTTGTCTGTATGGACGAAGCTTCAAATTGACAAAATTCCCAACTATGAACTCCGCGTCTCACCTATGTTAGTTTGTCTGTTGTTTCATATGGTTCTAAGCACGTAGCAGCTGATCACGAAGTTCAGTCAAAGCTGAATCACGAGCACGAAGCATAGAATCCACATCTTTATGTTGAGTAGGCCGGGAAAAGCCATAGCGAATGAGAGGAGGAGGGTCCTGCCCGTACATCACACTGATAGGGGAGCAATTCAGTGAAGAATGGAAGGACGTGTTGTACTAGTATTCAGCCCACAACAGCCATGAACTCCAATCCTTAGTACGCTGACCAATAAAACAACGGAAGTATGTTTCTAAGCACCGATTAACGACTTCCGTCTGGCCGTCACTTTGCAGATGATAAGCCGAACTATGGTTTAGTTGAGTGTGTTGGAGATAGAAGAGCTTGCACCAAAACTGACTCAAAAAAATCTTGTCTCGGTTCGACATAATTGTAAAGGGGAATCCATGGAGGTGAACCACACCATGAAGGAGCACATCCGTCACTGTTTTGGCTGTGAATGGGTGCTTCAAAAGGAGGAAATGGCCATTTTTTGTGACGGCCCCAAATTTCGAGACAAACCGGGCACCGCCACATCGCCGGACACGTCACCAAGCCATGTCACGTCACCTGCACGCTTGTCTATGACGGCTCGCGAACTTACCCTCTAATACTCCAACTTAGTAAATTTTGATATTTAAATGATTATTTTAGCAAAATATACTAAGTTATAATGTTTTATAACTTAATTCATTTATTTTGATTATTTAAATTATTTTAGTAGCGGAAGTCTTAAAAACATGCATATAATTAATGTAAACGAGTTACGCCATATTTAACAACCTATGGGGTGGAAACCCAGCAAAAATGGATACCATGTATATCAGTTAAGGCGACAAAAATGTATAATATGCTTCGATATACATGTATCAGGTGAAAAGTCTCCCAAAATGATCCAAAAATATGCATACGTAAATACAAACACCTACAAGTAAGCTAGTGGAGGCGCTCCAAATCAGAGGTAGTCGCCAATCACCGCCTTCCCCCGGCTCGTCGTAGGATCTGCAACTTGCCACCAACAAACAATGACAAGTTCCAGGCGAGTAAATCCCAGAGAAATTCGGATTAGTATTAACAAGAAATCCAAGAAAACGGCTACAATTCATGCATACGAAATAAATGAACGAAATGTACGGCATGAATATAAGTCGTGAGATAATCAAGAATACGGAACGCGAGTGTGGTGTACAACTATCGAGCCCCGAGACATAAATACTAAATCGAGAAGGCCCTGGAGGTGAGGAAATCTGCACCCCCTCTTCACGGTCGAAATGAGGAACTCTGTGAGTCGGAAGGTAAACTTCCGCCCAACGCCTCAAAAGAGAGGAAATCTGTGACGGAGGTGGGCCTCACGTCAACTCGCTCTCGAGATCATCGACTCGCTGAGAGAAATCTCACGCGTAGTCTAAGGTATGACCAACACCGTAGCAACAATCGGATCGTCATCGACGAGGGAGCCGAAAAATGGTCGCACCGTCCCTTCGACAATACACAGACACACGCGAGAATATAGTAACAATGCAAACTGAACTGACGAAAAGTAATGTGAAATAAATAATTTACAAGGAAAATAAGTAAATTCTGAACTGACTTTCCCGTGGGTTTACTTACCTCGAATGCTTTCGAACGTCCCGCACACGCCTCGAGATACGCGCTCGATACCCGACTATCGTCTCCTAAATTCCTGGTATCCAATTATACCACTTTTGTTACTTTAAAGTCAATTTATAATGTGTGTGACTAAAAATTTAAGTTTTCGTTTCCAAAAATTTACTTTTTGGCACACTTTTTGAGTGTGTCTTGGGGTGCCGATGCCCCAAAAGTCTTCAAAACTACCCTTTTTATATTTTTCACGCTTTCTTATATTTTTCTTAATTTTTTTGATATTTATTTGATTTAAAAATGTATTTAAATTATATTTTAATATTTATTTTATTTTAATATAGGGGTGGGCCCCACTGGACCGGGTTTGACCCGGTCCACCGGTCGGGCGACCCGGTCCGGCCCACCCATATCGGGCCCGGTCCGGCCGGCCCACCGTGACGGCCAGACAGCCCGACCCAGAGAGAGATGCACACGCGCTCACATGCGCTAGTGTGCATCTTCTCCATCTGATCATTCGATCAGATGGAGAGAAAAAAAAAAAAAAATTCTTGGTTTGGTTTGGGTTGGGGTGGCTCTCCACCCCAACCCGGTGGACTCGATGGCGGGGGAGACACCCCGCCATCTCCACCTAACCGGTTCGGCCTCCATGGCCGAACCTCTTCTCGCCTCCATGGCCGACGCTCAACATCAACCAAAAACAACGACTCACCTCGTCTTTGGCGTCTCCACCTCTTGCTCTCCTTCCCGCTCTCTTCTCCTCCTCCTTCTCGGTTCCTCCTTCCCCCCCCCCTTTTTTTTTTTTTTTTTGATCGGTGTGTGGGGGTGGGTGTGTGAGAGAAAGTCTTGTGAGGAGGGAGGAAATGAGTGACGTGAGGGAGAGGTGAGAGAAAGAGTGACGTGAGGGAGATGATATAATGATGGTGGAGTGAGGTGGAGTGTTAATGGGGGAAAGTTAGTTGACTTTGTGTATCTAACACCAAAGTGTGGCACCGCTTGGACTTTCGCCCGTGTTTCTGGAAGCTTCGACGCCCGAATTTCGCGTCGAAATCGCGACTCGCGCGTACCGCTGCGTCACTAGCCACTTAATATATTTTTCATAATAACTATATGACCATTATCATTTATTCATTTAATTTATGTGTTTTAATTTCCCCGACCTAGTGTACCCAAAGTTCGCTCTTCAGCACCTGTCTCGACACGTTTCTCGAGGCGAACACCCGTTACACTATCTCGCTCGATTCAATGATAGAAATTACACACATGCGATGCTAAGTAATTAACTTGATATACAACATCGCAAATAGGCAAACAATCACACAAAACTACTATTTACCTAGTCAGCGTTCCCTGACCTATCTGCGACGTCCTCGTGGGTCTGAGCTTAGGGTCTTAACCTGTAATTTGACAATTAATTGGGATTAATTAAAGCAGGCCGTTACAATCTTCCCAACTAAAAGAAATTTCGTCCCAAAATTTGAAATTAATTAAACTTTTACCTTGAAATAAATGGGGGTATCGCTCTCGCACGGTAGACTCTCTTTACCAAGTGAGACCCTCGTTCTTATGATACTGCCATCGAACGAGTACAAGTGGTATTTCTTTCCTTCTAAAAGTCTGTACCTTGCGATCCACTATCTCAATGGGGCGCTCCCCATATGTTATATCTGGTCTGACCTCAATCCTTGCCATGTCCACCATCGGTCTCGGTCCTGATCTGGCTAGTCTCGACAAAGAAATGTGAAAAACATCATGCACCCCCGTTGGATCGGCAATTTCAACCGATAAGCAACCTCCCCAATTCGTCGAAGGTATGACCAACACCGTAGCAACAATCGGATCGTCATCGACGAGGAGCGGAAAATGGTCACACCGTCCCTTCGACCATACGTACAGACACACGCGGGAATATAGTAACAATGCAAACCGTCGACGAAAAGTAATGTGAAATAAATAATTTACAAGGAAAATAAGTAAATTCTGAACTGACTTTCCCGTGGGTTTACTTACCTCGAACGCTTTCGAACGTCTCGCAAATGCCTCGAGATACGCGCTCGATACCCGACTATTGTCTCTTAAATTCCTGGTATCCAATTATACCACTTTTGTTACTTTAAAGTCAATTTATAATGTGTGTGACTAAAAATTTAAGTTTTCGTTTCCAAAAAATTTACTTTTTGGCACACTTTTTGAGTTGTGCCGATGCCCCGAAAGTCTTCAAAACTACCCTTTTTATATTTTTCACACATTCTTATATTTTTCTTAATTTTTCTGATATTTATTTGATTTAAAAATGTATTTAAATTATATTTTAATATTTATTTTATTTTAAAATAGGGGTGGGCCCCACTGGACCGGGTTTGACCCGGTCCAACCGGGTCGGGCCCGGTCCGGCCCGGCCCACCGGGACGGGCCTAGACAGGCCCGACCCAGTAGAGAGATGCACACGCGCTCAAATGCGCGCGTGCATCTTCTCCATCTGATCGACTGGTTCGATCAGATGGAGAGAATTTTTTTTTTTTTTTTTTTTTTTTTTTTTTTTTTTTTTCTTGGTTTGGTTTGGGTTGGGGTGGCTCTCCACCCCAACCCGGTGGCCTAGACAGGCCAGATGCACACGCGCTCACATGCGCGCGTGTGCATCTTCTCCATCTGATCGACTGGTTCGATCAGATGGAGAGAAATTTTTTTTTTTTTTTTTTTTTTTTTTCTTGGTTTGGTTTGGGTTGGGGTGGCGGTGGACTCGATATAATTAACTTAAAAAAATAAAACAACTCATCGAAAAAAAAATAGAAACAGAACCCAAACATATCTAAAATTATTTCTATATTTTTTTATCTTTATCCACTTACATACAAGAAGGCGTTTCGATCGTATGTAATGAGCAATCATATGCATCGGACAGATTTAATTTTTATACATATAATGCGTAAAGCACTTGCACTATTTTTTTTTATTGTTGAAAAATCAAGAACATCAAAGCAGCTAGGGATCATATGGATTATTTGAATCAACTGCCGTGGGGTTTCACCTTCAATCCTACTGATGAAGAGTTGATTTCTTACTTGGAGGCGAAATCAAAGAACTCCACACTTCCTTTCGTCGACCCCATCATCGACTTCGACGTCTACACTGCTCAGCATCCCTCCCAACTCCACATGCAACGTAAGTACCGCTTGTATAATGTAACAAGTTAAACTGTTTTATTAAGGTTTAGGGTTCTTGCATGGTGATGTATATCTTTTTCTTTTTTGTCGAAAAGTGGTAATCTTTAGTTCTTAATAAGTTTTAATTGGTTGACAAGTTCTGAAGTTTATATAGGGTTCTTGCTTTGCGATTTTTTTTTTCCGGAACGCATACAGTGATCTTTGATTTTTAATAAGTTCTAATTAATTGGTTTACGTGTTCTATACTTTGATTAGCTAGTGTTAGGGTTCTTGCATGGTGCATGATTTTTTTCCCAAAATAAACAGTCATGATCTTGGGTTTTTAATAATATTAGTCGTTCTAATTGGTTTGCAACTGCTACAATTTAATTAATTAGGGTTTAGGTTTCTTGCATGGTGAATCAATGATATTTTGTTTTTCAAAACCGGTGATCGTTGTTTTTAACAAGTTCTCATATATACAATTTAATTAGATAAGGTTAATTAGGTTCTTGGATGGTGATCTTTTTTTTTCTCTTGCTTTTTAATTAGTTCTCACTGGTGTACAAGTTTTACAGTAGTTTAAGTAGGGTTTAAGGTTCTTGATGATCTTTAGTTGTTATACTTATAGTTGTTGGTTGGTTGCAGAGAGGCTTAATGTATCAAGTACACACTTATACTTCTACGTGGAAAAGAGCGGGATAGGTCGCATTGCGGGTAATGGATTCTGGCATGCAAACACCGGTGGGACCGAAGTCATGAACCACCTTGGAGAAGTGATTGGTTATCGGACATCGCTGGTTTACTACATGTACGATTCTCCGGTGAATGATGAGAAAAAGGACAAAGTAATCGAAAAAGAAGATAAGAAGAAGGGCAAATCTCCATCCACCAAGACCAATTGGATTATGAACGAGTTTAAGCTTCTCAGCTCTAAATCCAAGTCAAGGTCATCTTTAAAGGTAAGTAATTTGGTTAGTTATGAAGTTATTGGGTTTTTATAAAACTACATGAATGCATGAATGCATGGTAAAAATGGTACTAGCTAGGTTAACTAAATTGGGTGCCCGTGATTAATTGATTACGTTATTTTATTTTATTTATTTTTGTTTTTTATTTTGGAAAATACAGGACTCAAATATTGAGCGTATGTATGTATAGGTTCAATAGGATACTAATTATTTAACTTGATTAATTAGCAGCTAAAGTTGCCATCCCATTACATTGTACACATTTTTTTTTTAATAAAACTATTGTATACATTCACTGATTGCATTAGATGGCCTATTGATGGTTTTACATATAGTTTTGACTGATTCCAAAAAATGGCTTGTATATATGTAATTTAACGTAAACTTGATATTTGATTGCAGGGTCCAATGTGGACTATATGCAAAATTGGCGAGACGGGAAGAACTTTTGGAGGTAATATTCATCATCAAGTTGTTCCGGCCTCGGAACAAGTAATAATGGTCGCACCATGACCAGTAGAAGAAGAACAATATGATCAATTCAACAGATGCGACCACAACAACTGGACAATATTGATGAGAATGTGTGCAGCGAGCAAAGATGATCAACAACAATGGCAATGCGATATTGACGACCTTATTGGATCGGTGCCTCAGCATCAAGCCAGTGATCAGATCGAGCAACTAGAACAATATCATCCACAATTTGAGGAGCAGCAACAACATCATGATGATCAAATATTCATTGATCAATATGATCATCGCAGATGCATTGCGATTCGAGCAACAACAAGTGGCAACAATGCCAAAAGCTGCGATAATGTATCGGTGCCTCAAGGAGACAAGATCGCTAATCAAGACCACCAACTACAACATGACTTGATCATGGCGACGGCCTTGATGATGATCAAAGTTGACAACTTAGGACTAAGTGAGGATGATCTTAGATTTCTACTTGAGCACAGTAATGCCTTACAACAATATGATGATGATGAGGATGGTATCCCTGAAATGTTATGGCTTGATGAAGCACAGTTGGCGTGTGATGAGGAGGGTAATCTCTTAAACCCACGAGCCACCAAGCGCGCCAGATTATAGATAGAAGAATCAACAGCAATTTATAGTATTGTGAAATATATTCTTGTAATTTTTTTTTCAGTCGCATAGAATTATAATGAACTTGTAAGCATCAAGTGCTGATTAAGTAGCACCATTACATGCTACTCAAACTCTTCTTGTACCAATTTTTTTATATCAACAAAATACAAAGCAGTTCATCAATTATTTGTAAATATACACACACACATACATATATATACATATATATATATATATATATTTATTTTGATAGGAAGTTCTTATTTGTAAATAAATATATTAAATGTGTATAATTAACCGTGCAATATATAAGTTTAAGCGTGATGAGGAACTATTGAGTTAAGGTAATTAATTTAATTATTAGTTGTGATTATCGATATACGAGCAAAAATCTATATATATATATATATATGTATATATATATATTTATATTGATAGGAAGTTCTTATTGGGAGGCTTGGGTCACCTTCTGTTGTATCCAAAATGGACTGCATAGTTGGTTGTTTTTTATTTATTGGGTCTTTAAAGATTTACATTTTTAATTTAAAACTCAATTTGTTTATTTTTGAAGATTGCATTGTATCTTATTGTTTTTCGTGTCTTTGTGGGATTCTTTTATATAGAATTGATTTATTGATTTGCGTCACACATTCAGATTAGAAACCATGCAATTGAGATTTTGGTTACAATGTATTCAAAGCATTTTTTATTAAAAGTTCAAAGCGTTTTTTAATAAGAAAATATCGTATGCTTTTTAGAAAATAATTAAATTGTTAGAATAATTGAAATGAAACGACCCTTCCCCGACTTAGGGACAAGTCGCCCGGCCCAGACCGCCACTTAGGCCCTATACCTGAACCAAGTCCAAATAACGGTCTGGAACGCCTAAACAACCTGCAGAATAACATATATATAATATGACAAGATAATGCGTCTAACTAACTGAAGAAAGGTTGAACTAACTGAAGGAAGGTTGAACTACCCAACAAACTTGCCTAGGTTACAACCCTTATTAATAGTTTTCAAAACAAATAGTAAATATATCTTGTAATGCTCACGCTGCAAGAAAACTTCAAGCAATGTCATTCCCCTTGCAGCGATCTATCGCACTCGTAGATAAACCTGTATTGTAAGTGGGGTGAGCTAAAGAACCAACGAAGCCCAATAAGAGAAGAACTACGCTCAATGCTTAATGATTAAAACTATATTTATAATATCTCATTATTTTACTCAGCTACCATGAGACAAAAAATCAACCCTTAATATTTATTGAATTGAAGTGCGCACTTGATATTTGTTGCGGCAATAAATCGAGGCGGGCCACGTGACCTTATTTTTATTGTCACATCAGTCATTTCCCACATAGCCTCAACATAGAGGTAATTAAAATTGCGGAGTTATAATTAATATTCATCTGATTAAATTTTGTAGCTTGAGACTCAACCGCTCATTTTGAGCTTTTGGAGCATTACTTTTTTTGGTATTTATCCATAAGGTGAAAAGATATATAAAGTGAAATATTCATTTTTCAAATCTCTAAAGAGATGTTGGCCAATGATTTAAATTTTGTATAACACGACATAGTCTTGCGTAGATGTTTTATTCACAAATTATAGTATCTAATTGTCATGACAAGTAATTCTTGTCGGTAATATAATAAGACAACAAGTTCAACTATGGTTGAATAATATTTTGAAAATAAATTTAATATAAAATAGTTTTCTTTTTTTTATGTAAAAACATCACATATGATTAAATATATGCTCACAACTTGATTCATTAATAAACAAAGTGTATTATTTGTATGAGTTGGTGAGACAACCTCCATGTTGGGTGGCTAGACATAGTCTACTTAATACCGTGTCTCATCGAACGGAATAACCCGTCTTCATTTCAATGTTTAGTTTTACCAGGAACAAAGCTTACCCACTATCAACTCAAACTTATTGCATTATTTGTATTATAAAGTCAAGAATAAAACAATAACTAATCGTTTGTAGTTTTAAGAGAAAAATTATATGTCACGCATTGACTTTTGATTTCCGATGTGGAAGATCAAATAAGACGTAGCTACAGAGCATATTTTCATAGTCGGTGACGTGACAATGCATAATGTATGAATAAAGTACATTTACATAATTAAATATGCATGTAACTAAAAAAGAAATTAACCATGACAATATGGACATAAATTGTACTTATTTAAATTAATAAAAATTATACCTTCTTAGCTTTATATCTTTGAAATGCTTCTTGATCTTCAAGACCCCCTCTTGTAAATCAACTTCGTGCTGATAACGTGTTGTGAACTAAGTTGTAAGCTAACTATAACTTAAGTTGGACTTGCTAGAGACTTAAGCATAGAAAACATAAACTAATAACTACTAGACAAGTAGAGAAGAAGATACAAGAGAGAAGAGAGCTAGAGATGAAAATGTAGAGATTTCATTCATACATTGGTGTGTGAATTACATTGGGGTTGACACCATTTATAAAGGCCATTTGGTGATGATGATAATTATACTTATACAATACGTACAAGTTATATATACACCACAAGTCATACAACACATCACAAGTAACATAGACAATACATGAAAGAGTTGGTGTATATTGAAGAAAATTATAAGCTGCATAAAGTGTGAGAGTCATGCTTGATATTGTCGGGACCATGCTTTACAATGTGGTTACCCACAAGTGTCCATTTGATAACAGTTTTCATATTCAAGACTCAACTCAAGTCGTTAGTCGGGAGACAACAAACCCCGCTTTTGAAGTCGGTAAGTTGGGAGTCGAGCCTTAGAAGTTTCTGTGAATAACACACAAATCTTCTCATGGCGGCATCGATGAAGGGTGCGGTGCTATCACACGGCCGGTGACATTCGTGACCGGAAACGCTAAAAAGCTGGAAGAAGTGCGAGCCATCCTTGGCCAATCCATACCCTTCAACTCTCTCAAGCTCGATTTGTACATTTTCTCTCTCTCTCTCTCTCTCTCTCTCTCTCTCTCTCTCTCACTCTCACTCTCACTCTCACTCTCACTCTCACTGAGTAATTTATTGTTGTCTTTCATTTTTTATTTAACCATCCGTTGATATCCGTTTGTAGAATGAGGCATTAATTGTCTATCACTTGGGGAAATGCTTATTTAGTTTCTTATATCTGTTGGAAAAAAAACTCTTCAGATAGAAAATACAAAACAAACTTGAAATCCCAAACAGAGACTAGAAAATACAAAACAAACTTAAAATCCCAAACAGAGAGTCAGAGACTAGAAAGTATAGAACAAACTTGAAATCCCAAACAGAGAGTCAGAGACTAGAAAGTACATAACAAACTTGAAATCCCAAACAGAGAGTCAGAGACTAGAAAGTACATAACAAACTTGAAATCCCAAACAGAGACTTGAAGGTACATGGTTGTTCTCTTTTAAACAAGATCTCTTCCTTCTCGTCGAAACAACAAAGACACAAAGGTATATGCGAAACTCCAATCAAGTGTCTAATGGTATGCTAGAGATTGAGCGTGTAACTCAATTCTAACCAAGACCGCTCTTCAAAAGTAAGGGAATGATGCTTTGATGAACATAAAGGACTCTTTGGTTCAAAGACTTTGTCATTTTGATGTTCATCCAACCTAGAGTAACGTGTTCTGAGACCAAGTGTTGGTGAAGCTTACTCCACAAATATGGAAGAAGTTCAACAAAGAAGTAAGCGCATAGAGGCCTTGTTCTGAGATATGATGGCCCGTTTAAGGTGATCAAACGAGTTGGCAGTGCGGCTTGTCAGCTTAGGTTACCAGAACGGTTATAGGTACATCCTACATTTCATGTTAGTCCTCAAACCTTTTCATCTAGGTCAGAAAGATGAAGGTTAGAGTACACAACCAATCGAGCTCCACCCATGGTGCGGACAAAATTCGTAGGGGAGATTGAGCAGATTTTGAACCAAGAGATGCGTGGTCAAAGCAAGAAGAACAAGTGGATCTTTTATTTGATCAAGTAGGTTGATGTTGAGGAACCTACTTGGGATCGGACATTAGCCTATGACAGTTTTAAAAGGAGATAGCAGACTACCAAAGGTGGCATCAACCGAGGAGTTCGATAAGGGCAACGGACATCTTGGTCGGGGGAAGTTTATTAGCCCCTGAGTAGCATGACCCGAGTAAGGCTAGGCTGGGCTGCCGGAATACCTAACACTATCCAAAATTTTCTCGATTCTGGGTTTCTTGTACCGTTTGATGTGGACTTAGCCTTGGGAAGCATGTGGGCAACATGTTTCCAAGGCAGCACGCTGGGACGAAAGGACGTTGCCTCAGAGCAGTGTGCTTGGTACCAAGAAGGACACTTCGTTAGCAACACGATTGACATTAAGGAAAGGCGCTTCCTTGGTAGCGCGCTTGGCATAGGTATGGCAAAGCAACTTGGGCAGAGACCAAGGCGAGGAGGGTTCTTTGGCAAAGGCAAGGGTGACTTGGCCAAAGACCAAGTAAGAGACAAGGCGACTCGAGTAGAAACTGTCTTGCCCTCCGGTATGATTGATGTCACTTTTGATGTTACCTATTGGTGGCCAAGAACGACTTAAAATCTAATATGAGAGGAGGACTTGTGACACCCCAAATAATTCACGCCTCGAAAAACACAAATAAAATCTCTTTAAACTTAATCAAAGATTAAATAACAGACAGTGAATGAGAAAATAATAGAAAGTTGACAAAATATGAGAAAATAATAGAAAATTTTTCAATCCTTATCTAAAAATTATAGATTGAAAACAATGTTTTATTCTTTAGAAATAAGTAAGAAGTTCCTTTACATTATGATTGACAACGACCTGTTAATATTATAACTAAATTTTTTTTTTATCCTTATCCAAATCATTATGATCAATAACGACACTTAACAATTTCATTATTACGAATCATTATGATTGATATCGACCTTAAGACTATTCTCACTATAAATAGGGGAATCGATTCGTTAATGCATCATCACAATCTTCGTTTCATTCCTTATTAAATTATAGAAGGAACTCTGCGAAAACTCTTGTTAGCTACGAGACAAGGTAATTTTCTTGTTACATGTTAATTGTTTACATATGTCCTGACACTCTTATTACCTTGATATTATACTGACTATCCACATGTGAGATTCAAGCTGACGAGCTACCTTTCGTCCATCGGTGTGGTTATTATGGTCCATCAAATTTGGTCACTTGTCGACGGACACTTCAGATTATATTAGTGACCATGGTGCGGTTTTAAGATTTAAGGAAAAAGGGGGGGGGGGCTCTCGTTACTAACCAATATATATTGATGTTTGGTAAAATATGCTGTTATTATTGTTTTACTTTATACTTTTGCATTAACATGGTGTAATTAAGAAATTATTGGGTTGGTGGCTGATTAAATCTAACAATTTACCACACAAGCCCACGACTGAAAATGAATCCAGAACAGGTCATGAGTTGACCATGTTAAATAAATAATATATAGTCTCTAATGTAAAATACCTAGGAGTGACTAGGAGGGTAAGAGCGTGTTTTGTAATATTAAGTAATATTGCAAACTCATTATAAAAAAGAAATAAATGAGTTTTATGTTTGTTTGCTTGAAATTTTGATGAGTTTGTTAGCTTGAAATTTTGACGATTTTCGATTTGAATCTGCGTAAGTCTTTTGATGACTCTGAGCTTTTTTTGTTTGTTTGTTTGTTTTGGTATACATGAAATCAAAAAAAGGATCGAAATATTATATTCTCACTAGGAACTAACAGGGGTTAGCATTTTTACAAAAAATTTCTAGCCAACCTTCTCGCGAGAGGTTTTTTCTTAATAGCCCAGCATGTTCAAACTAGATCGAAAAAAAAGTAACTCTAACAATTTCTTTGTCTGCAACAGCTCCTCTTTTCAGGAATTAGTTACTTCAATGGTCTTTGATGGTTATACGAGTATCCAAAGTACGAACGAGGTGAATGTTTGTTATCCCAACCATTCTTGTTAGTTCCGATCCTAATAAGGAAAAGGGGGCTATTTCAAATATAACAAAGTTTTTATGGTGTTGATTCCTAGGTGTAGTGATTCTTCCCTTCTGCTGTCTATTGGTGGTAATAGTCGAGTATGATTGGTCTGCAAAACTGAGAACCCATAGTTGTAACCTTTCGCTGAAGACTAGAGTCGAAAACTAAAGCACATGTTATTCATTATCCTATGTATAGGCTTGTAGGGTAATGTTGAATTTTCATAAGATTTATCCCATCCCTCTTTTCCATGCATGTCAGGATGAATTTTATGTATAGGCTTGTAGGGTTATGATGCTTTTTCATGCGATTTAACCTCTTCCTCTTTTCCATGCATGTCAGGATGAATTTAATGTTTATCTAGCTATGAGATCTTCCAACAAATTTTATCCTAAAAAACAAAATCTAAAATACAAGAGAATCTAGGATTAATGACATACATTTATTTATATACTTGTTGTATCTCTATAGTTTCTTTTTATGAAAATGACACACATGAGATTTTGTCAAATCAACATAACTTGCAAAATTTATTATATATAACATAAAACTCATTTATATAATATAAAATGTCTGTATTATAAAAATAAAAAATAAAAAATAAAAATAAAAATAAAAATAAAAACAAAAATTTGCAAGTTATGTTAATTTTAGACAAAAAACTAATGTGTGTCACTTTCATAAAAAAAATTGTAGAGATACAACATGTCAATAAGTAAATGTGTGTCATCAATCCTAGATTCTCTAGTATCCTAGGTTTTGTTTTTTAGGATAAAAGTTGTTGGAAGATTCAATGGCTAGATAAACATGAAATTCATCCTGACATGCATGAAAAAGAGGAAAATGTGAGATCACATGAAAAAAGCATCACTACCCCACAACCCTACAATCCTATACATGAAATTTATCCTGACATGCATGGAAAAGAGGGAAGGGATAAGTTTTATGAAAAATCATCATTACTCAAGAAGCCTATACATAGGGTAATGAAATAACTTTTGTATATACATTGCATAGACAACAATTTTTTTTTTTTTAAATACCCCACCCACCAATAAAGTTACATGCAAAAAAAAACTAAAGTTTTTTTTTTTTTTTTTTTTTTTTTTTTTTTTTTTTTTCTATTTATCGTTCAACATCAACCCAATTAGTGTTTGGTTCCCTTCTCAACCTATATCAATGTTTTAGCCAACTAGTCTACCCTACTTTTCCAGTCAAGCTTTTGAACGACAAGGCATACCCAAGGTAAATCCTATTTATAATACCTTATTTTAATTAATGCATTGCATTCATAGGTCATAATATTTTTCTATCTACCCTCTACCAATGCCAAAATACCATTTTTATTCCATGCAAAAAAAATATTTTTTAGTGCAAATGTTGAACAGTTTCATCACACTATAAAAGCATGCTTCCTAGGAAATTAATGTCTATTCTCATAAATAAATACATTTGGAAAGAAACCTCTAACAGGCTAGGTAAATTTTCATCTCCAATTCAGGAGTCAGATCAACAACTCATATTGACCCTTTGTCAACTGGCTCTCCACTTGTGTCCTTACCTTGTCTTTAGTAATTAAAACTTAAAAGTCATCAATTTATTAGAAAGAGACAAAAATATGGGACAACACCAAATTGTTAGGAGCACTTAATTTTCTTTTTCTTTGTCCCAACTAAAGTCACAAAACATATGATTAGCATCCTCAAGGTGTATAAAATCATTCACCCATCTAATACCATATAAGATAGATCAAAGGTGTAACTATTCCAATCAAGATTTGATTCGCCCACAAACTACTATTGGTATAAATTATATAATAATTAGTCTCATAAAATAAAAACAAAAATATATAAAATTATATGATAATAATGATAAATGCTATAAATTAATAATATATTGATAGATAAAAAACAAACGAAAAAATTATTTAAATCAGGTAATATTATATGTATTTTACAACCCTGGTGCGACAGATAATCGAAACTAGGTATTAAAATAGTACTGGCACATTCAGACGGGATGGGGCGTTTGAATTTACAAAAGTCTATGATTATATCTAGAAGAAGAGAATCTGTATAATAACATTGTTTTGGTACGAAAAAGTCAAACTTAACTATAACTTTTATCATTGAGTTATAAAGGTATGAGACGTATTAACTCAAAAGATTTGAGGGAAGCACTTGTAATTTTTTTTTTTTAACCATGGGATGAAATAAAGTGAAAACTATATAATAAGCCACAAACTCCGATAGCCTAGATAGTATATTTACATGTACCTATGAAATAAGTAAAAAATAAAATGTATATATATACTAAGATAACTTCTACTTATGCAGAGGTCACCACCCATGATACATACTGAATATCAAAGTGTGAGTAATAGTCCTACCATGATTGAAATCTCTATTGGGGACACCTATAAATAACCAACACTCATAAACTGAACCCCCAGAACAAAATCAAGAACCAACTATGGATCAACTGCTCCAAAGTTTTCTACGATATATAAATCAACAAGAAGCAGCCAGGAAATTATCTGAAGACCAGCCAATGTCTTGTCCAAACCAAAACACTTCCAATGAAGCCTCGAACTTAATTACCTTAATTCGAGGCTTTAAGCGATTAAGTTCAAATACTTACGATGGGGGCACCTAATGTAAATGAAGCTGATAAATGGTTACAGGAAACAAAAAAAACACTTTAAATGTCATGAAAATGCTAGAAGAAGTTAGGGTCTCGGTAGCCTCTTATCAATTGATTAGCAACAAATTAGTGGGAAATGATACAAAATGAGCCATATATTGATACAAAAAACATGAAATGGGATGGTTTTGTGACTTTATTTGTGCAACAATATTTTTCTGAAACCTTTGAGGGACAATTCAAAGTTGAGTTTGTTCGGTTGACTCAAAAAGGGATGACAGTCTAAGAGTATGAAGCCAAGTTCGCCGAGTTAGCTTGATATGCGCCTACTATGGTAGCAAATGAACAAGATGGGGCGAAGAATTTTTTCTTTGGATTAAGGTATGACATTTGACGAGCATTAGCACCTTTTCAGCAAAAAAATTATAGAGCAATGGTCAAGGGAGCTTTAGTAGTCCAAGCGGAAATCCAGCAACATGAAAAATTCCAAAATAAAAATTTAAGAAAAAACGCGAAAGGAAATTGGAACCAAATGAACCCCTAACGAAAATATCCATTGGGTGAGTAAATGTACGTTAAGCCAAAACAAAAGAAACCAAACTCAAAGTAAGTTTGGTAGGCAAGAAAAAACAAACCCTAATAATTTTCGTGGCGGGAGAAACCATGAATTAACTATTCCATACTTTGAGATCAAGCGAGGACAAATGACACAAGCATTGATACGCACATGTTTCATGTGCAATCAGCCGGGACGTATAGTTCGTTATTTCCCTCGAAATTCAAATATCATTCCACCTCACCCTAGCCAAACTTCAAGGCAACAACAAAATCGACAACCAAACAGGAATTCTAGACGAGTCGATGCCACCACGGTAGAAGAATTTCCACTCAATGCGGTAGTAGAAGGTATATTTCCACTTTTTAATACCCAAATTAAAGTTTCATTTGACTCTGGTGCTACTCACTCTATTTTCTCAAAAGAAATTGTGAAAAACTTAGAATTACCAATAGAAAACTTAGGAGATACTCTTAGGATTCAAACACCACTTGGAAGTACTACAATATTAGAAAAATTATGTAATTCGTGTGAACTTAGACTACGTGATAAATACTTTTGGTTGACCCTATAGTCATGAATATAATAGAATATGGCCTAATTTTAGGAATGGATTGGTTACCGCAATATCATGCTCAAATTGATTGTCAAAAGAAAATAATGTATCTAATCCTTCCAACTAGACAAACTTTGATAATAAACGGTCAAGCCCGAAAGATCTATAGAACTATAATAGCTGCTCTTAAAACTTTCCCTGAAGATGAGAAAAAACCAGAAATATTTCTCAACTCCGCAATTGAAAATGCTAACTTTAACATGACAGACATACCTGTAGTTAGAGATTTTACAAATGTCTTTTTAGATGAGTTACCATGACTTCCTCCAGTTAGAGAATTTGACTTCCAAATTGACCTTATTTATGAAGCGAATACCATCGCCATTACACCATATAGAATGTCGTACAAGGAATTGCAGGAATTAGGTAAACAACTTTGAGAACTAGAAGAAAAAGGTTCATACAAAAAAGTACATCCCCTTGGGGCGCTCCAATATTATTTGTCAAAAAGAAAGATGAAACCTTAGGACCGTGTAGATTATAGGAAATTAAATGCCTTAACCATAAAGAATCGATACCTACTCCCTAGAATTGATAACCTCTTTGACCAATTAAAAGGAGCCAAATATTTTTCAAAAATTGATCTGATCTCCGGTTAAGAATCAAACCGTCAGATGTACCTAAAACTACTTTCCGAACTCGTTACGGGTACTATGAATTTCTAGTAATGCCCTTTGGACTAACCAATGCACCAGCTACATTCATGGATCTGATGACTCGTATTTTTCGAGCTTACCTTGACAAATTCATTGTCATCTTTGTTGAAGATATTTTAATCTACTCGTCTACCTATGAGGACCATGAAAAACATCTCCAAATCACTCTTCAAACTCTTATCGATCATCAACTTTATGCAAAATTGAGTAAATGTGAGTTTTAGATGAAAAAGATAAAGTTCTTAGGTCATGTGATTTCTGAAAAAGGAATTGAGGTATATCAAGAAAAGGTAAAATCATTTCTTAATTGGAAAGAACCTACCTCGATTATTGAAATTAGGAGTTTTTTAGGATTAGCAAGATACTATACAAGATTCATTCAAGATTTTTCCAAAATCTTTGAACCCATCACTAGATTGACAAGGAAAAATATTACATTCTTGTGGGATAAAAATTGTAAGGAAGCCTTCAAGGAACTCAAGAAACGACTCGCAATCGCACCTGTAATGATTACTCCCATTAGCGGTATTGAGTTCGTCATTTATAGATATGCATCCCATAGTGGGTTAGGAGCTGTTTTAATTCAATCTGGAAAAGTAGTTGCCTATGCGTCGAGACAATTAAAATCCATAAAAAGAATTATCCAATTCATGACTTAGAATTAGTAGCAGTAGTCTTTGTTGTAAAAATATGGAGACACTATCTATACGAAGAAAAATTCACCATTTATTCAGATCATAAAAGCTTACAATATGTTTACGCCTAACGAGATTTAAATCTTAGGCAAAGAAGATGGTTAGAACTTCTTAAAGATTATGACTTTGCTCTCCAATATCACCAAGAAAGGCAAATGTAGTAGCAGATGCCTTAGGTAGATCAAACGCTCAACTAAACCAGATTAAACTCCGCAAATGTAATATGCGTCGTACCGTTGAACAAAATGATTTAGTCGCTAAGAAAGATCTTACCTAAGTTGTTCTTGCTAACATAATTTTAGACTCGACTATCCAGCAAAAAGTGAAATTGGCTCAACAAAATGACCTTCAATTGAGACAAGTTAAGGGTCAATCACAATCTGGAAACATCATGCCAGACCGGTCTATCTCTTCTGATGATACTTTACTCTTTAAAAATTGAATAGCAATCCTCGAAAACCTTGCTATCAAGACTTTTTACTATAAGAAGCACACCAATCAAAGTTTTTGATACATCTAGGATGTGACAAAATGTATCACGACCTTAAACGACAATATTGGTTCAAGGATATGAAGCGAGAAATAGCAAAGTATGTTTCAAAATGCCTTAGTTGCCAACAAGTTAAAGTTGAGCATAGCCGACCAACCGAATTATTACAACCTCTACCAATAGGTAAATGGGAAATTAGATAATATAACAATGAACTTCGTCACTGCACTCCCAAGAAACTGCAAGGGCCAAGACACTGTATGGGTAATAGTTGATCGACTCACAAAAACAGCCTGGTTCTTACTTATAAAATCCTCTGACACACCTGCTATTCTAGCGGATTTATATGAAAGAGAAATCGTCCGACTCCATGGTATTCCTCTGACCATTATCTCTGACTGAGACCCTAGATTTACAGCAAAAATATGGAAATGTTTTTAAAAACATATGGGAACAAAACTCGCCATGAGTTCTGCTTATCACCTACAAACAAATGGACAAAGTGAACGAACTATTCAAATTTTGGAAGATATGCTCCGAACTTGCATAATGGATTTTCAGGATGGATGGAGCAAATATCTTAACTCCACCTATGTTGTACACTATGTGCGCTGCATAGCCGGTCCCAAGTCCGGATAAAGGAGGAGGGTTGCGATAGGTTGACGGCCAGCGTAAAACTTTTGTCACTTTTCATGAAATGGATCAAACATATATAAACGTTGGGGCGTTCCCACCTAGCGACGCGCTGCATCAGAGCCCGGGTGTAGTGAGAAATGAGCAAGGGTGTGTTTCACATCGCCGCCTGGGTGTGAAGAAAAATGAGCAATGGTTCCCACACATAGGACGTGTGTGGGTAAAGAAGCTAGTCCCTTCACAACGTCGCCCGGATGTGAAGAAAAATGAGCAAGGGTTCCCACACAAAGGACGGGTGTGGGTAAAGAAGCTAGTTCAAAACAAAAACAAAAACAAAAACGAAAACATAGATACGAACACTAGATCTCTTAGACAAAATAGAAATAGAAAAGAAAAACAAATACAAATGGAAGAAAAAATTCGTTTAGGAACATGGAACATAGGAACACTTACAGGGAAGTCAATAGAACTAGTAGATACCATGATTAGAAGGAGAGTCAATATTGCTTGCCTCCAAGAGACAAAATGGGTAGGAGAAAAGAGTAGAGAAATAGGAAGCACAGGGTTTAAATTGTGGTACACTGGTATAGATAGAAAATGTAATGGAGTAGGAATTGTGGTGGATAATGATTATAAGGATAAGGTCGTAGAGGTTAAAAGAATGGGGGATAGATTTATTCTAGTTAAATTAATTATTGGAGACGAAAAAATTAACATACTTAGCGCATATGCACCACAAGTAGGATTAAGCGAGAACATCAAACACAAGTTTTGGGATGATATGGATGGATTTATGCAGAGTATACCATTCGATGAAAAGGTTTTTATCGGAGGAGATTTAAATGGGCATGTCGGGGTAAGTAACGATGGGTTTGAGAGAGTTCATGGAGGTTTTGGTTACGGTAATAGAAATGAAGAAGGAGAATCAATTTTAGAATTTGCTTCATCAGCATATGATCTTGTCTTAGCAAATACTAGTTTTAGGAAGAGGAGTCGCATATAATTACTTTTAGTAGTGGTCATAACAAGAGTCAAATAGATTTTCTTTTAACAAGAAAAATAGATAGAAAACTATGTAGAGACCGCAAAGTAATACTGGTGAAGCACTTACTACCCAACATAAGTTAGTAGTACTTGATATTAAGCTAACACAACGGAAAAATATGAATAAAAGAGTTAGCGACCCTAGAATAAAGTGGTGGAACCTAAAACATAGTAAACAAGTAGAGTTTAGAGAAAAACTACTAAAGGAAAATGTTTGGAATCTTGACTTAGATCCTAATACAATGTGGCTAGAAATGAGTAGTTGCATAAGGAGGGTGGGATCAAACATATTAGGTATATCTAAGGGCTTGGGACCTCCAAAGAAGGAAACATGGTGGTGGAACGAGGATGTCCAACGAGCAATTAAGACTAAAAGAGATATGTATAGGAAAATACCTAAGTGTCAAGATGAAGATGCGTACAATCAATATAGAGAAGCTAGAAAACAAGCTAAAAAAGTAGTTAGTCAAGCTAAAACAAATTTCATGGAAGATTTATATACAAAGTTAGGTAATAGAGATGGCGAAAAATATATATATAGGCTAGCCAAATTAAGAGATAAAAAGAAACAAGACCTAAGTCATGTAAGATGTATTAAGGACGAAAATCAAAATGTTTTAACGCGCGAGGAGGATATTAAGGAGAGATGGAGAAGTTACTTCGATAGTTTATTTAATGATGGCCAAGTTGATGCTATAATAGATGAAAACCCACATCAAGAAAGAAATGTAAACTATACACGCAATATTAGAATTGTAGAAGTTAAGGAGGCATTGAAAAGAATGAAAATAGGAAAGCATGTGGCCCAGATGAAATACCCATAGAGGTTTGGAAATGCTTAGGAGAAATCGGATTGACTTGGTTGACAAAACTTTTCAATAAAATTTTAAAATCAAAACGGATGCCAATGGATTGGAGAAGAAGCACGCTTGTGCCAATCTTCAAAAACAAAGGAGACATTCAAAGTTGCTCAAACTACCGGGGAATTAAACTCATGAGTCACACTATGAAACTTTTGGGAGAGGATAATTGACAATAGGCTAAGGAGAGAAACAACAATATCGAGAACCAATTTGGTTTCATGCCTGGGAGGTCAACTATGGAGGCGATTTTCCTTGTAAGATGATTGTTAGAAAAATATAAAGAAAAGAAAAAAGATCTTCATATGGTATTCGTAGATTTAGAAAAAGCATATGATAGGGTCCCTAGAGATGTTCTTTGGTGGGTTCTAGAAAGAAAAAGAGTGCACGCTAGGTACATAGACACTATTAAAGATATGTACGATGGAGTAGTAACGAGTATAGAGACTTTTGGAGGAGCTACAAAAGAATTTCCCATTACGATAGGACTACATCAAGGATCGGCTTTAAGCCCATATCTATTTACTTTAGTTATGGATGAATTAACTAGACATATTCAAGAGGATATACCATGGTGTATGCTATTTAAAGATGATATTGTCTTAGTGGATGAAACTAAAGATGGAGTGAATAGGAAATTAGAACTCTGGAGAAATACATTAGAATCTAAAGACTTTAAGTTGAGTAGGATGAAAACGGAATACATGCACTGTGAGTTTGGAAACACTAGACATCGAGATGACGGAGTGGTAAAATTAGGGGAAGTAGAAGTTCCTAGGGTAAACCACTTTAGATACCTAGGTTCAATCATACAAAATGATGGTAACATTGAAAATGATGTCACACATAGAATCCAAGCTGGATGGAAGAAATGGCGGAGTGCAACGGGGGTGATTTGTGATCGACATGTTCCTACTAAGTTAAAAGGAAAATTTTATAGGACCGCAATTAGGCCAGCTATGCTCTATGGAAGTGAATGTTGGGCGGTAAAACAACAACAATTACATAAAGGGAATGTAGCAGAAATGAGGATGCTTAGGTGGATGTGTGGTAAAACTCGTAAAGATAGAATAAGAAATATAGAAATTCAAAGACAAGTAGGAGTAGCACCAATTGATACAAAGATTAGGGAAGGGCTGTTGCGATGGTTAGGTCACCTGCAAAGACGGCCTACAAATCCCCAACTAGAAAACTTGACTCAATAGAAACTGTAGAAATTCGACGAGGTAGGGGTAGACCAAAGTTAACATGGGATGCATTAATTAAGAGAGATTTGAATGGTTTGCAAAGCTCACCATCAATTGCACTTAATCGAGCACAATGGAAAAGTTTGATCCATGTAGCCGACCCCAGTTAATTTGGGACTGAGGCTATGTTGTTGTTGTTGTTGTTGTTGTTGTATGGAGCAAATATCTTCACTTAGTTAAGTTTGCATATAATAATAGCTATCAAACAAGTATTGGAATGGCTCCATACGAAGCATTTTATGGTAGGCCATGTCGATCCCCAACATGTTGGCTAGGTAAAAAAGATAAGGTACCGCTAGGACCTGAAATAATTGCTGAGACCAACGAGAAAACTCAAATAATACAAAATCGACTAAAAACAGCTCAGAGTCGTCAAAAGACTAACGCATATGCGGGTGAAAATCATAAGAATTTCAAGCTAATGAACTCATCCTTCTAAAAGTAAGTCCTACGAAGGGAATTCAACATTTTGGGAAAAAAGGAAAGTTAGCTCATCGGTTCATCGGTCCCTTCCCAGTCGCTAAACGAATCGAAGAAACATCCCACAAAATAGATCTTCTAAATACATGGCCTTTTTCTTGTGTCCATGTTGAAAAAATGTAAACCCCACTCCTCCCACATCATTCTATGGAATGATCTATATCGAGAACCAGAATCCTCCTATCGAGAACAACCGATTCGTATACTAGACGACAAGGTTCAACAACTACATAATTGTTAAATAGAATTGGTAAAAGTTCCGTGGCAACA
Source organism: Stephania yunnanensis (assembly GCA_039657365.1). Taxonomy (NCBI): domain Eukaryota; kingdom Viridiplantae; phylum Streptophyta; class Magnoliopsida; order Ranunculales; family Menispermaceae; genus Stephania; species Stephania yunnanensis. The sequence goes on from CM077582.1 coordinate 10,710,810, forward strand.
CCATTCAACGAAAGAGGCAACTTGGGAAGTTAAGTCTGAAATGCATAAGTCCTACCCACATCTATTCATCTAGACATTTGCATCGCCTCATGCATATGAATATATCATTAAATAAAATGTAGGGAAAGAAAAAGGACACAAAATTTTCTCCAGGCCATAAAGAATATTATGTTGGTGGACCCAGTAATACACCCCCTCAAAGCTCTCAAAGTTCGTCACATCCAATCTACATAAGTAGTGACGAGGAAAGCCAAGACAACAAGGAAGAAGTGCCACCAGCACTTAACGGAATTGAATCTAGGGCATTTACCACTGCCCCACAACACTTAGGAAATCATGATCGAATGCCATTATATGATCTTGCTAGAATTGTGGAATATACAACGTGGCCGAATTCGATGAGTCAACGACTGCACCTCAATATCCTGGGGATCAGGAGAACATGCCATCATGTGACCTCAGCGCATGTATAGATTATGGAGCATACAACCCCGGTAAACATGAAATAACCCAACTATCTGACGAGAGCACGTTCTTTATAGGAGATTCAGATGAGGAATTCGCAAAATTCTTCTGTTTGTTTAAAGATCCAATGATAGAAATATTTCCGCCAGTGCCCGAACTAGAAGCCTTGCCAGAAAGGACAATGAACTTTGAAGAGTTTATTGTTGACAGTCCTCTTAGTTCTGATGAGATAATATTTGCATGTTACGAAGCTGATGATGAGATTTAGGAAGAAGATGCATCAAATAGTGGAGACTTTAGCACAGGTAGCAACGAGCCAACTTTTACAGGTACTCTTACTTAATTTAGTGAAATTTCGAGGACGAAATTTTATTTTACAAGGGGTGAATGTGACACCACAAATACTTCATGCCTCAAAAAAAAAAAACAAAATCTCCGTAAACTTAATAAAGGATTAAATAACCGATGGGGAACGAGAAATCTCTTAGACATTATGGTCAATAACGACCCGTAAACGTTTTAGCTTCGTCGTTAAGAAACGAATAGAAGGTTCTTCAATCCTTATCTAAAAAATTACGATTGAAAACGATGTTTTATTCTTAAGAAACAAATAAGAAGTTCCTTTACATTGTGATTGATAGCGACCTGCTAATATTATAACTAAAAAAAATTCTATCCTTATCTAAATCATTATGATCAAGAACGACATTCAACAGTTTCATTATTACGAATCATTATGACTGATAGCGACCTTAAGACTATTCTCACTATAAATAGGAGAATTGATTCATTAATGCATCCTTACAATCTTAGTTTCATTCCTTATTAAATTATAGAAGGAACTTTGCGAAAACTCTTGTTAGCTACGGGTTAAGGTTATTTTTTTGTTACATGTTGTTAATTGTTTATATATGTCCTAACAATGACACTCTTATTACCTTGATATTATACTGACTCTACACATGTGAGATTCAAGCTGACAAGCTACCCTTAGTCCACCGGTGTGGGTTATTATGGTCCACCAAATTTGGTCACGTGTCGATGGACACTTTAAATTATATTAGTGACTATGGTGCAGTTTTAAGCCTCATCGGTGTGGTTACTAAACGATATTTATTGATGTTGGGTAATATATGTTTTTGTTATTGTTTTGCTATATATTTTGCATTAACAGGGTGTAATTAAGAAATTATTGATCTGTTGGCTCATTAAATCTAACAATTTTAGGTACCACACTAGCTCACGACTGAAAATGAACTCGGAGCAGGTCAGGAGTTGTCCATGTTAAATAAATAATGGATAGTACCTAGGAGTGACGAGGAGGGTAAGAGCGTGTTTTGTAATATTAAGGAATATTGTAAACTTATTATAAAAGATAAATAAATGAGTTTTATATTGTATTTCCCAATATTCATTTATATTCATTACTGGCCTTGTGGGCAGTCCACCCAGATCTTATGAGTAAATCAAGATCGGGAAATGACAAATTTTCCATTGGGTGGCTATGGGCATGAAGGCACGTGATGACGAGAAGGCCTTGGGCATGCATGCCAAGGCCATGCGTATGAAGGACCCGGGCTTGGCCGGGCTCCAGCAAGCATGACCCTTAGGTGCCTAACGCTAAGCACGTCCCTAATGAGAGCAAGACGTTCCTTGGTGTGGCTTGGGCTCAGACCAAGTCACATATAGCTTGGATGTAGCAATTGCAAGCAATTACTTGGTCATGACACGGAGCATGATCGAGTCACGTCCAAGCAAGTCCATAGCACATGGAGCATGTACTTATTGACCATGCGGTTAAGGTGCTTATGGAACCAGTGTGGAAGAAAGGAGATAAGCGATAAAGTAATTGCTTGACTACATTGGAATGTAGGGTGGTTTACTTCGTCTTAGCACGTAATTAGGACACATATTCATTTAGTTATGTAACTACCATACTTTATTTTCTATAAAGCTAACCCCTTATGCTTGGGAAGCAAAAGGTGGCGAGTGTAACCCAATTCAAAGATCGGTAAAGAAACTCTCTTTTGTGCCCATTGCTTTGCTTGTTGGTGTGTTTTTGTTGGACTAGGCACCACGGTGTAGCATCGAGTGAGAAAAAGTTCCTTAGGGTAAACCTCACATTAGTGGCCTCGTGGCACTTTCCAAAGCTAAGTCCACATTGTACAGTACAAGGAACCCTGGAATCCTCCAGAACTCGGATAATTCTAGGTATTTCAGCTGCCCAGCCAGCCTCTACTAGGCCTGCCAGCCTTTACTCGGGTCATGGTACTGAGGGGCTAACAGTAGCCCACCTATTTGATTAATAAGGGTGCTGTTAACAAGATATCTAGTGATGTTCTAATGCATTGCAAGATCAGTTACATTTATAAAATGAACTTCGTAATTAAGTTCATGTAGGCCACACACATTAACCACTGATTATAATGTTTAATTTCTTGCTTGATGTAGTATATTCCTCTGATGGTCAGATTGAACCTTAGAAGTTCAGTTGTTTCTTTCCTATTGCTAAATGATTTAACTTTTGCTCACCTTGAGATCTGTCTTCATTTGTATGATTAAGAAAGTGTGCTTTGCTCAATAAATTATGTTTTTTCTGTGGACTAATACCATGCATATAGAATACCCTTGAGGAGATTTTTAAAGGAGTGGGATTTAAAGAAATCAAACTTGAATTTGCTATCGAGGCCCTTTTTTTTTTTTTTTCCTTTGCTCCTTAACTTGGCCATAAGCTTGTTTCATATGCTAATATTTTGGTAGTCTGAGTCATGGTTTCTAAAATGAAAGTTGAATGTACTTTTTTGAGTTGAATCTTATATTTGAAAGTTATGAATTGAGACACCTCTTCATGGGGTGAGTAAGGCTTCTTACATAAGACAGATGTGGAATAACTATTTGCAATGGATTTTCTGGTTGTATTTTGATTTTAAGTTTTGTTGGCGATGCTGAAGTTCTATTGGACATTACTGTTTTGTCTAGTGCTTTATAATTACATGCTGAAAATTGCGTACATATTCCTTCACTATTCAGTGTTAACTTATTCAAGCCCAATATCTTTCATGTCGGCATGTGATTTGGTTGCTCATTTCACTTCTGTTGAGCCTACACTATTAATCATTTTTTTTTTTAATTTTAGGACCATGAGAAGTAAAAATTTTGATCACATAACCATGTTAAATGCTACTGAATTTTTTCTTTTTTTTATTCTTGATTGCGCTTTTAACATCGCTCCTTGTATTCTTTCCATGTCAAATGCTACTGAATTTTTTCTTTTTTTATTCTTGATTGCGCTTTTAACATCGCTCCTTGTTTCCTTTCTGCGTGGGTAAATTTTATCTGCATATACACATTGAACCAGCAAGTGGTTCTTACAGAAGATTGGCCATGAAGGTTCTATTGCACCTTCAATCCTTATTTCTTTCCCTTCTTCCATTTATTGTTCACATGGTTAAAATGTCTAAGAAGCTTTATTTTGATGCTTTCTCGTGCCATGATATATTGCAGGTCTTAATAATTTGCTGATGGCTTATGAGGACAAGTCTGCTTATGCACTGTGTGTATTTTCACTTTCCCTTGGCCCAAATGTGGAACCAGTAACATTTTTGGGGAAAACTCCAGTATGTGCTGTTCTGACTCCTTTTTTTTTTGTTTTTTGTTTTGTTTTGTTTTGTTTTGTTTTGTTTTTTTTTTCTTTTTTTCTGAAGCAAGATTTTGGCAATGTCTTATGCAAATTGATTGGTTTGTTGTTTTTGGTGATTCCATAGTTAGGCTTCAATGTAATTACTGTGGTTAATCTTTTAGAAAGAACTGCAACACTTCCTCTTTCAAACTTTTTTATTTTTTTTAAATAAGTGTAACCACCTGTGGCCCCATTTGGCCTTCCATGACCCACTATTTACCATATGAAAGGACCAAATAACTGCTTAAACCAGTAAGGTGGATGAGGCTATCGTTTGGTCGGTTCAAAGTATTCTTAATTACCACTCTACGTCAACTCGCCAATGGGTTGGATTCATTTATTAATTGAGCAGAAACAACCCTTGGCCTATTGATTCCATTGTGGAGCCTCCATAACCATTCATTATAGTTTATATCTTGTTGGACATTTTCAAAAGAAATGTTTAGTCCCACATTGGTTAGAAACTTCAAGTTTAAGGAGTATATATACTCTTGCACTACAGTGTGTGTAAAAAGAAAACACAAGTGTTATGCAAAGTGAGCCACGCGCGCGCGAGGGGCGTGGCGCATATAGCGCATTTTAGACGTTTTTATAAGCGCACTTAGCACTTGGCACGAGGCGCGGGCGCTTGTGTGTATTTGTGTGCAAGCTAACCATGGGTAAAACTTTTTACCATTAATTTTTACCATTTTCGAGATTAAATGGGTAATTATTAAATTGACTGAGTGGATGCAGTTGAAACTGCTCTCCACTACTCCATTGTTGCTCCACTACCCCATTTTCATTCAATGCTTGATTGAGTGGATGCAGTTGAAACGGTTCCACTGCTCCACTACCCCATTTTCACTCTAACTGTTCATGACCAGTAGTGCTCTATAAGAGAAGAGGTTTGGGGAGGAAGAAATTATCTCGAAATTTACCAGCATTAGTTCTTGTTTCGTCTTTCACTACTGCAAAGTGAAAGCTGAGTTTGCTTCATCGTATCCTTTAGGATATTTGCTGACTCTTGCAGTGTAGAGAACAAAACTTCATTTAGGAAAGTGGCAATGTTACACGCTTTGAAGTCATTGCTGATCCCTCTGTTTCAACAATCTAAAGGAAGTTTTAGTGTTATTGCAATGGCTTCGTCAATCAAAGAGCTGTCCGCTAATATTGTGAAGCTGGATCGCTTCGATGGAGGCGATTTCCTGAGGTGGCAGAAGCGAGTATATTTCCTGCTGGTGGCACTTCATCTAGTGTATGTTTTGGATACACTAAAACCTATGGAGTTCGATGATGAAACTGTCGAGCAGATCAGGAAGAGGCGGAAATGGGAGACGGATGACCACACCTGCAGAGGTCACATTCTGAACGCCATGAAGGACTCATTGTTCGACCTCTACCATGACGTCCCTTCTGCCAAGGAACTGTGGGAGAAATTGGAAGCAAAATACCATAAGTAGGACGCGACAAGTAAGAAATTCATCATATCAAAGTTTATTAATTTTAAAATGGTTGATGAAAGGTCTGTTATGGAACAATTTCGTGAAATTGAGAGGATTATGAATAATTTCTCTCAACACAATCTTGTCATGGTTGAAACCATTGTTGTGTGTTCAATTATTGATAAACTGCCCCCATCTTGGAAAGAGTTCAAACGAACTCTTAAGCATAAAAAAGAGGAGATAACTCTTGATGAATTAGCTAACCATCTTCATGTGGAAGAGGATTGTCGCATGCAGGAAAATGAAAAGGAGCAGAATGCTCAGGAGATTTCCAAGGTGCATGTGATGGAAGCAGTAAAGCTCAAAAAGCCCCTGCCGAACAGGCCTAACAAGTCTAGTAGTTTCAAAAAGCCTACTGGTTCGGGAAAATCGAACAACCAAAACCAGAATAAAAAAAACAGAAAGTCACTTGTTGGTTCTGCGGGAAAGATGACCACTTCAAGTCCGAATGTTATCATTGGAAGAGGAAGCAAGGGAAAAATCATGCTTCCCCTAGCGCTGCAAAAGGTACAGGAAACGACAATGATGATCTCATTGCTATGATATTTGAAATCAACGTCGTTGAAAATGATATGCCTTGGTGGGTTGATTCTGGTGCTACTCGACATGTCTGCAAGAACAAGAGGTTCTTCAAGACCATGGAGGCAGTAGATGAAAATACTGTCTTATACATGGGAAATGATGCTACTGTCCCTGTTAAAGGCATAGGTAGTGTTGATCTGAAGTTCACTTCTGGCAAAATTATAACACACTAATGTGTATTATGCACTAGAAGTGAGGAAGAATCTGGTGTCGGGTGGTCTTTTGAATAAGTTTGGTTTTAGGCTTGTATTTGAGGCTGACAAGTTTGTACTCTCCAAGGGACGTGTTTATGTAGGGAAGGGTTATGCTTATGAGGGCATGTTTAAGCTTAATGTAATCGCTTTATCTAATAAGCATATCGTTTCTGTGTATCTTGTTGAGTATCCTTCATTTTTAAAAGAAATGTTTAGTCCCACATTGGTTAGAAACTTCGAGTTTAAAAAGTATATATACTCTTGCACTACAGTGTGTGTAAAAAGAAAACACAATGTTATGCAAAATGAGCCACACGTGCGCGCGGCACAACACGTATGACGCATTTTAAGCATTTTTTTAGGCGCATTTAGCACTTGGCACGAGGCGAGTGCGCGTGTGTATATGTGTGTAAGCTAACCATGGGTAAAACATTTTACCATTAATTTTTACCATTTTTGAGATTAAATGGGTAGTTATTAAATTGACTGAGTGGATGCAGTTGAAGCTGCTCTCCACTACTCCATTGCTGCTCCACTACCCCATTTTCATTCAATGCTTGATTGAGTGGATGCAGTTGAAACGGTCCCACTGCTCCACTACCCCATTTTCACTCTAAATGTTCATGACCAGTGTTCTATAAGAGAGAAGGTTTGGGGAGGAAGAAATCATCTCGAAATTTATCAGCATTAGTTCTTGTTTCATTTTTCACTACTGCAAAGTGAAAGCTGAGTTTGCTTCATCGTATCCTTTAGGATATTTGCTGACTCTTGCAGTGTAGAGAGCAAAACTTCCTTAAGAAAAGTGGCAGTGTTACACGCTTTAAAGTCATTGTTGATCCCTCTGTTTCAACATATCCGACATTTTTTTGTAGCCTATTGGTTTCATTCGGCAGCCCATATGGGGTTGAAGAGCCCATGAATAATCCCACTTCTAGAGTAGGGGACCTTATATAACCCTTTTAGATTAGAACATGCTACTGGTTTGTTGGACAAGAACGAGCATAATTTATCTTCTGCACCATACCTGGTTAAATTGACTAAGCATCCAATATTTGTTCTAATGTCGAGGTTTTTTTTTTCTAAATTTTAATTAATGTGATTTTAGGGAAAAATAGTGCTCCCGAGGGGACCAAACGATTTTGGCTGGGATCCAATCTTTCAACCTGATGGTTACAAACAGACGTAAACCTCTCTTTCATATTCTACTGCTTACTTCATTATCCGTCTATCTAACTAGTAGTAAAAGGATAACTAATGGTAGTTTCATTTTGATGTGTTCTGCAGCTACGCAGAAATGCCCAAGGAAGAGAAAAACAAGATCTCTCATCGGTACAAGGCTCTCGACATGGTGAAATCTCATTTCGCTGAGGTTGGATATAAATTCGAGACAGATTCACTGATCTAATGTATCCTTATTGGGAATTGGTGGGCCATACATAGAGGAGATCCATTGCAAATGCTGTAATATTAGATCAAACTGAGAGGTCACTTTGCGATCAACAATTGCATAGGATAACCGGAAACCATCATTAACTATATTGGAGGAAGGGCAGCGAGTTTGATGTGGATGGTGTCAAAGCAATCCATAGCCCCTTCCTTTTACCATAGTAATCAATAATAGACTGATTTTTTTTTCTTGTTTGAAACTTTGAATGTGCATCACTGAGATTTCTTTATATATCAATGTTTGTACTGATGAGACAAGTGGTTTGGTACAGCTCTTGCATCCTAAAATCAGTAAAGAAGAAAATTTATTCAAAATTGGATTGCTGTGGTAGTGAGGAAGAAAGTGTTTTTTTCCCAAGTGTCGACTTCATTTCATGACCGTAAGAACTATTATCTCGTCCCAGCTACACACAGCTGAAATTCACGTCCATTTCTCAGTCGTGTCCGGCAAGGAAACATACATCCATCTCAATTCTGAAGTGGGTATGAATTCTGGCCTCAAACTTTGTAACTTAGAATCGTTGCCTAAACTATCCTATAAGTCACCTTAACTATGCCTAAACTGTCCTATGAAGAAAAACAATGGTTTTGTAAAGGCAAGCAATTGATCATGACTCTCTGCTGTTGGTTTTCTTTGTATATATTGCAAGTCTTGAGCTCCATTAGTGCTCACTACTCTTTGTAATCTCTGAATTAAGTTTCGTTGTCATCGATCATAGTGGTTGAAGGTAATCTTGTGGATGGAGCTGGCGAGATCTTGAACAGGCTCCTCTCCAAAGCCATTGACGAGATATTTTTGTTGAAGGGTGTGAAGAAAAAGGTGAGAAAGCTTGAGAAGGTGGTTAAGAAGAGTAAAGAAGTACTTGAGGATGCTGAGAAAAAGCATGTGGCCGATGATGTGGGAGTGAGGCTTTGGCTTAGAGATCTTAAGGAGGTGGCTTATGAAGCTGAGACTTGTTGGATGAGATCGATTATGAAAGTCTTCGACGACAATTGGAGATCAAAAAACGCATAAAGGGGAAGGTACAAGACTTCTTTACCCACTCTAATCCACTTGTTGTTCATTTTGAAATGGTTCATAAGGTTAAAACGATTAATTTAAGGTTAGAAATGATTGTAAAGGAAAAAGGGAAGTTTAAGTTTGATGCCAATCTTGTGCTAGCTCATTCTCAGAGTTCAAGGGGTAGTACTGTGAATCGGGAAACCGCTTCATTTGTTATTGATTCTGAAGTTGTGGGAAGACAGGATGATAAGTCTAAGATAATTTACATATTGCTTCAAAAAGGAAATGCAGTAGATGAAATCTTTTCAGTCATATCCATTGTCGGCTTTTGGAGGTCTAGGAAAGACTACTCTAGCTCAATTAGTTTAGAGGGCCGCTAAGGGCACCCCACCATTTAATGAAGGCACCCAGTTAATGTGGGCACAAACCGATTTACCTAGGGCACCCAAAAATTAGACCCGAAATACCTAAACTACCCCTCGTGGAAATCCATCTGCACCCCACCACCCTCGTGCAAACCCCCTGAGCACCCCACCACCCCCACCACCACCTTCACCGAACTCCTTGTGGAAGAATCCATTTGTTTTGAACCGACCAGTGAGAAGAATCCCCGAAATCGTGTTCTCTGTCCCTCGCCGTGTGTTTCCCCTTCGTTGTTCGAGTTTTCTGCATTTTGTAGGGTCGGTGTGTGAGCCGATTTCGTATCCAAATTAGGGCTCGGTTGAAGATCGCCGAATTAAGTTACATTTGGTAGAGTAGTTGTAATGTGTGTGTGACGGTTTGTTCAATTGTTAAAAAATTGGGAAATCGCGGTTCTCGGCACGCAGGCCAGAGACGGTGTCAACTGTCTCGGCCAAGCATGGCCGAGACAGAAGCTAATATTTTCGGGAACTCGCAGTCTCGGCCACGTAGACCGGAAGAGTTGACAGCGTATCGGTTACGCATGTCCGAGAATACTGCCGTTATCTCGGCCGTGACATGACGAGAGCTACAATTAGTGATAGGTAATGTGGCGTCGGTGGTGTACAACCGAGAATTTTGTCTTACACTCGGTTGTCCACTTCCGAGAGGGTCTCAGAAGGGAATTGAGTGCTGGTCTTCGCCCTCTTCATGAAACATTTGTTGCCTTGATTCGTTTGTTTGGTTCTAAAGGCCGTTCAACTAGAGGCTTAGAAATTCTCGCGGCTATGGAAAAGTTAAACTTTGACATCCGCAAAGCCTGGCTTGTTCTTGTTGGTATGAATGCTCTTGCGGCCCAAAGAATTATTTACCCTCTTTATTTGATGAAAATTTCATGGCATGAGACGGATTGCAATTAATCAATTTGATGGTGACAGAGGAGCTTATTAGAAACAATCATTTGGATGATGCCAATATGGTCTCTCTGAAGGGGGCAAAAGGTGGATTGAGAGCTACTGATGAGATATATGATCTATTAATTGAGGAAGATTGCAAGGCTGGCGATCATTCGAATGCTTTAACAATAGCATATGAAATGGAAGCTGCCGGACGAATGGCAACTACATTTCATTTTAACCATCTTCTAAGTGTGCAGGTAAGTGAACATTTTGAAGCACAGTGTTTCTGAAGCATCTGAATTTTATTTCTCCCTTCTGTCCCAAAGTGCTATTATTGAATATTGACTAAAAATTAAAATATATGCTTTGCCGCTGTTGTAGCTGCAGTTGGTGTTAGCATAATCTGAGAGCTACTCAAATTATTTAGTTTTAAAATAGTCCGGGTCACTACTCAAATTAAGTATCACATTGCTAATGCATGAATTGAGTTTTATGACTTTTTTTTTGTGAAGTAAATTTGCTAATACTTTCAAACTATAAATTTAGTTATATTTTTATATTGCAAGTTTGCAACCAAAATATCAACATTTTTGTGATTGGGGATGATACTTTTGCATCAGTTCCTTTTACCTGTTTTGTTCACAATTGCTAAAAACCATTTGATCCTAATTGTTTCATGAAATTAAATTTTAATTCTAGTTTGAATAAAAAGTTGTTGAAGTAAGATTTACTCATGTCAATCGATGGATACTTACTGTTGAATTGCTTAAATGTTCTTGGTTCAATGCTCAAGAGATATAGATTCTTCCATTGGCTTATTCAATAAACGTATAATAGAATGGTACTGAGCATAGTTCCTCGATCAGTCCATTCATACTTTAGTTTGATCTATGCCAGAAAGCTTGAATTCTATCTCGAGGAGTTCAGGCCCTTTTCGTGTTTGCTATTAAGTTTTAATCCTAAAAATTATTGGATTGGAATTGCATGGTCATATTGTAAAATCCAATTGTATCTTTAAGGAACATTGTCTCCACATTATGACATGGTTGATATTGGTCACAGAGCAAAGCATTGTGCATTATTTCCACATCTCGACATGCTGAACTGTTGTCCTTTTTTATTGTTCTTACAGGCCACTTGTGGAATTCCAGAGATTGCTTTTGCAACGTTTGAGAAAATGGAATATGGAGAAGGTTGACATCCTTCTTCATGTGTATGCATATCCTATACATTTTTTTCATTTCGCTTTTATCCTTTAATCGTTACTTAGATTAACATAGATTATGTTATATATATTTCCGTAAATAGGTTTTTTTTCAATGAAATGAGACAAAAAATGTTGTCCCATTGCTTAGATTAGATTTTTTGCATATATTAATATATTGTTGGAAATTAAAGTATCTATGCGATGAGATAAATTGATTCAATTGTTATCTTAGGGCATCTTAATTCTAGATATTTTTTGGTAAGATAATTCTAGAATTTTCAAATATTATGAATTGTACTTGATTTTGAAAAATAGATGTATAATCTAGGTTCATGTACAAACATTAGATTTATCAAAGCGTTTGGCTTCGTATGTTTGTTTGTGGAGTAAATTGTTATGTTTGAGTTTGATCATGGTTTAAAAAATCGACAAACTTCGCCGAAGTTCGGGTTAAGTTCGTCGATTTTGAGGAGAGCGAAGCGAAGTTCAAAGGCAGTAGAAAAATTGCAAAAATTCAACACAACTTTGCCTAACTTCGACCGAACTTCGAAAACATTGATGAAAGTTAATAAAACATGAAGTAAAATTGTTATGTTTTGTGGGAGTTCAACAAACTTCTACTGAAACTTTGCCTATGCTAGAAATATGCTTAAAATTCGAAATATCCTCCAGTGACATGAGTTTTATGCATTATTGTTGCATGACTAAGTATAGTTCTAGCATCTCTACGAAGAAATTTGAGTTTTCTAGCATTTAAAGTGAAATTCAGTAAACTTTCGTACATCGGCAATTTTTTGTCTAACTTCCATCGTCGAGTTAACTTCATCGAATTAATTCCGAATTTTAAGTGAGCGAAATCATAGGTGAAGTCGAAGTTTCGAACCTCGAGTTTGATTGATTTTGGGTAAGGATGCAAATGGGGTTGGACAGGGATTCGTTATTTAATTTGTAAAGTTGTGAATCCACGTACCAAAAAAAAAGTTGTGAATCCATTCTATGAATGTTAACTTCTTCACATAATATTTCTCTTTCAGTAATAAATAATAAATTAAAGTAAAAATATATTGTACGAAAATAATAAATAATAAAAGTTTGATACGGGGATTGTAATGATCCTCATGGGGAATCCCCATGGGTCTTAGGGCAGGGAGGGCAATTTTCATCCTCGCCCGACCCCATGTATTTTTGGATAGAGTAGAATGGAAGAAAGTGGATTATACCAGCTGACCCAAGTTGTTGCGAAAGGCTTTTGTTGAGTTGTGGTTGTAGATTAAAGTACTCCCATATTATTTATGCAGTCAACGAGGAATAAGTTATTATTTTTGCATACTTTGTACTTGGGTTTTAGATTAGGATACAGCCACACTATTGGATACAATCAATAAGAACTGAACTGTTATTTGTGGTTAATGTGATTTTACAAGTAGGTCATTCGGTCGTCTAGTGTCTTATCGTCACATTTTTTATGGAGTCTGAACTTCCAATGTTCATCATGGATAAACCGTGTAACATTTTGATGATATTATCTGCTTGCTCTGATGTTTTGATGTGAATTTGCAGAGTTCATAGATTCTTTTTGGTTCTTTAGAGAGTATATGATCAATTGTGATTCCGGAGGTCTGGTTATTTATAGCTCGAAAAACTAGTATGTGCTTAATGACTTCATATTGTCTCTTATTCTCCTATTTCAACAGATTATATGAAACCTGATACAAATACATACAATTGGGTGATCCAAGCATATACCAGAGCGGAATCATATGATAGGTATTGCTTAATTTGATATTTTCTTTTTCTGTTTTTGCACTTTTATATGGCTACATTCATTCTTCTTTAGTTTTTCTTAATCTTATAAACCTTGGTTTGTTGTTAATCTTTATATCTGTGCCAATTAGTAAATGTGATTCTTTCTCTATCCTAGATTGTTTACAAAGCCCCAATCCCAAATTAGTTGCGGTCGGACTCTTCTTTTATGCTCAATTTAGTGAAATTAATGGGACGCTTTCCAAATCCTTTAAGTCCCTCTTAATCAATCCATCCCGTAGTAGCTTCGGTCTACTCTTTCCTCGTCGAATTTCTTCAGTTTTTATGGAGTCGAGTTTTTGAGTGGGGGCATTTATATGCCCTTTTGGAGGTGTCCAAACGACCGAAACGACCCTTTCCTTATCTTTGTGTCGATTGTCGGTACTCCTACTTTTATTTGAATTTTTTGTATTTTTATTCTATCTTTACGTGTTTTACTACTCATTCATCTAACTATCCTCATTCCCGTTATGTTCATTTTATGTACTTCTTGTTTTTTCACTTCCCAATATTTACTTTCATAAAGCATCGCTAGCCTAATTGCGGTCCTATAAAATTTTCTTTTTAAATTGGTATGAATATTTCGCTCACGGATCACACTTGTTGTAGCCCTCCATTTCTTCCATCCAACTTTGAATTATATGTGTGACATCATTCTCAATGTTACCATCATTTTGTATGGTCAATCCTAGATATCTAAAGTGCAAGGTTCGAAACTTCAACTTCGCATATGACTTCACTCACTTACAATTCGGAACTAATTTGAGAAAGTTAACTTCGATGATGGAAGTTCGACAAAAACTTGCCGGTGTACGGAAGTTTAGAAATTTCACTTTAAATGATAGAAAACTCAAGTTTCTTCGTAGAGATGCTAGAAATATACTTAATCATACAACAATAATGCATAAAACTCATGTCTTTGGAGGATATTTCGAATTTTAAGTATATTTCTAGCATATGCGAAGTTTTATTTGAAGTTTTATTCGAAGTTTTAGTCGAAGTTTGCTCAACTTCCACGAAACATAGCAATTTTACTTTCCATCGATGTTTTCAAAGTTCGGTCGAAGTTAGCCGAAGTTGAATTGAATTTTTGCAATTTTTCTACTGCCTCTGAATTTCTCTTCTCTCACCTCAAAATCGACAAACTTCGCCAAAAACCTCAAAATCGACAAACTTCGCCAGTACTTCAACGAAGTTGTGTCGATTTTTTAAAACTTGCTAAAGTGATTTATCTTACAAACTTTTACAAACTTTGATGTCTAGCGTTTCTAAACTTACAATGCATGTATTCGGTTTTCGTCCTACTCAACTTTATACCTTTAGATTCTGATGTATTCGTCCAAAGTTCTTACTTCCTATTCACTTTCATCTCTTGTTTCATCTAGTAGGACAATATCATCTCGCAAAGACCGCAAATAACATAGACCATAGTATATCCTTTTAATATGCCTAATTAGTTCACCCATTACTAAAGTAAAGAGATATGGGCTAAAAGTTGATCTTTGATGTAGTCCTATTGTAATGAAAAATTCTTTTGTGGTTTCTCCAAATGTCTTTATACTTGTTACTACTCCTTCGTACTTATCATTAATAGTGTCTATACCTAGCCTAGCAGCATCCACCCATTTTCTTTCTAGAACCCACCTAAGAACATCTCTAGGGACATTACCATATTTTTTTTTCCTAAATCTACAATATCATAAGAATATATTCAGGGAGCCTATCCTTTGCTGTTTGCATTTTATAAATTAGGCATTAATTTTTTTCTGGTAAAGATAAAAAACACAACTTCTCATATGACTTTGGCCTCTTAAAACTCGAAATTAATTTGGGAAATTCTAACTTGATGTATGGAATTTTGGTAAAATATCACATTGCGGAAGACTGCAAACAACTTCATTGAACATACTAACGAATAACACTTACTTATTTAGATATGTAACATATGTTAGATTGTACAATATCATGGTTTAAAGTAAGATTTGTCATCCATGTTAAATATAGATGAGCTTATTACATGTAGTTTGTTATATATCACATCTTATCTTTTCCATATATGATCATAACTTTTTTAAGTTCACTTTAAATGGCTTTGGTTCTTCTTCTACCAATGCTTTTGAATTCATTCTTCAACCTGAAATTCTGGTTTGCATGTTTGGTACAAATATTGACATTATCTGTAATTTGTTTTTTCTATAACTTGGCATCTAAAGATGAAATCATAGAAACTTATTTAAAATTTGAAATATATGTTGTTTTTACCTAATTTAGATGTGGCTCAAGTCTTGTTTATATTGAATCCTAATTCCATGTAATGAATCTTATTAATTTTTAGAACTTTAGAGAATTTTCAAACTTGCTTCTCTTGTACAACGGAAATTGTATACTGTTTCTCAAGGGAATTATTGTTATGCCTTTCTTTATAGTAAGTAAAACTTTGTTACTTTCCATTGCTTGGGATCAATTTTGTAGGGTGCAAGATGTTGCTGAATTACTTGGCTTGATGGTTGAAGATCACAAGCGTTTACAGCCTAATTTGAGAACATACGCGTGAGTGCATTTCTCTTCCATGCTATTTGAAAATTTCCATTTTCGCACGGAATAACTCATTGGAAATTTATTGCCAAAAGGAGAATGTAGCAGTAGTTTATGTGAAGAACCATCGCAACTTCAGTTCCAAGTTTGCATGTTAACAAATTGGTTCTTTGAAACATTTTAGGTCTATGCAACTTACTGTTAAATGAATTTTGACTCAAATTCTGGTATATTATTTTGGGTTTCCACTTCCACTTAATATTTTCAAAAATGAACATTTTGATAATAATAAATTTATTGAGTGGGAGACTCATAAGGTCAAAGTATAATTTTTTTTACATTTCTAGCAGATTAAATGACCTCTAGAGCTGATTGATGATGTTTATTGTGCTTTAAACTGAAAGGAAAATTTTTGCTAAAAGTTATTGTCTTATATTGCTTGATAATTTTTTGAAGGTATAATCCAGGCTTTTGGTGGAGTGCTTTTCAAAGTATTGTCTAGTTTGAGAGGCAATCCGACATTTTCGTGCGCTCAAAAACTTTAATGGAGGAACAGTGGCTTTGTATAATGATGGAAACTTTGGAGATCCACTTTCTTTGTATCTTCGAGCTTTATGTCGGGAAGGTATGTATTATTTTCATACATATCTAAGTAACTATATTGGAATTGTCCTTTGTTTCGTTATGCGCATGCTTGAATGAACTCTTTTCTAGATTGACATTGCTGGACAAATCAGGCGTTTGAAGCAGAATGTTGATTACCTTGTAATATCTGTTCTTAGTTGAATTGGAGGTCTGGATAATGTAGTTGTATACACGATATGACTTAATATCACATGCTTCTGCTTAGCTTGATTTAATTCAGTTGATGATGCTCTAACATAAACATTGCATTAGCTATTTTCTATTATATTTTTGTGTGATTGTGGATTAAATGTTTATATGCCCTTAAGCACTCCATTTATTTTTCTCATCGGGAAGGATAGTTGAGTTGATTGAAGCATTGGAAGCAATGGGTAAGGACAATCAACAAATTCCACCTAGAGCCATGATCTTGAGTAGAAAGTACCGAACACTAGTTAGCTCATGGATTGAACCTTTGCAAGAAGAAGCTGAACTGGGATATGAGATTGATTTTGTTGCCAGGTTTGCCTTTAATTCGTTCTTGTCCCTTAATGGCAATACTGACATTATATGCTTGCACATGCAGTTGGCTAATGGATGCTTAATTCTTTTTTCCATTCAATGGAATGTTGTGGTTTGCTGGTTGCTTATTGATTGTGAGTCTATCAGTCTTCTATCCATGAAGCTTCATTAATGATCTTTGGATTTGCTGGATTTGCAGGCATTGCCTTAAATTAATTTAATTAACTAGGTACATATCAGATGGAGGTCTTACGGGGGAGCGCAAGCGGTGGGTGCCACGCAGAGGGAAAACACCCCTAGATCCTGATGCAGAGAGGTTCATTTACTCAAATCCAATGGAAACCTCATTCAAGCAACGATGTCTTGAAGATTGGAAGCTGCACCACCGGAAGCTTTTGAAAACCCTTAAAAATGAAGGACTTGCATGCCTTGGAGATGCTTCTGAATCTGACTATGTTAGGGTAGAGGAAAGGCTAAGGAAGATCATAAAGGGCCCAGATCAAAATGTACCAAAGCCCAAGGCTGCCAGTAAGATGATAGTTGCTGAGTTGAAAGAAGAGTTAGAAGCACAAGGCTTACCAACTGATGGCACTCGAAATGTTCTTTACCAGAGAGTGCAAAAAGCAAGGAGAATAAATCGTTCACGTGGTCGGCCTCTTTGGGTTCCTCCAGTGGAGGAAGAAGAAGAAGAGGTTACTAGTTTCAGTGATGCACAGTTCTTGTTCATCCTTATCTTTATCTCTATTTTGTTGAGCTTGTTCCTTTCCTCAGCACCTTATTTAGCATAAATCGCATCAGATTACTGCTCATGCCCTTCAATTTCGAATAGAAAATAAGTTTTTCATGCAATCAAAGATTTTACTGTTTTTCTCATTATATATATATTTTAGGTTGATGAAGAGTTGGATAGATTAATTTCACGAATTAAGTTGGAAGATGGAAATACTGAGTTCTGGAGACGCCGTTTTCTTGGTGAAGACTTAAATGAAGGTCGCATGACTCCTACCAACACAGAGAAAACAGAGCTTCTAGATACTGTCGATGAGGAGGATGTAGTTGATGATGTTGCAAAAGAAGAAGATGAAGTGGATGAGGAGGAGGAAGTCGAGCCAACTGAAAATCAAGATGGTGATATGGCAAAGGAAAAAGAAGTTGAAACTGCTAAGCCTCTTCAAATGATTGGAGTCCAATTGTTGAAGGATGTTGATCAAACTCCTACTCGCAAAGGAAAATCCAGAAGAAGGTCATCTCGCATTTCAGTAGAGGTCAGTCATAGCTTAGTATATTAAGCTTTATTTTATTCAATATTTTCATAGATTTTGTTCATTAGATGATACCTTAGTAATTGGTTTTGTCTGACATTTTTTGTCTTTCTAGTAATGCTTTCCACTCACATATATGGAGATGCATTTCATCTCCAAAGTGGACATGAAATACCAAACATATTATTTTTTTTTTAATCAGAATTGCCGAACATAATTGAGTAATCTGTTATATGCTGTAATTGGGAAATTAATTGAAAGTGGATATTCTCTCCAAGTTCTATAGGAAATGATTGAATCACCATGTAGGCACTTACTAAAGCATATTTGATGTGTACGTGAAGCAAGTACCGCTATACAAACATGTGGTAGTCAAGTATGTCTGTAATAGTCTCACTTCAGTTCTTAACTGCATTCAACCTGTTCTGAAGGATGTTTTAAACCTATTGTGTCCTAGAGATTTTAGAAGTTTCATGGATAGTGGTTATTCGAATATGGTAACTCATGCGCAATGAACTGCGTTTGCCTGAACTCCAAGGTTGAACAAACTAACAAACAACACATGCTCTCTAGCTTGATAAGTTCACAATGAAAACAACACCATGGACCTTAATGGGCTAGATAAGCCAAGAACGCAGTAGTCTCAATGGTGCAAAGATCTCTCTCGGAGAAACTCTTTATTTAGATACTAAACATAAAAACTTTATTCTCGTCTCTAATTGTTTGTCACAAGAGGTTACATTGCTCTAGTTTATTATAACATTGGCACAACCTTTTGAAGCATTGGAACCAAAGTCAGCATTGGACAACTTTAGGTAACAACGTGACTAATCACGACAACAGCACAACCAAAACTCATACCATAATCGCACCATTTCACAGCAACTTTGAACTGTTAGCTTTTCTCAAGTTTTGACACTTGAAACATCAAAATTTGGCACGTGAGAGGCAAAGTTGTAGAGCTTTGAGTGGCTTTTCAACTTGCCGAAGATTGTCCAAATCAGAGTTATAATGAGAGAGATCTTGCCAATACACTAAGAGTCAAAGTTTGTGCTAAACTCTCAGAAATGCACTAATGATTATATCTGTAGATGTATGCTAGTTATTGATCAATCTTCAGGAATATATTTTTAATGCTTCAATTTAGGCTTAACTAAGTGTAACATGATATTCGTAACCTTCTTATTTTCTTTCTCCTAGACTACAACAACAACAACAACAACATAGCCTCGAGTCCCAAATTAAAGCTGGGTGGCTACATGGATCAAACTTTTCCATTGTGCTCGATTAAGTGCAATTGATGGTGAGCTTTGCAAATCATTCAAATCTCTCTTAATTAATGCATCCCATGTTAACTTTGGTCTACCCCTACCTCGTCGAATTTCTACAGTTTCTATTGAGTCAAGTTTTCTAGTTTGAGCATTTGTAGGCCGTCTATGCAGGTGACAAAACCATCGCAACCGCCCTTCCCTAATCTTTGTATCAATTGGTGCTACTCCTACTTGTCTTTGAATTTCTATATTTATAATTCTATCTTTACGAGTTTTACCACACATCCACCTAAGCATCCTCATTTCTACTACATTCACTTTATGTAATTGTTGTTGTTTTACCGCCCAACATTCACTTCCATAGAGCATAGCTGGCCTAATTGCGGTCCTATAAAATTTTCCGTTTAACTTAGTAGGAACATGTCGATCACAAATCACCCCCGTTGCACTCCGCCATTTCTTCCATCCAGCTTGGATTCTATGTGTGACATCATTTTCAATGTTACCATCATTTTGTATGATTGAACCTAGGTATCTAAAGTGGTTTACCCTAGGAACTTCTACTTCCCTAATTTTACCACTCCGTCATCTCGATGTCTAGTGTTTCCAAACTCACAGTGCATGTATTCCGTTTTCGACCTACTCAACTTAAAGCCTTTAGATTCTAATGTATTTCTCCAGAGTTCTAATTTCCTATTCACTCCATCTTTAGTTTCATCCACTAAGACAATATCATCCGCAAATAGCATACACCATGGTATATCCTCTTGAATATGTCTAGTTAATTCATCCATAACTAAAGTAAATAGATATGGGCTTAAAGCCGATCCTTGATGTAGTCCAATCGTAATGGAAAATTCTTTTGTAGCTCCTCCAAAAGTCTTTATACTCGTTACTACTCCATCGTACATATCTTTAATAGTATCTATGTACCTAGCGTGCACTCTTCTTCTTTCTAGAACCCACCAAAGAACATCTCTAGGGACCCTATCATATGCTTTTTCTAAATCTACGAATACCATATGAAGATCTTTTTTCTTTTCTCTATATTTTTCTAACAATCGTCTTACAAGGAAAATCGCCTCCATAGTTGACCTCCCAGGCATGAAACCAAATTGGTTCTCTGATATTGTTGTTTCTCTCCTTAGCCTATTGTCAATTATCCTCTCCCAACAGTTTCATAGTGTGACTCATGAGTTTAATTCCCGGTAGTTTGAGCAACTTTGAATGTCTCATTTGTTTTTGAAGATTGGCACAAGCGTGCTTCTTCTCCAATCCATTGGCATCCGTTTTGATTTTAAAATTTTACTGAAAAGTTTTGTCAACCAAGTCAATTCGATTTCTCCTAAGCATTTCCAAACCTCTATGGGTATTTCATCTGGGCCACATGCTTTCCCTATTTTCATTCTTTTCAATGCCTCCTTAACTTCTACAATTCTAATATTGCGTGTATAGTTTACATTTCTTTCTTGGTGTGGGTTTTCATCTATTATAGCATCAACTTGGCCATCATTAAATAAACTATCGAAGTAACTTCTCCATCTCTCCGTAATATCCTCCTCGCGCGTTAAAACATTTTGATTTTCGTCCTTAATACATCTTACATGATTTAGGTCTTGTTTCTTTTTATCTCTTAATTTGGCTAGCCTATTTATATATTTTTCGCCATCTCTATTACCTAACTTTGTATATAAATCTTCCATGAAATTTGTTTTAGCTTGGCTAACTACTTTTTTAGCTTGTTTTCTAGCTTCTCTATATTGATTGTACGCATCTTCATCTTGACACTTAGGTATTTTCCTATACATATCTCTTTTAGTCTTAATTGCTCGTTGGACATCCTCGTTCCACCACCATGTTTCCTTCTTTGGAGGTCCCAAGCCCTTAGATATACTTAATATGTTTGATCCCACCCTCCTTATGCAACTACTCATTTCTAGCCACATTGTATTAGGATCTAAGTCAAGATTCCAAACATTTTCCTTTAGTAGTTTTTCTCTAAACTCTACTTGTTTACTATGTTTTAGGTTCCACCACTTTATTCTAGGGTCGCTAACTCTTTTATTCATATTTTTCGTTGTGTTAGCTTAATATCAAGTACTACTAACTTATGTTGGGTAGTAAGTGCTTCACCAGGTATTAGTTCGCAGTCTCTACATAGTTTTCTATCTATTTTTCTTGTTAAAAGAAAATCTATTTGACTCTTGTTATGACCACTACTAAAAGTAATTATACGCGACTCCCTCTTCCTAAAACTAGTATTTGCTAAGACAAGATCCAGGTATTACTTTGCAGTCTCTACATAGTTTTCTTTCTCCTAGACTATATTAAGATAAATGTTACTGTGTCAATTGTAATGACTGTAGGACCGAGGATGACGTTGGCTTGTCTTTAGGTTAGATTGCATTTTTAGTGCATTTTAAGAAAAAAAAAATCACAGGACCCTAGACAACAACAACCCAAATTGCCACATGGGGAGAGTCGAACCCTTGACTTCATTTAGAGATGAGTATATGCCAAGTGAAGCAACCATTTGATTGGCATATATCGGTATTGTTTTGTTTTGAATCATAAGCGGCAACTTGCTTTCTTCATTAATATAATTTAATTTACTTTATAAGACTAGATTTTGATTGAATAGCTTAAGTAGTGTCCTTATTCACTTGATGTAATTGTTGTTGACCGAATATTTTGACTCGCCAAGTGAAACTATTTGTTGGAGTTATCGAGTCATGGAAGTAGAGGACTGGAGAGAGTAATAATTTTCACTATTGAAACCATTTGTGCTTGGATGGATAGTGAAACTCTTATAGCTCGTTCGCTTCGCGGGCATTCATCGCCAATCTTGGAAGTGCAACTGACGCTCGCGTTTTGTTGAGCTCTATGATTCATCAATGGTTGTCAGGTGTCCCTATTTGACTCTCTTTTCCTTTTCCTGCAATAAATTTATTTATTTGCTTGCAGGATGATAATGATGATGACTGGTTTCCCGAAGATGTTCGCGAAGCATTGAATGTGATAAGAGAGAGGAAAATTTTTGATGTGTCACGCATGTATACAATTGCGGATGGTTGGGGATGGACATGGGAGAGAGAATTAAGAAATAGGCCTCCTAGGAAGTGGTCACAAGAATGGGAAGTAGAGTTGGCAATGCAAGTGATGCTCAAGGTATACTTATTTGTCTTATTTGTACTAGAAATATCGTCCCTCTTATGTTGCATTTTGATTTCGTTGCGCATTGTAATATTGTCTTTCCATTTCCAAGTAAATTGTTTGAATTTCCTGCTTCTTTAAGGTTTTACCCAATGCCAATTCTAGTTCTCGACCTTGTTTCTTCTTTTTCTTATCCTCGTTTTATTTCAGAGGCTACTTGCTCTGTTGTCTATAGAAGGGTTGATAAATTGCAAGGCACCGAGTTTCGGTGGGTCTGTAATCAAGATCTACTTCCCAGACATGGATGAGATCCCTCCCCAGATAGGGAAGAAGACGATGCCTCAGTAGATTTTATTGATGAGTTTGGAAAAAAAAAAAGATACAACACAAGAGCAGGACTCTCTTGTTACCCAGAGAAGGAGACATACCTCCTTTCTTTCCCAAGACCTAAGTCTACCCAAATATAGTGTTTATAGCCAGAATGCCTTTTCTGAGCACACCAACAACTCTTATACTCACACCCCCGTTCTGCTCTTTGTGCGTCACACACACTTGACCTCACACCCGACTAACGTCGACCACGTGAAACTATTGTTTATCGACCTAAGTGGGATCCATTTGCACAATGAACTCTTTTTCTCACATAAACCTTTGTCATGGGTAGGCTCGGGGCCTAACATTACTCCCCGCCTAAACAACCACCTTGTCCTCAAGGTGGAAGGAAGCAAAACGTCCGGACATGTTTGACGAGTTTCTATGTGGTTATCGAGGCCGACAGAGATGTCCATTTCACCAGAACCTCTGGACCCACGCCACAAGATCGATAAGATAAAATAGCTTCCACGCCACCAATACTGTGAGGGAATCAGGGTCAGTAGTTGGTAACATTGGGGAAACAGGAAGAGACCCCACTACTTTCTTCACTGGGATATATGGAAGCGGGTGGATTTTAGCGGATGTCGGAAGCTCCAAACGATAAGCCACGGGGCCGATGCGTGCCAACACCTTAAAGGGCCGAAATAGCGTGTACTAAGTTTGTAATTGGTACGGTGAGCCATCGACTGTTGTCTGTATGGACGAAGCTTCAAATCGACAAAATCCCCAACTATGAACTCCGCGTCTCACCTATGTTAGTTTGCCTGTTGTTTCATATGGTTCTAAGCACGGAGCAGCTGATCACGAAGTTCGGTCAAAGTTGAATCACGAGCACGAAGCATAGAATCCACATCTTTATGTTGAGTAGGCGGGAAAAGCCATAGCGAATGAGAGGAGGAGGGTCCCGCCGTACATCACACCGATAGGGGAGCAATTCGATGAAGAATGGAAGGACGTGTTGTACTAGTATTCAGCCCACAAATGACTTGACCATGAACTCCAATCCTTAAGATTGCGACCAATAAAACAACGGAAGTATGTTTCTAAGCACCGATTAACGACTTCCGTCTGGCCGTCACTTTGCAGATGATAAGCCGAACTATGGTTTAGTTGAGTGTGTTGGAGATAGAAGAGCTTGCACCAAAACTGACTCAAAAAAATCTTGTCTCGGTTCGACATAATTGTAAAGGGGAATCCATGGAGGTGAACCACACCATGAAAGAGCACATCCGTCACTGTTTTGGCTGTGAATGGGTGCTTCAAAAGGAGGAAATGGCCATTTTTTGTGACGGCCCCAAATTTCGAGACAAACCGGGCACCGCCACGTCGCCGGACACGTCACCAAGCCATGTCACGTCACCTGCACGCTTGTCTATGACGGCTCGCGAACTTACCCTCTAATACTCCAACTTAGTAAATTTTGATATTTAAATGATTATTTTAGCAAAATATACTAAGTTATAATTTTTTATAACTTAATTCATTTATTTTGATTATTTAAATTATTTTAGTAGCGGAAGTCTTAAAAACATGCATATAATTAATGTAAACGAGTTACGCAATATTTAACAACCTATGGGGTGGAAACCCAGCAAAAATGGATACCATGTATATAAGTTAAGGCGACAAAAATGTATAATATGCTTCGATATACATGTATCAGGTGAAAAGTCTCCCGAAATGATCCAAAAATATGCATACGTAAATACAAACACCTACAAGTAAGCTAGTGGAGGCGCTCCAAATCAGAGGTAGTCGCCAATCACCGCCTTCCCCCGGCTCGTCGTAGGATCTGCAACTTGCCACCAACAAACAATGACAAGTTCCAGGTAAGTAAATCCCAGAGAAATTCAGTTAGTATTCACAAGAAATCCAAGAAAACGGCTACAATTCATGCATACGAAATAAATGAACGAAATGTACGGCATGAATATAAGTCGTGAGATAATCAAGAATACGGAACGCGAGTGTGGTGTACAACTATCGAGCCCTGAGACATAAATACTAAATCGAGAAGGCCCTGGAGGTGAGGAAATCTGCACCCCCTCTTCACGGTCGAAATGAGGAACTCTGTGAGTCGGAAGGTAAACTTCCGCCCAACGCCTCAAAAGAGAGGAAATCTGTGACGGAGGTGGGCCTCACGTCAACTCGCTCTCGAGATCATCGACTCGCTGAGAGAAATCTCACGCGTAGTCTAAGGTATGACCAACACCGTAGCAACAATCGGATCGTCATCGACGAGGGAGCCGAAAAATGGTCGTACCGTCCCTTCGACAATACACAGACACACGCGAGAATATAGTAACAATGCAAACTGAACTGACGAAAAGTAATGTGAAATAAATAATTTACAAGGAAAATAAGTAAATTATGAACTGACTTTCCCGTGGGTTTACTTACCTCGAATGCTTTCGAACGTCCCGCACACGCCTCGAAATACGCGCTCGATACCCGACTATCGTCTCCTAAATTTCTGGTATCCAATTATACCACTTTTGTTACTTTAAAGTCAATTTATAATGTGTGTGACTAAAAATTTAAGTTTTCGTTTCCAAAAAATTTACTTTTTGGCACACTTTTTGAGTTGTGCCGGGGTGCCGATGCCCCAAAAGTCTTCAAAACTACCCTTTTTATATTTTTCACCCTTTCTTATATTTTTCTTAATTTTTTTGATATTTATTTGATTTAAAAGTGTATTTAAATTATATTTTAATATTTATTTTATTTTAATATAGGGGTGGGCCCACTGGACCGGGTTTGACCCGGTCCAACCAAATCAGGCGACCGGTCCGGCCCACCGTATCGGGCCCGGTCGGCCCGGCCCCCCCGTGACGGGCCTAGACGAGGCCCGACCCGATAGAGAGAGATGCACACGCGCTCACATGCGCTAGTGTGCATCTTCTCCATCCGATCATTCGATCGAGATGGAGAGAAAAAAAAAAAAAAATTTCTTGGTTTGGTTTGGGTTGGGGTGGCTCTCCACCCCAACCGTGGACTCGATGGCGGGGAGACACCCCCGCCATCTCCACCTAACCGGTTAGGCCTCCATGGCCGAACCTCTTCTCGGCCTCCATGGCCGACGCTCAACATCAACCAAAAACAACGACTCACCTCGTCTTTGGCGTCTCCACCTCTTGCTCTCCTTCCCGCTCCTCTTCTCCTCCTCCTTCTCGGTTCCTCCTTCCTCTCCTCTCCGTCCCCCCCCCCCCCTTTTTTTTTTTTTTTTGATCGGTGTGTGGGGGGTGGGTGTGTGAGAGAGTACTGTGAGGGAGGGAGGAAATGAGTGACGTGAGGGAGAGGTGAGAGAAAGAGTGACGTGAGGGAGATGATATAATGATGGTGGAGTGAGGTGGAGTGTTAATGGGGGAAAGTTAGTTGACTTTGTGTATCTAACCCCAAAGTGCGGCACCGCTTGGACTTTCGCCCGTGTTTCTGGAAGCTTCGACGCCCGAATTTCGTGTCGAAATCGCGACTCGCGCGTACCGCTGCGTCACTAGCCACTTAATATATTTTTCATAATAACTATATGACCATTATCATTTATTCATTTAATTTATGTGTTTTAATTTCCCCAACCTAGTGTACCCAAAGTTCGCTCTTCAGCACCTGTCTCGACACGTTTCTCGAGGCGAACACTCGTTACACTATCTCGCTCGATTCAATGATAGAAATTACACACATGCGATGCTAAGTAATTAACTTGATATACAACATCGCAAATAGGCAAACAATCACACAAAACTACTATTTACCTAGTCAGCGTTCCCTGACCTATCTGCGACGTCCTCGTGGGTCTGAGCTTAGGGTCTTAACCTGTAATTTGACAATTAATTGGGATTAATTAAAGCAGGTCGTTACAATCTTCCCAACTAAAAGAAATTTCGTCCCAAAATTTGAAATTAATTAAACTTTTACCTTGAAATAAATGGGGGTATCGCTCTCGCACGGTAGACTCTCTTTACCAAGTGAGACCCTCGTTCTTATGATACTGCCATCGAACGAGTACAAGTGGTATTTCTTTCCTTCTAAAAGTCTGTACCTTGCGATCCACTATCTCAATGGGGCGCTCCCCATATGTTATATCCGGTCTGACCTCAATCTTTGCCATGTCCACCATCGGTCTCGGTCCTGATCTGGCTAGTCTCGACAAAGAAATGTGAAAAACATCATGCACCCCCGCCAACTGGATCGGCAATTTCAACTGATAAGCAACCTCCCCAATTCGTCGAAGGTATGACCAACACCGGTGCAACAATCGGATCGTCATCGACGAGGGAGCCGGAAAATGGTCACACCGTCCCTTCGACCATACACAGACACACGCGGGAATATAGTAACAATGCAAGCGATCGACGAAAAGTAATGTGAAATAAATAATTTACAAGGAAAATAAGTAAATTACGAAGGCTGTCTTTCCGTGGGTTTACTTACCTCGAACGCTTTCGAACGTCTCGCAAATGCCTCGAGATACGCGCTCGATACCCGACTATTGTCTCTTAAATTCCTGGTATCCAATTATACCACTTTTGTTACTTTAAAGTCAATTTATAATGTGTGTGACTAAAAATTTAAGTTTTCGTTTCCAAAAAATTTACTTTTTTGCACACTTTTTGAGTTGTGCCGGGGTGCCGATGCCCCAAAAGTCTTCAAAACTACCCTTTTTATATTTTTCACGCTTTCTTATATTTTTCTTAATTTTTTTGATATTTATTTGATTTAAAAATGTATTTAAATTATATTTTAATATTTATTTTATTTTAAAATAGGGGTGGGCCCCACTGGACCGGGTTTGACCCGGTCCAACCGGGTCGGGCTGACCCGGTCCGGCCCGGCCCACCCGGGACGGGCCTAGACAGGCCCGACCCAGTAGAGAGATGCACACGCGCTCAAATGCGCGCGTGTGCATCTTCTCCATCTGATCGACTGGTTCGATCAGATGGAGAGATTTTTTTTTTTTTTTTTTTTTTTTTTTTTTTTTTTTTTTTCTTGGTTTGGTTTGGGTTGGGGTGGCTCTCCACCCCAACCCGGTGGCCTAGACAGGCCAGATGCACACGCGCTCACATGCGCGCGTGTGCATCTTCTCCATCTGATCGACTGGTTCGATCAGATGGAGAGAAATTTTTTTTTTTTTTTTTTCTTGGTTTGGTTTGGGTTGGGGTGGCGGTGGACTCGATATAATTAACTTAAAAAAATAAAACAACTCATCGAAAAAAATAGAAACAGAACCCAAACATATCTAAAATTATTTCTATATTTTTTTATCTTTATCCACTTACATACAAGAAGGCGTTTCGATCGTATGTAATGAGCAATCATATGCATCGGACAGATTTAATTTTTATACATATAATGCATAAAGCACTTGCACTATTTTTTTTTATTGTTGAAAAATCAAGAACATCAAAGCAGCTAGGGATCATATGGATTATTTGAATCAACTGCCGTGGGGTTTCACCTTCAATCCTACTGATGAAGAGTTGATTTCTTACTTGGAGGCGAAATCAAAGAACTCCACACTTCCTTTCGTCGACCCCATCATCGACTTCGACGTCTACACTGCTCAGCATCCCTCCCAACTCCACATGCAACGTAAGTACCGCTTGTATAATGTAACAAGTTAAAGCTGTTTTATTAAGGTTTAGGGTTCTTGCATGGTGATGTATATCTTTTTCTTTTTTGTCGAAAAGTGGTAATCTTTAGTTCTTAATAAGTTTTAATTGGTTGACAAGTTGAAGTTTATATAGGGTTCTTGCTTTGCGATTTTTTTTTTCCGTAACGCATGCAGTGATCTTTGATTTTTAATAAGTTCTAATTAATTGGTTTACGTGTTCTATACTTTGATTAGCTAGTGTTAGGGTTCTTGCATGGTGCATGATTTTTTTCCCAAAATAAGCAGTCATGATCTTGGGTTTTTAATAATATTAGTCGTTCTAATTGGTTTGCAACTGCTACGATTTAATTAATTAGGGTTTAGGGTTCTTGCATGGTGAATCAATGATATTTTGTTTTTCAAAACCGGTGATCGTTGTTTTTAACAAGTTCTCATATATACAATTTAATTAGATAAGGTTAATTAGGTTCTTGGATGGTGATCTTTTTTTTTTCTCTTGCTTTTTAATTAGTTCTCACTTTGGTGTACAAGTTTTGATAGTTTAAGTAGGGTTTAAGGTTCTTGATGATCTTTAGTTGTTATACTTATAGTTGTTGGTTGGTTGCGAGAGAGGCTTAATGTATCAAGTACACACTTATACTTCTACGTGGAAAAAAGAGCGGGATAGGTCGCATTGCGGGTAATGGATTCGGCATGCAAACAGGTGGGACCGAAGTCATGAACCACCTTGGAGAAGTGATTGGTTATCGGACATCATTTGGTTTACTACATGTACGATTCTCAGGTGAATGATGAGAAAAAGGACAAAGTAATCGAAAAAGAAGATGAGAAAAAGGACAAAGTAATCGAAAAAGAAGATAAGAAGAAGGGCAAATCTCCATCCACCAAGACCAATTGGATTATGAACGAGTTTAAGCTTCTCAACTCTAAATCCAAGTCAAGGTCATCTTTAAAGGTAAGTAATCGACTGGTTAGTTATGAAGTTATTGGGTTTTTATAAAACTACATGAATGCATGAATGCATGGTAAAAATGGTACTAGCTAGGTTAACTAAATTGGGTGCCCGTGATTAATTGATTACGTTATTTTATTTTATTTATTTTTGTTTTTTATTTTGGAAAACACAGGACTCAAATATTGAGCGTATGTATGTATAGGTTCAATAGGATACTAATTATTTAACTTGATTAATTAGCAGCTAAAGTTGCCATCCCATTACATTGTACACATTTTTTTTTTAATAAAACTATTGTATACATTCACTGATTGCATTAGATGGCCTATTGATGGTTTTACATATAGTTTTGGTGATTCCAAAAAATGGCTTGTATATATGTAATTTAACGTAAACTTGATATTTGATTGCAGGGTCCAATGTGGACTATATGCAAAATTGGCGAGACGGGAAGAACTTTTGGAGGTAATATTCATCATCAAGTTGTTAGGCCTCGGAACAAGTAATAATGGCATGACCAATGCCAAGAAGAACAACAATATGATCAATTCAAGAGATGCTGACCACAACAACTAGACAATATTGATGAGAATGCTGCTGAAGTAGATTGAAGCAAACATGATCAACAACGAGTGGCAATGCGATATTGACGACCTTATTGGATCGGTGCCTCAAGATCAAGCCGATGATCAGATCGAGCAACTAGAACAATATCATCCACAATTTGAGGAGCAAACAACAACATCATGATGATCAAATATTCATTGATCAATATGATCATCAATGACAGATGCAACTGCAGATTCGAGCAACAACGGCGGCAACAATGCCAAAAGCTGCGATAATGTATCGGTGCCTCAAGGAGACAAGATCGCTAATCAAAGCACCACCGACTACAACATGACTTGATCATGGCGACGGCCTTGATGATGATCAGGTTGACAACTTAGGACTAAGTGAGGATGATCTTAGATTTCTACTTGAGCACAGTAATGCCTTACAACAATATGATGATGATGAGGATGGTATCCCTGAAATGTTATGGCTTGATGAAGCACAGTTGGCGTGTGATGAGGAGGGTAATCTCTTAAACCCACGAGCCACCAAGCGCGCAAGATTATAGATAGAAGAATCAACAGCAATTTATAGTATTGTGAAATATATTCTTGTAATTTTTTTTTCAGTCGCATAGAATTATAATGAACTTGTAAGCATCAAGTGTTGATTAAGTAGCACCATTACATGCTACTCAAACTCTTCTTGTACCAATTTTTTTATATCAACAAAATACAAAGCAGTTCATCAATTATTTGTAAATATACACACACACATACATATATATATATATATATATATATATATATATATATATATATATTTTGATAGGAAGTTCTTATTTGTAAATAAATATATTAAATGTGTATAATTAACCGTGCAATATATAAGTTTAAGCGTGATGAGGAACTATTGAGTTAAGGTAATTAATTTAATTATTAGTTGTGATTATCGATATACGAGCAAAAATCTATATATATATATATATATATATATATGTATATATATATATTTATATTGATAGGAAGTTCTTATTGGGAGGCTTGGGTCACCTTCTGTTGTATCCAAAATGGACTGCATAGTTGGTTGTTTTTTATTTATTGGGTCTTTAAAGATTTACATTTTTAATTTAAAACTCAATTTGTTTATTTTTGAAGATTACATTGTATCTTATTGTTTTTCGTGTCTTTGTGGGATTCTTTTATATAGAATTGATTTATTGATTTGCGTCACACATTCAGATTAGAAACCATGCAATTGAGATTTTGGTTACAATGTATTCAAAGCATTTTTTATTAAAAGTTCAAAGCGTTTTTTAATAAGAAAATAGTCGTATGCTTTTTAGAAAATAATTAAATTGTTAGAATAATTGAAATGAAACGACCCTTCCCCGACTTAGGGACAAGTCGCCCGGCCCAGACCGCCACTTAGGCCCTATACCTGAACCAAGTCCAAATAACGGTCTGGAACGCCTAAACAACCTGCAGAATAACATATATATAATATGACAAGATAATGCGAAATTTGAGTTTAAATAAATACTATACATCATCATCAACCGAACCATCAGATATCTCAAATTCACTTAACCAACTCAAAACAATATGAAATCTCAAAAAACTTCAAAGGCTTTTAAATGTGTCTAACTAACTGAAGGAAGGTTGAACTACCCAACAACCTTGCCTAGGTTACAACCCTTATTAATAGTTTTCAAAACAAATAGTAAATATATCTTGTAATGCTCACGCTGCAAGAAAACTTCAAGCAATGTCATTCCCCCTTGCGATCTATCGCACTCGTAGATAAACCTGTATTGTAAGTGGGGTGAGCTAAAGAACCAACGAAGCCCAATAAGAGAAGAACTACGCTCAATGCATAATGATTAAAACTATATTTATAATATCTCATTATTTTACTCAGCTACCATGAGAAAAAAAATCAACCCTTAATATTTATTGAATTGAAGTGCGCACTAGATATTTGTTGCAGCAATAAATCGAGGCGGGCCACGTGACCTTATTTTTATTGTCACATCAGTCATTTCCCACATAGCCTCAACATAGAGGTAATTAAAATTGCGGAATTATAATTAATATTCATCTGATTAAATTTTGTAGCTTGAGACTCAACCGCTCATTTTGAGCTTTTGGAGCATTACTTTTTTTGGTATTTATCCATAAGGTGAAAAGATATATAAAGTGAAATATTCATTTTTCAAATCTCTAAAGAGATGTTGGCCAATGATTTAAATTTTGTATAACACAACATAGTCTTGCGTAGATGTTTTATTCACAAATTATAGTATCTAATTGTCATGACAAGTAATTCTTGTCGGTAATATAATAAGACAACAAGTTCAACTATGGTTGAATAATATTTTGAAAATAAATTTAATATAAAATAGTTTTTTTTTTTTTTTTTTTTTTTTTAATGTAAAAACATCACATATGATTAAATATATGCTCACAACTTGATTCATTAATAAACAAAGTGTATTATTTGTATGAGTTGGTGAGACAACCTCCATGTTGGGTGGCTAGACATAGTCTACTTAATACCGTGTCTCATCGAACGGAATAACCCGTCTTCATTTCAATGTTTAGTTTTACCAGGGATAAAGCTTACCCACTATCAACTCAAACTTATTGCATTATTTGTATTATAAAGTCAAGAATAAAACAATAACTAATCGTTTGTAGTTTTAAGAGAAAAATTATATGTCACGCATTGACTTTTGATTTCCGATGTGGAAGATCAAATAAGACGTAGCTACAGAGCATATTTTCATAGTCGGTGACGTGACAATGCATAATGTATGAATAAAGTACATTTACATAATTAAATATGCATGTAACTAAAAAAGAAATTAACCATGACAATATGGACATAAATCGTACTTATTTAAATTAATAAAAATTATACCTTCTTAGCTTTATATCTTTGAAATGCTTCTTGATCTTCAAGACCCCCTCTTGTAAAGCAACTTCGTGCTGATAACGTGTTGTGAACTAAGTTGTAAGCTAACTATAACTTAAGTTGGACTTGCTAGAGACTTAAGCATAGAAAACATAAACTAATAACTACTAGACAAGTAGAGAAGAAGATACAAGAGAGAAGAGAGCTAGAGATGAAAATGTAGAGATTTCATTCATACATTGGTGTGTGAATTACATTGGGGTTGACACCATTTATAAAGGCCATTTGGTGATGATGATAATTATACTTATACAATACGTACAAGTTATATATACACCACAAGTCATACAACACATCACAAGTAACATAGACAATACATGAAAGAGTTGGTGTATATTGAAGAAAATTATAAGCTGCATAAAGTGTGAGAGTCATGCTTGATATTGTCGGGACCATGCTTTACAATGTGGTTAACCACAAGTGTCCATTTGATAACAGTTTTCATATTCAAGACTCAACTCAAGTCGTTAGTCGGGAGACAACAAACCCCGCTTTTGAAGTCAGTAAGTTGGGAGTCAGAGCCTTAGAAGTTTCTGTGAATAACACACAAATCTTCTCATGGCGGCATCGATGAAGGGTCTGGTGCTATCACGGCCGGTGACATTCGTGACCGGAAACGCTAAAAAGCTGGAAGAAGTGCGAGCCATCCTTGGCCAATCCATACCCTTCAACTCTCTCAAGCTCGACTGTACATTTCTCTCTCTCTCTCTCTCTCTCTCTCTCTCTCTCTCACTCTCACTCTCACTCTCACTCTCACTGAGTAATTTATTCAAACACTTGCAGTGCCGGAACTACAAGGCGAGCCTGAAGAGATCTCCAGAGAGAAGGCCAGATTGGCCGCAATTCAGGTAATCCTCGCTACCCATTCGAGATTACTGTAATGCCGATGCGGGTATGGAGAATTAGAGTGTTTGATGCGTTGTTGTGGAAGATATTCTCGCGTTGAGTTGCATGGTTGGTCTGTGAATTTTCACGAGTTTAGTTGGGTTAACTTTTGTGGAAGGTGAACGGGCCTGTTCTGGTTGAAGACACTTGCCTGTGTTTCAATGCCCTCAAGGGTCTTCCAGGTATCATAAATTTCCTTGTCTGTGCCGATTGATTTGGCACTGTTTTTGATTTCTGGGTTTGCTCATTATTTATGATGTTTTTCTTGCGGATTCGATGTCTTGCAGGGCCTTACATGTGAGTATTTTGCTTTCTAGTCTTGCTCCCTTTGCTACAAGGTGAATTTGTTTTTTTTATTTTTATTTTTATTTTAGCTATTTTTGCTAATCAACGCTTACCCCTCACTATGTGCAATCTCTTGGCTAAAAGACCCTTAGTTCGGGATCATTAACTTTCAATGCTGGTATTTGTATTGCCTTGTACTTGCCCTAAATGTTTTTATGTTCCTTAATTTCGCGTATTGTTGTCTTTCATTTTTTATTTAACCATCCGTTGATATCCGTTTGTAGAATGAGGCATTAATTGTCTATCACTTGGGGAAATGCTTATTTAGTTTCTTATATCTGTTGGAAAAAAAATTCTTCAGATAGAAAATACAAAACAAACTTGAAATCCCAAACAGAGACTAGAAAATACAAAACAAACTTAAAATCCCAAACAGAGAGTCAGAGACTAGAAAGTATAGAACAAACTTGAAATCCCAAACAGAGAGTCAGAGACTAGAAAGTACATAACAAACTCGAAATCCCAAACAGAGACTTGAAGGTACATGGTTGTTCTCTTTTAAACAAGATCTCTTCCTTCTCGTCGAAACCACAAAGACACAAAGGTATATGCGAAACTCCAATCAAGTGTCTAATGGTATGCTAGAGATTGAGCGTGTAACTCAATTCTAACCAAGACCGCTCTTCAAAAGTAAGGGAATGATGCTTTGATGAACATAAAGGACTCTTTGGTTCAAAGACTTTGTCATTTTGATGTTCATCCAACCTAGAGTAACGTGTTCTGAGACCAAGTGTTGGTGAAGCTTACTCCACAGATGTGGAAGAAGTTCAACAAAGAAGTAAGCGCATAGAGGCCTTGTTCTGAGATCTGATGGCCCGTTTAAGGTGATCAAACGAGTTGGCAGTGCGGCTTGTCAGCTTAGGTTACCAGAACGGTTATAGGTACATCCTACATTTCATGTTAGTCCTCAAACCTTTTCATCTAGGTCAGAAAGATGAAGGGCAGAGTACACAACCAATCGAGCTCCACCCATGGTGCGGACAAAATTTGTAGGGGAGATTGAGCAGATTTTGAACCAAGAGATGCGTGGTCAAAGCAAGAAGAACAAGTGGATCTTTTATTTGATCAAGTAGGTTGATGTTGAGGAACCTACTTGGGATCGGACATTAGCCTATGACGGTTTTAAAAGGAGATAGCAGACTACCAAAGGTGGCATCAACCGAGGAGTTCGATAAGGGCAACGGACATCTTGGTCGGGGGAAGTTTATTAGCCCCTGAGTAGCATGACCCGAGTAAGGCTAGGTGGGTCTTAGGAATACCTAACACTATCCAAAATTTTCTCGATTCGGGTTTCTTGTACCGTTTGATGTGGACTTAGCCTTGGGAAGCATGTGGGCAACATGTTTCCAAGCGGCAAGAGACTGGGACGAAAGGACGTTGCCTCGAGAAGCGGTGTGCTTGGTACCAAGAAGGACACTTCGTTAGCAACACGATTGACATTAAGGAAAGGCGCTTCCTTGGTAGCGCGCTTGGCATAGGTATGGCAAAGCAACTTGGGCGAGACCAAGGCGAGGATGGTTCTTTGGCAAAGGCAAGGGTGACTTGGCCAAAGACCAAGTAAGAGACAAGGCGACTCGAGTAGAAACTGTCTTGCCCTCCGGTATGATTGATGTCACTTTTGATGTTACCTATTGGTGGCCAAGAACGACTTAAAATCTAATATGAGAGGAGGACTTGTGACACCCCAAATACTTCACGCCTCAAAAAACACAAATAAAATCTCTTTAAACTTAATCAAAGATTAAATAACAGATAGTGAATGAGAAAATAATAGAAAGTTGACAAAATATGAGAAAATAATAGAAAATTTTTCAATCCTTATCTAAAAATTATAGATTGAAAACAATGTTTTATTCTTTAGAAATAAGTAAGAAGTTCCTTTACGTTATGATTGACAACGACCTGTTAATATTATAACTAAATTATTTTTTTATCCTTATCCAAATCATTATGATCAATAACGACATTTAACAATTTCATTATTACGAATCATTATGATTGATATCGACCTTAAGACTATTCTCACTATAAATAGGGGAATCGATTCGTTAATGCATCATCACAATCTTCGTTTCATTCTTTATTAAATTATAGAAGGAACTCTGCGAAAACTCTTGTTAGCTACGAGACAAGGTAATTTTCTTGTTACATGTTAATTGTTTACATATGTCCTGACACTCTTATTACCTTGATATTATGCTGACTATCCACATGTGAGATTCAAGCTGACGAGCTACCCTTCGTCCATCGGTGTGGTTATTATGGTAGGCCATGTCGATCCCCAACATGTTGGCTAGGTAAAAAAGATAAGGTACCGTTAGGACCTGAAATAATTGCTGAGACCAACGAGAAAACTCAAATAATACAAAATCGACTAAAAACAGCTCAGAGTCGTCAAAAGACTAACGCATATGCGAAATTTGAAAATCATAAGAATTTCAAGCTAATGAACTCATCCTTCTAAAAGTAAGTCCTACGAAGGAATTCAACATTTTGGGAAAAAAGGAAAGTTAGCTCATCGGTTCATCGGTCCCTTCCTGGGATCGCTAAACGAATCGAAGAAACATCCTACAAAATAGATCTTCCTCTAAATACATGGCCTTTTTCTTGTGTCCATGTTGAAAAAATGTAAACCCCACTCCTCCCACATCATTCTATGGAATGATCTATATCGAGAACCAGAATCCTCCTATCGAGAACAACCAATTCGTATACTAGACGACAAAGTTCAACAACTACATAATTGTTTAATAGAATTGGTAAAAGTTCCGTGGCAACACCATTCAACGAAAGAGGCAACTTGGGAAGTTAAGTCTGAAATGCATAAGTCCTACCCACATCTATTCATCTAGACATTTGCATCGCCTCATGCATATGAATATATCATTAAATAAAGTGTAGGGAAAGAAAAAGGACACAAAATTTTCTCCAGGCCATAAAGAATACTATGTTGGTGGACCCAGTAATACACCCCCTCAAAGCTCTCAAAGTTCGTCACATCCAATCTACATAAGTAGTGACGAGGAAAGCCAAGACAACAAGGAGGAAGTGCCACCAGCACTTAACGGAATTGAATCTAGGGCATTTACCACTGCCCCACAACACTTTGGAAATCATGATTAAATGCCATTATATGATCTTGCTAGAATTGTGGAATATACAACGTGGCCGAATTCGATGAGTCAACGACTGCACCTCAATATCCTAGGGATCAGGAGAACATGCCATCATGTGACCTCAGCGCATGTATATATTATGGAGCATACAACCCCGGTAAACATGAAGTAACCCAACTATCTGACGAGAGCACGTTCTTTATAGGAGATTCAGATGAGGAATTCGCAAAATTCTTCTGTTTGTTTAAAGATCCAATGATAGAAATATTTCGCGATTCCGAACTAGAAGCCTTGCCAGAAAGGACAATGAACTTTGAAGAGTTTATTGTTGACAGTCCTCTTAGTTCTGATGAGATAATATTTGCATGTTACGAAGCTGATGATGAGATTTAGGAAGAAGATGCATCAAATAGTGGAGCCTTTAGCACAGGTAGCAACGAACTTTTACAGGTACTCTTACTTAATTTAGTGAAATTTCGAGGACGAAATTTTATTTTACAAGGGGTGAATGTGACACCGCAAATACTTCATGCCTCAAAAAACAAAAACGAAATCTCCGTAAACTTAATAAAGGATTAAATAACCGATGGGGAACGAGAAATCTCTTAGACATTATGGTCAATAACGACCCGTAAACGTTTTAGCTTCGTCGTTAAGAAAAGAATAGAAGGTTCTTCAATCCTTATCTAAAAAATTATGATTGAAAACGATGTTTTATTCTTAAGAAACAAATAAGAAGTTCCTTTACATTGTGATTGATAGCGACCTGCTAATATTATGACTAAAAAAAATTCTATCCTTATCTAAATCATTATGATCAAGAACGACATTCAACAGTTTCATTATTACGAATCATTATGACTGATAGCGACCTTAAGACTATTCTCACTATAAATAGGAGAATCGATTCATTAATGCATCCTTACAATCTTAGTTTCATTCCTTATTAAATTATAGAAGGAACTTTGCGAAAACTCTTGTTAGCTACGGGTTAAGGTTATTTTTTTGTTACATGTTGTTAATTGTTTATATATGTCATAACATTGACACTCTTATTACCTTGATGTTATACTGACTCTACGCATGCGAGATTCAAGTCGACAAGCTACCCTTAGTCCACCATAGGTGTGGGTTATTATGGTCCACCAAATTTGGTCACGTGTCGATGGACACTTTAAATTATATTAGTGACTATGGTGCGGTTTTAAGCTTTAAAGCAAAATTGGAGGGGCGGGGGGGGTTCTATCGGTGTGGTTACTAATAGAATTGAATCTAGGGCATTTACCACTACCCCACAACGCTTAGGAAATCATGATTAAATGCCATCATATGATCTTGCCACATGGTTGAATTATGGAATATACAACGTGGCCGAATCCAGTGAGTCGACGACCGCACCTCAATATCCTGGGGATCAGGAGAACATGCCATCATGTGACCTCGGCTCATGTATAGATTATGGAGCATACAAACCCTGTAACTATGAAATAACCCAATAGTCTGACGAGAGCACATTCTTTATAGGAGATTCAGATGAGGAATTCGCAAACTTCTTCTGTTCGTTTGAAGATCCAATGATAGAAATATTTCTGCCAGTGCCCGAACTAGAAGCCTTGCCAGAAAGTATAATAAACTTTGAAGTGTTTATTGTTGAAAGTCCTCTTAGTTCTGATGAGATAATATTCGCATGTTACGAAGTTGCGAATGAGATTCATGAAGAAGATGCATCAAATAGTGGAGACTCTAGCGCAGGTAGCAACGACCCAACTTTTACAGGTATTACTCGATTTAGTGAAATTTCGAGGACAAAATTTTATTTTACAAGGGTAGAACGTGACTCCCCAAATACTTTATGCCTAAAAAAACACAAATAAAATCTCTCTAATCTTAATAAAAGATTAAATAACATATGGGTAACGAGAATACTCTTAGACATTATGGTTGATAACGACCCGTATTTTTTTTAACTTCGTCGTTAAGAAAATGATAGAAGGTTCTTCCATCCTTATCTAAAAAATTATGATTGAAAACGATGTTTTATTCTTAAGAAACAAGAAGTTCCTTTACATTATGATTGATAACGACCTGTTAATATTATAACTAAAAAAAAATCTCTATCCTTATCCAAATCATTATAATCGATAACGACATTTAACAGTTTCATTATTACGAATCATTATGACTAATAGCGACCTTAAGACTATTCTCACTATAAATAGGAGAATCGATTCATTAATGCATCCTTACAATCTTTATTTCATTCCTTATTAAATTATAGAAGGAAATTTGCGAAAACTCTTGTTAGCTACGGGTTAAGGTTATTTTTTTGTTACATGTTGTTAATTGTTTATATATGTCCTAACATTGACACTCTTATTACCTTGATATTATACTGACTCTACACATGTGAGATTCAAGCTGACAAGCTACCCTTAGTCCACCGGTGTGGGTTATTATGGTCCACCAAATTTGGTCACGTGTCGATGGACACTTTAAATTATATTAGTGACTATGGTGTAGTTTTAAGCCTCATCGGTGTGGTTACTAAACGATATTTATTGATGTTGGGTAATATATGTTTTTGTTATTGTTTTGCTATATATTTTGCATTAACAGGGTGTAATTAAGAAATTATTGATCTGTTGGCTCATTAAATCTAACAATTTTAGGTACCACACTAGCTCACGACTGAAAATGAACTCGGAGCAGGTCAGGAGTTGACCATGTTAAATAAATAATGGATAGTACCTAGGAGTGACGAGGAGGGTAAGAGCGTGTTTCGTAATATTAAGGAATATTGTAAACTTATTATAAAAGATAAATAAATGAGTTTTATATTGTATTTCCCAATATTCAGTTATATTCATTACTGGCCCTGTGGGCAGTCCACCCAGATCTTATGAGTAAATCAAGATCGGGAAATGACAAATTTCCCAAGGGTGGCTATGGGCATGAAGGCACGTGATGACCCTAGAGAAGGCCTTGGGCATGCATGCCAAGGCCATGCGTATGAAGGACCCGGGCTTGGCCGGGCTCCAGCAAGCATGACCTTTAGGTGCCTAACGCTAAGCACGTCCCTAATGAGAGCAAGACGTTCCTTGGTGTGGCTTGGGCTCGGACCAAGTCACATATAGCTTGGATGGACCAAGTCAAGACAGAACATGACCCTAGCAATTGCAAGCAATTACTTGGTCATGACACGGAGCATGATCGAGTCACGTCCAAGCAAGTCCATAGCACATGGAGCATGTACTTATTGACCATGCGGTTAAGGTGCTTATGGAACCAGGTGGCAGCAAAGGAGATAAGCGATAAAGTAATTGCTTGACTACATTGGAATGTAGGGTGGTTTACTTCGTCTTAGCACGTAATTAGGACACATATTCATTTAGTTATGTAACTACCATACTTTATTTTCTATAAAGCTAACCCCTTATGCTTGGGGAAGCAAAAGGTGGCAGAGTGTAACCCAATTCAAAGATCAGTAAAGAAACTCTCTTTTGTGCCCATTGCTGCTTGTTGGTGTGTTTTTGTTGGACTAGGCACCACGGTGTAGCATTGAGTGAGAAAAAGTTCCTTAGGGTAAACCTCACATTAGTGGCCTCGTGGCACTTTCCAAAGCTAAATCCACATTGTACAGTACAAGGAACCCTGGAATCCTCCAGAACTCGGATAATTCTAGGTATTTCAGCTGCCCAGCCAGCCTCTACTAGGCCTGCCAGCCTTTACTCGGGTCATGGTACTGAGGGGCTAACAGTAGCCCACCTATTTGATTAATAAGGGTGCTGTTAACAAGATATCTAGTGATGTTCTAATGCATTGCAAGATCAGTTACATTTATAAAATGAACTTCGTAATTAAGTTCATGTAGGCCACACACATTAACCACTGATTATAATGTTTAATTTCTTGCTTGATGTAGTATATTCCTCTGATGGTCAGATTGAACCTTAGAAGTTCAGTTGTTTCTTTCCTATTGCTAAATGATTTAACTTTTGCTCACCTTGAGATCTGTCTTCATTTGTATGATTAAGAAAGTGTGCTTTGCTCAATAAATTATGTTTTTTCTGTGGACTAATACCATGCATATAGAATACCC
Organism: Stephania yunnanensis; assembly: GCA_039657365.1. Taxonomy (NCBI): domain Eukaryota; kingdom Viridiplantae; phylum Streptophyta; class Magnoliopsida; order Ranunculales; family Menispermaceae; genus Stephania; species Stephania yunnanensis. The sequence goes on from CM077582.1 coordinate 10,752,255, forward strand.
TTGAGGAGATTTTTAAAGGAGTGGGATTTAAAGAAATCAAACTTGAATTTGCTATCAAGGCCCTTTTTTTTTTTTTTTTTTTTTTCCTTTGCTCCTTAACTTGGCCATAAGCTTGTTTCATATGCTAATATTTTGGTAGTCTGAGTCATGGTTTCTAAAATGAAAGTTGAATGTACTTTTTTGAGTTGAATCTTATATTTGAAAGTTATGAATTGAGACACCTCTTCATGGGGTGAGTAAGGCTTCTTACATAAGACAGATGTGGAATAACTATTTGCAATGGATTTTCTGGTTGTATTTTGATTTTAAGTTTTGTTGGCGATGCTGAAGTTCTATTGGACATTACTGTTTTGTCTAGTGCTTTATAATTACATGCTGAAAATTGCGTACATATTCCTTCACTATTCAGTGTTAACTTATTCAAGCCCAATATCTTTCATGTCGGCATGTGATTTGGTTGCTCATTTCACTTCTGTTGAGCCTACACTATTAATCATTTTTTTTTTTAATTTTAGGACCATGAGAAGTAAAAATTTTGATCACATAACCATGTTAAATGCTACTGAATTTTTTCTTTTTTAATTCTTGATTGCGCTTTTAACATCGCTCCTTGTATTCTTTCCATGTCAAATGCTACTGAAGTTTTTCTTTTTTTATTCTTGATTGCGCTTTTAACATCGCTCCTTGTTTCCTTTCTGCGTGGGTAAATTTTATCTGCATATACACATTGAACCAGCAAGTGGTTCTTACAGAAGATTGGCCATGAAGGTTCTATTGCACCTTCAATCCTTATTTCTTTCCCTTCTTCCATTTATTGTTCACATGGTTAAAATGTCTAAGAAGCTTTATTTTGATGCTTTCTCGTGCCATGATATATTGCAGGTCTTAATAATTTGCTGATGGCTTATGAGGACAAGTCTGCTTATGCACTGTGTGTATTTTCACTTTCCCTTGGCCCAAATGTGGAACCGGTAACATTTTTGGGGAAAACTCCAGTATGTGCTGTTCTGACTCCTTTTTTTTTTGTTTTTTGTTTTGTTTTGTTTTTTTTTTTTTTTTTCTTTTTTTCTGAAGCAAGATTTTGGCAATGTCTTATGCAAATTGATTGGTTTGTTGTTTTTGGTGATTCCATAGTTAGGCTTCAAAGTAATTACTGTGGTTAATCTTTTAGAAAGAACTGCAACACTTCCTCTTTCAAACTTTTTTATTTTTTTTAAATAAGTGTAACCACCCGTGGCCCCATTTGGCCTTCCATGACCCACTATTTACCATATGAAAGGACCAAATAACTGCTTAAACCAGTAAGGTGGATGAGGCTATCGTTTGGTCGGTTCAAAGTATTCTTAATTACCACTCTACGTCAACTCGCCAATGGGTTGGATTCATTTATTAATTGAGCAGAAACAACCCTTGGCCTATTGATTCCATTGTGGAGCCTCCATAACCATTCATTATAGTTTATATCTTGTTGGACATTTTCAAAAGAAATGTTTAGTCCCACATTGGTTAGAAACTTCAAGTTTAAAGAGTATATATACTCTTGCACTACAGTGTGTGTAAAAAGAAAACACAAGTGTTATGCAAAGTGAGCCACACGCGCGCGAAGGGTGTGGCGCATATAACGCATTTTAGACGCTTTTATTAGCGCACTTAGCACTTGGCACGAGGCGCGGGCGCTTGTGTGTATATGTGTGCAAGCTAACCATGGGTAAAACTTTTTACCATTAATTTTTAACATTTTCGAGATTAAATGGGTAATTATTAAATTGATCGAGCGGATGCGATTGAAAGCTGCTCTCCACTACTCCATTCTTTGCTCCACTACCCCATTTTCATTCAATGCTTGATTGAGTGGATGCGGTTGAAACGGTTCCCTTGCTCCACTACCCCATTTTCACTCTAACTGTTCATGACCGGTAGTGCTCTATAAGAGAAGAGGTTTGGGGAGGAAGAAATCATCTCGAAATTTACCAGCATTAGTTCTTGTTTCATCTTTCACTACTGCAAAGTGAAAGCTGAGTTTGCTTCATCGTATCCTTTAGAATATTTGCTGACTCTTGCAGTGTAGAGAACAAAACTTCATTTAGGAAAGTGGCAATGTTACACGCTTTGAAGTCATTGCTGATCCCTCTGTTTCAACAATCTAAAGGTAGTTTTAGTGTTATTGCAATGGCTTCGTCAATCAATAAGTCGTAATATTGTGAAGTGGATCGCTTCGATGGAGGCGATTTCTGAGGTGGCGAAGCGAGTATATTTCCCTTTGGTGGCACTTCATCTCGGTGTATGTTTTGGATACACTAAAACCTATGGAGTTCGATGATGAAACTGTCGAGCAGATCAGGAAGAGGCGGAAATGGGAGACGGATGACCACACCCGCAGAGGTCACATTCTGAACGCCATGAAGGACTCACTGTTCGACCTCTACCATGACGTCCCTTCTGCCAACGAACCGTGGGAGAAACTGGAAGCAAAATACCATAAGTAGGACGCGACAAGTAAGAAATTCATCATATCAAAGTTTATTAATTTTAAAATGGTTGATGAAAGGTCTGTTATGGAACAATTTCGTGAAATTGAGAGGATTAGGAATAATTTCTCTCAACACAATCTTGTCATGGTTGAAACCATTGTTGTGTCTTCAATTATTGATAAACTGCCCCCATCCTGGAAAGAGTTCAAACGAACTCTTAAGCATAAAAAAGAGGAGATAACTCTTGATGAATTAGCTAACCATCTTCGTGTGGAAGAGGATTGTCGCATGCAGGAAAATGAAAAGGAGCAGAATGCTCAGGAGATTTCCAAGGTGCATGTGATGGAAGCAGTAAAGCTCAAAAAGCCCCTGCTGAACAGGCCTAACAAGTCTGGTAGTTTCAAAAAGCCTACTAGTTCGGGAAAATCGAACAACCAAAACCAGAATAAAAAAAGCAGAAAGTCACTTGTTGGTTCTGCAGGAAAGATAACCACTTCAAGTCCGAATGTTATCATTGGAAGAGGAAGCAAGGGAAAAATCATGCTTCCTCTAGCGCTGCAAAAGGTATGGGAAACGACAATGATGATCTCATTGCTATGATATTTGAAATCAACGTCGTTGAAAATGATATGCCTTGGTGGGTTGATTCTGGTGCTACTCGACATGTCTGCAAGAACAAGAGGTTCTTCAAGACCATGGAGGCAGTAGACGAAAATACTGTCTTATACATGGGAAATGATGCTACTGTCCCTGTTAAAGGTATAGGTAGTGTTGATCTGAAGTTCACTTCTGGCAAAATTATAACACACTAATGGGTATTATGCACTAGAAGTGAGGAAGAATCTGGTGTCGGGTGGTCTTTTGAATAAGTTTGGTTTTAGGCTTGTATTTGAGGCTGACAAGTTTGTATTCTCCAAGGGATGTGTTTATGTAGGGAAAGGTTATGCTTATGAGGGCATGTTTAAGCTTAATGTAATCGCTTTATCTAATAAGCATATCGTTTCTGCGTATCTTGTTGAGTATCCTTCATTTTTAAAAGAAATGTTTAGTCCCACATTGGTTAGAAACTTCAAGTTTAAAAGTATATATACTCTTGCACTACAGTGAGTGTAAAAAGAAAACACAAGTGTTATGCAAAGTGAGCCACACGCGCGCGCGGCTCGGCGCATATGGCGCATTTTAGGCCTTTTTTAAGGCGCATTTAGCACTTGGCACGAGGCGAGTGCGCGCGTGTGTGTATATGTGTGCAAGCTAACCATGGGTAAAACCTTTTACCATTAATTTTTACCATTTTCGAGATTAAATGGGTAGTTATTAAATTGATTGAGTGGATGCAGTTGAAACTGCTCTCCACTACTCCATTGCTGCCCCACTACCCCATTTTCATTCAATGCTTGATTGAGTGGATGCAGTTGAATGGTTCCACTGCTCCACTACCCCATTTTCACTCTAACTGTTCATGACCAGTGTTCTATAAGAGAAGAGGTTTGGGGAGGAAGAAATCATCTTGAAATTTACCAGCATTAGTTCTTGTTTCATCTTTCACTACCGCAAAGTGAAAGCTGAGTTTGCTTCATCGTATCCTTTAGGATATTTGCTGACACTTACAGTGTAGAGAGCAAAACTTCCTTAAGGAAAGTGGCAGTGTTACACGCTTTGAAGTCATTGCTGATCCCTCTGTTTCAACATATCTGACATTTTTTTGTAGCCTATTGGTTTCATTCGGCAGCCCATATGGGGTTGAAGAGCCCATGAATAATCCCACTTCTAGAGTAGGGGACCTTATATAACCCTTTTAGATTAGAACATGCTACTGGTTTGTTGGACAAGAACGAGCATAATTTATCTTCTGCACCATACCTGGTTAAATTGACTAAGCATCCAGTATTTGTTCTAATGTCGAGGTTTTTTTTTTTTCTAAATTTTAATTAATGTGATTTTAGGGAAAAATAGTGCTACCGAGGGGACCAAACGATTTTGGTTGGGATCCAATCTTTCAACCTGATGGTTACAAACAGACGTAAACCTCTCTTTCATATTCTACTGCTTACTTCATTATCCGTCTATCTAACTAGTAGTAAAAGGACAACTAATGGTAGTTTCATTTTGATGTGTTTTGCAGCTACGCAGAAATGCCCAAGGAAGAGAAGAACAAGATCTCTCATCGGTACAAGGCTCCCGACATGGTGAAATCTCATTTCGCAGAGGTTGGATATAAATTCGAGACAGATTCACTGATCTAATGTATCCTTATTGGGAATTGGTGGGCCATACATAGAGGAGATCCATTGCAAATGCTGTAATATTAGATCAAACTGAGAGGTCACTTTGCGATCAACAATTGCATAGGATAACCGGAAACCATCATTAACTATATTGGAGGAAGGGCAGCGAGTTTGATGTGGATGGTGTCAAAGCAATCCATAGCCCCTTCCTTTTACCATAGTAATCAGTAATAGACTGATTTTTTTTTTCTTGTTTGAAACTTTGAATGTGCATCACTGAGATTTCTTTATATATCAATGTTTGTACTGATGAGACAAGGTATTTGGTACAGCTCTTGCATCCTAAAATCAGTAAAGAAGAAAATTTATTCAAAATTGGATTGCTGTGGTAGTGAGGAAGAAAGTGTTTTTTTTCCCAAGTGTCGACTTCATTTCATGACCGTAAGAACTATTATCTCGTCCCAGCTACACACAGCTGAAATTCACGTCCATTTCTCAGTCGTGTCCGGCAAGGAAACATACATCCATCTCAATTCTGAAGTGGGTATGAATTCTGGCCTCAAACTTTGTAACTTAGAATCGTTGCCTAAACTATCCTATAAGTCACCTTAACTATGCCTAAACTGTCCTATGAAGAAAAACAATGGTTTTGTAAAGGCAAGCAATTGATCATGACTCTCTGCTGTTGGTTTTCTTTGTATATATTGCAAGTCTTGAGCTCCATTAGTGCTCACTACTCTTTGTAATCTCTGAATTAAGTTTCATCGTCATTGATCATAGTGGTCGAAGGTAATCTTGTGGATGGAGCTGGCGAGATCTTGAACAGGCTCCTCTCCAAAGCCATTGACGAGATATTTTTGTTGAAGGGTGTGAAGAAAAAGGTGAGAAAGCTTGAGAAGGTGGTTAAGAAGAGTAAAGAAGTACTTGAGGATGCTGAGAAAAAGCATGTGGCCGATGATGTGGGAGTGAGGCTTTGGCTTAGAGATCTTAAGGAGGTGGCTTATGAAGCTGAGACTTGTTGGATGAGATCGATTATGAAAGTCTTCGACGACAATTGGAGATCAAAAAACGCATAAAGGGGAAGGTACAAGACTTCTTTACCCACTCTAATCCACTTGTTGTTCATTTTGAAATGGTTCATAAGGTTAAAAAGATTAATTTAAGGTTAGAAATGATTGAAAAGGAAAAAGGGAAGTTTAAGTTTGATGCCAATCTTGTGCTAGCTCATTCTCAGAGTTCAAGGGGTAGTACTGTGAATCGGGAAACCGCTTCATTTGTTATTGATTCTGAAGTTGTGGGAAGACAGGATGATAAGTCTAAGATAATTGACATATTGCTTCAAAAAGGAAATGCAGTAGATGAAATCTTTTCAGTCATATCCATTGTCGGTTTTTGGAGGTCTAGGAAAGACTACTCTAGCTCAATTAGTTTAGAGGGCCGCTAAGGGCACCCCACCATTTAATGAAGGCACCCAGTTAATGTGGGCACAAACCGATTTACCTAGGGCACCCAAAAATTAGACCCGAAATACCTAAACTACCCCTCGTGGAAATCCATCTCGCACCCCACCACCCTCGTGCAAACCCCGAGCACCCCACCACCCCCACCACCACCTTCACCGAACTCCTTGTGGAAGAATCCATTTGTTTTGAACCGACCGGTGAGAAGAATCCCCGAAATCGTGTTCTCTGTCCCTCGCCGTGTGTTTCCCCTTCGTTGTTCGAGTTTTCTGCATTTTGTAGGGTCGGTGTGTGAGCCGATTTCGTATCCAAATTAGGGCTCGGTTGAAGATCGCCGAATTAAGTTACATTTGGTAGAGTAGTTGTAATGCGTGTGTGACGGTTTGTTCAATTGTTAAAAAATTGGGAAATCGCGGTTCTCGGCACGCAGGCCGAGACGGTGTCAACTGTCTCGGCCAAGCATGGCCAAGACAGAAGCTAATATTTTCGGGAACTCGCAGTCTCGGCCACGTAGACCGGAAGAGTTGACAGCGTATCGGTTACGCATGTCCGAGAATACTGCCGTTGTCTCAGCCGTGACATGACGAGAGCTACAATTAGTGATAGGTAATGCGGCGTCGGTGGTGTACAACCGAGAATTCTGTCTTACACTCGGTTGTCCACTTTCGAGAGGGTCTCAGAAGGGAATTGAGTGCTGGTCTTCGCCCTCTTCATGAAACATTTGTTGCCTTGATTCGTTTGTTTGGTTCTAAAGGCCGTTCAACTAGAGGCTTAGAAATTCTCGCGGCTATGGAAAAGTTAAACTTTGACATCCGCAAAGCCTGGCTTGTTCTTGTTGGTATGAATGCTCTTGCGGCCCAAAGAATTATTTACCCTCTTTATTTGATGAAAATTTCATGGCATGAGACGGATTGCAATTAATCAATTTGATGGTGACAGAGGAGCTTATTAGAAACAATCATTTGGATGATGCCAATATGGTCTCTCTGAAGGGGGCAAAAGGTGGATTGAGAGCTACTGATGAGATATATGATCTATTAATTGAGGAAGATTGCAAGGCTGGCGATCATTCGAATGCTTTAACAATAGCATATGAAATGGAAGCTGCCGGACGAATGGCAACTACATTTCATTTTAACCATCTTCTAAGTGTGCAGGTAAGTGAACATTTTGAAGCACAGTGTTTCTGAAGCATCTGAATTTTATTTCTCCCTTCTGTCCCAAAGTGCTATTATTGAATATTGACTAAAAATTAAAATATATGCTTTGCTGCTGTTGTAGCTGCAGTTGGTGTTAGCATAATCTGAGAGCTACTCAAATTATTTAGTTTTAAAATAGTCCGGGTCACTACTCAAATTAAGTATCACATTGCTAATGCATGAATTGAGTTTTATGACTTTTTTTTTTTTTGTGAAGTAAATTTGCTAATACTTTCAAACTATAAATTTAGTTATATTTTTATATTGCAAGTTTGCAACCAAAATATCAACATTTTTGTGATTGGGGATGATACTTTTGCATCAGTTCCTTTTACCTGTTTTGTTCACAATTGCTAAAAACCATTTGATCCTAATTGTTTCATGAAATTAAATTTTAATTCTAGTTTGAATAAAAAGTTGTTGAAGTAAGATTTACTCATGTCAATCGATGGATACTTACTGTTGAATTGCTTAAATGTTCTTGGTTCAATGCTCAAGAGATATAGATTCTTCCATTGGCTTATTCAATAAACGTATAATAGAATGGTACTGAGCATAGTTCCTTGATCAGTCCATTCATACTTTAGTTTGATCTATGCCAGAAAGCTTGAATTCTATCTCGAGGAGTTCAGGCCCTTTTCGTGTTTGCTATTAAGTTTTAATCCTAAAAATTATTGGATTGGAATTGCATGGTCATATTGTAAAATCCAATTGTATCTTTAAGGAACATTGTCTCCACATTATGACATGGTTGATATTGGTCACAGAGCAAAGCATTGTGCATTATTTCCACATCTCGACATGCTGAACTGTTGTCCTTTTTTATTGTTCTTACAGGCCACTTGTGGAATTCCAGAGATTGCTTTTGCAACGTTTGAGAACTTGGAATATGGAGAAGGTTGACATCCTTCTTCATGTGTATGCATATCCTATACATTTTTTTCATTTCGCTTTTATCCTTTAATCGTTACTTAGATTAACATAGATTATGTTATATATATTTCCGTAAATAGGTTTTTTTTCAATGAAATGAGACAAAAAATGTTGTCCCATTGCTTAGATTAGATTTTTTGCATATATTAATATATTGTTGGAAATTAAAGTATCTATGCGATGAGATAAATTGATTCAATTGTTATCTTAGGGCATCTTAATTCTAGATATTTTTTGGTAAGATAATTCTAGAATTTTCAGATATTATGAATTGTACTTGATTTTGAAAAATAGATGTATAATCTAGGTTCATGTACAAACATTAGATTTATCAAAGCGTTTGGCTTCGTATGTTTGTTTGTGGAGTAAATTGTTATGTTTGAGTTTGATCATGGTTTAAAAAATCGACAAACTTCGCCGAAGTTCGGGTTAAGTTTGTCGATTTTGAGGAGAGAAAGCGAAGTTCAAAGGCAGTAGAAAAATTGCAAAAATTCAACACAACTTTGCCTAACTTCGACCGAACTTCGAAAACATTGATGAAAGTTAATAAAACATGAAGTAAAATTGTTATGTTTTGTGGGAGTTCAACAAACTTCTACTGAAACTTTGCCTATGCTAGAAATATGCTTAAAATTCGAAATATCCTCCAGTGACATGAGTTTTATGCATTATTGTTGCATGACTAAGTATAGTTCTAGCATCTCTACGAAGAAATTTGAGTTTTCTAACATTTAAAGTGAAATTCCGTAAACTTCCGTACATCGGCAATTTTTTGTCTAACTTCCATCGTCGAGTTAACTTCATCGAATTAATTCCGAATTTTAAGTGAGCGAAATCATAGGTGAAGTCGAAGTTTCGAACCTCGAGTTTGATTGATTTTGGGTAAGGATGCAAATGGGGTTGGACAGGGATTCGTTATTTAATTTGTAAAGTTGTGAATCCACGTACCAAAAAAAAAGTCGTGAATCCATTCTATGAATGTTAACTTCTTCACATAATATTTCTCTTTCAGTAATAAATAATAAATTAAAGTAAAAATATATTGTACGAAAATAATAAATAATAAAAGTTTGATACGGGGATTGTAATGATCCTCATGGGGAATCCCCATGGGTCTTAGGGCAGGGAGGGCAATTTTCATCCTCGCCCGACCCCATGTATTTTTGGATAGAGTAGAATGGAAGAAAGTGGATTATACTATGCAGTCAACGAGGAATAAGTTATTATTTTTGCATACTTTGTACTTGGGTTTTAGATTAGGATACAGCCACACTATTGGATACAATCAATAAGAACTGAACTGTTATTTGTGGTTAATGTGATTTTACAAGTAGGTCATTCGGTCGTCTAGTGTCTTATCGTCACATTTTTTATGGAGTCTGAACTTCCAATGTTCATCATGGATAAACTGTGTAACATTTTGATGATATTATCTGCTTGCTCTGATGTTTTGATGTGAATTTGCAGAGTTCATAGATTCTTTTTGGTTCTTTAGAGAGTATATGATCAATTGTGATTCCGGAGGTCTGGTTATTTATAGCTCGAAAAACTAGTATGTGCTTAATGACTTCATATTGTCTCTTATTCTCCTATTTCAACAGATTATATGAAACCTGATACAAATACATACAATTGGGTGATCCAAGCATATACCAGAGCGGAATCATATGATAGGTATTGCTTAATTTGATATTTTCTTTTTCTGTTTTTGCACTTTTATATGGCTACATTCATTCTTCTTTAGTTTTTCTTAATCTTATAAACCTTGGTTTGTTGTTAATCTTTATATCTGTGCCAATTAGTAAATGTGATTCTTTCTCTATCCTAGATTGTTTACAAAGCCCCAATCCCAAATTAGTTGCGGTCGGACTCTTCTTTTATGCTCAATTTAGTGAAATTAATGGGACGCTTTCCAAATCCTTTAAGTCCCTCTTAATCAATCCATCCCGTAGTAGCTTCGGTCTACTCTTTCCTCGTCGAATTTCTTCAGTTTTTATGGAGTCGAGTTTTTGAGTGGGGGCATTTATATGCCCTTTTGGAGGTGTCCAAACGACCGAAACGACCCTTTCCTTATCTTTGTGTCGATTGTCGGTACTCCTACTTTTATTTGAATTTTTTGTATTTTTATTCTATCTTTACGTGTTTTACTACTCATTCATCTAACTATCCTCATTCCCGTTATGTTCATTTTATGTACTTCTTGTTTTTTCACTTCCCAATATTTACTTTCATAAAGCATCGCTAGCCTAATTGCGGTCCTATAAAATTTTCTTTTTAAATTGGTATGAATATTTCGCTCACGGATCACACTTGTTGTAGCCCTCCATTTCTTCCATCCAACTTGAATTATATGTGTGACATCATTCTCAATGTTACCATCATTTTGTATAGTCAATCCTAGATATCTAAAGTGCAAGGTTCGAAACTTCAACTTCGCATATGACTTCACTCACTTACAATTCGGAACTAATTTGAGAAAGTTAACTTCGATGATGGAAGTTCGACAAAAACTTGCCGGTGTACGAAGTTTAGAAATTTCACTTTAAATGATAGAAAACTCAAGTTTCTTCGTAGAGATGCTAGAAATATACTTAATCATACAACAATAATGCATAAAACTCATGTCACTGGAGGATATTTCGAATTTTAAGTATATTTCTAGCATATGCGAAGTTTTATTTGAAGTTTTATTCGAAGTTTTAGTCGAAGTTTGCTCAACTTCCACGAAACATAGCAATTTTACTTTCCATCGATGTTTTCAAAGTTCGGTCGAAGTTAGCCGAAGTTGAATTGAATTTTTGCAATTTTTCTACCGCCTCTGAATTTCTCTTCTCTCACCTCAAAATCGACAAACTTCGCCAAAAACCTCGAAATCGACAAACTTCGCCAGGACTTCAACGAAGTTGTGTCGATTTTTTAAAACTTGCTAAAGTGATTTATCTTACAAACTTTTACAAACTTTGATGTCTAGCGTTTCTAAATTTACAATGCATGTATTCGGTTTTCGTCCTACTCAACTTTATACCTTTAGATTCTGATGTATTCGTCCAAAGTTCTTACTTCCTATTCACTTTCATCTCTTGTTTCATCTAGTAGGACAATATCATCTGCAAAGACTGCAAATAACATAGACCATAGTATATCCTTTTAATATGCCTAATTAGTTCACCCATTACTAAAGTAAAGAGATATGGGCTAAAAGTTGATCTTTGATGTAGTCCTATTGTAATGAAAAATTCTTTTGTGGTTTCTCCAAATGTCTTTATACTTGTTACTACTCCTTCGTACTTATCATTAATAGTGTCTATACCTAGCCTAGCAGCATCCACCCATTTTCTTTCTAGAACCCACCTAAGAACATCTCTAGGGACCTTACCATATTTTTTTTTCCTAAATCTACAATATCATAAGAATATATTCAGGGAGCCTATCCTTTGCTGTTTGCATTTTATAAATTAGGCATTAATTTTTTTCTGGTAAAGATAAAAAACACAACTTCTCATATGACTTTGGCCTCTTAAAACTCGAAATTAATTTGGGAAATTCTAACTTGATGTATGGAATTTTGGTAAAATATCACATTGCGGAAGACTGCAAACAACTTCATTGAACATACTAACGAATAACACTTACTTATTTAGATATGTAACATATGTTAGATTGTACAATATCATGGTTTAAAGTAAGATTTGTCATCCATGTTAAATATAGATGAGCTTATTACATGTAGTTTGTTATATATCACATCTTATCTTTTCCATATATGATCATAACGTTTTTAAGTTCACTTTTAAATGGCTTTGGTTCTTCTTCTACCAATGCTTTTGAATTCATTCTTCAACCTGAAATTCTGGTTTGCATGTTTGGTACAAATATTGACATTATCTGTAATTTGTTTTTTCTATAACTTGGCATCTAAAGATGAAATCATAGAAACTTATTTAAAATTTGAAATATATGTTGTTTTTACCTAATTTAGATGTGGCTCAAGTCTTGTTTATATTGAATCCTAATTCCATGTAATGAATCTTATTAATTTTTAGAACTTTAGAGAATTTTCAAACTTGCTTCTCTTGTACAACGGAAATTGTATACTGTTTCTCAAGGGAATTATTGTTATGCCTTTCTTTATAGTAAGTAAAACTTTGTTACTTTCCATTGCTTGGGATCAATTTTGTAGGGTGCAAGATGTTGCTGAATTACTTGGCTTGATGGTTGAAGATCACAAGCGTTTACAGCCTAATTTGAGAACATACGCGTGAGTGCATTTCTCTTCCATGCTATTTGAAAATTTCCATTTTCGCACGGAATAACTCATTGGAAATTTATTGCCAAAAGGAGAATGTAGCAGTAGTTTATGTGAAGAACCATCGCTACTTCAGTTCCAAGTTTGCATGTTAACAAATTGGTTCTTTGAAACATTTTAGGTCTATGCAACTTACTGTTAAATGAATTTTGACTCAAATTCTGGTATATTATTTTGGGTTTCCACTTCCACTTAATATTTTCAAAAATGAACATTTTGATAATAATAAATTTATTGAGTGGGAGACTCATAAGGTCAAAGTATAATTTTTTTTACATTTCTAGCAGATTAAATGACCTCTAGAGCTGATTGATGATGTTTATTGTGCTTTAAACTGAAAGGAAATTTTTTGCTAAAAGTTATTGTCTTATATTGCTTGATAATTTTTTGAAGGTATAATCCAGGCTTTTGGTGGAGTGCTTTTCAAAGTATTGTCTAGTTCGAGAGGCAATCCGACATTTTCGTGCGCTCAAAAACTTTAATGGAGGAACAGTGGCTTTGTATAATGATGGAAACTTTGGAGATCCACTTTCTTTGTATCTTCGAGCTTTATGTCGGGAAGGCATGTATTATTTTCATACATTTCTAAGTAACTATATTGGAATTGTCCTTTGTTTCGTTATGTGCATGCTTGAATGAACTCTTTTCTAGATTGACATTGCTGGACAAATCAGGCGTTTGAAGCAGAATGTTGATTACCTTGTAATATCTGTTCTTAGTTGAATTGGAGGTCTGGATAATGTAGTTGTATACACGATATGACTTAATATCACATGCTTCTGCTTAGCTTGATTTAATTCAGTTGATGATGCTCTAACATAAACATCGCATTAGCTATTTTCTATCATATTTTTGTGTGATTGTGGATTAAATGTTTATATGCCCTTAAGCACTCCATTTATTTTTCTCATCAGGAAGGATAGTTGAGTTGATTGAAGCATTGGAAGCAATGGGTAAGGACAATCAACAAATTCCACCTAGAGCCATGATCTTGAGTAGAAAGTACCGAACACTAGTTAGCTCATGGATTGAACCTTTGCAAGAAGAAGCTGAACTGGGATATGAGATTGATTTTGTTGCCAGGTTTGCCTTTAATTCGTTCTTGTCCCTTAATGGCAATACTGACATTATATGCTTGCACATGCAGTTGGCTAATGGATGCTTAATTCTTTTTTCCATTCAATGGAATGTTGCGGTTTGCTGGTTGCTTATTGATTGTGAGTCTATCAGTCTTCTATCCATGAAGCTTCATTAATGATCTTTGGATTTGCTGGATTTGCAGGCATTGCCTTAAATTAATTTAATTAACTAGGTACATATCAGATGGAGGTCTTACGGGGGAGCGCAAGTGGTGGGTGCCACGCAGAGGGAAAACACCCCTAGATCCTGATGCAGAGAGGTTCATTTACTCAAATCCAATGGAAACCTCATTCAAGCAACGATGTCTTGAAGATTGGAAGCTGCACCACCGGAAGCTTTTGAAAACCCTTAAAAATGAAGGACTTGCATGCCTTGGAGATGCTTCTGAATCTGACTATGTTAGGGTAGAGGAAAGGCTAAGGAAGATCATAAAGGGCCCAGATCAAAATGTACCAAAGCCCAAGGCTGCCAGTAAGATGATAGTTGCTGAGTTGAAAGAAGAGTTAGAAGCACAAGGCTTACCAACTGATGGCACTCGAAATGTTCTTTACCAGAGAGTGCAAAAAGCAAGGAGAATAAATCGTTCACGTGGTCGGCCTCTTTGGGTTCCTCCAGTGGAGGAAGAAGAAGAAGAGGTTACTAGTTTCAGTGATGCACAGTTCTTGTTCATCCTTATCTTTATCTCTATTTTGTTGAGCTTGTTCCTTTCCTCAGCACCTTATTTAGCATAAATCGCATCAGATTACTGCTCATGCCCTTCAATTTCGAATAGAAAATAAGTTTTTCATGCAATCAAAGATTTTACTGTTTTTCTCATTATATATATATATTTTAGGTTGATGAAGAGTTGGATAGATTAATTTCACGAATTAAGTTGGAAGATGGAAATACTGAGTTCTGGAGACGCCGTTTTCTTGGTGAAGACTTAAATGAAGGTCGCATGACTCCTACCAACACAGAGAAAACAGAGCTTCTAGATACTGTCGATGAGGAGGATGTAGTTGATGATGTTGCAAAAGAAGAAGATGAAGTGGATGAGGAGGAGGAAGTCGAGCCAACTGAAAATCAAGATGGTGATATGGCAAAGGAAAAAGAAGTTGAAACTGCTAAGCCTCTTCAAATGATTGGAGTCCAATTGTTGAAGGATGTTGATCAAACTCCTACTCGCAAAGGAAAATCCAGAAGAAGGTCATCTCGCATTTCAGTAGAGGTCAGTCATAGCTTAGTATATTAAGCTTTATTTTATTCAATATTTTCATAGATTTTGTTCATTAGATGATACCTTAGTAATTGGTTTTGTCTGACATTTTTTGTCTTTCTAGTAATGCTTTCCACTCACATATGTGGAGATGCATTTCATCTCCAAAGTGGACATGAAATACCAAACATATTTTTTTTTTTTTTTAATCAGAATTGCCGAACATAATTGAGTAATCTGTTATATGCTGTAATTGGGAAATTAATTGAAAGTGGATATTCTCTCCAAGTTCTATAGGAAATGATTGAATCACCATGTAGGCACTTACTAAAGCATATTTGATGTGTACGTGAAGCAAGTACCGCTATACAAACATGTGGTAGTCAAGTATGTCTGTAATAGTCTCACTTCAGTTCTTAACTGCATTCAACCTGTTCTGAAGGATGTTTTAAACCTATTGTGTCCTAGAGATTTTAGAAGTTTCATGGATAGTGGTTATTTGAATATGGTAACTCATGCGCAATGAACTGCGTTTGCCTGAACTCCAAGGTTGAACAAACTAACAAACAACACATGCTCTCTAGCTTGATAAGTTCACAATGAAAACAACACCATGGACCTTAATGGGCTAGATAAGCCAAGAACGCAGTAGTCTCAATGGTGCAAAGATCTCTCTCGGAGAAACTCTTTATTTAGATACTAAACATAAAAACTTTATTCTCGTCTCTAATTGTTTGTCACAAGAGGTTACATTGCTCTAGTTTATTATAACATTGGCACAACCTTTTGAAGCATTGGAACCAAAGTCAGCATTGGACAACTTTAGGTAACAACGTGACTAATCACGACAACAGCACAACCAAAACTCATACCATAATCGCACCATTTCACAGCAACTTTGAACTGTTAGCTTTTCTCAAGTTTTGACACTTGAAACATCAAAATTTGGCACGTGAGAGGCAAAGTTGTAGAGCTTTGAGTGGCTTTTCAACTTGCCGAAGATTGTCCAAATCAGAGTTATAATGAGAGAGATCTTGCCAATACACTAAGAGTCAAAGTTTGTGCTAAACTCTCAGAAATGCACTAATGATTATATCTGTAGATGTATGCTAGTTATTGATCAATCTTCAGGAATATATTTTTAATGCTTCAATTTAGGCTTAACTAAGTGTAACATGATATTCGTAACCTTCTTATTTTCTTTCTCCTAGACTACAACAACAACAACATAGCCTCAGTCCCAAATTAACTGGGGTCGGCTACATGGATCAAACTTTTCCATTGTGCCCGATTAAGTGCAATTGATGGTGAGCTTTGCAAACCATTCAAATCTCTCTTAATTAATGCATCCCATGTTAACTTTGGTCTACCCCTACCTCGTCGAATTTCTACAGTTTCTATTGAGTCAAGTTTTCTAGTTTGAGCATTTGTAAGCCGTCTTTGCAGGTGACAAAACCATCGCAACCGCCCTTCCCTAATCTTTGTATCAATTGGTGATACTCCTACTTGTCTTTGAATTTCTATATTTCTTATTCTATCTTTACGAGTTTTACCACACATCCACCTAAGCATCCTCATTTCTACTACATTCACTTTATGTAATTGTTGTTGTTTTACCGCCCAACATTCACTTCCATAGAGCATAGCTGGCCTAATTGCGGTCCTATAAAATTTTCCGTTTAACTTAGTAGGAACATGTCGATCACAAATCACCCCCGTTGCACTCCGCCATTTCTTCCATTCGCTTGGATTCTATGTGTGACATCATTTTCAATGTTACCATCATTTTGTATGATTGAACCTAGGTATCTAAAGTGGTTTACCCTAGGATCTTCTACTTCCCTAATTTTACCACTCCGTCATCTCGATGGTTTAGTGTTCCAAACTCACAAGTGCATGTATTCCGTTTTCGTCCTACTCAACTTAAAGCCTTTAGATTCTAATGTATTTCTCCAGAGTTCTAATTTCCTATTCACTCCATCTTTAGTTTCATCCACTAAGACAATATCATCCGCAAATAGCATACACCATGGTATATCCTCTTGAATATGTCTAGTTAATTCATCCATAACTAAAGTAAATAGATATGGGCTTAAAGTCGATCCTTGATGTAGTCCAATCGTAATGGAAAATTCTTTTGTAGCTCCTCCAAAAGTCTTTATACTCGTTACTACTCCATCGTACATATCTTTAATAGTATCTATGTACCTAGCGTGCACTCTTCTTCTTTCTAGAACCCACCAAAGAACATCTCTAGGGACCCTATCATATGCTTTTTCTAAATCTACGAATACCATATGAAGATCTTTTTTCTTTTCTCTATATTTTTCTAACAATCGTCTTACAAGGAAAATCGCCTCCATAGTTGACCTCCTGTGCATGAAACCAAATTGGTTCTCGATATTGTTGTTTCTCTCCTTAGCCTATTGTCAATTATCCTCTCCCACAGCTTTCATAGTGTGACTCATGAGTTTAATTCCCAGGTAGTTTGAGCAACTTTGAATGTCTCATTTGTTTTTGAAGATTGGCACAAGCGTGCTTCTTCTCCAATCCATTGACATCCGTTTTGATTTTAAAATTTTACTGAAAAGTTTTGTCAACCAAGTCAATTCGATTTCTCCTAAGCATTTCCAAACCTCTATGGGTATTTCATCTGGGCCACATGCTTTCCCTATTTTCATTCTTTTCAATGCCTCCTTAACTTCTACAATTCTAATATTGCGTGTATAGTTTACATTTCTTTCTTGGTGTGGGTTTTCATCTATTATAGCATCAACTTGGCCATCATTAAATAAACTATCGAAGTAACTTCTCCATCTCTCCGTAATATCCTCCTCGCGCGTTAAAACGTTTTGATTTTCGTCCTTAATACATCTTACATGATTTAGGTCTTGTTTCTTTTTATCTCTTAATTTGGCTAGCCTATTTATATATTTTTCGCCATCTCTATTACCTAACTTTGTATATAAATCTTCCATGAAATTTGTTTTAGCTTGGCTAACTACTTTTTTAGCTTGTTTTCTAGCTTCTCTATATTGATTGTACGCATCTTCATCTTGACACTTAGGTATTTTCCTATACATATCTCTTTTAGTCTTAATTGCTCGTTGGACATCCTCGTTCCACCACCATGTTTCCTTCTTTGGAGGTCCCAAGCCCTTAGATATACTTAATATGTTTGATCCCACCCTCCTTATGCAACTACTCATTTCTAGCCACATTGTATTAGGATCTAAGTCAAGATTCCAAACATTTTCCTTTAGTAGTTTTTCTCTAAACTCTACTTGTTTACTATGTTTTAGGTTCCACCACTTTATTCTAGGGTCGCTAACTCTTTTATTCATATTTTTCCGTTGTGTTAGCTTAATATCAAGTACTACTAACTTATGTTGGGTAGTAAGTGCTTCACCAGGTATTAGTTCGCAGTCTCTACATAGTTTTCTATCTATTTTTCTTGTTAAAAGAAAATCTATTTGACTCTTGTTATGACCACTACTAAAAGTAATTATACGCGACTCCCTCTTCCTAAAACTAGTATTTGCTAAGACAAGATCCAGGTATTACTTTGCAGTCTCTACATAGTTTTCTTTCTCCTAGACTATATTAAGATAAATGTTACTGTGTCAATTGTAATGACTGTAGGACCGAGGATGACGTTGGCTTGTCTTTAGGTTAGATTGCATTTTTAGTGCATTTTAAGAAAAAAAAAATCACAGGACCCTAGACAACAACAACCCAAATTCCCACATGGGGAGAGTCGAACCCTTGACTTCATTTAGAGATGAGTATATGCCAAGTGAAGCAACCATTTGATTGGCATATATCGGTATTGTTTTGTTTTGAATCATAAGCGGCAACTTGCTTTCTTCATTAATATAATTTAATTTACTTTATAAGACTAGATTTTGATTGAATAGCTTAAGTAGTGTCCTTATTCACTTGATGTAATTGTTGTTGACCGAATATTTTGACTGCCAAGTGAAACTATTTGTTGGAGTTATCGAGTCATGGAAGTAGAGGACCTGGAGAGAGTAATAATTTTCACTATTGAAACCAGCTGTGCTTGGATGGATAGTGAAACTCTTATAGCTCGTTCGCTTCGCGGGCATTCATCGCCAATCTCGGAAGTGCAACTGACGCTCGCGTTTTGTTGAGCTCTATGATTCATCAATGGTTGTCAGGTGTCCCTATTTGACTCTCTTTTCCTTTTCCTGCAATAAATTTATTTATTTGCTTGCAGGATGATAATGATGATGACTGGTTTCCCGAAGATGTTCGCGAAGCATTGAATGTGATAAGAGAGAGGAAAATTTTTGATGTGTCACGCATGTATACAATTGCGGATGGTTGGGGATGGACATGGGAGAGAGAATTAAGAAATAGGCCTCCTAGGAAGTGGTCACAAGAATGGGAAGTAGAGTTGGCAATGCAAGTGATGCTCAAGGTATACTTATTTGTCTTATTTGTACTAGAAATATCGTCCCTCTTATGTTGCATTTTGATTTCGTTGCGCATTGTAATATTGTCTTTCCATTTCCAAGTAAATCGTTTCAATTTCTTGCTTCTTTGAGGTTTTACCCAATGCCAATTCTAGTTCTCGACCTTGTTTCTTCTTTTTCTTATCCTCGTTTTATTTCAGAGGCTACTTGCTCTGTTGTCTATAGAAGGGTTGATAAATTGCAAGGCACCGAGTTTCGGTGGGTCTGTAATCAAGATCTACTTCCCAGACATTTGATGAGCTCCCTCCCCAGATAGGGAAGAAGACGATGCCTCAGTAGATTTTATTGATGAGTTTGGAAAAAAAAAAAAAGAGATACAACACAAGAGCAAGACTCTCTTGTTACCCAGAGAAGGAGACATACCTCCTTTCTTTCCCAAGACCTAAGTCTACCCAAATATAGTGTTTATAGCCAGAATGCCTTTTCAGAGCACACCAACAACTCTTATACTCACACCCCCCGTTCCTGCTCTTTGTGCGTCACACACACTTGACCTCACACCTGACTAACGTACTGACCACGTGAAACTATTGTTTACTGACCTAAGTGGGATCCGCTGCACAATGAACTCTTTTTCTCACATAAACCTTTGTCATGGGTGGGCTCGGGGCCTAACATTACTCCCCGCCTAAACAACCACCTTGTCCTCAAGGTGGAAGGAAGCAAAACATCGCTGGACATGTTTGACGAGTTTCTATGTGGTTATCGAGGCCGGCAGAGATGTCCATTTCACCAGAACCTCTGGACCCACGCCACAAGATCGATAAGATAAAATAGCTTCCACGCCACCAATACTGTGAGGGAATCAGGGTCAGTAGTTGGTAACACAGGGGAAACAGGAAGAGACCCCCACTACTTTCTTCGGCTGGGATATATGGAAGACCGGGTGGATTTTAGCGGATGTCGGAAGCTCCAAACGATAAGCCACGGGGCCGATGCGTGCCAACACCTTAAAGGGGCTGAAATAGCGTGTACTAAGTTTGTAATTGGTACGGTGAGCCATCGACTGTTGTCTGTATGGACGAAGCTTCAAATTGACAAAATCTCCAACTATGAACTCCGCGTCTCACCTATGTTAGTTTGCCTGTTGTTTCATATGGTTCTAAGCATGGAGCAGCTGATCACGAAGTTCAGTCAAAGTCAAATCACGAGCACGAAGCATAGAATCCACATCTTTATGTTGAGTAGGCCGGGAAAAACCATAGCGAATGAGAGGAGGAGGGTCCCGCCCGTACATCACACTGATAGGGGAGCAATTCAGTGAAGAATGGAAGGACGTGTTGTACTAGTATTCAGCCCACAACAGCCATGAACTCCAGTCCTTAGTACGCTGACTAATAAAACAACGGAAGTATGTTTCTAAGCACCGATTAACGACTTCCGTCTCGCCGTCACTTTGCAGATGATAAGCCGAACTATGGTTTAGTTGAATGTGTTGGAGATAGAAGAGCTTGCACCAAAACTGACTCAAGAAAATCTTGTCTCGGTCCGACATAATTGTAAGGGGGAATCCATGGAGGTGAACCACACCATGAAGGAGCACATCCGCCATTGTTTTGGCTGTGAATGGGTGCTTCAAAGGGAGGAAATGGCCATTTTTTGTGACGGCCCCAAATTTGGAGACAAACCGGGCACCGCCACGTCGCCGGACACGTCACCAAGCAATGTCACGTCACCTGCACGCTTGTCTATGACGGCCCGCGAACTTACCCTCTAATACTCCAACTTAGTAAATTTTGATATTTAAATGATTATTTTAGCAAAATATACTATGTTATAATGTTTTATAACTTAATTCATTTATTTTGATTATTTAAATTATTTTAGTAGCGAAAGTCTTAAAAACATGCATATAATTAATGTAAACGAGTTACGCAATATTTAACAACCTATGGGGTGGAAACCCAGAAAAAATGGATACCATGTATATCAGTTAAGGCGACAAAAATGTATAATATGCTTCGATATACATGTATCAGGTGAAAAGTCTCCCAAAATGATCCAAAAATATGCATACGTAAATACAAACACCTACAAGTAAGCTAGTGGAGGCGCTCCAAATCAGAGGTAGTCGCCAATCACCGCCTTCCCCGGCTTGTCGTAGGATCTCGCAACTTGCCACCAACAAACAATGACAAGTTCCGGGTGAGTAAATCCCGAGAGAAATTCAGTTAGTATTCACAAGAAATCCAAGAAAACGGCTACAATTCATGCATACGAAATAAATGAACAGAAATGTACGGCATGAATATAAGTCGTGAGATAATCAAGAATACGGAACGCGAGTGTGGTGTACAACTATCGAGCCCTGAGACATAAATACTAAATCGAGAAGGCCCTGGAGGTGAGGAAATCTGCACCCCCTCTTCACGGTCGAAATGAGGAACTCTGTGAGTCGGAAGGTAAACTTCCGCCCAACGCCTCAAAAGAGAGGAAATCTGTGACGGAGGTGGGCCTCACGTCAACTCGCTCTCGAGATCATCGACTCGCTGAGAGAAATCTCACGCGTAGTCTAAGGTATGACCAACACCGTAGCAACAATCGGATCGTCATCGACGAGGGAGCCGAAAAATGGTCGCACCGTCCCTTCGACAATACACAGACACACGCGAGAATATAGTAACAATGCAAACTGAACTGACGAAAAGTAATGTGAAATAAATAATTTACAAGGAAAATAAGTAAATTCTGAACTGACTTTCCCGTGGGTTTACTTACCTCGAATGCTTTCGAACGTCCCGCACACGCCTCGAGATACGCGCTCGATACTCGACTATCGTCTCCTAAATTCCTGGTATACAATTATACCACTTTTGTTACTTTAAAGTCAATTTATAATGTGTGTGACTAAAAATTTAAGTTTTCGTTTCCAAAAAATTTACTTTTTGGCACACTTTTTGAGTTGTGCCGGGGTGCCGATGCCCCAAAAGTCTTCAAAACTACCCTTTTTATATTTTTCACGCTTTCTTATATTTTTCTTAATTTTTTTGATATTTATTTGATTTAAAAATGTATTTAAATTATATTTTAATATTTATTTTATTTTAATATAATGGTGGGCCCCATTGGACCGGGTTTGACCCGGTCCAACCGGGTCGGGCCGACCCGGTCCGGCCCACCCGTATCGGGCCCGGTCCGGCCCGGCCCACCCGTGACGGGCCTAGAGAGGCCCGACCCAGTAGAGAGATGCACACGCGCTCACATGCGCTAGTGTGCATCTTCTCCATCTGATCATTCGATCAGATGGAGAGAAAAAAAAAAAAAAAAAAAAAAAATTTCTTGGTTTGGTTTGGGTTGGGGTGGCTCTCCACCCCAACCCGGTGGACTCGATGGCAGGGGGAGACACCCCTGCCATCTCCACCTAACCGGTTCGGCCTCCATGGCCGAACCTCTTCTCGGCCTCCATGGCCGACGCTCAACATCAACCAAAAACAACGACTCACCTCGTCTTTGGCGTCTCCACCTCTTGCTCTCCTTCCCGCTCCTCTTCTCCTCCTCCTTCTCGGTTCCTCCTTCCTCTCTCTCGTCCCCCCCCCCCCCTTTTTTTTTTTTTTTTTTTTTTGATCGGTGTGTGGGGGGTGGGTGTGTGAGAGAGTACTTGTGAGGAGGAGGAAATGAGTGACGTAAGGGAGAGGTGAGAGAAAGAGTGACGTGAGGGAGATGATATAATGATGGTGGAGTGAGGTGGAGTGTTAATGGGGAAAGTTAGTTGACTTTGTGTATCTAACACCAAAGTGTGGCACCGCTGGACTTTCGCCGTGTTTTGGAAGCTTCGACGCCCGAATTTCGCGTCGAAATCGCGACTCGCGCGCATCTTGCATTGCGTCACTAGCCACTTAATATATTTTTCATAATAACTATATGACCATTATCATTTATTCATTTAATTTATGTGTTTTAATTTCCCCGACCTAGTGTACCCAAAGTTCGCTCTTCGGCACCTGTCTCGACACGTTTCTCGAGGCGAACACCCGTTACACTATCTCGCTCGATTCAATGATAGAAATTACACACATGCGATGCTAAGTAATTAACTTGATATACAACATCGCAAATAGGCAAACAATCACACAAAACTACTATTTACCTAGTCAGCGTTCCCTGACCTATCTGCGACGTCCTCGTGGGTCTGAGCTTAGGGTCTTAACCTGTAATTTGACAATTAATTGGGATTAATTAAAGCAGGCCGTTACAATCTTCCCAACTAAAAGAAATTTCGTCCCAAAATTTGAAATTAATTAAACTTTTACCTTGAAATAAATGGGGGTATCGCTCTCGCACGGTAGACTCTCTTTACCAAGTGAGACCCTCGTTCTTATAATACTGCCATCGAACGAGTACAAGTGGTATTTCTTTCCTTCTAAAAGTCTGTACCTTGCGATCCACTATCTCAATGGGGCGCTCCCCATATGTTATATCCGGTCTGACCTCAATCCTTGCCATGTCCACCATCGGTCTCGGTCCTGATCTGGCTAGTCTCGACAAAGAAATGTGAAAAACATCATGCACCCCCGCCAACTGGATCGGCAATTTCAACTGATAAGCAACCTCCCCAATTCGTCGAAGGTATGACCAACACCGTAGCAACAATCGGATCGTCATCGACGAGGGAGCCGGAAAATGGTCACACCGTCCCTTCGACCATACACAGACACACGCGGGAATATAGTAACAATGCAAACCGATCTGACGAAAAGTAATGTGAAATAAATAATTTACAAGGAAAATAAGTAAATTCTGAACCGACTTTCCCGTGGGTTTACTTACCTCGAACGCTTTCGAACGTCTCGCAAATGCCTCGAGATACGCGCTCGATACCCGACTATTGTCTCTTAAATTCCTGGTATCCAATTATACCACTTTTGTTACTTTAAAGTCAATTTATAATGTGTGTGACTAAAAATTTAAGTTTTCGTTTCCAAAAAATTTACTTTTTGGCACACTTTTTGAGTTGTGCCGATGCCCCAAAAGTCTTCAAAACTACCCTTTTTATATTTTTCACACTTTCTTATATTTTTCTTAATTTTTCTGATATTTATTTGATTTAAAAATGTATTTAAATTATATTTTAATATTTATTTTATTTTAAAATAGGGGTGGGCCCCACTGGACCGGGTTTGACCCGGTCCAACCGGGTCGGGCTGACCCGGTCCGGCCCGGCCCACCCGGGACGGGCCTAGACAGGCCCGACCCAGTAGAGAGATGCACACGCGCTCAAATGCGCGCGTGTGCATCTTCTCCATCTGATCGACTGGTTCGATCAGATGGAGAGAAATTTTTTTTTTTTTTTTTTTTTTTTTTCTTGGTTTGGTTTGGGTTGGGGTGGCTCTCCACCCCAACCCGGTGGCCTAGACAGGCCAGATGCACACGCGCTCACATGCGCGCGTGTGCATCTTCTCCATCTGATCGACTGGTGCGATCAGATGGAGAGAAATTTTTTTTTTTTTTTTTTTTTTTTCTTGGTTTGGTTTGGGTTGGGGTGGCGGTGGACTCGATATAATTAACTTAAAAAAATAAAACAACTCATCGAAAAAAAAATAGAAACAGAACCCAAACATATCTAAAATTATTTCTATATTTTTTTATCTTTATCCACTTACATACAAGAAGACGTTTCGATCGTATGTAATGAGCAATCATATGCATCGGACAGATTTAATTTTTATACATATAATGCATAAAACACTTGCACTATTTTTTTTTATTGTTGAAAAATCAAGAACATCAAAGCAGCTAGGGATCATATGGATTATTTGAATCAACTGCCGTGGGGTTTCACCTTCAATCCTACTGATGAAGAGTTGATTTCTTACTTGGAGGCGAAATCAAAGAACTCCACACTTCCTTTCGTCGACCCCATCATCGACTTCGACGTCTACACTGCTCAGCATCCCTCCCAACTCCACATGCAACGTAAGTACCGCTTGTATAATGTAACAAGTTAAACTGTTTTATTAAGGTTTAGGGTTCTTGCATGGTGATGTATATCTTTTTCTTTTTTGTCGAAAAGTGGTAATCTTTAGTTCTTAATAAGTTTTAATTGGTTGACAAGTTCTGAAGTTTATATAGGGTTCTTGCTTTGCGATTTTTTTTTTCCGGAACGCATGCAGTGATCTTTGATTTTTAATAAGTTCTAATTAATTGGTTTACGTGTTCTATACTTTGATTAGCTAGTGTTAGGGTTCTTGCATGGTGCATGATTTTTTTCCCAAAATAAGCAGTCATGATCTTGGGTTTTTAATAATATTAGTCGTTCTAATTGGTTTGCAACTGCTACAATTTAATTAATTAGGGTTTAGGGTTCTTGCATGGTGAATCAATGATATTTTGTTTTTCAAAACCGGTGATCGTTGTTTTTAACAAGTTCTCATATATACAATTTAATTAGATAAGGTTAATTAGGTTCTTGGATGGTGATCTTTTTTTTCTCTTGCTTTGTAATTAGTTCTCACTGGTGTACAAGTTTTACAGTAGTTTAAGTAGGGTTTAAGGTTCTTGATGATCTTTGGTTGTTATACTTATAGTTGTTGGTTGGTTGCAGAGAGGCTTAATGTATCAAGTACACACTTATACTTCTACGTGGAAAAGAGCGGGATAGGTCGCATTGCGGGTAATGGATTCTGGCATGCAAACACTGGTGGGACCGAAGTCATGAACCACCTTGGAGAAGTGATTGGTTATCGGACATCGCTGGTTTACTACATGTACGATTCTCCGGTGAATGATGAGAAAAAGGACAAAGTAATCGAAAAAGAAGATGAGAAAAAGGACAAAGTAATCGAAAAAGAAGATAAGAAGAAGGGCAAATCTCCATCCACCAAGACCAATTGGATTATGAACGAGTTTAGGCTTCTCAGCTCTAAATCCAAGTCAAGGTCATCTTTAAAGGTAAGTAATCGACTGGTTAGTTATGAAGTTATTGGGTTTTTATAAAACTACATGAATGCATGAATGCATGGTAAAAATGGTACTAGCTAGGTTAACTAAATTGGGTGCCCGTGATTAATTGATTACGTTATTTTATTTTATTTATTTTTGTTTTTTATTTTGGAAAAGACAGGACTCAAATATTGAGCGTATGTATGTATAGGTTCAATAGGATACTAATTATTTAACTTGATTAATTAGCAAAGCTAAAGTTGCCATCCCATTACATTGTACACATTTTTTTTTTTAATAAAACTATTGTATACATTCACTGATTGCATTAGATGGCCTATTGATGGTTTTACATATAGTTTTGACTGATTCCAAAAAATGGCTTGTATATATGTAATTTAACGTAAACTTGATATTTGATGCAGGGTCCAATGTGGACTATATGCAAAATTGGCGAGACGGGAAGAACTTTTGGAGGTAATATTCATCATCAAGTTGTTCGGCCTCGGAACAAGTAATAATGGTCGCAGAACCACGGCCGCAGAAACAACAATATGATCAATTCCAATGAGATGCGACCACAACAACTAGACAATATTGATGAGAATGCTAAAGCGATTAAAGCGACATGATCAACACAAGTGGCAATGCGATATTGACGACCTTATTGGATCGGTGCCTCAAAGATCAAGCCGATGAATCAGATCGAGCAACTAGAACAATATCATCCACAATTTGAGGAGCAAAGACAACAACATCATGATGATCAAATATTCATTGATCAATATGATCATCGGCAGATGCAACTTCAGTTCGAGCAACAACAAGTGGCAACAATGCCAAAATCTGCGATAATGTATCGGTGCCTCAAGGAGACAAGATCGCTAATCAAGCACCACCAACTACAATGACTTGATCATGGCGACGGCCTTGATGATGATCAGGTTGACAACTTAGGACTAAGTGAGGATGATCTTAGATTTCTACTTGAGCACAGTAATGCCTTACAACAATATGATGATGATGAGGATGGTATCCCTGAAATGTTATGGCTTGATGAAGCACAGTTGGCGTGTGATGAGGAGGGTAATCTCTTAAACCCACGACCCACCAAGCGCGCCAGATTATAGATAGAAGAATCAACAGCAATTTATAGTATTGTGAAATATATTCTTGTAATTTTTTTTTCAGTCGCATAGAATTATAATGAACTTGTAAGCATCAAGTGCTGATTAAGTAGCACCATTACATGCTACTCAAACTCTTCTTGTACCAATTTTTTTATATCAACAAAATACAAAGCAGTTCATCAATTATTTGTAAATATACACACACACATACATATATATACATATATATATTTATTTATTTTGATAGGAAGTTCTTATTTGTAAATAAATATATTAAATGTGTATAATTAACCGTGCAATATATAAGTTTAAGCGTGATGAGGAACTATTGAGTTAAGGTAATTAATTTAATTATTAGTTGTGATTATCGATATACGAGCAAAAATCTATATATATATATATGTATATATATATATTTATATTGATAGGAAGTTCTTATTGGGAGGCTTGGGTCACCTTCTGTTGTATCCAAAATGGACTGCATAGTTGGTTGTTTTTTATTTATTGGGTCTTTAAAGATTTACATTTTTAATTTAAAACTCAATTTGTTTATTTTTGAAGATTACATTGTATCTTATTGTTTTTCGTGTCTTTGTGGGATTCTTTTATATAGAATTGATTTATTGATTTGCGTCACACATTCAGATTAGAAACCATGCAATTGAGATTTTGGTTACAATGTATTCAAAGCATTTTTTATTAAAAGTTCAAAGCGTTTTTTAATAAGAAAATAGTCGTATGCTTTTTAGAAAATAATTAAATTGTTAGAATAATTGAAATGAAACGACCCTTCCCGACTTAGGGACAAGTCGCCGACTTGCCCAGACCGCCACTTAGGCCCTATACCCAACCAAGTCCAAATAACTTGATGCCTGGAACGCCTAAACAACCCGTGCAGAATAACATATATATAATATGACAAGATAATGCGAAATTTGAGTTTAAATAAATACTATACATCATCATCAACCGAACCATCAGATATCTCAAATTCACTTAACCAACTCAAAACAATATGAAATCTCAAAAAACTTCAAAGGCTTTTAAATGTGTCTAACTAACTGAAGGAAGGTTGAACTACCCAACAACCTTGCCTAGGTTACAACCCTTATTAATAGTTTTCAAAACAAATAGTAAATATATCTTGTAATGCTCACTCTGCAAGAAAACTTCAAGCAATGTCATTCCCCTTGCAGCGATCTATCGCACTCGTAGATAAACCTGTATTGTAAGTGGGGTGAGCTAAAGAACCAACGAAGCCCAATAAGAGAAGAACTACGCTCAATGCATAATGATTAAAACTATATTTATAATATCTCATTATTTTACTCAGCTACCATGAGACAAAAAATCAACCCTTAATATTTATTGAATTGAAGTGCGCACTAGATATTTGTTGCAGCAATAAATCGAGGCGGGCCACGTGACCTTATTTTTATTGTCACATCAGTCATTTCCCACATAGCCTCAACATAGAGGTAATTAAAATTGCGGAATTATAATTAATATTCATCTGATTAAATTTTGTAGCTTGAGACTCAACCGCTCATTTTGAGCTTTTGGAGCATTACTTTTTTTGGTATTTATCCATAAGGTGAAAAGATATATAAAGTGAAATATTCATTTTTCAAATCTCTAAAGAGATGTTGGCCAATGATTTAAATTTTGTATAACACAACATAGTCTTGCGTAGATGTTTTATTCACAAATTATAGTATCTAATTGTCATGACAAGTAATTCTTGTCGGTAATATAATAAGACAACAAGTTCAACTATGGTTGAATAATATTTTGAAAATAAATTTAATATAAAATAGTTTTTTTTTTTTTTTTTATGTAAAAACATCACATATGATTAAATATATGCTCACAACTTGATTCATTAATAAACAAAGTGTATTATTTGTATGAGTTGGTGAGACAACCTCCATGTTGGGTGGCTAGACATAGTCTACTTAATACCGTGTCTCATCGAACGGAATAACCCGTCTTCATTTCAATGTTTAGTTTTACCAGGGACAAAGCTTACCCACTATCAACTCAAACTTATTGCATTATTTGTATTATAAAGTCAAGAATAAAACAATAACTAATCGTTTGTAGTTTTAAGAGAAAAATTATATGTCACGCATTGACTTTTGATTTCCGATGTGGAAGATCAAATAAGACGTAGCTACAGAGCATATTTTCATAGTCGGTGACGTGACAATGCATAATGTATGAATAAAGTACATTTACATAATTAAATATGCATGTAACTAAAAAAGAAATTAACCATGACAATATGGACATAAATTGTACTTATTTAAATTAATAAAAATTATACCTTCTTAGCTTTATATCTTTGAAATGCTTCTTGATCTTCAAGACCCCTCTTGTAAAGCAACTTCGTGCTGATAACGTGTTGTGAACTAAGTTGTAAGCTAACTATAACTTAAGTTGGACTTGCTAGAGACTTAAGCATAGAAAACATAAACTAATAACTACTAGACAAGTAGAGAAGAAGATACAAGAGAGAAGAGAGCTAGAGATGAAAATGTAGAGATTTCATTCATACATTGGTGTGTGAATTACATTGGGGTTGACACCATTTATAAAGGCCATTTGGTGATGATGATAATTATACTTATACAATACGTACAAGTTATATATACACCACAAGTCATACAACACATCACAAGTAACATATACAATACATGAAAGAGTTGGTGTATATTGAAGAAAATTATAATTTCGCATAAAGTGTGAGAGTCATGCTTGATATTGTCGGGACCATGCTTTACAATGTGGTTACCCAAGTGTCCATTTGATAACAGTTTTCATATTCAAGACTCAACTCAAGTCGTTAGTCGGGAGACAACAAACCCCGCTTTTGAAGTCAGTAAGTTGGGAGTCAGAGCCTTAGAAGTTTCTGTGAATAACACACAAATCTTCTCATGGCGGCATCGATGTCTTGCAGGGCTTTACATGTGAGTATTTTGCTTTCTAGTCTTGCTCCCTTTGCTACAAGGTGAATTTGTCTTTTTTTTATTTTTATTTTTATTTTAGCTATTTTTGCTAATCAAAACAAACTTGAAATCCCAAACAGAGAGTCAGAGACTAGAAAGTATAGAACAAACTTGAAATCCCAAACAGAGAGTCAGATACTAGAAAGTACATAACAAACTTGAAATCCCAAACAGAGACTTGAAGGTACATGGTTGTTCTCTTTTAAACAAGATCTCTTCCTTCTCGTCGAAACCACAAAGACACAAAGGTATATGCGAAACTCCAATCAAGTGTCTAATGGTATGCTAGAGATTGAGCGTGTAACTCAATTCTAACCAAGACCGCTCTTCAAAAGTAAGGGAATGATGCTTTGATGAACATAAAGGACTCTTTGGTTCAAAGACTTTGTCATTTTGATGTTCATCCAACCTAGAGTAACGTGTTCTGAGACCAAGTGTTGGTGAAGCTTACTCCACAGATGTGGAAGAAGTTCAACAAAGAAGTAAGCGCATAGAGGCCTTGTTCTGAGATATGATGGACCGTTTAAGGTGATCAAACGAGTTGGCAGTGCGGCTTGTCAGCTTAGGTTACCAGAACGGTTATAGGTACATCCTACATTTCATGTTAGTCCTCAAACCTTTTCATCTAGGTTAGAAAGATGAAGGGCAGAGTACACAACCAATCGAGCTCCACCCATGGTGCGGACAAAATTTGTAGGGGAGATTGAGCAGATTTTGAACCAAGAGATGCGTGGTCAAAGCAAGAAGAACAAGTGGATCTTTTATTTGATCAAGTAGGTTGATGTTGAGGAACCTACTTGGGATCGGACATTAGCCTATGACAGTTTTAAAAGGAGATAGCAGACTACCAAAGGTGGCATCAACCGAGGAGTTCGATAAGGGCAACGGACATCTTGGTCGGGGGAAGTTTATTAGCCCCTGAGTAGCATGACCCGAGTAAGGCTAGGCTGGGCTGCCGGAATACCTAACACTATCCAAAATTTTCTCGATTCTGGGTTTCTTGTACCGTTTGATGTGGACTTAGCCTTGGGAAGCATGTGGGCAACATGTTTCCAAGGCAGCACGCTGGGACGAAAGGACGTTGCCTCAGAGCAGTGTGCTTGGTACCAAGAAGGACACTTCGTTAGCAACACGATTGACATTAAGGAAAGGCGCTTCCTTGGTAGCGCTTGGCATAGGTATGGCAAAGCAACTTGGGAGAGACCAAGGCGAGGATGGTTCTTTGGCAAAGGCAAGGGTGACTTGGCCAAAGACCAAGTAAGAGACAAGGCGACTCGAGTAGAAACTGTCTTGCCCTCCGGTATGATTGATGTCACTTTTGATGTTACCTATTGGTGGCCAAGAACGACTTAAAATCTAATATGAGAGGAGGACTTGTGACACCCCAAATACTTCACGCCTCAAAAAACACAAATAAAATCTCTTTAAACTTAATCAAAGATTAAATAATGAGATAGTGAATGAGAAAATAATAGAAAGTTGACAAAATACGAGAAAATAATAGAAAATTTTTCAATCCTTATCTAAAAATTATAGATTGAAAACAATGTTTTATTCTTTAGAAATAAGTAAGAAGTTCCTTTACATTATGATTGACAACGACTTTGTTAATATTATAACTAAATTATTTTTTTATCCTTATCCAAATCATTATGATCAATAACGACATTTAACAATTTCATTATTACGAATCATTATGATTGATATCGACCTTAAGACTATTCTCACTATAAATAGGGGAATCGATTCGTTAATGCATCATCACAATCTTCGTTTCATTCTTTATTAAATTATAGAAGGAACTCTGCGAAAACTCTTGTTAGCTACGAGACAAGGTAATTTTCTTGTTACATGTTAATTGTTTACATATGTCCTGACACTCTTATTACCTTGATATTATGCTGACTATCCACATGTGAGATTCAAGCTGACGAGCTACCCTTCGTCCTTCGGTGTGGTTATTATGGTAGGCCATGTCGATCCCCAACATGTTGGCTAGGTAAAAAAGATAAGGTACCGTTAGGACCTGAAATAATTGCTGAGACCAACGAGAAAACTCAAATAATACAAAATCGACTAAAAACAGCTCAGAGTCGTCAAAAGACTAACGCATATGCAGGCTGAAAATCATAAGAATTTCAAGCTAATGAACTCATCCTTCTAAAAGTAAGTCCTACGAAGGGAATTCAACATTTTGGGAAAAAAGGAAAGTTAGCTCATCGGTTCATCGGTCCCTTCCCAGTCGCTAAACGAATCGAAGAAACATCCTACAAAATAGATCTTCCTCTAAATACATGGCCTTTTTCTTGTGTCCATGTTGAAAAAATGTAAACCCCACTCCTCCCACATCATTCTATGGAATGATCTATATCGAGAACCAGAATCCTCCTATCGAGAACAACCAATTCGTATACTAGACGACAAGGTTCAACAACTACATAATTGTTTAATAGAATTGGTAAAAGTTCCGTGGCAACACCATTCAACGAAAGAGGCAACTTGGGAAGTTAAGTCTGAAATGCATGTCCTACCCACATCTATTCATCTAGACATTTGCATCGCCTCATGCATATGAATATATCATTAAATAAAGTGTAGGGAAAGAAAAAGGACACAAAATTTTCTCCAGGCCATAAAGAATACTATGTTGGTGGACCCGATAATACACCCCCTCAAAGCTCTCAAAGTTCGTCACATCCAATCTACATAAGTAGTGACGAGGAAAGCCAAGACAACAAGGAGGAAGTATCACCAAAGACTTAACGGAATTGAATCTAGGGCATTTACCACCGCCCACAACACTTAGGAAATCATGATCGAATGCCATTATATGATCTTGCTAGAATTGTGGAATATACAACGTGGCCGAATTCGATGAGTCAACGACTGCACCTCAATATCCTGGGGATCAGGAGAACATGCCATCATGTGACCTCAGCGCATGTATAGATTATGGAGCATACAACCCCGGTAAACATGAAGTAACCCAACTATCTGACGAGAGCACGTTCTTTATAGGAGATTCAGATGAGGAATTCGCAAAATTCTTCTGTTTGTTTAAAGATCCAATGATAGAAATATTTCTGCCAGTGCCCGAACTAGAAGCCTTGCCAGAAAGGACAATGAACTTTGAAGAGTTTATTGTTGACAAATTCCTCTTAGTTCTGATGAGATAATATTTGCATGTTACGAAGCTGATGATGAGATTTAGGAAGAAGATGCATCAAATAGTGGAGCCTTTAGCACAGGTAGCAACGAGCCAACTTTTACAGGTACTCTTACTTAATTTAGTGAAATTTCGAGGACGAAATTTTATTTCACAAGGGTGAATGTGACACCGCAAATACTTCATGCCTCAAAAAACAAAAACAAAATCTCCGTAAACTTAATAAAGGATTAAATAACCGATGGGGAACGAGAAATCTCTTAGACATTATGGTCAATAACGACCCGTAAACGTTTTAGCTTCGTCGTTAAGAAAAGAATAGAAGGTTCTTCAATCCTTATCTAAAAAATTATGATTGAAAACGATGTTTTATTCTTAAGAAACAAATAAGAAGTTCCTTTACATTGTGATTGATAGCGACTGCTAATATTATGACTAAAAAAATTCTATCCTTATCTAAATCATTATGATCAAGAACGACATTCAACAGTTTCATTATTACGAATCATTATGATCGATAGCGACCTTAAGACTATTCTCACTATAAATAGGAGAATCGATTCATTAATGCATCCTTACAATCTTAGTTTCATTCCTTATTAAATTATAGAAGGAACTTTGCGAAAACTCTTGTTAGCTACGGGTTAAGGTTATTTTTTTGTTACATGTTGTTAATTGTTTATATATGTCATAACATTGACACTCTTATTACCTTGATGTTATACTGACTCTACGCATGCGAGATTCAAGCTGACAAGCTACCCTTAGTCCACCGGTGTGGGTTATTATGGTCCACCAAATTTGGTCACGTGTCGATGGACACTTTAAATTATATTAGTGACTATGGTGCGGTTTTAAGCTTTAAAGCAAAATTGGAGGGGTGCCGGGGGGGTTCTATCGGTGTGGTTACTAATAGAATTGAATCTAGGGCATTTACCACTACCCCACAACGCTTAGGAAATCATGATTAAATGCCATCATATGATCTTGCCACATGGTTGAATTATGGAATATACAACGTGGCCGAATCCAGTGAGTCGACGACCGCACCTCAATATCCTGGGGATCAGGAGAACATGCCATCATGTGACCTCGGCTCATGTATAGATTATGGAGCATACAAACCCTGTAACTATGAAATAACCCAATAGTCTGACGAGAGCACATTCTTTATAGGAGATTCAGATGAGGAATTCGCAAACTTCTTCTGTTCGTTTGAAGATCCAATGATAGAAATATTTCTGCCAGTGCCCGAACTAGAAGCCTTGCCAGAAAGTATAATAAACTTTGAAGTGTTTATTGTTGAAAGTCCTCTTAGTTCTGCTGAGATAATATTCGCATGTTACGAAGCTGCGAATGAGATTCATGAAGAAGATGCATCAAATAGTGGAGACTCTAGCGCAGGTAGCAACGACCCAACTTTTACAGGTATTACTCGATTTAGTGAAATTTCGAGGACAAAATTTTATTTTACAAGGGTAGAACGTGACTCCCCAAATACTTTATGCCTCAAAAAACACAAATAAAATCTCTCTAATCTTAATAAAAGATTAAATAACATATGGGTAACGAGAATACTCTTAGACATTATGGTTGATAACGACCCGTAAATTTTTTAACTTCGTCGTTAAGAAAATGATAGAAGGTTCTTCCATCCTTATCTAAAAAATTATGATTGAAAACGATGTTTTATTCTTAAGAAACAAGAAGTTCCTTTACATTATGATTGATAACGACCTGTTAATATTATAACTAAAAAAAAATCTCTATCCTTATCGAAATCATTATAATCGATAATGACATTTAACGGTTTCATTATTACGAATCATTATGACTAATAGCGACCTTAAGACTATTCTCACTATAAATAGGAGAATCGATTCATTAATGCATCCTTACAATCTTTATTTCATTCCTTATTAAATTATAGAAGGAACTTTGCGAAAACTCTTGTTAGCTACGGGTTAAGGTTATTTTTTTGTTACATGTTGTTAATTGTTTATATATGTCCTAACATTGACACTCTTATTACCTTGATATTATACTGACTCTACACATGTGAGATTCAAGCTGACAAGCTACCCTTAGTCCACCGGTGTGGGTTATTATGGTCCACCAAATTTGGTCACGTGTCGATGGACACTTTAAATTATATTAGTGACTATGGTGCGGTTTTAAGCCTCATCGGTGTGGTTACTAAACGATATTTATTGATGTTGGGTAATATATGTTTTTGTTATTGTTTTGCTATATATTTTGCATTAACAGGGTGTAATTAAGAAATTATTGATCTGTTGGCTCATTAAATCTAACAATTTTAGGTACCACACTAGCTCACGACTGAAAATGAACTCGGAGCAGGTCAGGAGTTGACCATGTTAAATAAATAATGGATAGTACCTAGGAGTGACGAGGAGGGTAAGAGCGTGTTTCGTAATATTAAGGAATATTGTAAACTTATTATAAAAGATAAATAAATGAGTTTTATATTGTATTTTCCAATATTCGATTATATTCATTATCGGCCTCATGGCGATCCACCCGAGATCTTATGAGTAAATCAAGATCGGGAAATGACAAATTTCCCAAGGGTGGCTATGGGCATGAAGGCACGTGATGACCCTAGAGAAGGCCTTGGGCATGCATGCCAAGGCCATGCGTATGAAGGACCCGGGCTTGGCCGGGCTCCAGCAAGCATGACCTTTAGGTGCCTAACGCTAAGCACGTCCCTAATGAGAGCAAGACGTTCCTTGGTGTGGCTTTGGGCTCGGACCAAGTCACATATAGCTTGGATGGACCAAGTCAAGACAGAACATGACCCTAGCAATTGCAAGCAATTACTTGGTCATGACACGGAGCATGATCGAGTCACGTCCAAGCAAGTCCATAGCACATGGAGCATGTACTTATTGACCATGCGGTTAAGGTGCTTATGGAACCAGTGGCAAAGAAAGGAGATAAGCAATAAAGTAATTGCTTGACTACATTGGAATGTAGGGTGGTTTACTTCGTCTTAGCACGTAATTAGGACACATATTCATTTAGTTATGTAACTACCATACTTTATTTTCTATAAAGCTAACCCCTTATGCTTGGGGAAGCAAAAGGTGGCAGAGTGTAACCCAATTCAAAGATCAGTGAAGAAACTCTCTTTTGTGCCCATTGCTGCTTGTTGGTGTGTTTTTGTTGGACTAGGCACCACGGTGTAGCATTGAGTGAGAAAAAGTTCCTTAGGGTAAACCTCACATTAGTGGCCTCGTGGCACTTTCCAAAGCTAAGTCCACATTGTACAGTACAAGGAACCCTGGAATCCTCCAGAACTCGGATAATTCTAGGTATTTCAGCTGCCCAGCCAGCCTCTACTAGGCCTGCCAGCCTTTACTCGGGTCATGGTACTGAGGGGCTAACAGTAGCCCACCTATTTGATTAATAAGGGTGCTGTTAACAAGATATCTAGTGATGTTCTAATGCATTGCAAGATCAGTTACATTTATAAAATGAACTTCGTAATTAAGTTCATGTAGGCCACACACATTAACCACTGATTATAATGTTTAATTTCTTGCTTGATGTAGTACATTCCTCTGATGGTCAGATTGAACCTTAGAAGTTCAGTTGTTTCTTTCCTATTGCTAAATGATTTAACTTTTGCTCACCTTGAGATCTGTCTTCATTTGTATGATTAAGAAAGTGTGCTTTGCTCAATAAATTATGTTTTTTCTGTGGACTAATACCATGCATATAGAATACCCTTAAGGAGATTTTTAAAGGAGTGGGATTTAAAGAAATCAAACTTGAATTTGCTATCAAGGCCTTTTTTTTTTTTTTTTTTCCTTTGCTCCTTAACTTGGCCATAAGCTTGTTTCATATGCTAATATTTTGGTAGTCTGAGTCATGGTTTCTAAAATGAAAGTTGAATGTACTTTTTTGAGTTGAATCTTATATTTGAAAGTTATGAATTGAGACACCTCTTCATGGGGTGAGTAAGGCTTCTTACATAAGACAGATGTGGAATAACTATTTGCAATGGATTTTCTGGTTGTATTTTGATTTTAAGTTTTGTTGGCGATGCTGAAGTTCTATTGGACATTACTGTTTTGTCTAGTGCTTTATAATTACATGCTGAAAATTGCGTACATATTCCTTCACTATTCAGTGTTAACTTATTCAAGCCCAATATCTTTCATGTCGGCATGTGATTTGGTTGCTCATTTCACTTCTGTTGAGCCTACACTATTAATCATTTTTTTTTTAATTTTAGGACCATGAGAAGTAAAAATTTTGATCACATAACCATGTTAAATGCTACTGAATTTTTTCTTTTTTAATTCTTGATTGCGCTTTTAACATCGCTCCTTGTATTCTTTCCATGTCAAATGCTACTGAAGTTTTTCTTTTTTTATTCTTGATTGCGCTTTTAACATCGCTCCTTGTTTCCTTTCTGCGTGGGTAAATTTTATCTGCATATGCACATTGAACCAGCAAGTGGTTCTTACAGAAGATTGGCCATGAAGGTTCTATTGCACCTTCAATCCTTATTTCTTTCCCTTCTTCCATTTATTGTTCACATGGTTAAAATGTCTAAGAAGCTTTATTTTGATGCTTTCTCGTGCCATGATATATTGCAGGTCTTAATAATTTGCTGATGGCTTATGAGGACAAGTCTGCTTATGCACTGTGTGTATTTTCACTTTCCCTTGGCCCAAATGTGGAACCAGTAACATTTTTGGGGAAAACTCCAGTATGTGCTGTTCTGACTCCTTTTTTTTTTTTGTTTTTTGTTTTGTTTTGTTTTGTTTTTTTCTTTTTTTCTTTTTTTCTGAAGCAAGATTTTGGCAATGTCTTATGCAAATTGATTGGTTTGTTGTTTTTGGTGATTCCATAGTTAGGCTTCAAAGTAATTACTGTGGTTAATCTTTTAGAAAGAACTGCAACACTTCCTCTTTCAAACTTTTTTATTTTTTTTAAATAAGTGTAACCACCTGTGGCCCCATTTGGCCTTCCATGACCCACTATTTACCATATGAAAGGACCAAATAACTGCTTAAACCAGTAAGGTGGATGAGGCTATCGTTTGGTCGGTTCAAAGTATTCTTAATTACCACTCTACGTCAACTCGCCAATGGGTTGGATTCATTTATTAATTGAGCAGAAACAACCCTTGGCCTATTGATTCCATTGTGGAGCCTCCATAACCATTCATTATAGTTTATATCTTGTTGGACATTTTCAAAAGAAATGTTTAGTCCCACATTGGTTAGAAACTTCAAGTTTAAAGAGTATATATACTCTTGCACTACAGTGTGTGTAAAAAGAAAACACAAGTGTTATGCAAAGTGAGCCACACGCGCGCGAGGAGCGTGGCGCATATAACGCATTTTAGACGCTTTTATTAGCGCACTTAGCACTTGGCACGAGGCGCGGGCGCTTGTGTGTATATGTCTGCAAGCTAACCATGGGTAAAACTTTTTACCATTAATTTTTAACATTTTCGAGATTAAATGGGTAATTATTAAATTGACTGAGCGGATGCAGTTGAAACTGCTCTCCACTACTCCATTGCTGCTCCACTACCCCATTTTCAATCAATGCTTGATTGAGTGGATGCAATTGAAACGGTTCCACTGCTCCACTACCCCATTTTCACTCTAACTGTTCATGACCGTAGTGCTCTATAAGAGAAGAGGTTTGGGGAGGAAGAAATCATCTCGAAATTTACCAAAGATTAGTTCTTGTTTCATCTTTCACTACCGCAAAGTGAAAGCTGAGTTTGCTTCATCGTATCCTTTAGAATATTTGCTGACTCTTGCAGTGTAGAGAACAAAACTTCATTTAGGAAAGTAACAATGTTACACGCTTTGAAGTCATTGCTGATCCCTCTGTTTCAACAATCTAAAGGTAGTTTTAGTGTTATTGCAATGGCTTCGTCAATCAATAAGCTGTAATATTGTGAAGCTGGATCGCTTCGATGGAGGCGATTTCCTGAGGTGGCAGAAGCGAGTATATTTCCTGCTGGTGGCACTTCATCTGGTGTATGTTTTGGATACACTAAAACCTATGGAGTTCGATGATGAAACTGTCGAGCAGATCAGGAAGAGGCGGAAATGGGAGACGGATGACCACACCTGCAGAGGTCACATTCTGAACGCCATGAAGGACTCACTGTTCGACCTCTACCATGACGTCCCTTCTGCCAAGGAACTGTGGGAGAAACTGGAAGCAAAATACCATAAGTAGGACGCGACAAGTAAGAAATTCATCATATCAAAGTTTATTAATTTTAAAATGGTTGATGAAAGGTCTGTTATGGAACAATTTCGTGAAATTGAGAGGATTAGGAATAATTTCTCTCAACACAATCTTGTCATGGTTGAAACCATTGTTGTGTGTTCAATTATTGATAAACTGCCCCCATCCTGGAAAGAGTTCAAACGAACTCTTAAGCATAAAAAAGAGGAGATAACTCTTGATGAATTAGCTAACCATCTTCGTGTGGAAGAGGATTGTCGCATGCAGGAAAATGAAAAGGAGCAGAATGCTCAGGAGATTTCCAAGGTGCATGTGATGGAAGCGAAGAAAGCTCAAAAAGCCCCCGCCGAATGTGCCTAACAAGTCTGGTAGTTTCAAAAAGCCTACTAGTTCGGGAAAATCGAACAACCAAAACCAGAATAAAAAAAGCAGAAAGTCACTTGTTGGTTCTACGGGAAAGATAACCACTTCAAGTCCGAATGTTATCATTGGAAGAGGAAGCAAGGGAAAAATCATGCTTCCTCTGGGCCGCAAAAGGTTTTGGAAACGACAATGATGATCTCATTGCTATGATATTTGAAATCAACGTCGTTGAAAATGATATGCCTTGGTGGGTTGATTCGGTGCTACTCGACATGTCGCAAGAACAAGAGGTTCTTCAAGACCATGGAGGCGATGAGACGAAAATACTATCTTATACATGGGAAATGATGCTCTTGTCGTCCTGTTAAAGGTATAGGTAGTGTTGATCGAAGTTCACACGGCAAAATTATAACACACTAATGGGTATTATGCACTAGAAGTGAGGAAGAATCTGGTGTCGGGTGGTCTTTTGAATAAGTTTGGTTTTAGGCTTGTATTTGAGGTCGACAAGTTTGTACTCTCCAAGGGATGTGTTTATGTAGGGAAAGGTTATGCTTATGAGGGCATGTTTAAGCTTAATGTAATCGCTTTATCTAATAAGCATATCGTTTCGCGTATCTTGTTGAGTATCCTTCATTTTTAAAAGAAATGTTTAGTCCCACATTGGTTAGAAACTTCAAGTTTAAAAGTATATATACTCTTGCACTACAAAGTGTGTGTAAAAAGAAAACACAAGTGTTATGCAAAGAGCCACACGCGCGGCTCTCGGCGCATATGGCGCATTTTAGGCCTTTTTTAAGGCGCATTTAGCACTTGGCACAGGCGAGGCGAGTGCGCGCGTGTGTGTATATGTGTGCAAGCTAACCATGGGTAAAACCTTTTACCATTAATTTTTACCATTTTCGAGATTAAATGGGTAGTTATTAAATTGATTGAGTGGATGCGGTTGAAACCGCTCTCCACTACTCCATTCTCGCCCCACTACCCCATTTTCATTCAATGCTTGATTGAGTGGATGCGTTGAATGGTTCCCTCGCTCCACTACCCCATTTTCACTCTAACTGTTCATGACCAAAGTGTTCTATAAGAGAAGAGGTTTGGGGAGGAAGAAATCATCTTGAAATTTACCAAAGATTAGTTCTTGTTTCATCTTTCACTACCGCAAAGTGAAAGCTGAGTTTGCTTCATCGTATCCTTTAGGATATTTGCTGACACTTACAGTGTAGAGAGCAAAACTTCCTTAAGGAAAGTGGCGATGTTACACGCTTTGAAGTCATTCATTGATCCCTCTGTTTCAACATATCTCGACATTTTTTTGTAGCCTATTGGTTTCATTCGGCTGCCCATATGGGGTTGAAGAGCCCATGAATAATCCCACTTCTAGAGTAGGGGACCTTATATAACCCTTTTAGATTAGAACATGCTACTGGTTTGTTGGACAAGAACGAGCATAATTTATCTTCTGCACCATACCTGGTTAAATTGACTAAGCATCCAATATTTGTTCTAATGTCGAGGTTTTTTTTTTTTCTAAATTTTAATTAATGTGATTTTAGGGAAAAATAGTGCTCCCGAGGGGACCAAACGATTTTGGCTGGGATCCAATCTTTCAACCTGATGGTTACAAACAGACGTAAACCTCTCTTTCATATTCTACTGCTTACTTCATTATCCGTCTATCTAACTAGTAGTAAAAGGATAACTAATGGTAGTTTCATTTTGTTGTGTTCTGCAGCTACGCAGAAATGCCCAAGGAAGAGAAAAACAAGATCTCTCATCGGTACAAGGCTCTCGACATGGTGAAATCTCATTTCGCTGAGGTTGGATATAAATTCGAGACAGATTCACTGATCTAATGTATCCTTATTGGGAATTGGTGGGCCATACATAGAGGAGATCCATTGCAAATGCTGTAATATTAGATCAAACTGAGAGGTCACTTTGCGATCAACAATTGCATAGGATAACCGGAAACCATCATTAACTATATTGGAGGAAGGGCAGCGAGTTTGATGTGGATGGTGTCAAAGCAATCCATAGCCCCTTCCTTTTACCATAGTAATCAGTAATAGACTGATTTTTTTTTCTTGTTTGAAACTTTGAATGTGCATCACTGAGATTTCTTTATATATCAATGTTTGTATTGATGAGACAAGGTATTTGGTACAGCTCTTGCATCCTAAAATCAGTAAAGAAGAAAATTTATTCAAAATTGGATTGCTGTGGTAGTGAGGAAGAAAGTGTTTTTTTTCCCAAGTGTCGACTTCATTTCATGACCGTAAGAACTATTATCTCGTCCCAGCTACACACAGCTGAAATTCACGTCCATTTCTCAGTCGTGTCCGGCAAGGAAACATACATCCATCTCAATTCTGAAGTGGGTATGAATTCTGGCCTCAAACTTTGTAACTTAGAATCGTTGCCTAAACTATCCTATAAGTCACCTTAACTATGCCTAAACTGTCCTACGAAGAAAAACAATGGTTTTGTAAAGGCAAGCAATTGATCATGACTCTCTGCTGTTGGTTTTCTTTGTATATATTGCAAGTCTTGAGCTCCATTAGTGCTCACTACTCTTTGTAATCTCTGAATTAAGTTTCATCGTCATTGATCATAGTGGTCGAAGGTAATCTTGTGGATGGAGCTGGCGAGATCTTGAACAGGCTCCTCTCCAAAGCCATTGACGAGATATTTTTGTTGAAGGGTGTGAAGAAAAAGGTGAGAAAGCTTGAGAAGGTGGTTAAGAAGAGTAAAGAAGTACTTGAGGATGCTGAGAAAAAGCATGTGGCCGATGATGTGGGAGTGAGGCTTTGGCTTAGAGATCTTAAGGAGGTGGCTTATGAAGCTGAGACTTGTTGGATGAGATCGATTATGAAAGTCTTCGACGACAATTGGAGATCAAAAAACGCATAAAGGGGAAGGTACAAGACTTCTTTACCCACTCTAATCCACTTGTTGTTCATTTTGAAATGGTTCATAAGGTTAAAACGATTAATTTAAGGTTAGAAATGATTGTAAAGGAAAAAGGGAAGTTTAAGTTTGATGCCAATCTTGTGCTAGCTCATTCTCAGAGTTCAAGGGGTAGTACTGTGAATCGGGAAACCGCTTCATTTGTTATTGATTCTGAAGTTGTGGGAAGACAGGATGATAAGTCTAAGATAATTTACATATTGGTTCAAAAAGGAAATGCAGTAGATGAAATCTTTTCAGTCATATCCATTGTCGGCTTTTGGAGGTCTAGGAAAGACTACTCTAGCTCAATTAGTTTAGAGGGCCGCTAAGGGCACCCCACCATTTAATGAAGGCACCCAGTTAATGTGGGCACAAACCGATTTACCTAGGGCACCCAAAAATTAGACCCGAAATACCTAAACTACCCCTCGTGGAAATCCATCTGCACCCCACCACCCTCGTGCAAACCCCCGAGCACCCCACCACCCCCACCACCACCTTCACCGAACTCCTTGTGGAAGAATCCATTTGTTTTGAACCGACCAGTGAGAAGAATCCCCGAAATCGTGTTCTCTGTCCCTCGCCGTGTGTTTCCCCTTCGTTGTTCGAGTTTTCTGCATTTTGTAGGGTCGGTGTGTGAGCCGATTTCGTATCCAAATTAGGGCTCGGTTGAAGATCGCCGAATTAAGTTACATTTGGTAGAGTAGTTGTAATGTGTGTGTGACGGTTTGTTCAATTGTTAAAAAATTGGGAAATCGCGGTTCTCGACGCACGCGAGCCGGAGAGACGGTGTCAACTGTCTCGGCCAAGCATGGCCGAGACAGAAGCTAATATTTTCGGGAACTCGCAGTCTCGGCCACGTAGACCGGAAGAGTTGACAGCGTATCGGTTACGCATGTCCGAGAATACTGCCGTTATCTCGGCCGTGACATGACGAGAGCTACAATTAGTGATAGGTAATGCGGCGTCGGTGGTGTACAACCGAGAATTCTGTCTTACACTCGGTTGTCCACTTCCGAGAGGGTCTCAGAAGGGAATTGAGTGCTGGTCTTCGCCCTCTTCATGAAACATTTGTTGCCTTGATTCGTTTGTTTGGTTCTAAAGGCCGTTCAACTAGAGGCTTAGAAATTCTCGCGGCTATGGAAAAGTTAAACTTTGACATCCGCAAAGCCTGGCTTGTTCTTGTTGGTATGAATGCTCTTGCGGCCCAAAGAATTATTTACCCTCTTTATTTGATGAAAATTTCATGGCATGAGACGGATTGCAATTAATCAATTTGATGGTGACAGAGGAGCTTATTAGAAACAATCATTTGGATGATGCCAATATGGTCTCTCTGAAGGGGGCAAAAGGTGGATTGAGAGCTACTGATGAGATATATGATCTATTAATTGAGGAAGATTGCAAGGCTGGCGATCATTCGAATGCTTTAACAATAGCATATGAAATGGAAGCTGCCGGACGAATGGCAACTACATTTCATTTTAACCATCTTCTAAGTGTGCAGGTAAGTGAACATTTTGAAGCACAGTGTTTCTGAAGCATCTGAATTTTATTTCTCCCTTCTGTCCCAAAGTGCTATTATTGAATATTGACTAAAAATTAAAATATATGCTTTGCTGCTGTTGTAGCTGCAGTTGGTGTTAGCATAATCTGAGAGCTACTCAAATTATTTAGTTTTAAAATAGTCCGGGTCACTACTCAAATTAAGTATCACATTGCTAA
Source organism: Stephania yunnanensis (assembly GCA_039657365.1). Taxonomy (NCBI): domain Eukaryota; kingdom Viridiplantae; phylum Streptophyta; class Magnoliopsida; order Ranunculales; family Menispermaceae; genus Stephania; species Stephania yunnanensis. Next base: position 10,797,158 of record CM077582.1, read on the forward strand.
TGCATGAATTGAGTTTTATGACTTTTTTTTTTGTGAAGTAAATTTGCTAATACTTTCAAACTATAAATTTAGTTATATTTTTATATTGCAAGTTTGCAACCAAAATATCAACATTTTTGTGATTGGGGATGATACTTTTGCATCAGTTCCTTTTACCTGTTTTGTTCACAATTGCTAAAAACCATTTGATCCTAATTGTTTCATGAAATTAAATTTTAATTCTAGTTTGAATAAAAAGTTGTTGAAGTAAGATTTACTCATGTCAATCGATGGATACTTACTGTTGAATTGCTTAAATGTTCTTGGTTCAATGCTCAAGAGATATAGATTCTTCCATTGGCTTATTCAATAAACGTATAATAGAATGGTACTGAGCATAGTTCCTTGATCAGTCCATTCATACTTTAGTTTGATCTATGCCAGAAAGCTTGAATTCTATCTCGAGGAGTTCAGGCCCTTTTCGTGTTTGCTATTAAGTTTTAATCCTAAAAATTATTGGATTGGAATTGCATGGTCATATTGTAAAATCCAATTGTATCTTTAAGGAACATTGTCTCCACATTATGACATGGTTGATATTGGTCACAGAGCAAAGCATTGTGCATTATTTCCACATCTCGACATGCTGAACTGTTGTCCTTTTTTATTGTTCTTACAGGCCACTTGTGGAATTCCAGAGATTGCTTTTGCAACGTTTGAGAACTTGGAATATGGAGAAGGTTGACATCCTTCTTCATGTGTATGCATATCCTATACATTTTTTTCATTTCGCTTTTATCCTTTAATCGTTACTTAGATTAACATAGATTATGTTATATATATTTCCGTAAATAGGTTTTTTTCAATGAAATGAGACAAAAAATGTTGTCCCATTGCTTAGATTAGATTTTTTGCATATATTAATATATTGTTGGAAATTAAAGTATCTATGCGATGAGATAAATTGATTCAATTGTTATCTTAGGGCATCTTAATTCTAGATATTTTTTGGTAAGATAATTCTAGAATTTTCAGATATTATGAATTGTACTTGATTTTGAAAAATAGATGTATAATCTAGGTTCATGTACAAACATTAGATTTATCAAAGCGTTTGGCTTCGTATGTTTGTTTGTGGAGTAAATTGTTATGTTTGAGTTTGATCATGGTTTAAAAAATCGACAAACTTCGCCGAAGTTCGGGTTAAGTTTGTCGATTTTGAGGAGAGCGAAGCGAAGTTCAAAGGATAGAAAAATTGCAAAAATTCAACACAACTTTGCCTAACTTCGACCGAACTTCGAAAACATTGATGAAAGTTAATAAAACATGAAGTAAAATTGTTATGTTTTGTGGGAGTTCAACAAACTTCTATCGAAACTTTGCCTATGCTAGAAATATGCTTAAAATTCGAAATATCCTCCAAGTGACATGAGTTTTATGCATTATTGTTGCATGACTAAGTATAGTTCTAGCATCTCTACGAAGAAATTTGAGTTTTCTAACATTTAAAGTGAAATTCCGTAAACTTCCGTACATCGGCAATTTTTTGTCTAACTTCCATCGTCGAGTTAACTTCATCGAATTAATTCCGAATTTTAAGTGAGCGAAATCATAGGTGAAGTCGAAGTTTCGAACCTCGAGTTTGATTGATTTTGGGTAAGGATGCAAATGGGGTTGGACAGGGATTCGTTATTTAATTTGTAAAGTTGTGAATCCACGTACCAAAAAAAAAGTTGTGAATCCATTCTATGAATGTTAACTTCTTCACATAATATTTCTCTTTCAGTAATAAATAATAAATTAAAGTAAAAATATATTGTACGAAAATAATAAATAATAAAAGTTTGATACGGGGATTGTAATGATCCTCATGGGGAATCCCCATGGGTCTTAGGGCAGGAGGGCAATTTTCATCCTCGCCCGACCCCATGTATTTTTGGATAGAGTAGAATGGAAGAAAGTGGATTATACTATGCAAATCAACGAGGAATAAGTTATTATTTTTGCATACTTTGTACTTGGGTTTTAGATTAGGATACAGCCACACTATTGGATACAATCAATAAGAACTGAACTGTTATTTGTGGTTAATGTGATTTTACAAGTAGGTCATTCGGTCGTCTAGTGTCTTATCGTCACATTTTTTATGGAGTCTGAACTTCCAATGTTCATCATGGATAAAGCGTGTAACATTTTGATGATATTATCTCGCTTGCTCGATGTTTTGATGTGAATTTGCAGAGTTCATAGATTCTTTTGGTTCTTTAGAGAGTATATGATCAATTGTGATTCCGGAGGTCCTGGTTATTTATAGCTCGAAAAACTAGTATGTGCTTAATGACTTCATATTGTCTCTTATTCTCCTATTTCAACAGATTATATGAAACCCGATACAAATACATACAATTGGGTGATCCAAGCATATACCAGAGCGGAATCATATGATAGGTATTGCTTAATTTGATATTTTCTTTTTCTGTTTTTGCACTTTTATATGGCTACATTCATTCTTCTTTAGTTTTTCTTAATCTTATAAACCTTGGTTTGTTGTTAATCTTTATATCGTGCCAATTAGTAAATGTGATTCTTTCTCTATCCTAGATTGTTTACAAAGCCCCAATCCCAAATTAGTTGCGGTCGGACTCTTCTTTTATGCTCAATTTAGTGAAATTAATGGGACGCTTTCCAAATCCTTTAAGTCCCTCTTAATCAATCCATCCCGTAGTAGCTTCGGTCTACTCTTTCCTTGTCGAATTTCTTCAGTTTTTATGGAGTCGAGTTTTTGAGTGGGGGCATTTATATGCCCTTTTGGAGGTGTCCAAACGACCGAAACGACCCTTTCCCTATCTTTGTGTCGATTGTCGGTACTCCTACTTTTATTTGAATTTTTTGTATTTTTATTCTATCTTTACTTGTTTTACTACTCATTCATCTAACTATCCTCATTCCCGTTATGTTCATTTTATGTACTTCTTGTTTTTTCACTTCCCAATATTTACTTTCATAAAGCATCGCTAGCCTAATTGCGGTCCTATAAAATTTTCTTTTTAAATTGGTATGAATATTTCGCTCACGGATCACACTTGTTGTAGCCCTCCATTTCTTCCATCCAACCTGAATTATATGTGTGACATCATTCTCAATGTTACCATCATTTTGTATGGTCAATCCTAGATATCTAAAGTGCAAGGTTCGAAACTTCAACTTCGCATATGACTTCACTCACTTACAATTCGGAACTAATTTGAGAAAGTTAACTTCGATGATGGAAGTTCGACAAAAACTTGCCGGTGTACGGAAGTTTAGAAATTTCACTTTAAATGATAGAAAACTCAAGTTTCTTCGTAGAGATGCTAGAAATATACTTAATCATACAACAATAATGCATAAAACTCATGTCACTGGAGGATATTTCGAATTTTAAGTATATTTCTAGCATATGCGAAGTTTTATTTGAAGTTTTATTCGAAGTTTTAGTCGAAGTTTGCTCAACTTCCACGAAACATAGCAATTTTACTTTCCATCGATGTTTTCAAAGTTCGGTCGAAGTTAGCCGAAGTTGAATTGAATTTTTGCAATTTTTCTACTGCCTCTGAATTTCTCTTCTCTCACCTCAAAATCGACAAACTTCGCCAAAAACCTCAAAATCGACAAACTTCGCCAGTACTTCAACGAAGTTGTGTCGATTTTTTAAAACTTGCTAAAGTGATTTATCTTACAAACTTTTACAAACTTTGATGTCTAGCGTTTCTAAATTTACAATGCATGTATTCGGTTTTCGTCCTACTCAACTTTATACCTTTAGATTCTGATGTATTCGTCCAAAGTTCTTACTTCCTATTCACTTTCATCTCTTGTTTCATCTAGTAGGACAATATCATCTCGCAAAGAGGCGCAAATAACATAGACCATAGTATATCCTTTTAATATGCCTAATTAGTTCACCCATTACTAAAGTAAAGAGATATGGGCTAAAAGTTGATCTTTGATGTAGTCCTATTGTAATGAAAAATTCTTTTGTGGTTTCTCCAAATGTCTTTATACTTGTTACTACTCCTTCGTACTTATCATTAATAGTGTCTATACCTAGCCTAGCAAAGCATCCACCCATTTTCTTTCTAGAACCCACCTAAGAACATCTCTAGGGACCTTACCATATTTTTTTCCTAAATCTACAATATCATAAGAATATATTCAGGGAGCCTATCCTTTGCTGTTTGCATTTTATAAATTAGGCATTAATTTTTTCTGGTAAAGATAAAAAACACAACTTCTCATATGACTTTGGCCTCTTAAAACTCGAAATTAATTTGGGAAATTCTAACTTGATGTATGGAATTTTGGTAAAATATCACATTGCGGAAGACTGCAAACAACTTCATTGAACATACTAACGAATAACACTTACTTATTTAGATATGTAACATATGTTAGATTGTACAATATCATGGTTTAAAGTAAGATTTGTCATCCATGTTAAATATAGATGAGCTTATTACATGTAGTTTGTTATATATCACATCTTATCTTTTCCATATATGATCATAACGTTTTTAAGTTCACTTTTAAATGGCTTTGGTTCTTCTTCTACCAATGCTTTTGAATTCATTCTTCAACCTGAAATTCTGGTTTGCATGTTTGGTACAAATATTGACATTATCTGTAATTTGTTTTTTCTATAACTTGGCATCTAAAGATGAAATCATAGAAACTTATTTAAAATTTGAAATATATGTTGTTTTTACCTAATTTAGATGTGGCTCAAGTCTTGTTTATATTGAATCCTAATTCCATGTAATGAATCTTATTAATTTTTAGAACTTTAGAGAATTTTCAAACTTGCTTCTCTTGTACAACGGAAATTGTATACTGTTTCTCAAGGGAATTATTGTTATGCCTTTCTTTATAGTAAGTAAAACTTTGTTACTTTCCATTGCTTGGGATCAATTTTGTAGGGTGCAAGATGTTGCTGAATTACTTGGCTTGATGGTTGAAGATCACAAGCGTTTACAGCCTAATTTGAGAACATACGCGTGAGTGCATTTCTCTTCCATGCTATTTGAAAATTTCCATTTTCGCACGGAATAACTCATTGGAAATTTATTGCCAAAAGGAGAATGTAGCAGTAGTTTATGTGAAGAACCATCGCTACTTCAGTTCCAAGTTTGCATGTTAACAAATTGGTTCTTTGAAACATTTTAGGTCTATGCAACTTACTGTTAAATGAATTTTGACTCAAATTCTGGTATATTATTTTGGGTTTCCACTTCCACTTAATATTTTCAAAAATGAACATTTTGATAATAATAAATTTATTGAGTGGGAGACTCATAAGGTCAAAGTATAATTTTTTTTACATTTCTAGCAGATTAAATGACCTCTAGAGCTGATTGATGATGTTTATTGTGCTTTAAACTGAAAGGAAATTTTTTGCTAAAAGTTATTGTCTTATATTGCTTGATAATTTTTTGAAGGTATAATCCAGGCTTTTGGTGGAGTGCTTTTCAAAGTATTGTCTAGTTCGAGAGGCAATCCGACATTTTCGTGCGCTCAAAAACTTTAATGGAGGAACAGTGGCTTTGTATAATGATGGAAACTTTGGAGATCCACTTTCTTTGTATCTTCGAGCTTTATGTCGGGAAGGCATGTATTATTTTCATACATTTCTAAGTAACTATATTGGAATTGTCCTTTGTTTCGTTATGTGCATGCTTGAATGAACTCTTTTCTAGATTGACATTGCTGGACAAATCAGGCGTTTGAAGCAGAATGTTGATTACCTTGTAATATCTGTTCTTAGTTGAATTGGAGGTCTGGATAATGTAGTTGTATACACGATATGACTTAATATCACATGCTTCTGCTTAGCTTGATTTAATTCAGTTGATGATGCTCTAACATAAACATCGCATTAGCTATTTTCTATCATATTTTTGTGTGATTGTGGATTAAATGTTTATATGCCCTTAAGCACTCCATTTATTTTTCTCATCAGGAAGGATAGTTGAGTTGATTGAAGCATTGGAAGCAATGGGTAAGGACAATCAACAAATTCCACCTAGAGCCATGATCTTGAGTAGAAAGTACCGAACACTAGTTAGCTCATGGATTGAACCTTTGCAAGAAGAAGCTGAACTGGGATATGAGATTGATTTTGTTGCCAGGTTTGCCTTTAATTCGTTCTTGTCCCTTAATGGCAATACTGACATTATATGCTTGCACATGCAGTTGGCTAATGGATGCTTAATTCTTTTTTCCATTCAATGGAATGTTGCGGTTTGCTGGTTGCTTATTGATTGTGAGTCTATCAGTCTTCTATCCATGAAGCTTCATTAATGATCTTTGGATTTGCTGGATTTGCAGGCATTGCCTTAAATTAATTTAATTAACTAGGTACATATCAGATGGAGGTCTTACGGGGGAGCGCAAGTGGTGGGTGCCACGCAGAGGAAAACACCCCTAGATCCTGATGCAGAGAGGTTCATTTACTCAAATCCAATGGAAACCTCATTCAAGCAACGATGTCTTGAAGATTGGAAGCTGCACCACCGGAAGCTTTTGAAAACCCTTAAAAATGAAGGACTTGCATGCCTTGGAGATGCTTCTGAATCTGACTATGTTAGGGTAGAGGAAAGGCTAAGGAAGATCATAAAGGGCCCAGATCAAAATGTACCAAAGCCCAAGGCTGCCAGTAAGATGATAGTTGCTGAGTTGAAAGAAGAGTTAGAAGCACAAGGCTTACCAACTGATGGCACTCGAAATGTTCTTTACCAGAGAGTGCAAAAAGCAAGGAGAATAAATCGTTCACGTGGTCGGCCTCTTTGGGTTCCTCCAGTGGAGGAAGAAGAAGAAGAGGTTACTAGTTTCAGTGATGCACAGTTCTTGTTCATCCTTATCTTTATCTCTATTTTGTTGAGCTTGTTCCTTTCCTCAGCACCTTATTTAGCATAAATCGCATCAGATTACTGCTCATGCCCTTCAATTTCGAATAGAAAATAAGTTTTTCATGCAATCAAAGATTTTACTGTTTTTCTCATTATATATATATATTTTAGGTTGATGAAGAGTTGGATAGATTAATTTCACGAATTAAGTTGGAAGATGGAAATACTGAGTTCTGGAGACGCCGTTTTCTTGGTGAAGACTTAAATGAAGGTCGCATGACTCCTACCAACACAGAGAAAACAGAGCTTCTAGATACTGTCGATGAGGAGGATGTAGTTGATGATGTTGCAAAAGAAGAAGATGAAGTGGATGAGGAGGAGGAAGTCGAGCCAACTGAAAATCAAGATGGTGATATGGCAAAGGAAAAAGAAGTTGAAACTGCTAAGCCTCTTCAAATGATTGGAGTCCAATTGTTGAAGGATGTTGATCAAACTCCTACTCGCAAAGGAAAATCCAGAAGAAGGTCATCTCGCATTTCAGTAGAGGTCAGTCATAGCTTAGTATATTAAGCTTTATTTTATTCAATATTTTCATAGATTTTGTTCATTAGATGATACCTTAGTAATTGGTTTTGTCTGACATTTTTTGTCTTTCTAGTAATGCTTTCCACTCACATATGTGGAGATGCATTTCATCTCCAAAGTGGACATGAAATACCAAACATATTTTTTTTTTTTAATCAGAATTGCCGAACATAATTGAGTAATCTGTTATATGCTGTAATTGGGAAATTAATTGAAAGTGGATATTCTCTCCAAGTTCTATAGGAAATGATTGAATCACCATGTAGGCACTTACTAAAGCATATTTGATGTGTACGTGAAGCAAGTACCGCTATACAAACATGTGGTAGTCAAGTATGTCTGTAATAGTCTCACTTCAGTTCTTAACTGCATTCAACCTGTTCTGAAGGATGTTTTAAACCTATTGTGTCCTAGAGATTTTAGAAGTTTCATGGATAGTGGTTATTTGAATATGGTAACTCATGCGCAATGAACTGCGTTTGCCTGAACTCCAAGGTTGAACAAACTAACAAACAACACATGCTCTCTAGCTTGATAAGTTCACAATGAAAACAACACCATGGACCTTAATGGGCTAGATAAGCCAAGAACGCAGTAGTCTCAATGGTGCAAAGATCTCTCTCGGAGAAACTCTTTATTTAGATACTAAACATAAAAACTTTATTCTCGTCTCTAATTGTTTGTCACAAGAGGTTACATTGCTCTAGTTTATTATAACATTGGCACAACCTTTTGAAGCATTGGAACCAAAGTCAGCATTGGACAACTTTAGGTAACAACGTGACTAATCACGACAACAGCACAACCAAAACTCATACCATAATCGCACCATTTCACAGCAACTTTGAACTGTTAGCTTTTCTCAAGTTTTGACACTTGAAACATCAAAATTTGGCACGTGAGAGGCAAAGTTGTAGAGCTTTGAGTGGCTTTTCAACTTGCCGAAGATTGTCCAAATCAGAGTTATAATGAGAGAGATCTTGCCAATACACTAAGAGTCAAAGTTTGTGCTAAACTCTCAGAAATGCACTAATGATTATATCTGTAGATGTATGCTAGTTATTGATCAATCTTCAGGAATATATTTTTAATGCTTCAATTTAGGCTTAACTAAGTGTAACATGATATTCGTAACCTTCTTATTTTCTTTCTCCTAGACTACAACAATAACAACAACAACATAGCCTCGGTCCCAAATTAAGCGGGAATTCGGCTACATGGATCAAACTTTTTCATTGTGCTCGATTAAGTGCAATTGATGGTGAGCTTTGCAAACCATTCAAATCTCTCTTAATTAATGCATCCCATGTTAACTTTGGTCTACCCCTACCTCGTCGAATTTCTACAGTTTCTATTGAGTCAAGTTTTCTAGTTTGAGCATTTGTAGGCCGTCTTTGCAGGTGACAAAACTATCGCAACCGCCCTTCCCTAATCTTTGTATCAATTGGTGCTACTCCTACTTGTCTTTGAATTTCTATATTTCTTATTCTATCTTTACGAGTTTTACCACACATCCACCTAGGCATCCTCATTTCTACTACATTCACTTTATGTAATTGTTGTTGTTTTACCGCCCAACATTCACTTCCATAGAGCATAGCTGGCCTAATTGCGGTCCTATAAAATTTTCCGTTTAACTTAGTAGGAACATGTCGATCACAAATCACCCCCGTTGCACTCCGCCATTTCTTCCATCCAGCTTGGATTCTATGTGTGACATCATTTTCAATGTTACCATCATTTTGTATGATTGAACCTAGGTATCTAAAGTGGTTTACCCTAGGAACTTCTACTTTCCCTAATTTTACCACTCCGTCATCTCGATGTCTAGTGTTTCGAAACTCACAGTGCATGTATTCCGTTTTCGTCCTACTCAACTTAAAGCCTTTTAGATTCTAATGTATTTCTCCAGAGTTCTAATTTCCTATTCACTCCATCTTTAGTTTTATCCACTAAGACAATATCATCCGCAAATAGCATACACCATGGTATATCCTCTTGAATATGTCTAGTTAATTCATCCATAACTAAAGTAAATAGATATGGGCTTAAAGCCGATCCTTGATGTAGTCCAATCGTAATGGAAAATTCTTTTGTAGCTCCTCCAAAAGTCTTTATACTCGTTACTACTCCATCGTACATATCTTTAATAGTATCTATGTACCTAGCGTGCACTCTTCTTCTTTCTAGAACCCACCAAAGAACATCTCTAGGGACCCTATCATATGCTTTTTCTAAATCTACGAATACCATATGAAGATCTTTTTTCTTTTCTCTATATTTTTCTAACAATCGTCTTACAAGGAAAATCGCCTCCATAGTTGACCTCCCAGGCATGAAACCAAATTGGTTCTCTGATATTGTTGTTTCTCTCCTTAACCTATTGTCAATTATCCTCTCCCACAGTTTCATAGTGTGACTCATGAGTTTAATTCCCCGGTAGTTTGAGCAACTTTGAATGTCTCATTTGTTTTTGAAGATTGGCACAAGCGTGCTTCTTCTCCAATCCATTGGCATCCGTTTTGATTTTAAAATTTTACTGAAAAGTTTTGTCAACCAAGTCAATTCGATTTCTCCTCAGCATTTCCAAACCTCTATGGGTATTTCATCTGGGCCACATGCTTTCCCTATTTTCATTCTTTTCAATGCCTCCTTAACTTCTACAATTATAATATTGGGTGTATAGTTTACATTTCTTTCTTGGTGTGGGTTTTCATCTATTATAGCATCAACTTGGCCATCATTAAATAAACTATCGAAGTAACTTCTCCATCTCTCCGTAATATCCTCCTCGCGCGTTAAAACATTTTGATTTTCGTCCTTAATACATCTTACATGATTTATGTCTCGTTTCTTTTTATCTCTTAATTTGGCTAGCCTATTTATATATTTTTCGCCATCTCTATTACCTAACTTTGTATATAAATCTTCCATGAAATTTGTTTTAGCTTGGCTAACTACTTTTTTAGCTTGTTTTCTAGCTTCTCTATATTGATTGTACGCATCTTCATCTTGACACTTAGGTATTTTCCTATACATATCTCTTTTAGTCTTAATTGCTCGTTGGACATCCTCGTTCCACCACCATGTTTCCTTCTTTGGAGGTCCCAAGCCCTTAGATATACTTAATATGTTTGATCCCACCCTCCTTATGCAACTACTCATTTCTAGCCACATTGTATTAGGATCTAAGTCAAGATTCCAAACATTTTCCTTTAGTAGTTTTTCTTTAAACTCTACTTGTTTACTATGTTTTAGGTTCCACCACTTTATTCTAGGGTCGCTAACTCTTTTATTCATATTTTTCCGTTGTGTTAGCTTAATATCAAGTACTACTAACTTATGTTGGGTAGTAAGTGCTTCACCATGTATTAGTTTGCAGTCTCTACATAGTTTTCTATCTATTTTTCTTGTTAAAAGAAAATCTATTTGACTCTTGTTATGACCACTACTAAAAGTAATTATATGCGACTCCCTCTTCCTAAAATTAGTATTTGCTAAGACAAGATCCAGGTATTACTTTGCAGTCTCTACATAGTTTTCTTTCTCCTAGACTATATTAAGATAAATGTTACTGTGTCAATTGTAATGACTGTAGGACCGAGGATGACGTTGGCTTGTCTTTAGGTTAGATTGCATTTTTAGTGCATTTTAAGAAAAAGAAAAATCACAGGACCCTAGACAACAACAACCCAAATTCCCACATGGGGAGAGTCGAACCCTTGACTTCATTTAGAGATGAGTATATGCCAAGTGAAGCAACCATTTGATTGGCATATATCGGTATTGTTTTGTTTTGAATCATAAGCGGCAACTTGCTTTCTTCATTAATATAATTTAATTTACTTTATAAGACTAGATTTTGATTGAATAGCTTAAGTAGTGTCCTTATTCACTTGATGTAATTGTTGTTGACCGAATATTTTGACTGCCAAGTGAAACTATTTGTTGGAGTTATCGAGTCATGGAAGTAGAGGACCTGGAGAGAGTAATAATTTTCACTATTGAAACCAGCTGTGCTTGGATGGATAGTGAAACTCTTATAGCTCGTTCGCTTCGCGGGCATTCATCGCCAATCTTGGAAGTGCAACTGACGCTCGCGTTTTGTTGAGCTCTATGATTCATCAATGGTTGTCAGGTGTCCCTATTTGACTCTCTTTTCCTTTTCCTGCAATAAATTTATTTATTTGCTTGCAGGATGATAATGATGATGACTGGCTTCCCGAAGATGTTCGCGAAGCATTGAATGTGATAAGAGAGAGGAAAATTTTTGATGTGTCACGCATGTATACAATTGCGGATGGTTGGGGATGGACATGGGAGAGAGAATTAAGAAATAGGCCTCCTAGGAAGTGGTCACAAGAATGGGAAGTAGAGTTGGCAATGCAAGTGATGCTCAAGGTATACTTATTTGTCTTATTTGTACTAGAAATATCGTCCCTCTTATGTTGCATTTCGATTTCGTTGCGCATTGTAATATTGTCTTTCCATTTCCAAGTAAATTGTTTGAATTTCTTGCTTCTTTGAGGTTTTACCCAATGCCAATTCTAGTTCTCGACCTTGTTTCTTCTTTTTCTTATCCTCGTTTTATTTCAGAGGCTACTTGCTCTGTTGTCTATAGAAGGGTTGATAAATTGCAAGGCACCGAGTTTCGGTGGGTCTGTAATCAAGATCTACTTCCCAGACATGGATGAGATCCCTCCCCACATAGGGAAGAAGACGATGCCTCAGTAGATTTTATTGATGAGTTTGGAAAAAAAAAAAAAGAGATACAACACAAGAGCAAGACTCTCTTGTTACCCAGAGAAGGAGACATACCTCCTTTCTTTCCCAAGACCTAAGTCTACCCAAATATAGTGTTTATAGCCAGAATGCCTTTTCAGAGCTCACCAACAACTCTTATACTCACACCCCCCGTTCCTGCTCTTTGTGCGTCACACACACTTGACCTCACACCTGACTAACGTACCGACCACGTGAAACTATTGTTTACTGACCTAAGTGGGATCCGCTGCACAATGAACTCTTTTTCTCACATAAACCTTTGTCATGGGTGGGCTCGGGGCCTAACATTACTCCCCGCCTAAACAACCACCTTGTCCTCAAGGTGGAAGGAAGCAAAACGTCGCCGGACATGTTTGACGAGTTTCTATGTGGTTATCGAGGCCGGCAGAGATGTCCATTTCACCAGAACCTCTGGACCCACGCCACAAGATCGATAAGATAAAATAGCTTCCACGCCACCAATACTGTGAGGGAATCAGGGTCAGTAGTTGGTAACACAGGGGAAACAGGAAGAGACCCCACTACTTTCTTCAGCTGGGATATATGGAAGACCGGGTGGATTTTAGCGGATGTCGGAAGCTCCAAACGATAAGCCACGGGGCCGATGCGTGCCAACACCTTAAAGGGGCCGAAATAGCGTGTACTAAGTTTGTAATTGGTACGGTGAGCCATCGACTGTTGTCTGTATGGACGAAGCTTCAAATCGACAAAATCCCCAACTATGAACTCCGCGTCTCACCTATGTTAGTTTGCCTGTTGTTTCATATGGTTCTAAGCACGGAGCAGCTGATCACGAAGTTCTGTCAAAGTTGAATCACGAGCACGAAACATAGAATCCACATCTTTATGTTGAGTAGGCCGGGAAAAGCCATAGCGAATGAGAGGAGGAGGGTCCCGCCCGTACATCACACTGATAGGGGAGCAATTCAGTGAAGAATAGAAGGACGTGTTGTACTAGTATTCAGCCCACAACAGCCATGAACTCCAATCCTTAGTACGCTGACCAATAAAACAACGGAAGTATGTTTCTAAGCACCGATTAACGACTTCCGTCTGGCCGTCACTTTGCAGATGATAAGCCGAACTATGGTTTAGTTGAGTGTGTTGGAGATAGAAGAGCTTGCACCAAAACTGACTCAAAAAAATCTTGTCTCGGTTCGACATAATTGTAAAGGGGAATCCATGGAGGTGAACCACACCATGAAGGAGCACATCCGTCACTGTTTTGGCTGTGAATGGGTGCTTCAAAAGGAGGAAATGGCCATTTTTTGTGACGGCCCCAAATTTCGAGACAAACCGGCACCGCCACGTCGCCGGACACGTCACCAAGCCATGTCACGTCACTGCACGCTTGTCTATGACGGCCGCGAACTTACCCTCTAATACTCCAACTTAGTAAATTTTGATATTTAAATGATTATTTTAGCAAAATATACTAAGTTATAATGTTTTATAACTTAATTCATTTATTTTGATTATTTAAATTATTTTAGTAGCGGAAGTCTTAAAAACATGCATATAATTAATGTAAACGAGTTACGCAATATTTAACAACCTATGGGGTGGAAACCCAGCAAAAATGGATACCATGTATATCAGTTAAGGCGACAAAAATGTATAATATGCTTCGATATACATGTATCAGGTGAAAAGTCTCCCAAAATGATCCAAAAATATGCATACGTAAATACAAACACCTACAAGTAAGCTAGTGGAGGCGCTCCAAATCAGAGGTAGTCGCCAATCACCGCCTTCCCCCGGCTCGTCGTAGGATCTGCAACTTGCCACCAACAAACAATGACAAGTTCCAGGTGAGTAAATCCCAGAGAAATTCAGTTAGTATTCACAAGAAATCCAAGAAAACGGCTACAATTCATGCATACGAAATAAATGAACAGAAATGTACGGCATGAATATAAGTCGTGAGATAATCAAGAATACGGAACGCGAGTGTGGTGTACAACTATCGAGCCCTGAGACATAAATACTAAATCGAGAAGGCCCTGGAGGTGAGGAAATCTGCACCCCCTCTTCACGGTCGAAATGAGGAACTCTGTGAGTCGGAAGGTAAACTTCCGCCCAACGCCTCAAAAGAGAGGAAATCTGTGACGGAGGTGGGCCTCACGTCAACTCGCTCTCGAGATCATCGACTCGCTGAGAGAAATCTCACGCGTAGTCTAAGGTATGACCAACACCGTAGCAACAATCGGATCGTCATCGACGAGGGAGCCGAAAAATGGTCGCACCGTCCCTTCGACAATACACAGACACACGCGAGAATATAGTAACAATGCAAACTGAACTGACGAAAAGTAATGTGAAATAAATAATTTACAAGGAAAATAAGTAAATTCTGAACTGACTTTCCCGTGGGTTTACTTACCTCGAATGCTTTCGAACGTCCCGCACACGCCTCGAGATACGCGCTCGATACTCGACTATCGTCTCCTAAATTCCTGGTATACAATTATACCACTTTTGTTACTTTAAAGTCAATTTATAATGTGTGTGACTAAAAATTTAAGTTTTCGTTTCCAAAAAATTTACTTTTTGGCACACTTTTTGAGTTGTGCCGGGGTGCCGATGCCCCAAAAGTCTTCAAAACTACCCTTTTTATATTTTTCACGCTTTCTTATATTTTTCTTAATTTTTTTGATATTTATTTGATTTAAAAATGTATTTAAATTATATTTTAATATTTATTTTATTTTAATATAGGGGTGGGCCCCATTGGACCGGGTTTGACCCGGTCCAACCGGTCAGGCGACCGGTCCGCCCACTCAGATCGGGCCGGTCGGCCGGCCCGCCCGTGACGGCCTAGAGAGGCCCGACCCAAGAGAGAGATGCACACGCGCTCACATGCGCTAGTGTGCATCTTTCTCCATCCGATCATTCGATCGATGGAGAGAAAAAAAAAAAATTTCTTGGTTTGGTTTGGGTTGGGGTGGCTCTCCACCCCAACCCGGTGGACTCGATGGCGGGGAGACACCCCGCCATCTCCACCTAACCGGTTCGGCCTCCATGGCCGAACCTCTTCTCGCCTCCATGGCCGACGCTCAACATCAACCAAAAACAACGACTCACCTCGTCTTTGGCGTCTCCACCTCTTGCTCTCCTTCCCGCTCCTATTCTCCTCCTCCTTCTCGGTTCCTCCTTCCTCTCCTCTCCGTCCCCCCCCCCCCCTTTTTTTTTTTTTTTGATCGGTGTGTGGGGGTGGGTGTGTGAGAGAGTACTTGTGAGGAGGGAGGAAATGAGTGACGTGAGGGAGAGGTGAGAGAAAGAGTGACGTGAGGGAGATGATATAATGATGGTGGAGTGAGGTGGAGTGTTAATGGGGGAAAGTTAGTTGACTTTGTGTATCTAACACCAAAGTGTGGCACCGCTTGGACTTTCGCCCATGTTTCTGGAAGCTTCGACGCCCGAATTTCGCGTCGAAATCGCGACTCGCGCGTCTGCATTGCGTCACTAGCCACTTAATATATTTTTCATAATAACTATATGACCATTATCATTTATTCATTTAATTTATGTGTTTTAATTTCCCGACCTAGTGTACCCAAAGTTCGCTCTTCAAAGACTGTCTCGACACGTTTCTCGAGGCGAACACCGTTACACTATCTCGCTCGATTCAATGATAGAAATTACACACATGCGATGCTAAGTAATTAACTTGATATACAACATCGCAAATAGGCAAACAATCACACAAAACTACTATTTACCTAGTCAGCGTTCCCTGACCTATCTGCGACGTCCTCGTGGGTCTGAGCTCAGGGTCTTAACCTGTAATTTGACAATTAATTGGGATTAATTAAAGCAGGCCGTTACAATCTTCCCAACTAAAAGAAATTTCGTCCCAAAATTTGAAATTAATTAAACTTTTACCTTGAAATAAATGGGGGTATCGCTCTCGCACGGTAGACTCTCTTTACCAAGTGAGACCCTCGTTCTTATGATACCGCCATCGAACGAGTACAAGTGGTATTTCTTTCCTTCTAAAAGTCTGTACCTTGCGATCCACTATCTCAATGGGGCGCTCCCCGTATGTTATATCCGGTCTGACCTCAATCCTTGCCATGTCCACCATCGGTCTCGGTCCTGATCTGGCTAGTCTCGACAAAGAAATGTGAAAAACATCATGCACCCCCGCCAACTGGATCGGCAATTTCAACTGATAAGCAACCTCCCCAATTCGTCGAAGGTATGACCAACACCGTAGCAACAATCGGATCGTCATCGACGAGGGAGCCGGAAAATGGTCACACCGTCCCTTCGACCATACACAGACACACGCGGGAATATAGTAACAATGCAAACCGATCTGACGAAAAGTAATGTGAAATAAATAATTTACAAGGAAAATAAGTAAATTCTGAACCGACTTTCCCGTGGGTTTACTTACCTCGAACGCTTTCGAACGTCTCGCAAATGCCTCGAGATACGCGCTCGATACCCGACTATTGTCTCTTAAATTCCTGGTATCAAATTATACCACTTTTGTTACTTTAAAGTCAATTTATAATTAACTTAAAAAAATTATAAATTGAGGGTATGGGTTTACTTACCTCGAGATACGCGCTCACATGCGCGCGTGTGCATCTTCTCCATCTGATCGACTGGTGCGATCGGATGGAGAGAAATTTTTTTTTTTTTTTTTTTTTTTTTCTTGGTTTGGTTTGGGTTGGGGTGGCGGTGGACTCGATATAATTAACTTAAAAAATAAAACAACTCATCGAAAAAAAAATAGAAACAGAACCCAAACATATCTAAAATTATTTCTATATTTTTTTATCTTTATCCGCTTACATACAAGAAGACGTTTCGATCGTATGTAATGAGCAATCATATGCATCGGATGATTTAATTTTTATACATATAATGCATAAAACACTTGCACTATTTTTTTTTATTGTTGAAAAATCAAGAACATCAAAGCAACTAGGGATCATATGGATTATTTGAATCAACTGTAGTGGGGTTTCACCTTCAATCCTATCGATGAAGAGTTGATTTCTTACTTGAGGCGAAATCAAAGAACTCCACACTTCCTTTCGTCGACCCCATCATCGACTTCGACGTCTACACTTTCAAGCATCCTCCCAACTCCACATGCAACGTAAGTACCGCTTGTATAATGTAACAAGTTAAACTGTTTTATTAAGGTTTAGGGTTCTTGCATGGTGATGTATATCTTTTTCTTTTTTGTCGAAAAGTGGTAATCTTTAGTTCTTAATAAGTTTTAATTGGTTGACAAGTTCTGAAGTTTATATAGGGTTCTTGCTTTGCGATTTTTTTTTTCCGGAACGCATGCAGTGATCTTTGATTTTTAATAAGTTCTAATTAATTGGTTTACGTGTTCTATACTTTGATTAGCTAGTGTTAGGGTTCTTGCATGGTGCATGATTTTTTTTCCCAAAATAAGCAGTCATGATCTTGGGTTTTTAATAATATTAGTCGTTCTAATTGGTTTGCAACTGCTACAATTTAATTAATTAGGGTTTAGGGTTCTTGCATGGTGAATCAATGATATTTTGTTTTTCAAAACCGGTGATCGTTGTTTTTAACAAGTTCTCATATATACAATTTAATTAGATAAGGTTAATTAGGTTCTTGGATGGTGATCTTTTTTTTTTCTCTTGCTTTGTAATTAGTTCTCACTGGTGTACAAGTTTTACAGTAGTTTAAGTAGGGTTTAAGGTTCTTGATGATCTTTGGTTGTTATACTTATAGTTGTTGGTTGGTTGCAGAGAGGCTTAATGTATCAAGTACACACTTATACTTCTACGTGGAAAAGAGCGGGATAGGTCGCATTGCGGGTAATGGATTCTGGCATGCAAACACCGGTGGGACCGAAGTCATGAACCACCTTGGAGAAGTGATTGGTTATCGGACATCGCTGGTTTACTACATGTACGATTCTCCGGTGAATGATGAGAAAAAGGACAAAGTAATCGAAAAAGAAGATGAGAAAAAGGACAAAGTAATCGAAAAAGAAGATAAGAAGAAGGGCAAATCTCCATCCACCAAGACCAATTGGATTATGAACGAGTTTAAGCTTCTCAGCTCTAAATCCAAGTCAAGGTCATCTTTAAAGGTAAGTAATCGACAGGTTAGTTATGAAGTTATTGGGTTTTTATAAAACTACATGAATGCATGAATGCATGGTAAAAATGGTACTAGCTAGGTTAACTAAACTGGGTGCCCGTGATTAATTGATTACGTTATTTTATTTTATTTATTTTTGTTTTTTATTTTGGAAAATACAGGACTCAAATATTGAGCGTATGTATGTATAGGTTCAATAGGATACTAATTATTTAACTTGATTAATTAGCAGCTAAAGTTGCCATCCCATTACATTGTACACATTTTTTTTTTAATAAAACTATTGTATACATTCACTGATTGCATTAGATGGCCTATTGATGGTTTTACATATAGTTTTGACTGATTCCAAAAAATGGCTTGTATATATGTAATTTAACGTAAACTTGATATTTGATTGCAGGGTCCAATGTGGACTATATGCAAAATTGGCGAGACGGGAAGAACTTTTGGAGGTAATATTCATCATCAAGTTGTTCCGGCCTCGGAACAAGTAATAATGGCCGCAGACCAGCCGCAGCAGCAACAATATGATCAATTCCAGCAGATGCAGCCACAACAACTAGACAATATTGATGAGAATGCGCAGCAGATTCGAAAAGATGATCAACAACAACAATGGCAATGCGATATTGACGACCTTATTGGATCGGTGCCTCAAGATCAAGCCGATGATCGATCGAGCAACTAGAACAATATCATCCACAATTTGAGGAGCAAAGAACAACATCATGATGATCAAATATTCATTGATCAATATGATCATCGGCAGATGCAGCTTCGTTCGAGCAACAACGTGTGGCAACAATGCCAAAGCTGCGATAATGTATCGGTGCCTCAAGGAGACAAGATCGCTAATCAAGCACCACCAATTACAACAGCTTGATCATGGCGACGGCCTTGATGATGATCAGGTTGACAACTTAGGACTAAGTGAGGATGATCTTAGATTTCTACTTGAGCACAGTAATGTCTTACAACAATATGATGATGATGAGGATGGTATCCCTGAAATGTTATGGCTTGATGAAGCACAGTTGGCGTGTGATGAGGAGGGTAATCTCTTAAACCCACGAGCCACCAAGCGCGCCAGATTATAGATAGAAGAATCAACAGCAATTTATAGTATTGTGAAATATATTCTTGTAATTTTTTTTTTCAGTCGCATAGAATTATAATGAACTTGTAAGCATCAAGTGCTGATTAAGTAGCACCATTACATGCTACTCAAACTCTTCTTGTACCAATTTTTTTATATCAACAAAATACAAAGCAGTTCATCAATTATTTGTAAATATACACACACACATACATATATATATATATATATATATACATATATATATATATATATATATATATATATATATATATATTTGTTTTGATAGGAAGTTCTTATTTGTAAATAAATATATTAAATGTGTATAATTAACCGTGCAATATATAAGTTTAAGCGTGATGAGGAACTATTGAGTTAAGGTAATTAATTTAATTATTAGTTGTGATTATCGATATACGAGCAAAAATCTATATATATATATATATATATATATATATATATATATATATATATATATATGTATATATATATATTTATATTGATAGGAAGTTCTTATTGGGAGGCTTGGGTCACCTTCTGTTGTATCCAAAATGGACTGCATAGTTGGTTGTTTTTTATTTATTGGGTCTTTAAAGATTTACATTTTTAATTTAAAACTCAATTTGTTTATTTTTGAAGATTACATTGTATCTTATTGTTTTTCGTGTCTTTGTGGGATTCTTTTATATAGAATTGATTTATTGATTTGCGTCACACATTCAGATTAGAAACCATGCAATTGAGATTTTGGTTACAATGTATTCAAAGCATTTTTTATTAAAAGTTCAAAGCGTTTTTTAATAAGAAAATAGTCGTATGCTTTTTAGAAAATAATTAAATTGTTAGAATAATTGAAATGAAACGACCCTTCCCCGACTTAGGGACAAGTCGCCCGGCCCAGACCGCCACTTAGGCCCTATACCTGAACCAAGTCCAAATAACGGTCTGGAACGCCTAAACAACCTGCAGAATAACATATATATAATATGACAAGATAATGCGTCTAACTAACTGAAGAAAGGTTGAACTAACTGAAGGAAGGTTGAACTACCCAACAAACTTGCCTAGGTTACAACCCTTATTAATAGTTTTCAAAACAAATAGTAAATATATCTTGTAATGCTCACGCTGCAAGAAAACTTCAAGCAATGTCATTCCCCTTGCAGCGATCTATCGCACTCGTAGATAAACCTGTATTGTAAGTGGGGTGAGCTAAAGAACCAACGAAGCCCAATAAGAGAAGAACTACGCTCAATGCATAATGATTAAAACTATATTTATAATATCTCATTATTTTACTCAGCTACCATGAGACAAAAAATCAACCCTTAATATTTATTGAATTGAAGTGCGCACTTGATATTTGTTGCGGCAATAAATCGAGGCGGGCCACGTGACCTTATTTTTATTGTCACATCAGTCATTTCCCACATAGCCTCAACATAGAGGTAATTAAAATTGCGGAGTTATAATTAATATTCATCTGATTAAATTTTGTAGCTTGAGACTCAACCGCTCATTTTGAGCTTTTGGAGCATTACTTTTTTTGGTATTTATCCATAAGATGAAAAGATATATAAAGTGAAATATTCATTTTTCAAATCTCTAAAGAGATGTTGGCCAATGATTTAAATTTTGTATAACACAACATAGTCTTGCGTAGATGTTTTATTCACAAATTATAGTATCTAATTGTCATGACGAGTAATTCTTGTCGGTAATATAATAAGACAACAAGTTCAACTATGGTTGAATAATATTTTGAAAATAAATTTAATATAAAATAGTTTTCTTTTTTTTTTTTATGTAAAAACATCACATATGATTAAATATATGCTCACAACTTGATTCATTAATAAACAAAGTGTATTATTTGTATGAGTTGGTGAGACAACCTCCATGTTGGGTGGCTAGACATAGTCTACTTAATACCGTGTCTCATCGAACGGAATAACCCGTCTTCATTTCAATGTTTAGTTTTACCAGGGACAAAGCTTACCCACTATCAACTCAAACTTATTACATTATTTGTATTATAAAGTCAAGAATAAAACAATAACTAATCGTTTGTAGTTTTAAGAGAAAAATTATATGTCACGCATTGACTTTTGATTTCCGATGTGGAAGATCAAATAAGACGTAGCTACAGAGCATATTTTCATAGTCGGTGACGTGACAATGCATAATGTATGAATAAAGTACATTTACATAATTAAATATGCATGTAACTAAAAAAGAAATTAACCATGACAATATGGACATAAATTGTACTTATTTAAATTAATAAAAATTATACCTTCTTAGCTTTATATCTTTGAAATGCTTCTTGATCTTCAAGACCCCCTCTTGTAAAGCAACTTCGTGCTGATAACGTGTTGTGAACTAAGTTGTAAGCTAACTATAACTTAAGTTGGACTTGCTAGAGACTTAAGCATAGAAAACATAAACTAATAACTACTAGACAAGTAGAGAAGAAGATACAAGAGAGAAGAGAGCTAGAGATGAAAATGTAGAGATTTCATTCATACATTGGTGTGTGAATTACATTGGGGTTGACACCATTTATAAAGGCCATTTGGTGATGATGATAATTATACTTATACAATACGTACAAGTTATATATACACCACAAGTCATACAACACATCACAAGCAAACATAGACAAATACATGAAAGAGTTGGTGTATATTGAAGAAAATTATAAGCTGCATAAAGTGTGAGAGTCATGCTTGATATTGTCGGGACCATGCTTTACAATGTGGTTACCCACAAGTGTCCATTTGATAACAGTTTTCATATTCAAGACTCAACTCAAGTCGTTAGTCGGGAGACAACAAACCCCGCTTTTGAAGTCAGTAAGTTGGGAGTCAGAGCCTTAGAAGTTTCTGTGAATAACACACAAATCTTCTCATGGCGGCATCGATGAAGGGTCTGGTGCTATCACGGCCGGTGACATTCGTGACCGGAAACGCTAAAAAGCTGGAAGAAGTGCGAGCCATCCTTGGCCAATCCATACCCTTCAACTCTCTCAAGCTCGACTGTACATTTCTCTCTCTCTCTCTCACTCTCTCTCTCTCACTCTCTCTCACTCTCACCGAGTAATTTATTCAAACACTTGCAGTGCCGGAACTACAAGGCGAGCCCGAAGAGATCTCCAGAGAGAAGGCCAGATTGGCCGCAATTCAGGTAATCCTCGCTACCCATTTGAGATTACTGTAATGCCGATGCGGGTATGGAGAATTAGAGTGTTTGATGCGTTGTTGTGGAAGATATTCTCGCGTTGAGTTGCATGGTTGGTCTGTGAATTTTCACGAGTTTAGTTGGGTTAACTTTTGTGGAAGGTGAATGGGCCTGTTCTGGTTGAAGACACTTGCCTGTGTTTCAATGCCCTCAAGGGTCTCCCAGGTATCATAAATTTCCTTGTCTGTGCCGATTGATTTGGCACTGTTTTTGATTTCTGGGTTTGCTCATTATTTATGATGTTTTTCTTGCGGATTCGATGTCTTGCAGGGCCTTACATGTGAGTATTTTGCTTTCTAGTCTTGCTCCCTTTGCTACAAGGTGAATTTGTCTTTTTTTTATTTTTATTTTTATTTTAGCTATTTTTGCTAATCAACGCTTACCCCTCACTATGTGCAATCTCTTGGCTAAAAGACCCTTAGTTCGGGATCATTAACTTTCAATGCTGGTATTTGTATTGCCTTGTACTTGCCCTAAATGTTTTTATGTTCCTTAATTTCGCGTATTGTTGTCTTTCATTTTTTATTTAACCATCCGTTGATATCCGTTTGTAGAATGAGGCATTAATTGTCTATCACTTGGGGAAATGCTTATTTAGTTTCTTATATCTGTTGGAAAAAAATTCTTCAGATAGAAAATACAAAACAAACTTGAAATCCCAAACAGAGACTAGAAAATACAAAACAAACTTAAAATCCCAAACAGAGAGTCAGAGACTAGAAAGTATAGAACAAACTTGAAATCCCAAACAGAGAGTCAGAGACTAGAAAGTACATAACAAACTTGAAATCCCAAACAGAGACTTGAAGGTACATGGTTGTTCTCTTTTAAACAAGATCTCTTCCTTCTCGTCGAAACCACAAAGACACAAAGGTATATGCGAAACTCCAATCAAGTGTCTAATGGTATGCTAGAGATTGAGCGTGTAACTCAATTCTAACCAAGACCGCTCTTCAAAAGTAAGGGAATGATGCTTTGATGAACATAAAGGACTCTTTGGTTCAAAGACTTTGTCATTTTGATGTTCATCCAACCTAGAGTAACGTGTTACGAGACCAAGTGTTGGTGAAGCTTACTCCACGAGATGTGGAAGAAGTTCAACAAAGAAGTAAGCGCATAGAGGCCTTGTTCGAGATATGATGGACCGTTTAAGGTGATCAAACGAGTTGGCAGTGCGGCTTGTCAGCTTAGGTTACCAGAACGGTTATAGGTACATCCTACATTTCATGTTAGTCCTCAAACCTTTTCATCTAGGTTAGAAAGATGAAGGGCAGAGTACACAACCAATCGAGCTCCACCCATGGTGCGGACAAAATTTGTAGGGGAGATTGAGCAGATTTTGAACCAAGAGATGCGTGGTCAAAGCAAGAAGAACAAGTGGATCTTTTATTTGATCAAGTAGGTTGATGTTGAGGAACCTACTTGGGATCGGACATTAGCCTATGACAGCTTTAAAAGGAGATAGCAGACTACCAAAGGTGGCATCAACCGAGGAGTTCGATAAGGGCAACGGACATCTTGGTGGGGAAGTTTATTAGCCCCCGAGTAGCATGACCCGAGTAAGGCTAGGTCGGGTCTTAGGAATACCTAACACTATCCAAAATTTTCTCGATTCTGGGTTTCTTGTACCGTTTGATGTGGACTTAGCCTTGGGAAGCATGTGGGCAACATGTTTCCAAGGCAGGACGCTGGGACGAAAGGACGTTGCCTCAGAGCAGTGTGCTTGGTACCAAGAAGGACACTTCGTTAGCAACACGATTGACATTAAGGAAAGGCGCTTCCTTGGTAGCGCGCTTGGCATAGGTATGGCAAAGCAACTTGGGCAGAGACCAAGGCGAGGATGGTTCTTTGGCAAAGGCAAGGGTGACTTGGCCAAAGACCAAGTAAGAGACAAGGCGACTCGAGTAGAAACTGTCTTGCCCTCCGGTATGATTGATGTCACTTTTGATGTTACCTATTGGTGGCCAAGAACGACTTAAAATCTAATATGAGAGGAGGACTTGTGACACCCCAAATACTTCACGCCTCAAAAAACACAAATAAAATCTCTTTAAACTTAATCAAAGATTAAATAACAGATAGTGAATGAGAAAATAATAGAAAGTTGACAAAATACGAGAAAATAATAGAAAATTTTTCAATCCTTATCTAAAAATTATAGATTGAAAACAATGTTTTATTCTTTAGAAATAAGTAAGAAGTTCCTTTACATTATGATTGACAACGACCTGTTAATATTATAACTAAATTATTTTTTTATCCTTATCCAAATCATTATGATCAATAACGACATTTAACAATTTCATTATTACGAATCATTATGATTGATATCGACCTTAAGACTATTCTCACTATAAATAGGGGAATCGATTCGTTAATGCATCATCACAATCTTCGTTTCATTCTTTATTAAATTATAGAAGGAACTCTGCGAAAACTCTTGTTAGCTACGAGACAAGGTAATTTTCTTGTTACATGTTAATTGTTTACATATGTCCTGACACTCTTATTACCTTGATATTATGCTGACTATCCACATGTGAGATTCAAGCTGACGAGCTACCCTTCGTCCATCGGTGTGGTTATTATGGTAGGCCATGTCGATCCCCAACATGTTGGCTAGGTAAAAAAGATAAGGTACCGTTAGGACCTGAAATAATTGCTGAGACCAACGAGAAAACTCAAATAATACAAAATCGACTAAAAAATGCATTTCGAGTCGTCAAAAGACTAACGCATATGCAGGCTGAAAATCATAAGAATTTCAAGCTAATGAACTCATCCTTCTAAAAGTAAGTCCTACGAAGGGAATTCAACATTTTGGGAAAAAAGGAAAGTTAGCTCATCGGTTCATCGGTCCCTTCCCAGTCGCTAAACGAATCGAAGAAACATCCTACAAAATAGATCTTCCTCTAAATACATGGCCTTTTTCTTGTGTCCATGTTGAAAAAATGTAAACCCCACTCCTCCCACATCATTCTATGGAATGATCTATATCGAGAACCAGAATCCTCCTATCGAGAACAACCAATTCGTATACTAGACGACAAGGTTCAACAACTACATAATTGTTTAATAGAATTGGTAAAAGTTCCGTGGCAACACCATTCAACGAAAGAGGCAACTTGGGAAGTTAAGTCTGAAATGCATGTCCTACCCACATCTATTCATCTAGACATTTGCATCGCCTCATGCATATGAATATATCATTAAATAAAGTGTAGGGAAAGAAAAAGGACACAAAATTTTCTCCAGGCCATAAAGAATACTATGTTGGTGGACCCAGTAATACACCCCCTCAAAGCTCTCAAAGTTCGTCACATCCAATCTACATAAGTAGTGACGAGGAAAGCCAAGACAACAAGGAGGAAGTATCACCAGCACTTAACGGAATTGAATCTAGGGCATTTACCACTGCCCCACAACACTTAGGAAATCATGATCGAATGCCATTATATGATCTTGCTAGAATTGTGGAATATACAACGTGGCCGAATTCGATGAGTCAACGACTGCACCTCAATATCCTGGGGATCAGGAGAACATGCCATCATGTGACCTCAGCGCATGTATAGATTATGGAGCATACAACCCCGGTAAACATGAAGTAACCCAACTATCGACGAGAGCACGTTCTTTATAGGAGATTCAGATGAGGAATTCGCAAAATTCTTCTGTTTGTTTAAAGATCCAATGATAGAAATATTTCTGCCAGTGCCCGAACTAGAAGCCTTGCCAGAAAGGACAATGAACTTTGAAGAGTTTATTGTTGACAGTCCTCTTAGTTCTGATGAGATAATATTTGCATGTTACGAAGCTGATGATGAGATTTAGGAAGAAGATGCATCAAATAGTGGAGCCTTTAGCACAGGTAGCAACGAGCCAACTTTTACAGGTACTCTTACTTAATTTAGTGAAATTTCGAGGACGAAATTTTATTTCACAAGGGGTGAATGTGACACCGCAAATACTTCATGCCTCAAAAAACAAAAACAAAATCTCCGTAAACTTAATAAAGGATTAAATAACCGATGGGGAACGAGAAATCTCTTAGACATTATGGTCAATAACGACCCGTAAACGTTTTAGCTTCGTCGTTAAGAAAAGAATAGAAGGTTCTTCAATCCTTATCTAAAAAATTATGATTGAAAACGATGTTTTATTCTTAAGAAACAAATAAGAAGTTCCTTTACATTGTGATTGATAGCGACCTGCTAATATTATGACTAAAAAAATTCTATCCTTATCTAAATCATTATGATCAAGAACGACATTCAACAGTTTCATTATTACGAATCATTATGACCTGATAGCGACCTTAAGACTATTCTCACTATAAATAGGAGAATCGATTCATTAATGCATCCTTACAATCTTAGTTTCATTCCTTATTAAATTATAGAAGGAACTTTGCGAAAACTCTTGTTAGCTACGGGTTAAGGTTATTTTTTTGTTACATGTTGTTAATTGTTTATATATGTCATAACATTGACACTCTTATTACCTTGATGTTATGCGACTCTACGCATGCGAGATTCAAGTCGACAAGCTACCCTTAGTCCACCTGTGGGTTATTATGGTCCACCAAATTTGGTCACGTGTCGATGGACACTTTAAATTATATTAGTGACTATGGTGCGGTTTTAAGCTTTAAAGCAAAATTGGAGGGTGCTAGGGGGGTTCTATCGGTGTGGTTACTAATAGAATTGAATCTAGGGCATTTACCACTACCCCACAACGCTTAGGAAATCATGATTAAATGCCATCATATGATCTTGCCACATGGTTGAATTATGGAATATACAACGTGGCCGAATCCAGTGAGTCGACGACCGCACCTCAATATCCTGGGGATCAGGAGAACATGCCATCATGTGACCTCGGCTCATGTATAGATTATGGAGCATACAAACCCTGTAACTATGAAATAACCCAATAGTCTGACGAGAGCACATTCTTTATAGGAGATTCAGATGAGGAATTCGCAAACTTCTTCTGTTCGTTTGAAGATCCAATGATAGAAATATTTGCCGGTGCCGAACTAGAAGCCTTGCCGAAAGTATAATAAACTTTGAAGTGTTTATTGTTGAAAGTCCTCTTAGTTTCTTTGAGATAATATTCGCATGTTACGAAGCTGCGAATGAGATTCATGAAGAAGATGCATCAAATAGTGGAGACTCTAGCGTGCAGTAGCAACGACCCAACTTTTACGGGTATTACTCGATTTAGTGAAATTTCGAGGACAAAATTTTATTTTACAAGGGTAGAACGTGACTCCCCAAATACTTTATGCCTCAAAAAACACAAATAAAATCTCTCTAATCTTAATAAAAGATTAAATAACATATGGGTAACGAGAATACTCTTAGACATTATGGTTGATAACGACAGTAAATTTTTTAACTTCGTCGTTAAGAAAATGATAGAAGGTTCTTCCATCCTTATCTAAAAAATTATGATTGAAAACGATGTTTTATTCTTAAGAAACAAGAAGTTCCTTTACATTATGATTGATAACGACTTTGTTAATATTATAACTAAAAAAAATCTCTATCCTTATCCAAATCATTATAATCGATAATGACATTTAACGATTTCATTATTACGAATCATTATGACTAATAGCGACCTTAAGACTATTCTCACTATAAATAGGAGAATCGATTCATTAATGCATCCTTACAATCTTTATTTCATTCCTTATTAAATTATAGAAGGAACTTTGCGAAAACTCTTGTTAGCTACGGGTTAAGGTTATTTTTTTGTTACATGTTGTTAATTGTTTATATATGTCCTAACATTGACACTCTTATTACCTTGATATTATACTGACTCTACACATGTGAGATTCAAGCTGACAAGCTACCCTTAGTCCACCGGTGTGGGTTATTATGGTCCACCAAATTTGGTCACGTGTCGATGGACACTTTAAATTATATTAGTGACTATGGTGCAGTTTTAAGCCTCATCGGTGTGGTTACTAAACGATATTTATTGATGTTGGGTAATATATGTTTTTGTTATTGTTTTGCTATATATTTTGCATTAACGGGGTGTAATTAAGAAATTATTGATCTGTTGGCTCATTAAATCTAACAATTTTAGGTACCACACTAGCTCACGACTGAAAATGAACTCGGAGCAGGTCAGGAGTTGACCATGTTAAATAAATAATGGATAGTACCTAGGAGTGACGAGGAGGGTAAGAGCGTGTTTCGTAATATTAAGGAATATTGTAAACTTATTATAAAAGATAAATAAATGAGTTTTATATTGTATTTTCCAATATTCGATTATATTCATTATCGTCTCATGGGCGATCCACCCAGATCTTATGAGTAAATCAAGATCGGGAAATGACAAATTTCCCAAGGGTGGCTATGGGCATGAAGGCACGTGATGACCCTAGAGAAGGCCTTGGGCATGCATGCCAAGGCCATGCGTATGAAGGACCCGGGCTTGGCCGGGCTCCAGCAAGCATGACCTTTAGGTGCCTAACGCTAAGCACGTCCCTAATGAGAGCAAGACGTTCCTTGGTGTGGCTTGGGCTCGGACCAAGTCACATATAGCTTGGATGGACCAAGTCAAGACAGAACATGACCCTAGCAATTGCAAGCAATTACTTGGTCATGACACGGAGCATGATCGAGTCACGTCCAAGCAAGTCCATAGCACATGGAGCATGTACTTATTGACCATGCGGTTAAGGTGCTTATGGAACCAGGTGGCAGCAAAGGAGATAAGCAGTAAAGTAATTGCTTGACTACATTGGAATGTAGGGTGGTTTACTTCGTCTTAGCACGTAATTAGGACACATATTCATTTAGTTATGTAACTACCATACTTTATTTTCTATAAAGCTAACCCCTTATGCTTGGGGAAGCAAAAGGTGGCAGAGTGTAACCCAATTCAAAGATCAGTGAAGAAACTCTCTTTTGTGCCCATTGCTGCTTGTTGGTGTGTTTTTGTTGGACTAGGCACCACGGTGTAGCATTGAGTGAGAAAAAGTTCCTTAGGGTAAACCTCACATTAGTGGCCTCGTGGCACTTTCCAAAGCTAAGTCCACATTGTACAGTACAAGGAACCCTGGAATCCTCCAGAACTCGGATAATTCTAGGTATTTCAGCTGCCCAGCCAGCCTCTACTAGGCCTGCCAGCCTTTACTCGGGTCATGGTACTGAGGGGCTAACAGTAGCCCACCTATTTGATTAATAAGGGTGCTGTTAACAAGATATCTAGTGATGTTCTAATGCATTGCAAGATCAGTTACATTTATAAAATGAACTTCGTAATTAAGTTCATGTAGGCCACACACATTAACCACTGATTATAATGTTTAATTTCTTGCTTGATGTAGTACATTCCTCTGATGGTCAGATTGAACCTTAGAAGTTCAGTTGTTTCTTTCCTATTGCTAAATGATTTAACTTTTGCTCACCTTGAGATCTGTCTTCATTTGTATGATTAAGAAAGTGTGCTTTGCTCAATAAATTATGTTTTTTCTGTGGACTAATACCATGCATATAGAATACCCTTAAGGAGATTTTTAAAGGAGTGGGATTTAAAGAAATCAAACTTGAATTTGCTATCAAGGCCCTTTTTTTTTTTTTTCCTTTGCTCCTTAACTTGGCCATAAGCTTGTTTCATATGCTAATATTTTGGTAGTCTGAGTCATGGTTTCTAAAATGAAAGTTGAATGTACTTTTTTGAGTTGAATCTTATATTTGAAAGTTATGAATTGAGACACCTCTTCATGGGGTGAGTAAGGCTTCTTACATAAGACAGATGTGGAATAACTATTTGCAATGGATTTTCTGGTTGTATTTTGATTTTAAGTTTTGTTGGCGATG
Organism: Stephania yunnanensis; assembly: GCA_039657365.1. Lineage (NCBI taxonomy): Eukaryota > Viridiplantae > Streptophyta > Magnoliopsida > Ranunculales > Menispermaceae > Stephania > Stephania yunnanensis. The sequence continues at coordinate 10,827,685 of CM077582.1, forward strand.
CTGAAGTTCTATTGGACATTACTGTTTTGTCTAGTGCTTTATAATTACATGCTGAAAATTGCGTACATATTCCTTCACTATTCAGTGTTAACTTATTCAAGCCCAATATCTTTCATGTCGGCATGTGATTTGGTTGCTCATTTCACTTCTGTTGAGCCTACACTATTAATCATTTTTTTTTTAATTTTAGGACCATGAGAAGTAAAAATTTTGATCACATAACCATGTTAAATGCTACTGAATTTTTTCTTTTTTAATTCTTGATTGCGCTTTTAACATCGCTCCTTGTATTCTTTCCATGTCAAATGCTACTGAAGTTTTTCTTTTTTTATTCTTGATTGCGCTTTTAACATCGCTCCTTGTTTCCTTTCTGCGTGGGTAAATTTTATCTGCATATGCACATTGAACCAGCAAGTGGTTCTTACAGAAGATTGGCCATGAAGGTTCTATTGCACCTTCAATCCTTATTTCTTTCCCTTCTTCCATTTATTGTTCACATGGTTAAAATGTCTAAGAAGCTTTATTTTGATGCTTTCTCGTGCCATGATATATTGCAGGTCTTAATAATTTGCTGATGGCTTATGAGGACAAGTCTGCTTATGCACTGTGTGTATTTTCACTTTCCCTTGGCCCAAATGTGGAACCAGTAACATTTTTGGGGAAAACTCCAGTATGTGCTGTTCTGACTCCTTTTTTTTTTGTTTTTTGTTTTGTTTTGTTTTGTTTTTTTCTTTTTTTCTTTTTTTCTGAAGCAAGATTTTGGCAATGTCTTATGCAAATTGATTGGTTTGTTGTTTTTGGTGATTCCATAGTTAGGCTTCAAAGTAATTACTGTGGTTAATCTTTTAGAAAGAACTGCAACACTTCCTCTTTCAAACTTTTTTATTTTTTTTAAATAAGTGTAACCACCTGTGGCCCCATTTGGCCTTCCATGACCCACTATTTACCATATGAAAGGACCAAATAAGCTGCTTAAACCGAAGAAGGTGGATGAGGCTATCGTTTGGTCGGTTCAAAGTATTCTTAATTACCACTCTACGTCAACTCGCCAATGGGTTGGATTCATTTATTAATTGAGCAGAAACAACCCTTGGCCTATTGATTCCATTGTGGAGCCTCCATAACCATTCATTATAGTTTATATCTTGTTGGACATTTTCAAAAGAAATGTTTAGTCCCACATTGGTTAGAAACTTCAAGTTTAAAGAGTATATATACTCTTGCACTACAGTGTGTGTAAAAAGAAAACACAAGTGTTATGCAAAGTGAGCCACACGCGCGCGAGGGGCGTGGCGCATATAACGCATTTTAGACGCTTTTATTAGCGCACTTAGCACTTGGCACGAGGCGCGGGCGCTTGTGTGTATATGTGTGCAAGCTAACCATGGGTAAAACTTTTTACCATTAATTTTTAACATTTTCGAGATTAAATGGGTAATTATTAAATTGACTGAGCGGATGCAGTTGAAACTGCTCTCCACTACTCCATTGCTGCTCCACTACCCCATTTTCATTCAATGCTTGATTGAGTGGATGCAATTGAAACGGTTCCACTGCTCCACTACCCCATTTTCACTCTAACTGTTCATGACCAGTAGTGCTCTATAAGAGAAGAGGTTTGGGGAGGAAGAAATCATCTCGAAATTTACCAGCATTAGTTCTTGTTTCATCTTTCACTACTGCAAAGTGAAAGCTGAGTTTGCTTCATCGTATCCTTTAGAATATTTGCTGACTCTTGCAGTGTAGAGAACAAAACTTCATTTAGGAAAGTAACAATGTTACACGCTTTGAAGTCATTGCTGATCCCTCTGTTTCAACAATCTAAAGGTAGTTTTAGTGTTATTGCAATGGCTTCGTCAATCAATAAGCTGTAATATTGTGAAGCTGGATCGCTTCGATGGAGGCGATTTCCTGAGGTGGCAGAAGCGAGTATATTTCCTGCTGGTGGCACTTCATCTGGTGTATGTTTTGGATACACTAAAACCTATGGAGTTCGATGATGAAACTGTCGAGCAGATCAGGAAGAGGCGGAAATGGGAGACGGATGACCACACTGCAGAGGTCACATTCGAACGCCATGAAGGACTCACTGTTCGACCTCTACCACGACGTCCCTTACGCCAAGGAAGGCGTGGGAGAAGCTGGAAGCAAAATACCATAAGTAGGACGCGACAAGTAAGAAATTCATCATATCAAAGTTTATTAATTTTAAAATGGTTGATGAAAGGTCATTATGGAACAATTTCGTGAAATTGAGAGGATTAGGAATAATTTCTCTCAACACAATCTTGTCATGGTTGAAACCATTGTTGTGTGTTCAATTATTGATAAACTGCCCCCATCCTGGAAAGAGTTCAAACGAACTCTTAAGCATAAAAAAGAGGAGATAACTCTTGATGAATTAGCTAACCATCTTCGTGTGGAAGAGGATTGTCGCATGCAGGAAAATGAAAAGGAGCAGAATGCTCAGGAGATTTCCAAGGTGCATGTGATGGAAGCAGTAAAGCTCAAAAAGCCCCTGCTGAACAGGCCTAACAAGTCTGGTAGTTTCAAAAAGCCTACTAGTTCGGGAAAATCGAACAACCAAAACCAGAATAAAAAAAGCAGAAAGTCACTTGTTGGTTCTGCGGGAAAGATAACCACTTCAAGTCCGAATGTTATCATTGGAAGAGGAAGCAAGGGAAAAATCATGCTTCCTCTAGCGCTGCCAAAGGTATAGGAAACGACAATGATGATCTCATTGCTATGATATTTGAAATCAACGTCGTTGAAAATGATATGCCTTGGTGGGTTGATTCTGGTGCTACTCGACATGTCTGCAAGAACAAGAGGTTCTTCAAGACCATGGAGGCAGTAGACGAAAATACTATCTTATACATGGGAAATGATGCTACTGTCCCTGTTAAAGGTATAGGTAGTGTTGATCTGAAGTTCACTTCTGGCAAAATTATAACACACTAATGGGTATTATGCACTAGAAGTGAGGAAGAATCTGGTGTCGGGTGGTCTTTTGAATAAGTTTGGTTTTAGGCTTGTATTTGAGGCTGACAAGTTTGTACTCTCCAAGGGATGTGTTTATGTAGGGAAAGGTTATGCTTATGAGGGCATGTTTAAGCTTAATGTAATCGCTTTATCTAATAAGCATATCGTTTCTGCGTATCTTGTTGAGTATCCTTCATTTTTAAAAGAAATGTTTAGTCCCACATTGGTTAGAAACTTCAAGTTTAAAAGTATATATACTCTTGCACTACAGTGTGTGTAAAAAGAAAACACAAGTGTTATGCAAAGTGAGCCACACGCGCGCGCGGCTCGGCGCATATGGCGCATTTTAGGCCTTTTTTAAGGCGCATTTAGCACTTGGCACGAGGCGAGTGCGCGCGTGTGTGTATATGTGTGCAAGCTAACCATGGGTAAAACCTTTTACCATTAATTTTTACCATTTTCGAGATTAAATGGGTAGTTATTAAATTGATTGAGTGGATGCAGTTGAAACTGCTCTCCACTACTCCATTGCTGCCCCACTACCCCATTTTCATTCAATGCTTGATTGAGTGGATGCAGTTGAATGGTTCCACTGCTCCACTACCCCATTTTCACTCTAACTGTTCATGACCAAGTGTTCTATAAGAGAAGAGGTTTGGGGAGGAAGAAATCATCTTGAAATTTACCAGCATTAGTTCTTGTTTCATCTTTCACTACCGCAAAGTGAAAGCTGAGTTTGCTTCATCGTATCCTTTAGGATATTTGCTGACACTTACAGTGTAGAGAGCAAAACTTCCTTAAGGAAAGTGGCGGTGTTACACGCTTTGAAGTCATTGCTGATCCCTCTGTTTCAACATATCTGACATTTTTTTGTAGCCTATTGGTTTCATTCATGACCCATATGGGGTTGAAGAGCCCATGAATAATCCCACTTCTAGAGTAGGGGACCTTATCTAACCCTTTTAGATTAGAACATGCTCTTGGTTTGTTGGACAAGAACGAGCATAATTTATCTTCTGCACCATACCTGGTTAAATTGACTAAGCATCCAATATTTGTTCTAATGTCGAGGTTTTTTTTTTTTCTAAATTTTAATTAATGTGATTTTAGGGAAAAATAGTGCTCCCGAGGGGACCAAACGATTTTGGCTGGGATCCAATCTTTCAACCTGATGGTTACAAACAGACGTAAACCTCTCTTTCATATTCTACTGCTTACTTCATTATCCGTCTATCTAACTAGTAGTAAAAGGATAACTAATGGTAGTTTCATTTTGTTGTGTTCTGCAGCTACGCAGAAATGCCCAAGGAAGAGAAAAACAAGATCTCTCATCGGTACAAGGCTCTCGACATGGTGAAATCTCATTTCGCTGAGGTTGGATATAAATTCGAGACAGATTCACTGATCTAATGTATCCTTATTGGGAATTGGTGGGCCATACATAGAGGAGATCCATTGCAAATGCTGTAATATTAGATCAAACTGAGAGGTCACTTTGCGATCAACAATTGCATAGGATAACCGGAAACCATCATTAACTATATTGGAGGAAGGGCAGCGAGTTTGATGTGGATGGTGTCAAAGCAATCCATAGCCCCTTCCTTTTACCATAGTAATCAGTAATAGACTGATTTTTTTTTCTTGTTTGAAACTTTGAATGTGCATCACTGAGATTTCTTTATATATCAATGTTTGTATTGATGAGACAAGGTATTTGGTACAGCTCTTGCATCCTAAAATCAGTAAAGAAGAAAATTTATTCAAAATTGGATTGCTGTGGTAGTGAGGAAGAAAGTGTTTTTTTTCCCAAGTGTCGACTTCATTTCATGACCGTAAGAACTATTATCTCGTCCCAGCTACACACAGCTGAAATTCACGTCCATTTCTCAGTCGTGTCCGGCAAGGAAACATACATCCATCTCAATTCTGAAGTGGGTATGAATTCTGGCCTCAAACTTTGTAACTTAGAATCGTTGCCTAAACTATCCTATAAGTCACCTTAACTATGCCTAAACTGTCCTACGAAGAAAAACAATGGTTTTGTAAAGGCAAGCAATTGATCATGACTCTCTGCTGTTGGTTTTCTTTGTATATATTGCAAGTCTTGAGCTCCATTAGTGCTCACTACTCTTTGTAATCTCTGAATTAAGTTTCATCGTCATTGATCATAGTGGTCGAAGGTAATCTTGTGGATGGAGCTGGCGAGATCTTGAACAGGCTCCTCTCCAAAGCCATTGACGAGATATTTTTGTTGAAGGGTGTGAAGAAAAAGGTGAGAAAGCTTGAGAAGGTGGTTAAGAAGAGTAAAGAAGTACTTGAGGATGCTGAGAAAAAGCATGTGGCCGATGATGTGGGAGTGAGGCTTTGGCTTAGAGATCTTAAGGAGGTGGCTTATGAAGCTGAGACTTGTTGGATGAGATCGATTATGAAAGTCTTCGACGACAATTGGAGATCAAAAAACGCATAAAGGGGAAGGTACAAGACTTCTTTACCCACTCTAATCCACTTGTTGTTCATTTTGAAATGGTTCATAAGGTTAAAAAGATTAATTTAAGGTTAGAAATGATTGAAAAGGAAAAAGGGAAGTTTAAGTTTGATGCCAATCTTGTGCTAGCTCATTCTCAGAGTTCAAGGGGTAGTACTGTGAATCGGGAAACCGCTTCATTTGTTATTGATTCTGAAGTTGTGGGAAGACAGGATGATAAGTCTAAGATAATTTACATATTGGTTCAAAAAGGAAATGCAGTAGATGAAATCTTTTCAGTCATATCCATTGTCGGCTTTTGGAGGTCTAGGAAAGACTACTCTAGCTCAATTAGTTTAGAGGGCCGCTAAGGGCACCCCACCATTTAATGAAGGCACCCAGTTAATGTGGGCACAAACCGATTTACCTAGGGCACCCAAAAATTAGACCCGAAATACCTAAACTACCCCTCGTGGAAATCCATCCGCACCCCACCACCCTCGTGCAAACCCCGAGCACCCCACCACCCCCACCACCACCTTCACCGAACTCCTTGTGGAAGAATCCATTTGTTTTGAACCGACCGGTGAGAAGAATCCCCGAAATCGTGTTCTCTCGTCCTCGCCGTGTGTTTCCCCTTCGTTGTTCGAGTTTTTTCGCATTTTGTAGGGTCGGTGTGTGAGCCGATTTCGTATCCAAATTAGGGCTCGGTTGAAGATCGCCGAATTAAGTTACATTTGGTAGAGTAGTTGTAATGTGTGTGTGACGGTTTGTTCAATTGTTAAAAAATTGGGAAATCGCGGTTCTCGGCACGCAGGCCAGAGACGGTGTCAACTGTCTCGGCCAAGCATGGCCGAGACAGAAGCTAATATTTTCGGGAACTCGCAGTCTCGGCCACGTAGACCGGAAGAGTTGACAGCGTATCGGTTACGCATGTCCGAGAATACTGCCGTTATCTCGGCCGTGACATGACGAGAGCTACAATTAGTGATAGGTAATGCGGCGTCGGTGGTGTACAACCGAGAATTCTGTCTTACACTCGGTTGTCCACTTCCGAGAGGGTCTCAGAAGGGAATTGAGTGCTGGTCTTCGCCCTCTTCATGAAACATTTGTTGCCTTGATTCGTTTGTTTGGTTCTAAAGGCCGTTCAACTAGAGGCTTAGAAATTCTCGCGGCTATGGAAAAGTTAAACTTTGACATCCGCAAAGCCTGGCTTGTTCTTGTTGGTATGAATGCTCTTGCGGCCCAAAGAATTATTTACCCTCTTTATTTGATGAAAATTTCATGGCATGAGACGGATTGCAATTAATCAATTTGATGGTGACAGAGGAGCTTATTAGAAACAATCATTTGGATGATGCCAATATGGTCTCTCTGAAGGGGGCAAAAGGTGGATTGAGAGCTACTGATGAGATATATGATCTATTAATTGAGGAAGATTGCAAGGCTGGCGATCATTCGAATGCTTTAACAATAGCATATGAAATGGAAGCTGCCGGACGAATGGCAACTACATTTCATTTTAACCATCTTCTAAGTGTGCAGGTAAGTGAACATTTTGAAGCACAGTGTTTCTGAAGCATCTGAATTTTATTTCTCCCTTCTGTCCCAAAGTGCTATTATTGAATATTGACTAAAAATTAAAATATATGCTTTGCTGCTGTTGTAGCTGCAGTTGGTGTTAGCATAATCTGAGAGCTACTCAAATTATTTAGTTTTAAAATAGTCCGGGTCACTACTCAAATTAAGTATCACATTGCTAATGCATGAATTGAGTTTTATGACTTTTTTTTTTGTGAAGTAAATTTGCTAATACTTTCAAACTATAAATTTAGTTATATTTTTATATTGCAAGTTTGCAACCAAAATATCAACATTTTTGTGATTGGGGATGATACTTTTGCATCAGTTCCTTTTACCTGTTTTGTTCACAATTGCTAAAAACCATTTGATCCTAATTGTTTCATGAAATTAAATTTTAATTCTAGTTTGAATAAAAAGTTGTTGAAGTAAGATTTACTCATGTCAATCGATGGATACTTACTGTTGAATTGCTTAAATGTTCTTGGTTCAATGCTCAAGAGATATAGATTCTTCCATTGGCTTATTCAATAAACGTATAATAGAATGGTACTGAGCATAGTTCCTTGATCAGTCCATTCATACTTTAGTTTGATCTATGCCAGAAAGCTTGAATTCTATCTCGAGGAGTTCAGGCCCTTTTCGTGTTTGCTATTAAGTTTTAATCCTAAAAATTATTGGATTGGAATTGCATGGTCATATTGTAAAATCCAATTGTATCTTTAAGGAACATTGTCTCCACATTATGACATGGTTGATATTGGTCACAGAGCAAAGCATTGTGCATTATTTCCACATCTCGACATGCTGAACTGTTGTCCTTTTTTATTGTTCTTACAGGCCACTTGTGGAATTCCAGAGATTGCTTTTGCAACGTTTGAGAACTTGGAATATGGAGAAGGTTGACATCCTTCTTCATGTGTATGCATATCCTATACATTTTTTTCATTTCGCTTTTATCCTTTAATCGTTACTTAGATTAACATAGATTATGTTATATATATTTCCGTAAATAGGTTTTTTTTCAATGAAATGAGACAAAAAATGTTGTCCCATTGCTTAGATTAGATTTTTTGCATATATTAATATATTGTTGGAAATTAAAGTATCTATGCGATGAGATAAATTGATTCAATTGTTATCTTAGGGCATCTTAATTCTAGATATTTTTTGGTAAGATAATTCTAGAATTTTCAGATATTATGAATTGTACTTGATTTTGAAAAATAGATGTATAATCTAGGTTCATGTACAAACATTAGATTTATCAAAGCGTTTGGCTTCGTATGTTTGTTTGTGGAGTAAATTGTTATGTTTGAGTTTGATCATGGTTTAAAAAATCGACAAACTTCGCCGAAGTTCGGGTTAAGTTTGTCGATTTTGAGGAGAGCGAAGCGAAGTTCAAAGGCAGTAGAAAAATTGCAAAAATTCAACACAACTTTGCCTAACTTCGACCGAACTTCGAAAACATTGATGAAAGTTAATAAAACATGAAGTAAAATTGTTATGTTTTGTGGGAGTTCAACAAACTTCTACTGAAACTTTGCCTATGCTAGAAATATGCTTAAAATTCGAAATATCCTCCAGTGACATGAGTTTTATGCATTATTGTTGCATGACTAAGTATAGTTCTAGCATCTCTACGAAGAAATTTGAGTTTTCTAACATTTAAAGTGAAATTCCGTAAACTTCCGTACATCGGCAATTTTTTGTCTAACTTCCATCGTCGAGTTAACTTCATCGAATTAATTCCGAATTTTAAGTGAGCGAAATCATAGGTGAAGTCGAAGTTTCGAACCTCGAGTTTGATTGATTTTGGGTAAGGATGCAAATGGGGTTGGACAGGGATTCGTTATTTAATTTGTAAAGTTGTGAATCCACGTACCAAAAAAAAAGTTGTGAATCCATTCTATGAATGTTAACTTCTTCACATAATATTTCTCTTTCAGTAATAAATAATAAATTAAAGTAAAAATATATTGTACGAAAATAATAAATAATAAAAGTTTGATACGGGGATTGTAATGATCCTCATGGGGAATCCCCATGGGTCTTAGGGCAGGGAGGGCAATTTTCATCCTCGCCCGACCCCATGTATTTTTGGATAGAGTAGAATGGAAGAAAGTGGATTATACCAGCTGACCCAATTTGTTGCGAAAGGCTTTTGTTGAGTTGTGGATGTAGATTAAAGTACTCCCATATTATTTATGCAGTCAACGAGGAATAAGTTATTATTTTTGCATACTTTGTACTTGGGTTTTAGATTAGGATACAGCCACACTATTGGATACAATCAATAAGAACTGAACTGTTATTTGTGGTTAATGTGATTTTACAAGTAGGTCATTCGGTCGTCTAGTGTCTTATCGTCACATTTTTTATGGAGTCTGAACTTCCAATGTTCATCATGGATAAACTGTGTAACATTTTGATGATATTATCTGCTTGCTCTGATGTTTTGATGTGAATTTGCAGAGTTCATAGATTCTTTTTGGTTCTTTAGAGAGTATATGATCAATTGTGATTCCGGAGGTCTGGTTATTTATAGCTCGAAAAACTAGTATGTGCTTAATGACTTCATATTGTCTCTTATTCTCCTATTTCAACAGATTATATGAAACCTGATACAAATACATACAATTGGGTGATCCAAGCATATACCAGAGCGGAATCATAAGATAGGTATTGCTTAATTTGATATTTTCTTTTTCTGTTTTTGCACTTTTATATGGCTACATTCATTCTTCTTTAGTTTTTCTTAATCTTATAAACCTTGGTTTGTTGTTAATCTTTATATCTGTGCCAATTAGTAAATGTGATTCTTTCTCTATCCTAGATTGTTTACAAAGCCCCAATCCCAAATTAGTTGCGGCCGGACTCTTCTTTTATGCTCAATTTAGTGAAATTAATGGGACGCTTTCCAAATCCTTTAAGTCCCTCTTAATCAATCCATCCCGTAGTAGCTTCGGTCTACTCTTTCCTCGTCGAATTTCTTCGTTTTTATGGAGTCGAGTTTTTGAGTGGGGGCATTTATATGCCCTTTTGGAGGTGTCCAAACGACCGAAACGACCCTTTCCTTATCTTTGTGTCGATTGTCGGTACTCCTACTTTTATTTGAATTTTTTGTATTTTTATTCTATCTTTACGTGTTTTACTACTCATTCATCTAACTATCCTCATTCCCGTTATGTTCATTTTATGTACTTTTTGTTTTTTCACTTCCCAATATTTACTTTCATAAAGCATCGCTAGCCTAATTGCGGTCCTATAAAATTTTCTTTTTAAATTGGTATGAATATTTCGCTCACGGATCACACTTGTTGTAGCCCTCCATTTCTTCCATCCAACTGAATTATATGTGTGACATCATTCTCAATGTTACCATCATTTTGTATGGTCAATCCTAGATATCTAAAGTGCAAGGTTCGAAACTTCAACTTCGCATATGACTTCACTCACTTACAATTCGGAACTAATTTGAGAAAGTTAACTTCGATGATGGAAGTTCGACAAAAACTTGCCGGTGTACGGAAGTTTAGAAATTTCACTTTAAATGATAGAAAACTCAAGTTTCTTCGTAGAGATGCTAGAAATATACTTAATCATACAACAATAATGCATAAAACTCATGTCCTTTGGAGGATATTTCGAATTTTAAGTATATTTCTAGCATATGCGAAGTTTTATTTGAAGTTTTATTCGAAGTTTTAGTCGAAGTTTGCTCAACTTCCACGAAACATAGCAATTTTACTTTCCATCGATGTTTTCAAAGTTCGGTCGAAGTTAGCTAGAAGTTGAATTGAATTTTTGCAATTTTTCTACGCCTCTGAATTTCTCTTCTCTCACCTCAAAATCGACAAACTTCGCCAAAACCTCAAAATCGACAAACTTCGCCAGTACTTCAACGAAGTTGTGTCGATTTTTTAAAACTTGCTAAAGTGATTTATCTTACAAACTTTTACAAACTTTGATGTCTAGCGTTTCTAAATTTACAATGCATGTATTCGGTTTTCGTCCTACTCAACTTTATACCTTTAGATTTCGATGTATTCGTCCAAAGTTCTTACTTCCTATTCACTTTCATCTCTTGTTTCATCTAGTAGGACAATATCATCTCGCAAAGGCGCAAATAACATAGACCATAGTATATCCTTTTAATATGCCTAATTAGTTCACCCATTACTAAAGTAAAGAGATATGGGCTAAAAGTTGATCTTTGATGTAGTCCTATTGTAATGAAAAATTCTTTTGTGGTTTCTCCAAATGTCTTTATACTTGTTACTACTCCTTCGTACTTATCATTAATAGTGTCTATACCTAGCCTAGCAGCATCCACCCATTTTCTTTCTAGAACCCACCTAAGAACATCTCTAGGGACCTTACCATATTTTTTTTTCCTAAATCTACAATATCATAAGAATATATTCAGGGAGCCTATCCTTTGCTGTTTGCATTTTATAAATTAGGCATTAATTTTTTTCTGGTAAAGATAAAAAACACAACTTCTCATATGACTTTGGCCTCTTAAAACTCGAAATTAATTTGGGAAATTCTAACTTGATGTATGGAATTTTGGTAAAATATCACATTGCGGAAGACTGCAAACAACTTCATTGAACATACTAACGAATAACACTTACTTATTTAGATATGTAACATATGTTAGATTGTACAATATCATGGTTTAAAGTAAGATTTGTCATCCATGTTAAATATAGATGAGCTTATTACATGTAGTTTGTTATATATCACATCTTATCTTTTCCATATATGATCATAACGTTTTTAAGTTCACTTTTAAATGGCTTTGGTTCTTCTTCTACCAATGCTTTTGAATTCATTCTTCAACCTGAAATTCTGGTTTGCATGTTTGGTACAAATATTGACATTATCTGTAATTTGTTTTTTCTATAACTTGGCATCTAAAGATGAAATCATAGAAACTTATTTAAAATTTGAAATATATGTTGTTTTTACCTAATTTAGATGTGGCTCAAGTCTTGTTTATATTGAATCCTAATTCCATGTAATGAATCTTATTAATTTTTAGAACTTTAGAGAATTTTCAAACTTGCTTCTCTTGTACAACGGAAATTGTATACTGTTTCTCAAGGGAATTATTGTTATGCCTTTCTTTATAGTAAGTAAAACTTTGTTACTTTCCATTGCTTGGGATCAATTTTGTAGGGTGCAAGATGTTGCTGAATTACTTGGCTTGATGGTTGAAGATCACAAGCGTTTACAGCCTAATTTGAGAACATACGCGTGAGTGCATTTCTCTTCCATGCTATTTGAAAATTTCCATTTTCGCACGGAATAACTCATTGGAAATTTATTGCCAAAAGGAGAATGTAGCAGTAGTTTATGTGAAGAACCATCGCTACTTCAGTTCCAAGTTTGCATGTTAACAAATTGGTTCTTTGAAACATTTTAGGTCTATGCAACTTACTGTTAAATGAATTTTGACTCAAATTCTGGTATATTATTTTGGGTTTCCACTTCCACTTAATATTTTCAAAAATGAACATTTTGATAATAATAAATTTATTGAGTGGGAGACTCATAAGGTCAAAGTATAATTTTTTTTACATTTCTAGCAGATTAAATGACCTCTAGAGCTGATTGATGATGTTTATTGTGCTTTAAACTGAAAGGAAATTTTTGCTAAAAGTTATTGTCTTATATTGCTTGATAATTTTTTGAAGGTATAATCCAGGCTTTTGGTGGAGTGCTTTTCAAAGTATTGTCTAGTTCGAGAGGCAATCCGACATTTTCGTGCGCTCAAAAACTTTAATGGAGGAACAGTGGCTTTGTATAATGATGGAAACTTTGGAGATCCACTTTCTTTGTATCTTCGAGCTTTATGTCGGGAAGGCATGTATTATTTTCATACATTTCTAAGTAACTATATTGGAATTGTCCTTTGTTTCGTTATGTGCATGCTTGAATGAACTCTTTTCTAGATTGACATTGCTGGACAAATCAGGCGTTTGAAGCAGAATGTTGATTACCTTGTAATATCTGTTCTTAGTTGAATTGGAGGTCTGGATAATGTAGTTGTATACACGATATGACTTAATATCACATGCTTCTGCTTAGCTTGATTTAATTCAGTTGATGATGCTCTAACATAAACATCGCATTAGCTATTTTCTATCATATTTTTGTGTGATTGTGGATTAAATGTTTATATGCCCTTAAGCACTCCATTTATTTTTCTCATCAGGAAGGATAGTTGAGTTGATTGAAGCATTGGAAGCAATGGGTAAGGACAATCAACAAATTCCACCTAGAGCCATGATCTTGAGTAGAAAGTACCGAACACTAGTTAGCTCATGGATTGAACCTTTGCAAGAAGAAGCTGAACTGGGATATGAGATTGATTTTGTTGCCAGGTTTGCCTTTAATTCGTTCTTGTCCCTTAATGGCAATACTGACATTATATGCTTGCACATGCAGTTGGCTAATGGATGCTTAATTCTTTTTTCCATTCAATGGAATGTTGCGGTTTGCTGGTTGCTTATTGATTGTGAGTCTATCAGTCTTCTATCCATGAAGCTTCATTAATGATCTTTGGATTTGCTGGATTTGCAGGCATTGCCTTAAATTAATTTAATTAACTAGGTACATATCAGATGGAGGTCTTACGGGGGAGCGCAAGTGGTGGGTGCCACGCAGAGGAAAACACCCCTAGATCCTGATGCAGAGAGGTTCATTTACTCAAATCCAATGGAAACCTCATTCAAGCAACGATGTCTTGAAGATTGGAAGCTGCACCACCGGAAGCTTTTGAAAACCCTTAAAAATGAAGGACTTGCATGCCTTGGAGATGCTTCTGAATCTGACTATGTTAGGGTAGAGGAAAGGCTAAGGAAGATCATAAAGGGCCCAGATCAAAATGTACCAAAGCCCAAGGCTGCCAGTAAGATGATAGTTGCTGAGTTGAAAGAAGAGTTAGAAGCACAAGGCTTACCAACTGATGGCACTCGAAATGTTCTTTACCAGAGAGTGCAAAAAGCAAGGAGAATAAATCGTTCACGTGGTCGGCCTCTTTGGGTTCCTCCAGTGGAGGAAGAAGAAGAAGAGGTTACTAGTTTCAGTGATGCACAGTTCTTGTTCATCCTTATCTTTATCTCTATTTTGTTGAGCTTGTTCCTTTCCTCAGCACCTTATTTAGCATAAATCGCATCAGATTACTGCTCATGCCCTTCAATTTCGAATAGAAAATAAGTTTTTCATGCAATCAAAGATTTTACTGTTTTTCTCATTATATATATATATTTTAGGTTGATGAAGAGTTGGATAGATTAATTTCACGAATTAAGTTGGAAGATGGAAATACTGAGTTCTGGAGACGCCGTTTTCTTGGTGAAGACTTAAATGAAGGTCGCATGACTCCTACCAACACAGAGAAAACAGAGCTTCTAGATACTGTCGATGAGGAGGATGTAGTTGATGATGTTGCAAAAGAAGAAGATGAAGTGGATGAGGAGGAGGAAGTCGAGCCAACTGAAAATCAAGATGGTGATATGGCAAAGGAAAAAGAAGTTGAAACTGCTAAGCCTCTTCAAATGATTGGAGTCCAATTGTTGAAGGATGTTGATCAAACTCCTACTCGCAAAGGAAAATCCAGAAGAAGGTCATCTCGCATTTCAGTAGAGGTCAGTCATAGCTTAGTATATTAAGCTTTATTTTATTCAATATTTTCATAGATTTTGTTCATTAGATGATACCTTAGTAATTGGTTTTGTCTGACATTTTTTGTCTTTCTAGTAATGCTTTCCACTCACATATGTGGAGATGCATTTCATCTCCAAAGTGGACATGAAATACCAAACATATTTTTTTTTTTTTTTTAATCAGAATTGCCGAACATAATTGAGTAATCTGTTATATGCTGTAATTGGGAAATTAATTGAAAGTGGATATTCTCTCCAAGTTCTATAGGAAATGATTGAATCACCATGTAGGCACTTACTAAAGCATATTTGATGTGTACGTGAAGCAAGTACCGCTATACAAACATGTGGTAGTCAAGTATGTCTGTAATAGTCTCACTTCAGTTCTTAACTGCATTCAACCTGTTCTGAAGGATGTTTTAAACCTATTGTGTCCTAGAGATTTTAGAAGTTTCATGGATAGTGGTTATTTGAATATGGTAACTCATGCGCAATGAACTGCGTTTGCCTGAACTCCAAGGTTGAACAAACTAACAAACAACACATGCTCTCTAGCTTGATAAGTTCACAATGAAAACAACACCATGGACCTTAATGGGCTAGATAAGCCAAGAACGCAGTAGTCTCAATGGTGCAAAGATCTCTCTCGGAGAAACTCTTTATTTAGATACTAAACATAAAAACTTTATTCTCGTCTCTAATTGTTTGTCACAAGAGGTTACATTGCTCTAGTTTATTATAACATTGGCACAACCTTTTGAAGCATTGGAACCAAAGTCAGCATTGGACAACTTTAGGTAACAACGTGACTAATCACGACAACAGCACAACCAAAACTCATACCATAATCGCACCATTTCACAGCAACTTTGAACTGTTAGCTTTTCTCAAGTTTTGACACTTGAAACATCAAAATTTGGCACGTGAGAGGCAAAGTTGTAGAGCTTTGAGTGGCTTTTCAACTTGCCGAAGATTGTCCAAATCAGAGTTATAATGAGAGAGATCTTGCCAATACACTAAGAGTCAAAGTTTGTGCTAAACTCTCAGAAATGCACTAATGATTATATCTGTAGATGTATGCTAGTTATTGATCAATCTTCAGGAATATATTTTTAATGCTTCAATTTAGGCTTAACTAAGTGTAACATGATATTCGTAACCTTCTTATTTTCTTTCTCCTAGACTACAACAATAACAACAACAACATAGCCTCAGTCCCAAATTAACTGGGGTCGGCTACATGGATCAAACTTTTTCATTGTGCTCGATTAAGTGCAATTGATGGTGAGCTTTGCAAACCATTCAAATCTCTCTTAATTAATGCATCCCATGTTAACTTTGGTCTACCCCTACCTCGTCGAATTTCTACAGTTTCTATTGAGTCAAGTTTTCTAGTTTGAGCATTTGTAGGCCGTCTTTGCAGGTGACAAAACTATCGCAACCGCCCTTCCCTAATCTTTGTATCAATTGGTGCTACTCCTACTTGTCTTTGAATTTCTATATTTCTTATTCTATCTTTACGAGTTTTACCACACATCCACCTAGGCATCCTCATTTCTACTACATTCACTTTATGTAATTGTTGTTGTTTTACCGCCCAACATTCACTTCCATAGAGCATAGCTGGCCTAATTGCGGTCCTATAAAATTTTTCGTTTAACTTAGTAGGACCATGTCGATCACAAATCACCCCGTTGCACTCACTCCGCCATTTCTTCCATCCAGCTTGGATTCTATGTGTGACATCATTTTCAATGTTACCATCATTTTGTATGATTGAACCTAGGTATCTAAAGTGGTTTACCCTAGGAACTTCTACTTTCCCTAATTTTACCACTCCGTCATCTCGATGTCTAGTGTTTCGAAACTCACAGTGCATGTATTCCGTTTTCGTCCTACTCAACTTAAAGCCTTTAGATTCTAATGTATTTCTCCAGAGTTCTAATTTCCTATTCACTCCATCTTTAGTTTCATCCACTAAGACAATATCATCCGCAAATAGCATACACCATGGTATATCCTCTTGAATATGTCTAGTTAATTCATCCATAACTAAAGTAAATAGATATGGGCTTAAAGCCGATCCTTGATGTAGTCCAATCGTAATGGAAAATTCTTTTGTAGCTCCTCCAAAAGTCTTTATACTCGTTACTACTCCATCGTACATATCTTTAATAGTATCTATGTACCTAGCGTGCACTCTTCTTCTTTCTAGAACCCACCAAAGAACATCTCTAGGGACCCTATCATATGCTTTTTCTAAATCTACGAATACCATATGAAGATCTTTTTTCTTTTCTATATTTTTCTAACAATCGTCTTACAAGGAAAATCGCCTCCATAGTTGACCTCCGGGCATGAAACCAAATTGGTTCTCGATATTGTTGTTTCTCTCCTTAACCTATTGTCAATTATCCTCTCCCAGTTTCATAGTGTGACTCATGAGTTTAATTCCCCGGTAGTTTGAGCAACTTTGAATGTCTCATTTGTTTTTGAAGATTGGCACAAGCGTGCTTCTTCTCCAATCCATTGGCATCCGTTTTGATTTTAAAATTTTACTGAAAAGTTTTGTCAACCAAGTCAATTCGATTTCTCCTCAGCATTTCCAAACCTCTATGGGTATTTCATCTGGGCCAAATGCTTTCCCTATTTTCATTCTTTTCAATGCCTCCTTAACTTCTACAATTATAATATTGGGTGTATAGTTTACATTTCTTTCTTGGTGTGGGTTTTCATCTATTATAGCATCAACTTGGCCATCATTAAATAAACTATCGAAGTAACTTCTCCATCTCTCCGTAATATCCTCCTCGCGCGTTAAAACATTTTGATTTTCGTCCTTAATACATCTTACATGATTTATGTCTCGTTTCTTTTTATCTCTTAATTTGGCTAGCCTATTTATATATTTTTCGTCATCTCTATTACCTAACTTTGTATATAAATCTTCCATGAAATTTGTTTTAGCTTGGCTAACTACTTTTTTAGCTTGTTTTCTAGCTTCTCTATATTGATTGTACGCATCTTCATCTTGACACTTAGGTATTTTCCTATACATATCTCTTTTAGTCTTAATTGCTCGTTGGACATCCTCGTTCCACCACCATGTTTCCTTCTTTGGAGGTCTCAAGCCCTTAGATATACTTAATATGTTTGATCCCACCCTCCTTATGCAACTACTCATTTCTAGCCACATTGTATTAGCATCTAAGTCAAGATTCCAAACATTTTCCTTTAGTAGTTTTTCTCTAAACTCTACTTGTTTACTATGTTTTAGGTTCCACCACTTTATTCTAGGGTCGCTAACTCTTTTATTCATATTTTTCCGTTGTGTTAGCTTAATATCAAGTACTACTAACTTATGTTGGGTAGTAAGTGCTTCACCAGGTATTAGTTTGCAGTCTCTACATAGTTTTCTATCTATTTTTCTTGTTAAAAGAAAATCTATTTGACTCTTGTTATGACCACTACTAAAAGTAATTATATGCGACTCCCTCTTCCTAAAACTAGTATTTGCTAAGACAAGATCCAGGTATTACTTTGCAGTCTCTACATAGTTTTCTTTCTCCTAAACTATATTAAGATAAATGTTACTGTGTCAATTGTAATGACTGTAGGACCGAGGATGACGTTGGCTTGTCTTTAGGTTAGATTGCATTTTTAGTGCATTTTAAGAAAAAAAAAAATTCACAGGACCCCAGACAACAACAACCCAAACTCCCACACGGGGAGAGTCGAACCCTTGACTTCATTTAGAGATGAGTATATGCCAAGTGAAGCAACCATTTGATTGGCATATATCGGTATTGTTTTGTTTTGAATCATAAGCGACAACTTGCTTTCTTCATTAATATAATTTAATTTACTTTATAAGACTAGATTTTGATTGAATAGCTTAAGTAGTGTCCTTATTCACTTGATGTAATTGTTGTTGACTGAATATTTTGACGCCAAGTGAAACTATTTGTTGGAGTTACCGAGTCATGGAAGTAGAGGACCTGGAGAGAGTAATAATTTTCACTATTGAAACCAGCTGTGCTTGGATGGATAGTGAAACTCTTATAGCTCGTTCGCTTCGCGGGCATTCATCGCCAATCTTGGGAGTGCAACTGAAGCAAGCGTTTTGTTGAGCTCTATGATTCATCAATGGTTGCCAGGCGTCCTGATTTGACTCTCTTTTCCTTTTCCTGCAATAAATTTATTTATTTGCTTGCAGGATGATAATGATGATGACTGGTTTCCCGAAGATGTTCGTGAAGCATTGAATGTGATGAGAGAGAGGAAAATTTTTGATGTGTCACACATGTATACAATTGCAGATGCTTGGGGATGGACATGGGAGAGAGAATTAAGAAATAGGCCTCCTAGGAAGTGGTCACAAGAATGGGAAGTAGAGTTGGCAATGCAAGTGATGCTCAAGGTATACTTATTTGTCTTATTTGTACTAGAAATATCGTCCCTCTTATCTTTGCATTTTGATTTTGTTGCGCATTGTAATATTTTCTTTCCATTTCCAAGTAAATTGTTTGAATTTCCTGCTTCTTTGAGGTTTTACCAAATGCCAATTCTAGTTCTCGACCTTGTTTCTTCTTTTTCTTATCCTCGTTTTATTTCAGAGGCTACTTGCTCTGTTGTCTATAGAAGGGTTGATAAATTGCAAGGCACTGAGTTTCGGTTGGTCTGCAATCAAGATCTACTTCCCAGACATTTGATGAGCTCCCTCCCCAGATAGGGAAGAAGACGATGCCTCTGTAGATTTTATTGATGAGTTTGGAAAAAAAAAGATACAACACAAGAGCAGGACTCTCTAGTTACCCAGAGAAGGAGACATACCTCCTTTCTTTCCCAAGACCTAAGTCTACCCAAATATAATGTTTATAGCCAGAATGTTATAGCCAGAATGCCTTTTCAGAGCACACCAACAACTCTTATACTCACACCCCCGTTCCTGCTCTTTGTGCGTCACACACACTTGACCTCACACCTGACTAACGTACTGACCACGTGAAACTATTGTTTACTAACCTAAGCGGGATCCGCTGCACAATGAACTCTCTTTCTCACATAAACCTTTGTCACGGGTGGGCCCAGGGGCCTAACATTACTCCCTGCCTAAACAACCACCTTGTCCTCAAGGTGGAAGGAAGGAAAACGTCACCGGACATGTTTGACGAGTTTCTATGTGGCTGTCGAGGCCGGCAGAGATGTCCACTTCACCAGAACCTCTGGACCCACGCCACAAGATCGATAAGATAAAATAGCTTACTTTCTTCAGCTGGGATATATGGAAGACCGGGTGGATTTTAGCGGATGTCGGAAGCTCCAAACGATAAGCCATGGGGCCGATGCGTGCCAGCACCTTAAAGGGGCCGAAATAGCGTGTACTAAGTTTGTAATTGGTACGGTGAGCCATCGACTGTTGTCTGTATGGACGAAGCTTCAAATTGACAAAATCCCCAACTATGAACTCCGCGTCTCACCTATGTTAGTCTGCCTGTTGTTTCATATGGTTCTAAGCATGGAGCAGCTGATCACGAAGTTCAGTCAAAGCCAAATCACGAGCACGAAGCATAGAATCCACATCTTTATGTTGAGTAGGCCGAGAAAAGCCATAGCGAATGAGAGGAGGAGGGTCCCACCCGTACATCACACGGATAGGGGAGCAATTCAGTGAAGAATGGAAGGACGTGTTGTACTAGTATTCGGCCCACAACAGCCATGAACTCCAGTCCTTAGTACGCTGACCAATAAAACAACGGAAGTATGTTTCTAAGCACCTATTAACGACTTCCGTCTGGCCGTCACTTTGCGGATGATAAGCCGAACTGTGGTTTAGTTGAGTGTGTTGGAGATAGAAGAGCTTGCACCAAAACAGACTCAAGAAAATCTTGTCTCGGTCCGACATAATTGTAAGGGGGAATCCACGGAGGTGAACCACACCATAAAGGAGCACATCCGCCATTGTTTTGGCTGTGAATGGGTGCTTCAAAGGGAGGAAATGGCCATTTTTACTCAGACGATCGATGGCCACTAAAATGGAATTGAATCCTCTTGAAGACGACAATCCTTCGATGAAGTCCATTGAAACACCTTCCCATATGGCAGTTGGTACTGGAAGAGGTTGTAGGAGACCACTCGGAGCCAACGTGTCTTATTTGTTTCGGTGACACGTATCACAAGCCGTGATGAATTGTTTGATATCATTCTTCATTCCTACCTAATATAACTCAACTGCCATGCGACGATAAGTCTCCAAGAAACCCCCGTGACCACCGATTGGGCTAGAATGAAACTCCAAGAGCAGCTGTTGTTTTAACGAGGAGGAGGCTGGCAAGACCAATCGATCCTTGTAGCGTAGTTGATCCTGGATAAGTGCCCAACCAAGAGGAACCGAGGACCCAGCGTTTAGGGAATCTAAAATGGTCTTCAAATGGGGGTCGGACTGTATCTCTTTTTGGAGTACCTGAGTATCAGGGCAAGATGACATCGAGAGAGCCTGTAATTCCGAGGAGAAAGGAAACCTCGAGAGAGCATTCGCTACAACATTTGAAGTCTTGGGTTTATAGTGGATATCGAACTGAAAACCAAGTAGTTTGACAAGCCACCGTTGGTACTCGGGCGCTACCATCCGTTGGTACTCGGGCGCTACCATCCGTTGTTCCCACTAGTATTTGAGACTCTTTTAATTAGTGCGAACCAAGAACTTCCTGTCCAATAGATAATGTCTCCATTTTTGGATAGCCAACACAATCGCCATCAACTCCCTCTCATACGCAGGTTTATTACGGGCACGGGGTGAAAGGGCTTGGCTAAAAAAAGCAATTGGTCCATCTACCTGCGATAATATGCCTCGACACCCATTCCAGAAGCATACGTTTCCACAACAAAAAGAGCATCAAAAATAGGAAGAGCCAACATGGGTTCCTTTTTCATGGCTTGCTTTAACTGATTTACTGCAAAAGAGGCTTCGACAGACCACTTGAATGAGTCCTTGCGGATGAGCTGTGTTAATGGAGTGGCAAGCTTCCCATAATCCCGGACAAACCTTCGATAGTAATCGGTTAAGCCCAAAAACCCTCGTAGCTCTTTAACATCGATGGCATAGGCCAACGCTCCATTGCCTGCACCTTAGTGGGATCGGCTTGAACCCCTTGACCAGAAATTATATGCCCCAAGTACACCAAGGAAGGGCTAGCAAAACATCATTTTTTTAAAATTCACAAATAAGGATTGAAGTTGTAGGATCGAAAGCATCTGGCGTAAGTGATCACAATGGTCGCTCATGGACGAGCTTTAAACCAGGATATCATTGAAAAATACTAGAAGACAGCGAGGAATCAAGCCTTTGAAAATGGTATTCATCAGGGACTGAAATGTGGCGGGTGCATTAGTGAGGCCGAAAGGCATGACGAGGAATTCGAAGTGCCCATCATGTGTACGAAAAGTCGTCTAGTGGACATCGGTCGGCTTAACTCGGATTTGGTGATACCCAGAACGGAGGTCCAGCTTTGAGAAGATACAAGCCCCATGTAACTCGTCCAAAAGCTCGTTAATATTCGAGATCAGAAAACGGTTCGGGATGGTGACTTTGTTGAGAGCTCTATAATCTACATAGAACCGCCAACTTCCATCCTTCTTTTTGACCAGTAAAATTGGACCGGAGAATGGGCTATTGCTAGGTTGTATGATTCTCGAATCCAGCATTTCTGCCACCATTTTCTCAATCTCTGCCTTCTGGATATGGGGATATCAGTAAGGCCGGACACGAACCGGATCCATGCCATCTTTCAAGACAATGGTATGAATGCGGCTCTGAGAGGGGGGAAGGGTAGTGGGTGGTTGAAACAGTGTTGGAAAATCTTCTAGAATTGCTCTAACACATGGTTCGACCTCCTCTCTGGACAAACTCTGCTCCTGAGCGTCCATACTGAGATACTCCATTAAAAAACATCCCAACACCGAATCCTAAGTTCTCTGGATTGCTTTGCAAGATATCATAGCCCGGTGGAGGGTTGGGTCTCCCTGAATAGATACCTGTCGTCCTTCCCACGTAAAAGACATCGCAAGATTATGCCAATCCACTATTTGTGATGCCTAGAGTATTCAACCACTTCATGCCAAGGATCACATCAGACCCTTTCATGCCA
The DNA here is from genome assembly GCA_039657365.1 of Stephania yunnanensis. Taxonomy (NCBI): domain Eukaryota; kingdom Viridiplantae; phylum Streptophyta; class Magnoliopsida; order Ranunculales; family Menispermaceae; genus Stephania; species Stephania yunnanensis. The sequence goes on from CM077582.1 coordinate 10,850,538, forward strand.
AAGGGGAAAAAATCAGCAAAAAATGTTAACCCCTGGATCAAGAGTTGAACCCCTTTACACATACCAGACCCAGGTAGACGAGACCCCCCCTCCCACGTAAACCCCATATTCCGCTGTGGGCATGATAGGGATAGATAGTGAACGCATCAACTCCAGAGAAATGAATTTGTGTGAGGCGCCGCAATCGATGAGAATGACGACCTGTGTGCCCAATAGTTCGCCCTTCACTTTGATGGTTCATGGTGCTGGTCTGCCATCAATGGCATAGACCGCGAGCTCGATAGTAGCCAGATCAGGTGGATCCTCAAAGCTGTCTGAAGGAGCTTCGCTCAAGTCGTCAGTCTGGTCGTCGTTCACCAACATAACCTTCAACACTTTCTTATGGCAACGGTGTGTGGCCGACCACTTCTCATCACAGCGATAACATAACCCCTGCTTTCTCCTCAATGCCGCCTCCGCTTCTGTGAGTCGTTGAACTTGGGAGGTGAAACATTGAGGGTGGCTGACTTTGATGAAGAAGAATTGGAAGAGCTAGAAGAAATGGGACTGGACTTATTGCTTGGGCCAGGAAATAAAAGAGTTTTGTTGTGGGCCGGTGCGTTGTCACGGGCTGGGCCCGCTAGAGTGTGGGAAACCCAACTTTGCGATCTGGGCTCCTTAGATGTCGAGCCCACAGTACTGGATCGGGCTTTCGATCCTACGCCAGGGCCCAAACCAAGAGCATCACTCTCCCCGTGTTTCTTCTCTAGCTTCACCACTCTTGTGATCAGCGTCTGCAACGTCGTTAGTGGATCCACCATCATCCCCAGCTGAATTTGGTCCTTCAGACCATTGATGAACACCGCCATCTTCTAGCACTCCGTCAACCCTTCCAGGTACAAAAGCAACAATTCAAAACGCTTCCTATACTCATTAACCGTAGTTTCTTGGCGGATCGAAAAGAATTGCTGGCATAGGTGGAAGGGATCGGCCTCCGTGAAGCGTTGGGCCAACTGAACCTTTAGATCCTCCTAGCTCTCAAACATATTAGTTTTCTGCACTGTCTGCAACCTGATTTGGGCGGCTCCGACCAAGCAAATTCGAGCAGCTTGAAGTCTTGATGTCTCAAACATCTCATGCAATGCAAAATAATGCTCCGCCTGGTTCATCCAGACCACCAGGTCCTCCGCATCGCACGTTGGCATCTTAATCTTACGTACCTCAGGCGCAGATCTATAAGGTTGATGGATCCGATCTGGTTGTCGCTTGAATGACGTTTCCCCCATCTCGCTCAGATCTGGTGGATCTGGCTGCTTCCCACCGTTCTCACTCTTGATCTGCACGGATCTACCCAGATTAGCTCGTTGTTGAGCGAACAATTACTCCATCCGATCCGTCAACAACTGAAATCGTGACTGGATCTGGCCATCGATTTCTGAACGCAATCCGTCGATGGACCCTTCCATCGTCTGCAACCTCCTCAGCTCTGCTTCCATGGCATCCATCCGGTTGTCCGCCTTTGGTCCTATGGCTCTGGAATACCGCTCGGATACCAATAATAAGCTCCCTACCTAGAACAGGAAAGAGAAGATACAAGAGCAGGACTCCCTAGTTACTCAGAGAAGGAGACAAACATCCTTTCTCTCCCAAGACCTAAGTCTACCCAAATACAGTGTTTACAGCTAGAATGCCTTTTCAGAACACACCAACAACTCTTATACTCACACCACCTATTCCTGCTCTTTGTGTGTTACACACACTTGACCTCACACCTGACTAATGTACTGGCCTCGTGAGACTATTGTTTACTGACCTAAGCACAACCAACTCTCTTTCTTACATAAACCTTTGTCACGGGTGGACCCGGGGGCCTAACAACATATAAAATTTTCTATTTATCATTATCATATCTATCTTCTTGCTTTCAAATGGAAGTTCCATATAGAGGTTTAAAAATGTTTTAGAGAAACCAGATTGACTTGGTTGACAACTTTTGAACAAAATCTTAAGATGAAAAAGTATGCTTGTGGGTTGAGAAGAAATACTTTTGGACCATGCACCATCTTGGCTTATTAAAGAGGGAAGTGACACAAAGAAGAAATAATTTTGGAGTAGTAAAATTGAGGGAAGGAAAAAATCTTAAGGGTGAACCATTCTAGATATTTAGGATCACTCGTACAAAAAGATGGTCAAATTGAGGGATGTGACACAAAGAATTTAAGCCGGATGAACGAAATGGAATGTAACAAGTGTAATACATAGTTGAAATATCCCTTTAAGTTAAAAAGGAAAATTCTATAATACAACAATTAGGCCAACTATGCTTTATGGAAGTGAATATCGGACAATAAAGAAATAGCACATATATAAAATGAGTGTAGCAAGAATGAGGATGCTGAGGTAGATTGTAGTAAAACTCAAAAACTTAAAATAAGAAATACTGCTGTGCAAACTGCTAAAGAAAAGTAGGAGCAGCAGTGTAGCACCAATCAACCTAAAAATTAGAGAAGGACAATTGCAGTGGTTTGGATACATCCAAAATCGCTTGCAAATGCCCTAATTAGAAAACTCAACGCAACTTAAATTGTAGAAATTCAACGGTATTATAGGAGTAGTTCTAAGATAACTTGAGATGGTTTTTTTTTTTTTTTTTTTTTTTTTTTTAAGGAAAACTTGGAATGCGTTGATTAAGAAGGATTTGAAGGATTTTGAATGCACACTAGCAAGTGTGTTAAATTGAGCAAAGGAAGACTTTTATTCATGTAGCCACCCCAACTAATTAGGAATAGCCACCCCAACTAATTAGGAATTGAGGCTTTGTTGTTGTTATATGTATGACACATACATTAGCACATATAAAAAAATAGAAAAGATGAAAAAGTGCTATAGAAAGGAGGAAAACAAGGAAAAGATGATGAAAATATGATTTTAGGTAATTAGTAGCTAAACAGTATGCTTCTTATTTAAAATAACTTTCCAAATTATTGTTTTTAAATTTAATTTCATTGTGTACTTATTTAATGATTGAATAAATAATTCAAAAATTACTATACACTCATTTTAATGGACAATTTCTGAGAAAATTCTTTGTGCTTGAAGAAAGGGGAAATTTTGGTTAGAAAGCAAAATGGCTTCACCACTGACCTGAGGGGTATTGATGTATTGATATGATAAAAATTAGAAGTGTTGCATGGACATTTTAACCTTCTAAAAGATGGGAATTTCGTCAGCGTGCTTACCGGGGATCATAACTTTGAAATAAATTATGGGAATGTTTCTGAAATGAAAGAAGTAAATCTTAAATTCTCTTATATTGGTACTAGCAATGATCACTGGAAGAGAACTAAGCGTTATTAGTTATTATGAGTAAAAAGGTACTGGTAATACAATGCTCATCTTAATAATGATTAACTGTGTGCCTCTCGTCTACAGTTCAGAAGTAACTGACTCAAACTATTATGATCAAGTTAAGACTTTAGTACATAACACCCGTTGGACTATGTGGGATATGTGGGCAGTCAACCAAATTCCTTCCCTGACGGTCTAGCTGATTCCGACGCTTGTAAATTGTTGCTGTCTTTGTCTTCAAAAATCCTGGCATTTCTTTCCTTCCAAATATGCCAGACCATAGCCATTACTGCACAGTGTAATGTGGTTTGTCCTATTCGTTGTTAATGATAGAAGAATTGAATAATGAATGATATGAAGAACTCAAGAACCCGAAATAAAATAAGGAAAACCAATTGAGATAGTTTAGATGCATATAATTGAGATCATTTGTTGCTCCAGCTAGTAGAATCCACTCATTTGGCATTAGAAAATAAAATAAGAGGGAATAAGAAATATAGAAATTCAAAGACAAGTAGGTGTACCACCAATTGCACTAAGTGAGCACAATGGAAGAATTTGATCTATGTAGCTAACCCCAATTGATTTGGGACTAAGACTATGTTGTTGATGCGTGTGCGTCTTTTTTTTAGTAAACAATACTTCTATATGTTATATAAGTATAAATAGATACAAAGAGATGGAGGACCAGCAGTCCTTACCAGTCAGAATACGGTACTCCGTTACAACCTGACTACACCTCCCCACAATGATAAAATAAACCCACAACTTCTGGTGTGATCTTAAAAGAAGAAAAGTTCATGATATAAATAGAAACAAACAAAAGAAGAAAAGATCATGGTCTAAATAGAAACAAACAATCTCCCTACTATACAATCCATTCCCAATGATAAAAACCAATCTGCGAAAGAGTATCCTTTGTTGAATTTACTTGATGAAACCCATCTTGCTGCCAATAATCTTGAAGATTTCCAAACCTTGTCAACTGTGCTGGTTTCACCTTAAAAAATCCTAGCATTCCTTTCAAGCCAAAGCACCCAAAGAACAAAAGCCACAGCCACTCTGTTGATGTGATTCTTTTTGCTCTTCCCTTCAAGTCTTTCTAATAAAGTTGCCACTCCTTCCAATGATCTAGGATTAGAAACACCTCCACCTGAGAAAAATTTCCATCTATTCCACACTTGACAAGCTACAAACATTGGAAATATAAATGATTTTCCGTTTCATCGTCTATCATACATAAATGACAACAATTAGGCTACAAGTATAAATATGGCATTCTCCGTTGTAGCTTGTCACAAGTGTCCAAACCACCATGTAACATTATCCAACAAAAAACCTTAATTTTGAGTGGAAAGATAACCTTCCATAGTCCCTTAAAAAGCTTGATGCATCAATGAGTACGGATGGTCGATTAGGTACTTAAAAAGGGATATGCATGTAAAGAGACTGGAAGACTCCAAAGCCCATACTTTCTTGTCTAAAACACTGGGGGGAATTCTAGCTTGGCCCAGTAAAGTGATCAAAGCCTCTTTTTCCTCTTGGAAGCGAATAGGGAATCTATTTGGTAAGAAAAGTTTCCATTCATATTAGATCTCATTGCTAGAGAAAGAAAGATTAACAAAGTGACACACTGGAAACTCATGATAACATGACAATGAGAACACATTGGAAAACTAGATGCCAAAGTGCTATTACCTATCCATTTGTCCTCCCAAAACATCACTGATGATCCATCCCCTATTTTAATGTACACATGATGGTGAAAATTGGAAAGATTGGAGTGAATGAATTTCCATGGGCTTTTGTGGGTTATCCTAGGGGCCACACCTACATCCCATTTGTTGGTGTCCAATCCATGAATGCTTTTGATCACCCTATGCCAAAGTGCTCCGGATTCTCTTGGAAACCTAGATGACAAACCTCCTTTCGAATGAGGCCATGACCACAACTTTCCTCTTTATTTTACCAAAAGAAATCCCTGAAAGCCTTCTCAATTAAGTTACCTACCTTACTCGGCATCATAAACACAGACATGTAATAGATGGGAATAGCCTCAAGAAGCGACTTAATAAGACAGATTTTACCTCCCTTCTAATTGCTTTAAGTTAAATGTTCAATAGTCTATAATAACCAGTTTATGGCTTACGTTGTAATTAATACCATTTTTATATCTGGTTTCGAAGTACGTTGCTTTTTGGTTATGGTTTCTTGATATCTTTGTCTTTTGTTGAGTTTAAATTTAAGCAATTAGTTCTTGAAATAAGGAATAGATTCATCCAATTTTTGTTACTTTTCTGTTCTACAAGTGTTAAATATGGACAGGGAACAATTTCCCATATTAACTGATCAATAATCTACCTGAGCGTTCAAATTGTGAGTCTCACTGGTCTTTCTAAAATTGTTGATGAGTGTTGGCTTTTACGTTGTAGTAGGAGAATCTACGTTTTTTTCTTTTTTATAGGATATGTTTTTGTCATGTATTTCGTTGACTAATCTAATGATAATTTGAAAAATTAGGTGATAGAATTGGGTGGAACACCAACTATTGGCGACTGCGCCATGATACTTCGTGCTGCAATTAGAGCTCCACTACCTTCAGCTTTCTTGAAGATCTTGCAGACTACCCACAATCTTGGCTATGTCTTTGGGAGGTAGATTCGAGTTCTTCTGCGTTCTTTGACTAATTGTTGAAGAATTTTTCTTTCAAGATTTTTGTAGGAATGGAAATTATTCTAGAAACTAACATGCTAGGTTTCTTAACAGTTGATATCTGATGTTTCCACTCGGTTCTTTTTCAATTTCCTATTAAAAAAATGATAACATTATCCTTTTTGGAATATGGCTGTTTTCAACTTTTTTTCAATTTCTGTTGCATTGTTTTTTCGGTTTCTAGCTTTCAACTTTTCATAACTTATGTTTCCATCTCTTACTTCTAAGTTCTAACTTCGTAGTTGAGATACCTAGCATCTTTAAAGAGCTCAACAGTTATCAACCAAGTGGTTAGCTGACTGGTTTTGTGTAAGGTCACTCGTGTAAGAGGTTAGGGGTTGGAGTCACTATGGGGACAAGTTGTGGTTTCTTATAAGAAAAAAGAGCTCCACAGTTGTCCTTTAAAAATTAATTGGATTAGGAAATTGAATTCCTTAATAATATGTATCCATTTACTGGATTTTTCTTTGAGGTAGTTTTTCTTTGTTACAACAACAACAACAACAACATAGCCTCAGTCCCAAATTAACTGGGGTCGGCTACATGGATCAAACTTTTCCATTGTGCTCGATTAAGTGCAATTGATGGTGAGCTTTGCAAACCATTCAAACGCCCCAACGTTTATATATGTTTGATCCATTTCATGAAAAGTGACAAAAGTTTTACGCTGGCTGTCAACCTATCGCAACCCTCCTCCTTTATCCGGACTTGGGACCGGCTATGTAGCACACATAGTGTACAACATAGGTGGAGTAATTTTTCTTTGTTAATTTCATAAAATATTGATTCTTAGAGTAGCTATAATTCTTTTCACCCATGATATCTGTAACTCAAATTCTGGGAATTCAAAACATAGTAACTTGATGTACGTGTTGTCATTTTATTGATTGTTGCTTTTGTTTGCTGCAGTCCTTTGTATGATGAAATCATCACCCTGTGTCTTGACCTTGGTGAACTAGATGCTGCCATAGCAATAATTGCTGATATGAAAACTGCTGGAATCACAGTGCCAGACCAGATCGTAGATAAGTTGCTTTCTGCTAAGCAGAGTATAGATGACGTTGTAAAGGAGGACTCATGATTAATTCTGCTTACTACTCTCTGCGCACCATATTTTTAAGAAACTAAGTCATCATGTGTCATAACTCATAAGTGCACTCCACATTGTTCAATCTACTGGAAGCAGGTTCGGAAAGGAAAAGGTATGCAATTTGAATATCATGTTTCTTAGCTGTTCTACTTTATATATATAGTTTCTGTATTTTGTTAGGGATCTTGTTGTATGACATGAAACATGCCAATATGTGCTGGCCTCTCTGCACTAGTTATTCATATTTGGAACTAAAGAAAATTAAGCCTTCTGATTCTCTTTCTCTCAGCATTTGATTGTTTTTAGTTATGGTTCCTCAGGACTTGCTTCACATGTTTCATACTCTGAAGTTCACCCAAATGACCCAAAGAGCAGTCCTTTTCTCTCTCTGTAAGGACTGCTAGTAGTTATGATGGTGTAGAAGAACTTATCAAGATAAATGATTTAAGATAACTAAAGTTAGGCCGTTAAAAGTATAAAAAAAGAAAAGTAGACAAAGTTTTACCTTGTTTGGTACGATGACTTACACCCAAGAGAAGAAAGGAGGGGAGCATGATTTCATTCATGCTTTTCTAGTTATTGGAGCTTTTTATATACAGAGTTACAAGGATATTCATAATTATAAGAACTTCCAAAACATTTGTCAATCAATAGATCACTGATTGGTTGGAATAAATTATTTCATTTGTTTTCTGCAACATTAATTGATCGGAATCAATTATCTACTTCCTCTTCTGCTACATAAGCTATTTGAGGGCATGAGTTGTTTACTAGGTTAAAAGGTCTTGGTCGGAATATCAAAGTGTGATTACTTAATTAATGTAATACACATGAGACTAGGAGAGTGAATCTTCATTGTTTTTTCTATTGGAAAAACTGAAGAAGCCAGTGCAGTTAGAACTTGGGACTCTAACCTGTGAGTGCCGTGTGTGATATTTTTATTTTTTAAAATAAAAAATAAAATAAAATAAGGACCTTGATGTACTGAAAGTCTGAAATATATATTTTATAAGAAAGAAACTAACTTTTCTTGCCACTTATGGGGCTCGAACTCCCACCCTCTTGCAACAAATACCCCATAACAAACCATTGGGCCACCCTCTTGGCTGGTAAAGTCTGAAATATTGATAATTTAAATTTGTTATTGCCCTTTGTTTTTTTCTTAAGTTTGGGGCAATTTTCTTTATAGTTAACTTTTGAGAATCCACCCCAATGCTAACTTTTTTGAAAAAGAATTGAGAGTTAGTAAGGACCATTGGAGTCTCTAGCAGTAGCACTGCCAACTCTCATTTACAAATCCTTAAAAAAAACTCTTGCATCCCTTGGGAAATATGCATCACATGGATTGGTGACAGTCATTAGTCACAAAAATACATCGTAAGTTAAATTTCAAACATTTAGAACACCCCTAAAAAATAATTGTATGGAATAGGGGAAAAATTCGTTTATTGCGCCGCCGTTAAAAAGGATACATCTTACATCAGCCAATGGGACCTTTCATTGTCATGAACCAGGTGAATATGAAAAGAAAAGTGGGAATCAATGGTCATGCAATTACTTGCCATAGGAGCAATCTATTGCTTGCCTGAATTTAGCCTACTTTCAAGAGAGGGTTTGGAAATAGCTCGTGGGTGCTGCGAAGTACTTGTAGCCTAATTAGTTGCTGCCGCATGTTGCTATGATTAGTGCTTCTTCTAGTTCAATTTCTCGAGTGTTGATCTTTTAATTATGGCTAGTAGGTTTCATAAAAGTTGGAATGATTGAGGAAAGTGATTGAGAGAATATTTAAATTAAGCCTGTGAATCATTTTATTGCTTAATACATAGTTTTCTCAACTTATTAAATTCTTCTTTTATTACTTTGATGACATAAAAGAGATCAGAAGGAGAAGGCCTTTCGAGTTGTTAAATTCTTCTTTTATTACTTGATGACATAAATACATAAACTTTACTACGTATTGTGGAATATTTGTACAATTAGATGAACCAGTAAGTCTTTTGCTGATCTTCCTTTTATTCAAATGTTGAAATTATTATTCACACTCATGTACAGCGCTTTTTGTTGTGATACTAGAGAATGGTGAAATGCATGTATAGTATATTAAAGTTGGTGAAATATGGGTATTTATTCCACAGCATTGATTGACTGCAGGACCATGTCTTTCATAATTATAGATTATATGACTTCCACTCATATAAAGTATGAACAAATAAACACTAACAGACTAACAGTCCACCTTTCCGCAAAGGTAACTATTGTAAACAAACCAAATATAACACTTGGGCTAAGTGTCAAGTTGGTTATTTTTCTTACATTTTCTCCAATAGCAGCCTAGTTATCCTATTGCTTCCAAAAAAAGATCTTATTCGTTTGACTTTATTATATTGCATTCTGGTCTTTATGCGGCAAAACTTCTCGTTAGGATCATTCAGCTCACTGTTTAATACCGTCATGTGCAGTTTTCGATGAGGCAGCTGGAGATTTGGAGCAAAAGTTGGTGAAAGGCGCACATTTTTGGGTGAATGAATTGAAGCTTTTGGAGCTGGATGAGAAGTTTTGTATTATTACCTGGTTGTACAACTTTATATTTGTTTATGAGAAAGGAAAAAAAAGAAGAAGACAAGGTTATGTATATTTAATGACTAGTGGTACAGAAGTAGGATTAACCAGTTAATCCGAGTTTTGTTAAAAAAAGGCCATAATTTCGTACTTTAGCAGATTTTGTTTGTTTTCTGTTTTTGTGGTATATTTGTTTGTTGTAATCTACGTTAGCAGCGTTTCGAATGTTGCTTTTATTATAATTGCAAGAAGGTGCATTTCAATTGAAAGGTTTAAGGGGCTTCTTTAGATGAATCGGTTGTGGTCTCTAGACATATATGTTCAGTGTTCTCTAATTGGATTTGGACTTTTAAAAGTCTATCCATGAGACTTACCAAGCCCTACTAAAACCGCGTTTAGTGGGCTTGGATAAGCCTAATCCTAATGAGTTCTCTTATTTATTTATTTATTTATTCGACTTCACCGAAGTCAAACTTACCGACGTTCCTAAACCTTTCTTTTTGGCAGTGACGCCTCTTCTATTTTATGGGATATGGTTTGGCTAAAGAGTTCTTTTATTTTTAGAACATATATTATATTTTTTAAGTGAACGACTAAACGGATTTTACTTTTTGCTGAACATGCCCTAATAAAATTTTATGAAGGTATTTTGGTTTTACTAGTGTGTGAAATGACATTGAAGCCCTCTGTATAAAAGGGGTTTTTGTTCACCATACCCCGTGAGCGGACAACCAACGCACCTATCTCCATATCTCAAATCATATACCCCCAACTCTAGCTAAATTTTGACAAAAGTTTAAGTGAAATCACATCGATTTAACATTGTAGGTCCATTCTTACATTTTTTTTTTTTTCATTTGACTTGTTCGTGATTTGGTTGTTGTTTGACTCGATTTTTGTGTTGGTGTTATAGGGGGCTCGAATCTCACATTTTGAGCCGAGAAAATGTCAATAGAATCATGAAGACCCAACAATTTAGAGTAGAATGAGGTAATTTTTGTTCATTTTGGTCGGTCAAATTATGGTTTATATTTTTTGTTGGGACGTTTCGAGCTGTACAGTAGTACAAGGCCAAGACCTTTGAAGATGTCTTAACCGTGCAGGACCAAGACCTCGTTAAATGTCTTCGCTGACTCCTTTAGCAATTGAAATTCAAAATTGGAGTACGAGTAAGCAATGAGGTGTCTTCAACAAAAAAGTGGAGTCCATTGAACCACTCCCTTTTCAGAAGATTCAAAAATTAGTGGTTGGTTAGTAGTAAAGTTTAGTGATAGACACTACTCCCACTACAAGAAAAATGATATTTAGAAACGAAATTAGCAACGGAATTAAGTTCCGTTGCTAAGCAAAAGTAGTTAGAGACGGAATTGAGACGGACTAATTCAGAGATGGAATTGAGATGGATCAGAGACGGAAATAGAGACGGAAATAGAGACATAATTAAATTCCGTCTCTAATTATTGCGCCAACATTCCCACAAAAACTTTTTTTTTCTTAACCGTTCATCAAATCTCGAGATTCGTGCGTGCTTCGATCTAAGCCCCCCCAACAAGTCGATTGTCTCCGTCTCTTGCTCTCAACTCTTTTTCTCTCTGGTCTCTCTCTCTCACCGCATTTCGTCTCTTGCTCACGGCTCTTCGCTCTCTCTCCGGTCACCGGTCACCGCTCTCTGCTCTCACCGGTCACCGCTCTCTCTCCGGTCACCTGTCACCGCTCTCTGCTCTCTGGTCGCTCTGTGCTCACCGCTCTCTACTCGTCGAGGACGTTCTCTCCCTGTTCCACCGCTCTCAGACCGACGTTTCCTAGCTCTCGCTCTCTCTCTCTCTCTCTCAGCGCTCTCTCTCACCGAAATCTCTCTCCCAAACCCTAAATCTCTGTCGTCGCTGCGATTGCGGCTGCGACGAGGCCGTCGGATTTGTCGTCGCCGGCTGCCAGAGATTGGAGCCTCCGAAGTCCTAAGCCGTCGCCGACCTACGCCCCACCCTAAGCCGTCGCCGAACTAGTCAAGGTAACACCCTAAGTTGTTAGTTTTTTTTTTGTTTTTTATAATGGTTATTACAATTTGGATTGAATGATAGGTTCTTGTCTAGTCTCTTCACTGCAATTGTCTGATTGTTGTTGGGCAACGTACTATTGAAAACTGTACCGAAAGCTCCTCTTCCCACCTCCTCCTTGAAACCATTTGTTGCTTGTTCTAGTTCTGCATATATACCGTAATGATCGCAGAGATATCTCTTGTGCTGATCCAGAGTCATTAAAATCTTTTCATATGCCGTGTGTTTTTTATAGAGAAGAATACCAAAAATGGCTAAGACAACCAAGGAACTTGAGAGAAAAGCTGCGCCGATAGCTATCACTTCCTTCCGACGATCCTTTTTCACTCCAATAGGCGTTCCATTCTTTGTCAAAGTATCTGAATCCTCTGTATTGTTGTTGTTGTTGTTGTTGTTGTTGTTGTTGTTGTTGTTGTTGTTGTTGTTGTTGTTGTTGTTGTTGTTGTTGTTCTGGTCATCATTGTTGATCTTTATGAAAGTCATAGTTAGGTCACCATTTCTTTTCGCATACATCATTGTTGTTGTTGTTGTTGTTGTTGTCTTGCCTTCACATTTCTTCTTTCAAGCACAATTTACTTTCGGTCAGTATGCTTACTGCTACTTCTAATGTTAAATTCACCTTCCTTACCAATTTCTATCTATTACAGGACCTTGAGAGTACTTATGTTCTTGCTGTTGGGAGAGTCATAGCTGGCTTGTACATCATTGATTTAGTTTCCTTTACTTTAGAGCTTCCTCGGTCATTTACTGATTTCTCTCATTTTGTCTCACAATAAACTCAATACTTGTACTCTCAGTAATCATAATTTTTCATGGCATCATAGACTTGGTCATCCTTCAGCTGTTGTAACTAAACAGTTAATTCCATTGATTCCAGGTCATGATCCTACTAGTTCAGATTTTGATACTACGTAGGAATATGACTGATTGAAGAAAAAAAAACCATTTTTTGTTCATTGGGTTTCTATGTGATTACCTTGTTTTTTTTTTTTTTTTTTTTTTTGAAGATTGGTCTTACATTATTAAATTGGTTTGATATGATTTGAAATGTACATCGTTTAGCGGAGTTTGTTTGCAACTGTGCACAATTTTAGATGTCATGCTGGAGATAGGTTCTGAAAATTGTTTAGGGAGCTTTGGTTGCCATTAAGCAACATGCATTCACTGGTTTTCGAGCTGCCAATACTGTAAGCGGCCGCAATGTGTTTTAGTTCATTTTCGCGTGTTTTTTATTCTTACAATTCATTTATCTTGACAATTTCGGGAGGAGTATGGAGGCACGTATCGGAGGTGATGACTGTGGGGGCGATATGCACAACCACATAAGGTCGAAGGAGTTTCATCAACGAAAAACTTATAAAAAAAAACGAAAATAGAGTAAAAAAGAACGAAACGAAAATATAAAAATGCATGATAGGGAAATATGATTGAAAAGGGGGTTGCTCTTGTGCCTTTCAATTGTCAGTTTTTTGTATCTCAGCTTGAAGAGAAGATAAATTTTTGTTTCCCATTGTGATTAGGATAACTCATTTGTGAGTCTCTGCCTGATTGCTTTCTCTTAAAATGTTTATAAGAAAGACATTTGATGCCACTGGTATCCTGGAATCTGTGTGGTCTATCATTCATGAGTAGAACTTTCAATTTCACTTGCTTTTTTATGTGCTGGTGGTCCTCAATTTCAATATCTGAATTGCATATGCCATTATTTGTCCATCAAGAAATCAAATATTCTAGATTTCAATTTCTTGAAGTACCAGAATTTTCTCAGTTTATCTACATTTCTGTTGTTTAGCTATATTTGAATAACAGTTGGATGGTAGTGATAGGCTGACATACTTTTTGATATATGCATTCGCTAGACAATTGTTGGAGCCCTTAAGCGAGGAATTAAGATATACGCGGGCGTATCACAATGCGTTAAAAAATCGAAGAGTGATATCAATATTTGTATCTGTTGGAACATGTGATCTGATTGAACATTTATTCTATGCTTATGAGGTTATATGTTTCCTGAAATGCATATTTTTTTTTGGCTGTGTGTTCTCGAAATTTAATTTTAGTGCAACAATGGGCACATAGCATGCTATTTCTGTTGCGTCAAGGACGTTGGATTTTTTTGGTTTTTGGTTTTGGTTTTGATGCAGAGTAGCGTTAAAGAAGTGGTTGAGCTATACGGAAGCGAGAAATCCATCGTAGTCGAAGTGCAACGTGCTTTGTCTGGATTGCGTTATACTGCTCTTATTGCTCTGGAGAGGTAAGGTTTTGTGCTATATTTTATTTTTTTTATTTACATTCTTTGATATTGTTATGCCACATTTTTTCATGTATTTCCTACTATATTTGATTCACTTGTGTGTATATGCATGTGTGTAGATAAAGCTACCAATAAAGTAGGTATAGATGAATAGTACCTATAATTATAAATTTTCTACTACTAGGTAGGGTTCAAAAAACTATGATTACTCTTTTAGTTAATGTTGCTATTTCACATAAAATTTCAAGAGAATTGAATAAACCTCTAACCTTAAGGAGGTACGAGTGAACAAGTACTAGGAGCTTTGATACTATGTGGTATTTGTATGCCTCTTATAACTTATGATTTATTTATTTTTTTGAACTCCTTGTTGCTTTTATTTTTACGACCAAGTATCATACTCTGTTTGGTATCAGTCATGTACCGAGCTAGGTATTAAGAAAGTTGTTTCCAACCACATTTATTCAATGCATAAAAGCAAAGCTTTTTGTTCATGTAGTTAGGTAGGTTCTCAGATTCCCCCTTCTAATAAATTGTGTTAGTTGGACACACAAGTAGCCATGTACCTTCGAAAATTATGAAACTAGTTGACTAATTTAATTGCACAATTACAATAGGAATGTCGTCTACAAGTCGAGACTGAATGTACAACCGTTTCGACAACGGCTTCGTTCGAATTGAATTCGCGGCGAAGGTTAAAGAATTCATATCATTTGCTAAGCAACATTGTCCTACATACCAAAGTGAAAGGAAGGTTAGATGTACGTGCAATTATAAGAAATGTCGACTTGTACCGTGACTGGACGTCGAAACGGTTGAGTACCACATATGTAGGTATGGATTTGTTTCGGGATATCACTGTTGGTACGAACATGGTGAGAACGGAGATAAAGGCCTGCAAAACTTCTACCAAATGGATAACCATATTGATGATGCTGATGTGGGAGGCTTTGATCCGACAACTTACCGCGAGATGCTCCACAACGTGGCAGGTCCAAGTTTCAATTGGAATCACGTGGAAGAATCACCAAACCCCCAAGCACGCCAACTATATGACACGATAGAGGCTAGTAGCGAACAATTGTGGTCGGGTTGCGAAACCATGACAACGTTGTCCGCAATGGCAAGATTACTTGCGATCAAGTCAGAACATCATATATCTGAACGAGGGTATAATGAAATCATAAAATTCATGAATGATTGTTTGCCAAATGAAAATTCATTGGTTGAAGATTTTTATGCCACTAAAAGACTAATGCGAGGTCTAGGTCTACCTGTTGAGAAAATAGATTGTTGTGAGGACCAATGAATGATTTATTGGGGAGTGGACTATGAGTTGACATCATGTAAATTGTGTGGGAAATCACGCTACATTGCGCAGCGACGAGGTCGTGACCGGAACACCAAAAAAGGCCATTGCAAAAAACTGTACTACTTCCCTTTGGGCCCTCGATTGCAACGCTTGTACGCGTCTGAGTCAACAACAAGACATATGCAATGGCATGGAGAACATTCATCGCCAGAAGATGTTATGCAACACTGTTCTGATTCGATAGCTTAAAGACATTTTAATGATGTCAACAGAGACTTCGCCTCCGAGGTTCAGAATGTTCGTTTAGGATTGTGCACTGATGGTTTTCAAGTATCTGGGATTTTAGGAAAATCGTACTCTTCTTGGCCCGTAATTTTGACTCCGTACAAACTTCCACCATCGATGTGCATGAAATATGAGTTTATGTTCTTAACGGTTATCATTCCTAGACCGACCAACCCAAAACATAAAATCGACGTGTTCCTTCAACCGCTTGTGAAAGAGTTGCAAGATTTATGGAACAATGGGGTGATTACATACGACGTGTCCACAAAGACGAATTTTCTTATGCGAGTGGCCCTTTTATGGACTGTTAGTGATTTCCCTGCGTAGATCATGTTGTCCGGTTGGAGCACACACGGTAAGATGGCTTGTCCATATTGTATGGAGGATACAAATGCATTTGAATTGCGAAATGGCGGAAAGACATCGTGGTTCGACTGTCACCTTCGTTTCTTGGCGAAGACATCACCATTCATGAAAGATAATTTTTTTTTCTTAGAGGCAATATGGTCTTAAATAACGAATCGCCCGCTTTGCGTTCTGGTGAAGAAATTTTGGCAGAAATTGAATCGTTAGGCTTGATGAAGGTGACAGAAATCGGAGCTGATTCTGTGAATGGGCGGATAGCTAAGAATTCGTGATGGAGAAAAAAAAATATTTTCTGGGACTTGCCGTATTGGAAGACAAACTTGATCCGCCACAACTTAGATGTCATGCACATCGAGAAAAATGTTTTTGACAACATATTCAACCCTATTACGTGTGTACCGGGCAAAAGTTAGGACAATGCGAAAGCGAGACAAGATATTCGTGAATATTGTCACCGACATTCTCTACACATTGATTCAGCGACAAATACTTACATCCTTGGATGCTATGCTCTTGATACATCAAAAAAATAAAAATTGTGTGAGTGGGTTGAAAAGTTGTGTTTTCCTGATGGTTATGCTTTGAATCTTGGTCGATGTGTGGATCCAAAGAAATTGCGAATGTTCGGCATGAAGAGTCATGATTATCATATTTTCATGCAACGGTTGATACCAATTGCATTCAGAGAACTCCTCCCAAACTCGGTTTGGGTTGCAATTAGCGAACCAAGCCTTTATTTTCGATCCCTAACTGCGAAAAGTGTCAGTCTCAAAGATATGGAGGTTTTAGAGTATGAAATACCAAAAATCATTTGCAAGTTGGAGAAAATATTCCCTCCAAGCTTCTTCGACTCTATGGAACACCTACCAATTTACTTGGCCTACGAGGCCCGTCTGGCCGGTCTCGTTCAATTTCGATGGATGTATCCATTTGAGAGGTAATATCTTGAGCCCTTGAAATTATTTTCCCATTCAATAAGTTTTATACTATGATAGGTACCTTAAACATTTGAAAAACAATGTTCGGAACAAAGCGAAGGTAGAGGGCTCGATGTGTAATGCTTATATGGTCGAAGAAGTCACATCCTTTTGTTCTTACTACTTCGAAGATCACGTCTTTACGTTGCATGACAAAGTGCAAGGAAACGACGATGGCGGTGTCGGCCCACACCGCATTTTGTGGGCAATTTATAAATTTTCATTTTTCCTGGTCGACCCATGGGCAAGTCAAAGGAGCACTAATTAACAGAGCAGGAGTATAATGCCGCTCATTCGTACATACCGCTCAATTGTCCAAAGATCGCTCCTTACATCCAGTATGTCCGTCACTTTCATTCAATAATGCAGTACATTCATTATTCATCTTTTACTAAGACATGATATGTACATGTTCGTTTCTTCTAGGATCTTCGTCGATGAAATCACCCAAGTAATGGGGGAGTCGGAAGTTGATACTAGTTTAGAACACAACTTTCCCATATAGTTTTAAACATATGTAAAGTTATTACTATTATAGGTTATCGCTTCATAAATTTCTTTCATAAGTAATGTGTCTTATTACATTTCTAATTTTTTGTAAATAGGCTCGAAATTCTATCATAGACGAGACGCTCATTGATCTTTCGGTTGGTCCTAGTCGATCTTGTACTGTCTACCCTGGTTACCTAGTGAATGGGTATAAGTTCCACTCCGCAACATATGACATTAATAGATCGACGCAGAGCAGCGGTGTTTTAGTGAAGGGTTCTAACTACGCCGATGTTTCCCATAACTATTAAGGATTACCGCAAGAGGTTGTAGAGATTGAATATACCGGCCTCAAGCGTGTGGTCTTGTTTAAGTGTGAATGGTATGACCCTACACCGAATCATTGTGTGAGGACTCACCCAACACTTTAATTGGTAGAGGTTCATCGAAGTCGACGATATAACGACTACGAGCCATTTGTCCTTGCAATGCAAGCCACTCAAGTGTACTACCTTTCGTACCCTTCTTTGAGGAACGAACGACAAGAATGGCTAGCAGTTTGTTGCTATCAACCAAAATTCGCTGACGAGGAAACGAGCAAAGACGATAATGACCAGGGCTCGACATAGATTGCATTCCAAGATGGGATGCCCACCACGTGCGTAGTCGACGATGCAATTCAAGATTTCAATAATCTGGATGATCCAAATAGGACTCGAGTCATTGTTGAAGCGTGTCCAAGTGAAGAAGACAATGACTTCATTGTTGATAGTAGAGATGATTCAGAAGAAAAATCATCAACTTCTAGGCATGATAGTGAATTTAAAACGGATGATAGCGAGTAATGTATGTCTATGTTATGTCAACGTTAGATCGATGTTACGTGAATTTTCTATACCTTTCTTACAATTGTTTAAGATTAGAAGATATCAACAGTATGCATGTTTATATGAAACATATCATTGTTTTAAGTGCTTTATTGTTTTCGATAAAAACACCTATTTCCAAACAAGGAGTATTTAGGCTTTAGTTGATTGTCATTTTGTTTTGAAAAAAATGGAGTGGTCATTTTTTGAGAATGGGCGTTCTGCCATGTTTTGCTACAATATTTGGTCATCATATATCTGAAGGGCATGAATTCTTAAACAAAGAGTATTTAGGCTTTAGTTGATTGAATGGCTGTCAACTTTATTATTCCATATGTTACATAACACACATGGTTGGTTGCTATAGCAGAAAATCAGAATTAAAATCTCACTCACAAGTCACAACACATGTATGTACTTAAACTGCAAGTTCAGTCACAAGTCACAACACATGTCTTTTGCATTTGAAGATTTGTGTTTGGTGTCCAACCAGTAAATGTTTTCCCAAACGGTATTTGTGTTTCCTACCCAGTCCTTATAGTGCCGTTTGAAAAGAAAACCGATAAAAGGACTTTACTTTTCGAAATTATTGTCTATCTCCCCACTAGTAACATACTTTCTTCATGGAGTATAACTTCTCAACGGTGCTTGGATTAGATCACCCCATGTTTTCACATAAATTGGCCTCTCAAATTACCTTGTTTGTCTTCTTATATATTGAGCTATGTTTTAGCATTTCTTGCTCAATGGCTAGATAAGGGGAAAAATTCACAGAAAAGGGAGAAAGGTTATCTTCTTTCGAAAGATATTTTGCTTCTCCTAAATTTCTTATGTGAGATCCAACCATTTGATATATTTTTAAGCTCGTCATCCTTTCCATAGCACAAAATTGAAGTTTCCAGGTTAATGTGTGATGTTGGAGGTTATTTTTTATATAGCTTCTAGCAAAACTACGTTCAAAAGCTATTACAATTTAGTCCAATTGGAGAAGGTCCAAATTGGCTATAAATATTTAATATGTTGCTTGATCTTTTATTGGTCTAATCCTTTTTCCATCAATTAGAGATTAAACATTATGATAATTAGACATGCATACTTTTGATATATTTCTTAATTTCCTTTTATCCGCATGGATCCTGTGTTCGTATTTATGTCATACTTTGTTGACATGGAAACTTTGACAAAAAGAGAATGGTCTCCTAGATAACACCAGTTGCTGTGATTTTTTATGACTCCTATGTTTTGATCATATTTAGTATGGATCTTTATGGATGACTAGTTATTGTCTGGATGATCATTTTGGCATTATCTTCTTGATTTCAGGCTATTGGACATTTAAAACTAGCAGTTCATTACTTTTATTTGTATGCATTTGGTCTCTAAACTTTTATTGATATTTTGTTAGGTTTCATGGTGGGCAGTGATCACCGCCCACTTCGAGGGCGCACATTACCTCAGGGCAGTCGAGGGATACCTTTAGGGGGACATCATCCAGTCGTAAGAGGTGCAGCACAGACCTCTGGAACCGAAATACCGATTGGGCCTCATGGTCAGGCGAGGTCGTGGCGGTCGAGGTCGTGGATCGATTCCTGTATTATCTATTCCGACTTCTCGTTCTCTCGAGCATGAGTTACATTCAGCGTCACCTTCGCCTTCCATACCGTCCGCGTCGCCTGTACCATCAACATCGTCATCAAGAACTATACCAAATTGCCCATCGCAGTCACCATCGCCGACATCGAGATATGACACTCCTGTACCGATGAGGCCTGCACCTCCAACCACCGCATCACCTGCAGCATCCCCTTCTTATGACGGCAGAGCAGGCTTGCAAGTGACAGGCCCTCCGCGGGCACCTCAGATGATAGGGACCGAGCCCCCTCGCGTGTAGCGGATCTCGATCACACTGATTGCCAATAATACGTAAGTTTGTATTTGATTCATATATGTACTTTTCATTATCGATGTAAATGATTAAAAAAGTTTTTAAGATGTTATGCATTTTCATGAAACACAGGGAGTTGCATCCTTCTCATTCTTGTGCACCGATGATGACAAAAGTTTTCAAAAGATGGATGATTCCAAAAGGGTGTTATTGGAAGTCGGTACCGAATCATCATAATGACCACTACTGACGCCAATGGAAGGTACGCAGGACTAATAAATGTCTTATGATTTATACTAGTTTTTCAATGTCTCGTAACAATTGCAATCGCCATTTTATAGGTATATTTTAGATGGGATGACGCGATTCACGAGGATCTCATTCGTGCGGCGTACGACACCCATGCAGGCACAAGGTACACCGCATTGATGTACAAGTTAAAGACGAATCGTGTTCAACTTGTTTATGTTACTGATGAGGCATGGAGAAGATACTTGGAGTACTGGGAGAGCGAGGACTTTCTTGCCAGGTCTAGGCAAGCGTCAACGAATAGGAACACTAAGGTCGAAGGGCCTGAGACTGGACCCTCGAAGCACGGTGGTGGTTCGGTGTCTTTTGTGACTACCAATGAAAGATTGGTAAGTGTTTTTTATACTCTAGTTTATTTTTTACATTTATACACTTGTTCACTATGCAATTGATTTTTGTTTGGCTAATATGAGTTTGCCAGCCTATTAATAATTGACATATTTATGTTGAATTTATAACCGGTCTTGTATGCAGACTAATACATCGGAGACGCCACCTACCGTGAATGAATTGTATTTGCATCTCCACACCGTAAATCACGACGGGGTGACATTCATCGATACTAGATCAGAACGGTTCTATGTAAGTATAGAAATGAAATGTTAAATAATATTAAGTTTACTTTAAAGCATATCATGAAAGTTGTTTATTGTTGATCCATGCAGGATAAGCTCCAGAGGATACGTCTGGAGCTGACCAGGCTACACCAGACCAGCCGGTGGATGATGAGGCGGTGTACCTCAATGTGGCGGGTGAGTGTCCCAAAGGACGTGTCTACGGTCTCGGGTCTTTAGGGAGAAAGAATAGGAGATATGCAGATCCTGGTGCTAGCACGTCCCAGATGCCGGAGATGGTGCCACGTGCAAAGTTCGATATCGTTGCCGAGCAATTACGAAAGGTTATGGGCGTGTGGACAGCCAGGAACGGATTCATGCTAATGCCACGCCAGGTCCGATTACTAACTATCGTACCTTGATAGAGGGTATGAGTTGGGTTGAGAAACACTCGATCAGAGCAACGGACAGACGGTCAGAGAGCTTGATTTACATTTTCGCGGACATGAGACTAAAATGTTCATTTGTATTCCATTATATGTTGCGAGGATGTTTCCCTGACATATATTGATGGGAGGAGGCAGATGGTGTGTTCATTGCTTGGAGGTCACGGAGGAGTCCAACCCGTTACGGAGGAGCCCAGCTTGTCTCGGAGGAGCCCAGCTCGTCTCGGAGGAGCCCAGCCCTACAGAATAAGATGGGGGTATGGCCTTGGGCGAGTATGACCTTGGGCGGGTATGGCCTTGGGTCTTCAGTCATAACACACTAACAAAGTGCGTAAATTTTGAGGACGAAATTCTAATTTGTTAGGAAGATTGTAAAGACCCAAAAATTTGACTTGTGTCACGTCTCAAGTCAAAGTCGTACGTGGGACCCACCCGTCGAATATGTATGTCCGAATCTTGAGTGGAGACATCGAGAATGTTCAATTTAAGATTTTAGTGCTAATTGTTGAAAAAAACATATATATGCGGGGAATGCGGTGAGCCAAAACATGAACGGGGACGAGCCTCGAGTCGCGTGTCGACGTGTGCCCGAGGTCGCAGCTCGGGTGTAAGATTAATTAATTTACATTATAAGTAATTTAATGATTTGTTTAATAAGTGGCTATAGTGGTTTCAAAGTGGTCACATTAAATCAATATGCAATGGCCTATAGTTTGCAAAATAAAATCATAGCCGTTGGATTCGTCTCGAGATACGCATTTCGCGATACTCGAAAAAAAATATAATGTGGTCGACAGTAAGGCGGTGGAAAGAAAAAGTAGATATTTTTGGTTTTGCCTCGAGATTCGGTAACACGAATCTCGAGGACACCAAATACTTAACTCCCACCTTATCCATTCGGTGAAAAAAAAGGAAAAAAACAAAACAACAGCAACGCAACAACAACAGAGAGAAACCAAGGAAGGAGAGAAGAAGAAGAGACCGGCGACGAGAAAGAGAGAGATCGGGAGAGGGAAAGAGATCGACAATCGAAGGTGAGTTTTTCATTGTTGTGTGTAGGCTGTTGTTGTTACTATCGGTGTGGTGGCCATAGAGGCCGAAACTCCATGGCCGACCGAGTGAAATGGGAGAAATGGCAAGAGGATCTCCCTTGCCATTAAAACCCGTTGGAGGTTGGGGTTAAAAGTGCAGAAACAGACCATCAACTCTGTTTCTTCGAGAGGAAGGAGAAGGACCCGGGTCGAGGCGGACCCTGACCCGGCTGGAACGGGTCATACCGACCCGGATCCGGTTGGATTGGGTCAGGTTGACCCGGACCCACTAAAAAAATATATAATAAAATAAAATAAATAATAAATTTAATTATTAAATTAAATTAAACTGTTTATATATAATATTAAATTAAAGAAAATAGATTAAAATAAATAAAAATTATGAAAAAACTATGAAAAATCCTCGAAAAATATGAAAAATAGGGAAAGCTAGAAAAAAATGAGTTCGAGGCTTTTCGGGCGTTTGGCACCCCGGTATAATTCGAAAAAAGGGTGCTAAAAACTTAATTTTTATGAAAATAAAAATGAAAAATCTATAATCACATACTATACTTGCATGTAATGCAACCCTAAAATTTTAATTGGTACAAATGGACACCGGGGACGTAGGAGTCGGGTGTCGGGTGCGCATATCGAGGCGTAAGCGGGACGTCTAGAGGACGAATTACGGATTTCAAGGTAAGTAAACCAGTTAGAAAATGTACAGTAGTTCATTGAGTTTGCATGTTTGTTTGATGTTGAATCATGTACCTTTCTTGGAATTCCCATTCACGTATGAGTGTTCGAGGGCCAAGTGAGTCGTACTCGTGTCTCTGATTGGAGTGGTTGCCGGCTCGCAACCGGGGCCATGACCTCGAGTCACAGTATTTGGTCGGAATGAGATGTGCTTTATCCGGGGTGCCTGCTATATCCCTCATTCGCGACATTCTAGGTACGGCGATGCCGCATCCGATGACCGAGTATGCTTGGCGTTGCCACGACTCTGCGACCCCGACCATGTGGCACCCGCATTCGGTGGTCTTAGACTACTTGGGCACCTCTCTATATTGTTTCCTTTGACACACATTCTCGTTGTACGTTTATTGTTTTACAATCTCATTATCATGCATTCCGTATAGTTTTATTTTTATATGCATGGCTTTTAGACTGTTTCATTTTATCTTGAATTACTGTTTAGATTATACTGGATTTTACTTACCTGGGCTCGTCAATCTCGTGTTTGATTGAGTGCAGAGTTGCGGACGAGTAGCAAAGGGAAGGCTCTATAGCTAGGTGAAATTTTTGTATATTTTTTATGTACTCTCCTCCGATGGTAATATATTTATACTGGGTTCCACAATTATGTTGCCTAACTCTTTTACCTTATTGTTGAGTTATTTAATGTAGTATTGCTTCCGCTTAATTGTAAAATATTGAAAAACATTAATAACTCAACTTAAAACTTTTGAATTTACTGATAATGACGGATTGGAAGGCTGACTAGGTCCGCGTTGACCTTGTGAGACTGGCTCGGGGATCCACGTGGGCTTAGGCCGGGCGGTGCCCAATTTGTGGGAAATTGGGGCCGTCACAGTTACTGTTGGTAATGGTGATTCCTTGGCTATTGCTTCTGTTGTCAATGATGTTTTATGTTCTAACGATTCTTCTGTTGTTCCATTGTCATTAAAACATGTTTTTCATGTTCCTTGTCTTGCTAAAAATCTCATTAGCATCTCCAAATTGACAAAGGATAATGATGTGGTTACTGAATTTTTGCTGACTCATTTGTCAAGGATAAAGTCTCGAAGAGAATTTTGTTACAAGGCAAGCTTACGGACGGATTGTACTGTCTTCCCAGAGTTTCTTTCAATCATCTTGGTGAGAATCTCTCTACTATCTCTGCTGCCTGATTTTCTTAAACTGGTGTTACAAACTTAACTGTTGCTATTATTCTTAATTGTAATCTTTGGCATGCTAGACTTGGTCATCCAACTTCATTGGTGTTGCAGAAGGTCCTTCAGAGTTGTAATTATGTTTTTCATAAATCTAATATACACTTTTGATATTCGTGCAAGATTGGAAGACTTCATAAATTGCTTTCTAATTCATGTTCAATTACTGCTACCTCTCCACTTGAACTTGTGTATTCTGATCTTTGGGGAACAGCTTATGTTGTTTCTACTACTGGCTCTTGATATTATGTAGTGTTTGTTGATGCTTAAAGTAGGTTTGCATGGTTTTATTCTCAAAAACTTAAGTCTGACACATATGCAACATTTGTTCACTTGCACAAATTAGCCGAACTTCAACTTGGCAGCCAATGCACTTTACAAGTTCAGCTGTTGCATGTTGTGTGTACTCATGGTTTTATCTTTATCTTATTTTTTGAAGAAAATTATCTTATCTTATAAACTGTTTCTTCAGTTAATGAATCGCCTCGTTTCGACAATTATGTTTACCACCTCAGTTGTCTATCTCTATCCATTTCAGTTCCTGACTCATACTTGATCAGGTGAGTTTCATCTCTTTTTTCTTTTCTGCCTCATCTTCACTATATGCACTGAAAAATATGCTCCTGCTGCATTTACTTTGTTAAAGCGCCACTTTGAGATTGTCTTCTATATATTTTGTGCAGTTCATTTTCTCTCCTATCTTCATTGGAATATTCTTATCTACTCTGTTGACCTTGGAGGGAAAGTCATCACAATTAGTGCCGAAGCTTCAACAGGTTATTTGCTACGTTGTTCAAGAACTAATTCCCATTTTCCACAATTGTGAAATGTGGTTTTGCTGACATTTCACGTCATCAGGAGTGGTACTCTTCAGTGGTGGCAAATTGGCAACTTTGGATACCATTTCAGTTCCTGAACTTTCGATTTGTTCCTCAACAATTCAGGTTTGTGGAAGGATTTTATCAATGAAGTGGTCTGGAAGTTTTTGTGGATTTTCATGTTAAGAATCAACCATTTCCACTTTATGTGCCGATTATTTGGTAAAAAGTAGTGGACAAGCCCCATTTAGGATATCATGAGCCTTTGGTATAGGAACTTGCTGTTCAACTTTAAATGTCATTCTGCAAATTGAGGTTTTGTAGTTATATAAAAAGAGATGCCAAACCAGGTTCAGTTCCATTTGGATTCATTCTATATTGTCATCACGAACCTTGAAAAACACAAATCCTTGAACCTGATACCTTTTACTCAATCTCTGGATAATCATGGAGGAGCTGTTTAGCACGAGATGCCTGGGATTTAGCACAACTCATACTTATATTTGCTTAGTTTACAATCCTTCCTTTAGAACCTTGGAACTCATCTTGTTAACTACTTATTGACATTATAGTTCTTAATGCGGTCACACTTGGAAATCCCAAGTGTTTCACAACAAATAAAAAATATGCAGGGATAATTCTTCTACTTTTGATGGTTTTTTAATTGAATGTCAGCAGACTATTGCATTTCAAAAGGGGGCTAGGAATTAGGAGCATGCTCGGAAAAAGATGAAGAAAAATAAGGAGCCACAGAAAGTGACCTTGAAGATATTGATATTGTAGAAGTTTTCTAGTTATTTTTGCTCCAATATATATCTACTTATGAGGCTCTTGGTTATTCTTCTCTTACAATTGTTGTTTACCCTCCAGCACATAGCTATATGTTTTTGTTGGTTAATAGTCCTTGTCCATTGCTTTGCCATATAGAGTGGTTTTTCCCTCGATCTAAATGAATGTTGTTCTCTTATAAAACCTTGTAAAGTG
This sequence comes from Stephania yunnanensis, assembly GCA_039657365.1. Classification (NCBI taxonomy): domain Eukaryota; kingdom Viridiplantae; phylum Streptophyta; class Magnoliopsida; order Ranunculales; family Menispermaceae; genus Stephania; species Stephania yunnanensis. The sequence goes on from CM077582.1 coordinate 10,876,808, forward strand.
AACTTGGTATAAAAAATTTGAAAAAGTTGGTAATAGGCCTTACGGCTATCCTGTATTTATGACTTTCCGGTATATGGCATAAATATGAAAACATAACCTTGTAAATTAGAAACTATGGGACTTAAGACTTCTAATCTATGAAGACATGGAGCTTCATCTTTAAAAAGTCGTTGCTATTTTATGTCTCTTATTTTAGCATTGTAGTTTTATTTGTAAGCTGGTATTTGTACCTGCATTGTAGTTGTCTATCTCTATCCATTTTATTGTCTTGATTGGTTAGCCTATATGTGGAACCCTTGATCATGTTTATTTAGGAGCTGTAATTTATGTCTGTAGGAGTTATGCGCTGCATCTGAAATGAGCTGCATTGGAAGTTTTTATTGGAGAGCTAAACAGCTGCTACTGCTGCTAGGTTTCAATGGAGGCCTTAGTTGCGGGTTGGTTGCTTCTCTATTTGTATTTCTTATTCTTCTTCTTCTTCTTCACTGGAATTTAATTGATTGAATGATGCATTACTTTCCAATTTTTAACTCCATTCCTTCCAATTGGTTCTCTATTCGTACTACTTACTTCCAAAAATCTTTTCTCTCTCTCTCTCTCTCTCTCTCTCTCTCTCTCTCTCTCTCTCTTTAAGATTTTAAAGTACTCTTTGTTTCTCACCACCTTTCCCTCATCTTTTCAAGATTCAAAAACACACAAGAAGATGAAAAACTGACGCCAATCGATCGCTTTTAGGATTTGTGGTGAGTTTGATCTTACCTGCGTTGTTTCTTCCCTTATTGGTCATTTTCAATTTGGATTTTTGTTCTTGTTGGGCTAATTAAGTTGCCCATCTAATTTTTGAGCAATTTTTACTGTGATGTTGTTTGATTTCTATTACTGGATCTTATATGATACCTTGTTGGTTGATTGCTCTTGTTTTGCTCATCTGGGTTGTTTTGTTGTTTTGGGGGTTGTGGATAATTTGGTTTTATCATTGCCCATTTTTGTATCTCTTTATGTCAAAGCGCTTCGGTCAATAATGTCGCAAATGCGCGCATTTCATGTGGTTTTTTTTGCAGACGTTTTAGGTGAATTGCTTGATTCCCAGTTTGAGATTTCATATTTTCTTCCATGAATCCATGTTTGTGCTTCTTATGGAACATGATCTTTGTGCACAATTGTTATCGACTTAATCGATTTTTTGTTGCGTAGACTCTTCGGACTATGCTCTTCGTCATTATTGGATTTAGTAATGGTTTGTGTTTGTTCCATTTCTTGGCAGATTGAACGCATTTCTTCAATATCTATTTATAGAATGTTATTTATGTCTCCCTTACAGTTGTTTTTTTTAATCATTTATCTCTTATTGTTGATCCATGCAGGCTAAGCTCCAAAGGAGACGTCAGGAGCTGACCCGGACTACACCAGACCAGCCGGTTGATGATGAGGCGGTGTACTACAAGGTGGCGGGTGACTATCCCAAAGGATGTGTCTACAGTCTCATGTCGTTATGGAGAAAGAAGATAAGATATGTAGATCCTGATGCTAGCACATCCCAGGTGCTAGCACAACGAGGGATGGACAACTTTATGATACTTAGGTATTTTTTGGGTTGTTGTAGAACAATGAGAATTGTAGTTTTTTTTATGAATATTTAGGTATCTTAAACATTTATTATACTTGACTACGTTTCGTGAATATATAAATCTTTTTTAATATCGAATTTCATGTTTTTTTCTCATTTGAATCTTTGTTGTTGATATATATTGTTAATTTGTGTATGTATGTCAAATTCTGCTTTTGGGGGGGATGTTGGCACCCCCAAGGAGTTGTTGGAGGGGGTGCAGGTGATGGAGCGGGTCCTATGGTTGTATTTTCAAGTTTATATGTGATGGAGAACCAATTGGATTAAGCTTAGGTTGAAAAACTAAACAAAGCGGAATTGAGACGGATTAGCAACGGAATTCAGATATTCCGTTGCTATTCCGTCTCTAATTCCGTCTCTGATTAGCAACGGATCAGAGACGGATTGCAATTACAATTGTACCATTTAGAAGAATTTCCATTTTTGTTCCGTCTCTGTTCCGTTTCTAAATTCCGTCTCTAATCCATCTCTAATCAGAAACGGAAACACATTTCCGTTGCTGATTGAATCAGCGACGACGATTTTAGAGACGGAATAGATTTCGTCTCTGTTCCGTTGCAGAATTGAATTAGAGACGAAATTTTTGCAAATCAGAGACGAAAATCTCTGTTTTTGATATGCTATTTTTTGTAGTGTCCCTCACTTTTTTAAGTGTCTGTTAGCTATTTTGAAATATTTAACAATATATATCATTTGATTAGTTTTAATATACATTAATTAGTTAATAGATTTTTATACCCTTCAGAGAAAAAAAGTATAATAATTATACATTAATAACTAATGTATGTAGAAGTAGGGGGGTTAATATAGATAAAGAGTGATTTAGTTATTTAATTGTCACTTTCTCCTCAATTAAACTAATTAAACGATTTTCTTAAAAACTATGAACAACCTTAAAACGATACTTCAAAAGAAGCGAAGGAAGTATCTCAAAGGATCATTATTTTTGGTGTACACCCCTCGAGTTGAACGCATTATAATTGGAGGCTAATAATGTTTTTGTTGTGAACTAAGTTGTAAGCCAACTAGAACTTAAGTTGGACTTGCTAGAGACTTAAACATAAAAGACATAAACTAAGAACTACTAGAATAAGTAGAGAAGAAGATACAAGATAGAAGAGAGCTAGAGATGAGAATGTAGAGATTTCATTCATACATTGGTGTGTGAATTACAATGGGGTTGACACCCTTTATATATGCCATTTCGTAACGACCCATTTTATAAATTTCTCTTCAATTTACAGACGTGGACGCCAGCTCGGATCTACGTGCACGTCGCGGTAGGCTAGGACACACGGGGACTTAGGTATGCTAGGTATTGTGTGTTGGATGCTTATTTGCAGTGAAGTTTATTGAAATACATCGCATGTGCGTATGTTGCATAAAAATACGTGCGAGATTGTGAGAACTATATTCTTCTCGATATGCGTGTCGACACGGGTACTGGGTAGTTGACGGGACCGAATATTAGGTTGGGTAGACTAAAATACACAAATTATATAAAAATTGACAAAGTAACTAATATGGAATGATATTAGGTGGCTAGTGACGCGGCGGTACGCGGATATTGCGGTTCAGACTCGAAATCGGGTTCGAAACACCCGAAAAATGGGCGAGTGTCCCGACTGTCTCGTTAAACTTCTAATAGAAAATTCATGTGGGAAAAAAATCTAGTACAAGAAAAAGAGTATAATATTTGTAACCACCCGTAAAGTATACGTGTCACGTGTCGTGTGGTCCAAGTGGGTTTAGGCCGGGCGGGGCCCGGCGTCGTGAGGAACTGGGGTCGTCACAATATTGCTTTGTAATATAATATTTGTTGATTGCCTCATTAAAAACCTTGCTAGGAAAACCAATTAGGACAAAACTATAACTAAGGAAAAGAATGCAACTCATGGATACACTTAGAGATAATATAAATGTCTCATTAAAACATTTACTAGAAAAATCGTGTGGGAAAAATCTAGAATAGGAAAAAGAGTATATTATTTGCTCTCCTAATTTATTTATTTATTTTCTTATATTAAGTATAATAATGTTAGGATTGTTTTATTAAAAACCTTGTTAGGAAAACCCAGTGAGATAAAACTATAATGAAAGAAAAGAGTGCAATACACTAATCAATCTAGATACAGAGTTTTAATATTGTTAGAATTGTCTCATTAAAAACCTTTGCAAAGAAAACTAAGTGGGATAAAACCATAGCAAAAGGAAAAAGAGTACAATACATTAACTGATAACACATTTTGATTCTCCCCCTCAAGTTCACATAAGTGAGACATCTTGTACATTTTGTTGCACATGGACATTGTTTTCTATATGAACCATTTAATGTTGAAGCATATGATTGCCACTTTTTTGTATATAGCACTTGCATCAAGTAATTGATTCATAACTTGTTGCTACTGAATGATCCTTTGAATTTCGAGTTCATATTAATTTATACATGAATCCTAATACAACGAATTTAATGAAATTTGATGTGTTTCAAGCAATTTCACGCTATTCCTTTTGAATTGGCTTATATCTCCCTCTAATGGTGGGAAAACTGCTTCAGCGAAGTAACAATTATCAAAACTTGCTATAAATAAATTCACTATTAAGGATCCAAGACATCTTATAATATGATTAATGAAGAGTTAAATCAATATATATATAAGTCTCATATTGATTTGCCTTGAGGTAATCTCCAGCTGATAAAAATAATCCAATTCGATAAATGATGTCCGTTCGAATTTATGATATTTTGTATTATTGATGATTATGGATAATCAAATAGATCTTTCCACATTATGAATGTCATTTGATCTATAACGACATTCGTTTTCATGTGCCTTATATATTCCAGAAGTTAAAGTTGAGAATATTATAATCAGATTAAATCATACTCATATAGATAAATTTTCTATTATTCTGAGTATACTTCTTATAAACAAGACATTAACAATAAAATTGTTGTAACAGATATTGCCTGAACATTAACCTCCGGTAAGTTCGAATTCGAGAAATAGTCACTTTTATATTATAATGTACATGCATGTAGCACGATACACAAGAAATAAACTGATCGCCTATATTTAGGTCTTGATTTAAATACATCTTAATGTGCCTGTTTTATCGAGCCATTTTCAATAATAAAATTCATAATATTTTGCCTTTGATTTTGAAGGCATAATAAATGTCATAAAAATATTCAGGTATATATATGATAATATTTAGGCAAAATAGCCTTTCATATATGACCAAAAAATGTCACAATTATGAGCGCTTATTGTCAATAATTATTTGCCCTTTGTAGTGGTGCACCACTTTTGTTCTAATTTTTTTTGAAATTGTCAACACGACCTTTTCCTGATATTTTCACCTTTTCCACGTCTATAAATTTATTATTGTGATCATGATCATTATATGCAATATATGCTTCTTAATTTGAAGCTGAACCAATTGGACGGGAGCGATATTATATTTGTAATATCTCATTATTTTACTCAGCTACCTTGAGATAAAAAATCAACCCTTAATATTTATTGAATTGAAGTGCGCACTTGATATTTGTCACATCAGTCATTTCCCACATAGCCTCAACATAGAGGTAACTAAAATTGCGGAATTATAATTAATATTTGTCTGATTAAGTTTTGTAGCTTGAGACTCAACCGCTCATTTTGTGCTTTTGGAGCATTACTTTTTTTGGTATTTATCCATAAGATGAAAAGATATATAAAGTGAAATATTCATTTTTCAAATCTCTAAAGAGATGTTGGCCAATGATTTAAATTTAGTATAACACAACGTAATCTTGCGTAGATGTTTTATTCACAAATTATAGTATCTAATTGTCATGACAAATAATTCTTGTCGGCAATATAATAAGGCAACAAGTTCCACTATAGTTGAATAATATTTTGAAAATAATTAAATTTAATACAAACTACATGTATTGGAAAGCTCGTATGGAGGGTTATATACTCTCTATAGATGTCAAAGAATGGAAAACCATTCAGAATGGCTATGCTCTACCACTTGTGGAAGGAGTGCCAAAAAACATAAGCCAGTGGATTGAAGCCGAAGAAATGTTACTATCTGCAAATGCAAAATGACTGAATGCAATCTTTGGGGCAATAACTCAGGAACATTTGAAGATCATATCATCATGCAAGATAACCAAACAAGCATGTGCGATTCTTAAAAGTTTCTTTAACGGAAACACTGATGTTCGGGAATCAAAAATTGTTCTCTTGGCTTCTCTGTTCGAATCACTGCGAATGGTAGAAGATGAGACTGTAGCAGAATACATGACAAAGCTTAAGGATGTTGCTAATCAGCCCAACAACTTGGAAATAAATATTCTAACAAGAAAATGGTGCAGAAAGCTATCAGATCTCTTCCATCCAAATGCAATTTAAAAGTCGTTGCCATCTAAGAGACCTTAAGGGTCTCAAAGATTTGAGATTCGAGAAATTTGTGGGTACACTCACTACCTATGAGATGCATCTGACTTAGTAAAAAAAGGTCCAAATAAATGACGTTGAAGGTTATTGCTTAATATATACTTCCCAATTGATAAGATTATCAATGAAGAAGAGGATAATATGGGTTTGCTAAGTATAAAAATTCACTTTAAGAATTTCAGGGAATGAAGCCATATGCAAAATGGAACTCGTCAAAAAAAGATCTAGAGACCAAAACCACTGACAAAAGTAAAATGAAGTGCAGGGAATGTGGAGTACTTGGTCACTTTCAACACGAGTGCCCATCGAGAAGGAAATAGAAGTCTCTGGTGTCTACCTGGAGTGACTTAGACTCAAAAAGTGAAGAAAATCATGTAAATCATTACATTACTTTTGCAACTATTTTAGAAGTTCCTGTTGCAACCACGGTACCTGTTACAACTGACAATCCTGTTGCAACAACTGACATTGAAAAATCAAAGACTTTCTCATCAAATGAAGTAGTAAGTGACTCTGATGATTCATAATTTGAATTATCTAATGATACTAATCATGCAAAAACCTATGTTGACATGCTGGAAAAATGGTAAGAAGTAGTTGAGTGTAATAAAGCATTACAGTGACTACTATTAGAGAAAGATAAATAGGTTAATAAATGTAAAGTTAAGATGGAGAAAACAGAATATACTGTGACTACCCCTTCTCCAAATAAGGGCACCGCCCGACCTAATCCTTTAATTAAGCCATAATCTCCCCTATAGGACCTAACAAGGAACTAGTCAGCCTTATTTAAACACTTAAACACCTACCAATTATGATACCAACTACTGTTTATTAGTTAGTTCTAATGACTAACCTATGGTTGTCTATGAATCAGAGTTAATTTAGTTTTTCTATCTAACAAATTATTCAACGGAAGTCTTATTAATTTACTGGTGGACATAAAGCTCAACCTATTATGGAAAAACCAGGAAATAAAGATCACATGCATATATAAACAAAAGTGGTGATATATATATATATATATATATATATATATAACATGTGTCTAGTCGGATGTTCCTATCACTCAACCCAAAAGTAAAAATATCATGTATATAGAAAATGTAATACAAAAAAATGCAAAACGTACAAAAATATGTCGTAGCAGTTCTTCACTGGCTTAGAGGTAGTCACCAATCATCTCTTTGCCTGGTCTGCTACTCGGTTGATTTGCACCCACCGTCACAAACTAGATGGTGAGTACATGAAATTATTTAAGTAATACCGAGAGACACTGATCCACATTCCCAAACAGCCAACAAGTGTCAAATGACATAATTTAAATAACAACTATGCTGAAAGAAACATCATGCAAAGAGATACTTGAGTTAACCAAATATGAAACTGACTCAAGGCTAAGTAGTAATGGATTAGGGTCGGTCGGCCGTAATCTTCATGACATCAGCCTTTCCACTACAATTTGAGCTCTACTCTATAACATTTCAGTACAAATCGAGCTTTATATCATAATTTCAAAAGGTCGTACTTACGATTACGCATTTTATATTCCAAGTGAATTAGTTGTCATTGGAATGTATAATTGCTAGCATACCCGAGTTTTAAAACTCGTTATGCTCACCCAAGTTTTAAAACATGAAATAAAATAATCTAATTAAATTACAAAAAAAACTATATTTTCAAGTGTACACAAATAAATTAATTATACATAGATTAGTAGCACGGATGCTAACATCATCTCAATATAGTTCAAGGTTTTTAGGTTTATATTTATACTAGTTTCAAGACGTGCTACGCACGATTCCCCCGCTCGCTCTGCTCGCGGAAATTAATTTCTAAGAATTTGTTAACAAAATTTAAAATTATAATTAAAATTTAAAAATTAGAAATACAAGTACCTTTTTTAGCTTATCAATATTCTCTAATGTGATTGAGATAAGATGTGAATGAAAAAACAAGCTAATCATGCTAGTACATTACTTCCTCAAAAAAAGTATATTAGATTGATGAGAATGAGTTCATGATTGATTTGGAGATAAAGAAAAAAAAAAACGTGTAGTGGATTGATAAGGAGTTAGAGTTTAATTTGGATACAAACACTACAAAAAAACAGCAAATCAGAAACGGAAATTTTCGTCTCTGATTTGCAAAAATTCCGTCTCTGATTGCAGTCAGAAACGGAACAGAGACGGAATCAATTCCGTCTCTAAAAACGTCGTTGCTAATTCAATCAGAAACGGAAATCGATTATGTTTCTGATTTAGAGACGGATCTCAAAGACGGAATTTATTCCGTCTCTAATTCCGTTTCCGATTATTTCCGTCTCTGATCCGTTGCTAATCAGAGACGGATCAGAGACGGATTCTGATTCATGTATCTAACAAAAACGAAAATTAGAGACGGAAATAGCAACGGAATCCAAAGATTCCGTTGCTATTTCCGTATCTAATTTTCCTTTTTGTTTAGTTTTTAAAGTCTTATATATATAGGTCTCAATCCAAGCACATTTAACCTGCCAATATATAATAAAAATCATAGCAAAATAATATATTGATATTGCACAATTTATATAAACTTAACATATCCTTAACATTATCTTTTCTCAATGTACTGTACACGAAACAACAAAAACAATCTAAAAAATTTCTATATCGTATCTTTCTACAAAAGTAACAGAAAAAATTGTTCTAAATGAAAAAAAAAAAAAATGAAGTGTTCCGAGATAATATAAAGTTGATTGTGCTTCAAATAATACTTGACTTCGTACAAAACACCTGAAAAAAATCAAAAAGAAAAAAATCACTAAATTATACAAACAATAATAGGAATATAAAGAATATTATGGGAGAACTACGTATCATCGCAAGCACAAGTGTATGAGCCAAACACAGCATAAATAAAGTAATAAAGAAAAAGAAATTCATCATTATCCAAAAGGAACATAGTGTTAATTAGCAAATTATCTCTCGCTCCAAACAATGACATGAAATTTAGTTCTGGATTAACACAAACAAGAGTCAATTGTCCTCGATGCTCCAAAAAATTAAAAAGACACTATACAAAATGAAATTAAAGTAAACTGAAAATGATTCTCGAACTTTTTAGGCAAAGCTCATGATGCATGGAGTCTCACTCGCAACACACCTGGAGTGTCGAAGGTCGTAATTGAAAATGATTCTCACTGTGGGATGACTCTTTGAATGACCAAACTAAATGTCCATGGAAGTACTTATGCAACTTCAATAATCTGATTCTCATCTATAAGCGAATCATAATGACCTCCCAATCAAGTTTTGCAAGAGAATCCCCGGGAGTCAGTTTTTGAGGTAGAGCTTGGAGGGAGCGATGAATGGAATCTCCCTAATGCAACAAGCTTGAATGCCAAAGGTTATAATTGAAAATGATTCTAAGCTGTTCTATGAAACTAAATGTCCATGGAAGTACTTATGTGACTTCAGTGATCTGATTCTCATCTATAAGAGAAGTAGATCTTCCTCATGTGAAATCACTCACTATTGGAGGGAATGCAATAGAATTCAGAATTTCGGCATCTAGGATAAAGGTTCTTGCTAGAATCTAGGCTCCAGAAGACCTTAAGCGATATTTGAAAACTACTTGAGGAGGAATGGAGGATATGGGGACTGTAGCATTGTTAGATAGCTTTGTAAGTAGGTCCCGGTTTTAGGGGACAAGAGAGCCATATGACCCAACTTTCCTTGATGTGTGCCTTTTTGCCAATACTTGGTGTAATTATTTTATGAAATTAATATAATTCTTTACTTTCCTATCATAAAAAAAACCAAGTAATTTGCAAAATGAGTTAAGAATCACCGACCAATTTCATATGTATTGTTCTCATTTGCCTTGCGGTTAGCATATCAAGCTTCACTTTTTAACATAGGATGGTTCATTGTCTTGGCAATAGAAGTGCTTGTAGTCCGACGAAAACAACATGGGGTCACGCATAACCAATAAATGTAAGTGATTCAAGTAGCGCATAAGACTGTTCTTGACTTAGGAGCTCACTAGAGTAAGAAGAGGAGCTTTGACACGCTCATACACCCGCAATGAAATTATATGATTCAGTTCACCTTTGAAAAAAAAAGCCTTCTCAAGTTTCACAACTTCTCTATCGGGAGAAATTTTCGTTCATGAAAGCCACGATTCTTTGCCCTTTGTATCTAGGATTAGCACTTAAAAAGAATGACAATCTGTAAATTTTTAAAGCATATTTATTCATGCTATATGCGCCACGGCCAAAATTATCCAAAAATTTATATAGTCTTCGAAGTTCAAAACATTACAAGTATTAACGTAAAGATCAATTTCGGATTCAGGAAAATTAGAATAACGATAGCTCTTATAAAGTTATAATAGAGAATCGAGTTTGATAGTATCTAGTATTTCTATATCTACTAAAACACAAAAAAGCAATTGGGGTTCAACAAGAGGAACACCAGTTGATGTACATCGATCATATGACGGCGTCATGTGCGAAACACCTTGACCGTTGCCAAGACAACAAAGCACCATTAGCATCTTGAAGTCTATCTTCAAGAAGATTCATGATATCAAATATACCATTCTTTGTCGGAGGGTACATATTTTGATACCAAGTCAAGGACAAGGCACCGTGCCCACTCATTGAAATCCTTGAACCTGCAAAAGTGGAGCAAGAAGGCATCATGTAAAGCTGGAGAGATAAGCAAAAATAATTTTCGGAAGAGGTGGTGCTTTATTCGACAAAATAAAAGGAAAATGAAGGCACAATTAAAACACTGAAACAATTATGTCATGAGGGAACATAAAATTGACTACCTAAAAACTATGCATTAGAAAGTGAAACACACCGGTTCAAGAGATAATATATTCGGCTTGCTAAGCAACGCTTCTCTCTCCTTGGAAGCCTCCTCGGATGAACTAGCTTCCAAGCTCCATATCTCTTGTAAGGCGAGATAAACAATTTGCAACTACGACCAAATGAAAAGAAATATTTAAGTTGGGAATACAAGCCTACCATTGTCCTATAGCATCGTTGTTACGATTTTCTTTTTTGGATAAGCTAGTACAACATCGGTATGAACTAAGTAGTGTATTTGTATAGGAAGATAATTTTATTGAGTTCGAAGAGTAAGGGCATGCCGAAAGACAATGACAATGACTAAGCAACAATTAAATTTCGGCAGTCGGCTGATTTTTTGATCCATGCTACTTTGTCTAAAACTTTAGTGTAGAAGAAAAATTCAAGACAAAGAAGAATTTGACAACCCAAGCTCGCACATGCGGGAAGTTCGGTGGCACTTGATAAAAATCTCATGAACTATCGGCTTTAAGAAGTAGATTTTCCAAAACTAGAGTTCTATCTTCCAAAAAATAAGCCGAGAAATTATACCTTTTCTTTTCTTAATGAAAGGTATTGGCCCGATCTTACCAATGTTGAACTCTTCACTTCAACACGACAACACTCCTAGAGACTCAAATGTGGAATTCATGTGTGGTGGGGACATGGCGAATTAAACCCAATCACCAATATACATGACTGTGTGACAATCATACCCAATCCCTCTAGGTCGAGGCCCCAACTATAACATTCTTTTTCTAAAGCTATCATAAATTCAAAATTTCAAAATGCAGCTAGAACACGCTAGTCGTGCAACTGATTTCGTTTGTCAAGTTCTCTCATTTACTCATATACATTGAAGTGGATTGCCCTAGAAGCTCGGACAATATCCATGTCCCTTTCCACAACTTTATTAGGTCGAAAACGCTACATGACTTCTTTGATACATACCACACAACATTAAGACCCTGAACCCAACTCAACTTTTTCTCTATCAAATAATCCAATAAACTATGAACTCTTCAAACAACTCCCTACATTGTTGACTCAATCCCTACTCTTGCCATAGCTTTTCCACTTTGTTTTCGCAACTAGAGACACGTCAACTATCCAAAAAATGAAACTTTGAAGAGAATTTGGGTGATACCCGACTATCGAATCATGAAGCATAAGACTTTTAAGCATCGATGGAAAATCCGCATCGACACAAGTCGCGGCAGATATATGATAAAGCTTAAAAGCCCGATCGCCGCAACCATCTTCACATATCCATTGTTGTCCTTCAACCCCAACCCTAACGGACCAACAAGATACTCCACCAAATTGGCCACAACCCCAACCCCAACCCTAAACAAGTCCATAATCGATCCCAAATTAGTTGAGGTCTCGACAAAGCCTAAATCGAAATGCAAGCAAGAGTAATCGAAGAAAACACGATACCTCAACAACGAGATCGAGAGAGTTCGAAAGACAGAGACGAAGGTTTAATCAATACATAAGCGCAAAGGTTCATCATTCCTCAAATGAGGAGGAGATCACTGTTCATACACACATACTCTCATCGATTCACCCTTTGTCCAATCTCCGTGCAGACGACGAACATCGGCGACGGCTTAGGCTTCCAGAGGCTCCAATCTCCGTGACAACGGCGCAGACCCGACGGCCTCGTCCGGCAAAGATTTAGGGTTTGGGAGAGAGATTTCGGTGAGAGAGCGGTACGAGAGAGAGAGAGCAGAGAGAGCGGTGAGAGAGGGTGAGAGAGAGGGTGAGAAAATGAGAAGCGAGAGAGAGCTGCGAGAGAGAGAGAGAGAGAGCTGCGAGAGAAAGCAAGAAGCGCGACGGTGAGAGAGAGAGATAGCGGTGACGGTGAAAGAGAGAAACAGAGCGGTGACGGTGAGAGAGAGAGAGAGAGAAAGCGGTGACGGTGAGAAAGCGGCGGTGACGGTGAGAGGTTTCGTTGAGTGAGAGAGCGGTGAGGGTGAGGGAGAGAGGTTTCGTTGAGAGAGAGAGAGAGAGAAAGCGGTGAGGGAGAGAGATTTTAGGGAGAGAGAGTTTTGGTCCCATTTTTTGAACATCGAGATTGAAGCATGCACGAATCTCGAGACGTAACAGATGGTTGTAACAAATAAAATTTTTGGTGGGAATGTTGGCGCCATTTTTTAGAGACGGAATAGAGACGTCTCTATTTCCGTCTCTGATTCGTCTCAATTCCGTCTCTGAATTAGTCCGTCTCAATTCCGTCTCTAACTTTTTTAATTTAGAAACGGAACTTATTTCGTTTCTAATTTCGTTTCTGATTTAGAAACGTAACTTATTTCCATTTCTAATTCCGTTTCTGATTTGCCGTTTTTTTGTAATGAATGTCATGTAAATCCATGCATATTGAATGCAATTTAAGGCATGCAACCTATAATCTCATCCAATCCATGCATATTAATGCAATTTTCGCAATCCCGTCCAATTTAGCAAACTCAAATTATGAATCAATTAAAGTTAATTAAATTGGAACAAACTGGATTCGCGGATTCACGAATTTCTTGTTCACCCCTCTCACATTCACTGTCCTTGTCACCTCTAGATGCAATCAACCTTACACAGCATGAGGTGCACATGCACATGCACATCAGCTAAGTGCATGGTCTAACATTTTTTTTTTAAGAATAACTTTAATCTTTTTAGGAAGAACAATTATTTTCGATATATAGCTGATACAAAATATTTTAATAATAATTTAATAAATCAAACTATTTTTGTACGTGGTAATATAATATAATTAACTTAAAAAAAATAAAACAACTCATCGAAAAAAAAATAGAAACAGAGCCCAAACATATCTAAAATTATTTCTATATTTTTTTATCCTTATCCACGTTTTACATTTTTATCTTTATCCACTTACATACAAGAAGGCGTTTCGATCGTATGTAATGAGCAATCATATGCATCGGACATATTTAATTTTTATACATATAATGCATAAAGCACTTGCACTATTTCTTTTTTATTGTTGAAAAATCAAGAACATCAAAGCAGCTAGTGATCATATGGATTATTTGAATCAACTGCCATGGGGTTTCACCTTCAATCCAACCGATGAAGAGTTGATTTCTTACTTGGAGGCGAAATCAAAGAACTCCACACTTCCTTTCGTCGACCCCATCATCGACTTCGACGTCTACACTGCTCAGCATCCCTCCCAACTCCACATGCAACGTAAGTACCGCTTGTATAATGTAACAAGTTAAATTGTTTTATTAAGGTTTAGGGTTCTTGCATGGTGATGTATATCTTTTTCTTTTTTTGTCGAAAAGTGGTAATCTTTAGTTCTTAATAAGTTTTAATTGGTTGACAAGTTCTGAAGTTTATATAGGGTTCTTGCTTTGTGATTTTTTTTTTCGGAAAGCATGCAGTGATCTTTGATTTTTAATAAGTTCTAATTAATTGGTTTACGTGTTCTATACTTTAATTAGCTAGTGTTAGGGTTCTTGCATGGTGCATGATTTTTTTTCCCAAAATAAGCAGTCATGATCTTGGGTTTTTAATAATATTAGTCGTTTAATTGGTTTGCAAGTTCTAATTGGCAAGTTCTATAATTTAATTAATTAGGGTTTAGGGTTCTTGCATGGTGAATCAATGATATTTTGTTTTTCAAAACCGGTGATCGTTGTTTTTAACAAGTTCTCATATATACAATTTAATTAGATAAGGTTAATTAGGTTCTTGGATGGTGATCTTTTTTTTTTCTCTTGCTTTTTAATTAGTTCTCCTTTGGTGTACAAGTTTTACAGTAGTTTAAGTAGGGTTTAAGGTTCTTGATGATCTTTGGTTGTTATACTTATAGTTGTTGGTTGGTTGCAGAGAGGCTTAATGTATCGAGTACACACTTGTACTTCTACGTGGAAAAGAGCGGGATAGGTCGCATTGCGGGTAATGGATTCTGGCATGCAAACACCGGTGGGACCGAAGTCATGAACCACCTTGGAGAAGTGATTGGTTATCGGACATCGTTGGTTTACTACAAGTACGATTCTCCGGTGAATGATGAGAAAAAGGACAAAGTAATCGAAAAAGAAGATAAGAAGAAGGGCAAATCTCCATCCACCAAGACCAATTGGATTATGAACGAGTTTAGGCTTCTCAGCTCTAAATCCAAGTCAAGGTCATCTTTAAAGGTAAGTAATCGACTGGTTAGTTATGAAGTTATTGTGTTTTTATAAAACTACATGAATGCATGAATGCATGGTAAAAATGGTACTAGCTAGGTTAACTAAATTGGGTGCCGTGATTAATTGATTACGTTATTTTATTTTATTTATTTTTGTTTTTTATTTTGGAAAAGACAGGACTCAAATATTGATCGTATGTATGTATAGGTTCAATAGGATACTAATTATTTAACTTGATTAATTAGCAGCTAAAGTTGCCATCCCATTATATTGTACACATTTTTTTTTTAATAAAACTATTGTATACATTCACTGATTGCATTAGATGGCCTATTGATGGTTTTACATATAGTTTTGACTGATTCCAAAAAATGGCTTGTATATATGTAATTTAACGTAAACTTGATATTTGATTGCAGGGTCCAATGTGGACTATATGCAAAATTGGCGAGACGGGAAGAACTTTTGGAGGTAATATTCATCATCAAGTTGTTCCGGCCTCGGAACAAGTAATAATGGCCGCAGACCAGCCGCAGCAGAAACAATTGCAACTTGATCATGACAATTATATGGGATTGATGGAATTTAAGGAGCAGACAACAATATGATCAATTCCAAGCGAGATGCATACCACAACAACTAGACAATATTGATGAGAATGCGTGCAGATTCGAGCAGACATGATCAACAACGGTGGCAATGCGATATTGACGACCTTATTGGATCGGTGCCTCATCATCAAGCAAGTGATCAGATCGAGCAACTAGAACAATATCATCCACAATTGAGGAGCGACAGACAACATCATGATGATCAAATATTCATTGATCAATATGATCATCGCGAGATGCATTGCGATTCGAGCAACAACAAGTGGCAACAATGCCAAAAGCTGCGATAATGTATCGGTGCCTCAAGGAGACGATCTTGCTAATCAAGCACCACCAACTACAATGACTTGATCATGGCGACGGCCTTGATGATGATCAGGTTGACAACTTAGGAATAAGTGAGGATGATCTTAGATGTCTACTTGAGCACAGTAATGCCTTACAACAATATGATGATGATGAGGATGGTATCCCTGAAATGTTATGGCTTGATGAGGCACAGTTGGCGTGTGATGAGGAGGGTAATCTCTTAAACCCACGACCCACCAAGCGCGCCAGATTATAGATAGAAGAATGAACAGCAATTTATAGTATTGTGAAATATATTCTTGTAATTTTTTTTTTCCGTCGCATAGAATTATAATGAACTTGTAAGCACCAAGTGATGATTAAGTAGCACCATTACATGCTACTCAAACTCTTCTTGTACCAATTTTTTTATATCAACAAAATACAAAGCAGTTCATCAATTATTTGTAAATAAACACACACACACATACATATATATATATATATATATATATATATATATATATATTTTGATAGGAAGTTCTTATTTGTAAATAAATATATTAAATGTGTATAATTAACCGTGCAATATATAAGTTTAAGCGTGATGAGGAACTATTGAGTTAAGGTAATTAATTTAATTATTAGTTGTGATTATCGATATACGAGCAAAAATCTATATATATATGTATATATATATTTATATTGATAGGAAGTTCTTATTGGGAGGCTTGGGTCACCTTCTGTTGTATCCAAAATGGACTGCATAGTTGGTTGTTTTTTATTTATTGGGTCTTTAAAGATTTACATTTTTAATTTAAAACTCAATTTGTTTATTTTTGAAGATTACATTGTATCTTATTGTTTTTCGTGTCTTTGTGGGATTCTTTTATATAGAATTGATTTATTGATTTGCGTCACACATTCAGATTAGAAACCATGCAATTGAGATTTTGGTTACAATGTATTCAAAGCATTTTTTATTAAAAGTTCAAAGCGTTTTTTTATAAGAAAATAGTATGCTTTTTAGAAAATAATTAAATTGTTAGAATAATTGAATTGAAACGACCCTTCCCCGACTTAGGGACAAGTCGCCCGGCCCAGACCGCCACTTAGGCCCTATACCTGAACCAAGCCCAAATAACGGTCTGGAACGCCTAAACAACCTGCAGAATAACATATATATAATATGACAAGATAATGCGAAATTTGAGTTTAAATAAATACTATACGTCATCATCAACCGAACCATCAGATATCTCAAATTCACTTAACCAACTCAAAACAATATGAAATCTCAAAAAACTTCAAAGGCTTTATAAATGTGTCTAACTAACTGAAGGAAGGTTGAACTACCCAACAAACTTGCCTAGGTTACAACCCTTATTAATAGTTTTCAAAACAAATAGTAAATATATCTTGTAATGCTCACGCTGCAAGGAAACTTCAAGCAATGTCATTCCCCTTGTTGCGATCTATCGCACTCGTAGATAAACATGTATTGTAAGTGGGGTGAGCTAAAGAACCAACGAGCCCAATAAGAAAAGAACTACGCTCAATGCATAATGATTAAAACTATATTTATAATATCTTATTATTTTACTCAGCTACTATGAGACAAAAAATCAACCCTTAATATTTATTGAATTGAAGTGCGCACTTGATCGATATTTGTTGCAGTAATAAATCGAGGCGGGTCACATGACCTTATTTTATTGTCACATCAGTCATTTCCCACATAGCCTCAACATAGAGGTAATTAAAATTGCGGAATTATAATTAATATTTGTCTGATTAAATTTTGTAGCTTGAGACTCAACCGCTCATTTTGAGCTTTTGGAGCATTACTTTTTTTGGTATTTATCCATAAGGTGAAAAGATATATAAAGTGAAATATTCATTTTTCAAATCTCTAAAAATATGTTGGCCAATGATTTAAATTTTGTATAACACAACATAGTCTTGCGTAGATGTTTTATTCACAAATTATAGTATCTAATTGTCATGACAAGTAATTCTTGTCGGTAATATATTAAGGCAACAAGTTCAACTATGGTTGAATAATATTTTGAAAATAAATTTAATATAAAATAGTTTTCCTTTTTTTTTATGTAAAAACATCACATATGATTAAATATATGCTCACAACTTGATTCATTAATAAACAAAGTGTATTATTTGTATGAGTTGGTGATATGAGTTGGTGAGACAACCTCCATGTTGGGTGGCTAGACATAGTCTACTTAATACCATGTCTCATCGAACGGAATAACCCGTCTCCATTTCAATGTTTAGTTTTACCAGGGACAAAGCTTATCCACTATCAACTCAAACTTATTGCATTATTTGTATTATAAAGTCAAGAATAGAACAATAACTAATCGTTTGTATGTAGTTTTAAGAGAAAAATTATATGTCACACATTGACTTTTGATTTCCGATGTGGAAGATCGAATAAGACGTAGCTACAGAGCATATTTTCGTAGTCGGTGACGTTGACAATGCATAATGTATGAATAAAGTACATTTACATAATTAAATATGTATGTAACAAAAAAAGAAATTAACCATGACAATATGGACATAAATTGTACTTATTTAAATTAATAAAAATTATACCTTCTTAGCTTTATATCTTTGAAATGCTTCTTGATCTTCAAGACCCCCTCTTGTAGAGCAACTTCGTGCTGATAACGTGTTGTGGCCTAAGTTGTAAGCTAACTAGAACTTAAGTTGGACTTACTAGAAACTTAAGCATAGAAAACATAAACTAATAACTACTAGACAAGTAGAGAAGAAGATACAAGAGAGAGGAGAGCTAGAGATGAAAATGTAGAGATTTCATTCATACATTGGTGTGTGAATTACATTGGGGTTGATACCATTTATATAGGCCATTTGGTGATGAAGATAATTATACTTATACAATATGTATAAGTTATATATACACTACAAGTCATACAACACATCACAAGCAACATAAACAATACATAAAAGAGTTGATGTATATTGGAGAGGATTATAAATTACATGAAGTGTGAGAGTCATGCTTGATGTTGTCGGGACCATGCTTTACAACGTGGTTACCCACAAGTGTCCATTTCATAACAATTTTCATATTCAAGACTCAACTCAAGTCGTTAGTCGGGAGACAACAACCCCGCTTTTGAAGTCAGTAAGTTGGGAGTTAGAGCTTTAGAAGTTTCTGTGAATAACGCACAAATCTTCTCATGGCGGCATCGATGAAGGGTCTGGTGCTATCGCGGCCGGTGACATTCGTGACCGGAAACGCTAAAAAGCTGGAAGAAGTGCGAGCCATCCTTGGCCAATCCATACCCTTCAACTCTCTCAAGCTCGACTGTACATTTCTCTCTCTCTCACTCACTCTCTCTCTCTCACTCACTCTCTCTCTCTCACTCTCTCTCACTCTCACTGAGTAATTTATTCAAACACTTGCAGTGCCGGAACTACAAGGCGAGCCCGAAGAGATCTCCAGAGAGAAGGCCAGATTGGCCGCAATTCAGGTAATCCTCGCTACCCATTTGAGATTACTGTAATGCCGATGCGGGTATGGAGAATTAGAGTGTTTGATGCGTTGTTGTGGAAGATATTCTCGCGTTGAGTTGCATGGTTGGTCTGTGAATTTTCACGAGTTTAGTTGGGTTAACTTTTGTGGAAGGTGAACGGGCCTGTTCTGGTTGAAGACACTTGCCTGTGTTTCAATGCCCTCAAGGGTCTTCCAGGTATCATAAATTTCCTTGTCTGTGCCGATTGATTTGGCCCTGTTTTTGATTTCTGGGTTTGCTCATTATTTATGATGTTTTTCTTGCGGATTCGATGTCTTGCAGGGCCATACATGTGAGTATTTTGCTTTCTAGTCTTGCTCCCTTTGCTACAAGGTGAATTTGTCTTTTTTTTATTTTTTTCTTTATTTTAGCTATTTTTGCTAATCAACGCTTACCCCTCACTATGTGCAATCTCTTGGCTAAAAGACCCTTAGTTCAGGATCATTAACTTTCAATACTGGTATTTGTATTGCCTTGTACTTGCCCTAAATGTTTTTATGTTCCTTAATTTCGTGTATTGTTGTCTTTCATTTTTTATTTGACCATCCGTTGATATCCGTTTGTAGAATGAGGCATTAATTGTCTATCACTTTGGGAAATGCTTATTTAGTTTCTTATATATGTTGGAAAAAAATTCTTCAGATAGAAAATACAAAACAAACTTGAAATCCCAAACAGAGACTAGAAAATACAAAACAAACTTAAAATCCCAAACAGAGAGTCAGAGACTAGAAAGTACAGAACAAACCCAAACAGAGAGTCAGAGACTAGAAAGTACAGAACAAACTTGAAATCCCAAACAAAGACTTGAAGGTACATGGTTGTTCTCTTTTAAACAAGATCTCTTCCTTCTCGTCGAAACCACAAAGACACAAAGGTATATGCGAAACTCCAATCAAGTGTCTAATGGTATGCTAGAGATTGAGCGTGTAACTCAATTCTAACCAATACCGCTCTTCAAAAGTAAGGGAATGATGCTTTGATGAACATAAAGGACTCTTTGGTTCAAAGACTTTGTCATTTTGATGTTCATCCAACCTAGAGCAACGTGTTCTGAGACCAAGTGTTGGTGAAGCTTACTCCACAGATGTGGAAGAAGTTCAACAAAGAAGTAAGCGCATAGAGGCCTTGTTCTGAGATATGATGGCCCGTTTAAGGTGATCAAAAGAGTTGGCAGTGTGGCTTATCAGCTTAGGTTACCAGAACGGTTATAGGTACATCCTACATTTCATGTTAGTCCTCAAACCTTTTCATCTAGGTCAGAAAGATATATGAAGGGCAGAGTACACAACCAATCGAGCTCCACCCATGGTGCGGACAAAATTTGTAGGGGAGATTGAGCAAATTTTGAACCAAGAGATGCGTGGTCAAAGCAAGAAGAACAAGTGGATCTTTTATTTAATCAAGTAGGTTGATGTTGAGGAACCTACTTGGGATCGGACATTAGCCTATGACAGTTTTAAAAGGAGATAGGAGACTACCAAAGGTGGCATCAACCGAGGAGTTTGATAAGGGCAACGAACATCTTGGTCGGGGGAAGTTTATTAGCCCCTGAGTAGCATGACCCGAGTAAGGTAATTTGAAATTTGAAATTTTTGCCATAATACCTAGCACTATCCAAAATTTTCTCAATTCTGGGTTTCTTGTACCGTTTGATGTGGACTTAGCCTTGGGAAACATGTGGGCAATATGTTTCCAAGGCAACATCGCTGGGACGAAAGGACGTTGCCTCAGAGCAGTGTGCTTGGTACCAAGAAGGACACTTCCTTAGCAACACGATTGACATTAAGGAAAGGCGCTTCCTTGGTAGCGCGCTTGGCATAGGTATGGCAAAGCAACTTGGGCAGAGACCAAGGCGAGGAGGGTTCTTTGGCAAAGGCGAGGGTTCTTTGGCAAAGACCAAGTAAGAGACAAGGCGACTCGAGTAGAAACTGTCTTGCCCTCCGGTATGATTGATGTCACTTTTGATGTTACCTATTGGTGGCCAAGAACGACTTAAAATCTAATATGAGAGGAGGACTTGTGACACCCCAAATACTTCACGCCTCAAAAAACACAAATAAAATCTCTTTAAACTTAATCAAAGATTAAATAACAAATAGTGAATGAGAAAATAATAGAAAGTTGAGAAAATAAGAGAAAATAATAGAAAGTTTTTCAATCCTTATCTAAAAATTTATGATTGAAAACAATGTTTTATTCTTAAGAAATAAGTAAGAAGTTCCTTTACATTATGATTGACAACGACCTGTTAATATTATAACTAAAAAAAATCTTTATCCTTATCCAAATCATTATGATCAATAACGACATTTAACAATTTCATTATTACGAATCATTATGATTGATATCGACCTTAAGACTATTCTCACTATAAATAGGAGAATCGATTCGTTAATGCATCATCACAATCTTCGTTTCATTCCTTATTAAATTATAGAAGGAACTCTGCGAAAACTCTTGTTAGCTACGAGACAAGGTAATTTTCTTGTTACATGTTGTTAATTGTTTACATATGTCCTGACACTCTTATTACCTTGATATTATATTGACTATCCACATGTGAGATTCAAGCTGACGAGCTACCCTTCGTCCATCGGTGTGGTTATTATGGTCCATCAAATTTGGTCACTTGTCGACGGACACTTCAAATTATATTAGTGACCATGGTGCGGTTTTAAGATTTAAGGAAAAAGAGGGGGGGGTCTCGTTACTAACCAATATATATTGATGTTTGGTAATATATGTTGTTGTTATTGTTTTACTTTATACTTTTGCATTAACATGGTGTAATTAAGAAATTATTGGGTTGGTGGCTGATTAAATCTAACAATTTACCACACAAGCCCACGACTGAAAATGAATCCAGAACAGGTCATGAGTTGACCATGTTAAATAAATAATATATAGTCTCTAATATAAAATACCTAGGAGTGACTAGGAGGGTAAGAGCGTGTTTTGTAATATTAATGAATATTGTAAACTCATTATAAAAAATAAATAAATGAGTTTTATGTTTGTTAGCTTGAAATTTTGATGAGTTTGTTAGCTTGAAATTTTGACGATTTTCGATTTGAATCTGCATAAGTCTTTTGATGACTCTGAGCTTTTTTTGTTTGTTTGTTTGTTTTGGTATACATGAAATCAAAAAAAGGATTGAAATATTCTATTCTCACTAGGAACTAACAGGGGCTAGCATTTTTACAAAAAATTTCTAGCCAACCTTCTCGCGAGAGGTCTTTTCTTAATAGCCCAGCATGTTCAAGCTAGATCGAAACAAAAGATAACTCTAACAATTTCTTTGTCTGCAACAACTCCTCTTTTCAGGAATTAGTTACTTCTTTTCAGGAATTAGTTACTTCAATGGTCTTTGATGGTTATACGAGTATCCAAAGTACGAACGAGGTGAATGTTTGTTGTCCTAGCCATTCTTGTTAGTTCCGATCCTAATAAGGAAAAGGGGGCTATTTCAAATATAACAAAGTTTTTATGGTGTTGATTCCTAGGTGTAGTGATTCTTCCCTTCTGCTGTCCATTGGTGGTAATAGTCGAGTATGATTGGTCTGTAAAACATAGAACCCATAGGTGTAACCTTTCGTTGAAGACTAGAGTCGAAAACTAAAGCACAAGTTATTCATTATCCTATGTATAGGCTTGTAGGGTAATGTTGAATTTTCATAAGATTTATCCCATCCCTCTTTTCCATGCATGTCAGGATGAATTTTATGTATAGGCTTGTATGGTAATGATGCTTTTTCATGCGATTTAACCTTTTCCTCTTTTCCATGCATGTCAGGATGAATTTAATGTTTATCTAGCTATGAAATCTTCCAACAAATTTTATCCTAAAAAACAAAATCTAAGATACTAGAGAATCTAGGATTAATAATACACATTTACTTATTGACATGTTGTATCTCTATAGTTTCTTTTTATGAAAATGACACACATGAGATTTTGTCAAATCAACATAACTTGCAAAATTTATTATATATAACATAAAACTCATTTATATAATATAAAATGTATGTATAAAAATAAAAATAAAAATAAAAATAAAAAAAAATAAAAATAAAAATAAAAATAAAATTTGCAAGTTATGTTAATTTTAGACAAAAAACTAATGTGTGTCACTTTCATAAAAAAAAATTGTAGAGATACAACATGTCAATAAGTAAATGTGTGTCATCAATCCTAGATTCTCTAGTATCCTAGGTTTTGTTTTTTAGGATAAAAGTAGTTGGATGATTCAATGGCTAGATAAACATGAAATTCATCCTGACATGCATGGAAAAGAGGAAAATGCGAGATCACATGAAAAAAGCATCACTACCCCACAACCCTACAATCCTATACATGAAATTTATCCTGACATGCATGGAAAAGAGGGAAGGGATAAGTTTTATGAAAAATCATCATTACTCTAGAAGCCTATACATATGGTAATGAAATAACTTCTGTGTATACATTGAATTGACAACATTTTTTTTTTTTTTTTTTTTTTTTTTTTTTTTTTTTTTTAAATACCCCACCCACCAATAAAGTTACATGCTACAAAAACTAAAGTTTTTTTTTTTTTTCTATTTATTGTTCAACATCAACCCAATTAGTGTTTGGTTCCCTTCTCAACCTATATCAATGTTTTAGCCAACTAGTCTACCCTACTTTTCCAGTCAAGCTTTTGAACGACGAGGCATACCCAAGGTAAATCCTATTTATAATACCTTATTTTAATTAATGCATTGCATTCATAGGTCATAATATTTTTCTATCTACCCTCTACCAATGCCAAAATACCATTTTTATTCCATGCAAAAAAAAAATATTTTTAGTGCAAATGTTGAACAGTTTCATCACATTATAAAAGCATGCTTCCTAGGAAATTAATGTCTATTCTCATAAATAAATACATTTGGAAAGAAACCTCTAACAAGCTAGGTAAATTTTCATCTCCAATTCAGGAGTCAGATCAACAACTCATATTGACCCTTTGTCAACTAGCTCTCCACTCGTGTCCTTACCTTGTCTTTAGTAATTAAAACTTAAAAGTCATCAATTTATTAGAAAGAGACAAAAATATGGGACAACACCAAATTGTTAGGAGCACTTAATTTTCTTTTTCTTTGTCCCAACTAAAGTCACAAAACATATAATTAGCATCCTCAAGGTGTATAAAATCATTGACCCATCTAATACCATATAAGATAGATCAAAGGTGTAACAATTCCAATCAAGATTTGATTCACCCACAAACTACTATTGGTATAAATTATATAATAATTAGTCTCATAAAATAAAAATAAAAATATATAAAATTATATGATAATAATGATAAATGCTATAAATTAATAATATATAGATAGATAAAAAACAAACAAAAAATTATTTAAATCAGGTAATATTATATGTATTTTACAACCCTAGTGTGACAGATAATCGAAACTAGGTATAAAAATAGTACTGGCACATTCAGGCGGGATGGGGCGTTTGAATTTACAAAAGTCTATGATTATATCTGGAAGAAGAGAATCTGTATAATAACATTGTTTTGGTACGAAAAAGTCAAACTTAACTATAACTTTTATCATTGAGTTATAGAGGTATGAGACGTATTAACTCAATAGATTTGAGGGAAGCACTTGTAATTTTTTTTTTTACCATGGGATGAAATAAAGTGAAAACTATATAATAAGCCACAAACTCCGATAGCCTAGATAGTATATTTACATGTACCTATGAAATAAGTAAAAAATAAAATGTATATATATATACTAAGATAGCTTCTACTTATGCAGAGGTCACCACCCATGTTACATACTGAATATCAAACTGTGAGTAATAGTCCTACCATGATTGAAAACTCTATTGGGGACACACCTATAAATAACCAACACTCATAAACTGAACCCCTAGAACAAAATCAAGAACCAACTATGGATAAAGTGCTCCAAAGTTTTCTACGATATATAAATCAACAAGAAGCAGCCAGGAAATTATCTGAAGACCAGCCAATGTCTTGTCCAAACCCAAACACTTCCAATGAAGCCTCGAACTTAATTACCTTAATTCGAGGCTTTAAGCGATTAAGTTCAAATACTTACGATGGGGGCACCTAATGTAAATGAAGCTGATAAATGGTTACAGGAAACAAAAAAAAAGCTTTAAATGTCATGAAAATGCTAGAAGAAGTTAGGGTCTCAGTAGCCTCTTATCAATTGATTAGCAACAAATTAGTGGGAAATGATACAAAATGACCTATATATTGATACAAAAAACATGAAATGGGATGGTTTTGTGACTTTATTTGTGCAACAATATTTTTCTGAAACCTTTGAGGGACAATTCAAAGCTGAGTTTGTTCAGTTGACTCAAAAACGGATGACAGTCTAAGAGTATGAAGCCAAGTTCGCCGAGTTAGCTTGATATGTGCCTACTATGGTAGCAAATGAACAAGATGGGGCGAAGAAATTTTTCTTTGGATTAAGGTATGACATTTGACAAGCATTAGCACCTTTTCAGAAAAACAATTATAGAGCAATGGTCGAGGGAGCTTTAGTAGTCCAAGCGGAAATCCAGCAACATGAAAAATTCCAAAATAAAAATTTAAGAAAAAATGCGAAAGGAAATTGGAACCAAATGAACCCCTAACGAAAATATCCATTGGGTGAGTAAATGTACGTTAAGCCAAAACAAAAGAAACCGAACTCAAAGTAAGTTTGGTAGGCAAGAAAAAACAAACCCTAACAATTTTCGTGGCGGGAGAAACCATGAATTAACTATTCCATCCTTTGAGATCAAGCGAGGACAAATGACACAAGCATTGATACGCACATGTTTCATATGCAATCAGCCGGGACATATAGTTCGTTATTTCCCTCGAAATTCAAATATCATTCCACCTCACCCTAGCCAAACTTCAAGGCAACAACAAAATCGACAACCAAACAGGAATTCTAGACGAGTCAATGCCACCACGGTAGAAGAATTTCCACTCAATGCGGTAGTAGAAGGTATATTTCCACTTTTTAATACCCAAATTAAAGTTTTATTTGACTCAGGTGCTACTCATTCTATTTTCTCTAAAGAAATTGTGAAAAACTTAGAATTACCAATTGAAAACTTAGGAGATACTCTTAGGATTCAAACACCACTTGGAAGTACTACAATATTAGAAAAATTATGTAATTCGTGTGAACTTAGACTACGTGATAAATACTTTTGGTTGACCCTATAGTCATGAATATAATAGAATATGACCTAATTTTAGGAATGGATTGGTTACCGCAATATCATGCTCAAATTGATTGTCAAAAGAAAATAATGTATCTAATCCTTCCAACTAGACAAACTTTGATAATAAACGGTCAAGCCCAAAAGATCTATAGAACTATAATAGCTGCTCTTAAAACTTTCCCTGAAGATAAGAAAAAACCAGAAATATTTCTCAACTCTGCAATTGAAAATGCTAACTTTAACATGACAGACATACCTGTAGTTAGAGATTTTACAAATGTCTTTTTAGATGAGTTACCATGACTTCCTCCAGTTAGAGAATTTGACTTCCAAATTGACCTTATTTATGAAGCGAATAGCATCGCCATTACACCATATAGAATGTCGTACAAGGAATTGCAGGAATTAGGTAAACAACTTTGAGAACTAGAAGAAAAAGGTTCATACAAAAAAGTACATCCCTTTGGGGCGCTCCAATATTATTTGTCAAAAAGAAAGATGAAACCTTAAGACTTTGTGTAGATTATAGGAAATTAAATGCCTTAACCATAAAGAATCGATACCTACTCCCTAGAATTGATAACCTCTTTGACCAATTAAAAGGAGCCAAATATTTTTCAAAAATTGATCTGATCTCCAGTTAAGAATCAAACCGTCAGATGTACCTAAAACTACTTTCCGAACTCGTTACGGGTACTATGAATTTCTAGTAATGCCCTTTGGACTAACCAATGCACCAGCTACATTCATGGATCTGATGACTCGTATTTTTTGAGCTTACCTTGACAAATTCATTGTCATCTTTATTGAAGATATTTTAATCTACTCGTCTACCTATGAGGACCATGAAAAACATCTCCAAATCACTCTCCAAACTTTTATCAATCATCAACTTTATGCAAAATTGAGTAAATGTGAGTTTTAGATGAAAAAGATAAAGTTCTTAGGTCATGTGATTTCTGAAAAGGGAATTGAGGTATATCAAGAAAAGGTAAAATCATTTCTTAATTGGAAAGAACCTACCTCGATTACTGAAATTAGGAGTTTTTTAGGATTAGCAAGATACTATACAAGATTCATTCAAGATTTTTCCAAAATCTCTGAACCCATCACTAGATTGACAAGGAAAAATATTACATTCTTGTGGGATAAAAATTGTAAGGAAGCCTTCAAGGAACTCAAGAAATGACTCGCAATCGCACCTGTAATGATTACTCCCATTAGCGGTATTGAGTTCGTCATTTATACATATGCATCCCATAGTGGGTTAGGAGCTGTTTTAATTCAATCTGGAAAAGTAGTTGCCTATGCGTCGAGACAATTAAAATCCATAAAAAGAATTATCCAATTCATGACTTAGAATTAGTAGCAGTAGTCTTTGCTGTAAAAATATGGAGACACTATCTATACGAAGAAAAATTCACCATTTATTCAGATCATAAAAGCTTACAATATGTTTACGCCTAACGAGATTTAAATCTTAGGCAAAGAAGATGGTTAGAACTCCTTAAAGATTATGACTTTGCTCTCCAATATCACCAAGGAAGGCAAATGTAGTAGCAGATGCCTTGAGTAGATCAAACGCTCAACTAAACCAGATTAAACTCCACAAATGTAATATGTGTCGTACCGTTGAACAAAATGATTTAGTCGCTAAGAAAGATCTTACCTAAGTTGTTCTTGCTAACATAATTTTAGACTCGACTATCCAGCAAAAAGTGAAATTGGCTTAACAAAATGACCTTCAACTGAGACAAGTTAAGGGTCAATCACAATCTGGAAAAATCATGCCGGACCGGTCTATCTCTTCTGATGATACTTTACTCTTTAAAAATTGAATAGCAATCCTCGAAAACCTTGCTATCAAGACTTTTTACTATAAGAAGCTCACCAATCAAAGCTTTCGATACATCTAGGATGTGACAAAATGTATCACGACCTTAAACGACAATATTGGTTCAAGGATATGAAGCGAGAAATAGCAAAGTATGTTTCAAAATGCCTTAATTGCCAACAAGTTAAAGTTGAGCATAGCCGACCAACCGAATTATTACAACCTCTACCAATAGGTAAATGGGAAATTAGATAATATAACAATGAACTTCGTCACTGCACTCCCAAGAAACTGCAAGGGCCAAGACACTGTATGGGTAATAGTTGATCGACTAACAAAAACAGCCTGGTTCTTACTTATAAAATCCTCTGACACACTTGCTATTCTAGCGGATTTATATGAAAGAGAAATCGTTCGACTCCATGGTATTCCTCTGACCATTATCTCTGACTGAGACCTTAGATTTACCTAAAAAATATGGAAATGTTTTTAAAAACATATGGGAACAAAACTCGCCATGAGTTCTGGTTATCACCTACAAACAGATGGACAAAGTGAACGAACTATTCAAATTTTGGAAGATATGCTCCGAACTTGCATAATGGATTTTCAGGATGGATGGAGCAAATATCTTCACTTAGTTAAGTTTGCATATAATAATAACTATCAAACAAGTATTGGAATGGCTCCATACGAAGCATTTTATGGTAGGCCATGTCGATCCCCAACGTGTTGGCTAGATAAAAAAGATAAGGTACTGTTAGACTGAAATAATTGCTGAGACCAACGAGAAAACTCAAATAATACAAAATCGACTAAAAACAGCTCAGAGTCGTCAAAAGACTAACGCATATGCAGGCTAAAAATCATAAGAATTTCAAGCTAATGAACTCATCCTTCTAAAAGTAAGTCCTACGAAGGGAATTCAACATTTTGGGAAAAAAGGAAAGTTAGCTCATCGGTTCATCGGTCCCTTCCCTGTTGCTAAACGAATCGAAGAAACATCCTACAAAATAGATCTTCCTCTAAATACATGGCCTTTTTCTTGTGTCCATGTTGAAAAAATGTAAACCCCACTCCTCCCACATCATTCTATGGAATGATCTATATCGAGAACCAGAATCCTCCTATCGAGAACAACCAATTCGTATACTAGACGACAAGGTTCAACAGCTACATAATTGTCAAATAGAATTGGTAAAAGTTCTATGGCAACACCATTCAACGAAAGAGGCAACTTGGGAAGTTAAGTCTGAAATGCATAAGTCCTACCCACATCTATTCATCTAGACATTTGCATCGCCTCATGCATATGAATATATCATTAAATAAAGTATATGTACAGGTACCTATAAATGGGAAAGAAAAAGGACACAAAATTTTCTCCAGGCCATAAAGAATACTATGTTGGTGGACCCAGTAATACACCCCCTCAAAGCTCTCAAAGTTCGTCACATCCAATCTACATAAGTAGTGATGAGGAAAGCCAAGACAACAAGGAGGAAGTGCCACCAGCACTTAACGGAATTGAATCTAGGGCATTTACCACTGCCCCACAACACTTAGGAAATCATGATCAAATGCCATTATATGATCTTGCTAGAATTGTGGAATATACAACGTGGTCGAATTCGATGAGTCAACGACTGCACCTCAATATCCTGGGGATCAGGAGAACATGCCATCATGTGACCTCAGCGCATGTATAGATTATGGAGCATACAACCCCGATAAACATGAAGTAACCCAACTATCTGACGAGACCACGTTCTTTATAGGAGATTCAAATGAGGAATTCGCAAACTTCTTCTGTTTGTTTGAAGATCCAATGATAGAAATATTTCTGCCAGTGCCCGAACTAGAAGCCTTGCCAGAAAGGACAATGAACTTTGAAGAGTTTATTGTTGACAGTCCTCTTAGTTCTGATGAGATAATATTTGCATGTTACGAAGCTGATGATGAGATTTAGGAAGAAGATGCATCAAATAGTGGAGACTTTAGCACAGGTAGCAACGAGCCAACTTTTACAGGTACTCTTACTTAATTTAGTGAAATTTCGAGGACGAAATTTTATTTTACAAGGGGTGAATGTGACACCACAAATACTTCATGCCTAAAAAACAAAAACAAAATCTCCGTAAACTTAATAAAGGATTAAATAACCGATGGGGAACGAGAAACCTCTTAGACATTATGGTCAATAACGACCCGTAAACGTTTTAGCTTCGTCGTTAAGAAAAGAATAGAAGGTTCTTCAATCCTTATTTAAAAAATTATGATTGAAAACGATGTTTTATTCTTAAGAAACAAATAAGAAGTTCCTTTACATTGTGATTGATAGCGACCTGCTAATATTATAACTAAAAAAAAATTATATCCTTATCTAAATCATTATGATCAATAACGACATTCAACAGTTTCATTATTACGAATCATTATGACTGATAGCGACCTTAAGACTATTCTCACTATAAATAGGAGAATCGATTCATTAATGCATCCTTACAATCTTAGTTTCATTCCTTATTAAATTATAGAAGGAACTTTGCGAAAACTCTTGTTAGCTACGGGTTAAGGTTATTTTTTTGTTACATGTTATTAACTGTTTATATATGTCCTAACATTGACACTCTTATTACCTTGATGTTATACTGACTCTACACATGTGAGATTCAAGCTGACAAGCTACCCTTAGTCCACCGATGTGGGTTATTATGGTCCACCAAATTTGGTCTCGTGTCGATGGACACTTTAAATTATATTAGTGACTATGGTGCGGTTTTAAGCTTTAAAGCAAAATTGGAGGGGTGCCGGGGGGGGAGGGTTCCATCGGTGTGGTTACTAACGGAATTGAATCTAGGGCATTTACCACATGGTTGAATTATGGAATATACAACGTGGCCGAATCCAATGAGTCGACGACCGCACCTCAGTATCCTGGGGATTAGGAGAACATGCCATCATGTGACCTCAGCTCATGTATAGATTATGGAGCATACAAACCCCGTAACTATGAAATAACCCAATAGTCTGATGAGAGCACATTCTTTATAAGGGATTCAGATGAGGAATTCGCAAACTTCTTCTGTTCGTTTGAAGATCCAATGATAGAAATATTTCTGCCAGTGCCCGAACTAGAAGCCTTGCCAGAAAGTATAATAAACTTTGAAGGGTTTATTGTTGACAGTCCTTTTAGTTTTTATGGGATAATATTTGCATGTTACGAAGCTGCTAATGAGATTCAGGAAGAAGATGCATCAAATAGTGGAGACTCTAGCACAGGTAGCAACGACCCAAATTTTACATGTATTACTCGATTTAGTGAAATTTCGAGGACGAAATTTTATTTTACAAGGGTAGAATGTGACTCCCCAAATACTTTATGCCTCAAAAAACACAAATAAAATATCTCTAATCTTAATAAAAGATTAAATAACAGATGGGTAACGAGAATACTCTTAGACATTATGGTTGATAATGACCCGTAAATTTTTTAACTTGGTCGTTAAGAAAATGATAGAAGGTTCTTCCATCCTTATCTAAAAAATTATGATTGAAAACTATGTTTTATTCTTAAGAAACAAGAAGTTCCTTTACATTATGATTGATAACGACCTGTTAATATTATAACTAAAAAAAAATCTCTATCCTTATCCAAATCATTATAATCGATAATGACATTTAACAGTTTCATTATTACGAATCATTATGACTGATAGTGACCTTAAGACTATTCTCACTATAAATAGGAGAATCGATTCATTAATGCATCCTTACAATCTTTATTTCATTCCTTATTAAATTATAGAAGGAACTTTGCGAAAACTCTTGTTAGCTACGGGTTAAGGTTATTTTTTTGTTACATGTTGTTAATTGTTTATATATGTCCTAACATTGACACTCTTATTACCTTGATATTATACTGACTCTACACATGTGAGATTCAAGCTGACAAGCTACCCTTAGTCCACCGGTGTGGGTTATTATGGTCCACCAAATTTGGTCACGTGTCGATGGACACTTTAAATTATATTAGTGACTATGGTGCGGTTTTAAGCCTCATCGATGTGGTTACTAAACGATATTTATTGATGTTGGGTAATATATGTTTTTGTTATTGTTTTGCTATATATTTTGCATTAACAGGGTGTAATTAAGAAATTATTGATCCGTTGGCTCATTAAATCTAACAATTTTAGGTACCACACTAGCTCACGACTGAAAATGAACTCGGAGCAGGTCAGGAGTTGACCATGTTAAATAAATAATGGATAGTACCTAGGAGTGACGAGGAGGGTAAGAGCGTGTTTTGTACTATTAAGGAATATTGTAAACTTATTATAAAAGATAAATAAATGAGTTTTATATTGTATTTCCCAATATTCAGTTATATTCATTACTGGCCCTGTGCGCAGTCCACCCAGATCTTATGAGTAAATCAAGATCAGGAAGTGGCAAATTTCCCAAGGGTGGCTATGGGCATGAAGGCACGTGATGACCCTAGAGAAGGCCTTGGGCATGCATGCCAAGGCCATGCGTATGAAGGACCCGGGCTTGGCCGGGCTCTAGCAAGCATGACCCTTAGGTGCCTAACGCTAAGCACGTCCCTAAAGAGAGCAAAACGTTCCTTGGTGTGGCTTGGGCTCAGACCAAGTCACATATAGCTTGGATGGACCAAGTCAAGACAGAACATGACCCTAGCAATTGCAAGCAATTACTTGGTCATGACACGAAGCATGATCGAGTCACGTCCAAGCAAGTCCATAGCACATGGAGCATGTAGTTATTGACCATGCGGTTAAGGTGCTTATGGAACCAGGTGGCAGCAAAGGAGATGAGCAGTAAAGTAATTGCTTGACTACATTGGAATGTAGGGTGGTTTACTTAGTCTTAGCACGTAATTAGGACACATATCCATTTAGTTATGTAACTACCATACTCTATTTTCTATAAAGCTAACCCCTTATGCTTGGGGAAGCAAAAGGTGGCAGAGTGTAACCCAATTCAAAGATCAGTAAAGAAACTCTCTTTTGTGCCCATTGTTGCTTGTTGGTGTGTTTTTGTTGGACTAGGCACCACGGTGTAGCATTGAGTGAGAAAAAGTTCCTTAGGGTAAACCTCACATTAGTGGCCTCGTGGCACTTTCCAAATCTAAGTCCACATTGTACAGTACAAGGAACCCTGGAATCCTCCAGAACTCGGATAATTCTAGGTATTTCTGCTGCCCGGCCAGTCTCTACTAGGCCTGCCAGCCTTTACTCTGGTCATGGTACTGAGGGGCTAACAGTAGCCCACCTATTTGATTAATAAGGGTGCTGTTAACAAGATATCTAGTGATGTTCTAATGCATTGCAAGATCAGTTACATTTATAAAATGTTTAATTTCTTGCTTTATGTAGTATATTCCTCTGATGGTCAGATTGAACCTTAGAAGTTCAGTTGTTTCTTTCCTATTGCTAAATGATTTAACTTTTGCTCACCTTGAGATCTGTCTTCATTTGTATGATTAAGAAAGTGTGCTTTGCTCAATAAATTATGTTTTTTCTGTGGACTAATACCATGCATATAGCATACCCTTGAGGAGATTTTTAAAGGAGTGGGATTTAAAGAAATCAAACTTGAATTTGCTATCAAGGCCCTTTTTTTTTTTCCCTTTGCTCCTTAACTTGGCCATAAGCTTGTTTCATATGCTAATATTTTGGTAGTCTGAGTCATGGTTTTTAAAATGAAAGTTGAATGTACTTTTTTGAGTTTAATCTTATATTTGAAAGTTATGAATTGAGACACCTCTTCATGGGGTGAGTAAGGCTTCTTACATAAGACAGATGTGGAATAACTATTTGCAATGGATTTTCTGGTTGTATTTTGATTTTAAGTTTTGTTGGCGATGCTGAAGTTCTATTGGACATTACTGTTTTGTCTAGTGCTTTATAATTACATGCTGAAAATTGCGTACATATTCCTTCACTATTCAGTGTTAACTTATTCAAGCCCAATATCTTTCATGTCGGCATGTGATTTGGTTGCTCATTTCACTTCTGTTGAGCCTACACTATTAATCATTTTTTTAAAAATTTTAGGACCATGAGAAGTAAAACTTTTGATCACATAACCATGTTAAATGCTACTGAATTTTTTCTTTTTTTATTCTTGATTGCGCTTTTAACATCGCTCCTTGTTTTCTTTCCATGTCAAATGCTACTGAATTTTTTCTTTTTTTATTCTTGATTGCGCTTTTAACATCGCTCCTTGTTTCCTTTCTGCATGGGTAAATTTTATCTGCATATACACATTGAACCAGCAAGTGGTTCTTACAGAAGATTGGCCATGAAGGTTCTATTGCACCTTCAATCCTTATTTCTTTCCCTTCTTCCATTTATTGTTCACATGGTTAAAATGTCTAAGAAGCTTTATTTTGATGCTTTCTCGTGCCATGATATATTTCAGGTCTTAATAATTTGCTGATGGCTTATGAGGACAAGTCTGCTTATGCACTGTGTGTATTTTCACTTTCCCTTGGCCCAAATGTGGAACCAGTAACATTTTTGGGGAAAACTCCAGTATGTGCTGTTCTGACTCCTTTTTTTTTTGTTTTTTTGTTTTTTGTTTTGTTTTGTTTTTTTTTTTTTTTTTTTTTTCTGAAGCAAGATTTTGGCAATGTCTTATGCAAGTTGATTGGTTTGTTGTTTTTGGTGATTCCATAGTTAGGCTTCAATGTAATTACTTGTGGTTAATCTTTTAGAAAGAACTGCAACACTTCCTCTTTCAAACTTTTTTATTTTTTTTAAATGAGTGTAACCACTGTGGCCCCATTTGGCCTCCCATGACCCACTATTTACCATATGAAAGGACCAAATAACTGCTTAAACCAGTAAGGTGGATGAGGCTATCGTTTGGTCCGTTCAAAGTATTCTTAATTGCCACTCTATGTCAACTCGCCAATGGGTTGGATTCATTTATTAATTGAGCAGAAACAACCCTTGGCCTATTGATTCCATTGTGGAGCCTCCATAACCATTCATTATAGTTTATATCTTGTTGGACATTTTCAAAAGAAATGTTTAGTCCCACATTGGTTAGAAACTTCAAGTTTAAAGAGTATATATACTCTTGCACTACAGTGTGTGTAAAAAGAAAACACAGTGTTATGCAAAGTGAGCCACACGCGCGCGTGGCGTGGCGCATATAGCGCATTTTAGACGCTTTTACAAGCGCACTTAGCACTTGGCATGAGGCGCGTGCGCTTGTGTGTATATGTGTGCAAGCTAACCATGGGTAAAACTTTTTACCATTAATTTTTACCATTTTCGAGATTAAATGGGTAATTATTAAATTGACCGAGTGGATGCAGTTGAAACTGCTCTCCACTACTCCATTGCTGCTCCACTACCCCATTTTCATTCAATGCTTGATTGAGTGGATGCGATTGAAACGGCCCTTTGCTCCACTACCCCATTTTCACTCTAACTGTTCATGACCAGTAGTGCTCTATAAGAGAAGAGGTTTGGGGAGGAAGAAATCATCTCGAAATTTACTAGCATTAGTTCTTGTTTCATCTTTCACTACTGCAAAGTGAAAGCTGAGTTTGCTTCATCGTATCCTTTAGGATATTTGCTGACTCTTGCAGTTTAGAGAACAAAACTTCCTTTAGGAAAGTGGCAATGTTACACGCTTTGAAGTCATTGCTGATCCATCTGTTTCAACAATCTAAAGGAAGTTTTAGTGTTATTGCAATGGCTTCGTCAATCAAAGAACTGTCCGCTAATATTGTGATGCTGGATCGCTTCGATGGAGGCGATTTCCTGAGGTGGCTGAAGCGAGTACATTTCCTGCTGGTGGCACTTCATCTGGTGTATGTTTTGGATACACTAAAACCTATGGCGTCCGATGACGAAACTGTCGAGTAGATCAGGAAGAGGCGGAAATGGGAGACGGATGACCACACCTGCAGAGGTCACGTTCTGAACGCCATGAAGGACTCACTGTTCGACCTCTACCATGACGTCCCCTCTGCCAAGGAACTGTGGGAGAAACTGGAAGCAAGGTACCATAAGTAGGACGCGACGAGTAAGAAATTCATCATATCAAAGTTTATTAATTTTAAAATGGTTGATGAAAGGTCTGTTATGGAACAATTTCGTGAAATTAAGAGGATTATGAATAATTTCTCTCAACACAATCTTGTCATGGATGAAACCATAGTTGTGTCTTCAATTATTGATAAACTGCCCCCATCCTGGAAAGAGTTCAAACGAACTCTTAAACATAAAAAAGAGGAGATAACTCTTGATGAATTAGCTAACCATCTTCGTGTGGAAGATGATTGTCGAATGCAGGAAAATGAAAAGGAGCAGAATGCTCAGGAGATTTCCAAGGTGCATGTGATGGAAGCAGTAAAGCTCAAAAAGCCCCTGCTGAACAGGCCTAACAAGTCTAGTAGTTTCAAAAAGCCTACTGGTTCGGGAAAATCGAACAACCAAAACCAGAATCAAAAGAAGCAGAAAGTCACTTGTTGGTTCTGCGGGAAAGATGACCACTTCAAGTCCGAATGTTATCATTGGAAGAGGAAGCAAGGGAAAAATCATGCTTCCTCTAGCGCTGCAAAAGGTGCAGGAAATGACAATGATGATCTCATTGCTATGATATCTGAAGTCAACGTCGTTGAAAATGATATGGCTTGGTGGGTTGATTCTGGTGCTACTCGACATGTCTGCAAGAACAAGAGGTTCTTCAAGACCATGGAGGCAGTAGATGAAAATACCGTCTTATACATGGGAAATGATGCTACTGTCCCTGTTAAAGGCATAGGTAGTGTTGATCTGAAGTTCACTTCTGGCAAAATTATAACACTCACTAATGTGTATTATGCACTAGAAGTGAGGAAGAATCTGGTGTCGGGTGGTCTTTTGAATAAGTTTGGTTTTAGGCTTGTATTTGAGGCTGACAAGTTTGTACTCTCGAAGGGATGTGTTTATGTAGGGAAGGGTTATGCTTATGAGGGCATGTTTAAGCTTAATGTAATCGCTTTATCTAATAAGCATATATCGTTTCTGCGTATCTTGTTGAGTCTCCTTCATTTTTATGGCATCATAGATTAGGACACGTTAATTTCAGGAAATTATATGATATGGTAAATTTGGAATTACTGCCTTATTTTGATAAATATGAAGGAAATTGCAATACATGCATGAAAACAAAAATAACTAGAAATCCATTTTCTAATGTTGAAAGAAATTCAAAGTTGCTAGATTTAATACATTTTGATGTACGTGACGTACATAGTACACCATCAATAGGAGGCAATAAATATTTTATAACATTTATTGATGATTATAGCAAATTTTGTTATGTTTATTTGTTGCATTCGAAAGATGAAGCAATGGTTAAGTTTCGGGCCTATAAGGCAGAAATTGAATTGCAATGTGAGACCTTTATAAAATGTTTAAGGTCTGATAGGGGAGGAGAGTACTATGATCCAAAGTACTTTGAATCCACTGGAATAGTCCATGAGACTACTGGCCCTTATACACCACAACAAAATGGTGTGACTGAACGTAAAAATCGTGTTTTAACCGAAATGGTTAATGCTTTGCTATCAAACTCTAGTTTGAGTAGTGGATTTTGGGGAGAGGCATTGCTGACTGCATGCCATATTTTGAACATAATTCCACAAAAAAAGAATAAGGTTACCCCATATGAGCTTTGGAATAAGCGAAAACCAAATCTTAATTATTTAAGAGTTTGGGGCTGTAGAGCAGTAGTAAAAGTACCTGAACCCAAAAAAAGGAAATTGGGTGAAAGGGGAGTGGAGTGCATATTTATAAGATATGCGCAACACAGTAAGGCATATATGTTCATGGTAATTGAGCCTAATAATTCGATTTCAGCAAACACTGTAATTGAATAAAGAGATGCAATCTTTGATGAGACGAGATTTAAATATGTTCCCAAAAGTATTCCCGAAGAAAAACAAAAAGGGAAGGAAGTCATAGAAATCGAAAATGACAAAGAAATAGTAGAAGTTCCTGAACTTCGAAGGAGCAAACGAGCTCGGAAAATTAAGTCATTTGGTTATGATTTCTATACATTTCTAGTTGAAGGAAGTAGATAAACAGTAACTAGACAAATTCCGTATTGTTTTAATACGGAGGCAGATCCTTAAACAATAGAGGAGGCGATGAAAGAAAGAGATGCAACTTTCTAGAAAGAGGCATTAAATGATGAGATGGATTCAATAATGGGAAATAACACTTGGGAGCTAGTTGATCTACCTCCTGGGTGTAAACCCATTAAATGCAATTTTTTCTTCAAAAGGAAAAGAAGAGTTGATGGATCCATTGAAAAACACAAAGTGAGACTGGTTGCTAAGGGTTTCACCCAAAAACATGGAATAGACTATTTTGATACATATTCACCAGTTGCTAGAATTGCTACTATCAGATTGCTTATTGCAATTGCAGCTATAAAAAAGCTGGTCATCCACCAAATGGACGTTAAAACAACGTTCTTAAATGGAGAGTTAGATGAGGAAATATACATGGAACAACCTGAAGGGTTCATAATGCCGGTCATGAAAATAAAGTGTGCAGATTGCGAAAATCATTGTACGGTTTAAAGCAAGCACCAAAACAGTGGCACCAAAAATTTGACCAGGTTGTACTTGCTTTTGGATTCAAAATAAATGAATCTGATAAATGTGTATATAGCAAATTTGATGGAAGAGGCAATGGTGTCATTATATGTCTTTACGTAGATGACATGTTGATTTTTGGAACTGACTTGGAACAAGTTCAGTTGACCAAAAAGTTTCTTTCAAGCAAGTTTGAAATGAAAGATATGGGGCAAGCGGATGTCATTCTCGGGATTCAGATTCTAAGAGATGACGAGAGTATTACTCTAACTCAGTCTCATTATATTGAGAAAGTTCTCAATAGATTCAATCACTTGAATTGTGCCCCTGTTTCTACCCCACTAGATTCAAGTATTGAGCTAGTGAAAAATATGGGCAATCCAGTTTCACAACTCAGTTTCACAACTGGAGTATTCTAGATTAATTGGATGCTTAATGTATGCAATGACATGCACTAGGCAGGATATTGCCTTGGCAGTAGGCAAGTTGAGCAGATTTACAATCAATCCAAGCGAATTGCATTGGTTTCCAATTCGAAGAGTTTTAAAATATCTGAAGAAAACAATTAACTATGGTTTATGGTATAGTGGATATCCTTCGGTCTTAGAAGGATTTTCAGATGCAAGTTGGATTGTGAAAGATCAAAATCATGCATCTACAAGTGGGTGGATTTTCACTTGCTGGAGGTGCAATCTCGTGGGCTTCAAAGAAGCAAACTTTAATGGCTGGATCTACCATGGAATCAAAGTTTATTGCATTGGCCTCGGCTTCAAAAGAAGCTGAATGGCTACGTGAATTATTACACGAGATACCATTGTGGCCTAAACCGGTAGCTCCAATCTCTATCCATTGTGGCAAGGGCTTATAGCCAAATGTACAATGGTAAATCCATACATATTGGATTGAGACACAGTTGTGTCAGAGAATTGATAACGAATGGAGTTATCTCGATTGACTATGTGAGATCTAAGCAAAATTTGGCAGATCCCCTTACTAAAGGATTGTCAAGAGACTTGGTGAATAAAACATCAAGGGGGATGGGTCTCAAGCCCATGAATTTAAAGTCACCAATAGTGGAAACTCAACTCGAGCCTAACATTACGTTAAGTCTTGAGTTCAATGCAGTCAAGTTCATTATATGTGTGACCGTGAGCACTAAGGTTTTAATGACCATCCCAAGGTTTTTTAGTGCTCAGTAACTGCATGTAAAGAGAGGAGGTTGAGATGATCTCTTAATAGTCTTCTAAAGGTGCTTAAATTGCGGGGGTACTAGAATGGAGACTACCTGTGTGGATATGAAGTGCGGCCGCTTCAAGGAGTTCAAGGGCTTGGCTCCAAAGACATTCACGAGAAGATACGGGACACAAGGCCAATGTTGAATGTTTCATGATATTTATGGCTATTTGCTGGTGTAAGTTATATGTGTGATATGTTTATGCTACATATCGAATAGAATCATTGGTTCAAAGTTTATCTATCATGTAATTTTGATATGATGTAATGAACTTTAACAAATTAGTGGTTCAAATCGCAAGATACCATTATTTATGCATATAATGTTTGAGATTTCGTGGATTGAATGATCTGGTTATTTTGAAAATGGCGGGGGATTGTTGGACATTTTCAAAAGAAATGTTTAGTCCCACATTGGTTAGAAACTTCAAGTTTAAAGAGTATATATACTCTTGCACTACAGTGTGTGTAAAAGAAAACACAAGTGTTATGCAAAGTGAGCCACACGCGCGCGCGGCACTGCGCATGTGGCGCATTTTAGGCATTTTTTTAGGCGCATTTATCACTTGGCACGAGGCGAGTGCGCGTGTGTGTATATGTGTGCAAGC
The DNA here is from genome assembly GCA_039657365.1 of Stephania yunnanensis. Lineage (NCBI taxonomy): Eukaryota > Viridiplantae > Streptophyta > Magnoliopsida > Ranunculales > Menispermaceae > Stephania > Stephania yunnanensis. The sequence continues at coordinate 10,917,895 of CM077582.1, forward strand.
TAACCATGGGTAAAACCTTTTACCATTAATTTTTACCATTTTCGAGATTAAATGGGTAGTTATTAAATTGAGTGAGTGGATGCAGTTGAAACTGCTCTCCACTACTCCATTGCTGCTCCACTACCCCATTTTCATTCAATGCTTGATTGAGTGGATGCAGTTGAAACGGTTCCACTGCTCCACTACCCCATTTTCACTCTAACTGTTCATGACCAATGTTCTATAAGAGAAGAGGTTTGGGGAGGAAGAAATCATCTCGAAATTTACCAGCATTAGTTCTTGTTTCATCTTTCACTACCGCAAAGTGAAAGCTGAGTTTGCTTCATCGTATCCTTTAGGATATTTGCTGACTCTTGCAGTGTAGAGAGCAAAACTTCCTTAAAGAAAGTGGCGGTGTTACACGCTTTGAAGTCATTGCTGATCCCTCTGTTTCAACATATCTGACATTTTTTTGTAGCCTATTGGTTTCATTTGGCAGCCCATATGGGGTTGAAGAGCCCATGAATAATCCCACTTCTAGAGTGGGGGACCTTATATAAACCTTTTAGATTAGAACATGCTACTGGTTTGTTGGACAAGAACGAGCATAATTTATCTTCTGCACCATACCTGGTTAAATTGACTAAGCATCCAGTATTTGTTCTAATGTCGAGTTTTTTTTTTTTTTAATTTTAATTAATGTGATTTTAGGGAAAAATAGTGCTCCCGAGGGGACCAAACGATTTTGGCTGGGATCCAATCTTTCAACCTGATGGTTACAAACAGACGTAAACCTCTCTTTCATATTCTACTGCTTACTTCATTATCTGTCTATCTATCTAGTAGTAAAAGGACAACTAATGGTAGTTTCATTTTGATGTGTTCTGCAGCTACGCAGAAATGCCCAAGGAAGAGAAGAACAAGATCTCTCATCGGTACAAGGCTCTCGACATGGTAAAATCTCATTTTGCAGAGGTTGGATATAAATTCGAGACAGATTCACTGATCTAATGTATCCTTATTGGGAATTGGTGGGCCATACATAGAGGAGATCCATTGCAAATGCTGTAATATTAGATCAAACTGAGAGGTCACTTTGCGATCAACAATTGCATAGGATAACCGGAAACCATCATTAACTATATTGGAGGAAGGGCAGCTCAAACAAGTTCTCTGGAGTTTGATGTGGATGGTGTCAAAGCAATCCATAGCCCCTTCCTTTTACCATAGTAATCAGTAATAGACTGATTTTTTTTTCTTGTTTGAAACTTTGAATGTGCATCACTGAGATTTCTTTATATATCAATGTTTGTACTGATCAGACAAGGTATTTGGTACAACTCTTGCATCCTAAAATCAGTAAAGAAGAAAATTTATTCAAAATTGGATTGCTGTGGTAGTGAGGAAGAAAATGTTTTTTTCCCAAGTGTCGACTTCATTTCATGACGGTAAGAACTATTATCTCGTCCCAGCTACACACAGCTGAAATTCACGTCCATTTCTCAGTCGTGTCCGGCAAGGAAACATACATCCATCTCAATTCTGAAGTGGGTATGAATTCTGGCCTCAAACTTTGTAACTTAGAATCGTTGCCTAAACTATCCTATAAGTCACCTTAACTATGCCTAAACTGTCCTATGAAGAAAAACAATGTTTGTGTAAAGGCAAGCAATTGATCATGACTCTCTGCTGTTGGTTTTCTTTGTATATATTGCAAGTCTTGAGCTCCATTAGTACTCACTACTCTTTGTAATCTCTGAATTAAGTTTTGTTGTCATTGATCATAGTGGTTGAAGGTAATCTTGTGAATGGAGCTGGCGAGATCTTGAACAGGCTCCTCTCCAAAGCCATTGACGAGATATTTTTGATGAAGGGTGTGAAGAAAAAGGTGAGAAAGCTTGAGAAGGTGGTTAAGAAGAGTAAAGAAGTACTTGAGGATGCTGAGAAAAAGCATGTGGATGATGTGGGAGTGAGGCTTTGGCTTAGAGATCTTAAGGAGGTGGCTTATGAAGCTGAGACTTGTTGGATGAGATCGATTATGAAAGTCTTCGACGACAATTGGAGATCAAAAAACGTATAAAGGGGAAGGTACAAGACTTCTTTACCCACTCTGATCCACTTGCTGTTCATTTTGAAATGGTTCATAAGGTTAAAGAGATTAATTTAAGGTTAGAAATGATTGAAAAGGAAAAAGGGAAGTTTAAGTTTGATGCCAATCTTGTGCTAGCTCATTCTCAGAGTTCAAGGAGTAGTACTGTAAATCGGGAAACCGCTTCATTTGTTATTGATTCTGAAGTTGTGGGAAGACAGGATGATAAGTCTAAGATAATTGACATATTGCTTCAAAAAGGAAATGCAGTAGATGAAATCTTTTCAGTCATATCCATGGTCGGCTTTTGGAGGTCTAGGAAAGACTACTCTAGCTCAATTAGTTTATAATGACATGGAGGTAGGGAAGAAATTTGATCCAATAGTATGGGTTTGGGTCTCCAATAATTTTGATGTCAAAAGGGTGATTAGAGAAATGATGGAGTCCATTTTCAAACAAATTCATTGGCTAGCACACAACTTTAATGAATCAAGATTTTGTGATTTCCACTATCCTTGTACGAAGCAAGGACATTGCGCACGTTGAATGTGTGGAATAAGTTTGAGGTGGCACATGCGGATTTTGAAAAAGTACTATTGAATTTTCAGTCACTACGTGTGTTAGATTTAAGTTTCACTAGAATCACTCAATCACTTCTTCAATTGGCAAGTTAAAGCATTTGAGATTCCTAGATGTCTCAAAGACAAAAATTAAGGCATTAAGACTTTGAGAATGGAAAACTGCAACTATCTCATAGATCTTCCCGAAGAACTTGGAACATTAATCAATTTGAGGCATTTCAAGATAGATTTATCGGGAGGGTGGATTAAAATGCCCAAAGGGATAGGACAACTTGCTTGCCTTCAAACTTTACCTATTTTTAAGGCAAGTACAAATGATGGTGGGAAAACTCTTGGAAAGTTGAAGAACTTAAACTTCCTTAAGAGGTAAATTGACTATTTATGGCTTACATGCTGTGGAAGATGTGACATATCTCGAGGCAGCAAATTTAAAAGCAAAGGAGGAAATCTCCTCCTTGGTTTTGAAATGGGATATGGAAGAAGAGGATGATACAGATGTCGACGATGTTATGTTTGAATAGGATGATACAGAAGCTATTGATGTTATTGACAATGATGCGTTGGAAGCCTTCCAGCCTCATTCAAACTTAAAATCATTCTCAATGAGTGGGTTTTGGGGCAAATTTCCAAGATGGATTGTTAGTGGACCGGTGCTTTGTTGTTTGATTGAAATTTAATTCTACGATTGCAACAAATGTGAGTATTTACCTAGTTGGGGCAATTACCTTGTCTCAAGGAAATGCATGTTAATGAAATGAGAAATGTAAGACAGATGGGTGTTACGTGGAATGGTTGGTCTAATAATAATGTTACTCTTGAGGTTGTGGAGGAAGCTACAGTGGCAATGGTAGCATTCCCTTAACTGGAAATTCTTAATCTACAAAATATGCCAAATCTGGAAGAATGGTTGTTGGAGCCAATGTCTACTTCATTCCCTCGCCTCCAGACTTTGCGCATTGAAGCGTGTTCCAATTTGAAAATAATGCCATCTTCTTTTCCTTCTCTTAAATCTCTCGATTTTGAAACAGAGAGCAGTGCCATTGCAGTAAAATCTTTGACAAGGAATCTTACCAACCTCACCTATTTATCCATTCATGGTCGTCCAGATCTGTTGTGGTTTTGAAGTGAAGATAGAAAAGAAGAAAAGAGAATTCTGTTTTGCTTCACTCATTTAATTTCTGAATTGGTAGTGCCTATTATAGGCTTACAATTAACTAAAAGCTGAAATTACTCAACTACAACCAGATATTTTGCTCCTAACTTTTACTAACTAAAACAGAAAAATAAGGAGAAATTTTTTAACAATAACTGAAATATTTATTGACTAATTCAAATCTAATTTTGAATCAACCTTCAACACTCCTCCTTGATTCAAAATTGGGTAAGCATAATTATCAAAATAATTCTTCCTCTTGATTTTGCACTGCTGCAATTTTTCCTTCTTCTTGTGATTTGCAAATCTTTTCCATATGCCCAATCTGTCCGCATTTCCTACACTTGACATCAGGCCTCCACCAACATCTTCTTTGTGGATGATTTGTCTTTTTGCAATGTGGGCAAGGTGGATATGTTTCTTCAATGTTGTTGTGCTTCATGTATTTCTCTCCTCCATAATTTTTTGTCTTTACTAGAAAAGCACCTTCTATAGTACCTTCCTCTTGTATCATCTTTCTTTGTTCTTGAGCCTGCAAAACATTCAATAATTCTGCCAAACTAATCTTTGACACATCCTTAGTATTTTCCAAAGAGGAAATAGTTACTTCAAATTTGTCGGGGACCGTGACTAGAATTTTTTGAACTATTCTGGAATCATCAAAGTTGGTACCAAGGAGTCTTACTTTATTGGCTATGGCAAGAAGTCTATCAGAGTAATCCTTGATCGTTTCTGATTCCTTCATTTTCTGCATTTCGAATTCTCGAATCAAGTTTATCATCCGCATGCCTAAAAGCACTTTTACGCAAGAACAAGTACCTTCATACCCTAAAAGTAAATTCTTGCCCGAAATTTTAAGGTTTACTTTCCAAGGAAGACAACTACATAGGTCTTGCCATCCTATTCTAACAAGCACGGATGAGATCAGGTTGGATGCTTTGGAAGAATTGAGAATCAGGTGTTGCTCTTGGTTCAGTGTGATTCAAAAAACGCTCCCCTCGCTCAAGAAATTGTTCATTCAAGATAGCAATGACAGTTTCCTGGGGCAGTTGACAAGTAATATGACAACTCTCACTTATCTATGGATAGAACATATCCCATATTTGGCATTTCTTTCAAGTTCATTGCTGAAAAATAATAAGCTCCTCACTGAATTATCAATTTGTGATTGCTCCTCGCTTGAAAACGTTTTTTTATGCAAATGAGAACATTCTTAGGGAATTCATGTTGCAAGATTGCTCAAAGTCTATCTGCAAGGGTTGCCTTCTTTGCGTAATGTGAAAATAATGAATTGTGGGGGTCTCAGTTCTTTACCAGAGGATTTGGCTATGTTCCCTCATCTGGAAAGATTGTCAATAGAAATCTCAGAAGAGCTGCATTATTTTCCATTCCCAAAGTCCACAAAACAGCACTGTTTTCTCTCTTTTCGCCGCTTACAGATTGGTGGCTCTCCTAAGTCGAAATCTTTACCTCACCAACTTCAATATCTCACAAGGCTAAAGGTCTTATTGATACGCAAGTTCAATGGTTTGAAAGAATTACCAGAATGATTTGGGAACCTTACTTTGTTGGAAGGCTTGAAAATTTGGAGCTGCGGAAAATTGATACATCTGCCTTTATGAAAGAAATGCAGCGCCTCATCTCACTAAAGTATTTGGTTATTGAAGGTTGCCCTCTTCTCACGGAGAATTGCGATAAGGAAATAGGGGGTGAGGAGTGAAAAAGATATATCATTTACCAACCATCATGATAGATGAAAGTTTTGTTTCGATGAAAGGTTTGTCTCTCTCCGTTCTTATATACTTTTTTCTAAATCCAACACACTTTCTCTTCCTTCCCCCATAATTTATTTCTTTTTCTTCCTTTCATGACTTTGGTGGGTATTATCCACAATAGTTAACGGAACAATATTTCTTAACCTTCGGTAAGACCTATTTGATATCCAAAAAATGTTAACAATTATTAATTACTTAGTTATATTACATGAAGCTTTTGAATTCTATTTGCCTCGGGTTGCGCCTACTAATCTAATTAATATTCTTATGTTTTACTTTCTCTGGTAAAGGCATTTTGATTGTCTATAAAGTTCTAGATTAAGTAAGGTTTTAAGCCTATTGGCTTGCTTTTTGGTACAGACCAAAAAATCAAAACCTGCATCTCGCACTTGTGGTGTCTGCATAAACATTTTTTGATAATGCAATTGCTGTTTCATTTTATTGTTGCATTGCAAGCTTCATAGAGTTATTAGAGTTTCAGCTTTTGAGACTCCTCATCTGGTAAACCGTAAACCTAAGGTATTAACATTTATCAACTCTAGAGGTCGTGTCAAACAATTTTATCCACATGAAGCAAACACATATTAAGGTTGTTTGCGCAATTTCAAGTGCTCGAAACTTTTGTGGTAGAGTTTCTACAGATTCTATGGTTCTTCCAAGTAGGTTATTTTAACTTAATAATCAATTAATTTATTTGAAATTAATGTTTAATGTTGGGTGTAATACATATCCTCCCATTAATCAACTGCAGCCATATAGTCATTTATGTGTCTGAATCACACCCTTAAAATGAAGCTCATATGGATAGGCTTCTATATATGGATATGATTAGAGATTATATCATTCTTGTATGAGTCTTTGACGTTGAATCGCAGTTTCCTTTCAGGTATTTTTGTCATTTAATATTAATAAATGCTCTTCGATCACAATGTTCGGTATAGTCCATCAAGCAATATAACTTAAGAGATTAATTTTCATTGTTCATTAAATTTCTTTTGTTCATTCTGAATTTATTCTTTTAAGCTTTATGAATTTTCTATTTTTCTCAATGTTTGAATAATTCACTGCATAGATCACATATTCTGTTGGACTTATTTGTGGAGTTAACCCGGCCACATTAAACTAAGGCGTGGTTGGGTGGTGGAGTCAAGCAAGAACTCTTGTTCAGGTGTCGGAGAGGGTACAATGGAATGACTCTACTCGCTGATCTCAAGATCATTCTTTTTTTTGTTCTTTAGCCCTCCCTGTGCATAAGCACATTTTAGTATTTAGTAATCAGTTTTAAAGTTTTGCATATGTTGTGAAAATAAGACTATAACTTATGTAATCTGGTTTTGATTTGATAATACAGGGAGGAACTGTGGCGCTGGCCCGTGGTTTTTTCTTCCTTTTGGATGTTTTCCACATAAATATGTGATAGAGTTTAAGGAGACCACCATAATAGTATTGGTGTGAGTACAAGTTAGTTATAGGGGTAGTTGAGTAAGTTTGTAGTAGGAGTATAAATAGAGTCTGTAAGGGAAAGAAAATGATCTTGTTATCTTGAATGTAATTTGGGAACTCTTAAGAGTTGGGATTGAGAGAGTTTTAAGACTCTTATCTGGAGTTACTTTGGTGTCTTGTTATTATAAGTATTGTTGAATTCTCAAATCAATCGATTGGATATTGGCATTCTATTATTGGTATCAGAGCATCGACATGAGGTCAAAGATTGATTCTCGAATCGACGTCTTGGAGGAGCAGATGAAGCAAATCCTAGTCGTGCTTCAGAAGATTCCAGCATAGGAGAATGCCATTGGTGGGCTGCGCTCGAAGGTTTAAAGATTGATGCATCATATCAAGTCCGTGTGTCTTCATCCCAATATGCTTACGACTAGATCTAGCTAGATTGACGAAACCATGGGCCAAGCACATCAGATCTGTGCCAAATCTGCCATATCTTGCGATGTCCATGCTGTTTTAATTGGTTGGTGATCCAAATTTGGTGACGATACAATCATTCGATTTCAGATCTGACGTGAAATCGGAGATCGATCCGAGAGGTGGTGTTGCAGATCAAAAGTCATTTCCTTCGACTCCTAAATCCATTGCCAGATCTTGAGTTGTCCAAGGTGTTGCCGATCTCTGACCCAACAAATCCATCACCTACCACACAAGGATTTCGACAGATTCAACTTTCTTAAATTGAATTTAACAATCAGAAGGTCTTGATATTTTCAAATCTTGCTTCATATGATCCCAGTTCAGTACTTATGCAGTCTCGTGTAGGAAAGAAGATGTTAGGGTTGTATAGTCCGCTTTTGAATGTGAAGGCTCGCTGTTTGATTGCACCACCTCCTTAGACACCGCCATCATTACTAAAACAAGCGATCATTGTCACTGATTTCGCATTCGACTTAGACATATTTGATATTCTCTTATTTCTTCCTATTCACACAACTTTGAATTATGTGAAGATGACTTGCGGCGATTAACATGACGTTTGAGGATATCGAATGATAGGATGAACAATAACTCATCGAGCAATCAATTACACCATTTATCCGTACGATTGCCCCTCAAACCTTCATATCCTTTGCATCTTGCCATTAGATTATTCTCGACTTGCATACTTCCTATTTTACTTAATGGGGCTGGGCCATTCTTGTGGTGTGACATTCGAGAATCATTTTAGGGTGCCTGTTTTGTCTTCTATTCTTCTGTACATTGTGGTTGTTCTTGCTATTCTCACAACAATAACTTCTTGTTTGAGAAATTTTCGATGGCTGCGATTCCTACACTATTTTATAAGGGTTTTGAGCATGCAATGCTTGTGGTGCACATTTTTGTATGATGCTTTTAATTGCTGGTGCATGGAGTTGGTGCTCTCAACGAGGTACCCTTGTTCCATTTCACAAGTTGGACTTAACATACATTGTCATATGTAATGCCAATCTCTTAGTTATTGCACCTTGCACGAAGCTTGTTTGCATATATGCTGAAGCTCATGGGAAGGGGATCGTTATATGCTTTGTGATACCTAGGCAATGGATGGCAGTTCAATTGTCAACTCATTATTTACTAGTTTGCTACCACGATGAGTTGTTTGCTATAGCATTGCATTTCTCTTTAGATTGGACTGGTGCATTAAAGCTCAGGTCCATCCCATTTGCCTTCATGATTGATTGTATTTGGATTTACTATCACTTTACTTCTCCACTGTCGTTCCCACACATTGTGGGTGTTCTTTAAAGCATGTTGGTGCAATATGTTTATCTGTCGGGTGCATATGAAGGGGTGTTTGTAATGTCCTTGAACAATTGGGGGCTATAGAGCACCTTGCTAGCTGGTTGTTTAGTGTACTTGTCATTTTCCTTGAGGGTCAATCATCTATCAACTTTTGCTTCGTGGCAGGCCTGGGCTGCTATAGTTTATGTCATACTGATGAAGTCCAAGAATTAGCTTGCAAATTCTTGACAGGATAATGATGAAGTCCAAGAATTAGTTTGCAAATTCTTAACAGGATAATGATGAAGTCCAAGAATTAGTTGCAAATTCTTGGAAAAATATGAAAAGATATGACAGGATGGCATTTTTGTAATTTCGGTGAAGTTTGGGAGTTTGAGTTTCGGCGTTGCGGGGGTATGGGTTGATTGGAAACATCGTGGAGATCACGAAACAGTGCTATTTTAGGAAAGTTTTTCAGCGAAATTTCATCGTTTTGGCCTCCGAAACGGCAATTTTGTTATTTTAGGAAAGTTTTGTTTAGATTATAACTTTCATTAAGAATTTTCGTTTTTATTGCCGTTTGCGGCGTTTGTTTCTATTTTTCATTTAGTTTTCAGTTTAGGGCTTTTTTGGACTTTTTACTATTTTTGGCAAATTTTAGGGTTTCGCTATTTAAGCGACCTATTGGATGTAATTCGCAGTTTTTTTTGCTTGAATAAAAGAATTTTCAAACTTGGGTTAAGTTCTGACCTTGATCGAGTTGTTCGTGGATTCGTTCAACTGGTTTAGAAGATCTCCGCTGCGTCAGTTGGTATCGAGCACTCGTCTTTCGGCGTGATTGGAGAAATCATGCCGTCGAAGAGGAACCAACAGCGTATCGAGGAGGTGTATGACCGTGACAATCTGAATCGAAAAATTGGCCAAATAATTGACCAACGCATGGGCGCGGTGGTAGAACAATTAACTGCCAGAATCGATGAGTCGTTGGGTCGGAATATGGATCGTATCCGTAACCATCGAAGGGAATCTGTTGGTGATGAACCAGTAGGAGATTCTTCTACCGAAGGGGAGGATGAGTATGTTGAGGCACCGAGGAGGCACTACAGGCCGCGTGCGATTGAGGATGATCGCAGGCGGTGGGAGTCCTGGGATGAAGACGGAGGTCCCGAGAATTCCATGGCACCCTTCAATGGAATAATTCTTGACCTGGATGGCATCGGTTGAAGAAGTCCTAGAATTCAAAGGTGTGCCCGAAGACAAGCGTGTACAAGTGGTTGCGACCATATTCCGCAATAGGGCCATGACTTGGTGGCAACAACTGAAGTTGATGTGGAATAGGAATGGAAAGGCGAAGATCACCTCGTGGGAGAAGATGAAAAAGCACTTACGGGCTGAGTTCTTGCCTTACAATTTCCAACGCCTTATGTACTAGAGGTTGCAGAATCTGAGACAAGGGGCAAAGTCAGTAGATGATTACACCACTGAGTTTTATCAGTTAGTCGCTAGAAACGAACTGCAGGAGACTAACGACCAATTAGTGGAGTGGTATATTGGTGGACTGAGGGTGCAGATCCAAGATATCGTCAACATGTTTGATCCGGCTTCCTTATCTGCAACGCACCAGCGAGTATTGTTGGTGGAGAAACAACAACGTCGGGGTGTGAGTAATGCTTCCAGTAATGTTAGTGTTGGGAGAGCCAATACTGGAGGTAATACCGCTGTAATTAACCTTGCTAGTCGCACGAACAGACCTAGCACTAGTAGGATTAAATGCTTCGATTGTGGCGAAGTTGGTCACAGGAAGTCAGAATGTAAAGGGAAGAACGCTCTCTTTATTAAGAACGAAGAGGAAGACGAAGGGGAAGAAACCAACATCACTGCAGAACCAGCCTTTGATACTTCTGACAACACAGAAGAGGAGATCGCGATTGGAGATGTGGGTACTGCCTTGATTGTGAGGCGTTCTTGTATGACTCATAGAGCTGTCGCGATGATGAGTGGCTGCAGAATACCATCTTTCAGTCCAAGTGTACCATTTTAGGCAAGGTGTGCAGGTTCATGATTGATGCAGGAAGTTGCGAGAATATCGTCTCAGTTGAAGTTGTTCAGAAGTTGGGCCTTACAACTGAACAACACCCCAGGCCCTATAAGCTAGCTTAGCTGAAGAAAGGTGGTTAGGTGAAGGTGTCGAAGCGCGCCTTGGTGACTTTTTCTATTGGTGCTAACTACAAGGATTCAGTCTGGTGTGATGTTGTGGCTATGGAAGCTTGCCACTTGTTACTGGGACGTCCTTGGCAGTTTGATAGGGGAGTTGTGCATGATGGCAGAGCCAATACATACACCCTTATGTTCAAGGGAGTGAAGATTGTGCTAGTACTCGCCAAGGATTCGGAGGAAGTTAAACCTACTAAAGAATCTAACAGCTTGCTGTCTTTGGCAAGATTTGAAGATGAATTACAGGATTCGGAGGTAGTTTACATCTTGATGGGAAATAAGGTAGATAGAGATGTTGATGTTCCTAAAACTGTAAAAGTCACCATGAGCAAGAGGGTTCCTTTAGTTGGAGAAGAGTTGAGAGCCTATGAAGAAGAACAAAATCGCATAAAGGAGGAGGAAGCTCTGAATGCAAGTCTTAGCAAAGAGGAGGATTTAAAAATGTCGCATGGAGCCGACGACAATGTAATTGATCCTATATGGTTATTGATTCAAGCACTGCTAATCCGTCATCTGATGTGACTGGCCCATCTGTTGGTATCCATCACGACATCTTCATTGATGGTTTTGTTCCTTCGTCATCTAGCATACATCCAATGTTTCCTTTTTTTGAAAACTCGGTTGAATGGGATGAGTTTGGCGAGGTCATCAATCCTGATGACTATGTGATCAAGGAAGAAGACATAGATCAATTAACAATGCTTGGAGGTGCTGATCTGGATAACAAACTTGATGAAGGTCGTTCTGATGGCCATTCTATCAAATCAATTCTAGCACATGTAGCTCCATTGAAGCTTGTATTAGTGCATGGATCAGCAGAAGCTACTGAACATTTGAAGCAACACTGCTTGCAACTTGTTTGTTCCCAAGTTTATGCGCCCCAGATTGGAGAAACTATTGATGTTACCTCTGATTTGTGTGCTTACAAGGTGCAACTTTCTGAGGGGTTGATCAGTAATGTGTTTTTCAAGAAGCTTGGTGACTATGAAATAGCTTGGGTTGATGCTGAGGTAGGGAAAACATAGAGCGGCATGTTGTCTTTACTTCCTCTGTCCACCCAACCTCTACCCCATAAATCAGTTTTGGTTGGCGACGTGAAACTGTCCGATTTTAAGCAGTTTCTAGCAAGCAAGGGCATCCAGGTGGAGTTTGCTGGCGGCGCCTTGCGATGTGGCGAGTATGTTACGTTGCGGAAGATTGGTCCTGTGGAGGTTCTTGAGAAAATTAATCCTAATACTTACTGATTGAAGTTGCCAAGTCACATTCGCACGGCTGATGTATTTAATGTCAAACATCTTGTTCCCTATTATGGGGATACGTCGATGATAACAATTCGAGGCTTAATTCTGTCCACCCTGGGGAGAATGATGAAGTCCAAGAATTAGCTTGCAAATTCTTGACTGGATAATGATGAAGTCCAAGAATTAGTTTGCAAATTCTTGACAGGATAATGATGAAGCCAAGAATTAGTTGCAAATTCTTGGAAAAATATGAAAATATATGACAGGATGGCATTTTTGTAATTTCGGTGAAGTTCGGGCGTTTGAGTTTCGGCGTTCCAGGGGCATGGGTTGATTGGAAATGGCGTGGAGATCACGAAACACTGCTATGACGTGATTACGACGTTTTTCAGCGAAATTTCATCGTTTTGGCCTCCGAAATGGCAATTTTGCTATTTTAGGAAAGTTTTGTTTAGATTATAACTTTCATTAGGAATTTCCGTTTTTATTGCCGTTTGCGGCGTTTGTTTATATTTTTCGTTTAGTTTCCAGTTTAGGGCTTTTGGGCTTTTTCGACTTTTTACTATTTTTGGCAAATTTTAGGGTTTCGCTATTTAAGCGACCTATTGGATGTAATTCGCAGTTCTTTTGCTTGAGTAAAAGAATTTTCGAACTTGGCTTAAGTTCTGACCTAGATCGAGTTGTTCGTGGATTCGTTCAACTGGTTTAGAAGATCTCCGCTGCGTCACATACCCGAGGGCAGTGGTGCATATACTGATGTTGCATTCCAAGTGTTTGATGATATGCTACTGAGAGTTTTTAGGTGCCACACTACATTATTTTTGCTTATAACGATGGAATTTTGGATAGAGCTCGATCATTGTTTGGGTCTCATGGGCATTTTCACTAGGAATCCTAGCTTGGCAAGTTCTAACGAAGCCTTTGACCGCTTTTAAGAAACTAAATTGTTTTCTTTATTTCAATTTCATTTTTTATTTTATTCAAATTCAAAAATTCAAAGATAAAGACAAAGAGAACAAAAATAATAAACACAATGCAATTTGAGGCAACTTGGTAACACAAGGTGGCTGCTTTTTGGTAACACGGGGTGGCTGATGCACTTGGCGCTTTCTTGCACAATTGCCTCAATGGGTGCATCGTTGGCTTTTGGCTATTTACTGTTGCTCACATTCAAAATTATGAGATGGATTTGGATTCTTGCATGGTCTCCTGCTTTCGTCTTCCCTCACATATTTCTCTTTTGCTTCATGGATGGCATCACAAATTTTGGCTCATTTTCTATGGCCACCTTGATGACAAGGTGAATTTTTAAAGGGGGAGTAATGATAGAGTTTAAGGAGACCACCACAATAGTATTGGTGTGAGTCCAAGTTAGTTATAGGGGTAGTTGAGTAAGTTTATAGTAGGAGTATAAATAGAGGCTGTAAGGGAGAGAAAAAGATCTTGTTATCTTGAATGTAATTTGAAAACTCTTATGAGTTAGGATTGAAAGGGTTTTAAAACTCTTCTCTGGAGTTACTTTGGTGTCTTGTTATTGTAAGCATTGTTGAATTCTCAAATCAATCGATTTGATATTAGTATTCTATCCATATGCATGTCCTAGATCTCTTATTGTGTTTATATTTATATATATTTTTACTTGGGTGATTGAAGAATCACCATGGATGGTGACCTCCATTCAAAATGTCCCCTTGATTTATCTGGATGTCTACCTAGCATAGTAGGTAATTTGCATTGAATAAGACTTGCAGTCCCTAAGCACATTAATGTTTTTTTTTTCTTAAGAAAGAAAAACAGTAATTTATTATGATAACAGATGAACAAAGGTTCAAATTTAATGCCATATTAGACGCAATTTAGGTAATCTTCCATACCTATTTGTGATTATTGTACTGCCGATGTGGGTATGGAGAATTAATGTTTTGATGCATTGTTGTTGAAGATATTGTGGTGTTTAGTTGCCTTGTTGTGTTGTTTTTGACGAATTTGATTTATTTTATTCATTTATTTATTTCCTTCTGTATAGTTCAAGCAACACCATTACAATACATGCCGTTAATGTCATTATCCATTTGATTGTCATTAGTTGTTTTGAGTAAATGACCTGTTATGAAGTGTTTCTCGTGCTAATGAAACCATCTCGAAGTCAGTTAGGTTTTTTTATCTCTAAATCGGTTTTGGTACTTATATTCAATTCGACTTGAGTTAGTTGAGTATAGATAAGGATAAGGCGGTTGCAACTAGGCGATACACAATTGCAACAGGAACTCAAAATCGATCAATTGCGGATATGATCTCATCTATGCCAGCAGAAGATGTACTAATTATAACGGAGAAAATGATCTGAGACACGTTAACCACGTGAACATTGTGACAAAACATGGTTGATTTTTGAAGATGAAGACGTATAAGTATCGGTTGAGATAGTTGAGATTAAGTGTCCTCATTGGTCTATTTATATTCCAAAGTCGGTAGAGTAAGTAACTCGTCTACTTTATATTTCAGTGAACGTGTTGTTCACCTTATCTTTGAACTATAAGCACCAACAAAATTTGGGCATTCTAGTAAGGGAGAGCCTTACTGTGCAAGTATTGAGAGACTTGTGTAAATTCCATGGGAAGAGTGAAGGAGATAAAAGGAAGAGCTTAATGAGGGAGTCAAGTGAAGATTTATGAATCCATTGTTCTTTATTTAGCGGGTTTTACATCTAGGCGTGGCCCCACATATGTAAGTCATGGAACGAACTACGTAAACAAGTTCCTTATGCCTAGTTCGATTTGCTTACTGCTTATTTCATTTAAGTAATTAATGCATTGTTAAATGTTTCCCAGTTACAACGACACTTATATCCAGTGGTAACAACATTTGGTTATTTCAATTGTTATCAAAGCAGGCATTATGAAATATTTGTTTATAAAGATAAGTGAGATCTGCATACTAACCATAATATCTCAGGGAAACTAATCAGATCAGCCAGACGGTGTGTATAACATAAGGCCACCATTACTCACCAATACAAACTACATGTATTGGAAAGCTCGTATGGAGGGTTATATACTCTCTGTAGATGTCAAAGAATTGAGAACCATTTAGAATGGCTATGCTCTACCACTTGTGGAAGGAATGCCAAAAAACATAAGTAGTGGATTGAAGCCCGAAGAAAGGTTACTATCTGCAAATGCCAAATGAATGAATGCAATCTTTGGAGCAATAACTCAGGAACATTTAAATATCATATCATCATGCAAGACAACTAAACAAGCATGTGCGATTCTTGAAAGTTACTTTGAAGGAAACACTGATGTTCAGGAATCGAAAATTGTTCTCTTGGCTTCTCTGTTCGAATCACCGCGAATGGTACAAGATAAGACTGTAGCAGAATACATGACAAAGCTTAAGGATGTAGCTAATCAGCCCAACAACTTGGAAATAAGTATTCTAACAAGAAAATGGTGCAGAAACCTATCAAATCTCTTCCAACCAAATGCAATTTAATGGTCGTTGCCATCTAAGAGACCTTTAGGGTCTCACAGATTTGTGATTCGAGAAATTTTTGGGTGCTCTCACTACCTATGAGATGCATCTAACTTAGTAAAAAAAGGTCCAAATAAATGACGTTCAAGGTTATTGCTCAATATATACTTCCCAATTGATACGATTATTAGTGAAGAAGAGGATAATATGGGTTTGCTAACCTATAAATATAAAAATTTATTTTGAGAATTTCAGGGAATGAAGCCATATGCAAAATGGAACTCGTCAAAGAAAGATCTGGAGACCAAAACCACTGACAAAAGCAAAATGAAGTGCAGGGAATGTGGAGTAATTGGCCACTTTCAACACGAGTGCCCATCGAGAAGGAAATAGAAGTCTCTGGTGTCTACCTGGAGTGACTTAGACTCAGAAAGTAAAGAAGATCATGTAAATCATTACATTCCTTTTGCTACTATTTTAGAAACACCTGTTGCAACCATGGTACCTATTACAACTGATAATCCTGTTGCAACAACAGACATTGAAAAATCAAAGACTTTCTCATCAAATGAAGTAGTAAGTGACTCTGATGATTCATAATTTGCATTATCTAATGATACTAATCATGCAGAAACCTATGTTGACATGCTGAAAAAATGGGAAGAAGTAGTTGAGTGTAATAAAGCTTACAGTGACTACTATTAGAGAAAGATAAATAGGTTATTAAATGTAAAGTTAAGATGGAGAAAACAGAATATATTTTGACTACCCCTTCTCCAAATAAGAGCACCACCCGGCTTAATCCCTTAATTAAGCCATAATCTCCCCTATAGGACCTAACAAGGAACTAGTCAGCCTTATTTAAACACCTAAACACCTACCAATTATGATACCAACTATAGTTAACTGGTTAGTTCTACTGACTAACCTATGGTAGTTTATGAATCAGAGTTAATTTAGATTTTCTATCTAACAAATTATTCAACGGAAGTCTTATAAATTTACTGATGGACATAAGGCCAAGCTATTATGGAAAAACCAGGAAATAGAGATCACATGCATATATAAACAAAAGTGGTGATATATATAAAATGTGTCTGGTCAGATGTTCCTATCACTCAACCCAAAAGTAAAAATATCATGTATATAGAAAATGTAATACAAAAGAATGCAAAACATACAAAAATATGTCGTAGCAGTCTTTCACTGGCTTAGAGGTAGTCACCAATCTTCTCTTTGCCTGGTCTGCTACTCGGTTGATTTGCACCCACCGTCACAAACTAGACGGTGAGTACATGGAGTTATTTAAGTAATACTGAGAGACACTGATCCACATTCCCAAACATGCAACAAGTGTCAAATGACATAATTTAAATAGCAACTTTGCAGAAAGAAACATCATGCAAATAGATACTTGAGTTAACCAAATATGAAACTGACTTAAGGCTAAGTAGTAACGGAATAGGGTCGATCGGCCGTGATCTTCATCACATTAGCCTTTTCACTGCAATTTGAGCTCTACTCCATAACATTTCAGTACAAATTGAGCTCTATATCATAATTTCAAAAGTTCGTACTTACGATTACGCCTTTTCTATTCCAAGTGAATTAGTCGTCATTGGAATGTATAATTGCTAGCATACCCAAGTTTTAAAACTCTTCATGCTCACCCAAGTTATTCTTGCGCCAACAAACCCCGAGGTCCGATTACCCCGTTCGAGGCACGTTTCCCCGTGTGTCATTTAAGGTGGTGGTGAAATTCCCTAACATCTCGGAAAGTCTAGTGACCCCGTATGAAAGTTGAATTTCTATCATCAAATGACCCTAACCACAAGAACCACTTTCACTTTCAATAATGACTCGGTAATAGAATCCAAGAGATGTAACTGCATACTAATGCACAAAGGATTAGAGTCTAACAAATTAACCCAATAGCATGCTATATCACTGACTTCCAAACACAACAATCAACACGACAAAGTATAGGAATTGGAATCAATGATAGTACATAAACAACAGAGTATGTGACGGCCCCAATTTTCCACAGATTGGGCACCGCCCGGCCTAAGCCCACGTGGACCCCCGAGCTAGTCTCGCAAGGTCAACGCAGACCTAGTCAGTCTTCCAATCCATCATTATCAGTAAGTTCAAAAGTTTTAAGTTGAGTTATTAATATTTTTCAATATTTTATAATTAAGCAGAAACAATACTACATTAAATAACTCAACAATAAGGTACAAGAGTTAGGAAACCTAATTGTGGAACCCAACATAAATGTATCACATCGGAGGAGAGTAAATAAAAGATATACAAAAAAAAATTCACCTAGCTATGGAGCTTTCCCTTTGCTACTCGTCTGTAACTCTGCACTCAATCAAACACGAGATTGACGAGCCCAGGTAAGTAAAATCCAGTAGAATCTAAACAGTAATTCAAGGTAAAATGAAACAGTCTAAAAGTCATGCAGATAAAAAGAAAACTGTATGGAATGCATGATCATGAGACTGTAAAATAATGAAAGTATAATGAGAATGAGTGTCGAATGAAATAATATAGAGAAGTGCCAAGTAGTCTAAGACCACCAAATGCGGGTGCCACAGGGTCGGGGTCACAGAGTCGCGGCTACGCCAAGCAGACTCGGTCAAGGGATGCGGCATCGCCATACCTAGAATGTTGCGAATGAGGGATATCAACGGCGCCCCGGATAAAGCACATCTCATTCCGACCAAATATTGTGACTCGAGGTCATGGCCCCGGTTGCGAGCCGACTACCACTCCAATCAGAGACACGAGTACGACTCACTTGGTCCTCGGACACTCATAAATGAGTGGGAATTCCAAGAAAATGACATGATTCAACATCAAACAAACATGCAAGCTCAATGAACTACTGCGCATTTTCTAACTGGTTTACTTACCTCGAAATTCGTAATTCGTCTTCAAGACGTCCAGCTCACGCCTCGATTTGGGCATCGACACCCGACTTCTACGTCCCTGGTATCCATTTATACCTTTTTAGTTTACTTACGTCATTCACATCAATATATTCGCGATTAAAACTGCAAACTCCATAATAAAGGTAACGAATTTCACAAAATAGTGTAGGACCTCACCATGGCCTACGCCTCTTGTCCCATTCGCGATCAGTCCATCGCGTAGTCAAGTTTTGTTGAAGTCACGACCGCCATGTTGTTGTAGCCGCCGGCGTCGCTGCCGGAGTTGCGCCTCAACCGAAATTGCGTCGCCGCCGTCGTCGCTGGCCGGTGGCGCCACTGCTGGATCTGCGCCATCCACCCCTGCCGCGTTGCCGCCGGCGTTACCGCCGTCGCGCTGGCCGCCGTCTGCGAGCTGCTCGCTGAGCCATTGCTGGGGGTCCTGCTTGTGAAGGCCCCAATTTTACACGAATTGGTCCCCGCCCGGCCTAAGCCTACGTGGACCCCCGAGCCAGTCTCGAAAGGTCAACGCAGGCCTAGTCAGCCTTCCAATCCATCATTATACGTAAATTCACATTTTACAGTTGAGTTATTAATATTTTGCAAGTTTTACAATTTTATAGCGGAAACAACTAATACATTCAATAACATTTTCCATTTTGATTTCAAATCAAAATGTCCTCGAGATTCATGCAACGCGCATCTCGAGGCAAACTAAACAACCGAGCAGCGCGCATCTCGAGGCACCAACCCGCCTCAATTTCAAATCTCAATACCGGCGCTACACACAACACGAGGCATATCCAATGCATATTTTAAACCATATAGAGCCATTATTCCGGTCTCACGTCGGCAAGCGACTCGAGGCGCATCCTCTTCCATGTTTCGACTCACCGAAATCCTCGCATAACTAGCATTTTCATCTCAAATTGGATTCGGACATACGTATTTTGACGAGTGGGGCCCACATACGACCTTGACTTGACACGTGGCACAAGTCAATTTTCGGGTCGTTACACCGCTCTGCCGCCGCCGATCGCGCCGTGCGCTTTGCGAGTACCCTCGTCCAAACCTCCGCCATTGTTGCCTTGCAGTACCGCGTCGTGTCCGCGGCCTTCGCGTAGGCTGCGATCTCGTCGCCGCGGAGTCGCCACGCGCCAGCCGCTTCGCACCGCCACCGCCTTCCCGCCGCCGCTTGCTGGAGCCGCGCCGACATCCCGCCGTCCACGCCGGAGCTCTAGCTGCATCCATCAGCCCCTCATCCATCTCTCTCTCTCGGATCTCTCTCCCCTCTTTTTCTTTCTCTCTGTTCTTCTTATCCGATCACTCTCTTATCCTTCTTTTTTTTTGACTCAAATGTGTCCTCGAGATTCGCGCGGAGCGGAACTCGAGGCACATCAAAAACTTATTTATTCAATATTTTCCTAAAAGGTTGTGCGGCACGCATCTCGAGGCACCATGAATATTCACATCACTACCTCCTCATTTCACATTCTTGACACTCGCGCCACACGTATCCCGAGGCGTATCCAATGTACACATTAAAACCACATAGAGCCACTATCTCGGTCCCACGTTGGCACTCGACTCGATGCGCGTCCTCGTTCTGGTTTCGGCTTACCAAATTTGGCGAATATACTTTTCTCAACAGTTAGCCTTAAAATCTTAAATTGAACATTCTCGGTGTCTCCACCCAAGATTCAGACATACATATTCGACGAGTGGGTCCCACATACGACCCTGACTTGGCACGTGGCTCAAGTCAAATTTTCGGGCTGTTACAGTCTTCCCAACGAATTAGAATTTCGTCCTCGAAATTTACGCACTTCGATAGTATGTTATGACTGAAGACCCAAGGCCATACCTGCCCAAGGCCATACTCGCCCAAGGCCATACTCGCCCAAGGCCATACCCCCATCTTACTCTGTAAGGCTGGGCTCCTCCGCGACAAGCTGGGCTCCTTCGTGACGAGCTGGGCTCCTTCGCGACAAGCTGGGCTCCTCCGTGACGAGCTGGGCTCCTTCGTGACGAGCTGGGCTCCTCCGTGACCTCCAAGCAATGAACACACCATCTGCCCCCTCCCATCAATATATGCCAGGGCAACATCCTCGCAACATATATTGGAATACAAATGAACATATTAATTTTATCACCCACTGTCACCAACATACTCATACCTGTTGTATGTCCGCGAGAATGTAAATCAATTTCTCAGACTGTGCATCCATCTTTTTATTCGGTTACGATGGGTAGTAGGCGGACCTTACGCGACAACAACATGAATCTGCTCCTAGCTTTGTTGTGCCTGCCCGTTGTTGTGAACACGTACTGGTGAAGTGACTTGGCTGTCAACACTCCCAAACTGGTACGTTGAAATCCCGATCCACATGGAGCATGTCGTCCCTATCCTTGTCCCTGTGCATGACTAGACCTCTGTCCCTGTCTGTGCACTTGACTGAAACTTTGACTGTCTCTGCCAGCCCGCCTCGCCATCGTCCTCTGATGTTACTGATGCTGAGAACCTGACGACGTTGGCTACTGTAATGCACTAGCGTAACCCTGCGCTGGACTAACTAACTCTAGCACAGTATACGCTGCATATGGCGAAAACGCAACAGATCCTACGCTCTAAGCTCGATCTCTTAGCCACGACCATCTCACCCTCGTTTTCCTTCGATCATCTACAAACCCTCGCACTAACTATAACGATGCCGATAATTCGACTGGTACTTCGGCGCGTGTGCTTCCAAAGCTCTCGCCAGCCATAGCCCTCGCTTAAGCCTCCTGTACCGCGCTCGGAGCAGTCGTCACCCAACCAAACCAATAATTCCACGAAATCGTGTATGACGTAGTAAGCTTGGTCAGTGTCCGTGTTAGCGACACCCCAACATACTTCATCACGCGTATATACCGATCCATGTACTGCAACTGAATTTCCAGTCCTCTGTCGAATGGTCTGAAACCCAGTCATCTTCAGGTACGGACTGTTCCCCATCGACACTTTCGTAGTACGCCACCAGACATCGACCTCGCCGACCAATGGAATTGATGATATACTCGGCTGCATTTGCGTTGGTATGGCGAGTACATTTTGTATCTTCACGTGGCTATATATTTGTCGCCTCAAAATTAGTACCCCCGTGTAACTCTTCCGAATAATGCCTCAGAAACTTGCGAGTCTACCTCGCCTTTTTCAGTCGACGTGTATCCTCACGTAGTGTCACAGATGTAGGAAGTACGAGCTCAACCTGAATAGCTAGAGCTGCCGACGTAGACAGTTACGGCATAGCCTATGCCCTTAATAATCGAAAATCTCCTGTAGTTGTTGGTCGAGCGATACATTCCTTTTTGATAGAGTAAGCAGTTCCTCAGCACTCGCAGACTGCAAACCTACAGCCCCACGATCACTTATGGATCCGATCTGAAACATCGCCTCATTTTCCATAGCCACGAATCCTCGATATCGTATATATATTACAACACAACAAATATACCATATTGAATGCATTTTTACAACATGCACTACTTGCACAAAATTTTCCTTTCAGTATGTTTACTAACGCACCTGAATAAATTTTAAAATGTGAGAATTCTTGAGATATACAATCTCGTAGGATTTATACTTAGGTGCCACTAACTTTTAGAACGATTTGCATACTCTACCTCAACTCGTAACACTTTATTCATTTACAAGTCTCTAAAGGTGGTGGTCGACTTCACCAACCTTTAGATTATAAATGTTTGGTGTCACTAAAGTGGAGTTACTTAGGCTTCTGATCCAACATTACTACTCCAAAGCTTTCGTCAAAGCTAAGGAGTCCGTACATGATGTAATCGTTAGCTCTCAAGTCATCTCAACACTCTGCTCTTTTAGAGTCTGCATTAACCCACTCTAAAAAAAAATTTGTTTTTATTTTACACATCCCTCATTTTATCATGTCACTTCGCCAAATTTTCTTTTTTCTTTTTTCTTGTCAGGAGTGTAAAACATAACTGTCGGCAAATGATCTTCTAACATGAAAAAAAAATGATGTTCAAACTCATCTTGTTCATATCTTTTCTTAGAGACTTTCCGAGTTACCTCGCCAAAGTGCACAAGTGAAGATGGAGATATGATCTTAAACACTTTCTTTCTTTATTGTCTGCACAATCTCAAAGTCTTAGTAAAGGATTATCAAGCAAAGACGAGATCATCATCGCAACCTCATTTAAGTGAAACAGGTGTGTCACTTAAAGTATTGTTGTCATTCTTGCATTTTAAAACTCCAAAAGCTCTCTAAGTTCCAAAACATTGATTTCAAGTCCCAAGTAGACTCAAAGTTATTTAATTGTCTCCATACTACCAATTTAAAATCATTTAGAGACTCAAACTTCCATTTCAAGTCTCAATACTATTGGAAATCCTCAATTTCAGTAATAAACTTTTGAGTCCCAAATAAAATCAAAATTCCTCTAAATGGCTTGAAAACTAATTCACAAGTTTGTTTGAGTCCTAAATGGCATTTTAAGTTTCAATTGGAAACCATACCATTTGTAATACCAAAGTTTCGAATTGAAAACCTTAAAAGTCCTAATTATCTCATTTCACTCAAAATGAATTGTTTCATTTTCCATTGGCTTCACCAAACCAACAATGTTATTTATCTCAATTTATCAATTAAACTAACTAAATTCTAGTTTTACATTTTGTTGCCATTCTTTTTCAATTTTTTTTCTCATCGCGTCTCATGCGATACGCAAGAGTGAATATCGTATATTTATCGATAATAATATAATAGAACACATCAAATATCACATATAATTTCTCCAACTCTCCTCACTTCCCAACGAAGACTTCAGTCAGGATAATAGGGTTCCACTTTAAGTTCAGGGTTCCTAACTTCCGCTGGTTTATGTCTTATACTGGTTGTGTTTATTAAGAGCTAAATGTAAAAATTTAGGCTCTGATACCAACTGTGACGGCCCCAATTTTCCACAGACTGGGCACCGCCCGGCCTAAGCCCACGAGGACCCCCGGGCGAGTCTCGCAAGGTCAACGCAGACCTAGTCAGCCTTCCAATCCATCATTATCAATAAGTTCAAAAGTTTTAAGTTGACTTATTAATATTTTTCAATATTTTACAATTAAGCGGAAGCAATACTACATTAAATAACTCAACAATAAGTTACAAGAGTTAGGCAACCTAATTGTGGAACCCAGCATAAATGTATCACATCGGAGGAGAGTAAATAAAAGATATACAAAAAAAAATTCACCTAGCTATGGAGCTTTCCCTTTGCTACTCGTTTGTGACTCGCACTCAATCAAACACGAGATTGACGATCCCAGGTAAGTAAAATCCAGTAGAATCTAAACAATAATTCAAGGTAAAATGAAACAGTCTAAAAGTCATGCAGATAAAAAGAAAACTGTACGGAATGCACGATCATGAGAGTGTAAAACAATGAAAGTAGAACGAGAATAAGTGTCGAAGGAAACAATATAGAGAGGTGCCCAAGTAGTCTAAGACCACCGAATGCGGGTGCCACAGGGTCGGGGTCGCAGAGTCGCGGCTACGCCAAGTAGACTCGGTCATGGGATGCGTCATCGTCGTACCTAGAATGTCGCGAATGAGGGATATCAACGGCGCTTCGGATAAAGCACAACTCATTCCGACCAAATACTGTGACTCGAGGTCATGGCCCCGGGTACGAGCCGGCAACCACTCCAATCAGAGACACGAGTACGACTCACTTGGCCCTCGGACACTCATAAATGAGTGGGAATTCCAAGAAAATGACATGATTCAACATCAAACAAACATGCAAGCTCAATGAACTACTGTGCATTTTCTAACTGGTTTACTTACCTCGAAATTCGTAATTTGTCCTCAAGACGTCCCGCTCACGCCTCGATTTGTGCATCGACACCCGACTCCTACGTCCCTGGTGTCCATTTATACCTTTTAAGTTTACTTACGTCATTCACATCAATATATTCGCGATTAAAACCGCAAACTCCATAATAAAGGTAGCGAATTTCACAAAATAGTGTAGGACCTCACCATGGCCTACGCCTCTCGTCCCATTCACGATCAGTCCATCGCGTAGTCAAGTTTTGTCGAAGTCACGACCGCCATGTCGTTGTCGCCGCCGCGTCGCTGCGCCGCCGGCGTAGCTGGAGTCGCTCCTCCGTTGCCACGATTGCAACCGCCGCGGCACTGGTCGCATTCGCGCCACTCACCGGCGCCGCGCTGTCGTGGCCGGCGGCGGCAGCTGCTGATCTGCGCCTCGGTGCGAGCGTTGCGCGCTGGCGTGGCCGCCGTCCGTGAGCGCTTGCCGAGCCGTTCTTCAGGGGGTCCTATCTGCTGCCGGCCGATCGCCGCCATCGCCTTGCGGTACCCCTCATCCAAACCTCCGCCGCCGCGCCTTGCGAAGTGCCGTGCCATTGTCCGCGGCCTCCGCGTAGCCGGGGATCTTCGCGCGGAGTCGCGCGCGGCAAGCCGATCGCACCGCCACCGGCTTCTGCGTCGTCGCTGCTTTGAAGTAGCACCGACGTCCCACAGTCCACGTCGGAGCTCCAGCCGCATCCATTAGCCCCTCATCCATTTCTCTCTCTCGGATCTCTCTCCCCTCTTTTTCTTTCTCTCTTTCCTTCTTATCCGACCACTCTCTTATCCTTCTCTCTTTTTTTTAACTCAAATGTGTCCTCGTGATTCGCGCGGAGCGGAACTCGAGGCACATCAAAAACATATTTATTCAATATTTTTCTAAAAAGTTGTGCAACACGCATCTCGATGCACCATGAATATTCACATCACTACCACCTCATTTCACATTCTTGACACTCGCGCCACACGTATCCCGAGGCGTATCCAATGTACACATTAAAACCACGTAGAGCCACTATCTCGATCCCAAGTTGGCACGCCACTCGATGCGCATCCTCGTTCGTGTTTCGGCTTACCGAATTTTGCAAATATACTTTTCTCAACAGTTAGCCTTAAAATCTTAAATTGAACATTCTCGGTGTCTCCACTCAAGATTCAGACATACATATTCGACGATTGGGTCCCACATACGACCCTGACTTGGCACATGGCTCAAGTGAAATTTTTGGGCCGTTATAGTATGCTATGAGCAACTTCATAACGTGAGAAATGAACAAGTCATAACATATGGATTTCAAAGGAAATTCAGTTCGAATAACTGAGAATAAATAAATAAATGGAATGAAATGTAAATAAATATCTCAATCAGTTTACTTACATAAATGGAATGAAATGTAAATAAATTTCTCAATCAATTTACTTACATACCACAATAATTCCTAAGCTATCCGATTTTTCGTCGCGTCGATGTACGCACCAAATAGCCTGTAATAGCTTGTTTACGATCCTAACATTTGACAAATGATCAATTTAGCTTCAAGTTTAATAATTTACAATTCCTAAATTGGTCGAAATCAGTCAAAATCGAACTCGAGATCAATTTCTTGATTTCGCGTTTTTCGAGGTAAAAATCACGGTATAACGTCTCAACTCGAGATCTATTTTTTCCATCACGGATCGAGAGAGTTCGTGCGTTGGGGTTCGGAGGACTTGCGCAGACCTTCAGGTCATAGTAAGCAGGGCGGTTACCAGTTATCTTCGGAGGAGTCAGTCGGGGGTTTGCGCCGTCTCGTGCCGGGAAGAGGAGCGCAGAAGAGGAGAGCGGTTTTAGGCCCTCCGCGTTACGGGGAGGCGACGGGAAGTATTATGCCCGTGGCGGGCGTGCAACCAAAGGGTCTTTCAGCCAGAGAGACTGGAGAGGAGGGCACGGTTCGGAGCAAGGCCGCCAACATGATGTGACCTGTTCGACGCCGTTCACGAGTTCGATGATTCGGGTTCGAAGGCGACGCCGAGGAAGAGATTGGTGAAGAAGAGTGGGGACAGAGAGAGGACGCCTGATTTTGGGATTGAAGATGAAGAACCAGCGTTCATGAGATATGAGTTTGCGAGCGAGCCGCCATCGTCGCCGAAGCGGAAGCGGTCGAAGGAAGATGGGTTTAGAAAGAAAGAGAAGAAATTGAAGGGGATAAGAAGTTTGATAAGGGAGGAAGATGAGCTCGAAGAGGTGGAAGCTTGTCGGCGATTTATCCCTGGCCGCGATCGCGAGATGAAGGAGCTCGGGATACGGTTGCGGGGCGGATTCGAGGATGACCAAGAAGGTGTTAGGACTATGGATGACGATAACTTCATAGATGATACTTTGAGTGGATCCGGTGACCGGCACGGCGGTGACAACGAAGGCTTTATTGGGGATGCGCCACGCCTGAGAAGGGCCACGGAACTAGAGAGTCTCTTGATATATTGCTTGGCAAAGCGAGCCTCTTACAATCCGCAGCCGAGGTTCTTTGGCTGAGGGGTGCCAAAGAGAAGTGGCTCGCAGGTGAGGTTGCCACTGCTAGAGCGATCCTTGGGCAAGCGTATGCTGCAATTACAATTTCAGAGGAGATTTTGCTTGCTGCAATTCAAACCGAATCAAGGCATGGTAACAAGAAGGAATCCGATATGCGATGGCAAGGCGAGAAGACTTTGTTCGTGGGATGCAAGAGATTCACCAATTTATCAAAGTTAACTTGCAGAAGGCTGCTGACAAGTACAAGGATTCAAATCAGTGTGAAAATTAATGTCAAGCATCTTGTTCCCTATTATGGGGATACGTCGATGATGACAATTCGAGGGCTTAATTCTGTCCACCCTGGGAGAACGATGAAGTCCAAGAATTAGCTTGCAAATTCTTGATAGGATAATGAAGCCCAATAATTAGTTTGCAAATTCTTGATAGGATAATGATGAAGTCCAAGAATTAGTTGCAAATTCTTGAAAAAATAGGAAAAGATATGACTCGCGACGATCCGGGGGTATGGGTTTATTGGAAACGACGTGGAGATCACGACTCACGACTATCTTTGTGAGTACGACGTTTTTCTAGCGAAATTCCATCGTTTCGCCCTCCGAAACGGCAATTTTGCTATTTTAGGAAACTTTTGTTTCGTTTATAACTTTCATTAGGAATTTCCGTTTTTATTGCCGTTTGCGGCGTTTGTTTCTATTTTTTGTCTAGTTTTCAGTTTAGGGCTTTTTGGACTTTTTACTATTTTTGGCAAATTTTAGGGTTTTGCTATTTAAGCGATCTATTGGGTGTAATTCGTAGTTTTGGCTGAAATAAAAGAATTTTTGAACTTTGGGTTAAGTTCTGACCTAGATCGAGTTGTTCGTGGATTCGTTCAACTGGTTTAGAAGATCTCCGCTGCGTCAAGCAACAACATCATGATGATCAAATATTCATTGATCAATATGATCATCAGCAGATGCAACTCATATTCGAGCAACAACAAGTGGCAACAATGCCAAAGCTGCGATAATGTATCGTGCCTCAAGGAGACAAGATCTTGCTAATCAAGCACCACCGGCCTACAATGACTTGATCATGGCGACGGCCTTGATGATGATCAGGTTGACAACTTAGGACTAAGTGAGGATGATCTTAGATTTCTACTTGAGCACAGTAATGCCTTACAACAATATGATGATGATGAGGATGGTATCCCTAAAATGTTATGGCTTGATGAGGCACAGTTGGCGTGTGATGAGGAGGGTAATCTCTTAAACCCACGACCCACCAAGCGCGCCAGATTATAGATAGAAGAATCAACAGCAATTTATAGTATTGTGAAATATATTCTTGTAATTTTTTTTCCGTCGCATAGAATTATAATGAACTTGTAAGCACCAAGTGCTGATTAAGTAGCACCATTGCATGCTACTCAAACTCTTCTTGTACCAATTTTGTTATATCAACAAAATACAAAGCAGTTCATCAATTATTTGTAAATAAACACACACACACATACATATATATATATATATATATACATATATATATAATTATATATTTATATTGATAGGAAGTTCTTATTTGTAAATAAATATATTAAATGTATATAATTAACCGTGCAATATATAAGTTCAAGCATGATGAGGAACTATTGAGTTAAGGTAATTAATTTAATTATATATACTAGTAGCAAGCCACATTATATGGATTGCATAGTTGGTTGTTTTTTATTTATTGGGTCTTTAAAGAGCTCAATTTGTTTATTTTTGAAGATTACATTGTATCTTATTGTTTTTCGTGACTGTGGGATTCTTTTATATAGAATTGATTTGTTGATTTAGATTCACTCATCTATTGAGATTTTCGTTACAACTCGCATAAAAGTTCAAAACATGTGTTCTAGAATGCTCGATGTGAACCTTTTATAAGAAAATAGATCTATACAATTTAAATAATGAAAGTCGCATTATTCGACGATTCGTAAATCCAAAATTAATTATTATTCAATTACTCTCTCGCCGGCACGGGGCTCGATGTGAACCTCTTTGCGGATCTATACAATTTAAATAACAGTTGCATTATTTGACGATTCGAAATCCAAAATTAATTATTATTTAATTACTACAGGGGTGGGGCCACTACGGCGATCCCGCGAGTCCCCTGTCACCCGTGAGAGGGTCGAGCGTGGGGGCCCACCTCAACCCATTTGAAAACATCATATTATCATGTTTATTTATAATATATATTTATATATAATATTTTATTATATTTCATCTTTATTTTTAATTATTATTATTTATGATTATTATATTTTTTATTTTTATTTTTGTGTTGATCGGTCAACTGCAACTGTTGACAGTTGACCGTTTAAAAATAGTTGACCGGTTCCCACATAGTAGACCGAACCATGAACAATTCTTTGTTCGTTAACCACGTGGGGGGGAAAGAAACTGCTCCCCCTCCAATCGTTGCCGGTGACGTCCCTGTGCGGCGACGCTGGGTCCCCAGTAGCCGTTTTGGGAGGGGTGGTATTGGGTGCCACCCATTTTTTATAATTAATCAAATAAGGATTAAAAATCAAATGGGGAATATCGCATTTGTGGAGTCTTTTGACTTGATCTCCCTCTTTTCTTATTCTTTCTCCCCCTCATTTTCCTTGATCTAGGGTTTGTAAACAAAATGTGGTGGCTAGAATATAAGATTTGGTTTTATATTAGGGTTAGTTTAGTTAGGGTTTGGGGTAAATTACTAAGTCCCTATAGTGAGTCAACTTAATTTATTGGGTCGTCACATGAATTGCTGCAAGTGTTATTTATAAACCAAGTCTCGCAAGCGTAGCGAGCGCCCTCATACGAGTGTAACACGTTATGAAACTAATATATATATATATATATATATATATATATATATATATATATAGATAGATGAGGGCGCTGGTATGAGGAATTGATAAGTTGTATTAGATCGACGATAGAAAGCGAAGAAGGAATTAGAAGAATTCTCGGTCCAAATGAAGATTATTGGGGATATGTGGATCAAAAGATACCGGACCCAACAATATACAGGATTAGTCTTGTGCAGACTGAGCAAATTTATTAAACTAATGAACACATAAATTGAGTTGTAAGTGCTTGCACAAAATCTTTGAAAAGACAAGTACTGAATTATTATTAGTTAATTTGAAACTAATTATTAAGGTAGTTAACACATTAAAATAAGAAATCAAATTTCAAAGCATTCACTTCTTTACACATAAAACTATACATAAGACAATTCAAACAAAAAAACTAAACCATACATAAGACAATTCCTGTGGATATGAACCATATGAAATTAAACCATACATAGTTAAACCTTATGTAAGACAATTCATGTGGATATGAACCCACACATAAGACTTATCATGCAAGAAATTAAAGCCCCATAGTTTATGCACTTGAGGAATGAGTTATGGTTGCAATTCACCGAGTGCCTGATCACACGTGGTACAGTCTAGTGTGCCATAAGTACACTACGAATATCACGTGGGAGTAACTCAACCACCAACCCAAATGTATCACGGAATAAAGTACGATAATAAGGAATATGAATCAACGATAGAAAAGTAAACCCTCAGTGACTTTCAGATGAAATCTTACGTATCTCAAAAATGCACTCCGAAGTTCCACTCACGTCTGTGGTTTCCTAAATTCCTGGTGTCCAATTAAACCATTTTTAATATTTTTCCTGATTTTTTGGATTTTCCCGTAATTTTCCACCTATTTTTCTTATTTTTTTTGTAATTTATTCAATTTAAAACTGTTTTTAAATTGAAAATTAATATTATATTATTTAAATAAATGGGTGGGTCCATGGACCGGGTTTGACCATGTCCAACCGGGTCGGCTTTACCCGTCCAACCAGGTTGGCCTGACCGATTCGGTCCCGCTTGAGTCGGGTCCGGACTGGCCCACACGCGTGCGTGCACCCTCCCCCACCCCATCTTCTTTACAGAGACACATCTCTTTTTTTTTTCTTTTCTTCTGGTTGGAGACGCACGTTCCTAACCTCGGTTGACTCGATGGCATGGGGAGACACCCCTACCGCCATCTCCACCTCGACCTGGTTTGGCCTCATGGCCGAACCCCCTCGTCGGCCACCATGGTCGACGCACCGAACAACAACCAAAAGTAAATGACTTACCTCATTCCCGGCTTCTCCACCCTCTCTTCTCTCTTTCCGGCTCCTATTTCTCGTCCTCCTCCTCCTCTCTGGTTCATCTTCTTCCTCTCGGCTTGTGTTTGTGAGTATTGAGTGTGTGTGTTGTGTATGTGTGAGTGTGGGAGAGAGTGACGTAAGGGAGAGGAGAACATGATGAGGGAGTGAGGTGGAGTGTAAATGAGGGTAAGCTAGTTGACTTTGTGTCATTGACTCCAAAGTGTGACACAACTGGGACATTCGCATGTGTTTTCGGGCGTTTCGACGCCCGTGTTTCGCGTCCGAATTGCGATATACGCGTACCGCCGCGTCACTAGGGACCTAATATCTATTCCATAGTAGTTACTTGACCAATCTTTTATTTAATTCGTATGTTTTAGTTTCCCGACCTAGTGTACCCAAAGTTCGCTCTTCAGTACCCGTCTTGACACGTTTCTCGAGGCGAACACCCGTTACACTATCTCGCTCAATTCATTGATATAAATACACACATGCGATGCTAGGTAAATAACTTGATATACAACATTACAAACAGACAAACAATCACACAAAATCACTATTTACCTAGTTGGCGTGCCCTAACCTATCTGCGACATCCACATGGATCTAAGCTGTCGTCTAAGTCTGAAAATAATCAATAATAACGGTGAAATTAAAATTTGGGCCGTTACATGACGTTTGAGGATATTGAATGATAGGATGAACAATAACTCATCGAGCAATCAATTACACCATTTATGCGTACGATTGCTCCTTAAACCTTCATATCATTTGCATATTACCATTAGATTATTCTCTACTTGCATACTTCCTATTTCACTTAATGGGGCTAGGCCATTCTTGTGGTGTGACATTCGAGAATCATCCTAGGTTGCCTGTTTTGTCTTTTATTCTTATATGCATTGTGGTTGTTCTTGCTATTCTCACAACACTAACTTCTTGTTTGGAGAAATTTTCGATGGCTGCAATTTCGTACACTATTTCATAAGGCTTTCGAGCATGCCATGGTTGTGGTGCACATTTTTGCATGATGCTTGTAGTTGCTAGTGTATGGAGTTGGTGTTCTCAACGAGGTACCCTTGTTCCATTTCACAAGTTGGACTTGGCATACATTGTCATATGTAATACCAATCTCTTAGTCATTTCACTTTGTACGAAGCTTGTTTGCATATATGCTAAAGCTCATGGGAAGGGGATCATTATATGCTTTGTGATGCCTAGGCAATGGATGGCAGTTCAATTGTCAACTCATTATTTACTAGTTTGTTCCCACGATGAGTTGTTTGCTATAGCATTGCATTTCTCTTTAGATTGGATTGGCGCATTAAAGCTCAGGTCCATCCCCTTTGCCTTCATAATTGATTGTATATGGATTTACTATCACTTTACTTCTCCACCGCCTACATAAAAAAACTTGTGGTTCCCACACATTGCGGGTGTTCATTAAAGCATGTTGGTACAATATGCTTATCAGTTGGTTGCATATGAAGGGGTGTTTGTAATGTCCTTGAAAAATTGGGGCTATAGAGCACCTTGCTAGCTGGTTGTTTAATGTACTTGTCCTATTCCTTGAGGTCAATCATCTATCAACTTTTGCTTCGCGGCAGGCCTGGGCTGATGTAGTTTACGTCATATCCGAGGGCCGTGGTGCATATACTGATGTTGCATTCCAAGTGTTTGATGATATAATACTGAGAGTTTTTAGGTGCCTCACTACATTAGCTTTGCTTATAACGATGAAATTTTGGATAGAGCTCGATCGTTGTTTGGGTTTCATGGGCATTTTCACTAGGAATCCTTGCTGGGCAAATTCTAACGAAGCCTTTGACCGCTTTTGAGAAACTAAATTCTTTTCTTTATTTCAATTTCATTTTTTATTTTATTCAAATTCAAAAATTCAAAGATAAAGACAAAGACAAAGAGAACAAAAATAATAAATACAATGCAATTTGAGGCAACTTGGTAACACGGGGTAGCTGATTTTTGGTAACACGGGGTGGCTGATGCACTTTGCTCTTTCTTGCACAATTGCCTCAATGGGTGCATCGTTGGCTTTTGGCTATTTACTGTTGCTCACATTTAAAATTATGAGATGGATTTGGATTCTTGCATGGTCTCCTGCTTTCGTCTTCCCTCACATATTTCTCTTTTGCTTCATGGCTGGCATCACAAATTTTGTCTCATTTTCTATGGTGAACTTGAGGACAAGGTGAATTTTTAAAGGGGGAGTAATGATAGAGTTTAAGGAGAGCACCACAATAGTATTGGTCTGAGTCCAAGTTAGTTATAGGGGTAGTTGAGTAAGTTTGTAGTAGGAGTACAAAGAAAGGCCGTAAGGGAGAGAAAAAGATCTTGTTATCTAGAATGTAATTTGGAAACTCTTAGGATTTGGGATTGAGAGGGTTTTAAGTCTCTTCTCTGGAGTTACTTTAGTGTCTTGTTATTGTAAGCATTGTTAAATTCTCAAATCAATCGATTAGATATTGGTATTCTATCAATATGCTTGTCCTATATGTCTTATTGTGTTTATATTTATATATATTTCTACTTGGGTGATTAAAGAATCACCATGGATGGTGACCTCCATTCAAAATGTCCCCTTGATTTATCTGGATGTAAACCTAGCATAGTAGGTAATTTGCATTGAATAAGACTTGCACTCCCCAAGCACATTAACATTTTTTCTTAAGAAAGAAAAACATTAATTTATTATGATAACAGATGAACAAAGGTTCAAATGTAATCGTAGATTAGACGCGATTTAGGCAATCTTCCATACCTATTTGTGATTACTGTACTACCGATGTGGGTATGGAGAATTAATGTTTTGATGCATTGTTGTTGAAGATATTGTGGTGTATAGTTGCAATGTTGTGTTGTTTTTGACGAATTTGATTTATTTTATTTTATTTGATTTTATTCATTTATTTATTTCCTTCTGTTTAGTCCAAGCAACACCATTACAATACATGTTGTTAATAATATTATCCATTTGATTGTCATTAGTTGTTTTGAGTAAATGACCTGCTATGATGTGTCTTGCGTGCTAATAAAACCATCTCGAGGTCAGTAAGGTTTTTTTTTATCTCTAAATCGGTTTTAGTACTTACACTCGAATCGACTTGAGTTAGTTGAGTATGGATAATGATAAGGCGGTTGCGACAAGGCGATACACAATTGCAATAGGAACTCAAAATCGATAAATTGCGGATATGATCTCATCTATGCTAACATAAGATGTACTAATTATAACGGAGCAAATGATCTGAGACACGTTAACTGCGTAAACATTGTGACAAAACATGGCTGGTTTTTGAAGATGATGACGCATAAGTATCGGTTAAGATAGTTGAGATTAAGTGTCCTAATTGGTCTATTTAGATTCCAAAGTCGGTAGAGTAAGTAACTCGTCTACTTTATATTTCAGTGAACGTGTCGTTCACCTTATCTTTAAACTATAAGCACCAAAGAAATTTGGGTATTCTAGTGAGGAAGAGCCTTACTATGCAAGTATTGGGAGACTTGTGTAAATTCCATGGGAGGAGTGAATGACATAAAATGAGAAGCTCAATGAGGGAGTCAAGTGAAGATTCATGAATCCATTGTTCTTTATTTAGCGGGTTTTACATCTGGGCGTGGCCCTACATATGTAGGTCGTGGAACGAACGACGTAAACAAGTTCCTTATGCCTGGTTTGATTTGCATACTGCTTATTTCATTTAAGTAATTAATGCATTGTTATATGTTTCCCAGATACAACGACACTTATATTATGTTGTAACAACATTTGGTTATTTCGATTGTTATCAAAGCAGACATTATGAAATATTTGTTTATAAAGATAAAGCGAGATCTGCATACTAACCATAATATCACAGGGAAACTAATCAGATCAACCAGATGGTGTGTATAACATAAGGCCACCATTACTCACCAATACAAACTACATGTATTGGAAAGCTCGTATGGAAGGTTATATACTCTCTGTAGATGTCAAAGAATGGAAAACCATTCAGAATGGCTATGCTCTACCACTTGTGGCAGGAGTGCCAAAAAACATAAGCCAGTGGATTGAAGCCGAAGAAATGTTACTATCTGCAAATGCAAAATGACTGAATACAATCTTTGGGGCAATAACTCAGGAACATTTGAAGATCATATCATCATGCAAGATAACTAAACAAGCATGTGCGATTCTTAAAAGTTTCTTTAACGGAAACACTGATGTTCGGGAATCAAAAATTGTTCTCTTGGCTTCTCCGTTCGAATCACTGCGAATGGTAGAAGATGAGATCGTATCGAATACATGACAAAAGCTTAAGGATGTTGCTAATCAGCCCAACAACTTGGAAATAAATATTCTAACAAGAAAATGGTGCGAAAGTTATCGATCTCTTCCATCCAAATGCAATTTAAAAGTCGTTGCCATCTAAGAGACCTTAAGGGTCTCAAAGATTTGAGATTCGAGAAATTTGTGGGTACACTCACTACCTATGAGATGTATCTGACTTAGTAAAAAAAGGTCCAAATAAATGACGTTGAAGGTTATTGCTTAATATATACTTCCCAATTGATAAGATTATCAATGAAGAAGAGGATAATATGGGTTTGCTAACCTATAAGTATAAAAATTCATTTTAAGAATTTCAGGGAATGAAGCCATATTCAAAATGGAACTCGTCAAAGAAAGATCTAGAGACCAAAACCATTGACAAAAGTAAAATGAAGTGCAGGGAATGTGGAGTACTTGGTCACTTTCAACACGAGTGCCCATCGAGAAGGAAATAGAAGTCTATGGTATCTACCTGGAGTGACTTAGACTCAAAAAGTGAAGAAAATCATGTAAATCATTACATTACTTTTGCAACTATTTTAGAAGTTCCTGTTGCAACCACAATACCTTTTACAACTGACAATCCTATGGCAACAACTGACATTGAAAAATCAAAGACATTCTCATCAAATGAAATAGTAAGTGACTCTGATGATTCATAATTTGAATTATCTAATGATACTAATCATGCAAAAACCTATATTGACATGCTGGAAAAATGGTAAGAAGTAGTTGAGTGTAATAAAGCATTGCAATGACTACTATTAGAGAAAGATAAATAGGTTAATAAATGTAAAGTTAAGATGGAGAAAACATAATATACTGTGACTACCCCTTCTCCAAATAAGGGCACCGCCCGGCCTAAACCCTTAATTAAGCCCTAATCTCCCCTATAGGACCTAACAAGGAACTAGTCAGCCTTATTTAAACACTTAAACACCTACCAATTATGATACCAACTAGAGTTTACTAGTTAGTTCTAATGACTAACCTATGGTTGTCTATGAATCATAGTTAATTTAGTTTTTCTATCTAATAAATTATTCAACGGAAATCTTATTAACTTACTGGTGGACATAAGGCCCAACCTATTATGGAAAAACCAGGAAATAAAGATAACACGCATATATAAATAAAAGTGGTGATATATATAACATGTGTCTGGTCGGATGTTCCTATAACTCAACCCAAAAGTAAAAATATCATGTATATAGAAAATGTAATACAAAAAAATGCAAAATGTACAAAAATATGTCGTAGCAGTTCTTCACTGGCTTAGAGGTAGTCACCAATCTTCTCTTTGCCTGGTCTGCTACTCGGTTGATTTGCACCCACCGTCACAAACTAGATGGTGAGTACATGAAATTATTTAAGTAATACCGAGGGACATTGATCTACATTCCCAAACAGGCAACAAGTGTCAAATGACATAATTTAAATAGCAACTATGCCGAAAGAAAGATCATGCAAAGAGATACTTAAGTTAACCAAATATGAAGCTGACTCAAGGCTAAGTAGTAATGGATTAGGGTCGGGTGTAATCTTCATCACATAAGCCTTTCCACTACAATTTGAGCTCTGCTCTATAACATTTCAACACAAATTGAGCTTTATATCATAATTTCAAAAGGTCGTACTTACGATTACGCCTTTTCTATTCCAAGTGAATTAGTCGTCATTGGAATGTATAATTGCTAGCATACCCAAGTTTTAAAACTCGTTATGCTCACCCAAGTTATTCTTGTGCCAACAAACCCCGAGGTCCGGTTAACCTGTTCGAGGCACATTACCCCGTGTGTCATGTTAGGTGGTGGAGAAATTCTCTAACATCTCGTAAAGTCTGAAAGTGATTTCTATCATCAAATGACCCTAACCAAAGAACCACTTTCACTTTTCTATCATCAAATGACCAATATGGACTATACTGCATACTAATGCACAAAGGACTAGAGTCTAAAAAACTAATCCAATAGCATGATATATCACCGACTTCCAAACACAACAATCAACATGACAAAGTATAGGAATTGGAATCAATGATAGTACATAAACACCAGAGTATCCTATGAGCAACTTCAATAAATGAGAAATGAACAAGTCATATCATATGGATTTCAAAGGCAATTCAGTTCGAATAACTGAGAATAAATAAATACATGGAATGAAATGTAAATAAATGTCTCAATCAGTTTACTTACATACCACAACAATTCCTAAGCTATCCGACTTTTCGTCGCGTTGATGTACGCACCCAATAGCCCGTAATAGCTCTTTTACGGTCCTAACATTTGACAATTTATCAATTTAGCTTCATGTTTAATTGCTTACAATTCCTAAATTGGTCGAATCGATCAAAATCGAATTCGAGACCAATTTCCTGATTTCGCATTTTTCGAGGTAAAAATCACGGTATAATGTCTCAACCGACTTTCGAATTCTTCACTTTTTATAGAAATATCTAATTTCTATTGATTTGAGTCACAAATATATTTTTTCCTATTTTTCGGAATCTTCCTGAATTTTTTTCCATACTTTTATCTATTTTGTGCAATTTCTTTTATTACAAATCAACTTAATTTAATTAAATAATTAAATATATATTTTTATTGGGGCAGGTTGTGAAGGCCCCTCTCTAATCTAGAGAATCGCCCGGCCTAATGTCATAATTAAGTCTTAATCATATCTACGCAGGACTTAACTACATATTAGTCAACCTTTACAACCTAGACGCCTCTTTTCTCGTGTTCATGTACCAATTTATAAAATTTGAAGTTAATTAAAACTTTTTATTAAATTAATTAATTAGCGGAAGTCATATTGATTATGCGGAAGCAATTAGTAACTTATGCGAAAGACATTTATAAAATCCTAAGTGTGAAAAACCAGGAAATGACATTACATATATAAAGTCCTCGAAATGCAGTGAAACAACAAAATAGTCTAAGTCAAGTCGGGGAACTAACGCTCAACCCAATATATAACCCCAAATAGTATCTAAAAGACAAATATAACATATACAATCAAAATATCGAAATAAGACCTACAATCAATGCAGTGATGCATCGCTGGCTTAGGAATAATCATCGATCTTCTCCTTGCCCGGCCTGCTGGTAGTTGGCTTGCACTCATCGTCATAAAAAGGACGGTGAGTACAAGAATAAAACAGTAATCCCCGATGACAAGTTTAATTCGCATTTTCAAATATTCAAATGGTATTTAAAAGCATATAAATGGAAAATGGAAAATAAACCATATGTGAGTAAATACCAGAGTTAAACAAGTGATACTGACACTAGGCTAAGTAGTGGTGATTTAGGTTCGGTCGGCAGTGAAACGCGTCACTCCGACTCGATAATCATATAGCACAAGGGAATCTAACCCAAGTGTTACCAGGGACTCTAACCCCGGTGTGTAGACTACCCCTGGGACTCTAACCCCGTGAGTCGCGCACACCTCGATCGAGTACGGGACCTAAATGCAAAAACTACTTTTTAAATTTCAAGAAATACAAAGTATGGATTGTCAAGGTATAGGCACATCTACACGCCTAAACAAATGAGGAATACGAGTCCTCTTAAACATTTATAAGATATTCACTAGCCTAATAACATGCAATTTATCATTCAATTCACATTCCCAAACAGGCAACAAGTGTCAAATGACATAATTTAAATAACAACTATGCTGAAAGAAACATTATGCAAAGAGATACTTGAGCTAACCAAATATGAAACTGACTCAAGGCGAAGTAGTAATGGATTAGGGTTGGTTGGCCATAATCTTCATCACATCAGCCTTTCCATTACAATTTGAGCTCTGCTCTATAACATTTCAGTACAAATCGAGCTCTATATCGTAATTTCAAAAGGTCGTACTTACATTACACCTTTTCTATTCCAAGTGAATTAGTCGTCATTGAATGTATAATTGCTAGCATACCCGAGTTTTAAAACTCGTTATGCTCACCCAAGTTATTCTTGCGCTAACAAACCCCGATGTCCGGTTAACCTGTTCGATGCACGTTACCCCGTGTGTCATGTTAGGTGGTGGAGAAATTCTCTAACATCTCAGAAAGTCTAGTGACCCCGTATGAAAGCTGAATTTCTATCATCAACAAGAACCACTTTCACTTTCAATAATGACTCGGTAATAGAATCCAAGAGATGTAACTGCATACTAAAGCACAACTCATTCCGACCAAATACTGTGACTCGAGGTCATGGCCCCGGGTACGAGCCGCAACCACTCCAATCGAGACACGAGTACGACTCACTTGGCCTCGGACACTCATAAATGAGTGGGAATTCCAAGAAAATGACATGATTCAACATCAAACAAACATGCAAGCTCAATGAACTACTGTGCATTTTCTAACTGGTTTACTTACCTCGAAATTTGTAATTTGTCCTCAAGACGTCCCGCTCACGCCTCGATTTGCGCATCGACACCCGACTCCTACGTCCCTGGTGTCCATTTATACCTTTTAAGTTTACTTACGTCATTCACATCAATATATTCGCGATTAAAACTGCAAACTCCATAATAAAGGTAACGAATTTCACAAAATAGTGTAGGACCTCACCATGGCCTACGCCTCTAGTCTTATTCGCGATCAGTCCATCGCGTAGTCAAGTTTTGTCGAAGTCACGATCGCCATGTCGTTGTAGCCGCCGGCGTCACTGCCGGAGTCGCGCCTCCACTAAAATTGCGTCGCCGCCACATTGCAGGGCTGCTCGCTGCCAGGTGGTAAACTGCTATCGCCACTCAACGGCACCGCCGTCGTCGCTGGCCGGCGTCGCCACTGCAGGATCTGCGCCATCCACCCCTGCCGCGTCGTTGCTGGAGTTACCGCCGTCGCGCAAGCTGCCGTCCGCGAGCTGCTCGTCAAACCAATGTTGGGGGTTCTGCTGCTGCCTGCCGATCGTCGCCGCTGCCATGCAGGTACCCCTCGTCCAAACCACCGCCGCTGCTGCCTTGCAGGTACCGCGCCTTGTCCCCGCCTCCGCGTAGCCGCGATCTCGTCTTGCTGCGGGAGTTCTTCTGCGCGCGCCGGTGCCGCTCGCACCGCCACCAGCTTCCCGCCGCCGCCTGCTGGAGCTCTAGCCGCATCCATCAGCTCCTCATTCATCTATCTCTCACGGATCTCTCTCCCCTCTTTTTCTTTCTCTCTCTCCTTCTTATCCGATCACTCTCTTATCCTTCTCTTTTTTTTAACTCAAATGTGTCCTCGAGATTCGCGCGGAGCGAAACTCGAGGCACATCAAAAACATATTTATTCAATATTT
Organism: Stephania yunnanensis; assembly: GCA_039657365.1. NCBI lineage: Eukaryota > Viridiplantae > Streptophyta > Magnoliopsida > Ranunculales > Menispermaceae > Stephania > Stephania yunnanensis. The sequence continues at coordinate 10,958,717 of CM077582.1, forward strand.
TCCTAAAAGGTTATGTAGCACGCATCTCGAGGCACTATGAATATTCACATCACTACCACCTCATTTCACATTCTTGACACTCGCGCCACACGTATCCCGAGGCGTATCCAATGTACACATTAAAACCACATAGAGCCACTATCTTGGTCCCACGTTGGCACTCGACTCGATGCGCATCCTCGTTCGTGTTTCGGCTTACCAAATTTCGCGAATATACTTTTCTCAACAGTTAGCCTTAAAATCTTAAATTGAACATTCTCGGTGTCTCCACTCAAGATTCAGACATACATATTCGACGAGTGGATCCCACATACGACCCTGACTTGGCACGTGGCTTAAGTCAAATTTTCGGGTTGTTACAGTCTTCCCAACGAATTAGAATTTCGTCCTCGAAATTTACGCACTTCGATAGTGTGTTATGACTGAAGACCCAAGGCTATACCCGCCCAAGGCCATACCCGCCCAAGGCCATACTCGCCCAAGGCCATACTCGCCCAAGGCCATACCCCCATCTTACTCTGTAAGGCTGGGCTCCTCCGCGACAAGCAGGGCTCCTTCGTAACGAGCTGGGCTCCTCCGTGACGAGCTGGGCTCCTTCGTGACGAGCTGGGCTCCTCCGTGACCTCCAAGCAATGAACACACCATCTGCCTCCTCCCATCAATATATGCTAGGGCAACATCCTCGCAACATATATTGGAATACAAATGAACATATTAATTTTATTACCCACTGTCACCAACATACTCATATCTGTTGTATGTCCGCGAGAATGTAAATCAATTTCTCAGACTGTGCATCCATCTTTTTATTCGGTTACGATGGGTAGTAGGCGGACCTTGCGCGACAACAGCATGAATCTGCTCCTAGCTTTGTTGTGCCTGCCCGCTGTTGTAAACACGTACTGGTGAAGTGACTTGGCTGTCAACACTCCCAAACTGGTACATTGAAATCCCGATCCACATGGAGCATGTCGTCCCTATCCTTGTCCCTGTGCATGACTAGACCTATGTCCCTGTCTGTGCACTTGACTGAAACTTTGACTATGTCTCTGGCCACTGCCTCTGCCATCAATCCTCTGATGTTACTGATGCTGAGAACCTGATGACGTTGGCTACTGTAATGCACTAGCGTAACCCTGCACTGGACCAACTAACTCTAGCACAGTATACGCTGCATATGGCGAAAACGCAACTGATTCTACGCTCTAAGCTCGATCTCTTAGCCACGACCATCTCACCCTCGTTTTCCTTCGATCATCTACAAACCCTCGCACTAACTATAACGATGCCGATAATTCGACCGGTACTCCGGCGCGTGTGCTTCCAAAGCTCTCGCCAGCCATAGCCCTCGCTTAAGCCTCCTGTACCGCGCTCGGAGCAGTCGTCACCCAACCAAACCAATAATTCCACGAAACCGTGTATGACGTAGTAAGCTTGGTCAGTGTCCGTGTTAGCGACACCCCAGCATACTTCATCACGCGTATATACTGATCCATGTACTGCAACTGACTCTCCAGTCCTCTGTCGAATGGTCTGAAACCTAGTCCTCTTCAGGATCATAGGGTTCCACTTTAAGTTCGGGGTTCCTAACTTCCGCTGGTTTATGTCTTATACTGGATTTGGGTTAATTAAGAGCTAAATGTAAAAATTTAGGCTCTGATACCAACTGTGACGGCCCCAATTTTCCACAGACTGGGCACCGCCCAGCCTAAGCCCACGTGGACCCCCGAGTCAGTCTCGCAAGGTCAACGCAGACCTAGTCAGCCTTCAATCCATCATTATCAGTAAGTTCAAAAGTTTTAGGTTGAGTTATTAATATTTTTCAATATTTTACAATTAAGCGGAAACAATACTACATTAAATAACTCAACAATAAGGTACAAGAGTTAGACAACCTAATTGTGGAACCCAACATAAATGTATCACATCGGAGGAGAGTAAATAAAATATATACAAAAAAAAATTCACCTAGCTATGAAGCTTTCCCTTTGCTACTTGCTGTGACTCTGCACTCAATCAAACACGAGATTGAAGAGCTCAGGTAAGTAAAATCCAGTAGAATCTAAACAGTAATTCAAGGTAAAATGAAACAGTCTAAAAGTCATGCAGATAAAAAGAAAATTGTACATAATGCATGATCATGAGACTGTAAAACAATGAAAGTAGAACGAGAATAAGTGTCAAAGGAAACAATATAGAGAGGTGCCCAAGTAGTCTAAGACCACCGAATGCGGGTGCCACATAGTCGAGGTCGCAGAGTCGCGGCTACGCCAAGTAGACTCGGTCATGGGATGCGACATCGCCGTACCTAGAATGTCGCGAATGAGGGATATCAACGACGCTTCGGATAAAGCACAACTCATTCCGACCAAATACCGTGACTCGAGGTCATGGCCCCGGTTACGAGCCGGCAACCACTCCAATCAGAGACACGAGTACGACTCACTTGGCCCTCGGACACTCATAAATGAGTGGGAATTCCAAGAAAATGACATAATTCAACATCAAACAAACATGCAAGCTCAATGAACTACTATGCATTTTTTAACTGGTTTACTTACCTCGAAATTCGTAATTCGTCCTCAAGACGTCTCGCTCACGCCTCGATTTGCGCATCGACACCCGACTCCTACGTCCCTGGTGTCCATTTATACCTTTTTAGTTTACTTATGTCATTCACATCAATATATTCGCGATTAAAACCGCAAACTCCATAATAAATGTAGCGAATTTCACAAAATAGTGTAGGACCTCACCATGGCCTATGCTTCTCGTCCCATTCACGATCAGTCCATCGCGTAGTCAAGTTTTGTCGAAGTCACGACCGCCATGTCGTTGTCGTCGCCGCCGCGTCGCTGCGCCACCGGCGTCGCTCCTCCACCGAAATCGTGCCGTCGCCACAGTCGCAACCGCTACCATGCAGCTGGTTGCCGCTGCTGCCACTCACCGGTGCCGCCGCCGTCGCTGGCCGGCGGCGCCACTGCTGGATCTGCGCCATCCACCCCTGCCGCGTCGGTGCCGGCGTTGCCGTCGCCGCACTGGCCGCCGTTCGCGAGCTGCTCGCCAAGCCGTTGTTGGGGGTCCTGCTGCTGCCGGCCGATCGCCGCCACTGCCTTGCAGGTACCCCTCATCCAAACCTCCGCCGCCGCTGCCTTGCAGGTACCGCACCGCCATCCGCGGCCTCCGCGTAGCCGCGATCTGCTGCCGCGGTTGTCGCTGCGCGCCGGTGCCGCTAGCACCGCCGCTAGCTTCCCGCCGCCGCCTGCTGAAGCCGCACCGACGTCCTGCAGTCCACGCCGTAGCTCCAGCGCATCCATTAGCCCCTCATCCATTTCTTTCTCTCGGATCTCTCTCCCCTCTTTTCTTTCTCTCTTTCCTTCTTATCCGATCACTCTCTTATCTTCTCTTTTTTAACTCAAATGTGTCCTCGTGATTCACGCGGAGCGGAACTCGAGGCACATTAAAAACATATTTATTCAATATTTTTCCTAAAAGGTTGTGCAACACGCATCTCGAGACACCATGAATATTCACATCACTACCACCTCATTTCACATTCTTGACACTCGCGCCACACGTATCTCGAGGAGTATCCAATGTACACATTAAAACCACATAGAGCCACTATCTCGTTCCCACGTTGGCACGCGACTCGATGCGCATCCTCGTTCGGGTTTCGGCTTACCGAATTTTGCAAATATACTTTTCTCAACAGTTAGCCTTAAAATCTTAAATTGAACATTCTCGGTGTCTCCACTCAAGATTCGGACATACATATTCGATGAGTGGGTCCCACATACGACCCTGACTTGGCACATGACTCAAGTCAAATTTTCGGGCCGTTATAGTATGCTATGAGCAACTTCATAACATGAGAAATGAACAAGTCATAACATATGGATTTCAAAGAAAATTTAGTTCGAATAACTGAGAATAAATAAATAAAAATGAAATGAAATGTAAATAAATGTCTCAATCAGTTTACTTACATAAATGGAATGAAATGTAAATAAATGTCTCAATCAATTTACTTACATACCACAATAATTCATAAGCTATCCGGCTTTTCGTCGCGTCGATGTATGCACCAAATAGCCTGTAATAGCTCGTTTACGATCCTAACATTTGACAAATTATCAATTTAGCTTCAAGTTTAATAATTTACAATTTCTAAATTGGTCGAAATCGGTCAAAATCGAACTCGAGATCAATTTCCTGATTTTGCATTTTTCGAGGTAAAAATCACGGTATATATAACATCTCAATCGACTTTTGAATTCTTCACTTTTTATAGAAATATCTAATTTCTATTGATTTGGGACACAAATATATATTTTCCTATTTTTCTAAAATCTTCCTGAATTTTTTCCATACTTTTATCTATTTTATGTAATCTATTTTATTAAAAATCAGTTTAATTTAATTAAATAATTAAATATATATTTTTGTTGGGGTAGGTCGGGTTAACCCTAACCGGTCTAGCCGGACCCGGGTCGATCCGACTCGGGTCGATCTGAATCGTTCCCCTCGAATCAGGGTCGACCTGGCTAGGCCTACCCGGGTCCGGGTCGGCACGAACCGACTCACATAGGGTAGCCCGACTGGGTACACCCCTATATCCTTCCTTCTCGCTACACAGAGCTGTTGCTCTGTGTAGCAATTTATTTTTTCTCGCTGGGGTTAGGCATCCATCCCCAACCCCAGATTGGCTTTCTTATGCAAGGGAGACTACTCCCTTGCCTTCTTAGAGCTCGGACTAACTGCCATGGCAGATGGCAGTTCGTCCGAGTTTGCCAGCTCGAACCACAACAATGATCGACTTCAACAACAACAAACCACACAACAACAACGAAAATCAACTCACTTTCCACTTCCTCGAGCTCGGTCTTTCTCTCTGGTCTCTCTCCTATTTATTTCTTATTCTTCTTTCTCTGCGTTGTTTTTTTTTTCTTTCTTCCTCATCGACTTTGCAAAATCAAATTGAGATAAGTTGGATTTTGAAGTTAAATGTTTGGCGTCCTAGATATTCATGCAACACGAATCTCGAGGCAAACCCAATCATTCTCCTTTTTTCACCGCCTAATATGTTTGACCAAAACTTTCTCGAGTCTCACAAAATGCGCATCTCGAGGCAAACTCAATGCATATTGTTTTATGTTACAAACTATAGGCTATTGCATATTTAATTTAATGTGACCACATTCCTATAGCCACTTATTAAGCCAACATTAAATCACATTTAAATTACTTAATCTTACCCCTACGAGTTGCTACCTCGAGCCCACATTGGCACGCGACACGAGGCACGTTCCTGCTCGTCTCGGTATCTGCATACCCATAAATGACTTAGTAGTATACACATATACAGTACACTAGGCATACAACACACAAATATAACATTTACCTCGGCCACCTCGCTACGGGTCCCATGTCATGGGTCATTTGATCTTGATTAACGACTTAAACTTGTATTAATTATTTGGGTCGTGACATATACTTTGAAGAAGCTTAACAAAGGAAAGGCAATGCTTGACGACATCCTACAGCAAGGAAATGAGTGTGGATAAAAAAGGTCTCGAATTTGTGAAAGATACATCCTCAATGGAAAGTCCAAATGAGCCTGTAAAGTTTATGAAAGTTACACATCTCACCAAACTCAAGGAGACTGTCAAAGCTGACCGTCACCATCAGTCCAAAAGGAGGTATCGTCCTACTTGTTACTATTATAGAATTTTAGGTCAAAATGATTAGGGAACTTGCAAGGAGACAACGTGAAATCACTCAACAACTGCAACAAGTAAACTCTCAGAAGAAGAAGTGCCTAAAAAGATTATAAAGTGTCAGCTTACTCAAATGCCCCTTACATAATAGCGTCTAATTGGTGTTTTGATAGTGGGTGCTCGAAACACATGACTGGGGATACGCTTAACATTGTGAACTACCGTACATGTGAGGAAGGACATGTCACGGTTGGAGATGGAGCACAAAGCAAAGTGGTAGGAAAAGGGACTCTAAATATTGTTGGACTTCTCTATCTAAATGATGTGTTGCATGTTGAAGATCTCAAAGGAAACCTACCTAGCGTTAGTCAAATTTGTGTTCAAAGTCTATAAGTAAACTTCACTAGTGATAACTGCCAAGTATTTAATGAAAGTGGAAACTATATTCACTATAACAATTTTGGTATTTAATAGAGGTTTTTAAATCCCTATTAAATGGGGGTGTTATTAAATAACACCTAATCGATAAAGTTTTAAAAAAACCTCTATGTAATACATGTATTAAAAATTAAAACATAACACATTTTCACACAACATTTAATAACACTCTATTTAATAGGGATTTTAAAACCTCTATTAAATGTCAAAAATGTTCTAGTGATTATGACCTGGGAAAAGTCGTCCAACAATTGTTATATGTTGCAATAGTCATCCTAGGGCTGTTATACCCCTATCTCTATGCAGGATGAAACAAAAGCATGGTATAAGAAGTTAGGGCATGTACATTTCAAACATATGAAGAAGATATCAAATTTAGGAGTTGTAAGACTACCAAAATTCTAGATATTTTTTTCAACCGAAAACATTTTAGTTACATATCATTGCGCATGACAATACTTTGGTTGAGTTATATAATAAACTTAACTAGTACATGCTATCTTTTTTATTTAATTAATACAAGCTCATGAGGACTCGAATATTCTTGCTCGCTCATGGTGATAGCTATTCCATGATAACTAAAATCACATGGACTATAATTAGGGGTGGGCAGTGATCACATATAAATATTATTTATTTTTTCAAGATTGGTAAAAAAAAGTGTTCTTCTTCAATCCATTGTCATATTTGTTTTGATCTTAAAATTTTATTGAAAACTTTTGTTAACTGATTAAGGCAATTCAATTTCTCTTCCTCGTAAATGTTACATATAATTTATAACAAAATAGCTTCCAATTAAGTAAGGATATTGTTCTATTTTTAATGGGGGCATATTGATCCTTATTTTATGTATATAGTAAAGAACATGAGTTGTACTAATTAAAATATTACACCCCAATAAACATATATGCATGGATTGGATCTTTATTTTATTAATCTCACTTGGTTGGAGTACACATGGATTGGATCTTTATTTTATTAATTCAACTTGTTTATATTTATTTGGCTTTATAGCTAAAATGTGTGCTAAAACATGAAATAAAATAATCTAATTAAATTACAAAAAAAACTATATTTTCAAGTGTACACAAATAAATTAATTATACATAGATTAGTAGCACGGATGCTAACATCATCTCAATATAGTTCAAGGTTTTTAGGTTTATATTTATGTATTGATGTAAATAAAAGTTAATTGCACCAAATTGTGGATTGGATCTGCGGAATAAGACATGCAACCCATAATCTCACACAATCCATGCATATTAATGCAATTTTCGCAATCCCGTCCAATTTGGCAAACTCAAATTATTATGAATCAATTAAAGTTAATTAAATTGGAACAAATCGATAGAAACAGAGCCCAAACATTCAAAATTATTTCTTTTTCATCCCTATCACATTCATTTTTATCTTTGTCACCTACATAGAAGCAAGGCGTTTGATCGTATGTAATGAGCAACTTATGAGGTGCATTTTTTTTTATACACATCAATGCATAAAGCACTTGCACTATTTCTTTTTATTGTTGAAGAATCAAGAACATCAAAGCAGCTAGTAATCATATGGATTATTTGAATCAACTTCCGTGGGGTTTCACCTTCAATCCCACCGATGAAGAGTTGATTAGTTACTTGGAGGCGAAATCAAAGAACTCCACACTTCCTTTCGTCGACCCCATCATCGACTTCGACGTTTACACTGCTCATCACCCCTCCCAACTCCACATGCAACGTAAGTACCGCTTGTATAATGTTAACAAGTTAAACTGTTTTATTAAGGTTTAGGGTTCTTGCATGGTGATGTATATCTTTTTCTTTTTTGTCGAAAAGTGGTAATCTTTAGTTCTCAATAAGTTTTAATTGGTTGACAAGTTCCGAAGTTTAATTATATAGGGTTCTTGCATTGTGATTTTTTTTTTCCGGAAAGCATGTAGTGATCTTTTATTTTGAACAAGTTCTAATTAATTGGTTTACAAGTTCTATACTTTAATTAGCTAGTGTTAGGGTTCTTGCATGGTGCATGGTTTTTTTTTTTCCCAAAATAAGCAGTGATGATCTTGGGTTTTTAATAATATTAGTCGTTGTAATTGGTTTGCAACTGCTACAATTTAATTAATTAGGGTTTAAGGTTCTTGCATGGTGATCAATCATAAAGTTCTAATTGGTTTACAAGTTCTATATACAGTTTAATTAATTAGCTAGGGTTAGAGTTCTTGCATGGTACGTGGTCTTTTTTTTTTTTCGAAAGCATGCGTCGTTCTAATTGGTTTGCATCCACTACAATTTAATTAGGGTTTAGGGTTCTTGCATGGTGAATCAATGATATTTTGTTTTTCAAAACCGGTGATAGTTGATTTTTAACAAGTTCTCATATATACAATTTAATTAGATAAGGTTAATTAGGTTCTTGGATGGTGATATCTTTTTTTCTCTTGCTTTTTAATTAGTTCTCACTGGTGTACAAGTTTTACAGTAGTTTAAGTAGGGTTTAAGGTTCTTGATGATCTTTGGTTGTTATACTTATAGTTGTTGGTTGGTTGCAGAGAGGCTTAATGTGTCGAGTACACACTTGTACTTCTACGTGGAAAAGAGCGGGATAGGTCGCACTGCGGGTAATGGATTCTGGCATGCAAACACCGGTGGGGCCAAAGTCATGAGCCACCTTGGAGAAGTGATTGGTTATCGGACATCACTGGTTTACTACATGTATGATTCTCCGGTGAATGATGAGAAAAAGGACAAAGTAATCGAAAAGGAAGATAAGAAAAAGGTCAAACCCCCATCCACCAAGACCAACTGGGTTATGAACGAGTTTAGGCTTCTCAGCTCTAAACCCAAGTCAAGGTCATCTTCAAAGGTAAGTAATCCACTGGTTAGTTATAAAGTTATTGTGTTTTTATAAAACTACATGAATGCATGGTAAAAATGGTACTAGCTAGGTTAACTCAATTGGGTGGCCATGATTAATTGATTACGTTATTTTATTTTATTTATTTTTGCTTTTTATTTGGAAAAGACAGGACTCAAATATTGATCTTATGTATGTATAAGTTCAATAGGATACTAATTATTTAACTTGATTAATTAGCATCTAAAGTTGCCATCCAATTATTGTATACATTTTTTTTTTGGTAAAATTATTGTATACATTCACCGATTGCATTAGATGGCCTATTGATGGTTTTACATGCATATAGTTTTGACTGATTCCAAAAAATGGCTTGTATATATGTAATTGGCTTGTATATATGTAATTTAACGTAAACTTGATATTTGATTGCAGGGTCCAATGTGGACTATATGCAAAATTGGCGAGACGGGAAGAACTTTTGGAGGTAATATTCATCATCAAGTTGTTTCGGAACAAGTAATCCGGCCTCAGCAGAAACAACAACTTGATCATGTGGGATTGATGGAAATTAAGAGAGCAAGAACAATATGATCAATTCCAGCCAGATGCAGTAACAACTAGACAATATTGATGAGAAGCAGAAACAATTGCAACTTGATGATCCACAATTTGAGGAGCAGCAACAACATCATGATGATCAAATATTCATTGATCAATATGATCATCAGCAGATGCAGCTGCAGTTCGAGCAACAACAGTGGCAACAATGCCAAAACTGCGATAATGTATCAGTGCCTCAAGGAGACAGTACTGCTAATCAGCACCACCAGCTACAACAGCTTGATCATGGCGACGACCTTGATGATGATCAGGTTGACAACTTAGGAATAAGTGAGGATGATCTTAGATGTCTACTTGAGCACAGTAATGCCTTACAACAATATGATGATGATGAGGATGGTATCCCTGAAATGTTATGGCTTGATGAGGCACAGTTGGCGTGTGATGAGGAGGGTAATCTCTTGAACCCACGACCCACCAAGCGCGCCAGATTATAGATAGAAGAATCAACAGCAATTTATAGTATTGTGAAATATATTCTTGTAATTTTTTTTCCGTCGCATAGAATTATAATGAACTTGTAAGCACCAAGTGCTGATTAAGTAGCACCATTGCATGCTACTCAAACTCTTCTTGTACCAATTTTTTTATATCAACAAAATACAAAGCAGTTCATCAATTATTTCTAAATAAACACACACACACACATACATATATATATATTTATATTGATAGGAAGTTCTTATTTGTAAATAAATATATTAAATGTATATAATTAACCGTGCAATATATAAGTTCAAGCATGATGAGGAACTATTGAGTTAAGGTAATTAATTTAATTATTAGTTGTGATTATTGTTAGAGATCACAGTGTTACAACTCACAGTTCAGCTCAAGTTCATGTCGTTGGTGACAAAGCTGTTAGAGATCACAGTGTTACAGATCACAATTCAGCTCATATACATGTTGGTGACAAAGCTTCAATGTTTAGACAGTTTGAGAAAGAGACAGGGAAGTTTGATTATGGTTAAATCAGTTGTAACAAATGTTTGTTAGTTCAGTTAGTTTGTTGTAAATTAGTTAGGACAGTTAGGAGGTTGTTGTAAAGTTGTTATATCAGTTAGTTAATTGTTGTAAGAATGTCTATATATATGACATTCATTGTAACCATTTCAATTCATTCAATGCAATTTCGTTTTTCTCTCTTTTGGTTGTTGTTCTTGTTTTCTTCATGTTCAACTTCTTTGTGTGATCAGTGTGTTCACTCTTTAGTGAATACTTCACATGGTATCAGAGCAGATTCGACCTACAATGGCGGAAGGGAGCTCGTATGGAGGAGACTCTGGTAGTCGAAGCACATTCGCTGATGTTACTGCCATAGCCAAGTCTCTCAACTTCAACCTACCTACAAAGCTTGATGAAAGTAATTACATCTATTGGAAAGTGCAAGTAAAAGCTGCAATTCGAGCTTTAGGATTGAATTTTTTCATTGAAAACAAGAGATCATCAGTTACATCAGATTCAGCTGTAAGTGATGAAATTCTGAGTAGGTGTGACAACTTGCTTATGGTTTGGTTGTTCTCAAACATAAGCAAAGATGTCATTGGACATGTCACTGAATGTGAGTCCTCTTTTGAGATTTGGAAAACATTGGAGAGCTTGTTTGCTCAGACTTCAATGGCAAGAGTTTTACAGCTCAAGAAGAAGCTAAATAACATCAAGAAAGGTTCATCTTCAATTTCAGAGTTTGTTTTAAAAGTTAAAACAATAGCTGCTGAATTGAGGTCAGTAGTTACTGAATCTGATATGATTCAATCAATATTAAGTGGTCTTGGTCATGAATTTGATCATGTTGTCGTGTTAGTTTCTTCTCAAAAAGCAAATATGTCATTACAAGATGCACAATACATGTTGATGATGCATGAGCAGAGAATAGAAGACTTAAATCAAGTTTCACAAACTGATATGAATAACATTTCAGCAAATTTTGTTGACAGTAGTGACAAGAAGTCACAAGGTATGAAAGGTAGTTCTATACACAATGGTTTTCAAAATATATCTAACAATGGTTTTCAAGGTGGTTTCAAGAATCGTGGAGGAAGGACTAGAAATAGAGGAAACGTTTTCTGTCAGTTGTGCTATAAACATGGACATATGGCTCTTCAATGTTATCACAGATTTGATCAATCATTTTTTGGTCCTCAAGGCCAGAATTCTACTCAAACTAGACGTCCTATTGCACAATCTCACTATCAAATGCCTCAGAATGCTCAACAACCAACACCTCAAGCAATGATCAATCATTTTCAAGGCATGATGGTGACTCTTGAGAATGTTGTTGATCCAAACTGGTACATGGACAGTGGAGCTTCTAGTCACATGACCTCTGATGGATCAACTCTACATAATAAAACTGAATACAAAGGTAATCAGTTAGTTACTGTTGGTAATGGCGAGTTGCTAAATATCTCTCATACTGGTAATGCTGCGATTCAATCTAATTCAGTTCCTTCTCTTAAACTAAATGATGTTCTTCTTGTTCCAAAAATAGCCAAGAATCTTATAAGTGTTTCAAAACTTACTCGTGATAATAATGTCATTACTGAGTTTACTCCTTCTTCTTTCTCTGTCAAGGACAAGAATTTGAAGGCAACTTTGCTTCAAGGAGTGCTCCATAATGGCTTGTATTGTCTTCCAAAGACTGGTTCCTTTTCATCTGGTTATGTTTCTTCTGTTTCACCTATTTGTTCAACTAATTCTTGTACTACTTTACTTATGAGTTCTGTTACTATTGATATATGGCATGCCAGACTAGGACATCCATCTAGTTCAGTGTTACACAAAGTTTTATCTTCATTAGACAATACTATAAATAAATCTTGCATATCTTTTTGTAATTCTTGTAAGGTAGCAAAGATGCACAAACTTCCTTTTCAGTCTTGCAATATAACTGCTACTAAACCATTGGAGTTGGTTTACTCTGATCTTTGGGGTCCATCTCCATTGTTGTCCTCTCAAGGTTCAAGGTATTACATAGTTTTTGCTTGATGCCTTTAGTCGTTTTACATGGTTCTATCCTCTCAAATTAAAATCAGATGGATATGCTGCTTTTCTACATTTTATTAAACAGGCTGAATTACAACTTAACTCCAAGTTAAAAATTTCTCAATCTGATATGGGCCTTGAATATAAACCAATTGAGAAATTTTGCAATGCATCTGGTATTATTCATCTTTATTCTTGTCCATACACACATCAACAAAATGGTGTTCCTGAAAGAAAACATAGATCTATTGTTGAGATGGGACTTACTCTTCTTGCTCATTCAAAACTCCCCTTTTCATTTGGGAAGAGGCATTCATAACTGCTATTTTTCTTATTAATAGTTTACCATCCGTTGTTCTTGGTTTTAAGTCTCCATATGAGGTATGTTTTTGTAAACTACCTGATTATTCTTACTTCGAATCTTTTGGTTGTGCTTGCTATCCAAACCTTACTTCCTATTCTCATCATAAGTTCAATTTTCGATCTTCTAAATGTGTCTTTATTGGTTACAGTCCTAGGCATCATGGTTACAAGTGTTTACATTCAAATGGCAAGATTTATATCTCACGAGATGTTGTGTTTAATGAAGAAGACTTTCCTTACTCTAGCATTTTTTCGTCTAATCATAATTCATCCTCTTCTTCTTCTAGTCTTCCTTTGTCTGTTATGCAACATTCTCCTGTTTCTTCCTCTTCAAAACATTCTGTTTCTATTTCTCCTTCATTGGACTCTTCTACTTCTTCTCTTTCTGGTTTACCACCACCTTCTACTCCTATTGTTTCCTAGTTCCTACCGATCCTCCATTATCTTCTGTACCTACTGAATTACCTACTGATCCACAACTTTCTATTACCAGAACTAATGTTAACACTCATTCTATGCTAACTAGAAGTAAAGCTGGTGTTTATAAACCAAAAGCACTGGTTGTTACTTCTCCATATGCCTTGGTACATTCTCTAAATGAACCTACATCTGTTAAGGTTGCTCTTGCTGATCCAAATTGGTATTCAGCTATGACTGATGAATTAAAAGCATTGGACAACAACAATACTTGGACATTGGTTCCTCCAACATCTGATATGAGTATTGTTGGTTGTAAGTGGGTGTTTCGAGTTAAAACTACTCATACTGGTGCTATTCAGAGGTATAAGGCAAGACTAGTGGCTAAGGGCTTTCATCAGATACCTGGTTTGGATTTTGGAGATACTTTCTCTCCTATAATTAAACCTTCCTCTCTTCGTATCGTGTTTACTCTTGCTGTTACTTATCAGTGGCCTATCAAGCAGATTGATGTGAATAATGCTTTTCTTAATGGTAACCTTGTTGAAGAGGTATTAATGAGTCAACCTGAAGGCTTTATTAGCAGACAATATCCACAATATGTTTGTAAACTGAACAAAGCTTTGTATGGTCTCAAGCAGGCTCCTTGAGCATGGTTTTCTAAGCTAAAAGCAACTTTGCTCAATTGGGGATTTACTAATAGTTCAGCTGATGTTAGTTTCTTCTTTCAAAGGACTGACTCTTCTATTCTCATGCTCCTAGTATATGTTGATGATATTCTCATCACAGGTTCCAATTCATTATTAATTCAGCAACTGATTACATGGTTGAATTCCAATTTTCTCTCAAATCATTGGGTGATGTGGATTACTTTCTTGGTTTTGAAGTTTATAGAGATTCTACTGGATTGTATTTATCTCAACATAAATACATTCTTGATCTTCTCAAGAGGACTAACTTATTGGATTCTAAACCGATGTCTTCTCCTTATTCTGTTGGAGTTAAACTTAGTGCTACTGGTGGCATTCCTTTCTCTGATCCTACATTGTATAGGAGTACATTGGGTGCTCTGCGGTACCTTACTTACACTCGTCCTGATCTAAGTTTCATTGTTAATAAACTTAGTCAATTTCAACAACAACCTACTGATCTTCATTGGGCAGCTGTCAAACGTGTTCTTCGATTTTTAAAGTCTTCTCTTGGAATTGGCATTGTTTTTCATCCTGCACCTTCTTTGTCTCTTGAAGTTTTTACTGATTCTGATTGGGCTGGTGATGTTGATGATCGACGTTCTACTAGTGGAGTGTGTGTTCTTCTGGTGGCAATCTTATTACTTGGTACTCTAAAAGCAATCAGTTGTAGCACGCTCCAGTACTGAGGCTGAATATCGTGCACTAGCTTTGGGTGTTACTGATATTTTGTGGACTTCATCTCTACTTAGTGAACTTGGATTTCATTGTTCTTCCAAGCATATACTTTGGTGTGACAATACTAGTGCTCGGGCTTTGGCATTGAATCCTGTTTTTCATGCTATGACTAAACATATTGAGGTTGATGTTCATTTCTTACGGGAAAAACTTGCGAGTGGTCTCTTTGAGATTCGTTATATACCAACTGATCATCAATCGGTTGATTTATTCACCAAGGTTTTGTCTACTCCTCGATTTCATTTTCTTTCTTCCAAACTGAATCTAGTTTGTTCACCTAGGTTCAGTTTGAGGGGGCATGTTAGAGATCACAGTGTTATAGCTCACAGTTCAGCTCAAGTTCATGTCGTTGGTGACAAAGCTGTTAGAGATCACGATGTTACAGATCACAGTTCAGCTCATATACATGTTGTTGGTGACAAAGCTTCAATGTTTAGACAGTTTGAGAAAGAGAGACAGGCAGTTTGATTATGGTTAAATCAGTTGTAACAAATGTTTGTTAGTTCAGTTAGTTTGTTGTAAATTAGTTAGGACAGTTAGGAGGTTGTTGTAAAGTTGTTATATCAGTTAGTTAGTTGTTGTAAGAATGTCTATATATATGACATTCATTGTAACCATTTCAATTCATTCAATACAATTTCATTTTTCTCTCTTTTGGTTGCTGTTCTTGTTTTCTTCATGTTCAACTTCTTTGTGTGATCAGTGTGTTCACTCTTTAGTGAATACTTCACAATTATCAATATACGAGCAAAAATCTATATATTGATAGGAAGTTCTTGTTGGGAGGCTTGGGTCACCTTCTGTTGTATCCAAAATGGACTGCATAGTTGGTTGTTTTTTATTTATTGGGTCTTTAAAGATTTACATTTTTAATTTAAAACTCAATTTGTTTATTTTTGAAGATTACATTGTATCTTATTGTTTTTCGTGTCTTTGTGGGATATAGAATTGATTTGTTGATTTGCGTCACACATTCACATTAGAAACCATGCAATTGAGATTTTGGTTACAACTCTTCAACTTAAAAGTTCAAAACTATGTGTTCTAGAATGTATTCAAAGCATTTTTTTATTAAAAGTTCAAAGCGTTTTTTTTATAAGAAAATAGTATGCTTTTTAGAAAATAATTAAATTGTTAGAATAATTGAATTGAAACAACCCTTCCCCGACTTAGGGTCAGGTCGCCCGGCCCAGACCGCCACTTAGGCCCTATACCTGAACCAAGCCTAAATAACAGTCTGACACGCCTAAACAACCTGCGGAATAACATATAGATAATATGACAAGATAATGCAATTTGAGTTTAAATAAATACCATATGTCATCATCAACCGAACCATCAGATATCTCAAATTCACTTAACCAACTCAAAACAATATGAAATCTCCAAAAACATCAAAGGCTTATAAATGTGTCAAACTAACTGAAGGAAGGTTGAACTATCCAACAAACTTGCTTAGGTTACAACCCTTATTAATAGTTTTCAAAACAAATAGTAAATAAATCTTGTAATGCTCACGCTGCAAGGAAACTTCAAACAAAGTCATTCCCCTTGCTGCGATCTATCACACTCGTAGATAAACCTGTATTGTAAGTGGGGTGAGCTAAAGAACCAACGGAACTCAATAAGAGAAGAACTACGCTCAAATATTAAACATGCAAATAATACCTATAAAACAAAAAGCTAGCATGCATTCACTAGAAATATTAAACATGCAAATAATACCTATAAAACAAAATAAAGCTAAACATGCATTCACTAGAACATTTAATAGGGGGTTTTAAAATTTAATAGGGAGGTTTTTAAACTTTGGTTTATTACTTAAGTTGTTGGTTGGGAGTGTTATTAAATAATACCTAATTGATAGGAGTTTTAAGAAACCTCAATGCAACATGTATTAAAGTGATTGGTTATCGGACATCACCTGGTTTACTACATGTATGATTCTCCAGGTGAATGATGAGAAAAAGGACAAAGTAATCGAAAAGGAAGATAAGAAAAGGTCAAACCCCCATCCACCAAGACCAACTGGGTTATGAACGAGTTTAGGCTTTAAATGCTCTAAACCCAAGTCAAGGTTCTTATTGAGGAGGCTTGGGATCACCTGGCAATCGATATTGACGACGTTATTGTATCCAAAATGGGTCACCTGTTGTATCCAAAATAGTTGGTTGTTTTTTATTTATTGGGTCTTTAAAGATTTACATTTTTAATTTAAAACTCAATTTGTTTATTTTTGAAGATTACATTGTATCTTATTGTTTTTCGTGTCTTTGTGGGATTCTTTTATATAGAATTGATTTGTTGATTTGCGTCACACATTCACATTAGAAACCATGCTATTGAGATTTTGGTTACAACTCTTCAACTTAAAAGTTCAAAACTATGTGTTCTAGAATGTATTCAAAGCATTTTTTATTAAAAGTTCAAAGCGTTTTTTTATAAGAAAATAGTATGCTTTTTAGAAAATAATTAAATTGTTAGAATAATTGAATTGAAACGACCCTTCCCCGACTTAGGGACAGGTCGCCCGGAACAGATCGCCACGTAGGCCCTATACCTGAACCAAGCCCAAATAACGGTCTGGCACGCCTAAACAACCTGCGGAATAACATATAGATAATATGACAAGATAATGCGAAATTTGAGTTTAAATAAATACCATATGTCATCATCAACCGAACCATCAGATATCTCAAATTCACTTAACCAACTCAAAACAATATGAAATCTCCGAAAACTTTAAAGGATTATAAATGTGTCAAACTAACTGAAGGAAGGTTGAACTACCCAACAAACTTGCCTAGGTTACAACCCTTATTAATAGTTTTCAAAACAAATAGTAAATATATCTTGTAATGCTCACGGTGCAAGGAAACTTCAAGCAATGTCATTCCCCGTGCTGCAATCTATCGCACTCGTAGATAAACCTGTATTGTAAGTGGGGTGAGCTAAAGAACCAACGGAGCCCAATAAGAGAAGAACTACGCTCAAATATTAAACATGCAAGTAATACCTATAAAACAAAATAAAGCTAGCATGCATTTAAGATTAGAGTAACATTTAAATTTGTAGCATGACATCAATTTCCATAAAGAATAGGCATATCATATTCATAAAACATTTTAAACAGATATATGGAGTTTCAAGGGTTGTAAAACATAAGAAAATCAACTTTTGCATGCAAAAGGGTTCCAAGAGAGATACATATAATGTAGTAGATATAAATGCAAGTCCGTTGTCTCATTTGTCATTACCTGCCCTTGTTGACCAATCATCATAATATAATAAATACGCGTGGGTGACTTGATTCTACCGTATGTCCACGGCTCCTCAAGAGGCCCGAGTGACTTGATTCCATCGTGCATCCATGACTCCCCCAAGTGGCCCTTAGGCATATAAGGTGACTTGGTTCCACCATATAAGCCACATTTAATAGACGTGCGGAGCTCCCCACTTACTTCGACTCGCCGAGTTAGACTCTCTCAGTCGACCTCGCATGCACGGGACTCGATGTGAACCTTTTTGCGGATCTATACAATTTAAATAACAATCGCATTATTCGATGATTCGAAATTCAAAATTAATTATTATTCAATTACTTCGGGGTGGGGCCCACTATGGCGATCCCGGGTCCCCCGTCGCCCGTGAGAGGGTCGAGCGTGGGGGGCCCACCCTAACCCATTTGAAAACATCATATTATCATGTTTATTTATAATATATATTTATATATAATATTTTATTATATTTCATCTTTATTTTTATTTATTATTATTTATGATTATTATATTTTTATTTTTATTTTTGTGTTGATCGGTCAACTGCAACTGTTGACAGTTGACCGTTCAAAAATAGTTGATCGATTCCCACATAGTTGACCGAACCAGGAGCAATGCTCCTGGTTCATCAACCACATGGGAGGCGGAAGCAACTGCTCCCCCCTTCACCCCAACCGCTGCCAGTGACGTCCCTATGCGACGGCGTTAGGGCTTCAGTAGCCGCTGCTGGAGGGTGGCTTTAGGTGCCACCCCTTTTTTATAATTAATCAAATCAGGATTAAAAACCAAATGGGGAATACCTCATTTGTGGAGTCTTTTGGCTTGATCTCCCTCTTTTCTTATTCTTTCTCCCCCTCATTTTTCTTGATCTAGGTTTGTAAACAAAATGTGTTGGCTATGATATAAGATTTGGTTTATTTTATATTAGGGTTAATTTAGTTAGGGTTTGGGGGTAAATTACTAACTTGCCCATATAGTGAGTCAACTTAATTTATTGGGTCGTCACATGAATTGCCGCAAGTGTTATTTAAAAAACAAGTCTCTCGAGCGTAGCGAGCGCCCTTATACGAGCGTAACACGTTATGATATTAATATATATATATATGCACATTTTCATAGATATAGGCCAGATGAGGGCGCTTGTCTGAGGAATTGATAAGTGGTATTAGATCGACGATAGAAAGCGAAGGAAATTAGAAGAATTCTCGGTCCAAAGTGAAGATTATTGGGGATATGTGGATCAAAAGATACCGGACCCAACAATATACAGGATTAGTCTTGTGCAGACTGAGCAAATTTATTAAACTAATGAACACATAAATTGAGTTGTAAGTGCTTGCACAAAATCTTTGAAAAGACAAGTACTAAATTATTACTAGTTAATTTGAAACTAATTATTAAGGTAGTTAACACATTAAAATAAGAAATCAAATTTCAAAGCATTCACTTCTTTACACATAAAACTATACATAAGACAATTCATGCAAAAAAATTAAACCATACATAAGACAATTCCTGTAGATATGAACCATAGGAAATTAAACTATACATAGTTAAACCATATGTAAGACAATTCCTGTGGATATGAACCCACACATAAGACTAATATCATGCAAGAAATTAAGCCCCGTAGTTTATGCACTTGAGCAATGAGTGATGGTGCAAGAAGAAAACAAACGTCGGAATACATTGTCACAACTTGGAATAATGTGTAGCATGACCAAACCGAGTTTGCGAATAATCATACTGACACGTGTCGAGCGTGTACAATAAACTCCCCACCTTTATTATAATATTAAATTTTGTAGTAGTGGTAAGTATCGTTTACAATGGGATTGTGTAATTTCTTCAGTCAAAAGGTTTTTATTACTTTTGTTTTTGTCACTAATTACTAATTAATAATTAACTTAATTAACGCAAATCAAAATCACTAGCATTCAAATAAATTCAATTCGATAATAAATATATATCTAAACATACATCCAAAACTATGAAACATAAACTCGTTTTGCATTACAAACATGTAACTTCTACCATGTAGTTATGAGCACACATTATAAAGTGTGATAGATCATTAAACTCTAATGATAAGTAAGTAAACAACTTTTCGGTAGTCATTTGTTTTCCTTATACTGGTGAAAAGCCACGTTCTAGTTTTATGGAGCTAACCCATTTATCTATTTCTCCTAATCTATATTTCCAAAAAAAATGATTTATGTTCACAAGGCAGCAAACATACCCAAATATAACATACTAAAAGATCAGCTCGTTTGTATAAGTAGTTATGGAGTTACACTACAAGAAAAAAAGCAAACAGCAACAAACTAATCTGTTGTTGAATTGGTACGGATTTGTTGCTAAGGGACTCGCAACATGATCGACATGATTAGAGGTGTTGCTAAACTCTTTGTTGCAGATTGAAGTTAGCAACAGATTTTGGTTATGTTGTTGTTCAAGCAATTGTGACAACAATCTATTCTTTGAGCAAATGTAAATAAATTTGTTGCAGATTGAAAAAGGAGTTTCATTTGCTAATCATTTGCCGATTTGCCCACAAAAAAGTCATGTCATGCTTGATCCGTTGCAAATCAACGACAGATCAACAACATATCTCTTTTCTTGACGCGTGCAAATCAAGCAATGACACTGATCTATTCTTGATCTGTTGCAAAACAATGATAGATCAACAATGAGACAACTTTTTCTTTCTTGGATCGAGCAAAAAAAAGAATGAGACTTGTCATTTTGTCGATTTGGAATGAAATTTTTTTTAAATAAATTACAGTTCACTTGTAAATAGTAAATCCTGCAGATGATAAATAGTAAATCCCGGCGTGATAAAATTTGAAAGAAAAAAAAAAAAATTCTACTGCAATTAAAACTAAAATCGAAAAATTATTTGTATATTATCAAAATTTGACAAAAAAATATGTACAAAATGTGGAGATCAACATTTCATAATCAACTAGTAGTATGCTATATACTACTAGATGAACAATATCCAACAAAATAAAAATTAATACACAAATTAAGATAGCAACACAAATTAATTTACATATATATCTATGTAAATCTCACACCCTTACCCAATTGTGCACCGATACAAAATATGCACTATACAATGTATGGGGGTAGGAGTGCTTGTCCCATGAAAATCCTGAAAATGAAAAGAAATAATTTGAACAATATTCGAAATGAAATCAAAATATTCAAATACAAATGAAAAAAATTATATGTAATAAAACAAAGAATTAAGAAATTATTTTATTTTGATAATAATATCCAAGCGTTTAATAGAAATAAAAAAAGAATAAATATATCAAACAACAACAAGAACAACAACATGAAGCCTTAACTAAAATCAAGCAAATGATATACTTTAATAGAAATAAAAAAGGACAAACAATATAATTTTAATATTAGAAAGTTACAATGATTTTAAGCAAGGGAATGAAAAACACTAGGTAAAGAATAAATATATCAATAACATCACAGTATGTGAATATAATTTCAATATGAATGGCTTTTGACTTTAGTTGCAATGGTCAAAGGTCTATGATAAATTTAAATAATGGAACTACTTGCGAACAATTTCGATCGAAGTGTTGATTAATCTACAAACAATTTACTAATCTTCAACAAAATGCGGCTCCTTGGTTTTTTGAACCATGAAAAATAGGAAGAAGAATTAAAAAAAAAAAAAACTCTGCAAGAAGAGAATCTCGCAATAAAGCCCTTTTGGATTCTCATCAAAATTCAAAGACACACAAAACATAAAAAAAGAATAATTCGATTTTCTATTTTTCAACATATATAATATACGTCTAAACAAAAACATATTTAAAGAAATCTTATAATAATTAGAACTTCTACTTCTAATCCAATACAAACATTAAGAATAGTGACTAGCTACCTAAAATATAATACTAGATAATTTTGTGTGCATATAACAAACACGAATTTTGAAATTCTGGAATGGCACATTGACAAAAAAAAATAAAAAAAATAAAACGAAAATAAAAAATTAGTAAACCTTTTCTCATACTTATCATGATTTGGGAGTTGTAGGCCATTTTCTAATTAGCGGTTTGGAGTCAATGCCATACCTAAAATATTAGTTGTGGGGAGAGCTAGCAGATTGTAGGGTGCATTGGGCTTTGGCATATTCTTTGTGCTTCTCGATGCCAATATTAAACTATTTATGTCATGCACATTTCTTTAAGGTACGTACAATAGTTTATGGAAAACATAACAAACTAATCTTACAATATTAAACAATAATGCAAATATTAAACTATGTATGTAATGCACATACCAAAGGATTCTCTGAAACTTGCAACCCAAATGGTGAGGTAAGTTTGCCTCCTTATGCAACACACATATCAAACGTGACCGTTGCACATACCTGCAAAATGAAGTAATCACATCGCCTACATTAGAAGGGAAAAAATGTTTAGATATACATTACTCGATAATAACAGTTTACCATTGAACAAGATAGGACATACAATCACTCTTGTCGTGGCGGTGGTCGCGGAGGCGGCATAATTTGCTCCATAAACTCATTATGATCATCCAAAAGATGACGTTGATCCTCAGACATCCTTCTATGTGGAGAGATCAAATGCCCAGATCGGTGATCATGCGGGTGCCCAGATTGAGAAGGTGTTATCTCAGTCGTCAAATGACCAGGGTGGTCATCACTCTGAGGTCCAGAACGCTCTGTTCCTAGTGATGGTGGAGTCTGCGGTGTCGGAGGCACGTGGGGCCTAATGCCAAGGTGTGCATCAACAATGTCTCCATACGTGCTAACCGGTCCTGCATCTCTCGAGTTTCTTCCTGGCGTTCCATCTTGTCTCTCTGCATTTGTTCTTGTCTTTCCATTCGCTCCTTCAGTAATGTTTCTTGCAACCTTTGGTGGTCCCGCTGGAGCTCTTCCAACTCATGCAATCCGTACGCCGGTCCTTGAGATGAGCTTGCTCCCCCTGAATATATGCTGCGATGATAACCTTGGGATCCTAAGCCGTATACACGTCCCTTGACCTCTGGTACCACCTCAAGATAAACGGCATCCTCGTCAATCGATGTGTCGGGGGTCTGGGTGGAAATCTCCTCTAATCTCCGAGTGAGTTCAGCCTGCATAAAAAAGTATGATATTTTAGTTAACTCTATTGGTTTCTTTAAAATTGATGGGCTACATGTGCTGTCTTGAACTAGTTACATATATGCATTCATATTACTTACATCAATCTTTGCGGATCTCTGATCTACGAATGATTGTCCATCATGGCCATGGGTGTGGAGGTGTCGAAACATTTCCTTCCATGTGGGACGACGTTGAAGCTTCTTCTCCTACAACATTGTTACAGGATTAATAGTTATATCGGTTCACACAAAAATATACTATTTCTATATATATACGTACCAACGTATCAGCATGCTGTCTAGCGGATATACTTCCAGCGCTATGCAGCGAAATACCAGTGCCCGGCCCTCCCACCTCGGACTTTCTATTCTTTGCTCATCGCTCGATTTTTCTTGAATACTTCATCTGTTGCTCGCATTCACTTGTAATGGTCGAACACCTCTTCTGTTAAGTACACGGGTGTTATTCTTTTCTTCGCTATGAGATATATATTGCCCGTGTATCGGATGGCTGCCCTCCGACACCAAGCATCATATATCGCAAAAGACATTGGCAAGTCCCAAGTGAAGAACACCTACAGATGAAGTATTATGAAGACATCATAATTTATATGCTCATATACTTGTTCCACCGCTATTGAAGACCAAAAGGTTGAGGTGAAGTTACTGACCTTCCAATGCAGCCAGTATATATCTCGTTGGGCTTGTGGGACATATTCCCATTTCCATCCTTCTTTCAAATATCCGCTCTTAAAAACTAAACTCATCTTCTTTGCCGCCACGGAAGAAGGGTACCTATCATTTCGTCATTTAAGTTAGTATAGGCAAAATTCATCTATTTCTATATATTGGATGTAGATATGTTGTGGAGACTAACGTACAAGCCTTGCTCAGCAATGAGATAAATAAGAGGGTTTTCGCCATCCGCAGGGGCTATCGGAGGTCTGAAAAAATCAGGGATCTCCTCAAGCGGTTGTGGTATCGATGACCGCAACCTGCTACTGGATGACCTCGCGAATGAATGACGATGTGGTGCTGGGGGCCGACGAGATGTAGAAGTGTGCTCGTCGCCAACTCCAGGAGAATGTGCGGGATGACCGGAAGGTGATGGTGTGGCGTGATGTGATGAAGACAACCTGATACTATGGTCATGTGGGTATACATCTGCCGGAGGTGATGGTGTAGAGTGATGGGATGAGGATGGAATGAAACCAAGCTGAGGTGGGAGGTATGAACCGGAGGAGATGGTGTGTCATGTGGATATGGATATGGATGAGCGGGTGGCGATGAGGAGGTATAATGTGATGACGATGGTCCGGGGGCATAAGTTGGGTATAGACGAGTCACCTGTGACCATCCGTGGGTATAATGTAACGAGTAACGACCATCCGGATGGGTAGGTGTAGCCTGGTGCGATAGGGTGCCACGTCCAGTGGTGCTAGTCTCCTCTGGATGTCTATTGATGTCCTCCACGTCCTCATCCTCTGGATTACCACGCCCCCTACGTCTCGCCATATAAATGGTATATATATCTATTGCATAAACAAATAATTCAGTTGAGTCATAATATAAACATTTAAAGAGATACATTTTATATAACGTGAACATCATATTTCAAGAAAGTTGATAGATCTATTGGACTAAAGACTCACACCAATCACTCAAACTCATTTTCGCTACCAATGTCTGATGACGATGTGAACTCATCATCTTCTTCATCGTCCGCATTAGTCTCAAATTCATCGTTGTCAGACACAATTTCACTTGTCTGATTAATAGCTGCCGATGCAAAAGGATGAACATCTACTTCCACGATGTCCATATTCTCATTTAGATCCGCTTGAAATGCATTGTCCGAGGTTGTCATTTCTGAACTAATCACATTACTTTCATCTACGAACTTTGGTTGAAGTTTGCATATAGCTAACCAATCACTTCGTAACCCTCTTCCGATAGAAGGGTAAGGAAGATAATAAACTTGATGTGCTTGCATTGCCAAAATGAAAGGCTCGTACCTATTGAAGCGACGATTTTTATGAACTTCTACTAACCCCAGCTTACGAAGAAGTCGTGTACCATTTTGTGTAGGATCAAACCAATCACACTTAAACAACATTGTTCGAAGCGACCCATCATGGTAATTAATTCGAATAACGTCTCGGAGTACACCATAATAATCAGTATCGTTCCCACCTTTGACGCATACACCGTTGTTTTGGGTTGTTTTGTTCGTACCATATGAAAGTGTGTCAAACTTATATCCATTAATGATGTATCCAGGATAACTCGTACACGAACGCATTGGTCTTTGAGAAATTTGACGAATCGCCTCTGGCACATCGTTTTGTTCAGCCTAATAGACGCAAATTTACAATATTATAATCAACCAAGAAAGGTAAAGGGACGTATGCGTATATAAACAATTACGTACATACTGCAAGAACCAGTCTGCAAATTGTTGCTCAAGTTTGATCTCAATAGCTTCATCGGTGATGTTCGGTTCTTCAAAACGAACGATTGACTTGAAAATGCTACGACAAATGATATGAGATTATACACTGCATAGAAAACATGTCAATCTAAAACGACACTGATTGTTAATACCTTATGAACGAACGACTTCAGGGCAATTTAGTAACACATATTGATGAGCTGCAACATACTCCTCCGACGTGAGGAACCGTTTCCTTGCTTTGCCTAGCGCTCGCCCTGGATGAAGGAAAATCGAGAATGCACCATTGTTACCAACACTCGGCTCTACTCCACCAGCATCATTTCGTTGGATTCTTTTGTGCACAGTACTAATATGATCCTCGAAGTAGAAGGAACAAAAAGAAGTTGATTCTTCAACTATGTAAGCATTACATATCGACCCTTCAACTTTCGCCTTATTTCTAACATTATTTTTCAAATGCTTGAGATACCTATATGATGAGAAGAAACATTGGGACATTATGTCTACAAATTAGGTAGCAATTACCAATATAATATAGCTAAGATGTTACGTATTTCATACAGTAAAAAAATTACCGTTCGAATGGATACATCCACCGGAACTGTACTGGTCCGGCGACATGTGCCTCGTATGCCAAGTGTACGGGAAGATGCTCCATTGAGTCAAAAAAACTCGGTGGGAAAATTTGCTCCAACTTGCATAATATTTTGGGAATGTTAGAGTGCAACAACTTGATTTGCGCCATATTAAGGTTCCTAGCAGTCAAGTCTCGGAAAAATAAACTTAACTCGCTAATTGCAATCCACACTTTTTCCTCTAGTAGCTCACGAAAGGCAATAGGAATCAACCTCGCATGAACACATGACAGACATGACTTTTCATCCCAAACATCCTCAATTTGTGCGGGTCGACGCATCGACTAATATTTGAAGCATACCCATCAGGGAAGCGTAACTGTCTAACCCAATCACACGATACTTCTTTCTTACGTTTATCGAGTCTATAAGACGATTTGGGATATGAATTGGACGCAGGGTCATATTCGAGGAAAGGTCCACCAAAACAAAACATAACAAAATATTATGCAACTTCATGAGATTTTGGCAATACATCACTGTAGCTCCACCACCTTGGCGCTTTAATTATCGAAATCGAAAAAAAAAAAAACTTAATCTATCCAAACTTCTAATATTAATAGAAAATTTAAATTAAATCTATATGTATATATGTTTTCAATTTAATTTCAACATCTCATGAAAAAAATTAAATTTGAACTAAAAATTTTAATTTCAACTACATTGCCTAGCTAATTAAGGCGACCATGCGTTTACGATCATTCCGGAGTCCAAGGAAAAGAAAAGACAAAGCATATATATATTTTGATGTAACTACATATAAAGGCTTCCGAATTTGTTTTTAGCCATTTTTTTTAATTTGGCTCATCCAATATAATGGAAGTCGATCGGCTGTCCCAACTCCATGGTTCGAAAGAAACCAAGAAAATATAGTTGTAAGAATTAAACTTGATGTCTCCGCCTCAATAATTAGATTATGGATGCTCATTTTTTTTGCCACTATGCACGCTATACCCCTTAAGGACCGTGAAGATTAAATATAAATAAACACATGTGGGCTGTTTTGATGATGTTGATATTTCGAAATGTATAGTTTGACAATTCAATTAATTTCATTATATATGTTTGGTGGTACAAATTTCGACAATGCCCTTAATTATGTCTGTTTGGGCTTAATCTGGCTAACTATATACAAAACTAATCTTAATAAAATTATTCGATTAGCTAATTAATTTAAGTTTTCATGTACAATCGAGATATATCTTTTAATTAAAAATGGGGTTTTCCTAAAGTAGCTTCAAAGCAATTTTTTTTGTTGCTCTAGCCTAGCTATGACAAAATTGAAAGTAGGGGCACATTAGAAAATTAAGCAATTTGGCCATTAATATTGAATAGATAGATAGATATATAGATAGAGTATACATATATATATAGATCTTGAAAAAAATAATTTTTGGGTTCCAAAATTTTTAAAACGTGGTTTTTATTTTATTTATGTAAAGGTGGTTATGCCTTTAACAAATTTAGTTTCAAAACGGGAAAATATTCAGATCAATGACAAAAAAATTTGTCACAATTGTCAAAACCTTGCTTTTTGTAGTCAAACATTTGATTTTGGACATGAAAATTCAATCTGCAATGTTTTGATGCTATTCCACATTTTTCTTTAGCAAATATTCCTTTTCTCTCAATCGACTCTTTGTAGAACACTTTTGGACATGAAAACAATCTCCAGTTTAGCAAATATTCCTTCTCTCTATCGACTTCCTTCTTCTCCAGTAAGTTCTCTTGATTCATAAGTTGAAAATGAAAATGGTTTCCTTGCATGTGTTGATTTTATATATTAAGGTAATATTGACTCCTAGCCATTAATCTCCATGTATTTACATATCTCAAAGCTCATCTAATGATCCACACCTTGACATGTATCCCACCAATCCTACTAACCCAACCAAAGTGACATTAATTTGCTACCCATATGGTTCCAAGATGTGTCAACACATATCTCTAGGACAATCTCGCGGTTTCTAATTTAAATAACCAAAATATAGGCATTGATATATTTGATTCAATTACATTATCTTAGACCCATTATAATATATATGGTTAGTGTTTTTATTCACCAAACTGACAAGTTTTTTATCCCACTAATTCTCGACTACCCAACATTCGATGCCCCGCCTCTCGACATGTAATTTGAGGTACGTCATAGCCTATTATTTTAATTGAGTTTTACTTGGCTTATGGTCACATTACCCATTTTAATTGATTAACTAGTCATCTTGACATGGATTAGTCTAGTTTCCCAGTGTACCCGTAGTTCACCTAATCACAACCCGCGTTAACACACCTTTCGAGGTGAACACCGTTACACAACTCGCCCGATAGCACACATACACACA
The DNA here is from genome assembly GCA_039657365.1 of Stephania yunnanensis. Taxonomy (NCBI): domain Eukaryota; kingdom Viridiplantae; phylum Streptophyta; class Magnoliopsida; order Ranunculales; family Menispermaceae; genus Stephania; species Stephania yunnanensis. The sequence goes on from CM077582.1 coordinate 10,987,396, forward strand.
GCGGTGCAATATAATAATGGTAATTTTAAACACCACATATACACAAACACCATCCATAAATAACATATTTCCTCGGTTCTATATCCAAGCCAACCGAATTGTCTACGTAGCGCTCGAACTACAACCATTAATCCCTAAGATTAACACTAATTCTGGTTTAATTAATTTGTGTAAGCACAACTTATATGTATATTTCATGTTTTTCTGTCAGTTTAAGACTTATGTTGTTAATTTATTGCTTATTAATTACAATTTATTTAAAGCACACATGTGTATAAATTTGCAAACTTTGAAAATGAAAGATCGTAAACCCTAAATATACATCAATTAAAAAAGGAAATATGCATAATTAGTTTACAATATATCAACAACATGACAAGTTAGCATGCACACCGAGGATGTAGGCGTAACAAGCAACGACAGCGGAGCGTAGGACCCTGTGGGTCAGTGACGTGGACGGTGCAGTGGGCCTGAGGCCAGGAGTAAGACCCACCAAGCGGCCTCGGGGTGTGGGGTCGCTACAGTTGGTATCAGAGTAATGGTTCAAGGAACTTAGGGAAATAACAAAAGAGCATAAAACTTAATAATTAAACCTTAAATGTGGAAACCCAATGTATTTACCTTATAATCCTAATTGGGAAGTGATTGTGAAGCGGGTAGAGTTAGTGGGTATATATGTGTTATATTTTTATTGTATATTATATACTATATGCTTATATATGCTGAGGCTAATTCGACGCACGCTTCTCGATGCATATCACAATTGATGGACAATCTACCACTCCACCAAAGATTGGTTAGACTAGCGATCCGACTAGGGCCACTACCACTACTACTACTACACGAGTGTCAACGACCGTCTCGCGATACATGATTCTTAGTTAACAAAGATCTTACGTCTATTGAGGACTCATATAGTACCAGTCACTACTCCAACCGTAGTTACAATTCTTGCCATACAGATAGTCGTCGCCTCGGTCATCTAGGAGATGCATGTTAAGGCTACTGCTCCTATGGTTCTTGAGACACCTGTTGATAGGGTTACAACAATGGTTTTACCGGTTGTCGCACTAGCCGAGATGTTGATTCCTACTCCTACACCGACAACCACAGTGACGACTACTATAGCCACTACCTTTGAGTTCACATTGATGCCTGAGGCGAAGTTGATCAAGGAATTTATTTGCTTTCACCTTGGTTATTCCTACGGAGGTGGTGTGTGGCAGACCCTCTCCTAATCTAGGGCACAGCCCGACCTAATCCTGTAATCAATACATAATCCTATCCACGTAGGACTTACGTATTAGTCGGTATTTACAACTTAAATGCCTCTTTTCTTATGTTCAGGATAAGTAATACACTAGTCGTACCAGTTTATAAGATTTAAAGTTAATTAAAACTTTTTGTTAAATTAGTTATTTAGCAGAAGTCTTATTGATTATGCAAAAGCAATTAATAATTTATGTGGAAGCCATTTATAATTATGTGGAAGCCATTTGAAAAATCCTAAGTATGGAAAACCAGGAAATGACATCATATATATAAAATCCTAAAGTGCAGTGAAACAGCAAAATAGTCTAAGTTAGGTCGGGGAACTAATGCTCAACCCAATATATAACCTAAATAGTATCTGAAAGACATATATAACATATAAAATAAAAATACCAAAATAAAACCTACAATCGATGCAGCGACACGCTGCTGGCACAAAGATAATCGTCGATCTTCTCTTTGCTCGGCTTGGTTGTTGACGGTTATGCACCTACCATCATAAAAAGATTGTGAGTACAAGAATGAAATAGTAATATTCAATGACAAGTTTAATTTGCATTTTTAAATATTCAAATGGTATTTAAAAGCATATATATGGGAAAGCTTGAAAATAAACCATATGCGAGTAAATACCAGAGTTAAACCAGTGATACTAACACTAGGCTACATAGTTGTGATTTAGGTCTAGTCAGTCAACAGTGAATCGCGTCAATCCGACTCAATAATCATATAGCACAAGGACTCTAACCCAAGTGTTACTAGGGAATCTAACCCCGGTGTGTAGACCACCTTAGGGACTCTAACCCCGAGTGTCATACAGTGTCAGGTAACATTTGTCGACTTCCTAAGGAACTCTAACCCTGTGAGTCGCTCACACCTTGATCGAGTACGAGACCTAAATGCAAAAACTAATTTTCATATCAAGAAATACCAAGTATGGATTGTCAAGGCATAGGTACATTTACAAACCTAAACAAATAAGGAATACAAGTCCACTTAAACATTTATAAGATATTCATTAGCCTAATAGCATGATATTTATCATTCAATTCACATTTAAAATAGTAAGAGTAAACATAACATGGGATAGAATCAATGAACCAAATTAAATGAATGGATATCATGCAAACTAGACTTATCAAGTGAACGTAGACTTAAAGAACACGTGATATAAGAATACAAAGGCAAAATAGTCAAAAGGACTATTCAAGGGCATCAATTAATAGAAATGAAATGTCAAGTAAAGTGGTCAAAGGGATATACTTACCTATCACGCAAATCCCTTAGCCAAATCTAACCTCCCGATACTCTAATTCATGCACTCGGACTCCCGAGAACCTTCCTTAAGTTCCTAGTATGATTAAGCATGTCTTAGAGTGTATTTAAATTATTTAGTGTGAGTTTATCTCGAGTTAAGATGTTAGACTTAGTTAATGGGTCGAAGTTAGGTTGTGTTTTGCAGTGAAAGAACAATTCGAATTGCCGAGTTTTACAATTCTGCAGGCCAAGATTTTGCTATTCTGTAGGCCAGAATTTTGCGGCAAAATTCGCAGTGAAAATGCAATTCAAATTATCAGAATTCTTCAATTCTACAGGCTAGAATTTGCAATTTTGCAGGCCAGAAATTTGCAATTCTACAGGGCAAAATTTTATTGCAGTGAAACTACAATTCAAAATATCAAAATTCTTCAATTCTGCCGGCCAAAAATCTTGCAATTCTGCAAGCCAAGATTTTGTAGGCAAAATTCTACAGTGAAACTGCAATTCATTAAAATCAATGGGTTTCAACATGCATGCCATGCATTTGTTCAAGAACATACAAACTTGGGAAAATTCATAACTTTGATTTTTGAAACTAAAATTCGAAGGCACTAGTGCTATCCCTAGTGTTTTTCGACATGGATTTCAAAAATGGGTTTAGATTTTGCAAACAAATACCTTAACATGGTCGATTTTCACAAAATTAGTTTCATTCCTTGAAAACTCCATTTTTAGCAGAAACTAGTAAAATCCAAATAGGAGACTTGATATTTGATTTGAATATGTTAAATGCTTAAAATCAATAAAACTAGGCTTAGAAATTGTTTATAATTGAAAACTCCATGATTTAAAACCCAAAACCTCCTAATTTAGATGTATGAAATTGAAGAACACATTACCTAGGTTGTAGTTATTGTTGGGTATTTGATTCTCCAACTCTTGATGATGAAAATACCCCTTCAAACTCCCAACTTTCCAGTAATTACTAGATCTCCAGCAACTCTCTATTTTATTTCCTTTGTTTCCAACATGCAAAATGAGAATAATGCACTAAGGTAGGTTTATATATATTTAAGTTCTTATCTAACATGTACCATCCATCTCCATGACATCTTATGGCTCTCATTCACTCCTACTAACCCACTAATTCCAACTCACTAACATAAAATATTGACACACATATCACGGGAGTGTGTGCTAGCATGTATCCCGAGGTAAGTCTAAGTGTTGTAGATTTTAAAACTAAAACTATAGGACTTTAATTTGATTTACATTAATAAACACAACCATAGGCTTATAAGTAGTTCCTTAATTCATATTACTGTGAAATAAGACTTACCTAAATGCTAACTACCTGGTTCCACAACTCGCACGTAACTCGATGCGTGTCCTCCCTCTCGTCTCAACACCTACAACTGTACAAAATGACTTAGTAAGTCTACATAATACATAACATTAGGCATACATCAATACAAAAATACAATATACCTCGACCACGCCTCAGTCGGTGCGCGTATCACGGTGTGGGTCCCACGTCACGGGTCGGTGATCTTGATTAAAGAATTAAAACGGGGGTTAGAGATTTGGGTCGTGACAAATATTCCCAACAAAGTAAAAATTTCTTCCTTAAAAATAATTTTAAGTTACGGTTCTACCTGACTCGAACAGGTGTGGGAATCTATCTCGCATGTAGTCCTCTCGCTCCCAAGCGAGTTTCATGTCATCGTGAAACTGCCACTTGACTAGTACATTCGGGATGGACATGCTCCTCAACTATTGTACCTTCAGATCTAGGATTTGAATAGGCTACTCCTCGTAAGAGATCTCCTCACTCAGGTCGATCTAACTCAAGTCAACTGTCAGTCGCACGCCTGGCTTCGACTCAGCTAATCGAAGCATCGAAACGTGGAACACTGGATGGACCCCTGACATCCGTGAAAGGTTCAAGCTCGTATGCCACTTTCCCGACCCATTTCTTAATCATGAAAGGTCCGATGTACCTCGGTGCAAGCTCGCCTTTCACCCTAAATTTCTGAATACCCTTTCGAGGGGAAACCTTTAAATAAACAATGGCTCCCTCGCGATACGCGAGATCACCTTAATATTTATTTGCATATCTTTTCTATCTCTCATGTGCTCCTCTGAGTCTCTGATGACCTTTTTCGTGTAGTCAACAAAAATCTCAGGCTACACTATCTTCTGGTCCTCTGGCTCAGCCCAATACAATGGCGAGCGACACGGTATGTCATGTAAAGCCTCAAATGGCGCCATCTCAATGTTATCCTGATAACTATTGTTGTAATCACACAACGGTAGGTACTCCACCTAAGATCCGCCATACGCATGCCTGCAACATGTCCTAGAGGACCTAAATCAATCTCTCGGTCTGCCCGTCGGTCCGAGAGTGGAAAGTCGTACTGAATTGTAGGTGCATACCATACTGCTCCGCATACTCTGCCACATCCTGGACGTATACATAGCATCTCAGACGACATGATAATCAATGGTACCCCATGCAACTTGATAATCTCTCTCTCGAATAGTATGCTCAGCTGATCGAACGTGTAATATGTCGCCACTGGTAGGATATGGACAGACTTCGCGTCTATCAACTATCACCTAGATCGCATGTCTCCTTGCGGTCCTCAAAAATCCTCTAATAAAATCCATAGAGATTTCTTCCCACTTCCATCGAGGAATGTGAAGTGGTTGTAGTAATCCCCCGAGTTTGCGATGCTCGGACTTCATTTGCTAATAAATATCATAGTTCCCGATGAACCTGGACACATCTGCCTTCATCCCAGGCCACCAAAAATGTCTCCTCATGTCGTGGTACATCTTAGTCCTGCCTGGACGTACGATGAATCAGGAACGATATGGCTACTAAAGTATCTCATATCTCAACTCTGGCACTTCTAGTATCCACGACCTGCGTCGGTATCTTAAACACTAATCTATCGTCTCTGTCCAATCAGTACACTATGCACTATACGCTAACTTGTTGAATCTCGAGTATAATCAGTCGGTCATCTGACCTTTAATACTCACTATGTAGACACATTATGCAGTCTCATTTGTATGCAAATTATCACACGAGTATCCGTAGGAACCTCAGTCTGACATGTTATCGTCGCTGCCTCGAGTAATCCATACTCACGCGTCAAGTGACATCTGACAATCTCGGCATCTCTAGTCGGTCTCCTACTCAGCGCATCTACGACTATGTTTACTTTTCCTGGGTGATACTTTAAGGAAACGTCGTAGTCCTTCACGAACTCCAACCATTGGCGTTGTCTCAAGTTCAGCTCTTTCTGTGTGAAGACATATTTCAGACTCTTGTGATCAGTGAAGAGTGTGAATATCTCTCCATTCTGCCAATTCCAAATCGTGTGTGGGGTAGTTCTTCTCATGTATCTTCAACTGTCTCGATGCGTATGCCATAACAATGATGCCCTGCATCAACACGCAACCTAGACCCGTATGATAAGCATTTATGTACACTAGAAGTCCATGTCTAGCCTCTGGCAGTACTAACACTGACGTAGTAGTCAATGACATTTTAAACTGAGTAAATACAGCTTCGCACTTCTCAGTCCATTCATAAGCAACGTTCTTCTGTGTTAGCCTCGTCGTTGATGAAGCGATCTTCGAGAAATCCTTCAAGAACCTATGGTAGTATCCTGCTAACCCTCGAAAGCTCCTGATCTCCGGTACTGATGTCGATGCCGGCCAATCCATGATCGCCTAAATCTTGGCCGGATCTACTACAATCCATGTTGCTCCAACAACGTGCCCCAAGAACTTGACCTCTACAAGCCAAAATCCACACTTGCTGAACTTAGCAAAAAGTCGATGCTCTCCTCAAGGTTTGCAACGTCTCTCGAGGTGTTGCTCATGATCCTCATGTGTCCTCGAGTATATCAAGACATCGTCGATGAAAACTATCACGAAGCGGTCGATATATGGTTTAAATACCCAGTGCATCAAATCCATGAATACGGCGAGGGCGTTGGTCAGCCCAAATGGCATTACCGTGAACCGATAGTGTCCATATCTGGTGTTGAATGTTATCTTGAAGCTATCCTCATCCCCGATCCTAAGCTAATGATCCCCGATCTTAGGTCTATCTTGGAGAAAAAATGCGCTCCTCTCACTGATAAAAAAAGTCATATATCCGTGAAAGTGGGTACTTGTCTCTGACTGTCACTCTGTTCAGCTGTCTGTAGTTGATGCATAATCTCATATTGATATCCTTCTTCTTCAAAAATAGAACTGGCGTTTCCCAAGGTGACATCGAAGGTGTAATGGATCCCTTCTCCTCCAAGTCCTTAAGTTGAGTCCTTAACTCCTCTAACTCCCTCGGAGCCATGTGGTACGGCGGTATCGCGATCGGTTTGGTACCCAGTACTAGGTCGATAATGAATTCTACCTCTCGTGGTGGTGGTAATCCGGGTAAATCCTTTGGGAAAATATCTAGGAAGTCTCAAATAATAGGTATCTCCTCTAGTCTGGGTCCCCGACTCTCTGCAACTATGTACAACACTACCAGAGTCTCCATCTCTCCACTGGATGTAAGCTGACCTCTCGTGGTGCCGAGTCTCGGTGTACTAACTCGGTGAACAAACATCGAGCATCCCGGAATCTCAAATATGACAAACTTACTGAAGCAGTCGATACGTGTGTGGTAGGGTGACAACCAATCCATCCTTAGCAGTGTGTCGAACTCTAACATCTCGAGGACTCAAAAATCTATCGATAACTCTACCCTGCCTATCCATACTGAATATCCTCGAACTAGACAATTAGGGTAAACCCTATCCCTGACTACGGTGCTTAAAATCGGTGTACGCTAAGCCTAACATGTGTCAAACCTAATATGACTAACATGCGACCAGCAATAAAAGAAACAATGGATCTAAAGTCAAACAATGCATATAAGTCTCCACTATAAATAAAAAATGTACCCTCGATTAGACGACGTATCGCCCCAACATCTGGTTGTGCGACCATGTGAACTCTCTCTGCCCTATTGTGGGGGATGTGCTGCCAGTTGTGTGCATTCCCTGGACATGTGTCCCACCTGACCACATCTCTAGCAAGTGATCTAACGACGTTGTCCTGCCTGCTACGCTTGTTCCTGTAACTATCGCTACCTCTGTCGTGGTCCATCCCAGCCTCTGCTTTTGTTTCGGCCACCCTAGTGCTGTTGTTATTGTTGCGGTGTCGGTGGAGCGGGCAATGCTTGTCTGGTGGTAGATGAAAAGGAGCTCTGCCATATGTTTGTGTGGGTGCAGGGTAAGGTACGTAGGACACTGCTGAAATAGGGGCAATAGGTGCCCCGCCTATCTATGGACCTCTGTCCCCTCTCATCTGTCCTTTAACCCTCTGCCTCCTATCGTAGTCTTATCCCTAACCATAACCTCTCAGCTATTCTTTCCTCCTCTCTACCCAACTCATAAGTCTCATAAGCAAGTGCTCTCTCGTAAATCTCCTACAAAGTGCGAGCCCCAGTGCCAATGACGTGTCTAGCTATATCTGGCCTTAATCAATCCCCAAAGTAGAAGAAGTCGTTTGCCCATCCTTCACCATATTAGTCGTAGTACATCATCATTATCTCTCCTTCAGCCTGTCTTAAGCTCATAAACTTCTTCTTCAACCTCTACAACATCAAAGCGGGAAAATACTGCTTATAGAACTTCACCTTGAAGTCTACCCATGATGTGAAGCTACCTCGGCATAATATTAAAGAACTGGCTGGAGTCTATCCTCAATATCCAGTAGTAGATGTAGCTTCTCTTACGATAGGATCCACTTCTCGATCTTGTCGTGGTCCCTCTCTCTTGAAAAATACGCCGCCCTGAGTCTAATGAACTCATTTACTTGCTTGGTGTCCCTCGATAAGCCAGTAGTCTCAAATATAGCGGGTGTGGGAATTTCTATTACTGCTTCTACTACCAGTACCGTGATGATCGGTAGTGCTGGTGGACGTAGTGTCGTTGGCTCTGTGGGTGGTACTGGTGCTCATGAATCTACTATAGTAGTGGCTGGTACAGTAGGAGTCTCCGTAGTCATGGGTGTTGTAGTAGTAGATGTGGTGACGGGGCGGTCAAAACTAGTGTAGTCCTCTGCGCCGACAAGTAGGCAATGAAATCGGTGATTTTTCGCTCCTGAGTGGTCATCCGGTCAAACATCCTCTGAAAATCATCAACTAATACGTTGGAAGGCCGATTGCCGCTAGCTCTGGAGTCTCTGACCTCGCATGAATTCGCCATCGGTGTCTGTATGTTGACAATCGTACGCGAATTAGCTACTATGAGACATATCTTGTATTCATATACGTATAGCTATTAACATGTATATAAAGAAAACACCCTAGCTCATTTTCACTCAATTCCCAACGAAATAGTTTCTAGGCAATAATCATCTGGTTTCCACTTCCAAAGTTTGTGTTTTTCTTATATATCCCTAAGGTTTTAATAACCTAGGCTCTGATACAAACTATGACGGCCTATCTCCTAATTTAGGGCACCGCCCAGCCTAATCCTATGATTAAGCCCTAATCTTATCCACGCAAGACTTAACTATGTATTAGTCAGCCTTTACAACCTAAATGCCTCTTTTCTTGTGTTCAAAATAAGTAATACACTAGTCCTACCAGTTTATAAAATTTAGATTTAATTAAAACTTTTTATTAAATTAATTATTTAGCAAAAGTCTTATTGATTATGCGGAAGCAATTAGTACTTTATGCAAAAGCAATTTATAATCATACGGAAGCCATTTGAAAAATTCTAAGTATGGAAAACCAGGAAATGACATCACATATATAAAATCCTCAAAATGCGGTGAAATAGCAAAATAGTCTAAGTCAAGTCGGGGAACTAACGCTCAACCTAATATACAATACAAATAGTATCTAAAAGACATATATAACATATCCAATCAAAATACCGAAAGAAGACCTACAATCTATGCAGCGACGCTTCGTTGGTTCATAGATAATCGTCGATCTTCTCCTTGCCTAGCCTTCTAGTATATGGCTCTACACCCACCATCATAAAAAGGATGGTTAGTACAAGAATAAAACAATAACCCCGATGACAAGTTCAATTTTGCATTTTCAAATATTCAAATGGTATTTAAAAGCATATAAAACAGTAAACCCTAATGATAAGTTTAATTTGCAATTATGTAGGTCAGAATCTTGCAGGTGAAATTCTGCAGTTAAACTGCAATTCAAAATATCAAAATTCTTCAATTCTGAAAAAGAATTGAAAACCATGATTTAAAACCCATGATTTAAAACCCAAAAACCTCTAATTTAGATGTATGAAATTGAAGAACACATTACCTAGAATGTAGTTATTGTTGGGTGTTTGATTCTCTAAATCTTGATGATGAAAATACCCCTTCAAACTCCTAACTTTCCAACAATTACTAGATTTCCAGTAGCTTTGTATTTTATTTCCTTTGTTTCCAACATGCAAATGAGAAGAATGCACTAAGGTGGGTTTATATATGTTTGAGTTTTCATCTAATGTGTACCACCCATCTCCATGACATCTTGTGGCTCTCATTCACTCCTACTAACCTACTAATTCCAACTCACTAACATAAGATATTGACACACATATCATGGGAATGTGTGCTAGCGTGTATCCCGAAGTAAGTCTAAGTGTTATAGATTTTTAAACGAAAACTATAGGACTTTAATTTGATTTACATTAATAAACACAACCATAGGCTTATAAATAATTATTTAATTCATATTAATATTAAATAAGACTTACCAAAATGCTAACTACCCGGTTCCCCGGTTTGAACGCAACTCCAAGCGCGTCCCTGCTTTCGTCTCGAAGCCTATAATTGTACAAACCGACTTAGTAAGTCTATATAATACATAACACTAGGCATACATCAATACAAAAATTCAATATACCTCAACCACGTGCCTCGGTTAGTGCACGTATCACGGAGTGGGACCCACATCACGGGTCGTTGATCTTGATTAAGGAATTAAAATGAAGGTTAGAGATTTGGACCGTGACATGGTGACCCTAAGGTGGCCAAGAGATGGTTACTTTCACACCAGCGTCTGCACAAGCTGCTAAAAGTCGAGGAGAGTATACATCCACGAATTTTTGGGACATGCTTTCGAAGAGCCTCAGCTATATGGTAGACTACTTAATGTGATACCCACCCAGAGCCAATGATATGGGAACACTTTAGACAGGTATTATACGATGAGTACATCCCCATAGATGTATAATTACACTTGAGAGAGGATTTCTTGGCCCTAAGAAAGGGTAATCGATCAATACTACAATATATGGAGAGGTATTGATATCCGTTACAGTTTAACATTGATGTTGTCAAGACGAAGTGGTTACAGATTTATTACTTTACATGGGTATAACTAGAGGTAATCACTAGTGCAATCGTCTCGACTAGGGCACATACACTACAGGAAATGTACAACCCAATCCTTGCCCTTAAAACGTATCTATTACAGAGGGACGATAGGTGAGCACCTCGTTCAAGACAGTTTGAGAGGAAGACATAGCAGATTTATTGGCCTGACAAGAAATCGAAGAGACAGATAGATAGATATGATCCAAATTTTCATCGGGATACCAAACAGCAAGGCAAGTACCGTATTGATGATCGGTAAGGAGATAGGTTATGTTATGACGACAAACAGCCAATTCATGTTATTACATCTGCACCACTTTAGCAGCATCGAGAACAACCTTAGTAGTATCGTCATGATAGGGATCAGGGAGGCCATGACAATGGTTAGAGAGACTAGGGTCGGGGTTAGAGATCCGGAGACAGGCATGATGAGAGGCAGGAGAGATGTCAATGTCATCATGGTAGTTAGAGAAGGCACTCGAAGGCTTACTATAGGGTACTATCGTCACCAGAGATAGCATATGAAGTCATGCAGCCGGACAAAGATGCAACCAAACAGCTAGTCGAGGGCATGTTATCTATTTATGGGTAGACTGATGCATGTTATGATAGATTTTGATAGTACATTATTATTCATTGTTGGACGCATGGTAGGTGATTTAGGGTTAGCATCACATACGCTAGACACGCACCTTGTCCTCAGTAAGGCCGCCGGGATAAGATATAACCTACTTAGATATATCGAGATAGCACGATAGAGGTCAAGGAGCATCAGTTGTAGATAGACTTACAAGTCCTAAAGTACTTCGAGTTTGACACGCTTTTAGAGATGGACTAGTTGGCAACGTATCATGCACAGTTGGATTCCTTCCAATATATCGTCACATTTTATGTTTTGGGGATTTTAGAGTTTACGTTTATCAGAGTTGCTATGCACTACCCATAACTAGAGGCCGATTAGTTACGACTTAGGGGATGGAGGCGTTCGCTATAATAATTGAGCCGAAACCAAGGATGGAGATCAAGATTGAGGATGTTCCGATGGTAAAAGATTTCTTTGAAGTTTTTCTAGATTATCTGCTAGGATTACCACCACCTAGAGAGGTCGAGTTTAGTATCGAACTTTTACTAAGGACAACTAATTTTCAACATACATTATAAGATGTCAGCGTCCGAGCAGGAGGAGGTGAAGAGACAACTTGATGATATGTCATGGAAAGGCTTCATCACCCTGGTATATATCATTGAGGACTGCTAGTGTTATTTGTGAAGAATAAGGATAGTTCCATAAGGATGTGTATAGACTACGATAAGATGAATTAGGTGACAGTCATGAGTCATTGCCTACTCCCTAGAATCGATGATCTGTTCAATCAGTTGGTAGGCGCCAAGTTCTTCTCGAATATTAATCTGCATTTAAGCTATCATCAATTGAAGATTTAAGAAAAGGGCATTAAGAAAACTCTTTCATTACAAGATATGGGTTGTTTGAGTTTATAGTATGCCTTTTAGGCTAACTAACACCTCGAAGATCTTCATGGACGTGATGTACAAGGTATTGAGACCATATTTGGACATATACGTCATTATTTTGATCAACGGAATCTTGATTTACAAAAGGATGTGTGTGGAGCACGAGAGTCACCTAGGGATACTATTAATGACATCGAGGGAGCATAGGCTATATTCCAAGTTCAGCAAATGTGATTTATGGCTGAGTAAGGTGAAGTTTCTTGGACATGTCATCAGAGATTAGGGTATTTATGTGGATTCAAAAAAGATTCAAGCGATTATTGACCGAAGGACACCTTAGTTTGTTTCTGACATCCATAGTTTCTTGGGCCTAGCAGGGTACTTATGGTTGATTTGTATAAGAATTTCCTCGATTGCAGCACGGATGACGAGATTGACCAAGAAAAATGTGCAATTTGATTGGTCAGAGGAGTGCGAGCAACCATTCTAGAAGCTAAAGAGGAGATTGACATCAGTGCTAGTGTTGACATTGTCGATCTCGGGCAAGAGTTTGTCAATTTACACAGATGCCTCAAGAGTTGGTCTTAGATATGTATTGATGCAAGAGGGCAGACCAATGACTTATTTATCTAGACATTTAAGACCCCACGTGGGTAATTAACCAGTGCACGACTTGGAGTTTGCAGCAATCATTTTTGCCCTGAAGGCCTAGAGTCATTATCTCTAAGGAGAGAAGTTCGTCTTATACATAGATCATCAAAGCTTGCGATACATTTTCACTCAGAGATATCTAAATATGCATAAGAGGAGATGGCTTGAACTACTAAAAGATTGCGACTACAAATAAGGATGAGTAATAACTAGACCATAACATGTGTATCAGGAGTTTTTGATAGATAACGTCCCGAGCTACTATACTGGTACTTATATAGGTGCATCGTAGGTCTACATGGACCACCGAGAAGACCAGGTACCGGGCCAGTTGGGTATGCTCACTGGTGGGAACCCGTGAGGAAACTTGAAGTATGGTCTAGTCGGGTTTAGGAGTGAGTTTGGAAATTGCGAATGTTTCTTTCCACAGTGTACTCCCCACGTAAAAATAATAGAATACTAGGACTAATGCAGTTGTGAATGTTTTCTACTACAGTTTCTTCCCCATGAAGATGAACTGATGAAAGGTTGTATTAAAGGCTAAGCTGGGCACATTGTGTGCGGAGCAACGCCTAAGGATACAGTTATGCAAAGGTTTGAAGGGTTGTAGGAAAGGTCTCGCTAGGCAAATTGCATGCGGGGCAGTGCCTGGAGATACAATTATATGAAGGTCTATTGGGTGATGGACAAGAGGAGCGGGTTAGATTTGCCCACTGGTGGGTCCCCAATGTATTGAAGAATGGTGAGTAAGGATAGGTCGTGGTATGACATGAGATTATCATAGTGAACTAGGAAAGGCTTACAGTTACGGGAGTAAGGTAACTAGATTAGCAAGACTTGAACACGAAAATCAAACGGAGAATAAGTTGCGGGGACGTTGGGAAGAGAGTGACAGATTTTGACCACCTAAGCAAAACGCGCCTATCTTAGGATAACATTACTATCCCTGTAACGGAGTAGTGGAGGTGTTTAAGGGAATGTATAGTGGGACTGTCAAGGTGTGAGGCGAGGTCACACAGGGATAGGTTAGATGAACCAGAAAGTACTCGAGATTTAAATTTCAAGGAAAATATTCTCCTAGTTGGGAAGAATTGTAACTGCCTAAATTAATTAAACTAGGATGAACGTTAATATTGGGAATTAACGGTCGAAATTCTGGCGTTACGTGGACCACTTGGTTGGCTTGAACATGAAAACCAAGGAAATATGTTATTTGTAGAATGGTGGTTGTGTAAATGTGGCGTTTAGATTTATTATTATTATATTATATTGCATGTGTGTATGTTGATTTCGGGTGAGGTTGTGTGAAGGGTGCTCGCATCGAAAGGCGTGTCGACGCGGGTTTCGTGTAGGCGAACTACGGGTACACTAGGAAACTCCACTAATTCACGTTAGAATGACTATTTAATCAATTTCAAATAGGTAATGTAAACATAAACTAAGATTGATTCAATTAAAACAATAGGCTATGACATACCTTGAAATGCGTGTCGAGATGCGGGCACTAAGTGCCAGGTAGTTGAGAGTTAGTAGGACCACAAGTTGATAATTGTTGGCCACTAAAAACACTAATCATAGGCATTATGATGGACCTAAGCTAAGGTGAATAAATGCAATAAATCAAGGCTTATAGTTGAGTAAATTAAATGGAAAGCATATGATTGGTCTAGAGATACACATTGGAACATCTAGGAACTAGGTGAGTAATGAAATGGTGTCACTTGAGGTTGACTTAGTAGGAGTTAATGGGATACATGGCAAGAGGTGGACCATTAGATAGTCCTCGGGATGCATTAATCCATGGAGATCAACGGCTAGGAAGGAACATCACCTTAATATATAACATTAGTGATCAAACAACATGCAAACAAAATTATTCATTCATTTTGCTGGAGAAGAAGAAGGAATTGCTGGAGAGTAGTGAATCATCAAGGTGTTGAAGGAATCTATGGGAGTTGGTGGGAAATTCTCAAGCTAGCGTGTTATATCAACTAGGTACGCATCTTTCTATTTGGATTTGAAACAAGTTTCGGTTTATGCTGATTTCAAAGGGTAGATGATTGAGTATTCACAATTGAATTATATATTTGGATTCCCCATTTCAAGCTAATAATTCAACTATATTGAAGTTCTTAATTTGGTTTTGAAATCATAAAGATATGAATTTTTGAAGTTGCAACACCAAAACTAGAATTATGCATGTTGTATTAGAAATCAACCTGGCTAATTTGGTCATAACTTGCTCATTTTATATCCAAATTTATCCAAACTAGTGGCATTTGAAAACTTATTTAAAAGGGAATAGATTTTCTTAACTAAAGTGTAGCGGCCCTAAATTCCAGGCCGGCTTGAGATCTTTTCACGTCACATCCCAAGTCACAAAGTCGTGCCACGTCATGGCCCACTTATCTTTGACGCCTCGCGACCTAACTTGTTGCTTACATTCTTCCAGCTAACCCTAGTTATGCTAACTAACCTTTATACAAGTATTAATAATTTAGTTAGCCAATTACTCAATTTATCAGGTTATATGATAATTTTACAGCAGAAGTCTTTTAATGAGTAACTTATGCAGTATTTAACAATCCTAAGTAGTGAAAAACCTGGCAAAAGATACCATGTATATATCAAGGCGAGATAAGTATAACAAAAGTTTCATATACATGTAATCAGTATTTTAAAGTCCCCAAAACCCAACAAAAGTAAAATCAACACCTACTGTAGTCAGACGCAAACTAGCTCTACAATCTCAGAGGTAGCCGCCCAATACCTCCTTGCCCTTCCCTTACTCGTCGAAGGATTTGCGCTCAGTCACCCAAAAATACAGTGACGAGTCCAGTGAGTAAAATCCTAAGAGAAGTCCACACAATATTCATGAAATAAAACTAATAAACTACAAGACATGTGAATATAACTCCTGACAGCAGTACGTTATATTCTCATGAATGTATGCAACATACGACAAGCAAAAGCAATAGCGTGAAATAAATAAGCAACATGTACCAATTAAATAAGCTTGGAAATAAAGCAATAATTAGTAAACATCCGTCTAATCATGATAAAACTGTGACCTACACCAGCCAGTAATCGATAAATCAAATAGGAACCACGTATATACTTACAAGCTTACAATGACTAAACCCCAACTTCAGTTACCGGATGAACCCCTCCAGACGCTATTTCAATTCAAGGGAACACCCTAAACCCCTCCCGATAGTCGTAGATATATTTTACTGCCATCAACACTAGCATTAAACACAAGTAACTTGTGCAAGCGATTTAGCCACAACCAATATATACATAAACCGAATAGAAGTGAAAACCCATATGTGCCCACCAGTAGTCACACATGAAATGTGATATCGATAAAACCAAAAACCATGAATTTTGTGAAGCATTCTCATTGGGTTTACGCAACTCAATCCGCACTCCGACTTCCTCGGACTCCCGAATCTGACCCAACTAGCTCCCGATATTCGATATCCCTGAGTTCGGTGTCTTCTCAGTTCAAATATAGTGTGTTTAAGATTAATTTAGTGTATATTAACTCTTAAAACCAATATTTATTTCAAAACCTAAAAATTATTAAATAGTATTTTATTAGGTTAATTCCTTCAAAATAAAAAATAGTAAATCTAAGAATCGGTGTATCAAAAGTGGGTTTCAACTAGCTACGTTATTAAAACACATTTTTATCGAGTTTTTGGTGTTGAATTAGCCCGCAAATATGGCTTATTAAGTGCTAATCGCGAAACTAAATTCAAGTTTTTGCCCAGAATCATTAGCGTGCTAATTGCTCTCTGTGACAAAAATTTCAACTCGAAAATTATGACCCAAAGTCCCCAATTAGCTAACTAAATCTATTTAACACCCTCACCATATCAAATTAACTCAAAACAATAATTAGAACAACCTTAAAAAAACAATTTCATAAATTTCCTCAAATCTCATGGATTCACTAGTTTTCCCCATTTCATCAAAATACCAATCAAATCAAAACCATTGATAATCCCTTATTGGAAATGATTATCTAACATATAATTCATCAACACATCACCAAAAACCAGGGATCTAACCCTTAAATCCGATTTGTTGGGGCATGTGCCCTAGGTCAATCCATTAACGGTCTTTATGAATACTTTTAGTTAATAAAATAGAGGATTTCATTTGTTGTTTATTATAATTAATTTGCATGTTTACATTATAATAAGATCCATGGGTATTTACAGAAATATCTTAAATGTCCCTAGTCGATCATTATACTGGGAACTATAATGAATTAAGACTAGTGTGAGTCTTGATTGATGATCATATGATGATTATACATATAGGGATACGAATCAAGATCACGAGTACTTGTTAGGGAACAAAGTGCTAGACCGACCCGCTATGAGAATATCACATGGATTAAGTCATAGTTGTTTCTCATGATAGGTATATTTTTCAGTCCTCTGACTTGAGATTACCAGAGACTTTAACATTAGGAACATAGTGATTTGACACTATCAAACGTTGTCTTTAACCGGATGATTATAAAGGTATTGATTGGTTACTGTGTGAGTAATGTGATGAAGTTGTGTAATCGAGATAGAATTTGTCCCTTTCATATAAATAGAGATATCTAGTGGATCCATCGATGTGTTAGACTGTTAAAAGGCCTAGTCTAAGTGAATTGACATTGATCAATGTCACTTGGATGTTTTCAATCTACCTAGAGATCGAGACTAGTACGATTGAACATGTTGGATGACAATTCCATGCCTTATGTTTGATCAAAAGGATATCTTGTGACAAAAGGATATCGTGTGACAAAAGGATGTTATATACATTATTGATTAGGTTGTATCGATTTGATATTCATACAACTTGGGTAGTCATAATGTCTCGCTAGAGGCCGCTTATGACTTGTATACCAAAATGTGTTTTGGTACACAGCCAACATTGTATGAGCCTATTGGGTCGCACACTAAGAATGGTTTTGCGAGATTTTAAGATGGTTCAGAAAAATGAATTTTATATGATAAAATTCATGACAGAAACATTCTCGTGGTGTATTACACTTATACTTCTTTAAGTAAGGGTATATGTGTAATTTACTTAACCATTTATATACAAGGGTTGTATAAATAGACGCTTTAAGTTAGAAAACACGGACGAAAGATTAAAAAACTCTATTTTCATTTTAAGAAACGACTTAGGGTTTTTTGGTATGCTCTGGATCGATTTGGAGAGAAACAAAAGGTTTGGTATTCTCTCGAAGCTAGCACTTCGAATCTCGACCGTCGTTCGTGTGTAGACTACTGGTAGGGGGCGTTCGTTGTTGGCAGCACCTTAGAGATCGATCAACCTTCAGAAAGGTATATTGTGACTGAGGTATGATTAAGTTTTTCATGGTATAAACGGTTTTAATGGAATTAGATTCGGATCCTGTTGGGGTTTTTGTCAAAATTGTTTTGTAATCTCCGCTGCGCATGAACCCTAAAACCCAACACGATTTTCATCAAAACTCCCAAAATGGGTTCATTAGATAAAAGAGATGATGAAGAAGATGATTACCTAAGTTTAATTCCTCCAATTTTATGTTGTCCAACTCTAATTCCAGCAACAAATCCTTCTCCTTTTGATTTCCCAGCAATTCAATTGGTTTTTGCTTCAATTTGCATGGTTTGATCAATTGTTATATATATTAAGGTGATAGCGTTTCTTAGCCCTTGATCTTCATGGATTTATGTATCTCGAGGACTAGCTAATGCTCTACCTCTTGCCATGTATCCCACTAACTCAACCTCAAGTAACACCATTTTAGTATTTACATGGCCCTTAGATATGTTGTTGTATATCTTTAGAATAATCCTATGCTTTCTATTTAATTTACTCAAACTATAGGCCTTGATTCATTGAATTTAATTATTCACCTTAGCTTAATCTCACATATTATCTATGGTTAATGTTTTTAGTCAATAAAAATTATCAACTTCTGGTTCCACTAACCCTCGACTACACGACACTCTGTGCCCCGCTTGTCGGCACGAAATTCAAGGTACACTAGCGCCTATCATTTTAATTGAATTAACTTAGCATATGGTCTCATTACCTATTTAATTCATTATCTAATCATCTTAATGTGAATTAGTGGAGTTTCCTAGTGTACCTGTAGTTCGCCTACTCGACACCCGCGTCGACACACCTTTCAATGCGAACACCCGGTCACACAACCTCACCTGATATCAACATACACACATGCAGTGCAATATAATAATAAAAATTTAAACACCACATTTACACAACCACCATTCCACAAATAACATATTTCCTTGGTTCTCGTGTTCGAACCAATCGAGTGGTCCACATAACGCCCGAGTTTTGATCGTTAATTCCTGAGATTAATACTCATCCTAGTTTAATTAATTTGGGTCGTTACATGAAGGTATTTTGATTCAAAAGCTTTTATGTCCAAACATGCTCTAAAAGTAGGCGCTGGAATTCAAAAGGAAAGTTTTGAAACTAAACTTATTAAGGGCATAACTCCCTAACTACATATCTAAATGAGTTGATCTCTTAGTATGTTGTATTTGGTATGTTTTCTGCCTTGTGACCAAATATCACATTTTTGGGAACTATAAATTGGGAGAAATAGATTTTCTAAATCTGTTGGTCGGATTAGATTCTAATTATACCTATGTTTAGTAAAATCACAATATCTCTTTCATTTTAAATCAAAATTATGCAAACTAAACTTTTCCGAAAAGCTAAAAGAGATAAACCAACAATAATTATATAGATGGAGGATTTCAATATTTGGACCATTTCATGCCTAAAAGTGAGTTAAAATGTAGGACTGAAATTGAGACTTAATTTAGTCTTTAGGGGTTGATTTAGGAAGATTGATTTAAAGTCTACTGAACTAATTTGAATATACAATAAACACACTTAATTGACTTGGGACTTAAGGGACCATAGCTCAATGTCGGGGAGCTTGTCAGGTCGGATACGAGAGTCCGGAGAAGTTGGAACGCGGATTGAGGTGTGTAAAACCCTTGAGAATGCTTTACGGAATTTAGTTCATTTTCTTATGCGTGTGATGGGTGTCGAACTATTTTCCTTTACCAGTTTGTCTAACCGATTAATCTATTTATCAGAGTTTTTACACCGGGATGTGTGGACAGACTTGGGTACACTATACCATAGCACGTGTGATTATGCCCTCGGTGAATTGCGACCCGAGCTGCACCAATGCACAAGTGTCGATGTCTCAGCGGATTTGGCCAGTGCCACAAGGACTAAGGACGGGACAGTGGAGGTGGCGGGAGAAGCCCTTAAAAGATCTTTAGCTCAGAAGTATGGTATAGTCTGGTATACGCGACACATCCTTGGGTTTTCATCAAGGATATTTACGTGTATATTGACTTAAATGGGGCGTGTTTACATTCTCGTTTATGTCATTAACTGCTATTAAGCCTTATTTTTAAGCATGTTTGGTTGGTATGCACTAGTGCTAATCACTGTTTGTCTGATTATTGTTTGTTGCATTATGTTAATTATTATGGTATGCTGCTTGAATCTTTTGTATTGCCCTATATTCATGTAAGTATGTATTTCAGTTACCAGATAGCATACATGCATGATTTATACTTATATTTGATTTCTTGTTGAATATTATGTGGACATCTTTTGAGAATTTACTCACTGGACTCGTCATTGTATTTGTTAGGTGACTGAGTGCAAACCTTTCTACGAGTAGTAGCAAAAGAAAATCTTGGGCGACTATCTCTCTTTGATGACGTTCTTGGACACACTCGTAGGTGTTTATATTATTTTGATATTTTGGTTTTTATTTTGGTTATTGGTGGACTTGATATGGCCTTATACATGTATATACCATATGTTATGGTATTGTCGCTTCTATACATAGTACTTTTTCGGGTTTTCCACAGTAGGACATGCTCGTATAGATAATGTTTATCATGTTAAATTACTTTACCTAATTGCATCAATTAAAGCTTCCACTTATTTAAGTTAACTTGTAAGA
Source organism: Stephania yunnanensis (assembly GCA_039657365.1). Lineage (NCBI taxonomy): Eukaryota > Viridiplantae > Streptophyta > Magnoliopsida > Ranunculales > Menispermaceae > Stephania > Stephania yunnanensis. The sequence goes on from CM077582.1 coordinate 11,008,493, forward strand.
TACAACTCACTAGTGTGGTTAGGATTATAATAAACTACAAATTAGTGAACATATTAAATATTTAACTACTTAAAGAGAATTGGTTAAGAAGATACGAAAATCCACTAAATAATTTAATAAAATACATGTGGACACGAATTTTAAGATATGAGAAGGACGGGCAGGTGCCGAACAAGTGTAGCTAGGCCCACTAGGCGAGGAGTGCAAGGAGACACGTTACCCCGGGGCGGTAAGGCCGCCACCCATGTTAATAATATGATTTGTCTTTTTATTTATAAACATCTTTTATCATATTTTATTTTATTTTTTAGAGGAAATATTTATTTTACTTTTAATATATTATTTATGTTATAGATTTTATTAATAATTATTTATTAAGAAAAAATAAAACTTTTCACGAAAGTAAGTTTTAATTAGATATTTTTTAGTCTATTATTAAAATTTTGTATATGTTGTTATTACGAGTTATTTTCCCTCTATTATTAAGAGTAATAAAGACTTGAATGAAAAAAACAAAGTAAAACTTAAGACCATATACAACTACTTTTTATTTTATTGGCTATTTAATTATGTTTGTTTAAATTTATTCATATAGCTATAGTTAATAAATTAGTAAAAAAATTATAAAAGTTTAAATAAATTAAAAAGCTTAAATAAAATATTTAATAAATGGGTGACACGAATACACAACATGTTTAACACAACCCACTTAGACACGAAAACAATTAACACGATTAATAAACATGTCATGTAATGGATTTACATTATATTGGTTATTACCTGTTTACAACACGACACGTTTACAACTCGCCGATACGAATTGCCACCCCTAGGCACATATGTCACGAGTTATCACATCTGCCCGCAGATGAAGGTCGAGCCCAAAAGACCTAGAGGTTTATTGCAGTTGTTGCCCATTCCACAGTAGAAATGGGAGCACATCACTGTAGATTTCGTTAGCGGACTACCATAGAGTTCCAAGAGACACGACGTCGTTTGGGTAGTGATTGATAGATTGATAAAATTGACGCACTTTATACTGGTTTCGGTGAGGTACACGTTCCCACAGCTGAGCACTCTGTTCGAGACAGAGATTATTAGACTACATGGGTGCTAGTCTTCATTGTATCTGACAGAGATCTCAGACTCACGTCTACGTTCTAGGAGAGCATGAAGGAGTAGTTTGACATGATGTTGTAGTTTAGTACGAGTTATCACCCTCGGACCGACGGCCAGTAATAGAGATTGATACAAATTTTAGAAGATATTTTCAAGGTGTGTATATTGCAGTTTGGTGGTTCATATGAGGACTATCTATCGATGTGTGAGTTTTCCTACAACAACAGCTATCGGGTGAGTATCGAGATGCCTCCATTTGAGGTGTTGTATGGGAGGCCTTGTAGATCACCCCGCGTATTAGCTAAAACCAGAGGATACAGTGAACTTTAGGCCATATATAGTTGTTGACCATAGAGAGAAGATTCGGCAGATCAAGCAAAGACTTCAGACAACCCATGATAGATAGAAGAAATATGTGGATAAGTATCACGAGGGCTTGAGCTATGAGGAGGGCGACATGGTATATCTAAAGGTCTCCCCTTCGAAAGGTCAACATAGATTTGGGATTAAGGGGAAACCGGCACCGAGATTCATTGGACCATTCAGGGTCGCATCACGAGTTGGTAATATGGTGTATAGACTGGACTTACCACCAAAGTTAGGATGGGTTCATTCGACATTCCATATTCTATGTTGAGGCACGCTAGGTCAAGACCGAGACCGTTAGTTGATGTAAGACAGATTAAGGTTTAGCCTGATGCAACTTACGAGGAGCAGCCATTGGAGATCTTGGACCGTAAGATATAGACTCAACGGAACAGGGAGATCGCTCGAGTATTAGTTTGTTGGCAGCATCACGAGACTAAGGGACTCACCTGAGAGCTTGAGTGTACTATGCGGGAGCGTTATCCTTAGCTATTCCATGGTTTCGTTTGGTTTTACCTATATCTCAAGTTGAAATTTTCCCTAGTCGGGAAGAATTGTAACGGCCCATTTTATTAACGTCGTTATTACTTATTTAGAGATAAGGACACCAGCTCGGACCCACATAAACGTCACAGATAGGTTAGGGGCATGCCTGACTAGGTATTAATTATATATTGTCTGATTGGTTGCTTTTATTGCGATGTATTTCATTTAATATGGCATGAATCATCACATGTTTGTAAATATCATCATATGTCGAGTGAGATGGTGTGACGGATAATCACCTTGTAAAGCATGTCGACTTGGCTATCTAATAGGCATAGTACGGGTACACTAAGTTTTATAATATTAACTTGAATAAAATAACTAAGAGTCAAGGTGAATATGACATAAAATGGAGAATCAGACTTTAGGCTAAGTCAAAATAATTTGGCACATCAAGGATTGGCGCGCCTCGAGATGCATGACGGGACACGGTGCATGGGTGTCGGGTAGTCGAGAGTGAGTGAGACCACAATTGGTTTAAGTATGCATCAAATATATTAACTATATTATTGTTATACCTAAGTTTGCTATTTAAAAGAATTAATTTGATTTACATCTAGTTTGATCAAATTAAATAAAAGTCATTGATGGGCATTAGGACGATCCTAGAATGTGTAAGACTAAACCATTTAGTATCTCAATTAAGTCATTAGTTGAAATTTGATAGTTCAATTAGTAGCCTTTTAGATTTTCATCGAGATACGTGTGTACACAATTGATTCCATCACAAACTATAAATACCCCACTTAGTAGAATTTTGATCAAGAACACAACATAAATGCATTGCAAATCCTGAAATCTCAATAACATTTGAGAGGGATTCAAGAACTCAAATAGTGATTTATGACTGAAATTCTTGAAGATCAATGACTACTATCAAGGTTACTCCTTCTATATCAATTTCAATTTTTTCAAGTTGTGTATTTGTCCATTAAAATGAACTTGAAATTTGTTTAATGGCGATTTTTTGTTGTTGTTGTTGTTGGGTTGTTGTTGTTGTTGTTGTTGTTGTTGTTGTTGTTGTGGATGATGATGAGAAGAGAAATAAAAAAAGAAAAAAAATGCACTAGCAGTCTCTGTAGTATGATGTTTGGGGGGCTCGCATGCACTCTTTTGCGCACGTGCGTGCGAGCTTGGGCTAGGCCGTCCCAGACCCGGCCCAGTTAGGCCAAACTGGGCCCAACTGAATCAGGCCCAATTTAGATGGGCCTAACCCCCATTAAATATTAAAAATTATTTAATAATTAAATTAAATACATAAAAAAATAAATTATAGAAAAATATAAAAAACGGATAAGAATCACATAAAATTATAGAAAATCTAGAAAAATCAGAGAAAATATAATAAAGAAAAAGGTATTGGGTTTTGAGAATTTTTTTCAAGCATTTGGCACTCCGGTATAACTCGAAAAATATGTCACAACTAGAAATTTGAATAAAATTATAAGTTTTAGTTTAATATTAATCATTTAAATTAATGTGGTTATAAATCAATTAAAATGATACATTTGGATTTCGGGGAACTAGTTTAGGTATCAGGAGCTAAGCGGGGTCGGATTCGAGAGTCCGGAGAAGTCAGAGTGCGTGTTTGAGGTTTGTAAAACTCATAGGGACATCGCTTGAGTATTTAATTGTTAATCTTATATTGCTTCTGCCCATTCTTGCATATCATTCTATTCTCCACTATTTGGACGGTTGGTTGAGATTACTCCTACAGATATATTCGGTGTGTGTTTATGGTATGCTAGACTGTAGCATGTGTGACAAAGCCCTCGGTGAGTTGTCGACCCGAGATAGTGTAACGGGTGTTCGCCTCGAAAAACCGGCATCGAAGAGCGAACTATGGGTACACTAGGTGAAACTAAAACACACGAATTAAATAAATAAATAAATCGGTGAAAAAGTAGGTTTAGGTAGGCGTCGAAACGCTCGAAAACATCAATCACCGCGAGGAACCACTCACACTCACTTACACCTCTCTTTCACACACACACACAATCGGTCGAGAGGGAGGAGAAGAAACGGAGGAGGAGTGAGGAGAAGAAGAAAGAGGGGATTGTTGGGTGGTCGAAATGGTGGCCATGGTGGCCATGAATCGGCCATGGAGGCCGAAGGATCCGGGGATCCAAAGTATAGTCTAATCTAACCGGAACAAGCACACACTTTGTTTATCCACTTGTTATGCATGCATGCGATGATTCATTTATAGTTGCTTATTTTATATTTCTGCATGTTTATTTAACATTTTCATTTCCATCGTTTTGGCTTCTTGTTATTGTATTCTATTCCGTGATACGTTTGGGTTGGTGGTCGAGTTACTCACACCCGTTCGTTGTATTTACTTAAATGTTCGATGTATGTAAGTGTGCACGTGTCGGTTAAGAGGAGTTTCCTTGAAGCTTTACTCATTAGACTCGTCATTTGTTTTGTTGTGATGCATGATTATTTGACATGTGCAAATCCTAGTACGAAGCTAAAGGGATGGTCGAGTAAAATAGATCCTAGTGCTAGTAGAGGGGGTATCATGGCGATCGATTGCCCGCGGTCGAGGACCTACTAGTACGTGTGATTTTATATTTTATGATAGACATTGTAATGGTATATATTCGTTGTTGCTTAAGACACTATCGTACATGTTTAGATTAAACTGTTGAGCTAAATTTTTTTTTGATATTTTGATTAATTTTGGGTATCAGGGAGACTATAGATACATTGTACATGTATGTATATATATACACACACGTACTCCATTTCTGGATTTTCCACATTTGGATTTATGCTTTATGACACACGACATATATATATTTCATGATTTTATGTCAATTAATGACTTCCGATGTTAATTTACTGCTTATTAATTGCAATTTATTTAAAGCACAAGTCATGTGTATAAATTCGCAAACTTCAAAAATAAAATATCGTAAACCCTAAATATACATGACTTAAAAAAATATACATAACTAGTTTACAATATATCAACAACATGATAAGTTAACATGCACACCGAGGATCCATAACTAGCAGAGCGCGAGGCCCTTCAGGTCAGTGACGTGGACAGTGCAGTGAGCCCACAGGGCGAGGAGTAACACCCACCTGGCAGCCTCTGGGTGTGAGGCCGCCAAAGAAGTTGCATATTTTTAAATAATAAAAAATATGAATTGACATAAATATCCTTCAAACAAAAGATAAGAATACAGGCAGTGACAAATCTAAGGGGGTAGGGGCGGTCACTCTCTCTAACCCCTCGAGACCCTCTATATTACCTCTACGGTCAACACACTCTCCTTATATAATTTCATTCTTCCTGCCTCTATGATCGACACCCGCTCCCTATATAACAAGTGTTACGGTTGACACGCTCCCTATATAATTTCATTTTTCCCGCCCCCTATGATCGACACACGCTCCCTATATAACAAGTGTAACATTGTCAAAAAAAATGATGTATTTAAAGTGTAAAGTGTAGCATTGTCAAAAAAAATTGTTATGCTTACTTTTTCATATTAATATATTTTTTGTTTAGAAAAAAAATTAAGGTTAAAGTTCACCCCCTAATTAGATCTTATGGTTTCGTCACTGGATGTGGGTAATAAAAGGTAATTAATGAAAGGTAATTGTGTCCACAAACTCCTGGGAGATAACTCCCCTAGGGGGTAGGGGAGATCTCTCTTACCCTTGAGTGAGTTAGGAGATAACTTGGAGGAAAGTTGGACAACCAAACAAGATTAGTTCTAATTCTCCTCCAAGTTATCTCCCCAGAGTTAACTCCACCTCTAACTAAACAAGGCCTAAGTTTGAAATAAGTGTGAAATGTCTAGTTTACCCATATTGATTTAGAGCCTTACTATATGCACCCTAGTGTTTCCATAAGGACACCCCAACGAAAAACTTTAAAAAAAGTTATTTCTAATGCAAAATGACATTTGTGCCCCTCATGGCAATTAATGCACCCATCACCCTTTCCTCTTGTTTTGTGTACCCCAAAATCATCCTTTCATTCACTCCCTTCTTGTGATTTGTAAGACATTGTCGAGTGACTCGACCTAGCAGGTCAGAATCTCTAGTTGAAGAGTCAGTCATAACCTATCAAACTGTCGATTTAAAAGTCGGCCAAGGCCTACCGAACCTTTAGGTCGATAGTTGTTAACCAAGTTTCACTTCAGAGGTTAAGTTAAACAAAACTGAACCTAAAACATAATTCTTGGACATGTGATGCTAAAATAGATGTCTCAGCCAAAATTTGTGAGTGGGTGCTTTGGTTGAGATGAAGGGGATTTTGGTAAAAATGATGGGGTGCCCTCGTAAACTTAAATCTATATATATCTATTTATCCATATTGAAAGGGGAGAGAAAGTTAAGCTACCTCCTCTCACCATTTCGATTTTCTATTTTTTTGCTATTTATTTATTTCTATTATAACACGACACTCCAACCCCCACAAATACAATAACGCCTTTACATTCACTCTATACACCAAACAAAAATTGAGATCAACAATATTTATTGGGTAGATACAAAGCACGTACCTTTCATTTATAGATTCTCAACATCTCTTTTCTTGTTCGGTTGAACTTGTAATTGATTCCTTTTAGAATCAAGTGCACATCTCCTGACCCTTCTCGCCGAATTCGAAGATGATGGCGAACTTAGACTATTTTTATTAGTAATTGAATTCAACCATCGGTGCTTGATAGCCATTAATCTCTCCAACAATCTTGAGACCACAATTACTCAGCCACTCTATACACTTAATTGCACACCAAGCAAACATCAATAAACAAGCATTTGATTCAGTTCCCACCAAAACTAAGGCATAATTAATCACACACCCGAATGCCCAGATTGAACAAACAAGCAATCGCAGCTCCCTCACTCAATGCCTAAACCCCCAAAAGAGCTACAAACAGAATTTGAAGCGATACCCACCAAAATTCAACTGGACTTAAGCACACCCAATAACACCTTTATATTTGATCCAATCAACTATTTTTCAAGTCGAAGGTGATGCCAAACAATGTGATGTAAAAGAGGTAATTATATTTATTATTCTATAAACAGTTTCTTAAAAAATTACCCCAACAACTTGTTTTCCTAATTTGTTCAAATAATAACCGAAATTTAGAATCTCCAACCATGTGAAACAGAAGACTCTATATTTTTAAATGCCTTTATAAAAGAAAATATGCGGTTATTCATATATGTCGTTAGTTTGATACGCTATTATTGATTTTTTTAAAAAAATATTACTATCTGGATATTCACTAAACTTGATAATATGTAGGTTCATTATAGATTGTGAATTACAAATTTCTTGGTAAAAACATTATACTACATTGATATAAATTAGATCATTAACTTTTACATAATATATTAAATAACTTTTGCGCTCTTAGGGAGGAATAAACTTTAAAATTTTAACGTTAAATGATTTATATTAACACATACGTATATATATGACAAATATATTATAGATTATTAAATAAAATTATGAAAATATGAATAATAATCTTATCTTTTAACAGTCTAAAAAATAAAAAGTGTGTTCATTTTACAAATAAATTCAAAAATTATTCTTATCTTCACAACTATTGTGTATACTTAACGTCATTTTAATCAGCTATATATTAGTCAATCAATAAACTCATTTGATAGGAAAATAAAACTATACTTACATTTACTTTTTTTAAAAAAAAACTTTGGGTATCCCCACCCTTTGGGTCCAACTATTTCATAGGTTCAAGTCACTTTCACCAAACACATTGAGCAGGATAAACCACCAATAAGTTTTCATTATAACGCTTTTTACTATTTAAAAATTAACATATTTATAAGTGTGTAAAATAATTTAATAAACCTTTTGTTGTATAGTTTGAATAACACCTTCGGATGAACCAAAATCAGGGGTGCCCTTATGGAACATTGGGTGCGTACAGCAAGGCCCCACTTCTACCGATTCTACTCCCTCTCTTAATTTTTTTTTTTTCCGTCGCGCATCATTCTCTCGCTCTCACTCTCACGATCACGATCACTCGATTTGCGCTCTCGATCTCGTCGATCTTGCTAGGAGCGCCACTACTGTTTAGAAGATTAGTTTTGTTGGTGCTGTTGATTGTTAGTTCTGTTGGGGTTACTCAACAAGAAAGTAACCCCTTCAACTTGAGAAACGGATGAATAAAATCCACTAAGCCACGAACAATGCACCAAATCAATCACACCACAAAGAACACAAGATTTAACGTGGAAAACCCTCTCAAATCAGAGGGAAAAAAAAAACCACGGGCCAAACTCCGAATAAATCCACTATATGAATAAAGAGTACAAGAATCTCAATTGAGGAAAATACAATATAACTCCTTCAAAGAACTTGAATGGTCACACCAAGATCTTGAAGAACTCCACCCTCAAATTGTACCCTTTCTTGATCACCAAGAAACCACCAAAGACTTCGCCGCGAGTCTTCAGATTCAAGATCTTGATGTATCTTCAATGTAGAGAAAATTGTTGTTGCATTCACCGCCTTGAACGCATAACGTAGAAGAGAGAAGAAGAATTGCCAAAACACACAAAATTGGCTAATTAAAAGAATCACCCAATTCCTTAATTCGCTCCAATTTTCTTTCCTATTTTCTCTCTCCAAGATTCCTATTCCAACTCCAATTTTCTTTCCTATTTTCTCTCTCCAAGATTCCTATTCCACAACCAATTCGTTGCTTTATGTGTTGGATTTTCTATTTTTTTGTGTGGGGCCCACACAAAAACCAACAATCTCCTCCTCCAACACATGGGGATTTCTCAATCATATTTGATGCTCAATAACAACTTAGCCCCACCAACTTGGTGCAGGACTGATGCTTCTCACGAGTCACCACCTTCGTCAACATATCAGCTGGATTCTTATCAGTGTGAATCTTCTTCAGACTCATCTCATGATCATTCACAACTTCTCGAATCCAATGGTATCGGATATCAATGTGCTTAGTGCGGCAATGATAAGTAGCATTCTTGCTCAAATCTAGAGCACTCTGACTATCTCAGTTCACTGCATACCCATCTTCTTGCTTCAACCCCAACTCTTGAAGGAATCTTTTCAACCAAAGCATTTCTTTGCTTGCTTCGATTATAGCAATATATTCTCGCTCTGTCGTGGACAAAGCAACACACTTTTGCAATTTTGATTTGCCAAGATACGGCTCCCCGCAAAAGTGAACACATACCCCGAAGTAGATTTTATGCCATCAAGGTCACTACGCCATATCGAATCTGTATATCCCTCCAAAGTAGGTTTCGAGCCCCCAAAACATAAAGACATCTTCGAAGTACCTCTCAAATATCTCAAAATCCATTTCACTGCTTCCCAATGAACTTCGTGAATCTGAACTCCCTGGAAGCTCCCTGGATCCCCCTCTTCTGTAATTGTAACATAATTAGAACTGGGGTACCTAGTAGAAGGAAGCAACCCTCTCTCAGACCTTCTAAGTGAAGGTTCAACTAAAGCTGTTGGTGGAGGAGTTTGCTCCCCCTGCTCAGCATCATCAACTGGTGCTGGCACATCAACCCTATGTTCTTCAAATGAGTCTCCCTCATGTGTGGCATCAGTAACGGAAGAAGACTCCAATCCAGAAACATCATCATCATCAACTATGATTTTCTTTGATGTCTTCAAATCTGCTATGGTCTCATATTCATGAAAGGCCACATCCCTGGACCTGACAATCTTTTTCTTCTCTGGATTCTATAACCTATAACCAAACTCTGCATCTCCAAATCCCAAGAGGATACACGGAACAGTTTTATCATCAAGTTTATGTCTCGCTCCTTAGGCACATGCATAAATGCCTTGCATCCAAACACCTTCAAGTGAGAGTAAGTAACATCTTTCCCATACCAAACTCTCTCTGGAACATCAAACTTCAATGGTGCTGAAGGAGAGCGATTCATCAAGTAGCAAGCAGTACTGAGAGCCTCACCCCAAAACGACTTGGGCAACTTAGCCATTTTTAACATACATCTGACTTTATCAAGGATGGTTATGTTTGTTCTTTCAGCAACACCATTATGTTGAGGAGTACCCGGAACAGTCTTCTCATGTCTGATTCCATGTTCTGAGCAATAATTCTCGAACTCCTTTGAAGTGTATTCTCTCCGTTATCACTACGAAGGCACTTCAAATATACGCCTTTTTCTCGTTCCACCAACATATGAAACTTCTTGAGGTACTCAAGAACCTGGAATTTTGTTCTCAACACAAACACCCAAACCTTCCGTGAAGCATCATCAATAAAAGTAACAAAGTATCTGCCACCTCCCATAGTTTCCACATCAATGGGACCACAAACATCAGAGTATACTAACTCAAGTAAATTTTTTTTTCTTTTAGATAATGAAGAAAAAGAAACTTTATGTTGCTTATCGAATAAGCAATCATCACAAGGGTTCAAATATTTACCTTTGGCAAAGGGAATGTGAGACTTCTTTGCCAACACCTGCAACCCTTTCTCACTCAAGTGACCTAGCCGCCTATGCCACAGATCTGGTGAAGAATCATCTTCAATTGCGTTCAGGTCACCTCTGACGGTCTTCAATTGAGTCTTGTAAAGTGTATAGCTCAATTTTCCTCTAGCAACAACAATTAAGCCTTTGGTGAGTTTCCACTCCTTGCCCCCAAAGATGTTGTAGTAACCATCTAGGTCCAAAGCATGAGTAGAAAACAAATTCAAACGCAGATCCGGAACATGTCGCACATCTTTCAGAATTACCATGCAACCCATATTTGTCTGCACAAAAACATCTCCAATGCCAACTATATCTCGCAAAACCGGTGTTCCCCATCTTTGCCTTGCCAAAATTCCCTGCTCGATAAACAGAGAAGAAATCCTTCCTCGGAGTAGCATGGAAGGATGCTGCGGAATCAACAACCCATTCACTATCTGTATTAGTGACATGACCTTGATCCTCAACTAAAGAAAACACAACCAAGTCTTCAATTGCATCTGATATAGCAGCCGTAGTATTCCGATCATTCGCTTTATTTTGATTTTTCTCATCATTCTGTTCTCTTTTCCACACACTACAATTTTTCTTTATGTGTCCTTCCTTGCCACAATGATAACAAGAGAATTTTCCTTTTCCTTGAGACTTGCCTCTAGATTTACTCCGCCCCCTCGGACCTCTGAACTGACTTTTGCCTCTATATTCTGCAGTAGTAACAAGAGCTTGTGAAGTTTCAATGCCTTTATCCTTTCTCCTAGTCTCCTTGTCAAAGAGACTATCCCGCACTATGGATGAAGACAAAACACCGCCTGGAGCAGAATTACTTAGAGACACCACCAAGGTTTCCCAGCTTTCTGGCAACGAGCTCAAGAGTAAAAGTGCTTGTAACTCATCCTCAAGCACAATCTTCATAGCACTTAATTAATTGATCAATGCTTAGAAACATTCAAGTGCTCTATCATCGGCCGCCCATCTTTGTACTTCATATTAACAAGCCTTCTAATTAGAGAAGCCTTGTTCGAGCCCCCTTCCTCTCACACATATTCTCGCAATTTTCTCCACAACTCCCTGTGCATCAACCTCTTTCTTGACATGGTGATAAATACCGAGATCGATCCACTTTCGAATAGTCCCAGCAGTTTTTCGGTGCAACTTCCTCCAATTAACATCAGATATTTTCTCTGGCTTGTTTTGTCTAAATTCAATTGGATCAAATAAATCCTTGCAATAAAGATGATCTTCCATCATCGGTTGCCAAATTGAATAATTCGTAGCCGTCAACTTGACCATATTGCTTGATTTATCATCATCATCCACCATCTTGATTCCCACAAAGATTCCCGGAACACGAACTAACCTCGGCTCTGATACCATTTGTTGGGGTTACTCAACAAGAAAGTAACCCCTTCAACTTGAGAAACAGATGAATAAAATCCACTAAGCCACGAACAATGCACCAAATCAATCACACCACAAAGAACACAAGATTTAACGTGGAAAACCCTCCCAAATCATAGGGAAAAAAAACCACGGGCCAAACTCCGAATAAATCCACTATATGAATAAAGAGTACAAGAATCTCAATTGAGAAAATACAATATAACTCCTTCAAAGAACTTGAATGGTCACACCAAGATCTTGAAGAACTCCACCCTCAAATTGTACCCTTTCTTGATCACCAAGAAACCACCAAAGACTTCACCGCGAGTCTTCAGATTCAAGATCTTGATGTATCTTCAATGTAGAGAAAATTGTTGTTGCATTCACCGCCTTGAACGCACAACGTAGAAGAGAGAAGAAGAATTGCCAAAACACACAAAATTGGCTAATTAAAAGAATCACCCAATTCCTTAATTCACTCCAATTTTCTTTCCTATTTTCTCTCTCCAAGATTCCTATTCCAACTCCAATTTTCTTTCCTATTTTCTCTCTCCAAGATTCCTATTCCACAACCAATTCGTTGCTTTATGTGTTGGACTTTCTATTTTTTGTGTGTGGGGCCCACACAAAAACCAACAAGTTCCTTCCCGCTTGATTATGTTTTATAGGGTTGGATCTTTCTTTGAATGAAAATGGAGATATGTTGGAGAGTTTGGGATGGTTTTTTGTTAGGGTTTCATGAAACTTCATAATCGATTGTTTGGCATTTCTATCTGCTTTGGAGAAAATTCGTAGATTTAATTGGAATTTAGGATTTATGGTTAAATCTTTTGTTGATGCTCTCTTCTCGTTCTTTTAGATTTCGTTGAATTGGACAAGAAGAATTCGGTTTCAAAATTGAAATTAGGGTTTTCGTCACTCAGTTTCGGTATTTTTCCAAACGACAGGGCTTAGCTAGAGAGTGTGCCAATTTACCAATTCTATGCGACATGGTTTCTCTGATGATATAGTGTTGGAACTAATTTTGATGACCTAATCGGACAGTAAAATGTTGGCAAAATTCATCATTTGGTCTCTGAACTTTTATTTTTTTATATTTTTGGTCTCTGAACTTTTATTACTACACATTTGATCCTTAAATTTTCACAAAGATCTACATTTAGTCCTTAGCTATTTAAATTGTTAAATTTTGGCAATGTGGGTAACATAAATGTTTCGTGACTAGTTAAGAAGATTAAAATGACTTATATTACTGAACCGAACAACTCATATCGACCAACAAAAGTCGAAAAAAAAATTTTTTTTCTCCCAAAACATAAAAAACTTAAAAGTTCAAGGACCAAATGTACAATAATGAAAGTTCTGGGACTAAATGTACACTAATGAAAGTTGAGGGATCAAAAACGTAAAAGACTCAAAGTTTAAGGACTAAAAAATATGTTTTGCCAAAAATGTTTGCGCAATTGTCAGTCAAATACCTGCAAATTCTATGCCTCTCTGATCATTCATTTAGATGAATCAATCGGTGGTACAATATTGTATCAATGAGTAGGGGTTCTTATGTCAAATACACCCAATTCTGTCATCTCTTTGGGTGTTAGATTTCAAGAATTAAGATATTTGGGTCCTTATTGAGCAGAACAGTTAATCCAAGGCCATTAGTAGAAGAGTTGTTAATTGTCTTTTGCGTGTTTTTCTCTATTGATGTTCTTTTAGTATAATCATAACATTTGGCCAACAATGTTATTTGCGTGACTTTGTTCATTAATCAGGCAGTTTAGTAATTGTTTGTACAATTGTCATACACATATCTGCAAATTCTATACCTTTCCGATATGGATTTTAGATTTATATTTGTTCTCTAAATATTTGTCACGAGAAAATGACGGATTCACTAAAAAGATTCACAATGAGATTGAATTGCCTTCTATGAACGATGTCATTCATGAAAAATTGATTGGGCAATATATGGGGTTGCAAATCAAAAAGAAGTAATTAATGCTTTATTGATTTTTTAATGTGAGATGTGTTGGGAGTTTGCTCCAAACTCCGAACCAAGAGGGTTGGTGTGGGTTTTGATTTTTATCTTCTTTTACTCATTTGGCCTGTTCGCTTCACATTTTAGTGAATCCTAACACATGGAATTAATTTGTGATGGGACTAACACATGGGTTTAGATGGTTTAGTCTCATTTGTGTATCTTGTTTGATTATGAGTTTTAAGGTTGGGATTAAATGAGGTTATACATGTACATTTACCAAAATACCCTTGCATAAATAACACATCCTCGCCTCATTTTCACACATTTCTCATCGCCTCCACTGCTTGAACTTCTCATCGCCTCCACTGCTTGAACGAATCCACGCCTCCAAGCTCGTACCTCACCTGCGCCAATGGATCATCTCCCCTGGTGAAGAAGACGCCTCCTCACCTGGCCGATGGTACGCCTCCTTCTCACCTCTCATCACCTGGTTCGTTCACGCATCCTCACCTCATTCACGGGTTCATCCCTTCTTCCTTCCTTCCATCGCGAGGTAGGAGTCCGCTACGGAAGGGTTTGTGGGATAGAGTTTTTTGTGATCATCGTCCTCATTGTAGGTAATTGTAATTGGTGAGATACTGAAGAAGATAATAATCACATCATCTTTATCGTAAGAAAATTCAGTTTCACATCATCACTTTCGTAAGCAAACTCAAATGTGAACCAGAGAGACATCGATCAGCAGCGAGAGAGAAAGAGAGAGAGAGAGGCATCAATCAGCAGCAAAGCAACAATGCTTCACAACCACCCCTCTCAAATTATCCCTTCCCCAGCTAGATTAGGTCTCACAAACCCTAACTCCCCCTCCCTCTCCAACCCCACAACCCCAAGACTCCACCCCCAACCACCCCAACCGCCACTCCAACTGTCTCCACCACCACCACCACCACCACCACCACCACCACCTCCTCCACCCTCCTCTCCCTCCTCCCTCCCCTTTCCCGCGCCCAATCCATCCTCCTCCAGATGGCCTCTCTCGCCTCCAAGCTCTTCGACCTCTCCCCCAACCGCTCCCACTGGCTCTCCTCCTTCCGCGGCTCTCTCCCCTCCTTCCTCCCATCTCCCCAAGACTCCCCGTCCCCCTCCTCCATCAAAGACCTCCTCTCCCTCTTCACCTCCCTCCAGACCCTCATCTTCGAGTCCGTCGCCCAGCTCCAAGAGATCCTCGACCTCCAAGACCTCCACCTCAACCTCTCCCGTCAAATCTCCTCCATCGACACCACCCTTTTAACCTTCGCCACCAAGATCAAGGACGTCGAGCACCTCCTCGACCTCCTCGTCGACGATTACTCCGACTACCGCCCCACCAAGCGCTTCAAAGGAGTTAATGCTGAAGGCGTTGTTGGGAGTTCTGTTGCTTTGACTGATATCTTGTCTTGTGCGCATAGAATTAGCTACACTACCTTTGCACCCCCAGAGTTTGGGGCCGGGCAGGCCCCGCTTCGTGGGGCGCTGCCTCCTGCGCCGCAGGAGGAGAATATGAGGGCCTCGCAGTTGTATAATTTCGCTGATCTTGATGTTGGGCTGCCCAAGGTTGTTAGGGGTGAGGAGAAGGGCGGTGTTGAGAGTTTGATTGAGGGCAATGTAGGGCAGGCAGTGGAGGGGAATCAACTTGTGGATTTGGCAGCGATTCAGGGGCTTATTCCTCCGCAGCTTACAGTTCCTTCTGGTTGGCGGCCTGGGATGCCGGTGGAATTGCCCGCTGATTTGCCCATTCTTCCGCCGCCGGGATGGAAGCCTGGTGATCCGGTGCCATTGCCGCCTTTGGATTCCCTTGTGCCCAAGAAGAATGAGGAGCTGCAACAGAGACCAGTTGCTCCTGTGCCTCCTAAGGGGCCCGAGCCTATACAGGTTCGCTTTGTGCAACTTGACATTAATCCAGATCAGGATGAGTATAGCAGCGACTACAGTAGCGAGGTGGGAAGCTCTGAGGACGATGATGAAGACTGAATTGCGGGCGTGGTAGTATTCCTAAATGTGTTCGACATGTCCAAGGTGACAAAAACTTTCACATTGTGCAGTTTATTATCGTTGAGGATTTATTTTGTTAATGTTGTTTGTCATGCTTCTCTAAGAAATTGATTTGTGTGAAAATGTTCAATGAAATGAGCTTGTGTTTTGTTAAAGCTTGTTAATGCTAGTGGTTGCTGGTTGGACTAGATGCTAATTAGCAAAGACCATATAATTTGAACTTGAACTGCCAGTTACTTTTTTTTTGGCGTGGATACATGAAGATGTAAAGAAAAGAAATTCTTACAACGAAAACTAGGAAAACAATTTGAGCATATTAAAAGCAAAGATGTTGGTATGAGAAAAATCTAGACCAAGGAAGAACTTCACCGGTTGTTATTTAGGATTGCTTAATCATTGATTTCTAAAAACTAAAAATCTGATAAATAGGCTATAGTTCTCAACAAGCTATGAGAACCTCATTTTCCTCTTCTCGATGGATGGGTTTGCGCCTCAACTACATTCTACTTAATTCACAACCACACGAATGCTCTAATGATTTAATCAATAAACCACATTACGATTCGTGAGAACACCTATTCTAGGCAATAACTATGCAAGGCATCTGACTTGACCTACACTTCAAAATCACCTAAAACTTTTCGAAGGGTACTAACCAATCAATGATTTGTCACCTCTCGTGCTAGGTTTTCTATACAATTATGGATGCAAAAACCCTAACTAGTTGTAGAATTTATCAATCACAAAACACATTGGCCACTATGCTTGCAAAATCAAAACTCATAGACCATAATTTAAGAAAATGATCTTATAGAAACAATGAAATCAAAGTTGCAAGACTTGTAAAAGCAATCAATAAAACCCAAATCTCATAAGCAAACATTTACATTCGGTTTATCTCCTTGATCTAGAACAAGAACTTAGCCACTCATGGCTATTGGAATCCTCACAAAGTTATTGATGAAAACTATGGAAAACAAGAAATCTTTAATCTCTAAATCCCAAAAAGTTCTAGAAAGAAAACAATAATTGAGGTCCCTTGGACTTTAGATCATCCCCTATTTATAGATAAACTCTAAAAACTACTAAAAATCCCAATCTAAATCCAATTTTCGATTAAAAACGTGCATTGACCTTTAGCGATTTCATCAACGAAGTCACTTAGAAGGTGAATCGCTGGTCTTCTCTTGCATTGATTCTTCAGTGATTCCTGATATAGCATGTCGCTTGTCATGTTGCTCGGGCTCTTCACCAGCGATGTCTGTACTCAGTTGAACAACGATTTCATCAATGAAGTTTGTACATTTACCAGGTCGGTGGCTATAGCTAGGTTGATTCTACATCAGATTCTTCCCAGTACACCAGTGATTTTGGCGGCGACTCCAAAATTTTCTCCTCGTCGCTGGCCATCTGTTCAGTCCAGATTCACTACCTTCCCACTTCCAGTTTCACTCCTTTGTCAAATTTCCTTCCAAATTACCTCGCAAACGTCCATAATAGAGATAAGTACCGTAAATTGGAGACTTTAAAGTCTAAAACAACCTAAATGCATAGCTAAAAATAGTAATTTTACAGACTTATTATTTGTTTGTTTATTTTTTCTTTTCATGAATTTGAAAATCAACTAAGGAGGTACTTCATCTTCTTTCTCTTTAGAGGTCATACACCAATGCATTCGCCTTTGGAAGCAACTATCATTGTTGTCTTCGTCAGTGAGCTACTAATGAATGGGTAGTTGCTTGGTAGTTGGTACTTGGGTATTACCAAAATTTTGTTTCAGATTTGGAGGTATTCCTTGTGGTAATGATCAAGATGAATCTGTTTATTTTATGCTAATAAGATTCAGAATCAAATCAATCAAAAGAAAATATAACATACATGTTCATGTTTTAAATTTTGTGTTTCTTGTAAAATGATTAAAGTAATTCATAATATATGTTTTTTTAGTTTAGTATACTTATAAGATTCTCAATTTAAATATTATTACTCACATTTCACATATATTCATTACAGCAATTCGTAAGATTTTGTTTTCAGTGTACATTTTTTTAAATCATTGCTTTCAGCGTTATTCTTTAGCTTCTAAGTTTAAGTACACTTCGCATTATACTAGTATGGGAAGTTTGCAAACACTAATTGGGGCTTTACAATCTAAGACTACAAATTTCTCAGACTATTATATCGCAAAGTGTTCTTCCTGAGTTTATTACTAATTGGGGCTTATACTAGTTGGGACATTCTTGCAAAGTATACTTTGCATTATACAGATTAGTAGTTAAAGAATGACATGTTATTTTTTACTAAGTAGTCTAAGGAATTTGTAAACACTAAATGGGGCTTTACGTAACAGTATGTAACTACTGACTAGAGCTTCTACTGAAGTTCTTTAAGAAAAAGCTTTTATTGAAATCAGATAGTAAAATTCAAAGTGGGGAATGTCAATATGTTCGTTGAAGAGTATTAAGTCACCATTTTCAGTTTTGTTTTTAAAAGAATGAAATTAAGCAACTTAAACATTAAAATTGACTTGCTTTTTCAATGATGATGCTCCACTTTGGATATTTATGAAGGTCGCAAATCACATTAACTCTATCCGCAACAACTATAGATTGGAAGACTTGTTTTGTATTTTTAATACAGTTCTCGTAATGCACTTCAATCTCTTGGTTTATGTGTTTAAATCCCGATTAGGTTAATTTAATACACAGATGATTCATTCCCCTTTTTTATTATAATAACTTTGATTGATTGTTCTATATGGTGTGTAATTTGACGCACGACCATGAAAAATCTTTGTTTTCAAATGATGTTATTTTGGTAAATGAGTGTAGGATAGATGCAGATGTGTAGGTGGATATGCGGTAAAGGGAAATGTTAACCCACTTTTGACTCCTACATTTGACACCTAATTGTTGTGGTCCTTTGGATGTACTTCGAAACACATGCGCACACATTTGAATGCATAATTCATAGGACCATATCATCTAGATGTCAAATGTTAGTGTCAAACTAGGTCAACCAATCATTTTACATGTGGTAAAACCTGTAAAGATAGAATAATGAACATAAAGATCCAAAGAATAGTAAGAGTAGCACTTGTAGATGCAAAAATTAGAGAAATACGGTAATGATGGTTTAGAGATATCCGACAACAGCCAAGAAATGCTCTAGCCAAAAATTGGACCCAATAGAAATTGAAAGAATTCAGTTGTATAAGGGTATACTAAAGATAACTTGGGATGCGTGAATTATGAAAGATTTGCAAGTTAGGCTAAGTTGAAGCGTTTACTCCATGTAAGCGAACTCAACTAACTTGGGATTGAGGCTTTACTGTTGGGGTCTAAAGAAGCAAAATTTATCTTCCTTTCCACTAGTCCTATTCTATCCCCTTCCTAGTTAGGAGGGTCAGTTCATGGTTGCAATTGGTTGATTTTGGGTCAAAGAATACTAACTAGACTAGTCCACTTCCAGGAAGCACCTGAACCTGTTGGCAAAACTATTGTTCCCATTTCCTTGCTGACCTGTGATGCAAAAAGGACGCTGTTATTTGCTAATTCTAGGTAATACTCTGTCAATCAATTGTTTTATTGCGAACATTAGGAACAAAGTCTAGTTGTATGTTTATATTGATTAATTTGTTTCAATTAAATTTACTGAAACTAGAGCTAAGATATTGACGAAACAAACTTGTTTGGTCTAGTAGGCTTGGCCTCTTTTGGGTGGGTGGATATTTTTCTAACTTCTGGTTTAATTTCAGTTCATTGTAGATCATGTTAGGGTTATTTGCGAGCTGCTCTATCAACCATATAGTGAGCATTTACCGTGTAATCAAGAACATTTTTAAAAGTGCTTGACATTTATTTTAGGGCACTCCTTTTTGAGTTGTGGGACTTGTGTCATGTGCGTCCTTCAGCTTCGATAAGTAAAATTATCACTTAAGCTTAATATCTTCCTTTCTGCTGACGCTTTTTGGTAATATATTTCTTTTTTATTGCTCAAATGCATCTGGTATGATTTGATTTGGACTAGTTGTTGATTAGAAACCATTGGACTATTATACCTTTTGTTGTAATAATAAGATCATGAATCACTTATTTGAGGGATAAGAGCCTATGGCACTTGGCGACTATTTCTAACCTCTTTAAGATACACGGTTGGTAAATTTATTTATTTATTTTTTTTTGTGTTTTATTTTTTGGTAAAACTTATTTTGACTATGGAAAATACTAGAATAACAACAACAATGTTACACCACAAGACACATTGGCTCACGAGAGTCTTCCATGATATCTCGACCCACGTGTTATGCATCGGGATTTGTGTATGTCCATATCTCGAGGCGTATATGGATGGCTCTTGTGAACCAATGTGTCTTGTGGTGTGACATGATGTTGTCATTCTAGCACTTCTCTTTGACTATTTCTACCCTCTGACCTCTAGCAAAGTACAAATAGTTTTTGAATGGCACTGTCGTATTAATTGTTTATCTTTTTTATATTTCTTTTTTTTTTCTTTTTTTACATATTGATCTTCATGTTATTTTATGCCATTGAGTTTCTTTTTCAAAAACTTAGAATGGGATGCAGCCACTAGAAAAACACATTCTTGTTTAATTTGAGGTTAGAGATATTTGATATACAATGCCCTTTCTCTCACTATAGTTTCCATAGCCTTTTCTCTTTCTTTCTTTCATTTTTCTTTGTTGGTTGTCCAACTCTTCTATCTTTTATCCTTAATTTGTGACAACTTTCTATTGCTTGCTTGAATCACACTTGGATCACAAGGAATTACATCGTCTGACATAGTTTATACCTTCTCTTTTGTTCTTATTTCGACTAGGTTCTTGAGGAGGGTACTTATGTGAAGTGACTTGTGCATGGAGTCAAGCAATTCAACTGTACAGCTTAATTGGTGGTGAATGCTTTTGGTGCCGCAGAGACGACATGGAATGACTTTGATTGCAGATTTTAAGGTCAATGAAAAAAAAAAAAAAAAAAAAACCTCTATGATTACATTCCTGCATGTATTAGTTTTCGATCTTTTGTTTGTATTTCTCGTGAACTCTTTGTAATTTTTTTCAGTTGATTATGTAGTGGGTATTTGTGGCATTGGCCCGTGGTTTTTCCTCCTTGTGGAGGTTTTCCATGTAAATGTGCTTGTCGTATGCTCTTTTTTTAAGAAACTTTTTTAACTCTAGCTACACGGCTACTAAGTTAGGAACAACTACTTTGCCTAAAACTGAAGAAGATATTAAATCAAACTCAGGTACCATTTCTTGATAGATCAAAAGTAAAAGAGACTATAGAAAAAAAAAATTCATCAAAATCCAAGTGGAGTAATGCTTAACTTAAAGAATAAAAAATCCGGGATCAAAATCAGTTCATACAATAAGTATACAAATAAGATATTAATCCTAGTCCAGATCTATAGCATAGACGAATCTTGTAGGCGATGCAATTAGTTGTTGTATTAGGAAGGGTTAGGATGGAATCATAGGATGCAATTAGTTGGATATATATTCAGCAATGTATATGGTCTGTATTTGTTTGAAATGATCATCGCACATCTTCTACAATACATACGTCTTGAACATTCTTCACAATACAAAGGCACTGCTTAATAATGTATTGATTTTATTGAACCACTCATCAGATTATTAAGAGCTCAAACAAGTTATTTGTGGTATCATAATTTCAATTTCTGATTAGGTCTTTAATCTATCACCATGTTAATGTAGTTGTTATATATCACTTGGAACACTTTCGATCGAAAAGCTGAAACAGATTTAACCAACTGTATGTAGGATGTGGTGTAGCTAGATTCAAAGAAAAGCAATGGCAAGAAATTCAAAACTCAATGGTGGTCTGCACATCATATGCAAACTTGTACATGATGTCCTCAGCGTCGTATGAAGCTTCACCACTTCTTCTTTAACTCCTCGAAGAAGAGAAATATCATCAATATATGTCAATAGAAATGAACCTCTTGGTCTTGGAGAGTTAATATAATATCAGTAGATGAATTTAAATCATTTGAACAGAGACTTTGTGTCTAGAGTGGATACTCATGAAGGATTAGAGTTGAAGTAAATGGTTGTAAGCTGATACCTTTCAATATTTCACAACACTTCATATATAGCAGTTCTTTCTCTGCTTTTATATGGCAAATGTTCATATCAAAAGTACGTACCCGAAAAGGGCTTTTTTTTTTTCTTTTTCTTTTTCTTTTTTTTTTTTTTCCTTTTGGCAAAACAACAACAACAACAACATAGCCTTAATTATTTTTTGTTTCAAGTTAATGGATCAAATTTTTCCCAAAACAAGAACAACTTTGACATAATAATATTAACATGCCACAAAGGAGGCAAATATAATGTTGATTCGCTCTAAATTATTTTTTGTTTCAAGAATAATCCATCCTCAACAGATTTTGTTGGACATGCAATTTATTGGTCTCATTGATTAGCCATGTAAATCTCAAGAAAAAAGAAAGAAAGAAAGAAAGAAAGAAAGAAAGAAAAAAAAAAAAAAAGCACACGAGACAAAGATTTACGTGGAAAACCTCCAAAAGGAGGAAAAAACCACGGGCCAAAGCCACAATAAGTTCTTCGCTAATTAGAAACAAATTACAATCGGATGAGTTCGAAAATAAGTTCACAAAAAAAAAAATACAAAGAAAAAACTGAACACATTAAACTTGAACATGGTTCAATACAAGGCAAAAGAAAGAAAGAGAGCAGTCTTGAGAGATCTCCACCTAAATATGCTGTTGAACCACTGTTGAGCTTCATGCACATAAATGAACCCACAATGCCACCACACAATTTTTGCCCGGCCTCCTCAGCTACCCTGTCAAAATGAGACCTCAGAGCCTATTATTCACCTTGTCAAAATGATCCCTTATACATTGAAGGAAGATAATAACTATCAATATGATTCATGCTGCAAATAATTCATGCCTCAATCATAGATTAGTTGGGGTCAGACTACAGGGATCAAACTGTTCCATTGCGCTTGATCTAGTGCAATTGATGGTGTGCAAGACATACAATATAAAAAAAAAAAAAAAAAAACCTCAGCAAGGAAAACTCCAAATAAGAATGATGTGAGCTGTAATCATATTTAAAGATTGAAGCACACCTATCTTAGATTAAATAAGTGATTTGTTACATATTGTTTTTCTTCTATTAGTCGGCATATAAATTTAAGCTCTGAAATTTCTCAATTACCTTGAAGTATTTACCAAAGCAGTGACAAAGTTTAAAGGTATAATTGCATCATGATTCATGAAAAATTACTACAAAGAACAATGCACTTGGCACCTATAGTTATGATCTCGACGAATTAAAATCTCAGAATGCATTTGGCGATGTTTGTCACAAAAGTAAACCTGTACAGATTAGACTAAAGAAGATTCTAGTTTGAAGCAATCAGAGATAATTCCTCGAAATCCAAGCAAACAACATAAACAAATTGCAGCAGAGCAAATTAAGATGGAATTGTTGAATCACCAAAAAAGAGATTGGCATTCATTCCAAATTAGAAAGCAAGTGTCAATGTGTTCCATACTTCCAGTCAAAGATTTTGGTTCAAGATGAAAATGATCAAATCTAAATTAAACAAGCATTTGAACATGAAACTGTTTTGGTGCTAATAAATTAAGCGATAACCACACAATTCATCAAACAGGCGATTACCTGCTGATCTATAATCTAGAGTTACTTTACAATTTATTTGTCTGGTAGATGTGAACATCTCTTATTTTCGATATTAGCTTCCAAAAAATACAACGAATGTGAAGAGATCGAAATAAAGCCATGGACACACAGACAAATACATATAGCAATTAGCAAACACAAACTAACAAGGTTCACAACAGCATATGAAAACTTAGAACTTATTAGCCAACTCTACAAATAAATTTTAAGTAAAGAATTCATTTGACAAGCCCATACTAACCAAGGCTCAATTTCAATACATGGTCTGTTTCATGAGGCTAAATACATATTTGCAGTCTAAATGGATGAAACTCACAAAAATACTTAATAAGTTGAAATGGATCAAAAAAGTGTCTGCAGGCACAGCGAGTGCGAGAACGCAGATTTCGAGTGTCAATTCTATGGAAAGAAAATAAAAGTGAAACAAATGGATAAAGATAGAGCCACAGAGAAAGCAGACAAGTTAAAGTGCATTGAAAGAGCTATTTCAAGCAGCCAACTTGACTAAGCTATTATTCAGTAACGTTGTTGGATATCAAGCAGACCTTGCCTTGTCGAGAAAGGTCACACACTCCATGTACTTTCAAATTTAGATAATAACTACAGAAAATAAATAAATAAATAAATAAATAAAAGAATGAAGAGAGAGGGAGAAATGAGAAAAATAATAGGATTGTTAGTACAAACCTTTCATCAGGAAACATAATCTTCATCGATCTTGACTTTTGAAATGTGAGATATCTTTTTCCACTCTCCACCCCTCTCCTTCTCGCAATTCTCCTTGAGAAGAGAGCAATCTTCAATAAACAAGTACTCTAGCAAGGATAGGCGCTGAATCGCCTCCTTAGAAGGTAGATGGATCAAGTTTCTGCAGCTCCAAATCGTCAAGTGTTCAAGCAAAGTAAGGTCCCCAAGCCATTCTGGCAAGTCTTTCAAACCATCAAACTTGTGTATCACTAAGATCTTTAGCTTTGTGAGATATCGCAGTTGGTGAGGTAAGGATTTCATCTTAGGCGAGCCACCAATCTGTAAGTGACGAAGCGAGAGAAAGTGGTGCTGTTTTGTTGCCTCTGGGAATGGAAAATAATGCTGTTCTTCTGAAACTTCAACTCTCAATCTTTCGAGTTGTGGGAGTAATGGCAAGTCCTCCGGTAAAGAACTGAGACACCCGCAATTCACTATCTCTGCATAGCTAAGAGAAGTCATGCCTCGCAGCTCCAGGGACGTTAGACTCGGACAGTCTCGCACCACAAGTTCACTAAGAGATTTAAGTTTGTCTCCATTTTCATAAAGAAAATCTTGAAGTAAAGGACAACCGCAAACTGTTAATTCCACGAGAAGCCCATTATCTTTCAGCAATGCACTTGGAAGAAACGTCAAATCCGGGACATCTTCTATCCATAGATAAGTGAGATTCGTTAACTTACTAGTCAACCACCCGAAAAAACTGTCATTACTGTCTTCAATCAACAACTTCTTGAGAGAGGGGAGTGTATTAGGAATCATATGGAACTTAGGACAGCGCCTAATACGCAACACTTCCAAAGCATCAAGCTTGGTCTCATTAAGTTCAGCCTTGTAATCAATTCCGTCTTCCTCGGGAACAAAGCCTTCAAATTCTGGGCAAGTATCTATTTTTAAGGTGTGAAGGAACTTGTTATTGTGGAAGAATTGTTTTGGTAGAAACTGGAGGTCTGGACAACCAAGAACATAAAGAAAGGTGAGGGTGGTAAGGTTTTTTGTTAAAGACTGCACTGCAATGGAACTAGTGTCGATATTAAAGTTAAGGTAACTAAGCGAAGGAAAGGAAGACGGCATTATTTTCAGTTTGGGACAACTTTCAATGTACAAATGCTCAAGGCAAGGGAAAGACACGGATATTGGCTCCAGCAACCATTCTTCTAAATTTGGCATGTTTTGCAGGTTAAGGATTTTCAACGAAGGGAATGCTATGGATGTCGCAGCATCTTCTTCTTCTTCCGCAACTTTAACATCGGAGACATTGTCAGGCCAGCCATTCCATGCACCACCTATCCGCTTTACATTTCTCATCTCGTCTATGTGGATTTTCTTGAGGTGAGGTAATTCTCCAAAGCTTGGCAAATACTCGCATTCGTTGCATTTATAGAAATATATCTCAATCAAGCAACCAAGCGCTGACCCGCTAACAATCCATCTTGGAAATTTAGTACCAGAGAATCTTCTCATCCATAGTTCCTTCAAATTAGAATTAGGCTGGAGTGCATCCAACACATCATTGTCGATATTCATGCCTTCCACTTCATCCCTATCCCATTCCAATCCCAAGGAGTATATATTCTGCTTTGCTTTTAAATTTGCCGCCTCGGCATATGTTACATCTCCCACGACATCTAAGTCATAAATCTTTACCTTTCCTTGAAGTGAGTTCAAGTGCTCCAACTCCGCAAGACTATGCCCATCATTGTTCCTTCCAACCTTGAAAACAGGTAATGTCTGAAGACAGCTGAGTTGTCCTATTCCTTCTGGCATTTCACTCCAATCTCCTGATAAATCTATCTTTAAATGCCTCAAATTGATTAACTTTCTCAGTTCTGCAGGAAGCTCATTGAGATTCTTACAATTTTTCATTCTCAACGTCTGCAAATTGTAGAGCCGCGTGATAGACTTCGGCAATTCTGCAATACTTGTTTCAGATATATCAAGGAATCTCAAATGCTTTAACTTGCCGATTGAAGAAGGCAATTCAGTGATACTCGTGAAACTCAAGTCAAGCACGCGTAATGACTTGAAACTCAATAAAGCATTTGCAAAGTCCTCATCCTCCACCTCAAAGTTATTCCACACATAAAATGTCCGCAACGTATTTGCTTCATACAAGGATCGTGGAATTCTTGATTCACTAAAGTCGTATACCAACCAATGAATTTGTGAAACATTAGGAATATCGTTAGATTTTATGATTGAATGCTCATTTCCACTGATAGATGTTACAAGATCGTGTACAAGATCATGCATCTTGCAACCTTTTAGCTCTCCGAACTTGTTCTTCTCTATGTCCTGAAAAAGTGAGTTTGAACAAAGACTGTTGAAGTACCCGTTACCTATATCCTCTATCGTCTTCCTTCCATTAGATAATCCAAGAAATCCTTCGGCCATCCACAATTGAATCAACAATTTTTTTCCAATCCTATAACCTTTGGGAAATATGCAACAGTACAAAAAGCATTGCTTCAAAGGTGGTGCTAAACTTTCAAAGCTTAATTTTAAGACATTAATGATCTTGCTATCAGCATCGGATATATCCCAAACAGGACTATCTTGGATCTCCAACCATTCTTTTTCTTGATGTTTTGATTGCATCAATCCACCAAGTGTTTTTAAAGCTAGAGGTACTCCTGCACATTTTCTCACAATTTCCTTTCCGATTGCTTCTAACGCCGGACTCTTTTTTGGCCCCCTAGTACTAAATGCCCACCGTTCAAATAAATCCCAGCAGTCGTCACCCGATAATATCTGTAAATCATACATTTGAAGCGTTCCCACGATTGATGCGACTTCCCTACTGCGTGTAGTGACCACTACTTTGCTACCTTGGTTACCACATCTCAAAATAGCACTTAAAGTATCCCATTTCTCCAAAAAATGTTCTTCATACCACACATCATCCAACACAAGCAAAAAACTCCTTTTGTCCAACTCTCCTCTAAGACTAGTTTGCACCACATCCATGTTTGATACATCAATTTTTTGTTTACATATGCCCTCAATCATTTCCTTCATCACCCTTTTGACATCAAAAGTATTGGAGACCCAAACCCACATTTTTACGTCGAATTTCTCGACCAGATCAGCGTCGTTATAAACCAACTGAGCTAGAGTAGTCTTCCCAAGACCTCCAAAACCGACAATCGGAATAACAGAAACAAAGTCATCTTCAGCATTACCCTTTTGAAGCAACATGTCTACTATCTTAGACTTATCATCCTTTCTCCCAACAATTTCGGAATGACTAACAAAGGAAGCGGTTTCGCGACTCAATGTACTACTACTAGTACTACTCTCTAAGGTGTCAGCAGGGGCAAGAACAGGATTGGCATCAAATTTGAACCTCCCCTTTTCATTTTCAATCTGCTCCAACTTTTGATTGATTTCTTTGATCTTATGAGCCATTTCGAGGCGAAAAGCAATCGGATTAGAGTGTGTAAAGAAGTCTCTTACCTTTCCTCTGATGCCATTCTTGGTCTCCACCTTTTGGCGAAGACTTTGATATGTGATATCATCCAACAAGTCCTCAGCTTCATAGGCCACCTCCTTGAGATCTCTAAGCCAAAGCCTCACTCCCACGTCGTCGACTTGCTTCTTCTCGGCATCGCGAAGCACTTCTTGGATCTTCTTAGCTACCCTTTCAAGCTTTTTCACCTCCCCCTTCACACCCTTGACAAGAACTATCTCATCAATGGCTTTGGAGATGAGCATGTTCAAGAGCTCTCCAGCTCCATTGACTAGCACTTCTTCAGCCATTATTGTTTGGTTCAAGTGATCACAGCTGAAAACAAAAGTTGAGGAATTCAGATTAGAGATTGCAAACACTGAGCAATAATAATAATATGCAAGGCCTGATCCAATAAAAGTTTATGCTGGCTTTAAATTTAGAGAGGATGAAATGTTATTTTGACCCACTCAATGAGTGCATGTCAAATTATTTGTCCAAAGTGATCAGTAAAATATGTGCAATAATTGAGGTCGAGATGAGCCTAGTTTAAAAATAATAATAATAATAATAAATACAAATGACATCGAATCAGCTGCATTATTCAAACTTGTACAGCTCACTTGCTCCTCCATGGATAAAATATGTGCAAGTTACCATTATAATAACAATATACCAAGTGTGAAAAACTTATTTTTGGTCTCCAACTTTTTGTTTTATTGGCCTAAAAAAAAACTTATTTTTGGTTTCCAACTACTATTTTTTAATTTTTAGTTTTTTAATTTTTCACCCGCAACTTTGTCTTTTAGCAAATGATATTATTCATCTCACAAAAAGTATCTTGGTTAGTCTTCAAGAACAATATAGTAAATATGGAATTAAAAAGGTCTAACCTTGATAGGGCTTCCGCAGGCTAGAACAAAGAATGAATGTCATGTCTGCAAGGTGAGCCTAGATGAATATGCAAGGCCTGATCAATACAAGTTTATGCTGGCAATAAATTTAGAGTGGGTGAAATGCTATTTTAACCCATTATAGGCACCTCAATTTCGTGCGTACTTGATTGTGACTCATAATTATTGCATTGATATGTGTGCACGAGACTCGATGTGCATCTGAGAGACTTTCAATGAGTGCATGTCAAATTATTTGTCCAAAGTGATCGGTAAAAAAATCTTATAATGTCCTTACAATCGATTTAATTTGGTAAACCATAGTTTTTTTTTAAAATGAAAGACACCACCAAACCAAGGATCGTGGTTTTTGAATTTTCTAAATCATTCTCGGACCTAATGTATAAAAAAAAATCAGATTAGACGTCCAAGGTGGTTTAATCGGTTTGGAGGGTTTTGCAGAGACTGTACACACCCCTAGACAAGACTCTTATTCGAAATGTTTAGAATTTCTACTCCAAATTTATAAATTACTATTTTTCTTTTAAACTATTCTATATTATTTTATTTGTCAACATAAATATCGCAGTCCTTCCAAGTTCCTACCTCCTCGATATTCTTTTCTTTTATCATGTCTCATTCTCCTTTTGCATCCTTAGATTCTTAAGAATATCTCATAGAAAAATACTAGAATGACAACAATAATGTCACACCACAAGACATATTGCTTACAAAAGTTTTCCATGCGACATCGACCGCGTGCTATGAATCGAGATCTGTGTATGCATTCATCTCGAAACATACATGAATGACTCTTGTGAGCTTATGTGCCTTTGTGGTGTGTCATGTTGTTGTCATCATTCTAGCATTTCTCTATCTCAAAATACATTAATGATAGGCCAAGATGAGAAAGTCCACGCTATTTTTTTTTTTTTAATTTATAGACAAAAGATTGTTGCAAAACTTGCATTATTATTTGAAAAGGTCCTTTTATTTGACGTTGGTTAAATAAGAGCATCTTTAATGAAAATGTGGATTTGATCGATGTCGATGTGTGCTATTCTAGACTAAATAAATACTAGGGTGTAAAACCTTTCTAATGGAATGTGCATTTTGACTGTCGAAGTGACGTGTATAGACATTGTCTATTTTAAACGTTCTCTCGAAACGATGCAATCAATAGCCACACTACCAATTCTCTCCAAAATATATAAAATAATAATAATAAGTTTTTAAAATTAAAAAATGCAATCTACATTAACTATTGAAGAACATTTTTGAACTTCAATATTTATTCAAGCCACTCAAACATGTATATATGCTAATTAATTATTGAGCAATCAAGTCTTTCAATTATTGAGCAACTTGCACATATTTTATCCATGGAGAGGAAGTCATGAGCTGCCTAATAATAAGTTAAAATAACGAAGTTGAAATATATATAATGAAGAAGATGTGGTCCAATGCAAATGCAATTTGTACAACAAATAAGCTCAATTGGTGTCGTCAAATATGCATCAATTACAACTTTTACATTATACGAGAAGTATCTAACGATAGGCGCAGGATGCGTTCCTCATTTACGTACCATTTTGGATGTTCTTGTATACAGTCAACCAAAGTTGCACCTCAAATCAGATGTGTTAAGTACACCAAATTGGCGTTCCAGAAAAACAAATTGAAATGCTAGCTGCAGCTTTGACCCAGTTTCACGACTCTACTCAACCACACCTGTCTGTTTAGCGTATGACGTGTCTGTCCACGTCGGCAAAACCTGCCACGTAAGTCGCCACATCATCACCATTTTGTTTTGTGTGATTTGATTTCAAGGGTTTTTGTAAGGGTATCTGTTGGTTTTTCAATCTGGCCCAAGAAAATGATATACATGAGTTATTTAATTCTATATTTGAATTCTTTGATGTGGGTTTTTGGATTTTTTATAATTTCAGGTGATTCATTTAATTTTAATTTTTGTGATTTTACTTTGATTTCATTAATTACTTTCATAAAATGATGATTCGAGGGTTTTGAGTTCCGGACATCAACCCAGTCGGATGCCGTGCAATACACGTCGTGATGTGTGCATATGCATCTCGAGGCGAAATGCACTGCATTCGAACGGGTCGATCGTTGCCCCTCAAAGTGAATTACTTTTATATTTTTCTTTATTTATTGTTTGATTCATTAATTATTTTTTTTTTTTGTTCAAATTTGTTCAATCTTTGTCTTTGATTTTCTTGGAACCTTGGAATTGATAGATGGAAAAATGATGAATAGGGTGGCTTACATGGCAGATCTTGTCAGCATGGACAGGTATATTGCACGCGCCACGTAGGCGTGTGGCGAAACCATGTCAATGTAGCATTGCCCAATCAAATTGCTTTGGCAGGGAAGCAAATGCATTGACCCTCTCTCTTATGCATCTATAAGTTTAGCAAGTTTAGAGCTCAGATTACTCACAACAATTGCAATCTCTGAATTTTGTTTTGTTTGATCCAAGGTTGTTGTTAATTTGTTGCAAAGTAATAGCTCAATAATGGCCGAAGACATTCTTGTGAATGGTGCAGGAGAGCTCTTGAACGTACTAGTCTCTGAAGCCATTGGCGAGATCGTTTTGGTTTGGGGAGTGAAGGGAGAGATTAAGAAGCTTGGAAAGGTGGCTAAGAAGATCCAAGAAGTGCTTGAGGACGCCGAGAAGAAGCAAGTGGATGATGTGGGCGTGAGACTTTGGCTGAGGGATCTCAAGGAGGTGGCTTATGAAGCAGACGATGTGTTGGATGCGATCGCGTATGAAAATCTTCGCCGAAAGATTGAGATCAGAAACTCCTTCACTAATAAGGTACGGGACTTGTTTCTCCATTGTAAGCCACTTGCTTTTCATTTCAAAATGGCTCACAGAATCAAAGAAATTAATAGCAAGTTAGGAGAAATAGAAACTGACAAGGGAAGGTTCAAGTTTGATGTCAACCCTGTGCTTGCACCTGCTGCAAGCTCAGAGAGTAGCACTGTGAATCGGGAAACTGCTTCATTCGTCGCTAATGCTGAAATTGTTGGAAGAAAGGATGATAAGTCTAAAATAGTAGACATGTTACTTCAAAAAGGAAATGTGGAAGATGATGATGTCGTTTCTGTTATTCCAATTGTGGGCTTTGGGGGACTCGGAAAAACTACGCTAGCTCAATTGATTTATAACGATGTGCAAATACAGGAGAAATTCGATATAAAAATGTGGGTTTGGGTTTCTAATAATTTTGATATCAAAAAGGTAATGAGGGAGATGATAGAGTCCTTGTCGAGAAAAAAGATTCATGTGTCAAGCATGGATGTGCTGCAAACTGATCTTAGAGCTGTGTTGGATAAAATGACTTTTTTGCTTGTATTAGATGACATGTGGAATGAAGAACATTTTTTGGAGAAATGGGATACTTTGAGTTCTCTTTTTAGATGTGCTAATCAAGGAAGCAAAATAGTGGTCACTACACGTAGTAAAGAAGTTGCTTCCATTGTGGGGACGCTTAAAACATACGATTTAAAATTATTACCGGATAATGATTGCTGGGATCTATTTGAACAACGGGCATTTAGCACTAGGGGGCCAAAAAAGAGTCAAGCGTTAGAAACAATTGGAAAGGAAATCGTGAAAAAATGTGCAGGAGTACCTCTAGCTTTAAAGACGCTTGGTGGATTAATGCAATCAAAACATCAAGAGAAGGAATGGTTGGACATCCAAAATAGTCCGATCTGGGATATATCTAATGCTGATAAGAAGATAATGAATGTCTTAAAATTAAGTTTTGAAAGTTTAGCCCCACCTTTGAAGCAATGTTTTTTGTACTGCTCCATATTTTCTAAAGGTTATAGGATCGGAAAGAAATTGCTAATCCAATTGTGGATGGCTGAAGGATTTCTTGGATTGTCTAGAGGTAGTAAGACCATGGAGGATGTCGGTAGTGTATACTTCGACAACTTGTGTTCAAACTCCCTTTTTCAAGACATAGAGAAGAACAAGTTTGGAGATATAAAAGGTTGCAAGATGCATGACCTTGTGCATGATCTCGTTACATCTATTAGTGGGTCTGAATGTTCAGTCATAGAGTCTAACGAGATCTCAAAAGACGTTTTACACATTCATCGGCTTGTGTACAACTCTAATGAATCCATAATTCCACCATCTTTGTATGAAGCAAGGATGTTGCGTACATTTTATGTATGGAATAACTTTGAGGTTGAGGCTGCAGAATTTGAAAATGTACTATTGAACTTCAGTTCTTTACGTGTGCTAGATTTGAGCTTCACGAGTATCACGCAATTGCCTGCTTCGATCGGCAAGTTAAAACATTTGAGGTTCCTCGATATCTCAAAGACAAAAATTAAAGAAGTGCCAAAGTCTATTACTTGTCTCTATAATTTGCAAACATTGAGAATGAAAGATTGCAAGAATCTCAAAGAGCTTCCTCCGAGGCTGGGAAAATTAATCAATTTGAGACATTTGAAAATAGATTTGTCAGGCTGGACTGAAATTCCTAAAGAGATAGGAAAGGTTAGCTGTCTTCAAACATTACCTGTTTTCAGGTTAGGAAGAAATGATGGTGGGCGTGTCCTTGCAGAGTTGGAAAACTTGAACTCCCTTCAAGGTAAATTGAAAATTTATGACTTAGATGTTGTGGAAGATGTAACATATGCAGAGACAGCGAATTTAAAAGCAAAGCAAAACATTTACTCCTTGGGATTGGAGTGGGATAGGGATGAAGAGGTTACAAATATAAATATTGACAATGAGGTATTGGAAGCCCTCCAACCGCACTCCAATTTGAAAGAACTATGGATGAGGGGATTCTCCGGTACCAAATTTCCTGGATGGATTATTAGTGGTTCGTGGCTTGGATGTTTGATTCAGATATATTTCTATAAATGCAACAAATGCGAGTATTTGCCAAGTTTTGGACAACTACCTTCCCTCAAGAAGATCCATGTAGATGAGATGAGAAATTTAAAACACATGGGCGGTGCATGGAATAGCTGGAATAATGACAAGGCCAAAGTTGAAGTTGTGGAAGACGCAGCAGCAGCAGCAGCAGCAACGGCAATCGTAGCATTCCCTTCCTTGGAAATCATAAACCTGAAAAACATGCCAAATTTAGAAGAATGGTTGTTGGAGTCAACGTCCACTTCTTTCCCTCGCCTTGAGACTTTGTATATCAAAGATTGTCCCAAATTAAAAATAATGCCATCTTGCTTTCATTCTCTTAAATCTCTTGACTTTACCGCAGAGACCAGCGCCATTGCAGTCCAGTCTTTAACAAAGAACCTTACCAATCTCACCTTCCTCTATATTCATGGTTGTCCAGACCTCAAGTTTCTACCAATCGAGTTTTTACTCAGGAACAAGTTCCTTCATACCCTGAAAATCGATACTTGCCCAGAATTTGAAGGTTTTGTTTCCAAGGAAGACGACAACGAGATTCTATCAAGACTAGATGAAATCAGGCCTGATGCTTTGGAAGCATTGAGAATTAGGCGTTGTCCTAAGTTCCATATGATTCCAAATACGCTTCCCTCTCTTAAGAAGTTGCTAATAGAACAAAATAATGACAGTTTTACGGGATGGTTAACTAGTAAGCTGACAGCTCTCACTTATCTATGGATAGAAGATATCCCAAATTTGGAATATCTTCCCAGTTCATTGCTGAAAAATAACGAGCGTCTCGCAGAATTATCAATTTGCCGTTGCCCTTCGCTTAAAGATTTTCTGTATGTTAATGGGAACAAACTTAAATCCCTCAGTGAACTGGTGGTACGAGACTGCCCAAGTCTAACGTCCCTGGAGCTCCAAGGCTTGACTTCTCTTAGTTATGCGGAAATAGTGAAATGCGGGGGTCTCAGTTCTTTACCAGAGGACTTGGCATTGCTCCCTCATCTTGAAAGATTGAGAGTTGAAATTGCTGCAGAAGTACATTATTTTCCATTTCCAGAAGTGACGCAACAGCACCACTTTCTCTCTCTTCGTCACTTACAGATTGGTGGCTCTCCTAAATTGAAATCCTTACCTCACCAATTGCAGTATCTCACAAAGCTAAAGATCTTAGTGATACACGAGTTTGATGGTTTGTTAGATTTGCCGGAATGGCTTGGGGGCCTTACTTTGCTTGAAAGCTTGACAATTTGGAGCTGCAGAAACTTGATCCGTCTACCTTCTATGGAAGCAATGCGGCGCCTATCCTTGATTGAGTACTTGTTTATCGAAGATTGCCCCCTTCTTAAGGAGAATTGCGACAAGGAGAGTGGCGAAGAGTGGGCAAAGATATCTCACATTTCGAAAATCAAGATTGACCAAGAATATGTTTCTTGATGAAGGTCCGTGCCCCCCGTTCTTTTATTTTCTCTCATTTTACCCACTCACATTCTCTGTTCCACTTAATTTATTTCTGTTGCTTGCTTCTTTCGTAGGGCATCAAGAGCAAATACCAAATAGAGTGTTAACATTTTTAACCAGGTAAGACATACTCGATGCCAATAACGTTTCAAGTCATTGCTTGATCTGGAATATTTTGAGCTTTCTTTCTCATAAGAAATGTATTGAAGTTCTGGAAGGTTTTTAGATTAAGTCAAGTTTTATTAGAGCATAGTTTTTTACTCGATTTACTGTGAACAAAATGATATAATGTTCAATTGGGTTTTTGATTCAAGATTTGATCAGTTTCATCTTGATCTAAAACTTGAGTACAATGAAACATGCTTAGCGGGATTGAACTGCATTTTCGTCGTGTCACAAGTTTAGATCACATACTATTTCCTTCCTATAGCTATTTTTGAAGAACTAGAGCACTTCTCTAATGTTCATTTATTCATTTTATACTAATTCTCTGCTCATTACATGCACTAAATTGAGCACAATGGATGAGTTTGATCCGTGTAGCCGACACCCAATTAATTTGGAACTGAGGCTATGTTGTTGTTGTTGTTGTTGTTGTTGTTGTTGTTGTTGTTGTCTCGGCTCATTACATAAGCTCATTTTCATTTTTTGTCTTTTTGTTTTTATTGCCTTCGACGATTTAACTTTTCTATCTTTTTGGTTTGCGCTGCTACTATCAAATATTGATTGCTGTTGATTGCGTGTTTAGGAAGAATTTTCTCTGATTTGGTTCACCAAGGGCATTGTTCTTGGCAGTAACGGTGCAAGATGCGCTCACACCTTTCGGCATTATCTATGCTTTGGAAGATACTTCAATGTAAGAAAGCTCGTTGAATTTCGTACAAAATAAATCTATAAATTTATATGTCAATTTGTTTAAATCATCGACCTTGTAATCTTCATCAACCATTCAAAAAAAGCTTTTAGGACTGGGTCTTCAAGGAGGGCAGTAGCGTATGGTGGCACAGTTGGAGTTAAACATGGAGTTGCATCTATTCAACTGTTCAGTTGGGTGGTGATGAACACAAGCCTGAACGCGGTCGAGGGACATGGGATCTCTGATATCAAAATCATTTGTTCTTTAGCCTCTATTTAAGCGCAACTGAGTGTTCGTTTTTTCGGTTTTCTGCTTTGTGTTTGTTATGAATTTATATGATTAGAACTCGTCGGACTGTAATTTGTTTTACATTTGATTAGTGAAGAACTAATTGTGGCGTTGGCCCGTGGTTTTTTCCTCCTCTTGGAGGTTTTCCACGTAAATCTGCTTCTTATGCGCTCTTTTATTTCCTTTTATTTTCTTTTTATTTCGAACTAGTACTGTACCATTTCGCGACAGATCTAAAGCAAAGGAGACAATAGAAATGAGTCATTTGCAAGTTTATTTGTTGGGAGTTGATCGGAACCCTTCAACTACTGCTGTTTACAAGTGCTTCAAAGAAGCAGTCATACAAAATACTGCAGAGTTCATAATTGTAAGTGTTTTTGGATTAAGAAATACGGTCATACAAAATGGTTAAATGTTGGCAGTTCTCATTGTGATACGATCTTGACTTTATAAGAAACTAGTCGTTTCCCGCGCTTCGCGCATGTGTAGTAATAATAATAATAATGATAAATAAATAAATAATAATAAAATACTATATTAATAGTTATTCTCATCGAGTCAAACGAAAGGTTCGTAAAAGAATAATAATAATACGAAAGAGCAAAACATAATATTGCATTCTTTAGCTTTTGTAGCATTCTATGGACTGATCAATATCTTTAAGTAATGGTAATCCCATGTAGTAGTGTATATTGATCAACTATAATCGTTAAATATAAATTCCTCCATATCGTCTGTTCACTCCAATTGAAGAATCTAAACCAACAGACAACATAATAAAGGCAGCGTAAATGTCACGTGATTATTGATTTGTGTTATAGATATAATGACTCGCTTTAGTCTTGAACTTATGAAAAATATATCAAACGATTAGATCCAATATAGAGCAAACACACCTAAAGGAGGGCGATCAAAAGTGGTTTAGCTTATAAGCGTTGTGAATGGTTGTTATATCACTTGATGCATGAAGCTATGGGTAAGTAGAACATCTTTTGAATGTACAGGTGATGTTGAAATCCATCGATCTTATCTTGAATTTATTAGGTGATAATTGGTTGAGAACTGGAGGAATCTAAGGTTAGGTATGATAAAATTGATTTTTTTTTGTGATTTTTTGAATGGTGAAGAAAAAAAAAACAAGTCGATTGCAAGAAAAATGGATGAGAGTTGAAATTTATAGGAGGAACGTAATTTGCACTACACTCAATTCCTTGTATTTACCCATGATTTCAAATTCAACGTACTCAATCTATTAATGATAAGATAAAAACTATTAATTATTAATAAATGTACACATAATGTATAATTATATCTCTTGAAATAATAAATAAATAAATAAATAACAAAAAATAATTCAATTCTTTGTATTTACCTATGATTTCAAGTTCAACGTACTCAATCTATTAATGATAAGATAACCACTATTAATTATTAATAAATGTACACATAATATATAATTATATCTCTTGAAATAATAAATAAATAAATAACAAAAAATAAGAAAATTGAGAAAAATAGAAAAATAGAATGGTGAGATGAGGTAACTTTTAAACTTTCTCTCTCCTCCGACTTTTATATATATAGATATATAGATGCGGTTTATTTATTTATTTTTACTTTAGCGGGAGTCGAACTTACGGCCTCCTTAAACCTTACTTTGTAGTAAGTGATGCATATCATCCATCTCACCACCAAAGTTGTTTTGGCAAATATCATTTTGTTTTTATAGGAGGCATTGAGTATGTTTAAAATGACAATTGCCCTTCGCCATTTGTTCCATAATATTTGTTACAATTTGATCTGTGCATTAAAAATAAAAAAATAAAGAATATGCATTAAAACTAATTTGGTATTCAATAATAAATCATTCGTTCATTATTTCTTTATTATTTTACTTGAAATAAAAAGAAAAGAAATTAATGATTTTTTTTTAATTTTCTAATGCTGACATATTTTGGAACAAAAATAGTCTAAATTAACGAGCGTCATGAACATAGAGAACATGTTACTACAAATAATTTTCCTGTTTTTTATTTTTCTTATACACGCTCATGACAAGCAAACTCCATCCATTGAGAGGCAATTTTGTTCCAGTCAAAAGCTCACAAGAAGCGATTTCAAGCTTACTAATATTAAGTAGATGGATGTAACCGGTTAAAGTAGCCTGTAAGAGCCTAGTAGACCTGTTGGACTTATGTGACTACTATGATCCATATGAGCCAAGATTATTCACTAAGATCAATAATAGACTTCAATTAAATTTAACTAAATGTCTAGAATTTGTGTTGCATTCTTTGAGACTCGAACCTTGTATGTCTTAATAGAAATGTTAAACCTTAGCATCATATTTTATCCGGAAAATGCTTTGATGCATCAATGATTCAGTATGGACATGCACTAAATAAAGATAAGACATGCATTTGTTCAACCGTCCTTGACTCTCAAACGTGCATGCATCGAGGTCTATAGAAAGGTGTACAAGCCAAGCCAGTGGCGAAATCAGAAAATCTAGTTGACGTGACTTGTGACAACCCCTTCTCCAAATAAGGGCACCGCCCGGCCTAATCCCTAATTAAGCTCTAATCTCCCATATAAGACCTAACAAGGAACTAGTCAACCTTATTTAAACACCTAAAAACCTACCAATTATTCATTATTAAAAACACGATACCACCTACAATCAACTAGATAGTTCAAATACCTAACAAATCAAAGTTAATTTCAATTTTTCAAACTAACAAGTTATTTAGCGGAAGTCTTCTTTAAGTTGCTGGTGGAAATTATAACATAAGGCCTAACCTATTGTGGAACAACCAAAAAATAGAAATCACATGCATAAATAAAACAAAAATGACGATATATACAACATGTGTATGGTCAGGGTTTATATTACTCAACCCAAAAGTAAAGTATCAAGTACATAGAAAATGTAATACAAAATAATGCAAAACCTACAAAAATATGTAGTATCAGTCCTCCACCGGCTCAAAGGTAGTCGCCAATCTTTTCCTTGCCTGGTCTGCGGCGCGATCGGACCAATGGGCAGCGGCGGCAGGCGTGTGGGAGCGATGGCGGCGACGTGGACACCGACGAGGAGGACGCGGCGGCAGGCAGCGAGGCCAGCTCAGCGATGCGCGGCAATGGGTCGCTTCAGCAGCGCGGACGACGCGGATGGTTGGACGAGCGGAGTGGCCGTCGGCGAGCGGCTCGGCGACGCCGCCGGCATGACGCCGACGAGACTACAACGACTCGACAAGCGCGCGCAATGGTTGGATCGCGCGCGATGGTGCGCGAGTGCGGCGACGCGACACAACGCGGCCGCATGATGGGGACGGCGGCGATCGACGCGGTCGCGGTGGTGGTGGCAGCGACGCGCGGCGGCAGCAGCGCGGCGGCAAGGCAAACGGCACCGATGGTGGGGCTTTGTCGACCGGTCGGATGCGCGATTTCGACGAAATCGCGACAACGCGATGGAGGTGAGATTTATTTCACCAAATTTTGTTGTGATGTGAATGATTTTAATAAATTAGGCCTAAAATGTCTAAATGGACACCAGAGACTTATGAGTCGGGTGTCAGGTACGCAAATCGAGACGCGAGCGAGTTGTTTTGAGGTTCGCTATTTCTCGAATTAAGTAAACTAGCTAGGGAATTATACAGTGTTTCATTTCTCTCCATTGGCTGTGGTAGTTTACTATTTTGTGATAGCTTTATTGTTGTTCACTGCTTTGTGATGATAGATATCGTTGAAATTGTTGTCGATTGAGTGAGTCCATTGGCAAATGAGTCATGGTTACTGTTTATCTGCGATATGAGAGGGTTAGGGCTGGAGGCAGGGGTCTCGTCCTAAACCCGAGGTTTTTTCCTAGTCGTCCGTCGATATTATCCAGGTCCATGGATGTTTCATAGTCGTACGGGCTAGGGCTAGATGGGTCTATGGATGTCTCATAGTCGCAAGGGTTAGGGCTGGGAGGCTGGGGTCTCGTCCTAAACCCGAGTCTGCTGGGCTTTTGCCTCGATTCAACGACCTGTTGGTTGGGACTCCTTGTTATTGGGTATCACTCATCGATGGATTGGTTACAGTCTTTTATATTCATGCATTCTTTATTCCTTTCGTTCTATTTGCATGAATTCGACTGCTTTGGATATCGTGAAATGTTGTTTTGGATATGGTGAAATGTTGTTTTGGATATGTCCTACTGGATTTACTTTCCTGGGCTCGTCATTCTTATGTTTGACCGAGTGCAGAGTCGTGGACGAATAGCAGAGGGAAGGTTTCATATCTAGGTGGATTTTTGTATATTTTGTATTTACTCTCCTCTGATGATATTTATTGGGTTCCACAATTAGGTTGCCTAACTCCCTGATCTTTTTGTTGAGTTATTTAATGTATTAGTCGCTTCCGCTAAAATTGTAAAACATCGAAAAACATTAATAACTCAACTGTAAAATGTTGAATGTACTGATAATGATGGATTTGAAGGTTGACTAGGCTCTTGTTGACCTTGCGAGACTGGCTCAGGGCTCCACGTGAGTTTAGGTCTGGCGGGGCCCAATTTGTGAAAATTGGGGGTATCCACGAAGTTGTAAATACTCGAATCATGAAATTAAGACACAAAACCAGCGAAAGTTATGGTTGAACTTAGAGTGGAACCCTATGATCTTGGCTTAAGCATCGTTGGGAAGTGAGGAGAATATATTTGTTGTGTTATAATATATATACGATATCGAGGATTTCGTGGCTATGGAAAATGGGACGCATTTCGGAAAGATGATCGTGATGTTGCAGGTTCGCGATTTGCGAGTGCTGATGATCGCATGACCTCGAGATGCGCAATTTGCGAAATTCGAGACAGGCAGTGCCTCGAGATTCGTTCGCACGAATCTCGATGACACATTTACTTTGAAAGTCAAAAAAGTGAACGTGTTCGAGTGAACATTTGAACTCGTACTTACATGAGGAGATGCTGAGTACGCCAACTGATACGGGAATTAGAGTGACGACTCATGCGAGGCAGTCTCACGAGTTTTAGCGGTATCGCTCGAAAAAGTTTCATGGTGGTATGAATCTCGAAGCAAAAAATATTTATGACGTCTTGGCCACACCAGATAATATGAGGTCGAGCATCGTATCAGTTTCGTTGTTCGGCGAGGCCGATGTTTGGTTGTGCACTACGGTGGCATCGATGTGGACGCTCTGGAGTGCAGTCGGTGTTATGGTGAGTGAGAGCGTGGGAGCACACGCGTCAGAGTACCAGTCGCATTCTCGGCATCGTCACATTCAGTGCGAGGGTCAGGAAATGATCGGAGGAACATGAGGGTTAGACGGTCGTGGCAAATAGATCAATCTCAGAGCGTATTGCGTTTCCACCATGTGCGGCGTGTATGGCGACAGTGTTAGATGGACCAGCGCAGAGTTACGCTAGTGTAGTATAACAGCTAACGCCGTCGGGTCCTTAGTAGTGGCTAGAGACAGGGTCAGAGATCCAGTCGAGTGCACAGACAGGGACAACGATCTAGTCATGCATAAGGGCAAGGACATGGACATGTTCCAGTTGGAGCGGGATTTCAACGTACCTGTATGGGCGTGTGGACAGCCAAGAACAGATTCGTGCTATTGTCATGTCAGGTCCGATTACTATCCATCGTAACCTGATAGAGGGTACGAGTTGGGTTGAAACTCACTCGATTAGCGAGGCTGATTTACATTTCTCGCGGGCACATATCAGATATACGTATGTTAGTGATGGTGGATCATGAAATTAAAATGTTCATTTGTATTCATTTGTATTCCAAAATATGTTGTGAGGATGTTGCCCTAGCATATATTGATAGGAGGAGACAGATGGTGTGTTCTTTGCTTGGAGGTTGCGGAGGAGCCCAGCTCGTCACAGAGGAGCCCAGCTTGTCGCGGAGGAGCCCAACCCTACAGAGTAAGACGGGGGTATGGCCTTGGGCGGGTATGGCCTTGGGTCTTCATTCATAAAACACCATTGTCCTGTGAGATTTGTTTCAATTTCGAGGAGGAAATTCTAATTCGTTGGGAAGACTGTAACAGCCCGAAAATTTGACTTGTGCCACGTGTCAGGTCAGGGTCGTTTAAGGGATCTACTTGTCGAAATGCGTATGTCCGAATCTCGAGTATAAATGCTAATTGTTGAGAAACGTATACGCAGAGAATTTGGGGAGCCGAAAAATGAACGGGGACGCGCCTCGAGTCGCGTACCGACATGGGATACACATCGTGATGCGTGAAGTGCGAGTATCGAGAGTTTGAAATGAGGCGAGTTGGTGCCTTGAGATGCGCGCTACTTGGTTGTTGAGTTTGCCTCGAGATTCGTGTTGCAGAAATGTCGAGGACACGTTTGTTTTGAAATCAAAAAGAAAATAAAAAGAAATATATATATATATATATATATATATATATATAAGAGAAAAAAAAGGAAGAGATAAGATCAAAAGAGAGAGAGATCGTGAGGTGAAGAGAGAAGAAGAGAGGAGATGATGGAGAGGCGGCTCCCTGCGCGCCATGACAATGCTGGAAGGCGGCGGCGAA
This sequence comes from Stephania yunnanensis, assembly GCA_039657365.1. Taxonomy (NCBI): domain Eukaryota; kingdom Viridiplantae; phylum Streptophyta; class Magnoliopsida; order Ranunculales; family Menispermaceae; genus Stephania; species Stephania yunnanensis. Next base: position 11,051,280 of record CM077582.1, read on the forward strand.
GACCGGCCGGCAATGAAGTGTCAGAAGACCGGCGCGGTGGGACTCAAAGAAGAACTCCCGGCGCAGCGCGCCTCCAACGACGGACAACGAGCAGCATGTGGCGACCAGCGACGCAATCGGACAATGGCTTGGCGCGGTGCAGCGGGGAGCGATGGCGAGCGACGCGGACACCGACGAGGAGTTGGACGGCAGTGGCGGCGAAGCTCCATTCTACGCCGGCGGAGCGGGCGTCGGCGAGCGGCTCAGCGGCAGCAGCTCAAGCGACGCCGACATAATGCAGCTCAGCGAAATCGGCAGCGACGCCGGCGACAGACGACAATGACTTCGAAGCGCGCAATGGTTGGATCAGCGGCGATGGCGCGCGAGCGCGGCGACGCGATGCAACGCGGTGGGACGCGGCGCCACGGACGGTCGAAAGAGCGGCCGCGTGGTGGTGGTCGACGCGGCCGGCGAACAGCAGCCGGTGGCGCGGAGAGCAGCGATGGCGCCAGCTGGCGAAGAAGCGGCAAACGGTGGGGCTTTGTCGACCGGTCGGATGCGCGATTTCGACGAAATCGCGACGACGCGATGGAGGTGAGATTTATTTCACCAAATTTTGTTGTGATGTGAATGATTTTAATAAATTAGGCCTAAAATGTCTAAATGACACAGAGAGACTTATGAGTCGGGTGTCAAAGTGCGCAAATCGAGACGCGAGCGAGATGTTTTGAGGTTCGCGATTTTTTGAGGTAAGTAAACCAGCTATGAATTATACAATGTTTCATTTCTCTCCATTGGCTGTGGTTGTTTACTGTTTCGTGATAGCTTTATTATTGTTCACTGCTTTGTGATGATAGCTATCGTTGAAATTGTTGTCGATTGAGTGAGTCCATTGGCAAATGAGTCATGGTTACTGTTTATCTGCGATATGAGATGGTTAGGGCTGGAGGCAGGGGTCTCGTCCTAAACCCGAGGTTTTTTCTGGTCGTCCGTCGATATTATCGGGTCCATGGATGTTTCATAGTCGTACGGGCTAGGGATTTGGGAGCAGGGGGTCTCGTCCTAGATGGGTCTATGGATGTCTCATAGTCGCAAGGGTTAGGCCGGGAGGTCGGGGTCTCGTCATAAACCCGAGTCTGCTGGGCTTTTGCTGCGATTCAACGACCTGTTGGTCGGGACTCCTTGTTATTGGGTATCACTCATCGATGGATTGGTTACAGTCTTTTATATTCATGCGTTCTTTATTCCTTTCGTTTTATTTGCATAAATTCGACTGCTTTGGATATCGTGAAATGTTGTTTTGGATATGTGAAATGTTGTTTTGTATATGTCCAACTGGATTTACTTTCCCTGGGCTCGTCATTCTTATGTTTGACCGAGTGCGGAGCCGCGGACGAATAGCGAGAGGAAAGTTTCATAGCTAGGTGGATTTTTGTATATTTTGTATTTACTCTCCTCTGATGATATTTACTGGGTTCCACAATTAGGTTGCCTAACTCCCTGATCTTTTTGTTGAGTTATTTAATGTATTAGTCGCTTCCGCTAAAATTGCAAAACATCGAAAAACATTAATAACTCAACTGTAAAATGTTGAATGTACTGATAATGATGGATTTGAAGGCTGACTAAGCTCTCGTTGACCTTGCGAGACTGGCTCGAGGGTCCACGTGAGTTTAGGCCGGGCGGGGCCCAATTTGTGAAAATTGGGGTTGTCACATATTCTATATTATTTTTTTTGTCAACATATATACCGCGGTCCTTCCAAGTTCCTACCTCTCGATATTCTTTTCTTTTATCATGCTCATTCTCCTTTTGCATTCTTATATTTTTAAGAATATCTCATAGGAAAATAGTAGAATGACAATAATAATATCACACCACAAGACATATTGCTTACAAAATTCTTCCATGCGTCATCGACCCACGTGTTATAAATCGAGATTGTGTATGCACTCATCTTGAGGCCCACATGAATGGCTCTTGTGAGCTGATGCGCGCCGAACGCGTTAATAATATTTTAAAATACCTAAACCAACTATTTTGTAGAATAGTGGCAAATGGTCGATCCCACAGGGATTTATATTCTTTCTAAGGTTTAAAAAAATAACGAAAAGAGAAATAAGGGGTTTTGAAAGAGTGAATAATAAATCTAATCTAAAAATAAACAAAGTAACTAAAGCAATGGAAATAAATTTGAAAACAATTAATAAAAACACATAAGTCAAGACATACAAGTTCAATTCGATAAAAGATTGGATTTGATCTTTGATTTATGTAAAATGTGCAAATCAAAATATCTTAATGTAGTTATAGACCCGATGACGCACGCGGTTCCTCGCACTTCCTAATCTCGATAGCCAAGGTACGACGGTGACTACTTCCCTAGTCAAACACAAACCATATATTCAAGTGAATTATGTTTATTGTGTTGACCGCATTGAGCTTCGTGAAGGCACTACACCTAGACAACCGGATCACTAGTGTGTCCGATTTAGCCTAAATTTCTAAGGTATTCAACCGGTCCCAAAAGGGTCTAATCAATCGGTATGGTCGAATGCCACTAGTGTGGTCTTATCGCACAAGTAGGCTTACGACTCACTGACAAATAAATCAAAGTTTAAACAAGTGTTTAACTTTGATTGTTCAAACAATACCAAAGAAAATAAAATAATAATGAAAAGACTTAAATTAAATTATATAAATCTCACAAATCCATTGATATGCGCAGTCGAACCTCCCTCGCAATCTTGCCTAGGCTAGAGATTTTAGCCTTGCATCAAAGAACACAAAAGAATAGAAGAATAAAAAATAAAGAATCAGGGAGAAGAGGAGTTCGGCCAGAAAAAGGCCAAGAGAGAAATCAAAACAGAGAGAGAGCCCCCCGTCCGTTCCTCATTTTTCTTTATTTCCTTTTTCTTCCGTATCTCTCTGTTGCTATCTTTCTATATCTCTTCAATATCTATATATATCTATATTATCTATAATAATTTTATATATTTATTTCCTAACAAAACTTATAACTTGTAACTTCTCTCCTTGAATCATTGCATGTGCCTATATTTCTATATCACTCTTCAATATCTCGAGATACGTGTTATATATATATATATATCGAATATATGTATCTATAATAATATATTATATATTAATAAATCAATGCAATTAAGCTAATTTTGGAAAACTAAAATATAAATATAACAAGCCACTTAAGAAATTTCGGAGTTAAGATATGTCAAGAACCGCAACCCAAACACAATTAAGATCACACTTTCAAGACAAAGATATGGTCAAGACAAACGCAATCAACTACTCGCGGGTTTTCTTGGTCTACACATTCAAGCACGCAAGTTTATAATTTTACTTAATCTATCTATAAGCACTCGAGCTAAATCTTTTTATTTGAGGAGTTTCCATACACGATGTAAAATATATCCAGGCATACGAATACTCGATTTTGCGTAATTTTTCGCTCCGAATTTAACCGCGCACTCCAATAACCCCGAAAATAATAAATCAACGCAATTAAGCTAGTATTTTGGAGACTTTACACTAAAAATATATAAATAACCTATATATAATATTACATAATTAACGACTCAACATGAGCTTATGTGCCTTTGTGGTGTGTCTTGTTGTTGTCATCATTGTAGCATTTCTCTATCTCAAAATACATTAATGATAGGCCAAGATGAGAAAGTCCACGCTATTTTTTTTTTTTAATTTATAGACAAAAGATTGTTGCAAAACTTGCATTATTATTTGAAAAGGTCCTTTTATTTGACGTTGGTTAAATAAGAACATCTTCAATGAAAATGTGGATTGGATCGATGTCGATGTGTGCTATTCTAGACTAAATAAATACTAGGGTGTAAAATCTTTCCAATTGAATATGCATTTTGACTGTCGAAGTGACGTGTATAGACATTGTCTATTTTAAACGTTCACTCGAAACGATGCAATCAATAGCTACACTACCAATTCTCTCCAAAATATATAAAATAATAACAATAAATTTTTAAAATAAAAAAGTGCAATCTACATTGACTATTGAAGAATATTTTTGAACTTTAATGTTTATTCAAGCCACTCAAACTTGTATATATGCTAATTAATTGTTGAGCAATTAAGCCTTTCAATTATTGAGCAACTTGCACATATTTTATCCATGGAGAGGAAGTCATGAGCTGCCTAATAATAAGATTAAAATAACAAAGTTGAAATATATATAACGAAGAAGATGTGGTCCAATGTAAATGCAAATTGCACAACAAACACATACAAGCTCAATTGGTGTCGTCAAATATGCATCAATTACAACTTTGACAATATACGAGAAGTATCTAACGATAGGCACAGGATGCGTTCCTCATTTACGTTCATTTTTGGATGTTCTTGTATACAGTCAACAAAGTTGCACCTCCTCAAATCAGATGTGTTTAAGTACACCAAATTGGCGTTCCAGAAAAACAAATTGAAATGCTAGCTGCAACTTTGACGTAGTTTAATGACTCTAGTCAACCACAACTGTCTGTTTTAGCCTATGACGTGTCTGTACACGTCGGCAAAATCTACCACGTAAGTCGCCACATCATCATCATCCACTACTATGTTTTGTTTTGTTTTGGGTGATTTGATTTCTAGGGTTTTTGTGGTGTCTACTGAAAAGGGTATCTGTTGGTTTTTCAATCTTGCCCAAGAAAATGATATATATAAGTTATTCAATTCTATATTTGAATTCTTTGATGTGGGTTTTTGAATTTTTTATAATTTCAGGTGATTCATTTAATTTGTATTTTTGTGATTTTATTTTGATTTCATTAATTACTTTCATAAAATGATGATGCGAAGGTTTTGAATTTCGGGCATCAACTCGGTCTGATGCTCAATACATGTCGTGATGTGTGCATGTGCATCTCGAGGCGAAATGCACTGCATCCAAACGGGTCGATCGTTGCCCTCAAAGTGAGTTACTTTTACGTTTTTATTTATTTATTGTTTGATTCATTAATTTTTTTTTTGTTCAAATTTGTTCAATCTTTGTCTTTGATTTTCTTGGAACACTGGAATTGATAGATGGAAAAATGATGAATAGGGTGGCTTACATGGCAGATCTTGTCAGCATGGACTGTCGGCTTGCGCCACATCATCTCGAGGCGAAATGCACTGCATCCGAACGAGTCTGATTGTTTCCCCTCAAAGTGAGTTACTTTTACATTTTTCATTATTTTTTGTTTGATTCATTAATTAAATTTTTTTTTTGTTCAAATTTGTTCAATCATTGTCTTTGATTTTCTTGGAACCCTGGAATTGATAGATGGAAAAATGATAAATAGGGTGGCTTACATGGCAGATCTTGTCAGCACGGACTGTCGGCTTGCGCCACGTAGGCGTGTGGCACAACTATGCCAATGTAGCATTGCCCAATAAAATTGCTTTGGCAGGCAAGCAAATGCATTGAAATGCATTGACCCTCTCTTATCCATCTATAAGTTTAGCAAGTTTAGAGCTCAGATTACTCACAACAATTGCAATCTCTGAATTTTTTTTTGTTTGATCCAAGGTTGTTGTTAATTTGTTGCAAAGTAATAGCTCAATAATGGCCGAAGACATTCTTGTGAATGGTGCAGGAGAGCTCTTTAACGTACTAGTCTCCGAAGCCATTGGCGAGATCGTTTTGGTTTGGGGAGTGAAGGGAGAGATTAAGAAGCTTGGGAAGGTGGCTAAGAAGATCCAAGAAGTGGTTGAGGACGCCGAGAAGAAGCAAGTGGATGATGTGGGAGTGAGACTTTGGCTGAGGGATCTTAAGGAGGTGGCTTATGAAGCAGACGATGTGTTGGATGCGATCGCGTATGAAAATCTTGCGAAAGATGAGATCGAAACTCCTTCACTAATAAGGTACGGGACTTGTTTCTCCATTGTAAGCCACTTGCTTTTCATTTCAAAATGGCTCATAGAATCAAAGAAATTAATAGCAAGTTAGGAGAAATAGAACCGACAAGGGAAGGTTCAAGTTTGATGTCAACCCTGTGCTTGCAAGCTCGAGAATAGCGTGAATCGGGAAGCTGCTTCATTCGTCGCTAATCTTTGAAATTGTTGGAAGAAAGGATGATAAGTCTAAAATAGTAGACATGTTACTTCAAAAAGGAAATGTGGAAGATGATGATATCGTTTCTGTTATTCCAATTGTGGGCTTTAGGGGACTCGGAAAAACTACGCTAGCTCAATTGATTTATAACGATGTGCAAATACAGGAGAAATTCGATATAAAAATGTGGGTTTGGGTTTCTAATAATTTTGATATCAAAAAGGTAATGAGGGAGATGATAGAGTCCTTGTCCAAAAAAAATATTCTAGTGTCATGCATGGATGTGCTGCAAACTGATCTTAGAGCTCTGTTGGATAAAATGACTTTTTTGCTTGTATTAGATGACATGTGGAATGAAGAACATTTTTTGGAGAAATGGGATACTTTGAGTTCTCTTTTTAGTGTGCTAATCAAGGAAGCAAAATAGTGGTCACTACACGTAGTAAAGAAGTTGCTTCCATTGTGGGGACCCTTAAAACATACGATTTAAAATTATTACCGGATAATGATTGCTGGGATCTATTTGAACAACGGGCATTTAGCACTAGGGGGCCAAAAAAGAGTCAAGCGTTAGAAACAATTGGAAAGGAAATTGTGAAAAAATGTGCAGGAGTACCTCTAGCTTTAAAGACGCTTGGTGGATTAATGCAATCAAAACATCAAGAGAAGGAATGGTTGGACATCCAAAATAGTCCGATCTGGGATATATCTAATGCTGATAAGAAGATAATGAATGTCTTAAAATTAAGTTTTGAAAGTTTAGCCCCACCTTTGAAGCAATGTTTTTTGTACTGCTCCATATTTTCTAAAGGTTATAGGATCGGAAAGAAATTGCTTATCCAATTGTGGATGGTGAAGGATTTCTTGGATTGTCTAGAGGTAGTAAGACCATGGAGGATGTCGGTAGTGTATACTTCGACAACTTGTGTTCAAACTCCCTTTTTCAAGACATAGAGAAGAACAAGTTTGGAGATATAAAAGGTTGCAAGATGCATGACCTTGTGCATGATCTCGTTACATCTATTAGTGGGTCTGAATGTTCAGTCATAGAGTCTAACGAGATCTCAAAAGACGTTTTACACATTCATCGGCTTGTGTACAACTCTAATGAATCCATAATTCCACGATCTTTGTATGAAGCAAGGATGTTGCGTACATTTTATGTATGGAATAACTTTGAAGTTGAGGCTGCAGAATTTGAAAATGTATTATTGAACTTCAGTTCTTTACGTGTGCTAGATTTGAGCTTCACGAGTATCACGCAATTGCCTGCTTCGATCGGCAAGTTAAAACATTTGAGGTTCCTCGATATCTCTAAGACAAAAATTAAAGAATTGCCAAAGTCTATTACTTGTCTCTATAATTTGCAAACATTGAGAATGAAAGATTGCAAGAATCTCAAAGAGCTTCCTCCGAGACTGGGAAAATTAATCGATTTGAGACATTTGAAAATAGATTTGTCAGGCTGGACTGAAATTCCTGAAGAGATAGGAAAGGTTAGCTGTCTTCAAACATTACCTGTTTTCAGGTTAGGAAGAAATGATGGTGGGCGTGTCCTTGCAGAGTTGGAAAACTTGAACTCCCTTCGAGGTAAATTGAAAATTTATGACTTAGATGTTGTGGAAGATGTAACATATGCAGAGACAGCGAATTTAAAAGCAAAGCAAAACATTTACTCCTTGGGATTGGAGTGGGATAGGGATGAAGAGGTTACAAATATAAATATGGACAATGAGGTATTGGAAGCCCTCCAACCGCACTCCAATTTGAAAGAACTATGGATGAGGGGATTCTCCGGTACCAAATTTCCTGGATGGATTATTAGTGGTTCGTGGCTTGGATGTTTGATTGAGATATATTTCTTTAAATGCAACAAATGCGAGTATTTGCCAAGTTTTGGACAACTACCTTCCCTCAAGAAGATCCATGTAGACGAGATGAGAAATTTAAAACACATGGGCGGTGCATGGAATAGTTGGAATATTGACAAGGCCAAAGTTGAAGTTGTGGAAGACGCAGCAGCAACGGCAATCGTAGCATTCCCTTCCTTGGAAATCATAAACCTGAAAAACATGCCAAATTTAGAAGAATGGTTGTTGGAGTCAACGTCCACTTCTTTCCCTCGCCTTGAAACTTTGTATATCGAAGATTGTCCCAATTTAAAAATAATGCCATCTTGCTTTCATTCTCTTAAATCCCTTAACTTTAAGGCAGAGACCAGCGCCATTGCAGTCCAGTCTTTAACAAAGAACCTTACCAATCTCACCTTTCTCTATATTCATGGTTGTCCAGACCTCAAGTTTCTACCAATCGAGTTTTTACTTAGGAACAAGTTCCTTCATACCCTGAAAATCGATACTTGCCCAGAATTTGAAGGTTTTGTTTCCAAGGAAGACGACAACGAGATTCTATCAAGACTAGATGAAATCAGGCTTGATGCTTTGGAAGCATTGAGAATTAGGCGTTGTCCTAAGTTCCATATGATTCCAAATACGCTTCCATCTCTTAAGAAGTTGCAAATAGAACAAAATAATGACAGCTTTATGGGATGGTTAATTAGTAAGCTGACCGCTCTCACTTATCTATGGATAGAAGATATCCCAATTTGGAATATCTTCCCAGTTCATTGCTGAAAGATAATGAGCTTCTCGTGGAATTAACAGTTTGCAGTTGCCCTTTACTTCAAGATTTTCTTTTTGAAAATGGGGGCAAACTTAAATCCCTCAGTGAACTGGTGGTACGAGACTGCCCAAGTCTAACGTCCCTGGAGCTCCAAGGCTTGACTTCTCTTAGTTATGCGGAAATAGTGAAATGCGGGGGTCTCAGTTCTTTACCAGAGGACTTGGCATTGCTCCCTCAACTTGAAAGATTGAGAGTTGAAATTGCTGCAGAAGTACATTATTTTCCATTTCCAGAAGTGACGCAACAGCACCACTTTCTCTCTCTTCGTCACTTACAGATTGGTGGCTCTCCTAAATTGAAATCCTTACCTCACCAATTGCAGTATCTCACAAAGCTAAAGATCTTAGTGATACACGAGTTTGATGGTTTGTTAGATTTGCCGGAATGGCTTGGGGGCCTTACTTTGCTTGAAAGCTTGACAATTTGGAGCTGCAGAAATTTGATCCGTCTACCTTCTATGGAAGCAATGCGGCGCCTATCCTTGATTGAGTACTTGTTTATCGAAGATTGGCCCCTTCTTAAGGAGAATTGCGACAAGGAGAGTGGCGAAGAGTGGGAAAAGATATCTCACATTTCAAAAATCAAGATTGACGAAGATTATGTTTCTTGATGAAGGTCCGTGCCCCCCGTTCTTTTATTTTCTCTCATTTCACCCACTCACATTCTCTGTTCCACTTAATTTATTTCTCTTGCTTACTTCTTTCGTAGGTGTCATCAAGAGCAAATACCAAATAGAGTGTTAACATTTTTAACCAGGTAAGACATACTCGATGCCAATAATGTTTCAAGTCATTGCTTGATCTGGATTTTTTTTGCTTTCTTTCTCATAAGAAATGTATTGAAGTTCTGGAAGGTTTTTAGATTAAGTCAAGTTTTATTAGAGCATAGTTTTTTTCACTTGATTTACTGTGAACAAAATGATATAATGTTCAATTGGTTGTTTGATTCAAGATTTGATCAGTTTCATCTTGATCTAAAACTTGAGTACAATGAAACATGCTTAGCGGGATTGAACTGCATTTTCGTCGTGTCACAAGTTTAGATCACATACTATTTCCTTCCTATAGCTAATTCTGAAGAACAAGAGCACTTCTCTAATGTTCATTTATTCATTTTATACTAATTCTCTGCTCATTACATGCACTAAATCGAGCACAATGGATGAGTTTTATCCATGTAGCCGACCCCAATTAATTTGGGACTGAGGCTATGTTGTTGTTGTTGTTGTTGTCTGGGCTCATTACATAAGCTCATTTTCATTTTTTGCCTATTTGTTTTTATTGCCTTCGACGATTTAACTTTTCTATCTTTTTGGTTTGTCCTGCTACTATCGAATATTGATTGCTGTTGATTGTGTGTTTAGGAAGAATTTTCTCTGATTTGGTTCACCAAGGGCATTGTTCTTGGCAAAGAACGGTGCAAGATGCGCTCTCACCTTTCGGCATTATCTATGCTTTGGAAGATACTTCAATGTAAGAAAGCTCTCACCTTTCGGCATTATCTATTCAACTGTTCAGTTGGGTGGTGAATCTGGTGATGAACACAAGCCTGAACGCCGCCGAGGGACATGGGATCTCTGATATCAAAATCACTTTGTTAGAGATCACAGTTCTTCAGTTTCTACTAGTAATGAGACAGTTCAAGATCACGACGGGGAGTTCTTGATCCGATGTAACAGATTCTTTGTTTAAACTAAGTAGCTCGGTAGGTCGATTAGTTAGGTTGTTATGGCGTTGTAAAGTTGTTATAAGTTTGTTATTTCAGTTAGGATGTTTGTAAGAATGTCTATAAATAAGACATTCCTTGTAATCATTCATTCATTCAATACAATTTCGTTTTCTCTCTTTTTGATTTATGTTCTTGCTGTTCTTTGTTCTTCTTTGTTTGATCAAGTGTATTCACTCATTAGTGAATACTTTACATGGTATCAAAGCTGGATCGACCTACAATGGCGGAAGGAAGCTCATCTGATGGAGACTCTGGCAGTCTAAGCACCTTTGCTGATGTTACAGCCATAGCCAAATCTCTCAATTTCAATTTACCAACGAAGCTTGAAGAAGGTAACTATGTATATTGGAAAGTGCAAGTTAAAGCTGCCATTAGAGCTCTAGGATTGGAGTTTTTCATTGAAAACAAAAGAGATTCGATTACATAATGAGACTCATCTATGACAGATGAAGTCCTAAATAGATGTGATAATCTGCTTATGGTTTGGTTGTTTTCAAACATTAGCAAGGATGTTATAGGACATGTCACTGAGAATGTGAGTCCTCATTTGAGATTTGGAAAACATTGGAAAGTTTATTTGCTCAATCATCTATGGCACGAGTTCTTCAACTCAAAAAGAAGATGAATAATGTCAAGAAAGGTTCATCTTCAATTTGAGTTTGTTCTACTTGTTAAAACAATAGCTGCTTTGAATTGAGATCAATAAATCAAGTGATCACCTGAATCGATTTGATTCAATCAATATTAAGTGGTCTTGGACATGAATTTGATCCTGTTGTTGTGTTAATTGCTTCTCAAAAAGCAAATATGTCATTACAAGATGCACAATACATGTTGATGATGCATGAGCAGAGGATAGAAGACTTAAACCAAGGTTCACAAACAGATTTGAACAATTTCTCAAAGCAAATTTTGTTGACGAGAGTGACAAGAAGTCACAGGGTATGAAAGGCAATTCTATACATTTTCAAAATAGATCTAACTATGGTTTTAGAGGTGGTTTCAAGAATCGTGGAGGAAGGACTGGAAATAGAGGAAAGGTTTTTTGTCAGTTGTGCTATAAACATGGACATATGGCTCTTCAGTGTTATCACAGATTTGATCAATCATTTCTTGGTCCTCAAGGCCAGGATTCTGCTCAATACAGACGTCCTGCTACACAGTCTCACTATCAAATGCCTCAGAATGCTCAAGCAATGATTCATCAACAACCAGCACCTCAAGCAATGATCAATCATTTTCAAGGCATGATGGTGACTCCTGAAAATGTTGTTGATCCAAACTGGTACATGGACAGTGGAGCTTCTAGTCACATGACATCTGATGGATCAGTTCTACAAAATAAAACTGAATACAAAGGTAATCAGTTAGTTACCGTTGGTAATGGTGAGTTGTTGAAAATTTCTCATACTGGTAATGCTGTGATTAATTCAAATTCAGTTCCTTCTCTTCCTTCTCTTCAACTAAATGATGTTCTTCTTGTTCCAAAAATAACCAAGAATCTTATAAGTGTTTCAAAGCTTACTTGTGATAATAATGTCATTACTGAATTCACTCCTTCTTCTTCTCTCGTTAAGGACAAGAATTTGAAGACAACATTGCTTCAAGGAGTGCTTCATAATGGATTATATTGTCTTCCAAAGGTGGTTCTTTTCCATCTAATTCTGTTTCTTCTGTTTCATCTGCTTATCCACCTAAATCTTGTAATACTTCACTTGTGAGTTCTGTTACTCGATGTATGGCATGCCGACTAGGACATCCATCTAGTTCGAGTGTTACAAAAAGTTTTATCTTCATTAGACAATACTATAAATAAATCTTGCATATCCTTTTGTAACTCTTGTAAAATAGCAAAGATGCACAAACTTCCTTTTCGATCTGCAATATAATCGCTACTAAACCACTTGAGTTGGTTTACTCGATCTTTGGGGTCCTTCTCCATTCTTTGTCTTCTCAAGGTTCAAGGTATTATATAGTTTTTGTTGATGCCTTTAGTCGTTTTACTTGGTTCTATCCTCTCAAGTTAAAATCGATGCATATCCGCTTTTCTACATTTTATCAAACAGTGAATTACAACTTAACTCTAAGTTAAAAATTTTTCAATCGATATGGGCCTTGAATATAAACCAATTGAGAAATTTTGCAATGCATCTGGTATTATTCATCGTTACTCTTGTCCATATACACATCAAGCAAAATGGAGTTCCGAAAGAAAACATAGGTCTATTGTTGAAATGGGACTTACTCTTCTTGCTCATTCAAAAGCGCCCTTTTCATTCGGGAAGAGGCATTCATAATCTTTGTTTTTCTTATAAACAGTTTACCATCTCGTTGTTCTTGGTTTTAAGTCTCCATATGAGGTATGTTTTTGTAAACTACACGATTATTCTTACTTTAAATCTTTTGGTTGTGCTTGTTATCCAAATCTTACCGCCTACTCTCATCATAAGTTCAATTTTCGATCTTCTCAATGTGTTTTTATTGGTTACAGTCCTAGGCATCATGGTTACAAGTGCTTACATTCAAATGGCAAGATTTATATCTCACGAGATGTTATATTCAATGAAGAAGACTTTCCTTACTCTACCATTTTTTCGTCTAATCAAACTACATCCTCTTCTTATTCTAGTCTTCCTTTATCTGTTATGCAATATTGTCCTGTTTCCTCATCTTCACAACATTCTGTTTCAAATTCTTCTTCTTCAAATACTTCAAATTCTTCTATTTCTAGTCTACCACCAGCCTCTACTCCTGTTGTTTCCTCTGCTCCTCTTTTATCTTCTGTTCCTACTGAATTACCTACTGCTCCACAGCCTTCTATTACCAGAACTAATACTAATACTCACCATATGCTAACTAGAAGTAAAACTGGTGTTTCTAAATCAAAGGCACTAGTTGTTACTTCTCCATATGCCTTGATACATTCTCTAAATGAACCTACATCTGTTAAAATAGCTCTTACTGATCCAAAGTGGTGTTCAGCTATGACTGATGAATTAAAAGCATTGGACAATAACAATACTTGGACATTGGTTCCTCCATCATCTGACATGAGTATTGTTGGTTGTAAGTGGGTTTTTCGAGTTAAGACCACTCCTACTGGTGCCATTCAGAGATATAAGGCAAGACTTGTTGCTAAGGGGTTTCATCAGATACCTGGACTAGACTTTGGAGATACTTTTTCTCCTGTCATTAAACCTTCCTCTCTTCGTATTATGTTTACTCTTGCTATTACTTATCAGTGGCCTATCAAGCAGATTGATGTGAATAATGCTTTTCTTAATTGTGATCTTGCTGAAGATGTATTTATGAGTCAACCTGAAGGCTTTGTTAGTAAGCAATATCCACATTATGTTTGCAAACTAAACAAAGCCTTATATGGTCTCAAGCAAGCTCCTCGAGCATGGTTTTCTAAGCTAAAAACACTTTGCTTGATTGGGGATTTAAAAATAGTTCAATTTGATGTTAGCTTCTTTTTCAAAGGATGATTCTTTCGTTATTATGCTTCTAGTATATGTTGATGATATTCTCATTAATTGGTTCCAATCCATTACTTATCCAAGAACTTATTACATGGTTGAATTCCAAATTTTCTCTCAAATCTTTGGGAGATGTGGATTTCTTTCTTGGTTTTGAAGTTCACAGAGACTCTCATTGGATTATATTTGTCTCAACATAAGTACATTCTTGATCTTCTCAAGAGGACAAACTTATTGGATTCTAAACCAATGTCTTCACCTTATTCTGTTGGAGTGAAACTCAATGCTACGATGGCATTCCTTTCTCGATCCTACATTGTATAGGAGTACATTGGGTGCTCTGCAGTATCTTACTTACACTCGTCTGATCTAAGTTTCATAGTTAATAAACTTAGTCAGTTTCAACAAAATCCAACTGATCTTCATTGGGCTGCTGTCAAAAGAGTTCTCAGATTTTTGAAATCCTCTCTTGCAACTGGCATTGTTTTTCGTCCTGCTTCTTCTTTGTCAATTGAAGTCTTTCGATTCTCGATTGGTGGTGATGTTGATGATAGACGTTCTACAAGTGGAGTTTGGATTCTTCTTGGTGGCAATCTTATTACTTGGTATTCTAAGAAGCAATCGGTTGTTGCAAGATCGAAATCGAGGTGAATATCGTGCTTTGGCTCTAGGTGTTACTGATATATTATGGACATCTTCTCTACTTCGTGAGCTTGGTTTTCATTGTTCTATCAAGCCAGTTCTTTGGTGTGACAATACTAGTGCTCAAGCATTGGCTTTGAATCCTGTTTTTCATGCTAGAACTAAACACATTGAGATTGATGTTCATTTCTTAAGAGAAAAACTTGCAGCTGGTCTTGTTGAGCTTCGGTATATACCAACCGATCATCAATCTTGATTTATTCACCAAGGTTTTGTCTACTCCTCGATTTCATTTTCTTTCATCCAAACTGAATCTAGTTTCTTCTCCTAGGTTCATTTGAGGGGGCATGTTAGAGATCACAGCTTCTTCGATTTCTACTAGTAATGAGACAGTTCAAGATCACAAACGGGGAGTTCTTGATCCGATGTAACGATTCTTTCGTTTAAACTAAGTAGCTCGGTAGGTCGATTAGTTAGGTTGTTATGGCGGTTGTAAAGTTGTTATAAGTTTGTTATTTCGAGTTAGGATGTTTGTAAGAATGTCTATAAATAAGACATTCCTTGTAATCATTCATTCATTCAATACAATTTCGTTTTCTCTCTTTTTGATTTCTGTTCTTGCTTGTTCTTCTTTGTTCTTCTTTGTTTGATCAAGTGTATTCACTCATTAGTGAATACTTTACACACTTGTTCTTTAGCCTCTATTTAAGCGCAACCGAGTGTTCTTTTTTTGTTTTTCGCTTTGTGTTTGTTTTGAATTTATATCATTAGAACTCGTCTGATTTGTAATTTGTTTTACATTTGATTAGTGAAGAACTAATTGTGGCGTTGGCCCCGTGGTTTTTTCCTCCTCTTGGAGGTTTTCCACGTAAATCGCTTCTTATGCGCTCTTTTATTTCCTTTTATTTTATTTTTATTTCGAACTATTACTGTACCATTTCGCGACAGATCTAAAGCAAATGAGACAATAGAAATGAGTCATTTGCAAGTTTATTTGTTGGGAGTTGATCGGAACCCTTCAACTACTGCTATTTACAAGTGCTTCAAAGAAGCAGTCATACAAAATACTGCAGAGTTCATAATTGCAAGTCTTTTTGGATTAAGAAATACGGTCATACAAAATGGTTAAATGTTGGCAGTTCTCATTGTGATACGATCTTGACTTTATAAGAAATGCGGTTTATTTATTTATTTTTACTCACGGCCTTCTTAAACCTTACTTTGTAGTAAGTGATGCGTATCATCCATCTCACCACCAAAGTTGTTTTGGCAAATATCATTTTGTTTTTATAG
This sequence comes from Stephania yunnanensis, assembly GCA_039657365.1. Classification (NCBI taxonomy): domain Eukaryota; kingdom Viridiplantae; phylum Streptophyta; class Magnoliopsida; order Ranunculales; family Menispermaceae; genus Stephania; species Stephania yunnanensis. Next base: position 11,067,168 of record CM077582.1, read on the forward strand.
GAGGCATTGCGTATGTTTAAAATGAAAATTGCCCTACTTCGCCATTTGTTCCTTAATATTTGTTACAATTTGATCTATGCATTAAAAATAAAAAAAATAAAGAATATGCATTAAAACTAATTTGGTATTCAATAATAAATCATTCGTTCATTATTTCTTCAAATTGATTATTATTTTACTTGAAATAAAAAGAAAATAAATTATTGATTTTTGTTCCAAATAATTTTCCTGTTTTTTATTTTTCTTATACACGCTCATGACAAGCAAACTGCCATTGAGAGGCAATTTTGTTCCAGTCAAAAGCTCACGAGAAGCGATTTCACGCTTGCTAATATTAAGTAGGTGGATGTAACCGGTTAAAGTAGCCTATAAGAGCCTAGTAGACCTGTTGGACTTATGTGCCTACTATGATCCATATGAGCCAAGATTATTCACTAAGATCAATAATAGACTTCAATTAAATTTAACTAAATGTCTAGAATTTGTGTTGCATTCTTTGAGACTCGAACCTTGTATGTCTTAATAGAAATGCTAGACCTTAGCATCATATTTTATCCGGAAAATGCTTTGATGCATCAGTATGGACATGCACGAAATGCAGATCGGACATGCATTTGTTCAATCGTCCTTGACTTTCAAACGTGCATGCATCGAGGTGTATAGAAAGGTATCCAAACCAGTGGCGAAACCAGAAAATCTAGTTGACGTGACTTGTGACAACCCCTTCTCCAAATAAGGCCACAGCCCGACCTAATCCCTAATTAAGCCATAATCTCCCATATAGGACCTAACAAGGAACTAGTAAACCTTATTTAAACACCTAAAAACCTACTAATTATTCATTATTAAAAACACGATACCACCTACAGTTAACTAGATAGTTCAAATACCTAACAAATCAGAGTTAATTTCAATTTTTCAAACTAACAAGTTATTTAGCGGAAGTCTTCTTTAAGTTACTGGTGGAAATTATAACATAAGGCCTAACCTATTGTAGAACAACCAGAAAATAGAAATCACATGCATAAATAAAACAAAAATGACGATATATACAACATGTGTATGGTCAGGGTTTCTATTACTCAACCTAAAAGTAAAGTATCAAGTACATAGAAAATGTAATACAAAAGAATGCAAAACCTACAAAAATATGTAGTATCAGTCCTCCACCGGCTCAGAGGTAGTCGCCAATTTTCTCCCTACCCGGTCTGCTACTCGACTGATCTGCACCCACCGTTACAAACTAGACGGTGAGTACATGAAATTACTTAAGTAATACTGAGAGATATTTGTCCACATTCCCACACATGCAACGAGTATCAAGTGGCATAATCAATATAGCAACTATGCTGAAGAAAACATCATGCAAAAAGATACTTGAGGTGTCCCCGTGTTTCGCAGTGCAATGGTATTTTTATCAATTTTTGGCGAAAATGGGTATTTTTCAGGGTTTAATTTGGACACAAAATCAAGGAGATAATCATGAAAAAATAAATAAAGTGGCAAAATTACCAAAAAGGGCAATGAGATTGTATTGGAACGAATAAGAGAGAGAGATGAGCCACCAAGAAGGAGAAGAAGAGATCGCGGAGACGACGAAGGCGAAACCAGCTAAGATGCGACGCAAGAGGTGTTGCGGCTTGAAGGAGCTCTTGGTTCGGACGCCTGATTGAGCATCGCGATTTCAAGAAGAAGAGACCAAAGAGTTGGTCGGCAACGAATGGTGGACCAAAGCGAGCGGAGGCGGCGGATGGCAAATCTAGCGAACCAGAGATCGGCGCGCAGACAACGGCTCCAACAAGACCGGAGTCTGCAAGGCGAGCGATCGCGATGGCGGATGATGTGAAGCGTGGACGACAGCAAAGCAACGCGGCGGACGGGGAGGGGGCGCGACTATGGGGGAAGACGACGAGCAACGACATGGTCCACCAGGACGCTGGCTAGGAGCAGTGACGCCGGCGAGGAGGAGCGGTGAATCGGTAGCGACAGCGGCATCGTCGCGGTGAACGGCATAGAGCAACGACGCCGTAAGCGCGTTGTCGGACCGATCGATCCGCGACGAGACACAACAACAGTGGAAAATGAGGCGTGACTTTAATGAAGCTCGATGACGCGATCGATTGCTCGCGAATAAGACGAAAGGCGTATATCGTGGCTAAGTTTACGTCCTTCAAATGGATTTTGGAGTTGAGACCTCCATTGAAGGCTATGGTGAGGTTCTAAACCACATTGATTTTAACTACAAGTCTAATTTATAAATCTTGTAGTCATTGATGATTACGATATGGTCACTTAAACGACTTCGTTGTACATATGATGAATGTAGATGCGCAAGGACTTAACTAGGATTCGAACGATTACTTTAACGTGACGGTCTATGTGAATCTAAGGTAAGTAAACCAGCTAGGAATTCTGGGTATGTATATCTTGTATTTACTCTCATTTGCATGTATAGATTCGGGGTTTCCACATTTTAGGTTGTCTTAACCGGTGTCTTTGAGATTTTCCATTAGTTTGAGGTTTAATTGCTTCCGCTATAACTATGATAACTCACTAATTGATTAACTCAACTTTAATTGCTTGATAAATGGTAAATGATAAAGGAAGGTTGACTAGGCTTGCGCGACTCAGCGAGACGGGCTCGGGGGTCCACGTAAGTCTAGGCCGGGCGAGACCCAGTTTAAGATTGTGGAACCGGGGTCGTCACAGTTGGTATCAGAGCCGAAGTTTTAAATACTCGACTCTTTGATTTAAATAACAATCAATTAAGACACAAAACCAGTAGAAGTTAGGAATGGTGGAACTTAGAGTGGAACCTTATGATCCCGACTTAAGTCTTAGTTGGGAAGTGAGGAGAGTTGGGGAAATTAAAATTTGGACTATATGAGCTATTTGATGTATTGTATATTATTACTATCAATAGCTATATCATGATCGAGAAACTGCATTCTTTGCATATTGTGATTACCGATCGCCCAAGATCGCGATACCGGTCGAGTGACGTTTAGGAGAGGTTAGATACGATGTCCTAGTTGCTCACCTCGGATAACCAAGCAACTTCGTAAGATTCTTCGATTTTTAAGAGCACAAGCTACTACATCACCTTCTACATCTGCAGTAGCACCAAGACTTTAGGGCGGGAGTGCGCCGACAAGACACTGCACTGTTACGACTCCTAGAACGCCGACCATACCCGAAGGAGTACGGGTTTAGGGCCGATAGAGTACCATCTACTCCCGATTCACTAGCGGATGATACACCGAGCATGCCTACTGATGGGAGCACTCGAGCGACAGCTGAGGCGAGCCAGTCCCGCGAGTTTCATAGTGCAATGGTATTTTCGTAAATTTTTGGTAAAAATAGGGTATTTCTCGGGGGTCTACATAAGTCTAGGCCGGGCGAGGCCCAGTTTAAGATTGTGGAACTGGGATTCATGATGTCTTGACCACACCAGAGCATATGAGGTTGGGCATCTCATCAGCTTCGTTGTTCGGAGAGGCTGATGTGTAGTGGCGTAACATGGTGGCTACGAAAGGGAAGCCCAATTATTGGGCTGAATTCAAGAAGAGGTTCAATTAGAAGTTTTTCCCTCTTTCGTTCAGGAATATGAAGAAGACCAAGTCTCAGAACATCCGACAGACGGCTGACGAGATAGTGATGCAGTATATGGGCCGATATTTGCGGTTGATGGGCTATATCGGAGCCATAGCTGATACGGACGCTAACCAGGCGTACTACTTCATGAATGGCCTGTTGGGTGAGATCGGGTCTATGGTGGTGACCATAGCTCCAGGGATCTTACAGGAGGTGTATGAGAGGAGTTTGGCCAGTAAGACTTTTCTGAGCACGCGCACTGGTACAGTAGTCACAGTTCCACCATCAGCACAACCATATGTTAAACCCGGAGGTGACGGGATGAGGAAGAGACCTAGACAGTGGAGATCAAGGGATCGAGCTCAGAGTGTAGGGTATGTTGCATTTCCACCTCCTACTGCACATATTGCGCCAATAACATCTGCTCCAGTATAAAGTTATATTAGCACACCACAGCTGCCAGCACCGTCATGTTCTTAGCGACAACAGTATCAGATGACTGAGGGAAGTGGTAGTGGCAGAGACAGTGGTCCGAGGAAGAGGTATGGACAGAGACAGAGTGTTCCATCTGGATCGGGACCTCAACGTACTTGTTGGGTGTGTGGACAGCCAGGTCACTTCGCCAGTACGTGTCCACTATTGGGCAAAGGGCAGACACAACCGAGTCGGAAGCAGGTTCATGCTGTTGTCGAGCCAAATCTGATTGCTACCCGTAACCTGATAAAGGGTATGTTGTTGAGTCCCACACTACCTGAAGGTATCGCAGGAGCCCACCCTAGAGTAGGGTATGGCATTGGGCGGGTGCGGCCTTGGGCCTTAAATTCTTCATTTCTGAATTGCTTCAATTTCGAGGACGAAATTCTAATTAGTTGGGAAAACTATAATGACCCTTAAAACTTAACTCGTGCCACGTGCCATTTCAGGGTCGTATGTGGGACCCACTCATCGTGATCCGTATATCCAAATCTCGAGTGTAGACACCGAGGTATGCTATTTTGTGTGTGTCATGTGCTTAATGACTGTAATATAATTTAATCAACACGAAATAGAGTCAATTTAAGGTTTAGACGCGGTGTCCCCGTGTTTCAAAGTGCAATAGTATTTTCGTCAAGTTTTGGCAAAAATGGGGTATTTTTTGGGGTTTAGTTCGGACACAAAATCAAGGAGACATTATGAAAAAACAAATAAAGTGGCAAAATTATCAAAAAGGGCAATGAGATTGTATTGGAGTGGATAAGAGAGAGAGATAAGAGCCGCCAAGAAGGAGAAGAAGAAGAGAACGCGGAGACAGCGAAGGCAACACCGACCAAGATGCGACGTAAGCAGTGTTGCGGCTCGGAGGAGCTGCTGGTGCGGATTCCAGCTGAGCAGCGCGGCTCCAGCAGCAATAGACCAGCATGTTGGTTGGCAGCAGCGGCGGACCAGCAGCAGAGGCAGCGAACAGCGGCTCCAGCGAACCAGGAGATCGACGCGCGGAGGCTCGCGGACAGCAGCTCCTGCGAGACCAAAGTCTGGCCAGGCGAGTAGTCGCAGCGGTGGATGATGCGAAGGCCAGCAACAGCGGCGGAACAGGAGGTGGTGCGGCTGTGGGGGAAAATGACGAGCAGCAACACGGTCCACCAGGACGCCGAAGAGGAGGAGCAGTGATCGGCAACCACAGCGGCAGCGCGGTGAACGACGTGGAACAACGACGTGGTGGCGCGTTGCCGGATCGATCGATCCCCGACGAGACACAATAATAGTGGAAAATTAGGTGTGACTTTGACGAAGCTCAACGACGTGATGGATTGCTCGCGAAGAAGACAAAAGACGTAGATCATGGCAAAGTTTGCGTCCTTCAAATGGATTTTGGAGTTGAGATGTGATGGCCCCAACTACAAATAAGGACACCGCTCGGCTTAATATGTGGATACCTTACAACCACTAATTTATATTAATTTCATTTAATTTAATTTTTTTATGCCATATAATTGAACTAGTTACACTTACCCCACGAGCTGCTGTCTCGGCCCATGTCAGCACTCGACTCGAGACGCGTCCCCGCTCGTCTCGGTATCTGCATACCCATAAATGACTTAGTAGTCTACACATATACATTACACTAGGCAAACAACACAACAATATAACATTTAACTCGGCCACCGTGCCTCAATAGTGAATGTATCTCGCTGCGGGTCCTACGTCACGAGTCGTTTTGTCCTAATTAGCGAATTAAACGTGTATTAATTATTGGGCCATGACAATACTTCCCAACTAATAGGAAGTTCGTCCTCGAACTTATACTAAACGAGTTTTAAAATATACCTGACTAGAAGAGGTATGAAAATCTGTCTCTCATATAGTCTTCTTGTTCCCAATTGAGTTATGAATCTCCATGAAACTGTCACTTGACTAACACTTTCGGGATAGACTTGCTTCTTAACTGCTGTACCCTTCGGTCAAGAATCTGAACTGGTTGCTCTTCATATGAGATATCCTCACTCAAATCAATCTGACTCAAATCCACTATCGGTCTCTCGCCTGCCTTTGACTTAGCTAGTCGAAGCATCGATATATGAAACAATGGATGAATTCCCGACATTTATAGAGGTAACTCTAACTCATATGCAACCTTTCCAACCCGGTTCTTGATCTTGAAAGGCCCGATGAGTCTCGGTGCTAATTTGCCTTTCAAACCAAATCGATGATGACCCTTTTGAGGAGAAACCTATAGATACAATAAAACTCCCTCATCATACGTGAGATTGCTGTGATACATGTTTGCATACTTCTTTTGCCTCTCTTGGGCTCCCTTAAGCTTCTGGCGAATCTGTCTTACCTTTTCTGTTGATCGACAACAATTTCAGATCCTAACAAATTCCGTTCTTCTGGCTCAGCCCAACAAGATAGTGAGCGACACGGTCTGCCATATAACGCCTCAAATGGCGCCATTTCAATGCTCGCCTGATTACTATTGTTATATGCAAATTCACACAACGGTAAATACTCTTCCTACGATCCGGTAAACTCAAGTACACACGCCCTGAGCATATCTTCGAGAGTTTGAATCAATCTCTCAGTCTGCCCATCAGTTCGGGGTGAAAGGTTGTGCTAAACTGTAAACGTGTACCATATTACTCCTGCATACTCCGTCACATCCTAGACGTATACATAACATCTCTGTCTGACATAATTTTCAAAGGTACTCCATACAGCCTGATAATCTCTCTCGAGCAATACACTCAGTTGGTCAAATGTGTAATGAGCTGCAACTAGTATGAAATGGGCAGATTTCGTCAGTCTGCCCATAATCACCCAGATGGAATCATGTCGATGAACAGTCCTCGGCAGTCCTCGAACGAAATCAATGGCTATGTCTTCCCCCTTCCACCGTGGAATGGGAAGCGGCTGTAGTAATCCTCCAAGTCTTCGATACTCTGCTGGCAGATCCCACAGTTCTTGATAAACTCTGATATGTTTCCTTTCATTCTAGGCCATAAAAAATGTCTCTTCATATCGTGGTACATCTTGGTCCTTCCTGGATGAACAGTGAACCGGGAACGATATGAATCCTAAAGAATCTCATCTCTCAGCTCTGGCACTACCGTATCCACAATCTGCCTCGAAATTTAAGACACTGATTTGCCGTCTCAGTCCAGTCAGTACACTCAGGACTCTGGGCTAACTCACTGAATCTCGGATATAGAATGTTAGTTTTTTGATCCTCTGACACTCTCTGAGTCGACACTGCCTAAAGTCTCACCTGAGCACAAATCAGTGCCTCTGTGTCATTAGAAATATCTGACTGACTCAGCCTCGCCACCGCCTCGAGTAAACCATATTCGTGTGTCATATGACATCGAATAGTCGCAGCATCTCCAGTCGGAATCCTACTCAGTGCATCAACATCGACATTTGCTTTTCCTGGATGATATTCCAGAGAAAAGTCATAGTCTTTTAAAATTCTAACCATCTGCGATGTCTCATATTCAGCTCTTTCTGTGTGAAGAGATATTTCTAACTCTTACGGTCAGTATAGAGTGTGAACCTCTCTCCATACAAATAATGTCTCCATATCTTCAGAGCAAACATTACTGCCGCCAACTTTAAGGCATAATATAAGTAGCAACTATGTTGAAAGAAACATCATGCAAAGAGATACTAGAGTTAACCAAATATGAAACTGACTCATGGCTAAGTAGTAATGGATTAGGGTCGGTCGGTCGTGATCTTCATCACATTAGCCTTTCCACTACAATTTGAGCTCTGCTCCATAGCATTTCATTACAAATTGAGCTCTATATCGTAATGTTAAAAGGTCGTACTTACGATTACACCTTTTCTATTCCAAGTGAATTAGTCATCACTGGAATGTATACTTGCTAACATACCCGAGTTTTAAAACTTGTCATGTTCACCCAAGTTATTCTTGCTCCAACAAACCCCGAGGTCCGGTTACCCCGTTCGAGTCACGTTACCCCGTGTGTCATGCAAGGTAGTAGAGAAACTCCCTAACATACCGAAAAGTCTAGTGACCCCGTATGAAAGCTGAATTTCTATCATCAAATGACCCTAACCACAAGAACCACTTTCACTTTCAATAATGACTCGGTAATAGAATCCAAGAAATATAACTACATACTAATGCACAAAAGAGTAAAGGCAAAACAAAAAAACTAACCTAATAGCATGCTATATCACTGACTTTCATACACAACAATCAACATGACAAAATAGAGGAATTGGGATTAATGATATACACAACAGAGTAAGCTATGAGCAATATTATCAAATGAGAACTAAACAAGTCATAGCATATGGATGTCAAATGCAACTCAGTTCGAATAACTGAGAATAAATAAATAAATGGAATGAAATGTAAATAAATGTCTCAATCAGTTTACTTACTTACACACAACAATTCCTAAGCAATCCGACTTTTCGTCGCGTTGATGTACGCACCCAAACCCCGTAATAGCTCATTTACGGTCATAACATTTGACAAGTTATCATTTTAGATTCACAATTCATTATTTAAAATTCCTAAATTGGTCAAAATCGAATTTGAGAGCAATTTGCCAATTTCGCTCTTTTCGAGCTAAAAGTCCCGTAAAAGTCGCGTCCGAAATTTCAAATCTTGTATTTTTCATAGAAATTTATCAATTTCTATTTATTTTGTCGAAATCCAACTTTTTGGAATTTTTCCTAATTTTTTTCTAGAATCTTCCTAAATCTTCCATATTTTTATCCATTTTCTGATATTAATATATATATTATTTATTATTTATTTTTTTTATTTTTTTAGGGTGGGTCCGGGTCAACATGACCCGGGTCGGTCTGACCCGGTCCCCATCGGGTCAGGGTCGGCCTGACCCGACCCATATGGGTTCGGGTTGACCCAACCCGACTCCTATCTTCTTCCTCATCGCACCAGAGTTACTGCTTTGTAAATTTTTTTTTTCACTAGGGTTGGGCGTCCATCCCCAACCCCAGGATGGGTTTCCTACAGGGGAGACCACTCCAATACCCTTATTGAGCTGGGACGAACTGCCATGGCAGTTTGTCCGAATCCGGCACCTCAAACCACCATAGCGACAACACAAATCAATAACAACAACGCGAAATCAACTCACCTTGCGTTCTCGTCGTCGAGCTATCAGTCTATATCTCTCTCTCTCTCTCTCTCTCTCTCTCTCTCTCTTCTCTCTCTTTCTTTTTCTTCTCATTCTCTCCTTCTTTATCTTTCTTCCTCACTGCGTTTCCTTTCTCTATGTGTTTGTTTTGTTTGGAGAGATAGAATGAGATAAAATAAGGTAGGACTTGTTGTTTCATTTGACCAAAGTTTTATATATATACATATATATATATATGGCTACCTTACAATCACTAATTTATATTAATTTCATTTAATTTTATTTTTTATGTCATATAATTGAACTAGTTACACTTACCCCACGAGTCTTGCCTTGGCCCACATCTAGACGTGACTCGAGGCGCGCGTTGCTTGGCCCCAGCTTCCCACAACCGGCCTGCCCGACCTAAGCCCACGTGGACCCCTGAGCCGGTCTCGCAAGGTCAACGTAGACTTAGTCAGCCTTGCAATCCCTTATTATAAGTAAATTTAAACTTTTAAGATGAGTTATTAATATTTTTCAAGTTTTACAATTTAGCAGAAGCAATTACTACATTAAATACCTCAACAATAATGTTAAAACAGTTGGACAACCTAATTGTGGAACCTTGCATAAAAATTATCATCATTAAATATATCATCATCTGAGGGGAGTAATTACAAGATATACAAAAGATTCACCTAGCTATGGAGCCTTCCCCTTGCTGGACCGTTGATCTACACTCAGTCAAACCCAAAAATGATAAGCCCAGGTAAGTAACGCCAGTAGGACATATATACAACATTTCGAAATAACTAAATCAATCGAATTCATGCAAGTAGAAAGAAATGAACATGTAACACATGAATATAAAAGACTATAAAAAAATCAATCGATAAGTGAGGCCAAATAGCAAGGAGTCTCGACCAAAAGGTCATTGAGTCGCTGCAGAAGCCCAGCAGGTTAGGGTTCAGAACGAGACACCTGCCTCCCAGCCCTAACCCTTGCGAATATGAGATATCCATAGACCTGGATAAGTGCCCCCAACGCATACTCAATTGGGAGATATCGACGGTCCAGCAAGGGGAAAATTGGCCTCAACATAACCCTCAACATGGCCTTCAAAACTCATTGGAATCCATCGCGTCTTAGAGCTTCGTCGAAGTCACACCTCCGATCGGTCCGACAACGCGCCACCGTGTCGTTGCTCCACGCCGTTCACCGTGTCGGTGCCGAAGCCGCGCCGCCGTCGGAACCGCGCTGTTGCCGGACCATGCTGCCGCCGGAGTCGCGTCGCCACTGGAGTCGCGCCTCCTTGCCAGCATCACTGCTCCTCGTTGCTGGTTGTCATCGTCTTCCCCACTGTCGTGTCACTTCTTGGTCGTAGGAACCACCATTCGCAACCCTCACGTCGCCCGCCGCCTTCGCGTTGCACACCGCCATATCACAGTTGCTCGCTGGTTTGCCGCCGCACGCTGGTCCGCGGCCATCGGCTCAAGGTTGCTGCAAATCGCAGCAGCGATCGCTCACACTCGGCGCAGTTCGATATTGCCTTCGCCGTTTGCTGGCCGTCGTCTGCACCAGCAGTCCAACCCGCCAACTGGTTTGCTGCTACCGCGAGCTGTCGTGCGTTGTGAGCTGGAACTCCCCCGCACTCGCTCCTCGCCGGAGCTCCCTGCACCCCGCCTCTCTCCTCTTCTCTCTCTTTCCTTTTTTTTCTCTTTTTTTCTCCTTCTTATCTCTCTCTCTCTCTCTCTCTCTCTTTGTTTCTTCTTGAGGAAGAAAAATAATGTGTCCTCGAGATTCATGCGAAGCGGAACTCGTGGCACATCAAAAACATATTTATTATGCTTTCCATAAAAAATTAGGCAGTGCGCATCTCGAGGCACCATAAATATTCACACCACGACTACCTCATTTCATAATCTCGACACTCGGACCACACGCATCCCAAGGCGCATCCCATGTATATGGTTTTAATCACTAAAAAAAAATAGTAAATCAGAAACGAAATTTTCCGTCTCTGATTTGCATAAATTACGTCTCTAATCCTAATCTACAATGGAACAGAGACAGAATAAATTCCGTCTCTGATTTGGTCGACGCTGATTCAATCAACAACGGAATTGTGATTCCGTTTCTGATTAGAGACGGATTAGAGACGGATTAGAGACGGAATAAATTCCATTTCTGATTAGAGACGGATTAGAGACGGAAATTAGAAACGGAATAGAGACGGAACATAAATGGAAATTTTTTGAAATGGTACATTTGTAAATTGCATTCCGTCTCTGATTCCGTTGCAAATCTTTGAATTCCGTCTCTGATTCCGTTTATGATTCATGCATATATTCCTCGAAAATTAGAGACGGAATAGCAACGAAATCTCTGAATTCCGTTGCTAATCCCTCTCTAATTTTCCTTTTTGTTTAGTTTTCAAACATACACTCAATCCAATTGGTTCTTCAACCTATAACTTAAAAATACAACCATAGGACCTACTCCATCGCCTGCACCCCCTCCAACAACTCCTTGGGGGTGCTAACATCCCCCAAAAAAGCAAAATTTGACATTCATACATCGACAATATATATCAACAAATATTCAAATGAGAGAAAAAATGTAAATTCAAAATTTGAAAAAAATTTATATATTCACGAAAAATTGTCTAGTATAACAAATGCTCCAAATTTCTAAGTATTCACAAAAACCACCAATCCTATTGTTCAAGAACCACAAAAAAAAACTTACAATCCTCTAAATATGCACAAAAGAATTATCAATCTAAAAGTCATGTAAACAACTATAAAAGTTCCATGAAATGCTTTAAATTCCTCATCTCTCACTTGGAAACCAGATTATGGTAGGTATTGTCACAGGGATATGGGCAATCAATGGCACTAACTCCCACTCGATCGAAGAACCAGTCACCTACCGATAGGGCCACGCTCTGCAAATATTGCAAAATAGATCAAACTCATGATAAAAAATACGAAACTGCAAAAAAACTATCTCCATTTACAGTGCAAAAGAAAACAGTATATTTAACTATAATTTTCGACGATACATGGCTACTTGTGTGTCCAACTAACACAATTTATTAGAAGGGGGAATCTGAGAACCTACCTAACTACATGAACAAAAAGCTTTGCTAAAGCACAATTACGACGGTATATAGCTACTTGTGTTGCATACTTGCATCCTTCACATGGACAGTCACAAAGGGAGAATGAATGATAAAACATGCACAACAGCAAAGAACATAATAAAATAAAATAAAAGTTTTTAACAAAGAACAATTGGGAGCGAAGTTCTTCCTTACATACTAAGAGATGACAAAACAAATTTCTTTCTTATGTATTGGAAGAAATGATAAAGTTTGAAATTCAAATGAATGTATAAAGTGGCAGTTAAAGTAAATGACAAAAACCCAAAAAAACCTAGCAAAAAAGACAAAAAAAAAAAAAAACGGCAACCCAAAAAAAACAGCAAGCCTACACATTGTTCACAACTAACACTTCAAAAATAAACAGCAAGCTAGTGGCACTGTGGCAGACTTTAAACAAACAAACCTCTTCATCTTTGAAAGGAAACTAATACTCAAACAATATACAAACAAGTAAATCCCGTAACAGCAACCTAAGGAAACCTTTCACAACAAAGAAAAAACAAACCAGATGAACCGAAAATACATTAAATACAAAGCCTCTCAATCGATATGAAGAGGCAATTTCAACAAGAGAACTCACTAGGAGCCATCCCAAATTTGCCATTCCAACCAAGAACCATTCCCACCTTGTAATGCAACCCAAAAAAAAAAAGCAAAACAACAACAAAAAAAACAAAAAACAACAACCCAAAAAAAAAAAAAAGCAAGTATGCAACTCAATGGAACTAAAAAAAAACAGCAAGCCTACACATTGTTCACAACTAACACTTCAAAAATAAACAAAGAACCCGGTGGCACCGTGCGGACTCTAAACAAACAAACCTCTTCATCTTTGAAAGGAAACTAATACTCAAACAATATACAAACAAGTAAATCCCGTAACAACAACCTAAGGAAACCTTTCACAACAAAGAAAAAACAAACCAGATGAACCGAAAATACATTACATACAAAGCCTCTCAATCGATATGAAGAGGCAATTTCAACAAGAGAACTCACTAGGAGCCATTCCAAGTAGCCATTCCACCAAGACTATTCCGGCCTTGTAATGCAACAAAAAAAAAAAAAAAAAAAAAAAAAAAAACAAAAAGCAACCCAAAAAAAAAACAAACAAGTATGCAACTCAATGGAACTATGGAAGTATGGAAGTCGTACATTCCATTTCGAATGCATAATCTGAAACTCAAGAATAAGCATCTAGTGGCAGTTTCAAAATGAAAATGAACATGCAAATTTGCAATAGAAGCATTTCAAATAGAAACCAAAACCACTAATATTAAATATTAGGTGCATGTTTGTTCAAACATTACAACCAGAAATAGATCTTCGAAAAGAAGAGCAAAAAAAATAAAAAAATAAAAATAGAGCATTTGAACATACCTTGTTGTGTAAACCCTTGCGGCAAGTGCAGTTGCTCCCCCGACAGCTACAACAAGCTTGTTCTGATTCGTCAAAATACCTATGCAGTCCGCCTAAAGAAAACACACAAGTACATGAGAGAGTTTTATGAAATAGCAGGACCTTGCACGGAAAGAAAGTTTGATTGTTTAAGGGTTTAGGAAAGAAAAAATTTACCGTAAAATAGGTGAAGGCAAAGTACCAAGCAGGAAACAAAGCTTTAAGGTTTGAGGAAATAGCAGAACCTTGCACGGAGCACAGCTTAGGAAGCCAAGAAATGTGGAATGCTTTGAAGCTTAGGTAGTAAAGAAATGTCCACTTCAGCACCCTAAGTTAAATGAAAAATCAATTTAGGATATAAGACACTCACTAAGACCACTATTAGTATAGTGGGTAGTTCATATGTGTATAATTTCATTGCCGTAAGCAATATAAGAAAATCAATGTAATGTCCCAGGTTCAATGCACGTTGATGGTTTGCATAGAAGGTGCATACTAAAAGAACGTCATCCACTTCCCAACAAATTCCATTAAATTATCATAGAAGGTCATCCTCATGTGTTACTCGCATATAAACAGGCAAACCTTCAGATGGTAAAGGAATTATCTTCGAGAGCATTACTTTATGAATAGGAAAACAAATCACAAATGAAGTAAAAGAAACAAGAGAGAATACCTTAAGATGCACCACCTCACCATCCTCAATCACCAAAACCTTTCTTGTGTGTTCAACAAGAGCTTGGGCATCACTAGAAAAGAAAAATTCTTTTGGCTTCCCATCTTTCGTCAGAGTTTATCATCGGGAAATGCTCTATTCGCTTCTTCATTCAAGTCCTGCATTATTAGAAACTTCACACATTTAAAACCATCTCCACTATAATAATAACATCAAAAAGAAAAATTAGAAGAACAAATATATTCAACTTCACTTGGACAGTAATATAAAAGAACGAATCGTCAAATATCGCCTCGATTACACCTCCACCTAAATTCACATAGATAAGTTTGAGATTGGAGTTTTCTCAGAGTGGCAGATGAAATGATGCAATAATCAATAAGTACAGAATCTTTGAACATTGAATCTCTTTGTTCCAATGTATAGAGTCTACTGACTACTGCAGTACATAAGAGCTTCCTAAGTAACGTCCGTGTCCCAAAAGCCTTTTAGAGCATCTAATTGTTTCTCCTAATCCATGCTAAAGGGTAATACAAAATTGTAAACATTGTTTTCTTCTCAACAAACTGAACGGATATTATGGTCACGATTGTTGAAAGGCTTTATATTTATAACAAGAAATACCTACCAAATACAAAATCAATAGAAAATCTTGAATTGCTCAAGTAAAATGTTGAAATGATATATTAAATATTAATAAACCTAAAAATAAATGCGAAAGTAAAATTTGAGACCCTTACTTGATTGATCAGGTTATGTCTCTGTGTTGGTTTCCATACCCTTCCTTGGAGCATAAATTAGAAGTATTTGCAAATTTTTTCTCCTAATGCACAACATTTAAAAGGAATGTTCATGTCCTACGTCATATCTTTTCGGTCACTAGGAAAAAAGGCTTTGACAAAGGGACTACTCATTTCACAGTTAGATCCTACATATCTTTAGGGTCACTTACATTTCATACTAATTATTTTTTTTCCATCAAAGGGAGTCAGAGCTAGAATATCATTTATATGATTTAACAATTGATTTCATACACTGCAGGAATCTAAGAAAACTAAAGTACATTGACAAATTCTACCAATTTGATTTGAGCTTCAAAAGGCATTGCAAAAGAAGGAAAACTACCAAATTATGTTGCTATGGAACAAAGATACTTTGAAACTAAATTGGCAAAGGCCAATGATGATCACCCTTCTCATGACATCTTTGAGGGCCTTAAAGTCATAAAAGAAGTGTATGAAGCATTGAGATCTAGTCCACAACGGAATGAGTTTTGTTCTTGATTATGGAACAAAACCCCATATCATCCAATTTGTTTTTTTAGGTGAGTATTGAAGCGGTACTTATTTATTATATATATATATATATAATAAAGTAATAATTTAAGAAAATTGTGGGCTATACAACAATAAGACTTTTATATCGGGCCAAAAACAAGGCACCCATCAGCAATCCCACCATAGCTAACGAAGCACCCATAAAAAATCCCACCATAGATCTTTATGAGCTGCGAAAATAACCGTAGCAAAAGCCAAGAGATAGCGAACCCAACCAAAACAATCAGCATGTCAAGCATAAAAATAACCCATATCATCCAAAACATGGCAAAATGAACATAACTACAAACCCAGATCACAACAGAGAAATGCAGTTCACATTTCATTGTTACTAGATAGAACAAGCATAACCACAAAACACTAAGTATGCAAGAGAAGAGCAGAACAAAAACTTCTAAACCAAATAAAATACACAACATTAACTTAATAGATCAAGTGAATAACACCAACAAATGCACATGAAAGCCAAATCGGAGGAAAATGTGAGCAGATACAATTGTATTATTTGTACGAGTTTTTGAAGAAACTGTCAGATAATCAATCAACCTGAATGGTTCCATTTATAGAAAATATAACCAGACTTCTAAATTTCCATCCAAGTGTATTATTTGTAAGATTTTAACTTGTGGTTGTTAATCTGAGGTTTAGCACAATCTCACCTAATAGCAGACTCTTCAGATAGATAACATAAGCTCTCAATTGAGTTACCAGAAGAATCCTTGGTTATATATAACTAAAAATAGAAAAGAAACGTTTTAAGCATTTTTTCCCTGCGTGACATCAAACGAAGAGCACATAAAAAAGAAGTCGAATCTACCTGCTTGAGTGGTATTGAACCATTGGAACCATGCTTCAAGACGAATAAATGCTCTATCCAAGAATGATAAGATTTTGCTACTTTCACTAGCTGAAAACTCATTCCTTTTGGTTTTACAAACAAGATCTAAGAATATAGGTAGATAAACACAATTCTTTGGTCCAAGTCAAAAAAGAGAATGAAGGAACTCAATACAAAGAAAAACTTGACCATGTAAAATTAGAAACAAAGTTGGTGGGTTTCCATTTGAGGGGTGCTTTGAGGAACAAATTCTTCCGGCACTTTATGTAAATATTAAAAAAAGTTAAACATGAATCCCATTAAAAGAAGTGGAATTTTGATATACCTAGTAAAACAAAGTCTTAAAATTACCTTAAAGCTTCAGCACCCAAGATTTGCTCTCGAGGAATCCATCCATCAGCATTCATCAAATCCAACTAGTGTCCAATAATGTCCAAGCAAATATGAATATCCCAACGCCTATTGGAGTTGTAACAAATGTATTAAAGAAGAATTAAAGAAAAAGCAAGAGAGTTAAGTAGTTCTTAAAGTCGCCGCAAATTGAGAGAGTTAGCTTAAAGAGAAGAAATGAGAATATACTCAAAGCATATCTAAGCAACAACATGTACCGACCAGATTAGCAAGTTGATGAAAACCTTCATCCCATAGAAAACCCCTGGGAAAAAAATCGGCTTGGAACAATTTGTATAAAGCTCAAGAGCCAATATGGAACAAAATTATCACCTTTGTTCTGCTAAAATAACATTTAACAAGATACAATCATCACTTTACAGAACATGAAAACACAACTGCAAAAGAGAGATGACAGTAGAATGTGTTGAACTCACACTAGAGGATCTAGCAAGGGCAATTTTAGATTGACCGTAGAAGTAACCAATGCTACCCACCAAATTTGCCATAGCAGCTCTACCAACATTCATTGACTGAGAATCCACCTGAAAGGTTACATGTGATGTATACCCCCCAAAAGTAAGCATACATCATCACAAACGAATTAAATTAAGAGAGGGAATTACAAAATAAGCTTTGTTAGGGTAAATACCTTGTTGGTTAGACTAAAACTCTTCTGGAATTTTTCTTCAAACTCTCTTTGCCCTTGCTTGAGTTGACTGTCTAGCAGATCTCTTAAGAAGTTGCCACAATTTTATTTGAACTCCAAATAAGGAAACAAATGAAGAAAAGAAAGTGAGTTTTTATATACCAACTGCATCACCTTCTAAAATAAAATCCTAGATGACAACCATGTAAAACAATAAAAGTAGAGTTATCAAGCATTTCAAAATCAACACAACTAATAAACCGATTACAAAATCAACACAACTAATAAATTGATTACAAATGCAAAACATGCAAGATATAAATAACTTATCTTCATATACTTCAACCATAAAAAGAACATAAACCGATCGACAAATGCAAACAACACTTGCCGGACAAAACTTGAGAAACATTATGTCACAAACCTCAACAACCAAAGGAAATCTCAGATTTACATGTTCTAACAACCACATCTAACCTCTAAAAAAACACACCATATCTCCTACACACTAATTTGCAAACTTCAAACCAACAAACAAAGAAAATTAAAGAAACGACGGAGAAAATATAACAGAGCAGGCACAAATTGAAGACAGAGAGAACGAAAAACACATCAAATAAGATAAACCGATAACCAGCGTAAACACAAGATCGACGAGATCTGAGAAATATTTCGTCACAGAATTCAACATCAACCTTTTACGCGTTCTAACGACAAGAAAATAGCGAAAACACCAGAACTTCCCCCAACAGAGTAACATCTTTAAAAGCCACACAAAGAGGGACAGCGCGGACGACGACGGCGAGGGACAGACGACAACATACAAAGCGGACGACGGCGAGGGCTTATGCGATGGTGACGACGGAAGGCACGAGCTCCGGCAGAGAGCAACTCAAGCTCCGAACACCACCGCTAAAACCCACCAAATCTAAACCCCCATTTCTAAATCTCTTCAAACAACACCAAATATCCCAAACTAGCTCTCCAATCTCCATCCAACAAAGCCGTAACTGCCCTCGACGATGAAGACATCAGAAATGGAGAGCACCGGTGAACATAAGCTGTCTGCGGTGACTATTTCGCAGAGATTTAGGGCTTGGGAGAGAGAGAGTTCGAGATGAGACAGGGAGTTGAGGGTTTGCAGAGCCGTGAAGAGAGGAGTTGCTGAGTCGCCGGTGAAGAGAGCAGTTGTTGAGCTGCCGGTGAGCTCGAGAGAGGTCGAGGAGAGAGGTCGAGTTCGGTCGAGGAGAGAGGTCGAGAGTTCGGTCAAGGAGAGAGAGTTGGGAGAGAGAGTTTGAGGAGAGAGAGAGAGTTTAAAACAAATAAATATTTCATCTATTGATGCACGAATCTCGAGATGTGATGTGTGGTTATAAACTACTGAGTTTTTGGTGGAAAGTTGGCACCATTTTTTTAGAAACGGATTTTAATTCCGTCTCTATTCCGTCTCTGACTATTTTCGTCTCAATTCTGTTTCTAACCATTTCTGATTAGAAACGGAATTAAATTCCGTTGCTATTTCCGTTTCTAATTTACATTTTTTTGTAGTGAATGTGCTCACATTAAAACCACTATAGCCACTATAGCCACATTAAGCCGCTACCTCGGTCCCACATCGACACGACACTAGAGGCGCGCCCCGTTCGTGTTTCAGCCCACTGAATTCCCCGCATATACCTTTCTAAAAAATTAGCATTATTTTGGATATTACTAAATAATACACACATCACAGAAAAATATCATACCTCGGTGTTTCCACCCGAGATTTGGATATACGTATTCCGACGAGTGGATCCCATATACGACCGTGACCTAGCACGTGGCACAAGTCAAATTTTTGGGCCGTTACACGCGTCCTCACTCGTCTCGGTATCTGCATACCCGTAAATAACTTAGTAGTCTACACATATACATTACACTAGGCAAACAACACAACAAATATAACATTTACCTCGGCCACCGTGTCTCGGTAGTGACACGTATCTCGCTGCGGGTCCCACGTCATGGGTCATTTTGTCCTGATTAACGAATTAAACGTGTATTAATTATTGGGCCGTGTCATGAGACCTCTATTGAAGGCCATGGTGATGTTCTAAACCACATTGATCTCGACTACAAGTCTAATTGATAAATCTTGTAGGCATTGATGATTCCGATATGGTCACTTAAACAACTTCGTTGTACATATAATGAATGTAGATGCGTAAGGACTCAACTAGGATTCGAACGATTACTTTGACGTAGCGGCCTACGTGAATCTAAGGTACGTAAACCAGCTAGGCATTTTTACAGTTATTTTATGAGCTTTAATTTGTTTTTATTGCTTCGTTCATCATTTCTTTTGAAATTTGTAGTGGTTGAGTGGTCCATTGGCAAGTGAATCATGATTATTATTTATCTGTGATAAGAGATTTTATCTGGACACTATTGATATCTCCCAATTGAGTGTACGTTGGGTGCACTTATCCAGGTCTGTGGATATCTCATGATCGCAAGGGTTAGGGCTGGTAGGCTGTGTCTCGTCTTGAACCCGAGTTTGCTGAGCTTTTGCCGCTACTCAACGACCTTTTGTTCGGGACTCCTTATTATTCAGTTTTTCATATTCAGGACCCTCACTTATCGATTGAATTATTTATTGACTTTTATATTCAGACGTTCCCTGTTCTTTTCTTTCTATCTGCATGAATTATACTGATTTATTTATTTCAAAATGTTGTCAATATATCTTGTTTGGCGTTACTTACCTGAGCTCCCCATTCTTGTGTTTGACGGAGTGCATATCCACAGTCCAGCAAGCGGAAGGCTCCATAGCTAGGATATATCGTTTGAGGATATAGGAGTAGTCCTTTACACTTATCTGACATAAGTGATTCTTTTGTATTATTAGATACACTTGTTTCAAAACACCGGGAGTTGGGTTTTTGAGAGATTTTGGGCATGCATATATTGTATTTACTCTCCTCTGCATGTACAGATTCAGGGTTTCTACACTTTAGGTTGTCTTAACTAGTGTCTTTGAGATTTTTCAGTTAGTTTGAGGTTTAATTGCTTCTGCTATAACTATGATAACTCACTAATTGATTAACTGAACTTTAATTGCTTGATACATGGTAAATGATAAAGGAATGCTGACTAGGCTTGCGTGACTCAGCGAGACGGGCTCAAGGGTCCACGTAAGTCTAGGTCGGGCGGGGCCTAATTTGGGATTGTGGAGCTGGGCCCATCAAAACAGAGTGCATGTGCCTCAGGGTCAGGGTCAAAGAGTCATGACAACGCCAAGCAGACTCGGGTCCTACGACACGGCAGCGCCAACTGTACCTATACCGTCGCGAATAAGGTTTATCAACGGTGCCCCGGATAAAATACATCTCATTCCGATAAAACAATCCATTGACTCGAGGTCATGGCCCCGGTTGCAAGCCAACGACCACTCCACATGATACACTCTCATGACTCACATGACGACCCCTAAACTGGGCCCCGCTCAGCCTAGACTTATGTGGATCCCGAGTCAATCCTTGTGATGTCTACGGAAGCCTAGTTAGCCTTCCTAACCATTTTTCATTATAAGGAAACGAAATTTAACATTTATAGTGAGTTATTCGAATTTGTAAGTTATCAAAGGTTATGCGGAAGCGATTTCAACTTAAACAAATCTAAACAACTCTAAACCAATCAGTCAGGACATCCTCGATTGTGAAAACCCGGCATAACTCAATCAACATGTATAATAAACAAAAAAGAGAGAAATAATATCATATACATGTCCCAAAGTATCTTACAAAACCAATATACCCTATGTGATAAAAACTTACAAAAGTACAAGAGAGAAAGCCGCTCCAAAATCCTTATAGTAGGTCTCCCAATATTGGTCCATTTTCTGTACTCGACTGCAGATTTGCACTCGGTCAAACACAAGAATGACGAGCCCAGGAAAGTAACACCAGTAAGATACTAAACAACATTTTGAAATAAATAAATCAGTCTATATTCATGCATATAGAAAGAAAGATATAAGGACACATGAATAAATAAAAGACTATAAATAAATCAAGAACAATCAATACATGAGTGTCCAAGAATGAAAACAAAGAGGCGCAAGTAGTCCCGAACAACTGGTCGTTGAGTCTTTGCGAACCGTCAAGACTCCGTTTCTAAGACTTGGTACACTCACAAGCCCTAAACCCACGAGATAGTGAGACTTCCTGAAACAACCACATTAAGAACTCACATCCCGTCAAGAACCAGTATCTAGTGCAGTGCATCCCGAGGTCATGACTCTGGTATGTTATGTAACGGCCCGCTCTAATTAATCCTAATTAACTTATAAATTACCGATTAAGACCCTAAGCTCAGACCCACGTGGACGTCGCATAAAATTCCAGGGCACGCCTAACGAGGTAAAATTCGTTATTTTTGTGTGTGAGTGTTTAATTAATTTACTAATATTAAATAATTAGCATCGCATTATTTGATATTTTATTGGTCGTTTTGTGCGCGTGTAGTGACGAGAGTGTGCGACATCGCGGTGTGCGCATAACGCGGGTGTATGGGTTGTATGAGATTTAGTTGTCACATCACAGATCACATCACCCTATCAATCATCACTCATCATTACTCCCTCTCCATCACTCATCATTACTCCCTCTCCTCTCCAAATAATTTTTTAAAAAAATCGGGAGAAAGAGAGAAGGAAGGGAGGAGAAAGAGAAGAAAGGAGAAGAAAGAAAGAGAAGGAAAGAGATGGTGAATGAACGGAGAGAGAGAGAGTGAGGTCGAGGACGACTCGCGACGGAGCTCACCAGCGGTGCCGGCGGACTCCGACAGCAGTGTCGGCAGTGACGATGTTCGTAAAGACCTCCATTAATCAATGTGAGTGAAATTGTTGTTGTTAGGTTGTTGATGTTGGTGTTATTGTTGTTGTTGGACTTGTTGTTGTGTATAAAAAAAGGGGAGATCGTCTGCACGATCGGGGGAAACGAGCAAGCGGGGACCGGCTCGTGGCGTCATGTCATATGGGCCGGCCGCCTAGGGCCTGGTGCGCCCGGCTTAAAGCTCGGGTCGCTGGGCAGCCCAGGCCCGACCCGGGTAGCCCTGGTTGGGCCGAACCGGGCCCGGTTCGGGCCTAGCCAACCCTTAAATTAATTAAAATTTTAAAAATATAAATAGAATGCATTTAAATCATTTAAATATAAAAAAATAAGAAAAATAGATAGAAAATTATGAAAAAATCCAGAAAATCCGAAAAAATATAATAAAATGGGAAAATAAAAAAAGCAATTTTGAGGACATTTGGGGAGTCGATAACCCGGTTTAACTCAAAAAATGCGCTGAAATTAAACTTTTTGAAACAAAAATCTCAAATTCTTGGTCTCGCACTTTAAATTCATTGAATGAGACTCTAAAATAATAAAAAAATGCATAATTGGAATCCAGGGACTTAGGCTACCATAGTCGGGTGTCGGGTACACATCTCGAGGCGTGTGCGGAATGTTTCGAAGGTAGTTTGTGACTTGTTTGAGGTAAGTAATCCCACGAGAAAATTAGTTAAAACTCTTTTATGACACTTACTTTATTTTGCTTTCTAAATTACTCCATTGTGTTTTCCATTGCTGTTCATTTATTGTTCATCCACTTCCACGTGTGTATGTGTGTTTGTCGACGGGGTCGGGCATGGCACGAACTCGCACCTCGGGGCTAGATACCCCGCGCTGTTCGAGTAATTGGCCATGTTAGGGCTACGCGGTGACTATTCTTTACGAAACCCATAGGTTGAGAGATGTTTGACGAAGACCTAAGTCTACGTCAATGGTTCCTCTCGAGAGATGTTTGGATGGGGTTTCTTCCGTTCAATAGTTCATCTCATTCGACCGTAAGATGTTTGGCGAGGTGGTCGTCAATGGTTCCTCTCGGTTTAGCTACGACGATTCCCGGATGTCGACCAAGGCTCTCTGTCACGCTACACTCGTGTCCAAATTTGACTTCTTAACGACTTATTTTCATGCGATTATTTTATTCTTGTCCTTTATTTAAATTGCATGGACTGTAACCGTTTCATTGAAATTCGTGAAAGTGCCTACGTTCTCTGGGATTTACTCACCTGGGATTTGTCATTGTTTTTTGTGACAAATCACAGATCCTACGACGAGCCGAGGCAAGGGTGTCTTAGGCGACTACGTCTAAGTTAGGAGAGCCGTCACTTTTTGCATAAGTGGTTGTATGTATCTATTTACTATTTTATGAAATTTTTGGGAAGGACTTCGCTGTTGCAGATACGACATGGACGGACAGCCGACTCCACCTTCGGAGGATGGTGGACAGACGAGTGGTACTACGCCTATCGCGACTGATCAAAGTGTACTTGATCGGATTGCAGCACACGATCGATAGTTTGAGCAGATGATGGCCTTGCTCCATGCTCAGACAGCGGTTATCGCGACTCTTACCGCCACCATCACACCAAGAGCCATTGAGCCGGCAGCCGCGGGGATTGTTCAGGGTATGCCAGTTACCACAGTTATGGCAGAGACTACCACACTGACTACAGTTTTAGAGGCTCGTACCGAGGCTACCACACCGGCATCTACACACGCAATGACGCTGACACGGACTCCACAAGAAATCACATTCGAGGGTTCCCTGTCAGCTGAGACTAAGCTGACAAAAGGAGTTTGTGAGATTTCAGCCATGATATTTCACTAGAGCGATGACCCAAAGGCAGCTGCTAGATGGCTTCTTACACACGAGAAATTACATAATCTTCTAAAAATTCATGACAATATTCGTGCCAGGATATCTGGATATATGCTCCGAGGAGAGACCGGAGTTTGGTGGACCGCTCATACCGAGACTCATGGGGAACCGACCACTTGGGCCGGGTTCAGACAGGCCTTTTATAACCAGTATATACCGAGGGAGATACAGTTACGTTTGAGACAAGAGTTTTTGTGTCTTAGGCAAGGTAATCGCAAAGTGGTCCAGTATATGGAGAGGTTTCACTACCTATTACAATTCGCTGAGGATTTGGCCTATACAGATCGCGATCAGGTACACTACTTTAGAGTTGGGCTTAGAGATGAGATTGCGGGCGCAGTAGTATCAGGCAGAGCTCGTACACTGCAAGAAAGCTACGAAAGAGCCTTAGCCCATGAGACATATATTATCTTTCGTGCCACGATGCCCATGCAACAGTTGGCATCGGGGTTGTCCCAGCAAGGCACCAGGTCTGACAGGAAGGGGAAAAGGATCATCGGTCAAAGAGATAGGAAAGGACAGAGGCCCAAACATGAGGATCACTAGGCGGTCACTTCTCATGCGATAGTACACGCACAGTCAGCACAGCTATCAGGTGGTGGTTATGGACCGCGGCAGGGGTAGAGACCGAACCAGGATCAGGGAGGCAGGGACCGAGGACAATATGGTCAGAGTTAGGGCCAGAGGTCAGGGCCAGGGGTTAGGACACCAGCATTTTACTTGTTTCAAATGCAGACAGCCTGGACACATTAAGAAAAAATGCCCGATGGCTTCAGTAGCATCGATTGCACCACCACCAGTTCAGGCCAGGGAGCGGGGCACGCTGTAGCACAGCCAGACCGCGAGGCCACCAAACAGCTCATCGAGGGTATGATTTCAATTTGCGATCGTTTTATGCATACGCTTATTGATTCTGGTTCCACAATATCATTTATTTCTGGACGTATGGTTATTGTTTTAGGATTAACACCGATTACAGTTAGTACACTCCTGATTCTAAGCACAGCAACTGGGGAGAAGGTTTACCTCAACATGATTTGTAAGGGTTGCACGATAAAGATTTCTGGACACCAACTTCCTATTGACCTACACGTCCTAGAGTTCTTACAGTTCGATGCACTTTTGGGCATGGACTAGCTAGCTTCATATCACGCCCAGGTGGATTGTTTCCGTAAGATAGTGACTTTTCAGATCCCCGACATACCAGAGTTCACTTTCACAGGTAATGCGATTATACTACCGACCACTAGGGGTTGATTGGCTATGACCTTAGAGATGGAAGTGTTTGCAGGGATAGTAGAGTCAACCGAGATCCCAGAGGTTAGACTTGAGGATGTCCCGGTTGTCGGTGAGTTTCGATGTCTTTCCGGATGATCTAGGAGCATCGGTCCTATTTGTTAAGAAGAATGACAGTAGCTTGAGGATGTGCATTGACTATGGGAATTTGAACCAAGTGACAGTACAAAATTGTTACCCTTTGCCAATGATCGACGATTTGTTTGACCAGTTGGCTGGAGCCCGTGTTTTCTCTAAGATCGACTTAAGGTCAGGTTATCATCAGCCTGGGATTCGGGATGACGACATACCTAAAATCGCATTCAGCACCAGATATGGGTTATTTGAGTTCACAGTGATGCCGTTCGGACTAACGAACACGCCGACCATGTTCATGGATTTGATGCACAGAGTATTGAAGCCATACTTGGATAAATTCGACATTTTCATTGGCGACATATTGATCTACAACAAGACTCGCGAAGATCATGGGCAACATCTCAGGCAAATATTGATGATGCTGAGAGAGCACAAATTGTATGCTAAGTTCAGTAAGTGCGAGTTTTGGTGTTAGAAGTCAAATTATTGGGACACGTGATCAGTGATAGAGGTATATCAGTGGATTCGAGTAAAATCCATGCTGTCATAGATTGGCCGACACCTGAGACAATGACATATATCATGAGCCTCCTAGGGTTGGCAGGATATTATCGGCGATTTGTGAAGGACTTCTCTAAGATCGCCGCGCCGATGACTAAATTGACAAGTAAGGATGTACCTTCAATTGGTCAAAGGAGTGCGAGGACGCATTTACACAGTTGAAGATGAAACTGACTACTGCACCAGTACTAGTGTTGCCAGAGCCGGGTAAGGGATTGAAAGTTCGTATTGATGCTTGCGGCACAGGGTTAGGTTGTGTGCTGATGTAGGGAGACGGCGTAATCGCCTACTTATCCCGACAATTAAGAGGAATTATCCAGTGCACGACTTGGAGCTTGCAGCAGTCGTATTTGCACTGAAGGTATGGAGACATTACCTCTACGGTGAGAGGTTCACATTATATCCAAATCATAAGAGTTTGATATACTTATTCACTCAGAAAGATCTGAACACGAGACAACGATGTTGGCTAGAGTTGCTGAAGGACTACGACTTCTCCATCGAATATCAGCCTGGGAAGGCAAATGTTGTAGCGGATGCTTTGAGCAGGAGATGAATAGATTCTAAGACAGATGTCTGCCATATGTTGCACGAGTATGGTTTACTTGAGGCGGCGACAACACTGAGCTTGACAGAGGTTCCTACTACAACAGAAGCACAGATTTTTGGACAGATTGGTGTACCGTCTATTTCTATTCCGCGAGTGTTGGAGTGTCAGAGGGCTGATGAAATGTACTCGAGATACAGTGAGATGGCATGCAGTCCCGATCATCCAGATTAGAGCGAGTCTGTAGATCAGTGTTTGAGGCACCCAGAGAGGTTATGGATTCCAGCAGTGGCAGAGATACGCGATGGGATACTCCAGGAGGCTTACAGGTCCCTGTATACAATGCATCTTGGCAGGACCAAAATATATCATGATATGCGACGATTATTTTGGTGGCCAGGGATGAAGGCGGATGTCGGCGCCTATGTTAGGGGTTGTGAGGTATGCCAGCAGGTTAAGATTGAGCATAGGAGGCCTGGAGGGTTATTGCAGCCGCTGCCCATCCCTAAGTGCAAATGGGAACACATTACGATAGATTTCGTTTGTGGGTTACCGCAGACTTCGCAGAAACACGATGCGATATGGGTGATCGTGGACAGGTTGACAAAGTCAGCTCATTTCCTACCAATTTCTATGAAATATGATTTCATACAGTTGAGCATATTATTCGAAAAAGAGATTGTATGACTGCACGAAGTACCAATTTCGATTGTTTCACACCGAGACAGTCGTCTTATATCATCATTGTGGCAAGCTATGCAGGAGCGGTTTGGTACTAAATTAAAGTTTAACACTGCGTTCCATCCTCGAACAGATGGGTAGTCAAAAGAGATTAATACAAATACTCGATGATATGCTCAGGGCATGTGTGTTGCAGTTTGGTGGGTCTTGGGAGGAGTACTTGCCGCTTTGTGAATTTGCTTACAACAATATCTATCAGGCCAGTATTGGTATGCCGCCATCTGAAGCCCTGTACGATAGACCGTGTAGATCACCGACTTGTTAGCCAGAGCCCGAGGATACAACAGCTGTGGGGCCTAAGATTATTGTGGACCATACAGAGAAGGTGAGACTGATTCGTCAACGGTTATTGGCTGCCCAACACAGACAGAAGAAGTATGCGGATAGGTACCGCGATGGGCTGAGCTACGAGGTAGACGATTGGGTCTACTCGAAAGTTTCTCCGTTTAAGGGTCATCAGAGATTTTGGGATCAAGGGGAAACTAGCACCAAGATTTATTGGGCCGTTTCAAATTAAGAAACGAGTTGGGAAAGTCGCTTATCAGTTGAAATTGCCAAGTCGATTGGCAGAAGTTCATAATGTTTTTCATATTTCGATGTTACGGTTGGCTAGATCAGGACCGAGACCGATGGTTGATATGACTAGACTCGATGTTCGACCAGATGTGACATACGAGGAACACCTTATTGAGATAGTGGATCGCAAGGTACAAACCCTTAGAAGGAAAAAAATACCACTTGTACTCGTTCGATGGCAGTATCATAAGAACGAGGGTCTTACTTGGGAGAGAGAGTCTACCCTGCAAGAGCGATATCCCAACTTGTTCCAAGGTAAGGATTTCATTAAATTTGAATTTCGGGACAAAATTCCTTTTAGTTGGGAAGATTGTAACGATCCGCTTTAATTAATCTCATTTAACTTACAAATTACAGATTAAGACCCTAAACTCAGACCCACGTGGACGTCGCAGAAAAGTCCATGGCACGCCTAACGAGGTAAAATTTGTTATTTTTGTGTGTGAGTGTTTATTTAATTTACTAATATTAAATAATTAGCGTCGCATTATTTGATATTTTATTGGTCGCGTTGTACGCGTGTGGTGACGAGAGTGTGCGACGTCACGGTTTGCGAGTAACGCGAGTGTCGAGGAAATATAGGATTTAGCTGTCACATCACACATCACATCACCCTATCAATCATCACTCATCATTACTCTCTCCACTCATCACTCATCATTACTCCTCTATTTTCCAAATAATTTAAAAAAAAATCCTTTAAATCGGGAGAAAGAGAGAACGAAGGGAGGAGAAAGAGAAGAAAGGAGAAGAAATAAAGAGAAGGAGAGAGAGGGTGAACGAAGGAGAGAGAGAGAGAGAGCGAGGTCGGGGATGGCTCGCGGTGGAGCTCACCAGCGGCATCGGCGGACTCCGGCAGCGGCGTCGGCAGCGATGACGTTCGCAAAGACCTCCATTGATCAAGGTAAGTGAAATTGTTGTTGTTAGGTTGTTGATGTTGGTGTTATTGTTGTTGTTGGACTTGTTGTTGTGTATAAAAAAAAAGGAGATCGTCTCTGCATGGCAAAGACGATCGGGAAAACGAGCCGCAAGACTCGGGCTCGCTGTGGCCGTCATGTGGGTGGGCAGCTAGCCAGCGCCTGTGGCCTGGGCCCGAGGCCTCGTGGCCGGCCCAGGCACAGCGGCTCAGGCGGCCCAGTCGACCAGTGGCCCTGGTTGGGCCGAACCAAGCCCAACTGAACCGGGCCAAGTTCGGGCCCAACCCATCCCTAAATCAATTAAGATTTTTAAAATATAAATAAAATACATTTAAATTAACTAAATATTAGGAAAATAGGAAAAATAGCTAGAAAATTATGAAAAAATCCAGAAAAATCCAAAAAAATATATAATAAAATGGGAAAATATAAAAAAGGCAGTTTTGAGGACATTTGGGGCGTCGACACCCCGATATAACTCGAAAAGTGTGCCAAAATTAAACTTTTTGAAACAAAAATCTCAAATTCTTGGTCTCACACTTTAAATTCATTCAATGAGACTCTAAAATAATAAAAATTGTATAATTGGACACCAGGGACTTAGGCTATCGTAGTTGAGTGTCAGGTACATATCTCGAGGCAAGTGCGGGGTGTTTCGAAGGCATTTTGCGACTTGTTAAGGTAAGTAAACCCACGAGAAAATTAGTTAAAGTTATTTTATTGCACTTGCTTTATTTTGCATTCTAAAATATTCCATTATGCTTTCCATTGTTGTTCATTTACTGTTCATCCACTCCCACGTGTGTATGTGTGTTTGTCGACGGGGTGGTGTCGGGCATGGCATGGACTCACACCCTGGGGCTAGCTACCCCGCGCTGTTCGAGTAATTGGCCATGTTAGGGCTACGTGGTGACTATTCTCCACGAAACCCGTAGGTTGAGAGATGTTTGACAAAGACCTAAGTCTACGTCAATGGTTCCTCTCGAGAGATGTTTGGATGGGGTTTCTTCTGTTCAATGGTTCCTCTCATTCGACCGTGAGATGTTTGGCGAGGTGGTCGTCAATGGTTCATCTCGGTTTAGCTACGACGATTCCCGGATGTCGACCAGGGTTCTCTGTCACGCTACACTCGTGTCAAAATTTGACTTCTCAACGACTTATTTTCATGTAAATTTCCTTATTCATGTCCTTTATTTAAATTGCATGGAGTGTAGCCATTTCATTGGAATTCGTGAATATTAGCTAATGTTTTCTGGGATTTACTCACCTGGGATTTGTCATTGTTTTTGGTGACAAATCGCAGATCCTGCGACGAGCCGAGGCAAAGGCGTCTTAGGCGACTACGTCTGAGTTAGGAGAGCCGTCACTTTTTGCGTAAGTGGTTGTATGTATCTATTTACTGTTTTATGAAATTTTTGGGAAGGACTTGTACACCTGATACATGTATATGCTCACCTTTTGTACTTTTGTTGCTCTTGATATACATGGTATCAAATGTCGGGTTTCCAAACTATAGGGTTAATCATACCATGCAAACTTTTTATTTCTACCGTGTTTGCATGCTTCAAAGACTTCCGCTTAAATGTTAATTTATAATAATTTGATAAATCGTGAACAACTTAACTTAGTCAATTAAATCTGAATATCCATAAAGTTTTTCATAAATATTAAGTTAAGGCGAATATGGTACGTATAAAGGTGTAGGTCGTAGGCAGTCAAAATTAAGTGTGCGGTGACGTGGCATGCTTGGTGACGTGTCACGGCGACGTGGCGGTACCTAGTTTGCCTAGGAGTTTGGGGGTCCTATTAAATCACAAATTCACATTTTAAGAGTTATAACTCTATTTGATCAATCAATCAATACCATTCATTTTATTAACTAATTAATTTAGTTCATTGGTTTTGGCTATTTACATGACTATTTTTCACCAATTTAAAAGTTGTAACAAGGTACGAGCTTAAGTGCTACTCAAAGTAGGATATATAGGGATTTCAAAAAGTCCCAAGGTTCACAAGAGCCATCTATGATATCTCGACCCACGTGTTATGCATCGGGATCTGTGTATGTCCGCATCTCGAGACGCACATGGATGGCTCTTGTGAACTAACGTGTCTTGCGGTGTGGCATGGTGTTGTCATTCTAGCACTTCCCTTTGACTATTTCTACCCTCTGACCTCAAGCAAAGTACAAATAGTTTTCGAATGGCGTTGTTGTATTAATTGTTTATCCATTTAATATTTCTTTTTTTCCTTTTTTTACATATTGATCTTCATGTTATTTTATGCCATTGAGTTTTTTTTTCAAAAACTTAGAATGGGATGCAGCCACTAGAAAAACACATTCTTGTTTAATTTGAGGATAGAGATACTTGATATACAATGCCCTGTCTCTCACTATAGTTTCCATAGCCTTTTCTCTTTCTTTCTTTCATTTTTCTTTGTTGGTTGTCCAACTCTTCTATCTTTTATCCTTAATTTGTGACAACTTTCTATTGCTTGCTTGAATCACACTTGGATCACAAGGAATTACATCGTCTGACATAGTTTATACCTTTTCTTTTGTTCTTATTTTGACAAGGTTATTGACGAGGGTACTTATGTGAAGTGACTTATGCATGGAGTCTAACAATGAAAAAAAACCCTTAATGATTACATTCCTGCATGTATTAGATTTCGATCTTTTATTTGTATTTCTTGTGAACTCTTTGTAATTGTTTTTCAGTGGATTATGTAGTGGATATTTGTGGCGTTGGCCCTTGGTTGTTCCTCCTCGCAGAGATTTTCCATGTAAATGTGCTTGTCGTATGCTGTTTTTTTAAGAAACTTCTTTTAACTCTAGCTACACGACTACTAAGTTAGGAACAACTACTTTGCCTAAAATTGAAGAAGATATTAAATCAAACTTAGGTACCATTTCTTGATAGATCAAAAGTAAAAGAGACTATAGAAAAAAAAATCATCAAAATCCAAGTGGAGTAATGCTTAACTTAAAGAATCAAAAATTCGGGATCAAAATCAGTTCATATAATAAGTATATATTAAGACATTAATCCTTCGTCCAGATCTATAACATAGACGAATCTTGTAGGCGATGCAATTAGTTGTAGTATTATGAAGGGTTAGGATGGAATCATAGGATGCAATTAGTTGGATATATATTCAGCAATGTATATGGTCTGTATTTGTTTGAAATGATCATCGCACATCTTCTACAACGCATACGTCTTGAACCTTCTTCATAATACAAAGGCACTACTTAATTATGTATTGATTTTATTGAACCACTTATCAGATTATTAAGAGCTGAAACAAGTTATTTGTGGTATCTTAATTTCAATTTCTGATTAGTTCTTTAATCGATCACCATGTTAATGTAGTTTTTATATATCACTTGGAACACGTTCGATCAAAAAGCTGAAACAGATTTAACCAACTGTATGTAGGATGTGGTGTAGCTAGATTCAAAGAAAAGCAATGGCAAGAAATTCAAAACTCAAATGGTGGTCTGCACATCATATGCAAACTTGTACATGATGTCCTCGGCGTCGTATGAAGCTTCACAACTTCTTCTTTAACTCCTCGAAGAAAAGAAATATCATCAATGTATGTCAATAGAAATGAACCTCTTGGTCTTGGAGAGTTAATATAATATCAGTAGATGAATTTAAATCATTTGAACAAAGACTTTGTGTCTAGAGTGGATACTTATGAAGGATTAGAGTTGAAGTAAATTAAGTTGGCATATAACTGCATGCTCACATTGTATATGGTTGTAAGCTGATACCTTTCAATATTCACAACACTTCATATATATCAGTTCTTTTTCTGCTTTTATATAGCAAATGTTCATATCAAAAATACGTATCCGAAAAGGGCTTTTTTTTCGTCTTCTGGCAAAACAACAACAGCAATAACAACAACATAGCCTTAATTATTTTTTGTTTCAAGTTAATGGATCAAACTTTTCCCAAAACAAGAACTTCGACATAATAATATTAACATTCCTCGAAGGAGGCAAATATAATGTTGATTCGCTCTTAATTAATTTTTGTCTCAAGAATAATCCATCCTTACGATTTCGTTGGACATGTAATTTATAAGTCTCATTGATTAGCCATGTAAATCTCAAGAAAAAAGAAAGAAAGGAAAAAGAAAAAAAAAGCATACGAGACAGAGATTTACGTGGAAAACCTCCAAAAGGAGGAAAAAACCACGAGCCAAAGCCACAATAAGTTCTTCGCTAATTAGAAACAAATTACAATCTGATGAGTTCAAAGTTGAGTTCACCAAAAAAAAATACAAATAAAAAACCGAACACATAAAACTTGAACATGGTTCAATACAAGGCAAAAGAAAGAAAGAGAACAGTCTTGGGAGATCTTCACCTAAATATGTTGTTGAACCACTGTTGAGCTTCATGCACATAAATGAACCCACAATGCCACCACACAATTGTTGCCCGACCTCCTCAGCTAAAGTGTCACAATGAGACCTCAGAGCCCATTATTCACCTTGTCAAAATGATCCCTTATACATTGAAGGAAGATAAAAAAACCAATATGATGGGAAATGATGCTATTGTCCCTGTTAAAGGCATAGGTAGTGTTGATCTGAAATTTACTTATGGCAAAATTGTAACACTCACTAACGTGTATTATGCACTAGAAGTGAGGAAGAATCTTGTGTCGGGTGGTCTTTTAAATAAGTTTGGTTTTAGGCTTGTCTTTGAGGCTGACAAATTTGCACTCTCCGAGGGAGGGGTATATGTAGGGAAGGGTTATGCTTATGAGGGCAAGTTTAAGCTCAATGTAATCGCTTTATCTAATAAGAATGTTGTTTCTGCATATCTTGTTGAGTCTCCTTCATTTTTATGGCATCGTAGATTAGGACATGTTCATTTCAGAAAATTATGTGATTGGTAAATCTGGAATTACTGCCTTATTTTGACAAATTTTATGAAGGAAATTGCAATACATGCATGAAAACAAAAATAACTAGAAATCCATTTCCTAATGTTGAAAGAAATTCAAAGTTACTAGACTTAATACATTCTGATGTATGTGACATACAAAGTACACCCTCAATAGGAGGCAATAAATATTTTATAACATTTATTGATGATTATAGAAAATTTTGTTATGTTTATTTGTTGCATTCCAAAGACGAGGCAATGGTTAAGTTTCGGGCCTATAAGGCAGAAACTAAATTGCAATGTGAGACCTTTATAAAATGTTTAAGGTCTGATAGGGAGGAGAGTACTATGATCCAAAGTACTTTGAATCCACTGGAATAGTCCATGAGACTACTGGCCCTTATACACCACAACAAAATGGTGTGGCTGAGCGTAAAAATCGTGTTTTAACCGAAATGGTTACTGCTATGCTATCAAACTTTGGTTTGAGTAGTGGTTTTTGGGGAGAGGCATTGCTGACTGCATGCCATATTTTGAACAGAATTCCACAAAAGAGGAATAAAGTCACCCCATATGAGCTTTGGAATAAGCAAAAACCATGTCTTAATTATTTTAAGAGTTTGGGGCTGTAGAGCAGTAGTAAAAGTAGCTGAACCCAAAAAGAGAAAATTGGGTGAAAGGGGAGTGGAGTGCATATTTATTGGATATGCACAACACAATAAGGCATATAGGTTCATGGTAATTGAGCCTAATAATTCGATTTCTGCAAACACTGTAATTGAATAAAGGGATGCAATCTTTGATGAGACAAGATTTAAATCTGTTCCCAAAAGCATTCCTGAAGAAAATCAAAAAGGGAAGGAAGTCATAGAAATTGAAAATGACAAAGAAATAGTAGAAGTTCCTGAACTTCGAATGAGCAAACGAGCTCAGAAAATTAAGTCATTTGGTTCTGATTTCTATACATTCCTAGTTGAAGGAAGTAGAGAAACAGTAACTAAACAAATTCCGTATTGTTTTAATACGGAGGATGATCCTCAAACAGTAGATGAGACAATGAAAGAAAAAGATGCAGCTTTCCTGGAAAGAGGCATTAAAAGATGAGATGGATTCAATAATGGGAAATAACATTTGGGAGCTAGTTGATCTACCTCCTGGGTGTAAACCCATTAAATGCAAATTTCTCTTCAAAAGGAAAAGAAGAGTTGATGGATCCATTGAAAAACACAATGTGAGACTGGTTACTAAGGTTTCACCTAAAAGCATGGAATAGACTATTTCGATACCTATTCACCAGTAGCTATAATTGCAACTCTCAGATTGCTTATTGCAATTGCAGCTATAAACAAGCTGGTCATCCACCAAATGGACATTAAAACAGTGTTCCTAAATAGAGAGTTAGATGATGAAATATACATGGAACAACCTGAATGGTTTATTATGTCCGGTCATGAGAATAAAGTGTGCAGATTGCGAAAATCATTATACGGTTTAAAGTAAGCACCAAAACAGTGGCACCAAAAATTTGACCAGGTTGTACTTGCTTTTGGATTCAAAATAAATGAATCTGATAAATGTGTATATAGCAAGTTTGATGATAGAGGTAATGGTGTCATAATCTGTCTTTACGTAGATGACATGTTGATTTTTGGAACTGACTTGGAACAATTTCAGTTGACCAAAAATTTTATTTCAAGCAAGTTTGAAATGAAAGATATGGGGCAAGCGGATGTCATTCTCTGGATTCAGATTGTAAGAGATGAGTGGAGTATTACACTAACTCAATCTCATTATATTGAGAAAGTTCTTGATAGATTCAATCACTTGAATTGTGCCCCTGTTTCTACCCCACTAGATTCAAGTATTGAGTTAGTGAAAAATACAGGCAATCTAGTTTCACAACTGGAGTATTCTAGATTATTTGGATGCTTAATGTATGCAATGACATGCACAAGGCCGGATATTGCCTTGGTAGTAGGCAAGTTGAGCAGATTTACAATCAATCCAAGTAAGGTGCATTGGTTTGCAATTCAAAGAGTTTTAAAATATCTGAAGGAAACAATTAACTATGGTTTATGCTATAGTGGATATCCTTCGGTCTTAGAAGGGTTTTCACATGCAAGTTGGATTGTTAAAGATCAAAATCATGCATCTACAAGTGGGTGGATTTTCACACTTGCTGGAGGTGCGATCTCGTGGGCTTCAAAGAAGCAAACTTTAATGGCTGGTTCTACCATGGAATCAGAATTTGTTGCATTGGCCTCAGCTTCAAAAGAAGCTGAATGGCTACGTGAATTATTACACGAGATACCATTATGGCCTAAACCGGTAGCTCCAATCTCTATCCATTGTGATAATGAGGCCACATTGGCAATGGCTTATAGCCAATTGTACAATGGTAAATCCAGACATATTGGACTGAGACATAGTTGTGTCAGAGAATTGATAACAAGAGGAGTTATCACAATTGACTATGTGAAATCTAGTCAAAACTTGTCAGATCCCTTTACTAAAAGATTTCCTAAAGACTTGGTGAATAGGACATCAAGGGGGATGGGTCTCAAGCCCATGAATTACAGGTCACCAATAGTGAAAACTCAACTCGACTTCTAAAATTACGTTATGTCTTGAGTTCAATGCAGTCAAATTCATTATAAGAGTGATTGTGAGCACTAAATTTTAATAACCATCCCAAGGTTGTTAGTGCTCGGTCCCTGAATGTAAAGAGAGGAGGTTGAGATTCTTAATAGTCTTCTAAAGGTGCTTAAATTGCGGGGTACTAGAATGGAG
The DNA here is from genome assembly GCA_039657365.1 of Stephania yunnanensis. NCBI lineage: Eukaryota > Viridiplantae > Streptophyta > Magnoliopsida > Ranunculales > Menispermaceae > Stephania > Stephania yunnanensis. Next base: position 11,103,981 of record CM077582.1, read on the forward strand.
ACTACCTATGTGGATGTAAAGTGCGACCGCTTCAAGGAGTTCAAGGGCTTGGCTCCAAAGACATTCACGAGAAGATACGGGACAAAGGCCAATGTTGAATGTGTCAGGATATTTATGGCTATTTGCTGGTGTAAGTTATATACGTGATATGTTTATGCTACATATCGAATAGAATTATTGGTTCAAGGTTTATCTACCATGTAATTCTGATATGATATAATGAACACAAATTAGTGGTTCAAATTGCAAGATACCATTATTTATGCATATAATGTTTGAGATTTCGTGGATTGAATGATCTGATTATTTTGAAAATGGCGGGGATTGTTGAACATTCTCAAAATAAATGTTTAGTCCAACATTGGTTAGGAACTTCAAGTTTAAAGAGTATATATGTACTCTTGCACCATAGTGTGTGTAAAATAAAATATAAGTGTTATGCAAGGTGAGCAACAAGCGCGAGCGCGGCACGGCGCATATGGCGTATTTTAGGCGCTTTTATAGGTGCACTTAGCACTTGGCACGAGGCACGTGCGTGTGTGTATATGTGTGCAAGCTAACCATGGGTAAAACTTTTTTACCAATAAGTTTTACCATTTTCGAGATTAAATGGGTAGTTATTAGAGTGGCTGAGTGGGTGCAGTTGAAACTGCTCTCTATTACTCCATTACTGCTCCACTACTCCATTGCATCAATGCTTGACTGCTCCATTACTCGATTGCATCAATGCTTGACTGTTACACTATTTCACTACCCCATTTTCACTCTAACTGGTCATGACCAGTGCTATATAAGAGGAGAGGTTTGGGGAGGAAGAAATTATCTCAAAATTCACCAGCAATTGCTCTTGTTTTCATCTTTCACTACTGCAAAGTGAAAGGTGGGTTTACTTCATCGTATCCTTTGGGATATTTGCTGACTCTTGTAGTGTAGAGAGCAAAACTTCCTTTAGGAAAGTGGCAATGTTACACGCTTTGAAGTTATTGCAAGTCCCACTTCTCTAACAATCTAAAGGAATTTTTTCTGTCGTTGCAATGGCTTCATCAATCAAAGAACTGTCGGCTAACATTGTTAAGCTGGATCGCTTCGATGGAGGTGATTTCATGAGGTGGCATAAGCGAGTACATTTCCTGCTGGTGGCGCTTCATCTGGTGTATGTTCTGGATACACTAAAACCTATAGAGTCAGACGATGAAACTATCGAGCAGATCAGGAAGTGGCAGAAATGGGAGACGAAATACCACACCTGCAGAGGTCACATTCTGAATGCCATGAAGGACTCACTGTTCGACCTCTACCATGACGTCCCATCTGCCAAGGAGCAGTGGGAGAAACTGGAGGCAAGGTACCATAAGGAGGATGCGACAAGTAAGAAATTCCTTATATCAAAGTTTATTAATTTTAAAATGGCGGATGAAAGGTCTATCATGGAACAATTTCGTGAAATTGAGAGGATTAGAAATAATTTCTCTCAACACAATCTTGTCATGGATGAAACAATTGTTGTGTCTTCTATTATTGATAAACTGCCCCCATCTTGGAAGGAGTTCAAACGAACTCTTAATCATAAAAAAAGGACATAACTCTTGATGAACTTGCTAACCATTTTCATGTAGAAGAGGATTGTCACATGCAAGAAAATGAAAAAGAGCAGAATGCATGGGAGATTTCAAAGGTGCATGCGATGGAAGCGGCTAAGTTCAAAAACCCCCTGCTGAACAGGCCTAACAAGCTTGGTGGTTTCAAAAAGCCTACTGGTTCAGCAAAATCGAACAACCAAAACCAGAATCAAAGGAAGCAGAAAGTCACTTGTTGGTTCTGGGGTAAAAAAATGCCACCTCAAGTCCGAATGTTATCATTGGAAGAGGAAGCAAGGAAAAAATCATGCTTCCTCTGACGCTGCAAAAGGTGCAGGTAACGACAATGATGACCTCATTGCTATGATATCCGAAATCAATGTCGTTGAAAATGATATGGCTTGTTGCTACTCGACATGTCTGCAACAACAAAAGGTTCTTCAAGACCATGGAGGCAATAGATGAAAATACTGTTTTGTACATGGGAAATGATGCTACTGTCCCTGTTAAAGGCATAGGTAGTGTTGATCTGAAATTTACTTTTGACAAAATTGTAACACTCACTAACGTGTATTATGTACCAGAAGTGAGGAAGAATCTTGTGTCGGGTGGTCTTTTGAATAAGTTTGGTTTTAAGCTTGTCTTTGATGCTGACAAGTTTGTACTCTCCAAGAGAGGTGTATATGTAGGGAAGGGTTATGCTTTTGAGGGCATGTTTAAGCTCAATGTAATTGCTTTATCTAATAAGAATGTTTTTTTTCTGCGTATCTTGTTGAGTCTCCTTCATTTTTATGGCATCATAGATTATGACATGTTCATTTCAGATAATTATGTGATATGGTAAATCTTGAAATACTGCCTTATTTTGATAAATGTGAAGGAAATTGCAATACATGCATGAAAACAAAAATAACTAGAAATCCATTTCCTAATGTTGAAAGAAATTCAAAGTTACTAGACTTAATACATTCTGATGTATGTGACATACATAGTACATCCTCAATAGGAGGCAATAAATATTTTATAACATTTATTGATGATTATAGCAAATTTTGTTATGTTCATTTGTTGCATTCCAAATATGAGGCAATGGTTAAGTTTCGGGCCTATAAGGTAGAAACTGAATTGCAATGTGAGACCTTTATAAAATGTTTAAGGTCTGATAGGGAGGAGAGTACTATGATCCAAAGTACTTTGAATCCACTGGAATAGTCCATGAGACTACTGCCCCTTATACACCACAACAAAATGGTGTGGATGAGCGTAAAAATCGTGTTTTAACCAAAATGGTTAATGCTATGCTATCAAACTCTGGTTTGAATAGTTGTTTTTGGGGAGAGGCATTGCTGACTGTATGCCATATTTTGAACGGAATTCCACAAAAGAGGAATAACGTCACCCCATATGAGCTTTGGAATAAGCGAAAACCAAATCTTAATTATTTAAGAGTTTGGGGCTGTAGAGCAGTAGTAAAAGTAGCTGAACCCAAAAAGAGAAAATTGGGTGAAAGGGGAGTGGAGTGCATATTTGTTGGATATGCACAACAAAGTAAGGCATATAGGTTCATGGTAATTGAGCCTAATAATTCGATTTCAGCAAACACTGTAATTGAATCAAGGGATGCAATCTTTGATGAGATAAGATTTATATATGTTCCCAAAAGCAATCCTGAAGAAAACTAAAAAGGAATGGAAGTCATAGAAATTGAAAATGACAAAGAAATAGTAGAAGTTCCTGAACTTCGAATGAGCAAACGAGCTCAGAAAATTAAGTCATTTGGTTCTGATTTCTATACATTCCTAGTTGAAGGAAGTAGAGAAACAGTAACTAAACAAATTCCGTATTTTTTTAATACGGAGGATGATCCTCAAACAGTAGATGAGGCAATGAAAGAAAAAGATGCAGCTTTCCTGGAAAAAGGCATTTAAAGATGAGATGGATTCAATAATGGGAAATAACACTTGGGAGCTAGTTGATCTACCTCCTGGGTGTAAACCCATTAAATGCAAATTTCTTTTCAAAAGGAAAAGAAAAGTTGATGGATCTATTGAAAAACACAAAGTGAGACTGGTTGCTAAGGGTTTCACCTAAAAGCATGGAATATACTATTTCGATACCTATTCACCAGTAGCTAGAATTGCTACTATCAGATTGCTTATTGCAATTGCAGCTATAAACAAGCTGGTCATCCACCAAATGGACGTTAAAACATCGTTCCTAAGTGGTGAGTTAGATGAGGAAATATACATGGAACAACCTGAATGGTTTATTATGCCCGGTCATGAGAATAAAGTGTGCAGATTGCCAAAATCATTGTACGGTTTAAAGTAAGCACCAAAACAGTGGCACAAAAAATTTGACCAGGTTGTACTTGCTTTTGGATTCAAAATAAATGAATATGATAAATGTGTATATAGCAAGTTTGATGAAAGAGGCAATGGTGTCATAATCTGTCTTTACGTAGATGACATGTTGATTTTTGGAACTGACTTGGAATAAGTTCAGTTGACCAAAAAGTTTCTTTCAAGCAAGTTTGAAATGAAAGATATGGGGCAAGCGGATGTCATTCTCGGGATTCAGATTGTAAGAGATGAGGGGAGTATTACTCTAACTCAATCTCATTATATTGAGAAAGTTCTCAATAGATTCAATCACTTTAATTGTGCCCCTGTTTCTACCCCACTAGATTCAAGTATTGAGTTAGTGAAAAATACAGGCAATCTAGTTTCACAACTGGAGTATTCTAGATTAATTGGATGCTTAATGTATGCAATGACATGCACTGGGCCGGATATTGCCTTGGCAGTAGGCAAGTTGAGCAAATTTACAATTAATCCAAGTGAGTTGCATTGGTTTGCAATTCAAATAGTTTTAAAATATCTGAAGAAAATGATTAACTATGGTTTATGTTATAGTGGATATCCTTCGGTCTTAGAAGGGTTTTCATATGCAAGTTGGATTGTGAAAGATCAAAATCATGCATCTACAAGTGGGTGGATTTTCACACTTGCTGGAGGTGCGATCTCGTGGGCTTCAAAGAAGCAAACTTTAATGGCTGGTTCTACCATGGAATCAGAATTTGTTGCATTGGCCTCAGCTTCAATCTCTATCCATTATGATACTGAGGCCACATTAGCAAAGGCTTATAGCCAAATGTACAATGGTAAATCCAGACATATTGGACTGAGACATAGTTGTGTTAGAGAATTGATAAAAGAGGAGTTATCATGATTGACTATATGAAATCTAGTCAAAACTTGACAGATCCCCTTACTAAAGGATTGCCAAGAGACTTGGTGAATTGAACATCAAGGGGATGGGTCTCAAGCCCATGAATTACAAGTCACCAATAGTGGAAATTCAACTCGATGCCTAACATTACGTTAAGTCTTGAGTTCAATGCAGTCAAATTCATTATAAGAGTGACTGTGAGCACTAAATTTTAATAACCATCCCAAGGTGGTTAGTGCTCGGTACCTGCAAGTAAAGAGAGGAGGTTGAGATGATCTCTTAATAGTCTTCTAAAAGTGCTGAAATTGCGGGGTACTAGAATGGAAACTACCTATGTGGATGTAAAGTGCGGCACTCCAAAGATATTCACGAGAAGATACGGGACACAAGGCCAATGTTGAATGTGTCAGGATATTTATGGCTATTTGTTGGTGTAAGTTATATGCGTGATATGTTATGCTACATATCAAATAGAATAATTGGTTCAAGGTTTATCTACCATGTAATTCTGATATGATGTAATGAACTTTTCACAAATTAGTGGTTCAAATCGAAAGATACCATTATTTATGCATATAATGTTTGAGATTTCGTGGATTGAATGATCTGATTATTTTGAAAATGGCGGGGGATTGTTGAACATTTTCAAAATAAATGTTTAGTCCCACATTGGTTAGGAACTTCAAGTTTAAAGAGTATATATGTACTCTTGCACCATAGTGTGTGTAAATAAAATACAAGTGCTATGCACGGTGAGCAACACGCGCACGCGCGGCGCGGCGCATATGGCGTATTTTAGGCGCTTTTATAGGCGCACTTAGCACTTGGCACAAGGCACGTGTGTGTGTGTATATGTGTGCAAGCTAACCATATGTAAAACTTTTTTACCATTAATTTTTACCATTTTCGAGATTAAATGGGTAGTTATTAGAGTGGCTGAGTGGGTGCAGTTGAAACTGCTCTCTATTACTCCATTACCGCTCCACTACTCCATTGCATCAATGCTTGACTACTCCATTACTCCATTGCATCAATGCTTGACTGTTCCACTACTCCACTACCCCATTTTCACTCTAACTGGTCTTGACCAATGGTCTATAAGAGAAGAGGTTTGGGGAGGAAGAAGTTATCTCAAAATTCACCAGTAATTGCTCTTGTTTTCATCTTTCACTACTGCAAAGTGAAAGGTGGGCTTACTTCATCGTATCCTTTAGGATATTTGCTGACTCTTGCATTGTAAAGAGCAAAACTTCCTTTAGGAAAGTGGCAGTGTTACACGCTTTGAAGTCATTGCAAGTCCCTCTGGTCTAACATAATCTAGAGTTACTTTACAATTTATTTGTCTGGTAGATGTGAACATCTCTTATTTTTTATATTAGCTTCCAAAGATACGACGAATGTGAAGATATCGAAATAAAGCCATGGACACAGAGACAAATACATATACCAATTAGCAAACACTAACTAACAAGGTTCACAACAGCATATGAAACCTTATAACTTATTAGCCAACTCTACAAAGAAAGTTTTAGTAAAGAATTCATTTGACAAGCCTATACCAAGGCTCAATTTCAATACATGGTCTGTTTCATAAGGCTAAATACATATTTGCAGTCTAAATGGCTGAAACTCACAAAAATGCTCAATAAGTTGAAATGAAAATGATCAAAAAAGTGTATGCAGGCACAAAGAGTGCGAGAACGCAGATTTCGAGTGTCAATTCTATGGAAAAAAAATAAAAGTGAAACAAATGGATAAAGATAGAGCCATAGAGAAAGCAGACAAGTTAAAATGCATTGTAAGAGCTATTTCAAGCAGCCAACTTGACTAATCTATTCTTCAGTAACGTTGTTGGATATCAAGCAGACCTTGCCTAGTCGATAAAGGTCACACTCCATGTACTTTCAAATTTAGATAATAACTACAGAAAAAAAAAGAATGAAGAGAGAGGGAGAAATGAGAAAAATAATAGGATTGTTGGTACAAACCTTTCATCAGGAAACATAATCTTTATCGATCTTGACTTTTGAAATGTGAGATGTCTTTTCCCACTCTCCACCCCTCTCCTTGTCACAATTCTCCTTCAGAAGAGAGCAATCTTTAATAAACAAGTACTCTAGCAAGGATAGGCGTTGCATCGCTTCCTTAGAAGGTAGATGGATCAAGTTTCGGCAGCTCCAAATCGTCAAGTGTTCAAGCAAATTAAGGTCGCCAAGCCATTCTGGCAAATCTATCAAACCATCAAATTCGTGTATCACTAAGATCTTTAGCTTTGTGAGATATCGCAGTTGGTGAGGTAAGGATTTCATCTTAGGAGAGCCAACAATCTGTAAGTGACGAAGCGAGAGAAAGTTGTGCTGTTTTGTTGCCTTTGGGAATGGAAAATAATGTTGTTCTTCTGAAACTCCAACTCTCAATCTTTGGAGTTGTGGGAGCAATGCCAAGTCCTCCGGTAAAAAATTGAGACACCCGCAGTTCACTATCTCTGCATATCTAAGAGAAGTCATGCCTCGCACCTCCAAGGACGTTTGACTTGGACAGTCTCGCACCATAAATTTACTAGTCAATTACCCGAAAAAACTGTCATTACTGTCTTCAATCAACAACTTCTTGAGAGAGGGGAGTGTATTAGGAATCATATGGAACATAGGACAACGCCTAATATGCAACACTTCCAAAGCATCAAGCTTAGTCTCGTTAAGTTCAGCCTTGTAATCAATTCCGTCTTCCTCGGGAACAAAGCCTTCAAATTCTGGGCAAGTATCTATTTTTAAGGTGTGAAGGAACTTGCTATTGTGCAAGAATTGTTTTGGTAGAAACTGGAGGTCTGGACAACCAAGAACATAAAGAAAGGTGAGGGTGGTAAGGTTTTTTGTTAAAGACTGGACTGCAATGGAACTAGTGTCGATATTAAAGTAAAGGTAACTAAGCGAAGGAAAGGAAGACGACATTATTTTCAGTTTGGGACAACTTTTAATGTAGAAATGCTCGAGGCAAGGGAAAGACACGGATATTGGCTCCAGCAACCATTCTTCTAAATTTGGCATGTTTTGCAGGTTAAGGATTTTCAATGAAGGGAATGCTATGGATGTCGCCGCATCTTCTTCTTCTTTTTCCACAACTTTAACACCGGACACATTGTCAGGATAGCCCTACCATGCACCACCCATCCGCTTTACATTTCTCATCTCATCTATGTGGATTTTCTTGAGGTGAGGTAATTGTCCAAAGCTTGGCAAATACTCACATTCGTCGCATTTATAGAAATATATCTCAATCAAACATCCAAGCGCTGACCCGCTAACAATCCATCTTGGAAATTTAGTACCAGAGAATCTTCTCACCCATAGTCCCTTAAAATTAGAATTAGGTTGGAGTGCTTCCAACACATCATTGTCGATATTCATGCCATCCACTTCATCCCTATCCCATTCCAATCCCAAGGAGTATATATTCTGCTTTGATTTTAAATTTGTTGCCTCGGCATATGTTACATCTCCCACGACATCTAAGGCATAAATTTGTACCTTTCCTTGAATTGAGTTCAAGTGCTCCGACTCAACAAGACTACGTACGCCCATCATTGTTACTTCCAACCTTGAAAACAGGTAATGTTTGAAGACAACTGAGTTGTCCTATTCCTTCTGGCATTTCACTCCAATCTCCTGATAAATCTATATTTAAATGCCTCAAATTGATTAACTTTCTCAGTTCTGCAGGAAGCTCATTGAGATTCTTACAATTTTTCATTCTCAACTTCTACAAATTGTAGAGCTGCGTGATAGACTTCGGCAAATCTGCAATACTTGTTTCAGATATATCAAGGAATATCAAATGCTTTAACTTGCCAATTGAAGAAGGCAATTCAGTGATACTCGTGAAACTCAAGTCAAGCACGCGTAATGACTTGAAACTTAATAAAGCATTTGCGAAGTCCTCATCCTTCACCTCAAAGTCATTCCACACATAAAATGTTCGCAACTTATTTGCTTCATACAAGGATCGTGAACTTCTTGATTCACTAAAATTGTATACCAACCAATGAATTTGTGAAACATTAGGAATATCATTAGATTATATGATTGAATGCTCATTTCCACTGATAGATGTTACAAGATCTTGTACAAGATCACGCATCTTGCAATCTTTTATCTTTCCGAACTCGTTCTTCTAAAGTGAGTTTGAACAAAGATTGTTGAAGTGCCCGTTACCTATATCCTCCATCGTCTTCCTTCCATTAGATAATCCAAGAAATCCTTCGGCCATCCATAATTGAATCAACAATTTTTTTCCAATCCTATAACCTTTGGGAAATATGCAATAGTACAAAAAACAATGCTTCAAAGGTGGTGCTAAAATTTCAAAGCTTAATTTTAAGACATTCATGATCTTGCTATCAGCATCGGATATATCCCAAACTGGACTATTTTGGATCTCCAACCACTTTTTTTCTTGATGTTTTGATTGCATCAATCCACCAAGTGTTTTTAAAGCTAGAGGTACTCCTGCGCATTTTCTCACAATTTCCTTTCCGATTGCTTCTAACGCCGGACTTTTTTTTGGCCCCCTAGTACTAAATGCCCACCGTTCAAATAAATCCCAGCAGTCGTCACCCGATAAAATCTGTAAATCATACATTTGAAGCGTTCCCACGATTGATGCGACTTCCCTACTGCGTGTAGTGACCACTACTTTGCTACCTTGATTACCACATCTCAAAATAACACTTAAAGCATCCCATTTCTCCAAAAAACGTTCTTCATACCACACATCATCCAACACAAGCAAAAAACTTCTTTTGTCCAACTCTCCTCTAAGACTAGTTTGCACCACATCCATGTTTGATACATCAATTTTTTGTTTACATATGCCCTCAATCATTTCCTTCATCACCCTTTTGACATCAAAAGTATTGGAGACCCAAACCTACATTTTTATGTCTAATTTCTCAACCAGATCAGCGTCGTTATAAACCAACTGAGTTAGAGTAGTTTTCACAAGACCACCAAAATCGACAATCGGAATAACAGAAACAAAGTCATCTTCAGCGTTACCCTTTTGAAGCAACATGTCTACTATCTTAGACTTATCATCCTTTCTCCCAACAATTTCGGAATGACTAACAAAGGAAGCGGTTTCGCGACTCAATGTACTACTACTAGTACTACTCTCTAAGGTTTCAGCAGGGGCAAGAACAGGATTGGCATCAAATTTGAACCTCCCCTTTTCATTTTCAATCTGCTCCAACTTTTGATTGATTTCTTTGATCTTATGAACCATTTCGAGGCGAAAAGCAATCGGATTAGAGTGTGTAAAGAAGTCTCTTACCTTTCCTCTGATGCCATTCTTGGTCTCCACCTTTTGGCGAATACTTTGATATGTGATATCATCCAACAAGTCCTCAGCTTCATAGGCCACCTCCTTGAGATCTCTAAGCCAAAGCCTCACTCCCACGTCGTCGACTTGCTTCTTCTCGGCATCGCGAAGCACTTCTTGGATCTTATTAGCTACCCTTTCAAGCTTTTTCACTTCCCCCTTCACACCCTTGACAAGAACTATCTCATCAATGGCTTTGGAGATGAGCATGTTCAAGAGCTCTCCAGCTCCATTGACTAGCACTTCTTCAGCCATTATTGTTTGTACCAGTGATCACAGTTGAAAAAATAAGTTGAGGAATTCAGATTAGAGATTGCAAACAGTGAGCAATAATTGAGGTCGAGATGAGCCTAGTTTAAAAATAAAAATAATACTAATCTGAGGGACTTTCAATGAGTCCATGTCAAATAATTTGTCCAAAGTGATGAGTAAAAAATTCTTATAATGTCTTTACAACCGATTCAATTTGGTGAACCATAGTTTTGAATTTTCTAAATCACTAACCGACCACATGTATAAAAAAAATCAGATTAGACGTCCAAGGCAGTTTAATCGGTTTGGAGGGTTTGGAGAGACTGTACACACCCCTAAACAGGACTCTTATCTAAAATGTTTAGAATTTATACTCCAAATATATAAATAATTATTTTTCTTCTAAACTATCCTATACTATTTTATTTGTCAACATATATACCACGGTCCTTCCAAGTTCCTACCTCCTAGATATTCTTTTCTTTTATCATGTCTCCTTCTCTTTTTGCATCCTTAGATTCTTAAGAATATATCGTAGAAAAATACTAGAATGACAACAATAATGTCACACCACAATATATATTGCTTACAAAAGTCTTGCATGCGACATCGACCCGCGTGCTATGAATCGAGATCTGTATATGCGCTCATCTCGAGACACACATGAATGACTTTTGTGAGCTTATGTGTCTTGTGGTGTGTCATGTTGTTGATATTCTAGCACTTCTCTATCTCAAAATACATTTTTGATAGGCCGAGATGAGAAACTCCACATTATTGTTTTTCAATTTATAGACAAAAGATTGTTGCAAAACATGCATTATTATTTGAAAAGATCCTTTTATTTCACGTTGGTTAAATAGGAGCATCTTCAATGAAAATGTGGATTGGATCGATGTCGATGTGTGCTATTCTAGACTAAATAAATACTAGGGTGTAAAACCTTTTCAATGGATTGTGTATTTTATATGTCGAAGTGACGTGTATAGACATTGTCTATTTTAAACGTTCACTCGAAACGGTGCAATCTATAGCCACACTACTAATTTTCTCCGAAATATATAAAATAATAAAATTTTAAAAGAAAAATTGCAATCTACATTGACTATTGGAGAACATTTTGAACTTCAATATTTATTCAAACCACTCAAACATGTATATATGCTAAATAATTATTGACCAATCAAGTCTTTCAATTATTGAGCAACTTGCACATATTTTATCCATGGGGAGGAAGTCATAAGCTGCCTAATAATAAGATTAAAATAACAAAGTGGAAATATGTATAATGAAGAAGATGTGGTCCAATGCAAATGCAAATTGCACAACAAATACATACAACCTCAATTGGTGTCGTGAAATGTGCATCAATTACAACTTTACATTTTTCGAGAAGTATCTAACGATAGGCGCAGGATGCGTTCCTCATTGACGTACCTTTTTGGATGTTCTTGTATACAGTCAACCAAAGTTGCACCTCAAATCAGATGTGTTAAGTACACCAAATTGGCGTTCCAGAAAAACAAATTGAAATGCTAGCTGCAGCTTTGACACAGTTTAACCACTCTAGTTGACCACACCTCTCTATTTAGCGTATGATGTGTCTGTCCACGTCGGCAAAACCTACCACGTAAGCCGCCACATCATCACCAGCCACTACTATGTTTTGTTTTGTTTTGTTTTGGGTGATTTGATTTCTAGGGTTTTCGTGGTGTCTACCGAAAAGGGATCTGTTGATTTTTCAATCTTGCCCAAGAAAATGATACATGAGTTATTCAATTCTATATTTGAATTCTTTGATGTGGGTTTTTGGATTTTTTATGATTTTGGGTGATTCGTTTAATTTTTATTTTTGTGATTTTGTTTTGATTTCATTAAATACTTTCATAAAATGATATGGTGATTCGAGGGTTTTGAGTTTTTGGACTTTGAGAATCAACCCAGTCGGATGCTGTGCAATACACGTCATGATGTGTGCATATCATCTCGAGGCAAAATGAATGTCATCTCGAGGCAAAATGAACGGCATCCGAATGGGTCGTTGCCCCTCAAAGTGAGTTACTTTTTCATTTTTCTTTATTGATTGTTTGATTCATTAATTAAATTTTTTTTTTGTTCAAATTTGTTCAATCTTTGTCTTTGATTTTCTTGGAACCCTGGAATTGATAGATGGAAAAATGATGAATAGGGTGGCTTACATGGCAGATCTTGTCAGCATGGACTGTCAGCTTGCGCCACATCATCTCGAGGCGAAATGCACTGCATCCGAACGGGTCGATCGTTGCCCTCAGAGTGAGTTAATTTTACATTTTTCTTTATTTATTGTTTGATTCATTAATTTAATTTTTTTTTTGTTCAAATTCGTTCAATCTTTGTCTTTGATTTTCTTGGAACCCTGGAATTGATAGATGGAAAAATGATGAATAGGGTGGCTTACATGGCAGATCTTGTCAGCATGGACTGTCAGGCGTGTGGCGCAACTATGTCAATGTAGCATTGCCCAATCAAATTGCTTTGGCAGGCAAGCAAATGCATTGACCCTCTCTCCCATGCAGCTATAAGTTTAGCAAGTTTAGAGCTCAGATTACTCACAACAATTGCAATCTCTGAATTTTGTTTGATCCAAGGTGGTTGTTAATTTGTTGCAAATTAATAGCTCAATAATGGCCGAAGACATTCTTGTGAATGGTGCAGGAGAGCTCTTGAACGTATTAGTCTCCGAAGCCATTGGCGAGATCGTTTTGGTTTGGGGAGTGAAGGGAGAGATTAAGAAGCTTGGGAAGGTGGCTAAGAAGATCCAAGACGTGCTTGAGGACGCCGAGAAGAGGCAAGTGGATGATGTGGGAGTGAAACTTTGGTTGAGGGATCTTAAGGAGGTAGCTTATGAAACAGACGATGTGTTGGATGCGATCGCGTATGAAAATCTTCGGCGAAAGATTGAGATCAGAAACTCCTTCACTAATAAGGTACGGGACTTGTTTCTCCATTGTAAGCCACTTGCTTTTCATTTCAAAATGGCTCACGAGAATCAAAGAAATTAATAGCAAGTTAGGAGAAATAGAAACCGACAAGGGAAGGTTCAAGTTTGATGTCAACCCCGTGCTTGCACTCGCCGCAAGCTCGAGAGAGTAGCACCGTGAATCGGGAAACTGCTTCATTCGTCACTAATGCTGAAATTGTTGGAAGAAAGGATGATAAGTCTAAAATAGTAGACATGTTACTTCGAAAAGGAAATGTGGAAGATGATGATATCGTTTCTGTTATTCCAATTGTTGGCTTTGGGGGGCTCGGAAAAACTACGCTAGCTCAATTGATTTATAACGATGTGCAAATACAGGAGAGATTCGATATAAAAATGTGGGTTTGGATTTCTAATAATTTTGATATCAAAAAGGTAATGAGGGAGATGATAGAGTCCTTGTCCAAAAAAAATATTCAAGGGTCAAGCATGGATGTGCTGCAAACTGATCTTAGATTTGTGTTGGATAAAATGACTTTTTTGCTTGTATTAGATGACATGTGGAATGAAGAACATTTTTTGGAGAAATGGGATACTTTGAGTTCTCTTTTTAGATGTGCTAATCAAGGAAGCAAAATAGTGGTCACTACACGTAGTAAATAAGTTGCTTCCATTGTGGGGACGCTTAAAACATACGATTTAAAATTACTACCGGATAATGACTGCTGGGATCTATTTGAACAACGGGCATTTAGCACTAGGGGGCCAAAAAAGAGTCAAGCGTTAGAAACAATTGGAAAGGAAATCGTGAAAAAATGTCTTTGGAGTACCTCTAGCTTTAAAGACGCTTGGTGGATTAATGCAATCAAAACATCAAGAGAAGGAATGGTTGGACATCCAAAATAGTCCGATCTGGGATATATCCGATGCTGATAAGAAGATAATGAATGTCTTTAAATTAAGTTTTGAAAGTTTAGCCCCACCTTTGAAGCAATGTTTTTTGTACTGCTCCATATTTTCTAAAGGTCATAGGATCGGAAAGAAATTGCTAATCCAATTGTGGATGGCTGAAGGATTTCTTGGATTGTCTAGAGGTAGTAAGACCATGGAGGATGTTGGTAGTGTATGCTTCGACAACTTGTGTTCAAACTCCCTTTTTCAAGGCATAGAGAAGAACAGGTTTGGAGATATAAAAGGTTGCAAGATGCATGACCTTGTGCATGATCTCGTTACATCTATTAGTGCGTCTGAATGTTCAGTCATAGAGTCTAACGAGGTCTCAAAAGACGTTTTACACATTCATCGGCTTGTGTACAACTCTAATGAATCCAGAATTCCACGATCTTCGTATGAAGCAAGGATGTTGCGTACATTTTATGTATGGAATAACTTTGAGGTTGAGGCTGCAGAATTTGAAAATGTATTATTGAACTTCAATTCTTTACGTGTGCTAGATTTTAGCTTCACGAGTATCACGCAATTGCCTGCTTCGATCGGCAAGTTAAAACATTTGAGGTTCCTCGATATCTCTAAGACAAAAATTAAAGAATTGCCAAAGTCTATTACTTGTCTCTATAATTTGCAAACATTGAGAATGAAAGATTGCAAGAATCTCAAAGAGCTTCCTCCGAGACTGGGAAAATTAATCAATTTGAGACATTTGAAAATAAATTTGTCGGGCGGATTGAAATTCCTAAAGGGATAGGAAAGGTTATTTGTCTTCAAACATTACCTGCTTTCGGGATAGGAAGAAATGGTGGTGGGCGTGTCCTTGCAGAGTTAGAAAACTTGAACTCCCTTCGAGGTAAATTGAAAATTTATGACTTAGATGTTGTGGAAGATGTAACATATGCAGAGACAACGAATTTAAAAGCAAAGTTTTGGACAGCTATAAATATTGACAATGAGGTATTGGAAGCCCTCCAACCGCACTCCAATTTGAAAGAACTATGGATGAGGGGATTCTTCGGTACCAAATTTCCGGGATGGATTGTTAGTGGTTCATGGCTTGGTTGTTTGATTGAGATATATTTCTATAAATGCAACAAATGCGAGTATTTGCCAAGTTTTGGACAACTACCTTCCCTCAAGAAGATCCATGTAAACGAGATGAGAAATTTAAAACATATGGGCGGTACATGGAATAGCTGAAATAATGATAATGCCATCTTGCTTTCATTGTCTTAAATATCTTAACTTTAAGGCAGAGACCAGCGCCATTGCAGTTCAGTCTTTAACAAAGAACCTTACCAATCTCACCTTTCTCTATATTCATGGTTGTCCAGACCTCAAGTTTCTACCAATCGAGTTTTTACTCATGAACAAGTTCTTTCATACCCTGAATATCGATACTTGCCTAGAATTTGAAGGTTTTGTTTCCAAGGAAGACGACAACGAGATTCTATCAAGACTAGATGAAATCAGGCTTGATGCTTTGGAAGCATTGAGAATTAGGTGTTGTCCTAAGTTCCATATGATTCCAAATACGCTTCGATCTCTTAAGAAGTTGCTAATAGAACAAAATAATGACAGTTTTATGGGATGGTTAACTCTGGATAGAAGATATCCCAAATTTGGAATATTTTCCCAGTTCATTGCTGAAAAATAACGAGCGTCTCACAGAATATTTTCTGTATGTTAATGAGAACAAACTTAAATCCCTAAGTGAACTGGTGGTACGAGACTGCCCAAGTCTAACGTCCCTGGAGCTGCAAGGCTTGACTTCTCTTAGTCATGCGGAAATAGTGAATTGCGGGGGTCTCAGTTCATTACCAGAGGACTTGGCATTGCTCCCTCAACTTGAAAGATTGAGAGTTGAAATTGCTGCAGAAGTGCATTATTTTCTGTTTCCAGAAGCGACGCAACATCACCACTTTCTCTCTCTTCGTCGCTTACAAATTGGTGGCTCTTCTAAATTGAAATCCTTACCTCACCAATTGTAGTATCTCACAAAGCTAAAGATCTTAGTGATACACGAGTTTGATGGTTTGTCAGATTTGCCCGAATGGCTTGGGGGCCTCATTTTGCTTGAAAGCTTGAAAATTTGGAGCTGCAGAAACTTGATCTGTCTACCTTGTTAGTCCAGAGGGACTTGCAATGACTTCAAAGCGTGTAACACTGCCACTTTCCTAATGGAAATTTTGCTCTCTATACTGCAAGAGTCAGCAAATATCCCAAATGATACGATGAAGTAAACACAACTTTCACTTTGCAGTAGTGAAATATGAAAACAAGAGCAATTGCTGGTGAATTTCGAGACAATTTCTTCCTCCTCAAACCTCTCATCTTATAGAGCATTGGTCATGATCAGTTGGAGAAGTGGAATAGTCAAGCATTGATGCAATGGAGTAATGGAGCAGCCAAACATTGATGCAATGGAGTAGTGGAGCAGTAATTCCTTAATGGAGAGCAGTTTCAACTGCACCCACTAAGCCACTCTACTAACTACCCATTTAATCTCAAAAATGGTAAAAATTAATGGTAAAAAGTTTTACCCATGGTTAGCTAACACACATATGCACGCACACGCACGTGCCTCGTGCCAAGTGCTAAGTGCGCCTATAAAAGCGCCTAAAATGCGCCACGCCGCGCGCGCGTGTGGCTCTCCGTGCATAGCACTTGCATTTTATTTTACACACACTACGGTGCAAGAGTACATATATACTCTTTAAACTTGAAGTTCCTAACCAAAGTGGAACTAAACATTTAATTTGAAAATGTTCAACATACCTTCTATGGAAGCAATGCGGCGCCTATCCATGATTGAGTACTTGTTTATCAAAGATTGCCCCCTTCTTAAGAAGAATTGCGCCAAGGAGAGTGGCGAAGAGTTGGAAAAGATATCTCACATTTCGAAAATCAAGATTGACGAAGAGTGGCGAAGAGTGGGAAAAGATAGAAAGCTCCGTGCCCCCCGTTCTTTTATTTTCTCTCATTTCACCCAGTCACATTCTCTGTTCCACTTAATTTATTTCTGTTGCTTGCTTCTTTCGTAGGTGTCATCAATTCTCTGACACAACTATGTTTCAGTTCAATATGTCTGGACTTACCGTTGTACATTTGGCTATAAGCCCTTGCCAATGTGGCCTGACTATCATAATGGATAGAGATCGGAGCTACCAGTTTAGGCCACAATGGTATCTCGTGTAATAATTCACGTAGCCATTCAACTTCTTTTGAAGCTGAGGCCAATGCAATAAACTCTGATTCCATGGTAGAACCAACCATTAAGGTTTGCTTCTTTGAAGCCCACGAGATTGCACCTCCAGCAAGTGTGAAAACCCACCCACTTGTGGATGCATGATTTTGATCTTTCACAATCCAACTTGCATCTGAAAATCCTTCTAATACCGAAGGATATCCACTATAGCATAAACCATAGTTGATTGTTTTCTTCAGATATTTCAAAACTCTTCGAATTGCAAACCAATGCAACTCGCTTGGATTAATTGTAAATCTACTCAACTTGCCTACTACCAAGGCAATATCCGACCTAGTGCATGTCATTGCATACATTAAGCATCCAATTAATCTAGAATACTCCAGTTGTGAAACTGGATTGCCTGTATTTTTCACTAGCTCAATACTTGAATCTAGTGGGGTAGAAACAGCGGCACAATTCAAGTGATTGAATCTATTGAGAACTTTCTCAATATAATGAGATTGAGTTAGAGTAATACTCCCCTCATCTCTTACAATCTGAATTCCGAGTATGACATCAGCTTGCCCCATATCTTTCATTTCAAACTGGCTTGAAAGAAACCTTTTGGTCAACTGAACTTGTTCCAGGCTAGTTCCAAAAATCAGCATGTCATCTACGTAAAGACAGATAATGACACCATTGCCTTTTCCATCAAACTTGCTATATGCGCACTTATCAGATTCATTTATTTTGAATCCAAAAGCAAGTACAACCTGATCAAGTTTTTGGTGCCACTGTTTTGGTGCTTGCTTTAAACCGTACAATGATTTTCGCAATTCGCACACTTTATTCTCATGACCGGGCATAATAAACCCTTCAGGTTGTTCCATGTATATTTCCTCATCCAATTCTCCATTTAGGAACATTTGTTTTAACGTCCATTTGTTGGATGACTAGCTTGTTTATAGCTGCAATTGCAATAAGCAATCTGATAGTAGCAATTCTAGCTACTGGTGAATAGGTATCGAAATAGTCTATTCCATGCTTTTGGGTGAAACCCTTAGCAACCAGTCTCACTTTGTGTTTTTCAATGGATCCATCAACTCTTCTTTTCCTTTTGAAGAGAAATTTGCATTTAATGGGTTTACACCCAAGAGGTAGATCAACTAGCTCCCAAGTGTTATTTCCCATTATTGAATCCATCTCATCATTTAATGCCTCTTTCCGAAAAATTCGCATCTCTTTCTTTCATTGCCTCCTCTACTGTTTGAGGATCTGCCTCCGGATTAAAACAATACGGAATTTGTCTAGTTATTGTTTCTCTACTTCCTTCAACTAGGAATGTATAGAAATCAGAACCAAATGACTTAATTTTCCGAGCTTGTTCGCTCCTTTGAAGTTCAGGAACTTCTACTAATTCTTTGTCATTTTCAATTTCTATGACTTCCTTCCCTTTTTGGTTTTCTTCGGGAATACCTTTGGTGTGATTTAAATCTTGTCTCGTCAAAGATTGCATCCCTTGATTTAATTACAAGTGTTTATCGAAATCGAATTATTAGGCTCAATTACCATGAACCTATATGCCTTCTCGTGTTGTGCATATCCAATAAATATGCACTCCACTCCCCTTTCACCCAATTTCCTCTTTTTGGGTTCGTGTACTTTTACTATCGTTTACAAATGACCCCAAACTCTTAAATAATTAAGATTTGGTTTTTGCTTATTCCAAAGCTCATATGGGGTGACTTTATTCCTCTTTTATGGAATTATATTCAAAATATGGCATGCAGACAGCAATGCCTCTCCCCAAAATCCACTACTCAAACCAGAGTTTGATAGCATAGCATTAACCATTTCGGTTAAAACACGATTCTTACGCTCAGCCACACCATTTTGTTGTGGTGTATAAGGGGCAGTAGTCTCATGGACTATTCCAATGGATTCAAAATACTTTGGATCATAGTACTCTCCTCCCCTATCAGACCTTAAACATTTTATAAAGGTCTCACATTGCAATTCAGTTTCTGCCTTATAGGCCCGAAACTTAACCATTGCCTCATCTTTAGAATGCAACAAATAAACATAACAGTACCCACTATAATCATCAATAAATGTTATAAAATATTTATTGCCTCCTATTGAGTGTGTACTATGTATGTCACATACATCAGAATGTATCAAGTCTAGCAACTTTGAATTTCTTTCAACATTAGGAAATGGATTTCTAGTTATTTTTGTTTTCATGCATGTATTGCAATTTCCTTCATATTTATCAAAATAAGGCAGTAATTCCATATTTATCATATCATATAATTTCCTGAAATGAACATGTCCTAATCTATGATGCCATAAAAATGAAGGAGACTCAACAAGATACGTAGAAACAACATTCTTATTAGATAAAGCGATTACATTGAGCTTAAACATGCCCTTATAAGCATACCCCTTCCCTACATATACCCCTCCCTTGGAGAGTACAAACTTGTCAGCCTCAAAGACAAGCCTAAATCCAAACTTATTCAAAAGACCACCCGACACAAGATTCTTCCTCACTTCTGGTGCATAATACACGTTAGTGAGTGTTACAATTTTGCCAGAAGTAAACTTCAGATCAACACTACCTATGCCTTTAACAGGGATAGTAGCATCATTTCCCATGTACAAGACAATATTTTCATCTACTGCCTCCATGGTCTTGAAGAACCTCTTATTCTTGCAGACATGTCGAGTAACACCAGAATCAACCCACCAAGCCATATCATTTTCAACGACGTTGATTTCAGATATCATAGCAATGAGATCATCATTGTCGTTACCTGCACCTTTGGCAGCGCTAGAGGAAACATGATTTTTTCCTTGCTTCCTCTTCCAATGATAACATTCGGACTTGAGGTGGTCATCTTTCCCGCAGAACCAACAAGTGACTTTCTGCTTCCTTTGATTCTAATTTTGGTTGTTCGGTTTTCCCGAACCAGCAGGCTTTTTGAAGCCACCAGGCTTGTTAGGCCTGTTCAGGAAGGGCTTTTTGAACTTAGCTGCTTCCATCACATGCACCTTTGAAATCTCCTGAGCATTATGCTCTTTTTCATTTTCCTGCATGCGACAATCCTCTTCTACACGAAGATGGTTAGTAAGTTCATCAAGAGATATGTCCTCTTTTTTATGCTTAAGAGTTCGTTTGAACTCCTTCCAAGATGGGGGCAGTTTATCAATAATAGAAGACACAACAATTGTTTCATCCATAACAAGATTGTGTTGAGAGAAATTATTTCTAATCCTCTCAACTTCACGGAATTGTTCCATGACAGACCTTTCATCAACCATTTTAAAATTAATAAACTTTGATATAAGGAATTTCTTACTTGTCGCATCCTCCTTATGGTACCTTGCCTCCAATTTCTCCCACAGCTCCTTGGCAGAGGGGACGTCATGGTAGAGGTCAAACAGTGAGCCCTTCATGGCGTTCAGAATGTGACCTCTGCAGGTATGGTCATCCGTCTCCCATTTCTGCCTCTTCCTGATCTGCTCGACAGTTTCATCATCGGACTCCATCGGTATCGGTGTATCCAGAACATACACCAGATGAAGCGCCACCAGTAGGAAGTGCACTCGCTTCTGCCACCTCAGAAAATCGCCTCCATCAAAGCGATCCAGCTTCACAATGTTAGCCGACAGTTCTTTGATTGAAGCCATTGCAACGACAGCAAAAAATTTCCTTTAGATTGTTAGTCTAGAGGGACTTGCAATGACTTCAAAGCGTGTAACACTGCCACTTTCCTAAAGGAAATTTTGCTCTCTATACTGCAAGAGTCAGCAAATATCCTAAAGGATACGATGAAGTAAACGCAAGTTTCACTTTGCAGTAGTGAAAGATGAAAACAAGAGCAATTGCTGGTGAATTTCGAGATAATTTCTTCCTCCTCAAACCTCTCCTCTTATAGAGCATTGGTCATGATCAGTTGGAGAAGTGGAATAGTCAAGCATTGATGCAATGGAGTAATGGAGCAGCAAAGCATTGATGCAATGGAGTAGTGGAGCAGTAATTCCTTAATGGAGAGCAGTTTCAACTGCACCCACTAAGCCACTCTACTAACTACCCATTTAATCTCAAAAATGGTAAAAATTAATGGTAAAAAGTTTTACCCATGGTTAGCTAACACACATATGCACGCACACGCACGTGCCTCGTGCCAAGTGCTAAGTGCGCCTATAAAAGCGCCTAAAATGCGCCACGCCGCGCGCGTGTGGCTCTCCTTGCATAGCACTTGTATTTTATTTTACACACACTACGGTGCAAGAGTACATATATACTCTTTAAACTTGAAGTTCCTAACCAATGTGGAACTGAACATTTAATTTGAAAATGTTCAACATACCTTCTATGGAAGCAATGCGGTGCCTATCCATGATTGAGTACTTGTTTATCGAAGATTGCCCCCTTCTTAAGAAGAATTGCGCCAAGGAGAGTGGCGAAGAGTGGGAAAAGATATCTCACATTTCGAAAATCAAGATTGACGAAGAGTGGCGAAGAGTGGGAAAAGATAGAAAGCTCCGTGCCCCCCGTTCTTTTATTTTCTCTCATTTCACCCAGTCACATTCTCTGTTCCACTTAATTTATTTCTGTTGCTTGCTCTTTCGTAGGTGTCATCAAGAGCAAACACCAAATAGAGCGTTAACATTTTTAACCAGGTAAGACATACTCGATGCCAATAATGTTTCAAGTCATTGCTTGATCTGGAATATTTTGTGTTTTCTTTCTCATAAGAAATGTATTGAAGTTCTGGAAGGTTTTTAGATTAAGTCAAGTTTTATTAGAGCATAGTTTTTTCACTTGATTTACTGTGAACAAAATGATATAATGTTCAATTGGTTGTTTGATTCAAGATTTGATCAGTTTCATCTTGATCAAAAACTTGAGTACAATGAAACATGCTTGTGGGATTGAACTGCATTTTCGTCGTGTCACAAGTTTAGATCACATACTATTTCCTTCCTATAGCTAATTCTGAAGAACAAGAGAACTTCTCAAATGTTCATCTATTCATTTTATACTAATTCTCTGCTCATTACATGCACTAAATCGAGGACAATGGATGAGTTTGATCCGTGTAGGCGACTCCAATTAATTTGGGACTGAGGCTATGTTGTTGTTGTTGTCTAGCTCATTACATAAGCTCATTTTCATTTTTTTGCCTATTTGTTTTTATTGCCTTTGACGATTTAACTTTTCTATCTTTTTCGTTTGCGCTGCTACTATCAAATATTGATTGCTGTTGATTGTGTGTTTAGGAAGAATTTTCTCTCGATTTGGTTCACCAAGGGCATTGTTCTTGTCATAGAATCTGCAAGATGCGCTCTCACCTTTCGGTATTATCTATGCTTTGGAAGATACTTCAAGCTAAGAAAGCTCGTTGAATTTCGTACAAAATAAATCAGTAAATTTATATGTCAATTTTTTTAAATCATCGACCTTGTAATCTTCATCAACCATTCAAAAAAAGCTTTTAGGACTCGGGTCTTCAAGGAGGCGTAGCGTGTGGTGGCACAGTTGGAGTTAAACATGGAGTTGTATCTATTCAACTGTCGGTTGGGTGGTGATGAACACAAGCCCGAACGCCGCCGAGGACATGGGATCTCGATATCAAAATCATTTGTTCTTTAGCCTCTATTTAAGCGCAACCGAGTGTTCCTTTTTTCGGTTTTCTCGCTTTGTGTTTGTTATGAATTTATATGATTAGAACTCGTCGAACTATAATTTGTTTTACATTTGATTAGTGAAGAACTAATTGTGGCGTTGGCCCGTGGTTTTTTCCTCCTTTTGGAGGTTTTCAACGTAAATCTGCTTCTTATGCGCTCTTTTATTTCCTTTTATTTTATTTTTATTTCGAACTAGTACTGTACCATTTCACGAGAGATCTAAAGCAAAGGAGACAATAGAAATGAGTCATTTGCAAGTTTATTTGTTGGGAGTTGATCGGAACCCTTCAACTACTCTTTGTTTACAAGTGCTTCAAAGAAGCTAATCATACAAAATACTTGCAGAGTTCATAATTGTAAGTCTTTTTGGATTAAGAAATACAGTCATACAAAATGGTTAAATGTTGGCAGTTCTCATTGTGATACGATCTTGAATTTATAAGAAATGCGGTTTATTTATTTATTTTTACTTTAGCGGGAGTCGAACTCACGGCCTTCTTAAACCTTACTTTGTAGTAAGTGATGCGTATCATCCATCTCACCACCAAAGTTGTTTTGGCAAATATCATTTTGTTTTTTTAGGAGGCATTGCGTATGTTTAAAATGAAAATTTCCCTACTTCGCCATTTGTTCCTTAATATTTGTTACGATTTGATCTATGCATTAAAAATAAAAAAAAATAAAGAATATGCATTAAAACTAATTTGGTATTCAATAATAAATCATTCGTTCATTATTTCTTCAAATTGATTATTATTTTACTTGAAATAAAAAGAAAATAAATTATTATTTTTGTTGCAAATAATTTTCCTGTTTTTTATTTTTCTTATACACGCTCATGACAAGCAAACTGCCATTGAGAGGCAATTTTGTTCCAGTCAAAAGCTCACGAGAAGCGATTTCACGCTTACTAATATTAAGTAGGTGGATGTAACCGGTTAAAGTAGCCTATAAGAGCCTAGTAGACCTGTTGGACTTATGTGCCTACTATGATCCATATGAGCCAAGATTATTCACTAAGATCAATAATAGACTTCAATTAAATTTAACTAAATGTCTAGAATTTGTGTTGCATTCTTTGAGAGTCGAACCTTGTATGTCTTAATAGAAATGCTAGACCTTAGCATCATATTTTATCCAGAAAATGCTTTGATGCATCAGTATGGACATGCACGAAATGCAGATCGGACATGCATTTGTTCAATCGTCCTTGACTTTCAAACGTGCATGCATCGAGGTGTATAGAAAGGTATCCAAACCAGTGGCGAAACCAGAAAATCTAGTTGACGTGACTTGTGACAACCCCTTCTCCAAATAAGACCACAGCCCGGCCTAATCCCTAATTAAGCCATAATCTCCCATATAGGACCTAACAAGGAACTAGTAAACCTTATTTAAACACCTAAAAACCTACTAATTATTCATTATTAAAAACACGATACCACCTACGAGCTAACTAGATAGTTCAAATACCTAACAAATCAGAGTTAATTTCAATTTTTCAAACTAACAAGTTATTTAGCGGAAGTCTTCTTTAAGTTACTGGTGGAAATTATAACATAAGGCCTAACCTATTGTAGAACAACCAGAAAATAGAAATCACATGCATAAATAAAACAAAAATGACGATATATACAACATGTGTATGGTCAGGGTTTCTATTACTCAACCTAAAAGTAAAGTATCAAGTACATAGAAAATGTAATACAAAAGAATGCAAAACCTACAAAAATATGTAGTATCAGTCCTCCACCGGCTCAGAGGTAGTCGCCAATTTTCTCCCGCCGGTGCTCGCTACTGATCGATCCGCACCCACCGTTACAAACTAGACGGTGAGTACATGAAATTACTTAAGTAATACTGAGAGATATTTGTCCACATTCCCACACATGCAACGAGTATCAAGTGGCATAATCAATATAGCAACTATGCTGAAGAAAACATCATGCAAAAAGATACTTGAGGTGTCCCCGTGTTTCGCAGTGCAATGGTATTTTTGTCAATTTTTGGCGAAAATGGGTATTTTTCAGGGTTTAATTTGGACACAAAATCAAGGAGATAATCATGAAAAAATAAATAAAGTGGCAAAATTACCAAAAAGGGCAATGAGATTGTATTGGAACGAATAAGAGAGAGAGATGAGCCACCAAGAAGGAGAAGAAGAGATCGCGGAGACGACGAAGGCGAAACCAGCTAAGATGCGACGCAGGAGGTGTTGCGGCTTGAAGGAGCTGCTGGTTCGGACGCCAGTTGAGCATCGCGACTTCAGCAGCAGCAGACTAGCAGGTTGGTCGGCAACAGTGGTGGACCAGCAGCGGAGGCCGCGGATGGCAAATCTAGCGAACCAGGAGATCGGCGCGCAGACAAGCAGCTCCAACAAGACTGGAGTCCTGCAAGGCGAGCAGTCGCAGTGGCGGATGATGTGAAGGCGTGGACGACCAGCAACAGCGGCGGACCAGGAGGGGGCGCGACTATGGGGGAAGACGACGAGCAACGACATGGTCCACCAGGACGCTGGCTAGGAGCAGTGACGCCGGCGAGGAGGAGCGGTGAATCGGTAGCGACAGCGGCATCGTCGCGGTGAACGGCATAGAGCAACGACGCTGTGGCGCGTTGTCGGACCGATCGATCCCCGACGAGACACAACAACAGTGGAAAATGAGGCGTGACTTTAATGAAGCTCGATGACGCGATCGATTGCTCGCGAATAAGACGAAAGGCGTATATCGTGGCTAAGTTTACGTCCTTCAAATGGATTTTGGAGTTGAGACCTCCATTGAAGGCTATGGTGAGGTTCTAAACCACATTGATTTTAACTACAAGTCTAATTTATAAATCTTGTAGTCATTGATGATTATGATATGGTCACTTAAACGACTTCGTTGTACATATGATGAATGTAGATGCGCAAGGACTTAACTAGGATTCGAACGATTACTTTAACGTGACGGTCTATGTGAATCTAAGGTAAGTAAACCAGCTAGGAATTCTGGGTATGTATATCTTGTATTTACTCTCATTTGCATGTATAGATTCGGGGTTTCCACATTTTAGGTTGTCTTAACTGGTGTCTTTGAGATTTTCCAGTTAGTTTGAGGTTTAATTGCTTCCGCTATAACTATGATAACTCACTAATTGATTAACTCAACTTTAATTGCTTGATAAATGGTAAATGATAAAGGAAGGTTGACTAGGCTTGCGCGACTCAGCGAGACGGGCTCGGGGGTCCACGTAAGTCTAGGCCGGGCGAGACCCAGTTTAAGATTGTGGAACCGGGGTCGTCACAGTTGGTATCAGAGCCGAAGTTTTAAATACTCGACTCTTGATTTAAATAACAATCAATTAAGACACAAAACCAGTAGAAGTTAGGAATGGTGGAACTTAGAGTGGAACCTTATGATCCTGACTTAAGTCTTAGTTGGGAAGTGAGGAGAGTTGGGGAAATTAAAATTTGGACTATATGAGCTATTTGATGTATTGTATATTATTACTATCAATAGCTATATCATGATCGAGAAACTGCATTCTTTGCATATTGTGATTGCCGATCAGCCCAAGATCAGCGATACCGGTCCGAGTGACGTTTAGGAGAGGTTAGATACGATGTCCTAGTTGCTCACCTCAGATAACCAGCAACTTCAGAAGATTCTTCGATTTTTAAGAGCACAAGCTACTACATCACCTTCTACATCTGCAGGTAGCACCAGTACTTAGGGCGGGAGTGCGCCGACAGTACACGCAGCTGTTACGACTCCTAGAACGCCGACCATACCTGAAGGAGTACAGGTTTAGGCTGATAGAGTACCATCTACTCCTGATTCACTAGCGGATGATACACCGAGCATGCCTACTGATGGGAGCACTCGAGCGACAGCTGAGGCGAGCCAGTCCCGCGAGTTTCATAGTGCAATGGTATTTTCGTAAATATTTGGTAAAAATAGGGTATTTCTCGGGGGTCTACATAAGTCTAGGCCGGGCGAGGCCCAGTTTAAGATTGTGGAACTGGGATTCATGATGTCTTGACCACACCAGAGCATATGAGGTTGGGCATCTCATCAGCTTCGTTGTTCGGAGAGGCTGATGTGTAGTGGCGTAGCATGGTGGCTACGAAAGGGAAGCCCAATTATTGGGCTGAATTCAAGAAGAGGTTCAATTAGAAGTTTTTCCCTCTTTCGTTCAGGAATATGAAGAAGACCAAGTCTCAGAACATCCGACAGGCGGCTGACGAGATAGTGATGCAATATATGGGCCGATATTTGCGGTTGATGGGCTATATCGGAGCTATAGCTGATACGGACGCTGACCATGCATACTACTTCATGAATGGCCTGTTGGGTGAGATCGGGTCTATGGTGGTGAGCATAGCTCCAGGGATTTTACAGGAGGTGTATGAGAGGAGTTTGGCCAGTAAGACTTTTCTGAGCACGCGCACTGGTACAGTAGTCACAGTTCCACCATCAGCACAACCATATGTCAAACCCGGAGGTGACGGGATGAGGAAGAGACCTAGACAGTGGAGATCAAAGGATCGAGCTCAGAGTGTGGGGTATGTTGCATCTCCACCTCCTACTGCACATATTGCGCCAATAACATCTGCTCCAGTATAAAGTTATATTAGCACACCACAGCTGCCAGCACCGTCATGTTCTTAGCAACAGCAGTATCAGATGACTGAGGAAGTGGTAGTGGCAGAGACAGTGGTCAGAGGAAGAGGTATGGACGGAGACAGAGTGTTCCATCTGAATCGGGACCTCAGCGTACTTGTTGGGAGTGTGGACAGCCAGGTCACTTCGCCAGTACGTGTCCACTATTAGGCAAAGGGCAGACACAACCGAGTCGGAAGCATGTTCATGCTGTTGTCGAGCCAAATCTGATTGCTACCCGTAACCTGATAAAGGGTATGTTGTTGAGTCCCACACTACCTGAAGGTATCGCAGGAGCCCACCCTAGAGTAGGGTATGGCATTGGGCGGGTGCGGCCTTGGGCCTTAAATTCTTCATTTCTGAATTGCTTCAATTTCGAGGACGAAATTCTAATTAGTTGGGAAAACTATAATGACCCTTAAAACTTAACTCGTGCCACGTGCCATTTCAGGGTCGTATGTGGGACCCACTCATCGTGATCCGTATATCCAAATCTCGAGTGTAGACACCGAGGTATGCTATTTTGTGTGTGTCATGTGCTTAATGACTGTAATATAATTTAATCAACACGAAATAGAGTCAATTTAAGGTTTAGACGCGGTGTCCCCGTGTTTCAAAGTGCAATAGTATTTTCGTCAAGTTTTGGCGAAAATGGGGTATTTTTTGGGGTTTAGTTCGGACACAAAATCAAGGAGACATTATGAAAAAACAAATAAAGTGGCAAAATTATCAAAAAAGGCAATGAGATTGTATTGGAGTGGATAAGAGAGAGAGATAAGAGTCGTCAAGAAGGAGAAGAAGAAGAGAACGCGGAGACAGCGAAGGCGACACCGACCAAGATGCGACGTAAGCAGTGTTGCGGCTCGGAGGAGTCTTGGTGCGTGATGCTACCGAAAGTGGCGCGGCTCCAAGAAGAATAGACCAACATGTTGGTTGGCAGCAGCGGCGGACCAGCAGCAGAGGCAGCGGACAGCGGCTCCAGTGAACCAAGAGATCGACGCGCGGAGGCTCGCGGACAGCAGCTCCAGCGAGACCAGAGTCTCGCCAGGCGAGTAGTCGCAGCGGTGGATGATGCGAAGGCCAGCGACAGAGGCGGAACAGGACGTGGTGCGGCTGTGGGGGTAAAACGACGAGCAGCAACACGGTCCACCAGGACGCCGAAGAGGAGGAGCAGTGATCGGCAGCCACAGCGGCAGCGATGCGGTGAACGACGTGGAACAACTACGCGGTGGTGCGTTGTCGGATCGATCGATCCCCGACGAGACACAATAATAGTGGAAAATTAGGAGTGACTTTGACGAAGCTCAACGACGTGATGGATTACTCGCGAAGAAGACAAAAGACGTAGATCATGGCAAAGTTTGCGTCCTTCAAATGGATTTTGGAGTTGAGATGTGATGGCCCCAACTACAAATAAGGACACCGCTCGGCTTAATATGTGGATACCTTACAACCACTAATTTATATTAATTTCATTTAATTTAATTTTTTTATGCCATATAATTGAACTAGTTACACTTACCCCACGATTTGCGCCGCTCGCCCATGTCGCACTCGACTCGAGACGCGTCCCGCTCGTCTCAGATATCTGCATACCCGTAAATGACTTAGTAGTCTACACATATACATTACACTAGGCAAACAACACAACAATATAACATTTAACTCGGCCACCGTGCCTCAATAGTGAATGTATCTCGCTGTGGGTCCCACGTCAGGAGTCATTTTGTCCTAATTAGCGAATTAAACGTGTATTAATTATTAGGCCATGACAATACTTCCCAAATAATAGGAAGTTCGTCCTCGAACTTATACTAAACGAGTTTTAAAATATACCTGACTAGAAGAGGTACGAAAATCTGTCTCTCATATAGTCTTCTTGTTCCCAATTGAGTTATGAATCTCCATGAAACTGTCACTTGACTAACACTTTCGGGATAGACTTGCTTCTTAACTGCTGTACCCTTCGGTCAAGAATCTGAACTGGTTGCTCTTCATATGAGATATCCTCACTCAAATCAATCTGACTCAAATCCACTATCGGTCTCTCGCCTGCCTTTGACTTAGCTAGTCGAAGCATCGATATATGAAACAATGGATGAATTCCCGACATTTATAGAGGTAACTCTAACTCATATGCAACCTTTCCAACCCGGTTCTTGATCTTGAAAGGCCCGATGAGTCTCGGTGCTAATTTGCCTTTCAAACCAAATCGATGATGACCCTTTTGAGGAGAAACCTATAGATACAATAAAACTCCCTCATCATACGTGAGATTGCTGTAATACATGTCTGCATACTTCTTTTGCCTCTCTTGGGCTCCCTTAAGCTTCTGGCGAATCTGTCTTACCTTTTCTGTTGATCGACAACAATTTCAGGTCCTAACAAATTCCGTTCTTCTGGCTCAGCCCAACAAGATAGTGAGCGACACGGTCTGCCATATAACGCCTCAAATGGCGCCATTTCAATGCTCGCCTGATAACTATTGTTATATGCAAATTCACACAACGGTAAATACTCTTCCTACGATCCGCTAAACTCAAGTACACACGCCCTGAGCATATTTTCGAGAGTTTGAATCAATCTCTCAGTCCGCCCATCAGTTTGGGGTGAAAGGTTGTGCTAAACTGTAAACGTGTACCATATTGCTCCTGCATACTCCGTCACATCCTAGACGTATAATAGCATCTCTGTCTGACATAATTTTCAAAGGTACTCCATACAGCCTGATAATCTCTCTCGAGCAATACACTCAGTTGGTCAAATGTGTAATGAGCTGCAACTGGTATGAAATGGGCAGATTTCGTCAGTCTGCCCATAATCACCCAGATGGAATCATGTCGATGAACAGTCCTCGGTAGTCCTCGAACGAAATAAATGGCTATGTCTTCCCCTTTCCACCGTGGAATGGGAAGCGGCTGTAGTAATCCTCCAAGTCTCCGATACTCTGCTGGCAAATCCCACAGTTCTTGATAAACTCTGATATGTTTCCTTTCATTCCAGGCCATCAAAAATGTCTCTTCATATCGTGGTACATCTTGGTCCTTCCTGGATGAACAGTGAACCGGGAACGATATGAATCCTAAAGAATCTCATCTCTCAGCTCTGCCACTACCGGTATCCACAATCTGCCTCGAAATTTAAGACACTGATTTGCCGTCTCAGTCCAGTCAGTACACTCAGGACTCTGGGCTAACTCACTGAATCTCGGATATAGAATGTTAGTTTTTTATCCTCTGACACTCTCTAAGTCGACACTGCCTAAAGTCTCACCTGAGCACAAATCAGTACCTCTGTGTCATTAGAAATATCTGACTGACTCAGCCTCGCCGCCGCCTCGAGTAAACCATATTCGTGTGTCATATGACATCGAATAGTCGCAGCATCTCCAATCGGAATCCTACTCAGTGCATCAACATCGACATTTGCTTTTCCTGGATGATATTCCAGAGAAAAGTCATAGTCTTTTAAAATTCTAACCATCTGCGATGTCTCATATTCAGCTCTTTCTGTGTGAAGAGATATTTCTAACTCTTACGGTCAGTATAGAGTGTGAACCTCTCTCCATACAAATAATGTCTCCATATCTTCAGAGCAAACACTACTGCCGCCAACTCTAAGGCATAATATAAGTAGCAACTATGTTGAAAGAAACATCATGCAAAGAGATACTTGAGTTAACCAAATATGAAACTGACTCATGGCTAAGTAGTAATGGATTAGGGTCGGTCGGTCGTGATCTTCATCACATCAGCCTTTCTACTACAATTTGAGCTCTGCTCCATAGCATTTCATTACAAATTGAGCTCTATATCGTAATGTTAAAAGGTCGTACTTACGATTACACCTTTTCTATTCCAAGTGAATTAGTCATCACCGGAATGTATACTTGCTAACATACCCGAGTTTTAAAACTTGTCATGTTCACCCAAGTTATTCTTGCTCCAACAAACCCCGAGGTCCGGTTACCCCGTTCGAGTCACGTTACCCCGTGTGTCATGCAAGGTAGTAGAGAAACTCCCTAACATACCGAAAAGTCTAGTGACCCCGTATGAAAGCTGAATTTCTATCATCAAATGACCCTAACCACAAGAACCACTTTCACTTTCAATAATGACTCGGTAATAGAATCCAAGAAATATAACTACATACTAATGCACAAAGGAGTAAAGGCAAAACAAAAAAACTAACCTAATAGCATGCTATATCACTGACTTTCATACACAACAATCAACATGACAAAATATAGGAATTGTGATTAATGATATACACAACAGAGTATGCTATGAGCAATATTATCAAATGAGAACTGAACAAGTCATAGCATATGGATGTCAAATGCAACTCAGTTCGAATAACTGAGAATAAATAAATAAATGGAATGAAATGTAAATAAATGTCTCAATCAGTTTACTTACTTACACACAACAATTCCTAAGCAATCCGACTTTTCGTCGCGTTGATGTACGCACCCAAACCCCGTAATAGCTCATTTACGGTCATAACATTTGACAAGTTATCATCTTAGATTCACAATTCATTATTTAAAATTCCTAAATTGGTCGAAATCGAATTTGAGAGCAATTTGCCAATTTCGCGCTTTTCGAGCTAAAAGTCCCGTAAAAGTCGCGCTTTTCGAGCAATTTCAAATCTTGTATTTTTCATAGAAATTTATCAATTTCTATTTATTTTGTCGAAATCCAACTTTTTGGAATTTTTCCTAATTTTTTTCTAGAATCTTCCTCATCGCACCAGAGTTACTGCTTTGTAAATTTTTTTTTTTCACTGGGGTTGGGCGTCTATCCCCAACCCCAGGATGGGTTTCCTACAGGGGAGACCACTCCAATACCCTTATTGAGCTCGGACGAACTGCCATGGCAGTTTGTCCGAATCCGGCACCTCAAACCACCATAGCGACAACACAAATCAATAACAACAACGCGAAATCAAGTCACCTTGCGTTCTCGTCGTCTCTCTCTCTCTCTCTCTCTCTCTCTCTCTCTCTCTCTCTCTCTCTCTCTCTCTCTCTTTTCTTCTCATTCTCTCCTTCTTTATCTTTCTTCCTCACCGCATTTCTTTTCTCTATGTGTTTTTGTTTTTGTTTGGAGAGATAGAATGAGATAAAATAAGGTAGGACTTTGTTGTTTCATTTGACCAAAGTTTTATATATATACATATATATATATATATGGCCACCTTACAATCACTAATTTATATTAATTTCATTTAATTTAATTTTTTATGTCATATAATTGAACTAGTTACACTTACGCCACGAGCTGCTGCCTTGGCCCACATCGGCACGTGACTCGAGGCGCGTTGTGCTGGCCCCAGTTTCCCACAACCGGGCCCCGCCCGACCTAAGCCCACGTGGACCCCTGAGCCGGTCTCGCAAGGTCAACGTAGACTTAGTCAGCCTTGCAATCCCTTATTATAAGTAAATTTAAACTTTTATGATGAGTTATTAATATTTTTCAAGTTTTACAATTTAGCAGAAGCAATTACTACATTAAATACCTCAACAATAATGTTAAAATAGTTGGACAACCTAATTGTGGAACCTTGCATAAATATATCATCATTAAATACATCATCATCTGAGGGGAGTAATTACAAGATATACAAAAGATTCACCTAGCTATGGAGCCTTCCCCTTGCTGAACCGTTGATATACACTCAGTCAAACCCAAAAAAGACAAGCCCAGGTAAGTAACGCCAGTAGGACATATATAAAACATTTCGAAATAACTAAATCAATCGAATTCATGCAAGTAGAAAGAAATGAACATGTAATGCATGAATACAAAAGACTATAAAAAAATCAATCGATAAGTGAGGCCAAATAGCAAGGAGTCTCGACCAAAAGGTCATTGAGTAGCTGCAAAAGCCCAGCAGGTTAGGGTTCAGAACGAGACACCTGCCTCCCAGCCCTAACCCTTGCGACTATGAGATATCCATAGACCCGGATAAGTGCCCCCAACGCATACTCAATTGGGAGATATCGATGGTCCAGCAAGGGGAAAATTGGCCTCAACATAACCCTCAACATGGCCTTCAAAACTCATTGGAATCCATTGCGTCGTAGAGCTTCGTCGAAGTCACGCCTCCGATCGGTCCGACAACGCGCCACCGTGCCATTGCTCCACGCCGTTCACCGTGTCGGTGCCGAAGCCGCGCCGCCGTCGGAACCGCGCTGTTGCCGGACCATGCCGCAGCTGGAGTCGCGTCGCCACTGGAGTCGCGCCTCCTCGCCAGTATCACTGCTCCTCGCTGCTGGTTGTCATCGTCTTCCCCACTGTCATGTCACTTCTTGGTCGTAGGAACCGCCATTCGCAACCCTCACATCGCCCGCCGCCTTCGTGTTGCATACCGCTATCAGCTGCGCTGCTGGTTTGCCATTGAACCGCATTGGTCCGCGGCCATCGGGTTCGCGTCTGCCGCTCCAGCCGATCGCTCACTCACTGGCCGCTTCGATCTCGCTTCGCCGTTTGCTGGCCGTCGTCCGCACCAGCAGTCCAACCTGCCAACCGGTTTGCTGCTACCGCGAGCTGCCGTGCGTTGTGAGCCGGAACTCCACCGCACTCGCTCCTCGCCGGAGCTCCCGCACCCCGCCTCTCTCCTCTTCTTTCTCTTTCCTTTTTTTTCTTTTTTTCTCCTTCTTATCTCTCTCTCTCTCTCTCTCTCTCTCTCTCTCTCTCTTTGTTTCTTCTTGAGGAAGAAAAACAATGTGTCCTCGAGATTCATGCGAAGCGGAACTCGTGGCACATCAAAAACATATTTATTATGCTTTCCATAAAAAATTAGGCAGTGCGCATCTCGAGGCACCATAAATATTCACACCACGACTACCTCATTTCATAATCTCGACACTCAGACCACACGCATCCCAAGGCGCATCCCATGTATATGATTTTAATCACTACAAAAAAATAGTAAATCAGAAACGAAATTTTCCGTCTCTGATTTGCATAAATTACGTCTCTAATCCTAATCTACAACGGAACAGAGACGAAATAAATTCCGTCTCTGATTTGGTCGACGCTAATTCAATCAGCAACGGAATTGTGATTTCGTTTCTGATTAGAGACGGAATAAATTCCATTTCTGATTAGAGACGGATTAGAGACGGAAATTAGAAACGGAATAGAGACGGAACATAAATGGAAATTTTTTGAAATGGTACATTTGTAAATTGCATTCCGTCTCTGATTCCGTTGCAAATCTTTGAATTCCGTCTCTGATTCCGTTTATGATTCATGCATATATTCCTCGAAAATTAGAGACGGAATAGCAACGAAATCTCTGAATTCCGTTGCTAATCCCTCTCTAATTTTCCTTTTTGTTTAGTTTTCAAACATACACTCAATCCAATTGGTTCTTCAACCTATAACTTAAAAATACAACCATAGGACCTACTCCATCGCTTTGCACCCCTCCAACAACTCCTTGGGGGTGCTAACATCCCCCAAAAAGCAAAATCGACATTCATACATCGACAATATATATCAACAAATATTCAAATGAGAGAAAAAATGTAAATTCAAAATTTGAAAAAAATTTATATATTCACGAAAAATTGTCTAGTATAACAAATGCTCCAAATTTCTAAGTATTCACAAAAACCACCAATCCTATTGTTCAAGAACCACAAAAAAAAAACTTACAATCCTCTAAATATGCACAAAAGAATTATCAATCTAAAAGTCATGTAAACAACTATAAAAGTTCCATGAAATGCTTTAAATTCCTCATCTCTCACTTGGAAACCAGATTATGGTAGGTATTGTCACAGGGATATGGGCAATCAATGGCACTAACTCCCACTCGATCGAAGAACCAGTCACCTACTGATAGGGCCACGCTCTGCAAATATTGCAAAATAGATCAAACTCATGATAAAAAATACAAAACTGCAAAAAAACTATCTCCATTTACAGTGCAAAAGAAAACAGTATATTTAACTATAATTTCCGACGATACATGGCTACTTGTGTGTCTAACTAACACAATTTATTAGAAGGGGGAATCTGAGAACCTACCTAACTACATGAACAAAAAGCTTTGCTAAAGCACAATTGCGACGGTACATGGCTACTTGTGTTGCATACTTGCATCCTTCACATGGACAATACAAAGGAGAATGAATGATAAAACATGCACAACAAAGAAAGAACATAATAAAATAAAATAAAAGTTTTTAACAAAGAACAATTGGGAGTGAAGTTCTTCCTTACATAGTAAGAGATGACAAAACAAATTTATTTCTTATGTATTGGAAGAAATGATAAAGTTTGAAATTCAAATGAATGTATATAGTGGCGAGTTAAAGTAAATGACAAAAACCCAAAAAAAAACCCAGCAAAACAAAAAAAAAAAAAAAAAAAAAAAAAAAAAAAAAAAAAAGAACAAAAAAAAAAAAACAAAGAAGCCTACACATTGTTCACAACTAACACTTCAAAAATAAACAAAGAAGCGGTGGCACCGTGGCAGACTCTAAACAAACAAACCTCTTCATCTTTGAAAGGAAACTAATACTCAAACAATATACAAACAAGTAAATCCTGTAATAAAGAACCTAAGGAAACCTTTCACAACAAAGAAAAAACAAACCAGATGAACCGAAAATACATTAAATACAAAGCCTCTCAATCGATATGAAGAGGCAATTTCAACAAGAGAACTCACTAGGAGCCATTCCAAATTGCCATTCCAACCATGACCATTCCGGCCTTATAATGCAACCCAAAAAAAAAAGCAAAACAGCAAAAAAAAAAAAAAACAAAGAAAACAAAGAACCTAAAAAAAAAAAAAAGCAAGTATGCAACTCAATGGAACTAAAAAAAAATAGCAAGCCTACACATTGTTCACAACTAACACTTCCAAAATAAACAGCAAGCCAGTGGCACTGTGGCAGACTCTAAACAAACAAACCTCTTCATCTTTGAAAGGAAACTAATACTCAAACAATATACAAACAAGTAAATCCTGTAACAACAACCTAAGGAAACCTTTCACAACAAAGAAAAAACAAACCAGATGAACCGAAAATATATTACATACAAAGCCTCTCAATCGATATGAAGAGGCAATTTCAACAAGAGAACTCACTAGGAGCCTCTCAATTGAGATTGGAGTTTTCTCAGAGTGGCAGATGAAATGATGCAATAATCAATAAGTACAGAATCTTTGAACATTGAAGCTCTTTGTTCCAATGTATAGAGTCTACTGACTACTGCAGTACATAAGAGCTTCCTAAGTAACATTCGTGTCCCAAAAGCCTTTTAGAGCATCTAATTGTTTCTCCTAATCCATGCTAAAGGGTAATACAAAATTGTAAACATTGTTTTCTTCTCAACAAACTGAACGGATATTATGGTCACGATTGCTGAAAGGCTTTATATTTATAACAAGAAATACCTACCAAATACAAAATCAATCGAAAATCTTTAATTGCTCAAGTAAAATGTTGAAATGATATATTAAATATTAATAAACCTAAAAATAAATGCGAAAGTAAAATTTGAGACTCTTACTTGATTGATCAGGTTATGTCTCTGTGTTGGTTTCCATACCCTTCCTTGGAGCATAAATTAGAAGTATTTGCAAATTTGTTTCTCCTAATGCACAACATTTAAAAGGAATGTTCATGTCCTACGTCATATCTTTTCGGTCACTAGGAAAAAAGGCTTTGACAAAGGGACTACTCATTTCACAGTTAGATCCTACATATCTTTAGGGTCACTTACATTTCATACTAATTATTTTTTTTTCCATCAAAGGGAGTCAGAGCTAGAATATCATTTATATGATTTAACAATTGATTTCATACACTGCAGGAATCTAAGAAAACTAAAGTACATTGACAAATTCTACCAATTTGATTTGAGCTTCAAAAGGCATTGCAAAAGAAGGAAAACTACCAAATTATGTTGCTATGGAACAAAGATACTTTGAAACTAAATTGGCAAAGGCCAACGATGATCACCCTTCTCATGACATCTTTGAGGGCCTTAAAGTCATAAAAGAAGTGTATGAAGCATTGAGATCTAGTCCACAATGGAATGAGTTTTGTTCTCGATTATGGAACAAAACCCCATATCATCTAATTTGTTTTTTTAGGTGAGTATTGAAGCGATACTTATTTATTATATATATATATATAATAAAGTAATAATTTAAGAAAATTGTGGGCTATACAACAATAAGACTTTTATATCGGGCCAAAAACAAGGCACCCATCAGCAATCCCACCATAGCTAACGAAGCACCCATAAAAAATCCCACAATAGATCTTTATGAGTGCGAAAATAATCGTAGCAAAAGCCAAGAGATAGCGAACCCAACCAAAACAATCAAGCATGTCAAGCATAAAAATAACCCATATCATCCAAAACATGGCAAAATGAACATAACTACAAACCCAGATCACAACAGAGAAATGCAGTTCACATTTCATTGTTACTAGATAGAACAAGCATAACCACAAAACACTAAGCATGCAAGAGAAGAGCAGAACAAAAACTTCTAAACCAAATAAAATACACAACATTAACTTAATAGATCAAGTGAATAACACCAACAAATGCACATGAAAGCCAAATCGGAGGAAAATGTGAGCAGATACAATTGTATTATTTGTACTAGTTTTTGAAGAAATTGTCAGCTAATCAATCAACCTGAATGGTTCCATTTATAGAAAATATAACCAGACTTCTAAATTTCCATCCAAGTGTATTATTTGTAAGAGTTTAACTTGTGGTTGTTAATC
The DNA here is from genome assembly GCA_039657365.1 of Stephania yunnanensis. NCBI lineage: Eukaryota > Viridiplantae > Streptophyta > Magnoliopsida > Ranunculales > Menispermaceae > Stephania > Stephania yunnanensis. The sequence continues at coordinate 11,142,625 of CM077582.1, forward strand.
TGAGGTTTAGCACAATTTCACCGAATAGCAGACTCTTCAGATAGATAACATAAGCTCTCAATTGAGTTACCAGAAGAATCCTTGGTTATATATAACTAAAAATAGAAAAGAAACGTTTTAAGCATTTTTTCCCTGCATGACATCAAACGAAGAGCACATAAAAAAGAAGTCGAATCTACCTACTTGAGTGGTATTGAACCATTGGAACCATGCTTCAAGACGAATAAATGCTCTATCCAAGAATGATAAGATTTCGTTACTTTCACTAGATGAAAACTCATTCCTTTTGGTTCTACAAACAAGATCTAAGAATATAGGTAGATAAACGCAATTCTTTGGTCCAAGTCAAAAAAGAGAATGAAGGAACTCAATACAAAGAAAAACTTTACCATGTAAAATTAGAAACAAAGTTGGTGGGTTTCCATTTGAGGAGTGCTGAGGAACAAATTCTTCTGGCACTTTACTATAAATATTAAAAAAGGTTAAACATGAATCCCATTAAAGGAAGTGGAATTTTGATATACCTAGTAAAACAAAGTCTTAAAATTACCTTAAAGCTTCAGCACCCAAGATTTGCTCTCGAGGAATCCATCCATCAGCATTCATCAAATCCAACTAGTGTCCAATAATGTCCAAGCAAATATGAATATCCCAACGCCTATTGGAGTTGTAACGTTGTATTAAAGAAGAATTAAAGAAAAAGCGGCGGGTTAAGTAGTTCTTAAAGTGCTCTGCAAGTTGAGAGAGTTAGCTTAAAGAGAAGAAATGAGAATATACTCAAAGCATATCTAAGCAACAACATGTACCGACCATTAGCGAGTTGATGAAAACCTTCATCCCATAGAAAACCCCGGGAAATAAACCTAGGCTTGGAACAATTTGTATAAAGCACAAACAGCCAATATGGAACAAAATTATCACCTTTGTTATGCTAAAATAGCATTTAACAGATACAATCATCACTTTACGTAACATGAAAACACAAGCGCAAAGAGAGATGACTGTAGAATGTGTTGAACTCACACTAGAGGATCTAGCAAGGGCAATTTTAAATTGACCGTATAAGTAACCAATGCTACCCACCAAATTTGCCATAGCAGCTCTACCAACATTCATTGACTGAGAATCCACCTGTAAGGTTACAGGTGATGTATACCCCCCAAAAGTAAGCAACATCATCACAAACGAATTAAATTAAGAGAGGGAATTACAAAATAAGCTTTGTTAAGGTAAATACCTTGTTGGTTAGACTAAAACTCTTCTGGAATTTTTCTTCAAACTCTCTTTGCCCTTGCTTGAGTCGACTGTCTAGCAGCTCTCTTAAGAAGTTGCCACAATTTTATTTGAACTCCAAATAAGGAAACAAATAAAGAAAAGAAAGTAAGTTTTTATATACCAACTGCATCACCTTCTAAAATAAAATCCTAGATGACAACCATGTAAAACAATAAAAGCAGAGTTATCAAGCATTTCAAAATCAACACAACTAATAAACCGATTACAAAATCAACACAACTAATAAATTGATTACAAATGTAAAACATGCAAGATATAAATAACTTATCTTCATATACTTCAACTATAAAAAGAACATAAACCGATCGACAAATGCAAACAACACAAGCCCGACAAAACTTGAGAAACATTGTGTCACAAACCTCAACAACCAAAGGAAATCTCAGATTTACATGTTCTAACAACCACATCTAACCTCTAAAAAAACACACCATATCTCCTACACACTAATTTGCAAGCTTCAAACCAACAAACAAAGAAAATTAAAGAAACGACCGAGAAAATATAACAGAGCAGGCACAAATTGAAGACAGAGAGAATGAAAAACACATCAAATAAGATAAACCGATAACCAGCGTAAACACAAGATCGACGAGATCTGAGAAATATTTCGTCACAGAATTCAACATCAACATTTTACACGTTCTAACAAAAAGAAAATAGCGAAAACACCAGAACTTCCCCCAACAGAGTAACATCTTCAAAAGCCACACAAAGAGGGACAGCGCAGACGACGATGGCGAGGGACAGACGACGACATACAAAGCGAGCGACGGCGAGGGCTTATGCGATGGTGACAACAGAAGGCACGAGCTCCGGCAGAGAGCAACTCAAGCTTCGAACACCACCGCTAAAACCCACCAAATCCAAACCCCCATTTCTAAATCTCTTCAAACAACACCAAATCTCCCAAACTAGCTCTCCAATCTCCATCCAACAAAGCCGTAACTGCCCTCGACGATGAAGACATCAGAAATGGAGAGCACCGGTGAACATAAGCTGTCTGCGGTGACTATTTCACAGAGATTTAGGGCTTGGGAGAGAGAGAGTTCGAGACGAGACAGGGAGTTGAGGGTTTGCAGAGCCGTGAAGAGAGGAGTTGCTGAGTCGCCGGTGAAGAGAGCAGTTGTTGAGCTGCCGGTGAGCTCGAGAGAGGTCGAGGAGAGAGGTCGAAGAGAGAGGTCGAGTTCGGTCGAGGAGAGAGGTCGAGAGTTCGGTCAAGGAGAGAGAGTTGGGAGAGAGAGTTTGAGGAGAGAGAGAGAGTTTAAAACAAATAAATATTTCATCTATTGATGCACGAATCTCGAGATGTGATGTGTGGTTATAAACTACTGAATTTTTGGTGGAAAGTTGGCACCATTTTTTTAGAAACGGATTTTAATTCCGTCTCTAATTCCGTCTATATTCCGTCTCTGACTATTTTCGTCTCAATTCCGTTTCTAACCATTTCTGATTAGAAACGGAATTAAATTCCGTTGCTATTTCCGTTTCTAATTTACATTTTTTTGTAGTGAATGTGGTCACATTAAAACCACTATAGCCACTATAGGCACATTAAGCCGCTACCTCGGTCCCACATCGACACGACACTAGAGGCGCGCCCCGTTCGTGTTTCAGCTCACTGAATTCCCCGCATATACCTTTCTAAAAAATTAGCATTATTTTGGATACTACTAAATAATACACACATCACAGAAAAATATCATACCTCGGTGTCTCCACCCGAGATTTGGATATACGTATTCCGACGAGTGGATCCTATATACGACCGTGACCTGGCACGTGGCACAAGTCAAATTTTTGGGCTGTTACACGCGTCCTCACTCGTCTCGGTATCTGCATACCCGTAAATAACTTAGTAGTCTACACATATACATTACACTAGGCAAACAACACAACAAATATAACATTTACCTCGGCCACCGTGTCTCGGTAGTGACACGTATCTCGCTGCGGGTCCCACGTCATGAGTCATTTTGTCCTGATTAACGAATTAAACATGTATTAATTATTGGGCCGTGACATGAGACCTCTATTGAAGGCCATGGTGATGTTCTAAACCACATTGATCTCGACTACAAGTCTAATTGATAAATCTTGTAGGCATTGATGATTCCGATATGGTCACTTAAACAACTTCGTTGTACATATAATGAATGTAGATGCGCTAGGCATTTTTACAGTTATTTTATGAGCTTTAATTTGTTTTTATTGCTTCGTTCATCATTTCTTTTGAAATTTGTAGTGGTTGAGTGGTCCATTGGCAAGTGAATCATGATTATTATTTATCTGTGATAAGAGCTTTTATCTGGACACTATTGATATCTCCCTATTGAGTGTACGTTGGGTGCACTTATCCAGGTCTGTGGATATCTCATGATCTCAAGGGTTAGGGCTAGTAGGCTGTGTCTCGTCCTGAACCCGAGTTTGCTGAGCTTTTGCCGCTACTCAACGACCTTTTGGTCGGGACTCCTTATTATTCAGTTTTTCATATTCAGGACCCTCACTTATCGATTGAATTATTTATTGACTTTTATATTCAGACGTTCCCTGTTCTTTTCTTTCTATCTGCATGAATTAGACTGATTTATTTATTTCGAAATGTTGTCAATATGTCTTGTTTGGCGTTACTTACCTGAGCTCGTCATTCTTGTGTTTGACGGAGTGCATATCCACAGTCCAGCAAGGGGAAGGCTCCATAGCTAGGATATATCGTTTGAGGATATCGGAATAGTCCTTTACACTTATCTGACATAAGTGATTCTTTTGTATTATTAGATACACTTGTTTCAAAACACTGGGAGTTGGGTTTTTGAAAGATTTTGGGCATGCATATATTGTATTTACTCTCCTCTGCATGTACAGATTCAGGGTTTCCACACTTTAGGTTGTCTTAACTAGTGTCTTTGAGATTTTTCAGTTAGTTTGAGGTTTAATTGCTTCTGCTATAACTATGATAACTCACTAATTGATTAACTGAACTTTAATTGCTTGATACATGGTAAATGATAAAGGAATGCTGACTAGGCTTGCGTGACTCAGCGAGACGGGCTCAAGGGTCCACGTAAGTCTAGGTCGGGCGGGGCCCAATTTGGGATTGTGGAACTGGGCCCATCAAAATAGAGTGCATGTGCCTCAGGGTCAGGGTCATAGAGTCACGACAACGCCAAGCAGACTCGGGTCCTACGACGCGGCAGCGCCAACTGTACCTATACCGTCGCGAATAAGGTATATCAACGGTGCCCCGGATAAAATACATCACATTCCGATAAAACAATCCATTGACTCGAGGTCATGGCCCCGGTTGCAAGCCAACGACCACTCCACATGATACACTCTCATGACTCACATGACGACCCCTAAACTGGGCCCCGCTCAGCCTAGACTTATGTGGATCCCGAGTCAATCCTTGTGATGTCTACAGAAGCCTAGTTAGCCTTCCTAACCATTTTTCATTATAAGGAAACGAAATTTAACATTTATAATGAGTTATTCGAATTTGTAAATTATCAAAGGTTATGCGGAAGCGATTTCAACTTAAACAAATCTAAACAACTCTAAACCAATCAGTCAGACATCCTCGATTGTGAAAACCCTAAGCATAACTCAATCAACATGTATAATAAACAAAAAAGAGAGAAATAATATCATATACATGTCCCAAAGTATCTCACAAAACCAATATACCCTATGTGATAAAAACTTACAAAAGTACAAGAGAGAAAGCCGCTCCAAAATCCTTATAGTAGGTCTCCCAGTATTGGTCCATTTTCCTTACTCGACTGCAGATTTGCACTCGATCAAACACAAGAATGACGAGCCCAGGAAAGTAACACCAGTAAGATACTAAACAACATTTTGAAATAAATAAATCAGTCTATATTCATGCATATAGAAAGAAAGATATAAGAACACATGAATAAATAAAAGACTATAAATAAATCAAGAACAATCGATACATGAGTGTCCAAGAATGAAAACAGAGAGGCGCAAGTAGTCCCGAACAACAGGTCATTGAGTCTTTGCGAACTGTCAAGACTCCGTTTCTAAGACTTGGTACACTCACAAGCCTTAAACCCACGAGATAATGAGACTTCCTGAAACAACCACATTAAGAACTCACATCCCGTCAAGAACCAGTATCTAGTGCAGTGAATCCCGAGGTCATGACTCTTGTATGTTATGTAACTGCCCGCTCTAATTAATCCTAATTAACTTATAAATTACCGATTAAGACCCTAAGCTCAGACCCACGTGGACGTCGCAGAAAATTCCAGGGCACGCCTAACGAGGTAAAATTTGTTATTTTTGTGTGTGAGTGTTTAATTAATTTACTAATATTAAATAATTAGCATCGCATTATTTGATATTTTATTGGTCGTTTTGTGCGCGTGTAGTAACCAGAGTGTGCGACGTCGCGGTGTGCGCATAACGCGATTGTATGGGTTGTATGAGATTTAGTTGTCACATCACAGATCACATCACCCTATCAATCATCACTCATCATTACTCCCTCTCCATCACTCATCATTACTCCCTCTCCTCTCCAAATAATTTAAAAAAAAAAATTCCTTTAAATCAGGAGAAAGAGAGAAGGAAGGGAGGAGAAAGAGAAGAAAGGAGAAGAAAGAAAGATAAGGAAAGAGATGGTGAATGAACGGAGAGAGAGAGAGAGCGAGGTCGGGGACGACTCGCGACGGAGCTCACCAGCGGTGCCGGCAGACTCCGGCAGCAGTGTCGGCAGTGACGATGTTCGCAAAGACCTCCATTAATCAATGTGAGTGAAATTGTTGTTGTTAGGTTGTTGATGTTGGTGTTATTGTTGTTGTTGGACTTGTTGTTGTGTATAAAAAAAGGGGGAGATCGTCTCTGTACGATCGGGGAAGACGAGCCAGCAGGACCGGGCCTGCTGGCCGTCATGTGGCGGTCGCCTAGCGCTTGCGCGCCGGTCGCTTAAAGCCTGGCTGTTGGGCGACCTCAAAGCCCGATCCGGTCCGGTTCGGGCCTAACCAACCCTTAAATTAATTAAAATTTTAAAAATATAAATAGAATACATTTAAATCATTTAAATATCAAAAAATAAGAAAAATAGATAGAAAATTATGAAAAAATCCAAAAAATCCGAAAAAATATAATAAAATGGGAAAATAAAAAAAGCAATTTTGAGGACATTTGGGGAGTCGATAACCCGGTATAACTCGAAACATGCGCCGAAATTAAACTTTTTGAAACAAAAATCTCAAATTCTTGGTCTCACACTTTAAATTCATTGAATGAGACTCTAAAATAATAAAAAAAATGCATAATTGGAAACTAGGGACTTAGGCTACCATAGTCGGGTGTCGGGTACACATCTCGAGGCGTATGCAGAATGTTTCAAAGGCAGTTCGTGACTTGTTTGAGGTAAGTAATCCCACGAGAAAATTAGTTAAAATTCTTTTATGACACTTACTTTATTTTGCTTTCTAAATTACTCCATTGTGTTTTCCATTGCTGTTCATTTATTGTTCATCCACTTCCACGTGTGTATGTGTGTTTGTAGACGGGGTCGGGCATGGCACGAACTCGCACCTCGGGGCTAGATACCCCGCGCTGTTCGAGTAATTGGCCATGTTAGGGCTACGCGGTGACTATTCTTTACGAAACCCATAGGTTGAGAGATGTTTGACGAAGACCTAAGTCTACGTCAATGGTTCCTCTCGAGAGATGTTTGGATGGGGTTTCTTCCGTTCAATGGTTCATCTCATTCGATCGTGAGATGTTTGGCGAGGTGGTCATCAATAGTTCCTCTCGGTTTAGCTACGACGATTCCCGGATGTCGACCAAGGCTCTCTGTCACGCTACACTCGTGTCCAAATTTGACTTCTTAACGACTTATTTTCATGCGATTATTTTATTCTTGTCCTTTATTTAAATTGCATGGACTGTAACCGTTTCATTGAAATTCGTGAATACTAGCCTACGTTCTCTAGGATTTACTCACCTGAGATTTTTCATTGTTTTTTGTGACAAATCACAGATCCTGCGACGAGCCGAGGCAAGGGTGTCTTAGGCGACTACGTCTAAGTTAGGAGAGCCGTCACTTTTTGCATAAGTGGTTGTATGTATCTATTTACTATTTTATGAAATTTTTGGGAAGGACTTCGCTGTTGCAGATACGACATGGACGGACAGACGACTCCACCTTCGGAGGATGGTGGACAGACGAGTGGTACTACGCCTATCGCGACTGATCAAAGTGTACTTGATCGGATTGCAGCACACGATCGATAGTTTGAGCAGATGATGGCCTTGCTCCATGCTCAGACAGCGGTTATCGCGACTCTTACCGCCACCATCACACCAAGAGCCACTGAGCCGGCAGCCGCGCGGATTGTTCAAGGTATGCCAGTTACCACAGTTATGGCAGAGACTACCACACTGACTACAGTTTTAGAGGCTCGTACTGAGGCTACCACACCGGCATCTACACACGCAATGACGCTGACACTGACTCCACAGGAAATCACATTCGAGGGTTCCCTGTCAGCTGAGACTAAGCTGACAAAAGGAGTTTGTGAGATTTCAGCCAGGATATTTCACTGGAGCGAAGACCCAAAGGCAGCTACTAGATGGCTTCTTACACACGAGAAATTACATAATCTTCTAAAAATTCATGACAATATTCGTGCCAGGATATCTGGATATATGCTCCGAGGAGAGACCGGAGTTTGGTGGACCGCTCATACCGAGACTCATGGGGAACCGACCACTTGGGCCGGGTTCAGACAGGCCTTTTATAACCAGTATATACCGAGGGAGATACAGTTACGTTTGAGACAAGAGTTTTTGTGTCTTAGGCAAGGTAATCGCAAAGTGGTCCAGTATATGGAGAGGTTTCGCTACCTATTACAGTTCGTTGAGGATTTGGCCTATACAAATCACGATCAGGTGCACTACTTTAGAGTTGGGCTTAGAGATGAGATTGCGCGCGCAGTAGTATCAGGCCGAGCTCGTACACTGCAGGAAAGCTACGAAAGAGCCTTAGCCCATGAGACATATATTATCTTTCGTGCCACGATGCCCATGCAACAGTTGGCATCGGGGTTGTCCCAGCAAGGCACCAGGTCTGACAGGAAAGGGAAAAGGATCATCGGTCACAGAGATAGGAAAGGATAGAGGCCCAAACACGAGGATCACTAGGCGGTCACTTCTCATGCGATAGTACACGCACAGTCAGCACAGTTGTCACGTGGTGGTTATGGACCGCGGCCGGGGCAGAGACCGAACCAGGATCAGGGAGGCAGGGACCGAGGACAGTATGGTCAGAGTTAGGGCCAGAGGTCAGGGCCAGGGGTTAGGACACCAGCATTTTACTTGTTTCAAATGCAGACAGCCTGGACACATTAAGAAAAAATGCCCGATGGCTTCAGTAGCATCGATTGCACCACCACCAGTTCAGGCCAGGGAGCGGGGCACGCTTTAGCACAGCCAGACCGTGAGGCCACCAAACAGCTCATCGAGGGTATGATTTCGATTTGCGATCGTTTTATGCATACGCTTATTGATTCTGGTTCCACAATATCATTTATTTTTGGACGTAAGGTTGTTGTTTTAGGATTAACACCGATTACAGTTAGTACACTCCTGATTCTAATCACAACAACTGGGGAGAAGGTTTACCTCAACATGATTTGTGAGGGTTGCACGATAGAGATTTATGGACACCAACTTCCTATTGACCTACACGTCCTAGAGTTCTTAGAGTTCGATGCACTTTTGGGCATGGACTAGCTAGCTTCATATCACGCCCAGGTGGATTGTTTCCGTAAGATAGTGACTTTTCAGATCCCCGACATACCAGAGTTCACTTTCACAGGTAATGCGATTATACTACCGACCACTAGGGGTAGATTGGCTACGACCTTAGAGATGGAAGTGTTTGCAGGGATAGTAGAGTCAACCGAGATGCCAGAGGTTAGACTTGAGGATGTCCCAGTTGTTAGTGAGTTTCCTGATGTCTTTCCGGATGATCTACCAGGATTGCCCCCACATAGAGAGATTGAGTTTGTTATTGAATTAGTACCAGACACACATCCAATAGCTAGCAGACCGTACCGGATGTCACGAAAGGAGCAAGAGGAGTTGAAGGTTCAACTTGAAGATTTAGAGAAGAAGGGGTTTATACACCCAAGCACATCACTATGGGGAGCATCAGTCCTGTTCGTTAAGAAGAAGGATAGTAGCTTGAGGATGTGCATGGACTATAGGAAGTTGAACTAGGTGATAGTACGAAATCATTACCCTTTGCTAAGGATCGACGATTCGTTTGACCAATTGGTCGGAGCCCGTGTGTTCTCTAAGATCAACTTAAGGTCGGGTTATCATCAGCTCAGGATTCGGGATAATGACATAACTAAAATCGTATTCAGCACCAGATATGGGTTATTTGAGTTCACAATGATGTCGTTCGGACTAACAAATAGACCGGCCATGTTCATGGACTTGAAGCACAGAGTATTGAAGCTGTACTTGGATAAATTTATCATTGTCTTCATTGACGACATATTGATATACAACAAGACTCGCGAAGATCACGGGCAACATCTCAGGAAGATGTTGATGACGCTGAGAGAGCACAAATTGTATGCTAAGTTCAGTAAGTGCGAGTTTTGGCTGTCAGAAGTCAAATTTTTAGGACACGTGATCAGTGAGGTATATCAGTGGATCAGAGTAAAATCCATGCTGTCATAGATTGGCCGACACCTGAGACAGTGACAGATATCAAAAGCTTCATAGGGTTGGCATGATACTATCAGCGATTCGTGAAGGACTTCTTGAAGATCGCCTCGCCGATGACTAAATTGACAAAGAAGGATGTACCTTTCAATTGGTCAAAAGAGTGCGATGACGCATTTACACAATTAAAGATGACACTGACTACTGCACCAGTACTAGTGTTGCCAGAGCCGGGTAAGGGATTGACAGTTTATACTGATGTTTGCAGCACAGGGTTAGGTTGTGTGCTAATGCAGAGAGACGGCGTGATCGCCTACCTATCCCGACAGTTAAGGACCTATGAGAGGAATTATCCTGTGCACGACTTGGAGCTTGCAGCAATCGTATTTGCACTGAAGGTATGGAGACATTACCTCTACGGTGAGAGTTCACATTATATACAGATCATAAGAGTTTGACATACTTATTCACTTAGAAAGATCTGAACATGAGACAACGACGTTGGCTAGAGTTGCTGAAGGACTACGACTTCTCCATCGAATATTAGCCTGGGAAGGCAAATGTCGTAGCGGATGCTTTGAGCAGGAGAGGACCAAATTCTAAAACGGTTGTCTACCATATGAAGCGCAAGTATGGTTTACTACAGGCGGTGGCAACTGAGCTTGACAGAGGTTCCTACTATAGCGGACGCACATATTTTTGGATAGATTGGTGTACCGTCTGTTTCTATTCTCGCGAGTGTTGGAGTGTCAAAGGGCTGATGAGATGTACTCGAGATACTGTGGGATGGCACGCAGTCCCGATCATCCAGATTGAAGCGAGTCTGTGGATCAGTGTTTGAGGCACCGAGGGAGGTTATGGATTCCAGCAGTGGCAGAGATACGCGATGGGATACTCCAGGAGGCTCACAGGTACCGGTATACAGTGCATCCTGGCAGGATCAAAATATATCATAATATGCGACGATTATTTTGGTGGCCAGGGATGAAGGCGGATGTCGGCGCTTATGTTAGGGGTTGTGAGGTGTGCCGGCAGGTTAAGGCTGAGCACAAGAGGCCAGTAGGGTTATTATAGCCGCTGCCCATCCCTCAGTGGAAATGAGAACACATTACGATGGATTTCGTTTGTGGATTACCACAGACTTCGCGAAAACACAATGCGATATAGGTGATCGTGGACAGGTTGACAAAGTCAGCTCATTTCGTACCAATTTCTATGAAATATAATTTCATATAGTTGAGCATATTATTCGAAAAAGAGATTGTACGACTGCACGAAGTACCAATTTCGATTGTTTCAGACCGAGACAATCATCTTACATCATCATTGTGGTAAGTTATGTAGGAACAGTTTGGTACTAAATTACAGTTTAACATTGCATTTCATCCTCAGACAGACGGCAGTCAGAGAGATTAATACAAATACTCGAGGATATTCTTAGAGCATGTGTGTTGCAGTTTGGTGGGTCTTGGGATGAGTACTTGCTGCTCTGTGAATTTGCTTACAATAACAGCTATCAAGCCAGGATTGGGATGCCGCCATTTGAAGCATTGTACGGTATACTGTGTAGATCACCGGCTTGTTGGGCGGAGCCCGAGGATACAACAGTTGTGGGGCCTGAGATTGTTGTGGACCATACAGATAAAGTGAGACTGATTCGTCAATGATTATTGGCTGCCCAACACGGACAGAAGAAGTATGTGGATAGGTACCGCGATGGGCTGAGCTACAAGGTAGACGATTGGGTCTACTTGAAAGTTTCTCCGTTGAAGGGTCATCAAAGATTTGGGATCAAGGGGAAACTAGCACCGAGATTTATTGGGTCGTTTCAAATTGAGAAACGAGTTAGAAAAATCGCTTATCAGTTGAAATTGTCAAGCCGATTAGCAGGAGTTCATAATATTTTTCATATTTCGATGTTACGGTTGGCTAGATCAGGACTGAGACCGATGGTTGATATGAATAGACTCGAGGTTTGACCAAATGTGACATACGAGGAACACCCTATTGAGATAGTGGACCGCAAGGTACATACCCTTAGAAGGAAAGAAATACCACTTGTACTCGTTCGATGGCAGTATCATAAGAACGAGGGCCTCACTTGGGAGAGAGAGGGCCTCACTTGGGAGACAGAGTCTACCCTGCGAGAGCGACATCCCAACTTGTTCTAAGGTAAAGATTTCATTAAATTTGAATTTCGGGACGAAATTCCTTTTAGTTGGGAAGATTGTAACGGCCCGCTCTAATTAATCACAATTAACTTACAAATTACAGATTAAGACCCTAAGCTCAGACCCACGTTCGCAAAGACCTCCATTGATCAAGGTGAGTGAAATTGTTGTTGTTAGGTTGTTGATGTTGGTGTTATTGTTGTTGTTGGACTTGTTGTTGTGTATAATAAAAAAAGGGGAGATCGTCTCTGCTATGCAGAGACGATCGGGGAAGACGATCCCGCAGACCTGGGCTGCAGCTTTGTCATGTGGGCGTGGTCGCCAGGTATGTGGGCCGGCCGCCCAAAGCTTGGCGGCTGGGCAGCCCAGGCTCGGGTGGCCCTGGTTGGGCCGAACCGAGCCCGGTTCGGGCCCAACCCACCCCTAAATTAATTAAAATTTGTAAAAAATATAAATAAAATACATTTAAATGAATTAAATATTAGAAAAATAGGAAAAATAGCTAGAAAATTATGAAAAAATCCAGAAAAATCCGAAAAAAATATAATAAAATGGGAAAAAATAAAAAGGAAGTTTTGAGGACATTTGGGATGTCGGTACCCCAGTATAACTCGAAAGGTATGCTGAAATTAAACTTTTTGAAACAAAAATCTCAAATTCTTGGTCTTACATTTTAAATTCATTCAATGAGACTCTAAAATAATAAAAAATTGTATAATTGGACACCAGAGACTTAGGCTACCATAGTCGGGTGTCTAGTACGTATCTCGAGGCATGTGCGAAATGTTTCGAAGGCAGTTTGTGACTTGTTTGAGGTAAGTAATCCTACGAGAAAATTAGTTAAAATTCTTTTATGACACTTACTTTATTTTGCATTCTAATTTATTCCATTGTGCGTTCCATTTTGTTCATTTACTGTTCATCAACTCCCAACTCCCACGTGTGTATGTGTGTTTATCGATGGGGTCGGACATGGCACGAACCCGCACCCCGAGGCTAGATACCCTGCGCTATTCGAGTAATTGGCCATGTTAGGGCTACGCGGTGACTATTCTTTGCGAAACCCATAGGTTGAGAGATGTTTGACGAAGACCAAAGTCTACGTTAATGGTTCCTCTCGAGAGATGTTTGGATGGGGTTTCTTCCGTTCAATGGTTCCTCTCATTCGACCGTGAGATGTTTGGCGAGGTGGTCGTCAATGGTTTCTCTCGGTTTAGCTACGACGATTCCCGGATGTCGACTAAGGTTCTCTGTTAAGCTACACTCGTGCCCAAATTTGACTTCTTAACGACTTATTTTCATGCGCTTATTTTATTCTTGTCCTTTATTTAAATTGCATGGACTGTAACCGTTTAATTGGAATTCGTGAATATTAGCTAACGTTCTCTTGGATTTACTTACCTGAGATTTGTCATTGTTTTTGGTGACAAATCGCAGATCCTGTGACGAGCCGAGGCAAGGGCGTCTTAGGTGACTACGTCTAAGTTAGGAGAGCCGTCACGTTTTACGTAAGTGGTTGTATGTATCTATTTACTATTTTATGAAATTTTTGGGAAGGACTTGTACTTTTGTTGCTCTTGATATACATGTTATCAAAAGTCGGGTTTCCACACTATATGGTTAATCATATCATGCAAACTTTTTATTTCTACGTGTTTGCATGCTTTAAAGACTTCCGCTTAAATGTTAATTTGTAATAATTTGATAAATTGTGAACAACTTAACTTAGTCAATTTAATCTAAATATCCATAAAAGTTTTCATAAATATTAAGTTAAGGCGAATATGGTACGTAAAAAGGTGTAGGTCGCAGGCAGTCAAAATTAAGTGTGCGGTGACGTGGCATGCTTGGTGACGTGTCTGGCGACGTGGCGGTACCTGGTTTGCCTAGGAGTTTGGGGCCTTCACGTGTTACCTCAGCCAGCCACTCCTTCCAAGGGTCACCGTTGACTTGCTTGCCCTCGAACAACTCAATCAGAATGGAATTCCAAGGATAGATATCAAAGTAATGAACAACATTATTAAATTGCTTAAAATGAAATAATTGTGCATTTCCTAGCTGGTTTACTTACAACCAAACCAACCCAACGTGGTTACGAAGCCTTACACAATTTTCCCCCGGCTTTCACGTACTTCAACAAGTCCTATTAAATCACAAATTCACATTTTAAGAGTTATAACTCTATTTGATCAATCAATCAATACCATTCATTTTATTAACTAATTAATTTAGTTCATTGGTTTTGGCTATTTACATGACTATTTTTCACCAATTTAAAAGTTGTAACAAGGTGCGAGCTTAAGTGCTACTCAAAGTCGGATATATAGGGATTTCAAAAAGTCCCAAGGTTCACAAGAGCCATCTATGATATCTCGACCCATGTGTTATGCATCGAGATCTGTGTATGTCAGCATCTCGAGGCGCACATGGATGGCTCTTGTGAACTAACGTGTCTTGCGGTGTGGCATGGTGTTGTCATTCTAGCACTTCCCTTTGACTATTTCTACCCTCTGACCTCAAGCAAAGTACAAATAGTTTTCGAATGGCGCTGTTGTATTAATTGTTTATCCATTTAATATTTCTTTTTTTCCTTTTTTTACACATTGATCTTCATGTTATTTTATGCCATTGAGTTTTTTTTTTCAAAAACTTAGAATGGGATGCAACCACTAGAAAAACACATTCTTGTTTAATTTGAGGATAGAGATACTTGATATACAATGCCCTGTCTCTCACTATAGTTTCCATAGCCTTTTCTCTTTCTTTCTTTCATTTTTCTTTGTTGGTTGTCCAACTCTTCTATCTTTTATCCTTAATTTGTGACAACTTTCTATTGCTTGCTTGAATCACACTTGGATCACAAGGAATTACATCGTCTGACATAGTTTATACCTTTTCTTTTGTTCTTATTTTGACAAGGTTATTGACGAGGGTACTTATGTGAAGTGACTTATGCATGGAGTCTAACAATGAAAAAAAAACCCTTAATGATTACATTCCTGCATGTATTAGATTTCGATCTTTTGTTTGTATTTCTTGTGAACTCTTTGTAATTATTTTTCAGTGGATTATGTAGTGGATATTTGTGGCGTTGGCCCTGGGTTGTTCCTCATCGCAGAGATTTTCCATGTAAATGTGCTTGTCGTATGCTGTTTTTTTAAGAAACTTCTTTTAACTCTAGCTACACGACTACTAAGTTAGGAACAACTACTTTGCCTAAAATTGAAGAAGATATTAAATCAAACTTAGGTACCATTTCTTGATAGATCAAAAGTAAAAGAGACTATAGAAAAAAAATCATCAAAATCCAAGTGGAGTAATGCTTAACTTAAAGAATCAAAAATCCGGGATCAAAATCAGCTAATATAATAAGTATATATTAAGATATTAATCCTAGTCCAGATCTATAACATAGACGAATCTTGTAGGCGATGCAATTAGTTGTAGTATTAGGAAGGGTTAGGATGGAATCATAGGATGCAATTAGTTGGATATATATATTCAGCAATGTATATGGTCTGTATTTGTTTGAAATGATCATCGCACATCTTCTACAACGCATACGTCTTGAACCTTCTTCACAATACAAAGGCACTACTTAATTATGTATTGATTTTATTGAACCACTCATCAGATTCTTAAGAGCTGAAACAAGTTATTTGTGGTATCTTAATTTCAATTTCTGATTAGTTCTTTAATCTATCACCATGTTAATGTAGTCGTTATAAATCACTTGGAACACTTTCAATCGAAAAGCTGAAACAAGTTACTTGTAGGATGTGGTGTAGCTAGATTCAAAGAAAAGCAATGGCAAGAAATTCAAAACTCAAATGGTGGTCTGCACATCATATGCAAACTTGTACATGATGTCCTCAGCGTCGTATGAAGCTTCGCAACTTCTTCTTTAACTCCTCGAAGAAAAGAAATATCATCAATGTATGTCAATAGAAATGAACCTCTTGGTCTTGGAGAGTTAATATAATATCAGTAGATGAATTTAAATCATTTGAACAAAGACTTTGTGTCAAGAGTGAATACTTATGAAGGATTAGAGTTGAAGTAAATTAAGTTGGCATAGAACTGCATGCTCACATTGTATACGGTTGTAAGCTGATACCTTTCAATATTTCACAAAACTTCATATATAGCAGTTCTTTTTATGCTTTTATATAGCAAATGTTCATATCAAAAGTACGTATCCGAAAAGGGCTTTTTTTCGTCTTCTGGCAAAACAACAACAGCAACAACAACAACATAGCCTTAATTATTTTTTGTTTCAAGTTAATGGATCAAACTTTTCCCAAAACAAGAACTTCGACATAATAATATTAACATTCCTCGAAGGAGGCAAATATAATGTTGATTCGCTCTTAATTAATTTTTGTCTCAAGAATAATCCATCCTTAACAGATTTCGTTGGACATGTAATTTATAAGTCTCATTGATTAGCCATGTAAATCTCAAGAAAAAAGAAAGAAAGGAAAAAGAAAAAAAAAGCATACGAGACAGAGATTTACGTGGAAAACCTCCAAAAGGAGGAAAAAACCACGAGCCAAAGCCACAATAAGTTCTTCGCTAATTAGAAACAAATTACAATCTGATGAGTTCAAAGTTGAGTTCACCAAAAAAAAATACAAAGAAAAAACCGAACACATAAAACTTGAACATGGTTCAATACAAGGCAAAAGAAAGAAAGAGAACAGTCTTGAGAGATCTTCACCTAAATATGTTGTTGAACCACTGTTAAGCTTCATGCACATAAATGAACCCACAATGCCACCACACAATTGTTGCCCGGCCTCCTCAGCTAAAGTGTCACAATGAGACCTCAGAGCCCATTATTCACCTTGTCAAAATGATCCCTTATACATTGAAGGAAGATAAAAAAAAAAAAACCAATATGATGGGAAATGATGCTATTGTCCCTGTTAAAGGCATAGGTAGTGTTGATCTAAAATTTACTTATGGCAAAATTGTAACACTCACTAACGTGTATTATGCACTAGAAGTGAGGAAGAATCTTGTGTCGGGTGGTCTTTTAAATAAGTTTGGTTTTAGGCATGTCTTTGAGGCTGAAAA
This sequence comes from Stephania yunnanensis, assembly GCA_039657365.1. Taxonomy (NCBI): domain Eukaryota; kingdom Viridiplantae; phylum Streptophyta; class Magnoliopsida; order Ranunculales; family Menispermaceae; genus Stephania; species Stephania yunnanensis. The sequence goes on from CM077582.1 coordinate 11,159,889, forward strand.
ATTTGTACTCTCCGAGGGAGGGGTATATGTAGGGAAGGGTTATGCTTATGAGGGCATGTTTAAGCTCAATGTAATCGCTTTATCTAATAAGAATGTTGTTTCTGCATATCTTGTTGAGTCTCCTTCATTTTTATGGCATCGTAGATTATGACATGTTCATTTCGGAAAATTATGTGATATGGTAAATCTGAAATTACTGCCTTATTTTGACAAAATATGAAGGAAATTGCAATACATGCATGAAAACAAAAATAACTAGAAATCCAATTCCTAATGTTGAAAGAAATTCAAAGTTACTAGACTTAATACATTCTGATGTATGTGACATACAAAGTACACCCTCAATAGGAGGCAATAAATATTTTATAACATTTATTGATGATTATAAAAAAAAAATTTATGTTTATTTGTTGCATTCCAAATATGAGGCAATGGTTAAGTTTCGGGCCTATAAGGCAGAAACTAAATTGCAATGTGAGACCTTTATAAAATGTTTATGGTCTGATAGGGAGGAGAGTACTATGATCCAAAGTACTTTGAATCCACTGGAATAGTCCATGAGACTACTGCCCCTTATACACCACAACAAAATGGTGTGGATGAGCGTAAAAATCGTGTTTTAACCAAAATGGTTAATGCTATGCTATCAAACTCTGGTTTGAATAGTTGTTTTTGGGGAGAGGCATTGCTGACTGTATGCCATATTTTGAACAGAATTCCACAAAAGAGGAATAAAGTCACCCCATATGAGCTTTGGAATAAGCAAAAACCAAATCTTACTTATTTAAGAGTTTGGGGCTGTAGAGCAGTAGTAAAAGTAGCTGAACCCAAAAAGAGAAAATTGGGTGAAAGGGGAGTGGAGTGAATATTTGTTGGATATGCACAACATAGTAAGGCATATAGGTTCATGGTAATTGAGCCTAATAATTCAATTTCAGCAAACACTGTAATTGAATCAAGGGATGCAATCTTTGATGAGATAAGATTTATATATGTTCCCAAAAGCAATCCTGAAGAAAACTAAAAAGGAATGGAAGTCATAGAAATTGAAAATGACAAAGAAATAGTAGAAGTTCCTGAACTTCGAATGAGCAAACGAGTTCAGAAAATTAAGTCATTTGGTTCTGATTTCTATACATTCCTAGTTGAAGGAAGTAGAGAAACAATAACTAAACAAATTCCGTATTGTTTTAATACGGAGTATGATCCTCAAACAGTAGATGAGGCAATGAAAGAAAAAGATGCAGCTTTCTTGGAAAAAGGCATTTAAAGATGAGATGGATTCAATAATGGGAAATAACACTTGGGAGCTAGTTGATCTACCTCCTGGGTGTAAACCCATTAAATGCAAATTTCTTTTCAAAAGGAAAAGAAGAGTTGATGGATCTATTGAAAAACACAAAGTGAGACTGGTTGCTAAGGGTTTCACCTAAAAGCATGGAATATACTATTTCGATACCTATTCACCAGTAGCTAGAATTGCTACTATCAGATTGCTTATTGCAATTGTAGCTATAAACAAGCTGGTCATCCACCAAATGGACGTTAAAACAGCATTCCTAAATGGAGAGTTAGATGAGGAAATATACATGGAACAACCTGAATGGTTTATTATGCCCGGTCATGAGAATAAAGTGTGCAGATTGCCAAAATCATTGTACGGTTTAAAGTAAGCACCAAAACAGTGGCACAAAAAATTTGACCAGGTCGTACTTGCTTTTGGATTCAAAATAAATAAATCTGATAAATGTGTATATAGCAAGTTTGATGAAAGATGCAATGGTGTCATAATCTGTCTTTACGTAGATGACATGTTGATTTTTGGAACTGACTTGGAATAAGTTCAGTTGACCAAAAAGTTTCTTTCAAGCAAGTTTGAAATGAAAGATATGGGGCAAGCGGATGTCATTCTCGGGATTCAGATTGTAAGAGATGAGGGGAGTATTCCTCTAACACAATCTCATTATATTGAGAAAGTTCTCAATAGATTCAATCACTTTAATTGTGCCTCTATTTCTACCCCACTAGATTCAAGTATTGAGTTAGTGAAAAATACAGGCAATCCAGTTTCACAACTGGAGTATTCTAGATTAATTGGATGCTTAATGTATGCAATGACATGCACTGGGCCGGATATTGCCTTGGCAGTAGGCAAGTTGAGAAAATTTACAATCAATCCAAGTGAGTTGCATTGGTTTGCAATTCGAATAGTTTTAAAATATCTGAAGAAAATGATTAACTATGGTTTATGCTATAGTGGATATCCTTCGGTCTTAGAAGGGTTTTCATATGCAAGTTGGATTGTGAAAGATCAAAATCATGCATCTACAAGTGGGTGGATTTTCACACTTGCTGGAGGTGCGATCTCGTGGGCTTCAAAGAAGCAAACTTTAATGGCTGGTTCTACCATGGAATCAGAGTTTGTTGCATTGGCCCCAGCTTCAAAAGAAGCTGAATGGCTACGTGAATTATTACATGAGATAGCATTGTGGCCTAAATCGGTAACTTCAATCTCTATCCATTGTGATAATGAGGCCACATTAGCAAAGGCTTATAGCCAAATGTACAATGGTAAATCCAGACATATTTGACTGAGACATAGTTGTGTTAGAGAATTGATAACAAGAGGAGTTATCATGATTGACTATATGAAATCTAGTCAAAACTTGACAGATCCCCTTACTAAAGGATTGCCAAGAGACTTGGTGAATTGAACATCAAGGGGATGGGTCTCAAGCCCATGAATTACAAGTCACCAATAGTGGAAACTCAACTCGATGCCTAACATTACGTTAAGTCTTGAGTTCAATGCAGTCAAATTCATTATAAGAGTGACTATGAGCACTAAATTTTAATAACCATCCCAAGGTGGTTAGTGCTCGGTACCTGCATGTAAAGAGAGGAGGTTGAGATGATCTCTTAATAGTCTTCTAAAAGTGCTGAAATTGCGGGGTACTAGAATGGAAACTACCTATGTGGATGTAAAGTGCGGCACTCCAAAGACATTCACGAGAAGATACGGGACACAAGGCCAATGTTGAATGTGTCATGATATTTATGGCTATTTGCTGGTGTAAGTTAAATGCTTGATATGTTATGCTACATATCAAATAGAATCATTGATTCAAGGTTTATCTACCATGTAATTCTGATATGATGTAATGAACTTTTCACAAATTAGTGGTTCAAATCGCAAGATACCATTATTTATGCATATAATGTTTGAGATTTCGTGGATTGAATGATCTGATTATTTTGAAAATGGCGGGGGATTGTTGAACATTTTCAAAATAAATGTTTAGTCCCACATTGGTTAGGAACTTCAAGTTTAAAGAGTATATATGTACTCTTGCACCATAGTGTGTGTAAATAAAATACAAGTGCTATGCACGGTGAGCAACACACGCACGCGCGGCGCGGCGCATATGGCGTATTTTAGGCGCTTTTATAGGCGCACTTAGCACTTGGCACAAGGCACGTGTGTGTGTGTGTATATGTGTGCAAGCTAACCATAGGTAAAACTTTTTTACCATTAATTTTTACCATTTTCGGGATTAAATGGGTAGTTATTAGAGTGGCTGAGTGGGTGCAGTTGAAACTGCTCTCTATTACTCCATTACTGATCCACTACTCCATTGCATCAATGCTTGACTACTCCATTACTCCATTGCATCAATGCTTGACTGTTCCACTACTCCACTACCCCATTTTCACTCTAACTGGTCTTGACCAATGGTCTATAAGAGAAGAGGTTTGGGGAGGAAGAAGTTATCTCAAAATTCACCAGTAATTGCTCTTGTTTTCATCTTTCACTACTGCAAAGTGAAAGGTGGGTTTACTTCATCGTATCCTTTAGGAAATTTGCTGACTCTTGCATTGTAAAGAGCAAAACTTCCTTTAGGAAAGTGGCAGTGTTACACGCTTTGAAGTCATTGCAAGTCCATCTCGTCTAACATAATCCAGAGTTACTTTACAATTTATTTGTTTGGTAGATGTGAACATCTCTTATTTTTTATATTAGCTTCCAAAGATACGACGAATGTGAAGAGATCGAAATAAAGCCATGGACACAAAGACAAATACATATACCAATTAGTAAACACTAACTAACAAGGTTCACAACAGCATATGAAACCTTATAACTTATTAGCCAACTCTACAAAGAAATCTTAAGTAAAGAATTCATTTGACAAGCCTATACCAAGGCTCAATTTCAATACATGGTCTGTTTCATAAGGCTAAATACATATTTGCAGTCTAAATGGCTGAAACTCACAAAAATGCTCAATAAGTTGAAATGGAAATGATCAAAAAAGTGTATGCAGGCACAACGAGTGCGAGAACGCAGATTTCGAGTGTCAATTCTATGGAAAAAAAATAAAAGTGAAACAAATGGATAAAGATAGATCCATACAGAAAGCAGACAAGTTAAAGTGCATTGTAAGAGCTATTTCAAGCAGCCAACTTGACTAATCTATTCTTCAGTAACGTTGTTGGATATCAAGCAGACCTTGCCTAGTCGATAAAGGTCACACTCCATGTACTTTCAAATTTAGATAATAACTACAGAAAAAAAAAAGAATGAAGAGAGAAGGAGAAATGAGAAAAATAATAGGATTATTGGTACAAACCTTTCATCAGGAAACATAATCTTTATCGATCTTGACTTTTGAAATGTGAGATGTATTTTCCCACTCTCCACCCCTCTCCTTGTCACAATTCTCCTTCAGAAGAGAGCAATCTTTAATAAACAAGTACTCTAGCAAGGATAGGCGTTGCATCGCTTCCTTAGAAGGTAGATGGATCAAGTTTTGGCACCTCCAAATCATCAAGTGTTCAAGCAAAGTAAGGTCGCCAAGCCATTCTGGCAAATCTATCAAACCATCAAATTCGTGTATCACTAAGATCTTTAGCTTTGTGAGATATCGCAGTTGGTGAGGTAAGGATTTCATCTTGGGAGAGCCAACAATCTGTAAGTGACGAAGCGAGAGAAAGTTGTGCTGTTTTGTTGCCTCTGGGAATGGAAAATAATGTTGTTCTTCTGAAACTCCAACTCTCAATCTTTGGAGTTGTGGGAGCAATGCCAAGTCCTCCGGTAAAAAACTGAGACACCCGCAGTTCACTATCTCTGCATATCTAAGATAAGTCATGCCTCGCAGCTCTAGGGACGTTAGACTTGGACAGTTTCGCACCATAAATTCACTTAGAGATTTAAGTTTGTCTCCATTTTCATAAAGAAAATCTTGAAGTAAAGGGCAACCGCAAACTGTTAATTTCACAAGAAGCTCATTATCTTTCAGCAATGCACTTGGAAGTAACGTCAAATCCGGAATATATTCTATCCATAGATAAGTGAGATTCGTTAATTTACTAGTCAACCACCCGAAAAAACTGTCATTACTGTCTTCAATCAACAACTTCTTGAGAGAGGGGAGTGTATTAGGAATCATATGGAACATAGGACAATGCCTAATATGCAACACTTCCAAAACATCAAGCTTAGTCTCATTAAGTTCAGCCTTGTAATCAATTCCGTCTTCCTCGGGAACAAAGCCTTCAAATTCTGGGCAAGTATCTATTTTTAAGGTGTGAAGGAACTTGCTATTGTGCAAGAATTGTTTTGGTAGAAACTGGAGGTCTGGACAACTAAGAACATAAAGAAAGGTGAGGGTGGTAAGGTTTTTTGTTAAAGCGGATCGCAATGGAACTAGTGTCGATATTAAAGTTAAGGTAACTAAGCGAAGGAAAGGAAGACGGCATTATTTTCAGTTTGGGACAACTTTTAATGTAGAAATGCTCGAGGCAAGGGAAAGACACGGATATTGGCTCCAACAACCATTCTTCTAAATTTGGCATGTTTTGCAGGTTAAGGATTTTCAATGAAGGGAATGCTATGGATGTCGCCGCATCTTCTTCTTCTTTTTCCACAACTTTAACACCGGAGACATTGTAAGGACAGCCATACCATGCACCACCCATCCACTTTACATTTCTCATCTCATCTATGTGGATTTTCTTGAGGTGAGGTAATTGTCCAAAGCTTGGCAAATACTCACATTCGTCGCATTTATAGAAATATATCTCAATCAAACAACCAAGCGCTGACCCGCTAACAATCCATCTTGGAAATTTAGTACCAGAGATTATTCTCACCCATAGTCCCTTAAAATTAGAATTAGGTTGGAGTGCTTCCAACACATCATTGTCGATATTCATGCCATCCATTTCATCCCTATCTCATTCCAATCCCAATGAGTATATATTCTGCTTTGCTTTTAAATTTGCCGCCTCGGCATATGTTACATCCCCTACGACATTTAAGGCATAAATCTGTACCTTTCCTTGAATTGAGTTGTCCTATTCCTTCTGGCATTTCACTCCAATCTCCTGATAAATCTATATTTAAATGCCTCAAATTGATTAACTTTCTCAGTTATGCAGGAAGCTCATTGAGATTCTTACAATTTTTCATTCTCAACGTCTGCAAATTGTAGAGCCGCGTGATAGACTTCGGCAAATCTGCAATACTTGTTTCAGATATATCAAGGAATATCAAATGCTTTAACTTGCCAATTGAAGAAGGCAATTCAGTGATACTCGTGAAACTCAAGTCAAGCACGCGTAATGACTTGAAACTTAATAAAGCATTTGCGAAGTCCTCATCCTCCACCTCAAAGTCATTCCACACATAAAATGTTCGCAACTTATTTGCTTCATACAAGGATCGTGGACTTCTTGATTCACTAAAATTGTATACCAACCAATGAATTTGTGAAACATTAGGAATATCATTAGATTATATGATTGAATGCTCATTTCCACTTATAGATGTTACAAGATCTTGTACAAGATCATGCATCTTGCAATCTTTTATCTCCGAACTCGTTCTTCTAAAGTGAGTTTGAACAAAGATTGTTGAAGTGCCCGTTACCAATATCCTCCATCGTCTTCCTTCCATTAGATAATCCAAGAAATCCTTCGGCCATCCATAATTGAATCAACAATTTTTTTCCAATCCTATAACCTTTGGGAAATATGCAATAGTACAAAAAACAATGCTTCAAAGGTGGTGCTAAACTTTCAAAGCTTAATTTTAAGACATTCATGATCTTGCTATCAGTATCGGATATATCCCAAACTGGACTATTTTGGATCTCCAACCACTTTTTTTCTTGATGTTTTGATTGCATCAATCCACTAAGTGTTTTTAAAGCTAGAGGTACTCCTGCACATTTTCTCACAATTTCCTTTCCGATTGCTTCTAACGCCAGACTTTTTTTTGGCCCCCTAGTACTAAATGCCCACCGTTCAAATAAATCCCAGCAGTCGTCACCCGATAAAATCTGTAAATCATACATTTGAAGCGTTCCCACGATTGATGCGACTTCCCTACTGCGTGTAGTGACCACTACTTTGCTACCTTGATTACCACATCTCAAAATAGCACTTAAAGCATCCCATTTCTCCAAAAAACGTTCTTCATAGCACCCATCATCCAACACAAGCAAAAAACTCCTTTTGTCCAACTCTCCTCTAAGACTAGTTTGCACCATATCCATGTTTGATACATCAATTTTTTGTTTACATATGCCCTCAATCATTTCCTTCATCACCCTTTTGACATCAAAAGTATTGGAGACCCAAACCTACATTTTTATGTCTAATTTCTCAACCAGATCAGCGTCGTTATAAACCAACTGAGCTAGAGTAGTTTTCACAAGACCTCCAAAATCGACAATCGGAATAACAGAAACAAAGTCATCTTCAGCATTACCCTTTTGAAGCAACATGTCTACTATCTTAGACTTATCATCCTTTCTCCCAACAATTTCGAAATGACTAACAAAGGAAGCGGTTTCGCGACTCAATGTACTACTAATAGTACTACTCTCTAAGGTGTCAGCAGGGGCAAGAACAGGATTGGCATCAAGTTTGAACCTCCCCTTTTCATTTTCAATCTGCTCCAACTTTTGATTGATTTCTTTGATCTTATGAACCATTTCGAGGCGAAAAGCAATCGGATTAGAGTGTGTAAAGAAGTCTCTCACCTTTCCTCTGATGCCATTCTTGGTCTCCACCTTTTGGCGAATACTTTGATATGTGATATCATCCAACAAGTCCTCAGCTTCATAGGCCACCTCCTTGAGATCTCTAAGCCAAAGCCTCACTCTCACTTCGTCGACTTGCTTCTTCTCGGCATCGCGAAGCACTTCTTGGATCTTCTTAGCTACCCTTTCAAGCTTTTTCACTTCCCCGTTCACACCCTTGACAAGAACTATCTCATCAATGGCTTTGGATATGAGCATGTTCAAGAGCTCTCCAGCTCCATTGACTAGCACTTCTTCAGCCATTATTGTTTGTACCAGTGATCACAGCTGAAAACATAAGTTGAGGAATTCAGATTAGAGATTGCAAACAATGAGCAATAATTGAGGTCGAGATGAGCCTAGTTTAAAAATAATAATAATACTAATCTGAGGGACTTTCAATGAGTCCATGTCAAATAATTTGTCCAAAGTGATGAGTAAAAAATTCTTATAATGTCTTTACAACCGATTCAATTTGGTGAACCATAGTTTTGAATTTTCTAAATCACTCCCCGACCACATGTATAAAAAAAATCAGATTAGACGTCCAAGGCAGTTTAATCGGTTTGGAGGGTTTTGGAGAGACTGTACACACCCCTAAACGCGACTCTTATCTAAAATGTTTAGAATTTATACTCCAAATATATAAATAATTATTTTTCTTCTAAACTATCCTATACTATTTTATTTGTCAACATATATACCACGGTCCTTCCAAGTTCCTACCTCCTTGATATTCTTTTCTTTTATCATGTCTCCTTCTCCTTTTGCATCCTTAGATTCTTAAGAATATATCGTAGAAAAATACTAGAATGACAACAATAATGTCACACCACAAGATATATTGCTTACAAAAGCCTTGCATACGACATCGACCCGCGTGCTATGAATCGAGATCTGTATATGCGCTCATCTCGAGACACACATGAATGACTCTTATGAGCTTATGTGTCTTGTGGTGTGTCATGTTGTTGATATTCTAGCACTTCTCTATCTCAAAATACATTTATGATAGGCCGAGATGAGAAACTCCACACTATTGTTTTTCAATTTATAGACAAAAGATTGTTGCAAAACATGCATTATTATTTGAAAAGATCCTTTTATTTCACGTTGGTTAAATAGGAGCATCTTCAATGAAAATGTGGATTGGATCGATGTCGATGTGTGCTATTCTAGACTAAATAAATACTAGGGTGTAAAACCTTTTCAATGGATTGTGTATTTTATATGTCGAAGTGACGTGTATAGACATTGTCTATTTTAAACGTTCACTCGAAACAATGCAATCTATAGCCACACTACTAATTTTCTCTGAAATATATAAAATAATAAAATTTTAAAAGAAAAAGTGCAATCTACATTGACTATTGGAGAACATTTTGAACTTCAATATTTATTCAAACCACTCAAACATGTATATATGCTAATTAATTATTGACCAATCAAGTCTTTCAATTATTGAGCAACTTGCACATATTTTATCCATGGGGAGGAAGTCATGAGCTGCCTAATAACAAGATTAAAATAACAAAGTGGAAATATGTATAATGAAGAAGATGTGGTCCAATGCAAATGCAAATTGCACAACAAATACATACAACCTCAATTGGTGTCGTGAAATGTGCATCAATTACAACTTTACATTTTTTGAGAAGTATCTAACGATAGGCGCAGGATGCGTTCCTCATTGACGTACCTTTTTGGATGTTCTTGTATACAGTCAACCAAAGTTGCACCTCAAATCAGATGTGTTAAGTACACCAAATTGGCGTTCCAGAAAAACAAATTGAAATGCTAGCTGCAGCTTTGACACAGTTTAACGACTCTAGTTAACCACACCTCTATGTTTAGCGTATGATGTGTATGTCCACGTCGGCAAAACCTACCACGTAAGCCGCCACATCATCACCATCCACTACTATGTTTTGTTTTGTTTTGTTTTGTTTTGTTTTGTTTTGGGTGATTTGATTTCTAGGGTTTTCGTGGTGTCTACTGAAAAGGGATCTGTTGGTTTTCAATCTTGCCCAAGAAAATGATACATGAGTTATTCAATTCTATATTTGAATTCTTTGATGTGGGTTTTTGGATTTTTTATGATTTCGGGTGATTCGTTTAATTTTTATTTTTGTGATTTTGTTTTGATTTCATTAATTACTTTCATAAAATGATATGGTGATTCGAGGTTTTGAGTTTTTTGACTTTGAGAATCAACCCAGTCGGATGCTGTGCAATACACATCATGATGTGTGCATGTCATCTCGAGGCAAAATGAATGTCATCTCGAGGCAAAATGAACAGCATCCGAATGGGTCGTTGCCCCTCAAAGTGAGTTACTTTTTCGTTTTTCTTTATTGATTGTTTGATTCATTAATTAATTTTTTTTTTGTTCAAATTTGTTCAATCTTTGTCTTTGATTTCCTTGGAACCCTGGAATTGATAGATGGAAAAATGATGAATATGGTGGCTTACATGGCAGATCTTGTCAGCATGGACTGTCGGCTTGCGCCACATCATCTCGAGGCGAAATGCTCTGCATCCGAACGGGTCGATCGTTACCCCTCAGAGTGAGTTACTTTTACATTTTTCTTTATTTATTGTTTGATTCATTAATTTAATTTTTTTTTGTTCAAATTCGTTCAATCTTTGTCTTTGATTTTCTTGGAACCCTGGAATTGATAGATGGAAAAATGATGAATAGGGTGGCTTACATGGCAGATCTTGTCAGCATGGACTGTCAGGCGTGTGACGCAACTATGTCAATGTAGCATTGCCCAATCAAATTGCTTTGGCAGGCAAGCAAATGCATTGACCCTCTCTCCCATGCATCTATAAGTTTAGCAAGTTTAGAGCTCAGATTACTCACAACAATTGCAATCTTTGAATTTTGTTTGATCCAAGGTGGTTGTTAATTTGTTGAAAATTAATAGCTCAATAATGGCCGAAGACATTCTTGTGAATGGAGCAGGAGAGCTCTTGAACGTACTAGTCTCCAAAGCCATTGGCGAGATAGTTTTGGTTTGGGGAGTGAAGGGAGAGATTAAGAAGCTTGGGAAGGTGGCTAAGAAGATCCAAGACGTGCTTGAGGACGCCGAGAAGAAGCAAGTGGATGATGTGGGAGTGAGACTTTGGCTGAGGGATCTTCAGGAGGTGGCTTATGAAACAGACAATGTGTTGGATGCGATCGCGTATGAAAATCTTCGGCGAAAGATTGAGATCAGAAACTCCTTCACTAATAAGGTACGGGACTTGTTTCTCCATTGTAAGCCACTTGCTTTTCATTTCAAAATGGCTCATAGAATCAAAGAAATTAATAGCAAGTTAGGAGAAATAGAAACCGACAAGGGAAGGTTCAAGTTTGATGTCAACCCTGTGCTTGCAAGCTCGAGAGAGTAGCACTTGTGAATCGGGAAAGCGCTTCATTCGTCGCTAATGCTGAAATTGTTGGAAGAAAGGATGATAAGTCTAAAATAGTAGACATGTTACTTCAAAAAGGAAATGTGAAAGATGATTATATCGTTTTGTTATTCCAATTGTGGGCTTTGGGGGCTCGGAAAAACTACGCTAGCTCAATTGATTTATAACGATGTGCAAATACGGGAGAGATTCGATATAAAAATGTGGGTTTGGATTTCTAATAATTTTGATATCAAAAAGGTAATGAGGAGATGATAGAGTCCTTGTCCAAAAAAATATTCAAGTGTCAAGCATGGATGTCTTTAAAGCGATCTTAGATTTGTGTTGGATAAAATGACTTTTTTGCTTGTATTAGATGACATGTGGAATGAAGAACATTTTTGGAGAAATGGGATACTTTGAGTTCTCTTTTAGATGCGCTAATCAAGGAAGCAAAATAGTGGTCACTACACGTAGTAAAGAAGTTGCTTCCATTGTGGGGACGCTTAAAACATACGATTTAAAATTACTACCGGATAATGACTCTTTGGGATCTATTTGAACAACGGGCATTTAGCACTAGGGGCCAAAAAGAGTCAAGCGTTAGAAACAATTGGAAAGGAAATCGTGAAAAAATGTGCTAGAGTACCTCTAGCTTTAAAGACGCTTTGTGGATTAATGCAATCAAAACATCAAGAGAAGGAATGGTTGGACATCCAAAATAGTCCGATCTGGGATATATCCGATAAGAAGATAATGAATGTCTTAAAATTAAGTTTTGAAAGTTTAGCCCCACCTTTGAAGCAATGTTTTTTGTACTGCTCCATATTTTCTAAAGGTCATAGGATCGGAAAGAAATTGCTAATCCAATTGTGGATGGCTGAAGGATTTCTTGGATTGTCTAGAGGTAGTAAGACCATGGAGGATGTTGGTAGTGTATGCTTCGACAACTTGTGTTCAAAATCCCTTTTTCAAGACATAGAGAAGAACAGGTTTGGAGATATAAAAGGTTGCAAGATGCATGACCTTGTGCATGATCTCGTTACATCTATTAGTGCGTCTGGATGTTCAGTCATAGAGTCTAACGAGGTCTCAAAAGACATTTTACACATTCATCGGCTTGTGTACAACTCTAATGAATCCATAATTCCACCATCTTTGTATGAAGCAAGGATGTTGAGTACATTTTATGTGTGGAATAATTTTGAGGTTGAGGCTGCAGAATTTGAAAATGTATTATTGAACTTCAATTCTTTACGTGTGCTAGATTTGAGCTTCACGAGTATCACGCAATTGCCAGCTTCGATCGGCAAGTTAAAACATTTGAGGTTCCTCGATATCTCTAAGACAAAAATTAAAGAATTGCCAAAGTCTATTACTTGTCTCTATAATTTGCAAACATTGAGAATGAAAGATTGCAAGAATCTCAAAGAGCTTCCTCCGAGCGGGAAAATTAATCAATTTGAGACATTTGAAAATAAATTTGTCGGGCGGATGAAATTCCTAAAGGGATAGGAAAGGTTAATTTGTCTTCAAACATTACTGTTTTCGGGACGGGGAAGAAATGGTGGTGGGCGTGTCCTTGCGAGTTGGAAAACTTGAACTCCTTCGAGGTAAATTGAAAATTTATGACTAAGATGTTGTGGAAGATGTAACATATGCAGAGACAGCGAATTTAAAAGCAACATTTACTCCTTGGGATTGGAGTGGGATAGGGATGAAGAGGTTACAAATATAAATATTGACAATGAGGTATTGGAAGCCCTCCAACCGCACTCCAATTTGAAAGAAATATGGATGAGGGGATTCTTCGGTACCAAATTTCCGGGACGGATTGTTAGTGGTTCATGGCTTGGTTGTTTGATTGAGATATATTTCTATAAATGCAACAAATGCGAGTATTTGCCAAGTTTTGGACAACTACCTTCCCTCAAGAAGATCCATGTAAACGAGATGAGAAATTTAAAACATATGGGCGGTGCATGGAATAATGACAAGGCCAAAGTTGAAGTTGTGGAAGACGCAGCAGCAATGACAATCGTAGCATTCCCTTCCTTGGAAATCAAATACCTGAAAAACATGCCAAATTTAGAAGAATGGTTGTTGGAGTCAACCTGCACTTCTTTCCCTCGCCTTGAGATTTTGTATATCGAAGATTGTCCCAAATTAAAAATAATGCCATCTTGCTTTCATTGTCTTAAATCTCTTAACTTTAAGGCAGAGACCAGCGCCATTGCAGTCCAGTCTTTAACAAAGAACCTTACCAATCTCACATTTCTCTATATTCATGGTTGTCCATACCTCAAGTTTCTACCAATCTCACATTTCTCTATATTCATGGTTGTCCATACCTGAATATCGATACTTGCCTAGAATTTGAAGGTTTTGTTTCCAAGGAAGACGACAACGAGATTCTATCAAGACTAGATGAAATCAGGCTTGATGCTTTGGAAGCATTGAGAATTAGGTGTTGCCCTAAGTTCCATATTATTCCAAATACGCTTCCATCTCTTAAGAAGTTGCTAATAGAACAAAATAATGACAGTTTTATGGGATGGTTAACTAGTAAGCTGACAGCTCTCACTTATCTATGGAAGCATTGAGAATTAGGTGTTGTCCTAAGTTCCCAGTTCATAGCTGAAAAATAACGAGCGTCTCACAGAATTATCAATTTGCGGTTGCCCTTCGCTTAAAGATTTTTTGTATGTTAATGGGAACAAACTTAAATCCCTCGTGAATCGGTGGTACGAGGCCCAAGTCTAACGTCCCTGGAGCTGCAAGGCTTGACTTCTCTTAGTCATGCGGAAATAGTGAATTGCGGGGGTCTCAGTTCTTTACCAGAGGACTTGGCATTGCTCCCTCAACTTGAAAGATTGAGAGTTGAAATTGCTGCAGAAATGCATTATTTTTCCTTTCCAGAAGCGACGCAACAAAGACCACTTTCTCTCTCTTAGTCACTTACAGATTGGTGGCTCTCCTAAATTGAAATCCTTACCTCACCAATTGCAGTATCTCACAAAGCTAAAGATCTTAGTGATACACGAGTTTGATGGTTTGTCAGATTTGCCCGAATGGCTTGGGGGTCTCATTTTGCTTGAAAGCTTGACAATTTGGAGCTGCAGAAACTTGATCCGTCTACCTTGTTAGTCCAGAGGGACTTGCAATGACTTCAAAGCGTGTAACACTGCCACTTTCCTAAAGGAAATTTTGCTCTCTATACTGCAAGGGTCAGCAAATATCCTAAAGGATACGATGAAGTAAACACAACTTTCACTTTGCAGTAGTGAAAGATGAAAACAAGAGCAATTGCAGGTGAATTTCGAGACAATTTCTTCCTCCTCAAACCTCTCCTCTTATAGAGCATTGGTCATGATCAGTTGAAGAAGTGGAATAGTCAAGCATTGATGCAATGGAGTAATGGAGCAGCCAAGCATTGATGCAATGGAGTAGTGGAGCAGTAATTCTTTAATGGAGAGAAGTTTCAACTGCACCCACTAAGCCACTCTACTAACTACCCATTTAATCTCAAAAATGGTAAAAATTAATGGTAAAAAGTTTTACCCATGGTTAGCTAACACACATATGCACGCACACGCACGTGCCTCGTGCCAAGTGCTAAGTGCACCTATAAAAGCGCCTAAAATGCGCCACGCCGCGCGCGAGTGTGGCTCTCCGTGCATAGCACTTGTATTTTATTTTACACACACTACGGTGCAAGAGTACATATATACTCTTTAAACTTGAAGTTCCTAACCAATGTGGAACTAAACATTTAATTTGAAAATGTTCAACATACCTTCTATGGAAGCAATGCGGCGCCTATCCATGATTGAGTACTTGTTTATCGAATATTGCCCCCTTCTTAAGAAGAATTGCGCCAAGAAGAGTGGCGAAGAATGGGAAAAGATATCTCACATTTCGAAAATCAAGATTGACGAAGAGTGGCGAAGAGTGGGAAAAGATAGAAAGGTTCGTGCCCCCCGTTCTTTTATTTTCTCTCATTTCACCCAGTCACATTCTCTGTTCCACTTAATTTATTTCTGTTGCTTGCTTCTTTCGTAGGTGCCATCAATCTCTGACACAACTATGTTTCAGTTCAATATGTCTGGACTTACCGTTGTACATTTGGCTATAAGCCCTTGCCAATGTGGCCTGACTATCACAATGGATAGAGATCGGAGCTACCGGTTTGGGCCACAATGGTATCTCGTGTAATAATTCATGTAGCCATTCAACTTCTTTTGAAGCTGAGGCCAATGCAATAAACTATGATTCCATGGTAAAACCAACCATTAAGGTTTGCTTCTTTGAAACCCACGAGATTGCACCTCCAGCAAGTGTGAAAATCTACTCACTTGTGGATGCATGATTTTGATCTTTCACAATCCAACTTGCATCTGAAAATCCTTCTAATACCGAAGGATATCCACTATAGCATAAACCATAGTTGATTGTTTTCTTCAGATATTTCAAAACTCTTCGAATTGCAAACCAATGCAACTCGCTTGGATTAATTGTAAATCTACTCAACTTGCCTACTGCCAAGGCAATATCTGACCTAGTGCATGTCATTGCATACATTAAGCATCCAATTAATCTAGAATACTCCAGTTGTGAAACTGGATTGCCTGTATTTTTCACTAGCTCTTGAATCTAGTGGGGTAGAAACAGCGGCACAATTCAAGTGATTGAATCTATTGAGAACTTTCTCAATATAATGAGATTGAGTTAGAGTAATACTCCCCTCATCTCTTACAATCTGAATTCCGAGTATGACATCAGCTTGCCCCATATCTTTCATTTCAAACTGGCTTGAAAGAAACCTTTTGGTCAACTGAACTTGTTCCAGGTCAGTTCCAAAAATCAGCATGTCATCTACGTAAAGACAGATAATGACACCATTGCCTTTTCCATCAAACTTGCTATATGCGCACTTATCAGATTCATTTATTTTGAATCCAAAAGCAAGTACAACTTGATCAAATTTTTGGTGCCACTGTTTTGGTGCTTGCTTTAAACTGTACAATGGTTTTCGCAATCTGCACACTTTATTCTCATGACCTGGCATATAAACCCTTCAGGTTGTTCCATGTATATTTCCTCATTCAATTCTCCATTTAGGAACACTGTTTTAACGTCCATTTGGTGGATGACCAGCTTGTTTATAGCTGCAATTGCAATAAGCAATCTGATAGTAGCAATTCTAGCTACTGGTGAATAGGTATCGAAATAGTCTATTCCATGCTTTTGGGTGAAACCCTTAGCAACCAGTCTCACTTTGTGTTTTTCAATGGATCCATCAACTCTTCTTTTCCTTTTGAAGAGAAATTTGCATTTAATAGGTTTACACCCAAGAGGTAGATCAACTAGCTCCCAAGTGTTATTTCCCATTATTGAATCCATCTCATCATTTAATGCCTCTTTCCGAAAGTTTGCATCTCTTTCTTTCATTGCCTCTCTCTTGTTTGAGGATCCGCCTCCGTATTAAAAAATACGAAATTTGTCTAGTTCTTGTTTCTCTACTTCCTTCAACTAGGAATGTATAGAAATCGAGAACCAAATGACTTAATTTTACGAGCTCGTTTGCTCCTTCGAAGTTCAGAACTTCTACTAATTCTTTGTCATTTTCAATTTCTATGACTTCCTTCCTTTTTGGTTTTCTTCGGGAATACCTTTGGTGACAGATTTAAATCTTGTCTCGTCAAAGATTGCATCCCTTAATTCAATTACAGTGTTTACTGAAATCGAATTATTAGGCTCAATTACCATGAACCTATATGCCTTACTGTGTTGTGCGTATCCAATAAATATGCACTCCACTCCCCTTTCACCCAATTTCCTCTTTTTGGGTTCAGGTATTTTTACTACTGCTCTACAGCCCCAAACTCTTAAATAATTAAGATTTGGTTTTTGCTTATTCCAAAGCTCATATGGGGTGACTTTATTCCTCTTTTGTGGAATTATATTCAAAATATGGCATGCAGTCAGCAATGCCTCTCCCCAAAATCCACTACTCAAACCAGAGTTTGATAGCATAGCATTAACCATTTCGGTTAAAACACGATTCTTACGCTCAGCCACACCATTTTGTTGTGGTGTATAAGGGGAAGTAGTCTCATGGACTATTCCAGTGGATTCAAAGTACTTTGGATCATAGTACTCTCCTCCCCTATCAGACCTTAAACATTTTATAAAGGTCTCACATTGCAATTCAGTTTCTGCCTTATAGGCCCGAAACTTAACCATTGCCTCATCTTTAGAATGCAACAAATAAACATAGCAGTACCTACTATAATCATCAATAAATGTTATAAAATATTTATTGCCTCCTATTGAGGGTGTACTATGTATGTCACATACATCAGAATGTATCAAGTTTAGCAACTTTGAATTTCTTTCAACATTAGGAAATGGATTTCTAGTTATTTTTGTTTTCATGCATGTATTGCAATTTCCTTCATATTTATCAAAATAAGGCAGTAATTCCAGATTTATCATATCATATAATTTCCTGAAATGAACATGTCCTAATCTATGATGCCATAAAAATGAAGGAGACTCAACATGATACGCAGAAACAACATTCTTATTAGATAAAGCGATTACATTGAGCTTAAACATGCCCTCATAAGCATACCCCTTCCCTACATATACCCCTCCCTTGGAGAGTACAAATTAACTTGTCAGCCTCAAAGACAAGCCTAAATCCAAACTTATTCAAAAGACCACCCGACACAAGATTCTTCCTCACTTCTGGTGTATAATACACGTTAGTGAGTATTACAATTTTGCCAGAAGTAAACTTCAGATCAACACTACCTATGCCTTTAACAGGGATAGTAGCATCATTTCCCACGTACAAGATAGTATTTTCATCTACTGCCTCCATGGTCTTGAAGAACCTCTTGTTCTTGCATACATGTCGAGTAGCACCAGAATCAACCCACCAAACCATATCATTTTCAACGACGTTGATTTCAGATATCATAGCAATGAGATCATCATTGTCGTTGCCTGCACCTTTGGCAGCGCTAGTGGAAGCATGATTTTTTCCTTGCTTCCTCTTCCAATGATAACATTCGGACTTGAGGTGGCCCATCTTTCCCGCAGAACCAACAAGTGACTTTCTGCTTCCTTTGATTCGATTTTGGTTGTTCGGTTTTCCCAACCAACGAGCTTTTTGAAGCCACCAGGCTTGTTAGGCTGTTCGGGAAGGGCTTTTGAACTTATTTGCTTCCATCACATGCACCTTTGAAATCTCCTGAGCATTCTGCTCTTTTTCATTTTCCTGCATGCGACAATCCTCTTCTACACGAAGATGGTTAGCAAGTTCATCAAGAGATATGTCCTCTTTTTTATGCTTAAGAGTTCGTTTGAACTCCTTCCAAGATGGGGGCAGTTTATCAATAATAGAAGACACAACAATTGTTTCATCCATAACAAGATTGTGTTGAGAGAAATTATTTCTAATCCTCTCAACTTCACGGAATTGTTCCATGACAGACCTTTCATCAACCATTTTAAAATTAATAAACTTTGATATAAGGAATTTCTTACTTGTCGCATCCTCCTTATGGTACCTTGCCTCCAATTTCTCCCAAAGCTCCTTGGCAGAGGAGACGTCATGGTAGAGGTCAAACAGTGAGTCCTTCATGGCATTAACAATGTGACCTCTGCAGGTGTGGTCATCCGTCTCCCATTTCTGCCTCTTCCTGATCTCCTCGACAGTTTCATCATCGGACTCCATCGGTTTCGGTGTATCCAGAACATACACCAGATGAAGCGCCACCAGTAGGAAGTGCACTCGCTTCTGCCACCTCAGAAAATCGCCTCCATCAAAGTGATCCAGCTTCACAATGTTAGCTGACAGTTCTTTGATTAAAGCAACGATAGCAAAAAATTTCCTTTAGATTGTTAGTCCAGAGGGACTTGCAATAACTTCAAAGCGTGTAACACTGCCACTTTCCTAAAGGAAATTTTGCTCTCTATACTGCAAGAGTCAGGAAATATCCTAAAGGATACGATGAAGTAAACACAAGTTTCACTTTGCAGTATTGAAATATGAAAACAAGAGCAATTGCTGGTGAATTTCGAGATAATTTCTTCCTCCTCAAACCTCTCCTCTTATAGAGCATTGGTCATGATCAGTTGGAGAAGTGGAATAGTCAAGCATTGATGCAATGGAGTAATGGAGCAGCCAAGCATTGATGCAATGGAGTAGTGGAGCAGTAATTCCTTAATGGAGAGCAGTTTCAACTGCACCCACTAAGCCACTCTACTAACTACCCATTTAATCTCAAAAATGGTAAAAATTAAT
Organism: Stephania yunnanensis; assembly: GCA_039657365.1. Taxonomy (NCBI): domain Eukaryota; kingdom Viridiplantae; phylum Streptophyta; class Magnoliopsida; order Ranunculales; family Menispermaceae; genus Stephania; species Stephania yunnanensis. The sequence continues at coordinate 11,179,689 of CM077582.1, forward strand.
GGTAAAAAGTTTTACCCATGGTTAGCTAACACACATAGGCACGCACACGCACGTGCCCCGTGCCAAGTGCTAAGTGCGCCTATAAAAGCACCTAAAATGCGCCACGCCGCGCGCGCGTGTGGCTCTCCGTGCATAGCACTTGTATTTTATTTTACACACACTACGGTGCAAGAGTACATATATACTCTTTAAACTTGAAGTTCCTAACCAATGTGGAACTGAACATTTAATTTGAAAATGTTCAACATACCTTCTATGGAAGCAATGCGGCGCCTATCCATGATTGAGTACTTGTTTATCGAAGATTGCCCCCTTCTTAAGAAGAATTGCGCCAAGGAGAGTGGCGAAGAGTGGGAAAAGATATCTCAAATTTCGAAAATCAAGATTGACGAAGAGTGGCGAAGAGTGGGAAAAGATAGAAAGGTCCGTGCCCCCCGTTCTTTTATTTTCTCTCATTTCACCCAGTCACATTCTCTGTTCCACTTAATTTATTTCTGTTGCTTGCTTCTTTCGTAGGTGTCATCAAGAGCAAACACCAAATAGAGCGTTAACATTTTTAACCAGGTAAGACATACTCGATGCCAATAATGTTTCAAGTCATTGCTTGATCTGGAATATTTTGTGCTTTCTTTCTCATAAGAAATGTATTGAAGTTCTGGAAGGTTTTTAGATTGTCAAGTTTTATTAGAGCATAGTTTTTTCACTTGATTTACTGTGAACAAAATGATATAATGTTCAATTGGTTGTTTGATTCAAGATTTGATCAGTTTCATCTTGATCAAAAACTTGAGTACAATTAAAAACATGCTTAGCGGGATTGAACTGCATTTTCGTCGTGTCACAAGTTTAGATCACATACTATTTCCTTCCTATAGCTAATTCTGAAGAACAAGAGAACTTCGCAAATGTTCATCTATTCATTTTATACTAATTCTCTGCTCATTACATGCACTAAATCGAGGACAATGGATGAGTTTGATCCGTGTAGCCAACTCCAATTAATTTGGGACTGAGGCTATGTTGTTGTTGTTGTCTAGCTCATTACATAAGCTCATTTTCATTTTTTGCCTATTTGTTTTTATTGCCTTTGACGATTTAACTTTTCTATTTTTTTTTTTTTTCGCTACTATCTAATATTGATTCTTGTTGATTGTGTGTTTAGGAAGAATTTTCTCTCGATTTGGTTCACCAAGGGCATTGTTCTTTGGCGAATGCGGTGCAAGATGCGCTCTCACCTTTCGGTATTATCTATGCTTTGGAAGATACTTCAAGCTAAGAAAGCTCGTTGAATTTCGTACAAAATAAATCAGTAAATTTATATGTCAATTTTTTAAATCATCGACCTTGTAATCTTCATCCACCATTCAAAAAAAGCTTTTAGGACCGGGTCTTCAAGGAGGGCGATAGCGTGTGGTGGCACGGTTGGAGTTAAACATGGAGTTGTATCTATTCAAGCTGTCGGTTGGGTGGTGATGAACACAAGCCGAACGCCGCCGAGGGACATGGGATCTCTCGATATCAAAATCATTTGTTCTTTAGCCTCTATTTAAGCGCAATGAGTGTTCCTTTTTTCGGTTTTCTCGCTTTGTGTTTGTTATGAATTTATATGATTAGAACTCGTCTGATTTGTAATTTGTTTTACATTTGATTAGTGAAGAACTAATTGTGGCGTTGGCCGTGGTTTTTCCTCCTCTTGGAGGTTTTCCACGTAAATCGCTTCTTATGCGCTCTTTTATTTCCTTTTATTTTCTTTTTCTTTCGAACTAGTACTGTACCATTTCACGACAGATCTAAAGCAAAGGAGACAATGGAAATGAGTCATTTGCAAGTTTATTTGTTGGGAGTTGATCGGAACCCTTCAACTACTGCTATTTACAAATGCTTCCAAGAAGCAGTCATACAAAATACTGCAGAGTTCATAATTCTAAGTCTTTTTGGATTAAGAAATACGGTCATACGAAATGGTTAAATGTTGGCAGTTCTCATTGTGATACGATCTTGACTTTATAAGAAACTAGTATACCATTATTTTAGGCGTTTCTTAGAGCGTAAGAAAACGTGTTATTCTTTGACAAAAAAAACAAAAAGTGTCATTTTCAGACTGATTGATAGCTTTCGTTTCTTCTAACACTAATCGGTTTTCTGCACTTTACGCATGAGTTATTCAAACTTTAATATAAAGTTAATAAATTAATTTACATGAATACATTATAATATTTTTTACAATTAAAATTACAATTCACAATAATCAACCCATATTTTTTACAAAAATATAAAATAGAAGGTTTAAAAAATATTTACTTATAAATCATTGAAGTAACCATTCATTAACAAAAAAAAAAATTCGAATGAACTTAATTGTTGCTTTAGTGCCCTAAACAGTATATATAAATAATGTTGCGGTAACCAAATCGATGGTGTAAGATTCGAAACAAAGAATATGAATACATAATTAATTAGACGATCGTTTAGTTGTTCAAAGTTGAATTTTAGTTTTTCAAAAATATGAGGTATAAAAAAACAAATATATAAATATCTATTTTTCGTTTTTCAAAAATATGGGGGATGAATGTAGCTTAAAATAATAAATAACACAAATATATAAATATCTTAAAATAAAAAATAAAAAATTAAGAAAATCCCAAAAATGAAATAGTAGAAGGAGAGAGTATGTGAAACTTTCTATCTCCTTCAACTTTTATATATATATATATATAGATAGATGCGTTATTTTTACTTTAGCGGGAGTCGAACTCACGGCCTCCTTAAACCTTACTTTGTAGTAAGTGATGCATCATCCATCTCACCACCAAAGTTGTTTTAGCAAATATCATTTTGTTTTTATAGGAGGCATTGCGTATGTTTAAAATGAAAATTACCCTGCTTTGCCATTTGTTCCATAATATTTGTTACAATTTGATCTGTGCATTAAAAATAAAAAAATAAAGAATATGCATTAAAACTAATTTGGAACAAAAATAGTCTAAATTAACGAGAGACGTCATGGAACATAGTAGAACATGTTCCTACAAATAATTTTCATGTTTTTTATTTTTTCTTATACACGTTCATGACAAGCAAACTCCATCCATTGAGAGGCAATTTTGTTCAGGTCAAAAGCTCACGAGAAGCGATTTCAAGCTTACTAATAGTAAGTAGGTAGACGTAACCGGTTAAAGTAGCCTATAATAGCCTAGTAGACCTGTCGGACTTATGTGACTACTATGATCCATATGAGCCAAGATTATTCACTAAGATCAATAATAGACTTCGATTAAATTTAACTAAACGTCTAGAATTTGTGTTGCATTCTTTGAGACTCGAACCTTGTATGTCTTAATAGAAATGCTAGACCTTAGCATCATATTTTATCCGGAAAATGCTTTAATGCATCAGTATCGACATGCACGACATGCAGATCAGACACGCATTTGTCCAACCATCCTTGACTCTCAAATGTGCATGCATCAAGGTGTATAGAAAGGTGTCCGAGCCAGTGGCAGAACCAGAAAATCTTGTTGAGGGGACTTGTGACAACCCCTTCTCCAAATTAGGGCACCACCCGGCCTAATCCCTAATTAAGCCTTAATCTCTCATATAAGACCAAACAAGGAACTAGTCAGCCTTATTTAAACACCTAAAAACCTACCAATTATTCATTATTAAAAACACGATACCACCTACAGTCAACTAGATTGTTCAAATACCTAACAAATCAAAGTTAATCTCAATTTTTCAAACTAACAAGTTATTTAGCAGAAGTCTTCTTAAGTTACTGGTGGAAGTTATAACATAAGGCCTAACCTATTGTGGAACAACCAGGAAATAGAAATCACATGTATAAATAAAACAAAAATGACGATATATACAACATGTGTATGGTTAGGGTTCCTATTACTCAACCCAAAAGTAAAGTATCAAGTACATAGAAAATGTAATACAAAAGAATACAAAACCTACGAAAATATGTAGTATCAGTCCTCCACGGGCTCAGAGGTAGTCGCCAATCTTCTCCATGCCCGGTCTGCTACTCGTTTGATCTGCACCCACCGTCACAAACTAGACGGTGAGTACATGAGATTATTTAAGTAATAATGAGACACATTTATCCACATTCCCAAACATGCAACAAGTATCAAGTGGTATAATCAATATAACAACTATGCTGAATAAAACATCATGCAAAAAGATACTTGAGTTAAATAAATGTGAAACTGCCTCAAGGTTAAGTAGTAATGGCTTAAGGTCGATCAGCCTTGATCTTCATCACATCAGCCTTTCCACTACCGATGGAGCTATGCTCTACATCATAAGTTAAAAAGGTCGTACTTACGATTGCGTCTTTTCTATTCCAAGTGAATTAGTCGTCACCGGAATGTATACTTGCCAGCATCCTCGAGTTTTAAAACTCGTCATGCTCACCCAAGTTATTCTTGCTCCAACAAACCCCGAGATCCGGTTACCTCGTTCGAGGCACGTTACCCCGTGTATCATGCAAGGTAGTGGAGAAATCCCTTAACATCCCGGAAAGAATAGTGACCACCGTATGAAAGCTGAATTCCTATTTTCATCATTAAATGACCCTAAACGCAAGAAACACTTTCATTTTCCAAAGATAACGCGGTATTGGAATCCAAACAATACAATTGCATATTAATGCACAAATAGCAAGATTTACAACAACAAACAAACTAACTTAAAAGCATGCTATGTCACGGACTACCAAACAACAACAATCAAAATGACAAAGGACATGATTTGGAGTCAATGATAGTACATTGATCAACAAAGTATGCCATGAGCAACCTCATAAACTGAGAAATGGAACAAGTCATAGCATATAGATTTCAAAGGCAATTCAACCCAAAGAACTGAGAACGAACAACTTAATGGAATGAAATGTAAAGCAATGTCTTACTCAGTTTACTTACAATTCACACGTTTGTCCTAGCCTAGTCGATCCGTCGACACTTGGAAATGCGTGCCCGCGTTCTCCTTTTTGAGTTCCCTAGCATTTGACAAGTTATCAATTTCTATTTATTTTGTCGAAATATAAATTTTTAGGATTTTTTCTAATTTTTTCTGGAATTTTCCTAATTTTTCCAGCATTTCTTTTCTATTTTTTTTTTAATTTGGGTCTAGTTGACCAAACCGGGGTCGGACCCGACCCTGAACAGGGCCCTGGGCCTGGTTCGCCCCATGGACTGGTTCGGTTGGAGCATTTTTGTTGAGGAGTTGGGGCTGGCTCCTAACCCCAACCCCAACTGGATTCGATGGTAGGGGAGACACCCCTGTCATCTCTCTCATCACACCTCTCGGCCTCCATGGTCGAAACTTCCATGGCCGAACCTCCATGGCCACGACAACAACAACGATACAACTAACAACGAAAATCAACTCACCTTGATCGCCTTTTCGGTCTCGGTCTCGGTCTCTCTTTTCTCCTTTTTCCTCTCCTCTTTTTGGTTCTCCTCTCCAAACCGACTTTGATTTCTTGATGAGAAGAAAGTGAGATAACGTTGGACTTTGGGGACCCATAGATATATGGTTTAAGCTCATTTGAATGTAAACCACTCATCTCAACACGCACACGTATCTCAAGATACATCGTGTGGTCTTCAACACCACACTTGTCCCTTGTGTCACATGTAAGTGACTCTAAACATGGACACACAAGTCTAAAGATGATGGTTGGTGTATCTCAATATATATCTAGTGAGGCCCATTTAATTTCTCTACTTTAGGCCCATTTACTATATATGTATATGTATTCAAGATGTGGTGTTTGTGCCCAATTTACATTAATTTATTAAGCTTACCCCACAAACTGCTGCCTCGGGCCCACGTCGACACGTAATATGAGGTAAGTCTTTGCTCGTCTCGGTATATGTATACCCGTAGAATTGACTTAGTAGTCTACACATATACAGTACACTTGGCATACAACATATAAATATAACATTTACTTCGACCACCGTGCCTCCGTAGTGACACGTATCTCGCTGAGGGTCCCACGTCACGGGTCATTTAGTCTTGATTAACGAATTAAACATGTATGAATTATTTGGGCCATGACATGACTTTAATATAGGGAGCGTGTGTCGACCATAGGGGGAATGACGAAATTATATAGGGAGCATATGTCGATCGTATGAGTACTATAGGGGTCCCGAGGGTTAGGGGCGACTGCCCCTGTATTGTCAAATTACATGTAACTTGTATTCCTTACTAACTATACCTTCATTTGTCTATATATTGTCATGTTACTTCTAACCATTTCCAATGTACACCAACTCTTCCATGTATTGTCAAATTACTTGTAATGTGTTATATGATATGTGGTGTATGTGTTACTTGTACACATTGTTGAAGTACATTTATCATCATCACCAAAAGGCCTATATAAAGGGTGTCAACATCATTGTAAAGACACGCCTAGTTGAATGAAGAACTTCTCATTCCAACTCTCTCATTTCTTCTTTTCTCCTTTGTAGTACTAGTTTGTAGTAGTAGAAGTTTTTAGTCTTCTATTTTCCTTCTCTATTTTCTAACAAGTTCCAACTCAATTCACGACACGTTATCAGCATGTGCTTGCTCTAGCATAAAGGAGATCTTGAAGTTCAAGAACGCTAGCTAAGGAGACTGTAACGGCCTTAGTTTCCCACAAACTGGGTCTCGCCCGGCCTAAGCCCACTTGCCCGAGCTAGCCTCGCAAGATCAAAGCAGGACTAGTCAACCTTATGATCCATCCATATAAGTAAATTCATAATTTTACGTCGAGTTATTAGTATTCTTCAAGTTTTACAAGTTAGCATAAGCGATTAATACGTTAAATAACTTAACATTAAAGTAAACGAGTCGGACATCCTAAATGTAAAACCCTGTAAATATGTTTAATCATATATATATCTGGTGTCTAGTGTAATAACTAAGCAAAATGATATACAAGTCATGTGTATCTCTCAATCCAAAAAGTATCCCAAGTGTGATAAAACATGTATAAGTAATACAAAAAGTCAAAAACCTACAAAACTAAAAAAGAGGAGGGCCGCTCTGATATCCTCAGAGTAGATCGTCGAGTATCGATGTTGCTGCAGATCTACACTCGGTCAAACATAAGAATGTCGAATCCAGTAAATAAAAACCAGTATTATCTAAACAAAAACTCAAAATAAATAAAACAGTCTAAAAGTCATGCGGATAGGAAGAAAGCTATAAGAAATGCATGATAATAAGACTGTAAAAATGAAAGTATAACGAGAAATTAGTGTAAAAAAAAACAATAGAGAGGTGCCCAAGTAGTCCAAGACCATCGATGTAACGACCCTGAAAATCTAACTCGTGCCTCGTGTCATTTTAGGGTCGTATGTGGGACCCACACGACTTGATCTGTATGTCCAAATCTTGGGTGTAGACACCGAAGTATGCTATTTTTGTGTGTGTCATGTGCTTAGTGATTGTCATATAATTTAATCGATGCGAAATTGGGTCAAGTTAAGGTTTAGACGTTGTGTCCCCTTGTTTCGCAGTGTAATGGTATTTTTGTCATTTTTTGGCGAAAAAGAGGTATTTTTCGAGATTTAATTCGGACACAAAATCGAGGGGATAATTATGAAAAATAAATAAAGTGGCAAAATTACCAAAAAGGGCAATGAGATTGTATTGGAACAGATAAGAGAGAGAGAGAGAGAGAGAGAGAGAGGAGTTGCCAAAAAGGAGAAGAAGAAGAGATCGCGAAGACGGCGAAGGCAACATCGGTCAAGATGCGACGCAGGCGGTGTTACGGCTCGGAGGAGGCTGGCTGGTGCGAACGTCGTCGGCGGCGCGGCTCAGCAATTACAAAGCAACAAACTAGCAGGTTGGTCAGCAACAGAGGCGGAGGCCGCGAACGACGGCTACAATGAACTAGGAGATCGGCGCGCGGAGGCTTGCAGACAGCAACTCCAGCGAGACTGGAGTCCTGTCAGCGAGCTGTTGCGGTGGCGGATGATGTGAAGGCGCGAATGGCCAGCAACAGCGGCGGACCAGGAGGTGGCGTGACTGTGGGGGAAGACTATGAGCTGTGACACAATCCCCCAGGACGCCGGCTAGGAGCAATGACGCCGGCGAGAAGGAGCGGTGAATCGGCAGCGACAGCGGCGCGGTGAACGACTTAGAGGAATGGCGCGGTGGCGCTTTGCGGACCAATCAATCCCCGACGAGACACAACAATAGTGGAGAATGGGGCGTGACTTTGACAAAGCTCGACGACGCGATGGATTGCTCGCGAAGAAGACGAAAGGCGTAGATCATGGCTAAGTTTTCGTCCTTCAAATGAATTTTGGAGTCGAAACCTCCATTGAAGGCCATGGTGAGGTTCTAAACCACATTGATTTCAACTACAAGTCTAATTGATAAATCTTGGAGTCATTGATGATTCAGATACGGTCACTTAAACGACTTCGTTGTACATATGATGAATGTATCTACGTAGATGCGCAAGGACTCAGCTAGGATTCGAACGATTACTTTGACGTGGCGGCCTATGTGAGTTTAAGGTAAGTAAACCAGCTATGAATTTTGGGCATGTATATCTTGTATTTAATTTTCTCTGCATGAATAGATTCAGGGTTTCCACACTCTAGGTTATCTTAACTGGTGCCTTTGAGATTTTTTAGTTAGTTTGAGGTTTAATTGCTTCAGTTATAACTATGATAACTCACTAATTGATTAACTTAACTTTAATTGTTTCATAAATGGCAAATGATAAAGAAAGGCTGACTAGGCTTACGTGACTCAGCGAGACGAGCTCGGGGGTCCATGTAAGTTTAGGCCGGGCGGGGCCCAGTTTAAGATTGAGGAACTGAGGCTGTCATAGTTGGTATCAGAGCCGAAGTTTTAAATGCTCTACTCTTAATTTAAATAACAATAAATTAAGACACAAAACCAACGAAAGTTAAGAATGGTGGAACTTAGAGTGGAACCCTATGATCCTGACTTAAGTCTTAGTTGGGAAGTAAGGAGAGTTGGGGAAATTAAAATTTGGACTATATGAGCTATTTGATGTATTGTATATAATTACTATCGATAGCTATATCATGATCGAGAAATTGCTTTCTTTGCAGATTGTGATGGCCGATCGGCCCGAGATCAGCGATACCAGTCCGAGTGACGTTTATGAGAGGTTAGATGCGATGTCCCAGTTGGTCACCTCACATGGCCAGCAACTTCAGGAGATTCTCCGACTTTTGAGTGCACATGCTACTACATCACCTTCTACATCTGTAGGCAGCACCAGGTACTCAGAGCGGAAGTGCACCGACAGTACAAGCCGATGTTACAACTCCTACAGCGCCGACCGGACCTGAGGGAATACAGGTTCAGGCTGATAAAGTACCATCTACTCCTAATACACCAGCTGACGATACACCCATCATGCCCACTGATGGGAGCACTCGAGCGACAGCTGAGGCGAGCCAGTCCCGCGAGGTTTAGAGTGCAACAGTATTTTCATCAATTTTTAGCGAAAATGGGGTATTTTTCGGGGGTCCATGTAAGTCTAGGCCGGGCGGGGCCCAGTTTAGGATTGTGGAACTTGGATTCATGACGTATTGGCCACACCAGAGCATATGAGGTTGAGCATCTCATTAGCTTCGTTGTTTGGAGAGGTTGATGTGTAGTTGCAGCATGGTGGCTATGAAATGGAAGCCCAAGGATTGGGCCGAGTTCAAGAAGAGGTTCAATCACAATTTTTTCCCTCCCTCGGTCAAGAATATGAAGAGGATCAAGTTTCAAAACATCCGACAGGCGGGTGACGAGACAGTAATGTAGTATATGGGCCGACATTTGCGATTGATGGACTATGCCGGATGCATAATTGATACGGATGCTGACCAGGCCTACTACTTCATGAATGGCCTATTATGTGAGATCGAGTCTATGGTGGTGACCAAAGCTCCAGGGACTTTACAGGAGGCGTATGAGAGGAGTTTAGTCAGTGTGACTTTTCTAAGCACTCGCATTGGTACAGTAGTTGCAGCTCCACCACTAGCACGACCAGATGTCAGACTCAGAGGTGACGGGATGAGGAAGAGACCTAGACAGTGGAGATCAAGGGATCGAGCTTAGAGTGTGGGCCTCCTACTGCACGTATTGCGCCAATAACATCTGCTTTAGTACAGAGTTATATTAGCACATCACAGCTGCCGGCACCGTCATATTCTTAGCGACTGCAATATCAGATGACTGAGGGCAGTGGCAGTGGTAGATGTAGTGGTCAGAGGCAGAGGTACAGACGGGGAAAGAGTGTTCCATCTGGGTCGGGATCTCATTCTACTTGTTGGGAGTGTAGACAGCCAGGTTACTTCGTCAGTACGTGTCCACGATTGGGCAGAGGGCAGCCATAACAGAGCAGGGAGCAGGTTCATGCTGTTGTCGAGCCAGATCCAATTGCTACTCGTAACTTGATAAAGGGTACGTTGTTGAGTCCCACACTACTTGGAGGTCTCGTAGGAGCCCAGCTCGTCTCGGAGGAGCCCAGCCTAGAGCAGGTATGGCCTTAGGCGAGTACGGCCTTGGGCCTTAAATTCTTCTTTTTTGAATTGCTTCAATTTCGAGGAAGAAACTCTAATTAGTTTGGAAAACTGTAACGAACCTAAAAACCTAACTCGTGCCACATGTCATTTCAGGGTTGTAGGACCCACTCGTCGTGTTCTGTATATCCAAATCTCGGGTGTAGACACCGAGGTATGCTATTTTTATGTATGTCATGTGCTTAGTGACTATAATATAATTTAATCGACACGAAATAGGGTCAAGTTAAGGTTTAGATGCGGTGTCCCCATGTTTTATAGTGCAATAGTATTTTTGTCAAGTTTTGGCGAAAATTTGACGAAAATGGTGTATTTTTCAAAGTTTAATTCGAACACAAAATTGAGGAGATAATTATGAAAAAATAAATAAAGTGGCAAAATTACCAAAAAGGGCATTGAGATTGTATTGGAACAGATAAGAGAGAGAGAGAGAGAAGAGCTGCAAAAAAGGAGAAGCATAAGAGATCGCGGAGACGGCGAAGGCGACACCGACCAAGATGCGACGTACGCAGTGTTGCGGTCGGAGGAGCTGCTGGTGCGTACGTTAGCTGAGCAGCGCAGCTTCAGCAGCACGAACCGAGTCAATAGTCGTCAGCAGAATGGCGAACCAACAGCGGAGGCCGCGGACGGCGGCTCCAGCGAACCAGGAAATCAGCACGTTGAGGCTCTTGGATAGCAGCTCCAGTGAGACTGAAGTCCAGCCAGGCGAGCAGTCGCAGCGGCAGATGATGCGAAGGCGCGGACGGCCAGTAACAGCAGCGGACCAAGAGGTGGCGCGACTATTGGGGAAGACGACGAGCAGCGTCACGGTCCACAAGGACACCAACGAGGAGCAGTGACGCCGACGAGGAGGAGCAATGAATCGACAATGACAGCGGTAGCGGCGTGGAGCAACGACGTGGTGGCGCGTTGTCGGACCGATCGGTCCTGACGAGACACAACAAGAGTGGACAATGAGGCGTGACTTTGACGAAGCTCGACGACACGATGGATTGCTCCCGAAGAAAACGAAAGGCGTAGATCATGGCTAAGTTTGCATCCTTCAAATGGATTTTGGAGTTGAGACCTCCATTGAAGGCCATGGTGAAGTTCTAAACCACATTGATTTCAACTACAAGTCTAATTGATAAATCTTGTGGTCATTGATGATTCAGATATGGTCACTTAAACGACTTCGTTATACATATGATGAATGTAGATGTGCAAGGACTCAACTAGGATTCGAACGACTACTTTGACGTGGCGGCCTATGTGAATCTAAGGTAAGTAAACCAGCTAGAAATTTTACAGTTATTTCATGAGCTTTAATTAGTTGTTATTGCTTCGTTCATCATTTCTTTTGAAATTTCTAGTGGTTGAGTGGTCCATTGGCAAGTGAGTCATGGTTATTATTTATCTATGATAAGAGCTCTTATCTGGACACTGTTGATATATCCCAATTGAGTGTATGTTGGGACATTTATCCTGGTCTGGGGATATCTCATAATCGCAAGGGTTAGGGCAGGTAGGTTGTGTCTCGTCCTGAACCCGAGTTTGCTGGGCTTTTGCCGCGACTCAACGACCTTTTGGTCGGGACTACTTGTTATTCGATTTTTCATATTCCGGACCCTCATTTATCGATTGAATTATTTATTGTATGTTATATTCATGCGTTCCATGTTCTTTTCTTTCTATCTGCATGAATTAGACCGATTTATTTATTTCGAAATGATGTAAATATGTCCTGCTTGGCTTTACTTACCTGGGTTCGTCATTCTTGTGTTTGACGGAGTGCAGATCCACAATCATTCAAGGGGAAGGCTTTATAGCTAGGAGATTTCGTTTGAGGATACTGGAGTAGTCCTTTACACTTTTCTAACATAGCTGATTCTTTTGTATTATTAGATATACTAGTTTCAAAACATTGGGAGTTGGGTTTTAAAGAGATTTTGGGCATGTATATATTGTATTTACTCTCCTCTGCATGTACAGATTCGGGGTTTCCACACTTTAGGTTGTCTTAACTAGTGTCTTTGAGATTTTTCAGTTAGTTTGAGGTTTAATTGCTTCCGCTATAACTATGATAACTCACTAATTGATTAACTCAACTTGAATTGCTTGATACATAGTAAATGATCAAGGAATGTTGATAGGGATTGCGCAGCGAGACAGGCTCGGGGGTCCACATAAGTTTAGGCCAGGTGGGGCGCAGTTCAGGATTGTGGAACTGGGGCCGTCACAAACGAATACAGGTGCCTCAGGGACATGGTCATAGAGTCACGACAACGCCAAGCAGACTCGGGTCCTACGACGCAGCAGCGCCAGTCATACCTATACCGTCACGAATAAGGTATATCAACAGTGCCCCGGATAAAATACATCTCATTCCGATAAAATAATCCATTGACTCGAGGTCATAGCCCCGGTTGCAAGCCGACGACCACTCCGCATAAGACACTCACATGACTCATATGACGACCCCAATTCCACAACCTAAACTGGGCCCCGCTCAGCCTAGACTTATGTGGACCCTGAGTCAATCCTTGAGACGTCAATGGAAGCCTAGTCAGCCTTCCTAACCATTTTTCATTATAAGGAAGTGAAATTTAACATTTACAGTGAGTTATTCGAATTTGTAAGTTATCAAAGGTTATGCGGAAGCGATTTCAACTTAAACAAATCTAAACAACTCTAAACCAATCAGTCAGGACATCCTCGAGTGTGAAAACCCTGCATAACTCAATCAACATGTATAATAAACAAAAGAGATAAATAATATCATATACGTGTCCCAAAGTATCTCACCAAACCCATATACCCTATGTGATAAAAATAATATATATAAGTAATACAAAACTTACAAAAGTACGAGAGGGAAGGCTGCTCCAAAGTCCTTATAGTAGGTCTCCCGGTACTGGTCCATTTTCCTTACTCGATTGCGGATTTGCACTCGGTCAAACACAAGAATGACGAGCCCAGGTAAGTAACGCCAGTAAGATACTTAACAACATTTCGAAATAAATAAATCAATCTATATTCATGCAGGTAGAAAGAAAGATATAAGGACGCATGAATAAATGAAAGACTATAAATAAATCAAGAACAATTGATACATGAGTGTCCATGAATGAAAACAGAAAGGCGCAAGTAGTCCCGACCAACAGGTCGTTGAGTCTTGGCGAACCATCAAGACTCGGGTTCTAAGACTTGGTACACTCATAAGCCCCAAACCCACGAGATAGTGAGATTTCCTGGAGCAACCACGCTAAGAACTCACATCCCGTCAAGAACCAGTATCCAGTGCAGTGCATCTTGAGGTCATGACTCTGGTATGTTACCTCAGCCGGCCACTCCTTCCAAGGGTCACCGTTGACTCGCTTGTCCTTGGACAACTCAATCAGAATGGAATTCCAATGATAGATATCAAAACAATGAACATCAATTTCAATAGCTTAAAATGAAATAATTGTGCATTTCCTAGCAGGTTTACTTACAACCAAACCAACCCAACGTTGGTTACGAAGCCTTACACAATGTTCCCCCGACTTTCACGTACTTCAACAAGTCCTATTAAATCACAAATTCACATTTTAAGAGTTATAACTCTATTTGATCAATCAATCAATACCATTCATTTTATTAACTAATTAATTTAGTTCATTGGTTTTGGTTATTTACATGACTATTTTTCACCAATTTAAAAGTTGTACGAAGGTCCGAGCTTAAGTGCTACTCAAAGTAGGATATATATAGGGATTTCAAAAAGTACCAAGGTTCACAAGAGCCTTCCATGATATCTCGACCCACTTGTTATGCATTGGGATCTGTGTAAGTCAGCATCTCGAGGCACATATGGATGGCTCTTGTGAACCAATGTGTCTTGCGGTGTGACATGGTGTTGTCATTCTAGCACTTCTCTTTGACTATTTCTACTCTCTGACCTCTAGCAAAGTACAAATAGTTTTTGAATGGCACTGTTGTATTAATTGTTTATCTTTTTTATATTTCTTTTTTTCCTTTTTTTACATATTGATCTTCATGTTATTTTATGCCATTGAGTTTCTTTTTCAAAAATTTAGAATGGGATGCAGCCACTAGAAAAACGCATTCTTGTTTAATTTGAGGTTAGAGATATTTGATATATAATGCCCTTTCTCTCACTATAGTTTCCATAGCCTTTTCTCTTTCTTTCATTTTTCTTTGTTGGTTGTCCAACTATTCTATCTTTTATCCTTAATTTGTGAGAACTTTCTATTTCTTGCTTGAATCACACTTGGATCACAAGGAATTACATCGTCTGACATAGTTTATACCTTCTCTTTTGTTCTTATTTTGACAAGGTTCTATGATTACATTCCTGCATGTATTAGTTTTCAATCTTTTGTTTGTATTTCTTGTGAACTCTTTGTAATTTTTTTCAGTTGATTATGTAGTGAATATTTGTGGCGTTGGCCCGTGGTTTTTCCTCCTCGTGAAGGTTTTCCATGTAAATGTGCTTTTGTCATATGTTCTTTTTTTAAGAAACTTCTTTTAACTTTAGCTGCACTGCTACTAAGTTAGGAACAACTATTTTGCCTAAAACTGAAGAAGAGATTAAATCAAACTCCGGTACCATTTATCAATAGATCAAAAGTAAAAGAGACTGTAGAAAAAAAAAATCATCAAAATCGAAGTGGAGTAATGCGTAACTTAAAGAATCAAAAACTCGGGATCAAAATCAGTTCATATAATAAGTATATAAATAAGATATTAATCCTAGTCCAGATCTATAACATAGACGAATCTTGTAGGCGATGCAATTAGTTGTTGTATTAGGAAGGGTTAGGATGGAATCATAGGATGCAATTAGTTGTATATATATTCAGCAATGTATATGGTCTGTATTTGTTTGAAATGATCATCACACATCTTCTACAACATATACGTCTTGAACCTTCTTCACAATACAAAGGCACTACTTAATTATGTATTGATTTTATTGAACCACTCATCAGATTATTAAGATCTGAAACAAGTTATTTGTGGTATCTTAATTTCAATTTCTGATTAGTTCTTTAATCGGTCACCATGTTAATGTAGTTTTTATATGTCACTTGGAACACTTTCGATCGAAAAGCTGAAACAGATTTAACCAACTGTATGTAGGATGTGGTGTAGCTAGATTCAAAGAAAAGCAATGGCAAGAAATTCAAAACTCAAATGGTGGTCTGCACATCATATGCAAACTTGTACATGGTGGTCTGCACATCAAATGTTGATTCGGTCTTAATTATTTTTTTGTTTCAAGAATAATCCATCCTCAACAGATTTTGTTGGACATGCAATTTATTGGTCTCATTGATTAGCCATGAAAATCTCAAGAATAAAGAAAGAAAGAAAAAAAAAAGCACACGAGACAGAGATTTACGTGGAAAACCTCCAAAAGGAGGAAAAAACCACGGGCCAAAGCCACAATAAGTTCTTCGCTAATTAGAAACAAATTACAATCTGATGAGTTCAAAGTTAAGTTCACAAAAAAAAATACAAAGAAAAAATCGAACAAATAAAACTTGAACATGGTTCAATTCAAGGCAAAAGAAAGAAAGAGAGCAGTCTTGAGAGATCTCCACCGAAATATGTTGTTGAACCTCTGTTGAGCTTCATGCACATAAATGAACCCATCAATGCCACCGCACAATTGTTGCCCGGCCTTCTCAGCTACCCTGTCAAAATGAGACCTCAGAGCCTATTATTCACCTTGTCAGGGATCAAACTGTTCCATTGGGCTTGACAAAAAAAAAAAAAAAAAAAACCTCAACAAGGAAAACTCCAAATAAGAATGATACGAGCTCTAATCATATTTAAAGATTGAAGCACGCCTATCTTAGATTAAAGAAGTGATTTGTTACATATTGTTTTTCTTCTATAAGTTGGCATATAAATTTAAGCTCTGAAATTTCTCAATTACCTTGAAGTATTTACCAAAGCAGTGACAAAGTTTAAAGGTAAAATTGCATCATGATTCATGAACAACTACTACAAAGAACAATGCACTTGGCACCTATAGTAATGATCTCGACAAATTAAAATCTCAATATGCATTTAGCGATGGTTGTCACAAAAGTAAACCTGTACAGATTAAACTAAAGAAGATTCTAGTTTGAAGCAATCAGAGATAATTCCTCGTAATCCAAACAAACAACATAAACAAATTGCAACAGAGCAAATTAAGATGGAATTGTTGAATCACCAAAAAAGGGATTGGCATTCATTCCAAATTAGAAAGCAAGTGTCGATGTGTTCCATACTTCCAGTCAAAGATTTTGGTTCAAGATGAAAATGATCAAATCTAAATTAAACAAGCATTTGAACATGAAACTGTTTCGGTGCTAATAAATTAAGCGATAACCATACAATTCATCAAACAAGCGATTACGTGCTGATCTATAATCTAGAGTTACTTTACAATTTATTTCTCTGGTAGATGTGAACATCTTTTATTTTCAATATTAGCTTCCAAAAAATACGACGAATGGGAAGAGATCGAAATAAAGCCATGGACACACAGACAAATACATATAGCAATTAGCAAACACTAACTAACAAGGTTCACAACAGCATATGAAAACTTGTAACTTATTGGCCAACTCTACAAATAAATTTTAAGTAAAGAATTCATTTGACAAGCCCATACTAACCAAGGCTCAATTTCAATAAATGGTCTGTTTCATGAGGCTAAATACATATTTGCAGTCTAAATGGCTGAAACTCACAAAAATGCTCAATAAGTTGAAATGGAAATGATCAAAAAAGTG
This sequence comes from Stephania yunnanensis, assembly GCA_039657365.1. Classification (NCBI taxonomy): domain Eukaryota; kingdom Viridiplantae; phylum Streptophyta; class Magnoliopsida; order Ranunculales; family Menispermaceae; genus Stephania; species Stephania yunnanensis. Next base: position 11,197,033 of record CM077582.1, read on the forward strand.
TCTGCAGGAACAACGAGTGCGAGAATGCATATTTTGAGTGTCAATTCTATGGAAAGAAAATAAAAGTGAAACAAATGAATAAAGATGGAGCCACAGAGAAAGCAGACAAGTTAAGCAACCAACTCGACTAAGCGGGAATGGAAAATAATGTTGTTCTTATGAAACTTCAACTCTCAATCTTTGGAGTTGTGGGAGCAATGCCAAGTCCTCAGGTAAAGAACTGAGACACCCACAGTTCACTATCTCTGCATAGCTAAGAGAAGTTATGCCTCTCTGCATAGCTAAGAGAAGTTATGCCTCGCAGCTCCAAGGGCGTTAGACTTGGACAGTCTCGCACCACAAATTCACTTAGAGATTTAAGTTCGTCTCCATTTTCATAAAGAAAATCTTGAAGTAAAGGGCAACCGCAAACTGTTAATTCCACGAGAAGCTCATTATCTTTCAGCAATGATCTTGGAAGAAACGTCAAATCTGGGATATCTTCTATCCATAGATAAGTGAGATTAGTTAATTTACTAGTCAACCACCCAAAAAAACTGTCATTACTATCTTCAATCAACAACTTCTTGAGAGAAGGGAGTGTATTAGCCTATTAGGAATCATATGGAACTTAGGACAGCGCCTAATACGCAACACTTCCAAAGCATCAAGCTTGGTCTCATTAAGTTCAGCCTTGTAATCAATTCCGTCTTCCTCGAGAACAAAGCCTTCAAATTCTGGGCAAGTATCTATTTTTAAGGTGTGAAGGAACTTGTTATTGTGCAAGAATTGTTTTGGTAGAAACTGGAGGTCTTGAAAACCAAGAACATAAAGAAAGGTGAGGGTGGTAAGGTTTTTTGTTAAATACTGGACTGCAATGGAACTAGTGTCGATATTAAAGTTAAGGTAACTAAGCGAAGGAAAGGAAGACGACATTATTTTCAGTTTGGGAGAACTTTTAATGTACAAATGCTCAAGGCAAGGGAAAGACACGGATATTGGCTCCAGCAACCATTCTTCTAAATTTGGCATGTTTTGCAGGTTAAGGATTTTCAATGAAGGGAATGTTATGGATGTCGCCGCATCTTCTTCTTTTTCTTCCACAACTTCAACACCGGAGACATTGTCAGGCCAGCCATACCATGCACCACCAATCCGCTTTAAATTTCTCATCTCATCTATGTGGATTTTCTTGAGGTGAGGTAATTGTCCAAAGCTTGGCAAATACTCACATTCGTCGCATTTATAGAAATATATCTCAATCAAACAACTAAGCCCTGACCCGCTAACAATCCATCTTGGGAATTTAGTACCAGAGAATCTTCTCACCCATAGTCCCTTCAAATTAGAATTAGGCTTGAGTGCTTCCAACACATCATTGTCGATATTCATGCCATCCACTTCATCCCTATCCCATTCCAATCCCAAGGAGTATATATTCTGCTTTGCTTTTAAATTTGCCACCTCGGCATATGTTACATCTCCCACGACATCTAAGTCATAAATTTGTACCTTTCCTTGAAGTGAGTTCAAATGCTCCAACTCCGCAAGACTACGCCCATCATTGTTCCTTCCAACCTTGAAAACAGGTAATGTTTGAAGACAGCTGAGTTGTCCTATTCCTTCTGGCATTTCACTCCAATCTCCCGATAAATCTATCTTTAAATGCGTCAAATTGATTAACTTTCTCGTTCAAGCAGAAGCTCATTAAGATTCTTACAATTTTTCATTCTCAACGTCTGCAAATTGTAGAGTCGCGTGATAGACTTCGGCAATTCTGCAACACTTGTTTCAGATATATCAAGGAATCTCAAATGTTTTAACTTGCCAATTGAAGAAAGCAATTCAATGATACTGGTTAAACTCAAGTCAAGCACGCGTAAACTTGAAACTCAATAAAGTCAAGCACGCACATAAAATTGCATCAATCCACCAAGTGTTTTTATAGCTAGAGGTACTCCTGCACATTTTCTCACAATTTCCTTTCCGATTGCTTCTAACGTCGGACTCTTTTTTGCTCCCCTAGTACTAAATGCCCACCGTTCAAATAAATCCCAGCAGTCGTCACCCGATAATATCTGTAAATCGTACATTTGATGCGTTCCCACGATTGACGCGACTTCCCTACTGCGTGTAGTGACCACTACTTTGCTACCTTGATTACCACATCTCAAAATAGCACTTAAAGCATCCCATTTCTCCAAAAAATGCTCTTCATACCACACATCATCCAACACAAGCAAAAAACTCATTTTGTCCAACTCTCCTCTAAGACTAGTTTGCACCACATCCATGTTTGATACATCATTTGTTTTGTTTACATATGCCCTCAATCATTTCCTTCATCACCCTTTTGACATCAAAAGTATTGGAGACCCAAACCCACATTTTTACGTCGAATTTCTCGACCAGATCAGCGTCGTTATAAACCAACTAAGCTAGAGTAGTCTTCCCAAGACCTCCAAAACCGACAATCGAAATAACAGAAACAAAGTCATCTTCAGCATTACCCTTTTGAAGCAACATGTCTACTATCTTAGGCTTATCATCCTTTCTCCCAACAATTTCGGAATGAATAACAAAGGAAGCGGTTTCGCGACTCAAAGTACTACTCTCTAAGGCGTCAGCAGGGGCAAGAACAGGATTGGCATCAAATTTGAACCTCCCCTTTTCATTTTCAATCTGCTCCAACTTTTGATTGATTTCTTTGATCTTATGAGCCATTTCGAGGCGAAAAGCAATCGGATTAGAGTGTGTAAAGAAGTCTCTTACCTTTCCTCTGATGCCATTCTTGGTCTCCACCTTTTGGCGAAGACTTTGATATGTGATATCATCCAACAAGTCCTCGAACTTCATAGGCCACCTCCTTGAGATCTCTAAGCCAAAGCCTCACTCCCACGTCATCGACTTGCTTCTTCTCGGCATCGCGAAGCACTTCTTGGATCTTCTTAGCTACCCTTTCAAGCTTTTTCACCTCCCCCTTCACACCCTTGACAAGAACTATCTCATCAATGGCTTTGGAGATGAGCATGTTCAACGACTCTCTCCACCTCCATTGACTAGCACTTCTTCAACCATTATTGTTTGGTTCAAGTGATCACAACTGAAAACAAAAGTTGAGGAATTCAGATTAGAGATTGCAAACACTGAGCAATAATAATAATATGCAAGGCCAGATCCAATACAAGTTTATGCTGGCTTTAAATTTAGAGCGGATGAAATGTTATTTTGACCCATTCAATGAGTGCATGTCAAATTATTTGTCCAAAGTGATGAGTAAAATATGTGCAATAATTGAGGTCGAGATGAGCCTAGTTTAATAATAATAATAATAATAATAATAATAATAATAATAATAATAATAATAATAATAATAATAATAATAAATACAAATGACATCGAATCAGCTGCATTATTCAAACTTGTACAGCTCACTTGCTCCTCCATGGATAAAATATGTGCAAGTTACCATTATAATAACAATATACCAAGTGTGAAAAACTTATTTTTGGTCTCCAACTTTTTGTTTTTTTGGCCTAAAAAAAAAACTTATTTTTGGTTTCCAACTACTATTTTTTAATTTTTGGTTTTTTAAACTTTCAATCTCCCCGACCCACAACTTTGTCTTTTAGCAAGTGATGCCTCATCCATCTCACTAAAAGTGTTTTGGTTAGTCTTCAAGAACAATAGAGTAAATATGGAATTAAAAAGGTCAACCTTGATAGGGCTTCCACAGGCTTGAACAAAGAATGAATGTCATGTGTGCAAGGTGAGCCTGGATGAATATGCAAGGCTTGATCAATACAAGTTTATGCAGGCAATAAATTTAGAGTGGGTGAAAACCTTTATAGGGCTTCCGCAGGCTTGAACAAAGAATGAATGTCATGTCTGCAAGGTGAGCCTGGATGAATATGCAAGGCTTGATCAATACAAGTTTATGCAGGCAATAAATTTAGAGTGGGTGAAATGCTATTTTAACCCATTATAGGCACCTCAATTTGGTGCGTACTTGATTGTGACTCATAATTGTTGCATTGATGTGTGTGCATGTGACGGCCCCAAATTCCAAGGCAAACCGGGTACCGCCACGTCGCCAGACACGTCACCAAACATGCCACGTCATCGCACACTTATTTCGACTGTCCGCGACCTAAACCCTTGTACATAACTTATTCGCCTTTAACCTAGTAATTATGGATATTTTATGAATTTTTAAGTTATTCATGATTTAGTAATTTAATATAAATCATACATTGTTGCGGAAGTCTTAAGGCATGCATATACCGTAAAAGTGAAAAGTTTGCATTTTTATGAACAACCCTACAGTGTGGAAACCCGGCATTAGATACCATGTATATCAAAAGCGACAAAAGTACAAAGGTGAGCACATACATGTATCGGGTATACAAGTCCTCCCAAAATAAAATAAAGTAGTTAATAGATACATACAACAACCTACACAAAAAGTGGCGGCCTCTCCTTACTTAGACGTAGTCGCCTAAAACTCCCTTGTCTCGGCTCGTCGCAGGATCTGCGATTTGTCACAAAAAACAATGACAAATCCCAGGTGAGTAAATCCCAGAGAACTTTAGCTAATATTCACGAATTCCAATGAAACGGCTACAATTCATGCAATTTAAATAAATGACAACAATAAGGAAATTCGCATGAAAATAAGTTGTTGAGAAGTCAAATTTGGACACGAGTGTAGCTTGACAGAGAACCCTGGTTGACATCCGGGAATCTTCGTAGCTAAAACGAGAGGAACCATTGACGACAACCTCGCCAAACATCTCACGGTCGAATGAGAGGAACCATTGAACGGTAGACCCCGTCCAAAACATCTCTCGAGATGAACCATTGACGTAGACTTATGACTTCGTCAAAACATTTCTCAACCTACGGGTTTCGCGAGAATAGTCACCGCGTAGCCCTATCATGGCCAATTACTCGAACAGCGCGGGGTAGCTAGTCCCGGGGTGTGAGTCTGTGCCATGCTGACCCCGTCGACAAATACACATACACACGTGGGGGTGGATGAACAATAATTGAACAACAATAAATAGCGCAATGGAATAATTGAGATGCGAGATAAAGTAAATGCCATAAAAGAATTTTAACTAATTTTCTCGTAGGATTACTTACCTCAAACGAATCGCAAAACGCCTTTGAAATGTCCCGCACTCACCTCGAGATACGTACCCGACTATGATCTCCGAAATTCTTGGTGCCAATTAAAACATTTTTAATATTTTTCCTAATTTTTCTGGGTTTTTCCCATAATTTTCCACCTGTTTTTCTTATTTTTCTGTAATTTATTTAATTTAAAACTGTTTTTAAATTAAAAATTTATATTATATTATTTTAATATAGGGGTGGGCCCCTGGATCGGGTTTGACCCGGGTCGGGTCCGGTTGGGCCCGAACCGGCCCAACCGAGTTGGGCCTGGACCGGCCCAACCGGTCCAGGGGATGCACGCACGCACGCACAGCGTGCGTGCACCCCTCCCCCACCCCATCTCCTTCCTCCGAGACGTTAGTCTCGGTTCTCTTTTTTTTTTTTTTTTTTTTTTGTTAATACAACAACAACAACAATTCCAACAACAACAACACAACTCCAACAACAACAACAACATTAATTAATGCAGGTCCGAGCTCGCGCCGCCGCTGCCCCGCCGAGCTCGCCGTCGCTGCCTGTCTCACTCCTCGCCGGAGCTTCCCCTTTTTGTCGTCACTCTCCCTCTCTCCTCTCTCTCTCTCTCTCTCCACCAGCGCCTCTCTCTTTCTCTTTCTCTCCCTTCCTTCCTTTCTCCCGATTTTAAATGAAAACTTTTTTTTTTAATTTGTTATTTGGTGAGAAAGGACAAAAAGGAAATGATGAGGGATGGTTGATGTGATATTTGATGTGATATGTGTGTGACGGCCCATCTCCTAATTTAGGGAACCGCTCGGCCTAATCCCGTAATTAAGCCCTAATCATCTCCTCACAGGACTTAACTACGTATTAGTCAGCCTTTCAACTTATACCTTTATTAAATGAGTTTATTAGCGGAAGTCTTATTGATTATGCAGAAGCCATTTATAACATCCTAAGTGTGGAAAACCAGGAAATGCCATCACATATATATAGTCTTCAAAATTCATTGAAACGATAAACTGGTCTAAGTCAAGTCGGGGAAGTAACGCTCAACCCAATACACAACCCCAAAAAGTATCTGAAAGACATATATAAACTATACAATCAAAAAATCAAAAGAAGACCTACAATCTCTCCAATGATGCGTCGCGGGCTCAGGGATAATCGTCGATCTTCTCTTTGCCCGGCCTGCTAGTAGACGGCTCTGCACCCACCGTCATAAAAAGGACGGTGAGTACAAAAATAAAACAGTAATCCCCAATGACAAGTTTAATTTGCATTTCCAAATATTCAAATGGTATTTAAAAGCATATAAATTGAAAAACTGAAAAATAACCAAATGCGAGTAAATACCAGAGTTAAACAAGTGTTACTGACACTAGGCTAAGTAGTAGTGATTTAGGTCCGGTCGGCAGTGAAACGTGTCACCCCGACCCAATAATCATATAGCACAAGGGACTCTAACCCAAGTGTTTCAGGGACTCTAACCCTGGTGTGTAGACCACCTCAGGGACTCTAACCCCGAGTGTCATACAATGTCAGGTAACGTGTGCCGACATCCCCAAGGACTCTAACCCCGTGATTCGTGCACACCTCGATCAAGTACGGGACCTAAATGCAACAACTACTTTTTACATTTTCAAGAAATACCAAACATGGATTGTCAAGGCATAGGCACATCTACACACCTAAACAAATAATGAATACAAGTCCTCTTAAACATTTATAAGATATTCACTAGCCTAATAGCATGCTATTTATCATTAAATTCACATTTAAAACAACAAGAATATACATAGCATGGAATGGAATCAATGAATTAAATCAAATAAATGGATATCATGCAAACTAGACTCATTAAATGAGCATAGACACAAAGAATCACATGATATAAGAGTACAAAGGTAAATAGTCAAAAGGACTATGCAAGGATAATAATTAATAGGAATGAAATGCCAAGTAAAATTGTCAATGGGTATACTCGCAACAACAAAGTAAAGTCCTAGCTTTACTGGCCTCCAGATACACCAAGTCTTGTATTCGCTCTCTCGTACCCTTTTTCCTAGGTTCCTGAGTTTGGTGTCTCATTAGTTCAAATAGTGAATTTAAGCTCAATTTACTGTGTTTATTGTGTATTCAAATTGGTTCGATAGACTTTAAATCAATCATCCTAAATCAGCCCCTAAAGACTAAATTAAGTTTCAATTTCAGTCCTACATCTTAATGCACATTTAGGCATGAAATGGTCCAAATATTGAATTCCTCCATCAATACCATTATTGTTGATATCTCTCTTAGCTTTCTAGAAAGGTTTAGTTTTCAGAATTATGATTTAAACTGAAAGAGATATCATGCTTTTACTAAACATAGGTCTGATTGAAATTTAGTCCGACCAGCAGAATTAGAAAATTTATTTCTCCCAATCTATAGTTCCTAAAAAAGTAATTTTTTGTCACAAGGTAGAAAATATATCCAAATATAACATACTAAAATATTAGCTCATTTGGATAAGTATTTAGGGAGTTATACCCTTAACAAATTTAGTTTCAAAACTGTCCTTTATAATTCCAGCACCTATTTGTAGAGCATGTTTGGAAATGATAACCTTCAAATCAGAATACCTTCAGTTAAGCAAAGTTGTTCCTTTCTATATGAAATTTCAAACTGCCACTGGTGTGGTTGAATTTGGATCTAAAATGGTCAGATTATGACCAATTCACCCAAGTTGATTCCTAATACAACATGCAGAATTCCAGTTTTGATGTTGCAACTTCAAAAATTCATATCTTTATGATTTTAAAACCAAATTAAGAACTTCAATATAGCTGGATTATCAGCTTGAAATGAGGAATCTAAATATATAAATCAACCTTAACTATTCAATGATCTACTATATGAAATTAGCCTAAAACCAGAACTTGTTCAAATTTCAACTCAAAATATGTGTACCTAGTTGATGTAGCTTGATGATTTCTCACCAACTCTCATGGATTCCTTCAAAACCTTGATGCTTCATTCCACTCCAGCAATCTCTTCTTCTTATCCAGCAAGAATGAATGAGTGATTTGGTTTGCATGTTGTTAGGGGGGATGTAGGTGTAGGTGGGAGTGTTTGGTGGGTTTTTGTGTGCATGTAAGTGCATGGCCTGAATTTTTGCCAAGTGTTGCTTGAGTTGGGACAAGTGTGACTTGAGTTGGGACAAGTGTGACTTGAGTTGGGACAAGTGTGACTTGAGTTGGGATAAGTGTGACACCTGTTCGTGACACGCTAGGACACTCGCCCGTGTTTCGGGCGTTTCGACTCCCGATTTCGCGTCGAACAGTGATATTCGCGCACGGCCGCGTCGTTCATAACCCAATATCTATTCCGTATTCGTTACGTGACAAGTTTTTATTTAATTTGTGTGTTTTCATTTTTTCGACCTAATAGTCGGTCCGTCGACTACCGCATCCGACGTCGACACGCATATCGAGGCGTGTCCCCGCTCTCGTCTCGACGCCTACAACTATACAAAATGACTTAGTAAGTCTACACAATACATAGCACTAGGCATACATAAATACAAAAATACCATATACCTCGGCCACGTGCCCTCGGTCGGTGTACGTATCACGGTGTAGGTCCCACGTCAAAGGTCGGTGATCTTGATTAAGGAATTTAAACCAGGGTTAGAGATTTGGGCCGTGACATTATTTTTCTTTTAAACTATTCTATATTATTTTTTTGTCAACATATATACCGCGGTCCTTCCAAGTTCCTACCTCCTTGATATTCTTTTCATTTATCATGTCTCATTCTCCCTTTGCATCCTTAGATTCTTAAGAATATCTCATAAGAAAATACTAGAATGACAACAATAATGTCACACCACAAAACATATTGCTTACAAAAGTCTTCCATGCGACATCGGCCCGCGTGCTATGAATTGAGATCTGTGTATGCACTTATCTCGAGGCACACATGAATGGCTCTTGCGAGCTTATGTGCCTTTGCGGTGTGTTATATTGTTGTCATCATTCTAGCATTTCTCTATCTCAAAATACATTAATGATAGGCCAAGATGAGAAAGTCCACGCTATTTTTTTTTTTAATTTATAGACAAAAGATTGTTGCAAAACTTGCATTATTATTTGAAAAGGTCCTTTTATTTGACGTTGGTTAAATAAGAGCATCTTCAATGAAAATGTGGATTGGATCGATGTCGATGTGTGCTATTCTAGACTAAATAAATACTAGGGTGTAAAATCTTTCCAATTGAATATGCATTTTGATTGTCGAAGTGACGTGTATAGACATTGTCTATTTTAAACGTTCACTCGAAACGATGCAATCAATAGCCACACTACCAATTCTCTCCAAAATATATAAAATAATAATAATAAATTTTTAAAATAAAAAAGTGCAATCTACATTGACTATTGAAGAATATTTTTGAACTTCAATGTTTATTCAAGCCACTCAAACTTGTATATATGCTAATTAATTGTTGAGCAATCAAGCCTTTCAATTATTGAGCAACTTGCACATATTTTATCCATGGAGAGGAAGTCATGAGCTGCCTAATAATAAGATTAAAATAACAAAGTTGAAATATATATAACGAAGAAGATGTGGTCCAATGTAAATGCAAATTGTACAACAAATACATACAAGCTCAATTGGTGTCGTCAAATATGCATCAATTACAACTTTGACACTATACGAAAAGTATCTAACGATAGGCGCAGGATGCGTTCCTCATTTACGTACATTTTTGGATGTTCTTGTATACAGTCAACCAAAGTTGCACCTCCTCAAATCAGATGTGTTTAAGTACACCAAATTGGCGTTCCAGAAAAACAAATAGAAATGCTAGCTGCAGCTTTGACGTAGTTTAATGACTCTAGTCAACCACAACTGTCTGTTTCAGCATATGACGTGTCTGTACACGTCGGCAAAACCTGCCACGTAAGTCGCCACATCATCATCATCCACTACTATGTTTTGTTTTGTTTTGTTTTGTTTTGGGTGATTTGATTTCTAGGGTTTTTGTGGTGTCTACTGAAAAGGGTATCGGTTGGTTTTTCAATCTTGCCCAAGAAAATGATATATATGAGTTATTCAATTTTATATTTGAATTCTTTGATGTGAGTTTTTGGATTTTTTTATAATTTCAGGTGATTCATTTAATTTACATTTTTATTTGCCCCTCAAAGTGAGTTACTTTTACATTTTTATTTATTTATTGTTTGATTCATTAATTTTTTTTTTGTTCAAATTTGTTCAATCTTTGTCTTTGATTTTCTTGGAACCCTGGAATATAGATGGAAAAATGATGAATAGGGTGGCTTACATGGCAGATCTTGTCAGCATGGACTGTCGGCTTGCGCCACATCATCTCGAGGCGAAATGCACTGCATCCGAACGAGTCTGATTGTTGCCCCTCAAAGTGAGTTACTTTTACATTTTTCTTCATTTATTGTTTGATTCATTAATTAAAATTTTTTTTTGTTCAAATTTGTTCAATCATTGTCTTTGATTTTCTTGGAACCCTGGAATTGATAGATGGAAAAATGATGAATAGGGTGGCTTACATGGCAGATCTTGTCAGCATGGACGCGCCAGGCGTGTGGCGCAACTGGGTCAATGTAGCATTGCCCAATCAAATTGCTTTGGCAGGCAAGCAAATGCATTGACCCTCTCTCTTATGCATCTATAAGTTTAGCAAGTTCAGAGCTCAGATTACTCACAACAATTGCAATCTCTGAATTTTGTTTTGTTTGATCCAAAGTTGGGTGTTGCAAAGTAATAGCTCAATAATGGCCGAAGACATTCTTGTGAATGGTGCAGGAGAGCTCTTGAACGTACTAGTCTCCGAAGCCATTGGCGAGATCGTTTTGGTTTGGGGAGTGAAGGGAGAGATTAAGAAGCTTGGGAAGGTGGCTAAGAAGATCCAAGAAGTGCTTGAGGACGCCGAGAAGAAGCAAGTGGATGATGTGGGAGTGAGACTTTGGCTGAGGGATCTTAAGGAGGTGGCTTATGAAGCAGACGATGTGTTGGATGCGATCGCGTATGAAAATCTTCGGCGAAAGATTGAGATCAGAAACTCCTTCACTAATAAGGTACGGGACTTGTTTCTCCATTGTAAGCCACTTGCTTTTCATTTCAAAATGGCTCATAGAATCAAAGAAATTAATAGCAAGTTAGGAGAAATAGAAACTGACAAGGGAAGGTTCAAGTTTGATGTCAACCCTGTGCTTGCACCTGCTGCAAGCTCAGAGAGTAGCACTGTGAATCGGGAAACTGCTTCATTCGTCGCTAATGCTGAAATTGTTGGAAGAAAGGATGATAAGTCTAAAATAGTAGACATGTTACTTCAAAAAGGAAATGTGGAAGATGATGATATCGTTTCTGTTATTCCAATTGTGGGCTTTGGGGGACTCGGAAAAACTACGCTAGCTCAATTGATTTATAACGATGTGCAAATACAGGAGAAATTCGATATAAAAATGTGGGTTTGGGTTTCTAATAATTTTGATATCAAAAAGGTAATGAGGGAGATGATAGAGTCCTTGTCCAAAAAAAATATTCTAGTGTCAAGCATGGATGTGCTGCAAACTGATCTTAGAGCTCTGTTGGATAAAATGACTTTTTTGCTTGTATTAGATGACATGTGGAATGAAGAACATTTTTTGGAGAAATGGGATACTTTGAGTTCTCTTTTTAGATGTGCTAATCAAGGAAGCAAAATAGTGGTCACTACACGTAGTAAAGAAGTTGCTTCCATTGTGGGGACCCTTAAAACATACGATTTAAAATTATTACCGGATAATGATTGCTGGGATCTATTTGAACAACGGGCATTTAGCACTAGGGGGCCAAAAAAGAGTCAAGCGTTAGAAACAATTGGAAAGGAAATTGTGAAAAAATGTGCAGGAGTACCTCTAGCTTTAAAGACGCTTGGTGGATTAATGCAATCAAAACATCAAGAGAAGGAATGGTTGGACATCCAAAATAGTCCGATCTGGGATATATCTAATGCTGATAAGAAGATAATGAATGTCTTAAAATTAAGTTTTGAAAGTTTAGCCCCACCTTTGAAGCAATGTTTTTTGTACTGCTCCATATTTTCTAAAGGTTATAGGATCGGAAAGAAATTGCTTATCCAATTGTGGATGGCTGAAGGATTTCTTGGATTGTCTAGAGGTAGTAAGACCATGGAGGATGTCGGTAGTGTATACTTCGACAACTTGTGTTCAAACTCCCTTTTTCAAGACATAGAGAAGAACAAGTTTGGAGATATAAAAGGTTGCAAGATGCATGACCTTGTGCATGATCTCGTTACATCTATTAGTGGGTCTGAATGTTCAGTCATAGAGTCTAACGAGGTCTCAAAAGACGTTTTACACATTCATCGGCTTGTGTACAACTCTAATGAATCCATAATTCCACCATCTTTGTATGAAGCAAGGATGTTGCGTACATTTTATGTGTGGAATAATTTTGAGGTTGAGGCTGCAGAATTTGAAAATGTATTATTGAACTTCAATTCTTTACGTGTGCTAGATTTGAGCTTCACGAGTATCACGCAATTGCCAGCTTCGATCGGCAAGTTAAAACATTTGAGGTTCCTCGATATCTCTAAGACAAAAATTAAAGAATTGCCAAAGTCTATTACTTGTCTCTATAATTTGCAAACATTGAGAATGAAAGATTGCAAGAATCTCAAAGAGCTTCCTCCGAGGCTGGGAAAATTAATCAATTTGAGACATTTGAAAATAGATTTGTCAGGCTGGACTGAAATTCCTAAAGGGATAGGAAAGGTTAGCTGTCTTCAAACATTACCTGTTTTCAGGATAGGAAGAAATGGTGGTGGGCGTGTCCTTGCAGAGTTGGAAAACTTGAACTCCCTTCGAGGTAAATTGCAAATTTATGACTTAGATGTTGTGGAAGATGTAACATATGCAGAGACAGCGAATTTAAAAGCAAAGCAAAACATTTACTCCTTGGGATTGGAGTGGGATAGGGATGAAGAGGTTACAAATATAAATATTGACAATGAGGTATTGGAAGCCCTCCAACCGCACTCCAATTTGAAAGAACTATGGATGAGGGGATTCTCCGGTACCAAATTTCCGGGATGGATTGTTAGTGGTTCGTGGCTTGGTTGTTTGATTGAGATATATTTCTATAAATGCAACAAATGCGAGTATTTGCCAAGTTTTGGACAACTACCTTCCCTCAAGAAGATCCATGTAGACGAGATGAGAAATTTAAAACACATGGGCGGTGCATGGAATAGCTGGAATAATGACAAGGCCAAAGTTGAAGTTGTGGAAGACGCAGCAGCAACGGCAATCGTAGCATTCCCTTCCTTGGAAATCATATACCTGAAAAACATGCCAAATTTAGAAGAATGGTTGTTGGAGTCAACGTCCACTTCTTTCCCTCGCCTTGAGACTTTGTATATCGAAGATTGTCCCAAATTAAAAATAATGCCATCTTGCTTTCATTCTCTTAAATCTCTTGACTTTACCGCAGAGACCAGCGCCATTGCAGTCCAGTCTTTAACAAAGAACCTTACCAATCTCACCTTTCTCTATATTCATGGTTGTCCAGACCTCAAGTTTCTACCAATCGAGTTTTTACTCAGGAACAAGTTCCTTCATACCCTGAATATCGATATTTGCCCAGAATTTGAAGGTTTTGTTTCCAAGGAAGACGACAACGAGATTCTATCAAGAATAGATGAAATCAGGCTTGATGCTTTGGAAACATTGACAATTAGGCGTTGTCCTAAGTTCCATATGATTCCAAATACGCTTCCATCTCTTAAGAAGTTGCTAATAGAACAAAATAATGACAGTTTTATGGGATGGTTAACTAGTAAGCTGACAGCTCTCACTTATCTATGGATAGAAGATATCCCAAATTTGGAATATCTTCCCAGTTCAATGCTGAAAAATAATGAGCGTCTCACAGAATTATCAATTTGCGGTTGCCCTTCGCTTAAAGATTTTCTGTATGTTAATGGGAACAAACTTAAATCCCTCAGTGAACTGGTGGTACGAGACTGCCCAAGTCTAACGTCCCTGGAGCTGCAAGGCTTGACTTCTCTTAGTTATGCGGAAATTGTGAAATGCGGGGGTCTCAGTTCTTTACCAGAGGACTTGGCATTGCTCCCTCAACTTGAAAGATTGAGAGTTGAAATTGCTGCAGAAGTACATTATTTTCCATTTCCAGAAGCGACGCAACAGCACCACTTTCTCTCTCTTCGTCACTTACAGATTGGTGGCTCTCCTAAATTGAAATCCTTACCTCACCAATTGCAGTATCTCACAAAGCTAAAGATCTTAGTGATACACGAGTTTGATGGTTTGTCAGATTTGCCGGAATGGCTTGGGGGCCTTACTTTGCTTGAAAGCTTGACAATTTGGAGCTGCAGAAATTTGATCCGTCTACCTTCTATGGAAGCAATGCGGCGCCTATCCTTGATTGAGTACTTGTTTATCGAAGATTGCCCCCTTCTTAAGGAGAATTGCGACAAGGAGAGTGGCGAAGAGTGGGCAAAGATATCTCACATTTCGAAAATCAAGATTGACGAAGATTATGTTTCTTGATGAAGGTCCGTGCCCCCCGTTCTTTTATTTTCTCATTTCACCCACTCACATTCTCTGTTCCACTTAATTTATTTCTGTTGCTTGCTTCTTTCGTAGGTGTCATCATGAAGAGCAAATAGAGTGTTAAAATGTTTAACCAGGTAAGACATACTCGATGCCAATAATGTTTCAAGTCATTGCTTGAAATAGCTCATATGAAGAGCAAATAGAGTGTTACCTTTTCTCTCTTCTCATGAGAAATGTATTCAAGTTCTGGAAGGTTTTTAGATTAAGTCAAGTTTTATTAGAGCATAGTTTTTTCACTTGATTTACTGTGAACAAAATGATATAATGTTCAATTGGTTGTTTGATTCAAGATTTGATCAGTTTCATCTTGATCTAAAACTTGAGTACAGTGAAACATGCTTAGCGGGATTGAACTGCATTTTCGTCGTGTCACAAGTTTAGATCACATACTATTTCCTTCCTATTGCTAATTCTGAAGAACAAGAGCACTTCGCTAATGTTCATTTATTCATCTTATACTAATTCTCCGCTCATTACATGCACTAAATCGAGCAGAATGGATGAGTTTGATCCGTGTAGCCGACACCCAATTAGTTTGGGACTGAGGCTATGTTGTTGTTGTTGTTGTTGTTGTTGTTGTTGTTGTTGTCTCGGCTCATTACATAAGCTCATTTTCATTTTTTGTCTTTTTGTTTTTATTGCCTTCGACGATTTAACTTTTCTATCTTTTTCGTTTGCGCTGCTACTATCGAATATTGATTGCTGTTGATTGTGTGTTTAGGAAGAATTTTCTCTGATTTGGTTCACCAAGGGCATTGTTCTTGGCAGTAACGGTGCAAGATGCGCTCTCACCTTTCGGCATTATCTATGCTTTGGAAGATACTTCAATGTGAGAAAGCTTGTTGAATTTCGTACAAAATAAATCTATAAATTTATGTCAATTTGTTTAAATCATCGACCTTGTAATCTTCATCAACCATTCAAAAAAAGCTTTTAGGACTGGGTCTTCAAGGAGGGCAGTAGCGTGTGGTGGCACAGTTGGAGTTAAACATGGAGTTGTATCTATTCAACTGTTCAGTTGGGTGGTGATGAACACAAGCCTGAACGCCGCCAAGGGACATGGGATCTCTGATATCAAAATCATTTGTTCTTTAGCCTCTATTTAAGCGCAACTGAGTGTTCGTTTTTTCGGTTTTCTGCTTTGTGTTTGTTATGAATTTATATGATTAGAACTCGTCGGACTGTAATTTGTCTTACATTTGATTAGTGAAGAACTAATTGTGGCGTTGGCCCGTGGTTTTTTCCTCCTCTTGGAGGTTTTCCACGTAAATCTGCTTCTTATGCGCTCTTTTATTTCCTTTTATTTTCTTTTTATTTCGAACTAGTACTGTACCATTTCGCGACAGATCTAAAGCAAAGGAGACAATAGAAATGAGTCATTTGCAAGTTTATTTGTTGGGAGTTGATCAGAACCCTTCAACTACTGCTGTTTACAAGTGCTTCAAAGAAGCAGTCATACAAAATATGCAGGGTTCATAATTGCAAGTCTTTTTGGATTAAGAAATACGGTCATACAAAATGGTTAAATGTTGGCAGTTCTCATTGTGATACGATCTTGACTTTATAAGAAATTAGTCGTTTCCCCGAGCTTCGCGCATGTGTAATAATAATAATAATAATAATAATAATAAATAAATAAATAAATAAATAAATAATAAAACACTATATTCATAGTTATTCTCATCGAGTCAAACGAAAGGTTCATAAAAGAATAATAATAATAAGAAAGAGCAAAACACAATATTGCATTCTTTAGCTTTTGTAGCATTCTATGGACTGAACAACATCTTTAAGTAATGGTAATCTCATGTAGTAGTGTATATTGATCAACTATAATCGTTAAATATAAATTCCTCCATATCGTCTGTTCACTCCAATTGAAGAATCTAAACCAACAGACAACATAACAAAGGTAGCATAAATGTCACGTGATTATTGATTTGTGTTATAGATATAATGACTCGCTTTAGTCTTGAACTTATGAAAAATGTATCAAACGATTAGATCCAATATAGAGCAAACATACCTAAAGGAGGGCGATCAAAAGTGGTTTAGCTTATAAACGTTGTGAATGGTTGTTATATCACTGGATGGATGAAGCTATGGGTAAGTAGAATAGCTTTTGAATGTACCGGCAATGTTGAAATCCATCGATCCTATCTTGAATTTATTGGATGATAATTGGTTGAGAACTGGAGGAATCTAAGGTTAGGTATGATAAAATTGATTTTTTTTTGTGATTTTTTGAATGGTGAAGAAAAAAAAACAAAGTCGATTGCAAGAAGAATGGATGAGAGTTGAAATTTATAGGGGGAACGTAACTTGCACTACACTCGATTCCTTGTATTTACCCATGATTTCAAATTCAACGTACTCAATCTATTAATGATAAGATAAAAACTATTAATTATTAATAAATGTACACATAATGTATAATTATATCTCTTGAAATAATAAATAAATAAATAAATAACAAAAAATAATTCAATTCCTTGTATTTACCTATGATTTCAAGTTACTCAATCTATTAATGATAAGATAACCACTATTAATTATTAATAAATGTACACATAATATATAATTATATCTCTTGAAATAATAAATAAATAAATAACAAAAAATAAGAAAATTGAGAAAAATAGAAAAATAGAATGGTGAGATGGGGTAACTTTTAAGCTTTCTCTCTCCTCCGACTTTTATATATATATAGATATATAGATGCGGTTTATTTATTTATTTTTACTTTAGCGGGAGTCGAACTCACGACCTCCTTAAACCTTACTTTGTAGTAAGTGATGCATATCATCCATCTCACCACCAAAGTTGTTTTGGCAAATATCATTTTGTTTTTATAGGAGGCATTGAGTATGTTTAAAATGACAATTGCTCTACTTCGCCATTTGTTCCATAATATTTGTTACAATTTGATCTGTGCATTAAAAATAAAAAAATAAAGAATATACATTAAAACTAATTTGGTTTCAATAATAAATCATTCGTTCATTATTTCTTTATTATTTTACTTGAAATAAAAAGAAAAGAAATTAATGATTTTTTTTAATTTTCTAATGCTGACATATTTTGGAACAAAAATAGTCTAAATTAACGAGAGTCGTTACTACAAATAATTTTCCTATTTTTTATTTTTCTTATACACGCTCATGACAAGCAAACTCCATCCATTGAGAGGCAATTTTGTTCCAGTCAAAAGCTCACGAGAAGCGATTTCAAGCTTACTAATATTAAGTAGGTGGATGTAACCTGGTTAAAGTAGCCTGTAAGAGCCTCGTAGACCTGTTGGACTTATGTGACTACTATGATCTATATGAGCCAAGATTATTCACTGAGATCAATAATAGACTTCAATTAAATTTAACTAAATGTCTAGAATTCGTGTTGCATTCTTTGAGACTCGAACCTTGTACGTCTTAATAAAAATGTTAAACCTTAGCATCATATTTTATCCGAAAAATGTTTTGATGCATCAGTGATTCAGTATGGACATGCACTAAATGCAGATCAGACATGCATTTGTTCAACCCTCCTTGACTCTCAAACGTGCATGCATCGAGGAGTATAGAAAGGTGTCCAAGCCAGTGGCGAAACCAGAAAATCTTGTTGACGTGACTTGTTACAACCCCTTCTTCAAATAAGGGCACCGCCCGGCCTAATCCATAATTAAGCTCTAATCTCTCATATAAGACCTAACAAGGAACTAGTCAACCTTATTTAAACACCTAAAAACCTACCAATTATTCATTATTAAAAACACGATACCACCTACAGTCAACTAGATAGTTCAAATACCTAACAAATCAGAGTTAATTTCAATTTTTCAAACTAACAAGTTATTTAGCGGAAGTCTTCTTTAAGTTGCTGGTGGAAATTATAACATAAGGCCTAACCTATTGTGGAACAACCAGAAAATAGAAATCACATGCATAAATAAAACAAAAATGACGATATATACAACATGTGTATGGTCAGGGTTTATATTACTCAACCCGAAAGTAAAGTATCAAGTACATAGAAAATGTAATACAAAAGAATGCAAAACCTACAAAAATATGTAGTATCAGTCCTCCACCGGCTCAAAGGTAGTCGCCAATCTTCTCCCTGCCTGGTCTGCGGCGCGATCGGACCAGCGGTTCGGCGGCGATGCAGCGGGAGCTGATGGCGAGCGACGTGGACACCGGCGAGGAGATGGACGACGTGAGCAGCGGCGCCAGCTCCAGCCGATGCCGGCGAATGGGTCGCTTCAGCGAAGCGCGGCAGCGGAGTGGCCGTCAGCGGCGAAGCGGCTCGGCGACGCCGGCGAGACGACACGACTCGGGCGCGACAACGGGTTAGATCGGCGGCGATGGTGCGCGAAAGTGCGGCGACGTGACACAACGCGGTGGGACGGCGGTGGTGGTGGTCGACGCGGCTGACGACGAGCAGCACGCCGGCAAGCAAAGCCTTAGCGGCGGCGGGCAATGCAAGACCGACAACAAGGGTGGGGCTTTGTCGGCCGGTCGGATGCGCGATTTCGACGAAATCGCGACAACGCGATGGAGGTGAGATTTATTTCACCAAAATCTATTGTGATGTGTATGGTTTTAATAAATTAGGCCTAAAATGTCTAAATGGACATCAGAGACTTATGATGTGACGGCCCCAATTTTACACACATTGGGCCCCGCCCGGCCTAAGCCCACGTGGACCCCCGAGCCCGTCTCGCAAGGTCAACGCGGACCTGGTCAGCCTTCCAATCCATCATTATCAGTACATTCAACATTTACAGTTGAGTTATTAATATTTTTCGAGTTTTACAATTTTAGCGGAAGCAACTAATAAGTTTAATAACTCAACAAAAATAAAAATCAGGGAGTTAGGCAACCTAATTGTGGAACCCAATAAATATCATCAGAGGAGAGTAATTATAAAATATACAAAAAAATTCACCTAGCTATGAAGCTTTCCCTTCGCTACTCGTCCGCGGCGCTGCACTCATTCAAACATAAGAATGACGAGCCCAGGTAAGTAAATCCAGTAGGACATATATACAACATTTCAAATATCCAAAGCAACAGTTCATGATATCCAAAGCAGTCAAATTCAAGCAAAACGAAAGAAATAAACACGCATGAATATATAAGACCGTAAAAAATCCATCAATGAGTGATACTCCCAAGGTAGATGTATATGTCTCCCCAATTACTCTGAAAGACATATACATCTTCTATGTTTCCCCCATATGTGCGTGCGAGCACACGCTCGGCGAACTACACATATGGGCATAGTACTTTCACTTCCAATGTAGATGTATATGTCTCCCCAATTACTCTGAAAGACATATACATCTTCTATGTTTCCCCCATATATGCGTGCGAGCACGCTCAGCGAACTACACATATGGGCATAGTACTTTCACTTCCAATGTAGATGTATATGTCTCCCCAATTACTCTGAAAGACATACATCTTCTATGTTTCCCCCACATGTGCGTGCGAGCACGCTCGACGAACTACACATATGGGCATAGTACTTTCACCTCCCAGTTAGGCGAGCAAGCTCTGCGACTGCGACTGGCAAGGCAAGCAACCCTGAAACCCCCAAAGTAGATGTAAATGGACACCAGGCGAGCAAGCTCAGCGACTGCGAATCCATATACATCTTCTACGTTCCCCCTATATGTGCATGCGAGCACACTCGGCGAACTACACATATGGGCATAGATTTGCAGTGAACAACAATAAGTTATCACAAAATAATAAATAACAACATTCAATGGATAAACATGAAATACTGTATAGATCCCTAACTGGTTTACTTACCTCGAGAAATCGCGAATCTCAAAATGTTTCGTTCGCGTCTCGATTTGCGCACCGACACCCGACTCCTAGTCCCTGGTGTCCATTTAAACTTTTTAAGCCTATTTTATTGAAAATCATTTACATCAAACTGAAATTTGGTGAAATAAATCTCACCTCCACCGCGTCGTCGCGATTTTCGTCGAAATCGCGCAATCGACTAGTTGACACCGCGCCACCGCGCCGTCGGCACCGCTGCCTCGCCGGCGCCGCGCCGCCGCCAGTCACTCGCCTGCACCGCCGCCGGTCACTCGCCGGCACCCCCGCCGGCCACCGCCGGCCACCCCGCTGCCACTGTCTCACCGCGTTACGTCGCGTCGCCGCGTTCGCACGCCATCGCTGCCGATCCGCCCCTTTTTCGTGCCGCCACTGCCTCACCGGCGCAACTGCTCGCCGGCGTCGTCGTGCCGGCCGCCGCTGCGCTGGCCGCCGCTGCGCCACTCTGATCCACGCTCCGTCGTCCCGCCGAGTCTGGCGCCGCCCAGCTGAAACGCTGCCGCGACTGGAGTCCCACCGCGCCGTCGATCAGCACCTCACGAGGCTTCGCCTCCGCCGCCTCGCTACTGGGACGCCATCAACGCCGCCTCAGGCTCGCCCCCTGCCGGCGTCCCTCTCTCCTTCCTCACCCGATCACTCTCTCTCCTCTCTCACCTCTTCTCTCCTTTCTTCATTCTGACCATTTTTTTTTGTCCTTATTCAATCTTATCTCTTTTGTTTCACTTTATATATATATATATATATTTATATATATATTATATATATATTATATATATACATTTTCTTTTTGATTTCAAATCAAAATGTCCTCGAGATTCGTGCAATGCGCATCTCGAGGCACCAACCCGCCTCATTTTCAAAATTCGATACTCGTGCTACACGCATCACGAGGCATATCTAATGTATATCTTTACTATAGCCACGTTTCGGTCCCACGTCGACACGCGACTCGAGGCGCTTCCCTTTTCGTGTTTCGGCTTCTCGAATTTCTCGCATAATTAGCATTTTCATCTCAAATTGGATTCGGACATACGTATTTCGACGAGTGGGTCCCACATACGACATTGGCTTGACACGTGGCACAAGTCAAATTTTCAGGCAGTTACATATGAGTCGAGTGTCAGGTGCGCAAATCGAGATGCGAGCGAGATGTTTTGAGGTTCGCGATTTCTCGAGTGAAGTAAACTAGCTAGGGAATTATACAGTGTTTCATTTCTCTCCATTGGCTGTGGTAGTTTACTGTTTTGTGATAGCTTTATTGTTGTTCGTTGCTTTGTGGTGATAGTTATCGTTGAAATTGTTGTCGATTGAGTGAGTCCATTGGCAAGTGAGTCATGATTACTGTTTATATGCGATATGAGAGGGTTAGGGCTGGAGGCAGGGGTCTCGTCCTAAACCCGAGGTTTTTTCCTAGTCGTCCGTCGATATTATCCGAATCCATGGATGTTTCATAGTCGTACGGGCTAGGGCTGGGAGGCAGGGGTCTCGTCCTAGATCCGGGTCTATGGATGTCTCATAGTCGCAAGGGTTAGGGCTGGGAGGCTGGGGTCTCGTCTTAAACCCGAGTCTGCTGGGCTTTTGCCGCGATTCAACGACCTGTTGGTCGGGACTCCTTGTTATTGGGTATCACTGATCGATGGATTGGTTACAGTCTTTTATATTCATGCGTTATTTATTCATTTCGTTCTATTTGCATGAATTCAACTGCTTTGGATATCGTGAAATGTTGCTTTGGATATTGTGAAATGTTATGTATATGTCCTACTGGATTTACTTTCCTAGGCTCGTCATTCTTATGTTTGAATGAGTGCAGAGCCGCGGACGAATAGCAGAGGGAAGGCTTCATAGCTAGGTGAATTTTTGTATATTTTGTATTTACTCTCCTCTGATGATGTTTATTGGGTTCCACAATTAGGTTGCCTAACTCCCTGATCTTTTTGTTGAGTTATTTAATGTATTAGTCGTTTCCGCTAAAATTGTAAAACATTGAAAAACATTAATAACTCAACCGTAAAATGTTGAATGTACTGATAATGATGGATTTGAAGGCTGACTAGGCTCTTGTTGACCTTGCGAGACTGGCTCGGGGGTCCACGTGAGTTTAGGCTGGGCGGGGCCCAATTTGTGAAAATTGGGGCTGTCACAGTTGGTATCAAAGCCTTAGGTTCAGGCGAACCTAGGGAAAAGTTTAATGGCTTAATACATGGTGATACCAACGTCACAGTTGGTATCCGAGCCGAAGTTGTAAATACTCGAATCATGAAATTAAGACACAAAACCAGCGAAAGTTATGGTTGAACTTAGAGTGGAACCCTATGATCTTGGCTTAAGTCATCGTTGGGAAGTGAGGAGAATTACGATGTATCCGATATGGTATATTTGTTGTGTTATAATATATATACGATATCGAGGATTTCGTGGCTATGGAAAATGGGACGACGTTTCGGAAAGATGATCATGAGGCTGCGGGTTCTCGATTTGCGAGTGCTGATGATCGCATGACCTCGAGATGTGCAATTTGCGAGATTCGAGACAGGCAGTGCCTCGAGATTCGTGTCGCACGAATCTCGATGACACATTTACTTTGAAAGTCAAAAAAGCGAACGTGTTCGAGTGAACGTGTTGAACTCGTACTTACATGAGGAGATGTTGAGCGTGCCAAATGATACGGGAATTAGAGTGACGACTCATGCGAGGTAGTCTCACGAGTTTTAGCGGTATCGCTCGGAAACGTTTCGCGGTGGTACGAATCTCGAAGCAGCAAATATTTATGACGTCTTGGCCACACCAAATCATATGAGGTCGAGCATCGTATCAGTTTCGTTGTTCGGCGAGGCCGATGTTTGGTTGTGCACTACGGTGGCATCGATATGGACGCTCTGGAGTGCGGTCTGTGTTATGGTGAGTGAGAGCGTGGGAGCACACGCGTCAGAGTACCAGTCACATTCTCGACATCGTCACATTCAGCGCGAGGGTCTGGAGATGATCAGAGGAAAACGAGGGTTAGACGGTCATGGCAAAGAGATCAACCTCAGAGCGTATTGCGTTTCCACCATGTGCGGCGTGTATGGCGACAGTGTTAGATGGACCAGCGCAGAGTTACGCTAGTGTAGTACAGCAGCTAGCGCCGTCAGGTCCTTAGTAGTGGCTAGAGACAGGGTCAGAGATCCAGTCGAGTGCACAGACAGGGACATCGATCTAGTCATGCACAAGGGCAAGGACATGGACATGTTCCAGTTGGAGCGAGATTTCAACGTCCCTGGATGGGCGTGTGGACAACCAAGAATAGATTCGTGCTATTGCCATGTCAGGTCCGATTACTATCCATCGTAACCTGATAGAGGGTACGAGTCGGGTTGAAACTCACTCGATTAGTGAGACTGATTTACATTTCTCGCGGGCACACATCAGATATACGTATGTTAGTGACGGTGGATCATGAAATTAAAATGTTCATTTGTATTCATTTGTATTCCAATATATGTTGCGAGGATGTTGCCCTGACATATATTGATGGGATGAGACAGATGGTGTGTTTTTTGCTTGGAGGTTGCGGAGGAGCCCAGCTTGTCGCGGAGGAGCCCAGCCCTACAGAGTAAGATGGGGTATGGCCCTGGGCGAGTATGACCTTGGGTGAGTATGGCCTTGGGTCTTCATTCATAAAACACCATTGTCTTGTGACATTTGTTTCAATTTCGAGGACGAAATTCTAATGCGTTGGGAAGACTGTAACAACCCGAAAATTTGACTTGTGCCAAGTGTCAGGTCAAGTCGTTTAAGGGATCTACTTGTCGAAATGCGTATGTCCGAATCTCGAGTGTAGATGCTAATTGTTGAGAAACGTATACGCGGAGAATTTTGGGAGCCGAAACATGAACGGGGACGAGCCTCGAGTCGCGTGCCGACATGGGATATGCATCGTGATGCGTGTAGTGCGAGTATCGACAGTTTGAAATGAGGCAAGTTGGTGCCTTGAGATGCGCGCTACTTGGTTGTTGAGTTTTTCTCGAGATTCGTGTTGCAGGAATGTCGAGGACACGTTTGTTTTGAAATAAAAAAGAAAATAAAAATAAATATATATATATATAAGAGAAAAAAGGAAGAGATAAGATCAAAAGAGAGAGAGATCGTGAGGTGAAGAGAGAAGAAGAAAGGAGATGACGGAGAGGCGGCTCCCGGCACGCCACGACAGCGGCGCGAAGGCGGCCGACAGCGAATGCCGGCAGTAGCGGTGCGGTGGGGACTCCGGAAGCAACTCCAGCCGCGGCGGCAGAAGACTCTCCAGCCGATTGACGACGATGAAAGCACGACGGCGGCGGCCAGTGTCGCGATCGGACCAGCGGCTCGGCGGCGGTGCAGCGGGAGCGATGGCAAGCAAGCGACGCGGACGCCGGTGAGGAGTTGGACGACGAGTAGCGGCGAGCTCCAACGCACGCCGGCAGGGTCGCTTCAGCAGCGGCGCGGACGGCGCGGATGGTTGGACGGCGGAGCTGGCCGTCCATGCGAGCGGCTTCAGCGACGCCGACGATGGCTCGGCGACGCCGGCGAGACGACAACGACTCGGGCGCGGCATCGGGTTGGATCGGCGGCGATGGCGCGCGAGCGCTGCGATGCGACGTAATGCGGTGGGACGACGATCAGCGACGGTCGGCAGCGATCGCGGTGGTGGTCGACGCGGCCGGCAAGCAGCGTCGGTCGGCGACAGAGCCACGGCGGGGTAGCGGCACCGACAGCGCGGTGGGGCGTTGTCGACCGGTCGGATGCGCGATTTCGACGAAATCGCGACGACGCGATGGAGGTGAGATTTATTTCACCAAATTTTGTTGTGATGTGAATGATTTTAATAAATTAGGCCTAAAATGTCTAAATGGACACCAGGGACTTAGGAGTCGGGTGTCAGGTGCGCAAATCGAGACGCGAGCGAGATGTTTTGAGGTTCGCGATTTTTAGAGGTAAGTAAACCAGCTAGGAATTATACAGTGTTTCATTTCTCTCCATTGGCTGTGGTTGTTTACTGCTTTGTAATAGCTTTATTATTGTTCACTGCTTTGTGATGATAGCTATCGTTGAAATTGTTGTCGATTGAGTGAGTCAATTGGCAAGTGAGTCATGGTTACCGTTTATCTGCGATATGAGAGGGTTAGGGCTTAAGGCAGGGGTCTTGTCCTAAACCCGATGTTTTTTCTTGGTCGTCCGTCGATATTATTCGGGTCCATGGATGTTTCACAGTTGTACGGGCTAGGGCTGGGAGGCAGGGGTCTCGTCCTAGATCCGGGTCTATGGATGTCTCATAGTCGCAAGAATTAGGGCTAGTCTGGGGTCTCGTCCTAAACCCGAGTCTGCTGGGCTTTTGCTGCGATTCAACGACCTGTTGGTCGGAACTCCTTGTTATTGGGTGTCACTCATCGATGGATTGGTTACAGTCTTTTATATTCATGCGTTCTTCATTCCTTTCGTTCTATTTGCATGAATTCGACTGCTTTGGATATCGTGAAATGTTGCTTTGGATATTGTGAAATGTTGTGTATATGTCCTACTGGATTTACTTCCTTGGACTCGTCATTCTTATGTTTTACTGGGTGCAAAGCCGCAGACGAATAGCAGAGGGAAGGCTTCATAGCTAGGTGGATTTTTGTATATTTTGTATTTACTCTCCTCTGATGATATTTACTAGGTTCCATAATTAGGTTGCCTAACTCCCTGATCTTTTTGTTGAGTTATTTAATGTATTAGTCGCTTCCGCTAAAATTGCAAAATATCGAAAAACATTAATAACTCAACTGTAAAATGTTGAATGTACTGATAATGATGGATTTGAAGGTTGACTAAGCTCTCGTTGACCTTGCGAGACTGGCTCGGGGGTCCACGTGAGTTTACGCCGGGCGGGGCCCAATTTGTGGAAATTGGGGCTGTCACATATTCTATATTATTTTTTTTGTCAACATATATACCGCGGTCCTTCCAAGTTCCTACCTCCTCGATATTCTTTTCATTTATCATGCTCATTCTCCTTTTGCATCCTTAGATTTTTAAGAATATCTCATAGGAAAATAGTAGAATGACAACAATAATATCACACCACAAGACATATTGCTTACAAAATTCTTCCATGCGACATCGACCCGCGTGCTATGAATCGAGATCTGTGTATGCACTCATCTTGAGGCCCACATGAATGGCTCTTGTGAGCTTTTGTGCCTTTGTGGTGTGTCATGCTGTTGTCATCATTGTAGCATTTCTCTATCTCAAAATACATTAATGATAGGCCAAGATGAGAAAGTCCACGCTATTTTTTTTTTAATTTATAGACAAAAGATTGTTGCAAAACTTGCATTATTATTTGAAAAGGTCCTTTTATTTGACGTTGGTTAAATAAGAGCATCTTCAATGAAAATGTGGATTGGATCGATGTCGATGTGTGCTATTCTAGACTAAATAAATACTAGGGTGTAAAATCTTTCCAATTGAATATGCATTTTGACTGTCGAAGTGACGTGTATAGACATTGTCTATTTTAAACGTTCACTCGGAACGATGCAATCAATAGCTACACTACCAATTCTCTCCAAAATATATAAAATAATAATAATAAATTTTTAAAATAAAAAAAGTGCAATCTACATTGACTATTAAAGAATATTTTTGAACTTCAATGTTTATTCAAGCCACTCAAACTTGTATATATGCGAATTAATTGTTGAGCAATCAAGCCTTTCAATTATTGAGCAACTTGCACATATTTTATCCATGGAGAGGAAGTCATGAGCTGCCTAATAATAAGATTAAAATAACAAAGTTGAAATAATAATAAGATTAAAATAACAAAGTTGAAATATTACTATATGCAATCTCTGAATTTTGTTTTGTCTGAAGATTTTGTGGTCCAATAATGTAATTCAAAATGGCTCATAGAATCAAAGAAATTAATAGCAAGTTAGGAGAAATAGAAACTGACAAGGGAAGGTTCAAGTTTGATGTCAACCCTGTGCTTGCAAGCTCAGAGAGTAGCACTGTGAATCGGGAAACTGCTTCATTCGTCGCTAATGCTGAAATTGTTGGAAGAAAGGATGATAAGTCTAAAATAGTAGACATGTTACTTCAAAAAGGAAATGTGGAAGATGATGATATCGTTTCTGTTATTCCAATTGTGGGCTTTGGGGGACTCGGAAAAACTACGCTAGCTCAATTGATTTATAACGATGTGCAAATACAGGAGAAATTCGATATAAAAATGTGGGTTTGGGTTTCTAATAATTTTGATATCAAAAAGGTAATGAGGGAGATGATAGAGTCCTTGTCCAAAAAAAATATTCTAGTGTCAAGCATGGATGTGCTGCAAACTGATCTTAGAGCTCTGTTGGATAAAATGACTTTTTTGCTTGTATTAGATGACATTGATAAGGATTGAATGAGTTTTGAAAGGATATGGGATGAAGAGGTTACAAATATAAAATTGACAATGAGGTATTGGAAGCCCTCCAACCGCACTCCAATTTGAAAGAACTATGGATGAGGGGATTCTCCGGTACCAAATTTCCGGGATGGATTGTTAGTGGTTCGTGGCTTGGTTGTTTGATTGAGATATATTTCTATAAATGCAACAAATGCGAGTATTTGCCAAGTTTCGGACAACTACCTTCCCTCAAGAAGATCCATGTAGACGAGATGAGAAATTTAAAACACATGGGCGGTGCATGGAATAGCTGGAATAATGACAAAGCCAAAGTTGAAGTTGTGGAAGACGCAGCAGCAACGGCAATCGTAGCATTCCCTTCCTTGGAAATCATAAACCTGAAAAACATGCCAAATTTAGAAGAATGGTTGTTGGAGTCAACGTCCACTTCTTTCCCTCGCCTTGAGACTTTGTATATCAAAGATTGTCCCAAATTAAAAATAATGCCATCTTGCTTTCATTCTCTTAAATCTCTTGACTTTAAGGCAGAGACCAGCGCCATTGCAGTCCAGTCTTTAACAAAGAACCTTACCAATCTCACCTTCCTCTATATTCATGGTTGTCCAGACCTCAAGTTTCTACCAATCGAGTTTTTACTCAGGAACAAGTTCCTTCATACCCTGAAAATCGATACTTGCCCAGAATTTGAAGGTTTTGTTTCCAAGGAAGACGACAACGAGATTCTATCAAGACTAGATGAAATCAGGCTTGATGCTTTGGAAGCATTGAGAATTAGGTGTTGTCCTAAGTTCCATATGATTCCAAATACGCTTCCATCTCTTAAGAAGTTGCTAATAGAACAAAATAATGACAGTTTTATGGGATGGTTAACTAGTAAGCTGACAGCTCTCACTTATCTATGGATAGAAGATATCCCAAATTTGGAATATTTTCCCAGTTCATTGCTGAAAAATAACGAGCGTCTCACAGAATTATCAATTTGCGGTTGCCCTTCGCTTAAAGATTTTCTGTATGTTAATGGGAACAAACTTAAATCCCTCAGTGAACTGGTGGTACGAGACTGCCCAAGTCTAACGTCCCTGGAGCTCCAAGGCTTGACTTCTCTTAGTTATGCGGAAATAGTGAAATGCGGGGGTCTCAGTTCTTTACCAGAGGACTTGGCATTGCTCCCTCAACTTGAAAGATTGAGAGTTGAAATTGCTGCAGAAGTACATTATTTTCCATTTCCAGAAGTGACGCAACAGCACCACTTTCTCTCTCTTCGTCACTTACAGATTGGTGGCTCTCCTAAATTGAAATCCTTACCTCACCAATTGCAGTATCTCACAAAGCTAAAGATCTTAGTGATACACGAGTTTGATGGTTTGTTAGATTTGCCGGAATGGCTTGGGGGCCTCACTTTGCTTGAAAGCTTGACAATTTGGAGCTGCAGAAACTTGATCCGTCTACCTTCTATGGAAGCAATGCGGCGCCTATCCTTGATTGAGTACTTGTTTATCGAAGATTGCCCCCTTCTTAAGGAGAATTGTGACAAGGAGAGTGGCGAAGAGTGGGCAAAGATATCTCACATTTCGAAAATCAAGATTGACGAAGATTATGTTTCTTGATGAAGGTCCGTGCCCCCCGTTCTTTTATTTTCTCTCATTTCACCCACTCACATTCTCTGTTCCACTTAATTTATTTCTGTTGCTTGCTTCTTTCGTAGGTGTCATCAAGAGCAAATACCAAATAGAGTGTTAATATTTTTAACCAGGTAAGACATACTCAGATGCCAATAATGTTTCAAGTCATTGCTTGATCTGGAATATTTTGTGCTTTCTTTGTCATAAGAAATGTATTGAAGTTCTGGAAGGTTTTTAGATTAAGTCAAGTTTTATTAGAGCATATTTTTTCACTTGATTTACTGTGAACAAAATGATATAATGTTCAATTGGTTGTTTGATTCAAGATTTGATCAGTTTCATCTTGATCTAAAACTTGAGTACAATGAAACATGCTTAGCGGGATTGAACTGCATTTTAGTCGTGTCACAAGTTTAGATCACATACTATTTCCTTCCTATAGCTATTTTTGAAGAACTAGAGCACTTCTCTAATGTTCATTTATTCATTTTATACTAATTCTCTGCTCATTACATGCACTAAATTGAGCACAATGGATGAGTTTGATCCGTGTAGCCGACACCCAATTAATTTGGGACTGAGGCTATGTTGTTGTTGTTGTTGTTGTCTCGGCTCATTACATAAGCTCATTTTCATTTTTTGTCTTTTTGTTTTTATTGCCTTCGACGATTTAACTTTTCTATCTTTTTGGTTTGCGCTGCTACTATCAAATATTGATTGCTGTTGATTGCGTGTTTAGGAAGAATTTTCTCTGATTTGGTTCACCAAGGGCATTGTTCTTGGCAGTAACGGTGCAAGATGCGCTCTCACCTTTCGGTATTATCTATGCTTTGGAAGATACTTCAAGCTAAGAAAGCTCGTTGAATTTCGTACAAAATAAATCTATAAATTTATATGTCAATTTGTTTAAATCATCGACCTTGTAATCTTCATCAACCATTCAAAAAAAGCTTTTAGGACTGGGTCTTCAAGGAGGGCAGTAGCGTGTGGTGGCACAGTTGGAGTTAAACATGGAGTTGTATCTATTCAACTGTTCAGTTTGGTGGTGATGAACACAAGCCTGAACGCGGCCGAGGGACATGGGATCTCTGATATCAAAATCATTTGTTCTTTAGCCTCTATTTAAGCGCAACTGAGTGTTCGTTTTTTCGGTTTTCTGCTTTGTGTTTGTTATGAATTTATATGATTAGAACTCGTCGGACTGTAATTTGTTTTACATTTGATTAGTGAAGAACTAATTGTGGCGTTGGCCCGTGGTTTTTTCCTCCTCTTGGAGGTTTTCCACGTAAATCTGCTTCTTATGCGCTTTTTATTTCCTTTTATTTTCTTTTTCTTTCGCACTAGTACTGTACCATTTCGCGACAGATCTAAAGCAAAGGAGACAATAGAAATGAGTCATTTGCAGGTTTATTTGTTGGGAGTTGATCGGAACCCTTCAACTACTGCTATTTACAAGTGCTTCAAAGAAGCAGTCATACAAAATACTGCAGAGTTCATAATTGCAAGTCTTTTTGTATTAAGAAATACGGTCATACAAAATGGTTAAATATTGGCAGTTCTCATTGTGATAAGATCTTGACTTTATAAGAAATGCCGTTTATTTATATATTTTTACTTTAGCGAGAGTCGAATTTATAGCTTCCTTAAACCTTACTTTTTAGTAAGTGATATATCATCCATCTCATTATCATTTTGTTTTTATATGAGGCATTGCTCTGTATGTTTAAAATGAAAATTGCTTTGCTTCGCCATTTGTTCCATAATATTTGTTACAATTTGATCAGTGCATTGAAAAAAAAAAAATAAAAATATGCATTAAAACTAATTTGGTATTCAATAATAAATCATTCGTTCATTATTTCTTCAAATTGATTATTATTTTACTTGAAATAAAAAGAAAATAAATTAATGATTTTTTTTTTAATTTTCTAATGCTGACATATTTTGGAACAAAAATAGTCTAAATTAACGAGAGACGTCATGGAACATAGTAGAACATGTTACTACAAATAATTTTCATGTTTTTTATTTTTCTTATACACGTTCATGACAAGCAAACTCCATCCATTGAGAGGCAATTTTGTTCCGGTCAAAAGCTCACGAGAAGCGATTTCAAGCTTACTAATATTAAGTAGGTGGACGTAACCGGTTAAAGTAGCCTATAATAGCCTAGTAGACCTGTCGGACTTATGTGACTACTATGATCCATATGAGCCAAGATTATTCACTAAGATCAATAATAGACTTCAATTAAATTTAACTAAACGTCTAGAATTTGTGTTGCATTCTTTGAGACTCGAACCTTGTATGTCTTAATAGAAATGCTAGACCTTAGCATCATATTTTATCGGAAAATGGTTTAATGCATCAGTATCGACATGCACGACATGCAAATCGGACACGCATTTGTCCAACCGTCCTTGACTCTCAAATGTGCATGCATCGAGGTGTATAGAAAGGTGTCCGAGTCAGTGGCGGAACCAGAAAATCTTGTTGAGGGGACTTGTGACAACCCCTTCTCCAAATAAGGGCACCACCCGGCCTAATCCCTAATTAAGCCCTAATCTCCCATATAAGACCTAACAATGAACTAGTCAGCCTTATTTAACACCTAAAAACCTACCAATTATTCATTATTAAAAACACGATACCACCTACAGTCAACTAGATAGTTCAAATACCTAACAAATCAAAGTTAATTTCAATTTTTCAAACTAACAAGTTATTTAGTGAGAAGTCTTCTTAAGTTACTGGTGGAAATTATAACATAAGGCCTAACCTATTGTGGAACAACCATGAAATAGAAATCACATGTATAAATAAAACAAAAATGACGATATATACAACATATGTATGGTCAGGGTTCCTATTACTCAACCCAAAAGTAAAGTATCAAGTACATAGAAAATGTAATACAAAAGAATACAAAACCTACAAAAATATGTAGTATTAGTCCTCCACATGGGCTCAGAGGTAGTCGCCAATCTTCTCCTTGCCCGATTTGTTACTCGTTTGATCTGCACCCACCATCACAAACTAGACGGTGAGTACATGAAATTATTTAAGTAATACTGAGGCACATTTATCCACATTCCCAAACATGCAACAAGTATCAAGTGGTATAATCAATATAACAACTATGCTGAAGAAAACATCATGCAAAAAGATACTTGAGTTAAACAAATGTGAAATTGCCTCAAGGTTAAGTAGTAATGGTTTAAGGTCGATCGGCCGTGATCTTCATCACATCAGCCTTTCCATTACAGATGGAGCTATGCTCTACATCATAAGTTAAAAAGGTCGTACTTACGATTACGTCTTTTCTATTCCAAGTGAATTAGTCTTCATCGGAATGTATACTTGCCAGCATCCTCAAGTTTTAAAACTCGTCATGCTCACCCAAATTATTCTTGTGCCAATAAACCTCGAGATCCAGTTACCTCGTTTGAGGCACGTTACCCCGTGTATCATGCAAGGTAGTGGAGAAACCCCCTGACATCCCAGAAAGTCTAGTGACCACCGTATGAAAGTTGAATTCCTATTTTCATCATTAAATGACCCTAAACGCAAGAACCACTTTCATTTTCCAAAGATAACGCGGTATTGGAATCCAAACAATACAATTGCATACTAATGCACAAATAGCAAGATTTACAACAACAAACAAACTAACTTAATAGCATGCTATGTCACGGACTACCAAACAACAACAATCAAAATGACAAAGGACATGATTTGGAGTCAATGATAGTACAATGATCAACAAAGTATGCCATGAGCAACCTCATAAATTGAGAAATGGAACAAGTCATAGCATATAGATTTCAAAGGCAATTCAACCCAAAGAACTGAGAACGAACAACTAAATGGAATGAAATGTAAAACAATGTCTCACTCAATTTACTTACAATTCACACGTTTGTCCTAGCCTAGTCGATCCGTCGACACTCGGAAACGCGTGCCCAAATTCCCGCGTTCTCCTTTTTGAGTTCCCTAACATTTGACAAGTTATCAATTTCTATTTATTTTGTCGAAATATAATTTTTCTGAATTTTTTCTAATTTTTGTTTCTGAAATTTTCCTAATTTTTTGGCATTTCTTTTCTATTTTTTTTTTTTTTTTTTTTTCGGGTCGACCCAACCAAGGTCGGACCCGACCCTGACCAAGGCCCTGGGCCTGGCTCGCTCCATGGGCTGGTTCGGTTGGAGCATTTTTGTTGAGGAGTTGGGGTTGGCTCCTAACCTAACAACCCCAATCGGATTCGATGGCAGGGGAGACACCCCTGCCATCTCTCTCATCGCACCTCTCGGCCTCCATGGTCGAAACTTCCATGGCCGAACCTCCATGGCCACGACAACAACAATGACATAACTAACAATGAAAATCAACTCACCTTGATCGCCTTTTCGGTCTCGGTCTCGGTCTCTCTTTTCTCCTTTTTCCTCTCATCTCTTTGGTTCTCCTCTCCAAACCGACTTTGATTTCTTGATGAGAAGAAAATGAGATAACGTTGGACTTTGGGGTTTCTTTGACCCATAGATATATGGTTTAAGCTCATTTGAATGTAAACCACTCATCTCAACACGCACACGTATCTCAAGATACATCGTGTGGTCTTCAACACCACACTTGTCCCTTGTGTCACATGTAAGTGACTCTAAACATGGACACACAAGTCTAAAGATGATGGTTGGTGTATCTCAATATATATCTAGTGAGGCCCATTTAATTTCTCTACTTGAGGCCCATTTACTATATATGTATATGTATTCAAGATGTGGTGTTTGTGCCCAATTTACATTAATTTATTAAGCTTACCCCACAAACTACTACCTCGGGCCCACGTCGACACGTAATATGAGGTAAGTCTTTGCTCGTCTCGGTATCTGCATACCCGTAGAATTGACTTAGTAGTCTACACATATATAGTACACTTGACATACAACACATAAATATAACATTTACCTCGACCACCGTGCCTCGGTAGTGACACGTATCTCGTTGAGGGTCCCACGTCACGAGTCATTTGGTCCTGATTAATGAATTAAACATGTATGAATTATTTGGGCCGTGAAAGGACTTTAACATAGGGAGCGTGTGTCGATCGTATGAGTACTATAGAGGTCCTGGGGGTTAGGGGCGACCGCCCCTGTATTGTCAAATTACATGTAACTTGTATTCCTTACTAATGATACCTTCATTTGTCTATATATTGTCATGTTACTTCTAACCATTTTCAATGTACACCAACTCTTCCATGTATTGTCAAATTACTTGTAATGTGTTATATGATATGTGGTGTATGTGTTACTTGTACACATTGTTGAAGTACATTTATCATCATCACCAAAAGGCCTATATAAAGGGTGTCAACCTCATTGTAAGACACACCTAGTTGAATGAAGAACTTCTCATTCCAACTCTCTCATTTCTTCTTTTCTCCTTTGTAGTATTAGTTTGTAGTAGTAGAAGTTTTTAGTCTTCTATTTTCCTTCTCTAGTTTCTAGCAAGTTCCAACTCAATTCACAACACGTTATCAGCATGAGCTTGCTCTAGCATAAAGGAGATCTTGAGTTCAAGAACGCTAACTAAGGAGACTGTAACGGCCTTAGTTTCCCACAAACTGGGTCTCGTCCGGCCTAAGCCCACGTGGACCCTCGAGCTAGCCTCGCAAGGTCAAAGCATGCCTAGTCAACCTTATGATCCATCCATAAAGTAAATTCATAATTTTACGTCGAGTTATTAGTATTTTTCAAGTTTTACAAGTTAGCATAAGCGATTAATACGTTAAATAACTTAACATTAAAGTAAAAGAATCGGACATCCTAAATGTAAATCCCTGTAAATATGTTTAATCATATATATATCTGGTGTCTGGTGTAATAACTAAGCAAAATGATATATAAGTCATGTATATCTCTCAATCCAAAAAGTATCCTAAGTGTGATAAAACATGTATAAGTAATACAAAAAGTCAAAAACCTATAAAACTAAAAAAGAGGAGGGCCGCTCTGATATCCTCAGAGTAGATCGTCGAGTATCGGTGCTGCTGCGGATCTACACTCGGTCAAACATAAAAATGTCGAATCCAGTAAGTAAAAACTAGTATTATCTAAACAAAACTCAAAATAAATAAAACAGTCTAAAAGTCATGCGGATAGGAAGAAAGCTATAAGGAATGCATGATAATAAGACTGTAAAAATGAAAGTATAACGAGAAATGAGTGTAAAAAAATAATAATAGAGAGGTGCCCAAGTAGTCAAGACCATCGATGTAACGACCCTTAAAATCTAACTCGAGCCTCGTGTCATTTTAGGGTCGTATGTGGGACCCACTAGTCGTGATCTGTATGTCCAAATCTCGGGTGTAGACATCGAAGTAAGCTATTTTTGTGTGTGTCATGTGCTTAGTGATTGTAATATAATTTAATCGACGCGAAATTGGGTCAAGTTAAGGTTTATAAATTGTGTCCTCGTGTTTCGCAGTTGTAATGATATTTTTGTCATTTTTTGGTGAAAATGGGGTATTTTTCGAGATTTAATTCGAACACAAAATCGAGGAGATAATTATGAAAAAATAAATAAAGTGGAAAAATTACCAAAAAGGGCAATGAGATTATATTGGAACGGATAAGAGAGAGAGAGAGAGATAGTGTGTGTGTGTGTGTGTGTGTGTGTGTGTGTGTGTGTGTGAGAGAGAAAGAGGAGCCGCCAAGAAGGAGAAGAAGAAGAGATTGCGAAGACGGCGAAGGCGACATCAACCAAGATGCAACGGAGGCGGTGTTACGGCTTGGAGGAGCTGCTGGTGCAAACGCCACTCGAGCAACAAGCTTCAAAGCAGAAGCAGACCAAACAGTTGGTCAAAGCAACACGGCGGCGAGGCCGCGAACGACGGCTAAATGAACCAGGAGATCGGCGCGCGGAGGCTTGCAGACAGCAACTCCTGCGAGACTGGAGTCCGATCAAGCGAGCAGTCGCGGTGGCGGATGATGTGAAGGCGCGGATGGCCAGCAGCAGCGGTGGACCAGGAGGTGGCGTGATTATGGGGGAAGACGATGAGCTGTGACACAGTCCCCTAGGACGCCGACTAGGAGCAATGACGCCGACGAGGAGGAGTGGTGAATCGCAGCGACAACGGCGCGTAGTGAACGACGTAGAGGAATGGCGCGGTTGTGCTTTGCGGACCGATCGATCCCCGACGAGACACAACAACAGTGGACAATGAGGCATGACTTTGACGAAGCTCGACGACGCGATGGATTGCTCGCGAAGAAGACGAAAGGCGTAAATTATGGCTAAGTTTTCGTCCTTCAAATGGATTTTGGAGTTGAAACCTCCATTGAAGGCCATGGTGAGGTTCTAAACCACATTGATTTCAACTACAAGTCTAATTGATAAATCTTGGAGTCATCGATGATTCCGATACGTTCACTTAAACGACTTCGTTGTACATATGATGAATGTAGATGCGCAAGGACTCAACTAGGATTCAAACGATTACTTTGACGTGGCGGCCTATGCGAATCTAAGGTAAGTAAACCAGCTAGGAATTTTGGGCATGTATATCTTGTATTTACTTTTCTCTACATGTACTGATTCAGGGTTTCCACACTTTAGATTGTCTTAACTGGTCTCTTTGAGATTTTTCAGTTAGTTTGAGGTTTAATTGCTTCCGCTATAACTATGATAACTCACTAATTGATTAACTCAACTTTAATTGCTTGATAAATGGCAAATGATAAAGAAATGCTGACTAGGCTTGCGTGACTCAGCGAGACGGGCTCGGGGGTCCATGTAAGTTTAGGCCGGGAAGGGCCCAGTTTAAAATTGTGGAATTGAGGCTATCACAGTTGGTATCAGAGCCGAAGTTTTAAATACTCGACTTTGATTTAAATATCAATAAATTAAGACACAAAACCAACGAAAGTTAGGAATAGTGGAACTTAGAGTGGAACCCTATGATCCTGACTTAAGTCTTAGTTGGGAAGTGAGGAGAGTTGGGGAAATTAAAATTTGGACTATATGAGCTATTTGATGTATTGTATATAATTACTATCGATAGCTATGTCATGATCGAGAAATTGCATTCTTTGCATATTGCGATGGTCGATCGGCCCGAGATCAACGATACGGTCCGAGTGACGTTTAGGAGATGTTAGATGTGATGTCCTAGTTGGTTAGCTCACATGGCCAGCAACTTCAAGAGATTCTCCGAATTTTGAGTGCACAGGCTGCTACATCACATTCTACATTTGCAGGTAGCGCCAGGTACTCAGAGCAGGAGTGCGCCGACAGTACAAGCCGATGTTACGATCTTACCTACATACTGACTGGGACTGAGGAATATAGGTTCAGGCTGATAGAGTACCATCTACTCCTAATACACCAGTTGATGATACACCGAGCATGCCCAATTGTGGGAGCACTAGAGCGACAGCTGAGGCTAGCCAGTCCCGCGAGTTTTAGAGTGCAACAGTATTTTCATCAATTTTTGGCGAAAATGAGGTATTTTTCAGGGGTCCACGTAAGTCTAGGTCGGGCGGGGCCCAGTTTAGGATTGTGGAACTTGGATTCATGACGTATTGGCCACACCATAGCATATGAGGTTGAACATCTCATCAGCTTCGTTGTTCGGAGAGGTTGATGTGTAGTTGCAACATGGTGGCAATGAAAGGGAAGCCCAAGGATTGGGCCGAGTTTAAGAAGAGGTTCAATCACAATTTTTCCCTCCCTCGGTGAATATGAAGAGGATCGAGTTTCAGAACATCCAACAGGCGGGTGATGAGACAGTGATGCAGTATATGGGCCGATATTTGCGGTTGATGGACTATGCCTGAGGCATAATTGATACGGATCCTGACCAGGCCTACTACTTCATGAATGGCCCTGTTAGGTGAGATCGAGTCTATGGTGGTGACCACAGCTCAAGGGACTTTACAGGAGGCGTATGAGATGAGTTTAGTCAGTAAAACGATTCTGAGCACTCGCATTGGTACAGTAGTTGTTGCTACACCACCAGCACGACCAGATGTTAGACTCGGAGGTGACGGGATGAGGAAGAGACCTAGACAATGGAGATCAAGGGATCGAGCTCAAAGTGTGGGGTTTGTTGCATCTCCACCTCCTACTGCACGTATTGAGCCAATAACATCTGCTCCCGTACAGAGTTATATTAGCACACCATAGCTGTCGGCGCCATCATATTCTTAGCGACTGTAGTATCAGATGACTAAGGGCAGTGGCAGTGGCAATGGCAGTGGTAGAGGCAGTGGTCAGAGGCGAGGTACAGACGGGGACAGAGTGTTCCATCTTGGTCTGGATCTTCAATGTACTTGTTGGGAGTGTGGACAGCCAGGTTACTTCGCCAGTACGTGTCCACGATTGGGAAGAGGGCGGCCACAACTGAGCCGGGAGTAGGTTCATGTTGTTGTCGTGTGAAGGCTTGGGTCACTGCTTAATTCCAAAACCCCTATAGCCCACCCAGGACCTCCAAGATAGTGGGAGCTTTCTAAGGCCTCCCACCATCCATGTCCCCCCCCCATTTATGTTTTCTAAGGCCATAAATGGGCGTGGTTTTTCGCCCCCCACGGTGACTAGCTCAATGGTACACGGTTCGTGAAATTTGAGATCTTAAGCCTCCAGGACTCAAGTTCGAATCGTGGGGGGCGAAAAACCATGCCCATTTATGGCCTTAGAAAGCATAAATGGGGGGGAGGCGTGGATGGTGAGAGGCCTTAGAAAGCTTCCGCTGCCTTGGAGGTCCTGGGTGGGCTGTAGGGGTTTCGGACTTAGGCAGTCTTTTTTTCTGAAGGCTTGGGTCGCTTCCTAAGTCCAAAACCCCTACAGCCCACCCAAGACCTCCAATGTAGTGGGAGCTTTCTAAGGCCTCCCACCACCCACGCCTCCCCCCCATTTACGCTTTCTAAGGCCATAAATGGGCGTGGTTTTTCGCCCATCACGGTTTGAACTTGAGTCCTGGAGCCTTATGATCTCAAATCTCACGAACCGTGTACCATTGAGCTAGTTTATGGCCTTAGAAAGCATAAATGAGGGGGGAACGTGGATGGTGGGAGGCCTTAGAAAGCTCCCACTGCCTTGGAGGTGCTGGGTGGGTTGTAGGGGTTTCGGACTTGGGCAGTGACCCAAGTCTTCACATGTCAAGCTAGATCCAATTGCTACCCGTAACTTGATAAAGGGTATGTTGTTGAGTCCCACACTACCTGGAGGTCTCGAAGGAGCCCAACTCATCTCGAAGGAGCCCAGCCTAGAGCAGGTATGGCCTTAGGCGAGTACGGCCTTGGGCCTTAAATTCTTCTTTTTTGAATTGCTTCAATTTCGAGAACGAAATTCTAATTAGTTGGGAAAACTGTAACGAACCTAAAACCCTAACTCGTGCCACATGTCATTTCAGGGTCGTATGTGGGACCCACTCGTCGTGATCCGTATATCCAAATCTCGGGTGTAGACACCGAGGTATGCTATTTTTGTGTATGCCATGTGCTTAGTGACTATAATATAATTTAATCGACGCAAAGTAGGGTCAAGTTAAGGTTTAGACGCGGTGTCCCCATGTTTCAGAGTGCAATAGTATTTTCGTCAAGTTTTGGCGAAAATGGTGTATTTTTCAGAGTTTAATTCGGACACAAAATTGAGGAGATAATTATGAAAAAATAAATAAAGTGGCAAAATTACCAAAAAGGGCATTGAGATTGTATTGGAACAGATAAGAGAGAGAGAGAGGGGGGGAGAGAGAGAAGAGCTGGCAAAAAGGAGAATCATAAGAAATCGTGGAGACGGTGAAGGCGACACCGACCAAAATGCGACGTAGGCAGTGTTGCGGCTCTGAAGAGCTGCTGGTGCGGACGCTAGCTAAGCAGCACAGCTCCAGCAGCAGCAGACTAGCAGGTTTGTCGGCAGCAGCGGCGGACCAACAGCTAAGGCCACGAACGGCGGCTCAAGCGAACCAGGAGATCAGCGCGTGGAGGCTCGTGGACAGCAGCTCCAG
Organism: Stephania yunnanensis; assembly: GCA_039657365.1. Lineage (NCBI taxonomy): Eukaryota > Viridiplantae > Streptophyta > Magnoliopsida > Ranunculales > Menispermaceae > Stephania > Stephania yunnanensis. Next base: position 11,237,703 of record CM077582.1, read on the forward strand.
CGAGACTGAAGTCCAGCCAAGCGAGCAGTTGCGACGGCGGATGATGCGATGGCGCAGATGACCAGTAACAGCGGTGGACCAAGAGGTGGCGCGGCTGTTGGGGAAGACGACGAGCAGCGACACGGTCCACCAGGACGCCAGCGAGGAGCAGTGACACCAACGAGGAGGAGCAATGAATCGACAATGGCAGCGGTAGCTACGTGGAGCAACGGCGTGGTGGCGCGTTGTCGGACCGATCGGTCCTTGACGAGACACAACAAGAGTGGACAATGAGGCGTGACTTTGACGAAGCTCGATGACACGATGGATTGCTCGCGAAGAAGACGAAAGGCGTAGATCATGGCTAAGTTTGCGTCCTTCAAATGGATTTTGGAGTTGAGACCTCCATTAAAGGCCATGGTGAAGTTTTAAACCACATTGATTTCAACTACAAGTCTAATTGATAAATCTTGTAGTCATTGATGATTCTGATATGGTCACTTAAACGACTTCGTTATACATATGATTATTGTAGATGCGCAAGGACTCAACTAGGATTCGAACGATTACTTTGACGTGGCAGCCTATGTGAATCTAAGGTAAGTAAACCAGCTATGAATTTTACAGTTATTGCATGAGCTTTAATTTGTTGTTATTGCTTCGTTCATCATTTCTTTTGAAATCTCTAGTGGTTGAGTGGTCCATTGGCAAGTGAGTCATGGTTATTATTTATCTATGATAAGAGCTCTTATCTAGACACTTTTGATATATCCCAATCGAGTGTACATTGGGACACTTATCCTGGTCTGTGGATATCTCATAATCGCAAGGGTCCAGGCAGGTAGGTTGTGTCTCGTCTTGAACCCGAGTTTGTCGGGCTTTTGCCGCGACTCAACGACCTTTTGGTCGGGACTCCTAGTTATTCGATTTTTCATATTCCGAACCTTCACTTATCGATTGAATTATTTATTGTATGTTATATTCATGCGTTCCATGTTCTTTTCTTTCTATCTGCATGAATTAGACTGATTTATTTATTTCGAAATGTTGTAAATATGTCCTGCTTGACTTTACTTATCTGAGCTCATCATTATTGTGTTTGACGGAGTGCAGATCCACAGTCAATCAAGGGGAAGGCTTTATAGCTAGGAGATTTCGTTTGAGGATACTGGAGTAGTCCTTTACACTTTTCCGACATAGGTGATTCTTTTGTATTATTAGATATACTTGTTTCAAAACACTGGGAGTTAGGTTTTAAAGAGATTTTGGGCATGTATATATTGTATTTACTCTCCTCTGCATGTACAGATTCGGGGTTTCCACACTTTAGGTTGTCTTAACTAGTGTCTTTGAGTTTTTCAGTTAGTTTGAGGTTTAATTGCTTCCGTTATAACTATGATAACTCACTAATTGATTAACTCAACTTGAATTGCTTGATACGTAGTAAAGGATCAAGGAATGTTGATAGGGCTTGCGTGACTCAGCGAGACAGGCTCGGGGGTTCACGTAAGTTTAGGCCAGGTGGGGCGCAGTTCAGGATTGTGGAACTGGGGCCGTCACAATTGAATGCAAATGCCTCAGGGTCACGGTCATAGAGTCACGACAATGCCAAGCAAACTCGAGTCCTACGACGCAGCGGTGCCAGCTATACCTATACCGTCACGAATAAGGTATATCAACAGTGCCCCAGATAAAATACATCTCATTTCTATAAAACAATCCATTGACTCGAGGTCATAGCCCTAGTTGCAAGCCGACGACCACTCCACATAAGACACTCTCATGACTCATATGACGGCCCCAATTCCACAACCTAAACTGGGCCCTGCTCAGCCTAGAATTATGTGGACCCCGAGTCAATCCTTGAGATGTCTATGGAAGCCTAGTCAGCCTTCCTAACCATTTTTCATTATAAGGAAGTGAAATTTAACATTTATAGTGAGTTATTCGAATTTGTAAGTTATCAAAGGTTATGCGGAAACGATCTCAACTTAAACAAATCTATACAACTCTAAACCAATCAGTCAGGACATCCTCGAGTGTGAAAACCCTGCATAACTCAATTAACATGTATAATAAACAAAAGAGAGAAATAATATCATATACATGTCCCAAAGTATCTCACAAAACCCATCATGTGATAAAAATAATATATATAAGTAATACAAAACTTACAAAAGTACGAGAGGGAAGGCTGCTCCAAAGTCCTTATAGTAGGTTTCCCAGTACTGGTCCTTTTCCTTACTCGACTGCGGATTTGCACTCGGTCAAATGCAAGAATGACGAGCCCAGGTAAGTAACGCCAATAAGATACTTAACAACATTTCGAAATAAATAAATCAATCTATATTCATGCAGGTAGAAAGAAAGATATAAGGACGCATGAATAAATGAAAGACTATAAATAAATCAAGAACAATTGATACATGAGTGTCCATGAATGAAAATAGAGAGGCGCAAGTAGTCCCGACCAACAGGTCGTTGAGTCTTGGCGAACCATCAAGACTCAGGTTCTAAAACTTGGTACACTCACAAGCCCCAAACCCATGAGATAGTGAGATTTCCTGGAGCAACCACGCTAAGAACTCACATCCCGTCAAGAACCAGTATCCAGTGCATCTCGAGGTCATGACTCTGGTATGTTACCTCAGCCGGCCACTCCTTCCAAGGGTCACCGTTGACTCGCTTCCCCTTGGACAACTCAATCAGAATGGAATTCCAATGATAGATATCAAAACAATGAACATCAATATTCAATAGCTTAAAATGAAATAATTGTGCATTTCCTAGCAGGTTTACTTACAACCAAACCAACCCAACATTGGTTACGAAGCCTTACACAATGTTCCCCCGACTTTCACGTACTTCAACAAGTCATATTAAATCACAAATTCACATTTTAAGAGCTATAACTCTATTCGATCAATCAATCAATACCATTCATTTTATTAACTAATTAATTTAGTTCATTTGTTTTGGCTATTTACATGACTATTTTTCACCAATTTAAAAGTTGTACGAAGGTCCGAGCTTAAGTGCTACTCAAAGTAGGATATATAGGGATTTCAAAAAGTACCAAGGTTCACAAGAGCCTTCCATGATATCTCGACCCACGTGTTATGCATCGGGATCTGTATATGTCCGCATCTCGAGGCACATATGGATGGCTCTTGTGAACCAATGTGTCTTGTGGTGTGACATGGTGTTGTCATTCTAGCACTTCTCTTTGACTATTTCTACCCTCTGACCTCTAGCAAAGTATAAATAGTTTTTGAATGGAACTGTTGTATTAATTGTTTATCTTTTTTATATTTCTTTTTTTCCTTTTTTTTTTACATATTGATCTTCGTGTTATTTTATGCCATTGAGTTTCTTTTTCAAAAATTTAGAATGGGATGCAGCCACTAGAAAAACACATTCTTGTTTAATTTGAGGTTAGAGATATTTGACATACAATGCCTTTTCTCTCACTATAGTTTCCATAGCCTTTTCTCTTTCTTTCTTTCATTTTTCTTTGTTGGTTGTCTAACTCTTTTATCTTTTATCCTTAATTTGTGACAACTTTCTATTTCTTGCTTGAATCACACTTGGATCACAAGGAATTACATCGTCTGACATAGTTTATACCTTCTCTTTTGTTCTTATTTTGACAAGGTTCTATGATTACATTCCTGCATGTATTAGTTTTCAATCTTTTGTTTGTATTTCTTGTGAACTCTTTGTAATTTTTTTCAGTTGATTATGTAGTGAATATTTGTGGCGTTTGCCCGTGGTTTTTCCTCCTCGCGGAGGTTTTCCATGTAAATGTGCTTGTCATATGTTCTTTTTTAAAAAAACTTCTTTTAACTCTAGCTACACTGCTACTAAGTTAGGAACAATTATTTTGCCTAAAACTGAAGAAGAGATTAAATCAAACTCAGGTACCATTTCTAAATAGATCAAAAGTAAAAGAGACTGTAAAAAAAAAATTCATCAAAATCGAAGTGGAGTAATGCTTAACTTAAATAATCAAAAACCCGGGATCAAAATCAGTTCATATAATAAGTATATAAATAAGATATTAATCCTAGTCCATATCTATAACATAGACGAATCTTGTAGGCGATGCAATTAGTTGTTGTATTAGGAAGGGTTATGATGGAATCATAGGATGCAATTAGTTGTATATATATTCAGCAATGTATATGGTCTGTATTTGTTTGAAATGATCATCACACATCTTCTACAACACATACGTCTTGAACCTTCTTCACAATACAAAGGCACTACTTAATTATGTATTGATTTTATTGAACCACTCATCAGATTATTAAGAGCTGAAACAAGTTATTTGTGGAATCTTAATTTCAATTTCTGATTAGTTCTTTAATCGACCACCATGTTAATTTAGTTGTTATATATCACTTGGAACACTTTCGATCGAAAAGCTGAAATAGATTTAACTGTAGGATGTGGTGTAGCTAGATTCAAAGAAAAGCAATGGCAAGAAATTCAAAACTCAAATAGTGGTCTGCACATCATATGCAAACTTGTACATGGTGGTCTGCACATCAAATGTTGATTCGCTCTTAATTATTTTTTTGTTTCAAGAATAATCCATCCTCAACAAATTTTGTTGGACATGCAATTTATTGGTCTCATTGATTAGCCATGAAAATCTCAAGAAAAAAGAAAGAAAGAAAAAAAAAAGCACACGAGACAGAGATTTACGTGGAAAACCTGTAAAAGGAGGAAAAAACCACGGGCCAAAGCCACAATAAGTTCTTTGCTAATTAGAAACAAATTACAATCTGATGAGTTCAAAGTTAAGTTCAGAAAAAAAATACAAAGAAAAAACCGAACAAATAAAACTTGAACATGGTTCAATTTAAGGCAAAAGAAAGAAAGAGAGCAGTCTTGAGAGATGTCCACCGAAATATGCTGTTGAACCTCTGTTGAGCTTCATGCACATAAATGAACCCACAATGCCACTACACAATTGTTGCCCGGCCTTCTCAGCTACCCTGTCAAAATGAGACCTCAAAGCCTATTATTCACCTTGTCAGGGATCAAACTGTTCCATTGGGCTTGACAAGAAAAAAAAGAAAAAGAAAAAACCTCAACAAGGAAAACTCCAAATAAGAATGATACGAGCTCTAATCATATCTAAAGATTGAAACACACCTATCTTAGATTAAAGAAGTGATTTGTTACATATTGTTTTACTTCTATAAGTCGGCATATAAATTTAAGCTCTGAAATTTCTCAATTACCTTGAAGTATTTACCAAAGCATTGACAAAGTTTAAAGGTAAAATTTCATCATGATTCATGAACAACTACTACAAAGAACAATGCACTTGGCACCTATAGTAATGATCTCGACAAATTAAAATCTCAGTATGCATTTAGCGATGGTTGTCACAAAAGTAAACCTGTACATATTAAACTAAAGAAGATTCTAGTTTGAAGCAATCAGAGATAATTCCTCGTAATCCAAGCAAACAACATAAACAAATTGCAGCAGAGCAAATTAAGATGGAATTATTGAATCACCAAAAAAGAGATTGGCATTCATTCCAAATTAGATAGCAAGTGTCGATGTGTTCCATACTTCTAGTCAAAGATTTTGGTACAAGATGAAAATGATCAAATCTAAATTAAACAAGCATTTGAACATGAAACTGTTTCGGTGCTAATAAATTAAGCGATAACCATACAATTCATCAAACAGGTGATTACGTGCTGATCTATAATCTAGAGTTACTTTACAATTTATTTCTCTGGTAGATGTGAACATCTTTTATTTTCAATATTAGCTTCCAAAAAATACGACGAATGTGAAGAGATCGAAATAAATCCATGGACACACAGACAAATACATATAGCAATTAGCAAACACTAACTAACAAGGTTCACAACAGCATATGAAAACTTATAACTTATTAGCCAACTCTACAAATAAATTTTAAGTAAAGAATTCATTTGACAAGCCCATACTAACCAAGGCTCAATTTCAATAAATGGTCTGTTTCATGAGGCTAAATACATATTTGCAGTCTAAATGGCTGAAACTCAAAAAAATGCTCAATAAGTTGAAATGGAAATGATCAAAAAAGTGTCTGCAGGAACAACGAGTGCGAGAATGCATATTTTGAGTGTAAATTCTATGGAAAGAAAATAAAAGTGAAACAAATGAATAAAGATGGAGCCACAGAGAAAGCAGACAAGTTAAGCAACCAACTTGACTAAGCTATTCTTCAAATTCTGGGCAAGTTTTTTTTTTTAAGGTGTGAAGGAACTTGTTATTGTGGAAGAATTGTTTTGGTAGAAACTGGAGGTCTGGACAACCAAGAACATAAAGAAAGGTGAGGGTGGTAAGGTTTTTTATTAAAGACTGGACTGCAATGGAATTAGTGTCGATATTAAAATTTAGGTAACTAGGCGAAGGAAAGGGAGACGGCATTATTTTCAGTTTGGGACAACTTTTAATGTACAAATGCTCGAGGCAAGGGAAAGACACGGATATTGGCTCCAACAACCATTCTTCTAAATTTGGCATGTTTTGCAGGTTAAGGATTTTCAATGAAGGGAATGTTATGGATGTCGCCGCATCTTCTTCTTCTTCCACAACTTTAACACCGGAGACATTGTCAGGCCAGCCATACCATGCACCACCAATCTGCTTTACATTTCGCATCTCATCTATGTGGATTTTCTTGAGGTGAGGTAATTGTCCAAAGCTTGGCAAATACTCACATTCGTCACATTTATAGAAATATATCTCAATCAAACAACCAAGTGCTGACCCGCTAACAATCCATCTTTGAAAATTTAGTACCAGAGAATCTTCTCACCCATAGTCCCTTCTGTAGAGTTATGTAATGTATAGGAATTGTAATGTATTGTATCATATATGCTGGTGTATATTATATCATAGGCACTTGTTAGTTTAGATCAGTTGGTTATGACAAGGGTGTGTAATGTACACCTTCTTTGTATGTATATAAGTCATGTACTCTGTATTTTGATGTATAATGAATAACTGATTAAATATGGTTCATGTTTCTTCTTCGTTTGATTCACTGAACTATTACATTGATGATCAACTGATCATCTGATATTTGATCTACTGATTTGGTGAGTAAATTGTACATGGTATCAGAGCTGGTTTTTCACTGTTCTTGATCTGTGTTAAGTTTGATTACTTGAGTGTTTGATCATGGCATCCAGTCATGCTTCTTCGAGTTCTTCGATTCGAAGTGTAGTAGGAAGAGCTTCTGATGCTGGCGATCTTGGTGTAGAGAGTCCTTATTTTCTTCAAGGATCTGATCATCCTGGTATGGTACTTGTTTCTAACACTCTCACTGGTTCGAATTATCTTTCTTGGAGTAGAGCTATGTTGATTGCTTTAGGTGCGAAAACAAAGATTGGTTTCATTGATGGAAGATGTATGAAGCCAGATTCAACTTATTCCAATTTGGATCGGTGGATCAAAGTGGATTATATGGTAACTTCTTGGTTCTTGAATTCTATTTCAAAAGATATTGTTGAGGCATTTCTTTATACAACTTCATCTTTTGATCTATGGAATGAGTTGAAAGAAAGGTTTGGAAAATGTAATGGACCTCTCTTGTATCAACTAAAACGAAATATTTCTTCTATAAGTCAAGGAGATCTCTCTATTTCACAGTATTACACAAAGCTTAAGAAGTTGTGGGATGAACTGAGTTGTTTGGTTCCTTTACCTGCTTGTGAGTGTGGAGCTTCAGCAACAATGGTTGTTCTGGATTCTAATGATAGATTGATGCAGTTTTTTATAGGATTAGGTGATATGTATGATCATATTCGTAATCAAATCTTGGTGATGGATCCCTTACCAAATATAAACAAAGCTTATTCTATTATTCTTAGAGTTGAAAAGCAAAAGGAGGTTCATGTTAGTTATTCACCTGTAATGGATACAGCCATGATGATGAGAACTAACAAGATGAATTCAGGCCCATCTGGTTCAAATAGTGGTCTAGATTTACTGGTAAAGGAAATCACAAGAAATTTGTTAATAAAGATGAAATGTTCTATGATCATTGTAAAACAAAGAGGCACACAAAAGAGACTTGTTTCAAGCTTCATGGAATTCCAGATTGGTATAAAAAAGAGCTTGATAAGAAATATAAGTGTAATACACCACAAAGACGTTTCTGTCATGAATTTTATCATGTAAAATTCATTTTTTTGAACCATCTTAAAATCTCGTAAAACCATTCTTAGTGTGCGTGTAATGGCCCATTCTATAAATGTATTTTCAATTTACCTACGTGGACGCCAGCTCGGATCCACATGGACGTCGCGGTAGGCTAGGACACACGGGGACTTAGGTATGCTAGGTATGGTGTGTTGGATGCTTATTTGCTGTGAAATTTCTTAAAATACATTGCATGTGTATATGTTGCATCAAAATACGTGCGAGATTGTGAGAACTGTATTCGCCTCGATATGCGTGTCGACGCGGGTACCGGGTAGGTGACGGGACCAAATATTTGGTCAGGGAAACTAAAACACACAAATTATATAAATATTTTACAAAGTAACTTACATGGAATGGTATTAGGCGGCTAGTGACGCGGCGGTACTCGTATATCGCGGTTCGGACGCGAAATCGAGCGTTAAAACGCCTGAAAAATGAGCGAGTGTCCCAGCTGTGTCAAGATTTGGTGTCAAGACACAAAGTCAACAAAATCACTAATCCTTATCTACACACTCCATCACCTTTTCTCTTAGATCTCACACACACACATATACACCACCCGTACACACCACACACCCACCGATCGGAAGGCCGAGAGGGAAGAAGGAACCGGAGAGGAGGAGGAGGAGAAGCAGCAGGGAGGGAGAGGAGAACGTGGAAGCGTCACGATTGAGGTGCATTTTTGTGGTTTTTGTTGAGTTTCGGTGGTTTGCCATGGTGGCGATACGGGGGTTCGGCCATGGAGGCCGAACCGGGTCGCGGTGGTGATGGCAGGGGTGTCTCCCCTGCCATCGAGTCCACCGGGGGTTGGGGTGGAGAGCAACCCCAACCCCAAATCCCGAAAAGAAAAAAAATTTTGATCGAACCAGTGAAAACTGGTTCAATCAGAGGATGAAGATGCACACGCGCGCGAGCGTGCGCGCGTGTGCATCCCCTCATGGGCCGGGCCCAGAATGGGCCAGGCTCGACCCATTCTGGTCCAGGGCCGGGTCGGGTCCGACCCGTTTGGGTCGACCCGACCCAAACCAAACCCGGGCTGGGGCCTGGCCAAGTCGGGTTCGACTCGTCTGGGTTGACCCGACCCAGAGCCAAACAGTAAAACCGGGAAAAAAATAGAGGAAAAGAGAAGAAAAATGGAAGGAAATATGGGAAATTTTTGGAAAATTTCGAAAAAATTGGAGAAATTCTGAAAAAAAAAATATATTTCCATAAAATAAGTAGAAATTTATGAATTTCTATGAAAACTAAAATATTTGGATATTTCGGACGCGACTTTTTGCGGGGTTTTGCCTCGAAAAGCATGAAATAGGTAATTTGGCCTAAACCTTTTTTAGAAATTGTTGAAAATTGTCATTGTAAGTTAAATTATTGATAAATGGACATAGGTTGACACGGATGATCAATTGGCGACCAAGGACCCAGTGGACTTGGACCCGGGGATTGATTACGGGATAGGAGAGCACGTTGTGAGGTTTGTAAAACCCAATGGAAAAACTTTTGAGTATTTATTTTGCTTTCGTATTTCCATTCCTTTCCATTATTCCTTGTGATTTTTCCTATATCTTATCTTATCGTTGTTTGCACGGTTGGTTAGTTACTCCCACCGGATTTTTCGTTGTGTGTCTATGCGTGTCTATGCATTCTAGACCATAGCATGTGTATCAGGAGTGCTCGGTGGATAACGACCCGAGGGAACTGCTACATGTGTCGGTGCATCGTAGGTCCACGCTGGGCACCGAGAGGGATCAGGTGATAGCTAGTTGGGTGCGCCCACTAGTGGGATCCTGGAAGGAAATCCCGAAGTATGGTTTAGTCCGACTAGAACAGACACACACATTTGCATTTTATTGTTATTTACGCATGCGATGCCCTACTTACAGTTGCATGTTTACATTCCGTATGTTTATTTAACAGTATTCATTGAATTCCATGTATTTAGTGAATGCTCGGAGGAGTTCCTTGGGATTTTACTGATTGTACTCGTCATTCATTTTCTTCTGTGATGATTGAGTGCAAATCCTAGTACAAGTAAGGCAAGGGGATCTTACGTGACCACCTGTGACTGCCTACAGTTGAGAATTACTTGTACGTGTGTTTTATTTTTGATATTTTGATTCTTTTGGGAACTTAGGAGTGATATGACATTGTACATAGTTACTTTACATAGTATAGTACAGTATTTTTCAGGGTTTTTTCACAGTAGGGTTTGTTGAATTAATTAATATTTTTTTGCATTTACGTACAACTTCCGCTGCATATGCCATATATACACTGTACACACACGTGGATACGAAATTCGAGATAGAGGAAGGACGGGCAGTACCGTACACGTGTAGTTGGGCCAGCTGACAAGGAGTACACGGAGACACGTCACCCCGGGGCGGCGAGGGCCGCCACAGTGCGACCCAATAGGCTCATACAACGTTGGCAGTGAACCAAAACACATTTTAGTATACAAGTCATAAGTGGCCTCTAGCAAGACATTATGACTACCTAAGTCATTCGAATATCAAATCGATACAACCTAATCAATAGTGTATATAACATCTTTTTGTCACACGATATCCTTTTGATCAAACATAAGGCATGGAATTGTCATCCAACATGTTCAATCGTACTAGTCTCGATCTCTAGGTAGCCTGAAAACATCCAAGTGACATTGATCAATATCAATTCATTTAGACTAGGCCTTTTAACAGTCTAACACATCGAGGGATCCACTAGATATCTTTCTTTATATGAGAGGGACAAATTCTATCTCGATTACACAACTTCATAACATTGCTCACACAATAACCAATCACAACCTTTATAATCGTTCGGTTAAAGACAACGTTTGATAGTGTCAAATCACTATGTTCCTAATGTTGAAGTCTCTAGTAATCTCAAGTCAGAGGACTGAGAAAATATACCTATCATGAGAAATAACTATGACTTAATCCATGTGATGTTCTCATAGCGGGTCGATCTAGTACTTTGTTCCCTAACAAGTGCTCGTGATCGTGATTCGTATCCCTATATGTATAATCATCATATGATCATCAATCAAGACTCACACTAGTCTTAATTCATTATAGTTCCCAGTATAATGATCGACTAGGGACATTTAAGATATTTCTACAAATACCCATGAATCTTATTATAATGTAAACATGTAAATTAATTATAATAAATAGCAAATGAAATCCTCTATTTTATTAACTAAAAGTATTCATAAAGACAGTTAATGGATTGACCTGGGGCACATGCCCCAACATGCCCCAACTAGAAAACTTGACTCAATAGAAACCGCAAAAATCTGAGGTATGGGCAAACCAAAGTTAACATGGGATGCATTAATTAGGAGGGATTTGAATGGTTTGAAAAACTCACCATCAATTGCACGTAATCGAGTACAATGGAAAAGTTTGATCCAAGTAGCCGACTCCAGTTAATTTGGGACTGAGGCTATGTTGTTGTTGTTGTTGTTATATAAGGCATGTTGAAACGAATGTTGTCATAAATAAGAAAATTAATTATCCAAAGACATTTATTTATGGCATGACTGACTTAGCCATCCAGGATCATCAATGGTGTGAAGAATAATTGATCATTCGCATGGACATCCTTTAAGGAGTCACAAAATACTTTCAGCTGGTGATTATTATTGTACTAGTTATTCTCAAAGTAAATTAATAGTTAAACCATCCCCGAGTAAAATTGTTATGGAATCCCCAGTGTTCTTAGAATGCATTCAATGAGACATATATGGACCTATTCATCCTCACTGTAGACCATTTTAGATATTTCATGATTTTGATAGATGCGTCAACTAGGTGGTCGCATGTTTGTTTGCTTTTGACCTGTAATGTTGGATTTGCTAGACTTTTAGTACAAATCATTAAGTTAAGAGCACAATTACCTGACAACCCAATCAATACTATCTGTCTTGATAATATTGGAGAATTTTAATCTTAAGCATTTAAAGATTATTACATGTCTATAAGAATTACCATTGAACATTTAGTTCTACATGTGCATACCCAGAATGGTTTAGCAAAATCTCTGAATAAAATCATTCAATTAATTGCTAGGTCTTTAATCATGAGAACTAAATCACCAACTTCAATTTGGGGACATGCAGTCCTTCATGCAATATCTATAATTTGTTAGAGGCCTTTTGCATACCATGAACATTCCTTTATGCAACTCATTTTAGGCCAACATCCAAATATTTCACACTTGAGGATTTTTAGTTGTGCAATGTATGTTCCTATACTACTTCATAATAGAACTAAGATGAATCCACAAAGAAAACTTGGGATTTATGTTAGATTTAACTCATTGTCCATTATAAGATACATTGAGCCCCTTACCGGAGATTTATTTACTGCACGTTTTGTTAATTGTTACTTTAATGAAGTAATTCTCTCACCATTATGGGGAGATAAAAAGCCAATTCAAAAGGAATGACGTGAAATTGCTTGAGATGTATCAACTTTATCACATTATGATCCACACACAAATCAATGTGAACTTAAAGTTCAAAGATCATTCATTTGCAACAAATTGCAAATCAATTGCCTGATGCATTTACTGACGCAAAACGAGTGACAAAATCACATATTCCAGCTATAAATACTCCTGCAAGAATTGATGTCTTTGTGCAACAAAATATATAAGAACCAATGAGATGCTTAAAGCGTGAAAGACCAATTGGTTCAAATGATACAGTTTCTTGAAAGAAGAAAACATGAGTAAAAATAAATGCAAATTAAAATACTCTTGAGAAAGCACAAAAATAGTTTGATAAGGATTTGTAAGAACAAGCTGATTCTGACAAGGAACAACTACCTCTAAAAAATATGAAAAAATGAAAATAATAATATCACAATAAATTATTTAAACTCTGGTAAGATTTGAAATCGAAATAATATTGTTTCTAATGATATATTTGCTTTCAATGTTTCCTTTGAAATATGTGAAAATGAATATGATTTAGAACCACGATCAGTGGACGAATGTCAGAAAAGACCTTATTGGCAAAAATGGTAAGAGGCTATCTAAGCAGAGCTAGACTCGTTGAAGAAACGAGAGGTTTTTGGACCGATTATTCAAATGTCAAATGACATAAAACCTGCTGGATATCAATGAGTATTTGTACGAAAGAGAAATGAAAAAATGAGATTACAAGGTACAAAACAAGACTTGTAGCTCAGGGTTTCTCACAAAAACCTGGCATTGATTATGAGGAAACATACTCTCTAGTTATAAATGCAATCACATTTCACTTTTTGATAAACCTTACAGTTTCTGAATGGCTGATATGCATCTAATAGATGTCGTTATAACATATATGTACGGATCCTTAGATAGTGAAATATATATATATATAAGAATCCATGAAGGATTTGAAATATCAGAAGAAATAAAATCAAAACCTCATAACATGCATTCTATAAAATTACAAATGTCTTTGTACGGATTGAAACAATTCAAACGAATGTGGTACAAATGCCTTAGTGATTATTTACTTAAATATGGATGTGTAAATAATTTATTTTGCTTATGTTGATTATTTAAATATAGTGGAAAACTACGATGACATAGTTAGAACGTCTGAATGCTTGAAAAAGGAATTCAAAATAAAAGAACTCGGAAAAACAAAATTTTGTCTTGGTTTGCAAATTGAACATTTTCCAAATGGGTTATTTCTCCATCAATCAAATTATATTGAAAAAATATTAAAAAGATTTTATATGGAAAAGGTACATCCATTGAGCTTTCCAATGGTTGTCAGATCACTTGAAGTGGATAAAGATCTATTTCGACCTCATGAAAGTGATGAAGAGCTACTTGGTCAGGAGTACCATATTTAAGTGCAATTGGTGCACTTATGTACGTATCTTGCAAATTGTACAAGACATGATATTGCTTTTCTTGTCAACCTACTTTCAAGATACAACTCTTTAGGGTTTTTTGCTTGATTAGTACGCCTAGAAAAAAAATTTATCAACCCAACACATCTGCAAAATTTATTCCCCAACTAACACATTTTTTGCCCCGTCAGTGCCACCTTACTGGGTGAGGTGGCCACGTGGACAAAACGTGACCTAGGGTCACGTTGCCCCCTCCACCCCCACTCCGTCTCTCCCACACCCCCGTCTCTTCCCCAACCCCTCCCGCCGCTCCGCCTTACGTCGGCCGCCGCTGTTGCCCTTGCCGTCGGTGATCCCGCTCGCGCCGGCCGCCGGTGCCGCTGCCGGCCCCTGCCACCGTCCCCACCGCGACGCGCCGCTCCTGCTCCCACCGGCCTCCATTCCCGTTCGTCACCGCCGCCCGCCGCTCCCGCTCCCGCGCTAGCGCCAGCCGCCGCGAATCGTTTCCATTGGTTCGGTCATCGCCTCTCGCGGGTTGATAAAACCGCCACCACCGCGATCGCGTCCCGCCCAAACGCGGGTAGATCTATGGAGAGAGCGGGAGCGGCGGTTGGCGCGAGCGGGAGCGAGCGGCGGCGAAGTGAGGAGCGGGAGCGACGGCGACGGGAGAAAGCGGCGGGGCGGTTGGGGACGGTGGCAAGGCGCCAGCGACAGATGGCGGCGGCGGTGGGGGGAGACGGTGGCACGCCGGCAGGTGGCAGCTGGCGGGGATTAGGGTTTGTGCAGGGGGTGGGAGGGGCAAAACGTAACCCCAAGTCACGTTTCGTCCACGTAGCCACCTCACCCAGTGAGGTGGCGTTGACGGGGCAAAAAATGTGTTAGTTGGGGAATAAGTTTTGAAGATGTGTTGGGTTGATAAATTTTTTTCCTAAGTGTACTAATCAAGCAAAAAATCCCAACTCTTCACCAACTCGTAGACATTGGAATGGTGTAAAACATGTTTTCTGACATCTTCAAGGAATAAGTGACATGAGTTTGTTTTACTCGGGATAAGTAAAATCGAATCTATAAGGTTATGCTGATGTTGAATATTAGTCAGATCCCTACAAGACTCATTCTCAAATGGGGTATGTATTCACCTGCGGTAATATTGTTGTATCATGGAAGCCAGTAAAGTAAACTATGGTTGCAACTTCTTTCAATCATTCTGAAGTACTTGCAATTCATAAAACAAGTCGTGAATGTGTGTGGTTGAGAAAAATGATTGAGCATATTCAAGAATATGTGGATTGCCTTCAATAAAAGACTCACCAACCATACTATATAAATATGATGCAACATGTATTGCACAATTAAGTGAATGATTCATAAAAAGGGACATAACAAAACTTATTTCATTAAAACTCTTTTATTCACATGTGCTTAAGAAGAATGGTGGAATTGATGTCAAGTGACGCGCACCGAATGCGTCAATAAAATATAATTCCTAAAATAACTATTTTGTAGATAGTGGTAAAAGGGTCGATCCCACAAAGATTGATATTCTTTCTAAGGTTATTAAAGAAAAAAAAATGGGGGTTTTGAGATAATGAACAAATTTACCAATGAATGAAAATACCTAGGTCAAGGCATACAAGTTCGGTTCGATAAAAGATTGAATTTGGTCATCAATCTATGTCAAGTATACAAATCAAGAGTATTTTAATGTAGCTATAGACCCGATAAAGTACGGGGTTCCTCGCACTTCCTATTCTCAATAGCCAAGGTACAACAATAACTACTTCCCTAGCCAAATGTATAACCTTATACTCAAGCGCATTGGGTTTAACACGATGTCCGCAATGAGTTTTGTGAAGGCACTAAACCTAGACAACCTGATCATTAGCACGTTCGATTTAGCCTAGATCCCTAAGGTATTTGATCAGTCGCAAAAGATGCGAATCAATTGGTATGGTCAATTGACACTTGTATGGTCTTATTGTATAAGTACGGATGCTTACGACTTACTAGCAAAAGAATCATGGTTTAAATCTATATTTAACCCTAATTAATAAATCAATAAGAAAGGGAATAAAACACGAATGACAAGCAACGAAATCAAAATAAATAAATCTCATAAATTCATCGATAAGAATGGCCGAACCTCCCTTAAAGTCGTGCGCCAAGACCATGAGATTAGTGTCTCATGTTTTAACAAAGAAAATAAAAGCAAAAGACATAGAGAGGAATAAGAAAATAAAAGTCGAGATAGAGAAAAAATCAAAGTCGATTCAATCCTCTCTTATATATCTCGTTGTCCCATAAAAATAGAAGACCGATTAAATAAACCCTAAAGTCGTTGTCCACTAAATTAGATTTTGTTGTAGGGTTGCAAATGGGGCAAGACGGGGGCGGGGATTGTAATTATCGTCCCTGTCCTCGGGTGGTACAGGGCGGGGATTTATTCCTGCAAATTTCCCGCAGGGCGAACTTTGCAACCCAACCTTGCAGGGATTCTCGCGGGGCGGGGTGGGGAATCCCCGTGGTGCCCCATCAATTTTGTAAAAAAAATATAATTTTTCATCTTCGTTCCTTGATTATTTTGACACTTAAGTACTACTTTCTCAATTTTTGTAAGAAAATATTTTTTCTCAAATTGAAGGATTAATGCGGATTTCTTTTTATTGATTGAGTTAAAAGTTATGTCTTGCTCAGGCGGTGCCAAGCTCGTGCCAAGCCTGTGCCAAGGTCATACAAAGCTCGTGCCAAGGGCGTGCCATGGTCGGGCCAAGGTCGTGCCACGGTCTAGCCAAGGTCGTGCCAAGGTCTTGCAAAGGTCGTGCCAAGATCGTGCCAAGGCACCATCGGTCGTGCCAAGGTCGTGCCTAGGGAGTGCCAAGGTTGTGCAAATGTCGTGCCAAGGTCGTAGAAAGACCATGGCAAGGTCGTGACGTGGCTATGCCAAGGTCGTGCCTGGGTCTTGCCAAGGTCATGCCAAAGTCGTGCCTAGGTCTTGCCAAGGTTGTGCAAAGGCCGTGCCAACGTCGTGCAAAGGTCGTGCCAAAGTCGTGCCAAGGTCTTGCCAAGGTCGTGCCACGGTCTTGCCAAGGTCGTGCCAAGGTCGCGCAAAGTCTTTCCTAGGTCGTGTCAAGGTCATGCCAAAGTCATGCAAAGGTCGTGACTAGACATACCTGGTCGTGCCAAGGGCATGCCAAGGTATTCCCAAGGTTGTGCCAAGGCTGTGTCAAAGTCGTATCTAGGTGTTGCCAAGTTTCGTGCCAAGGCCATGTCAAAGTCGTGCCTTAGGTCTTGTCTGGGTCTTGCCAAGGTCGTGCCAAGGTCGTGCCAAAGTCGTACCATGGTCTTGCCAAGGTCGTCTCAAAGTCGTGCATAGGCCTTGCCTAGGTCGTGCAAAGGCCGTGCCAACTTCATGCCAAGGTCGTGCCTAGGTCGTGCCAAGGTCGTGCCTAGGTCACGCCAAGGCCGTGTCAAAATCGTGCCCAGGTCGTGCTAAGGTCGTGCCTAGGTCTTGCTAAGGTCGTGCCAAAGTCGCGCCTAGGTCATACCAAGGTCGTGCAAAGGCCGTGCTAAGGTCGTGCCAAGGCCGTGGCAAAGTCGTGCATAGGTCTTGCATAAGTCGTGCCAAGGCCGTGTCAATATGATGCCTAGGTATTGCCAAGGTCGTGCCAAGGTCGTGTTTAGGTCGTGTCAAGGTCTTGCCAAGGTCGTGCCAATGTCTTGCCTAGGTCTTGTCAAGGTCGTGCCAAGGAATGCCCGATCGTGCCAAAGTCTTGCCAAGGTTGGCCAAGACCGTGTCAAAGTCGTGCCTAGGTCATGTCAAGGTCATGCCAAAGTCATGCAAAGGTCGTGGCTACACATTCCCGGTCGTGCAAATGTCTTGCCAAGGTCGTGACATGGTCTTCCCAAGGTTGTGCCATGGTCGTGTCAAAGTGTGCCTAGGTCGTGCAAAGGTCGTGCAAAGGTCGTGGCAAGGTCGTGTCAAGGCCATGCCAAGGTCGTGCTTGGGTCTTGCGAAGGTCATGCCAAAGTCGTGCTTAGGTCTTGCAAAGGTTGTGCAAAGGCCGTGACAAGGTCGTGCCAAAGTCTTGGCAAGGTCTTGTCAAAGTCGTGCTAAGGAATGCCCGATCGTGCAAAGGTCTTACCAAGGTCGTGCCTAGGTCTTGCCAAGGTCGTGCCAAAGTCGTGCCTAGGTCTTGTCAAGGTCGGGCCAAGGTCGTGCAAAGGCCGTGCCAACGGCTTGCCAAGGTCTTGCCCAGCCAGTGCCAAGCCCATGTCAAGGTCGTACCAAGCCTGAGGCGAGGTCATCCAAAGGTCGTGCCAAGGTCATGCCAAGATCGTGTCAAGGACTTGCCAAGGTCGTGCCAAAGTCGTGCCAAGATCGTGTCAAGGACTCACAAAGGTCGTGCCAAAGTCGTGTAAAGGTCGTGTCAAAGTCGTGCCAAGGCATGCCTGGTCTTACCAAGGTCGTGCCTAGGTCTTGCCAAGGTCGTGCCAAAGTCGTGCCTAGGTCTTGTCAAGGTCGTGCCAAGGTCGTGCCAAGGAATGCCCGGTTGTTCCAAGGTCGTGCAAAGGTCGTGCCAACGGCTTGCCAAGGTCTTGCCCAGCCAGTGCCAAGCCCATGTCAAGGTCGTACCAAACCTGAGGCGAGGTCATCCAAAGGTCGTGCCAAGGTCGTGCCAAGATCGTGTCAAGGACTTGCCAAGGTCGTGCCAAAGTCGTGCAAAGGTCGTGCCAAAGGCGTGCCAAGGTCGTGCCAAAGTCGTGCCAAGATCATGTCAAGGACTCGCAAAGGTCGTGCCAAAGTCGTGCAAAGGTCGTGCCAAAGTCGTGCCAAGGCATGCCTGGTCTTACCAAGGTCGTGCCTAGGTCTTGCCAAGGTTGTGCCAAAGTCGTGTAAAGGTCTTGCCAAGGTCGCGCCAAGGTCTTCCCAAGGTTGTGCCAAGGCTGTGTCAAAGTCGTACTTAGGTGTTGCCAAGGTCGTGCCAAGGCCGTGTCAAAGTCTTGCCTAGGTCTTTTCTAGGTCTTGCCAAGGCCGTGCCAAAGTCATGCCAAAGTAGTGCCTAAGTCTTGCCAAGGTCGTGCAAAGACCGTGCCAACGTCATGCCAAGGTCGTGCCTAGGTCATGCCAAGGTCGTGCCTAGCCCGTGCCAAGGTCGTGCTTAGGTCATGCCAAGGTCGTGCCAAGCCCGGGCCGTGCCAATGCGGTGCGAAGGTCTTTTGTTTAGGTCGTGCTAAGGCCGAGACAGGGTCTCCCTTAGGTCATGCCAAGGCCGTGTCAAAATCGTGCCTAGGTCGTGCTAAGGTCTTGCCAAGGTCGTGCTAAGGACTTGCTGAGGTCGTGCCAAAGTCGTGCCTAGGTCTGACCAAGGCCGTGCTAAGGTCTTGCTAAAGTCGTGTCAAAGTCGTGCATAGGTCTTGCCAAAGTCGTGCCAAGGCCGGGCTAAGGCCGTGTCAATGTCATGCCTAGTTATTGCCAAGGTCGTGCCAAGGTCGTGTTTATGTCATGCCTAGGTCTTGCCAAGGTCGTGCAAAGGTCGGGCCAAGGACTTGCTAAGGTCGGGCCAAGGACTTGCCAAAGTCGTGTTTAGGTCTTACCAAGGTCGTGCAAAGGCCGTGCCAATGTCGAGCCAAGGTCTTGCCAAGGCATGCCCGATCGTGCCACGGTCTTGCCTAGGCCGTGCCAAGGGTGTGCCAAGGTCTTGCCCAGGCCGTGCCAAGCCCATGCCAAGGTCGTGCCAAGCCCAACGCAAGGTCATCTAAAGTTCGTGCCAAGGACGTGCCAAGGTCGTGCCAAGGACTTGCCAAGGTTGTGCCAAAGTCGTGCCTAGGTCTTGCAAAGGTCGTGCAAAGGTCGTGCCAAGGTCTTGCCATGGTCATGCCAGGGCATGCCCGGTCTTGCCAAGGTCATGCAACGGTCTTGCCTAAGTCATGCTTAGGGCGTGCTAAGGTCTTGGCAAGGCCGTGCTAAGGTCTTGCCAAGGCCGTGCCAAGGTCGTACCTAGGTCTTGCCAAGGTTGTGCAACGGACTTGCCAAGTTCGTGCTAAAGTCGTGCATAGGTATTGCCCATGTCGTGCCAAGCCCTTGCCAAGGTCGTTGCCAAGCTCGTGGCAAGGTCATCCAAAGGTCGTGCCAAGGTCATGCCAAGCCCGGGCCGTGCCAATACCGTATCAAGGTCTTTTGCTAAGGTCGTGCCAAGCCCGGGCCGTGCCAATGCGGTGCCAAGGTCTTTTGCTAAGGTTGTGCCAAGGCCGTGCTAAGGTCGAGAATGGGTCTTCCTTAGGTCATGCCAAGGCCTGTCAAATTCGTGCCTACGTCGTGCTAAGGTCGTGCCTAGGTCTTGCCAAGGTCGTGCCAAGGACTTGCTAAGGTCGTGCCAAAGTAATGCCTAAGTCTTACCAAGGTCGTGCAAAGGCCGTGCTAAGGTCGTGCCAAGGCCGTGTCAAAGTCGTGCATAGATCTTGCCAAGGTCGTGTCAAGGCCGTGTCAATGTCATGCCTAGGTATTGCCAAGGTCGTGCCTAGCTCGTGCCAAGGTCTTGCCCAGGTATTGCCAAGGTCGTGCCAAAGTCGTGCCTAGGTCTTGCCAAGGTCTTGCCAAGGTCTTGCCAAGGACTTGCCAAGGTCGAGCCAAAGTCGTGCCTAGGTCTTACCAAGGTCGTGCAAAGGCCGTGCCAAGGTCGAGCCACGGTCGTGCCAAGGCATGCTCAGTCGTGCCACGGTCTTGCCTAGGCCGTGCCAAGGGCATGCCAAGGTCTTGCCCAGGCCGTGCCAAGCCCATTCCAAGGTCGTGCCAAGCCCAAGGCAAGGTCATCTAAAGTTCGTGCCAAGGGCGTGCCAAGGACTTGCCAAGGTTGTGCCAAAGTCGTGCCTAGGTCGTCCAAATGTCCAGCAAAGGTCGTGTCAAGGTCTTGCCATGATCATGCCAGGGCATGCCCTGTCTTGCCAAGGACGTGCAACGGTCTTGCCTAGGTCATGCCTAGGGCGTGCTAAGGTCTTGCCAAGGCCGTGCTAAAGTCTTGCCAAGGGGTTGCCAAGGTCGTACCTAGGTCTTGCCAAGGTTGTGCAACGAACTTGCCAAGGTCGTGCTAAAGTCGTGCCTAGGTCTTGCCCATGAAGTGCGATACCCATGCCAAGGTCGTGCCAAGCTCGTGGCAAGGTCATCCAAAGGTCGTGCCAAGGTCGTGCCAAGGTCTTGCCGAGGTCGTGCCAAGGCACGATCGGTCGTGCCAAGGTCTTGCCAAGGTTGTGCCACTGTCTTGCCAAGGTTGTGCCTAAGGAGTGCCTAAGGAGTGCCAAGGTTGTGCAAAAGCCGAGCCAACGTCGTGCCCAATTTGTGCAAAGGTCATGCCAAGGTCGTGCCAAGGTCGTGCCTACGTCTTGCCATGGTTTTGCCTAGGTCGTGCAAAGGCCGTGCCAAGGCATGCCCTGTCGTGCCAATGTGGGGCCAAGCCCGGACTGTGCCAATGCCGTGCTGAGGTCTTGCTAAGGTCGTGTCAAGGACTTGCCAAGGATCTTGTTAAGGTCGAGCCAAGGTCTTGCTTAGCCATCTCAAAGTCGTGCCTAGGTCTTGTGAAGGCAGTGCCAAGGTCGTGCAATGGTCATAACTAGGCATGCCTATTCGTGCAAAGGTCTTGCCAAGGTCTTCCCAAAGTTGTGCCATGGTCGTGCCTGGATCTTGCCAAGGCCGTGCCACGGCCATGCCAAAGTCGTGCCTAGGTCTTGCCAAGGTCGTGCAAAGGTCGTGTAAAGGTCGTGCCAGGGTCCTGCCAAGGTCTTGCCAAGGTCGTGCCTGCCAAGGTCGTGCCAAAGTCTTGCCAAGGTCGTGCCAATGTCTTGCCTAGGTCTTGTCAAGGTCGTGCCAAGGAATGCCCGGTCGTGCCAAAGTCTTGCCAAGGTTGGCCAAGGCCGTGTCAAAGTCGTGCCTAGGTCATGTCAAGGTCATGCCAAAGTCATGCAAAGGTCGTGGCTACACATTCCCAGTCGTACAAATGTCTTGCCAAGGTCGTGACATGGTCTTCCCAAGGTTGTGCCATGGTCGTGTCAAAGTGTGCCTAGGTCGTGCAAAGGTCGTGCAAAGGTCGTGGCAAGGTCGTGTCAAAGCCATGCCAAGGTCGTGCTTGGGTCTTGCGAAGGTCATGCCAAGGTCATGCCAAAGTCGTGCTTAGGTCTTGCCAAGGTTGTGCAAAGGCCGTGACAAGGTCGTGCCAAAGTCTTGGCAAGGTCGTGTCAAAGTCGTGCTAAGGAATGCCCGATCGTGCAAAGGTCTTACCAAGGTCGTGCCTAGGTCTTGCCAAGGTCGTGCCAAAGTCGTGCCTAGGTCTTGTCAAGGTCGTGCCAAGGTCGTGCCAAGGTCGTGCAAAGGTCGTGCTAACGGCTTGCTAAGGTCTTGCCCAGCCAGTGCCAAGCCCATGTCAAGGTCGTACCAAGCCTGAGGCGAGGTCATCCAAAGGTCGTGCCAAGGTCATGCCAAGATCGTGTCAAGGACTTGCCAAGGTCGTGCCAAAGTCGTGCCAAGATCGTGTCAAGGACTCACAAAGGTCGTGCCAAAGTCGTGCAAAGGTCGTGCCAAAGTCGTGCCAAGGCATGCCTGGTCTTACCAAGGTCGTGCCTAGGTCTTGCCAAGGTCGTGCCCAAAGTCGTGCCTAGGTCTTGTCAAAGTCGTGCCAAGATCGTGTCAAGGACTCGCAAAGGTCATGCCAAAGTCGTGCAAAGGTCGTGCCAAAGTCGTGCCAAGGCATGCCTGGTCTTACCAAGGTCGTGCCTAGGTCTTGCCAAGGTCGTGCCAAAGTCGTGCCTAGGTCTTGTCAAGGTCGTGCCAAGGTCGTGCCAAGGAATGCCCGATTGTTCCAAGGTCGTGCAAAGGTCGTGCCAACGGCTTGCCAAGGTCTTGCCCAGCCAGTGCCAAGCCCATGTCAAGGTCGTACCAAGCCTGAGGCGAGGTCATCCAAAGGTCGTGCCAAGGTCGTGTCAAGATCGTGTCAAGGACTTGCCAAGGTCGTGCCAAAGTCGTGCAAAGGTCGTGCAAAGGTCGTGCCAAAGGCGTGCCAAGGTTGTGCAAAGTCGTGTCAAGATTGTGTCAAGGACTTGCAAAGGTCGAGCCAAAGTCGTGCAAAGGTCGTGCCAAAGTCGTGCCAAGGCATGCCTGGTCTTGCTAAGGTTGTGCCAAGGTCGTGCCTAGTGCATGCCAGGGTCTTGCCAAGGCCATGCCAAAGTCGTGCCTAGGTCTTGCCAAGGTCGTGCCAAGGACTAGCCAAGGTCGTGCCAAAGTCGTGCCTATGTCTTGCCTAGGCGGTGCCAAGCCCGTGCCAAGGTCGTGCCAAGCCTTTGCCAAGGTCATAGAAAGCTCGTGCCAAGGGCGTGGCAAGGTCGTGCCAAGGTCGTGCCACGGTCTAGCCAAGGTCATGACAAGGTCTTGCAAAGGTCGTGCCAAGGCCCCATCGCTCGTGCCAAGGTCGTGCCACGGTCTTGCCAAGGTTTTGCTTTGGGTGTGCCAAGGTTGTGGAAAGGTAGTGCCAAGGTCATGCCAAAGTTGTGCCAAGGTCTTGCCAAGGTCGTGCAAAGGTCGTGCAAAGGCCATAGCAAGGTCATGCCAAGATCGTGCCTGGGTCTTGCGAAGGTCGTGCCATGGTCATGCCAAAGTCGTGCTTAGGTCTTGCTAAGGTTGTGCGAAGGTCGTGCCAAGGTCGTGCCAAAGTTGTGCCTAGGTCTTGTCATGGTCGTGCCAAAGAATGCCCGATTGTTCTAAGGTCGTGCAAAGGTCGTGCCAACGGCTTGCCTAGGTCTTGCCCAGGCAGTGCCAAGTCCATGCCAAGGTCGTGCCAAGCCTAAAGTAAGGTCATCCAAAGGTCGTGCCAAGGGTGTGCCAAGGTCGTGCCAAGATCGTGTCAAGGACTTGCCAAGGTCGTGCAAAAGTCGTGCCAAGGGCGTGCCAAGGTCGTGCCAAAGTCGTGCCAAGGTCGTGCAAAGGTCATAACTAGGCATGCCCAGTCGTGCAAAGGTCTTGTCAAGGTCTTCCCAAGGTCGTGCCACGGACATGCCATAGTCGTGCGTAGGTCTTGTCAAGGTCGTGTAAAGGTCGTGCCAGGGTCCTGCCAAGGTCGTGCCAAAGTCGTGCCAAGGTCGTGCCAAAGTCTTGCCAAGGTCGTGCCAATGTCTTGCCTAGGACTTCTCAAGGTCGTGCCAAGGAATGCTTGGTCGTGCCAAGGCCTTGCCAAGGTCGTGCCAAGGCCGTGTCAAAGTCGTGCCTAGGTCATGTCAAGGTCGTGCCAAAGTCATGCAAAGTTCGTGGCTACACATTCCAGGTTGTGCAAATGTCTTGCTAAGATCGTGACATGGTCTTCCCAAGGTTGTGCCAAGGTCGTGTCAAATTGTGCCTAGGTCGTGCAAAGGTCGTGCAAAGGCCATGGCAAGGTCGTGTCAAGGCCATGCCAAGGTCGTGCTTGGGTCTTGCGAAGGTCATGCCAAGGTCATGCCAAAGTCGTGCTCAGGTCTTGCCAAGGTTGTGCAAAGGCCGTGACAAGGTCGTGCCAAAGTCTTGCCAAGGTCGTGCCAAAGTCGTGCTAAGCAATGTCCGATCGTGCAAAGGTCTTACCAAGGTCGTGCCTAGGTCTTGCCAAGGTCGTGCCAAGGTCTTGTGAAGGTCGTGCCAAGGTCGTGCAAAGGAATGCCCGGTTGTTCCAAGGTCGTGCAAAGGCCGTGCAAACGGCTTGCCGAGGTCTTGCCCAGGCCGTGCCAAGCCCATGCCAAGGTCGTACCAAGCCTGAGGCGAGGTCATCTAAAGGTCGTGCCAAGATCGTGTCAAGGGCGCGCCAAGGTCGTGCCAAAGTCGTGCAAAGGTCGTGCAAAGGCCGTGCCAAAAGCGCGCCGAAGTCGTGCCAAAGTCGTGCCAAGATCGGGTCAAGGACTTGCAAAGGTCGTGCCAAAGTCGTGCAAGTGCATGCCTTGTCTTGCTACGGTCGTGCCAAGGTCTTGCCAATATCGTGCCTAGTGCGTGCCAAGGTCTTGCCAAAGGCATGCCAAGGTCGTGCCTAGGTCTTGCCAAGGTGGTGCCAAGGACTTACCAAGGTCGTGCCAAAGTAGTGCTTATGTCTTGCCTAGGCGGTGCCAAGCCAGTGTCAAGGTCGTGCCAAGCCTTTGCCAAGGTCGTTCAAAACCCGTGCCAAGGGCGTGGCAAGGTCGTGCCAAGGTCGTGCCACAGTCTAGCCAAGGTCGTGACAAGGTCTTGCAAAGGTCGTGCCACGGTCATGCCAAAGTCATGCCTAGGTCTTTCCAAGGTCGTGCAAAGGTCGTGCCAAGGCCGTGTAAAGGTCGTGCCAGGGTCCTGCCAAGGTCTTGCCAAGGTCGTGCCAAAGTCGGGCCAAGGTCGTGCCAAAGTCTTGCTAAGGTCGTGCCAATGTCTTGCCTATGTCATGTCAAGGTCGTGCCAAGGAATGCCCGGTCGTGCCAAGGTCTTGCCAAGGTCGTGCCAAGGCCTTGTCAAAGTCGTGCCAAGGTCATGTCAAGGTCGTGCAAAAGTCATGCAAAGGTCGTGGCTACACATGCCCGGTGGTGCAAATGTCTTGCCAAGATCGTGACACGGTCTTCCCAAGGTTGTGCCAAGGTCATGTCAAAGTGTGCCTAGGTCGTGCAAAGGTCGTGCAAAGGCCATGGCAAGGTCGTGTCAAGGTCATGTCAAGGTCGTGCTTGGGTCTTGCGAAGGTCATGCCAAGGTCATGCCAAAGTCGTGCTTAGGTCTTGCCAAGGTTGTGCAAAGGCCGTGACAAGGTCGTGTAAAGGTCGTGCCAAATTCTTGCCAAGGTCGTGCCAAAGTCGTGCTAAGCAATGCCCGATCGTGCAAAGGTCTTACCAAGGTCGTGCCTAGGTCTTGCCAAGGTCGTTCCAAAGTCGTGCCTAGGTCTTGTCAAGGTCGTGCCAAGGAATGCCCGGTTGTTCCAAGGTCGTGCAAAGGCCGTGCCAACGGCTTGCCGAGGTCTTGCCCAGGCCATGCCAAGCCCATGCCAAGGTCGTACCAAGCCTGAGGCGAGGTCATCCAAAGGTCGTGCCAAGATCGTGTCAAAGGCGCGCCAAGGTCGTGCCAAAGTCGTGCAAAGGTCGTGCCGAAGTCGTGCCAAGGCATGCCTGGTCTTGCTAAGGTCGTGTCAAGGTCTTGCCAATGTCGTGCCTAGTGCGTGCCAAGGTCTTGCCAAGGCCATGCCAAGGTCGTGTCTAGGTCTTGCCAAGGTCGTGCCAAGGACTTGCCAAGGTCGTGCCAAGGTCGTGCCTATGTCTTGCCTAGGCGGTGCCAAGCCCGTGCCAAGGTCGTGCCAAGCCTTTGCCAAGGTCATACAAAGCTTGTGCCAAGGGCGTGGCAAGGTCGTGCCAAGGTCGTCCCACAGTCTAGCCAAGGTCGTGACAAGGTCTTGCAAAGGTCGTGCCAAGGCACTATCGGTCGTGCCAAGGTCGTGCCACGGTCTTGCCGAGGTTGTGCTTTGGGTGTGCCAAGGTTGTGGAAAGGTCATGCCAAGGTCATGCCAAAGTTGTGCCAAGGTCTTGCCAAGGTCTTGCCAAGGACGTGCAAAGGCCATGGCAAGGTCATGCCAAGGTCGTGCCTGGGTCTTGCGAAAGTCGTGCCAAGGTCATACCAAAGTCGTGCTTAGGTCTTGCCAAGGTCTTGCCCAGGCAGTGCCAAGTCCATGCCAAGGTCGTGCCAAGCCTGAAGTAAGGTCATCCAAAGGTCGTGCCAAGGGTGTGCCAAGGTCGTGCCAAGATCGTGTCAAGGACTTGCCAAGGTCGTGCCAAAGTCGTGCAAAGGTCGTGCAAAGGTCGTGCCAAGGGAGTGCCAAGGTCGTGCCAAAGTCGTGCCAAGGTCATGCAAAGGTCATAACTAGGCATGCCCAGTCGTGCAAAGGTCTTGCCAAGGTCTTCCCAAGGTTGTGCCATGGTCATGCCTGGGTCTTGCCAAGGCCGTGCCACGGTCATGCCAAAGTCGTGCCTATGTCTTGCCAAGGTCGTGCAAAGGTCGTGCCAAGGTCGTGTAAAGGTCGTGTCAGGGTCCTGCCAAGGTCTTGCCAAGGTCGTGCCAAAGTCGTGCCAAGGTCGTGCAAAAGTCTTGCCAAGGTCGTGCCATTGTCTTGCCTAGGTCTTGTCAAGGCCGTGCCAAGGAATGCCCGTCGTGCCAAGGTCTTGCCAAGGTCGTGCCAAGGCCGTGTCAAAGTCGTGCCTAGGTCATGTCAAGGTCGTGCCAAAGTCATGCAAAGGTCGTGGCTACACATGCCCGGTCGTGCAAATGTCTTGCCAAGGTTGTGCCAAGGTCGTGTCAAAGTGTGCCTAGGTCGTGCAAAGGTCGTGCAAAGGCCATGGCAAGGTCGTGTCAAGGCCATGCCAAGGTCGTGCTTGGGTCTTGCGAAGGTCATGCCAAGGTCATGCTAAAGTCGTGCTTAGGTCTTGCCAAGGTTGTGCAAAGGTCGTGACAAGGTCGTGCAAAGGTCGTGCCAAAGTCTTGCCAAGGTCGTGCCAAAGTCGTGCTAAGCAATGTCGGATCGTGCCTAGGTCTTACCAAGGTCGTGCCAAAGTCGTGCCTAGGTCTTATCAAGGTCGTGCCAAGGTCGTGCCAAGGAATGCCCGGTTGTTCCAAGGTCGTGCAAAGGCCGTGCCAACGGCTTGCCGAGGTCTTGCCCAGGCAGTGCCAAGGTCGTACCAAGCCTGAGGCGAGGTCGATCCAAGGTCGTGTCAAGATCGTGTCAAGGGCGCGCCAAGGTTGTTCCAAAGTTGTGCATAGGTCGTGCAAAGGCCGTGCCAAAGGCGCGCCAAGGTCGTGCCAAAGTCGTGCCAAGATCATGTAAAGGACTTGCAAAGGTCGTGCCAAAGTCGTGCAAAGGTCGTGCCAAAGTCATGCCAAGGCATGCCTGGTCTTGCTAAGGTCGTGCCAAGGTCTTGCCAATGTCGTGCCTAGTGCGTGCCAAGGTCTTGCCAAGGCCATGCCAAGGTCGTGCCTTGGTCTTGCAAAGGTCGTGCCAAGGTCGTGCCAAGGCACCATCGGTCGTGCCAAGGTCGTGCCACGGTCTTGCCAAGGTTGTGCTTTGGGTGTGCCAAGGTTGTGGAAAGGCCGTGCCAAGGTCATGCCAAAGTTGTGCCAAGGTCTTGCCAAGGTCGTGCAAAGGCCATGGCAAGGTCATGCCTGGGTCTTGCCAAGGTCGTGCCAAGGTCATACCAAAGTCGTGCTTAGGTCTTGCTAAGGTTTTGCAAAGGCCGTGCCAAGGTCGTGCCAAAGTCGTGCTTAGGTCTTGTCATGGTCGTGCCAAGGAATGTCCGATTGTTCTAAGGTCTTGTAAAGGTCGTGCCAACGGCTTGCCGAGGTCTTGCCTAGGCAGTGCCAAGTCCATGCCAAGGTCGTGCCAAGCCTGAAGTAAGGTCAGATCTATATCCCAAAAGTCGGCCAATACTTCTCATCTGGGATTGCCTTGAAATTATAGGAGTAGCATTGTGCGTACACATCTATCCTATAGTATGGCTCGATGAACTGCGTGTAGCTCACTCGAATAAGCGCACATGCTGCTAACACGTGTGAGCAAGGGAAACCAAACGACTGCTATTTATTACAACTGCATACCCGGTCCTTTAAGATGACGACTTGTGTGTTGTTGCCTTTATGCATGCGATCTCCATGTCTCCCAGTCTGCACTTCGAACTCACTAATGTCTCGATTGATCAACATAACGTGATGCCTCCTTGCGGATTTCTCGTTTTTCGTTAGTTTGTCTATGACATATTTCGTGTACGCTTGTCCGTTTGAGACTGCTTCATTGATTTCCTGGTTGCGTTGATCGTGTTATGTCACCAATCTGTAGTATATCATCTGAGTCAACGCCGTTATTGGCAAGAATCGAGCCCCCATCAAGACCCCGTTAAAACACTCTGCAATTGTCGATGAAACTCGAGTAAGTAATATTGGTTCGTCGAATATTTTTTGTATTTGAGTGTAAAACATAAATTGTATTTCATACATACCAACACCATTAGAATTCATCCAACCGTACCGCATGCCTCCGTCATGCGATTGAGTCCAAAGTTCTTTGGGGATGGCATTGACGTATTGCAGACATTGAGGCGTTCATGAAGATAAGTATGTGAAACACTCCATGCACGCATTAAATTTTCGTTCTTGATGTTGAACAGCTGCTCGACCAAGGAGTACTTTCAAGGGGTCATTTTTGAAGTGGGTGCCGAAATTACTAAGCAAGTGTCGCAAGCAATAACGGTGGTACCCTTTTTGGGGACAAAATTCGTTGCTTGGGGTGTTGACCGCCTCCAAAATGCCAGGGTGACGATCAGAAATAACCCAAACTCCTTCTCGATCTGTCACGTGTTTACGCGACATCCACAAAAACCACCCCCATGAATTGGTTGATTCGATTTCTGCAACGACAAATGCAACTGGTAATATGTGTCCATTTCCATCTACAGAGATCGCAATCATTAGCTTCCCACTATATTTTCCATATAAGAATGTCGCGTCAATCTGAAGCAGAGGCCTGCAAAACTTGAAAACATGTATTGAAGCTTCAAATGCAAAAAACACACGACGAAATTGAGGAGACACAGTTCTTATTTCATCAGCATGCCATTGTTTATGTGACCACTCTATTCTTGTACCCGGACTCTTACTCCTCACAGTCGCCAACCATCTTGGTAATTGAGCGTATGACTCATCCTTATCTCCAAAAGCACTTGCAATTGTTTTCCTTTTGGCATCCCACATTCATTTGTAGTTGACTTCATGACCGTATTTTCCCTTAATTATTTTTACTAATGCTTTGATCGTGATACCTTGATCGCTCTTTACGACGCTTTGGATCTCTCGCGCAATCATGTTGGCGTCAAGTTGGACATGACCGCGTTCTACGTCGGGCACAATACACGTGTGTGGTACGTCTAACTGTGTTATCTCCCATAATAGTGTTTTCTTTCGCAAACAACCGCGAAGACGCCACATACACCCGTGTTGTGGAAATCTGCACTTAATCGCCCACGTAGTTGTAGTCGATTCCATCACATGGAATTGACAATGTCTATTAACATGACACACTTTAACGGCATGTTGTAAGTCTTTTTTATTGTCAAAGCACATCCCTATCTCCAAATCGAAGTTAGACATGTCCCCCCAAGTTTGCTTATGGAAATGTTGGGTTGCAGTTGATTTAGCCACCTCCCAATCGATTTCATTATATCCCGGTATTGGTTGGTGAACTTCATCATCACTAGCTTCCTCCAAATAAATCTCTTCATCGATAGCAAATTGCTCATCATCTTCGACATTCTCCGCACCCGGAGGTTCATATCTTGGATCATTCGTGCAAAGATTAACGTCATCCCAAACGGCAACTGTTGGAGCTTCTTCGTTGGGACGTATGTCCTCATCAGTTTCATTATTTGCGTCTTCGTTATCGTCATCGTCATTATAGGCATTAATATCTTCATGTAATGGAGCAACGAGCCCCTGTTGCACGACCTCAGTTTGGGGGAATTGCATATGCAGCCTTTCCATCATTAAGGCTGCGTCTGGCGTGCCGGCACGTTCATCAAGAACTTGTGAATGAATCGTACAATTTTGAACTGAGTCGACTGACTCAAATGTCAAATATATATCAACCGTTGCAGTTATTGGTAAATTGGCCACCGCTCCCACATCAAGTAGAAGTGTGTCGTATCATGCAACAACACAGGAACGAAATAATGTGAGCCTCCGGGGAGGATTATCATGTGGCGATAAGTCATCTGAACTATAGTTTCCATTGATGAGATAGTGAACACGTTACACACGTCATCCATCATTTCACTGCCACTCGACCCAAACTTAACTATCAACACTGCTGATGGGGGTGAGCTGTACGCGATGTCATTTAACCCATTAACAATTTCACCGTACGCATAGAATAGAAAAGGGATGTTTCTTTGTGACATGACCTACATAAGTTATTGAACAATGATGTAAAAGGAATACACACAAATGCACAAATATATTAAGTGCAATAGTTGGTTAATAATGGAGTTAACGCGCAAGCAAACTTTCTGATGTAGAAGATCGCCATAATAGCGCAACTACGGGGCATACTCATTTCTTTGAACTCCCAATCACGTACTAAGTCATACTTACATGTCAAACGATCAAACCTACCGAACTAGTTCATAAGGAGAACGGTTTTCGTTTACAAATTTATGCCATAAATTATATTCTTCCATTCATCACTTTAAACACAAATGGAACTTTTTGACATAGAAGGTCGCATCAATAGCGCAACTACAGAGCATACTCGTTCATTTGAGTTTGAGTGACTAAATGTTTTAAGCAAACATACCATGAAATAAACATATCAACCATTTTGAAAAACCACAACACTATGTCACTACATATCATGCAAGTTATGACAAATCAAAATATGTAATGATGAAAATATTAAATTTGTATACTTACTGTTTTCACTACATATCCTACTGAACTAGTTCATAAGGAGCATGGTTTTTGTTTACAAATTTATGCCAAAAATTATATTCTTCCATTCAGCACTTTAAACATAAATAGAACTTTCTGATGTAGAAGGTCGCATCAATAGCGCAACTACAGAGTATACTCGTTCATTTAAGTTTGAGTTACTAAATGTTTTAAGGAGACATACCATTAAATAAACATATCAACCATTTTGAAAAACCACAGCACCTATGTCACTACATATCATGTAAATCATAACAAACAATTATTAATAATTATGAAAAATACCAAATTCGTGAACTTACTATTTTCCTCCGCTTGTTGTCTTCAACGTAGCAATCCTGCAGTGACATTTTATTTTTGTTAGTTCCACGTCAACAAAACTAAAGTAAAGTAATCAAACATAACTAACCTAAGTAAACCTTTACCCAAGTAATGAGTGTTAAACTAAACTCGAGTAATTTATCTAACTAACTAACCTAACCTAACCTAACTATGTTTTGACCACCAAACTAGCTAATTCATAATGTTTTTGTATCTAGATTGCTTGAAGGGTATTCTCATTTTAAATAGTGGGCAGACATAAGCTAATCTCTTTTCTCTAAAGAGGGCTGCTTTGTAGACAAACATGAAGGCATGAACATAAAAATGACAAGGCAGAGAAGAGAAGTAAAATTTCTTGTGCAATCTTTTGCATAAACAACCACAGCATTTCACCAGAAATTGAAAGTTAAATCTACATAGAGAAGTGGTTCAATTAACTTTCTCAGCAAATGATATTCTGATAGAATAACATTTGAACTACTAGTACTAAAATAATGCTAACAAACATAAAAAGTAAACACTGCATTTCTCAAACAAAAGTGAAAGTGGAAACTGCATCCTCGAAACTGTTCCATTGTTAGTTTCAACTGAAATGCTTAACTAAAAAAATTAAAAAAACTATTAATTACATAACTAAGCAAATTAAATAGCATAACCTAACATAACCTAACTATGTGAACTAAACTAACAAACCTAACAAAACTAAATTATATTGACCGCAACTTGTCGAACAACAAAACTAAAGTAAAGTAATCAAACATTAATAACCTAACTAACGAAATTAACTAAACAAACTAACTAAACTAAACTAACTAACTAAACTAAGTAGCCTTAACTAACCTAAATACCTATACTAAACTAAACTTAACTAAACAAACTTAACTAACTAAACAAACTACCTAAAATGATTAACTAAACTACTAAATGAAACTAAACTAACTAAACCGTCTTAATAAACTAAACAAACTACTTTAACTAAACTAACTAACCTAAAGACCAAATATAAACTAACTTAATTGACTTAACTCACTAAACAAACTAATTAAACTAAACTAACCAAACTAAATTAACGAACCTTAACTAACCTAAATACCTAAACTAAACAAACTAACTAAACTAAACTAAACTAACTTAACTAACTAAACTAACTACCTAAAAACGATTAACTAAACTACTAAACGAAATTAGACATACCTCATCCTCCTTCACCGAACCTCCTCATTCTCCTCCGTTGAGAAGTATGGTGCCCCGCCACCGCTGCTCCACGTTCCCCTGCCACAGCTCCGCTCCTCCCTGATCAGCTGCCACTCCTCCGTGCTCCCCTGCCGCAGGTCCGCTCTCCTCCTGCTCGTGCAGTCGTACTCATTGCTCTGCCGCTCCACCGCTCCATCAACTCTCTCTCCTCCTTCTCCACTGCCGGTCGACAACCCCACCTCTCTAGCCAAATCCAGAGTCGTCGCCTCCTCTCTCTCACCAAAACCAGTCATACAAGCTCCCTCAACCAGCCCTTTGCCCATCCCCTCCTTAAATACCCGACCCACCCCCTTACAACACACCCGTGACCTACCCTACTACCATAAACTGCAGCCTATACCCTTTCTTCTAGCTGAAAAAGGGACGCAGAGAATATATTCTCTGCGTCCCTGTTTCGGGAATAAGAAGGGGGCGCTATCTGTGTAACCCCCTGGGCCATTGTCCACGTGGATCCACGTCCATGTCAACCTGTACGCTAATAGTGTTACGTCCACGTGGGCTTGTACACTGATAGCGCCTTTTGAAAAGGCGCTATCAGTGTTTCCGTCCCACGTAGCCAGAACACATGGATAGCGCGTTATCCATGTGTCCACGTCAGCATAAAATGTGGTCCATCGTGATAGCGCCTTTAGATTAGGCGATATTGCCTAGTTTGACAAAAAAAAATTGCCTCATTTCCCTCTTTTAAAGTAAATTGATTTGTACTTTTGTAAATCCCCCTATTCCATAAGCATATTCCATTCTTACTCCAACACGTGACACTCTTGTGCGTGTGGGTCCCATTATTTTGTCTTGAGATTCGCATCACACTTTTTCAATGCAATTCGCCACAGGTCTTCAAAAGACTCATTTCACGCCATTTTCATCCTCAATTTTGATCATTCACCCTATAAACCTGTAAATTACAAATAAGAGTTATTAATACAGCATTTTAGATACTTTAATCCTAAAAGCATAATAAATACGCAATTAAAGCTAACACAAATATGTCGAGTGATAATCTTGCTGATTTTTTCATAAAAGTCTTACCAACTACAACATTTAAAAGGCTTACATATGGTATTGACTTGCGTAAATAAATGGAACAAGTCTCTCCTATGTTCACATAAGAGGGAGTTATTGATTAGTGTATTGCATTCTATTTTCCTTAGCTATAGTTTTATCCAACTAAATTTTTCTAGCAAGATTTTTAATAAGGCAATCTTAACAATATTATACTCATTTTAAGATTTATGAGAACAGTAAACTCTTTTTCTTTTACTATATTTTTCTCACATGGTTTTTTTCTAGTAGAAGTTTTAACGATGCACATTCTCTAAACAAGTGTCATCCAATGAGACCTATTGTGAAGTATGGATGACCATGCATGTTGTGTAGTCATGTAACTTGTATTCCTCACTAATAGTACACTCATTTGTCTATGTATTGTCATGTTACTTGTAACCATTTTCAATGCACACAAATTCTTCCATGTATTGTCAAATTACTTATAGTGTGTTGTGAGACATGTGTTGTATGTGTTACTTGTACATATTGTATAAGTATATCTATCATCATCACTAAAGGGCTTATATAAAGGGTGACAACCTCATTATAAAGACACACCAAGTTGAATGAAGAACTTCTCATTCCAACTCTCATTTCTTCTCTTCTCCTTTGTAGAATTAGTAGTAGAAGTTCTTAGTCTTCTATTTTCCTTCTCTAGTTTCTAGCAAATTCCAACTCAATTCACAACATTTTTTTATTTTTTAAACATGACATACAATGGTGAACAAAAACGCTAATGTGTGAGTTTCAATTCTTATTCTGCTTTGTAGCTTTAATAAGATCAGCACAGTGTTTTATCTTTCTAATTTTGGATTCAGTGACACCCTAGGATTTGGCTTTGCATTGATAAAATTTTAAAGTCAAGTTTTGTAATCATATTATATTTATGTGGTTTGCAGATGAAGAGATGTCATGATTCAGGTATTTCATTGAGAAACCTTTGTTTATTAGATTTGGTTTCATTGAGGAGCCTTTGTTTATTTACACACATTAGGTAATTTAGGTATTTCATCGAGGAGCCTTTACATGTCATTGTTTTGTAAAACTTGTTTGATCTATGAAATTGAACAATCAATCTATGAAAGAATTTCTCAAACATTTCTTTCAAGGACTTAAACATTAGATTCTGCTAATACTTAGTTGAGAAATTTAGGGAAGGTACATTGATTTCATAGGCTTAGATGTTTTTTTTTCTTTTCCTTCCCCTGGGCAACAATTTTGATCCATACAACCAAGCACAATTTGTTTGGGTTTAGTATGGCTTTGTTGTTATTCTTTCCCTTTTAGATCAAATGCAGTAACAGGACAAAGACCTAACAAATGCATAATGCAGGGCACAACAATTAGTTTTTTGGTTGTTTTTGTTGTCTTTATAAACTCAGGTGCGATTAGGACTAGTCTTGCTTGAGACACGTATTCTTTACTGTGACGGCCCCAACTACTAAATAGGACACCGCCCGATCTAATCCCGTAATCAAGTCTTAATCCAACTCACATAAGACTTCATTACGTATTAGTCAGCCTTTTGTTCTGATATTCCTCTAAAGTCGATCTATATTATAATTTTCATATAGTTTAAAGATTATGCATAAGCCATGATAATTCAAAATTCCTAAGAGTGGAAAACCAAGAAAAAACAACATTACAGATATATAGGACACTATGCACTCAACCCAATGTACAACATAAGATGACATAACAAGAATAATACAACAAAAGTCGAGACATATAAAATGAGTGATGGGAGTCGCCAAACTGCTCAAAGGAAGTCGTTGATCTTCCCCTTCCTCGGTCTGTAGCTGCTCGACAGACGTACACCAACCGTCACAAACTAGACGGTGATTATAGTGATATTTAAGTACTAACTGGAAAGTTTCATCCACATTTTTAAAATAAACGAATGGTATTTAAAGGCATAAAGTAGCGAAATAAAGCGTTGAAACAAGTAATGCAAGTAAATACCACAGTTAAAGATGTAGAGACAGACACAGGCTAAGTCGAGATGATCTACGTCCGGTCGGTGGTGAGACCTATCACCTACTTTTTCCCACTACGATATAGAGCTGCACTCAACATATCTCACATAAATAACGGAGCTGAGCTTTATGCTTTATAACATCAATCTCATGCTTGTCGACTACCCCGAAACCCATAACTCGTGTGTCGCGCAAGTATAGCGGTGAGTGCCGGAACCCCGGTAGACCAATGTCCCCGTGAACCGCACATCTCTCGCGCATTGGACACTAGATAATCTCTGCATTGGACGCTAGATACTCCATACTTTAATTTCAAAGACAAATTATTCCAAAATTATAAGATACCAAGAGAAGTTAGGCTACAAGCCCAAAGGAATTCAAATACAAGTCTACTTAAATCCACATTATTCCATTAGCGTGCTTTTTATCAATTTTGTTTAAGAATGACATCAAGCGAAGGAATCAAAGGCAATGAAACAATTCACAAGGCATCATGTCACAATATTCATCCATGAATAGACATAAGAACAACATGATGGGAGATTTCAAGTAGTAATGTCTACCAATAGACCAATAAAGCAATAAAAAGGAATGAAATGATATATAAATTCTTACAGTTGTACTTACAATTCACACGCTTGTCCAAGTCTATCTGATTCCTCGACAAATTCGTAATGTGTGCCCAAATGCCTAAGTTCTCCCCTTTAGTGTCCTACCATTTAATAATGTAGCACTTCAGGCTAAATTGACATCGAAATAAATTTCTAAAAAAAAATTTATTTATTTACGGCCAATCGGCCCATTTCACGCTTTTCGAGATAAACCCCCCAAAAATTGCTCGTCCAAAATTCCGAATATTTTATTTTTTCCTAGAAAATCATTATTTTCTATTTATTTTGTCCAAATATAATTTTTCGAAATTTTTTCTATTTTTTTTGGAAATTTTTCCAATTTTCCTAAATTTCTTTTCTATTTTCTATTTTTTTATTATGGGTTTGGGTTGAGCCGAGCCGAACCGGTTTCGGACCGGCCCGGTTCACCCAACCCATCTTCTTCTTCTCTTTCTCTCTCTCTTGTTGTTTTTTCTCTTCATTTGGGCCTAAACCGGGCAGAACCGGGTTCGTCTCGCCTGAGCTGAACCGGCCCGATTCACCCCCATTCTTTTAATTTTGGGCCTGAACCGGGCCGAACTGGGTTCGGCTCACTCGAGCCGAACCGGCCCGATTTAGGCACCCTTCTTCTTCCCCGCGACACAGAGCACGACTGCTCTGTGTATCCACTATAGCCACTTATTAAACCAATCATTAAATCACATTTAATATAAATTAATTAATCTTACCCCACGAGCTACTACCTCAGGCCCACGTTGGCATGCAACACGAGGTGCGTCCTCGCTCGTCTCGGTATCTGTATACTTGTAAAATTGACGTAGTAGTCTACACATGTACAATACACTAGGCATACGACACAACAAAAATAAAATGTACCTCGGCCCTTGCCTAGGTAGCGACACGTATCTCGCTGCGGGTCCTACGGCACTGGTCATTTTGTCATGATTAACGAAGTAAACTCGGATTAATTATTTAGGTTGTGACAATACTTCCCAACTAATAGGCAATTCGTCCTTGAACTTAAACTAAATGAATATTAAAAAACCTGACTCAAAGAGGTACATAAATCTATCACGCATATAGTCTTTCCATTTTCAAGTGAGTTCTAAATATCCATGAAACTGCCACTTGAGTAATACCTTCGGGATAGCCTTGCTTCTTAATTGGTATACCCTTCGGTTAAGGATCTGAACTGGTTGCTTTTCATATGAAATATCTTTACTCAAATCGATCTGACTTAAATCCACTGTCGGTTTCTCGTCTGCCTTTGACTTAGCTTGTCGAAACATTGAAATATGAACCACCAAATGAATTCACGACATCTGTGGAGGTAATTCTAGCTCATATGCAATCTTTCCAACCCGTTTCTTGATTTTGAAAGGCCCGATGAATCTCGGTACTAATTTGCCTTTCAAACCAAGTCATTGATGACCCTTATGAGAAGAAACTTTTAGATACACTAAATCTCCCTCATCATACGCGAGATCGTTGCAATACATGTCTGCATACTTCTTTTATCGCTTCTGGGCTCCCATGAGTCTCTGACGAATCAATCGTACCTTCTCCGTATGATCAACAACAATCTCATACCTCACGATCTCCCGATCTTCTGGCTCAACCCAATACGATGGTGAGCGACACGGTCTACCATGCAAAGCCTCAAAAGGCGTCATCTTAATACTAGTCTGATAACTGTTGTTATATGCAAACTCACATAACAGTAGGTACTCCTCCCATGATCCGCCAAACTCCGAGACGCACGCCTATAACATATCCTCGAGAACCTATATCAATCTTTTAGTCTGCCCGTCAGTCTGAGGATGAAAAGATGTGCTAAATTGTATGTGCGTACCATACTGCTCCTAGATACTCCACCACGTCCCGAATGTATATATAGCATCTCTGTCTGATGTAATAGTCATTGGTACCCAATGCAGTCTAATAATCTCTCGCTCAAACTGTATACTCAAGTGATCAAACGTATAATGTGCGGCCACTGGTAAAAAATGACAGACTTTGTCAGTTGATCAACAATAACCCAGATGGAATCATGTCTCTGGGTGGTTGTTGGAAATCCTCTGATAAAATCCATAGCAATGTATTCCCACTTCCACTGTGGGATAGGAAGAGGTTGTAGCAATCCTCCAGGTTTGTGATGTTTAGCCTTCACTTGTTGGCAGGTCCCACAATTCTGGATAAACTATAATATGTCTGCTTGCATCCCAGGCCACCAAAAATGACTCTTCATAGCATAGTACATTTTGGTCCTCCCTGGATGAACAGCGAACCGGGAATGATGTGAATCCTGAAGAATCTCATCTCTCAGCTCTGGTATTGACGGGATCCACAGTCTGCCCATGAAGCGCAAACACTGGTCAGACGTCTCCGTCCAATTAAGACACTCTACACTCTGCACTCTGCGCTAACTCACTAAACCTGGAGTGCAACATGCCGGTCCTCTGACCATCTGACACTCTCTGTGTAGATACGTTATGTACTTTCATCTGTGCGCAAATCTCAACTTGAGTTTCAGTAGGAACCTCCGCATCTCCAACAAGTATCCTACTCAGTGCATCAGCGACTACATTCGCTTTTCCCGGATGATATTCCAAGGAAAAGTTGTAATCTTTCAGAAATTCTAACCATCTGCGCTGCCACATATTCAGATCATTCTGTGTGAAGAGATATTTCAAATTTTTATGATCAGTAAAGAGTGTAAACGTCTCTCCATACAAATAGCGTCTCCATATCTTCAGAGCAAACACTACCACTGCAAGCTCTAAGTCACGCATCGGATAATTCTTCTCATGTACCTTCAACTGTCTGGATGCATATGCTACTGTACCAGTAAACTGCATCAACACACATCCCAAACCTCTATGAGAAGCATCGGTATAGACGGAGAATACCTGTCCAACCTCTGGTAACACTAATACTGGCGCAGTAGTCAATAACATCTTCAACTGAGCGAATGCCTCCTCACATTCCTCAGACCAATGATATCTCACGTCTTTCTGAGTCAATTTAGTAATCGGTGAAGCAATTTTCAAAAAACTTTTCACGAATCGACGATAATACCCCACCAAACCTATAAAATTCTGATCTCAGTCACTGAAATCGGTGCTGGCCAATCCATTATCACCTGAATCTTAACTGGATCCATTGATATCCATACTGCTCCGACAACATGCCCCAGAAATTTGACCTCTAACAGCCAGAATTCACATTTACTGAATTTAGCGTATAATCTACGATCCTTCAAAATATACAACGTCTCTCTGAGGTGTTGTTCGTGATCTTCCCTCATCTTCGAGTATATTAGTATATCATCGATAAAGATTACCATGAACCGATTAAGAAA
Source organism: Stephania yunnanensis (assembly GCA_039657365.1). NCBI lineage: Eukaryota > Viridiplantae > Streptophyta > Magnoliopsida > Ranunculales > Menispermaceae > Stephania > Stephania yunnanensis. The sequence continues at coordinate 11,277,803 of CM077582.1, forward strand.
TGGTCTGAAAATACGATGCATCAAATCTATAAACACTGCTGGAGCATTGGTCAGCCTACACGGCATGACTGTGAGCTGAAAATGTCCATATCTGGTGCTGAAAGCTGTAATAGACCTATCCTCATCCCTGATCCAAAGCTGATGATACCCTGATCGTAGGTCTATCTTGGAGAAAAATTGTGCTCCTCTCAGCTGATCAAATAAATCATCTATCCTCGGGAGTGGATATTTATTCCTAATTGTGACTTTGTTATATGTGAGTTTGCATATAACAACAGTTATCAGGTCAGTATTGAGATGGCGCCTTTTGAGGCTTTGTATGGTAAACCGTGTCGCTCGCCAACGTGTTGGGCTGAGCCAGATGACCGGGAGACCGTGAGGTCTGAGATTGTTGTTGATCATACGTAGAAGGTACAACTGATTAGTCCGAGACTCATGGGAGACCAACAACGACAGAAAAAGTATGCGGACATGTATCGCAGCGATCTCGCGTACGATAAGGGAGCTTTAGTGTATCGAAAAGTTTCTCCTAATAAAGGTCATCAATGATTTGGTTTGAAAGGCAAATTAGCACCGAGATTCATCGAGCCTTTCAAAATCAAGAAACGGGTTGGAAAGGTTGCATATGAGCTAGAATTACCTCCACAGATGTCTGGAATTCATCCGGTGTATCATATTTCAATGCTTCGACTAGCCAAGTTAAAGGTAGGCGAGAGACCGACAATGGATTTGAGTCAGAATGATTTGAGTGAATATATCTCATATGAAGAGTAACCAGTTCAGATCCTTGACCAAAGGGTACAGCAGTTATGAAGCAAGGCTATCCCGAAGGTATTAGTCAAGTAGCAGTTTCATGGAGATTCAGAACTCACTTGGGAACGTGTAGACTATATGCGTGATAGATTTCCGTACCTCTTCAAGTCAGGTATTTTAATATTCGTTTAGTTTAAGTTCAAGGAGGAACTTCCTATTAGTTGGGAAGTATTGTCACGGCCCAAATAATTAATCTGAGTTTGCTTCGTTAATCAGTACAAAATGACCCGTAACGTGAGACCCGCAGCAAGATACGTGTCGCTACCGAGGCAAGGGCCGAGGTACATTTTATTTTTGTTGTGATGTATGCCTAGTGTATTGTACATGTGTAGACTACTAAGTCAATTTTACAAGTATGCAGATACCTAAACGAGCGGAGACGCACCTCGTGTTGCATGCCAACATAGGCCCGAGTTAGTAGCTTGTGGGATAAGATTAATTAGTTTATATTAAATGCGATTTAATGATTGGTTTAATAAGTGGCTATAGTAGTTTTAATGTGGTCACATTAAATCAATATCCAATGGCCTATAGTTTGCAAAATAAAAAAGAGACATTGGATTTGTATCGAGATACGTATTTGGTGAGACTCGAGAAATATGTGGTCAAATATATAAGGCGGTAGAAAAGATGATAATTATTGATTTTGCCTCGAGATTCGTGTTGCACGAATCTCGAGAACATAAAGTTTTTAACTTCCAACTTATCCCATTTAGTCTATACTTCGGTGAAACAAAAAAAAACACAGTGGGGAGAGGAGGAAGAAATCTTGGAGAGAAAAAAAGAAAGAAAGAGAGAGACCGAGCTCGAAGAACGCAAGGTGAGTTGCATTTCGTTGTTGTTGTGGTTGTTTGTGTTGTCGACTGTTGTGGGTGTAGTGGTCATGGAGGTTCAGCCTCCATGGTCGAGAGAGGTGGGGGAGATGGCAGGGGTGTCTCCCCTGCCATCAAAACTAGTTGGGATTGGAGTTGGGAGCCAATGCCAAAGCCTCAAGTGAAAAAAAAAATGAAACAGAATCGAAGCTATATTTCGCGATAGGAAGAAGATGGGGGGTAGTCGGGCCGATCAACCCTGACCCGAGGAGTGGATATTTGTTCCTAATTGTGAAAAGAGAATTAGTGAACGAAATAGAGGAGCGAAAAAAAAAAGAACAGTGAAGAAGAGAAAGAAGAACCCGAGGAGGAAAGAGAGATGAGGAAGAGAAACCGAGAGAGAAAAAGAGACCGAGATAGAGAAAAATTGAAAGCTCGAAGAAGGTGAAACAAGGTTAGCCGATTTCACGTAGTCGTTGAATTCGATGGTCGTTGTTGTTGGCCGCCATGGAGTTTTGGCCATGGAAGGCTCGGCCTCCGTGGCCGAAAGGTGTCCGGAAGAAGATGGCAGGGGTGTCTTCCCTGCCATCAACTTCAGTTGGGTTGGGGCTGGGAGCCAACCTCAACGTTCCAATGACGAAAAGAAAATACAGAGCAGTCGTGCTCTATGTCGCGGGGAAGAATAAGGGTGCCTGAACCAGGTCGGTTCGGCTCGGGTGAGCCGAACCCGGTTCGACTTGGTTCAGGCCCAAAGGAAAAAAAAAAAAAAAAAAAAGGGATGAACCGGGCCAGCTCGGCTCGTGTGAGCCAAACCCAGTTCAGCTCAGTTCAGGCCCAAAGGAAGAGAAAAGAAAAAAACAAAATAGAGGGAGAAGAAGATGGGTTAAGTGAATCGGGTCGATTCAAACCGGTTCAGCCCGATTCAACCCAAACCCATAATAAAAAAATAGAAAATAGAAAAGAAATGTAGGAAAATTGGGAAAATCCAAGAAAAATTAGGAAGAATTTTGAAAAATTATATTTTGACAAAATAAATAGAAAATAATGAATTTCTAGGAAAAAATAAAATATTTGGAATTTCGAACGAGCAATTTTCAGGGGCTTTACGTAAAATGGGCCGATTTGCCGAAAATAAATAAAAAATATTTTTTAAAAATTTGTATCGACGTCGATTTAGCCTAAAGTGTTGCATTATTAAATGGTAAGGCACTAAAAAGGAGAACTTAGGCGTTTGGGTACGCATTACGAATTTGTCGAGGAATCAGATAGAGTGTGAATTGTAAGTACAACTGTGAGAATTTTATATTTCATTTCATTCCTTTTTATTGCTTTATTGGTCTATTGGTAGACATTACTACTTGAAATCTCCCATCATGTTGTTCATGTATATATTCATGGATGAATAGTGACATGATGCCTTGTGAATTGTTTCATTTTGTCCTGGTTAACGAAGTAAACTCGGATTAATTATTTGAGATGTGACATTTACTTACCTTTGCCATTTTTGTTTACGTTGGATCTTTACTTCAAATTGAAAAAAAGTCAATATATTTCTATTGATCTTTGTTTTCTGGATGTGGAGTAAGCTTTAGTGATTATGATATTTCAGGTACTCACTACTTCACAATGTGAGAAGGACATGAGAACAACAAGGCCAGGATTGCCAATACCCACCTCATTGAAGTTATAAGCAGTAAGTTCACTCATTCTCATTCTATGCAATATTTATTTCATTTGTTTAGGCTTCAATGATGGTTATAATGAATCTTATAAATGTGCTTTCTTAAGTTTCAGTTTGTTGTTTATCTAGTATGTTGGTTTGGAAGTTCTATATATATATATACTAAGAAGTTTATTTCCCTTTTGTCCGATACAAAGTTCAAGATGGTATGATTCTCAGGTACCTTTTTTAAAATGATTCTGAAGTGGATTTTTGGCCCAATAGATAACAGTAGTATGTTTAGATCTTAATATGTTCATTTTATGTCGTATCATATTAGCTATAATTGATAGGTTTGAAAAAATGAGTAATGATGGTATTTTTGACTAGGGAGTGAAAAGAGTTAAGTTTTGTCTTTTGAGTGTGCTATTTAGTAGTTTTGTTCATCAATTCCTGAAGATGTTTTACTCCTACTTATGAAGCATCTCGAAAAGGTCTTACCCATCTAAAATTAGTATTTTGTATGGACAACCATGTATGATTGATATTGTTGTTCTTGAGTCACTAGAACAAATTCTACTTTTCATAAAGGTTTTGAACCTTTATGAAAGACTTTTCATAGAGGTTTTTGACCTCTATGAAAAGTGTTATCTTTTAAGGTGTTATCTTATCTTCCAAGCTTACATAGGGGTTTCAAACCTCTATCAAATCTTGACTATTTCATAGGGGTTTCAAACCTCTATCAAATCTTGACTATTTCATAGGGATTTCAAACCTCTATAATATCTTACATAAGAATTTCAAACCCCTATCAATTGTAGTGATTTCATAGGGATTTGAAACCTCTATGTTATCGTCAAATGCTTACATAAGGGTTTCAAACCCCTATCAAATGTAATTTTAAAAAAATAATAGCTGAAAATGTCCAAAATTAATTTTCATTTCCATTTTCAATTGAAAATATAACAAATTTACATTTCACTCGCAATATTATTATTTCATCAAGAAATTCGCAGTGTTCTACAACCAATCAACAAAACAACAAATCGATAGTCACACATTTCACGAAACCTCCGTAAAAGTTGTCTTTCCAACATCAACAAGTCGCTCTCCGGCATAGAAACTGGTTGCATACACAGTGAACAGAAAAAAGAAGGAAACCCCAAAGCCAATGCCACTAATTAACCTTTGCCTTATACCAAGAAGCAATTGTTCTTATACTTCCAACTGCATCATTAGCAACTTGGCTTGCTTCTTCATACATCATCTGCAACAATTTAATTAAGCTTATTGATCATAAATTGCTTAACTAAGAAAGATCAGTTAAAAAAGAAAACTCTATTCTATTTCAATTCAAAATTTTCGGAGCATCTCTATATGCAAGTTAAGGGAATGGAAGAGGGCTCACTTAAAAAGGGAAAATGTGTGAAATGGACAAATGAAGAAGTTCATCGCAGTTCTCTTAATTATATATATATTCATTTCCTAGATTGAATTTCGACAAACAAGTTTTAGTGCAAACCTTGGCATCGGCAATGATATTATAAGGTGCAGAGAATATGAATAACTTCATGACTGTGCAGCCCAGTCGGTTTACTGGCCGATTCTTTAGCATGACTTAGCCTTTGAGTAACTTCAGCCTGCAATAAGACAACTCGGCACTATCAGCTTGATCACAGTCGACTCATAAGTGACTTCATAACTTCATAACCATCATGTCAACAACAATCACAGAGACATCTCCCTAGATGGCTCAAATTTCTGGAAAGGGGAAAAAACATTCATTACACCTAAGTCCGTTTACAGGTATGACATCATAAGGTGAAGTCAAATTTAACCTTTGAACTATTCCTCCTAATTCTTCTCACAAAGCAAGAAATTGCCCGTCGAACTTTGAAAAGCTCAAAAGATTTTAAAGAACAAAAACTGCAAATACAATGCAAATAGGGATCATTGACATAAAGGCTTGAAGTCTGCCACTACTCATTATGACTATCAATAGAGCAACTAGGTTTTCTATCACAGCAAAACACTAAATCTGGAGTATCTTAGGCTACATCAAACAACTAAGTCTGTTTGATAGATAACCGTTGAAGATGGCAAACCAACCATGCTGTAACATCTCCAATATCAATCTGGCTGGTGATGATCATTCATAAGCTCTTTCATCTTAATATAGATTTTTTGGGAAAAAATGATTGATCTTGACTAGTAAAGTAAAGCATATAAGCTATTAATCAATATGACCACTAGTTGATGAAGTCCAAGGAGGACAGTAGATAAACATAACTTTGAGATTTTGTAAAGCTACAATACGACAGGATCATCTTCAAGATAAATTGACAAAACGCTATAAAGGAGATCAAAAAAATCATCTGTGAAATGAAGTTATGCTTTGCAATTAAAGCAGAACTCAGTGCAGAAGTATTGTACAGCTAGTTCATACCATGCATTTGCCACAAACTCGAACACGCTGAGCATTCTCATCTACAGTAAGTGCAATTCTTCCATGCGTACACTTATCACATAAAATATCCCCATAGTTTCTACAATGATGTTGTAAAAAATAAATAAATAAATAAACAAACTAAATCAATTTTTCCATAAAAAGCAACAGGCCTAGAGATTACAATTTACTAACAGATTAGGTTAATTATTATGATATATTTGACATTCTAACGCACCTTACGCACAAATGCTGAAAAATCAGTACCACAAGATATACATTTTGTGACTGCTTCATCAGGAACCTAGAAAAGTTTAGGGGGATAAATTAACATGGACCATAAGAAACAAAACAAAAAGCAGAATAAACAAATATTTAGAAACACAAAACAGGTCAGTTGATAGACATAAGCAACAAAGATAGTCGTATTAGTGGTCACCATGTAAATAAATGACAAATTCATCAGCAAAGTAAAAAAATGAATTTGTTTCAGATTCGGTGCTCCATGGAGGTCCATTTTTACTTTTTATAATAAAAAACCCATGAGACTTTCCATCAAGCAGTCATCTAGCGAACATATCCAAAACCAGCTCTTCAAGAATTAAATCAATGACCAGGCCAAGTAAATTGGGATTAAGCCAAGTAATATCATTTCCAGTTCACCTCAAAAATAATTAACCAATGTTCTTAACTCCTAAGAATGGGTGGGTCTCTAAGGGCAGCAGGTTGCAAAGGGAAACAGAGCTTTGACGAAGGGGGAGATCCTAATTGATAGGCAATTGAAGTTCAGAAATACCAATACAACTCCACCAAAAGTTTGTAGTGAATGGCCGTTTCACATACAGCCAGTTTCTTGTCACAATGGTCAAAACAACATTTTAATGCATTTATTGCAGTGCACTAGCTAGCGCAGTTGAAAGTAGTTAAACTAGTCAACAGAAAGAGGACCTAGAATTATCTTACGCATGCTACTATTTGTCTTCTGTTAAGTAGTTCAGACAAATAAGAACATAAACTAGAGTATTGAGAAAGAAACTTAATATCATCACACTAAACCTTAATGCCATTATGGCACATAAAGAACAAACAAATTGTAAATTGGTTATCACCTAATCTTTAAAAAAAGAGGAATTAATAATGTTATAATGTTAAATGTTAGAATCTACAATGGTGTTAAAGTTATATATGAGAAACAATTAATATGTCAAGCTTAAGGTTACGTGTGTGAATAAAATTTAAAAGGGAAAAAAAGACTTTTTTTCATCAACTATCCCAACAAGGTAATGCTTAAGAAAGTGGAAGATGTATCCAATGCTCTAGATGATTTCAATACAAACTTACAAAGACTTTTTAATAACATGTTAATCACTGATTTCCAGTTCACAAAGTGTATATATATATACATGTTCAATGCCAGGAAATAACAGCTGCATGTTAGATGTCAAAATTGAAGAGTGAACATCACCAATGTGTAGCATTGAGAGGATAAGTTAACATTGATAAAACACAGATAAGAAAGTACACATTGAATTCCTTCTTTATGTAAAGAACAGATCCTGCAAAAGACCATAAACAACAATTCTCCAAGAATGAGCTTCAGTCTCAAACATCAACAATCAAAGATTACAGATTTATCTCAATCAATCACAGTTCAATCTATAGAGCAAAAAATTTGCTTGGACGTTCGATCTAGAGCAAATCAATCACCAAAGCCAATTCAACATAGAACCTATGAAATCAACTACATTCATCGCTAATTCAAGTCACAAAACCATTAAAAACAAAATTCAGTTAACCTAATCAATATAGAGGCTTAGAGAGACTGTAAATCAGTAACCATTTACCATAGAACCATAGAAACAATCTCAGCTAACCTAATCAATCACAGCGAGACTGTAAATCAAACCTAAATTCAATCAATCCCCAAGCTTACACCAGCGTCCTCTGCACCGTATTCACCTAACCAAAACACCAACACCATGAAATCAAACCTAAATTCAATCAGTCCAACCTATAACCTCAAAATCAACCAACAAAACCTCATCTTTGTTACTTCATTACCTCGTGCGTTCGCGAGACAGGGAAGGCCACAGTGAGATACTCCGCGAGCGCTGGAGACTCGCAGCACAGCGAAACCGCCGCCGCAGCTGCAGCTGCAAAACCAACGAATCGCTGAGCAACCGATCCACCACTCATCGTCGTCAAGCGCGGATCTTCCGATTCCTCATTCATAGCCTCAACATCAACAGATTCGGCAATCGATTCATCTTTGATGAGTCTCTGATTCCGCGGAAAATCACCAAAACTAGTCGATTTGGCGGCGCAAATCGGAACCTGCGAAGTGTGGAATCGACAGAAATTCGAATAAATGCGTTTGATTTTGAGAGAGTTTGAGCGAATTGAAGAGACGTGAGAGAGAGTGGTTCCCAATTTAGGGCGCAGAGAGTGAGTTGGGCGAGCGAGACAGCGAGATGAGTGAGTGAGAGTGTTGAGGGCATTTTGTTCTTGGGCCAGAGTTTACGTAGTGGTTTTTTAAACCTCTATGAATTAGTGCTATTAAAAGTTTAATTGTCTAATTCATAAAGGTTAATTAAAACTTATATCTATTAAGTGCTATTAAAAACTTAAATTGTCTAATTCATAGAGGTTAATTAAAATTTTTATTTATTAAGTGCTATTAAAAGCTCAAATTGTTATAGTGAGTGATGAAGAGTAGTGGTGGCACAAGAAAATGCTTACATATTGTGAATAATAAATTCAAATCCTTCTTCTTTTTCCAATGGAGTTTTTTAGACAAAAATGGAACTCCTCGAAACTTTTTGTTGGGCAAGTTGTATTATCAAGAGGTTGTGGTAACCAAAAAGGTAGGTCTAAGTTCACAAGTACAGAGTTTTTTTAGAAAGTATCTATTTTATGTCATGGATATATGCTTTATTCTTTGTAGGTTAAAGATATTTATTATTCACTGGAGAAATAAAAGCATGTTATATTCCTTCTTGCCTTTCCCTTTTCACTCCTTTAAATCATTGTCTCGATAGCTTCTATGATTGCACCTACGTGCTTTTATTGTGCTATTTAATTGACTTTTGTATTTGAGTGTTTGGAAAAGGTAAGGGTCAAGTTTACTGTAGAACCAAATATGTTAATCGTTTTTTTCTTGTTATGCAGAAGCATATAGCATCTTAATCATTTTTTTCTTGTTACAATTTTTTTCTTCACCTTGCATTGTTCTAGATTTTAGGTATACTCTCTTAAATTAATATAATATTCTCCTAGTGATACTAATGAATTGATTATAACTAAGATCTTAAATTAGCATTTGAATCATGCGGCATACCTTATAATATTTATTGGTTTTATTTTGCAATTTTTAACACTATTAACACATGCTGACTGATATGATTATTGTTTAGAATGTTCTTTGGTGTCCTTTGTTGAAGAATAACTTGAGTATCTGTGAGATTATTTGCTGCTAAATGGCTTTTACATTATAAGTAGGAAGCCGCAATTGGTTAGAGGTAGATAGAGTTAGGATTTGTTATGTGTTGGATCATTAATTTGTTGTAATTGAGTCCATGAAGTGTAAGGATCTCAATTGTGGAAACTGCAATTGGTTATATGTAGCTAGAGTTAGGTTTCCTTTACATTGTTTATGATCAAATAGAATGACGAGTATGTAACCTTGTTGTGTTGCCTTTGTTTCTTTCAATTATTTATGTTTTTAGGTTTATTTGAGTTTTTCATTTCTTGAATTGATTGATTGAAGGTTCAGATAAGTGCCAAGTGAAGAAGAAAGTAAGATTTACAGATGATGTGGTGGAGCCATCATCCAACAATGAAAATTTTAAAGGAGAAGTTCAAGAGTTTCTGTAAGTAAAAATAAGATTTGCATATGTGTTGATTAAAACATCAAAAATAGAGTTTTTAAAGCTCTTTTTTAACAAGAAAATTCAGTTGTATATTGTTGTTTGCTTTTTTGACCTTAAATTTGTAGATTTGTTAGTTCGATTTTTGTTCAAATGATATAAATAAAAACTTCTTTTCTATTAATAAATAATATTCCTGTAAGTAGAAGTAGAAACATTTTTAATTTATACATAAGATCTTCTATCCAATAATATTAATATTAATTGTTTTTAGATATATATATACATATACACGACGACGCTATGTATGAATGTGTTGTCAACTTAGAGACATTATGTGTACATGTGTTGCCAATTTAAAAACAATGAGTGTACATGTGTTGTCAACTTAGAGACATTAAGTGTACATGCGTTGTTAATTTAGAGACACTAAGTATACATTTGTTGTCAACTTAAAGACACTAAGTGTACATGTGTTGTCGACTTAGAGGCACGAAGTGCATAAGCGTTATTAATTTATAAACGCTAAGAGTACATGCGTTGTCAATTTAGGGACACTAAGTGTACATGTGTTGTCAACTTAGAGACGTTAAGGGGTCCGTTCACTTCGGGTTTGAGCAAAATCGTAATCAAAGGCTTCATCACGAAAGGGTTTTACAGGGTTGTTACGAAGAGTTAATGCAAATTGAATTCCCGTTCGTTTTGGTGGCGAGGGTCGCTAAGGGCACCCCACATATTAATGAAGGCACCCAAATTTTTTGTAAAAATTCCAGCAAAACTGGAAAAGACCCTTTTGCCCCTGTATATATAATGATTCAAATCCCACAAATTATTTTGACAAAGAAAAAGGGCACCCCACTACAAGGTTGAACCACAAATCCACACTGCGTTTGTCGGCTTTTTATCGATTCTTGCGGATTGACATCATCCGACAGCGAGTTAACAATGTTTGACAATCATATGATAGTTTATTAGAACTGTTTAGTTGTCGAAAACAGTGAAAATGATGATTTGTTTGTCAACGTAGGGTTTGGTAATTTGCTCAAATCCGAACTTATTTCCATTATATAATGGAGGATTGTACTGCTACGGTGCAAGAGGAGGTCGAAGTTGAGGTAATTTTGCAAATTTATTGTGTTTTTTTTACGGTTATCCGAAGTTTCTGTCGATGTGCGCGATTGTATCGGCCTCGCAGGACCGATATGTATGGTGATGTCTCGGTCCTAAAGGACCGAGAGGTGTACTTAGGTCACGGTATGGTACGCCAGTGTACAACCGAGAGTATGAGCACATTCTCGGTTGTACACCACCGACACCACATTACCTACCACTAATTGTAGCTCTCGTCATGTCTCGACCGAGAGAACTAGAGTACTCTCGGCCATGCGTAATCGAGACAGTTAGCACAGTCTCTGGCCTGTGTGGCCGAGAACCGCGAATTCCCATTTCTTTAACTATTCAACCGAACCCTAACTTGGAGACGAAATCGACTCACACCACGACCCTACGAACTGCAAAAAAGCCGTAAACCGAAGGAGAAACACAAGGCGAGACGCGGGAAACACGATTTCGGGGATTCCTCTCACTGGTCGGTTCAAACCAAATGGGTTCTTGCACAACAGTTCGGTGGAGGTGGTGGGGTGCTCAGGGTTCGGTGAAGGTGGTGGTGGGGGTGGTGGGGTGAGAGGGTTTTTTGCACGAGGGGCATTTTTGGTATTTTGGGTTTAATTTTTGGGTGCCCCAGGTAAATCGATTTGCCCACATTAACTGGGTGCCTTCATTAATAGGTGGGGTGCCCTTAGCGGCCCTCTTTGGTGGCCAACCACATTTATTTTAAAGTTAAATGACAGAAATGTCCTTCACTTAATACAAAGAAAAACCCCATATCCTCTTCTCCGTTCTTCATCACGCGAGGGTTTCACTGGAGTGCGACGAAGGTCTACGCTTCCTTCACCCGTTCGAGCATCTTCATGATACCACCACCTCGTCTCAGGTGATAAGCTTGGTTACTCTTTTCAACGTGTTTTTCCTAGTATGTGTTGTTTTTTGTTAAGGTTAGGGTCGAGACTTCATATGAACATATAAATTAATGTTGGGGTTTATGTTTTTCAAGGATATTTATTGGGTTGGTCTAAAGATTTGAGGTTTTTTGTTATGTTTTGTGAGACTGGTGTGGCATTTAGTCTATGTTATTCAGTTTTCTTTTGCTTATTCAGACTTTGTAAGTATTAGTGTTTTGTGGCTTTCTTCTTTTTTTGATAATAAAGTGACTGTATGTATTGTTATATCAAAGAGATTCAATGGGGGATTTTGCTTCCCACATCATACACATGTGTGTATTTACAAAAAAGATGTTGTGAATCATATTATCCCAAAAATAACACAGCTAGCACCGCCCAAAACAACAAAAAACACTTGATCGACATACACCGTCTTTATAATCTCCAATCAAATACATATCTCACCTTGAAATCACCAATCAACAACAACCAACAAAAATTTCATGAGCACAGCCACCACTCCTAACTCACCCAATGCAAAATCCTATACACAACCACAATTACTGCTCAACCATACTCTACCATAAACAGATCCCCACACTCAGTACCTGAATTTTTCGGCTTCCTTCTCTTTTAAGTAGAGAGCTCTACTAATGGTTCTTTTTGACAGATTGAAATGAATTTGGAGGGGCTAATTGCGATTGTGTTGATCTCATACTATATCATTTGGAGTTGATTCCACTGTCTTTTCTCTGTTTTTCTCTGTGTATATATGTAATATATGTTGAAATAAATTGTGTTGATTATGTTTATGGTGATATCAACTACACAATTGGTGTAACTAAAGCTTCATTGTAATCCATCAAATGTAATTTTGGAAGTTATTTGAATGCCTCATTTGATTGTTAATTTGTTATGGAGACTCTGAAAGTTGGTATTTGAATGATGTTTGTCATACCCATGTGAAATTTGGTAGGATTATTAACGGAGTACATGCCTTTTTTATTTAGTTTTTTTGGGCCAATCGCTAACATAGTGGGTAATGTTTTATTGTTGTTGGTTTGCTTACAGTTTACTTATTAGGGACTTGTTCAATGGTGCCACCCAAAATCAAAGGTGGGAATAGTTCCCAAACTACCAGAGGTAGGAATAGTTCCCAAACTGGCGGAAGATCACAACGCAGGTCGGGGTCCCAAATTGTTCATAACTCGCAGCCTATGGAACAAGGTTCTCCGTCTATTGAAGGTTCTCAATCTAGTGCTCAACGCATTTAGACTTATGGAGAGATTGCAAAATTGGTTGAGGCCATGATAGAAATGGTGGAACTTGGGATCTATAAAGCCGATAATGGATGGAAGCCAGGTCACTTGAATTTTTTAGAAGAGAGGATGAGGGCAAGTTGCCCAAATGCTGGTATTAAGGTGAAATCGCATATTGAGTCTCGCTTTAAAACCTTGAGGAAAGATTGGACCACTGTCCATGATATCGTGACCGGAGCACGCCATGGTTCAAGTGGTTTTAGATACAACTCAGAAAAACATATGGTCGAGGCCTCTGACAATGTGTAGGATGAATATGTCAAGGTAAATGATTGGTCTTTAAACTCTATAATGTTTTCATTTCCTTAGTAGTGCTAATTTGATTTACATCTACATTGACTCGTATCATTTTCCGGATGCATTCAAGTGGCACAACAAGCAGTTCAGGTGGTACGAAGAATGTTGCCTTTGTCTTTGGAAATGATAGGGTGACCGGTAAAGAGGCGAGGACTCCTGACGATATGGTGGCGGAGGCAGCTGAAATGGTTGCGAGTGGATTTGATTTAAGTGGAATGGGCGGCATGCCCATCCAACAATCCTCGGGCTTAAAGAGGTCACGATCTGATGTTCCTAAAGTGAGTAGCAGTCGAAGGAGAAGACAGACCGTCGAGACTAACCCTCATGTTGGAGATTCTACGATTAAAGCTGCCCAGATAATGGCGGATCAACTTGATAAGACAAAGATTAGGATCTCTAAGGCCATCTTGGACCTAAAGGAAACCTGAAAGGTTGTGCTAGCAGTTATGACGGAAGTTCTTGGCCTACCAGTTGTTGATAGGGCCATACATGCGACTAAGGTGATGGGTGCAGCCGAGTTCATGGATGGGTTCCTGTCACTTGAGCCTAAAAATCATTTTACATGGTTGCAGCGGATGTTTCCAAGAATTATGTAAATATCATTTAGTACCTCTCATTTTTGACATCACTGTGCCTTGCTCTTGTCTTTTGATACATTGCTGTTGTTGGTTGTTGTATATAAGTGTATTTTTTGTAAAACTTGTTAGTTGGTAGTTGTTTTGTTGGTACTTTTAAAAGCCTGCCATTTGAGCTACCAAGTTTAATTACCGACCTTTTTTTTCTCATTGGAAATGACTTTGACAAATCTATATATATATGTTTTTTTGGTACTTCTTAAAAGCTTGTTGGAAAGAGCTGGTATGTTGTCTCATAGGAAATGGTCTGATGGGTTTATGCTCCGTAAGTTAGCACAACATTAACACAACTTATATAAATATAGATCAGAGTTCATGTTCACAGCCATATATATAAAACCATAAGTTAGCACAACATTAAACCAATAGCACGCACCAAGACCTTGCTAATTGTGTCACCAGATCTATGAAACTCAAACTTCATGACACGATTGTGTACATCATGCCCTCAAAGGTAGAGTGTAATATCAACTTGTTCGTCCACTAAAATACATCGATGCTTTGTCAATCCTCCCCTCATGTAACAGTCTACACAGTGTGCCAAATGTGTTCCTCTTCATTTCTGTCAGGTTGTAGCAGTCATCATCATTTCCGTAAACTCATCGTTCAACTATCCTATGATTCTTATCTATGTTTAGGTCGTACGTACGACTCATCTTTGGTGGTTGTCTAGAACCCTTCATTACAATGCGAAACATAGTTGTCACAACATTACATGCAACTATCAAAAAGTGTGCAGCCATTCTTAAATTCCGCGACTTTACATCCTCAACTTGAAGGCCTACTTCATCCATTGTCACTACCTATTCAAAGGTAATCCATTGCAATTAAATGGTTACACTTATGAATGACGACATGTCGTGAAGTAAAACAATCAAAGACCAAGGCAATGAGAAAAGTTAATTCAACCGCAATGCATAACAAAAAAAAAAAAAAAACCGAAATAATGAAAGAGATAGAAGTCATGATAATTAACCTTCACAAAAAACTAATCAGTTGCCCATACAAGTCACACCGCCATGCATCACAACAAGAACAAGTAGAATAAATTTAAAACACTGGTCTCCATAAAGCAAGAATATGAACTCATTACGAAAGTCCTAGCTTTAATTGAATTGTATTGCTACATATCAATGCAATAATATATATGAATGCATTCATAGAATTTATTTCTATGATCAAATCCAATTCAAACTCAAGTATGTGTGTCTAACATATTTTTGCAGGTATGTGTGAGTGACATATAATATGACATACAATCTTTAATACGAAAACCACATAACAAATGGACTACATAATGGGCATTTGTTACTTAGATTTGACTTGCTAAGCTATACCTATAAAAAAATTAATGACATAGACATTGAGAACTAATCAATTGTAACAGTGGACACATCACATGAAAAGGTAGAGATAACAATGTTACGAAAAGAAAAACCATTTGATCCATAAAACAAAAGATGCCAACTACAATTTTCAAAAGCATAGAAGACCTAACAAACAAAAAAAGGCACTAACCACCCTGCACACAGAGAGAGAGAGACATGAAAAACATTCTTATCTACAATCTCATCGCCCTTTCATCAAAATCAGAAAAACAATCTTATTAATCATTGGCATTTCATCTTAATTAACTTCCATGAAAAACAAAACCTACAATTAAACATGTGCACTGCTCCTTAAGGAACTTTGAGAAAGATTGAGAAAACATTGAAACCCTAAAACACAGTTGAACTTTGAGAAAGATTGAGAAACATTATTGTGAAGGTGAAATTGAAACCCTGTGTTTTTTATTTGAGAGAGAGTAGGGTCGAGTCGAGTTTGTAACAAAACAGAGAAAGGTGAGGTAGGGTATTCGTTCATTAAATATATGAGGGGTATTTTGGTAATAGTGTAGACGAATATAGGCGGGCTTGGTGTAACACAGTGTTGGAGGAGTTTTTGACGAAGCATACAAATAAGTTGTCGCGAAGGCCGCCTCTTTCGCACTCGCGACTCAAACAAGGGCTTCGAGGCCCAAACGCCACTTCATCAACCTATACACCGAAGTAAACGAGCCTAAGTGTACATGCGTTGCCTATTTAAAAACACGAATTATATATGACGAGTTGTCAATTTAGTGACATTAATTTACAAGTGTTGTCAATATAAGGACGTTAAGCTTAAAAGTATCATTAATTTAGGGATGCATATATCAAAAAGTGTCTCTAAATTAGAAACGAATAAGAAATAAATGTCATAAAATTAAAGACATATAAACAACAAGCGTCTCCACTTTAAGTACACTTATAGCAAAAGTGTCATAAATAAATGTTACCAACACATACCTTTTATGTCATAAAAAATGGGGCGACATCACTTTACCAACACAAGTGGCAACACTTTATGATGCGTCGGTAAAATTTTTAGAGACACTAACTAATGTCGTTAAATGAGTAAATTAATTTTGCTAAACACATAATATTTTGTAGTGAGGATTCCCGCTATGAGAAATTTAAATGGGGATGAAGAAAAAATCCCATACATATGTAGGTACGGAATGGAAAAAAAAAATATTCCCGAGGATCTCATGAAGAATCTCCATTGATAATCCCTGTAAAGATCATCGTGGATAACTCCATTGGGTATGAGATATTATTTATAGGTATATTATATATAATGTTTCATGGTTTTAATAAATATATACTACACACGCTTTCACATACATTAAAATATATATCATGTTACACTACATATGTCTATGCAAGCAATATGCATATGTATATAAAAATATCAATGCATATATATATATTTAAAAATTAGAAATACAAGTACCTTTTTTTAGCTTATCAATATTCTCTAATGTGATTGAAATAAGATGTGAATGAAAAAATAAACTAATCATGCTAGTACATTACTTTCTCAAAAAAAGTGTATTGGATTGATGAGAATGAGTTCATGATTGATTTGAAGATAAAGATAAAATAAAAAAACGTATAGTGGATTGATAAGGAGTTCATTATTTCTAAAAATTTATTAACAAAATTTAAAATTGTAATTAAAATTTAAAAATTAGAAATACAAGTATATTTTTTAGCTTATCAATATTCTCTAATGTGATTGACAAGGAATTAATTTCTAAGAATTTATTAACAAAATTTAAAATTGTAATTAAAATTTAAAAATTAGAAATACAAGTACCTTTTTTAGCTTATCAATATTCTCTAATGTGATTGAGATAAAATGTGAATGAAAAAATAAGCTAATAATGCTAGTACATTACTTCCTCAAAAAAAATGTATTGGATTGATGAGAAATATATATAACTATGTATATGTCTTTGACGCCTTACTTTATAATATAATTCTTTTTTAAGAAAAAATAAGTGGGAGAACCATTTTTCAACAATTCTTTTTCACCAGATTCCCTGTGGGAATTTTTAGTAGAGAATTAAATTAAAAGAAAATCCACGAAGATTAGACGGAGACGGAGATGTGTATGAGTTTGGGGGTGGGGATGATTTTTTTTTTTTTTTTTTTTTAAGCGGGGATGTGGATGGAGATGGGGTCTCATCCCCTATCATCCCCATTTGCATCCTTAGGCAACACTAACACGACCCTTTTATTTGATTGGTTGAACGAAGTTGACAACGATGGAGTTGACAGTGGAGGAAGGCGGCAACCGTGAGGGAAGGTGATGGTGTGTGTTTGGGGTTAGATATGTTGTGTTGATGTAAGGGTAATTTGGTAAAAATAAAATAAAAGTGTGTATGGTTTAAATGGTGTGAAGGCAAAGTGTTTGTGAAAGTACTTTGCTCAAGTAACCTACTTTTGACATCACCACACAAATGTCGGTTAGATTGCGTTGTGCAACACACCTCGAGTTGCATACGCATGGTGCATTGTACCATGCAAAACTAGTTGGTATCCATTCATCGGTGTCCAAAGTGGTTTAGAGTGTCATTTTTCATTGATGTACGAATGGGTCGGATCCTAACTCTTTCCATAACCCAACAAACCCACGTTACCAAACCTTGTACGTGACCGTTAGCGTGACACGACATCTCAACGTCCCCTCAACGTGTTGGTCGTCTTCCCAACACCAATCCAACTAATTAGACATAACCCCATAACCACACTTCTAACTCACACACCAGCTCCACACCACGTCCGCATTTACCTCGAGATCAAAGACACGCATCTTGAGACAAATAACACGGTGAGTACATGGGTGTGCTTCCCGATGTGCAGTTTTTGTCGCGCGATTCCATTGTTTCACTTCAATAGATTCCAAAAATCACGTTCGCGTCCGCTTCCGATCTCCCTGTACTACAAGGAAAATGACCGTATGACTATTTCTGGTCACGCAAAAATGACATTCAGTTGTTTATGTCCATTAGATTTACATCGATATTCGCTTTTACGCAAATCGATGTATATTCAAGGGACAGCAAACGAAGTGTCTATTTCAATAGTAAATACTGTCACTACAAATACTCTCAACACTTCACTCCTGTTGTGGGTCGTGAGAAACTCATCACTCTCTCTCTCTCTCTCTAGACCTCTCACTTTCTCTCTCTATCTCTCCTTCTCCACCCATGACTTCCCACATTTCATCAGCTCTCCAGCTTCCACCTCTCCAATCCCACACACCCTTTTCGACCCGCCATGGATTACTCCCAATCCCACCTCCAAACCGCAATGGTAGTCTCTTCAAGTTCCCAACTTTTTTGATCAATCTCACTGTTCTGCTGTAATCTCTGAATCTGTGCAGTGTTTTTTCAGGTGGGCTTCGTTTCTCTGCAATTACATGGGCGTCCTCAAATGGGCGTGCCCCAAACTCTGCGGAGGACGGTGTTAAGGAGGTGAAGCGCATTCTCGAGGAGAAGAAGAGAGCGGAATTGGCTGCCCGGATTGCTTCTGGGGAGTTCACTGCTCAGCAATCTAGGTGGGTAATCTTTGGTTAGTGATTTTTTAGGGGGTTTTTTGTGATTTTTGGGATTTTTTTGAGTGGGTTTTGAATCTTTTGATTGGTTTTTGTTTTTGTGGAAGCTTTTTGGGTCAGTTGAGGAGTTTGGTTTCAAGATTGGGCATTTTGGGGGATGCCCGTGATGGGTTTCTTGCGATTCCTGAGGCGAAAGGATCGATAAGCGCCGTTGGAGGGCAAGCATTTTTTCTGCCATTGTATGAGCTTTTTCTTACATATGGTGGGATTTTCAGGTTGAAATTTGGACCCAAGGTTTGATTTTTTTGCTCTAATTGTGTTTGTTTTCAATTTACTGAGATTACATTGTGTAATGTTTGATTGGATTGTGTTGGTTGTTGTTATTGTTGTTGTTGTAGTCATTTTTGATAGTTTCTGACCCTGCAATAGCTAAGCATATATTGAGAGACAATGCTAAAGCATATTCAAAGGTATATTAGTTAGTGAATGCTATTGTTTAGTTGTTTCAGTTGAGCAATTGTGTGACTTGTACTGATTGGCGCGGCTTCTTGTTTTATAGGGTATCTTGGCGGAGATTTTAGACTTTGTCATGGGGAAAGGACTAATCCCGGCTGATGGGGAGATATGGCGTGTGAGGAGACGGGCCATTGTTCCTGCATTGCATCAGAAGGTAATGTACAAGTTCCAGTGCTGCTTGTTCTTGCTGTTGGGTGCATGTCATTTCATGTCAATGCCGAATTCATGTTGAACTAAATTTTGCTGTTAATTTTTGAGTGATAGAAAGTTTAATTAATTATTATTGGTCTTATGGAATACCTTACGCATCATTTGTTTTTTCTTGATTTTCTACTTGTAGTATGTTGCAGCTATGATTGGCCTCTTTGGTCAAGCTACAGATAGGCTGTGTAAGAAGCTAGATGCTGCCGCATCTGATGGAGAGGATGTGGAGATGGAATCCCTCTTTTCACGGTTGACACTAGATGTTATTGGCAAGGCTGTCTTTAATTATGATTTTGATTCAGTGACAAATGATAAAGGGATCGTCGAGGTATACATTTCTTTTGCGACTGTATGAATTTTATTCTGTTTTCTAGCCATTCCAGACAACAACAACAACAACAACAACAACAACAACAACAACAACAACATAGCCTCAGTCCCAAAGTAACTGTGGTCGGCTACATGGATCAAACTTTTCCATTGTGCTTTCTAGCCATTCCAGATCTGGCTATAAAAAGTTTCTTAAAGATTTGTTTACATTTCTTTGAGTAGCTCATCTTCACAAAATTTTCTTTGATGTTTTTTTTTTCTTTCGACTTTCAGGCTGTCTACACTGTCTTACGAGAATCAGAGAGAAGGAGCACTTCAATTATTCCTGTTTGGAATATTCCAATATGGAAAGACATTTCACCAAGGCAAAGGAAGGTTACTGCAGCTCTCAAGTTGATTAATGACGTTCTCAATGATCTTATTGCAAGGTGCAAGGTACTACTTCATTGAGTGCTTAAATGATATTCCACCGTCTCCAAATAATTCTTGGAATAAGCTCAAATTTGATGACATTCTTCTATTGTCTCATCATCTTGCTAATCATTCTTTACCAATTTTTTTTTTTTTTTTGGAGATAATCTGCTGTTACATTATTCTACTATTCCGTTTGACTTAGCATACAGGGTATTGGGGTCATTGTTGAAAGCTTGTAATGCTCCATCGTTGTCAAGTTTACTTTGTTTGCTTCTCAGGCACTATTATTTCAGTTGAGTCTGTGTGTTTCTTTATTCATTTTGTGCTTGTAAATTTATTTGCAGAGGATGGTGGAAGAGGAGGAATTGCAGTTTCATGACGAGTACATGAATGAGCAAGATCCTAGTATTCTACACTTCCTTTTGGCATCAGGAGATGATGTATGCTGCTATTTAAGGGTTCTATTGGGAATTATGCAAATTTTTAAATCCTGAAGGCTTCTTAACTTTTAAATTGTTTGCTTTCAGGTTTCTAGCAAGCAATTACGTGATGACTTGATGACATTGCTTATAGCTGGTCATGAAACATCAGCTGCGGTATTAACGTGGACCTTTTACCTTCTTTCTAAGGTATATTTTTTGATGCGGTATTGGAAAATTTCTACCAAGAACAACTGTTTAAATCTCTATGATGTTGAAGATCTATGTACTAAATCACTCAGGAGTTATTATTATGAACTGCAATTCCTGCTTTATCAATCATCCACATAAGGATACTATCAACTACAAATTTTTGCAGCAATCCATTGTAGTAATTCAATATCTTCCCAAGACATGGAAATGGGAAAACGTAGTTCTTTTTTTTTTTTTTTTTTTTTTTTTTTTATCTTGAGTGAATTGTGAATGACGAGATTAGCTATTTATCTTTTAAGATACCTTCCAAATTGCTGCCAACATGGCAGCTGCGACCCTGTAACCACTGTCTTTCCTCATTATCTTTCCCTACTGTTGCTTATGATCCTTTATGAACAACATTATCGGCTTTGTAGCCTTAAAATTTTCCTCCTATGGTGCAAAATCTTCTGCGGTTGTTACGTTTCTATTCTTGTGATTGTTGGCTGCTTGTTGTTGCATGATGCCATTGTGTTCAACTCCTGTGCCATCTCTGCCCCCATGATTAGTGCACGCACATTTAAATTCATTCAAAAACAAAATTTTCATATTGGAAATAGCAAACTCTTATGAGGTATTCATTTGTTTCATTGGGTTAATCTTGTTCTTTGCTGAACTTTGCAGGAGCCAAGTATCATGGCCAAACTACAAGAAGAGGTTCTTTATCCCTCTCATTCTCATCAATATCATTAAAGAGCACTTTTGGTTCCTTTTCCAGCGTGCAAGTTTAAGATGAAATTTTGATGGTTTGTAGGTTGATTCTGTCTTGGGAGACCGCTTTCCGACAATTGAAGACATGAAGAAACTTAAATATACCACTCGTGTAATAAATGAAGTAAGGAATTCATTTACCTTTGGTAAAGTCTCTTCCATGTATATTATTTGTGATTCTTTTATTGCATTTTGGTTTATCGTTTTATTGCTTATTTTGTATAAAAACTTGACCATCTCCTCGTCCAAAAATACTTCACAGTCCTTGAGGCTCTATCCACAACCTCCTGTCTTAATTCGTCGTTCATTGGATAATGATGTGCTTGGTAAATACCCTATAAAGAGGTACATGCTTCTGTTGGACTTTGCTAATTTTTAATCCAGCGGGCACTGTCCGTAATTTCCTTTGCTTTGACATTATATTTATGTGATTAATAAGATCATCAATGTGTTATCTGATTGATGAGCGATTTTGAGAAATTTAGCTGCTTTGCTAATGTCTACAGGGGCGAAGACATTTTCATTTCTGTTTGGAACCTGCACCACTGTCCTAATCATTGGATTGATGTGGATAAATTCAATCCTGAAAGGTGGCCACTAGATGGACCAAATCCTAATGAGGTCAACCAAAACTTCAGGTTTGTTTTGAAATTAAAACTTTCTTTACATATACTTTTTTATTCAATCCGGGAATTTTTTCTTTGAAATCCTTTCTTTCATCATGTTCCTTCCTCGTGTGATTCAACTATAATTTGCAGTTTGTTCTGCGATAGCAACTCTCTTTGTTGGTGTTGGTATATAACAATTTAGCCAATCGATGGGGCTAACAACCTTTCCCTTTCAGTTATTTGCCCTTTGGTGGTGGACCACGAAAATGCGTCGGAGACATGTTTGCTTCATTTGAGGTATTTATTGTCACATTTATTTAGTATACACATCTGCTTAGTGAATAATCAAATGCTCAAATAGCATTCCAATGTAGATTCATAAAAGATTCAGCTCCATTCCAGCATTTTCTTTTGCTAGATGTGTCATCTACCATTAGTAATTCGATCGGACAAATGTTTAAGATGTTTATAACTAGGTTTTCTATTTTCTTGTATTGCTACAGTTCACCTTGAACTTCCATTCAGAGTTTCGATGAGCGCTATGTTTTCATAATTATTCACGGTAATGAAAGTAATCTGCATAGCTGACCCCAGTTAATTTAGGACCGAGGCTATGTTGTTGTAATGAAAGTAATCTGCAGAAGGAACAGTAAAAGAATCCCACATGTACTCTTCAATAGCGAGATGCACTCTTGCCACCTAATTCTGAATTACTATTCGTTGTGTACAACATAGCCTCCATCCCAAATTAGTCGGAGTCAGCTACATGGATCAAACTCTTCCATTAAGCTCGATTTTGGTGCAACTATTGGTTTGTGTAAACATTAGCTAACTAGTTTTAGGCCGGAATATTGTCCCGGAATACTATGAATCTATGTTTATTTTCTTATAAATAAAAGTTGTTTAAAAATCAAATATAAAATATATGAAGAATGATGTAATAAAACTGTTATTGTGTACAATAATAAAAAGAACAAAAACAAAAACAAAAAAAAAAAATTGAAAATAATGTACTTAAACTATTAATTAGGATATTGATATTAATTAGGCAAACATTAATTTGAAAGCTATGTAGAGTGGACATGTGTCAACATGTACATAGCTTTTTTATAGATATATAGATTTGATTTGCCATGCTTCTCTTGCAGAATGTAGTTGCAGTTGCAATGCTTGTTCGAAGGTTTAACTTCCAACTGGCCCTTGGAGCACCTCCTGTATGCCTCACCTTTCAGAAATACATAATTTTTTCATTACAAATATAGCTTGAAACCTATGATTTGGTTGAGCATAACATTAAAAGGTGACACTTATCCATGTACAGGTGGGGATGACAACAGGAGCAACCATCCACACAACTGAAGGTTTGGTTATGACTGTCACAAGGAGAACACGGCCGCCTATAATTCCGACATTAGATAACAAATTGTTAGAAGTAAGTGTAGAAGATCCCGTCGAGAAGGCCTCTCCACCAGTAGCAGCCTCGTAAGCGTTTGAGGAGAGACAAGTTGCTGACATTTTCTCATGTGGTCTCAAGATTCAGAAAACTCAGCAATGGACTCCTCCGACTGAGATCAAGGTATGCCACAATGCTAACCGAATCAATTCGGAGGTTCCCCCCATACCCTCAATCGGAAGGTGGTTTACCTCTGTCGCTGCGTAAGAGGCATGTTGTTTCATTCATTCATGTAATGTAATTAAGTATATATCAAATGCTTTATTTTTCAAATGTCCAAGTCTTTCAATAGTTTGAATTACTGCAATGTATGTATTTTTCCAGGATGTATGAACACCATGTAATCACTTTCAATAAAGTATTTTAAGTATGGAGGGTGAAAGACCCACATGTGCTTTTGAGTCATTTTGTTATGCAATCTCAATCTGTATGTTGAAATGAAATCGAAGCAGTTGAGGATTTTAGAACTTTTGGGCACACTCAATCTTTATTGGGGTGGCAAGTGGGTCGGGTGGGGCGGGGATCGTAATTATTGTCCTCTGTTCTCGCGAGGTGCGGGCGAGGATTTATTCCCGCAAATTTTTCGTGGGGCGAACTTTGTCACCTCACGCCCCACCCTGTGAGGATCCTCTCGAGGCGAGGAATCCCTATAGTGCTCTCTTTTAGTTATTTTGGCACTTAAGTATTACTTTGTCAATTTTTTTAAGAAACTATTTTTTAAAAAAAATTGAAGATTAATGTGGATTTGTTTTGTTGATCGAGTTATAAGTTATAAGTTATCATCCTTAATTAAATATATAAAATTTTATGGCAAATATATTTCAATGATGTTCTAAATAACATTTTATATATCTTTATGATATAACATATATATTATATAATTAATTTAATGGTAACAATAAATTTTATTGTTGGAGATTTTGAGTTTCATTTCATATATGTAATTTCATTCTATATATTACATATGGTTTACGTAAAAAAAGTAATATAATTTTTTTGTAAAAACATAAAAAATAAAAAAATTTATACAGGGATGCAGGGCGGGTAATCCCCGCGAGGCGAGAACAATTTTCGTCCCCGCCTTGCCTCACGTGGCGGGGTAAAATCTTGCCCCATATCACACCACGCAGAGAACAAAAAATAGAGAATCCTTACTCCATCGAGGCAAAACACCTCAAAAAATAGAGATTATCTGCCCCACTTGCCATCTTGCTTATTGACCAAAAGTAATCTTGATTTCCACATGGACATGCCCATTCCGGGCGATCCACGTGGACAAGTTTTGGGGGGGATGCGCGATAGCGCCTTTTGAGAAGGCGCTATCGGCGCGTCCCCATCATCTTCCGAAACCGACGCAGAGAATATTCTCTCGCGTCGGTTTTGTAGGATGCGAGGGTAGGGGCGGTAGGGATCACGGGATAGTAATCCCGTGACAATCTCCTCCAGCACGTTCATCTCGTTCGAGAGTGAGTAGAACAGACAATGTTGGCGAGAGTAGTCAATATTCTCATGGGTACATTCCTGCATCTTCCACACCCTTACCAAAACCTCAAATGTTTGTACCCAGGCCGCCGAGCGTGAATCTTCCTCCTTATCATTTTGATCCTTACGCACCTGGGCCTTCGTCTTTATATGTGGACCATGGAATGCCTAATCATCAAACGTATCCATCACTGCCTCCATACATGCCTAGTCCATATACTCCTACTCCATATAATTACAATATGGCGTGTAGTGGAGACCCTTCATTCATGAACTTGTTGACCATGCCGCAGCCGCATGTTCCATTCCCCCAACTCCATGCAGGAAGCCAGTATTTCGGGATGGTTCCACCTCCTATTTTTGGTAGCATCAGTAGCAGAGGTGAGTCGAGTCAAGAACCAGAGGAAACGCATCAATCTACTCGACGTGATTCATCGGAAGATCATCAACCTCAACAACCTCAACCGGATGTACAAACACATCGTCCAACTAGACAAAGAGTACGTCCGGTTTGCATCACTGAGCAACAACGTCAACGGAACCGCCGAAATAGACCTGCATGATGAGTTTACTTGATGTCATGGTGATTTGTAAACAACTTATATTTTGGGTTCACGTAGTACGTGTATTCAACCTTCTCATTGAATAAACTTATTCCTCATGTTTTCCATATTATAATAATGTTGTATATGTGATTACTCTTCAATAGTTAGTTTAGTTTGTTAAGTTAGTTTAGGTTATATGTTTAATTTAACTTAAGTGGTTAGCTTAGTTAGTTAGGTGTCGGTGGTTAGGTTATATTAGTTTAGTTTGGTTAGGTTAATTAGCTTAGTTAGTTTTGTTTAGGTGTTGAGGTTATGTTTGTTTAGTGTAGTTGAGTTAGGGTATGTTCCTTAATGTAGTTTAGTTAATTTAGTTTACGTACTTTGGTTAGGTTAGGTTAGTCGAGTTTAGTTCACAAGTAACTCTCGAGCTACTTGGATGTTTGTTTAGTTTCGTTTGGTGGTTAACGTGGATCGTTTTTGGTTGTTTGTTTAGTTAGTTAAGTTAGTTATTTTACTTAACTTAGTTTGTATTGTTTAGGTGGTTAGGTTAGTTAGGTTAGGTTAGTTAAGGTTAGTTAGGTTAGTTAATGTTTGTTAGTTTAGTTTGGTTAGTTCCATTTAGTTAGTATGTTTAGTTTGCAATTAAGCTAGTTCAGCTTAGTTATTTTAGTTTACTTAGTTTGTATTGTTGGGTGGTTTGGTTAGTTAATGTTAGTTAGTTTAGTTTGTTACTTAGTTTAGTTTGATTATGTTAGTTAGTTAGTTAGTTTAGTTGAATTTAGTTACTTACTTAGTTTAGTTTGGTTTGGTTAGGTTAGTTTAGTTTAAATAAGGTTAGTTAGTTAGTTAGTTTAGTTTGGTTTGGTTAGGTTACATTAGTTTAGGTTTGTTAGTTTAGTTTAGTTTAGTTTAGTTAGTTAGTTAGTTCGTAAGTTAGTTAGTTAGTTTAGTTACTTAAGGTTAGTTAGTTTAGTTTGTTAGTTAGTACGGTTTGGTTAGGTTAGTTCGGGTTAGTTAGTTTAGTTTGGTTAAGGTTATTTAGTTAGTTAGTTTAGTTTACTTTGGTTAGTTAGTTAGTTAGTTAGTTAGTTAGTTAGTTAAGTTAAGTTAGTTAGTTGGTTAGGTAGTTAGTTTAGTCAAGGTTACTTACTTTTTTAGTTTAGTTTGGTTTGGTTAGGTTAGTTAAGGTTATTTTAGTTTAGTTATTTAGTTAGTTAGTTTCAACCCTAGTTAGTTGGTTAGTTAGTTAGTTAGTTAGTTAGTTTAGTTTGGTTAGGTTAGTTAGTTTAGTTTAGTTTAGTTTGGTTAGTTATGGTTAGTTAAGGTTAGTTAGTTTAGTTTAGTTTGGTTATGTTAGTTAAGGTTAGTTAGTTTACTTTACTTTGGTTACTTAGTTAGTTAGTTAGTTAGTTTATTTAGTTTAGTTGGTTAGGTTAGTTAATGTTAGTTAGTTTAGAAAAGAGAGTTGAAGGTTGAAACCAAAGTATATATATATATATATATATATATATATATATATATATTCGAAATTGTTTTTTTTATACAAATATAAACTCCTCATATGCATATTCAAATTTGGTTGTAATTGTCGAGATCGCTCGACGACGACGACGGCGGCCAGCGGCGAGGGACGGAGCGGCCGAGAACGACGTGGTCCAAGACTTGCGTTATTACAAGATACGCAATGGCAAGCAGCCAACAAAGAACGCGTCTTTATTTATCGACCATGTTCCAAGTTTTTTGGTAGTGCAACTGTGCAAGTGAAAGTCCATAGAGCTTTTGTGCATCTAAAGCTCATATGTTGCTCATAAAGACACTGCCAGGCTTGTAATCTTTTGGCTTATTGGTCTGCAGCAAAGGAGACAGGATAGTGTTGTGGGAGTGTCGGGTCTGGGTTCCTGAGTTCTTTTGGATTGTGTGCCCACTGGCTTGCTTTAATTATTGGAATACATGTCTTCCAACTTTCTGGTATGTTAGAAACTTTGATTTGATTTTTTTTTAAATTAACTAGGATCCAACTTACCAGTTCCCCCAAAATTTAAATTTTGACAAGTGATGTATCTACTATCTTATCAAAAATATTTTAACTTTTGATTTGTTTATTATTTTATTGTATTATTGTGTAATATAAAGTTTCATTAATCATAAGAGTATCATATATAGAACTAATTATTTTAATAAGAGTAAATTGATGTGTTAATCTTAATTCTTCAAATGATCATTCAACTGGCAAAGTTAACTTTGAAGCACTGCAATTGTAATATTGAAACAATCAAGGATCGTTCTTTTAACAAATACTTACAATGTTTTAAATAGTATAGTTTTTGTACTTTTATTTTCCTTCAAGCAGGGCTACTTTTTTTTCTTACCGAAATCACATGTAAGCTAATTTATTACATGAATAAATATTGTAAGGCACATGGAGCCCTTAGAAGTAGAATCCGCATTATCAAGTCGGGTCTTGACATCTTCGCAACCTATAATATGACAACAACATTTACATGCTACAACAACACAAAAACACTTACTGTTAGTGTCACATTTAACATGTGTTAATTGTCGATTATTTGTACATATCTCAAAGACACTTGTGGGTGTTGGGATTAAGAACCTCCACTGCGTGGTTTGATGTTGTCATGGCTGCCATGGTTGAATTGACGCAGAAAAACTCCAAACTTGATGAATTGAAGAAATTGTAGATTGAGGCTAGAGTTTAATACTCTATCTCCTTTGCAGGAAATGCATTTATATAGTGCATTTAACATGTGCAAATAAGTGTTTAGATCACTTCAATGAATTTGGTGGTTTGCATATGATCTTGTAATGATCCTAAAATTCTAACTCGTACTACGAGGCGTATCAGGACTGTGACTTGGACCTGTCATGACGTGGCACACTTGGTCAACTCTTGAGAGTCGACACCAAGATATTTTATTTTTCGATAATTTGTATATTTCTTATCTAAAAAAATGCACACAATTTAATTATTTTATTTCGATTGTCGGGTTACGAGTGAGGTAACTTCTCGAGATGTGTGCGTTTACTGGTATGGGGCTATAGTTTGATCATAAAAAAAGTGCTTAAAGTTTAAAATATTCAATGATGTGAGTAAATGAATTAATTAATTGTTAAGAGCAAAATAGACAATTCTTAAATTGGACATGTGTCATGTGTTGATGGAGTGAGTGTGATAAGTGAGCGTGGAAAGTGAAATTAGATAATGGAGAAAGAGAATTGAAAGAGTGTAGAAAATTAGGAGTTTGTGTTTTTGTTTTGAAGAAAAGAAGAAGAATAAGAGAAAGAAAAACCCCATAGGTAAGTCATTCTCTCCTCAACCTCTACATTTCTTCAATTTTTGGTAACTAATGTATATGGATTTAAGGCTTTTGAGGTCAAATAGATGAGATCAATTCATGGTGGTGTAAAACTTTGTGTTGGAAACAAATTTTATGTTTTAATCTAATTTTTGTTATGATTATAATGTTAGGTTTAGAGACACCGTAATGACACACTTTATTAATCTCTAATAAACTCGTTAATTACAATGTGGGGGCTTAACTCTAATTTATAAACTTACATAAACATATTCCTAATCCAACTAGGAGATCATAAATAGACTCATACTCTAACTCGAAGTCCTAATCAAACTTAAACACTAATCTAATTTAGATTATAACTCTAACATCCCCCCATAATCTAAATTACCTATCTGAATTAAAAATAAAACATCATCCTCTCATAATTCAGATTGTCGTGATCTTCCACTTGATCTTCTCTCGAAATGTTGATCTCGACCTCCATCGAATACATCCTTTATCATTCACCCGCCATCTATCTCGCATAGCTTCCTTAATGCTGAACAGTGCACAATGCACTTGATTGCTTTTGCCATCAACAACAATATCACGGGTGATCTTACAATCATGAAGTCGAGCTGGTTGTCCCACACTTCTTCGTAGTCTGCAACTAGTTCGCTGGGGTCTAGCGTCAATACCAACTGAAGTGGAAGCTTCATTCTCACATCTAATCATTGATGATTGAACAATACTCTTTCCTTTTATGTCCCAAATCCACGCACTCTTCTCATCAAACTTGACATCTCTGCTAACAATGACTGCATTGGTAACTGGATTGTACAATTTGTGTGTTCCAATCCTCCCTGGGATATAGCCAGTAAATATGACCTTCAAGCCTTTGTCATCTAACTTCTTCCTGTTACCATCAAGAACATGTACATATGCAGTGGATCCAAACACCTTCAAGTGTTTGACACTTGGCTTGTAACCACTCCAAGCCTCTTTTGGGGTTATATGGGACACACCTTTTGTGGAAGACTTATTTAGTAAATAAATTGAACATGCAAATGTTGCAGCCCAAAATGAATCAGGTAGACTTTTGACCTTCAACATACTATGAGCCATGTCTATAATCGTCTTATTCTTTCTCTCAGCAACACCATTTTGCTGCGGTGTCTGTGGTGGCATGATCGCATGCTTAATCTCATGATGATCACAAAACTCTAAAAATGCCGAGGACGTGTACTCACCACCACCATCTGTCCTCAAAGTCTTGATGTAGCGTTCACTTTGTTTCTCCACAGTTGCCTTGAACTTCTAAAAGCAACTAAAGACATCAGACTTATTCTTTAAAGTATACACCCGAATCATCTTGTTACAGTCATCAATAAAAGTCATAAAATATTTGCTTCCTCCTAGTAAAGCAGTTTGCAGAGAACCATAAATATATGAGTGAACCAATTGTAGTAAAGATTTGGCACGCCTTGGAGTGTTGGAAGCAATCGTTCGTCTATGTTGCTCCCCCAAAATACGCCCTTCACAAAATTGCTTTGGAATGTTGAATCACAGGTAATCCTTTCACTAAATTCTTATGAGTCAGCAACTTCAGACTTTTGAAGTTTAGATGATCATATCTTAGATGTCATAACCATGACTCATCAGAAACAGTGGATTTAAAACACGGATAAGATCCAATCTTAATCTCAATATGAAACAACTTATTTTTCAAATGAGACTTAAGAATGATTATACCTTTAGAGTCAAACAAACTGAGATGACTATCTTTGAAATTCACTTCGTACCCCTTCTCTAGCAATTGCCCAAAACTTAGCAAATTGCATGTCAATGTCGATACATAAAACACATCTGAAATATACTGATGATCACCATTCTCCAACTGGATCAGAATTCTTCATTTTCCCTTAACCGGAAGTTTCCTATCATCAACAAACTTGACCTCTATCAATACTGACTCATCCAACTAATCAAAAAATTCTCTATTGCAACACACGTGATTAGAGCATGCACTGTCGAGATACCACATATTACTCTGAGCATTCTCCTGGACTGATGAAACCATCATCAGTGTCTGATGACACTCCTCATCTGGCTTTGTCTGCTCCTCAAACTCGAACTCTGATGATTGATTTATACTGCATTGTCTAGCTATATGCCCAAATTTGTGACAGTTGTAACACTGAATCTGATTTCTCTGTTGATCGCGACCTTTGTCTCGTCCACGACCTTTATTTCTATCCCACCACTGCTGATTATTATTCTGACATCTGCCACCGTCGTTGACTTTATCACGGCCTTTGAACCCATAATTCTTGTTTAGCTTTGGGACAACTGCAGTCTTTAATGTCTGCTCAGTAGGCTTGACTTTTTCACTTTTTTCATTGATTTGTTGCTCATGTGCTCGTAATGAACCAATGATTTCTTCAACTGACTTGGTCTCATAATTTATCCCAGACTCCATAATACCAGCTTCTACGTTGTCGAACTTCGTGGTCAATGTGAAGGCCATACCCCCACTTGGGGGCTTGGTCCTCCAAGGTGGATGTATATGTGGACACCACACAGGACCTCCCACATATACATCCTTTATGTCCCCCCCATATTATGCACGAGTCGCGCCTCACACGCCCAGCACCACACAGGACATCTGGACCGGGGTCGATACATAATATGGGCATAATCTTTCGCCTCCCACGACTCGAACCTGCGCCCTGGAGGCTTAAAGGCTTAAGGTCGCAGATTTTGCAAGTCGTGTACCATTGAGCTAGTCTGCTGGGCGTGTGAGGCGCGACTCGTGCATAATATGGGGGGGGACATAAAGGATGTATATGTGGGAGGTCCTATGTGGTGTCCACATATACATCCACCTTGGAGGACCCAGCCCCCAAGTGGGGGTATGGCCTTCACAAAAAAGCGCCTTTTTTGTGAAGGCCATACCCCCACTTAGGGGCTGGGTCCTCCAAGGTGGATGTATATGTGGACACCACACAGGACCTCCCACATATACATCCTTTATGTCCCCCCCCCCCCATATTATGCACGAGTCGCGCCTCACATGCCCAGCAGACTAGCTCAATGGTACACGACTTGCAAAATCTGCAACCTTAAGCCTCCAGGGCGCAGGTTCGAGTCGTGGGAGGTGAAAGATTACGCCCATATTATGTATCGACCCCGGGTCCAGATGTCCTGTGTGGTGCTGGGCGTGTGAGGAGCGACTCGTGCATAATATGGGGGGACATAAAGGATGTATATGTGGGAGGTCCTGTGTGGTGTCCACATATACATCCACCTTGGAGGACCCAGCCCCCAAGTGGGGGTATGGCCTTCACAGGTATGCAAATACCGAGACGAGCGGGGACGCGCCTCGAGTCGCGCGCCGATATGGGCCCGAGGTAGCAGCTCGTGGGGTAAGTTTAGTGAATTTCATTTAAAAAAAATCATAAGGGGATGTGGACCCTAAGAGGCCACATCACCTACTATATACACCACATATCTATATATACATAGATGGGTTATTTTGATCTCCAAAATATATAAAAGCATCGAATTCCAAGAATTCTAGCACCCTGAAGTCTACAGGTAACTCGACCCCGTCAATCTCTACTGGGCATCTCTCCACCAGAGAATTAGGGTACACTTTATCTCCGCCGCCGTACTCAAAATCAAATGGACTCCGACACTAATTGATTTCAAACCTAACATGCCGACCTTAGCTCGGTTGGTATCAGAGCCAAAAGTTTATAAAGCTTGGCATACTTATATAGTCTCAGGTTATATGAAACCAATACAGTTAGTATTAACGTCATGGATTTGAGAAAACATGAAGTTAAGATTGTAGAATATGGAGTTTCTACAATATGATACCACAGCTACAATATGTAGTGAACGGCCTACCTTATTCAGCTAGAAACAACTAAAAAATGTAAAAACCGTAGAAGTTAGAAAACCTTAGTTAGATGTGGAAAACCAGATGATCATTGCCTAGAAACTATTAGTTGGGAAGTGAGTGAAGTGAGTTGGGGATGTAATATATTTACTACATGTTAATTTTGTTATGTGTATATATGCGTTATCCACGTAGTAGCTGATTCGCGTTCGTTCTCCATTTGTAGTCGGAAATGGCGGATTCACGTGATAGAGATGATGCCGGTGCGAGTGGTAGCCAGCCTTCGATACCATCAGCAGAGGATTTCCAGAGGCTTTCAGATCGAGTAGCTGCTCAGGGTCAGCAGCTGGCGGATTTCATTGCATTGGTGACTTCCCACCTTGCCCTTCCAGCACCACCAGCTCAGATAGCAGGTCCTACGACGACTACTGTACCGATCGTAGTACCGACTGTACCCGCGACACCGATGATAGCAACTCCAGCAGTGGAGACATTGCTGACACCATTTTCCACACCCCCATTAGCTGGTTCGACAACGGTAGTTCAGCTGGTGAAAGATTTCATCAGACTAAAGCCTGTATACTTTGACGGTTAGAGGGATTTTGATAAGGTTGAGAAGTGGGTCTTGTCGCAGGAGAAATTACATAGAGTCTTGCAGATTGATGATAGACTTAGAGCGGGGATCTCATCGTACACCTTGCAGCGAGATGCCGATGTGTGGTGGCGTGCGACGATAGCTGTTGAGGGAGAGTTCGAGTCTTGGGATGCTTTCAAGACTAAGTTCTATCAGCAATACTTCCCACCTTCGGTGATGAAGCGGTTGAGGAAGGAGTTCATGAACTTGAGACAGGGAGCCGACGAGACAGTGATGAGATACCGAGACAGATACGACTATTTGAGGCAATTTGCCGGAGATCTTGTGAAGGAGGCTGCCGATGATGTGTACCATTTTGGCGACGGATTGAGGCCAGATATTGAGTTTTATGTGGTCAGTTCAGGTGCGAAGACACTGGGAGAGATTTTCGAGCGTGCACTTGCTCACGAGACTTATTATATGAGCCGAGTGGCTGACGGGACACCCTTAGTACCTACGATGACACCTGATAAGATTGCAGAGTATAAGCGGAGGAGACAGAAAGGCAAAGGATCGAGGAGATGGGATAGGGGTGTTCAAGGGGCGATTGTTGTCACGCCCCAATAATTAATACACGTTTAATTCGTTAATTAGGACATAATGACCCGTGACGTGGGACCCGCAACGATACGTGTCACTACCGAGGTAAATGTTATATTTGTGTGTTGTATGCCTAGTGTACTGTATTTGTGTAGACTACTAAGTCATTTACGGGTATGCAAATACCGAGACGAGCGGGGACGCACCTCGAGTCGCGTGCTGATGTGGGCCCGAGGTAGCAGCTCGTGGGGTAAGTGTAATTAGTTGAATTTCATTTAATAAAAAATAAAAATAAAAAATAAAAAAATATGTGGGCCATAAATGGCCACATCTACCAATATATGTATAAAAGTTGGTCAACCATCTTTATCTCATTCAAAAGAAAAAAAAAAAGACAACGCATAGAGACAGACCGAGAGAAATCGGGAAGAAGAAGAAAGAAAGGAGAAAGAAAGGAGAGTGATCGGGAGAGAGATAGAGACAGATCGACCAAGCTCGAAGCATGGTGAGTTGTTAATTTTCGTTGTTGATTCGGTCGTTGTTGTGTTGTCGGCTGTTGTTGTCGGCTGTTGTCGGCGTGGTGCGTGGTGGCCATGGAGGCCGAACCTCCATGGCCGACCACGAGGGAAATGGGAGAGATGGCAAGGGTATCTCCCTTGCCATCAAAACCCATTGGGGTTGGAGTTGGGAGCCAACCCCAACGCCTCACTAAGAAAAAAAAAAAAAAAAAAAAAAAAGTTTGCAGGACGGCGGCTTCGCGAGGAAGAAGAAGGTAGAGTCGGGTCGGGTCGACCCGAACTCATGTGGGTCGGGTTGGACCGACCCTGACCCGATGGAAACGGGTCAAACCGACCCGGGTCCAGCTGGATCGGGTCGTGTCGACCCGGATCCGGTTGGACCAGGTCGGGTTTGACCCGGACCCACCCATTTATTTATATATATAATATATTTTATTATTTAATTAATTTAACAGTTTTTAATATATAATAAATTCTTAAAAATAGATAAAAATTATAGAAAATTATAGAAAATTCAGGGAAATTCCAAAAAATGGGAAAAAATATATTTTTGACCCAAATCAATAAAACTTCCATATTTCTATAAAAAGTAAAAAATTCGAGAGTCGATCGAGGCGTTATACCGGGGGTTTATCTCGAAAAACGCGAAATCGGTAAATTGGTCTCGAACTTAATTTCGACCGATTTCGACCCACTTATAAATTGTGAATAAGTAATAATAACACTAAATTGATAAATTTTCAAATGTTAGGACAATAGAGGAGCTATTACGGGGTTTGG
The DNA here is from genome assembly GCA_039657365.1 of Stephania yunnanensis. Classification (NCBI taxonomy): domain Eukaryota; kingdom Viridiplantae; phylum Streptophyta; class Magnoliopsida; order Ranunculales; family Menispermaceae; genus Stephania; species Stephania yunnanensis. Next base: position 11,313,180 of record CM077582.1, read on the forward strand.
GTGCGTACATCGACGTGACGGAAACCGGATAGCTTAGGAATTGTTGTGTGTATGTAAGTAAACTGATTTGAGACATTTATTTACATTTCATTCCATTTATTTATTTCTTCTCAGTTATTCGAACTGAATTGCCTTTGAAATCCATATGCTATGACTTGTTTAGTTGCTCATTTTATGATGTTCATAGCATACTCTGTTTTGTATATCATTGATTCAAATTCCTATATTTTGTCATATTGATTGTCGTGTGTGAGTCAGTGATATAGCATGCTATTAGGATAGTTTGTATATTTTGACTCAAATCCTTTGTGCAGTGATATGCTATTACATCTCTTGGATTCCAATGATGTGTCATTTTTTAATATAAAAGTGGTTCTTGTGGTTAGGGTCATTCGATGATAGAAATTCAGCTTTCATACGAGGGTCACTAGACTTGTTGGGATGTTAGGGAATTTCTCCACTGCCTTGCATGACACACGAGGAAAAACGTGCCTCGAACGGGGTAATCGGACCTCGGGGTTTGTTGGCGCAAGAATAACTTGGGTGAACATGACGAGTTTTAAAACTCGGGTATGTTAGCAAGTATACATTCCGGTGACGACTAATTCACTTGGAATAGAAAAGGCGTAATCGTAAGTACGACCTCTCGAAATTACGATATAGAGCTCAATTTGAAATGAAATGATATAGAGCAGAGCTCAAACTGTAGTGGATAGGATGATGTGATGAAGATCGCGTCCGACCGACCCTAATCCATTACTACTTAGCCTGGAGTCAGTTTCATATTCGATTAACTCAAGTATCTTTTTGCATGATATTCCTTTCAGCATAAGTTTCTATTTAAATTATGCAATTTGATACTTGTTGCCTATTTGGGAATGTGGATCGATGTCTCTCAGTATTACTTAAATATATTCATGCACTCACCGTTTAGTTTGTGACGGTGGTGCAGATCAACCGAGTAGCAGACCAGGCAAAGAGAAGATTGGTGACTACCTCTCGAGCCGATGGAGGACTGCTACAACATACTTTTATACGTTTTGTATTCTTTTGTATTACCTTTTTATGTACATGTTAGTTTGGCTTTTAGGTTGAGTGATAAGAATATAGAACTGGACACATGTTATATATATCACCATTTTTGTTTATATATGCATGTGATCTTTATTTCCTGGTTTTTCCACAAATAGGTTAGGCCTTAGGATTTCATTTCCACTAGTAACTAAATAAGACTTCCGCTGAATAATTGGTTAGATAAAAAAAAATTTAGTAACTCTGATTTACAGACAACCATAGGTTAGTCATTAGAACAATTAAGGTAACCGTAGGTGGTATCATAAATGGTAGGCATTTAGGTATTTAAATAAGGCTGACTAGTTCCTGGTTAGGTCATATAGGGGAGATTAGGGCTTAATTAGGGATTAGGTCGGGCGGTGCCCTTATTTGTAGTTGGGGCCGTTACAGTTGGTATTAGAGCCTAGTTGTGATAATATCATGGCTTAAGACTTTGTGATACCAACACTACAGTTGGTATCAGAGCCAAGGTTTATAAAGCTTGGCATACTTATATAGTCTCAGGTTATATGAGACCAATACAACTAGTATTAACGTCATGGATTTGAGAAAACATGACTTTAAGATTGTAGAATATGGAGTTTCTACAATATGATACCACAGTTACAATATGTAGTGAACGGCCTACATTGTTCAGCTAGAAACAACTAAAAGTTGAAAAAAATTGTAGAAGTTAGAAAACTTTAGTTAGATGTGAAAAACCAGATGATCCTCGCCTAGAAACTATTAGTTGGGAAGTGAGTTGGGGATTTGATATATTTATTATATACATGTTAATTTTGTTATGTGTATATATGTGTTATCCACGTAGTAGCTGATTCGCGTTCGTTCTCCATTTATAGTCGGAGATGGCGGATTCACGCGATAGCGATAATGTGGTGCAAGCGGTAGCCAGCCTTCGATACCATCAGCGAAGGATTTCCATAGGCTTTCTGATCGAGTAGCTGCTCAGGGTCAGCAGTTGACGGATTTTATTGCATTAATGACTTCACGATTTGCTCCACCAAGACAAGCAAATGACCGGCTCGGACATCGAGCCGAGTCATATCTTTGACAACGATCGATCGCCAGTTGTCTTGGGTCACACTGCAACACCAATGATAGCAGCTCCAGCAGTATAGACTGTGTCTACACCATCGTCCACACCCCCATCAGCTAGTTCGACAACGATAGTTCAGCTGGTGAAAGATTTCATCAGACTGAAACTGGTATATTTTCGAGCGCATGCACTTGATCACGAGACTTATTATATGAGCCGAGTAGCTGACGGGACACCCTTAGTACCCGCGCTGACACCTGATCAGGTAGCGAAGTATGAGCGGAGGAGACAGAAAGGCAAAGGACCGAGGAGATGGGATAGAGGTGTTCAGGGGGCGATTGTGCCTTATGTAGCATCTCCTATACCTTTGCACATTATGATGGGTAGACCTCCTGTACCACCACCAGTCAGACCTGCATTGCCAGCTCCTACTACGTCTACTTTACCCGTTTTACCAGCACCACCAGCCACACGTCAGCAGCATGGTGGTAGAGGCAGAAATAGAGGTAGAGGACGAGGACGAGACGGTTCCAGACCAGGGCAGAGACATGCATCCGCATAGGCCCAGGATCGGACACATGTTCAGTCGAGAGCAGTCACTTGTTATCGATGTGGTCAGGAGGGACATATCAGTCGAGAGTGTCCACACCAAGAGACAGTGATTCCACCACAACGTCGAGAGGTCGTCCATACGATTGCACAGCCTGATGCAGACGCTTCACGGAAACTCATTGAGGGTATGATTTTCATTTGTGGTCATCAAGCTTATGTTTTGTTTGATTCGGGTTCTACCGTTTCTTTAATTTCTGGTCGCATAGTCAGCATGTTAGGTTTGAAACCAATTAGTGTCGGAGTTCATTTGATTTTGAGTACGGCAGCCGGAGATAAAGTGTACCTAATTCTCAGGTGGAGAGATGCCCAGTAGAGATTGACGAGGTCGAGTTACCTGCAGACTTCAGGGTGCTAGAATTCTTGGAATTCGATGCTTTGCTAGGAATGGATTGGCTAGCATCATATCATGCTCATATCAACTGTTTTGCGAAAACAGTGAGATTTGAGATTTCAGGGCGTCCAGTGTTCGTGTATAGTGGTAGAACACCGAGAGCCGAAGGGCACTCGAGGTCGACTTGCGACTAGTGGGGAGATGGAGACTTTGGTATCTGTATATACCGTTGCAGAGAGTCATGAACCGAAACTTGTAGAGATTTCGGTTGTGTGCGAGTTTTCGGACGTGTTTCGGAATACTTACCTGGATTACCACCACCGAGGGGGATTGATTTCATTATTGAGTTGGTGCCAGGGACGAAACCGATATCCATACCACCATATCGCATGGCTCCACGAGAGTTGGAAGAATTAAGAAAACAGTTGCAAGAATTGAGCGAGAAGGGATTCATCACACATTCGATATCACCATGGGGAGCACCGGTCTTGTTTGTGAAGAAGAAGGATGGTACTTTAAGACTTTGTATTGATTACAGACAGTTGAATAAGGTCACAGTCAAGAACAAGTATCCATTACCGCGTATTGACGACTTATTCAATCAGCTGAGAGGAGCGCAGTTTTTCTCCAAGGTAGATCTACGATCAGGGTATCATCAGCTGAGGATCAGGGAGGATGATAGATACATAACGGCGTTTAGTACGAGGTATGGACACTATCAGTTCACAGTCATGCCATTTGGTTTAACTAATGCTCATGCCATGTTTATGGATTTGATGCATCGAGTAACGAGACCATATCTTGATCGCTTTGTGATCGTATTTATCGATGATATATTGGTGTATTCGAAGACTCGGGAAGATCACGAGCATCACCTCAGGGAGACGTTGCAGACTTTGAGGGAGCACAGACTATGTGCCAAATTCAGTAAGTGTGAATTTTGGTTGTCTGAGGTTAAATTTTTGGGTCATGTAGTTGGAGCAGCAGGTATTGTTGTAGATCCAGCAAAGATTCAAGCGATTTTGGAGTGGCCAGCGCCGACGTCAGTAACTGAGATTCGGAGTTTTTTGGGGTTAGCAGGCTATTACCGAAGGTTCGTGATGGATTTTTCGAAGATCGCTTCACCAATGACTCAGAAAGACGTGAAGTTTCGATGGTCAGAGGAATGCGAGGAGTCATTTGCTAAATTGAAGAACTTGTTGACTACCACACCAGTGTTGATATTGTCAAAGGCTGGAAAGGGTTTCATGGTGTACATAGATGCGTCTCGTATGGATTAGGTTGTGTGTTGATGCAAGAGAAAGGTACGGTGGCATATGCATCAAGACAATTGAAGATACATGAGAAGAACTACCCAACTCATGACTTAGAGTTGGCGGCGGTAGTGTTTGCTCGGAAGATATGGAGACATCATCTGTATGGAGAGAAGTTCACACTCTATACTGACCATAAGAGTTTGAAATATCTCTTCACACAGAAAGAGTTGAAATGAGACAACGCAGATGGTTAGAGTTTTTGAAAGACTATGACTTTTCTCTGGAATATCATCCAGGAAAAGCAAATGTCATTGCTGATGCGCTGAGTAGAATTCCGACTTGAAATGTTGAGACTATTCGATGTCATATGATGCACGAGTATGGTTTACTCGAGGCGGCGGCGAGGCTTAGTCAGTTAGATATTGCGAATGACACAGATGTAATGATTTGTGCTCAGGTGAGACTTCAGGCAGTGTCGACTTAGAGAGTGTCAGAGGATCAGAAATCTGACATACTGTATCCGAGATTCAGTGAGTTAGCGCAGAGTTCGAATGTATCGCCGGGCGGAGACAAGCAGATCGGTGTCTCAGATTTCGAGGCAAATTGTGGATACGGTAGTGGCAGAGCAGAGAGATGAGATTCTTCAGGATTCACATCGTTCTCGATTCATTGTTCATCTAGGAAGGACCAAAATGTATCATGATATGAAAAGATATTTTTGGTGGTCTGGGATGAAAGCGGACATATCAGAGTATATCAGAAGCGTGGGATGCGCCGGCGGTGAAGCGAGCATCGTAGACCTGGAGGATTACTACAGCCACTTCCCATTCCACAATGGAAATGGGAAGACATAGCTATGGATTTCGTTCGAGGACTGCCGAGGACGGTTCATAGACATGATTTCATCTAGGTGATTATGGACAGATTGACTAAATCTGCCTATTTCATACCAGTTGCAACTCATTACACATTTGACCAGCTGAGTGTATTGTTCGAGAGAGAGATTATCAGGCTGCATGTAGTACCTTTGACTATTACGTCAGACAGAGATGCTATGTATACGTCCAGGATGTGGCGGAGTATGCGGGAGCAATATGGTACACGTTCTGTTTACGCTTTTAGCACACCTTTCACCCTCGAGGGATCGATGGATGATCGAGAGATTGATTCAAACTCTCGAAGATATGCTCAGGGCGTGTGTATTTGAGTTTGGAGGATCGTGGGAAGAGTATTTGCCGTTGCGTGAATATGCATACAACAACAGTTATCAGGTAAGCATTGAAATGGCGCCATTTGAGGCGTTATATGGTAGACCGTGTCGCTCACCATCTTGTTGGGCTGAGCCAGAAGACCGAAATTTGTTAGGGCCTGAAATTATTGTCGATCACACAGAAAAGGTAAGACAGATTCGCCAGAAGCTTAAGGGAGCCCAGAAGAGGCAAAAGAAGTATGCAGACATGTATCGCAGCGATCTCACGTACGATGAGGGAGCTTTAGTGTATCTAAAGGTTTCTCCTCGTAAGGGTCACCATCGATTTGGTTTGAAAGGCAAATTAGCACCGAGATTCGTCGGACCTTTCAAAATCAAGAAACGAGTTAGAAAGGTTGCTTATGAGTTAGAGTTGCCTCTACAAATGTCGGGTATTCATCCAATGTTTCATATTTCGATGCTTCGACTAGCTAAGTCAAAGGCAGACGAGAGACCGACAATGGATTTGAGTCAGATTAATTTGATTAAAGATATCTCATATGAAGAGCAACCCGTTCAAATTCTTGACCGAAAGGTACAATAGTTGAGAAACAAGTCTATCCCGAATGTGTTAGTCAAGTGGCAGTTTCATGGAGATTCAGAACTCACTTGGGAACGGGAAGACTATATGCGAGACAGATTTCCGTACCTTTTTGAGTCAGGTACATTTTTAAATTCGTTTAGTTTAAGTTCGAGGACGAACTTCCTATTAGTTGGGAAGTATTGTCACGACCCAATAATTAATACACGTTTAATTCGTTAATTAGGACACAATGACCCGTGACGTGGGACCCGCAGTGCGATACGTGTCACTACCGAGGCACGATGGCCGAGGTAAATGTTATATTTGTTGTGTTGTTTGCCTTGTGTATTGTATATGTGTAGACTACTAAGTCATTTACGGGTATGCAGATACCGAGACGAGCGGGGACGCGCCTCGAGTCGCGCGCCGATATGGGCCCGAGGTAGCAGCTCGTGGGGTAAGTTTAGTGAATTTCATTTAAAAAAAAAATCATAAGGGGATGTGGACCCTAAGAGGCCACATCACCTACTATATACACTACATATCTATATATACATAGATGGGTCATTTTGATCTCAAATATATATATATATATAACAGAGAGAGAAAAAAAGACCAAACAATAACAACAGAGAAGAAAAATTGAAACAGAGAGGAAGAGAAGAGCCGAGAAGAGGAAGAAGGAGAGAAACCGGGAGAAAGAGAGATCAACCAAGCTCGAAGTAAGGTGAGTCGTTGATCTCGTTTTTGGTTTGGCTATTGTGTGTCGGCTGTTGTTGTTGTGGTGCTGTTGTCGTGGCCATGGAGGATCGACCTCCATGGCCGACCGAGAAAAAAATTGGGGGAGATGGCAAGGGGATCTCCCTTGCCATCAAAATCCATTGGGGTTGGAGTTGGGAGCCAACCCCAACACAAAAAAAAAAAAACAAAGAGCACGCGAAGTGCTCTGGAGAAGAAGACTCGCGGGTCGGGTCGGATCGACCCGGCCCAGGTGGGTCGGGGGCCGACCCGAACCCCGTGGGGGAGGGTCAAGTCAAACCGACCCGAGTCCAGCTGGACCGGGTCGGGTCGACCCGGATCCGATTGGACCGGGTCAGGTTTGACCCGGACCCACCCATTTATATATATATATATATATATTTAATTATTTAATTAAATTAAACAGTTTTTAACATATAATAAATTCCTGAAAATAGATAAAAATATGTAAAAATTCAGGAAGATTACAAAAAACAGGAAAAAATATATTTGTGACCCAAATCAATAAAACTTCAATATTCCTATAAAAAGTGAAGAGTTCGAGAGTCGGTCGAGGCGTTATATCGGGGTTTTACCTCGAAAAACGTGAAATCGGCAAATTGATCTCGAACTCAAGTTTGACCGATGTCGACCAATTTAGGGATGTTAAATCATTAAATTGGAAGTTAAATTGATACATTTTAAATTGTTAGGATCCTAGAGAAGCTATTACGGGGTTTGGGTGCGTACATCGACGCGACGGAAGGCGGATAGCTTAGGAATTGTTGTATGTATGTAAGTAAACTGATTTGAGACATTTATTTACATTTCATTCCATTTATTTATTTATTTATTTTCAGTTATTCGAATTGAATTACCTTTGAAATCCATATGCTATGACTTGTTCAGTTGCTCATTTTATGATGTTCATAGCATACTCTATTTTGTATATCATTGATTCTAATTCCTATACTTTGTCATATTGATTATCGTGTGTGAGTCAGTGATATAGCATGCTATTAGGATAGTTTGTATACTTTGACTCAAATCCTTTGTGCAGTGATATGCTATTACATCTCTTCGATTCCGATATTGCGTCGTTTTTGAATATGAAAGTGGTTCTTGTGGTTAGGGTCATTTGATGATAGAAATTCCGCTTTCATACGAGGGTCACTAGACTTGTCGGGATGTTAGGAAATTTCTCCACTACCTTGCATGACACACGAGGTAATGTGCCTCGAACGGGGTAATCGGACCTCGGAGTTTGTTGGCGCAAGAATAACTTGGGTGAACATGACGAGTTTTAAAACTCGGGTATGTTAGCAAGTATACATTCCGGTGACGACTAATTCACTTGGAATAGAAAAGGCGTAATCGTAAGTACGACCTTTCGAAATTATGATATAGAGCTCAATTTGAAATGAAATGATATAAAGCAGAGCTCAAACTGTAGTGGATAGGCTGATGTGATGAAGATCGCGACCGACCGACCCTAATTCATTACTACTTAACCTGAAGTCAGTTTCATATGTGATTAACTCAAGTATCTCTTTGCATGATATTCCTTTCAGCATATGTTTCTATTTAAATTATGCAATTTGATACTTGTTGCTTATTCGGGAATGTGGATCGATGTCTCTCAGTATTACTTAAATATATTCATGCACTCACCGTCTAGTTTGTGACGGTGGTGCAGATCAACCGAGTAGCGAGACCGAGGCAAAGAGAAGATTGGTGACTACCTCTGAGCCGGCGAAGGACTGCTACGTCCTACTTCTGTACGTTTTGTATGCTTTTGTATAATATTTTTTTATGTACATGCTCATTTGCCTTTTGGGTTGAGTGATAGGACTATAGAACTGGACACATGTTATATATATCACAATTTTTGTTTATATATGAATGTGATCACTATTTCCTGGTTTTTCCACAATAGGTTAGACCGTAGGCTTTCATTTTCACTAGTAACTGAATAAGACTTACGCTAAATAATTGGTTAGATAAATAAAAAAAAATTAATAACTCTGATGTACGGACAACCATAGGTTAGTCATTAGAACAATTAAGTTAATCGTAGGTGGTATCATAAATAGTAGGCATTTAGGTATTTAAATAAGGCTGACTAATTCCTTGTTAGGTCCTATATGGGAGATTATGGCTTAATTAAGAGACTAGGACGGGCGGTGCCCTTACTTGTAGTTGGGGTCGTCACAGACATGGTCAATGACAGAGATATAACAAGGGATAAGGACAAAGGTCTAGTCAGACGCAGGGACAGGGACATCAGATTCCACTAGTGTCAAGACCACACCTAGCATGTTTTGAGTATAAATAGACAGGGCACTTCATCAGTACTTGTCCACCAATAGGCAAAGCTCAGCCACAATAGAGTAGAGAGCAGGTTCATGCCATTGTTGCACTGGATCCAGATGTCACCCGTAACCTTATCGAGGGTATGATTTATATTTACAATCGATTTATGCATACTATAATTGATTTGGGGTCTACGATATCTTTTATTTCAAGTCGTATGGTTGATAAGTTAGGATTGAGACCTATTAGGCTAAAGCGACCCTTGATCCTCAGCACGGCTGCTGGGGACAAGATATACCCGAACCTATTATGTGTTGACTGCCAGTTGAGATAGAGGGTCAATAGATGCCCATAGACTTGAGGGTATTGGAGTTCCTCGAGTTTGATGCTTTATTAGGCATGGATTGGTTAGTCGTGTACCACGCACACCTTGGGTCTTTTAGGAAGGTGGTTATGTTTCGGATTTTGAGCCAAGTACAGTTTAGTTTTGTTTTCAGGGGACTTCGATCATGTTACCGATCACCCAAGCCGGAGTGGCCACAAGTTCAGATATCGAGACTTTTGCTAGTATTTTGAGTACGGTCGAGAAAGTTGAGATGAGGATGGAAGAGGTGCTTGTTGTATGCGAGTTTTCAGATGTCTTTCCCGTAGAGCTACTAGGATTACCACTACCTAGAGAGATCGACTTATTCATTGATTTGGTCCCGGGGACCAAACCCATATCGATTTCGTCGTACAGGATGGCTCCGAAGGAGCGAGAGGAAGTGGGGACCTAACTAGATGAGTTTTTAGAGTTGGGGTTCATATGTTCGAGCATGTCACCTTGGGGTGTGCCAGTATTGTTTGTCAAGAAAAAGGATGGTAGTTTGAGACTTTGCATTGACTACCGACAACTCAACAGAGTCACGGTGAAGAACAAGTACCCACTCCCACGTATTGATGACTTGTTCGATCAGCTAATAAGGGCACAGTGGTTCTCGAAGATTGATTTGAGATCAAGATATTACCAGTTAAGAATTCGAGATGAAAATAGGGATAAGACTACTTTTCGCACGAAATGTAAGCACTACCAATTTACCGTTATGCCTTTTGGGCTGACAAATGCCCCGGTGATGTTCATGGATCTTATGCACCGAGCATTAAGAGAGTATTTGGATAGATTTGTGATCTTGTTCATCGATGACATTTTCAACTATTCTAGGACTCGTGAGGGTCATAAAGGACACCTCTGGACAATCCTACAGACTTTGAGGGAGCAAAGACTATACGCTAAGTTCAGTAAGTGAGAGTTTTAGGTCACTGAGATCGGCTTGGGCATATTATTAGCACCAGCGAAGTGTCAGTGGACCCCGCTAAGATTAGAGCAATGATCGATTGGCCTACACCGACATCAATGACGGACATTCACAATTTTATGGGATTGGCGGGCTACTACAAACGGTTTGTTTAAGATTTTTCCAAGATTGTTGTGTCGATGACACAGTTAACGAAAAAGGAGGTCAGATTTCAGTGGAATAGCAGTTGTAAGCAGGCTTTCCAGACTCTAAATGACTAATCAATGACCGCGCCATTATTGGTACTACTAGAGTCGAGAAAGGGTTTTGAGGTGAACATTGATGCTTCTAAAGTTGTTTTGGGACATGTTTTGATGCGGAATGGTAAAGTGATAGCTTATGCGTCCCGACAGCTGAAGATTCAAGAGAAGAATCACCTTACTCACGACTTGGAGTTAGCGACAGTGGTTTTTGCATTGAAGATTTGGCATAATTATCTCTACGAAGAGATATTCACGTGGTTTACTGACCATAAGAGTTTGAAGTACCTCTTTACTCAGAAGGAGTTGAATATGAGACAGAGGCATTGGCTAAAGTTCCTCGAGGATTATGATTTCTTTTTGGAGTATCACCCAGGGAAAGCCAATATCGTAGCAAACGCATTAAGCCGGAGAGGAAAAGACCCAAAGATAGTGACTTGCCACATGACACATGAACATGGGTTACGTGAGGCAGTCGAGTTGATGAATCAGTTGATATGCTGACCACTAATAGAGTGTTAATTTGTAGGCAGATGAGGACTCAAACATTGTCTATACCACATCTTTCCCTTTCACCGCCAGAGCCACCGGTTACCGCAGTTGACGACCTCCCTCCCTCTCTCTTTATCTTTCTCTTTAGCATGGATGAGGGGGCAACCTTTGGCCACCCTCCTCTTTTTTGTCTTCTGGCCAGATATGGCCAAGAGAGGTGGCCAGATATGGTCATCTTCTCTTCCGACCAAATTTGGTCATCTTCTCTCCCAGCCAAATCTGGATGGGAGAGAGGGGAGGCTGGCCGGGAAATAGGGGTAATAGGGTGGCCGGAAGGTTGCCCACTCCTCCATTTCAAAGAGACACAAAGAAGGGGAGGATGGTCGTCGGTGGTAGTGGGTGATGACATCGACGGTGGTCAAGGCAGCGGCGGCGGCGGTAAGTGGTGGATGGTTGAAGAAGAATGTTATGAATTTGTATAAAAGGTATTTAAGTCCTTGTGGTTGTTTAAGTTGGGACTCAAAGAGTCCGCCTAGCACTACCGTTTTCTTAAATGAAAAATAGAGAAAGTTTTGTTGCCACTTATTAGTTTTACTCTACTTAAGCCAAGATTAGTTGAGGGCCTCGAGGCCTATTAGACTTCAGATATGAGTCCCAAAAAAAAAAATTAAATGTTTCGATTATCTTCAAATTAAATGGAAAATGTTGTGTACTGAACTTAATTAGGTATTAATATTATTTTGATGTAAAGATAAATTGAAATAATAGGGGTTTCAGCCCCTAAACTAGAAGCAAATGTGGAAATCGACACTTAAATTAGTTTTGGATGGATTTCAGCTCTTAAACTTAATATATATATATATTTCAGACCATCGTTAATTTTTCTCTAATCTCAATCATTTTGTGCACACATGAAAATTGTGATTTGGCACTTGTGGGTCCCACGACATAGTAAAAAAACTCTAAAATCACTTTTATCTCCCTCTCTTCAACACAACACTACACACGAAAACTTGAAGAACCATTCACAGTGCTCTGGAGTCCAGAATGGGACGGCGATAACGACAGTGACAATGACCGAAAAAGCAACGACGATGGCGATCGAGGCATCGACGACATCTTGGATGACAGCAGGGATATCGACGATGATGGTGGTTAAAGTAATGGTAAACTTTCCCTTTCAAAGACGATTGTATGCACCAATTTTTTTTTCCAATGCTACATCATGGTACTGATTTGGGTTTTTTTTATTTGTGTATTGTTTCTCTTTTTGAAATAATTTTGATTTGGATTTGTAGATTTTATTCTCTTCTCTTATTGTTTTTTATATCAATTGTTGTTTGGCTCATATCTTTTTGTTCAATTTATTGTTTGATTGAGTGTTATTGATGGAATGATGTTGTTTTAAGTTTTTTACTATGCTATGGGACCCACAAGTGTCGAGTCATAATTGTCATGTGTGCACAAAACCATTAAGATAACAGAAGAGCAAACAGTGGGCTATTTTTTTTTTTTTTGTTTAAGGGCTGAAATCTACCCAAAACTAGTTTAAGGACTGATTTCCACATTTACTTCTAGTTTAGGGGCTGAAATCCCCCTTTTTCCTCGATTCTCATGTAATCTTATATAACGGTTTAGGTCCTGTTAATTACTCTTTGACTTTATTGTGATTCTCCTAATTTTTTTGGGTCTACTATCATTGATTAGGGCTCTGTTTGGCACGCATAAACTAGCTAAGCTAGATTATAAGCTACTTTAATAAACAAGTTGTGTTTGGTTAGCAGCTTATTTTTAAAATAAGCTAGATGAGACTCTAATATGTTTGACACTGTCCTAAGTAGCGTTTAGTTTTTTTTTTTTAAATCGTATCTGGCTTACTTTCCCTTTCAGCCTTCAAATACATTAATTAAGTCAAAAAATACTAAAGATACAAAAGTCAAAAATACTAAATTATAAATATATTATTAATATTTAATATTTTTATATATAATATTAAATAATTATTAAATAAATAATAATGTTTATAAGTACTACATTTAATAACACATATATATCATTTATAATATATAGCATGTCTTTTTACATCATTTTGTATTTTTCCGCTACTCGATCAGCTAATTTTCCAAACAATTTTAAATGATCAACTAGATTATTAGTTTTCAGTTATCAAGTAGTAGTTTTTCAACTGTTAACTAGATTATCAACTTTCATAGGTCTATCCAACATTAGCAAATTTGGAATTGCTTTTTATATGCTTGTAATTGGGATAAGACGCCTCTTAAGGGGGTGAGTTTGTAGTCAAAAAATACATATATTATAGGAGTTATAATTATTAGGTTTGACAATTTCCTTATGAATTAGTCTAACCTTTAATTTTTGTAACTCGAGAGAAACCAACGTATTTAAAGATCTAGTAATAACCTATTGGTCATCGTGTACATTTCAATAAATTTATCATTGCGTTGGTTCCATTGTGGTCGATCTTTTAATATTGCACAACTTTAATAATTAAAAAGAAAAAGCTCGGACTACTCACTTTGTGTATCGATTTAGGACATCAACCCAGTCGGTGATCGTGTGATACACCTTTTGACGAGTGCACGCACATCTTGTAATGTATCATGTGGTAGTCGACTAGGCCGATGTTCAAAATGAGTTACCGTAACTGGTTCCTAATTAAAAATCACTGGTAGTATAGCTAAAATGAATAGATAAAACTTGTGGCACGACTCACTTTGTGCCTATATGATACTCTTCGAGAAGCATGCATCGAATCTCAAAATATATTGAACAACCATCGAGTGGATCAGTGTAAATATCAGTGAAGTGAATTACTCGTGCTGCTCCAAAATGAATGGATGAAGCCTATTTAATTCCTTTACACGTATGACGAGGGTGTGTTTGAGTTTCATTGATAAGTACAGTTGACCAACACATCTTATGATCATAGTAACAGAGGAATAATGAAGAAATAATTATTTATTGATGGTCAAACAAAAAAAAGCATAAAGACCTTAATTAAAATTATTATTAGTGTTTGGAGTAAACTTTTATTTAAGAGTTAACAAAAAAGACTCAAAAATTCAAACAGATTTTTTGTAATTATTAATGGTAAATTGGTAATAAACGAAAGAAGGGCATCTTGGGTATTTCGCTTGGCACGTGAAGTCCGAGAGAATGGTCTTATCTGGCGTCTTTTGGTTGCGTCAGTATCTATCTCTTCCGATACGTCCACAGCTTTCGCTACAGATACTCCTCTATCAAACCTTCCATGCAGCCACTCTCTCTTCCCACCTTTTTTTTTTTTTTTTTTTTTTGCCTCCAAAAATTCAAGGGAGCGGTTAAATGGAATTTTTACTTCCTCGTACCCGCCTTATTCTTAGTGTACTTCCTTTTTTTTTTTTAAAAAAATCTTAAAAATATTTTTACTGTACCTCATTATCATCACCCTCACCTCAATGCCCCTTTTGAAAATGTTTTGGACACAAAGAATCGACACTTTTAAAAAGGTGGCAGTCATACAGACTGACACCTCTAAAGACACCTAGATTATACCATCACCCATTGAAACTTAGTTAATTTTGCAGTTTCGATCGAAGTCGACCGATACCTCTTTAGAGGTGTCAGTCCGTTGTGTTCGAAACCTCTTCAGAGGTGTCAGCTCTGTGTGTCCGACACCCACGTGACAACAATAACGAACGCAAAGATTTCAAAACTCCTAAAAACATATGAAAATGACAAAGAAATTGTAGGTTTTGCTCAGAATCATTTAATATCATCGGTTCCATCAAAACTTTGCACCTAAAATGCAAGAGTCAACTCACAAATTGAAGCCCTAAACTAAGGATGGAAGTGGGACGGGGATTCCCCGCAACGAGGATGGGGATGGAGAATTTAAATGGGGATGGGGATAAAATCTCATACCCACGCGGGTACGGGGTACGGGGATGGAGAAAAAATATATTCGCGAGTAGGGGTGGGTAGCGGTTTTTGAAAAACCGCCCAAACCGCCAAACCGACCAAACCGCACGGTTTGGTCGCGGTTTTTAAAAACCACATAATCATGGTTTGGTCGCGGTTTTCATTTTGAAAAAACCGCGGTTTAACCAAACCGATGGCATTTTGGTAAATACAAACCAAAAACCCTAAAAAGCTAACAAAAAAAAACCCTCATTCACTCCCTCACCCCCCGCACCTCACTCCCTCACCTCTCTCTCTCTCCCTCACCTCCCGCACCTCACTCCTCTCTCTCTCCTCTCTCTCCGCTCCTCACTCCCTCACCTCTCTCTCTCACTCTCTCTCTCACTCCCTCACCTCTCTCCGCACCTCACATCTCTCCTCTCTCTCTCTCTCACTCCCGCTCCTCACTCCCGGCTCCTCTTCCTCTCACCGCCGTCTCTCTCTCCCCGCCGGCTCCTCTCTCCCCGTCGGCTCCTCTCTCCTCTCGCCGCCGCCGCCGGAGTCGCTGGTGTTGTTCCCGCACCAACCAGTCCACGGCCGCACCACCCCACGCAACCTCCGCGCCATCGGTTCCGCCATCGCTGCTTAGCGCGCGCGGCCCGCCATCGCTCAGCTGCGGCGTCGCCAGTCCGAGACGTCGCCACCGCCGCCGCTGCCGTGCGTCCGCGACCTTCGCAGGTGTCGCGCCGTTCGTTTGCCGCTGCTCGAGCTCCGCCTCGAGCCCCCTTCGCGCTGCTGGCTCCGCCCGTCTCACTACCGCCGCACCGCCGCCTCACACCGCACCAAAACCGCGAAACCAAACCGATCAAACTGCGCAAACCGCGGTTCGGTTTGGTTGTAGTTTTGGTGGTTCGCGTTTGGTGGTGGTTTGAAAAATCACCAAATCGTAGACCCTCAGTTTAGTCGCGGTTTGGTAGTTTTTACCACCATACCGCGGTTTGCCCACCCCTATTCGCGAAGATCCCGCGGGGAATCCCCATTGGTAATACCCGCGGTGATCCTCATGGGTAACCCCATTGGGATCCCCGCGAAGATCCATGTATTTATCAAATACATCTATATACATTGTATATATCAATTTTATATAATATTACAAGGCTTTCATCCAAAACACAAGTGATAAACAAATATTTGTTTTTTTAAATGATTAGATTTTTTGTTTTGAATTGTTTGCAATTATATTTGGTTGAAATTTTCAACAATTGTAATTATATGTATGTGTACCATACTTTTTTACACATTTTTGAAAAAATTAAGTGGGAAAAAATATTTCCCCACGGTGATTCTTCACAAATTCCCCGCAAAAATCTCTCGCGGGGATATTCAATGGAGAATGAAATGGGGAATGTTTTTTCCTCATGGGGATTCCCCATCCCTGCAGGGATTAGGCGGGGATGGGGATAGGGATGAAAATTCATCCCCGCGTGGGGATGGGTATGAGGAAGGGGGATGAATTCTTATCCCCTCCCCCTCCCCTTCCTATTTGCATCCCAACCCTAAACCCAACAACGATCCTACAAAGTACCAACTCAAAAAGTAAAAAAAAAAAAAAAAAAAAAAAAAAAAAAAAACCAAAAAAAACCAAAAAAAAAAAAAAAAAAAAAAAAACCAAAAAAAAAACCAAAAAATCTCGAAATCAACACTAAAAGAGATGAGAAATGCACCCACGGTGTCAAATCAACGTGATTTTGCTCGGACTTCATGAGATTCGGGTTGGTGGTGAGATGCGATGGGTGAGTGGGGCGGATGAGGTATAGTTAGTTAAAACCCTTTTATATAGAGGGGTAGTTGAGTTATTTCACTAAGGTGAGGTACGTTTAATGAAAACCAGGGTCCTTTTAGCCGCTCCCAAATTCAAAACGTTTGGCTTTGGCTTCTAAAACAATAACAACAACAACATAACTTAATTCCCAAATTAATTGAGGTCGGCTACATGGATCGAACTTTTTCATTGTACTCTATTTAGTGCAATTCATGATGAGTTTTGCAAATCATTCAAAACACGCCCCTTGCTCATTTCTCACTACACCCGGACTCAGATGCACTACGTAGCTAGATGAGAATGTCCAACATTTTTATACGTGTTTAATCCATTTAATGAAAAGTGACAAAAATCTTATGTTGATTGTCCACTTATCGCGATCCTCCTCTATTTTTCAAAAATGAAAAATAGACTTGAGACCTCTCACTCCCCATTTCTCGGCCTCCCTCATTTCTCAAGTAGGAAAAATAGGTTTGTGACATCTGTCACATCTTTTATCCATTTTTGGGTATGGAAATGGCTTTGGCTTCTAAAAAGCCTCTACAATGGCGCCAGTTCTGGATTCTCAAACGTGCTTTGAATTACGTCTTCTTTGCGATTCGAGGCACATCAACATGATAATTTCTCAAAGCACCAAACAAAGAGTTTTGTTGTCGTTGTTGAACGTCTACAAAGTGACACATATTGCAGATTTATTAAGTTTATGCATCTTCTAAATATTTTCAATTATTATTATTTAGAGAAATTGATCGCAAATTAGCGGAGTATTTTTTCTTCAAGGGAAATCTCCAGCCCACCAATCTTTATATTTTACACTATTCTACTTTTTATCATTGAAACTAATCAATTAAAAGTAATTTAAAAAAAATTTACCAAAAAATAAAGAATACAAAAACAAAAATAAAAAAAAAATAAAACAAAGATAAACGATATTACAAGTTGGTGAACAGTGACACACCCAACACCATCCCTAATGTCGATCTTATTTCTTTACCCGCGCCAAAATGACACCTAGTTGTAAAAGCTTTAATTACTAGCTCATAGTGGCAACATAACATTATGTATCTCTAGACGTACTCAACGCAGGGGCGTATCTAAATGCAGCCCAAGGCAAGCCCAATTTTTTATTTTTATTTTTATTTTTGTTTAAGCCCAATCTGCCTAAATATACATTTGAGTCAATCCCAAAAATCTATCAAACCCTACGTTAAGAATAAAAAAATTAGCAACGCACATACGGCCAAAACGAACGCACGGCCAAAAAAAAAAAACTCTCAGCACGTTTGCGTCATTCTCATACTCACCGAATGTAAGTTCTTTACATTTTTCGAAGTTTTTTGGAGCAATATATTTTCAAATTCTATTGTCTTGTGTCTTCTACCTCTATTCTTTTTGTATTTGAAGAAACCAATCCATCTCTTTTGGATTAATTTCATTGCTCCACATTTAATTTTTTTTTCATTAGATTGCACTATAATACAAGGATAGATTAACGGTTCTTTTAGATTGCTCCACATTTAATTTGTTTGTATGTCTTTTTTTGAAGGGATATTTTTTTAATGTGGAAATCATTGAGCAAAAATATATGCTAGTTCTTAATTTTTCTTAACTTGTTGGTTTTTGATGTTTTGTTAGTTGGATATCTTTTTTTTATAAGAAAGAGATTAATTGTATAACTATGTGACGCGCGCCAAACGCGTCAATAAAATTAAAATACCTAAACCGACTATTTTGTAGAATAGTGGCAAATGGTCGAACCCACATGGATTGGTAATCTTTTTAAGGTCAAAAATAACGAAAAGGGAAATCGAGAGTTTTAAAGAATGAATAAATTAACTAATGTTTAAAATAAATAAACAAAACAATGAAAATAATTTGAAAACAATTAATAAAAACGCGTAGGTTAAGACATGCAAGTTCGATTCGATAAAAGATTGGATTTGGTCTTCAATTTATGTAAAATATGCAAATCAAAATATCATAGTGTAGCACTGTAGCTATAGAATCGGTAACGTACGCGGTTCTTCGCACTTCCTAATCTCGATAGGCAAGGTACGACGGTGACTATTTCTCTAGTCAAACGTATAACCTTATACTCAAGCGTATATATTGGGTTTAACACGTTGATCGCAATGGGTTTCGTGAAGGCACTACACCTAGACAACCGAATCACTCGTGTGTCCGATTTAGCCTAAATTTCTAAGGTATTCAACCAGTCCCAAAATAAACTAATCAATTGGTAAGATCAATTGCCACTAGTGTGGTCTTATTGCACAAGTACGGATGCTTACGACACACTGACAAGTAAATCAAGATTTAAACATGAATTTAACCTCGATTATTGAAACAATACCAAAGAAAATAAAATATTAATGAAAAGATTGAAATTAAAATATATAAATCTCACAAATCCATTGATAGACGCAGTCAAACCTTCCTCGCAGTTTTACTTAAGCTAGAGGTTTTAGCCTCCCATAGTTAAAGAACACCGATAACAAATAAAAAAAAAAAAAGAATCGGGCGGAGATGATGCAATCGCCACGTGGCACCGCTGGCGCCACGTGGCAATGAACCGACTGCCGGTTTCGAACCCCACCCTTGTTTTCTCTCTCGGCGTTCCTTCTCTCCACGATGTCTCTCTCTCTCTCTCTCTCTCTTTCTCGTTGCTCTGCGTTCTCTCCTCCACACCTCTCCCACTCTCTCCTCGCGCCTCCCTCGCGCTCGCCCTCGCGCCCGCCGCCTCGCGACCGCCTCTTCCTCGCGATCGCGCCTCGCGCCCGCGCCTCGCGACCGCCATCGCCTCGCGACCGCCGCCGTCTCGCGACCAACTCGCGTCGCGACCAAATCTCGCATCTTGTTAGTTATAGCCATGCCGCCAATGGCTTCGTTGCCCGACTTTCTCCCCGAGTTGAAAGCAATTCGAACTCCCCGGCTTTGTTTCTTCGTTTCGAGATGTACATGTAATTAACAATTGATACAACTCACACTCCCGAATTCGTGGAGAGAAAGAGGAACGCCGAGAGAGAAAACATATATTATATTATATTATATATATATATATATATATATAATATTCCTATTAAAACCAAAACATTCCTAACTTATACCCTTAAATCACGCAAGCACCACTGGATACATGTATGCCTAGCTGTCCGCCACATCATCTCTTTCGTGTCTCACGTGTGGGCCCCACCAAACTTACCTCGAGATACGTGGTAGCGCGACTTTCGGTGTAAAACGGATCCATGCATATGAATACTCGATTTTGTATAGTTTTTCACCCCGAATTCAACCACGCACTCCAATAACCCTAAAAATAATAAATAAATGCAATTAAACTAGTATTTTGGAGACTTGACAATAAAAATATATAAATAACCTATATATAATATTACATAATTAACGACTCAACACTATGTTGTCAAAAATCTCATATTTTTTTGACAACATAGCTTATTTGCAATAACATATCACACAAAAAGAATAAATCATCATCAACAAGTCTCAATTATTTTTCTTATCAGATGTTTGGCTAGAGGAAGAGAAGTCTACCATGGAAGCAATTAAAGAAGTAGTACCTGCATGCTACATAGAACAAAATTATTTATAGTTCCACTAGTGTTATTTAACCATTCAAAAAAATAATTGTTAAAATAATCAGTTATTTTCAGATAATCCGTTAAATGTCAATTAGCCTTATTTTCACTTCTCCTACCTGACTACCTTCACATAAATCAAACACATTGGAATGTCATTGACACAAACACATACACACATGAAAAAGTTATAAATATCACAACAGTAACATATAGATTATATATATTAAATAAAAGAGTATATATTGTGTTTGTGTTTGTAGTTGATACAATTTTCATTGATCGCGTCATGTTTGTGACAAGTAGACAACAATTTTTCATTAAAAGTACTTCAATTGAACTCATTATCTATTGCTTTAGTTTCAATTTGATTTATTACAATTGTTTGTGTTCAAATGTTTTTTTTTCTTTGCTTAATAGTTTGTGACTTAATTTATGTGATAACCATGCTAATTTTATGTTTGTCATGGATACATATACATAATAATAATATAAAAATAATATTTTAAAAAATATTTATAGCCCAGGGCTATCAAAAATCTTGGATTCGCCCCGACTCAACGGCTAAACGTGCAAACTCCTTATAGTAGTCTTTTTCTTATATAAGTGATTCTAACACGAGTCGAACCTCGATTTTTCCAATCTTAATTTTTTTCCCCTTGTAGAAGTGTGACGACAATATTATATACTTAATTACCTTTGCTTACTCACAAATCACAATTAGTTACTCGAAGATTAACGATCAAGTAGCCGAACCTTCGTTAATAGTACTAAGTTGATTGATTCCAAATTATTCTATTTCCATGCAACATCACCTACTCAGATTCTCTAAACTTTTTAAAAAAAAAACTCAGATTCTCCAAACAGTACCTTCAACCTTGTCCTCTCTCCGTCTCATGATGCCCATATTTCAAATCCAATCTCTTTTTTTTTTTTTTATTTAAACAAACAAATTCAACCAAACAACAAACGCCATTTATTACCAACAAAGACACTTACACAAGAAACTGAAAAACAAAACAAAACAAAAAAAAAAGCACAACTGCAAATATCCTTCCTAGGCCACATTAAATATTTCTAGGATTCTCTGCACAGATTCTGGCACGCTCTTCTCCTTCTCTCGCTCTCTCTCAAACCCTTTCTCTTTCTCTCACTGTCCTTCTCTTTTACCCATTTAAGCTCTCCTCCTTGAGCCTCCCATTTTGTCTTCAATTACATCTCCCAATACTAACTTTCTCTCTTCCCAATATACCCTTCTCAGCAACTCCCCTGTTTTTGAACAGAGCACTCTCTGTTTTCCTCTGTTTTTCTCTCCAAAACTATCATCTCATATGTTGTTGATTTGAAGAGAAACAAAAAGGGTAGACTAGAAATCTAAAAATAGAGACTGAAAACTTGGTATTGGAAGTTGTTGCTGAACAACTCCTCTGTTTTGCTCTGTTTTCCTCTGTTCTACTCTGTTTTTGATCTGTTTTGCTATCCACAACTATCTCATATGCTGTTGATTTGAGGAGAAACAAAAAGGGTAGCTTAGAAATAAAAAATGGAGAAGGAAAACTTGGTTGTGGAAGTTGTTGGTGCCCACAATTTGATGCCCAAAGATGGTGAGGGAACATCATCACCATTTGTGGAAGTGGAGTTTGAGAATCAGAAGCTGAGGACTCAAGTGAAGTACAAGGATTTGAACCCTGTTTGGAATGAGAAGCTTGTGTTTCATGTTGATGATGTGAGTCATCTCCCTTACAGGACTCTTGAAATCAATGTTTACAATGAGAAGAAGTCTGGGAGTAGCAGAAATTTTTTGGGGAAAGTGAGGGTTTCTGGGTCTAGCATTGTTAAACAAGGAGAGGAAGTTGTGCAGATTTACTCACTTGATAAGAGGAGCTTGTTTTCTCATATAAGAGGAGAGATCACTCTGAAGATCTATCTTAGCTTCAAAGATGAGGTCACTATGCAGGACAACAAGTACAACAACAAACATGTCCAAAGTGGTGGTACGAACAATACTACAACAGCTTCAACTCAGCTAGAACAACAACAGATACAGCAACGACAACAACAACAACAACAACAACAACAACAACAACAGGCAACAACAGGCATCACAACAACAACAACAACAACAGCAACAGAAGCAGAAGCAGAACAAGAAGCAGTTGCAACAACTTCAACAGCAGCTGCAGCAGCAGCAGCAACAACAACATCAACAACAACAACAAGCAGCAGCAAGTGCAGCAGTCACAGAATCAAAAACATGGTGAATCAAACATGTGGTTTGCTTCAAATGACGTCAAGACTGCTGTTTATGTGCCAACTATGACCACATTTGGTTCAGCAAATGTTGTTCCTCCAACACAGGTGACTTCTCACCCAATCTCTGCTGCTCCTAATGCTTTACACAGTCATGGGTTCAATGAGTTTTCTCTTAAAGAAACTAGGCCTCACATCGGCAGTACTACAGGAACTAAATGGAACATTGACAAGACTAGTTCAACTTATGATCTAGTTGAGCAAATGCAGTACTTGTATGTGAGAGTAGTGAAGGCTAGGAACCTTTGCATTGGTGGGGAGTCCATTGCAGAGGTGAAGCTTGGGAACTATAGAGGAATCACTAAGAGGGGTACCTCTATGAACCCTGAATGGGACCAAGTGTTTGCTTTCTCTAATGACTCCATTCAGTCTTCAATGGTGGAGATTTTTGTGAAGGAGAGGGACAAAGATGAGTTCTTGGGCCGACTTACGTTCGATTTGAATGAAGTTCCGAAACGGGTACCGCCAGATAGTCAGTTAGCGCCGCAGTGGTATAGAATGGAAGACAAGAAAGGGGAGAGATTGAAGAGTGGAGAGGTGATGGCTTCAATTTGGTTGGGAACTCAAGCAGATGAGGCTTATGCTGAAGCATGGCATTCCAAGGCTGCAAGTGTGCATTTCGATGGACTAAGTTCGATTAAATCGAAAGTTTATCTATCGCCGAAGCTGTGGTATCTGCGAGTGACAATCATTGAAGCGCAGGACCTTGTTCCAGGGGATAAATTAGCTGGAATAGCGAGGTTCCCCGAGCTTTTTGTGAAGGCTCAAGTGGGGAACCAATTGTTGAGGACTAGGTTTGTCCTCCCACATTGAACAGAAGCCTCTCCAATCCAATTTGGAATGAAGACATGATGTTTGTCGTCGCGGAGCCATTCGAAGATTACCTTATAGTGTCTGTTGAGGACCACATTGCACATGGTAGAGATGATTTGCTAGGCAGGGTACTTGTTCCGGTTGCAGCAATAGAACAGCGGTTGGATCACCGGCCTTTGGCTTCAAAATGGCACACTCTCGACATGAATTATGGAAACTTTGGTGATTTGAAAATGGTGAACAGGTTTGGGTCTCGAATTCATCTTCGTTTGTCACTCGACGGAGGGTACCATGTACTTGATGAATCTACATTGTGTACTAGTGATGTTAGGCCAACTTCAAAGCACTTGTGGAAGCAAAATGTAGGTGTGCTTGAGATGGGCATATTGGGAGCAAGTGGGCTTATGCCAATGAAGGTTAAGGAGGGAAAGGGAGGCTCCACCGATGCCTACTGCATTGCGAAGTACAGCCAGAAATGGGTGCGAACTCGAACTGTCGTCGACAGCCTTGCGCCAAAGTGGAATGAGCAGTACACATGGGAGGTTTTTGATCCATGCACAGTGATCACCATTGGAGTATTTGACAATTGCCATTTGGACAAGAGCTCTCTTCTTGGTGCTGCAGTTCGCGACTCTCGCATTGGCAAGGTGAAAATCCGACTGTCGACACTGGAGTCCGATCGAGTTTACACTCACGCATACCCTCTCCTAATGCTTCATCCCTCTGGCGTCAAGAAGATGGGGGAACTGCATTTGGCCATTCGATTCAGCTGTGCAAACATGACTAATATGCTTCACATGTACATGACTCCCTTACTTCCCAAGATGCATTATGCACAGCCATTGGCAGTGAACGAGGTTGAACACCAGAGGTACCAAGCGATGAATGTGGTGGCTGCACGCCTTAGCCGAGCGGAGCCCCCTCTTGGGCGAGAAGTGGTGGAGTACATGCTTGATCATGACACTCATATGTGGAGTATGAGAAAGAGCAAGTCCAACTTCTTTAGGCTTGTCTCAGTGATATCAGGGTTCATTGCTTTAGGCAGATGGTTGGAATCAATTAGGAATTGGCATAAGCCAGTCCACACTGTACTCTTTGTGGTTCTCTGCCTAATACTAGTCCTATGTCCAGACCTCATCCTGCCCTCCATCTTCACATACTTCTCTATTCTAGGCCTTTGCAGGTATCGCGGGCGGGTAAGGCACCCTCCTTGCATGGACGTTCGACTATCTCATGCGGAGATGATATCTGCCGATGAGCTAGATGAAGAATTCGACACATTCCCATCATCTCGAAGTGGGGAGATAATTCGTTCGAGGTACGACAGGCTGAGGAGCGTGGCGGGGAGAGTTCAAACTGTGGTGGGGGATCTTGCGACGCAAGTAGAGAGGATCCAAGGGTTGCTCAGCTGGAGAGATCCTCGGGCGACGTTCTTGTTCGTGTTGTTCTGCTTGGTTGCTGCTGTGGGATTCTATGCCGTGCCATTCCAAGTTTTGTTGATTATGTGGATTGGGTATGAGTTCAGGCCTCCGAGGTTCCGAAAGTACCGCATGCCTTCGCCAATGCTTTGCTTCTTCAAGAGACTCCCCACAAGGGCTGATAGCTTGTTGTAGGTAGTTAAGGAAAGGTTGATTGTAAGTTTTTGTAAGCATGGAAACATGTCCTGATTTTGTTGTGAATTTGGTCTTGGCATGTTAGTTGTGTTCTGTAACTTTTGTTGCTGTGAGGGACTAGCTAGGGAGGTATCTAAAGAACAGTTCAGATAGTTTGTATGGAGATTTCATTGGAGGAATTCAAATATTATTAAATTATGCCAGTTAATCAATTCTTTTTCAAAAGAATACAAGGCTTTATGGGGAAACTAATTAATTTAAGGGACTCCATTAGAGTTTAAAACTGTTGTTTAGGAACGTTGGAAATGGTCCTTACCTATGATGGGGGGAAGACAAACATTCTCTCTTCTTTGAGCATAAACTAATGCATTATATGCCTCATCAACTAAGGAATGGTGAGCACTATTCATTCCTGCAAAGATGTGACTATTTTATTTTGATAGCATTACTAATTTCAAATATTTTGTTTTTTCCTAAACAAAGTCATTGTCATTAATTATTTTGATATCCGTAAATGTTGAAGTTATTACAGCCCCTCACAAGAGAAGCCAATGGATTTAGAGTAAATCATTAGGATATGTGAGTATGTGTATCTCGAGGTTCATCAATGGTATTGTTTTGTTGTATTGTATGATTCATATGTACTTAGATGAATGGTCCACATGTATTGCCTCATTCTCATATAAATAGAAAATTTGTGACTACTGGAGACTCGGTCAACGATTCAGTTGAGATACAATGAGATTTCTTACTCATTAGGGTTTCTCAATGGAGCTCATCTTGAGCTCTTACATGGTATCAGAGCGTTAAAGGCAAACACTAAAGAGAGTTAATCAAGATCTTGAAGGTTTGATCAAGTCTCACGATGGAAGATTTTGCACGATTTCGTTTGAAGGGAGTGATGATCTTGCTGTTTCACGACGAAGATGTCATAAGTGTAGATCTAAGGGTCTACATCGTAAATCAAAGGGAAAAAATCATAGATCTGGTGGTAAAA
This sequence comes from Stephania yunnanensis, assembly GCA_039657365.1. Classification (NCBI taxonomy): domain Eukaryota; kingdom Viridiplantae; phylum Streptophyta; class Magnoliopsida; order Ranunculales; family Menispermaceae; genus Stephania; species Stephania yunnanensis. Next base: position 11,339,392 of record CM077582.1, read on the forward strand.
CCCACATATATGAATGTTTTTAATCTAGATTTGAGAACATCAACTGCAAATCATAGATTGGTGGTGAAATCCACAGATCTGAGGGTTTTTAGTCCAAATCTGGGAACAACAATTGTAGATCTTGAGTTTGTTGAAAGATCTTGCTTCAAGAACACATATCTACGTGAGGAAGGTCAAGATATGAGGAAATGACAATAGGAATTGGAGTTTTGAACACGATTTTTTTCATCATCATAAAATGCAAGTGGAAATTCAAGTTCGAGTTCTGGTTCTCCATTTACTCCATTGGGAATTCATTAAGTCAGTTTATTATTATTAAACTCGATGAATCCAATTTTCTTCTCTGGAAATCTATTGTTATACCTGCAATTCAAAGTTTCAATTTAGATGGTTTCTTGTTTGGTACCTTGTCACCACCGCTAAGATCTTGGATGATGGTTCTCATAATTCCAGAGTTCAAAGTATGGTTTAGTCAAGACATATTTTTGTTAAGATAGTTGACAAATGCTATGGTACCTAACAATGTTGTTCAAATAATTGGAAAATACACCCAATAAGACTGCATATGAACTATGGGTAGCTATTGAGGCGTATTGTGGATCTAGTAACATAATTCATGTTCAATCACTCAAGAAAGCTTTACATACAACACATAAAGGTAACATGAAGATGAGTGAATACCTGGTTAAAATGAAAGAGATTTATGATAATTTGGAAATTGTAGGGTCCATTATAAGTATGGACGATTTAATCTCAAATGTAATGATTGAGTTAGATCGTGATTATCACCTATTACAACTTTTTTACAAGGATGGGTTGACTTACTATAGTGGCAAGAACTGCATTCATCACTGTTAGGCTTCAAGACTACTACTATGGATAATACAATGTTACTCAAGGATTGAATTCCATGGTCTTGCAAGATTCTTAATATGCTCATACTGCAAATGTGTGAAAGGAGTTATTCAAAATCCAATTTCTTTGGGAACAATACTTCATCTAAGTACTGGAATAATAATGGTAATGGTAATAAAGGAGGAAGTGGAAACAAAGGCCGTGATGGTGTCACTTGTGGTCGAGGAGGTTTTCGTTCATTAAACAATAACATTATACCTACCTGTTAGATTTGCAATAAGTTTGGTCACTCAGCTGCAGTTTGCTACTACAGAGCATACATGGAGTATATAGGTTCTTTGAATGAGAATTCTTATCCACAAATGCGGTAGAACACTCATATTTCTCCAAATCAATCCTCTTTCATCACTGCTTCAAAACTGGACATGATGGCTCCTCGTAAATGGACAGTGGGGCTACATCACATGTCACTAGTGATACTTCTCAAATGGTGAATAATTCGGCATATTTAGGTACACAGTCTTTAATGGTTGGTAATAGTTAGATGTTGAAAATTGCTAGTACTGGGTCTTCTTACATTCCATCTTCTAACTTTAGATTGTCATTTCACAATACACTGCGTGTGCCTAACATCAAGAAAAACCTACTAAGTGTTTCTCAGTTAACCAAAGACAACAATGTGCTGATTGAGTTTCATCCTCATGTCTTTTTCATGAAGGATATTCAAACCAATAAGATTCTTCTTCATGGAACTCTTCAAAATGGTTTCTATCGCATATATGGTCCTCCCGCACATCATTATACTTCTCCCGCTGCACTATTTGTTTCTAATAAAGGATTGTCCACATTGTGGCACTCCAGGCTTGGCCATCCTACTTACAAGACTCTTCAACAGGTTATGCATCATAATCTTCACATTCCTTTCAATTCAATTACCGATATGTGTCTATCATGTCCAGTGGGAAAGAGTCATGCATTATCATTTCATTCATCTTTTAAGATGTCTATAAATGTCTTGGATCTCATCCATACTGATTTGTGGGTCCAGCACCCGTTACTTCTCCTTGTTGGTTTAATTACTACATTCATTTTATCGATGACTGTACTAGATTTACATGGTTGTATCCCTTAAAGTTGAAGTTTGATGCATTAAATGCTTTATACATTTTAAGTCTATGTTTGAAAATCAGTTCAATACTACTATTAAAAGAGTCCGATCGGGGAGGAGAGTATCGATCATTCCAGTCCATTTTTGACTCTTGTGGCATCATTTTTCAGGATCCATGTCCTCACACACATGAACAGAATGGTAGAGCAGAACACAAACACAGACACATAGTTGAAATGAGTCTCACACTATTAGCCCATAGGAAACTACCATTGAAGTATTGGTGGGATGCATGTGCTACTATCATGTTTATTATCAATTGTCTAGCCACCAAGACTTTAAATGGGATGTCCCCTTATGAAAAGCTATATCATACTCCTCAATATTACAGTATTCTCAGAGTATTTGGTTGTGGTTGTTTTCCATATTTGAGGCCTTATAATCATCATAAATACCAATTCAGGTATGAATAGTGTGTTTTTTGGGATATAGCAATCAACACAAAGGTTATAAGTTTCTGAGTTGAAAGTGTCTCTTCCTGCTCCTCCAACGGTGTGGTGTGACAATATAAGTGTTCTGTTGCTTTTGCCAAGAATCTTGTCTACCATTCCCGGAGGAAGCACATAGAGTTGGACATCCATTATGTGAGAGATAAAGTCTTATCTGGCCTTCTAGAAGTTCATCATGTCCCTTCAGTTGATCAAGTTGTTGATGTTTTCATTAAAGCTTTTCCTTCTCGATTTTCCTACTCGAGGAAAAACTGTAACGACATGAATTTAATTCGCCGTTATTAACGATGTGTTTGCAGACGTGGCTGACAACTCAAATGCCGTGGAACCCGCAGTTAGGCTTGTGCGCTCTTGGAGCTAGGTAAATAGTACTTTTGTGTGTTGAATTGATTAATTTGCGATGTTTATCTTAAAATAGTGTAAATGGCATCGCAATGTGTGTTAGTATATTACATTTGACGTGTAAGAAACCGTATGTTAAGTAATTGCCTCGATATGCATGTCGACGTGGGTGGGTAGTCTAACCGACTTAACACTAGGTCGAAGAAAATAATACACACAAAATGAATAAAATTGGTTAAATAATTAATATGGAATGTCTAATTGGTGGTTAGAGACATGGTAGTACGCGTGGGTCGCGGTTCGGGACGCGAAACCGGGCGTCGAACCATTCGAAAATGGACTTTTTGTGCTAAGAACAAGAGCAAGTGAGTTAGCAGAGTCACAATTGGAGTCACTAAGTGGTTAGAAATGTAGCAAATAAGGTCCATGTGATGGCCTTGAGATGTGTAAATGAGTGGTGATGCAAGGTCCATTATATATAAGTCACTTCGACTATTTTCCACCACCTTTTCTCTCTCTTCATCATCTTATCCGAGATTGAAAGAGCAAAACCAGGGTTTTGGTGAATTTTTCTTGGTGATTTGTGGAGCTTAGAGGGGTGAAAACATCAAATCCAAGGTGAAAATCACTTACACCTTCATTTCCTCTATCTTTTGGTCATAATTTTGTAGATGTTGGTGAGGTTTGGAGGTTGTTGAGTTGTTGTTTAGCTAAGTTTCTAGTGTTTTAAAGTGGTGTTGTTGGTGTTGTGGCTATTGTTGGGTTGTTAGAAGAAGAAAACCCAAAAATTTCAGCAGTTTTGCTATCCAAAGCGCGATTAGTGCGCTAATTGCATAATCTAGCGTGCTAATGACAATTAGCACGCTAGGCAGAAAATTAGCGCGCTAATGTTCGTCTGGGCTAAGAACGTATAACTATGTCTAGGCGTCTAGCGCGCTAATACCCATACCTAGCGCGCTAATAGAACCCTGTTTTGACATAATTTGTGTGAAATGACTTAACACACATACAAATGACTCATTAACACTTATACATGGAAATAGGTCAGTATGGGCTGTAATTTGGGATATCCGGGACTAAACGGAGTCGGACCTGGGGTTAGTGACGGAACACAGAGTGTGGTGTGAGGTGTGTAGTATCCCAACTGAAATTTCTTGAGTAGTATTTTCTTTTGCTTTTGAATTCATTTCATGTCTTTTACTACTATATTCATGGTATGTGTATAATGGATAGACGTTGAGGCTCTCCCTCCGTGCCATTTATGTGTGTACGTCCACTAGTCCATAACACGTGTGCTATCTCGGTGAGTAGGGCTACCCGAGAGAGTGTCGGGCACGTGTGGGTGCGTCGTAGGTTCTACGCCGACCACCTAGCGGATCCAGATACTGGCCTTGCTTGAGTACTACTCGCTGGCATTAGTCTGTTGGGAGTCGAAGTATGACGCTAGTATGACCCTGAGGGCTATGAATACACACTTTGAGCTTTTACTATTACATTTGCATGTGATGAGCACAGTTGCCGTATTTTATTTCCGCATATTTATTTAATAGTTTCGTTTCAATTCCAGTACTTACTTTCAGTATTGCTCACTTAATGTCCTTGGGAATACTAACCGAAATACTGGACTCATCATCTATCTTTTTGTGATGGCTTGAGTGCAGATCCTAATACGAGCCAGGGCAAGAGCAAGCTACCGAAACATAGTGACGTTTAGCCAGGCTTGTACGTTTGTATCTACATATTTTGTTATATTTTGGGCTTTGGGCTTGCGAGTGATACCCTATGACTATATACTGTTGATATTGTGTTACATTGAGGTCCATTTCTGATCTATGATGATATATGGGTTTTTCACACTAGGTATTAAAGTTAATTGCATGACCTTGTTGTTATATATATTTTTTCATGTTAAAGACTTCCGTTGTGATTGATTTTGGTTGACAATGATCTTAACAGATGACTTGAGTTCAGTAACAATTTAAACAGTAAATTGTTGTCATTTGGGGTTAATAACGACTAAATGATGGATAAGTTGGCATGTGGGACACAACTTGGCATTGGTAGGCCAGGTTGTGGATCTGCATTGGCCCCGTGGCGGTCCATTTGGCAAGTGTGCCATTACATTTTAGTATCAGAGCAAGGTTAGTAAACCTTGAGAATTGAAAGTGCACTCTAGTACGATTACATTTATGGGAAAGTTTGAGGATAAACCTAATGAATAAACTTTAGATGTGGAAACCCAAATGAAGTGCTTAGAGTCCTAGTTGGGAAGAGAGGTGAGATGGGTAAAAATCAGTGATATACTTGTTACATTTTGGTTGTATTATATATACAATACCCGTATATTGGTGTAGAGGCTGATTGGGTGCACGTTCTTCGATGCAGAGATCGAGATGGACTAACAGCCATCAGATACCCCTAGCCTGAGGTCGAAGATACTAGTGATCCGAGAAGATTGACCTTGACTTTATAGTTATTGGCGCGGACTATGGATGATCGGTTCGCGATGTTGATGGATATGTTGCGAGTTTGAGAGGTTATTGTTGCCCTACTACCGTTGTGGCTGCACCAACGACTATATAGGTAGTCGTAGTGGCGCCTACTTCCGCCGAGATTCAGGTGCAGGCGGCTCTATCAGAGATAGAGAGGGCTATACTAGCAGCAGTATAAGTGGAGGTTGCAGTGGTGGTTACACCTGCTACGACCGAGCGGCCAGCAGTGGCATTGACTTCTAGGAGCCATATGACATCTGAAGCTTAGAAAATGAGGGACTTCTTTAAGTTCTCTCCAAGAGATTTCAATGGGGCCGGAGACCCAGAGGTAGCCGGAAGGTGGCTATTATCCTATGAGCGGCTGTTGTTCATGTGTCGTGCGTGCCAAATATAAACCGCAATCGAGTTACCAACCACAAGAGTGTAGTAGTGGTAAATACGTGGTCGAATCCATAGGACTTGAGTTTTACTACAAGTTAACTAAAAATGGGGGGTTTTCAGAAAGTTCAATGAAATAATTAACTAAACTAGCACAAATAAAAAGTTCGCAAAAATAATATCAATGAGAAGAAATCACCTAAGTCTATGGTTCCACAAGCAAGAATCAAGATTCAATGACATTTAATGGTCCTCAATCATCCAAAAAGTTATTAATTCAATTTCTCTTAGATTAGCTATGGAAAATCGACGTTCGCTAGAAATTCCTAATTCCCATAATCTCGATAGCTAGGACGTCCGCCACTTACTATTTCCCTAATTAATGTATAACCCTAAATATCCGCCAATCGGGTTTAACACACTAATCGCAGTAATTTGGGTATGTGAGAACACTAATCCTAAATAATCGGATCACATCCGCTTCCGATTTAACCTAGATTCAATTGTTGCACACTCAAGAACCGAAAGGGTTTGACGGCAAACGGGTGAGTGTTTGCCACTTCATTAGTCCAAAAGCACAATTACACGGATACTAATGGTCCAAATAACTATAGATTGTCCACCTAAAAGCATGCATTGGCCACATACATACCCTAGATTTAAACCATAATCATAAAAATTAACAACAATGAAATAAGAGAAATTAAATCAAATTAAATAAAAATCATAGATCTCACATAGTTTTTGCCATGAATCATGAATCTCACTTGTTTCCCCTTCGACCCAGGCGAAGGTTGGTCTAGCTGGACATCATTTCTACAATCTCCAAGTATGAAAAATTGTGTGTGGCGACTCCAATGTGTTCTCCCCGTATGAATACCCTAGTTACTAATATAAAAAACCACTAAAAATTGTTCCCTAGAGGGGAGAGAAACTAATTTTGGGGATTGGTCTCGTAACACCGCCGAAGAGCATCATAAAGTTTTTTTTTGGGGTGAAAATAAGTGTCCGCCACGTGTCCTCAACCTATTGGTTCGTTTCCTGCTGCCGCGCTGAGGTGTCGTCGTCTGATTGGTCGAGATAACTGCCGATGATGCTGTGGGTTGGTGAGTGAGCGCCACGTGACGTCGTCTGATTGGCTGAACCAGTTGCTTTGACATGGTGTTTGGGTGGGAGTGCGACATGTGGCGCACAAAACGCAGAAGGGAGAGTCGCGCGAGTTCGACGAATAACTGGGAGTTTGTGTGGACACGCATCCTGAGGCAAATCGATGAGCAGCTGAAATGCGGAGAAGAAATGCTGGTGTGACGTGTAACGTGTAAGTGACGCGTGGCAACATGTGATTGGTGGAGCTGGTGCCTTACTTGCAAGCTGGCAGATTGAGTATGTGTGGCACTCTCCCATTGGTTGAACTGGCTGTGATGACGTGGTTGGAGAGGGTGAGAACGTGACACTTAGCAGCTGTTGTGATGAGAACCGCTGACGTGGCAGCATGTGATTGGTTGGCATATATTGTCTCCTATTCTGCCCACCGCGCAATGCGTAACTCGATGTAACTGTTCGACTTCCGATAAATACTCAATTTTGAGTATTTTTCCGCCATGAATTCAACCGCGCACTCAGTTTCACCTGAAAATGATCAATAAATATAATTAATGTATAATTTAGAGATTTTCTATAATTAAATGTACTAAAATAAACTACTAAATATATATAAATACTGATTTATCAAATCCCAAACTTAAGACTTTGCACGTCCTGAGCAAAGGTGTAAATGACAACACAAACTAAACTAGACTCCTAACATAAATATGCACTGACTCAACTAATCCTATACCTAACTCAAAATTCATGGAGTTCCTTTGGTTTACATAGCCACCAAGTTAACAAGTAACTAAAAAAATTTCAGAGTTATGATATGTCAAGACTCGCAACTCAAACACAATTAAGATCATACTTTAAATACATAGATCCGGTCAAGTCAAAAGGCCATCAACTACTCACGAGTTTTCTTGGTCTATACATTAAAGCACGCAAATTTAAAATTCTCACTTAATCAAGTGAAAGCACTTGAGCTAAATCTTTTTTTTGAGGAGTTTTCATAACTTCATCCTTTATTCATCTTATTTTTTCTATTTTTCATCAATTTTTTTTTCAAGTAGTACGATCCTTGCTACATTTCCTATGGACCATTTTTCTCACTTTTTCCACCACAAGATTCCCTGCTCCATTTCCTGTGAAAAGCTGTGGGACTCTCTATTTTTTTTAGAAAAACTCTTGTTAGCCTTTCTCATTTTCACTATAATCAAGCAAATCCCCAATGTGGGTTGAAAATAATACTACTTGCACAAACTTGACCGTTTACTCATTTTCGTTATCTAGCATAAAATCCAACCATCAACTAAGTCTCTAATTATGAAATCATAAAAATGCTAAGCTACAGACTCGATCGAGTCTTTCTCCTAATTTTCTCTAAGTTTCAAGTAAAAAAGGCAACTGTAATTTACTCATCCATAACCAAAGGCATGAACAAAGTTTCGAGTGACTCTAAATAACTAAAATAAAAATATACTAAACACATATATGCATGAAAGTGTATCAAATCCTAATGAAATGAGAAAGGAATATGAATGGACAAGAAATGAAAGAAATGGAATAAATGATATAAAACACCACCATTACCATCCGATATCCGTAGATAACCGCATAAAAAAATAAACGATCTCACATGCGGTCTTTCACAAAACAATCCACAATCCCTAAAACACCCCCAAACTTATTCCGAACCTTGTCCTCAAGGTTCAAAACAAGTCGAGAGGTCCACACATAGAAAACAAACAAGATGGTGAATGAACATGATAAATATAAGATGAAGAAAATGATACAAATTCATGCAAAATGATAAAAAAAACATGAAAAATAAATAAGCTAAACGATACTTATCAAAGTTTGGGCTGCCTTCCGATAACATTTTCGGTTAAAGTCATTGGCTCGACTTGATCTGAGTTTGTCAATCAGTATAGACTGGCGTTGCAAGTGAAACGACCTCCACATTATGGCTCGGGAAGTCTTCGTAGAAAATCTTCAATCTGTGGCCGTTCACCATAAACGCATTTCCAGTCTCTAAACTCTAAATCTCCATTGCTCCGTAATCATACACTGTAGTCACAACATATGGTCCTGTCCACCTCGTTCTCAGCTTACCCGCAAAAATCTTAAGACGTGACTGAAATAAAAGCACTTTCTGACCAACACGAAAAGATTTCCTAGAGAGATTGCTATCATGGAATGTTTTTGTTTTCTCTTTATAAATCCGCGCATTTTCATACGAGTCGTTCCCGATTTTCTCTAATTCTTAGAGAGTGAGCTTTATCTCTTTTCCTGCCTCGTCGAACTTCATATTAAGTTGTTTCACAGCCTAGTAGGATTTATGCTCGAGCTTGACTGGGAGGTGGCAAGATTTACCAAACACAAGGCGATATGGGGACATCCCAATTGGCGTTTTAAACGCCGTTCAGTAAGCCTAAACCACATCATTAAGACGTGAACTCCAATCTTTACAAGTATGATTCACCGTCTTTTTCAAGATGGATTTGATCTCCTTATTAGAGACCTCTGCCTGGCCATTTGTTTGGGGATGATACGCTATAGACTTTCGATGAGTGACTTTGTACCTCCTCAGAAGACTTTCAACCTGTAAGGTTGCAAAAGTGAGTACCTCTATCACTGATCAGGGCACGTGGGGTACCAAATGTTGTGAAAACCCTCGATTTGAAAAATTCACATACCACTTTAGAGTCGATAGTGCGTGTAGGTTTAGCTTCTACCCACTTAGATACGTAGTCCACTACCAAGAGTATGTAAACATTACCAAATGACACTAGAGACGGTCTCATAAAGTCTATACCCCAAACGTCAAATATCTCACGAATATGAATTGGGGTAAGTAGCATTTGGTCCCGATACTAAGGTTACCAGTTTTTTGGCAGTTAGGACAAGTCTTGGTAAATATGTATGAATCATGGAAAATGGTAGGCCAGTAAAACCTACTCTCAAGAACTTTCCTAGCTGTCCGACGAGGACGAAGTGGCCACCGCAGGCGTAAGTATGACAAAAGCCAATATGCTAACTTTTAGTTTGAGGAACATAACGCCTGATAACCTGGTCGGAGCAAGATTTCCATAAGTACGGGTCATCCCATACATAGTACTTAACATCGCTCCTTACTTCATTTTTATGAGCCTTCGAAAGGTGAGGAGATAGCTCGCCCGAGGTGATATAGTTCACCAAATCGGCATACCAGGGGAGATCTTCCATAACAACATAGATGTACTCGTCAGGAAAATCATCCCTAAGAAGGGTAGGACTCTCACCATTCTCAATTCTGCTGAGATGGCCTGCAACTAGATTCTCTGCATTACTTTTATCTTTGATTGTGATGTCAAACTCCTGTAGTAGGAGTATCCATCTAATGAGCCTAGGTTTGACATCCTTTTTAATCATCAGGTACTTCAAGGCAGCATGATCAGAGTAAATTATAACTTTGGTTCCCAAGAGATAAGGCCAAAACTTCTCAAGTGCGAAGATAGCGACAAGGAGCTTCTTCTCAGTAGTGGTGTAGTTCATCTGAGCCGTGCCTAGAGTACGAGAAGCATAATAAATGACATGTGAAGCTCTCCCGACTCTTGTCCTAAGATTGCACTCAATGTATAATTACTAGCATCACACATAATTTCAAATGGAATATCCCAATTAGGGGCTTGAATCATTGGTGTGCTAGTAAGTGAGTCTTTCAGTGCATCAAATGCACTCTTACATGCCTTATCAAAGTTAAAAGGCACGTCCTTTTGAAGTAGATGACATAGGGGTTGTGCGATTTTGAAAAGTCCTTAATGAAACGACGGTAAAAATCGGCGTGTCCAAGGAAAGATCTAATCTCCCGCACATTTGTAGGGTAGGGAAGTTTCTTAATAACATCAATTTTAGCTTGGTCTACCTCTACGCCCTTGGCTGAGACAATGTGTCCTAAAATAAGACCTTGGTCCACCATAAAATGACACTTTTCATAGTTCATAACCAAGTTCTTCTTGATACACCTGCTGAGTACCTTTGTCAGATTGCTGAGACAACTATCAAATGAATCACCGTAAACAGTAAAGTCATCCATGAAGACCTCAATGAAATGCCCAATAAAATTTGAAAAGATACTCGCCATGCACCTTTGAAAGGTGGCAGGTGCATTACATAATCCAAAAGGAATGCGCCGATAGGCAAAAGTGCTAAACGGACAGGTGACGGTCTTTTTTTCCTAGTCTTCAGGCGCTACCGGTATCTGATGAAAACTGGAGTAACCGTCAAGACAATGGTAATGAGAATGACCGGCTAGTCTCTCCAACATCGGATCAATGAATGGTAGGGGGAAGTGATCCTTCCCGGTAGAAGCATTTAACTTCCTGTAGTCAATGCATACCCGCCATCCATTTTGAATGCGGGTTGGAACCAACTCACCATGTGAATTGGTGACTACCGTGGCTCCCATTTTCTTAGGGACCACCTGGATAGGTCTTACCCATTTACTATCAGAGATGGGGTAAATCATGCCAGTATCAAGGAGCTTCAGTATCTCCTTCTTCACGACATCCATCATGAGCGGATTGGCCTCCTCTAGGCTTCTCTCGTAGGTTTTGACCTTTCTTCCATATATATATAATACATGCAAGTGGAAGGGCTCAAACCTTCGATATCCGTTATGGTCTACCCAATAGCCGGATTAAACTCCCGAAGTACTCGAAGGAGCCTATCTTCCTCCAAATGTGCAAGTTTGGCTGAGATGATCACATGGAGTGTGTCATTCTCACCCAAAAACATACACTTTAGGTGCTCAGGTAATGGCTTCAGCTCAAATATGGGAGCTTTAACCAATGAGGGAGAAAGTTCGGAGTCAGAAGTAGGCAACTCCAAATAATAGACACTTGGGGGCAGGGGTTGGAATGAACCCAACTCGAAAAAAAACATCCTCGACATCAGTGTCGAAGGTCAAATAACTCTTGTGGATTTGAGTAGTGTCGAGATGATGCTCAACACTACTTTAACTTCATCATCGCAACTTGTGAGCAAGGTCTGCTCAACGAGTGGATCCACACAATCTATAGTACACACCACAGACGATACATCACTAGGGTATCGCATCGCGTCATAGATGTTAAACTTGATGACTTCACCATCAAACTCCATGGTAAGAGATCTATCATCAACATCTATCTTCGTCTTCGTCGTTTTCAAAAACAGATGTCCAAAAAGTACTGACAAAGCATTAGGGAAGGCTCCTCCTTCGTATCTACCAGGTAGAAGTAAGCATGAAACACAAACTCGTTCACTCGGACTAAAACGTCCTCAAAAACACCAATAGGTATGACAACGGAACGGTCTGCCAACTGAATGACAATACCAGTCTCCTCTAATGGGCCTGCATGCAATGTCTCATAAATAAACAATGGCATGCCATTAATGGAAGTGCCAAGGTCGCACATAGCCCTCTGAATGCTTACATTACCTATAACACAAGGTACTGAGAACATCCCAGGATCCTTGCATTTATGAGGCAACTTCTTCTATAGGATAGCCGTAATGGTTTCTCCAATTTGGACTTTTTCGTTGCCTTTCAGTTTACTTTTGTTAGTGCATAGTTCTTTGAGAAACTTTGCATACTTAGGGACTTGCATCAGAGCGTCGAGGAGTGGAATATTGATTTCCACTTGTTGAAAGGTCTCGAGAATTTCTTTCTCTTCCTCATTTTTCTTATATAAGATGAGTCGTTGTGGAAAAGAAGGTTTGAACTTAAATATGGGTGGTGCTTCTTTCTGAGTAGTTATCATCTGTTTAGGGATAAACGGAGTCACTACTACTTCGCGTTCTTCCTCATTTGCCTAGTCTTTGGCATCAGATGACCCATTGTTCCTTTTGGGTCCTTCCAACTCTTTACCACTTCGGAGTGTAACTGCGTTAACACTCGCGTTAGGATTCGGGTAAGGTTGCGAAGGCAACTTTCCTTTATCCTCGAGACGTCCATTCTGCTTTGTCATTTGGTCCACTCGAACTTGAAGAGTTCGGACCGCCGAATTGGTTTCGATGATAGATTTCTCAATGGTAGCCCTGAATTGGGTCATTTCACTCATAAATTGGCTTTGTTGGGCCATAAAGGCTTTCAACATATCCTCAAGTGAAGAGGAATTATTGGAGGGTGTAGGCAATAGTTGAACTATAAGGATGAAGGTCTAATAGTTTTGGTTTTGAGGTCCATAACTTAAGTTTGGGTTGTTCCTTGCCGTTGCACAATTATATGTATTCCCCAATGGGACTTTAGATGGTCCCTGGAACTGATTACCCATGACATTGGCCTGTTGATTGTCCTAAAAAAGAGTCGGAAATTCATCAGTTGCATGATTTGTGGCAGTATAGAAGCCACAAGTTTTGACTTGCACTTTGCCAGAGGAGAGTAGTCGATCCATCATAGAGGTTAGTTGGTCAATTTTCTGGTCAGTGGAACTCTAGACACTCCCTACAGTCAGACTTCAGTAAGTAGTAGATCACCATAAAGGCGTGACTGCTGTGCGATGTCCTTATTCAATTGCTTCATTTGGACTTGAGTTTTGTCACGAACGTGACCCCCCACACGCATTATCAATCATGTGTCGTTCTATGGGCGACATGCTAACATAGAAGAATCGAGCTATGGCCTTCTCAGACTGGCCATGCTGCAGGCAACTAGCAATCAATCGCTTATAGCGATTCCAATATGCGCCAAATGATTCGCCCGACCTCATTTTGATGTTGCATATATCCTTAATGAGCTGAGCAACTCTATCCTCAGGGAAGTATTCATTCAAAAATGCGGTTGCCATTTCATTCCAAAAGTAAATGCAGCCATGCAGAAGGTAGAAAAGCCATTCATTGGCTTTGTCTTTAAGGAAAAACGAAAAAGATCTTAGCTTAACCGTTTCCTCGTCCGCATTGGAGGGTTTCATTGACTTGCAATTAGTATGAAACTCCTTCAGGAAAGTGAAAAGATCTTCATTCTCGCCACTATGGAAGGATGGAGGGAGATGAATGAACCCAGACCTCAACTCAAAGTCTCCAGCATTATCCGGATAGTTGATGCAGATGGGTTATTGCGCCAAAAGAGCTTGAAGCTCTTGATTGGCGTGACCCATAGTGATTTGGTGATTTGCAGCCATGTTTAGAGGATTTTGGCCTTCTTGTTGCCTAAGTTGGGTCTCTATAATCCACCTATGAAATGTTCTCTCTAGTTCAAGATCGAAAGGTAACAATGAATCAACCAATTTTGACCGAGTGGAGTGTGGTAGCATAAAACAAAAAAAGGAAACCTAAACTCTGAGTAAGGACTAAGTCCCTAGTAACGGCGCCAAAATTTGGTCACGTACGACACATGAACAAATTTTGGCGTCGTTGCCGAGGAGCATCGTAGGGCTATTTTTGGGGTGAAAATAGGTGTCCGCCACGTGTCCTCAGCTTATTGGTCCATTTCCTGTTGTCGCGCTGAAGTGTCGTCATTTGATTGGTCGAGACAGCTGTCGATGACACTATGGGTTGGTGAGTGAGTGCCACGTGGCATCGTCTAATTGGCCAAACCGGTTGCTTTGACATGGTGGTTGGGTGAGAGTGTGACACGTGGCGCACAAAAAGCAGAAGGGAAAGTCGCTCGAGTTCGGCGAAGAACTAGGAGTTTGTGCGGATGCGCATCCCAAGGCAAATCGATGAGCAGCTGAAACGCGAAGAAGAAATGCTGGCGTAACGTGTGTATGTAAGTGACACGTGGCAGCATGTGATTGGTGGAGCGGTGCCTTACTTGCAAGCTGGCGGATTGAGTATGATGCGATGCTCTCCCATTGGTTGAACTGACTGTGATGACGTGGTTGGAGAGGGTGAGAACGTGACACTTGACAGCTGTTGCGATGAGAACCGCTGACGTGGCACCATGTGATTGGTTGACATATGATGTCTTTTATTCTACCCACCGCGCAATGCGTAACTCGAGGCAAATTGTCCGGTATCCGATCACTGCATGTAAATACTCCATTTTGAGTGTTTTTTGTCACGAATTCAATCGCGCACTCAGTTTCACCTAAAAATGATCAATAAATATAATTAATATATAATTTAGAGACTTTGTATAATTAAATGTACTAAAATAAACTACTAAATATATATAAATACTGACTTATCAGCTACACGACTTGCTGCAAGTTGAGGAGATTGATCGTCCGCGATTATCGAGTTTCTATTTGAGAGCCGATGCATCATTCTGGTGGACTACTTATATTGCGACTCATCGTACTGTGACTACGTAGGCAGAGTTCAGGAAAATGTTCTTGGTGTTGGGGCGTGTGCCCTAGGTCAATCCATTAACTATCTTTATGAATACTTTTAGTTAATAAAATAGAAGATTTCATTTGTTGTTTATTATGATTAATTTGCATGTTTACATTATAATAAGATCCGTGGGTATTTACACAAATATCCTAAATGTCCCTAGTCGATCATTATAATGGGAACTATAATGAATTAAGACTAGTGTGAGTCTTGATTGATGATCATATGATGATTATGCGTATAAGGATACAAATCACGATCACGAGTACTTGTTAGGGAACAAAGTACTGGACCGACCCGCTATGAGAACATCACATAGATTAAGTCATAGTTGTTTCTCATGATAGACATATTTTTCAGTTCTCTGACTTGAGATTACCAGAGAATTCAACATTAGGAACACAAAGATTTGACACAATCAAACGTTGTCTTTAACTGGATGATTATAAAGGTTGTTATTGGTTACTGTGTGAGCAATGCGATGAAGTTGTGTAATCGAGATAGAATTTGTCCATCTCATATAAAGAGAGATATCCATTGGATATCTCAATGTGTTAGACTATTAAAAGGCCTAGACTAAGTGAATTGATATTGATCAATGTCACTTGGGTGTTTTCAGTCTACTTAGAGATCGAGACTAGTACGATTGAACATTTTGGATGACAATTCCAAGCCTTATGTTTGATCAAAAGGATATCATGTGACAAAAGGATGTTATATACACTATTGATTAGATTGTATCGATTTGATATTCGTACAACTTGGGTAGTCATAATGTCTTGCTAGTGACCGCTTATGACTTGTATACAAAAATGTGTTTTTGTACACTGCCAACGTTGTATGATCCTATTGGGTTGCGCACTGAGAATGGTTTTGCGAGATTTTAAGATGGTTCATAAAAATGAATTTTATATGATAAAACTCATGAAAGAAACGTCCTTGTGGTGTATTACACTTATACTTCTTTAAGTAGGGGTATATGTGTAATTTACTTAACTGTTTATATACAAGGGTTGTATAATAAACACTTTAAGTTAGAAAACACGTATGAAAGATTAAGGGCCGAAACTCTATTTTCGTTTCAGAAACGAATTAGGGTTTTCTAGTACACTCTGGATCATTTTGGAGATAAACAAAAAAGGTTTGGTATTCTCTCGAAGCTAGCACTTCGAATCTCGGCCGCCGTTCATGTGTGGATTGCCAGTAGAGGGCGTTCGTCATTGGCAGCGCCTTAAAGATCGATCAACCTTCATAAAGGTATATTTCGACCGAGGTATGATTAAGTTTTCATGGTTTAAATGTTTTTAATGGAATTAGACTCGAATCCTGTTTGAGTTTTTGTCAAAATTGTTTTGTAATTTTCGATGCGTATGAACCCCAAAACTCAACACTTGGATGATTATATATCGATGGAGGTTGGGGTCTGTTTGAGGGATGATTTTTTGTCTCTAGTGTAGGGTGATATGTCGGTCACCTTCTACATGGAGAGGTTCAGATATTTGTTATCGTACTTCATGGACATAGCAAGTACCGACCAACTATAGATTTACTATTTTTTTTGAGGTCTGGATGAGCGGATAGTAAGTACGGTTGTATCTAGCGGAGCTCGTACACCGACTGAGGTCTATGACAGGTGCCTCGCACATGAGACCTACATGGTTCAGAGGGCCGGTCGATGAGCTATTCTGGATATGCTACAGGATCAGCAAAGTCAGCCAGCATCAGGATCTCGGTCTAATCAGAGGCCGAAGAGACAGAGGAGGGATCAGGATCGACCGAGACAGGGCCAGAAACCTCGTAGAGGAGAGTGGCAGTCTGGTTAGGGTAGCAGATGAGATGACAGAGATTGACGTGATGACCGTCAGATAACATATTCTACGTCTTTTGCACCCATTGATAAACTGAGACAACAGAGGCATGACAGAGGTCTGAGAGGCTAGAGTTAAGGCGAGAGTCAGATTCCAAGTCAGTGGAGTTCTGACGGTTCAAAGACTCGCACATGCTACCGTTGCGGTCAGATTGGACATATTATGGCGGATTGCATTAGACCAACACTAGTACCACCACAGACGGAGCATGCCAGAGAAGGGCCTATACTGCAGCATATGGGGTCGCGCAGCCAGACAGGGAGGCGACCAGACAGCTCGTTGAGGCTACGTTATCTGTCTGTGGTTTTCCTATGCATGTTATGATGGATTCTGATAGTATTTTGTCTTTTATTTCTCGACGCATGGTAGGAAAATTAGGGTTACATGCACAAACTTTAGATACACATCTTGTTTTCAGCACAACCGCTAGAGATAAGATTTACCCTAACTGGATTTGTCGGAATTGTGTTATGAAGATCGAGGGACATTAGTTACTGGCTGATTTGAGAGTGCTAGAGTACGTGGAGTTCGACGCAATGTTCAGAATGGATTGGCTATCATCTTACTACGCACATATCGACTATTTCAGCAAGACTGTGATGTTTGGCATCGAGGGGATTCCAAGGTTCACATTCACTGGAGTTGCGGCTGCATTACCTATCACTCGGGGTAGGTTAGCGACGTCGTAGGAGATGGAGGCATGCACAACTATGGTTGAGCCGGAATGTAAGACGATGCTGAAAATTGAAGGTGTCCCTATTTTCTGCGAGTTTCTAGGCGTGTTTCTGGATGATTTGCCTGGTTTGCCACCACCGAGAGCTGTGGAGTTTGTTATTGAGCTGATCCCAGGGACTCTGGTAATCTATAGCAAACTGTATAAGATGTTAGCATCAGAGTACGAGGAGTTGAGGAGCCAGTTAGAGGACTTAATGCAGAAGAGTTTCATTCACCCTAACATGTCGCCTTGAGGAGCTCTAATTCTGTTTCTGAAAAAGAAGGATGGCTCGATGCGGATGTGTGTGGACTACCGGAAGCTGAATCAAGTGACGATTCAGAATTGTTACCCGCTTCCGAGAATCGATGACTTGTTCGATTAGTTGGTTGGGGCCAAGTTCTTCTCGAAGATCGACTTAAGTTTAAGGTATCATCAGTTGCGGATTCGAGAAGAGGATATGGAGAAGACTGCCTTTAATACGCGTTACAGTCTGTTCGAGTTCACGGTCATGTCGTTTGGGTTGATTAATGCACAAGCGATCTTCATGGATTTGATGCACACGGTGCTGAGGCCATAACTTGATCGTTACGTCATTGTGTTCATCGATGACATCCTGATTTACAGTAAGACTCGTGTGGAGCATAGAAGACATCTTAGAGATGTTTTGACGATGCTAAGAGAGCACAAACTGTATGCCAAATTCAGAAAGTGTACCTTCTGGCTGAATGAGGTGAATTCTTGGGCCATGCCATCAGTGGTCAGGGTATATCAGTAGATGGTGATAAGATTCGAGCGATTATTGACTGAAAGATACCCGAGTCTGTATCTGACATCCAGAGTTTCTTGGGTTTGGCAGGATACTACAGGCGCTTTGTTCATGACTTCTCGATGATTGCAATGCCGTTAACGAGGCTGACAAATAAGGAAGTTAGATTTGGATGGTCACATGAATGTGTGGATGCTTTCTGGGAGCTGAATAGGAAATTGACTTTCGCACCAGTTTTGGTTTTACTGGTGGTGGGTAAAGGTTTTTCTGTTTATACCGATGCATTAAGCATTAGGTTGGGTGGCCTGTTAATGTAGGATGGACACCTAATGGCTATTTATCTAAACGGTTGAGACCTCACGATATGAATTATCCTGTGCATGACTTTGAGCTTGCGGCGGTCATGTTTGCACTTAAGGCCTAGAGACATTATCTGTATGGTGAGCGGTTCGTGTTGTACACAGACCATCAGAGTTTGAGGTTCATGTTCACTTAGAGGGAGTTGAACATGAGACAACGAAGATGGCTCGAGTTACTGAAGGACTATGACTTCGCCATTGAGTATCATCCAAGTAAGGCGAATGTTGTAGCTGATACGTTGAGAAGAAGCGGGATCGAGGGCCAGATTGTACTGCAACATATGACACATGAACACGGGTTGCTTGAGGTAGTATCGGTGTTGTGTTTGACAGAGGCTATTGCTGAGCAATAGATTTGTTGTCAGATGCGAGTTCCTACAGTGTCTCTAGAGTGGGTTGCTGAGTTGCAGAAAGCTGATGACCAATATGTGCGGATCAATGGCCTGGCTCAGGATCTGGGTGCACTGAGTGGTCTGAGGGGAAGGGTACTTGAGATACATGGGTCATTTATGGATACCAGGGGTATCGGAGCTCCGGGACAACATTCTCGAGGACGCACACCAGTCGCGATATATAGTTCATCTTGGTCAAAAAAAGATGTATCGCGATCTGCGAAAATTGTTTTGGTGGTCAGGGATGAAGGCTGACGTGGTTAGATACGTCCAGAGTTGTCATATATGCCAGCAGGTGAAGGGTGAGCACATGAGACCGACTGGGTTACTACAGCCGTTGCCCATTCCTCGATGGAAGTGGGAACATGTAACTATGGACTTCGTCAGCGACCTACCTCAGATGACGAGGAGACATGATACGACTTGGGTGGTTATTGACAAGTTGACGAAGTCGGCACATTTTATACCGATTGCCATGCAATATTCAGTTACACAGCTGAACATTATCTTCAAGAGAGAGGTTGACAGATTGCACAGTGTACCGATTTCCATTATTTCGGACAAAGATCCAAGGTTTACATCGAGATTATGGGAGAGTATGCATGAGCAGTTTAGCACGCGTTTATAGTTCAGTACTGCGTACCATCCTCAAACTGATGGGCAGTCAGGGCGATTGATTCAAATTCTCGAGGATATGCTCAGGGCATGTATACTACAGTTTGGTGGATTGTGGGAAGATTATCTGCCTTTGTGTCAGTTTGCCTACAACAATAGCCATCAGGCGAGTATCGGGATGCTACCGTTTGAGGCATTTTATGGTAGGCCCTGCATGTCACCAGCATGTTGGGCGGCACCAGAAGATACAACAGCTATATGACATGAGCTTGTTGTTGACCATACTAAGAAGGTAAGACAGATCAAGCATAGACTTTAAGCAATGCAGGATAGGCAGAAGAAATATACGATTTAAATACCTTGAGGTCTGAGCTACGAGGTGGGAGACTTGGTGTATTTGAAAGTTTCGCCCTGGAAATGTCATCAGAGGTTTAACATTAAAGGGAAACTAGCACCAAGGTTTATTGGGCCATTCAGAGTTGAGGAACGCGCCGACAGAGTGGCATACCGTCTGGAGTTGCCACCATAGTTGGCAGGGGTACACCCAGTGTTTCATATTTCCATGTTGAGGCTTGCTAGGTCGGGACCGAGGCCTATGGTTGATATACGTTAGATTGATGTGTGACGCGCGCCCAAGGCGTCAATAAAATTAAAATATCTAAACCAACTATTTTTGTAGAATAGTGGCAAATGGTCGATCCCACATGGATATGTAATCTTTCTAAGGTAAAAATAACGAAAAGGGAAATTGAGGGTTTTAGAGAATGAATAAAAAGCTAATCTAAATATCAACAAAATAAATAAAATAATGGAAATAAATTTGAAAATAATTAATAAAAACACTTAGGTCAAGACATACAAGTTCAGTTCGAGAAAAGATTGGATTCGGTCGTCGATTCATGTAAAATATGCAAATCAAAATATCATAGTGTAGCTACAGAACCGGTAAGGTACGCGGTTCCTCGCACTTCCTAATCTCGATAGCCAAGGTATGACGGTGACTATTTCTCTAGTCAAAC
Organism: Stephania yunnanensis; assembly: GCA_039657365.1. NCBI lineage: Eukaryota > Viridiplantae > Streptophyta > Magnoliopsida > Ranunculales > Menispermaceae > Stephania > Stephania yunnanensis. The sequence goes on from CM077582.1 coordinate 11,360,200, forward strand.
GTATAACCCTATACTCAAGCGCATTGGATTTAACATAATGATCGCAATGAAATTCATGAAGGCACTACACCTAGACAATCGAATCACTCGTGTGTCCGATTTAGCCTAGATTTCTAAGATATTCAACCAATCCCAAAAGAGACTAATCAATTGGTAGGGTCAATTGCCACTAGTGTGGTCTTATTGCATAAGTACGAATGCTTACGACACACTGGCAAATAAATCAAGGTTTAAAAAAGTGTTTAACTTCAATTGCTCAAATAATACCAAAGAAAATAAAATAATAATGAAAAGATTGAAATTAAAATATATAAATCTCACAAATCCATTGATACGCACAGTCGAACCTCCCTCGCAGTCTTGCCTAGGCCATGAGTTTTTAGCCTCGCATAGTTGAAGAACACTGAGAGAAAAAAAAATAGAAAAGAATCCGGAGAAAGAGTTCAGCCCCCCGAATAGAAGACGTCGAGCTGAAGATAAGCCGTTCAGAAGAAGATCCTCATTTTTCGTCCGTTCTTCCCTTTTTTTTCTTTCTTTCATGCATATACCTCTCATATATTATATTATAATATATATAATATTCCTATTAAAACCAAAACATTCCTAACTTATATACCCTTAAATCACGCAAGCATTATTTGGACACATGTATGCCTAGCTGTTCGCCACATCATCTCTTTCGTGTCTCACATGTGTGGGCCCACCAAATTTTCCTCGAATTACGTGCTAGCGTGAATTTCGGTGTAAAATATATCCAGGCTACATGAATACTCGATTTTGCGTAGTTTTTCGCCCCGGATTTAACCGCACACTCCAATAACCCTGAAAATAATAAATAAGCGCAATTAGACTAGTATTTTGGAGACTTGACAATAAAAATATATAAATAACTAATATATAATATTACATAATTAACGACTCAACAATGTGTGACCAGACATGTCATATGAAGAGCAACCTGTAGAAATCATGAATAGGATGACTCAGATTTTAAGGAATAAGGAGATCCTGAAGGTTTTGGTACGTTGGCACCATCATGGAACCGATGGACTCACTTAGGAGCTCGAGTCTACTATGCGACGACGATATCCCCACTTATTTGCTGGTACGTATTTTCAGTTTACTTTAAATTTCGGGACGAGATTTCACCTAGTTGGGAAGAACTGTAACGACCTGAGTTTAACTCGCTGTTACTCATGACGTGTTTGCAGACGTGGCTGACAGCTCAAACGCTCGTGGAACCCGCAGTTAGGCTTGTGCGCGCCTGAAGCTAAGTAAATAGTACTTTTATGTGCTGAATTGATTAATTTACGATGTTTATCTTGAAATATTATAAATGGCATCGCAATGTGTGTTAGTATATTACATTTGACGTTCGAGATCGTGTGTTAAGTAGTCGTCTCGATATACGTGTCGCGGGTACCATGTAGTCTAATCGACTTAACACTAGGCTGAGGAAAATAATACACACAAAATGAATAAAATTGATTAAATAATTAATATGGAATGACTAATTAGTGGTTAGAGACATGGTAGTACGCTTGGGTCCCAGTTCGGGACGCAAAACTGGGCGTCGGACCGTCCGAAAATGGACTTTTTGTGCTAAGAACAAGAGCAATTGAGTTAGCAGAGTCACAATTGGAGTCACCAGTGGTTAGAAGTGTAGCAAATAAGGTCCATGTGATGGCCTTGAGATGTGTAAATGAGTGGTGATGAAAGGTCCACTATATATAAGTCACTTTGACTATGTTCCACCACCGTTTCTCTCTCTTCATCATCTTATCCGAGATTGAAAGAGCAAGACTAGGGTTTTGGTGAACTTCTTCTTGGTGATTTGTGGAGCTTAGAGGGGTGAAAACATCAAATCCAAGTTGAAAATCACTTACACCTTCACTTTGAGCTTTTACTATTACATTTGCATGCGATGAGCACAGTTGCCTATATTTTATTTCCGCATGTTTATTTAATAATTTTGTTTCAATTCCAGTATTTACTTTCAGTATTGCTCACTTAATTTCCTTGGGAATACTAACTTTGGACTCGTCATGTGTCTTTTTGTGATGGCTTGAGTGCAGATCCTAGTACGAGCCAAGGTAAGAGCAAGCTACCGAAATACAAAGACATTTAGCCAGATTTGTATGTTTTTATCACATATTTTGTTATTTTTGGGCTTTGGGCTTGCGAGTGATACCCTAGGACTCTATACTGTTGATATTGTGTTACATTGAGATCCATTTTTGATCTATGATGATACATAGGTTTTCCACACTAGGTATTAGAGTTAATTGCATGACCTTGTTGTTTTATATAATATATTTTCATGTTAAAGACTTCTGCTGTGATTGATTTGGTCGACAATGAACTTAATAGATGACTTGAGTTTAGTAACAATTAAACCAGTAAATTGTTGTCGTTTGAGGTTAATAACGATTAAATGGTGGATAAGTTGGCATGTGGGACATAGCTTGGCTTTAGTAGGCCAGGTTATGGGCTTGCATTGGCCCCCGTGGTGGTCCATTTGGCAAGTGGGCCGTTACAAAAACTAACACTCATTTCCATTCCCCTTAGTTTGGGGGTGGAGGATGTTAGAGTAAATCATTAGGATATGTGAGTGTGTATTGTTGATTTTTTTATGACCACCTTTCACATTATTTAAGTGTGGGGTTTTATCTTAAAAGACACTTCTCCGCGATCCTATGATCTCCGCGAGTACCGATACTGTCCCCAAACTAAGAAATCTTAATTATCTGATGTGGAACTATTATTTCGGTCCATATATCTCAACACTCTACCTTGGACCGAAATCTATCCAAGGGGTTTTACTCGACAGATCCTGATCGAACCGTCGACATGTTGATTTTTTCATGCTTGCATCACATTATCCGCAAGTGGCCCGCCCATGACACTTTTTCGCGAGCCTATGATCTCCGCCAGTACCGATACTGTCTCCAACTTGACTACCTTTCAATTTTTAGGTATGGGGTTTTATTTTAAAAGACCTCGGTACTAATTGAGGGGAGATCACCACTTATATATTTCACTAGAAACTTTAATTATCTGATGTGGGATTATTATTTTGGTCCACACATCTCAACATGTATCTCGAGGTTCATTAATGGTATTGTTATGTTGTTGTGATATGTGAGTGTTCACAGGGTCTATGTCATTGTATGGTTCCGATGTACTTAGATGAACGGTCCACATGTATTGTCTCATTCTTGTATATATAGAAAATATGTGACTACGGAGACTCAACGATTCAGTTGAGTTACAGTTAGATATCGTGCTATTAGGGTTTTTCAATGGAGCTCATCTTGAGCTTTTACAAATAATGTAGCACTTTTTTTTTTCAACAAGTCATTGTCATTATTTTGATATCTGTCAATGTCTAAACTTTTTACAGCCCCTTTCGAGAAGACCCAAATCATAACTTCTTCGGTCTAAGTTTTATGGTGTCCATCTTGTTGCCATTGCACTCTATCTTTTGGAGGCTTCTGAATAAGTTTATTGTTAAAGGTGCTAGTAAGAAAATGTGGTGCGGAATAAAATTCTCTCAAACTATCTTCAAACAACAACCGTGATATTGACAGCTTCATTTACGTAGGGAGAGGGGTCCAACTCCCTTGACAAATTTAGTTTGAAAGAAAAACAAAAAAAAAACTTAGAAATATCAACCTAACAAACATGGGGATCATCATGAAACAATGTATAAAATATTCCAAGACCCAACGGAAAATTGTAGGGTACATCCGAACGCACCTGGCGATGTGACAGCCGTGCGATGTACCTCGGAAACCCCATAAATAGTTGAATTAAGCATCTGTGAAGCAATGACACAACACCCACATCACCATTCCTTTCTCTCATCAGTTCAGCACCTTAGTTTCTGCAGACACTAATCTTCATGAATCATGGGCACCCTCAAAATTTGGTTATCTTTGATGGTGTTCATGATCTGTGCAGACAATGCATTATTGAGTGCTGAGCAGCACATCCCCACCACCCTTGAAGGCCCATTTGAGCCTGTGACACGCAGATTCGACCCTTCATTGCGCAGAGGCAGTGATGACTTGCCCATGTACCATCCAAAGCTCACCAAGAAAGTGCCCTCAATTTTTCCTGAACAAATTGCATTGGCAATCTCTTCACCTACTTCCATGTGGGTCTCTTGGGTTACAGGTAAATACCCAATTTGAGATTTTTTTGGTTTCTTATTGTAATGTATTTGTTTTTATTGATTAGTTCATTAGTAGCTATTTTGCTGAATCAAATGTGGGAATTTGAGTGGTGTTGATCTGGTTTAGTCTCCTGATATGTGCTGATTTGAGGGGTGCCCATTCGCCCTTTTTGTGTTTGTGACATGAATCATTTCTTTAGAGACTGCTTTTGAGTTTTTGTTAATCAGTGTTGAGTGATTTACTGGATTAGTATTGCTCTAAATCCAGTGCAATGGAAGAGTTTGATCCATGTAGCCGACCTCAACTAATTTGGAATTGAGGCTCTGTTGCCTGACTAGCTCACGTGGGATTAGTCAAACTGAAGGTTTGGATACCTACGGTTCTCAAAAAAAAAAAAAAAGTGTATGGATTGGGGCGTTTTTTTTTTTTTTTTAAATTTTAAATTTTAAATTTTTTTTTCAAGACATGCTCACTAGTTGATGTTATGTGAGATTGTTGAGGAAGTTTGTTGCTGTTGTCGTTTGGGTAGGTGATGCTCAAATTGGTCCCAAGGTCACCCCCCTTGATCCTTCAACAGTTGCCAGTGAAGTTTGGTTTGGAAAGGAAAGTGGAAGATACACATCTGTCCAGAGGGGAATGTCCACTGTTTACAGCCAATTGTACCCTTTTGAAGGCCTGCTGAACTACACTTCGGGCATAATACATCATGTGAGGATTGAAGGTAAGTTAATCACATAAGATTTTTAGTTTTATTCTAGTGTTATTTAATTTTGAACATAAAGTTGAGTTGTGGGTTACGATAATCTTGCACATTCAAGCACTTGGAGAAACTGCGGCTTCTGATAAGTAATTCTTCTTGAGTCTTGACTACCAACCTCAACGAACGACTTTTTACTTTCAAAATACTGGAGTATTCTTCTAAAAAAAGGTAGTAGAGTATTAAATTTCATTTTTTTTTTCTAAATATTTTGAGACTCACCTCAGTCATAACATTTTCACTAGCTTTTTCCATGAATTTATCTTCTTTCAAATATGTTCATTCCATCAATTGCATTAATTGAGCATAGTTGAAGAGTTTGATCTATGTAGCCGACCCCAAGTGATTTGGGATTGAGGCTTTGTTGTTGTCGCTGAATATTTTCATTACCTTATATTAAAAAAATCTCCCATATTCTATTTATTCTATGACCTTGACAAGTTTCGCTTCTCTTGAAAGAGGAAAGTAACAACGATTGAGTTTTAGATATTTCATACTGCTGGAAAGAAATGAAAAATATTAATAGCGAGGAATTGTTGGCTTTTCGAAATGTTCCTACTAAGTTAAAAGAAAAATTTATAGGATTGCAATTAGGCCAGTTGTGCTCTATGGAAGTGAATGTTGGGCGGTAAAGCAACAACAATTACATAAAATGAACGTAACAGAAATGAGGATGCTTAGGTGGATGTGTGGTAAAACTCGTAAAGATAGAATAAGAAGTATTCAATTGAGATTTTAATAGACTTTTAGTTACTTTTATAAGTAGATGACTTTTAGAGACTTTTAGATTTTTGTAGACTTTTTAAAAACTTTGGTAGACTTTATTTTAATGACTTTTATTAACTTTGATGGATTTTTTTAAGGACTTTGATAGACTTTGATAAACTTTATTTTGATGACTTTTGATAAACATCCATGAACATTGACTTTGATGGATTTCTTGCACATTTTTTAAAGCTTCGGTTACTTTTTAATTGAAAAAATAAACTACTAGGGTTATTAAAAATCTTTATTATAAAAATAACAAATAAAGTACGAAAGAAATAACGTAGATCTAATGCATATTATTATTTACTACATCAACATCACTCCACATTTCAGTAGCTATAAAATTCCTCCATCGTTTGGCATTCTCCCTTTGTTGTTCTTGAGTTTCAGAAAGTATTTCAAAATCATCATCTTCTTCACTATCTGAGGACAATGCATCTTCATTATCTAATTCAATTGGAAATTCATCAGAACAACACTCCTTGCGAAGATAGTTATGTAATCCCGCACAAGCCAACACCAGCTTTGCTTGAATTTTAAATGGAAATGGAGGAGCCGTTTTAAAAATTGTGAACCGCGATTTGAATATGCCAAACAACCTTTCAACCACATTCCTCAAAGATGCATGTCGAAGATTGAATAATTCATTAGCATTTTCAGGATGTCGCCCTTGCCCGGTAAAATTGGAAAGATGATAACGAACTCCTCGAAAAGGAGCTAAAAACTGACGCCGATTCGAAAAACCACAGTCCACTAAAAAATATTTACCTAAAAACATACTAAAAATAAATAAATTAAATACAAGAATATAAAAACAAGTAATTTTGACATTAATTAGATCATACCTTGTGGTACCTAAATAACAAAATATAAAAACAAGTAATTTTGACATTAATTAGATCATGCATTGTGGTACTTTAAGTCCGTTTCTCCTAGATAAAGCATCACTCAATATTCTTGAGTCATGCGCCGATCCTTCCCATCCGCTAAGAACAAATATGAACTCCCAATCAAAGTTACATGCGGCCAAGACATTTTGGGAAGTGAAGCCATGTCGATTGCGATAGTTGCTACTATCATTTCCAACAATCATTGCTGGAATATGGGTAACATCGATAGCTCCAATACAATCCTAAAAATAAGAGCAAGAACAATTAATGACCACATCATCATCATCATCATCACAACAACAAAAATTACTTCTATTATAACAACTCTAGCAATAATTAGAACTTACTTTGAAGTAAAGATAAAATCTTGTACTATCTCTTATGATTTTTACGGTAGAGGATTTAAGCTTCGCCATCATATCTACTCCAATTATGTTCAGAGCCCTTAAAATTTTGTTGAAACTTTGGCTGGTGCTAAAATGCGATCTATTGAAGGTTTTTCGAATCAAATAATATCGAGAATTTTGACCCACATTGAGTAAAAACGTAGCCAACATTTCTTCAATAGTTACGAATCGTGTATCATGTACCAGAGCTTTTTCTCTAATAATTTTGCATAACTTTCGAAGCACGTCAGGATACATCCTATAAATTTGTCAAAAGTGTTCTGCATCCTCGTTCAATATTGTTTCTATGTATTTAGACCAAATTCTAGTTACAGAGCGTGTGGTTAAGGGTCGTGTAACGGGCTCACAATACATAGAAAATATATCTTCATGCAATGTTTGTAGAATTGCTTGCATAGAAACCAACAAACATTCAAGTATTTCTGTTAGTTCTTCCACCTCGTTCTCTTCCATTTCCACTTCCTCTGATTCATCATATCTTTGCATATTTAAATGAGACATCATGTAAATAATATCACCTAAAATCAAAAAAGAAAAATTAAACATGCCAAAAAATATAACATTCAACAAGGGGAAGTTTAAAACATGGTTGACAATGACAATATTGAATAATACTAAAAAAATATTATCGACTTCAAACAAAGTATTATTCATCAATCCAACATTCTGGCTGAGTCTGAAAAAAAAAAAAAACACAATCTCTAACTAATAAAATAAGAATGTAGTCATTAATAAAATAGTAAAATAAATTTTAAGTGGCTTCCAAAAAAAAAATTCTAAAATAAATAACTACTTATTATGTCAACTGAAACGTTATCCACTTAGAACGTTCTTCAGAAGACATTTCCATGAAATCAATCTTTTTGGCTTTTGTGTTCAACAACTCGAGGACCTTGAAAAGAGTACTATCAGGCAAATCTAGGATTTCCTTAATAAGCTTCCAACATCCTTGGTCTCTAGCCATAAATCTATCAACCTTATCAGCAAAACTAGAAATTGTTTCGATCAGTTTATTCAAAGAATCCATTTGAAAATTATTATTTCTGCTTGAGTCTAAATTTCCTTCTTTCTCAGCTCTGTTCCTCTTTCTGGTTACTGAATGAACCTCCAAATTCATTGGCTCAATTGTTGGAAGTGCATTAAAGATTCCAATTGTTAGAGGTTGATTTAGGCTTTTCTGTTGATGCTCGTTTCTTTGTACAAAAGCCTCGGCATCATAGTCGTAAGTAAGATCTTCCAATACATCACCACTAGTTTCCTCTGCTTCAAATGTCCTAGCATCAGTATCATCCCCAAGTCCAATCGAGTATCTCCTCGAGGCAGTTGCATTTCCGACAATTATCCTTAAGTCATCATAATCAGTAAACGTGTCCGTCTGGATAATGTCTTTGATTAGGATGAGACTGGTCAAAAACAAAAAGAGTTAATACATACTTGGTACAATATGTTAATGAAATAATTAAAGATCTCACCTTGAAGTATTCCTCCCATACTTCATTGCTTGCCGTGAATTTTTTGGTAACGAGATCCCATCCAAATCCAGAGTTGCAACGCATAATCTCAACATAGCCTTGATAACGGCCTTTGAACCATTTTCATTGACTTTTGTAATTTAAGAAATTTATTTTACCACACCATTTCCTTTTTTTTTTGTTTTCAATAGTTACTTGTGAGTCTCCCATCGCACTATAATCATATATATATAAATTGTCATAACCTAATAAAACCTTCATAATGGTCTTTTGCTAATCATTAAAAAAAGCTCACTAACAAAAGAAAAAAAGAAAAAGGAAAAACAAATAAGCTAATTGTAAATCTACTTCTCATAGTGTTACGTGCATGATTAAGCCATTAAATTAGTTGCAGAGAGGATTTGCAGTACATATTATACATGTGCATACATGCATGACAAGTAAATCTTGAGAACTTAACTACACATACCATTTAAATATGTACTAAATCAACATATACTAGTTAAACAACTTCGGTATTTTTGATAAATTGGAGGCAATACTCCTTTGCACCAACCAAGTTTCAAACCCATTTCAGTTCACTTCCACAACCAATACCAAATCATTGGGCCACCCAAATGGTTGGTCAAATTTGATATTAGATTGGACTAGTTAATGTCAATGATGAACATAACAGCTATGAACATAAAGAATCTTGAAGTTTAGGCACATAAAGGCAAATTGTTGGCAAAGAAACAAGCAATCAAACTTTGCTAATGAAGATGAAGAGGAGATCAAGCTTTTCATGGCATATGAACAAGAAGCAACCATCTACACCAACATTTGGTTCTTAGATTGCGGTTGCTACTATTATTACTAGATTCTTGGGCTTTGGAAAGATATTGTTAGGGTTTCCAAGAATTTGTGGAATGGGAGTTTGAATTGTGTAGCTGATTTTTTTTTTTTTTTTTTTGTGCGCGATGGACAAACGACTTTGCTCAATCACATTTTGACTGCTGAACATGGAAAGCGGATTGCAGTAATTGAGAATGAGGTAGACTACTTGGTTGCATTTATGCATTTTTATTTTTTTGGTTTCGTTTTGTTCTTGACGAAAAAATAAAATACCATTTGATTCAGTCGGACTGAAAGGCGTGGTGGGGGCAAAGGTACAGTGCACCTGTGCTCTCGAATGACAGCGCTGGAGAAACCCTCCTCTCCATCGCTGTCAGACGGAGAGGATCGATCCACAAAAAAAGTGAAGAATCGACATGAGCCCGAATTGAATGTCAACATGGATGATGGCTACAGAGGCTCTTTGAAAGAAACAGTAGTGAAGAACAAAGTGATGATGGTGGATGAGTCCTACGATGATGACATAGAAGTGTGCAGCGAGGAATACAGACGAGAAATACTATCAACCAACATGCACAGAGGAACAAGGAGGGCAATCCAGCAATGTAACATTATCGCAAAGTGACTTGGGGACATTACTCCACCCTAACACAACATGTATATCAATCCAGCAACATCAAAATCAATGTGTCATCGTGCCATAAATCCACAAGAACGAGGGAGAGAGAGGGAGAGAGAGAGAGAGAGACATTGGTCTAGGATGTTACCCCGTAGCGTCGAAGCAAACGGGGGAGAAGTGGGAGAGAGCTCTGCGAGGTAGGTCGACAAGAACGGAAAGTTCACAAAAGTTTCTGGTGGAGGCTGAAGAGATGAGAAGAGTTTCAACATATATAGGGTTAGGTGGAAAGTCTTGAAAAGTCATCCAAACCCACAAATCCACAAAATTTCTTAAAAAACTGAATACCCCTTACAATTAGAGAGTTTACAAAAGTTTAAATTGAATATCTCAAAACTTTTAGAGACTTTTTAAAAGTCTATAAAAGTTCACATTGAATACATCTTACTTTTATGAACTCTCTAAAAGTTTTAATTGAATACCCCTAAACTTTTTTAGTCAATAAAAATAACAAAAAGTCTATTAAAATCTCAATTGAATACACCCCGAAAATAAAAAATATAGAAATTCAAAGACAAGTAGGAGTAGCACCAATTGATACAAAGATTAGGGAAGGGCGGTTGCGGTGGTTTGGTCACTTGCAAAGACGGCCTACAAATGCCCACCTAGAAAACTTGACTCAATCGAAACTGTAGAAATTCGACAAGGTAGGGGTAGACCAAAGTTAACATGTGATGCATTAATTAGGAGGGATTTGAATGGTTTGGAAAGCTCACCATCAATTGCACTTAATTGAGCACAATGGAAAAGTTTGATCCATGTAGCCGACCCCAATTAATTTGAGACTGAGGCTATATTGTTGTTGTTGTTGAGGAATTGCTGGCTTTGGGAGTTCAACTACGATGAAATCTGTGTAGATATCTTTATAAAATTGCGGCCATCAGGTTCTTATATCTGATAATAATTGATAACTCGGTGCATTGTAAAGTTTTATGTGAAAATAATGCCTACTTGTTGCTTGAAAGAAATTGGAAATCTCATTTTGAATGCCATGACTTAAAAATGCAACAGCCTTTGTCGAGGTTATCCTGACGAAGTTGATGAGTTCTCTCTTTTCCTTTCTGTAGGACTTGAACCTGACACAAGATATTACTACAAATGCGGGGATAGTTCCTTGTTAGCTATGAGTAACGAACATTTCTTTCGAACATTCCTCTTGCCTAGCCCAAACTCATATCCCCATAGGATAGCAGTTGTTGGAGATTTAGGCTTGACGAGCAATACTTCAACAACTTTCGATCATTTGATTCGCAATGATCCTTCAATGTTACTAATGGTTGGAGATTTGACATATGCAAATCAGTATCTTACTACAGGCAGTAAAGGAGTATCATGCTTTTCTTGTGCATTTCCAGATGCACGCATCCGCGAGACATATCAACCTCGTTGGGATGGGTGGGGAAGGTAATCTTTTTTCTTAACCGCATGTATGCACAATTAAGAGTAGTTTTTGTTGTAGTTTTGAAGTGAAGATAGAAAAGAAGAAAAGAATAAACCAACAGAAAATTTTGTTTTGCTTCACTCATTCAATTTTTGAATTGGTAGTGCCTATTATAGGCTTACAATTAACTAAAAGCTGAAATTACTCAACTACAACCAGATATTTTGCTCCTAACTTTGACTAACTAAAACAGAAAAATAAGGAGAAAAATCTTAACAATAACTGAAATATTTATTGACTAATTCAAATCTAATTTTGAATCAACCTTCAACACTCCTCCTTGATTCAAAATTGGGTAAGCATAATTATCAAAATAATTCTTCCTCTTGATTTTGCACTGCTGCAATTTTTCCTTCTTCTTGTGATTTGCAAATCTTTTCCATATGCCCAATCTGTCCGCATTTCCTACACTTGACATCAGGCCTCCACCAACATCTTCTTTGTGGATGATTTGTCTTTTTGCAATGTGGGCAAGGTGGATATGTTTCTTCAATGTTGTTGTGCTTCATGTATTTCTCTCCTCCATAATTTTTTGTCTTTACTAGAAAAGCACCTTCTATAGTACCTTCCTCTTGTATCATCTTTCTTTGTTCTTGAGCCTGCAAAACATTCAATAATTATGCCAAACTAATCTTTGACACATCCTTAGTATTTTCCAAAGAGGAAATAGTTACTTCAAATTTGTCGGGGACCGTGACTAGAATTTTTTGAACTATTCTGGAATCATCAAAGTTGGTACCAAGGAGTCTTACTTTATTGGCTATGGCAAGAAGTCTATCAGAGTAATCCTTGATCGTTTCTGATTCCTTCATTTTCTGCATTTCGAATTCTCGAATCAAGTTTATCATCCGCATGCCTTTGATTCTTTCATCTCCTTCATATTCTCCCTTCAAGAAATTCCAAATTTCATGTGCCGTTTTCATCGTCATGATTCTGGTGAAGATGGTGGATGTGACAGCTGCAAACAAGCTTGCTTTGGCTTTTGATTTTCTTTGTCTCCTCTCCTTGTGAAGTTTCATTTGAGCCCTTTGTTGGATTATTTGGAAGAGGAGAAACTTCATATTCATGTTCAATGACCTCCCACAAGTCGTTTCCATCAAGATAAGCTTCCATTTTAACAGCCCACACTTGATAGCTTGTTCCATCGAAAATTGGAGGTGCAAGTTGAGTGGAGAAAACTGTTGGATCCATTGCTCAAAAAGATTGTAATTCTGGTTGTAATTCGAGGTTGTAAGTCTGGTTGTAACTCAAGGTTGTAATTTACACAGGCCCCTTAAGAAAAGGAGCTCTGATACCATGTTGTAGTTTTGAAGTGAAGATAGAAAAGAAGAAAAGAATAAACCAACAGAAAATTCTGTTTTGCTTCACTCATTCAATTTCTGAATTGGTAGTGCCTATTATAGGCTTACAATTAACTAAAAGCTGAAATTACTCAACTACAACCAGATATTTTGCTCCTAACTTTGACTAACTAAAACAGAAAAATAAGGAGAAAAATCTTAACAATAACTGAAATATTTATTGACTAATTCAAATCTAATTTTGAATCAACCTTCAACAGTTTTAGGAACTACTCAATAACTACTTGGTAGTTATATTTCTATGTATGGGAGAGAGTTAGTTCTTATCTCCTCCCAATTAACCAATTCCAAATAACCAACATTAGTTTCTCTTGGGTTGCCCCTGCAAAGTATCTAGGCTGTGGTATTGGGCATCTTCTCAATTAGTGATCTTGCTCGTTTGACCAGTGAACAAGCAATTATCTTTTTCGATCTGCTTTCACTTCAGGGTATGTGATCTCGTTTGTTTAATTCTTTGATTAGTAATTTTTCAACATTGGTATCAGAGCGCAAAATTTGCTTTTTTCTGGTCTTGGGTTTCTTTGTGGAAATCGTTTTTTTTTTTTTGCGGATTTGTTTTCTATAAATACCTTTTCAGTAATTTTTCTTAATTTCGGACGTGCGCCTATTTTTTTGTGTGTGCATAGATTTTGTGTCTATCATAATCTAGATTTATATATTAAAGAAAAAATATAAATCGTGCATGTGTGTGTCATGTCTGCTTGAGATAATTTGATAAGATCATGAAATATCTAATACAATAATCGGTTATGATAGATATGACTCATGTTATTTTAGATATATATATATATATATATATCTATATATATGTCATGTGGATATCTTTGGGTATTTATCCCAGGTAAAAAAATAATTTCCATGTTGTATCAACTCATCAATCAAGTATATCACCGCACAATTAATTAAAGCAAACCATGATATAACAATTTTGAATTTTTTTTTCTCACACCTATTAAAGGATTGAGAGATTTTATTTTCATGGATGATATATATATATCCATATGTGTTACTGGGTTTGATTGGTGTTTCACCCTTCAAACAAATTAAGGAATCTATATTTTTTTAGTAACTCTGTCATTTTTATATAATATGGTTTGTCTATATGCCGCATAAACATATGATTGATTATTGATTTTTTTTAAATACAATTAGTACATGTATATATATATCATGATTTGTACAAAGCATTTATTTTATATATATATATATCATGCATATCTGTCAAATAAATCCAAATAATGCATGCTATTAGATGATGACATATGTTGTTAAGGGTTAACACACAAACATGCTTTAGTATGCATGATGGGATGTATTCTTTTGTATATTGTGCATGCATGTTTTATATATGTCCATTACACGTACATATTTGTAGGAAAACAATTCTTATAGATTAAATTTTGTTCATTTTAATAGACTAATAGTAGTTAAACACATAAATATGGACGCTGATTGTGACACGTAATTGTGCACTTTTGACTCTATGCTATGTGAATAATTATGAATTAGCTATTTACAATTGTGACAAAATAAGTGTGGTGTGCAAGGCATTAATTGATGTGCATATGTATCTATGTAAATTTTTCTGTGTGAAAATGACAAGTGCTGGTAAAAACATTGTTGCTGAGCTTAATAATGTCGAGAAATTGAATGGAGACAACTACGAGATCTTGAGTTTGAAAATCCACTATGTCCTGAAGAAGAGTTCTAGAGGTTCTTAAAAATGTCTTGATTGAACTAGAAGATGACAAAACGATCCAGCACCAAAGGGACCGTGAGGCATTCGAGGCTTGAAAGAAGAAAAACTCAACTGCTTGCATTACCTTGCTCAGTAGCATGGAAAATGACATTATGTGAGAGTTTAAAAGTTTTGAGGCTGCCGAAGTAATGTGGGAGGCTTTGAAAATGAGGTCTATATGATTACACCTCAAGATGATGACGAGTCTAAAAGTGTTCAAGAAGCTCTCGCTTGTCCTGCTAAAGAGAAATGGCAAATTGCTAAGGAAGAGGAAATGAAGTCTATGAGATCAAACAATGTTTGGGAATTAGTTGATCTCCCTGAAGGACGCAAAACTATTGGGAGCAAATGGGTTCTCAAAGTTAAGCGAAAGACCAACGGTTCTATTGAAAGGTACAAGACACAACTTGTTGCCAAATGATACACACAACAAGAGGGAATTGATTATGAAGAAACTTTTTCCCCAGTTGTGAGATTTGCCTCTATAAGGTTGATTCTAGCCATTATTGCGAATTCAGTGAGCAACCTCAAACTTATATGCATCAAACTTTATAGTGAGCTGGCGAAGCTTGGTGACAGAAGTTTTACAAAACTTCTTCAAAGCCTCTCACATTACTTTGGCAACCTTAAAACTCTTGAACTCTCGCATAATGTCATTTTCCATGCTACAGATCAAGGTAATGCGAGCAATGGAGTTTTTCTTCTTTCAGGTGTCGAATGCCTCGCGGTCCCTTCAGTGCTAGACCATGTTGCCATCTTCTGGTTCAGTCAAGACATTGTTAAGAACCTCTAGAGCCTCTTGCTCTTCCACGACATACTGGATTTTCAAACTCCAGATCTCATAGTTGTCTCCAATCAATTTCTCGCCCTTATTAAGCTTAGTAACAATGTTTTTGCTAGCACTTGTCGTTTCACACAAAAAATCCGCATAGAGACATATACACATTGATTAATGCCTTGCACACCACACTTCACAATTCTAAATAGCTAATTCATAATTATTCACATAGTATAGAGTCAAAAGTGCACGATTAAGTGTCACAATCATCGTCCATATTTATGTGTCTAATTACTATTAGTCTATTAAATTGTACAAAATTTCATCAACAAGAATTATTTTCCCTCAAATATGTACGTGTAATGGACATATAGAAAACATGCATGCACAATATACAAAAAAACATATCCTATCATGCATACTAAAGCATATATGTACTTTAATTCTTAACAACATATGTCATTATCTAATAGCATGCATTATTCAAATTTATTTGATAGATATCTAATAGCATGCATTATTCAAATTTATTTGATAGATATGCGTGATATATATATATATATATATATATGTATATGTGTGGCATATAGACAAACCATATTATATAAAAAAATGACAGAGTTACTAAAAAAGTATAGGTTCCTTAATTTGTTTGAAGGGTTAAACACCAAACAAACCAAGTAACCCAAAGGGATACATATATATCATGCATGAAAATAAAATCTCTCTCAATCATTTAATAGGTGTGAGAAAAAAATTCCAAAAATGCTATATCATGGTCTGCTTTAATTAATTGCGCAGTGAAAGATTTAATCGATTAGTTCAATACGGTAGGGAAATTATTTTACACAGTATAAATACCCAAAGATATCCACATGACATATATATATATATATATCTAAAATAACATGAGTCATATATGTCATAACCGATTATTGCATTAGATATTTCATGATCTTATCCAATTATCTCAAGCAGACACGACACACGCGCGATTTACATTTTTTCTTTAGTAAATAAATCAAGATTACGATAGATACAAAATCAATGCACATACAAAAAAATAACTGCACATCCAAAATTAAGAAAAATTACAGAAAAGGTATTTACAGAAAACAAATCCAAACACAAAAAAAAAAAAGATTTCCACGAAGAAACTTGAGACCAGAAACAAGAAAATTTTGCGCTCTTATACCAATGTTGATATGTCTCTCTAAATCTACAAAACCAAACACATTGATATCAAGTATAGCTTTGTTAGAGATATGGTTGCACAAAAGGAAGTGAAAGTACAATATAAATCTACGCACAAGATGATTGCTGATCCTCTTACGAAGCCTATACCTAGAGATGTGTTATGGCCACATGAAATCTCTAGGATTGCGTAGAGTTTAACATATGCATTGTACACGCGCCACCCTTTACTTAGATGTCTTGGTTCTCAAATTTCTGTGTTCCTTGATGTTGAATGATAAATGCTACCAAGCCTTGACAGAGCAAGAGATCCTGTTATGTGTCCCTTATAGATATGTGCTGTACTGGAACAGAGGGCAACTAGAGTATTTTTTTACTACCAAATGATGATGAATTTGATTTTTTTTTTTTTTTTTTTCTTGCATTCTCTCCCTTACAAGTTACATGGCAATAATCCGTGTAAGATATTTTTTCTGTTTAACTTGATGGAAATTTCTCTTTATTGAATTATTTATGGCTACTCATCACATTCTTCAAAACTCCTCTTCAAATCTGTATTTTTCTCATTAGTAAAACAAATTTGTTGTTGGCTGTTGGTCTCTTTGAGAGATTTTTAATTTTAGAAGAATTAATTATTTTTGAGACGGTGTTTGTTGAAGCATCGATGAATTAAGCAATTGTGTCATGTTTCAGTCCTGGCAGTTTGGTCACTAGTATGGACAGGCCCGGTTTTGTAGGGGGGCCCAGTGGCCCACCGCCCCAGGCCCCCCATTTGAGGTAGGCCCCATTTTGAACATGATATAGGGGGCAGTTTTGTAATATTGCATTTTTTTTTTTTTTTTCTAAAAGTGGAGAATAAGAAATGTGAGTATGTAACTACTAACCACGCACAAGCTGCCCTTTCTCCCGACACTTATCCCATCTCCTCTCTCCAACACAAATAAGTCTTAAAAAAGGAAAAGGAAATGAAATCTTAAAAACTTGCAAGAAAGAAAATCTCTCAACTCTATTAATGTTTCTCGGTGAAAAAAATCTCTCCACAAAATCTCTCACAAACGTCCCTCCTTGGCTATTCAATATACTACATCTTGATTTTTTCCCATTATAGAACTTTTTTTTATTTGAACAAGTAAATTATAGCGCATATTCCAAAAGAATTTCAGTTGTGCACTTCCACACAGTTGTGGAATGAAGGTACACTTTTAACTATTATTACTTTGATCTTTCTTTTTACTCAAGTAATCAACATATATGATATTGAAGAAGTACTAAATTAGTAAATAATTCTTTTTTTATTTTAGATTTCTTTGCACCTAATATATAGACCTCAATTTCATTTGATATAAGAAGCTTCCAATCAGGTTCAATATTTTTTCTTTAAATTTGTATTTATTGTTTGTGCAGGAAATATTTTGTCTAAAAAATATCCCTTAGCTTAAAATAACTTTTTTAGAAAAAATAAAAATAAAAGTTAGCCAAGTCATTAAAAAAGAGCCTTAGTAATTAGTCTTGAACTTGTTTGTTTAGTTTTGATTATGATGTACATATATAATTACTTGTTTTTTAATTAGCATGCATCTTTTTCATTACAAACTTCATTTTTATTTCTATACTGTTATTTGTTGCTTTTTTTTTAACTTCTTGTCATCTTTTTGTTACTAACCCCTTTTTAACTCTTTCAATATTGTGTTTTCTTTTTTGTTTTTTGTGTTGGTCTCAAGTCAGGGTAAGGTAAAGGTCTAAAAATATCATAATTAGTTGATTTTAAGTTCAATGCATGTTATTCAAAACTCACCAAATCTTTAATTTAAATTATCTATAAAATATTTTTATACAAAAGGCCCCATTTTTAAGTTTGCTACGGGCTTTAAAAATGATAGTGTTGGCCCTGAGTATGGATTTACCTCTTCATTTTTATTTTTTTTTTAATTAGATTTACCCCTTAATTGCACATAAACTATGTCTCATTAGGAGAATGCTATGACGAGAAAGATCGATTTTTAATGTTCAGATGTGTGTGTTCCTTGTGTCAGGTTATGTTCTTCTGAATGTGCATCACTGACATGAAATCCTTTATGGCAGCTTACAAAAATAATGTAGGGACTAATTTTTCTTGGAAATACAGATTTATGGAGCCCTTGACCTCACGTATTCCTATGATGGTCATTGAAGGCAACCATGAAATTGAGCCTCAGGCAGGTGGAGTCACTTTTGAATCTTATCGAGCACGATTTTCTGTTCCCTCTCAAGAGTCTGGCTCCCAAAGTAGCTTCTACTATTCATTCAATGCAGGAGGGATACATTTTATCATGTTGGGAGCGTATGTTAATTATAATACCACTGGTAAGTTTGAGTTTCATTGTTTCTCATGTAAGTGTTACTTGTGCTTTGCTAGTTCCTCAGTCTTGTGACTTCTCTATGCTTTAGAATATGACTAGTTTGTATCATTTAAGAATGAAATCTTTTGCTTGAAGTCTATCATGGGGATTTTTATAAATTGTTGTATATATGTTGGTTACTTCATTTTACTCATGAATACTGTACCTGCTTCTTATTAGTAAAATGATATGGGACTGTTTGTCTAACAGTGGATTAAGAGAAATATATATTGTAGGTGCTCAGTATGCTTGGCTAAGAGAAGACTTACGTAGATTGGATCGCAGTGTGACACCGTGGCTGGTGGCAGCATGGCATCCACCATGGTACAATAGCTATTCATCTCACTATCAGGAATTTGATTGCATGAGACAGGAAATGGAAGCACTTCTTTATCAATATGGTGTGGACATTGTCTTTGCAGGTCATGTAAGTGACAACTCTTTGATATTTTATTCTAATGAATCGTGTGATTGCTATTTTTTTTCCTTTTTCTTCTTGTAAATAAGCAAAAAATGTCTAATAAAGGGAGGACCACTTAACTATATTTCGTACAAGCATGATGAAATCTATTGTAATAGAAGCGGGTCTAAACTTTTCAGTCTGCATATAGTATTTAAATGTCTGACATTGTATTTGAGATGTGAAATCCATAGAATTGAACGTCCCAGGTTGACTGATCTTACAATGTTTGACAGGTGCATGCTTATGAACGAATGAACAGAATTTATAATTATTCGCTGGATTCATGTGGTCCTGTGTATATCACAGTTGGGGATGGTGGAAATATTGAAAAGGTCGATGTCGATCATGCAGATGACCCTGGAAAGTGTCCTTCACCTGGAGACAATTCACCAGAATTTGGGGGAGTATGCCATCTGAATATCTCTTCAAAAGGAACCTTTTGTTGGGACAAGCAGCCAGAATGGAGTGCATTTAGAGAGAGCAGCTTTGGGCATGGAATACTAGAGGTATTTTCTTATCATTTCTTATCCTCTTACAATTTGATAATTGTTGGATTTCCTCTCTTGCTTCAGAATGCAATGTACATGGTTGAGGAATTTGAGTTGCGCCTTTCATTCATTCAAATTTGCAATATTTCAACCACATTTGGACCCAAGTCCCTTGGCTGCTTTACGTCACTTGGGCCACACCTAAGGCCTCTTAAGACATTCTTAGTATTAGCCTTGTGTAGGGTTATGGCGTGACGAGGAAAAAAATATGAAATTTTTCAGTGGTTTTATGGTTAATTTAAAGAGAGAGGAACGTTAAAATCTACAGAGAAACGTTGTCAAAGATAGCATCATAGCATCTCTTTGCTATCTTTGGTTGTCAAAGATAGCATCTATTTTGGTCCGTCACACTTTCTTCGGAGAAGCTTTTTAACGGGGCTCCTTTATTAGAGATTATTAGAATTGGTCAACTTTATTACAATTTTTCCTGACATCCATCCTCTTAAAATATGCTTATTTGTTATATATAAAAATCAAGGTCTTCCAAAAGGCCTCCCCAACCTTAGCTTAACATATAACGGCGCAAAGAACCAATTCTGTGTGAAAGAATCTCAGAGCTCACCAATGCATCTTAAATGGATTTGTAGCAAAACCAGAGGAGTTGACCAGGGTTGCAGCATGGTCTTTGATCAAAGCCTTCCACATGTAGCTGTTGCACTCACTTACATTATTAGCATATGGAGCCTTTATCAAAGACAAACACACCTGCCTCATCGAGCTTGTTGGAGTAGAATTCAACTTGACCAATCCCCTTTGACGCATTAGAGGGCTCTGAGATTCTCTCGCACTTGTACCAAGATAACATTGATGCCCAACTCCACTTATTTGTTTAAATAAAACCCAGGTGCATGTTTGACTCTCAATTCCTCAATCACTGACTGGAGCTTGATATTGAAAGAGAACAGTGGAAATAGGAAATTATGACATTTTACTGACTTTCATCTCCTTATCTG
The DNA here is from genome assembly GCA_039657365.1 of Stephania yunnanensis. Classification (NCBI taxonomy): domain Eukaryota; kingdom Viridiplantae; phylum Streptophyta; class Magnoliopsida; order Ranunculales; family Menispermaceae; genus Stephania; species Stephania yunnanensis. The sequence goes on from CM077582.1 coordinate 11,381,036, forward strand.
AATCAAAGATGCTCCTTTTTATAGGTTGTCAACTCTACATATGCCCTTTGGACGTGGCATCGGAATCAGGACATCTACCAGGACGACAGTCATGGTGATCAGATATACATAGTTCGACAGCCTCACATTTGCTTAACAAACAGCAAACAATTATTGTTCTGAACAGAAAACCTGGCAAGATTTGTGCTACAAAGCACACCAGCATTATTCAGGAATTTTCTAGGTGCATCTTTTTGTTTTAATGAAGTTATTTCCCTTATCTGAGTTATGAGTAGATGCCATCATGAGTTATTCTTGAACAAATTCTTGAGAAACAACTTATTATTAGTTTATTATGCTCCTTGTTGATTATATAAGTATAGACAAAGATTGGTTTCGTTGTTATCCAATGAAAATGAAAAAATGAGTCATGGGTTTAATGGTTGTAAATTGGTTTCAATTTATTGCATCATACATAAATTCTGTGCATGAGCTAGCCTAGGAGGAAAGTTGGAACTTGGAACTTTACATTACTAAGAGGCACTGTAGTCACTTGGCATCATTTTTATGTTTAACAAGTTAACTATAAAACTGTAAATTTGATGATATACAGTGTGAAGTAAAGAATATTCGAAATATGTTTCTTTGCTTTGAATGGCATTAGCTAACTCAAAAACCGTCTCTTTGAAACTTGAAAGTGCACAAACATGTTCAATGAGTTTATATATAGATAATTTAGTACTGATTGAATTTGCAGAAGTTTACAAGTTTAATAAGTCAGTTCGTCTGTGTTGACGAGGAATGAATATTGGAAAGTGTTGATAATTTTTGCGACATTGATCTCTAGGTGTAGTTGTGGAAGTTTCATACAGCTTTATTTGTGGAAGTGGAATCATTGCTATCTCCTATATCCTGATGGATGTTAATGGATTGCCATGAAGTACTCTTGTCAGTTCTCTCTGTGTTGAAGTTAATATGGTTTAGACGAAAGGAGGGCAGCTTGCCTGCCCACCCATGACACTCCCCCGGTACTTGCGTTCTTCTTCATTATTTTGTCATTCTCTAAGCTTCATAGTGTCGTGAGAGTTGAACCTTTATTAAGTTCAAATTGATCAATATTTTGTTGATGAGTGATACTGTGATTTGGGTTTTTTTGATATCTCGATGGTGGCTTTAGATTTTGATCAGAGCATTTTACAGCCAACAATCAGGGATGTGGTTAGCACATAGCCTTAAGTTCATGGTAAAGATTAGATCAATGCATCAATGCAAATAGTCTGATTTCTGATATTATTATAAAATATTGTTCTAATTAGGATCCTAACTTGCAAAATTTATCAGTAATTTAACGTTAGCTTTAAATCAATCGTATTGTTGTTAATCAACTTGGTAAAACCATATTCTTGACCAAAAAAAAAAAAAGAAGGGAAAAACCATATAGGCTGGGCCCCAATTCTGGGCTCGGCTTAGACTTACGTGGACCTCGAGTCAATCATCGTGACGTTAGCACAAGCCTAGTAAGCCTTTCTAACAACTATTCATTACAAGGTAGCGAAATTTAACATTTACAGTGAGTTATTCAAATTTGTAAGTTATGAAGCGTTAATGTGGAAACGATTTCAACTTAACGTATCTAAACCACTATAAACCAATTAGCAAGGACATCCTAGAGTGTGGAAACCCTGCATAACCCAATCAACATGTATAATAAATAGAGGAGAGAGAAATCTTATCATACACATGTCCTAAAGTATCTCACAAACCCATATACCTCATGTGATCAAAACAATATGCATAAGTAATACAACATCTTCAAAAGTACGAGAGGAAGGCCGCTCCAAAGTCCTCACAGTAGATCTCCCAGTACTGGCCCCTTTCCTTTACTCGATTGCGGATCTGCACGTAGTCAAACACAAGAATGACGAGCCCATGTAAGTAACGTTAGTAGATACTAAACAACATTTTGAAATAAATAAATCAGTCTATATTCATGCGTAGATAGAAAGAAAGATATAAGGACGCATGAATAAATAAAAAATTGTAAATAAATCAAGAGCAATAGATACATGAGTGTCTAGGAATGAAAACAGAGAGGCGCAAGTAGTCTCGATCAACAGGTCGTTGAGTCTTGGCAAACCATCAAGATTCGGGTTCTAGGACTTGTTACACTCACAAGCCCTAAACCCACGAGATAGTGAGACTTCTTGAAACAACCACACTAAGAACTCCCACCTCGTCAAGAACCAATATCCAGTGCAGTGCATCCCGAGGTCATGGCTTTGGTATGCTATCTCAGCTAGCCACTCTTTCCAAGGATCACCATTGACTCACTTGCCTAGTTGGTTTACTTACCTGTATCCGATCTAACACATATTCATGACTCCAACTCGTCACCAAGTAGTCTCCGTATGCTTGCCAACTAGTCACGCACCCTTTGGTAACCTTTTGAATTCAATTGGGTACATTAGAGTCGTGTTTCCCGATTTAACTTCCCAATTCTCAATTTGATATTATCCCTCATTTTCATTATTTTGGGTCAATTTCTAGGTTATTGGGTCTCATTTGAGCCCATTGGAACACCCAATCGAAGTCTCGAAGTTTTCGAGAATTTTAAAAAAAAATTCCAAAATTCATGGTTTGACGTTGATAGTGATCGCAAGCATACGACAATCGTCAAAGTAATAATGACACGGGTATATCATATCCACAAAGATGGTTATGCGCTAATTTTTAATCTAAGGAATAGAGTTTGGCAATTTCAATTTTGGTTTTGTAAATGAAATTAATATCTAAATTAATCTAACTAAAAGCAAGTAATTAAAAGAAGTCTTAAGCTATTGAGAGAACGTCTTAGGGAATCTAATTCACCCAAATTGTATCATTCGAGTCCAATGTAATTATAAAGTCTCCCAATTCGTGCGATGATAGGCGAATTTCCTAAAACTCACTCCATCCCGAGGTCTCAGTGATGGAGATTCTAGCCTCTCACTCGGACTCCGCCGGTTGGCGTGAATAGCATGTAAGTGAGAAACTGCATTAAACACCAAATTCATTTGCCTCCCTAGTCAATGACCATCGGTCAATGTGCCATATGTTCCAAGGTCGTGTTTCCCCAAATCCGGGTCCAAGATCCCCAATGGTCATGATGAATCTCAAACCCTTACTTTTACACCTATATGATCAAGGTAAGTGTATCATAACACACAAGAATACACAAATCAACACATTGAATTGAAAGAACAAAAACACATTCAATACAACACAAAACATGACGGAAATGCAAGAAATCATGAATCCAAACCTAGAGTTGAGAGGAAATCCAAGATTCAAAACCTAATCTTCAATCCTTCACAAGTTTCTCTCCAAGTTCTCTGAAAGCAAAATATGTCTCCTTCTATCTTTCACACCCATACATATATAATCTAGGGGTATTTTGGTTCAATAACATTGGCACAAAACCCTAAAAAAATCCAAAAATACCTTAATTAGCAGCGATATTGAGATGGGCGTTGCGATGCCATGCTTAACGCCGCATTCTGATGAAATGGCTTGACTGGTGCCATGGTGCTATACAGGCGCTGTGGTAGGCGCCATGGCGCAGGGGTGGCGCCAAGTGCACTTAATGTCTTGGAGACCTGGTGCTGTAGTGCCGCTGCAGGAGGTGCCACAGCGCCAATGGTCAGCGTTGTGGTGGGCGCCACAGCGCCCCACTTGGCTCTGTGGCGCCAGAACCAGAGATTTGCTTTAGCCTCGCTCCACTCGATTTCGCTCCATTGTGCTTGTCCATTGAACCTAGTACATCAAAAAATGCACTAAATAAGTCTTCAATCATCATTTATTTTCATATATTATTAATCAAATCCTACTTAATCAAAACCATGCTACGCATGACACCCCCAAACTTGAGATTTTCTAGTCCCTAGGAAAGAATTACACACCAAGAGATGCAAATTATTTTAAACCAACAAACTAAGCATCAAAGACATCTATCCACAATTTGAAAAGATTAAGTATATGCAAACACAAATTTATTTTCAAATTTCATAATTCTCATTTCTAAACCTTAGTGGCATATTCCAGTCTCAAATTCAAATCAAATATTGACTCTACCCAAGGCTTTTCAATTGCCCACGAAAACTTTCAACCCAACCTTTACAAGATCTCACTTTCAACAATCCAAGTGCAGTTTCGAAACTCTAGTTGCCACTACTCAAAAGAGTCCATAAAAAGACTTGAAACCTAATGATTCTTCATTTAAAACATAAACTTCCAAGAGATTTTATAAGCTTATTTTTTGCTCCACTCTCCATTATCATCAAACTTAAAAGACCAAAATCCTTAGGTCTTTGGTAGGTTGTAATGGGGCCACGGGTTACTGTATCAAAAAACAAAATTTTAAGCTCAAATAAAGTTAGATAGAATTTGCAAACCCTTTCCTTACATACATGAAGCGCTCAATAAGAATAAACTCTCAAAAATACAAACTTTCACATTCATTTAGAGTTCACTCATAACCATTCTTTTTCATCACATCAGTCCATATTTTTTTCTTTTTCATTTGACTTAATTTGGTGGAATTATTCACTTTCTTTTGACATTCCCCTTTTCGGGTTGATTTTCTCATTCACTCACAATTCACAAGCTCTTTTATCATGGATAAGGGTTGCTCATCAATCTAATTTTTAGGAGGTTTAAGGCTTTTTTAGCTCGGGACAATGAGGGATGCCAAAAATTCATGATAAACAAGGGTTAACAGGATAACTAACAATTTAATGTATAAGAAGGAGATATATGATTTGTGTAAAACATTAAAAAACAACCTAACTCCTCTCCTCAATCCTTTAAGTTCGAAATTTATCGCCTCAAGTGGCTCTAGAAAAAGTTCTAGAATCCTCGAATCCTCATTAAAGTCCGCCTACTTTTAGTTTATCCCTTTTTGCATTGCCATAAGTCTTTTCAACACTGGGCATCTCTGGAGAAACTCGATCTAGCTAAGCTAAGCTAAACACTTGGGCATGTGCCCTTTACTCTTTCCTAGGTATTTTGTCTCATTGGTTTGACAAAAAAATATATCATAGACTGTGATGACCCCAATTTCTGCAAACTGGGCCTCGCCGCCTAAGCCCACATGGACCCCCGAGCCAATCTCGCAAGGTCAACGCAGGCCTAGTCAGCCTCCGCATCCATCCATATAAGTAAATTCATAATTTGAAGTCGAGTTATTTGTATTTTTCAGGTTTTACAAGTTGGAAGCAATTAATACATTAAATAACTCACATTAACATAAAAGAGTCAGACATCCTAGATGTGGAACCCTGTAAACATGTGTAATCATGTATATCTTGTGTCAAGTGTAATAACTAAGCAAAAATGATAGCCTATTTAACCGCACTCGGTCAAACATAAGAATGCCAAGCCCAGTAAGTAAAAGCCAGTAGGATCTAAAAAATAATTCAAAGTAAATAAAGTAGTCTAAAAGTCATGCAGATAGAAAAAAACTATATGAAATGCATGATAGTAAGACTGTAAAAATGAAATTACAACGAGAAATGAGTTTCAAAAGAAATAATAAAGAGGTGCCCAAGTAGTCCAAGACCACCTAGTGCGGGTGCCATAAGGTTGGGGTAATAGAGTCGCGACAATGCCAAATAGACTCGGGTTTTAAGACGCGATATCACCTGCTGTACCTAGACCGTCACGAATGAGGGATATCAACGGTGCCCCAGATAAAACACATCTCATTCCGACCAAATACTCTAGTGACTCGAGGTCATGACCTTGGTTGCAAGCAGGTAACCACTCCAATCAGAGACACTCTCATGATTCACTTGGCCTCGGGCACTTATAGATGGGTGGGAACTCCAAGAAAATGACACAATACAATATCAATAAAATATAACCTCAAATGAACTAATGTGTATTTCATAGCTGGTTTTACTTACCTCGATATCGCAGAAATATGATCTCGCGGCTCCGACACGTCTCCCAATGAATCCTCGATACCAAACGCCCAATAATATCACTCTAAGTCCCTGGTGTTAATTAGATCAGTATTAAGTGTGTTAGAAAATCATAATTCAATTTACACTCAAATCACACTAAAATTGGTTAACTTTAAACCTCCCCCAAATATTTATGAAAAATCATATATATTCCATGCACTTGGACTTCTTTATTCATGCTGTTGTCGCCAGAATATTTCATAAACCCTTATGTATATATACTTTATTTATTTCTTTTATCTTTATATTTAGGTGCATGGCAGCTTATTTCTTTTTGTATATTGATGTTTAGTAGGATTATAGTAAACAATTTTATAACTTGTAGCTCATACCTCAAATATTGGTACATTGGTACATTAACCTATATCAACAATTGACATTTGCATATGTTACTATTAATTAGTAAGTTGTCCTTGCATATAGTGACACATAGATAATACCACCACGTAACCCCCAAGTCATGTGACTCTTAAGTCAATGATTTTAACCTCTAAAAGATTTATAATTTAAACATAGTAAGAATTACTATTTATGGTGGAGGGAGTACAATGAATGCAAGCATGGGTTTTAATATAATCATTCCAATAATAATCTCACTTATCTATCTAATGAGTCTATAGAAATTAAAATGGTATCCCAAATTGGAAATGTATTCATTCCTCAAAAGAATATCATTGCACATATAGAGATCACATTTATTCTCATTTACATATAAATGTATGCTTGATTATATACATATAAGTATATATATATAAGTATTTCCTTTTTATTTGACTTACATATATACATGTATATATATATTATATTTTTATGTATATGGGGCAGCAAAGTTGCTGCCCCTTAAACATGAGGCTGCTGTGCCATAAATAGCAGCTTAATGTCTCTAATGGGGCTTTTAATGGAGCCATTGAGCCCCTCCAACATCTTCATTTGTTTGACTACCATGAAAACCCCAAATATGAAGTTCTCTTCTTTTTTTTTTAACTCTATAAAATTTCACAAAAGAACTCACTACCATTCAAGACCACAATCAAGTTAGGGATTTACACGAGGTTAGAAATGAAGATGAATTACCTAAATTTCTTAGCTTCTTTTTAGTGTTGCACCCACTTCACAAGAGCTACAAAATCACCACCACCACTCAAGAACCTCAAGCTTCCTCCTCTTCTCTCCCCACCCACCGTGTTTCATTTATCCCTTATTTTTTTCAGCAAAAGCACCAACACAAATTACCAAGAGAGTTATATATTTCTTTTACTTCCAAACAAACATGTAGGCATTCTCCACCACATGTTTTCTTTTATATATTTATTCTTTTTTTCCTACCACTACAACGTGACACATCAATTTATTAAATTAAATTTCTTATCCCATTTTAGAAAATGTCAAAAATACTCTTTTAGACTAAATCTTAAACTTAGGCACCTTTTGATTTATTGATCAACTATAGTCGCGTGCCCGTAAATGCACGCGTCTCGAGAAATTACCTCACTCGCAAATCGACGATTAAAATAAAATAATTAAATTACGAGTATTTTTTAATAGGTAATACACAAATCATCGAACAATAAAATACCTCAGTGTCGACTCCTGAGGGTTGATCGACGGTGCCACGTCACGACATGTCCATGTCATAGTCCTAAAATGCCACGTGGCATGAGTTAAAATTTAAGGTTGTTACGGTCTTTTCAACTAATAAGAATTTTGTCATCGAAATTAAAATAACTTAAAGTATGACTAACCATAATCAAAATAGGTATGGAAAGTGCTCGCACATATATGAATTTAGTTCCCAAGTCAGCTCATCGTCCCCGTGATGTTGTCATTTGACAAAAACTTACGAGATGTCCTTATTCCTCAGTCTTTTTACCTGACGGTCCAATATCTGAATAGGCTGCTCCTTGTATGTGATGTCTTCTTTTAGATCTATCTGACTCAGGTCCACCATAGGCCGTTCACCTCCTCTCGACCTATCTAGCCGAAGCATCGAAATATAAAATACCAGGCGGATCCCGACTAACTGAGGCGGCAACTTTAACTCATATGCAACCTTGCCGAATCTCCTCTTGATCTTGAAAGGACCAATGAATCTCAGCGCGAGCTTTAATTTGATTCCAAATCTCATGTGACCCTTCAAAGAAGAGATCTTTAAATACACATAGGCTCCCTCATCATACTCTAACTCACTGTGGTACTTGTCATAATATTTTTTCTATCTCTCATGCGTACCCTTCAGACGTAGTTTGATATATCGTATTTTCTCTGTGTATGTGGCGACCTAAAATCCAAGTGACCCACCTAGGGTCAATTTAGTAATTTATCCCTAAACCCTACATTAAATTAACCCTAATATAAAATAAACCAAATTGTAAACCTTAGCCACAAGTATATTTACAAACCTTAAATCAAAAAAAGAGGAGAAAGAATAAGAAGAGGGAGATCTAAAAGGTGCTTAGAGATCAAAGCAAAAGACTCAAAAAACAAGGTATTTCCTATATTTCTTTTGATTTAGATCAATGCAGTTTATTTATCGCGAGGAAGACGACAAGGGGTGGCACCCAAAGCCACCCCTCTTTAGGTGGTTGCCGGAGCCGCGACTGGTCGGAGTGCTCTCGCACCCCTGGCCAGTCGCGGAGGACGCTCCAGTTTCGTCTGCCAACGACTGGGGAGTGGGAGGAGCAATTGCTCCCCCATCCCCATAGTCGACAAACCAGGAGCTTCTTGTTCGATCAATTAATGGGGCTAGTCAACACATAAATATATAAATTAAATAATAAATAATAAATAAAATAAAAATAAAATAAAATAAAATAATATATAAATATATTGTAAATAAACATAATAATAATATGTTTTCAAATGGATTGGGGTGGTCGTCTCACTGGAGACGGGGGACCCGCGGGACCACCCTAGTGGGCCCCACCTTGAAGTAGTTGAATAATAATTAATTTTAAATTTTGAATCGTCGAATAATGCGACTCTTGTTTAAATTGTATAGATTCGCAAAGAGGTTCACATAGAACTCCGAGTGCGCAAGGGCCGGGAAAGGATATCGTGACGAATCGCGGTAAGTGGTTAGCTTACTCAACTATCAAACATGACATGTTATTAGATATTATTAGTTCTCATGATTTCAATTCAAGACTTGGGGAATGGGTTGCGACTTATTATTGACTTGAATGTGACTATCTATGGATTGTGAATGTGTTGCCCATTGCTCATGTTGTCTTTATCTCACTTTTATGGTCATCGCCACTAATAGACTATCTCGTGGTTATTGCCACTATTGAATATTTGTGTAGTTGTCGCCACTACTTGAATATTGTATGGTCGTCGCCATCACTCGTGTTATACCTTGAGATCGATGCATGAGATTGGTGCACACATCGGTGATGGCTTTGGACGAACCTATTATGGACTTGGTGGGACTAGTTAGGGGCATAAAGGCCTTTATGTCAACTAATGGTTTGCATCACTTCGAGAGTAGGTGAATCGGTCATTGGATTCTTGTCAATAACGAGTACGCATTGAATGTGACCCTTACTATATTATTATGTTTTTATGATATTTCTCTTGAATTCACCATTGCATGATGATTTGATCTATAAATGCTTTTATGTTCTTGATGCGATGCTTTATGAAGTTGACTAAGAATACTCGTGAAATACTCTTTTTTATTTATTTTTACTTTCAATTCATGATAAACTTGCATGATTAGTAGGTAATACTTGTATGTTTGATGGTTGAGCGAGTTTTCTACATTACTGAGCTCCGTTGGTTCTTTTAGCTCGCCCCACTTACTCTTCAGGTTTATCTTCATCGATAACAACGTGGGATAAAGGGAAGGCGAAAGGGTAGAGCTTTGCCTTTGATGTGAACTTTACATGCTATTTATATTATCGATATTCAAAACATCTAAACATGGGTTGTATTAAGTACTTAATTGGGTAGATTCTAATCCCCGAGACTTGTTGACTTAGTACCATGGTAGTATATCTTTGTAGTTACTTAGGAATACTTGAACACATTTGTTTAGAATTATTCGTTTAACATTTGGAACCTTTTAGTTTTAAATTCCGTAATTATTGTTTCATATATACAGTTGTGTAGTTCTACAAGTTGAATTAGGCGAGCCAGACTATTTTTTGGGTCTGGTTCAGATATCGGGCTTGAATAATGATTTGGGTTGAGCGACTCGACCCTAAGCAGGGCGACTCAACCTTAGGGACGGCCATCTTAGTGTGATCGACCATACTCTCTGGCCCAATAACTGTCATATCCTCGGGCTTTGCCTAACACGATGGAGATCTGCATGGCCTGTCGTAGAGTTCCTCAAATGGTGCCATCCTAATATTGGCCTGATAACTATTATTATAAGAAAATTTACACATACGAAGATACTGCTCCCAATAACCCCCATACTCTAGCACACACATGCGAAGCATATCCTCTAACACTTGAATCAATCGCTCTAACTGTTCATCTATATGTGGGTGATAAGTCGTAATCAAATCTAATTTAGTGCCAAACAATGCCTGCATGGCGATGTGAACTGTGATCCTCTATCTGACACGATGGATAATGAAACTCCATGTAACTTGACAATCTCCCGCTCGTACAAAACAATTAACTTATCCATACTGTATGCCGTCAATACTAGTAAGAAGTGCGCGGACTTGGTCGGCCTATCCACAATCACCCAGATGCTATCATGGCCACGCTGAGATCGAGGTAATCCACTGACGAAATTTATGACAATATTCTCCCATTTCCAACAAGGAATAGGAAGTGGCTGTAATAATCCTCCGGGTCTTTGATGCACAGCCTTAACTTGTTGGCATGTCTCACGCGCTCAAACGTAATCACTAACATTAGTCTTCATCTCAGGCCACCAGAATAGATGATGCATATCCACGTACATCTTGATCTAACTCGAATGAATCGTAAAACATAAACGGAGAGCCTCCTGAAGTATCTTGTTGTGAATCTTAGCGACTGATGAAATCTATAATCTCCCTCTAAATCTCAAGGATGAGTCAATCTACTGACTCCACTTCGGGTGATCAGGACTCTGAGCTAACTCACTAAACTTCTGGTAATGTTCATATTTCTACTGACCTTCAAGTACACTTTGTATAGACACTGTCTAAGTCCTCATCTCCCTACAAATTAATACCCTGGTAGTGGTCGGTATATCAAGTGAACTCATTAACTCAGCTGCCTCGAGTAACCCATGTTCGTATGTCATGTGGCAAGTCATTATCTCTGGGTCTGCTACTCTCCGGCTCAATGCATCTGTTACGATATTGGCCTTCCCTAGGTGATACTCCAAAGATAAATTATAATCCTCAAAAAACTCTATCTAATGTTTCTGTCTCATATTCGAATCCTTCTGAGTAAATATGTACTTCAAACTCTTATGGTGAGTAAACAACATGAATATCTCTCCGTAGAGATAATAATGCCAAATCTTTAATGCAAAAACCACTTCCGCTAACTCCAAGTCGCGAGTAGGGTAATTATTCTCATGAATCTTCAGTTGTCGAGAGGCGTAAGCTATCGCTTTGCTGTTTTGCATCAAAACATAGCCCAAACTAACTTTAGAAGCATCGGTGTTCACCTCAAAACCCTTTTTCAACTATAGTAATACCAATACTGGCACGGTAGTTAATCGTTCCTTCAGAGTCCGAAAAGCCTGTTCATAACTATCATTCCACTAAAATTTAACTTCCTTCTTCGTTAACCATGTCATCGGTGTGACAATTTTGAAGAAATCCTGAACAAACCGTTTATAGTAGCCTGCCAATCCTAAAAAACTACGAATGTGTCACGGACGTCGGTGTAGGCCAATCGATCACTACTCTAATCTAAGCGAGGTTTACTGACACTCCGCTTGCTCTGACAATATGCATAAGAAATCCGACCTCATTGAGCCAAAACTCACACTTACTGGACTTAGCGTACAGTCTCTGCTCCCTCAAAGTCTGAAGGACTGTCTGAAGGTGCCTTTCGTGATCCTCACGAATCCTAGAATAGATGAGAATGTCATCGATGAACACTATCATGAATCTATCCAAACACCCTCTTAATACTCGGTGCATATGATCCTTGAACATCATCGGGGCATTTGTCAGCCCAAAAGGCATGACGATAAATTGGTAGTACTTATATCTCATGCGAAAATCAATCTTCTCCCTATCCTCATCTCGAATCCTCAACTGGTGGTACCCTAATCTCAAATCAATCTTTGAGAACCACTGTGCCCCTGTTAGCTGATCGAACAAGTCATCAATACGTGGGAGTGGATACTTGTTCTTCACTGTGACTCTGTTAAGCTATCGTTAGTCAATGTAAAGTCTCAAACTGCCATCTTTCTTCTTGACAAAATAGTACTGGCTCTCCCAAGGTGACATGCTCGGATGTATAAATCCTAACTCTAACAACTCATCTAGCTTGGTCCTCAACTCCTCTAGCTCCTTAGGAGCCATCCTGTACAGCGAAATCGATATGGGTTTGGTCCTTGAGACCAAATATATCATGAAGTCAATCTCTCTGGGTGGTAGTAATCTTGGTAGCTCTGAGGGAAAAACTCACCTACAACAGGTACTTCCTCCATCCTCGTCTCAACTCTCTCGGTCATACTCAAATTACTAGCAAAAGTCTCGAGATCTGAACTTTTAGCCACTTTGGCTTGGGTCATCGGTAACGTAGTCAAAGTCCCCTAAAAACTAAACTCAGCTAAATTCGGAAGTTGAAACGTAACCACCTTGCTAAAACACTCAAGCTGTTCGTGGTATGCGGCTAACCGATCCATGCCTAACGAGGCATCAAACTCTAGGAACTCCAATACCCTCAAGTCTGCAGGCATCTCTTTGTCCTCTATCTTAACTCGGTAGTAAACACATAGTAGGTTTGGGTATATCTTGTCCCCAACAGCTATCATGAAGATCAAGGGGTCGCTCTAGCCTAATAGGTGTTAATCCTAACTCATCAACCATACGACTTCAAATAAAAAATATCGTAGTCCCTGAATCAATTATAGTATGCATAAATCTAGTGCAAATATAAATCATACCCTCGATAAGGTTGCAGGTTGTAGGTGGATCTGATGAAGTGATGACATGAACTTGCTCTCTGTATTGCTGTGGCTGAGTCCTGCCTAGTCGTGACATGTACTGATGAAGTGCCATGTCTGTCCGCACTCAAGACATGCTCGGTGTGGTCCCAGCTTGGTGGAATCCACTGTCTCTGTCCCAACATCTGACTCGACCTCTTTCCCTGTCCCTGACTATGTTCGTACCTCTACCCTTGACCATTGTCTCTGCCTTTACTCTCAGTCCGTTGATATTGCTGTGGCGGTCTTGACTATGCTGGCAGTTATAGTGTACTGGCATAACTCTGTGCTGAAGCAGATGGTACTGGTGCGGTATGCGCTAAATGGGATGGTGGCACCATAGATCCTATACTCTGTGCTCTGACATCTTTCAGCCTGAACGGTCGATGTCTCTTCCTCCTTTTGTTACCACCTGACCTATAATCTATCTGTGCTGGTACCGGTGCTGGGATGATCTCATCGTGGTGTGCTCAGGTATATCTCGATGGCTAGGCTCCTCTTATATGCCGCTTGTAAAGTCCCCACAGTGCCTCCGATGTCCCTCAGCAGACCCTCCATAAAATAGTGTGTTTGGTCAGCGTCTGTGTCAGCTACGCCTCCAGCATAATCCAACAAATGAAAATACCTACCTATGTACTACATCACCGACTCCCCAAAGTATTATTAAATGCTTAAAAACTTGGCTCACTTCAGCTTTAAAACCGAAGGCGGAAAGTACTTCTGGCTAAACCGCTTCTTGAATTCTGCCCAATTCTTGGGCTTACCCTGGGTAGCCATCATACTATGCCACCATGCATCAGCCTCTCCAAACATCATCCCTTATGATATACTAAGTCTTATGTGCTTTAGTGTGGCCAGGATGCCATGTATCTTCTCGTGGCTTTTCGCAAATTTCTCTACCGCCTCGAGATTCGTGCCCCCGTAGAACTCAGCTGGTTTATGTCTCTGAAACTCTTGTGACTGCCTCGCCTCAACTATCGCCATAGTGCTCGTTTCTCTAGGTGTAGTTGGCGTAGTCTTTATCGGATTATCGCTGTAAGTAGTACTATTTGTGTCTGTATCGACACTATCTCAGCTATCACGGGTCTTGCCGGAACGATGGGAGCCGCTGGAGTGGCCTGTACAGTAGGCGCATTCCCCTCCTGAACAGTGGGCACTGTCGACGAAGAAGGTGATGGTGTAGCTGTAATATACGTCTTGAGTATCTTAAGGATCTCATCCAGTCGATGATGATGTGACCCTATGAGTCAAGGACTGTACCTCCTATATACTCGCACGTGGAGGACCTATAGCCCCACTATTATCACTCGACCCTGGTTGATCTGCCATCGTGACCTGCAATAGCATGTGAGTTTCTAATCAGCGTATAGTTACCGATATAGTGTAGTACAATACAACAATTATCATATATAGGATCCAAGTTTTAATTTTCCAAACTCTCATCGCTTCCCAACTAAGACTTTAAATCAAAATCATAGGGTTCCACTTAAAGTCTCAACTGTGTCCTAACTCTATTTTTAATTTGTTTCTTATATTGGTTGTGGGTTAATCAAGAGCTAGATGTAAAACCTTAGTCTCTGATACCAACTGTGATGATCCCAATTTCCCACAAATTAGGCCCCGCCTGGCCTAAACCCACGTGGACCCAGTCTCGCAAGGTCAATGTTGGCCCAGTCAGCCTCCTCATCCATCTATATAAGTAAATTCATAATTTAAGTCAAGTTATTTGTATTTTCAAGTTTTACAAGTTAGTGGAAACAATTAGTACGTTAAATAACTCACATTAAAGTAAAAGAGTCGGACATCCTAAATGTGGAACCCTATAAACATGTGTAATCATGTATATCTTGTGTCAAGTGTAATAACTAAGAAAAAATTATATACAAGTCATGTGTATGTCTCAACCCAAACAAGTATCTCAAGTGTGATAACAACATATATAAGTTATACAAAAAGTTAAAAAAAGCCTCCAAAAGTGAGTAGAGGAGGGTCGTTCTGATATTTTCAGAGTAGATCGCCAAGTATTGGTGACTTGCCCTTGCTCGGTTGCGGATGTGCACTCGGTCAAACACAAGAATGCCAAGCCCAATAAGTAAAAGCTAGTAGGATCTAAACAATAATTCAATGTAAATAAAGTAGTTTAAAAGTCATACAGATAGAAAAAACATTAAGGAATGTATGATAGTAAGACTATAAAAATGAAAGTACAAAGAGAAATGAGTGTAAAAAATAAATAGAGAGGTACCCAAGTAATCCAAGACCACCGAGTGCGGGGCCACAGGGTCGGGGTCGTAGAGTCGCGACAACGCCACATAGACTTGGGTTCTAGGACCCAACATTGCTTGCTGTACCTAAACTGTCGCGAATGAGGGATATCAGTGATGCCCCAAATAAAATACATCTCATTCCGACCAAATACTCCAGTGAGCAGTGACTCGAGGTTATGACACCGGTTACCACTCCAATCAAAGACACTCTCATGACTCACTTGGCCCTCGGACACTCATAGATGGGTGAAAATCCCAAGAAAAATGACACAATACAATATCTATAAAATATAAGCTCAAATGAACTACTATTTATTTCCTAGCTGGTTTTGCTTACCTCGATATCGCAAAAATACGCACTCGCAACTCTGACACGTCTCCTAATGAATCCCTGATACCAAACACCCAACAATATCACTCTAAGCCCCTGGTGTTAATTAGATCGGTATTAGGTGTGTAGAAAACCATAATTCAATTTACACTCAAATCAGATTAAAATTTTTTAATTTAAACATCCCCCAAAAATTTACGAAAAATCGTAAATATTCTATGCACTTGGACTTCTTTATTCATGCTGTCGTCGCAAGAATATTTCATAAACCCTTATATATACTTTATTTTTTTCTTTTATTTTTATATTTAGGTGCATGGTAGCTTATTCCTTTTGTGTATATTGATGTTTAGTAGGATTATAGTAAACAATTTTATAACTTATAGCTCATACCTCAAATATTGGTACATTGGTACATTAGCCTAGATCAACAATTGACATTTACATATGTTACTATTAATTAGTAAGTTGTCTTTGCATATAGTGAGACATAGATAATACCACTAAGCAACTCCCAAGTCATGTGACTCTTAAGTCAATGATTTTAACCCCCAAAATTTTTATAATTTAAACTTAGTAAAAATTACTATTTATGGTGGAGGGAGTGCACAATGAATTCAAGCTTGGGTTTTAATGTAATCATTCCAATAATAATCTCACTTATCTAATGACTCTATAGAAATTAAAATGGTATCCCAAATTGGAAATGTATTCATTCCTCAAAAGAACATCACTGCACATATAGAGATTACATTTATTCTCATTTATATATAAATGTATGCTTGATTATATACATATAGGTATATATATATAAGTATTTCCTTTTAATGGGGCAGCAACTTTGCTGCCCCTTAAACACAAGGCGTTGCTGCAACTTTATGTTTCTAATGGGGCTTTTAATGGAGCCATTGAGCCCCTCCAACATCTTCATTTGTTGTCTACCATGAAACCCCCAAATATGAACTCCTCTCCTTTTTTTTTTGAACTCTATAAAATCTCACAAAGATCTCACTACCATTTTAAACCACAATCAAGTTAGGAATTTACAAGAGGTTAGAGATGAAGATGAGTTACCTAAATTTCTTAGTTTCTTTTTAGTGTTGCACCCACTTCACAAGTGCTCAAAACCACCACCACCACTCAAGAACTTCAAGCTTCCTCTTCTTCTCTCCTCACCTACCGTGCTTCATTTATCCTTTTTTTATTTCAACGGGAGCACCTAACACAAATGACCAAGAGATTTATATATTTCTCTCACTTCCAAACAAACACGTATGCATTTTCCACCACATGTTTTCTTTTATATATTTATTCTTTTTTTTCTGCCACTACAACATGACACATTAATTTATTAAATTAAATTTCTTATACCATTTTAGGAAATGTCAAAAATACCATTTTAGACTAAATTTTAAAGTTATGCACCTTTTGATTTATTGATCAACTATAGTCATGTACCGATAAATGCACGCATCTCGAGAGACTACCTCACTCGCAAATCGGCGATTAAAATAGAATAATTAAATTATGAGTATTTTTTTTAATAGGTAATACACAAATCATCGAATAATAAAACACCTCGGTGTCGATTTCCGAGGGTTGACCGATTGTGCCACATCACGACATGTCCATGTCACAGTCCTGAAATGCCACGTGGCACGAGTTAAAATCTTATGGTTGTTACATAGACTTTCGATCACATAAGAAAAGAATCAAAAGAATTTATCTAACCAACATGCACATGCTTGCAAAATAGGCACTATTCACCTCCAAACTTAATATATTCATTGCCCTCGATGAACCCCTAAATAAAATGAAAGAAAAACATGAAGGGGGCATGCATGTAAAACAACGCGACAAACAAATATAAAGCATTCAATATAATACCAATATAATACCAATATAATACCAAAGAATGAAACAAAATAAACAAAAAGGAGATAAAGTATGTGAACTGAGACTCCCATGAGTGAAAAGCCTAATGCTCGGATAGATTAGATAAGATCAATCCTTAGATAAAAATGGGAAGTCGTCCCTCGGACGATGCTCACCAATATCATCATAATAAGGTGAAGGTGGAAGTGGGTGGCTATGATCATTAGGGTGACAAAACATGTGTCTCGTACAGTGCGCCATCTCTTCTAGATGTAATGCATTAGCACACTAATATGATCGTTGTGTTTGCGCCATCCTGTCCAGCTGTTGTTGCATCGCTCATTGATCTTTGCTGCATCTCCTCCAATAAATGAAAGTATCTATCATCCGAAGGGTGCTGCTGGTGATGAACAATCATGGCTAGTGGGTTGGGGTCTTCATTACCATGATTAGCAGTTATTTCCTCATGTTGTGCCTTATGCTCCATAGTTTGAGTTGGGGATCGTTGTCGTGAACGTCGTTGTGGCCTACATGATGGTCCTGGCTTCTGCTTTGGTGGCTCATCATCAGAGTCTATATATCTCGAAAGTGATCCATAATGCAGTAGCATAGCATCCGAAATTGCGCCCAACTTCAAGGAATAATCATTACTTTCAAATGGGACTGAAGCTCGCTTGCATAGAAGAGTGATTATCCACGGATGATAGAGAAGTTTCATTGGTGGGCTATGAAGAAAATTCAAAAATGAGCTAGATATGACTTCGCCAAATTTCAAATAATTTCCTGCTAAGATATGCACTAATAGAGTGGAACGCTCAGTAGTAATCTCACGCGTGTTCTTAGATGGCATCAAGGTGGCACATATGAAATGGAGCCAATTTCAGTGGGCACGCCTCAAATTTCTTATTGCCAACAGTTGATCAAGACTTTTTCCTTACTCCATTTCTAGATCGCTCTCACCGAAACACAAATGATATCCACAATTTGTTGTTTTGTGTACGTGTCGGGATGCTTTGGATAGTATGACTTTGTCAGATCAACTGTTAAGCCAAGAGCCCTATTTACAGTCGAACCACTAATTGAAACTTGCACACCTTTTACCCATACTGACTTACTTGAATAGGCGTGGTATCCATTCGCGTAGAATTCAAATGTGAGCTCATTGGATGCCACGACTTTATCACTGTCTCGCCCAAAAGCTGCATTTATCCAATTATGCTAAGCCACAATGTCCAAAATGCTCTTCTTATACTTGTTGGACACTGTAAAAATGTGTTCATGCTTGATTTTTAGTGATAAGTACTTTTTATACCTCACTTCTGCCTCTTTATTAAGGTAATAATCAATCTCATTTTCGTCAAGTTCAGCTTCAGATTCAGCAACTTGACGATGTGAGTGAGGGGATTGGACTACCAGTAGTTTAGATTCAGAAGCTTGCGAAGTACTCATCTTAAGAAGAAAAAAGGAATCGGTAAGTCCAAGTGAGAATGACATAGAAACGCTAGATATGAGCTGAGATAAATGAGAGTCCCAAGCAATATCAAAGACAGGCATAAAAATTCTAGTCATCTATGAACAAACACATGAAGTGGGGTAATAGTAGATAAAAAACATTCGCATGGTCTTTCATACCATATTATTTGATATAGCACGTTATAGCAAAAATTCCCTCTAAACTTAAGTGAAAGTGCATGATGCGACGTCTTAACCTTAAAAATTGCTATTAATGGAAGTATCACCCTTGCAAAGTGGATATATTGAATGCAATTTAACAAGCAACAAAATTGATCATAGAGTAGGAGCAAACAAACACATTAACGAGGCAATTGAACAACAAGGAAATAAGGTAATTGGAACACATTTGGAGCACCCACACATGATTACATAATGGCTATGAGCGACGCACAATGAATTGAACAACATGGTTTCATTGAAGCATTTCATCAAACACCTTATAAGCAAGTAGAACACACATTTCTAAATCTCCAATTATTTCACAAAATAACATCAACAACAAAATAACAAAGAAATCAAACCCATCATCAAGTAGACCTCTCTCAAATTGAACTTAAGAAATCCAAAGTGGTGTGGGTACATACTTTATAGAGGAGAAGAAATCACAACCCAAAAACCACAATAGAAATCCAAAAGTGGGGACAATAAGTAGATCTATATCCTTCCTATTCAACTTGGGTGTTATTTGGTGGATTAAAGGAGAAATTTGTAGTGTTGGAGAGAGTTGGAGGGGGTGGGGGAGATGTTAGGGTCGACTAGAAGTGGTGAAGAATGTTTGTGAGGGGAAGAA
The DNA here is from genome assembly GCA_039657365.1 of Stephania yunnanensis. Classification (NCBI taxonomy): domain Eukaryota; kingdom Viridiplantae; phylum Streptophyta; class Magnoliopsida; order Ranunculales; family Menispermaceae; genus Stephania; species Stephania yunnanensis. The sequence goes on from CM077582.1 coordinate 11,400,909, forward strand.
ATAAGGGCAAAGCCCTTATATAATAACCCGGCGCTGGGCTTGGCGCCATGGAGCTAGGGTCAATGCACGTTTATGAAATCCGCTGGCGCTAGGGCATGACGCCATGGTGCCCGCCTCAGCTCCACTGCAGCAATTTATTTTTGAATTCTGGGTTCAGGGGCGTTGAGGTGTGGGCATCGTGGCGCCCGGTGCCCAGTCCAGCACAAGGTGAAGGGAAAAGTTAAATATTGTTTTGAGCTCTTCACAAAAGTTCTCGGCCCCACGCCCGTTTCTCAGGTCAATACACACACACACACCAATTAACTATTTTTAGGCGTAAAATTCAATAATCTAAAACAATTAAACTAAAGAGAGGGAGTGAATTCAAAGTGCAAGCCGATGGTGACACGCTCGAGTGCTCCTTTGATCGGTTGTTTTGAATTAGTCCATTTTGATGAATAATCACCTGACAAATGGAGATCAACCTAAAATCATATAGATACACATAGTTAGTCTTGCAAAGAAATCCAATCATTTATTAACTATAACTCTAGACAAAGTAACTCTAGGGTGCCTCCTAGTAGCGCTAAACTTTTCGTCTTTAGCTAGACGCCTATTACGGGAACATCATTTTTTGTTGCGGCAAACTCGATTTACCACACGATCGATCCATAATAGATCTTTACTCTTTTAGTGTTGACTTTGAATGTCTTGCTATTGTCACTCCGAAGCTCTACCACTAAAAAATGCCATGTTTGAACAACAGTGTATGGTCCATATACCAACCTATACGAAGATGTATCGATTGACGTCTTGAATGCTGTCCTATATGCCTATAGTGCCTCATCAAGATGTAATGCCCAGTTTTTCCGACAATAATTTATGCTTTTCTCCAAAATTTGTTTCACCTCACGATTACTCATTTCGGTTTGGCCATTGGTTTGAGGATGATAAGCCAAAGAAGTATTATGTCGCACACCATACTTCCGGAGTATCGTCTCCAATGCTCTATTGCAAAAATGAGATCCTTCATCACTCACCAACGCCCAAAGTGTCCTAAATCCACAAAAAAACATTCTTTTTCAAGAAATTAATAACAACTCTATAATCATTTTTATTGTTGCCACGGCCTCAACCCACTTCGATACATAATCAACGACGACGAGGATGTATTGTTTTGGACATTGGGAAAGGACCCATAAAACCAATTCTCAAGACATCAAACAATTCTACTTCTTGAAAGGTAATTTGAGGAAATTCTTGTCGGCTCGAAATGTTACCGGTCCTTTGACATTCGTCGTAAGTCTTGACATATATATATGTTTTTGAAAAGACTCGGCTAATAGAAACCACATTGGAGCACCTTTGCCATCATCCTTTACACGCCGAAGTGATCACCAAATAGAGAAGAGTGACATCCCTTCAAGATCCCGATGAACTCATTTTTAGGAACACATCATTAGACCCACTCATCATTGCATCGCCGGAATAAATATGGCTCATCCCACATATAATGTTTCACATTACTCAAAAAATTCTTTTGTTTGGACCAACTCAAATTAGGAGGCAACACTCGACAAGTGAAGTAGTTCACAAAATCCGCAAACCAGGGCGCACTTTTTTGAACTTCCACTCTAAACAATTGCTCATCCAGGAAGGTGTTGTGAACCGAATTCTTTATATCCGCCTCTTGATATGGTAGGCGCAAAAGGTGACCGGCTACCACATTCTCACTTTCCTTATTGTCCTTGATTTCAAGGTCGAACTCTTGCCACAAAAGAACCCATCAAATCAACAGTGGCTTTGCATCTTTTTTGGCAAATAAATAATGAATAGCCGAATGATCTGTGAACACCGTGACTTTATATCCCACAATGTACGGGTAAGATTTGTCACAAGCGAACACGACTGCCAACAACTCCTTCTCAGTGGTAGTGTAATTCTGTTGAACTGGATCCAACGTCTTGCTTGCATGGTAAATAGCTCGGAAGATCTTCTCTCTCCTCTGACCCATAAGGGCCCCCATAGCAAAATTACTCGCATCACACATGATCTCAAAATCAGACTCCTAATCGGGGACTACCATAATAGGCGTTGAAATCAATGCCATTTTTTACATGTGAAAATCAGTCAAATAATTATCATTCATCTCAAAAGGAACATCCTTTTCAAGCAACCTACACAAAGGTTTTGTGATTTTCGAGAAATCCCGAATCAAGTGACGATAGAACCCGACATGCTCCAAGGAGCTTCAAATATCTTTAACTTTTCTAGGCATTGGAAACTTCTTAATTGCAGCTATCTTTGCACGATCTACCTCTAACCCATTAGATGATACCCGATGACCAAGACAATACCCTTTCGGACCGTAAAGTGACATTTTTACCAATTCAAGACCAAATTGGTGTCTTGAAACCTTTTCAAAACAAGGAGAGATTGTGTAAACACATGTCAAAAGAAGCCCCAAAGACCGAAAAATCATCCATGAATACTTCCATTATATCCTCCACCATATCCGAGAAGAATGCCCTTATACACCGTTGACATGTTGCCAATACATTACAAAGACCGAAAGACATTCTCCAAAATGCAAAGGTATCATATGGACATGTAAACGTAGTCTTCTCCCGATCCTTCAGTGATATTGCGATCTAATTGTATCCTGAATACCCATCAAGGAAACAATAGTAGTCAAACCCCACTAATTTGTCAAACATCAGATCATTGAAAGGCAAAGGGAAATAATCATTTCTTGTCACCTTATTTAGCTTGCTATAGTCAATGCAAACACGCCATCCCTTCATAGTTCTCGTTTGCAACATCTCTCCTTCCTCATTCTGAACTGTGGTCATTCCCAATTTCTTTAGGACAACATGCACTGGCGAAACCCATGAACTATCAAAGATTGCATGTATGATTTCTGCATTAAGCCACTTCAAAATTTCTTTCTTCACCACTTCCTTCATCATAGGATTCAAGCGGCGTTGATGATCCATTGACTGCTTATGATCATCCTCCATCAAAATTTTATGTATATAAATTGATGGGATGATTCCTTTGATATCCTTGATTGTCCACCCCAAAGCCGATTGGTGCTCACGTAAGACTCGAAGCCACTTCTCTTCCTCTAAATTGGTCAACAAAGAAGATATGATCACATGATATGTAGACTCGTCTCCCAAGTAAGAGTATTGTAAATGCTCAGGCAAAGGCTTCAATTCTAGAGTCGGTTCAATAACTGCACTTTCGGGCTTGAGTTCCAACTACTCAATTGCATGTTGAGACTTCACTGATTTCAATACTGCCAACTCTTCAACTATCTCCTGAAGTGTACATCCACTAGTGGGGCTAGTTGTGATGCTTTGCAGTAAAAATCTCTCTAAAGGATCCTCAAGTGCTAGTTCTCGTGATAGTTCAGTCACACATTCAGAAACTCTATCCACCACTTCTATGCTCTTGCATTGTTCATTGGCATTTGGGAGCTTCATCATGTTGTAAATGTTGAACAACGCTACTTCATCATTCACTCGCAATCGCAACTCTCCTTATTGAACATCAGTGAGAGCTCTTGCAGTTGCCAAAAGTAGTCTCCTTAAAATAAAAGGAACTTCATCATCCTCATCCATATCTAGTAACAAAGTCGACCGGAAAGATAAATTTATCAACTTTCACGAGCACATCCTCGATCACACCGTTAGGATAAAATAAGGATCGATTCGCCAATTGCAAGGTCATGTTCTCATGCTTAACCTCCCCCAAACCTAACTTTTTGAAAATAATTAGGGGCATCAAATTTATACTCGCTCCAAGATTATACAACACCCTATCAAAGAGACAAACTCCAATGGTGCATGGTATGGTGAAACTTTCGGGGTCCTTTAATTTCTGTGGGAGCTTCCTTTATAGAATGACACTACACTCCTGAGTCAAGTTTACGGTCTCAAAATTCGCAATCTTCCTTTTTTGAGCAATGATGTCCTTCAAAGACTTGGTGTAATGTGACATTTGCTCAAAAGCATCGGCAAAAGGGATATTCACTTGCAACTTTTTGAACATATCAAGAAACTTTTTGAATTGTTCTTGATTTTTTTGTTTCTTGAACCCCTGAGGATAAGGTAGTGGTGAAGTGATAACAGGTGGGTTATCTAGAAATGTAATCTTGCCTGACACTATTTCTCGCATTGGTGAACTACCCATCTCAACACCTTTTCCTTTTCTACGTACCTTTTAACTCTCTACCATATCATCATGATGCAGACCACTCAGCTCTTTCTAATCATACAGCTCAGTCGCCTCAGACTCATCATGCTCTAACTCCTCAGGCTCATCACCTTGCTCAAATTCAATTACCTCAGTCTATTTTTGTCCCACTAGATTTTCTTGAATAGGCTTAGGCAATGTCTTACCACTCCTCAACTGCACTACGCTGACATTTTCCCTCGGATTCATAATAGTATTATTTGGGAATTGACCCTCTTGACGATAATTTAAAGTTGTCGCCAACTGCCCAATTTTATCGCTCCATGTTCTTTATGGATTGAGTTCTCCTCTATTATTTTCAAGGTTTTCTTCATTCCATCCATAGTCTGCTTTACTGTCTCCATTTCTTTCTCATTCTTCTCATGCCTTTGAGTATGATTAATATCCATAGCTTTCAAAAATTGCTCAATCGTTTTGAAAGAGGCTTGTTCTTCAGGTAGAATTTTTCTTTGTTGCACTTGATTCCCAAAACTCAGGGGGTGCTTGCAATGCATTACTAGGATTTCCATACGAAAAACTTGGACTGGAATTGATTCCCGAATAGTACCGCTGTAGTGCTTGAGCTAAAATTTTTCCCATAACTTTGGTTGTTCATGTAATTTACTTCCTCATATTCTGGACTTTGAGGCATTTGATCTAATGGGTTGGCCACCAAAGCCAATTGATGCACACGCTGTGGACTTTGTGGTTGTTGACTTGCCTGCCCTCGTTGAAGCTTAGCCATCTGACTGGATAAATTGGAAAATTGTGCCATCATCGCCTTGTGTGAATCAACCTCGAACATTCCCGGTGCCTTCTTTGATGATGATTATGCTCTTGGTTGTGAAAAAGAGTTCATAGACATCATCTCAAGAAGCTCAAATGCATCGTTGTTTCTTTTAGAGAGCAAGGTACCTCTTGAAGCTGCATTAAGTAGTAGAGTCCTCGTGTTTAGAGTCATGTCATAGTAAAAGATTTGCAATTAGGCCCATTTCTCTAACCCATGCCCTGGACACTTTCTCAACAACTCCTTTAGTCTTTCCCAAGCTTATCCCAATGACTTCGTCTCGTCTCGCCAAAAAGAATTGCGTTCATGCTTCTGTTATGCCACTTTGATAGGAGGAAAGAACTTTTGGAGGAATCTCTCATTGATATTAACCCAATATGTAATATTTTCTTGATTAAGCCCTTGGTTTCCCCACAAGTGTGAAGGGAAAGAGCTGCATCCTAATGATCTCCTTTAGAACACGATTGATGTGAATTGTGTTGCACTTCTCCAAGAACATCTCCACATGAGCCACTTGGTTTTCATTAAGTAAGCCATTGAAAAGACTGTTTTGCACCAAATTAATCAATCCCGATTAGAGCTCAAATGGATGATTGTTAACCGAAATCCTCATCACACCATTATAAGTTTCTTGAACATCTAGCTTAAAGTAATCCCGAAGACACTTTGGCCTCTTTTCTTCTTCTTGATTCTCAGCCATATTGTTAGCCTCTTATTGTTGTTGCTTATGCGTCTCCTCTATAAAATTTTGGAGAGTTACATCAAACTCGGGGTCGTCAAGTTCTACCTCGATCTCTTCTTCAATTTGCATTAACTCAAAACACTTGAAACAACAGGAGAGAGAAGATTAAGTGCAGATGGTTATTAAAATTAAACAAAAAGAATAAACAAATATTGCTGAAAATAAAATCCTAAATAAACTATTCTAATCAAACTAAAATTAACTACCATCCCAAACAACGATGCCAAAAACTTGACAATGACTGCAAACATACGACAATCATCAAAGTAATAATGGTACCAACTCGTGTTGGTGCCAAGCGTATCGTATCCACAGAGACGATTATGAGCTAACTTTTAATCTAACTAAGGAATAAAGTTAGGCAACTTCAATTTTGGTTTTGTAAATGAAATTAATATATAAATTAATCTAACTAAAAGCAAGTAATTAAAAGAGGTCTTAAGCTATTGAGAGAACGTCTTAGGGAATCTAATTCAGCTAAATTGTATCCTTCAAGTCCAATGTGATTATAAAGTCTCCTAATTCGTGCGATAATAGGGGAATTTCCTAAAATTCACTTCATCCCGAGGTCTTGGTGATGGAGATTCTAGCCTCTCACTCGGATTCTGCTGGTCGGCGTGAATAATGTAAGTGAGAAACCGCATTAAACAAAAAACTCATTTGCCTCCCTAGTCGATGACCATTGGTCAATGCGCCATATGTTCGAAGGTTATGTTTCCCCAAATCCGGGTCCAAGACTCCCAATAGTCATGGTGACTCTCAAACCCTTAGTTCTACACCTACTTGATTAAGGTAAGTATAACATAGCATACAAAAATACACAAATCATTACATTGAATTGAAAGAACAAACACATTCACATTGAAATCAAAAGAAATCCACTTGAGGTCCAAATATCCCTAGAACAAAAGGGATTACCCCATAAGTGGGTTCAATACAACACAAAACATGATGGAAATGCAAGAAATCTTGAATTCAAACCTAGAGTTAAGAGGAAATCCAAGATTCAAAACCCAATCTTCAATCCTCCACAAGTTTCTATCGAAGTTTTCCAAAAACAAAATATGTCTCATTCTATCTCTCACACCTATATATAGTCTAGCGGTATTTCGGTCCCATAAAATGGGCATAAAACCCTAAAGAATATCCAAAAGTACCCTAACTGACGGCGGCGCTGAGGTGGGCACTGCGGTGACGCCACACACCTAGGCCTGACGCCAAGTGTGGTGCCAGGTCCACTTAATGTCCTGGACCTTGCGTTGTGGCAACGCAGGAGGTGCGATAACGCCAAGGTCAACGCTGTGGTGGGCGCCACATCGCCAGGTGGGGTGCTGTGGCGCCAGAACCAGGAGATTCGTTTTCTTCTCACTTCCTTCACTATCTAGCCTCGCTCCATCCGATCTCGCTCCATTGCGCTTGTCCATTGAACTTAGTACATCCAAAAAATGCACTAAATAAGTTTTCAATCATCATTTATTTTCCTATATTATTAATAAAATCCTACTTAACTTAATCAAAACTATGCTACACGTCACGGGTTGTGGGCGGCCCTATGGTAACAAATTCCTATGGTACGCCCCATGTCGTGGGAATGGCAGAGGCCATTCTCCAGGGGCGCCGTGGGAGCCGCCGTGAGTAACACGCCTAATTAAAATTCTTGAGGTTTTTTGGAAACCCTGGCTCGCATCGCCTTGTTCCGTGCCTACCCCAACCTCGTAGGGACCTCAAACACCATAAAAACCATCGCTAAACTATTCACTCCAAAAAACTCCCTGAAAAATCCATCAAAATTGTCCAAAAATATGTTCGAATTCAAGATTTCTTAAACCATCACCACAATCAACAACATGACTCCTTGAATGATCACAAAATCTCACCCAAAATCAATAAAAAAATCTAGGAATTCAGTGACCATGGGTCATCCCTAAAAATCTCAACAAAAATGTGCAAAATTGCGCCAAAACGACGATAATTGAATGACTAACCGAGATATGACCTTAATTCACATCGTTGGTCAATCCCTTGGCGTATATCACCACTTGAAATCCATAAAACCCACCTCCAATTTCATTTTTGTTGAGAGAGGAGAGAGAAAAAGAAATGAAACACCCACTTTTTGACATTATAATCCCAATGTCATATTGACCCATCTGCCAATCCTAATACATATCTTGTGGCTCAAAATCATTCCATACAACTACTTTTGTGACTTGATTGAGTGATTCTTTGTTGACATGGTCTTTAGTCTTATCCTTTCAAACAACTTAATTGGCCTTTCAAAAGCGCAAACACACCCGGTCGGTACACGACTCAATAAAAATTTCGTCGATTGAAATACATTTTCATACTAATCATTATTCATGTTTCATTTTCCACTTTGTCAGTGTTTTATTAGAATTATCCCCTCAGATGTCCGTATTCCCGTAATCCATTCGCCTAGTACTCGTTCATGCAGGTTTTCCCTAGGAGAACCCTATCCAAATACCCAATGCATACATGTAAACATCCCCACACATTTAGACAATTGGTTTCACATTCAGGTAATAAATACATAATACAAACACCAAACAAAAATAACATATCTCGGTGTCGACGCCCGAGAATTGGACATGCGTATCACGACAACTGGGTCCCACGTACGACACTAAAATGACACATGACACGAGTTAGATTTTATGGTCATCAGGCCGCTCATCCTGTCACTTATATGATATCATTATTTTTTTTTCCAGATTCAAAATGGTGGATCTGATTCTTGAATAATCTTTGAGCAAACACAATTATAGGAATCTAAATCAATTACTATTATCAGTCTCAAACTAATTGAGGTCGACTACATGTATCAAACTTTTTCATTGTGCTTTATTTAGTGCAATTGATGGTGAGCTTTCCAAACCATTCAAATCTCTCCTAATTAATGCGTCCCAAGTTAACTTTGGTCTATCCTTACCTTATCAAATTTTTTCAATTTCAATTGAGTCAAGTTTTCTAGTGGGGCATTTGTACGCCGTTTTTGTAGGTAAGCAAACCACCACAACCACCCTTCCCTAATCTTTATTTCAATTGATGTTACTCATACTTGTATTTGAATTTCTATATTTCTTATTCCATATTTACAAGTTTTACCATACATCTACCTTAGCATCCTAATTACTGTTACAATCATTTTATTTAGTTGTTGCTTTGGTCGCCCAACATTCACTTCCAAAGGGCATAGCTGGCCTAATTGTGGTCCTATAAAATTTTTCTTTTAATTTAGTAGAAATATTTTGATTACATATCACACTATTAAGAAATCCAATATCACACAATCTCTCTCAGTTTTGAATTTTTTCTTCTCTTCACTGGTTCGAATGAAAAAATGGGGAAGAAGCTACTATTTTTTGCAAAGCATATATATTTGATTTTCTCGAGATGCGCATCACGCGAATCTCATAACAAATCTAATGATTTCCATCCATAATATAAATTTGCTTTTCTTTAAGATACGTAGTACGTATCTCAAGGTTAATCTTTGGCTTAAAACACAACTAATAAGGCAGTGTATACTTTGTTGATTTATATTAAAATTTTCTCAAGATTTGCATCACATGAATCTCGAGGTAAATCTAATGATTTACTTGTTTTATTCTATTGTGTTTCCTCGAGACTATACATCACACATCTCGAGGCATGTAACACCTCACCATCTACTCCTGAATCGTCCAACCATTTCAACTCCTCGACGATCACGCTATACGTATCCCAAGGTGTATCAAATATATACTTTTTATCTTAATTCAAACTATTGGATTGAGTGATATATATTTATATATGAACCATATATAAATATATATATACACTAATATATCTTCACGGCTATAAATTCGCCACGTGCACCAATGACCAACTTCGGGCATGCACACTATTGTACATCCCATGCGTGTCACCCTCTACCCTACGTTTCACTAAGCACCCACCAATTTATTTATTTTATTTAATTTCATGATTATCTCTTCAATTTACGTCTAAATTAAATTTAAAAAAATACTCAAAATCATCAAAAATTGGAGAAAATTCCCCAACATGCTCTAGAACTCACGAACACTACGTATATACTCCACTTAACCCTATTTTGCGTTGAAATAGTGCATAATACATTAAATTGGCACACAATATATAAAAATAATATTAAATTTTATGATTTCTAATCCGTAACACGAGGGTCCCACTTCGGATGCCTAAATCCTAACTTCAATCTGAAAATATTTAATTAGTTACCTAATCAAATTTATAAAATTCTCATATGTCACAGTTAGAGATCCGGGGATAGAAAAGCAGGGATGGCGGAGAAGCGTCGATGTTTGCAATGTGGTTAGAATGGACAGCTTAGATCTGATTCATTGAGGCCTTCACCACCATAAGAGCTAGATCAAACGAGAGAGAAAGAGAGAGAGAGAGCTTATGCAGTAGGTCAGCCGGATAGGGAAGCGACCATACATCATGTCGAGGGTAAGTTATATGACGCATCTTGTCAGTTATTTATTTAAATTTTGTGTATACCTATTATGATTCCTAGCTTTGCATATGAAAACTCAATGGTTGTGTTATACACTAGGCCATATCACGTAGAACGGGTGCCCTCAGTGAATTGCGACCTAAGCTGCTTATTTTCATTGCACGTGTAGGTTGGTCGTGTCAATGCCGACCACTACGAGGGCTATTGGGTGATGGATCAGTGGAGAGGGTTAGAGAAGCCCACTGGAGGGATCCTAATGTACTAAAGTATGGACTAGTGGGGTTCGAGGTTGCGTTGGCGACGTCAGTTTTTCCGACACAATATCATCTCCATAAAGAGATGAACAAAAGATCGAGGTTTATTGGGGTCATTGGTACTTTGGATGATTCCAAGATTTGGGATGGTATTATAACCTAATTTTGGCATGAAATTTCCCCTAGATGGGAAGAATTGTTGCTGCCCAATATTTATTACCAATGTTATTTATGTTATTTTCAGACTCGACCTCAGCTCAAGCCCACGTATGATACGTGTCAAGCGAGCACAATAATTTCTCATGTTTTACTATTAACTCGTAGTAGTGGTAAATGAGATATCATCTCCACAGGGGTTTTTGTAATCTCAAAGGAAAGTAACTTTTATTTTTTATTTTTTATTAACTTAGTTAATCTAGTTAAAGGGGAATTGAAATATTAAATAACTTAAACTATGATTACTAACTTAAATAACCAAACTAATTAAATTAATCTAAATAACTCAAATTCAAATTAACTTAAACAATATTCAAATTCAATTCAATATAAATCGACAAACATCTAATCAAACCCCCACTAACCAATTTAATTTATTTGCATTACTTTCAAACACTAGAACGTAATATTATTTCATACTATAGTTATAATCATAAAACTTGGAATCTTGAAATTATTAATCCTCACTTCATAATAGGTTGATAGTCTTTAGCCAGCCACTGATTTTCCTTAATTTAATAGAAATGCCACATTCTTAACATTTCAAATCTACCTATTGGATAAAACGCAACACCATAGAAATTAGATAGCATTAAGCTCGATGAAAATCATGCATAATCTAAGCCAATATTACCGAAACAGCATAATAAACAACTTAGAACACAATCACCTAGAATATACACTCAGGAAATGCCTTATAAATTAATCCTAGTTACTACTTCTATAATTGTTGTCACTAACTATAAACATACATTCAAAATCTTAATACCACATAATACTTTTGTAACTATGCATGCAATACTAATCTCCTTTAGTTGTAATACAAAAAAATAACTTGTTAATCCTGTGATTGACGTGTATGAATAAATTTAAAGCATTAAGCACATGATTCCTTAATTATAACTATCTAGCAATCCAAAATATACTAAATTGTCTAGGGTTTGTTTAGATTGATAGACTACTCACTCATGTTGGAAATAAAAGATGCATAAATAAAAATAAAAGACATAATGAGTAAATAAATAAATACCTTAATATAAATCAGAGCTCTAAAGTATCTTCAAACATAGACAATAAAACTAAATTTAAAATAAAATGAATGTTTCCAAAGAATGTGTAATGGCCTATGGGTGGAGTTATTTCGAAGCCTTGAGGTTCTATTTATAGTTCCCTCATGTATACATATCATAGATAAACTCAAATACTTCATATTAATCTAAAAAACCCGTAACGGAGCTCAGCAATTTCTTAGTGATTCACTTATACACAAGTCGTTGAGCAAATCACTGAGTTTTGCTCTCAGTGCTCCACTGATTTAACTGGTGATTTATAGTTCATTCTCGAATTCTTCGTGGAATTATTGGCATTCTTCATGTTGCCAATTTAGATGGTGATTCCTTGTGTTATTTCAAATTGCTGGCTAATCGCGGGTGCATTTTTCCAGTTGAATGTTTTGCTTTTCTTTCTCTTTTCATTCATTCATCCATTTTCCCATTTAAAATCTTAAATTCACAAAAACAAGAGAATGCCTAGTGTAATATCATCATTTATACTTAAAATCAACCTAAATTACACTATAAAATGTATCTAATTTCAAAATTATCAAACACCCACAAGCTCAACACTTTAATATCCCGAATAAAGGAATACTTTCAATTAAATTCTCTTTTCATTCTTATAAACTGATTTCAATCTAATTCATCTTAAATTTAGATTATATAACTTTTAAAAATAGAAGTGGTTTTCAAATGAAAACATACTACCCACAAGAATGAAAATTATGATAGAATAGAATGTTTTTTTTTAAAAATGAATCATCCCTTAATGATAACTCAACCACCTAATTTAACACCTTTTAGAACTTAAAGTTCATTGCCAAGGCTAGTGCACAATATATGTTTTCTCAATCTCCATTGATAAGCATCAAGCAAATGATAAATAAAAACTCAAAACACAAAAACCACTAGATTAATCTTAGCTTTAGAGAGTACTTTAGAATATCATCACAATCAAAATCAATAAGAATTTTGCTAAGATACCAATGAATATGTCATTTAAAACATGTTAGATTAAGAAATACTTCATTTAACTCTAGTTTCAAGTACTTGAGTTAAATCTTTCTATTTGAAGAGTTTAAGAACATCTACCTTTTCACATCTAATAACATCATATTATTTTTACTTCATACTAATACAAGGATTTTTATTATTTTTTCTTATAATATTTCTTCAATTGACTTTTAGGTCCCTACTCCATTTCCTTTGGAAACTCTCATATTTCTCCCACTATAGATTATTTGCTCCATTTCCTTTGAAATTTATAGGACTCTCTATATTTTCATAAACTCTTGTTAACACTTCTTATTATCCACTAAAATTGAAGAAAGCATTCTTTCTTACTTATAGAAATTCATCGGTTTCTAACTAATTTCTTCTTTCAATTATGGCATAATAGATATATATATATATATATATATATATATATATATATATATTGTAAAAATACTTAATCAATAACTTTTGTATCATAAGATTCATAGAAATCTATCTTGTTCATTTTGCGTTATTTTTTCAATCTTCTACCTATTATCATGACTAACACAAGGCATTCAATTTAAGGTTCACATCAAGTAGGAAAGTTAATAACAAAGGATATAAAATTAATTTCTTCTATCATAAAATTCACTTGGATAATAAAAATATAACTTCCATTCAAAATCTATTACATATATTCATTATCACTCCTTTCCTAACTAAAAATAAAGAAAAATGAAATTCGTACTTAGTTGATTTCGGAGGAAATTTAAAAACTTTTGTCAACTTACTTGATTATAATATTAAAAGTAATTTTGAACTTTTCTTCTTTCTTTCTTTCCTTTCATTATCATCACTGTCATATTTCACCTAAAATACCCTCAAACTCATTCTAAAACTTGTCCTCAAAGTTTAAAATGAAGTTCAGTTGTCAACATAACAAACAAATCACGTGAAGTACAAAAGAATTGATAGAATAAAAATAAATATGACAAATCAAGAAACTAAGTTAATTATAATAAGACAGGGTGCATAAAATTTTAATGAATAAACATCACCATTATATAAAAAAATGAAATAAATATCATACCCAATTATTGAATAAAATGTAACACACAGTATATCCCCGTAAACATAAAGTATACAACCACGAAACACAAAATATGTCACCACTACCGAAATTTCATAGAGGAATTCTCACAATATAATTCAGAGATAGAGAAAATAAATATAATAAGGGAATCAATGTCGACGTCCGGAACTCGCGTTGTCATCATCCTCCAGTGGAACAATCCTTTGGGACTGGTAGCTCACAGCATGATTGTAGAGGTGGTAGTTCTGCCATGGCAATGTCGAAACATCAAGATTACTTTGAAGTGGTAATCTCATCCATGTAGATGGTGTAAGAATTGATGTGCCTCCTTGACATCTGTTTCTTCTGGACATCATACGCTCCATCATGTGGGTTCTCCTTGCTAAGGTTCTTTGATTCTCAAACATTAGTTCTTCATTATGGAGATTGGTCATCTGACTGCGCAAAACTGCACCTATGAAAGCCAACTCCAATTCTTCTATGTATAATCTGTTATAATCCCAAGCACGTTGCTCCACGTTCATATCATTTCTAGCTTCTAACATCTCTTCCAAGATTCTTCTCGCGTCGTCTTTGATTTTTGTTCTCTACTTAGTTTCTCTTCTGGCTATCTCAACCCTTTCTCTCTTATCCTTTATTTCTTCATAACCATTCACTCTACTATATCTCCCTATAAACTCATTAGTGCATGATGGTCTTCTTTCGTAAGACATCCATGTCGAGGCTTGCCATGTTCACTTGGTCTATCCTACAAAAGGTCGTAATCATCAAGGGGAAAGAAGTCTATCATTTTTCTTATTGGTAGTGATGACACTCTTAATGGATTCAAAAATGATTTTGCTAATATTTAAGTATCTTAAACTCATGACAATGTGGTAAAGTAGAGCGGCCTTGTAATTCACTATCTCGTAGTACTACAAGCTCGATTGTAAGCTAGCATTAATGAAATAACACCAAGCTTTAATATTCTTCCTAAATAATTTTGTGATTATGTGCTTAGGATACCCTTACATGTCAAGAATAAATCCATCTTTATGGATTGCCTCTAAACCTCCCCTTATTGTCTCGGTGGAAAAATAATACTTAATTTCATACTCGGGTTTGGGGTACTCTTCATTTTGTTTTGGATGAAAATTTGGTAATCCAAAATATTGATTTATTTTGGTAGCGGATTAGTCCATTTTCCTCCATCTAACTCAGAACTCGATCTTACTTTCACTTCCATATGCTTAGGCGTAAAATTCTCTCACTAAAGCTTCATAACCCCATTCACTAGGGACATCATTTAGATCTAGTTGGTTGTAATCCCGAGTCGATAAACCCCAGTTTCTTGTCTCTATTATATCTAAGATCCTAGGCCTATACTTCAATTCATTTTTCACATTGAATCTTCTCTCTGGGATCAACTTCCTATCATTAATTACATTATTCCTAAATTATTTGGAGGCCTTCTCATTGACTAAATTTTCTTTCCTCAATTCATAGTTTTTTCTCCCCATCGAAATCTCATGTTCAACTTCCTCTACTTCCTTCTTATCCACATAATCATCCTCAATATTATAACTAAATGAAAAGATGGAAACGACTATCTTTTTGTCTAATCCTTGGTGTGTTGAAAAATAAGGATATGGGTTGGATTTGGGAATCTTGGATTTTGTTTTTTATTTTTTTACTAACTTTCCCTTCCCTTTCTCTTCTTGTGTACTTCTACTTTTTCCACCTCCTACCATTTGGAATATTGTAGGTAAGAGAATGAACCCGTAAAAACATTTAGGGACTAAATTTGTTGGAAAAGCATTCGATAAAGTTCAACTTATCTATCGAAGAAAAGCATTTTGAAATTAAGATTTTGAGATTTATATGAAAGTTGTTGATAAAATAGCATTGGAGAAAACAAGCTTTATAAGTAATTTAAATTAATCAATAAATATTCACAAAACCACCCAAAATCATTTGAAACTTAATCCCAAATTATTTTGCGTAAAAAGAAAAATTCAATCTAATCGCCATATATGAAAAATAGTTCAGAAATTCGATAGTAATAAATGAATCATTACTTCACTTTCATACTTGTATTATAATAGAAAGCATTCGATATCAAAACCATTTTAAAAGAAAAAATTTGAAATTAAGTTCTTGTCCTAACGATTAATCCAAAACCAACGAAAAATCAAAAATTTATTCCATAAGAGGTTAAGGTTTTTGTTGATTACCTTCTTGAAAGTGATTCTTTCAAGTATTGAACTCAAGATTACTTCTCTAGATTTCTTACAAGCTCCTATTCAAATTCCCTTGCTCAAGCCCTTGGTGGCTCTATACTCTCAAAACTCGCCATATTTTTGGGTTGAATATGTGACGATTGAGGTGGGAATCACTTGAATACACTAAAATTAAGCTTTGGAAGGTTGAATCTAAGCAAAATTTGGGTTTTTCAATGAAAGGCTACAATGGTTTGTGAGTGTAAATGGTTTAAATGCGACGATTTGGGTTCTAATTTTTTAAAAACTCGAATTTGTTCTAGTTGTAAACGTAATTCGATGAGAAATCACTGACTTTGAATTTAAACTGAAGATTTTGTAAACTGCTACCAATTTATCCAGCGATTTCCAGTACAAACTGGAATCGTTGGAAAATCGCTAGTCTATTTTTCACTATTTTTCCATTTAATTCAATTTTCCCATTTAATTATCATATATATATATATATTTGTATATTCAATAAAGGTAGAAATATTCAAAATTATCAAAATTTATCTAAGATATGCATTTTATAATTTATGTTATTGCCATAAATAAGTAATTAACATAAACCTAGTGCGTAAAACAATATAGTACGAAAATAAATTGGCTCGATCAACCCCCTTACATGAAATGATTCCAGAATTGAATTCCTAAAATATCGTAATTATAAGAGTCAAAAGTTTAGAGAATATAAAAATAACTAACTAATCATAATACTAAAACATAAAATAAAGATAGAGTATGGGCTACCTCCCATAAAGCGCTTTTGTTTACTGTCATTGGCTCGACTCTACCACGCAATTCTAGGCTAGTTCTATGAATTTAAGTGTTGGATTATCCACTCTTGTATCTTTCCAAAAGTGATTGCTCGACCATGCACTAGAAAAGTAATTGTTTTGTTTAGTGTATCCATGAGAGCTTGCGAAGTGGCTAAGTCTTAAGATTAATGTAGGATCTTCATTAATGAAGTGTGGCATAACCAAAACTTATGTAGGAATTATGTACTCTTAACGACTCAAATTAATTAAACTAGGATTAGCCTTAATATCAGAGATTAACGATCGTAATTAGAGCCTTACGTGGACAACTCGGTTGACTTGGCCATGAGAACTGATGGAATATGTTATTTTTGGATGATGGTTGTTTAGGTGCGACGTTTAAGATTTTATATTATCATATTGCATCGCAAGTGTGTACTAGAGTATCATAATTGAGTAAGATTGTACGATGAGTGTTAGCCTAGTTAAGCGTGTCGATGCGGGTATCCGGTAGGCGTAGTACGGGAACACTAAGGCAAGACAATATATCTTGAATATATGGCCATAAATATGATAATTTCATGTTAATATGGATAAATAAACCTTAGTGGAAATCAAATTGGATGGTTACACTAGAAATGATGCGCATCAGGATGTGCGTCGAGACACATGTCATAGGGTGTAAGGTAATCGGGGTTAGTGGGACCACTAATGTGTCAACAATGAGACTAAATACACAAACCACAAGAATTTAAGTGTATAAGCATGTAAATTCAATTGACATGGATTAATAAGACTATAGTTTGGACAAGCAAATTGGAGACTATTGATTTGTATGGAGATGATGAAGATATGTGAGAATCCTAATCCTAAGATAAATAGTAACTAGTGAGTGGAGACATGCATTATTCATGTAAGACAAGTGGCTTTGAGTGAGGAAACATGCCATAGTAATTAACTTAGTTAAATTAAGGATTTGCTTAATTAGTCAATTTGATAATCTAAGTATATAAAAGACAAACTTTGATTTTTATGCAAACAAGATAAGGCAAATCCTAAACTTTTTAGAGCAAAGAGAGCTAGAATGTGTTGGATTTTCAAGACTTCAAGACTATCTAAGCTTGAAGGATCAAACTATAAAAGATTAAATAATAGGTAATAACTTATCCTCATTCGTTACGATTTCGATAAAAAGTGTTTTCATGTATGAACAAGAGGTGTTGAATAGTTTTGGCTTGTTGATCTCATGTTTTTATAAGGTTGAAGATGAATCATATACAAGTCATATAATATTGGTGTCAAAATAACTAAGCCAAACTTGCTAATAAAACCAATTACATTCATGAGAAATTAGCTAAAACTTGAAATGGCATAACTCACTCGATACGTATTGGATTGGGCTGATCTTTTATTATGTTGTTCTTGGATATTGCAAATAAGTTGTGACCAAAAATCATGAATTTCAGAGTTATATATTGGGAAAATGATTTTTACAATCTTCCTGGTCGAGATTTGATTCAAATTTGAGTTATTTTGGTAGAATTGTGATATCATTTTTGTTTTAAATTAGAATTTTACAAACCAAGACTTTTGGAAAGCTAAGTCAGAGACAAACAACTTTTCTCTTGGAAATTGTTTGAGATTCGAATGTTTTCATGCCAAAAAATGCACTGCAACACATGATCAAAATTGAAACTTTATTAGTCTTTAAGGTCTATCTTGAGGACTTTTCCTACACACTTAAATTTTAATACCTATAATCTATCTAAAACACTTGAAATTAATCTTAGGGGACTCGGGGACTATAGTGCGATAGTTGGGAGCATATTGAGGTCAGATCGGGTATTTTGGGGCTTTGGAGTGCGATTTGAGGTGTGTAAAATCCATGAAAATGCTTCACATAATTGAGTTAATTTATTTTATGTATTTTACAAGTGGCGATTGTTTTATTCAACTACAAACTATACTATGTTATCATGATTTATTTTTGCTTTGTTCATATTGAATAATCGTGCTTTATGTGTGCATTTTAGGATTATTTAAGGACCGGTTGAGTTGGTTCATCGGGGTTTTGTTATGAAGGCTGGTTGAGTTGGTTCACCAAGTTTATGTAGTGTTTTTGTGTGGAACATAATGATTTACCATTTGAGGGGTTCATTGGGCTTTAGATGACGTAGTATAGGAGTGACTGATTAACCGATTGAGTGGTTCACCGGGTTATTTGTATTTACATCTCTGCTTACTTATATAACCATTGTTTTTTTTTCAATTATTTACTTGCTGCTTTGGTTTTTGTATTGCCCTACATTCGTAGGAGTATGTATTCCTGTTGCTAGATAGCATACTTGCATGTCTTATAGTTTTATTTCATTTCTTACTTAATATTATATGGACTTCTCTTGGGATTTTTCTCACTAGAATCATCGTTGTATTTGTTGGGTGACCGAGTGTATATCCTTTCTACGAGTAACGGAAAAAGAGAATCTTGGGCGACTATTTCTTTCTGCTGAAGATCTTGGACATACTTGTAGGTGTTTACATTTTGATAAATTTTGTTATGTTAAGGGTATCAGGGGACTATAAGAGACATTATATATGTATATGCCTACTTTTGTGTATTTTGTTGCTTTATATACATGGTAATTTATTTTCGTGTTTTCCGTAACTTAGGAATTTGGATAATATGCATCAAATACTCATATATTTGAAGTCTTTTGCTGTAAAATGATAATGGAACCTGATAGGTTAACTAACTAGCTAAACAAATTTATCAATAATTGTATGAAGAACAATTGGCTAAGCTAGTGTAAATTGAAAATATGTAAAAAACCAGTTATTTCACAAGGCGTCACATATAAGTAGGTCACGACGTGGTAGGACTTGGTGACGTGTGACGTGACATGGTGGTGCCTAGGGTGGTCCTGGGAATTTGGGTCGCCACAATACATATCAATTTGAACTGGTACATTAGTAACCATATCTATTAATTTCACTAAATACCCATTTGGTAGGGCAACTTTTTCAGAGGCAATTACATTCAATTCTAATTGAGTGTGAAGAAAAATGAATCGTCATGTAATTTGCTCTAGAACCCGTATGCATATAGATTTAAAGTTCCAACCCATTTGACCTTTATGTTTATGTATATATCTCCTGGATTATCGAGCTTGATAATTGTTGGATTCTTCTTTTTCTTCTTCTTGTTTTTTGTAGCTTTAAATTCCTCCATGTTATTATTCTAAAAATTATTCGATTGCTTGGGTTATTATCTGTTGATTCGAAGTATTTTTACCTTGCTTGTTCATAGTCTTACCATTTCCATCTTCCATTATTACTGCATTAATAACATATATTTCTATTTCATGATTATTTAATTATAAAAATTTATTATCTTTAGTTTTTTCATTATCAAATTCATCAAGTTTTTCATATATATTTTCATCCTTCAAATGAAAAGTGACAATTTTATTTTCAAAATCCATAGATATTGTTCCTTCAAAGATATCTAGTTTCATTTTAGCTATTTTAAGAAATGGTATTCCTAAAAGTATAGATGGGGACTTAGCTAATATTAAGTCTCCCATTTACATGACATAGAAGTCGGCGGGAAATATTAAGTCATTAACTTTGACTAAAACATCTTCTTGTAAGCCATATGGTTTAATAATTATATTGTCAACTAAAGTAAGATTAATAGGTGTATTGGTTAAGGAACCTACTTTCAATTATTCATATAACTTGAGTGACATAACGTTTATTAATGTTCTGAAATCACATATATAAAATCTATTAAAAAAGTTCCAATTGTGATGGGAATTCCAAACATTCTTGGTTTGGAACATTTTTCACGTATTTTCTTTTTAATTAAAGCAGACACTTTTTGTCCCAAGTTTTCTTTAGATTCTTCTAAAAATTTGTCCTTTGATTTAGAGAATTCTTTCAAAACTTCATCATAATTAAAAACTACATAATTGATTAGTAGGAACAACATTAATCTAAGTAGATGCTTTAGCTTGACTACTCGTTGAGTACTTAACCTATATATTTGCAAATTCATTTGACTTAACTAATTTTTAGTTCATTAATGGTAGTATCAGTCTTAATTTGGTTTTAAGAAATCAATGTAAGATTTTGATGACTTTGACTCATAAAGTTACATAGTATTTGCTCTAAATTTGGATTCAAAGATTGAGTGTTTTGTTGAGGCTGATGATTAGGTGTAGGTTATATCTGAGCTTTTAGTCTATAAGTGTTATAATTATGATATTGAAGACAATGGCTAAGATTTGGATTTATTCTTCCAGGATAATAAGTATTATTATTATATTGATTTGCGAGGGAGGGACCAAAAAATTGATTCATCATTGCGTTAACCTCCTTAGTGTTTTTTTTCTTGTAGGGTAGGACACACATCTTAGGATGTGTAACCTCATTACAGAATCCATAAGTTTTAACTTGATTAGATTTATCATTAACTAACGACTTAATCATCTTAGATAATTCATCAATTTTATCGTCGGTTGCATTAATTTTCTTACTATACACTTCATAGAGTTTCTTTCCTGAGGATTCAATCTTTTCTCCATATTGTCTAGATTGTCTTACATTTTATGATTGCTCCTTTCGCTAAAATAGGTGTTGTTTTGAATAAAGATCCACCACATACCGTGTATAGTAGTATTTGTTCAAAGTGATTGAGTCCTTCATAAAAATATTCTAATAAACTCTTTGAGTGTATCCATGTTGTGAACAAGAAAAATTAGTCTTTGGAATCTATCCCAAAATTCATTAAAGTTTTCATCGTCTTTCATTTTTGCGATCTGTGATTTGTTTTCTATAGGAAATAATTTTTCTAGCTGACATATATTTATCTAGGAAAGCTTCTAACATTTGAGTTCATGTTGTTATCGAGTCTTGTGGACGATACGACAACTAGTATTGTGCTTGATATTTTAATGCAAAAGGAAAAGCTTTAAGTTTGACTTGTTCCAAAGTTCCTTCTTTTAGTTTCATCCCATTAATTTTATGTTGATACTCCCTTATGAATTTATGTGGCACTTCTTTATCTTTACTGTAGAAATTAGGTAAGGCGCTAATAGATCTAGATCTAAGTTCAAATTCAGGAAATCCATTAAAGTATACTATACACATAGGCTCATATCCTATAACATTTTGGTTTGCTTGTATAAAAATGAGTTCTCTATTATTATTGATAACTTTGTTATTATTTTTATTATTAATGACATTGTCATTAATATCATTATTATTGTTTTCTATTCTATTTAATAAATTTTTCTAAGTTGTTGTCTTAAACTCTGATTAAAATTCTATCAATTTCAAGATCAAACGAATGTAAAATTCCTATTAAGTTAACACGACGAAGCATGTAGACCATACAATGTCTAAAATCCTTTAAAGATGATCTAAAACTCCTCTGGCAACGACATCAAACATTGACATGTGTCGAGTGTGCCCAATAATTTTCCATGTTTTACTATTAACTTATAGTAGTGGTAAATGAGATATCGTCTCCACATGGATTTTCGAAATCTTAAAGGAAGATAATCTTTTCTTATTTTTATTTAAAATAATTAATCCAAATAAATGGGAATCGAGATATTAAATAAATTAACAACTATGACTACTAACTTTAATAGCCAAACGAACTAAATTAATCTAAACAATTTAAATTCAAGCTAAATTAAATAATATTCAAATTCAATTCAATATAAATAAACAAACACCCATTAAATAATATAATTTATTTGGATACATATCATATATAAACTCTAATACTTCATATTAATCTAAATTGACCTCAGCAATTTCTCAATGATTCCTAACTTATACATAAATCGTTGAGCAAATAATAGATTAGCAACTTGTAGTAATACTAATCTCTTTAGTTGTAAAACGGAAAAAACTTGTTAATTTGTGATTAACTCGTATGAATAGTTTTCTAACGATTCAACTGACAATTTATAGTTCATTCTCCAATTTGTTATGGATTCGTTGGCCAAAGTATCTTTTAAAACTAAACTTAAAACAAATGGAATGCTTCCAAAAAAGTTTAATTTAGATTTTGGCGATTCCTAGTGTATTTCAAATCTCTGGCTAATCGTTGGTGTATTTTTCAGTTGATTGTTTTATTTTTCTTTCTATTTTCTTTTATTCCTCCATTCTCCTATTTAAAACCTGGAATCAAAAAATAAGAGAATACCTTGTTTAATATCATCATTTATGCTTAAAATGAACCTAAATTACACTATAAAACGTGTTTAATTTTGAACTTGTCGACATGGAAGCCTCGGAATAGGCTAGGACACGCTTGACTGGGCATAATTAAATTGTTATTTTTGTCTGTTAGTTGCATAATTGTGATATTAATTATTATGTATTTCATAGCTCATCGCATGTGTGTATTTATATTTTAATACCATGTGAGATTATGTAACGCATAAACGTCTTGTAAAACATGTGGACGCGGGTACCAGTTAAGCGTAGTTCGGATACACGAAGTCTTATAATGCTAACTTAAAAAAAATAACTACAACAAAGATGGATATGACATAAAATAGATAATCAAGCTTTAGTCTAAGTTATAATAATTGGGTACATCAAGGATTGACGTGCCTCGTGATATGTACTGAGACGGGGGGCACGGTAATTGGGTACTAGGGGAAGTGGTAGTACACCAGTTCAAGACCCTAAATAGCATACATATGTATAAAATCGCCTAAGTTATTAATTGAATCACTTGATTACAAAATGCCTATAGTTAGATGGAAAAAGTGATGTCATAGATTTGCCTCGAGATTTGCACTAAAATGGAACCCTAGGAGATTTGAGTTGGGGGTTGGTGTCAACTAGATGGAAGTTAGTGGGTTAAGAGTTAACAAGGACCATAAGATTGACCTTGAGATATGTGAACACAATTGATTCTAACATAACTTATATATAGCTAAGTTAGTGGGAAATCTCTTCATGCAACAAGGCCATCTACTAATGGAATCAAGCTTAGAAGACCAAATCTAAGAGTTCATCATCTTAGTACAAAAACCCATTATTTACTTGTTTATATTCATAAAAAATGTATATATGGAAACTCAAGTTTTGGGGGTTTTGTGCAAAAATAAATTTCAAATATTAAGCTACTATTTTTCTTGTCTAAATTAGAGTTTTAAACAAATTTTGACGATAGATAATGGTTTTAAACTAGTTTTAGCAAGAAATTGGGGTTTCATGAGCTCCTAATGCATACATGATTAGTTCTTAGCAAATTTCTTGACCTAACCTCTATAAACTCTTTCATACGAACTACAAATTGAGCGGATCATATGCTTGGAAAGGATACTATGAGATCTATGATGGTTGTCTTTGGAGAAATTTTGAAATTCAAACTCGTTCTAGCTCAAAAATGCTCTATAAGTAGGCAGTTGAAATGCTTATACATGATTTTTAAAATAAATTTTGACAAGGCATAACTCTCTCAATTCTTATCAGAATGAGCTCATCTTTCATAATATTGTTGTTCGATATGTTAGTTTCCTTATGAAAAAGAATTGTGAGTTTTGGAGCTATAAATTTGGAGTAACGATTTTTACAAACATGTTGGTCTGATTTTGATTCTAATTCAAGCTATCTTTGTAAATCTTTGATATCTCCTTCATTTTATATCAAAACTTTATGCACCTTACCATTTCTGAAATAAGACATAGAGCTAAGAATTTCTTCTTACGGGTTTTTGATGATTTTGAATATATCATAGTTAAATTTGCGCTGCAATACTGAGTATCAAATTGAAGTTTTGCTAAAACTTAAGGGGTTGTTTTAGGTTTTCTAGCTTATACACTCATTTTAATACATTTATAACTAATCTAAAATACTCATAACTGACCTCATAGAACACGTGGACTATAGCACGATAGTTAGAGGCGTGACGAGCTCAGATCGAGGTATTTTCAGGGTTATTGAGGTTTGTAAAACCTAGTCTTATATCCCTTGAGTATTTACTTGCATTCATTACTGTTTTACTCTATTATGTTCAATCTATTCTTATTTGATTCCTTATTGAATTTAGTTGTCTATGTCTATGTCACTGTTTGAACGGTTGGTGGAGTCTACTCCCACCGGGCATTCCATTGTTTGTCTATAACACCTGTGACATCCAAGATTTTTATAAACTCGATTAGATGACTAATTAAGTGTTTTCAGATTTAATTTAAGATTTTAGTATCCAAGGCAGAACCCACGCATTATGGACTATAGATCATAAGATATATTTTATTTTTATATGATGAATGCTTAGTGTGTGTATTATATGATATTTTGTCATAAAACTGGTCGTGTTGAGGTGTATCCTCAGTTTATCATACTTGGGGTTGAACTTGCATGTCTGAAGGGCATGAGTGAAAATAAATTATTATTTGCTAAAAACACTATTTAGTCAAGTGTTAATCCTTATGTGAAGATTTAGCCTCGGTTTATGTGCAAGTCATAATTGGTGGCAGTGTTAAAATAAGAATGAAGTTGGTACAAGACTTTGCCTCGAGTTATGTGTTAGTTGGTGGTGGTCGCTATTGAGATTAGGTCTAAATCAGGGCAAGTTTGGCTAAGTATGACAAGAAAATTAGTCCATAAAGGTTTAATATGTCATAGACAAAGATTAAATTTTTGAAGTTTTGGTGTGACCAAAACCAGTGTTATGGACATTTTATAAAGATGGACTTTTTTCTCAAGAGTTTGGTTCAATTTGGTGAAAAAGGGGATAAAAAAACGAGTGTTGAGAGCCAAAACACGTCAAAATAGAGATTTCAAGAATTAATAAATAAAAAGAAATTAAACTGCTGACAAGCAGCTGAGGGTTTATATAAAAATAAATAAAAAAATCAAAAAAATTTGATTTCAATTGAACGAATGAATAGAACGTTCGTTCCTAACCCCTTAAACTTGGTCACTCGCTCCTCGAGCCCCCGACATTCGATTTTCACCTAGTTTCTTTTCGCAAAACTGTAGAGCGTCATGAGACGATCAGTTCGAGCTAAGTTTCTATAGCAGAAACAAGGTATTCAACTTGTAATTTGGTAAATACTAAATTCAGAGCATTTTCCTCAATTCAATTTGAGTTCTCACGATTTCTCGATTTCCTTTACAGGATTTTGATAGACATTAATATGAATTGTTGAAAATTGATGTATTAGGTTGATGTGCGCCAATTTGGAATAAATCTCACTAATGTGGTTAAGGTTTTGATGGATTGAAATTATGTGATTTGGTAGATAACTATTTTAGAGATGTTTTTATTATTGATATTGATTTGTCTTTGGATTCTGGACGAATTGGATTATTGAGTTTTATCAAAATTGACTGCACGTGCAATGGAAGTATTTTGATGTTGGAATCTAGTTGTTTCGTGGTGTTTGTTGTCGTGTTTTGAAGTTTTAATTGCGAAAATATTGATTTGGAGAGGTTTTTCTGTTCAAAATAAAATAAAGTTTGCCTAGTTGGCGTGCCGTATTGGAAAATTCATATGTTTTCCGTAAGTAATCCGATTTGAGTGTTATTGGAGTATATGGAAAGTAGGACATGAGTGCTACAAGTTCATTTTAGGTCATCATAAAAAATATTGAGGTTTTCAAGGTTAAGAAAATTACCCCACCCTAAATTGGCTAGTTGAAACTAGTTGAAACAGTATTATAAATTATTATTTTCGAAAACTGTTCTTAAGCATATTTTGGCGGCAATTTTCATTAGGTTTCATGATTTGGTTTCACTTGAAACTTGACCCATAATATAATTCGGTATGAAAGGAAGCTACTGGACCCATTTTCATGGTGATCTGACGCTTCAAGAACCCCAAAAATTAAGCTCAAAATTGGATGGTTGTAAGTAAATCGTACAATGATCTTTACTATCGATTGAATATTTTTGTACCTGTAATTGTTAGATAGTCTGCATTGCATTTTGTCATTCTTAATTATGCATATATAAAGTGAGTGAGGGGGATAAACTTGTTTCAGAGTCTGGTTTGATTGAAACTAGGTTTCAGTCCTGCCTCTATGCCGTCTAGTGAAACTAATAGAGTATAACGCTGACAAGTTATCACATTTTATTATCTATTAATACTATCTTTATACTATTTTTGGAATTCGACGTCTGATTATAGTTAGAATATAACAACAACAATCAAAAGGAGTACGGGGAGTGTCATCTGGAGTGGATTGCATGTCATGTTAACGCATATATCTTATTATTTATTTGAAAATGCAATTATATGTCTTCATGTATCAGACTAACAATTGCATGAGTACATATCAATGTAGGAATTTACTTACCTGACATCTTCGAGTTGTTTTTGATGTTAGATTCTACATGAAGACAATGGAAGAATGGATAAGGCTTAAAGATTGTGGTGATTGTTTTTTAGAACTTAAAGTAAAATTCTTGTTTTAAATTGTTTATAAATATTATTTTGGGATTCTTGGGATGAACGTAGGACGTAACATTTCATGAATGGTTATGAGAGTCTCCTAAGTTAGTTTAAAATGAATTGGGAGGTTTATGCTTTAATTTTGGTATATTTGGGATTGTATAGTTGTAATTAAGTTATCAGAGACTCTAAGTTAAGTTATAAACTCGAATTTGTAATATATTTTGAACTGCGGGGAGTTATGAGTCCTTCTAGGCCTCTCCCTAATTATGCTTCCTATTAGGTAATTTTTTTGGCAAACCACTTTTAGGGGAGGTGCCGTCGAAATTTTTATTAAATACGGATATGGTTTCTTAATTTGCTCCAATTGAACAAATCATGAATTGAGTTTCATTGAATATAAAATTTTTATTTTGGAGCTTGTAAAGGACTTAAATACTTGTTATTTTGAGGTCAAAGTTGAAAGGACGGATTAGACTGATTAGATTATCAGGATATTAAGGTAATCTTGGCCGTTTAGTCATCTTAATGACGAGGGGACTGATAAACTTGGTATCAAAGCTTAGGGTTGGCTCAATTGAGGATAAACTTTGGTTAATAACCAAAAGGTGATTAAGTACGATTAGTTGGGAAGTGACTGTGAGCTGGGTATTGGAATTATTGTGTTATAATTGTGTTGTATCTTTATATTATCACTAGATATGTGATAGGAGGCTTATTTTCCTTGTCCATTCGATACTTAATTCATTAGATACAATGAGTAAGATTATAAATGGATAATTAAAAGAGAGAATATACTTATGAAATAAAATTGTGCATGACCGGAGGTGAAATGGACTTATGAATTTTGAATTCATAAAGGTGTCGTAAGTAGTTCAGTACTAAT
This sequence comes from Stephania yunnanensis, assembly GCA_039657365.1. Taxonomy (NCBI): domain Eukaryota; kingdom Viridiplantae; phylum Streptophyta; class Magnoliopsida; order Ranunculales; family Menispermaceae; genus Stephania; species Stephania yunnanensis. The sequence continues at coordinate 11,429,063 of CM077582.1, forward strand.
ATTATTGATGAAAATATCAGTTATGAAATCAATAGGAAATTGGTTGGAAAAGAAATCCAAATGATTCAGGTATATAAGTACTGAACATGAATTCCTTTAAAATTGAAAGTATTACACTATTACAATTATAAAACGCTCATGAAAATGTTAAAATAGTCTCTAAAAGGAAAACAGAGACATGTAGTTTCAAAAATAGAAACTAATTAGATAACTGAATTCGACTGGAAAATCACGATGAGATTGTGATTGGATCAGTCAAGTTGTCTAAGTCGGTTTCTACATAAATAAAATACTTTAAAGTAAAGTATTATCTCCTTTTTGAAACAAAACATCAAGTGAAATATGAAAAAAAAACCACAGTTGAAAATAATCAAATGACTTCTAAAAAAAAGTGCTGAGATTTTTAATTGTTTATTACTCAAGTTACTTATCTGTAAGTGTTGTTGAGTATTGTGGTTCTATGAGGATGATAAAGAAATGATGAAACAAATAGAAATACATGAGTTAGAAATAATCTTTGTAACTCCATATTAGGTGTTGTTATGAAACAAAGTTCGGTAAAACTTCAAACTTGAAAATGAAAATTGTGGTGATAAGATTAACTTGTTAGAAGTTAAGGTGTTGGGGAAATGGTCTAATAATAGCTTAGATTAGCTATTAAACATCAAAACAAGCGATTGTGTTTTGAGATTCAAAGTACCTAATAATCACTTCTGACAACATTAAGTAATGATGTTTATCACTACGACCTAAAATATAATAAATGAAGAGATAGATGTACTGATTGAATTTTAGTAAGTGATACATATATATAGGACATTAGTTTGAGCTCATATACTGCTAGAATTTCCATTAATATGAATTAAAGGATTGAAACAACATTGTTTAAGAGTTTTATTAGTTATTAAGTAAGTCGAAACTTGGAAATTCAAATCCTTCTATCTCTTCAGTTAAACAACAACGAACAAACGAATTTATAAAAAAAGTAATTTGATGATTAGTAAGATATAAAGTTATTTTACACAATCTCTTGAAAAGTATTAAATTTCTCTTTGAGAAAACAAAATTGGAAATCTAAGACTAATGGAAATAAAATAAGGCAATAACAAACAGTAGAACTGTTTTTGAGTAAGGAGTTCCTCTGTTTCGAATAAAGGTTAGCCAAGGAAGACTTCAATTGATTGAATGATCATAGGAAGTCGAATTATCCTTAGCTAAGGTTTCAAAATGAGAAGAGATATAAATTGTCTTTCTATGTCAAGATTAAGGAGCTGTAAGTGGCTTGGTTGTTGAGCAAAATTCGTGGTTTGCTTATAGAGGGACTAAGATTGAGATCAAGGTGAAAATAGCCAAGATTGACAAAAAAATGAATGGAATAGATTCTATGTATACAATAAAATAAAACGTTGAGATGACATATGACTGCCAGAAGTGACACGTACAGACTCCTTTAGTCAAGGCTAGACGTTAGAGTAGTTGTGTATGACTAAAAGTTTGAATAACTCCGTTTTATAATCACGATTCATTCACAGCGTAGAAGACTGGTGTGATGCATCCACTTGTCTTTGAATAATAGAATGAATTAGTGATAGTCAAAATAAAAGAGTATATAAAGTTTCATTGGATTCAATTCGAAGCGTAAGTAAATAAATGGTCAATAAATTCTCATATTAATATGAAAAAGGAAAATTTCAGGTTAACAAGTCCCAATCAAATTAGGTCGTCAAACTATAAGTTTGATGGAAATTAATATATCTTCACCAGGACCTTATGATCAAATTCCAAATATTGAAAGTGTTTTACCAAAGTAATTTATAACTAATATTAGTGAATATGTTGTATATTGATTCAATTATAGTGCTACACCACGTGATCAGTTAGTGGTGAAGTTTTAAGTTAAAACACTAGTTATTATAAATTGGAGTTGATGTAAGATACCTCAATAACAGTGAAGATACAAATGAAATGAAAAGAGAAGTGTAACTTACAGCTCAATTAGTCAATATTATTCATAGTGGTTTTTAGAATATTGAATAGAGGACAGTATATCTGACTTGACATACTGAAAGAATTGAGTATTCTTCCACTGTATTGAATAGAGGCAAAGAGAGATTTCATATTTATAACTTGTATGAGATACAAGTTAAAAGCTATACTATGAGAGTATAATCATCGAATATGTTGACATCTCGATTTAAAAACGTATGTCTACTCAAGTTAAGGAAAATTATCTCTATTCAGGTAATAAGAGAAGTTGGTGAATAGTAAGTGATTAAGACATGAAATTATGGAAGATCTAGGTAATTGAATGGAATGAGGTTCTTAGTGAACTCATAAATAGAACATGATCTGACGAAGTTAGAAAATTGTTGATTTTCTAACCAGTCAAAAGAAAATTGAATTGGTTGACGAGTCAAAATTGATAATTGCTTTTTAGTCTACAACCTAAATGATATTGTGAGTGGACATTTAGAGAATGAGTAAAAGTTATATGATATGTCGGGTTTCATTTTTTGATCAAATTGAAATTGAGGTCTGTTGTCATGGGATGACATTTAATAAGAGATCTGTAGTCATGGGATGACTTGTGTAGTTATAGATTTCTGATGAGAAACGTTAGAATGGTGATGGATCAGATAGACACACAGGTCTACTTAGTATCTAATGTCGTTCTCAAATATTATTTGCATCACTGTGTAACATTAGAGTAATAATAGTCCAAGAATTGGTCGATCGATAATTCTAACAAGTGATGAAAAAGTAAACGGGTATGTGTATAATAGAGTTAGGTAGATAGGGAAAGAATTATCAATGATTTGTGGAATAGTTACTCAGTAAGAATGGAAATTGTTTTATGAAAAGCAGATATGATAGATCTTGCTATGTATTAATGCTTGAATGGAATTCAACACATGAAATATAAACTAAATTAAGGTTTTGGATATTCCACAAAGTTGATTGTTTAACTCATTAAAATTCACAACTTGCTGAGATTAGCAAAGTAACAGAGATAACTTTTTATTAAACCAAGATGTTGGAAATGAAAAGTTAGAATGCATATGATCTCTACCACTGAATTATTTGTTACAATGAAAGTGATTGGGTTTACTTAACAATTCACATTGGAAATGATTTTTACAGTTTTAAATTAAAAGAGTTTTATACGAATGATCATTTTCTCATCTCTTTTGGTTCAGAACCTGTAAGTTTACATTTAAAGGATAAAATTTTAAATTAGTTGGGAAGATTATGAAATCCAAGAATTTAATAAACTTGATTAGATGACTAATTAAGTATTTTTGGATTTAATTTAGGAATTCAGTATCCAAGGTGGAACTCATACATTATGGACCAGAGATCATAAGATATATTTGATTTTTCTATGATGAATGCTTAGTATGTGTATTATATGATATTTTGTCGCCAAGTCGGGGCGTGATGAGGTCTATCCTCAGTTTTTATACTCGACGTTGCACGTGCGTGTCTGAAGGGCACAAGTGAAAATAAATTATTAGTTGCTCGAAAACTAATTAGTCAAGCGTTAATCTTCATATAAAGATTTAGCCTCGGTTCACATCTAAGTCATAATTTGTGGAAGTGTTAACATAAGAACAAAGTTGGAACAAGAGTTTGCTTCGAGTTATGTGTTAGTTGGTAGTGGTCGCTATTGAGATTTAGTCTAAATCAGTGCAAGTTTGTCAAAGATGGCAAGAAAATCGGCCCATAAGAGTTTAATATGTCGTGGATAAAGATAAGACTTTTGGGGTTTTGGTGTGACCAAAATCAACGTTATAGAAATTTTATGAAAATGGACTATTTTGAGGAAAGTTTAGTTCAATTTGGTGAAAAGCAGGATAAAAAACGAATGCTGAAAGCCAAAACACGTCAAAGTAGAGATTTCGAGAATTAATAATTAAGAAAAAAAAAACCAAGCTACTGACATGGAACTGGGGGTTTATATATAAATAAAAAACAAATAAAAAAAATATGATTTCAATTGAACGAACAAACAAAACATTTGTTCCTAACCTTCTCAACTCGGTCTCTCTTTCCGTGAGCTCTCGATGTTCAATTTTTGCCTAGTTTCTTTATGTAAAACTGTAGAGTATCGCGAGACGGTCGGTTTAAGCTAAGTTTTTGCAGCGAAAAGGAGGTATTCGACCCGCAATTGGTAACTAATCAATTCAGGGCATTTCCCTCAATTCAATTTGAATTCTCGCGATTTCTCGATTTCTTTTACGAGATTTTGATAGAAATTAATAGGTATTATTGAAAATTGATATATTAAGTTGATGTGCACCAATTTGAAATAAATCCCACCAACGTAAGTTAGGGTTTTGATGAATTGAATTGATGTGGTTCAGTTGATAACTATTTTGGAGATGTTTTTATTGTTGAAATTGATTTAGATTTGAATTCTGTACAAATTGGATTATTGTTTTTTGTCCAAATTGACTACATGGGCTATAGAAATATTTTTATGATGGAATTGAGTAGTTTCTTGATATTTGTTGTCGATTTTTGAAGTTTTAATTGCAAAAATATTAATTTGGAGAGGTTTTTTAGTTCAAAATAAAATAAAGTTTGCATAGTTGGCATGCCATATTGGAAAATTCATAACTTCTCCATAAATAATCCGATTTGAGTATTCTTAGAGTCTTTGAAAACTAAGATATGAGTACTACAAGTTCATTTCAGGTCATCGTGACAAATATTAAGTTTTTCAAGGTTAAAAAAACTTCCCCAAGTTGCCTAGTTGAAACATAGTTGAAATAGTTATATAAATTAATATTTTTGGATACTCAAGCGTACTTTAGCCGCAATTTTCATTGGGACTCGTGATTTGGTTTCACTTGAAACTTGAACCATAATATAATTAGGTATGCAGGGAAGCTACTGGAATCATTTTCAAGGTGATCCAATGCTCCAAGGACCCCGAAAATTAAGCTCAAAGTTGGTTGGTTGTAAGTATACCCTACAATTATCTTTACTATTGGTTGAATATTTTTGTACCTATAATTGTAACATAGTGTGCATTGCATTTTATAATTCTTGATCATCCATACATAGAGTGTGTGAAGGGGATAAGCTTGTTTTGGAGTCTGGCTTGATTGAAACTAAGTTTCAGTCATGCCTCAACGCCGTCTAGTGAGGCTAACGGAGTTTAACGCTTACAATTATCCATGGATTTCATGATCTATTAATACTATCTCTATACTATTTTTGGATGTCGACGTTGATTATAGTTAGGAGATAGCAACTGAGTGGATTGCATGTTATTTTGATGCATATATCTTATTGTTTATTTGAAAATGTAATTACATGTCTCCATGTATGAGACTAACAATTGCATGAGTACAGATCAATGTAGGAATTTACTTACCTGACATCTTCAATTTTTTTTTGATAATGTTAGATTCTACATGAAGACAAGGGAAGAATAGACAAGGCTCGAAGATAGTGGTGATTGTTTATCAGAATTTAAAGTAAAATTGTTGTTTTAAATTGTTTATATATATTATTTTGGAATTCTTAGGATGAGTGTAGGACATAACATTTCATGAATGGTTATGAGAGTCTCCTAAGTTAGTTTAAAATGAATTGAGAGGTTTATGTTTCAATTTTGGACTATTTGAGACTGTATTGTTGTAATTAAGTTATTGGAGACTCTAAGTGAAGTTATGAATTTGAATTTGTTATACATTATAAACTGCAGGGAGTTGTGTGTCCTTTTATGCCTCTCCCCAATTCTGTTGTCTATTATGTGAGTTTCTCGGTAGGCCACCTTTAGGGGAGGTTCCGCTGAAACTTTTATTAAATCTAGATATGATTTCTTAATTTGCTCCAATTGAACAAATCATGAATTGAGTTTCATTTAAGATAAAGATTTAGTTTTGGAGCTTGTAAAGGATTGAAATACTTATTATTTTGAGGTTAAAGTTGAAAGAACGGATTACGCTGACTAGATTATCAAGGGATTTAGGTAATCTAGGTCGATTAGTTGTCTTAATGATGAAGGGGCTGACAGTTAGACCATATAATTTGTACCAGGAGTCCTCGGTGAATAACGACTCGAGCTACTTTGTCAATACATGTCGATGCGTTATAGGTCTACACCGGCCACTAAGAGGACTAGGTGAGGGACAGTTGGGTGCGCCTACTGAAGGGATTATAGGGAGACTATCCAAAGTATATGTATGGTCTACTCTGATTGAGACAGGTATATACATTTGCACTTTGTTGTTACTTACGCATGTGATGATCCATTTACAGTTGCATTTTTACATTTTGCATGTTTATTTAATAGTATTTACTGGATTTCCTTTACTTTATCATATGAATGCTCAGTGAATTTCCTTGGAATTTTACTTACTGGACTTGTCATATGTTTTGTTGTGATGGCTGAGTGTAGACCTTTCTACGAGTAAGGGTAAGGGGATTCTTAGCGACTTTCTCTGAGCTTGCCCACTGTTCGGCACACTACTCATAGGTTTTTGCATTTACATACTTTGTTATATATTTTAGGTTTATGAGAGACTTATGAGACACCTGTACTTATATATATATTTGCTTTTGTCACCTTATATTTCAGGCTTTCCATGGTAAGGCTGATGCTCTATAAAACTTAAAAGTTGATGAAAACCCGTGTTTATGTACTTTAAAACTTCCAATGTTAATTTACTGGTCACTAACTTGCAACTCACCCATCGGCCTCAGGGCATGGGGTTGCTAGTAGTGATCAAGTCAATCTGAAAGAGATTAGTTGTGAATGGAAGTGTGAGGTTTTTGGTGAACTTATAAATAGAGAGTGATTTGAGGAAGTTAGAGAAATTGTTAACTTCCTAACCAATCAAATGGAAAGCTAAATGAATTGGCTAACGAATTGGAATTGATCATTGCTTTTTAGTATACGACTTAAATAATATTTTGAGTAGAAATCTAGAGAATGAGTGAAAGTTGCATGGTGTGTCAGGTCTCCTTTTCTGATCAAATTGAAATTCGAGATCTCTTGTCATAGGATGACAAATATAATTAGAGATCTATAGTCATGGGATGGCTTGTGTAATTACAGGTTTTAATTGAGAAATGCTAGGTAATGGATCAGATAGACATGCGACTCTACTTAGTACCTAATGTCATGCTCAACTATTATTTGCATTACTATATAAATGTTTAGATTGATGATAGTCTAAGAATTGATCGATCGACAATTCTAATTAGAAATGATCAATAATGAGAAAGTAAACTGGGATAGGTATAACCGACTTTGGTGGATAGCAAAAGAATTATTAACGATTTGTTGAATAGTTGATCAATTAAGAATGGAGATTGTTTTAATAAAAATCGAAATAGGCTAGATTTTGATGTGTTAATTCTTGAATGGTATTCAAGGTATGAGATGAGAAATGAAGTAAGGTCATAGGATATTCCACAAATTTGATCGTTTAACTTTTCAAAAATTTACAAAATGTCAGGTTGGCGGAGAAGTTGTCCTAACTTTTCATTAATCTAAGAATTTAGAAATGAGAAGTTGAAATGTTTATGATCTCTTCTAGCGAGTTGTTGATTACAACGAATGTGATTGGGTCTACTTAACAGTTTTAACTTGAAAATGATTTTTACAGGTTTGGATTTAAATAATTGTTTATGAAGGATCATTTTCTCATATCGCTTTTTATTCAAGTAAAATGTAAGTTTAAATTTCAAGGACGAAAATTTTTATTAGTTGGGAAGAATTGTGAAATATGAGAATTTCCTTAATGCCAGTTTTATGTGCACCACATAAAATTTGTAAGGGCAAGCCACTACGAAAATAAAAACAAAACACACAATTTGAAACTTATGAATGTACCAACTTACCCCTTAACAAACCAAAATCCTTTCCCCTGTCCTGTCTTCTCTCTCACATTCATTTATGCACCCTATAAAACTGTGTCCAATTTTTTTGACCATCGAAAACACCACATTGGTTCTTTTGCGTCCATGGATTGTTACAATTGGTGTAAGTATCTTTTTCTCCATGTTTGATACACGAAAATAGGACTTGAAGTGGTTTTGAATGGATGGATTTCAACAACTTTGTTTGATTATGTAAGGTTTCGTCACTCGGCATCATAGTTGGTTGTTTTAATTGAAAATAGAGGATGAGCATGTAGGAAATGATGATGTGCAACATGGAGAGGTAGGTGTTGCAACAATCTATTAGTTTTAGAATTTGTATATTTTTTGCAAATTGATGATTTCGCCCTATTTTTCAGCCAACTAAGGCCGAACCTAAAGTGCATGTTTAGTTAGCAAAAATTTAACATACTTCAATTGTTTGATGCCGGCAACCGAACACAGTTCATATAGTCGGTTGATAAGTCCCGAACCACTTCACTTTGTTTGGTCGTGAGAGGCTGAACATACAAAGTATGGACATGATAGAACCATATATTTTTGCGAGTTTTTTTTTCCGTATTAGTCCTTATTGAGTTTCACACCTGATACTTTGCTACTCCTTTTTTGTGGGAAAGAATGGATTCTAGTGATTATCACGACTGCTCTGATGAATTCATCCCTAAAGCACCATTTGCAAGTAGGCATGAGGCGGTTAGTTAAGTGCAAAAACAAGGATCTAAAAGACCGTTTGTTATTGTCACAAAGATTTCCAATGCAGGGGGATGGTCGTCATTGGAGAAGGGTGAACATGGCTCACGAGAAGTTTGGTTCTTATAAAGGTGCAATCCAAAGATTTGGGAAAATGAAATTTAGTAAGGTTATAAGTATAGTGAACTCAAAACACAAGATTGAAGAGAAGGGTGAGAAGGGGAAATCGAGGAGTAAAACTGGGACGAAAAAGTGTGATTTCAAATTTGCCATAAACATTAAAGAACGTGAAGACCATTTATGGCATGTGATAGTGGGTTGCAGGCGTCATAACCACGACATTGAGTATTATATTAAGTGTTACTTATACGTCGATGGTTAAATCTGGGAGAGCATGTTGTTATGATTTAGATGACGAAAGGCAACATCAAGCCTCGAGATTTTGGACACTTTAAATAAGAGGGATGTATCAAATGCATTAACCTTGTACTACAATGTAAGGCAAAAGCATAAGGTTGAAGAAGCCAGAGGAAATCACAAATGCAACAACTCATGCATTTATTTGGTACACATGGTTATCTATAGTGGCATAGGAAACATGACAAAATCGACGAGGTTACATATTTGTTTTTTGCTCATCCGGACTCTATCAAGTTACTTTAGCATTTCCTTTTAGTTTTGTTGATGGATTGCACATACAAGACCAATCGATATCATATGTCATTGCATGATATAATTGGTGTTATGTCAACCGAGGTCACATTCTTTGTCGGCTTTGCATTTATATTAAATGAGACGCAAGAGAACTATATTTAGGCGTTGGAGAATCCAAAGAACCTCGTAGATGGATGGTCTGACCCACAAGTAATTATCAATAAAGGTGTGGTAGCCAATAGGGGTGTGGTAGCCAATCTAAACAACCTCGTAGATTAAGGCAATCGAATTTGTTTTCCCCTCTACATCTCACCTTCTATGCACATGGCATATCAATAGGGGTGTGGTAGCCAATACGATAATTTTTTTTCGGAATGAAGATTTCAACCTATTCTTGAGTAGGTGGAATGTTGTGATGGTTGCTACTTTCCAAGGTGTATTCAATTCTAGGATGACGCACTAGGTCGTCGAATATGGTTGTATTAATAGATTGCCAGATTATTTGATGGGCACATGGGTTAGGAACTACAAGGAATGATTTGTGTGAGCATGGACTAACAAAATATTACATCTTAGACATTACACGACCGATAGAGTCGAAAACGCATACAATACTTTGAATAAGCATATTGGAAATTCTTAAGGAAACTTCGTGACTATATAACCATACATTAACATCATGATTGCGGCCCAACCAGGGCCACTCGGGTTCGGGCCGCCCCAGGCTTGGGCTGCCTGGCCCGCCTGGGCTTGGGCTGCCTGGCCCGACTGGGCTTGGGCTGCCTGGCCCGCCTGGGCTTGGGCAGCCCGGCTCACATGAACCTGGCCAGGAGGCCCAACCTACTGGGGTAGCCAGGCCTACTGGCTACCTCATCTTCTTCCTCAAATCGTTTCTGCTTTGTAAAGACTATTTTTTTTGTTTAAACACAACAATTACAACATCAACAACACCACCAACAACTTAACAACAACAACAACCCAACAACACCACCATAATTAAAACCTAAATTTCTCCACAAAAGTTAACAAAAAATTGACACACTCACCTCGATTCGGAGATCTTCGTGAGCGTCGCCGAGTGGAGAGAGCAATGCGAGAGATGTGCGACCGAGTTGAGAGAGTAATGAACAGTTTTATGGTGAGGATTTGGAAGTGGAGAAGAAAATGAAAATGGATGGGGGGAAGAAGAGCTCGGGTAAAAAGAGGGAGTGAGTAAGGAGAGAGATTTTTTTTTATTTTGGAGAGTAGAAAGAAAAAATGGAGAATAGGTTGAAGTATGGTGATTGGATAGGTGATGTGATGGGATGTGTGATGTGACAACTAAATTCTAGACTATCCCATACACCCGCATTACGCGCACACCACGATGTCGTACACTCTCGTCACTACAAGCATACAACGTGACCATGCGCAATTCTTAAATAGCGCAGCGTGAATTATTAAATAATACTAAAATAATAAACACTCACCACACAAAATAATTTTTACCTCGTTAGGCGTGCCCTAGACTTTTCTGCGACGTCCACCGTGGGTTTGAGCTTAGGATCTTAATCTGTAATTTATCAGTTAATCGAGATTAATTAAAGCAGACCGTTACAATGCATTAGCCCAATGTATTTAAATAAGTTTGGTTAATCCCAAGCCAAACCTATTGTAAGTTTTGAGCATATGTGATCGAACATAGTCATTTGTTACAGTAATGAATAGTCGAATGTAGTTCAAAGTTTCAATTGGACTAAACCAAACCTAATACTAACACGAAATAACATGATGTTTAGTTATGACCTACCAAACTTTCACATTATGTTCGGCCTGACATAGTCGAACCTATACCAAGGTTTCGATAATTGTCGACCGAACACCATCTGTATAAATATCTCAATGATGCTCGAGCGTATGTGACCAAAAAATTTACACTAACCTTGGTAATGCATGCCGTACGTTTAAATTACATTTGGCGTTGTTTGACTAAACCTCTACAAAAAAATCAAAATAGAAAAAGGAACAAACAACAAAACTCAAATCCAAAGTAAACAATCCATACAAATCATTCAAACAACAATCCATACAATTCATTCAACTCATATAAGTCTAAAACAAAATCTCAAACATCCATTCCAATATGATCAAAACTCCAATCTAAAGTAAACAATCCATATATTTATTCAAATAACATAAAAGTTTCACATTTAACCATACAACTCAAATTAATCATTTGTTCCCCATGGTATGCTTTTTAGGGGTAGGCAAATCGTGGTTTGGTGGTGAAAACCATCAAACTGCGACAAAACCGAGGGTTCGCGGTTTGGCCAATTTCCAAACCACCACCAAACCACGAACCATTAAAATCGCACCTAAACCATCGATGGTTTGTGCGGTTTGGTTGGTTTGGTTTCGCGGTTTTCCTGCGACCCATTTTCAAAAAAAGAAAGAACAACAAACAAAAAAGGAAAACAATCATACATATTACATACCATAAAATAATATTGCATATGGTACTACCGCATTCAAACACCAAAAAATAAAGAAAACGATGGAGAAGATTATGGAACTTAAGAGGAAGGCTATAAACAGAACATTTAACATTCAAAGCCAAAACATTCAAAAAACATAAAAAAAAAAAACATTTAAACTATTCAAAGCCAAAACATTCAACATTCAAAGGCCAAATCCAAAATTTTTCAAGTGAGACCAATTATTTGGTATTCAAAGCTAGAACATTAGAGATAATTACCTATCTTGCAATGCTATTGGTCATTAGTGGTAGGATGTGGCGTGAGAGGTGACCACTGTTAGTAGGAAGCGGTGGTGGGACTCGCAGCGATCGAGGCATGACTAGTGAGGCGGCGGTGGAGGTGGGGCCGGTGGGAGGAGGCGATGTGAGGCATCGATGGAGGCGGGTTCGATGAGAGGAGGTGGTACAAGGCAGCGGTGGATGCAACAGTGGAGGCTTTGATGGTTGGCGAGTAGGAGGCGACGACGATTGGTAAGAGGGGACAACAATAGGCAGTGGTGGGAGCCGGCGGGGGATGGCAAATGTTTGGGCGTCGGCGGTGAGATGTTGAGGAGTGAGGACGAGATCGAGCAAATCAAAAAGTTTTTCTTATTTAAAAAAAAAAAAAGTTTTAGGGTTGTAAATGTAAGATATTTACTAAAATACCATCGGTTTGGTGAACCGCGGTTTTTTAAATGAAAACCGTGACCAAACCACGATTCCGTGGTTTTTAAGTTTTTCAAACCACTCCCAACCTTGAGTTCTAAAAACTAGACCAAACCTTGCGGTTTAGACGGTTTGGGTGATTTTTCGAAAACCAATACCCACCCTAATGCTTATTTAGGGGCTGGTCCGTGGTTATTCTCTTACGCTTAGATGGTTTTGAATCATTTGCGAAAGTGTGTGATCCGGATTGAGTCTCTTGTTCAAAACCACCTGATGTTGAACCTTTTCTTGTTAGGTGCTTAAGTACATCGTATGCTATCTTATCTGCCGAGGACATGTTCAATTCACTGGCTAGCAATGCTTTCCATTTTTGCACTACGTCTACGGTTTGTTTAACATGTTATATTAGAAAAAATAAAAAAATATATCAAAAAGTTTTAAAATGGGATTCAAACTAGCTAAAATACATTGGAAAAAGATAAATATAACTTACATCAAGCAAGTCATCATCTTCATCAAGGGGATTGCCAGTATTGTACTCCGGATTCTCAAGTAATGGGTGAGAAATCTTAATGAACCAAGAGAGATAGTTTGGAGTAGTTTCACAAGCATAGGATGCTCTCGACCTTCTAGATCTGACGAACAACACATGATCTTTTATTGTTCATGAGAGAATTTGTATGGATGTTATGCAACTAATGACAAATGTTTCAAAATTTGTTGTTAAAGTCATTAATTTATCTGAATATTCTAGAAGGAATTGATTTTGTTGTCTCAATATACGTTGAATTGGCATTATTTCCAAAAATGTAATCATTAATTTATGTACACATGTTTGAAAGAGGCATTTAACAGAAGTATCTTTGGGCAAGCAGGGCCGAAAGTTTTAAAAAGTTTCGGTGGCCAGTTGTCGAATATCTTAAAAGAATTCAGTAGGACCCAACTGAACGTATTTGAACATCTTACAAATGTAATGTTTGGTTAGAACCTTTCGAAAGTCCAAATTTGGTACATTATGCATGTGACAACCCCAAATTTTGAGGCAAACCGGGCACCGCCATGTCACAAGACACTTCACCAAGCCATGCTATGTCACCTGTACACCTGTCTATGATGGCTCGCGAACTATCCGTCTTGTAATCTGACTTATTAAATTTCGTTGTTTTAAAAGATTAATATTCTATCGAAATATGCTAAGTTAAGAAGATTTACAACTTAATTTGTTTATTTTAATTTTATTCAGGTTATTTTTACTAGCGGAAGTCTTAATAACATGTATAAAATTAATGTAAATAAGTTATGCATTAATCAACAATTTATGGGGTGGAAACCCAGCAAAAGGATACCATGTATATCAGTTAAGGAGACAAATATGTATAATAGGTGCCAATATACATGTATCAGGTGAAAAAGTCTCCCATAATGATCCTAAAAAGTATGTATATGTAAATACAAACACCTACGAGTACGCTAGTGGAGGCGCTCCAAATCAGAGGTAGTCGCCAATCACCGCCTTCCCCCGACTCGTCGTGGGATCTGCAACTTGCCACCAACAAACAATGACAAGTTCCAATGAGTAAATCCTAGATAGATTCAGTTAGTATTCACAAGAAATTCAAGAAAATGGCTACAATTCATGCATATAAAGTAAATGAACAGGAATGTAAAGCGTGAATATAAGTTGTGAGATAATCAAGAATATGGAATGTGAGTGTGGTGTATAGTTGTCGAGCCCTGGGACAAAAATACTAAACCAAGAAGGCCCTGGAGGTGAGGAAATCCATACCCCCTCTTCACACTCGAAATGAAGAACTCTGTTAGTCAGAAGGTAGACTTCCGCTCAACGCCTCAAAGGAGAGGAAATCTGTGACGGAGGTGAGCCTCATGTCAACTCACTCTCGAGATCATCGACTCGCTGAGAGATATCTCATGCGTAGTCTAAGGTATGACCAACACCGTAGCAACAATCGGATCATCATCAACGAGAGCGCCAGAAAAGGGGTCGACCATACACAAACACACACGGGAATAGAGTAAATATGCAAGTTGAACTGACGAAAAGTAATGGGAAATAAATAATTTACAAGAAAAATAATTAAATTATAAACCGACTTTCTCGTGGGTTTACTTACCTCAAACAATTTTAAATATCTCTCCAAAATATCCGGCTCATGCCTCGAGATATACGCCCGATACTTGACTATAGTCTTCTAAGTCTCTGGTATCCAATTATACCATTTTTGTTATTTTAGAATCACATTAAGTGAATTTATAATGTGACAAAAAATGTGAGATTTTGTTTCAAAAAGTTTAATTTCGGCACACTTTCGAGTTATACCGGGGTGTCGATGCGCCTAAAAGTCCTCAAAAACTAATTTTTCATATTTTCTCATTTTATTATATTTTTCTTGATTTTTCTAGCTATTTTTCCTATTTTTTGATATTTATTTGATTTAAAAATATATTTGATTTAATTTTTAAGATTTTTAATTAATTAAAATTAATTTGGGGTGGGTTGGGCCCGAACCGGGCCCAGTTCGGCCCAACCAAGGCCATTCAGGTTCGGGCTGGCTCTGCCCAACCCGGGCTTGGGCTACCTCGCCCGCTTGGGCTTGGGCTTGGGCAGCCCGGCTCACATGGGCCTGACAGCAAGCCCAACCTGCTGGGGGGTAGCCAAGCTCACTGGCTACACCCTTCTTCTTCATACAATTCATTGGTTGAGATTTTTTACACCACTAAAAGACTAATGCGAGGTCTAGGTCTTCCAGTTGAGAAAATAGATTATTATGAGGACCAATGTATGGTTTATTGGGGAGTGGACTCTGAATTGACATCATGCAAATTTTATGAAAAATCACGCTACATTGCATAACGACGAGGTCGTAGAAGGAACACAAAAACCGCCATTGCAAAAAAAATGTACTACTTCCCTTTAGGCCCTCGATTGCAACGTTTGTACACGTATGAGTCAACGACTAAAACATATGCAGTGGCATGGAAAACATTCCTCTTGAGAAGATGTTATGCAATATTGTTTTGATTTGATTGCATGGAGGCATTTCGATGAGGTCAACAGGGACTTTTCCGCCGAGGTTTGTAATGTTTGTTTAGGGTTGTGCACTGATGGCTTTCAAGTTTTAAAGATTTTAGATAAATCGTACTCTTTATGGCCCATAATTCTGACTCCGTATAACCTTCCACAGTCGATGTGCATGAAAGAAAGTTTATGTTCTTGAAGGTTATCATTCCTGGACTTACCATCCCAAAACAAAAAATCAACGTGTTCTTTTAGCCGTTTGTGAAAAAGTTGCAAGATTTATGGAACAATGAGGTGATTACTTATGATGTTTTGACAAAGACGGATTTTCGTATGCGAGTTGACCTTTTATAGACTTTAAATGATTTCCCTACATATAGCATGTTGTCTGGTTAGAGCACACATGGTAAGATTACTTGTCCATATTGTATAGAGGATATAAATACATTTCAATTGTGAAGTGGTGGAAAGACATCGTGGTTCGACTGTCACCTTTGTTTCTTGACGAAGAACTCACCATTAAGGAAAGACAAAAAAAATTTCTTAGAGGCAAAATCGTACTAAATGACGAACCGCCTGCTTTGCTATCTGGTGAAGAGATTTTGGCATAAATTGAATCATTGAGCTTAATAAATGTGACAGAAATCAAAGCTGATTCTGTGAATGGGAGGATAGCTAAGACTTTGGGATGGAAAAAAGAAGCATTTTTTGGGACTTGCCGTATTGAAAGGCAAACTTGATCAAACACAACTTAGACATCAAGGACATCGAGAAAAATATTTTTGACAACATATTCAACATTTTTATGAGTCTACCAGGCAAAAGTAATGACAACGCAAAATCGAGACAAAATAACTGTGAATATTTTCACCGGCCTTCTCTACACATTGATTTGGCGACAAATACTTACGTCCTTAAATTTTATGCTCTCGATTAATCAAAAAACAAAAATTGTGCTAGTGGGTTGAAAAGTTGTGTTTTCCTGATGGTTATGCTTCGAATCTTAGCCGATATGTAGATCCAAAGAAGTTGCGATTATTCAGCATGAAGAATCATGATTGTCATATTTTCATGCAACGATTGATACTAATTGCATTTAGAGAACTCCTCCTAAACGCGGTTTGGGTTGCAATTAGCGAGCTAAGCCTTTTTCCGATCTAACTGTGAAAAGTATTAGTCCCAAAGATATGGAGGTTTTAGAGTCTGAAAAACCTAAAATCACTTGGAAGTGGGAGAAATTATTCCCTCCAAGCTTCTTCGACTCTATGGAATACCTACCAATCCACTTGGCTTATGAGGCCCATCTAGCCAGCCTAGTCCAGTTTTGGTGGATGTATCCATTTGAGAAGTAATATCTCGAGTTCCTAAAGTTATTTTTCCATCCGATAAGTTTTTAAATTAACATTAACTAAACTTCGATAGGTACATCAAACATTTGAAAAATAACATTCGGAACAAAGTGAAGATTGAGGGCTCGATGTGTAGTAATTATTTGGTCGAAGAAGTCACATCGTTTTATTGTTACTACTTTGAAGATCACGTCTTTAGGTTGCTCGACAAAGTGCAATGCAACGACGATGGTGGTGTCGGACCCACACCGCATTTTGTGGGCTATTTTTCAATTTTTACTTATCTTAGACGACCCTAGGGTAAGTCAAAAGAGCGGTACCTAACAGAGCAGCAGTATAATGCCGCTCATTCCTACGTACTGCTCAATTGTCCAGAGATCGCCCTTTACATCCAGTATGTCGCTCACTTTCATTCAAGAATTTCATACATTCATGATTCATCTTTTACCAAGACATGATATTTACATTTTCATTTCTTGTAGGATCTTTACCGATGAAATCACTCAAGGAATGGGGGAGTCGGACGTTGATACTAGTGTGGAGCATAACATCCCCATTTTGTTTCAAACATATGTAATGTTATTACGATTGTAGGTTATCGCTTCATTGTTTTCTTTCATAAATAATGTGTATTCACTTTCTAAATTTTCATGATTATGCTCGGAATCCCATTAAAGATGAGACACTTGTTGATCTTTCGATTGGTCCTAGTCAATCTTGTAATATGTACACTAGTTACCTAGTGAATGGGTATAAGTTCCACATTGAAACATACGACGTTAATAGATCATCGCAGAACAACGGTGTTTTACTGAAGGGTTCTAACTACGCCGATGTTTCCTATGACTACTAAGGACTACTAAAAGAGGCTGTGGAGATTGAATATACTGGCCTCAAACGTGTGGTGTTGTTTAAGTATGAATGGTTTACACCGAATCATGGTGTGAGGACTTACCCAACACTTAAATTGGTAAAGGTTCATCGAAGTCGACGATATAACAACTACGAGCAATTTGTCTTTGCAATGCAAGCCACTCAGGTGTACTACTTTTTATACCTTTATTTGAGGAACGAATGACAAGAATGGCTAGCAATTTGTTGCTGTCAACCAAAATTTCTCGATGAGGATACGAGCAAAGACAATAATGACTAAGGCTCGATGGAGATTGCATTCAAAGATGGTGAACCCACCACATGCGTGGTCGACGATGCAATTCAAGATTTCAATAATCTGGGTGATCCAAATGAGACCCGCGCCATTGCTCAAACAGGTCCAAGTCAAGAAGACAATGACTTCATTATTAACAGTGGAGAAGATTTAGAAGAAGAAACATCAAATTCTAGTCATGAAAGTGAATTTGAAATGGATGACAACGAGTAACATATGTCTATGTTATGTCAATGTTTGATCAACGTTACGTTACCTTTCTAAACCTTTGCTTATGATTGTTTATGATTGGTGTTTTTTTAGGATTCATGGCTCGCAATGATTATTAGCCCCCACTGCGAGGTCTCACAGTAGCTCAGGGCGGTCGAGGGATACTTTTAGGGCGTCCTCGTTCAGTCGAAAGAGGTGCAGCATAGACCCCAGGAACTAATATACTGATTGGACCTCATAGACCGACCATACGAGGGGAGGTCGTGGCAGCCAGGTCGTGGGACGGTTCCTGTCTTATTGATTTTGACTTTTTGTTTACTTGATCATGAGTTACACTCAATGTCACCTTTGCCTTCCATACCGTCCGCATCGCCTATACCGTCGACGGCGTCATCTGCAACCATACCAAATTGCCCATTACAGTCACCATCGGCATCATTAAGACATGACACTCCTACACCGATGATGCATGTGTCTCTAGCTACCGCATCACCAGTAGCATCCTATAAGGGTAGAGCAGGCTTGCAGGTTACAGGTGCTCTACGAGCACCTCAGATAAGAAGGGTCGACTCTCTTCACGTGCATAAGATTCCGATCACACTGATTGTGGATAATACATAAGTTTGTCTTTGACTAATTAACTTATTTCTAATCATCCATGTGAACGATTAAATTTGTTTTTACTTTATGCACTCTAATGATACACAGGGGATTGAATCATTCTCATGCTTGTGCATGGAGGATGACAAAGTTTTTCAAGAGGTAGATGATTCTAGAAGGGTATTGTTGGAAGTCGGTACTAGATCATCATATGGATAACTACTGGAGCCAATAAGTAGGAACAAAAAATGTTTTATGATTTGTTGTTATACAATTTTTTCCTTATCATAAGAATTGCACTCGCCATTTTATAGGTATATTTTTGATGGGATGACATGATTCACAAGGATCTCATTCTAGTGGCATACGATATGCATGTCGGCATCAGGTACACCGCATAGATACATAAGTTGAAGAAGAATTATGTCCAGCCAGACTTTGTTACAGATGAGGCATTGAAGAGATACTTGGCATACGAGGAGAGCGAGGACTTTCTTGCCAGGTCTAAGCAGGCGTCTTTGAATGGGAACACTAAGGTTGAAGGACCTGGGACTGGAGTCTCGAAGCGCGGTAATGGCTCAGTGTCTTTTGGAACAACCAATGAAAGATTGGTAAGTGTTGTTATACTCTTGTTCATTTTTTTTTCCTTTCTACACTTGTTCACTATGCTTACGTTTGCTTTTAATCTTCTTTTTTTTTCTTACACATTGATGCTAGTTTAACTCATTTGCATTGTACATATTTCATTCACTTCAGTTCATTTTATATCTCTTATATGCAATTGATTTGTGCTTGGCGAATATAAGTGTACTGACCTACTATTAGTTGATATTCAATGTTTTGTCCAACTTGGGGACACTAAGTATATGTGTCCTTAAGTCGGAGACATTAAGTATGTAAGCGTCCTCATATTTAACATTTTTGTAACTTTGGTGTGCAGACTTGTACATCCGAGACGCCACCTACCTTGAATGAAGTGTATTTGCATCTCTAGACCGTAAATCACAACTGGGTGACATTCATCGATACTAGATCGAAGTGGTTCTATGTAGGTATAGAAATACGAGCTAAATTGTAGTAACTTTACATAAAAGCATATTGTTTCAGTTGTTTATTGTTGCTCCATGCAGGCTCGGCTCCAGAGGAAACGTCTTGAGCTGACCCAGGCTACACTGGACCAGCCGGTGGATGATGAGGCGGTGTACTGCGATGTGGAGGGCAAGTGTCCTAAAGGGCCTATCTATGGTCTCAGTTCGTTAGGGAGAAAAAAGAAAAGATATGCAGATCCTGGTGCTAGTACATCCCAAGTGCCGCCAATGGTGCCACGCTAGGATTTCGATAATGTTGCCGAGCAATTAAGATAGGCTGTGACTTTTATGCAAAGGCAGTTCGGGATGACCATGGATGGATTGGGCCTATCTCAGCCACCACCACTACCACCACCACCTCATGAGCAGCAACACGCGCAAACAGATTCTGCTGATCCACCACAGCAATAGGACAATGTTAATCGGGAGATACAAGACTAGGTTACAGAAGATGAGCCGCTTGGGTATACTTAGGCATCTTTTATGATAGTTTGCATAACTTTGGAAATGGTAATTCTTCTTTTGTGGATATTTAGAGGACTAAGTTGCGAGGGAAAAGTAATTTGAGGATACTTCATTATATCTTATGGTTGTTTATAGAACTTTTAGATTGGTAGTTCTTTTGTGCATATTTAGAGAACAACAAGGGATGAACAACTTTATGATACTTAGGTATTTTTATGGTAGTTGTAGAACAAGGGGATTGGTAGTTCTTTTGTGGATACTTAGGTATCTTAGATATCTATTATATTTGACTACCTTTCGTGGATATGTAAATCTTTTTTAATGTCAAATTGTACGTTTCTTCTCATTTGAGTCTTTGTTGTTGATATATATTGTTAATTATTGTATGTATGTGAAATTTTGCTTTTTCGGGGATGCCAGCACCCCCAAAGAGTTATTGGAGGGGGTGTAGGCGATGGAGCAGGTTCTATTATTGTTGTTTTCAAGTTTAGAAGTTTCGGAGAACCAATTTAATTCTGGTGTATATTTAAAAAAAAGAATTGAGCATAGAAATGGAATGGAGACAAATTAGCAATGGAATGCATGAATTTTGTTGCTATTTCATTGCAAATTATTGACGGATTAGCAACTGCATTTAATTAAGAAATTGAGTTAAATTTGAAGTCCATCTCTGATCCATCTCTGAACCGTCTCTAATCAGAGGCAGAATAGAGACAAAATGCAAGCAAAAATAATCACCTTGGATGAATGTCTGTTTCTGTTCCGTCTCTATGTCCATATCTAATCGGTCAGAAATCAACAACGGAACCATATTTCTATTGCTGAATAATTAGCGATGACGATTTTAGAGACATACTATATTCTATCTCTAATCCGTTGCATAACTGAATTAGAAATGGAATTTATGCTAGTCAGCAATGGAAATTTCTATTTCTGGTCAGCTATTTTTTGTAGTGACATTAATCTGTTACATCAACCAAAACAACACCAACAACGTATACAATAAAAAACAACATAAATAACTGCAAAATCTCACATTCGATTCAATGAAACTCCTTGAGGCCGAAACTCAAACAATCACCAACCACTCTTCCTTCTAACATGATGACGAACTTCGCGTTAGAGGGACCCAATGACAAATGTAACGCGAAGACGAAGATTCGGGTAACAATCACTAAGAATAGGTTAAGATTTGTGGGTTTGGTAAGGGTTTCTTTTCTGGGAGGCGGGAACGATTCGTTGCAATGGCTATGGGGTGCCCTAATCGAACTGTGGATTACACTCATCAAGTGGCTTGCCCTTACATTTTTGTGGGGTGCACATTGCGCTATTCTTTTCTAACCTTGATCATGTGACTAATTAAGGATTTTTGAATTTTAATTAGAATTTGGATATCTGAGGTGGGACTTATGCATTATGGACTAAATATCATAACGTATATATTATTTTTGTGTATTATGTACTTAGTGTGTGTAATATACCTATTTCGTAGCGATATTGACTTAAATTAGAGTCGAGACGCAGAATACAAGTGTTTCGAAGCACGTTGGTATTTTTGTCGATTTTTTGTGAAATTGCAGTATTTTTTGGGGTTTGATTTAAGTTTAAATTTATGATATAAACATGAAAATAAAAGAGAAATGATGAAATGACCAATAAGGGCAATGGAGATGGTTCAGTTAAGAATATAAGTGAGGAGTAAAAGGTGGTCTTTTGGCCAAAAAGACCATTTAACCGAATGTGAAAACGAAATGAGGTTTAAACCCAAATTTCGATCAACACCTTTTCCTCTCCCTCACAATCATCTTCTTCATCTCGCCAATCCTCCCATCTATCTGCTCTCATCTCTCTCTCTCTCTCGACTATGTCGAGCTCTCTTCCCTCTCGTTATTCTCTCCCATCTCTCTTATTTCTCAAACTCTTGGTTTCCTTCTTTAAGCTTTTGCGCTGCTCTGTCTCACTTTCTCTGTACCCGTGCTCGTCTTCTCCCCTTTATTATTCATTTGCAACGCAAAAACCCAATCATCAGTCGACTCGGCTTTTCACTCTCCTACACTATGATGTTTTATTCTCTTTGGAAATCGATCTGGAGCTCTCCTTTGTCTCTATCTCGGACATGACACAGTGGAAAAAAATAAGAGAAAAAGACTCGCAATGAAAAAAAAAATTAAACCACTTATTTAAGGTGTGGTTTTGACTTGAATTTGATGTTTAATTCATTAAGGTCGTGGTTACCAGTGGATTTAGTGGATTTGATTGAGTTGTGTTGTCTCAGGTAAGAAGAAGGAAATGGGGAATATTGGAGAAGACGATTAGGTGTGGCAGCAGTGCTATTGCATTTTATGATTAAGTTGTAACTCTAAAAATATGAAATTTATGATTTAGTAAGTCATATGGAAGTACGTGAAAGTCGGGAAATGTGTGAGTGAGGCTTCGCTATCAATTTCAAGTTGGTTGTACATTAAGTAAACCTTATAATAGTGTTTACTATTTATGACATTTATCTGTGTACCTGCATTTGTGTTTAGTCTGTATTGCATTTTGCATCATTCTTGGTCATGCATTCATGTTATTCGGGACAATTGCTTGTTAGTGCTACAGCTCACGAGCAAGACTCGAAGCTAGGTTTCCTGACTAGATAGACCAAAACATGGAAGACCTAAGTCACGTAAGCTTTTCGGCAAGCATGCATTGATGGAAATGGATGTGGTTGGAGTGTGGTTGGCTATTTCCCGAAGCTAGTAGTAGTCGTGCTTAGCATCTATTTCCTTAAGTTTAGTATTAGATGCGGACGATTGAGGTGATGTTTTTGGCTCGGAAGTCTACTCCGACACATTGCCTTTGCATTTGATGAACTCCTATTATCATTTATGTACTATATTGGAAGTCGATGTCTGAGTATAGTTACGAAATAGGAACTGAGGGATTCATGTTGTTATATAAATTTGTTGTTATTTGAAAATGCAATTACACGTCTCTATGTATTCAGACTAACATTTGCAGGAGTATAGAACAGTGTAGGAGTTTACTTACCTAACATCTTCAAGTTGTTTTTAATGATGTCAGGTTCTCTGTGATGAATA
This sequence comes from Stephania yunnanensis, assembly GCA_039657365.1. Taxonomy (NCBI): domain Eukaryota; kingdom Viridiplantae; phylum Streptophyta; class Magnoliopsida; order Ranunculales; family Menispermaceae; genus Stephania; species Stephania yunnanensis. Next base: position 11,452,466 of record CM077582.1, read on the forward strand.
CATGGAAGACGAACAAGACCCGAAGATATTTGGTGGTTTTTTCAATTTCTAAAGTTTAATTCTTGTTGTACTCATATATATATTATATTATTGTTTTGGGTTCCCGGGGTGTTTTTTGGTTCTAAAATAATTAAAGAACGGTTATGAAATGGATTTAGATAGTTCAAGCTAGTTTATGGTTTATATTGATGACTGTGATTTGTGGAGCGATTCAAATTTTTCTGAGGCTTAAACTCTCAAAATTTGTGGAAGTTACTTAGTTTCAGTATTGAAATATAATTTGATGATATATTGTGAACTATGGAGAGTTGTGAGTCCATCTAGGCTTCTCCCTTTTGTTGTCTATTAGGCGGATTTTTCGACAAGCCACTTTTAGAGGACGTGCTACCAAAATTTTTAGAAAATATAGAGAAAAAGCTGTATGATTTCCTAATTTGCTCCAATTAAACAAATCACGAATTAAGTTTCATTGAGAAAATAAATTTAGTTTTGTAGCATTATTAAGGATTGAAAGAAAAATTATTTTAAGGTAAAGTTAATTGAAAAGATTAGGTGCCTAATTAGGGGAATTAAGCTAAGTCATGACTTAGTGATACAAGCTCTGACATGTTATATTTTTTCAATTAATACAAGCTTCTGAAGAATGAATTGAATAAAACTACTCACTCATGGTGATAGCTATTACGCGATAATTAAAATCACATATACGATTGCTAGGGTTGGGCAGCACTCTCCGCAAAATCTTGAAATCGCCCAAACCACATGGTTTGGTTTGATTTTTAAAATTGTGGTTTGAGGATCGTTTAAAAACATGAAAACCGCGATTTCGGGCTTTGGTGGTGGTTTTCATTTATAAAAAACCGTGGTTCACCAAACCACAAAACCACCTCCAAACTCGAAATGAAATGGAAAAGAGTAGAAGCCTTTTCACGTTGTTTTAACTTTTTAAATGAACTTAGACTTATAATTTTGATTTAGTTTATGTGTTTCATAGCGTTTTTGGTGAATGGTTATGTATATGCATTTTTTTGTTGATGGACATGTATGGACTTGTATGGAATGTGTGACTTTTTTTGTTGAAAATGTGTCGCAATAAAACCACAAAACCAAACTAACCCTTTGATTGCAGTTTTAAGGGTTCACGATTTGGTGGTGGTTTGCAAATGATCAAACCGTGAATCCCCGATTTGGTGTCAGTTTGATGGTTTTCACCACCAAATCACGGTTTGTCTGGCCTTATAGTGTTAATATCAAAATCTTAATAAACTCTTTTATGATTTTATAAACTATGGGTAATCACATAATGCTCTATCCTGTCAATAATATAAGTCATCCTACAATAACATTTTGTCAAAAAATTAAGTTGTTTTTGAAATTTTATAGAACTTTTGTACCTCTTTACCCATTTTACCCTTAAAAATCTAATTACAATTAAACATTTGTTCTTTTTTTATTGGATAAAATAGATGTAGTTAATTAACCACTTATTTAAAGCACACTCAAGAATGTAATTGTTTAATTTTTATAATATAGGGCCAAAACTAAAGTGAGGAGAGTGTAGTGACTATTTTTATATATGAACTATAAGTGTAAAAGTGGGGTTCACTCCAAAATGTCAAGGCAAGATGGAGTGTTCACTCCACACAAAACATTAAATTAATGCACAATACATATTAAGTGGTTCTCATGGCATGAGTATATATTTGGACTCCATTGTAGAATTAAGAATTACAAATTACTCATATATATTGCTTCAGATTTATTTAAATTCAACAACTATTCGGGTGTTCGACCACTTTGTATGTTGATTTGCACACCTCGAGACGATATTTAACTTTCATGAACTTCCAGACTAACCTCTATGACAGTCTAATAAAGTGACTCACACCTAACTTAATTTCACACGTAAAATATCGTATCTAACAAACACTAGGGAAAATAACACTTGAATATAAAGAATTACTTTAAATTCTCGTTTCACCGGTCACCGAGCCTCAATTCACTATCTAAGATGTAATTAAGAATCACTAACCTCGTAATTAGATAGACCTTAACAGAGGTTTACGAAATCTGGGATTTTACAATCTAACCAACTAATAAAAACATTTCCTCCTCGAAATTTAAGCTAAAGGAAAAATTATCTAACTCAAAGAAATAGGAAAAAACACTTCTAACATGCCTAATCTCCAAATAGGACTTTTCTTTTCTTCCCAACATGTAAAGACCAATATGTGCATAGATCACAAGATATATCTTGTGTTTTATCTTGAGATTTTGTACATATAAATATTGTTTTTTTTCAAGTTTGGTACAAAATGCTATTCTCCAATCCATTGTCATATATTTGTTTTGATCTTAAAGTTTATTTAAAACTTTTCTTAACAAATTAAGGGGTTAATTTCTCTCATGGCCACCCAACATTATTAACTAGTCGTCGTCCCGTGCTTTGCGCACGGAAGAGACCGAGTATTAGTAGTAGATAAAAATACTTTAATATACAACTCAACAAAAAAAAATGATGAGAATAAAAAGTGAATAAATAAATAAAGTACTTACCATGTAGTCTTGGATGTACTCAAAGATGAGAAGAATATATACCATCTAATAGTTATAAAACTAAAACACACTATTGAAGATATCAAATCTAAGACCTTTGGCCTCAATTTGCTGCAACGATATTGGATTGAAGTCACATTTGATTATCGAACGTTGTAGGTGAGTGATGTACAGATCGAGTTGATGATGAGATTGTTGTTATTGATAAGGAGATCTATGCGTATCGGGTGGTGACGAAGTAAATGTTGTAGTGGAGCATGGGACCCGAACGACAATATAGCATGACCAATACTCATGAGGAAAGTGATGATAGTTGTGTCGATACCAATTGAACCTAATCATCTCTATTTATAGATTCATATATTAGATTTTTTTTACTTGAAAGGGACACTTCATGCTAAAAATGTAATTTAATGCATTACGTGACTTTTAATGGAAAAACATAAAGGGGGAATTTGAAAAGCCCATGAAGAAGTTACCACTACTTCAAAATTTGAAAAGCCTTATAAGGAATGTATGATGTGGCAGTTGAAGATGTTCCCATAAAATTTGAAAAGCCATTGCTTAAAAATTAAAATTCGAAATATATAAAATGTCTACTGATTTATTAGTGAAACATGGTATTCCTTTAATATATATATTAGAGTTGAGTTGATGGCGTGGCGTAAGAGTTGATGACATAGCGAGTATGAAGCTTGAGAGGAAGCCATGTGACACTCCAAGGTCTTCCTTTAATATATATATATTAGAGTTGAGTTGATGATGTGGCATAAGAGTTGATGACATGGCGAGTATGAAGCATAAAAGAAAATCATGTGGCACTCTAATAAGTTGGCATTTATAGGTTTTTAGTAGTTTATTTAAGTATATTTAATTATTCAAAGTCTCTAAAATATATATTTAATTATATTTTTTGGTCAATTTTAGGTGAGATGGAGTGCGCGGTTGAATTCGTGGCGAAAAAATACTCAAAATGGAGTATTTACAAGTAGTGATCGGATGTCGAACAGTTTGCCTCGAGTTACGCATTGTGTGGTGGGTAGAATAGGAGACAACATATTTTAACCAATTAGGAGTTGCCACGTCAGTGGTTCTCATCATAGCAGCTGCCAAGTGTCACGCGTTCTCACCCTATCCAAGCACGTCACCCATTTTCTCTCCTCCAATCAGCAAGCGCCACATCATGCTCGCTCACCATGCCACCACGTCAAAGGCACCAGCTCCACTAATCACATGCTGCCACGCGTCACCAACACAATACACGTCACAAACCGATTCTTCTCCTCGCAGTGTAGCTATTGATCTACCTCGGGATGCGCGTCCGCACTAGCTCCCAGATTTTTGCACGGATTTGCGCGATTCTTCTCTTCCTTCAGTGACGCCACGTGGTGCTCACTCACCAACCGCAGCGTCATCACAAGGGGTCTCCTCCAATCAAACGACGCCACATCAGCGCGACAGCAAGAAACGAGCCAATAGGCTGCGGACACATGGCGAACACCTATTTTTGAGCCAAAACAACCATATGATGCTCCTCGGTGCACGAGTCAACTCCCTAACCCCAAAATTAGTTTCTCTCACATCTCGAGACCAATTTTTAGTAGTTTTATATATTATGAACTTAAGTTTTTTTTTTTTGAAGAACACCGACTGTTATTGTTTTGTTTCGACAATCTTCGACGAGGATGTTCGGTTAATCAACTCTTTGCCTAGGTCGGAGGGGAAACAAGTCGGTATTATGGATTCATGGCATATTATGTAAGATCTTTTATTTTATTATTTAATTTAGTTTAAATTCTCCTATTTCATTGTTGTTGATTTTAACGATTATGGTTTATATCTAGGGTGTGTATGTGGTCAGTGCATGCTTTTAGGTGGACAATCTACAGTTATTTGGACCATTAGTATCAGTGTAATTGTGCTTTTGGACCAATAAAGTGACAAACACTCACCCGTTTGCCGTCAAACTCTTTTAGTTCTTGAGTGTGCAACAATTGAATCTAGGTTAAATCGGAAGCGGAAGCGGACGCGACACATTTATTTAGGATTAGTGTTCCCACAGAACCAAATTACTGCGGTTAGTGTGTTAAACCTTATTGGCGGATGTTTAGGGTTATACATTAATTAGGGAAGTAGTTAGTGGCACACGTCCTGGCTATCGAGATTAGGGGAACGAGGAATTTTTGACAGATGTCGATTTTCTATAGCTAATTTAGGAGAATATAAATTAATGACTTTTTGGGAAAGATTGAAGACCATGAATGCCATTGAATCTTGATCCTAATTTGTGGAACTGTAGACTTAGGTGTTACTTAGGTATTTATTAATTGTTTTCAAAATTAGTTTAGTTGTTTGATTTTATTTAGTTTAGTTAGATTAGTTAGTTAAATTAATATTTATTTTAAAACCCCTAATTTTCTTTTTTTATTGTTTTTAACCTAAGAAAAACTATCAATCTCTGTGGGATCAGCCATTTGCCACTATTCTACAAAATAGTTGGTTTACGAAACTTTACTTTATTGACCCGTTCGACTCGCGCCACACTCCAAGGTATTCCTTTAATATATATATATATATATATATATTAGAGTTGAGTTGAGGACGTGGCCTAAGAGTTGGAAGCTAGAGAGGAAGTCATGTGTCACTCCAAGGTCTTCCTTTAATATATATATATATTAGAGTTGAGTAGTTGATGATGTGGCGTAAGAGTTGATGACATGGCGAGTAGGAAGCTCGAGAGAAAGCCATGTGGCACTCCAAGGTCTTCCTTTAATATATATATATATATATATATAGATAATAACATTTTGGTCACAAAAGTTATCTTTGTAACACAAAAGTCACAAACATTTTAAAAATCTTGCAACCCACCAAAACCCATTTCCAGTCAATTTTTCGGTGAATATGCCAACCTGGCAATGACATGGCACCACATAGCGCCACATGAAAATTAAGGGTAAAAAGAACCCTCATTTCAAATCGGACAACTTCTTTTTTATTTTTCAATTCCAATCCCCACAATCCTGAAACATGGTTCACCGTAAAAGAAAATTTATGAACTTAAAAACAAAGAAAAATGAAATTTTTGTTTTGGTATTGAACTCATCTCTACATCATCCTAAACATTATTTTCCTTTTTCCATAAAAGCAACAAAATAACTCAAAGCAACACATCACCTACAACATCTAAAAAAAAGACAAACAAAAATTGCAATGCAATGCAAACAAGTATCAATAAACAAAAGGATCAATTTAGAGTTGCATCAATATCATATAATTTCAAAACATCAAAGTGAACGCATCCACACCAAAGAAAAGGCTTAAAGGGTTACGAAAGAGCTAGCTAACATGAGTTCGTTACAACCCATAAAACAAAAAATGGAAAAAAAGCTCAAAAACTTAGATACAATCAGGTCAATGTTATAGCATTATATTTAAAAAAAGTGGAAGTTTTTTGAACATAAAGATAAGTATTGCAGTCTTTTGGGTAAAGGATTTCCGAAATTGTCTTACAAAATTAAAAAAGTTACTCGACTTAAAGTGATCTTGATGAAGTCCAAGAATTAGCTTGCAAATTCTTGACAGGATAATGATGAAGTCCAAGAATTAGTTTGCAAATTCTTGACAGGATAATGATGAAGTCCAAGAATTAATTGCAAATACTTGGAAAAATATGAAAAGATATGACAGGATGACATTTTTGTAATTTCGGTGAAGTTCGGGCATTTGAGTTTCGGCTTTCCGGGGGCATGGGTTGATTGGAAATGGCATGGAGATCACGAGTCACTGCTACGCTGTGGCTACAATGTTTTTCGGCGAAATTCCATCGTTTTGGCTTCCGAAACGGCAATTTTGCTATTTTAGGAAAGTTTTGTTTAGATTATAACTTTCATTAGGAATTTCCGTTTTTATTGCCGTTTGCAACGTTTGTTTCTATTTTTCGTCTAATTTTCAGTTTAGGGCTTTTAAGGCTTTTTGGACTTTTTACTATTTTTGACAAATTTTAGGGTTTCGCTATTTAAGCGACCTATTGGATGTAATTTGCAGTTTTTTTGCTTGAATAAAAGAATTTTCGAACTTGACTTAAGTTCAGACCTAGATCGAGTTGTTCGTGGATTCGTTCAACTGGTTTAGAAGATCTCTGCTGCGTCAGATCTTTTTTACCCTTAGTTGCCAGGTGGCGCTACGTCATTGCCACGTGGCGCTCCGTCATTGCCACGTTGGCACATTCGTTGGAAAATTGACAAAAAACGATTTTGGTGACCGCGATTGCAGGATTTTTAAAAGATTTGTGACTTTTGTGACTAAAAATGTTATAATTCATAAAGTTGTGTCAACGTAAGAGAAACTAAACTACTATTAAAGTCAATCCAATTTCTTTTCCACGTAAAAGTTGCATATAATTTATAATAAAATAGCTTCCAATTAAGTAAGGATATTGATTTTTTTAATGGGGGCATATTGATCTTTATTTTATATATATAATAAAGAACATGGGTTGTACTAAAATATTACACCCAAATAAATATATATGCGCTAGAGTCTCACATAGGGGCGACTACGGTTCAGATCTTTATTTTATTAATTCAACTTGATCTGATTTACCAAATCAGGATCGAAATGGATCAAGTTATGCAGATTATTAATTACAAAATTAATACTTAATTATAAGACAATAAAAATTAATATTTAAAAATTAAAACTTAGGCAAATTCTAATAAGTAAGAAAGTTGCGATTAGTGAGAAAATGATGAATATGCCTTTTAATTGAAATAAGTTATTTTAGTCTTGTTTATATTTATTTGGCTTTATAGCTCAAATGTGTACTAAAGCATGAAATAAAATAATCTAATTAAATTACAAAAAAACTATATTTTCAAGGGTACACAAATAAATAATACATGAATTAGTAGCACAAATGCTAACATCATCTCAGTATAGTTCAAGGTTTTTAAGTTTATATGTACGTATACAATGTTAATGTAAATAAAAGTTTCGAGCGGCCATCTTCCAATTCCATTTACCTCTCCTTACTCCAATCTCTTTTCCACCCATTTTAGGGCTTATCTGCTCCCCAATTATAAACTGATTTCAATATAGTCGTTTCATTCGTGTCAAAAGGTTTGGTTCTTGTTTGTTTAATTCATGGGTTTTGTGGGATTTTAGGACTTTTGGAGAAGATATGGAGAAACAAATGAGATCAAGATTCTGCATAATTTGGATTTGAAATAGTTAGTGTTGTTGGATGTATTTGGTGATGAGAAGAGAGCAGAGTGTCGGAGGAAAATAACCTCCTCTTCTAGCATGATCGGCCTGCCCGAGCTCGCCGGATTTTCGAGCAAGGGCGGCTCGGGCTAGCCCTAGCCTGGCCCGTGCACACTCCTAACTGGAATATTACACCTTAACAAAAATATGCACAACAGTTTCACATAGGGGCGAACACGGACTGGATCTAGTCCAATTAAGGTCTATCCATTGTTCAATTAAATTATTATTACAGATTGAGGAATTGTAATCCAATTCAGTTCATTTTATTAATCCCATTTGATCTCATTTACCAATTGCGGACCGGACTTGATCAAGTTATGGAAATTAATAACTACAAAATTAATACTTAACTAGTCGACATCGCGCGCTTCATAGGCGGGCAAGGCAAAGTATCATGTATTAAATAAAAACTGAATTTGATAGGAAAATGAGTCCTTTTTATGTGAAATCTTTGATGAACCCGAGGTGAATAACAAATCATTCGGCTTAGACAAAAAAAGAAATTGAAAGAGAGTTTTGATAGGTGAGTGATGGCAAATATTTATAAAATTAGATATTGAAAGAGAGTTTTGAGAAGTGAGTGAGTTCTATAGAAGCTTTGGCTGATATAGTGGATAGGAGGCTTAGTGGTTACATACTTACATGGGGAGATCAAGAGACCAAAAATAAATAATTAAGAAATAATAAAAAATGGTTATAGAATTATTTTAATTAGTATTATGTTACATACCTACCTAGAGACATCAAAATACTAAAACAAATAATTCATAGATAGTATAATTATTATAAATGATTAAATAATAATTATTTAACTTAGTGGTTACATCAACATAGGAAAATCAAGAGGCCGAAATAAAATAAGTGGACCATTAATGTATTGACTTATGAGGCTTGAGAAATAGTTAATGTGTGGGGTTTACGACGTGGCAAATTACTATTAAAGGAAGGTGTCACGTAGCAACACAAGGTATAACTTTATTCCTATTAGAATTGGTGTTGATGATGTGGCAGAAGTGTTGTTGATGTGGCAATAAGGAGGTTTGAGAAGAAGCCATGTGGCATCTCAAGATACAACTTTAATATATATATATATATATATATATATATATATATATATATATATATATATATATATATATATATATTAGATTTTGTGTTGATGTCGTGGCAAGAAGGAGGCTTGAGAAGAAGTCTTGTGTCATCTCAAGATATAACTTTAATATATATATATAGATTATAAGATTTTTAAAAAATAGTATATTAAATTAAAATGAGAAAATGATGAATACGATTTTTAGTTCAAATAAATTAATTTTAATTTTGTTTATATTTATTTAGCTTTATTGCTTAAAATGTGTACTAAAACATGAATTATAATAATCTAATTAAATTACAAAAATTTATATTTTCAAGTTTACTCAATATAGTTCAAGGTTATTAAGTTTAAATGTATACATGCAATGTTAATGTGAATAAAAGTTATAATTGCATCAGATTGTAGATTGGATCTACGGATTAAGGTATACAACTCATATAATCTCGTTTTTCACTTTCACTGTTCGTGTCACCTCTAGATGCGAGCTTACATATCATGAGGTGCAAATGCACACATGAGCTAAGTGGCCTAACATTTTTTTAAGAATAACATTTATCTTTTATTAGGAAGAACATATTATTTTGCATATATAGCTGAAACAAAATGTTCAATAATAATTGAATAAATAAAACTATTTTTGTACGTGGTGATCTAATTTCCTTTTTTTTACAAATTAACTTAAAAAAAATAAAAACAACTCACCTAAAAAATAGAAACAGAACCCAAACATATCTAACATTATTGTTGAATCATTTAGCTCCTTTTCTTGTTTAGGCTGAGAAAAATGAGTTCGCGAACAAAAAACAAAGGCTAAAAAATAAAAACAACTCACCTAAAAACAACTCACATAAGTGCTCGACCAACCATAAGTGCTCAACGAAGCTACCTCGCTCATCTTCCTGCGATCCTAGTTGCATTTGCTGCTAAGAGTCAAATAGCGGGCAACAAGCTAATGTCTTTCATGAGTTTATGCATTTTGCAGTAATTTGAACGTGTTGTCATGGTTCTTTCTTGTATTTATACTATCTTTTTTTCCATTGCAGACAATTAGATTGACCGCTTACTACTTTCAATGATCTCGTAATATTCCGTTTGAAAATTTAATCATCAATTCCATAATTATTATTTTTCGGTTAGAAATGGAAATAAATAATTCTGAGAATCCAACCATTAACTTATTATTTTAAAATGATATTTGATAGGGGTTTGAAACCTCTATATAATCATCTAAAGATATTGTAGCGATTCTAAACCCCTATCAAATCGCTACTATTCATAGGGGTTTGAAATCCCTATGTAAGCCTCTTAAGATATGATAACAGCTTAAAAGATGACGCTTTTCGTAGATGTCAAAAACTCATATGAAAGGTCTTTATAGAGGTTTTAAACCTTTATTAAAAGCTTAATCTGTTCTAGTGCTAATAAATATATGCACAACAGTCCTGCATAGGGGTGAACACATATTGGATCTAGTCTCATTAGGGTCAATCCGCAGTCTAATCCAATTACAACAGATTGAAGAATAGCAATTCAATTCAGTGCATTTATTTTATAAATTCAACTTAATTGATCCAATTTATTGAATGTGGACGTAATGGATCAAGTTATGCGGATTAGTCATTACAAAACTAATACTTAATTATAAGACAATAAAAAAGTAATATTTTAAAATTAAAACTTAGGAAAATTCTAATAAGTAACAAAAAAAGTTGTGATTAGTGATAAAATGAAGAATATGACTTTGAATTCAAATAAGTTAATTTTAATTTTGTTTATATTTATTTTTCTTTATAGGTTAAAATTTGTACAAAAAATGAATTACAATAATCTAATTAAATTACAAAAAACTTTATTGTCAAGTGTACGCAAATAAATAATACTTGGATTAGTGGCGCAAATGCTAGCATCATCTCAATATAGTTCAAGGTTCTTAAGTTTTTACATACATACATATATATAGACACACACACACACATATACACAACGTTAATGTAAATAAAAGTTAATTGTATCGGGTTGTAGATTTGGATCCGCATATTAAGGCATGCAACCCATAAGCCCAGCCAATCCATGCAGATTGCCGCTTTTGCAATCCAGTCAAATTCGGCAAACTCAAATTATGAATCAATTAGAGTTAATTGAATTGGATTGAACTAGATTCGTGGATTCGCGAATTTTTTGCTCACCCCTAATTTCGCATTCACTGTTTATGTCACTGCTAGATGCGAGCTTATTTATCATGAGGTGCACCTGCATACATGAGCTAAGTGTCCTAACATTTTTTTAAGAATAACATTTATCTTTTTAGGAAGAACATTTATTTTCAATATATAGCTGAAACAAAATGTTTGAATAAATAAAGCTATTTTTGTACGTGGTAATATATTTCGTTTTTTTACAAATTAACTTAAAAAAATTAAAACAACGTATTTACAAAAAAAATAAAAATAAAATAAAAATAGAAACATAATCCAAACATATCTAAACGTTTTTACCTTTATCCACTTATATGTACAGCTAATACAAGAACGCGCTTCGGACTGATTTATATAACTGATTTATATATGTATAAGGCATAAACCACTTCCTATTTTTTTTGTTGTTGAAAAATCAAGAACATCAAAGCAGCTAGTGATCATATGGATTATTTGAATCAACTGCCGTGGGGTTTCACCTTCAGTCCCACCGATGAAGAGTTGATTTGTTACTTGGATGCGAAATCAAAGAACTCCACACTTCCTTTCGTTGATCCCATCATCGACTTCGACGTTTACACTGCTCAGCACCCTCCCAACTCCACATGCAACGTAAGTATTGCCTTTAATGCTAACAAGTTAAACTGCTTTATTAAGGTTTAGGGTTCTTGCATGGTGATGTATATCTTTTTCTTTTTTGTCGAATGTGGTAATCTTTAGTTTTTAATAACTTTTAATACATTCATTAGTTCTGAAGTTTAATTTTTTAGGGTTCTTGCATTGTGATTTTTTTTTTCCGTAAAGAGCAATGATCCTTGATTTTTAATAAGTTCTAATTAATCCACATCAAAAAAATAAGTTCTAATCAATTGGTTTACAAGTTCTATATATACTTTAATTATCTAGGGTTAGGGTTCTTGCATGGCGATCTTTTTTTCCAATGACGCAATGAGATCTTCTAAACCAGCTTGAACGAATCCACGAACAACTCGATCTAGGTCGAACTTAAGCCAAAGTTCAAAATTCTTTTATTTCAACCAAAACTACGAATTACACCAATAGATCGCTTAAATAGCGAAACCCTAAAATTTGCCAAAAATAGTAAAAAGTCCAAAAAGCCCTAAACCGAAAACTAGACGAAAAATAGAAACAAACGCCGCAAACGACAATAAAAACGAAATTCCTAATGAAAGTTATAAGCGAAACAAAAGTTTCCTAAAATAGCAAAATTGCCGTTTCTGAGGGCTTAAACGATGGAATTTGGCCGAAAAACGTCGTAGTCACAAAGAAAGCTGTGAGTTGTGATCTCCACGTCGTTTCCAATAAACCCATACCCCGATCGTCGCGAGTCATATCTTTTCCTATTTTTCCAAGAATTTGCAACTAATTCTTGGACTTCATCATTATCCTATCAAGAATTTGCAAACTAATTTTGGACTTCATTATCCTATCAAGAATTTGCAAGCTAATTCTTGACTTCATCATTCTCCCTGTGGTGGACAGAATTCGCTCGAATTGTCATCATCGACGTATCCCCATAATAGGGAACAAGATGCTTGACATTAATTTTCACACTGATCAATCCTTGTACTTGTCACACTTTCAAGTTAACTTTGATAAATTGGTGAATCTCGTGTACCCACGAACAAAGTCTTCTCGCTTGCATCATCGTATATCGGATTCTTCTTGTTACCATGCCTTGATTCAGCTTTGAATTGCAAAGAAGCAAAATCTCCTCTCGAATTTGTAATGGCAAGATACGCTTGCCCAAAGATCGTTCTAGCAAAGTTGTCAACCTCACCGCGAGCCACTTCTCTTTGGCACCCTCACCAAAGAACCTCACGCATGATTGTAAGAGATCGCTTTGCCAAGCAAAATATCAAGAGACTCTCTAGTTCCGTGGCCCTTCTCAAGTTCGTGGCGCATCCCCAATAAAGCCTTCGTTGTCACCGCCAGCACGGCCACCGGATCCACTCCAAAGCATCATCTATGAAGTTATCGTCATCCATAGTCCTAACACCTTCTTGGTCATCCTCGAATCCGCCCCGCAACCGTATCCTGTAGCTCCTTCATCTCGCGATCGCGCCAGATAAATCGCCGACAAGCTCCCACCCTTCGAGCTCATCTTCCCTCCTTATCAAACTTCTTATCCCCCTTCAATTTCTTCTCTTTCTTTCTAAACCCATCTTCCTTCGACCCTTCCGCTTCTCGCGACGATGGCGCTCGCTCGCAAACTCATCTCTCATGAACGCCGGTTCTTCATCTTCAATCCCAAAATCAAAGCGCCCTCTCTCTCGTCCCCACTCTTCTTCACCAATCTCTTCCTGCGTCGCCTTCGAACCCGAATCATCGAACTCGTGAACCGGCGTCGAACAGCCACATCATGTTGGCGTCCTTGCTCCGAACCGTGCCCTCCTCTCCGCCTCTCTCGTCGAAAGACCCTTTGGTTGCACGCCCGCCACGGCATAATACTTCCCGTCGCCTCCCCGTAACGCGAGGGCCTAAAACCGCTCTCCTCTTCTCGCGCTCCTCTTCCCTGCAGCACGAGACGGCGCAAACCCCCGCCCGGACTCCTCCGAAGATAATTGGTAACCGCCTCGTTTACTATGACCGAAGGTCTCGCGCAAGTCCTCCGAACCCCAACGCACGAACTCTCTCGATCCGTGATGGGAGTCCCTCCATCTCCCCGCGTAACCTGGCGTAATCCGTCCTCTCGAAGGGGAGGATACGATCCATATGCCGATCCAACAACCGATCGATTCGGCAAGCTAATTGTTCTACCACCGCGACCATGCGCTGGTCAATTAATGGGCCAATTTGTCGATTCGATTGTTACGATCATACACCTCCTCGATACGTCGTCGGTTCCTCTTCTGGCGCATGATTTCTCCAATCACGCCGAAGCAGCTCGATACCAACCGACGCAATGGAGATCTTCTAAACCAGCTTGAACGAATCCACGAACAACTCGATCTAGGTCGAACTTAAGCCAAAGTTCAAAATTCTTTTATTTCAACCAAAACTACGAATTACACCCAATAGATCGCTTAAATAGCGAAACCCTAAAATTTGCCAAAAATAGTAAAAAGTCCAAAAGCCCTAAACCGAAAACTAGACGAAAAATAGAAACAAACGCCGCAAACGGCAATAAAAACGGAAATTCCTAATGAAAGTTATAACCGAAACAAAAGTTTCCTAAAATAGCAAAATTGCCGTTTCTGAGGGCTAAACGATGGAATTTGGCCGAAAAACGTCGTAATCACAAAGATAGCCGCGTGAGTGTGATCTCCACGTCGTTTCCAATAAACCCATACCCCGATCGCATGCGAGTCATATCTTTTCCTATTTTTCCAAGAATTTGCAACTAATTCTTGACTTCATCATTATCCTATCAAGAATTTGCAAACTAATTATTGGACTTCATTATCCTATCAAGAATTTGCAAGCTAATTCTTGGACTTCATCTTGTTGGTTGGTTGCAGAGAGGCTTAATGTGTCAAGTACACACTTGTACTTCTACGTAGAAAAGAGCGGGATAGGTCGCAAGGCAGGTAATGGATTTTGGCATGCAAACACCGGTGGGGTCAAAGTCATGAACCACCATGGAGAAGTGATTGGTCATCGGACATCACTAGTTTACTACATGTACGATTCTCCGGTGAATGATGAGAAAAAGGACAATGTAATCGAAAAAGAAGATAAGAAAAATGTCAAATCTCCATCCACCAGGACCAACTGGATTATGAACGAGTTTAGGCTTCTCAACTCTAAATCCAAGTCAAAGTCATCTTCAAAGGTACGTAATAGTTATAAGGTTATAGTGTTTTTATAAAACTACATGCATGCATGGTAAAAATGGTACTAGATTAACTCAATTAGGTGGCCAGGATTAATTGATTATGTTATTTTATTTTATTTATTTTAGTTTTTTATTTTGGAAAAGACAGGACTCAAATATTGATATATAGGTTCAATAGGATACTAATTATTTAACTTAGATTAATTAGCATCTAAAGTTGCCATCCAATTATTGTATACATTTTTTTTTTTTGGTAAAATTATTGTATACATTCACCGATTGCATTAGATGGCCTATTGATGGTTTTACATGCACATAGTTTTGACTGATGGCTTGTATGTAATTTAACATAAACTTAATATTTGATTGCAGGGTCCAATGTGGACTATATGCAAAATTGGCGAGACGGGAAGAACTTTTGGAGGTAATATTCATCATCAAGTTGTTCCGCCCTCGGAACAAGTAATACACGCCTGCAGACCATGATACAATGACAACAATTGCAACATGATCATGACAATTATATAGGATTGATGGAATTTGAGGAGCAAAGCAACAATATGATCAATTCCAACAGATGCAAACCACAACAACTAGACAATATTGATGAGAATGCGCAGCTAGTTGAGCAAACATGATCGACAACAAAGTGGCAATGCGATATTGACGACCTTATTGGATCAGTGCCTCATCATCAAGCAAGTGATCAGATCGAGCAACTAGAACAATATCATCCACAATTTGAGGAGCGGCAACAACATCATGATGATCAAATATTCATTGATCAAAATGATCATCAATGCAGATGCAAAATTGCAGCTCGAGCAACAACAAGTGGAAACAAGACCAAAACTCGCAATAATGTACCAAATTGCCTCAAGGAGACAAGATCGCTAATCAAGCACCACCAATTCTACAATGACTTGATCATGGCGACGGCCTTGATGATGATCGATTGACAACTTAGGACTAAGTGATGATGATCTTAGATGTCTACTTGAGCACAAGAATGCCTTACAACAATATGATGAGGATGAGGATGGTATCCCTGAAATGTTATGGCTTGATGAGGCACAGTTGGTGTGTGATGAGGAGGGTAATCTCTTAAACCCGCGACCCACCAAGCGCCAGATTATAGATAGAAGATCAACATGCAATTTATAGTATTGTGAAATATATTCTTGTAATTTTTTTTCTGTCACAAGATAGAATTATAATGAACTTGTAAGCGCTAAGTGCTGATTAAGTAGCAACATTACATGCTACCCAAACTCTTCTTGTACCAATTTTCTTATATCAACAAAATACAGAGCAGTTCATCAATTATTTGTAAATACACATATTTTTTTGATAGGAAGTAAAATGCATATATACTAGCAAATATATATATATACATATACAGACCCGTATAGGCTAGATGCGGGTGCTGATTGGGGACTTAATAATTAAGCAATATTAGATCAAATAATGAGCTCGAAGAAGGCATTGGATGAATTTGGTTCGAAAGTGGAGATTGTTGGGATATGTGAACCGAAAGATATATATTACAGTATCGCATCAGGTAAGAAAGACTTCATGGTACAGGTCTGCCTGGACCAAACAATAGACTGAATTAGTCTTGTGCAGACTGAGCAAATTTAATAGACAAATGAACACGTAAATTGAGTTGTAAGAGCTTGCTCAAAATCTTTGAATAGTTGACAAGTACTGAGTTATTATAAGTTGGAAACTAATTAAGGTAGTTAAACACATTAAAATAAGAAATCAAATTTCTCAGCATTCACTTTACACATAAAACTATTATCACATAAAACTATTATGTATAGTAGTTCTTGCTACAACGACATTGTCGAATTAGTTGCAAGTCGGAGTCGATCTGGACCATCTCCTTTAAGTCCTTCCTCTGTCATAGTTCTAGCACCACAACTGCATCAATAAATAAGAGATCACATATATATTATAAATAGCCACAATTGCACAAACCAAATAAATGAAGATCAATAAATGGGAGGACATACATTCAGAATCTGTGAAATATATACACCTTTCGGCCGATCGCGATGTACTTCCTCCTTTCTCCGCTTGGGAAGCCGCCGCCCATCTCAGTAATTCCTTCATTCTTGAAATTGTTTTGTTCTTGTCACCACACTTTTGCTTCTCTTTCTTCTCTGATGATACACACTGATCATCAGTGCTAGTCGACGAAGTTACACTAGCTTCGCATATTGGTAAGACCTTGTTTCCTACATGGGCAGGGGACTCTGCTGCCTTGTGACCCATTTGAAGAAGCTCTTGGCCTTTCATTCTCACTTGATAAAAATTATTGTGTCTATTGTCAAACCTCCCCAGACACTTCAAATTCAATGTGCTATAAAAGCATTCTGTTGCATTGCCGCTGCAAAGCAGGATCGACCCATACATATCGTGTACACGTTGTGTAAGCTAGCTCGTGTTTCAAAGTGAACACTGCAATGTGGGGGATGGGCGTTCTGTTATTCTATTGTCAACTTCACCCCAAAAAATAATTTATACAATTGTAATTTATATTTCATATTTTAGTAAATGTTAAAGTTAAAAAGTCGCATAAAGTGATTTTAAATTTGGTAATATAATGAGCGGACATCAGCATATAGCGTTGAGTATGGGTTAAAAATTGGGTTAATGTATCTCAAATAACTATATGAGTGTTGTTACAACTAGTTACGAGTGTACGTGAAATAAATAGCAGTGCAAGTACTTAGACAAAGTAAACAACAAGTAAGTCAAACCACGACACAAGGAAGCTTGTTCACACAGTTTGGTCCATGATCTACATCTGTGAGGCCACACCCAAACGTAAAATCTACTAAGTAAAGAATAATGGATACATGACTCTTCACGTGACTTCCTCATTGATATATAGACATATTCAGAACTCACAATCTTAACCATTACGACTAAGATATAATTAATATTAATTAATTACAAATGATACTAAATTTGGTGATGTATATAAAATGAAGCGAAATTAGTATATAGTGCATACAGTGGGTTAGAAATTTGGTTAATGTAGCATTTCTCTAATTATTTTAAATTTTTTAAGGAATACGATGTATTTTGTACAACAAGCACTCTTTCATATATATATATATATATATATATATATATATATAATTAAAAGCACGAATCTTAAAATTTTCCTTCGTCACTTGAATGTACAAGTTTGCCCTTATCTAATAATAGTTATTAATTATATTCGGTTTCTTTTTTCTAGCAAAATTAGAATCGATCATAATAGATAAAGGCGTAATTAAATTTATAATAATTAGAATTAGTAAGTTGTTTATCTCACCGATTGTGATTGATGTATAATCTATAGGAGATCTCATATTAATTAGGATAGGATCGATGTGTATATATATATACATACATAACTATATATAAGTGTGACAACGATTCCTTTTCTAGAAAAATTAGAATCGATCATAATAGGTAAAGGCATAATTAAATTTATATTAATTAGAATTAGTAAATTGATTATCTCAACGATTGTAATTGATTAATTATTTGTAGGAAATCTCCTATTAATTAGGATAGGATCGATATATATATATATAACTATGTATGTACATGGCATATTATAAGGATTAGTATTGTAGGTTTATTTGATAGTTATATATATATATATGTATATATATATATATATCAAACTATACATAGACCTATTAGATTAGGATTTAGGAGTCTATTTAATATAATTTATAATAATTAGAATTAGTAAGTTGTTTATCTCACCGATTGTGATTGATGGATTATCTATAGGAGATCTCCTATTAATTATGATAGGATCGATATATATATATATACATAACTATATATAAGTATGACAACAATTCCTTTTTCTAGCAAAATTAGAATCGATCATAAGAGGTAAAGGCATAATTAAACTTATATTAATTAGAATTAGTAAATTGTTGATCTCAGCGATTGTGATTGATTGATTATTTATAGGAGATCTCCTATTAATTAGGATAGGATCGATATATATATATATATATATATATATATATATATAACTATGTATGTACAT
Source organism: Stephania yunnanensis (assembly GCA_039657365.1). Lineage (NCBI taxonomy): Eukaryota > Viridiplantae > Streptophyta > Magnoliopsida > Ranunculales > Menispermaceae > Stephania > Stephania yunnanensis. The sequence goes on from CM077582.1 coordinate 11,471,449, forward strand.
GACATGGCATATTATAAGGGTTAGTATTGTAGGTTTATTTGATAATATATATATATATATATATATATATATATATATATATATATATATATCAAACTATACATAGACCTATTAGGTTAGGATTTACGAGTCTATTTAATATTTAAAGTTTCATAAAAGTAATATAATAAGCACCAATCTTCAATTTTTCCTTCATCACTTAGAGTTAGTATTCTACCATTGCATAACCTTTCAATGAACACTTAAAATTACTATTCTACCATCATATTACCTTCGGATTTTATTGCTTTCCTTTTTCATCTATCGAGTGGGTACATCAATTAAGCCTTTTATTTTTTTCAAATTCTCATCGAACCACTGATGTCACGGCATGTTCTCCACAATCCTCACTCATGTTTGTGCCCATCATAGTTATCATAATCCATGTGAACCACACGTTGCAATGATGATGATGATGATTTTGATAGTTATTTCCCTACATCAATTTTTGATTTCATTTTACTAATTCCATTCTCTTGTTACTAATTTTAGAGAAGGTTTGACAATGTTTGATCGGTCTTAATTGAGACCTTATTAAAAAGTATAAAATAGTATTGATTTATATGTAACTGATATTGGAGTAGTACATTATTATACTAACCTTGTAACCTCAATGCAAGGATCTTCATATTTAGAAGAGATTAAAATCTATTAGATCATAATATAATTGGAGTAGTATATTTAGTTTAGATTGGATACTAACATGTTAGAATTATATTCCCACGAGTGTAGCGAGCGAGTTCATTGGTGCGTAGCACCTACCTTAAGAAACTAGTATATATATATGTATATAACTTTATTAAGGAGCAGCTAAATGGACCCCAATTACTTCTTAGAGAATCCCATTTTAATTTTTTTATGAGTTTCAATTCTGCTCATTGAGGAAATGACCAAGTTACCCTTCATATAAAAGGTCTTTTTTTTCCTATACCCTGCCCTCTCTTCTCCTTGACCAACTTGACCCTCTTCGAAACCCCCATAGTCGACTCACACTCTCATATTCAACTAACCAAAAACGCGTGAATCCACACAAAATCGACTTGGTAAGTCCATTTTCTCCTTCTTTCCACTGGTTTGGTGGGTTTTTTCGAGTTTTTTGGTCATCATGTTCATTTTTATTGATGTAGTTGTTTAGTTAATATGGTTTTTGATTTGTTGTTGATTTCCACATTTTTGGTATGAAATGTTGAAGGAGTCATCAAAACGAAGTCTCCTTGACAACGACGAACTATTGTTATGTTTTTTTAGAGTGCCGCTATGGGCACCCCACCAATTAATGAAGACACCCATTTTTTGTCTTTCTCTCCTCTAAATTACACTTTGATGTAAATGACACTATTGCCCCTTCATATAAACTCTCTCCAATCTCACAACACATTTTGAAACAAATTTTGGGGCATCCCACTACATTGGTCTTTCATCTCTAACCTAAAGCCACATATTTGTTTGTCGGGCGTGTATCGATTATTGCATTTTCACATCATCCGATAGCGAGGTAACACCGTTTTACAACCATATCAAGATTCAAATGAGTTATTTTTTTTTGTTCAAAATAGTGACATTGATGATTTGGTTTTTCATTGTAGGGTTTGGTAGATTCGGTTATTCTGAAGTTGTTTTCAGCTTAAAATGGACGAATGTACTACAATGGTGCAAGAGGAGGTACGAAAAGAGGTATTTTTGCAATTTTTTGTGTTTTTTTTTCAAGTTTTTCATGTTCTAGTCGAAGTTTCATGGGCTCGATTATTTCGGCCTCGCAGTACCGAAACACATGTAAGAGTCTCAATTTTTGCATACCGAAACTCTTCCATAACTCTTGGTTCCCAGTGAACGAAAGTTGGCTTCAAGTCGCGGACATGTACTACCGAGAATGTGGATTTTTGGGTTTTTTGATGAATCCGATGTGTATTGGGGTTGAGTCGTAATGTTACAATGTATGTATTGTACGTAATGTCGATTTCAACTTTATTTCTAGACTACGAGGATGTGTTTACTCCTTGTAGGTCTTTCCTATCTAGAGAATCGGCTATTTCATGGCTTCAAATGATTGGTCGTGAGAACAATTTTGTGTTAGTAACGAAGCACTCTGATACCGGAGGGATTGGCGTAGGGGAAGGGTCAAACTTGCATGTGAGAGGTTCGGTACATTTAGTGCAATGTCACAAAGAGTAGGGAAAGCCAAAACGGCAAAACTTGCTTTCACTGCAAGAACTGAAGAGGAAGAGGAAACGACGAGGACTCAAACTGGTACAAAGAAATATGGATGCCCTTTCATTATTAACATCAAGGAAAATGTAGATTCTTTCGTGGTATGTCACTATCATGTGTGGGAGGCATAGTCACGACCCCGCCAAAAACTTGGACGGTAGTCATTTGCGGGAATATTGGATAGGGGTGAGTAGGTGGTTGTGGTGCAGATGACTATGGGTAATGTGAAGCTAAGAGATATCCTCGACACGTTGAAGCAAAGAGATGTTAAAAACGTATCGACAATACGGACAATATATAATGCACGACAAAAATTTCGTATTGAGGATGCGGGTGGGAGGACTCAAATGCAACAACTATTGCACATATTGGAGAAAAATAAGTGGATGTCGTGGCATAGGAAGCATCCCGATACGAATATCGTCACTAATTTATTTTGGTCACATCCTTATTAAATTAAGTTGGTACAGTGTTTCCCGTCGATTCTTTTGATGGATTGCACTTACAAAATAAATAGGTATCAAACGCCGTTATTGGAGATTGTTGGCATCACTTCGACGCATTTGACGTTCTCAATTAGGTTTTCTTTCATATCATCTTAGACTCATGCAAATTATGTTTCGGCACTTGAGAACTTGAAATCCATATTGGATTGGTGGGCTAAACCTGACGTATTTGTTACGGATTAGGAGTTAGGCCATATTAGTGCCAACGAAGAAGTATTTCTATCACCGTCTCACCTTCTTTGCTCTTGGCACATCAACAAAGTAGTATTAGCCAAAACTAAGAAGATGTTTAGGGCACTACAAAAAAACAACATATTAGAAACGAAAATTTCCATCTCTGATTAGCATAAATTTCGTTTCTAATTCAATTCTGCAACGGAACAGAGACGGAATCTATTCCGTCACTAAAATCGTCGTCGCTGATTCAATCAGCAATGAAAATGTGTTTCCGTTTCTGATTAGAGACGGATTAGAGACGGAATTTAGAAATGGAACAGAGACGAAACAGAAATGGAAATTTTTCTAAAGGATATAATTGTAATTGCATTCCGTCTCTGATCCGTTGCTGATTTTTGCATCTATTCCTCGAAAATTAGAGACGGAATAGCAACGAAATCTCTGAATTCCAATCCGTCTCAATTCCACTTTGTTTAGTTTTCAAACCTAAGATTAATCCAATTGGTTCTCCATAACCTCTAAACCCGAAAATACAACCATAGGACCTACTCCATCGCCTGCACCCCCTCCAACAACTCCTTGGGGGTGCTAACATCCCCCCAAAAAATAGAATTTGACATACTTACATTGACAATATATATCAACAACAAATATTCAAATGAGAGAAAAAAATGTACAGTTCGACATTGAAAAAGATTTATATATCCACGAAAGCTTGTCAAGTTTAATAAATGTTCCAAATTTCTAAGTATGCACAAAAACCACCAATCCTATTGTTCAACAACCATAAAAAAAACTTCCATTCCTCTAAATATGTACAAAAATGCCTTATACAATCTATAGCAACAGTGCCAGGACAGCACATTTACATGAAATTCAACATCATAGATAAGTAAATAGATCATGTACATAGCTACTCAGTTAACTCAAAAGGGAAAGCAAAAGAGGGGGAACACAACCATATATCAAGTCGGGTGCAGCTTTACAATGAGGTAATGTGCGCCCTCGAAGTGGGGGGTGATCACTGGCCGCCATGAAACCTAACAAAATATCAATAAAAGTTTAGAGACCAAATGCATACCAATAAAAGTAATGAACTGTTTATTCAATGTCCAATAGCCTGAAATTAAGAAAAAAAAATCAAACATTACAAAAGTTTCCAACCATCTTAAACCAACAATGGCGTCCTGACTAAGATCAATATTAATAATCAATAAACATGTAAGACTAACACATCAGTTCACTATGGAGAATTAGTACTTATTCTTGCTTTGCAATAATTATATATGTATCAGCAAACATACAAGAATCATGTACATCAGCTCATATTTGGAGAACCAACTCAAGAATCATATGGTTGTTTGAAAATGCATGAACAATAAACTAGTATAAAATTAAATGCATGAACAAGAGCATGAAATCAACAGAAATCAGATCATACAATGATATAAACAACTTATGAAGGACTGACAAAGACATAAGATTCAAAAAGCAGTTGTAAGCGAGTGATCAACAATTAAACTTTCAAAAGTAAACACTATTGTGAATGGGAGAAAATCTTGATCACTTGGTGAACAATTGGAGACAATTCCCAATGCAAATAATCTCTCACCAAACATTGACTTTTGTGGTTAACTTGACCAAGTGAGTAACTAGAAACAATACTGTGACAATTCTCCAACTACTTGACCATGTGAGTAACTAGAAAAGAATGAGAAATCAGGCAAAGGAGATAAGGGCACAAATGAGAGAGGAGGCGATTCTAACCTTCGTGAATGAGAGAAACGGTGCGAGCAAAATATTAATACTATCAAATACACATTTGATAACAATATACCTTGTAAAGGGCAACCTTCTTCACGCTTGCTCTTGCTTTGCAAACTGCAATAGAAACGACCAAAATAGCATTGGTTCCAAGCTGCAAAAATAACAAATGACGAAGTGGATCAGCCACATACATCGATCCATACAAAGTAATAGAAAGTAAATAAAAGCAACCAATTGCAAAACTGACTAAGGTTTGATTGTGTGTTTTGTCAACTCCACTCTAATTCCAACATAATGCTGAAACTGAAACTTATAAACCAAGAAAACACCTCAACAAACATTAATTACCACACATTTTCATCATCTAACAAGTGAAACAAGAATGTCAAGAAAAAAAAAAGCAAATTAGGGAAGATCTCAAACCCTGGGGTCTTTCTCCAACTTTAGAAACTTTCATGATCGGTATTTCGACATTAAGTTCATTTGGAAATGAAATTGTATTTAACACGACAAAAATATTGTCCCGCAAATGCCATACTCAAAACTAAATGAAAGCTACTTAAAAATAACTAATACAAAATACGATAACCAGATCATCATCAATCACCTCATTACTTCTTTCCAGCCTTAGCAGCATCTCCGGCATTAGTCTGCAAATAGGGGTAAAAGAAAGGCTAGGCACCAAATATTGGAATGGAAAAACAAAAATGCGAGATAGATATGTGGACATTAGTTCACCTTCTTAACTCTACAGGTCTTCTTTACTCTTTTAGTCCAAAAGCCACACAGCTCCACACTTCCAGATTTGAATGGGCGGAACCACAATCTACGTGACCGCACTGGACAACATCGTGAGCGTGAACTCACTGTACGCATTCGCAGTGTTCGTAGGACTCTCCTGGAACCCAATCGACTCCCGAAACACCACCAACACCTTGATCTCCAACCCAGCCTGCGCCCCACTATTGAGGCTTGTAGAAAACATCATCACCTTCCAAGTCTACTCCTTTAGCTTCTTTCTCTTCTCCACCCTCCTCGCCCTCTCTCTCAAGCAATCCATCCGCATCTCCACCACCTTCCAAGTCTGATATGCTGCATCTTGTAAAAGAAAGATGACTTTGATGGCAATTCTGAGCTTCGCTTATTCAGGGCGTCAAGAGGTTAAGAGGCTAGAGAGGAAGCAGAGAGACTTCGAGTGAGGTTAGGGCATGTCTTCATCAACAACTAGGGTTCTCAAAGGCGAGGGTGTCAAGCCGAAACCACACCAGGAGTTTCGTGGATTACTTGCCTCAATGTCAAAGACGGGGCTTCTGATCTCAAACCCTAAAATAATGGCTGCAGTGAAAAGAGGAGACGACGGCGACGGACAGAGCAAACGACGAAGAGGGACAGAGCAGACGACGACGGCGAGGGACAGACGGCGACAGACAAAACAGACGACGGCGAGGGCTTATGCAACGGTGACGACAAAATGCACGAGCTCCGGCAGAGAGCAACTCAAGCTCCGAACACCACTGCCAAAACCCACCAAATCCAAACCCCCATTTCCAAATCTCTTCAAACAACACCAAATCTCCCAAACTAGCTCTCCAATCTCCGTCCAACAAAGCTGTAACTGCCCTCGACGATGAAGACATCAGATTTGGAGAGCACCAGTGAACAAAGGCTATCTGCGGTGACTATTTCGCAGAGATTTAGGGCTTGGGAGAGAGAGAGAGAGTTTGAGACGAGACAGAGAGTTAAGGGTTTGCAGAGCCGTTAAGAGAGGAGTTGCTGAGCTGCCGGTGAAGATAGCATTTGTTGAGCTACCAGTGAGCTCGAGAGAGGTCGAGTTCAGTCGAGGAGAGAGGTCGAGTTCGGTCGAGGAAGAGGGAGAGAGTTTGTTCAAGGAGAGAGAGTTGGGAGAGAGAGTTTGAGGAGAGATAGAGTTTGAAATAAATAAATATTTCATCTATTGATGCACGAATCTCGAGATGTGATGTGTGGTTATAAACTACTGAATTTTTGGTGGAAAGTTGGCACCATTTTTTTAGAAATGGATTTTAATTTCGTCTCTATTTCCGTCTGTAATCTGTCTCTATTCCGTCTCTGACTATTTCCGTCTCAATTCCGTTTCTAACCATTTCAGATTAGAAACGTAATTAAATTCCGTTGCTATTTTCGTTTCTAATTTACATTTTTTTTGTAGTGGGGATAACGAAGGCTTCACTCGTTTCATGGATAGGTGGACGACCGTGTTGTATACTAAGTCAGAGGCCTTATTTGAACTTAGGATGAATGATTTGCGTTGTGAGTTCGATCACGTGAAGGGTCATACTGATTACTTACATAACACGTGAGTAAAGATCTACAAGGAGAAATTTATACCGGCATGGACAGATCAAATTATGCACTTTGGGGAAACAACGCACAGAGGGTTGAGTCTGCGCATTGCACTTTAAAGTTACATCTTGGCAACAATCAGGCAAGTTTTGAGACTTTGTGGAGTGTGGTTGATGGTCTTCTTAGGATCCAACATAACAACATCAAGGCATCATTTGAGTTCAGTTTGAATGTGGTGCAACTTGAATATTTTAATGGTTTTCATCGCCGATTGCGTAGTTATGTCTCTCAAAGGGCATTTAAGTTAATTAGAGATGAATTGAAATGTGGGGAGGATGTTGGACATGAATCTACTCGTTGTGGTTGTGAGATACGTACTACGCATGGTCTTCCTTGCGCACACGAGATAAACTTCTATAAATTTACTGGTTCGCCCATCCCTTTCGAGGACATTCATTTATACTGGCGAAAGTTGAGTATGATACCAGAGAATCCTGTGGATCGGGTTGGGTACAATGTGAACGATGAGATTGAAATAATGTTGCAAAAGTTTCATGCTTGCACTGACGAGGACAATCGCATTTGGATTATTCAGCAACTTAGAGAGTTTAGTACCGGGAGTTGTCTGACCTACAAAAACAAAGACAAAGGGAAGGACACCGGGGTCTTCAATTGGAAGTTTGCTAAATATAGGAAATAAGATAGGATCAAAGAGGAAACATGATGAAAAGATACTTCTATTGGGTTTTGGGGTTCATACGCAGCGGAGATTACAAAACAATTTTGACAAAAACCCCAACAGGATCCGAATCTAATTCCATTAAAAACGTTTAAACCGTGAAAACCCTTATCAGCAGTCCACACACGAACGGCGACCGAGATTTGAAGTGCTAGATTTGAGAGAATACCAAACCTTTTTGTTTCTCTCCAAAACGATCCAGAGCATACCAAAAACCCTTAGTCGTTTCTCAAACGAAAATAGAGTTTCGGCCTTTTGATCTTTCGTCCGTGTGTTCTAACTTAAAGCGTCTATTTATACAACCCTTGTATATAGACGGTTAAATAAATTACACATATACCCCTACTTAAAGAAGTATAAGTGTAATACACCACAAGGACGTTTCCGTCATGAATTTTATATATATATATATATATAATTCATTTTTCCGAACCATCTTAAAATCTCGCAGAACCATTCTTAGTGTGCGACCCAATAGACTCATACAACGTTGGCAGTGTACCAAAACACATTTTGGTATACAAGTCATAAGCGGCCTCTAGCAAGACATTATGACTACCCAAATTATACGAATATCAAATCGATACAACCTAATCAATAGTGTATATAACATCCTTTTGTCACACGATATCCTTTTGATCAAACATAAGGCATGGAATTGTCATCCAACATGTTCAATCGTACTAGTCTCGATCTATAGGTAGACTGAAAACATCCAAGTGACATTGATCAATATCAATTCACTTAGACTAGGCATTTTAACACCTAACACATCGAGGATCCACTAGATATCTCTTTATATGAGAGGGACAAATTCTATCTCGATTACACAACTTCATCGCATTGCTCACACAGTAACCAATCACAACCTTTATAATCGTCCGGTTAAAGACAACGTTTGATAGTGTCAAATCACTATGTTCCTAATGTGGAAGTCTATGGTAATCTCAAGTCAGAGGACTGAAAAATATACCTATCATGAGAAACAACTATGACTTAATCCATGTGATGTTCTCATAGCGGGTCGGTCCAGTACTTTGTTCCCTAACAAGTACTCGTGATCTTGATTCGTATACATATACCTATAATCATCATATGATCATCGATCGAGACTCACACTAGTCTTAATTCATTATAGTTCCCAGTATAATGATCGACAAGGGACATTTAGGATATTTATGTAAATACCCATGGATCTTATTATAATGTAAACATGCAAATTAATTATAATAAACAGCAAATGAAATCCTCTATTTTATTAACTAAAAGTATTCATAAAGACATTTATGGATTGACCTAGGGCACATGCCCCAACATCTCCCACTTGCACTAGGGCCAATCATACATGCATCTAATGCCTAATGATCTAACATGACCATCATGTTTTGCTTGTGGAAGAGTTTTTGTCAATGGATCCACAACGTTGTCTTCGCAAGAGGTACTCGCAAATCTTTACGTCTCCCTCTCAATAATTTCTACGATGAGATGAAAACGCCCGAGTATATGTTTGGATCTCGGGGTGTGATCTAGGTTCCTTGGCTCGTGCTATTGCCTCGTTATTGTCACAATACAAACAAACAGGGTTAGCAATACTTGGAACCACACCTAGTTCGAAATGAACTTTTTGATCCAAATCGCCTCCTTTCTTTTGCATCGGACGCTACAATATACTCAACTTCTGTTGTAGAATCCGCACACGCCTCTTGCTTCGTACTTTTCCACCATCGCGCCCCCATTCAAAGTAAACACATATCCAGCTGCGATCTAAAATCATCTATATCAGTTTGAAAACTTGCATCTCGTGTAACCATTTACAACTAGATCATTTTCAAAACCTCCATAGACTAAGAACACTTCCTTAGTCCCTCTTAAGTACTTAAGGATGTTCTTTATCGCTATCCAAAGTGACTCTCACCTGGATCCGATCGATATCCGCTTGTAGTGCTCAAAACATATGATACATCGGTCGAGTGCATAACATGGCATACATGATAGATCCAATAGCCGATGCATATGGAATCTTATTCATACAATCTTGCTCATCATTTGTCTTAGGACATTGAGTCTTGCCGAGACTTATGCCATGAAACATTGGCAACAATCCTCTTTTAGAGTCTTGCAAACCGAACCTATTCAAGACCTTGTCTATGTAAGCACTCGACTTTAGACCGATTAGCCTCTTAGATCTATCCCTATAGATCTTTATCCCTAGGATATAGGTCGCATCTCCTAAGTCTTTCATTGAGAAACACTTCCCTAACCAAGACTTGACATTCTCGCAATGTTGGGATGTCATTTCCAATGAGTAATTTATCATCAACATACAAGATTTAAAAACAACTACACTCCCATCGACCATCTTGTATACACAAGGCTCATCTTCGTTCTTGATAAAACCAAAATCCTTGATTGCTTCATCAAAACGAAGATTCCAACTCCGAGAAGCTTGCTTTAATCCATAAATGGATCTTTGAAGCTTGCATACCTTCCTAGAATTCTCAAGATGTACAAAACCTTCAAAGTTGTGTCATATACACGTCCTCAAGCAGCTTTCCATTAAGAAATGTTGTTTTTACATCCATTTGCCATATTTCATAGTCATAATATGCAAGAATGACAATTAAAATTCTTATGGATTTAAGCATGGCTCCGGCGAAAAAGTTTCATCATAATCAACACCTTGAGTCGCCTCAAACCTTTTGCTACAAGTCTTGCTTTAAAAGTATGCACTTTGCCATCCATGTCAGCTTGCTTCTTGAAAACCCATTTACATCCAATGGTCTTACCACTTTGAGTAAATCAACCAAGTTCCAAACTTGGTTATCATACAAGGATTGCATTTCGTGAGTTCATGGCACTTAGCCATTTATCCGAGTCCGGTCCAGACATAGCCTCCCGATAAGTGGTGGGCTCATTTTGATCCATAAGCAACACATCACGACTATCGTAATGAGAAATTCGAATCTCTCTCTGGCTCATGTCTTACCATACCAGATTTACGTGGGCCTTGTGTCACTTGCTGAGGTTCAACTGGTTCGAACGTTGTTGAACTTTCAGTAGCGGTTCAGGTTTATCTGTGATTCTTGAACTTCTTCAAGATTTATTTCTCTCCCACTAGTGTCTTTTGAAATAAACTGTTTTTCCATAAAGGCACCATACCGAGCAACAAACACTTTGTTCTCTGCGGGATTATAAAAGTAATATCTTTTTGTTTCCTTAGGATACCCCACAAATAAACACTTATCAGATTTAGGTGCTAGTTTTTCTGAGACTTGTCGCTTTACGTAAGCCTCACAACCCCAAATCTTAAGAAAAGACAAACTGGGTCTCTTCCCGTACCATATCTCATATGGTGTTTTATCAACCGCTTTAGAAGGAACTCGATTTAAAGTGAAAGCTGCGGTTTGTAATGCATAACCCCAAAAGGATAATGGAAGATCTGCATGACTCATCATAGATCGAACCATATCTAATAAGGTTTGATTTCTCCTTTCGTAAACTCCATTCCATTGTGGAGTTGTTTGGTGGAGTCTATTGGGAGACAATCCCACAATTTCTAAGATGATCATCAAATTCTTGGCTTAAATATTCACCACCTCGATCGATCGAAGTGTTTTGATAGTTTTACCAAGTTGATTCTGCACTTCATTTTGAAACGTTCAAAACATCTCAAATGATTCAACTTTATGTTTCATTAGATATACTTAACCATATCTGCTGAAATCATTAGTAAATGTAATGAAGTACTGATAACCTCCTTTAGCCATTGTGTTTATAGGACCGCATACATCGTATGTATTAGACCCAATAAATCGCTTGCCCTTTCACTTGTGTCCAAGAAAGGGACTTTTAGTCATCTTGCCTAGTAAACAAGATACGCATGTTTCATATGTTTCTAAATCAAATGAATCTAGAAGTCCATCTTTATGGAGCTTCGTTATGCGTTTCTCGTTTATGTGTCCGAGACGACAATGCCAAAGATAGGTTTGTTTACAGAAATGACAATTTTCTTCCTTTTCTTTTGGGTGTTTTGAAGTAGGAACAGGCCGGGTCTTGACTTGTTCCATAGGCTTTGCGACAGGTACAGCAACAGCCTTGGCAACTCTAGCCTTGCCTTTGCCTTTCTTTTTCATTCCCTTTCCCATTTAGACCATCAACATATTAATAGAGGTTTCTTGATATTTTGTTCAAGCGAGTTTTGAGCATCAAATGCAACTCGAAATTGATTTCTCCATATTATTCATATTGTAGTTCATCACAAATTGTGAGTAACTCTCTCGGTAATGAATTCAAGATCAAATCAGTAGCCAACTCTTGGCTTATGGAAAATTCGAGTCTATCAAATTTGGTCAACATAGCCCTTCATCTTCAAAACATGAGGACTAACCGACGCACCTCGGTCATCTTGCAAGAATGTAGGTTGTTGACTGTCTCGAACCTTTCTTGCCTAGCTTGCTGTTGGAACATTTCCTTCAGCGTTATAGCCATGTCGTAGGCTTCCATTAGTTCCATGTCCTTTTGAAGTTCAAGAACCATAGTTGCCAAGCATAATACATGCAACATCAAGTAGAATTGTTGACATGCTTACTATGCGCATCCTTCACAGCTTTCGTAGCATTGGCTGGTGGGTCCTCAGGGATTGGGGTATCCAGGACATACAACTTGTGTTCATGCTTAAGAACAATTCTCAAGTTTCGAACTAGTCAAGAAAGTTAGTCCCAGATAGCTTATCCTTCTCAAGGATGGATCGCATGGATGGGGATTATTGTTACTTGAAGAGGCCATTGATCTACAATAAAGATTATGCAAAGTTTATTTTAGTTTAGAGGAATAGACTCTCACTAAATTAACAACCCTCCTAAAACGTACTATTTATTTAGGGGACTAAAATCCATATTTCACCTAATTCTATGACAGCTATGGCATGAAACACAGAACTAGATTATTTAGGTAGGTAACAATTACCAATTACATCTTATGTAATTTTTAGATCCTTTCATGAGATACGGGACATCTTATGTCTTAACATGTTTTTATCTCATCATTTACCTAAAGCTCAAAACTATTTTGATGGCTTTATTAAGTCGGACCATTTTAAACATTAAGGTAACTCTTACCCAACTTGTCTCACCAAGATAACACAATACACCCAACTATGGCCGAAACTATATTAGTGTGATCGAGGCCTTGACAAGTGTTTAAAATGGATGGCACGAGACTTAAAATTTAATAGAGGGATTTTATTCAGTTTTAGTGATTTTATGTAAACAATGAAATATCATATATTTTATTGATTTGTTCAATCACTAAACAATTTGAATTTTTTTTATTATTTTTTTTTAGAAGACAAATCTCAATTCCTAAAATTGAAATTCGCTATAGAAAATCATATTTTTCGCTGATTTTACTATACTAAATTTACCCCTTAATTTATCCAAAATTAAGTCAATTAAAACATTTTTAATTAACCCGGGCCCACATCTAACTAATCATCTTATCCTAATCCAATTAGGACTTTAGATATTTGAATCCTAGTATATCACCAATAACAAGATTCTTGATATTTATCCCCTATTCTAATTTGTTATCTATCTTTATCAAATAGAAACTTCATAACAAAATATATATAACAAGATAAATAATTAATTTCGAAAATTAATTATTTATTTTGGATTTAAGATATTTGAATCCTAGTATATCACCAATAACAAGATTCTTGATATTTATCTCATATTCTAATTTGTTATCTATCTTTATCAAATAGAAACTTCATAACAAAATAGATATAACAAGATAAATATGTAATTTCGAAAATTAATTATTTATTTTGGATTTAAGATATTTGAATCCTAGTATATCACCAATAACAAGATTATTGATATTTATCTCATATTCTAATTTGTTATCTATCTTTATCAAATAGAAACTTCATAACAAAATATATATAACAAGATAAATAAATAAATTCGAAAATTAATTAATTATAAATAAATAATTTAGAAAATTAATTATTCATAAATAAATAATTTCAAAAATTAATTATTTGCAATTTCGGTCCTCATCCAAATAATCACAAACGTGTAATTGAATAATGAACTACTATCCCAATCGAACCTAATGGTGTCATGGATCACAGAACACGAAATTCAATTCATTAAAATTATTCGAATTAACCTAACATGGTTACAAGCATGTACTTAAACTCGATTTTAATTAAATCACGAATATGTGTATCATATACACAAAACATGATAATAAATCTCAAAGACAACTTATGTATATCACATACACATCAACTATTAACATGCTTTCAATCATATATCATGTATATATCAGAAGAAAACATGCAATGAATTTAATGGAATCGAACTTGATGTCTCGATACCACTCAATGTTGGGTTTTGGGGTTCATACGCTTAATGAGATTACAAAACAATTTTGACAAAAACCCCAACAGATCAGAATCTAATTCCATTAAAAACGTTTAAACCATGAAAAACTTAATCATACCTCGCCGCAATATACCTTTCGAAGGTTGATCGATCTCTAAGGCGCCGCAACGACGAACGCGCCTCTATCAAGATCCCACACACGAACGGCGGCCGAGATTTGAAGTGCTAGATTCGAGAGAATACCAAACCTTTTTGTTTCTCTCAAAAACGATCCAGAGTATACCAAAAACCCTTAGTCGTTTCTCAAACGAAAATAGAGTTTCGGCCTTTTGATCTTTCGTCCGTGTGTTCTAACTTAAAGCGTCTATTTATACAACCCTTGTATATAGACGGTTAAATAAATTACACATATACCCCTACTTAAAGAAGTATAAGTGTAATACACCACAAGCACGTTTTCGTCATGAATTATATATATATATATATATATATATATATATAATTCATTTTTCTGAACCATCTTAAAATCTCGCAGAACCATTCTTAGTGTGCGACCCAATAGGCTCATACAACGTTGGCAGTGTACCAAAACACATTTTGGTATACAAGTCATAAGCGGCCTCTAGCAAGACATTACGACTACCCAAGTTGTACGAATATCAAATCGATACAACGTAATCAATAGTGTATATAACATCCTTTTGTCACACGATATCCTTTTGATCAAATATAAGGCATGGAATTGTCATCCAACATGTTCAATCGTACTAGTCTCGATCTCTAGGTAGACTGAAAACATCCAAATGACATTGATCAATATCAATTCACTTAGACTAGGCATTTTAACAGTCTAACACATCGAGGGATCCACTAGATATCTCTCTTTATATGAGAGGGACAAATTCTATCTCGATTACACAACTTCATCGCATTGCTCACACAGTAACCAATCACAATCTTTATAATCGTCCGGTTAAAGACAACGTTTGATAGTGTCAAATCACTATGTTCCTAATGTGGAAGTCTCTGGTAATCTCAAGTCGAGGACCTGAAAAATATACCTATCATGAGAAACAACTATGACTTAATCCATGTGATGTTCTCATAGCGGGTCGGTCCAGTACTTTGTTCCCTAACAAGTACTCGTGATCTTGATTCGTATCCCTATACGTATAATCATCATATGATCATCGATCAAGACTCACACTAGTCTTAATTCATTATAGTTCCCAGTATAATGATCGACTAGGGACATTTAGGATATTTATGTAAATACCCATGGATCTTATTATAATGTAAACATGCAAATTAATTATAATAAACATCAAATGAAATCCTCTATTTTATTAACTAAAAGTATTCATAAAGACATTTATGGATTGACCTAGGGCACATGCCCCAACAACTTCAACGACAAGATTTCCTAGCGGGTTTGAGTACGCACTATCGAAAGAAGAGGCATCTAGTTCGAGAAAGAAGAAAAATAAAATGGGGCCTAAAATACGTTGTACATGTCGGGAGACCCAAGGTGTATCTAAGATTGGTTATTCTCATTGCATACAACTGGACTGGTTGCCATATGTTAAGAGCACTATTGATGTGATGGGCGATGGTAATTGTGGATATTGATGTGTTGCCTGCAGGCTTGGACTTCCCGAAGTCGATGGTTGGAAGTTAGTACGTAGAAGGATGTTTAATAAGATAATCAGGCATGAAAACCTTTGGCGATAAGTGCTTGGTATGAGTTACGAGAATGTGAAGACTGTTGTGCATTGTCCGGATGATCGTGTTGGTGCTTTTTTTGATGAATGGCTGACACTTCCAGACATGGGCCTCTTAATATCAACAGCCCTTAATGTCATTCTAGTAAACCTCTCGCATGGTAGTCGCTCGACATTTCTTACTCTACGTAATGTCCCACCGTCATCGGTAGATAGTCGACTTGTCATTGGCATGATTAATGATAGAAACATCCATTAGGTTAGGGTATGTTCGTACATTAATTTGTACATTACATGATGTTTTTATCACTTTTGACATATTTGATAATGTATTCTTTGTTGTACTTTTTATTTTGTAGGCGAAGTTGATTGTGAATGCACCGCTTCCATCATTATATCCATTATGGGAAATGTATGCTAAGGAGTGCGCTAAATATTGGCGTGATGGAATCATAATTCGGGAAATCGTGCCGGTGATGGCTTCTCGGCTAGGCACACCTTTCGTAGTAGACTTTGCTTCGTCTTAAGAACATTGATTGCATGTTAAGGGGGTGCCTTATGGAGTTTATGCTATTGTTTATGTCATTAGTTACTACATTGCAATAATATTGGCAAAGAACATGTGTTCTTGAGTTTTAGACGAGCAAGGCAAAGGCTAAGGCAAATATATAAAATTCTGAACTAGTTACAAAAATAAGTCAGTTATGTGTCCTTTTGTATTGCATAATATCAGGGTCTTCTTCTTGTGGTGTACATTCATGCAATTAGGTCGCCTCACGATATGACGTAATCGAGAATGTCGCCATGGTCTCGGTTACTACATACCGAGAATATATAAAATTCATGCAATTAGGTCACATCATGGTATGACGTAATCGAGAATGTCACCATGGACTCAGTTACTATATACCGAGAATATATAAAATTCATGCAATCAGGTCATCTCGCGGTATGATGTAACCGAGAATGTCACCATGGTTTCAGTTTCTACATACCGAGAATATATAAAACTCATGCAATTAGGTCACTTCACGGTATGCTGTAACCGAGATTATGGTAACATTTTCGTCCCCAACTAACCGATCTGGGATCCATATTTTCGTTCACATCCAACCGAGACATTTCCAAATTACGTTGTCTACATAACTCTCGGTTAGTAGTCAATGACACTCATGTAAAGCTATCAGAGATACATACCCGAGAGTTATGTGAACGTTTCGAACACGTCCAACCAAAACCTCGCCAAACTGGTACATTGCACATACAACTCGGTGACATATGTGCATAAGTACAACAACAGTTTTGGTCCTGAGGGACCAATATTGTCATACTGGTCTCAACCCTCAAGGACCGAGTCTATTTTCTGATCATAAAATGAACATGTTTATCAACCAAAATTATTACAATACAAGTCTCAATACAAACAATAGCACAAAAACATAGACAACAATAAAATATTTAACAAATTCACACCATACAAGCCTTACATTCAAAGAAGTCCCACATTCAAACAACATTCAACAAGTTCCATAATCCAACGAAAACTAAAACAATACATGTGCCAATCACAATCACGTTCCCTCATTGTTTTGGCTTCTTCAAATTCTTCCTAGTGTATTATTTGCCAAACATTCTCTTTAGGGGGCGAGCATCGACCGATGGTGGTGGAGCATTAGCTGGGGTGGAATGTGTAGCAGTGTTGTCGTGCTGGGACTACATAAGGCCTACTTGGGTAGGGGCTTATGTGTCGATGGCGGTGGTGGTGGTGCCGACTACGGTGGTGGTAGTGGTAGTGGTGGTGGTAGGACTGAGACTCCTCCCCCAAAGGAAATTGACGACGTCACTCGCCATTTTCCACGCAGACTCGAATGTACACAACTTCGGCGGGGAGCCCATTTATCGTAGTGCCGCGTCCAACGCACATCTATTACGCTGATGAAAACAAAAAGAAATATGTTAATGTTAAAAATTACGGGTTTTCAAGAAATTTCAAACACATCTACATAACACTTAAAACACATTCAATACCTCGAATAGCTCATTGTCAGTGATGGTTGTGGCAACCATGTCTTCATCTTCATGGCTCGGGTTGGCGATCATTGGGTGAGACACTTTAAGGAACCAAGGTAGATAGTCCGATGTAGCCAAAAACTCAAACTGTGCCTCCTCACCGTGAACTTCGGGGGCCAACAAATGGTTACGCCAACGTTCCCAATTGTCTTGTTGGAACCCATATTTGACATAGTATTTGAGTGCAGATGGGCCTCGATGTGCTTCCAATGGGTGGTATGGATGATCTAGTATAGATTGCACGTGGCCAAAGTGTCTCAGAATCCTCTTCGGATGGTAGGGCTCCACCACATCCATGTACTTCAATGTGCCACTATAAAAGGCCATCGCGTGCACAACTCCATTATCCCTGTAATTAACATAAGGGTCCCAAGTGACATAATCAAACATAAACAACCATAATTAGTAAACATAAACTAACTTTAACATTTACCAACAAGATTGGTTAAGTAACTCACCTCGCTTGGCCATAACCTGTCCAACGTTCTCCTTATGGACCCCACCTTGTCAATATTCATCACAGTCTCGTGCTTTTGAATCCATCTACAAACACGAGGTTGCACGTAGTTCATGTACTTTGCATTGGGTGTGGCGAGCGCGAGTTTAAAATGGTCGTACACCCATCCCTGCAAATACATACAACGTTAGTTATTAGGAAAATGCAAAACCTAATTATAATTATTCAAAAAACAATGTAAGTTGATTTAAAAATATACCTCAAGTAATGCGAGGTAGTCGACAATCTGAGAAACTTGTATTCTAGTGGCGGACCCCAAGTGTCAGTACAGTACGCTAATGCGGCTGCACTCCATGGATACTTTCCCACGTCATTCAAATCTTATAGAAGCTTCAATAATGCAATAAATACCTGATATCCACTCTTATCCGCAAAAAAGGTGCAAGAAAGTAGGTACAACAAATACGGTCGGATTGTGCATTCCACAAGGGGATAAGTAATGTCACTCGAACCAGCTTTGGGGCACCATCGACTTTTCAACCAACATTTTCGCACTGTGAGCCCCTTGTTAATGTTCACTTCATCCTCGACATCTTAATGCTAACCTCAAGTAGTTTGGATACCAGCTTAATCGCATCCGAGCGAGATTCCTCGGTGTACCTCGCAAAGTTCTCAACTGCAACCACTTTGCTTGTCACGAGAATCTTCAGGAGAATGCTTACATACTCTAAGGAGATCGACATTTCACCAAATGGTAAGTGAAATGTGTTCGTCTCCGGCTGCCACTGCTCCACAAAGGCAAATATAACCTCTTTGTTAGTATTGCGATATGAGCAGTCTATCAGCGTATTCAACCCAGACCACTGGATAATCCTCTAAAGGCCCTCGGTGTCAGGGTGGCACGACTGTAAGTCCCATTCTTGGATCCGAGCCCTGTGATTGATACACTTGATTATCGGGTGATCCTACAACAAAAAACATTTAATCAGTTATATGAAAACCATAAGTTTTTAAATACTCCATTTAATGAAACTTTTTATACTTCATTGCTCCAAATCGCTAATGCAACATGATCTTTAAAGCTCTTCAGCAATGATCCATCTAAAGGACCACAGGGGAAAGGACCACTGATAAGTCAGTATTTTATAGAAATTAGTAGTCCATTTTAGTATATTATTTGTTGAAAATATTTAAATATTATATTAAATAATATGTTTTTGTCATGTTTAGGTGAAGGAGTGCACGGTTGAATTCGTGGCGGAAAAATACTCAAAATGGAGTATTTACCTGCAATAATCGGATGTCGGACAATTTGCCTCGAAATATGTGTTACGTGGTGCGTCGAATAGGGGACATAATGTTTCAACCAATCGAAAGATGCCATGTCAGCGTGAAAAGTCACTCTGAACCAATCAGACGTTGCCACGTGGCATTGTCACCGACAACCGCGTCACTGGGGTGATTTGGACCAATCGTTGCGCGCCACGTGGCGTATATACGTCGTACCCGCAAATCACATGCCGCCGCATCAGCATGCCACAGGCCACGTCACACCGCCTTATCTTCTCTTCGTTCAGTGTCCTGCGATCTGCCTCGGGATGCGTTCCCACACAAACTCCAACAATTTCGGTAATAGCCGCACGATTTTTCTCCGCCAGCAGTGTGCCACGTAGCGATTTCCTCATTCGTCCAGCGCGTCACATTGATGTGTTTCAGCCAGCCACGTGCGGACACGTGGCACTGACTCAGCCATAAACAACATTGACGATCCAATGGCGTTCTGCACGTGGCAGACTACTCTCACAGCACGTCACAGTAGCAGCCCTCCTCAAATCACTGCGCGTCACGTCAGCTCACCAGCAAGGCTAACCAATCACGTGCTGATACGTGGCATAGTAAATTTTAATAAATAGGGAACATCAGGGAGGAGTTTTTTCAACGAGTTTTGGGGGACTCCGCTCGGCCTCTATGGCCGAGCTCTCTACCACTCTCCCATTCTATATTTTTATTTGTTCTTTAATGGGAGGTTAAAAAACCCCTAACTTAGGCAAGACGGTGAGGTTGGTTCGACTGCGCATATCAACGGATTTGTGAGATTTATATAATTTAATTTCAGTCTTTTCATTAATATTTTATTTTTTGGGTCTTGTTTTAACAATCGAGGTTAAACACTGGTTTAAATCTTGATTTACGTGCCAGTAGGTCGTACGCACCCGTACTTGTGCAATAAGACCACACTAGTGGCATTCAGTCATACCGATTGATTAGACCCTTTTGGGACCGGTTGGATACCTTAGAAATATAGGCTAAATAACACACGAGTGATCCGGTTGTCTAGGTGTAATGCCTTCACAAAGCACATTGCGGTCAACACATTAAACCCAATTCACTTGAATATGTGGTTATATGTTTGATTAGAGAAATAGTCACCGTCGTACCTTGGCTATCGAGATTAGGAAGTGCGAGGAACCGCGTACGTTACCGGGTCTATAGCTACACTAGGATATTTTTATTTGCATATTTTACATAAATCAACGACAAAATCCAATCTTTTATCGAACCAAACTTGTATGTCTTGACCTAGGTGTTTTTATTAATTGTTTTCAAATTTATTTATGTTGCTTTAGTTACTTTGTTTATTTTTAGCTTAGTTAATTAATTCAATCTCTCAAAACCCCTGATTTCCCATTTCGTTATTTTTTACCTTAGAAAGAATACCAATCCCTGTGGGATCGACCATTTGCCACTATTCTGCAAATAGTTGGTTTAGGTATTTTTAATTTTATTGACGCGTTCGGCGCGCGTCAATTTTTGGCGTCGTTGTCGGGGACTGGTCTTTTTCTTTCTTTGGTTATTTATTTTTATTTATTTCTTTTTTATTTTGTAAGTCTTCCGCATGATCTAGTCTCATTTCCTTGCCTCTATATCTACCATGTTCTTTCACCTTTTTGTAAGTGTTCATATGTGTTCCCCACCTGTTTTGAACCTTGAGGACATGGTTCGGAATAAGTTTGGGGTACTATAGGATTTGTGGACTGAGCTGGATGGGTTTCTGTGCGAAAGACCGCAGGTGAGATAGTTTAATTTTTTTCAATTATACGCGGTTGTCGGTCGGTATCGGTTGTGTTTTGTATCCTTTATTCATTCATTTCTTCCATTAATTTTTCCTCCATACTCTTCTATCTCACTTCATTAGGAGTTGATACACTTTCATGCATGTGTTTAGCATTGTTTTTATTATTATATTGTATAGAGTCACCCGAAACTTTGTTTCATGCCCTTGGTTATGGATGAGTAATTATTGTTGCCTTTTTGACTTGAAACTTAGGAAAAAGTAGGAGAACTATTCAGTCGAGTTCGTAGCTCAGCATTTTTATGATTTCATGATTAGGGACTTAGTATGATGGTTAAGCCTTGTAGACGGTTGAAATTGTGTAAGTAATGAAACTTCACCACACATTGGGGAATTTGCTTAATCATAGTGAAAGTGAGAAGGGCTAACATGAGTTTTTAAAATATAGAGAGTCCCACAAGTTTCTACAGGAAATGGAGCAGGGACTATATCCCTTAAATATACATATAAAAAGAATAAAGGCGAATAAAGGCGAATGGATCAGAGAGTACACATATAAAGGCGGAAGTATATGAAAACTCCTCAAATAAAAAGATTTAGCTCGAGTGCTTATATCTAGACTAAGTAAATTTGTAAACTTGCATGCTCGAATGTGATAGCGCTTGCCTTAACCATATCTTTGTCTTGAAAATGTGGTCTTAATTGTGTTTGGGTCGCGGTTCTTGACATATCATAACTCAGAAATTTCTTAAGTGATTGGTTAACTTGGTAACTATGTAAATCAAGGGAACTCCATGAAATTGGGTCGGGTATAGGATTAATTGAGTTGGTAGTATTATAATAATTCAAGTTGAGTTTGTGTTTTCATTTACACCTTTGCTCGGGACGCGTAAAGTCTTAAGTTTGGGGGTATTTGATAAGTCAGTATTTTATAGAAATTAGTAGTCCATTTTAGTATATTATTTATTGAAAATAGTTAAATATTATATTAAATAATATGTTTTTGTTATTTTTAGGTGAAACAAAGTGCGCGGTTGAATTAGTGGTCAACAAATACTCAAAATGGAATATTTACCTGCAATAATCGGATGTCGGACAATTTGCCTCGAAATACGCATTGCGTGGTGCGTCGAATAGGGGACTTAATGTTTCAACCAATGGAAAGATGTCACGTCAGCGTGAAAAGCCACTCTGAACCAATCAGACGCTGCCACGTGGCATCGTCACCGACAACCGCGTCACTGGGGTGATTTGGACCAATCGTTGCGCGCCACGTGGCGTATATACGTCGTCCCCACCAATCATAGGTCGCCGCGTCAGCATGCTACAGGCCACGTCACACCGCCTTATCTTCTCTTCGTTCAGGGTCCGTCTATCTGCCTCGGGATGCGTTCCCACACAAACTCCCAGAATTTCGGTAATAGCCGCATGATTTTTCTCCACCAGCAGTGTGCCACGTAGCGATTCCTCATTCGTCCAGCGCATCACATTGATGTGTTTCCGCCAACCACGTGCGGACACGTGGAACTGACTCAGCCACACACAACATTGACGATCCAATGGCGTTCTGCACGTGGTAGACTACTCTCACAGTACGTCACAGTAGCAGCCCTCCGCCAATCACTGCGCGTCACGTCAGCTCACCAGCAAGGCTAACCAATCATGTGCCGACACGTGGCACAGTCAATTTTAATAAATAGGGAACGTCATGGAGGAGTTTTTTCAGCGAGTTTTGGGGGACTCCGCTCGGCCTCTATGGCCGAGCTCTCTACCACTCTCCCATTCTATATTTTTATTTGTTCTTTAATGGGAGGTTAAAAAACCCCTAACTTAGGCAAGACGGCGAGGGAGGTTCGACTGCGCATATCAATGGATTTTAGAGATTTATATAATTTAATTTCAGTCTTTTCATTAATATTTTATTTTTTGGGTCTTGTTTTAACAATCGAGGTTAAACACTGGTTTAAATCTTGATTTACGTGCCATAAGACCACACTAGTGGCATTCGACCATACAGATTGATTAGACCCTTTTTCGACAGGTTGAATACCTTTGAAATCTAGGCTAAATCGGACACACGAGTGATCCGGTTGTCTAGGTGTAATACCTTCACAAAGCACATTGCGGTCAACACATTAAACCCAATTCACTTGAATATGTGGTTATGTGTTTGATTAGAGAAATAGTCACCATCGTACCTTGGCTATCGAGATTAGGAAGTGTGAGGAACCGCGTACGTTACCGGGTCTATAGCTACACTAGGATATTTTGATTTGCATATTTTACATAAATCAACGACAAAATCCAATCTTTTATCGAACCAAACTTGTATGTCTTGACCTAGGTGTTTTTATTAATTGTTTTCAAATTTATTTATGTTGCTTTAGTTACTTTGTTTATTTTTAGCTTAGTTAATTAATTCAATCTCTCAAAACCCCCGATTTCCCATTTCGTTATTTTTGACCTTAGAAAGAATACCAATCCCTGTGGGATCGACCCTTTGCAACTATTCTGCAAATAGTTGGTTTATGTATTTTTAATTTTATTGACGCGTTCGGCGCGCGTCAATTTTTGGCGCCGTTGGCGGGGACCGGTCTTTTCTTTCTT
Organism: Stephania yunnanensis; assembly: GCA_039657365.1. Lineage (NCBI taxonomy): Eukaryota > Viridiplantae > Streptophyta > Magnoliopsida > Ranunculales > Menispermaceae > Stephania > Stephania yunnanensis. The sequence goes on from CM077582.1 coordinate 11,495,527, forward strand.
TGGTTATTTATTTTTATTTATTTCTTTTTTATTTTGTAAGTCTTCTGCATGATCTTGTCTCATTTCTTTGCCTCTATATCTACCATGTTCCTTCACTTTTTTGTATGTGTTCATATGTGTTCCCCACCTGTTTTGAACCTTGAGGATAAGGTTCGGAATAAGTTTGGGGTACTATAGGATTTGTGGACTGAGCTGGATGGGTTTCTGTGCGAAAGACCGCAGGTGAGATAGTTTAATTTTTTTTTCAATTATACGCGGTTGTCGGACGGTATCGGTTGTGTTTTATATCCTTTATTCATTCATTTCTTCCATTAATTTTTCCTCCATACTCATCTATCTCACTTCATTAGGAGTTGATACACTTTCATGCATGTGTTTAGCATTGTTTTTATTATTATATTGTATAGAGTCACCCGAAACTTTGTTTCATGCCTGTGGATGAGTAATTATGGTTGCCTTTTTGACTTGAAACTTAGGAAAAAGTAGGAGAAATACTCAGTCGAGTTCGTAGCTCAGCATTTTTATGATTTCATTATTAGGGACTTAGTATGATGGTTAAGCCTTGTAGACGGTTGAAATTGTGTAAGTAATGAAACTTCACCACACATTGGGGAATTTGCTTAATAGTGAAAGTGAGAAGAGCTAACAAGAGTTTTTAAAATATAGAGAGTCCCACAAGTTTCCACAGGAAATGGAGTAGGGACTATATCCCTTAAATATACATATAAAAAAAAATAAAGGCGAATAAAGGCGAATGGATCAGAGAGTACACATATAAAGGCGGAAGTATATGAAAACTCCTCAAATAAAAAGATTTAGCTCGAGTGCTTATAGCTAGACTAAGTAAATTTGTAAACTTGCATGCTTGAATGTGATAGCGCTTGTCTTAACCATATCTTTGTCTTGAAAATGTGGTCTTAATTGTGTTTGGGTCGTGGTTCTTGACATATCATAACTCAGATATTTCTTAACTGATTGGTTAACTTGGTAACTATGTAAATCAAGGGAACTCCATGAATTTGGGTCGGGTATAGGATTAATTGAGTTGGTAGTATTATAATAAGTCTAGTTGAGTTTGTGTTTTCATTTACACCTTTGCTCGGGACGCGCAAAGTCTTAAGTTTGGGGGTATTTGATAAGTCAGTATTTTATAGAAATTAGTAGTCCATTTTAGTATATTATTTATTGAAAATGTTAAAAATTATATTAAATAATATGTTTTTGTCATTTTTAGGTGAAACAGAGTGCGCGGTTGAATTCGTGGTGAACAAATACTCAAAATGGAGTATTTACCTGCAATAATCAGATGTCAGACAGTTAGCCTCAAAATACGCGTTGCGCGGTGCGTCGAATAGCGGACATAATGTTTCAACCAATCAAAAGATTCCACGTCAGCGTGAAAAGCCACTCTGAACCAATCAGAAGCTGCCACGTGGCATTGTCACCGACGACCGCGTCACTAGGGTGATTTGGACCAATCGTCGCGCGTCACATTGATGTGTTTCAGCCAACCACATGCGGACACGTGGCACTGACTCAGCCACACACAACATTGACGGTCCAATGGAGTTCTGCATGTTGCAGACTACTCTCACAACACGTCACAGTAGCAGCCCTCCTCCAATCACTGCGCGCCACGTCAGCTCACCAGCAAGGCTAACCAATCACGTGCTGACACGTGGCACAATCAATTTTAATAAATAGGGAACGCCAGGGATGAGTTTTTTCAGCGAGTTTTGGGGGACTCCGCTCGGCCTTTATGGCTGAGCTCTCTACCACTCTTCCATTCTATATTTTTATTTGTTCTTTAATGGGAGGTTAAAAAACCCCTAACTTAGGCAAGACGGCGAGGGAGGTTCGATTGCGCATATCTCTCTACTCTCACGTCTCTCTTGACTCCTCTTTGTCGTGTTCTCTTCCTTCTCGTTATTGTCTCCCATCTCTCTCCTCTCTCCTCTCTCCTCTCCCAAACGCTTGGTTCCCTCCCTCAAGCTTATGCCCTGTTTTGTCTCTCTCTTCCCGTGCTCGTCCTCTCCTCAATGTGCTTCATCTGTAACGCAAAAACCCAATCATCAGTCAACTCGGATTTTCACTCTCCTACAATGTGATGTTTTCTTCTATTTGGGAATCGATCTTGAGCTCACCCTTGTCCTCCTCTCGGACAGAACACGGTGGTGAAGAAGAGAGAAAAAGAGTCACAGTGAAAAAAGGATTGAACTAGTTATTTAAGTTGAGGCTTTGACTTGAATTTAATGTTTAATTCGTTAAGTTTGTAGTTATCTATGGGTTTAGTTGATTTGATTGAGTGGTGTTGTCTCAGGTAAGAGGAGGGAAAAGGGGAATGTCAGAGAACATGGTGAGGTGTGGCAGCAGTGCTACTATGTTGTTGTGGTCATTGTGGTTTTGTTAGTGGCGTATGAAAATTGTTTATTTAGTTTGTTCAATTGATGATGATGGAGATACAACAGCTAGTGTTGTTGTTGTTGGATGTTTGGGGTCAAGGGTTTCCTACGATTGCCAAACCCAGGGAAGGTTTGGGCAATGTTTCCTGTTATTCCCTGAGGTGTTTTGGGTATGCCTTGGGATCACCCCAAGACAATACCTGAGTGAATGGCAAGGCGAGCCTAGCTTGGCTCAGTTGATGCCATTGCACTTAAATAAATGAATTCTTAATTAAACATTGGAAATTGAATATAATAACCTATAAATTGAGTTTTTAAATGATCCAATGAGGTTGGAAGCATTATATAGTGATGTAATGAAGGGAATGAAATTGTTTATGATAAAAATGAATCTAAATCTCAATTCGGGAATACATAAAAAAGTTGTAGACCATTGTGAAGCTAAATATGGTTAAAACCATATTTGGATTCCAATAAAGGGTTTAAGGTGTACTTAGAGTTTAAAAAAACATAAAGAGGTGGTAGGAAAGGTTTTGAAGACTTTAAGGGAGTCGTCGGAGTTTAAAAGCGGTTGGGACTCCTTTTAACTTGGAAAAATGATTTTGAAGTGTTGAAATTAAGTTGTAAATCTATAATGTGAAATTTATGATTTAATAGGACATATGAAAGTACGTGCAAGCTGGGGAACGCATACGAGTGAGGCTTCGCTATCGATTTGAAGTTGGTTGGACTATAAGTAAATCTTACAAAGTGGTCTTTCTTGTTTATGAAATTTATCTTTGTACCTACGTATGTGTTTAGTCTGCATTGCATTTCGCACATCATTCTTAGTTATGCATTCATGTCATTCCAGACGATTGCTTGTTAGTGCTAAGGCTCACGAACGGGACTCGGGGTTAAGTTTCTTGACCGGATAGACTAGAACACGAAAGTCCTAAGGCACGTAATTTTTCGACCAGCATGCATTGATGGAAAGGGATGAGGTTGGAGTGTGGTCGGCTATTTCCTTAAGCTAGTAGTAGTTGTGCTTAGCATCTATTTCCTTAAGTTTAGTAGTAGATGCGAACGATCGATGTGGTGACCTAATTCCCCAACCTGGGTATCTCCCGACTTAATCACGTCATTTAGACCTAACCCTTACCATGTAAGACTTAACAACGAATTAGTCAGCCTTTTCATTTCATTACACACGATCAACATAGATACTATCCAATATTTATTAATTATAATTTCCAAATTTCATTAATAAGTTATTAAAATTATCTTAATTATCACCAGAAGACTTAATAAAATTAGCAGAAGCATTTATAACAACACTTAATGTGGAAACCAGTTAAATCGACGATCATATAAACTAACCAAAATAATACATGAACCAGTAGGGAAGCCCAGTCTCTCCATCTAATATATAACCCAAAGTCATACAAAAAGACATAAATAACACAAAATGATCACCTACAAAAGTAGCAGAAACTAACCTCTGACGGCTCAAAGCTAATTGTTGATCTTCTCTTTCTTTAGTCTGTTACTCGAAGTATTTGCACCCACCATCATAAAAAGGACGATGATTAAAATAATGTAGAAAGCAACATTGAGATACATTTATCAATATTTCCAAATATACAACAAATATCTGAAAGCATAATAATAGCAAAGAAAAATGCATTCAGGCATTTGAAAGTACATAAGAATAACTATCCAGTACATGACTTGGATTTGGCGGCAGTTGTGTTTGACTTGAAGTTATGGAGGCACTACTTGTATGGGGAGAAATTCATTGTTTACTCAGATCACAAAAGTTTGAAGTATCTATTCACTCAGAGCGAGTTGAACATGCGGCAGAGGATATGGTTGGGACTTTTAAAAGATAATGATTTCACGCTTGAGTACCACCCAGGGAAGGCTAATGTAGTGACAGATGCTTTGAGCCATGTACGACTAGATACATAGTCTGAGATCGTAATGAATATACATGGAGTACCCATAGATGGCTCAGCTATTAGCTCAAATGTCTCAGAGGGTCAGTCACGGGTTCAGATAAGAGCAGATCCAGTAGTTGTGTTCGGAATGGTTGATTGTCAGAGAGTCGATTTAAAGTACGGGAAATATAGGTCACTCGCAGATAACATTGATGACGTGGATTGGAGGCTTTGAGCTAACGGAGCATTGGGAGAGATGACTTACTTAGGGAGGCGCACAGATCTCAGTTCACCATTCATCGATACTAGATCGGAGTGGTTCTATGTAAGTATAGAAATATGAGCTAAATTGTAGTAACTTTACATAAAAGCATATTGTTTCAGTTGTTTATTGTTACTCCATGCAGCTTAGCTCTAGAGGAAGCGTTAGGAGCCGACCCAAGCTACCTTTGGACGAGCGGTGGATGATGAGGCAGTATACTACGATGTGGCGGGTGAGTGTCTCAAAGGGCGTGTCTATGGTCTTGGGTCGTTAGGGAGAAAGAAGAAAACATATGCAGATCTTGGTGCTAGCACATCCTAAATGCTGCTAATGGTGCCACGCTCGGATTACGATAATGTTGTCGAGCAATTAAGACAGGTTATGGCTTTTATGCAAAGGCAGTTAAGGACGACCATGGATCGAGTGGGCCTATCTCAGCCACCACCACTACCACCACCACCTTATGAGCAGCAACACGCGCAAATAGATCCCGATGTTCCACCACAGCAATAAGACAATGTTAATCGGGAGATACAAGACTAGGTTAAGGAAGATGAGCCGCTTGGGGATACTTAGGTATCTTTTATGATAGTTTGCATAGCTTTGGAAATTGTAATTTTTCTTTTGTGGATATTTAGAGGACTAAGTTGCGGGGGAAAAACAATTTGAGGATATTTAGATATCTTTTATGGTTGTTTATAGAACTTTTAGATTGGTAGTTCTTTTGTGCATATTTAGAGGACAACAAGGGATGAGCAGCTTTATGATACTTAAGTGTTTTTATGGTAGTTGTAGAACAGGGGGATTGGTAGTTCTTTTGTGGATACTTAGGTATCTTAGATATCTATTATATTTGACTACCTTTCGTGGATATGTAAATCTTTTCTAATGTCAAATTGTACATTTTTCCTCATTTGAATATTTGTTGTTGATATATATATATTGTTAATTATTGTATGTTTGTGGAGTTTTGCTTTTTCGGGGATGCTAGCAATCCCAAGGAGTTATGGGAAGGGGTGTAGGCGATGGAGCAGGTCCTATTATTGTTGTTTTCAAGTTTAGAAGCTTCGGAGAACCAATTTAATTCTGGTGTATATTTAAAATAAGAATTAGGCATAGAAATGGAATGGAGACATATTAACAATGGAATGCATGAATTTTATTGCTATTTCGTTGCAAATTATTGATGGATTAGCAACCGCATTTAAGTAAGAAATTGAATTAAATTTGAAGTCAATCTCCGATCTGTCTTTGAATCGTCTCTAATCAAAGGCAGAATAGAGACAAAATGCAAGCAAAAACAATCACCTTGGATAAATGTCTATTTCTGTTTCATCTCTACGTCCGTCTCTAATCCTTCAGAAATCAGCAGCATAACTATATTTATGTTGCTGAATAATTAGCGATGACGATTTTAGAGAAAGACTATATTCTGTCTCTAATCCGTTGCAGAACTAAATTAGAAATGGAATTTATGCTAATCAGCAATGGAAATTTCTATTTCTGGTCAGCTATTTTTTTGTAGTGACATTAATCTGTTACATCAACCAAAACAACATCAACAACATATACAATAAAAAACAACATAAATAACTGCAAAATCTCGCATTCGATTTAATGAAACTCCTTGAGGCTGAAACTCAAACAATCACCAACCACTCTTCCTTCCAACATGATGACGAACTTCACGTTAGAGGGACTCAATGACAAATGTAACGCGGAGACGAAGATTGGGGTAACAATCACTAAGAATAGGTTGAGATTTGTGGGTTTAGTAAAGGTTTCTAGTCTGGGAGGTGAGAACGATTCGTTACAGTGGTTGTAGGGTGCCCTCTTCAATTGGGATAATTTGGAGAATATACAATTTTCTTGGGGTGCCCTACTCAAACTATGGATTGCACTCATCAAGTGGCTTGCCCTTACATTTTTGTGGGGTGCACATAGCGTTATTCTTTTCTAAACTTGATCAGGTGACTAATTAAGGATTTTCGGATTTTAATTAGAATTTGGATATCTGAGGTGGGGCTTATGCATTATGGACTAGATATCATAATGTATATATTACTTTTGTGTATTGTGTGCTTAGTGTGTGTAATATACCTATTTCGTAGCGATATTTACTTAAATTAGAGTCGAGACGCGAGAATACAAGTGTTTCAAAGCACATTGGTATTTTTGTCGATTTTTTGTGAAATTGCAGTATTTTTTGGGGTCTCACCTCCCTCTCTCGACTATGTTGAGGTATATTCCCTCTCGTTATTCTCTCTCATCTATCTTCTTTCTCAAACTCTTGGTTTCCTCCCTTAAGATTTTGCGCTGCTCTGTCTCTCTCTCTACCGTGCTCATCTTTTCCCCTTTATTATTCATCTGCAACGCAAAAACCCATTCATCAGTCGACTCGGCTTTTCACTCTCCTACACTATGATGTTTTATTCTCTTTGGAAATCGATATGGAGCTCTCCTTTGTCTCCATCTCGGACATGACATAGTGGAAGAAAATAAGAGAAAAAGACTTACAATGAAAAAAAAAGATAAAACCACTTATTTAAGGTGAGGTTTTGACTCAACTTGACGATTAATTCATTAAGTTCGTGGTTACCAGTGGATTAAGTTGATTTGATTGAGTTGTGTTGTTTAGGTAATAAGAGGGAAAGGGGGAATATTGGAGATGACGATGAGGTGTGGCAGCAGTGTTGTTGAGTTGTTGTGGTCGTTGTGGTTTTGTAAATTGCGTATGAATATTATGTATTTAGTTTCTTCACATTTTAGGGTGTACTTGTAGTTTAAAAAAACATAAAGAGAGGGTGTGAAAGCTTTTGAGGACTTTAAAGGAGTTATCAAAGTTTAAAAGTCGTTTGAACTCCCTTGTAACTTGAAAAATGATTTTGAAGTGTTGAAATTAAGTTGTAACTCTAAAATGTGAAATTTATGATTTAATAAGTCATATGGAAGGACGTGAAAGTTCGGGAAACATGCGAGTGAGGCTTCACTATCAATTTCAAGTTGGTTGGACAATAAGTAAATCTTATAATAGTCTTTACTATTTATGAAATTTATCTGTGTACCTGCATTTGTGTTTAGTCTGCATTGCATTTTGCATCATTCTTGGTCATGCATTCATGTTATTCCGAACAATTGCTTGTTAGAGCTACGGCTCACGAGCAAGACTCGAAGCTAGGTTTCCTGACTAGATAGACTAAAACATGGAAGACCCAAGGCATGCAATTTTTCAGCAAGCATGCATTGATGGAAATGGATGTGGTTGGAGTGTGGTTGACTATTTCCCTAAGCTAGTAGTAGTCGTGCTTAGCATCTATTTCCTTAAGTTTAGTATTAGATGCAGACGATTGAGGTGATGTTTTTGGCTCGGAAGTCCACTCCTACACATTGCCTTTCCATTTGATGAACTCATATTATCATTTATGTACTATATTGGAATTCGACGTCCGAGTACAGTTAGGAAACAACGAGGAACCGAGGGATTCATGTTGTTATATAAATTTGTTGTTATTTGAAAATGCAATTACATGTTTCCATGTATTCGGACTAACATTTGTAGGGGTATAGAGTGGTGTAGGAGTTTACTTACCTAACATCTTTAAGTTGTTTTTGATGATGTCGGGTTCTCTCGTGAATACATGGATGACGAACAAGACTCCAAGATCTTTGGTGGTTTTTTTCAATTTCTAAAGTTTAATTCTTGTTGTACTCTTATATATTATATTATTATTTTGGGTTCCCAGGGTCTTTTTTGGTTCTAAAATAATTAGAGAACGGTTATGACATGGATTTAGATAGTTCAAGCTAGTTTATGGTTTATTTTGATGACTGTGATTTGTGGAGCGGTTCAAATTTTTCTAAGGCTTGAAGTTTTAAAAATTTGTGGAAGTTACTTAGTTTCAGTATTGGAATATAATTGGATGATATATTATGAAGTGTGGAGAGTTGTGAGTCCATCTATACTTCTCCCTTTCTATTATCTATTAGGTGGATTTTTCGACAGGCCACTTTTAGAGGACGTGCTACCAAAATTTTTAGAAAATACAGAGTAAAATCTATATGATTTCCTAATTTGCTCCAATTAAGCAAATCATGAATTAAGTTTCATTGAGAATGTAAATTTAGTTTTGTAGCATTATTAAGGATTGAAAGAAAAATTATTTTAAGGTAAAGTTAATTGAATATTAGGTGCCTAATTAGGGGAATTATGCTAAGTCATGACTTAGTGATATAAGGCCTGACATGTTATTTTTTTTTCAATTAATATAAGCTAATGAAGAATGAATTGAATAAACCTGCTCACTCAGGGTGATAGCTATTACGCGATAACTAAAATCACATATACTATTACTATGGTTGGGCAGTGGTCTCCGCAAAATCCCGAAATCGCCCAAACCGCATGGTCTAGTCAGATTTTTAAAATAGGGGTTGGAGGATCATTTAAAAACTTGAAAACCGCGATCTCGCGCTTTGGTGGTGTTTTCATTATAACAAATCATGGTTCACCAAACCACAAACCACCTCCAAACTCGGAATGAAATGGAAAATAGTAGAGCCTTTTCACTTTGTTTTAACTTTTTAAATGAACTTAGGCTTATTATTTTTATTAAGTTTATGTGTTTCATAGCGTTTTTGGTGAATGGTTCTGTATATGCATATGTTTTGTTGATGGACATGTATGGACTTGTATGGAATGTGTGACTTTTTTGTTGAAAATGTGTCGTCGCAAAACCATAAAACCAAACCAACCCTTTGATTGCGGTTTTAAGGGTTCACGATTTGGTGGTGGTTTGCAAAACAACCAAACCATGAATCCCCGATTTGGTGCCAGTTTGATGGTTCTCACCACCAAATCGCGGTTTGCCTGCCCTTATAGTGTTAATATCAAAATCTTAATAGACTCTTTTATGATTTTATAAACTATGGATAATCACGCAATGCTCCATCCGATCAATAATATAAGTCATCCTATAATAACATTTTGTCAAAAAATTAAGTTGTTTTTGAAATTTTATAGAACTTTTGTACCTCTTTACCTATTTTACCCTTAAAACTTTAATTACAATTAAACACTTGTTCTTTTTTTATTGGATAAAATAGATGTAGTTAATTAACCACTTATTTAAAGCACACTCAAGAATGTAATTGTTTAATTTTTATAATATAGGGCCAAAACTAAAGTGAAGAGAGTGTAGTGACTATTTTTATGTATGGACAATAAGTGTAAAAGTGGGGTTTACTCCAAAATGTCATGGCAAGATGGAGTGTTCACTCCACACAAAACATTAACTTAATGCGCAATACATATTAAGGGGTTCTCATGGCATGAGTATATATTTGTGCATAGATCACAAGATATATCTTGTCTTTTATCTTGGGATTTTGTACATACAAATATTGTTGTTTTTTCAAGTTTCGTACAAAAATGCTATTCTCCAATCCATTGTCATATATTTTTTTTATCTTAAAATTTATTTAAAAGCTTTCTTAACAAATTAAGGGGTTAGTTTCTCTCATGGCCACCCAACATTATTAACTAGTCGTCGTCCCGTGCTTTGCGCACGAAAGAGACCGAGTATTAGTAGTAGATAAAAATATTTTAATATATAAATCAACAAAAAAAGATGAGAATAAAAAGTGAATAAATAAATAAAGTACTTACCATGTAGTCTTGGATGTACTCAAAGATGAGAAGAATATATGCCATCTAATAGTTATAAAACTAAAACCCACTATTGAAGATATCAAATCTAAAACCTTTAGCCTCAATTTGCTGCAATGATATAGGATTGAAGTCACCTTTGATTATCGAACGTTGTAGGCGAGTGATGTACGAGATCGAGTTAATGATGAGATTGTTGTTATTGACAAGGAGATCTATGCGTATCGAGTGGTGACGAAGTAAATGTTATAGTGGAGCATGAGAATGACGACCCGAATGAAAATATAGCATGACCAATACTCATGAGGAAAGTGATGATAGTTGTGTCGACACCAATTGAACCTAATCATCTCTATTTCTAGATTCATATATTAGACTTGAGTTATGCTTTTTACGCGGTGGGTAGAATAAGAGACAACATATTTTAACCAATTAGGAGTTGCCACGTCTGTGGTTCTCATCACAAGCAGCTGCCAAGTGTCACGCGTTTTCACCCTCTCCAATCATGTCACCCATTTTCTCTCCTTCAATCAACAAGCGCCACATCATGCTCATTCACCACACCACCACGTCAAAGGCACCAGCTCCACCAATCACATGTTGCCACGTATCTCCAACACAATACACGTCACAAACCATTTCTTCTCCTCGCACAGTAGCTATTGATCTGCCTCGGGATGCGCGTCTGTACAAGCTTCCAAATTTTCGCACAGATTCGCGCGATTCTTCTCTGCCTTCACCGACGCCACGTGGTGCTCACTCACCAACCCACAACGTCACCACCAGGGGTCTCCTCCAATCAAACGACGCCACTTTAGCGCGACAGCAGGAATCGAGCCAATAGGCTGTGGACATATGCCGGACACCTATTTTTTAGCCAAAACAACCTACGATGCTCCTCGGCGCACGAGTAACCTCCTCAACCCCCCAAATTAGTTTCTCTCACCTCTCGATACCAATTTTTAGTAGTTTTATATATTATGAAATTAGGTTTTATTTTTTTGAAGAACACCGACTATTATTGTTTTGTTTCGACTTTCTTCGACGATGATATTCGGCTAATCAACTCTTTGCCTAGGTCGGAGGGGAAACAAGTCGGGATTATGGATTCATGGCATATTATGTGAGATCTTTTAATTTAGTTTAAATTATCCTATTTCATTGTTGTTGATTTTGATGATTATGGTTTAGATCTAAGGTGTGTATGTGGCCGGTCTGAGACTTTAAAGTGGACAATCTACAGTTATTTGAATCATTAGTATCTGTGTAATTATGTTTTTTGACCAATAAAGTGATAAACATTCACCCATTTGCCGTCAAACCCTTTTTGTTCTTGAGTGTGCAACAATTGAATCTAAGTTAAATTGGAAGCGGATGCGACCCAATTATTTAGGATTAGTGTTCCCATAGACCCAGATTATTGCGGTTAGTATGTTAAACTTGATTGACAGATGTCTAGGGTTATACATTAATTAGGAAAGTAGTTAGTGGCACACGTCCTGACTATCGAGATTAGGGGAACGAGGAATTTCTGGCAGATGTCGATTTTCTATAGCTAATTTAGGAGAATATAAATTAATGACTTTTTGAGAAAGATTGAAGACCATGAATGCCATTGAATCATGATCCTGATTTGTGAAACTGTAGAATTAGGTGTTACTTAGGTATTTATTAATTGTTTTCAAAATTAGTTTAGTTGTTTTATTTTATTTTATTTAGTTAGATTAGTTAGTTAAATTAATATTTATTTTAAAACCCCCAATTTTCTTCTTTAGTTGTTTTTAACCTTAAAAAACTACCAATCTCTGTGGGATCGACCCTTTGCCACTATTCGACAAAATAGTTGGTTTAAGAAACTTTACTTTATTGACGCGTTTGGCGCACGTCAAACTCCAAGGTCTTCCTTTAATATATATATATATATTATAGTTGAGTTGATGACGTGGCCTTAGAGTTGAAAGCTTGAGAGGAAGTCATGTGGCACTCCAAGTTCTTCCTTTAATATATATATATATATATATATTAGAGTTGAGTTGATGATGTGGCATAATAGTTGATGATATGGCGAGTAGGAAGCTTGAGAGAAAGCCATGTGGCACTCCAAGGTCTTCCTTTAATATATATATATATATATATACTAACATTTTGGTCACAAAAGTTATCTTTGTAACACAAAAGTCACAAACCTTTTAAAAATCTTGCAACCCACCAAAACCCATTTTCAGTCAGTTTTTTGGTGAATATGCCAACGTTTCAATGACATGGCACCACATACCACCACATGAAGATTAAGGGTAAAAAAAACCCTCATTTTAAATAGGACAACTTCTTTTTTTTATTTTTCAATTCCAATCCTCACAATCCTGAAACATGATTCACCGTAAAAGAAAATTTATGAACTTAAAAACAAAGAAAAATAAGATTTTTGTTTTGGTGTTGAGCTCATCTCTACATCATCCTTAACATTATTTTCCTTTTCCACAAAAGAAGCAAATTAACTCAAAGCAACACATTACTTGCAACATCTAAAAACAAAAACTGCAATGCAATGCAAACAAGTATCAATAAACAAAAGGATCAATTTAGAGTTACATCAATATCATATAATTTCAAAACATCAAAGTGAATGCATCCACACCAAAGAAAAGGCTTAAAGGGCTATGAAAGAGCTACCTAACATGAGTTCGTTACAACCCAAAAAACAAAAAATGGAAAAAAAACTAAAAAAAACTAGATACAATCAGGTCAATGTTATAGCATTATATTTTTAAAAAAATGGAAGTTTTTTGAACATAAAGATAAGTATTGCAGTCTTTTGGGTAAAGGATTTCCGAAATTATTTTACAAAATTAAAAAGTTACTCGATTTAAAGTGATCTTTTTTACCCTTAGTTGCCATGTGGCGCTACGTCATTGCCACGTTGGCACATTCGTTGGAAAATTGACCAAAAAAGAATTTATTGACCGCGATTGCAGGATTTTTAAAAGATTTGTGACTTTTGTGTTGGAAAGATAACTTTTGTGACTAAAATGTTATAATTCATAAAGTTGCGTAAACGTAAGAGAAACTAACCAACTAATAAAGTCAATCCAATTTCTTTTCCACATAAAAGTTACATATAATTTATAATAAAATAGCTTCCAATTAAGTAAGGATATTGATTTTTTTTAATGAGAGCATATTGATCTTTATTTTATGTATATAATAAAGAACATGGGTTGTACTAAAATATTACACCCAAATAAATATATATGCGCTAGAGTCTCATATAGAGGCGAACACGGTTCGAGTTTTTATTTTATTAATTCAATTTGATCAGATTTACCAAATCAGGATAAAAATGGATCAAGTTATGCAAATTATTAATTACAAAATTAATACTTAATTATAAGACATTAAAAATTAATATTTTAAAATTAAAACTTAGTCAAATTCTAATAAGTAAGAAAGTTGCGATTAGTAAGAAAATGATGAATATGCCTTTTAGTTGAAATAAATTATTTTAATCTTGTTTATATTTATTTGGCTTTATAGCTAAAATGTGTACTAAAGCATGAAATAAGATAATCTAATTAAATTACAAAAATACTATATTTTCAAGGGTACACAAATAAATAATACATGGATTTATAGCACAAATGCTAACATCATCTCAGTATAGTTCAAGGTTTTAAGTTTATATGTATATATACAATGTTAATGTAAATAAAAGTTTCGAGCGGCCATCTTCCAAATCCATTTACCTCTCCTTACTCCAATCTCTTTTCCACCCATTTTAGGGCTTATCTACTCCTCGATCATAAACCGATTTCAATATAGTCGTTTCATTCATGTCAAAAGGTTTGGTTCTTGTTTGTTTAATTTGTAGGTTTTATGGGATTTTAGGACTTTTGGAGAAGACATGGAGAAACAAAAGAGATCAAGATTCTGTATAATTTGGATTTGAAATAGTTGGTGTTGTTGGGTGTATTTGGTGATGAGAATAGAACAAAGTGTCGGACGAAAATAACCTCCTCTTCTAGCACGATTGGCCTGCCTGAGCACACCTGATTTTTTAGCAAGGGCGGCTCGAGCTAGCCTTAGCCTGGCCCATGCATACTCCTAACTAGAATATTACACCTTAACGAAAATATGCACAACAGTTTCACATAGGGGCGAACACGGATTAGATCTAGTCCAATTAAGGTTTATCCATTATTCAATTCAATTATTATCACGGATTGAGGAATTGTAATCCAATTCAGTTCATTTATTTTATTAATCCCATTTGATCTCATTTACCAATTGCGGACCGGACTTGATCAAGTTATGAGAATTAATAACTACAAAATTAATACTTAACTAGTCGACATCTCGCGCTTTATAGGCGGGCAAGGCAAAGTATCATGTATTAAATAAAAAATGAATTTGATAGGAAAATGAGTCCTTTTTATGTGAAATCTTTTATGAACCTGAGGTCAATAACAAATCATTCAGCTTAGACAAAAAAAGAAATTGAAAGAAAGTTTTGATAGGTGAGTGATGGAAAATGTTTATAAAATTAGATATTAAAAGAAAGTTTTGAAAGGTGAGTGAGTTCTATAGAAGTTTTGGTTGATATAGTGGATAGGAGGCTTAGTGGTTACATACTTACATGGGGAGATCAAGAGACCATAAATAAATAATTAAGAAATAATAAAAAATGGTTATAGAATTATTTTAATTAGTATTATGTTACGTACCTACCTAGAGAGATTAAAATACTAAAACAAATAATTAATATATTAGTATAATTATTATAAATAATTAAATAATAACTATTTAAGTTAGAGGTTACATCAACATAGGAAAATCAAGAGGCCGAAATAAAATAGGTTGACCATTAATATATTGATGTATGAGGTTTGAGAAATAGTTAATGTGTGAGGTTTACGACGTGGCAAATCACTATTAAAGGAAAGTGTCACGTGGCAACACAAGGTATAACTTTATTCCCATTAGAATTGGTGTTGATGATGTGGCAGAAGTGTTGTTGACGTGGAAATAAGGAGGTTTAAGAAGAAGCCATGTGGCATCTCAAGATACAACTTTAATATGAGTTTGTGTTGATGACCTCGCAAGAAGAAGGCTTGAAAAGAAGTCTTATGTCATCTCAAGATATAACTTTAATATATATATATATATATAGATTATAAGATTTAAAAAAATAGTATTTTAAATTAAAATGAGAAAATGATGATTACGACTTTTAGTTCAAATAAATTAATTTTAATTTTGTTTATATTTATTTGTCTTTATTGCTTAAAATGTGTACTAAAACATGAATTATAATAATCTAATTAAATTACAAAAATTTATATTTTCAAGTTTACTCAATATAGTTCAAGGTTATTAAGTCTAAATGTATACATGCAATGTTAATGTGAATAAAAGTTAATTGCACCGGATTGTAGATTGGATCCACAGATTAAGGTATACAACTCATATAATCTCGTTTTTCGCTTTTACTTTTCGTGTCACCTCTAGATGCGAGCTTACATATCATGAGGTGCAAATGCACACATGAGCTAAGTGGCGTAACATTTTTTTAAGAATAACATTTATCTTTCATTAGGAAAAACATTTATTTTGTATATATAGCTGAAACAAAATGTTCAATAATAATTGAATAACTAAAACTATTTTTGTTCGTGGTGATCTAATTTCTTTTTTTTTACAAATTAACTTAAAAAAAATAAAAACAACTCACCTAAAAAATAGAAACATAACCCGAACAGATTTAACATTATTGTTGAATCATGCATTTAGCTCATTTTCTTGTTTAGGCTGAGAAAAATGAGTTTCGCGAAGAAAAAGCAAAGGCTAAAAGTGGAGAAAGATCAATTGGAACAGCAAGTCAAAGCCATATGTGCTCAACCAAGCTACTTGGCTCATTTTCCTGCGATCCTAGTTGCATTTGTTGCTCACTACAAAAAAACAGCAAATCAGAAACGGAATTAGAAACGAAAATAAGTTCCGTTTCTAAATCAGAAACGGAATTAGAAACGGAATAATTTCCGTTTCTAAATTAAAAAGTTAGCGACGGAATTGAGACGGAAACATTCAGAGACGGATTTGAGACGGATCAGAGACGGAATTAGAGACGGAATTAAAGACGGAATTAAATTCCGTCTCTGAAAAATGGCTCCACCATTCCCGCCAAAACTTTATTTTGTTATACCCGTTCATCAAATCTCGAGATTTGTGACAACAAATCTCGAGATTTCTCTTTACCCCCTCCAAAACCCCCCCTCGGCTCGTCCTCCCCACCACCGAAAGCCCTAACCAAGCAACGGAATCGCGCGATTCAATCTCATCGTCTTCGTCGTCTCTCCTCTATACTCTCGTCTCTCCTCTCTCTGGTCGCGCGTCTCTCCGGCCACCGGCCCCCAAATCTCCAACCCCCAACAAATCTGGTGTCTCTGTTCGTTCTTGTCAACTCTCTCTCTCTCGGTCTCTCCGTCTGTCTCCATCCACCGCCCCCAAATCCCCAACCCCCAACAAGTCGTCCTCGCACTACATTGCTCCCTGGTAGCGCTGCCCTGCTCTGGTCGTGTTCGGTTGTCTTGCACCATTTTAGTCCGCACCTCTGCTCCTCTCGGGTCTCACTTCGTGCTCTCATTCAGTCCCCTCTTCGATCTCTGTTCGGTGGTATTGTGCTCTAATTAATTCCGCGCCTCGTTGTGCTTGATTGGTGAGTTCTCCCTCTTTCCTCTCGAACCATTGTTTTTGGTGAATTGGTAGTGACATGTTATGTAGGTGTTCCTTGCTATTTTATCATACCTTGATGTTGGTTTACCTATTTAAATGTATAATTTAAATAAATTTGATTTGGTTGTAACTTTACCAGTATGTCTCCCTTGCTATTGTATGATATCTTGATGTGTATAACTATTTAGCTATCATAAGTGATATATTGATGTCTTTGTTATATGTTCGGTGTCTCTCTTGATGTGTTATGTAGGTGTTCAACTAACATTTATAAAAAGAACAAGTTTCCACTTCCTTTCAGTCTAGTGAAATCAAGAATTTTCGTTCAGTCTTTTTGTTCAAATTTATCATGAATGGGGTGTTTTTTATTCCTTGCTATTTTATTATGTTTGGTTATGCTATTCTGAAATGCCAAAAAATTGATAATAGGTGCAATGATCTGAAATATGAAAATCTAATTCTGAATATACTAGGTATTACTTTGATCATAGTTCTTTGCATGATTCTTGATCTCATTCAAGAGCTTAGTGAACGAAGTGACGGTTGTGGCTACTTCTTCATCGGAGCCAACTCTGAAAGTCTCATAGTACCCTAACTCTGTTAAATTTGTTCTCATAAAGCGAGGAAAAAAAATTATTCATGGCTTGATCATTGGAGAGCTCAATCTTGGTCTCCTCAATGATGTATTCTCTCATGGCCCTGTTCGGTGGACTGTACCTATTCTCAATTGACTCCCACAAAAGTCTAATTTTCACCCTAATGTAGAACTTCATCCTTACTTTCCAATGAGCATAGTTGGTATAGATAAAAAACACTTTGAATTTTCAACTCCCTATCCTTAGTTCAATGAAAAGTTAAAACAATTACTTTCTAATCCCGACATCTTACATATTTATGATGAGGTAAATAATCCAGTTAGAGGAATATCGAATAAATGTTGTTGTACTTTGCATTTCGTGCCTTGAATTGCATTCAAACATTAATACTTAGCAAGATAATAATTAAGGACAACATTAGATATTAAAGTAAATTTGATCTATCGCCATTCTAGCATTTCTTAATAAAACCTATAATTATATAAGTCATTCCATGACTAGAGTGATCTAATTACATCTATCATCATATGAAAAGAGACATTACATTACAATACGATCATAAATGAAACCCGAGACATCGTGTAACGCTGACTAGTTAGAAAATCAATGACTTCCTAACTTTGTCAATTTATTCTCTATTCATGCGTTCAACAAGAACCTCGTTCTTTCACTTAGCTATCAATTTCTTCTAGATGGTATTGATCGCTATTCCGATTTACAATATTCTCCAATTAGTGAGATTTCCTATCATCTTAATCATTATTATTTCATTACTTGAATAGACAACCGGCTCGACAACGGTTACGTTCGAATAGGAATGTCGTCTACAAGTAGAGACTGGATGTACAACCGGCTCGACAACGGTTACGTTCGAATTGAATTCGTGGCGAAGGTTAAAGAATTCATATCATTTGCAAAACAACATTGTCCTACATACCAAAGTGAAAGGAAGATTAGATGTTCGTGCAATTTTAAGAAATGTCGACTTGTACCGCACTGGACGTCGAAACGGTTGAGTACCACATATGTAGGTATAGATTTGTCCGGGATATCACGGTTGGTACGAACATGGTGAGAACGGAGATGAAGGCCCGCAAAATTTTCACGAAATGGATAGCCATATTGATGATGCTTGATGTGGGAGGATACGATCCGACACCTTACCGCGAGATGCTACACAATGTGGCAGGTCCAAGTTTCAATTGGAATGACGTGGAAGAATCACCAAACCCCCAAGCACGCCAACTATATGACATGATTGATGCAAGTAGGGAACAATTGTGGCCTGGTTGCGAAACCATGACAACGTTGTCCGCAATGGCAAGATTACTTGCGATCAAGTCTGAACATCATATATCTGAACGAGGGTATAATGAAATCATTAAAGTCATGAAGGATTGTTTGCCAAATGAAAACTCATTGGTTGAAAATTTTTATGCCACTAAAAGACTAATGCGAGGTCTAGGTCTACCTATTGAGAAAATAGATTGTTGTGAGGACCAATGTATGATTTATTGGGGAGTGGACTCTGAGTTGACGTCATGTAAATTGTGTGGGAAATCACGATACATTGCACATCGACGAGGTCGTGGTCGGAACACAAAAAACCGCCCTTGCAAAAGAATGTACTACTTCCCTTTGGGCCATCGGTTGCAACGATTGTATACGTCTGAGTCAACCGCAAAACATATGCGATGGCATGGAGATCATTCATCGCCAGAAGATGTTATGCAACACTGTTCTGATTCGATTGCTTGGAGACATTTTAATGACGTCGATAGAGATTTCGCCGCCGAGGTTCGGAATGTTCGTTTAGGATTGTGCACTGATGGTTTTCAAGTATTTGGGCTTTCCGGGAAATCGTACTTTTCGTGGCCCGTGATTTTGACTCCTTACAACCTTCCACCGTCGATGTGCATGAAATCTGAGTTTATGTTCTTAACGGTTATCGTTCCTGGACCAACCAGCCCAAAGCAGAAAATCGATGTGTTCCTTCAGCCGCTTGTGAAAGAGTTGCAAGATTTATGGAACAATGGGGTGATTACATACGACGTCTCCACCAAGACAAATTTTCTCATGCGAGTTGCCCTTTTATGGACTGTTAGTGATTTCCCTGCATATAGCATGTTGTCCGGTTGGAGCACACACGGTAAGTACGCTTCTCCATATTGTATGGAGGATACAAATGCATTTCAATTGCGAAATGGTGGTAAGACATCGTGGTTCGACTGTCATCGTCGTTTCTTGGCGAAGTCATCACCATTAAGGAAAGACAAAAAAAATTTCATTAGAGGCAAAATGGTCATAAATGATGATCCGCCCACTTTGCGTTCTGGTGAATAAACTTTGGCAGAAATTGAATCGTTTGGCTTGATGAAGGTGACAGAAATCGGAGCTGAATCTGTGAATGGGCGGATAGCTAAGAATTCGGGATGGAGGAAGAAAAGCATATTCTGGGACTTGCCGTATTGGAAGACAAACTTGATCCTCCACAACTTAGATGTCATGCACATTGAAAAAAATATTTTTGACAACATATTCAACACTATTATGTGTGTAGGGCAAGAGTAAGGACAATGCAAAATCGAGGCAAGATATTCGTGAATATTGTCACCGACCTTCTCTACACATTGATTTGGCGACAAATACTTACGTCCTTGGGTGCTATGCTCTTGATACATCAAAAAAACAAAAATTGTGCGAGTGGGTTGAAAAGTTGCGTTTTCTCCGATGGTTACGCATCGAATCTTGGTAGATGTGTAGATCCAAAGAAACTGCGAATGTTCGGCATGAAGAGCCATGATTGTCATATATTCATGCAACGGTTGATACCAATTAAATAAATAACATAAATAGAAACTATGTAGGCTAAAGCACTAATTTTAACACTCTTATTTGCTTTTTGTGTTCTTTGGTGAAATGGTAGGATGGTGGAAGTGATCTGGTGAGCTTTTGGTGATCTTTGGTGATCTTTGGTGAAATGTTTCTTTGGATTCGGCATGAAGGGCAGTTGATCCTCTCTCTTCTGTTTCAAATGGAATCAATGAGTAACTCTTTTCAATTTTGATTTGCATTAGATAGGATTATGGATACAATGCGTAGAAAAATAGCTACAGTAACACCCCAAAGTCACAACAACAACAAAACTTCATTCCTATCTCAGTTCTGCTTGCCGCTGGTGAGCTTTTTTTTTAAGCTTTCTTATTCTATTTGTGAGTTTTATTTTTTTCTTCACTGCATTTCTTGAATCTCAGATCTGGTTTTTTTTTTTTGGAGAGTAGGAACACATGGCTGGTTCAGTCTAATGGAGGACACAACAGTGTTGGTGGATGAGATGATGACTTCCAATCAAGATTGATGGGAAAATAGAGAGGCTGGGAAAATAGAGGGCACTGTGAGGGTTGTTTATCAGGTCAGTTCTGCTATGTTTTTTAGCATTCTTGCACTTCACCATTATCATATACATGTTGAAATGCATGCCTTACAAAGCTTGATAAATAATCCAACTCAACTTACATGATAGGTCCATCTTATACATACATTGTTCGATATCTCCTATGCGTAGAAAAATAGCAACATAGTGACACCCCAAACTCACAACAACACCAAAACTTCAGTCCTTTTTATTCCTTGCTTGCTGCTCCTACTTTTTTTTTGAAGCTTTCTTATTCAGCAGTGTATGGTTTTCTTTTTCTTAACTGCATTTCTTGAATCTCAGCTGGTTTTTTTTTTTTTTTTTTGAGTAGGAACACATGGCTGGTTTGATTTGGAGCACACAGCAGTGTAAAACCAGCTGAGATGATGAGTTTAGGATCAAATTTGATGGATGTGAATGTTGCTTTGATAAAGGTTTGTGCTTAACTTTCACTTTTTTCCTTTTAGCATTCTTGCACTTCACCATTATCATATACATGTTGAAATGCATGTCTTACAAAGCTTGATAAATAATCCAACTCAACTTACATGATGGTCAATTCTTCTTATTTTAATGCTAAAAGCTCCATGTTATTCTCATTGCACCTATTACAATCCCCATAATGTTGTTAATGCTTTCATCTTAATTTTCAAAGAACTAAATCAAAGTCAACAATGTGTGTGTTGTTTCTACTTTGTTTCAGTGTTTTATTACGACTTGTTGTCGTTGTTGTCTTCTTTTGAATTGAATGAAAATTGGGTCTCCATAAGGAACTTCATGTATTGACTATGGTGTTGTCTTTAATGTTTAATATGAGTTAATTTTCTTTCATGTTCCTTATTAGCTCTAGTACTCCTCTCTACCTACATATGTGTTGAATTGACAAAAGACCAAAGCAAACTCAATCGTAAAGAAATTAAAAAATAGGTTCGAAGCCTACTTTTTATGTATGATTATTATCACTTTCTATGTTTCTTCAAATCCACCATTTTTCTCATTCGCTTCCAATGTACATCCTTAGTTCAATAATCTCTCATTTGCCTACTTCTTTCAGGTGCATAATCACTGGTTGTTGTCCTCAGATGGAGAATCAGAAATGCTTCAAAGCTACTTAATAGTTATTATATGAGGCCATTTGCTTGCTATTCTTATTCGACCGGTCATGTTGGAGTGTTGGCGATTGGATGTGTTGAACATTAGATGGATTTTGTTCTTGGTTATTAAACTTAATTCTTTATGTGCATATTTATAGGATTGTAAGTGTTCTTTTTTTTTTGGTTGTTGAACAATAGGATTGGTGGTTTTTGTGTATACTTCCAAATTTTGGAGCTTTTGTAATACATGACAATTTTCCGTGGATATATAAATTTTTTGGCTAATTTTGAGTTTCACATTTTTTCTTTCTCTTTTGAATATTTGTTGATATATATTGTCGATGTATGGATGTGCAATTTGGCTTTTTTATGGGATGTTAGCACCCCAAGGAGTTGTTGGAGGGGGTGCAGGCGATGGAGTAGGTCATATGGTTGTAATTTGAATTTTTAGGTTGGAGATCCAATTGGATTATGTTTCTGTGTCATAATTAAACAAAACATAAAATTAGAGACGGATTAGCAACGGAATTCAAATATTCCGTTGTTATTCCGTCTCTAATTTTCTAGAAATATATGTATGAATCACATACGGATCAGAGACGGAAGTAAGAATTCCGTCTCTGATTCCGTCGCTAATCAGAAACGGATACAGAGACGGAATCAGAAACGGAATAATCCGTCTCTGAATCCGTTTCTAATCAGAGACGGAATCAGAGACGGACCATTTGCATTCCGTTTCTGATTAGCAACGGAATCAGAGACGGAATTCATAAATTTATTAATTCCGTTTCTGATTCCGTTGCTAATCAGCAACGAAATCAGAGACAGAATGCAATTACAAATGTACCATTTCGAAATAAATTCCATTTCTATTCCGTTTCTAATTTCAGTCTCTAAATCCGTCTCTAATCAGAAACGAAATTTTTCCGTCTCTATTCCGTCTCAAATCAGAAACGGAATCCATTTCTTATTGCAATTAGAGACGGAACTCATTCCGTCTCTGTTCCGTTTCTTATTGCAATTAGAGACGGAATTTTTGCAAATCAGAGACGGAAAATTCCATTTCTGATTTGCTATTTTTTTGTAGTGGCTTAGAGTCAAATAGCTGGCAACAAGCTAATGTCTTTCATGAGGTTATGCATGAACGTGTTGTCATGGTTCTTTCTTGTATTTATACTATTTTTTTTTCCATAGTAGACAATTAGATTGATCGCTTACTACTTCAATGATCTTGTAATATTCAGTTTGAAAATTTAATCATCAATTCCATAATTATGAGAATCCAGCCATTAATTTATTATTTTAAAATGATATTTGATAGAGGTTTGAAACCTCTATATAATCATCTTAAGATATTGTAGCGATTCTAAACCCCTATCAAATCGCTAGTATTTTTAGGGGTTTGAAATCCCTATGTAAGCCTCTTAAGATATGATAACAGCTTAAAAGACGATGCTTTTTGTAGAGGTCAAAAACCCATATGAAAGGTCCTTATAGAGGTTTAAAACCTTTATTAAAAGCTTAATCTGTTCTAGTGCTAATAAACGCGCTATTTTTTTCTAAACTTGATCAGGAGACGAATTAAGGATTTTCAAATTTTAATTAGAATTTGGATATCTAAGGTGGGCCTTATGCATTATGGACTAGATATCATATTGTATATATTATTTTTGTGTATTGTGTGCTTAGTGTGTGTAATATACCTATTTCGTAGCGAGATTGACTTAAATGAGAGTCGAGACGCAAAATACAAGTGTTTCAAAGCACGTTGGTATTTTTGTCGATTTTTTGTGAAATTGCGGTATTTTTTGGGGTTTGATTTAAGTTTAAATTTATGATATAAACATGAAAATAAAGAGAAATGATGAAATGACCAATAACGGCAATGGAGATGGTTCGGTTACGAATATAAGTGAGGAGTAAAAGGGGTTTTTTGGCCAAAAAGACCATTTTAACCGAATGTGAAAACGAAATGGGATTTAAACCCAAATTTCGATCAACACCTTTTCTCTCCCTCGCAAGCATCTTCTTCATCTCGCCAATCCTCCCATCTCTCTGCTCTCACCTCTCTCTCTTTCGACTATGTCGAGCTCTCTTCCCTCTCGTTATTCTCTCCCATCTCTCTCATTTCTCAAACTCTTGGTTTCCTCCTTTAAGCTTTTGTCCGCTCTATCTCTCTTTCTCTATACCCGTGCTCGTCTTCTCCCCTTTATTAGTCATCTCGCAACTCAAAAACCCAATTATCGACTCGGCTCGGCTTTTCACTCTCCTACACTATGATGTTTTATTCTCTTTGGAAATCAATCTGGAGCTCTCCTTTGTCTCCATCTCGGAGATGACACGGTGGAAGAAAATAAGAGAAAAAGAATTACAATGAAAAAAGGATTAAACCACTTATTTAAGGTGAGGTTTTGACTCGAATTTAATGTTTAATTCATTAAGTTTGTGGTTACCAGTGGATTTAGTTGATTTGATTTAGTTGTGTTGTCTTAGGTAATAAGAGGGAAAGGGGGAATATTAGAGATGACGATGAGGTGTGGCAGTGAGTCTTTGTTGAGTTGTTGTGGTAATTGTGGTTTTGTAAATGGTGTATGAATATTGTGTATTTAGTCTCTTCACATTTTAGGGTGTACTTGTAGTTTAAAAACGTAAAGAGAGGTTGTGAAAGGTTTTGAGGACTTTAAGGGAGTTATCAAAGTTTAAAAGCCGTTTGAACTCCATTGTAACTTGAAAAATGATTTTGAAGTGTTGAAATTAAGTTGTAACTCTAAAATGTGAAATTTATGATTTAATAAGTCATATGGAAGGACGTGAAAGTCGGGAAACGTGCGAGTGAGGCTTCGCTATCAATTTCAAGTTGGTTGGAAAATAAGTAAACCTTATAATAGTCTTTACTATTTATGAAATTTATTTGTGTACATGTACTTGTGTTTAGTCTGCATTGCATTTTGCATCATTCTTGGTCATGCATTTATGTTATTCAGGACAATTGCTTGTTAGTGCTACGGCTCACGAGCAAGACTCGAAGCTACGTTTCCTTACTAGATAGACCAAAACATGGAAGACTCGAGGCACTCAAGTTTTTCGAAAAGCATGCATTGATGGAAATGGACGTGGTTGGAGTGTGGTTGGCTATTTCCCAAAGCTAGTAGTAGTCGTGCTTAACATCTATTTCCTTAAGTTTAGCATTAGATGCGCACAATTGAGGTGATGTTTTTGGCTCGGAAGTCCACTCCGACATGTTGCATTTGCATTTGATGAACTCCTATTATCATTTATGTACTATATTGGAAGTCGACGTCTGAGCATAGTTAGGAAACATGAACTGAGGGATTCATGTTGTTATATAAATTTGTTGTTATTTGAAAATGCAATTACATGTTTTCATGTATTCAGACTAACATTTGTAGGAGTATAGAGCAGTGTAGGAGTTTACTTACCTAACATCTTCAAGTTGTTTTTGATGATGTCAGGTTCTCTATGAATACATGGAAGACGAACAAGACTTGAAGATCTTTGGTGATTTTTTTTCAATTTCTAAAGTTTAATTCTTGTTGTACTCATATATATTATATTATTGTTTTTGGTTCTCCAGGTGTTTTTTGGTTCTAAAATAATTAGAGAACGGTTATGAAATGGATTTAGATAATTCAAGCTAGTTTATGGTTTATTTTGATGACTGTGATTTGTGGAGTTGTTCAGATTTTTCTTAGGCTTAAACTCTCAAAATTTGTGGAAGTTACTTAGTTTCAGTATTGAAATATAATTTGATGATATATTGAGAACTGTGGAGAGCTGTAAGTCCATCTAGGCTTCTCCCTTTTTGTTGTCTATTAGGTGAATTTTTCGACAGACCACTTTTAGAGGACGTGCTACCAAAACTTTTAGAAAATACAGAGAAAAAAGTGGTATGATTTCCTAATTTGCTCCAATTAAACAAATCATGAATTAAGTTTCATCGAGAATATAAATTTAGTTTTGTAGCATTATTAAGGATTGAAAGAAAAATTATTTTTAGGTAAAGTTAATTGAACAGATTAGGTGCCTAATTAGGGGAATTAGGCTAAGTCATGACTTAGTGATACAAGCCCTGACATGTTATAATTTTTCAATTAATACAAGCTCATGTAGAATGAATTGAATAAACCTGCTCACTCATGGTGATAGCTATTACTCGATAATTAAAATCACATATACTGTTGCTAGGGTTGGGCAGCGGTCTCCGCAAAATTCCGAAATTGCCCAAACCACATGGTCTGGTCTGATTTTTAAAATTGTGGTTCGAGGATCGTTTAAAACTTGAAAACCGCGATTTCACGCTTTGGTGGTGGTTTTCATTTATAAAAAATCGTGATTCACCAAACCACAAAACCACCTCCAAACTCGAAATGAAATCGAAAAGATTAGAAGCCTTTTCATGTTGTTTTAACTTTTTAAATGAACTTAAACTTATAATTTTGATTTAGTTTATGTGTTTCATAGCATTTTTGGTGAATGGTTCTGTATATGCATATGTTTTGTGGATGGACATGTATGGACTTGTATGGAATGTGTGACTTTTATGTTGAAAATGTGTCGCAGTAAAACCACAAAACCAAACCAACCTTTTGATTGCAGTTTTAAGGGTTCACGATTTGGTGGTGGTTTGCAAAATGATCAAATTGTGAATCTCCGATTTGGTGTCAGTTTGATGAATTTCACCAACAAATCGCGGTTTGCCTGCCCTTATAGTGTTAATATCAAAATCTGAATAGACTATTTTATGATTTTATAAATTATGGGTAATCACACAATGCTCCATCCGTTCAATAATATAAGTCATCCTACAATAACATTTTGTCAAAAAATTAAGTTGTTTTTGAAATTTTATAGAACTTTTGTACTTTTTTACCCATTTTACCCTTAAAATTTTAATTACAATTAAACACTTGTTCTTTTTTATTAGATAAAATAGATGTTGTTAATTAACCACTAATTTAAAGCACACTGAAGAATGTAATTGTTTAATTTTTATAATATAGGGCCAAAACTAAAGTGAAGAGAGTGTAGTGACTATTTTTATGTATGGGACTATAACTGTAATAGTGGGGTTCACTCCAAAATGTCAAGGCAAGATGTAGTGTTCACTCCACATAAAACATTAAATTAATGCACAATACATATTAAGTGGTTCTCATGGCATGAATATATATTTGGACTCCATTGTAGAATTAAGAATTACGATTACTCATACATATATTGCTTCAGATTTATTTAAATTCGACAACTATTCGGGTGGTCGACCACTTTGTATGCTGATTTGTACACCTCGAGATGATACTTAACTTTCATGAACTTTCAGACTAACCTTTGTGACAGTTTAATAAAGTGACTCACACCTGACTTAATTTCACACGTAAAATATCGTATCTAACAAACAATAGGCAAAATAACACTTGAACATAAAAAAATACTTTAAAATTCTCATTTCACCGATCACCGAGCCTCAATTTACTATCTAAGATGTAATTAAGAATCACTAACCTCGTAATTAGCTAGGCCTTAACAGAGGTTTATGAAATCTGGGATTTTACAATCTTACCAACTAATAAAAACATTTCCTCCTCAAAATTTAAGCCGAAGGAAAAATTATCTAACTCAAAGAAATAGGAAAAAACACTTCTAACATGCCTAATCTCCAAATAGGAGTTTTCCTTTCTTCCCAGCATTTAAAGACCAATATGTGCATAGATCACAAGATATATCTTGTGTTTTATCTTGAGATTTTGTACATATAAATATTGTTTGTTTTTTCAAGTTTGGTACAAAAATGTTATTCTCCAATCCATAGTCATATATATGTTTTGATCTTAAAATTTATTTAAAATCTTTCTTAACAAATTAAGGGGTTAATTTCTCTCATGGCCACCCAACATTATTAATTAGTCGTCGTCCCGTGCTTTGCAAACATAAGAGACTGAGTATTAGTAGTAGATAAAAATACTTTAATATATAACTCAACAAAAAAAAATGATGAGAATAAAAAGTGAATAAATAAATAAAGTACTTACCATGTAGTCTTGGATGTACTCAAAGATGAGAAGAATATATGCCATCTAATAGTTATAAAACTAAAACCCACTATTGAAGATATCAAATCTAAAACCTTTAGCCTCAATTTGCTGCAATGATATAGGATTGAAGTCACCTTTGATTATCGAACGTTGTAGGCGAGTGATGTACAGATCGAGTTAATGATGAGATTGTTGTTATTGACAAGGAGATCTATGCGTATCGAGTGGTGATGAAGTAAATGTTATAGTGGAGCATGAGAATGACGACCCGAATGAAAATATAGCATGACCAATACTCATGAGGAAAGTGATGATTGTTGTGTCGACACCAATTGAACCTAATCATCTTTATTTCTAGATTCATATATTAGACTTTTTTTTTTAACTTGAAAGGGACACTTCATGCTAAAAATGTAATTTAATGCATTACGTGACTTGTAATGGCAAAACATAAAGGGGAATTTGAAAAGCCCGTGAAGAAGTTGCCACTACTTCAAAATTTGAAAAGCCTTATAAGGAATGTATGATGTGGCAGTTGATGATGTTCCCATAGAATTTGAAAAGCCATTGTTTAAAAATTAAAATTTGAAATATATAAAATGTCTACTGATTGATTAGTGAAACATAGTATTCCTTTAGTATATATTAGAGTTGAGTTGATGGCGTGGCGTAAGAGTTGATGACATAGCGAGTATGAAGATTGTGGGGAAGCCATGTGACACTCCAAGGTCTTCCTTTAATATATATATATATATATATTAGAGTTGAGTTGATGATGTGGCGTTAGAGTTGATGACAAGGCGAGTAGAAGCTTGAAAGAAAATCATGTGGCACTCTAATAAGTTGGCATTTATAGGTTTTTAGTAGTTTATTTAAGTATATTAATTTAATTATTCAAAGTCTCTAAAATATATATTTAATTATATTTCTTGGTCATTTTTAGGTGAAATGGAGTGGCGCGGTTGAAAACATATTCAAAATACATATTTCAAAATCTGATGATATTTAGCAAGCGATGATCGGATGTCGGATAGTTTAGCTCGAGTTACGCATTGTGCGGTTGGTAGAATAGGAGACAACATATTTTAACCAATCAGCAAGCGCCACATCATGCTCGCTCACCATGCCACCACGTCAAAGGCACCAGCTCCACCAATCACATGCTGCCACGTGTCACCAACACAATACACGTCACAAACCGTTTCTTCTCCTCGCACAGTAGCTACTGATCTGCCTCAAAATGCGTGTCCGCACAAGCTACCAGATTTTCGCACATATTCGCGCGATTCTTCTCTGCCTTCAGCGATGCCACGTGATGCTCACTCACCAACCCACAACGTCATCACCAAGGGTCTCCTCCAATCAAACGACGCCACATCAGCGCGACGCAAGAAACTAGCCAATAGGCCGCGTACACATGGCGGACACCTATTTTTGAGCCAAAACAGCCATATGATGCTCCTCGATGCACGAGTCACTTCCCCAACCCCCAAAATAAATTTCTCTCACCTCTCGAGACCAATTTTTTGTAGTTTTATATATTATGAACTTAGGTTTTATTTTTTTGAAGAACACCGACTATTATTATTTTGTTTCGACTTTCTTCGACGACGATGTTCGGCTAATCAACTCTTTGCCTAAGTCGGAGGGGAAACAAGTCGGGATTATGGATTCATGGCATATTATGTAAGATCTTTTATTTTATTATTTAATTTAGTTTAAATTCTCCTATTTCATTGTTGTTGATTTTAATGATTATGGTTTAGATCTAGGGTGTGTATATGGACAGTACATGCTTTTAGGTGGACAATCTACACTTATTTGGACCATCAGTATCTGTGTAATTATGCTTTTGGACCAATAAAGTGACAAACACTCACTCGTTTGCCGCCAAACCCTTTTGGTTCTTGAGTGTGCAACAATTGAATCTAGGTTAAATCAGAAACGAACGCGACCCAATTATTTAGGATTAGTGTTCCCACAAAACCAAATTATGCGGTTAGTGTGTTAAACCCGATTGGCGGATGTCTAGGGTTATACAAGAATTAGGGAAGTAGTTAGTGACACACATCCTAGCTATCGAGATTAGGGAATAACGAGGAATTTGTGACAGATGTCGATTTTCTATAGCTAATCTAGGAGAATATAAATTAATGACTTTTTGGGAAAGATTGAAGACCATGAATGCCATTGAATCTTGATCCTGATTTGTGGAACTATAGACTTAGGTGTTACTTAGATATTTATTAATTGTTTTCAAAATTAGTTTAGTTGTTTGATTTTATTTAGTTTAGTTAGATTAGTTAGTTAAATTAATATTTATTTTAAAAACTCCAATTTTCTTTTTTTGTTGTTTTTAACTTAAGAAAAACTATCAATCTCTGTGGGATCGACCTTTTGCCACTATTCTACAAAATAGTTGGTTTATGAGACTTTGCTTTATTTACGCGTTCGGCGCGTGTCACACTCCAAGGTCTTCTTTTAATATATATACATTAGAGTTGAGTTGAGTTGAGGACGTGGCCTAAGAGTTGGAAGCTTGAGAGGAAGTCATGTGGCACTCCAAGGTCTTCCTTTAATATATATATATATATATATATATATATATATATATATATATATATATATATATATTAGAGTTGAGTTGATGATGTGGCGTAAGAGTTGATGACATGGTGAGTAGGTAGCTCGATAGCAAGCCATGTGGCACTCCAAGGTCTTCCTTTAATATAAATATATATAGATAATAACATTTTGGTCACAAAAGTTATCTTTGTGACACAAAAGTCACAAACCTTTTAAAAATCTTGCAACCCACCAAAACCCATTTCCAATAAATTTTTCGGTGAATATGCTAACGTGGCAATGACGTGGTGCCACATAGCGCCACATGAAAATTAAGGGTAAAAAAAACCTTCATTTCAAATCGGACAACTTTTTTATTTTTCAATTCCAATCCCCACAATCTTGAAACATGGTTCACCGTAAAAGAGAATTTATGAACTTAAAAACAAAGAAAAATGAAATTTTTGTTTTGGTGTTGAACTCATCTCTACATCATCCTAAACATTATTTTCCTTTTCCACAAAAGCAACAAATTAACTCAAAACAACACATCACCTGCAACATCTAAAAAAAAAAGACAAACAAAAATTGCAATGCAATGCAAACAAGTATCAATAAACAAAAGGATCAATTTAGAGTTGCATCAATATCATATAATTTCAAGACATCAAAGTGAATGCATCCACACCAAATAAAAGGCTTAAAGGGCTACGAAAGAGCTAGTTAACATGAGTTCGTTACAACCCATAAAACAAAAAATGGAAAAAAGCTCAAAAAATAGATACAATCAGGTCAATGTTATAGCATTATATTTAAAAAAAGTGGAAGTTTTTTTAACATAAAGATAAGTATTGCAGTCTTTTGGGGAAAGGATTTCCGAAATTGTTTTACAAAATTAAAAAAGTTACTCGATTTAAAGTGATCTTTTTTACCTTTAGTTCCACGTGGAGCTACGTCATTGCCACGTTGGCACATTCGTTGAAAAATTGACCAAAAAAGATTTTGGTCACCACGATTGTAGGATTTTTAAAAGATTTGTGACTTTTGCGTTGGAAAGATAACTTTCGTGACTAAAATGATATAATTCGTAAAGTTGTGTGAACGTAAGAGAAACTAACCCACTAACAAAGTCAATCCAATTTCTTTTCCATGTAAAAGTTACATATAATTTATAATAAAATAGCTTCCAATTAAGTAAGGATATTAATTTTTTTTAATGGGGGCATATATATTGATCTTTATTTTATGTATATAATAAAGAACATGGGTTGTACTAAAATATTACACCCAAATAAATATATATGCGCTGGAGTCTCGCATAGGGGCAAACACGGTTCAGATCTTTATTTTATTAATTCAACTTGATCTGATTTACTAAATCAGGATCGAAATGGATCAAGTTATGCAGATTATTAATTACAAAATTAATACTTAATTATAAGACAATAAAAATTAATATTTTAAAAATAAAACTTAGGCAAATTCTAATTAGTAAGAAAGTTGCGATTAGTGAGAAAATGATGAATATGCCTTTTAGTTGAAATAAATTATTTTAATCTTGTTTATATTTATTTGGCTTTATAGCTAAAATGTGTACTAAACATGAAATAAAATAATCTAATTAAATTACAAAAAAACTATATTTTCAAGGGTACACAAATAAATAATACATGAATTAGTAGCACAAATGCTAACATCATCTTAGTATAGTTCAAGGTTTTTAAGTTTATATACATATACAATGTTAATGTAAATAAAAGTTTCGAGCGACCATCTTCCAAATCCATTTACCTCTCCTTACTCCAATCTCTTTTCCACCCATTTTAGGGCTTATCTGCTCCTCAATTATAAATTGATTTCAATATAGTCATTTCATTCATGTCAAAAGGTTTGTTTCTTGTTTGTTTAATTCGTGGGTTTTGTGGGATTTTAGGACTTTTGCAGAAGACATGGAGAAACAAATGAGATCAAGATTCTGTATAATTTGGATTTGAAATAGTTAGTGTTGTTGGGTGTATTTGGTGATGAGAAGAGAGCAGAGTGTCGGCGGAAAATAACCTCCTCTTCTTGCATGATCGGCCAGCCCGAGCTCGCCGGATTTTCGAGCAAGGGCGGCTCGGGCTAGCCCTAGCCTGGCCCATGCACACTCCTAACTGGAATATTACACCTTAACAAAAATATGCACAACAGTTTCACATAAGGGCGAACACGGATTGGATCTAGCCCAATTAAGGTCTATCCATTGTTCAATTCAATTATTATTACGGATTGAGGAATTGTAATCCAATTCAATTCATTTATTTTATTAATCCCATTTGATCTCATTTACCAATTGCGAACCGGACTTGATCATGTTATGTGAATTAATAACTACAAAATTAATACTTAACTAGTCGACATCGCGCGCTCCATAGGTGGGCAAGGCAAAGTATCATGTATTAAATAAAAATTGAATTTGATATGAAAATGAGTCCTTTTATGTGAAATCTTTGATGAACCCGAGGTCAATAACTAATCATTAAGCTTAGACAAAAAAATAAATTGATAGAGAGTTTTGATAGGTGAGTGATGACAAATGTTTATAAAATTAGATATTGAAAGAGAGTTTTGAGAAGTAAGTGAGTTCTATAGAAGCTTTGGCTGATATAGTGGATAGGAAGCTTAGTGGTTACATACTTACATGGGGAGATCAAGAGACCTGAAATAAATAATTAAGAAATAATAAAAAATGGTTATAGAATTGTTTTAATTAGTATTATGTTACATACCTACCTAGAGAGGTCAAAATACTAAAAGAAATAATTAATATATAGTATAATTATTATAAATGATTAAATAATAACTATTTAACTTAGTGGTTACATCAACATAGGAAAATCAAGAGGCCGAAATAAAATAAGTGAACCATTAATGTATTGACTTATAAGACTTGAGAAATAGTTAATGTGTGGGGTTTACGACGTGGAAAATTACTATTAAAGGAAGGTGTCACGTGGCAACACAAGGTATAACTTTATTCCTATTAGAATTGGTGTTGATGATGTGGCAGAAGTGTTGTTGATGTGGCAATAAAGAGGTTTGAGAAGAAGCCATGTGGCATCTCAAGATACAACTTTAATATATATATATATATATATATATATATATATATATATATATATATATATATATATATATATATATATATGAGTTTGTGTTGATGACATGGCAAGAAGGAGGCTTGAGAAGAAGTCTTGTGTCATCTCAAGATATAACTTTAATATATATATATATATATATTATAAGATTTTAAAAAATAGTATTTTAAATTAAAATGAGAAAATGATGAATACGATTTTTAGTTCAAATAAATTAATTTTAATTTTGTTTATATTTATTTGGCTTTATTGCTTAAAATGTGTACTAAAACATGAATTATAATAATCTAACTAAATTACAAAAATTTATATTTTCAAGTTTACTCAATATAGTTCAAGGTTATTAAGTTTAAATGTATACATGCAATGTTAATGTGAATAAAAGTTAATTGCACCGGATTGTAGATTGGATCCACGGATTAAGGTATACAACTCATATAATCTCGTTTTTCACTTAAACTGTTCGTGTCACCTCTAGATGCGAGCTTACATATCATGAGGTGCAAATGCACACATGAGCTAAGTGGCCTAACATTTTTTTAAGAATAACATTTATCTTTTATTAGGAAGAACATTTATTTTGCATAGATAGCTTAAACAAAATGTTCAATAATAATTGAATAAATAAAACTATTTTTGTACGTGGTGATCTAATTTCCTTTTTTTTACAAATTAACTTAGAAAAAATAAAAACAACTCACCTAAAAAATAGAAACAGAACCCAAACATATCTAACATTATTGTTGAATCATTTAGCTCATTTTCTTGTTTAGGCTGAGAAAAATGAGTTTCGCGAACAAAAAACAAAGGCTAAAAAATAAAAACAACTCACCTAAAACCAACTCATATAAGTGCTCGACCAAGCTACCTCGCTCAACAACTCAAAGCCATAAGTGCTCAACGAAGCTACCTCGCTCACCTTCCTGCGATCCTAGTTGCATTTGCTGCTAAGAGTCAAATAGCGGGTAACAAGCTAATGTCTTTCATGAGTTTATGCATTTTGCAGTAATTTGAGCATGTTGTCATGGTTCTTTCTTGTATTTATACTATCTTTTTTTCCATTGCAGACAATTAGATTGACCGCTTACTACTTTCAATGATCTTGTAATATTCCGTTTGAAAATTTAATCATCAATTCCATAATTATTATTTTTCAGTTAGAAATGGAAATAAATAATTATGAGAATCCAACCATTAACTTATTATTTTAAAATGATATTTGATAAGGGTTTGAAACCTCTATATAATCATTTGAAGATATTGTAGCGATTCTAAACCCCATCAAATCGCTACTATTCATAGGGGTTTGAATCCCTATGTAAGCCTCTTAAGATATGATAATAGCTTAAAAGATGATGCTTTTCGTAGATGTCAAAAACCCATATGAAAGGTCTTTATAGAGGTTTTAAACCTTTATTAAAAGCTTAATCTTTTCTAGTGCTAATAAATATATGCACAACAGTCCTGCATAGGGGTGAACACATATTGGATCTAGTCTCATTAGGGTCAATCCGTAGTCTAATCCAATTACAACAGATTGAAGAATGGCAATCCAATTCAGTGCATTTATTTTATAAATTCAACTTAATTGATCCAATTTATCGAATGTGGACGGAATGGATCAAGTTATGCGGATTCGTCATTACAAAACTAATACTTAATTATAAGACAATAAAAAAGTAATATTTTAAAATTAAAACTTAGGAAAATTCTAATAAGTAACAAAAAAAAGTTGTGATTAGTGAGAAAATGAAGAATATGAGTTTAAATTCAAATAAGTTAATTTTATTTTTGTTTATATTTATTTTTCTTTATAGGTTAAAATTTGTACAAAAAATGAATTACAATAATCTAATTAAATTACAAAAAACTTTATTGTCAAGTGTACGCCAATAAATAATACTTGGATTAGTGGCGCAAATGCTAGCATCATCTCAATATAGTTCAAGGTTCTTAAGTTTATACATAAATACATATATATATATAGACACACACACATATACACAACGTTAATGTAAATAAAAGTTAATTGTATCGGGTTGTAGATTTGGATCCGCATATTAAGGCATGCAACCCATAAGCCCAGCCAATCCATGCAGATTGTCGCTTTTGCAATCCAGTCAAATTCGGCAAACTCAAATTATAAATCAATTAGACTTAATTGAATTGGATTGAACTAGATTCAATTAGAGTTAATTGAATTGGATTGAACTAGATTCGTGGATTCGCGAATTTTTTGCTCACCCCTAATCTCGCATTCACTGTTGATGTCACTGCTAGATGCGGGCTTATTTATCATGAGGTGCACCTGCATACATGAGCTAAGTGTCCTAACATTTTTTTAAGAATAACATTTATCTTTTTAGGAAGAACATTTATTTTCAATATATAGCTGAAACAAAATGTTTGAATAAATAAAGCTATTTTTGTACGTGGTAATATATTTTGCTTTTTTACAAATTAACTTAAAAAAATTAAAACAACGTATTTACAAAAAAAAAAAAAAAAAAAAAATAGAAACATAATCCAAACATATCTAAACGATTTTACCTTTATCCACTTATACGTACAGCTAATACAAGAACGCGCTTCGGACAGATTTATATAACAGATTTATATATGTATAAGGCATAAACCACTTCCTATTTTTTTTTGTTGTTGAAAAATCAAGAACATCAAAGCATCTAGTGATCATATGGATTATTTGAATCAACTGCCGTGGGGTTTCACCTTCAGTCCCACCGATGAAGAGTTGATTTGTTACTTGGAGGCGAAATCAAAGAACTCCACACTTCCTTTCGTTGATCCCATCATCGACTTCGACGTTTACACTGCTCAGCACCCTTCCCAACTCCACATGCAACGTAAGTATTGCCTTTAATGCTAACAAGTTAAACTGCTTTATTAAGGTTTAGGGTTCTTGCATGGTGATGTTTATCTTTTTCTTTTTTGTCGAATGTGGTAATCTTTAGTTTTTAATAACTTTTAATACATTCATTAGTTCTGAAGTTTAATTTTTTAGGGTTCTTGCATTGTGATTTTTTTTTTCCGTAAAGAGCAATGATCCTTGATTTTTAATAAGTTCTAATTAATCCACATCAAAAAAATAAGTTCTAATCAATTGGTTTACAAGTTCTATATATACTTTAATTATCTAGGGTTAGGGTTCTTGCATGGCGATCTTTTTTTCCAAAACTAAGCAGTGATGATCTTGAGTTTTTAATAAAATTGTGATAGTTCGGAACTCGAATTGGGTTTTTAATAATATTAGTCGTTCTAATTGGTTTGCAACTGCTACAATTTAATTAATTAGGGTTTAGGGTTCTTGCATGGTGATCAATGATAAAGTTCTATTTGGTTTACAAGTTTTATATATAGTTTTAATTAATTAGCTAAGGTTATGGATATTGCATGGTACGTGGTGTTTTAGTTTTTTCTCCGAAAGCAGTGAATGATCTTTGATTTAATTATAATTAGTCATTCTAATTGGTTTGAAACCACTACAATGTAATTAGGGTTTAGAGTTCTTGCATAGTGAGTCCATGATATTTTGTTTTTGAAAACTAGTGATAGTTGGTTTTTAACAAGTTCTCATATATACAATTTAATTAGATAAGGTTTATTAGGTTCTTGGATTGTGTTTTTTTTTCTCTTGCTTTTTAATTAGTTCTCATTAGTGTATAAGTTTTACAGTAGTTTAAGTATGGTTTAAGCTTCTTGATGATCTTTGGTTGTTATACTTAGTTGTTGGTTGGTTGCAGAGAGGCTTAATGTGTCAAGTACACACTTGTACTTCTACGTAGAAAAGAGCGGGATAGGTCGCAAGGCATGTAATGGATTTTGGCATGCAAACACCGGTGGGACCAAAGTCATGAACCACCATGGAGAAGTGATTGGTCAGCGGACATCACTAGTTTACTACATGTACGATTCTCCGGTGAATGATGAGAAAAAGGACAATGTAATCGAAAAAGAAGATAAGAAAAATGTCAAATCTCCATCTACCAGGACCAACTGGATTATGAACGAGTTTAGACTTCTCAACTCTAAATCCAAGTCAAAGTCATCTTCAAAGGTACGTAATAGTTATAAGGTTATAGTGTTTTTATAAAACTACATGCATGCATGGTAAAAATGGTACTAGATTAACTCAATTAGGTGGCCAGGATTAATTGATTATGTTATTTTATTTTATTTATTTTAGTTTTTTATTTTGGAAAAGACAGGACTCAAATATTGATATATAGGTTCAATAGGATACTAATTATTTAACTTAGATTAATTAGCATCTAAAGTTGCCATCCAATTATTGTATACATTTTTTTTTTTTTTTGGTAAAATTATTGTATACATTCACCGATTGCATTAGATGGCCTATTGATGGTTTTACATGCATATAGTTTTGACTGATGGCTTGTATGTAATTTAACATAAACTTAATATTTGATTGCAGGGTCCAATGTGGACTATATGCAAAATTGGCGAGACGGGAAGAACTTTTGGAGGTAATATTCATCATCAAGTTGTTCTGCCCTCGGAACAAGTAATACACACCGCAGACCAGCCACAGCATCAATATGATCAATTCCAGCAGATGCAGCCACAACAACTAGACAATATTGATGAGAATGCGCAGCAGTTCGAGCAGCATGATCGACAACAGTGGCAATGCGATATTGACAACCTTATTGGATCAGTGCCTCATCATCAAGCAAGTGATCAGATCGAGCAACTAGAACAATATCATCCACAATTTGAGGAGCGGCAACAACATCATGATGATCAAATATTCATTGATCAATATGATCATCAGCAGATGCAGCTGCAGTTCGAGCAACAACAGTGGAAACAAAGCACCAAAACGCAATAATGTACCAGTGCCTCAAGGAGACAAGATCTGCTAATCAAGCACCACCAGCTACAACAGCTTGATCATGGCGACGGCCTTGATGATGATCAGATTGACAACTTAGGATTAAGTGATGATGATCTTAGATGTCTACTTGAGCACAGCAATGCCTTACAACAATATGATGAGGATGAGGATGGTATCCCTGAAATGTTATGGCTTGATGAGGCACAGTTGGTGTGTGATGAGGAGGGTAATCTCTTAAACCCGCGACCCACCAAGCGCGCCAAATTATAGATAGAAGATCAACATGCAATTTATAGTATTGTGAAATATATTCTTGTAATTTTTTTTTCTCACAAGCATAGAATTATAATAAACTTGTAAGCGCCAAGTGCTGATTAAGTAGCAACATTACATGCTACCCAAACTCTTCTTGTACCAATTTTCTTATATCAACAAAATACAGAGCAGTTCATCAATTATTTGTAAATACACATATTTTTTTGATAGGAAGTAAAATGCATATATACTAGCAAATATATATATATATATATATATATATATATATATATATATACAGACCCGTATAGGCTAGATGCGGGTGCTGATTGGGGACTTAATAATTAAGCAATATTAGATCAAATAATGAGCTCAAATAAGGCATTGGATGAATTTGGTTCGAAAGTGGAGATTGTTGGGATATGTGAACCGAAAGATATATATTACAGTATTGCATCAGGTAAGAAAGACTTCATGGTACAGGTCTGCCTGGACCCAACAATAGACTGAATTAGTCTTGTGCAGACTGAGCAAATTTAATAGACAAATGAACACGTAAATTGAGTTGTAAGAGCTTGCTCAAAATCTTTGAATAGTTGACAAGTACTGAGTTATTATAAGTTGGAAACTAATTAAGGTATTTAAACACATTAAAATAAGAAAATCAAATTTCTCAGCATTCACTTTACACATAAAACTATTATCACATAAAACTATTATGTATAGTAGTTCTTGCTACAACGACATTGTCGAATTAGTTGCAAGTCGGAGTCGATCTGGACCATCTCCTTTAAGTCCTTCCTCTGTCATAGTTCTAGCACCACAACTGCATCAATAAATAAGAGATCACATATATATTATAAATAGCCACAATTGCACAAACCAAATAACTGAAGATCAATAAATGGCAGGACATACATTCAGAATCTGTGAAATATATACTCCTTTTGGCCGATCGCGATGTACTTCCTCCTTTCTCCGCTTGGGAAGCCGCCGCCCATCTCAGTAATTCCTTCATTCTTGAAATTGTTTTGTTCTTGTCACCACACTTTTGCTTCTCTTTCTTCTCTGATGATACACACTGATCATATTGGTAAGACCTTGTTTCCTACATGGGCAGGGGACTCTGCTGCCTTGTGACCCATTTGAAGAAGCTCTTGGCCTTTCACTCTCACTTGATAAAAATTATTGTGCCCATTGTCAAACCTCCCCAGACACTTCAAATTCAATGTGCTATAAAAGCATTCTGTTGCATTTCCGCTGCAAAGCATATAGTGTTGAGTATTTTATACAATTGTAATTTATATTTCATATTTTAGTAAATGTTAAAGTTAAAAAGTCGCATAAAGTGATTTTAAATTTGGTAATATAATGAGGCGACATCAGCATATAGTGTTGAGTATGGGTTAAAAACTGGGTTAATGTATCTCAAATAACTATATGAGTGTTGTTACAACTAGTTACGAGTGTACGTGAAATAAATAGCATTGCAAGTACTTAGACAAAGTAAATAACAAGCAAGTCAAACCACGACACAAGGAAGCTTGTTCACACAGTTCGGTCCATGACCTACATCTGTGAGGCCACACCCAAATGTAAAATCTACAAGTAAAGAATAATGGATACATGACTCTTCACGTGACTTCTCATTGAGCTCCTGCTATGGACTTTACACAAGTCTTTGAATACTTACATAGTAAGGTTTCCCTTCACTGAAATACCCAAATTTTCTTGGTGCTTACAACTTAAAGATAAAAGTTAAATAACAATGTCCACCAAATACAAAAGTAGATGAGTTACATGTTCATTCGACTTTGGAGTATATATATAGACATATACAAAACTCACAATCTTAACCATTGCGACTAAGATATAATTAATATTAATTAATTACAAATGATACTAAATTTGGTGATGTATATATAATGAAGCGAAATTAGTATATAGTGCATAGAGTGGGTTAGAAATTTGGTTAATGTAGCATTTCTCTAATTATTTTTAATTTTTTAAGGAATACGATGTATTTTGTACAACAAGCACTCTTTCATATATATATATATATATATATATATATATATATATATATATATATATATATATATATATATATATATATATATAATTAAAAGCACGAATCTTAAAATTTTCCTTCATCACTTGAATGTACAAGTTTGCCCTTATCTAATAATAGTTATTAATTATATTCGATTTATTTTTTCTAGCAAAATTAGAATCGATCATAATAGATAAAGGCATAATTAAATTTATAATAATTAGAATTAATAAGTTGTTTATCTCACCGATTGTGATTGATGTATAATCTATAGGAGATCTCCTATTAATTAGGATAGGATCGATGTGTATATGTATATATATATATATATACATAACTATATATAAGTGTGACAACGATTCCTTTTCTAGAAAAATTAGAATCGATCATAATAGGTAAAGGCATAATTAAATTTAAATTAATTAGAATTAGTAAATTGATTATCTCAACGATTGTAATTGATTGATTATTTATAGGAAATCTCCTATTAATTAGGATAGGATCGATATATATATATATATATATATATATATATATATATATATATATATATCAAATTATACATAGACCTATTAGGTTAGGATTTATGAGTCTATTTAATATTTAAAGTTTCATAAAAGTAATATAATAAGCACCAATCTTCAATTTTTCCTTCATCACTTAGAGTTAGTATTCTACCATTGCATAACCTTTCAATGAACACTTAAAATTACTATTCTACCATCATATTACCTTCAAATTTTATTGCTTTAATTCCTTTTTCATCTATCGAGTGGGTACATTAATTAAGCCTTCTATTTTTTTCAAATTCTCATCGAACCACTGATGTCACGGCATGTTCTCCACAATCCTCACTCATGTTTGTGTCCATCATAGTTATCATAATCCATGTGAACCACACGTTGCAATGATGACGATGATGATTTTGATAGTTATTTCCCTACATCAATTTTTGATTTTATTTTACTAATTCTATTCTATTGTTACTAATTTTAGAGAAGGTTTGACAATGTTTGATCGGTCTTAATTGAGACCTTATTAAAAAGTATAAAATAGTACTGATTTATATGTAACTGATATTGGAGTGGTACATTATTATACTAACCTTGTAACCTCAATGTAAGGATCTTCATATTTAGAAGCGATTAAAATCTATTAGATCATAATATAATTGGAGTAGTATATTTAGTTTAGATTGGATACTAACATGTTAGAATTATATTCCCGCGAGCGTAGCGAGCGGGTTCATTGGTGCATAGCACCTTAAGAAACTAGTATATATATGTATATAACTTTATTAAGGAGCAGCTAAATGGACCCCAATTATTTCTTAAAGAACCCCATTTTAATTTTTTTATGAGTTTCAATTTTGCTCATTGAGGAAATGACCAAGTTACCCTTCATATAAAAGGTCTTTTCTTCCTATACCCTGCCCTCTCTTCTCCTTGACCAACTTGACCCTCTTCGAAACCCCCATAGTCGACTCACACTCTCATCTTCAACTAACCAAAAACGCGTGAATCCATACAAAATCGACTTGGTAAGTCCATTTTCTCTTAATTTCTTTCCACTTGTTTGGTTGGTTTTTTCGAGTTTTTTGGTCATCTTGTTCATTTTTATTGATGTAGTTGTTTAGTTAATATGGTTTTTGATTTGTTGTTGATTTCCACATTTTGGTATGAAATGTTGAAGGAGTCATCAAAACGAAGTCTCCTTGACAACGACGAACCATTGTTATGTTTTTTTAGAGCGCCGCTATGGGCACCCCTCCAATTAATGAAGACATCCGTTTTTTGTCTTTCTCTCCTCTAAATTACACTTTGATGTAAATGACACTATTGCCCCTTCATATAAACTCTCTCCAATCTCACAACACATTTTGAAACAAATTTTGGGGCATCCCACTACATTGGTCTCTCATATCTAACCTAAAGCCACATATTTGTTTGTCGGGCGTGTATCGATTATTGCATTTTCACATCATCCGATAGCGAGGTAACACTTTTTTACAACCATATCAAGATTCAAATGAATTGTTTTTTTTGTTCAAAATAGTGACATTGATGATTTGGTTTTTCATTGTAGGGTTTGGTAGATTCGGTTATTCCGAAGTTGTTTTCAGCTTAAAATGGACGAATGTACTACAATGGTGTAAGAGGAGGTACAAAAAGAGGTATTTTTTGCAATTTTTTGTGTTTTTTTTCAAGTTTTCATGTTCTCAGTCGAAGTTTCATGGGCTCGATTATTTCGGCCTCGCAGTACCGAAACACATGGAAGAGTCTCAATTTTTGCATATCGAAACTCTTGCATAACTCTTGGTTCCCAGTGAATGAAAGTTGGTTTCAAGTCGCGGACACGTACTACCGAGAATGTGGATTTTTGGGTTTTTTGATGAATCTGATGTGTATTGGTGTTGAGTCATAATGTTACAATGTATGTATTGTAGGTAATGCCGATTTCAACTTTATTTCTAGACTACAAGGATGTGTTTACTCCTTGTAGGTCATTCCTATCTAGAGAATCGGCTATTTCATGGCTTCAAATGATTGGTCGTGAGAACAAGTTTGTGTTAGAAATGAAGCACTCTGATAATGGAGGGATTAGCGTAGGGGAAGGGTCAAACTTGCATGTGAGAGGTTCGGTACATTTAGTGGAATGTCACAAAGAGTAGGGAAAGCCAAAACGGCAAAACTTGCTTTCACAGCAAGAACTGAAGAGGAAGAGGAAACGACGAGGACTCAAACTGGTACAAAGAAATATGGATGCTCTTTCATTATTAACATCAAGGAAAATATTGATTCTTTGTGGTATGTCACTATCATGTGTGGGAGGCATAGTCACGACCCCGCCAAAAACTTGGACGGTCAGTCATTTGTAGGAAGATTGGATAGGGGTGAGTAGGTGGTTGTGGTGCAAATGACTAAGGGTAATGTCAAGCCAAGAGATATCCTCAACACGTTGAAGCAAAGAGATGTTAAAAACATATCGACAATACGGACAACATATAATGCACGACAAAAATTTCCTATTGAGGATGCGGGTGGGAGGACTCAAATGCAACAACTATTGCACATATTGGAGAAAAAGAAGTGGATGTCGTGGCATAGGAAGCATCCCGATACGAATATCGTCACTAATTTATTTTGGTCGCATCCTTATTAAATTAAGTTGGTACAGTGTTTCCCATCGATTCTTTTGATGGATTGCACTTACAAAATAAATAGGTATCGAATGCCGT
Source organism: Stephania yunnanensis (assembly GCA_039657365.1). Classification (NCBI taxonomy): domain Eukaryota; kingdom Viridiplantae; phylum Streptophyta; class Magnoliopsida; order Ranunculales; family Menispermaceae; genus Stephania; species Stephania yunnanensis. Next base: position 11,539,783 of record CM077582.1, read on the forward strand.
TATTGGAGATTGTTGGCATCACTTCGACGCATTTGACGTTCTCAATTAGGTTTTCTTTCATATCATCTTAGACTCATGCAAATTATGTTTCGGCACTTGAGAACTTGAAATCCATATTGGATTGGTGGCCTAAACCTGACGTATTTGTTACGGATCAGGAGTTAGGCCATATTAGTGCCATCGAAGAAGTATTTCTATCATCGTCTCACCTTCTTTGCTCTTGGCACATCAACAAAGTAGTATTAGCCAAAACTAAGAAGATGTTTAGGGCACTACAAAAAAAACAACAGATCAGAAACGGAAATTTTCGTCTTTGATTAGCATAAATTTCGTCTCTAATTCAATTATGCAATGGAACAGAGACGGAATCTATTTCGTCTCTAAAATCGTCGTCGCTGATTCAATCAGCAACGGAAATGTGTTTCCGTTTCTGATTAGAGACGGGTTAGAGACGGAATTTAGAAACGGAACAGAGACGGAACAGAAATGGAAATTTTTCTAAAGGGTACAATTGTAATTGCATTCCGTCTCTGATTCGTTGCTGATTTATGCATCTATTCCTCAAAAATTAAAGACGGAATAGCAACGGAATCTCTAAATTTCGTTGCTGATCCGTCTCAATTCCACTTTGTTTAGTTTTTAAACCTAAGATTAATCCAATTGGTTCTCCACAACCTCTAAACCTGAAAATACAACCATAGGACCTACTCCATCGCCTGCACCCCCTCCAACAACTCCTCTTGGGGGTGCTAATATCCCCCCAAAAAGCAGAATTTGACATACTTACATTGACAATATATATCAACAACAAATATTCAAATGAGAGAAAAAAATGTACAATTCGACATTGAAAAAGTTTTATATATCCACGAAAGCTTGTCAAGTTTAATAAATGTTCCAAATTTCTAAGTATGCACAAAAACCACCAATCCTATTGTTCAACAACCATAAAAAAAACTTCCATTCCTCTAAATATGTACAAAAATGCCTTATACAATCTATAGCAACAGTGCCAGGACAACACATTTACATGAAATTCAACATCATAGATAAGTAAATAGATCATGTACATAGCTACTCAGTTAACTCAAAAGGGATAGCAAAAGAGGGGGAACATAACCATATATCAAGTCGGGTGCAGCTTTACAAAGAGGTAATGTGCGCCCTCGAAGTGGGGGGTGATCACTGGCCGCCATGAAACCTAACAAAATATCAATAAAAGTTTAGAGACCAAATGCATACCAATAAAAGTAATGAACTGTTTATTCAATGTCCAATAGCCTGAAATTAAGAAAAAAAAACTATCGAACATAACAAAAGTTTCCAACCATCTTAAACCAACAATGGCGTCCTGACTAAGAGCAATATTAATAATCAATAAACATGTAAGACTAACACATCAGTTCACTATGGAGAATTAGTACTTATTCTTGCTTTGCAATAATTATATATGTATCAGCAAACATACAAGAATCATGTACATCAACTCATATTTAGAGAACCAACTCAAGAATCATATGGTTGTTTGAAAATGCATGAACAATAAACTAGTATAAAATTAAATGCATGAACAAGAGCATGAAATCAATAGAAATCAGATCATACAATGATATAAACAACTTATGAAGAACTGACAAAGACATAAGATTCAAAAAGGCAGTTGTAAGCGAGTGATCAACAATTAAACTTTCAAAAGTAAACACTATTGTGAATGGGAGAAAATCTTGATCACTTGGTGAGCAATTGGAGACAATTCCCTATGCAAATAATCTCTCACCAGACATTGACTTTTGTAGTTAACTTGACCATGTGAGTAACTAGAAACAATACTGTGACAATTCTCCAACTACTTGACCATGTGAGTAACTAGAAAAGAATGAGAAACCAGGCAAAGGAGATAAGGGCACAAATGAGAGAGGAGGCGATTCTAACCTTCGCGAATGAGAGAAACGGTGCGAGCAATATATTAATACTATCAAATACACATTTGATAACAATATACCTTGTAAAGGGGAACCTTCTTCACGCTTGCTCTTGCTTTGCAAACTGCAATAGAAACGACCAAAATAGCATTGGCTCCAAGCTGCAAAAATAATAAATGACGAAGTGGATCAGCCACATACATCGATCCATACAAAGTAATAGAAAGTAAATAAAAGCAATCAATTGCAAAACTGACTAAGGTTTGATTGTGTGCTTTGTCAACTCCACTCTAATTCCAACATAATGCTGAAACTGAAACTTATAAACCAAGAAAACACCTCAACAAACATTAATTACCACACATTTTTATCATCTAACAAGTGAAACAGGAATATCAAGAAAAAAAAGCACATTAGGGAAGATCTCAAACCCTGGGGTCTTTCTCCAACTTTAGAAACTTTCATGATCGATATTTCGACATTAAGTTCATTTGGAAAAGAAATTGTATTTAACACGACAAAAATATTCTCCCGCAAATGCCATACTCAAAACTAAATGAAAGCTACTAAAAAATAACTAATGCAAAATACGATAACCAGATCATCATCAATCACCTAATTTCATCTTTCCAGCTTTAGCAGCATCTCCGGCCTTAGTCTGCAAATAGGGGTAAAAGAAAGGCTAAGCACCAAATATTGGAATGGAAAAACAAAAATGCGAGATAGATATGTGGACATTAGTTCACCTTCTTAACTCTACGGGTCTTCTTTACTCTTTTAGTCCAAAAGCCACACAGCTCCACACTTCCATATTTGAATGGGCGGAACCACAATCAACGTGACCGCACTGGACAACATCGTAAGCGTGAACTCACTATACGCATTCGCAGTGTTCGTAGGACTCTCCTGGAACCCAATCAACTCCCGAAACACCACCAACACCTTGATCTCCAACCCAGCCTGTGCCCTACTATTGAGGCTCGCAGAAAACGTCATCACCTTCCAAGTCTACTCCTTCAGCTTCTTTCTCTTCTCCACCATCCTCGCCCTCTCTCTCAAGCAAGCCATCCGCATCTCCACCACCTTCCAAGTCTGATATGCTGTATCCTGCAAAAGAAAGATGAATTTGATAGCAATTATGAGCTTCGCGAGTTCAGGGCGTCAAGAGGTTAAGAGGCTAGAGAGGAAGCAGAGAGACTTCGAGTGAGGTTAGGGCATGTCTTCATCAACAACTATGGTTCGCAAAGGCGAAGGTGTCAAGCCGAAACCACACCGGGAGTTTCGTGGATTACTTGCCTCAATGTCGAAGACGGGGCTTCTGATCTCAAACCCTAAAACAATAGCTGCAGTAAAGAGAGGAGACGACGGTGACGGACAGAGCAAACGACGAAGAGGGACAGAGCAGACAACGACGGTGAGGGACAGACGGCGATGGACAAAGCAGACGACGGCGAGGGCTTAAGCGACGGTGACGGCAAAAGGCACGAGCTCCGGCAGAGAGCAACTCAAGCTCCGAAGACCACCGCCAAAACCCACCAAATCCAAACCCCCATTTCCAAATCTCTTCAAACAATACCAAATCTCCCAAACTAGCTCTCCAATCTCCATCCAACAAAGCTGTAACTGCCCTCGACGATGAAAACATCAGATTTGGAGAGCACCGGTGAACAAAGGCTGTCTGCGGTGACTATTTCGTAGAGATTTAGGGCTTGGGAGAGAGAGAGAGAGAGAGTTTGAGATGAGATAAAGAGTTGAGGGTTTCCAGAGCCGTTAAGAGAGGAGTAGCTGAGTCGCCGGTGAAGAGAGCAGTTGTTGAGCTGTCGGTGAGCTCGAGAGAGGTCGAGTTCAGTCAAGGAGAGAGGTCGAGTTCGATCGAGGAAGAGGGAGAGAGTTCGTTCAAGGAGAGAGAGTTGGGAGAGAGAGTTTGAGGAGAGATAGAGTTTGAAACAAATAAATATTTCATCTATTGATGCACGAATCTCGAGATGTGATGTGTGGTTATAAACTACTGAATTTTTGGTGGATAGTTGGCACCATTTTTTTAGAAATGGATTTTAATTCCGTCTCTATTTCCGTCTGTAATCGGTCTCTATTCCGTCTCTGACTATTTCCGTCTCAATTCCGTTTCTAACCATTTCTTATTAGAAACGGAATTAAATTCCGTTGCTATTTCCGTTTCTAATTTACATTTTTTTTGTAATGGGGATAACGAAGGCTTCACTCGTTTCATGGATAGGTAGACGAGCGTGTTGTATGCTAAGTCGGTGGCCTTATTTGAACTTAGGATGAATGATTCGCGTTGTGAGTTCGATCATGTGAAGGGTCTAACTGATTACTTGGATAACACGTGAGTGAAGATCTACAAGGAGAAATTTATACCGGCATGGACAGATCAAATTATGCACTTTTGGGAAACAACGCATAGAGGGTTGAGTCTGCGCATTGCACTTTAAAGCTACATCTTGCCAACAATCAGGCAAGTTTTGAGACTTTGTAGAGTGTGGTTGATGGTCTTCTTAGGATCCAACATAACAACATCAAGGCATCATTTGAGTTCAGTTTGAATGTGGTGCAACTTGAATATTTTAATGGTTTTCATCGCCGATTGCGTAGTTATGTCTCTCAAAGGGCGCTTAAGTTAATTAGAGATTAATTGAAACGTGGAGAGGATGTTGGACATGAATCTACTCGTTGTGGTTGTGAGATACGTACCACGCATGGTCTTCCTTGTGCACACGAGATAAACTTCTATAAATTTGCTGGTTCGTCTATCCCTTTCGAGGACATTCATTTATACTGGCGAAAGTTGAGTATGATACCAGAGAATCCTGTGGATCGGGCTGGGTACAATGTGAACGATGAGATTGAAAGAATGTTGCAAAAGTTCCATGCTTGCACTGACGAGGACAATCGCATTTGGATTATTCAGCAACTTAGAGAGATTAGTACCGGGAGTTGTCTGACCTACAAAAACATAGACAAAGGGAAGGACACGGGGTCTTCAATTGGAAGTTTGCTAAATAGAGGAAATAAGATAGGATCAAAGAGGAAACATAATGAAAAGATACTTCGACGACAAGATTGCCTAGCGGGTTTGAGTACGTACTATCGAAAGAAAAGGCATCTAGTTCGAGAAAGAAGAAAAATAAAATGGGGGCTAAAATACGTTGTACATGTCGGGAGACCCAAGGTGTATCTAAGATTGGTTATTCTCATTGCATACAACTGGACTGGTTGCCACATGTTAAGAGCACTATTGATGTGATGGGCGATGGTAATTGTGGATATTGATGTGTTGCCTCCAGGCTTGGACTTCCCGATGTCGATGGTTGGAAGTTAGTACGTAGAAGGATGCTTAATAAGAAAATCAGGCATGAAAACCTTTGGCGATGAGTGCTTGGGATGAGTTACGAGAATGTGAAGACCGTTGTGCATTGTCCGGATGATCGTGTTGGTGCCTTTTTTGATGAATGGCTGACACTTCCTGACATGGGCCTCTTAATATCAACAGCCTTTAATGTCATTCTAGTAAACCTCTCGCATGGTAGTCGCTCGACATTTCTTACTCTACGTAATGTCCCACCGTCATCGGTAGATAGTCGACTTGTCATTGACATGATTAATGATAGAAACATCCATTAGGTTAGGGTATGTTCGTACATTAATTTGTACATTACATGATGTTTTTATCACTTTTGACATATTTGATAATGTATTCTTTATTGTACTTTTTATTTTGTAGGCGAAGTTGATTGTGAATGCACCACTTCCATCATTATATCCATTATGGAAAATGTATGCTAAGGAGTGCGCTAAATATATATTGGCGTGATGGAATCATAATTCGGGAAATCGTGCCGGGGATGGCTTCTCAGCAAGGCACGCCTTCCGTAGTAGACTTTGCTTCGTCTTAAGAACATTGATTGCATGTTAAGGGGGTGCCTTATGGAGTTTATGCTATTGTTTATGTCATTAGTTACTACATTGCAATAATATTGGCAAAGAACATGTGTTCTTGAGTTTTAGACAAGCAAGGCAAAGGCTAAGGCAAATATATAAAATTCTGAACTAGTTACAAAAATAAGTCAATTATGTGTCCTTTTGTATTGCATAATATCAGGGTCTTCTTCTTGTGGTGTACATTCATGCAATTAGGTCACCTCACGGTATGACGTAATCGAGAATGTCACCATGGTCTCGGTTACTACATATCGAGAATATATAAAATTCATGCAATTAGGTCACATCATGGTATGACGTAATCGAGAATGTCACCATGGACTCAGTTACTACATACCGAGAATATATAAAATTCATGCAATTAGGTCACCTCACGGTATGATGTAACCGAGAATGTCACCATGGTTTCGATTTCTACATACAGAGAATATATAAAACTCATGCAATTAGGTCACTTCACGGTATGTTGTAATCGAGATTATGGTAACATTTTCGTTCCCAACTAACCGATCTGGGATCCATATTTTCGATCACATCCAACCGAGACATTTCCAAATTATGTTATCTACATAACTCTCGGTTAGTAGTCAATGACACTCATGTAAAGCTATCAGAGATACATACCCGAGAGTTATGTGAACGTTTTGAACACGTCCAACCAAAACCTCGCCAAACTGGTACATTGCACATACAACTCGGTGACATATGTGCATAAGTACAACAACAGTTTTGATCCTGAGGGACCAATATCGTCATACTGGTCTCAGCCCTCAAGGACCGAGTCTATTTTCTGATCATAAAATGAACATGTTTATCAACCAAAATTATTACAATACAAGTCTCAATACAAACAATAGCACTAAAACATAGACAACAATAAAATATTTAACAAATTCACACCATACAAGCCTTACATTCAAAGAAGTCCCACATTCAAACAACATTCAACAAGTTCCATAATCCAACAAAAACTAAAACAATACATGTGCCAATCACAATCACGTTCCCTCATTGTTTTGGCTTCTTCAAATTCTTCCTAGTGTATTATTTGCCAAATATTCTCTTTAGGGGGCGAGCATCGACCGATGGTGGTGGAGCATTAGCCGGGGTGGAATGTGTAGAAGTGTTGTCGTGCTGGGACTACATAAGGCCTACTTGGGTAGGGGCTTATGTGTCGATGGCGGTGGTGGTGGTGCCGACTGCGGTGGTGGTAGTGGTAGTGGTGGTGGTAGGAGTGAGACTCCTCCCCCAAAGGAAATTGACGACGTCACTCGCCATTTTCCTCGCAGACTCGAATGTACACAACTTCAGCGAGGAGTCCATTTATCGTAGTGCCGCGTCCAACGCACATCTATTACGCTGATGAAAACAAAAAGAAATATGTTAATGTTAAAAATTACGGGTTTTCAAGAAATGTCAAACACTTCTACATAACACTTAAAACACATTCAATACCTCAAATAGCTCATTGTCAGTGATGGTTGTGGCAACCATGTCTTCATCTTCATGGCTCGGGTTGGCGATCATTGGGTGAGACACTTTAAGGAACCAAGGTAGATAGTCCGATGTAGCAAAAAACTCAAATTGTGCCTCCTCTTCGTGAACTTCGAGGGCCAACAAATGGTTACGCCAACGTTCCCAATTGTCTTGTTGGAACCCATATTTAACATAGTATTTGAGTGCAGATGGGCCTCGATGTCCTTCCAATGGGTGGTATGGATGATCTGGTATAGATTGCACGTGGCCAAACTGTCTCAGAATCCTCTCCGGATGGTAGGGCTCCACCACATCCATGTACTTCAATGTGCCACTAGAAAAGGCCATCGCGTGCACAACTCCATTATCCCTGTAATTAACATAAGGGTCCCAAGTGACCTAATCAAACATAAACAACCATAATTAGTAAACATAAACTAACTTTAACATTTACCAGCAAGATTGGTTAAGTAACTCACCTCACTTGGCCGTAACCTGTCCAACGTTCTCCTTATGGACCAAACCTTGTCAATATTCATCACGGTCTCGTGCTTTTGAATCCATCTACAAACAGGAGGTTGCACCTAGTTCATGTACTTTGCATTGGGTGTGGCGGGCCTGAGTTTGAAATGGTCGTATACCCATCACTACAAATACATACAATGTTAGTTATTGGGAAAATGCAAAACCTAATTATAATTATTCAAAAAACAATGTAAGTTGATTTAAAAATATACCTCAAGTAATGCGAGGTAGCCGACATTCTGAGAAACTTGTATTCTAGTGGCGGACCCCAAGTGTCGGTACAGTACGCTAATGCAGCTGCACCCCATGGATACTTTCCCACGTCATTCAAATCTTCTAGAAGCTTCAATAATGCAATAGATACCCGATATCCACTCTTATCCGCAAAAAAGGTGCAAGAAAGTAGGTGCAACAAATACGATCGGATTGTGCATTCCACAAATGGATAAGTATTGTCACTCGAACCAGCTTTGTGGCACCATCGACTCTTCAACCAACATTTTCGCACTGTGAGCCCCTTGTTAATGTTCACTTCATCCTCGGCATCTTAATGCTAACCTCAAGTAGTTTGGATACCAGCTTAATCGCATCCGAGCGAGATTCTTCGGTGTACCTCGCAAAGTTCTCAACTGCAACCACTTTGCTTGTCACGGGAATCTTCAGGAGAATGCTTACATACTCTAAGGAGATCGACATTTCACCGAATGGTAAGTGAAATGTGTTCGTCTCCGGCTGCCACTGCTCCACAAAGGCAAATATAACCTCTTTGTTAGTCTTGCGATATGAGCAATCTATCAGCGTATTCAACCCATACCGCAGGATAATCCTCTAAAGGCCCTCGCTGTCAGGGTGGCACGATTGTAAGTCCCATTCTTAGATTTGAGCCCTGTGATTGATACACTTGAGTATCGGGTGATCCTACAACAAAAAACATTTAATCAGTTATATGAAAACCATAAGTTTTTAAATACTCCATTTAATGAAACTTTTTATACTTCATTGCTCCAAATCGCTAATGCAACATGATCTTTAAAGCTCTTCAGCAATGATCCATCTGAAGGACCACAGGGGAAAGGAGCACTGATAAGTCAGTATTTTATAGAAATTAGTAGTCCATTTTAGTATATTATTTATTGAAAATATTTAAATATTATATTAAATAATATGTTTTTTTCATGTTTAGGTGAAACGGAGTGCGCGGTTGAATTCGTGGCGGAAAAATACTCAAAATGGAGTATTTACTTGTAATAATCGGATGTCGGACAATTTGCCTCGAAATACGCATTGCGTGGTGCGTCGAATAGGGGACATAATGTTTCAACCAATCAAAAGATGCCATGTCAGCGTGAAAAGCCACTCTGAACCAATCAGACTTGCCACGTGGCATCGTCATCGACAACGCGTCACTGGGGTGATTTGGACCAATCGTTGCGCGCCACGTGGCGCATATACGTCGTCCCCATCAATCACAGGCTGTCGCGTCAGCATGCCACAGGCCACGTCACACCGCCTTATGTTCTCTTCGTTTAGTGTCCGTCGATCTGCCTCAGGATGCGTTCCCACACAAACTCCCAGAATTTCGGTAATAACCGCATAATTTTTCTCCGCCAGCAGTGTGCCATGTAGCGCTTCCTCATTCGTCCAGCGCGTCACATAGACGTGTTTCGGCCAACCACGTGCGGACACGTGGCACTGACTCAGCGACACACAACATTGACGGTCCAATAGCGTTCTGACATGTGGCAGACTACTCTCACAGCACGTCACAGTAGCAGCCCTCCTCCAATCACTGCGGGCCACGTCAACTCACCAGCAAGGCTAACTAATCACGTGCTGACATGTGGCACAGTCAATTTTAATAAATAGGGAACACCAGGGAGGAGTTTTTTCAGCGAGTTTTGGGGGACTCCGCTCGGCCTCTATGGCCGAGCTCTCTACCACTTTCCCATTCTATATTTTTATTTGTTCTTTAATGGGAGGTTAAAAAACCCCGAACTTAGGCAAGACGGCGAGGGAGGTTCGACTGCGCATATGTGAGATTTATATAATTTAATTTCAGTCTTTTCATTAATATTTTATTTTTTTGGGTATTGTTTTAACAATCGAGGTTAAACACTGGTTTAAATCTTGATTTACGTGCCAGTAGGTCGTACGCACCCGTACTTGTGCAATAAGACCACACTAGTGGCATTCGACCATACAGATTGATTAGACCCTTTTGCGATAGGTTGAATACCTTTGAAATCTAGGCTAAATTGGACACACGAGTGATCCGGTTGTCTAGGTGTACTGCCTTCACAAAGCCCATTGCGAACAACACATTAAACCTAATTCACTTGAATATGTGGTTATGTGTTTGATTAGAGAAATAGTCTCCGTTGTATCTTGGCTATCGAGATTAGGAAGTGCGAGGAACCGCGTACGTTACCTGGTCTAAAGCTACACTAGGATATTTTGATTTGCATATTTTACATAAATCAACGACAAAATCCAATCTTTTATCGAACCAAACTTGTATGTCTTGACCTAGGTGTTTTTATTAATGGTTTTCAAATTTATTTATGTTGCTTTAGTTACTTTGTTTATTTTTATCTTAGTTAATTAGTTCAATCTCTCAAAACCCCCGATTTCCCATTTCGTTATTTTTGACCTTAGAAAGAATACCAATCCCTGTGGGATCGACCCTTTGCCACTATTATGCAAATAGTTGGTTTAGGTATTTTTAATATTATTGACACGTTCGGCGCGCGTCAATTTTTTGCGCCGTTGTCTGGGACTGGTATTTTTCTTTCTTTGGTTATTTATTTTTATTTATTTCTTTTTTATTTTGTAAGTCTTCTGCATGATCTTGTCTCATTTCCTTGCCTCTATATCTACCATGTTCTTTCACTTTTTTTTATGCGTTCATATGTATTCCCCACCTGTTTTGAACCTTGAGGACAAGGTTCGGAATAAGTTTGGGGTACTATAGGATTTGTGGACTGAGCTGGATGGGTTTCTATGTGAAAGACCGCAGGTGAGATAGTACAAATTTTTTTCAATTATACGCGGTTGTCGGACAGTATCGGTTGTGTTTTGTATCCTTTATTCATTTATTTCTTCCATTACGTTTTCCTCCATACTCATCTATCTCACTTCATTAGGAAGTGATAGACTTTCATGCATGTGTTTACCATTGTTTTCATTATTATATTGTATAGAGTCACCCGAAACTTTGTTTCATGCCCTTGGTCGTGGATGAGTAATTATGGTTGCCTTTTTGACTTGAAACTTAGGAAAAAGTAGGAGAAATATTCAGTCGAGTTCGTAGCTCAGCATTTTTATGATTTCATGATTAGAGACTTAGTATGATAGTTGAGCCTTGTAGACGGTTGAAATTGTGTAAGTAATGAGACTTCACCACACATTGGGGAATTTGCTTAATCATAGTGAAAGTGAGAAGGGCTAACATGAGTTTTTAAAATATAGAGAGTCCCACAAGTTTCCACAGGAAATGGAGCAGGGAAACTTGTGGTGGGAAAAAGTGAGAAAATCGATCCACAGGAAATTAAATTGTATCCCATATAAATATACATATAAAAAGAATAAAGGCGAATGGATCAGAGAGTACACATATAAAGGCGGAAGTATATGAAAACTCCTCAAATAAAAAGATTTAGCTCGAGTGCTTATAGCTAGACTAAGTAAATTTGTAAACTTGCATGCTTGAATGTGATAGCGCTTGTCTTAACCATATCTTTGTCTTGAAAATGTGGTCTTAATTGTGTTTGGGTCGCGGTTCTTGACATATCATAACTCAGAAATTTCTTGAGTGATTGGTTAACTTGGTAACTATGTAAATCAAGGGAACTCCATGAATTTGGGTCGGGTATATGATTAATTGAGTTGGTAGTATTATAATAAGTCTAGTTGAGTTTGTGTTTTCATTTACACCTTTGCTCGGGACGTGCAAAGTCTTAAGTTTGAGGGTATTTGATAAGTCAGTATTTTATAGAAATTAGTAGTCCATTTTAGTATATTATTTATTGAAAATATTTAAATATTATATTAAATAATAGTTTTTGTCATTTTTAGGTGAAACAGAGTGCGCGGTTGAATTCGTGGTGAAAAATACTCAAAATGGAGTATTTACTTGCAATAATCGGATGTCGGACAGTTTGCCTCGAAATACGCGTTGCGGTGCGTCGAATAGCGGACAAATGTTTCAACCAATCGAAAGATGCCACGTCAGCGTGAAAAGCCACTCTGAACCAATCAGACGCTGCCACGTGGCATCGTCACCGACAATCGCGTCACTGAGGTGATTTGGACCAATCATTGCGCGCCACGTGGCGTATATACGTCGTCCCCACCAATCACAAGCTATCGCGTCAGCATGCCACAGGCCACGTCACACCGCCTTATCTTCTCTTCGTTCGGTGTCCGTCGATCTGCCTCGGGATGCGTTCCCACACAAACTCCCAGAATTTGGTAATAGCCGCACGATTTTTCTCCGCCAGCAGTGTGCCACGTGGCGCTTCCTCATTCGTCCAGCGCGTCACATTGACGTGTTCAGCCAACCATGTGCGGACACGTGGTCGCTGACTCAACTACACACACAGCATTGACGGTCCAATGGCTTTCGACACGTGGCGACTACTCTCACAAGACGTCACGAGCGAGCCCTCCTCCGATCATCCGCGCGCCACGTCAGCTCACGCAAGGCTAACCAATCACGTGCTGACACGTGGCACAATCAATTTTAATAAATAGGGAACGCCAGGGAGGAGTTTTTTCAACCGAGTTTTGGGGGACTCCGCTCGGCCTCTATGGCCGAGCTCTCTACCACTCTCCCATTCTATATTTTTATTTGTTCTTTAATGGGAGGTTAAAAACCCCTAACTTAGGCAAGACGGCGAGGGAGGTTCGACTGTGCATATCAATGGATTTGTGAGATTTATATATTTTAATTTCAGTCTTTTCATTAATATTTTATTTTTTGGGTATTGTTTTAACAATCGAGGTTAAACACTGGTTTAAATCTTGATTTACGTGCCAGTAGGTCGTACGCACCCGTACTTGTGCAATAAGACCACACTAGTGGCATTCGACCATACCGATTGATTAGACCCTTTTGGGACCGGTTGAATACCTTAGAAATCTAGGCTAAATCGGACACACGAGTGATCCGGTTGTCTAGGTGTAGTGCCTTCACAAAGCCCATTGCGGTCAACACATTAAACCCAATTCACTTGAATATGTGGTTATGTGTTTGATTAGAGAAATAGTCACCGTCGTACCTTGGCTATCGAGATTAGGAAGTGCGAGGAACCGCGTACGTTACCGGGTCTATAGCTACACTAGAATATTTTGATTTGCATATTTTACATAAATCAACGACCAAATCCAATCTTTTATCGAACCAAACTTGTATGTCTTGACCTAGGTGTTTTTATTAATTGTTTTCAAATTATTTTCATTGCTTTAGTTACTTTGTTTATTTTTAGCTTAGTTAATTAATTCAATCTCTCTTAAACCCCGATTTTCCTTTTTGTTATTTTTGACCTTAGAAAGATTACCAATCCATGTGGGATCGACCATTTGCCACTATTCTACAAAATAGTTGGTTTAGGTATTTTTAATTTTATTGACGCGTTCGGCGCGCGTCAATTTTTTGCGCCGTTGTCGGGGATTGGTCTTTATCTTTCTTTGGTTATTTATTTTTATTTATTTCTTTTTTATTTTGTAAGTCTTCTGCATGATCTTGTCTCATTTCCTTGCCTCTATATCTTTCATGTTCTTTCACCTTTTTGTATGTGTTCATATGTGTTCCCCACCGGTTTTGAACCTTGGGGATAAGGTTCGGAATAAGTTTGGGGTACTATAGGATTTGTGGACTGAGCTGGATGGGTTTCTGTGCGAAAGACCGCAGGTGAGATAGTTTAGTTTTTTTTCAATTATACGCGGTTGTCGGACGGTATCAGTTGTGTTTTGTATCCTTTATTCATTCATTTCTTCCATTACTTTTTCCTCCATACTCATCTATCTCACTTCATTAGGAGTTGATAGACTTTCATGCATGTGTTTAGCATTGTTTTCATTATTATATTGTATAGAGTCACCCGAAACTTTGTTTCATGCCCTTGGTTGTGGATGAGTAATTATGGTTGCCTTTTTGACTTGAAACTTAGGAAAAATTAGGATAAATATTTAGTCGAGTTCGTAGCTCAACATTTTTATGATTTCATGATTAGGGACTTAGAATGATGGTTAAGCCTTGTAGACGGTTGAAATTGTGTAAGTAATGAAACTTCACCACACATTGGGGAATTTGCTTAATCATAGTGAAAGTGAGAAGGGCTAACATGAGTTTTTAAAATATAGAGAGTCCCACAAGTTTCCACGGGAAATGGAGCAGGGAATATATCCCTTAAAGATACATATAAAAAGAATAAAGGCGAATAAAGGCGAATGGATCAGAGAGTAGACATATAAAGGCGGAAGTATATGAAAACTCCTCAAATAAAAAGATTTAGCTCGAGTGCTTATAGCTAGACTAAGTAAATTTGTAAACTTGCATGCTTGAATGTGATAGCGCTTGTCTTAACCATATATTTGTCTTGAAAATGTGGTCTTAATTGTGTTTGGGTCGCGGTTCTTGACATATCATAACTCAAAAATTTCTTAAGTGATTGGTTGACTTGGTAACTATGTAAATCAAGGGAACTCCATGAATTTGGGTCGGGTTTAGGATTAATTGAGTTGGTAGTATTATAATAAGTCTAGTTGAGTTTGTGTTTTCATTTACACCTTTGCTCGGGACGCGCAAAGTCTTAAGTTTGGGGTATTTGATAAGTCGGAATTTTATAGAAATTAGTAGTCCATTTTAGTATATTATTTATTGAAAAGATTTAAATATTATATTAAATAATATGTTTTTGTCATTTTTAGGTGAAACAGAGTGCGCGGTTGAATTCGTGGTGAACAAATACTCAAAATGGAGTATTTACCTACAATAATCGGATGTCGGACGGTTTGCCTCGAAATACGCGGTGCGTTCAATAGCGGACAGAATGTTTCAACCAATAGAAAGATGCCACGTCAGCGTGAGAAGCCAATCTGAACCAATCAGAAGCTGCCACGTGGCATCGTCGCCAACAACCGCGTTACTGGGTGATTTGGACCAATCGTTGCGTTCCACGTGGCATATATACGTCGTCCCCACCAATCACAGGCCGCCGCATCAGCATGCCACAGGCCACGTCACACCGCCTTATCTTCTCTTCATTCAGTGTCCGTCGATCTGCCTCGGGATGCGTTGACACACAAACTCCCAGAATTTTGGGAATAGTCACGCAATTTTTCTCCGCGAGCAGTGTGCCACGTGGCGCTTCCTCATTCGTCCAGCGCGTCACATTGATGTGTTTCAGCCAACCACGTGCGGACACGTGGCACTAACTTAGCCACACATAGAATTGACGGTCCAACGGCGTTCCGCACGTGGCAGACTACTCTCACAGCACGTCACAGTAGCATGCCTCCTCCAATCACTGCGCGCCACATCAACTCACCAGCAAGGCTAACCAATCACGTGCTGACACGTGGCACAGTCAATTTTAATAAATAGGGAACGCCAGGGAGGAGTTTTTTCAGCGAGTTTTGGGGGACTCCGTTCAGCCTCTATGGCTGAGCTCTCTGCCACTCTCCCATTCTATATTTTTATTTGTTCTTTAATGGGAGGTTAAAAAACCCCTAACTTAGGCAATACGACGAAGGAGGTTCGATTGCGCATATCTCTCTACTCTCACGTCTCTCTTGACTCCTCTTTGTCGTGTTCTCTTCCTTCTCGTTATTGTCTCCCATCTCTCTCCTCTCTCCTCTCTCCTCTCCCAAACGCTTGGTTCCCTCCCTCAAGCTTATGCCCTGTTTTGTCTCTCTCTTCCCGTGCTCGTCCTCTCCTCAATGTGCTTCATCTGTAACGCAAAAACCCAATCATCAGTCAACTCGGATTTTCACTCTCCTACAATGTGATGTTTTCTTCTATTTGGGAATCGATCTTGAGCTCACCCTTGTCCTCCTCTCGGACAGAACAAGCTTATGCCCTGTTTTGTCTCTCTCTTCCCGTGCTCGTCCTCTCCTCAATGTGCTTCATCTGTAACGCAAAAACCCAATCATCAGTCAACTCGGATTTTCACTCTCCTACAATGTGATGTTTTCTTCTATTTGGGAATCGATCTTGAGCTCACCCTTGTCCTCCTCTCGGACAGAACACGGTGGTGAAGAAGAGAGAAAAAGAGTCACAGTGAAAAAAGGATTGAACTAGTTATTTAAGTTGAGGCTTTGACTTGAATTTAATGTTTAATTCGTTAAGTTTGTAGTTATCTATGGGTTTAGTTGATTTGATTGAGTGGTGTTGTCTCAGGTAAGAGGAGGGAAAAGGGGAATGTCAGAGAACATGGTGAGGTGTGGCAGCAGTGCTACTATGTTGTTGTGGTCATTGTGGTTTTGTTAGTGGCGTATGAAAATTGTTTATTTAGTTTGTTCAATTGATGATGATGGAGATACAACAGCTAGTGTTGTTGTTGTTGGATGTTTGGGGTCAAGGGTTTCCTACGATTGCCAAACCCAGGGAAGGTTTGGGCAATGTTTCCTGTTATTCCCTGAGGTGTTTTGGGTATGCCTTGGGATCACCCCAAGACAATACCTGAGTGAATGGCAAGGCGAGCCTAGCTTGGCTCAGTTGATGCCATTGCACTTAAATAAATGAATTCTTAATTAAACATTGGAAATTGAATATAATAACCTATAAATTGAGTTTTTAAATGATCCAATGAGGTTGGAAGCATTATATAGTGATGTAATGAAGGGAATGAAATTGTTTATGATAAAAATGAATCTAAATCTCAATTCGGGAATACATAAAAAAGTTGTAGACCATTGTGAAGCTAAATATGGTTAAAACCATATTTGGATTCCAATAAAGGGTTTAAGGTGTACTTAGAGTTTAAAAAAACATAAAGAGGTGGTAGGAAAGGTTTTGAAGACTTTAAGGGAGTCGTCGGAGTTTAAAAGCGGTTGGGACTCCTTTTAACTTGGAAAAATGATTTTGAAGTGTTGAAATTAAGTTGTAAATCTATAATGTGAAATTTATGATTTAATAGGACATATGAAAGTACGTGCAAGCTGGGGAACGCACGAGTGAGGCTTCGCTATCGATTTGAAGTTGGTTGGACTATAAGTAAATCTTACAGTGGTCTTTACTGTTTATGAAATTTATCTTTGTACCTACGTATGTGTTTAGTCTGCATTGCATTTCGCACATCATTCTTAGTTATGCATTCATGTCATTCCAGACGATTGCTTGTTAGTGCTAAGGCTCACGAACGGGACTCAGGGTTAAGTTTCTTGACCAGATAGACTAGAACACGAAAGTCCTAAGGCACGTAATTTTTTCGACCAGCATGCATTGATGGAAAGGGATGAGGTTGGAGTGTGGTCAGCTATTTCCTTAAGCTAGTAGTAGTTGTGCTTAGCATCTATTTCCTTAAGTTTAGTAGTAGATGCGAACGACTGATGTGGTGACCTAATTCCCCAAACTGGGTATCTCCCGACTTAATCACGTCATTTAGACCTAACCCTTACCATGTAAGACTTAACAACGAATTAGTCAGCCTTTTCATTTCATTACACACGATCAACATAGATACTATCCAATATTTATTAATTATAATTTCCAAATTTCATTAATAAGTTATTAAAATTATCTTAATTATCACCAGAAGACTTAATAAAATTAGCAGAAGCATTTATAACAACACTTAATGTGGAAACCAGTTAAATCGACGATCATATAAACTAACCAAAATAATACATGAACCAGTAGGGAAGCCCAGTCTCTCCATCTAATATATAACCCAAAGTCATACAAAAAGACATAAATAACACAAAATGATCACCTACAAAAGTAGCGTAAACTAACCTCGACTTACTCAAAGCTAATTGTTGATCTTCTCTTTCTTTAGTCTGTTACTCGAAGTATTTGCACCCACCATCATAAAAAGGACGATGATTAAAATAATGTAGAAAGCAACATTGAGATACATTTATCAATATTTCCAAATATACAACAAATATCTGAAAGCATAATAATAGCAAAGAAAAATGCATTCAGGCATTTGAAAGTACATGAGAATAACTATCCAGTACATGACTTGGATTTGGCGGCAGTTGTGTTTGACTTGAAGTTATGGAGGCACTACTTGTATGGGGAGAAATTCATTGTTTACTCAGATCACAAAAGTTTGAAGTATCTATTCACTCAGAGCGAGTTGAACATGCGGCAGAGGATATGGTTGGGACTTTTAAAAGATAATGATTTCACGCTTGAGTACCACCCAGGGAAGGCTAATGTAGTGACAGATGCTTTGAGCCATGTACGACTAGATACATAGTCTGAGATCGTAATGAATATACATGGAGTACCCATAGATGGCTCAGCTATTAGCTCAAATGTCTCAGAGGGTCAGTCACGGGTTCAGATAAGAGCAGATCCAGTAGTTGTGTTCGGAATGGTTGATTGTCAGAGAGTCGATTTAAAGTACGGGAAATATAGGTCACTCGCAGATAACATTGATGACGTGGATTGGAGGCTTTGAGCTAACGGAGCATTGGGAGAGATGACTTACTTAGGGAGGCGCACAGATCTCAGTTCACCATTCATCGATACTAGATCGGGGTGGTTCTATGTAAGTATAGAAATATGAGCTAAATTGTAGTAACTTTACATAAAAGCATATTGTTTCAGTTGTTTATTGTTACTCCATGCAGCTCAGCTCTAGAGGAAGCGTTAGGAGCCGACCCAAGCTACACTGGACGAGCCGGTGGATGATGAGGCAGTATACTACGATGTGGCGGGTGAGTGTCTCAAAGGGCGTGTCTATGGTCTTGGGTCGTTAGGGAGAAAGAAGAAAACATATGCAGATCTTGGTGCTAGCACATCCTAAATGCTGCTAATGGTGCCACGCTCGGATTACGATAATGTTGTCGAGCAATTAAGACAGGTTATGGCTTTTATGCAAAGGCAGTTAAGGACGACCATGGATCGAGTGGGCCTATCTCAGCCACCACCACTACCACCACCACCTTATGAGCAGCAACACGCGCAAATAGATCCCGATGTTCCACCACAGCAATAAGACAATGTTAATCGGGAGATACAAGACTAGGTTAAGGAAGATGAGCCGCTTGGGGATACTTAGGTATCTTTTATGATAGTTTGCATAGCTTTGGAAATTGTAATTTTTCTTTTGTGGATATTTAGAGGACTAAGTTGCGGGGGAAAAACAATTTGAGGATATTTAGATATCTTTTATGGTTGTTTATAGAACTTTTAGATTGGTAGTTCTTTTGTGCATATTTAGAGGACAACAAGGGATGAGCAGCTTTATGATACTTAAGTGTTTTTATGGTAGTTGTAGAACAGGGGGATTGGTAGTTCTTTTGTGGATACTTAGGTATCTTAGATATCTATTATATTTGACTACCTTTCGTGGATATGTAAATCTTTTCTAATGTCAAATTGTACATTTTTCCTCATTTGAATATTTGTTGTTGATATATATATATTGTTAATTATTGTATGTTTGTGGAGTTTTGCTTTTTCGGGGATGCTAGCAATCCCAAGGAGTTATGGGAAGGGGTGTAGGCGATGGAGCAGGTCCTATTATTGTTGTTTTCAAGTTTAGAAGCTTCGGAGAACCAATTTAATTCTGGTGTATATTTAAAATAAGAATTAGGCATAGAAATGGAATGGAGACATATTAACAATGGAATGCATGAATTTTATTACTATTTCGTTGCAAATTATTGATGGATTAGCAACCGCATTTAAGTAAGAAATTGAATTAAATTTGAAGTCAATCTCCGATCTGTCTTTGAATCGTCTCTAATCAAAGGCAGAATAGAGACAAAATGCAAGCAAAAACAATCACCTTGGATAAATGTCTATTTCTGTTTCATCTCTACGTCCGTCTCTAATCCTTCAGAAATCAGCAGCAGAACTATATTTATGTTGCTGAATAATTAGCGATGACGATTTTAGAGAAAGACTATATTCTGTCTCTAATCCGTTGCAGAACTAAATTAGAAATAGAATTTATGCTAATCAGCAATGGAAATTTCTATTTCTGGTCAGCTATTTTTTTGTAGTGACATTAATCTGTTACATCAACCAAAACAACATCAACAACATATACAATAAAAAACAACATAAATAACTGCAAAATCTCGCATTCGATTTAATGAAACTCCTTGAGGCTGAAACTCAAACAATCACCAACCACTCTTCCTTCCAACATGATGACGAACTTCACGTTAGAGGGACTCAATGACAAATGTAACGCGAGACGAAGATTGGGGTAACAATCACTAAGAATAGGTTGAGATTTGTGGGTTTAGTAAAGGTTTCTAGTCTGGGAGGTGAGAACGATTCGTTACAGTGGTTGTAGGGTGCCCTCTTCAATTGGGATAATTTGGAGAATATACAATTTTCTTGGGGTGCCCTACTCAAACTATGGATTGCACTCATCAAGTGGCTTG
Source organism: Stephania yunnanensis (assembly GCA_039657365.1). Classification (NCBI taxonomy): domain Eukaryota; kingdom Viridiplantae; phylum Streptophyta; class Magnoliopsida; order Ranunculales; family Menispermaceae; genus Stephania; species Stephania yunnanensis. Next base: position 11,560,242 of record CM077582.1, read on the forward strand.
CCCTTACATTTTTGTGGGGTGCACATAGCGTTATTCTTTTCTAAACTTGATCAGGTGACTAATTAAGGATTTTCGGATTTTAATTAGAATTTGGATATCTGAGGTGGGGCTTATGCATTATGGACTAGATATCATAATGTATATATTACTTTTGTGTATTGTGTGCTTAGTGTGTGTAATATACCTATTTCGTAGCGATATTTACTTAAATTAGAGTCGAGACGCAGAATACAAGTGTTTCAAAGCACATTGGTATTTTTGTCGATTTTTTGTGAAATTGCAGTATTTTTTGGGGTCTCACCTCCCTCTCTCGACTATGTTGAGGTATATTCCCTCTCGTTATTCTCTCTCATCTATCTTCTTTCTCAAACTCTTGGTTTCCTCCCTTAAGATTTTGCGCTGCTCTGTCTCTCTCTCTACCCGTGCTCATCTTTTCCCCTTTATTATTCATCTGCAACGCAAAAACCCATTCATCAGTCGACTCGGCTTTTCACTCTCCTACACTATGATGTTTTATTCTCTTTGGAAATCGATATGGAGCTCTCCTTTGTCTCCATCTCGGACATGACATAGTGGAAGAAAATAAGAGAAAAAGACTTACAATGAAAAAAAAAGATAAAACCACTTATTTAAGGTGAGGTTTTGACTCAACTTGATGATTAATTCATTAAGTTCGTGGTTACCAGTGGATTAAGTTGATTTGATTGAGTTGTGTTGTTTAGGTAATTAGAGGGAAAGGGGAATATTGGAGATGACGATGAGGTGTGGCAAAGTGAGTGTTGTTGAGTTGTTGTGGTCGTTGTGGTTTTGTAAATTGCGTATGAATATTATGTATTTAGTTTCTTCACATTTTAGGGTGTACTTGTAGTTTAAAAAACATAAAGAGAGGGTGTGAAAGCTTTTGAGGACTTTAAAGGAGTTATCAAAGTTTAAAAGTCGTTTGAACTCCCTTGTAACTTGAAAAATGATTTTGAAGTGTTGAAATTAAGTTGTAACTCTAAAATGTGAAATTTATGATTTAATAAGTCATATGGAAGGACGTGAAAGTTCGGGAAACATGCGAGTGAGGCTTCACTATCAATTTCAAGTTGGTTGGACAATAAGTAAATCTTATAATAGTCTTTACTATTTATGAAATTTATCTGTGTACTGCATTTGTGTTTAGTCTGCATTGCATTTTGCATCATTCTTGGTCATGCATTCATGTTATTCCGAACAATTGCTTGTTAGAGCTACGGCTCACGAGCAAGACTCGAAGCTAGGTTTCCTGACTAGATAGACTAAAACATGGAAGACCCAAGGCATGCAATTTTTCAGCAAGCATGCATTGATGGAAATGGATGTGGTTGGAGTGTGGTTGACTATTTCCCTAAGCTAGTAGTAGTCGTGCTTAGCATCTATTTCCTTAAGTTTAGTATTAGATGCAGACGATTGAGGTGATGTTTTTGGCTCGGAAGTCCACTCCTACACATTGCCTTTCCATTTGATGAACTCATATTATCATTTATGTACTATATTGGAATTCGACGTCCGAGTACAGTTAGGAAACAGGAACTGAGGGATTCATGTTGTTATATAAATTTGTTGTTATTTGAAAATGCAATTACATGTTTCCATGTATTCAGACTAACATTTGTAGGGGTATAGAGTGGTGTAGGAGTTTACTTACCTAACATCTTTAAGTTGTTTTTGATGATGTCAGGTTCTCTGTGAATACATGGATGACGAACAAGACTCCAAGATCTTTGGTGGTTTTTTTCAATTTCTAAAGTTTAATTCTTGTTGTACTCTTATATATTATATTATTATTTTGGGTTCCCAGGGTCTTTTTTGGTTCTAAAATAATTAGAGAACGGTTATGACATGGATTTAGATAGTTCAAGCTAGTTTATGGTTTATTTTGATGACTGTGATTTGTGGAGCGGTTCAAATTTTTCTAAGGCTTGAAGTTTTAAAAATTTGTGGAAGTTACTTAGTTTCAGTATTGGAATATAATTGGATGATATATTATGAAGTGTGGAGAGTTGTGAGTCCATCTATACTTCTCCCTTTCTATTATCTATTAGGTGGATTTTTCGACAGGCCACTTTTAGAGGACGTGCTACCAAAATTTTTAGAAAATACAGAGTAAAATCTATATGATTTCCTAATTTGCTCCAATTAAGCAAATCATGAATTAAGTTTCATTGAGAATGTAAATTTAGTTTTGTAGCATTATTAAGGATTGAAAGAAAAATTATTTTAAGGTAAAGTTAATTGAATATTAGGTGCCTAATTAGGGGAATTAGGCTAAGTCATGACTTAGTGATACAAGGCCTGACATGTTATTTTTTTTTCAATTAATATAAGCTAATGAAGAATGAATTGAATAAACCTGCTCACTCAGGGTGATAGCTATTACGCGATAACTAAAATCACATATACTATTACTATGGTTGGGCAGTGGTCTCCGCAAAATCCCGAAATCGCCCAAACCGCATGGTCTAGTCAGATTTTTAAAATAGGGGTTGGAGGATCATTTAAAAACTTGAAAACCGCGATCTCGCGCTTTGGTGGTGTTTTCATTATAACAAATCATGGTTCACCAAACCACAAACCACCTCCAAACTCGGAATGAAATGGAAAATAGTAGAGCCTTTTCACTTTGTTTTAACTTTTTAAATGAACTTAGGCTTATTATTTTTATTAAGTTTATGTGTTTCATAGCGTTTTTGGTGAATGGTTCTGTATATGCATATGTTTTGTTGATGGACATGTATGGACTTGTATGGAATGTGTGACTTTTTTGTTGAAAATGTGTCGTCGCAAAACCATAAAACCAAACCAACCCTTTGATTGCAGTTTTAAGGGTTCACGATTTGGTGGTGGTTTGCAAAACAACCAAACCATGAATCCCCGATTTGGTGCCAGTTTGATGGTTCTCACCACCAAATCGCGGTTTGCCTGCCCTTATAGTGTTAATATCAAAATCTTAATAGACTCTTTTATGATTTTATAAACTATGGATAATCACGCAATGCTCCATCCGATCAATAATATAAGTCATCCTATAATAACATTTTGTCAAAAAATTAAGTTGTTTTTGAAATTTTATAGAACTTTTGTACCTCTTTACCTATTTTACCCTTAAAACTTTAATTACAATTAAACACTTGTTCTTTTTTTATTGGATAAAATAGATGTAGTTAATTAACCACTTATTTAAAGCACACTCAAGAATGTAATTGTTTAATTTTTATAATATAGGGCCAAAACTAAAGTGAAGAGAGTGTAGTGACTATTTTTATGTATGGACAATAAGTGTAAAAGTGGGGTTTACTCCAAAATGTCATGGCAAGATGGAGTGTTCACTCCACACAAAACATTAACTTAATGCGCATATATATATAATACATATTAAGGGGTTCTCATGGCATGAGTATATATTTGTGCATAGATCACAAGATATATCTTGTCTTTTATCTTGGGATTTTGTACATACAAATATTGTTGTTTTTTCAAGTTTCGTACAAAAATGCTATTCTCCAATCCATTGTCATATATTTTTTTTATCTTAAAATTTATTTAAAAGCTTTCTTAACAAATTAAGGGGTTAGTTTCTCTCATGGCCACCCAACATTATTAACTAGTCGTCGTCCCGTGCTTTGCGCACGAAAGAGACCGAGTATTAGTAGTAGATAAAAATATTTTAATATATAAATCAACAAAAAAAGATGAGAATAAAAAGTGAATAAATAAATAAAGTACTTACCATGTAGTCTTGGATGTACTCAAAGATGAGAAGAATATATGCCATCTAATAGTTATAAAACTAAAACCCACTATTGAAGATATCAAATCTAAAACCTTTAGCCTCAATTTGTTGCAATGATATAGGATTGAAGTCACCTTTGATTATCGAACGTTGTAGGCGAGTGATGTACAGATCGAGTTAATGATGAGATTGTTGTTATTGACAAGGAGATCTATGCGTATCGAGTGGTGACGAAGTAAATGTTATAGTGGAGCATGAGAATGACGACCCGAATGAAAATATAGCATGACCAATACTCATGAGGAAAGTGATGATAGTTGTGTCGACACCAATTGAACCTAATCATCTCTATTTCTAGATTCATATATTAGACTTGAGTTATGCTTTACGCGGTGGGTAGAATAAGAGACAACATATTTTAACCAATTAGGAGTTGCCACGTCTGTGGTTCTCATCACAGCAGCTGCCAAGTGTCACGCGTTTTCACCCTCTCCAATCATGTCACCCATTTTCTCTCCTTCAATCAACAAGCGCCACATCATGCTCATTCACCACACCACCACGTCAAAGGCACCAGCTCCACCAATCACATGTTGCCACGTATCTCCAACACAATACACGTCACAAACCATTTCTTCTCCTCGCACAGTAGCTATTGATCTGCCTCGGGATGCGCGTCTGTACAAGCTTCCAAATTTTCGCACAGATTCGCGCGATTCTTCTCTGCCTTCACCGACGCCACGTGGTGCTCACTCACCAACCCACAACGTCACCACCAGGGGTCTCCTCCAATCAAACGACGCCACTTTAGCGCGACAGCAGGAATCGAGCCAATAGGCTGTGGACATATGCCGGACACCTATTTTTTAGCCAAAACAACCTACGATGCTCCTCGGCGCACGAGTAACCTCCTCAACCCCCCAAATTAGTTTCTCTCACCTCTCGATACCAATTTTTAGTAGTTTTATATATTATGAAATTAGGTTTTATTTTTTTGAAGAACACCGACTATTATTGTTTTGTTTCGACTTTCTTCGACGATGATATTCGGCTAATCAACTCTTTGCCTAGGTCGGATGGGAAACAAGTCGGGATTATGGATTCATGGCATATTATGTGAGATCTTTTAATTTAGTTTAAATTATCCTATTTCATTGTTGTTGATTTTGATGATTATGGTTTAGATCTAAGGTGTGTATGTGGCCAGTGCAGACTTTAAAGTGGACAATCTACAGTTATTTGAATCATTAGTATCTGTGTAATTATGTTTTTTGACCAATAAAGTGATAAACATTCACCCATTTGCCGTCAAACCCTTTTTGTTCTTGAGTGTGCAACAATTGAATCTAAGTTAAATTGGAAGCGGATGCGACCCAATTATTTAGGATTAGTGTTCCCATAGACCCAGATTATTGCGGTTAGTATGTTAAACTTGATTGACAGATGTCTAGGGTTATACATTAATTAGGAAAGTAGTTAGTGGCACACGTCCTGACTATCGAGATTAGGGGAACGAGGAATTTCTGGCAGATGTCGATTTTCTATAGCTAATTTAGGAGAATATAAATTAATGACTTTTTGAGAAAGATTGAAGACCATGAATGCCATTGAATCATGATCCTGATTTGTGAAACTGTAGAATTAGGTGTTACTTAGGTATTTATTAATTGTTTTCAAAATTAGTTTAGTTGTTTTATTTTATTTTATTTAGTTAGATTAGTTAGTTAAATTAATATTTATTTTAAAACCCCCAATTTTCTTCTTTAGTTGTTTTTAACCTTAAAAAACTACCAATCTCTGTGGGATCGACCCTTTGCCACTATTCGACAAAATAGTTGGTTTAAGAAACTTTACTTTATTGACGCGTTTGGCGCACGTCAAACTCCAAGGTCTTCCTTTAATATATATATATATATATTATAGTTGAGTTGATGACGTGGCCTTAGAGTTGAAAGCTTGAGAGGAAGTCATGTGGCACTCCAAGTTCTTCCTTTAATATATATATATATATATATATATATATATATATATATATATATATATATATATATATATTAGAGTTGAGTTGATGATGTGGCATAATAGTTGATGATATGGCGAGTAGGAAGCTTGAGAGAAAGCCATGTGGCACTCCAAGGTCTTCCTTTATATATATATATATATATATATATATACTAACATTTTGGCCACAAAAGTTATCTTTGTAACACAAAAGTCACAAACCTTTTAAAAATCTTGCAACCCACCAAAACCCATTTTCAGTCAGTTTTTTGGTGAATATGCCAACGTTTCACTGACATGGCACCACATACCACCACATGAAGATTAAGGGTAAAAAAAACCCTCATTTTAAATAGGACAACTTCTTTTTTTTATTTTTCAATTCCAATCCTCACAATCCTGAAACATGATTCACCGTAAAAGAAAATTTATGAACTTAAAAACAAAGAAAAATAAGATTTTTGTTTTGGTGTTGAGCTCATCTCTACATCATCCTTAACATTATTTTCCTTTTCCACAAAAGAAGCAAATTAACTCAAAGCAACACATTACTTGCAACATCTAAAAACAAAAACTGCAATGCAATGCAAACAAGTATCAATAAACAAAAGGATCAATTTAGAGTTACATCAATATCATATAATTTCAAAACATCAAAGTGAATGCATCCACACCAAAGAAAAGGCTTAAAGGGCTATGAAAGAGCTACCTAACATGAGTTCGTTACAACCCAAAAAACAAAAAATGGAAAAAAAACTAAAAAAAACTAGATACAATCAGGTCAATGTTATAGCATTATATTTTTAAAAAATGGAAGTTTTTTGAACATAAAGATAAGTATTGCAGTCTTTTGGGTAAAGGATTTCCGAAATTATTTTACAAAATTAAAAAGTTACTCGATTTAAAGTGATCTTTTTTACCCTTAGTTGCCATGTGGCGCTACGTCATTGCCACGTTGGCACATTCGTTGGAAAATTGACCAAAAAAGATTTTAGTGACCGCGATTGCAGGATTTTTAAAAGATTTGTGACTTTTGTGTTGGAAAGATAACTTTTGTGACTAAAATGTTATAATTCATAAAGTTGCGTAAACGTAAGAGAAACTAACCAACTAATAAAGTCAATCCAATTTCTTTTCCACATAAAAGTTACATATAATTTATAATAAAATAGCTTCCAATTAAGTAAGGATATTGATTTTTTTTAATGAGAGCATATTGATCTTTATTTTATGTATATAATAAAGAACATGGGTTGTACTAAAATATTACACCCAAATAAATATATATGCGCTAGAGTCTCATATAGGGGCGAACACGGTTCGAGTTTTTATTTTATTAATTCAATTTGATCAGATTTACCAAATCAGGATAAAAATGGATCAAGTTATGCAAATTATTAATTACAAAATTAATACTTAATTATAAGACATTAAAAATTAATATTTTAAAATTAAAACTTAGTCAAATTCTAATAAGTAAGAAAGTTGCGATTAGTAAGAAAATGATGAATATGCCTTTTAGTTGAAATAAATTATTTTAATCTTGTTTATATTTATTTGGCTTTATAGCTAAAATGTGTACTAAAGCATGAAATAAGATAATCTAATTAAATTACAAAAATACTATATTTTCAAGGGTACACAAATAAATAATACATGGATTTATAGCACAAATGCTAACATCATCTCAGTATAGTTCAAGGTTTTAAGTTTATATGTATATATACAATGTTAATGTAAATAAAAGTTTCGAGCGGCCATCTTCCAAATCCATTTACCTCTCCTTACTCCAATCTCTTTTCCACCCATTTTAGGGCTTATCTACTCCTCGATCATAAACTGATTTCAATATAGTCGTTTCATTCATGTCAAAAGGTTTGGTTCTTGTTTGTTTAATTTGTAGGTTTTATGGGATTTTAGGACTTTTGGAGAAGACATGGAGAAACAAAAGAGATCAAGATTCTGTATAATTTGGATTTGAAATAGTTGGTGTTGTTGGGTGTATTTGGTGATGAGAATAGAACAAAGTGTCGGACGAAAATAACCTCCTCTTCTAGCACGATTGGCCTGCCTGAGCACACCTGATTTTTTAGCAAGGGCGGCTCGAGCTAGCCTTAGCCTGGCCCATGCATACTCCTAACTAGAATATTACACCTTAACGAAAATATGCACAACGAGTTTCACATAGGGGCGAACACGGATTAGATCTAGTCCAATTAAGGTTTATCCATTATTCAATTCAATTATTATCACGGATTGAGGAATTGTAATCCAATTCAGTTCATTTATTTTATTAATCCCATTTGATCTCATTTACCAATTGCGGACCGGACTTGATCAAGTTATGAGAATTAATAACTACAAAATTAATACTTAACTAGTCGACATCTCGCGCTTTATAGGCGGGCAAGGCAAAGTATCATGTATTAAATAAAAAATGAATTTGATAGGAAAATGAGTCCTTTTTATGTGAAATCTTTTATGAACCTGAGGTCAATAACAAATCATTCAGCTTAGACAAAAAAAGAAATTGAAAGAAAGTTTTGATAGGTGAGTGATGGAAAATGTTTATAAAATTAGATATTAAAAGAAAGTTTTGAAAGGTGAGTGAGTTCTATAGAAGTTTTGGTTGATATAGTGGATAGGAGGCTTAGTGGTTACATACTTACATGGGGAGATCAAGAGACCATAAATAAATAATTAAGAAATAATAAAAAATGGTTATAGAATTATTTTAATTAGTATTATGTTACGTACCTACCTAGAGAGATTAAAATACTAAAACAAATAATTAATATATTAGTATAATTATTATAAATAATTAAATAATAACTATTTAAGTTAGAGGTTACATCAACATAGGAAAATCAAGAGGCCGAAATAAAATAGGTTGACCATTAATATATTGATGTATGAGGTTTGAGAAATAGTTAATGTGTGAGGTTTACGACGTGGCAAATCACTATTAAAGGAAAGTGTCACGTGGCAACACAAGGTATAACTTTATTCCCATTAGAATTGGTGTTGATGATGTGGCAGAAGTGTTGTTGACGTGGAAATAAGGAGGTTTAAGAAGAAGCCATGTGGCATCTCAAGATACAACTTTAATATGAGTTTGTGTTGATGACCTCGCAAGAAGAAGGCTTGAAAAGAAGTCTTATGTCATCTCAAGATATAACTTTAATATATATATATATATAGATTATAAGATTTAAAAAAATAGTATTTTAAATTAAAATGAGAAAATGATGATTACGACTTTTAGTTCAAATAAATTAATTTTAATTTTGTTTATATTTATTTGTCTTTATTGCTTAAAATGTGTACTAAAACATGAATTATAATAATCTAATTAAATTACAAAAATTTATATTTTCAAGTTTACTCAATATAGTTCAAGGTTATTAAGTCTAAATGTATACATGCAATGTTAATGTGAATAAAAGTTAATTGCACCGGATTGTAGATTGGATCCACAGATTAAGGTATACAACTCATATAATCTCGTTTTTCGCTTTTACTTTTCGTGTCACCTCTAGATGCGAGCTTACATATCATGAGGTGCAAATGCACACATGAGCTAAGTGGCGTAACATTTTTTTAAGAATAACATTTATCTTTCATTAGGAAAAACATTTATTTTGTATATATAGCTGAAACAAAATGTTCAATAATAATTGAATAACTAAAACTATTTTTGTTCGTGGTGATCTAATTTCTTTTTTTTTACAAATTAACTTAAAAAAAATAAAAACAACTCACCTAAAAAATAGAAACATAACCCGAACAGATTTAACATTATTGTTGAATCATGCATTTAGCTCATTTTCTTGTTTAGGCTGAGAAAAATGAGTTTCGCGAAGAAAAAGCAAAGGCTAAAAGTGGAGAAAGATCAATTGGAACAGCAAGTCAAAGCCATATGTGCTCAACCAAGCTACTTGGCTCATTTTCCTGCGATCCTAGTTGCATTTGCTGCTCACTACAAAAAAACAGCAAATCAGAAACGGAATTAGAAACGGAATTAGAAACGGAATAATTTCCGTTTCTAAATTAAAAAGTTAGCGACGGAATTGAGACGGAAACATTCAGAGACGGATTTGAGACGGATCAGAGACGGAATTAGAGACGGAATTAAAGACGGAATTAAATTCCGTCTCTGAAAAATGGCTCCACCATTCCCGCCAAAACTTTATTTTGTTATACCCGTTCATCAAATCTCGAGATTTGTGACAACAAATCTCAAGATTTCTCTTTACCCCCTCCAAAACCCCCCCTCGGCTCGTCCTCCCCACCACCGAAAGCCCTAACCAAGCAACGGAATCGCGCGATTCAATCTCATCGTCTTCGTCGTCTCTCCTCTATACTCTCGTCTCTCCTCTCTGGTCGCGGCGTCTCTCCGGTCACCGGCCCCCAAATCTCCAACCCCCAACAAATCTGGTGTCTCTGTTCCGTTGCTGTCAACTCTCTCTCTCTGGTCTCTCCGTCTGTCTCCAGTCACCGCCCCCCAAATCCCCAACCCCCAACAAGTCGTCCTCGCACTACATTGCTCCCTGGTAGCGCTGGCCTGCTCTGGTCGTGTTCGGTTGTCTTGCACCATTTTAGTCCGCACCTCTGCTCCTCTCGGGTCTCACTTCGTGCTCTCATTCAGTCCCCTCTTCGATCTCTGTTCGGTGGTATTGTGCTCTAATTAATTCCGCGCCTCGTTGTGCTTGATTGGTGAGTTCTCCCTCTTTCCTCTCGAACCATTGTTTTTGGTGAATTGGTAGTGACATGTTATGTAGGTGTTCCTTGCTATTTTATCATACCTTGATGTTGGTTTACCTATTTAAATGTATAATTTAAATAAATTTGATTTGGTTGTAACTTTACCAGTATGTCTCCCTTGCTATTGTATGATATCTTGATGTGTATAACTATTTAGCTATCATAAGTGATATATTGATGTCTTTGTTATATGTTCGGTGTCTCTCTTGATGTGTTATGTAGGTGTTCAACTAACATTTATAAAAAGAACAAGTTTCCACTTCCTTTCAGTCTAATGAAATCAAGAATTTTCGTTCAGTCTTTTTGTTCAAATTTATCATGAATGGGGTGTTTTTTATTCCTTGCTATTTTATTATGTTTGGTTATGCTATTCTGAAATGCCAAAAAATTGATAATAGGTGCAATGATCTGAAATATGAAAATCTAATTCTGAATATACTAGGTATTACTTTGATCATAGTTCTTTGCATGATTCTTGATCTCATTCAAGAGCTTAGTGAACGAAGTGACGGTTGTGGCTACTTCTTCATCGGAGCCAACTCTGAAAGTCTCATAGTACCCTAACTCTGTTAAATTTGTTCTCATAAAGCGAGGAAAAAAAATTATTCATGGCTTGATCATTGGAGAGCTCAATCTTGGTCTCCTCAATGATGTATTCTCTCATGGCCCTGTTCGGTGGACTGTACCTATTCTCAATTGACTCCCACAAAAGTCTAATTTTCACCCTAATGTAGAACTTCATCCTTACTTTCCAATGAGCATAGTTGGTATAGATAAAAAACACTTTGAATTTTTAACTCCCTATCCTTAGTTCAATGAAAAGTTAAAACAATTACTTTCTAATCCCGACATCTTACATGTTTATGATGAGGTAAATAATCCAGTTAGAGGAATATCGAATAAATGTTGTTGTACTTTGCATTTCGTGCCTTGAATTGCATTCAAACATTAATACTTAGCAAGATAATAATTAAGGACAACATTAGATATTAAAGTAAATTTGATCTATCGCCATTCTAGCATTTCTTAATAAAACCTATAATTATATAAGTCATTCCATGACTAGAGTGATCTAATTACATCTATCATCATATGAAAAGAGACATTACATTACAATACGATCATAAATGAAACCTGAGACATCGTGTAACGCTGACTAGTTAGAAAATCAATGACTTCCTAACTTTGTCAATTTATTCTCTATTCATGCGTTCAACAAGAACCTCGTTCTTTCACTTAGCTATCAATTTCTTCTAGATGGTATTGATCGCTATTCCGATTTACAATATTCTCCAATTAGTGAGATTTCCTATCATCTTAATCATTATTATTTCATTACTTGAATAGACAACCGGCTCGACAACGGTTACGTTCGAATAGGAATGTCGTCTACAAGTAGAGACTGGATGTACAACCGGCTCGACAACGGTTACGTTCGAATTGAATTCGTGGCGAAGGTTAAAGAATTCATATCATTTGCAAAACAACATTGTCCTACATACCAAAGTGAAAGGAAGATTAGATGTTCGTGCAATTTTAAGAAATGTCGACTTGTACCGTACCTGGACGTCGAAACGGTTGAGTACCACATATGTAGGTATAGATTTGTCCCGGGATATCACAGTTGGTACGAACATGGTGAGAACGGAGATGAAGGCCCGCAAAATTTTCACGAAATGGATAGCCATATTGATGATGCTGATGTGGGAGGATACGATCCGACACCTTACCGCGAGATGCTACACAATGTGGCAGGTCCAAGTTTCAATTGGAATGACGTGGAAGAATCACCAAACCCCCAAGCACGCCAACTATATGACATGATTGATGCAAGTAGGGAACAATTGTGGCCTGGTTGCGAAACCATGACAACGTTGTCCGCAATGGCAAGATTACTTGCGATCAAGTCTGAACATCATATATCTGAACGAGGGTATAATGAAATCATTAAAGTCATGAAAGATTGTTTGCCAAATGAAAACTCATTGGTTGAAAATTTTTATGCCACTAAAAGACTAATGCGAGGTCTAGGTCTACCTATTGAGAAAATAGATTGTTGTGAGGACCAATGTATGATTTATTGGGGAGTGGACTCTGAGTTGACGTCATGTAAATTGTGTGGGAAATCACGATACATTGCACATCGACGAGGTCGTGGTCGGAACACAAAAAACCGCCCTTGCAAAAGAATGTACTACTTCCCTTTGGGCCATCGGTTGCAACGATTGTATGCGTCTGAGTCAACCGCAAAACATATGCGATGGCATGGAGATCATTCATCGCCAGAAGATGTTATGCAACACTGTTCTGATTCGATTGCTTGGAGACATTTTAATGACGTCGATAGAGATTTCGCCGCCGAGGTTCGGAATGTTCGTTTAGGATTGTGCACTGATGGTTTTCAAGTATTTGGGCTTTCCGGGAAATCGTACTTTTCGTGGCCCGTGATTTTGACTCCTTACAACCTTCCACCGTCGATGTGCATGAAATCTGAGTTTATGTTCTTAACGGTTATCGTTCCTGGACCAACCAGCCCAAAGCAGAAAATCGATGTGTTCCTTCAGCCGCTTGTGAAAGAGTTGCAAGATTTATGGAACAATGGGGTGATTACATACGACGTCTCCACCAAGACAAATTTTCTCATGCGAGTTGCCCTTTTATGGACTTGTTAGTGATTTCCCTGCATATAGCATGTTGTCGGTTGGAGCACACACGGTAAGTACGCTTCTCCATATTGTATGGAGGATACAAATGCATTTCAATTGCGAAATGGTGGTAAGACATCGTGGTTCGATTTGTCATCGTCGTTTCTTGGCGAAGTCATCACCATTAAGGAAAGACAAAAAAAATTTCATTAGAGGCAAAATGGTCATAAATGATGATCCGCCCACTTTGCGTTCTGGTGAATAAACTTTGGCAGAAATTGAATCGTTTGGCTTGATGAAGGTGTGAAATCGGAATTTGAATCTGTGAATGGGCGGATAGCTAAGAATTCGGGATGGAGGAAGAAAAGCATATTCTGGGACTTGCCGTATTGGAAGACAAACTTGATCCTCCACAACTTAGATGTCATGCACATTGAAAAAAATATTTTTGACAACATATTCAACACTATTATGTGTGTACCGGGCAAGAGTAAGGACAATGCAAAATCGAGGCAAGATATTCGTGAATATTGTCACCGACCTTCTCTACACATTGATTTGGCGACAAATACTTACGTCCTTGGGTGCTATGCTCTTGATACATCAAAAAAACAAAAATTGTGCGAGTGGGTTGAAAAGTTGCGTTTTCCTGATGGTTACGCATCGAATCTTGGTAGATGTGTAGATCCAAAGAAACTGCGAATGTTCGGCATGAAGAGCCATGATTGTCATATATTCATGCAACGGTTGATACCAATTAAATAAATAACATAAATAGAAACTATGTAGGCTAAAGCACTAATTTTAACACTCTTATTTGCTTTTTGTGTTCTTTGGTGAAATGGTAGGATGGTGGAAGTGATCTGGTGAGCTTTTGGTGATCTTTGGTGATCTTTGGTGAAATGTTTCTTTGGATTCGGCATGAAGGGCAGTTGATCCTCTCTCTTCTGTTTCAAATGGAATCAATGAGTAACTCTTTTCAATTTTGACTGCATTAGATAGGATTATGGATACAATGCGTAGAAAAATAGCTACAGTAACACCCCAAAGTCACAACAACAACAAAACTTCATTCCTATCTCAGTTCTGCTTGCCGCTGGTGAGCTTTTTTTTTTAAGCTTTCTTATTCTATTTGTGAGTTTTATTTTTTTCTTCACTGCATTTCTTGAATCTCAGCTGGTTTTTTTTTTTGGAGAGTAGGAACACATGGCTGGTTCAGTCTAATGGAGGACAAAACAGTGTTGGTGGATGAGATGATGACTTCCAATCAAGATTGATGGGAAAATAGAGAGTCTGGGAAAATAGAGGGCACTGTGAGGGTTGTTTATCAGTCGGATTCTGCTATGTTTTTTAGCATTCTTGCACTTCACCATTATCATATACATGTTGAAATGCATGCCTTACAAAGCTTGATAAATAATCCAACTCAACTTACATGATAGGTCCATCTTATACATACATTGTTCGATATCTCCTATGCGTAGAAAAATAGCAACATAGTGACACCCCAAACTCACAACAACACCAAACTTGATCCTTTTTATTCCTTGCTTGCTGCTCCTACTTTTTTTTTGAAGCTTTCTTATTCAAGAGTGTATGGTTTTCTTTTTCTTAAGCGCATTTCTTGAATCTCATTTTTTTTTTTTTTTTTTTTTTTTTTTGAGTAGGAACACATGGCATTTGGTTTGATTTGGAGCACACAGCAGTGTAAAACCAGCTGAGATGATGAGTTTAGGATCAAATTTGATGGATGTGAATGTTGCTTTGATAAAGGTGTGTGCTTAACTTTCACTTTTTTCCTTTTAGCATTCTTGCACTTCACCATTATCATATACATGTTGAAATGCATGTCTTACAAAGCTTGATAAATAATCCAACTCAACTTACATGATGGTCAATTCTTCTTATTTTAATGCTAAAAGCTCCATGTTATTCTCATTGCACCTATTACAATCCCCATAATGTTGTTAATGCTTTCATCTTAATTTTCAAAGAACTAAATCAAAGTCAACAATGTGTGTGTTGTTTCTACTTTGTTTCAGGTGTTTTATTACGACTTGTTGTCGTTGTTGTCTTCTTTTGAATTGAATGAAAATTGGGTCTCCATAAGGAACTTCATGTATTGACTATGGTGTTGTCTTTAATGTTTAATATGAGTTAATTTTCTTTCATGTTCCTTATTAGCTCTAGTACTCCTCTCTACCTACATATGTGTTGAATTGACAAAAGACCAAAGCAAACTCAATCGTAAAGAAATTAAAAAATAGGTTCGAAGCCTACTTTTTATGTATGATTATTATCACTTTCTATGTTTCTTCAAATCCACCATTTTTCTCATTCGCTTCCAATGTACATCCTTAGTTCAATAATCTCTCATTTGCCTACTTCTTTCAGGTGCATAATCACTGGTTGTTGTCCTCAGATGGAGAATCAGAAATGCTTCAAAGCTACTTAATAGTTATTATATGAGGCCATTTGCTTGCTATTCTTATTCTGACCAGTCATGTTGGAGTGTTGGCGATTGGATGTGTTGAACATTAGATGGATTTTGTTCTTGGTTATTAAACTTAATTCTTTATGTGCATATTTATAGGATTGTAAGTGTTCTTTTTTTTTTGGTTGTTGAACAATAGGATTGGTGGTTTTTGTGTATACTTCCAAATTTTGGAGCTTTTGTAATACATGACAATTTTCCGTGGATATATAAATTTTTTGGCTAATTTTGAGTTTCACATTTTTTCTTTCTCTTTTGAATATTTGTTGATATATATTGTCGATGTATGGATGTGCAATTTGGCTTTTTTATGGGATGTTAGCACCCCAAGGAGTTGTTGGAGGGGTGCGGGCGATGGAGTAGGTCATATGGTTGTAATTTGAATTTTTAGGTTGGAGATCCAATTGGATTATGTTTCGTGTCATAATTAAACAAAACATAAAATTAGAGACGGATTAGCAACGAATTCAAATATTCCGTTGTTATTCCGTCTCTAATTTTCTAGAAATATATGTATGAATCACATACGGATCAGAGACGGAAGTAAGAATTCCGTCTCTGATTCCGTCGCTAATCAGAAACGGATACAGAGACGGAATCAGAAACGGAATAATCCGTCTCTGAATCCGTTTCTAATCAGAGACGGAATCAGAGACGGACCATTTGCATTCCGTTTCGATTAGCAACGGAATCAGAGACGGAATTCATAAATTTATTAATTCCGTTTCTGATTCCGTTGCTAATCAGCAACGAAATCAGAGACAGAATGCAATTACAAATGTACCATTTCGAAATAAACTCCATTTCTATTCCGTTTCTAATTTCAGTCTCTAAATCCGTCTCTAATCAGAAACGAAATTTTTCCGTCTCTATTCCGTCTCAAATCAGAAACGGAATCCATTTTCCGTTTCGATCGAATCAGCGTCGACGTTTTCAGAGACGGAACTCATTCCGTCTCTGTTCCGTTTCTTATTGCAATTAGAGACGGAATTTTTGCAAATCAGAGACGGAAAATTCCATTTCTGATTTGCTATTTTTTGTAGTGGCTTAGAGTCAAATAGCTGGCAACAAGCTAATGTCTTTCATGAGGTTATGCATGAACGTGTTGTCATGGTTCTTTCTTGTATTTATACTATTTTTTTTCCATAGTAGACAATTAGATTGATCGCTTACTACTTCAATGATCTTGTAATATTCAGTTTGAAAATTTAATCATCAATTCCATAATTATGAGAATCCAGCCATTAATTTATTATTTTAAAATGATATTTGATAGAGGTTTGAAACCTCTATATAATCATCTTAAGATATTGTAGCGATTCTAAACCCCTATCAAATCGCTAGTATTTTTAGGGGTTTGAAATCCCTATGTAAGCCTCTTAAGATATGATAACAGCTTAAAAGACGATGCTTTTTGTAGAGGTCAAAAACCCATATGAAAGGTCCTTATAGAGGTTTAAAACCTTTATTAAAAGCTTAATCTGTTCTAGTGCTAATAAACGCGCTATTTTTTTCTAAACTTGATCGGGAGACAATTAAGGATTTTCAAATTTTAATTAGAATTTGGATATCTAAGGTGGGCCTTATGCATTATGGACTAGATATCATATTGTATATATTATTTTTGTGTATTGTGTGCTTAGTGTGTGTAATATACCTATTTCGTAGCGAGATTGACTTAAATGAGAGTCGAGACGCAAAATACAAGTGTTTCAAAGCACGTTGGTATTTTTGTCGATTTTTTGTGAAATTGCGGTATTTTTTGGGGTTTGATTTAAGTTTAAATTTATGATATAAACATGAAAATAAAGAGAAATGATGAAATGACCAATAACGGCAATGGAGATGGTTCGGTTACGAATATAAGTGAGGAGTAAAAGGGGGTTTTTTGGCCAAAAAGACCATTTTAACCGAATGTGAAAACGAAATGGGATTTAAACCCAAATTTCGATCAACACCTTTTCTCTCCCTCGCAAGCATCTTCTTCATCTCGCCAATCCTCCCATCTCTCTGCTCTCACCTCTCTCTCTTTCGACTATGTCGAGCTCTCTTCCCTCTCGTTATTCTCTCCCATCTCTCTCATTTCTCAAACTCTTGGTTTCCTCCTTTAAGCTTTTGTACTGCTCTATCTCTCTTTCTCTATACCCGTGCTCGTCTTCTCCCCTTTATTAGTCATCTGCAACTCAAAAACCCAATTATCAGTCGACTCGGCTTTTCACTCTCCTACACTATGATGTTTTATTCTCTTTGGAAATCAATCTGGAGCTCTCCTTTGTCTCCATCTCGGAGATGACACGGTGGAAGAAAATAAGAGAAAAAGAATTACAATGAAAAAATGATTAAACCACTTATTTAAGGTGAGGTTTTGACTCGAATTTAATGTTTAATTCATTAAGTTTGTGGTTACCAGTGGATTTAGTTGATTTGATTTAGTTGTGTTGTCTTAGGTAATAAGAGGGAAAGGGGGAATATTAGAGATGACGATGAGGTGTGGCAGCAGTGTTGTTGAGTTGTTGTGGTAATTGTGGTTTTGTAAATGGTGTATGAATATTGTGTATTTAGTCTCTTCACATTTTAGGGTGTACTTGTAGTTTAGAAAAACGTAAAGAGAGGTTGTGAAAGGTTTTGAGGACTTTAAGGGAGTTATCAAAGTTTAAAAGCCGTTTGAACTCCATTGTAACTTGAAAAATGATTTTGAAGTGTTGAAATTAAGTTGTAACTCTAAAATGTGAAATTTATGATTTAATAAGTCATATGGAAGGACGTAAAAGTCGGGAAACGTGCGAGTGAGGCTTCGCTATCAATTTCAAGTTGGTTGGAAAATAAGTAAACCTTATAATAGTCTTTACTATTTATGAAATTTATTTGTGTACATGTACTTGTGTTTAGTCTGCATTGCATTTTGCATCATTCTTGGTCATGCATTTATGTTATTCAGGACAATTGCTTGTTAGTGCTACGGCTCACGAGCAAGACTCGAAGCTAGGTTTCCTTACTAGATAGACCAAAACATGGAAGACTCGAGGCACTCAAGTTTTTCGAAAAGCATGCATTGATGGAAATGGACGTGGTTGGAGTGTGGTTGGCTATTTCCCAAAGCTAGTAGTAGTCGTGCTTAACATCTATTTCCTTAAGTTTAGCATTAGATGCGCACAATTGAGGTGATGTTTTTGGCTCGGAAGTCCACTCCGACATTGCATTTGCATTTGATGAACTCCTATTATCATTTATGTACTATATTGGAAGTCGACGTCGAGCATAGTTAGGAAACATGGCGAGGGATTCATGTTGTTATATAAATTTGTTGTTATTTGAAAATGCAATTACATGTTTTCATGTATTCAGACTAACATTTGTAGGAGTATAGAGCAGTGTAGGAGTTTACTTACCTAACATCTTCAAGTTGTTTTTGATGATGTCAGGTTCTCTATGAATACATGGAAGACGAACAAGACTTGAAGATCTTTGGTGATTTTTTTTCAATTTCTAAAGTTTAATTCTTGTTGTACTCATATATATTATATTATTGTTTTTGGTTCTCCAGGTGTTTTTTGGTTCTAAAATAATTAGAGAACGGTTATGAAATGGATTTAGATAATTCAAGCTAGTTTATGGTTTATTTTGATATTTGTGATTTGTGGAGTTGTTGATTTTTCTTAGGCTTAAACTCTCAAAATTTGTGGAAGTTACTTAGTTTCAGTATTGAAATATAATTTGATGATATATTGAGAACTGTGGAGAGCTGTAAGTCCATCTAGGCTTCTCCCTTTTTGTTGTCTATTAGGTGAATTTTTAAATGAGACCACTTTTAGAGGACGTGCTACCAAAACTTTTAGAAAATACGAGAGAAAAAGTGGTATGATTTCCTAATTTGCTCCAATTAAACAAATCATGAATTAAGTTTCATCGAGAATATAAATTTAGTTTTGTAGCATTATTAAGGATTGAAAGAAAAATTATTTTTAGGTAAAGTTAATTGAACAGATTAGGTGCCTAATTAGGGGAATTAGGCTAAGTCATGACTTAGTGATACAAGCCCTGACATGTTATAATTTTTCAATTAATACAAGCTCATGTAGAATGAATTGAATAAACCTGCTCACTCATGGTGATAGCTATTACTCGATAATTAAAATCACATATCTTTATTGTTGCTAGGGTTGGGCAATGGTCTCCGCAAAATTCCGAAATTGCCCAAACCACATGGTCTGGTCTGATTTTTAAAATTGTGGTTTGAGGATCGTTTAAAACTTGAAAACCGCGATTTCACGCTTTGGTGGTGGTTTTCATTTATAAAAAATCGTGATTCACCAAACCACAAAACCACCTCCAAACTCGAAATGAAATCGAAAAGATTAGAAGCCTTTTCATGTTGTTTTAACTTTTTAAATGAACTTAAACTTATAATTTTGATTTAGTTTATGTGTTTCATAGCATTTTTGGTGAATGGTTCTGTATATGCATATGTTTTGTGGATGGACATGTATGGACTTGTATGGAATGTGTGACTTTTATGTTGAAAATGTGTCGCAGTAAAACCACAAAACCAAACCAACCTTTCGATTGCAGTTTTAAGGGTTCACGATTTGGTGGTGGTTTGCAAAATGATCAAATTGTGAATCTCCGATTTGGTGTCAGTTTGATGAATTTCACCAACAAATCGCGGTTTGCCTGCCCTTATAGTGTTAATATCAAAATCTGAATAGACTATTTTATGATTTTATAAATTATGGGTAATCACACAATGCTCCATCCGTTCAATAATATAAGTCATCCTACAATAACATTTTGTCAAAAAATTAAGTTGTTTTTGAAATTTTATAGAACTTTTGTACTTTTTTACCCATTTTACCCTTAAAATTTTAATTACAATTAAACACTTGTTCTTTTTTATTAGATAAAATAGATGTTGTTAATTAACCACTAATTTAAAGCACACTGAAGAATGTAATTGTTTAATTTTTATAATATAGGGCCAAAACTAAAGTGAAGAGAGTGTAGTGACTATTTTTATGTATGGACTATAACTGTAATAGTGGGGTTCACTCCAAAATGTCAAGGCAAGATGTAGTGTTCACTCCACATAAAACATTAAATTAATGCACAATACATATTAAGTGGTTCTCATGGCATGAATATATATTTGGACTCCATTGTAGAATTAAGAATTACGATTACTCATACATATATTGCTTCAGATTTATTTAAATTCGACAACTATTCGGGTGGTCGACCACTTTGTATGCTTGATTTGTACACCTCGAGATGATACTTAACTTTCATGAACTTTCAGACTAACCTTTGTGACAGTTTAATAAAGTGACTCACACCTGACTTAATTTCACACGTAAAATATCGTATCTAACAAACAATAGGCAAAATAACACTTGAACATAAAAAAATACTTTAAAATTCTCATTTCACCGATCACCGAGCCTCAATTTACTATCTAAGATGTAATTAAGAATCACTAACCTCGTAATTAGCTAGGCCTTAATGAGAGGTTTATGAAATCTGGGATTTTACAATCTTACCAACTAATAAAAACATTTCCTCCTCAAAATTTAAGCTGAAGGAAAAATTATCTAACTCAAAGAAATAGGAAAAAACACTTCTAACATGCCTAATCTCCAAATAGGAGTTTTCCTTTCTTCCCAGCATTTGAAGACCAATATGTGCATAGATCACAAGATATATCTTGTGTTTTATCTTGAGATTTTGTACATATAAATATTGTTTGTTTTTTCAAGTTTGGTACAAAAATGTTATTCTCCAATCCATAGTCATATATATGTTTTGATCTTAAAATTTATTTAAAATCTTTCTTAACAAATTAAGGGGTTAATTTCTCTCATGGCCACCCAACATTATTAATTAGTCGTCGTCCCGTGCTTTGCAAACATAAGAGACTGAGTATTAGTAGTAGATAAAAATACTTTAATATATAACTCAACAAAAAAAAATGATGAGAATAAAAAGTGAATAAATAAATAAAGTACTTACCATGTAGTCTTGGATGTACTCAAAGATGAGAAGAATATATGCCATCTAATAGTTATAAAACTAAAACCCACTATTGAAGATATCAAATCTAAAACCTTTAGCCTCAATTTGCTGCAATGATATAGGATTGAAGTCACCTTTGATTATCGAACGTTGTAGGCGAGTGATGTACAGATCGAGTTAATGATGAGATTGTTGTTATTGACAAGGAGATCTATGCGTATCGAGTGGTGATGAAGTAAATGTTATAGTGGAGCATGAGAATGACGACCGAATGAAAATATAGCATGACCAATACTCATGAGGAAAGTGATGATTGTTGTGTCGACACCAATTGAACCTAATCATCTTTATTTCTAGATTCATATATTAGACTTTTTTTTTTTTTTTAACTTGAAAGGGACACTTCATGCTAAAAATGTAATTTAATGCATTACGTGACTTGTAATGGCAAAACATAAAGGGGAATTTGAAAAGCCCGTGAAGAAGTTGCCACTACTTCAAAATTTGAAAAGCCTTATAAGGAATGTATGATGTGGCAGTTGATGATGTTCCCATAGAATTTGAAAAGCCATTGTTTAAAAATTAAAATTTGAAATATATAAAATGTCTACTTGATTGATTAGTGAAACATAGTATTCCTTTAGTATATATTAGAGTTGAGTTGATGGCGTGGCGTAAGAGTTGATGACATAGCGAGTATGAAGATTGTGGGGAAGCCATGTGACACTCCAAGGTCTTCCTTTATATATATATATATATATTAGAGTTGAGTTGATGATGTGGCGTTAGAGTTGATGACAAGGCGAGTAGAAGCTTGAAAGAAAATCATGTGGCACTCTAATAAGTTGGCATTTATAGGTTTTTAGTAGTTTATTTAAGTATATTAATTTAATTATTCAAAGTCTCTAAAATATATATTTAATTATATTTCTTGGTCATTTTTAGGTGAAATGGAGTGCGCGGTTGAATTCGTGGCGGAAACATATTCAAAATACAGTATTTACAAGCAGTGATCGGATGTCGGATAGTTTAGCTCGAGTTACGCATTGTGCGGTTGGTAGAATAGGAGACAACATATTTTAACCAATCAGCAAGCGCCACATCATGCTCGCTCACCATGCCACCACGTCAAAGGCACCAGCTCCACCAATCACATGCTGCCACGTGTCACCAACACAATACACGTCACAAACCGTTTCTTCTCCTCGCACAGTAGCTACTGATCTGCCTCAAAATGCGTGTCCGCACAAGCTACCAGATTTTCGCACATATTCGCGCGATTCTTCTCTGCCTTCAGCGATGCCACGTGATGCTCACTCACCAACCCACAACGTCATCACCAAGGGTCTCCTCCAATCAAATGACGCCACATCAGCGCGACAGCAAGAAACTAGCCAATAGGCCGCGTACACATGGCGGACACCTATTTTTGAGCCAAAACAGCCATATGATGCTCCTCGATGCACGAGTCACTTCCCCAACCCCCAAAATAAATTTCTCTCACCTCTCGAGACCAATTTTTTGTAGTTTTATATATTATGAACTTAGGTTTTATTTTTTTGAAGAACACCGACTATTATTATTTTGTTTCGACTTTCTTCGACGACGATGTTCGGCTAATCAACTCTTTGCCTAAGTCGGAGGGGAAACAAGTCGGGATTATGGATTCATGGCATATTATGTAAGATCTTTTATTTTATTATTTAATTTAGTTTAAATTCTCCTATTTCATTGTTGTTGATTTTAATGATTATGGTTTAGATCTAGGGTGTGTATATGGACAGTACATGCTTTTAGGTGGACAATCTACAGTTATTTGGACCATCAGTATCTGTGTAATTATGCTTTTGGACCAATAAAGTGACAAACACTCACTCGTTTGCCGCCAAACCCTTTTGGTTCTTGAGTGTGCAACAATTGAATCTAGGTTAAATCAGAAACGAACGCGACCCAATTATTTAGGATTAGTGTTCCCACAAAACCAAATTACTGCGGTTAGTGTGTTAAACCTGATTGGCGGATGTCTAGGGTTATACAGTAATTAGGGAAGTAGTTAGTGACACACATCCTAGCTATCGAGATTAGGGGAATAACGAGGAATTTGTGACAGATGTCGATTTTCTATAGCTAATCTAGGAGAATATAAATTAATGACTTTTTGGGAAAGATTGAAGACCATGAATGCCATTGAATCTTGATCCTGATTTGTGGAACTATAGACTTAGGTGTTACTTAGATATTTATTAATTGTTTTCAAAATTAGTTTAGTTGTTTGATTTTATTTAGTTTAGTTAGATTAGTTAGTTAAATTAATATTTATTTTAAAAACTCCAATTTTCTTTTTTTGTTGTTTTTAACTTAAGAAAAACTATCAATCTCTGTGGGATCGACCTTTTGCCACTATTCTACAAAATAGTTGGTTTATGAGACTTTGCTTTATTTACGCGTTCGGCGCGTGTCACACTCCAAGGTCTTCTTTTAATATATATACATTAGAGTTGAGTTGAGTTGAGGACGTGGCCTAAGAGTTGGAAGCTTGAGAGGAAGTCATGTGGCACTCCAAGGTCTTCCTTTTATATATATATATATATATATTAGAGTTGAGTTGATGATGTGGCGTAAGAGTTGATGACATGGTGAGTAGGTAGCTCGATAGCAAGCCATGTGGCACTCCAAGGTCTTCCTTTAATATAAATATATATAGATAATAACATTTTGGTCACAAAAGTTATCTTTGTGACACAAAAGTCACAAACCTTTTAAAAATCTTGCAACCCACCAAAACCCATTTCCAATAAATTTTTCGGTGAATATGCTAACGTGGCAATGACGTGGTGCCACATAGCGCCACATGAAAATTAAGGGTAAAAAAAACCTTCATTTCAAATCGGACAACTTTTTTATTTTTCAATTCCAATCCCCACAATCTTGAAACATGGTTCACCGTAAAAGAGAATTTATGAACTTAAAAACAAAGAAAAATGAAATTTTTGTTTTGGTGTTGAACTCATCTCTACATCATCCTAAACATTATTTTCCTTTTCCACAAAAGCAACAAATTAACTCAAAACAACACATCACCTGCAACATCTAAAAAAAAAAAGACAAACAAAAATTGCAATGCAATGCAAACAAGTATCAATAAACAAAAGGATCAATTTAGAGTTGCATCAATATCATATAATTTCAAGACATCAAAGTGAATGCATCCACACCAAATAAAAGGCTTAAAGGGCTACGAAAGAGCTAGTTAACATGAGTTCGTTACAACCCATAAAACAAAAAATGGAAAAAAGCTCGAAAAATAGATACAATCAGGTCAATGTTATAGCATTATATTTAAAAAAAGTGGAAGTTTTTTTAACATAAAGATAAGTATTGCGAGTCTTTTGGGGAAAGGATTTCGAAATTGTTTTACAAAATTAAAAAAGTTACTCGATTTAAAGTGATCTTTTTTACCTTTAGTTCCACGTGGAGCTACGTCATTGCCACGTTGGCACATTCGTTGAAAAATTGACCAAAAAAGATTTTGGTCACCACGATTGTAGGATTTTTAAAAGATTTGTGACTTTTGCGTTGGAAAGATAACTTTCGTGACTAAAATGATATAATTCGTAAAGTTGTGTGAACGTAAGAGAAACTAACCCACTAACAAAGTCAATCCAATTTCTTTTCCATGTAAAAGTTACATATAATTTATAATAAAATAGCTTCCAATTAAGTAAGGATATTAATTTTTTTTAATGGGGGCATATTGATCTTTATTTTATGTATATAATAAAGAACATGGGTTGTACTAAAATATTACACCCAAATAAATATATATCTTATTTGGAGTCTCGCATAGGGGCAAACACGGTTCAGATCTTTATTTTATTAATTCAACTTGATCTGATTTACTAAATCAGGATCGAAATGGATCAAGTTATGCAGATTATTAATTACAAAATTAATACTTAATTATAAGACAATAAAAATTAATATTTTAAAAATAAAACTTAGGCAAATTCTAATTAGTAAGAAAGTTGCGATTAGTGAGAAAATGATGAATATGCCTTTTAGTTGAAATAAATTATTTTAATCTTGTTTATATTTATTTGGCTTTATAGCTAAAATGTGTACTAAACATGAAATAAAATAATCTAATTAAATTACAAAAAAACTATATTTTCAAGGGTACACAAATAAATAATACATGAATTAGTAGCACAAATGCTAACATCATCTTAGTATAGTTCAAGGTTTTTAAGTTTATATACATATACAATGTTAATGTAAATAAAAGTTTCGAGCGACCATCTTCCAAATCCATTTACCTCTCCTTACTCCAATCTCTTTTCCACCCATTTTAGGGCTTATCTGCTCCTCAATTATAAATTGATTTCAATATAGTCATTTCATTCATGTCAAAAGGTTTGTTTCTTGTTTGTTTAATTCGTGGGTTTTGTGGGATTTTAGGACTTTTGCAGAAGACATGGAGAAACAAATGAGATCAAGATTCTCGTATAATTTGGATTTGAAATAGTTAGTGTTGTTGGGTGTATTTGGTGATGAGAAGAGAGCAGAGTGTCGGCGGAAAATAACCTCCTCTTCTTGCATGATCGGCCAGCCCGAGCTCGCCGGATTTTCGAGCAAGGGCGGCTCGGGCTAGCCCTAGCCTGGCCCATGCACACTCCTAATTGGAATATTACACCTTAACAAAAATATGCACAACAGTTTCACATAAGGCGAACACGGATTGGATCTAGCCCAATTAAGGTCTATCCATTGTTCAATTCAATTATTATTACGGATTGAGGAATTGTAATCCAATTCAATTCATTTATTTTATTAATCCCATTTGATCTCATTTACCAATTGCGAACCGGACTTGATCATGTTATGTGAATTAATAACTACAAAATTAATACTTAACTAGTCGACATCGCGCGCTCCATAGGTGGGCAAGGCAAAGTATCATGTATTAAATAAAAATTGAATTTGATATGAAAATGAGTCCTTTTATGTGAAATCTTTGATGAACCCGAGGTCAATAACAAATCATTAAGCTTAGACAAAAAAATAAATTGATAGAGAGTTTTGATAGGTGAGTGATGACAAATGTTTATAAAATTAGATATTGAAAGAGAGTTTTGAGAAGTAAGTGAGTTCTATAGAAGCTTTGGCTGATATAGTGGATAGGAAGCTTAGTGGTTACATACTTACATGGGGAGATCAAGAGACCGAAATAAATAATTAAGAAATAATAAAAAATGGTTATAGAATTGTTTTAATTAGTATTATGTTACATACCTACCTAGAGAGGTCAAAATACTAAAAGAAATAATTAATATATAGTATAATTATTATAAATGATTAAATAATAACTATTTAACTTAGTGGTTACATCAACATAGGAAAATCAAGAGGCCGAAATAAAATAAGTGAACCATTAATGTATTGACTTATAAGACTTGAGAAATAGTTAATGTGTGGGGTTTACGACGTGGAAAATTACTATTAAAGGAAGGTGTCACGTGGCAACACAAGGTATAACTTTATTCCTATTAGAATTGGTGTTGATGATGTGGCAGAAGTGTTGTTGATGTGGCAATAAAGAGGTTTGAGAAGAAGCCATGTGGCATCTCAAGATACAACTTTAATATATATATATATATATATATATATATGAGTTTGTGTTGATGACATGGCAAGAAGGAGGCTTGAGAAGAAGTCTTGTGTCATCTCAAGATATAACTTTAATATATATATATATATATATTATAAGATTTTAAAAAATAGTATTTTAAATTAAAATGAGAAAATGATGAATACGATTTTTAGTTCAAATAAATTAATTTTAATTTTGTTTATATTTATTTGGCTTTATTGCTCAAAAATTTATATTTTCAAGTTTACTCAATATAGTTCAAGGTTATTAAGTTTAAATGTATACATGCAATGTTAATGTGAATAAAAGTTAATTGCACCGGATTGTAGATTGGATCCACGGATTAAGGTATACAACTCATATAATCTCGTTTTTCACTTAAACTGTTCGTGTCACCTCTAGATGCGAGCTTACATATCATGAGGTGCAAATGCACACATGAGCTAAGTGGCCTAACATTTTTTTAAGAATAACATTTATCTTTTATTAGGAAGAACATTTATTTTGCATAGATAGCTTAAACAAAATGTTCAATAATAATTGAATAAATAAAACTATTTTTGTACGTGGTGATCTAATTTCCTTTTTTTTACAAATTAACTTAGAAAAAATAAAAACAACTCACCTAAAAAATAGAAACAGAACCCAAACATATCTAACATTATTGTTGAATCATTTAGCTCATTTTCTTGTTTAATTTGAGAAAAATGAGTTTCGCGAACAAAAAACAAAGGCTAAAAAATAAAAACAACTCACCTAAAACCAACTCATATAAGTGCTCGACCAAGCTACCTCGCTCAACAAGTCAAAGCCATAAGTGCTCAACGAAGCTACCTCGCTCACCTTCCTGCGATCCTAGTTGCATTTGCTGCTAAGAGTCAAATAGCGGGTAACAAGCTAATGTCTTTCATGAGTTTATGCATTTTGCAGTAATTTGAGCATGTTGTCATATGGTTCTTTCTTGTATTTATACTATCTTTTTTTCCATTGCAGACAATTAGATTGACCGCTTACTACTTTCAATGATCTTGTAATATTCCGTTTGAAAATTTAATCATCAATTCCATAATTATTATTTTTCAGTTAGAAATGGAAATAAATAATTATGAGAATCCAACCATTAACTTATTATTTTAAAATGATATTTGATAAGGGTTTGAAACCTCTATATAATCATTTGAAGATATTGTAGCGATTCTAAACCCCATCAAATCGCTACTATTCATAGGGGTTTGAATCCCTATGTAAGCCTCTTAAGATATGATAATAGCTTAAAAGATGATGCTTTTCGTAGATGTCAAAAACCCATATGAAAGGTCTTTATAGAGGTTTTAAACCTTTATTAAAAGCTTAATCTTTTCTAGTGCTAATAAATATATGCACAACTTGATCTGCATATAGGGTGAACACATATTGGATCTAGTCTCATTAGGGTCAATCCGTAGTCTAATCCAATTACAACAGATTGAAGAATGGCAATCCAATTCAGTGCATTTATTTTATAAATTCAACTTAATTGATCCAATTTATCGAATGTGGACGGAATGGATCAAGTTATGCGGATTAGTCATTACAAAACTAATACTTAATTATAAGACAATAAAAAAGTAATATTTTAAAATTAAAACTTAGGAAAATTCTAATAAGTAACAAAAAAAAGTTGTGATTAGTGAGAAAATGAAGAATATGAGTTTGAATTCAAATAAGTTAATTTTATTTTTGTTTATATTTATTTTTCTTTATAGGTTAAAATTTGTACAAAAAATGAATTACAATAATCTAATTAAATTACAAAAAACTTTATTGTCAAGTGTACGCCAATAAATAATACTTGGATTAGTGGCGCAAATGCTAGCATCATCTCAATATAGTTCAAGGTTCTTAAGTTTATACATAAATACATATATATATAGACACACACACATATACACAACGTTAATGTAAATAAAAGTTAATTGTATCGGGTTGTAGATTTGGATCCGCATATTAAGGCATGCAACCCATAAGCCCAGCCAATCCATGCAGATTGTCGCTTTTGCAATCCAGTCGAATTCGGCAAACTCAAATTATAAATCAATTAGACTTAATTGAATTGGATTGAACTAGATTCAATTAGAGTTAATTGAATTGGATTGAACTAGATTCGTGGATTCGCGAATTTTTTGCTCACCCCTAATCTCGCATTCTTTGTTGATGTCTTTGCTAGATGCGGGCTTATTTATCATGAGGTGCACTGCATACATGAGCTAAGTGTCCTAACATTTTTTTAAGAATAACATTTATCTTTTTAGGAAGAACATTTATTTTCAAATATATAGCTGAAACAAAATGTTTGAATAAATAAAGCTATTTTTGTACGTGGTAATATATTTCGCTTTTTTACAAATTAACTTAAAAAAATTAAAACACTTAAAAAAATTAAAACAACGTATTTAAAAAAAAAAAAAAAAAAAAAAAAATAGAAACATAATCCAAACATATCTAAACGATTTTACCTTTATCCACTTATACGTATACGTGCCTAATACAAGAACGCGCTTCGGACGATTTATATAACGATTTATATATGTATAAGGCATAAACCACTTCCTATTTTTTTTTGTTGTTGAAAAATCAAGAACATCAAAGCATCTAGTGATCATATGGATTATTTGAATCAACTGCCGTGGGGTTTCACCTTCAGTCCCACCGATGAAGAGTTGATTTGTTACTTGGAGGCGAAATCAAAGAACTCCACACTTCCTTTCGTTGATCCCATCATCGACTTCGACGTTTTACTTGCTCGCTCAAGCACCCTTCCCAACTCCACATGCAACGTAAGTATTGCCTTTAATGCTAACAAGTTAAACTGCTTTATTAAGGTTTAGGGTTCTTGCATGGTGATGTATATCTTTTTCTTTTTTGTCGAATGTGGTAATCTTTAGTTTTTAATAACTTTTAATACATTCATTAGTTCTGAAGTTTAATTTTTTAGGGTTCTTGCATTGTGATTTTTTTTTTTTCCGTAAAGAGCAATGATCCTTGATTTTTAATAAGTTCTAATTAATCCACATCAAAAAAATAAGTTCTAATCAATTGGTTTACAAGTTCTATATATACTTTAATTATCTAGGGTTAGGGTTCTTGCATGGCGATCTTTTTTTCCAAAACTAAGCAGTGATGATCTTGGGTTTTTAATAAAATTGTGATAGTTCGGAACTCGAATTGGGTTTTTAATAATATTAGTCGTTCTAATTGGTTTGCAACTGCTACAATTTAATTAATTAGGGTTTAGGGTTCTTGCATGGTGATCAATGATAAAGTTCTATTTGGTTTACAAGTTTTATATATAGTTTTAATTAATTAGCTAAGGTTATGGATATTGCATGGTACGTGGTGTTTTAGTTTTTTCTCCGAAAGCAGTGAATGATCTTTGATTTAATTATAATTAGTCATTCTAATTGGTTTGAAACCACTACAATGTAATTAGGGTTTAGAGTTCTTGCATAGTGAGTCCATGATATTTTGTTTTTCAAAACTAGTGATGGTTTTTAACAAGTTCTCATATATACAATTTAATTAGATAAGGTTTATTAGGTTCTTGGATTGTGTTTTTTTTTTCTCTTGCTTTTTAATTAGTTCTCATTAGTGTATAAGTTTTACAGTAGTTTAAGTATGGTTTAAGCTTCTTGATGATCTTTGGTTGTTATACTTAGTTGTTGGTTGGTTGCAGAGAGGCTTAATGTGTCAAGTACACACTTGTACTTCTACGTAGAAAAGAGCGGGATAGGTCGCAAGGCAGGTAATGGATTTTGGCATGCAAACACCGGTGGGACCAAAGTCATGAACCACCATGGAGAAGTGATTGGTCATCGGACATCACTAGTTTACTACATGTACGATTCTCCGGTGAATGATGAGAAAAAGGACAATGTAATCGAAAAAGAAGATAAGAAAAATGTCAAATCTCCATCCACCAGGACCAACTGGATTATGAACGAGTTTAGGCTTCTCAACTCTAAATCCAAGTCAAAGTCATCTTCAAAGGTACGTAATAGTTATAAGGTTATAGTGTTTTTATAAAACTACATGCATGCATGGTAAAAATGGTACTAGATTAACTCAATTAGGTGGCCAGGATTATTTGATTATGTTATTTTATTTTATTTATTTTAGTTTTTTATTTTGGAAAAGACAGGACTCAAATATTGATATATAGGTTCAATAGGATACTAATTATTTAACTTAGATTAATTAGCATCTAAAGTTGCCATCTAATTATTGTATACATTTTTTTTTTTTTTTTGGTAAAATTATTGTATACATTCACCGATTGCATTAGATGGCCTATTGATGGTTTTACATGCATATAGTTTTGACTGATGGCTTGTATGTAATTTAACATAAACTTAATATTTGATTGCAGGGTCCAATGTGGACTATATGCAAAATTGGTGAGACGGGAAGAACTTTTGGAGGTAATATTCATCATCAAGTTGTTCCGCCCTCGGAACAAGTAATACCCGCATCACCAACAAGACAACAATTGCAACATGATCATGACAATTATATGGGATTGATGGAATTTGAGGAGCAACAACAATATGATCAATTCCAATGAGATGCGACCACAACAACTAGACAATATTGATGAGAATCTTGTAGCTCGATTCGAAGCGACATGATCGACAAACAAGTGGCAATGCGATATTGACGACCTTATTGGATCAGTGCCTCATCATCAAGCAAGTGATCAGATCGAGCAACTAGAACAATATCATCCACAATTTGAGGAGCGGCAACAACATCATGATGATCAAATATTCATTGATCAATATGATCATCAGCAGATGCATTGCAGATTCGAGCAACAACAGTGGAAAAGCAAGACCAAAAGCGCAATAATGTACCAGTGCCTCAAGGAGACAGATCTGCTAATCAGCACCACAGCTACAACAGCTTGATCATGGCGACGGCCTTGATGATGATCAGATTGACAACTTAGGATTAAGTGATGATGATCTTAGATGTCTACTTGAGCACAGCAATGCCTTACAACAATATGATGAGGATGAGGATGGTATCCCTGAAATGTTATGGCTTGATGAGGCACAGTTGGTGTGTGATGAGGAGGGTAATCTCTTAAACCCGCGACCCACCAAGCGCGCCAGATTATAGATAGAAGATCAACATGCAATTTATAGTATTGTGAAATATATTCTTGTAATTTTTTTTTTCTGTCAGCATAGAATTATAATGAACTTGTAAGCGCCAAGTGCTGATTAAGTAGCAACATTACATGCTACCCAAACTCTTCTTGTACCAATTTTCTTATATCAACAAAATACAAAGCAGTTCATCAATTATTTGTAAATACACATATTTTTTTGATAGGAAGTAAAATGCATATATACTAGCAAATATATATATATACAGACCCGTATAGGCTAGATGCGGGTGCTGATTGGGGACTTAATAATTAAGCAATATTAGATCAAATAATGAGCTCGAAGAAGGCATTGGATGAATTTGGTTCGAAAGTGGAGATTGTTGGGATATGTGAACCGAAAGATATATATTACAGTATCGCATCAGGTAAGAAAGACTTCATGGTACAGGTCTGCCTGGACCCAACAATAGACTGAATTAGTCTTGTGCAGACTGAGCAAATTTAATAGATAAATGAACACGTAAATTGAGTTGTAAGAGCTTGCTCAAAATCTTTGAATAGTTGACAAGTACTGAGTTATTATAAGTTGGAAACTAATTAAGGTAGTTAAACACATTAAAATAAGAAATCAAATTTCTCAGCATTCACTTTACACATAAAACTATTATCACATAAAACTATTATGTATAGTAGTTCTTGCTACAACGACATTGTCGAATTAGTTGCAAGTCGGAGTCGATCTGGACCATCTCCTTTAAGTCCTTCCTCTGTCATAGTTCTAGCACCACAACTGCATCAATAAATAAGAGATCACATATATATTATAAATAGCCACAATTGCACAAACCAAATAAATGAAGATCAATAAATGGCAGGACATACATTCAGAATCTGTGAAATATATACACCTTTCGGCCGATCGCGATGTACTTCCTCCTTTCTCCCCTTGCGAAGCCGCCGTCCATCTCAGTAATTCCTTCATTCTTGAAATTGTTTTGTTCTTGTCACCACACTTCTGCTTCTCTTTCTTCTCTGATGATACACACTGATCATCAGTGCTAGTCGACGAAGTTACACTAGCTTCGCATATTGGTAAGACCTTGTTTCCTACATGGGCAGGGGACTCTGCTGCCTTGTGACCCATTTGAAGAAGCTCTTGGCCTTTCACTCTCACTTGATAAAAATTATTGTGCCTATTGTCAAACCTCCCCAGACACTTCAAATTCAATGTGCTATAAAAGCATTCTGTTGCATTGCCGCTGCAAAGCAGGATCGACCCATACATATCGTGTACATGTTGTGTTATGCATCTTGAGATGAGTAAGCTAGCTCGTGTTTCAAAGTGAACACTGGCGATGTGGGGGATGGGCGTTCTGTTATTCTATTGTCCACTTCCCCCCAAAAAATAATTTATACAATTGTAATTTATATTTCATATTTTAGTAAATGTTAAAGTTAAAAAGTCGCATAAAGTGATTTTAAATTTGGTAATATAATGAGGCGACATCAGCATATAGTGTTGAGTATGGGTTAAAAACTGGGTTAATGTATCTCAAATAACTATATGAGTGTTGTTACAACTAGTTACGAGTGTACGTGAAATAAATAGCAGTGCAAGTACTTAGACAAAGTAAACAACAAGTAAGTCAAACCACGACATAAGGAAGCTTGTTCACATAGTTCGGTCCATGACCTACATCTGTGAGGCCACACCCAAACGTAAAATCTACTAAGTAAAGAATAATGGATACATGACTCTTCACGTGACTTCCTCATTGAGCTCCTGCTATGGACTTTACACAAGTCTTTGAATACTTACATAGTAAGGTTTCCCTTCACTGAAATACCCAAATTTTCTTGGTGCTTACGACTTAAAGATAAAAGTTAAATAACAATGTCCACCAAATACAAAAGTAGATGAGTTACATGTTCATTTGACTTTGGAGTATATATATATAGACATATACAAAACTCACAATCTTAACCATTACGACTAAGATATAATTAATATTAATTAATTACAAATGATACTAAATTTGGTGATGTATATATAATGAAGCGAAATTAGTATATAGTGCATAGAGTGGGTTAGAAATTTGGTTAATGTAGCATTTCTCTAATTATTTTTAATTTTTTAAGGAATACAATGTATTTTGTACAACAAGCACTCTTTCATATATATATATATATATATATATATATATATACAATTAAAAGCACGAATCTTAAAATTTTCCTTCGTCACTTGAATGTACAAGTTTGCCCTTATCTAATAGTAGTTATTAATTATATTCGATTTCTTTTTTCTAGCAAAATTAGAATCGATCATAATAGATAAAGGCATAATTAAATTTATAATAATTAGAATTAGTAAGTTGTTTATCTCACCGATTGTGATTGATGTATAATCTATAGGAGATCTCCTATTAATTAGATAGGATCGATGTGTGTGTGTATATATATATATATATATATATATATATATATATATATACATACATAACTATATATAAGTGTGACAACGATTCCTTTTCTAGAAAAATTAGAATCGATCATAATAGGTAAAGGCATAATTAAATTTATATTAATTAGAATTAGTAAATTGATTATCTCAACGATTGTAATTGATTGATTATTTATAGGAAATCTCCTATTAATTAGGATAGGATCGATATATATATATATATATTTATATATATATAACACTGTATGTACATGGCATAATATAAGGATTAGTATTGTAGGTTTATTTGATAATATATATATATATATATATATATATATATATATATATATATATCAAACTATACATAGACCTATTAGATTAGGATTTAGGAGTCTATTTAATATAATTTATAATAATTGAATTTGTAAGTTGTTTATCTCACCGATTGTGATTGATGGATTATCTATAGGAGATCTCCTATTAATTATGATAGGATCGATATATATATATATATATATATATATATATATATATATAACATAACTATATATAAGTATGACAACAATTCCTTTTTCTAGCAAAATTAGAATCGATCATAAGAGGTAAAGGCATAATTAAACTTATATTAATTAGAATTAGTAAATTGTTGATCTCAACGATTGTGATTGATTGATTATTTATAGGAGATCTCCTATTAATTAGGATAGGATCGATATATATAACTATGTATGTACATGGCATATTATAAGGATTAGTATTGTAGGTTTATTTGATAATATATATATATATATATATATATATATATATATATATATATATATATATATATATATATATATATATCAAACTATACATAGACCTATTAGGTTAGGATTTATGAGTCTATTTAATATTTAAAGTTTCATAAAAGTAATATAATAAGCACCAATCTTCAATTTTTCCTTCATCACTTAGAGTTAGTATTCTACCATTGAATAACCTTTCAATGAACACTTAAAATTACTATTCTACCATCATATTACCTTCAGATTTTATTGCTTTCCTTTTTCATCTATCGAGTGGGTACATCAATTAAGCCTTCTATTTTTTTCAAATTCTCATCGAACCACTGATGTCACGGCATGTTCTCCATAATCCTCACTCATG
The DNA here is from genome assembly GCA_039657365.1 of Stephania yunnanensis. Taxonomy (NCBI): domain Eukaryota; kingdom Viridiplantae; phylum Streptophyta; class Magnoliopsida; order Ranunculales; family Menispermaceae; genus Stephania; species Stephania yunnanensis. The sequence goes on from CM077582.1 coordinate 11,596,297, forward strand.
TTTGTGCCCATCATAGTTATCATAATCCATGTGAACCACACGTTGCAATGATGATGATGATGATTTTGATAGTTATTTCCCTACATCAATTTTTTATTTTATTTTACTAATTCCATTCTCTTGTTACTAATTTTAGAGAAGGTTTGACAATGTTTGATCGGTCTTAATTGAGACCTTATTAAAAAGTATAAAATAGTACTGATTTATATGTAACTGACATTGGAGTAGTACATTATTATACTAACCTTGTAACCTCAATGCAAGGATCTTCATATTTAGAAGCGATTAAAATCTATTAGATCATAATATAATTGGAGTAGTATATTTAGTTTAGATTGGATACTAACATGTTAGAAGCACCTTAAGAAACTAGTATATATATGTATATAACTTTATTAAGGAGCAGCTAAATGGACCCCAATTATTTCTTAGAGAACCCCATTTTAATTTTCTTATGAGTTTCAATTCTGCTCATTGAGGAAATGACCAAGTTACCCTTTATATAAAGGTCTTTTCTTCCTATACCCTGGCCTCTCTTCTCCTTGACCAACTTGACCCTCTTCGAAACCCCCATAGTCGACTCACACTCTCATCTTCAACTAACCAAAAACGCGTGAATCCACACAAAATCGACTTGGTAAGTCCATTTTCTCCTTCTTTCCACTAGTTTGGTGGGTTTTTTCGAGTTTTTTGGTCATCATGTTCATTTTATTGATGTAGTTGTTTAGTTAATATGGTTTTTGATTTGTTGTTGATTTCCACATTTTGGTATGAAATGTTGAAGGAGTCATCAAAACGAAGTCTCCTTGACAACGACGAACCATTGTTATGTTTTTTTAGAGCGCCACTATGGGCACCCCACCAATTAATGAAGACACCCATTTTTTGTCTTTCTCTCCTCTAAATTACACTTTGATGTAAATGACACTATTCCCCCTTCATATAAACTCTCTCCAATCTCACAACACATTTTGAAACAAATTTTGGGGCATCCCACTACATTGGTCTCTCATCTCTAACCTAAAGCCACATATTTGTTTGTCGGGCGTGTATCGATTATTGCATTTTCACATCATCCGATAGCGAGGTAACACTGTTTTACAACCATATCAAGATTCAAATGAATTGTTTTTTTTGTTCAAAATAGTGACATTGATGATTTGGTTTTTCATTGTAGGGTTTGGTAGATTCGGTTATTCAGAAGTTGTTTTCAGCTTAAAATGGACGAATGTACTACAATGGTGCAAGAGAAGGTACGAAAAGAGGTATTTTTTTGCAATTTTTTGTGTTTTTTTTTCAAGTTTTTCATGTACTCAGTCGAAGTTTCATGGGCTCGATTATTTCGGCCTCGCAGTACCGAAACACATGGAAGAGTCTCTATTTTTGCATACCGAAACTCTTCCATAACTCTTGCTTCCCAGTGAACGAAAGTTGGTTTCAAGTCGCGGACATGTACTACCGATGTAACGGCCCCAAAACCCGAGGCCGCCACGTGGGGAGGCGCTGGCCCAACGGTCCGTCCGGTACCTGACATACTGATGAACCTCAGCTAACTCTTATGGCAAGTCCAATCTATAAACCACACTGCCAACTCATGCTACGACTCTGAACGGTCTTATGTATCTCAACGCCAATTTGAAAAATTTAGGCTTTGTGTCACGCCCTTGAACCTCTGATACATCACATCAGCTCTCTGACACTCCAACACACGCGGAATGAATATTGTCGGTCCTCTCACTTGTCAGTAAATATGTGCCTCTGCAGTATCCGAAACCTCTGACAAACTTATAGTTGTTGCCACATCGAGTAAACAAAACTCGTATGTCATCTGGCGAACTATTGTCTCACTGTTCGGTCCCTCTCATGTGTCCTTAACTGATGCGATAACTAAGTTATCACTCTGTCTCCCCGCATCAGTACACATTCTAATCCGGTGCCACAAACATCCGTATGAACCGTCAACTTTTGGTCCAGCTCTGACAACACTAATAACGATGTAGAAGTCAACTTCTTCTTCAACTCCGTGAAGGTCACCTCACATTCACTGGACCAAATGAACAAATCATATCCTTATTGGTCAATTCGGTCATCGGCGCTGCGATTTTTTTTTTGAAGAAGTCATGTACAAGCGTCGATAATATCCTTTGTCGTTGATCACATGTCTTGAGCGTTTCACCTCCGAACTCCAAAACTCGCACTTATTGGATTTGGCGTACAATCTGCGCTCCCTAAGTCTGTGGTCGAAATCCTCAAATAAAGTAATAGACCCGAAGTCGCTCGATTCCAGCTATGTCCTTCGCAAGGTATGCAAGTGTACGAATCTCTTCATGTTTTGCGCCACCGTGCCTCAACATCAAAAGCTCATCTCTCGATCTCAATTGAATCTCGATCGAGGTATACTTCCTTGAATTATGCTCAAGTACTCGGCTCTCCGTGGGCATTAGTATGGGTGGTCCACCATACTGCACTACTCTTCTAGCCCCATTATCCCCATGAAGAACTGGTCGTTCATCCATGTCGAATCTTCAAATCGCGAACAAGCCGCAAATCAGCGTCGTAATACGTATACATAAATATTAAAATTAACATATACGCATATAAGTATGTACTACCCTCTAACTTTACTTCCCAACTAAAAGTTCTAAGGCAACTACATTGGGTTTCCACATCTAAATTTATTTAAGTATTATGCTCTTTAAATTTATTTCCAGAGGTTCCTCGAAACTCTCCCTTTGATACCACTTGTGACGTGGTATCAGTTTAAAGACACCTACGCTTACTCCAACGGACTCGACCATGCTCTGATACCATTTGTAACGGCCCCAAAACCCGAGGCCGCCACGTGGGGAGGCGCTGGCCCAGCGGTCCCGTCCGGTACTTGACCCATTGGGTCCCACGCGCCACTGACGCCATTTCCACAACACGTCTTCTCGATACGCGTGTTAACTCTCTTCGTTAAACATTATAAACAACAGCGGAAGTCTTAAAAGAGGTAAAACAATTAAATTTATTTTCATATAAACATCATTTAATAGAGCAATTCCTATTGTGGAAAACCCGGGGAAAGTACTCCGTATACATGCGACAATATTAAACCATAATATATACGAGTACAATATCTACTCAGTCTCCCATTTCTCAAAAGAAATCAAAATATCAAAGTAATCACGTACAGGTAGGTCCTCGACCGCGGGCAGTCAGAATAAGTCGCCCAACCTGTCCTTGCCCCTACTAGCAGGGTCTGCACTCGACCATCACCAAAAAGAATGGATGGAGAGTACAGTTAGTAAGATTCCAACAAAGTACACCGAGCATTTATGAGAAAGTAAACAGATACCAATAAACATGTCAATTAATCATGCGAACTAAACAGGCAACTGCGCTAAGATCATCACATGAATAAATAACATGAGAAACAAACCGTGTTCTCCTCCCGATCACACTAAACTATACGACAAACCCCCAGGATCCTTTCAGTGAGTGCCCCACTTCCTTTCACCTGGTACGGCCCCACCCGCCGAAGTACCGCGAGCCCCAGAAACCACCCGAACCGGCCTAGCGGCCCCGGCCGCGACGGGGTAGTGTGGCGCTTATGGGTAACCCGCGCACCCCCACACCCCCGAAACCTCCGAACTGGGTTGCACGAATATCGAGGCAACCTTGATAATTTTACCTTTTTGTCCACCGCCTCTATTCTTGACCAAAATTTTCTCGAGTCTTGCAAAGTTTATGTATTTCGAGACAAATCCAAAAACATTTATTTTTATGTTTTCCTTAAGAATCCGAGCAGCGCGCATCTCGAGGCACCAACCCGCCTCATTTTCAAATTTCGATCCTCGCGCTACACGCATCACGAGATGTATTCAATGTACACATTAAAATCACATAACGCGACTATCTCGGTCTCAAGTTGGCACGTGGCTCGAGACGCGTCTCCGTTCGTGTTTCGACTCTTCGAATTCTTCGCGCATACATTTCTTAACAATTTGCATCGCCACTCGAGATTCGGACATGCGCACAATGGCAGTGGGTCCCACGTACGACCCTAAAATGACACGTAGCATGAGTCGAATTTTCGGGCCGTTACAACCGAGAATGTGGATTTTTGGGTTTTTTTATGAATCTGATGTGTATTGGTGTTGAGTCATAATGTTACAATGTATGTATTGTAGGTAATGCCGATTTCAACTTTATTTCTAGACTACAAGGATGTGTTTACTCCTTGTAGGTCATTCCTATCTAGAGAATCGGCTATTTCATGGCTTCAATTGATTGGTCGTGAGAACAAGTTTTTGTTAGGTATCGAATGTCGTTATTGGAGATTGTTGGCATCACTTCGACGCATTTGACTTTCTCAATTAGGTTTTCTTTCATATCATCTTAGACTCGTGCAAATTATGTTTCGGCACTTGAGAACTTGAAACCCATATTGGATGGGTGGCCTAAACCTGACGTATTTGTTACGGATTAGGAGTTAGGCCATATTAGTGCCAACAAAGAAGTATTTCTATCACCGTCTCACCTTCTTTGCTCTTGGCACATCAACAAAGTAGTATTAGCCAAAACTAAGAAGATGTTTAGGGCACTACAAAAAAACAACAGATCGGAAACGGAAACTTCAGTCTCGATAAGCATAAATTCCGTCTCTAATTCAATTCTGCAACGGAACAGAGACGGAATCTATTCTGTCTCTAAAATCGTCGTCGTTGATTCAATCAGCAATGGAAATGTGTTTCCGTTTTTGATTAGAGACGAATTAGAGATGGAATTTAGAAACGGAATAGAGACGAAACAGAAATGGAAATTTTTCTAAAGGGTACAATTGTAATTGCATTCCTTATCTGATCCATTGTTGATTTATGCATCTATTCCTCGAAAATTAGAGACGGAATAGCAACGGAATCTCTGAATTCCGTTGTTGATCCGTCTCAATTCCACTTTGTTTAGTTTTCAAACTTAAGATTAATCCAATTGGTTCTCCATAACCTCTAAACCTGAAAATACAACCATAGGACCTACTCTATCGCCTGCACCCCCTCCAACAACTCCTTTGGGGTGCTAACATCCCCCAAAAAAGCAGAATTTGACATACTTACATTAACAATATATATCAACAACAAATATTCAAATGAGAGAAAAAAATGTACAATTCGACATTGAAAAAAATTTATATATCCACGAAAGCTTGTCAAGTTTAATAAATGTTCCAAATTTCTAAGTATGCACAAAAACCACCAATCCTATTGTTCAATAACCATAAAAAAGAACTTCCATTCCTCTAAATATGTACAAAAAGGCCTTATACAATCTATAGCAACAGTGCCAGGACAACACATTTACATGAAATTCAACATCATAGATAAGTAAATAGATCATGTACATAGCTACTCAGTTAACTCAAAAGGGATAGCAAAAGAGGGGAACACAACCATATATCAAGTCGGGTGCAGCTTTACAATGAGGTAATGTGCGCCCTTGAAGTGGGGGGTGATCACTAGCCGCCATGAAACCTAACAAAATATCAATAAAAAGTTTAGAGACCAAATGCATACCAATAAAAGTAATGAACTGTTTATTCAATGTCCAATAGCCTGAAATTAAGAAAAAAAAACATCAAACATAACAAAAGTTTCCAACCATCTTAAACCAACAATGGCGTCCTGACTAAGAGCAATATTAATAATCAATAAACATGTAAGACTAACACATCAGTTCACTATGGAGAATTAGTACTTATTCTTGCTTTGCAATAATTATATATGTATCTACAAACATACAAGAATCATGTACATCAGCTCATATTTAGAGAACCTACTCAAGAATCATATAGTTGTTTGAAAATGCATGAACAATAAACTAGTATAAAATTAAATGCATGAACAAGAGCATGAAATCAACAGAAATCAGATCATACAATGATATAAACAACTTATGAAGAAATGACAAAGACATAAGATTCAAAAAGCCAGTTGTCAGCGAGTGATCAACAATTAAACTTTCAAAAGTAAACACTATTGTGAATGAGAGAAAATCTTGATCACTTGGTGAGCAATTGGAGACAATTCCCAATGCAAATAATCTCTCACCAAACATTGACTTTTGTGGTTAACTTGACCATGTGAGTAACTAAAAACAATACTGTGACAATTCTCCAACTACTTGACCATGTGAGTAACTAGAAAAGAATGAGAAATCAGGCAAAGGAGATAAGGGCACAAATGAGAGAGGAGGCGATTCTAACCTTCGTGAATGAGAGAAACGGTGCGAGCAAAATATTAATACTATCAAATACACATTTGATAACAATATACCTTGTAAAGGGGAACCTTCTTCATGCTTGCTCTTGCTTTGCAAACTGCAATAGAAACGACCAAAATAGCATTGGCTCCAAGCTGCAAAAATAACAAATGACGAAGTGGATCAGCCACATACATCGATCCATACAAAGTAATAGAAAGTAAGTAAAAGCAATCAATTGCAAAACTGACTAAGGTTTGATTGTGTGCTTTGTCAACTCCTCTCTAATTCCAACATAATGCTGAAACTGAAACTTATAAACCAAGAAAACACCTCAACAAACATTAATTACCACACATTTTTATCATCTAACAAGTGAAACAGGAATGTCAAGAAAAAAAAAGTAAATTAAGGAAGATCTCAAACCCTGGGGGTCTTTCTCCAACTTTAGAAACTTTCATGATCGGTATTTCGACATTAAGTTCATTTGGAAATGAAATTGTATTTAACACGACAAAAATATTGTCCTGCAAATGCCATACTCAAAACTAAATGAAAGCTACTAAAAAATAACTAATATAAAATACGATAACCAGATCATCATCAATCACCTCAATACTTCTTTCCAGCCTTAACAGCATCTCCGGCCTTAGTCTGCAAATAGGGGTAAAAGAAAGGCTAAGCACTAAATATTGGAATGGAAAAACAAAAATGCGAGATAGATATGTGGACGTTATTTCACCTTCTTAACTATAAGGGTCTTCTTTACTCTTTTAGTCCAAAAGCCACACAGCTCCACGCTTCCAGATTTGAATAGGCAGAACCACAATCTACGTGACCGCACTGGACAACATCGTAAGCGTGAACTCACTCTACGCATTCGCAGAGTTCGTAGGACTTTCCTGGAACCCAATCGACTCCTGAAACACCACCAACACCTTGATCTCCAACCCAGCCTGCGCCCCACCATTGAGGCTCGTAGAAAACGTCATCGCCTTCCAAGTCTACTCCTTCAGCTTCTTTCTCTTCTCCACCCTCCTCGCCCTCTCTCTCAAGCAAGCCATCTGCATCTCCACCACCTTCCAAGTCTGATATGCTGCATCCTGCAAAAGAAAGATGAATTTGATGGCAATTCTGTGCTTCGCTTGTTCAGGGCGTCAAGAGGATAAGAGGCTAGAGAGGAAGCAGAGAGACTTCAAGTGAGGTTAGGGCATGTCTTCATCAACAACTAGGGTTCGCAAAGGCGAGGGTGTCAAGCCGAAACCACACCGAGCGTTTCGTGGATTACTTGCCTCAATGTCGAAGATGGGGCTTCTGATCTCAAACCCTAAAACAATGGTTGCAGTGAAGAAATGAGACGACGGCGACAGACAGAGCAAACGACGAATAGGGATAGAGCAGACGACGACGGTGAGGGCTTATGCGACGGTGACGACAAAAGGCACGAGCTCCGGCAGAGAGCAACTCAAGCTCCGAACACCACCGCCAAAACCCACCAAATCCAAACCCCCATTTCCAAATCTCTTCAAACAACACCAAATCTCCCAAACTAGCTCTCCAATCTCCATCCAACAAAGCTGTAACTGCCCTCGACGATGAAGACATCAGATTTGGAGAGCACCGGTGAACAAAGGCTGTCTGCGGTGACTATTTCACTGAAATTTAGGGCTTGGGAGAGAGAGTTTGAGACGAGACAGAGAGTTGAGGGTTTGCAGAGCCGTTAAGAGAGGAGTTGCTGAGCTGCCGGTGAAGATAGCAGTTGTTGAGCTGCCGGTGAGCTCGAGAGAGGTCGAGTTCAGTCGAGGAGAGAGGTCGAGTTCAGTCGAGGAAGAGGGAGAGAGTTCGTTCAAGGAGAGAGAGTTGGGAGAGAGTTTGAGGAGAGATAGAGTTTGAAACAAATAAATATTTCATCTATTGATGCACAAATCTCGAGATGTGATGTGTGGTTATAAACTATTGAGTTTTTGGTGGAAAGCTGGCACCACTTTTTTAGAAATGGATTTTAATTCCGTCTCTATTTCCGTCTGTAATCTGTCTCTATTCCGTCTCTAACTATTTCCGTCTCAATTCCGTTTCTAACCATTTCTGATTAGAAACGGAATTAAATTCCGTTGCTATTTTCGTTTCTAATTTACATTTTTTTTGTAGCGGGGATAACGAAGGCTTCACTCGTTTCATGGATAGGTGGACGGGCGTGTTGTATGCTAAGTCGGAGGCCTTATTTGAACTTAGGATGAATGATTTGCGTTGTGAGTTCGATCATGTGAAGGTTCTTACTGATTACTTGGATAACACGTGAGTGAAGATCTACAAGGAGAAATTTATACCGGCATGGACAGATCAAATTATGCACTTTGGGGAAACAATGCACAGAGGAATGAGTCTGCGCATTGCACTTTAAAGCTACATCTTGGCAACAATCAGGTAAGTTTTGAGACTTCGTGGAGTGTGGTTGATGGTCTTCTTAGGATCCAACATAACAACATCAAGGTATCATTTGAGTTCAGTTTGAATGTGGTGCAACTTGAATATGTTAATGGTTTTCATCGCCGATTGCGTAGTTATGTCTCTCAAATGGCGTTTAAGTTAATTAGAGAAGAATTGAAACGTGGAGAGGATGTTGGACATGAATCTACTCGTTCTGGTTGTGAGATACGTACCACGCATGGTCTTCCTTGTGCACACAAGATAAACTTCTATAAATTTGCTGGTTCGCCCATCCCTTTCGAGGACATTCATTTATACTGGCGAAAGTTGAGTATGATACCAGAGAATCCTATGGATCGGGATGGGTACAATGTGAACGATGAGATTGAAAGAATGTTGCAAAAGTTTCATGCTTGCACTGACGAGGACAATCGCATTTAGATTATTCAGCAACTTAGAGAGATTAGTACCGGGAGTTGTCTGACCTACAAAAATAAAGACAAAGGGAAGGACACCGGGGTCTTCAATTGGAAGTTAGCTAAATAGAGGAAATAAGATAGGATCAAAGAGGAAACATGATGAAAAGATACTTCGACGATAAGATTTCCTAGCGGGTTTGAGTACGTACTATCGAAAGAAGAGGCATCTAGTTCGAGAAAGAAGAAAAATAAAATGGGGCCTAAAATACGTTGTACATGTTGGGAGACCCAAGGTGTATCTAAGATTGGTTATTCTCATTGCATACAACTGGACTGGTTGCCATATGTTAAGCGCACTATTGATGTGATGGGCGATGGTAATTGTGGATTTTGATGTGTTGCCTCCAGGCTTGGACTTCCCGATGTCGATGGTTGGAAGTTAGTACGTAGAACGATGTTTAATAAGATAATCAGGCATGAAAACCTTTGGCGATAAGTGCTTGGGATGAGTTACGAGAATGTGAAGACTGTTGTGCATTGTCCGGATGATCGTGTTGGTGCCTTTTTTGATGAATGGCTGACACTTCCAGACATGGGCCTCTTAATATCAACAGCCTTTAATGTCATTCTAGTAAACCTCTCGCATGGTAGTCGCTCGACATTTCTTACTCTACTTAATGTCCCACCGTCATCGGTAGATAGTCGACTTGTCATTGGCATGATTAATGATAGAAATATCCATTAGTTTAGGGTATGTTCGTACATTAATTTGTACATTACATGATGTTTTTATCACTTTTGACATATTTGATAATGTATTCTTTGTTGTACTTTTTATTTTGTAGGCGAAGTTGATTGTGAATGCACCGCTTCCATCATTATATCCATTATGGGAAATGTATGCTAAGGAGTGCGCTAAATATTGGCGTGATGGAATCATAATTCGGGAAATCGTGCCGGTGATGGCTTCTCAGCTAGGCACACCTTCCATAGTAGACTTTGCTTCGTCTTAAGAACATTGATTGCATGTTAACGGGGTGCCTTATGGAGTTTATGCTATTGTTTATGTCATTAGTTACTACATTGCAATAATATTGGCAAATAACATGTGTTCTTGAGTTTTAGACGAGCAAGGCAAAGGCTAAGGCAAATATATAAAATTCTGAACTAGTTACAAAAATAAGTCAGTTATGCGTCCTTTTGTATTGCATAATATCAGGGTCTTCTTCTTGTGGTGTACATTCATGCAATTAGGTCACCTCACGGTATGACTTAATCAAGAATGTCACCATGTTCTCGGTTACTACATACCGAGAATATATAAAATTCATGCAATTGGGTCACATCATGGTATGACGTAATCGAGAATGTCACCATGGACTCAGTTACTACATACCGAGAATATATAAAATTCATGCAATTAGGTCACCTCAAGGTATGATGTAACCGAGAATGTCACCATGGTTTCGGTTTCTACATACCGAGAATATATAAAACTCATGCAATTAGGTCACTTCACGGTATGTTGTAACCGAGATTATGGTAATATTTTTGTCCCCAACTAACCGATCTGGGATCCATATTTTTGTTCACATCCAACCGAGACATTTCCAAATTACGTTGTCTACATAACTCTCGGTTAGTAGTCAATGACACTCATGTAAAGCTATCGGAGATACATACCTGAGAGTTATGTGAACGTTTCGAACACGTCCAACCAAAACCTCGCCAAACTGGTACATTGCACATACAACTCGGTGACATATGTGCATAAGTACAACAACAGTTTTGGTCCTGAGGGGACCAATATTGTCATATTGGTCTCGACCCTAAAGGACCGAGTCTATTTTTTGATCATAAAATGAACATGTTTATCAACCAAAATTATTACAATACAAGTCTCAATACAAATAATAGCACTAAAACATAGACAACAATAAAATATTTAACAAATTCACACCATACAAGCCTTACATTCAAAGAAGTCCCACATTCAAACAACATTCAACAAGTTCCATAATCCAACAAAAACTAAAACAATACATGTGCCAATCACAATCACGTTCCCTCATTGTTTTGGCTTCTTCAAATTCTTCCTAATGTATTATTTGCCAAACATTTTCTTTAGGGGGCGAGCATCGACCAATGGTGGTGGAGCATTAGCCGGGGTGGAATGTGTAGAAGTGTTGTCGTGCTGGGACTACATAAGGCCTACTTGGGTAGGGGCTTATGTGTCGATGGCGGTGGTGGTGGTGCCGACTACGGTGGTGGTAGTGGTAGTGGTGGTGGTAGGACTGAGACTCCTCCCCCAAAGGAAATTGACGACGTCACTCGCCATTTTCCTCGCAGACTCTAATGTACACAACTTCGGCGGGGAGTCCATTTATCGTAGTGCCGCGTCCAACGCACATCTATTACGCTGATGAAAAAAAAAAGAAATATGTTAATGTTAAAAATTACGGGTTTTCAATAAATGTCAAACACTTCTACATAACACTTAAAATACATTCAATACCTCAAAGAGCTCATTGTCAGTGATGGTTGTGGCAACCATGTCTTCATCTTCATGGCTCGGGTTAGCGATCATTGGGTGAGACACTTTAAGGAACCAAGGTAGATAGTCCGATGTAGCCAAAAACTCAAACTGTGCCTCCTCACCGTGAACTTCGGGGGCCAACAAATGGTTACGCCAACGTTCCCAATTGTCTTGTTGGAACCCATATTTGACATAGTATTTGAGTGCAGATGGGCCTCGATGTGCTTCCATTGGGTGGTATGGATGATCTGGTATAGATTGCACATGGCCAAACTGTCTCAGAATCCTCTCCGGATGGTAGGGCTCCACCACATCCATGTACTTCAATGTGCCACTATAAAAGGCCATCGCGTGCACAACTCCATTATCCCTGTAATTAACATAAGGGTCCCAAGTGACCTAATCAAACATAAACAACCATAACTAGTAAACATAAACTAACTTTAACATTTACCAACAAGATTGGTTAAGTAACTCACCTCGCTTAGCAGTAACCTGTCTAACGTTCTCCTTATGGACCCAGCCTTGTCAATATTCATCACGGTCTCGTACTTTTGAATCCATCTACAAACACGAGGTTGCACGTAGTTCATGTACTTTTCATTGGGTGTGGCGAGCGCGAGTTTGAAATGGTGGTACACCCATCCCCGCAAATACATACAACGTTACTTATTAGGAAAATGCAAAACCTAATTATAATTATTCAAAAAACAATGTAAGTTGATTTAAAAATATACCTCAAGTAATGTGAGGTAGCCGACAATCTGAGAAACTTGTATTCTAGTGGCGGACCCCAAGTGTCGGTACAGTACGCTAATGCAGCTGCACCCCATGGATACTTTCCCACGTCATTCAAATCTTCTAGAAGCTTCAATAATGCAATGGATACCTGATATCCACTCTTATCCGCAAAAAAGGTGCAAGAAAGTAGGTACAACAAATACGGTCGGATTGTGCATTCCACAAGGGGATAAGTAGTGTCACTCGAACCAGTTTTGGGGCACCATCGACTCTTCAACCAACATTTTCGCACTGTGAGCCCCTTGTTAATGTTCATTTCATCCTCGGCATTTTAATGCTAACCTCAAGTAGTTTGGATACCAGCTTAACATCCGAGCGAGATTCCTCGGTGTACCTCGCAAAGTTCTCAACTGCAACCATTTTGCTTGTCATGAGAATCTTCAGGAGAATGCTTACATACTCTAAGGAGATCGACATTTCACCGAATGGGAAGTGAAATATGTTCGTCTCCGGCTGCCACTGCTCCACAAAGGCAAATATAACCTCCTTGTTAGTCTTGCGATATGAGCAGTCTATCAGCGTATTCAACCCAGACCACAGGATAATCCTCTAAAGGCCCTCGGTGTTAGGGCGGGCACGACTGTAAGTCCCATTCTTGGATCTAAGCCCTGTGATTGATACACTTGAGTATCAGGTGATCCTATAACAAAAAACATTTAATCAGTTATATGAAAACCATAAGTTTTTAAATACTCCATTTAATGAAACGTTTTATACCTCATTGCTCCAAATCGCTAATGCAACATGATCTTTAAAGCTCTTCAGCAATGATCCATCTGAAGGACCACAGGGGAAAGGAGCACTGATAAGTCAGTATTTTATAGAAATTAGTAGTCCATTTTAGTATATTATTTATCGAAAATATTTAAATATTATATTAAATAATTTGTTTTTGTCATGTTTAGGTGAAACGGAGTGCGCGGTTGAATTCGTGGCGGAAAATACTCAAAATGGAGTATTTACCTGCAATAATCGGATGTCGGACAATTTGCCTCGAAATACGTATTGCGTAGTGCGTCGGATAGGGGAAATAATGTTTCAACCAATCGAAAGATGTCATGTCAGCGTGAAAAGCCACTCCGAACCAATCAGACGTTGCCACGTAGCATCGTCACCGACGACCGCGTCACTGGGGTGATTTGGACCAATCGTTGCGCGCCACGTGGCGTATATACGTCGTCACCACCAATCACAGGCCGCCGCGTCAGCATGCCACAGGCCACGTCACACCGCCTTATCTTCTCTTCGTTCAGTGTCCGTTGATCTGCCTCGGGATACGTTCCCACACAAACTCCCATAATTTCGGTAATAGCCACACGATTTCTCTCTGCCAGCAGTATGCCACGTGGCGCTTCCTCATTCGTCCAGCGCGTCGCATTTATGTGTTTCAACCAACCACGTGCGGACACGCGGAACTAACTCAGCCAGACACAGCATTGACGGTCCAATGGCGTTCTGCATGTGGCGGACTACTTTTACAGCACGTCACAGTAGCAGCCCTCCTCCAATCACTGCGCGCCACGTCAACTCACCAGCAAGGCTAACCAATCACGTGCTGACACGTGGCACAGTCAATTTTAATAAATAGGGAACGCCAGGGAGGAGTTTTTTCAGCGAGTTTTGGGGGACTTCCCTCAGCCTCTATGGCCGAGCTCTCTACCACTCTCCATTCTATACTTTTATTTGTTCTTTAATGGGAGGTTAAAAAACCCCTAACTTAGGCGAGACTGCGAGGGAGGTTCGACTGCGCATGTCAATGGATATGCGAGATTTATATAATTTAATTTTGGTCTTTTCATTAATATTTTATTTTTTTGGGTATTGTTTTAACAATCGAGGTTAAACACTGGTTTAAATCTTTATTTACGTGCCAGTAGGTCGTACGCACCCGTACTTGTGCGATAAGACCACACTAGTGGCATTCGACCATATAGATTGATTAGACCGTTTTGCGACAGGTTGAATACCTTTGAAATCTAGGCTAAATCGGACACACGAGTGATCCGGTTTTCTAGGTGTAGTGCCTTCACAGAGCCCATTGCGGTCAACACATTAAACCCAACTCACTTGAATATGTGGTTATGTGTTTGATTAGAGAAATATTCACCGTCGTACCTTGGCTATCGAAATTAGGAAGTGCGAGGAACCGCGTACGTTACCGGGTCTATAGCTACACTAGGATATTTTGATTTGCATATTTTACATAAATCAACGACAAAATCCAATCTTTTATCAAACCAAACTTGTATGTCTTGACCTAGGTGTTTTTATTAATTGTTTTCAAATTTATTTATGTTGCTTTAGTTACTTTGTTTATTTTTAGCTTAGTTAATTTATTCAATCTCTCAAAACCCCCGATTTCCCTTTTCGTTATTTTTGACCTTAAAAAGAATATCAATCCCTGTGGGATCGACCTTTTGCCACTATTTTGCAAATAGTTGGTTTAGGTATTTTTAATTTTATTGACGAGTTCGGCGCGCGCCAATTTTTGGCGCCGTTGTCGGGGACTAGTCTTTTTCTTTCTTTGGTTATTTATTTTTATTTATTTCTTTTTTATTTTGTAAGTCTTCTGCATGATCTTGTCTCATTTCCTTGCCTCTATATCTACCATGTTCTTTCACCTTTTTGTATGTGTTCATATGTGTTCCCCACCTATTTTGAACCTTGAGGACAAGGTTCGGAATAAGTTTGGGGTACTATAGGATTTGTGGACTGAGCTGGATGGGTTTCTGTGCGAAAGACCGCATGTGAGAAAGTTTAAATTTTTTTCAATTATACGCGGTTGTCGGACGGTATCGGTTGTGTTTTGTATCCTTTATTCATTCATTTCTTCCATTAATTTTTCCTCCATACTCATTTATCTCACTTCATTAGGAGTTGATACACTTTCATGCATGTGTTTAGCATTGTTTTCATTATTATATTGTATAGAGTCACCCGAAACTTTGTTTCATCCCCTTGGTTGTGGATGAGTAATTATGGTTGCCTTTTTGACTTGAAACTTAGGAAAAAGTAGGAGAAATATTCAGTCGAGTTCGTAGCTCAGCATTTTTATGATTTCATGATTATGGACTCAGTATGATGGTTAAGCCTTGTAGACGGTTGAAATTGTGTAAGTAATGAAACTTTACCACACATTGGAGAATTTGCTTAATCATAGTGAAAGTGAGAAGGGCTAACATGAGTTTTTAAAATATACAGAGTCCCACAAGTTTCCACAGGAAATGGAGCAGGGACTATATCCCTTAAATATACATATAAAAAGAATAAAGGCGAATAAAGGCGAATGGATCAGAGAGTACACATATAAAGGCGGAAGTATATGAAAACTCCTCAAATAAAAAGATTTAGCTCGAGTGCTTATAGCTAGACTAAGAATGTGATAGCGCTTGTCTTAACCATATCTTTGTCTTGAAAATGTGGTCTTAATTGTTTTTAGGTCGCGGTTCTTGACATATCATAACTCAGAAATTTCTTAAGTGATTGGTTAACTTGGTAACTATGTAAATCAAGGGAACTCCATGAATTTGGGTCGGGTATATGATTAATTGAGTTGGTAGTATTATAATAAGTCTAGTTGAGTTTATGTTTTCATTTACACCTTTGCTCGGGACCCGCAGGGGTATTTGATAAGTCAGTATTTTATAGAAATTAGTAGTCCATTTTAGTATATTATTTATTGAAAATATTTAAATATTATATTAAATAATATGTTTTTGTCATTTTTAGGTGAAACAGAGTGTGCGGTTGAATTCGTGGGAACAAATACTCAAAATGGAGTATTTACCTGCAATAATCGGATGTTGGATAGTTTGCCTAGAAATACGCATTGCGCGGTGCGTCGAATAGCGGACATAATGTTTCAACCAATCGAAAGATGTCACGTCAATGTGAAAAGCCACTCTGAACCAATCAGAAGCTGCCACGTGGCATCGTCACCGACAACCGCGTAACTAGGGTGATTTGGACCAATCGTTGCACGCCACGTGGCGTATATACGTCGTCCCCATCAATCACAAGGCCGCGCAAGCATGCCACAGGCCACGTCACACCGCCTTATCTTCTATTCGTTCAGTGTCCGTCGATTTGCCTCGGGATGCGTTCCCACACAAACTCCCATAATTTTGGTAATAGCCACATGATTTTTCTCTGCCAGCAGTGTGCCACGTGGCGCTTCCTCATTCGTCCAGCGCGTCGCATTGATGTGTTTCAACCAACCACGTGCGGACACATGACACTGACTCAGCCACACACAGCATTGACGGCCCAATGGCGTTCGCACGCGTGGTACTACTCTCACAAAGACGTTCACAAGTAGCGTGCCCTCCTCCAATCACTGCGCGCCACGTCAGCTCACCTGCAAGGCTAACCAATCACGTGCTGACACGTGACTTAGTCAATTTTAATAAATAGAGAACGCCAGGGAGGAGTTTTTTCAGCGAGTTTTGGGGGACTGCGCTCGGCCTCTATGGCCGAGCTCTCTACCACTCTCCCATTCTATATTTTTATTTGTTCTTTAATGGGAGGTTAAAAAACCCCTAACTTAGGCAAGACGGCGAGGGAGGTTCGACTGCGCATATCAATGAATTTGTGAGATTTATATATTTTTATTTAAGTTTTTTCATTAATATTTTATTTTCTTGGGTATTGTTTTAACAATTGAGGTTAAACACTGGTTTAAATCTCGATTTACGTGCCAGTAAGTCGTACACACCCGTACTTGTGCAATAAGACCACACTAGTGGCATTCGACCATACCGATTGATTAGACCCTTTTGGGACCGGTTGAATACCTTAGAAATCTAGGCTAAATCGAACACACGAGTGATCCGGTTGTCTAGGTGTAATGCCTTCACAAAGCCCATTGCGGTCAACACATTAAACCCAATTCACTTGAATATGTGGTTATATGTTTGATTAGAGAAATAGTCACCGTCGTACCTTGGCTATCGAGATTAGGAAGTGCGAGGAACCGCGTACGTTTCCGGGTCTTTAGCTACACTAGGATATTTTGATTTTCATATTTTACATAAATCAATGACCAAATCCAATCTTTTATCGATCCAAACTTGTATGTCTTGACCTAGGTGTTTTTATTAATTGTTTTCAAATTTATTTTCGTTTCTTTAGTTACTTTGTTTATTTTTAGCTTAGTTAATTAATTGAATCTCTCAAAACCCCGATTTCCCTTTTCGTTATTTTTTACCTTAGAAAGAATATCAATCCTGTGTAGGATCGACCCTTTGCCACTATTATGCAAATAGTTGGTTTAGGTATTTTTAATTTTATTGACGCGTTCGGCGCGCGTCGAGCACACATTTCCAATTGCTTTTGTGACTCCCCTTCATTATGGCTACCTCCACCACTAGTACACCCACCCACATTACGATCGATACTAGTGGTGTCTAATTGCTGATGAGTCACTACTACTAGACTCTAATGCATGAGCCTATCTTCACCTCGGGAAACTAGAAGATCTTTTTGTTGACGCGTGTCAATGTTAGAACCCTCATCGTGCAATTGAACATTCTTTGCATGATTCCCAGCTGTCTTTCCCTTTCTACATTCTCTTTCTCTTTTCAATAAGACGCAATCGGGGTCTCGGCCGCTTCGCCTACGATTACCCCTCGATGCCTCAACACCAACCTCCTCCTTTAGCCATCGGGGTTTTCGAATGAGCCATATCTGATAAGACTACGACATGTAAGCACCTGGAGCAAAAACAGAAGTAGAATTCAAAAATAAAGAATAAAATCTTTCATTTATATAGTCTCGATCAAGCAGGTTTGAGAAAACAATTACAATCTCAGTGACGCATAACCGAGATAAAACAAGTCTCTGTAATTGACAACCGAGACAATTGGTTCATATTTCGATTGTACATCGTCGAGACTAACGTAACTATACACTCTGAATCACTCTCGGTATATGGTGACCGAGAGCAATTCCATCGTTACGCTACCTAGAACAATAATACATAAGCATAATCTCGATTATGGATAACCGAGACACATATGTAATCAAGACTTTATGTGCAATTAACCTTAAACCTAAATCTCGACCATGGTTAACCAAGATTGTTAGCATCTCCTATGACATGTGTGGCCGAGAAAAAGGGTTCGCAAATTTGCCTAACTTAGCAGACGAACCATACAAATCAAACAAAAATCGAACTATAATCTATCAAAATTGAGTTCAAACATACCAATAAGCTGCTGAATAAACGCCTCTAATGAGACTGGTACCCTAAGACCGAGCCCTACAATGTACCCAATGCAAACAACTCGAGATCTCTGAATATGGAAGAAAACCACTACTTGAATGAGCGACAAAATAGAAGAGATGCTCAAACACATATTGGTTAACAGAGATCTCTGAAACAAAGCCTCATGTGAGATTGATTGCTTCGATAGTATTTGGATTGCACTTAGGGTTCGAGAGAAAAAATTGAGTTTCTCCTTGTTCGTTTAATGAATTCTAAATTTGGTGGTGGGGTGCACTTGGGGGCAATTTTGAGATTTCATTCAAATGTTTTGGGTGCCTTTGGTAAACAACTTGGTGTCTTCAATAGTGGTGTGCCTTCATTAATTGGTGGGGTGCCATAGCGACACTTTTTTTATTAGGTTTCTTCATCGAGGAAGAACCTACATTTTTTGTTGTCGTCCCCATATTGATAGAGTAACAAAGCCGAAACATATGGGTACATGTCGATTTTGTTTTGCCGACATACTATACATACCTCATGTAGTTGCTACTTAGACCCCACTTGATTAGATATTTGAATTTTTAACTTAAGTGTCGAACACAATTGTTCATGATATTATCAACATTATCGTCTACTATAGACCGTAAGGCCTGTAAAGGTTTCGGTTAGTATACACCGTAATCATATATATACCCCACCAGTTTATTCCATAGACCCCACCCGATTGTATATTCAAATTTTAGATAGCTATCAAAGTTAAAAGTCTATGATATTACTGGCAATATCGATTAACAAAGACTGTTACGCCTGTAGAGGTTCCGATTTTTCTAGACCACAATCTTACTTATACCCTACCAAATTACTACACAGACACCACCGGACAGTATCTTCGAATTTTAGTGCACCCACGACAAACCCGCCGAGGTTCAACTAAAATAGACTCTCTCACGACCTCAGTGATGGGTTGGGCCTGGGTGATTTTTTATTTGTTTAAGATGAGGGTATTCTGGGGAATTACCAATAAGGGCAATGGAGATGGTTCAGTTAAGAATAGTGAGGGGTAAAAGGGGTCTTTTGGCCAAAAGAGACCATTTAACTGAAATATAAAAAATGAAATGGGTTTTAAACCCACATTTTGCTCAACACCTTTCCTCTCCTTCACAACGTCTTGCTCATCTCGTCAATCCTCCTATCTCTCTACTCTCACGTCTCTCTTGACTCCTCTTTGTCGTGTTCTCTTCCTTCTCGTTATTGTCTCCCATCTCTCTCCTCTCTCCTCTCTCCTCTCCCAAACGCTTGGTTCCCTCCCTCAAGCTTATGCCCTGTTTTGTCTCTCTCTACCCGTGCTCGTCCTCTCCTCAATGTGCTTCATCTGTAACGCAAAAACCCAATCATCAGTCAACTCGGATTTTCACTCTCCTACACTGTGATGTTTTCTTCTATTTGGGAATCGATCTTGAGCTCACCCTTGTCCTCCTCTCGGACAGAACACGGTGGTGAAGAAGAGAGAAAAAGAGTCACAGTGAAAAAAGGATTGAACTAGTTATTTAAGTTGAGGCTTTGACTCGAATTTAATGTTTAATTCGTTAAGTTCGTAGTTATCTATGGGTTTAGTTGATTTGATTGAGTGGTGTTGTCTCAGGTAAGAGGAGGGAAAGGGGGAATGTCGGAGAACATGATGAGGTGTGGCAGCAGTGCTACTGTGTTGTTGTGGTCATTGTGGTTTTGTTGGTGGCGTATGAAAATTGTTTATTTAGTTTGTTCAATTGATGATGATGGAGATACAACAGCTGGTGTTGTTGTTGTTGGATGTTTGGGGATCAAGGGTTTCCTACGATTGCCAAACCCAGGGAGGTTTGGACAATGTTTCCTGTTATTCCCTGAGGTGTTTTGGGTATGCCTTGGGATCACCCTAAGACAATACCTGAGTGAATGGCAAGGCGAGCCTAGCTCGGCTCAGTTGATGCCTAGCTCGGCTCAGTTTTTAAATGATCCAATGAAGTTGGAAGCATTATATAGTGATGTAATGAAGGGAATGGAATTGCTTATGATAAAAATGAATCTAAATAGGATCGCATTAAGATTTTAGAAATGAGGAAGACCTACACTTACAAATTGAGTCCAAATCTACATAAAAAAGTTGTAGACCTTTGTGAAGCTAAATATGGTTAAAACCCTATTTGGATTCCAATAAAGGGTTTAAGGTGTACTTAGAGTTTAAAAAAACATAAAGAGATGGTGGGAAAGGTTTTGAAGAATTTAAGGGAGTCGTCGGAGTTTAAAAGCAGTTTGAACTCCCTTTTAACTTGAAAAATGATGAAGTGTTGAAATTAAGTTGTAAATCTAACATGCAAAATTTATGATTTAATAGGACATATGAAAGTACGTGCAAGCCGGGGAATGCACGAGTGAGGCTTCGCTATCGATTTCAAGTTGGTTAGACTATAAGTAAATCTTACAGTGGTCTTTACTGTTTATGGAATTTATCTTTGTACCTGCAAATGTGTTTAGTCTGCATTGCATTTCGCAAATCATTCTTAGTTATGCATTCATGTCATTCCAGACGATTGCTTGTTAGTGCTAAGGCTCACGAGCGGGACTCGGGGCTAGGTTTCTTGACTTGATAAACTAGAACATGAAAGACTTAAGGCACGTGATTTTTTCGGCCAACATGCATTGATGGAAAGGGATGTGGTTGGAGTGTGGTCAACTATTTCTTAAACTAGTAGTAGTCGTACTTAGCATCTATTTCCTTAAGTTTAGTAGTAGATGCGAACGACTGATGTGGCGACCTAATTCCCTAAACTGGGTATCGCCCGACTTAATCACGTCATTTAGACTTAACCCTTACCATGTAAGACTTAACAACGAATTAGTCAGCTTTTTCATTTCATTACACACGATCAACATAGATACTATCCAATATTTATTAATTATAATTTCCAAATTTCATTAATAAGTTATTAAAATTATCTTAATTATCACCAAAAAACTTAATAAAATTAGTAGAAGCATTTATAACAACACTTAATGTGGAAACCAGTTAAATCAACGATCATTTAAATTAACCAAAATAATACATGAACCAGTAGGGAAGCCTAGTCTCTCCACCTAATATATAACCCAAAGTCATACAAAAAGACATAAATAATAGATACACAAAATGATCACCTACAAAAGTAGCAGAAACTAATCTCTGACGGCTCAAAGCTAATTGTCGATCTTCTATTTCTTTAGTCTGTTACTCGAAATATTTGCACCCACCATCATAAAAAGGACGATGATTAAAATAATGTAGAAAGCAACATTGAGATACATTTATCAATATTTCCAAATATACAACAAATATCTGAAAGCATAATAATAGCAAAGAAATATGCATTCAGACATTTGAAAGTACATGAGAAGAACTATCTAGTACATGACTTGGATTTGGCGGTAGTTGTGTTTGACTTGAAGTTATGGAGGCACTACTTGTATGGGGAGAAATTCATTGTTTACTCAGATCACAAAAGTTTGAAGTATCTATTCACTCAGAGCGAGTTAAACATGCGACAGAGGAGATGGTTGGAACTTTTGAAAGATAATGATTTCACGCTTGAGTACCACCCATGGAAGGCTAATGTAGTGACAAATGCTTTGAGCCATGTACGACTAGAGACCGAGTTTGAGATTGTAATGAATATACATGGAGTACCCGCAAATGGCTCAGCTATTAGCTCAGATGTCTCAGAGGGTCAGTCATGGATTCAGATAAGAGCAGAGCCAGTAGCTGTGTTTAGAATGGTTGATTGTCAAAGAGTCGATTTAAAGTAAGGGAAATACAGGTCACTCGCAGATAACGCTGATGACGTGGATTGGAGACTTTCTGCTAACGGAGCATTGAGAAAGATGACTTACTCAGGGAGGCGCATAGATATCAGTTCACTATTCATCCCGGGGGTAACAAGATGTATCAGGACATGCAGAGGATATATTGCACTACAACGTTGCTAAAAAAATTAGTTAGAGACGGAATTGAGACGAATCAAAGACGGAAATAGAGACGGAAATAGAGACATAATTAAATTCCGTCTCTAAAAAATGGCGCCAACATTCCCACTAAAATTTTCATTTTTTACAACCGCCCATTAGTCTCGAGATTCGTGCGGCTTCGATCTCGATGATTCAAAAATATGGGACAAACCACAAAACACATTCTCTCCCTAAAATCTCTCTCCGCTCTCTCTCTCAACAAGCCTCTCTTCCTCACCGCTCTCTCTCTCTCTCAACGAAGCTCTCACCGCTCTCTCTCACCGTCACCGCTCTCTCTCTCTCTCACCGTCACCGCTCTCTCTTTCTCACATCGTTGCCGCTCTCTGCTCTCTCTCTCTCTCTCTCACCGTCACCGCTCTCTCTCTCTCTCACCGTTGTCGCTCTCTGCTCTCTCTCTCTCGCACCTCTCTGCTCTCACTCTTACCAATAGCCATGTTGTTCCCCTGATTTCGTGTACCAAACCCTAGATTTAGTCCCCTCCGATTCCGTCTTGGTTTCTAGGGTTTTTTTTCGTTCTAGGGTTTCTTTGATGAGGCGTGGAGTCTGAAATCGAGTTCGTGGTCGATAGGGTTTTGAAGGGTCTGCGGGGATTCGGAGAAATGACGGACCAAGAACTGGAGCTCTAGCTCAACGAAGCCGGGACGCGCCTCGGTGACCCCCCAGCTCGGTCGACGACTTGTTGGGGATTCTCGATGTGAGTTTTGTTTTTGGTTTCTAGGGTTTCGATTTTGGATTTTTTTTATTTTTTGGTTTATATTTAAATAAAGAATCCGGTTCAGCTCCTGTAAGTAAATTCTGAATTATCCGATTTTGTTGAGTATGTACATTGTGTTCTTGCATGAATGAGCTAAGGTAATCTATATAAGATAATGTTCAATACTATTAGTTGTGGTATCTGCTCTACATTATTTCCTTAGAACTTCTTCACAGAGTCACAGCCTTGCCACTGTAGATTTATTCCACTGGCATTTTTAATGTTTCATAGTATAATTTTTACCCTTAACTCAATAATCTCACGTTGTTTCTTTGTAATTCAGGAAACTTCCGTATCAAAAGGGAAGAATGACAAAGAACAAAGTGGTGGACAGTCTTCTGGTAGTTATCGATGCTCGCTTGTGGCTTTCATATTTTTCACTATACACGTTTTATTGTCAACAGAAATACCCTAAGTATCATTTTTGCCTGTTTGCATTCCCACAAGTGTACTTTTCTATTTCCATGAACATTGGTCGTTGGCTCATTTTTTATTTTTATTTTTTATTTTTGAAACTAAAGTTAATCAAGGATGGGCTTTCTTTTTGCAGGAGCAACTCGTGGGAGCACACCACAGGTAAAATGTCTAGCTTTCTTACTAAATAAAACTCTTCCAGTTACTAAGGTGTCAATAAAAATTGTATTTCAAGTGATTGAGTGCAATAACCATTTCATCTATTTCTTTATTTGGATTGTACTCAATTTTATTGCGGTAAAAGGAAAAAAAAAAGGAATATCATCACAACCGCCAATGTCATATTCTCTCAGTTTCCTCATTCAGTTGAGAATACTCTTCATCTTAGATAAATTACATTACGCATAACATTTGCTTTTCAACTTAAAAAAATTTCTTTCTGGTGATCATTTACTAGACTTGCTTTGCGAAACCACTGTATAAATTATAATTTTTCGCAAATAGACCACACGATTTTGAAGCAAAAGTTGCAAAGCTCACCGAGCTTGGGTTTGGAAGGTGCATGATATAGGCGCTTCACTTTTCAACGAAAATGAGGAGCAGGCTGTTGGTTATCTCTTTGGGGGTTAAAGATTATTTACTGTTTGTTGATTTTTTTTTGTTTTATGCTACATCGTCCCATAACATTATTTCATTCACTGCAAGCATTATTTAATTGTTATTGATCTTTGTGGATTCTTGAGTTAGAGCTGGTGATTGAAAAACTGTCATTGTTTACTGCTGTTGAGTCATTGGCACATTTTTTATTCCTAGAAGATATGCTTCCTGTTAGAATGTAAATGCGACCCAATGTTGTTGCTTGGAGTTGGAGCCACTTTAAGTAGCCCAATGTACAAAGGGATTCAAGAAGAAAAAAAAATCTGCTTTTGAATGATTGAGTTTGTCGATGAGAGAATTCAGAAAAAAAAATTTTGTTTCATGTTTTGAATCGTTTCCATCATAAATTCATTATACGCAATATATCTAGTGGAACTTGCTTTGTTAATGTTATCTTACCGTCTTAGCGGTACAAAATGGTTTACTACGCCATTATATTACAATAATGTCCCAATAGAGATTAGTAGGATTCTTATTTGAAACTGGAATTTGTGGAAAAATAGGTCATAGAGGAAGTAAGACTGATAGCTATCTCTATGCTCGACTAATTGGTTACATCTTCAGTTTCGTTTTGTCTACTTACTACCGAATGTATAATTTTGAAAATACTGATTTTAAAGCATGAGTGGTCGGCAAGGTGGCAAAGCTTTGTTCGACTTGGTTTATTTTGCAAAGACTAGTGAAACAATATGCAAAAATTGCATGGCAATATTGAAAGTAACTAGCATCTCTATTTCATTGAGCAGGTAGCTTTTTTTATGGTTCAATTACAGGTAGCAATTGGTTTAAGTAAATGTTTATTGTCTTCATGAAATTGATAATCTATGCTGACATCAATGGAGTTAAAACCTTGTTTATAGTATTAGTGATTGCTTTGATCAATAAAGCTTTCAAAGATTTGCGTGACCAATCATGCAAATTAGGCATAAATTGATTGGGACAAGGCTTGAGGTTGGCACCGATCTTTGGTCCTATCTCAAGCTATTACGATTCATTTTCATTTTTTTTCTCTATCGGCTATTAGCCATTGGTGTTATTATATTTTGCAGACCTACGGACGATTTAGAGAGAGATAATTTGCTAATTAACACCATGTTCCTTCTGGATAATGATGAATTTCTTTTTCTTTATTACTTTATTAATGTTGTGTTTGGCTCATACACTTGTGCTTGCGATGATACGTAGTTCTCCCATAATATTGTTTATATTCCTATTATTGTTTGTATAATTTAGTGATTTTTTTCTTTTTGATCTTTTTTCAGGTGTTTTATACGAAGTCAAGTATTATTTGAAGCACAATCAACTTTATATAATCTCGGAGCACTTCATTTTTTTTTTCATTTAGAACAATTTTTCCTTTTACTTTTGTAGAAAGATACGATATAGAAACTTTTTAGATTGTTTTTTTTTTTGTTTCGTGTACAGTACATTGAGAAAAGATAATTTTAAGGATATGTTAAGTTTATATAAACTGTGCAATATCAATATATTATTTAGCTATGATTTGTATTATATATTGGCAGGTTAAATGTGCTTGGATTGAGACATATATATATAAGACTTTAAAAACTAAACAAAAATGAAAATTAGAGACGGAAATAGCAACGGAATCCAGAGATTTCGTTGCTATTTCCGTCTCTGATCCGTCTCTGATTAGCAACGGATCAGAGACGGAAATAATCAGAAACGGAATTTATTCCGTCTCTAATCAGAAACGGAATTAGAGACGGAATAAATTCCGTTTTTGATTAGAAACGGAATTTATTCCGTCTCTGATCCGTCTCTAAATCAGAAACGGAATCACATTTTCGTTTCTGATTGAATCAGCGACGAAGATTTTAGAGACGGAATATATTTCGTTTATATTCCGTTGCTGATTTCAATTAGAGACGGAATTTATGCAAATCAGAGACGGAAGTTTTCGTTTCTGATTTGCTATTTTTTTGTAGTGTTGGTGGTCGAGGATGAAGGTGGACATCGCTACTTATATTCAAGATTGCGAGATATGTTAGCAAGTGAAAGCAGACCACTGAAAGCCGAGGGGATTACAACAATTGTTACCCATTTCGCAATAGAAATGGGAACATATAAGCTATGGACTTTGTTTCGGGACTACCGACGACTCAGAAAGGACATGATGCGGTTTGGGTGGTCGTGGATCAGTTGATTAAATCACCCCACTTCGTCCCTATTTCCATGAAGTAATTAGCATATAGGTTAAGGGACATATATGTAGACGAGATCGTCAGATTACAAGGAGTCTCGATGTCTATTGTGTCGGATCGTGATCTGAGGTTTACCTCTCAGTTTTGGAGTGGGTTTCAGCACCAAATGGGTACTCAGCTCAATCTTAGTATGGACTTTCACCCTTAGACAAATGGGCAGATCGAGAGATTGATTTAGATACTTGAAGATATGCTCATAGCTTGTATGCTGGACTTCTGTGGGAGTTGGGAGAAGTATATTCTGTTGTGCGAGTTTGTGTGCAATAACAGTTTTCAAGCGAGTATTGGCATGGCACCGTTCGATGCACTTTATGGGAGACCGTGTAGATCTCTAGTTTGTTGGATCGAGGTCGGAGACGCCGTATTGATCAGTCCAGAACTCGTGCATGACCAAACCGAGAGGGTAAAACTGATTAGGCAATGATGGAGACCGCCCAAAGCCTCTAGAAGAATTATGCTAATGAGGACCATCGAGAGGTTGTGTTCAATGAAGGATAGTTTGTGCTATTAAAGTGTCACCAATAAAAGGGCATTACCGATTCGGATTCGGGTCATTCGAGATCAAGAAACGAATAGGCCCGATAGCATATCGCCTCGAGTTACCACTATAACTAGCAGGAGTTCATACTGTCTTCCATGTTTCTATATTGAAGAAGACACATAACAAACATGCACCGATGATTAATTGGAAAGTGAATAAGCTTCAGAAGAAAGAAATTCGTTGGTGCGAGTTCGGTGGAAATTTCATGGAGAACAGGAGTTGACTTGGGGGCAGGAGGACTATATGATGGAGAACTTTTCATTTCTCTTCGAACCGTAAGGTATAACTTTATTTTACTTTCGATGATGAAAGTTCTTTGAAATTGGGGATGTTGTAACGACCCAAAGTTAAATAAACTTGCCCTAGGGGCAATTTAGTAAATTTTCAAACCTTAAACTAATGTGGCCCCCTATAAAAAAATCAAAGTAGAAACCCTAACCTCCTTGTTGGTTTTGAAACTATAACAACGGAGAGAAAAGGTGGTCGAGTTCTAACCCGAGGAAAACACAATTCAAGGTACAAATCTCCCACATTCTTTTAATCAAGTTTTAAATCAAGATAAAACTAAAAACTTGACAAGAATGGTGGTTATAGCGTCGACGAGGCGACTGAAGGCCCTAGCGAGGCGGCGACTTTGCATTGCCATCGGCGACGGCTTTGTCGCCATCGCCGGAGCAGTGGGGGCGCCACTAGGCTGCCCCCACCTTTGTTGCATGGTAGAAGGGGAAGGGGGTGGTGTCGTGACCACCACCCACCCCACCATAAGCACGCTGGCCATGGTCGGGGAGGACATCCAGCGCCGATAGACACTAAGCCCCTCCCCCTTCTTCAACCGGTGGTTAGGGAGGGGGATCCCCCTCCCTGGTCGTGAACGGAGAATCAAGGGCTTAGGTGTTGACCGGTCAAACTTAAAAAAAAATATAAAAAATATATATGTATATTTTTCTAAAAATATATATATATATATAAATAAAAATAAATAAATATACATATATAATATAAAATATGTATGTATATATAAAATAAAATAAAAGAATATTTGATAAAATAAAAGCAAGGTAATTGCTTTTAAATAAGGGCACTATCACGTCTCCGAGGGGGACCGATCGGGTCCCACTCCTCAACCATGCATCAAGCGACGGGGGACTCGCGGGACCCACACTAGTGGATCCCAAAGACCAACAAATGAAAGACTTAGTTAATTGAAATTAAAACATGTATTGATAAGATGTATTATAATTGTATAGTGTCGCGCGAAGGTTCACATCAGGCCCCGAGAGTACCATGAGTTTCTACAAGCGACTCTGCGAGTCGAGGTAAGTAGGGAGCTTCGCTCACGCATTAAATATAGCTTGTTATTCGATATTTAAGTATTATGCTTTGAATGAAAGACTTGGGTTGAGGGTTGTATCGGGGTATTAGTTTGAATCTCCAAATCTATGGAATGTGAATGCATTTGTTTCCCCATTTATGTCATTTTATTGTTCTAGGATGTTTGTGAAGTTCCCATCGAGGGCCTAATTAGCAAGTTATTATATTTAAATGCCCCAAGATATTTGTGGTACCACCGAGGGCTTACTAGTTAATGCCTCGGGATATTTGTGGAATTCACCACCGAGGGTTTTTACTTGCGTAATTGAATGCATAAATGTGTCACATAAGTATAAGAGTTGGAGTTCCTACTCGTGTAACTTGGTGACATCGGATCATGTGTCGGTGGCGGCTTTGGATGAACTCACTTTGTTGTGATGCTACTAGTTGGAGGACGCAATGGCCATTGCATCTAATAACGGTTTGCATCAAGTCAAATGTAAGGGATTCGACTACCGGATTCCTACCAATACCTAGCATGCATTGAATGGACCAATGACTTAAAATTGTTACTATCTCTTTTATGGTTTCTCTCTTGTGGACCCCTTGCATGTATGATTTGAATTCTGTTATGCTTTAAATGATTCTTGAAACTCGTTTTAGAAGTATGAATGCATGACTATAACCTTGCTTATGACGATGAACAATACTTTCATGTTCCTACCTGTTTTTATATTTTATCCACATGCTGAGATTTGAATTTGATCAATACTTAAGTGCTTTCTGCTTAATGCCTGAGATTTAGTTTTTCAACTTCACATTAGATTTTGCATAATTAGTAGGTAGTACTTGTGTATTTAATGTTTGAGCGAGTATTCTTTCTTATTGAGTTTCGTTGGTTCTTTAGCTCACCCACTTACTCTCTAGGTGTGTCCACATCCGCTTTAACTTGTGACAAGAGAAAGGCACCCGCTTGAAGTCTTTCCTTAATTTGTGAGAAGTTGCACGTTCCTATTACTTATTTATTTAATTTTGTGAACAATAAACTTGGGTTGTAACTCAAAGTAGATCATTTGGGTAGTTTGAAACCTTCCTTATTTATTTTGCACTATTTAGAAGCTTATTGGTAGTATTAGAAGGTTTTGAGATGATCGAATCCTACTTATATAGTTGAACTCTTATCATGTTGATCTTATGATATAAAGAATTCTAGTTTTGATTTTACTTCCACATTTTTTATTTCATGTGGTTAGTATGTTATTCTGCAGGTTGAATTAGGCGTGTCAGACTGTTATTTGGGTCTGGTTAAGGTATATTATTGGGCTTAAGTAATGATTTGAGTCGGGTGACCCGACATTAGTTTAGGTGAGGGTCGTCTCATAGACTTTAGCCTCAATCTGAAATCACTTCATTTCATCAAGTTCGGAGCGTTTTCTGCGTCAATTCAGCCATGACTACAACAAGCGACGTGGTGGAGGTTAATAACCTCAACAATTGTTTCTCTTCTTAGCCTATTGTCTAAATCAATTACTATCCATATCTCAAAATAGTTTCTAGTAAGTTTTTTATTTAATTGTTTGACATGTGAGACTGCACAATGGAAAAGTTTGATCCATGCAGCCGACTCCAGTTAATTTGGGACTGAGGATGTGTTGTTGTTGTTGTTGTTGTTTGACATGTGAGACAAGTTATAATGTCATGTCAAAAAAGTTGTAATTAGCCAAATGATTGGCCTTATAAAGTGGGATTCAACTTAGTACCTAGAGAAAATATTGGCTATTCTCACTGTTAGATGAGTTTATGACCTTAGGAAAATAAAATTGTGAAGAATTACCTAGGATTTGGTGCCATTGCTACTGCAGCTGCTTTGTGTCAATTACTTACAAGAATTTTGCTAATGGCCGTGGCAATGTACGCTTTTGAATTATAGCAGCATCATGCCTTTTCTGATGAAACAATGTCATCAATGGTTCCTCTTAATAGTACAAAGGGCAAGTGAATTAGTGGCTTCAAAATAAGTGTTATGTTCTAACACATGCAATGGAAATTAATGTTTTAGTTTTAAGTTCATGCATGCATTGTGTTAAAATAAGGGCACAATTTGGTGAATTGCTTCCTTAATTAATCATTTGATGAAATTATTATTATTTATTAAATTTATGTGAAACATTAGTTGAATAATGATACTTCAACCTTGTTTTTTGACTTATGGCCTGAAAATTTCAAGTTTGGAATAAGTAGGGGGATATAATGCATATATAGATTGAGTCTTGCAGAATTTTTTTTTGTCTCAAAAGATACTTTTAGCCGTAGCATCAAAATGCTTTTGGTACTTTCTATAAACATATTAGTTAAGATATAGATGATCATCTAAGTTGGAAGTATGTTTCATTTATGACTTATATGGCCCTTGGGCAGGGGAGTTAATGTACAAATTGGGCATTACATTGTTCAAATCCAATAGCCATTAATGAAAAGGATATGGGAAAAGAGAATGGGATTAAATTGGTTTGATAGAGTTTGAATCAGGTCATTTTTCTTTTAGTTTCTGAAGTGTGCATGTATTTATTGTGTTTATATCCTATATGTTCAATTTCTGTTTAGAAACTACATTTATTTTACATACAGATCCAATGAAGAGATGGGTAACTATCGAATTATAAGACAAGAAAGCTAAGAAATTTGAAGACAATACATAAAAGCACTTAAATCAAATAGTAAATAATTTTTGTTCCCGTGATTTATGTCTGGATTAGTATTTGAAAAAAAAATATAAACAAAAACAAAAAAATTCACGATAATTAGTAATACATCGATTTGGAGAATTAGATACTAGATGGTGCTTCGCTGCTTGCTAATCTACTTACAATGTTTAAAAGATACTCTCTCCGGACCATAATAAGTATTTTTTTAGTCATTTTGAAATATTTCATAATATCTTATTTGTTTCAATACACATTAATTACTTAATTGACTTTTATATCATTTATAGAAAAAGAAAGTCTAATAGTTACACATTAATAACTTGTGTATCTAGAAGTAGTGGGGTTAGGAGAGATAAAATGTGATTTAGTCATTTAACTGCCACTTTCTCCTCGATCGAAATAATTAAGTGACTTTCTTAAAAACTGTGAACAACCTTAAAATGACACTTAAAAAAATTAGGAGAGAGTAGTATTCAAGTTGTTATTCTTGCAGTAGTGATTGTCGAAAATAGCAATCATTTAGATTAAGATCTAGTAGACCTTTTAATTTATTAAATTTATTATATGAGTGAATGCAATGAAGCGTTATTAATATGATTATTAATATATACAACCATGGGATCTTAATTCAATAGTCGTAAATAGAAATAACTACTGATAGTTATTTTTTCCTAATACAATCCTAGAAACTTTATATGTGAATATATGCATAGGGTAATTCTAAGCCCAATTATAGTGATTCATGGACTTGAACCAGACTCTTTATCTGCACATATTGAAATTGGTTGATTTACTCGAGCCAAGGTGCTTGTGAACAAATATACCGACACTGCTATGGATGCAAATGAGTGATGCGATTTACCCTAACGGATACGTGTATTAGGATTTTTAATGGAGATGGAGGTGGGGATGGGTACAAAATCTAATATCTACACGAGTATGGGTACGGGTAATAAAATATACCCACTGGGATCCCCACGGGGATCCCCATATATCAATTTATACACTATATGATATTTATTTTATATATATATATATCATATGATATTTACATATAAACATTATATATATATATACCATATGGTATTTATAATTTTAATTTATTTGGTTAATTAATAAGTATATGTTTTGTTTTGAATTGTTTATATTTTAAAATTTTAGGATCAAAAGTACTGAAAAAAGTTGATGACTTGATTTAAAGAGACAGTGACTTTAAATAATATTTTGAATTTGAACTTTTCATTTCGCATATGCCAATGATTTTGTAGAAACTTAGTTATAAGTGTTAGCGCTTAATAGTTAGAATTTTTTTTTGCATAATATGTTGATTTTATTATTATTATTTATGTTGGAATTTCAACAATTGTATTGTTATGTATGTGTATTTGACACCTTATTTGTTACAATTCTTTTTTTGAGAACCCCCGCAGGAATCCTCAATAGGGAATAAACTAGGGAAAAAAAAATTCTCAGGCGGGGATTCTCCATCTCCACAAAAATCTCCATGGAAATTCTCACCAAATACGTCCCCAATGTGGAATGAAATGGGTAAAATATTTTACCCATGAGGTTTCTCCATACCCACGAAGATTTGATGGGTATGGCGATAATTTTTCTTTTTGTATATGGGAATGAGGTCCATCTCTTACTTTATCCATTTCCATCCATAGACACTGCAGCCTCACCCCCAACTTTATTTTATTTACTGTAGCTTGTAATGGACCACCTCATCCCACCTTTCTTACACTGGCTTGTGAGATATGGGCGTCCTGAGCATTGTGTGTTTTTGTGATGGTCCCAGCATAATTTACTGTAAGTCTAACCTAAGGGCTCATAGAGTAGTCAGCCAGTTCAAAGGAAGCATTATCTCAATTAATGGCTGTTGATGTCTATATCATGTTTAGCTTTCTTAATTCTTGCTGGCCACAATCTATTTGGTTATTCATAATATTAAGTGTTTTTTCAGAGAACTAAGGTAATGGTCCTAACTCTTTAATTCGAAATCTGTTTTTCATAATTGGTTTTTGATTAAATAAGATTATATGTATGAGTTCTCCATGTGGCCGACTTCAACTAATCTGGTATTGAAGCTTTGTTGTTGTAAGACAAGATCAGTAGAATTTCTTTTCAGTTACATACAAACTTGTTGGAAAAGAGGGAGATAACTTTATAATTAAAATTTGCATGTTCTATGAAGTGTGGTGTGTTTTACAAACTAACATTAACTAGCTTTGAGCACAAAGTATGCTAAATAGACATCAACTTAGACACATGCAAGCCACTTTACGATTGCTTCACTTCAAATTATGTAGTTTGACAACACAGTATGTTACTTATGTGTGTTTGATCTGCTGCTTAACGTCATTCAAGGACAACCATTTTTGAAATGTTATCATACAACATCATAGCCTCAATCCCAAATTAGTCGGGGACGGTTACATAGATCAAACTCTTCCATTGGTTATCAGAATAAATAAATAAACTCACAGACAGTAGCCCAGTCTTATTGAAACACTAAAATGAGAACCTCCATTATTGATTGCTGATCTTATACATTAAGCCAAAGAATTGCATGTCATCATACTAGAGAAGTGGGAGGAAAAGACAAAGAATTGTTTGATACATAAATCATGGAGTAAAACTAGTGGTTAATTGCAAAATTGATCCATTTGTCCTTCCTAAATTCCCTACAGAGAAGAGAAGTTGAAACTTCATGGAGCTAGATCAAATACTGATTATTCAAACTAGGAGAGAATACCAAGCAGTCAGTCCATTATTAGCAGTGTTAATTGCATGTGCAATTCCAAGACCACGAAAAATGAAAAGAAATTAAATCAATCTTCTGAAATAAGACTTGTGAGATCTCAACATCTGAATTTAAATTTCTTTATCTCAATCTTTGCCATATTGTAACTTGTCACAGATGGAGAGACAGATCAAGGTTGTGCTCTTTGTTCTTATCACCACTCTGATGAGAAGGCTCTCCGTCGCCGCCGCCTCTGCGCCCGAAGCTCTTCTGCCAATTCATCAACCTTAGTTCCTCCTCTGCAACGCTATATCTAAATGAAGAGCCATTGAACATTGCGTTATCAAACCTCGGCGCTGCACCAATACTAGGTCCCCCTAAGTGATGTGCAGAAGGGTAGTAGTGGCCTAGGCTCGCCGCATGCGTGTTGATGCACATTGAAGCATTTAGAGGTCCATGAATGTGGTTATGGTGATTGAGAGGGAAAATTAGTGGAGGTAGTGGAGAATTAGTTGAAGAGGCCAAGCTGTAGAGCCTATAGTGATCTGATGAAGAAGCCCTTTGAGCCTTTCTTGCAGCTATCCTTTCCTTCTTGTGAGCATTCTGGTGGCCTCCCAAGGCTTGAGAGCTGTGGAACTTTCTTTCACAGAACAAACATGGGAACACCTTTGCATCTGCTGCAGTACCTTCTTCTACTTCTTCTACATTGTGATTATCATTGTTTTTGGTGCTGCTTTCATTGGCATGTGCATGTGCTCTACTACTATTACTACTACTACTACTACCACCTACTTGGTTTTCTGCACCTTCACCTCCTCCCATGTCTGCAGAGATCATTAGACCAAGAAAAAAAAAATGTTTATAATTCTGAAAAATGAGGCAGACCCAGTTGAGAAAACCAAGTGAAACATTCAAAAAAGCTGCAATAGCGAAGTTTGAGAGATACCCTTTTGAGAAAATTACCTGGTGAGGTAGAGGAATGTCAGTGAAGGAGGAGAAGATAAAAAAAAAAAACTGATGAAAACTTGGGAACTTTTGGGATGTTTTGTGAGGAAGTAGAAAGAGAGAAGACTTGAATTGAATATAAATAGTAGGTGTGTAGTGCAGGAATGTGCGGAAGGGGAGATGATACCACAACTAGAAGAGTAGTGTTAGCAATTATGAAAAAGAGGTGGAGAAAGGAAGTAAAGATAAGAGGCAAAAAATGGAAGTTTTTGAATTCTTCATAGACGTTTTTGCATGCCAAGGAAAAAGAGAGTGATTGGTGGGAAGAGATTGATAAGTATATATCTCTCTCTCTATATGGGCCTGACATACAAAGCTGACGTTTCACTTGCTTTAATTTACTTCATTTGCTCTCTCTCACACTCATTGATTAAGTGAAGCCAATTGGCTTTTATTAGCATTTATGCTTATTAGCTAGTAAGAGTAGTAGTAGTAGCTTGGTTGTGTTTGGATCCATGTATGAGAGCAGCAGATGAGGTTTCATCATTTCCCATGTAGGGGGGGCAGATGTGGGGATGGATGGTTGGATCGGTTGACCTTGATAGAGAGATAGAGAGAGAAAACCCAGTTGGGACTTGGTTGTTTGGAGGGGTAAGTGGTTGGTTTGTTCTAGCTTGTATGTGCATGCAATGGGTGCTGTGCATGGCAGGCAGGCCTTTCACCTTGTAGTAGAGTTATGGACACTTCTCTTTTCTCTGTCACTCTGCTATTCATTCTGCTCTTTCTCCACCGCCAAACCATGCAACTTGTCACTTTTTTTTTTCTTAACTTATTTTCTTTTATCATGCACAATTGCTATGCTGCACAAACCTCTTTTTTTTTTATCTTCTTAAGGTAAAATGCATTATTGGCCCTTAAACTTTACGATTTTTTTAATTTGGTTTCCGAACTTTAATTTTTTAACATTTAATCCGTTAACTTAATAGTTTTTATTTTATTTTATTGATTTAGTCATAAACTTTAATTTGTTAACATTTGGTCTTAAACTTTCATTTCTTACATACATTTGATCCTTCCGTCGAATGTGAAGCTAATGGAATATTTGATGTGGCAAATGATCTTTGTTAACTGATAAGTAAAGTGAGACTCTTCTAATTCATTTCCGCTGATCAATTTCGTTCACTGACATGTACTCACACATATTCCCTCGCTTGTTGAATTCGATTTGTTGAAGTCTCATTTGATAGAAGGACTACATGTGTGCAAAAATAAAAGTTCAAGGACCGAATGTAAACAAATCAAAATGATGACTAAATCAAGAAATATTATAAAGTTCAAGCGAAGTGAAAGAGTTTGATTCATGTATTTTGTCTTGTTCAATAACCAAATAAAGTGTTTTGCCTTATTATTATTATTATTATTACTACATATCATCATTGGTTTCATGTCATCAATGCAGGTCCGGACGAGTCTGAGTCTAGACAAACCTTACGATAAAGAAGTATATTCATTGTCCAGACCTGACCCGATTTTAAATTTCTGATAAAACTAGCTTGTCCATACCCTATTTTGCTTAAAATTCGAGTTGTATGATCATTCGAATTTGTCTCAATCTTGAAAACTAATTAACTTCTTATTTGAAAAGCCTCTTCAAATGTTAATACATGCATATATTATAAAATCATATGATGCAATTTGAAAAAGTGATTTTAAAGTCTCAACAAATATTGTGAGCTACAAATCATTGTAACATTACTACAAATAATTTATCTAATTAATTAATGTCAAAAAAACAAAAGATCGAGTATAAAAAAACTAAAATTTAATTCATTTTAAAATCAAAGATATCTTTAGTACATTAATTTCTATATTTCGATGGGTATTCGAATAGATTTACGTTTGTTAATCTATTTTATAAGTACTAAGTGTCTCATATACCTTTTCATCAAAGATATTTTAACTCTATTTAAAAGTCGAATCGAGTTCGGGCTGGGTCTGGAGTTTCAGGGTCTTGTCCAGACTTGATTCGATTTTAAATTCGGATAAGAGGTCTTTGTTCAAACTCGACCCCAAATTTGTTAAGACATTGTCCGAACCCTTTTCTATTTTGAGTCCAACAAAATCGCGCCGACAGATCTGGACGCTAAATTGCCACCCCTACATGTAATCAACCTACTCCCTCTAAATCTTTATAATTGACATTTTAAAGTTGGACACTATCCTTACGGAACTCTTTTAATATGTCTTGGTGGAAGAAAATATAACATGAGTATAGTAAAAAAAAAAAATTCCCATATATTAGTTTTCTCAAATGACACGTGTTATGAAATTTGATCGTATCTCTAAAACGTCACATAAAGTGGTGGGGAGGGAGTATTTAATTTGAGATATTTTGAAGTAAAAGAAGTTATTGAAGTATTTTTGAGGTGATGGATCTCGAGGTGTGTTACACCTCAAGATGTGTGTTACACAACTGGATAGTCTGGATGGGTGTTATTGAAGTATTTTTGAGGTGATGGATCTCGACGTGTGTTACACCTCAAGATGTGTGTTACACAACTGGATAGTCTGGATGGGTATCATAGGTCCTTATGTTTATCACCTCACTTTTGCTATGTTTGAGGTGTTATTCCAGTATTTATGTCATTCTAGCACTTCTCTTATTTTTATACCCCTAATGCGGAAATTTCCTGCTGGGTTCTGGTGCCACTGAGAGACAACCAAGTGTAGTTACATGTATAATTTTTTTGTCCAAATCAAAGATACCTATTAATTTAATATGTTGCTCCTGTTATATGTGCCAAATAATGCCAGCAATCTCTGCTTGAAAGTCTTTGAAGTGAGTGATTGATGAAGAAGCACTGTCAAGTAGAAGACATGGCTTAGCAGAGTCCCATATATGAGAGTCAAGTTTGTCCAAGGTAGTCTCTTGTTTTTTCTTGTTTTAGTACTCAGGAGAGAATCCTTTTATTTTATTAGTTTCTTTTTCTTATTGTGTCATGTAATGTTTGAGCTCCCATTCTCCACGTCAAATTTTGGTTCCCTAACTAGGCATAAAGAACTCAAGAGTTTTTTTGGTTTCTCCTTCTTTATTGACCTTTTGAACCACCGCCAATCCACTCTTTTGATTGACGGTAGTTTCAATAACTTTTTTTTGCCTTGTATATATCAAGTAAACTTAGATGTGTTCAAGTCTGATGAGATGCGATAACTCATTAATTATGTTATATTATTTATGTTATTTATATATTTTTTATGTTTTAGTCTTCAAAATATTAACGTAATTATTTTTATTTGTTATTTTTAAAGTTAATGGAATGCGCGGTTAAATTGGTGAAAAACTACGTGAAATAGTGTATTTAAATGCAGTTACTTGAGGATTTGCTTCGAGTTACATACTGCACAGTGGATGAGGCAGTAGGCCAAGTGATGCAGGAAAGTACCACACGTTAGTCACTCGGCACCGCAGTCCCTCGTTCGGCCTAGAGATCCGCACGAAACATCAGCTGCGATGAAAAGGATGGTCGCACCTTGCCTCGAGATACGTACACTATGGTCTACCAAATCTTTGATCGAGTCTTCACGGGCGTTTCTCTCATTGCCTCAGTAGCCATGAATTTGCCTCAAGATCTACGCAGGTGCAGTCTCCCATGATTTTACACGAGCTCCCACAACGTCTCTTCCTTCTCGCTTCAGTAGCCCTCGGATTTGCCTCATGAAACGTATCTCCGAGTCTCCCATATTTTCCCTCGAGGAATTCGAACACCTCCTCACACCAGCCAGGTGCCACGTGGCATCCACCCATTCTTCCAGCGTCTTCAACAGAAGCTCCATCTTCAATCGCTTCATGCCACGTGTCAATGTTGTAGCAGCTCACCCAATCAGCACACGACATGTGTCCAAGACCCTGAATTGAAGCAAAAATAGCCACTCGATCTGCCTCGGCGCACGTGTCACAAACCCAACCCCCAATTTTGAATTCTCTCTCTTCATAGCAAATTAGAAGGTGTTTTTTAATATTAAGACTTAAGTATAAAACTCTCACGACAACTACACATACTTCTATTTTTCCTCTTCTTCTAAAAAATAATTGTTTTTGTTGTAAATTAAATTGGAACTTGCTAAGAACTAGAAAAGGAAATAGAAGACTAAGAACTTCTACTACTACAAACTACTACTACAAACGAGAAGAGAAGAAATGAGATAGTTGGAATGAGAAGTTTTCATTCAACTTGGTGTGTTCTTACAATGAGTTAGCATCCTTTATATAGGCCATTTGGTATGATGACAAATGTGCCTTAGCAATGTGGGACAATTAACATATACACCCCATGTCATACAACACTTTACAAGTAATCAATGTGGGACAATTAACACATACACCCCATGTCATACAACACATTACAAGTAATTGGCAATACAT
Source organism: Stephania yunnanensis (assembly GCA_039657365.1). Classification (NCBI taxonomy): domain Eukaryota; kingdom Viridiplantae; phylum Streptophyta; class Magnoliopsida; order Ranunculales; family Menispermaceae; genus Stephania; species Stephania yunnanensis. The sequence continues at coordinate 11,635,678 of CM077582.1, forward strand.
GGAAGAGTTGGTGTACATTGGAAATGACAATACAAGTTACATGACTACACAATATGTTGGTGTGCATGCATGGTCATCCACACTTCACAACACTCCCCCTTGGATGACACTTGGTTAGAAATTTGTGCCTCGTTAAAACTTTTACTAAGAAAAATCCAGTGGGAAAAAATATAGTAAAAGAAAAAGAGTACACTATTCTCGTAAATATTAAGACGAGAATAATATTGTTAAGATTGCCTCATTAAAAACCTTGCTAAGAAAACCCAATGGGATAAAACCATAGCTAAGGGAAAAAGAGTGCAATACACTAATCAATAACCCCCCCTCATGTGAACATGGGTGAAATTTGTTCAGTTTCTTTACTTGCAATGTCTTTAAGTTTACGCAAGCCAATACCATATGTAAGCCTTTTAAATGTCATAGTTGGTAAGGCTTTTGTGAATAGATCAGCAAGATTATCACTCGATCGGATTTGCTTGACATCAATTTCACCATTTCTTTGAAGCTCATGCGCATAAAAGAATTTTGGTGAAATATGTTTTGTTCTGTCCCCTTTTATGAATCCTTCACTTAATTGTGCAATACATGCTGCGTTATCTTCATATAATATGGTTGGAGAATCTTTTATTGAAGGAAATCCACATGATTCTTGAATATGTTCAATCATATTTCTCAACCATACACATTCACGACTTGCTTCATGAATTGCAAGTACTTCAGAATGGTTGGAAGAAGTAGCAACCATAGTTTGCTTTACTGACTTCCATGATACGGTAGTATTACCACATGTGAATACATATCCCGTTTGAGAACGAGCCTTGTGGGGATCAGATAAAAATCCAACATCGGCATAACCTTGGAGATTCAATTTTACCCTTCTCGAGTAGAATAAACCCATGTCACTTGTTCCTCGAAGATATCGAAAAATATGTTTAACATCATTCCAATGTCTTCGAGTTGGTGATGAGCTGTATCTTGCAAGTAGGTTGACAGCAAAAGCAATGTCAGGTCTTGTACAATTTGCAAGATACATAAGTGCACCGATTGCACTTAAATATGGTACCTCCGGACCAAGTAGCTCTTCATCACTTTTATGAGGTCGAAATGGATCCTTATCCACTTCAAGTGATCTGACAACCATTGGAGAGCTCAACGGATGCGCCTTGTCCATATAAAATCTTTTTAATATTTTTTCAATATAATTTGATTGATGGACAAATACTCAACTTGAAAAACGTTCAATTTGCAAACCAAGACAAAGTCTTGTTTTTCCAAGTTCTTTCATCTCGAATTCCTTTTTCAAGTATTCGGATGTTCTAACGATTGTCGTCGTGGTTTCCCACTATATTTAAATCATCAACATATACAACAATAATCATAAATCATGTTGATGATCTTTTAATGAAGACACATGGGCAAAGCGGATTATTTACATATCCTTCTTTCGGTAAATAATCACTAAGGCGTTTGTCCCACATTCGTCCGGATTGTTTCAATCCGTACAAAGACCTTTGTAATTTTATAGAATGCATGTTATGAGGTTTTGATTTTATTTCATCGGATATTACAAATCCATAAGGGATTTTCATATATATCTCACTGTCTAGGGATCCGTACAGATATGGTGTAACGACATCCATTAAATGCATATCAAGCCCTTCAGAGACTGCAAGGCTTATCAAGAACCGAAATGTGATTGCATCTATAACAGGAGAATATGTTTCCTCATAATCGATGTCAGGTCTTTGTGAGAAACCTTGAGCTACAAGTCTTGCTTTGTACCTTGTAACTTCATTTTTTTCGTTTCTCTTTCGTACAAATACCCATTTATATCCAACAGGTTTTACGCCATATGGCGTTTGGAAAATTGGTCCAAAAACCTCTCGTTTCCTTAACGAGTTTAGCACTGCTTGGATAGCATCTTGCCATTTTTGCCAATAATGTCTTTTTTGACATTCGTCCACTGATCGTGGTTCTGGATCATCACCATTTTCACATATTTCAAAGGACACATTGAAAGCAAATATATCATCATGAACAATTTCATTTCGATCCCAAATCTTACCAGAGTTTAAGTAATTTATTGAGATCTCATTATTTTCATCTTTTTCCTCTTTTTCTAGATGAAGTTGTTCCTCATCAGAATCAACTTGTTATGACAAACCTTTATCAAAGGATTCTTGTGCTTTCTCAGGAGTATTTTGATTTGTATTTATTTTTACTCCCGTTTTCCTCTTTCGAGGAATTGTATCCTTTGAACTAATCGGTCTTCCACGCTTTAAGGGTTTCGTTGGTTCTTGTGCATTTTGTTGCACAGAGACATCAATTCTTGCAGGAACATTTACAGCTGGAATATGTGATTTTGTCACTTGTTTTGCATCATTAAATGCATCTGGTAATTGATTTGCGATTTGTTGCAAATGAATGATCTTTTGAACTTCAAGTTCACACTGATTTGTTCGTGGATCATAATGTGATAAAGTTGATGCATTACAAGCAATTTCACGCCATTCCTTTTGAATTGACTTCTTATCTCCCCCTAATGGTGGGAAAATTGCTTCATCAAAGTGACAATCAGCGAAACGTGCAGTAAATAAATCCCCTATTAAGGGCTCAAGGTATCTTATAATGGACGATGAGTTAAATCCAACATAAATCCCAAGTTTTCGTTGTGGACCCATCTTAGTTCTATTGGGAGGTGGTATAGGAACATACACTGCACAACCAAAAATTCTCAAGTGTGAAATATTTGGTTGTTGACCTAAAATGAGTTGCATGGGGGAATGTTCATGGTATGCAGTAGGCCTATAACGAATGATAGATGTTGCATGAAGGACTGCATGTCCCCAAACCGAAGTTGATAACTTAGTTTTCATGATTAAAGATCTGGCAATTAATTGAATTCGTTTGATCAAAGATTATGCTAAACCATTCTGGGTATGCACGTGTGGAACAGAATGTTCAATGGTAATTCTTATAGACATGCAATAATTTTTAAATGCTTGAGAATGAAATTTCCTGGCATTATCAAGACGGATAGTCTTGATTGGGTTGTCAGGGAATTGTGCTCTTAACTTAATGATTTGTGCTAAAAGTCTAGCAAATGCAACATCATGGTCGAAAGCAAACAAACATGTGACCACCTAGTTGATGCATCTATCAAAACCATGAAATATCTAAATGGTCCACAGTGAGGATGAATAGGTCTACATATGTCTCCCGAATGCGTTCTAAGAAAATTGGGGATTCCACAACAATTTTACTTGGGGATGGTTTAACTATCAATTTACCTTGAGAACAACTAGCACAATTATAATCACCAAATTGAAAATATTTTGTGACTCCTTAAAGGATGTCATGCGAATTATTAATTATTTTCGCATCATTGATGATCTGGATGACCAAGCCGGACATGTCATAAAATGAATGTCTTTGGATCATTAATTTTCTTATTTAAGACGACATTCGTTTCGACATGCCTTATATGAGTAAAATATAATCCTGAGGATAAAGCTGAGAATTTTTCTAACACTTCCCATTTGAAACCAATGTGACATAGAGAAATTCTCTATTATTTTCGTTCATGGTTTCAATGTGATATCCATTTTGTCGAATATCTTTAAAGCTGAGTAAATTTCTTTCGGATTTTTCAGAGTATAAGGCATTGTCAACATGAATTGTTGTTCCCTCAGACAACATAATATTTGCTCTTCCAGAGCCATTAATCAAATTGGAGATGCCAGATATTGTTTGAACATTAGCCTCAGCTAAGTTCAAATTGGAGAAATATTCTCTGTTTTTAAGGATTGTATGCGTTGTAGCACAATCAACAAGGCATATATCGCTCTTATTTGATTCATGACTTGAACACATGATTTGTTGATCCATCTGGACAAATAATGTTTGGAAAATCAGAAAAAGAGTCATTTTTCAATGATAAAATTCATAATATTTTGCCTTTGATTTTGAAGGCATGGTAAAGGTCACAAAAATATTCGGGCATATATATGACAATATTTAGGCAAAATAGTCTTTCATATATGACCAAAAAATGTCACAATTATGAGCGCTCATTGTCAATAATTATTTGCCCTTTGTAGTGGTGCACCACTTTTATTCCAATTTTTGGTGAAATTGTCAATACGACCTTTACCTGATATTTTCACCTTTTCCACGTCCATAAATTTATTATTGCGATCATGATCATTATATGCACACATATGCTTCTTAATTTGAAGTGAACTAATTGACGAGAGCGATATTATATTTATAATATCTCATTATTTTACTCAACTACCATGAGACAAGAAATCAATCCTTAATATTTATTGGATTGACGTGTGCACTCGATATTTGTTGCAGCAATAAATCGAGGCGGGCCACGTGACCTTCTTTTTATTGTCTCATCAGTCATATTTTCACATAGCCTCAACATAGAGGTAATTAAAATTGTGAAATTATAATTAATATTTGATCGATTAAATTTTGTAGCATGAGACCCAGCCGCTCATTTTGAGCTTTTTGGAGCATTACCCTTTTGGTATGTATATATATAACTCCATAAGGTGAAATATATATATAAAGTGAAATATTCACTTTTCAAATCTCTAAAAGAGAAATTGGTGAATGATCGTGTACAACATACAACCTTGCATGGATACAAGCTTTATTCATAATTTGTAATATCTAATTATCATGACAAGAATTATAATAAGGTAACAAATTCAAACTATGGTTGATTAATATTTTGAAAGTAAATATAATATAAAATAATTTTCTCTTTTCTTTTATGTAAAAAAAAAACATAGCATATGATTAAGTATATGTTCACAACTTGATTCATTAATAATCAAATGTACTATTTGTATGAGTTGGTGGGACAACCTCCAGGTTGGGTGGCGAGACAAAGTCTGCTTAAATGTCATGCCTCCTCGAACGGGATAACCCGTCTCCCTTTCAATGTTTAGCTTTACCGGGGACAAGGCTTACCCACTATCAACTCAAACTTATAGCATGATTTGTATTATAAAATCAAGAATAGAATAATAACTAATCGTTTGTAGTTTTAAGAGAAAACTAGTTATGTCACATATTGACTTTTGATTTATGATGTAGAAGATCGTACAAGACGCAACTACAGAGCATACTTTCGCAATTGGTGACATTATAATGTATAGTATATGAATGAAGTATGCATATAGAAGTGATGCATGTAATAGAAGGAAGCAATCATGATAATATATAAATAAATTGAACTTATTTAAATATACCTTCCTAGCTTTGTCTCCTTAACAAGCCTTCTTGAACTTCAAGTCTCCTTAATACTAGAGCAAGCTCGTGCTGATAACGTGTTGTAAATTGAACTGGAACTTGCTAAGAACTAGAGAAGGAAATAGAAGACTAAGAACTTCTACTACTACAAACTACTACTACAAACGAGAAGAGAAGAAATGAGATAGTTGGAATGAGAAGTTTTCATTCAACTTGGTGTGTTCTTACAATGAGGTTAGCATCCTTTATATAGGCCATTTGGTATGATGACAAATGTGCCTTAGCAATGTGGGACAATTAACATATACACCCCATGTCATACAACACTTTACAAGTAATCAATGTGGGACAATTAACACATACACCCCATGTCATACAACACATTACAAGTAATTGACAATACATGGAAGAGTTGGTGTACATTGGAAATGACAATACAAGTTACATGACTACACAATATGTTGGTGTGCATGCATGGTCATCCACACTTCACAACAGTTTTCTTGTTTTCTCTTTGATTTTAATGGAGTTTTCCCTCAACATGTTCGACTAACTTCGTTGATCTAGACTGGAGGTGGAGCAAACTACCCTTTTGACATAAACATACGTGATATCTACTTTGATTTATTTAAATTATTTTTCATTGGTCTTTATTCCCTTTGTTATAGATTGAATAATTATGGTTAAATTTATATTTAAATCTTGATTCTTGTGCCTGTGAGTTGTAAGCATCCGACCTTATGCAATAAGACTACACTAATAGCAATTGACCATATCTATCAATTGGTTCGCCCCTTTTTGGGACTAGTTGAATACTTTAGGGATCTAAGCTAAATTGAATACCCTAGTGATCCGGTTGTCTAGGTCTAGTGCCTTCACAAAGCCCATTGTGGTCAACGCATTAAACTCAATTCGTTTGAGTCCAGGGTTGTGTATTTGGGTAGAGAAGTGGTCATTGTTGTACTTTGACCACCAAGATTGGGAAATGCGAAGACTCGTGTACGTTACCGGGTTTATAGCTACTCTAAATTACTTTGAATTGCATGTTTTATTTAGATTGATGACCATATGTATAATTATGCCAAAATGAGGAAATTTGTAATATTGATGGTTTAGATTAGGGATGCAAATGAGGAAGGTAGATTAGGGATGCAAATGAGGAAGGTAATGGATGTGAACATCATCTCCATCCCTTTCCCTACTTAAGAATACATCCCCTCGTCCCCATACTCATCCCCGCGCTGGGATGAACTTTCATCCCCATCCCCCACCTAATCTTCGTGGGGATGAGAAATCCCTATGGGGAAAGACTTTTCTCCATTTCATTCCCCATTGAAGATTCTTGTGGGGATTCTTGCAGGGAATTTGTGAAGAATCACTGCGAAGAAATATTTTTTCCTATTTATTTTTTTTCAAAAAATTTATAAAAAGTATGGTACACACATATAGGATCACAATTGTTGAAAACTCCAACCAAATAAAGTATAACATATAAATATAGTTGCAAACAATTCAAAACAAAACATATAATTAACCAAACAAGTTAAAATTATAAATCACATTAGAATTTGTTTATCACTAGTGTTTTGAGTGAAAACCTTGTAATATTATATAAAATTGATATATACAATGTATATATATATATATATATGTATTTGGTATATATTGGAATCTTCGAGGGGATCCCCAATGAAGATACCCATTGGGGATCCTTACAGATATTACCAATGAGAATTCCACGTGGGGATCCCGTGAATATATTTTTTCCTCATCCCAATACCCATACCCGCGTGGGTATGAGATTATATCCTCATCCCCATTTTAATTCCCCATTGCGGGGAATCCTCATCCCCGTAAGGATTTTCTGCCCTACTTGCATCCCTAGTTTAAATTGCTTTTCTTGATTGATTTTCTCTTCGTAGTATTTTTATTCACTGTTTTTGGTGAACTTTTGAGCACACTTTGCGAATCCCCCTCCCAACTTGCTTTTTAGTTCATTAGCCTAGGTTAGAAACTTGGTCTTCGTAGATCGACCCTATGCTTGCCACTACTCCAGTTCTTGTGGTCATTGGTAATCTCATCGGGATTATATATTTTAACGCATTTGACATGCGTCAAGATGTTTAAGTTTATTTTTGCTGGCGGTCATCAAACTCACTATTGACAACAATCACTTTTCTACGTATGCATGTTTCTTAAGACTGTACATAGATTTGTGTTTATAAATTTAGTTTTCATCACTAGGCTTTATTTCATATGTAGTTCTTTTCTTACCTTAGTGGAAGGTTTATATTGTCTTTCCTTGTTAGAGGTTTGATTTTTTGTTATGATTTGAGTTATGTACCTATGCAATGTCGTGTTCCAGAAGTTTATCAAGAATAGAATCATTGATTGCCAAATTATTCCATTGTTATAGTTGTGATTGGTTTTATGTCTCTTCCAATTCCATTGAATGTATTGAGAGCCATTGATGATTGATATTTTTTTTTGACTCTAACAGGAGTTGAACCTACAGCCTCCCTAAACCTTACCTTTCGGCAAGTTATGCCTCGTCCATTTCACCAAAAATATTTTTCCATGAAATTTCTATTTTGTTTTTTTTTTTTAAAAAAAACTAAGCATAAAGAAAAATAAATATTTTTGCGCATATAGGTCAGAGTCTTGTCTTTATTTATTATCAATCTTTATTTAATGAGTTGGTCCACTAACACTACGTATGATGTCTATTAATGAGTGTGACTATGTACACCCTGACTGATTCTCAAAGCACCCAATTAATTTCCCCGTCAAGTTTCCTAAATTACCCCTTGGTTAAAAAACGAGCACCCTACCCCTAAAACACCTAAACCGAATTGAAATTCTTGCCCCTAGCCCTTCTCTCATCTACATATCCAATAATCCATGCTCCCTTCGATTTGTAGATCAAATATGTTGTTTGTCACTTTCCTTTCGTTCGTTCAAGCTATTTGTTGCAAAAGGAAGAAGGTTCATGGTGCGAAGGTTATTGGGAGAAGGTCGTGGAGTTTGGTTTTTTCGTTTTGGATATCATAGGAAGGTTAGTATGTATTTTCCATGAATTTGTCATTCATTTGGTTGGTTTAAATAGCCATTCGCCCTGATGTACAAATTTAGGGATTTTTTTTTCAAATCGTAAGTGTCGGTCACACAGGTCAGTGATCTGTGGCATTGTCTATGTCTTTCATCGACGAGATAATACACGAATTATCAACTAAACCCCACCGAAACTTATAGCTAGAGGACCCCAAACCTAGTCGATTGAATACAATCGAGATAGGCCCTGTGGTCTCTATTCCAAGGTACCGAGATATTAACTGTGGTTTCGCTATTAGCCAACTAAGTATAGTACACGATTGTTATTAGGGGTTGGCACTATAGTTAGTGTCTGAAACCTATTGAAGGGACTCGGAGGTTACTAACCGAAACAACTCCAAGGTCTCGATGTTGTGTCACTAACACATATTGTAAATTATCAAACTTATGGGCTCATAACTTATTAAAATGTCGTATTTTTTTAGGGTTTTTTGACATGATTCCAATGTATTTTTCTTGTTTTATGCTTAATAGATATGGCCTACAAGAAGACTACCATTTCTAAGCAACAAGTTTACGATGAGGCCTTGAGAACTGAATGAGCAGCGTGTAGTTTACATACTCGTAGTGGGAGGAAACCATAAATAGCCTTATATCGGAAGGAGAAATAAAAGGCTACAAAGAAAAAGAGTGCACGCGCATGCTCCTTTGGGAGAGATGGTGTATTGGATGAGGCATCACAGGTTCACGAGCGGGACCAAAGTATTAGTCGTAATGAGAGTAGGGGCGCGAAATCTGAATCATCTGAGTCTTGTGACAAGTCCCCGAGTGAACAATAATTTAAGACTACCGCAACCCAATGTCGCTTGAGCGGGAGTAGTAGTGGTGTAACTAGTGGGAATGTAGAGGAACGCAAAAATGACCCATCCGCTACTTTTTCTAATGGTCCTATCAATCGGTCATTGCTAAAGAGCTTCCAAAATCATATTGCGGCGAAGACTTGGAACGATGAGGAATGATTATTTGCAAAGTTAGTATGTTCAATTAATTGAGTGAGGCTTGCAGTCTTGCCACTCTAACACCTAAGGCCTATAAAGCATCATTCAGAGGCCCAGGTTGACACCACTCATATATTGATCTTATTGGAAAGGCAACAAAGAGCTTATATCTGCATTTGTTAAGAGGTAGCTACTAGAGACAAATACATTTCACTTGTTATTTGGTGAAATGTTTATCACCTTGGAGGATGCGAGTATCCTGTTGAATGTCCGGTGACCGACAAGGTGGTAGCGATGGAGAATTTTGCAAGGTACACTAAGGAGTCTGGCACGGAGGCGATTAACTTAGTTTGTAAGCTCCTCGAGATTAGCGTTGAAGACCCAAAGGAAGAGGTTAACATCACTAGAGGGTCACAGTGAGGAAATGTTGGTTGAAGAGTAGATGGTGCCCTAAATCCAAGCCCTATGTATCTGAATGTGGAATGCACTGCACGTGCATATATGTTATACCTCATATTGTGCACTTTTTTTACTAATAAGAGTAGGTCACGAGTCTCAATTGCCTCACTCAAGGTTTTAGAGAATTTGGATGATATGATAACCTACGCATATGGTGTAGGGGTGGGCAAACTGCGGTTTGGTGGTGAAAACCACCGAACCGCAACCAAACCGAGGGTCTACGATTTGGTGATTTTCCAAACCGCGACCAAACCGCGAAAGTTGAAAACCGAACCAAACCGAACCGCGGTTTGCGCGGTTTGGTCGGTTTGGTTTCGCGGTTTTCAACTTTTCATGCACTTTATTTTCAAAAAAAAAAAATAGCAAAAAAAAAACAAGCTAAAAAAAAAACAAGAATTAAAAAAAAGCAAGCAAAAAAAAAGAAGAAAAAGAAGCAAAACGACAAGCAAAGTAGCTAAATGAGGAGAGAAAAAAATGCACTCTATTATATTGACTTCATGACATGAAAGAACAAACTAGTACTACTACTACTAATGGACCCTCAAAAACCAAAAACAAAATGAACTAAACAAAAAACATATATAACAAATTGGTGATAAAACGTATTGCAAATCAAATTTGAAGAAAAAAAAATCAAGACTATTATTATTATTATTATTATTATTATTATTATTATTATTATTATTATGTTTAACAGGCTGATGAAGCTCCAAAATCTCAGGTTTCATGAAAACCTACAAGCAACAAGAGTAGCTCTCACAGCAGTTTCTCTACCGGCGCCGCCGCGGAAGGATCAACAACCATTCTACACTCGTAACACCCTGAAAGCCTCCTCAGCTGCATTCCCTTAAAGGACTTGGGACTTGGACGACGAAGAAGAAGACGATACCGATGACTTCGACGAAGAGTGAGCGGCGGGAGGGAGGAGAGGGCGGAGAGAGTGAGAGGCGGGAGGGAGGAGAAGATCCAGATTCCAGCGAGGTGCGGAGAGAGTGAGCGGCGGGAGGGAGGAGAGGGCGGAGAGAGTGAGCGGCGGGAGGAGAGGGCGGAGAGAGTGAGCGGCGGGAGGGAGGAGAGAGTGAGCGGCGGGAGGAGAGGGCGGAGAGAGAGAGTGAGCGACGGGAGGAGAGAGGGCGGAGAGAGTGAGCACGGGAGGAGGAGAGAGTGAGCGGCGGAGGGGGAGGAGAGAGTGAGCGGCGGAGGTAGGAGCCGGGAGAGAGTGAGCGGCGAGAGGGAGGAGAGTAACAAGAGATTTTTGGTTTTTTTGGTTTTGTTTGAACCTTCTAGGGTTTTTTGTGGTTATTTACTAAAACACCCTCGGTTTGGTTAAACCGCGGTTTTCATTTAACCGAGTTTTATGGTGTAGCGCGCCTATGGTCGACCTATTTTTTACAATCACCCTAATATGGTGTAGCTCGGACCTTTACAATCAAGGTGGAGGTATCAACTAAGAGGTATCAAAGATTGTAGGGTATTTGACCTTGCTTGAGGTACAAACTCAAATCTTATTCTTTAATTATTTTTAATGTGGTTGTTTTACTTATATACTTCCATAACTTGTTGTGATTTTTGTTTTTGCTATGTAGGAGGCGTCTACGAGCATTTCAAACTCTAGCCCGCCGCGCCGAACACAAAATACATCGACCACATCCAACCCCTGTTTAAACGGATACAGAAACACGAGACTGTTGCGAATGTGGATAAAATAGCTTCTATTCGGAGGCCCCTGGATAGGTTGCAGACTAGCGAGGTGTGTTGCTTGCATTCTTCAATTACATATGCACTTTACCACATTTATGTCTTATTTATAACTTGTTCCCTTGGTCGATGTATGTAACTTGAGATCCATACGTGGAGGTCATACCTAAGGGTATCGTTCAGCTTATGGCCTTCTAATATTGCATTTTAAAATACATGGAGATTGTGAAGACGTACCATTTGGAGCGGTTGGTGCGACAACTTGGCCATGTTCAAGGGATACTTAACCGTCATTACTATCTTGTCGAAGATATTTGAGGCCTTTCTCAATTGAGATATTCGGTTAAGTACGACTTCTAACCAGAAAATTTGAAAATGTGGTTTAACCACTTACTCTCCCATGAAAGTCGTGGCAAGAAGACGCGGTTTGAGTTCATGGCTACACCATAATACCTGCCTTGGTTTTGTTATGGCATGTCTCACTAAGTCTTGACTTAGCTTAATTCCCCTAATTAGGCATCTAATCCATTCAATTAACTTCAATCTTAAAATAATTTTTATCTTAATCCTTAATGATGTTCTAAAACTAAATTTATATTCTCAATCAAACTAAATTCATGATTTGTTTAATTGGAGCAAATTAGGAAATCATACGGATTATTTTTCTTATTTTGTAAAAATCTCGACAGCGCCTCCCCGAAAAGTGGTCTACCGAAAAAATTCACCTAATGGACAACATAATGGGGAGAAGCCTAAAAGGACTCATAATTCCCCGCAGTTCACAATATGTATCAAATTCAAATCATTTTAACTAACTTAGAGTCTCTGATACCTCAATTACAACCTTACAATCCTAAATTAGACCAAAATGAAACATAAACCTCTCAATTTAATTTAAACTAACTTAAGAGACTCTCATAACCTATTCAATAGTATTTCATGTTCTACACTCCCCAAAGCCTAAAATTATATATAAAGTGATTACAACAAGAAAATTAAACGTTAAAATTGAAAGTAATCACTAAAGATTTTCGAAGTCTTGTATGTTCTTCATTGTCTTCACCGAGAACTTGACATCATCAAAAACAACTCGAAGATGTCAGGTAAGTAAACTTTTACACTGCTCTGTACTCCTATATATATTAGTTTGAATACATGGAGACATGTAATTGCATTTTCAAATAACAACAAATTTATATAACAACATGAATCCATCATTTCCAGTTCGAAGCTCATAATAGGTTGGCCACCCCAAAAGTGAACCTAAAATTGTACAAGTTCAAGGCATGCTCGTTGAAAAACTTGCGTATCTTGGGTCTTTCATGTTCTAGTCTATCTGGTTAGGAAACCTAGCTCCGAGTCCCGTTTGTAAGTCATATCACTAACAATCCATCATCTAGAATAAGCTGAATGCATAACTAATATTGATGCGAAATGCAATGCAGACTCGACATCAAATGCAGGTCTAAAGACAAATTCCATAAATAGTAAATACCACTGTTGGGTTTACTTACAACCAACCAAATTTGAGCTAAATTCTCAAGGTCCTTGAAATGTCAGATCACCTTGAAAGTGGCTCTAATAGCTTCCTTATATACCAAATTATAATAAGCGTCAATCTTCAAATGAAGCCAAATAATAAAATCCCATGAAAACAATGACCAAGTATGCTCGATAACTGTTTCCAAAAAAATCATTTATAACAACTTCAATTATCTTTCAACTATCTAACTTGGGATAGCTTTTTATCCTTGAAAACATCAATATTTTCAAGATTTACCAAAAAGAAAATTGTATAGCTCACTGCATAATTTCCATAGACTCTAAAATACTCAAATCGGATCACGAACGGAGAAGTTATGAATTTCCCGATATAGCCAGTTGAATAGGCAAACTTTATTAATTTGAAGTTATAAAACTTCTCCAAATTAATATTTTTAAAATTAAATCCTCAAAACTTGACACTAAAAACCAAGAAATAACTTAATACCATATTCAAAATATTTCCACAGTCCGTGGAGTCTATTCGAGCAAAAATCAATAATCCAATTTGTCCAAAATCTTAACGTAAATCAATTTTAACTACAAAACATCTTCAAAATAGTTATCAACTGAGTTGCATCAATTCACTTCACCAAAATCTCAACCTAAGTCAGTGAGATTTATTTCAAATTGGAGTAAATCAATCTAATACATCAATTCATATCAATTTTCATCAAAACCCACAAGAGAAATCAAATGATTAGGCGAATTCAAACTGAATTGAGGGAAAATGCCATGAATTGAGAATTTCTCAGATTTTGATCCGAGTACTTTTTTCTCATCGTAGAAACTTAGCTTGACCTAACTACCTCGCGATGCATTACAGTTGTGCAAAAAGAAAGTGGATGAAAATCGAGTGTTGGGAGATCGCAGAGAGAAAGTTTCGGTTTAAAGGTTTTGAAACGAACGTTCTGTTCGTACGTCTCAATTGAAATGAAATTTAGATTTGTTTTTTTATTTATATATAAACCATTAGCTGCTTGTTTGCAACTTAATTTTTTTTATTTATTAATTTCTTTAAATCCTTATTTTGACATGTTTTGGCTTCAGGTGCACCTTTTTTGTCCAATTTATTTTTTTACTAAATTAAGCTAGCCTCTCTACAAAACAGTCTAACTCCATAAAATCTCCATAACACTGATTTTGGTCACGCCAAAACCTAAAAAATCTTAACTTTGTCCACGACACACTGAACACTTATGGACCAATTCTCTTACCATACTTAGGCAAACTTGCACCAATTTGAACCCAATCTCAACCTCAACCACCGCCAACTAAAATGCAACTCGAGGCAAAGTCTAGTACTAACTTCATTCTCATTTTATGTTACCACCAATCCCGACTTAAACGTAAATCGAGGCAAAACCTTCACATGATACTTAAGACTTGTTTACTAATTTTTGAGCAACTAATAATTTTATTTCATTTATGCCATTTAGACACACACTTACAATCCCAATTATGACAAATTGAGGATACACCCCAACACATAGACTTCGCGACGAAATAATGTATATTACATCTACTTTGGGCATGCAACACACTTGTACTAACTTCATTCTTATTGTGTTATGACATGAGATTGTCATAGGTCGTAGCATGGCATGGGATTGTCATGGTGAGTAACAGTAAGTCGTGGCATGACATGGAATTGTCATGGTGAACTAAGGTAGGTTTTGGCATGGCATGGGATTGTCATGGCATGTTGTGGTCAGTTAGGATTATTATGTTAGGATACATGAAAGGAGAACTTCATAGTTATTGATGTTAAGTAACTGGGTTAGGGAAACTTAAACATGCAAATCGAACTAAGAGTAGGTTGCAGGGATGTGGGAAAGAAAGTGACTAATTTTGTTCATATTGGCAACATGCGCCTGTGTCTCGACGTAACACTACATTCCCTGTGATGGGAGTAGTGGAGTGTGAGGTCTAGTCATGCGGCGATAGGTTAGATGTACAAGAACTTACTCAAGATTTAAATTTCGAGGACAAAATTTCTTCTAGTTGGGAAGCATTGTAACGATTCAAATTAATTAAACTACGATTAATGTTAATATCGGGGATTAACAGTCATATTTGGGCTTTACGTAGACAACTCGGTTGGCTCGGACACAAGAACCGAGAAAATATATTATTTATGGATGGTGGTTGTGTATATGTTATGTTTAAATTTTTATTATTACATTGCATTGCATGTGTATATATTGCTATAAGGTGAGTTAGTGTAACGACCGTTCACCTCGAAAGGCGTGTTAACACGGGTCTTGAGTAGGTGAGCTACGGATACTTTAGGAAATTTGACTAATTCAAATTAGGATGACCAGTTAATCAATTTAAAAATGAGTTATGTAACCATAGGCTAAGATGATTAAATTAAAACAATAGGCTATGACGTACATCGAAATGCGTGTCGAGACATGGGGCATCGAGTGCCGAGTAGTCGAGAGTTGGTGGGATCACAAATGGGTCATTTTGATGAATAAAAACACTAATCATAGGTATTATAATGGCCTAAGCTAAGTAATTAAATCAAATAAATCAAAGCCTATAGTTTAATTAATTAATTGTAAATTATAGGATTGTCCTCGAGATACACCTAAACACATATCTAAGAACCATGTGACTAACAAATTTGTGTCACTTGAGTTTGGTTAGTAGGAGTTAGTAGGGGCAAGAGATGGATCACTAGATAAATCTGAGATACGTAAATACATTGTGGGTCAAATGTTAAAATACATCTCATTTATATATATATATATATATATATATATATATATATATATATAAAAGATGATTGAACAACGATGCAAATTTAACCAATTACGTTGCTAGCAAATCAAAAAGAAAATAGAGATTTCGAGCTGGATTTCAGGAATTTGGAGGTGAAAATGGTGCATAAAACTTAGGTAATCTTCTTCATCTAGACACTTTCATTTGAACCCATTTTTGTGAAAATTTGATGAAATGCAAGTTAGAGGGTTAGATCATTGGTTTTGATCTTAGCTTGATGCATATAAATGGAAGATTTACAACTGGTTTTGAAGAATTTGGAAAAAATTAGAGGATTCATGTGATTTTGTGAATTTTTGATCAAATTGATGCTAAATGATGTTCTGAGGTTGTTCAAATTATTGTTTTAGGTCAATTTGATATGAATATGGTGATAAATGGGTAGTTAGCTAATTGGGGAGTTTATGATAGAATTCTCAAGTTGAAACTTCTGTCACAAAGGGTAATCAGCGCACTAACTAGACCGATTAGCGCGCTAATGATTCTGGGAAAAAACTCGAATTTGGTTGCTTGATTAGTGCGCTAACCAGATACCAAAAATTCAATTAAAATGTGTTTTAATAATGTAGCTAGTTAAAACCCACTTTTAACACACTGGTTCTTACATTAATGGGTTTTTAACTTATTTTAGAGGAATTAACATGATAAAAGACTATTTAATAATTTTAGGTTTTGAAATAAATATTGGTTTTAGGAGTTAATAGACACTAAATTGATCTTAAACCTACTACATTTGAACTGATAAGACACCAAACTCAGGGATTATAGCTCGGGACTGGGAGCTACTCGGGTCAAATTCGGGAGTCCGGGTAAGTCGGAGCGCCGATTGAGGTGCGTAAACCCATTAGAATGCCTCACAAAATTCATGGTTTGGTTTATCGATATTGTTTTTCATGTGTGACTGTTGGAGGGCACACATGGGATTTTCACTCCTATTCCAGTTTGCATATATATTGGTTGTGGCTAAATCACTAGCACGGGTTACTTGTGATAGTGCTCGTGTGATGGTAGTAGAATATATATATACGACCTTCGGGAGGGATTAGGGTGGCCCTGATGTGTAACAACGTCGGAAAGGGACTATGCCGTTTACTCAAGTTGTAATTTAGTCACTGTAAGCCTGTAAGTATATACGTGGTTCCTACTCGATTTTATCGATTATTATTTTATCGATTATTGGTGGTGTTGGTCAGGGTTTTCTCATGATTATACGGATGTTTACTTATTAATGTTTTATTTCTAGTTGTTTCAATTGGCATACGTTGTTTATTTATTTCAAGCTATTGTTTTTGCTTGTCATATGTTGCCTACATTCATGGGAATATGATGTACTGTTATCAGGTGTTATATTTGCATGTCTCGTTGTTTATCTATAACAACCCAAATTAATTAAACTAGAATTAACATTAATCTCGAAGATTAACGGTCGTGATTCGGGCATGACGTGGACAACTCGGTTGACTCGGACACGAGAACAGATGAAATATATTATTTATGGATGGTGGTTGTGTATATGTGGTGTTTAAAAAATTATTACTATATTGCACCGCATATGTGTATTTTGCTATAAGGCGAGTTTGTATGACGGATGTTCACCTCAAAAGCGTGTCAACACGGGTATCGAATATGCGAACTACAAGTACACTAGGAAATTAGACTAATCCATGTCAGGATGACTAATTAACCAACTAAAATGGGTAATTTGACCATAGGCCAAGTAAAATTCATTTAAAACAATAGGCTATGACGTACCTTGAATTGCATGTTAAGATGGGGGCATCGAGTGTTGGGTAGTCGAGGTTAGTGAGATCACAAAATTTGTCAATTGGGTGAATAAAAACACTAACCATATATTATAATGGGCCTAAGCTAATGTGATTGAATCAAATAAATCAATGTTAATAGTTTGGTTATTTGAATTAAAAACTATGAGATTTTCCTAGTGATACGTATTGACACATCTAGGAACCATGTGAGTAGCAAATTAGTGTTACTTTGATTGGGTTAGTGGGAGTTAGTGGAATACATGTCAAGGTGTGGATAATTAAATGAGCTTTGAGATACGTAAATACATGGATCAATGGCTAGGAATCAATATTACATTAATATATAAGATCAACACATGCAAGGAAACCATTTTCATCGTCAACTTATGAATCAAGAGAAATTGCTGGAGAAGAAGGAGGTTGATAGAGAGAAGGAATCCATTGAAGATTGGCGAGAATCTCTCAAGCTAAGTGGTACATCAACTAAGTACACATCTATTTATGTGATATTAAAATTATTTCTGGTTGTTGGCTAATTCCAGAGGGTAGATAATTGAATATTTGCAATTGGTTTATATATTTGGATTCCTCATTTGAAGCTGATAATCCAACTATATTGAAGTTCGTCATTTGGATTTGAAATCATAAAGATATGAATTTTTGAAATTACTAGACCAAAACTAGAATTCTAATTGTATATTAGGAATTAGCCTATGTAATTTGGTCAAAACTTGCTCATTTTAGATCCAAATAGACCCAAACCGATGACATTTGAAAGTTACTCAAAGGGAACAACTTTCTTAGCTGGAGATGTTGTAATTCAATTGTTTTCATGTCTAAAAGTGCTCTACAAATAGGTGCTGAAATTCAGAAGAAAAGTTTTGAAAGTTAACTTGTTAAAGGCATAACTCCCTGACTACTTATTCAAATGAGCTGATCTTTTAGTATATTGTATTTGAGTATGTTTGCTGCCTAGTGACCAAAAATCACTTTTTTAGAAATATAGATTGGGAGAAATAGATTCTTTAAATATGCTGGTCGGATTAGGTTCCAATTAGAGCCATGTTCAGTAGAATCATGATATCTCTTTCATTTTAAATCAAAATTTTGCAAACTAAAACTTTTCGAAAAGCTAAGATAGAGACCAACGAGGCCATTGGATGAGTCTACGGTGGTCTGGCTGGCTGTCGGGCTCGCATTGGAGGAAGGAGCTGATGCAGATATGTGTTGACGAGTGAAGAAATGACACGTGGCGGCAGGCTAAAGTAAGAACTCGCAAAGAATCGACAAAATAGTGGGAGGCAAGGACCTTTACGGATCTCGAGGAGAATCCTACGGCTGCTGAGGCAAGAAAGATGTTGTTGTGGACAGTTGGACCAATGAAAGAGTGACACATGGCTGTTGCTGGCGAATGGAAGCAGACACATGGCATGTGAAGAGGGAGAGGAAGCTCGCATGGAAGATTGAATATGTGGGAAGTAGCACCCCACGCATATCAAGGCGAATCAAGGGCTTCTGAAAAGCAGTGACTTATGTGTGTCCTTTTCCTGCGTCGCTTAAGTTGCTCCTCATCACCAAACAAACACTGCAGTGTGTGTCTCGAGGGTAATCCAACAGTGACTAATCACACAACATGTAAATACACTACTTTGAGTAGTTTTTCACTCTGGATTTAATCGCGCACTCCAAAAATCCTAAAAATAACAAACATGATGGCCCCAATTTCTCACAAATTGGACCCCGCCCGGCCTAACCCCACGTGGACCCCCAAGCCAGTCTCGCAATGTCAACGCAGACTTAGTCAACCATTCAATCCCTAATTATCGCAATTTCGCCATTTTAAGTTGAGTTATTAATATTTTGCAAGTTTTACAATTTAGCGGAAGCAATTACTACAAATAAATAACTCAACAGTGATTGAAAAGAGTTAGGCAACCTAATTGTGGAACCCAGTAAATATGTTTTCATCAGAGGAGAGTAATACACGAGATACAAAATTTCACCTAACTATGGAGCCTCTCCTTGTTGGACCGTAGATCTGCACTCAGTCAAATCCAAAATGACGAGCCCAGGTAAGTAAAGCTAGTATGACATATGCAGCATTTCAAAATACAAATAAAACAATTTAATTCATGCAATTAGAAAGAAATGAGCAAGTAATGCATGAATATAAAAGACTATAAACAAATCAATCGATGAGTGATGCCAAATAACAAGGAGTCCCGACCAAAAGGTCGTTGAGTCGTGGCAAAAGCCAGGCAGACTCGGGTTTAGGACGAGACTCTAGCCTCCCAACCCTAACCCTTGCGACTATGAGACATTCACGGACCCGGATCTAGGACGAGACACCTGCCTCCCAGCCTTAGCCCGTGCGACTATAAAACATCCATGGACCCGGATAAGAGCCCTCAAAGTACACTCGATTAGGAGATATCGACGGACTACCAGGAAAGACCTCGGGTTTAGGACGAGATCCCTGCCTCCCAGCCCTAACCCTCTTATATCGCGGATAAACAGTAACCATAACTCACTTGTCAATGGACCCCTCAAACAACAACAAATTCAAAGATAGCTATCACCAAGCATCAATCAACAAGAATGACATAAAGCTATCGCAAAGCGGTGAACAATAGCCAATAGAATGAAAAGAAACCACTGTACATTTCCTCACTGGTTTACTTACCTCGAGAAATCACAAATCGTCCTGCTCACGCGTCGATATGCGCACTCGACACCCGACTATAGCATCATAAGCCCCTAGTGTCCATTTATACCATTTACGGTTTTAGGGTCGCATTACGTGCAATTATACTATGGACTCATAGATTTGTCATTTTCTTTTCAAAGACAATTTGAGTTTTAACACCTCTTTTCGAATTATACTGGGGTGCAGAATACCCGAAAAAGCCTCGAACTCATGTTCTAGCTTTCCCTAATTTTTTCATATTTTTTTGAGAATTTCTGAATTTTCCATAATTTTTTTTTATCTATTTTTATCTATTTTATGTAATTTATTTTTATAAAAAAATCAGTTTAATTTAATTTAAATGATTAAATATATTATTTTATTGGGGTGGGTCCGGGTTGACCCAACCCGGTCCAAGCGACCCGGGTCGGTTTAACCCGGCCCGACCCACTCGGGTCAGGGTCGGCCCGGCCCAACCCGGCCCACACGGGCTTGGGGTCGACTCACCCGACCCGACCCGCAGGGGGTCGTCTTCCCCACTAGAGCACTCGTGCTCTGGTTCGATTTTTTTATTTTTTTTAGCGCTGGGGTGAAGCTTCCATCCCAACCCCAGGTGGGGTTCGTATGCAAGGGAGACCACTCCCCTGCCTTCTTCGAGCTCGGAAGAACTGCCATGGCAGTTCGTCCGAGTTCGCCAGCCACCCGAACCCAACAACAACCCACACATCAACAACAACAAACAACAAAACAATAAGGGGATTTCACTCACCTTGCTCAAACTTGATCCCTCTTTCTCTTCCCTGGTCTCTTCTTCTTTCTCTCCTTCCCTCCGATTTTTCGCCTCTCCCCTGGATCCTCTCCGTCACCGTTTTTTTTTTTTTGAATGTGTGGATAAAAACCACTTTATCCACATATATATACTAGTTTGAAGACGTGATACACACGATTCCCCCACTCGCTTCGCTCGCGGGAATTAATTTATAAGAATTTATTAACAAAATTTAAAATTGCTATTAAAATTTAAAAATTAGAAATACAAGTACCTTTTTTAGCTTATAATATTCTCTACTGTGATTGAGATAAAATGTCAATGGAAAAATAATCTAATCATGATAGGACATTACTTCCTCAAAAAAAATGTATTGGATTGATGAGAAAAAGTTCATGATTGACTTGGAGATAAAGAAAAAAAACGTGTAGTGGATTGATAAGGAGTTAGAGTTTGATTTGGATACAAAAGAAAATGTTGATTTGGAGATAAAAAAAAATACGCGTAAATAGGTAAATTTCATTACCATTTAAAAATTTGTGATTCGTATTTTTATATATATGATAGATATATATTTATTTTATTTATTTTTGATTTCTTCCTCATTAAGTAAACTTGTTTCCTCGAGATCCGTGCGGCGCGAAACTCGAGGCACATCAAAAACATATTTTTTAATGCTTTCCTTATAAATTGAGCAGCGCGCATCTCGAGGCATCGACCCGCCTCATTTCACAAATCTCGATACTCGCGTCGCTCGCATCACGAGGCATATCAAATGTATATGATTTTAATGTGACCACATTAAAACCATTATAGCCAATATATCCACATTAAGCTACTATCTCGGTCCCACATCGGCACGTGACTCGAGGCGCATCCTGTTCGTGTTTCGGCTCACCGAATTCCCCACGTATACCAAGTCGTAAAACAGCTCAACAATTAGCATTTTAATCTCAAATTGGATATTACACCTTACCTCGAGTCTCCACGCGAAACTCGGACCTACGCATTTCGACAAGTGGATCCCACAAACGACCCTGATTTGACACGTGCACAAGTCAAATTCTCGGGCCGTTACAACAAATATGGACAATTAGGCCAGCATTTTGGAGACTCGACAATAAAAACTATATAAATAAAGTAAATAATATGAAATAACTATCGACTTGTCACTCCTCACCCGGTGGGCCTAACTATATGTGTCTGACACTTGCCTGTCCACCTCATGTCTCGATTATCGTGTCCGAGTTTGTGTTATAAATGTAGCGTGACATCCGAAAATATAATAAACTTGATTAGATGGCTAATTAAGTATTTTATATTTAATTTGAGGTTTAGGTATTTGAGGTGGAACCCGCGTATTACGGATCGAAGATCATAAATTTAATATTATTTTTGTGTGATGTGTGCCTATTTGATATACTATACACTATTTTGACACGAAATAAAGTCTAGTGGAGTGCATACGCGATATTCGTGAGTTTCGATGCGAGTTGAAGAATTTTCTCTATCTCGAGATACGTGTTGAAATGAGTGCCAAAAATGCTCAAACGTTTACTTAAACTATCATTTCAAATTTTACGAAAAATAATTGTAATTAAGTTTAAAAATTTAACGAACTTAACGAGCAGAAGTGGGCTATACACCTCGATTTATATATGAGACCAGTTGTTTAGAAGTTTTGGAACGCTTTGATAAATTTTCCAACTTTTGGCAAAATTGGGGTATTTTTCGGGGATTTATTTGGATAAAAAATGAAGAAATAATCACGAAATTAAATAAAATAGTAAATAAATTGATGGACGCCTAGTGAAACAAGGAGTCGAGGATGACACGAGTGGGATGTACAATAGTGTGCACACTTGAGGTTGGTCGTTAGCGTGCGTGGCAAAATTATAGCCGTGAATCCATACACATCTTAAAGTGAGATGAAGTTTGTTCGAGATCTTGTTTTAAGTTTTGTGTCGATTGACAATGGTTGAGGTTAAGATTGGATCTAAACTGGTGCAAGTTTGGTTAGGTATGTCAAGAGGATTGGTCCAAAAGATTTTAGCATGTCATAGACAAAGTTAAGATTTTGAAATTTTGGCGTGGCTAAAACTAGTGTTTTGGACATTTTATGGAATTAGACTATTTTGTCGAGAGTTTAGCATGATTTGATGAAAAATCGGATTGAAAACGAGCACCGAAAGTCAAAACACGTTAAAATAAAGATTTTGAGGATTAATAAATAAAAAGAAATTAAGATGATGACAAGCAGCTGAAGGTTTATATATAAATATAAAAAAACAAATCAATCGATTCATTTATTGTTTTCAAGCAACAATACGTTTGATCCCTAAACCCTTCAGCTGATTCTTTTGTTCGCGTAGCTCTCGACGTCGATTTTCACACGGTTTCTTTTCGCAAAACTATAGAGCGTAGTGAAACGGTTAGCTCGAGCTAAATTTCCATGGTGGAAATGAGGTATTCGGCTCTCAATTTGGTAAATTCTCAATATTGGGCATTTTTCCACAATTCAATTTGAGTTCTAGTGATTTGTCGATTTGTTTCATGGGATTTCAATAAAAATTGGTAGAAATTGTTGCTAATTGGTATATTGAATTGATTTGCATCAATTTGGGATAAAATCCACTGACATGGGTTAGGGTTTTGATTAGGTGAACTAATGCAATAAAGTTGATAACTATTTTGGAGATGTTTTAATTGTTGATATTGATTTATATTGGGTTTCTGGATGAATTGATTATTAATTTTGATACAATTTGACTTCACGAGCTGTGGAAATATTTTTGTGATTGTATCTAGTGGTTTCATGGTGTTTATTGTTGATTTTTGAGGATTTAATTGCAAAAATATTGATTTGGAGAAGTTTTTAGTACAAAATAACTAAAATTTGCCTAGTTGATAGACCATAGAGAAGATTCATAACTTCTTCGTTGGTGATCCGATTTAAGTTTTTTGGAGTATATGGAAAGTAGGACATGAGTAGTACAAGTTTCTTTTAGGTCATCATAACAAATATTGAGGTTTTCATGGATAAAAAGTCACCCCAAGTTGGCTACTTGAAAGTTAGTTGAAACCGTTATATAAATTAATATTTTTGAAAGCTATTCTCAAGTGTATTTTGACCGCAATTTTCATTGGGTTTCGTGATATGGTCTCATTTGAAGCTTGACCCACAATATAATTGGGTATGTAGGAAAGTTATTGGAAGCATTTTCAAGGTGATCCGACACTCTGAGAATCCTGAAAATTAAGCTTGAAGTTGACTATTTGTAAGGTTAAGTAAATCTCATAGTAACATTTACATTGTATGATTATAATTTCGTAGAAATTGCATTGATTCTTAATATTGCATTTTTGTTGTACATGCATACACGGTTTGGGAGGATAAGATGTTACGAGTCTCTTTTAGTGTATACTATACCGTGGTTATAGAACACTATATTATGCTTGAGGGGTTGAAGTCATTGATACTTTGCATACGTAATTATCATGAGATCACGTTGAACCAGATCATACTCCTATAGTCTAGAGGAACGAGACTCATTTGATTATACTCCCCGCGCATGAGTCATTATTATTTACTTACCACTTTTGGTAAACGTTATCTGATTGTAGTCAGATAACAAAAAGGGGATGAATTCATGGTTGTATTTAAATTCTTAGATTATATTCTTTAAATAAATTCCTTGGATTATTATGCATTTGATTATTGTAGGTGTACTGGATAAATTGAGACTTTCTTATCTAACATTATCGAAGTTTTTATAATTGGATAATGACATGTTCTAACGGCAACAAGGAAAAATGAAAGTTTTATGACTGTTTGCGACTTGCTTAGTTCTTTTCTCTATGTATGTATTTTTTTGAATATAATATATTGTATAAATGGGTTTTTGGGTTCGAGTGTGATTAAGATCTATTTTGGAACGACTTGCACTGTGTTGGGACGAAATAGAATGTTGTGGAACTAAAGTAAAAGGTTTAAGGATTTTGAAAACCTGAAATATATTAGAATGAATAAATAATTTTTGTGAATGCAATATATATTGTTATGTGGTGGATTGTGAGTCCTTCGACATTTCCACCGAAGCCGAGCAGGTTTTGTTAAAGATTTTTTAAGGCCAGATTTTTCAGTTTAGGCTTAAAAATAGAGAAGGTGTTGTCGAAAATATTTTACGGAACTTTGATGTTTAAGATTCATTCTAGAATCAATTGCGGTAAATAAAGTTTTATAATTGATGATAATAAAATCTTAATATTAATTGTTTATTGATGGAGATGTGAAGAGTGCTAGATTATCAAGGGGTTAAGGTAATCTAGATCGGTCAGATGCCCTAATTAGGTGTGGTCTGACTTCTTTAGTTATTTCCTTAAGCATTTAAAGTTCCTTAATTTCAACTATTTGTAGTTTATTTAAGTCCTAGTCATGCTAGTGGTTTGTATTTTACAAGTTAACAATAAGTCAGTGGAAGCCTTAATTTGATGCAAATAAAGTATTAAATTAGCATGATAAACATTATTCATAAGAGCATGTCCTACTGTGGAAAACCCGAGAAAGTACTCTGTATATAGGCGATAGTACTATAAAATAGTGTATACATAATTGATGATAATAAAATCTTAATATTAATTGTTTATTGATGGAGATGTGAAGACTGCTAGATTATCAAGGGGTTAAGGTAATCTAGGTCTGTCAGATGCCCTAATTAGGTGCGGTCTGACTTCTTCAGTTATTTCCTTAAGCATTTAAATTTCCTTAATTTCAACTATTTGTAGTTTATTTAAGTCCTAGTCATGCTAGTGGTTTGTATTTTACAAGTTAACAATAAGTCAGTGGAAGCCTTAATTTGATGCAAATAAAGTATTAAATTAGCATGATAAACATTATTCATAAGAGCATGTCCTACTGCGGAAAACCCGAGAAAGTACTCTGTATATAGGTGACAGTACCATAAAATAGTGTATATATACATATACAGTGTCACTCGAGTCTCCCAATATGCAAAATAATACAAAATATCAAAATAAGTACATACTAGTAGGTCCTCGACAGCGGGCAATCAGATGTAGTCACCTAGGATCCCCTTGCCCCTACTGGTACTAGGATTTGCACTCAATCATCTCAAAAGACAGATGACAAGTCAGTGAATAAAATTACAAGGAACCACTCTGAGCATTCGCATAATAAAGTAAGGAAATGCAAGAAATATTGTTAAATAAACATGCAGAATATAAATACAGACAACTTTAATTGGCTCATCTCATGAATACATAACATATAAGCCAACAAATGTGTGTGCCCGCTCCAGATGGACTAGATTGTACTTCGGGTCACTAGGTTTCCACAAGTGGTTGCACCCAACTGCCCAATACCTGGTCCCTCGCAGTGCTGACCAAATCCGTTAAGTCACTGACACGTGCACTAAGGGCAAGCTCGGGTTGCCATTCATTGATGCTCGAATCACACGTGTTACAATCTAGCGCATAATGAACACACAACAGAGAATCTGGGGGAGTAAACCAACCCACGTCCAAGTACTAAAATGGAGTAGTGGAAACATCAAGAAATGATAGATATGGAATTAAAACAGAATCAAATACTCGGAGTTTTTTAATTGGGTTTTACAAATCTCAAACCGCTCTCCAACCTCCCTGGACTCTCGTATCCGACTCATTAAGCTCCCCGATGTCGAGCTACGGTCCCCTAAGTCCATGAAGTCCATTTTTATAAGTTTAAGTTATTTACAAGTGTTTAGATATGTATTAAGTTGGAAATCATCAAAACAACTCTAAATGTTCAGGTTTCAACTGTCATTAGCACACTAATAGGTTTAGAGTTAACACGCTAAGAAATCGGTATAGCGCGCCGCTATTCTTCGTTTTGAAAAACAGTTGTGAGCTAAGAATGACTAGTGTGCTAACCAGCTTAGTTAGCGCGCTAATTGCTCTATGCGACATAATTCTCAAGTCGAGAATTATGTCCTTTCCATCCCAATTAACTAACCTAACCTAGTTTACGCACTCTTCATCTATCAATAACTCCAAAACATCATTCAAAACAATCTCAGAACATCAATTTGATCAAAATCCTTCAATTCCCATAGATTCACTAGTTTTCTCTAACTCATCAAAACCTTAATTCATGCAAAATTAGTTGTAAATTTTCAATAGAAATGATCATTAAACATATAATTCATCAAGTTTTCATCAAAAACTTAGGATCTAACCCTCAAATACGAATTATATCAAGAACACATAAAATTGGGTTCATTAGAAAATGTGATAGATGGATAAGATAATTACCTTAGTTGATTCACTTAATTTACTTTCTAAATCCTGATTTTTAGCTCCAAATGATTCTCTCCTCCTTTGATTTTCTTGGTATTTGCATGTAAAATTGAGTGGTTTGAATGAAAACCCACTAACTTACTATATATATGTTTATCTTGACCAAGTGTGATGTGCATATCTCGAGGATTACTTTGTGGTATCTATTCATGCTATAACACACCACTTAATGACTCCAATAGAATACTCACTATCCTTGATTCACTCACTAGGATCATCATAATGCCTATTTAGAGTCCACATTATTTAACTTAAACTATAGGCTTATAATCATTTGATTGGATTATATTATATTAAGCCTAATTAAACCATATGGTTAGTGTTTCTATTTTCAAAATTAACCAGCTTATAGTCCACTAACCTTTGGCAACCCGATATCCGGTGCCTCGCGTTCCGACACGCATTCCAAGGCATGCCATAGCCTATTGTTTTAATTTATTTGGCTTAGCCTATGGTTACATTACCCATTTTATTTTATTACTTAGTCATATTATCATCAATTTGTCAAGTTTTTCTAATGTACCCATGATTCGCCTCTCGATACTCGTGTTGACATGCATTTCAAGGCGACTACCCGTCACACAACCTCATACGATATAACCACACAACATACACACTGCGATGTATTAACAAATAAATTCATAAAATGCATCGAAAATAAACAATACAATACACAATTTACTAGTGTACCTAGGTCGACGTGTGTCCTAGCATACCCGCGACATCCACGTGGACCTGAGCAGGCATCCGAGTCTAAAATCACGAAATAACAACGTTAATAAAAGCAGCCGTTACAATTATAAGAAACTTTCGCTAACCCAATGAACGTTATTGACATTTGTGACGCCAATGATAACTGGCTCCCTAAAAGGGTTGGCGATGGTGAATTATGTGGAGGAAGGAAGGTCAAGCAATTGTCATTGGAGACGTTCACTAACATGATACTAAATGTAATTGCAATCAAAAAACCCATATCGAGAACCCATCCAACCTCATCAATATCATTGCAATTCACTCAATTTCTTATGGTTCCATATCCATCTCTTACGACTTCACCTCATAGAACTTGGTTGTCATCCAATTCGCAAAGAAGACTTTTTCGATTGTCCTCCAACCATCTCTATTGGGAAGACCGAGGTCGACGATGATACATCGGAAGCCACAATGACCATTGCTTGCCACGTTAATTATACTCTCGAGATATGGAACCTAATCACGGTTGAATGCTAGATGTGAACCCAATCTTAGACACACCCTTAGAAGTTCCACGGGTTCGGTATGTTTTAGCAATGGACGACCTTTGCTTCTTTTGCGAACACTCAAACTCCTCGTGACCGGGCATATATTCAAAAGCACTAGGAAGCCTTGTCGCATATGTGTTGTCTTCTTGATGTTTCCTTTATAGTGTTTTTTCACTTCATTTTTTGATTTTTGAACTAGACTTTCGACGCCCCGGGAATGTTGATGTTTGGCCTCCTTTTTGTATTCACCTTTGCTAGTGGTGGAATCACCAATGTGGAGGAAGGATTACTAATCTTTCTCAACTATTGAATGATCCTCACACGAGTGTCCTCATCAACGCAAGTTTTAAACATATCAATGACTTTTTGGATCTAATCACTTAAGTTATAGGTCCGACCGAAAGATTGCTCATGCATCAAACTCAACTTCTACTAATGAGTGTAAATGTCTTCAAGTGGTATAGGTGAATTGACCAAAAACTGTACATTAAGCTCCTATGCACAAGGAAGACCGTGTGTAGAGTATATCTTATAACCATAAAGAAATTGGTTGTTCCCAAAATTCTCTGCACGCTCAACCTCTTCACGAATCCACTTGTGTGGTGCTTGGGAGACAACCCGCAATTGATGATACAAAGGTCCTATAAACTCATGTTGTGCCACATTCAAACTCTGCCACATGGCCATCCAACTTTACATTAATTTGTAACATTTTGGTAAGTGAACTTACGTTTGTAATAATATGGTCATTCAACTCTGCAACATGTAACATACTAGTCACTGAACTTTACTATTTGTAACACGAATGTGACTTTTTGGTTTGTTGTTCAGTGAAAATGCATGTGTGGTGCTCCATGGCATTGCAAGTTTGCAACAGAGGCCACTATAATTTTGCAACAGAGGCCACTATAATTTATGTAAGAGAATAGGCCACTAGGTGTTGTGTATGAACTCTTACGTACCTCCAAATGAAAAGTCTCTAAATATGACTTATGTCTAAATTAATTGAGTTCGACTCAATTCAATTTGTTTTGCATGCATTTTAAATTGTCTTAGATTTATTGTTAGGAATCCAACTACTAATTCATGTTGGGCACTGTTGCGCCTCATATATAGAGAGACACTCTTAAAACTCTGAATCAACTTTGCTCTATTAAGGCTCGAAAATTCAAAATTTGAGACCTTTCTCGAGGAGAGACTTGTATCGGATGTGCTCATCTGGTTGGTGCACTATCTATTTATACTCCATCTAAATTCGGATAAGGAGGAGGGCTCTGAATCCCATCATTCACACTGAAAATAAAAAAGGAGGTCTAAAACCCATTATTCATACTAGAAAAATAGGGAGGGAATGAGGTCCTATTAGTTGATAGTCAACGTAAAACTTTGTCAGAGTTCATTAAATGTTAAAAGTTAAATTCATATGGAGCTGGACCTCTTCATCTTACTGGAGAGGTAAATGCCCTTGTCATTCTACTAGTTCTTGTGCTCTAATTCTTTCAAATACATGGTGTCCATAGTTTCAATATTGTTTCATGTTAGATTGTTTAAACTGCCATGTATGAACGTGTTGATCTCCCTTTAAGCCATTGATTACAGATTGTTGATTGGATATTTGTTGGTATAACAATCAATGTAATGTGGAAGATTGGAATCAAACTAAGATTCTTGTGAAGTATGCACACCATGTGTTTGAATAAAAGGCCTCACAAAGGTAAGAACATAGCTCGTCGCTTCTTTTGCGAAGTAGTTAACGGTTTAGTTGAATTTGAGGTACATTTAATAGTCTAACTTAAGTATTACTTTTGATAATTCAAAATCTTAAATCGTCTAGCTTTCGGGGTTTATTCATCTATTTTTTATTAAATTCCATACAACGTCGATAAACTAATTAATATGTAGCTTCCTTTCACTTTTGAATTACTTTGTGTTATGGGACGATTCATATTCTTGAAAATAGTAGTACATTAAGAAGTGCAAAAACTTGCTTTGTTTGATACGTACTCAGATGCAGATCGAACACACAATATATCGAAACAAACAAAAATCAAACGAAAGCACATACATTAGTAAAGCCAAATGCTACATCATCCTCGAGAGGAATGAATTCAATGATATGTATGGATTCTTCGATGCTTTAGTCATGAAGATCGAAAAAATAGGTGATGTTAGCGCCTTCAGGAAATATCCATTGCACTTTGTCCTCCAATAATGGATCAAGTTTATACAGTAGCTTTAATACAGTTCTTGCTCTTTCTTCATTTTCTTGAATCAAGCGTTCATTGACATGTTTGATTATTGCATATGGAAGTTGTTGGAGATACCAATGCCGACATCTCCACAAATCTTTGTTCGATGTAATCACAAAGCTCCTCGGTCGATATGAGTTGTGTTCTTTAATGAAATATTCTATTTTTGTCATCTCTGACAACATGTCCCTACCTGCTTTATGTGTTATTGATGCAACTTCAAGTAATGTCGATAGCGCGTAGTTCACTATAACACCTTGTTGTACTGAATGGTTGTCCTTCTTGCTTAGACAAATTTCCCCTCCTTTCCACAATAGTTTTACGAGCCTTCGTTTCATTCTATGTTTTACTTTGCCCACATGTATTTTCTTGTCAATGAAATAAATAACTTTGAAAGCTTCATCTAATGTGCGTCTCAAAGACTCGGAAAGATGAGATGGCATTGATGCAACAACAATTTTTACCAGGAGTGTCATTGATGGACACGTTGCTTTATATTTATTTGAATCAAATTTTCGGAACTTATTCAAAAGAACTTCCGTGGATGGATTATGCCTTGACAACAATTGGACCGTGTGAGAGGAACTCAAAGAACTAAATCTTTTAACTGTGTTGTTCATCCATTTTTTCATGTCCTTTACACACGTTATTGTTAACCGGTTTAGAAAATATTTTTTTCTCATAAAACAAAATCAATGGCTCAAGCTCTTTCTTCCACGAAGTTATAAACTGCTACTTTGGCTTCTTTGGAAAAATGTGGCACAAGAACTTTTCCCAAACACCAACACAGTTATATAAAAGACAAAGTAATTAGGAACTGCTATGACAAACAAAGATATCAATTCCAATCCACCCTTAATTAAAAATCGAGAAATGACCATTATCGTCATCTTTATTGACGGTATTCTCATGACCAAAAATTGAGTGATAAGATTGTTATATTCAATAAAAAGTTATGTTTTCATGAATGATTGCATATGGGAGACAAGAGTGAGCTATCTGAATGCAATGGCTATATTGTCGATCAATGTTATGGAAATATGAGTTATAATTATAATCCACATCGACTATTTTCCATAATCAGAAACTCCTTCGCAAAACTCCAAGCCATTTAGAACAAGTGACCGAAATGCAGCTTGTGATAGGATGACTGAGCAAAATACACAAATGGGTCCTGCAGGCAAACCATTAACCCCTCTACTCAATGTCAATAGGGGATCGGTAATACAACTGTGCATGTACCATAATTTCACTCGATGCATCAAACTTGCTTTGCACTTTTTGAGACATTTTTTTTTCTAGTTTTAGTGATACATTCTTTGACGCCATTGACTTCCATATCATTGGAAAACCAAAACACCACCAACAATGATAACATGAAGCATAAGGTCAAAGCATGTTCCACGTGAAACGAAAAAATTAATTTGGTGGACATTTTAATACATATGTTCACTAACAGTAACCACTAGGAAGCTCAAGGCAATCAAGTTTGAAATCCTCTCAGTTTCACTACTAGTTCCAATTGAATGCATGAAGAACACATAGCGATGCATATCATGGTGGTGCCAGTAAGCTTAGATAGTTGGTCTAAGCACTGGGCATGTAAGTTGTGAGATCTACGGGCAGTTTTGAGGCTATTCCTAGGAGACTCAATGTTTCTAAGTTAAGTGAAAAGAGTCAACTAGGAATATATCGAAAATTACGACGTAGTCCGGAGAGGATATCAAAGAGCATTAGTAAGAGACATACCAATGGAGCTCCAGCTATGTATAAGCGAATAATGGGAACCGGCGAAGAAAATTTGTTTGCTTCCGACTTGGTATTGTTCAAGCACATTGGAGCCATTCTTTTTGGTTGAATAATGTTTATGAGCAGAGTGAGAGTGTGAGCCCTTGTTTTTTATATGACTACTTTAAATAGTATTATGGATAAGTCCATCACTTGCAAGTTGCTAGAATATGTACTGGTACTACATCACAAGCAATTATGTTTATAGCAAAAGTGAAAAGTATAAATAGGGTATTTATGGTAGAACTTCCGAATATTCCTTGCTTGTTTGTTCAATAAATCTGCCAATTAAAGATAATTCATATGTTTTTTTTTACTTAACATAGTATTTGCTAGTGGAGGAATGTATGAAGGCAACAACTAGGCCAATGAGATGTTAAATCATCAAAATTGTTACTTTTGAGTGTGTGATGGACATCAAATGGATAACGAATGCATATAAACACTTTCAATTGTCAAACGTGCCTCTAATTACGCAGAGCATGTGACTTGAGTTGCATCTAATAATGAATAAGGGATTTAATTACATGTATGCTAAAACAATTTGATCATTTTTGCTATTCAATATTAATGTACTTGTTAGTGTTCTTGGTTTAGTAGCTAGTGTGTATTTTATTTATTGATGAAACTATCTCATTTTTTAGACTAATCAATTTTTTGTTACGGTGATTCAACAAGGATGAAAAGACAAGTCTTTTGTTGTTCAGTGTAAATAGTGTCAAGAGTTTGAAACTTTAGAGGTAAAATCTTTTATTGCAAAAAAAAAAAAAAAATGATTCCTATAATGGTAATTGTGTGCATTTGATGTTAAAGTAGCTGTAGCACAATTCTTGAGTCATAATTAATGATGTACATGATAACTTTTTTTAAATCAACCACTTCACAATTTGTTCTAATGGTATACTTTTCCGGTTTCCATATTCCAACATTTCACGTCACCCAATTTTCAGATTCTTGTTCAAATTCGATTCTAATGGGACTTGGCCTCTTCAGCCAACAAAAGAGTGAGTCATCATACTTCTATATTCTTTTTGTTTTCTTTTTTCTTTCTAACTTTCTCAGATTCTTTCAAAGTTATGTTTTGTTGATTGTTTAAAGTGATATGAATGTGTTAATTTCCTTTTTATGTCCTTTGTTGATGAAGTTTATTTATGAAATCATTTATTATAGATTCTTGTTTGGATATATCTCTAGTAAAAATAATGCAGGTGGATTTTTGTATTGGGCATATGTTTGAATTGAGATAAGTCTATTTTGTAGTGCATATAATTTGTTTGATAAATACTTCACAGTAATAAGAATAGAGCTTGTCACTTCCTTATGAAGGGGCTGAAGTCTAGATGAATTAGAGGTACATCTGACAGTGAAAGAAGGGGCTTATTTGTATTTAGTGTTCCAATAGATGTTAACTCTGGCCGTGTTTTTTAATAATTCAATATCTTTATTGTTTTACTTTTGGCTTTATATATTGATTTATTCCATGTGAAATCAAAAGGCAAATTAATGTTAACTTTGCAGCCTTTAGAAACTCTATTAGCATAAATAGGACACTATTTACTTTTACTTTTGCTTTTAAATTGCTTCGTGTTATGGGTCGATTCATATTCTTTCAAGTAGTTCTATAAGGACTTAAGGAGTGAAAAATTTGCTTTGTTTGATAGTCATTACTCAACAATGCTCAGAAAGAACAAATGGCGAATCCTATGTGCTTGAACAATACCAAATCAGACATTGATCGATATTCTTCCCGGTTCCAGTAATTGGTTTATACATAGCTGGAACTACTTTGGTATGTATCTTACTAATGTTCTTTGACATAATCTCTGGACTACGTCGTAACAACCGATATATTCCCCGTTAACTTTTTCACTCAACTCTGCTACATTGACTCTCCTAGGAATAGCAACAAAAATCTATGTGGGCTGTGGATCTCACATCTTACATGCCCAGTGATGTAGATCAACTATCAAAGCTGACCAGAACCACCATGATTTGCATTTCTATGGGCTTCCTAATGTCTTCGCTTGGAATTAACAGAAAATTTGAGAGCATTGCCAATGTGCTCTCCTTGAGCACCTTTGTTGTCACCGTTTTTGTTAATATATGTATACAAATTTCCACCAAAAGTGGTATTTTCATTTGTTGTGGAGCATGTTCTGATCTTGTGCTTCATGTTGTTGCTGTTGATGTTTTTTGGTTTTGCTCTGATGTGGAGATGAATAGATTGAAAGATATTCTTGTTGAAAGAAATAAACAAATCTTAAAACAGGCGAACAAAGTTTGATGCATCGAGTAAAGCATTGCTACATATACAGTTGTATGTATTATCCTCAATGACTAATTTCTAGAGGGCTGTCTAGTTTCGCAGTGGTCATTTGTATATTCTGCACAGTTATTCTATCACAAGCAGCGTTTCGGTCGCTTATTCTAAATAAGATGAAGTTTTGTGAAGATTTTTCTGATTATAAATACTGACCGATGCAGATGATAGTTATGGCTCAAATTGTCTTCATCTTGGTTGGTAGTTTAACCATAGTATTTCGGTGGTTCACCCTTGCTGCCTTGCATTTCAATCATATCAATCCATTAATTCTTCTGAACTCTGAGGTAGAAGATTTCCTCCTTCAATTTATAGTCATGAAGATGCAAACGATTAAGATGTCGATATTGATTTTTTCTCAATTATTCTTAAAATACATATTAGCAATAATATTCGTGTCATTCTGTTTTTTCCCTGCTCTTGCTCCTTTTCTTTTGTGTTGTCCTTTGCTATCACTTGTCATAATAGTTTCTATTTTGAAAAAGATAGTTAGCAAGGATGATCAAACGAGTTTCAATGTGTGGATTTGAGTAAAGATAGGAAGGTTCCAAAAGAAAAGCAGTTGTTAGAATGGATACTCAAGCTTTCTCTTAAGGCCATGGACAAATGGAGGAATGCAAGTGAGTGTAGTAACATGGTTCAGATACTCTCAAAACCAAGTCCATCCGCGCTGATCAGTCAACCAAATAAGATCAAAGATATTGGAGCAAGTCATAATTCACATGGATACAAAATCACGTCTATCAATGGTTCTCCTTGTAAAAATTGTTTTCGTCTCGATACCATCCTATCTCTCTAAATCTTGAGATCAGCATTGGATGAAGCTTTTGAAATCATTTACTTCATTGATGAGAAAGTAAATGTCAGAAGCTTTGAAGATCAAGGAAGCGTGTGCTCGCTAGACTTTTAAGAGCAGGTGGTGACATTCAACTTGGCAACATCAATTTGGTTTAACAAGGTGTTTCTACAGTAGAAGTTGCACTTTTGAAGTTCAAAACGTTGCATGCCGAGACAGTCCAGAAGAGCTTATAAAGATAGAAATGATAATAATGGAAGATTTTGTCGAAGAACAAAACAACTATGCATCAATTTGGTTTAACAAGGTGTTTCACAACAGAAGTTGCACTTTTGAAGTTCAAAATGTTGATGGCACTCTGATACAGGTTTATTTCCAAATAATACTGATGTAGAAATCGGCTCTAGTTAATGTCATTTACTAATTATATACTGAGTTTGTTTGTGTGTTTTCACTCTTTTCCATTTGATTTCGGTTTCCTTACCCCATTATTTTGAAGTATGAATTGAACAATGCACATAAACTGGGGCATATAATATGTTTGAATAAACTCACATAAAAGGAAAAGCTTAATACCATTGAATGAACTTGTGATTAAGAATGGTCGATGTAGGTCATAGTTTGTCTTTCATGTTAAACCAGAGGGACTTGCAATGACTTCAAAGCATGTAACACTGCCACTTTCCTGAAGGAAGTTTTGTTCTCTACACTACAAGAGTCAACAAATATCCTAAAGGATACGATGAAGTAAACCCACCTTTCACTTTGCAGTAGTGAAAGATGAAAACAAGAGCAAGTGCTGGTGAATTTTGAGATAATATCTTCCTCCCCAAACCTCTCCTCTTATAGAGCACTGGTCATGACCAGTTAGAGTGCAAATGGGGTAGTGGAGTAGTGGAAAAGTCAAACATTGATGCTAAAGAGTAATGGAGCAGTCAAGCATTGATTGTTCCACTACTCCACTACCCAATTTGCACTCTAACTTGTTCATGACTAGTGCTCTATAAGAGGAGAGGTTTGGGGAGGAAGAAATTATCTCGAAATTCACCAGCAATTGCTCTTGTTTTCATCTTTCACTACTGCAAAGTGAAAGGTGGTTTACTTCATCGTATCCTTTAGGATATTTGCTGACTCTTGCAGTGTAGAGAGCAAAACTTCATTTAGGAAAGTGGCAGTGTTACACGCTTTGAAGTCATTGCAAGTCCATCTGGTATAACAATCTAAAGGAAGTTTTGCGTAGTTGCAATGGCTTCGTCAATCAAAGAAGTTGTCGGCTAACATTGTGAAGCTGGATCGCTTCGATGGAGGCGATTTCCTGAGGTGGCAGAAGCGATTACATTTTCTGCTGGTGGGGCTTCATCTGGTGTATGTTCTGGATACACCAAAACCTATGGAGTCCGACGATGAAACTGTCGAGCAGATCAGGAAAAGGCAGAAATGGGAGACGGATGACCACACCTGCGGAGGTCACATTCTGAACGCCATGAAAGACTCATTGCTTGACCTCTAACATGACGTCCCCTCTGCCAAGGAGCTGTGGGAGAAACTGGAGGCAAGGTATCATAAGGAGGATGGGACAAGTAAGAAATTCAATATATCAAAGTTTATTAATTTTAAAATGGTTAATGAAAGGTCTGTCAATGAACAATTTCGTGAAATTGAGAGGATTAGAAATAATTTCTCTCAACACAATCTTGTCATTGATGAAACAATTGTTGTGTCTTCTATTATTGATAAATTGCCCCTATCCTGGAAGGAGTTCAAATAAACTCTTAAGCATAAAAAAGAGGACATAACTCTTGATGAACTTGCTAACCATCTTCGTGTAGAAGAGGATTGTCGCATGCAGGAAAATGAAAAAAAGAGAATGCTCAAGAAATTTCAAAGGTGCATGTGATGGAAGTGGCTAAGTTCAAAAAGCCCCTGCTAAACAGGCCTAACAAGGCTGGTGGTTTCAAAAAGCCTACTAGTTCGGGAAAATCGAACAACCAAAACCAGAATCAAAGGAAGCAAAAAGTCACTTGTTGGTTCTGCGGGAAAGATGACCACCTCAAGTCCGAATGTTATCATTGGAAAAGGAAGCAAGGAAAAAATCATGTTTCCTCTAGCGCTGCAAAAGGTGCAAGTAAATACAATGATGATCTCATTGCTATGATATCTGAAATCAACGTTGTTGAAAATGATATGGCTTGGTGGGTTGATTCTGGTGCTACTCGACATGTCTACAAGAACAAGAGGTTCTTCAAGACCATGGAGGCTGTAGATGAAAATATTGACTTGTACATGGGAAATGATGCTACTGTCCCTGTTAAAGGCATAGGTAGTGTTGATCTGAAATTTACTTCTAGCAAAATTGTAACACTCACTAACGTGTATTATGCACCAGAAGTAAGAAAAAATCTTGTGTCGGGTGGTCTTTTGAATAAGTTTGGTTTTAGGCTTGTCTTTGAGGCTGACAAGTTTGTACTCTCCAAGGGAGGGGGAGGGAAGGGTTATGCTTATGAGGGCATGTTTAAGCTCAATGTAATCGTTTTATCTAATAAGGGCGTATCTTGTTAAGTCTCCTTCATTTTTATGGCATCATAGATTATGACATGTTCATTTGAAATTATATGATGTGGTAAATGCGGAATTGCCTTATTTTGATAAATATGAAGGAAATTGCAATACATGCATGAAAACAAAAATAACTAGAAATCTATTTCCTAATGTTGAAAGAAATTCAAAGTTGCTAGACTTAATACATTCTGATGTATGTGACATACATAGTACACCCTCAATAGGAGGCAATAAATATTTTATAACATTTATTGATGATTATCGCAAATTTTGTTATTTTTATTTGTTGCATTCCAAAGATGAGGCAATGGTTAAGTTTCGAGCCTATAAGGCAAACCGAATTGCAATGAAACCTTTATAAAATGTTTAAGGTCTGATAAGGGAGGAGAGTACTATGATCCAAAGTACTTTGAATCCACTGGAATAGTCCATGAGACTACTGCCCCTTATACACCACAACAAAATAGTGTGGCTGAACGTAAAAATCGTGTTTGAACCGAAATGGTTAATGTTATGCTATCAAACTCTGGTTTGAGTAGTGGTTTTTGGGGAGAGGCATTGCTGACTGCATGCCATGTTTTGAACAGAATTCCATAAAAGAGGAATAAAGTCACCCTATATGAGCTTTGGAATAAGCGAAAACCAAATCTTAATTATTTAAGAGTTTGGGGTTGTAGAGCAGTAGTAAAAGTACCTGAACCCAAAAAGAGAAAATTGGGTGAAAGGTGAGTGGAGTGCATATTTATTGGATATGCACAACACGGTAAGGCATATAGGTTCATGGTAATTGAGCCTAATAATTCGATTTCAGTAAACACGGAAATTGAATTAAGGGATGCAATCTTTAATGAGACAAGATTTAAATATGTTTCCAAAAGCATTCCCGAAGAAAACCAAAAATGGAAGGAAGTCATAGAAATTGAAAATAACAAAGAAATAGTAGAAGTTCCTGAACATCGAAGGAGCAAACGAGTTCGGAAAATTAAGTCATTTGGTTCTGATTTCTATACATTCCTGGTTGAAGGAAGTAGAGAAACAATAACTAGACAAATTTCGTATTGTTTTAATACAGAGGCCGATCCTCAAAGAGTAGAGGAGGCAATGAAAGAAAGAGATGCAGCTTTCTAGAAAGAGGCATTAAATGATGAGATGGATTAAATAATGGGAAATAAAACTTGGGAGCTAGTTGATCTACCTCCAGGGTGTAAACCCATTAAATGCAAATTTATCTTCAAAAGGAAAAGAAGAGTTGATGGATCCATTGAAAAACACAAAGTGAGACTGGTTGCTAAAGGTTTCACCCAAAAGCATGGAATAGACTATTTCGATACCTATTCACCAGTAGCTATAATTGCTACTATCAGATTGCTTATTGCAATTGCAGCTATAAACAAGCTGGTCATCCACCAAATGGACGTTAAAACAGCATTACTAAATGGAGATTTGGATGAGGAAATATACATGGAACAACCTGAAAGGTTTATTATGCCCGATCATGAGAATAAAGTGTGCAAATTATGAAAATCATTGTATGGTTTAAAGCAAGCACCAAAATAGTGGCACAAAAAATTGACCAGGTTGCACTTGCTTTTTAGATTCAAAATAAATGAATCTGATAAATGTGTATATAGCAAGTTTAATGGAAAAGGCAATGGTGTCATTATATGTCTTTACGTAGATGACATGCTGATTTTTGGAACTGACTTGGAACAAGTTCAGTTGACTAAAAGGTTTCTTTCAAGCCAGTTTGAAATGAAAGATATGGGGCAAGCTGATGTCATACTCGGAATTCAAATTGTAAGAGATGAGGGGAGTATTACTCTAACTCAATCTCGTTATATTGAGAAAGTTCTCAATAGATTCAATCACTTGAATTGTGCCCTTATTTCTACCCCACTGGATTCAAGTATTGAGCTACTGAAAAATATAGGCAATCCAGTTTCACAACTGGAGTATTCTAGATTAATTGGATGCTTAATGTATGCAATGACATGCACTAGGCCGGATATTGCCTTAGCAGTAGGCAAGTTGAGCAGATTTACAATCAATCCAAGTGAGTTGCATTGGTTTGCAATTCGAAGAGTTTTAAAATATCAGAATAAAACAATTAACTATGGTTTATGCTATAGTGGATATCCTTCGGTCTTACAAGGATTTTCAGATGCAAGTTGGATTGTGAAAGATCAAAATCATGCATCTACAAGTGGGTGGATTTTCAAACTTGCTGGAGGTGCGATCTCGTGGGCTTCAAAGAAGCAAACTTTA
Organism: Stephania yunnanensis; assembly: GCA_039657365.1. Lineage (NCBI taxonomy): Eukaryota > Viridiplantae > Streptophyta > Magnoliopsida > Ranunculales > Menispermaceae > Stephania > Stephania yunnanensis. Next base: position 11,676,283 of record CM077582.1, read on the forward strand.
ATGGTTGGTTCTACCATGGAATCAGAGTTTATTGCATTGGCCTCAGCTTCAAAAGAAGCTGAATGGCTACTTGAATTATTACATGAGATACCATTGTGGCCTAAACCGGTAGCTCCGATATCTATCCATTGTGATAATGAGGCCATATTGGCAAGGGCTTATAGCCAAATGTACAATGGTAAATCCAGACATATTGCACTACAAGGAAAACGAAATTTAGAAACGAAATTAGCAACAGAATTAAGTTCGTTGCTAAAAAAAATAGTTAGAGATGGAATTGAGACGGACCAATTCAGAGACGGAATTGAGACGGAAATAGAGACGAAAATAGAGACGGAATTAAATTCGTCTCTAAAAAATGGCGCCAACATTCCCACCAAAACTTTCTTTTCTTATAATTGTTCATCAAATCTCGAGATTTGTGCGTGCTTGGATCAAGGCCCCTCCGCCCCCAAACCCCCCCCCCCCAAATCCCCAAATCCCACAAGTTCGTCTCGGTCTCTGCTCTCAACTCTCGTCTCTCCGTCTCTTGCTCAACCAGTCGCTCTGGTCTCTCTGTCTCTCTCCGGTCACCGCCTCTAACAAGTCTCTCGTCTCGGTCTCTTGCTCTCAACTCTCTCTCTCTCTGGTCGCTCCGTCTCTTGCTCAATCGGCCACTCTGGTCTCTCTGGTCTCTCCGTCTCTCTCCGATCACCGCCCCCGAATCCCCAACCCCCAACAAGTCGATGGTCTCCGTCATCGGCTCTCAACTCTCTCTCTCTGGTCTCTCCGTCTCTTGCTCGGTCACGGCTCTCCATTCTTTCTCCAGTTACCGCTCACCGCTTACCGCTCTCTGTTCCACTACAAGGAAAATGAAATTTAGAAACGGAATTAGCAACGGAATTAAGTTCCGTTGCTAAAAAAATAGTTAGAGACGGAATTGAGACGGACTAATTCAGAGACGGAATTGAGACGAATCAGAGACGAAAATAGAGACGGAATTAAATTCCGCCTCTAAAAAATGGCGCCAACATTCCCACCAAAACTTTGTTTTCTTATAACCGTTCATCAAATCTCAAGATTTGTGCATCAAATCTCGAGATTTGATTAGTGCCCCCACCCCCACCCCCCCACCCAACAACAAAAAAATCCCCAAATCCCACACATGGCTCGTCTCGTCTCTCTCGTCTCGTCTCGTCTCGTCTCGTCTCTCCGTCGTCTCTTCGTTTCGTCTGGTCTCTCCGTCTCGTCTGGTCTCTTCGTCTCTCTCTGGTCTCTCCGTCTCTTGGTCGGTTACGGCTCTCCGTTATCTCTCCGATCACCACTCTCTGCTCTCTCTCTCTGCTCTCTTCTGTCTGAGCCCTAACCCTCGCGTCCCCTCTCGCCTCCGTCAACGCCGCTGCCCTTGCCAACGCCGGAGCCCTCGCATCTGCCATCTCTCCCTCAACCTTCACCTCGTACCGCCATTAATCTCTGCCCTTTCTCCTCTCAAACCAACCAACCAACCATCTCGTTCGCCATCAAAGTGTTCTCTCCATCAACACAGAGTCAGAGATTAATCGGTCTATTAGGGTTTCTCTGTAAATCCTCTTTTCAACCACCGAGCGATGGCAATGCAGGCGACCGGGATGAGCTTCTCCAAGATCGTGCTCCTTAGCGGAGCCGGTAATCTCAATCGTTCCAAAAAACTTGATTATTTTTATTGATCTCTTCGCGATTGTTGTCTGATTTTGATTGATTCATTCAATTGTTGTTGTAGCTTACACGCCACGATCATGGCGACGAATGGCCAATTGGCGAGATATTAAGGCGACTTCGGGTACCTCACTCATTTGAAAGCTGTTTTTAGGGTTTTTTTGTTGAAATTTTGTTGTTCAATCTTTTCGTTCTGTTTTGGAAGTTAATGGGGATAAGTAGGATTTGTGTGGTTAGTTTGTAGTGATTTGAGAGTTTTGAAGGATTGAAAATCTCCGAAAATTGAACGAAAGCAACTCTTTCATTGTCTGCATTTGGTTGCTACTTAAATTGTTGAGTCTTTGGTGGTGATACTTGTAGCGGACCCTAACTATTTGGGAGATTTAATTAATCCTTGGCTGTGGTGTCACAAGTGTGTGCCCTGTTTGTATGTTGTAAAAAGGGCTAAATGACTGTTCAATTAGTTATAAAGAGAGAGAGAGAGAGAGAGAGAGAGAGAGAGAGAGAGAGAGAGAGAGAGAGAGAGAGATCATTATACATTCTTAATTTGATGATTTTGCTTTCTTTCAATCCTTTATTGAAAAAAATGTTTGATTGAGAAACATTAATGAATAGTTATTGTGCATTAGTTGTTCTGTAAGTCCCTTCTTGAGTAAAATCTATTTTCAGCACTGTAATATTTATGTTTATATTGTGGTCATTGTATATATTTAGAGTACTCTAGTTTATTATCAATCCTAATTTTAGAAATCTAAGATTTTCAGTTTTTGTCTCAACAAAAACAGTTGATTCTTCCTACTTAAGCAAATTATGCCTATTTTTAGAGTCTCTTTGACTTGGTTTCTTGGTTGTTTGCATAGATTTGTTTCACTTATTATATTCATTGATTCATTTCAGATAGCGAGGACTGTTGTTCAAAGAATTACGTTTTTCTTCAATCTTGGTATTTTAAAGAGTAGTTGTAATCAAGCAAGTTCATCTTGCCACAATGGTGGAGGGTGGAATTCAGAAAGCAGACAAGTATATGCTATCTACATTCCTCTGTTTTGGTTTTTTTTTTTCTTGCAAAAATTTACAGTTTTGCCCGATGTAGTAGGTTATTTCAGTTTTCTATATTTTCAAGTGTCTTTTCATTTGCATTGTGCAGTGAATGAGTGCAAACAATTCCAGTAGAGAGTTATTATTTTTTCTCTTTTACGTTTGTTTCAAAAGTTGGCTAACTCACTTTCTTGTTTCCTCAACTCATATGGATGAGAGTTTGTCAATAAGTACTTTCATTGGGGAAACTATATTTGTGATACTGATTGCCATTTTTGGTCTGGTTTTATTTGCTCATTTGATTGAGGAATAGTGACGTGTTACTCGCAAAGTCAATGCACACTTTAATTTGGTAGAAGAGAGTAAGAAACTTAGAATATCTGTAACTTTTTGTTCCATAATCCTTCCAAACAATTTGAAAGATGCCATGGCATGTCAAACTTAAACATTTTGATTGTTGATCATTTTAAGTCATTCTTATCTTCAGCTTCACTTTTTCCTTTGTTACATTCTTATGCCATGTTGATTAAACTTTCAAATTAGCTTGTTCAAGAAGTTAACCTTCTTTGAAGTGAGGCAAGTCACTTTGTATTAATCTATGTTTTTCTTTTTTAAGAAGTTAAACCTTCTTTCATTTTTTTTATCATTTTGTTTTCTTCCCAAATTCGATTTTTTCTGTATTATATTTATGATGTTTGGTTGGTTCAGTGTAATTCAATCTATTTTTGTGGGTGTTTGAAATAGGAGGCATTTTAAGAATGAAAAATGGGCTTATGACCTCCATCCCTCATTTTTCAGGACGGAAATTGAGCTTCGAAGTCCTCCTTTACTTCTTTATCCTGACTTGAGATCTTGTAGCGCATATAATGCTCTAACTAGTGGATTGAAGTATCTTTCTTCGGATAACTCTTTTTGGTTGGCAATTGCTGCTTGTGCAATTCCTTTTACCCTTCTTTATGCGTGTAATATAATTTCTTTGCAATTTATGTCATTAATAAGTTTGTTGTTGCTGAGTGAGAGATTTTGATGCTTTAAATACTTGAAACTTCCATCCTACAAGGAGCTTTCGAAACCGTATTTCCTATTGTTGACAAGTGATTGCTGCCATTCATGCAGGAAAATGGCCAGCGCGCGAATATGAGAATATCGACTTGCTTCGAGGGTGTAAACCAAGCACGGTTAGCAGGAGAGTTGCTTCAAAAGGTCACATATCTATATTGCTGGTTGATAATGTCAAATATGATGTTTGAGTTAGAACAATGTTGATTGTTGATCCAACTTCTTATTCGCATTTCCAAAAGCAAAATCCGCGTTCCTTTTTATTTTTGTAAAAAACGTGATGCTTATGCCTTGTATTGCTTTTACATGGTTGATTGACACAAAATGACACGAGCATGTTGGCCCACATGCATGAAACATTCCTATTCTCGTAAATATTCATCATTATTATGTCTAATTTCCCATTTTATGTTGGCCCAAATGTGATCACATAGTTGGGTTTGGCAATATAGAACCATAGATCAAAGTTTTCATTCCTCTCAATTTAATGCATAGACACATACTTTTCAATGCTTGGATGATAAAGATCAATCTACTTTAATCCTAAACGTAAGATGACTCTTGTGGTAGTGAACATATATTTTTAGAAATATCCTAATTTATTGACATGGTTCAACTACATTTTCATCTTGTGGGCTAAAAGGTTATGTTCCATTGGCACGTCAAAGTCAGTTAATTGTGTTCTTATAAGGTTTCGTTGCCTTAACTCTTCCAGATTGTGGTCTTGATTGATTTGGATTTCCTTTGGAAGTGTTCTGCGATTTTTAGATTATTTATTGCATCTAGATGAAAATTTTTTCTTGATGGTTTTATATTATGTATGTTGGATTTTTCTACATGGTTTCATGTTCATTAGTTAGCATGATGCGGGAGTTCATTTTTTTTTCGGATTTTCCTTTTGAATTGCTTTGGTTTCATTTTTGAAGAGAACCTGTTCCTATTTCATATTATCCTACAAAACCGATCACCTTGAACCATAATTGTTTGCTATTGTTGCCTCCTATTTAATCGTCATGAGGTGTATCTAATTGGATCAATGAATGCAAAAGGAAAAGATTGGTAACCGAATATTGTCCTCCCGAGTGGTGTTTTCATCTCCATTATTGAAATTAAACAAGTATTAGTAGGCTCACTCTTATCAAAAGGGACATAATCCTCTGTTTTTACCTGTTCATGAACTTGATCTGGCACAATCCACTGACATCTTTATGGTAGCTATCATTTTTTCTCTTTATGGAAAGGTTAAATGAGGAAATCCTCTGCATGTGTTATCACAGTTGAAATTATTTTGGAATTCATGAGTTGCTCATGCATTTGGTTATTTTATTCTTTAAGAACCCACAATTTTCACAATTGTTCTCTCTTTGCTTTTTCATCCATTTGCGACAGTACTTCTTGAAGACAGGAGTGTGCAAATTTGGAGTTGCTTGTAAATTCCATCATCCTCGTGACAAGCAAATAGCTACACAGATATCTCTGAACATGTTAGGTCTGCCAATGCGTCAGGTATTTAGTCTTACTTTTTATACTTTTGTCTTTGATAATTTGATTGAATCGATTATCCCCGATACAGGGACTCAATGTTTTGTTTACAGATTAGTTTTCTGTTACTGTATTGTTATTCAGGGATTCAATGTTATGTTTACAGATTAGTTTGTTGTTGTTGTTTGTTATCGGATACCTAATGTAGCTTCTCAATAGTTATGCTTCTTTTCACATTCTTGTTCGCTTTCTCATGATGAAAAGTCTTATCCAAAAATAAATTTAAATCTTAATTGAACTCAAACAATTAACTTATTAATTAAACAACAAACAAGCTTAATTAAATTCGGATAAACATACTTAGACTCAAACAATTAACCTGTTTTTTTTTTCATGAAAATATTCTTAAGCTATTTTTATTAATTAGACCCAACTTAAAATAATGATTCTTAATTAAATTACAACATGGAGTTTAATTAATTAATTTGCAATTTAGGTTTTATTTTCATTGTTGTCGAGCATAAATATTTTTCTTTTAATTTTAATTCTTAAACGTAATCATGCATGATAGCTTGTGTATGTTGCAGTCTTAAATATTGATCATGAAACATCAAGACTATATATATAAGCATCACAAACCATTGCTATGTTATAGTTTGAAGCGAGAGATAATTTGCTAATTAACACCATGTTCCTTCTGGATAATGATGAATTTTTTTCTTTATTACTTTATTTATCTTTGTGTTTGGCTCATACACTTGTGCTTGCGATGATACGTAGTTCTCCCATAATATTGTTTATATTCCTATTATTGTTTGTATAATTTAGTGATTTTTTTCTTTTTGATCTTTTTTCAGGTGTTTTGTACGAGGTCAAGTATTATTTGAAGCACAATCAACTTTATATAATCTCGGAACACTTCATTATTTTTTTTCATTTAGAACGATTTTTGCTTTTACTTTTGTAGAAAGATACGATATAGAAACTTTTTAGATTGTTTTGTTGTTTCGTGTACAATACATTGAGAAAAGATAATGTTAAGGATATGTTAAGTTTATATAAACTGTGCAATATCAATATATTATTTAGCTATGATTTTTATTATATATTGGCAGGTTAAATGTGCTTGGATTAAAACCTATGATCCGTTGCTAATCAGAGACTTTAAAAACTAAACAAAAATGAAAATTAGAGACGGAAATAGCAACGGAATCTAGATACATGAATCCGAAACGGATCAAATTCCATCTCTGATACGTCTCTGATTAGCAATTGATCAGAGACGGAAATAATCAGAAACGGAATTAGAGACGGAATAAATTTCGTCTCTAATCAGAAACGGAATTTATTCCGTCTCTGATCCGTCTCTAAATCAGAAACGGAATCACATTTCCGTTTCTGATTGAATCAGCGACGACGATTTTAGAGACGGAATAAATTCCGTCTCTATTCAGTTGCAGATTTCAATTAGAGACGGAATTTATGCAAATCAGAGACGGAAATTTTCGTTTCTGATATGCTATTTTTTTGTAGTGCTCTCACCGGTGACCGATCTCTCATCGGTCATCTTCGCTCACCGCTTTCTCTCTTTCATTGCTCTCTGCTCTCTGGTCGCTCTGTGCTTACCGCTCCGCTCTCTGCTCGTCAAGGTAACAATCAAAAAAAAAAATTGTAACACCCTAATTCTCTTGAAATTGTATCTGCTCACATTTTCCTCCGGTTTGGCTTTCATGTGCATTTGTTGGTGTTCTTCACTTGATCTATTAAGTTAATGTTGTGTATTTTGTTTGGTTTAGAAGTTTTTGTTCTGCTCTTCTCTTGCATGCTTAATGTTTTATGGTTATGATTGTTCTACCGAGTAACAATGAAATGTGAACTGCATTTCTTTTTGTGATCTGGGTTTTGTAGTTATGTTCATTTTGCCATGTTTTAGTTGTTGCAATGCTACTTGTGAGTGACACAGTTTTCCCTAATTGGATTTGTACAAGTTTTTACCTGTTTATATATATGGTTTGGGTTTTGGGTTTTAGGGTTTGTGTTCTTATGGTGGTTATTGTTGGTGTTGTTTGTGTGCTTACTGGTACTTCCACTGTTAAATTCACCTTCCTTACCAATCTCTATCTATTACAAGACCTTGAGAGTAATTAAGATCTTGTTGTTGGGAGAGTCATAGCCGGCTTGTACATCATTGATTTAGTTTCCTTTACTTTAGAGCTTCCTTAGTCATTTACGGTAAGTAATCATAATTGTTCATGGCATCATAGACTTGGTCATCCTTCAGCTGTTGTAACTAAAAAGTTAATTCCATTGATTCTAGGTCATGTTCCTATTAGTTCAGATTTTGATACTATGTAGGAATAAGATTGATTGAAGAAACAAAAAACCATTTTTGGTGCATTGGGTTTCTATGTGATTACCTTGTTTTCTTATTTTTTGAAGATTGGTCTTACATTATTAAGTTGGTTTGATTTGATTTGAAATGTAGATCGTTTAGCTGAGTTTGTTTGCAACTATGCACAAATTTAGACGTCATGCTGGAGATAGGTGCCGCAAATTGTTTAGGGAGCTTTGGTTGCCATTAAGCAATAAGCATTCACTGGTTTTCGAGCTGCCAATACTGAAAATTGTGGTATATTTTATTTCCTAATTTACATTCTTTGATATTATTATGCCACATTTTTTCATGTTTTGCCCACTATATTTGATTCACTTGTGTGTATATGCATGTGTGTAGAGAAAGCTACCAATATAGTAGGTATAGATGAATGGTACCTATAATTATACAATTTCTACTACTAGTTAGGGTTCAAAAAACTAGGATTACTCTTTTTGTTAATGTTGCTATTTCACATAAAATTTCAAGAGAATTGAATAAACCTATAACCTTAAGGAGGTACGAGTGAACAAGTAGTAGGAGCTTTGATACTATGTGGTATTTTTATGCCTCTTATAACTTATGATTTTTTTTTTTTTTGAACTCTTTGTTGCTTTTATTTTTACGACCAATTATCATACTCTGTTTGGTATCAGTCATGTACCGAGCTAGGTATTAAGAAAGTTGTTTCCAACCCCCTTTATTCAATGGCTAGAAGCAAAGCTTTTTGTTCATTTAGTTAGGTAGGTCCTCAGATTCCCCCTTCTAATAAATTGTGTTAGTTGGACAAATAAGTAGCCATGTACCGTCGGAAAGTATGAAACTAGTTGACTAATTTAATTGCACAATTACAATAGGAATGTCGTCTACAAGTCGAGACTGGATGTACAACCGTCTCGACAACGGCTTCGTTCGAATTGAATTCGCGGCGAAGGTTAAAGAATTCATATCATTTGCTAAGCAACATTGTCCTACATACCAAAGTGAAAGGAAGATAAGATGTCCGTGCAATTATAAGAAATGTCGACTTGTACCGTACTTGGACGTCGAAAAGGTTGAGTACCACATATGTAGGTATGGATTTGTTTCGGGATATCACTGTTGGTACGAACATGGTGAGAACGGAGATGAAGGCCCACAAAACTTCTACCAAATGGATAACCATATTGATGATGCTGATGTGGGAGGAGACGATCCGAAAACTTACTGCGAGATGCTACACAATGTGGTAGGTCCAAGTTTCAATTGGAATCACGTGGAAGAATCACCAAACCCCCAAGCACGCCAACTATATGACATGATAGAGGCTAGTAGCGAACAATTGTGGACGTGTTGCGAAACCATGACAACGTTGTCCGCAATGGCAAGATTACTTGCGATTAAGTCAGAACATCATATATCTGAACGAGGGTATAATGAAATCATAAAATTGATGAAGGATTGTTTGCCAAATGACAATTCATTGGTTGAAGATTTTATGCCACTAAAAGAGTAATGCGAGGTCTAGGTCTACCTGTTGAGAAAATATATTATTGTGAGGACCAATGTATGATTTATTGGGGAGTGGACTCTGATTTGACATCATGTAAATTGTGTGGGAAATCACGCTACATTGCACAACGACGAGGTCGTGGCCGGAACACCAAAAAATGCCCTTGCGAAAAAAATGTACTACTTCCATTTGGGCCCTCGGTTGCAACGATTGTATGCGTCTGAGTCAACGGCAAAACATATGTGATGGCATGGAGAACATTCCTCGCCAGAAGATGTTATGCAACACTGTTCTGATTCGATATCTTGGAGACATTTTAATGATGTCAATAGAGACTTCGCCGCCGAGGTTCGGAACGTTCGTTTAGGATTGTGCACTAATGGTTTTCAAGTATTTGGGATTTCAGGAAGATCGTACTCTTCATGGCCTGTAATATTGACTCCTTACAACCTTCCACCGTCGATGCGCATGAAATCTGAGTTTACATTCTTAACGGTTATCGTTCCTGGACTGACAAACCCAAAACAAAAAATCGACGTGTTCCTTCAGCCGCTTGTGAAAGAGTTGCAAGATTTATGGAACAATGGGGTGATTACATACGACGTGTCCACAAAGACGAATTTTCTCATGCGAGTTGCCCTTTTATGGACTGTTAGTGATTTCCCTGCGTATAGCATGTTGTCCGGTTGGAGCACACACGGTAAGATAGCTTGTCCATATTGTATGGAGGATACAAATGCATTTCAATTGCGAAATGGTGGAAAGACATCGTGGTTCGACTGTCACCGTCGTTTCTTGGCGAAGGCATCACCATTCAGGAAAGACAAAAAATAATTCCTTAGAGGAAAAATGGTCTTAAATGACGATCCGCCTGCTTTGTATTCTGGTGATGAAATTTTGGCAAAAATTGAATCGTTAGGCTTGATGAAGGTGACAGAAATTGGAGCTGATTCTGTGAATTGCCAGAAGCTAAGAATTCGGGATGGAGAAAAAGAAGCATTTTCTGGTACTTTCCGTATTGGAAGACAAACTTGATCCGCCACAACGTAGATGTCATGCACATCGAGAAAAATATTTTTGACAACATATTCAACACTATTATGTGTGTACCGGGCAGGAGTAAGGACAATGCGAAAGCGAGACAAGATATTCGTGAATATTGTCACCGACTTTCTCTACACATTGATTCGGCGACAAATACTTACATCCTTGGATGCTATGCTCTTGATACATCAAAAAAATAAAAAATTGTGGGAGTGGGTTGAAAAGTTGTGTCTTCCTGATGGTTCGGCATGAAGAGTCATGATTGTCATATTTTCATGCAACGATTGATACCAATTGCATTCATAAAACTCCTCCCAAACCCGGTTTGGTTTGCAATTAGCGAAGTAAGCCTTTTTTTTCGATCCCTAACCGCGAAAAGTGTCAGTCTCAAAGATATGGAGGTCTTAGAGTATGAAATACCAAAAATCATTTGCAAGTTGGAGAAAATATTCCCTCCAACCTTCTTCGACTCTATGGAACACCTACCAATCCACTTGGCCTACGAGGCTCGTTTGGCCGGTCCGTTCAACTTCGATGGGTGTATCCATTTGAGAGGTAATATCTTGAGCCCTTGAAATTATTTTGCCATTCAATAAGTATTAAATCAACATTTCCTATACTCCGACAGGTACCTTAAACATTTGAAAAACAATGTTCGGAACAAAGCGAAGGTAGAGGGCTCCATGTGTAATGCTTATTTGGTCGAAGAAGTCACATCCTTTTGTTCTTACTACTTCGAAGATCGCGTCTTTACGTTGCATGACAAAGTGCAACGAAACGACGATGGCGGTGTCGGGCCCACACCGCATTTTGTGGGCAATTTCTCAATTTTCACTTATCATGGTCGACCTATGGGCAAGTCGAAGGAGCGGTACTTAACAGAGCAGGAGTATAATGCCGCTCATTCATACATACTGCTCAATTGTCCAGAGATCGCTCCTTACATCCAGTATGTTCGTCACTTTCATTCAATAATGTAGTACATTCATTATTCATCTTTTACTAAGACATGCTATGTACATGTTCGTTTCTTCTAGGATCTTCGTCGATGAAATCACTCAAGCAATGGGGGAGTCGGAAGTTGATAGTAGTCTAGAGCACAACTTTCCCATATGGTTTCAAACATATGTAAAGTTATTACTATTGTAGGTTATATCTTCATAAATTTCTTTCATAATTAATGTGTCTTATTACATTTCTAATTTTTTGTGAATAGGCTCGGAATTCTATCATAGACGAGACGCTCATTGATATTTCGGTTAGTCCTAGTCGATCTTGTACTTTCTACCTTGGTTACCTAGTGAATGGGTATAAGTTCCACTCCGCAACATATGATGTTAATAGATCGACGCAGAGCAGCGGTGTTTTGGTGAAGGGTTCTAACTACGCCGATGTTTCCCATAACTATTATGGTGTACTGCTAGAGGTTGTGGAGATTGAATATATCGGCCTCAAGCGTGTGGTCTTGTTTAAGTGTGAATGGTATGACCCTACACCGAAATATGGCGTGAGGACTCACCCAACACTTCAATTGGTAGAGGTTCATCGAAGTCGACGATATAACAACTACGAGCCATTTGTCCTTGCAATGCGAGCCACTCAAGTGTACTACCTTTCGTACCCTTCTATGAGGAACGACCGACAAGAATGGCTAGCAGTTTGTTGTTGTCAACCAAAATTCGCTGACGAGGAAACGAGCAAAAACGATAATGACCAGGGCTCGACAGAGATTGCATTCCGAGATGGGATGCCCACCACGTGCGTAGTGGATGATGCAATTCAAGATATCAACAATCTGGATGATCCAAATAGGACTCGAGTCATTGTTCAAGCGGGTCCAAGTGAAGAAGTCAATGACTTAATTGTTGATAATGGAGATGATTCAGAAGAAGAATCATCAACTTCTACTCATGAAAGTGAATTTGAAACGGATGATAGCAAGTAATGTATGTCTATGTTATGTCAACGTTAGATCGATGTTACGTGAATTTTCTATACCTTTCTTATATGGAGTGTAACTTCTCGACGGTGCTTGGCAAAGATCAACCCATGTTTTCACATAAATTGGCCTCTCAAATTACCTTGTTTGTCTTATTATATTTTGAGCTATGTTTTATCCTTTCTTGCTCAATGGGTAGATAAGGGGAAATATTCACAGAAAAGGGAGAAAAGTTATCTTCATTCCAAAGATATTTTGCTTATCCAAAATTTGTTTTGTGAGATCCAACCATTTGTTATATTTTTAAGTTTGTCATCCTTTCCATAGCACGATGTTGAAGTTTCCAGGTTAATGTTTGATGTTGGAGGTTATTTTTTATAAAGCTTCTAGCAAAACTATGTCCAAAAGCTATTACAATTTAGTCCCATTGGAGAAGGCCCAAATTGGCTATAAATATTTAATATGTTGCTTGATCTTTTATAGGTCTAATCCTTTTTCCATCAATTAGAGATTAAACATTATGATATATAGACATGCATACTTTTGACGATATATTTCTTAATTTCCTTTTATCAGCATGGATCATGTGTTCTTAATTCCTATCAATTAGAGTTCATTACTTTTTTTTGTATGCCTTTGTTCTCTAAACTTTTATTGGTATTTTGTTAGGTTTCATGGCGAGCAGTAATCACCCCCCACGTCAAGGGATACCTTTAGGAGGACATCGTCCAGTCGTAAGAGGTGCAGCACAAACCTCTGGAACCGAAATATCGACTGGGCGTCATGGTCAAGCCACACGAGGGGGTCAAAGAGGTTATGGCGGTCGAGGTCATGGGTCGATTCCTTTTTATTGATTCCGACTTCTCGTTCTCTCGAGCACGATCCACATTCAGCGTCACCTTCGCCTTCCATACCGTCCGCGTCGCCCGTTCCATCAACCTCGTCATCAAGGACTATACCAAATTGTCCATTACGCACCTCGAGGACGGGGATCGACCGATCCCGCCGACATCGAGACATGACACTCTGTGCACGGAGGATGACAAAAGTTTTCAAAAGAAGATGATTCCAAAAGGGTATTGCACTACCCCGACCACCGCATCACCGACGGAAACATCCCCATATTACGATGGTAGAGCAGCCTTTGTTATACCCGTTCATCAAATCTCGAGTGACATGGGCCTCTCCGCGGCACCTCGGAGGACAGGATCGAGCCCTCCCGTGCGGCGGATCCCGATCACTCCGATTGCCGATGATACTACCGCCACGCCACCACCGCAAACAAATTCCACCACTCGCTTCACCAAGTCCGACGACGACGGGTTTCTTATTGCGAGGCGCGTAAGTTTGTATTTGATTCATATATGTACTTCTAAATAGCGATGTAAATTATTTGGGCTAGTAAAAAGTAGTTAAGATGTTATGCATTTTCATGAAACATTGAGCTTTGTTTCTATGATATGATTTAATCGAGCAATCATTAGTATGATTTTTCATGTCTCGAAAGGATTGTAGCTAATTTGCATTGCAGCTCATTCTTTATTGAATGTAGTTAGTAATCATCATTCTTGTGCATCCATTGAAAAAAAGACTTCGATTAAATCATGGGAGGATGACAAAAGTTTTCAAAAGATGGATGATTAAGATAACTAGGAATGAGGTTTGAGTCCTTAAATGATTTAAGTTAGTCTAAATAAATTCAAGTAAATACTACTTTAAGAAGTATTGTTGGAAGTCGGCACCGAATCATCATAAAGACCACTATCGGCGCCAATGGAAGGTACGCGGGACTAATAAATGTCTTAGGATTTATACTAGTTTTTCAATGTCTCGTAACAATTGCAATCGCCATTTTGTAGGTATATTTTAGATGGGATGACGCGATTCCCGAGGATCTCATTTGTGCGGCGTACGATACGCATGCAGTCACAAGGTACACCGCATTGATGCACAAGTTAAAGAAGAATCGTGTTCAACCAGTTTATGTTACTGATGAGGCATGGAGAAGATACTTGGAGTACTGGGAGAGCGAGGACTTCCTTGCCAGGTCTAGGCAAGCGTCAACGAATAGGAACACTGAGGTCGAAGGACCTGGGACTGGACCCTCGAAGCACGGTGGTGGTTCGGTGTCTTTGTGACTACCAATGAAAGATTGGTAAGTTTTTTGTACACTCTAGTTTATTTTTTACATTTATACACTTGTTCACTACGCAATTGATTTGTGTTTGGCGAATATGAGTTCGCCGACCTACTACTAATAGACATATTTATGTTGAATTTATAACCAGTCCTGTACGCAGACTGATTCTTCCGAGATGCCACCTACCGTGAATGAATTGTATTTGCATCTCCACACCGTAAATCACGACGGGATGACATTCATCGATACTATATCAGAGCGGTTCTATGTAAGTATAGAAAGATCGATGTTAAATAGTATTAAGTTTACTTTAAAGCATATCATGTAAGTTGGTTATAGTTGATACATGCAGGATAGGCTCCAAAGGAGACGTTTAGAGCTGACCCAGGCTACACCGGACCAACCGGTGGATAATGAGGCGGTGTACCTCAATGTGGCGGGTGAGTGTCCCAAAGGACGTGTCTATGGTCTCGGGTCTTTAGGGAGAAAGAATAGGAGATATGCAGATCCTGGTGCTAGCACGTCCCAGATGCCGGAGATGTTGCCACGTGCAGAGTTCGATATCGTTGCCGAGCAATTACGAAAGGTTATGGCGTTTATGCATAAGCATCTCGGGATGACCATGGACGGAATAGGCCTATCTCAGCCACAGCCACCACCACCACCACCACCTCATGACCAGCAATAAGCCGCCGCAAATAGATCCGTCGATCCACCACAACAAAGAGACAATGTTGAGCGAGAGACGCAAGAGTGGCTTACGAGAGATGAGCAGCTTGGTGATACATAGGTATTTTTCGGTTACCTAGTGAATGGGTATAAGGCTTCACAAGCTGTTTCCTTTATTCATTGACCGAATATATAGATTAACAATGATGGGGAAGATGCTTATCAAATATATGGATTGGTTCTAACTCATGAGTATGTTGAACTTTTTTGTGTGACAGACCTTTCTATTTGAATTTACTGCACTACCCTTTTTTGACTTAATTGTGTATGCATATCCCTTTAGGTGTTTTTTTCCTCAATACTCATGGGTGGCTGGACGCAAATTCTGCTTAGAACTCTATTTTAGAAATATTTTGTTTTATGATTCCATGGATGGATGCATTAATTAGGAGGGATTTGAATGATTTGGAAAGCTTACCATCAATTGCACTTAATCAAACACAATGGAAATGTTTGATCCAATTAATTTGGGACTGAGGCTATGTTGTTGTTGTAGTATGATTCCATGGATGTCGTTTCACACCATCTTAGAAAGCCTCATCACAAACCACTTGCTTAGTGCAAGTACATGCATAAAAATTGCTTCTACAATTGTTAATCTTGATTTCTTTCTTCCATTCCACATTTCTTTGCTGATCAAGTGTTATGATTTTGTAGGTTTCGATCTTGGTTGGGACCCTTGCTCGCTTGGATAGAGATGCTCCTCATTACAAGAAGTATGTAGTAATTATACTACTTTACTCTTGTTTTCATAATTGATTGAAATATAAACAGTTCACTGATAAATTATGTTTATTTCCTATCAAGAATAAATACAGTTCTTCTTATAAAAACAAAAGAATAAATAGAGTTCTGCATTAATAGAAAAATGTAAAATTAATTGGAATAAATAGTGACGAACAAAGTGTGAGACATATTATCTCATCATTTACTTTATGGCCTGCCACAAAATACCTAAACCAAAGGCCCTTGTTGTTTGCTTCTTGAAGCAGGCTTTATGCATCTTTCTATTTTTTTTCTTGAAATAATTTACAGTGCATGGATTGTTTGGTGAAGGTAACCAAGCTCCATCCATTGTTCGAAGAAGTGAAAGTTTGTGGATGCATATTCATGTTATGTGTATGTAGTTCATTAACTTATTTTAGGTGTTGAATCTTTTTGTAATTTGACTTCTTGGACATGTGGGACTGAAATAATTTGTTCCTATTCTTCTTTATAGGGATGGCTATAATGACTTCAATACATTCTATATGCAAGTAAGCAATCGGACTGATAATGTAGCATTTTATAGTGTCATCATATCATCAAAATGGCATTCTGTACTTTTTTCCCCAATGTTTATATTCATTCAAACTTTTTGTCAGCATCCTTGCTACAATTGCAGATCAGTCAACTGGATAATCTATAGTTTATTGTTTACATTCTTCTTTGAAATATTTTTATTCTCTTTTGTTGTATATTTTCAGTTTTCAATCGGTGAATCACTAGCATTTACCGAAAATTGTATGTAGCAATGTAGCATACATTTAGCCATTGTGTTGTGGATAATTGGTGCTTTAGGCTTGTGAAAACATAAATACATAGATCTGAACTGTTTTGCATTGAACATGTTTATTCGAAAAAGTTAATTTTCTTTTCTGCATGTTTTTTAGGAAGATCTTTAAAAATCTACGTGTTGGCCAATCCTACAGTTGTCATTACTTGGGCTACACATAGATAGGATGTCAGGATATAAAAGTAAATTAATTTCATAATATATTTCCAGTATATTTGCTTCGTAATTATTCTAAAATCTTAGAAGGGTTTATAACATTCAAACTTTAAGGGATGATGATACAGGTTTAAAAATGTGGTCAAAGAGCAAGACTTTTATGAGAATGCATGGTGATTTTAAAAGTATGAATGTACTTTACTGAAAGAGGATTGCTTGCTGACTAAGTGCTCTCTGTGGCAATTTTTTTAATTGATTGATTATATATATTGCTAAGCCTTTTCTTCTGCATTTGTAGTTTGTAAATTTTTGAGTGCAGTCTTGTATAGATTGACGAGTTGATACCATTGATTGGTCTATGATGATCAATTGAATTATTTAAATTATTTATTTTTTTTCTTCTTCCACTACTTTCTTAGTTGCCCATTTTTTTGACTTGTGGTTTGATAGGTGCATCTGAAAAAAAAGGAGGTTCTAGTGGTTCCCTGTCATTGATTGGCAAGGGCAAGTCGTGGCCTTGAATTTGGGAGCAAGTCATCAAGTGCTTCGCATTTTTCTTCCTCTTGAGCGAGTGAGTTGTTGTTCTTCCATATTTTATGATTTAACACTTATTTCTCTAATTGCTTTGTGCATTTGTGGTGTAGATCTCAACATCCTAAGCTCTTTTGAAAGTTGTTTACATGTTAGGAGTTTAGTTTCTCTATCAATGTAGCTATATTCTTAAGATTTTATCAAGTTAAACTGGAAATGCACTTTGCGAGAGGAATAACAGATTAATGATATTTACGATGTTAGTACTTGAAATGTTCTTTTCTTTCGAAGGTTGTCGGGGCATTGCATTTCTGCAGAATGGCTGGGACTCAAATGGAGGCAAATGGAAGGCAGTGGCTATTTCTCGTGGTACGCTTTAGGTTTGTTTTTTAATCTTGTTGAGTCAACATTTTTGAAGACTTAAGCATTAAAATCCTATCAAAAAAAGAGTTATGCATTAAAAAGAAATTAAAATTTTTGAAGATAAAACCTTTTGTTGGATTATGAAACATCATTTCAGTTTCTATTATGTGGAAGCAATAAAACTACTCTTCCATCTATGATGAATAGATCCATCTATTGAAATAAGCCCATAGTGATTTATGATGAATTGATCATTTTAGAATGTCATTTATTTAGTCCTCAGGCACAATTTGTTTAGTTTCATGGAAAATGGACTCATGGTTTTTGGAATCTTATCATGCTCACCTAAATCATACTTCTACAGCTATCTACCACGACATATAGATACTCACAGAAAAATGATATTTAGAACGGAATTAGCAACGAAATTAAGTTCCGTTGCTAAGAAAAAGTGGTTAGAGACGGAATTGAGACGGATAATTCAGAGACGGAATAGAGAGAGATCGAAGACGGAAATAGAGACAGAAATAGAGACGGAATTTAATTCCGTCTCTAAATAATGGCGCCAACATTCCCACCAAAACTTTTTTTTTACAACCGTCCATTACATCTCGAGATTCGTGCGTGCTTTGATCTAGATACCCAAAAAGGGGACCAAACACAAAACTCTCTCTCTCCCTGAAATCTCTCTCCCTCTCTCACCGCTCTCTCTCTCTCGACAAACCTCACCGTCACCGCTCTCACCGCTCTCTCTCACCGTCACCGCTCTCTCCTCTCTCTCTCGTCACCGCTCTCTCTCTCTCTCTCTCTCACCGTCGCCGCTCTCTGCTCTCTCACTCTCGCAGCTCTCTGCTCTCACTCTCTCCGTCTCAAATTCCTCTCTTCGTCTAGGGATTCAGTTTTCGATTCGTCTCGAACCTTCGCGTTGATGAAATTTCTGGTAAGCATTTTCAATCGATGCTTCTATTGAGATTGCTGTCGATGCCCTAGCTAGTTGTTTGTGCCTTTTTTTAGGGTTTCAATTTCTAGCGTTTCCGATCGTCTGTGTTGTTTGATTGTTCATGCGATTAGGTTTTTTGGATAGATGTTAGGTTGAATGTCGAACCTTGAAATTCGTTAGAGGTTTTGTTGATGTTGGGGTTTGTGGTTCTCATGTGTTGCATTTTTGCTCTATCAAATCATCAATAATGTCTAATTCTTTTGATTCATTTGTAAAGTTTGATGCTTGATTGTGATTTTAGTTGGTGGAGTTGATTTTGTGTTATGGTTTTTTTTTTTTTTTTTGGGTTTATGATTTGAGGGTTGTTAATGTTGATGAAAGGATTGGTCTTTAATGCGAGTGGTGAATTATGTGTGAATTGAAATGGGTTTTGACAACGAGTGTATTTTAAACATATAATCACGTGCTGGGGAGTATTTCTGTCCGGTGTGTCGTTTGCTTGTTCATCCAAATGAAGCATTACAGTCGCAGTGTACTCATTTATACTGCAAGCCATGCCTAACTTATGTCGTTAGCACTACTCAAGCTTGCCCGTACGATGGATATCTGGTGACTGAAGCAGACTCGAATGGGCATATAGAGCGGAAAAATTTCTGATAATGTTGTAACTAAACAGGCTTCAAGTTATCCCTTTTGTGGTTTGGCGACAAGCTTTTGGTCAAGGAATGATTGAATGCATATTTCTAGTGTTGCTTCGTCACGGAATGCAGATGATGAACTATCAACTTTCTGTGTAGGAGCAATTCTTATTCTCAACCGTCAAAAGATCATCAAAGAAACCAATTCAATTGATGATTTAATAAAGGCAAGGCATTATCCTGCATTAGTTTTCTTTTTCTTCCACATCTAGTTTGGGTCTATCTGAATATATGAAGTCTTTGCAAGGCTTGCAATGATCTGTTATCTTATCTCTTTTATAGGGTTATTTCATTTTTCCTGATTGTATTATTATTTTTTGGGCTTATATGATAAGTTTAATGAAGGTTGAATTTTTTTTTTGCATATGGTGTATGTTTGACCCTTATGATTTCTACCTTGTTTGGACGTTTGTGATTAATTCATAGTTGATGCACATGTCTCAGTATATTTTATTGATTTGGTTTTCTCAAGAAAGTCGCATTGACTTGGATGACAAACCGAAATGTTTATAAGTAGCAAATCACAATGGTCTTTGCTAATTGAAATAAAAATAAAGAAACCGATTACTACTAGCTTCTGTATTGTTGTAATCAAGACTAGCAATTGCCAACTAGCCGAGGTGCCAAAAAAACTTTAACATTCAAGACATTACTTTGGTGAACCAGGCTTAAATGGGGTGGTTCAGGTTATGTCCTTACCAATTGGAATATGGAGGACTCATTTACCATACAGTTTGATTAAAAAATTAGCAAACATATGGAAGGGTCGAAAACCTTATATAATTTTATCACATTTACACATCTTTCTTTTTCTTCATGTTGTATAGTTGTTCTTATTGATAGTTCTAAGTGCAATGTATTTTTTTTCCGACAATTAGTGCAGCGCGCATTATACAACACTTTCTATTGGTAGCAATTTTTTTTGTTTAATTGGAAAGATTGGTTTCTCACTTTTCTTCAAATGTTGTAGATGTTCAATGATAAGATATTGAAGATCAATGTAAGAAAATGCATAAGCACAGCTATTAAACTTCAAAAGAAGTACTTATACAAGGTCAGGCCATTAATTTTATCATGACTTTCCTTCTTTCTTTCTGCATGATTTTTTTTGGATTGAATGCGCATCAGGTAGAAGTTCTTTTCCATTTACTTAATAAAACCATTGCCTCTTCGGCATGAACTGCATGGATTTTCTTTACTGGTTTATGCCAACATTTTCTGCTTTACATATCTTTATATCATCATACACAAAGCAACCTTTTGGATAAACCAATAGCAAAATCGGCTGTGCTAGCTACTCATTCCAGTATCATTGTCTCATTAACCCGAACTATATGGTTAATACATTTATTGATGCATCGTTTGCTCACTATAGCATCCATATAATCTTGCAATGATAATATGATATTGTTCTCTTTAATTCTTTGTCGACTCACGAGGGTTAAAGTAGAACAATTCTCGACCAAGACTAGCTCAACCTATAATTATGTTTGTTTCTCATGTTTCTACTTAAATTGTGAGTGCCACTGTACTACCTTTACATTACTTATCATCAACAAGATCCTAAGTTCTTAATCCTCTATGGTTTTCCCTTCCATGTTCGAATACAGTGAGGAGCTGAGAGGGGAAAATAATTTCCAATTCATGGCCACAGATTCTCATATTAAAAGCTGATTTCAAGATTATTATTGGTTCATTGCATAACATTATTGTTACTTCTTTCAGGAAACCTGATGATCATGGGATATCATCGTGGGGATGGAACTTGAGTGGTCAGCATTGTACATATCATGCTTTATTTCCAAGGGCATGGACTATTTATGATGGTACTATTTTCCTTATTGTTGTCCTACAATGAATTACATTGTTAATTTTAGCTTATACCTCTGGTTTTCTATTTAAATACAAACAAAGCACGCGTGAACGCCACTTTGGCAACAGCTGAGTTGTGGTGCTTTTGTATTCGCTACGTTACTTGGACCTTGGAATGAAGTAAATAATCTACCTTGCCATTACGACTAAGCTTAGCTTCATCACTTGTCTCTAAAAAGAAATAGTTATTAATATGGAAGTACTTATGGAAATTGGTACTTGTCTTGTGTCATTTATTTATCATACTTCCATTACACATTGTTTATCTTATTGAGTCTTTTATTTTAGTTTTCTTTACTTTTAATTTGTGTTCTATCAATTGTTTCAGTTTACTTTAATTTCATTTTGTATAGTGTCTTCTTAATTTTTTGGAGCGTCGAGGACAATTGACTCTTGTTTGTGTTAATCCAGAACTAAATTTCATGTCATTGTTTGGAGCGAGAGATAATTTGCTAATTAACACCATGTTCCTTTTGGGTAATGATGAATTTCTTTTTCTCTATTACTTTATTTATGTTGTGTTTGGCTCATACACTTGTGCTTGCGATGATACGTAGTTCTCCCATAATATTGTTTATATTCCTATTATTGTTTGTATAATTTAGTGATTTTTTTCTTTTTGATCTTTTTTCAGGTGTTTTGTACGAAGTCAAGTATTATTTGAAGCACAATCAACTTTATATAATCTCGGAACACTTCATTTTTTTTTTCATTTAGAACAATTTTTCCTTTTACTTTTGGAGAAAGATACGATATAGATACTTTTTAGATTGTTTTTGTTGTTTCGTGTACAGTACATTGAGAAAATATAATGTTAAGGATATGTTAAGTTTATATAAACTGTGCAATATCAATATATTATTTAGCTATGATTTTTATTATATATATTGGCAGGTTAAATGTGCTTGGATTGAGACCTATATATATATATATATATATATATATATATATATATATATGAATTCAGAGACGGAATTGAGATGGATTTGAATTCAGAGACGGAATTAGCAACGGATCAGAGACGGAAATAATGCATTCCGTCTCTGATCCGTTGCTAATCAGAGACTTTAAAAACTAAACAAAAATGAAAATTAGAGACGGAAATAGCAACGGAATCTCTAATAGATACATGAATCAGAAACGGATAAAATTTCGTCTCTGATCCGTCTCTGATTAGAAACGGATCAGAGACGGAAACAATCAGAAACGGAATTTATTCCGTCTCTAATCAGAAACGAAATCAGAAATGAAATTTATTCCGTCTTTAATCAGAAACGGAATTTATTCCGTCTCTGATCCGTCTCTAAATCAGAAACGGAATCACATTTCCGTTTCTGATTGAATCAGCGACGACGATTTTAGAGACGGAATAAATTCCGTCTCTATTCCGTTGCAGATTTCAATTAGAGACGGAATTTATGCAAATCAGAGACGGAAATTTTCGTTTCTGATCTGCTATTTTTTTGTAGTGTATGTTTTCTATTTAAATATAAACAAAGCACGCGTGAACGCCACTTTGGCAACAACTGAGTTGTGGTGGTTTTTTTTAAGGTGGCCAATTTAAATAGATGAATTTTGGAAGAAACTTGTTGATAAGCTATGAACCTAACACTTGTTGCTTATGCTTCAATTTTTATCCGTTCTAAATGTTGATAAGCTATTTTCTGGTAGCAGTTAATAGCCTGGCTTCAATTTTTATTTGTTCTAAATGTTGAGATAAGCCATTACCCTAACACTTGCTTATGCTTCAAAAAAAGAAAAACTTGTTGATTAGGAACAACTAAGATTTTTGTAGTTTCGTTTTGTTTATCATGAGTTTGATCTATTTTGCAATATTTGCATAGCGTGGCCCTATCAGTAGGTGACTCTTCGATCGAGTGGGAGTTAGTGCCATTGATTGCCCATATCCCTGTGACAATACTTGCCATAATCTGGTTTTCAAGTGAGAGATGAGGAATTTAAAGCATATCATGTAACTTTTATAGTTGTTTACATGACTTTTAGATTGATAATTCTTTTTGTGCATATTTAGAGGATTGTAAGTTTTTTTTTTCGTGGTTGTTGAACAATAGGATTTGTGATTTTGTGAATACTTAGAAATTTGGAGCATTTATTATACTTGACAATTTTTCGTGGATATATAAATCTTTTTCTAATTTTGAATTTTACGATTTTTTTCTCTCATTTGAATATTTGTTTATATATATTGTCGATGTATGAATGTCAAATTTTATTTTTTTGGCCCAAGGAGTTGTTGGAAGGGGTGCAGGCGATGGAGTAGGTCCTATGGTTGTATTTTCAGGTTAGAGGTTGGAGAACCAATTGGATTGAGTTTAGGTTTGAAAACTAAACAAAGTGGAATTGAGACGGATTAGCAACGGAATTCAGAGATTCCGTTGCTATTGCTATTACGTCTCTAATTTTCGAGGAATAGATGCATGAATCAGCAACGGATCAGAGACGGAATTATTATATTACGATCCGTCTCGATCGTGAGATGGATCGAGACTAATAATAATTCCGCTCTCGATCCGTTGCTAATCGGAGACGGATCGGAGACGGAATGCAATAATTTCGTCTCTGATCCGTTGCTAATCAGAAACGGATCAGAGACGAAATCCAATAATTCCGTTTCTGATCCGTTGCTAATCAGAGACGGAACAGAGACAGAATCTAATAATTATGTCTCTGATCCGTTGCTAATCAGAAACGGATCAGAAACGGAATGCATTAATTCCGTCTCTGTTCCGTCTCTGATTAGCAACGGATCGAGACGAAATGCAATTACAATTGTACCATTTAGAAAAATTTCCATTTCTGTTCCGTCTATGTTTCGTTTCTAAATTCCGTCTCTAATCCATCTCTAATCAAAAACGGAATCACATTTCCGTTGCTAATTGAATCAGCGTCGACGATTTTAGAGACGTAATTTATTCCGTCTCTGTTCCGTTGCAGATTTCAATTCGAGACGGAATTTATGCAAATCAGAGACATAAATTTTTGTTTCTAGTGTTGGACTGAGACATAGTTGTGTCAGAGAATTGATAACAAAAGGAGTTATCACAATTGACTATGTGAAATCTAGTCAAAACTTGGCAGATCCCCTTACTAAAGGATTGCCAAGAGACTTGGTGAATAAAACATCAAGGGGGATGGGTCTCAAGCCCAAGAATTACAGGTCATCAATAGTGGAAACTCAACTCGATGCCTAACATTACGTTAAGTCTTGAGTTCAATGCAGTCAAATTCATTATAAGAGTGACTGTGAGCACTAAATTTTAATAACCACCCCAAGGTTGTTAGTGCTCGATACCTGCATGTAAAGAGAGGAAGTTGAGATGATCTCTTAATAGTCTTCTAAAGGTGCTTAAATTGCGGGGTACTAGAATGGAGACTACCTATGTGGATGTGAAGTGCGACAACTTCAAGGAGTTCAAGGGTTTGGCTCCAAAGACATTCACGAGAAGATACGGGACACAAGGCCAATGTTGAATGTGTCAGGATATGTATGGCTATTTGCTGGTGTAAGTTATATGCGTGATATGTTTATGCTACATATCGAATAGAATTATTGGTTCAAAGTTTATCTACCATGTAATTCTGATATGATGTAATGAACTTTTCACAAATTAGTGGTTCAAATCGCAAGATACCATTATTTATGCATATATATATATATATATATAATGTTTGAGATTTCGTGGATTGAATGATCTGATTATTTTGAAAATGGCGGGGGATTGTTGAACATTTTCAAAATAAATGTTTAGTCCCACATTGGTTAGGAACTTTAAGTTTAAAGAGTATATATGTACTCTTGCACCATAGTGTGTGTAAAATAAAATACAAGTGTTATGCAAGGTGCGCCGCGCGCGCATTTTAGGCGTTTTTATAGGAGCACTTGGCACGAGGCACGTGCGTGTGTGTGTGTGTATATGTGTGTGTGCAAGCTAACCATGGGTAAATTTTTTTACCATTAATTTTTACCATTTTCGAGATTAAATGGGTAGTGATTAGAGTGGCTGAGTGGGTAGTTGAAACTGCTCTCCATTACTCCATTACTGCTCCACTACTCCATTGCATCAATGCTTGACTGCCCATTACTCCATAGCATCAATGCTTGACTATTCCACTACTCCACTACCCCATTTGCACTCTAACTGGTCATGACCAGTGCTCTATAAGAGGAGAGGTTTGGGGAGGAAGAAATTATCTTGAAATTCACCAGCAATTGCTCTTGTTTTCATCTTTCACTACTGCAAAGTGAAAGGTGGGTTTACTTCATCGTATCATTTAGGATATTTGCTGACTCTTGTAGTGTAGAGAGCAAAACTTCCTTTAGGAAAGTGGCAAAGTTACACGCTTTGAAGTCATTGCAAGTCCCTCTGGTTTAACATTTCATACTTGTGATTAAGTCTTTGTACACTTCTGCTACTGGATTTGTATTCTTGGAAATCCTTTTATGATCTTGGCTTGATGCATTTTGTCTCAACGGGTGTTCATGATAAACAACATGAATAAATGGATGAATGGCGAAAGAGATCTCCATATGGCTCAAATTCTCTCAAAACGTCATCTCTCTCCATGGCTCGCCCACGACTCTTAAACAAGTTCCTAGACATTTGTAAGATTTTTAAAGTAAGGTACGGCGTGACATGCCTCACAATGGTTGTGTTTGCAAAAGTTGTAGCTCCTCTCTTTCCATCATCAGTTCCCAGTAAGTCCATGACGGGCGCTCTTCGTGAAGCTTTCCGGATTGTTTACTACATTGATAAGAAAATGAATGTCGAAGATTCAAGAAGACGGCGGGCAGCAGAACTTCTTCGGGAAGGTGGGGAGATTGATATGGGCAAGAAGATTTCGTGAACAAGTGATGATGATCCAGTGAAGTGAAGTGCATGATCGCTAATGTCGAACGTACTTGTCGAACACTTCTACCAGTGCTGAATATGAATTAGGAAGAGTAAGTGCGTTCATCAAGGATATAGAGTATGAAACGATCAAAGATCTTTATGATTGTGTCGAGCAACTATTTGCTGAAATGTTACAGCATTTCCGTGCTCAATTGCCCATTTGTCTGTTTAAAGAAGTTAACGACAGTTCAGTCGAAGAATTGGATTCATCACTGGAAGATAAAGTGCAGTGGAGATTTCCTGACGGATGGCCAAACATCTCTCGCTTCTTTGAGTCCCCCAAAGACCATGTACCTACAAATTCTATCAAAATTTTATACCTACACCATAAAATGTCTTGTTAGTTCCTATTTCCAATAAGTTAGAAGTACTCTTTCAATTGATTTTGTATCTGAGCAAACTAGTTTCTGCAACCTGTATTTTTCTTAACTTGGCACAAAATAGCTCCTTTAATTGCTACTCTTTTAAATCATTCAACAATATTGTTGTATATGAGAATTTTTTTTTTCTTTTGAATTCTTCTTCTATTAATGGAGTTGTTGTTTTCATTGTACTAGAAAATAGGGTAACATGACAAGCCTCGATTTGAACAAAACAATGCATTGGTAATAGTTTGCTTTTGCTTTGTCGTTTTCTCATAAATTAATAGCCACTTGAGGGAATCAATCTGAAAAAGTAAGTTAGACATTTTTTGAGTGATTTTTAATAAAATTTGTCTCCGTTTGACCAAAAAATAAATAAAATAAAATTTGTAGCATACCCAGCAATCGATTAATTATGTATTCTTCTTAATTTATGTTCATGACTTTAAACTTTGGATGCTCTATTCTTCTTAACCTCTTCATCTTTAATTTCTCTTTAATTTCAACTTCTGATATCCTTTGAAGTTTGTATCTGCTAGTAGATGGCAAAGCTTTTGTGTACCACCTCGGCCGGATACTCATCTCCAGTGCCTATTATTGGTTTGTACATCGCAGGCGCCTCATTGGTATGTCTTCTACTCATGCTTTGCGATATTTGCTTTGCAATTCGGCGCAAGTCTCGTCACATTCCTTGTCGACTCTTTTCACTTAACTCTGTCACATTAACTCTATTAGCAATAGTTGCAAAGCTCCCTGTAGATCTTACTACTAACATGCCTAGTGCTAGAGACCAACTAGCTAAGCTCGCAAGCACAACTGACTTGCATATGCATTGGTTTCATGGCACCTTCTCTTGGAAGTAGTAAAGAGTCGGAAAGCATTGCGAACATGGCTGCCTTGAGCATTTTCGTCGTCACACTTGTTGTTAATGTTTGTATACAGATGGGTACAGGAGTGATCTTCTCATTTTTTGCTGAACACATCATAATCATGTGTTGCATGTTTATGTTGTTGGCTATTTTATGGTTCAACACTCTTGGATTTAATGTTGAAAAAGCCGCTCTTCACGAAAGCAATGTAGCTCACTTTCTAACCATACCAAAGAGTGAATCAAGTTTTGTTCATCGAGCGAAGAGTTGGTACATATCAAGTTGCACCAACAACCCTCAATTGCTTCTTTGTAGAGCACCATTTAGTTCAGCCATAGGACCAATTTGTATAATGTGTTCACTTGTTCTACTACAAGCTACCTATCGGTCAATAGTTGTCCGGAATTTAAGGTTTTGTGAAGGAATTTCTGATTACAGATGGTCGATCTGGATCATAGTTATCACACAAATCTTAACAACTGCATTTGGTGCTTTAACCATCGCCTTCCGATGGCTTGCAGTGGTATGCCATTTGAACACAGATCATTTATTTGGCCTAGTTCTTGAGCTACAAGATTTGAGGCTTCAATTTTCTTTTATAAAGAGATCATTGAGGACATCAACAATGGTCTTGTCCAAGTTTATACTTAAATCAGGGTTGTTCTTCCTCCTACTCTTAATCCATGCCCCCATATTCGTTGCTGCCATCATTGTAATGTATATCTCAGATAGAAGAGGAAGCCTTGGACGTTCTGTGGATAGAGCTAGAGAAAATACTGTGTCCTTGGGTTTATGGAGGGAAGATTTTGAGTTTGAAACCCTGGACAGATTGTCTCAACGGGCGATCATGATTTGCGTAAACAACATGAATAAGTGGATGAATGTCGAAAGAGATCCCCCTCCCTATCATCACATGGTTCAACTGCTATCAAGATGCCATCACTCCACAGCGCCGCAACTTTTAAACAGGTTCCTATACTTTGGTAACAATGAACAGAGGAGGAACAAAGTTACATGCTTCTCAATGGTTTTGCTCGTGAAACTTGTAGCTGCAAGCGTTCCATCAAATCTAACCAAGTCTATGATAGACGCTCTCGGTGAAGCTTTTGAAATCGTTTACTATGTTGATAAGAAAATGAATGTCGAAAGTGCTGATTCGAGAAACCGGCATTTGGCAAAACTTCTTTTGAAAGGGGGGGATATTGATTTGAGCAAGAAGACTTTGTTGGAAACTGCTGATGATGATCCAGTGAGATCTGCCATCTCAAAATTCAGAAGCGCATACCAAATACTTCCTGATGGTCCTACAATACTGGAATCAATAAAAGTAAGTCACTTTGTCAGGGATCAAGAGTGTGCAACCATGGACGAGTTGTACGATTGTGTTGAGCAACTCTTTTCTGAAATGTTGAAGCATTTCCTCGCTCAACTGCCCAATTGTGTGTTTAAAGAAGTTAACGACGGTTCAGTGGAAGATTGCGAAGAGCGTGCAAGATTCATCACAAAACATCTTTGCGAATTGCATTCGTCACTGGAGGATAAAGTGCAGTGGAAGTTTCCTGTTGGTTTTCCTAATACTCCTCACTTCTTTGACTCCCCTCAAGACCATGTAACTGCAAGCTCTCAAAATGTTCTACCATAAAAAGCTTAACTAGTTACTGTTACTTACTGTTCTAGACTAAGCACAAACCAGCTCCGCTGATCTTAGTCATGGGAATCACGACGCAGAACTTGGCTCTAGTTAGTGTCTTTGAACTCTGATGTATTGCCTGTGTTTGCATGCTTTCTTTTCTCTCTCTTTCCATTGAATTTCCCTTTTGTTACTTGATATGTTCATCACTAAATGTAATACATTTGAAGTAGTGCCTTGAAGAATGAGGATCGCTGACACAACTCTATATCAACAAAACAATGCATCTGTTATTGATTGTTGTTTGGCTTTTCTCTTCTCTTTTTCCTTTATTACTAAAATAGTAGCCACTTGAAGGAACCATTTAACAACAACATAGCCTGGATCCTAAATTAGTTGGGGTCGGCACATAGATCAAAATCTTTCATTGTGCTCGATTTAGAGCTTCAGTCTATCCCTACCTCGTCGAGTTTCTTTAGTTTCTATTGAGTTGAGTTTTGTAGTGGGGGCATTTATAGGCCGTCTTTGGAAGTCTCCACGCCAATGGTGTTTTACTTTTGCTTTTTCTTTGCTTTTTACATTATGTAAATAAAAGTAATAGCCTTTCTCAATTATTGTTCTGTAGTGTTTTTCAATTATTGTTCCCTCTTTAAGCCTTGGATATTCTGCTATCTGAACCTCTTATATCCTTTCTTTACCTTCCTTGTTCAACAAAGTACAGACTGCTGGTTGATTTCAAACTCCTCGTATGTATGGCAAAACTTCAATGTGCCAACTCAAATGGCTACTCCTCTCCAGTGCCCATCATTGGTTTGTATATTGCAAACGCTTCATTGGTATGTCTTCTACTCATGCTTTGGGATACTTTCTTTGCAATAAGGCGAAAGAATCGTCATATTCCTTGTCAACGCTTTTCACTTAACTCTGTCACACCAACTCTTCTAGCAATAGTTGCAAAGCTCCCCGTAGATCTTACTACTAACATGCCTAGTGCCCGAGATCAACTATCTAAGCTCTCGGGCACATCGATGACTTGCATATGCATCGGGTTTATGGCTCTCTCCGTTGTAGGCAGTAAAGAGTCGGAAAGTGTTTCGAACATGGCCTCATTAAGCATCTTCATTGTCACAGTTGCAGTTAACATATGCATACAGTTGGGCACTGGAGTGATCTTCTCATTTCTTGCTGAGCACATCATAATTACATGTTGCATTTTTATGTTGTTGGCTATTCTATGGTCTGACACTCTTGGATTTAATACTAGAAAAGCCACTCTCCATGAGGAAAATGTAGCTCGCTTTCAAACCACGCCACTGGTTGAAGCATGTTTCGTTCATCAAGCAAAGAAGTGGTACATATCAAGATCTGTCAAAAACCCTCAATTACTTCTCTGCTGCGAGATGTTCAGTTCAGCCATAGGACCAATTTGCATAATGTGTTTCTTAGTTCTACTACAAGCTACCTATCGGTCGATAGTTGTCCGGACTTTAGAGTTCTGTGGTGGGGTTTCAGATTATAAATGGTCAATGCGGATCCTAGTTATCACACAATTAGCTGGAGCCACGATCGGCGCTTTAGCCATTTCCTTTCGCTGGCTCGCTACGATTGGTCATTTAGACGAGCGTCTTACATTTAGCATAGCACTGGAGATAGAAGCTTTGAAGCTTCAATTTTCTTTCATGAAGAGGAGATCATTAAGAACCTCAATAATGGTTTTGTACCAGTTTGCGATTAAGTCAGTGTTGATAGTCTTCCTAATCTTCATCAATACCCCTATATTTGCCATTGCCTTCATTGTACCGCGGATGCTAGAGGGAATTGTTGGAAAACTTAGATGTTGCGTGCACAAAGCTAGAGAAGATACTGTGTCGACCTTGGATTCATGGAGAAATGAGTTTGAGATGCAGGACAGATTGTCTCAAAGACTGATTAGTGTTTATGTGGACAACATTAGTAAGTGGATGAATGTTAAAAGAGATCCTCCTGCCTATCAACACATGGTACAATTGCTATCAAAATATCATCTCTCTACGGCGCCACCACTCTTAAGCAGATTCCTAGAAGTTGGAAATAGGATACAAAGGTACAGAGTAACAAGCCTCTCAATGGTTGTGCTTGCAAAAGTTGTGCCTCCTCTTCTTCCATCATCATCAGTTCTTGCCAAATCTATGACAAATGCTCTTAGTGAAGCTTTCGAGATTGTGTACTATATTGATAAGAAAATGAATGTGGAAAGCAATGATTCAGGAAAAAGGCAATTGGCAAGACTTCTTTGGGAAGGTGGGGAGATTGATTTGATCAGCAAGAAGGTTTTGTTGAAGAATAATGACAATTATCGTGCAGTGAAATTTGCGATCTCAAATGTTAGACGTGCATATAGAATACTTCCCGACGGGCTTACATCATTCGAATTGGAAATATTATGGGAATTTATCAAGGAACAAGTGTATGAAACGGTTAAAGGTCTTTGTGACTGTTTGGAGCAACTATTTTGTGAAATGTTGCAGCATTTCCTCTCTCAACTGCCTGTTTCTGTGTTTAGAGAAGTTAATGACAGTTCATTCGAAAATTGGGAAGAACGTGGCAGATTCATCACAAAGCGTCTTTGTGAATTGGATTCATCACTGGAGGATAAAGTCCAGTGGAAATTTCCTGAGGGTTGGCCTGATACCGCTCGCTTCTTTGATTCCGCCCAAGACCATGTAATTGCAAGCTCTCAAGATGCTATATCTATGCCATAACAATTCCTAATTAGTTCCTATTTCCTGTAAGTTAAATGTACTTCCAGTTTTTAAGCGGTAGGCATTAAACAGCTACTTCAATAACAAACGACATTTTTTCTTGATGTATATTTAGCGCTCTTAATAAATTGATCGCAACCTCATGGCTAGCACTGCCATTTGCACAGCATAATTGCTGAGCTTTTGAATTTTGATTTGTTTCTACCTATAAACTAATTGCAAGTAATTTTGTAATGCAGTATGTACATATAAGATATATAACGAATGACATCAAGTTACTCGATGTTAGGTTAGGTTTACTTGCTATTATAGCTATTTAAAAATTCAGCATCTCATTCATAATGAATTAAGACTGCAGTAAGATCAAGATTATTGTACTAATTTATGATTCAATAGTTGAGTGTATCTAATGTTCTTGTTGATGTTAACAACTTAACATAGGTAGAACTTGATTCAGTATCTTAATGTTAATTTTATTTTATGACTATTTAATGATTCATTATCTCATTCATATTCTTGCAAGCAATTCTTACTTTTGAGTATTTGAAAATCCTACAGCATAAATACAATGTTCTTTTGCTTTTGCTTTTTCTTTGCTTCTTGTCATGGGTTGATTCATATTCTTGCAAGTCGTTTTACGAGATAAGAATGGTGTCATTGGTTGCACCAGTTGTCTTAGACCTGCCCTTCTCAAAAACTTCGATCAAATTTTACAAATAGGTGTGGGTTTTATCTCAATTGGCCTCGATACTAGTTAAAAAGAGATCACCACTTATATATTTCACTATTATGAAGTTTCAATTATCCGATGTGGGACTATTATTTCGGTCCACACATCTCAACATACTCTCTTAACCTCTTATATCTTTACTTCTTTACCTTCCTTGTCTTTGGAAACACAAGAAGATTCAAGTATTGTTATCTCTTTAAGCTTTGGACTATTTTTTCAGTTAATGACTACTTACTCTCTGAACCTCTTATATCCATTACCTTCCTTGTCTTTGGAAACACAACAAAATGGCAAAATTAACTGTATCATTGACTCTAATGACTTATTCCTCTCCGGTGCCCATCATTGCGCCATCATTGCGCCTCATTGGTATGTCTTCTACTCATGCTTTGGGAGGTTTTCTTTGCAATTAAGCGCAAGGCTCTTTACATTCCTTGTCGACGCTTTTCACTTAATTCTGTCACATTGACTTTGTTAGCGATTGTTGCAAAGCTCCCGGTAGATCTCACTACTGACATGCCTAGTGCTCAAGACCAACTATCTAAGCTCACGGGCGTGGCAATGACTTGCATATGCATCGGTTTCATGGCTCCATCCATTGCCAGTAGTAAAGAGTCGGAAAGTGTTTCGAACGTGGCCTCATTAAGCATCTTTGTCGTCACAGTTGCAGTTAACATCTGCATACAGTTGGGTACAGGAGTGATCTTCTCATTTGTTGCTAAGCACATCATAATCATGTGTTGCATGTTTATGTTGTTGGCTAATCTTTGGTTCAACACTCTTGGTTTTAATGCTGAAAGAGCCACTCTCCACAGAGAAAATGTAGCTTGCTTTCAAACCACACCAGAGGCCAAACGAAGTTTCGTTCATCAAGTGAAGAGATGGTACATATCTAGATCTGTCAACAACCCTCAACTACTTCTCTGCAGTGAGATATCCAGTACAGCCATAGGACTTATTTGCATGATGTGTTTCTTGGTTCTACTGCAAGCTATCTACCGGTCAGTGGTCGTCCGAACTTTACAATTCTGTGGAGGGGTTTCTGATTATAAATGGTCAATTTGGATCTTAGTTATTACACAAATAGCCGGAACCACAATCGGTGCTTTAACCATTGCCTTTCGCTGGCTTGCTATGGTCGGCTATTTGGACTCGGGTTATTCACTTTCCATAGCACCTGAGATAGAAGCATTGAAGCTTCAATTTTTTTTCATGAAGAGGAGATCATTAAGAACCTCAATAATGGTCTTGTCCCAGTTTATGATTAAGTCGGTGTTGATAGTCTTCTTACTCTTCATCGGTGCCCCCATATTTGCCATTGCCTTCGTTGTATCATGGATGTTCAAGGGAATCGTTGGAAAAGTTAGATGTTGTGCACACAAAGCTAGAGAAGATACTGTGTCGACCTTGGATTCATGGAGAGATGAGCTAGGCATGCATGACAGATTGCCTCAAAGGGTGATCATAGTTTGTGTAAACAACATGAATAAGTGGATGAATGTTAAAAGAGGTCCCCCTTCGTATCAACAGACGGTGCAAATGCTATCGAGATCTCATCCCTCTATGGTGCTGGAACTCTTAAACAGATTCCTAGAAGTCAGTAATAGTACAAGAAGCTATAGAGTGACATGCCTCTCAATGGTTGTGCTGGCAAAAGTTGTGCCTCCTCTTCTTCCATCATCGTCGTCATCATCATCATCATCATCATCATCATCAGTTCTTGCTAAATCAATGACAGAAGCTCTTTGTGAAGCTTTTCAGATCTTGTACTACATTGATAAGAAAATGAATATGGCAAGAATGGATTCTATAAAAGGGCAATTGGCAAAGCTTCTTTGGGAAGGTGGGAAGATTGATATGATCAGCAAGAAGGTTTTGTTGGAAAATGATGACAATGATGATCCAGTGAAATCTGCGATCTCAAATGTCGAACGAGCATATCAAATACTTCCCGACGGGCCTACAGCATTAGGATTAAAAATATTATAGGAATTTATCAAGGAACGAGTGTATGAAACGGTTAATGATCTTTGTGACTGTGTGGAGGGACTATTTTGCGAAATGTTGCAGCAATTCCTCTCTCAACTGCCCGTTTCTGTGTTTGAAGAAGTTAGTGACAGTTCATTTGAAAATTGGGAAGAACGTGGCAGATCATCACGAAGCGTCTTTGTGAATTGGATTCGTCCCTGGAGGATAAAGTCCAGTGGAAATTTCCTGAGGTTTGGCCTGATATCGCTCGCTTCTTTGATTCCGCCCAAGATCATGTCACTGCAAGCTCCTAAGATGCTATATCTATGCCATAACAAATCCTAATTAGTTCCTATGATCTGTAAGTTAAATGTACTTGCAGTTCTTAACTGGTAGGCATTAAACAACTTCAAGTCTTTTAATGAGAGTCATTGCGAAGAGATTCTTGTGTAGGACTAAGTTCTTCTGTTAAATAGTGAAACTTATAAAGTCATACTGGGCGAGGCCCCGTATGACTTGTGTTATATTGTGTGATTTCTTGGCAGTTTTACTTTACTTTTCTTTTCATTACTTTGCACAGTGATATTTTATGCGTGCATTACAACATTGAAACAAGGAAAATGTTTTTGAGGAGAAGTTTTATTCACTTTTTTCTTGGTCATTTTTTATTTGTTCTGTTCCTCATACTACTTGTGTTGTTTTATTCTGTGATAATTGCATCTAGGGGAGGGTGATAAGGTTTCTTATAGTTTGTCTTCTTGTATTCACTTTTTATTACATAAAATATTTTTTATTACAAAAAAAAAGATTGTTTTTCTTTGCTTTCCTCTCAAAATAAAATAATTGCCACTTGAGGGAATCATTTCACAGAAGTAATTTAAATATTACTCTTCTCAAGAGACTTTTGCATATGTTAAGATTTTCTCAAGCCATAGCCAGCTAAGAATGTAAATTATTCTATATTGCTCTTCATTTATGTTCATCACTTGAAGCTTCAGATGGTCATCTCTTTGAACCTCTTGTATCTTTACTCTCTACCTTCCCTGTGCACAAACTTTTCCTTCTTAACTTCAATAAGCCAACTCTGTTCCTCATTAACTCTTTCTTGCATGTATGCAACCTTTTTTTTTCCTCCAAGTCTTCCATTGCTTCTCCTTTCAGACTTGATTTTTAG
The DNA here is from genome assembly GCA_039657365.1 of Stephania yunnanensis. Taxonomy (NCBI): domain Eukaryota; kingdom Viridiplantae; phylum Streptophyta; class Magnoliopsida; order Ranunculales; family Menispermaceae; genus Stephania; species Stephania yunnanensis. Next base: position 11,711,756 of record CM077582.1, read on the forward strand.
AAAAACAAGACAAGAAAATGGCCAAACCTTCCTGTTTCAACGCAGATGGCTACTCCTCCCCAGTCCCCATCATTGGTTTGTACATCGCAGGCGCCTCATTTGTATGTCTTCTACTCATGCTTTGTGACATACTCTTTGCGCTACAGCGCAAGGCTCATTACATTCCCTGTCGACACTTTTCGCTTAGTTCTGTCACGCTGACTCTTCTATCAGTAGTCTCAAAGCTCCCAGTAGATCTGACAACTAGCATGCCTAGCGCTAGAGACCAACTTTCTAAGCTCACGGGCACTACAATGACTTGCATATGCATTGGTTTCATGGCACCCTCGCTCGCAAGTAATAGGGATTCGGAAAGCATTTCGAACATGGCTGCCTTAAGCATCTTAGTTGTTACAATTGCGGTTAATATATGCATACAAATAGCTACTGGAGTGATATTTTCATTTATTGTTGAGCACATCATGGTCTTGTGTTTTATGCTCATGTTGTTGGTTGTTTGTTGGTATAGTACTTTCGAATTGAATAACAAAAAGGGTACTCTTCCTCTACGAAATGTTTGTCACTTCCTAACCATACCGAAGGGTGAGCCGAGTTTGATGCATCGAGTGAAGAGTTGGTACATATCTAGTTGTAGAGATGATCCTCAATTAGTTCTTTGCAAAGCACCACTCAGTTCGGGCATAGGACCAATTTGCATAATGTGTTCTTTTGTTCTATTACAAGCTGCCTATCGGGCAATTTTAGTTGTCGAAAATTCTAAGTTCTGTGGAGAGGCTTCTGATTATAAATGGTCGATGTGGATCATAGTTATAATGCAGATTATCGCTATTGCTATTGGTGCTTTAGCAATTGCCTTTCGATGGTTTGCAGTGGTCGGGCATTTGGAGTTGGATTTTCGGGTAGGTATTATGATATTGGAGCTACAAGATCTGCAGATTCAATTTTTATTCATGAAGAGGCGATCGATAAAGACGTCGATATTGGTATCGTCCAATTTCTTACTAAAGTTTGTGCTGTCAATGCTCTTATTTTGCATCCATGTCACTGTATGTGCTATTCCCTTCATTGTATTTAGGTTCTTATTTCAAAAAATAGGAAAGTTGAAGTGTTTTATGAGTAAAAAAACTACTGCAAAGGATATTGCATCCTTGGGTTCATGGAAAAAAGAGTTCGAATTCGAAAGGCAAGACGGATTATCTCAACAGATAATCATTCGTTGCGTAAACAACATTGACAAGTGGATGAATGTCAAAAGAGATTCCTGTTCGAGTTATATGGTTCAAATGCTATCAAGACGTCGCGTCTCGTGCACTCCACCTCTTTTGGACAAGCTCCTAGAAGTTGGTAAGAGGCGCCCTGATCCGTACAAAGTGACATGTTTGTCAATGGTTCTCCTCCTAAAAGTTGGCGCCGCAACCATACCTCAAGTTCTCATCAAATCTATGAGAGACACTCTCCATGAAGCTTTGAAATTATTTACTACATTGATAAGAAAGTGAATGTTGGAAGCATTATTGATTTGAGAAGGAGACAATTCGCAAAACTCTTTTGGGAAGGTGGGGATATCGATCTAAGCAAGAGAATTCAGGTGAAAAATGCTAATGTTGATCCAGTTAGACGTGTAATTTCAAATATCGAAAGCGCGTTTGAAGTACTTCCAGGAATTCTGACTGGTAATGAATTGAGAGTGATAAGGGATTTCATCAAAGATAGAGAGTACACATCGGTCGAAGAGCTTTGTGATTATATGGAGCAACTATTTTCTGAAATGCTGCAGTTCTTCCTCGCACAATTGCCGAGTTGTGTGTTCAAAGAAGTTAATGAAGGTTCATTTGAAGATTGTGCAGAACGAGCGAGATTCATCACAAAGCGTCTATGCGAATTGGATTCATCGCTAGAGGATAAAGTACAATGGGTTTTTCCTGAGGCTTGTACTAATAGTAATACCTCTAGCTTCTTTGATCCCCGCCAAAACCATGTCGCGATGTCTCAAAATAATGTATCTACACCATAAGATATTCTAATCATTAGTACATGGAACCTTGGAACAAAAGTGATTAAGTTATGTCTTTTGGATCATGATGTAGTGGAAACACAGCCAAATTAATGGCTTCTGATTTCGGCACAATAATTAATTCCCTCTTAATTAAGCTTTTGGATGCTCCGGTATCTCAATCTCTAAAATCCCTTACTTTACCTTGCTTGTTCATCAAAGTACAAACTTCTCTTTGATTACAACTCCTCACATATATACATATACATACATTCTCATTAGTTGTGGAAACACATCCAAAGTAATGGAAAAACTTCAATGTGCCGACTCAATGCCTACTCCTCTCCAGTACCCATCATTGGTTTTCTTTCATTGTTATAATCAAGAGTCAGGAGCTTCAAGTCTCTTGGAGAGAGCACAATATTCAGTCTTGTTCAAATGAAAACGAAACAAGAAGGAAAATGTTTTTGAGAAGTCTTGCTTGGTCATTTTTTATTTGTTCTGTTCCTCATACAACTTCTGTTGTTTTATTCTGTGATAATTGTATCTAGGGGAGGGTGATAAGGTTTCTTATAGTCTGTCTTCTTGTATTCACCTTTTTATGACATATAATATTTTCTATTACAAAAATAATATTACTGTTCTCAATATTGTTTTAGTTGTGCTTTCCTCTTAAAATAAAATAATAGCCACTTGAGGGAATCATTTCACAGAAGTAAGTTTAATATTCTGTTCTCAAGAGACTTTTGCACAAGTTAAGATTTTCTCCAGCCATAGCCAGCTACGAATGTAACTTGTTCTATAACCCTCTTCATTTATGTTCATCACTTGAAGCTTCAGATGCTCATCTCTTTGAACCTCTTGTATCTTTACTCTATACCTTCCCTGTCTACAAACTTTTCCTTAATTTCAATGGCAAATCTTCAATGCGCCAACTCTAATTTTACTCCTCTCCAGTGCCGTTCATTGGTTTGTATATTGAAATTGCTTCATTGGTATGTCTTCTTCTCATGCTTTGGGATATTTTCTTTGCAATACGCCGAAAGGCTTGTTATATTCCCTTTCAACTCTTTTCACTTAACTCTGTCACGCTAACTCTTTTAGCAATAATTGCAAAGCTCCCTGTAGATCTCACTACTCACATGCCTAGTACTCTAGACCAACTATCTAAGCTCTCGGGCACGGCGATGAGTTGCATATGCATTAGTTTCATGGCACCCACCTTTGCAAGTAATAAAGAGTCGAAAAACGTTTCAAACATGGCCTCCTTGAGCATCTTTGTAGTCACAGTTGCAGTTAACATATGTATACAGTTGGGTACAGGAGTGATCTTCTCATTTGTTGCTGAACACATCATAATCATGTGTTGTATGTTTATGTTGTTGGCTATTCTTTGGTTCAACACTCTTGGTTTTAGTTTTGGAAAAGCTGCTCTCTCCGAAAAAAATGTAGCTCACTTTCGAACCATACCAACAATGGAGGAAAGTTTGTCTCATCGGGTGAAGCGTTGGTACATATCCACTTGTCTCAACAGTCCTCAATTAATTGTCTGTAGATCACCATTCAGTTCAGCCGTCGGACCAATATGCAATAATGTCGTTCGAACATTAGAGTTCTGCAAAGGAGTTTCTGCTGATGGATGCTCAATGTGGATTATTGTTACTGACAAAACATCAATGCCATAGTTGGTGTTTTTGCCATTGGCTTTCGATGGCTCGCAACGGTTGGCCATTGGAGCACACATCATTCATTTAGCATAGCTGATGAGAAACAAGATTTGAAAAGCTTCAATTCTCACTTATGAAGAGGAGGTCATTAAGGACATCAATAATGGTCGTCCAAGTTCATACTTAAGTCGGTTTTGATTATCTTCCTAATCATAATCCATGCCCCCATTTTTGCCATTGCCTTTGTTGTATCATGGATCTTTGAGGGAATTGAAGGGAAACTTGGATGTTGCACGCACAAAGGTGTTAGACCAGAGGGACTTGCAATAACTTCAAAGCGTGTAACACTGTCACTTTCTTAAAGGAAATTTTGCTCTCTACACTGCAAGAGTCAGCAAATATCCTAAAGGATACGATGAAGTAAACCCACCTTTCACTTTGCAGTAGTGAAAGATGAAAACAAGAGCAATTGCTGGTGAATTTCGAGATGACTTCTTCCTCCCCAAACCTCTCTTATAGATCACTGGTCATGACCAGTTAGAATGAAAATGGAGTAGTGGAGTAGTGGAACAGTCAAGCATTGATGCAATGAGCAGTCAAGCATTGATGCAATGGAGTAGTGGAGCAGTAATGGAGTAATGGAGAGCAGTTTCAACTGCACCCACTCAACCACTCTAAGTGCGCCTATAAAAGCGCCTAAAATGAGCTATATGCCGCACGAGCGCTTATGGCTCACCTTGCATAGCACTTGTATTTTATTTTACACACACTATAGTGCAAGAGTATATATATACTCTTTAAACTTGAAGTTTCTAACCGTGGTACTAAACATTTATTTTGAAAATGTTCAACAAAAGGTAAAGAGGATACTGTGTCCTTGGGTTCATGGAGAGGAGAGTTCGAGTTCAAAACGCTGGATGGATTGTCTAAACGGGTGTTCATGCTTTGTGTAAACACCATGAATAAGTGGATGAATGTTAAGAGAGATCCCCATTATCATCATACGGTTCAAATGCTATCAAGATCTCGTCACTCTACGGCGCCAAAACTTCTGAACAAGTTCATCAACATTGGTAAGAGTATGGAAAAAATGAAAACAATGGAAGCAATATGCGGACAGATAGGAAACTTGAAGTCTATTGAAATAAGGTATAAAATGACATGCTTGTCAATGGTTGTGCTTGTAAAAGTCGTAGCTGCAAGTGTTCCATCAATTCTTGTGACCAAATCTATGACAGAGGCTCTACGTGAAGTTTTCGATATTATTTACTACATTGATAAGAAAATGAATGCAGAAAAAGCTGATTCGAGGAAACGGCAATTGGCAAAACTTCTTTGGGAAGGTGGGGGTATTGATATGAGCAGCAAGAAGGTTTTGTCAGAAAATGATGAGGATGCAGTGAAATGCACGACGAAGAATGTCGATGAATGCGGGGATCTAATGCAGATCCAAGAAGCCTTAATGGTAGCAGAAGTCATCCATGATGAAGAGTTTGCAACGATGGGAGAATTTTCTAATTTTGTTGAGCAACTATTTTCTGAAATGGTGCATTATTTCCTTGCTCAAATACCCATTTGTGTGCTTAAAGAAGTTAATGACAGTTCAATTGAAGATTGCGAAGAAAGAGCGAGACTCATTACAAAGAGTCTTTGTGAATTGGATTCGTCGCTGGAGGATAATGTGCAGTGGGAGTTTCCTGAGGGTTGGCCTAATGCCTATCGCTTCTTAATTTGATCCCCCTTGTTTTGAACTCTCAAAATAATATATGTATGCTACTGTTATTTTGATTGCTATGTACCCTCTTTTAATTAGAGTTCCAAGTGATTATAATGTTGATTTTGTGGATTCAATGTGTTTGCATTAACATAAATGCAGATACATTTAATAGCATTCAAATATACATAAATGATACATTGATTGATTTTCAAAAGAACATCTATGTGAGATTCAATAAATTGTTCTCTCACACAGAGCAGTAAAGAAGAAAGAAAGCAAAACAATGCATGGGTTATTGTTTGCTTTTGCTTTTGCTTTGTGCTTTTAATGTAAAATAGCTACTTGGTATAATATATTCAAAATAGTAAATTAGACATACTTCTTTACTCTTCTTTTCATTACTTTGCACGGTGATATTTTCTCTTTAAGGAGATGTTTTGCTTGGTCACTTTTTTATATTTTTCTGTTTCTCATACAACTTTGTGTTGTTTTATTCTATGATAATTGTATCTAGGGGAGGGTGATAAGGTTTTCTTTTAGTCTGTCTTCTTGTATTCACCTTCAACAACAATAACAACATAACCTCAATCCTAACTTAATTGGGGTCCGCTACATGGATCAAACTTTTCCATTGTACTTGATTAAGTCCAATTGATGGTGAGTTTTCCAGACCATTTAAATCCCTCCTAATCAATGCATCCCATGTTAATTTTGGTCTACCCATACATCGTCGAATTTTTACAGTTTCTATTGAGTCAAGTTTTCTAGTTGAGGCATTTGTAGGTCGTTTTGCAGATGACCAAACCACCGCAACTGCCCTTCTCTAATCTTTGTATCAATTAGTGCTATTCCTGCTTATCTTTGAATTTTTATATTTCTTATTCTATCTTTACGAGTTTTACCACACATCCACCTGCTACGTTCATTTTATGTAATTATTGTTTCTTTACCGCCCAACATTCACTTCCATAGACCATAGCTGGCTTAATTGCGGTCCTATAAAATTTTCTTTTAACTTAGTAAGAACATTTTGATCACAAATCACTCCAGTTGCACTCCGCCATTTCTTCCATCCAGCTTGAATTCTATGTGTGACATCATTCTCAATATTGCCATCATTTTGTATGATTGATCCTAGATATCTAAAGTGATTCACCTCAGGAACTTCTACTTCCTCTAATTTTACCACTCTATCATCTCGATGGCTAGTGTTCGAAACTCACAGTGCGTGTATTCGATCTTCGTCCTACTCAACTTAAAGCCTTTAGATTCTAATGTATTCCTCCAGATTTTTAATTTCCTATTCACTTCATCTTTTGTTTCATCCACTAAAACAATATCATCTGCAAATAGCATACACCATGGTATGTCCTCTTGAATATTCCTAGTTAGTTCATCCATAACTCAAGTAAATAGATATAAAAAATGGATTGTTTAACCTTTGTTTTCCTCTTATAATAAATAATAGCCACTTGTGATGCTTTAGTTTTTTCATCATACTTTTTTTTTTTTTTTTTTTTGTTGACACAGATGTTAGCATCTAAGTAGTGGTTAAATTAATTAGTATTAAAATGAATCTAGTTTATTCATGTACTAGGTTGCAGTGCTGCATTATTCTAATGGTACTCTCATTTTTGCAGTAAAAAAAAGCAACTACTTCTCATTGTCGGCAAAAATAAATTCTTCAGTATGTAATACATTCATCTACCTGACTCATATTTTTAATATTATCTTCTTTTTCTTGTAAGTTTACAACCACTTCATAATAAAAGATTAATAAGCTGGCATCTATTGTGATAAATGAAAAGATCACCTTTAATGAGACCATGAAAAATACCCTCAAAAAGAGAGAAGAATCATCAAGTTTGTTACACCAAGTAAAATTATGGTATATGAGTAGTTCCATCAGCAATCCTCAATATTTTATAAGAGGATCAAGTGACACCGTTTTCAGTGTGGTGATGATTTGCTTCCTTTGTTTAACAGTTTTGTTGCAAGCGACCTTGCGATTGCTCGCCCATAAGTCTGAAACATGTGAAGGTATTTCTGACTATGGATGGTCAATATCAATCATACTCGTAACGCAAATTATCACAGTCGTAGTAATAAGCTTATCCACTACCTTTCGATGGATCGTAATGGTATCTGATCCTACAATTAACTTGGATAATATTGCTACAACTGATGAATTTACTTATGCTGATATATATTTTGAGGTTGAGATATTTTCCTTTCAATCTCTTGCCAATAATAGAAAGCTGCATAGGGTCTCAATACTTATTCTCTTGCATCTCCTTCTTAAAGGGGTGATTCTCTTCACGGTTCTATTGACTTTTATTGTTCTTGAAGTGCCACCTCAATGTGTCCGCTCCATTTTCAGAAAAAATAATGTGTACTTTCCATGGCTATTGCTATCATGCAAGCTCAACTAACAGCAGCAATGATGTTGTGTTAGAAAAATGGAAAACAGAATTGAGAGAGGCTTTCAGTCCCACAAAACACTTTCCAAATTGGATAATGAGGAGACTTGTGGAGGACATGAATAAATGGACAGATCAAAGCAACTGAAGCCCCCCAAACTATTTAGTCCAATTGTTATCCAGACCTCGAACTTGTCACCCGCCACAAACTCTTTTAAACAAGTTGCAGCAAATTGGTAAGGCCAAAGGGTATTATTATAAACTCTCATGTCTGTCGATGGTCATCCTCGGAAAAATTGTTGCTCTTTCCATACCATTTATGTAAGTATTCTTTACATTATACTTATCCTAAGTGATCCATGTGGGCCCCACACATTACGAGTGTCAAATTATGATTAGAGATAACGGTTGATGGGCGGTTATCTTTTGGGAATTTTAATCAACGTAGTTTGGTCCCCAATTTGATTCTCCGCAAAAGGTTTTAACTCCGAACACCATTAAGGAGAGGAGAAGAAGAAATTGGAAGATCAAGCTTTGGAAAGAACAACAATGGCTGGAGGTAATTCTTATTTTATTTCCGCAATTTAGATTAGATGATCTTTGTGTTTGTTCATACAAAGATCATTAATGTTTATTGACTAACAATTGGTATCAGAGCAAAAATTGGCCTCTACCTTGTTGTTTGTTCTTCTATTCATGTTTTGGAGTGTCTTGACAGTGACGGTTTGTGTATATTTTGTTTGGTTGATCAAAATTATTTTCGAATTATAGAAGTTGATGTTCTGGTTGTTTTGTTTTTGTATTCCGTCGAAACAAGGTTTCCAATTCGATTCCTATTAATTAGGCGGAATAGCAAACATAATTTTTTTTTTTTTTTTTGAGCACTTATTTGAGAAATTGATCTCCGAAATCAGAAAACTAATTTTGGTTTTCAGTAACATTTCAAATACCTATTTGTGATTATCGATCAACAAAAGAGAGGCATGAATTTTATCATGATCTTATTCCTCTAATTTGTACTTATCCTTTTGTATATGTGTATACATATAAGGAATTATAGTGTGATACATACAAGAACAAAGTTTTGGTTGGTTAAAAATAGGTGGTTAAAACTTTCTTATCTCAATCCCATTAATTTAGGGATGGATTGACCATATCATGAATACACATTCATATTGCAGTGGGTTTATTGTAGTTGTATGTGCCTTGCACATACTTTCAAAATTGAAATTTGCAAACACACGTGCAATGTACACGTCATGCTTTGGTGTCATTGTATATGTGAATTTGAAAATGACTTGGCCATATGTGTATAACATATATTTGAAATTTGCAAACACACGTGCAATGTACACGTCATGCTTTGGTGTCATTGTATATGCAATACATTAAGAAATTCATTGATTAAATGTAGGATGATCCATGCATGTGAAATTTTAAATAATGTTAGAGTGGCCACAGCATCTAAATTATAAAGGATCATTCATGCATTTGTTGTAATTAGTAATATGGTTGTGGTAAAATTTATCCCACAGGATATTTTACTATACTCATATAATTAATTAGAATAGAATATCAAATTGTATTTTCTTAATTTACCCACAGGAATTGAGAAAATGAAAATAATTTGATAGTTTTATTATATGGTTAATGAATCTTATTGAGTAAAGGCATTAGTCCATGAGGCATGTTTTTACGTCACTTGATTTATTTCTTTTATTATGTTTGCATTGGTAAAACATATTATTTGTAGTCTCTATTTGTTGTTAAGCATGTATTTATTTATTTAATATTTGGCTACTCATATACCCGTCTTAGGTTCGAGTTAAAATTTGAGATCCCGACTCTTAATGGAGAGAATTATAGGGTATGGAAGGAGAGAATTCTCCTCCATTTGGGAGTAATGGATATAGATTTTGCCATACGTAAGGACGAACCACCAGCAATCACCGAGGCTAGTCTTCCTGACACGGTTGATCTCTACGAAAAATGGGAGAGATCTAAGCGCATTTGTGTTATGTTCATTAAAACGAACATAACGGCTAGTATTCGGGTACGGTGGAAAAGTATGACAAGGTCCGTCCATTGCTTAAGGTCGTTGAGGATCAGTTTCAAACATCTGATAAGGCATTGGCCAGTACCCTAATCATGCAATTCTCATCACTCCAGATGACCGGAGTTAAGGGTGGGCAAAAGCACTTCATGAGGATGAGGGACATAGCGGCCCGGCTCAAAACACTCGAGGTTGATATGTCTGAGAGCTTCTTAGTCCACTACATTCTGAACGCACTCCCTCCTCAGTATGCACCCTTTAAGATCTCTTATAACACACATAGAGATAAATGGACGATCAACGAGTTGACGACCATGTGTGTTCAGGAGGAGAGTAGAATTATCATGGAGCAAGGAGAGAATGATGTGTTATTGACGGTGGACAAGAAGAAAAAGGACAAGAGAGCCAACTGGAAGGGGAAAAACAAAATGCAACCCCAAGGTGGAATTATGAAGAAAGAATCCAAGTGTTTCTTCTGTAAAAAGAAGGGACACATGAAGAAAGATTGCATCAAATTCCAACAGTGGCTTCAAAAGAAAGGTATATCAATTTCATATGTTTGTTTTGAATCTAATATGGTTGATACTTTACATGACACTTGGTGGATTGACTCTGGTTCTTCAATCCATGTTTCCAATACATTACAGGATATGATAAATCTGCGGAAACCAGCGGGAAGTGAGTTGAACATTTATTCAGGAAATAAAATGCGCTCACATGTGGAAGCTGTTGGGACATGCATCTTAAAATTGTCTAGTGGCTTTATTTTAAATTTGGACAATGTTTTCTATGTACCTAATTTTTCCGAAACTTAATTTCGAGTTTCCAAGTTGTTGTATTTGGGATTTCACTTCAACTTTTTCTGGAACATCTTTTGATTTGATATTTAAATCAAATATCGTTGGACATGGTACTTTATTGAATGGTTTATTTTGTTTGAATTTAGAAAATAATGCCATTGCAATGCATATTACTGGTTTGAAAAGAAGTGTCATGAATGGTGAATCTTCTATGTTATGGCACCGGAGATTGGGACATATCTCCAAGGATCGAATCAAAAGATTAGTAAATGATGGAGTACTAAGTGCTCTTGACTTTGCTGATTTTGAGATTTGTGTGAACTGCATAAAGGGAAAACAGACTAAAGTATCCAAGAAAGGTGCTCATAGAAGTTCAACATTATTAGAAATCATCCATACTGACATATGTTGTCCAGATATGGACTTGAAAAATGGTCCAAAATACTTTATCTCCTTTATTGATGATTTCTCACGTTTCATGTATGTCTACTTGCTTCATCATAAAAATGAAGCATTGAATGCCTTTAAAGTTTTCAAGGCTGAAGTAGAGAAACAAAGTGGGAAACAAATTAAGATTGTCAGATCTGATAGAGGAGGTGAGTATTATGGTAGATACACTGAAAATGGACAAGCATTTGGTCCATTTGCTACGTTTCTTCAAGAGCAAGGAATAGTTCCTCAATACACCAATCCAGGTTCTCCAAGTGAGAATGGTGTAGAGAAAGAAAGAAACCGGACCTTGATGGATATGGTTAGGAGTATGCGTAGTAATGCAACTCTACCTATCTTTTTGTGGAGTGAAGCTCTTAAAACGGCAGTGTATATATTAAACAGGGTTCCAACTAAGGTTGTTTCAAAGACGCCATTTGAGTTAATGAAAAGTTGGAAACCTAGTTTGCGACATATACCCGTTTTGGGATGCCCGTGTGAGGTGAGAATCTATAATCCACATGAAAAGAAGTTGGATCCTAGAACCATTAGTGGGTATTTCATTGGATATGCCGAGAGGTCTAAAGGATATCGCTTCTATTGTCCTTCTCATAACACTAGAATTGTGGAATCTAGAAATGCAAAATTTCTAGAGAATGACATGATTAGTGGGAGGAATCATTTTCAGGATAATGTTCCTAAAAGGGTTCATTTTGATGATCTTCCTTCTAAATCAAGTAGTGATCATATGTATGTCATTCCAAGTTTTGCTCAGGTTCCATTGAGAATTGAGGAACAAAGAGTTCAAACTCCACAAGTTGTTGACAATCCTCCAGTAGATCAAGTTGTTCATGAAGAACTTGAAATGGTAGAACAACAAATTATTCATGAAGTACCTCAAGTAAATGAACAAGTTGATCAACATGATCTTCAAGAAAATGTTGATGCAACATTAAGAAGATCTACTAGAGTTAAAAGGTCAGCAATACCTAGTGATTTCATTGTGTATCTGCAAGAATTGGACTATAATGTCGGAGTCGAGAGTGATCCCGAAACCTTTTCACAAGCCATGAATTGTGCTGAATCTAAATTATGGTATGATGCTATGAATGATGAAATGAATTCTATGTCATCAAATGATGTTTGGGACCTTGTTGAGTTGCCTAAAGGAGCCAAAGCAATTGGATGCAAATGGATCTTTAAGACAAAGAATGACTCATTAGGCAACATTGAGAGATACAAGGCCAGACTTGTTGCAAAAGGATTCACACAAAAGGAAGAAATCGATTACAAGGAAACTTTTTCTCCTGTATCTAAGAAAGATTCTCTTCGCATAATTTTGGCTTTGGTTGCACATTTTGATTTTGAGTTGCAACAAATGGATGTGAAAACCGCATTTCTTAATGGTCAACTAGAGGAAGAGGTTTACATGAAACAACCAGAAGGATTTTCCTCTATTGGCAATGAGAATTTGGTTTGCAAACTTAAGAAATCTATATATGGATTGAAACAAGCCTCCCGACAGTGGTATTTGAAGTTTCATGATGTTATCTCTTCATTTGGTTTTGTTGAGAATATTATGGATAATTGTATATATCAGAAAGTTAGTGGGAGCAAAATTTGTTTTCTCATTCTATATGTGGATGACATTTTACTTGCAACAAATGATAAGGGTATGCTTCATGAAGTGAAACAATTCCTTTCTAATAGCTTTGATATGAAGGACATGGGAGATGCATCCTATGTTATTGGCATTAAGATCCATAGAGACAGGACACGTTGTATTCTTGGAATGTCTCAGGAAGCCTATATCAACAAAGTCTTGGAAAGATTCAAAATGAAGGATTGTTCATCAAGTGTAGCTCCCATTGTGAAGGGTGATAAGTTCAGTTTGAACCAATCCTCTAAAAATGATCTCGAGCGGGAAAAAATGCTTAACATCCCTTATGCTTGGTAGTTGGAAGCTTGATGTATGCTCGGGTTTGCACAAGACGACATAGCATTTGCGATTGGGATGTTAGGAAGATATCAAAGTAAACCGGGTATGGACCACTGGAGAGTGCAAAGAAGGTCATGAGATACCTTCGTGGGACAAAGGACTACATGCTTACATATAGACGAACTAATATTTTGGAAGTCACCGGATACTCAGATTCAGACTTTGCCGGTTGCATAGATTCACGTAAATCAACATTGGGATTTATTTTCATGCTAGCTAGTGGAGCTGTATCATGGAGAAGTGCAAAGCAAACATTGATTGCTACTTCCACTATGGAGGCTGAGTTTGTTTCTTGTTTTGAGGCTACTTCTCAAGGTGTTTGGCTAAAGAGTTTCATTTCTGGGCTTAGAATCATGGATTCTATCTCTAGGCCGTTGAGAATGTATTGTGACGATTCAGCTGCTATCTTTATGGCTAAAAACAATAAAAGTGGGAGTCGAAGCAAGCACATCGACATTAAGTACTTAGCCATAAGGGAACGTGTCAAGGACAAAACAGTGGTCATTGAGCACATTAGCACTGAATTAATGATAGCAGATCCTTTAACTAAAGGCATGCCACCAATGAAGTTTAAGGATCATGTTGATAGGATGGGACTTACATCCATTATGTGATTATTATTGTAAGAATGATGTTTATTGGAACTCTTTGAGGTATTTCTTTACTTATGTATTGTGTACACATTCATGTTTTATTTGATTTGAGAAATATCATTAAGTTTGGACCAAAAATAAACATGAGGTTTATTCATTAAGTTATGACAATATGTTAAGAAATTTAATGCATTGTGATACATGGAAGATATTACTCACTTGATAGAGGACCTATCGCCATGATTCATGCATTTTATTTCTTAATTTTGGTGGTAATGTGTATATGGATAAAGTGGGAGAATGTAAGTATTCTTTACATTATACTTATCCTAAGTGATCCATGTGGGCCCCACACATTACAAGTGTCAAATTATGATTAGAGATAACGGTTGATGGGCGGTTATCTTTTGGGAATTTTAATCAACGTAGTTTGGTCCCCAATTTGATTCTCCGCAAAAGGTTTTAACTCCGAACACCATTAAGGAGAGGAGAAGAAGAAATTGGAAGATCAAGCTTTGGAAAGAACAACAATGGCTGGAGGTAATTCTTATTTTATTTCCGCAATTTAGATTAGATGATCTTTGTGTTTGTTCATACAAAGATCATTAATGTTTATTGACTAACAATTTACTCTTGCAGAACCTATATTGCGAGCCTTGGATGAAGCTTTTGAAGTTGTTTATTACATTGACAAAAAAGTAAATGTTGGGAATTTTCAAAATGGAAAGAAGCGTCGGTTTGCAAAATTTTTGTTGGCACATAAGAATGTTCATTTGAGCAAAAATGATTCCGGTACTAGTAATTTGGGCATGTCAGTTAATGAAGCATTATCATCTATTACAAATGAATGGAATGCATTCCCGGACGGATTAGCGAAAAGAGAAATGAAGATCATAAGGGATTTCGTTCATAGTCAAGAGTATGCATCTAATGAGGAGCTTACCAAGATTTGGAGCAACTATTTGTTGATATGGTTCTCTTCTTTCTTCCTCAACTTCCAATTGTCACATTGAAGGATGTGAATGAGAGTCCAATTGAAGTCCTTGAAGAAAGAGCAAGGTCTGCTCTAAAGGTTCTATGCAAACTCAAATTATTAGAAGACAATGTTCAATGGCTGTTTCCTGAAGGAATCACAAGACTGATGGACCCATATGACGAAGAAGACAACAACAATGATCAAGCAAGAAGTACTGAAAATCGCAATCTCATCACACCGGCAGTGGATCAAGATGGAGGTGCCTGTATAATTCAAGTGCCCAATGCAGCCACTCCTGAAATTGTTGAAATGAGCTCAAATGTGTGAAAGTTTTGAGTTGCAACATGTGATTAGTAGAGAGAACTTCTTCAAGTCAGTTCTAGTTTTTGTATTTTTTTTTTGTTGGTCAGTTCATGCTTGCTAAATATATTATGTTTCAAGTTCTGTTGTGATTAAAGATCAAAACATTTATGTTAAACGCTACCTATGACTATTCGATCTTCTCCGGTGCATCTTTTGTATGCCTTCCTTTTATGCTTAGGGTATGTTATTAATTTGGTCTACGTCATCGCTATATTCCTTGTAAACTTTTTCACTTACTTCTGTTAAAGTACTAACTCTTCTTAGCTTCAAAGACCCTGTATATCTTAAGTGCAAGCTATATTCCAGTGTTGAATGCTTAGGGATATCATGTTGCAAATGCTCAAAATGTTTCAACCACTACTCATGATCTAAAAGAAATATGTTCAAGCTAGTGAGAGAGTTGAATCTTTAATATGCATTTTAAGTGCATAAGTAGCTAGGGCGATGGGAGTACTTTCTTCGCTTTTTTTCCTTTTAATGGAGGTGATGTGTTCAGTGTATATGTCATTTTTTTTATCTGAGAGTATGATTTTTAATCCTGTGCTTTTAATAGAATACAATGTGCATAATTAGTTAGGGTGTTTCCTTTGCCATCGGAATAAATTGCATTACAAAGTACCAAATGAAGGCATTGCTCTTGATAATTAATTACCAAAACCTTAATTTGTGTAGGTGAGACTAAACCTACTGAATACAGCAAATTCAATATTGATATTGAAATCTTAAAATCACCTCAATAAATAACTCACAGTCAGTTATGCCATATTACAGCGGATTTCTTGTTTCTAGATATAGATCTGTAGGAAGAAGATTTTTTTTTTCAGTTGGCACTTATACAGCTCTTGATTAATTTGTGTAGGTGAGACTAAACCTACTGAATATTTTTGTGTTTTATTTATATATACTTGTTTCTAATGAGTACTTGAGCTTTCCATTAATACACACACACACACACACATACATACATACTTATATATTGTTAATGAAGATAAAAATTATTTTTAAAAGAAATTGAGAGAGATACCTCGGTTTTTTTTATATTAAGAATAAATCATCTAACAACTTCTACGTAACAAGTTATAGTTCATCTAAAAAAGAGATAAAGATCAAATCCTAACTAATTCCTAATTTAAAGGAAAATTTAAACAACAATTCTTATTCAAAGTAGATATGAACTAAAATGTCAACGCATCAATACTCCTCCTTGGCATTTTTGTCAAGAACGCCAATCCTTTTCCTCGGCTCTTCAAACTTGTCCTTTGGCAAAGCTTTTGTAAAAATATCTGCAAGTTGATCTTCAGATGAACAATGAATCAAACTCACTTCATTAGACTGTTGAGCTTCCCTAACAAAGTGAAATTTGATCTTTATGTGTTTCGTTCTGCCATGAAAAATATGATTTTTAGCAATTGAAATTGCTGAAATGTTGTCACACAAAATTGGAGTAGCTGATTTCTGTTCAAAACCCAAATCACATAAAAGTTTCCGCAACCAAATTGCTTGATTTACAAATGATGCGGCAGCGATGTATTAACTTTCTTTGTAGATTGAGTTTGTAGTTTCTTGCTTCTTGAGCTCCATGTAAAGACACCGAGACCCCAAAGTAAACAAATTTCTTGAAGTACTCTTCAAATCATCAATAGAACCACCCCAATCATTGTCTGAATAGCCTAATTTCAGATCATAATTTTAGACCTTGCAAATAGAACACCAAGGTCCAAGGTACCTTTCAAATACCTAAGAACTCTTTTTCTAGTGAGAAGTGTTTTTCGAAGGAGAATGCATGAATCTTGATAAAACACTCACAACAAACAATATGTCGGGTCTTGTTCTTTGTGAGATATAACAAGCTGCCAATTAGACTTCTATATAGCCCTTCATCTACCTTTTTGTCATCTTCATTTTTGCCAAGCTTTTCATTTGTTTGTATCGGTGTGTTGGTGGTTTGCAATCTTCCCGATTGATTTTTTTAAAACTTCACTTGCGTTTTCTTGTGATATGAAGATGTCATTGCTCGATTGATTAACTTCCATGCCAAGAAAATATTGCATCAAACCAAGATCGTCATTTCAAAGATTTTTTTCATGTCATCTTTGAAATTTTGATAAATTTGGAATCATTTCTGTAATGAGATGTCATAAACATATAGAGAAACAACCAAGAATTGATTCCCATCAGCTTTGACATATAAAGTGGCTTCACTTATGCTTCTAACAAACCCTAGCTGCAACAAATGATTATCCATTCTGACGTACCATGCTCTTGGGGCTTATTTAAGCCCATATAAAGCCTTCTTGAGAAGATAAACATGATTTTCTTTGCCGGAAACAATAAATCCTTCAGGCTGCTCAATGTAGATTTCTTCCTCAAGAATTCCATTAAGAAAAGCAGATTTCACATCTAACTGATGAATTTCCCATGAATTATGTGCAGCTAGAGCAATAAGTAATCTTATAGTGTCATACCTTGCAACTGGATCAAATGTTTCTTGGTAATCAACACCTTGTTGTTGTGCATAGCCCTTCACAACTAGTCTTGCTTTGTGTTTGCAAATGGAGCTGTCTGGATTAAGCTTGGTCTTGAATACCCATTTCACTCCAATCACTTTTTGATGTCTTGGTCTTTCAACAAGTTGTCAAGTCTGATTTTTCTTTATCATCTCAATCTCCTCCTGCATAGCAACTCTCCATGCTTGAAACTCTTTCGCTTCAAGGTAGTTTGATGGTTCTGAAATAGCAAGACTACATCTTTGGTAGATATCTTGCAATGTTCTTGTACCTCGAATTGGTTCATCGTCATAGGACTCATCCAGGGGAATGAGTTCTTGTTGGCTTTGATCTCCTGCTGAATTTGATGTAGAGGTCCAACACCATGCTGTCATTTCATCAAATTTAACATTCCTGCTAACAAATATAGTGTTAGTTTCCAAACAAAATATTATGTAGCCTTTTGACACATTGCTATAGCCAAGAAAGATCCCCTTCTTTGCTCTACTATCCAATTTGTCTCTTTTCTGCTCAGGTACTTGATAGTAGCATAGACACCCGAACACTTTGAGATGTGCCACTGATGGCTTCATATCGAACCATGCTTCATAAGGTGTTTTGTCTTCAAGGGCTTTCGTAGGTAGTCTATTTAGTAAGTAGATAGCAGTGTTGACAGCTTCAACCCAAAACATTTTTGGAAGTCCCTTTTCAAATAAAAGACATCTGGCCATATTCATCACATTTCTATTTTTTCTTTCACTTACACCATTTTGTTCAGGAGTGTAAGTGACAGTGAGCTGGTGTTGAATTCCTGCATCTCTGCAAAACTGATTAAATTGGTTTGAGGTGTATTCAGTGCCGTGGTCGGATCTCAAGATCTTGATCTTAAGATTGCATTGATTTTCCACATAAGCTTTGTATGTTTGAAAGACACCATAAACTTCACTTTTAGCAGACAAAAAATAGACCCAACACATCCTGGTAAAATCATCTATGAATAGGATGAAATACTTGTTACCTCCCAAAGAAGGCTCCTTCATTGGTCCACAAACATCAGTGTGAATAAGTTGCGCACTTTTGAGAAGCTCTCCATGCTCGATTTTTGGAAATGGAAGTTTAGACATCTTCCCTTTTTGACAAGCATCACAAACATGCGGTTCAACTACGACATTTGGCATATTATGAGCCAAATCTTTCCTTTTCATGTAAGCAAGACTCCTATGATTAAAGTGTCCAAATCTTTTATGCCAAAGATCGAATCACTAACCACAAGATTAGCATATGCATGAACATCACTTCATCCCAATCCACTGCAAAACTATTTTCTTTTCATCTTGATAGATAGCATTTCAGCTCCTTGACAATTGTAGATGGTGCAAATATTGTTCTTGAATTTGAGAGAATATCTTTTCTCTAAAATCATGTCCAACACTCAAAAGATTTTGACTAAGATCGTGCACATATAAAACATCATGAATGAGCTTGATACCCGATTGTGTTGGAATGGAAATTGTTCCTCGTCCTTTAAGCGCCATCATGTTTCCATTGCCGACCTTCACCTTCGAAATATAAGATTCATCAAGTTCTTCGAAAAGAGTTGCATTGAAAGACATGTGATGAGTGCATCCACTGTCAATGAGCCAAGAATTAGAGGTCTCTTTATTGTGAAAACAAGAGACTGCAAAGAGATGCTCCTCCTCGGCTTCGGCATCGGCATCTGCTGCTTATGCTTGTTGAGGGCCTTTTTCCTTAAAGTTGCATACTTTGGTGACATGGCCTGTTTGCTTGCAACTTCCACAAATAGCATCAGGCCTCCACCAACAGTATTTTTCAAGATGAGTGGACTTCTTGCAGTACTTACAAGGAGAATAACTTTTATGATTTGAAGTCATTTGACTTTGATTGCATTTCTCTTTCTTGATGAAATTCCTTTTGTTTTTGTATGATGCATTTTCCTTCTTTTGAATTTGGAAAGTTTTTTCTGTTGAACCTTCTTGTCTCATAGCCCTTCGTTGTTCTTGAGCTTGTAATGCATTGAGCAATTCCGAAAGTGATATTGATGAAAGATCTTTTGAGTCTTCCAAAGAGGATATTTTGGATTCAAACCTCTCTGGGAGAGTCACAAAACCTTATCAACTATTCTAGAGTCAGGAAAATCCTCACCAAGTAATCTAATTTTGTTTACAATGAAAGAAATTCTATCAGAGTACTTGGTGATGGTTTCATCTTCTTGCATCTTCAGGCCTTCAAACTGTCTTCTCAGGTTTGAAAGTTGCATCTGAATGGTTCTTTGGCTGCCTTGAAATTCTTCCTTCAACCTTGCCCATGCTTCTCTTGCCGTCTTGCATGCCATGATTCTAGGAAAAATAGAGTCGACATACGTAATTCGAATTACGATTTGGCTTTGTATTTTTTTGCCTTTTCTTCATTGTGATGCTTGATCTGAGCAAGAGTCGGATTTGTTGGAAGTGATTGCTCTTGCCTATCTTCCGTCATAATTTCCCAAAGATCAAAAGCCTCCAAATATGACTGAATTTTGACAGACCATATTTGGTAGTTTTCGCCAATGAAAATTGGAGGGGCAGTCAAGGAGATACTATTGGTTGCCATTTTTGCAAATTTTTCAACAATGGCAGGCCTATAGAATGATCTATGGCTCTGATACCACTGTTAATGAAGATAAAAATTATTTTTAAAAGAAATTGAGAGAGATACCTCGATTTTTTTGATATTAAGAATAAATCATCTAACAACTTCTACGTAACATACTAACAAGTTATAGTTCATCTAAAAAAGAGATAAAGATCAAATCCTAACTAATTCCTAATTTAAAGGAAAATTTAAACAACAATTCTTATTCAAAGTAGATATGAACTAAAATGCCAACCCATCAATATATATATATCTGTTGTTTTTTCATTAACTAGTCTTTATGTTTCATCTGTTGTTTTAGTTGATTCATTGTTTAATTCCTCTTTTCTTACACAACTGATTTATTTGAGTTTTTAGCGCTTCAATCGCTGATTTTTATTCACTTGATCAGATTTATTTATAGAATCGACGTATGTATATTTTTTTCAATGCTTCTTATACGAAATTATGCCTCAATGCATGAGATGTACAAAATCTAGTGCTTGTGACACTCAACCTCCCAAAAAAGACTTAAGACAACAAAGTAAACTGCTTTTGGAATCCAGGAAGTTAACTAGTCACTCAAGGAATATGTATATACTTGCATACATAATTACTATTAGATTATTGTCGCAAATTGAGCTCTAATTAAGAAGCTTTAACATACAATGAAGCAAGGAACTAAGCACTTTTCAAAGGGAGAAGCAAGAATATTATTCATGTCTGTTGAGCATATATAAATAGTCTTATTATATTATGGAAGACATCTCCACAGACTCATAAAGAAAATGACAAGATCTTCATGTTCTAGCGGGAACAATCTTTCTTCGTCTCCCATTCCTTTGATCGGCTTATACATAGCAAGTGCAACGTTGGCATGCCTCATACTCATGCTTTGTGATAATATCTAGTTTTCGTCGTAAGACTAGATACATACCTTGCAAGTGGTTTTCTGTGAACTCTGCCACATTAACTCTCCTGGCAATTGCTTCAAAGCTCCCAATCGATCTCACTACCTACATGCCAAGCGCCAGTGACCAACTATCGAAGCTTACCGGCACAATTATGGTATGTACGTGCATTTGTTTCCTTATGCCTTCACTTGCAATAAACAAAGAGATTGAGAGCATTTCAAACATGATCGCTTTAAGCCTCTTTGTTGTTACCATTGCAGTCTACATATGCATACAAATATACACAAGGAGTAATCTTCTTGTTCATTGTGGAGCACATCATGATTCTATGTTGCATGTTGATGTTGTTGCCTGTGTTGTGGGTTTATACTTTTGTCTTCATCACAGACAAAATCACCCTCAAAGAGATGATGAGAAACACCGTCAAAAAGGGAGAAGAATCGAGTTTGCTCCATCAAGCAAAACGATGGTATATGAGTAGTTGCATCAGCAATCCTCAATTTTATCTAAGAGGAAAGTTTGGTTTAAGTGTGGTGATGATTTGCTTCTTTTGTTTAACAATTTTATCACAAGCTGCATTTCGATCGCTCTTCCATAAGTTAGAGATATGTAGTAGTGTTTCTGATTATGGATGGTCGACACCAATCATACTCGTTACACAAATAATAACAGTTGTAGTAGGAAGTTTAGCGGGAAGTTTCGATGGATCATAATGGTATCCGATCCACCACTTCAATTGAGGAGTGCTGCAACTGAACTCGATTGTAAAATGCATTTTGAGGTAGAGATATTTTCCTTTCAATCTCTTGTATATAATAGAGAGCTGCAAAAGGTCTCAATACTACTTCCGTTGCATCTCCTTAAAGTGGTTATTTTTCTCGCATCTCTTTTGATTTTTTTTATACTTATTGCGCCAGTTTTTGTGATCCGCGTAATTTGCATCAAAATACTATGGATTTTTCATGCCTACTGTTGTGTAAGCTCATCAACTAGCAGCAGAATAAACGTCGTGTTAGAAAAATGGAAAACAGAGATGACAGAGGTTTTTAGTCCTGTAAAATGCTTTCCAAAATGGATAATAAGGAGATGTATGGAGGACATGAACAAATGGATAAATCTAAGCAATGAAAATCCTCCAAGCTATTTAGTCCAATTGTTATTGAGACATCGTGCTCGCCCGCCAAAACCTCTCTTAAATATGTTGCAGCTAATTGGTATGACCAAAGGTTCTTATAAAATCTCATGTCTCTCGATAGTCATCCTCGTAAAAATTGTCGCTCTTTCCATTCCCTTTACTCTTGCAGAACCTATAATGCGTGCCTTAGATGAAGCTTTTGAAATTGTTTATTACATCGACAAGAAAATAAATGTGGAGAGTTTTCAAGATGTAATGAAGCGTCGATTGGCAAAAGTTTTATTGGCATATAAGAATGTTCATCTGAGCAAAAAAAGATTCCAGTACTCGTTTGCAGACGTCGGTGAATGAAGCATTATCATCTATTGAAAATGAATGGAACGCATTCCCTGATGGAATAGCACATAGAGAAATCAAAATCATTATGGATTTCATTCGTGTTCAAGAGTATGCATCTATCGAGGAGCTTTACGAAGATTTGGAGCAGCTATTTGTTGATATGTTGTTGCTCTTCTTTCTTCCTCAACTTCCAATTGTCATTTTTAAGGATTTGAATAAGAGTCCAATTGAAGTCCATGAAGAAAGAGCAAGATCAGTTGTCAAGCTTCTTTGTAAGCTCAAGTTGTTGGAAGACAAGGTTCAATGGCTGTTTCCTGAAGGAGTCACAAGACTAATGGACCCAGATGACGAAGAAGACAACAACAATGTGATAGCAAAGTGTTTAATCTAGGAGAAGAAAAATTGAGAAGCAAACTGAAAAGCAGAGAAAAATAAATAAAAGAGGACACAAAGAATTTACGTGGTTCGGTCAATATGACCTACGTCCACGGGCGAGATCTCTACGGATTGATTATATCAATGAGAACTGATTACAAGAGAAATTTTGCGAATACACCCATCAAACATCTTGATTCTCGCATCTCCAATTCCCACTACTTCGCATTCTCCATCATCACCCATATAGACAACGCCACCATTACAAGATTTGTAAGTGCAGAACCATTCTTTATGAGGAGTCATGTGAAACGAAGCACCGGAATCAAGAATCCACCTGTTTGAATTTTCAACTCTTTCTAATGCAGGTAGAGCATCTCCATCTGCAAAAACATTAGAAGATTCCACAATATTTCCATGAGAAATGACATCGATCCTCACCTGCAGTCCTTTTTGCCCTTGCATTCCTTTTCAAATGCCCTATTTTGCCACAACCCCAACATCTCACTTTCTTCTTTGCCTTGGATTTTGATCTTGACTTGCTTCGATCACCGTAGTCTCGATCAATAGATCGTCCCCGTACCACCATAGCATCACCGTGAGAGCCAACACTAGTCTTTCGTCTGAGCTCTTCAGTTAGAAGTGATGCTATTACAACATCTAAATCATGAATCTTTACATGACTTAAATTCATGATCAAATTATCCCAAGAATCGGGCATAGAACAAAGTAATAGACATGCTTTTTCATCATCTTCAATTTTCACATCAAGAGCCATGAGTTTTGATGAGTAAATTGAAATGATTGAGATGCTCTTGAACCGATGCACCATCCTTCATTTTCAATGCGTATAATCATCGCCGCAAGAAAATCTTATTCGTCAAAGATTTTCCTTCATAAATATTCTTCACTTGTCCCATAATCCTATTGCACTTGATTCTCCTTCAACATTGAACAACACGGTGTCTTCAAGAGCAAGAAGAATGTTCGCAATGTACCATCTCATCTTTCTCTCGCAAATGTCTTATCTGTCATTCCTTCAGTTTGCCATCCTTCCCCAAGAGTGCAACAAAGCGCATCCATCTTTGACCAATACGGCTTGCATCTTCAACTTCCAAAGTGCAAAGTTTGTTCCATCAAAACGTGGAATTTCGAACTTGGCCGCATTTTTCCCGACCATAATTCTAAACACTCAACTCATTGAAGAGATGCTCGATACCAAATTGATAGCAAAGTGTTTAATCTAGGAGAAGAAAAATTGAGAAGCAAACTGAAAAGCAGAGAAAAATAAATAAAAGAGGACACAAAGAATTTACGTGGTTCGGTCAATATGACCTACGTCTACGGGCGAGATCTCTACGGATTGATTATATCAATGAGAACTGATTACAAGAGAACAAAACAACAAAAACATTCAACTATCTTGGTGTGTATCTACTTCAAACAGGGCACTCCATTTTATACATGGAGTTGTTGGCGGTTGAGGGATTATAAAGTGGCATATGACCAGGGACTATTTTTCCAAACATATGACCAGGGACTATTTTTCCAAACGTGGCTTCACACATGCTGAAATATCTCAACTGATTATTCAGTTAATATCTCAACAAAATCTCAACACAATGATCAAGCAAGAAGTACTGAAAATCAGAATCTCATCACACCGGAAGTGGATCAAGATGGAGGCGCCCGTATACTTGATCAACTCTCAAGTGCAGCCACTCCTGAAATTGTTGAATTGCAAGATGTGATCAGTAGAGATGACTTCTTTTAGTTAGTTCTACGCTTTTTTTTTTTAAATTGGTCAGTTCATGCTTGCTAAATGTATGATGTTTCAAGTTCTGTTGTAATTAAAGATCAAAACAGTTGTGTTAAAAGCTACCTATGACTATCCTTCTCTGGTGCCTGTCGTTGCGATATATATTTCTGGCGCATTATTTAAATACCTTTTGTTACAGTACTAACTCTTCTTAAAGTGGTGTTTTTTGTTACTTCATCGGCACATTCCATGTAAACTTTTTTCATTTACTTTTGTTATAGTACTAACCCTTCTTAGAATAGCTTCAAAGATCACTGTAGATATTAGGATTATATGCTCTGTGCTAGAGATCAACCGTCTAAATATTTGTTGGAGGATAAAGTGCAATGGACATTTACTGTACGTATGAATCTCACTCACTTCTTTGAATCTTTAATCTGCAATTATTGCTCTTTCCATACCATTTAATTGAATCGAATATCGATCACGACTTGGATTTCATCAGATTTGATCCTGCTATTCTTTTAGTGTTATAGTTGCTTCAGTGTTTCCCTAATCGTTCAGCTCTCATATTCGATCACGACTTAGATTTAATCAGAGCGACCGAAGCATAGAGTCAGAAAAAAGGTCCGATTTATTTTGCTTCATTGATTAGCATTTTTTATCTTTAGACAGCAGTTGATTCCCTTATTTTGTTGAAGTATACTAGATGCTCTTTTGTAGCTTCTAATCCCATCAAAATCAAGCAGTTAATTTGTTTTCGAAACTTTTGTTTCGACATATGCATACAATTGGTTACAGGAGTGATGATGTTTTCTTTTATTGTGGAATATATCATAGTTTTACGTCTTTTTGTTTATTCCGCTTGTTCGTGATGTGGTAAGCTGCGTTGTATCTTGATCATGAAACAAAACTCTTTTCTGGCAAGTCATTAAGGAGAAATGTTTGGTATGGGAAGAAATAGTTTAGTGCTTGGGTGAAAAAACATTGGTACCTGATTAATTAATAGTGTGACATATTTGAATAAATTTGATATTGACTTGGAACTGTACAAAGATTTGGAGATGTATGTACAAGTACAACTAGAGGGGGAGATGTTTGAAGATTTGAATAATTTAAACTCAGATTTAATGGTTTAGAATTAAAGATTAAAGTTTTGTGCCAAAGCTCCGAAGCTAACCTTAATTCGTTTCATCAGATTTAATGGTTTTCTAGTTGCTTCATCATTGCTTTTCTTAACATTGTGTAACTCTCTTATTAGATTTTTTCCGAGTGATTAGGTTGTTAATTTTGCTGAGTTGATACATTTGCATTGTACAAATATATATATATATATATATATATATATATATATGAGATTTTGTAGATTACTTACAATGCTTGATTAGTGAAAGAAGATCAATTGTTAGAAAGTTGTTCTCTCACTCAAAGCAGCCTAAGAGAATAGCAAAAACATACAGTAAAATGTGAAGTTGAGTTTTAACAAATCCCTTATAACTTTGGTTACTATTCAGTTAAAAATATGGCTCCTGCTATTAATTTTATTTGGTGTTGGTTAATTTGTTGATCCCCGGCCTAATAGTTGCAGAGCTCTATATTCTTTAAATGTGGCTTCAATGAATGCTACAAGAAAATGATCTTCAATATGACATGTGACTTTATATGCGTTTTGTGCTAAGGCTATGACAATATTTTTTATTGTGACCAATAATTGTACTGTTATGCATTAAGGTCTCTTCTTTGGTAGGTAGACCATAAAAAATGCAGTTGAAGAAAAGTACAACCACATTAAGAGGAGCCAGGAAGAGGTAGATGAAGATTTTCATGAGACCACACTTACTATGGGATGACCCTTCCCGACCTAGGGTCGGGTCGCCCGGCCCAAACCGTTACCCAATCCCAAGTACCTGAATTGGGTCTGAGCAACGGCTTGGCTCGCCTAAACAAAACCTGCGGAAAGAAAATAGCTATACAAATGGATAATAAATGCAGAATTAAGGAGATAAAATATTCATAAAGCTATTAGATTAAGATCCATGAATTGGGTTTTCAAAAGTCTATTCAACTCACAATATCCCAAAAGGCTTCCACAAGCTCTAATTACGACAATGTTGGTTCAAGCTACCCAACAAATCTTTAGTTATAACCCAAATTCATAAGTTCTCAAAATCAAATAATAAGATAATAAGAGCACACTAGGGTCACAATAAAAGGAAGTCTTCGAGCTAACTCATTTCCCTTGCCGTCTGTCTAAAGTAGACGTGGATGTACCTGGAGAGTAAGTGGGGTGAGCTAAAAGGGGCAACGGAGCTCAATAAGAGGAAAACTTCGCTTAAACATCAAACACGCAAATACTACTTAATAAAGATGCAACATCTAACGTGGAGTTGAAATCAAATCATCAAGCATTTAGTAGAAAGCATGGAAATAAGATTCATAACTATAATTAAATGTAAACCATCCATTTTATTTATTCAAGACAAGTTCCAAGATTCATTAAACCATATAGCAAGAGGTTCACAAATCATAAATGAAATTAAAACATTCATGCATCGGGGCCCACAAGAGATATATCATAAAAGAATAATAATATCAAAAAATCTATTTGGCCTCAAAAAGTCCGGACTCAAATTGTCTTTTACTTAGAGTTTAAATACATCACTAAATTAAAAGACTAAATTACCCTCATCTTTAACCTCAACACATATTAACATATTGACCCACTTTCACCACCATTTCTCTCCGTCGCGCCTACCGCCCCTAACAGTGACTCTCTCTCTCTTTCTCTGCCTCTCTAAGCTTTCTTTCTTCTCTCTCTACCCTCTCTCCCTCTACAATATACATCTCTCTCTCTCTCTCTCTCGTTTATCTCTCCTCTTTCTTCTTTAGTTCTCTCGCTCTCTCTCTCTCTCGTTTCTCTCTTTTCTCTTTCTTCTCTCGTTCTCTACATTCTCTCTCTCGTTTCTCTCGTCTCTCTCTCTTCTCCACCACTTCCACCGCCATAGCCGCCGCCAATCACGCCGACCGCATATGCCGACCGTCCAAGCCTCCGCCGCGCGTCTCGCTGGCCGTCGTCCGCACCGCACCGCGTCGTCTCCCACCGACGAGCCGCATCGTCGCCGCGCCCACTCCTCGCGGACGGACTGCATTGCGCCGCGCCGGAGCTCCTCTCTCTCATCGCGCCATCCTTCTCTTTCGCCATTTCTCTCTCTCTCTCTCTTTGTCTCTCTCTCTCGCGGCGGTCGGATCTCTCTTTCGGCCGGATCCGGTCGCTCGACCAGAGATCGGCCGAGAGAGGCGACCGACCCGATCGGGCCACTCCTCGCCGGACTGCTTGCATTGCGCCGCGCCGGAGCTCCTCTCTCACCGCCGTCCTTCTCTTCCGCCATTTCTCTCTCTCTGTCTCTCTCTCTCATGGCGGTCGGATCTCTCTTTCGGCCGAGATCCGGTCGCTCGACCAGATCTGGCCGAGAGAGGCGACCGGATCGCCCGCCGCGTCTGTCGCTGGTCGGATCTCCCACCGCCGAGCAACGGCGTCGTCGCCGCGCCACTCTGGCGGGACTGCTTGCTGCGCAGGTGATCACGGCGACGGCGGTGGTCACCACATCTAAGACGGCAAGTGGTGGTAAGCAGTGGATTGAAGAGGAAGGGTACTTTAGTCTTTTTGCTAGTTTGAGTCCGGACTCAATGAGTCCACCTAGCACTATCCTTTATAAGTCATTGTTCCATTCAATGCATTCTAGTTATTGACTTGATTTCGGTGACCGACTCCCCTATCTCGAGGTGATGAAGATCACTAGTGAACACAATGACCATTGTGTCCCTTCAATGGTCTCATCAAACCAACAGTAAGTTCGTCCAAACCGTCGCCGACATATGCACCAATATCACTTAGAGTTTTCACGATAAGTTTACTACTGCTCATGTCCTTAATAATTTAACCTCATCTCCTTAGTCATGAGAGGTAATCCCAACTCCTTACACCAGGAGAGGGTCATCCGACTCCTTACCCAAGAGTAGGGAATTCTATCTCCTTGCCCAGGAGAAGGTAATCCCAATTTTTTTGGTGCAACACATATACAACCATAGATAAGTAAATCAAGTCAATAAGCATGACGCAACTCATTCCCAAGTCTTGAGTTCAAATCATGAATCTTAATTATCTAATAACATGTCATATTTGATACTTGAGCGAAACTCTCCACTTACACTCGACTCGCAGCAACGCATATAACAACTCATGGTACACTAGGGCGATACGGTCTCGTGGGTAACCCATCTAATCAATAAATACTTTAATTTAAATTCATTAAATCTTCTATTTATTGGTCTTTAGGATCACTAGGGTGAGTCCCGCCGGTCATTGCACGATCTCCTCGAAGACATGATAGTGACCATTTGAAAGCAAATACATTGCTTTTATTTTATTATATATATATATATATTATTTTTACTATTTTTAGACGTGATAGTGACCCTAAACCGGAGGAACCAGGAAGAGGTAGATGAAGATTTTTATGAGACCCCACTTACTATTTAATGAAGAGTTGTTTCTTCTTTCCCTTACTTTCGCTTCCTTGTTTACAAATTAGATCTTCATCTGGTCAGCAGTTTTAGAAGCAGGACTAAATGGCAAAACATCAATGTGACAACTCTAATGGTTACTCCTCTTCGATGCCCGTCATTGGCTTGTACATCACAGGCGCCTCATTGGTATGTCTTCTACTCATGCTTTGGGACATTTTCTTCGCAATACGGCGTAAAGCTCGTTACATTCCTTGTCGACGTTTTTCACTTAACTCAGTCACGTTAACTCTCTTAGCGGTTGTTTCTAAGCTCCCGGTAGATCTCACCACCAACATGCCTAGTGCTAGAGACCAACTATCTAAACTCACCGGCACGACACTGACTTGCATATGCATTGGTTTCATGGCTCCATCTGTTGCAAGTAGTAAAAGGATCGGAGAGTATTTCGAACATGATCTCATTAAGCATCTTCGTCGTCACAGTTGCAGTTAACATATGCATACAGTTAGATACAGGAGTGATCTTCTCATTTGTTGTCGAGCACATCATAATCATGTGTTGCATGTTTATGTTGTTGGCTATTCTATGGTTCAACACGCTTGCTTTAAAAAGAGCCGCTCTCTCCAAAGAAAATGTGGATAACTTTCTAACCATACAATGGGGTGAACTAATTTGTTTGTTCCATCGAGTGAAGAGGTGGTATATATCTACTTGTTTCAAAAACCCTCAACTACTTCTCTGCACATCACCACTCAGTTCGGCAGTAGCACCAATTTGCATAATTTGTTCATTGGTTGTAGCACAAGCTACCTATCGGTCAATAGTTGCCAGGACTTTGGAGTTCTGCGGAGGGCTTTCTGACTATGGGTGGTCGATGTGGATCATAGTTATAACGCAAAGCATCACTGTCATAATTGGTGCTTCAATCGTTGTCTATCGGTGGCTGTTCGCAACATTTCTCCAATGGGATGTAAAATTTTTATCGCTCATAGAAAATGAGCTAGACGATTTGAAGCTTCTATTTTGTTTTATGAAGAGAAGATCATTAAAGAGATCAATAATGGTCTTGTCCAAGTTTATCGTTAAGTCGGTTTTGTCAGTCTTCCTAATCTTCATCCATGCTCCTTCGTTTGTCGTTGCCTTAATTGTATCTTGGATCTTCATGGAAATTGGAAAACTACTTGGTGGATGTTGTTGTTGTATCTACATGTGTTTTGTTTGCGCTTGGCCAAATTACTTCAATCGTAAACAGAGGATCCGGGAGGAGTTTCTATTCGGAAGTCTGAGTGGATTGTCTGAGAAGGTGATCCTGATCTGTATGGACAACATGGAGAAGTGGATGAATGTTGGAAGAAATCCCCCCTTGTATCATCGTATTGTTGGAATGCCATCGAGACATCACTCTGCGGCGCCACGACACTTTAACAACTTCATAGCCATTGGTAACACTGAAGAAGCAAGGTCCTTTATCAAAAAAAAAACACTAAAGAAGCAAGGTACAAAATGACATGTTTCTCAATGGTTTTGCTTGTAAAAGTTGTCAATGCAATTGTTCCACCAAATTTGGCCAAGCCTGTGAGAGACACTCTTGATGAAGCTTTCGAAATCGTCTACTACATTGATGAGAAAATAAATGTCGAAAGCATCGATACAAGAAAAAGGCAGTTGGCAAAACTTCTTTGGGAAGGTGGGGATATAATTGACGACAGCAAGACAGTTGCAACCGAACAGGCTGGACTTAATGACACACTGAGACTTGAGTGGTTTGTTGTGAATAAGTTCATGGAGGTGTATGCATCAACCGAAGATTTGCGTGGAACTGTACTCCAGCAACTATTTTCTGAAATGTTGCAGGACTTCCTTGCTCAACTGCCCGTTTGTGTGTTTAAAGAAGTTAACGACAATTCAGTTGAAGATAGCGAAGAACGCGCCAGATTCATCACAAAGCTTTTCTGCAGATTGGATTCGTCACTGGAGGATGAAGTGCAGTGGAACTTTCCTGACGGTTGGCTTGCTAATACTACTCCAATCTTTAACATAGATGCTCGAAGTCAGGACATATCAACAGAAGATGAAGATGGTGGCAGTGCTACTACTGCTCAAAATGTTCTGACGCCGGAAATACATCCTGCAGATGTGTCTACTAACGTATAGCTAGACTTCAGGTACTACGTTTGCAACGCTCTTGTAGAAGTAGAAAACCACTTGGATTTTTTCATGGCTGTTTTCTTCCAGCTTAATTAAATTTGATAACGCATTGTATTCAAAGATAATGTACTTTGGGATGGTATTATACTTGTTCAGACTTCTGACTACTTGTATTTTCCATTAATATTCTCTTATCTGATCTCACTGCGAGTTTTTTCATCAACTAGTCTATCTCCTGTTGTTTTAGTTTATTCATGCTATTTCTCTTTTGTGCATTAACTTTTTTATTTTGATATGTTCGAGTTTTGATTGCTTCATATTTTCAATTGACCAGTTTCATTTTTAGAATTGCCGTATACCTTAATTTTACACAGGAATACATCGGTCAATGAGATGTACAAAGCTCCCAGTAGATCTTACTACTGACATTCCTAGTGCGAGAGACCGACTATCCATTCCTAGTGCGAGAGACCGACTATCTAAGCTAACAGGCACAACAATCACTTGCATTTGCATACCCCCATGAATGTAGAGCAATAAAAAAGATTCAAGGAGTAGAAAATAATAGTAAAAAAACGCAAGACAATAATTGAACAAAGTAGTAGTTAACGAGGTAAACGAGAATGTAAACAAACAACTATTAAGTCAATATACGCATAAATGTCTCCAATGAAAACCATGGATATGTCTCGTGTAGCAAACATATACCATACTTCAGAGCTAAGAGCTAAGGATTTCTCCAGTGGGCTTCTCCAACAACCTCCACTATTCCAACAACCTCCACTATTCCATCACCTTAGTCCTCGCGGCGCTAGGCCTATATCATGCGCTACGCCGACACATGCACCTTAATGCAACTCAGGTCGCAATTCATCGAGGGCCTTATCATACGTGCTACTGTATAGTATGCCCAAGTTCGTCCACACATCCCGATATGAAAACCCCAATAAACCACTCAATCGGTTAGACAAAACAGTAAAGTAAAACAGTTCGGTACCCATCACACGCATAAGATCAAAAACGAACTGAATGTTGCAATATATTCTCAAGGGTTTTATGCACCTCAAAATTCACGCTTCAACTTCTCCGGACTCTCGAACCCGACCCCGCTACGCTCCCAACTACCGTACCATATCCTTAAGTCCCCTAGGATCCATTTCCAAGTGTTTTAGAGTGATTTAAGGTGTTTAAATTATGTTTAGAGTTTTATTTCCCAAAACAACCCAAATTGGAATCAAATCCATCCAATAATATTCTAAAGATTATTTCTCCAAATTTATAACTCTAAAACTCATGATTTACGATCACAAGTACATAGCTTACATACTCAACAAGAACATATTAAAAGATGAACTCGTTCGATAAGAATTGAGAAAGTTATGCCTTTTCAAAGTTCATTTTAAAAATCTAGTATTAGCACTTCAACAGCCTACTTGAGGAGAATTTTTGAGCTAGAATGAGTTTGAATTTTCTCCAATGACAAAAGTTGTAGATTTCTGGGTAAGCTTTCCAACGGCATATGATTCGCCCCATTTAGAGTCCGTATGAAAAAGGTATGCTCAATTTATAGAAGTTGGGTCAAGAAATTTGTTAAGAACTAATCATGTATGCATCAAGAACTCATGACCCAATTTCTTGCCAAAACTAGTTTGAAACATTATTGATCATCAAAATTAGTTTAGAACACTCATTAAGAAAAGAAAAATAGTGGCTTATGTTGAACATTTTCAAAATAAATGCACTACAAAAAAACAGCAAATCAGAAACGGAAATTTTCGTCTCTGATTTGCATAAATTCCGTCTCTAATTGAAATCAGAAACAGAACAGAGACGGAAAAAATTCCGTCTCTAAAATCATCGTCGCTGATTCAATCAGAAACGGAAATTTGATTCCGTTTCTGATTAGAGACGGATTAGAGACGGAATAAATTTTGTTTCTGATTAGAGACGGATTTAGAGAAACGGAACAGAGACGGAACAGAAATTGTTTTTTTTCGAAATGTTACATTTGTAATTGTATTCCGTCTCTGATTCCGTTTCCGTCTCTGATTCCATCACTAATCAGAAACGGAATCAGAGACGGAAATAATAAATTCATGAATTCCGTCTCTGATTCCGTTTTTGATTCATGCATATATTCCGGGAAAATTAGCGACGGAATAGCAACGGAATATTTGAATTTCGTTGCTAATCCGTCTCTAATTTTCCTTTTTGTTTAATTTTCAAACATAAACATAATCCAATTGGTTCTCCAACCTATAACTTGAAATTACAACCATAGGACCTACTCCATCGCCTGCACCCCCTCCAACAACTCCTTGGGGGTGCTAACATCCCCCAAAAAAGCAAAATTTGACATTCATACATCGACAATATATATCAACAAATATTCAAATGAGAGAAAAAAAATGTAAAAATCAAAATTTGAAAAAAATTTATATATCCACGAAAAATTGTCTAGTATTACAAATGCTCCAAATTTCTAAGTATTCACAAAAACCACCAATCCTATTGTTCAACAACCACAAAAAAAAAACTTACAATCCTCTAAATATGCACAAAAAGAAGTATCAATCTAAAAGTCATGGAAACAACTTTAAAAGTTACATGATATGCTTTAAATTCCTCATCTCTCACTTGGAAACTAGATTATGGCAGGTATTGTCACAGGGATATGGGCAATCAATGGCATTAACTCCCACTCGATCGAAGAACCAGCCACCTACTGATAGGGCCACGCTCTGCAAATATTGCAAAATATATCAAACTCATGATAAAAATACGAAACTGCAAAAAAACTATCTCCATTTACAGTGCAAAAGAAAACAGTATATTTTACTATAATTGAACACACCATTCTATTATACAAATAAGTCTAATAACACCATATCCAAGAAGAACATAATTTAACAAACAGAACACATGAAATCCAATAACTTTTCTTTCAATTAGTTTTATGTCAACTATAAAGATCAAATTACTGTTTACCTTAAAAATCAACCAACAATATAATCATGAAATTCCTACAAACCTAAAAACTTGAATAATGAACAATTTTCTCAGCATATTGGTGGAAGATGATGTCACGTTTGAACTAATGGAAATTCGCTATAGGAAAAATGAAAAATAAAATGGTATCTCTATTCAATGTTGAATGTTTCAAAGATTAAGTTTTGCAGCAATGAGTTATCAATGATTCATGGTCATGCTAAAATAAAATGTCCACAAAGCAAAGGATTCAAGGTCATGCTAAAATAAAAATGTCCACAAAGCAAAGACTTCAAGTGCAGAAGTTTCTAATACATATACCGTTCTAGACTCTAGAGATGTAGTCATGGAAAATTTCTATTTGAAATCAGGCATGAGGATGCAAATTTGTTGATATAATAATTTGTGTTCTAATGGCAAAGGGCTTGTTCATGCTAAACATGTTATAAACTAAAAATAAATAAATACACATAAAATGGGAAATTAGACATAATAATGATGAATATTTAAGAGAATAGGAATGTTTCATGCATGTGGGCCAACATGCTCGTGCCATTTTGTGTCAATCAACCATCAAACTAGCAATTCATATTATCAATGCAAATGCAAGTTAGTGAGATTTCAGCAGCAATGCACTCAAGCAAATATTATCAAGCCAAATTAGTATACAAAACCAACGCAACATGAAATGTCCCTATATAGTTCTTACCAATGAATGCTCAAGTTATACTTGACATGATTCACCACTTTCACAAGCACTCTGTCACCCTCTCTTGCATAAAGTGTAGGCCCTGGGAACTGCTTATTAAATCGCGAGGGACATAACAATGAGGATCGTAATGTGATTAGATCAACACGCATTGTATTTTTCAGGGCTGTTTTGTGTAGCCAAAGGAGTGTGAACACCTTGTCCACAATAGCCTATCTTTTTGTAACTAAATTCCTATAAATATATATATAGTCTCTTTCTTTAAAAAATATACTAGTCCAGTCAAGGGTCCCTATTAATATACATAGTGACGTGGACTTTTTGTTATTGAGAATAAGAATAAGACATCAAAACAATGCTAACAGATGCAAATTTCAAACACTTTCAAGGTACATGTGAAAAAGAAATAAAAGAGGAAAGGAAAAATAAAATGTATTCTTGCCTGATTTGACACATATAACCCGATCCATGAGTTCCTTCAAGCTTATCAAGTGTGCCTCCGGGTCAAGAAGCCTCCACATCTCTAAAGCATAGTCCAAATTAGTACACTACAATGATTAGACATGGAAATAGCAGGACTATTTAAAAAATAGCTGTACAACGAACCTTCAGCAGGACTGTTTTTAAACATACATGATAATCCTAGTGTTTCGAATCCTAACTAGTAGTAGAAATTATATAATTATAGGTACTATTCAATTGTAACCAACAACACCTAACTAATCAATCATCCCTAGCAAGTGCATGAATATGAAATTACTAACAACTATAACATCAAACGACCAAGTAATTACCTCAATACATGATTCTAATGTATTATAATGTTGATCATGACATGCTTTACCGATAAAATAAACATGAAATACCAACGGAATACAAAATCAATAGAAATCTTGAATTGCTCAAGTAAAATGTTGAAATGATATATTAAATATTAATAAACCTAAAAATAGAACAAGCATAACCACAAAACACTAAGCACGCAAGAGAAGAGCAGAACAAAAACTTCTAAACCAAACAAAATACACAACATTAACTTAATAGATCAAGTGAAGAACACCAACAAATGCACATGAAAGCCAATCCGGAGGAAAATGTGAGCAGATACAATTTCAAGAGAATTCGGGTGTTAAAAATATTTTTTTTTATTGTTACCTTGACAAGCAGAGCGGAGCGGTAAGCACAGAGCGACTGCAGAGCGAGAGAGCAATGAAAGAGACGGAGATTCAAGATCGAAATTCAAACAGATTCGAGCAACGCCGTGCACTCATTCACCGCACAATCAACCACGTAACAAATCAAATCACTCAAGAACAGTTAAAATAAAACTGCAGAAGCAATCAACAATTAAAAGAACTCGAACTCTTTAAATTTGTCACCTGATCAAGAGTTTGTTCCTTCACAGGTCATAGACAATAAGGTAGTTCTACCTTTCCAACATCATAATAACTACCTGCCAACTGCATCAACATAACAACAAAAATTTAAAATACCTCCAAGAATAAACGAAAAGCAAATCTTACATAGTGCACTATGAAAAAACATTATTAATTTATTACTACACATAAAATTACCAAACCATGGCACTAACATGTTTACCTCTTTATTTAGTTACTCATTTATCATGAAAAAGGTCATACAAATCTCTATAGCTAATCATGCACAATTAGTTTATTCCTATACTATATCATTTCCTTTGTGTAATCAAACAAGTTTTACTTTCAGCAACAATTGCTTCCTTGTTTGGATATAAGCACCAAAGCAATACAATCAACCAAATAAAAGAATTACTTCCAAGTCTGACAAACTAGAGAATATGTGCACTCTTAATATAGAATAAAAAGTTTTGTCCAAATCAGTTGCGAAGAAAAAAAAAAACAATTAATAACTTGCAGAGCTGAAAAAAGAGTCATTATCAATTATGATATTATAATATCCACTTCAAGTTTGATAGCTTAGACACCCAAGAGAAGCCACCACTTTTGACTCAATTTGATCCCAAAATTGAAATCAAAATTATTTGCTTCCACTTGAACTCAGTGACTTTTCTGATTTTTCAAGTTAAGATAGTAGTATAATGGAGTGATGTATTCAAACAAGAAAAGAAAGACAATGGGACTCTTAAGGAATCCCAAAAGGCCTTCCAGTATAGCTTCCCACTCTGAGCATATTGACACACTGAAGTGAAGTTTCGGGTCGGCTAGATGAGTCGAAAACACTAAATCAAAATAGAGAATATGCAACTCAAATACAGTTCTAAATGTCAACTCATTGAGTTTTTTCTAGTAAGGGTCGTCCGAGGGAGTCAAAAGGGCAATGAGATTAGAAATAATACAAAGATCAAGTAACTAAACAAGGAACAAATTCAAGAAAGCAGACATCATATCACAACCAACCAATGTGAATTAAGTATTCATGAATTCAAAATTCTATATATAATTGCAGGGAAGTAATAAACTGCTGCAAGTGCAAGCTAGTGGAAGTTGACTTCTAATTAGGGGTATAATAAATTTCGTTCAAGGAGCCATCCTAATTTGATGGTTATATCTGTAAAAGGCACCTAATCAGGTTTATAATCATGATCATAGGATCAACAAAATGATGCGCAACAATAAATTAGGACGGTAAGCCCCATCATGCAAAATCAATTAGTTTTTTTAGAAAAAAAAAATCTTATTATATAAACCAACAACAATGAATATATATAAAACCATAAGACGTGAGGTCAGGGCCTGAACGGATAAACAGAAACTTAACACCAAATCTCAAGTTTCGTTAACCCGACCAGTTGTGAAAATCAGTACACCAGGCTGATCTATGAACAATGGGATACACCTACAGTGGCGTCAGCCCAACCACACCCGCATGTCCATATTCATTGTTAGCAAAGATAATTGAAGATGATATGATCAATAAGTAAGTGTACGTATAAATGCAAGCTAATTACTGCATGTATGAACCAAATATAACAAATTCAAATGTCAAAAATATAGAAACCAAGAAAGAGGCAGTTAGGTATCAGGAACTTCTAGCAAAAATGTATGACTCATATCTGAGCTTTGTTTTATAGAAATATAAAAGATTCTTAAAAAATGAAAATGAGATCCACTGTTTACATTCATATAGCATTTGTTGAGAGGTGACACACAAGCATAGTTACACGCTATACGAACTCCATGAATAGCCCAGAATGCTTAACGGATGCAAATTCACCGCACTTATCCAAGGTAGGTACCGCCAATCATTCAGTGCATAAAAATCAAGTATATAGATAGCATTGATGAGGTTGTGGAACCATAAGATGACCAAATTTCTAATACTATAAAAGGGTCAAGGACTTCTTCTTAGCTTACTTTATGTCTAAATCAAGTGAGACCCATACTAATTAGGGACCTGAAGCTTTGTCATTGCTCTTCATGTTGTTGTAGCTTACTTATGCTTAATAATTTATTTTCTAATACATAATGATTATGTGTTTTTTTTTTTAGTTGAAGTATATATAACTGACTAAAATATGGTTTTCTCTTTTGAAGAAAGTCCAAATTTCCATAAATCTCTTTGGGATATGCAAATCCATAACGTCTTCAAGTAATTCGCAGATTTTCTTTTTTAAGACATAGAGCTTTGTGTAGCTAAAAAGATTTGAGACATACATATAAATGTGAAACAAATACTTAATACAGTCAAAGAACAAAGAATAACAAAGATCGCCCCAATTACAAAAATTACTTTACAATCGGGGTAAGAAAATACTTTAGAATTCTTCGAACATCCCCAAATTAATTAGCTTTTATGCATTAAACAATAATTAGACATAACCACAACTTTAATAAAAGCATTTTAAACAATGCAAGACTACAAATCTCACTGAATAATTTTTCTTCACTTTCAATTTAAAAAGTCTTTGTTGCCACATCAATGCACCCCACTTACAATACAAAATATCAATTACAAGAATAATCCCATCTCAAACACATAAAAATATACAAACAAACCAGAATTCAGCACTACCAAAAAAGCTAAAAACAAATGATCGCCTCCAAAAAAGATTACCGTTTCAAAGTCTTTCTCTAAACTGGTGTGGTCTTTGTCAAGTTGATAATGAATCAATAGATCATATGTTCCCCCAAATTTTGTGGATCAGGTTCGGAAGAAGTTTCTGGAGATGTTTGGACTATGGTGTCAACTATTATGTAAAGGTGTGAAGATCAAATTCGAATCTTCAAGAAGGCATGGAACGCAACAAATGATCGCAACATGTTGGCATATCGAAGGGAGAGAAATAGATATATTTTTGACAACAAAATGAAATCCTTGTTCCTGATTTGGAAACTGGCCAAGGATAGCACAACATTATGTGTAGTGGCGATGGGTATTAGGAAAGAAAGTCTTTCGATTTTTCATGTGATGAGTGGATGAGTATATTGAAGATGGTTTCGGTAGTATATAGGGTTTAGGTTTGAAGTACCTGTAAAATCTCTTTAGATATACAAAAGTGGGTTTATTATATAAGAAAAGAACTAAACAGACTAATGGAAAAAGGAAAATGGCATTCTCATCATCTCGAACTAAGTCTACGTCCCCGATATATCTTTAGAAATGTTTCATATGGCTATGCTCAAAAATGCCATCCTGTTCATTACTTAGTTGATGCACTACTATTGAATAGCAAAACTCAGTTAAGAAGAAAAAATCTATAAGCACCAATCATTAGCATTTTCAATTGCTACTAAAAAGAAAGGCAACTTTAAACATGAACGAGCATTTTGCATTCTCATATAGATAGTACTTGTTGTATTGAGCAATGTCAGAACAAAAGATATGCAATAACAAGAATCAAATACATATAACCAAATATTGAATCCCCACCTTAGTGCACAAAACATCAGTTATGCAAGAAAAACCGAAACCGCATCTCACAAGGCAACCTTTCGCAAATATGCAGAAAGAAATTAACAAGAATACATCGGTCAAGGCACTCAATTGAATCCTGAAGTAAAAGAAATACTTACACTCAATCTCTCGGCATAACTTTTTTTTTTTTTTTGAGTAAACCTCAGCATAACTAATGCATCGGAAAATGTTGACTCACATCCAAGTATGCAACAACTAGTTCCATCAGAGTTACTGCAAGAAGTACAAACAAAAATATTCTAATACAGAAACGCAAAGAAAAATGTCTTTGAGTAAGCATTTACAGTAAGTAGTAAGGGATTATGATAAGAAAAAAAGTTTACGAAGAAGCGACATAGTTTTGCTTATTTATTTATTTATTTTTATGAGAGTTTGTTTTTAATTTCTACTTTACTGGATTGCCAAACAATTGAATCAAGAATCTAAACAGACAAATTATCATCCTATGAATGTTTACTATCTTCATCAAACACGATGATATCCCATGATATGTAGAATAGCTACTCCCGCGTGTGACTAAATCATACCTAATGATTTAAGTTACAAGCCTATAGGCCGAGCATTGATAAATGAGCAAAAAAATGCAGAAGAAAATAGAGTAAACCAGCAAAGAAAATGCAGGAAAAAGAAAAAAAAAAGGAAAAAGAAACGTGGGCAATGGCAATAATTCCTACAAACACGAAGAAAATGCAGGAAAAAGAAAAAAGGAAACAAAAGTGACCTGGGAAGGATGATAAGGAAAAATGCATAATTGAGAAGAACCTTTTATATTTCACTCGTCTCCGAACTTCACTGAATTACCAGACCTCCACACAAACTGAAAAAAGCACAAACAAAACAGCTTACATTACTTAAGCAAAGAAAAATGAAGAAGAAAATAGAGTAAACCAGCTGCACATTTGAAGTACCCGTTCACATTTTTTTACAGCAAATCCATCTTCTCTTAGTCTTAGGGAACCTTTCCAGCTAAAATCACCTTATGTTACTAGAAAGAGTTAAAGAAAAGTTGCAAACAGGCATTTTCGACATTGAAAAATAACTTCATAAAAGTATGATTAAAATCTAACTCCTGATTCACAGTGACGACAAGATTACAATCGAAATACAGATAAATATGCCTAGTTCAAACAACAATTACTAAACCAAGTCCACCATATTTATATATGATGTTGATATATAATTAAAATATACATGTATAAGAGAGCAATATGCACATCTTCAGCTGCGAAGAAATAAAAGGTGCATCAATAGTCAAATAGCAGGAAAAATCACAGTCAAGTCCGCGCTTATACTTACAAGTCACGCAAACAAATCATCTATTAAAATGAATTTGTAGATCGTCAGAGAATCGTCTCATGTTATCACGGAAATACCGTCATTCCCTTTACTTCTATTGTCCTGTGTTTCTCCTATATCAATTTGTATAAAGCTTCCAGAGAACTAATAAGATTGAATCCACAGCTAGAACATGAAGATACTTCGCAAATATCCTTCTTTTCGAGTCAATTTCACTTCTCATTTAACACTTCGACTAGAGAGAAAAAAATTACTTTTAAAAATGAGAAATTCAAGCAGTGATTCTTAAAAAGACACACGCAATCATGAGATTAATCAACCAAAACGTAGAACGAATTCAATTAACAGCAATTGAAGAAAAACGACAAACATGATCAACTCGACGTGAGCATCGCAATCATTCTATACCGAAAACAAATCCAAAACAGAAATGTAGTATTGTTCCTGCACTAGAAACAAATCAAATGCAAGTAAGAATAAACCCTAAAACCCTAAACAAGTCCACAATCGATCCCAAATTAATTGAGGTCTCGACAAAGCCTAAATCAGAAATGCAAGCAAGAGTAATCGAAGAAAACACGATACCTCAACAACGAGATCGAGAGAGTTTGAAAGAAAGAGACGAAGGTTTAATTGATACATAACTGCAAAGGTTCATCATTTCTCAAATGAGGAGGGAGATCACTTGTTCATACGCACATACTCTCATCAGATTCACCACTGTCCAATCTCCGGCAGACGGCGAATAACGGCGACGGCTTAGGGCTTCCGAGGCTCCAATCTCTGGCAGACAACGGCGACAGACCCGACGGCCTCGTCCGGCAAAGATTTAGGGTTTGGGAGAGAGATTTTGGTGAGAGAGAGCGATGAGATTTTGGTGAGAGAGCGGTGAGAGAGAGAGAGAGCAGAGAGCGGTGAGAGAGAGGGTGAGAGAATGAGAGCAGAGAGCTGCGAGAGAGAGAGAGAGAGAGCAGAGAGCGGCGACGGTGAGAGAGAGAGAGAGAGAGCGGTGGCGGTGAAAGAGAGAGCAGGAGCGGTGACGAGTGAGAGAGAGGAGAGGGCGGTGACGGTGAGAGAGAGCGGCGGCGACGGTGAGAGAGAGCGGTGAGCGAGAGAGGTTTCGTTGAGTGAGAGAGCGGTGAGGGTGAGGGATAGAGGTTTCGTTGAGAGAGAGAGAGAGAGCGGTGAAGGAGAGAGATTTTAGGGAGAGAGAGAGAGTTTTGATCCCCATTTTTGAATCATCGAGATTGAAGCACGCACGAATCTCGAGACGTAACGGACGGTTGTAATAAATGAAAATTTTGGTGGGAATGTTGGCGCCATTTTTTAGAGACGGAATTAATTCCGTCTCTATTTCCGTCTCTGATTCGTCTCAATTCCGTCTCTGAATTAGTCCGTCTCAATTCCGTCTCTAACTAATTTTTTTAGCAACGGAACTTATTTCCGTTGCTAATTCCGTTTCTAAATTTCATTTTCCTTGTAGTGATGTTTAGTCCCACATTGGTTAGGAACTTCAAGTTTAAAGGGTATATATATACTCTTGCACCACAGTGTGTGTAAAATAAAATACAAGTGATATGCAATGTGAGTCACGCGCGCGTGGCGCGGTGCATATGGCGCATTTTAGGCGCTTTTGTAGGCTCACTTGGCACTTGGCACGTGCGCGTGCGTGTATATGTGTGCAAGCTAACAATGGGTAAAACTTTTTACCATTTTTGAGATTAAATGGGTAGTTATTAAAGTAACTAAGTGGATGCAGTTGAAACTGCTCTCCATTACTCCATTACTGCTCCACTACTCCATTGTTGTTCCACTACCCCATTTTCATTCAATGCTTGGACTACCTCATTTTCACTCTAACTGGTCATGACCAGTGCTCTATAAGAGGAGAGGTTTGGGGAGGAATAAATTATCTCGAAATTCACCAGCAATTGCTCTTGTTTTCATCTTTCACTACTACAAAGTGAAAGGTGGGTTTACTTCATCGTATCCTTTGAGATATTTGCTGACTCATGCAGTTTAGAGAGCAAAACTTCCTTTAGGAAAGTGGCAGTGTTACACGATTTGAAGTCATTGCAAGTCCCTTTGGTCTAACAACCTAAAGGAAGTTTTTCTTTCGTTGCAATGGCTTCGTCAATCAAAGAGCTGTCGGATAACATTGTGAAGCTGGATCGCTTCGATGGAGGCGGTTTCCTGAGGTGGCAGAAGTGAGTTCATTTCCTGTTGGTGACGCTTCATCTGGTGTATGTTCTAGATACACCAAAACCTATGGAGTCCGACGATGAAACTGTCGAGCAGATCAGGAAGAGGCAAAAATGGGAGACGGATGACCACACCTACAGAGGTCACATTCTGAACGCCATGAAGGACTCACTGTTCGACCTTTACCATGATGTCCACTCTGCCAAGGAGCTGTGGGAGAAACTGGAGGCAAGGTACCATAAGGAGGATGCGACAAGTAAGAAATTCCTTATATCAAAGTTTATTAATTTTAAAATGGTTGATGAAAGGTCTGTCACGGAACAATTTCGTGAAATTGAGAGGATTAGAAATAATTTCTCTCAACACAATCTTGTCATGGATGAAACAATTATTGTGTCTTCTATTATTGATAAACTGCGCCCCATCTTAGAAGGAGTTCAAACGAACTCTTAAGCATAAAAAAGAGGACATAACTCTTGATGAACTTGCTAACCATCTTCGTGTAGAAGAGGATTGTTGCATGCAGGAAAATGAAAAAGAGCAGAATGCTTAGGAGATTTCAAAGGTGCATGTGATGGAAGCGGCTAAGTTCAAAAAGCCTCTACTAAACAGGCCTAACAAGCCTGGTGGTTTCAAAAAGCCTACTGGTTCGGGAAAATCGAACAACCAAAACCAGAATCAAAGGAAGCAGAAAGTCACTTGTTGGTTTTGCGGGAAAGATGGCCACCTCAAGTCCGAATGTTATCATTGGAAGATGAAGCAAGGAAAAAATCATGCTTCCTCTAGCGCTACAAAAGGTGCAGGTAACGACAATGATGATCTCATTGCTATGATATCTGAAATCAACGTCGTTGAAAATGATATGGCTTGGTGGGTTGATTCTGGTGCTACTCGACATGTCTGGAAGAATAAGAGGTTCTTCAAGACCATGAAGGCAGTAGATAAAAATACTATCTTGTACATGGGAAATGATGTTAATGTCCCTGTTAAAGGTATAGGTAGTGTTGATCTGAAATTTACTTCTGGCAAAATTGTAACACTCACTAACGTGTATTATGCATCATAAGTGAGGAAGAATCTAGTGTCGGGTGGTCTTTTGAATAAGTTTGGTTTTAGGCTTGTATTTGAGGCTGACAAGTTTGTACTCTCCAAGGGAGGGGTATATGTAGGTAAGGGTTATGCTTATTAGGGCATGTTTAAGCTCGATGTAATCGCTTTATCTAATAAGAATGTTGTTTCTGCGTATCTTGTTGAGTCTCCTTCATTTTTATGGCATCATAGATTATGACATGTTCATTTCAGAAAATTATATGATATGGTAAATCTTGAATTACTGCCTTATTTTGATAAATATGAAGGAAATTGTAATACATGCATGAAAACAAAAATA
This sequence comes from Stephania yunnanensis, assembly GCA_039657365.1. NCBI lineage: Eukaryota > Viridiplantae > Streptophyta > Magnoliopsida > Ranunculales > Menispermaceae > Stephania > Stephania yunnanensis. The sequence continues at coordinate 11,756,579 of CM077582.1, forward strand.
ACTAGAAATTCATTTCCTAATGTTGAAAGAAATTCAAAGTTGCTAGACTTAATACATTCTGATGTATGTGACATACATAGTACACCCTCAATAGGAGGCAATAAATATTTTGTAACATTTATTGATGATTATAGAAAATTTCGTTATGTTTATTTATTGCATTCCAAAGATGAGGCAATGGTTAAGTTTCGGGCCTATAAGGCAGAAACTGAATTGCGATGTGAGACCTTTATAAAATGTTTAAGGTCTGATAGGGGAGGAGAGTACAATGATCAGAAGTACTTTGAATCTACTGGAATAGTCCATGAGACTACTACCCCTTATACACCACAACAAAATGGTGTGGCTGAACGTAAAAATCGTGTTTTAACCGAAATGATTAATGCTATGCTATCAAACTCTGGTTTGAGTTATGGATTTTGGGGAGAGGCATTGCTGACTGCATGCCATATTTTGAACAGAATTCCACAAAAGATGAATAAAGTCACCCCATATGAGCTTTGGAATAAGCGAAAACCAAATCTTAATTATTTAAGAGTTTGGGGCTGTAGAGCAGTAGTAAAAGTAACTGAACCCAAAAAGAGGAAATTGGGTGAAAGGGGAGTGGAGTGCATATTTATTGGATATGCACAACACAGTAAGGCATATAGGTTCATGGTAATTGAGCCTAATAACTCGATTTCATTAAACATTGTAATTGAATCAAAGGATGCAATCTTTGATGAGACAAGATTTAAATCTTTTCCCAAAAGTATTCCTGAAGAAAACCAAAAAGGGAAGGACGTCATAGAAATTGAAAATGACAAAGAAATAGTCGAAGTTCCTGAACTTCGAAGGAGCAAACGAGCTCGGAAAATTGAGTCGTTTGGTTCTGATTTCTATACATTCCTAGTTGAAGGAAATAGATAAATAGTAACTAGACAAATTCCGTATTGTTTTAATACGGACGCCGATCCTCAAATAGTAGAGGAGGCAATGAAAGAAAGAGATGCAGCTTTCTAGAAAGAGGCATTAAATGATGAGATGGATTCAATAATGGGAAATAACACTTGGGAGCTAGTTGATCTACCTCCAGGGTGTAAACCCATTAAATGCAAATTTCTCTTCAAAAGGAAAAGAAGAGTTGATGGATCCATTGAAAAACACAAAGTGAGACTGGTTGCTAAGGGTTTTACCCAAAAGCATGGAATATACTATTTCGATACCTATTCACCAGTAGCTAGAATTGCTACTATCAGATTGCTTATTGCAATTGCAGCTATAAACAAGCTGGTCATCCACCAAATGGACGTTAAAACATTGTTCCTAAATGGAGATTTGGTTGAAGAAATGTACATGGAACAACTTGAAGGGTTTATTATGCCCGGTCATGAGAATAAAGTGTGCGGATTGCAAAAATCACTGTACGATTTAAAGCAAGCACCAAAATAGTGGGACCAAAAATTTAACCAGGTTGTACTTGTTTTTGGATTCAAAATAAATGAATCTGATAAATGTGTATATAGCAAGTTTGATGAAAAAGGCAATGGTGTAATTATCTGTCTTTACGTAGATGACATGCTGATTTTTGGAACTGACTTGGAACAAGTTTAGTTGACCAAAAGGTTTCTTTCAAGCCGGTTTGAAATGAAAGATATGGGGCAAGCAGATGTCATTCTCTGGAGTATTACTCTAACTCGATCTCATTATATTGAGAAAGTTCTCAATAGATTCAATCACTTGAATTGGGCCCCTGTTTCTACCCCACTAGATTCAAGTATTGAGCTAGTGAAAAATACAGGCAATCCAGCTTCACAACTGGAGTATTCTAGATTAATTGGATGCTTAATGTATGCAATGACATGCACTAGGCCGGATATTGCCTTGGCAGTAAGCAAGTTGAGCAGATTTACAATCAATCCAAGTGAGTTGCATTGGTTTGCAATTCGAAGAGTTTTGAAATATCTAAAGAAAACAATTAACTATGGTTTATGCTATAGTGGATATCCTTTAGTCTTAGAAGGATTTTCAGATGCAAGTTGGATTGTGAAAGATCAAAATTATGCATCTACAAGTGGGTGGATTTTCACACTTGCTGGAGGTGCGATCTCGTGGGCTTCAAAGAAGCAAACTTTAATGGTTGGTTCTACCATGGAATCATAGTTTATTGCATTGGCCTCAGCTTCAAAAGAAGCTGAATGGCTATGTGAATTATTACACGAGATACCATTGTGGCCTAAATCAGTAGCTCCAATCTCTATCCATTGTGATAGTGAGGCCACATTAGCAAGGGCTTATAGCCAAATGTACAATGGTAAATCCAGACATATTGGACTGAGACATAGTTGTGTCAGAGAATTGATAACAAGATGAGTTATCACGATTAACTATGTGAAATCTAGTCAAAACTTGGCAGATCCCCTTACTAAAGGATTGCCAAGAGACTTGGTGAATAAAACATCAAGAGGGATGGGTCTCAAACCCATGAATTACAAGTCACCAATAGTGGAAACTCAACTCGATGCCTAACATTACGTTAAGTCTTGAGTTCAATGCAGCCAAATTCATTATAAGAGTGACTGTGAGCACTAAATTTTAATAACCATCCCAAGGTCGTTAGTGCTCGGTACCTGCATGTAAAGAGAGGAGGTTGAGATGATATCTTAAAAGTCTTCTAAAGGTGCTTAAATTGCGGGGGTACTAGAATGAAGACTACATATGTGGCTGTGAAGTGCGGCCGCTTCAAGGAGTTCAAGGGCTTGGCTCCAAAGACATTCACGAGAAGATACGGGACACAAGGCCAATGTTGAATGTGTCAGGATATTTATGGCTATTTGCTGGTGTAAGTTATATGCGTGATATGTTTATGCTACATATCGAATAGAATCATTGGTTCAAAGTTTATCTACCATGTAATTCTGAAATGATGTAATGAACTTGACACAAATTAGTGGTTCAAATCCCAAGATACCATTACTTATGCATATAATGTTTGAGATTTCGTGGATTGAATGATCTGATTATTTTGAAAATGGCGGGGGATTGTTGAACATTTTAAAAATAAATGTTTAGTCCCACATTGGTTAGGAACTTCAAGTTTAAAGAGTATATATGTACTCTTGCACTACAATGTGTATAAAATAAAATACAAGTGCTATGCAAGGTGAGCCACACGAGCGCGCGCGCGCGGCGCAGTGCATATGGCACATTTTAAGCGCACTTGGCACTTGGCACGTGCGCGTGCGTGTATATGTGTGCAAGCTAACCATGAGTAAAACTTTTTACCATTAATTTTTACCATTTTCGAGATTAAATGGGTAGTTATTAAAGTAACTGAGTGGATGCAGTCGAAACTACTCTCCATTACTCTATTACTGCTCCACTACTCCATTGCTGTTCCACTACCCCATTTTCATTCAATGCTTGGACTACCCCATTTTCACTCTAACTGGTCATGACCAGTGCTCTATAAGAGGAGGTTTGGGGGGGAATAAATTATCTCAAAATTCACCAGCAACTGCTCTTGTTTTCATCTTTCACTACTGCAAAGTGAAAGGTGGGTTTACTTTATCGTATCCTTTAGGATATTTGCTGACTCTTGCAGTTTAGAGAGCAAAACTTCCTTTAGGAAAGTGGCAGTGTTACACGCTTTAAATTCATTGCAAGTCCCTCTGGTCTAACAACTTAATCTTTGAAATTCATTTTTGCACTAAACCCCCAAAACTTGAGTTTTCATAGCAAATAAAGAGTGGGTTATTTGTACCTAGATGATGAACTCTTGGATTTTGATCTTCTCATCTTGATTCCTCTAGAAGACAACCTCCCTTCCTCCTTGTTCTAGCTGAATTTTCCAACACTCCATTGCAAGAACAAAATATGTTATTATTGTGTGAAGAGATTTCTCACTAACTTAGCTATATATAGGTTATGTTAGAATCAATTGTGTTCACGTAGCTCAAGGTCAATGTAATGGTCATTGTTAACTCATACTCCACTAACTTTCATCTTGTTGACACAAATTTCCAACTTACATCTCCTAAGATTCCATTCTAGTACAAATCTCGAGGCAAATCTATCACATCCATTTTTTCAACTATAGGCATTTGTAATCAATTGATTATATTAATTTAATTTAAGCACTTTTATATATACATATATGTAGGCTATTTAGGGGTCTTAAATTGGTGTATTACCACTTCCCCTAGTACTCAATTACTCGGCATAATATCTCGTTAGGGCTTCTCTCGCTTTTTAAGAGAAACCCTTGCGCCACAACATCTTTTTCTTATGAGCGTCTTCTCCGATCCCATTTCTGGGGTTGCCGATTGTCGCATAAGCTGTCGGTGGCCCCATGTCCTCTTCTCGTCTCCCATTTTCTTTCCTTCTTCCCTTCCTACGATCCTCATCCCAATTCCATGACCACTCTGTTTGTTCCCTTCTTCCCTCCCCCACCCACGATCCTCTCCCCTCTTCTTTCTCTCTTCATCATCTTCCTCTCCTATACCGAGACCACCACCTCATCCTCTTCTCCTTTTTCCATCCCCACCCCATAATTTGGGTTTTCGGTGAATCAGCCGATGGTCCTCTTTTGCCTAAAACTTTAGTAGAAAGGAGTAGAACTGTGAGACATGGTCGGAGCTTCAGGCGTTCAGTGGCAGCGAAAGACGCAGTAGCAAAAGACAAGGGACATAAAATGGAGGTGAACGTTGCCATGGAAGTTGCTTGAGTGCTGCTTGTCTAACTTGTTTTTCTTTTTTCATATTATTGTTTTAGGGTGTGTTTGATAGGAAAAAAATCTTCAATGAGAAAAAAACTTTTTTTAGCAAATCTTCTCGAGAGAATTTTATAATGAAGATTTTCTCATAGTTGTTTGATTGTACGAGAAAGAATTTTCTATTATGGTTCAATCCGTGTGCGCATCTAAATCATCGTCGATGTCATGCGGCTCGACGATGATGTTGGTGACGAAGCTAGAGACGAAGAGAGAAAGAAAGAATGTATATCCGCAAAAGAGTAGCGGATGTCAAGTTTGTTTGGGTGGAAGAAATGATCAGTTCGTGAGAGAGATTGGGAGATTTTCAATTTTTCACACTAAAAGATGAGAAAATAAATGAGGAAATTTGGGAAATGTGGTTTTTTTTTCAGTGCAGTTACAAAGCTATCAAACAATGAAAAAAATGGTTACACAAAAAAGTAGACAATTTTCTATGATTTTTTTCATTTTTTTTGCTATCAAACACACCCTTAGGGTGTGTTTGATAACAAAAAAAAAGGAAAAAATCATGGAAATTTGTTTTGTTTTTTAGTATAACCGTTTTTTTTTGGGTGTTTGATACGCTTGTAACCGCATAGAAAAAAATCCACCCTCCTAATTTTCCTCATTTATTTTCTCTTATTTTGAGATGGAAATTCGAGATTTTCGATGTCGAATCTTTTTTGATCGAAACTTGGACTCCTTCTTCTACAAGAACTCTTCCACCAACATACTCTGTTCAATTCATTAGTTCCGCAAAGCAATCTCTCGGTTGTTCTATGGTTCTTTCTCTCCGCCGCTTCTCTCCGGTTCTTCTCTCCGCTCGCAAACAATCTCTCGGGTTCTTCTCTCCGCAGTAAAGAATCGGTTCTTCTCTCCGCAACGCAGCAAAGAATCGGTTCTTCTCTCCGCAAAGAATCGGTTCTTCTCTCCGCAAAGAATCGGTTGGTTCTTCTCTCCGCAAAGAATCGGTTCTTCTCTCCGCTTCAATATTTGTTATTCTCTCTCATGCAAAGAATCTCTCGGAAGGTGAGTGTTTCCAATTTGATTTTCAATTTAGGGACATCAACCTCTCGGTATGACTTCGTCGATTTTAGGGTTCGTTCATTGTTCTCTTGGATCTGAACATTTTGTTACCTGGAATTTGTTTTAGATCGATCGTTCAACCTCTTGAATTTCGTAAGAAATTTTGTTAATCTTCAATTGGAAAGCTTTCCGTCATCATGATTCACATTCATTGATTGTTCGAGGTTTTCTATTCACGAATTCAAGTTTCTTTGTTGTTAAGTCTTGTAGAATTGTGTTCGGTTCTAGTTCATCTCTACTGTTGTTGCATTTAATTTTGGTTTGATTGCCAAATTTGGTTATTCTCCCCATCTTGGTTGTGTGCTTTGCGATCTCAAATTTGCACCACTGCGCACGCTCGCGCCACTTGTCCCAGTCCGGCTTGTAATGAACGCATACACGCCTCTCTTGGTGTCACATTGGCTTCACAAAGACACACGATCTGGGGGCCAATAATTTGGTCCCCAAAATCTTCTCGCCCAAATAAGGGACCGATTAATTTTTGCTCACATCCGAGCGTGCACGCTTGATTTTGGGATCTATTTCATCGAATTCATAGAACTCCAAATACGGCTCTAGATCCACCACGAACACTCCATCGTGAGCTAGCCGATCTATCGATCGATTAATCCAAGCAAGCAAAGCCTAGATCCATGAGATACATCAATGGTCGTATATTCCGATTCCTTTATATGTTGATTTCCTGATATACTTCAATTTGCATCGAGGCATCTTCGTGGGTGTCGTCGGTTGTAAGTTCGGGGAGTGCTTTCTTTATAGCAAATGGATTGGTGTAGACAGTGATGTCAAATTGGGGCTAATGTTCTCTTTTTCGGATTGTGGGTCTATGGTGGACGTAGATGAACTGAGCTTATGAGGAGCATTTTTCTTTCTTTTCCCAAACTTCTTTAGTGGTGTTTAGCTCACTACCATTGGTTAATTAAGTTTAATTTATTGTCGGTTTTGGATTGAGTGTTGGTAGCTGATACTTAGTAGTAGAAATGTAGTAAAAGTTTTGTTATTTTCCTTGACTGAATAATGGTTATGCCGAAAAAAATTTGGATTTTTTTTATAACAACTATCTTCTATGAATATATTGTTTGTCGTGTTGCATTTACATTGTTACCTAACTTGATGATCTTGTAGTTTATATGCAATTTAGTTAACTTTCATTCGGACTTTCTTTATATGGACTTTCTTTATATACTTTCTTGTTGTTTAAGTTTTACAGTTTCTATCAACTTTTAAGTATGTATTTGTTTTATAAAAATTGATTTACTATCATTCACTCATTCATTACGTTTACATGCATTTACTTAGATGCCTACTGAAGAAGATAGAAAAAAAACATCAGCTATAATGATGATGATGTTATTGCTCGATTACGTACAACGTCGTAACTCGTTTAACATACAACCTCGAGTTAATAGAAATGAAGAAAGGAAACTAATATTGAAGCGTTTTTACAAAGAATCTGACAAAAACTGTAAGGAACAATTACGATTGAAACGAGGTCCATTCAAAGAGCTTTGCAGAATTCTTCGTACGCATGGGCTAGTTGACTGGCGCAGTGTCAAAGTAAAAGAACAAGTAGCTATGTTTTTCTTGATAGTTGGACACGATAATCGAAATAGACGAACAAATTTTGAATTTATTCGTTCCGGTGAGACAGTTAGGCGCTACTTCCACATTGTTACAAGAGCTCTAATCAGTATGTACAAAGGCGTAGTCAAGCCTGCAAATATAAATAATTCTCCACAAGACAAAGAATCAAACTCAAGTGTTTGGTATCACTATTTTGAGGTAATGGATTTATTTAAGATATTTTTAAAGTTTGTCCCGTAAATAGCATAATAATATATTATAAAAATTTGTGGATATAAACTAAATAAATATTAAAATATTAGGATGCGGTCGGAGCATTAGATGGAACTCATTTCTCATGCACGGTACCGATTGAAGAGCAGCGAAAATACCGCAATAGAAAAGGTTTTACTTCCCAAAATGTCTTAGTGGCATGTACATTCGATATGAGATTTACATACGTACTTTTGGTTGGGAGGGCTCACTCACGATGGTCGTATATTAAGAGATGTTGTTAGGCCAAATCGAGTGGATAGACTAACTATACCACCAGGTTAGAAACATTTTGTGTAACATTTGTATAAGTACTATTGTTATTTTTTGTGATTATTTTAACTAGTTACAACTACTATGATATCATTTTAATGTAGGAAAGTATTATTTGGTTGATGCTGGGTTCCCTAATGTTCCTGGATTTTTAGCACCTTATCGCGGTACAAAGTATCACTTAAAAGATCAAGTTGGTCGTACACCAAGAAATGGAAGAGAGTTGTTCAACTTTCGACATTCGTCCTGCGTAACGTAGTAGAAAGAACAATAGGGCTTCTAAAGAAACGATTTGCATTTTTGCGGCACGAACCATTTTATGACGTTAAAACTCAATCAAATGTCATTTTAGCATGTTGTGCGATACACAATTTTTTGAGAGAAGAAGATCCCGAAGATCTATGTGAAGATGATGAAGATATTTATGAAGATGAAGAAGATGATGATAGGCTACAAGAAGATAATATTTCCATACATCAATCTCCAATTTGGATAGCTAAACGAGATGCATTGGCCGAGTTAATGTGGAATGAGTACAACTAGCTTAGACAAGGTTCTTGACTAGTTTTAGATGAAATGTTCCATAATGTTGAGCATATGAATTGGTACCTAGTTTGTATGAATTTTTTATCACTTTAAATTTGATTTCTTTGAAATTTTCCTTAATTAATGCATTGTTATATCAAGTCTTATGTTAAATATATAGTTTTTCATTTTTTCGTTAAAAATATATACAACTTTAGTATCATGTAAAACAGAGATGGAAGAATCAATTGGGAGCATGAAAGTAGTATCAAAGGGGCAAGTGAGATGGAATGACCGCATGGATAAGATCATGATTGAAATTATTTTGGAAGAGTACGGATTTGGCAATGCTTGGGTAATTCATGGAAACCTGAGGTGTATACTCGAGTTTGCCTAGAGTTGCTAAAACAATTAAAACAACAAGTACACCCAGCCTAATGTGAAGGCTAGAATCAAAACATTGAAAGCCAATTACTTCTCTCGCAAGGGAGGTAATATCTCAAAGTGGGTTCGGATGGGATCCAGATACACAAACTTGTCACAAACAGATGTTTTGACATGGAAAGAATATCTTCAGGTACATTTTAGGTTTTGTTGGAATATACAATTGTATTAGTGATGTTTATTAACTAACTATATTTCTTTGTGTGTTGGTGTGTATGTTTATATGTAACTGAAACATCCAGAAAAGGAATCATATCGCAGGAAGTGTGTGCCGTACTACGATGAGCTATGTGTCATATTTGGAGATGATCAAGCTACCGGAGGGAATGCAATTACTGGTAACGAGGCAAACATAGAATTACCTTCTTTGGAAGAAATGTGTGAGTAAATTTTGTAGAATAAGTAATTAATTATTTAATTTTACAATTTTTTTTTTGTACGTTCTTTTTCATTGACTTTAAATGATCAATTCTTTTGTAGAGTTTGATGTAAACAATTAGGTCCAATTTGAAAGAAATGCAATATAAGAAACTAACTGTTATGCTATTGGATTCTGGTTACTATCATGCCCAATTTATGAAATTCTAGTAGAAATAATTCATGTCTTATAAGTAATATTATTATTTTTTGTAGGCAATGCAGAGAAGTCACTCCCAACTAAAGAAGAAAAAGATGAGGTCAATCAATCGTCATCTAGTGCAACTCGTACGGGATCAAATGGTCAGAGAACTAAAAGGAAAAAGTGTAGTAACATTGATGCTACCGAGCAAGGACTAACAGCAGCTGCCAATAGACTAGCGGATGCATTTGCGCATACAGACTGTGCACGTCTTCAGAAAGAGCTTCATAACATTCCTGAACTAAGTCGAGAAGATGTAATGCGTGCCATGCTTTTATTGGGAGGTGAAGTTAAAGATGCTAATATATTTTTTCACTTGGATGAAGACTTGAAGAAAGATTGGGTGCTTTTATATTTGCAGAGGAAATTTTAGATTACTTTTAAAAGTTAAACCATAAGTTTTTTTTAAAATAAATTTAAGTACATTGTTTATTTTCTTTCATTTATGTTACTTATCAATTAATTATTGAATGATTTTTTTGGAGTTCATTAATGGTTGTGAAGATAGTTGTTGCCGATTCAATTTCGGTGCGTAACTTTGATTAATTGTCCACTTGATTTAATTTTAGTATGAATTCTTGATACTGCAAAAAAAAAAATGAAAAAAATCACATTAGTTATCAAACAATGAGAAAATTGAAAAAAAAAATTTCACGTGCAATCAAACAAAGAATGAAAATTCTTTTAAAAGAATTTTCTACGTAAAATTTGCCTAAGTAAATATTTTTTTCTCATTGAAAATTCTCTTTGCTATCAAACACACCCTTAGTGTTTTTGTTTAGTGTATTTTCCTCGTTAGTGAGGTTGTTGTCCCCATTGTTTGGGGTTGTTGTCTAGTCTCAAAGTTGTTTGGGGTGGCCAAAAGATATGAGCAGAGGCCTGACTTTGATTATCAGGAAGTGTTTGCTCCAGTTGCTCGCCTTGAGATGGTCCGATTATTGATTGCCATTGCTGCCCAGAGAAAGTGGAAACTTCACCAGATGGATGTGAAATCAGCTTTTCTAAACAACTACTTAGATGAAGTAGTTTATGTCAAGCAGCCAACGGGATATGTTCAAGAGGGCAATGAAGAAAAGGTTTATAAGCTGAATAAAGCACTTTATGGCTTAAAACAGGCACCGCGTGAGCTTGGAATAAAAGAATTGATGAATTCTTTCAGGGTTATGAACTGGAAAAATGTGTTTATGAACATGTCTTATATGTGAAGATTGATGCTTCTACTAGTACCGCAATGATAGTTTGTCTTTATGTTGATGATTTAATTTTCACTGGAAATGACATCAACATGATCGAAGACTTTAAGGCAGCTTTGATGCGAGAGTTTGAGATGACGGATGTTGGTCTAATGTCATACTTCCTAGGCATTGAGGTCAATCAGGGAGATGAAGATGATGACATTTTTATATGTCAGAAACGATATGCAGCTGAGATCTTGAAGAAATTTGAGATGTCTAGCTGTAATCTTGCCTCTACACTTGTGGAGGTTGGTACCAAGTTGTCCAAAACAGGACCGGATGCACCAGTTGACTCGACATATTTCAAGCAGATAGTTGGGAGTTTGAAATACTTGACTTGCACTAGACTTGATATTATTTATGACGTTGGATTACTCAGTAGATACATGGAGCACCCTCGACAATCTCATTTGGTTGCAGCAAAGAGAATTCTGCGTTATATTCGAGGTACTACTGATCATAGGTTACTTTATTCCACTTCAAAGGATAGTTCTTTGTTTGGTTATTCTAACAGTGATTGGGGAGGAGACCAGGATGATCGAAAAAGTACTTCTAGCTATGCTTTTTATTATGGTTCTACAATTTTTTCGTGGTCTTCGAAGAAGCAGTCTGTCGTTGCGTTGTTTACTTGTGAGGCTGAGTACATTGCGGCCGCCTCCAGTGCATGTCAAGCTATTTGGTTGAGAAAGTTATTATCTCAGATTCATTTTCAGTGTAATGGTCCTACACCAATATATGTTGATAATGTTTCGGCTATTGATTTAGCGAAAAACCCAGTTACACATGGTCGGAGTAAGCATATTGATATGCGATATCACTTTCTACGTGATCATGTGTATAATAAAGAGATAGAGCTAGTATATTGCAGATAGAGGATCAAGTTGCAGATTTGTTTACCAAGGCATTAAAGATTGAATATTTCATGAAGTTAAATGCTATGATTGGGGTTTGTCCAATCTGAATTATGGGGGATGATGTTTTATTTTTTAATTCAGATATGTAATTTAGATTATGGGGGATGTTGGAGTTGTAATCTAAATTAGATTTGTATTTGAGTTTGATTAGGACTTCGAGTTAGAGTATGAGTCTATTTAGGGTCTTCTAATTGAATTAGAAGTACACTTATGTGAGTTTATAAATTAAAGTTACAACCTAGTATTGTAATTAACTAGTTTATTATAGATTAATAAAGTGTTATTGCGTTGTCTCAAAACCTAACAAGAGTTGGTTCTTCAATAAACAGAGGAGATGACGAATCACACGAAGACGACGAAGTTGAGATCCATAGAGAAAACCGAGTACGTCCCAGACGAACTCATTCGACAAATCCTCTCCCACGCACCTGTCAAATCTCTCATTCAGTTAAAACGCGTCTCCAAGACTTGGCACACCATCATCAACGACCCTACCTTCATAAATCTTCACCTCAACCAAGCAATTCAACACAACAACTTCTCTCTCCTTCTCTACAATTCCAACCACATCTACTCTATCCACGACCCCACCTCTGCTGCCACTACCGAATGCCCATCAGTCCCATTCAATCACGAACATCGTGATTACTACGACGTCGCCGGTTCTTGCGACGGACTGATATTATTAATTCCATATCGAGGTTGTTTTGGTATATGGAATCCGTCAACTGGAGAATTTATAAGCATACCCTCTCCGTATTGCTCTGAGAACTACATCTTAACGATGCCTTGGCATGAGAATATGTATGGGTTTGGTTATGGTTCAAATAGGAGCGACTACAAGATTGTCAGCATCTTTGGAACAGGCAATGTCAAGGTCTTTTCTACACAGTCAGGGTCGCGAATGTGGAAGACCATTGAAGGATCCAATATTCATGTCGTCTTTGATGATAGTTTGTATATTTATAATTCGAATGGGATATTTGCTAGGGGAGCTGTTCATTGGCTTATGTGTTTTTTTGTTACACCAACAGAGGAGGAAGATAGAATAATAGCGTATGATTTCGGATGCGAAGAGTTCAGGACAATTCCAATGCCGGACCGCCTGACAAATAATAAAGAGTATAAGAGGTTGAGCAAATGGGGAGAGAGTATTTGTTTGTTTATCAAAGATTGTCGAGAGTGGTCATCTCATATATTTGTCATGAAAGAGTATGGCGTGAGAGATTCATGGAGTAAGTTGTATACGATTCCTGAAGCACCAATTCCGTTGATTCCTGAAGCTCCTTGCACAAATCCGCGCAGACAATGTTGGAGTTTAGTTTGTTTTATTGAAGATGAAAAGATTTTACTAACAGGGGTGTATTCAATTGAGATTTTAATAGACTTTTGGTTACTTTTATTCCCTAAAAAAGTTTAGGGGTATTCAATTAAAACTTTTAGAGAGTCTCTAAAAGTTTGGTGTATTCAATGTGAACTTTTAGAGACTTTTAAAAAGTCTCTAAAAGTTTTGGGGTATTCAATTTAAACTTTTGTAAACTCTCTAATTGTAAGGGGTATTCAATTTGTTTACAAATTTTGTAGATTCGTGGGTTTGGATGACTTTTGGAGACTTTTCACCTAACCCTATATATGTTGAAAGTCTTCTCCATCTCTTTGCCTCCAGGAGAAACTTTTGGAGACTTCTTTTTTTCTTCTTCGTCGCCTCTCTCTCTCATCGCGAAATCTCTCTCGGTCGTTTGCTCTCGGTCGTCACCATCGTTGCCTCGCCTCCATCGCAGCCTTGCTTCTCCATCGCTGACTAGTAAAAGATAGCAGGCATAAAATAGCAAAATCAAGAGCAAAATAGAAATCGACAATTCTGACGTGCTAGATTACAAGAAAACCGATAGAGAAAGGTTGAGAATAACAGGATTCTTACTGCATTCCTGTACGGTGAGAAGTGGGAGATCAGTACATTAGATGCTCAAATCAAGATATCCAATAAGTTCATCAATGGGTTTCAAGGCCACAAATAAAATAGTTCAGTAATGAAGGAATAACATATGTTGTAGTCTATTTAATTCCCTGCAGAACTCAATGGCAATCACAACCATGATCAGAAAAATTTTGGCAGGTTTTACTACTTTTTACAATCTTAAGACATCACTATGAGGTGTTCATAGGATTGTAACCAAGACAGATTAGGACAATATTGTTGTTCAAACAAGGAACGAATGAAGGACAACTTTTCTAGAGATTAGATGCAGTGACGCAAACAGATATAATCATAATTGGATGCATCAAATATAAAGAGAGCTATCGCAACGCTTAAAACAACAAAAGATTACAAGGATGGCACAAAATAACATGAGCAGAAATAACAAACAGGAGATTTAGAAATAACAAAAAGGAAAAGGTGTGGTAAAATATACTACATTGACCGCGGAAGAGAGCAATTAGTTGCTTAAATTGTTGGTTGATGCTGCAAATCGTGGATGGCGCGATAGTAATGGTGCTTTTACTAAAGCAACCATTGAAAAAAAAATACTTCCTCTCCCTCAATCACACAAACACCCACACATACACAGTCCCTAAAATCAAAATTAACAGTCCCGTCTTCTTCTTTTCTTCTTTATTCATCATAGGGGAGAAATTGAGAGAGAACGAGAGAAGGGATTGAGAGAGAGATTTAGCAAGACAGCGAGGAGAAACTAAAGAAGAACGAAGCAAAGGTTGAAGATGGTGAAAAGTGGGGCACATATACCCCCGTTCGATTTCGAGATTTACATGGATGTTTATCAAAAGTCATCCAAATAAAAGTTTATCAAAGTCTATCAAAGTCCTTACAAAAGTCCATTAAAGTTACTAAAAGTCATTAAAAATAAAGTCTATCAAAGTCTATCAAAGTTTTAAAAAGTCTCCAAAAATCTACAAGTCTCTAAAAGTCTATAAAAGTCATCAACTTATAAAAGTAACTAAAAGTAACTAAAAATCTCAATTGAATACACCCCCCTAAAACAAGAGGGTCTTTATGATCTAGTTCTCTATGACACTAGAAGTTGCAAATTTGTTGAGATTGAGTTGCATGAAGACCTTAAGAATGTTTTCAATGAAAGGTATTGCTCTGCATATGCATATGTACCAAGCCTAGTACCAATTAAGAATTATGAGGACTTGATAGATCCATGTCGTTCTCCTCAACTCTTGAGACCAATGTAAGCACATTCAAGTATCAATATAGTTTATGGTTGAAAAACTCATTGTGTTGTGTTATCTTTCTTTCCGTTGTGAATATAATCTCAATGTGTTACATTTTGTTTTCAATGTTTTTTTTTTTTTATAGGACATTTTGTTTTCAATGTGTTACATGATGTTATTCTATGCAAAGCCTTGCAATATATGGTTTTTAATCATCTTGGAGGTTTCCCAAGTAAATGAGGTTCCCTTTAATTTTTCTTTCTTTTTTTGTTCTGCCTTTTTTGTGTTCCTCTTATCAGAAACCAAATTAATTAGATGATTAAAAGTAGAAGAACTATTCAATCTTTGCAGGCAATATGTGCTTGCCAAATCAGTTACTTTGGGATAGGAAAGAAGGTAAAGTATTAGCATAAGGAGGAGCATAGTTTGGGGGCATGCGTGGTTGTAATTCTTCAATCAGTAGTGGATTATTCTTTAGGATTGGCCCTGGAGATGTAGGTTGATTAGCCGAACTGCGTCACCAATTATGTGTTCTTTGATCTAGTCTCATCCCATAGCCACTAGATTCCAAAACTTAAAACAGATTTGCTTTTCATATTTGCAGTCTTTGCCAATTCATAAGAAAGAAGAACTAGGTACTAGTGTGTTGGAAAGTAATAAATAACATTACTTTGATTAGAGCTAAAACTCAAGGATTGTTGCAAATAATTATTATGACGTCGTGCGTGGAGTCTTGCGACGAGATTGTTGTTAATAATTCCAAATAGAGGTTGTTTAGGCATATAGAATCAATCAACCGTTATATACTGATTCAATATATACCACGTTATATACTGATTCGGACCGGATATTAACTTGTTGAGGGAGTTGTTCATTGGCTCGGGAGTTTTTCTATACAAAAATAGATAAGGTAAAGAGAGTAGTAGGCTTTTGACTTAGGATGCGAAGAGTTCAGGAAGATTCCATTGCCGGACCACCTGAAGAATAATAACGAGTATACCAGGTAGAGCGAATGGGGAGAGAGTGTTTGATTGTTTATCAAAGATTGTCAAAAGCGGTCATCTCATATATTTTTCATGAAAGAGTATGGTGTGAGAGATTCATGGTGCAAGTTGTGCACAATTTCTTCCTGACGAAAAAGGAAAATTAAACATGCATGCAGCATATCGGAGTATTTATAGTAGATTTTACTTCAAGAAAAGGGTCTCTATAATCTCGTTCTCTTTATATGACACTAGAAGGATGTTACGCTCCAGGGATGGATGACTCGATCATACACAGAGCAGGGCAAGCTTTCATGGAGTACACCATGGATGTTGAGTGGGCAGCAGTACTCCTAGCCATTAGAACAGCCTTGACGAAACTCGAGGAGGGCATCGAGCCCATGGCAACATTTTCTAACTTGACAAATGCGATTTCACTCATCAAGAGAGGAGAGGAGCTAAGTGATCATGCCTTGCTTGCTAAGGATATCCATCAAGAAGCCAATCGACTGAGAAGTCATATAGCCCAAAGAGCGTTGCAGTCTTGTATTTCCACTCTGTGGACTGATGCTATGCCATTGTACATTGGTGCCTCTTTATTAATGCTATTTGGTTAATACAAGTACTTGACAAAAAAAAAAAAAAAGTTGCATAAAGACGTTAAGAATGTTTTGATAAAGTGTACTGCTCTTCGCATGCATATGTACCAAGCCTAGTACCAATTAAGGCTAATTATTGTCAAGTGCGAGTTAACATTTTCTGGAGTAGGTGGTTCCTAATGCAATAGGACATATAAAGGACATGTTCAATTAAGTTCTCAGATAATTCTCGTTTGCTCTCTGCTTGCTCCCGTGTTATGTTGCATTATTGCATACTATCTCCTAGATTTTTTTTTTTTATTGCATACTATGTCCTAGATTTTTTTTTATTCAGTCTAAATCACTTGGTATCTGGACTATCACTAGAATATGAACTAGTTAAGAGACAACAAGTCACTAGTTAAGAGACAACAACTTACTGTAAAAAGTTTTGGGAGATACTAAAGCAACCCACTTTGGACATGTACTTTGAGCACTTAATAGATCCAAGTGGGTATCCAACTGTGCGATATACCTCGAGATGTGCATGTAACACCTCAAGATATGTGCTCACACCCTCGAAGTGTATCAAATCTCCAAAGTGATAGCATCACTCATCATTCAAACGCAAATTACCCATAATACGTAAGATTCCTCATTCGCCTCACTCACTATAACCAAAATCAAAACAACAACAAACGAAAAACAAAGAAACCTTTAAAAACTAGTTGAATACAACAACACAATCAGTGATCTCAGAAGAGGAGAAGAGAAGGAATGAGACGTCGGCTCTGTTTGGTAAGCACAAACTAAGTTGGTTTATTTGTTAAACTGTGTTTGATTTATAACTTATTTTAAAAATACTCTAGATGATAAGCTCCCAATTGAAACACTACTCTTAATATCGTTTGAACCAAAAATCCGTCGTTTGGATTTTTTCTCCCGATTATACCCTTATTTTTATTGTATTAATAAATTAATGCCTTTGCAAATTAGTGGAAACAAAACGTTAGAGATTTTGGTTGCTTTTTTTTTCTTTGGGAGTTGGCTATCTCTCAATCGTTAAGCGTTGTTTTTTTTTTCTTTGTTAATGAAAAAAATAGCGATTAATAATTAACTAAATATTATAAAACAAAGAATTTCACTAAAATTAAAAATCATTACACATTAATTTCTTAATTTATACATAATATTGTTAGATATTTATTACATATTAAATAAGTTTTAACAACGTCGAGTATATAAAAATTTTTAGTTGTTATAAAAATATTTTTTAATGTAGTGTTCGAGTCGTAGGCTATCATACATATTTTTTAAAAATATTCTTCTCTAAAAATGAAGAATATTCGCAATAACATTGATTCTCAATTATGGATAATGCGTTATATATATAGTTATCCAAGTCGTTTATTGTATTTTATTTACATGTGTTTATTTTATGCGAATTCTTATGAATTAATATATAGTTATTTTCATGTAAGCATTTATGGAAACACATAATTTAGTTTTCTAAATTATATAAATTATTTTATGATATTAATTTGTATTTTGTAAATAAAATACAGAGTTATTTATAACAATTAATTATATGATTATATAATTAATATACTTAATTATGTCATATGTCATTTATTGTCGTTTTGCATTTATCAGCTAATCAATCAGTTATCATTCCAAACAAATTTTAGTTGATCAGCTAGATTATCAGCTATCAGATAGCCTCGCCAAACAGAAACGTCATGACAACTGACGCTTATTGTAGACATTTGTTAGAGTACTCAAGCTAAATCAATCTGGACCGTCCGATTTCATTAAAATAATAACACCTCTTCTTGACTAGATTACCCTTGTACTGCTTCGTCTAGCAAGCCCACGCCGCCCAGTCCCAACAAAAAAAAAAAAAAGAAGTTAAGTAACGGTTAGTTCGTTTTGTTAATTACCCAAAATTTAAGGGACTCTCGTTATCAAAACTCGTATTTATTATTTGAAATCTAGGGCAGACCCGAAAGAAACAAATTAGAGAAGGAGAAGACGATGATGATGAGTAAATCGGCAGAGAAAACCAACGAGCAACTCCCTCTCGACCTCCTCCAAGAAATCCTCTTCAGATTACCGGTGAAATCCATCACTCGGTTGAAACGCGTCTCCAAATCATGGTACACTCTCATAACCGACCCTGTTTTCGTAAATCTTCATCTCAACCGAGCACGTCAACACAACAAATTGTCTTTCATCATCTTCAGTTTCAAAAACCTGTACTCCATTGATCAGGAACCCACAGTCACTACACTACTTTCTGATCATCCCCCACATAAGGGTTTTCAAGTCAAGGGTTCTTGCGACGGACTTTTGTTATTACTCTTATCACTCAGAGGTAGTAATTGTTTAAGTAAAATTTTTTTGCGCATATGGAACCCACCAACTGGAGAATTCATAAATATACCCTCTGCTTATGAATATGCCTCCATTGCTGAGACTTACGGATTTGGTTATGGTAGTTCGAATAGAAAAGACTATAAGGTTGTGGTCGTAGCCAAGTTGGCTAAATATGCAGTCACCGAAGTCAAAATCTTTTCTACAGCGTCACGCTCTTGGAGAGTGATCAAAGACTCGAGTATAGATCATAACAACTTTCCCAAGAACATAGTTTATCTTCATGAAGGGGTGTTTGTCATGGGAGCCTGTCATTGGCTGGGAACTAATGTCAAGGGAGCGACAATGGACACTAGAATAATAGCCTTTGATTTCGAATGCGAAAAGTTCAAGAACATTCAAACGCCGAAGCCTCTTGACTATAGCAATGAGCATCCTAGATTGAGCATGTGGAGAGAGAATCTTTGCTTGTTTATCCAAGATTTAGGGGATTGCTCCTCTCATATATTTGTGATGAAAGAGTATGGTGTGATAGATTCATGGAGTAAGATGTACTCAATCCCTGATCCAGCGCCGGAGAAGTGTAGACTGTTTCGACTTTGGAGTATGGTGTGTTTCATTGACGATGGCAAGATTTTACTGCGACTTATGTATCGTCCTAAAGTAGTTCTCTATGACACTAAAAGTTGCAAGTTTGATGAGCTTGAGTTACTTGAAGATCTTAATAGTGGTGTCTTGAAGAATTGGAGCGATGTACATGCATACGTACCAAGCCTAGTTCCAATCAACCATAGAACAACAAATGCTACCAGCAAAATTAAATGATTAGGTATTCTTCTTCTTTTTTTTCTTTTTTTTTGCCTAATTTTTTGCACACCTTTTGTTAATATAAGTAGTTAATAATCTATATACTTAGTTCGATATTATGTCATTGGTGGTTTATTGTCCGGGTAGATATAGGGAATTAAAGAGAATCATTTTGGGATGAGTTGGCAGGGCTCAGTGCAATTTGTGATGAAACATGGTGTGTTATATTGGAGGAGATTTCAATGTGGTTAGGAAATTGGAGGAAAAAATAAACACCTCTACCATACAAGAAGCATGAATAAGTTTAATCAAGTCATTAATTAGTGAGTTGAAGCGCTAAATGATGACTTTCAGGAGAACCCAATTTGTTGTCGAAGCAAAATTAAATGATAAGGTATGAGGGAATATTTGCTACACACTATAGATTGTTACTGTTACAAATCACCTAATCATATCAGTTATATTGCATGTGAATAATTAGTAATACAGTTAACTAATTAGTTGCTCTACTATAAAAATGCAATTTGTTCTCTTCCACTGTCCCTTCAATATTTTTTTCTTAAGTTTTCTTTCTTTCTCTAGCAAGTATACATGATGTGGATGCATATAGCTAGTCTGTAGTTCCTTGCGCGCACATGAATTTAACGCAGAAAAGAGATCACAATGTGCTTCAGTAATGTCGTAGGTTGTAGCACCCCACGCCCTTTTTTTGAGGAAATCCCCAATCGCAATGTGTTTGTCATTCTGTTGAATTTTCATCTCCTACAGCTACGGTATATCTGCTTATAAAAACTTCAAACCCTGGCTGCAAAAGCGCTTGGCAGAAATGATGGTAGTTGTCAATATATTTGAGTGAAACTTGTGTGTAATATTGAATTCCTGATAATATATTTAACACTTTGGCCATCATCGAGCATGACATTCTTCTCCTGCTTTATATATTCCAACTCTTGCTGACTGTCTTAATAAGTTCAATGCCAAATCTCTATAAAGCCTTCCATCACAGTTGTTTCCTCAACCTCCATAGTGTATAGGTGAACAATTCTTTCAAGACATAATCTAAGGTAGCTCTTCTATATTGGTTATGACAAGTGAAGTCTATATACATAGTGACTTCGGAGCATACATAAAGATGTTAAGACACTTGTCATTTTTCTAAGCATAAACACATGTTATAGTAGCACTTTGGAGATATCACAAAACACTTGTAATTTAATCTTCCATTGCCTATTCCTATTCTAATTAAGAATAAGGAGTTAGGAACAAAAGACAGAGAAAAATAGACAGATTATATAGTCTAGATGCAAGCCAAACGGATTCATATTTCTACTATGTGAATTGGATAAAAGGGCAGTTTGCATTATAAAAATTAAGTTGAAACATTTGCTCCGCCTACATTTTGTTAGGGATCCTCCCAATAAGTTTGGTTATCCCAAAACAAGAAGCTTCATAGCTCAGTTTGATTATCTAAGGCGCTTTTTTTTTTTTTATTAGGTTCTTGACGTTGAACTAGTAGCAATGTAACATTATCTTTGCTGCAATACAGTCATGAGTTCCTATCATATATTCAGCTTTGATGGAATTAATATAATTTTGATAAGTAATTATAGAAATGGACACCATACAGAGTTTAGGCATTCATTGAGGCATAGAATTTGAAAATCGGCAATTCAGTTTTGAGAAATATTTGGAAGCAGAGCATCACATTCTGGACTATGTAAAAAAAAAAGGAAAAAGAAAGAAAAGGTATGACCTTGATAAAAACAGCAAAACCCCTTAGTGGAAAAAAGTAAAAAAAGATATATCTCATTAAGGGACTTTCCAATTGTCAACATTTTGGTCACTATATGGCCTAAAGACCCAGCAGTAAAACCCATGTTCATTAAAAAGCCTCATACATGCACACAACAACATTCGGGCGTTGTTGATATATGATCTTTCAGTACTATGTCGTTGATAATACAGTATCAATTAACTAGGTTATGCTTAAGCTAGCCCAACAATGAATTGATATATAAATAAAAAAAGAAAAGAAAAACTAAACCCGACAATCAATCAAGCTATGTGTTTAAGCTATAGCCCAACAATATGTATCGATTAAGTGTGACTTAATAACGAAGTACTTAAGTGGTTATCCCTTCTCAAATAGTATCGAGACCTTTTGAAGTAAAACCCTACAATTGTGACCACCCAAAGGCAGTTACGTTGGGGACAATATTAGTACTAGTGGAGATCCACATGCCCACACAGGCATTTGCGGACGAGGAACAAGAAGTGGTATCAAAGTCGATGGTTTGGCACATACAAGACATGTTTGTTGGTAGTCATAAGTTCTTCGAATCGTCTATCCTCGAGATGAGTGATGACATATCATACAGCGAAACATTTTGGACGGAAGTCGGTCTAAGGTGGAGCAAGGCACTTGAGACTCTGGTCCAAGGTGGGGATTGTTGGGATGTGTGAACTAAAATATAGTCCCACATCGGTTAAATGTGACTTAATAATGAAGTATTAAGTGATTATTTCTTCCTAAATAGTATTGAGGCTTTTTGAAGTAAAACCCTACACATGTGACTGGACCTTATCACAGGGCTGGTACTCGCCCAGCTCGGCCCGAGCTCGGTCAACATGGGCCGGGCTTGGGCCTTGAAAACCTCAATAGGGCTCGGCCTGGGCCAGGCCTATGAAGGCGTGCTATTTTGTGCAAACCCAAGACCGGCCCGTCTGTATAGACTTGTATCCAAAATGTAGAAATATGTATATATATCTTTAAAAAGTGAATAAGTAAGGGTTTGAACCTAGGTTGCTCAAATGTTACACTAAAGTCTTAACCAATGTGATAATCCATTGTTCTTGTCATCTAACTGCATATGTACATATTTATTATAATATGTTCTGGTTCATTAATCAATTTTCAAAACAATTTTTTTAATACTTTGGGAGCATCAAAGTATGACACATTTTGATTTAATGTTTTTAAATTTCATTTTCAAGTATGGGATGACTTGTCACTTGAGTAATAGTTGTTGTTGTATTTGATATTGTGATATGAATTTCTAGTTCTCTATTTGTATTTTTAATAGTTGTTTTTGTTGTTGTGGTAAGTTTGAAGTTTGGATGATAAGTCGTTAATTATATAATATTAAATAGATTATTTATATATTTTTATAGTTAAAGTGTGACGGCCCCAAATTCCGAGGCAAACCGGGCATCGCCAAGTCGTCGGACACGTCAGCAAGCATGCCACGTCACCGCACACTTAATTTTGACCGCCTGCGACCTATACCTTTAAACGTACCCTATTCGCCTTAACTTAGTATTTATGAAAAAAATTATGAATATTCACATTAAATTGACTAAGTTAAGTTATTCACGATTTATCAAATTATTATAAATTAACATTTAAGCAGAAGTCTTTGAAGCATGCAAACACGGTAGAAATAAAAAGTTTGCATGGTATGATTAACCATATAGCGTGGAAATTCGGCAATAGATACCATGTATATCGAGAGCAACAAGGGTACTAAAGATAAACATATACATGTATCAGGTATACAAGTCCTCCCAAAACATTCATAAAAATAGTAAATAAATACATACAACACCTACGCAAAAATGACGGGCTCTTTTAACTCAGACGTAGTCGCCTGAGACGCCATTGCCCCGGCTCGTCGCAAGATCTGCGATTTGTCACCAAAAAACAATGATAAATCCCAGGTGAGTAAATCCCAGATAACGTTAGCTAATATTCACGAATTCCAATGAAATTGCTACAGTTCATGCAATTTAAATAAAGGACAAGAATAAAGAAAATCGCATGAAAATAAGTCGTTGGGAAGTTAAATTTGGACACGAGTGTAGCGTGACAGAGAACCCTGGTCGACATCTAGGAATCGTCGTAGCTAAACCGAGAGGAACCATTGACGACCACCTCGCCAAACATCTCACAGTCGAATGAGAGGAACCATTGAACGATAGAACCCCATCTAAATATCTCTCGAGAGGAACCATTGACGTAGGCTTAAGACTACGTTAAACATCTCTCAACCTACATGTTTCGAGGAGAATAGTCACCGCGTAGCCCTAACATAGCCAATTACTATAACAGCGCGGGGTAGCTAGCCTCGGGGTGTGAGTCTGTGCCATGCCGACCCCGTCGACAAACACACATACACACGTGGGAGTGGATGAACAGTAATTGAACAACAATAAAAAACATAATGGAATAATTAGAATGCAAAATAGAGTAAACGCCATAAAAGAATTTTAACTAATTTTCTCGTGGGATTACTTATCTCAATGCCTTCGAAGCGTCCCGCATTCGCCTCGAGATACGTAGCCGACACCCGACTATGGTAGCCTAAGTCTTTGGTGTCAAATTATATAGTTTTTATTATTTTAAAGTTTCATTAAATGAATTATACTGTGATACCAAGATTTGAGATGATAACTTTTATTCCAAAAAGTTTAATATTTTGCACATTTTTTGAACCATACCGGAGGATCGATTGTTCCGGCAACGCGCCACCATGCCGCTGCCGGCACCGCCACCGCCTCGCCAAATTCTTCGTCGCATCGCGCGCTGTTCGGCGCCTTGTCGGCGCCGCCGCAGCCGGAGCGCCGACGCGCGTCGCGTCGGCGTCGTCGGCTGCCGCCGCTCTCTCTCCCCCTCTCTCTTCTTTTCTCCTTGCCGTCCGTGGCCTTGGTCCTCGCGCATGAGCCGCCTGTCCGCGCACCATCGCGCTGCGCGCCATCTGTCGTCTCGCCGGCGCTCGCAGTCTTTGCGTCATGTCGCGCCGCTTGACCCCCTCGCCGTCCGCGGCTCATCCACAGCGTCCCCGCTGCCGAGGTCCTACCGAGCCGCTGTTGGGACGCCGTACCGCCGCCTCCGGCTCGCCCTCGCCGGATTTGCTCGCACCGCCAATCTTCTCATCTTTCCGCCACCTTCTCCCCCTCTCCCTAGTTCCATCTCTGTCTACACCCGTTGCTCTCTCTCTCTTCTTTTCTCTCTCTTCCAGATTTAAAGATATATTTCTTTTGGAAAGGACAAAATGAAATGATGAGGGATGGATTGATTTGATGTGTGATGTGATGTCACAACTCAACCCCATACTACCCCGTACACCCGCGTTACGCGCACTCCGCAACGTTGCACACACCCGTCACTACTCGGCACAACGCGACCAAACGAAATTATCAAGTAACGCACACCCGTCACACAAAAATAACATATTTTACCCATTAGGCGTGTCGTAGACTTTTTCGCGACGTCCACGTGGGTCTGAACTTATGTTCTTAATTTGTAATTAGCCAGTTAATCGGGATCGATTAAAACGGGCCGTTACATAAAGTCTCTAAGATTTACCTTAATTGTCCTTATTTATTATTTTCAAGTTTATTAGAGTGCGGTTGAATCTAAGATGAAAAGCTACTCAAAATAGAGTATTAGTATGCAGTGTGATCAACTACCACTGCCTCCAGACACGCGTTACACATTGATGAAAAGATGGAGAGCAACAAGGAGACGCAGAACCGGACACACTTAAACCACATCGTCCACAATAGCCTTTGATTATGCCTCGAGATTCTCAAATCATATCAGTTGAGATGAGCAAATGAGGAAGCATTCCTGTTTGAGATGCGAGACTGCACAAACTCCAACAAATGCTTCTGTAGGTACAAAGTGGCTTGTGAGTACAGAGTCGTCTGTAGGTAAAAAAAAAGCAGTAGCATCTATATATATATATAAATGAACTATTTCTGTAAGAAGCTCTCACAACGTGACACGCAGAATGTGAGAAGCTCCACAATGAGACATGTTGCATTATGTCATGATTGATATTTTATAAGAAAAAATAAAAAACACAAGCCATTGATATTTCTCGCACTTAAGTGAGGGGTAGGATGATAAAATCTAATTTTTCAGTTTTTTTAATAATTTTCATCTTTTTAGTTTTTTTTTTTTGAATATTTTTCGATCTTTTCTTAAGGAGTTTCTATTTTCGATTTTAGTTTTTCTAATAATTATCTTTTTTTTTTGCCTTTTTTTTGGGAGTTTCTTATTGTAATACAAGTATAACAAGTTTTTTTTCTTTGATTTATTACAACACAAATTTAATTAGTATTTATTGAAAAAGATATGATTTTGTCTTTAGTGAGGTAATAATCGAAAAATGAAGCAATTGATGCTTAATTTTTTATTTCTTATGGTTACAGTTGAAATAATTTTTTTTTTTCAAAACGTGACAAATATTTGAAAAGGGAGAGAGAACATCATAATTAAGTTTTTTTCCACTTTTTTTTTCATCAAAATTATTTTATCCAAAATGTAGATACTTGTTCTTACCTGCGCGCGAAGCACGAGATGCCGACTAGTTTTAATTAAGTTCAACATCTCCGCTTGTTATCGATCCATACAACTTGTTCTCTGTCATAAAACAAAATAAAACAAATTGTGAAAAAGGAAATAATTATGATTTAGCGTTATACTTGATCGTAGTCCATATCGTGTTGTCTTAATGTATAGATGAAGATAAGCACGAATTTAGTGTTTGTGACGACCCCTTCTCCAAATAAGGGCACCGCCTGACTTAATCCCTAATTAAGCCCTAATATCACATATAGAAGCTAATAAGGAACTAATCAACCTTATTTACACACCTCATACCAATTATGATACCACCTACAGTTAACTAGATAGTTCTACTAACTAACTTATATGTGACGGCCCCAAACTCCGATGCAAACCGGGTACCACCACGTCACCAGACATGTCACCAAGCATGCCACGTCACCGCACACTTAATTTTGACTGCCTGCGACATACACCTTTATACGGACCATATTCGCCTTAACTTAATATTTATGAAGAATTTTATGGATATTTAAATTAAATTGACTAAGTTAAGTTGTTCACGATTTATCAAATTATTATAAATTGACATTTAAACGGAAGTCTTTGAAGCATGCAAACACGGTAGAAATAAAAGTTTGCATGGTATGATTAACCATATAGTGTGGAAACCCGACATTTGATATCATGTATATCAAGAGTAACAAAAGTACAAAAGGTGTGCATATACATGTATCAGGTATACAAGTCATTCCCAAAAAGTTCATAAAACAGTAAATAGTTACATACAACCACTTACGCAAAAAGTGATGGCTCTCCTAACTTACACGTAGTCGGCTAAGACGCCCTTGCCTCGGCTTGCGCAGGATCTGCAATTTGTCACAAAAAACAACGACAAATCCCAGGTGAGTAAATCCCAAAGAACGTTAGCTAATATTCACGAATTCCAATGAAACGACTACAGTTCATGCAATTTAAATAAAGAACAATAATAAAGAAAATCGCATGAAAATAAGTCGTTGGGAAGTTAAATTTGGACACGATTGTAGCATGACAGAGAACCCTGGTCGACATCCGGAAATCGTAGTAGCTAAACCGAGAGGAACTATTGACGACCACCTCGCCAAACATCTCACGGTCGAATGAGAGGAACCATTGAACGATATAACCCCATCCAAACATCTCTCGAGAGGAACCATTGACGTAGACTCGAGACTACGTCAAACATCTCTCAACCTACGAGTTTCGCGGAGAATAGTTACCGCGTAGCCCTAACATCGCCAATTACTCTAACAGCGCGGGGTAGCTAGCCCTGAGGGTGTGAGTCCGTGCCATGCCGACCACGTCGACAAACACACACATACACACGTGGGAGTGGATGAACAATAAATGAACAGCAATGAAAAGCACAATAGAATAATTTAAAATGCAAAATAAAGCAAGTGCAATAAAAAAATTTTAACTAATTTTCTCGTGGGTTTACTTACCTTAAACAAGTCGCAAACTGCCTTCGAAACGTTCTGCACATACCTCGAGATGCGTACCTGACACCCGACTATGATAGCCTAAGTCCCCGGTATCCAATTATACAAGTTTTTTATTATTTTAGATTCTCATTGAATGAATTTAAAGTGTAAGATCAAGAATTTGAGATTTTTGTTTCAAAAGTTTAATTTCGGCACACTTTTCGAGTTATACCGGGGTGCCGATGCCCCAAATGTCCTCAAAACTGCCTTTTTATATTTTCCCATTTGAGTATATTTTTCCTGAATTTTTCATAATTTTCTAGCCATTTTTCCTATTTTTGATATTTATTTGATTTAAAATGTGTTTTATTTATATTTTTTAAAAATCTTAAATTAATTTAGCGGTGGGCTGGGCCCGAATCGGGCCCAGTTCGGTTGGGCCCGGTTGGGCCCAACTAGGACCACCCGGGTTCGGGCGGCACAGGCAAATTAACCCCATATGGGCTGGGCGGACCCGCCCATATGGGTGCGGGACGCCTGTGCCCAAGTCCCCTCTTCTTTTTCTTCTTCTCGTCACAGAGGCCCTTTTTTTTTTTAACACAACAACATTTTCAACAACAACAATATCATCAACAACTTAACAACAATAAATTTCACTCACCTTGATCAATGGAGGTCGCCGCTGCGGAAGCGCGTCACCACCGGCTGCGCCGCTGGTGAGCTCCGCCGTCCCCGACCTCCCATCGCCGCTCTCTCTCTCTCTCTCTCTCTCTCTCTCTCTCTTGCCGATTCTCTTCCTTTCATTCCCTTTTACTTCTCTCTCTCTTCCTCTCTCCCTCTCTCTCTATGTGTCCGTTTTTTTATAAGGATTTTTTCTTGTAATCATTTGTAGTGGAAATGGGGAAATGATGAGGTATGGGTTTGATGTGATGTGTGATTTGATGGGATGTGTGATGTGACAGCTAAATCCCATACTACCTCGTACGCTCGCGTTACGCGCACACCGCGACGTCGCATACTATCATCACTACACGCGCACAACGCGACCAATAAAATATCAAATAATGCGACGCAAATTATTTAATATTAGTAAATTAAGTAAACACTCACACGCAAAAATAATAATTTTTACCTCGTTAAGCGTGCCCTGAACTTTTATGCGACGTCCACGTGGGTCTGAACTTAGGGTATTAATCTGTAATTTGTAAGTTATTTGTGATTAATTAGAGCGGGTCGTTACAATCTTGCCAACTAAAAGGGATTTTGTCCCGAAACTCAAATTTAATGAAATCTTTACCTTGGAACAAGCGGGGGTATCGCTCTCGCAAGGTAGACTTTCTCTCCCAAGTGAGACCCTCATTCTTATGATACTGCCATCGAACGAGTACAAATGGTATTTCTTTCCTTATAAGGGTCTGTACCTTGCGGTCCACTATCTCAATGGGGTGTTCTTCGTACGTCACATCTGGTCGAACCTCGATTTTCGTCATATTAACCATTTGTCTCGGTCCTGATCTAGCCAACCGTAACATCGAAATATGAAATACATTATGAATCCCTGCCAATCAACTTGACAATTTCAACTGATAAGCGACTTTCCCAACTCGTTTCTCAATTTGAAACGACCCAATAAATCTTGGTGCTAGTTTCCCTTTAATCCCAAATCTCTGATGACCTTTCAATGGAGAAACTTTCAAGTAGACCCAATCGTCTACCTCGTAGCTCAGCCCATCGCGGTACCTATTTGCATACTTCTTCTGTCTGTGTTGGGCAGCCAATAACCGTTGACGAACCAATCTCACCTTCTCTGTATGGTCCACAACAATCTCAGGCCCCACAGCTGTTGTATCCTCAAGCTCTGCCCAACAAGCCGATGATCTACACGGTCTACCGTACAGGGCTTCAAATGACGGCATCCCAATACTTACCTGATAGTTGTTGTTGTAAGCAAATTTACAGAGTGGCAAGTACTCCTCCCAAGACTGTCTGCATTTGAAACAAGTAGGATGTATGTGTCCTGACCCCTGGCCCTGACCTCTGTCTAACCTTTGGCCCTAACTCTGACCATACTGTCCTCGGTCCCTGCCTCCCTGATCCTGGGTCGGTCTCTATCCCTGTCGCAGTGCATAACCACCACCGACGGTTGTGCTGACTGTGCAGGTACTATCGCATGAGAAGTGACCGCCTGGTGATTATCTTGTTTGGGCCTCTGTCCTCTTCTATCTCTGTGATCGATGACCCTTTTCCTTTTTCATGTACTGGACCACAGTACGATTATCCTGCCTAAGGCACAAAAACTCATGTGTTAGACGTAACTGTATCTCCCTCGGTATGTACTGGTCATAAAAGACTTGCATGAAACCGGCCCAAGTAGTCGGCTCTCCATGAGTCTCGGTATGAGCAGTCCACCAAACTCCGGCCTCTCATCGGAGCATATATCCGATATCTTGGCGCGAATACTATCTTGAATCCTCATAAGATTATGTAATTTCTCGTGTGCAAGAAGCCATCTCGCAGCTGCCTCCGGGTCTCCGCCTCCAGTGAAATATCCCGATTGAAATCTCACAAACTCCTTCGTCAGCTTAGCTTCAGCTGACAGGGAAGCCTCAAATGTGATTTCTTGTGTAGATGTTGGTGTGGTAGTCTCTCGCCATAATCTGCGTGGATCGGGCGTACCTCGAACAATCGCGCGCTGCAGCTGGCCGAAGTGGCGCTCGGTGTGATGGTGGCGGTAAGCGTCGCGATAGCCGCTGTCTGAGTACGGAGCAAGGCCATCATTTGCTCGAACTGTCGATCGTGTGCCGCAATCCGATCCAGTACACTCTGATCAATCGCGATAGGCATAGTATCACTCATCTGTCCACCATCCTCCGAATGTGGAGTCGGCAGTCCGTCCATGTCGTATCTGCAACTGCCAAGGCTTGTATCAACCTCGTATATGCATATATACTATTACGAATCAAAATATATAACATATAAGCCTTGGCACTACCTATCCCATGTTCGCTTCCCAACTAAAGTTCTAAGTTAGGATCTTCGGATTTCCACATCTAAATGCGTTTATTAAGTTTTATTCAGTTTCATTAAACTTTTCCCCTAGGTTCGCCTGAACCTAAGCTCTGATACCAACTGTAACAGCCTCAAACTTCTAGGCAAATCGAGTACCGTCACGTTGCCAGACACGTCACCAAGCATGCCACGTCACCGCACACTTAATTTTGACTGTCTGCGACCGACACCTTTATACAGACCATATTCGCCTTAACTTAATATTTATGAAGAATTTCATGGATATTTAGATTAAATTGACTAAAGTTAAGTTGTTCACGATTTATCAAATTATTATAAATTGACATTTAAGCGGAAGTTTTTGAAGCATGCAAACACGGTAGAAATAAAAGTTTGCATGGTATGATTAACCATATAGTGTGGAAACTCGACATTTGATACCATGTATATCAAGAGCAACAAAAGTATAAAAAGTGTGCATATACATGTATCAGGTATACAAGTCCTTCCCAAAAAGTTCATAAAATAGTAAATAGTTACATACAACCACTTACGCAAAAAGTGACGGCTAACTTAAACGTAGTCGCCTAAGACGCCCTTGCCTCGGCTCGTCACAGGAACTGCGATTTGTCACAAAAAATAATGACAAATCCCAGGTGAGTAAATCCTAGAGAACGTTAGCTAATATTCACGAATTCCAATGAAACGACTACAGTTCATGCAATTTAAATAAAGGACAAGAATAAAGAAAATCGCATGAAAATAAGTCGTTGAGAAGTTAAATATGGACACGAGTGCAGCGTGACAGAGAACCCTGGTCCACATTTAGGAATCGTCGTAGCTAAACCGAGAGGAACCATTGACGACCACCTCGCCAAACATCTCATGGTCGAATGAGATGAACCATTGAACGGTATAACCCCATCCAAACATCTCTCGAGAGGAACCATTGACATAAACTTAAGACTACGTCAAACATCTCTCAACCTACGGGTTTCGCGGAGAATAGTCACCGCGTAGCCTTAACATGACCAATTACTCTAACAACGTGGGGTAGCTAGCCCCGGGGTGTGAGTCCGTGTCATGCCTACCCCGTCGACAAACACACATATACACACGTGGGAGTGGATGAACAATAAATGAACATCAATGGAAAACACAATAGAATAATTTAAAATGCAAAATAAAGCAAGTGCAATAAAAGAATTTTAACTAATTTTCTTGTGGGTTTACTTACCTCAAACAAGTCGCAAACTGCCTTCGAAACGTTCCGCACATGCCTCGAGATACGTACCGACACCCGACTATGGTAGCCTAAGTCCCTCGTGTCCAATTATACAATTTTTTATTATTTTAGATTATCCTTGAATGAATTTAAAGTGTGAGACCAAGAATTTGAGATTTTTGTTTCAAAAGTTTAATTTCGACACACTTTTCGAGTTATACCAGGGTGCCGATGCCCCAAATGTCCTCAAAACTGCCTTTTTTATGTTTTCCCATTTTAGTATATTTTCTTGATTTTTTTGAATTTTTCCATAATTTTCTAGCCATTTTTCGTATATTTCAGATATTTATTTGATTTAAAATGTATTTTATTTATATTTTTTTAAAAAAAATTGATTAATTTAGGGGTGGGTTGGGCCCGAACCGGGCCCGGTTCGGTTGGGTCCGGTTCGGCCCAACTAGGACCACTCGGGTTCGGGGCCAGCCCGGCCCGACCCGGCCTTGGCGGCCCAGCCCATGTGGGCCTGGACAGCCAGGCCCACGTCCCTCTTCTCCCTCTTCTTCTTCTTCTTATTCTTCTCGTCACAGAGGCCATTTTTTAACACAACAACATTTTCAACAACAACAATATCATCAACAACTTAACAACAACAATAAATTTCACTCACCTTGATCAATGGAGGTCGCCGCTGCGGAAGCGCGTCACCACCGCCGACGCCGCTATTGGAGTCCGTTCGCGCCGCTGTTGAGCTCCGCCGTCCCCGACCTCCCGTTGCCGCTCTCTTTCTCTCCCGTCGATTTCTCTCTCTCTCTCTCTCTCTTTCTTTCGCCTCTCTCTCTCTCTCTCTCTCTCTCTCTCTCTCTCTCTCTCTCTTTCTTTCGCCGCTCTCTCTCTCTCTCTCCGTTCTCTCTCTCTCTCTCTCTCTCTCCCTCTATTCCTCTCTCTCTGTCCGTTTTTTTTTATAAGGGGTTTTCTTTTGTAATCATTTGTAGAGGAAATGGGAAAATGATGAGGTATGAGTTTGATGTGATATGTGATGTGATGGGATGTATGATGTGACAGCTAAATCCCATATTACCATGTACGCCCACGTTACGCGCACACCGCGACGTCGCACACTCTCGTCACTACACGCGCACAACACAACCAATAAAATATCAAATAATGCGATGCTAATTATTTAATATTAGTAAATCAAGTAAACACTCACACGCAAAAATAACAATTTTTACCTCGTTAGGCGTGCCCTAAACTTTTATGTGACGTCCACGTGGGTCTGAGCTTAGGGTCTTAATCTGTAATTTGTAAGTTATTTGTGATTAATTAGAGCGGGTCGTTAAACTATAATTGTCTATAAATTAGAGTTAATTTAGATTTTATATCTAACAAATTATTCAACGGAAGTTTTATTTCGTTACTGGTGGAAATTATATCATAAGGCCTAACCAATTGTGAAAAAATCAGGAAATAGAGATCACATGCATATATAAACAAAAATGGTGATATATATACAACATGAGTCTAGTCAGATGTTCCTATCACTCAACCCAAAAGTAAAAACATCATGTAATACAAAAGAATATAAAACGTATAAAAATATGTCGTAGAAGTCCTTCACTGGCTCAAAGGTAGTCACCAATCTTCTCTTTGCCTGGTCTACTACTCGGCTGATCTGCACCCATCGTCACAAACTAGATGACGAGTACATGAAATTATTTAAGTAATACTGAGAGACATTGATCCACATTCCCAAACAGACAATAAGTATCAAATGGCACAATTTAAATAACAACTATGCTGAAAGAAACATCACGCAAAGAGATACTTGAGTTAACCAAATATGAATTGACTCAAGGCTAAATAGTAATGGATTAGGGTCGGTCGGCCGTGAGCTACCTCACATCAGCCTTTCCACTACAATTTGAGCTCCGCTCTATATCATTTTATTACAAATTATCAAAAGGTCGTACTTACGATTTTGCATTTTCTATTGCAAGTGAATTAGTTGTTACTGGAATGTATACTTGCTAACATACCCGAGTTTTAAAACTTTTCATGCTCACCCAAGTTATTCTTGCGCCAACAAACCCCGAGGTCCGGTTACCCTGTTCGAGGCACGTTACCCCGTGTGTCATGCAAGGTAGTGGAGAAATTCCCTAACTTCCCGGAAAGTCTAGTGACCACGTATGAAAGCTGAATTTCTATCATCAAATGACCCTAACCACAAGAACTACTTTCACTTTCAATAATGACTCGGTAATAGAATCCAAGAGATGTAATTGCATACTAATACACAACGAATTAGAGTCCAAATAAACAAACTAACCTAATAGCATGCTATATCATTGACGTCCAAACACAACAATCAACATGACAAAGTATAGGAATTGGAATCAATGATAGTATATACACAACAGAGTATGCTATGAGCAACATCATAAAATGAGAAATAAACAAGTCATAGCATATGGATTTCAAAAGTAAATTAAGTTCAAATAAATGAGAATGAATAATAAATGGAATGAAATGTAAATAAATGTCTCACTCAGTTTACTTACAGTCCACAACAATTCCTAAGCTATCCGACTTCTCGTCGCGTTGATGTACGCACCCAACACCCCGTAATAGCTCCTTTACGGTCCTAACATTTGACAATTTTTCAATTTAGATTCAAGATTAATTATACCAAATTCCCAAATTGGTCGACATCTAATTCGAGACCAATTTACCAATTTTGCGCTTTTCGAGGTAAAAAGCCTGTAAAGTCTCGTCCAAAATTTCCAAATATTTTATTTTTCTTAGAAATTTCTCAATTTCTATTTATTTTGTCGAAATATAATTTTTCAAGATTTTTTCAGGATTTTCCCAATTTTTCTCCATTTTTCTTTTTTTTGTTCTTTTTATGGGTTTGGGTTAAACCGGGCCGAATCGATTTTGAACCGGCCCGGTTCACCCAACCCATCTTCTCCTCTTCAGTTTTTGTTTGTTGTTTTTTTGGCCCGAACCAAGCCGAACCGGGTTCAGCTCACCTGAGCCGAACCGGCTCGTTTCAGGACATCGTCCCCTACTCTCTCAACACAGCGGCCGCTCTGTTTCGGTTTTTCTTCTTCTTCGCTGCCACTACAAAAAATACTTAAATAATAACAAACTAATCGGATGCTAAATTGGTACGGTTCTGTGCTAAGTGACTCTGCAACATATCAGCGACAGATAGTAGCTGTTGCTAAACTCTTTGTTGCAGATTGAAATCAGCGACATATTTGAGTTTGTTGTTGTTCAGCGACAGATTTGTGACAAAATTCTGTCGCTGAACAACAACATAAACAAATCTGTCGCTAATTGTAGTCCAGTCAGCAAATGAGAGTATGTTGCAAATATGTTGCAAATCAGCAACAAACATGGTCTGTCGCTGATTTGCAATGACAAATTTGAAAAAAATTAAAGTTCACAGTAAATAGTAAATTGTAAACCTGCAGTGCAGGAAAATTTGCAACAATATATATTTTCCTGCTGCAAATAAAACAAAAATTGAGAAAATGTTTGTATATTATCAAAATTTGACAAACAATGTCTACAAAAAGATGAGATTAACATTTCATAATTAACTAGTAGTATACTATATAGTACTAGATGAACATTATTCAACAAAATACAAAATACTACACAAATTAAGATGGCTACACAAATTAATTTACATATATATATATATATATATATATATAATGTCAGTCCCACACTGTTATCCAATTGTTTCACCGATACAAGATAATTGTCATATGACAAGCTAAGTGATAATTTTAAACTACCTAAATGCAAATTCAATTCGTTCTACTTGTTGATTTGTTGTTGTCTAGCGACAGATCGTTCAGTTGTTGATTTGTTGTTGTTTAGCGATATATTGTTCTGACGTTGATTTGTTGTTGTTTAGCAACAGATGATTGAGTTGTTGATTTGTTGTTGTTTAGCAACAAATGGTTGAGTTGTTGATTTGTTGATGTTTAGCAACACAGTGTTGCGTTGTTGGTTTGTTGTTGTTTAGTAGGTTGTCGCTATTTTTGAAGGCTAATCATAACACACTTACGATTTCGTTGATATATAAAAGGGAAAACTTAGATTTCCTAAATTCAGTAGTAATGTAAACAAAATTCAACCAAAATTCCAAAATAGAAGTTTGAGAAAACGTAAACCAGGACTGTGATTCGAAGGTCCAACACCTAGTCGAGAGGCAATCCACGAGTCTGCTAT
The DNA here is from genome assembly GCA_039657365.1 of Stephania yunnanensis. NCBI lineage: Eukaryota > Viridiplantae > Streptophyta > Magnoliopsida > Ranunculales > Menispermaceae > Stephania > Stephania yunnanensis. The sequence continues at coordinate 11,792,461 of CM077582.1, forward strand.
GCCTTCGTGCTTATCCACCGGGGTGAAGCTCGGCCGACGACTCTGTGTCGGTGTGTGAGTCGCCGAGGAGACCCGAAACTCAGTCAATGAGGAGTCGGGGGCGAGCAGCGCCGGCGGAGGAGCTAGAGGCGAGCAGCGACGACGGAGGAGTCGGGCCCGAGCAGTGGCGGCAGAGGAGCCGTGCCCCCGCAGCGGCGGCGGAAGAGCCGCCCCGAGCAGCGGCTGTGGAGGGGTGGGGCCCGAGCAGCGGCGGCGAAGGACCGCGGAGGCGAGCATGATCAATGGAATAGGGGGTCGCGGAGTCGGCGGAACACGGGGCCGCGGAGCCGTGTTGGTGGCTAATGGCAGCGGACGTGTGGGGGCAGCGGCGAAAACAGACGAAACCCGCGGCGACGGAAAAGTGGGGACGCAGCGGCGGCGAAGGATCGCGGAGGCGAGCAGGATCAATGGAATAGGGGGTCGCGGAGTCGGCGGAACACGGGGCCGCGGAGCCGTGTTGGTGGCTAACGGCGGCAGACGTGTGGGGGCAGCGGCGAAAACAGACGAAACCCGCGGCGACGGAAAAGTGGGGAGAACAGCGGCGTCGAAGGAGAAGACTGCGCAGCGGCAGCGACGTTGGACGACAAACTCGCGCAGGGGCGGCGCGAGACCAGGTGTAACGTCCCATTTTATAAATTTCTCTTCACTTAGCATACGCGGACGCCAGCTCAGCTCCACAGGGACATCGCAATAGGTTAGGACGCACGGGGACTAGGGTATGCTAGGTAATTGTGTGTTGGATGCTTATTTGCGGTGAAATTTATTGAAATACATCGCATGTGTGTATGTTGCATCAAAATACGTGCGAGATTGTGTGAACTGTATTCGCCTCGATATGCGTGTCGACGCAGGTACCGGGTAGTTGACGGGATCGAATATTAGGTCGGGGAAACTAAAACACAAATTAAATAAAAATGGCCAAATTACTAATATGGAATGGGTATTAGGTGGCTAGTGACGCGGCGGTACGCGTATATCGCGGTTCAGACACGAAATCTAGCGTCGAAACGCCAGAAAAATGAGCGAGTGTCCCAGCAGTGTCACATTTTGTTGTCAAGAAAAAATAAAGAAGAAAGTCAACAATCCTTATCTACATTCCATCACCTTTTCTCTCACCTCACCTACACCTCTCTCACTTTCGTACACACAACTGGAGGCCGTGAGCGAGGAAGAAGAAGAGGAGAGGAGGAGGAGAAGCCAGGACGCGCCGGGAAGGAGAGAAGAGGGAGGAAACGCCACGATCGAGGTGCGTTTTAGTGGTTTTTGTTGTGGATTTCGAGTTGGCGGTGGTGGCGAGACAAAGGTTCGACCATGGAGGCCGAACCGAGTCTCGATGGTGATGGCAGGGGTGTTTCCCCTGCCATCGAGTCCACCGGGGGTTGGGGTGGAGAGCAACCCCAACCCCAAACCAGAAAAAAAAAAAAAAAAAAAAATCTGATCGAACCAGTGAAAATTGGTTCGATCAGAGGATGAAGATGCACACGCGCGAGAGTGCGCGCGTGTGCATCCCCTCATGGGCGGGCCTGGGAATGGGCAAGCTCGCCCATGGAGCCGAGCCTGGACCATTCTCGTCTCGGGGTCGGCCTCGGGTCCGACTGGTTGGGTCGACCCGACCCCGGGCGCGGTCTGTCCGACTCGTTGGGTCGACCCGACCCACCCAAAAAAAAAAAAAAAAAAAATAGAGAAAAGAGAAGAAAAATGGAAGAAAAAATTTGGGAAATTTTTGGAAAATTAGGAAAAATTGGAAAAATTCTGAAAAATATATATCTCGGTAAAATAAATAGAAATTTATGAATTTTCATGAAAAATAAAATAGTTGGATATTTCGGACGCGACTTTTTGCGGGGTTTTGGCTCGAAAAGCGCAAAATAGGCAATTTGGCCTAAAAATGTTAGAAATTTGTTGAAAATTGTCATGATAAATTAAATTATTGATAAATTGACATAGGTTGACACGGGTGATCAATTGGCGGCCAAAGACCCAGTGGACTTGGACCCGGCGATTGATTACGGGATAGAAGAGCGCGTTGTGAGGTTTGTAAAACCCAATGGAAAAACTCTTGAGTATTTATTTTGCTTTCGTATTTCCATTCCTTTCCATTATTCCTTGTGATTTTTCCTATATCTATATCTTGTGGTTGTTTGCACGGTTGGTTCGTTACTTCCACTGGATTTTCCGTTGTGTGTCTATGCATTCTAGACCATAACATGTGTATCGGAGTGTTCGGTGGATAACGACCCGAGGGAACTGCTACATGTGTCGGTGCGTCGTAGGTCTACGCCGGCCACCGAGAGGGATCAGGTGATAGCTAGTTGGGTGCGCCCACTAGTGGGATCCTAAAAGGAAATCCCGAAGTATGGTTTAGTCTGACTGGAACAGACACACACATTTGCTCTTTATTTTTATTTACGCATGCGATGCCCTACTTACAGTTTCCTGTTTACATTCCGCATGTTTAATTAACAGTATTTATTGAATTCCATTTATTTCTATGAATGCTCAAGGAGTTCCTTGGGATTTTACTGACTGGACTCGTCATCCAATTTCTTCTGTGATGATTGAGTGCAGATCCTAGTACAAGTAAGGGCAAGGGGATCTTAGGCGACTATTTCTGACTGCCTACCTTTGAGGACTACTTGTACGTGTGATTATTTTGATATTTTGATTCTTTTGGGAACTGGGGAGTGACTTGACCTTGTGTCTGCTTAGTTTTATATGGTACATTTGTTTACTTTGAATTGTTCAGGGTGTTTCCATAGTAGGGTTTGTTAACTTAATTAATATTTCTTGTATTTACGTACACCTTCCGCTGCATTTGTCATTTATACATCGTACACACAAGTGGATACGAATCTCGAGACAAAGTAAGGACGGGCAGGTGTCGTACACGTGTAATTGGGCCAGTTGGCGAGAAGTACACGGAGACACATCACCCCGGGGCGGCGAGGGCCGCCACATTTGGTATCAGAGCCAAAATCTAAAACAAGAAAACTTAATCAATGAACTTAGATGTGGAAAACCCGAAGTTAGTGCCTTAGAACTTTAGTTGGGAAGTAATGTGAGGCGGGTAAAGTTAGAACTTATATGTGTTATATTTTCATGTTACTATACGATATCGTATATACCTCGAGACTGATCCGGAGCGCATTCTCGATGCAGATCATGGACGGACAGTCTGGTACACCAGTGGAGACTGGACAGACTAGCGATACGGCTAGGGATGTTCCTATTATGATGAGTATGGAGGATAGACTCTCGGCACAAGAGACACAGATGACCGAGGTATTACGGCTTCTACGAGAGCAGGCATCGCAAAGATCGGGGCACTTACTTACTGAGACTAGAGACAATCGTTGTTCGGCGGCCCGGACACCGGTTCGGGGGTAGCGGCAGAGGCACCCACAGAGACAGCTACCGCAGTTGTCGTTCCTTTAGAGACGTCGACTCTCACGCCTCCACCCACGACTACGGATCAGGTTATTGTCACTCCCACTGTTGATACCCCTACTACATCGACATTCGTCTTGGCACCAGAGGTGAAGCTATTGAGGGAGTTTTTGAAGTTCCAGCTTGTATTCTTTTATGGAGGCGGTGACCCCGAGGCTGCAGGGCGATGGATTGTATCTCATCAGCGTTTCCATAAGCTGATGAGGAACGATGAGACCGTACAGGCACGACTTTCGGGAGCCTGTTTGAGAGGGCATGCGGCAGTTTGGTGGACGACATATACGGATACTCATCCGGAACCGACGACATGGGCTGCGTTTAGGGAGCTGTTCTACGATCAGTACATACCTATGGAGGTTAGGTTGAGGCTGAGGGAAAAGTTCCTATCCTTGAGACAAGGTAGTCGGACCTTGATGCAGTATATGGAGATGTTTCGACATCTGCTTCAGTTCTCTATGGATGTCGCCGGGACAGAGCGCTTACAGATATATTATTTCACCCGAGGGGTTGATGATATGATTGCGTCAACAGTTGTCTCGACGGGAGCCACGACACTGCAGGAGATCTTTGATAGGGCATTGGCTCACGAGACATACCTACTGCAGAGGGCTGGTCGACGTGTGACTGGTAGGGAGGTACAGTCAGGGCCGAGTTCTCAATCGAATCAGAGGCAGAAGAGACCGATGGATCATCCGGATAGAGACTGGAGAGATGATAGGCGGGAGAGGGTCCGTCGGGACGAGTTTCAGGGCAGTCAATTCCGATATGAGGAGCCACAACCAGTTTATGCTATCACCTCAGCACCAGTGGATCGACAGAGGGCACAGCCACAGGAGTACCGTTAGGGTCGAGATCAGAGGAGACATGACATGGGTCAGGTAGACCGGGGGTCCGAGATCTGGAGACGGACAGACGGGTAGACTGGAGAGCCATAGATGCCACCAGTATGGGCAAAGGGGACACTTAATGGCTGATTGTCAGACATCACCATCGCCACGGCGAGGGTCGGAGCAGGCCAGAGATAGAGTGCATGCGTTAGCACAACCAGATAGCAGGGCGACTAGGCAACCCGTTGAAGGTACATTACTTATATTTAGTCGCCACATGCATGCTATATTGTTTCTTGCTGGACGTATTATTTCTTGTTGGCTTGTTAGGGTTAATTACATAGACACTAGAGCCACATCTTGTCCTCAGTATGGCTGCTATGATAAGATATACCCTAATCGAATATGTCGAGACCTAATGATAGAGGTGAATCGAGTTTCATATTCCTATCATGCACGGATAGATTGTTACAGCAAGATGATAGAGTTTCATATTCCTAACATACCGAAGTTCGTATTAGTTAAATCGACAACTGACTTACCCATCACGAGAGGTCGACTAGCTACAACACATAAGATGGAAGCGGTTACGATGATAGTTGAGCCGGAGGCTCGAATGGAGGGCCGGATTGAAGATGTTCCGGTGGTTCGAGATTTGTCGCAGTTGAGGATACCGACCGTATCAATTGAACGGGTTGCCGAGTGTCAGAGGGTCGATGGGCTCTATGAGCGGGTCAGTGGTCTGTCACGGAATCTGGAATGCACTGATTGGGCAGGAACCACAGATCGGTGTTTAAGATACCGATGGAGATTGTGACTACCTGCGGATCAGGAGATACGGACGGATTCGGAAGATGCACATAGGTCCTGGTTCGTTGGCAGCGTCATAGGACGGAAGGACTCACTTGGGAGCTCGAATATACCCTTAGCTATTCTCTGGTATGGGACTTCAGTTACAGTGAAATTTCGGGACGAAATTTTGTTTAGTTGGGAAGAACTGTAACGGCCCATTTTATAAATTTCTCTTCACTTAGCATACGCGGACGCCAGCTCAGCTCCACAGGGACATCGCAATAGGCTAGGACGCACAGGGACTAGGGTATGCTAGGTAATTGTGTGTTGGATGCTTATTTGCGGTGAAATTTATTGAAATACATCGCGTGTGTGTATGTTGCATCAAAATACGTGCGAGATTGTGTGAACTGTATTCGCCTCGATATGCGTGTCGACGCAGGTACCGGGTAGTTGACGGGATCGAATATTAGGTCGGGGAAACTAAAACACAAATTAAATAAAAATGGCCAAATTACTAATATGGAATGGGTATTAGGTGGCTAGTGACGCGGCGGTACGCGTATATCGCGGTTCAGACACGAAATCGAGCGTCGAAACGCCCGAAAAATGAGCGAGTGTCCCAGCGGTGTCACATTTTGTTGTCAAGAAAAAAAAGAAGAAAGTCAACAATCCTTATCTACACTCCATCACCTTTTCTCTCACCTCACCTACACCTCTCTCACTTTCGTACACACAACTGGAGGCCGTGAGCGAGGATGAAGAAGAGGAGAGGAGGAGGAGAAGCCAGGACGCGCCGGGAAGGAGAGAAGAGGGAGGAAACGCCACGATCGAGGTGCGTTTTAGTGGTTTTTGTTGTGGATTTCGAGTTGGCAGTGGTGGCGAGACAAAGGTTCGACCATGGAGGCCGAACCGAGTCTCGGTGGTGATGGCAGGAGTGTTTCCCCTGCCATCGAGTCCACCGGGGGTTGGGGTGGAGAGCAACCCCAACCCCAAACTAGAAAAAGAAAAAAAAAAAAATCGATTGAACCAGTGAAAACTGGTTCGATCAGAGGATGAAGATGCACACGCGCGAGCGTGCGCGCGTGTGCATCCCCTCATGGGCCGGGCCCAGAATGGGCCAAGCTCGGCCCGAGGGCCGAGCCTGGACCATTCTGGTCCTGGGCCGGGTCGGGTCCGACCTGGTTGGGTCAACCCGACCCAAACCAGACCCGGACTGGGCGCGGGTCTGGTCCGACTCGTTGGGTCGACCCGACCCGACCCAAACAGTAAAAAAAAAAAATAGAGAAAAAGAGAAGAAAAATGGAAGAAAAAAATTTGGAAAATTTTTGGAAAATTTCGAAAAAATTGGGAAAATTCTGAAAAATATATATCTCCATAAAATAAATAGAAATTTATGAATTTTCATGAAAAATAAAATAGTTGGATATTTCGGACGCGTCTTTTTGCGGGGTTTTGGCTCGAAAAGCGCAAAATAGGCAATTTGGCCTAAAAATGTTAGAAATTTGTTGAAAATTGTCATGATAAATTAAATTATTGATAAATTGACATAGGTTGACACGGGTGATCAATTGGCGCCAAGGACCCAGTGGACTTGGACCCGGGGATTGATTACGGGATAGAAGAAGAGCGCGTTGTGAGGTTTGTAAAACCCAATGAAAAACTCTTGAGTATTTATTTTGCTTTCGTATTTCCATTCCTTTCCATTATTCCTTGTGATTTTTCCTATATCTATATCTTGTGGTTGTTTGCACGGTTGGTTCGTTACTTCCACTGGATTTTTTGTTGTGTGTCTATGCATTCTAGACCATAGCATGTGTATCGGAGTGCTCGGTGGATAACGACCGAGAGGAAGCTGCTACATGTGTCGGTGCGTCGTAGGTCTACGCCGGCCACCGAGAGGGATCAGGTGATAGCTAGTTGGGTGCGCCCACTAGTGGGATCCTAGAAGGAAATCCCGAAGTATGGTTTAGTCCGACTGGAACAGACACACACATTTGCTCTTTATTGTTATTTACGCATGCGATGCCCTACTTACAGTTGCCTGTTTACATTCCGCATGTTTAATTAACAGTATTTATTGAATTCCATTTATTTCTATGAATGCTCGAGGAGTTCCTTGGGATTTTACTGACTGGACTCGTCATCCAATTTCTTCTGTGATGATTGAGTGCAGATCTTAGTACAAGTAAGGGCAAGGGGATCTTAGGCGACTATTTCTGACTGCCTACCTCTGAGGACTACTTGTACGTGTGATTATTTTGATATTTTGATTCTTTTGGGAACTGGGGAGTGACTTGACCTTGTGTCTGCTTAGTTTTATATGGTACATTTGTTTACTTTGAATTGTTCAGGGTGTTTCCACAGTAGGGTTTGTTAACTTCATTAATATTTCTTGTATTTACGTACACCTTCCGCTGCATTTGTCATTTATACATCGTACACACAAGTGGATACGAATCTCGAGACAGAGTAAGGACGGGCAGGTGTCGTACACGTGTAATTGGGCCAGTTGGCGAGAAGTACACGGAGACACGTCACCCCGGGGCGGCGAGGGCCGCCACACCAGGGTTGTGAGGCTTGTGCGACGACAGGGATTGTTCGTCGACGACGAAGTCCAATGGTCGGGTTTGTAGAGAAAGGGGTCGAGGAAGATGAGATGCTGGTTTTTACCCTTTTTGGGTAGCGATCGATCAGCGACAGATCAAGTCTGTCGCTGATCTGTCGCAGATCCACGATAGACACTACTCTGTCGCTGATATGTCGCTAATTTATAGTGCATCTCGTGATTTATTTCACATATTAGCGATCGACTTATTTGTCGATCGATCCGTCGCCGATCTATCACAATCTTGGCTGGATAAATCAGCGACAGATCAGACATAAAATACAATTTGTCACAATTTTTGTCACAAATCTGTTACTTAATTGTTGCTTTTCGGTCAACTGAGTCAAACGGACTATCTGATGCAGAACTGTTGTTGATTTGTTGTTGTTTAGCAACAGATTCTGTTTGTCACAATTTTTTGATGCTATTCCTCATTATTCTGCTAGTGTGTTGGGTTGGGCTTCCATCCCCAACCCCTAGGTTGGGTTTGATATGCAGGGAAGACTACTCCCCTGCTTTCCTTGATCTCGGACGAACTGCCATGGCAGTTCGTCCTAGGTCCCCAACTCGAACAACAACAGCGACCGACTTCAACAACAACAAACCACACGACAACAACAACGCTCACCTTGCGTTCACCGTCTTCGAGCTCGGTCTCTTTCTTTCTTTCTCTCTCTCTTTCTCTCTTTCTCTATCTCTCTTTTCTTCTCCTTCTTCCTCTCATTGGTTTATTCTTTTCTCTGTTTTTTTTTTCCTCTCCACCACCATCGACTTTGAGAGATAATGTGATAGAGTTGGACTTTGGGGTTCTTTGACCAATTTATATGATTTGGATTGGGTTGGCTTGAATATGAGCCACACATCTCAAAACACACATGTATCTCGAGGCACATCATGTGGTCTTGCTCACACCACTTGTCCCTTGTATCACTCTCGAATGAATCCAATACTTGACACCCTTTATAGAGATGTGTGTGTGAATCTAAATGCCTCTCTAGTGGTGTATGTTTTTTTATGCTTTAACTTAGGCCCATTTCATAGATAAATAGATGTGGCTACATTAAAACCACTACCTTATATCATTTTTCATTTTTCATTTTATGTAATATAATTGAACTAGTTACACTTACCCCACGATCTGCTACCTCAGGCTCATGTCGGCACACGACTCAAGATACGTCCCCGCTCATCTCGGTATCTGCATACCCGTAGAATTTACTTAGTAGTCTACACTTACCTCAGCCACCGTGCCTCGGTAGTGACACGTATCTCGCTGCGAGTCCTACGTCACGGGTCATTTGGTCCTAATTAATGGATTAAACTCGTATTAATTATTTGGGTCGTGATAATATCATTGCACTAAAATTAGGGTAGATCACATACATCACTCATGTGAGCTACATTGCATTGCAAGCTCCTTTTGGGTACCCATTTTTGCTTCTCGTTTGGAACATGTCTAGCTACATTGCGGGACCTATCATGCTTGCCGATGATGGCTCTTTGTTGCTTAGCTAGATTTCGATACATTGCTTCATTTCCATTAACAAATGGAATTGACTCACATTTCTTTGAAGTTGACCCTTTACTTGTATAGCCAAGTCCCTTGTGGTCGCAAAAGTCTTTCTCCATTTTCAAGATGTTATCGAGCTTCACTTTTCCCTTATTCAACTGTTTAAGAGTTATTCAGAAAGTTCAAGGGCCTTTTAACTTCTAACAACTCTTTCTCTTTGGCACTAAGTTGGTGTTGCAAGGGTGTGATTTGTTTTGACATTATGATATTTTTATCAACTGCCTCTTGCCATTTCACATAGATATCCGAATACGCTTCTTTCAAATCTGCAGTATCAACATAATTAGTAGAATCTGAATCTTAATCATAAGTTGAAGAACTTACTTGATATGTTGTATTGGAGTCTGTGGGTACAACAAACGTTGTAGGTACAATAAACGTTGTAGGTACAACAAACGTTGTAGGTACAACAGAAGTTGTGACTACAACCACAGTTGTAGGTATAGAAGATGTTATAGGCATAATAGAGGAATCACTGAATTGTTTTGGATATTGCACAAGCAAAAGCAACATAGTTGCTACAATGTCCGTTTTTACTTTCAACATCATCGGTACCTTCGAAAATATCTTGAAGGATCTTCCAAGCGGTTTTAGCTTCTTTGCATGAAGAAATTAGCTTGAGATGATCATGATTTACCGCATTGAATATCGCATTCAACGCTTTTGCATTAGCAAGAAGTAATCGCTCCTCGGCCTCTGTTCAAATGTTAGTATTCTTTGACACACCATTAAGAAGAGGGACAAAATATCCATTTTTTTATTGCTCTCCATGCCTTCACATCAAGTGATAAAATAAATGCTTTCATTCTTGATTTCTAGTTTATATAATTTGTACTAGCTAGTGAGCAATGATGGTTTTGCTGTAGATGTTCCTTCCAGGTGATCGATTGTAGTGATTGAAACATGTCCTGATCTCACAGTCCTTGACACAACAAGGAGTCTAAGTGCCCGCTCTAATACCACTTGAAAGAGCTCAATCAACTGTAAATAAATCAATAACAGCAGCAACGTAAAATAAATGAATGCACAAAATTGTTATCACAATTCAGACCTCTCATCCTACATCTGTAGGGCCACGCCCAAGTGTAGAATCCACTAAGAGAAAGTGATGTCCCAATTTATGCAAAGTTACTAACTAGTGACCCCTCATCTAGCTAGTGCATCCCTCACTAAACTTTGCTACACTACCCACTCCCCTTACAATCGATCCTACATAATATCCAAGTCCCCTTGGTACCCGAGATCCCCTCGGTGAATCGGCTAAGTCCCTTTAGCCTAGTGTGTGTAAATAAAAAAGAACAATCTCTCGAAAGCTCTTATCTCACAGTGATATTGAAAATTCTAGCATTTAAGATGGATTTTATGTTGTAATTACATCAATATTAAAAAGATCATACAATGAATTTCTTGTAGAAGTTTCCTTGTATGTCTTCAATCAAATGAGGTGGCAAATTTATTGTTTCCTTCTTAAATATATTCTCCTTGCTGAACGTATATGTGTGAGTTGGCAATGATATCCTGTCCAGCTGTAATTGAATATATTGAGAATATTGAGTAAAATTCTGGAACGTGTTCTATACCAACAAACAAGTCTGTGGGTACTGACCAAATCTTCCTGCATAAACTCACAAGGTTTAAATCATATCATTTTTCATACTTGAGTATTGGTTGAACAAATAATGACAATAAATATTTTACCTTATCAGAGGAGATGAATGTCTTTAGAGCTGCATTTGGTGGAGGTGTAAATGATTTGAGGAATGGCTTTAGAAGTACTCGTATATTGTTTTTGATTTTGCAACTTCTTCAAGCATTCGGAGTTCTATGTTTTATTGATGAAATTAGTTCATAAATTTTGTAGAATTATAGCAAAGGGAGCAAGCACATCAAGAATAAAGATTGTTTAGAGACTTCACAACCAGCTTATTGGATTAGTTCACTAGAACAAATTCAGCTTTTAATAGAGGTTTTGAACCTCTATGAAAGACTTTTCATAAAGGTTTTTTACCTCTATGAAAAGTTTTATCTTTTAAGGCGTTATCGTATCTTCAAAGCTTACATAAGGGTTTCAAACCTTTATCAAATCTAGGTATTTCATAGGGTTTGAAACCTCTATAATATCTTTAGAGGCTTACATAAGGGTATTAAAACCCTATTAATTGTAGTGATTTCATAGGAGTTTGAAACTTAGAATTATCGTCAAAGGCTTACATAGGGTTTCAAACCCCTACCAATTGTAATGATTTCATAGGGGTTTGAAACCTTTATATTATTGTTAAAGGCTTACATAGGGGTTTCAAACCCCTACCAATTGTAATGATTTCATAGGGGTTTGAAGTAATTTTAAAAAAATAGCCGAAAATGCCCAAAATTATTTTCCATTTCTATTTTCAATTGAAAATATAATAAATCTACATTCCACTAGCAATATTATTATTCCATCAAGAAACTCGCAGTGTTCTACAACCAATCAACAAAACAACAAATTGATAGCCACACATTTCACGAAACCCGCTAAAATGATTGAAAATCAAACAAATATTGAATCTTGAACAACAACGATTCCTTTAACAAAAAGGGAAGCAAAAACCTCAATAACATCAGTGATTCCTTCAACAGTAACAACACCACCATATCTGGAAACAAGCACAATGGAAGAACATCAGTGTAACGGCCCGAAAATTTGACTTGTGTCACGTGTCAAGTCAAGGCCGTATGTGGGACTCACTAGTCGAAATACGTATGTCCGAATCCAATTTGAGATGAAAATGCTAATTATGCGAGGATTTCGGTGAGTCGAAACATGGAAGAGGATGCGCCTCGAGTCGCGTGCCGACGTGAGACCGAAATAATGGCTCTATATGGTTTAAAATGTGCATTGAATATGCCTCGTGTTGCATGTAGCGCGGGTATTGAGATTTGAAAATGAGGCGGGTTGGTGCCTCGAGATGCGCGTTGCACGAATCTCGAGGACATTTTGATTTGAAATCAAAATGGAAAATGTATATATATAATATATATTAAATATATAATATATATATATATATATATATATATATATATATATATATATATAAAGAAAGAGATAATGATGAGATAAGGATAAAAGGAGATAAGGACAAAAAAAGAAAAAAATGATCGAGAAAGATCAAAAGAGATCAGGAAGGAAAAGAAAGAAATGGCGGACGTGAGGGAGAGAAAGGAGAAACGATCGGGTGGCGGAGGAGGAGATCCAGCGAGCAAGTGAGCGCGCCGAAGCTCATGAAGAGCCGGTCGGCCGAGGCGGCGATGGCGGAGCTTCGCGGAGAGCCGGCCGGCAGAGGCGGACAACACGACGCGGGAGGAGGAGCACCAACAAGGCTCCGTGCAAGCGGCTGAGCGTGCGGTGCAAGCGCGCTGGCGGCGGCGGTGGCAAAGCGTGGCGGCGCGAGGTAGCGGTAGCGCGACAAGGACACCGGCGGCGAGCGCAGCAGCAGCGGCTCCGATCGGCGGCGATGGCGTGCGAACGCGGCGACGCGACGCCACGCGGAGAGAGTTTGAGGGCCGGCGGCGAGGGGCCGGCGGCGGCGCCGGCGAGACACCGGCAGCGGCATCGGCAAGGTTTCGGCGGCGACGCGGTGAACGGCGCGGTGACGCGTTATCGATCGGTCGAATGCGCAATTTTGACGAAATCGCGACGACGCGGTGGAGGTGAGATTTGTTTCACCAAATTTCAGTTTGATGTGAATAATTTGAAATAAAATTATTTAATTGGTAGAAATGGACACCAGGGACTTAAGAGTCGGGTGTCGGGTGCGCAAATCGAGACGCGAGAGAATTCGCGATTTCTCGAGGTAAGTAAACCAGTTAGGGACTTATACAGTATTTCATTTCTCTCCATTGATTGTTGTTGTTTACTGTTGATAGCTTTATTGTTGTTCACTGCTTTGTGATGATAGCTATCGTACTTGTTGTCGATTGAGGGGGTCCATTGGCAAGTGAGTCATGGTTACTGTATATCTGCGATATGAGAGGGTTAGGACTGGAGGCAGGGGTCTCGTCCTAATTATGGTTGTCCGTTGATTTATCCGGGTCCATGTGTGTTTCATAGTCATACGGGCTAGGGCTGGGAGGCAGTGGTCTCGTCCTAGAGCCGGGTCTATGGATGGCTCATAGTCGTAAGGGTTAGGGCTGGGAGGCTGGGGTCTCGTCCTAAACCCGAGTCTGCTGGGCTTTTGCCGCGACTCAACGACCTTTTGGTTGGGACTCCTTGTTATTTGGCATCACTCATCGATGGATTGTTTACAGTCTTCTATATTCATGCGATCTTGATTTCCTTTCGTTCTATTTGCACGAATTTGACTGCTTTGGATATCGTAAACTGTTGTTATGGATATTGTGAAATGTTGTGTATATGTCCTACTGGATTTACTTACCTGGGCTCGTCATTTTTATATTTGAGTGAGTGCAGAGCCGTGGACAAGTAGCAGAGGAAAGGCTGCATAGCTAGGTGATTTTTGTATAATTTGTATTTTTACTCTCCTCTGATGATATTTACTGGGTTCCACAATTAGGTTGCCTAACTCCCTGATTTGTTTGTTGAGTTATTGAATGTATTAGTTGCTTCCGCTAAAATTGTAAAACTCGAAAAATATTAATAACTCAACTGTAAATGGTGAATGTACTAATAATGATGGATTGGAAGGCTGACTAGGCCTGCGTTGACCTTGCGAGACTGGCTCGGGGGTCCACGTAGGTTTAGGCCGGGCGGGGCCCAATTTGTGAAAAATTGGGGCCGTCACAATCAGTGATTCCTTCAACATAAAATATACTTGTTTAGTGAGTTTGAATACCAACTCTATAATCTACAATGCTTCTGGTTGTATGATTAAAAGTTATTTCAAGTTATACTGTTGAGATAAGAGGGGTTTCTCAATTCAAAGAAACTCTAATTAAGTCATAAAGTTGAGCACTCAAAGCAGAAATTTTAATAAGTTGCATTCTCTCTTAACAAATGAAAGCAGCAAACACAAAGAAAAATCATTGTGAGCTTTTCAAATGGCACATGGGTTAAATAAAATTCATTCTTTAGAAATGCATGGAGCTATCAATCATAGAAAATTAGAAATAGAAACCAAGGAAAAGAAACACATGCAATCACCATCATTGTATCAATCAAAAGTCCAAAAAATATATTGTTCCACATAAAGAAGAATAAAAAGCATGAAAGAGGAGTAACACGAGAATATACTAATAAAAAATTCTTCATTGAGAAGTCAAGCATAGCAAACGCACATTTAAAACGATGTGTATAAGACTTATATTAACTTCTCTCATCGACATACAAATTAACTTCAAAAACCATAGAGCAAAACAAGTAGAGATAAAAGACTCACCTTTTATATTGAGAACATAGTCTGCCCATCAACCGCAACACTTGCACTGAAGTTGTCAAAAACAGTGAGAACATAGTCCTGCACATATGATAAAAAAAAAAAAAAAAAAAAAAAAAAAACAAGGGCAACACAGAACAGTTAAAAATGAATCAAAAATCACAAATACATTTTTCCATCCAACTTTGTCAACACCATGCTAGACCACATTTTACACCATCTATTATGAGTTTTAATAGCCTAATACACAGAGGTTACTAAAAACCCCTATGAATTAGGTGCTATAAAAATCCTAATTGCTTAATACATGGGGGTTACTTAAAAACCACTATCAATTAAGTGTTATAAAAAGCTTAATCGCCTAATACATAGGGGTTACTTAAAAACCTCTATCAATTAGGTGTTATAAAAAGCCTAAATTGTTCTAGTGGTTGATTCATCCATTGTGCCACAAGTGTTAATGTCTAAAAGAAGAACAATAATTGTCAAAGCATCACCTGCCAAAAAAAGCTTTAGGAAGGCTGTGGTTCGACTCCCACTTAAATAAATAAAAAAGATTAGCAATTGACTGAAGTAGACACTTTTAGCTAATGTGATTATCTTGATCTAGTAGACAAAATTTAGGAGTTTCTTTTTTTTAGGCTTAATTGGTTAGAACATCCTAACCATTCACAACTTTTATTATCATATCCTAATCTTTTGAGAGTTGTAATTATATCTTAACTTTTCTAGATTGTTAGATTTATATCCATCTCTTTTTAAATTAAATTTGATGAAGTAGCATCTAAAGTAATAAATTTAAAAAGCCACCTCATCACCTATAGTTATTAAACTAATTACTAAAAACTCGTTATTTAAGTGCGAAAGAAAAGGATATTTTTAACCAATTTAACCTAAATAAATCCCAAGAAAAATAACTAAAACAATCGGGAATTCAACTCAACTTCAATACTGAAAAACTTAATCCCATGATAAAATACAAAGTCAAGAACAAATCAAGCGAAAAAATTAAAAGAATTTATTTGTAGAATCAAAAGAATTTAACTATTTAACCACGTTGATCATAAGAAGTGACTACTCAACCATTAGATCACTTAGACCACTTTGAAATGAAAGCCCAAATGCATCAATTTCATCCTCACCACGAACCAAGCTGTTCTCAACACCACCATCATCTCCATTACCACAATCAGCAAAGAAAATTACTCCAATTCTTACTATCGGTGCCAATTCAACCTTGTTAGCTAGGCTTCCCCCATCCAAAATACAACTTGCAGTAATCAAACTGAGTTGAACCAGATATGACATCACTTCATCAGTGTGATAATTGATACATGGAGTTTGATGCTTTAGCCAAGCAAAACCCATAAATATACGCAAGCAAGCTCGAACCTTGATGGGTGTCGTTCTTTGTTCATTTGTTGAATCCCCGAGATCCATAATTTCCTATAGCAACATCTGTGCAAGCAAGTACGAAAAAAGCTCCAACTTGGTTAGGAAGGCATTTGAGATTTTATTTGTGATAGTAACAACCAGTTATTGCAATCTTGCTCAGACATAGATTTGGACCGAATGAACTCAACCAGTTAATGTTTTGTCTTTACATCACCACTCCTAATTAAAAACTATAACAACTTGTCCTAATTAATCAAATTTGAAATAATCTAATTCTAATCTTAAGATTGAAATGGCTAGGATTTCGGGCACTGTAACTTTTTTCTTTTGCTGTCTTCATTAAGAACATTGATACATCAGGAGTATTGGATCTGCTCATCAAGTTTCAAATACAATCTATTAAAGTGCAATCTAGAGACCATTAACAAATGCAAGCCTAAAGCCATCCATTTTATCACTAGAACGAGCCAAGCTGATCTCAATCCCACCTTCATCACCTCCACTGCCAAGAAAATTGCTCATGCTTTAGCTATCGATGTGAATTCGACCTTTTTAGGTCTTCTCCACTTCTAAATAAACTTATAAACAGGCAATCAGTAGATCCACAAAAGAAATTTGTTTTCTCACTTAGTCTGTCTAGATATGCAAATTGCTGCAAAAGCCAGCACTTTCATGTTTTGTTTTTACATCCTCATTACTTAAGAAAAAAAAATCACATTTTAGCCTGACCAAAATTACAAAATGACTATGATTCTTAGTCTTCAAATGGAAATGATACTTTAAAATTAACCTCATTCTCAATATGACAATCTGTTGTATAATTGATAATATGACTATCTTTTCTTGAAATGGGCCTCACACCCCAATATTTGTTCAGGAGCTTGGGTGGGTCTGGTGGATACCCAAGCCCATGAAAAGGTCTAGTCACGCCATTACTAAGTTAGCCTAAATTAAAGATACCTACATACTAATGTATAATGTTATTGGCTAATGTGCATGATTATGGTGATGAAACCAGTGCAAATATTGTGTTGATCTGCAACTCAATGAGGGGCATAGTTGGCATATCATACAACAACTGCCCAACCAATTTTTTTTTGAAGTAAAATATAAATTTCATTAATCATCAATGGCTCAATACAAGACAAAACATAGAATCGACCGCCCTAATACAAGTACATTGTCTTGCTAATCCTATTTGTTTAAAAGAACTGTCATGATGAATTTGTTTGTGAATACGACTGTAAAAATTGAAACAATAATAGTGTAAAAACAACAATTTGTTGTAAATTGAATTGGAACTTGCTAAGAACTAGAGAAGGAAGTAGAAGACTAAGAACTTCTACTACTACAAACTACTATTACAAAGGAGAAGAGAATAAATGAGATAGTTGGAATGATAAGTTTTCATTCAACTTGGTGTGCTATTACAATAAGGTTAGCACCCTTTATATAGGCCATTTGGTATATGATGACAAATGTGCCTTAGCAATGTGGGACAATTAACATATACACCCCATGTCATACAACACTTTACAAGTAATCAATGTGGGACAATTAACACATACACCCATGTCATACAACACATTACAAGTAATTTGATAATACATGGAAGAGTTGGTGTACATTGGAAATGACAATACAAGTTACATGACTACACAATATGTTGGTGTGCATGCATGGTCATCCACACTTCACAACACTCCCCCTTAGATGACACTTGCTTAGAGAATCTGCCTCGTTAAAACTTTTACTAAGAAAAACCCAGTGGGAAAAAAATATAGTAAAAGAAAAAGAGTACACTATTCTCATAAATATTAAGACGGGCATAATATTGTTAAGATTGCCTCATTAAAAACTTTGCTAAGAAAACCCAATGGGATAAAACCATAGCTAAGGGAAAAAGAGTGCAATACACAAATCAATAACTCCCCCTCATGTGAACATGGGTGAAACTTATTCAGTTTCTTTACTTGCAATGTCTTTAAGTTTACGCAAGTCAATACCATATGTAAGCCTTTTAAATGTCGTAGTCGGTAAGGCTTTTGTGAATAAATCAGCAAGATTATCACTCGATCGGATTTGCTTGACATCAATTTCACCATTCTTCTGAAGCTCATGCGCATAAAAGAATTTTGGTGAAATATGTTTTGTTCTGTCCCCTTTTATGAATACTTCACTTAATTGTGCAATACATGCTGCGTTATCTTCATATAATATGGTTGAAGAATATTTTATTGAAGGTAATCCACATGATTCTTGAATATGTTCAATCATGTTTCTCAACCATACACATTCACGACTTGCTTCATGAATTACTTCAGAATGGTTAGAAGAAGTAGCAACCATAGTTTGCTTTACTGACTTCCATGATACAGCAGTATTGCCACATGTGAATACATATCCCTTTTGAGAACGGGCCTTGTGGGGATCAGATAAAAATCCAGCATCAGCGTAACCTTGGAGATTCAACTTTACCCCTCTCGAGTAGAATAAACCCATGTCACTTGTTACTCGAAGATATCGAAAAATATGTTTAACATCATTCCAATGTCTTCGAGTTGGTGAAGAGCTGTATCCTGCAAGTAGGTTGACGACAAAAGCAATGTCAGGTCTTGTACAATTTGCAAGATACATAAGTGCACCAATTGCACTTAAATATGGTACCTCCGGACCAATTAGCTCTTCATCACTTTCATGAGGTCGAAATGGATCCTTATCCACTTCAAGTGATCTGACAACCATTGAAGAGCTCAATGGATGTGCTTTGTCTATATAAAATCTTTTTAATATTTTTTTTCAATATAATTTGCTTGATGGACAAGTACTCCACTTGAAAAATGTTCAATTTGCAAAGCAAGACAAAGTCTTGCTTTTCCAAGTTCTTTCATCTCGAATTCCTTTTTCAAGTATTCAGATGTTCTAACGATGTCGTCGTGGTTTCCCACTATATTTAAATCATCAACATATACAGCAATAATCACAAATCCTGTTGATGATCTTTTAATGAAGACACATGGGCAAAGTGGATTATTTACATATCCTTTTTTCAGTAAATAATCACTAAGACGTTTGTACCGCATTCGTCCGGATTGTTTCAACCCGTACAAAGACCTTTGTAATTTTATAGAATGCATGTTATGAGGTTTTGATTTTATTTCATCGGATATTACAAATCCATCGGGGATTTTCATATATATCTCACTGTCTAGGGGTCCGTACAGATATGCTGTAACGATATCCATTAAATGCATATCAAGCCCTTCAGAGACTGCAAGGCTTATCAAGAACCGAAATGTGATTGCATCTATAACGAGGAGAATATGTTTCCTCATAATCGATGTCAGGTCTTTGTGAGAAACCTTGAGCTACAAGTCTTGCTTTGTACCTTGTAACTTCATTTTTTTCGTTTCTCTTTCGTACAAATACCCACTTATATCCAACAGGTTTTACGCCATCTGGTGTTTGGACAATCAGTCCAAAAACCTCTCGTTTTCTTAACGAGTTTAGCTCTGCTTGGATAGCATCTTGCCATTTTTGCCAATCAGGTCTTTTTTGATATTCGTCTACTGATCGTGGTTCTGGATCATCATCATTTTCATATATTTCAAAGGACACATTGAAAGCAAATATATCATCAGGAACAATTTCATTTCGATCCCAAATCTTACCAGAGTTTAAATAATTTATTGAGATCTCATTATTTTCATTTTTTTCCTCTTTTTCTACAGGAAGTTGTTCATCATCAGAATCAACTTGTTCTGACAAACCCTTATCAAAGGATTCTTGTGCTTTCTCAGAAGTATTTTGATTTGTATTTATTTTTACTCACGTTTTCCTCTTTCGAGGAATTGTATCCTTTGAACTAACCGGTCTTCCACGCTTTAAGCGTTTCTTGGTTTTTGTGCATTTTGTTGCAAAGAGACATCAATTCTTGAAGGAGCATTTACAGCTGGAATATGTGATTTTGTCACTTGTTTTGCATCATTAAATGCATCTGGTAATTGATTTGCGATTTGTTGCAAATGAATGATCTTTTGAACTTCAAGTTCACACTGATTTGTGCGTGGATCATAATGTGATAAAGTTGATGCATTCCAAGCAATTTCACGTCATTCCTTTTAAATTAGCTTCTTATCTCCCCCTAATTGTGGGAAAATTGATTCATCAAAGTGACAATCAACAAAACGTGCAGTAAATAAATCACCTGTTAAGGGCTCAAGGTATCTTATAATGGACGACGAGTTAAATCCAACATAAATCCCAAGTTTTCGTTGTGGACCCATCTTAGTTCTATTGGGAGGTGGTATAGGAACATACACTGCACAA
Organism: Stephania yunnanensis; assembly: GCA_039657365.1. Taxonomy (NCBI): domain Eukaryota; kingdom Viridiplantae; phylum Streptophyta; class Magnoliopsida; order Ranunculales; family Menispermaceae; genus Stephania; species Stephania yunnanensis. The sequence goes on from CM077582.1 coordinate 11,812,840, forward strand.
CCAAAAATTCTCAAGTGTGAAATATTTGGTTGTTGACCTAAAATGAGTTGCATGGGGGAATGTTCATGGTATGCAGTAGGCCTACAACGAATGATAGATGCTGCATGAAGGACTGCATGTCTCCAAACTGAAGTTGATAACTTAGTTCTCATTATTAAAGGTCTGGCAATTAATTGAATGCGTTTGATTAGAGATTCTTCCAAACCATTCTGGGTATGCACATGTGGAACAGAATGTTCAGTGGTAATTCCTATAGACATGCAATAATTTTTAAATGCTTGAGATTGAAATTCCTCGGCATTATCAAGACGGATGGTCTTGATTGGGTTGTAAGGAAATTGTGCTCTTAACTTAATGATTTGTGCTAAAAGTCTAGCAAATGCAACATTGCTGATCGAAAGCAAACAAACATGTGACCACCTAGTTGATGCATCTATCAAAACCATGAAATATCTGAATGGTCCACAGTGAGGATGAATAGGACCACATATGTCTCCCTGAATGCGTTCTAAGAAAACTGGGGATTCCACAACAATTTTACTTGGGGATGGTTTAACTATCAATTTATCTTGAGAACAACTAGCACAATTATAATCACCAGCTGAAAATATTTTGTGACTCCTTAAAGGATGTCCATGCGAATTATTAATTATTCTTCGCATCATTGATGATCATGGATGACCAAGCCGGTCATGACATAAAATGAATGTCTTTGGATCATTAATTTTCTTATTCAATACGACATTCGTTTCGACATGCCTTATATGAGTAAAATATAATCCATATGATAAAGATGAGAATTTTTCTAACACTTCTTTTTTCCCATTTGAAACCAATGTGACCTAGAGAAATTCTCTATTATTTTCGTTCACGGTTTCAATGTGATATCCATTTTGTCGAATATCTTTAAAGCTCAGTAAATTTCTTCTAGATTCTTCAGAGTATAAGGCATTGTCAACATGAATTGTTGTTCCCCCTGGCAACATAATGTTTGCTCTTCCAGAGGCATTAATCAAATTGGAGATGTCAGATATTGTTTGAACATTAGCCTCAGCTAAGTTCAAACTAGAGAAATATTCTCTGCTTTTAAGGATTGTGTGCGTTGTAGCACAATCAACAAGACATATATCGCTCTTGTTTGATTCATGATTTGAACACATGATTTATTGATCCATCTGGACAAATAATATTTGGCAAATTAGAAAAGAGTCATATTTCGTTGATAAAAATTCATAATATTTTGCCTTTGATTTTGAAGGCATGGTAAATGTCACAAAAATTCTCGGGTATATATATGACAATATTTAGGCAAAATAGCCTTTCATATATGACCAAAAAAATGTCACAATTATGTGCGCTCATTGTCAATAATTATTTACCTTTTGTAGTGGTGCACCACTTTTGTTCCACTTTTTGTTGGAATTGTCAATACGACATTTACCTGATATTTTCACCTTTTCCACGTCCATAAATTTATTATTGCGATCATGATCATTATATGCAACATATGCTTTTTAATTTGAAGCTGAACTAATTGGACGGGAGCGATATTATATTTATAATATCTCATTATTTTACTCAGCTACCATGAGACAAGAAATCAATCCTTAATATTTATTGGATTGATGTGCGCACTCGATATTTGTTGCAGCAATAAATCAAGGCGGGCCACGTGACCTTATTTTTATTGTCTCATCAGTCATATTTCCACGCAGCCTCAACATAAAGGTAATTAAAATTGTTGAATTATAATTAATATTTGACTGATTAAATTTTGTAGCTTGAGACTCAACCGTTCGTTTTGAGCTTTTAGAGCATTACCTTTTTTGGTGTTTATATATTTATAACTCCATAGGGTGAAAATATATTGAAATATTCACTTTTCAAATCTCTAAAGAGATATTGGCAAATGATTGTATGACAAGAATTATAATAAGGTAACAAATTCAACTATGGTTGATTAATATTTTGAAAGTAAATATAATAGAAAATAATTTTCTCTTTTCTTTTATGTAAAAAAATCATAGCATATAATTAAGTATATGTTCACAACTTGATTCATTAATAATCAAACGTACTATTCGTATGAGTTGGTGGGACAATCTCCAGGTTGGGTGGCGAGACAAAGTCTGCTTAAATGTCATGCCTCCTCGAATAGGATAACCCGTCTCCCTTTCAATGTTTAGCTTTACCGGGGACAAGGTTTACCCACTATCAACTCAAACTTATAACATGATTTGTATGATAAAATCAAGAATGGAACAATAACTAATCGTTTGTAGTTTTAAGAGAAAACTAGTTATGTCACATATTGACTTTTGATTTCTGATGTAGAAGATCGTACAAGACGCAACTACAGAGCATACTTTCGCAATCGGTGACATTATAATGTATAGTATATGAATAAAGTATGCATATAAAAGTGATGCATGTAATAAAAGGAAGCAACCATGATAAAATATAAATAAATTGAACTTATTTAAATAACAAAAGTTATACCTTCCTACCTTTGTCTCTTTAACAAGCCTTTTTGAACTTCAAGATCTCCTTAATGCTAGAGCAAGCTCGTGCTGATAACGTGTTGTAAATTGAATTGGAACTTGCTAAGAACTAGAGAAGTAAATAGAAGACTAAGAACTTCTACTACTACAAACTACTATTACAAAGGAGAAGAGAAGAAATGAGATAGTTGGAATGAGAAGTTTTCATTCAACTTGGTGTGCTATTACAATGAGGTTAGCACCCTTTATATATGTCATTTAGTATGATGACAAATGTGCCTTAGCAATGTGGGACAATTAACATATACACCCCATGTCATACAACACTTTACAAGTAATCAATGTAGGACAATTAACACATAAACCCCATGTCATACAACACATTACAAGTAATTTGATAATACATGGAAGACTTGGTGTACATTGAAAATGACAATACAAGTTATATGACTACACAATATGTTGGTGTGCATGCATGGTCATCCACACTTCACAACACAATTAAGTGTGAAGGTTTTAATGTAAATAGAAATTAAAAGTATTAGAGAAAGCGTACCTTTGTCCTATTTCTTGTTGTCCGGTCTTTGGTCTTTTTCACTGCCCAAAAGTTTTGGAGAAACACTAAGGGAGAACCCTTTTTCACAAAATTGTCAAAAGCCTTAAAAACATAAATCACACTACGTGATTTATTATCCTATCAATCTTGGGACTTCTCAAGTGATCAGGATTGTTGGGATTTAGAGATATATATTAGTTATCAAAAACATTATCTTTTCATCTATGTCAAACGTGGCCCACATAGCCAACATCTCCCACTTGCACATCGTGTGTAGACTTTTTGTCGGGTCGGGTCGATCATACACATGGGTGCCCCGTGTTTTGATAACATAGATATCTCCTACTCGCACATCGTGTATGAAAAAAAAAACATTCAGTTCTCTATTGACAATGTTTCATTGTAACTAACGAGTCGTGCAACCGTGAGATAACCTGCAAGCGGGAGCTCCACACTAGCAACTCAATTAGAGTCAGCATAGAGACATCTACCCTTTTAAATATATATATATATATATATCTCACTTTGCCCTAGTGCATATAGTCATGTTTGTTCAAAACATTCTTTAACCCCTTTTAAGAGAGCAATATTTGAACCTTAAATTCATAGCGTTATATTCTAACTAATATTACCATCCAATTGATGCACCATCAGTGTCACGACATATAATAATAAATGAAATGACATGATTTCATATGATCTTTATTTTCCTTCTCATTACTTAGTTTAGAATCAGCTGCTTTCCTAATGTAACACTTTTAGATCGAATCATACTTGACCATAGGTAACTCACTAAACTAGCAAGCACTAATTCCTTACTTCATAGTGTAGTCAAAAGTCATAAGAGCAATTCAAGAAGTCTCAACTATAATAAGAACTTCTTTTAATTAAACTTATACAGTGAGGATCCATAGATTTACTATCTACTCATTTCTAAGTGGTCGCAAAACACATGTAATTCTTTACATGTCACAGTGGAGCAACTCTTAATAAGAGTGTATGTATTTCTCTAAATACACTGTGCAAATCTCAGTTCAGTCACTCTCAAAGCGCCTAACCCAAAATTTGTGTAGCTCGTCAGTATGAAGCGTTAATCATTAAATCTCACATATGCTTTTTATTCACAGGCTTAATAGATAGTGGGAAATCTATTACAGAATTTCATAAATGACCTCATCTTGACTCCTATCAAGGCGACATTTATTAAATAAATTTTAATGTCCCATCTCTGCTCGCTACTACTGGTGCCAAAAGCGATTGCTTGTATGAGAAAACCAATCAGTGCATGTTGCATACTTCCAGTCAATAGTGGCTTCTATCAAATCAAGAAATAACAAATTCCATATAAAGCTTATTTATTGAATCAAAATAAGAAGTTATAACATATGAATTACATTCTTCGCAATCTCAAGTATCTACTTTCAACTTTTGCGCAGGTATATGTTATCTTGTAACTTCTTTTCTTGCTATGAAATCATTCACAAAGTTTTACTTTGCGTTAATATATTTTGTCTTTCCATGATACTTCATATTTATTGAACAAGCTATAGTTGTTTGACTATCAGTAAATATAGTCATACGTTTCAATGCATTTTATGATAAACATGCTCATTAAGAAACGTCTAAGCCATATAGCCTCTTGAACAATAGCAATGCAGGCGAATAACTCAACCAAAACAAAAATATTTTGCTTTTTTATCGCATCATAAAATTGCACAATTATTCAATAGGAAAAATATATCCTGAAGTTGATTTAAGTTCATCTGGATCGCCGCTCCAATCGGCATCAGTGTACCCAAGTAATTGCAAATCATTACTTTGGTAACACAAACACAAATTCACGGTGCCTTTCAAATACCTCAAGACCCTTTTCACTGTTTTCCAATAAGTCTGATCAGGATTTGATTGATATTTGCTAACTAAACCAACATCGTAGCATATATCGGGGCGTGTACATACCATTGCATACATTAAACTTCCAATTGCACTTGCATATGGGACATTGGACATTTTGTCTTTCTCAATTGGAGTTTTTGGGCACATTTTCGTGCTCAGGATTTCATTTTAGCAAATGGAGTGTCAATGGGGTTACAATTTGTCATTTTGAATCGTTCAAGGATATTCTTAATGTATCGTTCTTGTGATAAAACAATAATTCTCTTAGAACGATTCCTATGAATCTTTACATCCAGTATGAAGTTTGCTTCACCCATGTCCTTCATATCAAAATTAGAGGACAACCATTCTTTAATGGCGACAACATAATCAATGTTATTTCCAGCTAAAAGTATATCGTCCACATATAAGGATAATATCACAAATTGATGATCTGAATGTTTAATATATACACAATGATCTTCATCAATCATATTAAACCCAAAAGAAGTTATGACTTGATGAAACCTTAAATACCATTGTCGTGAAGATTTTTTAAGACTATATATTGACTTTTGAGCTTGTATACTTTGTGCTCTTGTCCTTTTATAACAAAACCTATTGACTATTGCATATACATGTCTTCATTCAATTATCCATCTAGAAAAACGGTTTTTACATCCATTTGATGTAATTCTAAATCCATATGTGCAACAATAACAAGTAATAGATGAATTGAAGCAAACCTTACAACTGGTGAAAAAGTTTCCTCATAATATATTCATTATTGTTGTAAATTCCTTAGCCACTAAACGTGTTTTAAATCTTTCAATTGATCCATCTGTCTGATGTTTGATCTTGAGAACCTATTTATTCCCAATTGGTTTACGTCTAGGAAGTAGATCAACCAAGTCCTAAACATGGTTAGATTTTATAGACTTCATTTCTTCATCCATTACTTTTAGCCAATGTTCCTTAGCTGATGATGGTAAAACCTCATTAACATTACGCGACTCATTTTCATCATGCGGAGCAATCATAAAAACATGACCCTCAATTTCAAAACTTCTTCGAGGCACACTTTGACTACCACTTCTACGCAATTCTTCTGAATTTGAAGCATCTATTAGAATGTCACTCCCACTAGAATTAAGAATAGGAGCCAAATTTGAATTAGTCTCAACCGCCTTTGAGTCTAGTTCTAAGATTACATTCTCTGAAGAATCATCAACTTAATAAAAGATGAGATCTCTTATTGCTTCATTTTTGCTAGGAAACTCATTTTCTAAAAAAAATATGACATCTCTTGATTCAAATTCAATAAAACTACCATCTAGTTGTTCACCAATAAACACAAACCCTTTTTATTGTTCAGAATATCTAACAAAAATAGATTTTTTTTCGTTGGTCCCAATTTTCCATATTCATTGGATGGAGAGTGAACATATGTTGCGCAACCTCAAAGGCCCAAATTTGTGAGATTGAGATTTCTCCCAGTTCACAGGGTATATGGTGTGGAAGCTACTAATTTTGACGGTACTAGATTTAGTACATGAGCTACAGTTAGCAATGCATCTCCCCAGTATGAAATTGGAAGGCTTGCATGTGCCATTATAGATCGAACCATATCTAATAAAGTTCGACTACGCCTTTCTGCAACACCATTTTGTTGTGGAGTGTCAAGGATGGTAAGCTATCTAGCACTCCCTTTTTCATCACAATATTCTTTAAATTAGTCTGATAAGTACTTACGTCTTCGGTCAGTTCTCAACATTTTAACACGTTTCTCTAATCGATTTTCAACCAGAGTTACACTTCTTTTGAAGCAATCAAACGGTTCATTTTTATGTGAGTTTAGAAAAACTTGACCAAAACGAGTAAAATCATCAATAAATGTGATGAAATATGATGCACCATGTCGCGCTGTAACATTCATTGGACCACATATGTCTGAATGTAATAATTGCAATGGATTATCAGCTCTTACAGCTGTTTCGAATGATTTTCTAGTTGTTTTTCTAGCTAGACAATGTGTATAAATAGGCAAGTCAACTTTTGCGAGTGAACCTAGAAGGCCTTATCTAGCAAGTATATTCATTTGATCTTGTCCTATATGACTTAATCTAGCATGTCATACATTTGTGTCTAAATTAGCAGAGACAAAAGATGCAGAAATAGGAAAACAATCATCATTATCATCAATTTTAACATCGCCTTCGATGTCCAAAATAATAAAACAATTAGACAAATATCCAAAATCATAAAGTACGGTATCCAAAAACATAGTGACACCATTGTTATTGAAGTTCAAACTGAAATCTAAACAAAGAAGGACGACTACGGAGACTAAGTTTCGCCTTATATTAGGGGCGTAAAAGACATCATGTAGAAGTAGTGTGTGCCCGTTGCATAGCTTTAATTGACAAGTGTCAATTTCTCAAACAGCTACACATGCGTTATTTCCAATATATATCCACTGTGCTCTCACTAGAATGCGGCGATACTCAACGAAAGCCCCACGGTCTTTCGGTACATGACTTGTTTCTCCTGAATCAATAAACCACAAAGGATTAGAGTTAATAAATAAAACATTGCTAAACATAAAGCAATTGTGAGATGCACTAAAGAAAATTCCTGATATTTTCTTGGTTCATGACATTCCCTTGCAAAATGTCATTTTTGTCCACAGTTGTGACATGTCATCTCTTTCTTGTCCTTCTTTTTGCCACCACACTTGCGTTGCTTGCGATTGACATTTTTCGGTTTCAAATAATGATCATTCATGTGTTTTCCTTTTTAGCAACTTTTCTCGCTTGCCAATAACCTATAGATTTTGAAGAAGAGTTTTGGGAACTTAATAGCTCAATTATAGCCTGATTGGAATTTTAGCAGCTGTCAAGCGCTTTCCATACAATTTCGCATGACGAGATATTTTGAGATTATCAAACATGATAATTAGTTCATGCAACCTTGTCGCGGATATTAACCCAAATCTATTCTTTAAGGCAATCCACATTTCTTGAGCCGTATCATACTGCTCAAAATCATTTTTTTGATCATTTCGCAGATAGCTCGGCAATGTTATGCGAGCAATGCAATTCTTGAAACTCCACATTCGAAATGCTTCACGATCTTTCTTATGTTTAGCAGTCGTACCGACCTCAGGCTTCATGGTCACTTGCTCAAGAGTCTTTAAGACATCTTGCTATTTGAGGATGCATTGCATCTTTCGATGTCAAATGTCATAATTTTCCTCATTGAGTTCTTTATCATTGTTTAGTTTAGCAATTATACTTTTAGTGGTTGAAGCCATGGATTCTAAAGACAAAAAATAATAATTATATTGATTATTCAATTTATAATCAATCACTTTTATTTGTTGCTGAATTCAAATTAAACAATAAATCATAATTAATGTGTATAAGATCGAAAGCTCGCCATGCTTACAAGCATCACTTATAATCCCAAAAATATTAATTATTACTTAAAGTAATTAACGCAAATCTTATTTCTCACTTTATATCATTAATCAATTATTAATGCAAAGTGAAATGATATAACCTTTACAATAATAGAAATGCACATCAATAGCAATTCTTTTGGTGGATATGAACTTAAGACAATGCTACTTTTAAATTCCTCTATCAATTTGGTGTTATGTTATCAATAAGTTCATAAAAGAAATTTCTTTAATAAAAATTATGGAGAAATTTTTTTTTCTAAATGAACTCCACCGTGAATTTTTTTTAAGAAATCTTGAGGGAGCTTAGTAGCATTTAACCTCATTTCCTATGGCTCGCCTAATATATATATATATTATAGCTTTTCTATATATTTTATCAAAAAATATACTTAACTAACAGAATGCGCTTGAAAATGACGTGCCTTATAATGATAGTTGCCACCAAAAATTTCGCCACTCATATTCATGAGCCATTTTAAAAAATTCAAGTTATATTATGTACTATTAATTTCTTTTCTTAAAAAAATGTGATTTAAAAATCAATTTTAATTTTGCAAGTACCTTAATTAAAACTGATTTTCAAGACATTTAATTGCACAATCATCAATCAACATTTGATTTAACAAACTTACTGATATACATAATCAAACAAATGTTGCGCTTTGTTCTTTGAAAATTAATTGGGACTAAAATGAATAGTGCATTTCGGCTTTGTTTTTTTAATAAATAAGAAAACTAGTTGGGCCTAAAATGAATAGTTGTGTTGTAAATTGAATTGGAACTTGCTAAGAACTAGAGAAAGAAATAAAATACTAAGAACTTCTACTACTACAAAGGAGAAGAGAAGAAATGAGATAGTTGGAATGAGAAGTTTTCATTCAACTTGGTGTGTAAATTACAATGGGGTTGACACCCTTTATATAGGCCATTTGGTGATGATGATAATTGTACTTATACAATGTGTAAAAGTTATACATACACCTCAAGTCATAGAACACATCACAAGCAACATAGACAATACATGAAAAAAGTTGGTGTACATTGGAGAGGATTACAAGTTACGTGACAATACATGGATAAGTGTTTATACATTGGAGTTGAATACAAGTTATGTAGAGTGTACAAGTTACATTCAATGTATAAGTCATGGTTGGTGTTACAATTCAATGTGAGAGTCATGCTTGACAATGTGATCATTCATAAGCTTGGTTAAAGGGCCATCCAATTTACAACATTCCCCTTGGATGACACTTGCTGAGAGAATATGCCTCGTTAAAACTTGTACTAGAAAAACCTTGTGGAAAAAAATCTAGTATAGGAAAAAGAGTACAATGTTCTCGTCAATCTTGATTTGTAGTATAATATTATTGATTGCCTCATTAAAAACCTTGCTAGGAAAACCCAATGGGACAAAATTAAAGCTAAGGAAAAGAGTGCAACATATTGATACACTTTGAGAGAATATATATGCCTCATTAAAACCTTTACTAGAAAAACCCCATGGGAAAAGATCTAGTATAGAAAAAGAGTACATTGCTCTCATAATTTTTTTATACGGAGTATAATAATATTAGGATTTCCTCTTTAAAAACCTTTCTACGCAAATCCAGTGGGATCAAACCAATAGCGAAAGGAAAATAGTGCAATAGACTAATCAACCTTGATAAAGAGTTTTAGTATTGTTAGAATTGTCTCATTAAAAACCTTTGCAAAGAAAACCCAGTGGGATAAAACCATAGCAAAAAGAAAAAGAGTGCAATACACTAACCAATAACTCATTTTGATTCTCTCCCTCATGTTCACAAGGGTGAGACATTTTGTGCATTTTGTTGCACATGGACATCGTTTTCTATATGAACCATTTAATGCCGAAGCCTATGGTTGTCACTCTTTTGTATATAGTACTTGCATTAAGTAATTGATTCATAAATTTGTTACTACTGAATGATCCTTTGAACTTCGAGTTCATATTAATTTATACAAGGATCATAAATACAACAAATTTAATGCAATTAGATGTGTTTTAAGCAATTTCACGCAATTCCTTTTGAATTGGCTTATATCTCCCCCTAATGGTGGGAAAACTGCTTCATCAAAGTGACAATTAGCAAAACTTTCTATAAACAATTTCCCTATTAGGGATTCAAGGCATCTTATAATCCGATTAATGGAGAGTAAATCAATATAATTTGGGACTGAGGCTATGTTGTTGTTGTTGGAGAGTAAATCAATATACGTCTCTTATTGATTTGCATTGAGATAATCTCTAGCTGAAAAAAAAATTCAGTTCGATAAAGGATGTCCGTGCGAATTTATGATATTTTCGCATTATTGATGATTATGGATAATCAAATAGATTTTTCCACATTATGAATGTCATTTGATTTATGACGACATTCGTTTTAATGTGTCTTATATATTCCAGAAGTTAAAGTCGAAAATATTATACTCAGATTAAATCATATAGATAAATTTTCTATTATTCTGAGTAGACTTCTTCTGAACAAGACATTAACAATAAAATTGTTGTATTAGATATTGCCTGAACATTAGCCTCCGCTAAATTTGAATTCGAGAAATATTCACTTTTGTACATGCATGTAGCACGATACATAAGACATAAACTCATTTCTCATATTTAGGTAACGATTTAAACACATCTCGATGTGTCTGTTTTATCGAGTCATTTTTAATGATAAAATTCATAATATTTTGCCTTTGATTTTGAAGGCATGGTAAATGTCACAAAAATATTTGGGTATATATATGACTCTATTTAGGCAAAATAGTCTTTCATATATGACCAAAAAAATGTCACAATTATGAGCGCTCATTGTCAATAATTATTTGACCTTTGTAGTGGTGCACCACTTTTGTTCCAATTTTTGGTGGAATTGTCAATATGACATTTACCTGATATTTTCACCTTTTCCACATCCTTAAATTTATTATTGCGATCATGATCATTATATGCAACATATGCTTCTTAATTGAAGCCGAACTAATTGGACGGGAGCAATATTATATTTATAACATCTTATTATTTTACTCAGCTACCATTAAACAAGAAATCAATCCTTAATATTTATTGGATTGACGTACGCACTCGATATTTGTTGCAGCAATAAATCGAGGCGGACCACGTGACCTTATTTTTATTGTCTCATCAGTCATATTTTCACATAGCCTCAACATAGAGGTAATTAAAATTCTGGAATTATAATTAATATTTGACTGATTAAATTTTGTAGCATGACCCAACCGCTCATTTTGAGCTTTTGGAGCATTACCCTTTTGGTACGTATATATATATAACTTCATAAGGTGAAAAGATATATAAAGTGAAATATTCACTTTTCAAATCTCTAAATAGAAATCGGCGAATGATTATGTATAACGCATAGTTTTGCATATATGCTTTATTTACAAATTGTAGTATCTAATTGTTATGATAAGTAATTCTTGTCGGTAATATAATAAGACAACAAATTCAACTATGGTTGAATAATATTTTGAAAATAAATTTAATATAAAATAGTTTTTGCCTTTTTATGTAAAAACATAACATATAATTAAATATATGTTCACAACTTGATTCATTAACAAACAAAATATACTATTTGTATGAGTTGGTGGGACAACCTCCAGGTTGGGTGGCGATACAGTCTACTTAATACCATACCTCATCGAACGGGATAACCTGTCTCCCTTTCAATGTTTAGCTTTACCGGGGACAAGGCTTACCCACTATCAACTCAAACTTATAGCATTATTTGTATTATAAAATCAAGAATAGAACAATAACTAATCGTTTGTAGTTTTAAGAGAAAAACTACATGTCACACATTAACTTTTGATTTCTGATGTAGAAGATCGTACACGACGCAGTTATAGAGCATACTCACGCAATCGGTGACATTATAATGCATATTATATGAATAAAGTATGCATATAGATGTGATGCATGTAATAAAATGAAGCAACCATGATAATATAGAAATAAATTGAACTTATTTAAATAACAAAATGTATGTCTTCCTAGCTTCATCTCCTTAACAAGCCTTCTTGAACTTCGAGATATTCTTAATGCTAGAGCAAGCTCGTGTTGATAACGTGTTGTAAATTGAACTGAAACTTGCTAAGAACTAGAGAAGGAAATAGAAGACTATGAACTTTTACTACTACAAACTACTACTACAAAGGAGAAGAGGAGAAATGAGATAGTTGGAATGATAAGTTTTCATTAAACTTGGTGTGTAAATTACAATGGGGTTGACACCCTTTATATAGGCCTTTGGTGATGATGATAATTGTACTTATACAATGTGTACAAGTTATACATACACCACAAGTCATAGAACACATCACAAGCAACATAGATAATACATTGAAAAGTTGGTGTACATTGGAGATGATTACAAGTTACATGACAATACATAGATAAGTGATTATACATTGGAGTTGAATACAAGTTATGTAGAGTGTATAAGTTACATTCAATGTAGAAGTTATGCTTGATGTTACAATTCAATGTGAGAGTCATGCTTGACAATGTGATCATTCATAAGCTTCGATAAAGGGTCATCCAATTTACAAGTTGCCGTTTGTTTTTTTTTTTTTTTTTTGTTTTTTTTTTTTTTTTTGCAGGCTTTCAAATTGTTTTTCCTTTAAAAAATAAAAATAAAAATGTTGACTAAGCCAAAACAGTATGACTAGGGGTGGGCAGCAATTTTCGAAAAACCGCCCAAACTGCCCAAACCGTGCGGTTTGATTTGGTTTTTAAAACTTGCGGTTTGAAAAATGTAAAAACCGCGATTCCCGCAATTTGGTCGCGGTTTTCAATTTGAAAAAACTGTGGTTTCACCAAACCGAGGGTATTTTAGTAATTTTCCTCAATTTACTTAAAACCCTAACAATATAAAGTTATAACAACTTACACTTCCTCTCAACTGTTCATCTCTCTCTACCGTTCGTTCATCTCTCTCTCTAGTAGAGGTGCTGCTGTTGTGGGCCTATTGCTTCAATTGCCGGGGTGTTGTGGGAGCTTTATTAGAGGTGCTGCTGTTGTTGATGTTGTTTTGTAACAATGAGAGGTTTGGATAATTTGTAACAAAAGTAGTGCAACAGTTGCTGTTGTTCTGGAAAGCAAATTTAAAGTGGTAGATGAAGAGAAGACTCTTCGCCGTTCATCTGTCTCTCTCTCAAGACCACTGTTTCTCTCTCTCCCTCAACCGTTCATCTCTCTATTTCTCTCTCAAGACCACTGCACGTCCTCCTCCACTCATCGCCACCAATCTTCGTCGCCTCTTCTCACAGCCACCAGTCGCTGCAGCCGCCTCTTACCGCCGCGCCCACTAGTCGCCCCTCTCAGTTGTGCTTCCCACCGCCGCCGCCCCTCTCATTGTTGCCTTTCACCGCTCCCACCAATCCCGCCTCTCCCACAGCCGCTCCTCGCACCAGTTGTGCCTCCCACCGCTGTCTCCCGCTACCAGTGGTCTCCTCTACCGCGCGTCCCACCACGAGTGGCTGCCTCCCCCACATCGCGCCTCCCCGCCACCTCTCGACCACCATTTTTTTTTTTTAAATATACCCTAAAATCACGAAACCAAACCAATCAAAAACCGCGGTTCGATTTGGTTGCGATTTTGGTGATTCGCGGTTTGCCCACCCCTGTAACCATCAATATGATTTAAAGTCACATACCTCATCTTCCTTGACCATAGTCAACCTATGGTTGACCAGATCTGAAAAAATTAAGAAATGCAAACAACGACTTCATAATTTTAACTTCGACCACAATGAGGCTCAAAGCACCGGCCAGAGTCATCTGCGTGATCGGCTTACTCCGGCAAGCACCCCAATGAGTGCGCCGACACCGGTCGTCGCTGGATTTCGACGAAAAAATTATAAAATTGCCACTTTGCATAGTGATTTTTTTTAAAAAAAATTTGGCCTTCTAACAACTAAAAGTCATCGACTTTTAACTTCATTGAGCTCGGACCAGAAGGACGAACACACCGATGGGTGCGTCGACTTTGATCACGACTGGATTCGGACGACATCGCCGGAATACATGAAACCCCAATTTTTTAATTAAAAAATGGAATTAAAATAAATAACTCAAAAAAAAGTTTTAGAAAGTATTCCGACCCAACTCGGCGAAAAACCCCCAAAATCATCTAGATGTGTAGGATATTAATCACTTACTGCTTTGATACCAATTAAAGTTTTAATGTACCAATTAAAGTTTTAATGTAAATTAAAATTAAAAGTATTAGCTGAAGCATACATTTGTCATATTTCTTATTGTGTGGTCTCTAATCTTTTCTACAATCTAAAATTTTTTGAAAAATACTACGAGAGAACCCTTTTTTCACACAATTGCCCTATCAATCTTTAGACTTTTCAAAAGATGATGATTGTTGAAATTTAGATATAGCTATTAGCTATCAAACACATTATCTTTTCATCTATCTTAAACGGGGCCCACGTGGCCAACAAAGTGAAACAGTGTACCATAGCCAAAACTATGCTAGGCTTACATCACAATGGTACATCAGAATCCAACGTGTGTTCTAGGAACCGTTGGATGGACATCGAGATGCGTGTGCATTGCAGGTGCATCGCACGGCTGTAACATCGCGACGTGCACATCTTCATGTACGCCTAACATTTTCCCAAAGTTAAATGCCTTTTGATATAGAAATAACATGGTAAGTATTGGTAATCATATACGGAGTTATTGATTAACCAAATTAGAAACGACAAAATCTAATATTCTAGCCTATTATAAGGACCTGTAATTAGAAGCAACAGATTCTAGCCTAGCATATTGGATAAGGAACCGTTTGGTAAAAAAACAAAATGTAAATAGAGACGGATAAGGATGCAAATGTGTAGGGGGATGAGAACCTCATTTCTATATCCATAATCACTAAAAAATTTATCACCCATACTAATACTCATACCCATTTGGCCTTGGATGATTCTCATACTCATCTCCATATCCATCAAATCCCTGTGAGTAAGTGGAATCCCCATGAGTAAAATATTTTACTTATTTTATTTTTCATTAGAGATCCCCGTGAGGATTTTCATAGGGATTTTTAAGGGGATGAGAAATTCCCATGAAGAAATTTTTTTCCCATTTCACTCCCTATTAGAGATCCCTCCGCGCGGATTTTCAAAAATAAAATCGTAACAAATAATGTGTCAAATATATATATACACACACACACATAACAACACAATTGTTGAAATTCCAACGAAAACAAATCAACATATCATGCAATAAAACTAGTAAGTGTTAACACTTATAATTAAGTTTCTACAAAATCATTGACATATGTGAAATGAAAAGTTCAAATTCAAAATATTCCTTAAAATCACTATCTCTTTAAACCTCAAAGTTATCAACTTTTTTCAATACTTTTGATCTTAAAATTCTAAAATATAAATATAGTTGCAAACAATTCAAAACAAACATATACTTATTAATTAATCAAATAAATTAAAATTATATATCTCATTAAGATGGTTTTTGTTATATGTATTAATGTTTCGAAGTGGAAACTATATATGTAATATTTATAAATAAATATCATATGGTATATATATATATATATAAATAATAAATATCACATGATGTATAAATTGATATATAGGGATTCCCATGGGTAGATGGGTATCCCCGTGGGTATTACTCGTGAAGATTCCTCATCACTCTGTGAGTATTTCCTTACTCATTTGCATCCCTAGAGACGGAATAGGAAATAGAAAGAACAACGTGGCCTCATAAATATGAGAGGGTCCTTCACCACGTCTACAATCAATCTAAGATGAAGAAAAAAAGATAAGATTGACAAAAAAATTGAGCACGTCCCCGATGAACTCATTCAAGAAATCCTCTGCAGATCACTGGTGAAGTCCCTCATTCAGTTCAAGTGTGTGTCTCCAAGGCAACCTAAATTCTCCGCAAAATTTACAAGATGTAAGCTCGGAGTCGAGCTCCCAATAAAGTATGCATAAGTTGGGACAGCAGTCGATTCACTCATATGGGAAACCTAAACAGCGCATTAAGCTCGTACATTTGTAAAAGCTATCTATCAAACAGTTGTCTTCAGGCAACATGTCTTTATATACTTGCAAAATCTCGTCGGATGCTTGCTCCAAAATATGATGATTCAACTTTATCATAAAGGTGTCATTGTAGAGATTTTAGTCATCTTCTCCCAACCCGACCAAAACGGTTGATTCGTCGCGTCAATCATTTCAAAAAAATGCTTTGCTTCAGGGTTTGGCTCCTCTTCACAATTCCAATCAAAACCAAGGTCCACAATGTCGTGTATCATATGATGATATAATGTCGAATATTCATCCATTTGATCATCATCTCCATCGTCCTCATCGCTTACTATTTCTTCCTCCCCATGTGCAGTCCAACAATAGTAATCGGGAACGAATCCACCCCTTATTAGATGAAGCTCTACGGTGTCTACATCGTAGTATTTATCGTTGCGACATTTTCGACAAGTACATCGAATTTTCGTTTCGTTCAAGTAAGTGGTGCAGTGTTACATGACAGATTTTATAAATTCCTTCATGCCATCTATAAACTCTAATCTAATGTAACTGTCTTCAATACAATTATACATCAAATCTCGAGATATAGACATCTCGAAAGACCTAAAACAATTGAAAACACGTACACATCAATCACTATATAAATTTTAGTCGAGTGTTAATCGAAATTAGTCGAATCGATTGCATTTGCACATATTTTGCGTAAGATATTTTATAAATTTTAGTCAATTGCTTACCGTACTTAGTCGCATTGGTTGCAATTAATATATGCACATATTTTGTGTAATTTTGCCTAATTTTTAATTTTTCCCTTGAAATTTTAAATTTTACTTCAATATTTGTAATTTATAATTTTATTTTGTCTCATTTTTATATATATATATATATATATATATATATATATATATATATATATCTCATATATAAGCATTGTTATATAAATATTATTTGTTTCAACCAATTTTAATTTCTTTATTATAGTTAATTATTTTTAAGTACTTTATATTTATTTATAGTATAATATATTATACTCTTCTATTTTTGTCCTAATCGAAATTTAATTTGTCCAATAAATTTACATTATTTTATTAAATCTTTATCATTACAATTTACCGTATTAATATTTCATTTAACTTATAAATTCATACTTATTTTAACTTCAACTTAACATAATTTATATATATAAATACCAATCCTCCCTACCTATACTATATATATATATATATATATATGTGTGTGTGTGTGTGTGTGTGTGTGTGTCGTATGTAAGCGTTGTTATATAAATATTATTTTATTCAGCCAATCACAAATTTTTTTATTATAGTTAAATTGCTTTTAACAACTCTATATTTATTTATAGTATATTATATTATACGCACTCTTTTACTTTTGGCCCTAATCGAAATTTAATTTGTCCAATGAATTTGTATCATTTAATTAACTTTATACTTAAAGTTGTTTAAACTTAACATAATTTCTTTATTATAGTTAAATATATTTTAATTTGATTTTTTCGACTTAGTGTAAAAAATAATTAAATAATAGTTAAATGGACATATTTGAAATTCAACTAATTTAATACTAAAACATTACAAAAGAAGTACATATATATCAATACTAAAAAAATCACACAATAAACATCACAAATAATAAAAAAAAGAATTAAATTCAAATCACAAGCATGCATTTTATTTGTCACAAAAATAAAGAAATAATAAATATCAACATACATAGTTTATTGCAACATTTTGATCAATTTAGCAAATTTTATCCACCTAAAAATCCATGAAATACAAATTTAATTTTTCAAAATTTTATTCCAACATAAAATACAAAATTGCAAGTTTTTAATCAAACCATTACATTTTTAAATTTAACATGCATATATTACAAAATTTATTCCAAATTTTCATTCTAACATAAAAATACAAAAAACCCTATTTTTCACATAAAATACAAATTATCACATAAATTACAAAATCTCACGAAAAAAATTATTATAAACCAACTTAAATAACAAAAAATATAAATAAATCAACTATAAAAAAAACATAAATATATAAAATAAATAAGAAATTATACCTAATCCCAAATCAAGAAGGAAATGGGAGTCGGTGCAGCTGTGACGAGGCAAAGACGGGGCGGCCGACCGAGGCAGAGGAGAAGGCGATGGTAGAGGCGGATCGATGGGGTGGCTGAGGCGGAGGAGGGAAATGAGAGGAGAGGATCATGGTGAGGAAGATGGTCATGGTGAGGGAGATGATCACTGTGAGGAGGAGGAGAGGATCGAGAGGAGATTGGAGAGTTGGAGAGCAGGAGAATCGATGAAAATCAAAGAGGAAGAGAGAGGTTTTTGGTCTGAATCTTATTTTCCGGACGTGGCATTCTCTTTGCCATATGGCCGAGAAAAGTTGGTCCTGGGCGGGAGTTTTCCCGCCCAAAAAATAGCGACGGGGCCCGTCGCTATTTTCGTCAACCGGTCAGCGACAGGGACTGTCACTATTCCCCATAGCTATTGGCATCAAATTTTTTGTAGTGTAAGTAGAACAAATTTTGGAAAGGTTGACTAATTCCTTGTTAAATCCTACATGGTGAGATTAGGGCTTAATGACGGGATTAGACCAAGCGGTGCCCTAATTTGAGAAAGGATTGTCACAGTGTTCTTGGTTGGAGTTGTATTATACACGCATCAACCATTAGAGACTTGATTGTATCCTGAAGGCAAGTTTTGATTTTCCCATTGTTTATTCGCGGTTTCGATGGGTAGGGAGAAATTTTGTATAAAAGATAGCGATTACGCACCTCAAGTCTTTGTTTGGTTCCTCACTCATTTTGTATTTTCCGTTCGAAGAATTTTGTTCCAACAAAAGCCTCCCTATGGCTCACCATGTACAAGTGTTTTAACACATGGAGTTCATCTGCTTTGTCCATAGATTAGAAGGCCTTAGGATGCAAATTCTTAGTTTATGTAGTTATATTCATGTATATATAAGTTGCATCAACTTATTTGTTGATGATGAATTTTGTAGATTTGTGAAGCATAGAGTAACTTCTATTCATTTAAAAAAAAAAAAAAAAAAAAAAAGAAGCTTGACTTAGATAAAAACAGCAAAACCAGTAGTGGAACAAAGTAAAAAGGATCACCTAGAGGGACATTCCAATTGTCAACATTTTGGTCACTATAGAACCTAAAGACCCAGACCCAACAATTGTCACTATGCTTTTGCTTTTGATTTTGGCAGCACCTACATTATTCGGGAAATGCCCCATGGTTTACAAATCTTTCTACCGGTGATACCACTTGTGTTAGATTTTCAAGAGTCTGTAACTTGTAACTATGCTAATCCGTTTGTAACCACTGGGCAATTTATGCCACTTTCAATAAAATAAAATAAAAGCCTAATAATACACAACCAAAGTATCACTTTCTAATAAAAAAAAAAAGAGCATCAAGCTATGTGTTTAAGCTATAGCCCAACAATGTATTGATTAAAGAGAACCCCAAGAAAGCAACTAAAATAGTAACGCCTTGTTTGATCAAGGGTAGAGTTAACTCTCTAGTGAGAAATATCTTCCCCACTCCCCCCAAGAGAGTTATCTCCCACGACTTGTTTGATCAAGGGTAGAGTTCACTGTTTAGTGAAGTTCATTCCCAATTGGCGACTGGTGTGGCAAAAATGTGGTTTGACTGTCAAAAGGGAACACAAGTGCAAATCTTTTGAGATTGAGATAAAAAAGTGTAAATCTTTTGCTATAAAGAGACATTTATATATATATAAAAGTCCCCTTTATATACACACACACACACACTGCGAGTACCATCAGGCCCAAACTATAATTTGAGGGCTCATCTTATTGCAGTCAAGTAACAATATTTACTCAAATAGCTTCACAACATTGTGATAAAATTGATTACTTCCGGCGAGTTGAAACCAAGACCAATGTAAAATTATTCTTTTTTCCCCTCCAACACATCCAACACAAGTCAAGCACAACACATACAAACCTTTCTCAATTTTTTTCTACTGAAGACACCTCCTTGTATGCTCCTTGTATGATCCTACATTACTCGAGTTCGAAATTAATATGAGCAAAGATTAATCAATCTGGCCAAACAAACTAGCGACCATCCAGACCAAAACTCAAATCACCTGACGCCCCGAAATGCATAAATTATGACCAATTTGAATATGATTGTTGTCTTGACAATTAATAACAAGCCAAACATAGCCTAATCTGAGGTGCTTCGATTCAAATTTCTTCAGCATTAATACTTCCATTTCAACACTGGCATTTCTCTCTATACCGCATTTCCAACTCATATAGGAGCAGCATTAAAATGCTAACAGACTAACTACGAAAAACTTCATAGCAACGGAATCCGAATTCGATAATGTTACAGACTAAATTAAGACAACATTTTCTACAAAATCTATATACAATCACAAACAAATGTCAAACATATTATTTCCCAAATGTGGGGGATGCTAGTTTTCAAGGGTAGTGATGAAGAAGTTGAACAGACTTGTTAGAAGAATGAATTACAACTTTATAATCAAATATGAATACACGGATGAAAATTGAGAAACCAACAACAGATATCAAGCTTTATATGAACAAAAAAGATGGCAACATTGTTTCTTACAGGTTCAGGAACAACCAAAACATCTTTTTACAGATCCCATGCAAGGACCAATGAAGCCTGAGGGCACGGCAGACGGTTCAGGAGACGGTTTTTTCCGAGGAAGGTGCTTGAAAAAAGCTTTCACTGCTCCAGCTACTCCATCCTCTGTCTCCATGGCCTTGGCCAGCTCAACCGCACGCTGTTTAACCTGTATAAATTGTTACTAGTTAGCGATTTCCTGTTATGTAAGACCCAATGAGGCTCCTATCCAAATTAGCATACCGCGTTAACATAGATTGACATTATGTTCGTGAACATCCATAGAATTCAAAATATTTATCATCATTAATATGCTGCTGCTACCCACCAATTCTGTCATAGCAGCCCCTATCAAGCTTTATTATTGTAGCGTAGACATACAATTAGACTTGGATTCATTGGCATGTGTTTGTGAAAACCTTGTTAGATTGATTCTACAAAGCAAAGAGATCTAGATTGCTACAATAAGAACCTTGGCTTCTCACTCAATGAACGGATAAAAAACTGTCAAACTACAGATTTTTTTCCAAGGTCAACTGGCAAAATATAGTTAATGAGGATGGACTGATAGGAAGAATATGTCTTGTCCTCTTATTTTGTTTACACATATTCTGCTTTTGTAATTTGTAATTCTCTTTACTAATGCAAAAGTTGTTTTTAATAAAAAAAAAAAAAAAGGGAGAGAGATCTAGGCTGCTAGGAGACAAGTGTGCGTCAATTACTATGCAAGATTGATATTATATTGGAGATCTATAACTAGATTGCTAGAAGAGAGATCTAGCCATGTACACTTCTAGATTGACATCGACTTCGAGGGTTGGAAGTCGTGCTAGTCCAATGGAGTTTTGTAGACATCATTCAAACATAGTGAATTTGTTCTGGGTGAGGCCCCACAGAAGCAGCTTGAACGCTGAACTGCGTAAACTATTTCCTGTCCTGTGTTTTTCTGTGGTTTCTTTGCTGTCTGAATTTTATACTGTTGTAGTACTACAATCATAATAATAGGCGAGTTCATCACTAGAAGCAAAGATATGTGTAAGTGGAAGCCGCAAAACCCCCCAAACGAAAGTGAAATCAGAGAATTTATTTAAGCTATGTTTATGTGGATACGTGTCATGTACACTCTAGTCTTGCAGAGAAATAAGTTACTAAACCTGTAAACCAGAAAAATTAAAACTAATCAAGAAATGCATGTTACCTCTGGATCAAGCATGAAGTTTATAGCCTTGACGAGCTTATCACGTGAGAACTCATCAACTGGGATAGGAGCCGGACCTACTCCTCTAGCCTGAACTCGGTCTCCCCAGAAAGGTTGGTCTCCAAAGAAGGGTACAATAGTTGTAGGACACTGGATATAGGATGGAAAATCGTTTTATATAAAGCCACCAGATCAATGAAATCAAACGCAACTCCCAACAGAAAACATTTAAGCGTAGAAAAGTTACCGCAGCTTTAAGACCGGCTGCTGTTGTTCCAGCACCACCATGATGCACCTGAATATAATATGAACATCACGCGTTCGAGATTAAGCCAAAGAACAAGATAAAGAACTCAAGAGGGGCTGAAAACAATTGAAGAGATCTCATATTTCCTCGTTGTTCCAGTCATAAGGGAATAGAATCAATGTAATTTATTTATTTTTCGTTTTCCTTACTCAGAAGCCCCAGTTAATTTGGGACTAAGGCTATGTTGTTGTTGTTGTTGTTGTTGTTTCCTTACTCAGAAGTCATCTTATAGAAAAAGAAATCCGAGACCAAGAACGAGGAAAGTGGAAAAAAAAAAAAAAAAAAAAAAAAAAAAACTACTTCGTGCATGGCATTATTATCAATAATGGCTCTTTCCTTCATTACAAAATACCAGAAAAAGGAACAAAGAAAATATAAGGGACTTACCACTGCTGTGCATTGTAAGAACAGCCAATCATGAGGGCAATTATCCAGCAGATACACAAACTCCTTTGGTTCTTT
Organism: Stephania yunnanensis; assembly: GCA_039657365.1. Lineage (NCBI taxonomy): Eukaryota > Viridiplantae > Streptophyta > Magnoliopsida > Ranunculales > Menispermaceae > Stephania > Stephania yunnanensis. The sequence continues at coordinate 11,835,947 of CM077582.1, forward strand.
CACTGAAAAATATTCAATCAAAACTTAAAGTAAGTATAATAAGCTGAAACAAACAGAAATACCAGATTTAGTGAAAACAACTAAGATTAGAGATAGGAACCCAAACTCACAGTTCCCAAGACCACCCCATCCTTTGTTGATTATTCCTCTCTGTTTAGTGATTTCCAACGCTTCCACAATGATTTGGGTCATCTTCTCAGGTTCTTGAACAGGCTTTATAAGAAGTCAAAAATTAATTTTTAGAAACAGATAACACACAGTTACCACATGAAAGAAGCAACAGCAAAGCTAAATAAGATCAGTTTTCCAATTCTAACAAAAAGCGCTCAATGGAAACAGAAAAGCAAAAGCTGCACGCAGGCAAGGTTGTCTCCCGTATTAGGAACAGAATGGCTTCATTAAAATTCATAACAGATTGATCATGTTTCTGTAGGATCGATCCTATATACAACGGACTGCAAAGTAAGTAAAAATTCGCCTCCGTAGTTTCTGAGAGCAAGATCAACCAGATTTTTATTTTATTTTTTTATGTATTTATTTGGGCAAGCTTCTGTATTAGCATAAAGAGTTTACACATGCAACTGCACAAGAAGACCTCACTATGCAGCAAGGCAATAATAACGTATAAGATTCTCAACTAAAAGAAAACAAAGATCTAAAGAAAATACCTCAAATTTCTCAGGGAAGAAAAGAAAGGAAAAATTTTAGTAGAACAACCTGAAAAAGGATGATCAATAAGTAGGCTTTGATGCCAGTAAGGTACAAAGATGGAGATCAAAAAAGAGGAAAGGGAGAAAGATTAACCCAATTTAAAGAACAATCTATCTCAACCGGAAGATTTGATGCATATAAGTCCCAATTATCGACGAGGCAGGAGTAGACCGAAGTTAACTTGGGACGCATTAATTAAGAGGAATTGAAATTGTTTAGAAAGCTCACCATCAATTGGACTAAATCAAGCACAATGGAAGGGTTTGATCCACGTAGCCGACCCCAACTAATTTGAGATTGAGGCTATGTTGTTGTTGTTTGAAGTCCCAATTATCTTGGAGCACCCTTTTTTGCAAAATTAATTCAAGATCTGAACTGTCAAGAAACTATCAAGGAAGTCGACCTTTCTATAGAAGTCCACAATCAAAATCAATTGAAATTCTGCTTTAACTCAAGAGTCTGAAGATTGTTAGTGCCAAGCTTCAAAGGATTCGAAATTAATTTAATAGTTCAATGATGATTGTCAGTGCACATGTCAGGGATGAAGGTAAGGAGAAATGAAGCAGGGGTTTCTGCCAGAACAAGGAAATATTGTTTGACAGCATATTTGCAGTCAGCACCTAAAAAAATCATCTGTTGTCCATGCACATTGGACATTGGACTTCGACATACATTTAAGCCAAAATAATTTTTATTTCTTATCAACTTATTAATGTGACATGTTTGTCTTTTACGGTTGCATTTCTGAATACAATTTTATTTTATTTTATCAGAAACGGTTTTTGTATTAGTAAAAAGATTTTACAATTATAAAAGCGAAAAAGGATCAAAGTTTGAAAAGAAATTTACAACAAAGCTAAATCATTCATTCTCATCCGACGATTGTTTGCCAATTTCTACTCCATAAGTTCATGGAAAAATCAACTGAATCTACGAATTCTTACATGAATTGTTTATATTATTCATCATTTTTTCATTTTTTGGAAAAGAAATGAGGCTTACAGGTTTACCTCTTGCTTCTGTCAGGAAAAATTCAGCTAAGCCTCAATAACTTTCAAACTTTACTTAAACATATATATATAAAATAAAAGAGCGAATATGGACAGTAAGTAATTTACAATTTTATCCTCGCTTCCCAATCTGTATCTCTCTTGGTTTCGACTTCTCATCTTCGTCTTCGTTGCGAACTCTCTTTCTCTGCTTTTGTTCAAGTCTCCATCTTCTATCAATCTCTCTATCTATGCTATTCTCGCTCTCTAATTTTGCTATGCACCCTCTCAATTCAAAATCCATACTCTTTTGTTCTATCTATCAGTTCGACATTTCTTTATCTTGGGAAACATGTGGAGAACATACTGGTTAAGATATATTTTGAGAGGTAGTGTTTTGTTTGTTCAATAGGGTGTGATTTTCAGCAATTTCATCACCCTCAAGTTGAGGGGGGACTGATTTTAGGCATTGTGTGTATTTGTGCCCTAAAGTGCTCTCTTTCAGGTATATCTATATATTTCCTGGTATATATATATATATATATATTGATTAAAAATCAAAATCAATAACCGGTTTTTGTTTTTGTTTTTTTTTTTATAAAGGAAGTTGCATTCAACACCCTATATTTTTTCTGTATCAATACAGGTTGCAAAAAAATTGCGTTTTCATCACATATTTTGTTTGCTGAACACAAATGTCAATGGAAAACATAAGATCATGCTTGCTTTTTCATCAGCCAAAGGTAAAAAAGAAAAATAAAAATTGTGTTTTAGTTGCTTTTCCATCTGCTCACAATTCTTCTCACGATTCTTCTTAAAGCGGCTCACATTGACTCTTGGATTTGGGCAAGGTTTCAGGTCTGCAATCATGGACTCGACGCATCACCCCTTTCATTATTCCTCATTTTGGGGATAACTTTGGGCTTGTTCTATAGTTGGTCTCTCAGTTTGTGGGGTAGTGAGTTCTTGAATTTTAGTTACTTGGGTTCATAATTAAACTGCCCTTTTGGATTCAAATTCATTGCTTTCTTCATTAATTGGTGTTTTGATGCTATTGGGATTCAGAGATTGTGATCTATTGAGTTGATTTTAGTTTTTGTTTTTATGTATTAGTTAACGATCATCTAATTGTGGGTGCTTGTTGAGTTGATTTTCTTAAAAATTGAGACCATATCTTGGTTTATATGGTTTTGATGATAGTTGTATAGGATTTTTTTTATTGAATTAGTTTCGGTTTTCAGTTCTATGTATTAGCTGGGGTGCTAAAGGATATATTCGAATAAATTTGGGTGAGATTGAGATGGTATTATCTTCTTGGCGAAATAATCCTCAAGGTTAATTATTAATGCATCTTATTTGTGTTAATAATTGGGTACTTGTAGAGTTACTCATTTTTCTTGTTGAAGAAATTGAATAAATGCTCTTTAGTTTGTCCTTCAGGTGCAGGTTCTTTGAAGTAGATTACAGTGCCTCCCCTACTGGGTATGTCTCATTTTTTCTTAGACCACATGTATCAGGTGAGACTGTTATTTTGATTTTAGAAACAAATATACTATCCAACATACGTTTTGTAACGACCCGAAAACTTAAAATACCCGCATCGGGGGTATTTTGGTAATCTCACAAATTTTATTTGTGTGAAACCCTAATTATAAAAACCCCACTATAAACGTTAGCCACCACTTTGGTTCAAAATCCAAAAAAAAGATAGAAAATGGAGTGATTTGGTGGCTTTGACGTCAAAACCAAGGAAAGACCCTCTTTGCAAGGTAAACTCATCACCTTTACACTATATTCTTATTGTTTAAATGTGGTTGATGTGTCTTGTTGGATCACTAATGTTGAAATCATGATTTGAACTCTTTTAAAGGGATTTGAACAAATTTGGTGAGTTTTTGGCGTTGGAGAACCACGCAGAGGGGCTGAACCAACACGGCATTGTTGGTGAGGGCGATGACAGTCCCTTGTTGTCGTCGCCAACAAGGGGCGGCAGCGGCGGAACATTAGGAGGCCCCATAAAAGGAAGAGGGGGTGGCCATGGGGGCCACTCCACCAGCCAACAGAACCCTCAGGCAAAAGCCCGAGGGAGTGAAGGAGGGGAGACGTCCCCCTCTCCTCTTGACACGTGGGCGCCCAGCGCCCCTGGGCGGTTCAAGCGAGAGCGTCCTGCCCAGCAGCACACCACCAGGGGCCAATTTAGCCCCTGGTCCATCTAACCAAAGGCCAAGTTGGCCCCAGATCCACAACTATTCCAAATCAAGATTTCAACATCAATGATCGAACAAGACACATCTACCACATTTAAACAATGAGAAAACAATGTAGAGTTGATGAGTTTACCTTGCAAAGATGGTCTTTCCTTGATTTTGACCTCAAAGCCACCAAATCACTCCATTTTCCTCCCCTACAACTTTCTCTCCTATTTTTTGGATTTTGAACCAAAGTGGTGGCTAAGGTTTATAGTGGGATTTTTATAATTACGGCTTCACAGAAATAAAATTTGTGAAATTACCAAAATACCCCCGATGTAGATATTTTAAGTTTTCGGATCGTTACATGTTTTTTAAGTGTTTATTGTAAAGCTTTATGGCTTGGATGTTTGAGATTCTCATTAAGCTTTCAGCTATGAACTTAGTGATGCTCGCCAACTTCGATTCTTGATGTCTAAGATTTATATATATTTCACGCGCAAACTAATATTATCAGAATGACGTCAAGGACTGAAATCACTCCCCCCTCTTCCTCTTTCTACATTAGTATTCTTTTTTTTTTCAATTAGTTTAATTTATTTTAAAAAAATAAAATTTAAAATTCCAAGATTAAGCTAAAACATTGTTTTTTCCTACTCGATTCATATCTCTATTAATTTTTCTGCCTTTCACTTTTGTTATTTTTTCTTTTGCTTCTTGTTTTTCGCGACTTGGGTTTGTGGCTTTGTTATTGTTATATTTTTATATGGTTGGGGTTTCTTATTTTTCATTTTTCCTGAGCTTTCTCTACTTGATTCACAGTTATATGTGTTGTTGTTGCTTCCAAAATTCATGTACTGGCTTGTCTTTAGGTGATTGAAACTGAAAATTAAATATAGTGGTGAAACTTCATAGTAAAAATATTGTACTGATCATACTTCTATTTAGTTCAACATCCACAATTTTGGTGTGGGGGATGACAATTTACAATCTAATCAGGTAAATTCTTTATTAAATCCAAAGCCACCATTCTACCTAGTTTTAACTGTAGGTGTCTACATTTTTAATTGCAATGGTTTCTAAATAGGTTTTTAAATTAAATTTTATTAATTTAAGAGTAGTCATAGTTTGACACCACTTGCTTCGTTAATTGCCTAAGATTGCCCATCACATTGAATGATATATTTGAACATGTAATCGAATTGGAACTTATCATTGTCATCAAGAACTTGGCCAGCTTCTAATTTCATCTTGCACTATAAAGGTTGAACATGAATATTCTTTTGAAGGAATAATCTATCATTGTTTCTTTCCATCATATTGACCGCCCAATTGTCATGGACTACTGAGAAGGTATCAAGCTAGAAGGCGATGGAAATGCGAGCTACCACCTAATAGCAGGAAAACTACAACGTCAATCCTTGATTTTTTACGTATGCAATCACTCGACCAAGTGGCATCATGTAGTTTGAGGAAACATTTAATTTTGGCCACTGATTAGGCACCATATTATTTGGTGAAGATCTAAATTTTAGAGAAACGCTCATGCCAATGTTAGAGGACCATGGACTAGCTCATCTCTAACTTATTTAGATTTGTGAACCTGTAACCAACTAGGTTCTTTATCCCCAGGCAATTTATTCCTTGTTCCATCACCTAATATGGTTTCACAGTCTTACTATCTTCATTTAATTCATGTTAAACCTTTCCAGGTGCAAGTTGTTTTATCTAATATTTGTTTCTGTTTAGAAATAAATAAAGTCTTCTTAATGTTGTGCTTGCAAAGAAAAATTCCAATCGGCTTTTTTGGGGGTTTCCCAACTCAAAAATGTTTTGTAGACTAGCCCTTTTCTTTACTCTTTAGTGTATACGTGTAGGACCCTAACGTACTTTTTTGTTTTTAATTTTAATTTGGAAGTATGTTGTGATTGTTATAGTACTTTGCAATTATGGTCGCAAATAAATAAAGTCTTCTTAATGTTGTGCTTGCAAAGACATTATGTATGGTTTGATTGTAGATCTAAAATCTCCGGTGGTAAAAAAAACTTAATTTCTTATTTTAAAATATATTTATTCTATCATTAAATTTGACGAGGTTCATGTTTTAGTGAATAATGTACTTTTACCTTTTTAGGTTGTCTACTTGTCTCCTTGATAAATTAAGTATTTGGCTATTTTAACTTCTGCTACCGAAACAAGTAGCACTTGATTAATTGCAATCAGCTTTGTAAAAAAATAAGTAATTAAGGATTAATATCCTTATGTTATATTTATTAGGAGCTATAATTGTCACGAGTTATTACGATGAGGACCGTGATGTGAATATTTTTTTCATTTACTCTCATTTTTCATCTTCTCTCATTAGTTGTAGAGAGAAGTTAAAATCATGTTATTCCTCTGTTAATATTACATGAATGTCCTCCAAAAAAAAAAAAAAATACTAGGTACGTCAATATCTGGACTAACATAATTTACATGAATTAATATTTGCATTCAGGCAAAAAATATATAGTCTTATTCAAGGACAAATGTTGAAACATGTTCAGAAGGGTTCCCGTGTGATTATCCAATAAAAGTAGGCAACGGCTATTCGAACCCCACGTTTGCCCCCTTAACCCCATTTTTGAATTTTTTTTCAGCCCCTAGTAAAATGGGCCAACTACCCCTCCATATAAAAATTTTTTTACTCACCTATACCCTACTCATGCGTATCCCATCACCTCTCTCTCAAATCGCATTCTCACCACCAACCCAAATCCGATGAAATTCGAGCAAAACAACATCGATTCGACGCCATGGGTGCATTTATCATCTCTTTTAGGGGTTAATTTCATACAAGGTCATCAAAATTTACAGTTTGTAACACTTTGGTCACTAAAGTTACGTTTGTACCAAATAAATCACTCAACTTTGTTAATTGTTTCAATAAAATCATTTTAGTGCTTAGTTTGATAAATAATTTGATTATGGACTAATTTACCCTTTGTATTAAAAGAGATATAAGAGGTAGGAGTGGTAGAGTTGAAAAGGAGGGAGGAGAGGAGGCAATGGTTCAAGGCCATAGATGGAAGTGGGGGGGTAAAAGGGCAGTTGTGTGGGTGGATGAAATGGTGACAGCAGAGGTAGGGCAATTTGATTATTCAAGAAGTTGCAATAGAGGGATTGAGAAGCATAGAGCATCCTAGCTAGATGCGTACGTACAGTTGGATTCAAAGAATTAAATCATTGGTTCCTGCAATTTTAAAGTTCGAAAATGTAATCTCCATGTTGAGCCGCACCAGGTACGCTAGGTCCCTCCGACGTCCATGTTGAGCCGCGCCAGGTACGCTAGGTCCCTCGGACGCCCATGTCTTCATCTGTTGCTGGCGGTGGCCGGTCCTGCTCCTTCTCTGCCTGCACGACCCATTTCTTCACTCTTACTTCATCGCTGCCACCACCATTTCTTCCCTCCACAGAACTGCCCCTTTACCCCCATGACAATCTTTGGCCTTTAAACATCCCCTACTCTCTTCCCTCCCCTCCTACCAGTTTGATCAAACTCAATTCTTTTCTCTAAAAACCCAAAGGGTAAATTAGTTCATAATCAAATTATTTATTAAATTGACAACTAAAGTGATTTGATTGAAACAATTAACAAAGTTGAGTGATTTATTTGTTACGAACGTAACTTTAGTGACCAAAGTGTTACATACTGTACAGTTTGATGACCTTTGATGAAATTAACCCTCTCTTTTAGTGTCAATTTTGATGTTTTTTGGAGTTTTTTTTTTTTTTTTGAGTCGATATTGTTTTATGGTTTTGTTGTTGAGTTTAGGGCTTCGATTTGGGGGGTTAAATCCTGCATTTTGGGTACAAAGTCTTGATAGAATCAAAAATATCAAGTGATTCCGAGCCAAACTATTTTTTGTCATTATCATGTATTTTTTAGAAGTTTTGAAATTTTTTTGTTCGTTTTTCTTACCCCGCGGGTGTCAGCCACACATGGCCGACAGATCTGAAGAGGTGTCGAACACACAGAGCAGACACCTCTACAAATGGCCGACACCTCTAAAGAGGTCTCGGTTAGATCCCTCCGTCACTCATTAACACCGAATTCTCTTCGCATTCTGAGTCGGAGTCGGCCAATACCTCTAAAGAGATATCGGTCGGAGTCGGTCGTTACCTTTTTAGAGGTATCGGTTGTAGTCGGCCGATACCTCTTTAGAGGTCTCAGCCTTTTGCGGCCACATCCGACCTTGTTCAATGCAAAAAAAGACTCATACGACACTTGGTGACCTAGTACAAATGTTCTACAATGACTAAAACTGAGAAATGAGAGGATTAAGAGGTGTTGGGATGAGGGTAGGAGATGGGGTAAACATTCGTTGAGGGTGAGGGGTAATTTCGGAATAATTTACAAAAAAGTGGGTAAACGCAATAAAAAAGTTAAAAAAATGGGGTACATCGAAGTAATGGGGTAAAGAGAGCAAAACGTGGGGTCTGAATAGCCGCTGCCTAAAAGTATCACAGTTCTTGCACTTATGTATTCAACAATCATCCAAGTTTCAATAGTCCCATTCAATGACAAATCCATAAACCTTCTTTAATCAAAAGTTAGCAAAACTCTCACAATGTCACGAGAATCTAAAGTATTGGGATGCAGCTTGTTGAGACATTGAAACATTATTGTAACACATTGATGTAGTGAGCTATACAAATGAAATCGATCTTGCGATTACAAAAAGAAAAAAAAAAAAAAGTATTGCTTGCATCATTGTGTTGTGCTCTATTGTGATTAAGGTAGCATTCCTATACAAAAACAAATACAAAAAGGGAAATGCATCCACAATTACAAAGAATCAGGAATGAAACACAAACTTTTTTAGGTGGAATCAAGCACAATCTTAGAATGGCTTTCACGATATAGGTAAAAAAAAACTTTAGCCATCTTAGGCATTTTAAAATTGCCAATCCAAATAATACTTAATTTCTTCAATGAAGTATTTATATCGTTGTAAGGACTCTTTGGTCTTTGACAAAAAAAGACTCTTTGGTGCTTTTAGCACTTTAATTGGTTAATATTATCATGAATAGTTAAAAATATGATATTTCAAATAGGAGATTTTTTTTTTCAATTTTAATATATAGTAATAATTTTTAACACCTGACATAATTTAGTTAACATTATGTTTTACATTTAAAAATTTGTTGCATTTTATAATTATTTTTTCGATTTTATTTTGAAATTTACGTAGTGTGCGCGCAGCACGTGAACCACATGAGCAGAGCACGTTTTGATAACTAGTGTGTGTATATATATATATATACAACTTATACTAAATGAGTAAGAGAAGCTGATTTGAAATAAAGCAAAGTCAAGCAACAACAACAGGCCTCAATCCCAACATCAAGCAACAAGTGTCCCAGATATTCCAGAATTAGACAACTAACAGATAGGTCAACTTCCATGAATTCTTTATCAAATTACAGGATAGAATTCAATAATGTGTAGGCAAAAAATAACTGCAATTACTACCTACAACTACAAGAGATGCACCAAGGACTGGAAAACAAACAGCCATAAAGATGATGCAGCGAGGAATTTACCAATTGTTTGCTACAAAGAAAAGAGATAGATTTTCCACCAATTTGTTGATTCCGCGAATACCGAATTGAAGAAACAGGTTTTTAACTTGTAATCGAACACACAAAGTTCAAAGAACCAAAACAAACAAAGAGATACTCTATCTCAAAACCCAATTTTATTTAATCAAATAATCAACCCCTAAAAAACACGATCAACTTTTATATATAGGCTTTATTATGGACTAACATAGACTCCCAACATAAACTCCAAGTCTCCAACTACTATAAACTCCTATACTAAAAACAAATCCAAGTTAATCTAACTATTCAACTTTGGCACAAACTCTAACAATCTTACCTAATAAATAAGAAATCCTAATGTAACACAAACTCTGATTTGCATCAAAAGACTAGTTTAACTTCTGATTATTCAATATACGTTGATTTCAGTTATTAATTTGGATATGCTAGCAATTAATAGGAGCAGTACTTTCAGTTATAACTTCCTTGTGTTTGTAGTCAGTTGCAACTGCTGCTTGTATCTTGCGTATTTAACCTAATGAGATTTAAAAAAAAAAAAAAAAAAAGGCAGGCAGATTCTTCAAAAAAAATCAGAGTTAAGAGTTTAATGTGTTCTCTCTAAAGTTGAAAGAGCCCATAATTTTGTTTTCATCATAGGTGGGCAAGGAAGGAAAGCCCAGAAATTTCAATTCCCTCTCTGAAGCAAATCTGATGGTTAACAGACCTTAAACTAAATCACAATTCCAGGCCTCTAACAAATTCGCCCAAATGGTATACAATTTTTTCTGAAAGAAGCTCAAATGGTATATATATAAGTTATTTTACTTGCACCGCCCTAAAATAACACTTGAAATTGAACATCAATTACCATAAAAAAATTGAAATGAATCATATTGCCTATGAGTCTATGAATATAGAAACATTCAACTCCACGTGGCATTAAGGATTTAGATCCTGATCAATTTTATGATGGTACCCAAAATTGGGCAAACTAATGGCACCACACGAGAATTATATCGATGTGGTTGTAGGAATTCCAAAAGTATTATTTCACTAGTAATCATCAAAAAGAAAAAAAAAAAGAAAAAGAAGGAAAAGATAAACAAACAGTGAAAGTGCACAGAGACTCACCAGGCTTCCAAATCCTATATAAATAGGTTTTTGACCAGCCTCAAGCCATTTTACAAGAGGTTCTGGAGGTACATAACTTGATGCAAGATCAAGGAAGCAAAATCCAACTACATCAATCTTAGGTCCCCAATCTGCAATTCATTTGCACGTATCAGCCATAAAAACTAAACATTGACCAAGACACTCTAGTTATCCAAATAAAACAGCTTGTCAATAAATGTTTATAAATAAGTTCACAAAATAAAAATGGAGGAAATTTGGAAGGTCTGTCACAGAAGCGCATACAGAGAAGTACAAAGAAAAAGAACAAAAAAAGATACATGGGGTGAGATAAACGAGAAAGGTATAGCTACTTGCCATACATCTCGAGAGACCAATAACACATGATTGATATAGTATAGTTTCACAATATATTTGTTGGTTGCTCTCTGATGCATAAATTCAAGGAAAATGAGTAGCACCAATTGACACAAAGATTAGGGAAGGGTGGTTGTGGTGGTCTGAACACCTCCAAAGACAGCCTACAAATGCCCCACTAGAAAACTTGAGTCAATAGAAATTGAAGAAATTCGACAATGTACTAAAGCTAACTTTGGACTCATTGATTATGAGGAATTTAAAGGGTTTTGAAAGCACACCATCAATTGCACTAAATTGAGCGCCCTGAAAGAGTTTGATCCATATAGCCAACCCCAACTTATTTGAGATTGTTGTTGTTGTGGGTTGTTGTCGTTGTTGAATCTTTTATCTTGCACTCGGATGCAGGACAAGGAACGAGGCCTGAATTGAGTGATATAAAGACAATGAAATTGGCTTGTAATAGTGATGCTAGGTAGTTTTAGGAATAAAAGGGAGAATCAGGGCGAAAATTTACTTGTGATGGTAAATTAGAGAAGTAAGACTAGGATAAAAGATCCAGAAATCAACTTTGGAGTTATTGACATCACACCAAAAGATACTTTACTTAATACCATGGTTGGTAGCATATCATAAATCCAAAAGAAATTGACAAAAAAAGATTAAAATTGCACATTCATTGGTGCTTTAAAAGAGAAAACCGCCCCCTTCTTAAGATATGCATAGCACAAAAAACTAGCATAAATAGTAAATATAATTCTTTTAAAAAGCACCTCAATGCCCAAGAAAACTAATGCATTATAAACATAAACTTATTATAACGTAGAAAAAAAAATGAAAATTAGAAATGGAATGAACATTCAACCCTTTGCCTTTTTTTATCAGAAAAACCCCAACCTTCTCTTTGACAACTTATTTTAAATGAAAATCATACATTGTTTAACTATTGTATAAATTGCATATCAAAATTGCCGCATTTAAATCTATTTGCTTACACTTATGCCAACAATTAATATCATTATTTTCAGCACTGCTTTGTGTTTCTTTTTCATTTGATTATCTTTTGTTGCCATTCAATAATTACTTCTTGTTCATGCCACATATGTATAGGCACTTTTGTTGCCATTTAATAATTTACTTCTTGTTCATGCCACATATGTATAGGCCAACACAATCCCTCCAAAGGATAGACAAATGGTGATCTTTGGATTACTTAGCCAACTAATGAGGTAACAAACTCATAGTTATGTGAGCAAATAGAAAGATAAGCTCAAAGCATAAATGACAGATGTTGAAGACACTGAGATCTAATGAGCTGACTAAAACCATCATCAGCCAATACTTTAAATACAGTTAAGCATGCTGCATTTGATAGGACATCCACAAAGGCAAAATTGAGGATACCTACAAATCTTGAGAAAATGCTGATCTCCTTGCTACTAACCACAAACGGTAATGGTTGTAGAGAAAGATGTCCAACCTGAACTACTAGTCACTGCGAAGGTATCAATACCCACCCTTAGTGATTTTGGAGTTCCAATCCTGTCTCATTAATTAACCGGAAAGGTGCCGTGAAGAATGTGCTTCCTTAGTCTTTCATAGGCTTTAATCTTGGAGCAACTGAGGGCAAATTTAGCTTCCAGATATAATAGCCCAGATCGAAACCTTCATTCATGCCAATGTATATCCTCTTTTCTTTCCAGAAAATTCTACTAAAGTATAGAGAAGATTCACAACATAATGAAATAGAACAGAGATCCTTCATGGGTGCCAGCAAAGTTGCAAGGAATCATATTCATAACCAAAGAAAAGGTGTGGTGAAGCAGGACTGGATGGGTTAAGCCAAAATCCTGCATGGTTTCTTCAGAGGGTAACCTGGGCAAGCAAGCATGAAAGAGGAAACATACAGGATAAAAAGGCAGCGCAAAATGTGTTACCCTGCCTCATTCCACAAGAGGCTAAGAATGTTTTGGACCTAACTCCACCCATAAGGATTTTGGATGAGGGAAAATACACTTGTAAATAATCCCTCTCCATTTAGCTAAAAACCCCATTTGCAGAAAGATTTGATCCACAAAGTACCACTGGCACATCATAGGCTTTTCTACCTTACAAATTTTTCGTCTCTTGTCCTGTGGTCCTTTATTGAGTATAAAATATGACGTGCAACTATAATAACGTCCATGACAGGTATCCTTTAACAAAAGAGCTGCAAGTGAATCGATTAGTTTGTCTATTACTGTTAAGATTCCATTGGTAAATATTCTGGACATAATTTTACAGGCTACATTGCAGTATTGCACAAATTAAAATTGGCCGAGGATTTGAAAGGTTCGACGAGGTCACAACCTAGGGGGTCAAAGTACGAAATGTCAAGTTTCCCCGATTTGAATTTCAATTGCTAACTTGAATTGTTAAATTGTCTTTAGATGAGATCTCAACAATATCTATAATATACAGGAATATATAACAGAACCTCAATAAAAAATCATCTATAAATAGATTAAGGAAGCGGCTAAACGAACCCCACTTCTTGTTGATCTTACTCCATTACTCAAGCATACCACGATTTGAATTTTAATTGCTAAAAGTGCCCACTTTTTTTTTTTGAAATACCCTTCTCTCCGAGCGTTCAAACTCCATCTCCTTCACCCTCACCCTCAATCCTATCCATTTCTCGATCTTGGCCATTTGTAGAGCACTTGTACTAGGTTGGAAGAGCCCTATGAGTGTTTTTTTTGTCGAACAAGAACAGATTTGGTCTCACCAATGCCCTAGAAGTGAGGAAGTACCACAAAAAGTCTCAATCACACAGGGCCGAGACCTCTAAAGAGATCTCGATGGGCTCCCCCAACTCCAAATGAAAATAACATCCCCAACACTCCACCTTGGACCGAAATCTATCCAAGGAATCTTCTCTCAGGTCCCAGCCGAATCATCAACTTTGATACCATGTTATTTTCATGTTGTCTTCTCATTGACTTTCCTTTAGGATGAAGACTAAGTTTTGTCAAAAAAAAACGTGCATCTCTATTCAAGTGCATTTGTGTGCGTGACATACTAGATCGTGCACATCATTGGTGCAAATTTCAGTTTGACTTTGATCCGCTCTTTGCCCGTGCTCGCCGCCTCTGTATCCGTGGATCTACATCACCAATGTGCACCACCGCCTTGCCCAAGCACTCTTGCATCTGCCTATCTTCCAAAAAGTTAGAATATAACATTTATTTAATCCTAAATGATTCTTCTGAGTATTTAATGATGTCATAACTGTTATATACAGCTTTCGCTTGTTGTCCCTTATGATGTTGTTAACATTCGTCTTTGTGGTTATCTCGAGACCATCAATAAGCCTAATCTACTCATTAGCCGATCATCTACATGTGTGTCGTGGGTTGCATATATTTTGCATCGACATATGTATATGCTTTGTTATCTTGGGTGGTTGTTGAATTCCTCAGCAACGAACCCTGGATATGATGTATATGATCTATTATCTTGTGTTGTCGGTGAATTACTCTGCAACGAACCCCAGATCGATATGTGCTATCTATCCGTGGGTCGTCGTTCATTATCTCCGGAACGAACCCTAAATTGGATTCTACTTTATAGGTTGTCGCTCATGAAACAAGCTCTGTCATATGTTCGCTATTTATTGCCGCTAGCATACTCTATTGACTCGGATTGGCAAACTCAAGTTGGTTTTGACAAACTCATCTTGAGTTTGATGGAGGGTGTTAGGGAAATAAATATATTTGATATGGCGACTAATATATTAGGTAAGTCAACATAAAAAAAACAATGTAGTTACAGAAACTTGTATGTTTCCTAATTTGTATCTAACCCTATATCTATAAATAGGGATTTGGAGATCATAATAAAGTATCTTATTATTTTCAAACTATTATGGTGTCAGAGCTAGGTTATGGGTAATCTTTTATTTTTCCTCTTTCGATCATTTACCTTGACTTCACCTTGGTTTACGAGGGATCTGCTTGTTTATGTTTGCTTTTCTGCCAAGCAAATCATATCTGCTCCACCGTGCGTGTTCTGTTCGTCCTCGTCTATGCCTGTGTCGTGATCACCAAATCCGTGCGCACATTGGTTTGGTGCCTGCATCAAGACGCACGGGCGAATGGGAACCCACGTAGCAATGGACGGAATTGCATACAGATCTAGTGATCTCGACATAGGCAGAGACGAGTACGAACAGAAGACGCACGGTGGGGGCATATGTGATTTAGCAAGGTAGAGAAAAAACCATAAACGGGCAGATCCCTCTTGAACTAAGGTGAAAGGTAAACGATCGAAAGAGAGGAAAAATAAAAGATTATCCATAACCTAGCTCTGATACTATGATAGTTTGCAAATAATAAGAAATTTTATTATGAAGACAAGATTCCTATTTATCAATGTTTTCAAGGCGGTGTTAGGCGGTTTAGCCCCACCTAGTTTAGGCGGGTGCCTAATTGCTGCCTAAGCGGATAAAATAATATTTACTGAGACATCCGTAAGAAATAATTCAACTTTTTTAGAGACCTCTCAACAGTAATGGGCATATTTTTCACCTACACATATTCTTATCAACATATTTTCACCTGCACATTTTTTCACATATTTTGAAATAAAAAAAAATATTTTCAAACAAATAAATAATAAAATAATAAAAAACTTGAAAATTACAAAGACCTCCTTGAAAAGTTTTAAAAATATTTTCAAGCCCACCGCCTGCCTAATTAAAGACTAGGCAGTGGGCACCCATAAACGCCTAGGCGCCGCCTTGAAAACATTGTTATTTATAGATATCAGGTTAAATAAAATTACAAAACATACAAGTTTTCTTAACTATGCTGATTTCCTAATGTCTAACTTACCTAATATACTAGTTACTATATCAAATATTTTAAATTTTGTAACACCGTCCCTTAAACTCAAGATCGGTTTACCAAAACCAACTTGAGTTTGCCAACCAAATCAATAGAATGTGCAGTCGACAACAAGTGAATAGATTGCAAACAAATGAAAAGTTTGTTTCTTGAGCGACAACCCAAAAAAGCATAATTAGATTTGGGGTTCGTTCCGGAGATAATGAACGGCGACCATGGACAAAGAGCAAATACTGATCTAAAGTTCGTTGCGAAGGAATTCACTAGCCACCTAAGATAACAGAGCAGATACATATCAAGGCTCGTTGAGGAGGAATTCAATAACCACCCAAGATAACAGAGCAGAAATAGATGTCGTCGTTGCAAAAGATATGCAAACCACAACACACGGGTTGATGATCGGTTGATGAGCAGATTGGGAAGATAAGGAGATAGTCTTGAGATAACCACAAAGACAGATGCAAATAGGATAAAAGGGACAACCAGCAAAAACTGAATATAACCTAATTAAATTATCATAAAAGAATCATTTATAATTAAATAAATATTATATTCCAACTTTCTGGCAGATAGGTAGGTGCAAGAGTGCTTGGGCAAGGCAGTGGTGATGTAGATTCACGAACACGGAGACGATGAGCACAAGTAAAGGTCGGACTGAAGTCGAACTGAAATCTGCACCAACGATGTGCACGAACTGGTGTGTCATCCACACAAATGTACTTGAGTAGAGATGCACCTCTTTTTTTTTTTCGAAACTTATTAATCTTAAAAGAAAGCCAAAGAAAAGTCAATGAGAAGACAACATAAAAATAACAAGGCATCAGCACCAACAATTCGACTGGGACCTGAAAGAAGACATCCTGGATGAATTTCGGTCCAAGATGGAATGTTGGAGATGTCCCGAAATATAGTCCCACATCGTTTAAGTGAAACGTCTCGGTGGAAGCGGGCCAAGACCTCTTCAAAGGTCGCGGCCTTGTGTGACCGAAACCCACAGGCGACAAGAACGAAAAAAAAAAAATCGAAACATTAAAAAAATCCATGAAAACGACCAAAAACTACTTGATTTTGCTTCGAATCGCTAGATATTCTCAATTCAGTCGACATTTTGTGCTCGAAATGTGAGATTCAAGCCCCAAAACAAAGCCCTAAATCCAACAACACCACAAAACCGACTCAAGAAACCACAAAACCGACTAAAGGAACAACAAAAGAACCAAAAAATTGATAGGAAAAGAGGCGAGGAATGCACTTATGGCGTTGTATTGATCCGATTTTGCCCGAATTTCATCAGAGTTTTGCCGGAGGTGAGGGTGCGATTCGAGAGAAGGAAAGAGTGTGTTGTCTGTTGAGTGATTGGGGTATGGGTAAGCAGGGTATGGGTGGGTGAGCGAAAACCCATTTACATGGAGAGTATCAAGGCCATTTTGCGCAAGGGTAAAACTGGAATACCAAAAAAAAAATTTATCGTGGTACATTCAACAAAAAGTGGGGTTTGTTAACTCTATTCAGCTAATTTTTTCAAGGCGCCAAGGAGGTGTTAGGCGATTTAGCCTCAAAAATTCTAGGCAGCATCTATGCGGACAAAAAAATAGTCACTTAGGCTTCCCTAAGAAATAATTTACTTTATTTAGAGACTCCTCATCAGTAAGGGACATATTTTTTCACCAACACATTCTCATGAACATATTTTCACCTCCACACTTTTCCATACATTTTGAAATAAAAAATATTTTCAAACAAATAAAATAATAAAGAAGTTCTGAAAATTACACAGACCTCCCTTAAGAGTTTTTAAAATCATTTTGAGGCCCACTGCCTGCCTAATTAAAGACTAGGTGGTGGGCACCCTTAAACGCCTAAGGCGATGCCTAGGCCCCACGTGAGGATTTACATTCACATCCTCGTCCCCGTCTAATCCCTACGGGGATGGGGAATCCCCGTGGAAATATAATTTCCCCATTTAATTCCCCAAGGGGAATTTGTATCATTCCCCGCAGAGATGGGGAATCCCCATCGTAAAACATTTTCTCCATTTAATTCCCCACGAGAAATTTGCATCATTTTCCCTGCGGGGAATGCCTAAAAGTAACTTTTTAAAATAAAATAATAATCAAATTCTATATCAAGCATAAACATCCACTATAATTAATAGATTTCTAATAAAATCTATTTTTGAAGTCTAACAACAACAACAACAACATAGCCTCAGTCCCAAATTAACCGGGGTCGGCTACATGGATCAAACTTTTCCATTGTGCTCGATTAAGTGCAATTGATGGTGAGCTTTGCAAATCATTCAAATCCCTTTTAATTAATGCATCCCATATTAACTTTGGTTTGCCCCTACCTCGTCTATTTTTGAAGTCTAAACCAAGTTAAAAAGTAAGGTGTCAATTTTCCTTAAAAAATAAAAATAAAAAGTAAAGTGTCAAAGTTACCTACATTGCAATTGATGAAAGGTCAACCCAAATAAAATACCAAAATGTCATGCACTTAAAATTAAGTTTCGAAAATACAAAGCACTATAATATGGTAACACACTAATAGAGACTAATATGCATATAGTATATATAGTATATCATATGGTATGTATGTATTTTTAATGTATGTTACAAATTTATATATGGGGGTACCCGCGGGGATCCCCGTGGCAATATTTTCTTCCACATTTATGTTTCCACCCCTGCGCGGGGAATCAATTTTCTCCCCATCCTCGTTTTGAGGATTCCTCGTTCCCCGTGGGTATTCCCCGCACCATTGACACACCTAATTTAGCCATTCTCTTGATTAATTCTGAAATGGAGATGGGCTATATTATTAAATTTGATAGATTCATAAGGTTAAAATCCCTCATTGTTTCATAAGAGAACCACTTGCTTTGTAAATAAACAATGTAATTAGTATGAGACTAAATGCATATTATCTATCCATTTAAGGCATTATCAAAATAGCAAACCGTAATTTGTTTCTTCTTGAAATAGATGACAACTTAGATCTCATGTCTACAAATGATAGTTGTTCTGTTGGCAATATTAAAAAGATGTGCCAAGTCTTATTTGGTTCACAAATAAAGTTTGGGTCATTCATAAAATGAAATAGGAAGCCGCTATGGTGACCAGCAACTGTAACACAAACTTGTTGGTGCCCCTTGTATACACATTGATTTGTGTGCGCACAAACATCGATGCTGGAAAAAAGTAGATCCATTAATATCACTTGTTCAAGACTTCGTTCTTTCATGTACATGACTGAAAAGCAGAAATATTTGGTAAATCCTTTCCGTGGTGATCACTCCGCATGAAGATTAAACAGTGGAGTTATTAAAGTTTATATACCGACAAAATGTATCACTCCGCAGTGAGCCACACAATCATGAACACATTTATTCTCAATCTCAATATAATGACAATTTTTCTCCTCGTTTGTGTCAGAACAGTTTCCAATTTATGGTTTGTGCAATTGTGTTGTTTACTATGATTGCTCAAATGTTCCTTCAAATAGATTTGTAGTAAATACATAAATAAAGAATTTGACACCAACCAATTAGGTGGCCCAGTGGTTTGGCACAGGGTTTGGGAGTAAGAGGTCATGGGTTCGAAACTCAATGGGGGCAAGTTATTTCTTTCTCATCAAAAAAATAAAAATAAAAATAAAAATAAAGAATTTGACTTGGTGTTGGTAAAGTAGAAGCCAATGTAGTAGGAAAAAGTACTCCGACTAGGTTATAATTGTGAACTATAGATAAAATAAGTAACTGAATAAAAAGTGAGTGACCTTTAGGCTTTGGGACAAGATGAGGGCTCCAAATATATCCATAAGGAACATCAGAAGCCGATCCTTGAGCACCACTTAAATACGTAACAGGTCGTAGCTTCAACTTTTTCTTCCTAAAATCATTTATCATGTCACGAATTCCAAGCCAAATCATGGAATCAACAATCTGATATGACAACTGCAGCATTTTTTGAGGAATAACATTAGATTCAGCAACAGCATCCAAACTAATAAGATAGAATAAGCAAGTGATCAGATTGACGCACCCTATATCCAGCTTGCTGCTTGACACGAGACAAGGGATGAGGAAATTCACTTGTTGGCCTGAGATGAATATTAAGTTATTGCTTCATGATGCAAATTACATATATCTTATGAATACTGGAGAAAAGCGTCTGAATGTAAATGCTTAGCCAGCAATAGAATAGCAACAGAAGCATGTTTTCGATGTGCATGTGAATAAACAAACTAGTAAGCATCCATCAAAAATATAAAAGCTCCACCTGAATAAAGACGAACATGCATTGTACTTGTAACTACTTTAAAAGTATACTGCTTGAGCTAATCAAATTTAAAATTCGGTACTTCCAAAATGCAAAACGAAGAACAGGAAAAGTCCATCAAGCAAAACTTACGTCCAAGGCATTGTGAAAAAAATATGAATTGGTACTTTTAGAGACTCCGCCACATGTGCATGTCCTGGTAAAGAGGTCCATCAAGTAAAGAAGTAAATATTAATTTGAGAAACTATCCAAATGAGATTCAAAAGGAGAAAAGAATATTCAAAGCAGAAATACATGCTCTATAACAAATGTTTATATCCAAAACCTTCAACTCAAAAGTCATGGTAGCTAATCAGTAAATAAACAACAACAACAAACAACAACAACATAGCCTCAGTCCCAAATTAACTGGGGCTAATCAGTAAATAAAGCAATCACAAAAATAGAAAGACATGATAACAAATAAGCAAATTCATATTTCTGCTTGAAACATGGCATAAGAAAGTGACAGCCATATCAGGCTCCCAAACAAGATAGCAAGAGATGCTATAAGACTTTCGGCAAAACATTGATGAATGGAGGGGAGTGTTTCTCAGAACTTGTCTCAATTAGAGAAATAAAAATCAATACATGCCAGTGAACAACATAGGCTATCATCCATGTAGTAAGTCAGTAACAGCTCGTTGACTTCGTAACCATAAAGATCTCACTCAAAAAAGCGCCACCAACAATGATTCAGTGCAAAGCATACTGCAGTGTATGCCATCACTTTCCATTAGCCTTAAGCCATCGCGGTAAGCTCATTTGTGCACCTCACACACCATAGGTAGGACACAGCAACTGAGTCATGCACCTTTGAGTATAGATTAGGATGATGATATTACTTATTTGTGCGCTTTAATTAAAATTCCATGAAAAGCGTACAAATAACAATAGAGTATACAATATGCATATAAACACACCCAAATGATGGTAAGAAGGCCTAACCAGAAGCAAAGCACAATCAAATAGATTCAAATCCATCAGGGTGGAACGGCATTCGGAATTGTCCATTAATGTTACAATAACCATGAAACAGATTCTATATTTTACGATGAAAAATCAATAAGCTTGATTTTCAGCTGTAAGATCCAAGATGACCAATTTATGCTAATATAAGGGAGAATGATAAATAAATTGTCAAACTAAGAATGATTTAATAAGTGGAGAGACTACAGCAAGAGTATCTTCTAGGTGCAAAGGTTAGATACTAGGACACATCTGCTTGAGGAACTATTTAAATAATCACAGATAAAATTCCACATTTATAGAAGCCTGGTAAGTTTTTCAACTCAACTTGAATACAATGTCTGTGGACCAAAACAAAAATGATGTCCACAATGTTTACATGCTCGTAGACAAGTTCTTTAAAGCCAAAACAATTATAGGCACTTTTGCAAATGAAAAACTATATATATAACAGATTAAACCTCACCATATGCTGGGGGATTGGCAATTATGGCTTCCGCTTTAAAAGGAATACCAGAATCAGGATCTGGTTCTCTACATGCTGGTAGCAAAGAAAATATAATTTCCTTCATTTGCTTTCTCTGAACAGGTATTTCTGAAGGTCCAGATGGTAAGAAGCCTTTATTCTTGACCATGTCTACAAGAGACAAAAGAAATCAACTGAAAGAAGACCAATGGTTTCCTAGCCTCTTAGGAAACACAATCATTGCACTAAGTTGTATTCCTTTAAATAAAAATTTGATGAGGTGATAAAATTTAATAGTGAACAGCTTCATTATTCCAGAAATACCACGAACTGTTCAAAATGGAGAAGTTGCATCAAGTCAAGATATCTTTATATATAGTGGGAGCTAACCCACGCAACATGCAACAAGCAGATACTCTAAAAATGAGAATAGGGCATAAAACAATGCTGTTAATTATTCTAAGTTTCTAACACTGGAGTTAACATGGAGAAAGATGTAGACAACTACAATTTTGTTTACTAATGCAGTAAATGCAACTGTAGAGGAATGCCTCCACATTTGCGTAGAGACTGCTAAATTGATATTGATCAAGAACAGTTCACTTTTCAAATGAATTGCACAATTTCTTTTGAAAATTAGTAAATCAAAATCTATCATCTTGAAAACAAACCAAAGTAAAATAAACATTTGAAAAACCACAAAAAATCAAAATGGACAAAATTCCAGGACACCGGCCACAATAAAGAGCCCCACCAAATCCTTCAGATTATCAATCAGTAAGGAAGACCGGATTTCAACCAATGACCCAATGACATCAATGAGAACAAAGGCAAGGAAGCATTTGAGAATATTTTCCAAAGGAAAATTCCAAAAATAGAAGGTAAGGTACTGATTTATGCACTGCCTCTTCAAATTTAGATGGACCCCAGAAATTCTACCCCTCTATCTCAATAGCAAGATACCTTGATGGTTCCCGACCTTCACATTACTACCAAGCAGATTGAAATAATCTTAAATGAAATTACATCAATTTTAATATTTTCTGCTGCTGCGTTCCAGTCTCAAGAGATACTTTGAAGGTGATTCCTTCAGTAGATCCATATAATGTTGCACCACATGAGAATACCCTTCTGTTCAGTTTCAAGTCCTTGCGACATAATTTGCAGCAGCCTTGAGCGCAACATGACAAACTATGTAACAAGCTCATTCTAAACAATCTTGTAATCACACACTTCACATATGAGTTTGGTTGCCCTACACCTCCTACCATTATTATGGCTACCTTTGAAACAAAAACTTTGGTTTTGTATGAATGTGTACTTGAGTAAGAACATTAAGCAACAACATTATTGGATTAGTTATGTATTTTAAGCAATGATTTCAAGGCGGCGAGGCGGTGCTAGGCATTTTAGCACCACCTAGAGGCGGCGGATAGGCGGACCAAAAAATATTTACGTAGACCACCCTAAGAAATAATTTGATTTATTTAGAGACCCCTCAACGGTAAGGGGCATATTTTTTCACCTACACATGCTCAATGACATATTTCGCCTCCACACATTTTGAAATAAAAAAATATTTTAAACAAATAACCTAATAAAATAATAAAAACAAAAGTTTTGAAAATTTCAAAGATCTTGAGAAGTTTTAAAAAAATATTTTCAGGCCTACCGCCTGCCTAATTAAGGACTAGGCAATGGGCACCACTAGACGCCTAAGGTGGCGCCTTGTAAACATAGATTTTAAGCTAATTTTGCAAGCATATTTTAACAACAAAAAATGTCCAGGGAAACAAATTAATTTATTTTAAGGTTTAGGACAATAATTTGGCCGGAAAATTAAATCTCCAAAATTATTGCTTTCAGATCAACAAACAAACCCTATAGTTTTGAATTAGATTAGTTGTGTATTTTAAGCTAATTTTGCAAGCATATTTTAACAACTAAATCAAATTAACAAAGAATCCTACGAAGAACTGGGCGCCTTAATTGAAAAGGCGACACTTCGGTTGCAATTCTGGATAACGAGAATTCTTTTTTCTCATAATAAGTATAAGCTTTATCCATCAATGCTTTCCTCTCCCCAAATAGCACAAGCCTGCAGGCCCTTTTTTTCTTCTTCATCATGACCATTCCACTATTCTTGTCTTTCTTACTTCTAGTCAAGAAACATCTAAGGCTTAAGCAATGCTTTAGACACCAAGTGAATCAAGTTATAGTGCTGGTCATTAGAAATGACGAAAATAACGAAGACCGAAAGACTGCAAGGCATGTACGATAATTACAAAATATGATACTAGAAAACAGCACAGGACAGATTATTTCCACATAAACAAGAATAATTTAGTTGGCATACATTCGGCAAGAGCTTTAGGATCTCCACCCAAAGGATAGAACTCCAATCCAGCAGTCAGGACAAACTCTTTGAAGTTTTTGTGAGTTGCTAGCCTAACACGATGACCATAATCCTGTAAAAATGCAAATCAATTAACAGTCCAAAAAAATAAAATTAAACTAGATAAACAATTCAAATATTCAGCAACTGACATATATCTTCATTGATTTACTAAAATTGCTCCTCTGATTTTTAAATGGATCAGAAGGAATCTTGTTGAGCCAAACTAAACCACGCTATGCTAAAGCAGCATTAATGTAAAACACCATATAAAAAGCTCAAATACTCAAAGATTGAGAATTTAATTTCACCTATATTTCACTCACTGAAATGTTGAAATTAGTTATGGGAAATGTGCTTCAACATAGAGAACATATGCACAAATTTTTCAACTTCCTTAGTTTTTTTTAGTTATACATTCTAAAATTTCTCAATGCACTATGCTTGCAGGCACAAGCTAGTAGAGCAAGAGTAATCTTCCCCTCCCGAGGACCAAATATGCCCCATGTCACATAGTCGAGCACTTGCAGAAGGGAAACAAAGGCAGTGCGCCCATGACGGAAAGGCAGTCAAGAGCAGTCTAAGGAAGAAACAAAAGACAGCTACGAAGGTCTTGAGAAAATTCATGAAATTCTGTAAGCTTTTTTTTATATAAATGTACTACCTAGCCAAAAAAAATTGATTTAAGATTCGCTAATTATTATAATCTATCCTCCAATATGACCGCTATGCAAAATTGTGCATTGCTTAGAGTGGTTTTGTTAGCAAAGTACAACTCTGCAAAAAACTAACCAGCCTCAATGAGAACATCCAGGTAGAATTAGTTCGCATTTGAACAATAAAACACAGATCTTGGCACCACCAAAGTAAACTCGAGTCAATTAATGAGATGCGCGGGAAGGGCGAACACGCGTACTCGTGTGGAGGGTGAAGGCGCTTATTCAAGCGTACATGGGAGATGCAAGCGCACGGATGGGGTGAACATGCGCACTCATGCGTGCGTGCATGCGCACTCATGCGTGCGTGCATGCGCTCGAGTGATGCTAGTATGGCTTGGGCATGGATGGACTAAGAGTCAAAGCAAGCAAGGTAGACTCCTGTATACAAGGTGGCATTAGCTTGGATGGACAAAGTCAAAACGTGAAGCATGGAGGACCAAGCAGTTATACAACGACTTTGGTCATGTTGACAGTTAAGTAACTACCTTGGTAATGAGCCATGACCAAGCCTAAAGACTCGGACGGTTGGAACATGTGGTAGCAAGGGAGATTGGCAGTTAGGTAAACTGCTTGACCACTACACACAGATGTGGGTGTTTACTAAGTTCAGATCATGACATGTGTCCAGTCGGTTATTGTAACTACCATGGTTAATTGTTACAAAGCCAAGGCCCCTATGCCTGGGGAAGCATAGGGTGGCAAAGTTGTAAACCCACTTGAACATTAGTAAAGAATCTCCTTTGTGGGATTGTGCCATTATTGTGTTCACTTGTTTAATTGTGTTGAAAGTGCTAAACTAAGGTGATTCCTCAGCACCACTGGGAACAAACAGGGAAGGGGAATCCTTAAGGAGAACCTCTAACTAGCCACCGGATTGCAGGGGGTGAGCGCAGTCGGAGCTGCGAAGGAATGGTATGAAGGACTTGCCATCTGCAATAGCTATTGCTAATAGTCTTGTTGATTACAAAACGAGTGCATCTACTTTTGAGGCAAGAGGCAAGAGGCAAGAGGCAAGAGGCAAGGAGAAGAAGTACAAAGGGAAAGATCCAGTTGGAGGTTCAAGGAAGGAGGACGAGACTTCTTCCAAGTCTGAAGCTCTCAATGCCAAGGCGATAGCACCAAAGAGGGGATGCTTCATTTGTGAAGAGCCTCATCGAGCTAAAGATTGCCCAAAGAAGGAGCAATTGAACACTCCTGTTGCAGATGGTTTTGAGGTACGAATGAATCCATTGCAGCTATTAAACGCGATGCATGTACAAAAGGCTATGACATCAGTGAGATTGATGTTTGTGAAGGTTCAAATCAACAATCAGGCAATGAAGGTGCTAATCGATTCAGGAGCCACACATTCCTTCGTGACGGAAAACCAATTTTAGAGGCTTGGTTTGCAATTTGCTAAGAGTGCAAGCATGGTCAAGGCAGTGAATTCATAGGCTAGGAAGGCCATGAAGGTGGCCTCGGATGTGGAAATTAGAGTTAGCTCGTGGTCAAGCAAGGTAAATTTGATTGATGCTCCTTTGGATGAATTTGAAGTCATAGCGGGAAATGACTTCTTGGTGCCGGAACGCATTGCGGCGATTCCATCACTTGGTGGCTTGTAAATCATGAATGTAAAGAAGTCATGCTTTGTTTCAGCGGTGCGAGGCGGGGACAAATGTAGTGGACCAAAACTGTTGGCACTACAGCTGAGTTGCCTTGGTGGGAAATGGTTTAGAGGACATGACGAGATGCAAGGTTCGATGAGGACATCAAACACAGTGGTAGAGGGGAGGTTTGTTAGCCCATCGATAGCAGACCCAACAAAAGCTAGTTGGGCAACCTAATTCCTTGCATACATCCGAGTTTCGGAGGACTCGGTGGTTCCTTGAACCGTGGTGAGATGCAGGGTTCGATGAGGACATCGAACATAGTGGCAGGGGGAAGGTTTGTTAGCCCCTCAATACCGGACCCAACAAAAGCTGGTTGGGCAACCTAATTCCTAGCATATATCCGAGTTTCGGAGGACTAGGTGGTTCCTTGAACCATGGCGGTGGACTTGATGTAGGACGATGCATTCACTAGGACGTGATGCACACATGCTGCCAACGCACGTATCGTAGAGGCATGCGCTTCTCGCGTCCAACGCACATATGGGCGACGGATAAAGCATAGGGGCCTTGGCTTAATAACAAATACTCATGGTACTTACAATAATCGACAGGACACTTGTCCTATGTACAATGATCTGAGACTAAGTAAACAACTACATCAATGTGTAGCGATCAATCAGTTGCCTAACTGTTCGTCTCCCTTGCCGCCACATGTTCCAGCCGTCATAGTATTTAGGCTAAGGAAGTTACTTAACTGTCAGCATGACCAAGGCAGTTGTATAATTGTTTGGTCCTTCATGCTTCACGTTTTGACTTGGTCCATCCAAGTCAATGCCACCTTGCCTACGGGATTGGGTCTGCCTTGCTTGCCTTGACTCTTAGTCCATCCATCCATACTAGGATCACCCGAGCGCATGCATGCACGCACAAGTGCACAAGGTTTGAAACTTCGACTTCGCCTATGACTTCGTTCGCTTAAAATTCGAAATTAATTCGAGGAAGTTAACTTCGACGATGGAAGTTTGACAAAAATTCACCGGTGTACGAAAGTTTATGGAATTTCACTTTAAATGCTAGAAAACTCAAGTTTCTTCATAGAGATGCTAGAACTATGTTTTATTCGAATTTAATCGAAGTTTAAGTATATTTCTAGCATAGTCGAAGTTTCAGTCGAAGTTTGTTCAACTTCCACGAAACGTAACAATTTTACTTCATGTTTTATTAACTTCCATCGATGTTTTCGAAGTTCGGTCGAAGTTAGCCGAAGTTGAGTCGAAGTTTTGCAATTTTTCTACTGCCTATGAACTTCGCTTCGCTCACCTCAAAATCGACAAACTTCGCTCGAACTTCACCGAAGTTTGTCGATTTTTAAAACCTAGCGAGTGCATGCGTTCACCCCATCTGCGCGCACTTCGTTCCCATGCAAAATCAATAACCAAAATTCGCAAGTGAATCATCCAACCAGTAAGCCCAGACAGGGTGATGTGGAGGAGAAGAGAAGGATGTTCAACTTAAGCATAGTGTGTCAATGGGCTAATAAACTAATCAACCTATTTATACAATAATTGTTGCCAACCATTCACTTTCGTCAATACATCAATTAATTCAATCAGAAATTTGAGAGATTGCAATTAATCTAAACTCTTAAGAAACTAATAAGTATCAGATGGTCCTCTAAAAATATTGATGATAAGTATCGGACGTTGGGTTTCAGGAATTAAGTGCATAATGCATATATTTCAGACATCGAAGCTCTTTTGTATGGATCAACAAGGATCCTGTTCAAGGTGCACAATTCATGTGTGTAGCTAGGGGAAGGAAAAAAGTCTTTTTTTCATCTTAAATGCAACTTACTAATGACTACATACCAAACTATGGGTCAGCCCAGCTCTCTTCTACTTCAGGAAACAAATAGGTAATTTCGACCAACCATTAGATTGTTGTAGTGGTTGGGACCTACTAGTAAATTTAGTTTACTTGGATCTTCAAGAGGTCATAGGTTTGAATCTTCTAACTTTTTTAGGCAAATCTCTTTAGGGTGGGATTTGTCTCCAATGGTATAGCCATGGGTAACCTAGACACCAAAGTAGAAAAAAAAAAAAAAAAAAAAAAAAAAAAAAAAAAAAAAAAAAAAAAGGGGCGATTTAGCATTGTTTGATAATGGCATCAAATATACTCCCTTCTTTTTTATTACAAATAAATATATTCCCAGTGGAACCATTATTCATATAGTTTTGCAATCCACTCATAAATAAATACACAAACGTCATGAAATATTTTCTGAAGTCTTGTAGAAGCTAAAAAAAATCATAGCATGCGGTGCATCATGGGACATTCCACTGGTCAGAAAGAAAGGAATATCATATTTAGATTAGCTTTACAAGAAGAGTAGGTTGGCACCTGTAAGCGTTTACCAATAGCAATAAATGGTTGAACATCTCCTCGTGTACCAACAATAAGCATTACTATTTGCAATGGTGGTATATACTGAAGGTCGGTAGATTCGAGAGGTTCTTCATCAGCGACTTCATTATATACATCTTCGGTACCAAAATCAAGATTTTCAACATTAACATCCCCTGGAACTTGAAGCTCTACAGTTCCATCATCTTTCACGGTAGCTATTCTGTTCAACATTTTAAGCTGCAGGACTATAATAGAATAGTAAGAATTCAACAGGAAGCTACAACCAAGAATGACTTAGGTATACTGCTGAAACGAGTTGCATACACACATTGGGTCGCAAGTGCACAAATCTCAAATCACAAGTTAAATGTTAACAAAATACCTTATTGAGTCTAATTGAATATGAATAGAATTATCGAAAAGATCGTTAATGCCATGATCATAAGGCTTTCTCCTTCTAAAAATTAATCAAAATACTCTACAATAAAGAATGAAAAAGAATTGTATCCGCATCTAAAGATCCATCAAACAACATTTTACTCAAATAGTACATCCAAGACTCGAAATAAAAAGCAAACGCAATTCACCATGACATTCTTGAACATCACGCTTTCAAGTCCAAAAGAACCGCCCAATGCATTAGGCATCATTTGACTCATCCCTCCAAATCTCAAGATCCAGGTTTCTTTTAATAAAAAAGGACTTTCCAAATCACAAATATATTTGAAAATCTGCTCATTCTGTTCCGGTTTCCAAAGTTTATTGAATCCAATCAACTGATGTCGGAAAGCATAACAGTTGCCAACAATGAACTGTGTAATTCAGTCATGATACAAAACAATACTTGCATCACAATCGTACCACTGAAATCTATACACCAACATTAACATTCAAAAACACATTTACATAAAGGTGTAAACAAAATGCAAAGTCTATAAACAACCAAATAAAATGCAGTGGATCACACAAGTACCTTCTTTTTGGCAGATATCCTGTCATCAAAAATCTTTTCCGTGAGTGTATTACTTTGTTTGCGCCTCTCAGTATTTGATCTATCCAACTTAAGCTCATTTACAACAGAAACTAATTTTTCAGCACTGGATGACTCCCCTGGTAAAGTTTTTGCTCTAGGCAAACTCTTCTCAGCAGGGCCTAAATGAGTGATGGTCAAAAGCAAAATAATATTAACATCGGTTCTCAAAAGAAACCAGCTATTAACATGTGTATGTTTGTACGACACATGGCAGCAAGAAAGAAAACCATGAGTAGCACAGGTATACAAAGAAGGCAAGACAAAATAAATCACAGGTTGAACATAATCAGAATGGTCTTAGATAAATAAATAAATGAAAAACAATACATAGACCACTAAAGATCTTCCAACAATTTCAATTAAGAGAAAAGAAATTGTAGAGAAATCTACGTGAAATAATATTCCAAAAAATTGACCACAAGAGAAACCAGCTATGACTGTCAGGAATTGATTCAGTTCCTAATATAAATTGCTAGTTGCTACATTTTTTTTTATATGTAGGCAGTTGATAGTGTAACGAGTCCATGCAAAAGAAATTGTACACAAATAGTTGGATTAATTAAAGTTCATCGGCGCCCAACTTACACCTATAATCTTTCTACAAGTATCGTAACATCATTGTTAAGAGTTATCTTTTTCTTCTCTATTTTTTTGTTTATTTGGCTTTTTTCCAAAAACTAAGGTTTATCTATTAGAACTAAAGCAAAAATAACCCCATGCTTACAAGTGATCTGAGGGGTATTTCCTCAAACATTTAGGATTATCTATAAAAAAAAAAAAAGCAAAAAAAATCAAATGCTTAAAGTTGTTAAATGGTAGAACGAGTTCTCGTAAAAGTGTATTGGAGGTCTTTAGTTGGATTTTGATCATAATACTAAAAAGCAAATACCTTTCTTACACTAAAAAACTGTCTTCAGGCACATAAACATTGTGCCTATGCTTTGGTGGAGCTTAAGACCTTGATATCTTTTAAAATGGTAATTACTCCATGCATTTTTCTTTGCATTCCGAATTATCCTAGGCTTACCCTACTTTGGTAGTGGTAGGTTGTCTTTGGATGCGTCAAAACCATCGCAACCACCCTTCCCTAACTTTTGCATCGATTGATGTTACTCCTACTTTTCTTTGGATATATGTATTTCTTATTCTATCTTGGCGTCGCATAAGCATCCTCAATTCCGCTGCACATTTTATGTACATGTCGATTCAATGTTTTTGAGGTGTCGACTAGGCCCGAACTTAGGCGGTTTAGGTTGTGCATCGCCTAGGCATTAATTAGGCTGGCAGCGAGCCTGAAATTAAATTTTAAAATATGCTAGGTAGGTCTTTGTAATTACTAAAAGTCTTTAATATAAAAGCAAACACTTAAACCTTAACCCTCTTTTCACCATCTCTCGACGACTCCTCTCCAACTCCGGCAACTCCGACTCAGCCTAATTCATTGTATTAGGTAACTACCTTGGTCAAGCTGGCAATTGGGTAACTACCTTGGTCATGACCCATGCCCAAGCCTATTGACCGCTTCACAAGGATATGGGGTGTTTCCTTAGTCTCAATTCGTTACAAATAAGGCATGTGTCCATTCGGTTTTAATAACTACCCTAGCTGATCACTATAAAGCCAAGGGCTCCTATACTTGGGGAAGCATAGAGTGGCTAAGTGTATTCTCACTCGAGCAATGGTAAAATATCTCTTTTGTGTCAGTAGTGTCTAAGCTTTTTATTTGTTGGGAGTGCTGAACTCTAGTTAATTTGGGACTGAGGCTATGTTGTTGTCATTGAGTGCTGAACTAGGGTGGTTCCTAGGCACCTCAACTTGTGACTCCGAGGGCCCATCCATAGCCTTTTTGAGAAAGACTAACTTTCACGGCAATGCTCTCTGCTGTGTCGGTGGTGAGCTCGCTAACCGCACGAACATCAACAACTAGCTCATCAAAACGAGCCTCCCAACTAGAGATCATCGCCGCATGCATTTCTTCTCTAGCCACCAACAAAGCCATGAGTGCTTCCAAGCCTCCAATTCGCTCCACCAATAAAGAGCGTTGAGCTTCCTCCTTTTGTACACTTAGTGCTGCCACGAGTTGTTCTAAGTGAGCAATTCTCTCACTTAGATCCGTCGCAGCTCTACTTGTCAGTCGATCTCTGATACCAGTTGTCACGGGGACACAAGTTGGAAGTTTTCTTTAGGATTTCCACCCAACTTTTCTCTTTCCCGTGGTGCCTAAAAACCACCCTAGTTCAGCACTTCCAACAAATAAATAGCTTAAACAACACTGGCACGAAGGAGATGTTTTACCATTGCTCAAATGGGAATACGCTTTATAGTGATCAGCCAAGGTAGTTATAAAAAACGAATGGACACATGTCCAATTTACAACAAATTGAGACTAAGTAAACACCCCACATCCTTATGAAGTGGTCCAACAGTTACCCAACTGCCACTTCCCTTACTTCCACATGTCCCCAACTCTCCTAGTCATGACCAAGGTAATTACCCAACTACTTGGCCCATCATGACTCACATTTTTTACTTGGTCCATCAAGCCAATGCAACCTCGCATACAGGAATGAATTCACCTTGACATAGTCCATCCGAGTTTGTGCATGCACCCAGTCCCTGCATTGACCCAATCTGCGTCGATACACCCATGTCTGCTTGCGTGCACAAGCGCGATAGTACGAACGTTCGTATATCGCCCTAATACGTAGTCGTCTGCACTGCTCCCGTGCACGCTGCTGTTAACGTGAGTGCACGCGTGTTTGCGCATCTGGTTGCGCTTGTGCACTTTCGTGCAGCGCTCACGTGCACGCTCGTTGGGCGTGATGACTGCATGCATGCCTTGACACTCTGCGCATTGGCAGCGTGCGTGTGTCACGACCACATGAATCCTTCCTCCAGCATCAAGTTCACCATTACGGTTCTAAGAACACCCGCATCCTCCCAAACTCAAGTACGTGCTAGGAATTAGGCTGCTGAGTATTCGATGACCTCATCAAACCCTGCACCTCAGTCTGTCCTCCTAACCATTGCCCACCAAGGCAACGCTGCTGAAGCACATCTTTCGCCTGTAGTGCCAATAGCTGTGGTCCACTACCCTTGTCCCCGCCTCGCATCGCAAGAACAAAGCATGACTTCTTCTCATCCATGATCAGTAAGCCTCCAATTGATGGAATTATCGCAACACGTCTTGCCACCAAGAAATCATTTCCAGCAATTAATTCAAATTCATCCAGATGAGCAGCAATTGAATTTAACTTGCCCGACCACAAGCCCACTCGAATCTTCACATCCGAGGCCACCCCCATGGCCTTCTTAGCTTCTGAATTTACTGCTTTGATCACACTTGCACTCTCGGCAAGTTGTTAACCAAGCCTCTGAACTTGATTTTTCGCCACGAAGGAATTTGTAGCTCCCAAATCAATCAATACTTTTACCATGTGATTGTTGATTTGAGCCTCCACAAACATCAATCCCACTGATGCCATGACCTTTTGCACCTGCATCATGTTTAGTAATTGCAAAGGATTCATCAGAACCTCAGGATCGTCAGCAACAAGAGCGTTTAATTTCTCTCTCTTTGGGTAGTCTTTGGCTCGATGAAAACCATCACAAATGAAGCAGCCCCTCTTTGGCACCATCGCCTTCACCTAGAGCCTCAAACTTGGAAGAAGTCTCGTCCTCTTTCCTTGAGCCTCCAGCTAGATCCTTTCCTTTGTACTTCATGTCCTTGTCTTTTTCTTCGAAGGTAGAAGCACTCATCTTTTAATCAACAAGACTATCAACAACAGCTATTGCAGATGGCAAGTCCGTAATACCTTGCCTTCACAACTCCGACTGCGCACACCCCTACAATCCGGTGGTGAAGTTGAAAACTTTGTCCTCCTCCGACATGTTCTTGATGTCTAACGGCAATGAGGAGAACTCCTTCATGCACCGATCCCATCTGTTTTAGCTTGCACAACGCTTCCTTTGCTTGCCAAGCTGCATTTGTGGGGAAAAACTGATCCTTCAATTCCTTTTTCAAAGTTTCCCGTTCAATGATTTTGGACCTCCCAGCAGCTGCATCATCGTCGACCTTGGTCCTCCACATGAGTTTTCCATCTCCCTCCAGTACATAGAAGTCAAGACGACCTGTTGATTGTCCGGCGTTTGCACCGTGGTAAAGTATTGGACCACTTTACAAGGATGTTGGATGTTTATTTAGTCTCAATTCATTGTAAAAAGGATGTGTCCATTCGATTTTTATAACTACCCTGGCTTATCACCATAAAGCCAATGGCCCCTATGCTTGAGGAAGCATAGAGTGGCTAAGTGTATTCCCACTTGAGCAATTATAAAATATCTCCTTTGTTTCAGTGCTGCCTAAGCTATTTATTTGTTGGGAGTGCTGAACTAGGGTGGTTCCTAAGCAACACGGGAAAGAGAAAAATTGGGTGAAATTCCTTGAGGAGAGCCTCCAACTTGTGACCCCGTGACAACTAGTATCAGAGCTCGGCTGGGGACGATGGCGACCAGAGCGGCGACGGATCTAAGTGAGAAAGTTGAGAACAACTCGTGGCAACACTAAATGCACAAAGGGAGGAAGCTTAAAGCTCTTCATTGGCGAAGCGAATTGGAGACTTGAAGGCACTCATGGATTCGTTGGTGGCTAGAGAAGAAACGCATGGGACGATTATCTCTAGTTGGGCAGAGTACCTACCGTTGTGTGAGTTTGCTTATAACAACAGTTATTAGGCTAGCATTGAGATGGCGCCATTTGAGGCTTTGTATGGCAGACCGTGTCGCTCGTCATCGTGTTGGGCTGAGCTAGAGGACCGGGGGATAGTGGGGCCTGAAATTGTTGTTGACCACACGAAAAAGGTCAAACTGATCCGTCAGAGACTCGGAGGAGCACAGAAGAGACAGAAGAGATATGCAGATAAGTATCGCGGTGATATCGCGTATTCCGAGGGAGCCTTTGTCTATTTAAAGGTTTCCCCTCGGAAGGGACTTCAGAGATTTGGGGTGAAAGGCAAGCTTGCACCGAGGTACATCGGGCCTTTCATGATTAAGAAACGGGTGGGGAAAGTGGCATACGAGCTTGAATTGCCTTCACTGATGTCAGGGGTCCATCTAGTGTTCCACGTTTCGATGCTTCGATTAGCCGAGTCGAAGGCAGGCGTGCGACCGACAGTTGACTTGAGTCAGATCAACCTGAGCGAGGACATTTCTTACGAGGAGCAGCCCATTCAGATCCTAGATCGGAAGGTACAACAGTTGAGAAGCAAGTCCATCCCGAAAGTACTCGTCAAGTAGCAGTTCCACGATGACACGGAACTCACTTGGGAGCGGGAGGACTACATGCGAGATAGATTCCCGTACCTGTTCGAGTTAGGTAGAACCGTAACTTAAACTTAATTTCGAGGACGAAATTTTCATTTTGAATATTTGTCACGGCTCAAATCTCTAACCCCGTTTTAATTCCTTAATCAGGATCACCGACCCTTGACGTGGGACCTACACTGTGATACGTACACCGACCGAGGCACGTGGCCGAGATATATGACATTTTTGTATTGATGTATGCCTCGTGTTATGTATTGTGTAGACTTACTAAGTCATTTTGTACGGTTGTAGACGTCGAGACGAGAGCGGTGACATGCCTCGATATCCGTGTCGACGCGGATACCGGGTAGTGACGGGACCGAATATTAGGTCGGGGAAACGAAAACACACAAATTGAATTAAAATTTGTCAAGTAAATAATATGGAATAGATATTGGGTGACTAGCGACGCGGCGGTACGCAGATGTCACGGTTCGAACGCGAAACCGGGCGAGTGTCTTAGCTGTGTCACAATTAAGAGTCAAGACACATAACATCACACTTGTCCAAACTACACAACACTTGGCCTAAACTCACACCACGTGTTCACCACCCCACCTACCCACTTATATCACACACACACACTCACGCACACACTGTTCACACACACACACAGAGAACCGGGAGGCCGAGAGAGCGAGGAAGAAGAAGAGGAGAGGAGGAGGAGGAGAAGAAGTGATGCGCCGGGAAGGAGAGTGAAGAGATCACAATTGAGGTGAGTCGTTACTGTTGTTGTTGTTTGGGTAGCCAAGAGTGGGGGTTCAGCCATGGCCACGGTGGTGATGGCAGGGGTGCCTCCCCTACCATCGGCTCCACCGGGGTTGGGGTGTCCATCACCGGATCCGGCTGGATCGGGTCGGGTTGACCCGGACCCACTAAAAAATAATAAAATAAAATAAATATATATATTTAATTAGTTAAATTAATTAAACTGATTTTTAATAAATAAATTCTAGAAAATAGAGAAAAATATGGAAAAAATTCAGGTAAATTCCAAAAAAATAGGAAAAATATATTTGTGACCCAAATCAATAGAAATTCGAGATTTTCATAAAAAGTGAAGAATTCGGAAGTCGGTCGAGACATTATACGAGGGTTTTACCTTGAAAAACACAAAATGGGCCGAATGGCCGAAAATAAATAAGAATTACGGGGGAACTCAGGCGTTTGGGCACGCACTTCGATTCATCGAGGAATCGGCTAGACTAGGACAAACGTGTGACTTGTAAGTACAACTGTGAGAATTTTATATTTCATTTCATTCTCTTAGGGTGTGTTTGATAGCAAAAAAAAACTTCAATGAGAAAAAACTTTTTTTAGCAAATCTTCTGGAGAGAATTTTACAAAGAAAATTTTCTCATAGTTGTTTGATTGCACAAGAAAGAATTTTCTTTTATGGTTCAATCCGTGTGCGCATCTAAATCATCGTCGATGTCGAGCGGCTCGACGATGATGTTGGTGACGAAGCCGGAGACGAAGAGAAAAAAAAAATGTATGTTCGCGAAAGAGTACCAGATGCTAACTTTGTTTGGGTTGAAGAAATGATCAGTTCGTGAGAGAGATAAAGAGATTTTCAATTTTCCACACTAAAAGATGAGAAAATAAATGAGGAAAATAGGGGAATGTGGTTTTTTTTCTCAGTTCAGTTACAAAGCTGTCAAACAATGGAAAAAACGGTTACACAAAAATAGTATACAATTTTCTATGATTTTTTTCATTTTCTTTGTTATCAAACACATCCTTATTGTTTTATTGGTCTATTTGTAGACATTTCTACTTGTCATCACACATCATGTTCTTGTATCTATTCATGGATGAATATTGTGACATGATGCCTTGTAAATTATTTCATTGCCTCTAATTCCTACACTTGATGTCGTTCTTGAATACAATTGATGAAAAGCATGTTAATGGTCTACTTTGAATTTAAATAGCCTTGTATTCGATTTCCTTTGGGCTTTGCAGCCTAACTTGTCTTGGAATTCTAGAATTTTGGAATTATTTTGTTTTTGAAACGAAAGTAGGGATTATCTAGTGTCCATTGCACGAGAGATGCGCGGTTCACGGGGACATAGGTCTACCGGGGTTTTGGCACTCACCACTACACTTGCGCGGCACACGAGGTATGGGACTCGGGGTGATCAGCAAGTATGAGATTGATGTTGTAAAGCGTAGAGCGCAGCTCTGCTATTTATGTGAGATATGTTGAGCGCAGCTCCATATTGTAGTGGGAAAAGGGAGGTGATAGGTCTCACCGCCGACCGGACGTAGATCATCTCGACTTAGCCTGTGTTTGTCTCTACATCTTTAACTGTGGTATTTACCTGCATTACTTGTTTCAGCAATTTATTTCGCTCCTTTATGCTTTTAAATACCATTTGTTTATTTGGAAATGTGACATGAAATTCTCCAGTTAGTACTTAAATATCACTATACTCACCGTCTAGTTTGTGACGGTGGGTGTAGGTCCGTCGAGCAGTAGCAGACCGGGGAACGAGAAGATCGGCGACTTCCTCTGAGCAGTTCGGCGACTCTCCTCACTCATTTTGTACGTCTCAATATTTGTTGTATTATGATTTATTATGTCATTTTGGGTTGTACAATGAGTTGAGTGAATAGTTTCATATCTATACATGCATGTGATGCTGTAGTTTTTCTTGGTTTCCACACTTAGGAATTGTTTTGGGAGAATTAATGTTTCTGCTTAATATTGGAATTAACAATGTTTCCGCATTTAATTTGAATGACCTGTCAATGTGATAATATAACAATACATGGAGATTTGGAGAATTATAGAGACGATAGGCTGACTAATACGTACTTAAGTCTTAGATCATATGGATTAAGGCGTGAGTACGGGATTAGGCCGGGCGGTGCCCTGTTTAGAAGTAGGGGCCGTCACAGCGGCCTCCAAGCTCAAAGTCAGGCTTCACGACGCAAAGACGTGAATCGAATAGGCCATTAGATTCTAATGCATTCCTCTAAAGTTCTAATATCTTATTCATTTCCATCTTTTATTTCGAAGAAAAGGCAATTATCTTCCGTTATATGGATTTTTTTTTTCTGTTGTTACGACAGGTTAAGAGTTGTGCCTGCTCCCTTGTTGGGGGAGTTGGGCGATCATACACAAATAACATACACCATTGTATACCATTTTGACTGTATATGCCTAGTAAGTTCATCCATAACTAAGCTGATCCTTGATGTAGTCATTGTAATGGAAATTCTTATGTAGATCCTCCAAATGTTTTTATGCTTGTCACTACTCCTTTGCACATATCTTTGTGAGTGTTTATGTACAGAGCATGAACTTCTGTTTTTTCTAAAATCTACCGAAGAACACCTCTAAGAACCTTATCATAAGCTTTTTCTAATTCTTCAAATTTCATATGAACTATGAAGGTCTTTTTTTCTCTCTATAATGTTACTCATCCAGTGACTATATTCAAATAAAATGCAATGCAACAGCACCTGATAACCGCAAAACTGTGCACTACAAAGACACGAACTATTTCTGACATTGACGATCATAAAAGCAACTTCATTTCCCATTCTTAAGTATCAAATAATCCACAAAGATGATCAATTGTATCCAAATACGCATAAATTGAATCAAACATTAATAAAAAAAAACATTCAATTAACAAAGAAGATCAATTCAAGAATTAAAAATCCACGGACCTGAACAGTTTCCAATTGCACTGCCAGACCTAGAGTAGCCGCCACCGGACCGCTTCTCCCCGCACTCGATCGGACCATCGCCACCAACGAGAATCTCGTCGCCACTCGAACTGTCGGAAGACGAGGTCCGTCCGTTGGCCACCTCCACCGACTCCGACGAACTCTCCCCTGCTCCGCAACCGCGCTCCACCACCACCTCCGCCGCCGCCGGATCTGACGACGAGTCCCCGTTCTTCTCCTCTACTACAGCCATGGTGGCGAAGCCTCGCAGATCGAGAAGACGAAGAAGAAGAATTCGCAGAGGGCGTTAGACAGAGGGAAAAGTGAAGAGAGAGAACATCTCGGAACCCTAGTTTTCAAGAATTTGCTGAGAGAGAGAGAGAATCTCTGAGGTTGAAGGAAAGGCGTACCACGTGGCCAACTGGCGGTTTTTTCTTTTGAGTTGTTTTTAGGACTCGGCGAGGCCCAGTGCTGTGATTAGATGCCGTTGGATTGGCATCGAGTGGTTAGATGGAGATGTGTCGGACGGAGAATGAGGAGAGCTTCGTTTGCAGTGTGCTTAGTTTATTATTTGTACGGTGTGATGCATTGAAGGGCTTCTCGCTTCAGCGATTTGAACGGGTGGAGTCGATTCGGCCGAGTTTTAGTGAAGGTTGAACGGTAAGAATAGTAATACATGAACGGTAAACTGTTCAAATTGTGAGGACCAAATTTCCCGCTCGGGACATATGGGTGCAACCAACGGACGTGCACACTGCCTACTAGTCTACTACGTAAACGAGCCATATGTTGTGTGATTAATTGATTACTTAGACACTAGTTTCTTCAACTCGCCGCGCGGGAACTGAATTATTACACCTGTTTGTATTATCTGAAAAGTACAAATGAATTATATATTTGAGTATCCACAATAATTTGGTTTTGATGTGTTATTCTACCCCATTTGAGAGAAAGAAAAAAGAAAATTAGGATAAATGGTTGGAGTTTATGTCACTTTAGGATATTGTGACGACCTTTCTTTAAATTAGGATACCACACTACCTAATCTCGTCGTTAAGCTCTAATTTTGTCACGTAGAACTTAATAATGTATTAGTCATGTAACGGCCCGCTCTAATTAATCATAATTAACTGATGAATTACAAATTATAACCTCAAGCTTGGACCCACGTAGACGCTATGGAAAAAGTCTTAGGCACGGCTGACGATGTAATTTTGGTAATTTTTGTATGATTCGAGTTAATTTATTATATTATTATTAAATATTCGCGTCGCGCTATTGTTAAAATTTCCGTTAGTCGCGTTGTACGCGTGTAGTAATGAGAGCATCGAACGCTGCGAGATGCGTGTAGTAACGAGAGCATCGAACGCTGCGAGATGCGTGTAACGTAAGTGTATGGGGTAATCCGGGTTTAGATATCACATCACCCATCACATTCCCTTTATATCACCTATCACATCACTTTTCTCTATCTTTTATCTACAAATAAAAAAAAATCACTCTCTCTCTCTCTGATCGATTCTCCCTCTCCCATTTTCTTCTTATTCTTCTTCTTCTTCTCCAACTCTTCATCACAGCCTCATTTGATCCCTCTCTAAACTCGGCCTCTCATCTCTCTCGCGGTGCTTCTCCTCTCACGACAATCTTCCAAAACCGAGGTGAGTAGTTGATGATGTTGTTATTTTTTGTAGATAAATTTAAGTTTTAATGGTAGTGTTGTGTTGCGTTGTTGATGTTGTTAACGTTTAGGAAACAAAAAAACTTGTCAGCTCCGTAAACGAATTGAGGTTGAAGGACAAACGAGCCGAGCTTGAATGCCCAGGCTCATGCGGGTCGGGTCGAGCCAACCCAGAACCACTAGCCCGGTTAGGCCGAACCGGGCCAGGTTCAGGCCCAACCCCATAAAATATAATTAATTATTTTTAAAAATATAATTTTAAATAAAATAAAATAAAATAAAGAAAATATAAAAAATATGTAGAAAATTATGAAAAAAATCCAAAAAGACCAAAGAAAATATGAAAAATTAGAAAAAGATAGAAAAATAGGTTTTGAGAATTTTTTCAACTGTTTAGCACTTCGGTTTAACTAGAAAAGCGTGTCACGACTAAAATTTGGAATTAAATTATAATTTTTGGTTTTACATTATAAAATCATTAAAATATTTTAAAATGATAAAACTGGACACCAGGGAATTAGGTGACTCATCAGGTGTCAAGTACGTAGTTCGAGGCACGAGTGAGTCATTTCGAAGTGATTTCACGAGCATCATGTAAGTAAACCCATGAGAAAGTCAGCTTTGAATTTACTGATTTCTCTTGTAATGTACTTATTTCGTTACTACTTTTTGCTACAGCTTGCAGATTTACTATATTCCCTAGTGTTTTGTGCATGATCGAAGATATGGTATGACTCATTTTTTGGCTCTCTTATAGATGACGATCTGATTGTTGATACGATATTGGTCATGCCATAAACTACACATGAGAATTCTCTCTGTGAGTCGATGATCTCGAGAGTGGGTTGACGTGATGCTCATTTCCATCACAGACTTCCTCTCATTTGAGGCATTTAGCGGAAGTCTACCTTCCAACCAACAAAGTTCCTCATTTTGACCATAAAGAAGAGGCGAGGATTACCTTCCCTCCAAGGCCTTCTCGGTTTAGTATTTGTGCCCCAAGGCTCGACAACTATACACCACATTCGTGTTCCACATTCTTCATTATCTTAGCGACTTATATTCATGTTTTACATTTTCGTTTATTTACCTTATATACATGAATTATAGTCGTTTTTCTTTGATTCCTGTGAATACTAACTGAATTTCTCTGGGATTTACTCACTGGAACTTGTTAACGTTTTTTGTGGCAAGTTGCAGATTATATGACGATTCGGATCTAAAGTGTAACAACCCGTTTTATTAACGCCATTATTTATTTCGTAATTTTAGATT
Source organism: Stephania yunnanensis (assembly GCA_039657365.1). Lineage (NCBI taxonomy): Eukaryota > Viridiplantae > Streptophyta > Magnoliopsida > Ranunculales > Menispermaceae > Stephania > Stephania yunnanensis. The sequence continues at coordinate 11,877,690 of CM077582.1, forward strand.
AAGACGCCAACTTAGATTCGCATGGACTCTGTGGATAGGTTAAGACATATGTCGACCTAGGCACACTAGCTATTTATCTGTTGATTGCTTGCTTGCGATGCATATTTATGAATTTATTCGATAATACATCACATGTTTGTATATGTATTGTTATGTGACACCCCAAATCCCGAGACAAACCGGCCACCGCCACGTCGTCGGACACGTCACCAAGCCATGCCACGTCACCTGCACGCCTGTTTGTGATGGCCCGCGAACTTACCATCTAATACTCCAACTTAGTAAATTTGATATTTAAATGATTATTTTAGCAAAATATACTAAGTTATAAAGTTTTATAACTTAATTCATTTATTATGATTTATTTAAGTTATTTTAGTAGCGGAAGTCTTAATAACATGCATATAATTAATGTAAACAATTTATGCAATATTTAACAACCTATGGGGTGGAAACCCAGCAAAAAGATACCATGTATATCAGTTAAGGCGACAAAAATGTATAATAGGTGTCGATATACATGTATCAGGTAAAAGTCTCTCTAAAAAGATCCCAAATATATATATATATATATACGTAAATACAAACACCTACAAGTAAGCTAGTGGCGGCGCTCCAAATCAGAGGTAGTCGCCAATTACCGTCTTCCCCCGGCTCGTCGTAGGATCTGCAACTTGCCACCAACAAACAATGACAAGTTCCAGGTGAGTAAATTACAGAGAAATTCAGTTAGTATTCACAAGAAATCCAAGAAAACAGCTACAACTCATGCATATAAAGTAAATGAACAGGAATGTAAAGCATGAATATAAGTCGTGAGATAATCGAGAATGTGGAACGCGAGTGTGGTGTATAGTTGTCGAGCCCTGGGACAAAAACTAAACCAAGAAGGCCCTAGAGGTGAGGAAATCCACATCCCCTCTTCACGGTCGAAATGAGGAACTCTGTTGGTCGGAAGGTAGACTTCCGCCCAACGCCTCAAAGGAGAGGAAATCTGTGACGGAGGTGGTCCTCACGTCAACTCGCTCTCGAGATCATCGACTCGCTGAGAGAAATCTCACGCGTAGTCTAGGGTATGACCAACACCTTAGCAACGATCGGATCGTCATCAATGAGAGAGCCGGAAAGGGGTCACACCATCCCTGCGACCATACACAGACACACGAATAGAGTAAACATGCAAACTGAGCTGGCGAAAAGTAATGTGAAATAAATAATTTACAAGGAAAATAAGTAAATTCTAAACTGACTTTCTCGTTGGGTTTACTTACCTCAAACGCTTTCGAACATCCCGCACACGCCTCGAGATACGCGCTCGATACCCGACTATAGTCTCCTAAATTCCTGGTATCTAATTATACCACTTTTGTTATTTTAAAGTCACATTAAAAGAATTTATAATGTGTGACTAAAAATTTGAGCTTTTGTTTACAAAAAGTTTAATTTCGGCACACTTTTAGATTTATGTCGGGGTGCCGATGCCCCGAAAGTCTTCAAAACTACCCTTCTTATATTTTCCCACTTTCTTATATTTTTCTTCATTTTTTTGGATTTTTCCATAATTTTATAGCTATTTTTTCTATTTTTCTGATATTTATTTGATTTAAAATGTATTTAAATTATATTTTAATATTTATTTTATTTTAATATAGGGGTAGGCCCCCCTGGATCGGGTTTGACTCGGTCCAACCGGGTTGGGCTGACCCGGTCCGGCCCACCCGGGTCGGGCCCAGATCGATCCGGCCCACCCGAGTCGGGCCCAGATCGGCCCGGCCCGGCCCGGCTTGGTTCGACCCAACTAGGTTGGGCCCAAACCGACCGGGCCCAGAGTTCCAGGGGTTGCACGCCAGCGTGCGCTCACCCCTCCCCCACCCCATCATCTTCTTCCCAAAGACGTCTCTGTTTTTTTCTTTTTTTTGAGACAACAACAGTTTTAACGACAACACCACCACCAACCTTGATCAATGGAGGTCGTCGCCGCGCTCGTCGTCCGTCGCTGGTGAGCCCCGCCATCCGCGTCGCTGCGGGAGTCCGCCAGCACCGCCGTCCGCGGCCTCGCTGCCGCCGTCCTCAGCTCAAACGGCGTCGCTCCTTGTTGCCAACGCCACCCTCGGCTGCTCCCTTGCCAAAGCTCCCATCAACCGCCTCTCTCTTTCTCTCTTGCTGCCTCTTCCTCTCTCTTGCTGTCTCTCTTTCTCACTCTCTTCCTTCTCTTTCTCTCTCTTCTCTCTTATTTCTCTCTCTCTCTGCCGTTTTAAATGAGAAGAGAATTTTTTTTTTTGTAATCATTTGAAGAGGAGAGGGGGTAATGAGGAAGGATGGGTTTGATTTGATGTGATGTGATGTGATGTGATGTGACACCTAAATCACATACTACCCCGTACACTCGCGTTACGCGCACACAGAACGTCGCACACTCTCGTAAACATTAGAAAATATGACTAATTTATGTTAAGATGACTAGTTGATCAATTAAAATGGGTAATATAACCGTAAACTAAGTCAATCTAATTGGAACAATGGGCTATGGCGCCTCCTAGGGATGCATGTCGAGATGCGATGCACCAAATATCGGGTAGTCAAGGGTCGGTGAGACCACAAATTTGTTAATAAAGGAGTCTAAGTGTACTAACCATAATAAAATTGTATGGCTAAGTTAACTATACAAGTTGAGTTTAATTCTCCTATAGTTGGTAAGAAATATTCTAAGCCATTGATGTACATAGAGATGATCCAAGTTTGAGTAATACTAGGCTATTAAGCGGTTCAATGGAGTCATTAATCTATGTGTTACATCATTAATAAAAACCATAAGATAGTCATTGAGATACGCATAGCACATTAGATCATAGCATAACTTATATAAAGCCAGTGAGTGGGATTTTCTTATCTCCACTAACTTCAAATTCATGCAAATCTTGAAAACTAAAGAATAAGAGATCAATCTTGGAGCTGAATTCAGCATTTGAAGGACAAATTAGGAAATTAAACTCAAGGTAATCATCTTCTCCATCTTCTACACATAAAAATGAGCTGAAAATTGGTATGCTTTAATGTTAATTCGAATTTGAGGACTAGATCACTATTTTCGATGAATCTTTGATGAATGACAAGTCTAATTAACATTGCAACAAAGAATTGTAAACTGATTTTGATGGTAATTAGGTTTTCCGTGAAATTGACAAAACTAGTGAATGCGTGAATTTGATGATTTTGATTCAATTATTGTTGTTTTTGTTATTGTTGATGGTGTTATGGAGTCCCCATTGAGTGAAAAATGGGTTGACAAAACTAGGATAACAAATTGGGGTATTGGGGACATAATTTTTTGAGTTCACGATTAGAGCGCTAACCAGACTGGCTAGCGCACTATCCAGTTTGGTTGCTCAACTATTCTTCGAAATAAAGAATAGTAACGGGCTAGACAGATGCATTAACGCACTAACGACAAATGAAAACTAAATTTAAGTGTTGCTTTTGGTAACTTTCAACTTAATACATAGTTAAACACTTGTAACTAATTTAAACACATAAACCGGACTTCAGAGACTTAGGGGGACAATAGCTCGTGTAGCGAGGAGTATGGCAGATTGGATCCGGGAGTTCAGGGAAGTCGGATAACATGTTTGAGGTTTGTAAAACCCATAGGGATGTCACATGAGTATTTAATTATTGTTTTTATATTGTTTTTGTCCATTTTTGCATATTACTCTATTCCACATTATTTGGATGGTTGGTTGAGTTTACTCCCGTCGGTATTTCTTATGTGTCTATGACATGCTAGATCATAACATGTGTATCAGTAGTCCTCGGTGAATGACGACCCGAGCTACTTTTTCTGTACATGTGTCAGTGCGCCGTGGTTCTATGCCAGCCACCGAGAGGATCGGGTGATAGGCAAGTTGGGTGCGCTCACAGATGGTATCCTAGGGAAAGAACTTGAAATATGGTATAGTATGATGTGACGGACACACACGTTTGCGTTTTATTGATATTTACGCATGCGATGATCCCTTTACAGTTGCATGTTTAATTTCCACATATTTATTTAAAAGTATTTACGGATTCCTTGACTTTTAATCCTATGAATGCTTAGTGAATTTCGTTAGGATTTTACTCATTGGACTCGTCATCTGTCTTTTGTGATGTTGAGTTCAGATCCTAATACTAGTAGGGGCAAGGAGATCTTAAGCGACTACATTTGATTGCATGCTATCGAAGACCTACTTGTACATGTTTATTTTGATATTTTGCTTTATTTTGGATATTTGGGAGATTGAAGTGACATTGTACATGTATATATATACTGCCATATGGTATCGTTGCCTATAAACATAGTATTTTTCTGGGTTTTCCATATTATGACATTCTCATATGAATGATACTATATATTATGATGATCTTTATGTTTTACTTACTCTAATTAAGACTTCCATTGTTTATTGTTAAATGTGATTAAATGTCGACTCATAAAATACGAACCATTAGCACAACTGAGACTTGAATAAGCTACAAACAGGTGAGCTTAAAGAATTGAAAGACTTGGAAATAACATAAGAACAATATGAATAACTAATTAATTAAACTAATAACACAAGTAGACACAAATATCGAGACTTGAGGTGGGCGGGCAAATGTCGAACACGTGTAGCTAGACCGACTTGGCAAGGAGCACAAGACATGAAGACACCCCGAGGGAGCCTCAGGGTGTGGGGTCGCCAAAGTTGGTATCAAAGAACTAGTTCCAGGAACTTGGGAAATTTAAATGAAAGAACATGAAACTTAATAAACAAACCTTAGATGTGGAAACCCGATGATTTTACCTTAAAACCTTAGTTAGGAAGCAAAATGAGGCATATAGAATTAAGGCTATACATACGTGTATATATATATATATATATATGATATACATATGTATGCTAAGGCTTATCCGACGCACTATTCTCTATGTAGATCATGGACGGACAGTCGACTATGCCTTAGGAAACTAGAAAAACTAGCGATGCAGCCAGAGATTCCCCTATCATAGCGAGTATGGAGAACCAAATCGTACCCTAGGAGACTCAGATGACTGAGGTACTCTGACTATTACAAGATCTGGTCATTGCACTTACAACACTCGCTATAGCTATAGCTACAACACCTCGATACTTAGTGGTAGTTACAACATTTTCAGGGGCAGCCATCGCCTTGGTTGTCTCACTAACACCAATTGATAGAGCAGATGCAGAGACACGGGCAAAGGGAGCTATACCAATTATCATTCCACTAAAGACTTCGACTTCTATGTCTCCACCCACGACTATAGAGTAGTTGACTACCACTTTTGTTATTGCTAAATATGGGTTAATTTGACTCTATAGGTGAAGCTTTTGAGAGAGTTCATGAAGTTTCAGTTAGGCTTCTTCTAAGAAATTTGTGATCTTGAGGATGTAGGGAAATATATAGTTTCTCATCAGTGGTTTCATAAGCTGATGAAGAACGACGATAGGGTGCAAACACGTATATGAGGAGCATGTCCGAGAGGTCATGCAACAGTTTGGTGGATTACGTATCAGGACACATATCCAGAGTAAATAACATGAGCAGAGTTCAAAGAGTTATTTTATGATCATTATATTCCCACGAAGGCGAGGTTGAGGTTGAGAAAGGAGTTTCTGGCCCTACGACAGGGTAACCGCTCACTAATGCAGTATATGGAGCGTTATCGATACTTGTTACAGTTCTCAATGGATGTAGTGTGGACAGAACAACTATAGATCTATTACTTCACTCGAGGTGTGGATGAGAGGATTGCTGCGGCAATGGTGTCATTCGGGGCTCTTACTCAGTAGGAGATCTATGACAGAGCGCTGGCACACGAGACATTTCCGATACAGAGAGAGGGTATGCGTATTACTGGTACCGAGGTACAGTCAGGATATAATTTTTGATCAGACCGAAGGCTAAATAGACATAAAGACTCGGACAGGGGTCGGAGGGACGATATACGGGACAAGGATTGCAAGGATGATCACCGAGATTGTTAGATCCAGTATAAAGATATGCAGTAGGTTTATAATATGACACTAGTACAGACTGAGCAACGTAGGCAGCAGCCATAGCAGTACCGTCAGGTTAGATATCAGGGAGAATATGACAAGGGTCAAAAAAACCGATGACAGGGTCAGAGATTTGGAGACGAACAGGCTGACATGCGGGAGAAGTGTATGTGTCATAGATGTGGTCATAGAAGACATTTGAGGGCAGACTGCCAAGCACCACCGTCAAATCACTGCGACATTTGAGGGCAGACATTTGAGATTGTCAAATCACTGCGACGTAAAAGGGCCCATGCAGTAGCACAGCCGGATGGCGGAGCGACCATATAGCTCATCTAGGGTACGTTACATATTCATGGTAGACCTATGCATACTATTTTTTTTTATTATGGTAGTATTTTATCATTTATTGTAGGACGAATTATTGGAGAGTTAAGGTCAGTTGAACAGACACTAGACACACACCTTGTTCTTAGTAAGGCTGCTGGATATAAGATATATCATAACTGGATATGTAGAGACATAATGATAGGTTGAGGGACATCAGTTGTCGGCGGATCTCCGAGTGTTAGAGTATCTAGAGTTTGATACTCTTCTCGAGATTGATTGGTTATCACCTTATCATCACAAAAAGACTGTTTTAGTAAGAGATAGGCATGCAAATGGGGAGGGGAGGGGATGGGGTCCCCATCTCCATTTCCATCCCCGGTTAAGAACTCATCCCCCATCCCCATACCCGTCCCCATACAGGGATGAATTTACATCCTCATCCCCATCCCCGCCTAATCCCCGCGGGGATGGAGAATCCCCATGGGGAAAAAATTCCCCATTTCATTCCCCATTGAATATCCTCGCGGGAATTTTTGCAGGGAATTTGAGAAGAAACAACCCGAGGAAATATTTTTTCCCACTTAATTTTTTTCAAAAATTTTTAAAAAGTATGGTACACATGCATATAATTATAATTGTTGAAAATCTCAGTCAAATAAAGTATAACATATAAATATAGTTGCAAATAATTCAAAACAAAAAATAAAATCATTTAAAAAAATATAATTAATTAATCAAGTTAAAATTATAAATCACATTAGAGTTTGTTTATCACTAGTGTTTTGGGTGAAAGCCTTGTAATATTATATAAAATTGATATATATATATATATATATATATATATATAATGTACATACATGTATTTGATAAATATATGGATCTTCACGGGGACCCCCATGTGTAATCCCCACAGGGATCCCCAATGGGGACACCCACGGGGATCCCAGCGGATATTACCAATGGGAATTCCCTCAGGAGATCTCCGCGAATATATTTTTCCCATCCCCGTACCCATACCCGCGTAGGTATGAGATTTTATCCTCATCCCACCTCCATCCCCATTTAAATTCCCCATCCTCATCCCTGTTGAGGGGAATCCTCGTTCCCCATGGGGATTCCCCACCCCACTTGCATCTCTAGTAAGAGAGTTGAGTTTCATATTTCTGGGATACTAAAGTTCTCACTAGTTTGATCCATGAAAGACTTACCTATCACTAGAGGCTGACAAGCTACAGTATATGAGATTGAGGCATTCGCAGATGTTCAGATAGTTAAAGATTTCTTTGACGTATTCCTAAATGATGTACCAAGCTTGCCACCACTACGAGTGATTAAGTTTATCATCAAACTGATGTTGGGGACTCAACGGATCGCCATCAAACCTTATAAGATGTCACCATCTAAGCAGGAGGAGGTTAGGAGACAATTTGATGATATATTGGATAATGGTTTCATCCACCCTAATACATCACCTTGAGGAGCTCCAATGTTGTTTGTGAAGAAGAAGGATGGTTCGATTAGGATGTGTATAGACTATAGGATCTGAATCAGGTGACGGTTAGAAATCATTACCTACTTCTTAGGTGCCAAGTTCTTCTTGAAGATTGATCTTCGCTCAGGTTATCATCAATAGAGGATTCGAGAAGAGCACATCGAGAAGACCGCATTCAGCACGAGATACAGGTTGTTCGAGTTTATAGTCATGCCATTTGAGCTGACTAATGCCCCACCGATCTTCATGAGTCTAATGCACCGGGTCTTGAGACCATATTTGGATAAATTTCTCATTGTGTTCATCGACGATATCTTAATATACAGTAGGACTCGTGAGGAGCATGAGAGACATCTCAAGGCAGTTTTGACGACATCGAGAGAGCACAGGTTGTCGCCAAGTTAAGTAAGTGTGAATTCTGGCTGAATGCATTAAGAATTTTAGGACATGACATCCATGATCAGAGTATCTCGGTGGATTAAGAGAATATTAGGGCTATCATTGACTGGACGATGCTTGAGTCCATTATTGATATTCAGAGTTTTCTGGGACTGTCAAGATACTACCGGAGATTCGTATAGACTTTTCATCTATTGTAGTGCTGATAACGAGACTGACCAAGAAAGATATTATATTTGATTGGTCAGAGGAGTGTGAGCAAGCTTTCTAGGAGCTAAATAGGACATTAACTTCCGCACCAGTGTTGACAATGCTAGAGCTGGGTAAGAGTTTGTCAATTTACATGGATGCTTCAGATATAGGTCTTAGATATGTATTGATGTTAGAGGGTAGACTAGTTGCTTATCTTTCCAGACGGTTGAGACCTAATGAAGGGAATTATCCAGTGCACGACTTGGAGCTTGCACCAGTTATTTTTTCACTGAAGGCCTGAAAGCATTATTATCTATACGAAGAGAGGTTCACCTCATACACAGATCACCAGAGTCTGCATTATATCTTCACTCAAAGAGGTCAAAACATGCGTAAGAGGAGCTTGAGCTGCTGAAAGACTACGAATTTAGTATTGAGTATCACCTTAGGAAAACGTTCATCGTAGCTACCACATTGAGCATGAACGAGATTGACAGTCAAACAGTTTTGTGACATACGAAGCACGTGAATGACTTATTACAAGTGACATCAGTTATGTGATGGGTTTTGGGGTTCATACGAAGCGGAAATTACAAAACAATTTTGACAAAAACCCCAACAGGATCCGAATCTAATTCCATTAAAAACGTTTAAACCATAAAAAAACTTAATCATACCTCGGTCGCAATATACCTTTCTGAAGGTTGATCGATCTCTAAGGCGTTGCCAACGACGAACGCCCTCTACCAGTAGTCCACACACGAACGACGACCGAGATTCGAAGTGCTAGCTTCAAGAGAATACCAAATCTTTTTGTTTCTCTCCAAAACGATCCAGAGCATACCAAAAACCTAAGTCGTTTCTTAAACGAAAATAGAGTTTTGGCCTTTTGATCCTTCGTGTGTGTGTTCTAACTTAAAGCGTCTATTTATACAACCCTTGTATATAGACGGTTAAGTAAATTACACATATACCCTTACTTAACGAAGTATAAGTGTAATACACCACAAGGACGTTTCTGTCATGAATTTTATCACATAAAATTCATTTTTTTTGAATCATCTTAAAATCTCGCAAAACCATTCTTAGTGTACGACCCAATAGGCTCATACAACGTTGGCAGTGTACCAAAACACATTTTGGTATACAAGTCATAAGTAGTCTCTAGCAAGACATTATGACTACCCAAGTTGTACGAATATCAAATCGATACAACCTAATCAATAGTGTATATAACATCCTTTTGTCACACGATATCCTTTTGATCAAACATAAGGCATGGAATTGTCATCCAACATGTTCAATCGTACTAGTCTCGATCTCTAGGTAGACTGAAAACATCCAAGTGACATTGATCAATATCAATTCACTTAGACTAGGCCTTTTAATAGTCTAACACATCGAGGGATCCACTAGATATCTCTCTTTATATGAGAGGGACAAATTCTATCTCGATTACACAACTTCATCACATTGCTCACACAAGAACCAATCACAACCTTTATAATCGTCTAGGTTAAAGACAACGTTTGATTGTTTCGAATTACTGTGTTCCTAATGTTGAAGTCTCTGGTAATCTCAAGTCAGAGGACTGGAATATATACCTATCATGAGAAACAACAATGACTTAATCCATGTGATGTTCTCATAGCGGGTCGGTCCATTACTTTGTTCCCTAACAAGTACTCGTGATCTTGATTTGTATCCATATACGTATAATCATCATATGATCATCAATCATGACTCACACTAGTCTTAATTCATTATAGTTCCCAGTATAATGATCGACTAGGGACATTTAGGATATTTCTGTAAATACCCATGGATCTTATTATAATGTAAACATGCAAATTAATTATAATAAACAGCAAATGAAATCCTCTATTTTATTAACTAAAAGTATTCATAAAGACAGTTAATGGATTGACCTAGGGCACATGCCCCATCATCTCCCACTTGCACTAGGGCCAATCATACATGCATCTAATGCCTAATGATCTAACATGACCATCATGTTTTGCTTGTGGAAGAGTTTTTGTCAATGGATCCACAACGTTGTCTTCGATAGGTACTCGCAAATCTTTACGTCTCCCTCTCAATAATTTTTCGATGAGATGAAAACGCACGAGTATATGTTTGGATCTGTGGTGTGATCTAGGTTCCTTGGCTAGTGCTATTGCCCCGTTATTGTCACAATACAAACAAACAGGGTTAGCAATACTTGGAACCACACCTAGTTCGAAATGAACTTTTTGATCCAAAGCGCCTCCTTTCTTTGCATCGGACGCCGCAATATACTAGAACTACTGTTGTAGAATCTGCTACAGTCTCTTGCTTCGAACTTTTCCAAACTTCGCACCCCCATTCAAAGTAAACGCATATCCAGATTTGCGATCTAAAATCATATATATCAGTTTGAAAACTTGCATCTGTGTAACCATTTACAACTAGATCATTTTCAAAACCTCCATAGATCAAAAACACTTCCTTAGTCCTTCTTAAGTACTTAAGGATGTTCTTTCTTGCTATCCAAATGACTCTCACCTAGATCGATCGATATCGCTTGTAGTGCTCAAAGCATATGATACATCGAGTCGAGTACATAACATGACATACATGATAGATCCAATAGTGATGCATATGGAATCTTATTCATACGTTCTCGCTCATCATTTGTCTTAGGACATTAAGTCTTGCTGAGACTTATCCCATGAGACATTGGCAACAATCCTCTTTTAGACTCTCGCAAACTGAACATATTCAACACCTTGTCTATGTAAGCACTCTGACTTAGATCGATTAGCCTCTTAGATCTATCCCTATAGATCTTTATCCCTAGGATATAGGTTGCATCTCCTAAGTCTTTCATTGAGAAACACTTCCCTAACCAAGACTTGACATTCTGCAATGTTGGGATGTCATTTCCAATGAGTAATATATCATCAACATACGAGTACCGAGAAAAATAACTACACTCCCACTGACCTTCTTGTATACACAAGGCTCATCTTCGTTCTTAATAAAACCAAAATCCTTGATTGTTTCATCAAAACGAAGATTCCAACTCCGAGAAGCTTGCTTTAATCCATAAATGGATCTTTGAAGCTTGCATACCTTCCTAGAATTCTCGGGATGTATAAAACCTTCGAGGTTGTGTCATATACACGTCCTCAAGCGACTTTCCATTAAGAAATGTTATTTTTACATCCATTTGCCATATTTCATAGTCATAATATGCAAAGAATGGCAATTAAAATTCTTATGGATTTAAGCATGGCTCGGTGAAAAAATTTCATCATAATCAACACCTGAGTCCGCTGAAACCTTTTGCTACAAGTCTTGCTTTAAAAGTATGCACTTTGCCATCCATGTCAGTTTTCTTCTTGAAAACCCATTTACATCCAATGGTCTTACCACCTTCAGGTAAATCAACCAAGTTCCAAACTTGGTTATCATACATGGATTGCATCTCAGAGTTCATGGCACTTAGCCATTTATCTGAGTCTGGTCCAGACATAGCCTCCTGATAAGTGGTGAGCTCATTTTGGTCTGTAAGCAACACATCACGACTATTAGTAATGAGAAATCTGAATCTCTCTGGCCATGTCTTACCCTACTAGATTTACGTGGGCCTTGTGTCACTTGTGGAGGTTCAACTGGTTCGAAACGTTGTTGAACTTCCAGTAGCGGTTCAATGTTTACTTGTAATTCTTGAACTTCTTCAAGATTTATTTCTTTCCCACTAGTGTCTTTTGAAATAAACTATTTTTCCATAAAGGCACTATACCGAGCAACAAACACTTTGTTCTCAGCGAGATTATAAAAGTAATATCCTTTTGTTTCCTTAGGATACCCCACAAATAAACACTTGTCAGATTTAGGTGCTAGTTTTTCTGAGACTTGTCGCTTTACGTAAGCCTCACAACCCCTAATCTTAAGAAAAGACAAACTAGGTCTCTTCCCGTACCATATCTCATATGGTGTTTTTATCAACCGCTTTAGAAGGAACTCGATTTAGAGTGAAATTCGCAATTTGTAATGCATAACCCCAAAAGGATAATGGAAGATCGCATGACTCATCATAGATCGAACCATATCTAATAAGGTTCGATTTCTCCTTTCGAAACTCCATTCCATTGTGGAGTTCTTTGGTGGAGTCTATTGGGAGACAATCCCACAATTTCTAAGATGATCATCAAATTCTTGGCTTAAATACTCACCACCTCGATCCGATCGAAGTGTTTTGATAATTTTACCAAGTCGATTCTCGCACTTCATTTTGAAACGTTCGAAACATCTCAAATGATTGACTTTATATTTCATAAGATATACATAACCATATCTCTTTGAAATCATCAAGTAAATGTAATGAAGTACTAATAACTTCCTCTAGCCATTATGTTTATAGGACCGCATACATCAGTATGTATTAGACCCAATAAATCACTTGCCCTTTCACTGTGTCCAGTAAAGGGACTTTTAGTCATCTTGCCCAGTAAACAAGATACGCACGTTTCATATGTTTCTAAATCAAATGAATCTAGAAGCCCATCTTTATGGAGCTTTGTTATGCGTTTCTCGTTTATGTGTCCGAGATGATAATGCCAAAGATAGGTTTGATTACAGAAATGACAATTTTCTTCCTTTTCTTTTGGGTGTTTTGAAGCAGGAATAGGCCGGGTCTTGACTTGTTCCATAGGCTTTGCGACAGGTGCAACAACAGCCTTGACAACTCTAGCCTTGCCTTTGCCTTTCTTCTTCATTTTCTTTCCCTTTTAGACCATCAACGTATTGTTAGAGGGTTTCTTGATATTTTGTTCAGCAGTTTTGAGCATCAAATGCAACTCCGAAATTGATTTCTCCATATTATTCATATTGTAGTTCATCACAAATTGTGAGTAACTTTCTGGTAATGAATTCAGGATCAAATCCGTAGCCAACTCTTTGCTTATGGGAAATCCGAATCTATCAAGCTGGTCAAAAGAGTCATTCATCTTCAGAACATGAGGACTAACTGACGCACCCTCAGTCATCTTGCAAGAATGTAGGTTTTTGTCTGTCTCGAACCTTTCTTGCCTAGCTTGTTGTTGGAACAACATTATAGCCATGTCGTAGGCTTCCATTAGTTCCATGTCCTTCTGAAGTTCAGGAACCAGCATAATACATGCAACATCAGTAGAATCATTGACATGATTACGCGCATCCTTCACAGCTTTCGTAGCATTGGCTGGTGGGTCCTCAGGGATTGGAGCATCCACGACATACAACTTGCGTTCATGCTTAAGAACAATTCTCAAGTTTCTGAACCAGTCAAGAAAGTTAGTCCCAGATAGCTTATCCTTCTCAAGGATGGATCGCAGTGACAGGGGATTATTGTTACTTGAAGAGGCCATTTGTGACGGCCCCAATTTTCCACAAATTTGGCTCCGGCCGGCCTAAGCCCACGTGGACCCTCGAGCCAGTCTCGCAGGGTCAACGAGAGCCTAGTCAGCCTTCAAATCCATCATTATCAGTATATTTAATGTTTTACAGTTGAGTTATTAATATTTTTCGAGATTTACAATTTTAGCGGAAGCAACTAACACATTCAATAACTCAACAAACAAATCCGGGAGTTAGACAACCTAATTGTGGAACCCAGTAAATATCATCAGAGGAGAGTAATTATAAGATATACAAAAGTTTCACCTAGCTATGAAGTCTTCCCTCAGCTACTCGTCCGCGGCTCTGCACTCAGTCAAATATAAAATGACGAACCCAGGTAAGTAAATCCAGTAGGACATATACACAACATTTCACAATATCCAAAACAACGGTTCACGATATCCAAAGCAGTCGAATTCATGCAAATATATCGAAAGGAATAAAGAACGCATGAATATACCAAACTGTAAACAATCCATCGATGAGTGATGCCAAATAACAAGGAGTCGAGGCGACCAAAAGTCGTTGAGTCGCGGCAAAAGCCAACAGAGACTCGGGTTAGGCGAGCCCCCTTGCCTCCCAACCCTAACCCCTGCCGACTATGAGATATCTACGGACCGGATAAGTGCCCCCAACGTACACTCAATTGGGAGATATCGACGGCGTACGGATAAGAGCTCATATTCGCAGATAAACAGTAACCATGACTCGCTTGCCAATGGACCCCCTCAATCGACAACAGTTTAACGATAACTATCATCACAAGCAGTGAACAACAATAAAGCTATCACAACAATAAACAATAGTCAATGGAGAAACATGAAATATTGTATAAATTCCTAACTGGTTTACTTACCTCACACATCCATTCCTAAGTTATTCGGCTTCCGTCGCGTTGATGTACGCACCCAAACCCCGTAATAGCTCATTTAGGATCCTAACAGTTGAAAATGTATCAATTTAGATTCCAGTTCAATGATTTAACATCCCGAATTTTGTCGACATCGGTCAAAATTAAGTTCGACAACAATTTGCCGACTTCACGTTTTTTGAGGTAAAACCCCAGTATAACGCCTCGACCGACTCCCGAATTCTTCACTTTTTATGAGAATATTGACGTTTTATTGATTTGGGTCACAAATATATTTTTTCCTATTTTTCTGGAATTTTCCTGAATTTTTTTTCATATTTTTATCTATTTTTTTCAGGATTTTATTATATATTTAAAACTGTTTAATTTACTTCAATAATTAAATAATATATATATAAATATATATATATATATATATATATAATTAAATATATATATATTATATTGAAGTGGGTCGGGTCAAACCCGACTCCGGTCCAACCGGATCGGGTCGGTTCGACCCGGTCTCCAACGGTCGGGTCGGTCGGGCCAGGACCCAGCGTGGGTTCGGGTCGGTCGACCCGACCCGACTCCCATGGTTGTCTTCCTTGCAGAGAGCGCAAGCGGCTCTAGTTTTTTTTTTTTTTTTTTTTTTTTTTTTTTTTTTTTTTTTGAGGAGTTGGGGTTGGCTCCCAACTCCAACCCTAATGGGTTTTGATGGCAAGGGAGATCCCTTGCCATCTTTCCCGCTCTCTCTCGGTCGGCCATGGGCCGGATCCTCCATGGCCATGACCGCCAAAATCAACAACAACAACAAAGCAACGACAAGTAAAATCAACAACTCACCTTGGAGCTCGATCTCTCTATCCTTTCTTTATTTCTTCTTCTCCTCCTGATCGTCACCCCTTCTATCTTTGCGTTTCCTCCTCTCTCTCTCTCGATGTTGTTTTTCTCTCTCCCTTTTCATCTTATCTTCTTTCTTTTTTCTCACTTCAAACTTATCCTCTTTTTCACTTTATATATATATATATATATATATATATATATATATATATATTTATTTTGTCCTGATCCTTATCCTTTTCACTTGCAAATCAAAGTGTTCTCGATATTCGTGCAATGCGCATCTCGAGGCACCAATCCGCCTCATGTCAAAATCTCGATACTCGCGCTACACGCATCACATCGCATATCCCACGTCGACACGCGACTCGAGGCGCGTCCCCGTTCGTGTTTCGACTCACCGAAATCCTTGCATAACTAGCATTTTCATCTCAAATTGGATTCGGACATACGTATTTCGACGAGTGGGGCCCACATACGACCTTGACTTGACACGTGGCACAAGTCAAATTTTCGGGTCGTTACACCATTGATCTACAATAAAGATTATGCAAAGTTTATTTTAGTATAGAGGAATAGACTCCCACTAAATTAACAACCCTCCTAAAACATACTGTTTATTTAGGGGACTAAAATCCATATTTCGCCTAATTCTATGACAGCTATGGCATGAAACACAGAACTAGATTATTTAGGTAGGTAACATTTACCAATTACATCTTATGTAATTTTTAGATCCTTTTATGAGATACGGGACATCTTATGTCTTAGCATGTTTTTATCTCATCATTTGCCTAAAGCTCAAAACTATTTTGATGGCTTTATTAAGTCGGACCATTTTAAACATTTAGGTAACTCTTACCCAACTTGTCTCACCAAGATAACACAATACACCCAGCTATGGCTGAAACTGTATTAGTGTGATCGAGGCCTTGACAAGTGTTTAAAATGGATGGCGTGAGACTTAAAATTTAATATAGGGATTTTATTCAGTTTTAGTGATTTTTATGTAAAAAATGAAATATCATATATTCTATTGATTTGTTCAATCACCAAACAATTTGGAAATTTTTATACTATTCACTAATAAAAGAATTTCTGTGCGCTAGGATCAGTTAAATGGCGGCGGTCCGTTAGCCGATCAATGAAGCGGGAGTACTGAAAGCGCGCCCTTTTTTTTTTTTTTTTGAAGACAAATCTCAATTCAGAAAATTAAAATTCGCTATAGAAAATCATAATTTTCGCTGATTTTATTATCATAAATTAACCCCTTAATTTATTCGAAATTAAGTCAATTAAAACATTTTAATTAACCCGAGCCCACATCTAACTAATCATCTTATCCTAATCCAATTAGGATTTAAGATATTTGAATCCTAGTATATCACCAATAACAAGATTCTTGATATTTATCTTCTATTCTAATTTGTTATCTATCTTTATCAAATAGAAACTTCATAACAAAATAGAAATAACAAGATAAATAATTAATTTCGAAAATTAATTATTTATTTTGGATTTAAGATATTTGAATCCTAGTATATCACCAATAACAAGATTCTTGATATTTATCTCATATTCTAATTTGTTATCTTTCATTATCAAATAGAAACTTCATAACAAAATAGATATAACAAGATAAATAAATAATTTCGAAAATTAATTAATTATAAATAAATAATTTCGAAAATTAATTATTTATTTCGGATTTAAGATATTTGAATCCTAGTATATCACCAATAACAAGATTCTTGATATCTATCTCCTATTCTAATTTGTTATCTATCTTTATCAAATAGAAACTTCATAACAAAATATATATAACAAGATAAATAAATAATTTCAAAAATTAATTAATTATAAATAAATAATTTTGAAAATTAATTATTTGCAATTTCAGTCTTCATCCAAATAATCACAAACATGTAATTGAATCAAGAACTACTATCCCAATCGAACCTAATGGTGTCATGAATCACAGAACACGAAATTCAATTCATTAAAATTATTTGAATTAACCTAACTTGGTTACTAGCATGTACGAAGCTGATTTTAATTAAATCATGAATATGTGTATCATATACACAAAACATGATAATAAATCTCAAAGATAACTTATGTATATCACATATACATCAACTATTAACATGCTTTCAATCATATATCATGTATATATCAGAAAAAAAAACATGCAATGAATTTAATGGAATCGAACTCGAAGAAGGCTCTGATACCACTGATGGGTTTTGGGGTTCATACGCAATGAAATTACAAAACAATTTTGACAAAAACCCCAACGAGGATCCGAATCTAATTCCATTAAAAACGTTTAAACCATGAAAAACTTAATCATACCTCGATCGCAATATACCTTTCCGAAGGTTGATCGATCTCTAAGGCGCGCCGCAACGACGAACGCCTCTACCGAGTAGTCCACACACGAACGGCGACCAGAGATTCGAAGTGCTAGCTTCGAGAGAATGCCAAATCTTTTTGTTTCTCTCCAAAACGATCCAGAGCATACCAAAAACCTAAGTCGTTTCTAAAACGAAAATAGAGTTTTGGCCTTTTGATCCTTCGTGTGTGTGTTCTAACTTAAAGCGTCTATTTATACAACCCTTGTATATAGACGGTTAAGTAAATTACACATATACCCTTACTTAACGAAGTATAAGTGTAATACACCACAAGGACGTTTCTGTCATGAATTTTATCACATAAAATTCATTTTCTCGAATCATCTTAAAATCTCGCAAAACCATTCTTAGTGTGCGACCCAATAGGCTCATACAACGTTGGCAGTGTACCAAAACACATTTTGGTATACAAGTCATAAGCAGTCTCTAGCAAGACATTATGACTACCCAAGTTGTACGAATATCAAATCGATACAACCTAATCAATAGTGTATATAACATCCTTTTGTCACACGATATCCTTTTGATCAAACATAAGGCATGGAATTGTCATCCAACATGTTCAATCGTACTAGTCTCGATCTCTAGGTAGTGAAAACATCCAAGTGACATTGATCAATATCAATTCACTTAGACTAGGCCTTTTAATAGTCTAACACATCGAGGATCTACTAGATATCTCTCTTTATATGAGAGGGACAAATTCTATCTCGATTACACAACTTCATCACATTGCTCTTTGGTAACCAATCACAACCTTTATAATCGTCGGTTAAAGACAACGTTTGATTGTGTCAAATTCTTGTGTTCCTAATGTTGAAGTCTCTGGTAATCTCAAGTCAGAGGACTGGAATATATACCTATCATGAGAAACAACAATGACTTAATCCATGTGATGTTCTCATTGCTGGTCGGTCCAGTACTTTGTTCCCTAACAAGTACTCGTGATCTTGATTTGTATCCATATACGTATAATCATCATACGATCATCAATCAAGACTCACACTAGTCTTAATTCATTATAGTTCCCAATATAATGATCGACTATGGACATTTAAGATATTTATGTAAATACCCATGGATCTTATTATAATGTAAACATGCAAATTAATTATAATAAACAACAAATGAAATCCTCTATTTTATTAACTAAAAGTATTCATAAAGACAGTTAATGGATTGACCTAGGGCACATGCCCCATCATTATGTGCATCACATAGGTATTTATTATGGCCGAGCTACATATTTGTTGTTAGATGGGAGTTTTGACTGTATCGATTGAACAAGTTGTCGAGTGCTAGAAGGTTGATGGGCTCTATTGGGTAGGGTCGATGTATCATGACTTGAGGCGATTATTTTGGTGGCCATGGATGAAGGCTAATATAGGAGCATATATCAGGAGTTGTCACAATCTATCAGTCAGTGAAAGCTAGGTACAGGAGACCAAGTGGACTACTATAGCCATTGCCCATTCCGTAGTGGAAATGAGAGCACATTACTATGGATTTTGTCAATGGACTACCTTAGACATCAAGGTGACACAATGTTGTTTGGGTTGTGATCGATAGGCTAACAAAATTGGCTCACTTTATTCCTATTTCGATGAGATGCACGTTCCTATAGCTGAGCATAGTGTTTGACCGAGAGATTATTAAGTTGCATGGGGTGTTAGTCTCTATTATATCGGATAGAGATCCTTAGTTATGGAGGAGCTATTTGGCAGTGGGATGCAGTTTAGTATGGCTTACCATTATCGGACAAACGGATAATAGAGAGATTGATACATAATCTAGAGGATATGCTCAAGGCATGTATGTTGCAGTTTAGAGGTTTGTGGGAAGATTATCTACCTCTTTGTCAGTTTGCATATAACAACAGCTATTAGGCGAGTAGCAGAATGCCACCATTTGAGACACTATATGGGAGGTCTTGTAGATCACGGACGTGTTGGGTAGAGTCGGAGGATGCGGTTACCGTTGGGCTAGAGAGAGTTGTTGATTACACAGGGAAAATTAGACAAATTCGGCAGAGACTTTGAGCAACACATGACAGATAGAAGAAATATGTGGATAAGTATCACGAGGGTCTAAGCTACGAGGAGGTTAACATGGTATAACTGAAGGTTTCCCTATGGAAGGGTTAACAGAGATTTGGGATTAAGGGGAAAATGACGCCTAGTTTTATTAGATTGTTCAGAGTTACGACACTAGTTGGCAGCATTGCATATCACTTTGAGTTACCTACTGAGTTAGCTGAGGTTCATCCGACATTCCATGTGTCGACCCAAGAATCTGAAATACCCATTAAGTAGTAACTTGATTTGGGTTAAGATCAAACCCTAAAAACCCTAGATATATTAATTATTATAATTTAGTGAGCCACCCTAATACATTAATTATTTCAACACAAATCAATTAGGGAGTTAGAAGGAGATCATCAAGAGGATTGGAAAGGGAAAAAGAATCACGTGTACTCAAAAGAACACCAAGTAGGCAAGATTTTATTTTTCATGGCATCCATTAATAGTGAATATCACATTTTTCCATGTTTTGATAATTATTAGTGGTGAATCTTAGGGTACATCCACCACCTAATGGAAGACTTGTGTTCTAAGAAACGAATTGAGTTGGAACTCCTTTTCGAGATGGAAAGATTTATGCATGCGAAATCGTGCCACAAAATGATGTCGGCCAATAGATCTCCGTCGATGAAGGGCGGCAGTGACACTGTCGCCGCTTTCGGTGCGCCGCTGCTGAAAAGGGGAAGGGCCTCCTAGTGGAGCCCCACCCCCAAAATCTCCCCCCCCAACCAACTCTCGGGCAGAACGCCCAAGAGGGTGAGGGATAAGGGAGCATTTGCTTTCCCGAGCGTATGAAGTACGTGCGCACGTACTAAGGGCAATTGCCCCTGCACCCAAATCAGGGGCCAAATTGGCCCTTGAAACAAAAAAATATTAATTAACTAATTATATATACTATATACTATATATATATATATATATATATATATATATAAAGAAAAATAATATGCTTCTAAATGTGGCAGACACTTAAGCCCGAGGGAAACTTGGGGTGGACCCCACCTTCGACCCTCTTACAGGCGATACGGGACCCGTAGGGACCACACTAGTGAGCCCCACCCAAAGTAATTGAATAATAACTAATTTGGAATTTCGAATCATTGAATAATGCAATGTCTAAATTTATTTAGATTCGTAAGGTAGTTCGCATTGGACACCGAGCGCACGAAGATCTAGTAGAACTCGTTGTGAGTCAATGTAAGCGGGGAGCTTGCTCAATTATCAAATATCGTTTGATATTAGTTATGTTAGGACATGTTTTTTACTAGAGACTTGGGGAATGGGTTGCATCATGCTATTGGCTTTTATCTACGTATCTATGGAATGTAAGTGCATTTATTTTCCCCTCCTATGATATTCATTGCCCCATGATGTTTGTGGAGTTCCTACCAAGGGCATTATTAGCAAGTATTATCTAATGCCTCAGGATGTTTTTGGTGCCACCGAGGACTTTACTATTTATTGCCCCTGTATGTTTGTGGAGTTTTCCACTGAGGGCTTTACTTATCTAATTGAATTCATATGTGTATCACTTAAGGACATGAGTTGGAGTTGATTTCTCTTGTACTTTTGTGAAGATGGACATGCTTCGGTGACGGCTTGGATGAACTTACTATAGGTTTGATGGGGCTAATGAGAAGGCACATGAGGCATGTGTGTCATTTAGTGGTTGCCATCACTTCGAGGGTAATGAATCGGTCACCGGATTCTTGCCAATAACTAGTATGCACTGAATGAGACCACGACTTTATATTATTACTGATTTCTTTGCTATCTCTCTTTCATGAACCTCGTATGTGTGGCTTTTATGTGATAAGGGACGAAATACATACTTTAAGAAGCATTCTAAGAGGGTTAATTGCCCAGCTAAGGTTCGTGCGATTAGATGAGGTGATAATCGTTGGTTGGTTTCAAAGGTGGTTGTTGAACACAACCATGAACTCATACCTGAGAAATTCAATATTAAGGAATGATTTTCTTTAGTTATGGATGAACTAACTAGACATATTCAAGAGGATATACCATGGTGTATGCTATTTGCAGATGATATTGTCTTAGTGGATGAAACTAAAGATGGAGTGAATAGGAAATTAGAACTCTGGAGGAATACATTAGATTCTAAAGGCTTTAAGTTGAGTAGGAATAAAATTGAATACATGCACTGTGAGTTTAGAAACACTAGACATCGACATGACGAAGTGGTAAAATTAGGGGAAATAGAAGTTCCTAAGGTAAACCACTTTAGATACCTAGGATCAATCATACAAAATGATGGTAACATTCAGAATGATGTCATACATAGAATTCAAGCTGGATGGAAAAAATGGTGGAGTGCAACAGATTTGTGATCGAAATGTTCCTACTAAGTTAAAAGGAAAATTTTATAAGACCGCAATTAGGCCAGCTATGCTTTGTGGAAGTGAATGTTAAGCGGTAAAGCAACAACAATTACATAAAATTAACGTAGCGAAAATGAGGATGTTTAGGTGGATGTGTGGTAAAACTCGTAAAGATAGAATAAGAAATATAGAAATTCAAAGACAAGTAGGAGTAGCACTAATTGATACAAAGATTAGGGAAGGGCGGTTGCGATGGTTTGGTCACTTGCAAAAACGGCCTACAAATGCTCCAACTAGAAAACTTGACTAAATAGAAAATATAGAAACTCGACGAGGTAGGGGAAGATCAAAGTTAATATGGGATGCGTTAATTAGGAGGTATTTGAATGGTTTTCAAAGCTCACATCAATTGCACTTAATCGAGCACAATGGAAAATTTCGATCCATGTAGCCGACCCCAGTTAATTTGGGACTGA
Source organism: Stephania yunnanensis (assembly GCA_039657365.1). Classification (NCBI taxonomy): domain Eukaryota; kingdom Viridiplantae; phylum Streptophyta; class Magnoliopsida; order Ranunculales; family Menispermaceae; genus Stephania; species Stephania yunnanensis. The sequence goes on from CM077582.1 coordinate 11,900,574, forward strand.
GGCTATGTTGTTGTTGTTGTTGTTGTTGTTTTTAGTATCAAGAATTGGTACTACAAGGATTTCTCATACATAGATGAGTATAGAGCAAATGGGCAGTACTTTGATTACGATTGTAGAAAATTTGAATCTAGTGGCGTCCATTGTAGACACATGTTTGAAGTAATGAAGATGAAAGGCATTGTAAGGGTTCACCAGAGATATATCAGGAGGAGATGGAGGAAGGATGTGTTGCGAAGGCATTTGAGTATCGTACACTCCAGAGGTTATCCACAAATTATAGACGAGAATAAGAAATTTAAAGAGATTGAGCATGCACCTCATGAAGCAGACGACTTCTGCATGAACAACCCTGCACGATTGGGGTTCCTTAAGATCTTAATCATGTCTCTATTCGAGATCCTAACTATGTTCGTTGTCGAGGGAGGCCGAGTTCGAATCGTTTCAGATCAGTTCGGGAAAGAGGAGGAACTAAAAGAAATAGTAGTAATGGACAAGGCTGAGGCCAAGGCAGTCAAGGCCGAGGCGAAGTCCAATCAACTGGCTTAAGGCGTTGAAGAAAAACAAGGCGTGGTGGGCAAAGAGCAATAAATGTCATCTCATATCCTAACCGTGGAGAGGTTCATTACGACAAATTTTTATAACATGTTGAATGTTGTACATTTTTTTGTAGTTTGTGGGCCTTATGCATTTTTCATATTTATTTTAGGACTTCATAGATCTAAATGAGCCAGTCGTGGAAAGTCAAAACTACAATGCGGAGAGTCTAAGTCTTGATTGAGGTAAATTTATATATATTATCTTGCTGGTAGTTGTTTTCCTTCACTTCACTTTATCCTCGCTTGCATATGTTCTTTTGCCAACCTTTTGGTCACTAAATTCTCTTTATTATCATCATCATTTACACGCTTAACAACGCACTAATCGCTTTCACTGGTTAGCACACTTGTAGGGTGCACTCCAACACAACACATGAGAAAGTTTGACATACCCTTGTCTGCTAATTTTTAAAGCCAAAGAACATATTTTGGTTCAAATATTAAATTTTAAAACTTTATTGACCTGCTTAGTGGAGCTTTTTATCCAAAACTCAAACTTGGAAAGATCTCATAAATCTGCAACAAGTATTGCATAATGAATTGGTGGCACCTATGTGATTATAATATTTGAGTAGCCATTCATATGAAGACTACTTCAAATTGCCTAGGCCCATCAATACCATCGTATGATGTGGGATTCTTCTATTCTGATAAGAAATTAAAGAAGCTAATGCATAATGTATTCTACAATTTGGATGCACTGTCAGCATGCCTCCTAACTATGGCTCCTACGACACATAATTGACTAGATAATGTAACTAAACTAAGTATGAGAATTATTTTCCAATTTTTTCCTTACTGGGATGATCTTGACTAGTTTTTTTCACCTTCATCGCCAAAAGGTTATTTCTTTTAAGGTGTTGAACATAATATTTTGGATTAGGGCATGATGAATTGTGTGAAATATAATTCACCACTTTCTAAATCAAGTAAATTACTTCTGAATTAATCAAATGATATTGGCCTTAAAGACCCTCAAGTAAAAGAAGGCGTCATTTACTATCTTGCTCAAGTAACAGTTCTTTGAGAATTGATGAATTTATTCTGTTTTTCTAAGCAACTGTCTTTTTTTCTTTAAAAAAACAAAACAATTTCTACCTTGTTTCTCTTCTAAAGTTTCCAGAGGTGTTGTGATGGAAAGAGAAATGAATGTGATACGTATGGATATAGTTTGATCTTTTGCTATTCAACTTATAATAAATATTAAACTTATATGATATTAGCTGAATCTTGCAGCTATAGTGAGTGAAAGAATATGGATTCCAAGAGCAGTGGCACACTTGTCATTCTATTACATGTTGTGGTCAATTGATCCTTGTACCTTGAGATGATTTAGTGGTTTCAAGAGCAATGGTACTCATGTTATTCTATTGATTTTTCCATTTTATGGTAATCCAAAGCTTCAAACCTTCAACCACGTTTTTCTTGATCTTGTGTTTCGTTAGGTTAGTGCGTCTGATTGGCAGAATGGAGCTCATTTGAAGCAAAAGTTTGGAGCTGGACTTGAATCTTTGGGTTTAAACATGTGGTAAATATTCTTTTGTTTTTTTTTCAAGTGGTATGTTGGGTTATATGTCTATAACTTATTTCTCTTTAGAATCTTTTCTTCATTATTTATAACTTACAATTTTTGGAGGCTACATCTCCCTCGTTTTATTGATGCTAAGTGAACTTTTTAACTGCAGCACTAATTTGTGGCCTGCTGAATATATTTGGCAAATTATTTTAGAAGAGTATCTATTTCATTTTGTTATGTATGACAACTCGAAAGTGTAAGTGCCCACTTTTTTGTGAAACAAGAAAGAATTAATTTGAGAGCAGTTTTTTTTAGGATGATTGGATTTTGGAGGATGATTGGCCGATTCATTTTAGTGTTTTTTTTTTCTTTTGAGGTTAATTCATTTTATTTTTTATTATATTGAGATTAATGGGTAAGGATTACTAAATAATGAATGGAAATCGAATAAAATAGAACAAATGTATCTCATTGTTTGTTTCATGAGATAACATTTTTTTTAATTTTTTTTAAGAACTTGAGATGGCAATCGATTTAAACTAAGCTATGCCAATTGAAAAATGGTTCTCGCAACAAATTGATAAAATTGTATCGATTACACAAAATAAATACAATTCATGAAAAAAAGTAAATTACTGATAGAGCAGTGGGTTCAATCTTATCAAAGTGATTAAAGGAAATTGTTATTCAATGAGGGTCGTGGGGTGAATGAGGAGAATATGAAATTGTGGGGTGGGGGGTGGAGTGCGCTCCCCTTCTCTTTAGTTTTCCAACTTATTATGTCTCTTCCTCTGGTGAGCTTGATATAAAAGTTGCTTTGACTAATTCACATTGTGGCAACACACTAGAATGGCCTTAACATTTTTTAGTATACCACTCATAACTCATGCACCACTAGTTACACATTGTTGAGTAGACAACTCACAAGTCAATTACTTGTAAAAACTGTTACCGCTATGCTTTACATGCGACATGCATATATAATATTCTTTACCAGTTGTGTACATATTGAACAGTAAAAAAGGTTTAGAGTTTTTTTTTGGTTTGCTTTATTTATGGTTTTGCCTTTCTCACTAGAGAACTAAACAATGGAGTACATCATTTAGGCAAGCCTTGTCATCCCACCAGACGCAAAATGACTCAAGGAAAAATTATGTTTCATCGTCTACTTCAGCATCAATAAACCATATATTAAACTTGCTTGTTCATTCAAACTATAAAATAAGCTATATAAGGCCTTACAAACTCTATGAAAACTAAAAAGAAAATTACAAAAACATGAACTAAATTGCACTTGAGGCAGTAGTGTTAGAAATGACAATAATTTCTTTTGCAGGGAGGGTCTTTTCATCTCTTTCGCAGCATCACGAAAAATATCATAACAAGCAATGAGTGGTTCATCATCCAAGATAACTGTCATAAGAGCTTCTTCATCAGCTGATGAGACAATTCGCTTCATTAACTCCTTCACCTCGACACAGAGAGTGTCAAACTTGTCTTCTATTTTGGTGAAAATCTTCTTCATGCATTTCAGAGGCAAAGTGGGCTGCGAGCATCCACCCTTGACATACTTAGTGGGAGTACTTCCAGACATCTTACTTAAATGAAAGAGTCTCAACTTACTTAGCTATTGAAAAAATTCACTGCCTAGGCTTCCTTTATATATGGGAGTGTCGATTCATCTTCACGTAGTGGGCCCATTCTGCCTAATAAATGAAAAGTATTCATCCCATTTCATCTTCACACAACCCACTTTGCCCAGTAAAATCTACTTTGTCTAGTAAATGTGATTAATTCCCATTCATCTTCACACATCCCTCTTTGACTAAAAAATGGAAACAATACAATTCATCTTCACAAAGCTGCCTAATAAATATTTCAAACCTTTTCTTTGCCCAATGTCCCTTCATATCTATATCCTAGGAATCTTGCCCTTCACATCTTGTTTGTCACGTCTCATTTTGAGAAAGCTCGTTTGGCGTATGAGAACTTTATGCTCAAGAGAATCCTTTCCTATGGGAGATACACTAGAACAATTTTGGTATTTAATAGAGGTTTTTAAACCCCTATTAAAGGGGGTGTTATTAAATAACACCTAATTGATATGAGTTTTAAAAAACATCTATATAATACATGTATTAAAAATTAAAACATAACACATTTTCACATGACATTTAATAACACTCTATTTAATAGGGTTTTAAAACTTCTATTAAATGTCAAAAATGTTCTAGTGATAGTTGAATACCATCAGTTTACCTTGCAGATGTTGTTTATTTAGATGAAGTAATTGAAGAGGTGATAGAGGTGAAGACCTAGGAAAATTTGTGGTTTCCCTCAAATTCAGAGTTTCTGCAAACCTTAGTAATTGAGGATATGGTCGTCACTTGAACTCCATTTGCATAGCTGAAGAGAACATTGAAAACAACAACAATAACAATAACATGGTGAGTTGCGCGTGGGGGGTTACAACTCTTGGAGGGATATTATCAATGTTATGATAAAGTTGTAGGTATTTGGGGGGATTATTACCATGGTGAGTTGCACATGGGGGGTTACAACTCTTGGAGGTGCCAAAGGTGTTGGTGAACATCTGCGGTGGTCTTATCGCTTGTGGGGATATTTTTCGCGGATTTCTTCCTTCCTTATTGCTCATGTCATGAATGAGATTGTGTTAGCCTCTTGAGGGGAAAAAATTACAGAAGTACTGCTTTTTACAGTTTAAATGAGTTAAATAAGTGTGGATTTTTTTTATTCGTGATCTAATGTATGTCGCATTTTGAAAATGAACTATCAATGGGAGGCAAATTTGTTGGCCATGTGGACTCATGAATAGTGTCTTTTCAAAAGACGCTATCTATGTAAATCCTATGGATCAGTCCATGTGGACGCCCACGTGGACATTTAAATATTTAAATATTTATATAATATTATATATAAATACATAAATATATAAATATAATATTATATATTATATATAATATAAAATATATTATATATATTTATATATTTATAATATATATTATATTTTTATATATAATATAACAAATATATATTATTTATTTATATATTTGTACATAATATAGAAAAATATAATTAGAATGTCACTCCAAGTGACACCCGACCTTATGCAATGGCATGCAGGACCAACACAAAAATGAATGTGCGCAAAATAGGTTTTTGTACATAACATGCATGGTACGTACCTCGAAGCGCGCACGACGTTTGCGTGGGTTGTCCACCTCGAGATACGTGCGTGTTGTTTACATAGGTTATCCACCTCAATATACATGCGTAACGTTTGCATAGTTTGCATAAATTGTGCGAGATTGCATGAGTTGTCCACCTCGAGATATGTGGCTGACGTTTAAATGGTTTGCATGAGGTTGCATGGGTCACCCACCTTGACATACGTGCATTGTGTTTCCATGAGTTGTCAACCTCGAGATACGTGTGACGTTTGCATGGGTTGTCCACCTCAAGACACTTGCGTGACGTTTGCATGAGTTGTCCACGTCGATATACGTGCGTGTTGTTTACACGGGTTGTCCATCTCGAGATATGTGCGTGATGCGGGTTGTCCATCTCGAGACGCACGTTGTCCATCTCGATACGTAAGTGTCATTTGCATGAGTTCTCTACCTCGATACATGCGTGTGATATTTGAGTTGAACAAATGACTCCTTTTGAGGATGAGTCATTCATACACTTTAGTATTTTGTATAGATAGCTCATTTTCAAAAGGAGCTATTCATACAAGTTTCTTCCACATCATCAACCATACCACGCTATACATCCACCTCATCATCAATAGCTCCTTTTGAAAAGGAGTTATACATTACTTTTGTAATTTTAAAGTAACTCCCCATATTTGATGAATAAAAAAGTAAACTCACCTTATTTTTTGAAAAACTCCCCTATTAAGGGGCTGCATGAATTCTTGCTATTGAATATTGAATGACTGGTATATGTCCTTATTGTCATAATCAACGGTGCTTTTTTTCAACATATTTGAAGTGCCACATTATCAGTCAAATAAGTTAGTCAAAATATTGAATAACTTTTACTTGTACGTGTCCTTATCATCATAACAAGACTATCACAAGTTACTAAAAATGAAAATGAAACAACGTGCCTATTAATCGCCAACAAAGTGAAAATGAAACTATCTCGACTGGGCATAAAGATCAAATCGAAAAATCTGTTAAGAGAACATTTATTCATAGAGATCGAGTTTCACCCAAATAAGTCAGTCAAAATATCAAACCTTTGGATCTCAAACCTTAAAACAATGGCGTAGGTTAAGTGGCTGTTGGAGAAGCAGAGACAGAGCAGAAAGAGGAGTCGAATGTGGAATGTAGGAAGCAAGAGTTAGAGCTCGAGCAGTGAGATATTAGTCGATCAACATAAGTGTCGATCAATTTCGGATATCGAAAGACTCTTCAAATCCAGCAATTGTCGCTTGAGAGGCCTTTCATTGATTTCTAACCCTAAAAACGTAGATGCGATGAAATCAGAAGTTGAGAAACGAAACAGTGTTTCAATTAGCGAATTTGAAGGCGATTGAGGACTCACGAAATGCTTCTAGCGAAGATTGAGAGGATTTCCTCTTGACTCTGATGATCACGGGCTTAGGGTTTGAAGGATCAGCATTGTAGGGAATTGACGATGATCGAAGAACGATGAACATCAGTGTGACGACCCCAATTTTCTACGAATTGGGCTCCACCCGGCCTAAGCTCACGTGGACCCCCAAGCCAGTCTCGCAAGGTCAACGATAGCCTAGTCAGCCTTCAAATCCATCATTTATCAGTACCTTCAACATTTTTCAGTGGTTTACAACATTGTGGACAAATAGGTGACTCGAGATTCGTGTTGTACGTATCTCGATGACACATTTAATTTCTTTTTGAGGAAAACACCCTGCACGTATTTCTAGAGGTTCCGCTCGAAATAATTAATGAAATTGGAGTGTGATACGGGAATCAAATCCGTGGTAAAGGTGAGAGGATTTCATGTAAATTTAGTATAGCACTGCAGGGACGCTTAAACTATATGTAAATGGTTTGGAGTTAAATGTAAGCCGAGTTGGAGTTAAAGTTGGTATAGTCCTTGTTTTCATTTCAACCGAGTTGGGGATCAATTACGAGCGACCAAATGATTTTTTTTATATAGTCAGACTACTTTCCGTATCAGTTGGCGAGCTTAGCATCTCCTCATGTAAACACGAGTTCAACACGTTTTCTCCAACGCGTTCACTTTTTGATTTTTTTTTATTTTAAAGTAAATGTGTCCTTCGAGACACCTCCCAAGTTTCGAACCCTATAACACTGAGCTGGACCTAATCCAAATCTAATGTATCCTCGAGATTCGTGCGGCGCGAAACTCGAGACACATTAAAACATATCATCACATTGTTTGTTTATGTTTTTCTTTTCTTGGCAACTTTAAACGCACGGGTTTACTTGCATGAAAGAGTCGAGTTCTTTAAAACGTCGGCTCTGATACCAACTGTGACGGCCCCAATTTTCTACGAATTGGGCTCCACCAGGCCTAAGCTCACGTGGACCCCCAAGCCAGTCTCGCAAGGTCGACGATAGCCTAGTCAGCCTTCAAATCCATCATTTATCAGTACCTTCAACATTTTACAGTTGAGTTATTAGTATTTTTCGAGTTTTACAATTTAGCGGAAGCAACTATACATTAAACAACTCAACCATAATATAGAAAGGTAGGCAACCTAATTGTGGAACCCAGTAAATATCATCAGAGGATAGTAAAAATCCAAAATATACAAAAATTCACCTAGCTACGAAGCCTTCCCTCTACTACTCGTCTGCGGCTCTGCACTCAGTCAAAATAAAAATGACGAGCCCAGGTAAGTAAATCCAGTAGGACATATACACAACATTTCACCAAATCCAAAACAACAGTTCACGATATCCAAAGCAGTCGAGTTCATGCAAATAGAACGAAATGAATTAAGAACGCATGAATATAACAGACTAGAAACAATACATCGATGAGTGATGCCAAATAACAAGGAGTCCCGACCAAAAAGTCGTTGAGTCGCAGCAAAAGCCCAGCAGACTCGGGTTTAGGGCGAGCCCCATGCCTCCCAACCCTAACCCCTGCCGACTATGAGATATCTACGGACCCGGATAAGTGCCCCCGACGTACACTCAATTGGGAGATATCTACAGCGTCCGGATAAGAGCTCATATCGCAGATACATAGTAACCATGACTCGCTTGCCAATGGACCCCCTCGACAACAATTTAACGATAACTATCATCACAAAGCAGTAAACAACAATAAAGCTATCAACACTAAACAACAACAGTCAATGGAAAGACATGAAATACTGTATAAGTCCCTACTGGTTTACTTACCTCGAGGAAACCGCGAACCTCAAAATGTCGCTCGCGTCTCGATTTGCGCACTCGACATCCGACTCCTAAGTCCCTGGTGTCCATTTAAACATTTGATGGCTAATTTACTTCAAATCATACAAATAACAGCCAAATAAGGTGAATAAATCTCACCTTCATCGTGTCGTCGCGATTTCGTCGAAATCGCGCATCTGACCGGTCTACAACGCGCCATCAAGGCATGTTGTCGGCGCGCTTATCGCGTCATTTTGCCTCGCGGCGGCCGGCGCGACTCTCGCCGCTGCCGCCTCTTCCGGCCACTCGCCGCCACCGTCGCCGCCACCATTGGTGAGTTCATCCGTGTCGCGTCGCGTCGCGCGCGGTTGGTTCATCGCCGCGATCCGAGGCCGCTGTCACGTCGTCGGAGTCGCTGGCTCGGCTCGCTCGAGCCGCGCGCTTGCTGCGGCGCCATCGCGAGCGCCGCTCGTCGTCGTCCTCGCTTCGTCTCGTCCTGCGGCGCTGTCTCGCGCCCTACCGAGCGCCGTCTTTGTCGTGTGCCGCCGCAACGCGCCAGCCACGGCCGCGCATGCTGCTCGCCGGCGAGCCGATCCCGCCGGATCTCCTTGCCGTATTTGGGACGCGGCTTGCGCGATCACCGCCACCGCTCACCTCCCGTGGCCTCCGCGTGGCGCTATCGAACGAGCCGCCAAGCCGCCAAGCCGCCGGGTTTGGAGCTGAGTCCGCCAGGGTCGCGCAAGGAGCCGCCGGTCATCCTCGTCCTCCCACTCCGGCGCTCTCCACATCTCTCTCTCCTCTGTTCCTTCTCTTCCTCACGAGCTCTCTCTGTTTTTTTTTCTTTCTTTTCTTTTCAATCCTTATCTCATCTTATCTTTTCTTTATATCTATCATATATATAAAAGCACGAATCACAAAATTTCGAGTCGTAATCAAATTTACTTTTTTGTCCCTCACCCACACTTTCGTTTTTTTTTAATAGATCTCCACGTCAACTCTAAACTCTATCTCCTTCTTCCGTGATTTCTACTCCTCCATTCCTCTTCTCTCACGTTTCTATAATTCGCAAGTTCGTCCACTCGCAAGATCTGGATCTCATTTTCTGCTTCTATGTTGTGGTTTCTTCTATAATTCGCCAAGTTCGTCCACTCGCAAGGTCTGGATCTCATTAATCTCTATGTTCTCTTAAGTTTCAATCTCGCTACATCACTGATCAAACAAACTGATCGAACTCACAGGTATGTGTCTATGTGATTTGAGGAATCGGTTCAGTTTCCAGTTTTGTGATTTGGGGATTTGGTTTTGATGTTCGTGATGTTCTTTTAGTTGATTTGGTTATGAATGCACTGGTTTGGTTTTTTTATTGAAGTGGCATATTTGGGTTTTGTTTATGAACTGAGATTTGAAGAAAGTTAGATGTTTTTCTCTTTTTTATCTGGCTATATTTTTTCCTATTGGCATGTGAGGAAGTTTTTTATCCTTGCTCCATATCTGTTCTATCTGATATAAGAAAGCGAATTAGCAAACTTGTTCTTTGTCATCCAACTTCTCTTGTTCTTTGATCAGCATAAAGGTCGGATATTAAACCGATGCTGTATAAGTTGATGTCATAAGTAGCGCCTCTTAAGCAGTGATGAAGAAAGTAAATTAGGTTTGATATTAATCCGATGAAGGCAATGCTCACTCAGCTGGACATTTTACTCTGATTCGATGAGTCTATGTTAGACACATGATAAAATAAATCCATAAAAAAGAAATAGATCAAATTTGAATAAACTGTGAATGGACAATGTACTAACGTTAGAAGCTAAAAGAAAATAGATAAATTAAGAAAAAAGAAGAATAGATGGAGTAAAACATAAAAAAGGGGAAAGTAGAAAAGATAAAACAAGAAAAGTAAACGCAAAATGTGAGGAGATGTAAGGAAGGAAAGAAAAATTGAAAATAAGAGGAAGAACAAGGAACAAGTTTGGTTTGTTGCTTGTGTCTAAGCATTGGCGTTCTTTTTTGACTCCTTCTGGTCGAGTCCTTGTATACTCTGATTAGATGGACTCGCCCAACCTCTTAGTAGTCATCTTCTTAACTCACTTTCTACATGTTAGGAAAGCCTCTAACTCTAAGTAGGTGCACAAGATTTGCAAAAAAAATGTTTTTATAGCACACTGTACTGGTGATTTCAGATCTATTTAAGGTTATTTGATTGTTATGTGGTCCTAAGTGCGAGTTAATTGCAATGTAGTTTTGAACCATTTTTTTTCTCTGCTTGTTGCCTCCTTCTGTTTGTAGGGCGAGATGGTAAGGATGTCGATTCCATCGAGCCTAATGGGGTTTGGTTTTCTCTGGTGCATGTGCAAAATAGACCATTGACAAAGTTCATTCACTTGCTTTTTGTTGATCGAACAATTGGTTTTTAATGCTTCAGCAGTTTTTGTTTATTAATGATCTTAATCATACCCTCAATAATGATATTTGAAGTATTATTGTGTCAATCTTTGTATTTGCATATAGTTTACCATTGTAAAAAATTCACAGTAGGAAAAGTAGATTATCTACTACCCTGATTTATTGGAGCTCCTCCATTCCCCTGATCAATTCCACAACGCTTATATTTTCACAGCCTATGTCATTTTTCATAGAATTGAAAATTGAGGGATGCCTTGACCATCAATAATAATTTCCTGTTCAATATCATTACCCTTATGTTTTCACAACCCGAGTCATTCTCATTGAATTGAAAGTTGAAGGATGTATTGATTGTGAAGAATATTATTGACATTTTCTTAGTAACATTTGCTGTTAGCTACAGTGATGTAGTAGCCTCATACAGCTACTACACCATTCACATTGTCAAAAATGATTATTGACATTTTCTTAGTAACATTTACTTAGTAGTTAATAGAAGTCTAGAATTAATCGAATGTCTTATGACAATAATTTGATATGCTTTAGTCAAACCATAGTGTTTGAATTTGAATGTTTGCAATATCTAGCTTTGCAAACACGGTTGTGATCGAAATTGCTACTTAGAGTTATTTGGTTTTTTTTAAAACAAGTTTGTTTTATGGTTAAATAGGGTGATTTAAAATTGTTTCATAAAATGCCTATGAGAATATTAGATTTGTAAACTGAATGTTTGCAATATCTAGCTTTGCAAACACGGTTGAGATTGAAATTGCTATTTAGAGTTATTTGGTTTTTTTAAAACAAGTTTGTTTTATGGTTAAGATTTTGTAATTTTTAAAGTCATTTTTGATGCAAGAAGTTGATCTCTAAACTAAAAGACAATAGACATGCAAACCTCCATAGACACACGCTAAGGTTTTTTTTTTTTTTTTTTTTTTTTTTTTATAAATCAGAAGCTAACAATTAAATAGCCTTTTTTGATCGGGCACGATTAATTAGTCTTAATTTACCCCTTTAAGATACGTTTTTTTTTTTCAATTATAAGTTCATAATTAAGAAGCAACGTCAAATTTTTTCTAATAATAGTGGACAAACCTAAACTATTAATAATAATAATAAACTCATAAAGCCACTTTGTGAGTTTAGTCATGAGCCACGAAGTTCTAAATTCACATATGTTTTGATTAAGGAGATAAGTGCAACTGTGCAAGCACTGCTTCCGCATGCCCCTAAAAAATATATGTAGAGAGAAAGGAGCAATCTAACAAATAAAAGAAAAAAAAAGCTAAAAAGGAAAAGGGATTTTAACAAAGAGTAAAGGATAATTAATACTCTTTCTTTGTTTTCTTTTATAAGCGTCAATTACTCTTTAGTTTAATCAAGGTTATGTTCTAATGTTCTAATCCTTTCTTATAAAATTAAATTGTTTGATGTTAGTCATTAATCTCTTTTGGATGTTTTCTAATCAATTTTTTAATGTTAGTAAGCCAACAACGCAACGTTCCAAACTCTTCCAAATTTGATTAAATTGTTTTAATCATTGTCTGGAATGGCTATTGAGGATGTCAATGCAAGGTTACACAATCTCTTAACACTACTCTCTTCTTATTCATGATTTCATTATATACTTTTTATATGTTTGTTGTAAATATTTAAAGTATATTATATTAACCCGTTTAACAGTGGAGTTATGAGAAAGGCTAGAAATTGTTTGCGTAGAGAGGTGGATAGGTCAAACCGTATGTCCATGACAGAAGAGGAAAAGGAGAGGAGACGATCACGCCAAAGACAACTATTGGAAAAAAAAATGCAAATAGGACAGGTATGTGCCAATTATCATATTAAACTTAAGGCCTTTTGCTAAGGATGAGCTAACTTATATGGTGTAAATATTTTGAGAATATATTTTTATATTAAGTGGTTTTATTAAGTTGGTTTTTTTGGATTGAATTAGGCATTTAGTTTTATTAATTCTGGAATGGATATCTTACTTAGCCATATAGTTTTGCCTATCATATGACCAATTGAGTTCTAATTGGTCATGACATGTAACGTAATCTCAAATAACTTGTCAAGGTGAACTGAATTGGCTATCATAATTTTATCCTGGTTTGACATTTGTATTGTCAAGGCGGTTTAAAACTTTCTAGGTTCTTAAAGATATTCGTATGTAATATTTACGATGTTGAGACCGAAACAATGTTACATGTTAGACACTGAATTGGGTATCATAATATTCTTTCTAGGCTGTTCGAATATTTGTTCAGAATCATCAGGCACCATATTTGAGGACTCTTCAAGATGTGAGCGACTTTGTTACAAGGTAATCTTTCTTTCTATTGTCTAATGAACTTCAAATTTAAAATAAGGAGTTTTATGTCACCTCACGCAGGATGAAGGTGTTAAGGATCTAGATTATTAATGATTTTTTTCTTTTTGCCTTGCCATAATAAGTTGCCTTCACTAATGCATCTTTTAGCTGTACATAACTTTTAATTGTTTTGCTTAACATTTAAAATTGTATATTCCTCATTCAACGTGCTAGAAGATACTCTCCAAATTTTATTGTTTTTGTTGAGGGTATAAAGAGTACTATGGGATTTTGGTTAGATCAAGAATGAGTCAAAATTCATGAACAGTTGTTGCATTTTATGGAGCTACAGTATTTGTAGATTCTTTAGAGAGGGCAAACTTTGAAACATGAATAGTTGAATTACTGGTCCTTTACTCCTTTAGAGTTATCTTAAAAAACTGATGAAACAAGCAGGTAATTTGGCTATTGCATAGTGGTGATTGTTAGATAGCCTGATCTGGGCTTGGATGTTGTTCTTGGGGGTGATGAAAAACTTGATATGAGGAAAAGTACAATTGTATGAACTCTATTTAGAGCAGGATTTTAATGCTAATTCGAGCTTCAATTCTTGAGCAATAGGGGGTACGATCTCTTGGCAAACTCTTGAATTGAGTTTTAAATTAAGAAATAAATGAAAGAAATATCCAATTCTCTCTTTGAAATTACGTAGCTGTTACTTTCAATGAATGAGAGGAATGTAAGAAAAAAAGGTATGAAAGGAGGGATCTTAAAAAGCAAAATGGCAGCTTGGACTGAGGAAGACCTCAATCCATTTTGGGTGGGTTAGGGGGTAATTTGTCTGAGAGGGAAAAAATAAGCGTTAACAGCATCGCACCCGCAAATAGCAAGCAATATTAATGCCCATGGTTTTCCATTCAAGAACCGACTTCTAAAGGGCTGCATATGGATCAAAAAGTGAACCAGATGATGAGGCTGCTACTGTGAGTCTTGCAAGTGAACTTGGTAAAGCAAACCGTGCTTCTTCAAAAAGTGTTGTGAAGCTGTAAGAGATTGGACCAAAGATGACCTTCAGCTTATGAAAGTTGAGGAAGGGTTGTGTGCCGGAGGAGTCATTTTCAACGAACATGGTAAGTTTGTTTTGTTCCTTTCTTCCTTGTTGCTTATTGTTACTTGCTTTGTTATACATTAGATTGAATCCAAAATTTCATCAAAGTCATGTGACTGCCACGGGCATTATGCAAAACCTTTTTTTAAATACTTTAGAATCATTTTTTCCTGCTTGCGCGATATTTGGCGGCAAATGTTTTTGATACGCTTCCAACGTTATAACACTTTCTCATTGATATATTGTTCTCTAGGACTAGTCGACGAAACTGAAAAATAGATAATCCAGGAAGAAAACGGTGAAGAAGATAACGACGAACACTAAATTTGCCCGAGATAAATATTCTCTGCTAATTTCAATTGGCCGGCATACTCAAAACATCCTATGTTGATGTTTTTCTTGAGAGATGCTATTGAGGGAAATTCAACAAATGCTATAATTAGTTGAGATATGCAGTTTTGTATTTCCCATTTATTTATAGATGTGATGAGTTTGTAAAAGTTAATATGATTATGTCATTAGTTTTTCTTCTCTCCAATCTAAGCAATAGTACATGTGTTGTCTAAAATTAATTTTGTTTCTTATGCCATTGATCTGCATGAGAAGCTTATTGAAGGAATGAACTGCAGGCTGGTTGCATGTATTCTGGAACTGTTGACATTGCTGATGCCATGTAATGGTTGATTAAGGAAATAACTTCAATGATGTTTCCTTACCACTCCTTTGTGCACTGTATGTAATGGTTCATTAAGATATAGTTGAAAAGTTATGTATAACAATTGTAAATTTAATGTTGCTATCTGATATTCATGAGTTAAGTGTTGAAGTTTTATGTTTTTGCTCATACTCACCATATCTTTTTAGGGTGGGTTGGAGTATCAAGCTTTTTAATTTCATGAGAGTTAGTTAGGCGCCTTATAAAATCGTGTCTTGAAATAAATTCTATTTTTTTGTTGTTAATTACCCTATTTTAAATGAAGGCATCCGAATCTTTATATATGAATTTATATGAAACTAATATTTTTATAGGCATTTCATCAAATAATTTTAGAGCACTATATTAAACCATCAAAACTCACCAATATTGTCATAATTTTAATTCACAAAAGAAAATTAAATGATACTTTTATATATTAGTATGATACAAGTCACAAATATAAATAGAATGTAACTTCTTATATTATCTAAAAAGAACAAAAAAAAAAAAGTCCTAAGAATCGACTGATTTCATATTGCCATTAAATAGAACCGTTGCAATTATATATCTATTAAATAAGTGTCTATCTAAATCAAAACTATATACAAAGAGAAAACCGTGGTACTAAATAGCTATTAAATAGCTATCTAAATAAAATTGTTTCCAAATACATCCGGTGGTATCAAATACCTAAATATAACTTTTCATCAAATTAGAATCTGATTCTAAAAAAAGAAATAGAGTCCTAACCAACATTATTTTCATATTGCTATTAAATATCTATTAAATAGAATCGATGCAATTTAATATCTATTAAATAGCTATCTAAATCAAAACTTTATACAAATAGAAAAACGGTGCTACTAAATAGCTATTAAATAGCTATCTAAGTCAAAATATATCCTAATACAACTGATGGTATTAAATAGGTAAATAGATTTTTTAATCAAATTAGAATCAGCTAGCTATTAAATAGCTATCTAAATCAAAATATATCCTAATACAACCGGTGGTATTAAATAGGTAAATATATTTTGGGTAGTGCTATTAGAACTCGTGAGTCCGAACTCAAAACTTTTTTTAGTTTCAAATACGTCCTCAAGCAATTAAGCAACTATAATCACTTGTAAAAAAAATTTGATACCTCTTAAATATTTACAAAAATTTTAAATACCTCACTCAAGAGTTCAAGTAGATTAATTGATATATTTTTTAATCAAATTAGAATTGGCTTCCAAAAACAAATAGAGATAAGAGTCCTACCTAAAAACGATTAATTTCATATTGTATTAAATAGCTATTAAAATTGGCTTCTATTGCTAACAAATAGGAGAATAAATAGGAATTTGCTTCATAAATCTTCAACGCTCTTAATTTTTTTCTTAAACAATTCTCTTTGCTCTCTCTCTCTCTATGTATATATATATATATCTAATACACTTTTTTTGAGGAAGTAATGTCCTAGCATGACTAGCTTATTTTTTCATTCACATCTTATCTCAATCACATTAGAGAATATTGATAAGCTAAAAATTGTATTTGTATTTCTAATTTTTAAATTTTAATTACAATTTAAAATTTTGATCACAAATTTTTGAGTGGTAATGAAATTTACGTATTTGCCCATACTTTTTTTTTCATCTCCAAATCAACCTTTTCTTTTGTCTCTAAATCAAACTCTAACTCATTATCAATCCATCACGCGTTTTAAAGGGGTGCATACCACTAGTCATCGTCAAAACATTGTATCGGTTTATATTAAAGTTATATTACTTTAATTTGTTTTATGTATAATTCTACGGAATCTCCACAAGCAAGTATTCATAAATTGATGGGTCAAACCACTGTGTTTTTTTTTCCATGTTTCCCTTTTTTTTAGGAAGTAATGTCCTAGCATGACTAGCTTATTTTTTCATTCACATCTTATCTCAATCACATTAAAGAATATTGATAAGCTAAAAAATGTACTTGCATTTCTAATTTTTAAATTTTAATTACAATTTTAAATTTTGTTAATAAATTCTTAAAAATTAATTCCCGTGAGCGAAGCGAGCGGGGGAATCGTGCGTAGCACGTCTTGAAACTAGTATATATATATATATATATATATTTCTCTTTCCATTTTCAATTTCAAATCAAAAGTTTCCTCGGCATTCGTGCAACACGAATCTCGAGGCAAACTCAACAATCGAGCAACGCGCATCTCGAGGCATCAACCCGCCTTATTTCAAAATCTCAATACTCGCGTTGCACGCAACATGAGGCGTATCCAATACATAAAATCACTAAGAGCCACTATTTCGGTCCCGCACTGGCACGTGCCTCGAGGCGCGTCCCCGTTCGTGTTTCGGCTCACCGAATTCCTCGCATAGTTAGCATTATCATCCCAAATTGGATTCGGATATACGTATTTCGACGAGTGGGTCCCACATACGACCTTGACTTGACACGTGGCACAAGTCAAATTTTCGGGTCGTTACAATCAGTGTTCCAGTTAACAATGGCGGCTGCGAAGAGAGGGATTAGGGGGAGTTTTTCAAGAAATAAGGTGACTTTACTTTTTTATTCCTCAAATAGGGAAGTTACTTTAAAATTACAAAAGTAATGTATAACTCCTTTTTAAAAAGAATTATTGATGATGAGGTGGATGTACAACGTGGTATGGTTGATGATGTGGAAGAAACTCGTATGAATAGCTCATTTTGAAAATGAGCTATCTATACAAAATACTAAAATGTATGAATGATTCATTCTCAAAATGAGTTATTTGTTCCACTCAAATATCACACGCATGTATCAAGGTGGATAACCCATGCAAATGACGCCCGCGTATCAAGATGGACAACGTGCGTCTCAAGATGGACAACCCGCGTCACATACATATCTCGAGGTAGACAACCTGTGTAAATGACACGTACGTATATCAATGTGGACAACCCATGCAAAAATCACGCACGTGTCTCGAGGTAGACAACCATGCAAATGTCGCATACGTATCTCGAGGTTGATAACTCATGGAAACACCATGCACGTATGTCAAGCTGGGCGACCCATGCAACCTCGTGGAAACCATATAAACGTTAGACACATATATCGAGGTTGACAACTCATGCAACCTCGCGCAATCCATGTAAACCATGCAAACGTTACATACGTATATCGAGGTGGATAACCCATGTAAACAATGCACATGTATCTCGAGGTGGACAACCCACGCAAACTTCATGCGCGCTACACCAAAACTTATTTTGCGCACATTCATTTTTACGTTGGTCCTGCATGTCATTGCATAGGTTCGGGAGTCACTTGGAGTGACATTCTAATTATATTTTTCTATATTATGTATAAATATCTAAATAAATAATATATATTTTTATATTATATATAAAAATATAATATATAATATATATTTTATATTATATATAATATAATATTTATGTATTCATGTATTTATATACAATATTATATATAAATATAATGTAATATATATTTTATATTATATGTATAAATATTATTGTCACGACCCAAATTTCTAACCCCCGTTTTAATTCCTTAATCAGGATCACCGACCCTTGACGTAGGACCTACACAGTGATACGTGCACTGACCGAGGCACGTGGCCGATGTATATTGTATTTTTGTATTGATGTATGCCTCGTGTTATGTATTGTGTAGACTTACTAAGTCGGTTTGTACAGTTGTAGGCGTCCATACGAGAGCGGGGACGCGTCTGGAGTAGCGTGCGAGTCGGGCAACCGAGTAGTTAGCATTTTGGTAAGTCTTATTTAATGCTAATATAAAATAAAGAATTACTTGTAAGCCTATGGTTGTGTTGGTTAATGTAAATAAAAGTAAAGACCTATAGTTGAGTAAATTAAATGTAAAGCATAAGATTGGTCTAGAGATACACATTGGTACATCTAGGAACTAGGTGAGTAATGAAATGGTGTCACTTGAGGTTGAGTTAGTGGGGGTTAGTGGGATATATGACAAAGGTGGACCATTAGATATTCCTAGAGATATATAAATCCATGAAGATTAAGGGTTAGGAAGGAACATCACCTTAATATATAATATTAGTGATCAAACAACATGCAAACCAAATCACTCATTCATTTTTGCTGGAGAAGAAGAAGGAATTGCTGGAGAGGAATGAATCATCAAGGTGTTGAAGGAATCCATGAAAGTTTGTGAGAAATTCTCAAGCTAGGGTGCTACATCAACTAGGTAAACATCTTTTTAGTTGAAATTAGAACAAGTTCTGATTTTATGCTAATTTCAAATAGTCGGTGATTGAGTATTTGTAATTAATTTATATATTTGGATTCCTTGTTTCAAGCTGATAATCTAGCTATATTGATGTTCTTAATTTGGCTTTGAAATCATAAAGATATGAATTTTTGAACTTGCAACACCAAAACTAGAATTCTGCATTTTGTATTATGAATCATTCTGGGTAATTTGGTCATAATCTACCCATTTTAAATCCAAATTGATCCAAACCAGCGACATTTGAAAAGCTTATTTAAAGGAGAATAAATTTGCTTCAATGAATTTTTTTGATTCAAATGTTTTTATGTCCAAACATGCTCTACAAATAGGTGCTGGAATTAAAAAGGAAAGTTTTGAAACTAAACTTGTTAAGGACATAACTCCCTAACCACTTATTCAAATGAGCTGATCTTTTAGTATGTTGTATTTGGATATATTTTCTGCCTTGTGACCAAAAATTACGTTTTTAGGAACTATATATTTGGAGAAATAGATTTTCTAAATCCGCTGGTCGGATTAAATTCCAATTAGACCTATGTTTAGTAAAATCACGATATCTCTTTCATTTTAAATCAGAATTTTGCAAACTAAACTTTTCTGGAAAGCTAGGAGTGAGACCAAAAATGATTGTACTAATAAATAATATCGATATTTTGACCATTTCATGCCTAAAGCTGCGTTAAAATGTAGGACTGAAATTGAAACTAAATTTAGTTTTTAAGGGATGATTTAGGAAGATTGATTTAAAGTCTATTGAACCAATTTGAATACATGATAAACACCATTAAATTGAGCTTAAACCCACTATATTTGAACTAATGAGATACCAAACTTAAGAACCTAGGAAAAGGGTACGGGAGAGCGAATATAAGATTTAGAGTATCAAGAGGCCAGTAAAGCTAGGACTTTACTTTGTTGTAGTGAGTATACCCAATGGCAACTTTACTTGGTATTTCATTTCTATTAATTGATGTCCTTGCATAGTCCTTTTGAATATTTTGCCTTTGTATTCTTATATCATGTGCTCTTTGTGTCTATGCTCACTTGATTAGTCTAGTTTACATGATATCCATTCATTTGATTTGATTCATTGATTCTATCTCACGCTATATCTATTCTTGTTGGTTTAAATGTGAATTGAATGATAAATAACATGCAATTAGGCTAGTGAATATCTTATAAATGTTTAAGGGGACTTGTATTCCTTATTTGTTTAGGTGTGTAGATGTGCCTATGCCTTGACAATCCATACTTGGTATTTCTTGAGATTTTAAAAGTAGTTTTCGCATTTAGGTCTCGTACTCGATCAAGGTGTGCGAGAATCACGAGGTTAGAGTCCCTTGGGATGTCGGCACGTGTTACCTGACACTGTATGACACTCGGGGTTAGAGTCCCTAATGTGGTCTACACACCGGGGTTAGAGTCCCTGGTAACACTTGGATTAGAGTCCCTTGTGCTATATGATTATTGAGCCGGAGTGACACATTTCACTGCTGACCAGACCTAAATCACCACTACTTAGCCTAGTGTCAGTATCACTTGTCTAACTCTGGTATTTACTCGCATATGTTTTATTTTCTAGTTTTCCCATTTATATGCTTTTAAATACCATTTGAATATTTGGAAATGCAAATTAAACTTGTCATCGAGGATTACTGTTTTATTCTTGTACTCATCGTCCTTTTTATGACGGTGGGTGCAGAGTCGTCTACCAGCAGGCCGGGCAAGGAGAAGATCGGCGATTATCCCTGAGCTCGCGACGCGTCACTGCATCGATTATAGGTCATCTTTTGGTATTTTGATTGGAAATGTTATATATGTCTTTCAAATACTATTTGGGTTGTATATTGGGTTGAGCGTTAGATTCCCCTACCTGACTTAGACTATTTTACTGTTTCACTTCATTTTGAGGACTTTATATATGATGTCATTTCCTGGTTTTCCACACTTAGGATTTTATAAATGGCTTCCGCAAAATTATAAATAGCTTCCGCTTAATCTACTAAATGCTTCCACATAACCAATAAGACTTCTGCTAAATAATTAATTTAATAAAAGTTTTAATTAACTCTAAATTTTATAAACTAGTAGGACTAGTGTATTACTTATCCTGAACACGAGCAAAGAGGCGTTTAGGTTGTAAAGGTTGACTAATATGTAGTTGAGTCCTACGTGGATAGGATTAGGGCTTAATTACGGGATTAGGCCGGGCGGTGCCTTAGATTTGGAGAGGGGTCGTCACAATTATATTTATATATTTTATAAATATTATATAAATATATAAATATTTAAATGTCCAAGTGGGCGTCTACGTGGATTGATCGATTTACATGAATAGCGCATTTTCTGAATGCGCTACGTAGGTGTCCACTTGGGCGTCTAAGTGAACTGGTTCATAGGATTTACATAGATAGAGCCTTTTGAAAAAGCACTATTCATGTGTCTACGTGGCCAACGAATTTTCCTCCCATTGATAGCGCATTTTCAAAATGCGACATACATTAGATCACGAATAAAAAAAATCCACACTTATTTAACTCATTTAAACTGCAAAAAGCAGTACTTCTGTAATTTTTTTGGGATTAAGGCTAGGGTTTTGAGAAATTGAGCGAGAAGTACTGTTTTTTGCAGTTTTAATGAGTTAAATAAGTGTGGATTTTTTTTATTCGTGATCTAATGTATGTCGCATTTTGAAAATGCGCTATCAATGGGAGGCAAATTTGCTGGCCACGTGGACACATGAATAGCGCATTCGAAAAATGCGCTATTCATGTAAATCGAGCAATCCACGTGGACGCCCACGTAGACATTTAAATATTTATATATTTATACATATAATATAAAATATATATAATATTATATTTATATATATAATATTATATTTATATATATAATATTATATTTATACATATAATATAAAAAAGGGTCCGAATGGGTACGGGTCCAGACAACCACTTTATAACAACTAAAAATAGTGTTTGAACCCGTACCCATTTTTTAAACGGACATTTTTTTTTGTCTGGACCTGTATGTTTTTAAAACATACAAGACTCGTTTTTTTTATCTAGACCCGTTTTTTCAATTTTCCACGACTCTATAATTTGAGAGAAGAAATTAATGGGTACCTTTGAGGGTGAGGGGGAGGTTGCGGACAAGATGAGGGAGGTCGTGGGTGGTCGGGAATGAGACGTGGGAGGACGTGGGAGGTCAAGGATGAGATGGGGGAGGTTGCAGCCAAGATGGGGGAATGTATGAGATGGAGACGTGAACAAGATAGGGGAAACTTTGAGAGAGGACAACAGATGTTATGGTTAAAGTGAGTTAACATGCATTTTTTGTTTTAAATTGACGATGCTCCTCGAGATACTACATTAGATATCATTAATTTCTCAAACTTAAAGTAGAATCCCATGAAATACTTTAGATTTCACCTATGTCATTGAAGCCCATAAAAGCCTATGCAAGTATGCAACCACAGTAACTCAAATTAAAATGTATGTAATGTATTTTCTCAAAAATAAATCTAGCAATGTTTAGTGTTTTAGAAAATAAATTCCACCGTACAAAGATATTTGTTGACATTCAATGATGCATATGACAATGTCTTGAAAATTCAAGACATTAGTTATTATTATTATTATTATTATTATTATTATTATTATTATTATTATTATTATTATTATTATTATTATTATTATTATTATTATTATTATTATTATTATTATTATAATATCTCAATTAATTTGAAACTAAGGTTATGTTGTTGTAAGCTACTTCAGTAAGGGGTTCAATCAATAAAAAGTATAATTGTTGTTTTTCGTTTGATTCTTGTGGTTGATTAGTCATTGGCAAAGAATGTCTTCTTTTACCTTTTTCAAAAAAAAAAAATGGAACAATTAATTATACTATTCTCATTTTTTTATTTTTTCATTGGCAAATAAAATGTCTTGTCCAATACTACTTCCAAACCTCCAAATTCTTTACGATGCAATCAAAAAGAATAATTAAACTTTTATTGCTATATTGAATGTTTTTTGTAATGTATTTTCAAATCTTTTTGTAGTGTATTATTAATATTTATTATTATTATTATTAGTAATATTATAATTAATAATAATAATAATAATAATAATAATAATAATAATATTATTATTATTATTATTATTATTATTATTATTATTATTATTATTATTATTATTATTATTATTATTATTATTATTATTATTATTATTATTATTATTATTATTATTATAACATGGGATCCGAAGGTGGAAATACTAGTAGCATAGACGAATACCTTCTCTTGGTCATCTCCGTGCTCGCACAATAATCAATTATGATGTCCATCTTATATTCGCTCCTTGAAGATCGACATTAGTGATATTGATAGCATATTTTTCAAGTTCGGGTTCTCACATGCTCAGCACGTACATCAAGAAATGTTTTGGAGAAGCCAAAGATGCGCTCTCAAGAGGCGAGAGTACTTCTATATGCCTAGCCATGCCGTGGGCCCTCCCCATATACGCCTTGATTTTCAATATTATTTCCACATATGCACGGATCTCGAGAACAAATTTAATCACATCTCTACGTATGTATAGGTCTTGAAAATTAAAGAGCACGTCCGCATGAATCTAGAGAATTAAAGAGCATGTAAGTACCAATCTCAAGAATTATATGATCTCAAAAATTAAAGAGCATTTAGTCTAACGACCCATTTATTAATGTCTCTTAAATTTACGGACGTGGATGCCAGCTCGGATTTACACTGCAGTACGTTAGGACACACGGGGACTTAGGTATGCTAGTTATTGTGTGTTGGATGCTTATTTGCGGTGAAATGTATTGAAATACATCGCATGTGTGTATGTTGAAAAATATTACGTGTGAGGGTGTGAACGGTATTTGCCTCGATATGCGTGTCAACACGGGTGCCAGGTAGTTGACGGGACCAAATATTAGGATGAGGAAACTAACAAACAATGAGATTGTGTGAACTATATTCGCCTCGATATACATGTCAACACGGGTATCGAGTAGTCGACGGGACCGACTATTGGGTCGAGAAAAAAAATGAAAACACACAAATTAAATGAAAATTTGTACGTAACGAATATGGAATATATATTGAGTGACTAACGACGCGGCGGTACGCGGATATCACGGTTCAGACGAGAAAACTGGGCGTCGAAACGTCCGGAAACATGGGCGAGTGTCCTAGCGGTGTCACGATTGGGTGTCACAGTTGTACAATCCCAATCAATAGCTGTCCCAACCTACACCACGTGTCCACCATCTCACCTACACATCACGCACACACCTCATGCACACACACATACAAAGAGAACTGATCGAGCCGAGAAGATGAAAAAGAAGAAAAAGAAGAGGAGAAGAAGAGGAGAAGCACGAACGCGCCGGGAAGGAGAGGAGACGTCACGGTCGAGGTGAGTCTCAGTGGTGGCTGTTGTTGTGTTGGGTGGTTGACGGTGGGGTGGAGAGTGGGGTTCGACCATGGAGGCCGAACCCCATGGCCGAGGAGGAGATGGCAGGGGTGTCTCCCCTGCCATCGGCTCCACCGTGGTTGGGGTGGAGAGCCACCCCAACCCATCCCCAGAGAAGAGTACAAAAAAAAAAATAAAATTACTCCCGATCGAACCAGTCGATCGGGAGGAAGAAGGTGCACACGCGCGCTCGCGTGCTTGCTTTTGTGCATCCCTACTGGCCCGGGCCCAGAATGGGCCAGGCTCGGCCCATTCTGGTCCAGAACCGGGTCGGGTCCAACCCGTTTGGGTCGACCCGACCCAGGCTAAACAATAAAAAAAATACTTTTTAAAAAAAAGAGAAAAAGAGGAAAGAAAGGAAAAATGAAAGAGCGTTGGTATCAGAGACAAACCTAAGACATGAAAACTTAATCAATAAACGTAGATATGGAAAACCCGAAGTAATTGCCTTAGAACTTTAGTTGGGAAGTGATGTGAGACAAGTAGAGTAAGAACTTATATCTGTGTTATATGTTCGTGTTACTATATGATATACGTATATACCTCGAGACTGATCCGGAGTACGTTTTCGATGCAGATTATGGACGGACAGTCTGGTGCACCGTTTGAGACTGTACAGACTAGCGATGCGACTAGGGATGTATCGATTAGGGCAAGTATGGAGGATAGAATCTCGGCTCAGGAGACACATATGGCTGAGGTATTACGGCTATTACGCGAGCAGACTGCGGTACTGGCAGACTAACTTCAGCTAGAGTACCTGTCGCTATGACTGTATCGGCGGAGACAGCTAATGTTCAGGGGGTACCACAGACACTAGTTCAGGGGGTAGCGACAGAGGCACCCACCGATACAGCTACCGTAGTGATTCCTTTGGGGACGTCGACTCTTGCGCCTCCACACACGACGACGGATCAGGTTACTGCCACCCCTGATGCTGACACTTTTTCGACATCAACATTCGTTTTGGCGCCAGAGGTGAAGTTATTGATAGAGTTTTTGAAGTTCCAGCCTGGATTCTTTTACGGCAGCGGTGATCCCGAGGCTGCAGGGAAATGGATAGTGTCCCATCAGCGTTTTCATAAGCTGATGAGGAATGATGAGACAGTACAGGCGCGACTTTCGGGGGCCTATTTGAGAGGGAATGCAGCAGTCTGGTGGACGACATATACGGATACTCATTCGGAACCAACGACGTGGGTTGAGTTTAGGGAGCTATTTTATGATCAGTACATACCGATGGAGGTTAGGTTGAGACTGAGGGAGGAGTTCTTGGCCCTGCGACAGGGGAATTAGACTTTGATGTAGTATATGGAGAGGTTCCGACATTTGCTCCAGTTCTCTCTAAATGTTGCCTGGACAGAGCGCTTGCAGATTTATTATTTCACCAGAGGGGTTGATGACAGGATTTCGTTAGCAGTTGTCTCGACCAGAGCCACGACACTGCAAGAGATCTTTGACAGGGCATTGGCTCATGAGACATACCTACTGCAAAGGGCTAGCCGATGTGTGACTGGTAGGGAGGTACAGTTAGGGCAGAGTTCTCAGTTTAGTCAGAGGCAGAAGAGACCGATGGATCATCCGGATAGAGGCAGAAGAGATGATAGACGTGAGAGGGGTCGTCAGGACGAGTTTCAGGGCAGTCAGTTCCGATATGAGGAGCCACAACCAGTTCATGCTATCACCTCAGCACCAGTGGATCGATAGAGGGCACACCACCGGAGTTCCGTCCGGGTCGAGATCCGAGGGGACATGACATGGGTCCGGGAAGACCGGGGTCAGGGTCCGAGATCTGGAGACAGACAGACGGGTAAACTGGAGAGCCGAAGATGCCACCAGTGTGGGCAGAGGGGACACTTGAGGGCTGACTGTCGGACACCACCATCGCCACGACGAGCATCGGACCCAGGCCAAAGAGTAAAAAAAATACTAATTAAAAAAAAAGAGAAAAAGAGAAAAGAAAGGAAAAATGAAAGAAAATTTGGGAAAATTCCAGAGAATTTGGAAAAATTTTGAAAAAAATATATTTCAATCAAATAAATATAAATTGATAAAACTCTATGAAAAGAAAATACTTGAGAATGTCGGACGCGACCTTTTGCGGGGGTTTGCCTCGAAAAACGTGAAAAGGGCAATTTTGCCTAAAAATTTTAGAAAATTATTTTAAATTAGCATGCTAACCTAAATTATTCATAAATGGACATAGGTTGACACGGTGATCAATCAGCGACCAAGGACTCAGTAGACTTGGACCCGGGGATTGATTACGGGGTAATGAAGCGCGTTGTGAGGTTTGTAAAACCCGAAGGAAAAGCTCTCGAGTATTTATTTCGTTTCGTATTTTCATTCATTTCCAGTATTCCTTGTGCTTTTTAATTACATTCATATCTTGTCATCTTTTGGACGGTTGGTTGAGTTACTCCCACCAGATTTTCATTGTGCGTCTATGCATTATAGACCATAGCATGTGTATCAGGAGTGCTCGGTGGATAACGACCCGAGGGAACTGCTAGATGTGTCGGTGCGTCGAAGGTCTACGCCGGCCACCGAGAAGGATCAGGTGATAGCTAGTTGGGTGCGCCTACTAGTGGGAGCCTGGAAGGAAATCCCGAAGTATGGTTTAGTCTGACTGGAACAGACACACATATTTGAGCTTTATTGTTATTTACGCATGTGATGCCCTACTTATAGTTGTCTATTTACATTCCGCATGTTTATTTAACAGTATTTGTTGAATTCCATTTATTTATATGAATGCTCGGAGGAGTTCCTTGAGATTTTACTGACTGGACTCGTCATCCATTTTCTTCTGTGATGATTGAGTGCAGATCCTAGTACAAGTAAGGGCAAGAGGATCTTAGGCACCTCTGACTGCCTACTTTTGATGATTACTTGTACGTGTGATTATTTTGATATTTTGATATTTTGATTCTTTTGGGAACTGAGGAGTGACATGACTTTGTACATGCTTAGTTTTATATGGTACAATCATCTACCTTTATACACAATACTTTTCGGGGTTTTTCCACAGTAGGATTTGTTAACTTCATTAATATTTCTTGCATTTACGTACAACTTCCGCTGCATTTGTCATTTATACACCGTAGACACACAAAGTGGATGCGAATCTCGAGACAGAGTAAGGACGGGCAGGTGCCGTACACGTGTAATTGGGCCAGCTGGCGAGGAGTACACGGAGACACGTCACCCCAGGGCGGCGA
The DNA here is from genome assembly GCA_039657365.1 of Stephania yunnanensis. Classification (NCBI taxonomy): domain Eukaryota; kingdom Viridiplantae; phylum Streptophyta; class Magnoliopsida; order Ranunculales; family Menispermaceae; genus Stephania; species Stephania yunnanensis. The sequence goes on from CM077582.1 coordinate 11,928,585, forward strand.
GGGCCGCCACATTTAGGCATAAATATTGACAAATATAGAGAGAGAAATAATTAAAACGGAGAGAGATAATTAAAGAATGAGAAAGAGATAATAATGAGATAAGGAAAAAGAGAGAGAGAGAATTAATGCTACAAGTAGAGAGAGTACGTAGAGAGTGAGTAATCATTTAATGTTTTGAGAGAGAGGGAGTCGCCCTATCTCATATAATGTTGCGTCTATGTCAGATTTTGTAGGTAGTTGACAATTTTGTCCTCATTATTTAATGTGACTCACTCTTCATTTTAAATTATTTTGAGGTCCTCAATAATGTTAAAAATTATGAAAAATCCTCTTTGAGTCTGGACTTTTAAGTCCAAACAGCCTTTTTATTTCGCAAAATAACAATCTATAATACATAGCACTAGGCACACGTCACAAAAAAATAAAATTAACTATAAATCTCAATTTCACAGGTATTTAACTCTCGACTCTCGTCCAAAATTATAATTAATTTTTGTTAATCCTTAATTAGCCTTAATTACCAGTTTAAAAATTTCGTGATTTGCCGTTACACTCTCTATTGTCTGAAAAGTACAAATGAATTATATGTTTGAGCATCCACAATGAACTAGTTTCGATATATATTTCAATTGGAGTTTATATTACTCTCTTTTTGTTCTCTGTATTGTTGTGTGGTGTTTGTTGTTCTCGTGTTATGAGCTCTCCTTCTTTTTTGTCTTCAGATCTAGGGTTTACAGGGAGGCTGAAGTTGATGGTGGTGTGGTGAATAACCCCTTCTTTTCTCTTCTCTTCTTCTTTATTCCCATCTCTTACAGCTAGTTCTCCATTCCCATCGTTCCCCCCTCCCTTCTCTTCTATCTTCCTTTTTCGTTTTCCATGTATTTCCCTTCCTCCTTGTCCTCTTCTTTTTTTCGTTGGTAGTTTTTGTTTGCTGCAAGGTTTCTGGCGTCAATGTTGATAACTCGCCTTTGCCCATATCTTTTTGTTAAAAGGGAGCGGAAGCGGTGAAATGTGGTTTCGAATCTCCCGTGCATGGTGGTTGTGGTGGTGAGTGACGACCAGTGACATTTGGTGGTGGAGGTACGCGAACTCTACGAAGACGGGCATCATCATCATCATCATCAAGCAAGCTACCATTGGTGATGAGAGGCTAGCAGTAGCTACAAATATTAAAGATTATTACTTTTTGGTGCCTAAAGTTTCTAGACCTTTTTTGGTGCCTAAAGTTTCTTTTCAGATTCTCGAATATTAAAGATTATTATTTTATCTCGAGTGTATTGTCTCCCTTTTAGGAAAAAAAAGGATTTAGTTTTTTTTTGTTTTTTGGTTTTATTTAAGTCTAGTCACTGTTTGTGTGCGGATCAATTAATGTGTCGCTCCGGCGATTGTTTCTTTAGAAATTCTCGCTTTAGGAGTTGTTTAGTTTAGTTGTTGTTGTTTTCTCTAGCTAATGGTTGTTGTCCCCTTTGTTATGGCTTTCTTTTCGGTGTTTCACTGGTATTTGTCCCCATCAACTTTCCCGAAAGGCTTTTGATGGTGAAACATTAAGATACAACTGGGGATGCCCTTTAAAGTGAAACTAAAACGTTAGAATACAAATTGCAAAAATTGAAGCATTAGAATTATTTTGCAAATTTGGTAAAACGTAGAGATATACGTATATTTACCTATTAAGCCTTTTATTTATTATATGAAGTGTATATAAAAACACACATAATACAGATCACTGAGGTCACGGAATACCGATAGAACCTGGCAAACTTCTCGAATAGTAAACATGCATAAAACACGAATGACTCCTACATACAGATCGTGCTAGCTACATGTATGATTTTATTGAAAATAGACTATATATATATATATAGGATCACTTCTCTTGCTTCTCAAACAACATAGGTACCAAGCCAACCATACCCACTAATCTGCTCGACTCTTTAACATGTAGTAGATGGGAACCGAATAATTCAACACTATCGTGTGCCCGTTAATTATTCAGCCATTTTCTTGGGGTAACGCAGGTACTCCTTCACGGGGACATGTACAGGACCACCATTTTCGAATAGTAAAAAGAGATCCTTAATATCCTCCAATTTGTAGGGCTCGAAGTCATGATCTGCGGGCCACTCTACAATGTTAGTCACAGCCTAAAGTTAAAGAAGTTAAAGAGTCAAATATTACATGTCTCGATATATAATAAGATAGTATATATATATATATATATACATTGATGTAAGTCTAGATCATTGATTACTGATTTCGATTAGATACATGTTGGAGTGAAGGGTGTTGCAATTTAATAATGTTGGTTAATTTTTTTATCAAAAGAGAAAAAAATTATTGATCATTACCCTTCATCCTCGGATGCTTCGCCTCCAAAACAGATATCGCGAATTTTCCCTCTGCGGAGTTCTTGTCGAGCTTTTCCAACTGTACAAACATATATGTATAAGGCGCGCGCACATGCATTAACGATTAATTATATGTATAATTAATTGCAAAATGAAAAAAAACAAAAAAGATCGTGTATATATACATTACATTTCCAGTAATAGTGAGCTTAGTAACAGTAGGGTCCTGAGGGTCTCTCCCGCTAACAGGTCCAAGACCGAGTTCACTAACTGCAAATGCAACCTTAGCATCCTTTTCTATGTTTCTCACGCTTATTATATCATACTTGGTCAGGTAAAAGTATGGTATGCCTCGGCCTCGGTCCGGAAATCCGTCACTAAACGAAACCACCTGCCTGAGAATTTAATTATAAAAGCACACATTATATGTAAGAGAAGTGAATGACAACTGGAAAGTCACATCGGATAACTAGCAAGCGATGTAAGATAGATAAGCGAAAAAACCTAATTAAGCCTTTTTTTTTATGAAAAAGAAACTAACTTTTTCTTGTCCCATACCACTCGGACCGTGACTCCAACCCTCTAGCAACAATATCACATGTCAAACTATTGAGTCACCCTCTTAATTTAAGTTGGTATTAAATTTTAGGAAAATGCCAAGTGTACATGCACATTGCATTTTGATGTGCGCGCGTGTGAGGCTCCTCGGGATGCGTGTGAATCTCACCCTGAGATATATTGCACGCACACGTACGCCTAGCAATGCCCTAAATTTTAACATTTTAACATTGAAACCATTTAATTGTATGTAATAAGTTGATTGTACTATATATTCAATATTGCATTGCTATATATATATATATATAGGCAGCTTGAAATGTCTAGTTTACCAAACGTGCTGCTTAACGTGCTGCTTCAAGCTGTAGTTACTTAATTAGGTTGCACAAATATATATATACAGTAGATCGATATTAATTAATGCATAATAAGTAAGGATAAATATTATTAATTTGGAAATGAATAACTAAATTAATTAACGTACCCAAAGGGAGCCCCTCCTTGTTCATTGTTGATGGTGCTGCACATAAAAAAAAAAAAAAAAAAAAAATTACATTTGTCACAATTATATTATATGTATATATTACTACTCACTGTTTATCTACCATATCATGGCGGGTGTTTATTTATGTGTCACAATGATATTATATGTATATATTACTACTCACTGTTTATCTACCATATCATGGCGGGTGTTTATTTAGCATCATTAAATCTTAATCTAATAGTCAATATACTTCGAAAATGAAAAGTGTACGTAGCTTACCAAAGGGTCCCCCAATAGTTCTTACAAACCAACCACCTCGCAACGCCAACTGTATCAACGGTGTGGTTTGGTATCAACCCGAAAAGATAATCGGAAACTCCTTCCATCGACGCCATGATGAACAAACTCTTTTTAAGACTTCCTAGCTCTTAATTAGATATCGAATATAACTACAAAGATGGATGAAACAACCTAATACACATCGAGTATTTATATGGGAGAGTTCCTAAGGAAAGTATAGCAATACTGCTTATGTAATTGGGTGACGTACGTAGGGATGATTTTCTACGTACATGCCATTGTTAATTAGTTAATGTCAACGTGCATTATCTTTAGTCAAATTTCTTTCGACTTTTAAATCTCTCTCTAGATGATTCATTTGGTAAAACTCTAGTTTTTAAGTGATCTTAATCATATTAGTCTAACTTGGCTGCCATTATATTTTTAATTAGTTAATAACCAGGTCCTTATAATCTTCTTGCAATATATATTTATATGAATTATATAATCACTCACGTACCATTGAATCCTTGATTAATCAGGCTTCTCTTCTAATCTATCGAATATAATTATCATTCTCGTTGACAAAAAAATTTATAATTATAATTCCACAATATCCATCTTCATTAATTTGGAAGTTTCCTGCCAATTAATATTTCTCACTTTAGGAAATCAAAATAGCATTACAATAATTCTTTCTTCTATACATTACATACATTACTAGATTTATTTTTGACGAAATATGTCATGTATAGTAACGTGACTTTGGGGTGTACAACTTTTATTGTTTAGTTTTGTTTTGAAATTGCACACATCATTCCTTTTCTGAGTTTCTTCTTGTTTTGTTGGGATTTCACTTGCACTTTCCTAGTCACGTAGTAAGTGTGTCACGTAGTAAGTGTAGCAACTGCAGGAGCCGCAAGTCTTGCAGTAAGTCGTTGACCAAGTGATTGTGAACCAATTGAAAAACATGAGTGACTTAGTTAAAACAATGAAGCGTGTTCTTTCAATTAACAAACCTCCAATAAAATTTGAATCTACATCTTTTTCTGCTTCTTCCCCATGTCCACCTGTAACTCAACCTTCTTCTACCCTAGACCTACGTAATATACATGAAGTCTCTTATTCTCAAATAGAACAATCAATTCAAAATTGGGAACTGCCTACTATAAAACCCAAACAAATTTATAATAAAGGTTCATTTTCTAAGAAACAAGATTTCATAATTAAACTTGAAGAAGATACAAAGTCTATTGATGATGAAGGTCAAAAAATCATTCTGATCCCTCCTGATAAAATAAATAAATATAAAGAAATTTATAAATATTTACATATTGGCCTTATTCAAGTTGCTATTAAACCATTAACTTCTTTAGGACTCAATACCTCTGTTCTTGTTTCCGTCGTGATAAAAGACGTATGAACTTTCATGATTCTTTGCTCGACATGATTGAAGGTAATCTATCTCAAGGACCTATCTATTTTAACTGTTTTCCTAATTTTACCCTAAGTCTTCACGATCAATTTGCGCATGAAGCTGCTGTTATTAGTATTTATACAAAACGATTTAATATGAAAGGAATTTGTTCAAATGTTGCACTTGTCTATCGCATTTATTATAAAGTAATGCATACAATCATTCCTGATGCTGCTTATACAAATCTTCAAAAGGGTACATCCACTTTAATTTTCACAAATGTTCAAAATAAAACCATATCGCGGAAACATTTAAATTGGAAAGACATAAACCTTCCACAAACATGGACTATTCATGATTAAAATGCCGCAGAGCATCTCAAAAAGAATACTTCTGATGAAATACAGCATATTATAACACATGAAGATGGTACGATTGACATTACTTTTTCCACAAGACCATCGACCTCTACCTCTCATCATTCAAGCTTTCGTAAGTCTGTTTCTCCTCCTACAGCCATTCCACCTCCACAAGTTTCCACTTTCGACTTTTCCTCTAACATTGCATATCCAATCTCTTCCAATCCGCCTGATGATAATGTAAGTATTGATGACTTCAAGGAATATCAAATTCATATGATATCCGTAACACCTACTGATTCTGATTTCATAGTAGATTATGCTACATTAAAACAGAAATTTTTAAATCATCCACTCAAACCTCTCTTTTGCAAATTATGTTCTAAACATCACCAAACAATTCTAAGAGAACGTTATTTTTCTTATCTTTCAACTGTTAAAGAAGATACACCATTTTTTGATTATTTAGCTTTCTCTCATCCTAATTTAATAACTAAGATAAATACTATATGGGAAGCCTCCAATGGTGAAAAATATACGCAACCCCATCCTCATCTCGCTCCTATTAAACTAAAGGACAACATTAAGGCCACTCCATTCAAAACTCCTATAGATGATGACGGACTAGCTAAACGCAACGATTTAAATCATATTATTGAACAACTTAATTATACAAATATTTATTTATCTACTTTAAAAAGAAAGGTATTTCTGATACTCATTCATTACTAGCACTAACATCTTCTGCTACTTCTACCTTTTTTTCACCTGAACCTTTAAAGAAATCTAATTTTCCCTCTTCATTTTCTACTTCTCCTCCTTTTCGCATAAAGACTAATTATTCTGCTGAATTACTTGATCGAATTACTTTATCCAAAGATAAAGGTCCTCTCATTGCTACTTTAGATACAACATCTATGCCAAACAATCTACCTATAGAAAACAATGATCATGATTTAGCATCAATTTCTCTTTCTACTCCACAACCTTCTGATAACCTAACGAATAGTACCATGTCTTCTCTCGATATTCAGCGTATCAAGCGTACATTATTTAAAAAACATCCTTATACACCCTTAGCCAAACAATTCTATTCCAGACCTTCTCCAGCTGATATTATTACAGAAGAACCAAAGGATCGCCGCATAAAGTTTTATGGTAACTCTTTATATGAATGGAATATCGATGGATTATCTGAATACTGTCTCCTAGAAGTCATTCAACATATGCAAATATATGCTCGTGCATGCTCGATAGCTGACCATCCTGAATCCAATATAGCAAAAGCTATTTCTTATGGTTTTACTGGTCAATTATATGGTTGGTGGCACCATATTTTAACTGATAAACAAAGACTTGATATACTCAATTCTTCAGAGATGAATATAAAAGGTGAACTCATGGTTGACAGTTATGGACGACCTCTATATAATGGTGTTAGTTGCCTATTAGCAAACATTATTTGGCATTTTATTGGCAATTTAGGAGTCCGTGATGAAAAAACCTGTGATCAAGTTCAAACCCTTCGATGTCGAACGTCAAACGATTTTCGATGGTATCATGATACATTTCTTGCTAAAGTATATACTCTTTCGTCTGCTGATATGCCATTTTGGAAAGAACGATTTCTAGCCGGTCTGCCCCTTCATTTGCAGAAAAAGTTAAAATAACTCTCCGTGATAAATTAAATGGTGCTATCAATTATAATACCCTGACATTTAGTGATTTAACACAAGCTATACATCAAACAGGATTAGCAATATGTAATGGTATAAGGTTAAAATGACAGCTTTAGGCACTTTCTTTTATGATTTTGGGCATGATATTGACAATACCAAACCTTCTTCCTCAAGATGACCTAAACGCTTTCCTAAAGTTTCACAATCAAGGCCAAAATACCTTTTTCGAAAATTACATAGACCTAAGTACACTCGTCTTCATAAACAACATTCTACTAACCATAAATAAAAAAATTGTTACTCTTGTGGTAAACCTTGTCATTTTGCTAATAAATGTCATTTTAAAACTTGAAATAAGAAAATTCAAAATATTGATGATGACTCTTCCGATTCTAACTCTTCTTGCCATTGTATTGACAATTTTCCTAATACTCCTTCCTCTTCCTCATTAGATTCTGAAATCAATGTACTAACAGCTCATGAAGAATTAATTCTTGAAATAGGAAATAACATTACAGATCCTAATTTAAAATATAAATATTTTACTGAAATAATACAACCTGATTCTCAATCTGATTCAGATAAAGTTGATAAAGTTGATACCAAGAAACAAGCTAAATTCAAAAAACAACTTGAATTATATCCACATAAATATTCAATGAAAACCTTATTAAATGTAGTAAATAACTGCCAGCCTACAGGTAGTACCATACAATCTCTACAGCACGAAGTCAATACTCTCAAAGCTGAAATGCAATCATTAAAGTAGCGAATAGCAAAACTAGAAAACCCTACAGACGAATTTGATAACGTTTTCATCAATGCTCTAACTTAATATGTATATCAACGATGGTTTACTCCAATTTCTCTTATTATAAAAGATTTCAAAATTAAAAGTCTTGCTCTTATCGATTTCGGAGCCGATCTTAATTGTATTCGCGAAGGATTAATTCCTTTCAAATATTGCGAACCAACAAATAATCGTATCTCGACCGCTGAAGGAAATAAGTCAAATATTAAATATAAAATCTCTTCTCCTCATATATGTTATAATAATATATGTATTCCTACTTCTTTTATTATCGTAAAAGATTTACAGCATGATATCCTATTAGGTACCCCATTTCTTCAACATATTCAACATTTCTCTGTAACAAATTATGGCATTAATACTACTATTAATAATAAAGCAATATTCTTTCCTTTTACCTCTCAACCTAAAACCAAATATTTAAATCAATTACTTAACCAAATTGAATATAAACAAACTCATATTAGTTTTAAAAAAAATGAAATTAATTTTCTTAAAACTGATCATATTCGAATAGCCCTAGTTTTCAACATAAATTAGCTTCTTTTCAAGAACAATTATCCAAAACTTGTTGTTCCCTCATTCCTTCTGCATTTTGGCCGCGAAAAAAACATAAAGTAACTTAAACGTATATTGAGGATTTTCAAGAATCTCAAATTCCTACTAAAGCTAATCCCTCACAAATGAATACTAGACTTCTCAAATTATATGATTCTGAAATAAAAGACTTATTAACTAAAAAACTGATTTCACCTTCTAAATCCCCTTGGAGTTGCACCACCTTTTATGTCAAAAATGCTCCTGAAATAGAACGTGGAGCACCTAGATTAGTCAAAAATTATAAACCATTGAATAAAGTCCTCAAAACAATTCGATATCATCTTCCTAATAAATATGATTTGATTAAACGAATTACTTCTGCATTTATATTTTCTAAATTTGATCTTAAGTCTGGATTCTGGCAAATTCAAATTGCGCCTACCGATCGTTATAAAACTGCATTTAATACACCTTTTGGTCAGTATCAATGGCATGTAATGCCTTTTGGTTAAAAAAATGCTCCCTCTGAATTTCATAAAATAATGAATGATATTTTCAATCTTTATAAAACTTTTATTATTGTATATATAGATGATATTCTTGTTTTCTCTTCTTCGATTGATCAACATTAGAAGCATCAAATAAAGCTATTTCAAACATCAGTAACCTTTTTAGGATTTAAAATCTCAAATCAAACAACTATCCCTGTTAATCGTGTCATTGATTTTGCTGATAAATTTTCGGATCACTTTACTGATAAAACTCAATTACAAAGATTTCTAGGATGTTTAAACTATATTTCTGATTTTTATAAATTATCTGCAATTGATAGACAACCGCTCCAAAATCTTCTTAAAAAAGATATCCCATTCAAATGGACTGAATTTCATACTAAAGCCATCCAGCTTATTAAACAAAAGGTAAAATCACTACCTTGTCTACGTGTTGCCAATCCGAATTACGAAAAAATCATTCAAACCGATGCCTCCAACATAGGTTATGGAGGTATTTTGCTTTAAAAAACCTCTATTGGTAATAAACAATTAGTTTGTTATACTTCTAAATTATGGAATAAAGCTCAACAAAATTATGCCACTATCGAAAGGGAAGTTTTAGCTATTGTTTTATGTGTTCAAAAATTCCAATTTGATATTTTAAATCAAAAGTTTTTAATTCGTGTTGATTGTAAAGCCGCAAAAGAAATTCTTTTTAAAGGTGCCAAAAACTTAGTGTCTAAACAGATTTTCGCATGATGGCAAGCTATTTTAAGCATTTTTTATTTTGACATTGAGTATATCAAAGGAGAAAATAATTGTCTTCCCGACTACGGCTGGATCAGCTTGAACTAAAACTAAAATAACCTATTTAACTCTTAGTCGAACTGCAGAGGTAGCATGTTCTTCATGAGCAGTTAAAGTAACAGTAGGAATTTCCTAGGCCACACGAACCACAAATGCCTGAGTTGCCACATGTACTCATAAGGTATTTATCGACTCTACCATCTGCCCCCACCATGTTCTGAACATGTTTGAATCCACACGTTGTGGATCTTTACCCTTGCCAAATCCCTAACCCAGCTCTTGCTGCCCATTTATGATTTTCGCAACAAAAATTGCAAGAAAAATGGTTTAGCAATCCCATATCTATCGATATTTCGGTAATATAAAACACAAATAACATATGTCATAAAGTCTTTAAACTTTTTAACCTTATTTCATCCCGTTACTTCCCAACTAATCACTCGCTTAACCTCAATCAACAAGAGTATTTTAGAATCCTAGGCTTTGATACCAACATTGTCAGATCCCACCTAATTAGGGCATCTGACTCGCCTAGATTACTTTAATTCCTTGATAATCTAACAGTCTTAATCTCGCTATCAATAAATAATTGAGAATCTATCATCTTAATTAAAAAATATAATTCTTAATCAACCACAAAGATTTCTAAAAGTAAATCTTAAACGTTAAAGTTCAATTGGATTGATTACATTATCCTTAAAATTAAGTAAAAACGTTTTTCTTCATTTTTCTTTAATTCGGGACCTTACATCTTTTCTCTATCCCTTACAATAAACAACAAACAATAATAACCCCTCCCAATTCCAGTTTCCAATCTATAAACAAAACCAGTCCAACAATCCTAAAAATAAAAAAAATTGAAATATTATCTCACCTTCAATTGTTCTTCAACAACGCCACCTACACTCACGGCTTTCTTTGAATTTGATCTCCAACCGCGAGAGAGAGAGAGAGAGAGAGAGAGAGAGAGAGAGAGAGAGAGAGAGAGAGAGAGAGAGAGAGAGAGAGAAACAAGATATGGGAGATCCGTTTGTGAGAGAAGCAAGATATGGGAGATCCGTTTGTGAGAGATGAGGAAGAATAGTGAGGTTTTAGGTGAGAATGATGAAGAGGATGAACGGTCGTATGCACCCCCTGTTCGATTTCGTTTTTTAATTAAAAGGGGTGGCTAATGACCGTTTTGCCCTTCTAATCCTATCTTCAACCTAATAAAATAATACCCTTATTAGTCATTTTGCTCTTTATAATTTATTTCATAATTATATCCTTGATTTTTGTCTTAATTAAACCCTGAAAAATACCCCACTTCGACCAAAAATTGGAGAATTTATGAAAGTGCTCAAAAACTTCCGAACAACCCATCTGTGCACGTCAATCATGGTGTTGGGCCCATGTCGGCCCGTTAAATTTGCTAAAAATCCAAAAATAAAATTAAAATTCAATTATTTATAGTGAAATTTAAAACGACAATTCATGTCAATATTTTAACTATTTTAGCACCTATCTCGACATATATCTCGAGACAAAACTCCGTGAAACATTGAATTCACTTAATCGACTTTAATTTTGCACAAGATAGTGCTAGGTGGACTATTTGAGTCTAGACTTTTAATTTTTATATATTTGTAAATCATCCTTCTATTTTCACCTATATTAATCAAACACCCATAGAATAGTTAAGTCTAAATGTGGAAGGGTTTGTATAAATCTTTATTGGAAATAATTGCACATTGAAGGTGCGAGGTTAGAAATCTCTCGTTGGCATAAAAACTCTTTGTCTTCCACAGCTGAAATCTCACATATTTCCCATGGAGACAACTTGATGGAACATGATTAACTGCTTTTCCCTCACCTCAGCTCGCCTCGCATCGTCGAACTTCATCGTTTCACCTCGTCAGCAGTTTGTTGTCTTTCCCATATCTCACCCTCGCCACAAACGACCACCATCTTCATCACCTCATTGCCGACAACGGCTCCTCGATTGTTGCTTATAGTCCATTGCTATTTGTTGTTGTTGGTTGTTGCTATTATGTTGGGGTCAGATCGTTGGTTTTGTTGTGATTGTTATTTCAAATGTTGCTTCGAAGTTTCTTGAATGACTTTTAGCCTATGTATTGATTGATTAGGCTGTTTATATTTGTTGGAAGCTCATATTGCATTTCAGTTTCTTATTCTTAATATCCTACCGCTCCCTTTATTTTTATTTCAACTTTTAGCCTATGTGTTGAGTAGGCTGTTTATATTTGTTGGCTGCTATGCTTGTTGGATTTTTTCGCTATCTTGTGATGCAGTTGTGATCTTAAAACAAAAACGGTGAGAAAGGGCAAGAATGTATATTCTTGTATTGAATTAGGCTTGCCCCATTTTGTATAGCTCTCATAATTTTTGCTTTCTTTTTGTAACTACGTAGATAGTTATTTTATTATATACTATAAAAGAGTATCGCTTCCAATTTCTGAAAAAAAAAACTTTTAGCAAAAGCTTAGTATCTTTAATGTCAATTTTACAACAAGACGCAAGCACCACACTTTTCCTATGATTTTGATGTTTATTTACCTAGCCTTATATATGTTTATGCTTGGCTTTGTAGATTGTTGTGCCATATTAAGATTAGCAATTTAGACGAAGAGTCATTCAAGTCACTGGCTGTATTTTGAATACCTCCATTTTTCATTATTTTTTTGGATAAACCTCTTTTTTTCATTATCTACATTAACACCTGCTGGTCTTGATATATCGAATTATTAAAAATTAATCAAGACAAACCTCTTGATGGATCTTAAACAATTATGTTGTGGTTCTGCAAATGTTCAAGTTTGTCTTTCTTTTTTATTGAATGAAAAATATGATGTATGTTTGCAACCTTTTGGTTTGTTTAGGATTTGAAAGAAGAATATCATGCTCACTGTAAGTGCCTTAATTTGTTCATGGAGCTTCCTGAAGGATTTTACTTGTTTAAATGTTTAGTCTTACTCTCAAGATATTACAATTCACAAAAAACACATGTTTAAATGTTGTTGTTGTTGTTTCTTTCACCATATAATGTGAATGTGGCAGTTGTCCATAGTTGATATTTGACCATGCTTCAATGCACAAATAATACTAAGAGACTAATACCTAAATAGTCGAGAATGCGCCTTGCAAACCAACTCATTATAGGTAGAGAGGCTCACTGAATGAAAATGGAGAAATACGAAACAAACTGATTGAATTGTATGAGATAAACCAATTGAGTTTTGTTAATTGGGTTTCTCTGAGTGACTGAGACAAACATAAGAATGGCAACTATTAGGCATGGTCTTTCAATCGTGAAATCGAATGTAATAGAAATAGCAAGAACAAATTTTAGAAATAGTACCAAAATGAAGATGGTTATGCACGCGGTTAGTGACTTAAGATGGATAATTTAATGAGTTGTCTAAATACTCATTTTCGTCTAGCACTACCCTTTTGTTATTTATACTTCTTTATTTATAGTTCTTTATCTATATTTATAAAGTTGGGTACATTCGAATGCGATTCTTGAGTGTCATTAGCTTACTTAAACATATGTCTTTAATTATTAGGCACGTGGTTAGTGACTTAAGATGGATGATTTAGAAATGGCAAGAGCAACTTTTATTAGGGACATCTTTGGTTAGAGTGATATTGAAGGGTTATGTCATGAAAGTCTTAGCTATGAAGACCCCTCGGTTCCTTTGGTTGATGAAGTATCAATCTCGAATGTTATCTACGAACGAAATCTCAACATTGTTTCTCATCCTATTCCTACAGTAGGCATGTCATTTGAAAACGTAGACGAGTTGCTAGAAACTTATCAAAACCATGCTACGGAAAAAGGTTTTGCCGTTATGATACGATCTATACCAAAGATGAAGATGATCAACTTAAGTATGTGTGGCTTTCATGTGATAGGGGATGAAATACATACTTTGAGAAGCATTCTAAGAGGGTTAATTGCCCCGCTAAGGTTCGTGCGATTAGAGGAGGTGATAATCGTTGGTTGTTCTCAAAGGTGGTTGTTGAACACAACCATGAACTGATACATGATTTATCATTTTTTATGAGGTGAGAAATGAATGCGCACATGAAATGCCAATTGCAAGCGAATGAGAGAGCTGGATCAGGCCTAGTAAGAGCATAAGAATGCTTCAAATTTAGGAAAGGGTCCAGAGAACTTGGGATGTACTTTTAAAGATTGTTGCAACTTCATTAATGCAAACATAATACTAGGATTGGAAGAAGGGGATCTTGAAGCTATTCGTAAGCTTTTTCTAACAATGCAAGAGAGAGGACATAGGTTTTTTCCATACCTTGCACGTCGACGATGATAATAGGCTAGCGAACATATTGTGGATCCATTCACGCAACATAGCATCATTCAAAGAATTTCACGACGTTGTGAGGTTTGACACGATGTATCTTGTGAATAGACATAGGATGCCTTTTGCTGCAGTTGTTAGAGTAAACCATCATGGGCATTCCATATTGTTAGGTTGTGCTCTGATTTCTCATGATGATGCCAAATCTTTTAAGTAGTTGTTTAGAAATTGGTTACAAGGTATGGGAGATGTTCACCTCGATGCATTTTAACAGACCAATGTGAAAGCATTAAGGCAGCTCTGATGGAAATCATGTCTGACTCGATTCACAGGTATTGGTTGTGGCATATCATGTGCAAAGTTCTTGCAAAGTTCAAGAATGTTCCAAATTACGATGCGACGACATAGGAGTTCAAAGAGGTGGTGCATGATAGCCTAAGCATCCAAATGTTTGAAAGAAATTGGAATGATTTCATAAGAAGAAATTCTTTGGAAAATCACGAGTGGTTAAATGATTTGTAAGATGAGAGAGAGAGAGAGTTGGGTTCCTGTTTTCCTAAACAATAACTTTTAAGTTGGAATGATGTCTACTCAGAGAAGTAAAGAGATGCATGCTTTCTTTGATAGTTACATCACATCTAACCGCACATTGAAGCAATTTGTCAAGCAATATGAAGTGGCAATCACGGATATAATTCAAAAAGAGTTGCAAGCTGAATTTGACTTAAAAAAGGATGTTGTGCGATTAAACATATAATTCCAATGGGAAAGTCAGTTATATAATGCCTACACTAGAAACATCTTCAAGATAGGGGAAATCAATGGAATGATGTACTGTCATTTGGACCCAAATAATGAGAACGACACTTCATTTATTCCTGGTGTTGAGAAATTCAATATCAAGGAATGTAGTATCAAGAATTGGTACTGAAAGGAGTTCTCGTACACAGTTGAGTACAAAGCAAGTGGGCAGTACTTTGATTACAATTGTAGAAAATTTGAATCCAGTGGCCTCCTTTGTACACACATGTTTGAAGTGATGAAGATGAAAGGCGTTGCAATCACAAGAGATATATCATGAGGAAATGGAGGAAGGATGTGTTTCGAAGGCATTTGAGTATCGTACATTCCGAAGGTTATCCACAAATGATAGATGAGAATAAGAAATTTAAAGAGATTGAGCATGCACTTCATGAAGCAGTCGACTTATGCATGAACAACCATGCACGATTGGGGTTCCTTAAAACACAAATGGAAGCTCCAATTGGAAGGGTAAAGAATTATAATGGTGTTGTACAAGTAGACTAGGCATAAAATTTAGGTAATGATACTTGTATTCAAGATCCTAATCATGTTTCTATTCGAGATCTTAACTATGTTCATTGTCGAGGGAGGCCGAGTTCGAATCGTTTCAGATTAGTCAGGGAAAAATGAGGAACTAGAAGAAATAGTAGTTAAGGACAAGGCTGAGGTCGAGGCTGTCAAGGCCGAGGCAAAGGCCAATCAACTGGCCTAAGGTGTGGAAGAAAAGCAAGGTGTGGTGGGCGAAGGCCAATAAATGTTGTCTGATATCCTAATCGTGAAGAGGTTCGTTAAGACAAATTTTTATAACAGGTCGAATGTTGTACATTTTTTTGTCGTTTATGGGCCTTATGTGTTTTTCACATTTGTTTTAGGACTTCATAGATCTAAATGAGCCAGTCGTGAAAAGTCAAAACTACAATGCGGAGAAGCTAAGTCTTGATTAAGGTAAATTTATATATATTGTTTTGCTTGTAGTTGTTTTACTTCACTTCACTTTATCCTCACTTGCATGAGTTTTTTTGCCAACCTTTAAGTCACTAAATCCTCTTTATTATCATCATCATCTACACACACAACAACACACTAATCACTTTTATTGGTTAGCACACTTATAGGGTGCACTCCAACACAACATATGAGAAAGTTTGACAAACCCTTGTCTACTAATTTTTAAAGCCAAAGAGCATATTTTGGTTCAAATATTAAATTTAAAAACTTTCTTGACCTACTCAGTAGAGCTTTTTATCCAAAACTCAAACTTGGAAAGATCTCATAAATCTGCAACAAGTATTGCATAATGAATTGGTGGCACCTATGTGATTATAATATTTGAGTAGCCATTCCTTTGAAGATTTCTTCAAATTGCATAGGCCCATTAATACCATCGTATGATGTGGGACTCTTCTATTATGATAAGAAATTAAAGAAGCTAATGCATAATTTATTCTGCAATTTGGATGCACTGTCAGCATGCCTCCTAACTATGGCTCCTTGGACACATAATTGACTAGATAATGTAACTAAACTAAGTATGAGAATTATTTTCCAATTTTTTCCTTACTAGAATAATCTTGACTAGTTTTTTTCACCTTCATCGCCAAAAGGTTATTTCTTTTAAGGTGTTAAACATAATATTTTGGATTAGAGCATGATGAATTGTGTGAAATATAATTCACTACTTTCTAAATCAAGTAAATTACTTCTGAATTAATCGAATGATATTGGCCTTAAAGACCCTCAAGTAAAAGAAGACGTCATTTACTATCTTGCTCAAGTAACAGTTCTATGAGAATTGATGAATTTATTCTATTTTCTAAGCAGCTATCATTTTTGCTTTAAAAAACAAAACAATTTCTACCTTGTTTCTCTTCTAAAGTTTCCAGAGGTGTTGTGATGGAAAGAGAAATGAATGTGATACATGTGGATAGAGTTTGATCTTTTGCTATTCAACTTATAATAAATATTAAACTTATATGATATTAGCTGAATCTTACAGCTATCGTGAGTGAAAGAATATGGATTCCAAGAGCTGTAGCACACTTGTCATTCTATTACATGTTGTGGTCAATTGATCCTTATACCTTGGGATGATTTAGTGGTTTCAAGAGCAATGGTACTCTTGTTATTCTATTGATTTTTCCATTTTATGGTAATCCAAAGCTTCAAACCTTCAACAATGTTTTTCTTGATCTTTTGTTTCGTTAGGTTAGTGCGTCTGATTCGCAGAATGGAGCTCATCTGAAGCAAAAGTTTGGAGTTGGACTCGAATCTTTGGGTTTAAACAAGTGGTAAATATTCTTTTGTTTTTTTTCTTGTGGTATGTTAGGGTATATGCCTATAACTTATTTCTCTTTAGATTTTTTTCTTCATTATTTATAACTTACAATTTTTGGAGGCTACATCTCCCTCGTTTTATTAATGGTAAGTGAACTTTTTAACTGCAGCTCTAATTTGCGACCTGTTGAATATATTTGGTGGATTATTTTAGAAGAGCATTTGCTTCATTTTGTTATGTATGATTGCTACTACCGCAGGGAGCTTGCATCGACAACTTGTTATGTTGCATTGCATCCACAACTTAAGGGTGTAAGTGCCCACTTTTTTGTGAAACAAGAAAGAATTAATTTGAAAGCAGTGTTTTTTGGAGAATGATTGGATTTTGGAGGAAGATTGACAATTCATTTTAGTGTTTTTTTTTGTTTTGTTTTGAGGCTAATTCATTTTATTTTTTTTATTATATTGAGATTAATGGGTAACGATTACTAAATAATGAATGGAAATCGAATAAAATAGAACAAATGTATTTCATTGTTTGTTTCATGAGATATTATTTTTTTTTAATTTTTTTGAAGAGCTTGAGATGTCAATCAATTTATACTAAGATATGCCAATTGAAAAATGGTTCTCGCAAATTGATAAGATTTTATCGATTACACAAAATAAATACAATTCATGAAAAAAAGTAAATTACTGATAGAGCATTGAGTTCAATCTTATCAAAGTGACTAGAAGAAACTGCTATTTGATGAAGGTCGTGAGGTGAATGAGGAGAATATGTAATTGGGGGGTGGGGGGTGGAGTGCGCTCCCATTCTCTTTAGTTTTCCAGCGTATTATGTCTCTTCTTCTAATGAGCTTCAAATAAAAGTTGCTTTGACTAATTCACATTTTGGCCACACACTAGATGGGTCTTAACATTTTTTTGTAGACCACTCATAACTCCTGCACCACCAATTACACATTGTTGAGTAAACAACTCACAAGTCAATTACTTGTAAAAAAATGTTACTGTTATGCTTTACATGCGACATGCATATATAATATTCTTTACCAGTTGTGTACATATTGAACAGTAAAAGAGGTTTGGAGTTTTTTTTTTTTTTTTTTTGGTTTGCTTCGTTTATGGTTTTACCTCTCTCATCAGAGAACTAAGCAATGGAGTACATCATTTAGGCAAGCCATGTCATCCTACCAGACTCAAAATGGCTAAAGGAAAAATTATGTTTCATCGTCTACTTTAACATCAATAAACCATATATTAAACTTACTTTTTCATTCAAACTATAAAATAGGCTATATAAGGCCTCAAAAACTCTATGAAAACTAAAACGAAAATCACAAAAACATCAACTAAATTGCTCTTGAGGCAGTAGTGTCAGAAATGACAATAATTTCTTTTGCAGGGAGGGTCTTTTCATCTCTTTTGCAGCATCACAAAAAATATCATAACAAGCAGTGAGTGGTTCATCATCCAAAATAATTGTAATAAGAGCTTCTTCATCAGCTGATGAGAGAATTCGCTTCATTAGCTCCTTCACCTCGACACGGAGAGTGTCAAACTTGTCTTCTATTTTGGTGAAAATCTTCTTCATGCATTTCAGAGGCGAAGTTGGCTGCGAGCATCCACCCTTGACATACTTAGTGGGAGTACTTCCAGACATCTTACTTAATTGAAAGAGTCTCATCTTACTTAGCTATTGTTCATATTCACTGCCTAGGCTTCCTTTATATATGGGAGTATCGATTCATCTTCACATAGTGGGCCCATTCTGCCTAATAAATGAAAAGTATTCATCCCATTTCATCTTAACACAACCCACTTTGCCCAGTAAAACCTACTTTGCCTAGTAAATGTGATTAATCCCCATTCATCTTCACACATCCCTCTTTGACTAAAAAATGGAAACAATACCATTCATCTTCATAAAGCTGCCTAATAAATATTTCAAACCTTTTCTCTGCCCAATGTCCCTACATATCTATAGCCTAGGAATCTTGCCCTTCACATCTTGTTTGTTGAGCCTCATTATGAGAAAGCTCGTTTGGTTGATGAGAACTCTATGCTCGAGAGAATCATTTTCTATGGGAGATAATTGAATACCATCAGCTTACCTTGCGGATGTTGTTTATTTAGATAAAGTAATTGAAGAGGTGATAGAGGTGAAGACCTAGGAAAATTTGTGTTTTCCCTCAAATTCAGAGTTTCTGCAAACCCTAGTAATAGAGGATATGGTCATCAGTGGGACCCCATTTGCATAGCTGAAGAGAACATTGAAAACATCAACATGGTGAGTTGTGCGTGGGGGGTTACAACTCTTGGAGGGATTTTATAAATGCTATGATAAAGGTGTAGGTGTTTGGGGGGATTATTGCCATGGTGCGCTGCGCGTGGGGGGTTACGACTCTTGGAGGTGCCAAAGGTGTTGGCGAACTTCTGCAGTGGTCTTATCGCTTGTGGGGTTATTTGTCGCAGATTTCTTCTTTTCGTATTGCTCATTTCATGAATGAAATTGTGTTAACCTCTTATGGGGAAAAGGTTATAGAAGTACAGCTTTTTGCAGTTTAAATGAGTTAAATAAGTGTGGATTTTTTTTTATTCGCGACCTAATGTATGTCGCATTTTGAAAATGCACTATCAATGGGAGGCAAATTTGCTGGCCATGTAGACACATGAATAGTACCTTTTCAAAAGGCGTTATTTATGTAAATCCTATGAATCAGTCCACGTGGGCGCCCACATGGACATATAAATATTTAAATATTTATATAATATTTATAAAGTATATAAATATAATATTTATACATATAATATAAAATATATATTTATATTATATTATATATATAATATTATTTATTTATATATTTATACATAATATAGAAAAATATAATTAGAATGTCACTCCAAGTGACACCCGGCCCTATGCAATGGCATGCAGGACCAACATAAAAATGAGTGTGCGCAAAATAGATTTTGGTACATAACATGCGTGGTACGTATCTCAAAGCTTGCACGATGTTTGCATGGATTGTCTACCTCAAGATACGTGCGCGTTGTTTACATGGGTTATCAAATTTCATATACGTGCATAACATTTGCATAGTTTGCATGAATTGCGCGAGGTTGCATGAGTTGTCCACCTCGAGATATGTGGCTGACGTTTAAATGGTTTGCATGAGGTTGCATGGGTCACCCACCTTGACATACGTGAATGGTGTTTCCATGAGTTGTCAACCTCAAGATACGTGTGTGCCGTTTGCACGAGTTGTCCACCTCGAGACACGTGCGTGCCGTTTGCATGGGTTGTTCATGTCAATATACGTGCGTGTCGTTTACACAGGTTGTCTACCTCAAGATATGTGCGTGATGCGGGTTGTCCATCTCAAGACGCACTTTGTCCATCTTGATACGCAAGTGTCATTTGCATGGGTTCTCCACCTCGATACATGCGTGTGATATTTGAGTTGAACAAATAACTCCTTTTGAGAATGAGTCATTCATACACTTTAGTATTTTGTATAGCTAGCTTATTTTTAAAAGGAGCTATTCATACAAGTTTCTTCCACATCATCAACCATATCACACTATACATCCACCACATCATCAATAGCTCCTTTTGAAAAGAAGTTATATATTACTTTTGTAATTTTAAAGTAAATCCCCCTATTTGATGAATAAAAAAGTAAACTCACCTTATTTTTTGAAAAACTCCCCTCTTAACTGGCTGCATGAGTTCTTGCTATTGAATATTGAATGACTTGTATATGTCCTTATTGTCATAATCAACGGTGTTTTTTTTCAACATATTTGAAGTGCCACATTATCAGTCAAATAAGCCAGTCAAAATATTGAATAACTTGTACTTGTACATGTCCTTATCATCATAACAAGACTATCACAAGTTACTAAAAATGAAAATGAAACAACGTGCCTATTAATCGCTAACAAAGTGAAAATGAAACTATCCCGACTGGGCACAAAGATCAAATCGAAAATCTATTAAGAGAACATTTATTCAAAGAGATCGAATTTTAGCCAAATAAGTCAGTCAAAATATCAAACCTTTGGATCTCAAACCCTAAAACAATGGCTTAGGTTAGGTGACTATTGGACAAGCAGAGACAAAGTAGAAAGAGGAGTCGAATGTGGAATGTGGGAGGCGAGAGTTGGAGCTCGAGCAGTGAGATATTAGTCGATGAACATCAGTGTCGATCAATTTCGGATATCGAAAGACTCTTCAAATCCAACAATTGCCACTTAAGAGGCCTTTCGTTGATTTCTAACCCTAGAAATGTAGACGCGATGAAATTAGAAGTTGAGAAACGAAACAGAGTTTCAATTAGAGAATTTGAGAGCGATTGAGGACTCACAAAATGCTTCTAAAGAAGATTGAGAGGATTTCCTCTTGACTCTAACGATCACGGGCTTAGGGTTTGAAGGATCAGCGTTGTAGGGAATTGACGATAATCGAAGAACGATGAACATCTGAGTTCCAGTTAATAATGGCTGCTGTGAAGAGGGATTAGGGGAGTTTTTCAAGAAATAAGGTGAGTTTAATTTTTTATTCATCAAATAGGGGGAGTTACTTTAAAATTACAAAAGTAAAGTAAAACTCCTTTTCAAAAGGAGCTATTGATGATGAGGTGGATGTACAACGTGGTATGGTTGATGATGTGGAAGAAACTTGTATGAATAGCTCCTTTCGAAAATGAGCTATTTATACAAAATACTAAAATGTATGAATGATTCATTCTCAAAATGAGTTATTTGTTCAACTCAAATATCATACGCATGTATCAATGTGGATAACCCATGCAAATGACGCATGCGTATCGAGATGGACAACGTCCGTCTCTAGATGGACAACCCGCGCCACGCACATATCTCGAGGTAGACAACCTGTGTAAACGACACGTACGTATATCGACGTGGACAGCCCATGCAATCACACACGTGTCTCGAGGTGGACAACCATGCAAACGCACATACGTATCTCGAGGTTGACAACTCATGGAAACACTATGCACGTATGTCAAGCTGGGCGACCCATGCAACCTCATGGAAACCATAAAAACGTCACAGACATATATCGAGGTTGACAACTCATGCAACATCGCGCAATCCATGTAAACCATGCAAACGTTACATAAGTATATCGAGGTGGATAACCCATGTGAACAATGCACATGTATATCGAGGTGGACAACCCACGCAAACTTCATGCGTGCTACACCAAAACTTATTTTGCGCACATTCATTTTTACGTTGGTCCTGCATGTCATTGCATAGGGTCGGGTGTCACTTGGAGTGACATTCTAATTATATTTTTCTATATTATGTATAAATATATAAGTAAATAATATATATTTTTTATATTATATATAAAAATATAAAATATAAAATATATTTATATTATATATAATATTATATTTATGTATTTATATACAATATTATATATATAAATCTAATATAATATATATTTTATATTATATGTATAAATATTATTGTCATGGCCCAAATCTCTAACCCCCGTTTTAAATCCTTAATCAGGATCACCGACTCTCGACGTAGGAGCTACACAGTGATACGTGCACCGACCGAGGTATGTGGCCGAGGTATATTGTATTTTTGTATTTTTGTATTGATGTATGCCTAGTGTTATGTATTGTGTAGACTTACTAAGTCGATTTGTACAGTTGTAGGCGTCGAGAAGAGAACGGGGATGCGCCTCGAGTAGCGTGCGAGCCGGGGCAACCGAGTAGTTAGCATTTTAGTAAGTCTTATTTAATACTAATATAAAATAAAGAATTACTTGTAAGCCTATGGTTGTGTTGGTTAATGTAAATAAAAGTAAAGGCCTATAGTTGAGTAAATTAAATGGAAAGCATAAGATTGGTTTAGAGATACACATTGGTACATCTAGGAACTATGTGAGGAATGAAATGGTGTCGCTTGAGGTTGAGTTAGTGGGGGGTTAGTGGGATATATGACAAAGGTGAACCATTAGATATTCCTAAGGATATATAAATCCATGAAGATTAAGGGCTAGGAAGGAACATCACCTTAATATATAATAATTGTGATCAAACAACATGCAAACCAAATCACTCATTCATTTTTGCTGGAGAAGAAGAAGGAATTTTTGGAGAGGAGTGAATCATCAAGGTGTTGAAGGAATACATGAGAGTTGGTGAGAAATTCTCAAGCTAAGGTGCTACATCAACTAGGTAAACATCTTTTTAGTTGAAATTAAATCAAGTTATGGTTTTAGGCTAATTTCAGATATTTGGTGATTGAGTATTTGCAATTAATTTATATATTTGGATTCCTCATTTCAAGCTGATAATCCAGCTATATTGAAGTTCTTAGTTTGGTTTTGAAACCATAAATATATGAATTTTTGAACTTGCAACGCCAAAACTAGAATTCTGCATGTTGTATTAGGCATCAGTCAGGGTAATTTAGTCATAATCTACCCATTTTAAATCCAAATTGATCCAAACCAGCGGAACTTGAAAGCTTATTTAAAGAAGAATAACTTTGCTTCAATGAAGGTTTTTGATTCAAATATTTTTATGTCCAAACATGCTCTACAAATAGGTGCTGGAATTAAAAAGGAAAGTTTTGAAACTAAACTTGTTAAGGGCATAACTCCCTAACCACTTATTCAAATGAGCTGATCTTTTAGTATGTTGTATTTAGATATATTTTCTGCCTTGCGACCAAAAATCACGTTTTTAAGAACTATAGATTTGGAGAAATAGAGTTTTTAAATCCGCCGGTCGGATTAAATTCCAATTAGACCTATGTTTAGTAAAATCATGATATCTCTTTCATTTTAAATCATAATTTTGCAAACTAAACCTTTCTGGAAAGCTAGGAGAGAGACCAACAATAATTGTGATGATAGATAATTTCGATATTTTGACCATTTCATGCCTAAAACTGCGTTAAAATGTAGGACTGAAGTTGAAACTTAATTTAGTCTTTTTAGGGGCTGATTTAGGAAGATTTATTTAAAGTCTATTGAACCAATTTGAATACACGATAAACACCACTAAATTGAGTTTAAACCACTATATTTGAACTAATGAGATACCAAACTTAGGAACCTAGGAAAAGGGTGCGAGAGAGTGAATATAAGATTTAGTGTATCAAGAGGCCAGTAAAGCTAGGACTTTACTTTGTTGTGGTGAGTATACCCAATGACAACTTTACTTGGAATTTCATTTCTATTAATTGATGTTCTTGCATAGTCCTTTCGACTATTTTGCCTTTGTATTCTTATATCATGTGCCCTTTGTATCTATGCTCACTTGATTAGTCTAGTTTACATGATATCCATTCATTTGATTTGATTCATTAATTCTATCTCACGCTATATTTATTCTTGTTGTTTTAAATGTGAATTGAATGATAAATAACATGCAATTAGGCTAGTGAATATCTTATAAATGTTTAAGGGGACTTGTATTCCTTATTTGTTTAGGTGTGTAGATGTGCCTATGCCTTGACAATCCATACTTGGTATTTCTTGAAATTTTAAAAGTGGTTTTCGCATTTAGGTCTCGTACTCGATCGAGGTGTGCGCGACTCACAAGGTTAGAGTCCCCAGGGATGTCGGCACGTGTTACCTGACACTGTATGACACTCAGGGTTAGAGTCCCTAATGTGGTCTACACACTGGGGTTAGAGTCCCTAGTAACACTTGGATTAGAGTCCCTTGTGCTATATAATTATTGAGCCGGAGTGACACGTTTCACTGCCGAGCGGACCTAAATCACCAATACTTAGCCTAGTGTCAGTATCACTTATCTAACTCTGGTATTTACTTGCATATGTATTATTTTCCAATTTTCCCATTTATATGCTTTTAAATACCATTTGAATATTTGGAAATGCAAATTAAACTTGTTATCGAGGATTACTGT
This sequence comes from Stephania yunnanensis, assembly GCA_039657365.1. Classification (NCBI taxonomy): domain Eukaryota; kingdom Viridiplantae; phylum Streptophyta; class Magnoliopsida; order Ranunculales; family Menispermaceae; genus Stephania; species Stephania yunnanensis. The sequence goes on from CM077582.1 coordinate 11,953,698, forward strand.
TTTATTCTTGTACTCACCGTCCTTTTTATGACCGTGGATGCAGAGCCGTCTATCAGCAGGCCGGACAAGGAGAAGATCGACGATTATCCCTGAGTCCGCGGCGCATCACTGCATCGATTGTAGGTCTTCTTTTGGTATTTTGATTGGATATGTTGTATTTCTTTCAAATACTATTTGGGTTGTATATTGGGTTGAGCGTTAGTTTCCCCGACCTGAATTAGACTATTTTACTGTTTCACTGCATTTTAAGGACTTTATATATGATGTCCTTTCCTGGTTTTCCACACTTAGGATTTTATAAATGGCTTCCGCATAATTATAAATAGTTTCCGCATAATCTACTAAATGCTTCCACATAACCAATAAGACTTCTACTAAATAATTAATTTAATAAAAAGTTTTAATTAACTCTTAGTTTTATAAACTAGTAGGACTAGTGTATTACTTATCCTGAACACGAGCAAATAGGAGTTTAGGTTGTAAAGGTTGACTAATACGTAGTTGAGTCCTGCGTGGATAGGATTATGTCTTAATTACAAGATTAGGCCGAGCGGTGCCCTAGATTAGGAGAGGGGTCGTCACAATTATATTTATATATTTTATAAATATTTAAATGTCCACGTGGGCGTCTACGTGGATTGATCAATTTACATGAATAGCGCATTTTCCGAATGTGCTACGTGGGTGTCCACTTAGGCGTCTAAGTGGACTGGTCCATAAGATTTACATAGATATGGCCTTTTGAAAAGACACTGTTCATGTGTCCACGTGGCTAGCAAATTTGCCTCCCATTGATAGCGCATTTTCAAAATGCGACATGCATTAGATCACGAATAAAAAAAAATACACACTTTTTTAACTCATTTAAACTGCAAAAAGCAGTACTTCTGTAATTTTTTCGGGATTAAGGCTAGGGTTTTGAGAAATTGAGCGAGAAGAATGACGTAAGTACTGCTTTTTGCAGTTTAAATGAGTTAAATAAGTGTGGATTTTTTTATTCGTGATCTAGTGTATGTTGCATTCTGAAAATGCGCTATCAATGGGAGGCAAATTTGCTGGCCACGTGGACACATGAATAGCACCTTATCTATGTAAATCCTATGGATCAGCCCACTTAGACTAAAATTGGGTTTACATGAATAGCGCATTCGAAAAATGCGATATTCATGTAAATCGATCAATCCACGTGGATGCCCACGTAGACATTTAAATATTTAAATATTTATACATATAATATAAAAAAAGGGTCCGAATGGGTATGGGTTCGGACAACCCCTTAATAACAACTAAAAATAGTGTCCGAACTTGTACCTATATTTTAAATGGATGTTTTTTTGTATCCAGACCCATATGTTTTTTAAAACATACAAGACTCGTTTTTTGTCCAAACCCATTTTTTCAATTTTCCACGACTCTATAATTTGAGAGAAGAAATTAATGGGTACCTTAGAGGGTGAGGGAGGTTGCGGACAAAATGAGGGAGGTCGCGGGTGGTCGGGAATGAGACGAGGGAGGATGTGGGAGGTCAGGGATGAGATGGGGGAGCGTATGAGATGGAGACGTGAACAAGATAGGGGAGACTTTGAGAGAGGACAACACATGTTAGGGTTAAAGTGAGTTAACATTTTTTGTTTTAAATTGATGATGCTCCTCGAGATACTACACAGTAACTCAAATTAAAATGTATGTAACCACGGTAACTCAAATTAAAATGTAGCAATGTTTAGTGTTTTAGAAAATAAATTCCACCATACAAAGATATTTGTTGACATTCAATGATGCATATGACAATGTCTTGAAAATTCAAGACATTATTATTATTATTATTATTATTATTATTATTATTATTATTATTATTATTATTATTATTATTATATCCCAATTAATTTGGGACTAAGGCTATGTTGTTGTAAGCTACTTCAGTAAGGGGTTCGATCAATAAAAAATATAATTGATGTTTTTCATTTGATTGTTGTGGTTGATTAGTCATTGGCAAAGAATGTCTTCTTTTACTTTTTTCAAAAAAAAAAAAAATAGAACAATTAATTATACTCTTCTCATTTTTTTATTTTTTCATTGGCAAATAAAATGTCTTGTCCAATACTACTTCCAAACCTCCAAATTCTTTAAGATGCAATCAAAAATAATAATTAAACTTTTGTTGCTATATTGAATGTTTTTTGTACTGTATTTTCAAATTTTTTGTAGTGTATTATTAATATTTATTATTATTATTATTATTATTATTATTATTATTATTATTATTATTATTATTATTATTATTATTATTATTATTATTATTAGTAATATAATAATAATAATAATAATATTATTATATCATGGGATCCGAAGGTGGAAAGACTAGTAGCATAGACGAATATCTTCTCTTGGTCATCTCCGTGCTCGCGTAATAATCAATTATGATGTCCATCTTATATTCGCTCCTTAAATATCAACATTAGTGATATTGATAGCATATTTTTCAAGTTCGGGTTCGCACATGCTTAGCGCGTACATCAAGAAATATTTTGGAGAAGCCAAGGATGCACCCTCAAGAGGCGAGAGTAGTTCTATATGCCTAGCCATACCTTGGGCCCTCCCCACGTACGCCTTGATTTTCAATATTATTTCCACATGTGCACGGATCTCGAGAACAAATTTAATCACATCTCTACGTATGTATGGGTCTTGAAAATTAAAGAGCACGTCCGCACGAATCTAGAGAATTAAAGAGCATGTAAGTACCAATCTCAAGAATTATAGAAGAAAAAATTACAAAACTACTAATGTTTTTAATTTAAATCCAAAAAATAAGGTTGCGTTTTTTTTTTCCTCTAGAATAGGCAATAACGCCTTTTCAAAATGCGTTGTTGGGTTGAAAGGGTCATAACTGACGTGGATGGTCCACGTCAGACAGCCCTTACACAGATAGCGCCTTTTGAAAAGGTGTTATCTGTGTAAGGCCGTCCTACGTGGACATGAGCCGACCGAATAGCGTCTATGGGTTGTACGGGTTGTACGGGTTGTCTGCCTCGCAATACGTGCTAACGTTTACATGCTGTCTATGGTTTGTAGTGGATATGCATGAGTTGTCCCCTCGAGATACGTACATGACGTTTGCATGGATTCCTCACCTCGGGATACGCGCATGACGTTTGCATGGATTGTCAACCAGGAGATACGTGCGTGACGTTTACATGTGTTGTCGACCAGGAGATACATGCATGACGTTGGCATTGGCTTTACCACCTCGAGACACGTGCGTGACGTTTGCATGAGTTGCACGAGGTTGGATGGGCATCTTCAGGTAGACAACCAATGCAAACAATGCACACACATATCGAAGTGGACAACACATGTAAACGTCATGCACGTATCTCCTGGTTGAGAATCCATTCAAACGTCATGCACGTATCCCGAGGTGGGGAATCCATGCAAACGTCATGCGCGTATTTCGAGGGGGCAACTCATGCATATCCACTACAAACCATAGACCTCATGTAAACGTTAGCACGTATTGTGAGGCGAACAGCCCGTACAACCCATAGACGCTATTCGGTCGGCTCATGTCCACGTAGGACGGCCTTACACAGATAACACCTTTTCAAAAGGCGCTATCTGTGTAAGGGCTGTCTGACGTGGACCATCCACGTCAGTTATGACCCCTTTCAACCCAATAACGCATTTTGAAAAGGCGTTATTGCCTATTCTAGAGAAAAAAAAAAAACAACCTTATTTTTTGGATTTAAATTAAAAACATTAGTAGTTTTGTAATTTTTTCTTCTATAATTCTTGAGATTGGTACTTACATGCTCTTTAATTCTCTAGATTCGTGCGGACGTGCTCTTTAATTTTCAAGACCCATACATACGTAGAGATGTGATTAAATTTGTTCTCGAGATCCGTGCTCATGTGGAAATAATATTGAAAATCAAGGCGTACATGGGGAGGGCCCAAGGTATGGCTAGGCATATAGAACTACTCTCGCCTCTTGAGGGTGCATCCTTGGCTTCTCCAAAATATTTCTTGATGTACGTGCTAAGCATGTGCGAACCCGAACTTGAAAAATATGCTATCAATATCACTAATGTTGATATTTAAGGAGCGAATATAAGATGGACATCATAATTGATTATTACGCGAGCACGGAGATGACCAAGAGAAGATATTCGTCTATGCTACTAGTCTTTCCACCTTCGGATCCCATGATATAATAATAATATTATTATTATTATTATATTACTACTAATAATAATAATAATAATAATAATAATAATAATAATAATAATAATAATAATAATAATAATAATAATAATAATAATAAATATTAATAATACACTACAAAAAATTTGAAAATACAGTACAAAAAACATTCAATATAGCAACAAAAGTTTAATTATTATTTTTGATTGCATCTTAAAGAATTTGGAGGTTTGGAAGTAGTATTGGACAAGACATTTTATTTGCCAATGAAAAAATAAAAAAATGAGAAGAATATAATTAATTGTTCTATTTTTTTTTTTTTTTGAAAAAAGTAAAAGAAGACATTCTTTGCCAATGACTAATCAACCACAACAATCAAATGAAAAACATCAATTATATTTTTTATTGATCGAACCCCTTACTGAAGTAGCTTACAACAACATAGCCTTAGTCCCAAATTAATTGGGATATAATAATAATAATAATAATAATAATAATAATAATAATAATAATAATAATAATAATAATAATAATAATAATAATAATAATAATAATAATAATAATGTCTTGAATTTTCAAGACATTGTCATATGCATCATTGAATGTCAACAAATATCTTTATATGGTGGAATTTATTTTCTAAAACACTAAACATTGCTACATTTTAATTTGAGTTACCGTGGTTACATACATTTTAATTTGAGTTACTGTGTAGTATCTCGAGGAGCATCATCAATTTAAAACAAAAAATGTTAACTCACTTTAACCCTAACATGTGTTGTCCTCTCTCACAGTCTCCCCTATCTTGTTCACGTCTCCATCTCATACGCTCCCCCATCTCATCCCTGACCTCCCACATCCTCCCTCGTCTCATTCCCGACCACCCGCGACCTCCCTCATTTTGTCCGCAACCTCCCTCACCCTCTAAGGTACCCATTAATTTCTTCTCTCAAATTATAGAGTCGTGGAAAATTGAAAAAATGGGTTTGGACAAAAAATGAGTCTTGTATGTTTTAAAAAACATATGGGTCTGGATACAAAAAAACATCCGTTTAAAATATAGGTACAAGTTCGGACACTATTTTTAGTTGTTATTAAGGGGTTGTCCGAACCCATACCCATTCGGACCCTTTTTTATATTATATGTATAAATATATAAATATTTAAATGTCTACGTGGGCATCCACGTGGATTGATCGATTTACATGAATAGCGCATTTTTCGAATGCGCTATTCATGTAAACCCAATTTTAGTCTAAGTGGACTGATCCATAGGATTTACATAGATAAGGTGCTATTCATGTGTCCACGTGGCCAGCAAATTTGCCTCCCATTGATAGCGCATTTTCAGAATGCAACATACACTAGATCACGAATAAAAAAATCCACACTTATTTAACTCATTTAAACTGCAAAAAGCAGTACTTCCGTCATTCTTCTCGCTCAATTTCTCAAAACCCTAGCCTTAATCCCGAAAAATTACAGAAGTACTGCTTTTTGCAGTTTAAATGAGTTAAAAAAGTGTGTATTTTTTTTTATTCGTGATCTAATGCATGTCGCATTTTGAAAATGCGCTATCAATGGGAGGCAAATTTGCTAGCCACGTGGACACATGAATAGTGTCTTTTCAAAAGGCCCTATCTATGTAAATCTTATGGACCAGTCCGCTTAGACGCCTAAGTGGACACCCACGTAGCACATTCGGAAAATGCGCTATTCATGTAAATTGATCAATCCACGTAGACGCCCACGTGGACATTTAAATATTTATAAAATATATAAATATAATTGTGACGACCCCTCTCCTAATCTAGGGCACCGCTCGGCCTAATCTTGTAATTAAGACATAATCCTATCCACACAGGACTCAAATACGTATTAGTCAACCTTTACAACCTAAACTCCTCTTTGCTCGTGTTCAGGATAAGTAATACACTAGTCCTACTAGTTTATAAAACTAAGAGTTAATTAAAACTTTTTATTAAATTAATTATTTAGTAGAAGTCTTATTGGTTATGTGGAAGCATTTAGTAGATTATGCGGAAGCTATTTATAATTATGCGGAAGCCATTTATAAAATCCTAAGTGTGGAAAACCAGGAAAGGACATCATATATAAAGTCCTTAAAATGCAGTGAAACAGTAAAATAGTCTAATTCAGGTCGGGGAAACTAACGCTCAACCCAATATACAACCCAAATAGTATTTGAAAGAAATACAACATATCCAATCAAAATACCAAAAGAAGACCTACAATCGATGCAGTGATGCGCCAGGACTCAGGGATAATCGTCGATCTTCTCCTTGCCCGGCCTGCTGATAGACGGCTCTGCACCCACGGTCATAAAAAGGACGGTGAGTACAAGAATAAAACAGTAATCCTCGATCACAAGTTTAATTTGCATTTCCAAATATTCAAATGGTATTTAAAAGCATATAAATGGGAAAATTGGAAAATAATACATGTGCAAGTAAATACCAGAGTTAGATAAGTGATACTGACACTAGGCTAAGTATTGGTGATTTAGGTCCGCTCGGCAGTGAAACGTGTCACTCCGACTCAATAATTATATAGCACAAGGGACTCTAATCCAAGTGTTACTAGGGACTCTAACCCCAGTGTGTAGACCACATTAGGGACTCTAACCCTGAGTGTCATACAGTGTCAGGTAACACGTGCCGACATCCCTGGGGACTCTAACCTTGTGAGTCGCGCACACCTCGATCGAGTACGAGACCTAAATGCGAAAACCACTTTTAAAATTTCAAGAAATACCAAGTATGGATTGTCAAGGCATAGGCACATCTACACACCTAAACAAATAAGGAATACAAGTCCCCTTAAACATTTATAAGATATTCACTAGCCTAATTGCATGTTATTTATCATTCAATTCACATTTAAAACAACAAGAATAAATATAGCGTGAGATAGAATTAATGAATCAAATCAAATGAATGGATATCATGTAAACTAGACTAATCAAGTGAGCATAGACACAAAGGGCACATGATATAAGAATACAAAGGCAAAATAGTCAAAAAGACTATGCAAGAACATCAATTAATAGAAATGAAATTCCAAGTAAAGTTGTCATTGGGTATACTCACCACAACAAAGTAAAGTCCTAGCTTTACTGGCCTCTTGATACACTAAATCTTATATTCACTCTCTCGCACCCTTTTCCTAGGTTCCTAAGTTTGGTATCTCATTAGTTCAAATATAGTGGGTTTAAACTCAATTTAGTGGTGTTTATCGTGTATTCAAATTGGTTCAATAGACTTTAAATAAATCTTCCTAAATCAGCCCCTAAAAAGACTAAATTAAGTTTCAACTTCAGTCCTACATTTTAACGCAGTTTTAGGCATGAAATGGTCAAAATATCGAAATTATCTATCACCACAATTATTGTTGGTCTCTCTCCTAGCTTTCCAGAAAAGTTTAGTTTGCAAAATTATGATTTAAAATGAAAGAGATATCATGATTTTACTAAACATAGGTCTAATTGGAATTTAATCCGACCGGCGGATTTAAAAACTCTATTTCTCCAAATCTATAGTTCCTAAAAATGTGATTTTTGGTCGCAATGCAGAAAATATATATAAATACAACATACTAAAAGATCAACTCATTTGAATAAGTGGTTAGGGAGTTATGCCCTTAACAAGTTTAGTTTCAAAACTTTTCTTTTTAATTCCAGCACCTATTTGTAGAGCATGTTTGGACATAAAAACATTTGAATCAAAAACCTTCATTGAAGCAAAGTTATTCTTCTTTAAATAAGCTTTCAAGTTCCGCTGGTTTGGATCAATTTGGATTTAAAATGGGTAGATTATGACTAAATTACCCTGACTGATGCCTAATACAACATGCATAATTCTAGTTTTGGCGTTGCAAGTTCAAAAATTCATACATTTATGATTTCAAAACCAAACTAAGAACTTCAATATAGCTGGATTATCAGCTTGAAATGAGGAATCCAAATATATAAATTAATTGCAAATACTCAATCACCGAATATCTGAAATTAGCCTAAAACCATAACTTGATTTAATTTCAACTAAAAAGATGTTTACCTAGTTGATGTAGCACCTTAGCTTGAGAATTTCTCACCAACTCTCATGTATTCCTTCAACACCTTGATGATTCACTCCTCTCCAACAATTCCTTCTTCTTCTCCAGCAAAAATGAATGAGTGATTTGGTTTGCATGTTGTTTGATCACTATTATTATATATTAAGGTGATGTTCCTTCCTAGCCCTTAATCTTCATGGATTTATATATCCTTAGGAATATCTAATGGTTCACCTTTGTCATATATCCCACTAACCCCCACTAACTCAACCTCAAGTGACACCATTTCATTCCTCACATAGTTCCTAGATGTACCAATGTGTATCTCTAAACCAATCTTATGCTTTCCATTTAATTTACTCAACTATAGGCCTTTACTTTTATTTACATTAACCAACACAACCATAGGCTTACAAGTAATTCTTTATTTTATATTAGTATTAAATAAGACTTACTAAAATGCTAACTACTCGGTTGCCCCGGCTCGCACGCTATTCGAGGCGCATCCCCGTTCTCTTCTCGACGCCTACAATCGTACAAATCGACTTAGTAAGTCTACACAATACATAACACTAGGCATACATCAATACAAAAATACAAAAATACAATATACCTCGCCACATACCTCTATTGGTGCACGTATCACTCGTGTAGCTCCTACGTCGAGAGTCGGTGATCCCGATTAAGGATTTAAAACGGGGGTTAGAGATTTGGGCCATGACAATAATATTTATACATATAATATAAAATATATATTATATTAGATTTATATATATAATATTGTATATAAATACATAAATATAATATTATATATAATATAAATATATTTTATATTTTATATTTTTATATATAATATAAAAAATATATATTATTTACTTATATATTTATACATAATATAGAAAAATATAATTAGAATGTCACTCCAAGTGACACCCGACCCTATGCAATGACATGCAGGACCAACGTAAAAATGAATGTGCGCAAAATAAGTTTTGGTGTAGCACGCATGAAGTTTGCGTGGGTTGTCCACCTCGATATACATGTGCATTGTTCACATGGGTTATCCACCTCGATATACTTATGTAACGTTTGCATGGTTTACATGGATTGCGCGATGTTGCATGAGTTGTCAACCTCGATATATGTCTCTGACGTTTTTATGGTTTCCATGAGGTTGCATGGGTCGCCCAGCTTGACATACTTGCATGGTGTTTCCATGAGTTGTCAACCTCGAGATACGTATGCGCGTTTGCATGGTTGTCCACCTCGAGACACGTGCGCGATTGCATGGGCTGTCCACGTCGATATACGTACGTGCATGGTTGTTCGCCTCACAATACGTGCTAACGTTTACATGAGGTCTATGGTTTGTAGTGGATATGCATGAGTTGCCCCCTCGAAATACGCGCATGACGTTTGCATGGATTCCCCACCTCGGGATACGTGCATGACGTTTGAATGGATTCTCAAACAGGAGATACGTGCATGACGTTTACATGTGTTGTCCACTTCGATATGCGTGTGCATTGTTTGCATTAGTTGTCTACCTCAAGATGCCCATCCAACCTCGTGCAACTCATGCAAACGTCACGCACGTGTCTCGAGGTGGTAAAGCCAATGCCAACGTCATGCATGTATCTCCTGGTCGACAACACATGTAAACGTCACGCACGTATCTCCTGGTTGACAATCCATGCAAACGTCATGCGCGTATCCCGAGGTGAGGAATCCATGCAAACGTCATGTACGTATCTCGAGGGGACAACTCATGCATATCCACTACAAACCATAGACAGCATGTAAACGTTAGCACGTATTGCGAGGCAGACAACCCGTACAACCCATAGACGCTATTCGGTCGGCTCATGTCCATGTGGTCATCCTACGTGGATCGTGTTACACGAATAGCGCCTTTTGACGTGGACCGTCCACGTCAGCAGTACACCACCCTATTTTGTGAAAAGGCGCTATCCATACAATTGCACCGCCACCTCACAAACTACAAAAATAGCCAATAACGCCTTTTCAAAAGGCGTTATTGGCTATTTTGGTTATTTCAAAGTACACCACCCTATTTTGTGAAATAAATTGTAAATGTGCCTTACTTTTGGAAAAACACCATTATAGGATCTCGAAAATTAAAGAGCATTTAGGCATAAATATTGACAAATATAAAGCGAGAAATAATTAAAGTGGAGAGAGATAATTAAAGAATGAGAAAGAGATAATAATGAGATAAAGAAAGAGAGAGAGAGAGAGAGAGAGAGAGAGAGAGAGAGAGAGAGAGAGAGAGAGAGAGAGAGAGAGAGAGAGAGATAATTAATGCTACAAGTAGAGAGTGAGAGTAATCATTTAATGTTTTGAGAGAGAGAGGGAGTCACCCTATCTCATATAATGTTGCTTGCATGTCAGATTTTGTAGGTAGATGACAATTTTGTCCTTCATTATTTAATGTGACCATTCTTCATTTTAAATTATTTTGAGGCCCTCAATAATGTTAAAAATTATGAAAAATCCCCTTTGAGTCTGGACTTTTTAAGTCCAAACAACTTTTTTGTTTTGCAAAATAACAATCTATAATACATAACACTAGGCACACGTCACAGAAAAATAAAATTAACTATAAATCTCAATTTCACCGGTGTTTAACTCCCTCAATTTCACCGGTGTTTAACTCCCGACTCCTGGCCAAAACTATAATTAATTTTTGTTAATCCTTAATTAGCTTTAATTACCAGTTTAAAATTTTCGTGATTTGCCATTACACTCTCTATTATCTGAAAAATACAAATGAATTATATGCTTGAGCATCCACAATGAACTAGTTTTGATATATATTTCAATTGGAGTTTATATTACTCTCTTTTTGTTCTCTGTATTATTGTGTGGTGTTTGTTGTTCTCGTGTTATGAGCTCTCCTTCTTTTTTGTCTTCAGATCTAGGGTTTACAGGGAGGCTGAAGTTGATGGTGGTGTGGTGAATAACCCCTTCTTCTCTTCTCTTCTTCTTTATTCCCATCTCTTACAGCTAGTTCTCCATTCCCATCGTTCCCCCCTCCCTTCTCTTCTATCTTCCTTTTTCGTTTTCCATGTATTTCCTTTCCTTCTTGTCCTCTTCTTTTTTCGTTGGTAGTTTTGGTTTGCTGCAAGGTTTCTGGCGTCAATGTTGATAACTCGCCTTTGCCTATATCTTCGGTGATGAGAGGCATCATCATCATCATCATCATCATCAAGCACTAGAACAATTTAAGCTTTTTATAACACTTAATTGATAGAGGTTTTTCAGTAACCCCTATGTATTAGATGATTAAGCTTTCTATAACACTTAATTGATAGAGGTTTTTAAGTAACCCCCATGTATTAAGCAATTAAGATTTTTATAGCACCTAATTCATAGGGTTTTTAGTAACCTCTATGTATTAGGCTATTAAAACTCAAAACCCCTCTTAATCAACATACTTTCACGATTCTCATCAACTCAAAATCAGTTCTCTCAATTCCTCAATCGCGCGATCAATCGATCTCACTCTCCAGCGATTCACTCTCCAGGTACTCCGATTCCCATCTCAATTTCTCTCTTTACATCTCCTCATCTTTCTCTCTTCATCTTCTTTGTTTTCTCAGTCACCAAACCCTAACCCTATCCCCAACCACTGCACCAGTTCTCGTCGAATAGGCTTGTCGAATTTGATGGACGCAACAATGGAGTTGCAAAACCTCAGGTTTTGTGTTAGATTTACATCCCAATCGCTCCAACTCTCAGGTTTGCCCTCGCAAAACCTCTCTTTTTCGCTTTGTTAATAGTTACAGATTTCGCGCGCTAATCAACTTCTCGTTTTTTTCACTTGATTGATTCATTAAAGACTCTCCGAAATACCTTGCACAGGTACAATTCGAACCTCGATTCAATCTGCACAGACTGATCGATTTTTTAGTTGTTTTTTTTATGCGGAGTTGTTGATTGTTTTGTGCATTGCATCAAAATCCGATATTTTAGTTTTCCGATATCAAGAACATAAGAAAAACATGAAAATCATTGAGAAGATCAAAGAAATCGAAGCCGAAATGGCTCGGACGCAGAAAAACAAGGCTACGAGTTCTGTAATTATCCATACATTCGCATCTTTTGTTGCTTTAGTTGCCATGGCAGCCTTTACTGTGTACTTATCTTTAAGTCATGAAATTGTCAAATTTTGTGGATTTCTTCTGTCAATTCAGTTGCTTTTGTGAGATTCTTGTTTAGTTATATTCGTGGTTGTTTTTAAATCAATGATCACATATGAAAGTCTCCACTTAATGAAGGTCAGTATGACCTGTATGCACACGCATGTAAGGATGGTCAGAGTACCCTCGTCAAATATATATGTGAAGGGTGGTAACCTTTCAATGAATTATTTTCAAGTCAATAAGGAATACGGACAGAAGAATTACGGATTTCACATTATAAGTCACTGTTATACATGTAATTAACATCCTATATATATTCATATACTTTTCATTAGTTCTTCCACGCATACACTGCAACTTATAACTAGATTAATCAAATTTATAAGCATGGCCACAACACCAGTTTTAGTACTGCCTTTTCTCTCTTTGTCTAGTATTTTTAGTGGTACTACATTAATCAAATTTATATGCGAAGTTTTTAGATGAGTGGAACGGGTTGTTGACATGGGACTTGGTTGATTTTGGGAATTTTGTTTATTTGAATTGAGTTTGCTGTTTTGGCAGTCTGGGATGGGAATGGGAATGCCTAAAGCCGATAAGAAATGTAAGTTTTTGACCCTTTTTGATTGGTTTTTGTTAGTTGTTAAATTGAAATTTTAAGTTATTCCGATATTAATTTCTCATATGGTGTTTGTTGAATCTGCAATTTGTCAATGCCGCGGCATTTTTGAATAGTTAGCGCCCCATGATCGACTGTCGTTTCTCATAAAAGTATGAAAACATATGGAAATACTGGTGGTTGAAGAGAACCGATTATTTAGGAGACCTGAAAGATTTGGCTAAAAAGGTTTTTGAATCTTATACGAAGCCCATATGGTCAAAACTTCAAATGTATAGAATTTTTTATGGTTGGCAAAAGTAGTCTCACTAGTCCCCTTCTATTGTAATTGAGTTGTTTGTTGTTTTCATGATGATTTAACAAAGTTGCTTTGGTGTTCTTTATAATTTTACAGGGTATGCAGCACCAACAGATAGTTCCAACTATAGAAGTGCTAAGGTACCTCTTGAAACCTTTGTTCGAATTCCGTCTACTTGCTTTGATCTTGCGAGTGAAATCTTCATTTATTTTTATTGTAATTGACACTACATTACTTTGTATACATGTGCAACTGTACATTTCATATATATTTTAAAATTCTCAGTTATGTAGGTTTTGTCTCTAAACAAGACTGATATCTAAAATTTTTTTGTATCTTGCAATTTGTAGGTAATGTCTTTTCTTGATGCAAGCCTGATGTCTATCGCTAGATGTGCAGAACTTTCGGTAATTTTAACATTAGCAATTTGCTATAATTTAAGAGGGAACGACCCCATCCAAGTTGGGAAGTTTTGCCATAATTGTTTTTTCAATAAGAGTGAGTTTTGTTTTTCATCAAGTGATTTTTTTTATTCGAAACTGATTATGAGCCATACATTTGATGCTTTGGATTCGTGTATAGGAAAGTTGCAAATTTTTTTATTTGTGTATAGGAAAGTTGTTATAGCCTTCTCAGCCAACTGGATTTAGGCTTTTGTTATCCTTGTTCTTTTGCCTCTAGTGGGACTTAATGGATACATTCAGTTGAAGTTCATGAAGGGATTCAGCGCCGAAGCCAAGGTTTGCACTAAAACTTGTTTGTCGAAATTCAATCTAGGAACTGAATATATATATATATATATATAATTAATTAATTAATTAAGATAGCTGCGATGAACTTCTTCATTTGTCCACTTCACACATTTTCCCTTTTAAGTGAGCCCTCTTCCCTTCCCTTAACTTGCATATAGAGATGCTCCGAAAATTGAATGCATAAATGTGTTATATAAGTATATGAGTTGGAGTTCCTACTTGTGTAACTTGGTGATAACGGGTCATGTATCGGTGGCGGCTTCGGATGAACTCACTTTGTTGTGATGCTACTAGTTGGAGGATGCAATGACCATTGCGTCCAATAATAGTTTGCATTAAACCAAACGTGAAGGATTCGGTCACCGAATTCCTACCAAGACCTAGCATGCATTGAATGAACCAATGACTTATAATTACTATTATTATTTTTTATGGTATATCTCTGCATGAATGATTTGAATTCCGCTATTCTTTAAATGAATCTTGGAACTCGTTTTGAAAGTTATGAATGCTTGAGTCTTTCCTTGTATATGAAAATGAATAATGCTCTTATGTTTCTACATGTTTAGATCATATCTACATGCTTAAATTTGAATTTGATCAATACCTACATGTTTTCCCCTTAATGTTTGAGATTTGGTTTCAACTTCATGTTAGATTTTGCAAGATTAGTATCTAGTACTTGCATATTTAATGTTTGATGCAGTTGGAAGTATAAGAACAGTTGCTTGTTTCTGTGCCGAAGAGAAAGCGATCCAACTTTACAAACAAAAATGTGAAGGACCAATTAAGACTAGTATAAGACAAGGGTTAATTAGTGGCAATGGCTTTGGGTTTTCCTTCTTTTACTGTTCATTGTGTATGCAACCAGTTTCCTATTTCAATGCCGTCTTTATTTATTATCATTATCAGAGCTGAACTTTTGTAGAGAAAGATATGGAATTTTTTATGATAGCTCGTTACAAAAATTGTAGCGCTTGGATTACTGAACTAGATTTCTTATGTTTTCTAATATTTGTTGATTTCCGTAGGTGAATGACTGGTGCTTGAGTTGATTACATGATATGGATGCTTAAGCATGCTACCATTGGTGATGAAAGGCTAGGCTAGCAGTAGATACAAATATTAAAGATTATTATTTTTTGGTGCCTAAAGTTTCTAAACCTTTTTTGGTGCCTAAAGTTTCTTTTCATATTCTCAAATATTAAAGATTATTATTTTATCTCGAGTGTATTGTCTCCCTTTTAGGAAAAAAAAGGGATTTAGTGTTTTTTGTTTTTTGGTTTTATTTAAGTCTAGTCACTGTTTGTGTGCGGATCAATGTGTCGCTCCGACGATTGTTTCTTTAGAAATTCTCGCTTTAGGAGTTGTTTAGTTTAGTTGTTGTTGTTTTCTCTAATGGTTGTTGTCCCCTTTGTTATGGCTCTCTTTTCGGTGTTTCACTAGTATTTGTCCCCATCAACTGCCCCGAAAGGCTTTTGATGGTGAAACTTTAAGATACAATTGAGGATACCCTTTAAAGTGAAACTAAAGCGTTAGGATATATACAAATTGCAAAAATTGAAGTATTAGAATTATTTTGCAAATTTGGTAAAACATAAAGATATACGTATATTTACCTATTAAGCCTTTTATTTATTATATGAAGTGTATATAAGAACACACATAATACAGATCACTGAGGTCACGAAATACCGATAGAACCCGGCGAACTTCTCAAATAGTAAACATGCATAAAACACGAATGACTCCTACATAGAGATCGTGCTAGCTACATGTATGATTTTATTGAAAAGAGACTATATATATATATAGGATCACTTCTCTTGCTTCTCAAACAATATAGGTACCAAGCCAACCATACCCACTAATCTGCTCGATTCTTTAACATATAGTAGATGGGAACGGAATAATTCAACACTATCGTGTGCCCGTTAATTATTCGGCCATTTTCTTGGGGTAACGCAGGTACTCCTTCACGGGGACATGCACAGGACCACCAGTTTCGAATAGTAAAAAGAGATCCTTAATATCCTCCAATTTGTAGGGCTCGAAGTCATGATCAGCGGGCCACTCTACAATGTTAGTCACAGCCAAAAGTTAAAGAAGTTAAAAGAGTCAAATATTAAATGCCTCGATATATAATAAGATAGTTATATATATACATTGATGTAAGTCTAGATCATTAATTACTGATTTCGATTAAACACATGTTCGAGTGAAGGGTGTTGCAATTTAATAATGTTGGTTAAATTTTTTATCAAAAGAGAAAAAAAAATTATTGATCATTACTCTTCATCCCGGGATACTTCGCCTCCAAAACAGATAACGCGAATTTTCCCTCTGCGGAGTTCCTGTCGAGCTTTTTCAACTGTACAAACATATATGTATAACGCGCGCGCACATTAACGATTAATTATATGTATAATTAATTGCAAAATGAAAAAAACAAAAAAGATCGTGTATATATACATTACCTTTCCAGTCATAGTGAGCTTAGTGACAGTAGGGTCCTGTGGGTCTCTCCCGCTAACAGGTCCAAGACCGAGTTCACTAACTGCAAATGCAACCTTAGGATCCTTTTCTATGTTTCTCACGGTTATATCATACTTGGTCAGGTAAAAGTATGGTATGCCTCGGCCTCGGTCCGGAAATCCGTCACTAAACGAAACCACATGCCTGAGAATTTAATTATAAAAGCACACATTATATGTAAGAGAAGTGAATGACAACTGGAAAGTCACATCGGATAACTAGCAAGCGATGTAAGATAGATAAGCGAAAAAACCTAAGTAAGCCTTTTTTTTATGAAAAAGAAACTAACTTTTTCTTGTCCCATACCACTCGGACTCTGACTCCAACCCTCTAGCAACAATACCACATGTCAAACTATTGAGTCACCCTCTTAATTTAAGTTGGTATTAAATTTTAGGAAATGGTAGTGCTAGATGGACTCAAAAGGTCCGGACTCAAACAATCAAAAAGACATAATTAAAGACCCTTAATTCAAATTCATTATTAGTGTTTGAGGGTAGAGGGTAATTATGTCTTTTACTTAGATATATATCTTAAATTACTAATAAAAAATCTTTGGGTCCGGACTCAAAGAGTCCAAATAGATTTTTTGTTTAGGAAAATGCTTAGTGTACATGCACATTGCATTTTGATGTGCGCGCGTGTGAGGCTCCTCGGGATGCGTGTGAATCGCACCCCGAGATATATTGCACGCACACGTACGCCTAGCAGTGCCCTAAATTTTAACATTTTAACATTGAAACCATTTAATTGTATGTAATAAGTTAATTGTACTATATATTCAATATTGCATTGCTATATATATATATATAGGCAGCTTGAAATGTCTAGTTTACCAAACGTGCTGCTTAACGTGCTGCTTCAAGCTGTAGTTACTTAATTAGGTTGCACAAATATATATATACAGTAGATCGATATTAATTAATGCATAATAAGTAAGGATAAATATTATTAATTTGGAAATGAATAACTAAATTAATTAACGTACCCAAAGGGAGCCCCTCCTTGTTCATTGTTGATGGTGCTGCACATAAAAAAAAAAAAAAAAAAAAAAATTACATTTGTCACAATTATATTATATGTATATATTACTACTCACTGTTTATCTACCATATCATGGCGGGTGTTTATTTATGTGTCACAATGATATTATATGTATATATTACTACTCACTGTTTATCTACCATATCATGGCGGGTGTTTATTTAGCATCATTAAATCTTAATCTAATAGTCAATATACTTCGAAAATGAAAAGTGTACGTAGCTTACCAAAGGGTCCCCCAATAGTTCTTACAAACCAACCACCTCGCAACGCCAACTGTATCAACGGTGTGGTTTGGTATCAACCCGAAAAGATAATCGGAAACTCCTTCCATCGACGCCATGATGAACAAACTCCTTCCATCGACGCCATGATTTTCTACGTACATGCCATTGTTAATTAGTTAATGTCAACGTGCATTATCTTTAGTCAAATTTCTTTCGGTTTTTAAATCTTTCTCTAGATGATTCATTTGGTAAAACTCTAGTTTTTAAGTGATCTTAATCATATTAGTCTAACTTGGCTGTCATTATATTTTTAATTAATTTATCTTATTATTCAGACTCACCAAACTGTCCTTAATTAGTTAATAACCAGGTCCTTATAATCTTCTTGCAATATATATTTATATGAATTATATAATCACTCACGTACCATTGAATCCTTGATTAATCAGGCTTCTCTTCTAATCAATCGAATATAATTATCATTCTCATTGACAAAAAAATTTATAATTATAATTCCACAATATCCATCTTCATTAATTTGGAAGTTTCCTGCCAATTAATATTTCTCACTTTAGGAAATCAAAATAGCATTACAATCATTCTTTTTTCTATATATAATCATTTTTTTTCAAACTATATAAAGTTATAGGAAAATGCTACAATGACACCCCAAAGTCACGCTTGGTGCAAGCCCACGTGAAAATGAATGTGATTATGGGGTGTGCAACTGTTTAAGCTTGACGAAATATGTCATGTATAGTAATGGAAAATTAATGTTACTTTGACATCACTCATGAATTCACACACCCAAGTTACATCGGGCTTGGAAGTTGCTCATGCATGTCTAAAGATGCGTGCACGCATAGTTATCGGTGCATATAACACACCGGTGTGCATCCTAAGGCACGCGCACGAACGACTTCCAAGGCCGATGTGACTTGGGGATGTGAGTTTGGTAATGGCAAAAAAATATTTTCATATACTTAACAACTGTTGTTGTTCTTCCCAGAGGTCCGCACACCACCCAAAAGTCACATATATTTTCAAGTAGGCCCGCACGCCACGCCACCCTTATGTGACTTCGAAGTGTCATCATAGCATTTTTCGTAGCGAAAAAGATTTGAAAAAAAAAAAGAACCCTTACTGTGGTTAAAAACAACTTCATCACCTTTTTAATTAGTTCTATATCTAGTCCAGTTCTATAATTTCTATTAAATATATTGAGCCATTGAAAATTTTTATTTACTTGAAAAAATACGGTGAAGGCACAAAAACCACTGAGAATTTGACAATGTACGTTGTTATGGTCTTTCTCAACAGCGTTTATATAGTAGTCATTTATAAGAGTTAGGTTCACTACACGGATCAAACTCTTCTATTGCACTCAATTTAGAGCAATTCTTCACTCTCACAGGGATGCGAAACATTCTTACTCATTTTTCACTAGACACGAGATTTTCACGCAAGTAGGCCAGTTCAATGGGCAAGCCCGAGCTAGTTTTTTTCCAGGCCTTGTCCAGGCTTGAACTTAGATCTGGCAGGTCTAAGCGTATCCAAGCCCGTACAAATCGAGTTTGGCCGACATTAGGTGGTCTAGTCAATATTTTATGAAAACTAAATAATAATAATAATAATAATAATAATAATAATAATAATAATAATAATAATAATAATAATAATAATAATAATAATAATAATAATAATAATATCTATCGTTGCCACTATTGCAAAGTGGCCTAGGTTCGAGCTACACCAATTAAACTTTTAAGGCCGCTATGGGCACCCCACCAATTCATGAAAGCACCCAGTTGTTGAGAGCACAAAGTCATTTACCGAGGGCACCCAAAAATGAGGCCCAAAATCCCCAAAATACCCTTCGTTCAAAACAGAGGCACCCCACCACCGTCCTCTTGAAGCAACCAATTCTCTCTTGAATGAACGAGCGAGCAATCCCGAAAGTCATTTGTCTTCGTTCCTCTCCGTCTGTCTCCTCTGTTGTAGGACGTTTTTCGAGTTTGAAGGCTCTGGGTTTTTGTCGATTTCGTCTCCACATTAGGGCTCGGTTCAAGTTTTTCGTTCACACACTCAAGTCGTGAAATCGATCGTTTGAAGGTACGTTGATAGTTTAATTAAGTTGCATTTGGTAGAGTAGTTGTTATGTTTGTCTGGTGGTGCATTCAATGATTCCTGTATTGGAATGTCATGGCCCAAAATTTTTAACTGTGTTATTGGCTTTACACAGGCTCAACGACTCGTACTGTGGGACCCACAGCGTGATAGGTCCGTTTACCGGGACAAGGGCCGAGGTACATTTTATATTTGTTATGTTGTTTGACTAGTGTACAGTATATGTGTAGACTACTAAGTCATTTACGGGTATGCAGATACCGAGACGAGCGGGGACGCGCCTCGAGTCGCGTGCCGACGTGGGTCCGGGGTAGCAGCTCGTGGGGGTAAGATTAATTAAGTGGCTATAGTAGTTGTAATGTGGTCACATTAAATCAATATGCGATGGCCTATAGTTTGCAAAATAAAACCATATGCATTGGATTCGCCTCGAGATACGCATTTCGCGAGACTCGAAAAATAAAATAAAATAAAATAAAATGGGGTCAAAAAGTAAGGCGATGGAAACAAAAAGTAGATATTTTTTGATTTTGCCTCGAGATTTGCGTTGCACGAATCTCGAAGACATCAACTACTTAACTCCCACCAGTCGGTGAAAAGAAAAAAAAACAAGGAAACAGATATAGAAGAAAACACTACAAAAAAACAGCAGATCAGAAACGGAAATTTTCGTTTCTGATTTGCATAAAATTCAATTAGAAATGGAAATGTGATTCCATTTCTGATTTAGAGACGGATTAGAGACGAAATAAATTCCGTTTCTGATTAGAGACGGATTAGAGATGGAAATTAGAAACGGAACAGAGACGGAACAGAAATGGAAATTTTTCAAAATGGCACAATTGTAATTGCATTCCGTCTCTGATCCGTTGCTGATTCATGCATCTATTCCTCGAAAATTAGAGACGGAATAGCAACGGAATCTCTGAATTCCGTTGCTAATTCTGTCTCTGAATTCAAATCCATCTCAATTTCTCTTGAATTCATATATATATATATAGGTCTCGATCCAAGCACATTTAACCTGCCAATATATAATACAAATCATAGCTAAATAATATATTGATATTGCACAGTTTATATAAACTTAACATATCCTTAAAATTATCTTTTCTCAATGTACTGTACACGAAACAACAAAAACAATCTAAAAAGTTTCTATATCGTATCTTTCTACAAAAGTAAAAGGAAAAATTGTTCTAAATGAAAAAAAAAAAAATGAAGTGTTCCGAGATTATATAAAGTTGATTGTGCTTCAAATAATATTTGACTTCGTACAAAACACCTGAAAAAAGATCAAAAAGAAAAAAATCACTAAATTATACAAACAATAATAGGAATATAAACAATATTATGGGAGAACTACGTATCATCGCAAGCACAAGTGTATGAGCCAAACACAACATAAATAAAGTAATAAAGAAAAAGAAATTCATCATTATCCAGAAGGAACATGGTGTTAATTAGCAAATTATCTCTCGCTCCAAACAATGACATGAAATTTAGTTCTGGATTAACACAAACAAGAGTCAATTGTCCTCGATGCTCCAAAAAATTAAGAAGACACTATACAAAATGAAATTAAAGTAAACTGAAACAATTGATAGAACACAAATTAAAAGTAAAGAAAACTAAAATAAAAGACTCAATAAGATAAACAATGTGTAATGGAAGTATGATAAATAAATGATACAAGACAAGTACCAATTTTCATAAGTACTTCAATATTAATAACTATTTCTTTTTAGAGACAAGTGATGTTCATGATCTTCAACACATTATTACAATGAATGCATTCTGAAAAAAATTCTAACTCTTAATTTCCTACAAAATACTTAGCAAAGTTTCTCCTAAAACTAGGGGTTCCCAAAAATTACAAAACAT
Organism: Stephania yunnanensis; assembly: GCA_039657365.1. Classification (NCBI taxonomy): domain Eukaryota; kingdom Viridiplantae; phylum Streptophyta; class Magnoliopsida; order Ranunculales; family Menispermaceae; genus Stephania; species Stephania yunnanensis. The sequence continues at coordinate 11,975,627 of CM077582.1, forward strand.
GAAAGAACCCTATAGTAATTACTAGGGTTCTTTCATTGATGAGTTCAATAGGACCTTTAGTATATATTCAATGGGAGATGGCATGAGTAGAGTAGTAATCCACATAAAGAATCAAAAAATTCGAGAGGTTTTGTACAACCATGAGAAAGAGATTAAGATATGTTCAAGCAGAATCTTTTCATGTTGTACCTACTTCACCCCATGAAAGTGGGCGATGGTCATTGTCGGCAGTAGATGCAAGTATGCAACTAAAAAAATTATGCAAGTAAAAAAGAGGCCCCCTAAAGTGACTAAACACTCTAAAATGCAAGTATTGAAAAAATTCGAATCAAATATGTACAAAAGTGGGCGATAGTCAAATTTCCAAATGTTATTCAAGGAAAAAGCAATATTTTGAAGCCAAGTTGTAATTCATGCTAAACAAATTCATGAAATGCTTACTTTTGGAAAATCTTGGAAAGTGAACTTGCAATAGCTCTGTCATAGATGTTGTTGAGTCCCTTTCGTATATCTTCATCCGCCATGACCAAATTGAAGGGATTACACAGAGATACAACTCCAGAAAGAGGACAATTTTAAGACTCCTACAAGAGGAAAAACAAAGTAAAGAAAATTCAAACTTAAGTGATATAAAAAGGAGAAAAAATATAACAACAACAATAATAATAATGAGCCACCGTGCTAATTAAAAGCAAATATTACGATCACATGATTCGCATATACAATAATCATGTCCAGATTAAGTCAATTTATGGATCTGGCTACATGATGCCAATGAAGTATTCGTGGGGAAAAGGCCCATGTTTCCAAATAACAGCAAAATACAAATCTAAATTCATATAATTATAACATATTATAAGGGATTATTGCAAAAGTGCAAAAAAATTTCACATTAATAAAACCCTAGAGTACCATATCCTTTCATCCAAAAAAAAAGAAGAAGAAAGAAGTGCTAAAAAAAGAACCAGCTGATTTCAATTTAGATATTGAGCTTTCTTTGCTTTAATAAATCAAACTATGTCTTATATGAGTTCGGTTTGCACCTATAAGCAAAAGCCACAATAAATGAGAATAATCGAACAGAAAGTTCAAAGTTCAAGAAAGCAAATTAAACAAAGCATGAGAGACATATATACAAAGCCATAGCCTTTAGATCTTCTAGTGGTCTTATCAGTGATGATAACAGCTTCAAGAATGTCTCCAAACTGCTCGAAATATCGGTGCATTTTTCATTTCTTGCGTTTGAGTCCCCTGTGCCAACCCTCCGATGAAGACTTTGGTGAACGTGGTGTCGCCAAATTATTATTCATAGATAGACAAGAAGCAATTGGAGAGGAATGGAAGTATTTCATCTTCAACGCAGAAAGAGGTTGTTTGACATATAGTTACTAAAACAATTGTAAGGTGTGCACACCAATTATTTGACATGAAGCTTTGCTTATTCCAAAATAATTAGAGGTTGGTGTTTAAGATCATCGGTATCAAGGGCTATTGGGCTAATAGTACTTGAGGCCTTTCCCTTTCCTAATATGGAGATTAATTATCAACCAAACTGTCATTTCTAAATATCTTTGATAAGCACAACATAAGCATCAGCTAATTAACCAACCTAGAATTTCTCAAGTTTATGCATCAACATCCATTAAGAAACAATTCTAAATGAACATATAATGAATTGAAGCACCAAAGAACAACATATCAAGAAATTAAATTATCCAAAAAGATAAATGACGAAAAATCAATGCTTGAATTCAAACTTGAATTCGCCAAAACTCAAATATGCAATCAAAACCGTGAGAAATCGGATGAAATAATATAATTAGTTAGGGAAAATGAAGAAGTACCCATCCTCGCCTAGGGCTCCATGCGGAGACAATGAATTAGGACTGGTCAAGCTTCACAAGAGCTCTTGTTCTCTAGTGTTTTCCACTCAAAACATCAAATTTCATCTCAGAATTCTACGATACCAACTCCGAAATACAAAAGCAACCAAATCAACATCAAATAACAAGTAAATTCAAGGAAATCATAACTTTCAAACCAGAAACAACTTCGAAGAAGCTTTTTAGCACTATCGAATCTAAACTACTACAACAACGAATCGAAAACCAAACTCCAATCCACTAAAAACTCATTCGAGTTTGATTTAGCACAAGATCTAAACACAATAGATCTAAAAAAAGAGGTACAAAACTAAGGCTATCGAACGAATCGACCTTGTTGAGCGTAATCAGATCTAAAGCGTCGATCGACGAGAGTCGCCGAGAGAGATCACAAGACATGGCGACGATCGAAGAGTCGAGAGAGAGAAACCCTAGCAAATCGACCATCGAAATCGAAAACACATAGAGAGAACACACGTCACCGATGAATAACATTGAACCCTAAACCCAATTACATAGCAAATTAACGAAATTGAACCCCAACTCACATACTCCAAAGATTTCTCCTTCTCTGGAACACATCGAGAGACCACCATCAATTTCTCACAAACCCTAAGTTCTTCGGCAGACGGCGACGGCAGACCCGACGGCCTCGTTGCAGCCTCAATCGCTACGACGGCAAAGATTTAGGGTTTGGGAGAGAAATTTCGGTGAGAGAGAGAGAGAGTTGACGGTGAGTGAGATCCAGTGAGTGAGATTCGGTGAGAGAGAACGGTGAGATTTCGGTGAGAGCGAGTGGTGAGAGAGAGAGAACAGAGAGCGGTGAGAGAGAGGGTGAGAGAGTAAGAGCGACGAGAGAAAAAAGAGAGAGAGCGACGACGGTGAGAGATAGAGAGAGAGCGGTGACGATAAGAGAGAGCGGTGAGAGCAGTGACGATGAGAGAGAGCTTCATTGAGCGAGAGAGACGGTGAGAGAGCTTCATTGAGGGAGAGAGGTCTGTTGTGTTGAGTGAGAGAGGTATGTTGTGAAAGAGAAAGCGGAGAGAGATTTTAGGGAGAGAGAGAGAGTTTTGTGGTTGGTGGGTATCTAGATCGAAGCACACACGAATCTCGAGACGTAATAGACGGTTGTAAAAAAAATAAAGTTTTGGTGGGAATGTTGGTGCCATTATTTAGAGATGGAATTTAATTTCGTCTCTATTTCCGTCTCTAATCTCTCTCTATTCCATCTCTGAATTAGTCCGTCTCTAACCACTTTTTCTTAGCAACGGAACTTAATTCCGTTGCTAATTCCGTTTCTAAATATCATTTTTCTTATAGTGAAATCGGTCGGAGAAGGAGGAAGAAGAAGAAGAAAGAGGGAGCGGGAGAGAAGGAGAAAGAGCGAGCCTGAGCAAGGTGAGTGAAGTTCCCTTGTTGTGGTGTCATTTGTTGTTGTTGTTGTGTCGGTTATTGTTGGTGTTCGAGTGGCGAACTCGGACGAACTACCATGGCAGTTCGTTCGAGCTTGAGGAAGGCAGGGGAGATTCGTTTGAGCTCGAGGAAGGCAGGGGAGTAGTCTCCCCTGCATGCGAACTCCACCTGGGTTTGGGGATGGAAACCCAACCCCAACAAAGAAGAAAAAAAAATGCAGAACAGAGCATCGCGAGGAAGAAGAAGAAAAATCGGGTCGGACCCAGACCCGGCGGGGTCGGGTCGACCCGGACCCACTAAAAAAATAAAATAAAATAAATATATATTTAATTAGTTAAATTAATTAAACTGATTTTTAATAAATAAATCCCAGAAAATAGAGAAAAATATGGAAAAATTCAGAAAAATTCCAGAAAAATAGGGAAAAATATATTTGTGACCAAAATCAATAGAAATTTAAAGATTTTCATAAAAAATGAAGAATTCAAAAGTCGATCGAGATGTCATACGGTGGTTTTACCTCGAAAAACGCGAAATGGGCTGAGTGACCGAAAATAAATAAGAAAAGTGTTTCGAAATTCGTCTCGACTTCGATTTGGACTAAGTGAGACATTATTGAATGTTAGGGAATTACGAGGGAACTCAGGCGTTTGGGCACGCACTTCGATTCTTCGAGGAACCGGCTAGACTAGGACAAGCGTGTGACTTATAAGTACAACTGTGAGAATTTTATATTTCATTTCATTCTTTTATTGCTTTATTGGTCTATTGGTAGACATTACTACTTGTCATCTCACATCATGTTGTTCTTGTATCTATTCACGGATGAATATTGTGACATGATGCCTTGTGAATTATTTCATTGCCTCAAATTCCTACACTTGATGTCGTTCTTAAATACAATTGATGAAAAACATGCTAATGGCCTACTTTGAATTTAAATAGCCTTGTATTCGATTTCCTTTGGGCTTTGCAGCCTAACTTGTCTTGGAATTCTAGAATTTTGGAATTATTTTTTTTTGAAACGAAAGTAAGGATTATCTAGTGTCCATTGCACGAGAGATGCATAGTTCACGGGGACATGGGTCTACCGGGGTTCCGGTACTCACCACTACACTTGCGTGGCACACGAGTTCTGCGGCTCGGGGTGGTTGGCAAGCATGAGATTGATGTTCTAAAGCGTAGAGACAGCTCCGCTATATTTATGTTAGATATGTTGAGCGCAGCTCCATATCATAGTCGGAAAAGGTAGGTGATAGGTCTCACCGCCGACCGGACGTAGATCATCTCGACTTAGCCTGTGTCTGTCTCTACATCTTTAACTGTGGTATTTACTTGCATTACTTGTTTCAGCAATTTATTTTGCTCCTTTATGCTTTTAAATACCATTTGTTTATTTGGAAATGTGACATGAAATTCTCCAGTTAGTACTTAAATATCACTATACTCACCGTCTAGTTTGTGACGGTGGGTGTAGGTCCGTCGAGCAGTAGCAGATCGGGGAAGGAGAAGATCGGCGACTTCCTCTGAGCAGTTCGGCGACTCTCCTCACTCATTTCGTACGTCTCGATATTTGTTGTATTATGATTTATTATGTCATTTTGGGTTGTACAATGGGTTGAGTGAATAGTTTCATATCTATACATGCATGTGATGCAGTAGTTTTTCTTGGTTTCCACACTTAGGAATTGTTTTGGGTGAATTAATGCTTCCGCTTAATATTGGAATTAACAATGATTCTGCTTAACATTTAAATGACATGTCAATGTGATAATATAACAATATATGGAGATTTGGATAATTATAGGGACGATAGGCTGACTAATACGTACTTAAGTCTTAGATCATGTTCATTACGGCTTGAGTACGAGATTAGGCCGGGCGGTGCCCTGTGTAGAAGTAGGGGCCATCATAGTTAGTATCAAAGCTAGGTTTAGAGAACTATATGGCTTAAGGCAATATGATACTAACACAGTTGGTATCAAAGCTTGGTTAGAGCCCAAATTGCATAAAATATAAACCTTAGTCGTGGAAACCTGATACTCATTGCCTAGACACCATTAGTTGGGAAGTGAGTGACAGTGAGATGGGGGTCTATGTACTTGTTATTTGCTATATGTATCTATCTACTTATGCGCAATGTCACGTAGAAGCTGATTCGCGTTCGCTATCCATTGTAGACCCCCGATGGCTGATACACGCGGGGGAGGAGATGCAGAGCCTAGCGGCAGTTCGCCTCCTACAATAGAGGAGGATTTGCAGCAACTATTTGAGCGAGTGACAGCTCAGGGCCAGCAGTTGGCTGATTTCATCACGATGATGACCGCACGTTTTGCTGCACCAGCATCGACATCGACTCCTACGACTGCTACACTGCCAGGACTTCCTACTGTATCATTAGCAGCGGTGATAGCAGTGACCACACCAGTTGTAGAGATAATTGAGGCAATACCGTCTCCCATGCCTGCATCTTCCAGGACGTCAGTGGAAGTTCAGCTAGTGAAGGACTTTATTAGACTCAAACCAGCGTATTTCGATGGAGTCAGAGATTTTTAGAAGATTGAGAAATGGATCCTGTCTCAGGAGAAGCTTCATCGGGTCTTGAAGATTGAGGATAGACTTCGAGCAGAGATCTCATCATATACACTCGAGCAAGACGCTAACGTATGGTGGTGTGTGACAGTGGCCACTCACGGAGAGTTCGAGACATGGGATGCTTTTAAGAGAAGTTTTATCAGCAGTATTTTCCGCCTTCAGTCATTATGCGATTGAGACGAGAGTTCATGGATTTGAGACAGGGGCCAGAGGAGACTGTGATGCACTACATGGATCGATATGATTATTTGCAACAGTTTCCTGGGGACTTGGTGAGAGATGAGTCCGAGGATGTGTATCACTTTGGTGATGGACTTAGGCTCGATATTGGATATTATGTCGTCAGTTCAAGCGCAAGGACAAGCATAGAGATCTATGAGAGAGCTCTAGCGTATGAGACCTACTATTTTGGCTGAGTTCCTGATGGCAGAGCACCGGGCCCAATTCTCTCTGCAGAGCCGGCCGTAGAATATGAGAGGATGAGACAGAAGGGTAAGGGAGCAAGGGGATGGAACCGAGGATATCAGGGTTCAGGAATAGCTATGCGTCCACTAGCCGTGCCTCCTATATCATCTACTTCTTCAGCACAAAGCTCTGTGAGCAGACTTCTCTTGCCACCTCCCATCAGACCGGCCTTACCAGCTCTGATAGTTCTTGTACTTTTCGCCCCACAGCCTTCACAACAACAGCCATAGGATGGCAGAGGTCGAGGCAGAGGAAGAGGCCGAGATACGAGACAAAGACCGAAACAGGTGCAGAGACAAGGTCGGTATCAGGCACAGGGCCAGTCGCAGACTCAGGGTCAGCGTAGACAGTTGACATGCAACAGATGTGGACAGGTCGGACATATCGTGAGAGAGTGCCCGCATCCTGCAGTAGTGTACGCACAACAGGCCCGAGAGGAGGTTCGTGTGGTAGCCCAGCCAGACGCCGACGCTACACGAGGTCTTATTGAGGGTACGATTTCTATTTGCGATCACGCTTTATATGTTTTATTTGCTTTGACTCTACTATATTGTCTATTGATGGTCGCATGATAGACATCTTAGGGTTGAAATTTGTTAGGCTTAGCGTACATTTGATCTTGAGTACTGCAGCCGAGGATAGAGTTTACTCTCATAGTATTATTGCGAAATGTTTCGTCAAGATAACTAGAGTAACGCTACCTGCTGATGTTAGAGTCCTCTAGTGTTTGGCGTTCGACGCGATTTTATGAATGGACTGGTTAGCTGCATATCACGCCCATATCGACTATTTTTGGAAGATCGTGATATTTGAGATCTCAGGGCGTCTGCCATTCAGTTATAAAGGTAGTGTAGCGAGATCTGTAGGAACGAGAGGTCGACCTACGACTAATGAGGAGATGGAAGTGTTGATTTCGCTGTACACTGTCCCAGAGAGTGAGAGACCCGAGGTGTAAGATATATCGATTGTTAGAGAGGTTCTTGATGTATTTCCAGAGGATTTACATGGCTTACTTCTGCCGCAAAAGATCAATTTCATTATTGAGTTAGTACCTGGAATGAAATCGATTTCTATACCACCGTAACAACGAAAGCTTGAAGAGTTTAAGACTCAGCTTCAGGATTTGGTCCAGAAGGGCTTCATCACACCTTCTATGTCGTCATGGGGAACACCCGTCCTTTTTGTAAAGAAAAAAGGATGGCACATGAGAGGAGCACAATTTTTCTCCTTGATAGACATGTGCTCGAGGTATCATCAGCTTAGGATCAGGGACGAAAATAGATCCATTACAGCTTTCAGCACAAGATATGGGTCTGATGCATCGTGTTTTCAAACTGGTAGCCCAATGGTACTCGGTTAGCTAAACACGCGTACTTAAGCCTCCAGGTAGTGTGTTCGAACCGAGGGAGGCAAAAGACTACGCCCACTAGTATTACGAGTTGCGGGTGTGCGCACTGGTACTAGTGGGGGTACGTAGATGGTGTAGGTGAGTGCACCCATACTGCCTTGGAGACGCCATAGGCTGTTATGAGTTGCGGTTCTATGCACTGGCAGTGCCTTGGGCCTTCACATAAAAAGGGTTTCTTGACCAATTCGTGATAGTCATCATCGATGACATACTAGTATACTCGAAGGCGAGGGAGGATCACGAACAACAACTCAGAAAGACGTGAGATTTCATTGGTCTGATGAATGTGAGGAGGCATTCGCTCATCTGACGAGATTATTAGACTGCATGGGGTACCAGTGATTATTACGTCAGACAGAGATGTCATGTATACCTCCAAGATGTAGCGGAGTATGCAGGAGCAATATGGTACGCGCTTACAGTTTAGTACAATGTTTCATCCTCAAACTGACGGGCCGACTGCATGATTGATACAGGTTCTCGAATATATGTTTCAGGCGTGCGTCTTGGAGTTTGGCGGATCATGAGAGGAGTACCCGCCGTTATTTGAGTTTGCATATAACAACAGTTATCAGGCCAGTATTGAGATGACGCCTTTTGCGGCTGGTAGACCGTGTGGCTCGCCATCGTATTGGGCTGAGCAAGAGGACCGGGTGACCTTGGGGCCTGAAATTGTTGTCGATCACACGAAGAAGGTACGACTGATTCGTCAAAGACTCAATGGAGCCTGAGATCGAAAGAAGAAGAACACGGACATATATCACGGTGATCTCACGTATATCGAGGTATCCTTCGTCTATTTAAGGGTTTCCCCTCAGAAGGGTCTTTAGAGATTTGAAGTGAAAGATAAACTTGCATCGAGATTGATCGAACCTTTTCGTTCCTTTTTTAGTAGGTCGACGTTTAAATTTCGAGGACGAAATTTTCATTAGTTGGGAAGAGTTGTCACGGCCCAAAATTTTTAACTGTGTTATTGGCTTTACACAGGCTCAACGACCCGTACTGTGGGATTCACATCGTGATAGGTCCGTTTACCGAGGCAAGGGCCAAGGTACATTTTATATTTGTTGTGTTGTTTAACTAGTGTACTATATATGTGTAGACTACTAAGTCATTTACGGGTATGCAGATACCGAGACGAGCGGGGACATGCCTCGAGTCGCGTACCGACGTGGGTTTGAGGCAACAGCTCGTGGGGTGAAATTAATTAAGTAGCTATAGTAGTTGTAATGTGGTCACATTAAATCAATATGCAATGGCCTATAGTTTGCAAAATAAAACCATAGTCGTTGGATTCGCCTAGAGAAACGCATTTCGCGATACTCGAAAAATAAAATAAAATAAATGGGGTCAAACAGTAAGGCGGTGGAAAAAAAAAGAGATATTTTTTGTTTTGCCTTGAGATTCGTGTTGTACGAATCTCGAGGACATCAAATACTTAACTCCCACCTTATCCAGTTGGTGAAAAAAAAAAAAAAAAAAAAAAGAGAGAAGAAAATCGGGAGGAGGAGGAAGAAGAAGAAAAAAGAGGGAGCGAGAGAGAAGGAGAAAGAGCGAGCCTGAGCAAGGTGAGTGAAGTTCCCTTGTTGTGGTGTCGTTTGTTGTTGTTGTTGTTGTTGTTGTGTCGGTTGTTTTTGGTGTTCGGGTGGCGAACTCGGACGAACTGCCATGGCAGTTCGTCCGAGCTCTAGGAAGGTAGGGGAGTAGTCTCCCCTGCATGCGAACTCCACCTAGGGTTGGGGATGGAAACCCAACCCCAGCAAAGAAGAAAAAAAAATGCAGAATATAGCATCGCGAGGAAGAAGAAGAAAAATCGGGTCGGGCCAAGCCAGGCCGGACCCTGACCCGGCAGGGTCGGATCGACCTGGACCCACTAAAAAAATCAAATAAAATAAATATATATTTAATTAGTTAAATTAATTAAACTAATTTTTAATAAATAAATCCCAGAAAATAGAGAAAAATATGGAAAAAATTCGAAAAAATTCCGAAAAAATTGGGAAAAATATATTTGTGACCCAAATCAATAGAAATTCGAGATTTTCATAAAAAGTGAAGAATTCAGAAGTCGGTCGAGACGTTATACAGGGTTTTACCTCGAAAAACGCGAAATGGGCCGAATGACCGAAAATAAATAAGAAAAGTGTTTCGAAATTTGTCTCGACTTCGATTTGGACTAAATGAGACATTATTGAATGTTAGGGAATTACGGGGAACTCAGGCGTTTGGGCACGCACTTCGATTCGTCGAGGAATCGGCTAGACTAGGACAAGTGAGTAACTTGTAAGTACAATTGTGAGAATTTTATATTTCATTTCATTCTCTTATTGCTTTATTGGTCTATTGGTAGACATTACTACTTGTCATCTCACATCATGTTGTTCTTGTATCTATTCATGGATGAATATTATGACATGATGCCTTGTGAATTATTTCATTGCCTCAAATTCCTACACTTGATGTCGTTCTTAAATACAATTGATGAAAAACATGCTAATGGCCTACTTTGAATTTAAATAGCCTTGTATTCGATTTCCTTTGGGCTTTGCAGCCTAACTTGTCTTGGAATTCTAGAATTTTGGAATTATTTGTTTTTGAAACGAAAGTAGGGATTATCTAGTGTCCATTGCACGAGAGATGCACGGTTCACGGGGACATGGGTCTACTGGGGTTCCGGCACTCACCACTACACTTGCGCGACACACGAGTTCTGTGGCTCGGGTGGTCAGCAAGCATGAGATTGATGTTTTAAAGCGTAGAGCACAACTCCGCTATATTTATTTGAGATATGTTGAGCGCAGCTCCATATCGTAGTGGGAAAAGGTAGGTGATAGGTCTCACCGCTGGCCGGACGTAGATCATCTCGACTTAGCCTGTGTCTGTCTCTACATCTTTAACTGTGGTATTTACTTGCATTACTTGTTTCAACAATTTATTTCGCTCCTTTATGCTTTAAATACCATTTGTTTATTTGGAAATGTGACATGAAATTCTTCTGTTAGTACTAAAATATCACTATACTCACCGTCTAGTTTGAGACAGTAGGTGTAGGTCCGTCGAGCAGTACTAGACCGGGGAAGGAGAAGATTGGTGACTTCCTCTGAGCAGTTTGGCGACTCTCCTCACTCATTTTGTACGTCGCGACTTTTGTTGTATTATGATTAATTAGATCATTTTGGGTTGTACAGTGGGTTGAGTGAATAGTTTCATATCTATACATGCATGTGATACAGTAGTTTTTCTTGGTTTCCACACTTAGGGAGTTTTTTTGCGAATTAATGTTTCCGCTTAATATTTGAATTACCAATAATTCTGCTTAACATTTAAATGACATGTCAATGTGATAATATAACAATATACGGAGATTTGGATAATTATAGGGACGATAGACTGACTAATACGTACTTAAGTCTTAGATCGTGTGGATTAAGGCTTGAGTACGGGATTAGGCCGGGCGGTGCCCTGTTTAGAAGTAGGGGCCGTCACATGAAAAGTCGTGGTTCTCGGCCACACATGCAAGATATGTTATTTACAATCTCGGCCAAGCATGGCCGAGACAGAGGGGAAGTTTTTGGGAACTCGTGGTTCTCGGCCAAACAGGCCAGAATAGTTTATACAGTCTCGGCAACGAATGGCCAAGAGTAAATGTGTTACCTCTCGGTCACCACATCACGAGAGTAACCATTAGTGTATAGTTTATGTCTTGTTGGTGATGTACAACCAAGACTATAGCATTGCTCTCGGTTGCCCATTACCGAGACTAATATTGTCGTATTGGTCATGCGCCGCCGACATTATTATGGTTTTCTCAAACTTGCATGACCGAGACTATAGAAATGAAAGAATTTGTTTTTATTTTTTTTGAATTATTTTAAGTAGCGTAATCCTGTGTTTGCTCTCGGTCACCACATCACGAGAGTAAGTCGAAGTGTATAGTTTATGTCCTGTCGGTGATGTACAACTGAGAACGTAGCATTTCTCTCGGTTGACCATTACTGAGAATTTTATTCTTTTCTCGGTTATGCGTCACTGATATTCTAAGGTTTTTCTCTAACCTGCTTGACAGAGACTATAGAAATGGAAGATTTTGTTCATTTTTTTGAATTGTACTTTTGTTTCTGCTCCGGGCGCTTACATGTTGTAGTGGTTTTCAGGTATGGCTCATTCGAAAACCCCGATGACTAGGGAGGATGTTGATGTTGAGGTGTCGAGGGGTAACCGTGGGCGAGGCGGCCGGAGACCCCCAACTGCATCTTATCGGAAAGAGAAATAGAAGGAGAATGTAGATGTTAAGGGAAAGGCTAAGATTGATGGAAATCGTGCAAGGAATTTACAATTGCACGATGAGGGTTCCAATATCGACACGCGGCGAAGAAAATATCTTATTGTTGCCTGAGGCGAAGAGGAGGCTCATGCATCAGAGTCCAGTAGTAGTGACTCATCAGCGGCGACAAACACCACGGAAATTGATCGTAATGTGGGTGGGAGTACTAGTGGTGGAGGTGGTCATAATGAAGGAGAGTCACAAGAGCCTGTAGAAATGTGTGCTCCTTTCCCCAGTGGTCCTTTAGACGGTGCTTTGTTGAAGAGCTTTAAGGATCATGTCGCATTAGCGATTTAGAGGAATGAGGTATATAAAGTTTCATTGAATGGAGTACAATAAAACTTAGGGTTTTCACTAAGTTGATGAGATGTTTTTGTTGTTGCAGGAGCGTCCGGTACTCAAGTGTATCAATCACGGAGCTCAGATCCAAGAATGGGACTACAAGTGTGCAACCCTGACACCGAGGGCCTTCAGAGGATTATTCCGTGTTCTGGGTTGAATACGCTTATAGATTGTTCATACCGCAAGGCTAACAAGGAGGTTATCTCTGCCTTTGTGGAGCGGTGGTAGCCGGAGACGAACACATTTCACTTACCATTCGGTGAAATGTCGATCTCCTTGGAGGATGTGAGCATTCTCCTAAAGATTCCTGTGACGGGCAAAGTGGTGGCAGTTGAGAACTTCGCGAGGTACACGGAGGAATCTCGCTCGGATGCTATTAAGCTAGTGTCGAAACTATTTGGGGTTAGCATTGAAGAGGCTGAGGAAGAAGTGAACAACAGCAAGGGGCTCACAGTGCGAAAATGTTGGCTAAATAGTCGATAGTGCCCCAAAGCTGGTTTGAGGAACACAACTTATCCTCATGTGGAATGCACAGCCCGAACGTACTTGTTGTATCTATTTTCTTGCGCCTTGTTTGCGGATAAGAGTGGATCTCAGGTATCTATCGCGTTGTTGAAGCTTCTAGAAGATTTGGACGACGTGGGAAAGTATGCATGGGGTGCAGCCGCATTGGCCTACTTGTACTAACACTTGGGGTCTGCCACTAGAGTACATGTTTCTCAGATTGCCCGCTACCTCACATTACTTGAGGTTTATTATTAAATCGACTTACATTGTTTTCTGAATAATTATTTTTAGTTTTTGCATTCTCAGACTAACTTACGTTGTATGTATTTGCAGGGATGGATGTACGACCATTTCAAAATTGGGCTCGCCACACCCAATGCAAAATACATGGACTACGTGCAACCTCGTGTCTGCAGATGGATTCAAAAGCACGAGACATGAATGAATATTGACAAGGTCGGATCATTAGGAGAACGTTGGACTGGTTGCATCCGCCCCTACCGAAGCAGGCCCTAGGCAGTCCCAACACGATAGCACTTTTACACACTCCACCCCTGCTAATGCTCCGCCCGCAACGGTCGATGCTCGCCCCCCGAAGAGAATGCATGGCAAGGAATACCAAATGAAGAATTTGAAGAAGCCAAAGCAATTACTGTTTTTTTATGTTTTTCACCTTACTTTGACTGGTTGCATGAAACTTGTTATTTTTCTTGGTTTGAGGAACTGGTTGCATGAAACTTGCATGAAACTTATGGAATGTTGGATAATTTGTTGATTTATGAAATTTTATGATTTTCGGTGTACAATTTGATTCTTTCGATAAGTGTTAGTGATATTGTCTGGGTTGAAGAGCTTTTCATTAATTCTGGCTTAAATTACATAGCAACTTTTGGAACAGGTAAGTGTCTCGGTCATTCAGAGCCGAGACCTTATGGAAATTCACGGAATCAAACAACCGACACATTCCAAGCAATCTCGGATATGTCCCACCGAAAACTTCTAATGACCCGAAAAATAGGTAATGTGTGGGTCATACATGAACGAAACTAAATGCATAGTTTCGGTTAATAACAACCGAGAATAAGCCAGTAGGGTCGTGCACGGATCGACGAGTCGTTTCTGTGCAGTATCGGATTACATAGCGAACAAATATTCTCGTTAGCGGCATACCGAGAAGGCACTCGTTGTTTCGGTTATGTTCCGATAAATATGAATGGGTGACGGAGAGGCTTTTGTCGAGAGGTTATTTCTGGACTATTTGAAACCGTAACATTAACTTCCGGTATCGAGGAACCGAGAATTTTAACTTTGTCTCGGTTCCACGTAACCGAGAATTGTCTCGTCGGGTCGCGCACGGTTCAACGAGTCGTTGCTGGAAATTGACAAATTACCCTTAGTCATCTGCACCACAACCACCTCCTCACCCTTATCCAATTTGCCTGCAAATGGTGGCCGTCCAAGTTTTTGGCGGGGTCGTGATTGTGCCTCCCACATATGACAATGACATACCACAAAGAATCAACATTTTCCTTGATGTTAATAAGGAAATGGTATCCACATTTCTTTGTACCAGTTTGAGTCCGCCCTGTTTCCTCTTCTTCTTCAGTTCTTGGTTTCAAAGCAATTTTAGCCGCTTTACTCTTCCCTACTCTTTGTGACATTCCCCTATATGTACCGGACCTCTCACAAGCAAGTTTGACTTTTCCCCTGCGCTTAATCCCTCCGGCATCAGAATGCTTCGTTACTAGCACAAACTTGTTATCACGACCAATCATTTGAAGCCATGAAATAACCGATTCTCTAGATGGGAATGGCCTACAAAGAGTAAACGCATCCTTGTAGTCTGGAAATAAAGTTTAAATCGGCATTACTTGCAATGCATACATTGTAACATTACGACTCAACCAAATTGCACAGCAAATTCACCAAAAAACCTACAAAAACAAATTATCGGTAGTACAGTTCCTCGAGTCTGAACCAATTCTCGTTCAGTGGAAACCGAGATTTACGTGATAGTCTCGGTAGTTTTAACCGAGACTATATCATTAGTTTCGGTCAAGGCATGACCATGACTTACTCATAAGTCTCGGTGGCTCTTGACCGAGACTTATGTATAAGTTTCGGTCCTGCGAGGCCGAAACAATCGTGCCCGTGTAACTTTGACTGAAAACATGAAAACCCAAAAAAAAAAAAAACACAATAAATTTCACCGAATACCTCTTCTTGTTCCTCGTCTTGCACCATTGCAGTACATTCGTCCATTTTATAGTGGAAACAAGTTCGGATTGGTCGAATTTACCAAACCCTACATTGACAAACCAAATCATCAATTTCACTGAGTAGATAAAAAAATAGTTCGTTCAAAGCTTCATATGGTTGTAAAACAGTGTTACCTCGCTATCGGATGATGTGAAGACGCAAGAATCGATACACGCCCGGCAAACAAAATTGTGGCTTTATGGTTCCACTTGAGATCTAATGTGGTGGGGTGCCCCAAAATTGATTTGAAATGGGTTGTGAGATTGGAGAGAGTATATATGAAGGGGCAATAGTGTCATTTACATCAAAGTGTAATTTAGAGAGGAGAATGACAAAAAAAACTGGGTGCCTTCATGAATTGATAGGGTGCCCATAACGGCCCTCCTAAACTTTTTGAGAAATGAGCGTAAAAAAAACCATCACTTACCCAACGCGGGCTGGGCTTGAGCTAAAGTAACAAAAAACTCAAGCCCGCCCATTATTAAATTCTTGGGCTTTAGTTGCCGAGCTATGTAGTGGTTTTGAAACCCAAGCCTGACCCAATGAAGAAGTCTACATGCAACGCATCGCTAGTGGCAACACTGCAACATTTATCTCATTCGTTATTTAATGTTGGTTGTCAGCTATCACAACCCTCCCCATTTTCAAGTCAATTCACTAAATCTTTACTTTCCCATTACTTGGGGTATAAGTTAGGGATACAAATGGGTAAAGAAATACCCATAGGTGATGGAGATTTACCCTAACGAGTACGTAAATTTTAAATGGGGATGGAGGTAGGGAGGGGTACAAAATCTCACCCACATGAGTACGAGTAATAAAATATACCCATAGAAATCCTCATATATCAATTTATACATCATATTATATTTATTATTTTATATATATATATATATATCGCCATAAGATATTTATATATAAATATTACATAGTTTCCACTCTAAAAAACCATAAATAAATAAAAAACCTCTTAATGAGATTTAGAATTTTAATTTATTTGGTTAATTATATGTTTTGTTTTGAATTGTTCGCAACTATATTTATATTTTAGAATTTTAAGATCAAAAATACTAAAAAAAGTCGATGACTTGGTTTAAAGAGATAGTGACTTTAAGAAATATTTCGAATTTGAACTTTTCGTTTTGCACATGCCAATGATTTTGTAGAAATTTAATTATAATTGTTAGCACTTAGTAGTTAGAATTTTTATTGCATGATATGTTGATTTTCTTTTAATTATTTTTGTTGAAATTTAGACAATTGTGTTGTTATGTATGTATATTTGACACTTTATTTGTTACAATTCTTTTTTTTTTTTTGAAAATCCGCGGGAATCCCCCATGGGAAATGAAGTAGAGAAAAAAATTTCCCATCGAGAATTCCTCATCCCTGCAAAAATTCCCATTAAAATCCCCTCGGAGATCCCAAATGAGTAACATACCCACGGGGATTTGATGGGTATGAGGACGAGTATGAGAATTCATCCCCTAATGAGTGTGGGTGACAAATTTTTTTAGTGGGTATGGGTATCCCATCCCCTACCCTACCCTACCCATTTGCATCCCTATTATAAGTTGATGACCGATTTACAACATCATTTGAAATCGAACTGGACAAAGAAATAGGCAATGGCTTAGTTAGGAAAATAGGCAGAACATAGCAATAGCAACTACTAGTATACTACATTTATAATGAGAGCAGCGTTCATGCTGAAATTGCACAAGCTTAACACAAGGAAATATCATTCAAGGTCTCCAAGATTTTCACAAGGAATCTTACGGAGATGCGTAAATCTCCCAAAAAAAAAAAAAAAAAAAACTCATTAACAGTTTTTCCATGTTATACTTCCATAAATTTGGGATTGCGGTTATGTTGTTGTATACTTCCATATATTTCGACAAAGTCATACGACCAACGATTTGAAAAAGCAATGGATGCACAAAGTCGATAGCGGCGCAGGATCTTGCAAGGCGAAATGGAAACATGGAAGGGCTCAAAGGGGAAAAAGTTGGATCAAAATCGATATAGCAGACAATATATTCGAAAGTTTTGACAAAAAATAACTTGGAAGAGAGGATTCACCGAGTAGAATACATAATTCAAGCAACATTCACTAAAACACCAAAAAATAAACAAGTTAACGACCTTCATAGTCCAAAAAACATTAGCTTAATTTATAGAAGGTACAGATGCATACACAAATAAGAAATGTACATAAATGCTCTAAGTTCTAACACATCTTTGTGGCTATTTTCTTCACAAGCAATTGTAAATTTGCAATCAACAATATATTCAAAGAACAATTGTGACTCAAATTAAGTGGTTAGTCGTTGAGAATCAAATGACCAAATTGTTTGAGTTTAAAACCAACACAAAGCAGCCTAAAACTCTTTCCATATCATCCGCACAAACCTACTAGAGAAAGATAAAATGAACATAGAAATAATAATTTTCTCGATTATCCCTGTATGATTCGACGACCATGAGACCAATACCCTCACCTGGAGAAATATACACAAATTTTTCAAAGCTCATATTTCATAGTGAAGATGGTTTACAAAGAAGGAAGCCTTGCCCTCAATAAATTTCACAATAAAGATGGTTATGAAAAATGGACAATGTTCACAGAAAGACCAAAGAAGATTAGTTCAAATTTTCCACAAGTAAACAATACCCATGGAGAATCGCAAGTCGAGAAAACAAATTCATATAATAACATCAGTGTCATTTGAACTTATCGATGATATGCACTACCGCAACGGACATGTTTCTTCCTTTTCTATGTCTTCATGGCAACATACCGCATTTGTACGATATGTCATGAGAGCCAAGGCATGAAGATCAGTTAAATTTGCAGTACATGGATAGTTGTTGACTGCTGTGGTATGGTGCTATTTGTTGAGCCAAAAATTGTATAGCCACTCTTTGTAAGTTATTGAAAACCATGTCCAAGCTTTGTCCATTATTATAGGAATTCTATTTTGGAAACTGTTGAAATCATAACTTGGTCTTGCACTTCTGTTGCATCTGAACTGGTAAAGTGTATTTAGGACGACGCTAATCTGTCATCTTTAAGAGAATATAAAGTGTATTTAAGGAATTCTATTACACAAATCAGTAACCAAAATCAGAGGAATCATCAATTGTGAAGGAATTGAGTCCATTACAATTTCGAAATCAATGATACCAAAAAGCAAACACAGATTAGAATTTAAGTTCCACAAATAGATTAAAAGTGTCCCTGAAACTTAGTCAAAAACCAAACAACAGAAAATGAAAGCAACCTCCAAACTGTGGGGTGCAAATGCAACACAAAGACAGGCAAACAAAGCAATTCGGGCTTAATATAATGTGGTTTTAAAGGAATTCACTGCATCTTTTAGCATGTCAACCAGCATGGCTTTATCCTCAATGCTAGACACATGTCAAAGAAACATCCATAAGCACATTTGTGTAAAATTAAACTTTGCATATATGTGGGATTAATACAACAACAACAACAACAACAAAGCCTCAATCCCAAATTAGTTGGGATCAGCTACATCTACCTACATGGATCAAACTCTTCCATTCTTCTCGATTTAATGCAATCGATGGTGTGCAAGGTAGATGAAGGGATGGGATGAATATGGGGGTCGCCTCAGGTGGGTTGTTTATTGATATAGGATGAAAAAGGGAATATAGGAAGAGAGATGGCTCTTCCAACACACCAGAAAGAACAAACTGTCACCAAACTGATAGGTCACCAATAATCTCTATTACTCACACGCTCACCGACTCAACTATATATACAGGACTGACTCATTATCACTACTAACTTGCCCGATGACTTGACCAACTGGCTAGACCCCATAAAACTAATCTTCACTTGGTAATAACCACCACACTGGGCCCACTACCTTTCCTGCCATACACATTAACAAAAAAAGGCCTACCCGGGATCGTAACAGTACTCCCCTTATGATGAGCCACCTTGTCTCAAGGTGGAAAGCCGGAAAAGTGCGACGGACATGTTTGACGAGTTCCCATGTCGCCTCGGCATCAGGCAAGCCGAACCACTTGATGAGAACCATTGGACCCCAGAGTCCCGTCAGCGGGAAGTAGGAGAGAATCAGGGGCAAAAGTGGGTAGGGCTTGGGACGCTGGACGATTGCCTAAATGCTTGCGTAACTGCATGACATGAAACGTTGTATGGATAATAGCTGAACAGGGTAACTCTAGTTTGTAAGCCATTGGGCCGATCTTGGACAGAATTGGGAAAGGCCCGTAAAACTTTGGGCTCAACTTCATGTTGGAACGTCGCGCCACAATGTGCTATTCGTAGGGTCGAAGCTTCACATATACCAAGTTGTCGATCTCAAAAGTGACCTCCCGACGCCCACTGTCTACTTATTGTTTCATACGATTATGTACCAACAACTGATCACGTAACTCCATCAAGGCGAATTCTCAGGCTGCCAACAAGACATCAACATCCACACATGATGATGACAACACAATATCGTAGAGTAGCAGAGGGGGTAGGTCTCGCCCATTTACAACCTTGAAGGGGGAACATTTGAAGGAGGAATGAAAGGAAGTATTATACCAATAGTTTGCCAACACAACCACCGAAACCACTCCTTAGGCCTCTGGTTGACAAAACAACATAGATAAGTTTCGACGCAACGATTCACCACTTCGCTTTGTCCGTCCACTTGGGAATGATAGGCCGAACTGCGATTCAAACGGGTGCCCCGCAGTTTGAAAAGTTCACACCAGAACTTATTCCAAAAAATCTTATATCTATCCTGTAAAGTATTCACTAATGAGTGAATACACTGATTACACAAAGAAGAACAACAAGAACAGCAATCAAAAGAGAGAAAAATGAAATTGTATTGAATGATCAAATGATTACAAGGAATGTCTTATTTATAGACATTCTTACAAAAAAATTAACCGAAATAACAACCTTACAACAACCTCCTAAGCTGTCCTAACTAATTTACAACAGCTTTACAACAACTTCACAACTGTCATAACCTCCTAACTATCCTAACTAACTAACAGACTTACTGAGCTTAATTAACAGTTGTTACAACAGATCAAAAACTCCCCTGTCTCATTAACATGAACTGAGTGAACTTGTGCCACTGTGATCCCCTGAATCGTGAACATGAGATGTACCACTGTGATCTTGAACTGAAGAACCTGTAGTAGTAGTACTGTGATCTCTAACATGCCCCCTCAAACTGAATCTAGAGGAAGAAACTAGATTCAGTTTGGATGAAAGAAAATGAAATCGAGGAGTAGACAAAACCTTGGTGAACAAATCAGCATATTGATGATCAGTTGGTATATACCGAAGCTCAACAAGACCAGCTGCAAGTTTTTCCCTTAAGAAATGAACATCAATCTCAATGTGTTTGGTTCTAGCATGAAAAACAGGATTCAAAGCCAATGCCCGAGCACTAGTATTGTCACACCAAAGAATAGGCTTGGTAGAACAATGAAAACCAAGTTCACAAAGTAGAGATGATGTCCATAATATATCAGTAACACCGAAAGCCAAAGCACGATATTCAGCCTCAATACTAGATCGTGCTACAACTGATTGCTTCTTAGAATACCAAGTAATAAGATTGCCACCAAGAAGAACACAAACTCCACTTGTAGAACGTCTATCATCAACATCACCAGCCCAATCAGAATCGTAAAAACTTCAATTGACAAAGAAGAAGCAGGACGAAAAACAATGCCAGTTGCAAGAGAAGATTTCAAAAATCTAAGAACTCTTTTGACAGCAGCCCAATGAAGATCAGTAGGATGTTGTTGAAACTGACTAAGTTTATTAACTATGAAACTTAGATCAGGACGAGTGTAGGTAAGATACTGCAGAGCACCCAATGTACTCCTATACAATGTAGGATCAGAAAAAGGAATGCCTTCAGTTGCACTGAGTTTAACTCCAACAGAATAAGGTGAAGACATTGGTTTAGAATCCAATAAGTTAGTCCTCTTGAGAAGATCAAGAATGTACTTATGTTGAGACAAATATAATCTAGTAGAGTCTCTGTGAACTTCAAAACCAAGAAAGAAATCCACATCACCCAAAGATTTGAGAGAAAATTTGGAATTCAACCATGTAATAAGTTGTTGGATTAGTAATGGATTGGAACCAGTAATGAGAATATCATCAACATATACTAGAAGCATGAGAACAGAAGATTCAGTCCTTTGAAAAAAGAAGCTAACATCAGCTGAACTATTTTTAAATCCCCAATCAAGCAAAACTATTTTCAGCTTAGAAAACCATGCTCGAGGAGCCTGCTTGAGACCATATAAGGCTTTGTTTAGTTTACAAACATAATGTGGATATTGCTTGCTAACAAAGCCTTCAGGTTGACTCATGAATACTTCTTCATTAAGATCACCATTAAGAAAAACATTATTCATATCAATCTGCTTGATAGGCCACTGATAAGTAACAGCAAGAGTAAACATAATACGAAGAGAGGAAGGTTTAATGACAGGAGAAAAAGTATCTCCAAAATCTAGTCCAGGTATCTGATGAAACCCCTTAGCAACCAGTCTTGCCTTATATCTCTGAATAGCACCAGTAGGTGTAGTTTTAACTCGAAAAACCCACTTACAACCAACAATACTCATATCCAGATGATGGAGGAACCAATGTCCAAGTATTGTTATTGTCCAATGCTTTTAATTCATCACCACAAAGTGAATACCACTTTGGATCAAGTAAGAGCAACTTTAACGAGATGTAGGTTCATTTAGAGAATGTATCAAGGCATATGGAGAAGTAACAACTAGTGCCTTTGATTTAGAAACACCAGCTTTACTTCTAGTTAGCATATGGTGAGTGTTAGTATTAGTTCGGTAATAGAAGGTCGTGGAGCAAAGAGGTAATTCAATAGGAGAAGAAGATAAAAGAGGATCAGTAGGAGCCGAGGAAACAACAGAGTAGAAATTTGGTGGTAGACTAGAAAGAGAAGAATTTAAAGTGTCTAATGAAGAAGAATTTGAAACAGAATGTTGTGAAGATGAGGAAACAGGACAATATTGCATAACAGATAAAGGAAGACTAGAATAAGAAGAGGATGAAGTTTGATTAGACGAAAAAATGTTAGAGTAAGGAAAGTCTTCTTCATTGAATATAACATCTCGTGAGATATAAATCTTGCCATTTGAATGTAAGCACTTGTAACCATGATGCCTAGGACTGTAACCAATAAAGACACATTTAGAAGATCGAAAATTGAACTTATGATGAGAGTAGGCAGTAAGATTTGGATAACAAGCACAACCAAAGGATTTAAAGTAAGAATAATCAGGTAGTTTACAAAAACATACCTCATATGGAGACTTAAAACCAAGAACAACAGATGGTAAGTTGTTTATAAGAAAAACAACAGTTATGAATGCCTCTTCCCGAATGAAAAGGCGTTTTGAATGAGCAAGAAGAGTAAGTCCCATCTCAACAATAGACCTATGTTTTCTTTCAGGAACTCCATTTTGTTGATGTGTATATGGACAAGAGTAACGATGAATAATACCAGATGCATTGCAAAATTTCTCAATTGGTTTATATTCAAGGCCCATATCAGATTGAAAGATTTTTAACTTAGAGTTAAGTTGTAATTCAGCCTGTTTGATAAAATGTAGAAAAGCAGCATATGCATCTGATTTTAACTTGAGAGGATAGAACCAAGTAAAACGACTAAAGGCATCAACAAAAACTATGTAATACCTTGAACCTTGAGAGGACAAAGAATGGAGAAGGACCCCAAAGATCAGAGTAAACCAGCTCAAGTGGTTTAGTAGCAGTTATATTGCAAGACTGAAAAGGAAGTTTGTGCATCTTTGCTATTTTACAAGAGTTACAAAAGGATATGCAAGATTTATTTATAGTATTGTGTAATGAAGATAAGACTTTTTGTAACACTGAACTAGATGGATGTCCTAGTCTGGCATGCCATACATTAGTAGTAATAGAACTCACAAGTGAAGTAGTACAAGATTTAGGTGAATAAGCAGGTGAAACAGAAGAAACAGAACTAGATGGAAAAGAACCAGCCTTTGGAAGACAATATAAGCCATTATGAAGCACTCCTTGAAGCAATGTTGTCTTCAAATTCTTGTCCTTAACAGAGAAAGAAGAAGGAGTAAATTCAGTAATGACATTATTATCACAAGTAAGCTTTGAAACACTTATAAGATTCTTGGCTATTTTTGGAACAAGAAGAACATCATTTAGTTGAAGAGAAGGAAGAGAAGGAACTGAATTTGAATGAATCACAGCATTACCAGTATGAGAAATTTTTAACAACTCACCATTACCAACAGTAACTAACTGATTACCTTTGTATTCAGTTTTATTGTGTAGAGCTGATCCATCAGATGTCATGTGACTAGAAGCTCCACTTGTCCATGTACCGTTTGGATCAACAACATTTTCGGGAGTCACCATCATGCCTTGAAAATGATTGATCATTGCTTGAGTGCTTTGGTTGTTGATAGATCATTTGTTGGTTGATCATTGCTTGAGCATTCGAGGCATTTGATAGTGAGACCGTGTAACGGGACGTCTAGATTGAGCAACTCGGCCTTGAGGACCAAAAAATGATTGATCAAATCTGTGATAACACTGAAGAGCCATATGTCCATGTTTATAGCACAACTGACAAAAAACCTTTCCTCTATTTCCAGTCCTTCCTCCACGACTCTTGAAACCACCTCTAAAACCATTGTTAGATCTATTTTGAAAGTGTATAGAACTGCCTTTCATACCTTGTGACTTCTTGTCACTACTGTCAACAAAATTTGCTGAGAAATTGTTCATATCAGTTTGTGAACCTTGATTTAAGTCTTCTATTCTCTGCTCATGCATCATCAACATGTATTGTGCATCTTGTAATGACATATTTGCTTTTTGAGAAGCAATTAACACGACAACAGGATCAAATTCATGACCAAGACCACTTAATATTGATTGAATCATATCAGATTCAGTAATCACTTGATTTATTGACCTCAATTCAGCAACTATTGTTTTAACAGTAAGAACAAACTCTGAAATTGAAGATGAACCTTTCTTGATATTGTTCATCTTCTTTTGAGTTGAAGAACTCGTGCCATAGATGATTGAGCAAACAAACTTTCCAATGTTTTCCAAATCTCAAAAGAGGACTCACATTCTGTGACATGTCCTATAACATCTTTGCTAATGTTTGAAAACAACCAAACCATAAGCAGATTATCACATCTACTTAGGACTTCATCTGTTATAGATGAGTCTGTTGTAACTGAAGCTCTTTTGTTTTCAATGAAAAACTCCAATCCTAGAGCTCTAATGGCAGCTTTAACTTGCACTTTCCAATATACATAGTTACCTTCATCAAGCTTCGTCGGTAAGTTGAAATTGAGAGATTTGGCTATTGCTGTAACATCAGCAAAGGTGCTTAGACTGCCAGAGTCTCCATCAGATGAGCTTCCTTCCGCCATTGTAGGTCGATCTTGATCTGATACCATGTAAAGTATTCACTAATGAGTGAATACACTGATCACACAAAGAAGAACAACAAGAACAACAATCAAAAGAGAGAAAAACGAAATTGTATTGAATGATCAAATGATTACAAGGAATGTCTTATTTATAGACATTCTTACAAACAGCCTAACTGAAATAACAACCTTACAACAACCTCCTAACTGTCCTAACTAATTTACAACAGCTTTACAACAACTTCACAACTGTCATAACCTCCTAACTATCCTAACTAACTAACAGACTTACTGAGCTTAATTAACAACTGTTACAACAGATCAAAAACTCCCCTGTCTCATTAACATGAACTGAGTGAACTTGTGCCACTGTGATCCCCTGAATCGTGAACATGAGATGTACCACTGTGATCTTGAACTAAAGAACCTGTAGTAGTAGTACTGTGATCTCTAACATATCCGAAACAATGCTGAGAGGAAAACCGTGGAGTAGGATGACACCTTGAACAAACACAACGGCCACTGTTTGAGTGGCCATTCATATGAAGACTTCTTCAAATTGCCTAGGTCCATCAATAACATCGTATGATGTGGGATTCTTCTATTCTGATAAGAAATTAAATAACCTGATGTAGAATTTATTTTGCAATTCGGATGCAGTGTCAGCATGCCTCCTAACTATGGCTCCTACGACACATAATTGACTAGATAATGTAACTAAATTAAGTATGAGAATTATTTTCCAATTTTTTCCTTACTAAAATAATCTCGACTAGTTTTTTTTCACCTTTATCGCCAAAAGTTTATTTCTTTTAAGGTGTTAAACATAATCTTTTGGATTAGAGCATGATGAATTGTGTTAAATATAATTCACCACTTTCTAAATCAAGTACATTACTTTTGAATTGATCAAATAATATTGGCCTTAAAGACCCTCAAGTAAAAGAATGCGTAATTTACTATCTTGCTCAAATAACAGTTCTTTGAGAATTGATGAATTTATTTTATTTTTATAAGCAACTATCTTTTTTTCTTAAAAAAAAACAATTTCTTCCTTGTTTCTCTTCTAAAGTTTCTAGAGGTGTTGTGATGGAAAGAGAAATGAATGTGATACATGTGGATATAGTTTGATCTTTTGCTATTCAACTTATAATAAATATTAAACTTATATGATATTAGCTGAATCTTGCAGCTATCGTGAGTGAAATAATATGGATTCCAATAGCAGTGGCACACTTGTCATTTTATTACATGTTGTGGTCAATTGATCCTTGTACCTTGGGATGATTTAGTGGTTTCAATAGAAGTGGTACTCTTGTCGTTGTATTGTTTTTTTTTTTCCATTTTATGGTAATCCAAAGCTTCAAACCTTCAACCATGTTTTTCTTGATCTTTTGTTTGGTTAGGTTAGTGCGTCTGATTGGCGGAAAGGAGCTCATTTGAAGCAAAAGTTTGAAGCTGGACTCAAATCTTTGGGTTTAAACAAGTGGTAAATATTCTTTTGTTTTCTATCTTTTTTTTTTCAAGTAGTATGTTGGGGTATATGCCTATAACTTATTTCTCTTTATATTTTTTTTCTTCATTATTTATAACTTACAATTTTTGGAGGCTACATCTCCCTCGTTTTATTGATAGTAAGTAAACTTTTTAACTGCAGCTCTAATTTGTGGCCTGCTAAATATATTTGGCCGATTATTATAGAAGAATATATGCTTTATTTTGTTATGTATGACTACTACTACTGCAGGGAGCTTGCATCGACAACTTTTTATGTTGCATTGCATCCACAACCCAAGGTTGTAAGTGGCCACTTTTTTCTGAAACAAGAAAGAATTAATTTGAGAGCAGTGTTTTTTGGAGGATGATTGGATTTTGGAGGATGATTGGTATTGACCGATTCATTTTAGTGTTTTTTTTCTTTTGAGGTTAATTCATTTTATTTTTTATTATATTGAGATTAATGGGTAAGGATTACTAAATAACGAATGAAAATCGAATAAAATAGAACAAATGTATCTCATTGCTTGTTTCATGAGATAATATTTTTTTATTTTTTTAAGAACTTGAGATGGCAATCGATCTATATTAAGCTATATCAATTGAAAAATGGTTATCCCAACAAATTGATAAGATTTTATCGATTGTACATAATAAATACAGTTCATGAAAAAAGTAAATTATTGATAGAGTAGTGAGTTCAATCTTATCAAAATGACTTAAGGAAACTGCTATTCGATGAAAGTCACGGGGTGAATGAGGAGAATATGGTAATGGGGGGGAGGGGTGGGGTGGGGTGGAGTGCACTCCCATTCTCTTTAGATTTCCAGCTTATTATGTCTCTTCTTCTGGTGAGCTTCAAAATAAAAGTTACTTTGACTAATTCACATTCTGGCCGCACACTAGAAGGATCTTAACATTTTTTAGTAGACCACTCACAAGTCCTGCACCACCAGTTACACATTGTTGAGTAGACAACTCACAAGTCAATTACATGTAAAAAATGTAACTGTCACGCTTTACATGCGACATGCATATATAATATTCTTTTACAGTTGTGTACGTACTGAACAACAAAAGAGGTTTGAAGTTTTTTTTGGTTTGCTTTGTTTATGGTTTACCTCTCTCACAAGAGAACTAAACAATGGGGTACATCATTTAGGCAAGCCTTGTCAGCCTACCAGACGCAAAATGACTAAAGGAAAAATTATGTTTCATCGTCTACTTCAGCATTAATAAACCATATATTAAACTCGCTTTTTCATTCAAACTACAAAATAGGCTATACAAGGCCTTAAAAACTCTTTGAAAACTAAAAAGAAAATCACAAAAACATGAACTAAATTGCGCTTGAGGCAGTAGTGTCAGAAATGACAATAACTTCTTTTGCAGGGATAGCATTTTTCATCTTTTTCGTAGCATCGCCAAAAATGTCATAACAAGCAATAAGTGGTTCATCATCCAAGATAACTGCCATAAAAGCTTATTCATCAGCCAATGAGAGAATTCGCTTCATTAGCTCCTTCACCTCGACACGGAGGGTGTCAAACTTGTCTTCCATTTTGGTGAAAATCGTCTTCATGCATTTCGGATATGAAGTGGACTGTGAGCATCCGCCCTTGACATACTTAGTGGACGTACTTCGAGACATCTTACTTAATTGAAATAGTCTCAGCTTACTTAGTTATGTCTTACTTAGCTATTGAAAAAATTCACTGCCTAGGCTTCCTTTATATAGGGGAATGTCGATTAATCTTCATATAGTAGGCCCATTCTGCCTAATAAATGAAAAGTATTCATCCCATTTCATCTTCACACAACCCATTTTGCCCAGTAAAAGCTACTTTGCCTAGTAAATGTGATTAATCCTCATTCATCTTCACACATCCCTCTTTGACTAAAAATCGGAAATAATACAATTCATCTTCACACAACTGCTTAATAAATATTTCAAACCTTTCCTTTGCCCAATGTCCCTTCATATCTATAGCTTAGGAATCTTGCCTTTCACATCTTGTTTGTTGAGCCTCATTATGAGAAAGCTCGTTTGGCTCAGGAGAACTCTATGCTCGAGAGAATCGTTTCATGTAGGAGATAGTTGAATACCATCAGCTTACCTTACGGATGTTGTTTATTTAAATGAAGTAATTGAAGAGGTGATAGAGGTGAAAACCTAAGCCCAATTTGTGTTTTCCCTCAAATTTAGAGTTTCTGCAAACCCTAGTAATGGAGGATATGGTCATCACTTGAACCTCATTTGCATAGCTGAAGAGAACATTGAAAACAACAACAATAACAACAACAACAACAACAACAACAACAACAACAACAACAACAACAACAACAACATGGTAAGTTGCGCATGGGGGATTACAACTCTTGGAGGGATATAATCAATGTTATGATAAAGTTGTAGGTGTTTGGGGGATTATTGCCATGGTGAGTTGCGCGTAGGGGGTTACAACTCTTGGAGGTGCCAAAGGTGTTGGTGAACTTCTGCGGTGCTCTTATCGCTTATGGAGATATTTGTCGCGGGTTTCTTCCTTTCGTATTGCTCTTTTCATGAATGAAATTATGTTAACCTCTTAAGGGGCTGCATGAGTTCTTGCTATTGAATATTGAATGACTTGTACATGTCCTTATCATCATAATCGACAATGTTTTTTTTTCAACATATTTGAAGTGCTACATTATCAATCAAATAAGCCAGTCAAAATATTGAATGACTTGTACTTGTACATGTTCTTATCATCATAACAAGAATAAGTTACTGAAAATGAAAATGAAGCAAAGTGCCTATTAATCGCCAATAAAATGAAAATGAAACTATCTCAACTAGTCACAACGATCGAATCGAAAAATCTGTTAAGAGAACATTTATTCATAGAGATCGAATTTCAGCCAAATAAGTCAGTCAAAATATGAAACCTTCGGACCTCAAACCCTAAAACAATGGTGTAGGATAGGCAGTTGTTGGAAAAGCAGAGAAAGAGCAGAAAGATGAGTCGAATGTGGAATGTGGGAGGCAAGAGTTGGAGCTCGAGCAGTGAGATATTAGTCGACGAACGTCGGTGTCGATCAACTTTGAATATCGAAAGACTCTTCAAATCCAGCAATTGTCGCTTGAAAGGCCTTTCGTTGATTTCTAACCCTAGAAACGTAAATGCGATGAAATCAGAAGTTGAGAAACAAAACGGTGTTTCAATTAGCGAGGGCGATTGAGGACTCACAAAATGCTTCTAGCGGAGATTGTGAGGATTTCCTCTTGACTCTAACGATCACGGGCTTAGGGTTTGAAGGATCAGCTTTGTAGGGAATTGACGATGATCGAAGAACAATGAACATCAGTGTTCTAATTAACCATGGTTGTTGTGAAAAGAGGGATTAGGGCTAAGGTTTTGAGAAATTGAGTGAAAAAATTACAGAAGTATGGTTTTTTGCATTTTAAATGAGTTAAATAAGTGTGGATTTTTTTTATTCGTGATCTAATGTATGTCGCATGTGTGGATTTTTTTTATTCGTGATCTAATGTATGTCGCATTTTGAAAATGTGCTATCAATGGGAGACAAATTTGCTGACCAAGCGGACACATGAATAGCGTTTTTTCAAAAGGCGTTATCTATGTAAATCCTATGGATCAGTCCACTTGAACGCCCACGTGGACATTTAAATATTTATATATTTATAAAATATTTAAATATAATATTTATACATATAATATAAAATATATATTATATTATATTTATATATATTATATTATATATAGTTATTTATATATTGATTATATATATGATATATATTTTATTTTTATATATAATATAAAATATATATTATTTATTTATATATTTATACATAATATATAAAAAATATAATTAGAATGTCATTCCAAGTGACACCCGGCCTTATGCAATGGCATGCGGGACCAACATAAAAATGAATGTACGCAAAATAGATTTTGGTGCATAACATGCGTGGTACGTATCTTGAAGCGCGCACAGCGTTTTGCGTGGTTTGTCCACCTCGAGATACATGCGTATTGTTTACATGGGTTATCCACCTCGATATACGTGTGTGTCGTCCACCTCAAGATATGTGTTTGACGTTTAAATGGTTTGCACGAGGTTGCATGGGCAACCCACCTTGACATACGTGCATGGTGTTTCCATGAATTGTCAACCTCGAGATACGCTTGTGACGTTTGCATGGGTTGTTCACCTCGAGACACGTGTGTGACGTTTGCATGGGTTATCCACGTCGATATACGTGTGTGTCGTTTACACGGGTTGTCTACCTCGAGATATGTGTGTGACGCGGGTTGTCTATCTCGAGACGCACTTTGTCCATCTTGATACGCATGTCTTATGCATGGGTGTGTGTTACATTTGAGTTGAACAAATAACTCCTTTTGAGAATGAGTCATTCATACACTTTAGTATTTTGTATAGATAGCTCATTTTCAAATGGAGCTATTCATACAAGTTTCTTCCACATCATCAACCATACCACGCTATACATCCACCTCATCATCAATAGCTTCTTTTGAAAATGAGTTATTCATTACTTTTGTAATTTTAAAGTAACTCCCTCTATTTGATGAATAAAAAAGTAAACTCATCTTATTTCTTGAAAAACTCCAAATTGAGCAGTGTGGGAGGCGAGGGAGGTTGGGGCAAAAATGAGAGAGATGTCTCAAACGTGCGGGCCCATTCCATCTCTATTTTAATCAATGATTCATCAACTCATGCATCTTGAGGCATGATGGGCGGTTAAAAAGTACCCGAGTTTGTAAAGTTTTGGCGGGGAATTTTGGTGCCAGTTTTTAGCAACGGACTTTAAATTTCGTTTCTATTTCGTCTCTATTCCGTCTCTGTAGGGGTGGAGAAAAATGGGTCTGAACGGGTACGGGTCCGGACACCCCCTTAATACCAACTAAAAATAGTGTCCGAACCTATACCCATTTTTGAAATGAACACTTTTTTGTGTCCGGGCCCGTATGTTTTTTAAACATACAAGACCCATTTTTTGTCCGGACACGTTTTTTCAATTTTCCACGAC
Source organism: Stephania yunnanensis (assembly GCA_039657365.1). Lineage (NCBI taxonomy): Eukaryota > Viridiplantae > Streptophyta > Magnoliopsida > Ranunculales > Menispermaceae > Stephania > Stephania yunnanensis. The sequence goes on from CM077582.1 coordinate 12,006,880, forward strand.
TCTATAATTTGAGAGAAGAAATTAATGGGTACCTTAGAGGGTGAGGGAGGTTGCGGAAAAGATGAGGGAGGTTGTGGGTGGTCGGGGACTAGACGAGGGAGGACGTGGGAGGTCGGGGATGAGATGGGGGAGGTTGCGGCTGAGATGTGGGAGCGAATGAGATGGAGACGTGAACAAGATAGGGGAGACTTTGAGAGATGACAACAAATGTTAGGGTTAAAGTGAGTTAACATTTTTGTTTTAAATTGATGATGCTCCTCGAGATACTACATTAGATATCATTAATTTCTCAAACTTAACGTTGAAGCCCATGAAATACTTTACATTTCACCTATGTCATTGAAGCCCATAAAAGTCTATGCAAGTATGCAACCACGGTAACTCAAATTAAAATGTATGTAATGTATTTTCTCAAAAATAAATATAGTAATGTTTAGTGTTTTAGAAAATAAATTCCACTTACATTTGTTGACATTCAATGATGCATATGATAATGTTTTAAAAATTCAAGACATTATTATTATTATTATTATTATTATTATTATTATTATTATTATTATATCTCAATTAATTTGGGACTCAAGCTATGTTGTTGTATGCTACTTCTGTAAGGGGTTCAATCAATAAAAAGTATAATTAATGTTTTTCGTTTGACTCTTGTGGTTGATTAATCATTGGCAAAGATGTCTTCTTTTACCTTTTCAAAAAAAAAAAAAGAACGATTAATTAAACTCTTCTCATTTTTTTTTTATTTTTCATTGGCAAATAAATTGTATTGTCCAATACTACTTCCAAACCTCCAAATTCTTTAAGATGCAATCAAAAAGAATAATTAAACTTTTGTTGCTATATTGAATGTTTTTTGTAGTGTGACGCGCGTCGAACGCGTCAATAAAATTTAAAATACCTAAACCAACTATTTTGTAGAATAGTGGCAAAGGGTCGATCCCACAGGGACTGGTATCTTTCTTTGGTCAAAAACAACAAAAAGGGAAATCGGGAGGTTTTGAAAGATTGAATAATAAATCTAATCTAAATATAAACAAAGTAACTAAAGTAATGAAAATAAGTTGAAAACAATTAATAAAAACACATAGGTCAAGACATACAAGTTCGGTTCGATAAAAGATTGGATTTGGTCGTCGATTTATGTAAAATGTGCAAATCAAAATATCTTAGTGTAGCTATAGACCCGGTGACGCACGCAGTTCCTCGCACTTCCTAATCTCGATAGCCAAGGTACGACGGTGACTACTTCCCTAATCAAACACATAACCACAATTCAAGTGAATTGTGTTTACTGTGTTAACCGCATTGAGCTTCGTGAAGGCACTACACCTAGACAACCGGATCACTAGTGTGTCCGATTTAGCCTAGATCCCTATGTTATTCAACCGGTCCCAAAAGGGTCTAATCAATCGGTATGATCGAATGCCACTACTGTGGTCTTATCGTACAAGTAGGCTTACGACGCACTGGCTGATAAATCAAGATTTAAACAAGTGTTTAACCTTGATTATTAAAATAATACCAAAGGAAATAAAATATTAATGAAAAGACTGAAATTAAAATCTATAAATCTCACAAATCTATTAATATGCGCAGTCGAACATTCCTCGCAATCTTGCCTAGGCTAGAAGTTTTAGCCTCGCATAGTTAAAGAACACCAAGAGAAAAAGAAAAATAAGAAAACAGAATGGGGGCGAAGGAGAAGCCTTCGGCCCGAAGCCGAGAGGAAAATATAAAACCAGAGAGAGAGAGAGAGAGAGAGAGAGAGAGAGAGAGAGCCTCTTATTGACCCATCGATTCCCTAATGTATTACGTGTCAGATTGTGAATGGATGATTTTGCTTGGGTGAGTATGACGCTGCTGTCCACAGTGCGCCACGTGTCGAAATGGCATTGGACAGCCGCAGTTATTGACCAAGAAGACCTCGACACGTGGTTGTACGTGATTGGCAGAGACATCTCAACGTGACAAGCTAGACCAACCTGCCACGTGTCATGACGTGGCGGTTTGGTGCTGGCGCGGCGTTTGCTGATTGGTTAAAGCAATGTGGCGACGCCACGTGGCAGAGTCTGATTGGATGAATGCTGATGTGGCATCATTTTATTGGCTGGAATACTCTGTACTATGTTTGACCCACCGCATAACGCGTATTTCAAAGCAAACTGTCTGACATCCGATTATTGCAAGTAAATACTCGATTTTTCGTAGTTTTTCACCCCGGAATCAACCACGCACTCCAATAACCCGAAAAATAATAAATAAATGTAATTAGGCTAATATTTTGGAGACTTTACACTAAAAATATATAAATAACATATATATAATATTACATAATTAACGACTCAACATAGTGTATTATTAATATTTATTATTTTTATTATTATTATTATTATAACCATTAATATTATTATTATTATTATTATTATTATTATTATTATTATTATTATTATTATTATTATATCATGAGATCCGAATAAAGGTGGAAAGACTAGTAGCGTAGACGAATACCTCCTCTTGGTCATCTCCGTGCTCGCGCAATAATCAATTATGATGTTCATCTTATATTCACTCCTTGAAGATCGACATCAGTGAGATTGATAGCATATTATTCAAGTTCGGGTCCGCACATACTTAGCACGTACATCAAGAAATGTTTTGGAGAAGTCAAGGATGCGCCCTCAAGAGGCGAGAGTACTTCTATATGCCTAGCCACGCCTTAGGCCCTCCCTATGTACGCCTTGATCACCTTAATTCAATATCATTTCCACATATGCATGGATCTCGAGGACAAATTTAATCACATCTATACGTATGTATGGGTATTGAAAATTAAAGAGCACGTATGCACGAATCTAGAGAATTAATGAGCATGTAAGTACCAATCACGAGAATTACAGGATCTTGAAAATTAAAGAGCATTTAGGCTAGATATTGACAAATATAGAGAGAGAAATAATTAAGGCTGAGAGAGATAATTAAGGAGGGACAAAGAGATAATAATGAGATAACGAAAGAGATAAAGAGAGAAAAAAAATTAATGCTACAAGTAGAGTGATCATTTAAAGTTTTGAGAGAGAGGGAGTCGCCCTATCTCATTTAATGTTGCCTACATGTCAAATTTTGTAGGTAGATCACAATTTTGTCCTTCATTATTTAACGTGCCCCAATCTTTATTTTAAATTATTTTTAGGCCCTCAAGAATGTTGAGAATTATGAAAAACCCATTTCTGGACTTTTTGAGTCCAAACAACTTTCTTGTTTCGCAAAATAACATAGTCTATAATACATAACACTAGGCACACGTCACAGAAAAATAAATTAACTATAAATCTCAATTTCACCGGTGTTTAACTCTCGACTCCCGCGGGCCAAAACTATAATTAGTCTTTGTTAATCCTTAATTAGCCATAATTACCAGTTTAAAAATTTTGTGATTCGCCATTACACTCTCTATTTTCTGAAAAGTACAAATGAATTATATGCTTGAGTATCCACAATGAATTGGTTTTGACATATTTGTTTTTTTTTTTCAATTGGAGTTTATATTAGTTTTGTTCTCTGTGTTGTTGTGTGGTGTTTTTTGTTCTCGTGTTACGTGCTCTCATTTTTTCGTCTTCAGATCTAGGGTTTACAGGGAGGCTGAAGTTGATGGTGGTGTAGTGAATAACCCCTTCTTCTCTTCTCTTCTTCTTTATTCCCATCTCCTACAGCTAGTTCTCCATTCCCATCGTTCCCCCTTCCCTTCTCTTCTATCTTCCTTTTTCGTTTTCCATGTATTTCCTTTCCTCCTTGTCCTCTTATTTTTTTCGTTGCTAGTTTTGGTTTGTTGCAAGGTTTTTGGCGTCAATGTTGATAACTCACCTGATATATTTCAAAGAAGAATCTAAGAATATTGCATTAATGTGGGCAAATTAAGTACAAAATGGTGCTTTTATTTATAGAGCTGAACAAAGCGTAAAATAAGTAAAGTTACCTACACTACCGAAATACTAAAATATAGAAACTTCATAAATACTTAAACTATAGAAATATTGCAACTACTATAGTTTCCTTAACACCCTAGCTCCTTCAAACTCAAGTTGGTTCATAAAATTCAACTTGAGGTTGCCAATCAAATCAATATATACTTGAAAAATTTAAGGTTCGTTGTGGAGCAGATCAACGACCACCCAAGACCACAAGAACATATTTAGATGTGGCAGAATCAGAACAACAAAACTGTAGAACAACGGATATTAGAGCCGACGGAGTCGACAACGTACAGATAGCAGACTGTACGGAATCGACAACGGTCAAATAGCAAAGTCGACGGAGTTGGCGATGTACATAAAGCAGAGTCGACATAGTTGACAGCAGGTAAACAACAGGGTCGACATAGTCGACGGCAAACAAACAACGAAGTCGACGGCAGGCAGACACCGGAATGTGGCTAGATGCAATGATGGCACCGGCATCGTAAATTGTAAACGAATGATGATGAACACACCAACATATATGTGTACAGGTGTTGGGCAGAGGCAATTAAAGAAAAACAACAAAGAGAATGAAAACTACAGAAGCAGAGAAACAAAAACAAATGAGCACAAGCGAAAGAGAACACCACGGAGTGGTCGTCGACTCGAAAGTCAACCGACCTAACACTAGAAACCAAGCTCTGATACTATGATAAATTTCAAAGAAGAGTAAAAATTGAATTAATGTGGGCAAATTGAGTACAAAATGGTGCTCTTATTTATAGAGCTGAACAAAGCATAAAATAAGTAAAATTGCATAAATTACCGAAATACCAAAATACCAAAATATAGAAACTTCTTAACACTAGAGCAATTTAGGCTTTTTATAACACCTTATTGAAAGAAGTTTTTAAGTAACCCCTATGTATTAGACAATTAAGCTTTCTATAACACTTAATTGATAGAGGTAAGTAACCCCCATGTATTAAGTAATTAAGATTTTTATAGCACCTAATTCATAGGGGTTTTTAGTAACCTCTATTAAAACTCAAAACCATTTTTCCTCAATACACTTAATCGACTCTCAATCTCAAAACCAGTTCTATCTCAAAACCACTTCTCTCAATCTCAAATCAGTTCTCTCAATCGTGAACGGGCGATCGATCGATTCACTCTCCAACCAGCGATTCACTCTCCAACCAACGATTCACTCTCCAACCAGCCCCGATTCCCATCTCAATTTCTCTTTCTACATCTCCTCCTCTTTCTCACTTCATCTTCTTTGTTTTCTTTGTCACAAAACTCTAACCCTAACCCCAATCACTGCACCAGTCCTCGTTCGTTCGTTCATTGGTTGATATCTACAGGTGCAGCTGAGGTGAGTACGAGAATCGGTTCCGTGTTGAGTTGGTTTGGTGATTTGAGCACAATTCTCGACCTAGATTGATCAAAAGTTTGAACACTTGGATTTGGATAAGCGATTTCACTGATTCGCATTGTTGATTTGTGATGTTTGTGCGAGATCTCAAACTTTGGCTATCAAATTCAAGGTTTTTGGTTGAATATGGTCTTTGTTCGTGAAAATGCCTAAATGAGATAAGGTGAAATGCATTTGTTGATGGTGTTGTGGATATTCTGATTGAGTTTATACAATGTGATAGACAACTTGAATTAATTTTTGGTTCATATGTGCTTTATCTTAATCATGCTTATAACACCATTTTTTATGACTTTGAAGGCATGTCCATAATATATATGAAAATACTCTGCATCTTCAACCTTTGAACCACTAGTGGTGTTGTTGGTTAATCCATCTTCAAATTCAATATGATATTTTCTTCAAAGTTAACTAGTATGAGAGATTGAAATGTCTTGCAAAGATTCTCACAGGATGTGGAAGAGATGTGTATATGAAAACACAAAGCTTGATTACTAGTATTGGTTTTTTTTTTGGGTCTAAAAGGGTTTAGCTACGGTCATATATGGCCAATTACTCAGTATTTAGTTTTTTTTTTGTGATTTAGTATTGACTGTTTAATATATATATATATATATCGATGCTCCTTTTTTATTTTTTTATTTTTTTGGGCTCCTTCCTTTAGGTAACTCAAGCTTGACAATTCCTATGTACTAGCCCTATTTTAATATATAAGTATATATTCCTCTTGACATTTACAGAATAAAAGATACAGAAAATAAAATATAAATGATCGGTTCATTCACATATAATTAATTGAAACTGTGTCATGTACTTAGCAATATTTTTCTCCAAAGGCTAATTAATTTACATTGTTCAACTTTTCTTTCTTTTCTTTTAACAATAAGTGACATGCCTTGTCTGGTCTGGGAGGGTTTATACCTCCGGTACTGTGACGGCCCCAACTACAAATAAGGGCACCGCCCGGCCTAATCCCTAATTAAGCCCTAATCTCCCCTATAGGACCTAACCAGAACTAGTCGCCTTATTTAAATACCTAAATGTCTACCATATAACGCCTCAAATGGCGTCATATCAATGTTCGCCTGATAATTGTTGTTGTATGCACATTCACACAACAGTAAATATTCTTCCCACTATTCGCCAAAATCAAGTACACATGCCATGAGCATATCTTCGAGAGTTTGTATCAACCTCTCAGTCTGCCCATCAGTCTGAGGGTGAAAGGCTGTGCTAAACTGTAAGCGTGTACCATATTGCTCCTGCATACTCCGCCACATCCTGGACGTATACATAGCATCTCTGTCTGACGTAATAGTCAAAGGTACTCCATGCAGCCTGATAATCTCTCTCTCGAACAATACACTCAGCTGGTCAAATGTGTAATGAGTTGCAACTGGTATGAGATGAGTAGAATTCCGACTAGAAATACGGAGACTATTTGATGTCATATGACGCACGAGTATGGTTTACTCGAGGTGGCGGCGAGGCTGAGTTAGTCAGATGTTGCTAATGACACGGAGGTACTGATTTGTGCGCAGGTGAGACTTCAGACAATGTTGACTCAGAGAGTGTCAGAGTTCCGAGTGTACCGATAGGACTGAAACAACATATCAGTGTCTCAGATTTCGAGGCAGATTATGGATACCGGCAGTGGCAGAGCTGAGAGACGAAATTCTTCAGGATTCACGTCGTTCACAGTTCACTTTTCATCCAGGAAGAACCAAAATGTATCATGATATGAAAAGATATTTTTGGTGGCCTAGGATGAAAACAGACATATCAGAGTATATCAAGAACTGTAGGATATGCCAGCAGGTGAAGGCAGAGCATCGTAGACCTGGAGGATTACTACAGCCACTTCCTATTCCACGATGGAAGTGGGAAGACATATCTATGGATTTCGTTCGAGGACGGCCGAGGACTATTCAACGATATGATTCCATCTGGGTGATTATGGACAGATTGACGAATTCTGCCCATCTCATACCAGTTGCAACTCATTACACATTTGACCAGCTGAGTGTATTGTTCGAGAGAGAGATTATCAGGCTGCATGGAGTACCTTTGACTATTACGTTAGACAGAGATGCTATGTATACGTCCAGGATGTGGCGGAGTATGCAGGAGCAATATGGTACACGCTTACAGTTTAGCACAACCTTTCACCCTCAGACTGATGGGCGGACTGAGAGGTTGATACAAACTCTCGAAGATATGCTCATGGCATGTGTACTTGATTTTGGCGAATAGTGGGAAGAATATTTACTGTTGTGTGAATGTGCATACAACAACAATTATCAGGCGAACATTGATATGACGCCATTTGAGGCGTTATATGGTAGACATTTAGGTATTTAAATAAGGTTGACTAGTTCCTGGTTAGGTCCTATAGGGGAGATTAGGGCTTAATTAGGGATTAGGCCGGGCGGTGCCCTTATTTGTAGTTGGGGCCGTCACAGTTGGTATCAGAGCCTAGTTGTGATAATCGCATGGCTTAAAACTTTGTGATACCAACATCACAATTGGTATCAAAGCCAAGGTTTATAATGCTTGGCTTACTTATATGGTGTCAGACTATATGATACTAACATAGTTTGTATCAGCGCCATGGTTTGAGAAAACATTGCTCTAAGATTGTAGAAACTCCATATTCTACAATCTTAGAGCAATGTTTTCTCAAACCATGGCGCTGATACAAACTATGTTAGTATCATATAGTCTGACACCATATAAGTAAGCCAAGCATTATAAACCTTGGCTTTGATACCAATTGTGATGTTGGTATCACAAAGTTTTAAGCCATGCGATTATCACAACTAGGCTCTGATACCAACTGTGTTGGTATCATATGGCCTTAAACCATCGTTGTCTCTAAACCGGGCTCTGAGATTGTAGAATATGGAGTTTCTACAATACGATACCACAACTACAATATGTAGTTAACGGCCAACTTTTTTCAGCTATAAACAACTAAAAGATTTAAAAAACTGTAGAAGTTAGAAAACTTTAGTTAGCCGTGGAAAACCAGATGATCCTCGCCTAGAAACTATTAGTTGGGAAGTGAGTGAAAGTGAGTTGGGGATGTAATATATTTATATACATGTTAGTTTTGGTATGTGTATATATGCGTTATTCACGTAGTACCTGATTCGCGTTCGTTCTCCATTTGAAGTCGGAGATGGCGAATTCACGCGATAAAGATGATGCCGGTGATGTGTTTTATTTTGGCGACGGATTGAGGCCTGATATTGATTTTTAAGTGGTCAGTTAAGGTGCCATGATATTGGGAGAGATTTTCGAGCGTGCACTTCCTCACGAGACTTATTCTATGAGCCGAGTGGCTGACGGGACACCTTTAGTACCTGCGATTACACCTGATTAGATGGCGGAGTATAAGCAGAGGAGACAGAAGGGCAAAGGACCAAGGAGATGGGATAGAGGTGTTCAAAGGGCGATTGTGCCTTATGTAACAGCTCCTACACCTTTTCAGACTATTATGGGTAAACCTTCGGGACCACCGCCAGTCAGACCTGCATTGCAAGCTCCTACGACGGCTACTTTACCAGCTTTACCAACACCACCAGTTCCACGTCAGCAGCACGGTGGCAGAGGTAGAAGTAGAGGACGAGGACGAGATAGTTCCAGACCAGAGCAGAGACAAGCATCGACACAGGCCCAGGATCAGACACATGTTCAGTCAAGAACGGTCACTTGTTATCGATGTGGTCAGGTTGGACCGTGATTCGAGACTGTCCACAGCCAGCGACAATGATACCTTCACAGTGCCCAGAGGTCGTTCATACGATTGCACAACCTGACGCAGACGATTCACGGAAACTCATTGAGGGTATGATGTCCATTTGTGGTCATCAAGCTTATGTTTTGTTTGATTCGGGTTCTACCGTTTCTTTCATTTCTGGTCACATGGTAAGCATGTTAGGGTTAAAATCAGTTAGTGTTGGAGTCCATTTCTCAACTAGTGCATTTGGATATACTTTATCTCCAGCTGTCGTACTTAAATGGACTCCAAAAATGCTTACCATCTAAATCCCCTTGGAGTTGCACCGCCTTTTACGTCAAAAATGCTCCTGAAATAGAACGTGGAGCACCTAGATTAGTCATAAATTATATACCATTGAATAAAGTCCTCAAAACAATTCGATATCCTCTTCCTAATAAATATGATTTGATTAAACGAATTACTTCTGCTTTATATTTTCTAAATTTGATCTTAAGTCTGGATTCAGGCAAATTCAAATTGCGCCTACCGATCGTTATAAAACTGCATTTAATACACCTTTCGGTCAGTATCAATGGCATGTAATGCCTTTTGGTTAAAAAAATGCTTCCTCTGAATTTCAAAAAATAATGAATGATATTTTCAATCTTTATAAAACTTTTATTATTGTATATATAAATGATGTTCTTGTTTTCTCTTCTTCGATTGATCAACATTGGAAGCATCTTCAAACATTTCAACATCTTATTATTTCTAATGGCTTAGTTCTGTCTCAAACAAAAATAAAGCTCTTGAATATGTCTAGTTAGTTCATCCATAACTAAAGTAAATAGATATGGGCTTAAAGCCGATCCTTGATGTAGTCCTATCGTAATGGGAAATTCTTTTGTAGCTCCTCCAAATGTATTTATACTCGTTACTACTCCATCATACATATCCTTAATAGTGACTATGTATCTAGCATGCACTCTTTTTCTTTCTAGAACCCACCAAAGAACATCTCTAGGGACCCTATCATATGCTTTTTCTAAATCTACGAATACCATATGAAGATATTTTTTCTTTTTTCTATATTTTTCTAACAATCGTCTTACAAGGAAAATCGCCTCCATAGTTGACCTCCCAGACATAAAACCAAATTGGTTCTCTGATATTGTTGTTTCTCTCCTTAGCCTATTGTCAATTATTCTCTCCCACGTTTCATAGTGTGACTCATAAGTTTAATTCCCCGGTAGTTTGAGCAACTTTGAATGTCTCCTTTGTTTTTAAAGATTGGCACAAGCGTGCTTCTTCTCCAATCCATTGGCATCCGTTTTGATTTTAAAATTTTATTGAAAAGTTTTGTTAACCAAGTCAATCCGATTTCTCCTAAGCATTTCCAAACCTCTATGGGTATTTCATCTGGGCCACATGCTTTCCCTATTTTCATTCTTTTCAATGCCTCTTTAACTTCTACAATTCTAATATTACGTGTATAGTTTACATTTCTTTCTTGGTGTGGGTTTTCATCTATTATAGTATCAACTTGGCCATCATTAATTAAATTATCGAAGTAACTTCTCCATCTCTCCTTAATATCCTCCTCACGCGTTAAAACATTTTGATTTTCGTCCTTAATGCATCATACATGACTTAGGTCTTGTTTCTTTTTATCTCTTAATTTGGCTAGCCTATATATATATATATATTTTTCGCCATCTCTATTACCTAACCTTATATATAGATCTTCCATGAAATTTGTTTTAGCTTGACTAACTACTTTTTTAGCTTGTTTTCTAGCTTCTCTATATTGATTGTACGCATCTTCATCTTGACACTTAGGTATTTTCCTATACATCTCTCTTTTAGTCTTAATTGCTCGTTGGACATCCTCGTTCCACCACCATGTTTCCTTTTCGGAGGTCCCAATCCCTTAGATATACCTAATATGTTTGATCCCACCCTCCTTATGCAACTACTCATTTCTAGCCACATTGTATTAGCATCTAAGTCAAGATTCCAAACATTTTCCTTTAGTAGTTTTTCTCTAAACTCCACTTGTTTACTATGTTTTAGGTTCCACCACTTTATTCTAGGGTCGCTAACTTTTTTATTCATATTATTCCGTTGTGTTAGCTTAATATCAAGTACTACTAACTTATGTTGGGTAGTAAGTGTTTCACCAGGTATTACTTTGCAGTCTCTAAATAGTTTTCTATCTATTTTTCTTGTTAAAAGAAAATCTATTTGACTCTTGTTATGACCACTACTAAAAGTAATTATATGCGACTCCCTCTTCTTAAAACTAGTATTTGCTAAGACAAGATCATATGTTGAAGCAAATTCTAAAATTGATTCTCCTTCTTCATTTCCATTACTGTAATCAAAACCTCCATGAACTCTCTCAAACCCATCGTTACTTACCCCGACATGCCCATTTAAATCTCCTCCAATAAAAATCTTTTCATCTAATGGTATACTCTGCATAAATCCATCCATATCATCCCAAAACTTGCGTTTGATGCTCTCGCTTAATCCTACTTGTGGTGCATATGAGCTAAGTATGTTCAATTTTTCGTCTCCAATAATTAATTTAACTAGAATCAATCTATCCCCCATTCTTTTAACCTCTACGACATTATCCTTATAGTCATTATCCACCACAATTCCTACTCCATTGCATTTTCTATCTATACCAGTGTACCACAATTTAAACCACGTGCTTCCTATTTCTCTACTCTTTTCTCCTACCCATTTTGTCTCTTGGAGGCCAGCAATATTGACTCTCCTTCTAATCATGGTATCTACTAGTTCTATTGACTTCCCCGTAAGTGTTCCTATGTTCCATGTTCCTAAACGAATTTTTTGTCCCCTTTGCATTTGTTTTTCTTTTCTATTTCTATTTTGTCTAAAAGATATAATGTTCGTATCTATGATTTTGTTTTTGTTTTTGTTTTTGTTTTTGTTTTGAACTAGCTTCTTTACCCACACATGTCCTTTGTGTGGGAACCCTTGCTCATTTTTCTTCACATCCGGGCGACGATACGAAGGGACTAGCTTCTTTACCCACACACGTCCTATGTGTGGGAACCCTTGCTCATTTTTCTTCACACCCAGGCAGCGATGTGAAACACACCCTTGCTCATTTCTCACTACACCCGGTCTTCGATGCAGCGCGTCGCTAGGTGGGAACGCCCCAACGTTTATATATGTTTGGTCCATTTCATGAAAAGTGACAAAAGTTTTACGCCGGCTGTCAACCTATCGCAACCCTCCTTCATTTCCCAAGAATGGAAAATGAGCTTGGGGCCTCCCTCACTCACTTTTCGGTATGAAAAGTGAGTTTGGGACCTCCCTTACCCATTTTTCGGTATGAAAAAATAGGCGTCAGAGTCCTCCTCCTTTATCCAGACTTGGGACCGGCTATGTAGCGCACATAGTGTACAACATAGGTGGAGTTTATATACTATATAAGAGTATTGCTTCCAATTTCTGGAAAAAAAAAACTTTTAGCAAAAGCTTAGTATCTTTAATGTCAATTTTACAACAAGACACAAGCACCACACTTTTCCTGTGATTTTGATGTTTATTTATCTAGCCTTATGTTTATGCTTGGCTTTGTAGATTGTTGTGCCATATTAAGATTAGCAATTTAGATGAAGAGTCATTCAAGACACTGGCTGTATTTTGAAGACCTCCCTTTTTCATTATTTTTTTGGATAAATCTCTTTTTTCATTATCTACATTAACACCTGCTGGTCTTGATATATCAAATTATTAAAAAATAATCAAGACAAACCTCTTGATGGATCTTAAACAATTATGTTGTGGTTCTGCAAGTGTTCAAGTTTGTCTTTCTTTTTTATTGAATGAAAAATATAATGTATGTTTGCAACCTTTTGGTTTGTTTAGGATTTGAAAGAAGAATATCATGCTCACAGCAAGTGCCTTAATTTGTTCATGGAGCTTCCCGAAGGATTTTACTTGTTTAAATGTTTAGTCTTAATCTCAAGATATTACAATTCACAAAAAACACATGTTTAAATGTTGTTGTTTCTTTCACCATATAATGTGAATGTGGCAGTTGTCCATAGTTGATATTCGACCATGCTTCAGTGCACAAATAATACTAAGAGACTAATACCCAAATAGTCGAGAATGTGCCTTGCAAACCAACTCCTTATAGGTAGAGAGGCTCACTGAATGAAAATTGAGAAATACGAAACAAACTGATTGAATTGTATGAGATAAACCAATTGAGTTTTGTTAATTAGGTTTCTCTGAGTGACTGAGACAAACATAAGAATGGCGACTATTAGGCATGGTGTTTCAATTGTGAAATCGAATGTAATAGAAATTACAAGAACGAATTTTAGAAATAGTACCAAAATGAAGATGGTTATGCACGCGGTTAGTGACTTAAGATTGATGATTTAATGAGTTTTCTAAATACTCATTTTAGTCTAGCACTACCCTTTTGTTATTTATACTTCTTTATTTATAGTTCTCTATCTATATTTATAAAGTTGGGTATATTCGAATGCGATTATTGAGTGTCATTAGCTTACTTGAACATATGTCTTTAATGATTAGGCACGTGGTTAGTGACTTAAAATGAATGATTTAGAAATGGCAAGAGCAGCTTTTATTAGGGACATTTTTTGGTTAGAGTGATATTGAAGGGTTATCCCATGAAAGTCTTAGTTGTGAAGACAACTCGGTTCCTTTGGTTGATGAAGTATCAATCTCGAATGTTATCTACGAACAAAATCTCAACATTATTTCTCATCCTATTCCTACAGTAGGCATGTCATTTGGAAACGTAGACGAGTTGCTGGAAACTTATCAAAACCACTACAAAAAAACAGCAGATCAGAAATGGAAATTTTCGTCTCAGATTAGCATAAATTCCGTCTCTAATTCAATTATGCAATGGAACAGAGACGGAATCTATTCCATTTCTAAAATCGTCGTCGCTGATTCAATCAACAACGGAAATGTGTTTCCGTTGTTGATTAGAGACGGATTAGAGACGGAATTTAGAAACGGAACACGGACGGAACAGAAATGGAAATTTTTCTAAAGGGTACAATTGTAATTGCATTTCGTCTCTGATCCGTTGCTAATCAGAGATGGAATGCAAAACTCCGTCTCTGATCCGTCTCTGATTAGCAACGGATCAGATACGGAATTATTAGATTCCGTCTCTGATCTGTCTCTGATTAGCAACGGATCAGAGATGGAATTATTAGATTCCGTCTCTGATTAGCAACGGATCAGAGACGGAATTATTGGATTCCGTCTCTGATCCGTCTCTGATTAGCAACGGATCATAGACATAATTATTATATTCCATCTCCGATCCGTCTCTGATTAGCAACGGATCAGAGACAGAATACAATAATTCCGTCTCTGATTCGTTTCTGATTCATGCATCTATTCCTCGAAAATTAGAGACGGAATAGCAACGGAATCTCTGAATTCCGTTGCTAATCCGTCTCAATTCCGCTTTGTTTAGTTTTCAAACCTAAGCTTAATCCAATTGGTTCTCCATAACCTCTAAACCTAAAAATACAACCATAGGACCTACTCCATCGCCTGCACCCCCTCCAACAACTCCTTGGGGGTGCTAACATCCCCCAAAAAAGCAGAATTTGACATACATACACAAATCAACAATATATATCAACAACAAAGATTCAAATGAGAAAAAACATAAAATTCGATATTAAAAAAGATTTATATATTCACGAAACGTAGTCAAATATAATAAATGTTTAAGATACCTAAGTATCCATAAAAAACTACAATTCTCATTGTTCTACAACAACCATAAAAATACCTAAGTATCATAAAGTTGTCCATCCCTCGTTTTGCTAGCACCTGGG
Organism: Stephania yunnanensis; assembly: GCA_039657365.1. Classification (NCBI taxonomy): domain Eukaryota; kingdom Viridiplantae; phylum Streptophyta; class Magnoliopsida; order Ranunculales; family Menispermaceae; genus Stephania; species Stephania yunnanensis. The sequence goes on from CM077582.1 coordinate 12,021,889, forward strand.
ATGTGCTAGCATCAGGATCTACGTATCTTCTCTTCTTTCTCCATAATGACCTGAGACTGTAGACACATCCTTTGGGACAGTCACTCGCCACCTTGTAGTACACCGCCTCATCATCCACCGGCTGGTCCGGTGTAGTCTGGGTCAGCTCCGACGTCTCCTTTGGAGCTTAGCCTGCATGGATCAACAATATTTTGTTAACAATATAATAGTAGCATTAAGTTGAGAAGGCAGGAAAATGAAGAGATAAGTAAAAAAAATTAAAGTTGAGAAGGCAAATCTTACATTTATCAATTAAGTTGAATAATTTTGCAACCTCCATATGAATCTGTACTTAAGAAATAGTGCAAATCTTACATTTATCAATTAAGTTGAGAAAGCAACAAGATTTAAATAAAATAAACTTCTAAATGAAAAAAAGAAAGGAGAAATTCCTTCACAACCAAACAACATATCATATAAAATACAAAATGGTAAAGCATGAAAATGGAGCACACCATCAATTGCACTAAATCGAGCACATGCACAACGGAAGAGTTTCATCAATGTAGTCGACCCCAATTAACTTGGGAACTGAGGCTATGTTGTTGTTGTAAAGCATGAAAGTCAAGTAATTATTTCGAAAGGATAAAAGATATTATATAATCCAAAGATTTTAGATGAGGTGAAATTAATTCAATAAAAAGGAAAATGAAGAGACAAGTAAAAAATAAAATAAAGTTGATGATTACCTTTAGATAGAATATGAAACAAATGAAAGAAAACGCTTAAGCATGGAGTCTAGGATTATGACATGGTGCATGAGCAAATTTGAGTGATTGTTGGCTAAGATTATCACATGGCAGAAGGAAAAAACAATTTAAGTTCAAATGATTTTCGGTTGGTTTAACACCAGTTCAAATAATTTGCCAACATACATAAATGACAAAGCATCAGAATGAAAACTTTCGGAAGAACAGATCTCCAAGAAATACGGACATCGAACCACAGGGAAAGAAGTGACTTACCTGTGTAATCACAAATTTACGCTTACATTTCTGAACAATTTTCAAAAAAGTGTCACAGGCCATATCCTGAAACAATAGAAACGAGAACAAAAACGAGCATTTATAAGAGTTTCTTAACGAAAGTAAATCATACATATGAAATCCATAACAACAATGAGCCCCAAAATACAATTGAAATGCATAAATTTTAGAATTTTAAGATAGCTTATGGTTGCCAAATGAGAACCTTCTATTTACCACAAAAAATAAAATAAAATGTGTTCCTTTTTTTAACTAAATCACAAAAATATAACCAAGCAAAGAGACTTTATTTGATAACATCCAAACATGATTGAAATGTGTTTTAACTTTAATGATTGGATGCCAAGCTCTCAGCTCACATAAACACAAGTGTAAATAAAACAGTTGATGGGATGAAATTACATAAAACTGAAAGATACATCACACTATTTATAAATTAAGCATATCAAAATAGTTTGAACTTTAAACCATTTTTCATCTACAATAATCTTATAGAAACTTTTCAACAAAAGAAATATTCGTACATATTAGCTGAACACTCGAGATAATGCAATAATTTGACCCAATTAAATTCATAAATTGACCATAATAGCCACCAACTATGTGCAAAACAGGAAGCAATCACTTTCTCAGCAAAAGACACAAAATCCCAAATGATTTATTAGGATTAGAACCAAAATAGAATGGGATGCAATTTCTGTAATGAACCAACATTACGACAGCATTACATCAAAAGCGTCATTAATAATCCTCGAAAGGAGGCACCATTATCATAAAACCTAAAAACCAACAAAAAAAAGGAAATGAGTATGACCTGAACACCAGGATGCGTCTCATGTATGAACTCGAACAGCTTATTGACAAGCTGTTTTAAGGAACTTCCAATGGGCCCTTAGAAACTTTGCATCTTGTCCCACCACTTACCTAAACCATAAAACAAGAAAAGTTTAGTGAAAATAAGAATGTTCCAATAATAATAGAGATAAACTATATGCCCGAGACCTTACATGATATTACTTGCAATGACCTTGTTATCCTTTCCTTTAGTGATTTCACACAAGTTGAGTAAGTCGCGAATGACCATCACCAAGAACCTATTTTCCTGGAAAACGCAAATATAAAAAACTTAATACCAATGTGTTAAATGACAAAGGGCGCTGAATGAGAATTTATAAATCCAGGGATAAAGGATGTAAAGTGATGGTAAGATATTTATAAATTGAAGCAGCAAATGATTTACATGATCGTAAAGATTTTATAAATCAAGGCAGTAAACGAATACCAAGGGATGAGATCTAAAGAATTTTTGCCTGACAAAGAATATTAGCAAATCGCACAATAGTATGTCCAGAAGAACATAATTATCCTTTATGAACGGTAAATTAACTATAATGATACCAAATCAAATTAATGGACAGACAAATGAATATGCAAGTTAATTTACTGGAACATGTACACGACGAGAACATTATCAGGCCAATACATCCTCATTCAACCACCAGAATGAGATCAGAAAACTGCAAAAACTAACTTAGCACATTTAAAAGAACATTCACTTGACGGTTCCATTCAAAAAGATAAATCAAGACTTTGAAAATGTTGCCAGCTATATAATTATAAAAGTGCACAAGCGCTAAAAAAACCTTCTGGCCTATCTTTACCTTGAACAAGAAATCTATAGCAAACTTATACCAATTTTCTTGGGTTATATAATTCTGTAGCAGCTAACTTACATACTGTTTCATATATATCTACCTTTTCACAAGTATCTAAAAACTAAATGGCGCGATTTCAAGGAGTTATAACACAATACTAAAAGATAAAAAAGTGGTTCGAGAGTGATATACATCCCCCAAAATAAAAGAAGGCCATCATAATAGAAAAATAAAAGAAGAGAACTTAATATCATGCTGAGTAGACATACCTGCTGTTCTGTCTCCTCATGGTCAAGGTGTGCCAAGTAAATTAATGTTTCCCTCAGGATCTATGACATAAGAATCAACAATAAGAAGCCAAAAAAATGTATCATACCAATACTACATATGGAGCACAATCAACACGAGGGAGAGCAAAAGCTAATTTCTAATTGGTCAATTGGGGAAAATCCATATGCCACAATTGCCTAACAGAATAATTAATTAATGTAAAAGTGCTTCAACTGGAAATAACCTTTATGCGGAACTTGAGCATTACAGGTAAATCATGACAACTGTGATAGACCATGAAAATAGAAATAGAGCAATTGCTTCAACACAAACCTTATATTGATTGAGGACATCATTGTCTTTCATTGTTTCCCGCACAATATTACCATTTTCATCCTCGACAATCAGAACTTCTTCAAAGCTTATCCATTCGAGAGATCATCGAGACCCGCAACTTTGACATTGGACCAGCATATAGATGCCGGCGTTGCAATATTTGCGATCCTAGGCCATCAACCATACCAGAAAGCATCTAGAAATTGACTAAAATGTGTCAATAGATAGAAACAATATAATCATACTGAAATGTACAAACACTACTGCACAACCAACAGAAAAGCACAAAACACTACAATAAATATACATAGTTTATGCACAATATTATTCAATGTCAATTAGCGCTTTTAGAAGAAATAATAATAATGAAAATAAAAGTATCTTTTGGAGTGATCCAGTGAGAACATGAAGTGATGGAACAAAAAGGTCCTCAAATATAAAACTTAAGGTAAGAAAGATGTTTTTTTCTTGTTTATGTAACTACCAAAAAAAAAGAAAAAAAACTCTCAAAAAAATCCACCGAAACAGAAGTCAAGGATCCACGGTAAAGAAATAATGACAGTCTCGTATAGAATCATGAAATGACAATAAAGACAATAATTGAAACCAAACTAAATAAGAAGAAAGATAACTATGGAAATTGAATAAACAATTGCTCCCATAGACTCAAATATAATAGCACAAGTACACAAAAAACCCACCCAAAAATAATCATTTTTCAATAGCATTCTAGAGCAGTCTAAGTGTGTTACCAATATTATTTGACAAACTATCGCGTCGTTGTCGAGCTTTAAGAGTTGCAAGCATGTTACAAGATAAGACAGTAACACTCCACGAGTTAAAATGTGATAACTAAACAAGTTTTGTTAAATTTCTACAACAACAAAGCCTCAATCCAAAACTAGTTGGGATTGTCTATAAGGGTCAAACATCACCATTCCACCCCGATTTAATATATTTGATGTGAAGTTAAATTTCTGATCCTTGATTATCGTTTTGCCCAATCCCATAGAAATTCTATTGCAGTTACATTCATACTCAGTACTTAGAACCACGCATATGAAGCACATTCTCTGCTAAGGGAAACAATATCTGCAAATATTTATAAGACTGCAATTTATTTCCATGTACATAAATTGAACCACATAATCTACTCACCCAAAAAATAAATATACTGCATGAAAATGATCATATTTAAAAAAACGTCAACGCTTCACAACCATTCCCTGTTACCGGTAAGTTCATTGTCGATGCTATTATCCAGACAAAAAAAATATCTTCTTTCCTCATCCATAAATGTGGAATTCACAGAGGCAAGAATCATTTACATGGCAAAAACAAAAAAAGTAACTATGATACCTGAAGACTCATCACCCCAGCAATTGCAGGATTCTCCATATTACGGTGTGCCTCAAACAACTCTAAGACCAAGATATTCCAAATAGTCCAAGCGGACTCGCAAAAGCGAAAAAAAAGAACGGTTGATAATATTCAATCACAACCTTTAATCATTATATAGCAGGGAACCAAACAATATCAGCGAGCAACTATACCTTGAAAACATCTGTATCCTCGACATAAGAGATGCCGATAAGATATTCCAGTCCCATTAGAAAAGTTGCCCTATTCTCAGCAGTAGATTCAAGTACACGAATGTTTAGGCCTCGGCGACGGCAGAGCCGCCAGCAGCCCCAATCGTAGAGACGGCCGAAAGTTTAGGCTAGGGAGAGAGATTACGGTAGAGAAAGAGAGTGATGAGAGAGGGAGAACTAAGAAGCATCGGTGAGAGAGGGAGAACTGGGAAGCTTCGGTGAGCGGTGAGAGAGGTGAGAGAGAGAGAACGAACAGAGATCAGCATATGCATGCGAGAGTGCAGAGGGCGGTGATGGGAGCGGTGAGCAACACATCGAGCAGAGGGCCGAGAGCGGCGGGTCGGTCGGTGATCTGAGAGCGAGCAAAGAGCGGGGATCAGAGAGAGCGGAGAGGGAGCAGATATCGGTGAGCGGAGAGAGCGGTGACCGGGCGCAGAGAGCGGTGACGGTGAGAGCAGAGATCGGTTTGAGAGAGAAGGCGGAGAGCGTTGAGAGAGAAAGAGAGTTGAGAGAGAGAGAAAGAGATTTCGGTGAGAGTTGTGGTTGGTCCCCATTTTTGAATCATCGAGATCGAAGCACGCACGAATCTTGAGACGTAACATATGGTTGTAAAAAATTAAAGTTTTGGTGGGAAAGTTTGCACCATTTTTTTGAGACGGAATTTAATTCCGTCTATATTTCCGTCTCTGATCTCTCTCTATTCCGTCTATGAATTAGTCCGTCTCGAACCATTTTTTTTAGCAACGAAACTCAATTCCGTTGCTAATTCCGTTTCTAAATAGCCATTTTTTTGTAGTGAACCATGCTAAGGAAAAAGGTTTTGCCGTTATGATACGATCTATAACAAAGATGAAGATGATCAACTTAAGTATGTGTGGCTTTCATGTGATAGGGGACGAAATACATACTTTAAGAAGCATTCTACGAGGGTTAATTGCCCCGCTAAGGTTCGTGCGATTATAGGAGGTGATAATCGTTGGTTGTTTTCAAAGGTGGTTGTTGAACACAACCATGAACTGATACATGATTTATCATTTTTTATGAGGTGAGAAATGAATGCGCACATGAAACGCCAGTTGTAGGCGAATGAGAGAGCTGGATCAGGCCTAGTAAGAGCATAAGAATGCTTCAAATTTAGGAAAGGGTCCAGAGAACTTGGGATGTACTTCTAAAGATTGTTGCAACTTCATTAATGCAAACATAATACTAAGATTGGAAGAAGGGGATGTTGAAGCTATTCGTAAGCTTTTTCTAACAATGCAAGAGAGAGACAAAGGTTTTTTCCATACCTTGCACGTCGACGATGATAACAAGCTAGCGAACATATTGTGGATCCATTCACGCAACAGAGCATCATTCAAAGAATTTCACGACGTTGTGAGGTTTGACACGACGTATCTTGTGAATAGACATAGGATGCCTTTTGCTGCAGTTGTTAGAGTAAACCATCATGGGCATTCCATATTGTTAGGTTGTGCTCTGATTTCTCATGATGATGCCAAATCTTTTAAGTAGTTGTTTAGAAATTGGTTACAAGGTATGGGAGATGTTCACCCTCGATGCATTTTAACAGACCAATGTGAAAGCATTAAGGCAGCTATGTGGAAATCATGTCTGACTGGATTCATAGGTTTTGGTTGTGGCATATCATGTGCAAAGTTCTTGCAAAGTTCAAGAATGTTCCAAATTACGATGCGACGACAAAGGAGTTCAAAGATGTGGTGCATGATAGTCTAAGCATCCAAATGTTTGAAAGAAATTGGAATGATTTCATAAAAAGAAATTCTTTGGAAAATCACGAGTGGTTAAATGATTTGTAAGATGAGAGAGCGAGTTGGGTTCCTGTTTTCCTATGCAATAACTTTTAGGTTGGAATGATGTCTACTCAGAGAAGTAAAGGGATGCATGCTTTCTTTGATAGTTACATCACATCTAACCGCACATTGAAGCAATTCGTCAAGCAATATGAAGTGGAAATCACGGACATAATTCAAAAAGAGTTTCAAGCTGAATTTGACTTAAAAAAGGATGCAATGCGATTAAACATATAATTCCAATGGGAAAGTCAGTTGTATAATACCTATACTAGAAACATCTTCAAGAAAGTAAAAGGGGGAATCAATGGAATTATGTACTGTCATTTGGACCCAAATAATGAGAACGACACTTCATTTATTTCTGGTGTTGAGAAATTCAATATCAAGGAATGTAGTATCAAGAATTGGTACTGAAAGGAGTTCTCGTACACAGTTGAGTATAGAGCAAGTGGGCATTACTTTGATTACAATTGTAGAAAATTTGAATCTAGTGGCCTCCCTTGTACACACATGTTTGAAGTGATGAAAATGAAAGGCATTGCAATCACAAGAGATATATCATGAGGAAATGGAGGAAGGATGTGTTGTGAAGGCATTTGAGTATCGTACACTCCGAAGGTTATCCACAAATGATAGATGAGAATAAGAAATTTAAAGAGATTGAGCATGCACTTCGTGAAGCAGTCGACTTGTGCATGAACAACCATGCACGATTGAGGTTCCTTAAAACACAAATGGAAGCTCCAATTGAAAGGGTAAAGAATTATAATGGTGTTGTACAAGTAGACTAGGCATAAAATTTAGGTAATGATACTTGTATTCAAGATCCTAATCATGTCTCTATTCGAGATCCTAACTATGGTCGTTGTCGAGGGAGGCCGAGTTCGAATCGTTTCAGATTAGTCCGGGAAAAAGGAGGAACTAGAAGAAATAGTAGTCAAGGACAAGGCTGAGGCCGAGGCTGTCAAGGCTGAGGCCGAGGCTGTCAAGGCCGAGGCAAAGGCCAATCAGCTGGCCTAAGGCGTGGAAGAAAAACAAGGCGTGGTGGGCGAAGGCCAATAAATGTTGTCTGATATCCTAACCGTGGAGAGGTTCGTTAAGACAAATTTTTATAACAGGTCGAATGTTGTACATTTTTTTTGTGGTTTATGGGCCTTATGTGTTTTTCACATTTGTTTTAGGACTTCATAGATCTAAATGAGCCAGTCTTGGAAAGTCAAAACTACAATGCGGATAGGCTAAGTCTTGATTGAGGTAAATTTATATATATTGTTTTGTTGGTAGTTGTTTTACTTCACTTCACTTTATCCTCACTTGCATGAGCTTTTTTGCCAACCTTTTTGTCACTAAATCCTCTTTATTATCATCATCATCTACACACACAACATTACACTAATCACTTTCACTGGTTAGCACACTTGTAGGGTGCACTCCAACACAACACATGAGAAAGTTTGACAAACCCTTGTCTACTAATTTTTAAAGCCAAAGAGCATATTTTGGTTCAAATATTAAATTTAAAAACTTTCTTGACCTACTCAGTAGAGCTTTTTATCCAAAACTCAAACTTGGAAAGATCTGATAAATCTGCAACAAGTATTGCATAATGAATTGGTGGCACCTATGTGATTATAATATTTGAGTAGCCATTCCTATGAAGATTTCTTCAAATTGCATAGGCCCATTGATACCATCGTATGATGTGGGATTCTTCTATTCTGATAAGAAATTAAAGAAGCTAATGCATAATTTATTCTGCAATTTGGATGCACTGTCAGCATGCCTCCTAACTATGGCTCCTAGAACACATAATTGACTAGATAATGTAACTAAACTAAGTATGAGAATTATTTTCCAATTTTTCCTTACTGGAATAATCTTGACTAGTTTTTTTCACCTTCATCGCCAAAAGGTTATTTCTTTTAAGGTGTTAAACATAATATTTTGGATTAGAGCATGATGAATTGTGTGAAATATAATTCACCACTTTCTAAATCAAGTAAATTACTTCTGAATTAATCAAATGATATTGGCCTTAAAGACCCTCAAGTAAAAGAAGACGTCATTTACTATCTTGCTTGAGTAACAGTTCTATGAGAATTGATGAATTTATTCTATTTTTCTAAGCAGCTATCATTTTTGCTTTAAAAAACAAAACAATTTCTACCTTGTTTCTCTTCTAAAGTTTCCAGAGGTGTTGTGATGGAAAGAGAAATGAATGTGATACATGTGGATAGAGTTTGATCTTTTGCTATTCAACTTATAATAAATATTAAACTTATATGATATTAGCTGAATCTTGCAGCTATCGTGAGTGAAAGAATATGGATTCCAAGAGCTGTGGCACACTTGTCATTCTATTACATGTTGTGGTCAATTGATCCTTATACCTTGGGATGATTTAGTGGTTTCAAGAGCAATGGTACTTTTGTTATTCTATTGATTTTTCCATTTTATGGTAATCCGAAGCTTCAAACCTTCAACAATGTTTTTCTTGATCTTTTGTTTCGTTAGGTTAGTGCGTCTGATTCGCAGAATGGAGCTCATCTGAAGCAAAAGTTTGGAGTTGGACTCGAATCTTTGGGATTAAACAAGTGGTAAATATTCTTTTATTTTTTTTCTAGTGGTATGTTGGGGTATATGCCTATAACTTATTTCTCTTTAGATTTTTTTCTTCATTATTTATAACTTACAATTTTTGGAGGCTACATCTCCCTCGTTTTATTAATGGTAAGTGAACTTTTTAACTGCATCTCTAATTTACGACATTTTGAATATATTTGGCAGATTATTTTAGAAGAGTATTTGCTTCATTTTGTTATGTATGACTACTACTGCAGGGAGCTTGCATCGATAACTTGTTATGTCGCATTGCATCCACAACTTAAGGGTGTAAGTGCCCACTTTTTTGTGAAACAAGAAAGAATTAATTTGAGAGCAGTGTTTTTTGGAGAATGATTAGATTTTGAAGGAAGATTGGCGATTCATTTTAGTGTTTTTTTTTCTTTTGAGGTTAATTCATTTGATTTTTTATTATATTGAGATTAATGGGTAACGATTACTAAATAATGAATGGAAATCGAATAAAATAGAACAAATGTATTTCCTTGTTTGTTTCATGAGATAATATATTTTTTTAATTTTTTTTTGAAGAACTTGAGATGTCAATCGATTTATACTAAGCTATGCCAATTGAAAAATGGTTCTCGCAAATTGGTAAGATTTTATCGATTACACAAAAAAATACAATTCATGAAAAAAAGTAAATTACTGATAGAGCATTGAGTTCAATCTTATCAAAGTGACTAAAAGAAACTGCTATTCGATGAAGGTCTTAAGGTGAATGAGGAGAATATGTAATTGGGGGGGTGGGGGTGGAGTGCGCTCCCCTTCTCTTTAGTTTTCCAGCGTATTATGTCTCTTCTTCTGATGAGCTTCAAATAAAAGTTGCTTTGACTAATTCACATTGTGGCCACATACTAGAAGGGTCTCAAAAGCTTTTAGTAGACCACTCATAACTCCTGCACCACCAATTACACATTGTTGAGTAAACAACTCACAAGTCAATTACTTGTAAAAAAATGTTACTGCTATGCTTTACATGCGACATGCATATATAATATTCTTTACCAGTTGTGTACATATTGAACAGTAAAAGAGGTTTGAAGTTTTTTTTTTTTTGGTTTGCTTTTTTTATGGTTTTACCTCTCTCATCAGAGAACTAAACAATGGAGTACATCATTTAGGCAAGCCATGTCATCCCACCAGACGCAAAATGACTAAAGGAAAAATTATGTTTCATCGTCTACTTCAGCATCAATAAACCATATATTAAACTTACTTTTTCATTCAAACTATAAAATAGGCTATATAAGGCCTTAAAAACTCTATGAAAACTAAAACGAAAATCACAAAAACATCAACTAAATTGCACTTGAGGCAGTAGTGTCGGAAATGACAATAATTTCTTTTGTAGGGAGGGTCTTTTCATCTCTTATGCAGCATCACAAAAAATATCATAACAAGCAATGAGTGGTTCATCATCCAAAATAATTGTAATAAGAGCTTCTTCATCAGCTGATGAGAGAATTCGCCTCATTAGCTCCTTCACCTCGACACGGAGAGTGTCAAACTTGTCTTCTATTTTGGTGAAATCTTCTTCACGCATTTCAGAGGCGAAGTGGGCTGCGAGCATCCACCCTTAACATACTTAGTGGGAGTACTTCCACACATCTTACTTAATTCAGCCACCCTTGACATACTTAGTGGGAGTACTTCCAGACATCTTACTTAATTGAAAGAGTCTCAGCTTACTTAGCTATTGTTTATATTCACTGCCTAGGCTTCCGCTATATATGGGAGTATCGATTCATCTTCACATAGTGGGCCCATTCTGCCTAATAAATGAAAAGTATTCATCCCATTTCATCTTAACACAACCCACTTTGCCCAGTAAAACCTATTTTGCCTAGTAAATGTGATTAATCCCCGTTCATCTTCACACATCCCTCTTTGACTAAAAAATGGAAACAATACCATTCATCTTCACAAAGCTGCCTCATAAATATTTCAAACCTTTTCTTTGCCCAATGTCCCTTCATATCTATTGCCTAGGAATCTTGCCCTTCACATCTTGTTTGTTGAGCCTCATTATGAGAAATCTCGTTTGGCTTATGAGAACTCTATGCTCGAGAGAATCGTTTCCTATGGGAGATAGTTGAATACCATTAGCTTACCTCGCGGATGTTGTTTATTTAGATAAAGTAATTGAAGAGGTGATAGAGGTGAAGACCTAGGAAAATTTGTATTTTCCCTCAAATTCAGAGTTTCTGCAAACCCTAGTAATAGAGGATATGGTTATCAGTGGAACCCCATTTGCATAGCTGAAGAGAACATTGAAAACATCAACATGGTGTGTTGTGTGTGGGGGGTTACAACTCTTGGAGGGGTTTTATAAATGCTATGATAAAGGTGTAGGTGTTTGGGGGGATTATTGCCATGGTGAGCTGCGCGTGGGGGGTTACAACTCTTGGAGGTGCCAAAGGTGTTGGCGAACTTCTGCAGTGGTCTTATCGCTTGTGGGGATATTTGTCGCAGATTTCTTCCTTTCGTATTGCTCATTTCATGAATGAAATTGTGTTAACCTCTTATGGGGGAAAATTATAGAAGTACAACTTTTCGCAGTTTAAATGAGTTAAATAAGTGTGGATTTTTTTTATTCGTAACCTAATGTATGTCGCATTTTGAAAATGCACTATCAATGGGAGGCGAATTTTATGGCCATGTGGACACATAAATAGTGCCCTTTCAAAAGGCGCTATTTATGTAAATCCTATGAATCAGTCCACGTGGGCGCCCTCATGGACATTTAAATATTTATATATTTATATAATATTTATAAAGTATATAAATATAATATTTATACATATAATATAAAATATATATTTATATTATATTATATATATTATATTATATATAAATACATAAATACATAAATATATAAATATAATATTATATATAATATAAAACATATATTATATATTTATTTATATATTATATTTTTATATCATATATAAAAATATATATTATTTATTTATATATTTATACATAATATAGAAAAATATAATTAGAATGTCACTCCAAGTGACACCTGGCCCTATGCAATGGCATGCAGGACCAACATAAAAATGAGTGTGCGCAAAATAGGTTTTGGTACATAACATACGTGGTACGTATCTCAAAGCGCGCACGACGTTTGCGTGGATTGTCCACCTCAAGATACGTGCGCGTTGTTTACATGGGTTATCCACTTCGATATACGTGCGTAACATTTGCATAGTTTGCATGAGTTGTCCACCTCGAGATATGTGGCTGACGTTTAAATGGTTTGCATAAGGTTGCATGGGTCACCCACCTTGACATATGAGCATGGTGTTTCCATGAGTTGTCAACCTCAAGATACGTGTGTGATGTTTGCATGAGTTGTCCGCCTCGAGACACGTGCGTGACGTTTGCATGGGTTGTTCACGTCAATATACGTACGTGTCGTTTACACGGGTTGTCTACCTCAAGATATATGCGTGATGCGGGTTGTCTATCTCAAGACGCACTTTGTCCATCTCGATACGCAAGTGTCATTTGCATGGGTTCTCCACCTCGATACATGCGTGTGATATTTGAGTTGAACAAATAACTCATTTTGAGAATGAGTCATTCATACACTTTGGTATTTTGTATAGATAGCTTATTTCAAAAGGAGCTATTCATACAAGTTTCTTCCACATCATCAACCATACCATGCTATACATCCACCTCATCATCAATAGCTCATTTTGAAAAAAAGTTATATACTACTTTTGTAATTTTAAAGTAAACCCCCCTATTAAATGAATAAAAACGTAAACTCACCTTATTTTTTGAAAAACTCGATCCTCTCTTAACTGGCTGCATGAGTTCTTGCTATTGAATATTGAATGACTTGTATATGTCCTTATTGTCATAATAAACGGTGATTTTTTTCAACATATTTGAAGTGCCACATTATCAGTCAAATAAGTCAGTCAAAATATTGAATAACTTGTACTTGTACATGTCCTTATCATCATAACAAGACTATCACAAGTTACTAAAAATGAAAATGAAACAACGTGCGTATTAATCGCCAACAAAGTGAAAATGAAACTATCCCGACTGGGCACAAAGATCAAATCGAAAATCTATTAAGAGAACATTTATTCAAAGAGATCGAATTTCAGCCAAATAAGTCAGACAAAATATCAAACCTTCGGATCTCAAACCCTAAAACAATGGCTTAGGTTAGGTGGCTGTTGGAGAAGCAGAGACAGAGTAGAAAGAGGAGTCGAATGTGGAATGTAGAAGGGGCGAGTTGGAGCTCGAGCAGTGAGATATTAGTCGATGAACATCAGTGTCGATCAACTTAGGATATCGAAAGACTCTTCAAATCCAGCAATTGCCACTTGAGAGGCCTTTCATTGATTTCTAACCCTAGAAACGTAGATGCGATGAAATCAGAAGTTGAGAAACGAAACAGTGCTTCAATTAGCAAATTTGAGGGCGATTGAGGACTCACAAGATGCTTCTCGCGAAGATCGAGAGGAAATCCTCTTGACTCTAACGATCACGGGCTTAGGGTTTGAAGGATCAGCGTTGTAGGGAATTGACGATGATCGAAGAACGATGAACATTCGAGCTCCAGTTAACAATGGCTGCTGTGAAGAGAGGGCTTAGGGAGAGTTTTTCAAGAAATAAGCTGAGTTTACTTTTTTATTCATCAAATAGGGGGAGTTACTTTAAAATTACAAAAGTAATGTATAACTCCTTTTCAAAAGGAGCTATTGATGATGAGGTGGATGTACAACGTGGTATGGTTGATGATGTGGAAGAAACTTGTATGAATAGCTCATTTTGAAAATGAGCTATCTATACAAAATACTAAAATGTATGAATGATTCATTCTCAAAATGAGTTATTGTTCAACTCAAATATCATACGCATGTATCAAGGTAGATAACCCATGCAAATGACGCATGTGTATCGAGATGGACAATGTCCGTCTCAAGATGGACAACCCGCGTCACGCACATATCTCGAGGTAGACAACCAGTGTAAACGACACGTACGTATATCGACGTGGACAACCCATACAAACGTCACGCACGTGTCTCGAGGTGGACAACCATGCAAACGTCACATACGTATCTCGAGGTTGACAACTCATGGAAACACCATGCACGTATGTCAAGCTGGGCGACCCATGCAACCTCATGGAAACCATAAAAATATCAGACACATATATCGAGGTTGGCAACTCATGCAACATCGTGCAATCCATGTAAACCATGCAAACGTTACATAAGTATATCGAGGTGGATAACCCATGTAAACAACGCACGTGTATCTCGAGGTGGACAACCCATGCAAACTTCATGCGCGCTACACCAAAACTTATTTTGCGCACATTCATTTTTACGTTGGTCCTGCATGTCATTGCATAGGGTCGGGTGTCACTTGGAGTGACATTCTAATTATATTTTTCTATATTATGTATAAATATATAAGTAAATAATATATATTTTTTATATTATATATAAAAATATAAAATATAATATATATATTTATATTATAGATAATATAATATTTATGTATTTATATACAATATTATATATATAAATATAATATAATATATATTTTATATTATATGTATAAATATTATTGTCATGACCCAAATCTCTAACCCCCGTTTTAATTCCTTAATCAGGATCACCGACTCTTGACGTAGGACCTACACAGTGATACGTGCACCGACCGAGGCACGTGGCCGAGGTATATTGTATTTTCGTATTGATGTATGCCTAGTGTTATGTATTGTGTAGACTTACTAAGTCGATTTGTACAGTTGTAGGCGTCGAGAAGAGAGCGGGGACGCGCCTCGAGTAGCGTGCGAGCCGGGCAACCGGGTAGTTAGCATTTTAGTAAGTCTTATTTAATACTAATATAAAATAAAGAATCAATTGTAAGCCTATGGTTGTGTTGGTTAATGTAAATAAAAGTAAAGGCCTATAGTTGAGTAAATTAAATGGAAAGCATAAGATTGGTTTAGAGATACACATTGGTACATCTAGGAACTATGTGAGGAATGGAATGATGTCACTTGAGGTTGAGTTAGTGGTGGTTAGTGGGATATATGACAAAGGTGAACCATTAGATATTCCTAAGGATATATAAATCCATGAAGATTAAGGGCTAGGAAGGAACATCACCTTAATATATAATAGTAGTGATCAAACAACATGCAAACCAAATCACTCATTCATTTTTGCTGGAGAAGAAGAATGAATTGCTGGAGAAGAGTGAATCATCAAGGTGTTGAAGGAATACATGAGAGTTGGTGAGAAATTCTCAAGCTAATGTGCTACATCAACTAGGTAAACATCTTTTCAGTTGAAATTAAAACAAGTACTGGTTTTAGGCTAATTTCAGATAGTCGATGATTGAGTATTTGCAATTAATTTATATATTTGGATTCCTTATTTCAAGCTGATAATCCAGCTATATTGAAGTTCTTAATTTGGTTTTGAAATCATAAAGATATGAATTTTTGAACTTGCAATACCAAAACTAGAATTTTGCATGTTGTATTAGGAATCAATCAGGGTAATTTAGTCATAATCTACCCATTTTAAATCCAAATTGATCCAAACCAGCGGAACTTGAAAGCTTATTTAAAGGGGAATAACTTTGCTTCAATGAAGGTTTTTGATTCAAATGCTTTTTTGTCCAAACATGCTCTACAAATAGGTGCTGGAATTAAAAAGGAAAGTTTTGAAACTAAACTTGTTAAGTGCATAACTCCCTAACCACTTATTCAAATGAGCTGATCTTTTAGTATGTTTTATTTAGATATATTTTCTGTCTTGTGAACAAAAATCACGTTTTTAGGAACTCTAGATTTGGAGAAATAGATTTTTTAAATCCGCTGGTCGGATTAAATTCCAATTAGACCTATGTTTAGTAAAATCATGATATCTCTTTCATTTTAAATCATAATTTTGCAAACTAAACCTTTCTGGAAAGCTAGGAGAGAGACCAACAATAATTGTAGTGATAGATAATTTCGATATTTTGACCATTTCATGCCTAAAACTGCGTTAAAATGTAGGACTGAAATTGAAATTTAATTTAGTCTTTTTAGGGGCTGATTTAGGAAGATTGATTTAAAGTCTATTGAACCAATTTGAATACACGATAAACACCACTAAATTGAGTTTAAACCCACTATATTTGAACTAATGAGATACTAAACTTAGGAACCTAGGAAAAGGGTGCGGGAGAGTGAATATAAGATTTAGTGTATCAAGAGGCTAGTAAAGCTAGGACTTTACTTTGTTGTGGTGAGTATACCCAATGACAACTTTACTTGGCATTTAATTTCTATTAATTGATGTCCATGCATAGTCTTTTTGACTATTTTGCCTTTGTATTCTTATATCATGTGCCCTTTGTGTCTATGCTCACTTGATTAGTCTAGTTTACATGATATCCATTCATTTGATTTGATTCATTAATTCTTTCTCACGCTATATTTATTCTTGTTGTTTTAAATGTGAATTGAATGATAAATAACATGCAATTAGGCTAGTGAATATCTTATAAATGTTTAAGGGGACTTGTATTCCTTATTTGTTTAGGTGTGTAGATGTGCCTATGCCTTGACAATCCGTACTTGGTATTTCTTGAAATTTTAAAAAAGATTTTCGCATTTAGGTCTCGTACTCAATCGAGGTATGCGCGACTCACGGGGTTAGAGTCCCTAGGGATGTCGGCACGTGTTACCTGACACTTTATGACACTCGGGGTTAGAGTCCCTAATGTGGTCTACACACCGGGGTTAGAGTCCTTGGTAACACTTGGATTAGAGTCCCTTGTGCTATATAATTATTGAGTCGGAGTGACACCTTTCACTGCCGAGCGGACCTAAATCACCACTACTTAGCCTAATATCAGTATCACTTGTCTAACTCTGGTATTTACTCGCATATGTACTATTTTCCAATTTTCCCATTTATATGCTTTTAAATACCATTTGAATATTTGGAAATGCAAATTAAACTTGTCATCGAGGATTACTGTTTTATTCTTGTACTCACCGTCCTTTTTATGACGGTGGATGCAGAGCCGTTTACCAGCAGGCCGGGCAAGGAGAAGATCGGCGATCATCCCTGAGCTCGCGGCGCATCACTGCATTGATTGTAGGTCTTCTTTTGGTATTTTGATTGGATATGTTATATATGTCTTTCAAATACTATTTGGGTTGTATATTGGGTTGAGCGTTAGTTTCCCCGACCTGACTTAGACTATTTTACTGTTTCATTGTATTTTGAGGACTTTATATATGATGTCATTTCCTGATTTTCCACACTTAGGATTTTATAAATGGCATCCGCATAATTATAAATAGCTTCCGCATAATCTACTAAATGCTTCCACATAACCAATAAGAGTTCTACTAAATAATTAATTTAATAAAAAGTCTTAATTAACTCTTAGTTTTATAAACTAGTAGGACTAGTGTATTACTTATCCTGAACACGAGCAAAGAGGCGTTTAGGTTGTAAAAGTTGACTAATACGTATTTGAGTCATGCGTGGATAGGATTAGGGCTTAATTACGGGATTAGGCCGGGCGGTGCCCTAGATTAGGAGAGGGGTCGTCACAATTATATTTATATATTTTATAAATATTATATAAATATTTAAATGTCCACGTGGGCGTCTAAGTGGATTGATCAATTTACATGAATAGCGCATTTTCCGAATGTGCTACGTGGGTGTCCACATGGGCGTCTAAGTAGACTGGTCCATAAGATTTACATAGATAGCGCCTTTTGAAAATGCACTATTCATGTGTCCACGTGGCTAGCAAATTTGCCTCCCATTGATAGCGCATTTTCAAAATGCGACATACATTAGATCACGAATAAAAAAAATACACACTTATTTAACTCATTTAAACTGCAAAAAGTAGTACTTCTGTAATTTTTTCAGGATTAAGGCTAGGGTTTTGAGAAATTGAGCGAGAAGAATTACAGAAGTATCGTTTTTTGCAGTTTAAATGAGTTAATAAGTGTGGCTTTTTTTTATTCGTGATCTAATGTATGTTGCATTTTAAAAATGCGCTATCAATGGGAGGCAAATTTGCTGGCCACGTGGACACATGAATAGCACCTTATCTATGTAAATCCTATGGATCAGTCCACTTAGACTAAAATTGGGTTTACATGAATAGCGCATTCGGAAAATGCGCTATTCATGTAAATCGATCAATCCACGTGGACGCCCTCGTAGACATTTAAATATTTATATATTTATACATATAATATAAAATATATATTATATTGTATTATATATAATATTATATTTATACATATAATATAAAAAAGGGTCCGAATGGGTATGGGTTCGGACAACCCCTTAATAACAACTAAAAATAGTGTCCGAACCCGTACCCATTTTTTAAACGGACGATTTTTTGTGTCCGGACCCATATGTTTGTAAAACATACAAGACTCGTTTTTTGTCTAAACCGGTTTTTTCAATTTTCCACGACTCTATAATTTGAGAGAAGAAATTAATGGGTACCTTAGAGGTTGAGGGAGGTTGCGGACAAGACGAGGGAGGTCGCGGGTGGTCGGGAATGAGACGAAGGAGGACGTGGGAGGTCAGGGATGAGATGGGGGAGCGTATGAGATGGAGACGTGAATAAGATAGGGGAGACTTTGAGAGAGGACAACAGATGTTAAGGTTAAAGTGAGTTAACATTTTTTGTTTTAAGTTGATGATGCTCCTCGAGATACTACACGGTAACTCAAATTAAAATGTATGTAACCACGGTAACTCAAATTAAAATGTAGCAATGTTTAGTGTTTTAGAAAATAAATTCCACCGTACAAAGATATTTGTTGACATTCAATGATGCATATGACAATGTCACATTATTATTATTATTATTATTATTATTATTATTATTATTATTATTATTATTATTATTATTATTATTATTATTATTATTATTATTATTATTATTATTATTATTATCTCCCAATTAATTTGGGACTAAGGCTATGTTGTTGTAAGCTACTTCAGTAAGGGGTTCAATCAATAAAAAGTATAATTGATGTTTTTCATTTGATTGTTGTGGTTGATTAGTCATTGGCAAAGAATGTCTTTTTTACTTTTTTCAAAAAAAAATAAAAATAGAACAATTAATTATACTCTTCTCATTTTTTTATTTTTTCATTGGCAAATAAAATGTCTTGTCCAATACTACTTCCAAACCTCCAAATTCTTTAAGATGCAATCAAAAATAATAATTAAACTTTTGTTGCTATATTGAATGTTTTTTGTACTGTATTTTCAAATTTTTTTGTAGTGTATTATTAATATTTATTATTATTATTATTATTATTATTATTATTATTATTATTATTATTATTATTATTATTATTATTATTATTAGTAATATAATAATAATAATAATAATATTATTATTATTATATCATGGGATCCGAAGGTGGAAAGACTAGTAGCATAGACGAATACCTTCTCTTGGTCATCTTCGTGCTCGCGCAATAATCAATTATGATGTCCATTTTATAGTCACTCCTTAAAGATCAACATTAGTGTTATTGATAGCATATTTTTCAAGTTCGGGTTCGCACATGCTTGGCACGTACATCAAGAAATGTTTTGGAGAAGCCAAGGATGCACCTTCAAGAGGCGAGAGTAGTTCTATATGCCTAGCCATGCCTTGAGCCCTCCCCATGTACGCCTTGATTTTCAATATTATTTCCACATGTGCACAGATCTCGAGAACAAATTTAATCACAGCTCTACGTATGTATGGGTCTTGAACATTAAAGAGCACGTTCGCACGAATCTAGAGAATTTATGAATCTAGAGAATTAAAAAGCATGTAAGTACCAATCTCAAGAATTATAGAAGAAAATATTACAAAAGTACTAATGTTTTTAGTTTAAATCAGAAAAATAAGGTTGTGTTTTTTTTTTCTCCAGAATAGGCAATTATAACGTCTTTTCAAAAGGCGTTTTTGAGTTGAAAGGGGCTATAGCTGACGTGGACAGTCCACGTCAGACAAACCTTACACAGATAACACCTTTTGAAAAGGCGCTATCTGTGTAAGGCCGTCCTACGTGGACATGAGCCGACCGAATAGCGTCTATGGGTTGTACGAGTTGTCTGCCTCGCAATACGTGCTAACGTTTACATGAGGTCTATGGTTTGTAGTGGATTTGCATGAGTTGCCCCCTCGAAGTACGTGCATGACGTTTGCATGGATTCCCCACCTTGGGATACGTGGATGACGTTTGAATGGATTGTCAACCAGGAGATACGTGCGTGACGTTTACATGTGTTACATGTGTTGTCCACTTCGATATGCGCGTGCGTTGTTTACATTGGTTGTCTACCTCAAGATGCCCATGCAACCTCGTGCAACTCATGCAAACGTCACGCACGTGTCTCGAGGTGGTAAAGCCAATGCCAATGTCAAGCATGTATCTCCTGGTCGACAACACATGTAAACGTCACGCACGTATCTCCTGGTTGACAATCCATGCAAACATCATGCACGTATCCCGAGGTGAAAAATCCATGCAAACATCAATGCACATATCCCGAGGTGAGAAAACCATGCAAACGTCAATGCACGTATCCCGAGGTGAGTGACGACTAATGTCATTTGGTGGTGGATGTACGCGACAGGCTAATAGTTGTTGTCCCCTTTGTTATGGCTTGTTTTTTCGGTGTTTCACTAGTATTTGTCCCCATCAACTGCCCCGACAGGCTTCTGATGGTGAAACATTAAGATACAAATTGCAAAAATTGAAACATTAGAATTATTTTGCAAATTTGGCAAAACGTAAAGATATACATATATTTACCTATTAAGCCTTTTATTTATTATATGAAGCGTATATAAAAACACACATAATACAGATCACTGAGGTCACGAAATACCGATAGAACCTGGCGAACTTCTCAAATAGCAAACATGCATAAAACACAAATGACTCCTACATAGAGATCGTGCTAGCTACATGTATGATTTTATTGAAAATAGACTATATATATAGGATCACTTCTCTTGCTTCTCAAACAACATAGGTACCAAGCCAACCATACCCACTAACCTGCTCGACTCTTCAACATATAGTAGATGGGAACGGAATAATTCAACACTATCGTGTGCCCGTTAATTATTCAGCCATTTTCTTGGGGTAACGCAGGTACTCCTTCACGTTGACATGCACAGGACCACCAGTTTCGAATAGTAAAAAGAGATCCTTAATATCCTCCAATTTGTAGGGCTCGAAGTCATGATCAGCGGGCCACTCTACAATGTTAGTCACAGCCAAAAGTTAAAGAAGCTAAAAGAGTCAAATATTACATGTCTCGGTATATAATAAGATAGTTATATATATCAAAAAATCTAGATCATTAATTACTGATTTCGATTAGACACATGTTCAAGTGAAGGGTGTTGCAATTTAATAATGTTGGTTAAATTTTTTATCAAAAAGAAAAAAATTATTGATCATTACTCTTCATCCCAGGATGCTTCGCCTCCAAAACAGATAACGCGAATTTTCCCTCTGCGGAGTTCCTGTCGAGCTTTTTCAACTGTACAAACATATATGTATAACGCGCGCACATGCATAAACGATTAATTATATGTATAATTAATTGCAAAATGAAAAAAACAAAAAAGATCGTGTATATATACATTACCTTTCCAGTCATAGTGAGCTTAGTGACAGTAGGGTCCTGAGGGTCTCTCCCGCTAACAGGTCCAAGACCGAGTTCACTAACTGCAAATGCAACCTTAGGATCCTTTTCTATGTTTCTCACGGTTATATCATACTTGGTCAGGTAAAAGTATGGTATGCCTCGGCCTCGGTCCGGAAATCCGTCACTAAACGAAACCACATGCCTGAGAATTTAATTATAAAAGCACACATTATATGTAAGAAAAGTGAATGACAACTGAAAAGTCACATCGGATAACTAGCAAGCGATGTAAGATAGATAAGCGAAAAAAACCTAATTAAGCCTTTTTTTTATGAAAAAGAAACTAAATTTTTTTTGTCCCATACTACTCGGACTGTGACTCAAACCCTCTAGCAACAATATCACATGTCAAACTATTGAGTCACCCTCTTAATTTAAGTTGGTATTAAATTTTAGGAAAATGCTAAGTGTACATGCACATTGCATTTTGATGTGCGCGTGTGAGGCTCCTCGAGATGCGTGTGAATCGGACCCCGAGATATATTGCACACACACGTACGCCTAGCAGTGCCCTAAATTTTAACATTTTAACATTGAAACCATTTAATTGTATGTAATAAGTTGATTGTACTATATATTCAATATGGTAGTGCTATTTGGACTCGTGAGTCCGGACTCAACTTTTTTCAATTTCAAATACACCCTCGAGCAATTAATGAAACAACCATAATCACTTGTAAAATTTCTATTATACCCCTTAAATATTTACAAATTTTTTTAAAACCTCCTTATGAGTCCGAACTCATGAGTCCAAGTAGATTTATTGGTATATATATATATAGGCAGCTTGAAATGTCTAGTTTACCAAACGTGCTGCTTAACGTGCTGCTTCAAGGTGTAGTTAATTAATTAGGCTGCACAATTATATATATACAGTAGATCGATATTAATTAATGCATAATAAGTAAGGATAAATATTATTAATTTGGAAATGAATAACTAAATTAATTAACGTACCCAAAGGGAGCCCCTCCTTGTTCATTGTTTATGGTGCTGCACATAAAAAAAAAAAAAAAAAAAATTACATGTGTCACAATTATATTATATGTATATATTACTACTCACTGTTTATCAACCATATCATGGCGGGTGTTTATTTAGCATCATTAAATCTTAATCTAATAGTCAATATACTTCGAAAATGAAAAGTGTACGTAGCTTACCAAAGGGTCCCCCAATAGTTCTTACAAACCAACCACCTCGCAACGCCAACTGGATCAACGGTGTGGTTCGGTATCAACCCGAAAAGATAATCGGAAACTCCTTCCATCGACGCCATGATGAACAAACTCTTTTAAGACTTCCTAGCTCTTAATTAGATATCGAATATAACTACAAAGATGGATGAAACCAACCTAATACACATCGAGTATTTATATAGGGAGAGTTCCTAAGGAAATTATAGCACTACTGCTTATGTAATTGGGTGACGTACGTAGGGATGATTTTCTACGTACATGCCATTGTTAATTAGTTAATGTCAACGTGCATTATCTTTAGTCAAATTTCTTTCGGTTTTTAAATCTTTCTCTAGATGATTCATTTGGTAAAACTCTAGTTTTTAAGTGATCTTAATCATATTAGTCTAACTTGGCTGTCATTATATTTTTAATTAATTTATCTTATTATTCAGACTCACCAAACTGTCCTTAATTAGTTAATAACCAGGTCCTTATAATCTTCTTGCAATATATATTTATATGAATTATATAATCACTCACGTACCATTGAATCCTTGATTAATCAGGCTTCTCTTCTAATCTATCGAATATAATTATCATTCTCGTTGACAAAAAAATTTATAATTATAATTCCACAATATCCATCTTCATTAATTTGGAAGTTTCCTGCCAATTAATATTTCTCACTTTAGGAAATCAAAATAGCATTACAATAATTCTTTTTCCTATATATAATCATATTTTTTTTTCAAACTATATAAAGTTATAGAAAAATGCTCACCCCAAATTCACGCCACGTGAAAATGAATGTGACTTTGGGGTGTGCAACTGTTTAAACTTGACGAAATATGTCATGTATAGTAATGGAAAATTAATGTTTATACATTACATACATTACTAGATTTATTTTTGACGAAATATGTCATGTATAGTAATATGACTTTGGGGTGTGCAACTTTTATTGTTTGGTTTTGTTTTGAAATTGCACACATCATTCCTTTTTTGAGTTTCTTCTTGTTTTGTTGGGATTTCACTTGCACTTTCCAAGTCACGTAGTAACTGTAGCAACTGCAAGAGCCGTAAGTCTAGCAGTAAGTCGTTGACCAAGTGATTGTGAACCAATTGCAAAACATGAGTGACTTAGTTAAAACTATGAAGCGTGTTCTTTCAATTAAGAAACCTCCAATAAAATTTGAATCTGCCTCTTCTTCTGCTTTTTCCCCATCTCCACCTGTAACTAAATCTTCTTCTACCCTAGACCTACGTAATATACATGAAGTCTCTTATTCTCAAATAGAACAATCAATTCAAAATTGGGAACTGCCTACTATAAAACCCAAACAAATTTATAATAAAGGTTCATTTTCTAAGAAACAAGATTTTATAATTAAACTTGAAGAAGATACAAAGTCTATTGATGATGAAGGTCAAGAAATCATTCTAATCCCTCCTGATAAAATAAATAAATATAAAGAAATTTATAAATATTTACATATTGGCCTTATTCAAGTTGCTATTAAACCATTAACTTCTTTAGGACTCAATACCTCTGTTCTTGTTTCCGTTCGTGATAAAAGACGTATGAACTTTCATGATTCTTTGCTCGGCATGATTGAAGGTAATCTATCTCAAGGACCTATCTATTTTAACTGTTTTCCTAATTTTACCGCAAGTCTTCACGATCAATTTGCCCATGAAGCTGTTGTTATTAGTATTTATACAAAACAATTTAATATGAAAGGAATTTGTTCAAATGTTGCACTTGTCTATCACATTTATTATAAAGTAATGCATACAATCATTCCTGATGCTGCTTATACAAATCTTCAAAAGGGTACATCCACTTTAATTTTCACAAATGTTCAAAATAAAACCATATCGCGGAAACATTTAAATTGGAAAGACATAAACCTTCCACAAACATGGACTATTCATGATTAAAATGTCGAAGAGCATCTAAAAAAGAATACTTCTAATGAAATACAACATATTATAACACATGAAGATGGTACGATTGACATTACTTTTTCCACAAGACCATCGACCTCTACCTCTCATCATTCAAGCTTTCGTAAGTCTGTTTCTCCTCCTACAGCCATTCCACCTCCACAAGTTTCCACTTCCGACTTTTCCTCAAACGTTGCATATCCAATCTCTTCCAATCCGCCTGATGATAATGTAAGTATTAATGACTTCAAGGAATATCAAATTCATATGATATCCGTAACACCTACTGATTATGATTTCATAGTATCTTTATATGAATGGAATATCGATGGATTATCTGAATACTGTCTCTTAGAAGTCATTCAACGTATGCAAATATATGCTCGTGCATGCTCGATAGCTGACCATCCTGAATCCAATATAGTAAAAGCTATTTCTTATGGTTTTATTGGTCAATTATATGGTTGGTGGAACCATATTTTAACTGATAAACAGAAACTTGATATACTCAATTCTTCATAGATGAACATAAAAGGTGAACCCATGGTTGACGGTTATGGACGACCTCTATATAATGGTGTTAGTTGCTTATTAGCAAACATTATTTGGCATTTTATTGGCAATTTAGGAGTCCATGATGAAAAAACCCGTGATCAACTTCAAACCCTTCGATGTCGAACGTTAAACGATTTTCGATGGTATCATGATACATTTCTTGCTAAAGTATATACTCTTTCGTCTGCTGACATGCCATTTTGGAAAGAACGATTTCCAGCCGGTCTGCCCCTTCATTTGCTGAAAAAGTTAAAATAACTCTCCATGATAAGTTAAATGGTGCTATCAATTATAATGCCCTGACATTTAGTGATTTAACACAAGCTATAAATCAAACAGGATTAGCTATATGTAATGGTATAAGGTTAAAATGACAGCTTGCAAAATATACAAAACATAATGCTTTAGGCACTTTCTGTTATGATTATGGGCATGATATTGACGATACCAAACCTTCTTCCTCAATACGACCTAAACGCTTTCCTAAAGTTTCACAATCAAGGCCAAAATACCTTTTTCGAAAATTACATAGACCTAAGTACACTCGTCCTCATAAACAACGTTCTACTAACCAAAAATAAAAAAAATTGTTACTCTTATGGTAAACCTGGTCATTTTGCTAATAAATGTCATTTTAAAACTCGAAATAAGAAAATTCAAAATATCGATGATGACTCTTCCGATTCTGACTCTTCTTGCCATTGTATTGACAATCTTCCTAATACTCCTTCCTCTTCCTCATTAGATTCTGAAATCAATGTACTAACAGCTCATGAAGAATTAATTCTTGAAATAGGAAATAACGTTACAGATCCTAATTTAAAATATAAATATTTTACTGAAATAATACAACCCGATTCTCAATCTGATTCAGATAAAGTTGATAAAGTTGATACCGAGAAACAAGCTAAATTCAAAAAACAACTTGAATTAGATCCACATAAATATTCAATGAAAACCTTATTAAATGTAGTAAATAATTTGCCAGCCTACAGGTAGTACCATACAATCTCTACAGCACGAAGTCAATACTCTCAAAGCTGAAATACAATCATTAAAGCAGCGAATAGCAAAACTAGAAAACCCTACAGACAAATTTGATAACGTTTTCATCGATGCTCTAACTTAATATGTACATCAACGATGGTTTACTCCAATTTCTCTTATTATAAAAGATTTCAAAATTAAAAGTCCTGCTCTTATCGATTCAGGAGCTGATCTTAATTGTATTCGCGAAGGATTAATTCCTTTAAAATATTGCGAACCAACAAATAGTCGTATCTCGACAGTTGAAGGAAATAAGTCAAATATTAAATATAAAATCTCTTCTACTCATATATGTTATAGTAATATATGTATTCCTACTTCTTTTATTATTGTAAAAGATTTACAACATGATATCCTATTAGGTACCCCATTTCTTCAACATATTCAACATTTCTCTGTAACAAATTCTGGCATTAATACTACTATTAATAATAAAGCAATATTCTTTCCTTTTACCTCTCAACCTAAAACCAATTATTTAAATCAATTACTTAACCAAATTGAATATAAAAAAACTCATATTAATTTTTTTTAAAATAAAATTAATTTTCTCAAAATTGATCATATTTTGAATAGCCCTAGTTTTCAACATAAATTAGCTTCTTTTCAAGAACAATTATCCAAAACTTGTTGTTCCCTCATTCCTTCTGCATTTTGGTCGTGAAAAAAGCATCAAGTAACTTATTTGTATATTGAGGATTTTCATGAATCTCAAATTCCTACTAAAGCTAATCCCTCACAAATGAATACTAGACTTCTCAAATTATATGATTCTGAAATAAAAGACTTATTAACTAAAAAATTGATTTCACCATCTAAATCCCCTTGGAGTTGCATCGCCTTTTACGTCAAAAATGCTCCTGAAATAGAACGTGGAGCACCTAGATTAGTCATAAATTATATACCATTGAATAAAGTCCTCAAAACAATTCGATATCCTCTTCCTAATAAATATGATTTGATTAAACGAATTACTTCTGCATTTATATTTTCTAAATTTGATCTTAAGTCTGGATTCCGGCAAATTCAAATTGCGCCTACCGATCGTTATAAAACTGCATTTAATACACCTTTCGGTCAGTATCAATGGCATGTTATGCCTTTTGGTTAAAAAAATGCTTCCTCTGAATTTCAAAAAATAATGAATGATATTTTCAATCTTTATAAAACTTTTATTATTGTATATATAGATGATGTTCTTGTTTTCTCTTCTTCGATTGATCAACATTAGAAGCATCTTCAAACATTTCAACATCTTATTATTTCTAATGGCTTAGTTCTGTCTCAAACAAAAATAAAGCTATTTCAAACATCGGTAACCTTTTTAGGATTTAAAATCTCAAATCAAACAACTACCCCTGTTAATCGTGTCATTGATTTTGTTGATAAATTTTCGGATCACTTTACTGATAAAACTCAATTACAAAGATTTCTAGGATGTTTAAACTATCTTTCTGATTTTTATAAATTATCTGCAATTGATAGACACCCACTCCAAAATCTTCTTAAAAAAGATATCCCATTCAAATGGAGTGAATCTCATACTAAAGCCATCCAACTTATTAAACAAAAGGTAAAATCACTACCTTGTCTGCGTGTTGCCAATCCGAATTACGAAAAAATCATTCAAACCGATGCCTCTGACATAGGTTATGGAGGTATTCTGCTTCAAAAAACCTCTGCTGGTAATAAACAATTACTTTGTTATACTTCTAAATTATGGAATAAAGCTCAACAAAATTATGCCACTATCAAAAGGGAAGTTTTAGCTATTGTTTTATGTGTTCAAAAATTTCAATTTGATATTTTAAATCAAAAGTTTTTAATTCGTGTTGATTGTAAATCCGCAAAAGAAATTCTTTTTGAAGATGCCAAAAATTTATTGTCTAAACAGATTTTCGCACGATGGCAAGCTATTTTAAGCATTTTTGATTTTGAAATTAAGTATATCAAAGGAGAAAATAATTGTCTTACCGACTACGGCTGGATCAGCTTGAACTAAAACTAAAATAACCTATTTAACTCTTAGTTGAGCTGCAGAGGTAGCATGTTCTTCATGAGCAGCTAAAGTAATAGTAGGAATTTCCTAGGCCACACGAACCACAAATGCCTGAGTTGCCACATGTACTCGTAAGGTATTTATCGACTCTACCATCTTCCCCCACCATGTTCTGAACATGTTTGAATCCACACGTTGTGGATCCGTATTTCCCTTGCCAAATCCCTAACCCAGCTCTTGTTGCCCATTTATGATTTTCGCAACAAAAATTGCAAGAAAAATGGTTTAGCAAGCCCATATCTATCGATATCTCGGTAATATAAAACACAAATAACATATGTCATAAAGTCTTTAAACTTTTTAACCTCATTTCATCCCGTTACTTCCCAACTAATCACTCGCTTAACCTCAATCAACAAGAGTATTTTAGAATTCTAGGCTTTGATACCAACATTGTCAAATCCAACCTAATTAGGGCATCCGACTGGCCTAGATTACCTTAATTCCTTGATAATCTAGCAGCCTTAATCTCACCATCAATAAATAATTGAGAATCTATCATCTTAATTAAAAAACATAATTCTTAATCAACCACGAAGATTTCTAAAAGTAAATCTTAAACGTTAAAGTTCAATTGGATTGATTACATTATCCTTAAAATTAATTAAAAACGTTTATCTTCATTTTTCTTTAATTCGGGACCTCACATTTTTTCTCTATCCCTTACAATCAACAACAAACAATAATAACCCCTCCCAATTCCAGTTTTCAATCTATAAACAAAACCAGTCCAACAATCCTAAAAATCAAAAATTGAAATATTATCTCACCTTCAATTGTTCTTCAACAACGCCACCAACACTCACGGCTTTCCTTGAATTTGATCTCCAACCACGAGAGAGAGAGAAGAGAGAGAGAGAGAGAGAGAGAAAGAGAGAGAGAAAGAGAGAGAGAGAGAAAGAAAGAAAGAAAGAAGATATGGGAGATTCGTGTGTGAGAGATGAGGAAGAATAGTGAGGTTTTAGGTGAGAATGATGAAAAGGATGAACAATCGTATGCACCCCCTGTTCGATTTCGTTTTTTAATTAAAAGGTGTGGTTAATGACCATTTTGCCCTTCTAATCCTATCTTCAACCTAATAAAACAATACCCTTATTAGTCATTTTGTTCTTTATAATTTATTTCATAATTATATCCTTGATTTTGGTCTTAATTAAACCCTGAAAAATACCCCACTTCGACCAAAAATTGGAGAATTTATCAAAGTGCTCAAAAACCCTCAAACAACCCGTATGTGCACGCAAATCAAGGTGTTGGGCCCATGTCGGCCCGTTAAATTTGCTAAAAATCCAAAAATAAAATTTTTAAACTTAAATTCAATTATTTATCGTGAAATTCAAAACGACAATTCATGTAAATATTTTAACTATTTTAGCACCTGTCTCGACACATATCTCGAGGCAAAACTCCGTGAAACATTGAATTCACTTAATCGACTTTAATTTTGCACAAGATAGTGCTAGGTGGACTCTTTGAGTCTAGACTTTTAATTTTTATATATTTGTAAATCATCCTTCTATTTTCACCTATATTAATCAAACACCCATAGAATAGTTAAGTCTAAATGTGGAAGGGTTTGTATAAATCTTTATTGGAAACAGTTGCACATCGAAGGTGCGAGGTTCGAAATCTCTCGTTGGCATAAAAACTCTTTGTCTTCCACAGCTGAAATCTCACATATTTCCCATGGAGACAACTTGATGGAACATGATTAACTGCCTTTCCCTCACCTCAGCTCACCTCACATCGTCGAACCTCATCATTTCACTCGTCTACAGTTTGTTGCCTTTCCCAGATCTCACCCTTGCCACAGACGACCACCATCTTCATCACCTCATTGCCGACAACAGCTCCTCGACTGCTGCTTATAGTCCATTGCTATTTGTTGTTGTTGGTTGTTGCTATTATGTTGGGGTAAGTTCAGATTGTTGGTTTTGTTGTGATTGTTATTTCAAATATTGCTTCGAAGTTTTTCGAATGACTTTTAGCCTATGTGTAGATTGATTAGGCTGTTTATATTTGTTGGAAGCTCATATTGCATTTCGGTTTCTTATTCTTAATATCCTACCGCTCCCTTTATTTTTATTTCAACTTTTAGCCTATGTGTTGATTAGGTTGTTTATATTTGTTGGCTGCTATGCTTGTTGGATTTTTTCGCTATCTTGTGATGCAGTTGTGATCTTAAAACAAAAATGGTGAGAAAGGGCAAGAATGTATATTCTTGTATTGAATTAGGCTTGCCCCATTTTGTATAGCTCTCGTAATTTTTGCTTTCTTTTTGTAACTACGTAGATAGTTATTTTATTATATACTATATAAGAGTACAACAACAACAACAACATAGCCTCAGTCCCAAATTAACAGGGGTCGGCTACATGGATTAAACTTTTCCATTGTGCTCGATTAAGTGCAATTGATGGTGAGCTTTGCAAACCATTCAAATCTCTTTTAATTAATGAATCCCATGTTAACTTTGGTCTGCCCTTACCTCGTCGAATTTCTACAGTTTCTATTGAGTCAAGTTTTCTAGTTGGGGCATTTGTAGGCCGTCTTTGCAGGTGACCAAACCATCGGAACCGCCCTTCCCTAATCTTTGTATCAATTGGTGCTACTCCTACTTGTCTTTGAATTTCTATATTTCTTATTCTATCTTTACGAGTTTTACCACACATCCACCTAAGCATCCTCATTTCTGCTACGTTCACTTTATGTAATTGTTGTTGCTTTACCGCCCAACATTCACTTCCATAGAGCATAGCTGGTAAAATTTTCCTTTTAACTTAGTAGGAACATGTCGATCACAAATCACCCCTGTTGCACTCCGCCATTTCTTCCATCCAGCTTGAATTCTATGTGTGACATCATTTTCAATGTTACCATCATTTTGTATGATTGATCCTAGGTATCTAAAGTGGTTTACCTTAGGAACTTCTACTTCCCCTAATTTTACCACTCCGTCATCTCGATGTCTAGTGTTTCCAAACTCACAGTGCATGTATTCAGTTTTCGTCCTAATCAACTTAAAGCCTTTAGATTCTAATGTATTCCTCCATAGTTCTAATTTCCTATTCACTCCATCTTTGGTTTCATCCACTAAGACAATATCATCTGCAAATAACATACACCATGGTATATGCTCTTGAATATGTCTAGTTAGTTCATCCATAACTAAAGTAAATAGATATGGGCTTAAAGCCGATCCTTGATGTAGTCCTATCGTAATGGGAAATTCTTTTGTAGCTCCTCCAAATGTATTTATACTCGTTACTACTCCATCATACATATCCTTAATAGTGTCTATGTATCTAGCATGCACTTTTTTTCTTTCTAGAACCCACCAAAGAACATCTCTAGGGACCATATCATATGCTTTTTCTAAATCTACGAATACCATATGAAGATCTTTTTTCTTTTCTTTATATTTTTCTAACAATCGTCTTACAAGGAAAATCGCCTCCATAGTTGACCTCCCAGGCATAAAACCAAATTGGTTCTCTGACATTGTTGTTTCTCTCCTTAGCCTATTGTCAATTATTCTCTCCCACAGTTTCATAGTGTGACTCATAAGTTTAATTCCCGGTAGTTTGAGCAACTTTGAATGTCTCCTTTATTTTTGAAGATTGGCACAAGCGTGCTTCTTCTCCAATCCATTGGCATCCGTTTTGATTTTAAAATTTTATTGAAAAGTTTTGTTAACCAAGTCAATCCGATTTCTCCTAAGCATTTCCAAACCTCTATGGGTATTTCATCTGGGCCACATGCTTTCCCTATTTTCATTCTTTTCAATGCCTCTTTAACTTCTACAATTCTAATATTGCGTGTATAGTTTACATTTCTTTCTTGGTGTGGGTTTTCATCTATTATAGTATCAACTTGGCCATCATTAAATAAATTATCGAAGTAACTTCTCCATCTCTCCTTAATATCCTCCTCGCGCGTTAAAACATTTTGATTTTCGTCCTTAATGCATCTTACATGACTTAGGTCTTGTTTCTTTTTATCTCTTAATTTGGCTAGCCTATATATATATTTTTCGCCATCTCTATTACCTAACCTTGTATATAGATCTTCCATGAAATTTGTTTTAGCTTGACTAACTACTTTTTTAGCTTGTTTTCTAGTTTCTCTATATTGATTGTACGCATTTTCATCTTGACACTTAGGTATTTTCCTATACATCTCTCTTTTAGTCTTAATTGCTCGTTGGACATCCTCGTTCCATCACCATGTTTCCTTCTTCGGAGGTCTCAATCCCTTAGATATACCTAATATGTTTGATCTCACCCTCCTTATGCAACTACTCATTTCTAGCCACATTGTATTAGCATCTAAGTCAAGATTCCAAACATTTTCCTTTAGTAGTTTTTCTCTAAACTCCACTTGTTTACTATGTTTTAGGTTCCACCACTTTATTCTAGGGTCGCTAACTTTTTTATTCATATTATTCCGTTGTGTTAGCTTAATATCGAGTACTACTAACTTATGTTGGGTAGTAAGTGCTTCACCAGGTATTACTTTGCAGTCTCTAAATAGTTTTCTATCTATTTTTCTTGTTAAAAGAAAATCTATTTGACTCTTGTTATGACCGCTACTAAAAGTAATTATATGCGACTCCCTCTTCTTAAAACTAGTATTTGCTAAGACAAGATCATATGCTGAAGCAAATTCTAAAATTGATTCTCCTTCTTCATTTCTATTACCGTAACTAAAACCTCCATGAACTCTCTCAAACCCATCGTTACTTACCCCGACATGCCCATTTAAATCTCCTCCAATAAAAACCTTTTCATCTAATGGTATACTCTGCATAAATCCATCCATATCATCCCAAAACTTGCGTTAGATGCTCTCGCTTAATCCTACTTGTGGTGCATATGCGCTAAGTATGTTCAGTTTTTCGTCTACAATAATTAATTTAACTAGAATCAATCTATCCCCCATTCTTTTAACCTCTACGACATTATCCTTATAGTCATTATCCACCACAATTTCTACTCCATTGCATTTTCTATCTATACCAGTGTGCCACAATTTAAACCATGTGCTTCCTATTTCTCTACTCTTTTCTCCTACCCATTTTGTCTCTTGGAGGCCAGCAATATTGACTCTCCTTCTAATCATGGTATCTACTAGTTCTATTGACTTCCCCGTAAGTGTTCCTATGTTCCATGTTCCTAAACGAATTTTTTGTCCCCTTTGTATTTGTTTTTCTTTTCTATTTCTATTTTGTCTAAAAGATCTAATGTTTGTATCAATGATTTTGTTTTTGTTTTTGTTTTTGTTTTTGTTTTTGTTTTTGTTTTGAACTAGCTTCTTTACCCACACCTGTCCTTTGTGTGGGAACCCTTGCTCATTTTTCTTCACATACGGGCGACGATGTGAAGGGACTAGCTTCTTTACCCACACACGTCCTATGTGTGGGAACCCTTGCTCATTTTTCTTCACACCCAGGCAGCGAAGTGAAACACACCCTTGCTCATTTCTCACTACACCCGGTCTTCGATGCAGCGCGTCGCTAGGTGGGAACGCCCCAACGTTTATATATGTTTGGTCCATTTCATGAAAAGTGACAAAAGTTTTACGCTGGCTGTCAACCTATCGCAACCCTCCTTCATTTCCCAAGAATGGAAAATGAGCTTGGGGCCTCCCTCACTCACTTTTCGGTATGAAAAGTGAGTTTGGGACCTCCCTTACCCATTTTTCGGTATGAAAAAATAGGCGTCAGAGTCCTCCTCCTTTATCCGGACTTGGGACCGGCTATGTAGCGCACATAGTGTACAACATAGGTGGAGTTTATATACTATATAAGAGTATTGCTTCCAATTTCTGAAAAAAAAAACTTTTAGCAAAAGCTTAGTATCTTTAATGTCAATTTTATTACAAGACACAAGCACCACAGTTTTCCTGTGATTTTGATGTTTATTTACCTAGCCTTATGTTTATGCTTGGCTTTGTAGATTGTTGTGCCATATTAAGATTAGCAATTTAGACGAAGAGTCATTCAAGACACTGGCTGTATTTTGAAGACCTCCCTTTTTCATTATTTTTTTTGGATAAATCTCTTTTTTCATTATCTACATTAACACCTGTTGGTCTTGATATATCAAATTATTAAAAATTAATCAAGACAAACCTCTTGATGGATCTTAAACAATTATGTTGTGGTTCTGCAAGTGTTCAAGTTTGTCTTTCTTTTTTATTGAATGAAAAATATAATGTATGTTTGCAACCTTTTGGTTTGTTTAGGATTTGAAAGAAGAATATCATGCTCACAGCGAGTGCCTTAATTTGTTCATGGAGCTTCCTGAAGGATTTTACTTGTTTAAATGTTTAGTCTTAATCTCAAGATATTACAATTCACAAAAAACACATGTTTAAATGTTGTTGTTGTTGTTTCTTTCACCATATAATGTGAATGTGGCAGTTGTCCATAGTTGATATTCGACCGTGCTTCAGTGCACAAATAATACTAAGAGACTAATACCTAAATAGTCGAGAATGTGCCTTGCAAACCAACTCCTTATAGGTAGAGAGGCTCACTGAATGAAAATGGAGAAATACGAAACAAACTGATTGAATTGTATGTGATAAACCAATTGAGTTTTGTTAATTAGGTTTCTCTGAGTGACTGAGACAAACATAAGAATGGCGATAGGCATGGTCTTTCAATCGTGAAATCGAATGTAATAGAAATAACAAGAACAAATTTTAGAAATAGTACCAAAATGAAGATGGTTATGCACGCGGTTAGTGACTTAAGGTGGATGATTTAATGAGTTTTCTAAATACTCATTTTCGTCTAGCACTACCCTTTTGTTATTTATACTTCTTTATTTATAGTTCTCTATCTATATTTATAAAGTTGGGTATATTCGAATGCGATTATTGAGTGTCATTAGCTTACTTGAACATATGTCTTTAATGATTAGGCACGTGGTTAGTGACTTAAAATGGATGATTTAGAAATTGCAAGAGCAGCTTTTATTAGGGACATTTTTTGGTTAGAGTGATATTGAAGGGTTATCCCATGAAAGTCTTAGTTGTGAAGACAACTCGGTTCCTTTGGTTGATAAAGTATCAATCTCGAATGTTATCTACGAACAAAATCTCAACATTGTTTCTCATCCTATTCCTACAGTAGGCATGTCATTTGGAAACGTAGACGAGTTGCTGGAAACTTATCAAAACCACTACAAAAAAATAGCAGATCAGAAACGGAAATTTTCTTCTCTGATTAGCATAAATTCCGTCTCTAATTCAATTATGCAATGGAACAGAGACGGAATCTATTCCGTTTCTAAAATCGTCGTCGCTGATTCAATCAGCAACGGAAATGTGTTTCCGTTGTTGATTAGAGACGGATTAGAGACGGAATTTAGAAACGGAACACAGACGGAACAGAAATGGAAATTTTTCTAAAGGGTACAATTGTAATTGCATTTCGTCTCTGATCCGTTGCTAATCAGAGACGGAATGCAAAACTCCGTCTCTGATTAGCAACGGATCAGAGATAATCAGAGACGGATCAGAGACGGAATTATTAGATTTCGTCTCTGATCCGTCTCTGATTAGCAACGGATCAGAGACGAAATTATTGGATTCCGTCTCTGATCCGTCTCTGATTAGCAACGGATCAGAGACAGAATTATTATATTCCATCTCCGATCCGTCTCTGATTAGCAACGGATAAGAGACAGAATACAATAATTCCGTCTCTGATCCGTTTCTGATTCATGCATCTATTCCTCGAAAATTAGAGACGGAATAGCAACGGAATCTCTGAATTCCGTTGCTAATCCGTCTCAATTCCGCTTTGTTTAGTTTTCAAACCTAAGCTTAATCCAATTGGTTCTCCATAACCTCTAAACCTAAAAATACAACCATAGGACCTACTCCATCGCCTACACCCCCTCCAACAACTCCTTGGGGGTGCTAACATCCCCCAAAAAAGCAGAATTTGACATACATAGACAAATCAACAATATATATCAACAACAAAGATTCAAATGAGAAAAAAACATAAAATTCGATATTAAAAAAGATTTATATATTCACGAAACGTAGTCAAATATAATAAATGTTTAAGATACCTAAGTATCCATAAAAAAACTACAATTCTCATTGTTCTACAACAACCATAAAAATACCTAAGTATCATAAAGTTGTACATCCCTCGTTGTGCTAGCACCTGGGATGTGCTAGCATCAGGATCTACGTATCTTCTCTTCTTTCTCCATAACGACCTGAGACTGTAGACACATCCTTTGGGACAGTCACCCGCCACCTTGTAGTACACCGCCTCATCATCCACCGGCTGGTCCGGTGTAGTCTGGGTCAGCTCCTGACGTCTCCTTTGGAGCTTAGCCTGCATGGATCGACAATATTTTGTTAACAATATAATAGTAGCATTAAGTTGAGAAGGCAGGAAAATGAAGAGATAAGTAAAAAAAATTAAAGTTGAGAAGGCAAATCTTACATTTATCAATTAAGTTGAATAATTCTGCAACCTCCATATGAATCTGTACTTAAGAAATAGTGCAAATCTTACATTTCTCAACTAAGGCAACAAGATTTAAATAAAATAAACTTCTAAATGAAAAAAAGAAAAGAGAAATTTCTTCACAACCAAACAACATATCATATAACAACAACAACAACAACAACAACAACATAGCCTCAGTCCCAAATTAACTGGGGTCGGCTACATGGATCAAACTTTTTCATTGTGCTCGATTAAGTGCAATTGATGGTGAGCTTTGCAAACCATTCAAATCTCTCTTAATTAATGCATCCCATGTTAACTTTGGTCTACCCCTACCTCGTCGAATTTCTACAGTTTCTATTGAGTCAAGTTTTCTAGTTGGGGCATTTGTAGGTCGTCTTTGCAGGTGACCAAACCATCGCAACCCCCCTTCCCTAATCTTTGCATCAATTGGTGCTACTCCTACTCGTCTTTGAATTTCTATATTTCTTATTCTATCTTTACGAGTTTTACCACACATCCACCTAAGCATCCTCATTTCTGCTACATTCACTTTATGTAATTGTTGTTGTTTTACCGCCCAACATTCACTTCCATAAAGCATAGCTGTAAAATACAAAATTGTAAAGCATGAAAATGGAGCACACCATCAATTGCACTAAATCGAGCACATGCACAACGGAAGAGTTTCATCAATGTAGTCGACCCCAATTAACTTGGGACTGAGGCTATGTTGTTGTTGTAAAGCATGAAAGTCAAGTAATTATTTCGAAAGGATAAAAGATATTATATAATCCAAAGATTTTAGATGAGGTGAAATTAATTCAATAAAAAGGAAAATGAAGAGACAAGTAAAAAATAAAATAAAGTTGATGATTACCTTTAGATAGAATATGAAACAAATGAAAGAAAACGATTAAGCATGGAGTCTAGGATTATGACATGGTGCATGAGCAAATTTGAGTAATTGTTGGCTAAGATTATCACATGGCAGAAGGAAAAAACAATTTAAGTTCAAATGATTTCCGGTTGGTTCAACACCAGTTCAAATAATTTGCCAACATACATAAATGACAAAGCATCAGAATGAAAACTTTCAGAAGAACGGATCTCCAAGAAATACGGACATCGAACCACAGGGAAAGAAGTGACTTACCTGTGTAATCACAAATTTACGCTTACATTTCTGAACAATTTTCAAAAAAGTGTCACAGGCCATATCCTGAAACAATAGAAACGAGAACAAAAATGAGCATTTATAAGAGTTTCTTAATGAAAGTAAATCATACATATGAAATCCATAACAATGAGCCCCAAAATACAATTGAAATGCATAAATTTTAGAATTTTAAGATAGCTTATGGTTGCCAAATGAGAACCTTCTATTTACCACAAAAAATAAAATAAAATGTGTTCCTTTTTTTAACTAAATCACAAAAATATAACCAAGCAAAGAGACTTTATTTGATCACATCCAAACATGATTGAAATGTGTTTTAATTTTAATGATTGGATGCCAAGCGCTCAGCTCACATAAACACAAGCGTAAATAAAACAGTAGATGGGATGAAATTACATAAAACTGAAAGATACATCACACTATTTATAAATTAAGCATATCAAAATAGTTTGAACTTTAAACCATTTTTCATCTACAATAATCTTATAGAAACTTTTCAACAAAAGAAATATTCGTACATATTAGCCGAACACTCGAGATAATGCAATAATTTGACCCAATTAAGTTCATAAATTGACCATAATAGCCACCAACTATGTGCAAAACAGGAAGCAATCACTTTCTCAGCAAAAGACACAAAATCCCAAATGATTTATTAGGATTAGAACCAAAACAGAATGGGATGCAATTTCAGTAATGAACCAACATTATGACAGCATTACATCAAAAGCGTCATTAATCAATCCTCGAAAGGAGGCACCATTATCATAAAACCTAAAAACCAACAAAAAAAAGGAAATGAGTATGACCTGAACACCAAGATGCGTCTCATGTATAAACTCGAACAGCTTATTGACAACTGTTTTAAGGAACTTCCAATGGGCCCTTAGAAACTTTGGGTACTGTCCCACCACATACCTAAACCATAAAACAGTAAAAGTTTAGTGAAAATAAGAATGTTCCAATAATAATAAAGATAAACTATATGCCTGAGACCTTACATGATATTACTTGCAATGACAGCCTTGTTATCCTTTCCTTTAGTGATTTCGCACAAGTTGAGTAAGTCGCGAATGACCATCACCAAGAACCTATTTTCCTGGAAAAAACGCAAATATAAAAAACTTAATAACAATGTGTTAAATGACAAAGTATTTGAATGAGAATTTATAAATCCAGGGATAAAGGATGTAAAGTGATGGTAAGATACTTATTAATTGAAGCTGCAAATGATTTACATGATCGTAAAGATTTTATAAATCAAGGCAGTAAACGAATACCAAGGGATGAGATCTAAAGAATTTTTGCCTGACAAAGAATATTAGCAAATCGCACAATAGTATGTCCAGAAGAACATAATTATCCTTTATGAACGGTAAATTAACTATAATGATACCAAATCAAATTAATGGACAAACAAATGAATATGCAAGTTAATTTATTGGAACATGTACACGACGAGAACATTATCAGGCCAATACATCCTCATTCAACCACCAGAATGAGATCAGAAAACTGCAAAAACTAAACTTAATACATTTAAAAGAACATTCACGGGACGGTTCCATTCAAAAAGATAAATCAAAACTTTGAAAATGTTGCCAGCTATATAATTATAAAAGTGCACAAGCGCTAAAAAAACCTTCTGGCCTATCTTTACCTTGAACAAGAAATCTATAGCAAACTTTACCAATTTTCTTGGGTTATATAATTCTGTAGCAGCTAACTTACATACTACTTCATATATATCTACCTTTTCACAAGTATCTAAAAACTAAATGGCGCGATTTCAAGGAGTTATAACACAATACTAAAAGATAAAAAAGTGGTTCGAGAGTGATATACATCCCCCAAAATAAAAGAGGGCCATCATAATAGAAAAATAAAAGAAAAGAACTTAATATCATGCTGAGTAGACATACCTGCTATTCTGTCTCCTCATGGTCAAGGTGTGCCAAGTAAATTAATGTTTCCCTCATGATCTATGACATAAGAATCAACGATAAGAATCCAAAAAAATGTATCATACCAATACTACATATGGAGCACAATCAACACGAGGGAGAGCAAAAGCTAATTTCTCATTGGTCAACTGGGAAGATCCATATGCCACAATTGCCTAACAGAATAATTAATTAATGTAAAAGTGCTTCAACTGGAAATAACCTTGATGCGGAACTTGAGCATTACAGGTAAATCATGACAATTGTGATAGACCATGAAAATAGAAATAGAGCAATTGCTTCAACACAAACCTTATATTGATTGAGGACATCATTGTCTTTCATTGTTTCCCGCACAATATTACCATTTTCATCCTCGACAATCAGAACTTCTTCAGGCTTATCCATTCGAGAGATCATCAGACCCCGCAACTTTGACATTGGACCAGTATATAGATGTCGGCGTTGCAATATTTGCGATCCTAGGCCATCAACCATACCAGAAAGCATCTAGAAATTGACTAAAATGTGTCAATAGATAGAAACAATATAATCATACTGAAATGTACAAACACTACTGCACAACCAACAGAAAAGCACAAAACACTACAATAAATATACATAGTTTATGCACAATATTATTCAATGTCAATTAGCACTTTTAGAAGAAACAATAATAATGAAAATAAAAGTATCTTTTGGAGTGATCCAGTGAGAACATGAAGTGATGGCAAAAAAAGGTCCTCAAATATAAAACTTAAGGTAAGAAAGATGTTTTTTTCTTGTTTATGTAACTACCAAAAAAAAAGAAAAAAAAAACCCTCAAAAAAATCCACCGAAACAGAAGTCAAGGATCCACGGTAAAGAAATAATGACAGTCTCGTATAGAATCATGAAATGACAATAAAGACAATAATTGAAACCAAACTAAATAAGAAGAAAGATAACCGTGGAAATTGAATAAACAACTGCTCCCATAGACTCAAATATAATAGCACAAGTACACAAAAAACCCACCCAAAAATAATCATTTTTCAATAGCATTCTAGAGCAGTCTAAGTGTGTTACCAATATTATTTGACAAACTATCGCGTCGTCGTTGAGCTTTAAGAGTTGCAAGCATGTTACGAGATAAGACAGTAACACTCCACGAGTTAAAATGTGATAACTAAACAAATTTTGTTGAATTTCTACAACAACAAAGCCTCAATCCAAAACTAGTTGGGATTGTCTATAAGGCAAACATCACCATTCCACCCCGATTTAATATATTTGATGTGAAGTTAAATTTCTGATCCTTGATTATCGTTTTGCCCAATCCCATAGAAATTCTATTGCAGTTACATTCATACTCAGTACTTAGAACCACGCATATGAAGCATATTCTCTGCTAAGGGAAACAATATCTGCAAATATTTATAAAACTGCAATTTATTTCCATGTACATAAATCGAACCACATAATCTACTCACCCAAAAAATAAATATACTGCATGAAAATTATCATATTTAAAAAAACGTCAACGCTTCACAACCATTCCCTGTTACCGGTAAGTTCATTGTCGATGCTATTATCCAGACAAAAAAAATATCTTCTTTCCTCATCCATAAATGTGGAATTCACAGAGGCAAGAATCATTTACATGGCAAAAACGAAAAAAAACAAAAAAAACAAAAAAAGTAACTATGATACCAGAAGACTCATCACCCCAGCAGTTGCAGGATTCTCCATATTACGGTGTGCCTCAAACAACTCTAAGACCAAGATATTCTAGTAGTCCAAGCGGACTCCGCAAAAGAAAAAAAAGGAAAGGTTGATAATATTCAATCACAACCTTTAATCATTATATAGCAGGGAACCAAACAATATCAGCGAGCGACCATACCTTGAAAACCTCTGTATCCTCGACATAAGAGATGCCGATAAGATATTCCAGTCCCATTAGAAGAGTTGCCCTATTCTCAGCAGTGGATTCAAGTACACGAATGTTTAGGCTTCGGCGACGGCAGAGCCGCCAGCGGCCCCAATCGCAGCGACGGCCGAAAGTTTAGGCTAGGGAGAGAGATTACGGTAGAGAGAGAGAGAGCGATGAGAGAAGGAGAACTAAGAAGCATCGGTGAGAGAGGGAGAACTGGGAAGCTTCGGTGAGCAGTGAGAGAGGTGAGAGAGAGAGAACGAACAGAGATCAGCATATGCACGCGAGAGAGCAGAGGGCGGTGATGGGAGCGGTGAGCAACACATCGAGCAGAGGGCAGAGAGCGGCGGATCGGTCGGTGAGCTGAGAGCGGGCAAAGAGCGGGGATCAGAGAGAGCGGAGAGGGAGTAGAGATCAGAGAGAGCGGTGACCGGGCGCAGCGAGTGGTGACGGTGAGAGCAGAGATCGGTTTGAGAGAGAAGGCGGAGAGCGTTGAGAGAGAAAGAGAGTTGAGAGAGAGAGAAAACGATTTCGGTGAGAGTTGTGGTTGGTCCCCATTTTTGAATCATCGAGATCGAAGCACGCACGAATCTCGAGACGTAACATACGGTCGTAAAAAATTAAAGTTTTGGTGGGAAAGTTTGCACCATTTTTTTGAGACGGAATTTAATTCCTTTTCTATTTCCGTCTCTGATCTCTCTCTATTCCGTCTATGAATTAGTCCGTCTCAATTCCGTCTCAAACCATTTTTTATAGCAACGAAACTCAAATCCGTTGCTAATTCCGTTTCTAGATAGCCATTTTTTTGTAGTGAACCATGCTAAGGAAAAAGGTTTTGCCGTTATGATACGATCTATACCAAAGATGAAGATGATCAACTTAAGTATGTGTGGCTTTCATGTGATAGGGGACGAAATACATACTTTGAGAAGCATTCTAAGAGGGTTAATTGCCCCGCTAAGGTTCGTGCGATTATAGGAGGTGATAATCGTTGGTTGTTCTCAAAGGTGGTTGTTGAACAAAACCATGAACCGATACATGATTTATCATTTTTTTATGAGGTGAGAAATGAATGCGCACATGAAAAGCCAGTTGTAGGCGAATGAGAGAGATGGATCAGGCCTAGTAAGAGCATAAGAATGCTTTAAATTTAGGAAAGGGTCCAGAGAACTTGGGATGTACTTCTAAAGATTGTTGCAACTTCATTAATGCAAACATAATACTAGGATTGGAAGAAGGGGATGTTGAAGCTATTCGTAAGCTTTTTCTAACAATGCAAGAGAGAGACAAAGGTTTTTTCCATACCTTGCACGTCGACGATGATAACAGGCTAACGAACATATTGTGGATCCATTCACACAAAAGAGCATCATTCAAAGAATTTCACGACGTTGTGAGGTTTGACACGACGTATCTTGTGAATAGACATAGGATGCCTTTTGCTGCAGTTGTTAGAGTAAACCATCATGGGCATTCTATATTGTTAGGTTGTGCTCTGATTTCTCATGATGATGCCAAATCTTTTAAGTAGTTGTTTAGAAATTGGTTACAAGGTATGGGAGATGTTTACCCTCGATGCATTTTAACAGACCAATGTGAAAGCATTAAGGCAGCTGTGATGGAAATCATATCTGACTCGATTCACAAGTTTTGGTTGTGGCATATCATGTGCAAAGTTCCTGCAAAGTTCAAGAATGTTCCAAATTACGATGCGACGACAAAGGAGTTCAAAGATGTGGTGCATGATTGTTTAAGCATCCAAATGTGTGAAAGAAATTGGAATGATTTCATAAGAAGAAATTCTTTGGAAAATCACGAGTGGTTAAATGATTTGTAAGATGAGAGAGTGAGTTGGGTTCCTGTTTTCCTATACAATAACTTTTAGGTTGGAATGATGTCTACTCAGAGAAGTAAAGGGATGCATGCTTTCTTTAATAGTTACATCACATCTAACCGCACATTGAAGCAATTTGTCAAGCAATATGAAGTGGAAATCACGGACATAAT
Source organism: Stephania yunnanensis (assembly GCA_039657365.1). Classification (NCBI taxonomy): domain Eukaryota; kingdom Viridiplantae; phylum Streptophyta; class Magnoliopsida; order Ranunculales; family Menispermaceae; genus Stephania; species Stephania yunnanensis. The sequence goes on from CM077582.1 coordinate 12,066,286, forward strand.
TCAAAAAGAGTTTCAAGCTGAATTTGACTTAAAAAAGGATGCAGTGCGATTAAACATATAATTCCAATGGGAAAGTCAGTTATATAATGCCTATACTAGAAACATCTTCAAGAAAGTAAAAGGGGAAATCAATGGAATGATGTACTGTCATTTGGACCCAAATAATGAGAACGACACTTCATTTATTTCTGGTGTTGAGAAATTCAATATCAAGGAATGTAGTATCAAGAATTGGTACTGAAAGGAGTTCTCGTACACAGTTGAGTATAGAGCAAGTGGGCATTACTTTGATTACAATTGTAGAAAATTTGAATCTAGTGGCCTCCCTTGTACACACATGTTTGAAGTGATGAAGATGAAAGGCATTGCAATCACAAGAGATATATCATGAGGAAATGGAGGAAGGATGTGTCGTGAAGGCATTTGAGTATCGTACACTCCGAAGGTTATCCACAAATGATAGATGAGAATAAGAAATTTAAAGAGATTGAGCATGCACTTCGTGAAGCAGTCGACTTGTGCATGAACAACCATGCACGATTGAGGTTCCTTAAAACACAAATGGAAGCTCCAATTGAAAGGGTAAAGAATTATAATGGTGTTGTACAAGTAGACTAGGCATAAAATTTAGGTAATGATACTTGTATTCAAGATCCTAATCATGTCTCTATTCGAGATCCTAACTATGTTCGTTGTCGAGGGAGGCCGAGTTCGAATCGTTTCTGATTAGTCCGGGAAAAAGGAGGAACTAGAAGAAATAGTAGTTAAGGACAAGGCCGAGGCCGAGGCTGTCAAGGCCGAGGCAAAGGCCAATCAACTGGCCTAAGGCGTGGAAGAAAAACAAGGCGTGGTGGGCGAAGGCCAATAAATGTTGTCTGATATCCTAACTGTGGAGAGGTTCGTTAAGACAAATTTTTATAACAGGTCGAATGTTGTACATTTTTTTGTGGTTTATGGGCCTTACGTGTTTTTCACATTTGTTTTAGGACTTCATAGATCTAAATGAGCCAGTCTTGGAAAGTCAAAACTACAATGCGGATAGGCTAAGTCTTGATTAAGGTAAATTTATATATATTGTTTTGTTGGTAGTTGTTTTACTTCACTTCACTTTATCCTCACTTGCATTAGCTTTTTTGCCAACCTTTTGGTCACTAAATCCTCTTTATTATCATCATCATCTACACACACAATAACACACTAATCACTTTCACTGGTTAGCACACTTGTAGGGTGCACTCCAACACAACACATGAGAAAGTTTGACAAACCCTTGTCTACTAATTTTTAAAGCCAAAGAGCATATTTTGGTTCAAATATTAAATTTAAAAACTTTCTTGACCTACTCAGTAGAGCTTTTTATCCAAAACTCAAACTTGGAAAGATCTGATAAATCTGCAACAAGTATTGCATAATGAATTGGTGGCACCTATGTGATTATAATATTTGAGTAGCCATTCCTATGAAGATTTCTTCAAATTGCATAGGCCCATTGATACCATCGTATGATGTGGGATTCTTCTATTCTGATAAGAAATTAAATAAGCTAATGCATAATTTATTCTGCAATTTGGATGCACTGTCAGCATGCTTCCTAACTATGGCTCCTAGGACACATAATTGACTAGATAATGTAACTAAACTAAGTATGAGAATTATTTTCCAATTTTTTCCTTACTGGAATAATCTTGACTAGTTTTTTTCACCTTCATCGCCAAAAGGTTATTTCTTTTAAGGTGTTAAACATAATATTTTGGATTAGAGCATGATGAATTGTGTGAAATATAATTCGCCACTTTCTAAATCAAGTTAATTACTTCTGAATTAATCAAATGATATTGGCCTTAAAGACCCTCAAGTAAAAGAAGACGTCATTTACTATCTTGCTCAAGTAACAGTTCTATGAGAATTGATGAATTTATTCTATTTTTCTAAGCAGCTATCATTTTTGCTTTAAAAAACAAAACAATTTCTACCTTGTTTCTCTTCTAAAGTTTCCAAAGGTGTTGTGATGGAAAGAGAAATGAATGTGATACATGTGGATAGAGTTTGATCTTTTGCTATTCAACTTATAATAAATATTAAACTTATATGATATTAGCTGAATCTTGCAGCTATCGTGAGTGAAAGAATATGGATTCAAGAGCTGTGGCACACTTGTCATTCTATTACATGTTGTGGTCAATTGATCCTTATACCTTGGGATGATTTAGTGGTTTCAAGAGCAATGGTACTCTTGTTATTCTATTGATTTTTCCATTTTATGGTAATCCAAAGCTTCAAACCTTCAACAATGTTTTTCTTGATCTTTTGTTTCGTTAGGTTAGTGCGTCTGATTCGCAGAATGGAGCTCATCTGAAGCAAAAGTTTGGAGTTGGACTCGAATCTTTGGGATTAAACAAGTGGTAAATATTCTTTTATTTTTTTTCTAGTGGTATGTTGGGGTATATGCCTATGACTTATTTCTCTTTAGATTTTTTTCTTCATTATTTATAACTTACAATTTTTGGAGGCTACATCTCCCTCGTTTTATTAATGGTAAGTGAACTTTTTAACTGCATCTCTAATTTACGACCTGCTGAATATATTTGGCAGATTATTTTAGAAGAGTATTTGCTTCATTTTGTTATGTATGACTACTACTGCAGGGAGCTTGCATCGATAACTTGTTATGTCGCATTGCATCCACGACTTAAGGGTGTAAGTGCCCACTTTTTTGTGAAACAAGAAAGAATTAATTTGAGAGCAGTGCTTTTTGGAGAATGATTAGATTTTGGAGGAAGATTGGCGATTCATTTTAGTGTTTTTTTTTCTTTTGAGGTTAATTCATTTTATTTTTTATTATATTGAGATTAATGGGTAACGATTACTAAATAATGAATGGAAATCGAATAAAATGGAACAAATGTATTTCATTGTTTGTTTCATGAGATAATATATTTTTTTAATTTTTTTTGAAGAACTTGAGATGTCAATCGATTTATACTAAGCTATGCCAATTGAAAAATGGTTCTCGAAAATTGGTAAGATTTTATCGATTACACAAAATAAATACAATTCATGAAAAAAAAGTAAATTACTTGTAGAGCATTGAGTTCAATCTTATCAAAGTGACTAAAATAAACTGCTATTCGATGAGGGTCGTGATGTGAATGAGGAGACTATGTAATTGGGGGGTGGGGGTGGAGTGCGCTCCCCTTCTCTTTAGGTTTCCAGCGTATTATGTCTCTTCTTCTGATGAGCTTCGAATAAAAGTTGCTTTGACTAATTCACATTGTGGCCACACACTAGAAGGGTCTTAAAAGCTTTTAGTAGACCACTCATAACTCCTGCACCACCAATTACACATCGTTGAGTAAACAACTCACAAGTCAATTACTTGTAAAAAAATGTTACTGCTATGCTTTACATGCGACATGCATATATAATATTCTTTACCAGTTCTGTACATATTGAACAGTAAAAGAGGTTTGAAGTTTTTTTTTTTTTTTTTTTTTTTGGTTTGCTTTGTTTATGGTTTTACCTCTCTCATCAGAGAACTAAACAATGGAGTACATCATTTAGGCAAGCCATGTCATCCCACCAGACGCAAAATGACTAAAGGAAAAATTATGTTTCTTCGTCTACTTCAGCATCAATAAACCATATATTAAACTTACTTTTTCATTCAAACTATAAAATAGGCTATATAAGGCCTTAAAAACTCTATGAAAACTAAAACGAAAATCACAAAAACATCAACTAAATTGCACTTGAGGCAGTGTCGGAAATGACAATAATTTCTTTTGTAGGGAGGGTCTTTTCATCTCTTTTGCAGCATCACAAAAAATATCATAACAAGCAATGAGTGGTTCATCATCCAAAATAATTGTAATAAGAGCTTCTTCATCAGCTGATGAGAGAATTCGCTTCATTAGCTCCTTCACCTCGACACGGAGAGTGTCAAACTTGTCTTCTATTTTGGTGAAATCTTCTTCATGCATTTCAGAGGCGAAGTGGGCTGCGAGCATCCACCCTTAACATACTTAGTGGGAGTACTTCCACACATCTTACTTAATTCAGCCACCCTTGACATACTTAGTGGGAGTACTTCCAGACATCTTACTTAATTGAAAGAGTCTCAGCTTACTTAGCTATTGTTTATATTCACTGCGTAGGCTTCCGTTATATATGGGAGTATCGATTCATCTTCACATAGTGGGCCCATTCTACCTAATAAATGAAAAGTATTCATCCCATTTCATCTTAACACAACCCACTTTGCCCAGTAAAACCTACTTTGCCTAGTAAATGTGATTAATCCCCATTCAGCTTCACACATCCCTCTTTGACTAAAAAATAGAAACAATACCATTCATCTTCACAAAGCTGCCTCATAAATATTTCAAACCTTTTCTTTGCCCAATGTCCCTTCATATCTATTGCCTAGGAATCTTGCCCTTCATATCTTGTTTGTTGAGCCTCATTATGAGAAAGCTCGTTTGGCTTATGAGAACTCTATGCTCGAGAGAATCGTTTCCTATGGGAGATAGTTGAATACCATTAGCTTACCTTGCGGATGTTGTTTATTTAGATAAAGTAATTGAAGAGGTGATAGAGGTGAAGACCTAGGAAAATTTGTATTTTCCCTCAAATTCAGAGTTTCTGCAAACCTAGTAATAGAGGATATGGTCATCAGTGGAACCCCATTTGCATAGCTGAAGAGAACATTGAAAACAGCAACATGGTGTGTTGTGTGTGGGGGGTTACAACTCTTGGAAGGTTTTATAAATGCTATGATAAAGGTGTAGGTGTTTGGGTGGATTATTGCCATGGTGAGCTGCGCGTGGGGGGTTACAACTCTTGGAGGTGCCAAAGGTGTTGGCGAACTTCTGCAGTGGTCTTATCGCTTGTGGGGATATTTGTCGCAGATTTCTTCCTTTCGTATTGCTTATTTCATGAATGAAATTGTGTTAACCTCTTATGGGGAAAAATTATAGAAGTACAGCTTTTTGCAGTTTAAATGAGTTAAATAAGTGTGGATTTTTTTTATTCGTAACCTAATGTATGTCGCATTTTGAAAATGCACTATCAATGGGAGGCAAATTTTATGGCCATGTGGACACATGAATAGTGCCCTTTCAAAAGGAGCTATTTATGTAAATCCTATGAATCAGTCCACGTGGGCGCCCTCATGGACATTTAAATATTTAAATATTTATATAATATTTATAAAGTATATAAATATAATATTTATACATATAATATAAAATATATATTTATATTATATTATATATATGATATTATATATAAATACATAAATACATAAATATATAAATATAATATTATATATAATATAAAACATACATTATATATTTATTTATATATTTATTATATATTATATTTTTATATATAATATAAAAATATATATTATTTATTTATATATTTATACATAATATAGAAAAATATAATTAGAATGTCACTCCAAGTGACACATGGCCCTATGCAATGGCATGCAGGACCAACATAAAAATGAGTGTGCGCAAAATAGGTTTTGGTACATAACATGCGTGGTACGTATCTCAAAGCGCGCACGACGTTTGCGTGGATTGTCCACCTCAAGATACGTGCGCGTTGTTTACATGGGTTATCCACTTCGATATACGTGCGTAACATTTGCATAGTTTGCATGAGTTGTCCGCCTCGAGATATGTGGCTGACGTTTAAATGGTTTGCATGAGGTTGCATGGGTCACCCACCTTGACATATGTGCATGGTGTTTCCATGAGTTGTCAACCTTAAGATACGTGTGTGACGTTTGCATGAGTTGTCTACCTCGAGACACGTGCGTGACGTTTGCATGAGTTGTTCACGTCAATATACGTACGTGTCGTTTACACGGGTTGTCTACCTCGAGATATATGCGTGATGCGGGTTGTCTATCTCAAGACGCACTTTGTCCATCTCGATACGCAAGTGTCATTTGCATGGGTTCTCCACCTCGATACATGCGTGTGATATTTGAGTTGAACAAATAACTCATTTTGAGAATGAGTCATTCATACACTTTGGTATTTTGTATAGATAGCTTATTTTCAAAAGGAGCTATTCATACAAGTTTCTTCCACATCATCAACCATACCATGCTATACATCCACCTCATCATCAATAGCTCATTTTAAAAAAAAGTTATATACTACTTTTGTAATTTTAAAGTAAACCCCCCTATTTGATGAATAAAAACGTAAACTCACCTTATTTTTTGAAAAACTCCTCTCTTAACTGGCTGCATGAGTTCTTGCTATTGAATATTGAATGACTTGTATATGTCCTTATTGTCATAATAAACGGTGATTTTTTTCAACATATTTGAAGTGCCACATTATCAGTCAAATAAGTCAGTCAAAATATTGAATAACTTGTACTTGTACATGTCCTTATCATCATAACAAGACTATCACAAGTTACTAAAAATGAAAATGAAACAACGTGCGTATTAATCGCCAACAAAGTGAAAATGAAACTATCCCGACTGGGCACAAAGATCAAATCGAAAATCTATTAAGAGAACATTTATTCAAAGAGATCGAATTTCAGCCAAATAAGTCAGTCAAAATATCAAACCTTCGGATCTCAAACCCTAAAACAATGGCTTAGGTTAGGTGGCTGTTGGAGAAGTAGAGACAGAGTAGAAAGAGGAGTCGAATGTGGAATGTGGGAGGCACGAGTTGGAGCTCGAGCAGTGAGATATTAGTCGATGAACATCAGTGTCGATCGACTTCGGATATCGAAAGACTCTTCAAATCCAGCAATTGCCACTTGAGAGGCCTTTCGTTGATTTCTAACCCCAGAAACGTAGATGCGATGAAATCAGAAGTTGAGAAACGAAACAGTGTTTCAATTAGCAAATTTGAGGGCGATTGAGGACTCACGGGATGCTTCTCGCGAAGATTGAGAGGAAATCCTCTTGACTCTAACGATCACGGGCTTAGGGTTTGAAGGATCAGCGTTGTAGGGAATTGACGATGATCGAAGAACGATGAACATTCGAGCTCCAGTTAACAATGGTTGCTGTGAAGAGAGGGATTAGGGAGAGTTTTTCAAGAAATAAGGTGAGTTTACTTTTTTATTCATCAAATAGGGGGAGTTACTTTAAAATTACAAAAGTAATGTATAACTCCTTTTCAAAAGGAGCTATTGATGATGAGGTGGATGTACAACGTGGTATGTTGATGATGTGGAAGAAACTTGTATGAATAGCTCATTTTGAAAATGAGCTATCTATACAAAATACTAAAATGTATGAATGATTCATTCTCAAAATGAGTTACGCATGTATCAAGGTAGATAACCCATGCGAATGACGCATGTGTATCGAGATGGACAATGTTCGTCTCAAGATGGACAACCCGCGTCACGCACATATCTCGAGGTAAACAACCAGTGTAAACGACACGTACGTATATCGACGTGGACAACTTATGCAAACGTCACGCACGTGTCTCGAGGTGGACAACCATGCAAACGTCACATACGTATCTCGAGGTTGACAACTCATGGAAACACCATGTACGTATGTCAAGCTGGGTGACCCATGCAACCTCATGGAAACCATAAAAATATCAGACACATATATCGAGGTTGACAACTCATGCAACTTCGCGCAATCCATGTAAACCATGCAAACGTTACATAAGTATATCGAGGTGGATAACCCATGTAAACAACGCACATGTATCTCGAGGTGGACAACCCACGCAAACTTTATGCGCGGTACACCAAAACTTATTTTGCGCACATTCATTTTTACGTTGGTCCTGCATGTCATTGCATAGGGTCGGGTGCCACTTGGAGTGACATTCTAATTTTATTTTTCTATATTATGTATAAATATATAAGTAAATAATATATATTTTTTATATTATATATAAAAATATAAAATATAATCTATATTTATATAATAGATAATATAATATTTATGTATTTATATACAATATAAAATATATAAATATAATATAATATATATTTTATATTATATGTATAAATATTATTGTCATGGCCCAAATCTCTAACCCCCGTTTTAATTCCTTAATCAGGATCACCGACTCTTGATGTAGGACCTACATAGTGATACGTGCACCGACCGAGGCACGTGGCCGAGGTATATTGTATTTTTGTATTGATGTATGCCTAGTGTTATGTATTGTGTAGACTTACTAAGTCGATTTGTACAATTGTAGGCGTCGAGAAGAGAGCGGGGACGCGCCTCGAGTAGCGTGCGAGCCGGGCAACCGGGTAGTTAGCATTTTAGTAAGTCATATTTAATACTAATATAAAATAAAGAATTAATTGTAAGCCTATGGTTGTGTTGGTTAATGTAAATAAAAGTAAAGGCCTATAGTTGAGTAAATTAAATGGAAAGCATAAGATTGGTTTAGAGATACACATTGGTACATCTAGGAACTATGTGAGGAATGAAATGATGTCACTTGAGGTTGAGTTAGTGGGGTTTAGTGGGATATATGACAAAGGTGAACCATTAGATATTCCTAAGGATATATAAATCCATGAAGATTAAGGGCTAGGAAGGAACATCACCTTAATATATAATAATAGTGATCAAACAACATGCAAACCAAATCACTCATTCATTTTTGCTGGAGAAGAAGAAGGAATTGCTGGAGATGAGTGAATCATCAAGGTGTTGAAGGAATACATGAGAGTTGGTGAGAAATTCTCAAGCTAATGTGCTACATCAACTAGGTAAACATCTTTTCAGTTGAAATTAAAACAAGTACTGGTTTTAGGCTAATTTCAGATAGTCGATGATTGAGTATTTGCAATTAATTTATATATTTGGATTCCTTATTTCAAGCTGATAATCCAGCTATATTGAAGTTCTTAATTTGGTTTTGAAATCATAAAGATATGAGTTTTTGAACTTGCAATACCAAAACTAGAATTTTGCATGTTGTATTAGGAATCAATCAGGGTAATTTAGTCATAATCTACCCATTTTAAATCCAAATTGATCCAAACCAGCGGAACTTGAAAGCTTATTTAAAGGGGTTTAACTTTGCTTCAATGAAGGTTTTTGATTCAAATGCTTTTTTTTCCAAACATGCTCTACAAATAGGTGCTGGAATTAAAAAGGAAAGTTTTGAAACTAAACTTGTTAAGTGCATAACTCCCTAACCACTTATTCAAATGAGCTGATCTTTTAGTATGTTTTATTTAGATATATTTTCTGTCTTGTGAACAAAAATCACGTTTTCAGGAACTCTAGATTTGGAGAAATAGATTTTTTAAATCCGCTGGTCGGATTAAATTCCAATTAGACCTATGTTTAGTAAAATCATGATATCTCTTTCATTTTAAATCATAATTTTGCAAACTAAACCTTTCTGGAAAGCTAGGAGAGAGACCAACAATAATTGTAGTGATAGATAATTTCGATATTTTGACCATTTCATGCCTAAAACTGCGTTAAAATGTAGGACTGAAATTGAAATTTAATTTAGTCTTTTTAGGGGCTGATTTAGGAAGATTGATTTAAAGTCTATTGAACCAATTTGAATACACGATAAACACTACTAAATTGAGTTTAAACCCACTATATTTGAACTAATGAGATACTAAACTTAGGAACCTAGGAAAAGGGAGAGTGAATATAATATTTAGTGTATCAAGAGGCTAGTAAAGCTAGGACTTTACTTTGTTGTGGTGAGTATACCCAATGACAACTTTACTTGGCATTTAATTTCTATTAATTGATGTCCATGCATAGTCTTTTCGACTATTTTGTCTTTGTATTCTTATATCATGTGCCCTTTGTGTCTATGCTCACTTGATTAGTCTAGTTTACATGATATCCATTCATTTGATTTGATTCATTAATTCTTTCTCACGCTATATTTATTCTTGTTGTTTTAAATGTGAATTGAATGATAAATAACACGCAATTAGGCTAGTGAATATCTTATAAATGTTTAAGGGGACTTGTATTCCTTATTTGTTTAGGTGTGTAGATGTGCCTATGCCTTGACAATCCGTACTTGGTATTTCTTGAAATTTTAAAAGTAATTTTCACATTTAGGTCTCGTACTCAATCGAGGTATGCGCGACTCACGGGGTTAGAGTCCCTAGGGATGTCGGCACGTGTTACCTGACACTTTATGACACTCGGGGTTAGAGTCCCTAATGTGGTCTACACACCGGGGTTAGAGTCCTTGGTAACACTTGGATTAGAGTCCCTTGTGCTATATAATTATTGAGCCGGAGTGACACCTTTCACTGCCGAGCGGACCTAAATCACCACTACTTAGCCTAATGTCAGTATCACTTGTCTAACTCTGGTATTTACTCGCATATGTACTATTTTCCAATTTTCCCATTTATATGCTTTCAAATACCATTTGAATATTTGGAAATGCAAATTAAACTTGTCATCGAGGATTACTATTTTATTCTTGAACTCACCGTCCTTTTTATGACGGTGGATGTAGAGTCGTCTACCAGCAGGCCGGGCAAGGAGAAGATCGGCGATTATCCCTGAGCCCGCGGCGCATCACTGCATCGATTGTAGGTCTTCTTTTGGTATTTTGATTGGATATTTTATATATGTCTTTCAAATACTATTTGGGTTGTATATTGGGTTGAGCGTTAGTTTCCCCGACCTGACTTAGACTATTTTACTGTTTCACTGCATTTTGAGGACTTTATATATGATGTCATTTCCTGGTTTTCCACACTTAGGATTTTATAAATGGCATCCGCATAATTATAAATAGCTTCCGCATAATCTACTAAATGCTTCCACATAACCAATAAGACTTCTACTAAATAATTAATTTAATAAAAAGTCTTAATTAACTCTTAGTTTTATAAACTAGTAGGACTAGTGTATTACTTATCCTGAACACGAGCAAAGAGGCGTTTAGGTTGTAAAGGTTGACTAATACATAGTTGAGTCATGCGAGGATAGGATTAGGGCTTAATTACGGGATTAGGCCGGGCGGTGCCCTAGATTAGGAGAGGAGTCGTCACAATTATATTTATATATTTTATAAATATTATATAAATATTTAAATATTTAAATGTCCACGTGGGCGTCTAAGTGGATTGATCAATTTACATGAATAACGCATTTTCCGAATGTGCTACGTGGGTGTCCACTTGGGCGTCTAAGTAGACTGGTCCATAAGATTTACATAGATAGCGCCTTTTGAAAATGCACTATTCTTGTGTCCACGTGGCTAGCAAATTTGCCTCCCATTGATAGCGCATTTTCAAAATGCGACATACATTAGATCACAAATTAAAAAAATACACACTTATTTAACTCATTTAAACTGCAAAAAGTAGTACTTCTGTAATTTTTTCAGGATTAAGGCTAGGGTTTTGAGAAATTGAGCGAGAAGAATTACAGAAGTACCGCTTTTTGCAGTTTAAATGAGTTAATAAGTGTGGCTTTTTTTTATTCGTGATCTAATGTATGTTGCATTTTAAAAATGCGCTATCAATGGGAGGCAAATTTGCTGGCCACGTGGACACATGAATAGCACCTTATCTATGTAAATCCTATGGATCAGTCCACTTAGACTAAAATTGGGTTTGCATGAATAGCGCATTCGGAAAATGCGCTATTCATGTAAATCGATCAATCCACGTGGACGCCCACGTAGACATTTAAATATTTATATATTTATACATATAATATAAAATATATATTATATTATATTATATATAATATTATATTTATACATATAATATAAAAAAAGGGTCCGAATGGGTATGGGTTCGAACAACCCCTTAATAACAACTAAAAATAGTGTTCGAACCCGTACCCATTTTTAAAATGGACGCTTTTTTGTATCCGAACCCATATGTTTGTAAAACATACAAGACTCGTTTTTTGTCTAAACCGGTTTTTTCAATTTTCCACGACTCTATAATTTGAGAGAAGAAATTAATGGGTACCTTAGAGGGTGAGGGAGGTTGCGGACAAGACGAGGGAGGTCGCGGGTGGTCGGGAATGAGACGAAGGAGGATGTGGGAGGTCAGGGATGAGATGGGGGAGCGTATGAGATGGAGACGTGAATAAGATAGGGGAGACTTTGAGAGAGGACAACAGATGTTAAGGTTAAAGCGAGTTAACATTTTTTGTTTTAAGTTGATGATGCTCCTCGAGATACTACACGGTAACTCAAATTAAAATGTATGTAACCACGGTAACTCAAATTAAAATGTAGCAATGTTTAGTGTTTTAGAAAATAAATTCCACCGTACAAAGATATTTGTTAACATTCAATGATGCATATGACAATGTCTTGAAAACTCAAGACATTATTATTATTATTATTATTATTATTATTATTATTATTATTATTATTATTATTATTATTATTATTATTATTATTATTATTATTATTATTATTATTATTATTATTATTATTATTATTATTATTATTATTATTATTATTATTATTATTATTATTATTATTATTATTATTATTATTATTATTATTATTATTATTATTATTATTATTATTATTATTATTATTATTATTATTATTATTATTATTATTATTATTATTATTATTATTATTATTATTATTATTATTATTATTATTATTATTATTATTATTATTATTATTATTATTATTATTATTATTATTATTATTATTATTATTATTATTATTATTATTATTATTATTATTATTATTATCTCCCAATTAATTTGGGACTAAGGCTATGATGATGATGATGATGATGCCCGTCTACGTAGAGTTCGCGTACATCCACCACCAAATGACACTAGTCGTCACTCACCTCGGGATACGCGCATTGACGTTTGCATGGATTTCTCACCTCGAAATACGTGCACGACGTTTGCATGGATTCCCCACCTTGGGATACGTGGATGACGTTTGAATGGATTGTCAACCAGGAGATACGTGCGTGACGTTTACATGTGTTACATGTGTTGTCCACTTCGATATGCGTGTGCGTTGTTTACATTGGTTGTCTACCTCAAGATGCCCATGCAACCTCGTGCAACTCATGCAAACGTAACGCACGTGTCTCGAGGTGGTAAAGCCAATGCCAACGTCAAGCATGTATCTCCTGGTCGACAACACATGTAAACGTCACGCACGTATCTCCTGGTTGACAATCCATGCAAACATCATGCACGTATCCCGAGGTGAAAAATCCATGCAAACGGCAATGCACGTATCCCGAGGTGAGTGACAACTAGTGTCATTTGGTGGTGGATGTACGCGAACTCTACGTAGACGGGCATCATCATCATCATCATCATCATCATCATCATCAAGCAAGCTACCATTGGTGATGAGAGGCTAGCAGTAGCTACAAATATTAAAGATTATTATTTTTTGGTGCCTAAAGTTTCTTTTCATATTCTCAAATATTAAAGATTATTATTTTTTCTCAAGTGTATTGTCTCCCTTTTAGGAAAAAATGGGATTTAGTGTTTTTTTTTTTGGTTTTATGTAAGTCTAGTCACTGTTTGTGTCGCTTCGGTGATTGTTTCTTTAGAAATTCTCGCTTTAGGAGTTGTTTAGTTTAGTTGTTGTTGTTTTCTCTGGCTAATAGTTGTTGTCCCCTTTGTTATGGCTTGTTTTTTCGGTGTTTCACTAGTATTTGTCCCCATCAACTGCCCCGACAGGCTTCTGATGGTGAAACATTAAGATACAAATTGCAAAAATTGAAACATTAGAATTATTTTGCAAATTTGGCAAAACGTAAAGATATACATATATTTACCTATTAAGCCTTTTATTTATTATATGAAGCGTATATAAAAACACACATAATACAGATCACTGAGGTCACGAAATACCGATAGAACCTGGCGAACTTCTCAAATAGCAAACATGCATAAAACACAAATGACTCCTACATAGAGATCGTGCTAGCTACATGTATGATTTTATTGAAAATAGACTATATATATAGGATCACTTCTCTTGCTTCTCAAACAACATAGGTACCAAGCCAACCATACCCACTAACCTGCTCGACTCTTCAACATATAGTAGATGGGAACGGAATAATTCAACACTATCGTGTGCCCGTTAATTATTCAGCCATTTTCTTGGGGTAACGCAGGTACTCCTTCACGTTGACATGCACAGGACCACCAGTTTCGAATAGTAAAAAGAGATCCTTAATATCCTCCAATTTGTAGGGCTCGAAGTCATGATCAGCGGGCCACTCTACAATGTTAGTCACAGCCAAAAGTTAAAGAAGCTAAAAGAGTCAAATATTACATGTCTCGGTATATAATAAGATAGTTATATATATCAAAAAATCTAGATCATTAATTACTGATTTCGATTAGACACATGTTCAAGTGAAGGGTGTTGCAATTTAATAATGTTGGTTAAATTTTTTATCAAAAGAGAAAAAAATTATTGATCATTACTCTTCATCCCAGGATGCTTCGCCTCCAAAACAGATAACGCGAATTTTCCCTCTGCGGAGTTCCTGTCGAGCTTTTTCAACTGTACAAACATATATGTATAACGCGCGCACATGCATAAACGATTAATTATATGTATAATTAATTGCAAAATGAAAAAAACAAAAAAGATCGTGTATATATACATTACCTTTCCAGTCATAGTGAGCTTAGTGACAGTAGGGTCCTGAGGGTCTCTCCCGCTAACAGGTCCAAGACCGAGTTCACTAACTGCAAATGCAACCTTAGGATCCTTTTCTATGTTTCTCACGGTTATATCATACTTGGTCAGGTAAAAGTATGGTATGCCTCGGCCTCGGTCCGGAAATCCGTCACTAAACGAAACCACATGCCTGAGAATTTAATTATAAAAGCACACATTATATGTAAGAAAAGTGAATGACAACTGAAAAGTCACATCGGATAACTAGCAAGCGATGTAAGATAGATAAGCGAAAAAAACCTAATTAAGCCTTTTTTTTATGAAAAAGAAACTAAATTTTTTTGTCCCATACTACTCTGGACTGTGACTCAAACCCTCTAGCAACAATATCACATGTCAAACTATTGAGTCACCCTCTTAATTTAAGTTGGTATTAAATTTTAGGAAAATGCTAAGTGTACATGCACATTGCATTTTGATGTGCGCGTGTGAGGCTCCTCGAGATGCGTGTGAATCGGACCCCGAGATATATTGCACACACACGTACGCCTAGCAAGTGCCCTAAATTTTAACATTTTAACATTGAAACCATTTAATTGTATGTAATAAGTTGATTGTACTATATATTCAATATGGTAGTGCTATTTGGACTCGTGAGTCCGGACTCAACTTTTTTCAATTTCAAATACACCCTCGAGCAATTAATGAAACAACCATAATCACTTGTAAAATTTCTATTATACCCCTTAAATATTTACAAATTTTTTTAAAACCTCCTTATGAGTCCGAACTCATGAGTCCAAGTAGATTTATTGGTATATATATATATATAGGCAGCTTGAAATGTCTAGTTTACCAAACGTGCTGCTTAACGTGCTGCTTCAAGGTGTAGTTAATTAATTAGGCTGCACAATTATATATATACAGTAGATCGATATTAATTAATGCATAATAAGTAAGGATAAATATTATTAATTTGGAAATGAATAACTAAATTAATTAACGTACCCAAAGGGAGCCCCTCCTTGTTCATTGTTTATGGTGCTGCACATAAAAAAAAAAAAAAAAAAAAAAAAAAAAAATTACATGTGTCACAATTATATTATATGTATATATTACTACTCACTGTTTATCAACCATATCATGGCGGGTGTTTATTTAGCATCATTAAATCTTAATCTAATAGTCAATATACTTCGAAAATGAAAAGTGTACGTAGCTTACCAAAGGGTCCCCCAATAGTTCTTACAAACCAACCACCTCGCAACGCCAACTGGATCAACGGTGTGGTTCGGTATCAACCCGAAAAGATAATCGGAAACTCCTTCCATCGACGCCATGATGAACAAACTCTTTTTAAGACTTCCTAGCTCTTAATTAGATATCGAATATAACTACAAAGATGGATGAAACCAACCTAATACACATCGAGTATTTATATAGGGAGAGTTCCTAAGGAAATTATAGCACTACTGCTTATGTAATTGGGTGACGTACGTAGGGATGATTTTCTACGTACATGCCATTGTTAATTAGTTAATGTCAACGTGCATTATCTTTAGTCAAATTTCTTTCGGTTTTTAAATCTTTCTCTAGATGATTCATTTGGTAAAACTCTAGTTTTTAAGTGATCTTAATCATATTAGTCTAACTTGGCTGTCATTATATTTTTAATTAATTTATCTTATTATTCAGACTCACCAAACTGTCCTTAATTAGTTAATAACCAGGTCCTTATAATCTTCTTGCAATATATATTTATATGAATTATATAATCACTCACGTACCATTGAATCCTTGATTAATCAGGCTTCTCTTCTAATCTATCGAATATAATTATCATTCTCGTTGACAAAAAAATTTATAATTATAATTCCACAATATCCATCTTCATTAATTTGGAAGTTTCCTGCCAATTAATATTTCTCACTTTAGGAAATCAAAATAGCATTACAATAATTCTTTTTCCTATATATAATCATATTTTTTTTTCAAACTATATAAAGTTATAGAAAAATGCTCACCCCAAATTCACGCCACGTGAAAATGAATGTGACTTTGGGGTGTGCAACTGTTTAAACTTGACGAAATATGTCATGTATAGTAATGGAAAATTAATGTTTATACATTACATACATTACTAGATTTATTTTTGACGAAATATGTCATGTATAGTAATATGACTTTGGGGTGTGCAACTTTTATTGTTTGGTTTTGTTTTGAAATTGCACACATCATTCCTTTTTTGAGTTTCTTCTTGTTTTGTTGGGATTTCACTTGCACTTTCCAAGTCACGTAGTAGCTGTAGCAACTGCAGGAGCCGTAAGTCTAGCAGTAAGTCGTTGACCAAGTGATTGTGAACCAATTGCAAAACATGAGTGACTTAGTTAAAACTATGAAGCGTGTTCTTTCAATTAAGAAACCTCCGATAAAATTTGAATCTGCCTCTTCTTCTGCTTTTTCCCCATCTCCACCTGTAACTAAATCTTCTTCTACCCTAGACCTACGTAATATACATGAAGTCTCTTATTCTCAAATAGAACAATCAATTCAAAATTGGGAACTGCCTACTATAAAACCCAAACAAATTTATAATAAAGGTTCATTTTCTAAGAAACAAGATTTTATAATTAAACTTGAAGAAGATACAAAGTCTATTGATGATGAAGGTCAAGAAATCATTCTGATCCCTCCTGATAAAATAAATAAATATAAAGAAATTTATAAATATTTACATATTGGCCTTATTCAAGTTGCTATTAAACCATTAACTTCTTTAAGACTCAATACCTCTGTTCTTGTTTCCGTTCGTGATAAAAGACGTATGAACTTTCATGATTCTTTGCTCGGTATGATTGAAGGTAATCTATCTCAAGGACCTATCTATTTTAACTGTTTTCCTAATTTTACCCTAAGTCTTCACGATCAATTTGCGCATGAAGCTGCTGTTATTAGTATTTATACAAAACAATTTAATATGAAAGGAATTTGTTCAAATGTTGCACTTGTCTATCGCATTTATTATAAAGTAATGCATACAATCATTCCTGATGCTGCTTATACAAATCTTCAAAAGGGTACATCCACTTTAATTTTCACAAATGTTCAAAATAAAACCATATCGCGGAAACGCTTAAATTGGAAAGACATAAACCTTCCACAAACATGGACTATTCATGATTAAAATGTCGCAGAGCATCTAAAAAAGAATGCTTCTGATGAAATACAACATATTATAACACATGAAGATGGTACGATTGACATTACTTTTTCCACAAGACCATCGACCTCTACCTCTCATCATTCAAGCTTTCGTAAGTCTGTTTCTCCTCCTACAGCCATTCCACCTCCACAAGTTTCCACTTCCGACTTTTCCTCAAACGTTGCATATCCAATCTCTTCCAATCCGCCTGATGATAATGTAAGTATTAATGACTTCAAGGAATATCAAATTCATATGATATCCGTAACACCTACTGATTCTGATTTCATAGTAGATTATGCTACATTAAAACATAAATTTTTAAATCATCCACTCAAACCTCTCTTTTGCAAATTATGTTCTAAACATCACCAAACAATTCTAAGAGAACGTTATTTTTCTTATCTTTCAACTGTTAAAGAAGATATACCATTTTTTGATTATTTAGCTTTCTCTCATCCTAATTTAATAACTAAGATAAATACTATATGGGAAGCCTCTAATAGTGAAAAATATACGCAACCCCATCCTCATCTCGCTCCTATTAAACTAAAGGACAACATTAAGGCCACTCCATTCAAAACTCCTATAGATGATGACGGACTAGCTAAACACAACGATTTAAATCATATTATTGAACACGTGAAAATGAATGTGATTATGGGGTGTGCGACTGTTTAAGCTTGACGAAATATGTCATGTATAGTAATGGAAAATTAATGTTACTTTGTCATCACTCATGAATTCACACACCCAAGTTACATCGGTCTTGGAAGTTGCTCATGCATGTCTAAAGATGCGTGCACGCATAGTTATCGGTGCATATAACACACCGGTGTGCATCCTAAGGCACGCACACGAACGACTTCCAAAGGCCGATGTAACTTGGGGATGTGAGTTTGGTAATGGAAAAAAAATATTTTCATATACTTAACAACTGTTGTTGTTCTTCCTAGAGGCCTGCACACCACCCAAAAGTCACGTATATTTTCAGGTAGGCCCGCACGCCACGTCACCCTTATGTGACTTCGAAGTGTCATCGTAGCATTTTTCGTAGTGAAAAAGATTTGAAAAAAAAGAACCCTTACTGTGGTTTAAAACAACTTCATCACCTTTTAATTAGTTCTATATCTAGTCCAGTTCTATAATTTCTATTAAATATATTGAGCCATTGAAAATTTCTATTTACTTGAAAAAATACGGTGAATGCACAAAAACCACTGAGAATTTGACAATGCACGTTGTTATGGTCTCTCTCAACATCATTTATATAGTAGTCATTTATAAGAGTTAGGTTCACTACATGGATCAAACTCTTCTATTGCACTCGATTTAGTGCAATTCTTCACTCTCACAGGGATGCGAAACATTCTTACTCATTTTTCACTAGACACGAGATTTTCACGCAAGTAGGCCTGTTCAATGGGCTAGCCCGAGCTAGTTTTTTTCCAATCCTCGTCCAGGCTTGAACTTAGATCTGGCAGGTCTAAGCGTATCCAATCCCGTACAAACCGAGTTTGGCCGACATTAGGTGGTCTAGTCAATATATTATGAAAACTAAAAATAATAATAATAATAATAATAATAATAATAATAATAATAATAATAATAATAATAATAATAATAATAATAATAATAATAATAATAATATCTATCATTGCCACTATTGCAAAGTGGCCTAGGTTCGAGCTACACCAACTAAACTTTTAGGGCCGCTATGGGCACCCCACCAATTCAAGAAGGCACCCAGTTGTTGAGGGCACAAAGTCATTTACCAAGGGCACCCAAAAATGAGGCCCGAAATTCCCAAAATACCCATCGTTCAAAACAGAGGCACCCCACTACCGTCCTCTTGAAGCAACCAATTCTCTCTTGAACGAACAAGCGAGCAATCCCGAAAGTCATTTGTCTTCGTTCCTCTTCGTCTCTCTCCTCTATTGTAGGACGTTTTTCGAGTTTGAAGGCTCTGGGTTTTTGTCGATTTCGTCTCCACGTTAGGGCTCGGTTCAAGTTTTTCGTTCACACACTCAAGTCGTGAAATTGATCGTTTGAAGGTACGTCGATAGTCTAATTAAGTTGCATTTGGTAGAGTAGTTGTTATGTTTGTCTGGTGGTGCATTCAATGATTCCTGTAATGGAATGTCACGGCCCAAAATTTTTAACTGTGTTATTGGCTTTACACAGGCTCAACGACCCGTACTGTGCGACCCACATCGTGATAGGTCCATTTTCTGAGGCAAGGACCGAGGTACACTGTATATTTGTTGTGTTGTTTGACTAGTGTACTGTACATGTGTAGACTACTAAGTCATTACGGTATGCGGATACCGAGACGAGCAGGGACGCGCCTCGAGTCGCGTGCCGACGTGGATCCGAGTTAGCAACTGTAAGATTAATTAAGTGGCTATAGTAGTTGTAATGTGGTCACATTAAATCAATATGCAATGGCCTATAGTTTGCAAAATAAAACCATAGCCGTTGGATTCGCCTCGAGATACGCATTTGCGAGACTCGAAAAATAAAATAAAATAAAATAGGGTCAAACAGTAAGGTAATGGAAACAAAAAGTAGATATTTTTTGTTTTGCCTCGAGATTCGTGTTGCACGAATCTCGAGGATATCAAATACTTAACTCCCACCTTATCCAGTCGGTGAAAAGAAAAAAAAAAGAGAAATTAGATAGAGAAGAAAATCGGGAGGAGAAGGAGGAAGAAGAAGAAGAAGAAAGAGGGAGCGGCAGAGAAGGAAAAAGAGCGAGCCTGAGCAAGGTGAGTGAAGTTCCCATGTTGTGGTGTCATTTGTTGTTGTTGTTGTTGTTGTGTCGGTTGTTGTTGGTGTTCGGGTGGTGAACTCGGACGAACTGCCATGGCAGTTCGTCCGAGCTCGAGGAAGGCAAGGGAGTAGTCTCCCCTGCATGCGAACTCCACATGGGGTTGGGGGTGGAAACCCAACCCCCCCAACCCCAGCAAAGAAGAAAAAAAATGTAAAACAAAGCATCGCGAGGAAGAAGAAGAAGAAAAATCGGGTCGGGCCGACCCGGGTCCGAGTGGGCCTGGCCGGGCCGGACCCTGACCCGGCAGGGTCGGGTCGACCCGGACCCACTAAAAAAATAAAATAAAATAAATATATATTTAATTGGTTAAATTAATTAAACTGATTTTTAATAAATAAATCCCTGAAAATAGAGAAAAATATGGAAAAAAATTCAAAAAAATTCCAGAAAAATAGGGAAAATTATATTTGTGACCCAAATCAATAGAAATTCAAGATTTTCATAAAAAGTGAAGAATTCAGAAGTCGCTCGAGACATTATACGGGGGTTTTACCTCGAAAAACGCAAAATGGGCCGAATGACCGAAAATAAATAGGAAAAGTGTTTCGAAATTTATCTTGACTTCGATTTGGACTAAGTGAGACATTATTGAATGTTAGGGAATTACGGGGGAACTCAGGCGTTTGGGCACGCACTTCGATTCGTCGAGGAATCGGCTAGATTAAGACAAGAGTGTGACTTGTAAGTACAACTGTGAGAATTTTATATTTCATTTTATTCTCTTATTGCTTTATTGGTCTATTGGTAGACATTACTACTTGTCATCTCACATCATGTTGTTCTTGTATCTATTCATGGATGAATATTGTGACATGATGCCTTGTGAATTATTTCATTGTCTCAAATTCTTACACTTGATGTCGTTCTTGAATACAATTGATGAAAAGCATGATAATGACCTACTTTGAATTTAAATAGCCTTGTATTTGATTTCCTTTGGGCTTTGCAGCCTAACTTGTCTTGAAATTCTAGAATTTTGGAATTATTTATTTTTGAAACGAAAGTAGGGATTATCTAGTGTCCATTGCACGAGAGATGCGCGGTTCACTGGGACATGGGTCTATCGGGGTTCTGGCACTCACCACTACACTTGCGCGGCACACGAGTTCTGGGCCCCGGGACGTTGGCAAGCATGAGATTGATGTTCTAAAGCGTAGAGCGCAGCTCCGCTATATTTATGTGAGATATGTTAAGCGCAGCTCCATATCGTAGTGGGAAAAGGTAGGCGATAGGTCTCACCGCCGACCGGACGTAGATCATCTCGACTTAGCCTGTGTCTGTCTCTACATCTTTAACTGTGGTATTTACTTGCATTACTTGTTTCAGCAATTTATTTCGCTCCTTTATGCTTTTAAATGCCATTTGTTTATTTGGAAATGTGACATGAAATTCTCCAGTTAGTACTTAAATATCACTATACTCACCGTTTAGTTTGTGACGGTGGGCGCAGGTCCGTCGAGCAGTAGTAGACCGGGGAAGGAGAATATCGGCGACTTCCTCTTAGCAGTTTGGCGACTCTCCTCACTCATTTTGTACGTCACGACTTTTGTTGTATTATGATTAATTAGGTCATTTTGGGTTGTACAGTGGGTTGAGTGAATAGTTTCATATCTATACATGCATGTGATGCTGTAGTTTTTCTTGGTTTCTACACTTAGGGAGTTTTTTTGAGAATTAATGCTTCCGCTTAATATTTGAATTACCAATGATTCTGCTTAACATTTAAATGACATGTCAATGTGATAATATAACAATATATGGAGATTTGGATAATTATAGGGACGATAGACTAACTAATACGTACTTAAGTCTTAGATCATGTGGATTAAGGCTTGAGTACGGGATTAGGCCGGGCGGTGCCCTGTTTAGAAGTAGGGGCCGTCACAGTTGGTATCAAAGCTAGGTTTAGAGAACTATATGGCTTAAGGCAATATGATACCAACACAGTTGGTATCAAAGCTTGGTTAGAGCCCAAATTGCATAAAATATAAACCTTAGTCGTGGAAACTTGACACTCATTGCCTAGACACCATTAGTTGGGAAGTGAGTGACAGTGAGATGGGGGTCTATGTACTTGTTACTTGTTATATGTATATATCTAGTTATGCGCAATGTCACGTAGAAGCTGATTCGCGTTCGCTATCCATTGCAGACCCCGATGGTTGATACACGCTGGGGAGGAGATGCATAGCCTAGCGGCAGGTCGCATCCTACAATAGCGGAGGATTTGCAGTGACTATCTGAGCGAGTGACAGCTCTGGGCCAGCAGTTGGCTGATTTCATCATGATGATGACCGCACGTTTTGCTGCACCAGCATCGACATCGACTCCTACGACTGCTACACCGCCAGTACTTCCTACTGGAGCATTAGCAGCGGCGATAGCAGTGACCACACCAGTTGTAGAGACAGTTGAGGCAATACCGTCTCCTACGCCTGCATCTTCCAATACGTCAGTGGAAGTTCAGCTAGTGAAGGACTTTATTAAACTCAAACCAGCGTATTTTGATGGAGTCAGGGATTTTCAGAAAATTGAGAAATGGATCCTGTCTCAGGAGAAGCTTCATCGGGTCTTGAAGATTGAGGATAGACTTCGAGCAGAGATCTCATCATAAACACTCGAGCGAGATGTTGACGTGTGGTGGCGTGTGACAATGGCCACTCACAGAGAGTTCGAGACATGGGATGCTTTTAAGCATAAGTTTTATCAGCAGTATTTTCCGCCTTCAGTCATGATGCGATTGAGACGAGAGTTCACGGATTTGAGACAGGGGCTAGAGGAGACTGTAATGCACTGCATGGATCGATATGATTATTTGCGACAATTTGCTGGGGACTTGGTGAGAGATGAGTCTGAGGATGTGTATCACTTTGGTGATGGACTCAGGCCCGATATTGGATATTATGTCGTCAGTTCAGGCACAAGGACACGCATCGAGATCTATGAGAGAGCCCTAGCGCATGAGACCTACTATTTGGGTCGAGTTGCTGATGGTAGAGCACCGGGCCTACTTCTCTCTGCAGAGCAGGCCGTAGAGTATGAGAGGATGAGACAGAGGGGTAAGGGAGCAAGGGGATGGAACCGAGGATCTCAGGGTTCAGGAACAACTACGCGTCCACTGGCTGTGCCTCCTGTATCATCTACTTCTTCAGAAAAAAGCTCTGTGAGCAGACTTCCCTTGCCACCTCCCATCAGACCGGCCTTACCAGCTTCGATAGTTCATGTACTTCCCGCCCCACAACCTTCACAGCAGCAGTTGTAGGATGGCAGAGGTCGAGATATGAGATAGAGACCAGAATAGGTGCAGAGACAAAGTCAGTATCAGGCACAGGGCCAGTCTCAGACTCAGGGTCAGCGCAGACAGTTGACATGCTACAGATGTGGACAGGTCGGACATATCGTGAGAGAGTGCTCGCATCCTGCAGCAGTGTACGCAGAGCAAGCCCAAGAGGAGGTTCATGTGGTAGCCCAGCCAGACGCCGACGCTACACGAGGTCTTATTGAGGGTACGGTTTCTATTTGCGATTACGCTTTATATGTTTTATTTGCTTTGACTCTACTGTATTGTCTATTGATGGTCGCATGATAGACATCTTAGGGTTGAAAACTGTTAGGCTTAGCGTACATTTGATCTTGAGTACTGCAGCCGGGGATAGAGTTTACCCTAATAGTATTATTGCCAAATGTCTCGTCAAGATAACTAGAGTAACGCTACCTGCTGATGTTAGATTCCTCAAATGTTTGGCGTTCAACGCGATTTTAGGAAAGGACTGGTTAGCTGCATATCACGCCCATATTGACTATCAGCAAGACCGTGATATTTGAGATCTCAGGGCGTCCGCCATTCAGTTATAAAGGTAGTGTAGCGAGAACTGTAGGAACGAGAGGTTGACCTACGACTAATGAGGAGATGGAAGCGTTGATTTCGCTGTACACTGTCCCAGAGAGTGATAGACCTGAGGTGGAAGATATACCGATTGTTAGAGAGGTTCTTGATGTATTTCCAGAGGATTTACCTGGCTTACCGCTGCCGCGAAAGATCGATTTCATTATTGAGTTAATACCAGGTATGAAATCGATTTCTATACCACCGTACCGGACGAGAGCTAAAAGAGTTTAAGACTCAGCTTCAGGATTTGGTCCAGAAGGGCTTCATCACATCTTCTATGTCGTCATGGGGAACATCCGTCCTTTTTGTAAAGAAAAAAGGATGGCACATGAAAGGAGCACAATTTTTCTCCAAGATAGACCTGTGCTCAAGGTATCATCAGCTTAGGATCAGGGACGAAAACATATCCATTACAGCTTTCAGCACAAGATATGGGTTTGATGCATCGTGTTTTCAAACGGGTAGCCCAATGGTACTCGGTTCGCTAAACACGTGTACTTAAGCCTCCAAGTAGTGTGTTCGAACCGAGGGAGGCGAAAGACTACGCCCACTAGTATTACGAGTTGCGGGTGTGCGCACTGGTACTAGTGGGGGTACGTAGATGGTGTGGGTGAGTACACCCATACTGCCTTGGAGACGCCAAGGGCTATTATGAGTTGCGGTTCTACGCACTGGCAGTGCCTTGGGCCTTCACATAAAAGGGTTTCTTGATCGATTCGTGATAGTCATCATCGATGACATACTAGTATACTCGAAGGCGAGGGAAGATCACGAACAACAACTCAGAAAGACGTGAGATTTCATTGGTCTGATGAATGTGAGGAGGCATTCGCTCAGCTGAAGAGATTATTAGACTGCATGGGGTACCAGTGATTATTACGTCAGACAGAGATGTCATGTATACGTCCAGGATGTAGCAGAGTATGCAGGAGCAATATGGTACGCGCCTACAGTTTAGTACAACGGTTCATCCTCAAACTGACGCGCAGACTGCGTGATTGATATAGGTTCTCGAAGATATGTTACAGGCGTGCGTCTTGGAGTTTGGCAGATCATGAGAGGAGTACCCGGCTTTATTTGAGTTTGCATATAACAATAGTTATTAGGCCAGTATTGAGATGACGCCTTTTGGGGCTGGTAGACCGTGTTGCTCGCCATCGTGTTGGGCTGAGCCAGAGGACCAGGTGACCTTGGGGCTTGAAATTTTTGTCGATCACACGGAGAAGGTACGACTGATTCGTCAAAGACTCAATGGAGCCCGGGATCGACAGAAGAAGAATACATACATATATCATGGTGATCTCACGTACACCGAGGTATCTTTTGTCTATTTAAGGGTTTCCCCTCGGAAGGGTCTTCAAAGATTTGAAGTGAAAGATAAACTTGCATCGAGATTGATCGAACCTTTTCGTTCCTTTTCGATTAGGTTGACATTTTTACTTCGAGGAAGAAATTTTCATTAGTTGGGAAGAGTTGTCACAGCCCAAAATTTTTAACTGTGTTATTGGCTTTACACAGGCTCAACGACCCGTACTGTGGGACCCACATCGTGATAGGTCCGTTTACCGAGGCAAGGGTCGAGGTACATTTTATATTTGTTGTGTTGTTTGACTCGTGTACTATACATGTGTAGACTACTAAGTCATTTACGGGTATGCAGATACCGAGATGAGTGGGGACGCGCCTCGAGTCGCGTGCCGAGGTGGGTTTGAGGTAACAACTCGTGGAGTAAGATTAATTAAGTGGCAATAGTAGTTGTAATGTGGTCACATTAAATCAATATGTAATGGCCTATAATTTGCAAAATAAAATCATAACCGTTGGATTCGCCTCGAGATACGCATTTCGCGATACTCGAAAAATAAAATAAAATAAAATGGGGTCAAACAGTAAAGCGGTGAAAAAAAAAGTAGGTATTTTTAGTTTTGCCTCGATATTCGTGTTGCACGAATCTCGAAGTCATCAAATACTTAACTCCCACCTTATCCAGTTGGTGAAAAGAAAAAAAAATGAGAAAACAAAGATAGAAGAAAATCGGGAGGAGGAGGAAGAAGAAGAAGAAAGAGGGAGCGGGAGAGAAGGAGAAAGAGCGAGCCTGAGCAAGGTGAGTGAAGTTCCCTTGTTGTGGTGTCGTTTGTTGTTGTTCTTGTTGTGTCGGTTGTTGTCGGTGTTCGGGTGGCGAACTTGGATGAACTGCCATGGCAGGTCGTCCGAGCTTGAGGAAGGTAGGGGAGTAGTCTCCCCTGCAACCTAACCCCAGCAAAGAAGAAAAAAAAAATGCAGAACAAAGCATCACGGTGAAGAATAAGAAAAATCGGGTCGTGTCGACCGGGGCCGGGCCGGACCTTAACCCGGCGGGGTCGGGTCGACCCGGACCCACTAAAAAATAAAATAAAATAAATATATATTTAATTAGTTAAATTAATTAAACTGATTTTTAATAAATAAATCCCTGAAAATAGAGAAAAATATGGAAAAAAATTCCAGAAAAATAGGGAAAAATATATTTGTGACCCAAATCAATAGAAATTCGAGATTTTCATAAAAAGTGAAGAATTCAGAAGCCGGTCGAGACGTTATACGGGGATTTTACCTCGAAAAACGCGAAATGAGCCGAATAACCGAAAATAAATAAGAAACGTGTTTCGAAATTTTTCTCGACTTCAATTTGGACTAAGTGAGACATTATTTAATGTTAGAGAATTACAGGGGAACTAAGGCGTTTGGGCACGCACTTCGATTCATCGAGGAATCGGCTAGACTAGGACAAGCGAGTAACTTGTAAGTACAACTGTGAGAATTTTATATTTCATTTCATTCTCTTATTGCTTTATTGGTCTATTGGTAGACATTACTACTTGTCATCTCACATCATGTTGTTCTTGTATCTATTCATGGATGAATATTGTGACATGATGCCTTGTGAATTGTTTCATTGCCTCGAATTCCTACACTTGATGTCGTTCTTGAATACAATTGACTAATGGCCTACTTTGAATTTAAATAGCCTTGTATTCGATTTCCTTTGGGCTTTGCAGCCTAACTTGTCTTGGAATTCTAGAATTTTGGAATTATTTATTTTTGAAACGAAAGTAGGGATTATCTAGTGTCCATTGCACGAGAGATGCGAGGTTCACGGGGACATGGGTCTACAGGGGTTCCGGCACTCACCACTACACTTGCGCGGCACACGAGTTCTGGGGCTCGGGGTGGTCGGCAAGCAAGAGATTGATGTTCTAAAGCGTAGAGCGCAGCTCCGCTATATTTATGTGAGATATGTTGAGCGCAGCTCCATTTCGTAGTGGGAAAAGGTAGGTGATAGGTCTCACCTCTGATCAGACGTAGATCATCTCGACTTAGCCTGTGTCTGTCTCTACATCTTTAACTGTGGTATTTACTTGCATTACTTGTTTCAGCAATTTATTTCGCTCCTTTATGCTTTTAAATACCATTTGTTTATTTGGAAATGTAACATGAAATTCTCCAGTTAGTACTTAAATATCATTATACTCACCGTCTAGTTTGTGACGGTGGGTGCAGGTCCGTCGAGCAGTAGTAGATCGGGGAAGGAGAAGATCGGCGACTTCCTCTGAGCAGTTTGGCGTTTATCCTCACTCATTTTGTACGTCGCGACTTTTATTGTATTATGATTAATTAGGTCATTTTGGGTTGTACTGTGGGTTGAGTGAATAGTTTTATATCTATACATGCATGTGATGCTGTACTTTTTCTTGGTTTCAACACTAAGGGATTTTTTTTGAGAATTAATGCTTCTGCTTAATATTTGAATTACCAATGATTATGCTTAACATTTAAATGACATGTCAATGTGATAATATAACAATATATGGAGATTTGGATAATTATAGGGACGATAGACTGACTAATACGTACTTAAGTCTTAGATCATGTGGATTAAGGCTTGAGTACAGGATTAGGTCGGGCGGTGCCCTGTTTAGAAGTAGGGGCTGTCACATGGAAAGTCGTGGTTCTCGACCACCTAGGCCAGAGATGTTATTTACAGTCTCGGACAAGCATGGCCGAGACGGAGGGGAAATTCTTGGGAACTCGTGGTTCTCGGCCAGACATGCCAGAATAGTTTATACAGTCTCGGCAACGAATGGCCGAGAGTAAATGTGTTATCTCTCGGTCACCACATCACAAGAGTAACCATTAGTGTATAGTTTATGTCATGTCGGTGATGTACAACCGAGACTGTAGCATTGCTCTCGGTTGCCCATTACCGAGACTAATATTGTCATATCGATCATGTGCCACCGACATTATTATGGTTTTCTCAAACCTGCATGACCGAGACTATAGAAATGGAAGATTTTGTTCTTATTTTTTTGAATTGTTTTAAGTAGCGTAATCCTGTGTTTGCTCTCGGTCACCACATCACGAGAGTAAGTCGAAGTGTATAGTTTATGTCCTGTTGGTGATGTACAACCGAGAACGTAACATTTCTCTCGGTTGACCATTACCGAGAATTTTATTCTTTTCTCGGTTATGCGTCACTGATATTCTAAGATTTTTCTCTAACCTGCTTGACCGAGACTATAGAAATGGAAGATTTTGTTCATTTATTTTGAATTGTACTTTTGTTTCTGCTCCGGGCGCTTTCATGTTGTAGTGGTTTTCAGGTATGGCTCGTTCGAAAACCCCGGTGACTAGGGAGGAGGTTGTTGTTGAGGTGTCGAGGGGTAACCGTGGGCGAGGCGGCCGGAGACCCCCAACTGCATCTTATCGGAAAGAGAAAGAGAAGGAGAATGTAGATGTTAAGGGAAAGGCTAAGATTGATGGAAATCGTGCAAGGAATTTACAATTGCACGATGAGGGTTCCAACATCGACATGCGGCGACGAAAAGATCTTGTTGTTGCCCGAGGCAAAGAGGAGGCTCATGCATCAGAGTCCAGTAGTAGTGACTCATCAGCGGCGGCGAACACCACGGAAACTGATCGTAATGTGGGTGGGAGTACTAGTGGTGGAGGTGGTCATAATGAAAGAGAGTCACAAGAGCCTGTAGAAATGTGTGCTCCTTTCCCCAGTGGTCCTTTAGACGGTGCTTTGTTGAAGAGCTTTAAGGATCATGTCACATTAGCGATTTAGAGGAATGAGGTATATAAAGTTTCATTGAATGGAGTACATTAAAACTTAGGGTTTTCACTAAGCTGATGAGATGTTTTTATTGTTGCAGGAGCGTCCAGTACTCAAGTGTATCAATCACAGAGCTCAGATCCAAGAATGAGACTTACAAGTATGCCACCCTGACACTGAGGGCCTTCAGAGGATTATTCAGCGTTCTGGGTTGAATACGCTGATAGATTGCTCATACCGCAAGGCTAACAAGGAGGTTATCTCTGCCTTTGTGGAGCGGTGCCGGAGACGAACACATTTCACTTACCATTCGATGAAATGTGGATCTCCTTGGAGGATGTGAGCATTCTCTTAAAGATTCCTGTGACGGGCAAAGTGGTGGCAGTTGAGAACTTCGCAAGGTACACGGATGAATCTCGCTCGGATGCTATTAAGCTGGTGTCGAAACTACTTGGGGTTAGCATTGAAGAGGCTGAGGAAGA
This sequence comes from Stephania yunnanensis, assembly GCA_039657365.1. Lineage (NCBI taxonomy): Eukaryota > Viridiplantae > Streptophyta > Magnoliopsida > Ranunculales > Menispermaceae > Stephania > Stephania yunnanensis. The sequence goes on from CM077582.1 coordinate 12,096,414, forward strand.
AGTGAACATCAGCAAGGGGCTCACAGTGCAAAAATGTTGGTTGAAGAGTCGATAGTGCCTCAAAGCTGGTTTGAGGAACACAACTTATCCTCCCGTGGAATGCACAGCCCGAACGTACTTGTTGTATCTATTTTCTTGCACCTTGTTTGCGGATAAGAGTGGATCTCGGGTATCTATCGCGTTGTTGAAGCTTCTAGAAGATTTGGACGATGTGGGAAAGTATGCATGGGGTGCAGCTGCATTTGCCTACTTGTACCGACACTTAGGGTCTGCCACTAAAGTACATGTTTCTCAGATTGCCCGCTACCTCACATTACTTGAGGTTTATTATTAAATCGACTTACATTGTTTTCTAAATAATTATTTTTAGTTTTTGCATTCTCGGACTAACTTACGTTGTATGTATTTGCAGGGATGGGTGTACGACCATTTCAAACTTGGGCTCGCCACAACCAATGCAAAATACATGGACTACGTGCAACCTCGTGTCTCTAGATGGATTCAAAAGCACGAGACCGTGATGAATATTGACAAGGTCGAGTCCATTAGGAGAACGTTGGACAGGTTGCATCCGCCCCTACCGAAGCAGGCCCTAGGCAGTCCCAGCACGATAGCACTTCTACACACTCCACCCCTGCTAATGCTCCGCCCGCAACGGTCGATGCTCGCCCCCGAAGAGAATGCATGGCAAGGAATACCTAAGGAAAAATTTGAAGAAGCCAAAGCAATGACTATTGTTTTGATGTTTTTCACCTTACTTTGACTGGTTGCATGAAACTTGTTATTTTTCTTAGTTTGAGGAACTGGTTGCATGAAACTTGCATGAAACTTATGGAATGTTGGATAATTTGTTGGTTTATGAAATTTTATGATTTTCAGTGTACAATTTGACTCTTTCAATAAGTGTTGGTGATATTGTCTGGGTTGAAGAGCTTTTCATTAATTATGGCTTAGATTACATAGCAACTTTTGGAACAGGTAAATGTCTCGGTCATTCAGAGCCGAGACCTTATGGAAATTCACGGAATCAAACAACCGATACATTCCAAGCACTCTCAGATATGTCCCGCCGAAAACTTCTAATGACCCGAAATTATGTAATGTGTCGGTCATACATGAATGAAACTAAATGCATAGTTTCGGTTAATAACAACCGAGAATAAACCAGTAGGGTCGTGCACAGGTCGACGAGTCGTTTCTGTGCAGTATCATATTACATAGCGAACAAATACTCTCGGTAGCGGCATACCGAGAAGGCACTCGTTGTTTCGCTTATGTTCCGATAAATATGAGTGGGTGACGGAGAGGCTTTTGTCGAGAGGTTATTTTTGGACTATTTGAAACCGTAAAATTAACTTACGGTATCGAGGAACCGAGAATTTTAATTTTGTCTCGATTCCATGTAACCAAGAATTGTCTCGTCGAGTCGCGCACGGGACAACGAGTCGTTGCTGGAAATTGACAAATTACCCTTAGTCATCACCACCACAACCACCTCCTCACCCTTATCCAATATGCCTGCAAATGAGTGGTCATCCAAGTTTTTGGCGGGGTCGTGATTGTGCCTCCCACATATGACAGTGATTGTGCCTCCCAAGGAAATCAACATTTTCCTTGATGTTAATAAGGAAATGACATCTACATTTCTTTGTACCAGTTTGAGTCCGCCCTGTTTCCTTTTTTTCTTCAGTTCTTGGTTTCAAAGCAATTTTAGCCGCTTTACTCTTCCCAACTCTTCGTGACATTCTTCTATATGTACCGGACCTCTCACAAGCATGTTCGACTCTTCCCCTGCGCTTAATCCCTCCGGCATCAGAATGCTTCGTTACTAGCACAAACTTGTTCTCACGACCAATTATTTGAAGCCATGAAATAACCGATTCTCTAGATGGGAATGGCCTACAAGGAGTAAACGCATCCTTGTAGTCTGGAAATAAAGTTTAAATCGGCATTACTTGCAATGCATACATTGTAACATTACGACTCAACCAAATTGCATAGCAAATTCACCAAAAAACCCACAAAAACAAATTATCGGTATAGTACAGGTCCGCGAGTCTGAACCAATTCTCGTTAAGTGGCAACCGAGATTTACGTGATAGTCTCGATAGTTTTAACCGAGACTATATCATTAGTTTTGGTCAAGGCATGACCGTGACTTACTCATAAGTCTCGGTGGCTCTTGACCGAGACTTATGTATAAGTTTCGGTCCTGCGAGGCCGAAACAATCGCGCCCGTGCAACTTTGACTGAAAACATGAAAACCCAAAAAAAAAAAACACAATAAATTTCACCAAATACCTCTTCTTGTTCCTCCTCTTGCACCATTGCAGTACATTCTGTGACGACCCCAATTTTTCACGAATTGGGCCCCGCCCGACCTAAGCTCAAGTGGACCCCTGAGCCAGTCTCACAAGGTCAACGAGAGCCTAGTCAGTCTTCCAATCCATCATTATCAGTACATTCAACAATTTACAGTTGAGTTATTAATATGTTTCAAGATTTAAAATTTAGCAGAAGCAATTACTATGAATAAAATAACTCAACCATAATTTCAAGAAGTTAGACAACCTAATTGTGGAACCCAGTAAATATCATCAGAGGAGAATAAATACAATTATACAAAATTTTCACCTATCCATGAAGCATTTCCTCTGCTACTTGTCTGCGGCTCTGCACTAAGTCAAAATAAAAATGACGAGCCCAAGTAAGTAAATCCAGTAGGACATATACACAACATTTCACAACATCCAAAACAACAGTTCACGATATCCAAAGCAGTCAAATTCATGCAAGTAGAACGAAATGAATCGAGAACGCATGAATATAAAAGACTGTAACCAATCCATCGATGAGTGATGCCAAATAACAAGGAGTCCCAACCAAAAGGTTGTTGAGTCGCGGCAAAAGCCCAGCAGACTCGGGTTTAAGACGAGACCTCAGCCTCCCAGCCTTAACCCTTGCGACTATGAGACATCCATAGACCCGGCTCTAGGAGCCTGCCTCCCATCCCTAGCCCGTACGACTATGAAACACACATGGACCCGGATAAATCAACGGACGACCATAATTAGGACGAGACCTCTGCCTCCAGTCCTAACCCTCTCGTATAGCAAATACACAGTAATCATGACTCACTTGCCAATAGACCCCCTCAATCGACAATAAATTCAACGATAGCTATCATCCCAAAGCAGTGAATAACAACAAAGCTATCACATAACAATAAACAACAACAGTCAATGGAGATAAATGAAATATTGTCTAAGTCCCTAACTGGTTTACTTACCTCGAGAAATTGCGAATCTCAAAATGTCCCCGACACCCGACTCCTAGTCCCTGGTGTCCATTTAGACTTTGTAAGCCTATTTTACTGAAAATCATTCAGATCAGAACTCAAATTGGGTGAATAAACCTCACATTCATCGCGTCGTCGCGATTTCGACGAAATCGCGCAACCGACCGGTCGATAAAGCGCCACCACGCCGTTCACCTCGTCGCCGCCGCTACCACGTCGCCGTTTCTCTCGCGCGGCGGCGCCTTCGCAAGACCGCCGCCAGCTGTCGGCGCTCATTGGCGTCACTAAGCCGCCTTCGCGCTTGCTGCGTCGTCGCCGCGCCGCTTGTTCGCGCCGTACCCATGCAATGACGCGACCACCACCACCATCGCTTGCGCTCTCATTCTTGTTCCGTTCCAGCGCCCGCCCACCCTCTCGCTACGTTACGCGCTGCAGTGTGCCGATCAAGACACTAGCTTCGCGCCGTCCGCGGCTTATCCGCGAGCCGGCATAACTCAATGCTGCTCACGTCCGTGGCGCTTTGTCGTCGACATCTCGCCGCCGTGCTGGAGAGTCGCCGGGGAGGTCGTCCGCAGCCGGATCAGCGTCGGGAGCCACCGTTCATCATCCTTCCTCTCTTTCTCCTCCCCTGTTTCTCTCACTCTCCGCCTTTTTCTCTCTCTCTGTTTCTCTCCTCCTCACGATCACTCTCTCTACTTCTGATCTTTTCTTTCTTCTTATCCCAATCAACTTTTATAATATATATATATATATATATATATATATATATATATATATATATATTATTTCTTTTCTCCTTATCCTTATCTCTTTCAATTTCAAATCGTCCTCGAGATTCGTGCAATACGCATCTCGAGGCAAACTCAACAACCGAGCAACACGTATCTCGAGACACCAATCCGCCTCATTTCAAAATCTCGATACTCACGCTACACGCATCACGAGGCATATCCAATGTATATTTTAAATCACATAGAGCCACTATCTCGGTCTCACATCGGCACGCGACTTGATGCGCGTCCTCGTTCATGTTTCGGCTCACTGAATTCCTCGCATAATTAGCATTTTCATCTTAAATTGGATTCGGATATACGTATTTCGACGAGTGGGTCCCACAAACGGCCTTGACTTGACATGTGGCACAAGTCATATTTTCGGGTCGTTACAGTCTTCCCAACGAATTAAGAATTTTGTCCTCGAAATTGAAACAATTCTCAAATGAAAATAGTGTTTTAATGAAGACCCAAGGCCATACCCGCTCAAGGCCATACTCGCCCAAGGCCATACCCCCATCTTACTCTGTAGGGCTGGGCTCCTCCGCGACCTCTAAGCAAAGAACGCACCATCTGTCTCCACCCATCAATATATGCTAGGGCAACATCCTCGCAACATATACTGGAATACACATGAATACAAATTAATATTTTAATTTCACGATCCATCGTCACTAACATACGTATATCGGTTGTATGCTCGCGAGAAATGTAAATCAGTCTCACTCATCGAGTGAGTTTCAACTCAACTCGTACCTTATATCAGGTTGTCGGACCTGACGTGGCAATATCACGAATCTGTTCCTGGATGTCCACATGCCTATATAGGTACGTGAAATCCCGTTCCAACTGGAAACATGTCCATATCCTTGCCCATGTGCATGAGTAGATCGATGTCCCTGTCTGTGCACTCGACTGGGTCTCTGACCCTGTCTCTAGCCACTGCCTCTGCCATCAATCATCTGATGGTACTGATGCTGAGGATCTGACGGTGCTGGCTGCTGCAGCGCACTAGCGTAACTCTACGCTGAACCCACTAACTTTGGCGCCGTATACGCCTAATATGGCGGAAATGCAATACATTATGAGTTTACTCTCATGTGCTCCCATGCTCTCACTCATCATAACATCAACTGCACTCCAAAGTGTCCACATCGATGCCACCGTGAAACTTTTCTAGGTGATGTCGCTAAAACTCATGAGACTACCTCGCCTGAGTCTTCACTCTAATTCTCGTAACAGTAGGCGCGCTCAGCATCTCTTCATGTAAGCACGAGTTTAACACGTTTTCTCCAACGCGTTCACTTTTTGATTTTTTTCAAAGTAAATATGTCCTTCGAGACACCTCCCAAGTTTTGAACCCTATAACACTGAGCTGGAGCTAATCCAAATCTAATGTATCCTCGAGATTCGTGCGGCGCAAAACTTGAGACACATTAAAACATATCATCACATTGTTTGTTTATGTTTTTCTTTTCTTGGCAACTTTAAACGCACGGGTTTACTTGCACGAAAATTCATTTCCCTACGTTTTACTAACGCATTTGAAAATAGTCTTAAGATGTACAATCTCGTAAGATTTATACTTAGATGACCATTAATTGTTAGAATGATTCGCGGACTCTACCTCAGCTCGTAACACTTAATTCATTTATAAGTCCCTAAAGGTGGTGGTCGACTTCACCAACCCTGAGACTATAAATGTATAGTGTCACTCAAGTGGAGTTACTTGGGCTTATGATCCAACAGTACTACTCCAAAGCTTTCGTCAAAGCTAAAGGAGTCCGTACATGATGTAATCTTTAGCTTTCAAGTCATCTCAACACTTCGCTCATTTTGAGTCCGCACATCGTTTCTTCTTTCTTTTTTAACTTTACGTTCTCGAATGTTCCTTACATTCGATGTTCCTTACTCGAATGTTCCTTACATTCGAACATTCATTCATTTCACGAATGAGCCTTTCTCGAATGTTCCTTACCTTAATTGTTCCATTCGTTGTATATTATCCAACAACATCAATTTCCTTTATCAATTCCACACCATTTAGAGACTCGAACTTCCGTTTCAAGTCTCACTACTTATAGGAAATTCTCAATTTCAGTACTAACTGAACAACTTGAAATGAATTTAATGAACTCTTTTGAGTCCTAAATAAGATCAAAATTCCTCTAAATAGCTTGAAAATCAATTCACAAGTTTGTTTGAGTCCTACATGGCATGTTAAGTTTCAATTTGAAACCATACCATTTGTAATACCAAAGTTCTCATTTTCCATTGGCTTCACCAAACCAACCAAGCTATTTACCTCAATTTATCAATTGAACTAACTAATTCTTAAGTCACTATCCATGAAAATTTGAATTAAATTTAAACAACTCCCGCATTTCCAAGGCACGAGTACTTATCCATGCAGCTCCACTATTCCCAAATACGCCACAATCACCAACATTGTCACATCCGATCCGTGCATGAAGGCAATGTCATACGACCTCATATCAGATGGAAATATAACTCCTAAACCTTTTCCTTCTTTGGGTTTGTACCTTCAATTTACCCCACCAAAACTCATGCTGATTATTATGGACCAAATTTAACATATAACCAAAGAATCTCATCAAAAATTCTGACTAGAAAAAATCGTTTAGTCGCTCGTAATTGATCCCCAACTCGGCTCAAATGAAAACAAGGACTATACCAAATTTAACTCCAACTTGGCTCAAATTTAACTCCAAACCATTTAAATATAGTTTAAGCGTCCCAGCAGTACTATACCAAATTTACATGAAATCCTCACCTTTACCACGGATTTGATTTCCGTATCACATTCCGATTTCATTAATTATTTCGAACGAATCCTCTAGAAATACGTGCAGGGTGTTTTCCTCAAGAAGAAATCAAATGTGTCATCGAATACGTGCAACACGAATCTCGAGGCACCCATTTGTCCATAATGTTGTAAACAACTGAAAAAAAATTGTTGATTTACCACAAAATGAAATCAAGTATGCCAAAGAAACATCAATCACTCACTGATTCCATTTACCAATTATCATTACCATAGTCACGATTCCTCGAATCATTATCGACATCGTATATAGTATATAACATACCATATTTATATATATACGCCAGAGGTACAAGCCCACCTCGAAACGCATATAAGGAAAAAAATGTTATAAACATTTTCCATTTTCCATTTGCCATTTCTCATTTTCCATTTTCCATATCCGCCAGGTGTTCTACCATTTTCCATTTTCCAACTCTCCTCACTTCCCAACTAAGACTCAAGTCAAAATCATAGGGTTCCACTCTAAGTTCAACCATACCTAACTTCCGCTGGTTTGCGTCTTAATTTATTATGCTAATCAAGAGTCGGGTTCTTTAAAACGTCGGCTCTGATTAGGGATGGCAATTTGGGTCATGAAACGATTAACACGACACGACACGTAATAAACATGTCGTGGGTTTGGCTTAAATGGGTCTAGGTCATAAACATGTTAACACGTTTATACACGGTTAATAAACGAGTCATTAACATGTCAACCTGCTCAACTCGTTTATGACTCGCTTAACACGACTAAAGAATAATGTATAAATAATAAATATTGTATAATAAACAGATTGATACAAAATTCACCTATTTGAATGCATGTTAATAGCATGATTTATTTATTTTATTTATAGACATCTTTTATCATATTTTATTTTATATTTGAGAGGAAATATTCATTTTACTTTTAATATATTATTTATGTTTTAGATTTTATTAATAATTATTTATTAAGAAAAATAAAACTTTTCGCCAAAGTAAAATTTAGATATTTTTTTAGATGATTCTTATAATTTTGTTTATGTTATTATTACGAGTCATTTTTGCTTTATTTTTAAGAGTAATAAAGACTTGAATGAAAAAGTAAAGTAAAACTAACGACTATATACAACCACATTAAATTTTATTGGTTATTTAGTATGTTTTTTCGAATTTAATCATTTAGATATATTTTTAAAAATAGTAACTTAATTATAAAAGTTTAAATAAAATAAAATTTTTAAATACAATATTTAATAAGTGGGTGACACGATTACACGACATGTTTAACACACGACCCACTTAGACACGAAAACGATTAACACGATTAATAAACATCTCATGTAATGGGTTTGCATTATATGGGACACGACACGTTTACGACACGACACGTTTACGACTCGCCGATACGAATTGCCACCCCTAGCTCTGATACCAACTGTGACGGCCCCAATTTTTCACGAATTGGGCCCCGCCTGGCCTAAGCTCACGTGGACCCTCGAGCCAGTCTCGCAAGGTCAACGAGAACCTAGTCAGCCTTCCAATCCATCATTATCAGTACATTCAACAATTTACAGTTGAGTTATTAATATGTTTCAAGATTTAAAATTTAGCGGAAGCAATTACTATATGAATAAAATAACTCAACCATAATTTCAAGAAGTTAGGCAACCTAATTGCGGAACCCAGTAAATATCATCAGAGGAGAATAAATACAATTATACAAAATTTTCACCTAGCAATGAAGCATTTTCCTCTGCTACTTGTCTGCGGCTCTGCACTCAGTCAAAATAAAAATGACGAGCCCAGATAAGTAAATCCAGTAGGACATATACACAACATTTCACAATATCCAAAACTACAGTTCACGATATCCAAAGCAGTCAAATTCATGCAAGTAGAACGAAATGAATCAAGAACGCATGAATATAAAAGACTGTAACCAATCCATCGATGAGTGATGCCAAATAACAAGGAGTCCCAACCAAAAGGTCGTTGAGTCGCGGCAAAAGCCCAGCAGACTCGGGTTTAGGACGAGACCTCAGCCTCCCAGCCCTAACCCTTGCGACTATGAGACATCCATAGACCCGGCTCTAGGAGCCTGCCTCCCAGCCCTAGCCCGTACGACTATGAAACACACATGGACCCGGATAAATCAACGGACGACCATAATTAGGACGAGACCCCTGCCTCCAGTCCTAACCCTCTCATATCGCAGATACACAGTAACCATGACTCACTTGCCAATGGACCCCCTCAATCGACAATAAAATCAACGATAGCTATCATCCCAAAGCAGTGAACAACAACAAAGTTATCACATAACATTAAACAACAACAGTCAATGGAGAGAAATGAAATATTGTCTAAGTCCCTAACTGGTTTACTTACCTCGAGAAATCGCGAATCTCAAAATGTCCCCGACACCCGACTCCTAGTCCCTGGTGTCCATTTAGACTTTTTAAGCCTATTTTACTGAAAATCATTCAGATCATAACTCAAATTAGGTGAATAAACCTCACCTTCATCGCGTCGTCGCGATTTCGACGAAATCGCGCAATCGACCGGTCGATAACGCGCCACCGCGCCGTTCACCGCGTCGCCGCCGCTACCACGTCGCTGCCTTGCCGGCGTCGCCGGCCGGCCTCTCGCCGGCACCGCCGCTTCCTCGCCGGAGTTGCCGGCCGGCCTCTCGCCGGCACCGCCGCTGTCGGCCGCTCGCCGGAGTCACCAAGCCGCCGCCTGCGCCGCTGCGCTACTTGTTCGCGCCGCACCCCTGCAATGACGCGACCACCACCACCACCACTGCTTGCGCCTCCGCTGCTGTTCCAGCCGTCCGCCGCTGCTACGCCGCCAGTGCTGCCGGCCAGCACTAGCTCCGCCGCCGTCCGCGGCTGATCCGCGAGCCGGTACAACTCCAGCGCTGCTCGCGTCCGCGGCTGGTCCGCGGCTGCTTTGTCGTCGACATCTCGCCGCCGTGCTGGAGAGTCGCCGGGGAGGTCGTCCACAGCCGGATCCGCGCCGGGAGCCACCGTTCATCATCCTTCCTCTCCTTCTCCTCCCATGTTTCTCTCAATCTCCGCCTCTTTTTCTCTCTCTGTTTCTCTCCTCCTCACGATCACTTTCTCTCTCCTTCTGATCTTTTCTTTCTTCTTATCCCAATCAACTTTTATATAATATATATATATATATATATATATATATATATATATATATTATTTCTTTTCTCCTTATCCTTATCTCTTTCAATTTCAAATCGTCCTCAAGATTCGTGCAATGCGAATCTCGAGGCAAACTCAACAACTGAGCAACACGCATCTCAAGACATCAACCCGCCTTATTTCAAAATCTCGATACTCGCGCTACACGCATCACGAGGCATATCCAATGTATATTTTAAACCACATAGAGCCACTATCTCGGTCTCACATCGGCACGCGACTTGATGCGCGTCCTCGTTCATGTTTCGGCTCACTGAATTCCTCGCATAATTAGCATTTTCATCTTAAATTTGATTCGGATATACGTATTTCGACAAGTGGGTCCCACTAACGACCTTGACTTGACATGTGGCACAAGTCAGATTTTCGGGTCGTTACACATTCGTCCATTTTATAGTGAATACAAGTTCGGATTGGTCGAATTTACCAAACCCTACATTAATAAACCAAAGCATCAATTTCACTGTGTAGATCAAAAAAATAGTTCGTTCAAAGCTTCATATGGTTGTAAAACAGTGTTACCTCGCTATCGGATAATGTGAAGACGCAAGAATCGATACACGCCCGACAAACAAAATTGTGGCTTTATGGTTCCACTTGAGATCCAATGTGGTGGGGTGCCCCAAAATTGATTTGAAATAGGTTGTGAGATTGAAGAGAGTATATATGAAGGGGCAATAGTGTCATTTACATCAAAGTGTAATTTAGAGAGGAGAATGACAAAAAAAACTGGGTGCCTTCATGAATTGGTGGGGTGCCCATAACGACCCTCCTAAACTTTTTGAGAAACGAGCGTAAATAAAACCATCACTTACCCAACGCGGGCTGGGCTTGAGCTAAAGTAACAAAAAACTCAAGCCCGCCCATTATTAAATTCTTGGGCTTTAGCTGCCGAGCTTTTGAAACCCAAGCCTGACCCAATGAAGAAGTCTACATGCTACGCATTGCTAGTGGCAACACTTCAACATTAATCTCATTCATTATTTAATGTTGGTTGTCAGCTATCACGACCCTCCCCATTTTCAAGTCAATTCACTAAATCTTTACTTTCCCATTACTTAGGGTATAAGTTAGGGATACAAATGGGTAGAGAAATACCCACAGGTGATGGGGATTTACCCTAACGAGTACGTGAATTTTAAATAGGGATGGAGGTAGGGAGGGGTACAAAATCTCACCCACATGAGTACGGGTAATAAAATATACCCATAGAAATCCTCATATATCAATTTATACACCATATTATATTTATTATTTATATATATATATATATCGCCATATGATATTTATATATAAATATTACATAGTTTTCACTCTGAAAAACCATAAATAAATAAAAAACCTCTTAATGAGATTTATAATTTTAATTTATTTGGTTAATTAATAATTATATGTTTTGTTTTGAATTGTTCGCAACTATATTTATATTTTAGAATTTTAAGATAAAAAATACTAAAAAAAGTCGATGACTTGGTTTAAAGAGATAGTGACTTTAAGAAATATTTTGAATTTGAACTTTTCGTTTTGCACATGCCAATGATTTTGTAGAAATTTAATTATAATTGTTAGCACTTAGTAGTTAGAATTTTTATTGCATGATATGTTGATTTTTTTTAATTATTTTTGTTGAAATTTAGACAATTGTGTTGTTATGTATGTATATTTGACACTCTATTTGTTACAATTTTTTTTTTTTTGAAAATCCGCGAGAATCCCCAATGGGAAATGAAGTAGAGAAAAAAATTTCCCTTCGAGAATTCCTCATCCCTGCAAAAATTCTCATTAAAATCCCCTCGGAGATTCCCAACGAGTAACGAAATGAGTAAAACATTTTACTTATGAAGATTCCCCATACCCACTGGGATTTGATGGGTATGAGGACGAGTATGAGAATTCGTCCGCTAATGAGTGTGGGTGACAAATTTTTTTAGTGGGTATGGGTATAGGAATGAGGTCCCCATCCCTTACCCTACCCATTTGCATCCCTATTATAAGTTGATGACCGATTTACAACATCATTTGAAATCGAACTGGACAAAGAAATAGGCAATGGCTTAGTTAGGAAAATAGGCAGAACATAGCAATAGCAACTACTAGTATACTACATTTATAATGAGAGCAGCGTTCAAGCTGAAATTGCACGAGGTTAACAGAAGGAAATATCATTCAAGGTCTCCAAGATTTTCACAAGGAATCTTACGGAGATGTGTAAATCTCCCAAAAAAAAAAACTCATTAACAGTTTTTCCATGTTATTCTTCCATAAATTTGGGATTGCGGTTATGTTGTTGTATACTTCCATATATTTCGACAGTCATACAGCCAACAGATTTGAAAAAGCAATGGATGCACAAAGCTGATAGCGGCCGCAGGATCTTGCAAGGCGAAATGGAAACATGGAAGGGCTCAAAGGGGAAAAAGTTGGATCAAAATCTGATATAGCAGACAATATATTCTGAAAGTTTTGACAAAAAATAACTTGGAAGAGAGGATTCACCGAGTAGAATACATAATTCAAGCAACATTCACTAAAACACCAAAAAATAAACAAGTTAACAACCTTCATAGTCCAAAAACATTAGATTAATTATAGAAGGTACAGATGCATACACAAATAAGAAATGTACATAAATGCTCTAAGTTCTAACACATGCTGTGGCTATTTTCTTCACAAGCAATTGTAAATTTGCAATCAACAATATATTCAAAGAACAATTGTGACTCAAATAAGTGGTTAGTCAGTTGAGAATCAAATGACCAAATTCTGTTTGAGTTAAAAACCAACACAAAGCAGCTAAAACTCTTTCCATATCATACTGCACAAACCTACTAGAGAAAGATAAAATGAACATAGAAATAATAATTTTCTGATTATCCTGTATGATTCGACAACCACGAGACCAATACCCTCACCTGGAGAAATATACACAGCTTTTCAGCTCATATTTCACAGTGAAGATGGTTTACAAAGAAGGAAGCCTTGCCCTCAATAAATTTCACAATAAAGATGGTTATGAAAAATGGACAATGTTCACAGAAAGACCAAAGAAGATTAGTTCAAATTTTCCACAAGTAAACAGTCACCCATGGAGTACCAGAAAGCTGAGAAAACAAATTCATATAATAACATCAGTGTCATTTGAACTTACTGATGATATGCGCTACCTGCAGCGGACATGTTTCTTCCTTTTCTATGTCTTCATGGCAACATACCGCATTTGTACGATACGTCATGAGCGCCAAGGCATGAAGATCAGTTAAATTTGCAGTACATGGATAGTTGTTGACTGCTGTGGTATGGTGCTATTAGTTGAGCCAAAAATTGTATAGCCTCTCTTTGTAAGTTATTGAAAACCATGTCCAAGCTTTGTCCATTATCATAGGAATTCTATTTTGGAAACTGTTGAAATCATAACTTGGTCTTGCACTTCTGTTGCATCTGAACTGGTAAAGTGTATTTAGGACGACGCTAATCTGTCATCTTTAAGAGAATAGTAACAATCATTCCCAAAGGAGTGTGACAAGTTCTCTAATTCAACCTTTACCGAAAAGTAGAAAAAGCCTGGAAAACTTAGTTAAGAAAGATTTTTACTACCTAAAAGAGTTATTGTTGGCAATATCAACAGTTTTAGGGACAAAAGGGCTGATCGTTACGTCTCACTCAAAAATGACGTTTGTCATTTTTAGCACAATGCTAGTACAACCTAATATACTAGTAGGCCTTAGCAACTAATCAGTAAATTTGAGGACGAAGCGAGACTTCTGAAGTATTAACTGGATACTCAATTATCAGTTCATACATAGGATTCAGGTACAGTTGATATCTAATGCATCTGTCAAGCAGTTTCCCAAGTATATTTATCTTAAATTCAAATTAAACCTCGATGCTTAAGCCAGTATGCTGATAAAAACCAGAATTTTGCACATTGATATAAACAAAAATTTGAACAAATATATTTATTAACAAAATGTAATAACATTATACACTATATTACGTATCAAACCTCCACAAGCTCATGTTCTCTTCACATCATCGATTATATCCAAGCTATATTGTACCATCAGGTATTGAAAAAAGAATGAATCAAATGCTTTTGTATGCTATTCACTTACATGGGAAGGACCTGTTTCATCTCTTAAGTCCCTTTGCCTGAAAATTCATTGACATCACTCTTAGTCTATTTGTGATTTCAGTGAACGATGGTCTGGCCGCAGGTTCTGGAGACCAGCACTCTTCCATTAACTTTCTCCACTCAGGATCGCATTTTTCTGGAATAGGTGGCCTGAGAGTATTGCTCACAATTCCACCTTCAAAAAGGTTCGTGAAAGGTCATTTGCAATCAGTTCAGTCACAAAGAGATTACAATCTAGAAGCAGATCATGAAGACGAGGGAAAAGCAGTGCTAACACATTACACAAATCAGTAACCAAAATCAGAGGAATCATCAATTGTGAAGGAGTTGAGTCCATTACAATTTAGAAATCAATGATACCAAAAGCAAACACAGATTAGAATTTAAGTTCCACAAATAGATTAAAAGTGTCCCTGAAACTTAGTCAAAAACCAAACAACAGAAAATGAAAGCAACCTCCGAACTGTGGGGTGCAAATGCAACACAAAGACAGGCATGACAAAGCAATTCAGGCTTAATAGAATGTGGTTTTAAAGGAATTCACTGCATCTTTTAGCATATCAACCAGCATGGCTTTATCCTCAATGCTAGACACATGTCAAAGAAACATCCATAAGCACATTTGTGTAAAATTAAACTTTGAATATATGTGGGATTAATACAACAACAACAACAACAAAGCCTCAATCCCAAATTAGTTGAGATCAGCTACATCCACCTACAAGGATCAAACTTTTCCATTCTTCTCGATTTAATGCAATTGATGGTGTGCTTTTGTTAGGGTAGACGAAGGGATGGGATGAATAAGGGGGTCGCCTCGGTGGGTTGTTTATTGATATAGGATGAAAAAGGGAATACAGGCTCTTCCAACACACCAGAAAGAACAAACTGTCACCAAACTGATAGGTCACCAATACTCTCAATTACTCACACACACTCACCGACTCAACTATATATACAGGACGGACTCAATAATCACTACTGACTTGACCCGCTGACTTGACCAACCGGCTAGACCCCATAAAACTAATCTTCACTTGGTAATAACCACCCCACTCGGCCCACTACCATTCCTGCCATACACATTAACAAAAAAAGGCCTACCCCAGATCGTAACAATACTCCCCTTATGATGAGCCACCTTGTCTCAAGGTGGAAAGACGGAAAAGTGCGACGGACATGTTTGACGAGTTCCCATGTCGCCTCGCCATCAGGCAAGCCGAACCACTTGATGAGAACCATAGGACCCCCAGAGTCCCGTCAGTGGGAAGTAGGAGAGATCAAGGGCAAAAGTGGGTAGGGCTGGGGACGCTGGACGATCGCCTAAATGCTTCTGTAACTGCAAGACATGAAACGTTGGATGGATAGTAGCTGAACAGGGCAACTCTAGTTTGTAAGCCATTGGGCCAATCTTGGACAGAATTGGGAAAGGCCTGTAAAACTTTGGGCTCAACTTCATGTTGGAACGTCGCGCCACAATGTGCTGTTTGTAGGGTCGAAGCTTCACATATACCAAGTTGCCGATCTCGAAAGTGACCTCCCGACGCTCACAGTCTACTTGTTGTTTCATACGATTTTGCACCAACAAATGATCACGTAACTCCACCAAGGCGAAGTCTCGGGCTGCCAACAAGACATCAACATCCACACATGATGATGACAACACAATGTCGTAGAGCAGCAGAGGGGGTAGGTCTCGCCCATTTACAATCTTGAAGGGGGAACATTTGAGGGAGGAATGAAAAGAAGTATTATGCCAATAGTTTGCCAACACAACCACCGAAACCACTCCTTAGGCCTCTGGTTGACAAAGCAACAAAGATAAGTTTCGACACAACGATTCACCACTTCGCTTTGTCCGTCCACTTGGGAATGATAGGCCGAACTGCGATTCAAACGGGTGCCCTGCAGTTTGAAAAGTTCGCACCAGAACTTATTCCAAAAAATCTTATCTCTATTCGAAACAATGCTGAGAGGAAAACTGTGGAGTCGGACGACACCTTGAACGAACACAGCAGCCACTGTTCGGGCATAAAAAGGATGTTTCAGAGGAAGAAAGTGGCTGTATTTGCTGAAAAGATCCACCACTACCAATATCACATTCCAGCCAACTGAAATTGGTAAACCTTCGATGAAATCCATTGAAATATGTTCCCAAATGGCCATCGGGACTGGTAAAGGTTGCAGCAGCCCACCCAGAGCTAACGTCTCATATTTCCTTGGCTGACACACTTCACAAGAGGCTACGAAAGTCTTGACATCCACGCGCATGCCCACCCAAAACAGCTCCACCGCAGCCTCTTATATGTTTTGAGAAATCCCCCGTGACCACCAATTGGGCTGGAATGGAACTCTTCTAATACCCGCCCCTTCAGGAAAGACGTTGCGGACATCACCACTCGATCATCAAAGCGCAGCTGCTCTATGAAAACTGACCTGTCAAGTTTCGCTTCCTCTCCATTCAATAAGGACTGCAAGATAGGGGCTAAGAACGGATTAGCCAGCACCTCTGAATGAATGAGCTCCATATCCAAGAAGGATATCAGCGATAGTGCATTGGCTTCAACAAAGGGAAACCTCGAAAGGGCGTCAGCTGCCACATTAGCAAAGCCCAGCTTATACTGAATCTCGAACTGAAACCCGACCAACTTCAACATCCAACGCTGGTATTCTGGGATCTTTTGTAGCTTGGTCTCCAATGTGTCCACACGAACGTCAATCTTCGGCGGCATGACTGGATCTGGAAACGCTCTGATACCAAATCTTAGGATAGACGAAGGAATTCGATGAATGAGGGGGTCACCTCGGTGGGTTATTTATTAATATGGGATGAAAAGGGGAATACTGGAAGAGAGATAGCTCTTCCAACACACCAGAGAAAACAAACTATCACCAGACCGATAGGTCACCAATACTCTCAATTACTTACAGGATACCTCTCCCACTCACTGACCCAACTATATATACAGGACTGACTCAAGACTCACTACTGACTTGACCAACTGGCTAGACCCCACAAAACTAATCTTCACTTGGTAATAACCACACCACAGGCCCCACACCCCTTCCTGCCATACGCATTAACAAAAGAAGGCCTACCCCAGATCGTAACAGTTTTCCAAATCCTTTAAATCCCTCCTAATCAATATGCCCCAAGTTAGCTTCAGTCTACCCTGCATCATCTAACTTCTTCAGTTTCTATTGAGTCGAGTTTTCTAGTGGGGGCATTCATAGGTTGTCTTTGAAGGTGTCCAAGCGCCGCAATTTCCCTTCCTTCATCTTTGCGTCAATTGGTGCAACTCTTACTTTTCTTTGAATTTTTGTATTTCCTATTCTAATTTTTTGAGTTTTATGATATGTTCACCTAAGCATCCTCATTTCAGCTAGATTCATTTTACGTAGTTGTTTATTTACCAAATCGAGCACAATGGAAGAGTTTGATCTATGTAACCGACCCCAATTAATTTGGGACTGAAGCTATGTTGTTGTGTTGTTTCTTTACCACCCAACATACAATTATAAGAATATTGAACACAAAAGTAAGTGCAGAAGTTGGACGCTAGAACCATCATGAATAGAGATAAAACAAAAATAATAACATCCTTCAATAGATATATCACAAAATGTTGAAGATTATATCTTCACATACTAAAGTATCTAAATAATACATCTTTGGATAAAAGCATGTAACTTACATAAATAAAATAGTTCACAACTTATATTAAAATTTCTAGAATCAATTAACACTTTCATGCAACATATATGAATAATAGCAAGAAGGATGTGCCTAGCCTAAGTTAAGTGCCTCAGCTACGTGTAGATCATGGTAGCCCAAGTTATGCCTTGCCCAATTTGTTCATATGAAGTGCACTCCTTCACATGCCTCAACACCCACAATAATTGAATGAAAAATATTGAGAAGCATACTTTTGACACTTAAATTTACCATATAGTTATTAGACATCTTTCAAATGTGCAATGAGATATGTGTGCGCACATTCCTATGTCTCCAAAGGATTCCAACAACTTTTATTGCATTGTGTGTTATGTCATCCAATCATTTTCTTAGTTGAATATCTTAAAAATAATGTAATAGTGGGGCAAGCACCAAGCACTCACAGTGTTTACGATTTTTTATTTGTTCCACCTCAAAGTTCAAACATTACCCAATAAATTTAAAACTTTGTTTTATTGCAATCTAAGAATTTAACTTATCTCTAACTTTTCACATTTCAATTTTGATTTACTGTGCAGTATGTCTATTTTACGTCTGGTTTACCCTTTTCAATTCTGACATTTTATTGTTGTCTACCTATTTATTTTCAGTTGAAAAAAAAATACAACCTTGGACTTCTACCCTCATCAAAGGATTATTACATCATTTTTCACACCAAAACGTTTATGACTTAGAGAGAACAATTTCCCCATCCCATTACCAAGCTATTAGATTTAGACCCAAATACAAACTATACATTTATAGCCAATAAATTACCTTAAACCCTCCTAATACAAACTTGGAGATTACATCTAACATAAAACAAAAGAAGGAACGCGTAATGCATTTAGGAAAACAAAATTACATTATGGGACCTACTGAAAAGTTTACACTAAATAGGATTCCTATATTTCTACGCATTATTCTTCTCTGCTCTATGGCTTCGAAGCGTTAATAAGGGTCAAGGAACCAGAAAGTAAACCTTCCACTTGATTAGGCACCTAGCCGGCCCAATATCAATTACGAGTATATTAAAGAAAATGACGACAATTACAGTTATCCTCTAACCTTGGCCAAGAAAGTTATCCTATGAATGTAAATTACATTGGCTTGGTCAAAGGTCAAAGCTCATAAAATAAAAGTAGCTATTACAAGTATTAACTCAACCACAAGAAAAATACAACAAAATATAATATGGCATAAAAATCAGAAAGAGAAACACATTCAAATGACATTTATAGAAAAAAAAAAAAGGTCAAAAAGATTAGCCGGGTTGTATATGTGGATGCTTTATTAAGTGCAACAAACCGCATCGATAGCTTCTGATGTAATATTAGATGCATCAAAGAAGAAACAAAATAGTTCCAGATTAAATATCATATAAGCCAAATTCTTATCTTCTTTGAATGAAATCTTGAAATGTGAAAGAAAAAAAAAAAAAAAAAAACTTTGCATGAAGACACGCTATATAAATATAAGGCCTATATTTTATTTATTTATTTATTAAAAAAAAGGAAATATGATAACATTTTATAGTCTAAAACCAACCACAGACATTTTTTTAGAATTGTGTGATGTTTGCGCTACATATAAATTCTTGATGAAAAGAAACGAAAAGCATGATGCCTCATAAAGGTAAATACAAGTCATTCCTTTTCCGTTTAAGGTTAGTTACAAAAGCTCACCTATAATTGCACCACAATGCATATTGGCATATGGCTCTTCCCCTGTCAAGATCTCCCACATTGCAATGCCAAAAGAAAAAACATCAACCTGTCAAAACCAAGTACACAAAAAAGAATATCATTAAAATGAACAAGTCATTCTAATTGTCTCTGTACTTTGATACGGTCAGTTATATCACCCATTCTTAATGTCGCTATTTTTGCAGTCTTAGGGTAATTAGGATACTACATGGCCACAACATCCCACTGATCTAGTATGTCCAAATTATTTTCAGTTTAATTTATATAAATATCTATGTAAGTAGGATATATGGCATATTTCGTTCACTGATTTAACTTCTAACCTTCTCGGAGACACGACTGCTACTGCCATTCAATAGTTCTGGAGCCATCCAGGGAAGAGTTCCTCGAACCCCACCTGAGACAAGAGTATTGCGTTTAATTCTTGACAGTCCGAAGTCCCCAACCTGCAAATATCCAAGTTAGAGAACTCAACATAATAAAAATAAAAGTAATCTGATGGTCTAAGAGTAGATCTAAGGTAACTTGGGATGCATTAATTAGAAATGATTCATATGATTATAAAAGCACATCATCAACTGTACTAAATCAAGCTGATTGGAAGTGATTGATCCATGTACCCAACCCTAACTAATTTGTGATTGAGGCTTTGTTGTGTTAGTCGTTGTAACCACTTATCTCTCTCCTTGCCACGTTTTACTTTGCTATTTGAGTATATTTTAAAGAACCACTTTTACGTGCAGATAATATGGTTTCGAACACTAATTGGCACTTCTTGAACAGAAAGAAGTAAGAACAGTGATAACTTAGCTATCACAGTACACATTAAGGGACCAAGAAAAGGAATGTACCAAGTTTCCTTCTAGATTACTAGAAGCTAACAGTCCAGTTCTACATGGGTTGAGCAGAATTAGGCTTAAAATTGTCTTCTCCCGGTTACCTTGCATATAGGTCGATGGGAATCTCGCAAATTGACGAGTAAATTATCGCATTTGAGATCGAAATGGACAATATTTTTAGAATGCAAGTATTCCATGCCGAAGGCTGCATCCATCGCTATTATAAGTCTTTTACGGCGATCAAGAACCCTGCATGAAGCACCAAGACCTCGCGGTTAAAAAACCGAAAACATATACATAGCCAAACCAAACTAATTAGGGTGTGTCTTTGTTGTCATGACAACAAAACATATACAAGAAAGAGAGCAAATAGGGGAGAACAATTCACCTGTCCTTTCTCAGCAGGACATGCCTTAGAGATCCATTCACCATGAATTCGGTAACAGTTGCCAATGTTCCCCCAGCTCCATCCGGAACCACTCCATAAAAAGCCACCACATTTGGATGATGAAGTTTTGAGAGGATTTGTGCCTCCCTCCAGAAGTCTTTTGTCTGCAGAGGGATCATCCCAATGAGAATTCTATCTATAATTGCATAACAGCTCCTATTTGTACAAAGAAAATGAAAAAAAGGGACACTACCAGAGGATTTTTGCTAATATGCACTATCTAATTTGATTTCCGAGAGAATGGAGACTACGATGTATAATAATCAGCATTTTGTCAAGGCTTCACAATGCTCACGGGTGGGATAAATAAATCGAAGGTATCTCATGAGAGTAGAAGATGTGAGCACAGTTAAAAAATAAAATAAAAAAATAAAACGAATACGAACATATTTGTAAAAGAAAAAGAAAGAAAATGGAGAAATTGGTTCTTGAGACAAACCAGTCTCTCTTGCTCAGATGATCGTCCAGCAAAGCAGCTCTTTTTAATTCTTTTTATGGCCACATCTGTCCCCCGCCACTTTCCATGATAAACAGTTCCAAATGTGCCAGAGCCTAACTCCCTTAATTCCTCAAGATCAGCATTCTTTATGATCTGTCCATCAGCATCTGAAACATTCAGTTTCTTTCATAATTTGAAGATCTCTAGTAACTGGCAGAAGAGCTAAGTAAATCATTGTAAATATAGAACAATCATTGAAACTCGAACACAGTGGAAAAGAGAATCAGAGCAGAAAAAAGGAGAGGATTTGTGCATTCAACTTTGCATGTCAAAGTTTAACTAGTCAAAGACTCAAATGTATAGAGGGAAATGAGAAATAACTGGTTTGCTATTACTGAAAACGTCAGGGCAGCAATGCAAACAAAAATAGAGCAATTAGATCTTATATTGGTCCAAACTCATTTTGAACGTTAGATTGCACAAACAATCATTGTTACCATAAATGCAGGTGCAGACTGCAGATCTGTTTCTATAACTATTAATGGAAGCATATAAACAATTAATATGCATCATGAATTTCATTAGAGAATAAGGGAAGAAGAAAAATCTGTGCATAATTTGAAGGGAAGTGAGAAAGAAGAATAATTGATAAGGAAGCAGAGAAGATAAATAAGGGAAAAGTCTATTTTGTGAGCATAAATTTAAAATTGAAAGCAAGAGAAGAGAGAAATGTAAAGAAGAAGTAGAAGAAAGAAACATTAGAAAGAGTGGAAGGGAAAAGGAGAAGAAAATCAAGGACTATTTATTCAACAGCTATGAGTCAGGTATCTCTTCTGTTCCATCACCTTGTGTCGCTAGAAGTAACCTTCTTTACATGCATTAGGCATGTACCTTGCCCTTGTGCTTTTAATAAACCTTCTTGCTGACAAAAGGTGAAACCAGTATTTTGATTTAGCCATTGGTCCACTTCACACTATATCCAAGATATTTGGATTCACCAAATAATGTTTGTTGCAAAAGATTGACCCGGGATAAGGCTTATTCACTTTAGTTAGATAAGAAAAACAAATATCATCTCATGATATTTTGTGTTGCAAGCATGTTTGAGAATAACCATTCTGCAAATCATATTAGAAATTGTTCTACATCTAAAGTTGATTCATCCAAATATAATTATCAGTAAGTTTCAAAGTAATGTCCAATAGAGTATTACTTGTTTTATTTGCTAACACATATATGAAGAAAAAACATCTGAGCTGCTAATTCAGGAAACACATAAACAAATAAAAAAAAATTAGAAACATGCAGGGCACATCGGCCCAATCATTCTAATATATGTTAAGTTAGCAGAGCATTAGGTAACGGCACGAACAATAGACCATTAGACATTAGTTATATATATACAATAGATATATAGCATGCATAATCATGTAGATAAGAAAAAAGAACATATTAGATGCAGCAAAGAATTAAACACTTAAGAGATGTGCTTGAACCTGCAAACCATAAATCCCCGCTTCCATTTCAGCTATGGCAGCATCACTGATGGATTCATCCACGTCCCGGTCATCGACATTGGCATCCTACAGAAAAGTGAACGAGGTTGTTCTATCTGAATCGAAATGGAACTCGAAGAAATGATCTGAACAATTTAAAAAGAGCAATTTTTACCTCAGACTGAGACATTGGTGAAATGGATTCAGCATCAGTTGCTATGTCTTCAAAGGCCACATCCTCAACTAGCGGGACAACGTTTGAAGAAGATTTGATGTCAAGAGGCACATTAGTAACATCTTCAACAATCAAATTTGATTCCAGATGAATTTGTTGGCCGTAGTCATTCAAAGGTTCTATCCCCAACAAGGCACCGTCTTCCCTAGTGTATGGCTCACGAGAAGATCCCCCAGGATTCTTATCAATTAGATGACGATCTAGATAATTCAAAGGAACCTTGCCAAGGAGGGAAACTCTTGAAGAAGCATCTCTTTCTGTGTTCTGGACAGGCCATATATGAGAGGGTTCAGTTGCATTTGGATCAGCATTAACTCTAACCGAAGAAGCCACATTCAAAGAGCTTGTTAATACCAGTTCTCCATTACCCTTTTCCTTGTGATATCGGGAAGCTTCCTTCCATTGTGATGCACAGGAAATCAAACCAGTTGCAGAATCACAAACTGATGTGGTAGGAAGATTTTCTTCAACAGAAAGCAGTTCGCGACCACTTTGAGGCAATTTATCCGAGTCAACAGCTTCGGAACTCCTAGACCATAAGAAAGAAGTGGAGGGCAATATTTTGTTCTCCGTGTTTCCTAGTTCACTGTCCTTCCTTTCAATCAAAATGAACTTTTGACTTGATGCGGCCACATCTGATTTGTACTGCAGATCCTGTCTTTCATATACAAATTCAGATGGGATTGACATCATGTTTTGAGGGGATAGCAACTCTTTGGCGAAAATATGCGAACCAAAAGAACCTGAATCTGATCCCATGGTGTGATCCATGTCATGATGCTCATTATGTTGATGCAGAAGAGAATCATTCTCATCCCCTAAATTTAACAATTCAAAGTTGACAGCAGTATTCTCCACAAATTGTTCCACTGGAATCAAGTTCATAAAACTATTGGCCCCACGATATCTTTCATCAGAATCATGAGTGCCAAAGACGGGTTGTTCATTCCCACGCGAAAATTCTGAATAATGAGGAAATTGTGACGAGTCCAGCATCCTTTGAGAGTCAATAGATTTTGTACTGGGCACATCTTGAAACTTGCGATCAGAAACCACAAAATTTTCTTGGAGAAGCCTCGGTTTTCATCCTGAACAATTGAATTAAATCCTGACGGCGACAGTGTATTCACAAAATCTGAAAGTGACGAAGTGTTTGCCCCTTCATGGAAGCAATAAATCGAATTTCCAGCATTCTCCTGCAGCTGAGAGTCAGAATGCACGTGCGGCATAGCATGATGGGATTCAAAATCATTTGAACCTAAACCAGTCTGATCTTCTGCTAGTGACATTAACTTCTCGGAATGGAATGCTCTTTCCTTCAGAATGGGCCGGTCACAGGAATACGCATCTAGGTCACTGTTATTTCGAACAAATGCTGGTGACACTGCATTGTGACTGATGGGTTTCAGGTCATGGAAATGAACACCAAGAAGTTTGTTTGCCTTTTCGGGATCTGCATTCTTATCATTAGAATCAAGCCGATGGATCAGTGGCACTGGCCGATGGGTAGGATCAAAATATCTCGCGGTATCATTGGAGTACTTCTCAGGAGTTAATTGTTCTCTGATACATGGAGCACCGCTTTCATCACTAAAATCACATAATTGATCTTCAGACGATTGCATATGAGCATCCCTGTAACCCGATAACGGAGAAATTGGAGGTGACTGGTAAGGAGACTTGGTTGGATTCTGCGAAGCAGTAAAATAATTTCCAGAGGGATAAGAGAATAATCCAGCCATATTTGAGGATCCAATAGCATCTTTCATCTCAATTGGATAAGTTCCATTGCCATAATGTCCCTGTTGATATGCTAGATTCTGCCCACTAGAGCTTTTCCTTGGACTAGGATCCAAAATCCCATTCACAGCAACAACATACTGATATTCTGGATGGTTCCTCTCCATTGCTCTACCTTCAAATGAACAAGGGCTTTCTGATTCATTCAAAGAAATTAAAAATATGCGCAGTCTTTGACCACCAATCCTTTCAAACCCATGGTACTCCTCTATCATATTCTGAAGATCCTCGTCCGAAGATACAGAAATAAGAGAATCGAGGTCCTCACCAGGAAGTTGGTACTTGATCGTATGCGGTTGACTGCAAATTTCTGAAGTCTTCTTCACTAGTTCCAACCAAGAAAGATCCTTCCTTATGTTAATTATCCTTGTCTCTCCACCAACATATCGGAGCTTTCCATCACTTGGTCTGGGCAGGATTTTTCCACCAAAGCTGCATAGGAACTTCATCTTTTCAGGTTTGGAGCCATGTCCTGAACCATATGGATGATAAAAATGTGGAGATTCTGATGCAGCGACAGAAGGATTCATTGGCCCCGTGGCAACTCGGCGGGAACTCATTTCATCAAATGTTATGTCTGATCCAGTTCTATTAAGGTCAATCTCATTTTGATATCCACTTACTTTGTTGGACTGAAACTTATTATCACCCTCCAAAACGTATTCTTTTCTCAAAGCTACATCAAAAACATCATAAGCACCAGCAGACTCCGTCCGACTGAGACTAAGATTACCAGAGAGATCTTCATACTGCCCTTGATTAATCCTATTGGCATTCATTCTCCCATGTTTCAAATGGCCCTGACTCACATCAATTCCATTCGGCACTCTACTAGAAGTAGCACGATCTTGAATAAATTTCCAAGCAAACTCCTCGCCTGTCTGCATAGACACATTTTGAATGTGTTTCCCAGTTGGAAATCCGTCGCCCGAAACAGTGGCAGCTGAATCTTGCTGGATCTGTTGGCCCGATGGACCAACGTCCTCCTTTCTCATTGTTTCACTCTGAACGCCTCTCCCTTTTCAGCTGCATACGAATGCGCCAAACTCCACAAACGCTAATTCAAATCCGTAAAACTTCCACAAATCCCCAACTCTATTCACAAACCCTTATCCGCTTCGATCAACAGCGCGTAAAATCTCCTCAATCATTCAATTTAAATGAATGTATCTACTCAGCTCTACCTCCCCCTCTTTATTTACAATGAACTACACAAAATGATCAAATTCTATTATACAGGATCAAGTACACAACAATCCAATCTCACACTATATCAACAATCCTCGACGGCCCAATCTCGCAATCAATCACCAACACAATGACACACAAAATTCACAGATTTCTTCTATACAGATTCATGAACAGTCTTATTCCCTTATTCACACGCAACAAAATAACCAACCAAACAAACCTCAAAAAAATCAAAATTCCAAAAAAGGGTACCTGAAAAACCCAAAATGCCAAAACGGGTAGTCACCAGAATCACCAAAACCCGCAAAGAATCATCGATTGTTCAACAAAAACCGCCACATACCTTGCTCAAAACCCCATCTCTCTCCCTCCCAATCCGCGCCGCGACAGATCGAGCCGAAACCTAGTCAGAAAAAAGAGAATCGATGAAATCGAGATGAATGAATGGATTCGCGATCGAGAGGGGGGAGACCGGGGAGCGATCGTTGCGCGTCGAATTTCAATCTGGGGCGTGGGGGGAGAGAGAGAGACATAGGTGAGAATATCACGGCATCCACTCAGGACATCCCTTAACAGAATTAATAACAACATATCATTTTTTATTTTTTTTTGTTTCTCAAATCTCTGGTTTTGGAGAATTCTATGTTTGTTAATTTATGTCCTTAAATTGAAAGTGGGTTTTTTTTTAATGAAAATTGAAGGCCAAGATTTTTGTGTGTTGGATTGTGGATGTGTTGCTGTCGTCCCACCTGGGCTCTCGCCACGTCGGAGGGGGTGTGGGTCCCAGTGGTCTTTGATGTTGCCACCTTGGTCCATGCTTTGAGGAAGTACGTTTTTATCTGTGTAGAGTAAGTATAGATTGCAGGTGATGTAGTTTAAGAAATAGGAAGGTCCATTCCTCATGGGAATCTGGCCCCAACGGAGCGGGGGTGCCTGCTAATTAGCTCTCACGGAGCGGAGATGGGAAAATTTCATCATGATCACCATGCAAGGCAGGGTAGAGGTGATATTATTTCTCTCTACGTATTTAGGAGAATTTTTCACCCCACTTGCATCCTTATTATGTAAAATAGTAGTGGGGATAGGGATCCCCGATAGGTGGGGTTAAAATTTTCTCCAGAGAGTAATTTCAAGCAGAGAATCCTGCCTTGCTAAAAGTGGAGATAGAAATGAGGATTGCATTCTCACCTCACTAGTATCCTTATTTTGAGAAAGATTGTTGTTTAAATCAAAAGTGGTCTAATCATATTTAACTCAAAAAAAATGGTAGGGTACGTGCAGCATGACAACCTTTGTGACGGCCTTAAATCCCCAAATAGAGCACTTGCCTGATGCTAATTGGTATAACCGTGAAACTCAGCCAGGTTAGTGCTAATGATTGCTTAGTGAGCCTATCAACCTGGCTACAAGTCTTGATAAATTAAGTACCCAATCAATCTAGTTCATCATTACTATGCAGAGAAACTTAAAATAATTAATTAATATTTGCAGCATAATATAAAGGATTTGACAACTAAATGTCGAAATTTGGAAGGTAGATCCCATGCATAACATAGGGAGAAATTATGAAGAAATTATACATGTATCTTTAAAAGTCTGATCTCTCGCCTCATACAAAACTCAAAATGTACAGAAGAGCTTACATAAGTAAATACAGGTAAAAACTACAAATGTAGCACTGGAAGTAGTCGTCAAGGTGGGCTTTGGAATTGTCACGCAAGAAATAATTCCAGTTAGTAAATTCGAGAGCTTGTTCCCATGTATTCCAAGAATTCAATAAAAGCAGTGGCACAAAGTCATATAATGTAGAATAGACAATTGAATAGTGAAATAAGACTACAATTAATTCATATGAAAGTGAGTCCCCAATCATCAAGAAGTAAGTGCGATAATAAGCAGTGCTATCAGCATCAAAGGAGTGCCTAAGTCAAAAGTTTCATAACAATACAGGCCGGTCGGGACAATTCCAAGGATTTCATAAACAAAAGTCGGCACTTTGTCACATAGCACTAAGAGTAAGATTTTCAAGTTAAATCAGAAATGGCAAGGGAAGTCCAAATGAAATGTCCTATAGTCGAAAATCTTTTTCGGACTCTTTGAGTTCAGAGTCAAAGGCTTCTAACATATCTACTGCTATATTAAAATAGTGAATATGTATCGTGATGAATAATCGATTTTACCCTTTCAATCTTGGACTTTGAGTTGGAGTATATTTGCGTTTTCCATCTCTCTCTTCTCCTCCCTTTGAGTTGTCTTCCTTTTCCACAACAACAACTCCAGTAATCAAACTTTCTCTCTCTCGCTCTATCCCATCTTTTTCCTCTCCTTTCTTTAATCAATCCAAGCTCATCTTTCTTACAAAACACTCAGAGTTTCAAGTTTTCCTTTTTTTTTCTCTCCTTTTTTTAGAGTTAGTCCATTGATATTTTCTACTTGGGCCGCTACAGGCAACTCATTGGCTCGATTGGTGGGAAGGCAAACATACCGGCACCAAAGCACAAGAGCACCCACAGTGAAAGCACTGTGACATTGCATGCAGAGTTGCGGTGTTTGTTGCAAGCTCAACACGGGCCCTTCATAATCGCCTCCCCCCTCCAAGAGATTCTCCGATTGATATGGTAGTACATTCATTTAATATTGTTTTTGCTCTAAACACTTGTGAATGAATTTTACTTTTATGATTCTAACTTATAAAGTGTGCTTGATTGGCTCGGATGGGTGGTTCGTTCACTATGACAAACCCACTCTCACTTGTTCCATCTACTCTAGCGAGTAAGTCTTCTTGTTTGAATAATGCATTTTATCTTTACAATAACTTGTGCATAATGCATTATCTTCTTAGGTTTTTGGTTAATTTGTCATATCTATATTTCTTGAAATTATTTAGAACTCTAACTCACTGTCTTTCTTCTTTTGTGTCTCTCTCTCCAAATCTTAACGCTCACTCCCTATGACATCTTTCATCTTTTTTTGTTTTGAATCTCTATATTTAGATTTGGTTTTGATCTCCGATTTGTCTTTGAGTGTGTTCAACATTATGTTCTTCAATTACTTTTTTTTTGTCTACTTAAACTAATTTCTTTAGTTGAAAAATAACTCCCAATCATGTTTCTTTCATAAGTCATGCCCTCATTTGCAAGTTAAATAAGAAGATAAATTAGTGTATTTGTTTGCTTGCTTTTAATTTGAATGTGGTATGGATTGGTTGAATATTCAAATTTCAAGTTATGGGAATCATTTATTTACATATTTGTGAAAGTTAGGTTATGTTTTCCTAATATTGGGTTAGCTAATTGATTTTATGATGCTAACAACTTGCTTTATTACGGATTTATGTAGGTAATAGATTATGGCAATTAGATCAAAGAAGGTTCATGGAATAGTAGAAGAAGTCGAGTTAGGGTCTTAGATGCTAATATTGGAAGGATAAGCTTTTATGTAGCTATTAAAATTTTAAGTGAGCTAAATCTAATCTCAAGTTTATTGTTGATTTATGTAGGAAGATGATTGCAAATTCTTCAAATAGATTGATCCAAAGCCAACACACCACAAAAAGATTATCAAGCCCATTGGAAAATAACAAACAACACATGAAAAGCTTACAAGGAGCAACAAGATGCAATCAAATTATTCTAATTCTTGGTGTGAACTTTCTGTTGGTTGGTTTAGTTTTTGTATATGCGTGTTCTTAGTAAGTCGTAGCTT
The DNA here is from genome assembly GCA_039657365.1 of Stephania yunnanensis. Lineage (NCBI taxonomy): Eukaryota > Viridiplantae > Streptophyta > Magnoliopsida > Ranunculales > Menispermaceae > Stephania > Stephania yunnanensis. Next base: position 12,126,221 of record CM077582.1, read on the forward strand.
CAGATTCTTGGCATTGTTCTTTGAATGAGTTTCACCCTTGATTTAGTGTCAATGAATTGTGTGTTTTTTAGTGTTTGTACTTTTAAAACTTCCCCTTTTGTTTTTTTTTTTTTTTTTTGTATGCATGCTTCTATTAATTTAATGAATATATGAAAGGGTGTTTATATTATGGTTTTTTCACTTTTATTTGATTTCACTATTACATAGAAGTCTAATTAAATTTAACTCATTTTTTATTTCCACTTTTGATTAATTTACTGATGGTTTTGTTGTATTTATGGTTTGATTTATCAGTTGTTGATTATTCACATCGATTTAATTTGACTTGCACTTGTACCACTTTTTATGATGGTGAGATTATTTGTTTGGATCTTCGGTGATGCTAAGAAAGACTAACAATTGAATGACAATGTATTGATTATATTAAATTTTATATTCATAGAGTTTGTTGAAATTTAATATTACTTGATTTTATCTTAAATTAGATGTATTTGACGTGGCATTGTATACTATTAACTTGGTTATAACTGACTTCACTTTGCTAATTTATATTGAGTTTTTTTTATTATCAAGTATGATATATATTTTCTCCATCTTCAGACTATCCACAAGCGGACCGAATCTTTGTGTGTATTGTAGATATGTTTGATCTTTCAAATCATGTGAGAAAGACACTATAATCTTGTACTCGTTGAACTACGAAAGAAAAGCATAGGGTCATAATAGAATAAAAAGCTATATATCTTTAGTGCATTTGTTAGCAAGTTTCGGATGAGATTTTGTGGTAAATATTGTGTACACATGTTATTTTTATTTATATATTTATTTTTGAAAAAGTATAGGCATGTGTTAATTGTGTGTTCTCTCTTTAAAAAAAAAAAATTAATGTGTTCTCTTAAATAAAGAATTGTATCTAATATGAAAGAGTCAATGTGCATGAAAAATTTCACAAACTTTATAAAATTATTGAATAGAAGAAAACTCCTTAGATTTTTTTTTTTTTTGCAAAAATATTCTTTTGTTTTTATTATAGTACGTAGTTAAATATACTTGGATTTGAAAACTTCATAAACTTATTATTGTATCTTCTACTAACAACTTTTATTTTTGAAAGCTTTTACAACTTTTTAATTGTGTTCTCTATCAAATAAATACTTAATAATTGCATTTTTTTAAAATGATATATATAAGAGCAGTGCCTTAACAACTAAGAAAATCTAAACCTCATCCATTCCATTAAAATGCAAGTTGTTAATAAGCACGTCAGTTCAAACGAGCAAAAAAGTCAAATGTGGATAATGTTTTCAATCAATTAAAATCTCACTCTTTTGTAACAGTCATATAAAAAAATTGAAACTATATATATATATATATATATATATATATATATATATATATATGTTAGTAACTTTATTTGTTGTAGTAATTTTTTTCTCTCATTTTACATATTAGGTGGGTTTTGTAGGCAGATCATTTGTCATTGGATAGTAGTTGATTTAATTGTGAGATTATCATTTTTATAAATATTATTTTAATTTAATTTTAAAATTAATGAAAACTAGTATATATATAAAGGAATTGTTTATGTGAGAAGCTCTCACAATGCGACACGTGACATATGAGAAACTCTCACAACACGACATGTGACATTATGATGTCATAATTGATATTTTATAATAAAAATAAAAAACACAAATCATTGATATTTCTAGCATTTAAGTGAAGGGTAAGAATAGTAAAATCTAATTTTTTATTTTTTTTAATAACTTTTTCTTTTTGTATCTTTTGGAGAGTTTTTTTTTCATTTTTTTGGGAGTTACTATTTTCCATTTCGGTTAATAATTTTTCATTTTTTTTTTTTCTGTCTTTTTTGGGAGTTTCTAATTGTAACAAAGTATTTGGCAAAAAAAATTGTAACACATGCATCACAAAGTTTTTTTTTTTTTTTTGCACATCTAGTGCTAACAATAAAGAGGCACTATTAGGAGTGTTTAAAATATAACAATCCATATTATAAATAAAGCTTCTTTGGATCCGCACATGTATCGCATTCTCGATAAATGTGTTGAACCAATATCCCTTATTCCTAATATAGAGTAGACTGAATATCTCACACGAAAAAATGCATGTTGTTTGAGTCATGACGACTAATAATTTCTCAAGAGAATGAGTTTTATTGTGTGTTGATCTTGTGTACATGGTAATCTATGTATATACGCACAAGTCTTAGAATACAAAAAGAAAGTGAAATCACAGAGGGAAACTACTAATTACACGAGATACTAATTTCCATAACTGCTAAATATAATATTGAGTTTCCTTAACACGAACATTTCCTTAACTGGTAGTTTTTTCAACACCCTCCCTCAAACTCAAGGTGGATTCGTAGAAATTAACTTGAGTTTGTCAACCAAGGTATGAAAGCGACCCGAAAGATGAGCTTTAGTGAAGATATTAGTCGTCTGATTGGATGAGGAAACAGAAGAGAGCTGAAGAGTGCCCCGAACCAGATGCTGATGGACGAAGTGACAATCATTCTCAATATGTTTTGTTCTCTCATGAAAAACATCATTGTGCGCAATTTGGATCGCACTTTGATTGTCACAATGTAGAATGGTAGCAGAAGCATGTGTAACCCCCATATCTTCAAGTAACCATCGAAGCTAAAGTAATTCAGAGGTAGCATCAACAAGAGCCCGACACTTAGATTATGTGCTAGAGCGAGATGTTACTGTTTGTTTCTTGCTTCGCCAGGATATTAATGAGTTGCCCAAGAAGAAACAGTAACCAGTAGTAGAACGTCGATCGGTAGGATCACCAACCCAATCTGCATCGGAGTAACCCGATAATATCAATGGAGAGTTGTCAAAGAAGTGGAGGCCATGAAATATAATACATTTCACGTATCAAAAGATGCGGAGAACAATAGTGAAGTGAGCAGTAAGGGGGCCGACATGAACTGACTGACAACATGAACAGCGTAAGCAATGTCCGGACTACTAACAGTAAGATAAACCAAACTCCCCACAAGTTGACGATATACCGTAGGATTTGAAATAAGTGTACCATTTGATGGAGTCAGCTTGATATTCGTGTCTAATGGAGTGGATGCAATATCAGTATCAGTGATCACAAAGCGAGATATCAAATCAGATGCATATTTCGCTTGTGAAAGATAGTATCCATCAGAAGTAGAAGTGATTTCAAAACCAAGAAAGCAGCTCAAATTACACAAGTCTTTCATCTAAAAGTGACTTTTGAGATATTGTTGTAAATCAAAAGTTCCAGTTGTGTCGTCCCCGGTGATGATCATGTCATCAACATAAAGTAGGAGAAGAGCCATGGTCATGTCAGTTCATCGAGTAAACAAGACAGAATTGTGAGATCGTGAGGACCGTCTGAAAGTCGAATTGTGTAATAGTGGAACTCAACTTGGCAAACCAGGCACGAGGAGCCTATTTAAGCCCATGTAAAGCACGACGGAGAAAACAAACTTGTTTTAGAGAATGAGAATAGCCAGAAGGTGGACACATATAAACTTTTTCTGCAAGATCACCATTCAGAAAGACATTTTTAACATCCATTTGAAACAAATGCCAATGTCTAACAGTTGCTACAGCAAGCAAACTTCGAATAGAGGTCGGGGGGGCTACAGGGGCAAATGTTTCTTCATAGTCAATGTCATATTCCTGTGTGTAGCCTTTAGCAACCAGACGAGCCTTATACCGTTGAATAGATCCATCAGAACGAGTTTTTATCTTGTAAATCCACTTGCATCTAATCGGAGTCTTACTAGAGGGTAGCTCCAATAAGTCTCAAGTATGAGTCTTCTCTAACGTACACAGTTCTTCTGACATTGCTTGATGCCATAAGGGGTCAGAACTAACCTCTAGATAGGAGGAAGGTTTATGTAAAGAAGAAATAGCAGAGAAACAATGATAATCTTTGAGGTAAATGAGAGGTTCAGTTACCCGTTCAGAGGGGACAGATTCGTCGACGACGGGTCCTGGAACGAGATCACGATTATTGAGCTCATCTGGTGTGCCTCTAATAGGAGATGGGAAAAGCTCGATAGATGAGTTAGTGAAAAATGGTCGAGGATAGGATAGGGAACTGTCGAACTTGGATATGGTAGAAAACATGGTATTTTCCAAAAAAGTGACATATGTGGAGATGCGTAATCTCCTAGAAAAAGGATCCCAACACATATAGCCCTTATGTTCAATTTCATATCCGAGGAAACAACTCAAATGAGCGCGTGGTTCAAGTTTGGTATGTTCAGGGGGGTTAAGAAGAACGAAACATGCACAACTAAATACCCGAAGATGAGAATAGTCTGGTGGTGTACCATACAATCGTTCAAAATGAGAGATGTTCTTTAACACTGGTGTAGGAAGTCGATCAATGGTAAAGACATAATTTAAAGTACCTTCACCCTAAAACTTTTTAGGACAGGATGCAGATAGAAGTTTGGCTCGTACAGAATCTATGATATGTCGATGTTTTCTTTAACCTCGACCATTTTGTTGACGGGTATACTGGCAGAAACGTTGAATAATGGTACCTTGCAGTTTAAGAAACTAAAGAACGACAGAATCATGGTATTCTAAAGCATTGTCAGTACGAAGAATTTTGATTGTACGTGCAAATTGAGTTTTGATCATGTTAGCAAAATCAATATATGTTTGAGATATTTCAAATTGATTCTTTAGAAAATATATCCAAGTGAATCATCAATGAACAATACAAAATATCGATAACCATTCACAGTAGAATTATGTGCAGGACCCCAAACATTAGAATGAACTAACCCGAACGGAGTATTATTGATGGACTCGCTAAGACTGAAGGAAAAAGCAGGTTGTTTTGCTAACTAACAATGCACACAATTAAATTACTCAAATTTAGAAATACCCAATGACCTACTAGAAACATGAATACAAAGTTTATTGGCTTATGTATGGTCAAGACGAAGGTGCCATTGATAGCCTAAGGGGATGAAAACTGCAACATAAATCTGTTTGACGATAGACATGTGAAGTGAGCTCAAATAATCGTCCTACTTTGATCCCTATTCCCAAAATCTGACCTGTCTGAATGTCCTGTACCCGACAACCAGTAAGAGAAAATAAAATAGTCAAGCCTTGCTCACATAATTGACCAACAAAAATGATATTTAGAGTAAGATCATGAACATAGTGGGTGTCGAGGAGAGTTAAACTGGGGTTGGATGCTGTTAATGAATGGGTAACAAATATAGAACTATTATTTGCAGTTTCAATGCTCGAAGAACGAAACGAAGGGCTACTATTAGAAAGTAGAGACAAATTTGGTGTCACGTGATTACAATACCTGAATTAAAGAACCATTTGTTACCAGAGGTGACGGATAGGGCAGTGGGTTGGGAAAGTATCACTTGTTTAATGATTGCCTCCAAATCACTCATAGAAAATATCGGAGAGGGGTGTCACCCATCAGAGGCAGCAGCGACAATAGAAGAACTAGCTGTAGAAGTAGATTGAGACCTGAATGCGCCTTTAGAATGAGGTTGTCGGGTTGGACAGTTCAACATAATATGACCGCACTCATGGCAATAGCGACATTCAACTGTGGGACAATTAACGAACGAATGGCTCATTTTTTGCAGTTCTTACAGTAAGGTGCGATAGACCTCGACCATGATGGAGTGGTTGCGAGGGCCACCTCTGATGTAGGGGTGGAGTTGACCAAACCAAACCGAGTTTCTTCAAATAAAGTTTCTTTCACAGTTGCATTAAGAGAAGGCAGGGGATCACGATGCAAGAGGGCCGCTCGGATTGATTCATATTCAGGACGAAGCACCATGAAAACTTAGATGAGATGAAGGTGGTCTTTGCTAATTTCAAGTTATTGCAATTGGTTCCATATTGGTTGAATGATTGCTAAGAAATCATTGATGGATTGACCAGCTTCTTGTTTCAAACTATTCAAAGTAGTGAACAATTGATAATATTGTGCCAAACCAGAAGTTTTATATCTAACAGACAAAAAATCTCAAATTTCATTAGCCGTTCCGAAACCAACAAACTGAATATGAATAGGAGTATATGTGTTACAAAACCAGATGATGATTTGATGATTCTTAGTGTTCCACTCGTCAAGTCGGTCAAGAAATTTGGCTGTGTTTCTGTGGTATCTTTTTCTGATTTTGGGTTGTCTCCTGTTACGATTCGCCAGAGTTTTCGACCAATCAGAAAACTTTTGATCCATTAAGACCAAAGTGTGTAGTTTAAACCATCAAGAATCATAGAAATGGGTTGTGAGACGTCACTTTTCTCCATCGGATAATGGACAATGGTGTGGCTGATGAAGCCGCAGGTTCGGTTGAAGGTCACACACACACATAGACCCCCAAATCTCATCACCAAACTCAAATCTCCAAAACCTTAATCCCCAAAAGAAATGGCGCGAACCAAGTAAACAGCTCGGAAGTCGATCGACGGGAAGGCTCCGAGGAAGCAGCTGGCGACAAAGGCGGCAAGGAAGTCAGCGCCAGCGACTGGAGGCGTGAAGGGTGCACAGGTTCCAGAGGCTGGTGTGGGAGATAACGCAGGACTTCAAGACGGGCTTGAGGTTCCAAAGCAGAGCCGTGGCGACTCTTCAGGAGGCGGCGGAGGCGTACCTGGTTGGCTTGTTCGAGGACACCAATATGTGCGCGATTCACGCCAAAAGATTCACCATCATGCCCAAGGACATTCAGTTGGCGAAGAGGAGAAACCTGCTGCCGAAGCGGAGAAGCTGCGATTGAGGGCGCAGCGGAGAAGGCGCTGGAACGACTGGGTGCGTGATGTGGCGATGATGCAGCAGGAGGTGACGACGGCTGATGCGGCTGGTGCAGCGAGATGTGGACGAGGACGAGGATGAGGACGCGCTGGCGAGGCAATCCGTCGGGTGTGCAGGGGTTAGTGCAGCAGCAACAGGCGAACAGATGACCGCGAGGCACTCCGTAAGTGTGCAGGGCTTGGCAGCTTTGAGGACAGAGTTGTGCCTCACACAACCAGAAAAATCCATAATTAGGGCTCTGATGCCGCGATAATTTCTCAAGAGATAAGTTTTATTGTGTGTTCAACTTGTGTACATGATAATCTATATATATACGCTCAAGTCTTAGAATACAAAAAAAAAAGTGCAATCACAAAGAGAAACTACTAATTACACAATATACTAATTTTAATAACTGCTAAATGTAATATTAAATTTTCTTAACACGAACGTTTCCTTTAGTGGCAGTTTCCTAACAACAACCATTGATGAGTTCCACAGCTTCGAGAGAGTCCGTCTCGATAATTACTTACCTGAAATCTTTATCTGTAGCCATCTCAATCCCCAACTTAATCCCCCAAAGCTCTGCAAAATAAGTGAAGAACAGCTACCCAGATTACGCTGAAAACCCAAGATGAAATTCCTTTGTGCGTCACTAAATAACCTAGCTGCAAACGGTCGACCAGAATCTGAATCCACAGCTGCATCATAATTCAGTTTCAGTATACCCTAGATCTGGAGGAACCCACTTACAAGCACGACTGTTTTGCAAAACCGATCCTGAACTCCCCAGAATTTTCGAGCTTATCTTGATGTTGTATGTTACGGTCTACCCAGCACTTAAGAGAAGAGGTAAAAAAAATTAGTATTATTTCTTACCTGATGAAATTGCTCCCAAATACGTTTGACCAGAGTACAATCCCTAACAGCATGCTGCACTGACTCAGGTTCAGATTCACAGCCTCTACATATATTTGTTGAAGAAATCCCTCTCCTGGTACATTCCTTACCTGTAAGCAATCTGCCATGTCGCAGCAGCCAAAGAAACGAACGTATTCGTTGTGGACCTTCCCATCTCTAGAGACATTTCCACTCCCTCCTATTAGGTATTAATTCCTCATTAGATACCAATTTATATGCTTCCTCAACTGAAAACTCTCCTTTCTTGTTGAATTGCCAGCTAATTGTATCCTCCCCTAGTGTAATTGATGTTGAACTATATGTGAGTTTGTATTATATCCAATATTAATCTCACGTGGGAAAGAAATTTTTTGTTTCTTTTCTTATAAGAAATATTTCACTTGAAAGTCTTAGTTAAGTGAATGTGAGGTTGGAGATAAAGATCATGGGTATTCTCCATTGATTAATATATATTAAATATCAATTAATATGTCTTTGATTAGGCCTTGGGGCTTTGGGGCTAATGTTAAAATAACTTAGCCAATTCACAACACAAAATTTTTACTTTTTACATTAAAGGAAATTTCGTCTAAGGACATTACAATTTAGTGCAAGCCTCCGGTATTATTTTAATTTAGTTCTTTGCAATTGAATTTAAGCATGATATAACAACTGTTCGATTATATGCATGTTTTTGTATTAACATATATGCATGTTTTTTTTTATATTGTTCTAACAATTGAAGGAGCTGGAATGGCTCTAATCCTATCACAAATGGTCTTAGGGAGCAGTTGACTTAGCTTCTCATGATCCCAACCACCTGAAGGAAGAGAATAATCACACACTGGGCGCCCCAACTCCTCAGTAAGTAAATCCATAGGGGTATTTCCACATGTAGGGGACATTTACAATTTTTTTCACAAAATAGAGAGTGTTTTTTTTTTATTCCGGATATAGGCAATAACGCCTTTTGAGAAGGCGTTATTGAGTGGGGGGTTTTCGGTTTTTGGTGACGTGGCGCTGACGTGGCCTGGTTTGTACAGATAGCGCCTTTTGAAAAGGCGCTATATGTACATGTGTCCGCCACCTCAGCGCCACGTCAGCGCCACATACACATGCTCAATAACGCCTTCTCAAAAGGCGTTATTGAGCAAAACCTGAGGGAATGAGGTGGCGCTGACGTGGCGCTGAGGTGGCGGACACATGTACAGATAGCGCCTTCTCAAAAGGCGCTATCTGTACAAATCTTTGCCCACGTCAGCGCCACGTCACCAAAAATCACCAACCCGACTCGCCGATCTGTCCTCCCCTGCCGCTGGACCGCGCCATTCTCAGTCGCTCCGTCCCTCGTCGCCGGCCGTCGTCGTCATCGAGCGATCTCGACAATTACAACCAAATTTGAATAACCATACAAGGAGTTTATATTTGTATTAAAAAAAAAAAACAAATTTTAAATATATTGGTTTCAACCTTCAACTCTCTATTCTAAACTAACTAACATTACCTAACTAACTAACTAACTAAAGTAAAGTAAGAAACCTTTACTAATCCAACCAAAGCAAACTAAACTAAATAACTACCTAACTAACTAGCTAAGTAACCAAAGTAAAGTAAACTAACTAACGTTAACTAACCTAACCAAACTAACTAAACTAAGTAACCTTAACTAACCAAACTAAACTAATCAAACTAAACTAAACTAAACTAACTAACCATAAATAACCTAACCAAACTAAACTAACTAACTAACTAACTAACCAACTAACTAACTAAACTAACCTTAACTAACCTAACCTAACCAAACCAAACTAAACTAAATAAGTAAGTAACCTTGAATAAACTAACTAAACTAACTTAACAAAACCAAAGTAACTAACCAAAGTAAACTAAAATAACTAACTAACTAACCTTAACCAAACTAAACTAACTTAACAAAATCGAGCTAAACTAAGTAACTAACTAACCTCAACTAAACTAAGTAACTAACTAACTAACATAACGAAACTAAACTAACTAACAAACTAAACTAACTAACCTTAACTAACCAAACCACCTAACAATACAAACTAAGTAAACTAAAATAACAAATTTAACTAGCTTAATTGCAAACTACACCACCTAACTAAATGGAACTAACCAAACTAAACTAACTAACATTAACTAACGTAACTAACCTTAACTAACCTAACTAACCTAACCACCAAAACAATACAAACTAAGTAAAGTAAAATAACTAACTTAACTAACTAAACAAACAACGAAAAAACGATCCACGTTAACCACCAAACGAAACTACACAAACATCCAAGTAGCTCGAGAGTTACTTGTGAACTAAACTCGACTAACCTAACCTAACTAAAGTACGTAACCTAAATTAACTAAACTACACTAACGAACATACCCTAACTCAACTACACTAAACAAACATAACCTCAACACCTAAACAAAACTAACTAAGCTAATTAACCTAACCAAACTAAAATAATAAAACCTAACCACCGACACCTAACTAACTAAGCTAACCACTTAAGTTAAATTAAACATATAACCTAAACTAACTTAACAAACTAAACTAACTATTGAAGAGTAATCACATATACGAAATTCCACGTAATAAGAAAAACATGAGAAATAAGTTTATTCAATGATAAGGTTGAATACACGTACTTCGTTAACCCAAAATATAAGTTATTTACAAATCACTATGACATCAAGTAAACTCATTATGCAGTCTATTTCGGCGGTTCATTGACGTTGTTCCGAGTGAAGCAACCGGACGTACTATTTGTCTAGTTGGACGATGTGGTTGTACATCCGGTTGAGGTAGGCTGGTCTTGCGATGAATCAAGTCGAGTAGATTGTTGCGTTTCCTCCGGTTCTTGACTCGACTCACCTCTCGCTACTTATGCTACCAAAAATTGGAGGTGGAACCATCCCGAAATCTTGGCTTCCTGCGCATGGGGTTGGGGGAATGGAACATGCGGCTGCGGCATGGTCAACAAGTTCATGAATGAAGGGTCTCCGCTATACGCCATATTGTAATTATACGGAGTAGGAGTGTATGGACTAGGCATGTATGGAGGGAGTGATGGATACGTTTGATGATGAGGCATTCCGCGTGGATCCACGTATGAAGACGAAGGCCCAGGTGCGTACGGATCAAAATGGTAAGGAGGAAGATTCACGCTCGGCGGCCTGGGTACAAACATATGAGGTTCGGTTGGGGTGTGGAAGATCTTGGTATATACCCATGAGAAGAATGACTACTCTCGCCAACATTATCTCTTCTACTCACTCTCGAACGAGATGAACGTCTTTGGAGGAGAAGGTCTACTACTCTCTGCAGCAACCTCAGTCTGAGTAGATGGACGTGGGGGACGAGGACGTCTGGTGCGTTCTCGCACAATCTCTGGTCGTGTTCGTCTTCTTCTCACCTCTATGTTTGGTTCGCCTTGATCGTCTTCTTCATCTTCTTGTTCAATATCCTCATCTACGTCTTGTTGGACGTCGTTCGTCATGCGAAAGATTAGACCTTTGTCGTTCATCTTCGTCCAAAATTTTAATCCCTTCATCAAGGGCAGCAAGACCTTGCTCGTACCCATCCTCAATCAACACACGCCTAAGTCGATGCACCAAGTTACGCTGAAATATAAAAAATAAGTTCTCAAATCACGCAATATATAATATTAAATGTTTGAGGAAAATTAATAGTTAGCAGATTACCGTGTAGTCACGTAACGCCCCGTCGTGTCCTATAAATCTCCTAGTGACCGATCGATACCACGTCATGTAGTCTTGATGGTCATGCCCTTCATTCGTCTTGCATTTGTCGCAATGGTGTCCCCACGATTTTCCCACATGTTTATGTAGCTTGCGTGGAAAGTCACCCAATTTTCATGATGATGTCCACGCAATTCGATGCGGTGCAGTTGGGCGTCGTAGGCACAATTAGGTGGCACTACTTGTACCATGCTGAATTGTCTCATAACCCTTTCAGGTCGATGCCACTCCACAATGTGGAAACAAATCAGGGGACACGTCGAGAGCCAGTTGCGCCTTGACCATTTGTACAGTACTCGGGAAGAGACGCCATGAGTTCATTATATGGTTGCCACACCACATCATCCTCATGCCTCGAGAGTCGAGTGCATCACGGGATATGCCGATACGACGTGCGTCGCATTATGTGAAACCGAAAATGCATCGAGCCATCTGTGTAGGAAACAATAAGTTATGATAAATGAACATGGACAAGAATTATTTACAAAGTGATGAGAAATCACAACGAAAATACATGTGTCCGAGTGGAACGTCCATAAGCATATTTTGGCCATCCACCGTTCGTTGTTGAGCTCTAGTGACGTGACGTCGCGGTGCTATGAATGGAAATCTGTCCCATGCCCACGATTGTACAAGAATGGAGGCGCCGGCAACCTCATGTGCCCTGCGCGAGATCCGCGACACAACTCCCCCTGTACAAATAAGCCAAACATGCACTCCCCAACTATATTGGCCTGCTACTTGGAAATCCTCCAAAGAAAGGTAGGAACATCAAATGTACGAAACGATTTGACTTGTCGGCGAAAAGACAACCACCGATGAGTTGTAGTATGTACGATCGAACATAACGTTGGACCGACTCCTCATCGCTTTCATCATCTATTGCTTTGGAACGTTACGCTCAAGCCAATCGACCTTAAGTTTACAACCTACGATGTCATCTCCACCGGAGTTCGCCCAAGTAGCCTCTCGCAGACGTCGGCATAGTCTGCGTCGTCGTTCCGATCACAGGCATACCTAATAGGTAATCCAATCTGCACTCGCACGTCTTGGAGTGTAATCGTGCACTCCCCACAATGCATATGAAAAGTATGCGTCTCGGGCGCCATCTCTCTACAAACGCAGTAATTAGAGCCCAATCAAGGTGAAAAATGCTACCGGGATATCCCATAGAACCCACTGGAACGGAGATATGGGATCATCCTCGAATGAAAGCCGCATCGTTCGATCAACGACCTCACGTCTTCGACGTACGCGCATTGTTTCGTAAACCTACGAAACAATAATGTATTAAAGTATGTATTTGATACAATATTGTGGTAAAAATGACGCATTCATGTAAAATGGCCTTACCTCGCCTCTCCGGGTTCGCGTCGATCTGTGAGTAGATTGGAGTTGCAACGAGTGATGGATCGAAGGACTGGATCCATTGCAAGTACAACTATATAGAAGGTTAGAAAAACAAATTAAGTTTAAATAAACATAGCAACTTAAGTTTAACATACGTGATTACTAACTTAACAATCTTAAATTAACTTATAACAAGTAAATTACATTTACTCACTAAAACTCTCCTTGGACAATCTTAAACAAACTTACTTATACAAACTTGATTAAGTAAGTACACAAAAACACACTACCTTAAGTAACTTAAACAAACATAGGAAATAAATTTTAACATGCGTAATTAAGTTATTAACAATCTTAAACGATGATCGGTTGTGGACATCTTCAAATTCTTAAAAGATAGGTTGTGGAAAATCTCAACATTGTTTATTGAGATGGCTAAGTGTGACATCTTCGAATTCTTAAAAGATAGGTTGTGGAAAAGGATATCGTCCTAGCAGTTTTGCTCATTCTCGAACGGGGGGTGGGGGTAAAAAGTTCTATTCAAATCCATTGCCCAATGAGGGTTGTATGAGGGTTGTAGGTGGCAAGTAGGCGATGGTACAAAGTTAAACATAGGAAATTAAGTTAAACTAACTTAAACAAACTTCATAAATGACTTACCAAATTTAAACATAGGACATTAAGTTAAACACACGTAATTAACTTATTAACAACCTTAAAATGAACTTATAACAAGTAAAATCCGTTTACTCGCTTAACCAAACTTATAACAAACTTAACAAACTTAACAAACTAACTAGACAAAACCAAGCTACCTAAACTAACTTAAACAAACTTCATGAATGACTAACCTAACTTAAACATACGAAATTAAGTTAAACATACCTAATTAACTTATTAACAAACTTAAATGAACTTATAACAAATAATTTACATTTACTTACTTAACCAAACTTATAACAAACTTAACAAACAAACTACCTCAACTTAAACAAACGTAATTTAATTAAACCAAACATAACAACAAAAACTCACTTCCACAAACTTATACTAACTTAATCAAAGTAACTTAATCAAACTTAATTAACTAACAAACTAAACCTAAACTAACTAAACTTATTAAACAAACTTAAACCAAACTACACAAACCTCAACTAAACAAACTAAAAACACATACTTTAACTACAAAATCTCATGGTTTCCACTTAAGTCATACCTCCTCCTCCTTTGGCTGGACCTCCTCCTTCTCCTCCGATGACACGATCGGTGCACCGCCGCCGGCGCTCCTCGCTCCCCACGCTCTCACTCGCTGCGCTCGCGGACCTCCCTCGCTCTTCTCGCCTCACCTCTGCCGCGGACCTCCTCCCCGCCGCCCTTACGCCCGTGTCCGATCTCGGCTGCTCGGCTCACGTCCACCTGCCTCCGCCGCTGCTACGTCCTCTGCTCTCTCCCGCCGTCCTCGTTCCAGCTCCTCCGTCTGCGATCACTCCCGAACGAGATGATCCCCTCCTTATATAGGGACGGGAATCATCCGGGGTCACGGGATTACTAGTAATCCCGTGACCCCTACGTCCCCTATCCCCTGTAAAGCTGCCCCTCCCCCCCTGCGTCCCTAGCGAAACCGACGCAGAGATTCTCTGCGTCGGTTTCGCCTCGGGAAGACGATGACTTGGGGTGCGCTGATAGCGCCTTTTGAGAAGGCGCTATCAGCGCACCCCAAAATTAACTGTCCAACTGTGTCCACGTGGAGCCACGTGGATCCACGTGGACACAGTTTGAAATTTTCATACAAATAGCGCCTTCTCCGAAGGCGCTATTGGGTATGGCAGTCCACGTGGACATGCCAATACCCGATAGCGCCTTCGGAGAAGGCGCTATCCCTGTGTCGGACGCCACGTGGATCCACGTGGCGTCCAGAATCACGTGGACATTGATAGCGCCTTCTCGGAAGGCGCTATCAATGGCCGCGTGGCATTTCTTCAAAAAAAAAAAAAAAAAAAAAAAAAAAAAACCACAAAATTCCACGTCAGCAATAACGCCTTCTCAATAGGCGTTATTGCCTATTGTTGGGAAATAAAAAAAAAACCCACCTATTCACCTCTTTTAAAGTAAAAAGTTTAGTACTTTTGGAAAAAAATCAAATCCATAAGTGCATAGTATAGTAGTGAATCTAGACCTTCAACCCATCCGTCCTCCCAGAATTTTGTAGAAACACCATCAGCTACCTGTTTAGAAATTCCTTCCTAGAAGGAATCCCAAGTTCAACACAAACTCCTCCAAATAACTGATGCTGGCCTATTACCCCTATATTTCGGTTGAATGATGTTACCTTTACAATACTTAGCTTTCAAAACCCGAGCCCATAAACAATTTTCACTAGTTAGAAATTCCCAAAAGAGCTTCATAATGAAAGCCCAGTGTTAATTTGGTCTTTGAACTTTCATTTTTGTATATTTGGTCCCTGAACTTTTGAGTGTTTTATGCTTTTGGTCCTTAAACTTTGAGGTTTTTACGTTTTTGGGGGAAAATTATTTTTTTTTCCTCTTTTATTGATCGAGGTGAGTCGTTCGGCTTAGTAGTATAAACCATTTTACTCTTTTTGACTAGTCACACGTTACTTTTATTACCCGCATTACCGGAATTTAACACTTTAAATAGTGAAAGGATTAAATGTAGATCTTTGTGAAAGTTCAAGGACCAAATGTGTAGTAATAAAAGTTTAGAGACCAAAAGCATAAAAAACACAAAGTTCGAGGACCAAATAATGAGTTTTGCCATCTGAAAACCCAATCCCCTTTCTTCTTTACTGGGACACAAGATTTCCCAATTAAGTAGATGCACCTCCCTCTTCAAATCCGAAAAAACCCAAACAAAAGCTCTTACAATCTTATCGACCTCCTTACATATGTGAATAGGGAGAGTAGTACACTGAAATTTTTAGAAAAGAAGATCTTAGTTTTGCTCATACTTATTTTCTGTCCTGAGTACAAACCAAAATTTTCTAGTACACTTTTAATAATATAAACCTGTTCCATAAATGCTTTTGCAAACAAGAACATGTGATCAGCAAAGAAAACATGAGAAATAATAGGAGCATCTTTACCCAGTTTATCCATTGCAGATTTAAGCGTATTTGTTATGGCCTTGGTAATTGCCTTGTAAATCACATTTCATAGACTAATGGGCCTTAGTTCTGAAAAAGACTCAGGATTCTTCACTTTAGGTATTAAAACCACCAATGTATCATTCAGCCCTTCAGGCAGAACACCAGACACAAAGAAGTATTGAACACATTTGACTACTGATTTTTCAACCATATCCCATTGAGATTAAAAAAAGATAGGACTCCAACCATCATCAGGTCTCGGTGCTTTGTAAGCACCCATTCCAAATATAGCTTGTTTTACTTCCTCTGTATCGACCCCAGCCCCTAGATTTTCCACATCAACTTCAGGCAACGGAGGAAAGCGATGCTGCCATGAAAGAACATGATGATCAACTGATTCTTCTTTATACAGATTCATATAAAAGCTAATAGCCATATTTTGCAATTCCTCATGATCAGTGACCCACAAACCATTTGAGCCCTTAAGACACTCAATTTTATTGTATTTTTTCTTCCTTATTGATCACCATATCACCATCCTGAAGAGAAATTGGTGAATGGAAAGCATTACGTGGCACATTCAATACACTATTCCTGTGTGAAGATGTCATATCAACTTCCTCATTCGGCAACGATCCTTCTTGACAGGGGCGAAGCGAATCCATGATTTTTGATAGCCCTGGGCTATAAATATTTTTTATTTTATTATTTTTATATATAATTATGTATGCTTTAAATAAATTATACCACTATATATATATATATATATATATATATATATATGCATCCATGACAAACATAAAATTAGCATGGTTATCGCATAAATTAAGCCACAAACTATTAAGCAAAGAAAAAAAAACATTTGAACACAAACACTTGTAATAGATCAAATCGAAACCAAATCAATAGATAATGAGTTCAACTGAAGTACCTTAAATTAAAAATTGTTGTCTACTTGTCACAAACATGACTCGATCAATGAAAAGTGTATCAGCTGCAAACACAAACAATATAGAATCAAATATAAATTATATTGGTGGGTAAAGAATAAAAATAACACTTAAATAATAAATTATATAAAAATCAGAATATGAAGAAAAATAACTTATTTAAGTTGTGCCCTCCTTTGCTTTAAAGAATCAAATTCATCAATTACTTCATCTATATCGATATTTTGAGCGAATTCTCGTTCAATATGAATGATCATAGTATATAACAAGAATTCTTCTTCCATTATATTTCGTAAATCAGTTTTAATACGCTTCATAGCTAAAAATGCTCACTCTGTTGATGCCGTGGATACAGGTAGAGTCAAAATAAGACGAATCAATCTCTCAACCAAGTTGTAGTGATGCGACTTATTTGTTCAAATTAATATCTCCAATAACTCAGAAGTTGATGACAAATTCTGAAAACACTTGTGGTGAAGTACATCAACTTCATAATGCTCCAATTGACATCTCAAATGATGCATTTCTTAATCACTAAAATCAACAGGATAGAACTTTCTTGTAAGAATACATATATGATCAACATCAAATAATTTGAACTGATCATTTGGTTGTAAAACACAACTCAACTTAAGGATTTTCAATGCATCATCATTCAATCTGTAATTCAACTCTTCCAATTGATAGTCAATCACGGAATTGAACATATCAAAGTGGTAATGATGCTCAACTGTGACGAGACTTTTTTGCTGACAAGAACGACATGTGCCCTCATTGTACCAAGCATTCATATCGGGTGTTTCGATTTCATACTCTATGCAAATCGAATTCACACACATCAAAAGGTAATCAAAGCTTTCATTTCGTAATTTTAGAAGAAGTACTTTTGTTGTGGCAATTGAATCTATTGCATTCAGAATATCTAGAGTTTTTTCTTGCAAGTTTCGGCAAAGCATATCTGTAATTCCCAAAATTCTATGCATTACATGCAACATGAATACGAAGTCAAAAGTTTCCATCATCATTAAAACACCTTTTGCTTCACCACGAATATCATCAGTAGATCCATCACTAACCATTTTTTTAAGCACTTGCATCGTTGCCCAATACATATCAATCACACTGCAAATAGAATCGAAATGAGAGCTCCACCGTGTTTCTCCTGCTCGTTGTAAACTTCCGATTTGATTAGCTCCTTTACCAGTTTCACGTTCACCACTAGCTACTTTACGTGCAATCTCTACAGCTTGAAAGGCTTGCAACTCAGTAAGGCATTTTGGAGAAGAACCTATAAGGTTAACAATAGAAGACAACTTTGAAAAGAGTAACCAAATCGACGGTTCCTTTTTAGAAGCTGCAACTAATGCTAGTTGTAGTCGATGAGCAAAACAATGCACGTAATATGCATATGGACAGTCTTTGAGAAATAAAGCTTGCAACCCATTCCATGCCCCACGCATGTTACTAGCACCATCATATCCTTGACCACGCAAGTCATCTATAAGTAAGTTATACTGAGCAAGAGAGTTACATACACTTTTCTTAAGTGTTGAAGCAGCGGTGTTTTCGACTTGGACAATATCGAAAAAACGCTCTTTAATTAAGCCTTGACCATCCACGAATCTCAACACAATTGCCATTTTTTCTTTGCCTCCTGCATCCTTGGCTTCATCAACTAATAGACAAACTTTTTATCTCCAATTTCTTCATGAATTTTTTTCTCACCATGTTAGCCATAATATGCAAAATCTCTTTTTGAATATTTGGTGAGGTGTACTTTGCATTCCCTGGTATAACGTCCTCAATGTTAACATTTAATCTACACATAAGCTTCAACATTTCTATGAGATTTCCTCGATTTTCTGAAGTTGAACCTTCACGATGACCTCTAACTGTGCATCTTTGTAAACTAAGCCATCGAACAGCCTCACTTGTTACCTTAAGCCGGAACCGATTTTTTCGAACATCCTCTGAAGTTTGTGCATTTATCACCCTGTCAATGTGTCGAGTAACATTCGACAAATTCTCAACAGATTGTACAGAATTTCTATGCGGCGAATTGATGCTTCCCATATGTATCAAGAATGGACAATTAACCCCTCGATTAACTCTCTTCCAATTTTTAAGTCCTCCATTAGTTAATGTGCAGTGAGGTGTATTACCATTTTCAAAAAGGTAACACGGGAAACAAAATACCGCGTCCTTTGAAGGAGAATACTCCAACCATTGAAATTCCCCAAACCATTTTGGTTGAAAGCGACGATATTGATTTTCGAATAGAGTTCGTGGGTATTCTGACAACCTAGGTTGATAAGGGCCCATCTTTATATATGCTCGTCTAATCTCATCTCTCACATTGAAGGAATGTTGTCGTAATGGAGTACGCAAGCCCGGATCTCTTTCAAGAGAATTAGAATCAATATAAACTTCTCGAGTTGGAGATTCTAAAGGTCTCGTTTCCTTACGAGATGAAGCCTCAACAACTGATGGAGAAAGATTTTCAACCTTAGATGCCTCCCCACTTGATTTAAAAAAGGAAAAAACTGTCTTGACGCTCCATAGAGTTTAGTCCAAAGCTAGTATGCTATCCTTAAAAGAAAAAAATGTCTCCTTAAATATTAAAGTCATGAAAACTTTTTTTATTCTCCTAATTCAATCAATGTAAATAGTATATGATCAAAGATATAAAAAAACATGTGAAACATAAAAAACCAACAAGTTAAAAAAAATTAAGAACTAGCATACATCTTTGCTCAATGATTTTCACATTAAAAAAATATCCCTTCAAAAAAATACAAACAAAGAAATCTATGAACTAACACACCTCTTTGCTTGTACGTAAGAGAACCGTCAATCTATCCTCGTAATATAGTGCAATCTAGTGAAAAAAATTAAATGTAGATTCCACTTGGCAAGCTTCCGAATTCAGATCAGGTTAAATTGAGCTAACTACACTTATACATTTATTTTATGTAACCAACCTAAGCTACCAACTTCAAAATTTGATAAACTAAAGCTTAAAAAAATCGAATTTTGCGAAAGATATGAACTAACTGTTCA
Source organism: Stephania yunnanensis (assembly GCA_039657365.1). Taxonomy (NCBI): domain Eukaryota; kingdom Viridiplantae; phylum Streptophyta; class Magnoliopsida; order Ranunculales; family Menispermaceae; genus Stephania; species Stephania yunnanensis. The sequence goes on from CM077582.1 coordinate 12,146,168, forward strand.
AATTGCATTCAGTTATCTGAAAATATAAACACTACCCTATATTCTTCTCCACTGGCTAATACAACATAGAAAAGAACATAGCAGAATTGCATTACTATCAAGCAAAAATGGAAACTTTACACAAGTATTTTTGGATTCAATCAAGGTTCCAAGTCTTGAGATTGAGAAGATCTACACTTATGTAAAACAAAAACCAACACTGAATTTGCTTGTGCTTCAATCCCAATCAAGACTTAAACACAATCAATGACCGAAAGATTTGCATGAAACCAAGCAACTAAAGCAAGAATTGATCTTTATCAGTGTAACAACAATCCAAACAAACCCCTAATTCAATTTCGATCCGATGCAATTATGCAAGGAAATAGAGATCTCGGCAAGGCAGTTTTGGAAGTTTGGGCATGAAACCAACAAAATAATGGCAAACAGAGATCTTCCAAACAAGGAAACTCGTCCGTAACAGATCGACAACAAATCTCAAAACCCCATCTCACCAATCAACCAAAAGTACCAGATTTACACAGAAAACCCTAAGAGTCGAAAATGGCATCGACGAACAGTTAACAGACCTGATGGATTGGAGGGCGAGATTACTGCGGCAACGACGCCGCCACCTCCTCCGCCGTTGTGAGGCTTCGAACTTTCAAAGGGTACTGATGATTCATGAAGATGAAGCATACGCCCCTCAGCCCGTGCCCCTGCTTCGAAATCGAAGGGTACTGGTTGTGCAGGGGCGTATGTTTTGGTTGTGGGCTTATGGGCTTAAATACAATTTTTATTTTATTTTTTTTGGGCTTTTTTGGGCCTTAGCCCAGGGCAAGCCCAACGTGCGTACGCCCCTGGTTGTGGGCTCATGGGCTTAAATACAAATTTTTTTTTTTGGGCTTTTTTGGGCCTTGCCCTGGGCTGTAGCCCAGGGCAAGCCCAACATGCCTACGCCCCTGCTTCTTGAGAATCATCAGCAGATTCTGACAGTACAACAACTTTATCTTCACCATTATCGCAAAGTTTCATGCGAGGAATTCCATCTGCACTCGGAATCGCTTTCCCACCTATCTCGTTTGCCATAACATTAACGGTCATCTATAGTTTTTTTTATCCATTATAACGCAAATTCAATCCATTACAACATAAACTCAATTAGTATTTCTTGTAATAGAAATGTACAACACTTATGGTATCTTATAAATAGCACCCTATGATTTTTTATCACAATTTACAACGTATAAAGTTTATCTCTATATATATATATGATTTTTTATTCTTATATCTATAAGATTTTCTTTTGATCTATAGATATATACTATACATAAAAATGACATTTTTCCACATTAGCGACACTGACAAACTTGCTTAATGTCATAATATTATCCCAAGTGTAGTTTTTTCTTAACAATTCTTTTCTTATTAATATTTATATCTATTTTTTGAACAAGAAATATAATTATATATGTCTTTCTCTAACCATAGTTATTTGTCTCTTTTCTTTTCACAACTTCAAATATTATTGAGGTTTTTTAATGTGTGTTAAATAGTTTTCTATGTGCTTTCATTTTTTTTTTTTTAGGTAAGTGTGCTTTCGTTCTAACTATGTGAATTATGTGATATCAATTGTTATTTTCATATTTTTTGGAGTTTTAGAGGTGATTAAAACACTTTAGCGGTGATTAAAACACTTTAGCGGTTTTAAGTTGCAGATTCTTCATTTTTTATAGAGAAATTAAAAGATGCGATATTGTCTTTAGTGAGGTTAAAATAAAAAAATGAAGCAATTAATGCTTAATTTTTTAATTTCCTAAGGTTGCAGTTGAAACAAAAAATTTTAAAAACGTGACAAATATTCGGGAAGGGAGGGAGAACATCATAAGGTTTTTTTCACTTTTTTCCTCATCAAAATTATTTTATCCAATACGTAGAAACTTATTTTTACCCACGCACAAAGTGCGGGATGCTGACTAATTTTATTAGTAATGTAAGATGCACAATTAAAAAAAGACATAATTACCCTCACCCTTAACACCAATACACATAGACACATTCACCTCATCTACCACCTCCACCGCCACAGTTGTTGCTCACTGTCGCCGACTCCCACCATCATCTTCCAACACCGTCGGCGGCCATTTCTCTCCCTGGCATGGAGACCCATTCCTCCACTTGTTATTTTTTTTTTTGGATATTAGGAGGCAAGACACCTTTTACTATAATTATATACAAAAATGTTAGTTGCAAAATGTCAGCCCCCTCGTCATTAAGACGACTGATCGACCTAGATTATTTTATTCTCTTGATAATCTAGTCAGCCTAATCCATTCAATCAAATTTGACCATAAAATACTTTTCATTCAAATCTTTTAATAATGCTCCAAAACAAAATCTAGATCTTTAATGAAACTCAATTTATGAATTATTCTATTGAAGCAAATTTAGAAATCATATCTGTATTCGTAAAAAATTCGGCAGCACCACTATTAAAAACGGTTAGCCAAAAAACTTCCACCTAATAGACAGTAGAATTGGAAATAGGCCTAAAAGAACTCACAACTTTCCGCAGCTCACAATATATAACAAATTCAAATTGATGAACTAACTTAGTCTCTGATAGCTTAATTACAATTATATAATTCTATATAGGCCAAAATTGAAACATAAACTTCTCAACGTATTTTAAAATAACTTAGGAGACTCTCATAATCATTCAACAAAACTTCACGTCCTACACTCACCCCAAAAATCTCAAAATAATATATATAAACAATTTAAAACAAAAATTTACTTTAAATTTTGAAAACAATCACCATAATCTTCGATTCTTGTCCATTCGTTCCTTGTCTTTATATAGAATCTGGCATCATCAAAAACAACTCAAAGATGTCAAGTAAGTAAATTCCTACATTGATCTGTACTCTTGCAATTGTTAGTCTGATACATGGAGACATGTAATTGTATTTCTAAATAAACAATAAGATATATGCGTCAATACGACATGCAATCCACTCTAGTGTTGTCTCCTAACTTTAATCAGATATCGACTTCTAAAAATAGTACAGAGACAATATTAAGAGATCATGAAATGCTGAGATAACTCGTCGACGTTAAACTCTGCTAGTCTCACTAGACAACGTAGAGGTAGGATTAAAACTTATTTTCAAGCAAATCAGACTTTGAAACAAGCTTATCCCCATCACTCTCCCTATGTATACATGACCAAGAATGATAAAATACAATGCAAACTATGATATAATTACAGGTACAAAGATATTCAACCAATAGTAAAGATCATTGTAGGATTTACTTACCACCAAACCAACTCAAAGTTGGTTACGAAACCTCACACAATGTTTCCCTGACTTTCACATACTTTGAATCTATTCCCCAAGCTTCATTTCGAGTAGTTTTGAGATACTCGATATCACCTAAAACCATTGAGAAATCCGGATAAGTTTCATATTCAAATTTTTTAAGTTTCGACCAATTTTCGATTTATTTTGGTATTCTCAAGTCCTAAAAACTCGGAATCACTCCAAATCAACTTTTCGGATATCCAGATCTCAATTTTGACTGCAAATTGTGGTTTACAATAGAAAATTAATATTGATTAGGCTTTTAAATAATTTTTAAATTTTGGGCATTTTCGGTTTTCGTAGCACGTATTATAAGGAAAAGCCCCAGTATAAATCCTTGAGAAAATTTTGAAATTCTTATTTTTCATAAAAATCTACAATTTCAATTTATTTGGCTCAAATATAATTTTTCTTGATTTTTTTCTATTTTCTAACTTTTTCTCCATTTTCCAACCTTTTCTTTTTCATTTTTGTAATAAAATGGGGTTTAACCCCTAAATCATACTAGTTCGAGTGACGACCCCGCAACCCGAGGTTGCCCGGTGAGCTATACGCAGGTTCCGCAGCCCTGCTGACGTCAACGCCATGTCATCGCTCCTCGATGTGCGAGCTAGTCATCGTATTCTATATATCATTTGTTAAAATTTACTCTTTTAGTTCGAATTAACCATTTACAAGTGTGGCTTGTGTTTTACAGCGTTGCAAGTAGATTAGTAATAATTTATAGCGAAAGTCTTATCATGGCCTAACCATAGTTTTTAGTAACTTTCAAGTTACATAAAGCATCGATCCTACTGTGAAAAACCCGGAATAGAGTACACTTTATATATGGCGACAAAAGGAAATATATATAAGTGCAGATGTTTCATAAGTCTCCCATAAACCTAAAATATATATAAAAAAAAGTATGCAAATACAAACACCTATGAGTAGCGTGGCGAACAGTGGGCGAGCTTAGAGATAGTCACCAAGAATCCATTTACCCTTACTCGTAAAATGATCTTGATAAGTCTATATTTATAGGGTTTTAATAGTCTATTTTAATATATTTAATATAGAAAGTCTCTAATATATATATATATATATATATATCTAATTTTGTTTATTTCCCCCTTTTTAGGTGAAAATGAGTGTGCGGTTGAATCAGGTGCGCAAAACTATAGGAAATAGTGTATTTACTTTTAGTGATCAGCCACCAAAGGATTCATCTCGAAATACGCATTGCACAGCTGATTGGGTGTAGAGGGACGACTAAGTGACGCAACTGAGGCACACCTTCATGTACACAGCATACCAGAGACAATTAATTAAGCCTCAAGATGTGTGCTACCACTTTCTCCCAGAAGTTCGTCGTCTCTTCCTGCGATTCTCTCCTCTTCACACCAGCTGCACGACATGTGGCAGCGTGCCTTGGTCCAGCGTGTCATCGACATCATCCTCTCCTCACATCAGCATCCATCAGACTGTCCTCGTGTAACAACTCATTTTCCTAATGGACCGTTATTGGGGCCAATGTGGGCCCACAACCTGGCCTACTAGCGCCAGCTGTGTCCCACATGCCATCTCATCTTCCATTTTATCATTATTAACTTCAACGTACAAAAATTTACTGTGTAAATTGTTAATGAACTAAACTCATATGCTTATAATATCATTTTAATTCCAACTAAATCACAATAGAAGTCTTTTATCATGACAATTAAAATATGAAACATAATAGTCATGCAGCTAACTCTGATACCTAGTGTGGAAAACCCATATGACAACATATATCAGATATAAACCTCAAAGATCTCAAAATATCAACAATATAGAGTCCTGAAGTGTCTCACAACCCAAATCCCCAAAATAAAACAAAGTATATATAATACAAACGTATAAGCCTGGCTCAAGAAATCTGAATAACGGGTATTCTGGAAGCTTGCCCTTGCCACGACTTATACTAGGATATCCACTCAAGCCATCACAAAAAGGCATATTACGAGTCCAGAGTGAGTATTCCCAAGGAAATTAAGTGAGCAATACTAAAAGTAAATACTGAAATTTAAAGAAAACTATTAAATAAACATGCGAAAATAAATACATGCAATTGTGATCATCGCATGAATAAGTAATAGTGCAAGCTCAAATGTGTGTACCTAGAGCTTAAGGTCAGACTAGCACCATGCTTCGGACTCTTCCACAGACTACTGCCGGCGAGTAGCACTAAAGCAAGGCTAGTATCTGGATTCGCTAGGTAGTCAGCTTGGAACCAACGACGCACCCACACGTGCCCCGAGGCGACTCCCGGGTCGATCTTGTCACTGAGATCCCTGACACACGTGCTATGGCCTAGTGGACATACACACATGAATGACACGGAGGGAGAGCCTCAACGTCCGTCCATATAACCAAACTAGGAATAATGTATTGAAAGACGGAATATGAATTCAAAAACAAAAATAAATACTGCTAAGTAATTTCAGTTGGGATACTACACACCTCAAACTGCACTTCGTGTCTCGGTACTTAACCCCCGGTCCAGTTCTGATGATTCCCCGATATCCAAATTATCACCCAAAATGACATATTTTCATTTATAAGTGATTTTTAGTCAATTGAATGTATTTGATGTTGCTTAGCACAAATAATGTACAACCCACGAGATCTAGCGCGCTAGATTTATGGGCAACTAACTATTCTTCGTCAGGAAGAATAGTAGCACGCTATTCTTTTTATCTAGCGCTTATCGTCATCTAGCGCGCTAATCACGCTCTGAACAGCAGTTTTGCTGATATTTCTGGGTTTTTAACCCCTCCACCACCACCAACAACAACCACAACACTAACCACTTAACTTCATAGCACTTACAACCTATTAAAACAACTACTCAACAACCACTAACAATCCCTAATGGATTCACACCAACACCTCAAAAAATGTGTCAAAACATAAAGGAAGTGGAGGCAGTTGTGAATCTCACCATGCTTTGATGATTTCACCACTCCAAGCTCCTCAAATCACTAAGTTTGGATCTCCTAAACCTGGTTTCTTCTTCTCCAATTTTTCGATTTGTGATAAGAAGAGAGAAAAGGTGGAGGGAAGTCAAATATGACTTTTATAGTTGATTTGACATCTCTCCTCACTTGCGCATCTCAAGTCAATCCAAGGAGCTCCATTTGCTCTATTTCCAACCTCCAATGACTCCAATTGTGAAACCGCTAGCACACTTGCCCTTGTCTTTAACCTAAAAAATGGTATTTCGGGTGTTCCGACGCCCGGTTTCGCGTCCCAAACTGCGACATACGCGTACTATCATGACCCGAACTGCGACATACGCATGTATTATTTCTCTCGGCCTAGTATTTAGTCTTTTAGACTACCTGATACCTGCGTCGACACGCATATCGAGATGAATCCTTAACACACAATCTTACACGTCAAATGAACTAAAATTACACACGGTACGATGTCATTTAATTTATTTCAACGTAACATCGCAAATTATACAAATCAACATATAATCGCATATAAATGAAAGAAATGAATGGGAAATGAGAAAGAAAAGTATGAATCAGAAAGAAATGAAAGAATAAATGATATGAAACACCATTACCATCCATCAAGCGCATATAATCGCATATAATTAAAAAAATCAAACGATCTCACATGAGGTCTTTTGCAAAGGAATCCATCCAACCCAAACTTACTCCGAACTTTGCCATCAAGGTTCTAAACAAGTCAAGGAGTCCATGCAACAAAAAAGAATAGCGGTAAAAAAGAATATGGATACAAAATAAGAAGATGATACAAATGCATACATATTAAAAGTCTCCAAAAACTAGTGAATGCACAAAATCTCTAATGTCTAAGTGACTAAAGAAACTATGGAAAAATAATCATAACAAGAGCAAGAACTAATAAACATAGGAGTTAACTTAAATAATCTCAATCAAATCATGCGAGCCTGAAGTCTTTCAACTAAGAGTGAAATCAACAAGATGATATAATGAAGTGTAGGGTTTTGGGTCTACTTAAAGACCCATTAATAATGCGGTGACTTAAGTTGGATATGTCCCAACTAAGTCTCAAACCACCTAAAGCTCTAGTAATATGTTAATTCCCAAAAAATGCTCAAATTACTCAATATATATATAATCCATAGTCAAATCTAGCAAAACTCAAGGGGTACTCCAGTGCCTCCATTGCTCATCAAACATAACACCTGCAAAAATCCAAGAGACCAAGTTAGGATTTTATTAAACATAAAAAAACTAAAACTAAAATAAATGTAAGAAATAAAAGTGAAATAAAAACAAAGCTGGGCTGCCTCCCAATGAGCGTCTTTCTTTTAAGTCTTTGGTTAGACTTGACGTGATTTATCACATGATGCCCTCTTCTTTCGAGATGTCGAAACAAATGGTGCATTTAGAACTTTAGGCAATGCAACATGCACGCTCTCCTTTAGAATTGGAAGCTCATTCAAGACTTGTAACACAAAAAAAATCTGTCGTATCATGATCATCCAACACAAAGGTGTCGGAAGTGTAGAAAATCTGCAAATGCTCCTTTACTTTCGCCCCTTGTAAGGTTTAAAAAATATGCATGAGAGGGTGGGTGATGTCACCAACACCAAAGGTTTGTCTTCTTTGCTCTCTTTCTGCGGCTCCTCTAGCCTTTCTGAAATGACTTCAATTTTCATCTCATTTTCCTACTATATTTGAAAGATTGCAAGTATTTCCGTTGTTTCGTTCGCATAGTCCTCCACCTGTGTAACCTCATTCACCTCAACATTCCTCAATGTATCAACACTCGCATTCTCTTATGTGTATGAAATTGGTTATGTACTACACAATTCTTTCCCGTCGGTCATAGTTTGAAGCGTGACATTCGATTGAATAAGTTGGGTGTCTAAGTTCTGCAAGCTTGGAAACTCACACGAAGATTATTGAAGCTCTTCATGAAATCGTTGTTGATCATGTATCAATTGCCTCATCATATCTTTCAAGAAGGTGCTTTGTTGAAACTGTTGATTCGCTTCATGACATTGTTGATGAGTTCGTTGAAAAGGTAGTTCTCTGATGAACAATTCATTCATCATGTCATGTATAAACCTCTTTTCATGTTGAGAAATTCGTGGACTTGACATGAGCCCAAAGAAGTCGGGTTGTGACGATGCATAGCTAGAATAGTGATAATTCTCATACTTTGGATAATACGGACAATCATATGTGGAATGATAATAATCTTCACAAATTTCGCAAATCTCGACCTGTTGCACAAAATAATTTATGTTAGACAATTGATGTCCATTATGTGACATATCTACCCCATTCATAACATGATAGTATGAGTCTTTGAATCGACCATAATTATGGGCGTAGGAGGTCATTATGGAATTACCTGCAAAAATGTTAAGAACAAGGGACTAGATACAACATAACATAAAAAAAAAACTAAACTAAACTAAACTCAGAGTAAAGGACTAAGTCCCTGACAACGGCGCCAAAACTTGTTCACATGTCGTACGTGCCAAATATAACATATACTCGAGTTACCAATCCCATAAGGGTGTAGTAGTGCTAAGTATGTTGTCGAATCCACACGACTTGAGTTTTACTATAAGTTAACTAAAAATGGGGGTTTTAAAAAGTTTCAAGAAACCATTAATTAAAACTAGCAGGAATTCAAAATTGCAAGAATGATCTCAATGAAAGAAAATACCTAGGTCTACGGTTCCACAAGACAGAATCAAGATTCAATGGCGTATCATGGTTTTCAATCTTTCCCAAAAGATTATTAATTCAAATACTCCTAGATTAGCTATGGAAAATTGACATCCGCCAGAAATTCTTAATTCCCCTAATCTCAATAGCTAGGACATCCACCACTAACTACTTCCATAATTAATGCATAACCCTAGACATCTGCCAGTATGGTTTAACACACAAACCGCAATAATAAAGATCTGTGAGAATACTAATCCTACATAATAGGATCGTGTTCGCTTCCGATTTAACTTAGATTCAATTGTTGCTCACTCGAGAACCGAAAGGTTTTGACAACAATCGGGTGAGTGTCCATCACTTTTATTGGTCCAAAAGTACAATTACGGATACAATTGGTCCAATTAACTAAAGATTGTCCACCTAAAAGCATGCAAGACCATATACATACCCTAAACCATATTCATGAAAATCAACAACAATAAAATAGAAGAAATTAAATTAAATCAAATAATAAAAATAATAAATCTCACAAGTTATGTCATGAATCAAGAATCACGACTTGTTTCAACTTCGACCTAGGCAAGGATTTGTTTAGCCACACATGGTCTCGAACGTCTACGACTTTTCAAAACCAATAGAAGTCGATACCTAATAATATCATATATTCCTAATATGAAAAACTACTAAAAATTGGTCTCTAGAAGTGAGATAATTGAAATTGGGTGCATCATTATTAACACGTGCGCCGAGGAGCATTTATAGGCTGATGGGCTTGCTTTGCAGGGCCTAGAACACGTTTCAGATGTAGATTGGTGGAGTTTACTGGTTCAAGTTGACGTGGCAGTAGCTTATTTGTAGAAGCAGCTGCTGGAGATGTGCTGGCGTAGGAGAAGCTGATACGTGGAAGCAGCTTGGTGGTGGTGAGGCTCGCACAAAACTCGACAAAAAATGTGGGAGAATGCACAGTGTGGATCCCGAGGCACATCTCACTGCTACTAGAATGAGCCGCTGCCACATTGCGCAATTAGAAGGAATGCAACTCGCACGAGCTGTGCGTACTTGTGGGAGACTGTGATACATGCATCTCAAGGCTTGATCAATGGTTGTCGCTGCACGGTGACCTAAAAGTGGTACTCTCCTGTATTATTTGGTATGTTGTCACCTATTAACAAACTGTGCAATGCATATTTTCAGATAAATCCCCTGGTAACTTAAACACTACATATAAATACACCATTTCACATATTTTTCTCCCCAGATTCAACCGTGCACTCCGTTTCACCTGAAAATGAGAAATAAATATAATAGATATATATATATATATATATATATATATATATGTATATTTTAGAGACTTTCCATATTAAATATATTAAAATAGATTATTAAAACTCTATAAATATTGTCTTATCAATAAGATGGGACTTAAGTCCACTATGTGATTATCATTATAAGAATGATGTTTGTTGGAACACTTTTGAGATATTTCTTTACTTATATATTGTATGCACATTCATGTTTTATTTGATTTAAGAAATATCATTAAGTTTGGACCAAGAATAAACATGAGTTTTATTCATTAAGTTATCAAAATACATTAAGAAATTTAATGCATTGTGATACATGGAACATACTACTCACTTGATAGAGGACCTATCGTCATGGTTCATGCATTTTATTTCTTAATTTTGGTGATAATATGTGTATGGATCAATTAATAGAATGCACATATTAAATTATACTTATCATAAAGTGATCCATGTGGGCCATACTCATTACAAGTGTCAAGTTGTGTTAGAAATAACGGTTGATGGGCGATTATCCTTTGAGAAAATAAACAACGCAATTTGTTCCCCTACTCTGTTCTCTTGAAGTTTTTACTCTGGAACACCATCTAGGAGAGGTGAAAAAGAGTTGGAAGATCAAGCTTTGAAAAGAACAACAATGGCTGGAGGTAAATCTTATTTCGCATTTTAGATAAATGATCTTTGTGTTTGTTTACACGATGGTCATTATATGTTTAATGACTTACAGGTCGTTCAAGCAAATCGAAGGCAATAATTAGCATATTCTGATTCCACCCTTGATTTAATCATTTCAAACTGTATTTATTTGATTGCAAGGAAAATGTTTCATCGGAAAAAAAAAAAAAACATTTTCTTAAGAAATTTTTCCCTAGAAAATGTTCATAAGAAAATTTTCCTTTGTGTTTGGTTGCACATATATGAATTTTTTCCCTCAAAAGTCACCAACAACAAGTTATGAAATAAATATGAATGAAAACTTACCATATATATTAAATATATTAATTTTCATATTTAAAATATAAATGTAATGTGCCTTAATATGTAAACTCACATTTTCTCTATTAAAAAACTCAATTTGCCTACCATAATAGGTGAGAATATATATGGGCTTAATATAAAAAATTGGCAATTGTGAGAAAAGGTTCCGCGAGAAAATTTTGGCTATCAAACGCATGAAAATATCATTTTCTCACGGAATTTATCATTTTCCTTAGAACATTTTCCTTTTTTGTCCAATCAAAAAGGGCATAAATGCTCTAATTAATGTAAAAAAAGGAGCCGCTAAATGGACTCCAATTCTTATTCAACATACACATTACTCACTCATATTCCGTTTTTGAATTGGAATTGCTAAATGTACCCTAATTTTTCTTTAAAAAAAATCTCCAAAATAGCGTTGCTCACCCCATCACCCCTCAATCCCCTTCATTTCTTGATTTGTGGTTGTATAGGGTACTTGTACTAGGTTAGAAGTGTCATATGACTGTTTTCGTAAAAAAAAAAAAAAATCTGATCGAGTCTCATCGGTGCCCTAAAAGTGAGAAAGTATTGCTCATAGGTTTCGGCCGCACATATTTGCTACCTCTTTAGATGTCTTGATCGACCGGCTTCCATTAAAATCTTTGAAGAGGTCTCAGTCGCCTCACCCATAGTGTGGAGACCCTCAGTATGGGTCTAGGTCCCTTAAAATCGAAACCCACGGACAACAACAACGAAGAAAACTCTGCCTAAAATCCATGAAAATGAAAGAAAAGTACGTGGTTAAGTTGCAAATAGCCTACTCTTCTCGAATCCATCCATATTTCCACATCAGGAATCGAGATTAGAGTTTAAAATCAAAGCCCTAATCACTACCAACAATACAACAAAAACAAAACACATAAAAAAAATAAAAATGGACTCACAAAATGATGGAAAAGGCCTAAATGAAGGGTTTTACGCAATCCGGTTAGAGAATTCATTTGGGCAATGTGAGGGTCGGATCAATAAAGATGGGAGAGAGGAGCATAGTTACAGGTTTTGAAAGTGGGATATGAGTGAGTAAAAATCCTTTTTACATGAAAGGTAGTTTCATTGCATAGGGCAAAATGCTTTTATATGAACAATAAATCTACTTGGACTCATTAGTCCGGACTCATAGAGATGTTTTTAAAATTTTTACAAATATTTAAGGGGTATCAAATAAATTTTACAAGTGATTATGTTTCATTAATTATTTAAGGATGACTTTAAAATTTAAAAAACTTTTGAGTCCGAACTCATAAGTCAAAATATCACTACCCTAAAAGTTAGCGGCAATCTAGGCGTGGTTTCCAAGCATTTTCATTTTGCTTTTGTAGAAGTATTTAATATGAATCGAAAAACAATTATAGATTCAAAAAATCTAGTTGGACCCTTTGAGTCCAGACTCAAAGAGCTTTTACTAGTAATGAGAGATATCTAATTAAATAAAAAGACCAAATTATCCTCATCTCTAACATCAATACATATAGACCTATGCATCTCTTCCATCGTCGACAGCCGCCGTCGACCACCACTTACAGTCGCCGACTGCCCGTCTTACACCGGCACACTTCGCCGGCCTTCGCTGGCTCTCCGCCAGAGCAGCCTCGTCGCCTCTCCGCCAGAGCAACCTTTGCCGCCGCCACCACCCCCGCCTCCTCCACCGCGCCCGGCCTCCCCCTCCTTCAACAACCTCGCCCACAAAGTCATCACCCCCTCCGCAACTCCTCGTTCCCCATTCTCCCCGACCTCTCCAACTACTAATTCGTCCGCGCCGAGGCCGAGTTCGGTTTCTCCTTCCCTCCCGACCTCCGCGTCGTACTCTCCGTCGGCCTCCCCATCTCCCCCGGCTTCCCCGACTGGCGCGCCCCCACCGCCTCCTGCCTCCAACTCCGCACCGCCCTCGACCTCCCCATCTCCATCACCTCCTCTATAACCAGATCTGGCCATATCTGAACATGAGAAAATGAGAGGCTGGCAGAAAGGGAGGCGGAGGAGGGTGGCCACAGGAGAAAATGAGAGGCTGACCGGAAGAGAGGAGGAGGATGGTAGCCGGCGGTGGATGATGACGCGACGTTGTTGATGGTTGGTGCTCACTGCGTCGTAGACTGTGGCACAGGGGCGAATCCAGGATTTTTGATAGCCCTGGGCTATAAATATTTTTTATTTTATTATTTTTATATATTATTATGTATACTTTAAATAAATTATACCACTATATATATATATATATACATCCATGACAAACATAAAATTAGCATAGTTATCGCATAAATTAAGCCACAAACTATTAAGCAAAGAAAAAAAAACATTTGAACACAAACACTTGTAATAGATCAAATCGAAACCAAATCAATAGATAATGAGTTCAACTGAAGTACCTTAAATTAAAAATTGTTGTCTACTTGTCACAAACATGACTCGATCAATGAAAAGTGTATCAGTTGCAAACACAAACAATATAGAATCAAATATAAATTATATTGGTGGGTAAAGAATAAAAATAATACTTAAATAATAAATTATATCAAAATCAGAATATGAAGAAAAATAATCTATTTAAGTTGTGTCGTCCTTTGCTTTAAAGAATCGAATTCATCAATTATTTCATCTATATCGATATTTTGAGCGAATTCTTGTTCAATATGAATGATTATAGTATCTGCCAAGAATTCTTCTTCCATTCTATTTCGTAAATCAGTTTTAATACGCTTCATAGCTGAAAATGCTCGCTCTGTTGATGTCGTGGATACAGGTAGAGTCAAAATAAGACGAATCAATCTCTCAACCAAGTTGTAGTGATGCGACTTATTTGTTCAAATTAATATCTCCAATAACTCAGAAGTTGATGACAAATTCTGAAAACACTTGTGGTGAAGTACATCAACTTCATAATGCTCCAATTGACATCTCAAATGATGCATTTCTTGATCACTAAAATCAGCAGGATAGAACTTTCTTGTAAGAATACATATATGATCAACATCAAATAATTTGAACTGATCATTTGGTTGTAAAGCACAACTCAACTTAAGGATTTCTAATGCATCATCATTGAATCTGTAATTCAACTCTTCCAATTGATAGTCAATCACGGAATTGAACATATCAAAGTGGTAATGATGCTCAACTGTGACGAGACTTTTTTGCTGACAAGAACGACCTGTGCCCTCATTGTACCAAGCATTCATATCGGGTGTTTCGATTTCATACTCTATGCAAATCGAATTCACACACATCAAAAGGTGATCAAAGCTTTCATTTCGTAATTTTAGAAGAAGTACTTTTGTTGTGGCAATTGAATCTATTGCATTCAGAATATCTAGAGTTTTTTCTTGCAAGTTTCGGCAAAGCATATTTGTAATTCCCAAAATTCTATGCATTACATGCAACATGAATACGAAGTCAAAAGTTTCCATCATCATTAAAACACCATTTGCTTTACCACGAATATCATCAGTAGATCCATCACTAACCATTTTTTTAAGCACTTGCATCGTTGCCCAATACATATCAATCACACTGCAAATAGAATCGAAATGAAAGCTCCACCGTGTTTCTCCTGCTCGTTGTAAACTTCCGATTTGATTAGCTCCTTTTCCAGTTTCACGTTCACCACTAGCTACTTTACGTGCAATCTCTACAGCTTGAAAGGCTTGCAACTCAGTAAGGCGTTTTGGAGAAGAACCTATAAGGTTAACAATAGAAGACAACTTTGAAAAGAGTAACCAAATCGACGGTTCCTTTTTAGAAGCTGCAACTAATGCTAGTTGTAGTCGATGAGCAAAACAATGCACATAATATGCATATGGACAGTCTTTGAGAAATAAAGCTTGCAACCCATTCCATGCCCCACGCATGTTACTAGCACCATCATATCCTTGACCACGCAAGTCATCTATAAGTAAGTTATACCGAGCAAGAGAGTTACATACACTTTTCTTAAGTGTTGAAGCAGCGGTGTTTTCGACTTGGACAATATCGAAAAAACGCTCTTTAATTGAGTCTTGACCATCCACGAATCTCAACACAATTGCCATTTCTTCTTTGCCTCCTGCATCCTTGGCTTCATCAACTAATAGACAAAACGTTTTATCTCCAACTTCTTCACGAATTTTTTTTCTCACCATGTTAGCCATAATATGCAAAATCTCTTTTTGAATATTTGGTGAGGTGTACTTTGCATTCCCTGGTATAACGTCCTCAATGTTAACATTTAATCTACCCATAAGCTTCAACATTTCTATGAGATTTCCTCGATTTTCTGAAGTTGAACCTTCACGATGACCTCTAACTGCGCATCCTTGTAAACTAAGCCATCGAATAGCCTCACTTGTAACCTTAAGCCGCAACCGATTTTTTCGAACATCCTCTGAAGTTTGTGCATTTATCACCCTGTCAATGTGTCGAGTAACATTCGACAAATTCTCAACAGATTGTATAGAATTTCTATGCGGCGAATTGATGCTTCCCATTTGTATCAAGAATGGACAATTAACCCCTTGATTAACTCTCTTCCAATTTTTAAGTCCTCCATTAGTTAATGTGCAGTGAGGTGTATTACCATTTTCAAAAAGGTAACACGGGAAACAAAATACTGCGTCCTTTGAAGGAGAATACTCCAACCATTGAAATTCTCCAAACCATTTTGGTTGAAAGCGACGATATTGATTTCCGAATAGAGTTCGTGGGTATTCTGGCAACTTAGGTTGATAAGGGCCCATCTTTATATATGCTCGTCTAATCTCATCTCTCACATTGAAGGAATATTGCCGTATTGGAGTACGCAAGCCCGGATCTCTTTCAAGAGAATTAGAATCAATATAAACTTCTCGAGTTGGAGATTCTAAAGGTCTCGTTTCCTCACGAGATGAAGCCTCAACAACTGATGGAGAAAGATTGCCAACCTTAGATGTCTCCCCACTTGATTTAAAAAGGGAAAAAATTGTCTTCGTTCTTTTGTTACCATGACGCTCCATAGAGTTTAGTCCAAAGCTAGTATGCTATCCTTAAAAGAAAAAATGTCTCCTTAAATATTAAAGTCATGAAAACTTTTTTTATTCTCCTAATTCAATCAATGTAAATAGTATATGATCAAAGATATAAAAAAACATGTGAAACATAAAAAACCAACAAGTTAAAAAAAATTAAGAACTAGCATACATCTTTGCTCAATGATTTTCACATTAAAAAAATATCCCTTCAAAAAAATACAAACAAAGAAATCTATGAACTAACACACCTCTTTGCTTGTACTATGTAAGAGAACCGTCAATCTATCCTCGTAATATAGTGCAATCTAGTGAAAAAATTAAATGTAGATTCCACTTGGCAAGCTTCCGAATTCAGATCAGGTTAAATTGAGCTAACTACACTTATACATTTATTTTATGTAACCAACCTAAGCTACCAACTTCAAAATTTGATAAACTAACGCTTAAAAAAACCGAATTTTGCGAAAGATATGAACTAACTGTTCAAATTGCATTCAGTTATCTGAAAATATAAACACTACCCTATATTCTTCTCCACTGGCTAATACAACATAGAAAAGAACATAGCAGAATTGCATTACTATCAAGCAAAAATGGAAACTTTACACAAGTATTTTTGGATTCAATCAAGGTTCCAAGTCTTGAGATTGAGAAGATCTACACTTATGTAAAACAAAAACCAACACTGAATTTGCTTGTGCTTCAATCCCAATCAAGACTTAAACACAATCAATGACCGAAAGATTTGCATGAAATCAAGCAACTAAAGCAAGAATTGATCTTTATCAGTGTAACAACAATCCAAACAAACCCCTAATTCAATTTCGATCCAATGCAATTATGCAAGGAAATAGAGATCTCGGCAAGGCAGTTTTGGAAGTTTGGGCATGAAACCAACAAAATAATGGCAAACAGAGATCTTCCAAACAAGGAAACTCGTCCGTAACAGATCGACAACAAATCTCAAAACCCCATCTCACCAATCAACCAAAAGTACCAGATTTACACAGAAAACCATAAGAATCGAAAATGGCATCGACGAACAGTTAACTGACCTGATGGATTGGAGGGCGAGATCACTGCGGCAACGACGCCGCCACCTCCTCCGCCGTTGTGAGGCTTCGAACTTTCAAAGGGTACTGATGATTCATGAAGATGAAGCATACGCCCCTCAGCCCGTGCCCCTGCTTCGAAATCGAAGGGTACTGGTTGTGCAGGGGCGTATGTTTTGGTTGTGGGCTTATGGGCTTAAATACAATTTTTTTTGGGCTTTTTTGGGCCTTGCCCTGGGCTGTAGCCCAGGGCAAGGCCAACGCATTACATTATCACATTGCATTATTCGTTACGAAGGACCTAGCGACTAATCAGGCCCATGCCATCCTCACATCAAGCCCATGTTTCATAGACGTGACTAGCCATCAGGCCCATGCCGCAGTGCTTTTGCTTTTGGTCTCTTATTATGTAAATTAGTAGTTACTATTTGCTTTCACTGTTTACTTTTGTCTGGTTGTAATTATTATATATTTTTCTTTTTGAAGTGGCTTTGCTTTTGCTAAAACAGATTCCACATGACGCTTATGATGTAGGACTACCTTTCCATCGCTTATGATTGTGCTCTTTGCAGTTTTAATCATCGAGTCTTTTTATTATCTCTATAATGCTCCTTGGTATTTCATAAGATAACCTAGTGACCCTGATACTAAGTATCCTCATCTTTCCTTTAATTTCAACATATAAGCGCATGGAACAGAACCCAACAAAAAATTTACAAAAAGTAATGTTCAATTTCATCCATTTCTGATGTCTGGGTCAAGCAGGTTCGTGAACAAGCCCATGTTTTCGGTCACCCTTGACCGACAATTTCTCCAATATATCGGCGGTGTCCAGCCGAGTCCGATGGAAAGGTTTCGATTGTGCGCCACCGATATGGGTTGACCATTTCAATTCGCCTTGCTCTCGTCAAGTCTCGGCCGAGAGAACTAGAGTACTATCGGCCATGCGTAACCGAGACACTGTGAGACTTTCCGGCCTTTGTGGCCGAGACTGCGACTTCCCAAAAATGTAGCTTCCCTCTCAGCCATGTTTGGCCGAGACAGTTAGCACAGTCTCTGGCCTGTGTGGTCGAGAACCGCGAATTCTCATTTTTTTAACTATTGAACAAACCACCACTGTAAATCACAACTACTTTACCAAATGTAACTTAATTACACTAAATAAGGTGTGTCCGACGAACTTCAACCGAACCCTAACTTGGAGACGAAATCGGCTCACACCACGACCCTACGAACTGCAAAAAAGGCGTAAACCGAAGGAGAAAAACAAGGTGAGACACGATTTCAGAGATTCCTCTCACTGGTCGGTTCAAACCAAATGGTTTCTTGGAGTCAAGATCGGTGAAGGTGGTGGAGGGGGTGGTGGGGTGCAGCGAGTTTTTTTCGTGTTTGTGCAAGAGGGGTATTTTTGGAATTTCGTGTGTAATTTTTGGGTGCCCTTGGTAATTTGTTTTGTGCCCTAAATAACAGGGCGCCTTCATGAAATGGTGGGGTGCCCTTAGCGGCACTCCTTCTAGACCCGCCACTTAAGCATGTTTGTCGGATCACGACCGTTGAACTTGGCATGGTAATTGTGGAGTAGTTTTGTTAAAGAACTTGCGGTAGTAGTGAGGAAAGTCTTGTGTTGGTTGCTTTTGGGAAAAGCCACATCACGCATTCCCAAATCGGCGTCACGTTTTCAACAGAAGAGATTGACTGGCCTTATCTATTACGAAGAAAAATTAAAACCCGGCTCGACCGGGAAAGCTGAGTCGATTCGGTTGATAGGTGAGTGTGAACGACATGTTAACAACGCACCACGAAATTCACGTCTTTGACGCGTGTAGTCTACGGACTCATGACTGGTGAACCGGTTGACTCGGTAATTTAAAGAACGACAACAATGGGGACTTTGTCATCTTTGTACAAGGTCACAAGTTGGAGTCTTGCCCACGAAAGAAATTGAGTTAGAAAGACTCCTCCTGTAGAAGACCCAACCGCCACCAGCACAACGCGAGAAATCAAAAAAAAAAAAAAAAATGTTCAAAAAAGTTAAATAATAATTAAAAAAAAAAGCTGGCACGGGGCATGTCTTAGACCCAACTTAAATTAGATTTGCTACATAAATTTTACGAGATTATTCATTGCGCTCTATTTAATGCAATTGAGATTGTGAGATTCATTATTATTTGAAAAAATATATTTGATGAATATTTTTGCAATCAATATCTCGATTCAATATGGGAATAGTGTAGTTTGATCTTTGATGTTTATAATAAAACTAAAGCACCTTTAAGTTAAAAGATAAATTCACTCTACCCTTAAAAGTTAAAAAGTATTTTTTTTATATTACCCTTAAAAGTTAGTTGTAAGTTGTAACTGGTATCATTGATGTTCATAGGGGATGTCCAAAGTTGAACGGATTTAGTGATCCTTGCAAAAACAGACAACAACAGATATTGTCATTGTCGATATCATCGAATATATCGCTGAAACCATTTTGATAATTGAGTATGGGAAGAAAAGGATAATATTAAATAAATGTTAATGATTATACATCTTTTTCTCTTTCTCTTTTTCCCTTTTTATTATTGAGGTTTTCATCAATTGAGAACCAAATTTTGTGAACTTGTTATAGCCTGCTAGTTTAAAGAAAACATTGTGAGTTAATTAATAGCATTTATATTCGATTAAAATTAGGTATATATAATTCGTGTTTTAGTAGGATTTTGTAAAACCATCTTTTGTACATAAGTACAACCTTTTGAGTAGAATTTTGATCGTTTTGAGATAAAATTCGTGTTTTAGTAGGATTTTGATTGTTTTGAGATAAAATTAATAGTATTTATATTTGATTAAACATTGTGTTTTAGAGACTTAGAGTTTTACATGGATTAGAACTTGAGGTTTATAAAAATAGTCCATTAAGTTAGATTTGGGCGTGCGCTTCAAATTAATGGGCACTTACGGTGTCTCATGCATCATGTGTGAGTGATATTGAAAATAAACATTCTTAGTTTTAAATGAAAGAAATATTGGTCTCAAGTTAGGATCAGATCAACTTTTGTGAGTGATATTGAAAATAAACATTCTTAGTTACTGATATTCCTTCATTATCATCTCCATAAAAGTCTGAAAAGTAATTATCTCACTATAAAAGATCCTCACCCTGTGATTAAGCTTGAAAGAGTGATATGATCACCAAAAGACGTTGATCTTTTCAAAAGCTCAAAATCAGGCTGAGTTTTATGCTACAAGATTCCAAAACAGTCAATGAGTATAACTCCACCATGTTTAATATTACCTCTCGTTTGAGGTTATGTGATGGCCCCTTCCTGAATTTTTCTGCCAAAACCGTCCTCAATTCCTCCGAGTTCTTTTTCTCCAACTTCCATAGCTTTTAAGTTATGGAAATGAAATGAATTGCATGGGTTGATCTATCCAATCTTATATATTAAGATAAGGTTCATTAATAGTCATTGATCTTTATGTACATACGTATCTTGAGACTAATCTAATATCTTACATTTTGCCACAATTCCACTAACTCTCCACTAACTCCACATAACTAATACATATTCATACTTTATTGGTCTCTTGATGTGTCCTTACGTATCTCGAGGAACATCATATGACTATTGTTTTATCTTACTAACTTAGGTTACATTTAATATAAAATCAATTATAGCCACATTAACAATACTATTTAAGCTAAACTAAGCTTAAATCAACTTACCAAATTATTCTCTACCCTGGTCCCACGCCAGCATGTATCTCGAGGCACATCCATGCTCACGTCTCGACCTCTATACACTGTAGGAGTGACTTACTATGTCTACACATATACAATGTACTAAGCATTCATCACACCACAAATGACATATTACTCGATCATCGTGCTGAGTATTGGGTTTGTGTATCTTCTCTATGGCCACATCACAGGTTGGTGACTCTTAATTACGGACCAAATCCACTATTAAAAATTTAGGCCAACAGGGTATGTGGAGAAAATATATCCGATGAGATAATTATGGAAAAAACATTCAGTACTTTTCATGCCTCGAATTTATTGTTTCAACAATAATATTGAGTACGTTAATTTACAAAGTACTCAGAATTAATTTCTTATCTTATGGTGGCTGAACAAAACAATGAGTTTCTATTGAAGAACCACAACTCCCGTCCAACTGGTTCCGCTTCAATTAGTGAAGCAAATGTTGCATCATATAATGACCATAAAAACGGTCAAGGAAAGAAAAACCATGGACGTGGAAAGGGGAAATGATCAACTGGCAAAGATTGTGGCAAGTTGTATTCTAAATTTTGTGGTGATATGGTCCAAAATAAATGAAATAGAAATGATGTCGCTCATAAAAAGGAAAAGAATGCTGCTGAAAATGGGTTTGGTCATAATTATGACCATTCATGTCATATGTTTGATCTGAAAGGCCATTGGGCTCATGTATGTCGTACACTTAAGCATTTTATTAATCTTTATTAAACCTCCTTGAAGGAGAAAAGCAAAACAGTTGAGATTAATTTCATTATCAGATATGGCTCGTCAGACATTAATTATATGGATGTCTCAAATTTTCATGATGATTCAAACACTAGTCTTGATGTTTTTAACGACCATATGTAATGCTTTATAATAATTCTACGTACTACTTTTTGTTATGCTTTCTAGTTTATGTGTACTAGTTTTAGTTTCTATGTACTAGATTCTTATTATGAATGAAATATGATTTTTTTCTAATTTGGCAAACATTATTTGTCCAGATGGATCGTCATGTGTTCAAATCATAAACCAAATAAGTGAGATATATGTTTTGTTGATTGTGCTACAACGCACACAATCCTTAAAAGGAGAGAATATTTCTCTGACTTGAACTTAGTTGAGGCTAATGTTCAAACAATATTTGGCTTCTCTAATTTGATTAATGGCTCTGAAAGAGCAAACATTATGTTACCTAAGGGTACAATAATTGTAACGGCCCAAATTTTAATTACGCCGTTATTATTAATTATTTCAGACTTGTACGACAGCTCAGATCCACGTAGATGTCGCAGATAGGTCAGGGCACGCCGACTAGGTAAATAGTGATTTTGTTTGATTATTTGCCAATTTGCGATGTTGTATATCAAGTTATTTACCTAGCATCCCATGTGTGTATTTATATCATTGAATCGAGCGAGATAGTGTAACGGGCGTTTGCTTCGAGAAACGTGTCAAGACAGCACTGAAGAGCGAACTGTGGGTACACTAGGTCGGGGAAACCAAAACGCACAAATTAAATAAAAAATTGGTCAAGTAAATACTATAGAATAGATATTAGGTGGCTAGTGACGCGGCGATACGCGTATATCGCGATTCAAACGTCAAACCCCGGGCGTCGAAACGCCCGAAAACACAGGCGAGTGTCCCAGTGGTGTCACACTTTAGAGTTAAGGACACAAAGTCAACTAGCTTATCCCTATTTACACTCCACCTCACTCCATCATCATGATCTCCTCTCCCTTACGTCACTCTCCCACACCCACACATACACAACACACACACCCGACACTCGCACACACAAATCGAGAGGAAGAAGATGAACCAGAGAGGAGGAGGAGGAGGAGAAGGAAGAGCCGGGAAGGAGAGAAGAGAGGGTGGAGAAGCCGGGAAGAAGGTGAGTCGTTTACTTTGGTTGTTGTTCGGTGCGTCGCCCATGGTGGCCGACGATGTGGTTCGACCATGGAGGCCGGACCAGGTCGAGGTGGAGATGGCAGGGGTGTATCCCACTGCCATCGAGTCCACCAAGGTTGGGGACGTGCATCTCCAACCAGAAGAAAAAAAAAACCAGAGACGTGTCTCTATGAAGAAGATGGGGTAGGGGAGGGGCACGCACGCACGCATGTGCGCGGGCGCACCCCTGGATCGGCCGGCCGGCGGTCCGGCCCAACCGGACCCGACCCGGGTGGGCCTGAACCGAGTCAGGCCGACCCGGTTGGATCTGGTCAAACCCGGTTCAGGGACCCACCCATCCATTTAAATAATATAATATTAAATTTTAATTTAAAAGCAGTTTTAAATTAAATAAATTACATAAAAATAAGAAAAATATGTGGAAAAAATCCAAAAAATCAGGAAAAATATTAAAAATGGTTTAATTTGACACTAGGAAATTAGGATACCACAGTCGGGAGTCGAGCGCGTATCTCGAGACGTGAGTGAAACTTTGGAGTGCATTTTTAAGGTACGTAAGATTTCATCTGAAAGTCACTGAGGGTTTACTTTTCTATCATTGATTCATATTCCTTGTTATTGTACTCTATTCCGTGATACATTTGAGTTCTCCCACCTGATATTCGTAGTGTACTTATGGCACACTAGGCTGTAGCACGTGTGATCAGGCACTGGTGAATTGCCACCCGAGTTGTATTAAAGGTGCACGTGTTGGGCACGCACCGCGAGGAACCAGTGAAGGGAAGTGGGGGCACCTACTGAAAGGATCTTGGGGGTCCGAAGTACAGCTTAGTTTGACCGGGACGAGTACACACTTTGTTTCTCTCGTGTTATTTATTCATGTGATGATCTTAGCACAGTCATCTATTTAGTTTCGACATGATTATTTGACATGTTTATTGGCATCTATTTATTTTCTTATAAATGCTTGGTGTACTTCGTTGGAATCTTACTAATTGTACTCTTCATCTGGCTTTTTGTGATGGTTGAGTGCATACCCCAGAACTAGTAGTGGCAAGGGGATTTTGGGCTACTTCATCTGACTGCTCGCGGTCGAGGACCCACTAGTACGTGCGATTTTGATATTTTGCTTTACTTTTGGGTATTGGGAGACTGAATAGATATTGTACTTGTATATATTATTGCTTAATATGGTCGCCTATATACAGAGTACTTTCCCAGGATTTTCCACAATAGGTGTTGCTCTTATAAATGATGTTTTATATGATGATAAATTTAATTGTTTTACTTGCTTTAAATTTAAGACTTCGTTGTTTTAAATGTTAAACAAAAGATTCAACTGTCTAACTAAACTAATTAACGAAAGGAGTTAACACACATCGAGTAGTCGCGTTGTAGCAAAGGAGTTAGTGGCACATGGGACCCAGTGGGCCAATGATCTGACAGGATTGCGGTGTCGCGCCTCCCCACGTGGCGACCTCGAGATTTGGGGGCCGCCACAGATGGTATCAAAGCGAGAGTTCTAGGAACCTCGGGAAATTAATTGAAAGAGCATAAGACTTAAAAAAAAAGTTAGATGTGGAAACCCGATGTACTTGCCTTAGAACTCTAGTTGGGAAGTGATGGTGAGGCGGATAGACTTAGGTTTATACACGTATTATGTTTTATTGTAAATGATATATTAAACGTATATATACCGAGGTGATCCGACGCACGCCTTAACACTGCACCCACAGAGCCGCAGCGACATCAGCCATAACAATGTTGTCAAGATAGGGATCAGGGAGGACATGATAGGGGTCAGAGGGACCAGGGTCAGGGTCAGAGATTCGGTGACTGGCAGGAGAAACGTTGATGTCATCTTTTGGTCAAAAATGGCACCTGAAAGCTGATTGTCGGACACCACCGACATTACCAGGAGCACAACGGGGTCAGGCTAGGGAGAGAGCACATGCAGTCGCGCAACCAGATCAAGATGCGACCGGACAGCTCGTTGAGGGTACGTTATCTATTATGGGTAGACCGATGCATGTTATGATAGATTCCGTAGTACATTATCATTTATTATTGGGACGCATGGTAAGAGAGTTAGGGTTAGCATCACATACGCTAAACACACACCTTGTCCTCAGTACGGCCGTTGAGGATAAGATATACCATAATCGGATATGTCGAGACTACACGATAGAGGTAGAGGGGCATCGTTTTCGATAGACTTACGAGTCCTAGAGTACCTCGAGTTTGACACACTTTTAGGGATGGACTAGTTAGCGGCATATCATGCACAGCTGGATTGCTTCCAGAATACCGTCACGTTTCGAGTTTCGGGGATTCCGAAGTTCAAATTTACCGGAGTCGCTACCGCACTACCCATTACTAGAGGCCGACTAGCTACGACTAAAGAGATGGAGTCATTCACTGCGATAGTTGAGTCAGAAGTTAGGATTCAAGTTAGGATTGAGGATGTTTCAGTAGTCCGAGACTTCGTCGACATATTTCCAGATGATTTACCAGGATTGCCATTGCCACAAGCGATTGAGTTCATCATTGAGCTGATACCAGGGACTCAGCCGGTCGCTAGCATACCTTACCGGATGTCACCGTCAGAGCACGAGGAGGTCAGGAGTCAATTGGATGACTTACTGGAGAAGGGTTTCATTCACCCTAGATGTCACCTTGGGGAGCTCCGATATTATTTGTGAAGAAGAAAGATGGTTCAATGAGGATGTGCATAGACTACAGGAAGTTGAATCATGTGACAATTAAGAATCGTTACCCACTCCCCAGGATCGACGATCTTTTCGATCATTTGACGGGCGCCAAGTTCTTCTCGAAGATTGATCTGCGTTCAAGCTATCATCAGTTGAGGATTCGAGAAAAGGACGTCAAGAAGAGAACTTTCAGTACTAGATATGGGTTGTTTGAGTTTACAGTTATGCCTTTTGGGCTGACTAATGCCCCGACGATCTTCATGGACTTGATGCACAGGGTCTTGAGACCATACTTGGACATATATGTCATCATCTTTATTTATGACATCTTGATTTATAACAAGACTAGTGAGGAGCATACGAGTCATCTCAATGCAGTTTTGACGACACTGAGAGAGCATAGACTATACGCAAAATTTAGCAAGTGTGATTTCTGGCTGAGTGCGGTGAGATTTTTGGGACATGTCATTAGCGATCAGGGTATCTATGTGGATTCGGAGAAGATCCGGGCGATTATTGACTGGAGGACACCTGAGTCTGCTTCTGACATTCGGAGTTTCTTGGGACTAGCAGGGTACTACCGCCGCTTCGTACAAGACTTTTCCTCGATTGCAACACCGATGACTAGACTGACCAAGAAGGATGTCAGATTTGATTGGTCAGAGGAGTGTGAGCAATCTTTTTAGGAGTTAAAGAGGAAACTGACTTTTGCACCATTGCTGACATTGCCAAAGCCGGGCAAAAGCTTATCAGTGTATACAGATGCATCGAGCATTGAACTTGGATGCGTTTTGATGCAGGAGGGTGACCAATAGATTACTTGTCCCGACGATTGAGACCCCACGAGGTTAACTATCCAGTGCATGACTTAGAGCTTGCAGCAGTCATTTTTGCACTGAAGGCCTGGAGACATTATCTCTAGAGAGAGTGGTTTGTACTCTACACTGATCATCAGAGTCTGAGATACATTTTCACTTAGAGAGATCTGAACATGCGTCAGAGGAGATGGCTTGAGTTGTTGAAGGACTACGACTTTACTATTGAGTATCACCCAAGGAAAGCGAACGTCGTAGTTGACGCATTAAGGAGGAGCGGTATTGACAGTCAGACGGTAGTGCGACATATGACACACGAGCATGGCTTATTATAGGCAGCATCAATTATGTGCCTGACCGATGTTTTTACTACGACCGAGCTACACATTTGTTGTAGATGAGAGTTCCGACGGTATCCATAGAGCGAGTTGCCGAGTGTCAAAGGACTGATGGGCTCTATGAGCGATTAAGTGGTATGGCTTGGGATCCGGAGTGTACGGATTGGGCAGAGTCGATAGATCAGTGTTTGAGACACCGAGGGAGGTTGTGGATACTGCAGTTTCGGAGATACGGGAAGAGAATTTTGGAGGACGCACACAGGTCTCACTACACGGTTCATCCTGGACGGACCAAGATGTATCATGATTTGAGACGATTATTCTGGTGGCCAGGGATGAAGGCTGACGATATTGGCGAGTACGTGAGGAGTTGTCATATATGCCAGCAAGTCAAGGCTGAGCACAAGAGACCAGGCGGTTTACTACAACCACTACCAATTCCACAGTGGAAATGGGAGCACGTCACGATAGATTTTGTCAGTGGGTTACTGCAGACTACGAGGAGACACGATGTGATTTGGGTTGTGATCGACATACTAACAAAATGGCGCATTTCATTCCTATTTCTATGAGATATTCGTTCCCACAATTGAGCATTATCTTCGGAGGGAGATCGTTAGATTACATGGGGTGCCAATCTCTATTGTATCTGACCGAGATCCTAGGTTGACTTCAAATTCTAGGAGGCGATGCAGGAACAGTTTGGCACCAGGTTGCAATTTAGTACATCTTACCATCCTCAAAAGACGGACAGTCTGAGAGAGTGATACAGATTCTAGAGGATATGCTCAGGGCTTGTATTTTGCAGTTTGGAGGTTCATGGGAGGATTATTTACCGCAATGTGAGTTTGCTTACAATAAAAGCTATCAGGCGAGTATCGGGATGCCTCCATTTGAGGCATGTATAGCAAGCCCTGCGGATCACCTACGTGTTGGGCAGCGCCTGAGGATACAACTGAGATTGGGCCAGAGATAGTTGTTGATCACACAGAGAAGATTAGGGAGATTCGACAGCGACTTCGGGCAGCACATGACAAATAGAAGAAATATGTGGATAAGTATCACGAGGTTCTGAGCTATGAAGAGGGCGACATGGTTTATCTAAAGGTTTCCCTATTGAAGGCCTAGCAGAGATTTGAAATTAAAGGGAAATTGGCGCCGAGATACATAGAACCGTTCAGAGTCGCATCACGAGTTGGCAGTGTGGCTTACGGATTGGACTTTCCAAGAGTTTGCTGAGGTTCATCCTACGTTTCATATCTCGATGTTAAGACTGGCTAGTGTCAGGACCAAGACCAATGGTTGACTTGAGACAAATCGAGGTTCTGCCTGATGTAACATATGAGGAACGACCGATAGAAATTGTGGATCGCGCAATTCAAACTCTTAGGAACAAGGAGATCCCTAAGGTGTTGGTTTGTTGGCAACATCATGGTATAGAAGGATTCACTTGGGAGCTCGAGTCTACTATGCGGAAACGTTACCTCAGCTATTTCATGGTACGAAACTTCAAGTTATTTAAAATTTCGGGACGAAATTTCTTTTCTAGTTGGGAAGAGTTGTAACGACCCAAATTTTAATTACGCCGTTATTATTAATTATTTCAGACTTGGACGACAGCTCAGATCCACGTGGATGTCGCAGATAGGTCAGGGCACGCCGACTAGGTAAATAGTGATTTTGTGTGATTGTTTGTCTATTTGCGATGTTGTATATCAAGTTATTTACCTAGCATCGCTATATGTGTATTTATATCATTGAATCGAGCGAGATAGTGTAACGGGTGTTCGCCTCGAGAAACGTGTCAAGACGGGTACTGAAGAGCGAAATGTGGGTACACTAGGTCGGGAAAACTAAAACACACAAATTAAATAAAAGATTGGTCAAGTAACTACTATGGAATAGATATTAGGTGGCTAGTGACGCGGCGATACGCGTATATCGCGATTCGGACGTGAAACCGGGCGTCGAAACGCGCGAAAACACAGAGAGTGTCCCAGCGGTGTCACACTTTGGAGTTAAGGACACCAAGTCAACTAGCTTATCCCTATTTACACTCCACCTCACTCCATCATCATGATCTCCTCTCCCTTACGTCACTCTCCCACACCCATACATACACAACACACACACCCACACATACACAACACACACACCCACACATACACAACACACACACCCAACACTCACACACACAAACCGAGAGGAAGAAGAAGAACCAAAGAGGAGGAGGAGGAGAAGGAGGAGCCGAGAAGGAGAGAAGAGAGGTGGAGAAGCCGGGAAGGAGGTGAGTCGTTTACTTTTGGTTATTGTTCGGTGCGTCGGCCATGGTGATCGACGAGGGGGTTCGGCCATGGAGGCCGAACCAGGTCGAGGTGGAGATGGGGGTGTCTCCCCCGCCATCGAGTCCACGAGGTTGGGGACGTGCATATCCAACCAGAAGAAAAAAAAAAAAAAAAAATAAGAGACGTGTCTCTGTGAAGAAGATAGAGTGGAGGAGGGGTGCACGCACTCGTGTGCGTGCGTGCAACCCCCTTGACCGAGCCGGACCAATCCGAGCCCAACTGGACCCGACCCGGGTGGGCCCGAACCAGGTAGGCCGACCCGATTGGACCGGGTCAAACCCGGTCCAGGGACCCACCCATCCATTTAAATAATATAATATTAAATTTTAATTTAAAAATAATTTTAAATTAAATAAATTACAGAAAAATAAGAAAAATAGGTGGAGAATTATGGAAAAAATCCAGAAAATCAGGAAAAATATTAAAAATGTTTAATTTGACACTAGGAAATTAGGAGACCACAGTCGGGAGTCGGGCGCGTATCTCGAGACGTGAGTGGAACTTTAGAATGCATTTTTGAGGTACGTAAGATTTCATCTAAAAGTCACTGAGGGTTTACTTTTCTATCGTTGATTCCTATTCCTTGTTATTGTACTCTATTCCGTGATACATTTGAGTTGGTGGTTGAGTTACTCACACCTGATATTCGTAGTGTACTTATGGCACACTAGGATGTAGCACATGTGATCAGGCACTCGGTGAATTGCGACTCGAGTTGCATTAAGGGTGCACGTGTCGGGCACGCACCGCGAGGAACCAAGTGAAGGGAAGTGGGGGCACCTACTAAAAGGATTCTAGGGGTCTGAAGTACAACTTAGTCTGACCGGGACGAGTACACACTTTGTTTCTCTCGTGTTATTTATTCATGTGATGATCTTAGCACAATCATTTGTTTAGTTTTCGCGTGATTATTTGACATGTTTATTGGCATCTATTTATTTTCTTATAAATGCTCGGTGTACTTTGTTGGAATCTTACTAACTGTACTCTCCATCTGGCTTTTTGTGATGGTTGAGTGCAGACCCCAGTACTAGTAGGGGTAAGGGGATTTTAGGCTACTTCATCTAATCGCGCCATTGCCGAGGACCCACTAGTACGTGCGATTTTGATATTTTGCTTTTTACTTTTGGGTATTGGGGAGGTCGAATAGACATTGTACTTGTATATATTACTGCTTAGTATGGTCGCCTATATACATAGTACTTTCCCGGGTTTTCCACAATAGGTGTTGCTCTTATAAATGATGCTTTATATGATGATAAATTTAATTGTTTTACTTGCTTTAAATTTAAGACTTCCGATGTTTTAAATGCTAAACAAAAGATTCAACTGTCTAACTAAACCGATTAAAAAAGGATTTAACACACATCGAGTAGTCGTGTTGTAGCAAATGAGTTAGTGGCGCATGGGACCCAGTGGGCCAATGATCTGATAGGACTGCGGTGCCGCGCCTCCCCACGTGGCGACCTCGGGATTTGGGGGCCGCCACAATAATTAATGTTGATAATGTCTTATATTTTGAAAATCCAGAAAGAACTTACTTAGCTTTAAATATATTTGCCAAAATGAATATCACATTGAAACCATGAATTAAAATGATAGAGAATTTCTCTATGTCACGTTGGTTTCAAATGGGAAAAAAGAAGTGAGTTCTAGATTATATTTTAATCATATAAGGCATGTCGAAACGAATGTCATCATAAATAAGAAAATTAATGATTCAAAAATATTCATTTTATGGCATGACCGACTTGGTCATCCAGAATCATCAATGATGCGAAGAATAATTGATAATTCGCATGAAAATCCTTTAAGGAGTCACAAAATACTTTTAGCTAGTGATTATAATTGTACTAATTGTTCTCAAAATTAATAGTAAAACCATCTCCAAGTAAAATTGTTGTGGAATCCCCGATTTTCTTAAAACATATTTAGGGAGACATATATAGACTTATTCATCCTCACTGCGAACCATTTAGATATTTTATGATTTTAATAGATGCGTTAACTTGGTGGTCATATGTTTGTTTATTTTCAACTTTTAATGTTGCATTTGCTAGACTTTTAGCCTATATCATCAAGTTAAGAGTACAATTTCCTGACAATCCAATTAAGACCATTCCAATTGAAAATGTTGGAGAATTTAAATCTCAAGCATTTAGAGATTATTTCATGCCTATAGGAATTACCATTGAACATTATGTTTCACATGTGCATACTCAGAAAGGTTTGGTAGAATCTTTGATCAAACACATTCAATTAATTGCAAGACCTTTAATCATGCGAACTAAGTTATCAACTTTAGTTTGGGGACATGCAGTCTTTCATGCAACATCTATCATTCGTTATAGGCCTACCGTATTCCATGAACATTTCCTTATGCAACTCATTTTAGGTCAACAATCAAATATCTCACACTTGATAATTTTTTATTGTTCGGTTTAAGTTCCTAAACCACCTCATAAGAGAACTAAGATGGGTCCACAACGAAGACTTGAGATTTATGTTAAATTTAAGTTTTCGTCCATTATAAGATACATTGAGCCCTCAACAGGAAATTTATTTACTGCATGTATTGTTGATTGTCACTTTAATAAAAAAAACTTCCCGCCATTAGGGGGAGATAAAAAGTCGATTCAAAAGGAATGACACGAAATTGCTTAGAATGCATCAACTTTATCTCATTATGATCCACGCACAAATCAGTGTGAACTTGAAGTTCAAAAGATCATTCATTTGTAATAAAATGCAAATCAATTACCTAATGCATTTACTGACGCAAAACGAGTGACAAAATCATATATTCCAGCTGTAAATACTTTTCCAAGAATTGATGTCTATGTTCAAAAAAATGAACAAGAACTAATGAAATGTTTAAAACGTGGAATACCAATTGGTTCAAAGGATATAGTTCCTCGAAAGAAGAAAATATAAGTAAAAATAAATGCAAATAAAAATACTCCTAAAAAAGCACAAGAATCCTTTAATAAGGATTTGTCCGAACAAGTTGATTCTGACGAGGAACAACCATCTCTAAAAAAAAAAGAAAAAGATGAAAATAATGAGATCTCAATAAATTATCTAAACTTTGGTAAGATTTGGGATCGAAAAAATATTGTTCCTAATTATATATTTGTTTTCAATATGTCCTTTAAATTATGAAAATGATGATGATCCAGAACTACGATCAGTGGATGAATGTCGAAAAAGACCTGATTGGCGAAAATGACAAGAGGCTATCCAAGTAGAGCTAGACTCGTTGAAGAAATGAGAGGTTTTTGGATCGATTGTTCAAACGTCAGATGGCGTAAAGCCTATTGAATATAAATGGGTATTTGTACGAAAGAGAAATGAAAAAAATGAGATTACAAGGTACAAAGCAAGACTTGTAGCTCAAAGTTTCTCACAAAGACTTGGCATTGATTATGAGGAAACATATTCTCTCGTTATAGATACAATCACATTTCAATTTTTGATAAGCCTTGCAGTTTTTGAAGGGCTTGATATGCATATAATGGATGTGATTATAGCATATATATGTATGGATCCCTGGACAATGAGATATATGTATATATATAAATCCCTGAAGGATTTGAAATATTTGAAGAAATAAAATCAAAACCTCATAACATTCATTCTATAAAATTATAAAGGTCTTTGTACGGATTGAAACAATCCGGAAGAATGTAGTACAAACACCTTAGTGATTATTTACTTGAAGAAATATATATAAATAATCTATTATGCTCATGTGTCTTTACTACAAGATCATCAACATGATTTATGGTAACTGTGGTATATGTGATGATTTGAATATAGTGGGAAACCATGACAACATCGTTAGAACATCCGAATATTTAAACAAGGAATTCGATATGAAAAAACTTTGAAAAGCAAAACTTTGCTTTCGTTTGCAATTTGAACATTTTTTAAGTAGAGTATTTGCCCATCAATAAAATTATGTTAAAAAAAAACTAAAAAGATTTTATATGGACATGGCACATCCATTGAGCTCTCAAATGGTTGTCATATCACTTGAAGTGGATAAGGATTCATTTCGATCTTATGAAAGTGATGAAAATCTATTTGATCCGAAAGTGCCATATTTAAGTGCAATTAATGCACTTATATATCTTGCAAATTGTATAAGACCTGACATTACTTTTGTTGTCAACCTACTTGCAAGATACAATTCTTCACCAACTCGAAGACATTGGAATGGTATTAAACATGTTTTTTGATATCTTTGAGGAACAAGTGACATGAGTTTGTTTTACTCAAGATGAATAAAATTAAATCTTTAAGGTTATGCTGATGTTGAATATTTTGTGATCCCCAGGTTCATTCTCAAACAGATATGTATTCACATGTGGTAATATTATTGTATCATGGAAGTCGGTAAAGCAAACTATAGTTGTGACATTCGAGAATTTTATAAACTTGATAAGGCAGTTAATTAAGTATTTTCGGATTTAATTTAGGATTTAGGTATCCGAGGTGGGGCCCACGCATTACGAATCAGAGATCATAAATCTTAATATTATTTTTGTATGTAGTAATTCTATTTAATGTATTATACACTATTTTTGACACGAAACAGGATTAAATGGAGTGTATACACGGTGTCCGTTAGTTTCGGAGCGCGTTAGCAAATTTTTTTCAATTTTGAACATTTTGGGGTATTTTTTGAAATTTAATTTGGAGTTAAAAATAAGAGGTAATCATGAAATTAAACAAAATAATAAATAAATTGGTGGGCGTCTAGTGACACGCGGGGTCGATGGTGACACGCGTAGGATGTACGATAATATACACGCCTGAGGATAGTCGTTGGCATTCATGGCGAATTTATAACCGCAAAAATACATATATGCATATGTATTTATATATATATATATATATAAATATATAAAAACAAATCCTCTAGTTTGAATTAAATAAAAGTATACATTAGATTCACCTCGAGATACGCGTAGTATGATCATTCAAAGATTTGAAATGATTGAACGTTGATGTTGAAGTGTGTCTATGCCTCGAGATACGCATTGTCCAATCTCGAGAAAATCAAGTGGTGTATGGTTATAAAACTATTTGATCTACTTCGAGATACGCGATACATATCTCGAGGAGATCGATATAATTAATCACGGTGAGTCATTCAATAGGTAGCAATTATTTTGTTAATAACCACAAGATCGACCTCAAAATACGCATCACGTATATGGAGGAAAATCAAATTAAATAATGAAAATGGAATATTAGATTTGCATATAGATTCATATGATGCGAATCTCGAGAAAATCTTAATATATATATATATATATATATATCTTCAAATTAATACACCGCCTTTTTCAATTGTTTTGATACAAAGATTGACCTCGATATACATAGTACATATTTCGAGAAATATCAAATTTATATTATGAATTGAAATCATTAGATTTGTCTCGAGATCCGCATGATCCGAATCTCAAAGAAATCTAATATATATTTTGCAAACAAAATAGAAGCTCCTCGCCATTTTTGCACAGAGGGAATCAAAAAATTCGAGAGTCGTAGTGAGATTAAATGGGGAGATCGACAATAAAGGCAGGGATAAGGTAAGGTTGTATACGTTATTATTGGGTTGTCAATTGTTGGTTGTTGTTGATCATTACGAAATCAAAATTATGGGGAGACTCAGCTCGTCGAGGAACATGAGAAAAGATCAAAATTTAAAAAAAGATCAAAATTTCCATTCAAGGGGAGTTTAGGGATGACCCCAAATCAAACTTGAACTGAGTTCAGTTCGGTTGAACCGAATCGGGCCGGTTTAGGGTCAAACCTCCTTAAAAAAGTTTTAAAATGGGAAAATGAAATAAAATCCCTAAAAATTAGGGAAAAATAGGATTTTTGAAAAAATTAATTGAAATAATGGATTTTTATGAAAAATAAGGATTTGAAATTCTCTCGAGGATTTAAATCGAGGATTTGCATTATAATGCGTGTTACGATACTCGAAAATGTTCAAAATTTGAAAAATGATTTTAAAGTCTAGTCTAGGTTAATTTTTTATTTTGAATCACAATTTGAAGTCAAAATTGGGATCCAGACATCTAAGAATAAGGTTTAGAGTGATTTCGATTTTCGAGTCGAGGCATGATCGATAAATACATAATAAATTAGAAACATTATATTTAAGCCTAAACAACGTAATTTTCGATGTCGAACAATAATTTTGAGTCAAAAATGAAATTTAGGCATCGAAGAATTTATTTTGAAAGTATTTTAGGGGTTTCGTAACGTGATTGGGTCAATTGAATTGCAACTAAATAGAAAAAAATTGTGGAATTACTATGGAGAATTATTTAGCTTATAAATGAATTGTAAACTTGTAATTAGAGCCTCGTGTGGACTAGTTTAATGACTTGGAGCGCAAGGGAGTTTCGATATCGCATTTGTAAGGTTAAGTAAATCTCATAGTTACATTTACATTGTATGAGTATTTCTCTAATATATTGCATGAACGGTTTATAGCAGCATATTTATTGATCATGTATTCATAGACACGAGAGAAATGAGGCCTTTGGGGGTCCCATTGTGTTCATTGGCTATATGAGTGGTAAGATGAACACCGTGGTGCTCTGCGACTAGAGTCACTGATCGTTGTAAATACTTATTTAGGATCATTTGTTTTTATGATGTTGGCCAAGATCATACTCCATGGATAGTCGAGGGTGTGGCTTCTCGATGGACTTCCTCTCAAACTTATGAATCTTTATTATTATTTAACCACCACTTTTGGAAGGCATCATCTGATTATGATCGGTTAACAAAAATGGAATGGATTGCATACTTGTATCTTTATGATTCATTGCGATATTATTATTCGTTTAAATTCTTAGAATATAATGCATTTGATTATTATAGGTGTACTGGATAGTGTGAGATTTACTTATCTGATATTATTGAATTTTTATAAATGGATAATGTCAGGTTTTAGCAGCGACGAGGAAAATAGAAAGCTTTCCGACTGTGTGTGATTGGCTTAGTACTTTTCTCTATGTATGTATTGATTTTTTAATATATTATAGTGTACAAATGAGTTTTTGGATTCGAGTGTTATTAGGATCTACTTTGGAATGCCTGGAATGGTTTTGAGACAAATTGAGATAATTTTTAGAGTTAAGGTAATGCTAGTTTAAGAATTTTGATACTTTAAATCAAGTTAGAATGAATATATAATTTAGTTGATGCAATATGTATTGTTATGGGTAGATTATGAGTCATTCAGCATTTCCACCAATTCTAAGCAGATTTGTTAAAGATTTTTGAAGGCCGGATATTCGGTGTAGGTTTAGAAATAAAAGAGGTATTGTCGAAAAAAATTTACGGAGTTTTGGGGATTAATTAATTCATCTAAATGAATTATAAGGTTTAAGGTTCTCTTTGAAATCTTATGTATTCGATATTTTTTATATTTGATGATTGTAAGATCTTAATCTTAATTGTTTATTGAAGGAGAGGTGAAAGCTGCTAGATTATCAAGGGATTAAGGTAATCTAGGTCGGTCAAATGCCCTAATTAGGTGAGGTCTGACAATAGTTGCTACTTCTTCCAATCATTTTGAAGTACTTACAATTCATGAAACAAGTCGTGAATGTGTATGGTTGAGAAACATGATTGAACATATTCAAGAATCATGTGGATTGCATTTAACAAAAGATTATCCAACCATATTATATGAAGATAATGCAGCATGTAACGCATAATTAAGTGAAGGATTCATAAAAGGGACAGAATAAAATATATTTCACCAAAATTCTTTTATGCGCATAAACTTATGAAGAATGGTGAAATCGATACCAAGCAAATCCGGTCGAGTGATAATCTTGTTGATTTATTCACAAAAGTCTTACCAACTACAACATTTAAAAGGCTTACATATGGTATTGGCTTGCGTAAACTTAAGGATATTGCAAGTAGACCTGATCATCGGACATGATTGGGTGGGCTCGAGCCGAGCCTAGACATGGTTTTTTTGAAAGTCATGTTCAAGCCCACCCAAGCCCACTTCTAAGTATTGCAAGGTTATGTCCGTTCATGCTCGTCACGGGCCGGACTTGGGTTGGACCTAAATAGGCTTTAAAAAAAAGTTGATCATAACTTTTTTTAGCCATAAAATATATTATAATAAATATATACGTATGCAATTAGGTAATAAGAATAAAAGATTTGCACATTGGTTAATACTTTAATGTAGCATTTGGGCAACCTAGGTTCAAACCCTTACTTCCTCACTTTTTAAAGATATATATAATATTTTTATATTTTAGACACAAGTCTGTACGTGCGGGCGAGTCGGACTTGGATTGATAAGTGCAAACTCAAGCCCGACCCACAAAATAATGAGCCTTCACGAGCTTGAGCTGGCCAAGCCCTATTAAGGTTTTCAAGGCTCAAACTCGGCCCATATTGACCAAGCTCGGGTCGGGCTAGGCGGGTACCAATCTATTAATAGGTCTAATTGCAAGCAAAGAAACGAAACAAGTTTCACTCATGTTCACATGAGGGGGAGTTATTGATTAATCTATTACACTTTTTTCCCTTAGCAATGATTTTATCCCACTGAGTTTTCCTACCAAAGTTTTTAATGAGACAATCCTAACAATATTATATTCATCTAAAGATTTATGAGAACAATGTACTCTTTTTCTTTTATTATATTTTTTCCCACAAGGTTTTTTCTAGTAGAAATTTTAACGATACGCATTCTCTAAGCAAGTGTCATCCAAGGGGAGTGTTGTGAAGTATGGATGACCATGCATGTTATATAGTCATGTAACTTGTATTCCTCACTAATGGTACCTTTAGTTGTCTATGTATTGTCATGTTACTTGTAACCATTTCCAATACACGCCAACTCTTCCATGTTTGTCAAAGCACTTGTAATGTGTTGTATGACATGTGGTGTATGTGTTACTTGTAGATATTGTCTAAGTAAATTTATGATCATCACCAAAATGCCTATATAAAAGGTGGCAACCTCATTGTAAAAACACAACAAGTTGAATGAAGAACTTCTCATTTCAACTCTCTTATTCTTCTCTTTTTCGTAGTAGTAGTTTGTAGTAGTAGAAGTTTTTAAATCTTATATTTTCCTTCTCTAGTTTCTAACAAGTTTCAACCCAATTCACAACAATTTA
Organism: Stephania yunnanensis; assembly: GCA_039657365.1. NCBI lineage: Eukaryota > Viridiplantae > Streptophyta > Magnoliopsida > Ranunculales > Menispermaceae > Stephania > Stephania yunnanensis. The sequence goes on from CM077582.1 coordinate 12,184,640, forward strand.
AATAAATTCACAAACATATTTGTAATATAATATTTATTGTCTTATTCATATCACAAAACAGAGAAAAACATATATTTTGTTAAATTAAGAGAAAACTATTGTATATTTATTTGCATTATAATTATAATAACATTTCATTACTCTCAAGCTTAAATGTTTTAATAATAACTACAAACATTAATGATTATTTAAGATTTAAGCTGGTTAAATACATATATATATATATATATATATATGTATTGAAATAATTAATTTTTTTTTGAAGTGGGAATGCATTAAGGTTAATGGTCCACTTTATATGTAACTAGTCGATTTCTTGCGCTCTACGCATGAGTTATTAAAACTTTAAGATAAAGTTAACAAATTGATTTACATGAATATATTGTAATATTTTTTACAATTAAAATTACAATTCACAATAATTAACTCATATTTCTTAGAAAAAATATACAATAGAAGGTTAAAAAAATATTTACTTATAAATCATTGAAGTAACAATTTATTAACAAAAAAAGAATGCAAATGAACTTTATTTTTATTTCAGTACCCAAAACAATATATATAAATAATGTTGCGGTTTCTGATAAAAAAATATTGCGGTAATCAAATTGATGGTGTAAGATTCCAAACAAAGACTTAATGCATTGATGAATAATCATTAATTAGACCATCATTTACTTGTCAAAGTTGAATTTTTTGTTTTTCAAAAATATGGGGGGATGAATATATTTTAAAACAATAAATAACACAAATATATATAAATATCTTAAAATAGAAAAATAGAAAAATTGAGAAAATCCTAAAAATGAAACAGTGGAAGGAGAGAGCATGTGAAACTTTCTCTCTCCTTCAACTTATATATATATATATATATCATATATATAAAGCACGAATCACAAATTTTTGTGTGGTAATGAAATTTACCTATTTGCTCATACTTTTTTTTTCATCTTCAAATCAACCTTTTCTTTTGTATCCAAATCAAACTCTAACTCCTTATCAATCCAGTACTACATGTTTTTTTTCTTTATCTCCAAAGCAATCATAAACTCATTCACATCAATCCAATACACTTTTTTTAAAGAAGTAATGCCCTAGCATGATTAGCTTATTTTTTCATTCACATCTTATCTCAATCACATTATAGAATATTGATAAGCTAAAAAAAGTACTTATATTTTCTAATTTTTAAATTTTAATTACAATTTTGAATTTTGGATTATATATATCTATCATATATATAAAAGCACGAATCACAAATTTTTGAGTGGTAATGAAATTTACCTTTTTGCCCATACTGTATTTGAGTGTTAATAAAATTTACCTCTTTGCCCATACTTCTCGTGCCTTCCCTTAAAATTAATAAATTAATTCAACCTAATCCAAATTGGATGATGATAGAGGAGTCTGACTTCAATTAAAGATCAACAACTCAACGACTTGAGAGAACGCTACCTCTTCAACGTCTTAAATACTACATCTTCAAATCGATCAACGACTCTCCTTTCTCTTCAAATCATTCAATCCATGTTTTCCTTTGAGGAAGTAATGTCCTAACATGACTAGCTTATTTTTTCATTCACATCTTTATATATATACGACTAGAATAAAGGGGTGTTTGGTTGGTTGAAATTTGGAGTGAAATTTTAATGTCATAGGAATTTAATTCCTAAAAATTTATTAAATGGGAATTTAAATATGCGGGAATTAAATTTCATAAAATTTAAATAGCTAGGAATTACAATCACCCCTAAATTTTGGATGCATTGTAATTCCTTCATACGTGGGAAAATAAATTAGTTGGGATTTATAAATCCTACCCAATTTTAATTGAGGCCCGCTAAGGGCACCCCACCGTTTCATGAAGGCACCTTGTTAATGAGGGCACTAACCAATTAACCCGGGACACCCAAAACTTGGACCTGAAATTCCCAAAAATACCCATCGTTCAAAACTCTCGCACCCCACCACCCCCACCAGCGAACTCCTTGAGGAAGAAGGAATTCGTTGAAGATCGGCCATTGCGAGGATTCCTAGAAATCGTGTGTTATCGTCTGTCTCCGTGTTTCTCTTTCGTTGTAGGAGGTTCTTCCAGTTTGAAGGCTCGGGGCGTTGGGCGATTTCGTCTCAAAATTAGGGCTTGGTTGAAGTTCGTCGTACAAACACATTTGGCGCGAAATCGATCTTTTCAAGGTACGTTGATAGTCTAATTAAGTTATATTTGGTAGAGTAGTTGTAATGTATGTGTGGCGGTGTGTTCAATGGTTCCATTATTGGAAATTCGCGGTTCTCGGCCACACAAGCCAGCGAGTGTGTTTACTGTCTCGGCCAAGCATGGCCGAGACAGAAGGCAAATATTGTGGCAACTCGTCGTCTTGGCCAGGCAGGCCGAAAGAGTTCACAAAGTCTCGGTTACGAATGGTCGAGATTACTTGTGTTATCTCGGTCGAGACATGACGAGAGCTACAATTAGTGTTAGGTAATGTGTCTGTCGGTGGTGTACAACCGAGAATGTACTCCATCTCTCGATTATACAATGTCGCAAGGGTTAGAGTCGCCTCGGTCGGCACAGGACTAGAGTAAGATGAATTGAATTGGTTATGCTATGTCGGTGGGGCATAACCGAGAATGTTTCATTGCTCTCGGTTGTACATTGCCGAGATAGTTGACCCATTTTCGGTCAGGAGTGAACTAGAATATGGTTTATTTCACGAACCTTTTTTTTAGTAATTTTTTTTGTTCTGTCCCAGTTGCTTATATGTTGTACTGTTTTCAGGTATGGCTCGTTCGAAAGCACCGGTGACAAGGGAGGAGGCTGGTGTTGAGGTGTCGAGGGCCAACCAGGGGCGAGGCGGCCGGAGACCCCCGACAGCATCTTACCGGAAAGAGAAAGAGAAGGAGAACGAAAATGTTAAGGGAAAGGCTAAGGTAGATGGAAATCGTGCAAGGTTAGAATTGCATGATGAGGGTTCGAACATCGACACTCGGCGACCTAAGGATCTTGTTGTTGCCCGAGGGGAAGAGGAGGGTCATGCATCAGAGTCTAGTAGCAGTGACTCATCAGCGGCGGGGAACACGACAAAAACTGATCTTAATGTGGGCAGGAGTAGTAGTGGTGGAGCTGGCCATACTGAAGGAGAGCCAGAAGTGCCCGTTGAAATGCGTGCTCCTTTCCCCGGTGGTCCTATAGACGGTGCGTTGTTGAATAGCTATAAAGATCATGTCGCATTAGCGATTTGGAACAATGAGGTAATTAAAATTTTATTGAAAGGAGTAATTTAAAACTCAGGGTTTTCACAAATATGACGAGATGTTTTTTTGTTGCAGGAGCGTCCGGTTCTCAAGTGTATCAACTACGGAGCTCAGACACAAGAATGGGATTTACAGTTGTGCCACCCTGACACGGAGGGACTTCAGAGGATTATTCAGCGTTTTGGGTTGAATACGCTGATAAATTGTTCATACCGCAAGGCCAACAAGGAGGTTATCTTTGCATTTGTGGAGCGGTGGCAGCCGGAGATGAACACATTTCACTTACCATTTGGTGAAATGTCTATCTCCTTAGAGGATGTGAGCTTTCTCCTGAAGATTCCTGTGACAGGCAAAGTCGTGGCAGTTGAGAACTTTGCGAGGTACACGGAGGAATCTCGCTCGGACGCTATTAAGATGGTGTCGAAATTACTTGGGGTTAGCATCGATGAGGCTGAGGAGGAGGTGAATATCAGTGAGGGGCTCACAGTGTGCAAATGTTGGTTGAAGAGTCGATGGTGCCCCAAAGCTGGTTCGAGACCCACAAATTACCCTCATGTGGAATGCACAGCCTGAGCGTACGTGTTGTATCTTTTGTCTTGCACCCTATTTGCCGATAAGAGTGGGTATCGGGTGTCTATCGCGCTGCTGAAGCTTCTTGAAGACTTGGACGACGTGGGAAAGTACGCATGGGGTGCAGCTGCGTTGGCCTACTTGTATCGACACTTGGGGTCTGCCACCATATTGCAAATGTCTCAGATTGCTGGCTACCTCACATTGCTTGAGGTTTGTTATAAAATAGACTTACTTTATTTTTGGTATAATTATTATGCCAACTTGCATTATGCCAGTACTAACTAACGTTGTATGTATTTGTAGGGATGGGTGTACGACCATTTCAAACTTGGTCTCGCCACACCCAATGCGAAATACATGGACTACGTGCAACCTCATATGTGCAAATGGATTCAAAAGCACGATACGATGCTGAATATTGACAAGCTCGGATCCATTATGAGAACGTTGGATAGGTTGCGCCCAAGTGAGGTGAGATGGTTATCGAAATCATGTAATGAAAGATGTTTTTGGTTTTTTGGTTACTAACAATGGTTGTTGCATTTTGATTATGTCAATTGAGACCCATATGTGAATTACAGGGAAAATGGAGTTGTGCACGCGATGGCCTTTTACAGTGGGACGATTAAGTACATGGATGTGGTGGAGCCCTACCATTCGGAGAGGATTTTGAGACAGTTTGGCCACGTGTAATCTATACCAGATCCTCCGTACCGTCCATTGGAAGCACATCGAGGCCTAACTGCGAACAAATATTCGGTCAAGTATGGGTTCCAGCAAGACAATTGGGAGCAATGGAGGAACCATTTGTTGGCTCCCGAAGTTCGCGGTGACAAGGCAGAGTTCGAGTTTTTGGCTACACCGGACTACCTACCTTGGTTCCTCAAAGTGTCTCATCCCGTGATCACCAATCCGAGCCTTGAGGACCATGACATGGTCGCCACAACCATCGCAGACAACGAGCTACTGGAGGTATTGAAGTGGTTATATGTATTATGCAAGCCCACATGCCATTTGTTTCCATCCCGATATGTTTTACATTAACACTAACCCGATTATTTGCATCAACGTAATAGGCGTGCGTTGGACGTGGCACTACGATGGATGGACCTCCCACCGAAGTTGTGTACGCTTGAGTCTGAGAGGACAATGGTGAGTGATCTCGTCAATTTCCTTTCGGGGACGAGTATAGGTCCCACCACCTCGACTACCACTCCGGCGACTGCAACCGGCACAACCGCCACATCCGCCCCTACCGAAGCAGGCCCGAGGCAGTCCCAGCATGGTAGCGCTTCTACACACTCCACCCCAGCCAATGCTTCGCCCGCCACGGTCGATGCTCGCCCTCCGAAGAGAATGTTTGGGAAGGAGTACCAAAGGAAGAATTTGAAGAAACCAAAGCAATGAGTGTTTGAGGGAACATAGAAATTTATTTTATTGTTTGGATACTTTGATGAATGTTCGTGAAATATTTCATGACAGTTTGAAACATTTGATGTGTGTTGGAAGAATGTTTTATGACAGTTTGGTATAGTAATTGTATGTTGGCTGATGTTTTATGACAGTTTGGATAATTTGATGAATGTTCGTGGTGACGGTTTGGACATATGTTTTACGTTACTTGTTGTTCTACATTTGTTATAATTGATGTTCAGGATGTTGGCTTCTATCTTGGTCATTTTGGTTTAGTTAACATAGTTGTTTTTTGTTCTGATGGTTTCTCGGTCATTCAGGTCCAACACCTCTTTTGAATTGTCGGTTTCGACCAACCGAAACAAACGCTGGATTCTCGGTGTGGCCTGGCCGAGAATGTCCGTTGATCCTATATTCTCCAATGTGTCGGTTACTAATGGACGAAACTTATCTGCGATTATCGGTGAGTCATAACCGACATTATGCCAGTACGTTCGGGCACTGGTCGACGAGCTATTCCTGTGCAGTTGTTCAACATGTCGACCAAATGCTCTCGGTGTGCTGGTAACGAGATGTGCGATGAACTCTCGATTACTCATGGCCGAGAATCCCTGCGTATGGTCGCGCATAGGTCGACAAGAGGCATCACTTTCGGCAATGAGCGGCCGATGCGTCACGTTTGTTCTCGGTGGACTATGGCCGAGACTATACCGTCGGTCATGGAAATTCAGGTCCGACACGTCAATTTCCACCAAAACTAAACTCATTATAAATCCTCCGTAACATTCAAACATAGTTTACAAGAATCAAAATGTACAACAATACGAAAAATTGCACCGAAACTTAACTCATTATATATCAATATAACATTCAAACTAACTTTACAAGAATCAACATGTACAACAATACGAGAATTTGCAACGAAACTTAACTCATTATATATCAATATAACATTCAAACTAAGTTTTTAAGAATCAAAATGTACAACCATCAACACAACTAAGTACAAGTTTTATACTACGGTGTACCTAAATCTACCACTGTGGTGGTGCATTCATCAACAGTTGCAAGGGGCGCGATATCTCGACTTACGAATCCATCGGCAACACACCGATAGCCACAATTTCCATCGGCTACCACATCGATAGTGCCCTCAACATGTGGCAACCAATTCGGCTCTACGCAATGAGCATAAGCCATGTTAGATGCACTTTGAGTGCGTCGACTGGCACGACGCATTTTAGGAACAACTTTGTTTTTCTTCTTACTCGAACTAGATGCCTCTTCTATGGAAAGCATGTATTCAAATCCGCTCGGCAATCTAATCGTGGAAGAATCGTCATTATCGTGTTTTCTCTTCGATCCTGCCTTATTTTTGATTGAAGACCCCGGTGTCCTTCCCTTTGTCTTTATTTTCGCCGGTGGCACAACACCTGGTGTAGATGAAAGTCGACTAATCTCCCTGAGCTGCTGAATAATCCTGAGGCGATTGTCCTCATCAGTGGAAGCATGAAACTGTTGCAACACCCGTTCAATCTCATCATGCATGTTGTATCCAGACCGATCCACAGGATTCTCAGGGATCATACTCAACTTTTGCCAGTAAACATGAATGTCCTCGAGAGGGATGGGCGACCCAGCAAATTTATGATGGTTGAGCTCGTGTGCACATGGAATGCCATGCGTGGTACGTATCTCGCAACCACAACGAGTGGAGTCGTGACCCACAGTCTCTCCGCGTATCAATTCATCTCTAATTAACTTAATCGCCCGTTGAGAGACATAACCACGCAATCGTCGATATAACTCATCAATGTATTCATGTTGGACCACATTTAAACTGAGCTCAAATGATGCCTTGATGTTGTTGTGTTTGATCCTAAGGATGCCATCAACCACATTCCACAAAGTCTCAAAATTGGCCTGACTGTTGCCAAGGTGTAGCTTCAGAGTGGAATGCGCAGACTCAACCCTCTGCGTTGTTGTTTCCCCAAAGTGCATAATTCTATTTGTCCATGCGGGGACAAATTTCTCCTTGTAGTTCTTTACCCATGTGTTTTCTAAGTACTCAGTAAGACCCTTGACATTCCCAAACTCACAACGCAAGTCATTCATCATAACTTCGAATAAGGCCTCCAAGTTTGCATACATCACGCTCGTCCACCTATCCATGAAATGCGCAAAACCATCGTTCTCCCCAAACATCTTCTTAGTCTTGGCCAATACTACTTTGTTGATGTGCCAAGAGCAAAAGAGGTGAGACGATGATGGAAATACTTCTTCAATGGCACTAATAAGGGCTAAGTCCCTATCGGTAACAAACACGTCAGGTTTAGGCCACCCATCCAATATGGATCTCAAGTTCTCAAGTGCCCAAACATAATTCGCATGACTCTCTGATGATATGAATGCAAACCCAACGGAGAACGTCAAATGCGTAGAAGTGATGCCAACAACCTCCAATAAAGGCATTCGGTACATATTTGTTTTGTACGTGCAATCCATCAAAATTACCGATGAGAAACACCTTAGCAACTTTATTGAGTCGGGATGTGACCATAATAAATCGGTGACAACATTCGTATCGGGACGCTTCCTATGCCAGGACATCCACTTATTCTTCTCCAAGATGTGCAACATTTGTTGCATTTGAGTCCTCCCACCCGCATCCTCAATTCGGATTTTTTGTCTTGCATTATATTGTCCACATTGTCGATACGTTTCTAACATCTCTTTGCTTCAACGTATTTAGGATGTCTCTTGGCTTCACATTCCCCTTTGTCATCTGCACCACAACCTCCTGCTCCCCCTTATCCAATCTTCAGGCAAATGAATGGTCGTCCAAGTTTTTTGCGGTCGTGATTGTGCCTCCCACATATGACAATGACATACCACAAGGAGTCAGCATTTTCCTTTATGTTGATAAGGAAAGGGCATCTACATTTCTTCGTACCTGTTTGAGTCCTCCCCTTTTCCTCTTCTTCTTCATTTCTTGCTTTCAAAGAAATTTTGGCCACTTTCCCTTTCCCTACTCTCTGAGACATTCCCCTATATGTTCCAGACCTCTCACACGCAAGTTTCACCCTTCCCCTGTGCTTAATGCCCCCGGCATCAGAGTGTTTTGTCACTAGCACAAACATGTTCTCCCGGCCTATCATTTGAAGCCATGAAATAGCCGTTTCTCTAGAGGGGAATGGCCTACAAGGTGTAAACGTGTCCTTGTAGTCTAGAAATAAGGTAGAAATCGGCATTACCTGCAATACAAACAGTGTAACATTATAATCAACCAAAATGTGCAGCACAATCACCAAAAAACCCAAAAAATAGGTTCTCGATTGTACAGGTCCGACACTATAAGCAGAGTCTCGCTCACGTACAACCGAGAGTTCATCAGTAGTCTCGGTCGTCCCATACCGAGAATGTCACTATGTAGCGTTCGCTGAATTTCGTGAACTACGTAGACATCTCGGTCCTTTCTGACCGAGACGTTGCTCTACATCTCGGTCCTGCGAGGCCGAATCAATCGCGCACATCGACAGAAAATTTGATTAACCGCATAAAAATCACATTAAATTTCAAAAATTACCTCAAGTTCAACCTCCTCTTGCACCATAGCAGTACAATCTTCCATTATATAGTGCAAATAAGTTCGGATTTGTCGAATTTACCAAACCCTACGTTGACAAACAAATCATCATTTTCACAGTTTTAATCAAATTAACAGTTCCATCAAAGCATCATATGGTTGTCAAACATTGTTACCTCGCTGTCGGATGATGTCAAGCCGCAAGAATCAATAAACGCTCGCCAAACGCAATGTCGCTTTATGGTTCACGTGCTCAGATCTTGGTGGTGGGGTGCCCCTGTTTCTTTGTCAAAATGATTTGTGGGGTTTGAATCAATATATATTAAGGGGCAAAATGGACTTTTCCATTTTCGCTGGAATTTTTACAAAATATTTGGGTGCCTTCATGAAACGGTGGGGTGCCCTTAGCGGCCCTCTTTTAATTCCATGCTTTTACCAAACATGAGAATTTAGAATCTTTTAATTTCAATTCTAATTTCTTATGAACAAACGTGAAAATTTAATTTAATTCTAATTCTCACTTCAAATTCTTCCCAACCAAACACCCTTTAAATATTTTCTGAAAAAAAAAATCTAGAATAAGTATTGCTTAGATTGTAATAAAATTTCGTATAATAGGATAAATTTCCAAAAAATGGTCGACACTTATGTTATGTCTACATATACATGCATGTAACTTATGTTATATATTATAGTTTATTATATGTTATGATTTATTTATGTAGATGGGAAAGATAATGCTAAATCTGATAAAAACGAAGAACAAATCATTACACAAGTCCTATTGATTGTGTGGTTTACACGTGTCTTATTAGATCTATTATCTATTATTTTGAAGGCCTCTATGGGCACCGCACCAATTAATGAAGACACCCATTTTTTGTCATTCTCCCCTCTAAATTACACTTTGATGTAAATGACTCTATTGCCCCTTCATGTAAACTCACTCCAACCTCACAACCATTTTCAAATCAATTTTGGGACACCCCACCACATTGGTCTCTCATCTCTAACCTAAAACCACTATTTGTTTGCCGGACATGTATCGATTCTTGCGTCTTCACATCATCCGATAGCGAGGTAACACTGTTTTACAACCATATGAAGATTTGAACGAACTGTTTTTTTGATCAAAACAGTGAAATTGATTATTTGGTTTGTCAATGTAGAGTTTGGTAAATTCGAATTCCAAACTTGTTTCCACTATAAAATGGATGAATGTACTGCAATGGTGCAAGATGAGGTACAAGAAGAGGTATTTGTTGAAATTTATTGTGTTTTTTTTTTTTTATGGTTTCTCATATTTTAAGTCGAATTTTCACGGGCGCGATTGTTTCGGCCTCGCAGTAACGAGACTTATTGATAAGTCTCGGTCAAAATCCATCGAAACTTATTCGTAGTTCACGATCATGCTGTGACCGAAACAAATTGTATAGTCTTGGTATAAAACAACCGAGACTATTTAGTAGGTCTCGGTTGCCAATGAACGAGAATTTGCTTATAGTCTCGGACCTGCACAACCGAAAAATTGGTTTTTTTGGGGTTTTTGATGAATTTACTGTGCATTTTGGTTGAGTCATAATGTTACAATGTATGTATTGCAGGTAATGTCGATTTCAACTTTATTTCCAGACTACAAGGATGCGTTTACTTCTTATAGGTCATTCCCATCTAGAGAATCGACTATTTCATGGCTTCAAATGATTGGTCATGAGAACAAGTTTATGTTAGTAACGAAGCACTCTGATGCCGGAGGGATTAAGCGCAGTGGAAGGGTCAAACTTGCGTATGAGAGGTCCGGAACATATAGGGAAATGTCACAAAGAGTAGGGAAGGGTAAAGCGACAAAAATTGCTTTAAAACCAAGAACTGAAGAAAAAAAGGAAACAGGCAGGACTCAAACTGGTATAAAGAAATGTGGATGTCGTTTTCCTTATTAACATGAAGGAAAATGTTGATTCTTTATGGTATGTCACTGTCATATGTGGGAGGCACAATTACGACCCCGCCAAAAACTTGGATGGCCACTCATTTGTAGGAAGATTGGATAAGGGTGAGCGGATGGTTGTGGTGCGGATGACTAAGGCTAATGTGAAGCCAAGAGATATCCTCAATACGTTGAAGCAAAGAGATGTAAAAAACGTATCGACAATGTGGATAATATATAATGCACGACAAAAATTTCGAATTGAAGATGCGGGTGGGAGGACTCAAATGCAACAAATATTGCACATATTGGAGAAGAATAAGTGGATGTCGTGGCATAGGAAGCATCCCGATATGAATATTTTCACTGATTTGTTTTGGTCACATCATGATTCAATCAAGTTGCTATGGTGTTTCTCATCGGTAATTTTGATGGATTGCACTTACGAAATAAATAGGTATCGAATGTCGTTATGGGAGATTGTTGACATTACTTCAACGCATTTGACGGTCTCCGTTGGGTTTACTTTCATATCATCGGAGACTCGCGCAAATTATGTTTGGGACATTTGAGAACTTGAAATCCATATTGGATGGGTGGCCTAAACCTGACGTGTTTGTTACGGATCGGGAGTTAGGCCTTATTAGTGACATCGAAGAAGTATTTTCATCATCGTCTCACCTTATTTTCTTTTAGCACATCAACAAAGTAGTATTGGCCAAGACTAAAAGATGTTTGGGGATAGCGAAGGCTTTGCTCGTTTCATGGATAGATGGATGAATGTGTTGTATGCTAAGTCGGAGGCCTTATTAGAACTTAGGATGAATGACTTGCATTATGAGTTCGGTCATGTGAAGGGTCTTACTGATTACTTGGATAACACATGGTGAAGATCTACAAGGAGAAATTTGTATTGGCATGGACAAATCGAATTATGCACTTTGGGGAAACAACGACACATAGGGTTGAGTCTGCGCATTCCACTCTGAAGCTACATTTGGCAACAGTCGGACAAATTTTGAGACTTTGTGGAGAGTGGTTGATGGTCTTCTTAGGATCCAACATAACAACAACATCAAGGCATCATTTGAGCTCAGTATGAATGTGGTGCAACATGAATATTTTGATAGGTTTTATCGTCGATTGCTTGGTTATGTCTCTCAAATGGCGTTTAAGTTAATTAGAGATGAATTGGAACGTGGAGAGGATGTTGGACATGACTCTACTCGTTGTGGTTGTTAGATACGTACCACGCATGGTCTTCCTTGTGCACACGAGCTAAACTTTTATAAATTTGTTGGTTCACCCATCCCTCTCGAGGACATTCATGTGTACTGGCGAAAGTTGAGTATGATACCAGAGAATCATGTGGATCGGTCTGGGTACAATGTAAACGATGAGATTGAAAGAGTGTTGCAAAAGTTTCATGCTTGCACTGATGAGGACGATCGCATCAGGATTATTCAGCAGCTTAGGGAGATTAGTCGACCTTCATCTACACCGGGAGTTGTGCCACTTACAAAAATAAAGACAAATGGAAGGACATCGGGGTCTTCAATTGGAAGTTTGTTGAATAGAGGAAAGAAGATAGGATGAAAGAGGAAACACGATGAAGACGATAATTCGACGCAAAATTGCCTAGCAAATTTGAGTACGTACTATCGATAGAAGAGGCTTCTAGTTCGAGAAAAAAGAAAAAAAAAATGGGGCCTAAAATACGTCGTACATGTCGACAAACCCAAAGTGCATCTAAGATTGGTTATTCTCATTGCATAGAACTGGGTTGGTTGCCATATGTTGAGAGCACTATTGATGTGATAGGCGATGGTAATCGTGGATATCGGTGTATTGCCTACGGGCTAGGACTTCCCGATTTCGATAGTTGGAAGATACTACATAGAATGATGTTTGATGAGATAATCGGGTATGAAAACCTTTGGCGAGAAGTGCTTGGAACGAGTTACGAGAAGGTCAAAACTGTTGTGCATTGTCGGGATAATCATGTTGGTGCCTTTTTTGATGAATGGTTGACACTTCCGACATGGGGTTGTTAATATCAACAACCTTTAATGTCATTCTAGTAAACCTCTCGCATGGTAGTTGCTCAACATTTCTTTCTTTACGTAATGTTTCATCGTCATCGTTACATAGTCGAATTATCATTGTCGTGATTAATGAAAGGAATATCCATTGAGTTAAGGTAAGTTTGTACAATTTTAGTGAATTGTGTTTTTTCATCTTCTGATCATATGATAATATATTTCTTGTTCTACTTTGAATTTGACAGGTGAAGTTGATTGTGAACGCACCGCTGCCATCATTATATCCATCGTGGGAAAGGTATGTCGAGGAGTTTGCTAAAGGTTGGCATGATGGATTCGTAATTCGAGAAATCGTGTCAGTTGTAACTTCTGAAGAAGGCACATTTGCCGTGGTAGATTTAGATTCTACGTAGTTATAAATATGTATTAAAGGTAATTGTTATAAATGTTTTTTACTGTAAACAATGTAAAGTGGTTTTATTTATATGTTATGGTTTCTAAATGTGCAAAAATTACCTCTTGGCAAAGCCTCTCGTTACTCACTCATAAGTTTCGACATTTAGCAACTGAAAATTATCGTAACTTCTTGGTATGACACTACCGAGAGAAGTGTTTCGCTATGTAATCTGTTAGTTTACAGAAATGACTCATTGACCCATGCACGACCCAACTGGACCATTCTCGGTTCTCGAAAGCGAAACTAAACGTTTAGTTTCGTTCATGAATAACTGAGACACTTTCGAGTTTATTAGCGTACTTGTGGTGAGTTATGGTCGATACCTTTCTGAGTCTACTAGGTCACGGCATGACACAGCCGAGAATTTCACCATGGTCTCGGTAACAACATACCGAGAATATAATAATTCATGCAATTAGGTCTCCTCACGGTATGCTGGAACTGATATTATGGCATTATTCTCATTAGCAACTAACCGATCTCTAACGGATATTTTCATTCGCATCGAGACATTACCTAATTTTGTTGTCTACAAAACTCTCGGTTAGAAGTTGAAATGCTCATTAAAAGCTCTTGAGGGACATAACCGAGAGGTTTTGGAATGTTTTGATTGTGTGGCTCCGATAATTTCCTCACGGTCTCGTCTCTGAAGAACCAAGACTCTTTTCATGATCACTAAATGAACATGTATGTAAAGGAGAATTAATGAAAACAAGTCTCAATACCAACAATAGCACCAAAACATAGGAAACAATCAAATATTAAATGAAAAACACAACAAGTTCCATAATCCACCATTAAACATTCTAACTAGTCGAACATGCTAACAACATTCTACAAGTTCCTTAGGAAACAAAAACAAAAATATGATAGCAAAAAAAAATGAGAAAAACTTTTTTTAGTAAATCTTTTTGAGAGAATTTTATAAGAAAATTTTCTCATAGTTGTTTGATCCAAGAAAGAATTTTCTTTTATGGTTCCGTATTAAAATCATTCGAAGAGAGAAAGAAAAATATAACAAAGGGTAAGTTTGTTTGGGTGGAAGAAATGATGCTCGTGAGAGATGGAGAGATTTTCAAATTTTCACGCTAAAAGATGAGAAAATAAATGAGGAAAATAGGGAACGGTGCGGTTACAAAGCTATCAAACAATGGAAAAAACTTGAAAAGATTTTCCATTTTCTTTGCTATCAAACACACCCAAAAAGTTCCATCCTCCAAGAATAACTAAAACAGTAAAAGTTCCATAATCCAATACAAGATCCCTCATTGTTTTGGCTTCTTCAAATTGTTTCTCTTGTATTCCTTGCCATGCATTCTCTTTGGGGGCGAGCATCGACCATTGGGGGTGGAGCATTAGCCGGGGTTGAATAAGTAGAAGTGCTATCGTGCTGGGACTGCCTAGGACCTGCATGGGTAGGGGTGACGTGTCGGTGGCGGCGGCGGTGGTGTCGATTGCGGTGGTGGGAGTGGTAGTGGTGGTGGTAGGACCGAAACTCCTCCCCGAAAGGAAATTGACGCCGTCACTCGCCATTTTCCTCGCAGACTTTAACGTACACAACTCCGGCGGGGAGTCCATCCATCGTAATGTTGCGTCCAACACACGCCTATTACGTTGATGAAAAGAAATATAAATATGTTAATATAATAAATTACGGGTTTTCAAGAAATGGCAAAAACTTTACATAATACTTATAACACATTCAATACCTCCAATAGCTCATTGTCAGCGATGGTTGTGGCAACCATGTCTTCATCTTCATAGCTCGGGTTGGTGATCACTGGATGAGACACTTTAAGGAACCAATGTAGATAGTCCAGTGTGGTCAAAAACTCGAACTTTCCTTATCACCGCGAACTTCGGAGGCCAACAAATGGTTACGCCAACATTCTCAATTGTCTTGTTGGAACCCATACAAGACAGAGTATTTGAGTGCAAATGGGCCTCAATGTAAGTTGATTTAATAATAAACCTCAAATAATGTGAGGTAGCCGAGAATCTAAGAAATTTGTACTCTAGTGGCAGACCCAAAGTGTGGGTACATGTAGGCTAATGCAGTTGCACCCCATGCATACTTTCTCGCGTCGTCAAAATCTTTTAGAAGCTTCAACAACGCGATAGATACTTGAGATTCACTCTTATCGCAAAAAGGGTGCAAAAATAGGTACAACAAGAACGCCCTGGCTATGCATTCTACAATGGGATAAGTTGTGTTTCTCGAACCAACTTTGGGGCACCATCGACTCTTCAACCAACATTTTTGCACTGTGTAAGCCCCTTGCTAATGTTCACTTCATCCTCAGCATCTTCAATGTTAATCCCAAGTAGTTTGGACACCTGCTTAAATCGCATTCGAGCGAGATTCCTCGGTGTACCTCGCAAAGTTCTCAACTTCATCCTCAGATCTTCAATGATAATCCCAAGTAATTTAGACACCAGCTTAATCGCATCCGAGCGAGATTCCTCGGTGTACCTCGCAAAGTTCTCAACTGCGACCACTTTGCCCGTCATAGGAATCTTCAGGAGAATGCTCGCATCCTCTAAGGAGATCGACATTTCACCGAATGGTAAGTGAAATGTGTTCATCTTCGACTGCCACTTCTCCACAAAGGAAGATATAACCTCCTTGTAAGCCTTGCAGTATGAGCAGCCTATCAGTGTATTCAACCTAGAGCGCTGAATAATCCTCTGAAGGCCCTTGGTGTCAAGGTGGCATGACTGTAAGTCACATTCTTGGATCTGAGCACCGTGATTAATACACTTGAGTATCGGAAAATCCTGCAACAACAAAAAACATTTCATCAGATTAGTGAAAACCCTAAATTTTAAAGTACTCCATTCAATGAAACTTTATATACCTCATTGCTCCAAATCGCTAATGCGACATGATCTTTAAATCTCTTCAACAATGATCCATCTAAAGGACCACCGGGGAAAAGAACACACATTTCCAAATACCCTTGTGACTCTCATCCATTGTAGCCACCTCCAGCACTAGTACTCCTACCCACATTACGATCAGTACTTGTGGTGTCCGCTGGTGTTGATGAGTCACGACTACTAGACTCTTATGCATGAGTCTCATCTTCGCTTCGGGCAACAACAAGATCTTTTTGTCGACGCGTGTCAATGTTGGAACTCGTGCAATTGTAAATTCTTTGCACGATTTCCAGCAATCTTACCCTTTCCCTTCACATCTACATTACTTTCTCTTTCTGATAAGATACGGGGTCTCCGGCCGCGCTTCGCCACGGTTATCCCTCGACATCTCAACACCAACCTCCTCCCTAGTCACCGGGGTTTTCGAACGAGCCATACCTTATAAGACTACAACATGTAAGCGCTGTGGAGCAGAAACAGAAGTACAATTCAAAAAAATAAGAACAAAATCTTCCATTTCTATAGTTTCGGTCAAGCAGGTTTGAGCGAACAATTAGAATTTTGGTGACGCGTGACTGAGATAACACCATTAGTCTCGGTAATGGACAACCGAGAAAACTATTTCATTCTCGGTTGTACATCATCGAAATGAAATCAACTATACACTATGAATTACTCTCGTGATGTGGTGACCGAGAGCAATCACAGGATAACGCTACCTAAAACAATAACACAATTAGAATTTCGGTGAAGCGTAACCGAGATAACACAATTAGTCTCGGCCATGCTTGGCCGAGACTGTATAAACTATTTCTGGCCTTTCTGGTCGAGAACCACGAGTTCCCAAACACTTCCCCTATATCTCGGCCATGCTTGGCCGAGATTGTACAAATTATTTCTGGCCTGTATGGCCGAGAACCACAAGTTTGCAAATAACAATCCATTGAATGCACCGCTACACAAAAATAACAAATACTCTACCAAATGCAACTTAATTAAACTATCAACGTACCTTTAATCGATCGATTTAACTCCTCGTGTGCGAGATCGAAAACCTAAAACCGAGCCCTAATGTGGAGACAAAATTCAATAAATCGGTGAGCCTCCAAACTCGAACAACACAGCAACAAGAGCCTACGACAAATCCGGGGTTCGTAGGTTGGTTGTAATGGATCGAGCAAAAATAATGGGTTCAAGGACGATCTTCGTTTCAACAAGAGCACGGTGGTGGGTGGTGGGGTGCCTCTATTTTGAATGAGGGGTATTTTGAAGATTTCGGCCCTCAATTTAGGGTGCCCTTGGTAAATGCCTTAACAAGAAGGTTCATTTACTAATTAGATGGGTGCCCATAGCCCATCATTATTTTCTATTGGCCCACATGGAAATGTATATTCGATAAACAAGGGGCATCACAATGTATATTTGATAATCAAGGGGCAAAATTGTATGGAAAAATCATCAGCAGTTTTAAAAAATGAAACACTTGTATTGATAGCGTTTACAAATCTAGCTTTTCATATAGTTTATTTTGAAAATAAGCAGTTAACCAAACACGACTTATTAGTCAAAGTAGATTTAATCTAGCTGATAAACTAGTTTGTTTCGCCTAAAAAGATTCAATTGGATATCATGGTATGCATTTAATCTGATTTGAAGTTAAAAGTTTTTATCTTTTTTGGTCGTTTAATGCACCCATCTGTATTTAAACCCAATAAGACTCATCTAATTTGAGCTCGAGTTAAGAACATAGGACCATTAAGTAACGGTAAAGCTTTACTTTAAAAAATTTTAAGGGATCAATTAATGTCCAAACTTGAGACCACTGATTAAGACTCTGTTTGGCAATACTAGCTGATAATCTAGCTGACAGCCGAAAAGCTACTAATTGACAGCTAAAAACTGATAATTTAAAACTGTTTGGAAGAAATAGATGATCGAGTAGCGGAGAAATACAAAATAACGTAAAAAGACATGTTATATATTATTTATTATTTAATACCATTTATTTAATATTATATATGAAAATATATGATTTATTATTTAATATTTTTAAAAATATTTATAATATATTTATAATTTAGTATTTTTGACTTTTTATGTTTAGTATTTTTTTATTTAATCAATGTATTTGAGGGCTGAAAGAGAATGTAAACTAGATATAGCGTTTCTTTAACTAAACGCTACTTGAGATAGCGTCTAAGATTTTAGAGTTTCATCTAACTTATTTTTAAAATAAGTTGCTAACCAAACACAACTTATTTATTGAAGTAGCTTATAATTTAACGGTTTGAACATAAGTTGGCCAAATGCGACACTAAAGTCTTAATCAATGTGCTAATCATTTGTTTCTTGTCATCTAACTGCATAATATATATATATATATATATAATTATAATATGTTTTGGTTCACTAATCAATTTTCAAAACATTTTTTCGTTAATACTTTGAAAATTAATAAATTATAATTCATATATTATCAATCTTATATTTGATTTATTAAAACAACTAATGAAAGTGTGTTTTTACATGTTGCATTTTGTCCATTTATAATTTTTTTTCTTACCATACAACAACCACAACAACATAGCCCCAATCTCAAATTAGTATAGGTCATCTATTTTTTTTCTTACCACAAATATATAATATTCTTTTATATAAACTTCAATTCATGTTAAATTTTTCTTCCGAAGCCAAAACACTAAAAAAAAAATTAGAGGATATATATAAATAAATATTTTTAAGTTATATATATTTTATAAATTTAGTTACTTAGTTTTTTGTCCATCATAATTATTATTTGTAATGGCCCAATTTTTCAAATAGACCGCCACGAGGCCAATGCGGGCCCACAACCTGGCTTACCAACGCCAATTGTGTCCCACATGTCATCTTATCCACCATTTAATCATTATTAACCTCAATAAACAATAACTTACTATTTAAAATTTAATGAACTCTAGTCATCTGCTAGGATCATTTTAAACCATAATAAATAACCACAGCGGAAGTCTTTTATCATGACAAACTACAATATGAGCATCATTGTCATGCATTTAACTCTAATACCTAATGTGGAAAACCCATATATCATCAAAGACAAAAAATGCACATCACTGTATCAAAATAAAAAAATATAGTCCTAAAGTATCTCTCAATCTCAAATTCCCAAAATAAAAGACAAAGTATATATAATACAAATGTACAAGTCTCGCTCAATATCTCTGAATCACAAGTATTCTGGAAGTTTGCATTTGCCTCGACTTGTACTAGGATTTGCACTCAAGCCATCACAAAAAGGCAGATGACGAGTACATAGTGAGTATTCACAAGGTAATTAAGTGAGCAATACATAAAGTAAATACTGAAATTTAAACAAAACTATTAAATAAACATGCGAAAATAAATACAGGCAATTGTGCTCATCGCATGCACAAGTAATAGTGAAAACTCAAAGTGTGTTCCTAGATCCTAGGGTCAGACTAGCGCCATCACTACAAAAAAATGCAAGATTAGCGAAGGGTGTCAGAAATAGCGACGGCTTACGACGGAACCCCGTCGTTATTTTCTGACCAATTGTCAAAAAAAGATTATTCTAAAAACGGCTTTATTTTTAAAGTAAAAAACAGTTTTATTTTTAAAATGAAAACAATATTATTTTAAAATAAAAACACGGATTTTTCACAAAAATAAAAAACAAATTGAAGAAAAAAGCCAAATTCTGAAAAATAAAACAATTTTATTCATCCAAAACAATTTTATGCAACAACAATGATTACAACAAAAAAATCAAAAAAAGATCAAAACTTTAAAAAAAAATCCTCAAAACAACTAATCCAAAAAATTACAAAAAAACATAAAAATCTAACATATAAAGGAAGGCCTTGACCGACGGTGGATCTCGGCTGTGAATCATACAGCGGTGAGGGGGAGATGGGACGTCACCGGCGAAAAGATCGGGTAGAGCGCCTGGAGAGAGGAGGCGACAAGAGAGGGCGGTGGAGAGAAAAAGATCCGCCATCGTCGTCATCATAACGCACTCCCTCCCATCAACGAGAGCCCCACCATTCAACAACAACAACAACAACAAGTCGTCTCGCCTGCAAAGGTCTCCTTTTGGGACTCCGTCGGTGGCCATATTAGTCATGGCAAGGTGAGGACCGAGTAGTGGGAGGGATAGAGCAACTAAAGATTTGAGTAGTCGGCTGTGGAGAGGGGGAGAGAGGGCGGAGAGAGGGGGCGGGAGAGAGAGGAGAGAGAGGGAGAGAGAGAGGGAGAGAGGAGCAAAGTGGAGAGAGGGCGAGAGAAAGGCGGTGGAGAGAGGGGCAGAGAGAGAGGCGGTGGAGAGAGGGAGAGAGGGAGATGATTGGACAGAGAGGGAGAAAAATCGATTTTAGATATGGAAATCAACGACAGGGAATAGCGACGGGGGGTTCTCGTCGCTACTCCCCCACGTGGCCCTCTTAAGCGCGGCCACGTGGCGAGCAGAACTTGGCTTGGACGGGAGTTTTCCCCCTAAAAATAGAGACAGGGGGTCGTCGCTAATTAACCTCGTCACTATTTTGGTCAAAGGGTCAGTGACTCCCACCCGTCGCTATTGCTGACCATTTTTTTAGTGCATACTTCGACTCCTAACAAACTACTACCTGCAAGTAGCACTCAAGCAAGGCCAGTATTTGGATCCGCTAGGTGGTCAGCGTGGAACCAACGACGCACCGACACGTGCCCCGACACAACTCTCAGGTCGACTTATTCACCCAAATCTCTGGCACACATGTTATGGCCTAGTGGACATACACACAGAAATGGCACTGAGAAAGAGCCTCAACGTCCATCCATTAAATAACACCATAATAAAGTATTGAAAGACAGAATATGAATTCAAAAGAAAAATAAAGTACTGCTCAAGAAATTTCAATTGAGATGCTACACACCTCAAACCGCATTCCATGTCTCGTAAATAACCCTCGGTCCAGCTCCGCCTAATCCCAGATATCCAAATTACTGCCCGAAATGACCTATTTCCATTTATAATTGATTTTTAGTCAATTGGATGTGTTTTATGTCACTTAGCAAAAATAATGTCAAAATTGCAATATCTAGCGCGTTGGGTCTGTGAATTAGCACACTAGATTGTCAGGCAGTTATATGTTCTTCTTCAGGAAGAACATTAGCGCGCTAATCGTGTTCTGGACAGCAGTTTTGCTGAAAATTATGGGTTTTAAACCCCTCCACCACCACCACCAACAACAACAACAACCATTGAACTTCATAGCACTTAAAACCTACCAAAACAACTGCTCAACAACCACTTAACAATCCCTATTGGATTCACACCAACACCTCAAAAATTGAGATAAAAAGATAATGAAAATTAAGTTGTTTGTGAATCTCACATTGCTTTTGATGATTTCACCACTCCAAGCTCCTCAAATCACCAAGTTGGGTCTCCAAAACCCTAGTTTCTTCTTCTCAATTTTCGGATGTGAAGATAAGGATAGAGAAAATGTGGTGGTTTGAAAGTCAAGTGACTTTTTATAGTCAAATTTGCATCTATCCTCACTTGTGCATCTCGATGTCATCCAATGAACTCCATTTACTCTATTTTCTACCTCTAATGACTCAAAAATGACACCAATAGCGCACACACACACACCCTTGTTTTTAACTCAAAAAGTAGCATTTCGAGTGTTCCGACGCCCGATTTTGCATCTCGAACCGCGACATACGCGTAATACCATGTCCCTAACCACCATATATGCATTACATATTATTTAACCCATTTTATTCATTTTATGTGTGTATTATTTTCTCGTCCTATTATTTAGTCTTTTAGACTACCCGATACCTTCGTCGATACGCATATCGAGGCAAATACTTAACACACAGTCTCGCATATCAAATGTGATATAAATACAGATATTACAATGTCATTTAGTCTATTTCAATGTAAACATCATAAATTAAACAGAACAACACACAAAATAGTTATTTACCTAGATCCAAGTGTTCATTAGCCTAGCTGCGGGTCCCACGAGCGTCTGAGCTGTCAACCACATCTGCAACCACGTCATTAATAACGGTGAATTAAATTCAGGCCGTTACATTATTCTTCTTTTACCGATAAAAAAAAAATATTTTTGTCTCGTTTCATACACGGAGACGTCGGAGAGGGGGAGCAGATTAAAAGCTAAGACATAAGAAGGTGGCTTTTACGAAATTACTAATAGTCTAATAATAATCACTAATTATATTTACTAGTAGTTTATTATCAATATATTTTTACTTTTTCCTTTTTATTTTGTTCATACTACTACTAAGGTGGGACAAAGGTTATGTTGTTGTTTTTTTGTTCCTTTATACCACAAATTAGCTTCTTTTTAATTAGCAAACTAAATTTTTGTGTTATTTAAAAATAATTATTTTTTATGTTTCTAATAAATAATAATAAGTATATTTAACTTTGTGTGTTGTTTAATAATTATTATTTTAATAAATTTCTTATTTTATTTTTTTGATGCCCTAAGTTATGGTTTGAAAATTTGGAATGTTAAGTTATATAAAAAAAATTAAAATCTAATTCAATAAACATTCAATTGAAGTGTTCACAAAACAAACTCGAGAGTCGAGTATCGAGACCGGAGAATCAAGGCCCTTATGAATTACTATTCAGACAAACAAGTTTTTTTAATCGTTGTCGTCGGTCCCCAAACACCATGTAAAAATCTAAAATAAAAATTATACTCATTTTTAAAGTAAAGATTATAGTCTACTTATTAGTTATTCTTTTTTTTTTTATAAAAGGAGGCGATACTCCTCGTTGTTATGGTAAGCTTGAAGTTTGGATGTGAAAAATTGTCGTTATATGCTGTTATTTTAAGTTGTGGAAGTTAGGTTCTTAAGTAATTGTTTTCAATTTTGATTCGCTTTGATTTCTTAGTGCATTATGTCTAAAAAAGTTATGGTTCACTTTTTTAAAAGGTTCATTTAGGCCCAGCCCATGACGGGCTTAGGCGGACTTGGGCTCGCAATACTTAGAAGCGGGCTTGGGCGGGCCTAGACATGACTTTCAAAAAAAAACCTGCCTAGGCTTAGCCCGAACCCACCTAAGCCCGCCCGATTATCAGGTATGACGCCAAACCTCCACCCTAAGTTTAAATTAGAGCATCTCTAATGGTTAATATGGATTATATACTTAGATTGATGTCACGTTAGCAAAGTGAAAAAAGATATGGCTCGAATAGACTTAAAGTTCAAAAGTGCTCTCAAATGGTGAATGTGGATCGATCCACTACGAACACTCACTATAAGCACGTGCCTTAATATTTTAATTTTCTTACAGCTTTTTCCTCACCTCCCACGTGCCACATTCTTCACCATCACCCTCATCAACCACAAAATTGTAAAAAGATTAAAAAAATTAAAAAATTAAAATACTTGCTCGTAATGAATGTCTATAATTGATTGATGCACATTGAAATCTATACGATACACTTAAAATACATGCGCATACACGCACCTCTAAGAGCATCTCCAATTGAACAATGGATTGGGGTGGAAATGGATCCACCTAGGATACAATCCACATCCAACCCAAAAAATGTTCTTCAATAAGACTATAGATTCATAATGTTTATCCTATGTGGCATGAAATCATAGTAGAGGGTATCTATTACAATGTCTACTTCTAAACATTGTGATAAACATTATAATAGACAGTCACATCAGCATTATTAATTCTTTTAAAGTTTTTATTTTTTTGAAACCTTTATTTATAGTGGAGGGTCTAAATTCACATTACTATTATATCATTTTAAGAGGTGAATGTCTATTTATTGTCACATATGATAGACATCAACTCAACATCCATGATGTGGCATTGATCTATAGTCTAAATGCATATTCCCATTGGAGAAGCTCTAATGCATCATTCAGCTTTCATACACGTATCTCGTAATGCATCGAAATTGTAAAGGCAAAATATATTTTTTGGTCCTTGAACTTTGAGCCTTTTATGCTTTTGGTCCCTGAACTTTTATTAGTGTACAGAACTTTCAGCTACATTTGGTCCCCGAACTTTTAAATGTCCCTAAACTTTGAGTTTTTTCTGTTTTGGAGGATAATTAATTTTTTTTTTCGGCTCAATAATATAATACACTCTTCTTGATTAGCTTTTGTTTTCATAGAACAGGTAGTAATAAATCTCATAAAAAACACAAAGTTGAAAGTCCAAATCATTAGTTTGCCAATTGTAAACGCTAATCCATCCACGTCACGTGTGCTGCGACGTAATAAATCGCACTTCCTCCACTAACCGACTCAGACCAGACCACCGACCATGACCGGCGCGAACCGAGGCGGTCGGTCCGGGTCGACTCGGACAATCCCACGTCCCGGTTCGACCACTTTATGGTGTGTATTTAAATGTTGACTGAACCAACACAAACACGATTGATTAGATATTTCGATCGCAACACAAAACTCAAACTCTGTTTCTGCGAAATCGATCGATCGACGACGAAGACGACGATGGAGAAAGCCATGAACAGACAGCAAGTCCTCCTCCAGCATCTCCGTCCATCTTCATCCCTCTCGCATCTCGGAGACCACTCCGCCATCTCCGTAAGCCCCCTCCATCAATTCTATCAATTGCTCTTCTTTCAGCTCTCCTGAATTGAATTGAATTGATTTAATTTGGGTTTTGTTTTTGAATTGATTTGTGGGTTTTTGGGGTTCTTGATTTTGGGGATTTCGGAAAGGTAAAAAAGTTTGTCTTTTTATGTGTAGAATTTGTGGGTTCTTTTGGGATCTAGTTTTGATTCATAAGTTAAGAAATCGTACGTTTGATATGCATCGAGATTCGTGTCCTGTGCGTTGCGAGGTCTCTCGGTTCTTGTAGAACCGATTCCAATACTGTATGTATGCAGTTGGCAATTGTTAGTTTCTGAATGGAATAAGTTTATTGTATGTTTACTTGTATACATAGTAACCTATTTATATAGGCAAGTCTAGAATACAAGAAAGGAAAGTAATCACAAAAAGAACCTACGAGATATCGGGGGATACTAGTTTCCTTAACAGCTAGATACAATATTCGGTTTCCTTAACACCCTCCCTCAAACTCAAGTTGGTTCAACTTGAGGTTGTCGA
This sequence comes from Stephania yunnanensis, assembly GCA_039657365.1. Classification (NCBI taxonomy): domain Eukaryota; kingdom Viridiplantae; phylum Streptophyta; class Magnoliopsida; order Ranunculales; family Menispermaceae; genus Stephania; species Stephania yunnanensis. The sequence continues at coordinate 12,209,917 of CM077582.1, forward strand.
TCGAATCGGTAAACCTGACAGATCTAAGTTCGTTGCGGAGCAAATCAACGACCACCTAAGACAACAATCTAAGGTTCGTTGCGGAGCAGAGCAACGACCGCCGAAGATGATAATCCAAGGTTCGTTGTGGAACAGAGCAACGACCACCAAAGATGACAATCCAAGGTTCGCTGCGGAACAGAGCAACGATTACCGCGCCGTCCAGCGATCCGCCGTCCCAGCTCCTGCACCCGCTGCTCAATGTTGTTTTTCAATTTTTGTTGTTTGTGTAATATTTTTCGCTTTAGAATCGAATGCAATGATGAATTCATACATTTGAATCACTAAAAAGTAGTCAATTTTGGTTGGTTTCTGTTGAATCCTGTGATGATTTAAAAAAAAAAAATTTGGTTGGGTTAGTTTTTTTTTTTTTTTTTTTTTGTCTAAACCACCCGATATTTGGAATTCGCCCACCGTATAGGCGTAGGTGGTGGGGGTAGGAGGACCTCCCAACGTTGGTGTTTTCATTTCCAGGACTCGAACTCTAGTTGTAAAAAGGTGCTTTTTTTTTATCAAGGTGTGGCCTAGTGGTAATGGCGAATAGGGGATTGTATGGTTTGGTGCACAACTTGGTTTTGATTCCCCATGACAACCAAACATTGGGCCACTTGTCGTATCTTTTCGCAATTTCAGGGCCCGTTAGACTAATCAGACAAAGGGTTTGGATACTTTGGTTACTAAAAAAAAAAAAAAAAAAAAAAACATTGATTCTTTATTTTTGAGAATTTTGTGCCGTTTAAGTCGTTAAATTGAGCGGAGATCAATGTAGCCAATTTCAACTAATTTGTGATTGCAGCTTTCTTGTTGCTGTTGCTGTTGTTTTTTCGAAAATATTGATAAATAATACATTAGTGTCAACTTCTGATGTTCTTTTTTTTTTTGATCATATGTTTTTGTTAATGATGTTTGATTTGGATAGGCTTCTACTTGTGCTGCTGGAGATAGCTCTGCATATCAGAGAACATCTGTTTTTGGGGATGATGTTGTCATTGTCGCGTAAGTTCTTTCAATTATATGATTCTTTGATGCATTTTCTAGCCACTTAATCTTAATTTCTTTTACCGTTCTTCCTTATTATTGTATTTGATTTTATGTTATAGTGCACACCGAACTCCGATTTGCAAGTCAAGACGTGGGGGCTTCAAGGATACCTATGCTGATGACCTACTTGCACCAGTTCTAAAGGTTTGTTTTGTTTCTTCTATTTGTTGGCATAAAAAAGTTACTAGCATTTGAATAGTTTTTTAATGGTTAGTATTGAAAGGAAAGTGCCTTTGTAAAGTTGCGGCGAATGTATGTATCCCTTGTGTCTAATGCTGAATGGTCATTGCAGGCTGTCATAGAGAAAACAAATCTTGACCCGAGCGAAGTTGGCGATATCGTTGTTGGGACAGTCCTTGCGCCTGGCTCCCAAAGAGCCAGTGAATGCAGAATGGCAGCATTCTTCGCTGGTTTCCCTGGTATTTTTCGATCTTCGTGGTGGTGTTTTTTCTTGTTGCTCTCTCCACATGTTCAGGATTACTAATATTTGTGATATTTATTTGTTTCATCCAGAGACTGTTCCCATTAGGACTGTGAACAGACAATGTTCGTCTGGTCTTCAAGCAGTTGCTGATGTAGCTGCTGCGATCAAGGCTGGATTTTATGACATTGGTAAATACTTATCCCCTTTATTTTCAGTGGTGTTGTTGTTCATGTATGTATGTCCTTATTTTTCTATTTTTGGATGCAGGAATTGGGGCTGGATTGGAGTCGATGACATTAAATCAAGTTGCATGGGACTCGACAATTAATCCAAAAGTATGTTCTCTTATGAAAGCCATACATTTTCTGAGAGTTTCTGTAGGAGTTTGTTTGACAATATTTTGTGTTTTCAATATAACAGGCACAGAGCATTCAAAAAGCTCAAGACTGCCTTCTTCCTATGGGCATTACTTCTGAAAATGTTGCCCATCGTTTTGGTGTTACAAGGCAGGAGCAAGATCAGGCTGCAGTGAGTTTGATAGATTTGTTGCCATGGTATATTTGATGCAATTCTTTGATGAAATAACTGAATTCTTTGGAATAATGATTTATTAGGTTGAATCTCATAGAAAAGCTGCTGCCGCAAATGCATCTGGTAAATTTAAAGATGAAATTGTCCCTGTAGCCACCAAGGTAGCAATTCTTCTAGTGCATTGCTTCTGTTCCTTCTTTGATTTATACTTGAATGGAAGTAATATAAAAAGAGAGATTTTGTGTCTGTAGCTCGTGGACCCAAAAACTGGGGACGAAAAGCCTATTGTTGTTTCTGTGGATGACGGAATTCGAGCCAACACAAACCTGAGCGGTTTAGCAAAGCTAAAGCCTGCATTTAAAAAGGATGGAACCACAACTGCTGGTATTTGTCAATATTGTGCATGTGCTGCTTGGTTGAACAGCATGTTGAATGCTCATCTATTAGTTTCATTTTCAATTTCAATTTTCTTCAAACTTTCTCTCTGTGGTCATTAGGAAATTCTAGCCAAGTGAGTGATGGTGCTGGAGCAGTCCTGCTGATGAAGAGAAGTCTGGCAATGCAGAAAGGACTACCTATTCTTGGTGTGTTTAGGTAATATTTTCCTTCGTATTCAAAGTTCAACTTATGCATCTTGAGATGATTTAAGTGTCAGTGCCAGTACATATTCGCTTATTCTCATTTCGAGCTCTTTGAGGTTTTTTCCCTTTTTCCAAAATAGTTCTGTTTGTACTTTTCTTCCCTCATCCTGGATATGGCTCCGCTCCACACAATCACACTTGAATTTTCCCTTGCCCAAATTCCTCTCTATTTACTTTAGTTATGGATGAACTAGCTAGACATATTCAAGAGGATATACCATGGTGTATGTTATTTGCAGATGATTTTGTCTTAGTGGATGAAACCAAAGATGGAGTGAATAGGAAATTAGAACTCTGGAGGAATACATTAGAATCTAAAGGCTTTAAGTTGAGTAGGACGAAAACTGAATACATGCACTGTGAGTTTGGAAACACTAGACATCGAGATGACGGAGTGGTAAAATTAGGGGAAGTAGAAGTTCTTAAGGTAAACCACTTTAGATACCTAGGATCAATCATACAAAATGATGGTAATATTGAAAATGATGTCACACATAGAAGTCAAGCTGGATGGAAGAAATGGCGGAGTGCAACAGGGGTGATTTGTGATCGACATGTTCCTACTAAGTTAAAAGGAAAATTTTATAGGACCGCAATTAGGCCAGCTATGCTCTATGGAAGTGAATGTTGGGCGGTAAAGCAACAACAATTACATAAAGTGAACGTAGCAGAAATGAGGATGCTTAGGTGGATGTGTGGTAAAACTCGTAAAGATAGAATAAGAAATATAGAAATTCAAAGACAAGTAGGAGTAGCACCAATTGATACAAAGATTACGGAAGGGCGGTTGCGATGGTTTGGTCACCGCAAAGATGGCCTACGAATGCCCCAACTAGAAAACTTGACTCAATAGAAACTGTAGAAATTCGACGAGGTAGGGGCAGACGAAAGTTAACATGGGATGCATTAATTAAAAGGGATTTGAATGGTTTGCAAAGCTCACCATCAATTGCACTTAATCGAGCACAATGGAAAAGTTTGATCCATGTAGCCGACCCCAGTTAATTTGGGACTGAGGCTATGTTGTTGTTGTTGTTGTTTGTACATGCGATATTGCTTCCTAAGTCTTTTTGCGAAAATGAATTATGTGTGATTATGCTGTGTCATCATGCAGGAGCTTTGCTGCTGTTGGTGTGGATCCTGCTGTGATGGGTGTTGGCCCAGCATATGCAATTCCAGCTGCAGTGAAATCTGCTGGTCTCGAACTTGAAGATATTGACCTTTTTGAAATTAATGAGGTAACAATTCACCGAGCATTAATTGTGTCATCGTATTTTCTTGATTTGTAAATTAATTGATGGCTGACTTCTTGTTTTTTGTCCAGGCATTTGCATCTCAGTTTGTTTATTCCTGTAAGAAGCTGGGTCTCGATTCAGAAAAGGTTAATGTAAACGGAGGTGCTATGGCTCTTGGACATCCTTTGGGTGCAACAGGTATTCCAAAAGCATATTTAAACGGCTGAAGTTTCATGTTTGCAATTTACGAAACTTATTAAGATTGATGCTTTTGTTTCCTAAGAGATAAGAAAGATCATGAATCGCGTTCACAGTGACTATTGATGTCTAGAATCTAGATTCTCACGTCTCTATATTATGAAGTTATAGCCTGGAAACTTGCTTTTACCTTCCTATTTGATTTTTGTTGTTGAGTGTTGAAAGGCCGTTGTTTGTAGGTGGTATGTACTGTCTTAATATTTGCATCTACTTTATTTATGTCGAAAGTTGTTTCTTGATGTTTTATTAATTTGTTACTTGGATACACAATTCAATGTGAATCTTATATTTCACACTTTTTGAGTGTGATTGCGCCCATTTCCCATTTGCGTGTTTTGTTTTAAATTTATAGTCTTGACTAGAGTTCTTTTTCTGCTAAAGAAAGTTCTAGATACAACTACATTATAAGGGGTTTCCATTGTTCTGATCAAATAAATAAATATGGCTTTTCCATTATTGAGGCGTGGACTGTCTCATGGGGCGGTTAAGGGAGCCCTTGGTTTAAATATTACTCTGCACTTTTTTTTTTGTTCCAGATGTATTTTGTTCTGAACTGAATCTTCCTTTGCTTAGTGAAAATACCAGTATAATAATGTCAAATGCAGTTTAATTTTGGTCATTCGTTAGAGAATTTCTTACTGCAATTCGTTGACCAAGGATTTTCACTATTGATGGGATGCTCCTAGGTTTCCTGTTGAGTTTTAGCAGTCAATTAGTTTAATTTGTTTTTTGATTCGATGAGAGTCAGCAAAAAGTGATTCTCTTTATGTAAACTAGCCCACCTAACTGAGTCAATGTTCTATACTATTGTTTTGTAGGTGCCCGTTGTGTCGCAACCCTCCTACATGAAATGAAGCGTCGAGGCAAGGACTGCCGGTTTGGGGTGATCTCGATGTGCATAGGTGAGTTCCTTCTCCCTAACAATTCTTCCCTTAGCCATGGTGGTCTTATAAAATTAAATCTAAACTGGATTCCAATTGTATATTCAATGTCTGCAGGCACAGGGATGGGGGCTGCTGCCGTCTTTGAAAGAGGCGATTGCGTGGATGAGCTCCGCAATGGCCGGAAAGTTCAAAGCAACAACTTCCTATCCAAGGACGCCCGATAGAAATGAAGCTTTCAAGACCATTGTCGTGAGCTAGCGTCGGATTCGCATCTCAATAAAGCAGTACAATAAGAGAGCAAACTCAGTATGTGTTTGTGCTCTTCAACATTGCATCCGGTTGGTTACTTATTTCTAGGATATTTTGTTTTTTGGGTCATATTTAGGAGAAGTATTTTAGCAGCTTAAGTATTACAATTCAAGTATGCCATTATTATTTCCAAGAAACTTAGTTACTCTTCATAAGGTCTTCTGAGACATCTTTGAGTGATTTATGGAAAGATGAATAGCATAATTTTAGTCCATGCAAGTGCTGAACCCTTTTTGGTTTATGTTGGAAGTTGTTGGTCTTGTTTTGAGCATTGATTGCAAGAGGCTGGGCATAACTTAGGCGTTAATTGCCTAGGCGGTGGCTTAGTAGGGAGCCTCACTTGCAGACAATGTTTTGAGAGGTTGTTGATTCGACTTTACTGAAACCAACCAAAAAAAAAAAAAAAAAAAAAAAAACAACAATGTACTATCCATGAATTTAAAGTACAAATTGTTTAGCAAGTTCTTGTGTTCTTTTTATTTTCTACATTTTTACATATTTTTCATTCTTTGATTTATTTTTTTTTTTTTGGAAAACAAATTTTTAACATTTTTTTGTTATGTACATTTGTTACATAATGATATAAATTTATTTGAAATTCATGAATGATATAGATTTATTTCCAATTAAATTCAATTAAATCTACATAATTATGTAAGAAATATGCCTCTTAAAATATTAGATTATCAATCTATCAATTGGTAGTTATATATAATGATTGTGCCTTAATCCATGGTTGAGTAAGAAAAAACATTATTTACTTTGCAAGTTGAAATCGCGACACAAATATACTTTTAATTTCAAAATATTTTCAACCAATAAATAAGCAAACACAACTTTTCAAATTCCTTCAATGCCCCTTTAATATTCATAAAAATTTAAAAAACCTCTTATAAATCTGGACTCACAAGTCCAAATAGATCTATTGAACACACACAAAATACAACAAACCAAAGAACGAATGTGCAATAGAACATGCACCTCTGAGTTCTGATGGTAAGTCTGAAAAACTAACCAAGGAGCAAATGTGCAATGTACAATTATTTGAAACAACTAACGATTATGGAAAACAAAACAGCAAGATAAATCAAACCCTTCAATCCATTCTATGAACCTAAGATTAAGCTCAAGTGTGTTGTCTGTCCCTTCACTTGTATGATCCATTGAGAGAGAAGTGATGCACAATAAGCTACGCCAGTACTGCATCAGAATCAAATTCGGATCCTTAGTTTCCCAACTGCTAGCTAGCTCTCGACAGTTTTCTGCTGCAATTTTTAACTTTGACAAAGTAACTAATAATATCAACTTTTGCGACAACAAAACCTGTCCACTGTAAAACAAAAACTGGTAAAAGAGAGAGCTTAAGTAGGAACAAAAATGCCCTTATATGGATATCAATTTGATATAATTAATCGGACTGCTTCGATGATAATCTGCCAACATGTACACATGGTTCTGTTTTTACATAAATCTTCATCAGCAATCCACAGCTTAAATACCAGCTGTGACAATGACACCAAAAAAAAATTAATTGATGCTTAACTTGCAAACTGGACACGAAGTCTTTCTTCTCAACCATGGATCAATGCACTGCCATTGAACATCAAAAGAACAATAAACTGTCACTGACAACAATCTTATCTAGAAGGAAGGGAACTTTCCATAATATCCACAAAAAAGAGAATGATCTTACATCTTTGTGGAATTTGTGTAAGCATGGGAGATGACGAATGGTGTCTCCAATGGTAGGGGTCTCAAGGCAGATTGCACATGCTTCTTCAAAGTTGTCTGTCTGCATGAAACAAAGCCAAGAAATAATCACGACAGTTAATACTGAATAAATAGATAAATTACTAGGATAAGATTAGAAAAGAAATTCTAAGTCGTTGGACAACATTTCATTTATTTTTCACAAGACTTTTGCACAGTCGATGTCTCATTAGACTATAAACTTGCAGGGGAGAGATTTGCTAGACTAGTTCAGATCAGCTGTACAAGTTCTTTTCTTTTTTTTTCCTTTAAATTTTAGCATCGATCCACGTATAATTGAAAAGTTAATAACAAGTGAAACAAAACAACATTTGTTAGCTTGTCTGAAACTTAATATGATAATTAATTAATAGACCGGGAATTGAATCAACACTCTATCTAATTTATAAAATTATTGTTCCATGATGGACAAGCGGAACTGGAGAGCAACAATTTCTTTTATAAGGGTATAACAGAAAATTATTACTACAAGAACACGATATCTCAGTCCAACAGATTATGCTGTGACAGTAGCTCTGTACATATAGGTGTTGTGGGCACAGATACAGGCTGTCTGGCTTGGCACATGTAGAAACAATCTGTCCAACATATTTCATTGTGGCCACAGACAATAGCCCTATATATAAAAGTGTTGTGAGCACAAATATGGGCTGCCTGTCTTGGCGTAAATGAAAAACAGCGAGCAAAATAATTTACAGTAAATAAATGACACATGAGAATTGTTTACGCAGTTCGGACCTCCCGTCCTACGTCTACGGGATCATGCCCAGGTGTAAATGCACTAAGACAAATGATTACAGATTTACGTAGAACTCCTAATTAGTGATCTCTCACCAAGTTATATTACACTAATCACTCCCCTTTACACTTTGCACTTACACGAAATCCCAAGTCCCCTTGGTGACCGAGATCCCCTCAGTGTTTCGGCTAAGTCCCCTTTAGCCTAGTGTGTGTAAAAAAACAAAAAAATTAAAGAGAATGTTTTCTCTTATCTCACTTTGAATGCAATGAACAATTGATTTCTCAAAGGTTGCTTTGCATTTGTGATAACACTCCTATTTATAAAGAAGGCCTAAGATACATTTGTTTTGGTCTTCATTGCCTTCAACGAACCTAGCCCATATTTCTTTTCTTTTAAGTGTTTAGGAAAGAATTGACTATCTAAATCTCCGGTTTCCTTATTCTTCATCTAGTTTGAAATAAGCAATTTGAGCATGGGCACTCTTTCCTTGTCTTGTAAATGCTTGACAATATTTGGTAGATGCACGGGATCTCGCAAGAATATTTTTGTGATCTTTAAAGGTCCAGTGAGTTGTACATATATTCTTCGAGCCTACGTGGCGATATCCTGGGCAAAGCTATACACGGAAATAACTAAATGGACCATTAGAGACACATTATGTTCCACTAAAAATCGATGCTTAAGGTGTGACACACAATAACAACTTCTAGGGAGTTTATATTTTAACAATCTCCTCCTTTGTGATATGTTGTCACAACTTAGTAAATGGATTAGATATGCAACAAGTGAATGTGCAACTGTTATGTTAAACAAAAACAGTCATGCAACATGAATGAGAGATGAGTTTAAAAACTAACATAAATCTTGTATGAGTTTAATACAAAACAGTTGAAGTTCAGTAGGAAATATAATGAATCAAAAACGCAAAATAAATCAAAAGTGTACGTGATTCAAAAAAGGTGTTGCTCCCCTTATATCTAAGCCTAGCATCTCCCCCTTTGTGGACACAGAAAAACAAAAGGTGCTTTGAGGAGATATCAAAAGGAGAAAAACATTTAACTAAAAATTTGAAATGAGAAAAACAATTGGCTCATCAATCAGTACAACAAAACAAGCAAAAAAAAAACATGTATGTTGGACAACTATCATATCAAAAACTTCAAACTTTGCATTAGTAGTAAGAGCAGTGAAAAAATAAATGCTATAAAATAGTTGTAGCATGAGATAGTTTTGAGCAGTAGAGGTCTTGTGGTTGACACTTCTTCAGGTTGATCTGATTGGAGAGATTGAGATATTGCTGCCATCAGGATCTGCCTTCTTCGACACAACGAAGGGTATAGGCGTTTGGCTCTGATACCAAATGCAAAAACATTATCTCAGTCTAACAGATTCTGCTGAGGGCATAGACAGTAACTCTGTACATATATGTGTTGTGGGCACAAAAACAGCCTATCTGTCTTGGAAAATGTAGAAACAATCTGTCCAACAGATTTTGTTGTGGCCACAGACAATAGCCCTATATATATAGGTGTTGTGGGCATAGATACGAGCTGCATGTCTTGGTGTAAATGAAAAACAGCTAGAAAAATAATTTGCAATAAATAAATGGCACATGAGAATTGTTTACGCAATTCGGACCTCCCGTCCTATGTTTGCGAAGCCACACGCAAGTTTAAATGCACTAAGAAAGATGATTACAGATTTACATAGAACTTCTAACTAGTGATCTCTCACCAAGTTATATTACACTAATCACTCACCCTTACACTTTGCACTTACACGAAATCCCAAGTCCCCTTGGTGACCGAGATCCCCTCGGTATTTTGGCTAAGTCCCCTTATTAGCCTAGTGTGAGTAAAAAAAAAAAATTAAAGAGAATGTTTTCTCTTATCTCACTTTGAATGCAATGAACAATTGATTTCTCAAAAGTTGCTTTGCAGTGATAACACTCCTATTTATAAAGAAGGCCTAAGATACATTTGTTTTGGTCTTCATTGCCTTCAATGAACCTAGCCCATATTTTCTTTTCTTTTAATTGTTTAGGAAAGAATTGATTATCTAAATTTCTGGTTTCCTTATTCTTCATCTCGTTTGAAATAAGCAATCTGAGCATAGGCACTCTTTCCTTGTCTTGTAAATGCTTGCCAATCTTTGGTAGATACACGGGATCTCGCAAAAATATTTTCGTGATGTTCAAAGATCCAGTGAGTTGTACATATATTCTTCGGGCCTATGTGGTGATATCCTGGGCAAAGCTATACAAGAAATAACTAAATGGACTATTAGTGACACAATATGTTCCACTAAAAATCAATGCTTAAGGTGTGACACACAATGACAACTTCTAGGGAATTCATGGTTTAACAATTACAATTTAATATTTTTAAATATCCAACTTCCAGGGAAGTAGAAAACTCAACCAAACACTTTTATCAATTGTCAGGAAGTAAGTTGAACCAAACGAGACCTTATTCTATTAAAACTTGATATAGAAGTACAATAAGCGCATTTAGGTGATTTTGAGTCCTCAATTTGTTTTGGGCTCTATTTTAGGTCCTTTTCTAGTTTTTTTCCTCTTTCCTCTATTATACGGTTCTTGTTTTTTAGTTCTCCACTTCTCTTTAATTAGAATATAAATTACAACAAAAATTAAATTATAAAAGTGTGTCCAATTTGAACGTAATGCATGGTTTAATGAAAGCATTGTCCATTTGTATGTAGATTTTTCTTAATACCAAGGAATATGTTTCTCACCAGATTCTTTACACTCCAAACAATAACAAAGCCTCATCCCCCAAATTTGTTAGATTTGGCTTATATAGATCCAATATTTTCAGCCACCTTGATTTAATATATTTGATGACATGATTGGGCGGTCCTTTAAATCTTTTATAATTAATGATTCTCAAATTAATCTAGGTATATGGCATACCCCTGTACCTATGAATTCTTACAACTTATCTACCTTTTCTGATTGATGCATTTGCAGGTTGTATTTGGATGCGTCAAAACCACCGCAACCTCCCTTCTCATGTTTTTTTTTCCATTATTGGCGCTACTCTTGTTTTTCTTTGTATTTTCATATTTCTTTTTCTGTCCTCATAGGTAAAACACTAATCACCTAACCATCTTCATCTCCACTATGCTCATTTTTGCGTGTTATTAATTTCACACCCAACATTCACTATAATAAAGCAAGCTGGTCTAATTGCAATCTTATAGAATTCTCTTAATTAAACTCAAGACCGTATAATATTTATATATTCATTTAAAATCAATATTTTCCAATCTTTCGCAATCATCATTCTGAAAGAAGATTTGCACCAGAGGAGAGTGTATTTGTGACAGTGTACTAAGCCTCTAAAAACTAGAATGGATGAGCATCACATGCACGCAGCAAAAAATATGCTTAAGTTATCTATTACTGTTTAATTTAATGGACTCCATGAATCACAAAAAAAAGGTTACTTGAAGGTTTTTTCACGTGTTGGAGATTACACATCTTTTGGTAAAAAGTAGGACTTAATGGTGCGTAAAAATACTAAAAAATATTAAAATAGAATGAAACTGAAAATTACAGACCGCAATTATATTAAAACAAATAGGCCTCAGCCATTTTTTTACTGATATAAACAACCAGCTCTTACACCATCCCCAGACCACAACTCAAACTCTCATACAAGAGACCCTTGAATTTTCAACTACATGTAAAGCTGTAAAGGTGAGCACATGTGAAATTTAGTGGGTCTACCACCTAGTTGCAAAGCCAACATTCCTCAAGACATTTAAAACTAGAAATAAAATTTAAAGAGTTTAAGATTTCATAGAAGTGGTTGACGCCATGAGATGTTCAAGTATTTCTATTGAGTATAGCCTAGGCATACATAATCTCTCCCTCTAGATCATAAAAAATAAAAATAAAAATGTTAAGGCTCTTAAGAAAAAGATCAAACTTAAAAGTAGCAAAATTTGTCCACAATCATTGGCTTAGTTTTGTTCCAATTGGCATAAAGCAGCACCAAAGTTTTTTTTTTTTTTTTTAAGTTTGTATCAATTCTATCCAACTGATTCATATTAAAATGAAAATTTGGGCTAGGATAAGACTAAAGGCAGCCAAACACTTTTCCAAAACTTCCCACGTTCTTATTATTATTAATTTTCATTTATACAGTAATGACATGAAATATAAAAAAAAGTAAGAAATCCATAGCAAGGAAGTATTGAAATACTTTATACATATTTATGAAGAGAATAGGTTTAGAGTCCTTTTTTAGAATAATTTTTTCTCAGTTAGTTTTAAGCCAATGACTTGATACTATTTATCTTTTTACCATTTGATAAATGGATATACCATAGTCGATCTTACTTATTGATTTTATTATTTTTATTAAACTAAAAAAAATTCATACATGTTATATTACAATTTTTATTATTTTAGTGTTGAAGCTAAAAAAACGTTATAATTTTTATGCAATTGGAGAATTAGAAGTGAATTGGGTTGGACATAGTGATTGTCCGGATTCAAAACTAGGTTGAGTATGGATTCAAGCTATACTTGTTTACATCTAAAGAAACAACTCAATTTGGTTTACACGTTGATCCATCCATAATTAAGCTTAAGCATATGAATAAAATTTGTTAACCACACTTGTAGAATATATAATTCGAGGTGGTTTTCAAGATATTCCCTCACACTTGAGGATACAAAAACAAGTGTCTCCAAATTTTCAACCGGTTGGAATTTACTAATATATGATTATTTTCAAAAAGAAAAAAGTTACTATGAACCAACACACAAGAAGGATATAGTTAAGGCCTAAAAAAAAGGATATATTTAAGTAATAACTACTAGCAACCAATCACTTTCCCCTAGTTGGCGCCTGCTTTGTCAGAGAGATAATGAGTCTATGAGACATATTTTTGGATTGCAGATTCACCCAGACAATACTCATGAATTTCGAAAAAATGAACGGTAGTATCAATAAGTGGGATCACATACACAGGGTTTCAATGGAGTTTCCAAGTTTCCAAGATATTCATAATAGCTTGGAACACATCTACAATAGCTGTACTTTAGTAAGTCAGGCTTGAAATGAATAGAAGGATACTTGATGAAACAGACAATGCATGACATATTGGACAACATTAAACATAATGATGCAACGTACACGGTTACCAGGAACAATTTGGGATTCTCAATCAAGGAATGTGAAATACGTTGCAGATTCATAGCTGAATGATGAGCATTGTATTACCTTTTCTTTTCATGTCTGATGCTATGTATTTGCTTTTGCAAGTGTAAAAAAAGCTGTTTCCTTTATGAATACTAGCAACCAAATAAATGATTTAAGAAATTAAGGAATAATAAAAGTAACAGATTTAAGCTTTGTGGACCATTGGTCTTTGCTATTTTTTATACTTAAGCAGGAATAAGCAAATTGAAGTAAATAGCAGCATATTTGATTTATTACCTGTACTACGGATTGAGGCAAGCCATTTATCTGATCTAGAGACGCACCACATGGAGGATTGTGCTCGTCAAGGGCCGATAACATTTCATAATCATTTCTGCAAGAAAAGAAATTTTAAAAAATATAAATAACAAAAATTACAACACGACCACAAGGAGCAAAGCATGCCTACAGTTTCATTCAAGCATGAATATTTTGTGAAGTTTTCCCATTTTTGAGAGGAATGATAACTTCCCATTAACCATGCAACTTTCTCTATTTCAGCAATGAGAATTAAAATCACTACCAATAGACCTGCACATGCGGGAGGATTTCCGATACCCCCAAGAAATATAAAGCCATAAACTTACTCATTAAAATCCCGTTGGAATTGAAATACATTACTAGCCCTTGCCAAGCCAGCATCATTGCTGACTGCAGCTTCCAATGCTTCCAGTATATGCATTCTCTACATAAAACAAGGCAAGAAATCATATAAATAGGAATTTCCATTTCCACAATACTTATTTATTTATTTATTTATTTATTAGATAAAGCAAGTTGTATTTCTATAGAAATAATACTGTGAGACACACAGGAGTTAATATTCAATAATTCAAACAAATTTCTGTTGTTGGTTGGTGGGAAGCAAGATACACCATGGTTGAACCGTTAATGTGCTTCAGAAGAGACTTCCTCATTTTTATTACAACAAAACAAAAATGCATACCCTGAATTTAGACAGGTACATCTGCAGAGCACTTATCCATGCAATTTTCTTTTACACTCTTAATTTGAGGGAATTTATATTCTTATAGGAATCTGTGGCATTCATTAAGATATGAAATGTGGTTTACTTATGGTTCAGGAGAGTTACTAATAAGGATAGGGATAGAGAAAGTTAGAGGGTGGCTCTGTTTAAACGTATCCCAGTGTATTAGTGAGAAGTTATAACATTTTTGAGAGAAGTAGAGAAGTGGAGGTGGTTTGGAGTTCTTGGGATCATTTGCTAAGAACTTCGCTTGTGATTACCTGTAGGTGCTACAATAATGGTCACATTTTTGGAGCGATAGAGAGTAGAACAAGTTGAGAAGGTTTTATGTAATTAAGTGTTGGTCAGAGTACTTATAGTTCTTCTCGATTTGAATTCATTTATTTCATATAGTTAATCTTGTACCCTCTTCCCTAGTATTTTCAATCAATCTCAGATTAGGTCTCCCTGTCTCACCATCAATACTAAGAGAGTGACATGACAATTACGGAGTGTGTAGTTTGTTTTCAGTTTCGTTTTTTCTTGTGATGTGTGTGTACATGCATCCAATAAAGTGTCAGAAGTTCTCCCATCTCTTCTAAAAAAAGATACACTGCAAAGACTAACTATAATAATAAATAATAATAAAAAGTCAACCTAAAGACACCCTACCCATTATACTCAACAAAGTTTTCGTATAGACGGAGAGGAGCAGGCAAATGTCATGTAAGGAACCACACGCTGAATACATTTAGGCATGGAGGTTGTGGTTTAAAATTGATCTGTTATGCAGACATTGGATTTGATCTGCTACACTGAGCTTTCCTCGCTAAGTTTACATTTCATGCACAGAAAAAAAAAAAAAAAAAAAAAAACAAAACAAACAAACAAACAAAACAAACTAACTAACTAACTAATGTACTGTACTGTACTGTTTCAGCCAACTCATTCAAGTGCTAGATGACAAGAAAAGCACAGACATAGGAGACCTAATGTGCACTAGTGGTGTTCTACGACTTAATAAAAGTTTGCAAATTAATTATGTATTTAGATTTTGTTCATCACTAAATATATTTTTCGCCACACATCATGACATTTGATTAGGAAAGGACATCATCGTGCAAGATTCTTCTTTTTACCAAACATATGCAGATCCAATCACGATCTTAATCTTCTAATCTTAAAATAAGAACATGATAACTTCCCCAATCCACAACAAATCGAGCGAAGTGGAGGAGTTTGATTCATGTAGCAGTCCAACTAATTTGGGATTGTGACTCTCTTGTTGTTGTTGTATGATGACATTTGATTAAATAGGCTCAAGGTTTCTTTGTCCACCGAACCTAACTACAATACAAACATGTTAAATGATTAACCATGACATTTGTCTAATGTATGTGATTCACATGGATTCCATATAGCTATTTGCTTGAAAGAAAATGTGTCTTTTTATTGGCCATTCATTTCATTTTCATTTTCATGTGTTGTGTTTTTTATTACTTTTTTTATGCTTTGTAGATCAAGTACATTTCATTTACTAATTCCAAAGATGGTCTGCAAATGTCCCAATTAGAAAACTTGACTCAATAAAAATTGAAGAAATTCAATGATACATGAATGGTCCTAACTCCTAAGATAACTTGGGAGACACATTGATTAAAAAGGATTGATAGGATTTTGAAAGCGCGTCATCCAGTGCATTAAATCGAGCAGAATGGACGAGCGCGATCCATGTACCGACCCCCAACTAATTTGGGATTGAGGCTTTGTTGTAACTAGTAATCGTATGCAAGAGGATTTGCAACATACCATCTTCAAAAGAAAAAATATTGTGATATGCCATATTTTGTATTATTTTCTTCAAATCACTATTCGCTATTGTATGATTTTTTCTATTAGTTTTTCAGCAATAAATCATATTTCATTTGTATCTCTAGACACTGTCAACAAAAGGCCATAGAAACAATAGTTGTGCTCCTCCTAGTGTGAATGCTCGTAGTGCAAACACACAAGGTCCCACAACTGGACCAACATCTAAAAATCTAAAGCCTAAATTAGATAACAACACCACCATAGCCTTAGTCCCAAATTAATTGGGGTCGTCAGCATCATCATTTCTGCTACGTTCATTTTATATAATTTTTGTTGCTTTACAGCCCAACATTCACTTCCATATAGCATAGTTGTCTAATTGCGGTCCTATAAAATTTTCCTTTTAGCTTAGTATAAAGTGGTTTACCTTAGGAACTTCTGTTTCCCCTAATTTTACCACTCCATCATCTCGATGTCTAGTATTTCTAAACTCACAGAGCATGTATTCGATATTCCTCTTACTCAACTTAAAGTCTTTAGATTCTAATGTATTCCTCCACAATTATAATTTCCAATTCACTCCATCTTTTGTTTCGTCCACCAAGACAATATCATCTGCAAATAACATACACCATGGTATATCCTCTTAAATATGCCTAGTTAGTTCATACATAACTAAAGATATGAGTTTAAAGCCGATCCTTGATATAGTCATCATAATGGGAAATTCTTTTGTAGTTCCTCCAAATGTCTTTATGCTCGCTACTACTCCCTCATACATATTTTTAATAGTGTCTATGTATCTAGCATGCACTCATTTTCTTTCTAGAACCCACCAAATACCATCTCTAGGAACCCTATCATATGCTTTTTCTAAATTTACAAATACCATATGAAGATTTTTTTTCTTTTCTCTATATTTTTCCAACAATCTCCCAAGCATTAAGCTAAATTGATTCTCTGATATTGTTGTTTCTCTTTTCGGCCTATTGTCAATTATCTTCTTCAAAGTTTCATAGTATGACTTATAAGTTTGATTCCACGGTAATTTGAACAACTTTGAATGTCTTTTTTTGTTTTTGAAGATTGGTACAACAATGCTTCTTCTCCAATCCTTGGCATTCATTTTGATTTTAAAATCTTGTGAAAAGTTTTATTAACCAAGTCAATCCAATTTCGACTAAGCATTTCCAAACCTTTATGGCTATTTCATCTGGGCCACATGTTTTCCTTATTTTCATCATTTTCAATGCCTCTTTAACTTCTGGAATTCTAATATTGTGCGTATAGTTTTCATTTCTTTCTTGGTGTGGGTTTTCATCTACTATGATATCAACTTGGCCATCATTAAATAAACTATCGAAAAAACTTCTCCACTTCTCCTTAATATCATCTCCGCGCGTTGGAACATTTTCATTTTTGTCCTTAACACATCTTACATGACTTAGGTCTTGTTTCGTTTTATCTCTTAATTTGGCTAGCCTATAAATATATTTTTGTCATCTCTATTACCTAACATTGTATATAGATCTTCCATGAAATTTTTTTTAGCTTGACTAACTGCTTTTTTAGCATGTTTTCTAGCTTTTCTATATTGATCGCATGCATCTTCATCTTGACACTTAGGTATTTTCCTATACATCTTTCTTTTAGTCTTAATTGCTTTTTGGATATCCTCGTTCCACCACCACGTTTCCTTCTTTGGTGGTATCAAGCCTTTAGATATGCCTAACACGTTTGTTGCTACTCTTTTTATGCAACTACTTATTTGTAGCCACATTGTATTAGCATCTAAATCAAGATTCTAAACATTTTCTTTCAGTAGTTTTTCTCTAAACTCTCCTTGTTTACTATTTTTTAGGTTCCACCACTTTATTCTAGGGTCTTTGCCTTTTTTATTCCTATTTAGTCATCGTTTAGCTTAATATCAAGTACTACTAACTTATGTTGGGTAGTAAACGCTTCACCAGGTATTACTTTGCAGTCTCTACATATTTTCTATCTATTTTTCTTGTTAAAAGAAAATCTATTTGACTCTTGTTATAACCACTACAAAAAGCAATCATGTGCGATTCCCTTTTCCTAAAACTAGCATTTGCTTAGACAAGTACGGTGAAGCAAATTCTGAGATTGATTCTCCTTCTTCATTTCTATTATCGTAACCAAAACCTACATGAACTCTCTTGAACCCATCATTATTTACCCCTGCATGCTCATTTAAATCTCCTCCAATAAAAGCCTAAACTAGATAAAAAAAAAAAAAAAAACCGAAGCAATACTTCTTACAGCTTGGAACCATTTAACATTCAAAAAAATACCTCATAAAACCTAAGTGCAAGTACTATTGGTAGTGTATGGATGTTACTCAAAACTAATGGGATAAAACAATTGAACACCTGAATTATCATCTAGAAAGATCAAAGATATGAAAAAAGCAAAATCTAACGCCAAAATCCCCTTTGATATTAAACTTACGTTTGCACATGCCATTAAATATACCAGAATAATTGATTGATTTTAAGCAATTACTGACCGATCTCTTCCATTTTGGAACAAAGCCTTATTTCCTCGTGACAAAGTAACGATCCTGTGCGTGGTTGTATGCCTTGGAAAAATCTAATTTCAGCATAAATCCTTTTCTTCTTCCATTATAATCTTCAATTGTGTCATTGGCAACAAGGGATAGATCCAAAATTTGATACACGTGAGAGATCATGGGTTTGGCGTGATAATGTTGCCATAAAGTTGCTTACTCTCAAAAGGGATTCATTTTCAATTTTGCACGTAACCAAGCTAATTGATATAAAAATAAAAAACTAGAAATCCTCTTCAAGTTGGCTCCCTAAAGAACTAATATATGGGTACCACTACCATGGGAACACAAAAATACCCATGCCATATGAACCGCATCTACAACCATTGGATTCTAATCCAACACATTTAATGCACAACACATTAATCTACAAGTCATAAATGCACAAAACATTTAATGCACAACACATTTTGAGGGGTTCCCATGGCATGGGTACATATTTGGGCTATATATTCATTAGTTATGATGTTTGCCACTCCCAATCTATTAAACATCTCACATTTATCAAATCTCATCTTACGAATGACCAACAACTATTATGTTTATATAACATTCTGAACCCATTTGATCCTGAAACTATCTCCTTCATAGCTTGAGATGGCTCTTCCTACATTTCCCGATGCAAATGGCTAATCCAACCATTCCCAATTAACTTGAGAAATCGGCTGCTGGCCTAGCCCTCTAACTTCTCATGCTCATAAAAAAAATCATTTTCAAAAGAAATATATCATTGTTAGACAATTTTGTTTGGCTGCTTGGTGAAGCAGCCATTTCTCCTTTTCTATCATACCAATGTAATCTTATTTTTTCACAAAACAATCATATTGTACAAAAAAAAAACTAGGTACTTTCCCTTTTCATCACTAGCCCAATGTTTTTGAAGAACCATTCTTTCCTCTAGAGAGAGAACATTCAATCTTTGAGCCAAGCCTGCGGGCAATTTTCTCATCAACTCATGACGTAGAATCCTCTTCTCCGTATCTTTGATTGCCAAAAAACCAACATCAAATGTCTTAGAGAAGCATTTATACGTTTTCTAATTAAGAGCATTATTGGGTAGTGAAAAAAGAAATTTTTGAAGCAATGGTAGTGAAAAAAATTTACTCTTTAATCTTTACTCTAATTTCTTTATAATTATTATCGCGTTCCTATATTCTTCAACTAACATACTATACTCAATCTATTACTAAAACATGGCATTAGAAGAAAAAGAAATGCACTAGAAATAAAGCATGAACTAATAACATCAAATAGATTATCTCAATAAGAAACAATACCATGTCAACATCCATAGTTGGAGGAAACTGAATCGTTTCAAAGGATGGTAAATCAGTATATTGATCACGAACACCATTACGCAGTTGAGCCATCCTTCTAGATGTGCGACCCCGAGAACGATTTGCACGATTTGTTGAACGAACTAAAGAGCTATGAAGATATTGTGAGGGATATTGTCGATACAAATGTGCCATTGATGAATCTCTCTGCAAACATAAATAAATGAATAAACTCACATGAAAGAAGAAATAGTACAGTGATAAGTTTTTACTATTTATGATCCTCAGTAGATGATCAAATACCATATCGATGAACAGCTCACCTGTTGTGCACTTTATGTGCCTGACATTTAAAAAGGTGCGAAATTGCTAATATATAATTGTTAACCTAGCAAGAGGCATCAAATCTTGATTCCAACTTGAGATGCCACCAATGATAACAGTGTTGAAAAACTACAGTCGAAAGCCTGTGCATAAAGATTTGATCAAATAACTCTAGTGATTTTTTACAAAATAAGCCTGGAAACAGAGGGCTTTAGGGTTTCCTCATACATCTATAATTTGAGTCAGCAACCTGGAAGATATTTGAGACATTGGGATCATAAATGGTGGGGATGAAGTTAGAATTGTGGAAATGAGATGTCACGACCCATTTCGCAATCTTCACCAACTAGGTCAAAATGTGAATTAATCCCTTACTCTCCAAGATTGTTTAACGTTTCAGTAATCCTACCAATTAGCCAACATACTTTATATAACATACACTCAATTTAATTATTTGTTCTACTTAACTTCATGAGGAGATTTCAGAAAAGTTTCCTTTTATCTTAGTGTTTCCAATTATGTGTTTGGAGGTTTCCACAACCTAGCCCTAAATAAGGCAGGCGGTGAGCCTGAAAATAATTATTAAAAATATTTTTTTAGAAAAACATTATTTATTTGAAAATATTATTTATTTATTTATTGAAATAATTTTTTCTTTCAATGTGTGAAAAAGTGTGGAGTTGAAAATATGGTGATGAGAAAGCGTATTATTGTTGAGGGGTCTCTAAATAAATTTAATTATTTCTTAGGGAGGTCTAAGTAAATATTTTTTCGCCTGCCTAGGTGGGGCTAAACCACCAGACACAGCATCATCACATTGAAAACATTGCCTATTTTTAAACTCTATACCCACTTTTGTAATGAAACAACTCTCACATTCAATTGTCTCTGACTAGAAAGGGAACAATAGAAATAAAGCAAAGAGGTCACATATTCGATATCAATAGAATTGTCACCATGAGCAACTCCAGCAATGCGAACAATGAGGGTGACCAACTTAATTTTACTATAATCCCATATCTCAGCCAAACTTAAGCTATCATAAGAAATATTACACTAACTTGTTTACTGCGCTTAATAGATTTTAATTTTACAGGATTTTATATCATAATTGTATTTAAGATTCACCTAATCTTTTAATAATAATATGAATCCAAAATAGTGTCTGTTAAATAATAAATAGCATTTCACTACCCGGAATTTCCAGAAATTGAGAAAGCTGGTCAATCAATCATATAATTCGCTATTCTAGAAGAAGCAAAACTCTCTCAAAATTGTTTATTCCGCCTCTGCCAATCAAAATTTAGAATTTGAAGTAAACTAATAAACAAAGAGGTGAGGTCCACAACAAAATACGTAAAGCACTTGGCACAAGAGAAAACTGGAATCGCCAACATAAAATAAAGGACCCAAGTTCACCCATTTTCTGTAAGCAAGAGGTACTTACAGAATCCACATGATGACGACGATTTAAAGAGGAACGTCGTGCATTTTCTTCTTGCTGCAAAGCCCATGCTATGTTCGCATCAATCTGCAGGAATGGATATCGAAGAAAATAATACAGAAGATCAGTTCCAAACATGAATAATATTAAACAAGAATACATCCAAGGAAAGAATGCCAGTTTCACTAAACTAAGGATTTGACATGCGAGTTGTTAAAAGAAACTTTCACTAACCTCTCCACTTGAAACTCCTTCCAACTCATTATAGAACTGCTCTTGAAGTTCACGAGCCAACATCTCATCTGCTTCTAACTGTTTTGTTCTGTTATTGGAATCATTATTAGCCATCTGACGGGTATTGTGACTTCTGACCAGAACTTCAGGGGACAATTCATTAATGTCTATAACTGAAGCTGAGATATCATGGCCATGATTATCGCTGCTTCTTGGACATCCCATATCAGACACATCAGAAGACCAGAGAACTGTGACTTCAGAATCATCCAAGACTGAACTTCTTGAGGATTCACCATAATTCGATTGACCGGACATACGCTTCCTTTGTCTTTTTGGTAGTTTCATCCTTCCATTTTCCCGTCCATTTGGTTGGGTTGAATCAGGCATAGAACTTGAAGATGCTTGAACAGGGCATGAGGATAAATTTCTTCCTTTAAGATCTTCACTTTTAGAACCAATATTGCGACCTCTCACGTTACTATTAATTCCCACTCTATTTTTGTGAAGTAAGTGACTGTCATTGTCCTTCTCCCTGTAAAGATTTCCAAGCTCATTTGATAACATAGAAGGTATTATCTTTGAGCGGTTGCGAGTGCTTCTCCAACCACCTACTTCTTTCAAGTGGCTTAAAGCTTCTCCATTTCTGTCAACCTCGTCCACAGGACTTAATAAGCTTCTGCAGACAATTTCACGTGTTCAGCCATATGGCATGATAAAGAATGTCCATTTCAACATCCAAATAAAATGCAAGAGAAATTGTTCACAAGGAATATGGTTTCAATGAGCAAGGAAAAAAAAAAGGAACAGCAAGATGAAAACAACAAGAAAGACAAACAATGAATCGAAAGGTTCACGGTCAAACAAAGTAAAACCAAATCATGCTAATCATCCATCAGCATAAATGATGAAAAGAATCTCCATACAATTTTTTTTAATAAGAAAAAATTACAAAATCTAACATAAAAGATTGCATATCTATTAACTGAAATCCATTCTCTGGAATACCCTACTCTGGTCTCATAGTAAAACACCAAACAGATACGTGGAACCTTCCAGAATTTATAGATGTCCAAACAAACACTACAGATTTTTAAATTGAACCATAGCTAATTCCATTGCAATTGCCCTTTTGGTCATGATTTAAAATTGGCTTGTGTGAGTGCACGCGGGCGCCTTATCAACAGTCTATCATTTGCAAATTGCACAACCATGATTACCATTTATTCCAAATTCCAATTAATTTTTACAATACTTTACATAATTGAAGTCACGTGCACTGATTTATTTATTTTTATTTTTTTTTAAGTATGTGCGCTGATTTGATTATCTTCCTCTGAGCGCTTTCCTTCTTTGCTAACTTAATTCTACTCCATCAATCTACCTCAAAACATAAACGCCTCTGAATTCTTTTTATCTTGACATTCTTTTTTTTTTTTTCAATCAGAAGCAATAGTAATAAAAAGGAAAAAAGAAAAACAAATCAGAAGCAATAAAATAAAATCACATTTACGGAAGATATAAATACACACACATACACACAGAATCTCATGCAAAGAGAAGACGAAACACTATTAGCGTTAACCACTTTCCACAGGCAGAAAAGATAGTGCAACCCAAACATATAAGGTCTCGATAATGTAGATTGTGAAGGGTCAGAGAGGTCAGAGAAAGCAGCTTAAAAGAAAGAAAGAAAGAAAGTAAGTAAAAGAGCTAGAGAAGAAGAACCACTGGGAATAGAGAAGCAAGGACACCAGTCGAAGAATTTAGTCAATTTACCAAAAGAGAGGCAAGTAGAGGAATTTTAACAAGGACCGCTTTAATCATTACATCGAGAATGAAGTAATGCAAAGTCAATCATGTTATATATCTCATTCTCCCAAATATTCTCTCAAAGCCTAAAGTTTCGGTGAGATGGAATGTATTCTGATGAGCATATTAAGAATAATAATACCTAAGACATCAAGTAGATCTATTGATGAAATGGAAGTATAATAAAGGAATATCTTGTATCCATTTTGAAAATAAAGTTGAATTCATATCCCACCAAGATTCCAATAGAATTCCAATATTTTTTCCTTTTATTGTTTCATTTCTACAACCAACCATCTCCTTTATATAATCAGCTGATTTATGAGGTCTCAATTAACCAATCTTCCATTTTTACTGGTCACCTTATTAGTGAAAGGGAAAAGGAGTGTTCAACTCTGACCCAAGATTTACAGATGTACTATCCTTGGTAAACAGGGATGATAAAGATGAATTAAATTGTCTTTCCGGATAGCTAAGATAAAAAAGAAAAATATATGAACGAATGAATTATTTCATGTCCTCTCTCTCATTTTCCTCACCAAGAGAGAGTGATCGTCCTCTCGTTATTTTCTCCCCTCCCTGATAAAATTGTTAATATGCCCTTTCAAAGCTAGGACTTGTATCAAAAACTTGATGTGCAAATGCAATGGATCGTTAATAGCTGTTTCTCATAGTAACTTAATATATTTACAACACTATCTTCTCACATATGATAATAACCTTGACTTCATCACCATTTCAAGGTAGAATCTGATTATATGCACTCAAACTTTAAAAACTACAATACCTCTAAGATGAACAAGGGCTCTCCCAACAATTGAAAACCTCAAACTTTGTAACATGTGGATGGCTCACTAATTTGGTATAAGGTTACTTGAGTAAGAGGTTGGGAGTTAGAGCCTCAATACGTGGGCAAGTTGCAGTTTCTTTCTCATTAAAAAATCTCACAATTTGTTTGCATTCACTAGTTGGTACAAGACTTGGAACTCATTAGTCATTACCATCTAATAAAAACAAATGACAAGCAATTCCATACCTTTCCAATGACACCTATGAAAGTGAAATGAAAATGAAAATAGAAGATAAGCAAATATCAAGGTAATAGTCAGCTTTAGCCAATCGAGTCGCTAGAAATTGAAGGATAGGGCTATACCTAAGATCACTTGGGATATATTGACTACATTAAATAGAGTCAAATGGAATGTAGGTGAGCCCGACTAAATTGGGATTGATGCTTGGTTGTTACATTAAAAAATAGGTTTACTCAAAAAATTATAACCTCCAAAAATTTAGTTCTGTTTTTCTTTTCCTTTTTCTTGGGATGGGATTTAAATAGACGTTCCTCTTTCAGAAGAAATAAAAAACTTGTCTCCGAAAAACGAGAAAAAAAGATATATTACATATAATACAAAGAAATGCTGTAATTTAAAAAGAGCAGGGTGTAGCAGACAAGTTGGTACATAAAATCAAGAAATACTGTGATTTCAGAAATTAGTTAGAACTGTTGTTGTAACAACTCGAAATCTTTGTGAAATAAACTTTAATAAGAATCATGAAATATCTTGCAACTTAAGAAATCATTTACGATCTCTTCATGCACAAGATTATGGGGGCAATACAAGTTCTATATCACACTAACAACAATGGAAACACGACCTAGTACGCTGTGAAGTGCTCATCTATGATTAACCTCCAGCACCCAAGAAGAAAAAAAATTCAAAGCAAAAATTATGACAAAAAGTTGTTTTGGCAAAAAGTCAATTCTTTTGCAAGAGCTTACCCAACTAATAAGGAAAAAAGGACGGCTTTTCTGAAACTATGACTTGTATCAATTGAAACCGCTATAAAGAGTAAGAAGAAGTTGACTAGAAAGTAGAAGTCACAATCTCTTACTAATGCTAAAAAATAATTCCATTGTCTTTAACATAAGCAGAAAATATCTTTGCATTTTTTCACAAAAAAAAAAAAAAAATCCAAAGAAGCTATCAGACATCTCACTGGGAGCGTGATCAAAGAAGAAATTATGTACTAAAAAATCTGCTTAAATTATCAAGTAGCGAAATAATTCCATGTGAACATGCAATTTTTAGTTATCGAAAAACTAAAATGAATTAAAAATGAAACTTTTTTGTGATTTCAGGTGAAATTACTAACAAAAATTTATACAGAAATGAATATATTAACTTAAAATGTCAAACGACAGCTGTTAAATTTAAGTGACTACAATAAGAAAGGATGTTCATTAAGAAAATATCACAAAAGGTTGAAGCTACCTGCTAGATGTATGTAGGATCTTGGTTTTTTCTTCATGATCTTTTGGTGGAATAAGATCCACCAGTATACCTTTCCCTTTTGTTCTATCAACCTCACACATATTTGCCAAATCAGATGCCTCCATAACCCCTTTCCCTTTTGTTATGTCAATCGAACGAGATTCAAGCTCATAATCCTTAGCTGGAGAAAATGCATCTATGACACCTTTTCCTTTCATCCTTTGAATCATATCAGCCTTATTAGGACCATGGTTACCATTTACAGAATTAGAAACATTGTTCTGTATTGAGTGACTAGCCTTTGCTATGTTAGATGGAGAAATAAGCCCATTGCGCACAAGCTTCTTTTGTCCATTGATTCTGGGTGAAGCAACATATTGCAGTGATCTTGAAAAGGACTTTTCTGGGGTTTGTTTAGTGTCACAAGAGAAGTCGCTTCCTCCGTGAATGACATCCCTGTAATTATCACCTAAATCAGAGCTTTTATCACCATGAAGCATCAACTTCTTACTCAGATTTCTGCTGCTGAGAGAATATAAAGGTTTTGAAGGAATTTTCTTGCTTGAAACAAAATCATTCAATTTCCTTGGTTCTTTTCACCGGATGACAATACATCAACAACAATTGAGGAGTCGTTGTCCAACTTAACTCTGTCATTGCTAGTCAAAACTTTCTCTATAAGTCGACTTCCTGAAGACACTTTTTCAGTCATCATTGTCCTACATACATTCGCATTCACGGCAATAGATGGACTGTCGCCATTTACATCAACAACAGAGTCATTTTTTTGCCTGATTTCGTGAGGAAAACCATTACCCCCACAATAATAAGGCGATTGCCCATTGTTTACTTCCCTAATGCTTAACTTTCCACGATCATCCCTTACCCTACGGTAAACCCCCTTATCGACTAAATTCCGCATTTGAGAATTACGGGCAGCCGACGATTTGCATACTTCCTCAGTTTCTCCCCCACTAGTACCATTCTGTGAAGAAACTAATCTATCAGGCGTATCAGGAACCTCCATTACCAGATCAATGTCCATGTAATCCATATCCTACATCAGAAGATTATGAACCTAAAACAGTCAAAATCGCGCGAAATCACAATAACTTTTTGCAGCGAAAAACACTGCAAAGATCAAATTCACTGCAATTACCGAAGCAAAATAGAAAAGCAATATCAAGAAAGTGAAAAAAATGGGAAATCTAATGAGGATCAATTTTAGGGTTTGATGTCAAATCAATACCCTTTTAAGGAAACCCCAAGATTCCATCATCAACAACAATAATCCGTTCAGAACAACAGAAAATCGACAGGGATGAAGTTTTGATCCAGAAAGTGAGGAGATTGATAGGTGATTACCGAAGAAGAAGAGATTGTTGTGCGATGCGGGGCGTTCAAATCCAAAGCGGAGAGGAGCTTCGAAGTGGTGGAGACGATTGAGAGGTCTGGAGAGGACGAATCCATACACCCACCACACCTTTGAAGAAGACGATGAGAACAACAACAACCCCAACAACACAAATCCAGGAACAAAACTGAGATTGTTTTTTCGGATGAGTTATCTCGACTCGGTACTCAGTTCCGGGTTGACTCGCCGGCTAGTACCAAAGCTTCTTTACAGCCCCCACTTATTACTACATCTGAGTTTGAATTTCAATTGCTAGATTGCTAAATGTAATCCCCGTCACCCTTACCCCGTTATTTGTCATTAGAACCATTAATCCAACCCCTACAATTTTCTCCATTTTTTTATTTTTGACCATTTTATAGAATACTTGTACGGGGTCGAAAATGTTGTAGCATTGTTTTTCCATCGAATAAGGTTGGATTTGGTCTCATCAGTGCCCTTGGAGTGAGGAAGTACAACAAAACGATATGGTCACACAGAGCCCAAATCTTTGAATTCGAAAAGGTATTGATTGCCTTCCACCGAGAACTTTGAAAGAGGTATTGGTTGTCTCTTATCGAGACTTCGGCCATGTGTCACCAAGACCCACAAGAGATAAGAACGAAAACAAAATCGAAACTCCATAAAAAAAAATATATGGAAATGAACAAAACCTATGTGATTTTGTTCTAAATGACTACTCTTCTTGATTCATCAACATTTTCGCCTCAAAACCAATATTCGACCTTAAAATTAAAGCCCTAAACACCACCAACAACAACACATATATGACTCAAACAACTACAAAACAAAACTCATAAATCTAATGGAAAATGGTGAGAATGTATAGCTTCATCGAAGAAAAACCTAATGATCTCGTCGGAATCATGTTGGGTTTTGGTCGGATTAATGGAGAGCCAGGATCGAGGGAAGGGAGAGAGGTCTCAATTTCATTCGTAAGCTATGGGTTAGAAACAAATTCTTCTATATGAAAGGCATCATGGTCATTTCGTCCAGGGGCAAACTAGAATCACATTGAAAAGAATTGACTAGGATAATATCCGCAAAAAGTGGGGCCCGTTTAGCTGCTTCCAATGAGGCGACTATTTCCACTAAGTATGTGCTTTCAACACCTTAAAAAATTTGGACCAAAAAACTCTAATTTGTGCTAACAAATATAAGAACAAAAAGAGAAAAATGTTGTTCCACCGATTTTTCTGAACTCGATACTTACAACTCGATGGTAGAATCGTCGATTCAACAATGGAGGCTCTATGTTTTTTTAAAAAAATGTAGTTGTGACCCTAATTTCACACACAATTTCCATGCGCACTTGATTT
Organism: Stephania yunnanensis; assembly: GCA_039657365.1. Lineage (NCBI taxonomy): Eukaryota > Viridiplantae > Streptophyta > Magnoliopsida > Ranunculales > Menispermaceae > Stephania > Stephania yunnanensis. The sequence continues at coordinate 12,238,494 of CM077582.1, forward strand.
GTGACTAGTGATATTTGCATCCATGTGCGTGTGCATGAAAATCAATGTGCATATTAAGGACTCTTAATGAGTGGGTGTTAAAATGGCATGTTAAATTGAAGTTAGATTAGCAAGACTCCTTATGGCGGCCCTAAATTTCAGGTCGCCTTGCTACTCACCACGTCGCATCCCACGTCACCAAGCCTTGTCACGTCATGGCCCGCTTATCCTTGACGTTCCGCGACCTACCTAGCTACTTACACTTTTCTATTTAATCCTAACTTAGCTAATTAATTTTCATATAATTATTAATGATTTCATTAGCCCGTTAATCAATTTATCAAGTTATATATAATGAAATTTTACAACGGAAGTCTTAATTTAAGTAAGTTGTACAGTATTCAATAATCTTAAGTAGTGAAAAACCCAGAAAAAAATGCCATGTATATATTACGAGCTAGACGGACCTACGCCAACCGTCACAAACTAAACGGCGAGTATAGTGATATTTAAGTAATAACTGAAAAATTATATGCCACATTTTCAAAATAAACAAATTGTATATAAATGCATAATTAGCAAAAGAATAATTGAATCAAATAATGCAAGTAAATACCACAGTTAAAAATGTAGAGACTGACATAAGGTAAGTTGAGATGATCTACGTCGGTCGATAGAGAGAACCTATCACCAAACCTTTTCCACTATTATATGGAGCTGCGCTCAATATATCTCACACAAATAGCGGAGCTGCGCTCTACGCGTATACATTATCAATCTCATTCTTGCTTACCACCCCGAGTCCCATAACTCGTGTGCCGCGTAAATGTAATGGTGAGTGCCGAAACCCCGATAGACCCATGTCCCCGTGAACCGCGCATTTCTCGTGCAATGGACACTAGATAATCTCTACTTTAGGTTTCAAAAAGAAATAGTTCTAATTCTCTAGGAATACAAATCAGGTTAAACTACAAAGCTCAAAAGAATAGAATACAAGACTAGTCAAATCCAAGTTATCAAGTTATCATACTTTTGTAGGTTCTTGTATTATTTATGTAAATTGCTTTTATCACATGGGGTGTATGGGTTTGTGAGATACTTCGGGACATGTATATGATATTATTTCTTTCTCCTTTGTTTATTATACATGTTGACTGTGTTACGCGGGGTTTTCACATTCTATGATGTCTTGACTTATTAATTTAGAGTTGTTTAGATTTATTTAAGTTGAAATCGCTTCGCATAACCTTTAATAACTTGCAAATTTGAATAACTTACTATATATATTAAATTTCAGCTGCCTTGTAATGAAAATGGTTAGGAAGGTCGATTAAGCTTGCGTTGACGTCGTGAGGATTGACTCGGGGTTTACGTAAGTCTAGGCTGGTAGGGCTTAGTTTAGGTTGTGGAACTAAGTCGTCGCAAAGGCGCCCACTCTCGTGAACATGCATGTATGCGCACGTTTACTCAAGCGTGCACTCGTGTATACACATGGGTAGTGGAGGTGGTCGTGCATGTAGACGGATGCTTAACACTTGTGAACTCGCGCGTTCACAACAGCGTGCACGGGAGCAATGCACTTTAGCGGGACACGGGCAGGCGTACTCACACATTCGTGCTTGCAGACGGACTAGGCAAATGCATTGGCAATATGCATACAAAGACCTGGATGATCATGCATGCTTTTGGATGATGCTGGCATGCCTTGGACTATGTAAGACTAAGGCAAGGAGGTTCATTCCCATGGGCATGGGGTAACCTAGGCTTGGTGGACCAAGTTAGCGTGAATTATGGAAGACCAAATGGTTAGGTTACCTTGGTCAACTTGGTGGTTGACTAACTACCTTGGTCATGGCATTAATCATGATCAAGCCTAAAAATGTGGATGGTTAGGGACATGTGGAAGTAAAGAAGTGGACAGTTAGGTGATTGTTTTGACCACTATATGAATGTGGGTAGTTTACTTAGTCTCTTGTAATGTAAATAGGACATATGTCCCGATAGTTATGTAACTAACTTGGTTGTTTCCTTATAAGGCAAAGGCACATATATTTGGGAAAACATATGGAGACTTGAGTTGTATTTCCACTTGAACTAAATAATAAACTTCCTTTGTGCCATATTGTTGTTGTTCACTTACATTTTCGTTGGACTGCTGAATTAGGAGTGATTCATAGGCACTACGTGGGAGGAAAAGATTAGTGTGAAATCCTTGCTCAAAACCTTCAAGTCTAATATTTTTCTCCAACATGGTGCCTAGGATACTCCTAGTTCATCACTACCAATACTTAAAATGAATGAACAAGTAATGGCACAAAGGGAGTATATTACTTAAACATGGCGCTTCGCTTTATAGATCAACCAATAAAAGTTACATAACCGCTGAGGACACGTCCTACATACATTGATTTAAAGACTAAGTAAAACCCTACTCCAAGTATTGGTGAAAATTGTCACTTACCTGCAACATTCCTTTGCTGCCACATGTCCTCAGTTATCCACGAATTGATGCTTGGTCATGGCTCATGCCATGACCAAGGTAGTTACTCAACTGCTTGATTAACCATATTAGTTACCTAACCACTTGATCTTCCCCAATTCACATTTTGACTTGGTCCTCCAAGTCTAGCTTGCCCCAAGTACATGGGAATGGACCCATTTGCCTTAGTCCAATCGAGTCCAAGGCATGCCAACATCGTTCAGGTGTATGCATACCACCCGGGTCCTTGTACGCATACAACGCGTGTATTTTTCCGATCTGCCTGCATGCACGTACGTGTGAGTATGTCCGCTCGCGTATTGCCCGAGTGCACGACTCCCTCGCATGTTGCGACAAACGCGAGTTCACACCCCCGTCTACATGGATGACCGCTTCCACTGCCCTTATGCATGCGCGAGTACATGGATGACCGCTTCCACTGCCCTTATGCATGCGCGAGTACATGCTAGAGTAAACGAGCGCGAATACGTACGCGAGTACACCCTTGTTCGTGCTCGTGTTCACGTATTCATCTAGCGTCAAGTAGCATATGCGCATAATGTTTGCATGCGTGAATTGGGCATCACTTCAAAGAAATACAAACTCTTTATATACAAACATCTACTCTAAAGATTTGCTTTAGAGAAACCCAATGGATATAGTCCAAATTGGCACCCATTGGGTAATAGGTGTAAATATATATATATATATTTATATAATAAATATATATATATATAATTATATTTAAAATCAAAGATAGGGCCTTTGGGCTTTGGGCTTACATTTGTTAGCCTTGTAAAATCAAATTTTATTTTATTTTATTTTCTTTAGGTGTATTTGTTGAATATATTGTTTTGAACAGACACATTGGTTTGAACCGATTCAAGTTCTATTTAAGTAGAACTAAAACACTGAAATAATTATAATTTTCGAATTTCGTTTTTGAGAGAGAAGAAAAAATCACAGTTTAATGAGACTTTTGAACTTGGTGATTTTTGGTTCGAAAGAGCATCCGGTTGTATCCTGGGGCGAGATCTTTGAAGAAAATTCAATCACCGAATTCAAGGAAATTTCTGTCTTAGGACATTGCTTCGTGCAAGCCTCAGGTTAGAAATTTATTTTGTTGATTGATTACATTATTAATTATTTGTAAAACTTTATTCATTCATATATATTAGTATCATTATTTATTGTTCCATACATCAATCTAAGACAGAAAGCTCAGAAATTTCTGAGATTTTGTGTTGTTTTGTGAATTTCAGAAATTCTGAAAATGGTGGGACAATCGAGTTTGAACAACTCTACAAAGTCAGAAGACAAGTCCGAGAAGTCCAAGGAGTGGATTTCAAGAGGCATGAAGAAAAGCCTGAAAAATTCACGGGAGTGGATTTTAAAAGATGGCAACAAAAATTCTTCGTTCTACTTGACAACCCTCAATCTTGCACATATTGTAAGAGAGGATGAACCTAAGACAAATGAGGATCCTCTATCGAAGGAGACTATTATGTCCATTGAGAATTGGAGAAATTCGACTTTCTTTGTCGCAATTACATCCTTAATTGTTTGGATGACAATTTATATGACATATATTCGTCATATGACACTGAAAGGAAGTATGGAATAATCTTGAGAAGAAATACAAAATTGAAGATCGGTGCGAAGAAATTCGTAATTGGTAAATTTCGAAATATCTCATGGTGGACTCAAAAGCTGTCTTTAAGCAAGTAGAGGAAATCCAAGTCTTGATTCATGAGCGCATGCGAAGGATGTTCTATCAATGAACACTTTCAAGTTGGTGCAATTATTGAGAAGTTACCTCCTTCGTGGAAAGATTTTAAGATTTATTTAAAGCACAAAAGGAGGGAGATGACTATAGAGGACTTGATTTTGAGGCTTAGAGTTGAAGAAGATCATCGCAAGGGAGACAAAGTTGAAGTACCTACCTTTCTTTGCGCAAAAGCAAATGTGGTTGAAGGAGAGGCTTCAAAATCCAGATTTGGAAGATTAAAGCAAAGAAGTTTTTGTGAAACACTCCAACAAATTTGCACCTAAAAAAGCCCTTTAAGAAAGTTAAAGGTAATTGTTGGGTGTGTGGAAAAAGCGGCCATAAGGCTCAAGAATGTCGTCACCTAGGAAAGATCAACTGCAAAGCAAATTCTTCTCAAAAGAATCACGTCAATGTCACAACTACGAAGAAGATTTGGTTCTTGTTATTTCGAAGTCAATATGATTGACAATGTTAAAGGTTGGTGGATTGACACAGAGCAACTAGGCATATTTGTGGCGACAAGGCACTATTTTCAACCTTTGAAGATGTTACTAATGATGAAAAACTCTACATGGGGAATTCATCTACTTCAACTCATCAAAGGAAAAGGAAAGTGTTCTTTGAAATTTACTTACGGAAAAACTCTTACCTTGATTGATGTACTTTATGTTCTGAAATACGAAAGAACTTAGTCTCTGGTACTCTTCTTACTAAAAGGGGATTCAAACTAGTGTTCGAATCGATAAGTTTGTGCTATGTAAGGCTACAGACTATATAGGACGAGGGTATTTAGTAGATGGAATGTTCAAACCGAATGTAATGGTTACTAATGTTATGAATAAAGTGAATGCTTCTATTTATATCGTGGATTCTTATGATATTTGGCATGCTAGATTAGGCCATGTAAATAGTAGGTCTATTAGTAGAATGATTAATCTCAATTTATTACCTAAATTTAATTTTGATGTGAAGCACAAATGCCAAACTTGCACTTGAATCTAAGTTTGCTAGGAAATCTTTTAAAAGCTGTCCTAGGAAGGTCAAATGAATTGTTAGGATTAATACATAGTGACCTTTGTGACTACAAATCAACCCCTACAAGAGGAGGAAAAAATTACTACATTACTTTTATAGATGATTGTAGTAAATATTGCTATGTCTATTTGATTAAAACTAAAGATGAAGCTTTTGATATGTTTAAGACATATAAAGTGAAGTTGAAAATCAATTAGATAAAAGGATCAAAGCAATAAGAACGGATAGAGGTGGAGAATATGAATCCTCGAATTTTTGAATTTTGCGTAGTCATGGAATTATACATCAAACTACGGCACCATACACACCTCAACGAGAATGGTGTCGCGGAGAGGAAAAACAGAACTTTTAAAGACATGATAAATTCTATGCTAAATAGTTCGGACTTCCACATAACATGTGGGGAGAGGCACTACTTACTGACAAATTATATCCTAAATAGAATCCCAATTAAGAAGACAAATAAGTCTCCTTATGAATTGTGGAAAGGAAGAATTCCTACTTTTAAAATTTTAAAAGTGTGGGGTTGTTTAGCAAAGGTACAAGTTCCTATCACCAAGAGAACAAAATTGGGGCCTAAAACTATAGATTGTGTATTTATTGGGTTTGCTAACAATAGTCTTTTGCATATAGATTTTTGGTAATAAATTCGAGATTAATGATATCCATGTTAATACAATTATAGAATCTGCGGATGTGCAATTCTTTGAAGGAATTTTTCCTTATAAAGAAGAAATCAAGTTCATCAAACAAGAGAGTTAGAGATGAACCATCCACTTCTAATGTTCCAACATTAGATGAAGAACCAAGAAGAGGGAAAAGATCTAGAGTTCAAAAGAGTTTTGGGCAGATTTTATAAGTTTTTTGACCAGAACCACAAACATATAAAGAAGCTATGACTTCTCTCGAGGCTATTTTATGGAAAGAAGCCATAAATAGTGAAATAGAATCCATTTTAATAAACCACACATGGGAATTGGTTGATTTACCTCCGGGATTAAACCGATAGGTTATAAATGGATTTTTAAACGAAAATTGAAAGTAGATGGATCAATTGATAAATATAAAGCTCGTTTAGTAGCTAAAGGTTTTCGACAAAAGAAGGGTTGGATTATTTTGATACATATTCTCCAGTTTCTAGAATTACATCTATTCGGATGTTAATTTCAATTGCTTGCAATTTATAATATGGAAATACATCAAATGGATGTAAAAAAAGACATTTTTAAATGGAGAATTAGATGAAGAGATATATATGGAACAACCAGAAGGATTTGTGGTCCAAGGTCAAGAAAATAAAGTCTGCAAATTGGTTAGGTCTTTATATGGACTTAAACAAGCACCAAAACAATGGCATGAGAAATTTGACCATACTATGCTTGCAAATGGATTTAAAATTAATGAATGTGACAAATGTGTCTACATCAAAGAATTGAAAAATTCTTGTGTCATAGTATGTCTCTATGTTGATGATATGTTGATAATTGGGACTAATAAGGATATAATCATTTCAACTAAGAAGATGTTGAATTCTAATTTTGACATGAAAGACTTAGGTCTAGCGAGATGTCATTTTGGGTATTCAAATCAAACGAAATGATAATGGATATATCCTTACTCAATCACATTATGTAGAAAAAATATTGAAGAGGTTTAATCAATTTAATTGTAAACCTGTTCCTACCCCATTGAGCCAAATTGCATACTTAAGAAAAATCTTGAAAGGCAATTTCTCAATTAGAGTACTCCCAAATAATTGGAAGTTTGATGTATTTGATGAATTCTACAAGACCGGACATTGCTTATGCAAAGTGAGCAGGACTTAGTAGATATACAAGCAATCCAAATTATTATCATTGGGAAGCATTGATACGAATACTAAGGTATTTAAAACATACTTTAGAATATGGATTGCATTATACAAAACATCCAGGTACTTGAAGGGTATAGTGATGCCAATTGGATTTCGACAACATTGAAACAAAGTCAACCAGTGGATATATTTTTACATTGGGAGGAGCTGCGATTTCTGGAAATCAACTAAGCAAACGTGTATAGCACGTTCGACAATGGAATCGAATTTGTAGCCTTAGATAAAGGCTGTGAGGAAGCGAGAATGGCTAAAAAACTTTCTAGAAGATATTCCATTCGCCAAAACCAAGTGCAACAATATGTATACATTGTGATTGTATGGCAGCACAAGCTAATGCTAAGAATAATGTATACAATGGTAAGTCAAGACATATAAGGCGCAGACATAATACTATAAGACAATTACTTTCAAGTGGAGTAATTAGTATAGATTATGTAAAGTCAAAGGAGAATATTGCGAGATCCTATGACAAAGGGCTTACCGAGAAATCAAGTTGTATTGTTATCGAGGGGAATGGGTTTAAAGACTATAAATGAGTTAAGTCTGGTGGAAACCTAACCTAGGTGATTGGAGATCCCATGTACTAGGTTCAATAGGCAAACTGATTAGATGAAACTCGCGAGAAGAACACATATTCGTTCATTCCTAAGATAAAAGCGTGTTCGAAGAAGTTCAAGGATATGTTAAACATTTAATGACAAATAAAATTGTCATCTATATGATAGTAAATGTGGGTCGCATTTATGAGAACGAGACAGGCTAAATTCTCTAAATCTATCATGAAACCAGGGTATGTCCAGGACCAAAATGGACAAAAACGTATAAACCTGAATTTTGATAATCGTGTCATGCGTAATACATATTGTCTTGGTTTACTACAAAACGTGAACAGTTCAAGATCCTCCATATCCACTTTGCGTCACAAAGTAAATCCAATATGTTTTACTATGGTAAGTTCAAGTCTTTCGGATACTTTTCGACAACATGACATGAGACTCCTCTCTCTTTCGTGTATTATAATTTTCGTTATAATTTTTTTTTTAAAAAAAAAAAACCAAATTTGAACAGAAATGTGGGGTATAGTGATATTTCTATTCAAATGTGGGGTATTGTTAGAACTTGAAAAATGTTTCAAGTGAGTTTGAATAGAAAACCTCTTTAGTCCCACATTGCTCACTTCAAAGAGTACAAACTCTTTATATACAAACATCTACTCTAAAGATTTGCTTTAGAGAAACCCAATGGATATAGTCCAAATTGGCACCCATTGGGTAATAGGTGTAAATATATATATATATATTTATATAATAAATATATATATATAATTATATTTAAAATCAAAGATAGGGCCTTGGGGCCTTTGGGCTTTGGGCTTACATTTGTTAGCCTTGTAAAATCAAATTTTATTTTATTTTATTTTCTTTTATTTTGTATTTTCGAAATTAATTATTGGTAGTTAATTTAGTTATTTTGTGAGCAGTGCTTGTTGTTGAGAACAAGTGCAATCTGTTGAGAATAGGTGTATTTGTTGAATATATTGTTTTGAACAGACACATTGGTTTGAACCTAAAGTGCCTCAAGTTCTATTTAAGTAGAACTAAAACACTTTGGAAATAATTATAATTTTCGAATTTCGTTTTTGAGAGAGAAGAAAAAAATCACGGTTTGCGAGACTTTTGAACTTGGTGATTTTGGTTCGAAAGAGCATCCGGTTGTATCTCGGGGGCGAGATCTTTGAAGAAAATTCAATCACCGAATTCAAGGAAATTTTGTCTTAGGACATTGCTTCGTGCAAGCCTCAGGTTAGAAATTTATTTTGTTGATTGATTGTTATTAATTATTTGTAAAACTTTATTCATTCATATATATTAGTATCATTATTTATTGTTCCATACATCAATCTAAGACAGAAAGCTCAGAAATTTCTGAGATTTTGTGTTGTTTTGTGAATTTCAGAAATTCTGAAAATGGTGGGACAATCGAGTTTGAACAACTCTACAAAGTCAGAAGACAAGTCTGAGAAGTCCAAGGGAGTGGATTTCAAGAGGCATGAAGAAAAGCCTGAAAAATTCACAGGAGTGGATTTTAAAAGATGGCAACAAAAATTGCTGTTCTACTTGACAACCCTCAATCTTGCACATATTGTAAGAGAGGATGAACCTAAGACAAATGAGGATCCTCTATCGAAGGAGACTATTATGTCCATTGAGAATTGGAGAAATTCTGACTTTCTTTGTCGCAATTACATCCTTAATTGTTTGGATGACAATTTATATGACATATATTCGTCATATGACACAAACAAAGGAAGTATGGAATAATCTTGAGAAGAAATACAAAATTGAAGATGCGGTGCGAAGAAATTCGTAATTGGTAAATTTCGAAATATCTCATGGTGGACTCCAAAAGCTGTCTTTAAGCAAGTAGAGGAAATCCAAGTCTTGATTCATGAACTCGCATGCGAAGGATGTTCTATCAATGAACACTTTCAAGTTGGTGCAATTATTGAGAAGTTACCTCCTTCGTGGAAAGATTTTAAGATTTATTTAAAGCACAAAAGGAGGGAGATGACTATAGAGGACTTGATTTTGAGGCTTAGAGTTGAAGAAGATCATCGCAGTGGAGACAAAGTTGAAGTACCTACCTTTCTTTGCAAAAGCAAATGTGGTTGAAGGAGAGGCTTCAAAATCCAGATTTCAGAAGATTAAAGCAAAGAAGTTTTCTGTGAAACACTCCAACAAATTTGCACCTAAAGGCAAGCCCTTTAAGAAAGTTAAAGGTAATTGTTGGGTGTGTGGAAAAAGCGGCCATAAGGCTCAAGAATGTCGTCATAGGAAAGATCAACTGCTGCAAACAAATTCTTCTCAAAAGAATCACGTCAATGTCACAACTCTTGAAGAAGATTTGGTTCTTTGTTATTTCGAAGTCAATATGATTGACAATGTTAAAGGTTGGTGGATTGACACAGGAGCAACTAGGCATATTTGTGGCGACAAGGCACTATTTTCAACCTTTGAAGATGTTACTAATGATGAAAAACTCTACATGGGGAATTCATCTACTTCAACTGTCAAAGGAAAAGGGAAAGTGTTCTTTGAAATTTACTTACGGAAAAACTCTTACCTTGATTGATGTACTTTATGTTCTGAAATACGAAAGAACTTAGTCTCGGTACTCTTCTTACTAAAAGGGGATTCAAACTAGTGTTCGAATCGATAAGTTTGTGCTATGTAAGGCTACAGACTATATAGGACGAGGGTATTTAGTAGATGGAATGTTCAAAGCTGAATGTAATGGTTACTAATGTTATGAATAAAGTGAATGCTTCTATTTATATCGTGGATTCTTATGATATTTGGCATGCTAGATTAGGCCATGTAAATAGTAGGTCTATTAGTAGAATGATTAATCTCAATTTATTACCTAAATTTAATTTTGATGTGAAGCACAAATGCCAAACTTGCCTTGAATCTAAGTTTGCTAGGAAATCTTTTAAAGCTGTCCTAGGAAGGTCAAATGAATTGTTAGGATTAATACATAGTGACCTTTGTGACTACAAATCAACCCCTACAAGAGGAGGAAAAATTACTACATTACTTTTATAGATGATTGTAGTAAATATTGCTATGTCTATTTGATTAAAACTAAAGATGAAGCTTTTGATATGTTTAAGACATATAAAGTGAAGTTGAAAATCAATTAGATAAAAGGATCAAAGCAATAAGAACGGATAGAGGTGGAGAATATGAATCCTCCGAATTTTTGAATTTTGCGGTAGTCATGGAATTATACATCAAACTACGGCACCATACACACCTCAACAGAATGGTGTCGCGGAGAGGAAAAACAGAACTTTTAAAGACATGATAAATTCTATGCTAAATAGTTCGGACTTCCACATAACATGTGGGGAGAGGCACTACTTACTGACAAATTATATCCTAAATAGAATCCCAATTAAGAAGACAAATAAGTCTCCTTATGAATTGTGGAAAGGAAGAATTCCTACTTTTAAAATTTTAAAAGTGTGGGGTTGTTTAGCAAAGGTACAAGTTCCTATCACCAAGAGAACAAAATTGGGGCCTAAAACTATAGATTGTGTATTTATTGGGTTTGCTAACAATAGTCGCATATAGATTTTTGGTAATAAATTCGAGATTAATGATATCCATGTTAATACAATTATAGAATCTGCGGATGTGCAATTCTTTGAAGGAATTTTTCCTTATAAAGAACAGAAATCAAGTTCATCAAACAAGAGAGTTAGAGATGAACCATCCACTTCTAATGTTCCAACATTAGATGAAGAACCAAGAAGGGGAAAAGATCTAGAGTTCAAAAGAGTTTTGGGCAGATTTTATAAGTTTTTTGATTTGAAACCGAACCACAAACATATAAAGAAGCTATGACTTCTACTGAGGCTATTTTATGGAAAGAAGCCATAAATAGTGAAATAGAATCCATTTTAATAAACCACACATGGGAATTGGTTGATTTACCTCCCGGGATTAAACCGATAGGTTATAAATGGATTTTTAAACGAAAATTGAAAGCCGATGGATCAATTGATAAATATAAAGCTCGTTTAGTAGCTAAAGGTTTTCGACAAAAAGAAGGGTTGGATTATTTTGATACATATTCTCCAGTTTCTAGAATTACATCTATTCGGATGTTAATTTCAATTCTTGCAATTTATAATATGGAAATACATCAAATGGATGTAAAAACAAAGCATTTTTAAATGGAGAATTAGATGAAGAGATATATATGGAACAACCCGAAGGATTTGTGGTCCAAGGTCAAGAAAATAAAGTCCGCAAATTGGTTAGGTCTTTATATGGACTTAAACAAGCACCAAAACAATGGCATGAGAAATTTGACCATACTATGCTTGCAAATGGATTTAAAATTAATGAATGTGACAAATGTGTCTACATCAAAGAATTGAAAAATTCTTGTGTCATAGTATGTCTCTATGTTGATGATATGTTGATAATTGGGACTAATAAGGATATAATCATTTCAACTAAGAAGATGTTGAATTCTAATTTTGACATGAAAGACTTAGGTCTAGCAGATGTCATTTTGGGTATTCAAATCAAACGAAATGATAATGGATATATCCTTACTCAATCACATTATGTAGAAAAAATATTGAAGAGGTTTAATCAATTTAATTGTAAAACTGTTCCTACCCCATTTGAGCCAAATTGCATACTTAAGAAAAATATCGATTGCAATTTCTCAATTAGAGTACTCCCAAATAATTGGAAGTTTGATGTATTTGATGAATTCTACAAGACCGGACATTGCTTATATGCAAAGACAGACTTAGTAGATATACAAGCAATCCAAATTATTATCATTGGGAAGCATTGATACGAATACTAAGGTATTTAAAACATACTTTAGAATATGGATTGCATTATACAAAACATCCACCAGGTACTTGAAGGGTATAGTGATGCCAATTGGATTTCGACAATCTTTGAAACAAAGTCAACCAGTGGATATATTTTTACATTGGGAGGAGCTGCGATTTCTGGAAATCAACTAAGCAAACGTGTATAGCACGTTCGACAATGGAATCGAATTTGTAGCCTTAGATAAAGTCACGAGGAAGCGAGAATGGCTAAAAAACTTTCTAGAAGATATTCCATTCGCCAAAACCAAGTGCAAGACAATATGTATACATTGTGATTGTATGGCAAAGACAAGCTAATGCTAAGAATAATGTATACAATGGTAAGTCAAGACATATAAAGCGCGAGACATAATACTATAAGACAATTACTTTCAAGTGGAGTAATTAGTATAGATTATGTAAAGTCAAAGGAGAATATTGCAGATCCTATGACAAAGGGCTTACCGAGAAATCAAGTTGTATTGTTATCGAGGGGAATGGGTTTAAAGACTATAAATGAGTTAAGTCTCTGGTGGAAACCTAACCTAGGTGATTGGAGATCCCATGTACTAGGTTCAATAGGCAAACCTGATTAGATGAAACTCTTGAGAAGAACACATATTCGTTCATTCCTAAGATAAAAACTCGTGTTCGAAGAAGTTCAAGGATATGTTAAACATTTAATGACAAATAAAATTGTCATCTATATGATAGTAAATGTGGGTCGCATTTATGAGAACGAACAAAGCTAAATTCTCTAAATCTATCATGAAACCAGGATATGTCCAGGACCAAAATGGACAAAAACGTATAAAGCGAATTTTGATAATCGTGTCATGCGTAATACATATTGTCTTGGTTTACTACAAAACGTGAACAGTTCAAGATCCTCCATATCCACTGCGTCACAAAGTAAATCCAATATGTTTTACTATGGTAAGTTCAAGTCTTTCGAGATACTTTTCCGACAACATGACATGAGACTCCTCTCTCTTTCGTGTATTATAATTTTCGTTATAATTTTTTTTTAAAAAAAAAAAAACCAAATTTGAACAGAAATGTGGGGTATAGTGATATTTCTATTCAAATGTGGGGTATTGTTAGAACTTGAAAAATGTTTCAAGTGAGTTTGAATAGAAAACCTCTTTAGTCCACATTGCTCACTTCAAAGAGTACAAACTCTTTATATACAAACATCTACTCTAAAGATTTGCTTTAGAGAAACCCAATGGATATAGTCCAAATTGGCACCCATTGGGTAATAGGTGTAAATATATATATATATATTTATATAATAAATATATATATATAATTATATTTAAAATCAAAGATAGGGCCTTGGGGCCTTTGGGCTTTGGGCTTACATTTGTTAGCCTTGTAAAATCAAATTTTATTTTATTTTATTTTCTTTTATTTTGTATTTTCGAAATTAATTATTGGTAGTTAATTTAGTTATTTTGTGAACAGGTGCGACTGTTGAGAACAAGTGCAACTGTTGAGAATAGGTGTGACTGTTGAATATATTGTTTTGAACAGACACATTGGTTTGAACCGATTGCCTCAAGTTCTATTTAAGTAGAACTAAAACACTGAAATAATTATAATTTTCGAATTTCGTTTTTGAGAGAGAAGAAGAAAAAAATCACGGTTTGTGAGACTTTTGAACTTGGTGATTTTTGGTTCGAAAGAGCATCCGGTTGTATCCCTGGGGGCAGATCTTTGAAGAAAATTCAATCACCGAATTCAAGGAAATTTAAATGTCTTAGGACATTGCTTCTGTGCAAGCCTCAGGTTAGAAATTTATTTTGTTGATTGATTCTGTTATTAATTATTTGTAAAACTTTATTCATTCATATATATTAGTATCATTATTTATTGTTCCATACATCAATCTAAGACAGAAAGCTCAGAAATTTCTGAGATTTTGTGTTGTTTTGTGAATTTCAGAAATTCTGAAAATGGTGGGACAATCGAGTTTGAACAACTCTACAAAGTCGAAGACAAGTCCGAGAAGTCCAAGTGGAGTGGATTTCAAGAGGCATGAAGAAAAGCCTGAAAAATTCACAGGAGTGGATTTTAAAAGATGGCAACAAAAATTGCTGTTCTACTTGACAACCCTCAATCTTGCACATATTGTAAGAGAGGATGAACCTAAGACAAATGAGGATCCTCTATCGAAGGAGACTATTATGTCCATTGAGAATTGGAGAAATTTGACTTTCTTTGTCGCAATTACATCCTTAATTGTTTGGATGACAATTTATATGACATATATTCGTCATATGACACAGCAAAGGAAGTATGGAATAATCTTGAGAAGAAATACAAAATTGAAGATGCCGGTGCGAAGAAATTCGTAATTGGTAAATTTCTGAAATATCTCATGGTGGACTCCAAAACTGTCTTTAAGCAAGTAGAGGAAATCCAAGTCTTGATTCATGAAGCGCATGCGTAAGGATGTTCTATCAATGAACACTTTCAAGTTGGTGCAATTATTGAGAAGTTACCTCCTTCGTGGAAAGATTTTAAGATTTATTTAAAGCACAAAAGGAGGGAGATGACTATAGAGGACTTGATTTTGAGGCTTAGAGTTGAAGAAGATCATCGCAAGGGAGACAAAGTTGAAGTACCTACCTTTGTCGCAAAAGCAAATGTGGTTGAAGGAGAGGCTTCAAAATCCAGATTTGTAAGATTAAAGCAAAGAAGTTTTTCGTGAAACACTCCAACAAATTTGCACCTAAAAGGCAAGCCCTTTAAGAAAGTTAAAGGTAATTGTTGGGTGTGTGGAAAAACCGGCCATAAGGCTCAAGAATGTCGTCACTTAGGAAAGATCAACCTGCAAAGACAAATTCTTCTCAAAAGAATCACGTCAATGTCACAACTACGAAGAAGATTTGGTTGTCTTTGTTATTTGAAGTCAATATGATTGACAATGTTAAAGGTTGGTGGATTGACACAGAGCAACTAGGCATATTTGTGGCGACAAGGCACTATTTTCAACCTTTGAAGATGTTACTAATGATGAAAAACTCTACATGGGGAATTCATCTACTTCAAACTGTCAAAGGAAAAGGAAAGTGTTGCTTTGAAATTTACTTACGGAAAAACTCTTACCTTGATTGATGTACTTTATGTTCCGAAATACGAAAGAACTTAGTCTCTGGTACTCTTCTTACTAAAAGGGGATTCAAACTAGTGTTCGAATCGATAAGTTTGTGCTATGTAAGGCTACAGACTATATAGACGAGGTATTTAGTAGATGGAATGTTCAAACCGAATGTAATGGTTACTAATGTTATGAATAAAGTGAATGCTTCTATTTATATCGTGGATTCTTATGATATTTGGCATGCTAGATTAGGCCATGTAAATAGTAGGTCTATTAGTAGAATGATTAATCTCAATTTATTACCTAAATTTAATTTTGATGTGAAGCACAAATGCCAAACTTGCACTGAATCTAAGTTTGCTAGGAAATCTTTTAAAAGCTGTCCTAGGAAGGTCAAATGAATTGTTAGGATTAATACATAGTGACCTTTGTGACTACAAATCAACCCCTACAAGAGGAGGAAAAAATTACTACATTACTTTTATAGATGATTGTAGTAAATATTGCTATGTCTATTTGATTAAAACTAAAGATGAAGCTTTTGATATGTTTAAGACATATAAAGTGAAGTTGAAAATCAATTAGATAAAAGGATCAAAGCAATAAGAACGGATAGAGGTGGAGAATATGAATCCCTCCGAATTTGTGAATTTTTGCAAAAGTAGTCATGGAATTATACATCAAACTACTACCATACACACCTCAACGAATGGTGTCGCGGAGAGGAAAAACAGAACTTTTAAAGACATGATAAATTCTATGCTAAATAGTTCGGACTTCCACATAACATGTGGGGAGAGGCACTACTTACAAGCAAATTATATCCTAAATAGAATCCCAATTAAGAAGACAAATAAGTCTCCTTATGAATTGTGGAAAGGAAGAATTCCTACTTTTAAAATTTTAAAAGTGTGGGGTTGTTTAGCAAAGGTACAAGTTCCTATCACCAAGAGAACAAAATTGGGGCCTAAAACTATAGATTGTGTATTTATTGGGTTTGCTAACAATAGTCGCATATAGATTTTTGGTAATAAATTCGAGATTAATGATATCCATGTTAATACAATTATAGAATCATGGATGTGCAATTCTTTGAAGGAATTTTTCCTTATAAAGAGCAGAAATCAAGTTCATCAAACAAGAGAGTTAGAGATGAACCATCCACTTCTAATGTTCCAACATTAGATGAAGAACCAAAGAAGGGGAAAAGATCTAGAGTTCAAAAGAGTTTTGGGCCAGATTTTATAAGTTTTTTGACCGAACCAACCACAAACATATAAAGAAGCTATGACTTCTATCGAGGCTATTTTATGGAAAGAAGCCATAAATAGTGAAATAGAATCCATTTTAATAAACCACACATGGGAATTGGTTGATTTACCTCCAGGGATTAAACCGATAGGTTATAAATGGATTTTTAAACGAAAATTGAAAGCCGATGGATCAATTGATAAATATAAAGCTCGTTTAGTAGCTAAAGGTTTTCGACAAAAAGAAGGGTTGGATTATTTTGATACATATTCTCCAGTTTCTAGAATTACATCTATTCGGATGTTAATTTCAATTGCGCAATTTATAATATGGAAATACATCAAATGGATGTAAAAACAAAGATTTTTAAATGGAGAATTAGATGAAGAGATATATATGGAACAACCCGAAGGATTTGTGGTCCAAGGTCAAGAAAATAAAGTCTCAAATTGGTTAGGTCTTTATATGGACTTAAACAAGCACCAAAACAATGGCATGAGAAATTTGACCATACTATGCTTGCAAATGGATTTAAAATTAATGAATGTGACAAATGTGTCTACATCAAAGAATTGAAAAATTCTTGTGTCATAGTATGTCTCTATGTTGATGATATGTTGATAATTGGGACTAATAAGGATATAATCATTTCAACTAAGAAGATGTTGAATTCTAATTTTGACATGAAAGACTTAGGTCTAGCAGATGTCATTTTGGGTATTCAAATCAAACGAAATGATAATGGATATATCCTTACTCAATCACATTATGTAGAAAAAATATTGAAGAGGTTTAATCAATTTAATTGTAAACCTGTTCCTACCCCATTTGAGCCAAATTGCATACTTAAGAAAAAATACCGATAAAGTGCAATTTCTCAATTAGAGTACTCCCAAATAATTGGAAGTTTGATGTATTTGATGAATTCTACAAGACCAGACATTGCTTATGCAAGGAAAGACTTAGTAGATATACAAGCAATCCAAATTATTATCATTGGGAAGCATTGATACGAATACTAAGGTATTTAAAACATACTTTAGAATATGGATTGCATTATACAAAACATCCACCTAAGATTTTGAAGGGTATAGTGATGCCAATTGGATTTCTCGACAATATTGAAACAAAGTCAACCAAAGTGGATATATTTTTACATTGGAGGAGGAGTCTGCGATTTCCTGGAAATCAACTAAGCAAACGTGTATAGCACGTTCGACAATGGAATCGAATTTGTAGCCTTAGATAAAGCATTGAGGAAGCAGAATGGCTAAAAACTTTCTAGAAGATATTCCATTCGCCAAAACCAAGCAGTTAAAGCAATATGTATACATTGTGATTGTATGGCAAAGACAAGCTAATGCTAAGAATAATGTATACAATGGTAAGTCAAGACATATAAGGCGCAGACATAATACTATAAGACAATTACTTTCAAGTGGAGTAATTAGTATAGATTATGTAAAGTCAAAGGAGAATATTGCAGATCCTATGACAAAGGGCTTACCGAGAAATCAAGTTGTATTGTTATCGAGGGGAATGGGTTTAAAGACTATAAATGAGTTAAGTCTGGTGGAAACCTAACCTAGGTGATTGGAGATCCCATGTACTAGGTTCAATAGGCAAACCGATTAGATGAAACTGCGAGAAGAACACATATTCGTTCATTCCTAAGATAAAACCGTGTTCGTAAGAAGTTCAAGGATATGTTAAACATTTAATGACAAATAAAATTGTCATCTATATGATAGTAAATGTGGGTCGCATTTATGAGAACGAGACAAAGCTAAATTCTCTAAATCTATCATGAAACCAGGATATGTCCAGGACCAAAATGGACAAAAACGTATAAACTGAATTTTGATAATCGTGTCATGCGTAATACATATTGTCTTGGTTTACTACAAAACGTGAACAGTTCAAGATCCTCCATATCCACTGCGTCACAAAGTAAATCCAATATGTTTTACTATGGTAAGTTCAAGTCTTTCAGATACTTTTCCTGACAACATGACATGAGACTCCTCTCTCTTTCGTGTATTATAATTTTCGTTATAATTTTTTTTTTTAAAAAAAAAAAAAACCAAATTTGAACAGAAATGTGGGGTATAGTGATATTTCTATTCAAATGTGGGGTATTGTTAGAACTTGAAAAATGTTTCAAGTGAGTTTGAATAGAAAACCTCTTTAGTCCCACATTGCTCACTTCAAAGAGTACAAACTCTTTATATACAAACATCTACTCTAAAGATTTGCTTTAGAGAAACCCAATGGATATAGTCCAAATTGGCACCCATTGGGTAATAGGTGTAAATATATATATATTTATATAATAAATATATATATATAATTATATTTAAAATCAAAGATAGGGCCTTGGGCCTTGGGGCCTTTGGGCTTTGGGCTTACATTTGTTAGCCTTGTAAAATCAAATTTTATTTTATTTTATTTTCTTTTATTTTGTATTTTCGAAATTAATTATTGGTAGTTAATTTAGTTATTTTGTGAACAAAAGTGCGATCGTTGAGAACAAGTGCAATCGTTGAGAATAGGTGTGACTGTTGAATATATTGTTTTGAACAGACACATTGGTTTGAACCAGTGCCTCAAGTTCTATTTAAGTAGAACTAAAACACTGGAAATAATTATAATTTTCGAATTTCGTTTTTGAGAGAGAAGAAAAAATCACAGTTTAATGGACTTTTGAACTTGGTGATTTTTGGTTCGAAAGAGCATCCGGTTGTATCTCAAGGGATCTTTGAAGAAAATTCAATCACCGAATTCAAGGAAATTTCTGTCTTAGGACATTGCTTCTGTGCAAGCCTCCGGTTAGAAATTTATTTTGTTGATTGATTCTGTTATTAATTATTTGTAAAACTTTATTCATTCATATATATTAGTATCATTATTTATTGTTCCATACATCAATCTAAGATGTAAAGCTCTCGAAATTTCGAGATTTTGTGTTGTTTTGTGAATTTTAAATTTCGAAAATGGTGGGACAATCGAGTTTGAACAACTCTACAAAGTCAGAAGACAAGTCTGAGAAGTCCAAGGGAGTGGATTTCAAGAGGCATGAAGAAAAGCCTGAAAAATTCACAGGAGTGGATTTTAAAAGATGGCAACAAAAATTGCTGTTCTACTTGACAACCCTCAATCTTGCACATATTGTAAGAGAGGATGAACCTAAGACAAATGAGGATCCTCTATCGAAGGAGACTATTATGTCCATTGAGAATTGGAGAAATTTCGACTTTCTTTGTCGCAATTACATCCTTAATTGTTTGGATGACAATTTATATGACATATATTCGTCATATGACACAAAGAAAGGAAGTATGGAATAATCTTGAGAAGAAATACAAAATTGAAGATGCCTATATGCGAAGAAATTCGTAATTGGTAAATTTCAAATATCTCATGGTGGACTCCAAAAACTGTCTTTAAGCAAGTAGAGGAAATCCAAGTCTTGATTCATGAATCGCATGCGTAAGGATGTTCTATCAATGAACACTTTCAAGTTGGTGCAATTATTGAGAAGTTACCTCCTTCGTGGAAAGATTTTAAGATTTATTTAAAGCACAAAAGGAGGGAGATGACTATAGAGGACTTGATTTTGAGGCTTAGAGTTGAAGAAGATCATCGCAAGGAGACAAAGTTGAAGTACCTACCTTTTTGCCGCAAAAGCAAATGTGGTTGAAGGAGAGGCTTCAAAATCCAGATTTCGTAAGATTAAAGCAAAGAAGTTTTTCGTGAAACACTCCAACAAATTTGCACCTAAAGGCAAGCCCTTTAAGAAAGTTAAAGGTAATTGTTGGGTGTGTGGAAAACTCGGCCATAAGGCTCAAGAATGTCGTCACCGAAAGATCAACCCGCAAAGAAATTCTTCTCAAAAGAATCACGTCAATGTCACAACTATCAAGAAGATTTGGTTGTCGTTATTTTCAAGTCAATATGATTGACAATGTTAAAGGTTGGTGGATTGACACAGAGCAACTAGGCATATTTGTGGCGACAAGGCACTATTTTCAACCTTTGAAGATGTTACTAATGATGAAAAACTCTACATGGGGAATTCATCTACTTCAACTCGTCAAAGGAAAAGGGAAAGTGTTGCTGAAATTTACTCGGAAAAACTCTTACTTGATTGATGTACTTTATGTTCCCGAAATACGAAAGAACTTAGTCTCTCGGTACTCTTCTTACTAAAAGGGGATTCAAACTAGTGTTCGAATCGATAAGTTTGTGCTATGTAAGGCTACGACTATATAGACGAGGGTATTTAGTAGATGGAATGTTCAAACCGAATGTAATGGTTACTAATGTTATGAATAAAGTGAATGCTTCTATTTATATCGTGGATTCTTATGATATTTGGCATGCTAGATTAGGCCATGTAAATAGTAGGTCTATTAGTAGAATGATTAATCTCAATTTATTACCTAAATTTAATTTTGATGTGAAGCACAAATGCCAAACTTGCACCGAATCTAAGTTTGCTAGGAAATCTTTTAAACTGTCCTAGGAAGGTCAAATGAATTGTTAGGATTAATACATAGTGACCTTTGTGACTACAAATCAACCCCTACAAGAGGAGGAAAAATTACTACATTACTTTTATAGATGATTGTAGTAAATATTGCTATGTCTATTTGATTAAAACTAAAGATGAAGCTTTTGATATGTTTAAGACATATAAAGTCAAGTTGAAAATCAATTAGATAAAAGGATCAAAGCAATAAGAACGGATAGAGGTGGAGAATATGAATCCTCCGAATTTGTGAATTTTGCAGTAGTCATGGAATTATACATCAAACTACGCACCATACACACCTCAAAGTAATGGTGTCGCGGAGAGGAAAACAGAACTTTTAAAGACATGATAAATTCTATGCTAAATAGTTCTGGACTTCCACATAACATGTGGGGAGAGGCACTACTTACAAGAAATTATATCCTAAATAGAATCCCAATTAAGAAGACAAATAAGTCTCCTTATGAATTGTGGAAAGGAAGAATTCCTACTTTTAAAATTTTAAAAGTGTGGGGTTGTTTAGCAAAGGTACAAGTTCCTATCACCAAGAGAACAAAATTGGGGCCTAAAACTATAGATTGTGTATTTATTGGGTTTGCTAACAATAGTGCTGCATATAGATTTTTGGTAATAAATTCGAGATTAATGATATCCATGTTAATACAATTATAGAATCTCATGGATGTGCAATTCTTTGAAGGAATTTTTCCTTATAAAGAACAAATCAAGTTCATCAAACAAGAGAGTTAGAGATGAACCATCCACTTCTAATGTTCCAACATTAGATGAAGAACCAAGAAGGGGGAAAAGATCTAGAGTTCAAAAGAGTTTTGGGCGATTTTATAAGTTTTTTGACCGAAACCGAACCACAAACATATAAAGAAGCTATGACTTCTACCGAGGCTATTTTATGGAAAGAAGCCATAAATAGTGAAATAGAATCCATTTTAATAAACCACACATGGGAATTGGTTGATTTACCTCCGGGATTAAACCGATAGGTTATAAATGGATTTTTAAACGAAAATTGAAAGCCGATGGATCAATTGATAAATATAAAGCTCGTTTAGTAGCTAAAGGTTTTCGACAAAAAGAAGTGGTTGGATTATTTTGATACATATTCTCCAGCTTTCTAGAATTACATCTATTCGGATGTTAATTTCAATTGCCGCAATTTATAATATGGAAATACATCAAATGGATGTAAAAACAAAGATTTTTAAATGGAGAATTAGATGAAGAGATATATATGGAACAACCCGAAGGATTTGTGGTCCAAGGTCAAGAAAATAAAGTCTCGCAAATTGGTTAGGTCTTTATATGGACTTAAACAAGCACCAAAACAATGGCATGAGAAATTTGACCATACTATGCTTGCAAATGGATTTAAAATTAATGAATGTGACAAATGTGTCTACATCAAAGAATTGAAAAATTCTTGTGTCATAGTATGTCTCTATGTTGATGATATGTTGATAATTGGGACTAATAAGGATATAATCATTTCAACTAAGAAGATGTTGAATTCTAATTTTGACATGAAAGACTTAGGTCTAGCAGATGTCATTTTGGGTATTCAAATCAAACGAAATGATAATGGATATATCCTTACTCAATCACATTATGTAGAAAAAATATTGAAGAGGTTTAATCAATTTAATTGTAAACCTGTTTCTACCCCATTTGAGCCAAATTGCATACTTAAGAAAAATACCGATAAAGGCAATTTCTCAATTAGAGTACTCCCAAATAATTGGAAGTTTGATGTATTTGATGAATTCTACAAGACCAGACATTGCTTATGCAAAGGAATGCAGACTTAGTAGATATACAAGCAATCCAAATTATTATCATTGGGAAGCATTGATACGAATACTAAGGTATTTAAAACATACTTTAGAATATGGATTGCATTATACAAAACATCCACCCAGATTTGAAGGGTATAGTGATGCCAATTGGATTTTTCGACAATACCGAAACAAAGTCAACCAAAGTGGATATATTTTTACATTGGGAGGAGCTGCGATTTCCTGGAAATCAACTAAGCAAACGTGTATAGCACGTTCGACAATGGAATCGAATTTGTAGCCTTAGATAAAGTCATTGAGGAAGCGTAATGGCTAAAAAACTTTCTAGAAGATATTCCATTCGCCAAAACCAAGCAGCAAGCAATATGTATACATTGTGATTGTATGGCAAAGACAAGCTAATGCTAAGAATAATGTATACAATGGTAAGTCAAGACATATAAGGCGCAGACATAATACTATAAGACAATTACTTTCAAGTGGAGTAATTAGTATAGATTATGTAAAGTCAAAGGAGAATATTGCAATCCTATGACAAAGGGCTTACCGAGAAATCAAGTTGTATTGTTATCGAGGGGAATGGGTTTAAAGACTATAAATGAGTTAAGTCTCTGGTGGAAACCTAACCTAGGTGATTGGAGATCCCATGTACTAGGTTCAATAGGCAAACCGATTAGATGAAACTCATGAGAAGAACACATATTCGTTCATTCCTAAGATAAAAACCGTGTTCGTAAGAAGTTCAAGGATATGTTAAACATTTAATGACAAATAAAATTGTCATCTATATGATAGTAAATGTGGGTCGCATTTATGAGAACGAGACAAAGCTAAATTCTCTAAATCTATCATGAAACCAGGATATGTCCAGGACCAAAATGGACAAAAACGTATAAACCGAATTTTGATAATCGTGTCATGCGTAATACATATTGTCTTGGTTTACTACAAAACGTGAACAGCTCAAGATCCTCCATATCCACTACGTCACAAAGTAAATCCAATATGTTTTACTATGGTAAGTTCAAGTCTTTCGATACTTTTCCCGACAACATGACATGAGACTCCTCTCTCTTTCGTGTATTATAATTTTCGTTATAATTTTTTTTTTTTAAAAAAAAAAAAAAAACCAAATTTGAACAAATGTGGGGTATAGTGATATTTCTATTCAAATGTGGGGTATTGTTAGAACTTGAAAAATGTTTCAAGTGAGTTTGAATAGAAAACCTCTTTAGTCCCACATTGCTCACTTCAAAGAGTACAAACTCTTTATATACAAACATCTACTCTAAAGATTTGCTTTAGAGAAACCCAATGGATATAGTCCAAATTGGCACCCATTGGGTAATAGGTGTAAATATATATATATATATTTATATAATAAATATATATATATAATTATATTTAAAATCAAAGATAGGGCCTTTGGGCTTTGGGCTTACATTTGTTAGCCTTGTAAAATCAAATTTTATTTTATTTTATTTTCTTTTATTTTGTATTTTCGAAATTAATTATTGGTAGTTAATTTAGTTATTTTGTGAACAAAGCACTGTTGAGAACAAGTGCAATGTTGAGAATAGGTGTGACTGTTGAATATATTGTTTTGAACAGACACATTGGTTTGAACCAAATTGCCTCAAGTTCTATTTAAGTAGAACTAAAACACTGGAAATAATATAATTTTCGAATTTCGTTTTTGAGAGAGAAGAAAAAATCACAGCTTAAGCAGACTTTTGAACTTGGTGATTTTTGGTTCGAAAGAGCATCCGGTTGTATCCTCGGGGGCAGATCTTTGAAGAAAATTCAATCACCGAATTCAAGGAAATTTCTGCCTTAGGACATTGCTTCGTGCAAGCTCCTGTTAGAAATTTATTTTGTTGATTGATTCTGTTATTAATTATTTGTAAAACTTTATTCATTCATATATATTAGTATCATTATTTATTGTTCCATACATCAATCTAAGACAGTAAAATTTTTCGTAAATTTCGAGATTTTGTGTTGTTTTGTGAATTTCGTAAATTTCAAAATGGTGGGACAATCGAGTTTGAACAACTCTACAAAGTCGAAGACAAGTCCGAGAAGTCCAAGGGAGTGGATTTCAAGAGGCATGAAGAAAAGCCCAAAAATTCACAGAGTGGATTTTAAAAGATGGCAACAAAAATTGTCGTTCTACTTGACAACCCTCAATCTTGCACATATTGTAAGAGAGGATGAACCTAAGACAAATGAGGATCCTCTATCGAAGGAGACTATTATGTCCATTGAGAATTGGAGAAATTTCGACTTTCTTTGTCGCAATTACATCCTTAATTGTTTGGATGACAATTTATATGACATATATTCGTCATATGACACAAAGAAAGGAAGTATGGAATAATCTTGAGAAGAAATACAAAATTGAAGATGCCGGTATAAGAAATTCGTAATTGGTAAATTTCGAAATATCTCATGGTGGACTCCAAAACTGTCTTTAAGCAAGTAGAGGAAATCCAAGTCTTGATTCATGAACGCATGCGTAAGGATGTTCTATCAATGAACACTTTCAAGTTGGTGCAATTATTGAGAAGTTACCTCCTTCGTGGAAAGATTTTAAGATTTATTTAAAGCACAAAAGGAGGGAGATGACTATAGAGGACTTGATTTTGAGGCTTAGAGTTGAAGAAGATCATCGCAAGGGAGACAAAGTTGAAGTACCTACCTTTGCCGCAAAAGCAAATGTGGTTGAAGGAGAGGCTTCAAAATCCAGATTTCGTAAGAACAAAGCAAAGAAGTTTTTCGTGAAACACTCCAACAAATTTGCACCTAAAGGCAAGCCCTTTAAGAAAGTTAAAGGTAATTGTTGGGTGTGTGGAAAACCGGCCATAAGGCTCAAGAATGTCGTCACCGGAAAGATCAACCTCGCAAAGAAATTCTTCTCAAAAGAATCACGTCAATGTCACAACTACTCGAAGAAGATTTGGTTGTCGTTATTTCGAAGTCAATATGATTGACAATGTTAAAGGTTGGTGGATTGACACAGAGCAACTAGGCATATTTGTGGCGACAAGGCACTATTTTCAACCTTTGAAGATGTTACTAATGATGAAAAACTCTACATGGGGAATTCATCTACTTCAACTCGTCAAAGGAAAAGGGAAAGTGTTGCTGAAATTTACTCGGAAAAACTCTTACTTGATTGATGTACTTTATGTTCCCGAAATACGAAAGAACTTAGTCTCTCGGTACTCTTCTTATTAAAAGGGATTCAAACTAGTGTTCGAATCGATAAGTTTGTGCTATGTAAGGCTACACATATATATAGGACGAGGGTATTTAGTAGATGGAATGTTCAAACTGAATGTAATGGTTACTAATGTTATGAATAAAGTGAATGCTTCTATTTATATCGTGGATTCTTATGATATTTGGCATGCTAGATTAGGCCATGTAAATAGTAGGTCTATTAGTAGAATGATTAATCTCAATTTATTACCTAAATTTAATTTTGATGTGAAGCACAAATGCCAAACTTGCACTGAATCTAAGTTTGCTAGGAAATCTTTTAAAACTGTCCTAGGAAGGTCAAATGAATTGTTAGGATTAATACATAGTGACCTTTGTGACTACAAATCAACCCCTACAAGAGGAGGAAAAAATTACTACATTACTTTTATAGATGATTGTAGTAAATATTGCTATGTCTATTTGATTAAAACTAAAGATGAAGCTTTTGATATGTTTAAGACATATAAAGTCAAGTTGAAAATCAATTAGATAAAAGGATCAAAGCAATAAGAACGGATAGAGGTGGAGAATATGAATCTTCGAATTTGCTGAATTTTGCAAAGTAGTCATGGAATTATACATCAAACTACGGCACCATACACACCTCAATGTAATGGTGTCATGAGAGGAAAAAAGAACTTTTAAAGACATGATAAATTCTATGCTAAATAGTTTCGACTTCCACATAACATGTGGGGAGAGGCACTACTTACAAGAAATTATATCCTAAATAGAATCCCAATTAAGAAGACAAATAAGTCTCCTTATGAATTGTGGAAAGGAAGAATTCCTACTTTTAAAATTTTAAAAGTGTGGGGTTGTTTAGCAAAGGTACAAGTTCCTATCACCAAGAGAACAAAATTGGGGCCTAAAACTATAGATTGTGTATTTATTGGGTTTGCTAACAATAGTGCCGCATATAGATTTTTGGTAATAAATTCGAGATTAATGATATCCATGTTAATACAATTATAGAATCATGATGTGCAATTCTTTGAAGGAATTTTTCCTTATAAAGAATGTAAATCAAGTTCATCAAACAAGAGAGTTAGAGATGAACCATCCACTTCTAATGTTCCAACATTAGATGAAGAACCAAGAAGGGGAAAAGATCTAGAGTTCAAAAGAGTTTTGGGCCGATTTTATAAGTTTTTTGACCGAAATCGAACCACAAACATATAAAGAAGCTATGACTTCTATCGAGGCTATTTTATGGAAAGAAGCCATAAATAGTGAAATAGAATCCATTTTAATAAACCACACATGGGAATTGGTTGATTTACCTCCGGATTAAACCGATAGGTTATAAATGGATTTTTAAACGAAAATTGAAAGCCGATGGATCAATTGATAAATATAAAGCTCGTTTAGTAGCTAAAGGTTTTCGACAAAAAGAAGTGGTTGGATTATTTTGATACATATTCTCCAGCTTTCTAGAATTACATCTATTCGGATGTTAATTTCAATTGCGTGCAATTTATAATATGGAAATACATCAAATGGATGTAAAAACAAAGATTTTTAAATGGAGAATTAGATGAAGAGATATATATGGAACAACCCGAAGGATTTGTGGTCCAAGGTCAAGAAAATAAAGTCTCGCAAATTGGTTAGGTCTTTATATGGACTTAAACAAGCACCAAAACAATGGCATGAGAAATTTGACCATACTATGCTTGCAAATGGATTTAAAATTAATGAATGTGACAAATGTGTCTACATCAAAGAATTGAAAAATTTTGTGTCATAGTATGTCTCTATGTTGATGATATGTTGATAATTGGGACTAATAAGGATATAATCATTTCAACTAAGAAGATGTTGAATTCTAATTTTGACATGAAAGACTTAGGTCTAGCAGATGTCATTTTGGGTATTCAAATCAAACGAAATGATAATGGATATATCCTTACTCAATCACATTATGTAGAAAAAATATTGAAGAGGTTTAATCAATTTAATTGTAAACCTGTTCCTACCCCATTTGAGCCAAATTGCATACTTAAGAAAAATACCGACAAAGGCAATTTCTCAATTAGAGTACTCCCAAATAATTGGAAGTTTGATGTATTTGATGAATTCTACAAGACCAGACATTGCTTATGCAAGTGAATGATTTAGTAGATATACAAGCAATCCAAATAATTATCATGGGAAGCATTGATACGAATACTAAGGTATTTAAAACATACTTTAGAATATGGATTGCATTATACAAAACATCCACCTAATTTTGAAGGGTATAGTGATGCCAATTGGATTTTTCGACAATACCGAAACAAAGTCAACCAAAGGATATATTTTTACATTGGGAGGAGTCTGCGATTTCCCGGAAATCAACTAAGCAAACGTGTATAGCACGTTCGACAATGGAATCGAATTTGTAGCCTTAGATAAAGTCATTGAGGAAGTTTAATGGCTAAAAACTTTCTAGAAGATATTCCATTCTCGCCAAAACCAAGCAGCAAGAATATGTATACATTGTGATTGTATGGCAAAGACAAGCTAATGCTAAGAATAATGTATACAATGGTAAGTCAAGACATATAAGGCGCAGACATAATACTATAAGACAATTACTTTCAAGTGGAGTAATTAGTATAGATTATGTAAAGTCAAAGGAGAATATTGCAGATCCTATGACAAAGGGCTTACCGAGAAATCAAGTTGTATTGTTATCGAGGGGAATGGGTTTAAAGCCTATAAATGAGTTAAGTCTGGTGGAAACCTAACCTAGGTGATTGGAGATCCCATGTACTAGGTTCAATAGGCAAACTGATTAGATGAAACTCGCGAGAAGAACACATATTCGTTCATTCCTAAGATAAAACCGTGTTCGAAGAAGTTCAAGGATATGTTAAACATTTAATGACAAATAAAATTGTCATCTATATGATAGTAAATGTGGGTCGCATTTATGAGAACGAGACAAAGCTAAATTCTCTAAATCTATCATGAAACCAGGATATGTCCAGACCAAAATGGACAAAAACGTATAAACCGAATTTTGATAATCGTGTCATGCGTAATACATATTGTCTTGGTTTACTACAAAACGTGAACAGCTTCAAGATCCTCCATATCCACTACGTCACAAAGTAAATCCAATATGTTTTACTATGGTAAGTTCAAGTCTTTCGATACTTTTCCCGACAACATGACATGAGACTCTCTCTTTCGTGTATTATAATTTTCGTTATAATTTTTTTTTAAAAAAAAAAAAAACCAAATTTGAACAGTAAATGTGGGGTATAGTGATATTTCTATTCAAATGTGGGTATTGTTAGAACTTGAAAAATGTTTCAAGTGAGTTTGAATAGAAAACCTCTTTAGTCCCACATTGCTCACTTCAAAGAGTACAAACTCTTTATATACAAACATCTACTCTAAAGATTTGCTTTAGAGAAACCCAATGGATATAGTCCAAATTGGCACCCATTGGGTAATAGGGTGTAATATAATATATATATATATATAATAATATATATATATATAATTATATTTAAAATCAAAGATAGGGCCTTGGGGCCTTTGGGCTTTGGGCTTACATTTGTTAGCCTTGTAAAATCAAATTTTATTTTATTTTATTTTCTTTTATTTTGTATTTTCGAAATTAATTATTGGTAGTTAATTTAGTTATTTTGTGAACAAAAGGATCGTTGAGAACAAGTGCAATCACTGTTGAGAATAGGTGTGATGTTGAATATATTGTTTTGAATGACATTATTGGTTTGAACCAAAGGCCTCAAGTTCTATTTAAGTAGAACTAAAACACCGGAAATACATATAATTTTCGAATTTCGTTTTTGAGAGAGAAGAAAAAATCACAGCTTTGCGATTTTTGAACTTGGTGATTTTTGGTTCGAAAGAGCATCCGGTTGTATCCTCGGGGGCAGATCTTTGAAGAAAATTCAATCACCGAATTCAAGGAAATTTCTGCCTTAGACATTGCTTCGTGCAAGCCTCCTGTTAGAAATTTATTTTGTTGATTGATTCTCGTTATTAATTATTTGTAAAACTTTATTCATTCATATATATTAGTATCATTATTTATTGTTCCATACAACAATCTAAGATGTAAAATTTTTCGTAAATTTCGAGATTTTGTGTTGTTTTGTGAATTTCGTAAATTCTAAAATGGTGGGACAATCGAGTTTGAACAACTCTACAAAGTCGAAGACAAGTCCGAGAAGTCCAAGGGAGTGGATTTCAAGAGGCATGAAGAAAAGCCTCGAAAAATTCACAGAGTGGATTTTAAAAGGTGGCAACAAAAATTGTCGTTCTACTTGACAACCCTCAATCTTGCACATATTGTAAGAGAGGATGAACCTAAGACAGATGAGGATCCTCTATCGAAGGAGACTATTATGTCCATTGAGAATTGGAGAAATTCGACTTTCTTTGTCGCAATTACATCCTTAATTGTTTGGATGACAATTTATATGACATATATTCGTCATATGACAAAGAAAGGAAGTATGGAATAATCTTGAGAAGAAATACAAAATTGAAGATGCTCTATGCGAAGAAATTCGTAATTGGTAAATTTCGAAATATCTCATGGTGGACTCCAAAACTGTCATTAAGCAAGTAGAGGAAATCCAAGTCTTGATTCATGAACCGCATGCGTAAGGATGTTCTATCAATGAACACTTTCAAGTTGGTGCAATTATTGAGAAGTTACCTCCTTCGTGGAAAGATTTTAAGATTTATTTAAAGCACAAAAGGAGGGAGATGACTATAGAGGACTTGATTTTGAGGCTTAGAGTTGAAGAAGATCATCGCAAGGGAGACAAAGTTGAAGTACCTACCTTTGCCGCAAAAGCAAATGTGGTTGAAGGAGAGGCTTCAAAATCCAGATTTCGTAAGAACAAAGCAAAGAAGTTTTTCAGTGAAACACTCCAACAAATTTGCACCTAAAGGCAAGCCCTTTAAGAAAGTTAAAGGTAATTGTTGGGTGTGTGGAAAACCGGCCATAAGGCTCAAGAATGTCGTCACCGAAAGATCAACCTCGCAAAGAAATTCTTCTCAAAAGAATCACGTCAATGTCACAACTATCAAGAAGATTTGGTTGTCGTTATTTCAAGTCAATATGATTGACAATGTTAAAGGTTGGTGGATTGACACAGAGCAACTAGGCATATTTGTGGCGACAAGGCACTATTTTCAACCTTTCAAGATGTTACTAATGATGAAAAACTCTACATGGGGAATTCATCTACTTCAACCGTCAAAGGAAAAGGGAAAGTGTTGCTGAAATTTGGAAAAACTCTTACTTTGATTGATGTACTTTATGTTCCCGAAATACGAAAGAACTTAGTCTCTCGGTACTCTTCTTACTAAAAGGGGATTCAAACTAGTGTTCGAATCGATAAGTTTGTGCTATGTAAGGCTACAGACTATATAGACGAGGTATTTAGTAGATGGAATGTTCAAACCGAATGTAATGGTTACTAATGTTATGAATAAAGTGAATGCTTCTATTTATATCGTGGATTCTTATGATATTTGGCATGCTAGATTAGGCCATGTAAATAGTAGGTCTATTAGTAGAATGATTAATCTCAATTTATTACCTAAATTTAATTTTGATGTGAAGCACAAATGCCAAACTTGCACTGAATCTAAGTTTGCTAGGAAATCTTTTAAAACTCGTCCTAGGAAGGTCAAATGAATTGTTAGGATTAATACATAGTGACCTTTGTGACTACAAATCAACCCCTACAAGAGGAGGAAAAAATTACTACATTACTTTTATAGATGATTGTAGTAAATATTGCTATGTCTATTTGATTAAAACTAAAGATGAAGCTTTTGATATGTTTAAGACATATAAAGTCAAGTTGAAAATCAATTAGATAAAAGGATCAAAGCAATAAGAACGGATAGAGGTGGAGAATATGAATCCTCCGAATTTGCTGAATTTTGCAAGTAGTCATGGAATTATACATCAAACTACGGCACCATACACACCTCAACGTAATGGTGTCATGGAGAGGAAAAACAGAACTTTTAAAGACATGATAAATTCTATGCTAAATAGTTCTGGACTTCCACATAACATGTGGGGAGAGGCACTACTTACAAGAAATTATATCCTAAATAGAATCCCAATTAAGAAGACAAATAAGTCTCCTTATGAATTGTGGAAAGGAAGAATTCCTACTTTTAAAATTTTAAAAGTGTGGGGTTGTTTAGCAAAGGTACAAGTTCCTATCACCAAGAGAACAAAATGGGGCCTAAAACTATAGATTGTGTATTTATTGGGTTTGCTAACAATAGTGCCGCATATAGATTTTTGGTAATAAATTCTGAGATTAATGATATCCATGTTAATACAATTATAGAATCATGGATGTGCAATTCTTTGAAGGAATTTTTCCTTATAAAGAAAGTAAATCAAGTTCATCAAACAAGAGAGTTCGAGATGAACCATCCACTTCTAATGTTCCAACATTAGATGAAGAACCAAGAAGGGGAAAAGATCTAGAGTTCAAAAGAGTTTTGGGCCCGATTTTATAAGTTTTTTGACCGAAACCGAACCACAAACATATAAAGAAGCTATGACTTCTACCGAGGCTATTTTATGGAAAGAAGCCATAAATAGTGAAATAGAATCCATTTTAATTAACCACACATGGGAATTGGTTGATTTACCTCCCGGATTAAACCGATAGGTTATAAATGGATTTTTAAACGAAAATTGAAAGCCGATGGATCAATTGATAAATATAAAGCTCGTTTAGTAGCTAAAGGTTTTCGACAAAAAGAAGTGGTTGGATTATTTTGATACATATTCTCCAGCTTTCTAGAATTACATCTATTCGATGTTAATTTCAATTGCTGCAATTTATAATATGGAAATACATCAAATGGATGTAAAAAAAAGATTTTTAAATGGAGAATTAGATGAAGAGATATATATGGAACAACCCGAAGGATTTGTGGTCCAAGGTCAAGAAAATAAAGTCTCAAATTGGTTAGGTCTTTATATGGACTTAAACAAGCACCAAAACAATGGCATGAGAAATTTGACCATACTATGCTTGCAAATGGATTTAAAATTAATGAATGTGACAAATGTGTCTACATCAAAGAATTGAAAAATTCTTGTGTCATAGTATGTCTCTATGTTGATGATATGTTGATAATTGGGACTAATAAGGATATAATCATTTCAACTAAGAAGATGTTGAATTCTAATTTTGACATGAAAGACTTAGGTCTAGCAGATGTCATTTTGGGTATTCAAATCAAACGAAATGATAATGGATATATCCTTACTCAATCACATTATGTAGAAAAAATATTGAAGAGGTTTAATCAATTTAATTGTAAACCTGTTCCTACCCCATTTGAGCCAAATTGCATACTTAAGAAAAATACCGACAAAGGCAATTTCTCAATTAGAGTACTCCCAAATAATTGGAAGTTTGATGTATTTGATGAATTCTACAAGACCAGACATTGCTTATGCAAAGGAATGACTTAGTAGATATACAAGCAATCCAAATAATTATCATTGGGAAGCATTGATACTAATACTAAGGTATTTAAAACATACTTTAGAATATGGATTGCATTATACAAAACATCCACCGTACATTTTTGAAGGGTATAGTGATGCCAATTGGATTTGAATAACAATACCGAAACAAAGTCAACCAAAGGATATATTTTTACATTGGGAGGAGTCGCGATTTCCCGGAAATCAACTAAGCAAACGTGTATAGCACGTTCGACAATGGAATCGAATTTGTAGCCTTAGATAAAGTCATTGAGGAAGCAGTAATGGCTAAAAAACTTTCTAGAAGATATTCCATTCTCGCCAAAACCAAGCTGCCAAGAATATGTATACATTGTGATTGTATGGCAAAGACAAGCTAATGCTAAGAATAATGTATACAATGGTAAGTCAAGACATATAAGGCGCAGACATAATACTATAAGACAATTACTTTCAAGTGGAGTAATTAGTATAGATTATGTAAAGTCAAAGGAGAATATTGCAGATCCTATGACAAAGGGCTTACCGAGAAATCAAGTTGTATTGTTATCGAGGGGAATGGGTTTAAAGCCTATAAATGAGTTAAGTCTCTGGTGGAAACCTAACCTAGGTGATTGGAGATCCCATGTACTAGGTTCAATAGGCAACCGATTAGATGAAACTCGCGAGAAGAACACATATTCGTTCATTCCTAAGATAAAACCGTGTTCGTAAGAAGTTCAAGGATATGTTAAACATTTAATGACAAATAAAATTGTCACCTATATGATAGTAAATGTGGGTCGCATTTATGAGAACGAGACAAAGCTAAATTCTCTAAATCTATCATGAAACCAGGATATGTCCAGACCAAAATGGACAAAAACGTATAAACCGAATTTTGATAATCGTGTCATGCGTAATACATATTGTCTTGGTTTACTACAAAACGTGAACAGCTCAAGATCCTCCATATCCACTACGCGTCACAAAGTAAATCCAATATGTTTTACTATGGTAAGTTCAAGTCTTTCGATACTTTTCCCGACAACATGACATGAGACTCTCTCTCTTTCGTGTATTATAATTTTCGTTATAATTTTTTTTTTTTAAAAAAAAAAAACCAAATTTGAACAGTAAATGTGGGGTATAGTGATATTTCTATTCAAATGCTGGGTATTGTTAGAACTTGAAAATGTTTCAAGTGAGTTTGAATAGAAAACCTCTTTAGTCCCACATTGCTCACTTCAAAGAGTACAAACTCTTTATATACAAACATCTACTCTAAAGATTTGCTTTAGAGAAACCCAATGGATATAGTCCAAATTGGCACCCATTGGGTAATAGGTGTAAATATATATATATATATTTATATAATAAATATATATATATATAATTATATTTAAAATCAAAGATAGGGCCTTTGGGCTTTGGGCTTACATTTGTTAGCCTTGTAAAATCAAATTTTATTTTATTTTATTTTCTTTTATTTTGTATTTTCGAAATTAATTATTGGTAGTTAATTTAGTTATTTTGTGAACAAAAGCATCGTTGAGAACAAGTGCAATCGTTGAGAATAGGTGTGATCGTTGAATATATTGTTTTGAATGCAGACACATTGGTTTGAACTGCCTCAAGTTCTATTTAAGTAGAACTAAAACACTGAAATAATATAATTTTCGAATTTCGTTTTTGAGAGAGAAGAAAAAATCACAGCTTTGTGCAGACTTTTGAACTTGGTGATTTTTGGTTCGAAAGAGCATCCGGTTGTATCCTCGGGGGCAGATCTTTGAAGAAAATTCAATCACCGAATTCAAGGAAATTTCTGTCTTAGGACATTGCTTCGTGTAAGCCTCCTGTTAGAAATTTATTTTGTTGATTGATTCTGTTATTAATTATTTGTAAAACTTTATTCATTCATATATATTAGTATCATTATTTATTGTTCCATACATCAATCTAAGACAGTAAAATTTTCGTAAATTTCGAGATTTTGTGTTGTTTTGTGAATTTCGTAAATTTCAAAATGGTGGGACAATCGAGTTTGAACAACTCTACAAAGTCGAAGACAAGTCCGAGAAGTCCAAGGGAGTGGATTTCAAGAGGCATGAAGAAAAGCCCGAAAAATTCACAGAGTGGATTTTAAAAGATGGCAACAAAAATTGTCGTTCTACTTGACAACCCTCAATCTTGCACATATTGTAAGAGAGGATGAACCTAAGACAAATGAGGATCCTCTATCGAAGGAGACTATTATGTCCATTGAGAATTGGAGAAATTTCGACTTTCTTTGTCGCAATTACATCCTTAATTGTTTGGATGACAATTTATATGACATATATTCGTCATATGACACAAAGAAAGGAAGTATGGAATAATCTTGAGAAGAAATACAAAATTGAAGATGCCGGTATAAGAAATTCGTAATTGGTAAATTTCAAATATCTCATGGTGGACTCCAAAACTGTCTTTAAGCAAGTAGAGGAAATCCAAGTCTTGATTCATGAACCGCATGCGTAAGGATGTTCTATCAATGAACACTTTCAAGTTGGTGCAATTATTGAGAAGTTACCTCCTTCGTGGAAAGATTTTAAGATTTATTTAAAGCACAAAAGGAGGGAGATGACTATAGAGGACTTGATTTTGAGGCTTAGAGTTGAAGAAGATCATCGCAAGGGAGACAAAGTTGAAGTACCTACCTTTGCTGCAAAAGCAAATGTGGTTGAAGGAGAGGCTTCAAAATCCAGATTTCAGAAGATTAAAGCAAAGAAGTTTTTCAGAAACACTCCAACAAATTTGCACCTAAAGGCAAGCCCTTTAAGAAAGTTAAAGGTAATTGTTGGGTGTGTGGAAAACCGGCCATAAGGCTCAAGAATGTCGTCACCGGAAAGATCAACTCGCAAAGAAATTCTTCTCAAAAGAATCACGTCAATGTCACAACTATCGAAGAAGATTTGGTTGTCGTTATTTCAAGTCAATATGATTGACAATGTTAAAGGTTGGTGGATTGACACAGAGCAACTAGGCATATTTGTGGCGACAAGGCACTATTTTCAACCTTTGAAGATGTTACTAATGATGAAAAACTCTACATGGGGAATTCATCTACTTCAATCGTCAAAGGAAAAGTGGAAAGTGTTGCATTTGAAATTTACTCGGAAAACTCTTACCTTGATTGATGTACTTTATGTTCCCGAAATACGAAAGAACTTAGTCTCTCGGTACTCTTCTTATTAAAAGGGGATTCAAACTAGTGTTCGAATCGATAAGTTTGTGCTATGTAAGGCTACAGACTATATAGGACGAGGGTATTTAGTAGATGGAATGTTCAAACCGAATGTAATGGTTACTAATGTTATGAATAAAGTGAATGCTTCTATTTATATCGTGGATTCTTATGATATTTGGCATGCTAGATTAGGCCATGTAAATAGTAGGTCTATTAGTAGAATGATTAATCTCAATTTATTACCTAAATTTAATTTTGATGTGAAGCACAAATGCCAAACTTGCACCGAATCTAAGTTTGCTAGGAAATCTTTTAAAATCGTCCTAGGAAGGTCAAATGAATTGTTAGGATTAATACATAGTGACCTTTGTGACTACAAATCAACCCCTACAAGAGGAGGAAAAATTACTACATTACTTTTATAGATGATTGTAGTAAATATTGCTATGTCTATTTGATTAAAACTAAAGATGAAGCTTTTGATATGTTTAAGACATATAAAGTGAAGTTGAAAATCAATTAGATAAAAGGATCAAAGCAATAAGAACGGATAGAGGTGGAGAATATGAATCCTCCGAATTTGCTGAATTTTGCAAAGTAGTCATGGAATTATACATCAAACTACTTAAGCACCATACACACCTCAACGTAATGGTGTCATGGAGAGGAAAAACAGAACTTTTAAAGACATGATAAATTCTATGCTAAATAGTTCTCGACTTCCACATAACATGTGGGGAGAGGCACTACTTACAAGAAATTATATCCTAAATAGAATCCCAATTAAGAAGACAAATAAGTCTCCTTATGAATTGTGGAAAGGAAGAATTCCTACTTTTAAAATTTTAAAAGTGTGGGGTTGTTTAGCAAAGGTACAAGTTCCTATCACCAAGAGAACAAAATTGGGGCCTAAAACTATAGATTGTGTATTTATTGGGTTTGCTAACAATAGTGCCGCATATAGATTTTTGGTAATAAATTCGAGATTAATGATATCCATGTTAATACAATTATAGAATCTCATGATGTGCAATTCTTTGAAGGAATTTTTCCTTATAAAGAACAGAAATCAAGTTCATCAAACAAGAGAGTTAGAGATGAACCATCCACTTCTAATGTTCCAACATTAGATGAAGAACCAAGAAGGGGGAAAAGATCTAGAGTTCAAAAGAGTTTTGGGCCAGATTTTATAAGTTTTTTGACTGAAACTGAACCACAAACATATAAAGAAGCTATGACTTCTACTGAGGCTATTTTATGGAAAGAAGCCATAAATAGTGAAATAGAATCCATTTTAATAAACCACACATGGGAATTGGTTGATTTACCTCCCGGGATTAAACCGATAGGTTATAAATGGATTTTTAAACGAAAATTGAAAGCCGATGGATCAATTGATAAATATAAAGCTCGTTTAGTAGCTAAAGGTTTTCGACAAAAAGAAGTGGTTGGATTATTTTGATACATATTCTCCAGTTTCTAGAATTACATCTATTCGGATGTTAATTTCAATTGCTGCAATTTATAATATGGAAATACATCAAATGGATGTAAAAACAACATTTTTAAATGGAGAATTAGATGAAGAGATATATATGGAACAACCCGAAGGATTTGTGGTCCAAGGTCAAGAAAATAAAGTCTCGCAAATTGGTTAGGTCTTTATATGGACTTAAACAAGCACCAAAACAATGGCATGAGAAATTTGACCATACTATGCTTGCAAATGGATTTAAAATTAATGAATGTGACAAATGTGTCTACATCAAAGAATTGAAAATTCTTGTGTCATAGTATGTCTCTATGTTGATGATATGTTGATAATTGGGACTAATAAGGATATAATCATTTCAACTAAGAAGATGTTGAATTCTAATTTTGACATGAAAGACTTAGGTCTAGCAGATGTCATTTTGGGTATTCAAATCAAACGAAATGATAATGGATATATCCTTACTCAATCACATTATGTAGAAAAAATATTGAAGAGGTTTAATCAATTTAATTGTAAACCTGTTCCTACCCCATTTGAGCCAAATTGCATACTTAAGAAAAATACCGACAAGGCAATTTCTCAATTAGAGTACTCCCAAATAATTGGAAGTTTGATGTATTTGATGAATTCTACAAGACCAGACATTGCTTATGCAAAGGAATGACTTAGTAGATATACAAGCAATCCAAATTATTATCATTGGGAAGCATTGATACGAATACTAAGGTATTTAAAACATACTTTAGAATATGGATTGCATTATACAAAACATCCACCTAAGATTTGAAGGGTATAGTGATGCCAATTGGATTTCGACAATACCGAAACAAAGTCAACCAAAGGATATATTTTTACATTGGGAGGAGCCGCGATTTCCCGGAAATCAACTAAGCAAACGTGTATAGCACGTTCGACAATGGAATCGTAATTTGTAGCCTTAGATAAAGTCATTGAGGAAGCAGAATGGCTAAAAACTTTCTAGAAGATATTCCATTCTCCAAAACCAAGCGCAAGAATATGTATACATTGTGATTGTATGGCAAAGACAAGCTAATGCTAAGAATAATGTATACAATGGTAAGTCAAGACATATAAGGCGCAGACATAATACTATAAGACAATTACTTTCAAGTGGAGTAATTAGTATAGATTATGTAAAGTCAAAGGAGAATATTGCAGATCCTATGACAAAGGGCTTACCGAGAAATCAAGTTGTATTGTTATCGAGGGGAATGGGTTTAAAGACTATAAATGAGTTAAGTCTGGTGGAAACCTAACCTAGGTGATTGGAGATCCCATGTACTAGGTTCAATAGGCAAACTGATTAGATGAAACTCGCGAGAAGAACACATATTCGTTCATTCCTAAGATAAAAACTGGTGTTCGAAGAAGTTCAAGGATATGTTAAACATTTAATGACAAATAAAATTGTCATCTATATGATAGTAAATGTGGGTCGCATTTATGAGAACGAGACAAAGCTAAATTCTCTAAATCTATCATGAAACCAGGATATGTCCAGACCAAAATGGACAAAAACGTATAAACCGAATTTTGATAATCGTGTCATGCGTAATACATATTGTCTTGGTTTACTACAAAACGTGAACAGCTCAAGATCCTCCATATCCACTACGTCACAAAGTAAATCCAATATGTTTTACTATGGTAAGTTCAAGTCTTTCGATACTTTTCCCGACAACATGACATGAGACTCTCTCTCTCTTTCGTGTATTATAATTTTCGTTATAATTTTTTTTTTTTTAAAAAAAAAACCAAATTTGAACAAATGTGGGGTATAGTGATATTTCTATTCAAATGGGGTATTGTTAGAACTTGAAAAATGTTTCAAGTGAGTTTGAATAGAAAACCTCTTTAGTCCCACATTGCTCACTTCAAAGAGTACAAACTCTTTATATACAAACATCTACTCTAAAGATTTGCTTTAGAGAAACCCAATGGATATAGTCCAAATTGGCACCCATTGGGTAATAGGTGTAAATATATATATATATATTTATATAATAAATATATATATATAATTATATTTAAAATCAAAGATAGGGCCTTGGGGCCTTTGGGCTTTGGGCTTACATTTGTTAGCCTTGTAAAATCAAATTTTATTTTATTTTATTTTCTTTTATTTTGTATTTTCGAAATTAATTATTGGTAGTTAATTTAGTTATTTTGTGAACAAAAGTGCAACTGTTGAGAACAAGTGCAACTGTTGAGAATAGGTGTGACTGTTGAATATATTGTTTTGAACAGACACATTGGTTTGAACCAGTGCCTCAAGTTCTATTTAAGTAGAACTAAAACACTGGAAATAATTATAATTTTCGAATTTCGTTTTTGAGAGAGAAGAAAAAATCAAATTTTGCGTGACTTTTGAACTTGGTGATTTTTGGTTCGAAAGAGCATCCGGTTGTATCCTGGGGGCAGATCTTTGAAGAAAATTCAATCACCGAATTCAAGGAAATTTCTGTCTTAGGACATTGCTTCTGTGCAAGCCTCCGGTTAGAAATTTATTTTGTTGATTGATTCTGTTATTAATTATTTGTAAAACTTTATTCATTCATATATATTAGTATCATTATTTATTGTTCCATACATCAATCTAAGACGTAAAGCTCGAAATTTCGAGATTTTGTGTTGTTTTGTGAATTTCAGTAAATTCGAAAATGGTGGGACAATCGAGTTTGAACAACTCTACAAAGTCGAAGACAAGTCCGAGAAGTCCAAGGGAGTGGATTTCAAGAGGCATGAAGAAAAGCCCGAAAAATTCACAGAGTGGATTTTAAAAGATGGCAACAAAAATTGCTGTTCTACTTGACAACCCTCAATCTTGCACATATTGTAAGAGAGGATGAACCTAAGACAAATGAGGATCCTCTATCGAAGGAGACTATTATGTCCATTGAGAATTGGAGAAATTCTGACTTTCTTTGTCGCAATTACATCCTTAATTGTTTGGATGACAATTTATATGACATATATTCGTCATATGACACAGCAAAGGAAGTATGGAATAATCTTGAGAAGAAATACAAAATTGAAGATGCCGGTGCGAAGAAATTCGTAATTGGTAAATTTCTGAAATATCTCATGGTGGACTCCAAAACTGTCTTTAAGCAAGTAGAGGAAATCCAAGTCTTGATTCATGAACTGCATGCAGAAGGATGTTCTATCAATGAACACTTTCAAGTTGGTGCAATTATTGAGAAGTTACCTCCTTCGTGGAAAGATTTTAAGATTTATTTAAAGCACAAAAGGAGGAGATGACTATAGAGGACTTGATTTTGAGGCTTAGAGTTGAAGAAGATCATCGCAAGGGAGACAAAGTTGAAGTACCTACCTTTGCTGCAAAAGCAAATGTGGTTGAAGGAGAGGCTTCAAAATCCAGATTTCGAAGATTAAAGCAAAGAAGTTTTTCTGTGAAACACTCCAACAAATTTGCACCTAAAGGCAAGCCCTTTAAGAAAGTTAAAGGTAATTGTTGGGTGTGTGGAAAACGGCCATAAGGCTCAAGAATGTCGTCAGGAAAGATCAACTCGCAAGCAAATTCTTCTCAAAAGAATCACGTCAATGTCACAACTACTCGAAGAAGATTTGGTTGTCGTTATTTCAAGTCAATATGATTGACAATGTTAAAGGTTGGTGGATTGACACAGGAGCAACTAGGCATATTTGTGGCGACAAGGCACTATTTTTAACCTTTGAAGATGTTACTAATGATGAAAAACTCTACATGGGGAATTCATCTACTTCAATCTGTCAAAGGAAAAGGGAAAGTGTTCTTTGAAATTTACTACGGAAAAACTCTTACCTTGATTGATGTACTTTATGTTCCTGAAATACGAAAGAACTTAGTCTCGGTACTCTTCTTACTAAAAGGGGATTCAAACTAGTGTTCGAATCGATAAGTTTGTGCTATGTAAGGCTACAGACTATATAGGACGAGGTATTTAGTAGATGGAATGTTCAAACCGAATGTAATGGTTACTAATGTTATGAATAAAGTGAATGCTTCTATTTATATCGTGGATTCTTATGATATTTGGCATGCTAGATTAGGCCATGTAAATAGTAGGTCTATTAGTAGAATGATTAATCTCAATTTATTACCTAAATTTAATTTTGATGTGAAGCACAAAT
This sequence comes from Stephania yunnanensis, assembly GCA_039657365.1. NCBI lineage: Eukaryota > Viridiplantae > Streptophyta > Magnoliopsida > Ranunculales > Menispermaceae > Stephania > Stephania yunnanensis. Next base: position 12,281,369 of record CM077582.1, read on the forward strand.
GCCAAACTTGCACTGAATCTAAGTTTGCTAGGAAATCTTTTAAAAGCTGTCCTAGGAAGGTCAAATGAATTGTTAGGATTAATACATAGTGACCTTTGTGACTACAAATCAACCCCTACAAGAGGAGGAAAAAATTACTACATTACTTTTATAGATGATTGTAGTAAATATTGCTATGTCTATTTGATTAAAACTAAAGATGAAGCTTTTGATATGTTTAAGACATATAAAGTGAAGTTGAAAATCAATTAGATAAAAGGATCAAAGCAATAAGAACGGATAGAGGTGGAGAATATGAATCCTCGAATTTGCTTTGAATTTTGCAAAGTAGTCATGGAATTATACATCAAACTACGGCACCATACACACCTCAACGAGAATGGTGTCGCGGAGAGGAAAACAGAACTTTTAAAGACATGATAAATTCTATGCTAAATAGTTCGGACTTCCACATAACATGTGGGGAGAGGCACTACTTACAAAGAAATTATATCCTAAATAGAATCCCAATTAAGAAGACAAATAAGTCTCCTTATGAATTGTGGAAAGGAAGAATTCCTACTTTTAAAATTTTAAAAGTGTGGGGTTGTTTAGCAAAGGTACAAGTTCCTATCACCAAGAGAACAAAATTGGGGCCTAAAACTATAGATTGTGTATTTATTGGGTTTGCTAACAATAGTCGCATATAGATTTTTGGTAATAAATTTCGAGATTAATGATATCCATGTTAATACAATTATAGAATCATGGATGTGCAATTCTTTGAAGGAATTTTTCCTTATAAAGAACAGTAAATCAAGTTCATCAAACAAGAGAGTTAGAGATGAACCATCCACTTCTAATGTTCCAACATTAGATGAAGAACCAAGAAGGGGAAAAGATCTAGAGTTCAAAAGAGTTTTGGGCCGATTTTATAAGTTTTTTGACCGAAATCGAACCACAAACATATAAAGAAGCTATGACTTCTACCGAGGCTATTTTATGGAAAGAAGCCATAAATAGTGAAATAGAATCCATTTTAATAAACCACACATGGGAATTGGTTGATTTACCTCCGGGATTAAACCGATAGGTTATAAATGGATTTTTAAACGAAAATTGAAAGTTCGATGGATCAATTGATAAATATAAAGCTCGTTTAGTAGCTAAAGGTTTTCGACAAAAAGAAGGGTTGGATTATTTTGATACATATTCTCCAGCTTTCTAGAATTACATCTATTCGGATGTTAATTTCAATTCTTTGCAATTTATAATATGGAAATACATCAAATGGATGTAAAAACAAGATTTTTAAATGGAGAATTAGATGAAGAGATATATATGGAACAACCCGAAGGATTTGTGGTCCAAGGTCAAGAAAATAAAGTCCAAATTGGTTAGGTCTTTATATGGACTTAAACAAGCACCAAAACAATGGCATGAGAAATTTGACCATACTATGCTTGCAAATGGATTTAAAATTAATGAATGTGACAAATGTGTCTACATCAAAGAATTGAAAAATTCTTGTGTCATAGTATGTCTCTATGTTGATGATATGTTGATAATTGGGACTAATAAGGATATAATCATTTCAACTAAGAAGATGTTGAATTCTAATTTTGACATGAAAGACTTAGGTCTAGCAGATGTCATTTTGGGTATTCAAATCAAACGAAATGATAATGGATATATCCTTACTCAATCACATTATGTAGAAAAAATATTGAAGAGGTTTAATCAATTTAATTGTAAACCTGTTCCTACCCCATTTGAGCCAAATTGCATACTTAAGAAAAATACCGATAAAGGCAATTTCTCAATTAGAGTACTCCCAAATAATTGGAAGTTTGATGTATTTGATGAATTCTACAAGACCAGACATTGCTTATGCAGTGAACAGACTTAGTAGATATACAAGCAATCCAAATTATTATCATTGGGAAGCATTGATACGAATACTAAGGTATTTAAAACATACTTTAGAATATGGATTGCATTATACAAAACATCCACCTCCAGACTTGAAGGGTATAGTGATGCCAATTGGATTTGACAATACCGAAACAAAGTCAACCAGTGGATATATTTTTACATTGGGAGGAGCTGCGATTTCTGGAAATCAACTAAGCAAACGTGTATAGCACGTTCGACAATGGAATCGAATTTGTAGCCTTAGATAAAGTCTTGAGGAAGCGAGTAATGGCTAAAAACTTTCTAGAAGATATTCCATTCGCCAAAACCAGTGCCAAAGAATATGTATACATTGTGATTGTATGGCAAAGACAAGCTAATGCTAAGAATAATGTATACAATGGTAAGTCAAGACATATAAGGCAGACATAATACTATAAGACAATTACTTTCAAGTGGAGTAATTAGTATAGATTATGTAAAGTCAAAGGAGAATATTGCAGATCCTATGACAAAGGGCTTACCGAGAAATCAAGTTGTATTGTTATCGAGGGGAATGGGTTTAAAGACTATAAATGAGTTAAGTCTGGTGGAAACCTAACCTAGGTGATTGGAGATCCCATGTACTAGGTTCAATAGGCAAACCGATTAGATGAAACTCGCATGAGAAGAACACATATTCGTTCATTCCTAAGATAAAAAGCGTGTTCGAAGAAGTTCAAGGATATGTTAAACATTTAATGACAAATAAAATTGTCATCTATATGATAGTAAATGTGGGTCGCATTTATGAGAACGAGACAAAGCTAAATTCTCTAAATCTATCATGAAACCAGGATATGTCCAGGACCAAAATGGACAAAAACGTATAAACTGAATTTTGATAATCGTGTCATGCGTAATACATATTGTCTTGGTTTACTACAAAACGTGAACAGTTCAAGATCCTCCATATCCACTGCGTCACAAAGTAAATCCAATATGTTTTACTATGGTAAGTTCAAGTCTTTCAGATACTTTTCCTGACAACATGACATGAGACTCCTCTCTCTTTCGTGTATTATAATTTTCGTTATAATTTTTTTTTTTTTTAAAAAAAAAAACCAAATTTGAAATGTAAATGTGGGGTATAGTGATATTTCTATTCAAATGGGGTATTGTTAGAACTTGAAAAATGTTTCAAGTGAGTTTGAATAGAAAACCTCTTTAGTCCCACATTGCTCACTTCAAAGAGTACAAACTCTTTATATACAAACATCTACTCTAAAGATTTGCTTTAGAGAAACCCAATGGATATAGTCCAAATTGGCACCCATTGGGTAATAGGTGTAAATATATATATATATATTTATATAATAAATATATATATATAATTATATTTAAAATCAAAGATAGGGCCTTGGGGCCTTTGGGCTTTGGGCTTACATTTGTTAGCCTTGTAAAATCAAATTTTATTTTATTTTATTTTCTTTTATTTTGTATTTTCGAAATTAATTATTGGTAGTTAATTTAGTTATTTTGTGAACAGGTACGACTGTTGAGAACAAGTGCAACTGTTGAGAATAGGTGTGACTGTTGAATATATTGTTTTGAACAGACACATTGGTTTGAACCAGTGCCTCAAGTTCTATTTAAGTAGAACTAAAACACTGGAAATAATTATAATTTTCGAATTTCGTTTTTGAGAGAGAAGAAAAAAATCACAGTTTGGCAGACTTTTGAACTTGGTGATTTTTGGTTCGAAAGAGCATCCGGTTGTATCCTGGGGGCAGATCTTTGAAGAAAATTCAATCACCGAATTCAAGGAAATTTCTGTCTTAGGACATTGCTTCTGTGCAAGCCTCCTAGGTTAGAAATTTATTTTGTTGATTGATTCTGTTATTAATTATTTGTAAAACTTTATTCATTCATATATATTAGTATCATTATTTATTGTTCCATACATCAATCTAAGACAGAAAGCTCAGAAATTTCTGAGATTTTGTGTTGTTTTGTGAATTTCAGAAATTCTGAAAATGGTGGGACAATCGAGTTTGAACAACTCTACAAAGTCGAAGACAAGTCCAGAAGTCCAAGGGAGTGGATTTCAAGAGGCATGAAGAAAAGCTGAAAAATTCACAGAGTGGATTTTAAAAGATGGCAACAAAAATTGCTGTTCTACTTGACAACCCTCAATCTTGCACATATTGTAAGAGAGGATGAACCTAAGACAAATGAGGATCCTCTATCGAAGGAGACTATTATGTCCATTGAGAATTGGAGAAATTCTGACTTTCTTTGTCGCAATTACATCCTTAATTGTTTGGATGACAATTTAAATGACATATATTCGTCATATGACACAGCAAAGGAAGTATGGAATAATCTTGAGAAGAAATACAAAATTGAAGATGCCGGTGCGAAGAAATTCGTAATTGGTAAATTTCTGAAATATCTCATGGTGGACTCCAAAACTGTCTTTAAGCAAGTAGAGGAAATCCAAGTCTTGATTCATGCGCATGCGAAGGATGTTCTATCAATGAACACTTTCAAGTTGGTGCAATTATTGAGAAGTTACCTCCTTCGTGGAAAGATTTTAAGATTTATTTAAAGCACAAAAGGAGGGAGATGACTATAGAGGACTTGATTTTGAGGCTTAGAGTTGAAGAAGATCATCGCAGTGGAGACAAAGTTGAAGTACCTACCTTTCTTTGCAAAAGCAAATGTGGTTGAAGGAGAGGCTTCAAAATCCAGATTTGAGAAGATTAAAGCAAAGAAGTTTTTCAGTGAAACACTCCAACAAATTTGCACCTAAAGGCAAGCCCTTTAAGAAAGTTAAAGGTAATTGTTGGGTGTGTGGAAAAAGCTGGCCATAAGGCTCAAGAATGTCGTCACTAGGAAAGATCAACTGCTGAAATTCTTCTCAAAAGAATCACGTCAATGTCACAACTATGAAGAAGATTTGGTTGTTGTTATTTCAAGTCAATATGATTGACAATGTTAAAGGTTGGTGGATTGACACAGAGCAACTAGGCATATTTGTGGCGACAAGGCACTATTTTCAACCTTTGAAGATGTTACTAATGATGAAAAACTCTACATGGGGAATTCATCTACTTCAATCGTCAAAGGAAAAGGGAAAGTGTTGCTTGAAATTTACTCGGAAAAACTCTTACCTTGATTGATGTACTTTATGTTCTGAAATACGAAAGAACTTAGTCTCGGTACTCTTCTTACTAAAAGGGGATTCAAACTAGTGTTCGAATCGATAAGTTTGTGCTATGTAAGGCTACGAGACTATATAGGACGAGGGTATTTAGTAGATGGAATGTTCAAACTGAATGTAATGGTTACTAATGTTATGAATAAAGTGAATGCTTCTATTTATATCGTGGATTCTTATGATATTTGGCATGCTAGATTAGGCCATGTAAATAGTAGGTCTATTAGTAGAATGATTAATCTCAATTTATTACCTAAATTTAATTTTGATGTGAAGCACAAATGCCAAACTTGCTTTGAATCTAAGTTTGCTAGGAAATCTTTTAAAAGCTGTCCTAGGAAGGTCAAATGAATTGTTAGGATTAATACATAGTGACCTTTGTGACTACAAATCAACCCCTACAAGAGGAGGAAAAATTACTACATTACTTTTATAGATGATTGTAGTAAATATTGCTATGTCTATTTGATTAAAACTAAAGATGAAGCTTTTGATATGTTTAAGACATATAAAGTGAAGTTGAAAATCAATTAGATAAAAGGATCAAAGCAATAAGAACGGATAGAGGTGGAGAATATGAATCCTCCGAATTTCTTTGAATTTTGCGGTAGTCATGGAATTATACATCAAACTACGGCACCATACACACCTCAACGAGAATGGTGTCGCGGAGAGGAAAAACAGAACTTTTAAAGACATGATAAATTCTATGCTAAATAGTTCGGACTTCCACATAACATGTGGGGAGAGGCACTACTTACTGACAAATTATATCCTAAATAGAATCCCAATTAAGAAGACAAATAAGTCTCCTTATGAATTGTGGAAAGGAAGAATTCCTACTTTTAAAATTTTAAAAGTGTGGGGTTGTTTAGCAAAGGTACAAGTTCCTATCACCAAGAGAACAAAATTGGGGCCTAAAACTATAGATTGTGTATTTATTGGGTTTGCTAACAATAGTCTTGCATATAGATTTTTGGTAATAAATTTGAGATTAATGATATCCATGTTAATACAATTATAGAATCTCGGATGTGCAATTCTTTGAAGGAATTTTTCCTTATAAAGAAGCAGAAATCAAGTTCATCAAACAAGAGAGTTAGAGATGAACCATCCACTTCTAATGTTTCAACATTAGATGAAGAACCAAGAAGTGGGGAAAAGATCTAGAGTTCAAAAGAGTTTTGGGCGATTTTATAAGTTTTTTGATGAAACCAGAACCACAAACATATAAAGAAGCTATGACTTCTACCGAGGCTATTTTATGGAAAGAAGCCATAAATAGTGAAATAGAATCCATTTTAATAAACCACACATGGGAATTGGTTGATTTACCTCCCGGGATTAAACCGATAGGTTATAAATGGATTTTTAAACGAAAATTGAAAGCCGATGGATCAATTGATAAATATAAAGCTCGTTTAGTAGCTAAAGGTTTTCGACAAAAAGAAGGGTTGGATTATTTTGATACATATTCTCCAGTTTCTAGAATTACATCTATTCGGATGTTAATTTCAATTCCGCAATTTATAATATGGAAATACATCAAATGGATGTAAAAACAGCATTTTTAAATGGAGAATTAGATGAAGAGATATATATGGAACAACCCGAAGGATTTGTGGTCCAAGGTCAAGAAAATAAAGTCTGCAAATTGGTTAGGTCTTTATATGGACTTAAACAAGCACCAAAACAATGGCATGAGAAATTTGACCATACTATGCTTGCAAATGGATTTAAAATTAATGAATGTGACAAATGTGTCTACATCAAAGAATTGAAAAATTCTTGTGTCATAGTATGTCTCTATGTTGATGATATGTTGATAATTGGGACTAATAAGGATATAATCATTTCAACTAAGAAGATGTTGAATTCTAATTTTGACATGAAAGACTTAGGTCTAGCAGATGTCATTTTGGGTATTCAAATCAAACGAAATGATAATGGATATATCCTTACTCAATCACATTATGTAGAAAAATATTGAAGAGGTTTAATCAATTTAATTGTAAACCTGTTCCTACCCCATTTGAGCCAAATTGCATACTTAAGAAAAATATCTTGACAATTGCAATTTCTCAATTAGAGTACTCCCAAATAATTGGAAGTTTGATGTATTTGATGAATTCTACAAGACCAGACATTGCTTATGCAGTGAACAGACTTAGTAGATATACAAGCAATCCAAATTATTATCATTGGGAAGCATTGATACGAATACTAAGGTATTTAAAACATACTTTAGAATATGGATTGCATTATACAAAACATCCACCGGTACTTGAAGGGTATAGTGATGCCAATTGGATTTACAATATTGAAACAAAGTCAACCAGTGGATATATTTTTACATTGGGAGGAGCTGCGATTTCCGGAAATCAACTAAGCAAACGTGTATAGCACGTTCGACAATGGAATCGAGAATTTGTAGCCTTAGATAAAGCTGAGGAAGCGAGAATGGCTAAAAAACTTTCTAGAAGATATTCCATTCTGGCCAAAACCAGTGCCAACAATATGTATACATTGTGATTGTATGGCAGCACAAGCTAATGCTAAGAATAATGTATACAATGGTAAGTCAAGACATATAAGGCGCAGACATAATACTATAAGACAATTACTTTCAAGTGGAGTAATTAGTATAGATTATGTAAAGTCAAAGGAGAATATTGCAGATCCTATGACAAAGGGCTTACCGAGAAATCAAGTTGTATTGTTATCGAGGGGAATGGGTTTAAAGACTATAAATGAGTTAAGTCTGGTGGAAACCTAACCTAGGTGATTGGAGATCCCATGTACTAGGTTCAATAGGCAAACTGATTAGATGAAACTCGCGAGAAGAACACATATTCGTTCATTCCTAAGATAAAAACTGTGTTCAGAAGAAGTTCAAGGATATGTTAAACATTTAATGACAAATAAAATTGTCATCTATATGATAGTAAATGTGGGTCGCATTTATGAGAACGAGACAAAGCTAAATTCTCTAAATCTATCATGAAACCAGGATATGTCCAGGACCAAAATGGACAAAAACGTATAAACTGAATTTTGATAATCGTGTCATGCGTAATACATATTGTCTTGGTTTACTACAAAACGTGAACAGTTCAAGATCCTCCATATCCACTGCGTCACAAAGTAAATCCAATATGTTTTACTATGGTAAGTTCAAGTCTTTCAGATACTTTTCCTGACAACATGACATGAGACTCCTCTCTCTTTCGTGTATTATAATTTTCGTTATAATTTTTTTTTTTTTAAAAAAAAAAAACCAAATTTGAACAGAAATGTGGGGTATAGTGATATTTCTATTCAAATGTGGGGTATTGTTAGAACTTGAAAAATGTTTCAAGTGAGTTTGAATAGAAAACCTCTTTAGTCCCACATTGCTCACTTCAAAGAGTACAAACTCTTTATATACAAACATCTACTCTAAAGATTTGCTTTAGAGAAACCCAATGGATATAGTCCAAATTGGCACCCATTGGGTAATAGGTGTAAATATATATATATATATATTTATATAATAAATATATATATATAATTATATTTAAAATCAAAGATAGGGCCTTGGGGCCTTTGGGCTTTGGGCTTACATTTGTTAGCCTTGTAAAATCAAATTTTATTTTATTTTATTTTCTTTTATTTTGTATTTTCGAAATTAATTATTGGTAGTTAATTTAGTTATTTTGTGAACAGGTGCGACTGTTGAGAACAAGTGCAACTGTTGAGAATAGGTGTGACTGTTGAATATATTGTTTTGAAATGACACATTGGTTTGAACCAGTGCCTCAAGTTCTATTTAAGTAGAACTAAAACACTGGAAATAATTATAATTTTCGAATTTCGTTTTTGAGAGAGAAGAAAAAAATCACAGTTTGGCAGACTTTTGAACTTGGTGATTTTTGGTTCGAAAGAGCATCCGGTTGTATCCTGGGGGCAGATCTTTGAAGAAAATTCAATCACCGAATTCAAGGAAATTTCTGTCTTAGGACATTGCTTCTGTGCAAGCCTCCGGTTAGAAATTTATTTTGTTGATTGATTCTGTTATTAATTATTTGTAAAACTTTATTCATTCATATATATTAGTATCATTATTTATTGTTCCATACATCAATCTAAGACAGAAAGCTCAGAAATTTCTGAGATTTTGTGTTGTTTTGTGAATTTCAGAAATTCTGAAAATGGTGGGACAATCGAGTTTGAACAACTCTACAAAGTCAGAAGACAAGTCTGAGAAGTCCAAGGGAGTGGATTTCAAGAGGCATGAAGAAAAGCTCTGAAAAATTCACAGAGTGGATTTTAAAAGATGGCAACAAAAATTGTCGTTCTACTTGACAACCCTCAATCTTGCACATATTGTAAGAGAGGATGAACCTAAGACAAATGAGGATCCTCTATCGAAGGAGACTATTATGTCCATTGAGAATTGGAGAAATTCGACTTTCTTTGTCGCAATTACATCCTTAATTGTTTGGATGACAATTTAAATGACATATATTCGTCATATGACACAAAGAAAGGAAGTATGGAATAATCTTGAGAAGAAATACAAAATTGAAGATGCAGGTGCGAAGAAATTCGTAATTGGTAAATTTCGAAATATCTCATGGTGGACTCCAAAACTGTCTTTAAGCAAGTAGAGGAAATCCAAGTCTTGATTCATGAAGCGCATGCGAAGGATGTTCTATCAATGAACACTTTCAAGTTGGTGCAATTATTGAGAAGTTACCTCCTTCGTGGAAAGATTTTAAGATTTATTTAAAGCACAAAAGGAGGGAGATGACTATAGAGGACTTGATTTTGAGGCTTAGAGTTGAAGAAGATCATCGCAAGGAGACAAAGTTGAAGTACCTACCTTGCCGCAAAAGCAAATGTGGTTGAAGGAGAGGCTTCAAAATCCAGATTTGAAGATTAAAGCAAAGAAGTTTTTGTGAAACACTCCAACAAATTTGCACCTAAAGGCAAGCCCTTTAAGAAAGTTAAAGGTAATTGTTGGGTGTGTGGAAAAAGCGGCCATAAGGCTCAAGAATGTCGTCACAGGAAAGATCAACTGCAAAGCAAATTCTTCTCAAAAGAATCACGTCAATGTCACAACTCTCGAAGAAGATTTGGTTTGTTATTTCGAAGTCAATATGATTGACAATGTTAAAGGTTGGTGGATTGACACAGAGCAACTAGGCATATTTGTGGCGACAAGGCACTATTTTCAACCTTTGAAGATGTTACTAATGATGAAAAACTCTACATGGGGAATTCATCTACTTCAACTGTCAAAGGAAAAGGAAAGTGTTCTTTGAAATTTACTGGAAAAACTCTTACCTTGATTGATGTACTTTATGTTCTGAAATACGAAAGAACTTAGTCTCTGGTACTCTTCTTACTAAAAGGGGATTCAAACTAGTGTTCGAATCGATAAGTTTGTGCTATGTAAGGCTACGAGACTATATAGGACGAGGGTATTTAGTAGATGGAATGTTCAAACCGAATGTAATGGTTACTAATGTTATGAATAAAGTGAATGCTTCTATTTATATCGTGGATTCTTATGATATTTGGCATGCTAGATTAGGCCATGTAAATAGTAGGTCTATTAGTAGAATGATTAATCTCAATTTATTACCTAAATTTAATTTTGATGTGAAGCACAAATGCCAAACTTGCACCTTGAATCTAAGTTTGCTAGGAAATCTTTTAAAAGCTGTCCTAGGAAGGTCAAATGAATTGTTAGGATTAATACATAGTGACCTTTGTGACTACAAATCAACCCCTACAAGAGGAGGAAAAAATTACTACATTACTTTTATAGATGATTGTAGTAAATATTGCTATGTCTATTTGATTAAAACTAAAGATGAAGCTTTTGATATGTTTAAGACATATAAAGTGAAGTTGAAAATCAATTAGATAAAAGGATCAAAGCAATAAGAACGGATAGAGGTGGAGAATATGAATCCTCTGAATTTGCTTTGAATTTTGCGGTAGTCATGGAATTATACATCAAACTACGGCACCATACACACCTCAACAGAATGGTGTCGCGGAGAGGAAAAACAGAACTTTTAAAGACATGATAAATTCTATGCTAAATAGTTACGGACTTCCACATAACATGTGGGGAGAGGCACTACTTACAAACAAATTATATCCTAAATAGAATCCCAATTAAGAAGACAAATAAGTCTCCTTATGAATTGTGGAAAGGAAGAATTCCTACTTTTAAAATTTTAAAAGTGTGGGGTTGTTTAGCAAAGGTACAAGTTCCTATCACCAAGAGAACAAAATTGGGGCCTAAAACTATAGATTGTGTATTTATTGGGTTTGCTAACAATAGTGCTTTGCATATAGATTTTTGGTAATAAATTCGAGATTAATGATATCCATGTTAATACAATTATAGAATCTCATGGATGTGCAATTCTTTGAAGGAATTTTTCCTTATAAAGAACAGAAATCAAGTTCATCAAACAAGAGAGTTAGAGATGAACCATCCACTTCTAATGTTCCAACATTAGATGAAGAACCAAGAAGGGGGAAAAGATCTAGAGTTCAAAAGAGTTTTGGGCGATTTTATAAGTTTTTTGACTGAAACTGAACCACAAACATATAAAGAAGCTATGACTTCTACTGAGGCTATTTTATGGAAAGAAGCCATAAATAGTGAAATAGAATCCATTTTAATAAACCACACATGGGAATTGGTTGATTTACCTCCCGGGATTAAACCGATAGGTTATAAATGGATTTTTAAACGAAAATTGAAAGCCGATGGATCAATTGATAAATATAAAGCTCGTTTAGTAGCTAAAGGTTTTCGACAAAAAGAAGGGTTGGATTATTTTGATACATATTCTCCAGTTTCTAGAATTACATCTATTCGGATGTTAATTTCAATTCTTTGCAATTTATAATATGGAAATACATCAAATGGATGTAAAAACAACATTTTTAAATGGAGAATTAGATGAAGAGATATATATGGAACAACCGAAGGATTTGTGGTCCAAGGTCAAGAAAATAAAGTCTGCAAATTGGTTAGGTCTTTATATGGACTTAAACAAGCACCAAAACAATGGCATGAGAAATTTGACCATACTATGCTTGCAAATGGATTTAAAATTAATGAATGTGACAAATGTGTCTACATCAAAGAATTGAAAAATTCTTGTGTCATAGTATGTCTCTATGTTGATGATATGTTGATAATTGGGACTAATAAGGATATAATCATTTCAACTAAGAAGATGTTGAATTCTAATTTTGACATGAAAGACTTAGGTCTAGCGAGATGTCATTTTGGGTATTCAAATCAAACGAAATGATAATGGATATATCCTTACTCAATCACATTATGTAGAAAAAATATTGAAGAGGTTTAATCAATTTAATTGTAAACCTCGTTCTCCTACCCCATTTGAGCCAAATTGCATACTTAAGAAAAATACTGACAGTGCAATTTCTCAATTAGAGTACTCCCAAATAATTGGAAGTTTGATGTATTTGATGAATTCTACAAGACCAGACATTGCTTATGCAGTGAACAGACTTAGTAGATATACAAGCAATCCAAATTATTATCATTGGGAAGCATTGATACGAATACTAAGGTATTTAAAACATACTTTAGAATATGGATTGCATTATACAAAACATCCACCTAGGTACTTGAAGGGTATAGTGATGCCAATTGGATTTCGACAATCTTGAAACAAAGTCAACCAGTGGATATATTTTTACATTGGGAGGAGCTGCGATTTCCTGGAAATCAACTAAGCAAACGTGTATAGCACGTTCGACAATGGAATCGAATTTGTAGCCTTAGATAAAGGCTTGAGGAAGCGAGAATGGCTAAAAAACTTTCTAGAAGATATTCCATTCGCCAAAACCAGTGCCAACAATATGTATACATTGTGATTGTATGGCAAAGACAAGCTAATGCTAAGAATAATGTATACAATGGTAAGTCAAGACATATAAGGCGAGACATAATACTATAAGACAATTACTTTCAAGTGGAGTAATTAGTATAGATTATGTAAAGTCAAAGGAGAATATTGCAGATCCTATGACAAAGGGCTTACCGAGAAATCAAGTTGTATTGTTATCGAGGGGAATGGGTTTAAAGACTATAAATGAGTTAAGTCTGGTGGAAACCTAACCTAGGTGATTGGAGATCCCATGTACTAGGTTCAATAGGCAAAGCGATTAGATGAAACTCATGAGAAGAACACATATTCGTTCATTCCTAAGATAAAAGCGTGTTCGAAGAAGTTCAAGGATATGTTAAACATTTAATGACAAATAAAATTGTCATCTATATGATAGTAAATGTGGGTCGCATTTATGAGAACGAGACAGGCTAAATTCTCTAAATCTATCATGAAACCAGGATATGTCCAGGACCAAAATGGACAAAAACGTATAAACTGAATTTTGATAATCGTGTCATGCGTAATACATATTGTCTTGGTTTACTACAAAACGTGAACAGTTCAAGATCCTCCATATCCACTGCGTCACAAAGTAAATCCAATATGTTTTACTATGGTAAGTTCAAGTCTTTCAGATACTTTTCCTGACAACATGACATGAGACTCCTCTCTCTTTCGTGTATTATAATTTTCGTTATAATTTTTTTTTTTTAAAAAAAAAAAAAACCAAATTTGAACAGAAATGTGGGGTATAGTGATATTTCTATTCAAATGTGGGGTATTGTTAGAACTTGAAAAATGTTTCAAGTGAGTTTGAATAGAAAACCTCTTTAGTCCCACATTGCTCACTTCAAAGAGTACAAACTCTTTATATACAAACATCTACTCTAAAGATTTGCTTTAGAGAAACCCAATGGATATAGTCCAAATTGGCACCCATTGGGTAATAGGTGTAAATATATATATATATATTTATATAATAAATATATATATATAATTATATTTAAAATCAAAGATAGGGCCTTGGGGCCTTTGGGCTTTGGGCTTACATTTGTTAGCCTTGTAAAATCAAATTTTATTTTATTTTATTTTCTTTTATTTTGTATTTTCGAAATTAATTATTGGTAGTTAATTTAGTTATTTTGTGAGCAGTGCGATGTTGAGAACAAGTGCAAGCTGTTGAGAATAGGTGTATTTGTTGAATATATTGTTTTGAACAGACACATTGGTTTGAACCAGGTGCCTCAAGTTCTATTTAAGTAGAACTAAAACACTGAAATAATTATAATTTTCGAATTTCGTTTTTGAGAGAGAAGAAAAAATCACAGTTTGGCAGACTTTTGAACTTGGTGATTTTTGGTTCGAAAGAGCATCCGGTTGTATCCTGGGGCGAGATCTTTGAAGAAAATTCAATCACCGAATTCAAGGAAATTTCTGTCTTAGGACATTGCTTCGTGCAAGCCTCGGTTAGAAATTTATTTTGTTGATTGATTCTCGTTATTAATTATTTGTAAAACTTTATTCATTCATATATATTAGGGACACCCGAGTCCTCCCAAACTCGAGTCTTTGATTGGAATTTAGGCTACCTAGCCTGCCTTCCTCTTGTCCGTCATTGAGGTTCTAAGAAACCTCCCTCGGCAGAGCTCTTCGATTCCCTTCCCAAGTAGGTTCATCCACTCCAACCTACTTAATCTGATAGAAAACTCATCGGTTCTTCTTGCTTTGGCCATGCACCTTGTGGCTTAACACTTGCTCGATGTCACCACAAACTCCTTATGTACTAAGGGTGGAGCTCACCTTGCTGTATTCCACCCCGGATCTGCGCTCATCTGAATAGAAAGTTTAAGTTAGCTAACATGAAATGTAGGATGTACCTTCAACCTTTCTAGTAGCTTAAGGAGATAAACCACCGTTCCAACCCGTTTGACCACCTCAAATGGTTCCTCACATCGTTGAACTAGGCCTTTGTGTGTCTCTTTCTTGTTGAACTTCTTCAAGATCTGTAGGGTAAGCTTCGACAAGACTAGATCTACTTCCTGAAACTCCAAGGGCCTCCTGTTCTGATCGACGTACTTCTTCATCCTACGAACAACTTTGGACAAATTGTTCTGAGTCGCCTCCCTCAACTCATGTTTGCTCCTTGCAAAGCGACAAGCCACATTGCACAATCCCATCGACTTTGACTTACTACCTCATGTGGAGTAGCCGGCTACTGTCCAGTCACCACCTCGAAAGGACTCAACTCCGAGGCTGAGCTTCTATGGAGATTGTAGAAGAATTGGGACGAATCAAGTAAAATCCGCCCAATTGGACTGACTTACATTCACATAATGTCTGAGGTAGGTAGTCGAACCCTAACGCCCAAAAATGTGAACCGTGTGTCACGATCATTAATGATATCTTCTGGTATTCTCTAATATTGATTCTCTCCATAGCTTACTTCGCCCATCCATTTGGAGATGGTTTGAAGCAAGTGCCTTCCTCCTCACTGTGGAAAAATTCAATCTACTCATCATTCACCCAATAAGGGCAAAGGTATGCTCCATGTCAGATGTCCAAGAGTTCTCGCCTCAATCCGCCCGTACTAGAAACGTATCTCCATGTGAATCTCCGAGTAACACTTGTGTCACGATCATTAATGATATCTTCTGGTATTCTCTAATATTTTGCCACATTCTTCAAGAACAACTCTCCCAGCAAGTAATGCCTCTAAATGTGGATGGCATGGATCACAGCTAGCATTTCTTTCTCGTGTGCCTAGTTTTCGAAACTATGAACTTAGCTTACTTCATTAGAATCGCAAATATATCCAATACCACCACGTCATTGCTTTTGTCGCATTGACGCGTGCATGCGTAAGTCCGACTCGCGGTGGCGCCACCCTTTGCATCGCCAATAGTAATTCTTCAAACCAATGACGAAATCCATTGAAATGCAAGGAAAGTGATTTTGTAAAGGCCTTTCTAGTAGCTCTCAAAGTGGTCAAAATTGTTCACAAGTGATCCACATGATCTTGGAGGTTTTGACTATATATTACAATGTCGTCCAAGTAAACGATGACAAATTGATCAATGCCTTCCTCATTCTGCAAAGTGTAGCAAGGGCATTCATTTTCTTGTTGGCACACAAGGCAAGTTTGCACATATAGATCTACGTCATCATTCATCTTTGGCTAATAGAATTGGGCTCCATACTGTGTCATAGATGGTCGAATGAATCCAACATCCAACAACTCCTCCAACTGCTTTCTCAATTCATCCAACTCCTTTGAAGCCATTTGGTAAGGGGTCTGCGTTGGAGGATTTCGAAGACGTGATGCCTTCTGAGCTACTAAAGCGATTGCCTCCTCAAAGGGCAATCGATCACACAATTGAGTCAGTCCCAGACACGAAACAAAATAAAAAAAAAGGCAATCGATCACACAATTGAGTCAGTCCCAGACACGAAACAAAATAAAAAAAAGTAATAAATATGGCATTTTTTTATGATAGCTTAAAGGCAGCCGGTTGGTTTGAGCGACAAGGGACTTACTTCCCCATAAGCAAGGTTTCGATTTTGAGTTTAATGGATGGTGCTTGCAAATTAGATTGGAAGGGTCTACTCCAATATGGAGCCCGATATCGGATCAGTCGGTGAATTTAGCATTAAATATGCTTGAGAAATAAATAAATAAATAAAAACAGTAGCGCAGAGTATCTTGTGTTTTTCTTCTTGTTCTGATTTTGTATGCAGTGATCTACAATAGCATGCAAGCAGTGCAATATAGTCATTAGCCAGCCGTTGGTCTAGACTTATTACAAATTGAACAAACTTCCTCAACTTTACTTCTGTTCTGTGGTCATAACATCTACCACGATGGGTAGTAATCATTTACATGATCCGAAATAGATGAAGAAGAGCGGAAGAAAAGACTCCTTCCTTTATGTACCAAAAAAAAAAAAGACTCATTCCTCATATCCCGTAGAACTTTACTTCTTGATGAATTAAAGCAATCGAAGTTTGCAATGTTGCTGTCAGAAGAAAGTCCCCATGCAGCTCAATTCTACTACTACAACAACAATAACAACAACAACAACAACAACAACAACGACAACAACAAAAGAAGCACTTCAAAACCTAGAGGCGGAATCTAGCCGATTTGCATGACAACACTATCCCAAGGTATGTGCCCTTCGGATCAACATTTGTACCCCTAGTCGATCAATTCAGTTGAGCAAGAAGATGCTGTTGAATGATGAACCATGAAAAAATCCCATGTCTAGGAAAGAAAAACACATTTTTGTGAAAGTTCAATTAGTTTTGGAGACCATAATGTTAAAAAGCTAATGAAGCACTAACCGGCGATCTTACTTTTGCTGGGCTGCAGAAAAGCCAAAGGTATTACATGCACAGTAAGTTAGTCGATTAGAGTTCTCTTCCTTGTGACCTGCAAGTTGTAGGACTGATCATTAATGCAAATCGAAGTTGTATTAGGGAAAATTAAAGCAGAGCCAAGAGAAACCAAACTAGGGACCCTAGATTTGCTTCTGCATAACTTGAAACATGTTCCTGCAAGAATATAATAGATTGATCTTGCCAAAATTAAGTAGCAAAAATATATGGCATTAACAACAAATAAAACAGTCTACAATAAAAAATTGCACAACTAGCAAGGAAGACTGTCACTAATGGAAGCTTAATCATGAGCCTCTCGTATCATAGCTTCAACTTAATTGGTGATGTGGGCTTGCCATTTGAGTTCGACAGAAATTTCTGGTAACATCCAATTAATACTATTAGCGTTGTCTAATGATCATGATTTTATTTGTTTTGACCAAACAAATATGTGAATATTTAGAGAGGAATCTGACACCCATTAGTAAATTAGGCAAAACGACTTCTCAAAAATATAACTAATACCTGAGCTCGACACTGACTTGTGCGGCGATTTGAAAAAAAGGAAAAATAATAAAAAAAGAAGAGAAACAAAATAAAAAAGGGAAAAAAATGGCATTGCACAAAGTGAAGAAAATTACCCCTTTTCTAATTCTCGACCCCAACTAATTTGGGATTGAGGCTTTGTTGTTGTTGATGCTCAACTAAGGCCTGTTGTTGGTGCAGTAGGAATATGTGCCGTTGGATTTTTTATTTTGCAGAGTCATGAATCAAACCAACAAGCAACAACGACAAAGCCTCGTTCCCAAATTACTAGGTGATGGCTACATGGATCGAACTCTTCCCTTGCGCTTGATTCAGTGGAATGGTATTTTAAGTACCTTCCAAAAGTCGGCATAAAAATTAGTTGTTTCATATAAGTCGAGAATATTTGAATAGTTGTTGCTTTGGCAAGTAATTTCTAAGCACCATATGTGTAATTTGTTTTTCATTCGAAGAAATAAACAGAGACAATCCTCTGCAATAGCAGATCAACAAATGCAAATTTGAAATTTCTGCCCAAAGAAATTCCCTCTTAACCCCCTTAGATAAATGGAAATGAGACAAGTCATTCATTCATACATCCTTTGTTTGTTTGCTTTTTTTTTTTTTTTTTTAAAAAAAAAAAGATATTGTCGAGTGATGCAGGGGCTGCATCTAAAAAGCAAAAGCACATTCTCGTCGAAAATCAGTCAAAGTAAACAAGTTCATAGCATAAAAGTAAAGCACGAAAAAGGATTTGGAATTAAAAAACCAATGAAAAAAAAAAAAAAAAAAAAAAACCACCACCAACAACAACAACAACAATGCATATGCTGAATTGGAAACTTGAACTTTAAATTCTCAATTTTTATTTTTGAAAATAAGAACCTGTGATAATATATTTCCTTCAAAAAAGCTCATACGTTTAGAAACTTGTATATCAGCCATCCTGACATCTTCCATAATTAAGTGCTGAATTTCCAACAACCTTTCCTCCAGAAGCTCAAAGTTTCCATAGTGAGGCCTACTATGCTGTATGGAGTTGCATTGATTCTTCAGAAAGCAGATCCATTAGATTTACTTTTTTGGTTCAAATAACTGCCCAAATATGTTGCATATTTTATAAAACAAGAAACCAACCAGAACCAACTTACGCATAATGAAAGATTATCTTGGACAGCCAAACTCAAACAGAATCACAATGAAGACGTGTACAACACAAATCCCATTAATTATTAGTTGACAATAGTAAGCCAAGTCATTGGCACCAAACAGCTAATAAAATTAGATGTGGACGAATAATTTATGAATAAAAAGTTCAGCCATCAATTTTAGAATAGAGTAAACTACCAAGTTAGCAACGAAGTAAATATAGGGGAAAAGGGTAGTATGAAAATAACAACCATGAGCAATATATGATGTGCAAACTATACAGGGAACATACTGTTTGGCCACACAAAAAACGATGTTCAGAATTTAAGTAGCCCAGTTTATACAAGGACAGGACAGGACAGGACAGAAGAAAAAAACTCATACCTGATTTCATCTACCAAACTAAATGTGATGGAACTTCAAATTTGACTACTGGAAATTGGGATATAGAGGTCCACTCTGCCTCAGCAGTCCTTAAATTGTGTACTTCTTGGAGAAGGGGGCAATTTCCAATATACAGCTTCATTAGTGAGGTAAGTATTTTCAAATCTTTCTCGGGAGGAAGCTGCATTATATTTTGGCAGTTCTGAATGACCAACCTTTGAAGTGACGAAAGTTTATCAAGCCACTCCGGCAAGGTTGTGAGACCATTGAAGTCGCGTATCCATAGGAATTTCAATGTTGTGAGATGCTGAAGTTGGTCAGGTAGGAACATGATATTAGGCCACCCAGATATGCGTAAATCTCGAAGCGATTTGAGATGTTTTGCTTCAATTGCAAACGGAAAACTATGCAGCCTTTGTGATAAAGGACCTATTTTGAACTTCTCAAGGGCAGTGAGAAATTGCAAGCCCTCCAAGGACTCGAGCTCTTTACAATTCGAAACAATCAATTCGCGAACATAAACAAAGTAATGCAAATCTAGAGAGAATAATTTGCAGCAATCATTTATTTTTAAGAGCCTGACAGATGCGAGGATCTCCTCTCCTTCTGGGATAGGAAGAAAACCTTGAAAGTAGCTGCAGTGTGCTATTGATAAACTCTCAAGGAGGTTATTATTTGACAGCACCACTTCAGATAAATATTGAACATCATCACAGCCATTTATGGAGAGTGAGATCAGAGAACTTAGGCAGCTTGTTATTGAACTGATGCCCATTCCATTCACTTCCTTAAAAACCAATCTTTTAAGAGAATGGAATGAATTTGGTGTCTTTCTCAACTTTGGACATTTTCGTATGGTCAGCTGCTCTAGAGTAGGGGAATTCAAACCTGCATCATCCAACCATTCTTCTAAATCCGGCAAATCAATAAGTACGAGTTTCTTCAAAGATGGGTATAATGCTTTTGTTTTCACCTCTGCTACAGTCAGTCCTTGCTCATTACTAATACCTTGATCACGATCAGTCTGCAGTGAAACACCTAAACACTTCAATTTTTTCAAATCATGCATGTGGAGAACTTTTAGAGAAGGTAACTCTCCAAAGCAGGGGATGCGTTCCAATTTATAGCAACCACAAATATGCATCTCAACTAAACAAGGAAGGTCCGAACCAGTTGTCAACCATGTAGGAAATTCGGCACCTCGGAAATCTCGAATTCTTAGTTCCTTCAAGTTAGAATGAGGCTGGAGCCTTTCCAACACAGCTACATCATTATCATGCTCGTCATCTAAAAGCTCAAGCAGCCTTCGGAAGTTTTTGCCTCTCCTCACATCACTCCAATGTAGACTTAGAGTGTGAACATTTTTCCTTTCTCTTAAAATTCCTTTCTTGGTGAACATTTTACCTTCTGCATCCTCTAGATGAAAGATCTCCAGTATACCTCGAAGATTTTCCAAACGTTCCAGCTCTTTGATGCTACGCCCTGGGTCTTCTTTGCTCAATATGAAAATTGGAAGTATTTGAAGGTTAGAGAGACGATCCATCTTCCGTGGCATTTCCTCCCATTTACCGGATGTGTCTATATGAAGATGCCTCAAGTTCACTAAAATCGGAGGTCATCCGGAAGCTTCTCTAGGCATTTGCATTGTTCAAGTCTCAAAGTCTGTAAATTATAAAGTTGAGTGACAAACTCGGGCAATTCTTCAATGTCAGTACGAGAGAGGTCGAGGTATTTTAAATTTTTCAATTTGTCAATCGGAAGTTTTAGTCTTTTGATGGAAGTGCTACTCAAATCTAGTACACGGAGAGACTTTGAGTTGGATGATTTAACAAAAGTGGCCATATGGTCATCTCCCCATCCACGACTTTCACGCAAGAACAAACTACGGAGCTTCTTCATGTTAGGTGAGAACTCAAGAATCGATGATTCTGTTCCATTGTAAGTCAAGGAAAGATGCTGGCATTCAGAAAGGTCTTCATTGTTATCCTTGAAAGTTCGAAATATGGTTCCATTGACAACTGTTGCCAAATCATGTGCTAAGAGGTGAACCTTACACAGACTTATGTCTCCGAATCCCTTCTTTTCTACAACTTCAATAAAAAATTTTGACTGCAAAATATCAATGCATCTGTCAACATCTTCCATCGCCAACATCGGTGAAGACTCTTTAACATAGCCTTGGGCCATCCATAGTTGAACCAATGTCTCCTTCGCAACCCAATGATTCTTAGGAAATGTTCCAAATACAGAAGGCATTGCTTCACTTGCGTAGGCAAAGCATCATAAGTCCATTTCAGTGCCTTGATAATCTTATTTTCTTCAATGGGAATATCCCAAATTTCACAGTTCATAGCAGCAATCTGCTCATGTTCTTCTTTCTTCGAACGCATAAAACCACTGATTGTCTTAACCGCCAAAGGAAAACCCCCACACCTTTTTACCATGCTTCTTCTAATCCTCTCAAAATCAGGTGCCCTTTCAGATCTTCCACGCGCAAATTTTCTCTCTCGAACAACGCCCAACATTCTTCTTCAGATAATGCTTCCAAATGATACATTTGTGCTCCTGCAAATGAGGCAATAGCCTTACTAGGTGCAGTAACAATGACTCTACTTCCAACTGCACCAAATCTTGATAAATTTTTGAAATAATCCCACACCTCACTATCTTCTACACATACATCATCCAATACCAACAAAAATCTCTTGTCTCTCAACCCCTCTCGAAGCGTACCCATCATTTCATCGAGAGACGACAACTCACATCGTTGGTTCGAGATTTGCTCCAGCATTTGGATCAAAACACTCCTCTGGTCAAAATCATGAGAGACCCATACCCACATACTCAAACTGAAATGCATCTTCACCATTTCCTCATTGTAAACCAACTTAGCAACAGTGGTCTTACCTAAGCCTCGACCACCAACTATACAAATAACCCTAATTTCTTGATTAGAAACCAACAGCATATCATCAACAATCTTAGACTTGTCAGTCTCCCTCCCAACCACTCTTGAATCATCCACAAATGAAAATGTTTCTTTTCCCACCGCGAATTCCCCTTTTTTCGCGATTTCTCTATCAAATCCAAACAGTTTCTTTTCTTTATCAATCTGGTTCAGTTTCCCAGTAATTTCTTGAACTTTAAACCCAATTGGATTGGAGATGTAAAAGAAGGTGCGCACCTTTTTCTTGGTAGCTTCATATGCGAATTCCCCTAACACGTCTTCGGCCTCGGACACCACTTGTCTGAGATCTTTGAGCATGAGGTTGGTGGTCTCGTCCTCGAGTTGCGTGTCCTCAGAGTCGTTCAGCGCAGCTTGAGTCTTTGTTAAGACGATCTGGAGCTTCCGCGCGTGCCCCTCGTCGCCAATTGCCAGGCGTATCTGGTTCGAGATTCGGTTCGCAAGGCCCTCTATCAGCGAAGAGAGAATGAACTCTGCCATTTGTTAACGAAGATTGTTCTGCAAAAACAGAGATGATAGAGCGTCTCCAATTGTTATTTGGATTGAGACCATGCGAAACATTCGACTGGTCTCGAAATGGAGACTTTTTTTTTGGACTTTTTATTTTATATTTTTATATGTAAAGGGACATTTGTTTTATTTTTTCGTTTTTAATTCTCATAATAAAAGGCCACTATGGGCACCCCACTAATTAGTAAAGGCACCATGGCACCAATGCATTTACCAAGGGCACCCAAAATATGAAGTTGAAATCCCAAAAATACCTCTAATTCAAAATAGAGGTACCCCACCACCCGTGCTCTTGTTGAAACGAAGAACGTGTTTCAAACCTTAGACCATTACTCGATCCATAGCAAGTAGGGGTGGGCACCGATTTTCGAAAAACCGCCCAAACCGCCCAAACCGTGTGGTTTGGTTTGGTTTTCAAAACTCGCGGTTTGGGTGCGGTTTGAAAAATGTAAAAACCGCAGAATCGCGGTTTGGTCGCGGTTTTCAATTTGGAAAAACCGCGATTTCACCAAACCGAGGGTATTTTAGTAAATAACCACCATATACAACTTCAAAATTCAAAAACCCTAAAACATAACAAAAACTCTCTCCTCTCACTCCCGTCTCCTCTCTCCTCTCACTCTATGTCTCTTCTCTCGAGCACTCTCACCGCCGTCGGCCGTCGCGGAGTGCTCGTCTCACTGCCGTCGCACTGTCGCCTTTCATCCTCCTCACTCCCCATCTCACCGTCGTAGTTGAATCCATCGCCATCGTCGTCGCCTTCCACCGCGCAAACCGCTTACTGTGTCCGCCGCCTCGCACCGCTGCCTCGCACCGCGGCCTCACACCTCATCGCCCCACCGATCCCGCTTTCGCCGCCTCTACTGTCGCAACTCCCACTATTGCGTCCACCAGTCCCGCCTCCACCGCCTCCACTGTCGCCGAGTCGCCGTCATGGTTTGGGGGCGACCAACACCCTTCGCCGTCGCCTCCGACCACCACCTATCGTCGTTGCCTCCTACCGCGAACCATTGCTCACCCACAGCCTCCTCCGTCGCCTGTTGGATGACACGATTCATGAGGATCTCATTCGAGCGGCATACGACATGCATGCAGGCATCATGTACACCGTATTAATGCATAAGTTGAAGAAGAATTGTGTCTAGCCAGACTTTGTTACAGATGAGGCGTGGAGGAGATATTTGGCGTACTAGGAGAGCGAGGACATTCTTGCCAGGTTTATGCAGGCGTCTTTGAATAGGAACACTGAGGTTGAAGGATCTGGGACTGGAGTCTCGAAGCACGATGGCGGCTCGATGTCTTTTGGAACATCCAATGAAAGATTGGTAAGTGTTTTTATACTCTTGTTTATTTTTTTCCTTTCTGCACTTGTTCACTATGTTTATGTTTGCTTTTAATCTTATTTTTTTCTTACACATTGATGCTAGTTTAACTCATTTGCATTGTATATATTTCATTCACTTCAGTTCATTTTATATCACTTCTATGCAATTGATTTGTGCATGGCGAATATAAGTGTGTTGACTTACTATTAGTTGATATTGAATGTTTTGTCCAACTTAGGGACACTAAGTATGTATGTGTCCTCAAGTCGGAGACATTAAGTATGTATGCGTCCTCATATTTAACATTTTTATAACTTTGGTGTGCAGACTTGTATATCCAAGACGTCACCTACCTTGAATGAAGTGTATTTGCATCTCCAGACCGTAAATCACGACGGGGTGACATTCATCGATAATAGATCGGAGTGGTTCTATGTAAGTATAGAAATACTAGCTAAATTGTAGTAACTTTACATAAAAGCATATCGTTTCAGTTGTTTATTGTTGCTCCATGCATGCTCAGCTCCAGAGGAGACGTTAGGAGTTGACCTAGGCTACACTGGACTAGCCGGTGGATAATAAGACAGGTTGTGGCATTTATGCAAAGGCAATTTGGGATGACCATGGATGGGGTGGGCCTATCTCAGCCATCAGCACTACCACTACCACCTCATTAGCAGCAACAGGCGCAAACAGATCCCGCTGATCCACTACAGAAACATGACAATGTTAATCGGGAGATACAAGACAGCGTTACGAAAGATGAGCAGCTTAGGGATACTTAGGTATCTTTTATGATAGTTTGCATAACTTTGGAAATGGTAATTATTCTTTTGTGGATATTTAGAGAACTGAGTTGCGAGGGATAAACAATTTGATGATATTTAGATATCTTTTGTGGTTGTTTATAGAACTTTTAGATTAGTAGTTCTTTTGTGCATATTTAGAGGACAACAAGGGATGAGTAGCTTTATGATACTTAGTTATTTTTATGGTAGTTGTAGAACAAAGGAATTGGTAGTTATTTTGTGGATACTTAGGTATCTTAGATATCTATTATATTTGACTACTTTTTGTGGATATGTAAATCTTTTTTAATGTCGAATTGTACATTTTTTCTCTTTTGAATCTTTGGTGTATATTTAAAAAATGAATTATGCGTAGAAATGGAATGAAGACGGATTAACAATTGAATGCATGAATTTCGTTGCTATTTCATTGCAAATTAGTAACAGATTAGCAACCGCATTTAAGTAAGAAATTGAGTCAAATTTGAAGTTTATCTTTGATCCGTCTCTGAATCATCTCTAATCAGAGACAGAATAGAGACAGAATGCAAGCAAAAGCATTCACCTTGGATGAATGTCCATTTGTATTTCGTCTCTGTTCTATCTCTAAGTCCGTCTCTAATCCGTCTGAAATCAGCAACGGAACCATATTTATGTTGCTGAATAATTAGCGATGACAATTTTAGAGATAGATTGTATTTCGTCTCTAATCCATTGCAAAACTGAATTAGAAATGAAATTTATGCTAATCAGCAATGGAAATTTCTGTTTCTAGTCACCTATTTTTTGTAGTGACATTAATTTCTTACATCAACCAAAACAACACCAATAACATATATAATAAAAAACAACATAAATAATTGCAAAATCTTACATTCGATTCAATGAAACTCCTTGAGACCAAAACTCAAATAATCACCAACCACTCTTCCTTCCAACATGATGACGAACTTCACGTCAGAATGACCCAATGAAAAATGTAACGCTGAGACGAAGATTGGGGTAACGATCACTAAGAATAGGTTGAGATTTGTGGGTTTGGTAAGGGTTTCTTGTCTGGGAGGCGGGAGCGATTCGTTACAATGGCTATGGGGTGCCCTCCTCAACTGGGGTAATTTGGAGAATATACAATTTTCTTGGGGTGCCCTAATCAAACTGTGGATTGCACTCATAAAGTGGCTTGTCCTTACATTTTGTGGGGTGAACATAACGCTATTCTTTTATAAACTTGATCAGGTGACTAATTAAGGATTTTAAAATTTTAATTAGAATTCGAATATCTGAGGTGGGGCTTATGTATTATGGATTAGAGATCATAATGTATATATTATTTTTGTATATTGTGTGCTTAGTGTGTGTAATATACCTATTTCGTAGCGATATTGACTTAAATTAAGGTTAAGACGCAAAATACAAGTGTTTCGAAGCGCGTTGGTATTTTTGTCGATTTTTTTGTGAAATTGCAGTGTTTTTCGGGGTTCGATTTAAGTTTAAATTTATGATATAAACATGAAAATAAAAGAGAAATGATGAAATGACCAATAAGGGCAATAGAGATGGTTCAATTAAGAATATAAGTTAGGGGTAAAAGGGGTCCTTTGGCCAAAAAGACCATTTAACCGAAAGTGAAAACAAAATGGGGTTTAAACCCAAATTTCGATCAACACCTTTTCTCTCCCTCACAATCATCTTCTTCATCTCGCCAATCCTCCCATCTCTCTACTCTCACCTCTCTCTCTCGACTATGTCGAGCTCTTTTCCCTCTCGTTATTCTCTCCCATCTCTCTCTTTTCTCAGACTCTCGGTTTCCTCCCTTAAGCTTATGCGCTGCTATGTCTCTCTCTCTCTTTAACCGTGCTCGTCTTCTCCCCTTTGTTATTCATCTGCAATGCAAAAACCCAATCATCAGTCGACTCGGCTTTTCACTCTCCTACACTATGATGTTTTGTTCTCTTTGGAAATCGATCTGGAGCTCTCCCTAATCTCCATCTCGGACATGACACGGTGGAAAAAAATAAGAGAAAAAGA
This sequence comes from Stephania yunnanensis, assembly GCA_039657365.1. Taxonomy (NCBI): domain Eukaryota; kingdom Viridiplantae; phylum Streptophyta; class Magnoliopsida; order Ranunculales; family Menispermaceae; genus Stephania; species Stephania yunnanensis. Next base: position 12,308,452 of record CM077582.1, read on the forward strand.
CTCACAATGAAAAAAATAATTAAACCACTTATTTAAGGTGAGGTTTTGACTCGAATTTGATGTTTAATCCATTAAGTTCGTGGTTAACAGTGGATTTAGTTGATTTGATTGAGTTGTGTTGTCTCAGGTAAGAAGAGGGAAAGGGGGAATATTGGAGAAGACGGTGAGGTGTGGCAGCAGTGTTGTTGTGGTCATTGTGGTTTTGTAAATGGTGTATGAATATGGTGTATTTAGTTTATTCACATTTTAGGGTGTACTTGTAGTTTAAAAAAACATAAAGATAGGGTGTGAAACGTTTTGATGACTTTTAGGGAGTTATCAAAGTTTAAAAGCTGTTTGAACTCCTTTGTAACTTGAAAAATGATTTTCAAGTGTTGAAATTAAGTTGTAACTCTAAAATATGAAATTTATGATTTAATAAGTCATATGGAAGTACTTGAAAGTCGGAAACGTGCGAGTGAGGCTTCGCTATCAGTTTCAAGTTGGTTGGACAATAAGTAAACCTTATAATAGTCTTTACTATTTATGAAATTTATCTGTGTACCTGAATTTGAATGGTTTGCAAAGCTCACAATCAATTGCACTTAATCGAACACAATGGAAAAGTTTGATCTATGTAGCCGACCCCAATTAATTTGGGACTGAGGCTATGTTATTGTTGTTGTTGTATCTATGTACCTGCATTTGTGTTTAGTCTGCATTGCATTTTGCATCATTTTTGGTCATGCATTCATGTTATTCAGGACAATTGCTTGTTAGTGCTACGGCTCATGAGCAAGACTCGAAGCTAGGTTTCCTGACTAGATAAACCAAAACATGGAAGACCCAAGGCACGCAAGTTTTTCGGCAAGCATGCATTGATGGAGATGGATGTGATTGGAGTGTGGTCGACTATTTCCCTAAGCTAGTAGGAGTCGTGCTTAACATCTATGTCAATAAGTTTAGTATTAGATGCAGACGATTAAGGTGATGTTTTTGGCTAGGAAGTCCACTCCGACACATTGCCTTTGCATTTGATGAACTCCTATTATCATTTCTGTAATATATTGGAAGTCGACGTCCAACTATAGTTAGGGAACACGAACTAAGGGATTCATGTTGTTATATAAATTTGTTGTTATTTGAAAATGCAATTACATGTCTCCATGTATTCAGACTAACATTTGCAGGAGTATAGAGCAGTGTAGGAGTTTACTTACCTAACATCTTCAAGTTGTTTTTGATGATGTCAAGTTCTTTGTGAATACATGGAAGACGAACAAGACTTGAAGATCTTTGGTGATTTTTCTCAATTTTTAAAGTTTAATTCTTGTTGTAATCATATATATATATATATATATATATATATATATATATATTATTTTGGGTTCCCGGGGTGTTTTTTGGTTCTAAAATAATTAGAGAACGGTTATGAAATTGATTTAGATAGTTCAAGCTAGTTTATGGTTTATTTTGATGACTATGATTTGTGTTCAAATTTTTCTAAGGCTTGAACTCTCAAAATTTGGGGAAGTTACTTCATTTCGTTATTGAAATATAATTTGATGATATATTGTGAACTATGGAGAGTGTTCTCCCCTTTCTGTTGTCTATTAGGTGGATTTCTCGACATGCCTCTTTTAGAGGACGTGCTACCAAAATTTTTAGAAAATATAGAGAAAAATTTGTATGATTTCTTAATTTGCTCCAATTAAACAAATATGAATTAAGTTGCATTGAGAATATAAATTTAGTTTTGTAGCATTGTTAAGGAAGGATTGAAAAAAAAATTATTTTCAGGTTAAGTTAATTGAATAGATTAGGTGCCTAATTAGGGAAATTATGCTAAGTCATGACTTAATGATACAAGCCCTGACATGTTATCTTTTTTTCAATTAATACAAGCTCATGAAGAATGACTCGAACAAACCTGCTCACTCATGGTGATAGCTATTACGCGATAATTATAATCACATACACTATTGTTAGGGGTGGGCAGCGGTCTCCGCAAAATCCTGAAATTTCCCAAACCGCATAGTGTAGTCTGATTTTTAAAATAGTGGTTTGAGGATCGTTTAAAAACTTGAAAACCACGATTTCGCGCTTTGGTGGTGGTTTTCATTTATAAAAGATTTTATAAAAAATCGTGGTTCACCAAACCACTAAACCACCTTCAAACTCGAAATGAAATGGAAAAGAGTAGAAGCCATTTCATGTTGTTTTAACTTTTTAAATGAACTTAGACTTATAATTTTGATTTAGTTTATGTGTTTCATAGCATTTTTGGTGAATGGTTTTGTATATGCATATGTTTTGTTGATGGACATGTATGGACTTGTATGGAATGTGTGACTTTTTTGTTGAAAATGTGTCGCAATAAAATCACAAAACCAAACCAACCCTTTGATTGCAGTTTTAAGGGTTCACAATTTGGTGGTGGTTTGCAAAACGACCAAATCGTGAATCCCCGATTTGGTGCCAATTTGATGGTTTTCACCACCAAATCGCGGTTTGCCTGCCCTTAAAGTGTTAATATCAAAATCTTAATAGACTATTTTATGATTTTATAAACTATGGGTAATCACACAATGCTCCATCCGGTCAATAATATAATTCATCCTACAATAACATTTTGTCAAAAAACCAAGTTGTTTTTGAAATTTTATAGAACTTTTGTACCTCTTTACCCATTTTACCCTTAAAGATTTAATTACAATTAAACACTTGTTTTTTTTTTTTGGATAAAATAGAAGTAGTTAATTAACCACTTATTTAAAGCACACTCAAGAATGTAATTGTTTAATTTTTATAATCTAGGGCCAAAACTAAAGTGAAAATAGTGTAGTGACTATTTTTATGTATGGACTATAACTGTAAAAGTGGGGTTCACTTCAAAATGTCAAGGCAAGATGGAGTGTTCATTCCACACAAAACATTAAATTTATGCACAATACATATTAAGGGGTTCTCATGGCATGAATATATATTTGGACTCCATTGTATAATCAAGAATTACGAATTACTCATATATATATATATATTGCTTCAGATTTATTTAAATTCGATAACTATTCGGGTGTTCGACCACTTTGTATGTTGATTTGCACACCTCGAGATGATATTTAAATTTCATGAACTTTTAAACTAACCTCCGTGACAGTCTAATAAAGCGACTCACACCTGACTTAATTTCACACGTAAAATATCGTATCTAACAAACACTAGGCAAAATAACACTTAAACATAAAGAATTACTTTAAAATTCTCGTTTCACCGGTCACCGAGCCTCAATATGTAATTAAGAATTACTAACCTCGTAGTTAGCTAGGCCTTAACAGAGGTTTATGAAATCTGGGATTTCACAACTTACCAACGAATAAGAGCATTTCCTCCTAGAAATTTAAGCTGAAAGAAAAATTATCTAACTCAAAGAAATAGGAAAAACACTTCTAACATTCCTAATCTCCAAATAGGAATTTTCCTTTCGTCCCAACATGTAAAGACCAATATGTGCATAGATCACAAGATATATCTTGTCTTTTATCTCAAGATTTTGTACATATAAATATTGTTTGTTTTTTCAAGTTTGGTACAAAAATGCTATTCTCCAATCCATTGTTATATATTTGTTTTGATCTTAAAATTTATTTAAAAGTATTGTTAACTAATTAAGGGGTTAATTTCTCTCATGGCCACCCAACATTATTAACTAGTCGTTGTCCCGTGCTTTGCGCACGGAAGAGACCAAGTATTAGTAGTTGATAAAACTACTTTAATATACAACTCAACAAAAAAAATTGATGAGAATAAAAAGTGAATAAATAAATAAAGTACTTACCATGTAGTCTTGGATGTACTCAAAAATGAGAAAAATATATACCATCTAATAGTTATAAAACTAAAACCCACTATTGAAGATATCAAATCTAATACCTTTGGCCTCAATTTGCTGCAACGATATAGGATTGAAGTCACTTTCGATTATCGAACGTTGTAGGCGAGTGATGCACAGATCGAGTTGATGATGAGATTGTTGTTATTGATAAGGAGATCAATGCGTCTCGGGTGGTGACGAAGTAAATGTTGTAGCGGAGCATGAGAATGAAGACATGAACGACAATATAGCATTACCAATACTCATGAGGAAAGTGATGATAGTTGTGTCGACACCAATTGAACATAATCATCTTTATTTATAGATTCATATATTAGACTTTTTTCTAACTTGAGAGGGACACTTCATGCTAAAAATGTAATTTAATGCATTATGTGACTTTTAATGGAAAAAATAAAAGGGGAATGTGAAAAGCCCATGAAGAAGTTACCACTACTTCAAAATTTGAAAAGCCTCGTAAAGAATGTATGATGTGGCAGTTGAAGATGTTCCCATAGAATTTGAAAAGCCATTGTTTAAAAATTAGAATTTGAAATATATAAAACGTCTACTAATTGATTAGTAAAACATGGTCTTCCTTTAATATATATATTAGAGTTGAGTTGACATAACGAGTAGGAAGCTTGAGAGGAAGCCATGTGACACTCATATATATATATATATATATATTGCTTCAGATTTATTTAAATTCGATACTATTCGGGTGTTCGACCACTTTGTATGTTGATTTGCACACCTCGAGATGATATTTAAATTTCATGAACTTTTAAACTAACCTCCGTGACAGTTTAATAAAGCGACTCACACCTGACTTAATTTCACACGTAAAATATCGTATCTAACAAACGCTAGGCAAAATAACACTTAAACATAAAGAATTGCTTTAAAATTCTCGTTTCACCGGTCACCGAGCCTCAATTCACTATCTAAGATGTGATTAAGAATTACTAACCTCGTAATTAGCTAGGCCTTAACAGAGGTTTATGAAATCTGGGATTTCACAACTTACCAACGAATAAGAGCATTTCCTCCTAGAAATTTAAGTTGAAGGAAAAATTATCTAACTCAAAGAAATAGGAAAAACACTTCTAACATTCCTAATCTCCAAATAGGAATTTTCCTTTCTTCCTAACATGTAAAGACCAATATGTGCATAGATCACAAGATATATCTTGTCTTTTATCTTAAGATTTTATACATATAAATATTGTTTGTTTTTTTAAGTTTGGTACAAAAATGCTATTCTCCAATCCATTGTCATATATTTGTTTTGATCTTAAAATTTATTTAAAAGTTTTGTAAACTAATTAAGGGGTTAATTTCTCTTCTGGCCACCCAACATTATTAACTAGTCGTTGTCCCGTGCTTTGCGCACGGAAGAGACCGAGTATTAATAGTAGATAAAAATACTTTAATATACAACTCAAGAAAAAAAAAATTGATGAGAATAAAAAGTGAATAAATAAATAAAGTACTTACCATGTAATCTTGGATGTACTCAAAGATGAGAAAAATATATACCATCTAATTATAGTTATAAAACTGAAACCCACTATTGAAGATATCAATTCTAAAACCTTTGGCCTCAATTTGCTGCAACGATATAGGATTGAAGTCACCTTCGATTATCGAACGTTGTAGACGAGTGATGCACAGATCGAGTTGATGATGAGATTGTTGTTATTGATAAGGAGATCTACGCGTCTCGGGTGGTGACGAAGTAAATGTTGTAGTGGAGCATGAGAATGAAGACCTGAATGACAATATAACATTACCAATACTCATGAGGAAAGTGATGATAGTTGTGTCGACACCAATTGAACCCAATCATCTTTATTTATAGATTCATATATTATACTTTTTTAACTTGAGAGGGACACTTCATGCTAAAAATGTAATTTAATGCATTGTGTGACTTTTAATGGCAAAAATAAAATGGGAATGTGAAAAGCCCATGAAGAAGTTACCACTACTTCAAAATTTGAAAAGCCTCGTAAAGAATGTATGATGTGGCAGTTGAAGATGTTCCCATAGAACTTGAAAAGCCATTGTTTAAAATTTAGAATTTGAAAAATATAAAATGTCTACTGACTGATTAGTAAAACATGGTCTTCCTTTATTATATATATATATATATATTAGAGTTGATTTGATGATATGGCGTAAGAGTTGATGACATGGCAAGTATGAAGCTTGAAAGAAAATCATGTGGCACTCCAAGGTCTTCCTTTAATATATATATATATATATATATATTAGAGTTGAGTTGATGACGTGGCGTAAGAGTTGGAAGCTTAAGAGGAAGTGATGTGGCACACCAAGGTCTTTTTGATATATATATATATATATATATATATATATATATATTAGAGTTGAGTTGATGATTTGGTGTAAGAGTTGATGATGTGGCGTAAGACTTGATGACTTGGCGAGTAGGAAGCTCGGGAGAAAGTCATGTGGCACTCCTAGGTCTTCCTTTAATATTTATTTATAGATTATAACATTTTCGTCGCAAAAGTTATCTTTGTAACACAAAAGTCACAAACCTTTTAAAAATCTTGCAACCACGGTCACCAAAACCCATTTCCAGTCAATTTTTTGATGAATATGCCAACGTGGCAATGACATGGCGTCACATTGCACCACATGAAAATTAAGGGTAAAAATAACCCTCATTTCAAATCGGACAACTTCTTTTTAATTTTTCAATTCCAATCCTTACAATTTTGAAACATGGTTTACCGTAAAAGAAAATTTATGAACTTAAAAACAAAAAAAAATGAAATTTTTGTTTTGGTGTTGAACTCATCTCTACATCATCCTAAACATTATTTTCCTTTTCCACAAAAGCAACAAATTAATTCAAAGCAACACATCACCTGCAATATCTAAAAAAAAAGACAAACAAAAATTGCAATGCAATGCAAACAAGTATCAATAAACAAAAGGATCAATTTAGACATGCATCAATATCATATAATTTCAAAAAAACAAAGTGAAAGCATCCACACCCAAGAAAAGGCTTAAAGAGCTACGAAAGAGCTAGCGAACATGAGTTCGTTACAACCCATAAAACAAAAAAAATGGAAAAAAAAGCTCAAAAAACTAGATTATATCATGTCAATGTTATAGCATTATATTTAAAAAAAAAGTGGAAGTTTTTTGAACATAAAGATAAGTATTGCAGTCTTTTGGGTAAAGGATTTCCGAAATTTATTTACAAAATTAAAAAAGTTACTCGATTTAAAGTGATCTTTTTGACCCTTAGTTGCCATGTGGCGCTACTTCATCGCCATGTTGGCACATTTGTTGGAAAATTGACCAAAAAAGATTTTGGTCACTGCGATTGCAGGATTTTTAAAAGATTTGTGACTTTTGTGTCGGAAAGATAACTTTTGTGACTAAAATGTTATAATTCATCAAGTTGTGTGAACGTAAGAGAAACTAACCACCTAATTAAGTCAATCCAATTTCTTTTCCACATAAAAGTTACATATAATTTATAATAAAATAGCTTCCAATTAAGTAAGGATATTGATTTTTTTAATGGGGGCATATTGATCTTTATTTTATCTATATAATAAAGAACATGGGTTGTACTAAAATATTACACCCAAATAAATATATATGCGCTAAAGTCTCACATAGGGGCAAACAAGGTTCGAATCTTTATTTTATTAATTCAACTTGATCTGATTTACCAAATCAGGATCGAAATGGATCAAGTTATGCAGATTATTAATTACAAAATTAATACTTAATTATAAGACAATAAAAACTAATATTTTAAAATTAAAACTTAGGCAAGTTCTAATAAGTAAGAAAGTTGTGATTAGTGAGAAAATGATGAATATGCCTTTTAGTTGAAATAAATAATTTTAATCTTGTTTATATTTATTTGGCTTTATAGCTAAAATGTTTACTAAAGCATGAAAAAAAATAATTTAATTAAATTACAAAAAAAAACTATATTTTCAAGGGTACACAAATAAATAATACATGGATTAGTAGCACAAATGCTAACATCATCTCAGTTTAGTTCAAGGTTTTTAAGTTTATATGTATATATACAATGTTAATGTAAATAAAAGTTTCGAGAAGCCATCTTCCAAATCAATTTACCTCTCCTTACTCCAATCTCTTTTCCACCTATTTTAGGGCTTATATGTTCCTCGATTATAAACTGATTTCAATATAGTCGTTTCATTCATGTCAAAAGGTTGGTCCTTGTTTGTTTAATTCGTGGGTTTTGTGGGATTTTAGGACTTTTGGAGAAGACATGGAGAAACAAATGAGATCAAGATTCTGTATAATTTGGATTTGAAATAGTTTGTGTTGTTGGGTGTATTTGGTGATGAGAAGAGAGCAGAGTGTCGGAGGAAAATAACCTCCTTTTCTAGCATGATCGACCTACCCGAGCTCGCCCGATTTTCGAGCAACGGCGGCTCGGGCTAGCCCTAGCCTGACCCATGCACACTCCTAACTAGAATATTACACCTTAACAAAAATATGCACAACATTTTCACATAGGGGCGAACACGGATTAGATCTAATCCAATTAAGGTCTATCCATTGTTCAATTCAATTATTATTATGGATTGAGGAATTGTAATCCAATTCAGTTCATTTATTTTATTAATCCCATTTGATCTCATTTACCAATTGTGGACCGGACTTGATCAAGTTATGGGAATTAATAACTACAAAATTAATACTTAACTAGTCGACATCGCGCGCTTCATAGACGAGCAAGGCAAAGTATCATGTATTAAATAAAAATTGAATTTGATAGGAAAATGAGTCATTTTTAATTGAAATCTTTGATGAATCCAAGGTCAATAACAAATCATTCAGCTTAGACAAAAAAATAAATTGAAAGAGAGCTTTGATAGGTGAGTGATGGCAAATGTTTATAAAATTAGATATTAAAAGAGAGTTTTGAAAGGTGAGTGAGTTCTATAGAAGCTTTGGCTGATATAGTAGATAGGAGGCTTAGTGGTTACATACTTACATGGGGAGATCAAGAGACCAGAAATAAATAATTAAGAAATAATAAAAAATGGTTATATAATTATTTTAATTAGTTTTATGTTACATACCTACGTAGAGAGATCAAAATACTAAAACAAATAATTAATATATAGTATAATTATTATAAATGATTAAATAATAACTATTTAACTTAGTGGTTACATCAACATAGGAAAATCAAGATGCCAAAATAAAATAAGTGGACCATTAATGTATTGACTTATGAGGCTTGAGAAATAGTTAATGTGTGATTTTTACGACGCGACAAATTACTATTAAATTAAGGTGTCACGTGGCAACACAAGGTATAACTTTATTCCCATTAGAATTGATTTTGATGATGTGGCAGAAGTGTTGTTGACGTGGCAATAAAGAGGTTTGAGAAGAAGTCATGTGACATCTCAAGATACAACTTTAATATATATATAAGAGTTTGTGTCGATGACGTAGCAAGAAGGAGGCTTGAAAAGAAGTCTTGTGTCATCTCAAGATATAACTTTAATTTTGTTTATATTTATTTGGCTTTATTGCTTAAAATGTGTACTAAAACATGAATTATAATAATCTAATTAAATTACAAAAAATTATATTTTCATGTTTACTCAATATAGTTCAAGGTTATTAAGTTTAAATGTATACATGCAATGTTAATGTGAATAAACGTTAATTGCACCGGATTGTAGATTGGATCCACGGATTAAGGTATGCAACTCATATAATCACGTTTTTCACTTTCACTGTTCGTGTCACCTCTAGATGCGAGCTTACACATCATGAGGTGCAAATGCACACATGAGCTAAGTGGCCTAACATTTTTTTAAGAATAACATTTATCTTTTATTAGAAAGAACATTTATTTTGCATATATAGCTAAAACAAAATGTTCAATAATAATTGAATAAATAAAACTATATATTTTTGAACGTGGTGATCTAATTTCCTTTTTTTTACAAATTAACTTTAAAAAAAAAAACAACTCACCTAAAAAAATAGAAACAGAACCCAAACATATCTAACATTATTGTTGAATCATTTGGCTCATTTTCTTGTTTAGGCTGAGAAAAATGAGCTTCGCGAAGAAAAAACAAAGGCTAAAAGTCGAGAAAGATAAATTGGAACAGTAAGTCAAAGCCATAAGTTCTCAACCAAACTACTTGGCTCATCTTTCTGCGATCCTAGCTGCATTTGCTGCTTAGAGCCAAATAATTGGCAACAAGCTAATGTCTTTCATGAGTTTATGCATTTTGCAGTAATTTGAACATGGTTCTTTCTTGTATTTATGCTATCTTTTATTCCATTATAGACAATTAGATTGACCCCTTACTACTTTAACTGATCTTGTAATATTCAGTTTGAAAATTTAATCATCAATTCCATAATTATTATTTTTTAGTTAGAAATGGAAATAAATAATTCTGAGAATCGATCCAGCCATTAATTTATTATTTTAAAATGATATTTGATAGGGGTTTGAAACCTCTATATAATCATCTAAAGATATTGTAGCGATTCCAAACCCCTATCAAATCGCTAGTATTCATAGGGGTTTGAAATCCCTATGTAAGCCTCTTAAGATATGATAACGGCTTAAAAGATGACATTTTTCGTAGTGGTCAAAAACTCATATGAAAGGTCTTTATAGAGGTTTAAAACCTTTATTAAAAGCTTAATCTGTTCTAGTGCTAATAAATATATGCACAACAGTCCTGCATAGGGGTGAACACATATTGGATCTAGTCCTATTAGGGTCAATCCGTAGTCCAATCCAATTACTACAGATTGAAGAATAACAATCCAATTCAGTGCATTTATTTTATAAATTCAACTTAATTGATTCAATTTATCAAATGTGGACAGAATGGATCAAGTTATGCGGATTAGTCATTACAAAATTAATACTTAATTATAGACAATAAAAAGTAATATTTTAAATTTAAAAGGCAAATTCTAATAAGTAATAAAGAAAGTTGTGATGACTTTGAATTCAAATAAGTTAATTTTAGTTTTGTTTATATTTATTTGGCTTTATAGGTTAAAATTTGTACCAAAACATGAATTACAATAATCTAATTAAATTACGAAAAACTTTATTGTCAAGTGAACGCAAATAAATAATACTTGGATGCAAATAAATAATACTTGGATTAGTGGCGCAAATGCTAGCATCATCTCAATATAGTTCAAGGTTCTTAAGTTTATACATATATATATATATATATATATATATATATATATAGACACACACACACATAATGTTAATGTAAATAAAAGTTAATTGCATCGGGTTGTAGATTTGGATCCTCATATTAAGTCATGCAACCCATAATCCCAGCCAATCCATGCAGATTGCAGCTTTTGCAATCCAGTCAAATTCGGCAAACTCAAATTATGAATCAATTAGAGTTAATTGAATTGGATTGAACTGGATTCACGGATTTGCAAATTTTTTGCTCACCCCTAATTTCACATTCACTGTTGGTGTCACCGCTAGATGCGAGCTTATATATCATGAGGTGCACATGCTACATAAGCTAAGTGGCCTAACATTTTTTTAAGAATAACATTTATCTTTTTAGGAAGAACATTTATTTTCAATATATAGCTGAAACAAAATGTTTGAATAATAATTGAATAAATAAAACTATTTTTGTACGTGGTAATATATTTCGTTTTTTTGCAAATTAACTTAAAAAAATTAAAACAATATACTTACCAAAAAAAATAAAAAAAAAAAAAAGAAACATAACCCAAGCATATCTAAACATTTTTACCTTTATCCACTTATACGTAAGATTTTTCAAGCCTAATCCACCAAAATAAAAAATTAATAAAAGAAAATAAATACAAGAACGCGACTCCTCTTAAGCAAAAAATTAAATAAAAGAGAACGAAAACAAAGTTTAATGTTTATTTTTATATAAGTGAGCTAGTTTTGGTAGAGACAATTTGCCTAAAGGCAATGTTTTAGTATATGTATAAGGCATAAACCACTTAAAAGAGCTATTTCGGTGGTAGAGTAGTTTTTTTGTTGTTGAAAAATCAAGAACATCAAAGCGACTAATAGTGATCATATGGATTATTTGAATCAATTACAAAAGTATTTAAAAAAAAAACATTTTCCAAAAAATACATATTAGTATTTAAGTCTAGGGGTTTTAAAACCTGGATTCGCCCATGCCTTCAGTCCCACCGATGAAGAGTTGATTTGTTACTTGGAGGCGAAATCAAAGAACTCCACACTTCCTTTCGTTGATCCCATCATCGACTTCGACGTTTACACTGCTCAGCACCCCTCCCAACTCCACATGCAACGTAAGTATTGCCTTTAATGCTAACAAGTTAAACTGTTGAATTAAGGTTTAGGGTTCTTGCATGGTGATGTATATCTTTTTCTTTTTTGTCGAATGTGGTAATCTTTAGTTTTTAATAAGTTTTAATACATTCATTAGTTCTGAAGTTTAATTTTTTAGGGTTCTTGCATTGTATTTTTTTTTTCCGTAAAGAGCAATGATCCTTGATTTTTAATAAGTTCTAATTAATCCACATCAAAAAAATAAGTTCTAATTAATTGGTTTACAAGTTCTATATATACTTAAATTATCTAGGGTTAGGGTTCTTGCATAGCGATCTTTTTTTCCAAAACTAAGCAGTGATGATAAAATTGTGATATATAGTTCGGAACTCAAATTGGGTTTTTAATAATATTAGTCGTTCTAATTGGTTTGCAACTGCTACAATTTAATTAATTAGGGTTTAGGGTTGTTGCATAATGTTGATCAATGATAAAGTTCTATTTGGTTTACAAGTTTTATATATAGTTTTAATTAATTAGCTAAGGTTATGGATATTGCATGGTACGTGGTGTTTTAGTTTTTTTTCCGAAAGCGGTGAATGATCTTTGGTTTAATTATAATTAGTCATTCTAATTGGTTTGCAACCACTACAATGTATATAAGGTTTAAAGTTCTTGCATAGTGAGTCCATGATATTTTGTTTTTCAAAACTAGTGATAGTTTTTTTTAACAAGTTCTCATATATACAATTTAATTAGATAAGGTTTATTAGGTTCTTGGATTGTGATTTTTTTTCTCTTGCTTTTTAATTAGTTCTCATTAGTGTATAAGTTTTACAGTAGTTTAAGTATGGTTTAAGCTTCTTGATGATCTTTGGTTGTTATACTTAGTTGTTGGTTGGTTGCAGAGAGACTTAAATGTGTCAAGTACACACTTGTACTTCTACGTAGAAAAGAGCGGGATAGGTCGCAAGGCAGGTAATGGATTTTGGCATGCAAACACCGGTGGGGCCAAAGTCATGAACCACCATGGAGAAGTGATTGGTCATCGGACATCACTAGTTTACTACATATACGATTCTCCGGTGAATGATGAGAAAAATGACAAAGTAATCGAAAAAGAAGATAAGAAAAATGTCAAATCTCCATCCACCAGGACCAACTGGATTATGAACGAGTTTAGGCTTCTCAACTCTAAATCCAAGTCAAAGTCATCTTCAAAGGTACGTATAATAGTTACAAGGTTATCGTGTTTTTATAAAACTACATGCATGCATGGTAAAAATGGTACTAGATTAACTCAATTAGGTGGCCAGGATTAATTGATTATGTTATTTTATTTTATTTATTTTAGTTGTTTATTTTGGAAAAGACAGGACTCAAATATTGATATATAGGTTCAATAGGATACTAATTATTTAACTTAGATTAATTAGCATCTAAAGTTGCCATCCGATTATTGTATACATTTTTTTTTTAGTAAAATTATTGTATACATTCACCGATTGCATTAGATGGCCTATTGATGGTTTTACATGCATATAGTTTTGACTGATGGCTTGTATGTAATTTAACATAAACTTAATATTTGATTGCAGGGTCCAATGTGGACTATATGCAAAATTGGCGAGACGGGAAGAACTTTTGGAGGTAATATTCATCATCAAGTTGTTCCGCCCTCGGAACAAGTAATACACGCCGCAGACCAGCCACAGCAGCAACAATTGCAACATGATCATGACAATTATATGGGATTGATGGAATTTGAGGAGCAGCAACAATATGATCAATTCCAGCAGATGCAGCCGCAACAACTAGACAATATTGATGAGAATGCGCAGCAGTTCGAGCAGCATGATCGACAACAGTGGCAATGCGATATTGACGACCTTATTGGATCAGTGCCTCATCATCAAGCAAGTGATCAGATCGAGCAACTAGAACAATATCATCCACAATTTGAGGAGCGGCAACAACATCATGATGATCAAATATTCATTGATCAATATGATCATCAGCAGATGCAGCTGCAGTTCGAGCAACAACAGTGGAAACAGCACCAAAACTGCAATAATGTACCAGTGCCTCAAGGAGACAGTACTGCTAATCAGCACCACCAGCTACAACAGCTTGATCATGGCGACGGCCTTGATGATGATCAGATTGACAACTTAGGACTAAGTGATGATGATCTTAGATGTCTACTTGAGCACAGCAATGCCTTACAACAATATCATGATGATGAGGATGGTATCCCTGAAATGTTATGGCTTGATGAGGCACAGTTGGTGTGTGATGAGGAGGGTAATCTCTTAAACCCGCGACCCACCAAGCGCGCCAGATTATAGATAGAAGATCAACATGCAATTTATAGTATTGTGAAATATATTCTTGTAATTTTTTTTTTCTGTCAGCATAGAATTATAATGAACTTGTAAGCGCCAAGTGCTGATTAAGTAGCAACATTACATGCTACCCAAACTCTTCTTGTACCAATTTTCTTATATCAACAAAATACAGAGCAGTTCATCAATTATTTGTAAATACACATATTTTTTTGATAGGAAGTAAAATGCAAATATACTAGCAAATATATATATATATATACAGACCCGTATAGGCTAGATGCGGGTGCTGATTGGGGACTTAATAATTAAGCAATATTAGATCAAATAATGAGCTCGAAGAAGGCATTGGATGAATTTGGTTCGAAAGTGGAGATTGTTGGGATATGTGAACCGAAAGATATATATTACAGTATCGCATCAGGTAAGAAAGACTTCATGGTACAGGTCTGCCAAGACCCAACAATAGACTGAATTAGTCTTGTGCAGACTGAGCAAATTTAATAGACAAATGAACACGTAAATTGAGTTGTAAGAGCTTGCTCAAAATCTTTGAATAGTCGACAAGTACTGAGTTATTATAAGTTGGAAACTAATTAAGGTAGTTAAACACATTAAAATAAGAAATCAAATTTCTCAACATTCACTTTACACATAAAACTATTATGTATAGTAGTTCTTGCTACAACGGCATTGTCGAATTAGTTGCAAGTCGGAGTCGATCTGGACCATCTCCTTTAAGTCCTTCCTCTGTCATAGCTCTAGCACCACAACTGCATCAATAAATAAGAGATCACATATATATTATAAATAGCCACAATTGCACAAACCAAATAAATGAAGATCAATAAATGGCAGGACATACATTCAGAATCTGTGGTGATCCAATTTCCTGCTCTTGGACTGTGATGGTCCTCATCTCCCTTAACTACTTTGTTTTCTTCTATGCAGTTATCTGAGGTCATGAGATCTTCATGGCCTAAAGAGTTGGTTGAAGCTCGAGCGGCACCTTTACGATTATTTTTCGACGGAGTTGTCAGTGACAATGCAGTGTAGGCTGAGGAAGTGGTAGAGCAGCTGAGTGTTTCCCAACTAAAGCTGATCTTAGGGGAGTTTGTACTGTCATTGTCATCTTGAGATGGAGCTTTTCCGCCGCTTCGGTTTCTAAAATGCAATACCTTCAGTTGTAAGGATAAACATGATTAGAAATAGAAGTTAGATTAAAGTGTTCGATAAGCAGAGATTCCTTATTGAAACATATATATACCTTTCGGCCGATCGCGATGTACTTTCCTCCTTTCTCCGCTTGGGAAGCCGCCGCCCATCTCAGTAATTCCTTCATTCTTGAAATTGTTTTGTTCTTTTCACCACCCTTCTGCTTCTCTTTCTTCTCTGATGATACACACTGATCATCAGTGCTAGTCGACGAAGTTACACTCGCTTCGCATATTGGTAAGACCTTGTTTCCTACATGGGCAGGGGACTCTGCTGCCTTGTGTCCCATTTGAAGAAGCTCTTGGCCTTTCACTCTCACTTGATAAAAATTATTGTGCCTATTGTCAAACCTCCCCAGACACTTCAAATTCAATGTGCTATAAAAGCATTCTGTTGCATTGCCTCTACAAAGCAGAATTCTAAGTGAGTACAAATCTTTCTTCACGGCTTCTCCTTTTACTTTTTTTTAGCTTGGCTGAACATAGCATCTCGTATAGGAGAAGAACTCCTTCGACTCAACCTCCCTCACTGCGACGCAACAAAAAGGGGTGTTCAGTACTACTTGATAAGAGAATTAATTAATGCATTTCAATCAACAATATTAATTAGTCTTAGTTATCTCAAAGATCATGATTTTAATCAATCATTTAACTTACCTTCCACAACTTTGTTTTTCTTGGCGTCAGCATTTTCACTAGCTTGAGCTTCCTCTTGTTTCTGCTTGAAAAGCCTTTGAAGGATCTGAAGATGATAGATCAGTGAGAACTCGACTTAATTCGACACCGTATATAATTGGATAAAAAAAAACGTAACTGTGCGAGTTTAGAAATTTTGGAAACTAATTAAGTTTGATATACATGATCAATAATTACTCTGACCTGCATGGCTGTGACTTCTATATATATATATATATATAGACAATGTAGAGAAAGACTAGTGTGGTCAAAGGACACCACAGTGAGGTATCTATCAGGTTGTGGTGTCTGTATACTAAGATTCCAATCTGCTTTAGTTTCTCTAAAAAATTTGAAGAGATGAAGACAGTGGACTTAAGGGGGTGGATCTTGAGCAAATGGGGAGACAACCAGGCATTGAGTGTTAGTTGGTTGGCTTGTGATTCCAAGAGCTTTTTGAGTTTTTATTATAATGGGGATCATATGGTGATGGAGAGATTGATTTAACTTATAAGGAAACCAATCTGCTTAGACGACTTGTCATTTGTCTTTACCATGTATTTGCATTTGTGGTGCATTCTTCTATGTGGTCCCCTTATGCCTTTATGGATTTATTACCTTTGTTGAAGATTTCACTAGAGATTGTCATAGTTAATTAAGTTGTGTGATATTGGATTATCTGATATGATCAACATTTTGATGATTTACTTCATGATCATTATTAGGATTTCCTAACTAAACAGCCAATGCCACTATTTGTTGTTGGTGCTCTCTCCTTCTAGAATTTGGGGCTACACTGACTCGGTCAAATCATATGATCAGGGTGCTCTACCCCTGCATAGATAGGAAGAGGAGTGCACTTTAGGTGTGTAGTTAGGGTTTTTTTTTTTTTTTTTTTTTTTCATTCTTTTTAACTTGAGGGTGACAATGCTCTCAAGGGGTGTGGTGTGGAGTAGCTACGAACATGGCGCTTTAGACTCTGACTAAAGCAGAGGTGATCGATGGGTTCGATTCACCGAAACTACAACATTTTCCTTCAATGTTTGGGTTAGTGGTAGGGGTGCGCTCCTAACCCCATGGGATTAGATTAGTCGAGCCTTAATCGGGATGGGGTTGAGGTGGTTTGAATACCTAAGGTCATATAAAAATGGTAAAATTGAAAATCTTTTTTATAAGATAGGAGTAGAACTAACATTATTTGTGATGCGTTGATTAAAAAAGAATTTAAATGATTTTGAAAAGCACGTCATCAAGTGAATTAAATCGGACGGAGTGAGAGTTCAATTCACGTAGTCAATCCTAACTAATTCGAGGTATGAGGCTTTGTTATTGTTGTTGTCATATTATCATGGTAAAAATATCTTTTGAAAAAAGTAATTGTTTCTAATTGATATATAGCTAAAAACAAAAACCCTTGATATATTATGATATTTTTACCATGATACACTAAAAGAAGTTGTTGCATTTAGGGACTGGTTGCTTTTCGTCGCTAAATGGCGATGGGACGTCGATAATCTCGTCGCTATTTTTCTCAAAACAAGCCCTCGACTATGTATGTCCCTCGTCCTCTCGATCGCTTTTTCCCTGATCATTCCCCGCTCTCTCAATCTCCAAGTCCCAATCCCAGATCCGGCCCTCTCCCTCTCCCTCTCTCGATTTTTTTTGTCTCTCTCTCTCCTCATTCCCCTTTTCTTGTCTCTCATCCCCGGCCCTCTCCCTGTCCCTGTCCCTCTCTCAGCCTCACCGTCATCGACTTTAACCCGAGCCACCTCCGCCTCACCGCGTCGTCCGTCCGTTCATCCATCGCTGGCATTTTCAAAGCCACCCTAACCCACCCCTTTCGGTGCCGCATTCCGTTGTGCCGACTTAGGTATTATTTATTTTATTTTATTGTGTTTTTTAGTTTTTGAAATGATTTTTTTTTGTATTTTAAAATGTTAAAAAAAAGTTAACGTGCAATGGTTTATATGAAAAATTTGTAATTGTATAGTTTTTTTGGTGAAAAAAAAACATGTTAAATTGAATAAAATCTCGGAATAATTTTTTTTTTTATGTTGATATGCATGATTTTTTTTATTTTTTTGAAAAATAAAATGCATGTGTGTGATTTTAATTTAATTAGTTTTTGTTGTGATTATTTGTAATGTTGTATGTAAATTTCTTACTATTGATATATGTACTTTTTTGTAATGTGTTATGATTTAATTGATTTCCAAATATGCCCCATTAATTATTCTTTAACTATTTTTTAAACTAATTAAAAAATCAAATTAAGGGTAATATTGGAATAAATTTAAATTTTAGACTAATTGGATCCTAGCTAGGGAGGATTGACATTATATATAGTATAGATATACATATACATATACGTATATATAACTATATATATATATATATATAAAGTATGTTAAGTTGAAATAAAATTAAGTATGAAGTTTATAAGTTAAATGAAATATTAATATTGTACATTATACTGATAAAAGTTTATTTAAATGATACAAAAATTAATTGAACAAATCAAATTTCAATTAGGACCAAAAATAAAATAGTACAATATATTATATTATATATACATATATGCGTGTTTAAAGAAATTTAAAAATAATAAGGAAATATGTAATTGATTGAACAAAATAATATATAACAATGCTTTTATACTATATATATATGTAATGAAGAAAAAGTTAAGTAAGCCAAAAATTTTAGAACAAATT
Source organism: Stephania yunnanensis (assembly GCA_039657365.1). Taxonomy (NCBI): domain Eukaryota; kingdom Viridiplantae; phylum Streptophyta; class Magnoliopsida; order Ranunculales; family Menispermaceae; genus Stephania; species Stephania yunnanensis. Next base: position 12,327,597 of record CM077582.1, read on the forward strand.
GAAGCACTTAAAAAATTATACATACTATACGGATGTACAAATTATACTACATATATAGAACAAATTGAAGCACTTAACTTCTATATATATAGAAGTTATACAATGGCACGTTTGTTAACGAGTCGAATCATCATATTTTGGAGCAAGCATTCAATGAGATTTTGCAAGTATATAAAGACATGTTGTCTGAAGACAATTGTTTGATAGATAGCTTTTACAAATGTAAAAGTTTAATACACTGGTTGGGTTTCCCATATGGCGAATCAATTGTTGTCCCCAATTATGCATGCTTTATTGTGGGTCCGACTCCGAGTTTACATCTTGCAAGTTTTGTGGAGAACTTTGGTTTAGCTCCAACAAACGCCCATACAAGATAATGTTTTACTTTTCTTTGGTGTCTCATCAACAACATTTGTTCTTGTCGAAAGCTATTGTGAAACACATGTGATGGCACGCAAAACATGTCGGAGATGAAGACAATATGCAACATTGCTTCGATTCTATGACATGGATCCAATTCAATCAAATGAACCCTACCTTCAACTCTGGGGTTTATAATGTTTGACTTAGCTTATGCACAAATGGGTTTCAACTTTTCGGAATGACCAGCAAACCGTACTCCTCGTGGCTGGTGATTTTAACACCTTACAGCTTACCTCTGTCGATATGTATGAAGAAAGAAGTAATGTTCGTAATAGTGATCGTACCTGGATCGACTAATCCATCGCAAAAAATTATGTGTTTCTCCAACCGTTAGTGAAAGAGTTGCAGGATTTGTGGTATGACGGAGTGCCTACCTACAAGATATTGACTAAGACAAACTTTCAAATGCGCATTGCACTTATGTGGACTGTCAGCGACTCTCCAGCCTACAACATGTTGTCGAGATGGAGCACGCACGGGATGACAACTTGTCCTTATTATAAGGAAGATACCGACGCTTTCCAATTGAGGTTCGAGGGGAAAGCGACTTGGTTCGATTGTCATCGACATTTCTTGTCGCAATATTCGAATGAGAGGAAAGACAAGTCTAGTTTCCATAGAGATAGAATCATATTCAACAAGCCACTAGCTAATAAATCAGGTGAAGATATCTTGCGTGAAATCGAAGCTTTAAAGTTAATGAAGGTCACTAAATTGGGATCAAATGTTATAAACAACGAAGTCTCGAGGACTAGCGGGTGGAAAAAATGAAGCATATTGTGGGACTTGCCTTATTGGAAGACGAACCTTGTCAGACATAACCTAGACCTAATGCACATCGAGAAAATTTTTTTGACAATATTTCCACCACAATCACAAGTATGTCAGGGAAAACGAAAGATAACATCGGTCTGCATAGATTCTAAGATATTGAATATGTTTGGGATGAAAACCACGATTGTAATTTTTTTCATGCAAAAATTGCTACGATTGCTTTTTGGGATCTCTTAGAGGAGGACATATGGATTAAAATTAGCAACTTAATTATTTTCTTTAGAGATTTAACTGCTAGAAATTTAAGTGTTGAGAATCTTCGCTTTTACATGAAAACATTAATAAGATATTGCGTAAGTTGGAAAAGATTTTTTCGCCAAGTTTTTTCGACTCAAAGCATCTCCCTATCTATCTGGCATATGAGGCTATCCTTGCTGACCTAGTACAATTTCAGTGGATGTATCTTTTTGAAAGGTAATCTATTATACTCGTACACAATTAAAATCAATTAAAATATATATTTAACTAACTTATCTTTACAAATGTAAGTATTTGAAACATTTGAAAAATAATGTTATGAATAATGCAAGGGTTGAGGGCTCAATATGCAATGCTTATTTACAGCTTTTTCTTATTATTTCGAGGAACACGTCTCTACCTCACATAACCTTCCACCCCGCAATTATGATCGTGGAGTTGGGTCAACTTAAAATTTTAATGGCAACTTCTCAATCTTCACCCTCCCAGATCGGGCTTATGGGAGATCAAAGAAGCATTATCTCACGAATGATGAGTGTAACACCGCATACTCATATGTGTTGTCAAATTGTCTTGATGTTGCTCCATTCATGAGGTATACATTAATACGTTACAATTCACAGTTTTAATGTCAATTGTTTAATATCTTTAATCTATTCAATCGCAATCCTTAATTTCTTAGGATATACGTATCAGAGTTATGTTCCAAGCAACTGAATATTACACAAAGTGCAATCGATGAACATCTTGAGAAACATTTCTCAAGTTGGTTCCAACAATTCATACGTCATTACTACATGCATATTTACATAATTCTTTTTTTTGTTAATTAATTGAAAATGATGTTTATCATAAAAAATCTTTTGGTTATAAGTGTTATCGTATATTCAAGATACAACACTTCTTATGTTGTTGTACGACCCTAGTCGACTTTGCACCATATATCAAGCATATATTGTTAATGGCTAAAAATTTCAGACAGTGTCACATAGCACAAACAATGATACGCGTAGTAGCGGGATGTGCGTTAAGGGTACAAAGTACGCACAATGCGATAATGGATTTTACAAGCAATTACAAGAAGTGATACAAATTGAATATGGTGGATTCTTACGTACTGTGTTGTTCAATTGTGAATGGTTTGATCCCACGTTCAGTGTCAGGATAATAGTTCACCGCTCCTTAAAAATCGTCGATGTACATCGAAATTTGCGATTAAATAAGTACGAACCTTTCATACTAGCCATGCAAGCTATTCAAGTGCACTTTCTTTAATACCCAAGTTTAAGAAGTACGTAAAACAATAGGAAAACTACTTGCAGACTTCAGCTGAAATTCATTTATGAACTTAGTTGAGAACATTAATAGTACACCTACACAAAAAGACGTTTTTCAATATTGCAGCTACATGAGCATAATATTGAGGTTGATATTGGCAACAATGTTGCAATTTCACTAGCTGATCCTAGTGGCGCACACATGTCAGACGTCGACGAAGAAGGCAATGAAAGCGATAATTTTGAGTTTTCAACGAACCATGATATAACTATTTAAATTGGTAAATGAATGCGAAACTTAGTATCATATTTGTTGACTTGTTATATAATATTTTAAATGGTGGAGGTTTATATGTAATTGTTTTTAACTTAGTCTTAATTTTTTATAAAGTCATGTCGTCAGGCAAAAGATATGGTTCATCATCCAGTGAAGGATCCGGTGGACGATCAAGTGGACGATCTCGGCACTAGCAAAGATCATCGATCTCATCATTCTGGTCATTCACACCTACACTTTCGTGATGATGCTACTCCACTTGCACACTCTAGTCAAAGCCAGCAGACTCAGCATCAACATTCTTCGCATCCCCCTATAGTAGGCCTCATTCTTTCATCTGTACCTGTATCACCCCTTCCAACATACCTTTTTTCCAGCAGACACCTCCCCCATCTTATGCACATTCAGCATATCCCCCAACATCTTATATGTCTTTTCCATCTGTATTTGGTGATGATCTCACCTCTATGCAGATGTACTCTACGCTACTTTCATCGCTACCCATTCTACCCGACGATGGTCGCGGCATGTTTAAGCTAAGTGTTGGGCCTACTTTTTCATCAGGGGATCAACATCTCCTACATTTGCATGATCGGACACACGACCAACGTACGACCCCACCACCATGTCATTATGACTTGCATACCTTGCCCTCTATGAGTTATCAGGTGGAGCATGTGTCATAATCACCGAGTTCATCAACACACTGTTCGAGTGACTCGTCAATACGTATAACCCCTACGTGGAAAACGATGAAGCAATACAACTAATCAAGCCTCGGGTTGAATTGTAACGATCATAAGATTTTAACATGTGCACGCGGCATCTCAGAGACGGTGACCTGGACCTATCGTGATGTAGCACACTTGGTCAACCCTCGGGAGTTGACACCGAGATTAGGACCCGTAGCTCAGACCCAGTGGACACTGTCGATAAGTCTATGGCACACCAATCGATGTATAGATAGTTATTTTTATGTGATGTGTGTTAAATCATTGTATTATTAATTCATTCACATCGCACTAGTTAATATTTTATTGGTCCGGTTGTGCGCGTGTAGTGACGAAAGTGTTCAAAGTCGCGGGTTGCACGTAACGCGTGCATACGATGTAGTCAATGATTTAGATAAGGCACACCCCACCTTTATGTCTCTTCATGGTGGCTTGACACCTCACCCACCTAACTCCCTTGAGATGAGGACAACCACTCATCTCACACACACTCACTCTCGTTTCTCCCTCTCCCTCACGTTTTCTCTTATTTCTCTCCATTTCTAACCTAAAAAAAAAAAAAGTTTGTTGTTGAAGAGTTGAGAGCAACATGAGGTTTTAAGATTTGAGAGAAAAGCAAGAGGAATTGGAGGAGAACTTGCAATTTCTCAAATTAGTTGGAGCAAAGCATCAAGTAGTGCACACGTAGGTAAGGTTTTGCTTGTTTGATTTTTATGAAAGTTTTCATGAGAATGGGTTAATGATGGTGGTGTTAATGTTGTTATATTAATGGTGGTTAGATTATTTTTATAGGTGATATTGTTTTAATTTTGTTGATAGTAGTTGTTCGTTATTGTTATGTTGTTAAAAAAAAAATTGAAGAACGAACAGAGAGCAAATGCTCTTTGTTCGTTCTTCACGAACTGGGAGGGGTGGTAGCCTGGGGGTCGAGCAGACCAGGGTCGTGACCTAAGTGCACCAGGTCAAACCGAACCGAGTCCGGTTGCATCGGGTCGGGTAGACCCAGGCCCAACCCATTAAATAATAATTATTAATTTAAAAATTAAATAAAACAAATTTTTAAATAAAAAATCATAAAATAGATAAAAATAGATAAAAATCATGGAAAATTCAAAAAATTCCTTAAAAATATGAAGAATTAGGAAAAAGCTAGAAAAATGAGTTTCTAGGCTTTTTGGGGCATTTAGCACCCCGATATAATTAAAAAAGTGTGTTAAGAATCAAGTTTTTTGAAATAAAATTACAAATTGTGGTCTCATATTATAAATTCACTAAATGTGACTATAAAATAATTAAAATGGTATAATTGACACAGGGACTTATGAGGCCATAGTCAGGTGTTGAGTACGCATCTCGAGGCATGAGCGGGACGTTTTGAGGACGATTTGTGATTGCTTGAGTTAAGTAAAACCAGCTAGAAATGCATAGTAGTTCATTTGAGCCTATATTTTATTGATATTGTACAGTGTCTCTTTCTTGGAATTTTCACCTACCTATGAATGTCCGAGGGCCAAATGAGTCATGCGAGTGTCTCTGATTAGAATGGTTATTAGCTTGCAACCGAGGCATGACCTCGAGTCACTTGAGTAATTGGTCAGAATGAGATGTGTTTTATCCGAGGCACCGTTGATATCCCTCATTCGCGACAGTCTAGGTACAACAGGTAACGTCGTGTCCTAGGATTTGAGTCTGCTTGGCATTGTCGCGACTATATGACCCGACCCTATGGCACCCGCACTCGGTGATCTTGTACTACTTGGGCACCTTTCTATTGTTTCCTTTGACACTCATTTCTCATTGTACTTTCATTTTTATAGTCTTATTATCATGCATTTCATATTGCTTTCTTTATCCGCATGATTTTAAGAATGCTTTATTTATTTTGAATTATTGTTTAGATCCTACTGCCTTTTTACTTACTGGACTTGGCATTCTTGTGTTTAACCGAGTGCAGATCTGCCGCCAAGCAAAGACAAAACGCCGACACTTGGCGATCTACTCTGAGGATATCGGAGCGACCCTCTTCTATATACTTTTGTAGGCTTTTGACTTTTTGTATTATTTATATATGTTTTTATTACACTTGGGATACTTGTTTGGGTTGAGAGATACACATGACTTGTATATCATTTTTGCTTAGTTATAACACTTGGCACAAGATATACATGAATATTCATGTTTACAGGGTTCCACATTTAGGATGTCTGACTCTTTTACTTTATTCTTGAGTTATTTAACGTATTAATTGTTTTTGCTAACTTGTAAAACTTGAAAAAAAAAATACAAATAACTCCACTTAAAATTATGAATTTACTTATATGGATGGATAGGAAGGCTGACTAGGCATGTGTTGACCTTGCGAGACTGGCTCGGGGTCCACGTGGGCTTAGGTGGGGTGGGAGCCCGTTTGTAGAAAACTAGGGCCTTCACAGTTGGTGTCTGAGCCCAAGTTCTTACCTTTAGCTCTTAATTAACCCACAACCAAAATAATACACAAATTAAAAATAGAGTTAAGACACGGTTGGAACTTAAAGTGGAACCTTGTGGTCTTGATTTAGAGTCTTAATTGGGAAGTGATGAGAGTTGGGAAAATTAAAACTTGGATCATATATATGCTAATTGTTGTATTGTATTATACTATACCGATAACTATATGCTGATTGGAGACTCGCTTGCTATTGCAGATCGCGATGGCAGATCAGCCTGGTTCGAGAGATGATAGTGGGGCAACAGGTCTTTGATTCGCAAGTATTGAAGAGGTACAGTCATTGACTCAGAGTGTCACATATCAGGATTAGTGATTGGACAAGATCCTTAAGATACTCAGGGTACAGATCACAGCTACACCGTCGATAGTGCCAATTGTTCAGGAAGAGGAGTGTGCCTACTATACATGCCATTCCAGTAGCTCTCTCATCGTACCGACACCACCCATTATAGTTGAGATAATACAGGTTTAGATTGAGATGGTATTACTCGCACCACCTGCACCGGCGGAGACCACACATGGACTATGCCTATAAAGATGAGACTGGGGCGACCGCTGAGGCGAGACAGTCACAAGAGTTCCAGAGACATAGACTAGCTGAGTTCTATATAAATTTCGAGGTGGTAGAGATATTTGTGAAGAGCCACATGAAATTACATGACATCCTGGCTACACCGGGGTGGTGCAGTATGGTGGCTACCCAAGGTAAGCCCAAGGATTAGGCAGAATTTAAGAGGCGATTTAATCAAAAGAAGTATTTTTCACCTTTAGTCCTAAAGCAGAGAGGGTCGAGTTTCTGAGTATCTGACAGTACACTAGAGAGTCGGTGATGCAGTATATGGGTAAGTATTTATAGCTATTGGATTATGCTAGAGGCATAGCCGATACAAACGCCGACCAGGTGTACTATTTCATGGAGGGTCTATTGAGGGACATCGGAGGCACCGTGGTGACTACAGAGCCAGGGAGTTTATAGGAGGCATATGAGAGGAGCCTGACCCGAGAGTCATACCTGAGCACATATCCCGATGAGATCATCCCAACATCGGCACCAACATAGTCGGATTATAGGTCAAGTGGTGACAAAAGGAGGAAGAAACACCGATCATTCAGGTCGAGAGATGAAAAATCACAGAGTATAGGATCCGTGGCGCCACCATCCCATCCAGTACGTACTGCGCTAGTACCATCTATTTCGGCACGGAGTTATGCCAGTACACCACAGCAGCCAGCACAGTCAGGGATGCCACAATAGTATCATCGGACTGAGGGTAAAGGAAAAGGCGATGGTCAGGGGCAGAGGTACGGACATGGTCAGGGACAGAGACATGACTAGAGACAAGGATAGAGATCTAGTCAGATGCAGGGACAAGGAAAACAGATTCCACTAGGGTCGGGACCACATCGAGCATGTTTTAAGTGTGGACAAACAGGGCACTTCGTTAGTACATGTCCACGACTAGGCATGGCTCAGCCCAGCAGTGCAGATAGCAAGTTCATACCATCGTCGGACCGGATCCAGCTGCCACTCATAACCTTATCAAGGGTATGATTTACATTTGCAGTCAATTTATGCATACTATGATTGATTCGAGTTCTATTGTATCTTTTATTTCGGGTCGTATGGTTGATAAGTTAAGATTGAGATCTATTAGGCTAGAGCGACCCTTGATCCTCAACACCGCTGCTGGGGACAAGATATACCTGAACTTATTATGTGTTGAATGCTCAGTTGAGATAAAAGGGATAAGAGATGCTGTAGACTTGAGAGTATTGGAGTTCCTAGAGTTTGACACCTTATTAGGTATGGATTGGTTAGCCGCGTACACGCACAGCTTGAGTGTTTCAGTAAAGTGGTTACGTTTGGCTTCCGGATCGAGCAGATTTTAGTTTTCTTGGGACTTCAACCACGTTGTCGATCACTCGATCCGAAAAGGCAATGAGTTCAGATCTCGAGACATTTGTTAGTGTTTTGAGTACGACCGAGAAAGTTAATGCGAAGATAGAGGAGGTGCCTGTTGTATACGAGTTTTCAGATGTTTTTCCTGCTGAGGTACCAGGATTACCACCATCCAAGATATCGATTTCATCATAGATTTTGTCCCAAGGACCCAAACTATCTCGATTTCGCCATACAAGATGGCTCAAAGAGTTGGAAGAGCTGAAGACCCAACTAGATGAGTTGTTAGAGTTGGGATTTATACGTCCGAGCATGTCACCTTGGCGTGCACCAGTATTGTTTGTCAAGAAGAAAGACGAAAATTCGAGACTTTGCATTGACTACCGATAGTTGAACCAAGTCACAGTGAAGAACAAGTATCCATTCCCACGCATTGATGACTTGTTCGATAGCTGATAGGGGCACAATGGTTCTCTGAAATTGATTTGAGGTCGGGATACCACCAGTTGAGGATTGGAGATAAGGATAGGGAGAAACTACTTTCCACACAAGATATGGGCACTACTAATTTATCGTCATGCCGTTTGGGCCGAAGAATGTCTCGGCGATGTTCATGGATCTTATGCACCGAGTATTTTGAGAGTATTTGGATAGATTCATGACAGTGTTCATCGATGACATTCTTATTTATTCCAGAATTCGTGAGGATCACGAGGGACACCTCCGACAGTCTTATAGAGTTTGTGGGAGTAAATAATGTACGCTAAGTTCAATAAGTACGAGATTTGGCTCATTAAAGTTGAATTTTTTGGGCATATTTTCACAGCCATTGGAATGTTAGTGGACCCCATTAAGATCAGAGTTGTGATAGATTGGCCTACACCGCAGTCAGTGACAAATATCCGTAGTTTATTAAGGTTGGTAGGCTATTAAAGGCGTTTTTTTAAGACTTCTCAAAGATTACAACACCAATGACGCAATTGACGAAGAAGGATACAAGTTCTTAGTGAATGACTGTTATGCCAGCAAGCCTTCAGGACTTTGAAGGAAAATTGACTACCGCACCAACTTTGGTACTACCTAAGTCAGGGAAGGGTTTTGAGGTGAACACTAATTATTCTAAGGTCTGTTTGGGTTATGTTTTAATGCAGTGTGGTAGAGTGATTGCCTACGCATACCAACAGCTGAAGATTTACGAGAAGAACTACCCTTCCCATGATTTGGACTTAGTTGTAGTGGTCTTTTCATTAAAGATCTAGTGTCATTATCTCTACGGAGAAATGTTTGTGCAGTTTAATGACCACAAGAGTTTGAAGTACCTCTTTTCTTAGAAAGAGTTGAACATGCCACAGAGATGTTGGTTTGAGTTTATCAAGGACTATGACTTCTCACTAGAATACCATCCAGGGAAGGCCAATGTTTTTGCAGACGCATTGAGCCGCAGAGGGGCAGACTCAGATATTGTTACTTTCCACATGACATCCGAGTATGGTTTACTCAAAGCGGTCGAGTCGATGTATTATGTTGATATCATGACTAGTACCAGAGTGTTGATTTGTAGCCAGATGAGGACTCAGACTGTGTCTATTCAGAGTGTGCTTGAGGGTCAGCAAGCAGATGAGCAGTACCAGAGGTTCTTCGAGTTTGCTTGAGATTCCGGATCATCCAGACCAGAGTCAGTCGACACACTCATGCTTGAGATTTATAGAGGTCGACTGTAGATTCCATCAGTGGTTGAGTTACGTGATCAGATACTTGATGATGCTCACCACTCACATTTTACAGTTCATCCGGGTCGGACCAAGATGTATGCTGAAGTTCTAGTGGCCAGGGATGAAGACCGATGTTTCTAATTACGTTCGAGCGTGTAAGGTATGCCAGCGAGTTAAGGCTGAGCATCGAAGGCATGTAAGAATTACAGCCACTTCTCATTCCTCGGTGGAAGTGGAAGCATATTGCAATGGATTTCTTCACTAACCTACCTTGATCTCAACATGACATGATAGCATCTAGGTGATTGTGGACAGGTTGACGAAGTATGCGTACTTCTTACCAATCTCTACCATACATCGAGTAAATAGGTTGGCAAATTTGTACGAGCGTGAGATTGTTCAACTACATGGCATTCCGTTATCGATTATGTCAAACAAAGGGCCACAGTTTACATCTCAGATTTGGCAGAGCATGCATGCATAGTTTGGCACACGGTTGGATCTCAGTATAGCCTATCATCCATAGACTGACGGACAATCAAATTCATCGGATTCTCGAGGATATGCTGAGGATGTGTGTGTTAGAGTACGGTAGATCATGGGAAAAGTATTTTCATTTGTGTGAGTTTGCTTATAATAATGGTTATCAAAATAATATTGGGATGACATCGTTTAAGGCATTTTATGGTAGGCCATGTAGATCTCTATCATATTGGGCAAAGCCCGAGGATGCGGCAGTTATTAGGCTAGAGATTGTAGAAAATCACACAAAGAAGATATGGCAGATCGGATTACATCTAAAGGGTGCGCAACAGAGACAAATGAAATATTACTACAAGTATCATGGTGAGTTAGAGTATGATGAGGTAGCTTATGAGTACTTGTAAGTCTCGCATTTGAAGGTCACAGGAGATTTGGAATCAAAGGAAAACTCGCACCGAGACTCATTGGTCCTTTCAAAGTCAAGAGGATAGTCAGCATGGTTGCAAATAAGTTAGAGTTACCACCTCAGTTAGCCGGGATCCACCCCGTATTTAATATTTCGATGCTTCGGCTGGATAGGTCAAGAGGAGGCGTACGACCAATGGTGGATTTAAGTCAGATAGATTTGAGGGAGGACATCACATACAAGGAGCAGCTGTAACGGCCCGAGAATTTGACTTGTGCCACGTGTCAAGTCAAAGTCGTATGTGGGACCCACCCGTCGAATATGTATGTCTGAATCTTGAGTGGAGACACCGAGAATGTGAAATTTCAGATTTTAATGCTAATTGTTGAAAAAAAAATATATGCGGGGAATGTGGTGAGCCAAAACACGAACGGGGACGCGCCTCGAGTCACGCGTCGACGTGGACCGAGGTAGCGGCGGAATGTGACTATAGTAATTTTAATGTGGTCACATCAAAAAGAAAATTAAAATTAAAATGCATATATATGTGTATATATATAAATATATATATGTATAAAAGAAAGATATATATATATAAAGATAATGTGGGTTTTGTTTCATCCACACATTCAAAAAAAAAAAAAAACCAGAGAAGAAGAAAGGGACGATCGAGAGGAGAGGAAGGAGAGAAAGAGAGACCGAGAGCCTGAAAAGGAGAACGCAAGGTGAGTTGATTGAGTTGTTGTTGATTTCGTGTTGTCGTTGCTGTCGGTTGTATCATCGTTGTTGGTGTTCGGGTGGCGAACTCTGACGAACTGCCATGGCAGTTCGTCCGAGCTCGAGGAAGGCAGGGGAGTGATCTCCCCTGCATACGAACCCCATTTGGGGTTGGGGATGGAAGCCCAACCCCAACGCTAAAAAGAAAAAAATAAAATAAAAATAAATAAATAAATCGAACCAGAGCACGAGTGCTCTGGTGGGGAAAACGACCGGGCCGGGTCGGGTCGAAGCCGGGCCGAGTGGGCCCGACCGAGTGGGTCGGGCCGGGTCAAACCGACCCGGGTCCGCTTGGACCGGGTCGGGTCAACCCGGACCCACCCCAATAAAATAATATATTTAATTATTAAATAAAATTAAATTGATTTTTATAAACTGTAAATTACAGAAAATAGATTAAAATAGATAAAAATTATGAAAAAATTTTGAAAAAATCCTCGAAGATTATGAAAAATAGGGAAAGCTAGAAAAAAATGAATTCGAGGCTTTTCGGGCATTCGATACCCCGGTATAATTCGAAAAAGGGTGCTAAAAACTTAATTTTTATGAAAATAAAAATGGCAAATCTATACTCACATATTATACTTGCACGTAATGCGACCCTAAAACTTTAATTGGTACAAATGGACACCAGGGACGTAGGAGTCGGGTGTCGGGTGCGCATATCGAGGCATGAACGGGACGTCTTGAGGACGAATTACGGATTTCGAGGTAAGTAAACCAGTTAGAAAATGTACAGTAGTTCATTGAACTTGCATGTTTGATTGATGTTGAATCATGTCCTTTTCTTGGAATTCTCACTCTTATGAGTGTCCGAGGGCCAAGTGAGTCGTACTCGTGTCTCTGATTGGAGTGGTTGTCGGCTCGCAACCGGGGCCATGACCTCGAGTCACAGTATTCGGAATGAGATGTGCTTTATCCGGGGTGCCGTTGATATCCTTCATTCGCGACATTTTAGGTACGGCGATGCCGCATCCGATGATCGAGTCTGTTTGGCGTTGCCGCGACTCTGCGACCCCGACCCTGTGGCACCCGCATTCGGTGGTCTTAGACTACTTGGGCTCCTCTCTATATTGTTTCCTTTGACACTCATTCTCGTTGTACTTTCATTGTTTCACAGTCTCATTATCATGCATCTCGTAATGTTTTCTTTTTATCGCATGACTTTTAAACTGTTTCATTTTATCTTGAATTCTTGTTTATATTCTCTTTGGAATTTACTTACAGGCTCGTCAATCTCATGTTTGACTGAGTGCAGAGCCGCATGACAGTAGCAAAGGGAAAGCTCCATAGCTAGGTGAATATTTTTGTATATCTTTTATTTACTCTCCTCTAATGTGATACATTATGTTGGGTTCCACAATTAGGTTGCCTAACTCTTGTACCTTATTGTTGAGTTATTTAATGTAGTATTGCTTCCGCTTAATTGTAAAATATTGAAAAATATTAATAACTCAACTTAAAACTTTTGTACTTACTGATAATGATGGATTAGAAGGCTGACTAAGTCTGCGTTGACCTTGCGAGACTGGCTCGGGGGTCCACGTGGGCTTAGGTCGGGTGGTGCCCAGTTTGTGGAAAATTGGGGCCGTCACAATTGGTATCAGAGCCGAAGTTTTAAATACTCGACTCTTGATTTAAATCACAAGTAATAGGGACGTAAATCGGCGGAAGTTAGGAACCCTGAACTTAGAGTGGAACCCTATGATCCTGACTGAATTCTTCGTTGGGAAGTGAGGAGAGTTGGAGAAATTATATGTGATATTTGATGTGTTGTATTATATTATTATCGATAGATATACGATATTCACTTTTGTGTATCGCGTAAGACGCGATAAGTAATAAAAAAAAAAAGATTGATGGTAATGATTAATTGGATATAAATTATAAGTATATATATACTTTTGATAGGAACGAGACTTTGTATTTACAAAGGTTTATAAAAATGAGCTTTTGGTATTTTTTTTGTGAAAGGCTCATTCGGAGATGTTTGGTAAGTGCAGTTGAACCACTTTGTTCTGTTTCGAATGGAATCAGTTAATGATTGATGTTTCATTTGTCTACTTGATATATTTATTAGTGGATGGTGAACTACATAGTCATAATTTCTCCCTTGGTAACGACACCCTATATATTTGATTAAATGTTTAAAAGAAAGGTTGTTTTCGTATCCTTACTTTAGGAATAGAAATGATGCGGCCAAGGAAGTTTAGTGGTTCTAGTGGGTTTGAGTTATTTTAAAAAGTACTCAATGGAGTCTAATGAGCTGAAAATGATAATTTGAGATAATGTTGCAATGTTCAAATTTATAGTTCTTGATGTGGCAAGCATTGGTGAGGCTTAAACATAAGAATCTAGTTTATGGATCAACATATTGGGGTTGCACATTAAGTATTCGATGAAATGCCCGCAAGAAATTCTAACTTGTTTCATTGAAGTCTTCTAGTATAGACAAATGTCCATTCTTAGGGAGTACATGTGTTATAAAAAGGTGAACACCCTCAAATTCGATTTAAGTGGACTGTTATGTGCATTATAAAGGCATTATGAGTAAGCTTGAATTCAAGACTTGTTCGATCATTTAGCTACCCTATAAATGAATTTGGGTGCGTACTAACAACTCTTCGCTTTCTTACCAAACTTTTGTTTCCTCAAAGTTTAGCCTAATGCTAATGAGGGACAAATAGCATGGTTCTCATAAAATTTGAGGAGGTTGACAAACTTGAACTTAGATTATTATGAGTGAATGTTATTTATTCTCTAGAGATTTTTATAGTTATATTTTACTCATTTATGCCATTTTCTATTGAGGCTTTAAAAAAAATGGCAACTAAATGTAAAACTAGAATTTAGTTAGTTCAATTGATAAATTGAAATAAATAGCATTGTTGGTTCGGTGAAGCCAATGGAAAAAGAAACAATTCATTTGAGTAAAATGAGATGATTAGGACTTTTAAGGTTTTCAATTCAAAACTTTGGTATTACAAATGGTATGGTTTCCAATTGAAACTTAAAATGTCATTTAGGAATCAAACAAACTTGTGAATTGGTTTTCAAGCCATTTAAAAGAATTTTGATTTTATTTAGGACTCAAAAGTTTATTACTGAAATTGAGGATTTCCTATAGTATTGAGACTTGAAATGGAAGTTTGAGTCTCTAAATGAATTTAAATTGGTAATATGGAGACAATTAAATAACTTTGAGTTTAACTTGGGACTTGAAATCCATGTTTAGGAATTTAGAGAGCTTTTGGAGTTTTAAAATGCTAGAATACCGATTGGATTTGTGAGAATGAGATTTGAAATGAAGAAGTAAGTTTTGAGATAACTTTGTTATTGTATTTAAAAGGTTTTTAGGAGTTGGTTGTGTAGTTAATATTTTTAAGAACTTGAGAAATTTGAGGGTCTTAGATGGAATGTAAATGCCAAAGTGGATTTGTAAAGTATGTGAAACTGATTTTGAATATTGAATTGGAGTTCAAATATTAAGAGTTGAATTGTATTGACTTAAAAGGATATACTCGTAAGTTACTTGAGTCACGATTGCTAGCAATTGGCTGACTGCGGCCAAATATAAGTGCTTCATAGTCTAAATTTAGACAGTGTTGTCTCAATTACTTGCATAGCTATTTGAGTTGTATCTAGTTGTGCAAATTGCTTCCAAGTGCCTTAAAATTTTATCATTAATAGTAGGATCGACCAAAGCAATATAATATCTAGCGACAAAAGAAAGGCATCATAAAAATTGAATGAATTCTATAATATGGGATAATAAATTGAAGGTGCAAACCCAAAGAAGCAAGGATAGAGACGCACAAGGGATGTTGTGGAACAAAACAACCATTTTGATTGTCATATTAGTGAGTGGCTCATCAAACAAACAATGTGATGACCTGGTTGATGGACTCTTTGAGTCAAGTGAGGACCATAGTAGAGGGTACCTAAAACTAGGGCCAATTCAACAATTCTTATTTATACTCCAAGTAAGAATTTTAAAATTGACAAATTTTGAGATGAGATAGAAGGTGGAGGATTAGGAACAAGAAATACATCAATAGGTGCACTATATATATAAAAAATTTATGAGACAAGTGGGATTACGCAGACTCTAAAGGAGCAGAGTGTTGAGATGACTTGAGAGCTAATGATTACATCATGTACGGACTCCTTAGCTTTGACGAAAGCTTTGGAGTAGTAGTGTTGGATCAGAAGCCCAAGTAACTCCACTTCAGTGACACTAAGCATTTATAGTCGTAGGGTTGGTGAAGTCGACCACCACCTTTAAGGACTTATAAATGAATTAAGTGTTACAAGCAGAGGTAGAGTCTGCGAATCGTGCTAACGGTTAGTGGCCACCTAAGTATAAATCTTACGAGATTGTATATCTCAAGACTGCTCACATTTTAAAATTTATTCAGGTGCGTTAGTAAACGTACTGAAAGGAAATTTTTGTGCAAGTAGTGCATGTCGTAAAAAAATGTATTTTATATGGTATATTTGTTTGGTGTGATAATATATATATACGATATCGAGGTAAATATACGCCGATTCGAAGAATCGTAATGCGACGATTACGTTTCGGATCGGATTTAGAAGTGATCGATGGGTTGCAGGTTTGCGAGTGCGGAGGAGCTGCAAACATCGCATTGCATACATCGCACGACCAACAACTGCAGAAGATTATTCGATGGTTAAGGGCACAGGTTACACCGTCGTCATCTACGTCAAGCAGCGCTAGTTATTCAGGCTGGGTGTGTTTTTACAGTTCATAACCCACCTGAAAAACTTCTAGTTCGAGCGCAAGACTGCAGTGACCGAGGTGACATATGTTTGGGCCGAGATAGTATCTCCTATGCCTGAGACACCGGCTGAGGATACGCCGAGCACGCCGATCGATACGGGTGTTAAGGCTACATTTGAAGTGAGGCAGGCTCGCGAGTTTTATAGGCAATATTGGGAAAGGTTGTACGGGGGTACTAACCTTGAAGATACATGATGTACGTGCCGTATCAGTGCAAATGCAGCCGAATATATCATCAACTTCATTGGTCGGCAAGGTCGATGTCTAGTGGCGTACTACGGAAGTGTCGATGGGGAACAATCCATAACCTGAAGAGTACTGAGTTTCAGACCATTGGATAGAGAACCAGGGAGTCAGTTACAGTACATGGATCAATATATACGCGTGATGAAGTATGCTGGGGGTGCGACCGATACGGACACTGACCAAGCTTACTACGTCATACACGATTTCCTAGAAGTTGTTGGTTATGTTGGGTGACGACGACTCCGAGCACAGTACATGAGGCTTAAGCGAGGGTTATGGCTGGCGAGAGTGTGGGAGCACACGCATCGGAGTACCAGTCGTATTCTCGGCATTGTCACCTTCAGTGCGAGGGTCTGGAGATGATCGAAGGAAAAAAAGAGACGGTTGTGGCTAGGAGATCGAGCTTAGAGCGTAAGATCTATTGTGTTTCCGTCATATGCAGCGTATATTGCACCAATGTTAGTTGGTCCAGCGTAGAGTTATGCTAGTGCACTACAGAAGCTAGCACTGTCAGATCCTCAACATCAGTACCATCAAAGGGTTGATGGCAGAGGCAATGGCCAAAGACAGTCAAAGTTCCGGTCAAGTGCAGGGATGGAGACAGAGGCCCGGTCATGCACAGGGACAAGGACAGGGACAACATGCTTCATTTGGATCGGGATTTCAATGTACCTGTATGGGCGTGTGGACAGCCTGGTACAACAGAGCCATGAACAAATTCATGCTATTGTCGCGTAAGGTCCAACTATTATCCATCGTAACTTGATAGAGGGTACGAGTTGGGTTGAGACTCACTCGATCAGAGACTAACGGACAGTCAAAGAAATTGGTTTACATTCTCGCGGACATACTGTGGATATGAGTACATTATGGACGGTGGATCATGAGACTTATGTTAGTGGTATTGCAATATATGTTGCGAGGATGTTGACTTGACATATATTGATGGGAGGAGGCAGACGGTGTGTTCTTTGCTTGGAGGTCACGGAGGAGCCCAGCTCGTCACGGAGGAGCCCAGCTTGTCGCAGATGAGCCCAGCTCGTCACGGAGGAGCCCAGCCCTACAGAGTAAGATGGGGGTATGGCCTTGGGCGGGTATGGCCTTGGGTCTTCAGTCATAACACTATCGAAGTGCGTAAATTTCGAGGACGAAATTCTAATTCGTTGGGAAGATTGTAACGGCCCGAAAATTTGACTGTGCCACGTGTCAAGTCAAGGTCGTATATAGGACCCACCCGTTGAATATGTATGTCTGAATCTTGAGTGGAGACACCGAGAATGTTAAATTTCAGATTTTAATGCTAATTGTTGAAAAAAAAATATATGCGGGGAATGCGGTGAGCCAAAACATGAACGGGGACGCGCCTCGAGTCGCGCGTCGACGTGGACCGAGGTAGCAGCGGAATGTGACTATAGTAATTTTAATGTGGTCACATCAAAAAGAAAATTAAAATTAAAATGCATATATATATATATATATATATGTGTGTATATATATAAATATATATATATGTGTATAAAAGAAAGAAATATATATATATATATATATATAAAGATAACGTGGGTTTTGTTTCATCCACACATTCAAAAAAAAAAAAAAAAAGAAACCAGAGAAGAAGAAAGGGACGATCGGGAGGAGAGGAAGGAGAGAAAGAGAGAGCGAGAGCCTGAAAAGGAGAACGCAAGGTGAGTTGATTGAGTTGTTGTTGATTTCGTGTTGTCGTTGCTGTCGGTTGTATCATCGTTGTTGGTGTTCGGGTGGCGAACTCGGACGAACGCCATGGCGGATTCGTCGAGCTCGAGAAGGCATGGGAGTGATCTCCCCGCATACGAGCCCAGGTTGGGGTTGGGGATGGAAGCCCAACCCCAACGCTAAAAAGAAAAACAAAAAAAACAAAAAAATCGAACCAGAGCACGAGTGCTCACAGTGGGGAAGACGACTGCTCGGGTCGGGTCGGACCGACCCGGCCGGGTGGGCGGGTTGGGTCGGCCGACCACGACTCGAGTGGGTCGGGGTCGGGTCAAACCGACCCGGGTCCGCTTGGACCGGTCGGGTCAACCGGACCCACCCCAATAAAATAATATATTTAATTATTAAATAAAATTAAATTGATTTTTATAAACTGTAAATTACAGAAAATAGATTAAAATAGATAAAAATTATGAAAAAATTTGAAAAATCCTCGAAAATTATGAAAAATAGGGAAAGCTAGAAAAAATGAATTCGAGGCTTTTCGGGGTTTGGCACCCCGGTATAATTCGAAAAAGGGTGCTAAATACGGATTTCGAGGTAAGTAAACCGGTTAGAAAATGTACGTAGTTCATTGAGCTTGCATGTTTGATTGATGTTGAATCATGTCCTTTTCTTGGAATTCTCACTCTTATGAGTGTCCGAGGGCCAAGTGAGTCGTACTCGTGTCTCGATTGGAGTGGTTGCTTGGCTCGCAACCGGGGCCATGACCTCGAGTCACAATATTTGGTCGGAATGAGATGTGCTTTATCCGGGGCGCCGTTGATATCCCTCATTCGCCACATTTTAGGTACGGCGATGCCGTATCCGATGATTGAGTCCGCTTGGCGTTGCGCGACTCTGCGCGACCCCGACCCCGTGGCACCCGCATTCGGTGGTCTTAGACTACTGGGCACCTCTCTATATTGTTTCCTTTGACACTCATTCTCGTTGTACTTTCATTGTTTCACAGTCTCATTATCATGCATTTCGTACAGTTTTCTTTTTATCTGCATGACTTTTAGATCTGTTTCATTTTATCTTGAATTTATATTCTATCGGAATTTACTTACCTGGGCTCGTCGATCTCATGTTTGACTGAGTGCAGAGCCGCAGACGAGTAGCAAAGGGAAAGCTCCATAGCTAGGTGAATATTTTTGTATATCTTTTATTTACTCTCCTCTAATGTGATACATTATGTTGGGTTCCACAATTAGGTTGCCTAACTCTTGTACCTTATTGTTGAGTTATTTAAGGTAGTATTGCTTCCGCTTAATTGTAAAATATTGAAAAATATTAATAACTCAACTTAAAACTTTTGTACGTACTGATAATGATGGATTAGAAGGCTGACTAAGTCTGCGGTGACCTTGCGAGACCGGCTCGGGGGTCCACGTGGGCTTAGGCCGGGCGGTGCCCAGTTTGTGAAAAATTGGGGCCGTCACAGCAACCTATTCAGATTTTAGATCGTTAGGTGAAGAGACTGGGGAATAAGAACATCCCGTCAGTCCTCGTTAAATGGCAACATCACAGGGACATGGAGCTGACTTGGGAACTAGAGTCTTATATGCGCAAACACTTTCCATATTTATTTTAATTCTGGTAAGTCTTACTCCAAACTATTTTAATTTCAAGGACGAAAATCTTATTATTTGGGAAGACTGTAACGACCCTAAAATTTTAACTCGTACCACGTGGCATTTCAGGACGGTGACCTAGACCTATGTGATATGGCACACTTGGTCAACCCTTGGGAGTGAGTCAACACCGAGATTAGGACCCGTAGCTCAGACCTACGTGGACACCGTCGATAAGTCTAGGACATGCCAATCGATGTATATATAGTTATTTTTGTGTGATGCTTGTTAAATCGTTGTATTATTAATTAATTCACGTCGCACTAGTTAATATTTTATTAGTCGCGTTGTGTGCGTATAGTGACGAGAGTGTGCGACGTCCTGGGGTGCACGTAACGCTTGCATATGATGTAGGCAATGATTTAGATAATACACACCTCACCTTTCTCTCTCTTCATGGTGGCTTGACACCTCGCCCACCTAACTCCTTTGAAATTAGGGCAACCACTTATCTCACACACACTCACTCTCATTTCTTTCTCTCCTTCTCCAACCCAAAAAAAAAAAGTTTGTAGTTAAAGAGTTGAGAGCAAAATGAGGTATTTAAGATTTGAGAGAAAAGTAAGAGGAATTGGAGGAGAGCTTGCAATTTCTCAAATTAGTTGGAGCAAAGCATCAAGTAGTGCACACGTAGGAATGGTTTTGCTTGTTTGATTTTTATGAAGTTTTTCATGAGAATGGGTTAATGGTGGTGGTGTTAATGTTGATGTATTAATGGTGGTTAGATTATTTTTATAGGTGATATTGTTTTAATTTTGTTGATAGTTGTTGTTGGTTGGTTGTTATGTTGTTAAAAAAAATTGAAGAACGAACAGAGAGCAAATGCTCTATGTATGTTCTTACGAACAGGAAGGTGGGGGAGGGGGTAGCTAGGGGTCGGACTGACCTGAGCTCGGGTGGGCCGGGTCGGCTTGACCCTAACCCAAGTGGTTCGAGTCAGACCGACCCGAGTCCGGTTGGATCGAGTCGGGTCAACCCAGGCCCAACCCATTAAATAATAATGATTAATTTAAAAATAAATAAAACATATTTTTAAATAAAATAAATCAAAGAAAATAAATAAAAATTATGAAAAAATTCAAAATTCTAAGAAAATGTGAAAAATTAGGAAAAAACTAAACAAATGAGTTTCGAGGCTTTTTCGAGCATTTGGCACCCCGATATAATTCAAAAAGTGTGTTAAGAATCATATTTTTTTTGAAATAAAATTACAAATTGTGGTCTCATATTATAAATTCACTTAATGTGACTCTAAAATAATTAAAATGGTATAATTGGAAACCAGGGACTTAGGAGCCTATAATTGGGTGTCGGGTGTACATCACGAGGCTTAAGCGGGACGTTTTGAGGACAATTTGCAATTACTTGAGATAAGTAAAACTAGCTAGGAATTGCACAATAGTTCATTTGAGCTTATATTTTATTGATATTGTATCGTGTCCCTTTCTTGGAATTCCCACCCACCTATGAGTGTCCGAGGGCCGAGTGAGTCATGCGAGTGTCTCTGACTGGAGTGGTTACCGGCTTGCAATTGGGTCATAACTAGAGTAACTTAAGTAATTGGTCGAAATGAGATGTGTTTTATCTGGGGCACCGTTGATATCCCTCATTCGTGATGATTTAGGTACAGCAGGCGATGTCGCGTCTTAGAGCGACGTCGCGTCTTAAGACCCGAGTCTGCATGGCATTGTCGTAGACTCTATGACCCCGACCCTGTGGCACCCACACTCGGTGGTATTGTACTACTTGGGTAGCTCTCTATTATTTCCTTTGACACTCATTTCTCATTATTCTTTCATTTTTGCAGTCTTATTATCATGTATTCCATATGGCTTTCTTTCTATCCGCATGATTTTTATACTGCTTTATTTATTTTGAATTACTGTTTAAGTCCTACTAGCTTTTACTTACTGGGCTCGACATTCTTGTGTTTGATCGAGTGCAGATCCGCTGCCGAGTAAAGGCAAGATGCATACACATGGCTATCTACTCTGAGGATATCGGAGTGGCCCTCTTCTATATACTTTTGTAGGCTTTTGACTTTTTGTATTATTTATATATGTTGTTATCACACTTGGGATACTTGTTTAGGTTGAGAGATACATATGACTTGTATATCATTTTTGCTTAGTTATAACACTTGACACAAGATATACATGAATATACACGTTTACAGGGTTCCACATTTAGGATGTCCGACTCTTTTACTTTATTATGAGTTATTTAACGTATTAATTGTTTCCGCTAACTTGTAAAACTTGAAAAAAATACAAATAACTCAACTTAAACTAATGAATTTACTTATATGGATGGATCGGAAGGCTGACTAGGCCTGCGTTGACTTTGCGAGAATGGCTCGGGGGTCCACGTGGGCTTACACCGGACGGGGCCCAATTTGTGGAAAACTGGGGGCTGTCACATGAATATTTTTGGTCGTGAAGGATGACACATTTAAGTATATGTACTTTAAGTATGAATATTTACGTTTAATTAATTTACTATAAACTTGGTCTAACGCCTTGTTTTGAATAATTTTGTGGACGAAGATTGCACCCGTCAGACAAAGTTGCCCGTGAGATGACTAAGGCATATAAACACTCATTGCACAAGGATGGCTATTCTTAGGAGTTTTTTCTGCAGCACGTACGATATGTATATGGAATAAATGGAAGGTAAAAAATACTTGAGTTAAGTTTGTTTCTTTTACTTAGGATTTAGAGACAAAAATTGAAAAGTTTTTTTAATTATATTTAAATTTTAATATTTTTGCACATAGCTTTCTTTCGACTGGGAGCCATCGGATGACATGGCTATTAAAGAGGCGTACGATAGGCAAATTGCCACTCGATGCGTTGATTTCATTAGCAAGATGTGTTTCAATGATAAAATTTGGCACATGTATCTACCGAGATCTTCAAGCACTACAAGAAGATGCGGTCCATCCTTGAATTCAAAAAGAAGTCAGACAGAGCAAGCAAAAATCCAGAGAACGGAGATAGGAGACCTGGTACGATGTAACATTGCATATAGGTGGTTCCATATCCATCACGTAGAGAGGTTAGTAAGTTATGCTATAATAAGTTCATATACATATATATATATATATATATATATATATATATAAAATTTAGTCCCAAACTTAATCCTATTTAAATATATGTTTTGTAGGAGGTGAAGTTAGGTCGACCCCCGACTGCTTTGGAGTTATGCATATATTTCCATACCAAAGATTATGACGGCGTAACTTTCCTTGATCAAAGAGTAGAGAGGATTATCGTAAGAAAATAGTTTGTTTTTAAATTTTGTTTGTTAATTAATGATTGGTATCAATGACTTGTATATATGACTTTTAAGTATTTAAATTCTTAATTTAGACAGCGATACGCAAGAAATGTATCGAGCTCACACAGTCGTAGTCTGACATGCAGATTGATAATACTGAGTTATATTTGTCTGTCGTGGAGTGTGATGACAAAGGACGAACTATGGATTAGGGTGGACACCATTGGGGTCAAGGAGCAGATATGCGGGAGCAGGATCTTCTCGGCCTATTTCCGCTCATGATGAGCCCATTGAGCTGTTGGGGACATACATTAAGGAGATGTAAGCAAATCTTCTATGAGTTATCCAGGATAACACGTTAGACCGTGACAAGCTGCGAGAGTTATAAGGACGGTTAGATCGCATGGAGCAAGCTCTAATGGACAAACTTAAGATTTCATTCGCGCCTCCACGAGATGTTCATGATGACTCAAAGACCGACGACGATCTTGACAATTGAGTCATCTGTTGTACACACTTATTACGTAGACTTTAGACTTTTTTGTTTCATATTTTGTAATGACACTTGCTTTTTATACTTGTAACTTTCTTTTGTTATATTTATTTCATTTACTTTTTTTCAATTATTTAATGTAATTTGTGTTTATTTATTTGTAAATCTGTTACTTTGAAAAAATTGCTTTTCCACCAAATATAACATAAAGAACTGTTATTTATTTAATTAAATTGTTTTATAATGTTTTAAAATTTAATAAAATTAGTTTTATAAAAAATCAGTTATTTTATAATTATAATTTTTATAATGTTTTAACTTACGATTTTTATTTAATTATTAATTTTATTAAAAAAATCAGTTATTTTTTAAATTAAAAATGATTCATAATGTTTGAAAATAAAATATTCTTTTAAATTTATATTTAAATAAAATAAGAAATTATTATTATTATTAAATTGTTTTGTGATATTTTAAAATATATAAAAATTAATTTTAATTTTAATTTTGATATAATTTTATGATAAATAAATTTGTTGGTACAAAAAACAGAAAAATTAACGTATTTAAAAAAAATTACATCAAATAGCGACGACGCATTGACGGGGTTAGTGATGGAGTCGGATCCCGTCGCTATTTGGATGACGTGGCCAGCAACAACGTTTGACCAGATATACGTGGAAGTTTCAGTGACATTTATTGGCGACGGGTTTAGCAAGGGAACCCCATCGCTATTTCTAACACCCGTCGCCAAAAAAATAGCGACGAGAGTTTTAGCGACGGCTATCCCCGTCGCCAATCCTGTCGCTAATGCGATTCAACAACGAGCCATACCAAATTAGTGACGGTTTTGCATGTCGCTAATATGATACATTTTTGTAGTGATATATTTTGATTGCTAATGAATTAATTATATAGACATGTAATTCCTTTGATAGACAATTAGTTCCAGCTAGTGTATATGATCTTCACCAACTCAAACAACTACAATTATAGCTTGATATCCAATTTGGATTCAACCAATCTCACCAAAGCCATAATAGTCCAGCAAAAGAAGCTTGAAAAGGACCAAGATTTGAAACCCAAGTGTGCATCCACTATCTTATATGTGCACCCATAGAAAATTAAGAAAATTAAGCATATACGCATGTGATGTTCACGGTGATATTTTGTGAGAGAGATGTGCACATGCAGTATAGCGTAGTTACTAATTTTATAGAATAACAATAAGTGGATGATGCCTTGAGTCTTCACATGGACCAGCACCCATGTGCTCTAGTAACTAATTAATCAGTGAACCCACTAGCTAGGCAGCGTTTGTCTTGAGTTATAAATCTCTTTTAAGCTTCTCATGTTTGGTAGACAAAAGAAAAAGAAGAGATGCAAGAAAAAAGTATTCAATCCTTTCATCACAATAAAAAATCAATTGAAACATCAAATGAGATTTTCACCACTTGAAAATCATGATAAATGGGTGTTGTACACGTCTCCATTGTTATGGTTTTCAAGTAATTAAGCGGGTGGTTAATAAATTGAGACATTTAGCTAAGTTTGTTTTCGTCAATAAATTAAGTAATTAAATAGTCGCGCTAAAAGCACCCCGCCTATATATGTATGAAGGCAACCTAACGATATAATTTTTTAAAATCTTCTTGAAAATGTCTCATATACTTTTTATTAAAATATATACATTAATTTGCCTTTATACATAGTTGAGATTTCTTTATCAATGCTCTAATTAAAATATGAAGCACGTTTTCAAATCTAGGATCAAAAAGACCCCCAAATTGTTTACCTTATTTATTTATTTGACATTTGCATACTCAATGGCCAATTAGTTTTCACTTTAAAGCTTAATGAGCAAGTATAGGTGAGTGATGACGTGTCACAATCCATCCAGTTTCCGTTTCATTGCTTACGTGTTGATACTCCATCAGTCCATCTCAATGTCCAAGTGGATGACGTGTCACTTTTATAAAATGGCCACGTGTCTAACATGAGAGTTAGTAGACAGGATTGGTATAATGAGGAGATAATCATGGGAGCTGTCTTTTGTTTAAGGAGTTCTCAGTTTATGTGGGGGAGAATCTAAACACGTTAACTAGTCTGCATTATGTGTTATACACATTGATGTCAGATTTAATAGAAGCAAAACATAATATAATTAATGTTGGAGAGATCTAGAGTATTTTTCAATTGTGGGACAATAATGTGATTGATCTTCCAGGAAATTAATTGATGGTGCAAAATGGGTTTCCTTTTTCTTTCTTGTTTTTTAGAACTATATATATTTGTACATTTGTGGGGAGCATTAAATTAAGATCATAAATTTTTTTAGGGTTTCATAAATTTGATCAAGTTCA
This sequence comes from Stephania yunnanensis, assembly GCA_039657365.1. Lineage (NCBI taxonomy): Eukaryota > Viridiplantae > Streptophyta > Magnoliopsida > Ranunculales > Menispermaceae > Stephania > Stephania yunnanensis. The sequence continues at coordinate 12,353,653 of CM077582.1, forward strand.
AATGATGTGATATGGAAAATGAACGTGGTTTGCAAACTTTAGAGCAAAGAGGTTGCCTCATAATATTCATATAAATAAACGGTCCTAACTATTTTGGAGCTCACTCTGGAGCAAAATAACAATTTAAGGTCCTTTCTTGAAAATAAAATAAAATTTGGGGTCCCTCAATTACAAATACGTAGAAATGAAAAAATGAATCATTATCAATTGTGTAAGACGATGGATGAAAAACACTCAAATTTCACTCAATTGATGCCATTAGCATGAAAATCTCAAAATATCTTCAAAATCATTCAAATTAGGTAAAGTTAATAACTTTTTAAAAGAAAAGTAAAACTTATCTACACTTTCAACAAAGTAAAAGATAAGTCACGAATTAAGATGGAGAGAATAAGTCGAAAGGGCTATTTATCAAAGTAGAAAATTTTAATTTAATTTGAAAAGTGTATAAACCATTTACTAAGCAACATTTTATTGCTATATCAATAGTACTTTTTCAATTATAGAAAAAAAAAAAAAAGCTATGCATCTATGTAATCCTTTTTTTCGAGAAAGAGAGGCATAAGGGGGCGATCATCCCACTTGCCTCTCTCCCCTTCAAAGTCGGCCCTGATCATCGCCATCATGATTGTTGCTATGGATCGATGATGGTGGGTGTAGTCTTTCTCTCTTTGAATTTTCTAATTTTTATCAAGGTGTTACTCCCCTCAAGCTGATCAATTGTTAATTTGAGAAATAAATATAGATTTTAGGTTTACGCTAGTTCATCTTTGAACCCTCGATTCACCTAAAAATCGATTTACGTGTTAAATGATGAATCAGCCAAGTGACACTTTTTGTTTGCCATGTCAACAAGATTTTCAATCATAATAAAAGGACCAAATTAACCATTGGAACTTTTTAAAAGTCAGGACCAAATATGCATTAATAAAGGTTATGGATCAAAAGCGTAAAAACTCAAAGTTTACCGATCAAAAGATGTATTTTGCCAACTATCGAAGGGAGCAATCCTCATGTGACACATAAAAAAATATAAAATAAAATCCTAATGTGACTGAAAATCCAACCCAAATCCTACCCCTAATAATAATAATTTTTTTTGAGACACTCCTAATAATATGAAATTAATAACTTATCGCATAATAGATAACTACCAAATAAAGAATTTTCTAAAATAGCTAATTGCAAATCTAAGGCCTTGTTTGGTTGGAGTTGGAGGAGAGTGTAACTAAATTACTAATCTTGTTTGATTGGTTTTATAAACCTAACTCCCCTCCAAATTATCTCCCAACTCACACTTGAGATATCTCTCCGAGACTTGTAAACACAAATACCCTTCATTGATTACCGCATCCATCTCTTTTTTGTTTGAAGGGTATCTATGTCAATGCATATGTTTCATTGTTTAAAAACTTACAACTTCTTTGTTCAAAGTTGAACAAAACAAAAAATATTATGATCTTCACTGTGAGTCCACTCCAAAAGTTAACTCCGCGTGTAAAAAAGCTCTTATAAGTAGCAAAAACAAACCAAATCAAGCCTAAGGATACAGTTAAACTAAAAGTAGGGAACAAAATACATCAAGATCAAGAAATAACATACAATCGAAAGAATCAGTGGAAGTCAAGAAATGATAAAAAGATTTCGGAGGTCCTTGGTTTTAGGTCTTCTATGGAAGCCAGAATCGAGATGATCATCGAAAGGTGAATATGCATTCATTCCTTTGTTGTTGGGTTAATGTGTTTGCCTAAGGTTAATTACTTGATGAAGGTTGTAGATTGAGGCAATTGATGAATTCTCAATGAGCAAATCAATTAAAGATAATCGTGGATGTCCAAACCTTTTCTTTTTCGACCCCTCCCTTTTTAGATTCAACTATTACAATGAGAGTTGACCTGCGAGAATCTTTGGCTTAAGTTTTTAGAGAAAAAATTTTCAACTCAATCTTCACATATATCCCATACACAAACTTGTCGAGGATTTTCAATCTCCAGTACTTTGATTTCTCTGCCTGGCAGAGTTCATCAATAGGATGGTCACCAATTCACCAAGTATATACCTTAAGGAACCACTACATCCAATATATACATTCAACAAGCATGGTTACCATTCGAATCCCAATCTATTTCCAAAATGGCAGTGGGGAACACAACAATTATCATATTGTAAAGATAGTAACATGAGCGTCCACACTATCAGCTTCCAAGACTTGGGAAGAACCAACAAGCTTTGCCTTCCTTACCAACATGTACTGCTTAACCTTTCGCCTCCCATTTAATTCCCAAATTCTGGAAGCTGATAATGTCGACGCTCAAGTTACTGTCTATACATATATAAAAAAAATTGTTATTCGACGTAGATCCCCTCCAAAGACATGTTGCTGTGTAGGCATGATATGTTGCTATCAAAGAAATTGAGAGTTTGTGAAGGCAGTGAGTGATTCTGCTTTGAAAACTGATGAAAATTGTACAAAATACTCTGGAATAAAGCTGCTTAACTTGATTTTCTTTTCTTTTTACTCCATCAAAAGGGTGCCTAGCTATCAGGGTTTTCTTGTAATATAAGTGAAAGCTTTAGACTAGCAACCTGACCATACAATTGCGACTCAAGCTATACCGGCATTCAAATTGCCTAATTAGGTTTAAAAGATACTTTCAGAACAACCCTACGAGATATAATTCTTCCTTACCTGAAAACAATGCAAGTTCAAATATTCTCCAGAGACCTCTTCATGTTCCATACTACTAATGAATTGGTCAATTCATGAATTTTGTCAACATATTAAGCAACAGGCACAATGCGAGCAACTAAACCAGCAACCTAACCTGCGACCTGCAACAAGGGAATGTATGAATGGACATTTAAGAACAGGCAGAGAAGGGCTTAGCTGCGACTAAGTTTAAAACCAGCAAACAATTATATGGGTCTATATTCTTAAGGAAGAGATAAAGCTGAAAAGGATTAAATCCCAGACTCCCAGACCTTACCTGCCAAAGGAAAAAGAGAAAACAGAAGAGAGAGAAGACATACATGTTTATGTAAAACATAAATCAAGCCACAAACAATAAAACAACAACCTAGCCTCAATTCTAAATTAGTTAGGGTCAGCTACATGAATCAAACTCTTCCATTGCGCTCAATTTACCTGCAAAAAAAAATCCAAAAACATAGCAACAAATTCCAAGTCTATAATCTTTTGAAATTCATTTGCTTTTTGAAGTTCAAAGGTCCCAGGGTAGGATATTATCCCACACCCTAGTCTGGAAGTACAAAAGATCATTTTCAGCAGTTTATTAACAATCCACAACAACAGTATAAATAAATAAAATGAAAAGCCATGATCCAGAAGTATCTGTACAAACACTTTGAGTGATAGGCCACCAAAGCAAATAAAATATTGAACAATGGCATCATAATTGCTACTGAGAGGTCTTTAAAGTTTGCACAAAGCGACGCTATCAAGACCGTGAAAGCTCCCAATCAGTTTCACGCTCGATTTGGACAGTCATGCGCTTTCCCCAAGAAGATGAAGAAATTGGGACACGATAGTTTGAGTTGCCTCTCAGCTACTTGCTGCTCCAGGTTTGCTTTGTAGCTGAGATTTCGAATCCATGACTCTGCAGCAACCTCAAAGCTTCCAAAGAATAAAAGAATCAATGCAATGCACAAAATGTAATCAGCTTTGAGGGTTTCTGCATGGTATTAAGAAGTCACAGGGAAACACTATCTCAATTAGAATCAAGCAACCAGGATACAAACACCTCGAATAAGGGCAGGTAGGTTACATTACCAGAACTGCAGAGGTGCAAATCATGGAAGATCTTCATCAGGCCTTGTTCGTGAAAAGCGCCGACGCCTCCTGGGTATGGGCGGAGCCTCATCGCTCATATCTTCACTTCCTACATTCCAATCATCGTCATCCTCATGAAGCCCAAGCAGATTCTCACCCCAAAGATTGCGCCTCTCAGAGAATGTCCCAGATGAGCGGTGATATCTTCTCCAAGTCCTTGACAAGCCCCTTGAGGCCCGTGTATCAGAAACTGGAGTAAATGGTCTGATCATCTGATACAGAATGAATGAAGTCAACAATGGACCATTGCCTTCACCTGAGTCGGTTTCCCTTTCAGAAGCAAAACCGTCTCCACTTTCAATAACATAATCGCCAAGAACAACAGCACCTGGCATCGCCGAACGAATGGCACTGACTATGTCCCCATATTCTTGCTGGTGCTCAAGGTTTCTCCAAGCACGCTGCCTAGATGGGTCAACAACAGCAGGTCGTGCCGTAGGGTGGATCCTCCGGGCATGCCTACGCAGCTCTATATAGTTGCCAACGAACGAACATGAGTCTGAATAGCAGCTCCGCTGCTTGAGGTCAAGATACTGTCTGGCTTCCGGCACAATTTTCCAGCCTTTAACAATTCCTCTGCATAGCGGACATTTCAAGTTTGAATCTGTTAGGTTACCTCCAACCATATCACCATATGAGTCAACACCGCCAATCTCTAAGACACTGTTCCTTTGCATTTCTAAATATCTAACTGTTTCTTCATTGTTATTATCTTCCAAAACTCCAATTCTATCAGCTGAGCTTCCATTACTATTTTCATTTAAGTTACTATGTTCATCAGTTTCTGCCAAGTTATTACTCAAGCTAGCAACTGGAAATGTCGATTCATTAGTATGAACATGAAGAGGTCCCTGAACAACGCTTGAACTTTCAGTGTTTTCAGGGAAGGAAGAACTGGATTGCAAAGGGCTGTTCCTAAAGAATTTTTTAAACCTATCGAGGCAATTTGAATGCCGGTAACTTGAGTCACAAAGGTAAGGCCTGCAACCCTTATCATATGAACTGCACAAGAGGAGAACAGCATTATGTGGATGATCCATGCAGATAGGACATAAAGCTTCATCCCATTCCTTGTGCAAATTATGCATTTCTGTGTTTATGGATGTGCTCCCTTTTGTATCTGTCATCTTAATTGCACTGTATTAAGTCGTTGCAAACATTAAATTATCAGAACAATAGCTGAAACGCAAAAACAATCATAGAGCGACTTAACATTGTCGCGACCAATAAGGTTGCATTCTCCAAACAAGAAAGTGATAATAAATGTAGAAAAACATAGCAACTCTGAGGTGTAGCAAGCCGAAAAAGGGCCGGATAAGCACATAACATGTGTGCATTGATTCAATAAATACAGTTCACAGATGGTCCAAGTAAAATTAACATAACATTTTTAAAATATATAACTAGTTAACAAGTTTATTTTTGGTAGGAACTACTTGACAAGTTGCTCAATCATAAAACAAGTATAATCGATAATCAATATTTATTTCCTCGCCCTGCACGTGGATTGCCATTAATCTCATAACCATCTCTAATATTATTGGCAAGTGGTTTGTCTAAGCTTAGTTGCCCAATCTTATTCTGGTAGTATGTGACTATCCATAATGGTTTAATAAAAAGTATAGGAGGTATAAAAGATTTAGCTGAACGACAAAGATCTAAGAGAAATTATTAGCATTTATTTTATACAGGAAAGTGAAAAAAAAAAAAAACTAAAAACAGATTTCCTATTAGAATACTGCTCTTTTTTTGAAAAAATGACAACTATATTAAGAAATTACCCTCTTTTTTCTAGCATAACCTCTAACCATTTTATCTATTATAGCTCTCTTTGTAGAAATGCTTCATTAAGATCAACAATGCCATTTTGTCTAACCAAAGGCAGTTCTAACTTTCATTATTATAAATTATATAAAACTCTTTTATAGTTATTGTATGATTTTTAAATTATTAAATGAAATCATTGCAGGGTAAGTTCGAAAGAAGCTTCCAAAAGTAGGTAAAAAGGCAATAATAAACAAATACGTGGAACTTTCGGCCATGAAGAGAAGATGGAAAGGTAGACAAAGTAAAGAAAGACCAAAGAAGCTGAAATTTTAAACATTTCAGCAACGATTTGTTCTTAAGAGATGAGAAGAAGGACACGACAGTAATCATATAGACGAATCAAATTGAGTAAATGAACACTGTTGCTCAATTGAACACTACTAGCAGGAATGTGATACTGGTATAGCTAGCCTAATTTCAAGCAATTTGTATAAGAATTTATACTGCATGAACTAAAGACTACATAAAAGGTACAAAAAAATCTATAAATTTTATCTATATAATTGACTTCTCTAGAGATTTTTTGAATTGTATCACACTAATTATAGTTTCTTATTTAAGCGATTTGAAAAGAGCAATGTAATGTTTGGAATGCATGTAATATGTTATTCACCTCATGCATTCCATGTATACTTAAAGATTTTAGATCTAATATTTATACTTTCCTCAAAAGAAATAATTAGACTTTATTAAATACCTTGAAATAAATAACCACAAATATTCTATGCTTCAAATATTGCAAATCATAAAACAAAAGATTGTCATACCACTCCAGAACTTAGGTAAATAATTAAACATAAATGCATTCCTAAAACTATGATCGTTTTTTGCAGTTAAAAAAAACTATGATTGTTTTCATGCAAGTAATCGACAAATTATCTTTTCTCCTCAACGAAAGTTCATCCTTTTAGCTTTCCATCCTTCATTTGATAACACCCTATGACTCGCGAAATTAAGTTCGCGTGGCTAGAGGCTTTGAAAAAGCTTAAGACAAATGACTTCCTCAATAAAAGAATGCCTTTCACGTACCCATCCCCTTAATGGTGTTGCCTATGTCAAGAATATGGTGAAACTGTTGATCAAATATTTGTGCAGATTCCCTAATCAGGTGTGAAGGAACTTCTTGAGGTTTTCGGTGCTTCATACATCATGTTTCATGGAGGTATCTTTAGAGGTAACTTTTGGTAGAAGGGGTTTAAGGGACAACTCTAGAATCTTCAAAGTTTTTTGGATGAGGCGGTTCTTGCAAAATTATGACATGTCCGGTTGGAATGGAAGAAAATATATTTTTTAAGATAATAAAAGAGGGGCGGTGGAGGTTTGAGAGAATGCTAGGGCAACTTTTTGGGTCCCGACTATAGTTAGATCTTTTGGGTATTAAAGCGAAGGTTGGAAAAGAGGAGGAACGCATTTTGGAATGGGTTTAGCGTTTTGTCGTGTCGTTTTTTGAGTGTTTTGTCTACGTCTCTTGTAGTGTCGATCAAGCTTCTCTATTTGTGTGATGATGCTTTATTTTTTTTCAGTGTTTTAACTTTTGCAGTTGTAACTCCTCTTCACTTGTATAAAAGCATGTTTATTAAAAAGAATACTCCTTAAATATTTTAACTTAAGAGAGTTTTGACAACGTTTTTCCAAGTCAATTTACAATCTCTTGAATTAATTGTAAAATCCAAGATTAAAATTAATGGAAAAAACTAAGTATCATTAATTAATTAATTATTTACATTGTAAAATAAATGTTAAGTTTTGGATTGACAAGTAGTAGAACGTTAAAGATAGCATGAATATGTTCTACCAATGGAAGGAAAAGCCTCAAAGGAAAATCAAATTAGAGAACCATTGACAATAGTTTAGGCACACTATTAGAATTCATTGGTATCTTTTGTAAACAATTCATTGATATTTTGATTAGAAAGAATAATAAGTTAATTACAAGTTAATTAAACTAAAAAGAATTCGAACCTTAAAACAAAAATAAAGACAAATAAAAGATTTCCTAATCAAACTCGTTATGCCATTAAAAAAATAAAGAACGAGAGAAAACTAAATAAGCATGGAAGAGGAAATGAGCTCTTGTAGACACCCCCAAGGGTTAGACGTTAAAACCTCATGAGGTATAACCGACGTGATTCATCTTTAGCGAAGTGAAGTGCAAGCTTGAGGCTTATACATTGCAAGCCTTGGTTTCTAATGTGGAATTGAATAGGGATTAGCAAAGATTAAGGAAAGAAAATATTTTCTAAATGTGTAGAAATTGACTGAGATAGAAGAAATCAAGAACTTTTCCTTAAAGTGCAGAGATTGGCTAAGATTGAGGAACCACGATAATTTTTTTATAGGCATGGGTATCCGAGCCACCGCTGCTAACACTAGATTGATGGTGGAGCCGACTAGTCCCTAGGGGGGGTCCTCGAGTGCCTCCCAAGGAACCCAAGGAAGAAATCAAAGGGAGAAAGGACAGGCAAGGAAACCTCACACCTTTGGTGTGTTGAACCCAATTCTTACCATCCCACCAACTCCCTTGGGGGCCACACTTATCTACTTCTTTATGAAGTTATATTTAACCGATGTGGGACTAAACCTCTCGATCCACACTTTATGGTATTTAGTTACATTACACAATCACACAGTTATGGAACAATGTAAAGCGTCACAACTACCAAAGTTGTTCTATAGAGTCCCTGAAACACATCAAACAAAATGTAGCGTGATTTTCTTGTTTTGGTAAGTTTCAATCATAAAATATCTTTAACCACTACAAGACGAATTTAGGAAGCATTTTAAGGTTTCCTAAAATGTTTTTAAGTTTAACCAAGTAATTTTATTATTAAATTACGCTTTGAATCTTAACATAACCTATAAAAGGCATGTTAATTTATTGAATTTGAAGGTTGTTATGTTTGAGTTTTACCCGTACTGAAAGATTCTCTAAAAGAGTTCATTACACCTTTGAAAGTGGTGTGTTCTTGTCTTATCAAATCTATTGAGGTTTGTGGCATAGTTTCTTTTTTTTTTTTTTTTGGTGCGTGTTTGTCAAGGTTTAAAAAATAGATAAACTTTGGCGAAGTTCGGGCGAAGTTTGTAGATTTTGAGGTGAGCGAAGCGAAGTTCATAAGCAGTAGAAAAATTGCAAAACTTCAACTCAACTTCGGCTAACTTTGACCGAACTTCGAAAACATTGATGGAAGTTAATAAAACATGAAGTAAAATTGTAGTGTTTCGTGAAAGTTGAGCAAACTTCGACCGAAATTTCGACTGAAACTTCGATCGAAACTTTGACTATGCTAGAAATATACTTAAACTTCGGCTAAATTCAAATAAAACATAGTTCTAGCATCTCTACGAAGAAACTTGAGTTTTCTAGCATTTAAAGTGAAATTCCATAAACTTCCGTACACCGGCAAATTTTTGTCAAACTTCCATCGTCTAAGTTAACTTTCTTGAATTAATTTCAAATTTTAAGTGAGCGAAGCCATAAGCAAAGTCGAAGTTTCAAACCTTGGAGTTTGTGGCATAGTTTTCTTTGTAATTTATCAAGCGAGAAAGCTTGAGGTGTTCTCTAGGTGTCCATTGTTGCATTAGTTTTTTAAAAATAATAAAACTACCATGTTTCAAACTTAGAAGATAAAAGAAAAAAACAAAAACTACAAGGTAAAAATAGCATTTTTTAACAAAAAAAAAAACCTAAAGCAACCAAAAACTTAACTAAACATATAAGTTATTTTCTCGATAGAGCAAATTTTACAATACTTCAACTCACTAATACTATGCATATTGCAAAAAAAAAAAAAAAAATTACTAAATTAGCAAATAGCAATGGCATAAGTTAATATAGTAAAATTTCAAGTTTTAGTTCACGTAAAGTCACAAGCTTGTGAATTCATTAAATAAGATTTTACCTTAAAGAAACTCATCTTTCTTTTAAAAATAAAAATTATCATATTTGTTGTCATTCCATTAAAAACGAAAGGAAAAAAATATTGAATGAGAACAAAGTCCAGCATAATCTCATGGCGCCTTGGGAAGTGAGGCTTGGACTACAATATACTTTTTGCGATCATAATTGGCCCGTGCAGTCGAAAAAGGCATCTTGACTGTGGAATTGAGTTTCCTCCAGTAGTTTAAACTACAAAAGAATTTTAGGCACTGGCAAAGCAAATTTATCTATGCACGCATACACATTGATGGGGCTTATTGAACCCTACCTAGAGAAAAAGGATGCGAACTTACCCTAATACCTAGCGCACACCCTTCCCCTTCTTCCTCTTCTTTCTCTCCCACCAGCCAAATAATTGAAGAAAAGGTTTTCTTAACACAAAACCAGGCCAAATTGAGCTACAATGTATATCACTACACCCATAGATGGCTCATAAGAGAGCTGATGAAACAAAGTAAAAGTACGGTATCAAACATGATACAGAAAAAAAAAAAAAAAAAAAAAAAAAAAAGATAGAGCATTAGAAACATATCCATTCCAATTATTAAGGACCAATATTTGCAAATAAGTTCCCCATAAACAAAGGTATGATTAAACTATAACAATGTGTATGCTCACCAAGTGAAGCTATTCTGAACTTGGAGCTTCTCAATTGAACAGCACTAATCAGATAAAAGTGAAAGATGGCAAACTTGATTTGTTTTGTTGGAGAAAGTCTTTTATAAAAACCAAGCCTTGACTAATGCTTCAAAGAATATAATATACGATCCAATGTCTACATGTCTTGAAGTATATAAAAGCCTTGGATTAAATTGTTACCAATTAGTCTTGAATCAACAAAGCCTATGATTCTCCAACCTGCACTCATATCGCATAATAAAAGCCTCATGTGCATGTCATCCCACACATAAAAGCAAACGGCAATCAAAACTTTCGTAAACATGCAAAATCGGAGTATAATAAATAAAAAAACAAAAATGACAAAGTACATCTCTTACTATGAAATATAGAATTGGAACATAGCCAAGAGAACCAAATTTTTTTCTATCATATGGTAAAACCATCAACATAAGCAAAAGAAAACCAAAGACAAGAAAGCACTCATTCTTTATCAAAACCCTCAACAAGGAAAGAGCTTCCTTTGCAATTAGGCCAAGAAAATGTTCAAGTAGTTTCTTGGGCCTAGAACAAAGACGATTTTCAACAAGGATTTCCCATTTCAAGATCCACATTTTTTTTTTCTTTTGTATTGATAAGAGACCAATTTATCACCCCTCAAACTTAATGACCCCAAAATTAAGTCCCACTTCACAATCAAAATCAAGATTTACCCATCTTTCTCATTTTCATTTCTTCTATGTCTCCTCTTTTTTTTCTGTTCTTACAACATGCATCATCCACAATCAATCTAAAAACTTGCCTTTCCAGATCTCCCAGCCAAAAAAGGAGAGATCTTTGGATCCAAAACCCGAGAATCAAGAACAAGATCCAAGAGCCCCAAACCTACAATCCCTCACCACATCAATTCAAACAAGACAATCAACCCCAATTCCCTAATTCCCCAAATCCAAACCCTAACCCTAAAACCCAAAAAAAAAAAAAAAAAAAAAAAAAACCAAAATCAAAACCCCAAATTTCAATCATCAGAGCAAAATTAAAGGCGTAACAAACAAGAAATCATCATCACCCATAATTCCCAAAACGATCAATCAAATGAGCATCAAAAAAATAAATTAATTGAACAAAAAAGGTGCGGTTTTTACGATGGTTTTAGCTTCTCTTCCTACGCAAGAACAACAAATCTAAAATTTTTCTCTTCATTCCATCTTCGTTTTCTTCAAAGAGAAAAAGAAAGATAGAACAATCAGAAGAAGAAGAGGAACGGCAGCGCAATTTTGCTATTTATAAGCGAAATTTTAGAGAGAGAGAGAGGGAAACTGTTGTTTCTCACTGTTAGATTTAAATCGATCTTTGCGAATGCATATCTATGTACACATCGAGGGGAGAAGGAACGGAGCGTGTGGGGGTGTGTCAGTTAAATAATTTGGTTTTTGGGACAGCAATTCACTGCGTTTCAAAAGAGGTCCAAATTCAACTGTTCTGTGTAGACTGAAAGCCATCTACACGTGCCACTCACGCGTTTATTACCATACTTAACAGTTCGGTTACTTGTAAGTTAAAGTAACCACCTTTTCCGGTGAGGGTAAGGATGTATTTTTCACGTTTTTCATTTATTATTTTGAGATTATGCAAATTTATTAGTTTTCGTTTTGGGAAAGTTGTTACCTAGTATTCGTTGTGTTTAATTATAAATTAAATGAGTGATTTATTATATAGTTTCCATTTTTGAAAAAGTTATGTGGAATGACAAACTGATAGGTGATGTGGTGCGTGGGTTTATATGAAAACTAGTCATTGTTGTCCCGCGCGAAGCGCGGAAGAAATCGAGTATTAGTATTTGTTCAAAATCATTAAGTATTAGTATTTGTTCAAAATACACAAAAATTAACTTATTTTTCCATTCACATCTTATCTCAATCACAGTCGAGAATATTTATAAACTAAAAAATGTACTTATATTTCTAATTTTTAAATTTTAATTACAATTTTGAATTTTGAATTTTATATCTATCATATATATAAAAGCACAAATCATAAATTTTTGAGTGGTAATAAAATTTACTTATTTGCCCATATATATCTATCATATATATAAAAACAACTATATATATAAAAGCAACTAAATATCACAAATTGTAAACTCAGAGTTTTCTCAATGGTATATATGCAACGTATTCCCATTACGATATGACTACATCAAGGATCGGCTTTAAGCCCATATCTATTTACTTTAGTTATGGATGAACTAACTAGACATATTCAATAGGATATACCATGGTGTATGCTAATTGCAGATGATATTGTCTTAGTGGATGAAACTAAAGATGGAGTGAATATGAAATTATAACTCTAGAGGAATACATTAGAATCTAAAGGCTTTAAGTTGAGTAGGACGAAAACTGAATACATGCACTGTGAGTTTGGAAACACTAGACATCGAGATGACGGAGTGGTAAAATTAGGGGAAGTAGAAGTTCCTAAGGTAAACCACTTTAGATGCCTAGGATCAATTATACAAAATGATGGTAACATTGAAAATGATGTCACACATAGAATTCAAGCTGGATGGAAGAAATTGCGGAGTGCTGTGAGGGGTGATTTGTGATCGACATGTTCCTACTAAGTTAAAAGGAAAATTTTATAAGACCGCAATTAGGCGGCTATGCTCTATGGAAGTGAATGTTGGGCGGTAAAGCAACAACAATTACATAAAGTGAACGTAGCGAGAAATGAGGATGCTTAGGTGGATGTGTGGTAAAACTCGTAAAGATAGAATAAGAAATATAGAAATTCAAAGACAAGTATGAGTAGCACCAATTGATACAAAGATTAGGGAAGGGCGATTGCGATGGTTTGGTCACCTGCAAAGACGGCCTACAAATGCCCCAACTAAAAACTTGACTCAATAGAAAGCGTAGAAATTCGACGAGGTAAGGCGGACCAAAGTTAACATGTGATGCATTAATTAAAAGGGATTTGAATGGTTTGCAAAGCTCACCATCAATTGCACTTAATCGAGCACAATGGAAAAGTTTGATCTATGTAGCCGACCCCAGTTAATTTGGGACCGAGGCTATGTTGTTGTTGTATATATGCAACGTATTCATCTAGAGTTCTCCCTATGACATATAAACAACATACATATCTATCATATATATAAAAGCACGAATCACAAATTTTTGAGTGGTAATGAAATTTACCTATTTGCACATACTTTTTTTATTTCCAAATAAACATTTTATTTTGTATCCAAATCAAACTCTAACTCCTTATCAATCCACTACACGTTTTTTTTTTCTTTATCTCCAAATCAATCATGAACTCATTCTCATCAATCCAATACACTTTTTTTAAGGAAGTAATGTCCTATCATGATTAGCTTATTTTTCCATTCACATCTTATCTCAATCACAATAGAGAATATTGATAAGCTAAAAAATGTACTTGTATTTCTAATTTTTAATTTTTAATTGCAATTTTAAATTTTGTTAATAAATTCTTAGAAATAGCACGTCTTCAAACTAGTATATATATATATATTAGAGTTGCAGTTGATGACGTGGCGGAAGAGTGAATGATGTGGCGCGAATGAAGCTTAATGAGAAGCCACATGACAACTCAAAATGTAGGCTTATAAATGTGTCAAGTGAAAATGCAAGATGTTACTTTATCCCATTAGAATTAGAGTTGATGATGTGGCGAATGAGATGCCACGTGTAAGAGGTAACTTTATTCCCATTAGAATTGGCGTTGATGACACAACGAATGAAGTGATGATGTGGTGATTTAATTTTTATATTTAGTACTATTTAATAGGGTATTAAAAAAGGAAGGTAATGAGGTATTGAATAAAGCTACATATTGTGCATGCCACGTGGTTCGTCGAGAAAGCTTGAAAATGCCACGTGGCACACCCAAGATGTAGGCTTAATATATATAGATAGATTAGAGTTGGAGTTGATGATGTGGCAAAAGAGTTGATGGTGTGACAAATGGGATGCCACGTGAAGATGTAACTTTATTCCCATTAGAGTTGGAGTTGATGACACGACGAATAAGGTGATGACGTGATGATTTAATTTTTATATTTAGTAATGTTTAATAGGGTTTTAAAAAAGGAATGTAATGTTATATTGAATAAGGCTACATATTGGGCATGTCACATGGCTCGTCGAGAAGGCTTAAAAATGTCACGTGAGGCACACTCAAGATATATGCTTAATATATACATAGATATAGATTACCCATTGATTAGAGTTGGAGTTGATGATGTGGCGAAAGAGTTGATGGTGTGGCGAATGGGATGCCCGTGTAACACTACAAAAAATGGTCTACAATAGCAATGGGGAATAGTGACGGGTCATCGATGGGGCAATCGCTGACTCATTGACTAGAATAGACGGGGGAGGGGTAGTCGACCCGGTTTGACCAAGTGGCGAGAGTGCCGCCGCGTGGCCGCGTTTAAGAAGGCCACGTGGGAGACGGGGTTAGCGACGGGGTTCCGTGCTCGACCCTCTCTCTCTTCGTGCTTCTCCCTCGCACTCGAACCAACTCCCCCCAAATCTCGGGTGGAGACACCGAGGTTAGATGTTTTTATCCAATTTGCAATTATAATGCAAATTGTTGAGCTTTTTTACGAGTTGATATATGCGCGAAATTTGGTTAGCCGAAACACGAACGGGGGCGCACCTCGAGTTGCATGCTGACGTGGGACCAAGGTAGCGACTTAATGTGGCTATAGTGGTTTTAATGTGGTCACATTAAAAGAACTATACAATGACTTATAGTTTGTTAAATAAAACGAGATGCATTGGATTTGGTTCGAGATACGCATTTTTGCGAGACTCGGGAATAAGTGAATTATTGGGTTTTGCCTCGAGATTTGTGTTGCACGAATCTCAATGACACTTGTTTTGTTTTTCTCACTGTGAAAGGAGAGAGGAAAGAGAAAAAAAAATTTTGGATTTTTGGGCGAAAACTCCGCTGCGAGACGTCGAGCCCGGTTATGCTGGAGACGACACGCCATGTGGCGAGAGTGCCGCCGCGTGGCCGCGCGCGGATTTAAAAGGGCTCGTCGATTTCCAGATCTAAAATTATTTTCTCTCCCTCTCTGGTCATTCATCTCCCTCACTCTCTTCACTTCGATCGTCTCCCTCACTCGACCCGACCCTCCTCATTCTTGGTTCATCGGTTCACTCTCCCCTCTCTCATTTTCCTTCTCTGTGCTCAACCCTCTCCTTCTTCGTGCTTATCCCTCGTACTTGAACCCTAAACCCCCGAACACGCCATTCGACACCTCGCCGGCTCTGGGCTCGCCTCGCTCCATACTAGGTGGATTTTTTGTATATCACTTTCCTCCTTGGCCGCTCGCCTTAATTAAATTGTAAAACGTGAAAAATATAAATAACTCAACTTAAAATTTTGAACTTACCGCCGACTCGTCGCTCGACCACCACACTCCCATCTCATTCTTGATTTGGGATTTATAGGTATATAATTTTTATTTATTTTATTTTTTATGTTTTTTGTTATTTAAGTTGATTTTTAATATTTATTTGTGAAAATTTGTATTTTTTGTGGAAATATGCATTTTTTGTGGAAATATGTATTTTATGTGAAAATTTGTATTTTTCTGTGAAAAAAGTGGGTTTTTTGTATTTTATGTTAGAATGGAAAATTTGGAATAAATTTTGTAAATATATGCATGTTAAATTTTAAAAAATGTAATAGTTTGATAAAAAAATATTGTAATTTTGTATTTTATGTTGGAATAAATTTTTTTGAAATTAAATTTGTATTTCATGTATTTTTAGGTGAATAAAATTTGTTAAATTGATTAAAATGTAGGTTCGAATAAATTTTGTATGTTGATATTTATTATTTCTTTATTTTTATGACAAATAAAATGCATGCTTGTGATTTGAATATAATAATTTTTTATTATTTGTGATGTTTATTGCATGATTTTTTTAATGTGTTAGTATTAAATTAGTTGAATTTCAAATATGTCTATTAAACTATTATTTAATTGTTTTTTACAGTAATTAAAAAAATCAAATTAAAATCTATTTAACTATAATAAAGAAATTAGGTTAAGTTGAAAAAACATTTAAGTATAAAGTTAATTAAATGATACAAATTCATTGGAGAAATTAAATTTCGATTAGGGCTAAAAATAAAAGAGTACGTATAATATATTATACTATAAATAAATATAGAGTACTTAAAAGCAATTTAACTATAATAAAGAAATTTGTAATTGGTTGAACAAAATAATATTTATATAACAACGCTTATATACGATATATATATATATATATATATACAACATAGGTAAGGAGGATTGATATTCATATATATAATTGTATATATAAATTATGTTAAGTTGAAATTAAAATAAGTATGAAGTTACAAGTTAAATGAAATATTAATACGATAAATTGTACTGATAAAATTTTAATAAAATGATGCAAATTTATTGGACAAATTAAATTTCGATTAGGACAAAAATAGAAGAGTATAATATATTATACTATAAATAAATATAAATTAGTTAAAAGTAATTTAACTATAATAAGGAAATTAGAATTGGTTGAACCGAATAATATTTATATAACAATGTTGATATATATATATATATCTATATAAATGAGACAATAAAATTATAGACTGCAAATATTGAAGTAAAATTTAAAATTTCAAAGGAAAAATTAGAAATTGGGCAAAATTACGCAAAAGCATGTGCATATATTGCAACCAATGCGACTAATTACGGTAAACAATTGACTAAAATGTATAAAATATATTACACAAAGTATGTGCAAATGCAATCGATTTGACTAATTACGATTAACATTCGACTAAAATTTATATACTGATTGATGTAAGTGTATTCAATTGGGGTTATTTAGGACTTTCGAGATGTCTGTGTCTCGAGATTGAATGTACAACCATATTGAAGGTGATTACATTAGATTAGATTTTGTGGATGGCGTGAAGGAATTTATAAAAAATTTGCCATGTAACACCGCACCACTTACTTGAATGAAGCAAAAATTCGATGTCCTTGTTGAAAATGTTGCAACGATAAACAATACGATGTAGACACCATAGAGCTTCATCTAGTGATGGGTGGATTCGTTCTCAATTACTATCGTTGGACCATGTATGGGGAGGAAGAAATAGTAAGCGATGAGGACGATGAAGGTGATGATTAAATGGATGAATATCCGACATCATATCATCATATGATACACGACATTATGGGCCCCGATTTCTATTGGAATCATGAAGAGGAGCCGAAATCTAAAACAAAGCATTTCTTTGAAATGATGACGCGACAAATCAACCACTTTGGACCGGGTTGCGAGAATATGAATAAACTATCAACAATGGCACGTTTATTGACGATAAAGTCGAATCATTATATTTCGAAGCAAGCATTCGACGAAATTTTGCAAGTATATAAAGACATATTGCATGAAGACAACTGTTTTATAGATAGTTTTTACAAATGTAAGGGCTAGATGCACTAGTTGAGTCTCTCATATGAGCGAATTGACTATTATCCCAACTTATGCATGCTTTATTGGGAGCTCGACTCGAGCTTACATCTCGTAGATTTTGCGAAGAATTTAAGTTTAAGTTTAACTCTAACAAATGCCCGCGTAAGACAATGTTGTACTTTCCTTTGGCGTCTCGTCTCAAACATTTGTACGTCTAAAAAACTAATGCGAAACATATGCGGTGGCATGCAGAACACGTCTGAAAAGAGGGCAATATGCAGCATTGCTCTGACTCCTTGACATGGAACCACTTCAATCAAGTGAACCCTATGTTCAACTCCGAGGTTCGTAATGTTCGACTTGGCTTATGCACTGATGGGTTTCTACCTTTCGGAATAACTGACAAACCATACTCCTCGTGGCCGATGATTCTAACATCGTACAACTTGCATCCCTCTATGTGTATGAAGAAAGAAGTGATGTTCTTAATAGTAATCGTACCTTGGCCAAGTAATGCGTCGCAAAAATTGATGTGTTTCTCCAACCATTGGTGAAAGAATTACAAGAGTTGTGGTATGACGGTGTGCCTACCTACGACGTATCGACTAAGAAAACTTTCAAATGCATTGTGCACTTATGTGGACTATTAGTGACTTTCCAACGTACAACATTCTGTCGGGATTGAGCACGCACGGGAGGACTGCTTTTCCTTATTGCATGGAAGATACCGACACTTTCCATTTGAGGTTCGGAGGGAATGCAAATTGGTTCGATTGTCATCTACGTTTCTTGTCTCGATATTCGAATGAGGAAAAGACAAGTCTAGTTTTCGCAGAGATAGAATCGTATCCGAGAAGCCACTAACTAATAAATCAGGTGAAGATATCTTGCGAGAAATTGAAGCTTTAGGGTGATGAAAATCACTAAATTGGATCAGATGTAATCAACAACGAAGTCTCGAGGACTAGCGGGTGGAGAAAATGAAGCATACTATGGGACTTGCCTTATTGGAAGACGAACCTTATCAGGCACAACCTAGACGTGATGCACATTGAAAAAAATGTCTTTGACAATATTTTCAACACAATCATGAGTGTGTCGGGGAAGACGAAAGATAACATAAAGTTTAGGGAAGACTTAAAGAGATTTGTAATCGTCCGAGCTTCATTATGATCCAATTTCTAAGAAATATCCCAATGTACGATATGCGCTAGACAAACAAAGAAAACAAGCATTATGTAAGTGGATTAAAGAATTGAACTTCCCTGATAGTTACACGTCTAACATCGGTCGTTGCATAGATTCTAAGAAGTTGAAGATGTTTGGGATGAAAAGCCACGATTGTCATGTTTTCATACAACGATTGTTGCTAATTGCTTTTCTAGATCTCTTAGAGGATGACATATGGATTGTAATTAGCGAGTTAAGCATTTTCTTCAGAGATTTAATTGCTAGAAATTTAAATGTTGAGAATATTCGACTTTTGCATGAAAACATTCACAAGATATTGTGTAAGTTGGAAAAGATATTTTCGCCAAGTTTTTTCGACTCAATGGAGCATCTTCCTATCTATTTGGCGTATGAGGTCTATCCTTGTTGTCCTAGTACAATTTCAGTGGATGTGTCTTTCGAGAGGTAATCAACTAGACTCGTAAACAATTTATATCACACTCTAACATATACATTTTAACTAACTTACTTCTACAAATGTAGGTACTTGAAACATTTAAAAAATAATGTTAGGAATAAGGCAAGGGTTGAGGGTTCAATATGCAATGTTTACTTAGTGGAAGAAGAAGCCGCATTTTATTCCTATTAAATTGAGGAACACGTATCCACCTCGCAAATCGTCCACCCGCAATTACGATAGTGGAGTCGGATCAAGTCAAAGTTTTAATGGCCACTTCTCAATATTCACCCACCAGGTCGAGCCTACGGGAGATTAAAGAAGGTTATCTCACGGATGACGAGTGTAACACGCACACTCATATGTGTTGTTAAATTGTCCCGAGGTCGCTCTTCATTCATTAGGTATGCTTTTATCTTAATTATTATCTTAAATTTATTCAAAAGCAATCCTTACATTTTTCAATTCTCATGTTAGGATGTATGTATCGGAATTGCGTTCCAAACATGTGAATATTACACAAAGTGTCATCGATGAACATCTTGATAAACATTTCTAAGTTGATTTCAACAATTTGTAAGTCATTTGTACGTGGATATTAAAATAATTCTTTATTTTTGTTGTTTATTTGAAATTGAAGTTTATGATTGAAACATTTTTAGTGGTAGGCTCCATCATCTATTCAAGATACAACACTTCAATTGTTATCATACGACCTTAGTTGACTTTTTCATCGTATACACCACATGTATCTTGTTAATGGCTACAAATTTTAGATCGTGTCGCATCGCTCAAACAAAGATATGTGTAGTAGCGGGGTGTGCGTTAGGGGCACGAATTACGCACAATGTGACAATGACTTTTACGGGCAATTAAAAGAAGTGATTGAAATCGAATACGGTGGATTCCTACGTAATGTGTTGTTCAAGTGTCAATGGTTTGATCCACGATCAATGTCGGGACAAGAGTTCACCGATCCTTAAAATTGTCGATGTACATTGAAATTTGCGATTGAACAAGTACGAGCCTTTCATACTAGTCATGCAAGCTAGTCAGGTGTACTTTCTTTCATAACCAAGTGTAAGAAATGAGCAGAAAAATTAGCAAGCTACGTGCAGACTTCAACCGAAATTCATCGATGAACAAAACTTAGTTGAAAACGTTGACCGTGAGCCTATAAACAAGACGTTTTTCAAGAGTAGCTACCTGAGCATAATACTGAGTTCGATATTGATAACAATATTTCAACTTTGTTAGTTGATCCTAGTGGGCACACATGTCAGACGTCGATGAAGAAGACGATGAAAGCGATAACTCCGACTCTTCATCGAATGATGAGGACGGTGACGACGAATCATGATACTATCATGTTCATTATTGGTAAATGATGCAATTATATTTTCTTACTTATTACATAAATTTTGTATGTTGGAGGTTCAACTCAAAATTCTAATCTAATCTTTATTTTTTTAATAAAGTTATGTCGTCAGGTAGAGGTTACGCCCCATCTTTTGGTGAGGCTCTGGTAAACGATCAGGTGGACGATTAGATAGTCAATCCAACGGACGATCCAGCGCTACTAGAGATCGACGATCGGATGGATCACGTCGTTGTTTTTATGACGATGCTACTCCACCCGCATAAACTACTCAAGGTCAGCAGAGTCTGCATCCATACCCATACCACCATTCTCCGTAGACTCCATTTCATCCGTACGCCTCCCCATCATGCCATCCATCTACATCTTTCATGTGTTTCCATTTCTCCATCGATGATGCCTAACCACCCTACATTATGCACATCCCCCATATTATGCACATCCATCTACATCTTTCATGTCTTTGTCATCTATTTTTGGTGATGATCTCACCTCTATGCGGATGTATTCTACTTTACTTTCCTCCCTACCCACTTCACTTGTTGATGGTCATGGTACGTTTAGGCCAGGTGTTAGGCCTACTTTTTCATCGAGGGGATCAACATCTCCCTAACATCTTCATGATCGTACGCACGACCACCGTATAGTCCCACCACCACTCCATCATGATTTGCATGCCTCGCCCTTTCGGGGTCACCGGTAGAGCAGTCGCCGAGTTCTTCGGCGCATCGTTCGAGCAACTCGTTTATAGGTACGACCATCACATGGATGATGACAAAATAATACTACTACCTTGTAAGGCCCATTTTATTAATGTCGTTAATTATCTCGAATTTACAAACGTGGACGTTAGCTCAGATCTACATGGACGCCGCGGTAGGCTAGGACTTACGGGGACCTATATATGATAGTTTATTATGTGTTGGATGTTTATTTGTTGTGCAATTTATTGAAATACATTACATGTGTGTATGTTGCATAACAATATGTGCGAGATTGTGTGAACTGTATTCGCCTCGATATGTGTGTCGACGAGAGTATCGAGTAGTTGACGAGACCAAATATTAGGTGGGGAATCTAAAACAAACAAATTAAATAAGAATTGGCAAAGTAACTAATATGGAATGGGTATTAGGTGGCTAGTGACGCGGTGGTACACGTATGACGTGGTTCGGACGCGAAACCGGGTGTCGAAACGCTCGAAAATGACATTTTTGTGCTTAAAACACAAGCGAGTGTCCCAAAAGTGTCACGATTCAGAGTCAATAAGGTGTTAGGTTGGAATAAATGGAGGGCTATGGATGCTGTTGGACTAAGTGGTTAGTCACTCACACTCCGACCGAGATTTTGATGGAAACAAACAAGGTGAAAATGTACTAATAAACATCTAGTGTATTTCAGTTTTTGTTAAAGGATGCAAAACAACATATCAAGGGTACTCAAGAAATACAAGTTCAAGACTCGGCATTAATGAAGAAATGAAGATGAAAGTTCAAATCGCAATTTGTAATTTCAATGTAAGGTATACAAATTCTTTCACACAAGCCAAATGCATTAGTCCATGCATATCAAGTTTCTTAAACCATTTTTCAAAGTTATAAGTTTACTTCAAGTTTCTTAAACCATTTTTCAAAGTTATAAGTTTACTTCAAGTTTCAAAGTGGAATTTAAACACATAACTAGGTCTATGAGTTTAAACAATGTGAAACTTTGTGTGGATGGTCATTTGCATATTAGAGATCATTGTAAAGGTTTTCGAAAAAGAAAAACTCGTTTTTGAAAGGTCTTTGAAAAGAAAGCGTAAATTTGCGTAAAAGCCCCTAATACATTATGAAATCGTGAATTTCCGTTTTCGGGATTTGTAAAAATATCCAGGACCACCCAATTAGGCTTAATGACTCATAATAAACGTGTATAACATGTTATATAAGGGTTGGTTAGGTCCCGGACGAGTTTAAGGGTCGCTAACACAAAGGGACAAAATAATTATTTTGAGGTCCCTGCAGTTAGCGCGCTAATGATTTCATTAGCGCGCTAAGTGCGAGTTAGCGCGCTAGGTCTCAAAGATTAGCGCGCTAATTGCCTATCTGACAGCTTTTGTTGACCACTGGAAAACACACTTTAATTTGAATTCTTGATCTATTTTGGACCCTTGGATCCCTAGAACGGTCATAAACTGTCAAAATGGAATACCTAACATTCTAAAACCACCAAGAACATGGTTTTGTCAAGAGAAGGAAGAAACACATTCAAAAACCAAAAAATCTACAAAGAGAAGAACTTTGATTTTTGTGAAGAAGCAAAAGGAGATCTTTGTGGCTGTTCTTTAGTTCTCTAATCCAGCACTTTTGAGGCTTTCAAAGGAGTACAAGAATCTCTTCAAAGCTGATCTCTTTTGTCATTCTCTTGTTTGTAAGAAAGTCCTAGATCTAAAATCTTGTTTGTGCTTAATCTACATAGTTTTGTGTATTTGATTTGAAAATCATTTTGTTGTGTGTTTGAACACCTTCTTCTTGGGTTTTGCACTTAAATTTATTTTATCAAACCCTAAGATTGATTTGAACAAGAGTTTTGCACTTAAACTTGATTTTTGTTAAACTATTGTTCTTAGACTTGAAATCGGTTTTACACTAATATATTAAGTTTTTAAAACGATTTCACATTTGGGATTTGCAACAAAATCAGTGACATATTTGCATATTCCATTTATTCTCATACTTGCATGCATAAGAGTTGTTAGGCTCTAGGAGGCTTGCTAGTGTTTGAATTTGATACCACTTTGTGTTGTAAAGTGTATCTCATTATTTTTCAGCAACTTATTGTATTTGTATGATTGTAAGACTTAGTGGAATCTAAGTCAAAGGGGAAGACCTAGTTGAGACTAGGCACAAATCCTAGTTGCGGCTAGGTGGGAAGTCCTAATTTTAATTAGGCACTCTAGGCTTGTATGCTTAGGTTGTAACACTTATTTGCAATATAAGTGGGGTTAAAAATCCTAACCTGGGGGAGGTTAGGTAGTGGACGTAGATCGTTGGATCGAACCACTATAAATTGTGTGTCACTTTCCATCTCTTCCATTCCATTCACTTGCATAGCATATATATATTCATTGATAGTGTATGCATTATAGTTGTAATTTGCGCATAAAATTTTAAAAGGGCAATAACTACTCGGTAACCCAATTCACCCCCCTCTTGGGTGACCTTCAATTGGTATCAGAGCGGGTTATTGCTCAAAGTATTACTAGCGTATCTTTGAGTGTTCTTTTTGTGCAAGGATCCAAACCTTAGATCCGGCTCGCCTTCGGGAAGGCAACTCTTCGAGTAGGCCTCCGTATTTTGATGGAACTAACTATGCTCATTGGAAAGTGAGAATGAAATTCTACATTAGAGCACAAAATAGATTCTTATGGGATGCAATTGAAAGTGGCTACACTCCACCGGATAAGCTCTTGAAAGAGTACACCGCCGAGGAGATAAAGATTGAGCTCTCAAATGATCAAGCCATGAATCACTTGTTTTGTGCGCTAAGTGAAAATGAATTTAACCGAGTAAATGCTTGTCAAACGGCTAGGGAAGTATGGGAGAAGCTTGGGGTACACTATGAAGGTACCATGCAAGTGAAGAAGACCAAGTTAAGAATTCTTGAGGAGCACTATGAAACTTTCCGAGTTGGGTCCGATGAAGACATAGCCACCGCCATCACTCGATTCACCAAACTATTGAATGAGATCAAGAATCTTGGAAAGAATTATGATCAAGAAACCTCGGTGTATAAATTCCTTAGAGGCTTGCCTAAGGAATGGGATGCCAAGAAGTATGCTATCCAATCAGCACAAAATCTTGGAGATTACACATTTGATGCATTGTGTGGAGAGCTAATGATCCATGAATTTGAACTTAAAGACCGAGCAAGATTGGAAGCATTAAGTGGAGGTACTAAGAGTTCAAGAAAAGATATCGCCTTGAAGGCAAATAGCTCCCCTAGTGCATCGGTAGAGATCATTGAAAATGAAAAATCATGTGATGACAATGATCTTGAGGAGGAAGTAGCTATGCTCTCAAGAAAGCTCAACAGGGCCATGTACAAGCGAGACAAGTATAAGAAGAAGTTTCGAAGTGGAAGCAAGGGAGTAAAATCAAATGAAACCATATGCTTCGGTTGCGGCAAACCGGGTCACATCAAGGCGGATTGCAAATCCAAGAAGGTGTTTGACAAGAAGAAAGGAAAGAAGAGTTTCAAAGCAACTTGGGATGACTCATCATCATCAAGTTCGGAATCCGAATCGGAAAGTGAGAAGGCAATACTTTGTCTCATGGCACAAGGCGAGGTAAATTCTAACTCTTTTAACTTTGATAATGTTGATGATTTGGATGATGTTCCAAATCTTGATGAGCTTAGGAAAGAGTTGGAAAAGGAGGTCAAAAAGACCAAACAACTCAAAAAGAGCTTGACCATTGCAATTAGTGAAATAGAGTCACAAAATGAGACCATTAATGATCTCCAAAGTGACTTAAATGAAGTCATAGAGGAGAGAGATGCTTTAGTCAAGGAAGTAGAGGACTTGACTAGCACGGTGCATAAGTTTACAAATGGTAAAGAAATGTTTGACATGATGTTGGGAGCACAACGACGTGCACTCAACAAAAGAGGCATAGGTTATGGAGCAAACTTGTTAAGTTACAAGAAATTGCTAAATGATGATCGTAGATGCTCTAAATGCAACAAGACTCATGTGGTCGAGAAATGTGCATTACAAAAGGCCAAAGTGGGTAGACTAGCATGGGTAGTTAAAAATGTTTACTACACTAACATTCTCGGACCCAAAGGTGTTTGGGTACCAAAATCTAGTGTGTTTCCCATTGTGTAGGATGCGAGGAAGAGCACCCCATGGTACTTGGATAGTGGGTGCTCAAGACACATGACCGGAGATGTACATCAATTTATTGAACTAAAGCGGCATGATGGTGGAAAGGTTACATTTGGAGACAACAACAAAGGAAGAGTTATTGGTCTCGGAACCGTCGGTAACAATTCACTTTCTATTTCTAACGTTTATCTTGTTGATGGATTGAAACATAATTTGCTTAGTATTAGTCAATTGTGTGACAAAGGATTTCATGTTATGTTTGAATCATCGAAATGCATTGTTAGGAATGAGAAGCATGAAACCTTATTTATTGCATATAGAGATAAAAATGTTTATGCCATTAACTTTGATGAGATGAATATGCAAAATGTTTCATGTTTGAGTGCACAAAGTGAATGTGATGCATGGTTGTGGCACCGTAGATTAGGACATTCTAGCATGGAGAACTTGTCAAAATTGACTAAGCATGATCTAGTTAAGGGTCTACCAAAATGCACGTTTAAGAAAGACAAGGAGTGTGAACCTTGTATCCTCGGTAAACAAGTGAAATCGTCATTTAAGACGAAAGTAACAAGTGATGTGACTCGAGCCTTAGAACTTATCCATATGGATTTGTTCGGACCCACCCAAACACAAAGCCTAGGAGGTAAATCATATTGCTTTGTCATTGTTGATGATTTTACTAGATATACATGGGTGTATTTTCTCTCTCATAAGCATGAAGTGTTTGATGTGTTCGTAAAATTTTGTGCTTTAGTTGAGAATGAAAAGGGATACAAAATCACCATCATTAGAAGTGATAGAGGTGGTGAGTTTGTAAATAGAAACTTGGAGGATTTTTGTGCTAAACAAGGTTATACACACCAATTATCCTCTCCTAGAACACCCCAACAAAATGGAGTTGTTGAAAGAAAAAACAGGACACTCCAAGAGATGTGTATGACTATGCTAAATGAGTACAACATAGCTAAGCACTTTTGGGCCGAAGCCATTAACACGGCATGCTATGTTATAAATAGAGTAAATGTCCGAAAGCAAGTGAAAAAGACTCCTTATGAACTATGGAAAGGCCGAAAGCCCAACATAAGTTACTTTAAGGTGTTCGGTTGTACTTGCTATGTTCTAAATGATAAGGATCAATTAGACAAATTTGACCCAAAGTCAAAGGTATGTACTTTCCTTGGCTACTCTATGCACAGCAAAGCATATAGGGTGTTTAATAGATCAACCAAAACCATAGAAGAGTCTATCCATGTGAAATTTGATGAAGTGGATCCCAAAGTTAAGATGATGCAAAACTTGGAAAAATTGAGGATCGATGATGAAGATGATGGCACCCTAGGACAAACTTCAAATAGTCAAGAAGTTGAGGCATGTAAAGAATCCGACACAAGTGTGCCTAAGAATTCAAGACTTCTAATTGGCCATTCATCCCAACAAATAATAGGTGATCCAAACAAAGGAGTAATCACTAGGTCCACATTACATCGAGATGAAGGACATATAGCTTTTGTATCACAAACCGAGCCCACTGAGATAGATGATGCCTTAGGAGATGAATTTTGGGTAATGGCTATGCAAGAGGAGCTAAGCCACTTTGTTAGGAACAAGGTATGGACATTAGTACCTAGACCCAAGGACCACACAACCATAGGCACCAAATGGGTTTTTAGAAACAAAAAGAATGAAAAAGGTGAAATTGTAAGAAACAAGGCTAGGTTGATTGCACAAGGCTACAATCAAGAAGAAGGAATTGATTATGAGGAAGCCTTTGCACCCGTAGCAAGACTAGAAGCAATTCGAATGTTACTTGCTTATGCTTGCTACAATGGGTTTTTACTATATCAAATGGATGTTAAAAGCGCATTCTTAAATGGCTTCATTAATGAAGAAGTATATGTAGAACAACCACCGGGTTTTGAAGATCATGAACACCCAGGTCATGTATATCATCTTCAAAAAGCCTTGTATGGACTAAGACAAGCTCCTAGAGCTTGGTATGACAGACTTAGTGCATTCCTACTTGAAAAAGGATTCAAGAAAGGAACGCTAGATCCCACTTTGTTCATTTTGATCGAAAAACATGATATGTTACTTGTTCAAATTTATGTTGATGATATCATTTTTGGGTCATCCAACACAAGTCTATGTAATGAATTCTCATCATTAATGACAAATGAATTTGAAATGAGCATGATGGGAGAACTAACATACTTTCTAGGCTTGCAAATAAAGCAATCCAAACATGGCATTTTTATAAATCAAGCAAAGTATGTGAGGGACATGTTAAAGAAATTCAAATTCGAAAATCGAAAGCATGTGACACTCCTAGTAGTTCCACCATCAAAATGGACAAAGACCAACTAGGAAAACCCATAGATCCTAAACTTTATCGTGGAATGATAGGTAGCCTCCTATACTTGACCGCTAGTAGACCCGACATTATGTTCAGTGTGTGCTTATGTGCTAGATTTCAATCCGATCCCAAGGAGTCCCACTTAAAATGTGTAAAGCGCATATTTCGATATCTAAGTGGAACACAAGACTTAGGATTGTGGTTCAACAAAACTAAGAGTTTCGAACTCCGAAGTTTTGTTGACTCTGATTATGCGGGAAGTCTAGTCGATAGGAAAAGTACTTCCGGATTTTGTCATTTGCTAGGAAATTCACTTATCTCATGGTTCAAAAAAAGCAAAATTCTGTTGTTTTTATCTTCGGCGGAAGCCGAATATGTGTCCTTAGGGAGTTGTTGTGCTCAAGTTCTATACATGAAACAACAACTTGAGGATTATCAAATCCTAGTTGGGTGTGCTGAAATTTATTGCGATAACACAAGTGCGATAAACATATCGAAAAATTCGGTGTTACACTCAAGAACAAAACATATTGAGATTAGACACCATTTTCTTCGTGATCACGTCCAAAAGGGCGATGTTAAACTCATCCATGTGCCCACAGAGGATCAACTAGCCGATATATTCACTAAGCCTTTGCCTAGAGAACAATTTTCTAAAATTCGGCGTGAGTTAGGCATGTTTCGAGAATCGGACCTTCTACATATGTTTTAGCCATTCCAAACCTTTTTATATGGTGTTAGTGAAGTGTCCATGAAGTTTGAGGAGAATCGGAGCTATATTGCAAAAATCCAAAATTTTTGTCAAAAAAATTCCAGAGAGGAATTAGCGCGCTAATAACAAAAATTAGCGCGCTAATGATGTACTGACCAAAAATTTCCAGAGGGGAATTAGCGCGCTAATAACACCCATTAGCGCGCTAATAGCGTACTGGCCCAGAATATGAATCGACCCATTAGCACGCTAATTTTATCATTAGCGCGCTAATGTCGTTCGGCCAGGCGTCTATAAATTCGTTTTTACCCTCAAAACTCACATCTCTCCCAAATTTTTCCTCTCCTCTTGCCGATTCTACTCTACTTGTGTCGTCTCCACCGTGATCTCCACTCCTACAAGGTAACAATCCTCTCCCTTCTTTGTCAATTTCTTCACTTTTCCCTCCAAAATGTCGGTCTTAGATGTTTCGATTTTTTTGTCAAACTCATGTTTAAGCCACAACTATGCTCTCATTGCTTTATGCTATCTATATCATGAATTTTTTTTTGCGTATCTCTGAGTTTTCTATATGGATATTTCTTGCTTCACTATGTTTTATCGTCTATGCATTTGTATCGCTACCGTCTAATGTTTCTTGATATGCATAAAGTGAGGGGGATAGTATATTTCTCTCGTATTGTTTCTATTGTGTTTATTTATGGGGATGCTTGGCCCCACTTTTTGATGGTATCAAACGGGGGAGAAAAATGTGGTTGAACTTGAAAAGGTTGATGTGTTTTGAACTTGCATATATGAAATATAAAATCATGAATGCGATATACATTTAGATTACGTTTTACACCTTTAAAGTTCACATTGTTTGTTATCATCAAAAAGGGGGAGATTGTTGGACTAAGTGGTTAGTCACTCACACTCCGACCGAGATTTTGATGGAAACAAACAAGGTGAAAATGTACTAATAAACATCTAGTGTATTTCAGTTTTTGTTAAAGGATGCAAAACAACATATCAAGGGTACTCAAGAAATACAAGTTCAAGACTCGGCATTAATGGAGAAATGAAGATGAAAGTTCAAACCGCAATTTGTAATTTCAATGTAAGGTATACAAATTCTTTCACGCAAGCCAAATGCATTAGTCCATGCATATCAAGTTTCTTAAACCATTTTTCAAAGTTATAAGTTTACTTCAAGTTTCTTAAACCATTTTTCAAAGTTATAAGTTTACTTCAAGTTTCAAAGTGGAATTTAAACACATAACTAGGTCTATGAGTTTAAACAATGTGAAACTTTGTGTGGATGGTCATTTGCATATTAGAGATCATTGTAAAGGTTTTCGAAAAAGAAAAACTCATTTTTGAAAGGTCTTTGAAAAGAAAACTGTAAATTTGCAGAAAAGCCCCTAATACATTATGAAATCGTGAATTTCCGTTTTCGGGATTTGTAAAAATATCCGGACCACCCAATTAGGCTTAATGACTCATAATAAACGTGTATAACATGTTATATAAGGGTTGGTTAGGTCCCTGGGACGAGTTTAAGGGTCGCTAACACAAAGGGACAAAATAATTATTTTGAGGTCCCCTGCAGATTAGCGCGCTAATGATTTCTTTAGCGCGCTAAGTGCGAGTTAGCGCGCTAGGTCTCAAAGATTAGCGCGCTAATTGCCTATCTCGATGACTTTTGTTGACCACTGGAAAACACACTTTAATTTGAATTCTTGATCTATTTTGGACCCTTGGATCCCTAGAACGGTCATAAACTGTCAAAATGGAATACCTAACATTCTAAAACCACCAAGAACATGGTTTTGTCAAGAGAAGGAAGAAACACATTCAAAAACCAAAAAATCTACAAAGAGAATAACTTTGATTTTTGTGAAGAAGCAAAAGGAGATCTTTGTGGTGTTCTTTAGTTCTCTAATCCAGACTTTTGAGGCTTTCAAAGGAGTACAAGAATCTCTTCAAAGCTGATCTCTTTTGTCATTCTCTTGTTTGTAAGAAAGTCCTAGATCTAAAATTTTGCTTGTGCTTAATCTACATAGTTTTGTGTATTTGATTTGAAAATCATTTTGTTGTGTGTTTGAACACCTTCTTCTTGGGTTTTGCACTTAAATTTATTTTATCAAACCCTAAGATTGATTTGAACAAGAGTTTTGCACTTAAACTTGATTTTTGTTAAACTATTGTTCTTAGACTTGAAATCGGTTTTACACTAATATATTAAGTTTTTAAAACGATTTCACATTTGGGATTTGCAACAAAATCAGTGACATATTTGCATATTCCATTTATTCTAATACTTGCATGCATAAGAGTTGTTAGGCTCTAGGAGGCTTGCTAGTGTTTGAATTTGATACCACTTTGTGTTGTAAAGTGTATCTCATTATTTTTCAAAGCAACTTATTGTATTTGTATGATTGTAAGACTTAGTGGAATCTAAGTCAAAGGGGAAGACCTAGTTGAGACTAGGCACAAATCCTAGTTGCGGCTAGGTGGGAAGTCCTAATTGTAATTAGGCACTCTAGGCTTGTATGCTTAGGTTGTAACACTTATTTGCAATATAAGTGGGGTTAAAAATCCTAACCAGGGAGGTTAGGTAGTGGACGTAGATCGTTGGATCGAACCACTATAAATTGTGTGTCACTTTCCATCTCTTCCATTCCATTCACTTGCATAGCATATATATATTCATTGATAGTGTATGCATTATAGTTGTAATTTGCGCATAAAGTTTTAAAAGGGCAATAACTACTCGGTAACCCAATTCACCCCCCCTCTTGGGTGACCTTCAGATGCATGGAGATGCACATGTGAGTTGAGATGCTATGTGACTATAAGTCAACAAAGCTTATCTCTCCACCACCTTTTCTCTCATTCACGCTCTCACTCACAATTGAGAGGCCGAGAAGAAGAAGAAGAAACGGAGAGGAGGAGGAGAAGAAGAAGCCGAGAAAGAGAGAAGAGAGGGTGGAAACATCAGGATCAAGGTGAGTCGTTGTTAATGTTGTTGTGTATTCGTGTTATCATGGTGGCTGAGATGTCCGGCCATGGAGGCCGTGAAGGTCGAGGGTGGAGATGCCAAAGGCGTCTCCCCTGCCATCGATTCCACTTGGGGACGGGGTTGAGAGCCAACCCCAACCCAATAGAGAGAAAAAAATAAAAAAATAAAATTATGGCGATCGAACCAGGGATCCCTAGTTCGATCGCGTGGAGGGGGTGCACATGCAGGCGCACGTGCGCGGGCGTGCACCCACCCACCTGGGCCAGGCCCATAATTGGCCAGGCTCGGCATGGACCAATTGTGGTTCAGGGTCGATTCCAACTCGCTTGGGTCGACCCAAACCAAACTAATAAAAAATAATAATAAAGGAAAAAATTTGGAAAAATTTGGAAAAATTCCGAAAAAAATATTTCAATAAAATAAATAGAAATTGATGAAATTCTATGAAAAATAAAATATTTAGGAACTTCGGACGTGACTTTTGCGAGGTTTTTACCTCGAAAAGGGCGAAATAGGCAATTTGGCCTAAAATTTTAGAAATTGATCGTAAATTGTCAGGCTAAATTGAAATTATTGATAAATGGACATAGGTTGACACGGGTGATCAATTGGCGACCAAGGACTCAATGAACTTGGACTCGGGGATTGATTACGGGGTATTAGAGTACGTTGTGAGGTTTGTAAAACCCGATTAAAAACTCTGAGTATTTATTTCGCTTTGTATTTCCATTCAATTCCAGTATTCTTTGTTGTCTTTATTACATCTATATCTTATCATTGTTTGGATGGTTGGTTGAGTTACTCCTACCAGATTTTCCGTTACGTGTCTTTGCATTCTAGACCATAGCATGTGTATCAGGAGTTTTCAGTGGATAATGACTCAAGCTAATAAACTACTACATGTGTCGGTGCGTAGTAGGTCTACGCCGGCCACTGAAAGGGACCAGGTGATAGCTAGTTGGGTGCGCCTACTAGTTGGACCCTGGAAGGGTATTCCAAAGTATGGTTTAGTATGACTGGAACAGGCACATACATTTCACTTTATTGTTATATATGCATGTGATGCTCTAATTGTAGTTGTTTGTTTACATTCTGTATGTTTATTTAACAGTATTTATTGAATTCCACTTGTTTATTTGAATGCTCAGAGGAGTTCCTTGGAATTTTACTTACTGGACTCGTCATCCATTTTCTTTTGTGATAATTGAGTGCAGATCCGAGTACAAGTAAGGGCAAGGGGATCTTAGGCAACTACCTCTAACTGCCTGCTGTCGAGGACTACTTGTACGTGTGTTTTTTTTATATTTTTATTCTTTTTGGAGCTGGGGAGTATCATGACATTGTACATGGCTATACATTATATGGTACAGTCGTCTATCTATATACATAGTACTTTTCAGGATTTTTTCCACAACTTGAATTAATGGTATAAAGTACAACTTCCGCTGAAAACGTCACTTATACGCTGTACACATAAGTAGATATGAATTTCGAGACAAAAAAAATGACGGTCATGTGTCATACACTTGTAGTTGGGCCAGCTGACAAGGAGTACACAGAGACACGTCACCTCAGGGCGATGAGGACCACCACATACCCAACCCACAGGGTGAATATTCTTGGTCGTGAAAGATGACAGATAGTAAGTATATGTACAAAGTTTTATGTTTACTTATTTCTTATAAACTTAATCTAACGCCTCGTTTTCAATTTAGTGGACGAAAATTACACCCGTTTGACAGAGCTGCCGGGATATGACTAAGGCATACAAACACTCCCTGCACAAGGATGGTTATTCTTGGGAGCATGTCTCTCGCAACACATGCGAGATATTTACTAGAATCAATAAAAGGTAAAGTTGTTTAAGTTAATGTTGTTTCATTTACATTAGATTTACAAATAATATATAATTGAAAAGCGTTTATAGATAAATTTAAAATTTTATTACTTTTTGCCTATAGTTGTCATTCAACTGGGAGCCATCGGATGACAAAGCTATTAGAGAGGCATACGATAGGTAGATTGCCACTCAGTACGCTGATTTTATTAGCAAGATGTGCTCGAAAGATAAAAAGCCTACACATGTATCTGCTGATATCTTCGACCACTATAAGAAGATGCGGTCCACTCATGATTTTAAGAAAAAGTCAGAGCGAGCAAGTAAAAATAGAAGAACTGAGACAAAAGAACCTAGTATAGGGATTGCAGTGCATATTGGTGGCTCAATATCCATTTATCAGCACGAAGAGAAGCTGGTAAGTTATGTTATATTAAGTTTATATATATAATATACATGGATTTAGTCTCAAAGTTAATCCTCTTTAAATATATATTTTATAGGCAGAGAAGTTAGGTTGACCTCCGACTGCTTTAAAGTTATGCCTATACTTCCATACGAAAGATCATGATGGCGTAACTTTCCTCGATTCGAGAGTAGAGAAGATCATCATAAGTAAATAGTTTTGCTTTTAAATTTTGTTTAGTTAATTAATGATCGGTATTAATGACTTCTAAATGTTTTAAATTCTTATTTTAGACGGCGATCCAACGTAGGCGGATATGAGCTGACACAGTCGTAGCCTGACACCCCGATAAATGAGACCGACCTATATTTGTCCATCATTGAGCGCCACGACAAACGACGAACATATGGACTAGGGTGGACACCGTCGAGGTCGCGACGCAGACATGCTACACTGGAGGTGGAGATGGAACTAGATCTTCTCGGCCTATTTCTTCTCCTAATGAGCCCGTCGAGCTTTTGCGGAGGGACTTCCAGACGATGCAAACACACATTGTTCATGTTATGCAGATCACACTCTAACCTAAAGATCAGTTACGAGAGGTCCAAGGCTAGTTGTGTTGCATGGAGCAGGCTCTAATGGACAGACTTGGGATTTCATTCATGTCAGCGCCTCCGAGAGATGTTCCAGCTGATGACTCATAGACCGACGACGATCTCGACGATTGAGTTGACTTCCTCGTATATTTAGTATTTGGTTGTTCATATATCGTTTTGTATATTTTTATACTTGTAATTAACTTTTTTTGTTGTATTTAACTCATTTTGATTGATGGACTTCGGTTAATAACTTTAATTTCCTTTATTTTTTATGTACGTATAGTTATTACGAATAAATTATATAGTATAGATTAAAATATATTATTTTAATAATAATTTTTAATAAAGGTTTATAAAGAATTTTTAAATTTAAATATTATTTATAAATAATATTATTTTCAAACATTTCATTTAAAATTCAATTTTAATTGAATTTAAAAAATTTCATAAAATTATTAAATATTATATATAATAGTTTTTGCATTCATATAAAAATATATAATAGTTAAATATTTTAAATATTTACATTTAATTTCATTTGAAATTTAATAATTTTTAATAAAGTTTTTAATATTTAGTTTTTATAAATTAATTTTATTTCTAATATTGAATTTTAAATTTTTAAATATTTTATTATATTATATATAATAGTTTTAGCATTTTATAAATATAAAATATTTATAAATATTAATTATTATATAATATATATTAACAAATTTTTTTTTAAAAAAATTTTCATCAATTTAGCGACGGGATTAGCGACGGACCCCCATCGCTAACCCTAAAACAACATGGCGGCTAATGAGCCACGTGGACAATTAGCGACGGGTTTCTAGCGACGGGCCCCGTCGCTAATTGTCCACGTGGCATGGTCAAAAGAGATTCGACCACAACCACTTGGCAAATTAGCGACAGGATTCCCGTCGCCAAACTTAACACACTGTCGCTAAAAAATTAGCGACGAGAAATTTAGTGACAAGAAACCCCGTTGCTAACGTGGTATAGCGACGGGACATACTGGATTATCGCAGGTTTCCCCGTCATTAATCCGGTATCATTTTGTAGTGTAAGGCGTAACTTTATTCCTATTAAAGTTGGAGTTGATGACACGACAAATGAGGTGATGATGTGGTGATTTAATTTTATATTTAGTAATGTTTAATAAGGTTTTAAAAAAGGAAAGTAATGAGGTATTGAATAAGGCTACTTATTTGGCATGCCACATGGCTCGTCGATAAGGCTTGAAAATGTCACGTGGTACACCCAAGATGTAGCTATATATATATATATATATATAGATGGGTGTGTTTAAGTGTGCACATAGTATATAGTTCCCTATGTAAAACACATGGGTTTGGTATCCCCAAGTGTGCATGGATGGCTCCTTAGGACGTGGGCACAAACACCATGTCACCCGATATGACTTTCGGTGTGATTTTTTATGTCAAGTGTGATTACGACAACAACATAGCCTCAGTCCGAAATTAATTGAGGTTTGCTACATGGATCAAACTTTTTATTGTGCTCGATTAAGTGCAATTGATGGTGAGATTTTCCAAACCATCTAAATCCATCCTTAATTAATGCATCCCATATTAACTTTAGGCTTACTCTTACCTTGTCGAGTTTCTATAATTTCTATTAAGTCAAGTTTTCTAATGGGAGCATTTGTAGATCGTCTTTACAGGTGATCAAACCACCGCAACCGCCCAAATTCCTCCTAAGTCTTTGTATCACACATTAAGTTAGGCCTACTTATCTTTGAATTTCTATATTTCTTATTCTATCTTTACGAGTTTTACCACGCATCCACCTAAGCATCCTCATTTCTGCTACATTCATTTTATGTAATTGTTGTTGCTTTACCGTTCAACATTCACTTCCATAGAGCATAGCTAGCCTAATTGCGGTTCTATAAAATTTTCTTTTTAACTTAGTAGGAACATTTCGATCACAAATCACCCATGTTGCACTCCACCATTTCTTCCATCCAGCTTGAATTCTATGTGTGACATCATTCTCAATATTACCATCATTTTGTATGATTGATCCTAGGTATCTAAAATGGTTCACCTTAGAAACTTTCTATTTCTCCTAATTTTACCACTTCATTATCTCGATGTCTAGTGTTTCTAAACTCATAATGCATGTATTCAGTTTTTGTCCTACTTAACTTAAAGCCTTTAGATTATAATGTATTCCTCTAAAGTTCTAATTTTCTATTCATTTCATCTTTTGTTTCATCCACTAAGACAATATCATCTACCAATAGCATACACCATGGTATATAATCTTGAATATGCCTAGTTAGTTTATCTATAACTAAAGTAAATAGATATGGGCTTAAAGTCGATCCTTGATGTAGTCCTATCGTAATAT
The DNA here is from genome assembly GCA_039657365.1 of Stephania yunnanensis. Lineage (NCBI taxonomy): Eukaryota > Viridiplantae > Streptophyta > Magnoliopsida > Ranunculales > Menispermaceae > Stephania > Stephania yunnanensis. The sequence goes on from CM077582.1 coordinate 12,390,561, forward strand.
GAAATTCTTTTGTAGCTCCTTATACATATCATTAATAGTGTCTATGTATCTAAAATGCATTCCATTTCTTTCTATAACCTACCAAAGAACATCTCTAAAGACCTATCATAAATAATGTCTATATAGATATACTTTTTTGTTTCTCGTGTGGTATGTTGCACCAACTGCACTAACTCATCTACACTCGAGTATTATTGGGCCCCATATATAGGAATGAGGCCTCCCAACCTAGAATTTTTCATTATATACGAGACTTAAGCCTTGCTCAAAGAGACTTGAGTCGACCATTACCATTAAAACCAACTAGTTATTGATAACCTCAATAGATATACTTTAAGGAAAACAAGAAATGACTTTACCAAAAAACTTGCATCGGTGACATTAAGTGAATTCTTTTAATACACTACATCAAGCTCATTTTTGGATGTGCAAGATCCTTGACATTATCAAACAACTTTTTTTTTTTTTTTTTTTTTTTTTTTAAACAAGTAGAATTTTTTTTTATATCCGTGGGTGTCCAAGTGAACCTGATTATTCCCACGAGGCTTTGATGCAATCGGCCTGAGTGCACCCCAGTGTCCATAGCAATCTTGCCACATCAAAGAATCAAAATTGTGGTCTTGTGTTTAACTTACATAACCCCGCCTTCACGTTTATCATTGTGGCAACCCAACCGAGTTTGAAGAAATAAAAATTTCATTAATCATCACTGGCTCTCAATACATTCAACAAAATAGGACGAAACATATAATCAATCACATTGGCAAATTGGTTCACTAATCCTTATTGTTTAAATGAACATTTAATTGTCAAAAATGACTTTTCATGAGAACAACGACTGTAAGAAATACTAAGCCACTTACTTTGATCAAGAAAGAGTTATTTGAGTAAGTGAGGCATCTTCCCCCCTAGCAGCTCTCTAAGCCCTAACTAGTTTTCCCCTTTATGGTTCTCCTTTGTGTTTTTACCTTTTGAACCACCATCGATATGTGCTTTTAATTGCATTTTCTATTTCGTATTTATGTATATATATAAATATATCAAATAAGTCTAGATCTATTCAAATATGACAAGGTGATCAATTTCATCTCCGTCACGCTCACTATATTCACTATTTGCGATAATCGCTTCTCTAAGTATGCATTCTTCTCAAAGATTGTATATGGATTTACATTTATGAGGCCTATATACGTGTTTGTCACTAAATTTTACTTTTTAGGTAGTTGTTTTATTCCCATGTTGGAAGGTTTAATTAGATTGTTTTCCCTCATTGAAGTTTTATGTTTACTTCCCTTGTCGAAAGTTTTATTTTTCATTATAGGTCGAGTAATTAATATGTGAGTTGTCGCATTCCAAACATTTGTCAATTAAGAGAATATTCAATGATTGTCAAATTGTTTCATTAATTGTTACATGCACGTAGTTCTCATCAAGAGTTAACTTTATGACAGTTGAATGTTCATTTGAACAATGAGGAATAGTGAACCAATTTGCCAAAATGATTGATTATAGCTTTGTTTGGCATGCACAAACTAGCTTATTAGCTAGCTTATCAACTAACTTATAATCTACTTAGATAAATAAGTTGTGTTTGGTTAGCAGCTTATTTTTAAAATAAGCTAGATAATCAACTACAATCACAAACGCTATATCTCCAATAATGTTTCATTTTTAAACGTCATTTTAGTTTTTTGTTCCAATTTGTCCATTTTTTTCTTTATGCCCATGTAAATTGCCGATTCTTGACTAAAAAATAGTAGATGCTCATTTATTCTTTTGGAAACAAAATAGCGAATATATATATAATAAAAAACTTGTGTAATGGGCAAGTGCGACGGTGCAACAATGATAACATAATAATGACAATATCCTATATGTAATGTAACATGATAAATACATTTTTGTTTGAAAAACAAACATGGTAAATACATTTACACAATTAACATCACTTAACATTACTATGGTTTACAATATTATTAGTAATAGATATTTTATTGACCAAAATAATATATAGATACTTATTCAAGTAACATTACTAAATTTTACTAATTTACTATATATGAAATTTGGAACATTATTATTCAAGAAAAAATGTTTAATATAAACATATGGGACATGACATGTTATAATTACTATCTAAAAACATTAATATTATTTTATTCTACATATATAATAATAAATTTATTTGTATATATAATGTAAATAATAGTTAATATAAATATGTCTTTTAAAAACTAAGTCCTTTTATGTCATTTTGCATTTATCAACTATTTGATCAACTATTTCTTTCAAATAATTTTAATTGATCAGTTAGATTATTAACTATCAGCTATTAGTTACTAGCTTTTTAGCTATAGCTAGACTATCAGCTTTCAGCTAGATTATCCTCTATCAGTGTCAGGACCCATCTTACTAAGTCCTGACTTAGCCTAATTACCCTAATTAGGCACCTAAACAACATAATCGACTTTGCACCTTTAAATACTTTTCATTTAATACTTAATAAAGCTCCAAAAACTAAATTCATATCCTCAATAAGACCTAAATTCATTATTATTTCAATAGGAGCAAATTAGGAATTTATATTGAATATTGTCCATTTTTTATAAAAATTCCAGCAACACCTCCCTAAAGATGGCTTACCAAAAAATTCACCTAATAGATAGTAGAATGGGAAGAAGCGACTTACAACTCCCTGCAGTTCGCAATATATATCAAATTTAAACTTTTAAACTAACATAGAGTCTCTGACGATGCATTAGTTACAAATTTACTATCTTTAAAATAAACCAAAACTGGAATTTAAACCTCGTAACTTATTTAAACTAATTTAAGATACTCCAATAACTTATTTGAGAGACTTTCACGTCTTACACTCACCTCGAATCCCAAAACAATATATATATATATATAAGGATTACAATAAGAAAATCAAACTTTAAGAATTTAAAACATTCACCAAGGACTTCGAGTCTTGCTAATTCTTTCTTATTTTCATCGAGAATTTGACATCATCTAAAACAACTAGAAGATGTAGGTAAGTAAACTCCTACATTGCTATGTACTCCTGCAAATGTTAGTCCAAATACATGGAGGCATGTAATTGCATTTCAAAATACCAATAAATTTATATAACAATGTGGATCCCTCATTTCCTATTCTAAGCTCATAACAAGTGGCCTACTCACGATGAACCTAGAATAGTCCCATGAGTTCAATGCATGCTACCCCGGAGTTGATATTACCTGCCTTAAACGCCTCCAGTACGTCTAATCTGAAGTGGAGCACCTCACACTCTTATGATCGAAGTAAGGGCAACTCTATCCAGATGTCATGTATGCATGACCAAGAATGATGAGAAATGCAATGCAGAGCTAAACACAAATGCAGATACAAAAATAAATTCCATAAATATTAAAGATTATTATAAGGTTTACTTATAGTCCAACCAACTCAAAGTTGGTCACGAAGCCTCAAACAACGTTTCTCCGACTTTCACGTACTTCAACAAGTCCTATTAAATCACAAATTCACGTTTTTAGAGTTACAAATCTATTTGATTATCAATCGATACATTCATTTCATTAATTAATTAATTTAGTTCATTGGTTTTAATCGGTTCTGAGTTGGGTGGGTTTCAATCAATAGTGAAAGGGTTGGGACAAGCAAGGAAATCGGGTACTTGCTAAGGGCAAATCAATTATTTCTATCCAGGGCATATATGGTATATAGGTAAAAAAAAGGATGCTGGGTGCACTAAGTCAACACTAGGGTGCATATAGCCGGACTATTAAAAAAAGATGAATCTTTAGAAAAAATCATTATAAGTTTCATGACCAACAACTCTATTTGTTTTCAGCGGAGGGGAAGAAGAATTATAATCATTGTATTTCTCATTGCTATGTTTCTTCATTCACACTACAAACACTTTCCCAAATAAAAGAATTAACAAATATAGATCCATAATCAAGTTGATTCAAGAGGTATTTTGTTGGGAGAAATGGAAAGAAGTGAGTTAATTCCCACATTTCAGCCTAAGTAAAATGTGCAAAAAATAGAGACTAGAACATGCACGACCACACATACAAGCCCAAAGATCTCCACTAGTATATTATCCTAACTTACCCGCCTTTGTCAGACCCCACTTAATAAGGGCATCTAACATGCCTAGATCACTTTTAACCAATGATAATCTAGCAGCCTAAACCTTTCCATTAATAAATAATTAAAATTTATATCAGAGTAATTATCAAATATGATTATAAATCAACCATAAAATGATTCTAAAATGAATCTTTTACCTCAAAATTAGTAAAGAATAATTTTATAATCCTTAAATATTTGTAAAAATTTCTCGACAGCATTTCCTCTATTTTTAAGCTTACACCAAAAATCTAAGCCTTTAAAGATCTTCAACAAAACCTGCCCGACTTTGTGGAAATGTGAAGGACTCACAATCCACCCCATAACAAAATATATCGCAATAATAAAAACTATTTATTCATTCTAATCCATCTCATACTTTCAACATTATTAAATCATTAATACCTTAACTTTTCGGCATTCCAATCCATTCTAAAACCGTTAAAACAATTCTAATCCTTCTCAAAATCATTTCAACATTTCAAAAGATATCCTAACCTCACACGAACCAAAAAACCCATTTATAAAATATTTAAAAGTAATACAAACATAGAGAGAAAGAAACTAAGCAAGTCACTAATAATCGAAAAGCTTTTCATTTCCTTTATCGCCATAAAAACCTGTCATTATCCAATTATAAAAATTCAATAATGTCAAATAAATAAATCCCACACTATCCAGAACACCTGTAGTAATCAAATGCATAATAATCCAAGGAATTTAAATGAACAATATTATCCAAGGAATTTAAATACAACCATAAATTTATCCCGCTTATGTTATCCGGCCACAATCAGACGACCGGTCTCTGAAAGTGGTAAGTAAAAAGTAATAAGGACACATGCGCGGGGAAGATAACCAAACGAATCTCGTTTCTCTAGACTATAAGGAGTAAGATTTAATTCAACGTAATCTCATGATAACCACATGATGCAAAGTATTAGTGACTCCAGCCTCTCAAGTATAATATAGTGTTCAATAACCCCGATATAGACACTATAAGGAGACTCGTAACGCCTTACCCTCCCAAATTGTGTATACATGTACAACAACAATGCAATTTATGCAAAATATAATCATACCATGTAAAGGTTACCATGGATTTACTTAACCTTACAAACAATTAACTTCAAGCTTAATTTTTGAGGTTCTCGAAAGCGTCGGATCAGCCTAGAAAATTATTCCAATAACTTCCTTGCATACCTAACTATATTATGAGTCAAGCTTCAAGTGAAATGATATCAAGAAGCCCAATGAAAACCATGATCAAAGTATGCTTGAGAACAATTTCCAAAAATATTAATTTATATAACTATTTCAACTAGCTTTCAACTAGCCAATTTGTGATAACTTTTCAACCTTGAAAACATCAATATTTGCCATGATGACCTTAAAGGAACTTGTAGTACTCATGTCCTACTTTTCATAGGCTCCAAGAACACCCAATCGAATCACCGACGGAGAAGTTATGAATTTTTCCATATGGCATGTCAACTTGGCAACTTTATATATATTAAACTAAAAAAACTTCTCCAAATTACTATTTTTGCAATTAAATCCTCAAAACTCGACAATAAACACCACGAAACCATCCGATACTAATACCAAAATATTTTCACAGCTCGTGGAGTCAAATTGGATTAAAACCAATAATCAATATCAACTATTAAAACATCTCCAAAATAGTTATCAATTGCATTGCATTAGTTCACCTCATCAAAACCCTAACCCACGTTAGTGAAATTTATCCTAAATTGACGCAAATCAATCTAATATACAAATTAACAACAATTCCAATCAATTTCTATCAAAACCTCACGAAAGAAATCAAGAAATCGCAAGAATTCAAATTGAATTGAGGAAAAATAGCTAGTATTAAGAATTTATCAAATTGTAGGCCGAATACTTCATTTCTACATCAAAAACTTAGCTCGAACCGTCTCACGATGCTCAACGATTTTACGGAAAGAAATCAAACGAAAATCGAACGTCGGGAGTGTCGCGTGCAAAGAATCAAGCGGAGAAAGGTTAGGTTTAGATCATTTTTAACGTTTTGATGAAAGAATCGATTGTTTCATTTTATAGGAGCGACAACTATGCTCTATGGAAGTGAATGTTGGGCGGTAAAGCAACAACAATTACATAAAATGAACGTAGCAGAGATGAGGATGCTCAGGTGGATGTGTGGTAAAACTCGTAAAGATAGAATAAGAAATATAGAAATTCAAAGACAAGTAGGAGTAGCACCAATTGATACAAAGATTAGGGAAGGGCGGTTGCGATGGTTTGGTCACCTGCAAAGACGGCCTACAAATGCCCCAACTAAAAAGCTTGACTCAATAGAAACTGTAGAAATCCAACGAGGTAGGGGCAGACCAAAGTTAACATGGGATACATTAATTAAGAGGGATTTGAATGGTTTGCAAAGCTCACCATCAATTGCACTTAATCGAGCACAATGAAAAAGTTTGACCCATGTAGCCGACCCCAGTTAATTTGGGACTGAGGCTATGTTGTCGTTGTTGTTGTTGTATGCTTGCTTGAGAAGCTTAATTTCTTTTTAATAATTAATTCTTAAAAATCTTATTTTGACGTGTTTTGACTTCCGACGCCCGTTTTCTATCCTACTTTTTACCAAATTGAACAAAACTCTCGACAAAATAGTCCATCTTCATGAAATGTCCATAACGTTGGTTTTGATCACACCAAAACCCTAAAAATCTTAACTTTTTTCATTACATATGGAACCCTATGGACAAATCCTTTTAACCTACTTATCCAAACTCGCACCAATTTGGACTAAATCTCAACCTCGACTATTATCAATTGACACCAAACTCAAAACTAGATCACACACAACTTTGTCTTATTTCACACTACCTTCAATCTCGACTTACAAGCAAATCGATAAACCCCCCACGTTAGCTCATTAAGTCCATTTAAGGTCCAAATTTCAATTTTTTTTAAAAAAATTCAATTATTTGTCATGAAATTTGAAACTAATATTCATATCAATATTTTGGCTATCTCAGCACCTATCTCGACAAATCTCAAGACAAAATCTCGCGAATCTCAAATTTACTCAATCACCCGAATTTCGCAAAATAAAATAATATATAATACCCAACACTAGGTAAACATCACAGATTAATAAAATTAATTATAAATATCAAATTCACCGTATTTAATTCCCGGCTCATGGCCAAAACCATATTTAAGCTTCATTAATCCCGGATTAATCGTAATTATCGATTTAAGACTTTCGGGATTTGTCAATCTTCTCAATTAATAAGAATTTCATCTCGAAATTAAAATTTAGGTAATTCTACTTGAACTCAAAAAGATTCGAAAAATGCTCTCACATACACGCCTTTCGTTTTCATGTTAGCTCTTCATACAACACATTACTCTACAAATCAAAATGATTCCATTCAATTATATGTGCGAATCAGATTATTTCGCCTGAACATAAACGTGTGAAATATGTCATCAATTTTGGACTTATTGAGGTGGTACTACCAATCCATACACAAACTTCTCAACCCATTTCATAATCTCAAACGACCATATAAATCAAAATAAGAGCTTTCCTTTCAATCCAAACTTATAATGACCCTTTGCAATGAGAAAATTTCACATACACTCAATTTCTTTCACTATATATCACAAACCGGTGATAAAGATTATAATAACTTTTGTGTCTTTTCTAAATCGTTTTTAATCCTAAACAAATCTGCTGCACAACCTCAATGTGATCTCGAACCATCTATGACTCAAACTCCACCCAATCCTCCGGTTCAACCCTACCGATAAGATATCGATAAGGTATCTCATACCATGCCTAAAACGGAGTCATTTCAATACACAATGAACAACAATTATTATAAAAGAACTCAAAAAAGGTATGTATTCTTCCCATAAACCTCCAAATACCAGTACACAAGCTATGCGCATGTCCTCCAACACATAAATCCACCTTTCAGTCTGACCATCCACCCGATGATGAAATACAGAACTGAAATAAAATTGAATGTCGAAATAATTCTTGTATGCCCTGCCACAACCCTGATGTCTACCGATCATCAAGATAAGAAAATATCATTAGCGACACTCCAAACAAGCGAGTCACATCTCGCCCACACAACAAGCTCAGCTGTGTAAAGGTATCTGAAATGTACATAGAAAGAACATGAGCAGACTTCGCCAGTCCATCAACAATAATTCACACCACATCATGTTTCTCCTAAAAATAGGCACATGAATAACAAATTCTATCACGATATATTCCAATTTTCATTACAATATGGGAAGTAGCTGCAACGCATCTATAGGTTTCGCCTATCGGCCTTAACATGTTGACAAATCTCACATTTCCTCACATAATCACCTACGCCAGCTTTCATCCCTGATCACCAATACAATCACCCTATATCATAACATATTCGGTTCTGCCATGATGAATGTTAAATCTAAACCAATGAGATTCTCTCCATATCTCATCCTGAATCTCAGCCACCGATAGAATCCACAGTTTGCCTTTAAAATTCAAACTTTAATCCACGAACTCAACTCAATATGGATTATTACTATCATCAGCAAACCCCTTAAAATTTTCATAATCCACATCACTTTAGTGACACTCTATCACTTCCTGAATAGAGACGAGTTGTACTCTAAACTAAGCACAAGTCGTTTCATCATCAACCTCAAGAACCTCCAAAAAAATCATAACAATTACTTTTTCGAGCAATTCATACTTGTAAGTCAACTAGTTGCACTCAATGTTTCAGCACTCCTCATGCTCAATGCGTCAGCAACAATATTAACTTCACCCAAATGGTATTTAAGAGTAAAATTAAAATCTTTCTAATGTTCAACTATTATTGTTGTCTCACATTCAATTTTGTTTGAGACAACAAATAATTCAAACTCTTATGATTTGAAAATTGCGTAAAACTTCCTCCATATCTCCACAACTTTAAAACAAAGACAATCGCCACTAATCTCAAATCATAAACAAAATAAGTCTTCTCGTGAATATTTAATTAACAAGATGCCTAAACAATCACCCTTCCATTTTGCATTAACACACAACTCAAACCCACTTTCGATGCATCAGTCTAAAATGTAAGCCTTTTCCTCGCTTTAAGCAATACAAGAACTGGTGCTAAAGTCAAACACTTTTTCAATTTCTCAAAATACAACATTGTATTCGTTTAACCAAACAATTGGAATATTTTTTTGAGTTAATTTAGTAACTGACACAACTATCTTTGAAAATCTTCACAAATTGATAATAATCGCCATCCAAACCCGAAAACTCCGTATCTCCTTCACTTTGATAGGTTACGACTAACCGATGATAGCCTCATTCTTGGTTATATCCACCAAAATTCATTTCATACAAACCACATCACTCAAAAACTTCACCTCAGACATCCAAAACTCGCATTGGCTAAACTTAGCATGCGGCTTATGATTTCTTAAATTTTAGAGATTAACTTTAAGATATTATTCATGATCCTCATGATTAGTCTTAAAGTATATCTCGATATCATCAATGAACACTATCACAAAGTGACTTAAACATAACCCAAACACTCTCTGCATCAAATCTACAACCATGTCAGAACATCAGTGAACCCAAATGACATAACAATAAACTCAAAGTAACCATATCTGATACTAAATGTAGTTTTCTATACATCATATTCCCAAAATCTCGATTAATAGTAACCTTAATGAAAATAAATTTTTGAAAAGAGTTTTGATCTATTCAGTTGATCAAACAAATCATTAATTCGAGGCAATAGATATTTATTCCGAATAGTTACTATGGAACAATTAATGTGTTTCACTGTTTATAATCAATGTAGAGACTCGAATCACTATTTTTCTTTTTCATAAAAAGGATTATTGCACCCTACAGTGACTTACCTCGATGAATAAACTCCTTCATCCATCAACTCCTCTAACTGATACTGCAACTCCTGCAATTCCTTCGGAGAAATCCTATTAGACAGCATAGTTATTGGTCTAGTTCCAAAACTAAATTAATCCAAAATTCATCTCTATTAGAGATGGAACTCCAGTTAATTCATCAAAATACATGTCCATGAATCCTCAACCACAAGAATCTCCTCCAGTTTTATTTTAAATCTTGCTCTTGTACTATAGTTCCGGTAATAATTTCATTTTCTTCCTAATGATTTGCTAATCCTTTATCAACAACACCTCAAACTCCAATAACTATAACACACAAAATCAATAATCATCTCATGTTTGGAGATCTCAACAACATATTTCTTATATATTAAGTGAGGATCCACCCTATCCCCAATTATTGTGTTAAGTACAAGATGAATAAGGACTCATGCTGGAGTTAACCCTAACTCAATCACTACACGACCACAAACTAAAAGCGAACCTTCAATAAGACTACGATTTGTACTTGAATCTTGTTCAGTCACCACCCGAACACATATCCTGATATGTTGTTGAGTTGTGACACACAAAATGATGCTTTTAAAAGTTATGGACATGTCTCTTATAATGTTTTTTTCTTTCCATACCCAAAACACGTAATCACACTTAGATTATGAGAACAATCTCGGCTGATGTGCCTTTTTTTTCATACCTAAAACATGTCACTGTAGGTTTATTACTTACAAAAGATTCCTGAATAGGTGTCGATCTCTGATTCGAGGCCTACCACCCTGAGATCCTCGACCCTTACCTTCATTCATCTACAATTAAAGTATACATTTTCGACCTGAAGACTGAAAAGTATGTTTGTGTCATCTCAACTAATCCTCAAATCTTTCATTTTCTCTCGTAACTTAGGGTCAAAACTAAAAAGAAATTTTTCTTACCCACAAAATTTGATTCTTGTCCTAACTTCATGACGCCCTAATATCATCGTGATTCGTGTTGAAAACTTGTATAATCACATAGGTATTGGCCCTATCTCGAACCTCTCGCAGAATGTTCAGTTTAATCCTTAATATAATGGTACCAAACTCTTCCTATTTTTCCTCCCGTGACATTCCACTATCAACGAATGTATCAGTCTGAACTGGAAAGTACAACTACCGATTCAACTTTTGGACGAACTGTAATGGTAGTTTGCTCTTCCTAAGGACTGAAGTGGAATTAGGAACTTCTTGGTTCATACAACCACAAATACCCGAGCTACCACCTATGCTCGTAAGGTATTCATCCATTCTAACATTTTCATAGCCAAATTCTCAAACATATTTGAGTCCACACATAATGGATCCCTATTATCCTCATTAGATCCCTAATCCAGCTCTTGATGTCCACTAATAATTTTTCGCAATAAAACTTTCAAGAAAAGTGGTTCAATAAGTCCATATCCATCGATATCTCGATAATATAAAATGCATATAACAATCATAAAGTTTTAAAACTTTTTAACCCCGTTCCATCGCGTTATTTCCCAACTAATCACTTACTAAGCCTAAATTAGCAAGATTGTTTTAGAATCCTAGGCTTGATACCAACATTATCAGAACCCACTTAATAAAGGCATATGACCGGCCTAGATTATCTTGATCCACTGATAATCTAGCAGCCTCAACCTTTCCATCAATAAATAATTAAAATTTCTATTAGAGTAATTATCAAATATAATTCTAAATCAACCATAAAAGGATTTTAAAACGAGTATTGTACCTCAAAATAAGTAAAGATTAATTTTATAATTTTAAATATTCGTAAAAAAATCTTGACAGCATCTCCTCTATTTTTAAGCCTACACCTAAAATTCCGGCCTTCAAAAATCTTCAACAAAACCTGGCTCCACTTGGTGAAATGCCGAAGGACTCACAATTCATCCCATAACAAAATATATCGCATTAATAAAAATTATTTATTCATTCTAACCTATCTCAAACTTTCAACATTATTAAATCATTATTACCTTAACTTCTCAGCATTCCAATCCATCTTAAAACCATTAAAACAATTTCAATCATTCTCAAAACCATTTCAACACTTTCAAGAAATATCCTAACCTCACACGAACTCAAAAACCCATTTATACAATATTTTGTATTCAAAATTAATACAAACATAAAGAGAAAGAAACTGAGCAAGTAATCAATAATAGAAAAGCTTTTCCTTTCCTTTGTCGCTATTAAAACCTGTCATTATCCAATTATAAAAAATCGATAATATCATATAAGTAAATCTCACACTATCCAGTACAATTGTAGTAATCAAATGCATAATAATCCAAGGAATTCAAACAAACAATATAATCTAAGGAATTTAAATACAACCGTGAATCCATCATGTTTCTGTTATCCGACCACAATCAGACTGTCGGTCTCCGAAAGTGGTAAGTAAACAGTAATAAGGAATCATGCGCGGGGAGAATAACCAAATGAGTCTCATTCCTCTAGACTATAGGAGTATAATTTGATTCAACGTGATCTCATGATAACCATGTGATGCAAAGTATCAGTGACTCCAGCCCCTCAAGCATAATATAGTGTTCAATAACCCCGATATAGACACTATAAGGAGACTCGTAACGCCTTACCCTCCCAAACCGTGTATGCATGTACAACAAAAATGAAATTCAATGATCAATGCAATTTATAAGAAATATGATCATACAATGTAAAGGTTACCATGAGATTTGCTTAACCTTACAAAGAACCAACTTCAAGCTTAATTTTTGAAGTTCTCGGAGCGTCGGATCACCTTGAAAATGGTTCCAATAGCTTCCCTACATACCTAATTATAAAATGGGTCAAGCTTCAAGTGAAACAATATCACGAAGCCCAATGAAAATCGCGATCAAAGTATGCTTGAGAACAGTTTCCAAAAATATTAATTTATACAACTATTTCAACTAGCCAACTTGGGGTAACTTTTTAACCTTAAAAACCTCAATATTTATCATGACGACCTTAAAGGAACTTGTAGTACTCATGTCCTACTTTCCATAAACTCCAAGAACACTCAAATCGGATCATAGATGGAGAAGTTATAAATTTTCCCATATGGCTTGTCGACTTGGCAACTTTATATATATTGAACTAAAAAAACTTCTCCAAATTAATATTTTTGCAATTAAATCCTCAAAACTCGACAATAGACGCCACGAAACCACCCGATACCAACACCAAAATATTTTCACAGCCCGTGAGTCAAATTGGATTAAAACCAATAATCGATATCAACTATTAAAACATCTCCAAAATAGTTATCAACTGAATTGCATTAGTTCACCTCATCAAAACCCTAACCCACGTTGGTGGAATTTATCCCAAATTGACGCAAATCAATCAAATATACCAATTAACAACAATTCCAACCAATTTCTATCAAAACCCCTCGAAAGAAATCGAAAAATCATGAGAATTCAAATTGAATTGAGAAAAATGTATAGCATTAAGAATTTACCAAATTGTAGGTCGAATATCTCGTTTCTACAACAAAAACTTAACTCGAACTGATCATCTCGCGATGCTCTACGATTTTGGAAAGAAATCGAACGAAAATCAAACGTCGAGAGCGCGCGTGTGAAAAACCGAGTGAAGAAGGGTTAGACGATGAAAGAATCAATTGTTTCATTTGTTTTTTTTTTCTTTTTATATATAACCCTAGTTGCTTGCTTGAGCAACTTAATTTCTTTTTAATTATTAATTCTAAAAATCCATATTTTGACGTGTTTTGACTTCCGGAGCCCATTTTCTATCCGACTTTTCACCAAATTGAACAAAACTCTCTACAAAATAGTCCATCTTCATGACTGTCCATAACACTGGTTTTAATCACACCAAAACCCAAAAATCTTAACTTTGTCCATGACATACGGAACCCTTATGGACCAATCCTTTTGCCATACTTATCCAAACTTGCACCTATTTAGACCAAATCTCAACCTCGACTATTGTCAACCGACACCAAACTCGAAACAAGATCTCACACAACTTCGTCTCATTTTCACACTACCTTCCAATCTCGACTTACACGCAAAACGAGGCAAATCCCCACGTCAGCTCGTTAAGTCCATTTAAGGTCCAAATTTTGAATTTTTAATTTAAATTCAATTATTCATCGCAAAATTCGAAACTAATATTTATATCAATATTTTGACTATCTTGGCATCCATCTCGACACGTATCTCGAGACAAAACCTCGAGAATCTCAAATTCATTTAATCACCCGAATTTCGCAAAATAAAATAATATATAATACACAACACTAGGTAAACATCACATATTAATAAAATTAATTATAAATCTCAAATTTACCAATATTTAATTTCTCGAACTCCAGCCAAAATCATAATTAAGCTTCTTTAATCCCGAATTAACTATAATTACCGATTTAAAACTTTTAGGATTTAACACCTTCAACTTGCAGTGTGGGATTTTAACACTAAAAACCTTAGTACTAATATAATTGAAGGAAATCCAAACTTGTATACTTCATTATGTTGTCGTAATTAACCAATGTGTGACTACTTATCAAAAAAAAAGACTGATGTATGACTATTATTCGGTCCACACATCTCCAACACGTATATCTCAAATTTCGAGTATTTCTAAGCAAAATTTTGAAAACCAAGGGAGATAAGATAATATAATAATAAAGATGTAGATAGGTAATAGTCTAAAATTCTATAAGATAAGATAGTTATCGATTTGATTAAGCCTCATCGTTTATTAAATAAAAAAGTTAATTACATAAAATTATATATATAATATAAAATATAAAAAAACGATAACATATACAAGAGAGAGTAAAAATAAAAAGAGAATTGAAAACATAATTTCAAAAGAAATAACTAAAAAAAATATAAAGGGTAATATTGTAATTTCAAGTAAAGAAGTAATATTGTAGGCTAGCCTTTGTTAAGTATGCTCTAATATATTAGTTAAAAGAGTTATTACAGAAGTCAAAAGCATGTAGCAAACTATATAATTAAGCAAGCTAATTTTCAATTTAGTGGTTCTATTCTCAAGTGCCAGAGATACCACAGCTTGTCATATGCAAGATCATGAATACAAAATAAGTGGCAAAATATCAAACATGTATTAACAGACTACAGGAGGAATTAAGTACTTATCGACATAGCATTAGCAAAACGTACAGTTCAGTGGCATTGTTAGCTAGAGGCATAGTTCGGATGATGGTTATCTAACTATATAGATTCAAAAACCAGCATTGCTAATTAAGAAGTTGGATAAGATCACTAACTAGACTGAGTGATTTTCTTACTAATTGGATTTGCTTTTGGGGAGTCGAAGGGTCTAATTTTTTCTAATGGAACAACTTCGTCGACAACCCTGTGAATGGAGACATCCATCAAGATTTCTCCACACTCCTGCACTCCGCATAGCTCGAACAAACACACATCCCCTACCTCCAGGTTGTTTTCCATTACAAAGTCTGCCCATCCGCCCCCATCCAGTCCGACGAAACGAGATACATTACCAGTGAGACGGACAATCCATGTTTTGGGATTTGGAGGAACCCGAAGAATGGCAGCCTTAGTTTGATGCGGAATATGTTCTATGAAAAGTTTTCGAGGGATAGTCTGCAAAACAAAACATTAAAATTGCTTACAATTATTCATTATGAAAAGAAAAATGTATCATTAAAACCAAGTAAATTAAGTATAACGAACAACATAAATCATTTTGGTGAAGGATTTAGTCCCTAAATGAATTTAAGTATGTGAAATTACTTAATCCGAAATTCTTCATAAAGATGATTGAATAACAGAAGATGAATTGAAGCCTTACCAAAAAGAACTTCTTTTCTACATGAGTTGGGACCATTGTTGCAACAAAATTTGGCTTGTATGAGATAACTTCAGCAGCTGATTGGAAAGCTTTCTTTTTCTCTTCTTCCGTCACGGGCCTTCTGTTCGACTTAAAATACAATCTGTATGATCCACTTGGAGATGATGCACCTAATAATTCAAACAATGAAAAGAATACTGTGGGTGACATACTTTCCAATCTTTTTTTCAAAAAAACAGCTATTTAAATATTAAACATAGAAAAGGTTTAAGACCAGACCGGATGTTTGTTTGATACCTCCTTCCCTTTGTACCGGCTTCTTCTTGTGCGTAGATGAACTAATGGGTTTCTTCTGCTCATATTTTCTCTTGTTGCGCTGACCAGTGCTTTTTTTGCAGAAATTTTTGAAGAAGGTGCTGTAAGTTGTTCATTGGAAGGATCATGTACATCATGCACACATTTGTCATCGTTTGTTGCAAATGTTTTCGAAGCAGGTGTAGTAAGCTTGATATTGGCAAGTTCATGTACATCATCTCCTAGGCTGTCCTTTAGTCTCTTTGTAGAGAGAACATCTTTGTCATTTGTTGCAGATGTTTTGGAAGCAGGTGTAGTAAGCTTTATGTTGGCAGGTTCATGTACATCATCTCCTAGACTGTCTTCATTTCGTTTCTTTGTGGAGAGTTTACTTGAGCAATTAATCTTCTGCTTCAAAACAAGGGAGGTAAGCCTAAATAATGATTAAAATGAAAATAAACTTGAAGAAATAGTTCCAATACATATTCCCAGATAGATCGGAACAAGAGATTAGGCGATTTCTTAAAACGCTTGGTGAAAGAATACAAGATTTTTTTATGCCTAAAGGAAAAATGAACCTTAGACATGGCCTGACTAGGAGGTGAATCAAGTTTCGCAGGATTTGGTCCAATTACCCTTGCGCAATTTGATTCTATCTCTTTCTCTTCTTGTGCTAAGGGAGATGCTGTTTCTTTAATCACATCATTGGTTTCGACTTCTGCACCAAAAAAAAAAAAAAAAAAAAAAAAAAAAATGACATCAAGTCATCAACTGATCCTGAATTATTTACACAGGTCAAACATAAAGCACTAAGTTGAAACCGGAATTCACTTGTCTATGGAAGGAGATAGAACTACAAAATTGCCATGCATACTAAGGCGTTTGCCAATGTATTTTTAAACAAATACCAATTTATAAAACTACTACAGAAGCATATGAGGTAAGAGTTGAACCAGAGTCAGATTCATCGACTTTCACGGGATCTTTGTTCTCTTGCAACTCTCTGATGTTGTCGCAAGGTAATGATTGCACCTTCTCGCATCCCATTCGATCAAACAATGATACGTGGAAACATACTTGCCCATAATTATGAAATTTGAACACCAAAATATCATTCTCTTTCAGTGAATTGTCTTCCACAAACTCTTTCCAACCATATTTTGTAACCATGCTATCCACCTCTTCTTTAACCCCAACATTCCATATCTTGCCAGTCGAAAGCACTAGAGGAACCACTGATGGTAGTTTTGGAATGACTTCTTTCACATATTTGGTGGGAATAGCCTGTATTTGATGGGAGGCAACAAAATTCACAAGTCAAATATTCTATTTTCTTTTAACTACTAGACGTTCACAACCCCTTTGAGAATGAAGCAAATAATATAAGGCTTTTCGGCCAATGAAAATGCATTATGAATTGAAGGCATCTATATATTTGGGTCAAATTTGTGCTCTCAATCTCAGCTCCTCCTATATATATATATACATTAGTTAATTAAGCAGTTCAGTTCGAATTCTAAACCCCTTCAACTCTTCAAGTGAAGTATGTGTCTCGTTTGACTATAGACGCTAAAGACAGCATATAAATAAAATGACTAATGAAAATCTTAAGGAACCTTTCCTAGCAACAGAGGGAAAATAATCATTAGGTTATTAAAGACTACTCCAACATCAATTGATGAAATAGAAAATACTTACAAGCGATTCACTGCAATCTTGTGTAAGAACCCTAGCGTACAAGTGATCTTTCGGCTCATCAAGCTCCTTTGCATCCTTGGTCATATTTGCTCCCATCTTAAATAAGATAACCAACATATCATAAACACACAGTAAATACACATATGAGTATGCAGCTCAAGATAAGCAAGTAGTGGACACTAGCTTATAGCGTGAAGCTTCTTCTCAAATAATTAAGAAAGTTGAAATGTTTGTTCCATATATATACATCCAGCGAAATGCTCGATAGGGACTCGAGTGAGAAATATTTGGAGACGGATCTGTAAGTCCTCTACAAGCAAATATAATACTGACTTGACGCGGCATAAACTAAAAAATCGACTATATAACTCTAAACGCTAGAAAGGAAACTCCTATAATTTTAATCATCTGTTCTGCAAACAAGGTTATATATCTCGCAAGAAATTTCATCTTTGCAAGTCCAAAGCCATCTAATTCTTCCAATTTATTTCTAATTAATCAGCTTTCGTGTTAGGCAGTAGCTACGCACAAACACACATTTGCAAACTTCAAACTGATTTGTTCAAGGTCGACCCTCACATTATGATCGCATCATAACACGAATAATCTCGATCTTCTTCCTTTATATAAGAAAGATATAGATGTTTGATTTGTCTGTATTTTTACAAGTTACAGTAAAAAAATTGCATAATCGTTATGCACACTAATTAGTTTGATATATTTTGTAGGAAGGGTCTGCCTTTGTTCTGATATGGTCCTGCATCATTGATATTGATATTAGCATACTTGAAAAAAAATGACATGAAGTATATATCGCGTACTGTCGACTATTGGGGTACTCTAATTAAGGTACACTTTCGCATAAAAAGTTCAATCCTCCAATTGGTGAGTTAAACTACTCATTTGGTGGTGTAGTTATAACTTCACCTCGGAAAATTGAAAGAGTTTCTTCTCAACTGAGTTAACTTAGAAACAATAACTCCATAATCTTTTGTTTTGATAAGATACCAACTTAATTAGTTACATGACTGACTCCAAAATGAGTCAAGCCCAACCTTGCCTTTGACATCAGCCTCATTAATTCGATACTAATTAGATATGAAATCCAAAGTCATAACAACTGTATGTTAATGATCTGCATGTTAGTAAAAATTTTAACTTGAATGAATAATAAGTATTTATTAGACTACTCTATGGGTGGACACGTGGCAAAAAAATTAAAGGTGTACACAGCTTTAGTATATAGATATAAATTAGATATGCTTTGGCATAACTCTCTAATCTTTCCTTCTTGCTTTCCACTTCATTCATCAAATAAGTTCAATTTGTAAAGTTGGTCATCTTTCAATTACAGGCTATTGTTTCTTTTTTTTTCTTTTCATTTTTTTTTTTTTTTGCCAGATCAAATATTTAAACATCATTAAAATTAATTAAACGTATTAAAAAATGAAGACAAACACTCTAGTTTTTTTTATATATATAAGAGAAAACACACTAGTTAATTTGTTAGAGAAAAAAAAAATCTTCATTGGCAAAGCATCTCAAGTGACATGATGAGGTGAGGTATTACTTGCCAAAAGGCAAGGTTTTGAGAGTACGACTCTTTGTTTTGAGAGTGAGACTCTTGTTGAAGTCAAAAAAAAAAAAAAAAAAAAAAAAAAAAAATCTTCACTCAACATGAGTACTTTTGAAACAGAGTCCAACCACTAAGCCATTCCAACCATATGTTAAACTTCATCAATAGGTTATGCTCCACCATTAAAACCCCTTTAACTTCCAAACCACGTTTTTATAAGAAACCAACTTTTACTTAATTAGGGTTCTTTCTTATTTGGAGGGGTGTCTTCAACTATTTTTATTCTAAGTTCAACAATTTACACAGCATATATAGATATCTTAAAAAAAAAAAAAAAAAAAAAAAAAAATAGCTAGAGAGGATTGACTTGCCTTCGAACTTGTAATGTTGTCTAAAAGACTAAAACTGATGAAGTAGTTGCTCTTCTCTGCTAGCTAATCGAGTGGTAGTAGTGTAGTTGTTGAAGAAGCAATGGCTTCATTAATTTAAATTAAAAGTAGAGTACGTCAAGGAGGATATCAGAGCAATTAATAATGAAGATCTATCAATGTCTTTTCCAGGCTATCATGTATTCAGTTGTTGAGCTACATTTGGAACACAAACAGGCAGCTAGCGTGACATGCATGGGAATGGAGCCCTTCCGTTACACATTGAGATGTGTACTATATGTATCTAAATGCGTAATTTAAATGCACCCGCATATATATCATGAAGGTTTTACTTTTATGGGACGGCTCAAAGATTCGAGCGTAGCTAGCTATCCAGTTCTACAATGATGTAGCAAAAGTTGATATTGGGTTTAATATTGGTTTGATTTTGAGCAATTTAGTTTGGGTTGTTTTGTCTAAAGAATTAAAGATGGAAATCTAATATATCTATTTATATATAATTATATAATTGAGACGGAGGCTACGTTGTGAAGAAATATCTTCATGTTCAAGCATACTCCACACATCATCCACTTATTGAGATCTCCACTATATATGCCACGTGACAAATACTCCACATCATCCACTTATTGAAGATCTCCACTATATATGCCACGTGACAATTTCAACATTTTTCTTGGAGCCATGTCATCCACTTATCCATTTTCTTGAGCCACATTTTTTACTTCATCAACTAAGCCATTTATTAAAAGTTAATGTGATCTTGCAACAATTACATTAACGATTTTGAAATCTAATAAATTATGTAATCATTTTTATTATTTTTTTACGATTTTTAAATTAAATCATAATAATTTTTTAATTTTTTACAAGAGTCAAACCCACGATCCTTAAACTTTATCTTTTAACAAGTGATATCTCGTTAATCTCACCATAAGACTTTGACATTTTTAAGTTATACCTGAACTTTTTATTTTTCGCCTCTTGATGTCCCTATATAGATATAACCACCATAAGCAAGACAACAAAAAAGCCCGCCAAGATCCAAAAGTAGATTTTGAGGCAATAGTGTTTTTTATCAACCAAATGCTCAGCCAATAACTGAAGAACAATACACCAAGAAATGAAAGAAAAGTATGAATGAACTGATAGAAGATGGATGTCTGCCAGAAGCAGTATGAGCAAACAGAACAAGTGAAGAGCAAGCGTGTATGGCAAACGCCAATGCAGATAACATATGTCTGACATAAACATCGTCCATGGCAATGTATCGACAAATGTGAAAGTAACAATCATGTTGGTTACAAACAATTTTCAAGAATTACAGAAACATGTTTGTCAAACGTTTCATAATTTACCTGCAATGTGGTTCGAACGGCATCCATAGCACGTACAGAAGTCTCAACATTTTCCGCGGATGGA
Organism: Stephania yunnanensis; assembly: GCA_039657365.1. Lineage (NCBI taxonomy): Eukaryota > Viridiplantae > Streptophyta > Magnoliopsida > Ranunculales > Menispermaceae > Stephania > Stephania yunnanensis. The sequence goes on from CM077582.1 coordinate 12,411,869, forward strand.
AATGAAGGGTACATGGATTCTTCAAGTTCACCACATCTTGTGAGGGCTTTGAATGTAGTATACAATCTAAATTCACTTTACAACTATCTTCCACATGTTTGTAGTGAATTTCATTGATTTTGCGCTCTTCCCTTCTTAGATTTGGGCTTCTTCTCCTGCATTTTCTTCTTTTTCGCTTCAACAGTTATCCAGGTATAATCTGAAGGTATTGCGAATGGATCTTGAATATCTTCTACCCGACTGCCTGGGCCTGACATTATGGGAGGGCTTTGGCGGTGGTAAGGAGCTTTTATCCATTGAAACCATGACAAACTTGAAGATTGCACAACTGCTGGGCTTTCTCTGCCTGCGGCGCGGGGGCTTGATGGAGGCGTGCAAAACTCATCCAACGGCTGCAACTCTTCAAATTTTGTAAATGTAACCATTACCCTGATGGTAGGAATAACTGGAATGGCCACCTGGAAAAAGATGCTTTCTAGTCAAAGAACAATAAAGACAAAACACAAAAATATACATTCATAAAAATAAAAATATTAGGAAAATATATCATGTGACTTATCTAGCAAAGAAAAATTCAACCAGCATGCACAATAAATATTTTAACAGATTATGAAAATTACTTCAGTGGCAAAGATGACATGAGCATGCTCTAATGATCATCCCCATTCATAGCGGAAACACAAACGACACTTAACAAGAGCACGGAAAATTGTTTTGAACTAAAACCAACAAACACAACATTTTTTTTGTCTCGGATCACTAGTTCTGTATGCTCAGGCACAATTGTACGATTTGGAAAATTCTAGTAGAATAAACTACGGCAATGACCTACATTGAGGTTATTGTAAGAAAATACTGCAGTGAATCTGAAGGGGATTTTATACCATAAAAAGATAACAAGAGCAAAATCGGTAGAACTTGGGTCGCCTACAAAAGAAAAACTTAATACATTGTGTGTCTAACAAAAAAGTTTATGACACATATAAGTACTATTAAGAAAAATACATGATGAAACAAAAAAAAACATAGCAAAATAATATATTGAGATCAACACTACTAGTTGCACATGCCATCTTTTTCTAATCACCGATTTCCTTTTAGGGACTAGGTATAGTTTAAAAGTAAAACAGCTGAAAAGAAAAAGATAATGCACAAGACAACATACAAGAAGATCAAAAATTACAAACAACTCAAGAATTTCATTTCTCAACTAGTTTTGACAAGATTAACAGACTAAACCTTTCGGAGATGGAGAAACAATTCATAAAGAAGGTTGAACAATTTTTTTAACATATGATGACCATGAGACCATCAATTGCACTTAATCGAGCACATTGGAAAAGTTTGATTCATGCAGCCGACCCCAATTAAGTTGGGTGACTGAGGCTATGTTGTTATATTTTATGATGACCATGAGAGACACACTAAAAGTATAAATGGCCTCCGCCTCCACTAATAACAAATTCTCAAACCCTTATTCTTTAAATTTAAAACAAGTATTTGGAAGTACGAAAAGTAAAGAGTGGTCAAGAGAGAGGGGCACCTATATGTGATTGCTAGGCGTAGAATCCTTTTACGGCACTTACAAGATCTTTCACATTTTATATTCTGGACCAAGTGTTTATCAATCTGCAAAATAACTAAATCTAGCAATTCTGTTGTTCTAATATTAGAAACAACACAGAATTCTAAATGTACTTGTCAAAGCACAACTATGAAGGTGAATAGCTGATTTTGCTTACAGATAAATCAATCCATCAACCAAATGCTGATGAAGTCAACCATTTCTAAGGACGATACTAGTTTTTCAATGTTTGGTATTTTTAATTCAAGGAAAATAAGGCATCTCTCAATTAGAACGATTTGACTTGTTCTTGGAAAACTATGGGACTACATGTACTGAAGTCATTTGACTTGTATCCAACAGCTACAAAGCAGCATGTTGCATAAAGTCTACTTATTAGGATTGCGATGGGAGTTCTTGAGGAAAGTGAATAAAGTAGGAACTTAGATGGTGACCCATTTCAGGTTTCTTAGCTAATCAACCGTTCAAACCAATTCACAAAACGACCTGAGCCAGTTCATTACAATTGAAATCGATTTGCTGAATTGATGATGAATCATTTCAGGTTTCCAAGCTTGCCTACAAGATTTTTATCAACTAAAGAAAATATTTTTAAGGACTCAAATGTAAGCTGTCAGAAATGACTTGAACAAGAAGTAGAACAAGGGATTGCGAATAATTAGTTTCAAGCACCGCTCTACTCACCTTTCACATTCCACTCTAGGTCCCATAAGTCTTCACTTGTTACTTGAATGAAAATTGAGTAGAGTGATACAAAGATTGAAGGTGAAAGAAGTAAGAAAATTATCACACCAACGCTAGAATAATTAAAGGAAATGGCTCTAGCCTCTATCAATACTGAATAACCAGATATCAAGTAACAACAGCGGAAAACCTAAATTTGAACACTTCAAAGGGCCAGTTTCCTATCGTTTTTAACAAAAAATTGTTGGTACAGTGTCGCTTAACCATCACAAGAGAGAAGTTAAATGCACATAAGCCATAAAATTATTCGCTAATGACCCTATAATTCTAGGCAACAAACATAAAAAATTAAGATTCTCTAGAAAAAAATTGCATTCTATTTGTCCCCATTAATAGCATGACATTTGGCATGGCAAAATACATGGAACAAAGTCTTCAAGAGAAGGCTAAGACAAATTACTTCCAAAACCATGTTCTGAGGTATATGCCAGACAATTAAGTGCCTTATCAAAAGGAAAAAGAAAAGCAAACAAAAGTATGCTTCACCATTGACAAACATTCTGCCCTAGCAACACAAGCCGATCTCATCTAGTGAAAATGATTTTGAAATTGAAAAGCTTCAATCTAACGACATTGGGTTGCAATAAGAAAACTTAGGCGTGGAGATGTTGAAAGAAACAAAAACAAGATATTACGTGAAGTTTAGAATATATAAATACATATATATATGTAATACAACAACAACAACATAGCCTCAGTCCCAAATTAATTGGGGTCGGCTACATGAATCAAACTTTTCCATTGTGCTTGATTAAGTGCAATTGATGGTGAGTTTTGCAAACCATTCAAATCTCTCCTAATTAATGCATCCCATGTTAATTTTGGTCTGCCCTACCTCCTCGAATTTCTACAGTTTCTATTGAGTCAAGTTTTCTAGTTTGAGCATTTGTAGGCCGTCTTTGCAGGTGACCAAACCATCGCAACCGCCCTTCCCTAATCTTTGTATCAATTGGTGCTACTCCTACTTGTCTTTGAATATATATATATATATATATATATATATATATATATATATATATGAAATGACAAAAAAAGAAGAAAAATATAATATTATTTTTCTCATTTTCGCCTCTACGATTCAACAACAACAACAACAACAACAACATAGCCTCAGTCCCAACTTAATTGGGGTCGGCTATATGGATCAAACTTTTCCATTGTGCTTGATTAAGTGTCTCTACGATTCAACAAGATTAACAAAACTAAATTACAAATATTCTTCTTTTAAATCTTGGAAATGGTAATATATGAACTTCCCACAGCTTTAGTGGCTCTACTTGAATCTTAAAATCAGTTTGCTTTCAGACTGATAAAGATTACACGAAAAAATCATAAAACAAAAACTCGCAAAAGCATTATATGAATTGAAAGCCAATCAATACAACACCAAAACACATAAAATGGGAAAATATTTTCCTAAAATACACTTAAAACATTTTATTAGAAACGAAGACAATTTCACAAGTACAAACAACAACAATGAAACCTCAAATCCGCAAGAACCTTGGGTTTTTTTTTCTTTTTGCCAACTCCATTATCCTCAACTTCAAAAACAACATTGCATATTACCGAAAAATGTATTATATCAAAAGAGAAAAAAAAGGATCCTTAATACAACATGTCTAAGATAAATGTATTTTATGCCAGCAGTTTGCTACTTTATTAGCAATAATTATGACTCAATCTAATCAGAAATAGAGTACCACATCATCAGGAATATGAAGCGATTTAAACAAACTGAAAATACACAAGAATTGTGTGTAATCCATACCTTGACAGGAAAAGTTTCTGGCGGAAGCTTTGTGGTAAGTAGTTCCCTCAGACGACGGATGGCCTTCACCTTATTTGCAAGAATGTCTAGTAAAGGCAGCAGTTCTTGCGTTTGGAGGGGGAAATCGGGAGAAAGCCAGAGAATCGGTCTCAGTCCTTTCTTGTACTCACTCTCACGGCTTCCTTCCTTCCTATGATGTCCACCATCTAAACTGGCAGAAGATGATTTTCTCACATCCCTTCCTCTACGAGCTTCATCCCCATGAATAGCAATCTCTACAGAATGCCTCCCTGGCTTACTCTGGATCCCAGATGGAGAGTCCCCAAGAAGATCACTCACCTTTTCATCGACACAGAGAGAACTTCTAGGAGGTGCAATTTTTTTCGGCCCATCATTTTTAGGATTCCGGTTCCTCCAGCCACCAAACCATCCTTTCTTGTCCTGTTTGGCATCTCCATTGCTGCAGGTATGCACTTCTTCGATAGGAATTTCTCTTTGCTCATAGCAACTGTGTCTATGAGCAATAAACCCATCTGACTCCTCAGTTGCTGATTCCGAAGAAGCATCCATTTTAAGGGCATTCTCTAACTGCTTCTTTTCATCCTCTGTCAATATATCTTCATAATCACTTTCCGTGTCATTCTCATTACAAGCTGAGAAGAACTCTTCATCGGTCATGGCTCCAGGAACCCGCCTAGACTTGACACTAACAACCACATTGTGCATATCATAAACCCTGGCCTTCCAAGAACCCACCATCTCTGTCTTCTCCTGCCTTCTCCATGTCAACTGGGGCAAAAGAACAGCCTGTGTAACATCAATCCCGGGCCTGAAAATATTAGTCTGAGACATTGCAGCAACTTCTTGCCGCACCTCCGCATCGGTGGCAGGTGCACCGGCGCCATCCAGTGCATTCATCACTTCCTTGTTCTTGTGTGAAATCATACAAAGTGAGCCAGGAGGGACCTTCCCATCCTCCGATCCATCCCCAAGGAAGAGAATACTCTGATCAGACCGTTGAATTCTAAAACCATCAAAACCAGCCAAAGTCATATCCGCCCTCAAATTCGATCCCCTCTTCCAAATCTTGTAAGTATCCGATGGCGCAATTCTAGATATGAACGGGATCACCGAACTCTCAAAGTGAAACGTGATCTCCATGTAGAAATCCCTCATCCTCCTAATAGTTCCTATCAAGCGAGGCAGCCTACGACACCACTTCGCCCAAGCCAATGGCTGATAGTGCCTAACTATAGTCATCGCAATTGCTTCTTCTCTATTACAAATCGCTTCCTGGAGCGCACTCCACCCTTGCTCATTCTGCAAACTCCAATCCGCCCCCGCAACCATCAGCATCTCGGTCGCAGTTTCATCACCAAATTTCACAGCCAGGTGTAAAGGGGTTTCTCTATTAGGAACATCCCGCCTATCAATCACAGCAGATATCACATCTGCCTTTTCTTCCTCCCCAATTGAATCCGCCTCCGTTCGAATCTCCGACGGGTTCCTAAACCGTGGGAGACCCGAAAGTATTCGTCGAAGACCCGAATAGTCCCTTCCAATCACTGCCTTGTGCACAGGACTATGGGCATACTTTGAAACATCAATACCCGCCATGCCCACAACCAATAACAATCAAGCCCTCCAATCACACAACCAACCAAAAAAAAAAAAAAAAAAAAAAACCCTCTTCAAATCAATCAAATTTCAAGCTCCCACCCAGTTCAATTCATCACATAAAATCATCAAAACCCCCCAAATTTTTCAACAATTAGGACCAAACCCAGAACCCCAAATCACCAAACTTTCACAGATTCAGATCCAGCTCAGAAACAAACAAATATCAAGACTTTCGGGCACCGGAGCCGATCCGAACTGTTACAGACGAATCGAGCCCGGACCCAGAAACCAGAATGAAAACACAAAACACCAAACAGGCCCTAAAATCACTCACCTTCTTCGGTTGTTCCTCGAAAAAAACAAAAGGGGTGGCGAAGCTTAACCCCACCAACAGCAAGAAGAGCAAGAACAGCAGAGATCCTTGCGATCCAATCAAGAGGAGACAAAGCAAAGAACATGCATGTGGAGGGAATAAAAAATTGGGAAAGTTGAAGAATCAAGAAAGGAAATGGGGGAAGAAACAAAACCCTAAGACCCAATCAAGAGTTAGACAAAGAATAATAAAGAAGAATAAAGGCAAGGATAACAGAATAATAAAGAGGGCAAAAAAACATCAACTTCAAAGTGTTATTACATCCATCTACCTTTACTTTAGAGATCAAAAGAGAGGACAAAAAAATTCATATGTAAAGGGGCATGGGTTGGGGTGAATGCGAGGAGGCATAGTGCCTAGTTTAGCTTTTGACAGAGAAGGCTGAGGAGAGAGAGAGTGCCTGGGAAAGTTGTATTCTTTTTTTTTTAAAGGGTGAGGGGGTGATTTGATGGATGGTTTGACCCTTTTGTTTGAGTTTCAAACCTTGGTTAGTTTAGCATTGTTGTGTAATGACATTAGATTGACCATTTCTAAATGGGTTTGGTGAAAACTAAGAAGATAGTGATGGACTAGGGGTAGGAGAAAAAATTTAGGTTAACATACTTTTTTATGTAATTTAATATAAATATAATATATATACATTTCTAAATAGGTGTTTTTCATCAAATAAGGTGGGATTAGTTTTTTATTAATCAAATAAAGTGGGTTACTTTAAAATTACAAAAGTAATGTATAACTCTTTTTCTAATTGAGCTATTGATGATGAAGTCGACGTGATATAGTTGATGAGGTGAAAGGAACTTGTATAAATAACTTTTTTTAAATAGAAGCTATTTATACAAAATACTAAAATGTATGAATGACTCTTATTGAAAATTTGAAAAGGAGTTATTTGTTCAACTCAAATATCGCACATCGAGGTGAAAACTCATGCAAACGACACGTGCGTCTCGAGATGGACAACCCGCATTACTCGCGTATCTCGAGGTATACAACTCATGTAAACGACACGCATGTTTATCGACGTGGACAACGCATGCAAACGTCACGCATGTTTATCGACGTGGACAACGCATGCAAACGTCACGCATGTATCTTAAGTTGGAGAATTCATGCAAACGACACGCACGTATGTCGAGGTGGGTGACTCATGCAACCTCGTGCAATTCATGCAAACGTCACGCACATATCTCAAGGTGTGCAACTCATGCAACTTCGAGCAACCCTATGCAAACGCCACGCACGTATCTCGAGGTGGACAACTCATACAACCTCTAATCCATGCAAACCATGCAAAGGTCACACACATATTTCGAAGTGGAGAACCCATGTAACTTTGTGCAATCCAAGTAAATCATGCAAACGTCACACACGTATCTCGTGGTTGACAACTAATGGAAACGTCTGCACGTATGTCGAGGTGGGCGAGCGAGCCATGCAAACCATTCAAATGTCACACACATATCTTGAGGTGCACAACTCATGCAACCTTGCGCAATCCATGCAAACCATGCGAATGCCAAGCTCGTATTTCGAGGTAGACAACTCATCCAACCTCGTCCGTCCATGCAAACCATTCAAACATCAAACAACGACACATATCTCGAGGTGGACAATCCATGCAAACATCATATAGGTATCTCGAGGGGAAATCCATGTATATCCACTGTAGACCATGCACCCCATGCAAATGTCATGCACGTATCTCGAGGCAGGCAATTGGTGCAACCCATAGTAACCATGCAACCCATCCTTTAAAGTTTTGTCTTACTTCTATCTCGTGATGATAAGAAAAGATGCGAAGATAAAAATAATTATAGGTCAAAACTACGTTATTTTTTTGTCTATAATTTAAAACTAAAACAATAAGGATCACTTGAAAAATAAATCAATTCCATGAAAATGTTATATACAACAACTTTATTCTCCTAAGATATAAATTGAAAAAAAAATCACCACGACATCAAAAACTTATCATACAGGTTTATTTCGACGGTTAAGTTGACGTACTTTATGTCTAGTTGGACGTCGTGTTTGTACATCCGGTTGAGGTTGTTGAGGTTGTTGATCTTGCATTGAATTTCATTGAGTCGATTGATGTTCTTCATTTGGTTCACTCGACTCACCTTTGGTACTAATGCTTCCAAAAATAGGAGGTTGAATCATTCAAAATATTGACTTCCAGTATGTGGTTTGCCGAAAGAACATGAGGCGGCGACATGCTTAACGGGTTCATAAATGAGTCATCTCCACTATATGACATATTATAATTATAACATGGTGGATTATATGGTCTTGTCATGTGTTGAGGCAATGAATGATACATTGAATGTCTAGGCATTCCATGGTCCACATATGAAGATGACGACTCGAGTGCATAAGGATCAAAATGGTAAGGATTAAGATTTATGATGACGACCTAGGTACAAATTAACATTTGAGGTTTTGGTTGTATTGGGATGATGTAAGAATGTACCCATGAGAAGAATGACGTGGTGGGGATGAACGTTGCCTACTCTCGCCAACAATCTTTGTTATTTTGCTCTCGGATGATATGAAAGTGATGGAGGAGAACGTCTGCTACTCTTTGCAGAAATCTCAGTCCAACAAGATAGACATGGTGGGCGAGGACGTCTGGTGCTTTCCCCCACAGTCTATTTTTGTGTTGTTCTTTTTCTCACCTCTCTATTTGATTAACCCTGATCCTCTTATTCATCTTCATATTCATTTTCTCATTTATGTCATGTTCAACATCAATTCCATCATTTCATATAGTAGACCTTTGCATTTCATCTTCATCTAAAATTTTAATGTCTTCATCAAGCGCAGCAAGACCTTGCTTTTACCCATCCTCAATGAACACTCACCGCAGTCGATGCACCAAGTTACACTGAAATAAAAAACATGAGTTTAATACATGAAATTTAAGATATTACTTATGAGGAAAACAAAATAATAGATTTCAAGTTTATCGAATAATCACGTAAAGCATTTTCGTGTCCAATTAATCATCTAGTGACTGATCGATACTACGTCATGTAGTCTTTTTGATCGTGTCCTTCTTCTTGTGCCGTTGTAACCATGTTGTCACCACGATTTTCCCAATTTTGTATATAGGTTGCATGAAAAGTCACCCAATTTTTTTGATTGCGTCCACATAATTCGATGCGGTGCAGTCGGGTGTCGTAATCATAGATTGGTGGCACAACCTATATCATTCGAATTGTCTCATAACCCTTTTTGGTCGATGTCACTCGACTATGTGGAAACAAATTAGGGGACACATCGATAGCCAACTACTATGACCATCAATACAATATTCGAGAATAGGCCCGATGACTTTAACATAAGGTTGTCACGCCACGTTATCTTCATTCTACGAGTCGAGTGCATCACGGTAAGCTGATATGACGTGTGACGCACTTTGAGTAACTGAGAATACATCGAGCCATTTGTATACAAAATAATAAATTATAGAAAATGAAAATGGAGTTAATATCATAGAAATTATGAAATAATATTTGTATTACCTATATCCTAATGGAACGTCCATAAACATGTGTTCTCCATCCACTGTTCGAGATCAAACTCTAGAAACACTCAGGTACCTTGGTGGTATGAATGGAAATATATCCTATACTCATAACTGTACAATAATTGATGCGTCTGCAACCTCATCTGCACCTGCGCAATATCTGCAACACAACTCCTTGTAGAAATAAGCCAAACAGGCACTCCCCCAACTATATTGTCCAACTATTTGGAAATCATCGAGCAATAGTAGAAACATCAAATGTATAAATCGGTTTGACTTATTAGCGAATAGAAAACCACTGATAAGTTGCAGTATGTACGATCGAACATAACGTTGCATCGATTCCTCATTGTTGTCACCATCTATAGCTGGTACGTTACGTTCAAGTCATTAGACTTTAAGTTTACAACCAATAATATCATCTTCAACAGGAGTTCGACCTAGTAGCATCTCACACACCTCAGCATAGTCTGTATCGGTCGTTCTCTTCACATGCATACCTTCGATAGGTAAGCTGAGCTGTATCTGCACGTCCTGGAGTATAATCGTGCACTTGTGACGACCCCAACTACTAATAAGGGCACCGCCCGGCCTAATCCCTTAATTAAGCCATAATCTCCACAATAAGACCTAATAAGGAACTAGTCAGCCTTATTTAAACACCTAATTACCTACCAATTATAATACCACCTACAGTTAACAAACTAGTTCTACTGACTAACCTATTGTTGTCTATAAGTCAGAGTTCAGTTAATTTTTTTTCTCTAACAAGTTATTCAGCGGAAATCTTATTTCATTACTAGTGGACATTAGATCTAAGGCCTAACCTATTGTGGAAAAACTAGGAAATAAAGATCACATGCCTATATAAACAAGCGTGATGATATATACAACATGTGTCTAGTCCTATATTCCTATCTCTCAACCCAAAAGTAAAAAAAAAAAACATGTACATAAAAATGTAATACAAAAGAATATTAAACGTACAAAAGTATGTCGTAGCAGTCCTTCACTGGCTCAAAGGTAGTCACTAATTTTCTTTTTGCCTGGTCTGCTACTCGGCTGATCTGCACCCACCGTCACAAACGAGACGGTGAGTATGTAAAATTATTTAAGTAATACTGAGAGACATTGATCCACATTCCCAAATAGACAACAAGTATCAAATGGCATAATTTAAAGTGCAACTATGCTGAAAGAAACATCATGCAAAGAGATACTTGAGTTAACCAAATATGAAACTGACTCAAGGCTAAGTAGTAATGGATTAGGGTCGATCGACCATGATCTTCATCACATAAGCCTTTCCACTACAATTTGAGCTCTGCTCTATAGCATTTCAATACAAATTGAGCTCTAAGTCATAATGTCAAAAGGTCGTACTTACGATTACACCTTTTCTATTCCAAGTGAATTAGTCGTCACCGGAATGTATACTTACTAACATACCCGAGTCTTAAAACTCGCCATGTTCACCCAAGTTATTCTTGCACCAACAAGCCCCGAGGTCCGGTTACCCCGTTTGGGGCACGTTACCCAGTGTGTTTTGTAAGGTAGTGGAGAAATTCTCTAACATCCCGACAAGTCTAGTGACCCTCGTATGAAAGCTGAATTTCTATCATCAAATGATCATAATCATAAGAACCACTTTCATATTCAAAAATGACACAGCATTGGAATCCAAGATATGCAATAGCATACTAATGCACAAAGGATTTGAGTCAAAATAAACAAACTATCCTAATAGCATGCTATCACTGAACAATGACAAACACAACAATCAACATGACAAAGTATAGAAATTGGAATCAATGATATACACAACAGAGTATGCTATGAACAACATCACAAAATGAGAACTGAACAAGTCATAGCATATGGATTTCAAAGGCAATTCAGTTCAAATAACTTAGAATAAATAAATAAATGGAAAGAAATGTAAATAAATGTCTCAATCAATTTACTTACATACAACACAAGTCCTAAGCTATCGACTTCTCGTCGCGTCAGATATACGCACCCAATACCCCGTACTAGCTCATTTGCAGTCCTAACATTTGACAAGTTATCAATTTAGACTCACAATCCATTATTTAAATTCCTAAATTGGTCGAAATCGAATTCGAGACCAATTTGCCAATTTCGCGCTTTTCGAGGTAAAAACCCCATAAATGTCGAGTCCGACATTTCAAATCTTGTATTTTTCATAGAAATTTATCAATTTCCATTTATTTTGTTGAAATATAATTTTTCAAAATTTTTCCTAATTCTTCTAGAATTTTCTTGAATTTTTCCATATTTTTATCCATTTTTTGAAATTTATTTTATCAATATATATTATTATTATTTATTATTTTATTATTATTATTTAGGGTGGGTCTGGGTCAATTAGACTCGGTCCCCATCGGGTCAGGGTCAGCCCGGCCCGACCCATATGGGTTCGGGTCTACCCGACCCGACTCTCATCTTCTTCTTCACGAGAAACAGAGCAGCAACTCTATTTCTATTTTTTTTTTCCTTTTCACTGGGGTTGGGCTTCCATCCCCAACCCCAAGTTGGGTTTCCTGCAGGGGAGACCACTCCCCTGCCATGGCAGTTCGTCCGAGTTCGACACTTCGAACCAACAACACCGAACACAACAACAACCGAAATCAACAACTCACCTTGGAGCTCGGTCTCTCTCTCATCTTTCTTTTTTCCTTCTTCTTCTTCCCGGCTCTTCTTTCTTCTTCTCTGTTTCTTTTCCTTCTCTCTGGTTCGGGTTGTTTTTTTTCTCACTGATTTGGAAGATCAAAGTGAGATAAGGTTAATTGACTATATATATATATATATATATAAGGTATATATTAAGTGATGTGGCCACTTATGTTCCACTAATCACATTTTATTTTTCATTTTTTTAAATGAAATTCAACTAGTTACACTTACCCCACGAGCTACTGCCTCGGGCCCATGTCGGCATGCGACTCGAGGCGCGTCCTCGCTCGTCTCGCTATCTGCATACCTGTAAATGACTTAGTAGTCTACATATATACATTACACTAGGCAAACAATACTACAAATATAACATTTATATCGGCCACCGTGTCGCGTAGTTACACGTATCTCGCTGCGGGTCCCACGTCATGAGTCATTTTGTCATGATTAACGAATTAAACGTTTATTAATTATTGGGTCGTGACAATACTTCCCAACTAATAGGAAGTTCGTCCTCGAACTTTAAGTAAACAAATAGTAAAATATACTTGACTCGAAGAGGTTCCAGAAATCTGTCTCGTATATAGTTTTCCCGTTTCCAAGTGAGTTTTGAATCTCCATGTAAGTGCCACTTGACTAACACCTTCGGGATAAACTTGCATCTCAACTGTTATACCCTTCGATCAAGGATCTGAACTGGTTCCTCTTCATATGAGATATCTTCACTCGAATCAATCAGATTCACACTATCGGTATCTCGCCTGCATTTGACTTAGCTAGTCGAAGCATCGATAAATGAAACACCGGATGAATTCCCGACATCTGTGGAGGTAACTCTAACTCACATGCAACCTTTCCAACCCATTTCTTGATCTTGAGAAGGCCGATAAATCTCAGTGCTAATTTGCTTTCAAACCAAATCAATGATGACCATTACGAGGAGAAACCTTTAGATACACTGAAGCTCCTTCATCGTACTTGAGATCGATGCGATACATGTCTACTTACTTCTTTTGCCTCTCCTGAGCTCCCTTAAGCATCTCGCGAATCTGTCTTACCTTTTCTTTGTGATCGACAACAATTTCAGGACCTAACAAATTTCAGTCTTCTGGCTCAGCCTAACAAGATGGTGAGCGACACGGACTGCTATATAACGCCTCAAATGGCGTCGTTTCAATGCTCGCCTGATAAATGTTGTTGTATGCAAATTCACACAACGATAAATACTATTCCCACGATCCGCCAAACTCAAGTACGCACGCCCTGAGCATATCCTCGAAAGTTTGGATTAACCTCTAAGTTTGCCCATCAGTCTAAGGGTGAATGGCTGTGCTAAACTGTAAGTGTATACCGTAGTGCTGTTGCATACTCTGCCACATCCTGGACGTATACATAACATCTTTGTCTGGCGTAATAATCAAAGGTACTCCATGCAGCCTGATGATCTCTCTCTCGAACAATACACTCAACTGGTCAAATGTGTAATGAGCTGCAACTGGTAGAAAATGGACAGATTTCGTCAATTTATCCATAATCACCCAGATGGAATCATGTCGATTACCAATCCTCGGCAGTCCTCGAACGAAATCCATGGCTATGTATTCTCACTTCCATCGTGGAATGGGAAGCGGCTGTAGTAATCCTTCAGGTCTACAATGCTCTGCCTTCACCTGTTGGCAGATCCTACAGTTCCTGATATACTCTGATATGTCCTCTTTTATCCCAGACCACCAAAAATGTCTTTTCATATCATGATACATTTTGGTCCTTCCTGGATGAACAGTGAACCGGGAACAATATGAATCCTGAAGAATCTCATCTTTCAGCTTTGCCACTGCCGGTATCCATAATTTGCCTCAAAATCTGAGATACCGATCTATTGTCTCAGTCCAGTTAGTACACTCGGAAATCTGGGCTAACTCACTGAATCTCGGATATAAAATGTCAGTTTTCTGATCCTTTGATACTCTATGAGTCGACAGTGCCTGAAGTCTCACTTGAGCACAAATTATTACCTCCGTGTCATTAGCAATATCTGATTGACTCAGTCTCGCCGCTGCCTCGAGTAAACATATGATATCGAATAGTCTCAGCATCTCCAGTTGGAATCCTACTCAGCGCATTTGCAACGACATTAGCTTTTCCTGGATGATATTCCAGAGAAAAGTCATAGTGTTTCAAAAATTCTAACCATCTGCGTTGTCTCATATTCAACTCTTTCTGTGTGAAGAGATATTTCAAACTCTTATGGTCAGTATAGAGTGTGAACTTCTCTCCATACAGATAATGTATACATATCTTCAGAGCAAACACTACCGCTGCCAACTCTAAGTCATGAGTTGGGTAGTTCTTCTCATGTATCTTTCAGTTGTCTTGATGCATAGGCCATCGTACCCTTTTCTTGTATCAACACACGACCTAAACCCATACGAGAAGCATCTGTGTACACCATGAAACCCTTTCCAGCCTTTGGCAATATCAATACTGGTGCGGTAGCTAACAATTTATTCAGTTGTGCAAATGCCGCCTCGCATTCCTTAGACCATTGAAACTTCACATCTTTCGGGGTAAACTTGGTTATTGGTGAAGCGATCTTCGAGAAATCCTTCACGAACCTTCGGTAATAGCCTGCTAACCTTAAAAAACTCCGAATCTCAGTCACTGACGTCAGTGCTGGCCAATCCAAAATCGCTTGAGTCTTTGCTAGATCTACAACAATACATGCTGCTCCAACAACATGACCAAAAAAATTGACCTT
This sequence comes from Stephania yunnanensis, assembly GCA_039657365.1. Classification (NCBI taxonomy): domain Eukaryota; kingdom Viridiplantae; phylum Streptophyta; class Magnoliopsida; order Ranunculales; family Menispermaceae; genus Stephania; species Stephania yunnanensis. The sequence continues at coordinate 12,426,952 of CM077582.1, forward strand.
AGACAACCAAAATTCACATTTACTGAATTTGGCATACAGTCTGTGCTCCCTTAAAGTCTGCAACATCTCCCTGAGGTGTTGCTTGTGATCTTCTCGAGTCTTCGAGTATACAATATGTCATCAATAAACACGATCACAAAGCGGTCAAAAAATGGTCTCATCACTCGGTGCATCAAATCTATAAACATGGCAAGAGCATTTGTCAAACCAAACGGCATGACTGTGAACTGATTGTGTCTATACCTCGTACTAAACGTTGTTATGTATCTATCATCTTCCCTGATCCTCAGCTGATGATACCCTGATAGTAGATCTATTTTGGAGAAAAACCGCACTCCTCTCAATTGATCAAATAAATCGTCAATACGCAGTAATGGATACTTGTTCTTGACTTTGACCTTGTCCAATTGTTTGTAATCAATACACAGTCTCAAAGTACCATCCTTCTTCTTCACAAACATGACTGGTGCTCTTCATGGTGATATCGAAGGTGTGATGAATCCCTTCTCGCTCAATTCTTGCATCTGTGTCCTCAATTCTTCCAATTCTCGTGGAATCATGCGATATGGTGGTATAGATATCGGTTTCATACCGGGCACCAACTCAATAATGAAATCGACCTCCCTCGGTGGTGGTAATCCAAATAAGTCTTCCGAAAACACGTCCGGAAACTTGCACACAATTGGAATCTCTTCAAGTTTCGGTCCATGATTCTTTCTAACGGTATATACCTATACCAGAGTCTTAATCTCCCCATTAGTCCCAAGCCGACCTCGAGTGCCCTCGGCTCTCGGTGTACTACCACTATACACGAACATTAGACACCCTGAAATCTTAAATTTCACTATTTTCGCAAAACAGTCGATATGAGCATGATATGATGCTAGCCAATCCATCACTAGCAACACATCAAATTCCAAAAATTTCAATACCCCTGAAGTCTGCAAGTAACTCTACATCGTTGATCTCTACTGGACATTTCTCAACCAGAGAATTAGGGTACACTTTATCTCCGGTCGCCATAATCAAAATCAAATAGACTCCAACACTAACCGGTTTCATGAATTTTTCCATATTTTTATCCATTTTATGAAATTTATTTTATTAATATATATTATTATTTATTATTTTATTATTACTTTTTTAGGGGGGGTCTGGGTCAACCCGACCCAGTCCCCAATGGGTCGGCCTGGCTCGACCCATATGGGTTCGGGTCGACCCGACCCGACTCTTATCTTCTTTTTCGCGAGAAACAGAGCATTGGCTTTGTTTTTATTTTTTTTCCTTTTCACTGGGGTTGGGCCTCCATCCCCAACCCCAGGTTGGGTTTCTTGCAGGGGAGACCACTCCCCTGCCCTCCTTGAGCTCAGACGAACTGCCAAGGCAGTTCGTCCGAGTTCGACACTTCGAACCAACAACACCGAACACAACAACAACCGAAATCAACAACTCACCTTGTAGCTCGGTATCTCTTTCTCTCTCTCTCTCGGTCTCTCTCCTCTTTATTTTTTTTTTCTTCTTCTTTCAGGCTCTTCTTTCTTCTTCTTTGTTTCTCTTCCCTTTTCTCTGGTTCGGGTTATTTTTTTCCTCACTGGTTTGGAAGATCAATGTGAGATAAGGTTAATTGACCACTTATATATATAGGATCTATATATTAAGTGATGTGGCCACTTATGGTCCACTAATCACATATCATTTTTCATTTTTTAATGAAATTCAACTAGTTACACTTACCCCACGAGCTGCTACTTCGGGCCCACGTCGGCACGCGACGTGAGGCACGTCCCCGCTTGTCTTAGTATCTGCATACCCGTAAATGATTAGCAGTCTACACATATACATTACACTAGGCAAACAACACAATAAATATATCATTTACCTCGGCCACCGTGCCGCAGTAGTGACACGTATCTCGCTGCGGGTCCACGTCATGGGTTATTTTGTCCTGATTAACGAATTAAACGTGTATTAATTATTGGGTCGTGACCGCACTCGCCACATTGCATGTGAAATGTATGTGTCTCAGAGCGTCATCTCTCTACGAATGCAGTAATCAAAGCCCAATCAAAGTTGAAAAATGTTACGCGGAAAAGAGGCCCGCTATAGGCACCCCACCATTTCATGAAGGCACCCATAATTTTTCTCATTTCCCAATCTAAAATGTAAAAGACTATTTTGCCTTTTCACATATGCACACCCAAACCCCACAAACCATTTGCAACTCAAAACTGGGGCACCCCACCACCTTGAGGAAGAAGTGAACCATAAAGCCACAATTGTATTTGTCGAGCGTTTATCGATTCTTGCGGCTTGACATCATCCGACAGCGAGGTAAAAATGTTTGACAACCATATGATGTTTCGATGGAACTATAAATTTGATTAAAACTGTGAAATTGATGATTTGTTTGCCAACGTAGGGTTTAGTAAATTCGACCAATCAGAAGTAGTTTGAACTATAAAATGGAAGATTGTATTGCTATGGTGCAAGAGGAGGTTGAACTTGAGGTAATTTTTTAATTTTAATGTATTTTTTATGTAGTTCATCAAATTTTTTGTCGATGTGCGCGATTGATTCGGCCTCGCAGGATCGAGATGTAGAGAAACGTCTCGGTCAGCAAGCATCGAGAAGTCTACATAGTTCACTTAATGGAGTGAACGATACAAAGTGGCAGTCTCGGTGTGGGACGACCAAGACTATGATGGAGTTCTCGGTCTTACATGAACGAAACTCTGTTTATAGTGTCGGACCTGTACAACAGAAAACTTGTGTTTTTGGGTTTTTTTGGCGATTGTGCTGTACATTTTGGTTGATTATAATGTTACAATGTTTGTATTGCAGGTAATGCCGGTTTCTACTTTATTTCCAGACTACAGGGATACGTTTACACCTTGTAAGTCATTCCCCTCTAGAGAAGCGGCTATTTCATGGCTTCAAATGATAGGCCGGGAGAACATGTTTGTGCTAGTGACGAAGCACTCTGATGCGGGGGGCACTAAGCGCAGAGGAAGGGTGAAACTTGCGTATGAGAGGTCTGGAACATATAGGGGAATGTCTCAAAGAGTTAGGAAGGGGAAAGCGGCAAAAATTTCTTCGAAACCAAGAAATGAAGAAGAAGAGGAAAATATGAGGACTCATACTGGTACGAAGAAATGTGGATGCCCTTTCCTTATCAACATTAAGGAAAATGATAATTCTTTGTGGTATGTCACTGTCATATATGGGAGGCACAATCACAACCCCGCGAACAACTTAGACGGCCATTCATTTGCCGAAAGATTGGATAAGGGGGAGCAGGAGGTTGTGGTGCATATGACAAATGGTGATGTGAAGCCAAGAGACATCCTCAATACGTTGAAGCAAAGAGATGTTACAAACGTATCAACAATGCGGACAATATATAATGTAAGACAAAAAGTTCGAATTGAGGATGCGGGTGGGAGGACTCAAATGCAACAAATGTTGCATATCTTGGAGAAGAATAAGTGGACGTCGTGGAATATGAAGCATCCCGATACGAATGTCGTCACAGATTTATTTTGGTCACATCCTGATTCAATAAAGTTGCTAAGGTGTTTCTCATCGGTAATTTTGATGGATTGCACGTACAAAATAAATAGGTACCGAATGCCTTTGTTGGAGATTGTTGGCATCTCTTTTACGCATTTGACGTTCTCCATTGGGTTTGCATTCATATCAACAGAGAGTCATGCGAATTATGTTTGGGCACTTGAGAACTTGATATCCATATTGGATGGGTGGCCTAAACCTGACGTGTTTGTTACCGATAAGGACTTAGCCCTTATTAGTGCCATTGAAGAAGTATGTGTTTGTTACCGATAGGGACTTAGCCTTTATTAGTGCCATTGAAGAAGTATTTCCGTCATCGTCTCACCTCCTTTGCACTTGGCACATCAACAAAGTAGTATTGGCCAAGACTAAGAAGATGTTTGAAGATAACGATGGTTTTGCTCGTTTCATGGATAGGTGGACGAGCGTAATGTGTGCCAACTCGGAGGCCTTATTCAAAATTAGGATGAATGACTTGCGTTGTGAGTTTGGGAATGTCAAGGGTCTTACTGATTACTTAGACAACACATGGGTAAAGACCTACAAGGAAAAATTTGTACCCGCATGGACAAATAGAATTATGCACTTTTAGGAAACAACAACGCAGATGGTTAAGTCTGCGCATTCCACTCTGAAGCTACACATTGGCAACTGTAACGGCCCGAAAATTTGACTTGTGCCACGTGTCAAGTCAAGGCCGTATGTGGGACTCACTAGTCGAAATACGTATATCTGAATCTAATTTGATATGAAAATGCTAACTATGGGAGGAATTCGGTGAGCCGAAACACGAACGGGGACGCGCCTTGAGTCGCGTGCCGAAGTGGAACCGAAATTTACTCTCCTCTGATGATATTTACTGGGTTCCACAATTAGGTTGCCTAACTCCCTGATTTTTATTTTTGTTGAGTTATTAAACTTATTAGTTGCTTCCGCTAAAATTGGAAAACTCGAAAAATATTAATAACTCAACTGTAAATGTTGAATGTACTGATAATGATGGATTGGAAGGCTGACTAGGCCTGCGTTGACCTTGCGAGACTGGCTCGGGGGTCCACGTAGGTTTAAGCCGGGCGGGGCCCAATTCGTGAAAAATTGGGGCCGTCACAGCAACAGTAAGGCAAATTTTGAGACTTTGTGGAATGTGGTTGATGGCATCCTTAGGATCTAACACAACAACATCAAGGCATCGTTTGAGCTCAGTTTTGAATGTGGTCCAACATGAATACATTGATGAGTAATATCGACGATTGCGTGGTTATGTCTCTCAACGGGCGCTTAAGTTAATTAGAGATGAATTGACACGTGGAGAGGATGATGGTCACGACTCCACTCGTTGTGGTTGCGAGATACGTACGACACATGGCCTTCCTTATGCACATGAGCTAAACCATCATAAATTTGCTGGTTTCATCCCTCTCGAGGACATTCATGTTTACTAGCGAAAGTTGAGTATGATACTTGAGAATCATGTGGATCAGTCGGGGTACAATGTGCACGATGAGATTGAAAGGGTGTTGCAAAAGTTTCATGCTTGCACTGATGAGAACGATCGCATCAGGATTATTCAGCAGCTTAGGGAGATTAGTCAACATTCGTCTACACCGGGTGTTGTGCCACCGGCGAAAATAAAGACAAATGGAAGGACACCGGGCTCTTCAATCGGAGGTAAGGCAGGATCGAAGAGAAAACACGATAAAGACAATTCTTCAACGACTAGATTGTCGAGCGTATTTGAGTACGTGCTTTCCACAGAAGATGCCTCTAGTTCGACGAATAAGAAAATCAAAGTTGTTCCTAAAATGCGTCGTGCCAGTCGACGCATGGGAAGTGCATCTAGCATGGCTTATGCTCATTGCATAAAATCGGATTGGTTGCAATATTTTGAGAGCACTATCGATGTGCTAGCCGATGGAAATTGTGGATACCACTGTATTGCCTTTGGGCTAGGACTTGCCGATGTAGACGGTTGGAGGATTGTTCGTAGAAGGATGTATGATGAGATAATTAGGTATGAAAACCTTTGGCGGGAAGTGCTTGGAACGAATTACGAGACTGTTAAGATTGCTATGCATTGTCCACATAATCAAGTTGGTGCATCTTTCAAAGAATAGTTGACACTTCTAGACATGGGATTGTTAATATCAACTGCCCTCAATGTCATTCTGGTAAACCTCTCGCATGGGAGTGCCTCGACATTTCTACCTCTACGTAGTGCTCCACCGTTGTCGTTACACAACAGACTTATCATTGCCATGATAAATGAAAGGAATATCCATTGGGTTAGGGTAAGTTCTATGATTTTTTTGTGAATTGTTTTGTTTCCCCCTTAATCGGGTTTGTGACAACATCTTCTATGTTCTACTGTTCACTTTGACAGGTGAAGTTGCTTGTGAATGCACCGCTGCCAGCCTTATATCCATCGTGGGACTGGTATGTTGAGGAATGTGCAAAAGGTTGGCGAGATGGATTCGTAATTCGAGATATCGCGCCTCTTGCAACTGTTGAATAAGGCACCGTATCCGTGGTAGATTTAGGTACACCGTAGTATAAAACATGTATCTAGCTACGACGTTGTTGTACATTTTGTTTACTGTAAACTTTGTTTGAATGTTATATTGATATATTATAATTTAAGTATCGGTGCAAATTATCGTCTCGCCATACCAAGTACGTGGCCCACATCATAGTCTCGGTCGTAGTCAACCGAGAACTAACGTGAATCATCGGCAACACATTACCGAAAGTGATGTTTGTCGACGTTGTCCCGTAACGACTCATCGACCTGTGTGCGACCATACGCCACCATTCTCGGACACGAGGAACTGATAGTTAAATTCTGATCTCAGTACCTTCACACCGAGAGCATTTGGTCGTCATGTTCATACAACTGCACAGAAATAGCTCATCGACCTGTGCCCGAACGCACTGGAATAATATCGATTGTGAATAATCGAGAGTCTCCCATTAGTTTCGTCCACAGATGACTGACACATTGGATAATATAGGATCAATAGATGTTCTCGGACGGACCACGCCGAGAGTGATACGTATGGTTCGGTTGGTTGAACCGAGAATTGCAACGAGGTGTCGGACCTGAATGACCGAGACACCACCTGTTCCAAAAATTGCTATGTTAACTAAACCAGAAATAACAAATCCAATGACCTGGTTCATACAACAGCAAGATATTATCTAACATTCTACATATAAATTATAACAAATGTAAAACATCAAACAACAGCAAGATACTATCCAACATTCATTAAATTAGCCAAACTGTCATCCAACGTTCATCAAGTTGTTCATGAATAAGTAAATGTGGGCCTAGTTCCTCAAACAATAAAAATATCCAAGTTCCCTCAAACACTCATTGCTTTGGTTTCTTCAAATTCTTCTTTTGGTACTCCTTGCCAAACATTCTCTTTGGAGGGCAAGCAACGACCATTGTGGGCGGAGCATTAGCCGGGGTGGAGTGTGTAGAAGTGTTACCATGTTGGGACTGCCTATGGCCTGCTTCGGTAGGGTTGAATATGGCAGTTGTGCCGATTGTGGTAGCCGGAGTGGTAGTAGTGGTGGTGGTGGGACCTATGCTCATTCCCGACAGGAAATTGACGATATCACTCGCCATTTTCCTCGCAGACTCAAGCGTACACAACTCCGGCGGGAGGTCCATCCATCGTAATGTCGCGTCCAACGCACGTCTATTACGCTAATGAAAATAACCGGGTTAGTGTTAATGTAAAACATATCGGGATGAAAACAAATGGCACGTGGGCATGCATAATACGTATAAAACTTTCAATACCTCTAGTAGTTCATTGTCTGCGATGGTTGTGGCGACCATGTTTTCGTCCTCATGGCTCGGATTGGTGATCACAGGATGAGACACTTTGATGAACCAAGGTAGGTAGTCCGGTGTAGCCAAAAACTCCACGAACTTCGGGAGCCAACAAATGGTTCCGCCAACGCTCCCAATTATCTTGCTGGAACCCATACTTGACGAAGTATTTGTTCGTATATGGGCCTCGATGTGCTTCCAAAGGGCGGTACATAGGATCTGGTATAGATTGCACGTGGCCAAACTATCTCAGAATCCTCTCCGGATGGTAGGGCTATACCACATCCATGTACTTAAGCGTCCCACTGTAAAAGGCCATCGCGTGCACAGCTCCATTCTCCCTGTAATTCACATATGGGCCCCAAGTGACCTAATCAAAATGCAACAACCATTGTTAGTAACCAAAAAAAAAAAGAAAAAACAAATGCATCATTCATCACAGGATTTGGATAATTATATCACCTCACTTAGGCGCAACCTGTCCAACATTCTCCTAATGGACCCGACCTTATCAACATTCATCACGGTCTCGTGCTTTTGAATCCATCTGCAGACACGAGGTTGCACGAAGTCCATGTATTTCGTATTGGGTGTGGCGATACCAAGTTTGAAATGGTCGTACACCCATCCCTGCAAATACATACAACGTTAGTTAGTCCGTAAATGCAAATATTACTAATAATTATATCAAAAATAATGTAAGTCTATTTTATAATAAACCTCAAGTAATGTGATGTGGCCAGCAATCTGAGACACTTGCACTTTGGCGGCAGACCCCAAGTGTCGATACAAGTAGGCCAATGCAGCTGCACCCCATGCGTACTTTCCCACGTCGTCCAGGTCTTTCAGAAGTTTCAACAACGCGATAGACACCCGAGACCCACTCTTATCGGCAAATAGGGTGTAAGATAGAAGATACAACAGATACGTTAGGGTTGTGCATTCCACAGGAGGATAATTTGTGTTCTTCAAACCAGCTTTGGGGCACCATCGACTCTTCAACCAACATTTGCGCACTTCGAGCCCCTTGCTGATATTCACCTCCTCCTCAGCCTCTTCGACGCTAACCCCAAGTAGTTTTGACACCATCTTAATAGCGTCCGAGCGAGATTTCGCCGTGTACCTCGCAAAGTTCTCAACTGCCACGACTTTGCCCGTCACAGGAATCTTCAAAAGGAAGCTCACATCCTCTAAGGAGATATACATTTCACCAAATGGTAAGTGAAATGTGTTCGTCTACGTCTGCCTCAACTCCACAAATGCAGAGATAACCTCTTTGTTGGCCTTGCGGTATGAACAGTCTATCAGCGTATTCAACCCACAACGCTGAATAATCCTCTGAAGTCCCTCCGTGTCAGGGTGGCACGACTATAAATCTCATTCTTAAATATGAGCTCTGTGATTCGTACACTTGAGTACCAGACGCTCTTGCAACAAAAAAAACATCTCGTCATCTTTGTGAAAACCCTGAGTTTTAAATTACTCCGTTCAATGAAATTTTAAATACCTCATTGCTCCAAATCGCTAATGCGACATTATCCTTAAAGCTCTTCAACAACGCACCGTCTATAGGACCACTGGGGAAAAGAGCACGTATTTCTACAGGCCTTTGTGGCTCTCTTTCATTATGGCCACCTCCACCATTACTACTCCCGCTCCCATTACGATCAGTTTCCGTGGTGTTCCCCGCCGCTGATGAATCACTGCTACTAGACTCCGATGCATGACCCTCATTTTCCCCTCGAGCAACAACATGATCTTTTCGTCACCGAGTGTCGATGTTGGATCCCTCATCGTGCAATTCTAACTTCCTTGCACGATTTCTATCTATCTTAGCATTTCCCTTAACATTTACGTTCTCCTTCTCTTTCTCTTTCCAGTAAGATGTTGTATGGGGTCTCCGACCGCCTCGCCCTCGGTTACCCCTCGACACCTCAACACCAACTTCCTCCCTTGTCACCGGTGCTTTCGTACGAGCCATACCTGAAAACACTACAACATTTAAGCGCCTGGAACAGAACCAAAAGAACAATTCTAAAAAAAAAGTTCAAAATCATCCATTTTTGTTGTCTCGGTCAAGCAGGTTCGAGAAATACGACATACTTTCGTTCACTTCTAACCGAAAATGGAACAATAGTCTCGGCAATGTACAACCGAGAGCAATGCAACGTTCTCGGTTGTACATCACCGACATGGCATAACCTATTCAATTCGCCTTACTCTCGTGATGTGCAGACCGCGTCGACTCTAACCGTCTCGGCAATGTAAAACCGAGACATAGAGTACATTCTCGGTTGTACACCACCGACACAACATTAACTAACACTAAATGCTACTCTCGTGATGTCTCGATCGAGATAACATAATTACGCTTGGCCATTCGTAATCGAGACTGTGTGAACTCTTCCGGCCTGCCTGGCCGAGAACGACGAGTTCCCAAATATTTACCATCTGTCTCGGCCATGCTTGGTCGATACATTAAAAAAACTCTCTGGCCTGTGTGGCCAAGAACCACGAATTTTCAATAATGGAACCATTCAATACACCGCCACACAAATATTACAACTACTCTACCAAATGTAACTTAATTAGACTATATACGTACCTTCAAACGATCGATTTCACGCCTTGAGTGTGTGTACGACGAACTTCAACCGAGCCCTAATTTGGAGACGAAATCGCCCAACACCCCGAGCCTTCAAACTGGAAAAAAGTCCTATAACGGAGGAGAAACACGGAGACAAACGAACAAAAATGATTTTCGGGATTCCTCGCAATGGCCGGGTATCGAAGATTTCGTGGTTACTCAAGAGTTCGGTGGTGGGGGTGGTGGGGGTGGTGGGGTGCCTCTGTTTTGAATGAGGGGTATTTTGGAAATTTCGGGCCTAAATTCTGGGTGCCCTTGGTGAAATCTCATAGAACCCATTGGAACGAAAATATGAGATCATCATCGAATGGTATTACACTATTCGATCAACGACACCACGCATTCGAAGCACGCGCAATGTTTTGTACACCTTATAATTGAAAATGTATTAGTCGATATATAGATTATACATTTATGCATGAACATTTGATGTATACATGTAAAAAGTTTTACCTGGCCCCTCTAGGTTTGCGACGATCTGTGTGTAGATTGGAGATGCAAAAGTAAAGGATCTGATGGACTTGGATCCATTGGTGTACAAACTACAATTAACTGATTCAAAAAAATTAGTCGTGTTGTTCGGAAAGCCACAATAACTCATTCATATAGGTTCAAAAAATAACGAATACTTAAACATTTCAATATAATCAAATTACCAACTTAAGTCATCACAAACAATATACAAAATTGACTATCAGTTTTCATTGGAAGGTTGAGCTCTAGTTGGACAATATTTTTGTTATGTTCCTCTGAATGAAAAATACCACACCAGTTCTTCCTAGTAGGGACTCGATTATGGTCTTTATTGTTGGTTATGGGGTTCATACGCAACGGAAATTACAAAACAATTTTTACAAAAACCCTAACAAGATCCGAGTCTAATTCCATTAAAAACGTTTAAACCATGAAAACTTAATCATACCTCAGTTGCAATATACCTTTCTGAAGGTTGATCAATCTCTAAGGCGCTGTCAACGACGAACGCCCTCTACCAGCAGTCACACACGAACGGCGGCCGAGATTCGAAGTGCTAGTTTCGAGAGAATACCAAACTTTTTGTTTTTCTCCAAAACAATCCAAAACATACCAGAAAACCCTAATTCGTTTCTGAAACGAAAATAGAGTTTCGAGCCTTAATCTTTCGTACGTGTGTTCTAACTTAAAGCATCTATTTATACAACCCTTGTATATAGACGGTTAAGTAAATTACACATATACCCCTACTAAAAGAAGTATAAGTGTAATACACCACAAGGACGTGTCTGTCATGAATTTTATCATATAAAATTCATTTTTCTGAACCATCTTAAAATCTCGCAAAACCATTCTTACTGTACGACTCAATAGGCTCATACAACGTTGGCAGTGTACCAAAACACATTTTGGTATGCAAGTCATAAGCGGCCTCTAGCAAGACATTATGACTACCCAAGTTGTACCAATGTAAAATTAATACAACCTAATCAATAGTGTATATAACATCCTTTTGTCACACGATATCCTTTTGATCAAACATAAGGCATGGAATTGTCATCCAACATGTTCAATCGTACTAGTCTCGATCTCTAGGTAGACTGAAAACATCAAAGTAACATTGATCAATATCAATTCACTTAGACTATGCCTTTTAACAGTCTAATACATCGAGGGATCCACTGGATATCTCTCTTTATATGAGAGGGACAAATTCTATCTTGATTACACAACTTCATCACATTCCTCACACAGTAACCAATCACAACCTTTATAATCGTCCGGTTAAAGATAACGTTTGATTGTGTCAAATCATTGTGTTCCTAATGTTGAAGTCTCTGGTAATCTCAAGTCAGATGACTGGAAAATATACCTATAATGAGAAACAACTATGACTTAATCCATGTGATGTTCTCATAGCGGGTTGATCTAGTACTTTGTTCCCTAACATGTACTCGTGATCTTGATTCGTATCTCTATACGTATAATCATCATATGATCATCAATCAAGACTCACACTAGTTTTAATTCATTATAGTACCTAGTATAATGATCGACTAGAGACATTTATGATATTTCCGTAAATACCCATGGATCTTATTATAATGTAAACATGCAAATTAATTATAATAAACAGCAAATGAAATTCTCTATTTTATTAACTAAAAGTATTCATAAAGATAGTTAATGGATTGACATAGGGCACATGCCCCAACATTTATTAGGACATGTTGTTCTTTTATGTTCTTCTTGATGTTATATGCCACATCGCAAGGGCCTCGAGACATTAGAAAGATTCATCTCGTTTTGCATTCGCATTCCCTTTGGTCTCCCTCGGCCACATCTACACCTTAGGTTCGGTATGATCTTCGTCACAAAAGTAAGCCAATATTTCTCATCTGAGATGGCTTTGAAATTAGAGGAGTACCATTGCGCATATACATTTATCATATAGTATGGCCCAATGAATTGCGTGTAGCTTACTCGAATGAAGGCACATGTAGCTAACACATGTGAGCAAGGGAAACCAAACGATTGCCATTTATTACAACTGCACACCCGCTCCTTTAGGATAACGACTTGGGTATTGTTGTCTTTATGCATGCGATCTCCATGTCTTCTAGTCAGCACTTCAAACTCACATATGTCACGATTGATCATATTGACTTGATGCCTTCTTGCAGATTGTTCATAATATGTGAGTTTATCCGTGACATATTTTGTGTAGGATAGACATTTGAAATTGGTTCATTGATTTCTTGTTTACGTCGATCGTGCTATGTCACCAATCGTAGTAAATCATACGAGTCATCGTTGTTATTGGAAAGAATTGAACCACCTTCAATACACCTTTAAAACACTCTACAATTGACAACAAAATTCGTGAAAGTAATATTGCTTTAACGATAAATATGTAGTTGAATGCAAAATAGAACTTTCATTTCATACATACCAACACCATTAGAATTCATCCATCCATACCGCATGCCTCCGTCATGCGATTAAGACCATAGTTTTTTGGGGATGACATTGACATATTGCAGACATTAAGGAGTTCGTGATGATAAGTATGAAAAACGCTCCATGCATGCATTAAATTCTCGTTCTTGATGTTGAGTAGATGTTTGAGAAAGGAATTTTTTTAAGGGTTCATTTTTAATTTGGGTGTTGAAATTACTGACCAAGTGTCTTAGGCAATAATGGTGGTATCCTTTTGGGGGACAAAAATCATTACCACCTCCAGAATGTCAGGGTGACGATCAGAAATAAAGAAAACTCAATCTCTATCAGTCACGTGTTTGCGCAACATCCTCAAAAACAATCCCTACAAATCCATAGATTTGGTTTCTACAACAGCAAATGCAACCGGTAGTATATGTCCATTACCATCAACAGAGATGACAATCCTTAGCTTACCACTATATTTTCCATATAAGAAAGTCGCGTCAATCTGAAGAAAAGACCTACAAAACTTGAAAGCTTGTATTGATGATTCGAATGGGAAAAGCACACGACGAAATTAGGGAGACGTTATTCTTATCTCATCAGCAGCCCATTGTCTATGTGACCACTCGATTCTTGTCCCCAAACTCTTATTCTTCACAACCACCAACCATCTTGATAATATAGCATATAAATCATCCCAATATCCAAATGCACATGTAATTGCCTTCCTTTTGGCATCTAACATTCTCTTGTAATTTATTATGTCTATTTTTCCTTAATTATTTGTATTAATGTCTTAATAGTTATTGCTTGATCTATTTGGACAATGCTTTAGATCTCTCACGCAAGCATGTTGGCGTCAAGTTGGACATGACCGCGTTCTACGTCGGGATTTATATAGTTGTGCGGCATATCTAATTGTGTGATATTTCATAATTGTGTTTTCTTTCGCAAACAAGCATGAATACGCCACATACACCCGTCTTGCGCACTTATGCACTTGATCGCCCACATAATTGTAGTCGATTCCATCACATGGTATTGACAATATCTATTAACATGTCACACTTTGACGACATGTTGTAAGTCTTTTTTGTTGTCGAAGCACAATCCTATTTCGAACTCAAAATTAGACATATCCCAATTGATTTCATTATACAGCAGCAATGGTTGGTGAACTTCATCATTACTTGTTTCCTCCATGAAATTCTCTTCATCGATAGCAAACTGCTTATCATCTTGCACGTTTTCTGCATCTGGAGGTTCATGCATTGGGTCATTCGTAATAAGATTGAGGTTTTCTCAATCGACAGCTGCAGCATCATCCTCGAGGGACGTACGTCATCGTCTGTTTCATTATTGTCGCCGTCATTAACTTCATCATCACTAGAGGCATTAATATCATCATATAAGGGATTAAAAAATCCATCTTGTGTGACATCACCTTGTGGTGATTGCATATGCAGTCTTTTCATCATCAATCTAGTGTCAGACGTGCCGACATCTTCATCACGGACTTACGAATGAATTGTAGGATTTTGAAACAAGTCGATTGACTCAAATGTTAAATAGATATCTACCATTGCAGTTAATGGTAAATTAGCCACTATCACCCACATCGAGTCGAAGTGTGTTGCATCATGCAACATCATAAGAACGAAATATTGCAAACATCCGGGGAGAATTATCACGTGGTGATAAGTCATTCTAACTAGAGTCTCCGTAGATAAGATATTGAACGCGTTACACACATCATCCATCAATTGTCATCTATTCGTCCCAAACTTAACCATCAACATTGCTGATGAGGGTGCGTTGTATGCGATGCTATTTAAACCATTTACAATTTCACCGTGCGCATAAAATAGAAATGGGATGTTCCTATGTTCGATGGCCTACATAATTTATTGGACATTGATGTAAAATGATTATATGTGGGATTACAAATATATCAAGCGAAAAAGTTGATTACTAACATGAGTTAAAGCGCAATTGAATTTTCTGATGTAGAAGATCGACATAACAGTGCAACTACAGAGCATATTCATTTGTTTGCATCAAGTACTAATTAATAACTCATATTTACATCCCACATGATGAAAACTACTAAACTAATTCATAAGGAGCATGTATTTCATCAAAACAAAATCATAGTAATTTGTTCCCAAACAGACTAATAATGTATACTATATTTATCATCAATTATTCTAGACTTTTTCGTTCCTTTTTTCCAATATCAAGCCAAAGATTTTGTCAAATTGAGCGGATTTAAAGGAAATTCAACTTTTTGATGTAGAGGATCGCCTTAATAGCGCAACTAAAGAGCATTCTCATTCATCCGCTTCAAGTACATCCTCTGTTTGAGTTAGTTATTGTTTTAAGCACACATACCATGCGATGAACATCTCAACTAAATTTTTTTAAAATACCTATGTAATTACATAATATGATCATTACAATAAAACCAAATAAATAATAATAGAAATATTAATTTTTTGAACTTACTATTTTCCTCATCTTTTTCTCTTCAAATTAATATTCATGCGATAAAAAATATAGTTAGTTATTTTTATTTAAATGAAAATTAATAACTCAAAAAAAAATTCAACAAAAACAATTTCTAACCTAACACCTCGTGTAACAAAAAATAACTAAACTCTCTCTGCCAACCATTTGTTGTCTTGATCTTGTTTTGCAAAAAAAAAAAAGTTCGTTCGACTTGTATGTATATTGAGGGACACATCAGAACAATAAAACAATTTAACTAAAAAGTTTGACAAAATAAAAAAGTTAAATAAAAAAATAATTTAACAAATATAAATAGGTTAAAACAAAGTTTAACAAAAAAAATGAATCCTAAATTAACACTTAAAACAAAATCTAAACTAAACTAAACTAAACTAAATCCTAAATTATACAAAATACATATGAAAAAAAGTTTAACAAAATAATATTTTAACAAAAAAATTTAACAAAACCTTTAACAAATAAAAATTCCTAAACTAGCTAAACTAAACTAAACTAAACTAATAAACTAAATTACTAAACTAAACTAACCAAAAACACAGTTTAACAAAAAAGTTAAACAAAAAAAATAAGTTTATCAAAAAAACAGTAAATAAAAAAATGTTTAACATAAAGTTTAACCTAAAAATTAATCCTAAATTAACACTTCAAAACAAATTTCCTAAACTAAACCACATTCTAAACTAAACTAAACCAAATCCTTAACTACATTAAATGGTAACAAAATTCTAAAGTATACAAAATTCATATGATAAAAGTTTATCAAAATAAAAGTTAACAAATAAAAATCTTAAACTAAATAAACTAACTAACCAAACTAAACTAATCAAAAACATAGGTTAACAAAAAAGTTCAACAAAAAAATAGTAAATAAAAAAATGTTTACCATAAAGTTTAACATAAACATTAATCCTAAATTAACACTTCAAAACAAAATTTCCCAAACTAAACCAAATCCTAAACTACACTAAACTAAAAAAAAAATTGAAGTAAACAAAATTCGTATGATAAAAGGTTTATCAAAATCAAAGTTTAACAAATAAAAGTTAAATAAAAACTTTAACAATTAAAAAATCTTAAACTAACTAACTAAACTAAACTAACCAAAAAAAATAGTTTAACACAAACTTTAACCAAATAATTATGTTTAACAAATAAATGGTTTAACAAAAAATAAAAGGTTTACAAAAGGTTTATCAAAAAACTGATTCCTAAATAAGGCACTTCAAAACAAATTCTTAAGATTAAACAAATCCTAAACTAAACAAAATCAAATCCTAAACTAAACTAAACTAAACTAAAATCATATGATAAAAATGTTTAACAATAAATTTAACAAAAAAATAATCATAAACTAACTAAACTAAACTAACCAAACCAAAAACTTTAACAAAAATAAGTTGTAACAAAATACACTAACCAAACAAAAAGACTAAACAAAACGAATCAACAAAATAAAATTTTAACTAAAAAACCAAAAATAGTCATTCACCTTCACTTTCTCCTTATCCTTCTCCTACTCCCATCACCTCCTTCTCTAGTGGCGTCAATCCCGTCACCTCCTTCTCCTTCTCTTTCTCCTTTAAGCTCGTCACCTCATTCTCCTTCTCCTTCAAGCTCGTCACAACCTTCTCACCTTCTCCTTCTATTCACCTCTTCTCCTCTCTCTCGCCCCTGTTTCTCTCTTTAATGGATCCCCAATCAAACCCTTCCACTAACACCATTAAATACCAAATTCCCCACCCACCTCTTCCAAACTCCCATAACCTACAAACCTACCTAATAGCTAGTACCTACAAACCTAGCCGAAATAGAAGCGTAGAAAATATATTCTCTACATTTCTATTTTGGCTAAAGAAAAAGACTGGGTACACAGGTAGTGCCTTTTCCGAAGGCGTTATCTGTGTATCCCCGCCAACGTGAAAAGAGCACAGAATAGCGCATTCGGAGAATGCGCTATTCGTATGCTCTTTCCCACGTGGACCATCCTATAAGATTTACACGAATAGTTGTAAATTTGTTCCAATCAATCCATGTGGATGTCCACGTGGATTGATATATCTTAATAACATGAATAGCGCATTCTACGAAATGTGTTATTCGTGTTGTATTTGACCAACATGGATTGATATACATGGATAGCGCCTTTTGAAAAGACGATATTAATGAGTCCACGTGGCCCAAAAATTTGTCTATCATGATAGCGCCTTTTCAAAAGTCGATATACATTATGTAACAAATAAAAAAACCACCCTTGTTTTACTCATTGAAATCGTTTTGTGCAGTACTTATGTAATTTTCTTTTTCTAAATGTTATATACTGACACACATTGGTAAATGTGGTCTAGTGGCAAAAAAAAAAATAGCATGTGTAATCTGAGATAGAGAGGTCATGGGTTCAATTCTAGACAGTAATATTATACTTTTTTAGTTTTCTCGGTCATTAGGTTAAAGCGTCCGATAACTTTTAAAGAATTAATCGAGCCAAAGTAAGGAGAGGTTGAAGCAGAGACATAACTACATGGATACTTGGCGATCGCGATCGATGCCCACACCTTCTGGTGGCTTGACACCTCACCTACCTAACTCCCTTGAAATGAGGACAACCACTCATCTCATCTCACACACACTCACTCTCATTTTTCCCTCTCCCTCATGTTTTCTCTCTCTCTCTCTCTTTCTCTAACAAATAAAAAAAGTGTGTAGTTGAAGAGTTGAGAGCAAGAGGAGAGCTTGAAGAGTTGAGAGAAATGCAAGAGGAATTAGAGAAGGGTTTGCAATCTTTGAAGTAGTTGGAGCAAATCGTCATGGAGTGCAACATAGGTAAAGTTTTTCTTGTTTTATTTTTATATAAGTTTTCATGAAAATGGGTTAATGGTGGTGGTGTTAATGTTGTTGTTTAATGGTTGTTGTTGGTAATTTTATTGACGTTGAAGGGTTAAGTAATGGAAAAAAAAATTTTTGGGTCTCTTCATTCCATCTCTAGAGAAAAGACGGGATGAAGGGATGATGAGGGTCGTGCCAACCTTGGTCTAGGCGGTTGGGCCGAACCGGGCCCAAACCATTAATTTTTTTAAAAAAATTAAATAAAATGATTTTAAATGAAAATAAATTACAAAAAATTATGAAAAAGAGGTAAAAAAAATTATGAAAAGTTCCAAAAATTCTAGAAAAATATGAAAAATTAGAATAAGGTAGGAAAATGAGTTCCGAGACATTTTTGAGTGTTTGACACATCGGTATTACTAGAAAAGTGTGCCAAAAACCAAACTTTTGAGAATAAAAATTCAAATTTTTGGTCTCACACTATAAACTTACTTAATGTGACTCTAAAATAATTAAAGTGGTATAATTGGACACTAGGGACTTAAAAGACTATAGTCGGGTGTTGAGTGCGCATCTCGAGGTGTGAACATGGCGTTTTGAGGCCGATTGCTTGAGGTAAATAAACCTACGAGAAAATTAGTTAAAACTCATTTATAGCACTTGCTTTATTTTGAATTTCAATTATTTCATCGTGCTATTTATTGCTATTCACTTACTGTTCATTTGCTCACACGTGTGTATGTGTGTTTGTTGATGGAGTCGAGCATGGCAAGACTCACATCCCGGGGCTAGCTATCCCACGTTGTTCGGGTAATTAGCCATGTTGGGGCTATACAGTGACTATTTCTCGCAAAACCCATTAGATTGAGAGATGTTTGATGAAGAATTAGGTTTCCATTATGGGTTCCTCTCTAGAGATGTTTGGACGGGATTTTACCATTCATGGGTTCCTATCATTCGACCATGAGATGTTTGTGAGGTGATCTCCATGGGTTCCTCTCGGTTTAGCTAAGTCGATTTTCGGATGTCGACTGGGGTTTTCTATCTTGCTACACTCGTGTCCAATTTCGACTTTCTGCGACTTATTTTCATACGACTACCTTATTTTTTGTTCCTTATTTAAATTACATGAATTGTAGCCGTTTTATTGGATTTCGTGAATATTAGCTAACGTTCTCTGGGATTTACTCACCAGGATTTGTCATTGTTTTTTGTAGCAAATCACAGATCCTAGACGAGACGAGGCAAGGAGCATTTAGGCGACTACCTCTGAGCTAGGATAGCCCCGTCAGCCTTTTGCATAGGTGTTTGTATGTATTATTAATTGCTTTCATGAGATTTTAGGAGGACTTGTGTACCCGATACATGTATATGACCATCTTTTGTATTTTTGTCACTTTTTGATATACATAGTATCTCATGCCTGGTTTTCACACTATAAGGTTGTTTATAAAATGTAAACTTTTCATTTTTACAACAGTTGCATGGTTTAAAGACTTTCGCTAAGATACATAACTTATAATAATCTAATAAGTTGTGAACAACTTAACTTAGCTAACTTATTGTAAACATTCATAAATATTAAGTTAAAGGCGAATAAGATACGTATGGAGGTTTAGGTCGTGGGTCATCAAGGATAAGTGTGCGATGATGTGGCATGCTTGGTGACATGTCTGGCGACTTGGAGGTACCTGATTTGCCTTAGAGTTTAGGGTCGTCACATTACACCTAAGTTCGCTAGTGTTAGAGAGGTTATGGGTTTGACTCAGTTGAAGTTAAAAAAAATATTAATGCATGCAACTAATGACACGCATTTGTTGACTTCTCTCGATTCTCGCCAACATTTGTGCTAGCACACATCCTGATGCGCATCAAAGAGGACCAATGGATGGATTTTGTAATGGTTTTATCATTGTAATCAGGGTCTGTCCAAATTGTTAAAGGGTCATTGCGAAATAATAATTTGGAGCTATAACAGCCTGCTTTAATTAATCCCAATTAAATGAAAAATCACAGATTATGACCCTAAGCTCAGACCTACGGAACGTCGCAGAAAAGTATGGGTCACGTCTAACGAGGTAAAATTTGTTATTTTGTGTGGTACATGCTTATTTATTTTATTATTATTTAATAATTCGCGTTGCACTAGTTAAGAATTACATTTGGTCGCATTGTGTGCATATAATGACGAGAGTGTACGATGTCGTGATGTGCACGTAACGATGGTGTATAGGGTAGTTAAGGGTTTAGATGTCACATCACCATAACATCACATCACCCATCAAATCACACCCTGATACCTCACTTTCTTTCTCACCTCTCATTTTTTTTTTTAAAAAAAAAGAGAAAAGTCTATATTTCTTCCTCTATAGTCGAACTCCCTTTTCCCTCCCCCATTTTTCTTCTCTTCCGACTTCCCATCACCAAGCTCTCTTTCACTCCCTCAACTCGGTTTCAAATCTCTCGAGGGTGGGGGAGGGGTAGCCAAGTGGGCTGGGCCTGGCTATCTCCCAGACGGGCCACGCCACTGCCCATTGGTGAAGTGAGCCGGGCATGGCTCCCCTCTCAGCCCAGACTTCTTAAGTTGTAAAACTTCTTAACTTATTATATTTCGATAGAATAATCTTTTAAAACAACAAAAATTGACTAAGTCGAATTACAAGATGGATAGTTCACGGGCCGTCACGGACAGGTGACGTGGCATGGCTTGGTGACGTGTCGGCGAAGTGGTGGTCCCTGGTTTGCCTCGGAACTTGGGGCCATCACGGGGCCCCTCAATTATATATATGTAAAAAAAGAACAAATTTTTATCAACTACATAATACGATTGGTGCAAAACACGCAAAAATCTTGCTTAATTGATGTATAATAACATGATCAAACCTCTCAAAATATCTTCAAAATAATACAAGTTTCGTGAAACTTTATAACTTTTTTTTAAAGCCAACTGTAGCCAACTTAAAAATACAAAGTAGAAGATAAGCCAGAAAAATGGAGGGAGAGTTGAAAGAGCTACTTTTTAAAGTTGAAAAATAAAATTTAATTTGAAAAGTATACAAATAATTTACTAAGCAAATATTTTTTTATCACTTGTAATATTACAGATTGAAATATGTTGTGAATAGGAAAAGTCGGAAATGCAGTGTATTTACATGATCAATTTAATGTACCAAATTACTTAATCAATTTAAAAGTCTACTAAAATCTACATAAAAGTCATTTATTTATTAAAGTAATTAAAATTTTATTAAAATTTTAATTTAATACACTTTTATAAGTGTGTAGTGTGCGCATAGTTTCTCGTACAAAACACATGAGTTGTGTATCTCGAGTCGCTCGTAGACGGCCTAAAGATGCGGGCCCACATGCTTCGTTACACACATCACTGCTCTCCTACTCTCCCACCCTCCAATTTAACTGTCACTCGACTCACCAATTCAACTCTGTATCAACCAATCTCCCTCAATGGGCAGATCTCTCTCCCCGCAATGCTCACGAACTCACCAAATCGGTGCCCTAGCTCTCATCGCCGTCACCTTCCTAGTCACCAGAGCGTTCGATCGATCACTCACTTGCTCCATCACCACCACCACCGATCGCTCATCATCATCATTGCCATCTTCGTATCACCACCTCTCGATCCTCGACAATGGGAGGTCGGTTTCATGGCCGGAGAGGGGCTACGGGCCTTACCTCTCTCTTAAGATCTACGTGTACGAGGAGGACGAGATCGATGGGTTGAGGGAGTTGATGCGTGGGAGGGACGGTAGGGTTTCGGCGGAGGCGTGCGTGAAGGGGCAGTGGGGGACGCAGGTTAGGGTTTTCTTTGTGTTTGTTTTGAATCTGTTGATGTTGTTGATGTTGTGAATCATGGAATGTGTGGTTTTGGTTTTGATTTTAGGTTAAAGTTCACGAATTCCTGCTCAAATGTGTAGTTTTGGATTTGATTTTAGGTTAGAATTCAGAACTCCTGCTGAAATATGTGGTTTTGGATTGATTTTAGGTTAGAACTCACGATTTCGTGCTGAAATGGGTGGTTTTGGTTTTTAGGTTGAAACTCACGAATTCCTGCTGAAATGTGTGCTTTTAGGTTAAAACTCATGAATTTCTGCTGAAACGTGTGGTTTTTGGTTTTTATTTTAGGTTAAAATTCATGAATTGCTGCTGAAATCAAGGTTTCGGACTATGAAGAAGGAGGAGGCGGATCTTTTCTTTGTTCCTTCTTATGTGAAGTGTGTGAGGATGATGGGCGGTTTGAATGACAAGGAGATTAACCAGACATACGTGAAAGTAAAGTATTACTTTGTTTTGTACTGTTCTTTTTATGGATTCTATATTTCTCATATATAATATGTTAATTGCACAATCAAATGCGAATCGTGTTTAATCCTTTTTTTCACATTTTACAGATTGAAGTATGTTGTGAATAGGAAAAGTAGAAAATGAAGTGTGCATACATGATCAATTTAATATCCCAGATCACTTGCTTCTTTCGTTGGTTGAATAGTCTAGAGCATTACTCACAGCAAAACAAGTGAACAATACTGATTGGTTATGGAATCAACATGATTTTGTCTTAGTTGGTATAAGAAGTGAAGAAAAGTACATAACAGTTAGGCGGACTATTGCGTTAAATTGAGTTGGGCAATAGTGTCTGATCCAACTAGTCAACCCCACTAATTTGGAATTGAAGTTTTTTTTGTTGCTTTGATCAAATGCTGGAGCAGATATCCAACTGAATTTAGGTAGGTACATGTACATAATGACCAAAGGTATGAACCTAACAACTTCAAAGAATCTCAACTTGATCTTAGAAGACTCATTAGAAGGTGCATAGGGGTGGGTAGGGTAATCATGGCCAGTAGCTTGATGGCATGCGCTGGAGAACGCCATTGTGCATGAAGGTTGACAACAATGGAATATATGTCAACAATAATCTATAAAATGAGATGCTTGATAAGGCAATAAAACTATCCTATGTAAGCGAGAATAGGTCTTAGACAACATTACAAATGCCAAAATTAGTTTTGTACACTGTTGAGTCAGCAATCAACATAGAGGTGTCATCCGTTTGAATGGAGAGAAAGTATATGATAGAGACAGAGAGACAACAATAGTAGAAGTGGAGGGAGTGGAAAAGGGGAAGGATGAAAGGGTAAAAGAAAAAAGTGGAAATGGAAGAGTGAGCTACATGAGGGCAGAAGGGAAATGGCAACTATGTTTCTTCACTTTTAGAGACATCTTTTTAATTATTTTTTGAAAATTTTCTTTGAACCACCAATGCATGAAGTTGAGGGTTCAAATCTCGCCGTATGCAAGTTTGAGGGGGGTAAAACCATAAAAGTTGGTTTGGTATGCAAAAAAAAGAGGAAGTAAAAGAGTAAATTCGAAGAAAATTAATATTTGTAAGCTCTACAATGTCCACATAACTTTTAAAGTTGGTAATAATTAGATACCGAAGAGTTTCTGCATCATGGATGGAACTTCATGCTTTACTTACCTAAACACTGTTACATGTTTTCCATGTAACTTCATTCCCCCACATTTATTTTCCCATGCATATTAATTTTTATGCATTTGTTTTCCATGCGATTAAATATAACTACCTTTATATTCTCATCCTACTTTCCAACATACCAAATCTCTCTTGTGAGTAAATGTTATACATCTAATGACTTGCTTAAAACAAAAGACATTTTTGAGTTTAGATGCAAAATAAACTAGATGTACCAAGTTAGACTTCTCTTAAGGAGCTATGTTGTATATTTTGAAGAAGAAACTCATAGAAACAAGTTAATATAAATATTATATAACAACCCACACCACAACCACAAGTTTAAGAAAATACAACAACAACAACAACATAGCCTCCGTCCCAAATTAACTGGGGTCGGCTACATGGATCAAACTTTTCCATTGTGCTCGATTAAGTGCAATTGATGGTGAGCTTTGCAAACCATTCAAATCTCTCCTAATTAATGCATCCCATGTTAACTTTGGTCTGCCCCTACCTCGTCGAATTTCTACAGTTTCTATTGAGTCAAGTTTTCTAGTTGGAGCATTTGTAGGTCGTCTTTGCAGGTGACCAAACCATCACAACCGCCCTTCCCTAATCTTTGTATCAATTGATGCTACTCCTACTTGTCTTCGAATTTCTATATTTCTTGTTCTATCTTTACAAGTTTAAGAAAATAAATTGTATATTTTGAATTGCCCCCTTACATTTGAAAAATAATAATAATAAAAAAACTATGTTGTCTACATTAAGCGTGGCCTGGATGATTTAGTTGCAAATGACACAATCAATGGCCTAGTCATGGCCATGAAAACCAATTTAATTTTAAGTCTTACGATATGAGAACAAGTAGAAATGTGGGAACATATGACAGTTAGTAGGACAATCTAAATAGATGAATTTGATCAATTATCCAGACATTCTTGTCTAATATGCTTATTGAGTTTGAACTAAAACTGTTCTCATGGACAAATTAGTTTATGTGTTGTTTACTTATTTTGTGCTTCTACTTTCAGGTGATAAGTCAAATGCCATACTTTCGAAGATCTGGTGGTCGCGACCATATTTTCGTTTTCCCTAGGTAATATTTCCCTTTTTCGTTTTGCTAATGTTAATTTGATATATATGTGGTTGCCTATTTTTGTTTTTTGTTTTGATTTGAGGAATCAAATCTTGAACTTTTATGTTGCTAGGCGCCAAATTTAATGCATGAACAATTGTATAAACTAACAAATAAACACATAATCCATTTGTTTTTTGGAATTATCCAACCTTCTTCACACCAATAAAATTAGTCATTCAATCTTGACCTCATTACGAACGGTAGTTATAGGTACAAATGACTTTATCATTGATTCTTTATTATTGAAAAACATGATTTGTTAATAAGTCAGTTGTGGCACTCATTTTCTTATATTCAAAGGCTTTTTAGGTTGTTGCTTCTGTTTATTTCTTGTTCCAGTTGTTTGGCCCTACTTTCTGAGAGTAAATAAACAAATTTCTTTACACATACATAGTAACATGTAAGAGAATCATAATGGACCTTTCACATGAAAAACATCAAAGGAGACCCGGCCATGCTTTTCTACTTGTACACAACTAAAAATGTTGTTGAGGAACAAGTAATGAGCCCATATCTTGTAGCCATTTTTTTAATATCTCATCTTTGGAATGAATTATTTATGAAACAATAATTTTGTAGTTATAAATTTATCAACAAAGGAATTGAGAGGCTCACTGTTATATTGGTATCAGTGTCATTGAAGCGTGCGCTTTTGTTTGCCTTGAGGCGAGGTGTCCTCTATGCGCCTCAAATTAGCCTAGGCATGCCTAGCCTAGGCATGCCTCTCTGCTCATTGCGCCGCTTTAAGGCACAGTGGTGTGTACCTCACCATTAAAAATTTTAAATTTTTTTATGTGTTTTTCGCTGCTAATACATTTCATCTAAGTGATGTGTTTATTTTATTTGTTCAATTCTAAATTGTGATCTTTACTAGGTCAAACAATATCGCATATAACACATACGTAGTTTTCATATATACACACATACATGTTATATCCATATATGTTTGTATATGCATGCATATATGTAGAAATCAATATACATTGGGCTTCACTCAGGCGCGCGTCTTGCCTCTCACCTTGTGCCTCATGCATTTTAGGCAACCATCGCCTCAAGTGCGCCTTTCGCCTTTGATAATACTGATTGTGATTCAACCAATCTTTCTTGAATTAGCTGATAAGATCTAGTGAGTCTTTCCCACAAGTTTTTTATTTCCTCCCTCTCATTTTCATCTTCTCTTTACCTCTCGTCTTACTTCTATGAGCTTTTGATAATTATGGAACTCTCCCTTACTGCTTCCTCTAGGAGTTCAGCCATATTCAAGTCATGCTGTGGTTGATCATCCTCTTAGAACAGTTACTGATCGACTCCATTCTAAGCTATTATTTTGCTAACTAATCAATCACAAACCCCAACTTAAATAGATTCTTCCTTTTGGTTCTTAGCATAAAGCTTTTTTGTCTCTTACCTTGAGAGTGTGAATATCATGGAACTGTAGGCTATTAAGTTGTGGATGTAACTCGTGCAGTTACCATTTTTATAACTTGCAACAAAGTATTACCATTACCCTCTTGAAACATTTACAATTTGTTAAAACTAAAAATATCCACAGTTGTGTTCCTAATGTGTTTTTCCACAACGTTTGTTGAATAATTGAATCGAGTGTCTTTCTAAACTCTTTATACCAAGAGATACAGTTAAGTACTTAGTTATTGGTGGCGAACAAACCCCTAGAAGAATTCAATGATGGACATTGTTTTGGATGATGTAACACCAGTGATGTAATAGGGCATTGTGTTAGACTAGTGTTGGAACAAAAAAGTCTATAAGAACACAAGGAGACATAAAGTAAAGAGGAGTGAATAAGAGTAACTCGATCACAAATTCGCTCTTTTTGTTCCCAGTTTGGACATCAATTTCACCATATAGGGTCAAAACATAGGCAACAACTTTGCATCACACTATTTCCCTCACAACTAATCTACCTAGTAAAGGTTATGATTTTTGAACATGCACCTTGTCAGTTCCATTGGGATCACTTGCGAGTTTTGACAGTATATAGGAAAAATTCGGGTCATGCATATTCAACCATATAAGAAATAAATCTTCTACCGAAACCCTACTCCACACCAACAAGCTGGTATTAAATCCAATTCCAAACTTACTGAAGAAATAGCGAAGACACTATCTTCCATTTGGTGATGTCAATATCCAGTTATCCACCATGCCACACTTCTTGGGTCGTCATTACTTATTATTTTTATTGCAAGCATAATGGTGGAGAGTTCAATCCTCTTAGCAACTTGCAACTAATGGGAGCATAATTTTCTTCATACCAAGTCTGCTTGTGTTGCGTGTCGCACAATGATATTTTTAGTGTGCTAATTTTTATAACGTCTACATTTGCTTTTCGTTACTGAAACAGCGGTGCTGGGCCTCATCTATTTCGGTCGTGGGCGACTTACTTGAATCGGTCAATCATTCTTACTCCTGAGGTAAAGTGCGAAATGCAAACTCATTAATTTTCAAGCTTTAGACAAATTTTCTTCTAGATCCAAGCCTAATAAAATAGTTGCTTACTCAACCATTGATTGTCGCTTGTTGGAGTATTATGGTTTTCTTTTTAATTAATGGAAAAAGCAAAAAATATCATCACCAAGTATTTGTAGTTTTTCTTTTTTTTTTTGTTATAGTGATGTTGAAGAATTTCATTCATTTACGACTAATGTGCAACTGAGGTGGGTCACACTAGGAATCTTAGGATTACATCGATGTGACCATGTTGTGTTGCTGAATTCATTGTCCATAGTGATTTTGTTAATTTCTCTATAAATATTGCTATGACCACATGCTCAAACATGAGAGATGAAGATTGATAGTCTTTTGACTCGTATTACTCGCTTACGAGTTTTAAATTAAGTAACATTGCATCTAGACTTTATTTAGAGATTTGCTTTGTGCCTTTGGAAAGCAAGAAACTGCATTTATCAGTTACTAGTGATAATCGATGGTATATATATAGAAATTAAAAAAATTGATGGTAAGGGGGGAGATCTAAGATAACTTGGGATTCATTGATTAGGAACAAGTTAAAGGATTATGAAAGCACATCATTATTAAATCGAGCACGGCGAACAAGCTTTATGTCTAGCCGAACCAACTACTTTCGGAACGAGGCTTTGCTGTTATTATTATTTTGGCAGTAATTGGTTTTCCTTGGCGCGAAAGAATAGATTCTTAGTGCTGCATTTTATTTTGTTCTACTTTCTTCTGTTCTTCCCTATCGTGGTCTTCATTGTTTCTGGATTTATTATTGTATTTTATGTGATAGCTCAGGGTGATCGCACAGATAAGAGGGACATCAGTGCCTTCAATACATGGAAAGATATCATCATCCCTGGAAACGTTGATGATGTCATGACTAGAAGTGGAGGTCCATTCCTTCAACCCTTGCCTCTATCAAAGAGGAAATATTTGGCTAACTTCTTAGGTCGAGCCCAAGGAAAGATTGGTCGTCTTCAATTGATAGAACTTGCCAAGCGATTCCCGGATAAGGTTTGTCTTCCTATTTAATTTAATGGTTTTTTTCCTTATGCAATGTATCTATATTGTCTGTATATAATTTGCATATGACAAAGTTTTTACCTGTTTTTTCATATCTATGGGAATAATCGGAGTAAAACAAATTTTCTGATCATTATCAAAGCTCTGAACAAACATTAAGGTTTAGTGGAGTTCATAATCTTCGTCATACTTTATCAGTTGATTCAGTTCAAATCACCCTGTGAACACCATTGCTTAAAACTACTTATCTTAATAAACGTAGTATGAACAAGGGGTTTACTTCAGTGACAATATTTCAGATTTGATAAGAAAAGTAGAAGAGTTGCATCTGTTATGTATACTGAAATTGTTTTTTCGAAATTCAATAATTCAATTTCTTAACAAAAGGAAGGGTCTTTGAGGTCTCCCCTGTTTGTGATCAATGATATTTGCGGGAAAAGAAATGGAGGCAAAAAGAAAACAAAAATGAAGTGTAAGTGAAACCAATGTGTGCATCATCGATCCCATAAAAATTAGTGAAAAAGAGAGGAGAAGAGATCATAAGAGAGGGAGAAGTGTGATTAGAGAGATCGAATCAGAAGTTGAGAGGAGATTCAGAGAGAGAACTGAGAGGGAAAGGTTAGTGAGGAGAGAACGAGATAGAGGAAGAGGAGATGTAGACCAAGTTAAAGAAATTTGTGATATTGTTCTCTAACCATTAGTTTTCTCATTACATGTACATATATGCATTTGTAATTGCTAACTCTAGCACACTATTAATATTGTCCTTGTAACTAACTATTAAGTACAAAACTATAAATGTGACATTGCCGATCACTTGAATCAACCTTCTCAAGATTGTAGTAGAACTGTAAAGTCAGTGAATCAAGGCTTGGAGTCTAGAGGATAATTGTGTAACCCACCTTAGAGTGTTGAATGTTGCAAAAAGGTGTACCAAAGTCATGAAGGTCACTTTCAATTGATGTTATAGGTAGAATCCCAATAGTAATCATAGAACTCAAATCAATTTTGCTGAAAGCAGTCTCACTAGCACAATTTCCAATCTTCAAAGCATCAAAATATTGATCGATTTTGCTTCTAAAAAATTGGATATCCATTCCCCTTCTAGCTATTTAAGTTTTCCGAACGTGTATTATCCCATTGAGACATTTTCTCAAACATAAGTGTACCTACTGTTATGCACCCATATTGGACAAACATATACATGATTCTCCTTTCCGTTCACTAAGAGCTACCTGTCATTCCACCACATTTCATGACACTTAGATTTGGTCTAAACTTAACTTGTTTCTCAAAACCAAACGTTGCAAGAAAGGCATTCTCATAACATGAAGACTAGGAATTTCATGAAACATAGACTGTATGTTCCTTCCCATAACTCAATATCAAGGAACGAAAATTTGATAAAATTAACCGAATTTTAGGTGAAGTTTATCGAGGTTGAAGGGATAGAATGAAGTTCACGGGTAGTTTAAAAACTACAAAACTTTGCTGAAGTTTATGTTAAAAATCAACAACTTTGATACAAATTGATATGGATCGCTAAAAACAAGAAGAAATTGCTAACTTTTCAGTCAAGAAAATTGAATAGGTGTGTTGGGCGGTGAAAGTTTGTACTTACGCCACGTTAGTGAGAAGAATCAAGTTAGATTATTAGACTTCTACATCTATTATCTACAACCGCATGCTCTTTACTTCTTCCTTTGTAATCTTATGTTTCTTCTCTGACTCTGCAACCCTAAAACTTTGATCTTCTCTCACAGCTTTACTTGCGTAGTCTTCCCCTTGTTTTGAGCCGCCTCCAACAACAACAACATAGCCTCAGTCCCAAATTAATTGGGGTCGGCTACATGGATCAAACTTTTCCATTGTGCTCGATTAAGTGCAATTGATGGTGAGCTTTTCCAACCATTCAAATCCCTCCTAATTAATGCATCCCATGTTTTGAGTCGCCTCCATCGTTCTTTTTTTGCCATGTACCCAACCCTCTTTGCTTTCACCAAAGTTTGAGATGCAAATGGTCAAATCGAGTGAAGTAGGAGACAGAAGAGTCTATGGTTTTAATCGATGATGGCTTTTGGGGGTTATTGAGAATTTGAGAGTGACTCACTTTTGCGATCATGTGATCCCTTGATTTTGCATCGAGATTCACTTTTTCACAGACATCTGTACAATGCTTTGCAGTTTTTTTTATTGATGTATAATGTCAAAAACTTGTTACTTTCTTTTGCTTTAAACGCTAACCCATATAAATTTCATAATTTTAATGTTACCTTTGTGAATGTACAATTGATAAAATCGTTAGAGAATCAAACTAAGTGTATTTATTATCACTAAAAAGTGATCTACTATATTCAATATGCATATCTAGTGTCTATAAAATTGACTTAAAACCATTAAATTGTGAGTTTTTAAAAAATAAATGCATAATTGTGCTTGTTTTGACATCCAATAAAATGAGTTTTAGTTTATTAACTATTTTAATAAAAAATTCTTAAACGTCTATAAGTTGGGTAATTTTTACCAAAATTCTCCACGCCAAATTAAACTTCTCTGATTTAATTCGAGAAAACAAGCATCTCCACATCTTCCATAAAATTTTAGAAAAGAATGCATTGGAAGTGTACTATATGTAAAACTGGATGTAATCATCCTAATAGATGAATTCTCTATATTGCGATATTGTGAAAATTATGCAAATAGCTCTAACCTCTTACACAAAAAACTGAATTCTCCAAATTTCTACTCGCACAGTTCTTTTTGTGGTTGACTTTGGATATAGCACACAATCCAAGTCATCTTCAAGGAACCTAATGATAATAGATGGAACAAACAACTTGAAGAAAAAACTCTCAAGTAGATCCGCTTCTTTATAACTCTTATAATTTGTCCTTCTTGGAGGTGGTCTTCGAGTGGAGTCATCAATTGCAACACTGATCGACAACAAAGGATCAACGGGTCCTAATTGCATGGATAATGCGTCATTCATCTTGGAGTATGGTTGTGGATGATTCGAAGAAATTCAAGGTTGTGCTTTGTGTACATACGACAACGCTGCGAATCGCTGCTTTACAAGAATTATTGCTCACAAGTCACATGTTGCTTGCCAACCAAAAATAGATCCGATGTGGCTAATAGATCTTATAGTAGGACTTTCGCTAAGTGGATCTGAAAACTCTTGAATCTTAGATCATGTTGCACCATGGACTTCAACATGAAGTCAATCTTGGAGGAGAAATACAGTTATTGATGATGACATTGGCCAGAAAGCTTTGTAATATTGTCTTAAATGGCCATCAAGTATGGATCGAAATCAGTCATTGCAGGAGGCTTAATGAAAGCACCAAATGATATATGCATAATCAAATCCTTTTAAAATTAGTGAAAAAAGGAAAAAAAAGATAATTAGAGAGGGATAAGAGGAGAATATTTCAAGCCTTCAACTTTTCTTTTTCTTTTCTTGGATGTCATTCTCTCCTCTCTAGTCCCTCTCTAATCTCTCTTCTGAATCTCTTTCTTCTCTGCAATAATTTCTTATGGGACTGTTAGCATTAGGGGTAGACCCCTAATCTTTAAGGTGTATGTTAGAAAGAACAAGAGGACTAACGAATCATCTCCTATTCTAGAAGGGTCTTATGTTGCACAAGTGGACCCTTCTATGTTGATAGTTGTGAGGAGTGTAAGAAGCGTGTGTGTGTGTTTAATGAGGCACGGATGAGACTGAGCAATAGTGGTGTGTGTGGTTGTGATGTAGGTACTTATAGGTGCCTGATCACAACAGCGGGGATTATTGGGGGTATTGTTGAATGACGTGTACGTCTGGTGAGGAGCTGCGACTCTTTCTCTGGGTAGGTTCTAGGACCTCTGGCTCGCCCCTCGTGTGTGTGTATTTCCTCTTTGGAGTTTTCATCCCCTTTATCAATAAATCACCGAGGCCTCGCCCTCGTTTCCCTTGTGTGAGTTAGAGTCCTAACATCGGTATCAGAGCACCACCTAGGACGATGGCTCCTAAAGGCGATTCACGGATAGATGCCATGGAAGACGAGATGAAGAAAACCGAATCAATAGTGCATGAACTTCGATCTGCGATGGAGGCGCATCGATTGACCATCGATTCCCAATTTCAAGCGTTAACCCATAATCTGGAGTTCCTGTGTGAGCAGCAGCGATCAACGGAGAGCGGGGTACATCAGATTGGAGAGCCCAGCTGTGAGAAACTGCCTGATCCCCATGAACCACAATGCCAGATGAGCTCGCCAACCCTGGATAGGGCCTCTAGTGGTTCGCTCCCTTACAGATCTGGTCCTGAAGTGAGGAAGATCAAAATGCCAACGTGTGACGGAGATGATCTCGTCGTTTGGCTGAACCAAGCGGAGCAATACTTTGCTTTACATGAGACGTTTGAAGTGTCTAAGCTACGTGTCACCCGGATCTGCCTTGTTGGCGTCGCCCATATTTGGCTGCAATTGGAGGAGCGTGCTCAGCCTTTTGCATGTTGGGAGGATTTGAAAACTCAACTCTCACTCTGGTTCACGGAAGCAGATCCTCTCCACCTCGCCCTCCAGTTCTTTGCCATCAAACAGGAAACGGCGGTCAACGATTACCGCAAGCGTTTCGAGCTCCTCTCGCTATACCAGGAGGGGTTGTCTGAACGGCAAAAGGTCGTTGTCTTCATCAAGGGCCTGAAAGATCGTCTCCGGGTGGAGATGATGGTGGATTCGCCGTCGTCCTTGAAGACGGTGATCGCCCGTGCAGGTCGATTCAAGAAGTTCGCCGAGGGTGATGTACTTGGGCTCGGCGCAAGCCCAGGGTCCAAGGCCCATTCCAGCTCCGTGGGCTCTTCTGCTAAATCTGATCACTGGCCTACTGGGTGGGTGTCCCATACGCTGTCCGGGCCTACTCGTGATCAATATTCAGCCCAATCCAAGACCAGTGGCACTGAGAGCCCACGCTTGACAGAGGCGGAGGCTCAAGCTCGGCGGAAACAGGTGCTATGCTACCGATGTGATGATAAGTGGTTCGTGGGCCACCGATGTGCTAAGAAAGTTTTAAACATCTTATTAGTTGGAGATGAACCCGACGAGGATCTAAGCAAGCTTTCCCCTGAACCAACCGTAGATCAAGCAGAGTTACTGCAATTGGAGCTCTTGTCCCATGCCGTGGATGGGTCTCTCGATCCCCGCACCATTAAGGTACTTGGGGTTGTTCACAAGGTAGTTATCCTGAATGACTGTGGAGCTTCTCACAATTTCATCTCCCCTACTTTAGTGGAAGCTTTGGGCTATACCTTGTTCCCCACTCGTGACTATGGGGTTTTCGTGGGAGGTGGCACTCGACTGCCAGTGTCAGGAGTTTGCCGTGATGTTGTCGTCAGTTGCCAAGGCTATACGGTGACGACAGATTTCTTTCCAATTGCAATGCGGGGCCATGATCTGATTCTGGGCATGTCATGGTTACAATCAATCGGGGTCACAATAGCCGGCTGGCTCAACCTCTCTCTCTCCTTCCTCTATCACGGACAATGGATTACAGTGACAGGCGATCCTACCCTCCATCGCGCCTTAGTGTCGAGTTTAGGGTGCTTCCTCATTGAGTGTTGTACTGTGGAGTCTACGGAGCCTGCTTCTACACTGCCAGTGGTTGAACCGTGTATCCATTTAGTGTTGGATGAATTTCCTTCTTTGTTTCAAATGCCTTCCTCCCTCCCCCCACCAAGGGATTGCGACCATGCTATTATCTTGCAAGAAGGGACAGATCCGGTGTGAGTGCGACCTTATCGCTGCCCCCATATCTAGAAGACTGAAATTGAGAAGATGGTGAATGAGATGCTAGACTCGGGAATTATCCAACCAAGCGCTAGCCCTTTTTCCAGTCCGGTTCTCTTAGTGAAAAAGAAGGATGGCAGTTGGCGCTTCTGCGTCGATTATTGGGCGTTGAACATGGTGACCATCTCGGACAGATTCCCAATTTCGAATATTAACGAACTGCTCGACGAGTTGCACGGGGCCTGCATTTTCTCTAAACTAGACCTTCATGGCGGGTATCATCAGATTCGTGTTCGAGCAGGGGATATCCATAAGACTACATTTCGTACACATGAGGGCATTACGAATTTTTGGTTATGCCTTTTGGGCTGTCCAACTCCCCGGCTACCTTCCAAGCTCTTATGAACTCTCTTTTCAAAGGCCTAATTCGGCGTTGTGTGCTTGTGTTCTTCGACGGTATTTTGGTGTATAGCACTTCCCTTTCGGATCACTGTGCTCACCTTCGCCAGGTGCTTTCTATACTCAAGCTCCGTTCTTTTTTTCTTAACATGAAAAAGTGTTGTTTTGCAAGATCCGACCTTGAATATTTAGGCCACATTATTTCGGGCTTAGGTGTGACAGTTGACCCTGACAAAGTCTGCGCTATGGACGCCTTGCCGTTACCTACATCACCCAAGGAACTTCGTGGCTTCCTAGGCTTGACGGGTTATTATCGTCGCTTTGTCTACAACTATGGGAAGTTGACCGCACCCTTGACCCAATTGTTGAGAAAAGATGCCTTCGTTTGGAGTGACGAGGCAACATGGGCTGTTCATCAACTCAAACAGGCTATGAAGGATGCCCCTGTCCTCGCCCTTCCCGACTTTGACGCCTTTTTTGTAGTAGAAACAGACGCCTCCGGGATCCGCATTGGGGTCGTATTATCTGAGTTTGAGCGCCCGATAGCTTTCTTCAGTCAAGCTCCTTCTCCACGTGCCCGCTGCAAATCGGCCTACGAACGTGAACTGATGGCGATTGTACTGGCAATCTAGAAGTGGCGACACTATCTATTGGGGCACAATTTTTTAGTTCGTACAAATCAAAGGAGTCTCAAGTTTTTGTTTGAACTGCGTGTTGTGGCGCCGGAATATCAGAGGCGACTTTTGAAACTAATGGGGTTCTCTTTTAACATACACTACAAAACGGGGATTTCGAACCTGGCAGCGGATGCTCTCTCATTTCGTTTCCTGGCGAGCTTCTCTCATTCTCTTTCTCTTCAGTTGGTGATCTAGCAACCATTGATGAAGACGTTCGAGCTGATCCTTTTTGGCCAGCATTCAGGATGATCTTCTTGCAGGCCGTGAATCCAAACCAGGTTGGTTGATGGTTCGAGGTCAGTTGCGTTTCCGTAACCGTCTGGATGTGTCTTCCTCATCTACCCTGCGGTCTAAGTTACTGTCCGAGTATCGCTCAAGCCCAATGGGGGGTCACGAGGGATTCCTAAAGACTTACAAACGATTGGGAGCCGAATTTTACTGGGTGGGTATGCGACTGGATGTGCAAAATTTTGTGGCCTCGTGTGACACTTACCAAAGGAACAAGTATGAGACATTATCCCCAGTGGGCTTACTATAGCCTTTGCCAATTCTGACAGAGATATGGGAAGATATATCCATGGATTTCGTTGAAGGATTGCCATTATCTCGCGGGTTTAACTCAATTTTTGTGGTGGTTGACCGCCTAAGCAAGTTCGCTCACTTAATCCCTCTCATACACCCCTACACTGCCAAAAGTGTTGCTGAAGTCTTTTTGAAGGAGATTGTACGTCTTCATGGGTTTCCCAATACGATAGTATCGGATCGGGACAAAATCTTCATCAACCGTTTTTGGTCTGAACTCTTTCGACTCCAACATACGCACCTGCGTCACAGCTCGGCCTATCAATCCGATGGACAGACCGAGGTCGTCAACCGAGGGGTCGAGACTTACTTGAGGTGTTTCAGCCATCAACAACCCAAAGAATGGTCTCGGTGGATTCGTTGGGCGGAATTTTCTTACAACACTTCCTTCCGCTCCACCATCAACTGTTCCCCCTTCAAGATTGTTTATGGGTGGGATCCGCCACCCCTGGTGCGCTGTGGCATTGCCCCTTCCACTGTCCTACCTGACTTGGCTGCCCTCTTAACATCTCGTGATTTAGTCCGTCGTGAACTACGCGACCAGTTGACGGTTGCCCAGAATCGGATGAAGCAACTGGCCGATAGCCATCGCCGAGAGCTTTCCTTTGCTGTGGGTGATTGGGCATACGTTAAACTTCGCCCTTATCGGCAACAAATGGTAGCTTGCCGAATCAACTCCAAATTGAGTCCACATTTTTACGGCCCCTTCAGTGTATTGGAACTTCTTGGCTCGGTGGCTTATCGCGTGGCTCTACCACCGGATGCCTCCAGCCACCCAGTTTTCCATGTTTCCCAACTTCGGCACATGATTGGGTCATTCACCAGCTTTCCAATGCTTCCTCCCGTGTCTCCAGACTCCATGGTTCTTCCTGCAGAACCTGAGCACATTCTGGCCTACTGCCACCTTTCTACCGGCCCTGAAGTTCTGGTTCAATGGGAACACCTTCTTGCATCGGCCGCCTCTTGGGAGTTAGTCAAGCATTTTCGGCGTTCCTTTCCGTCTTTCCACCTTGAGGACAATGTGGCTGTCTAAGAGGGGAGTAATGTTATCATTAGGGGCAGATCCCCAATCTCTAAAGTGTATGTTAGAAAGAACAAGTGGACTATCGAATCATCTCCTATTCTAAAAAGGTCTTCTGTTGCACAAGTGGACCCATCTATATAGACAGTTGTGAGGAGTGTAAGAGGCGTATGTGTGTGTGTTTAATGAGGCACGGATGGGACTAAGCAAGAGTGGTGCGTGTGGTTGTGATGTAGGTACTGATCACAGCAGTGGGGATTATTGGGGGTATTATTGAATGACGTGTACATTTGGCTGGGTAGATTCTAGGACCTCTGGCTCGTTCCTCTCATGTGTGTATTTCCTCTTTGGGGTTTTCATCCCCTTTATCAATAAAATCACCGAGGCCTCGCCCTCGTTTCCCTTGTGTGAGTTAAGAGTCCTAACAGGGACCTTCATGCATGCATCAAATAATGCTTTCATTGAGTCTCTTGTAATGGTGGTTGTCGATCCACATTTCGTCTCAATGATTCATCATGGATAACTATCTTTGAAATCAAATATTGGAGTCACCAAGGCAATTGCAATTGATGACATTTTAGAATTGTCTTTGTTCTAACATTTGTCCAAGTTTCTCTATGTTCAAGTTTGTTGATTGTTTGGTTATTGAATTGCAACATTTACTTATGGTGTATTAAATCGTGTCTCGGTTCATTTGTGGGTACAATCTTGAGGGCAAGGTTGGTTTTGAGCGGCTGATAATGCTATATAGTTTAGACAAGTAGTTGCTAGAAGTTATTATGGAAAGTAATATGAGTGTCTTAGAGTTGGTTATGATTAGAAGTTTATAATTATATTATATTTATTGGAAAAAATTAATGGATAGAGAAGAATATCTGTCTTCAACGGTCTTCCCTTTCTTCTTTTCTTGTATGTCAAGTATTTAACGGTCTTACCTTTCTTCTTTTCTTGTATGTCATTCTCTCTTCTCCAAGTCTTTCTTTGT
This sequence comes from Stephania yunnanensis, assembly GCA_039657365.1. Classification (NCBI taxonomy): domain Eukaryota; kingdom Viridiplantae; phylum Streptophyta; class Magnoliopsida; order Ranunculales; family Menispermaceae; genus Stephania; species Stephania yunnanensis. Next base: position 12,464,852 of record CM077582.1, read on the forward strand.
CTAGAGCCTCTTTTTAGTCTCTCTTCTATCTTTATTTCTTCTGATCTCTTCTCTTATTCACTAATTTCGGATGGTTCCTTATTGCATGAACAAGAATTAATGCCATGCCGACCCTTAGGCTTGGCAATGCATTTAACACACGACTTTAAAGCATGATACTTCCACTCATTAGTAATCTTCTTTAACTTCTTAAATTTGCTGTCCTTTTCTTGTTACATCCATATATCTATGGTATTCGGTACTAATGAAAGGAAAGGAAATATACATTTTCACTTAACATAGTAATGATATAGTATTTCCTTCGATTGTATACTTGTTGATTGTTTCAACAGTTGGAATCTCCAGAGTTGAAGTTCAGCGGTCCTGACAAACTGGGAAGGATGGAGTATTTCCAACACCTTAGAAATGCAAAGTTTTGCCTAGCACCACGGGGTGAATCGTCATGGACTCTTCGCTTTTTTGAGTCCTATTTTGTGGTATCTCTACTTCCTCTTTATGCCCTATTGTTTTACTCGTATGGATCCTTGAACTTCCTTAAATGAATTATATGTATATTGAATAGGAATGTGTGCCAGTCATCTTGTCGGATCAAGTAGAATTACCTTTTCAAAACGTCATTGACTATACTCAGATATCAATCAAGTGGCCTTCGACAAGCGTAGGACCACAACTTTTGGATTACTTGGAATCCATACCTGGTTAGTTTTGGATGTTGTCTTCAGTTTGACTCTTACTTTAGTTCGGATTTCGGACCATCATTCGCTTACTACCTGTTTGATTTTGTCAGACAAGGAGATAGAGAAGATGATAAGCCGTGGGAAACAAGTTCGTTGCTTCTGGGTTTATGCTCCAGAAGAAGTGCCATGTTCTGCAATGGTGGGGATATTGTGGGAGCTGCAGCGAAAAGTGAGATGGTTTCACCAATCGACAGAAACATTTTGGCTGCATAATGGAACTATTGTCAACAGAAACTTAGTTGAATTCCATAACTGGAAGCCTCTCATGCCTTTGCTTTGATTTTTGGTTTGCTCTTGGCATCAGTACTGATTAGAATATGAAATCTCTGTATTTCACATGATGTAACTTCTAGTTTCTGGGTATTGGTTGAATGAAACCATTCAGATCATGCACCGTGGCCTTCGATGTTATTCCTCAAAAAGTGGTGAAATGAGAATACGAAAGAGAGATTGATGTTGTAGAGATTACAGTTGAATGTGCTGAGACCGATTCATCGTCACAGCCGCCACCATTGTCCAGCCCCTCTTCAAAACGTTCTGTATAGTCTTCTAAGGTTTTTTACACTTTATTAAACAAGGCAATGTATTCATTAATGTTCTTTGGAGTTCTCTCCATTTTTTTGTTTTGTCCAAGAACTCTTCGAGAAAGTTTTCATTTGAATCTTTTTCTAAGACAGTTTTTTCATGTTTGTTTGGTTTCGCATGAGAGCATGCTTATAAGGTTGCCAACAGTCATTTACGAATGATGGAAATAGCTTTGCACATGAGAATTTGTTCATAATGTTGCCTTAAATAGTCCTCAAATGGTGGAAACAAGGTTTTATATTTACGCATGAATGAAACAAAGATTTATTCTTATTTTTTTAATGAAAAATTATACCAAATCAATGAGCTATCCGCTTGGTTAGTCCGGCCTAGAGAACGCAATCTTCATTTTTGTTGTATGGAACCCTAGCAATCGCACGCACAAATCAAAGAACACCAACACGTGCGTGTTAAAAGTGGTTAAGCAAATTTTTTTTTGTTGAGTGCATAAACCTAGAACATTGCATTGGTGCGATGATTAGAACCCAATAGTGGTTCAGCTATGTATCTTTGAGATGTCAAGTGGGTAAGCAAATGTTTTTTTTTTTGTTGAGTGCATAAAACTAGAACATTGCATTGGTGTGGTGATTAGAACCCAATAGCGGTTCGCACATGCATCTTTGAGATCTCAAGTTGGCACAGTTCAATGTGCTGTGACGAACCACAGTAGAATACCAAGATCATAGTCACATGGACACGACCAAAGGTAAACAAATCATATACGACCAAAGGTAAACAAATCATATAGAAAATATGAACACAAAAATTTACTTGAAAAATCCAAAAATTAGGGAAAAATCACATGCAAGAAATAAGGCAATTGTCACGGGGTCAAGACTTAGAGGTTCTTCCTAAGAATTTTCTGCTTCCCACAAGGTGCCTAGAAACACTCCTAGTTCAACACTCTCAATAATTAAAACAAATGAACAACAATCAATGACACATAGGAGATTAAATTACTTAGCTCAAGTGAGAATAAAACTCAATGACTCTATGTTTCTCCAAGCATAGTGCCTGACTTTATAGATAATCCATTAGATAGTTATATAACCGCCGAGAGCACTTGTCCTATTTACATTGATTTGAGACTAAATAAACACTCCATTCCATGTGGTGGTCAAAACAGTTACCAAACTGCCATCTCCCTTTGCTGACATGTGTCCCAACCATCTAAGTATTTAGGCTTAACCAAGTAGTTACCCAACTGTCGGCTTGACTTAGGTAGTCAAGCAACTACCTAGTCTTCTTTGCAATCGATTTGCCAAGCCAACTGCCACCTTGCACACTTGCCTTGACTTAGTCTTGTTGGACTAAGTCACACTAGCATCGCCAGCATGCATGGATGTACGCACGAGCGCGCATTCGCCTTGTCACATGTTCAATGTTGCTGTACACTCGCTTGCATGTCCCTTGGAGTAGGGCATGCACTCATCACATGAGTACCCACGCAGTCGCCCATCGCGCGAGTATGCATGCCGCCCGTCGCGCGTATGCGCATATATGCCCGTCGCGCGCGCGGCACATGCATGCAGCGTCCATCAACCGTATATGCGCTAGACGTGATACATGAATTCGTACCTCTACGTTATGCGCGTTGGCATCATGCGTGTATCGCATCCAAGTGTATACATGGTCCAGCATTAAATTCACCATTATGGTTCAAGGAACCCTCGAGTCCTTCAGAACTCAAATATATGCTAGGTATTAAGCTGCCCAGCCAACCTTTCATATGTCCTTCATTGAGAGGCTAACAAACCTCCCCCGGTAGAGCTTTTCAATGCGCTCATCGAACTGCTAGGTTATCGCTTCTGATAGTATGTTATCTTCTTTTCGAACTACCATAAGTTTGTGTTCTTCTCCCAAGTAGGTTCATCCATTCCGACCCACTTGATCAGATAAAAAATTTGTTGGTTCTTCATGCTTTGACCACGCACCTCGTGGCTCAACACTTGCTCGATCTCGCCAGCAATCTCCTTGCGTACCAAGGGTAGGGCTCGTATAGCCTCACCCCTTGCATCATTTGTCTAATCAACATGATAAGGTTTAAGGTAATTGATATGGAATGCGGGATGTACATTAAGCCTCTCGAGTATCCTAAGCCGATAAGCTACCCTTCCAACTTGCTTGACCACCTCAAATGGTCCATCATATCTTGCAACAAGGCCTCTATAAGTCACCTTGTTACTGAGTTTTTTTCAAAATTTGGAGAGTTGACTTTAGCAAGACTTGATCACCAACTAAGAACTCTAAGGGTCGCCGATGTTGATTTGCATACTTCTTCATTTGGTGGACAAACTTGTTCAAGTTGTCTTGAGTTGTCTCCCGCGGCACTTGTTTGTTGCGAGCAAAGTGGTAAGCCATGGGGCAAGGTCCCATCGACTTTGATCTGGCAACATCGCGGGGAGTAGTTGGATGTCATCCCGTCACTACCTCGAAGGGACACATCTCTATCACTGAGCTGTGATGGAGATTGTAGCAAAATTAGGTCTATCAAACAGGTCCACCTAAATCGATTAGGTGGCATTCACATAATGCCTCAAATACTCTTCCAACAATGCATTAATTTTTTCCGTCTGCCCATCCGTTTGAGGATGGTTTGCTGTTGAGAATTTCAGTTTTAACCCCAACATGTTGAAAAGCGCATTCCAAAACCTCCTAGTGAACCACGTGTCTTGGTCGCTAACAACATCCTTTGGGATATTCTCAATACTTCACTACATATTGGAATAAAAACACCGCATCCATGTCTACATTGCAATTCTTAAGAGGGGAAATGAAAGTAACATTCTTTGAGAATTTATCCACAATTACCGTTATGGTACTCATCCTTTGTGCCTTAGGAAGGCCGATGATGAAGTTCATCTAGGCACTCCGAAAAACGTTGTCGGCACGGGTAAACGCTCTAGCAAGGCCACTTCCTTTAGCCTTTTCGTCTTGTTTTGTTGTCAAACAAAATAGGTTCTCACGTACAAGACTACATCTTCCTCCATCTTCACCAATGGAACGAATTGAACAACACGGAAAGGGTTCTATCATGCCTCTATAACCAACTACGGTGAATCATAATACTATTTCATTAGCTCCTATCTTAGTCCACTAGTACTAAGCACGTACAGGCATCCTCTTTTGGCATAAAGTACCTTATCCTCATACCAAAACCGCATCGTCACGTTATTCGCTATTTACTTTACCAGGTTTATACAAGCTGGATATTTGCCCTTTTATTCTCTGATGTGATTCAAGAAACTGTTCACCACCACTGAAATCACCGGAACCATCTTGGGTACCATCTTTCTGCTCAACGCGTCTGGAACTAAGTTAAGTCTGCATGGTTTATGCTCGAACCGTAAGTCATATTTCACTAAGAAATCTAGGCATCTCACTTGCTTTTAGTTAAGCTTCTTTTGACTCATAAAAAGTGATGGTGGTGTTGTCTGTCTGCACCAGGAAACTCGTCCCCAAGAAGTAATGCCTCCAAATATGGAGCTCATAGATCACAATTAGCATTTCTTTCTCGAGGGTCAGGTACCATTGCTCACCATCTTTTAACTTTATACTTTTGAAAGCAACGGGTATCTCTCTTGGACAAGCACCGCCCTAATGCTTGGTCTGATGCATCAGTATGAACTTTGAATGGAAAATCGAAGTTAATGAGTCCTAACACTGGTTCATAGGTAATGGCATGCCTTAAGTCTTCCATCATTTGGTCGCATTGTTCTGACCACTCTTAAGATTGATCTTTCATTAATAGATCAGTCAGTGACACCGCCTTATTTGAGTAATTGATCAAGCTAATGAATGATCGCAACTTCAGGACCTTTATGGGGTTTGGCCAGTTACAATTGCTCGAACTTTCTCTAGATCTATCTATAATTTTCCATGGTTTACAACTTGACCACGGAAAGTAATGGCTTGCATAATAAACTCACATTTTCCTTCTTTATAAACCGTTAGTTAGCCCTTAAAGTAGTAAAAACCATACACAAGTGATCCACATGGTCTTAGAGGTTTTGGCTATATTCAATAATATCATCCAAGTATACGATGACAAATCGATTAATGAACTCCTTAAGTACATCATTCATACATCATTCATTAAATCGCAAAATGTAGCATAGGCATTAATAAAACCCAATAGCATGACTAAGTACTCAAAGGAGCCATACCTAGTCACCATAATTGTTTTTTATTCATCTTCAGTTGCAATACAGACTTGATAGTAACTAGACCGCAAATCCAGCTTAGTGAAGTAAGCAGTGTTAGATAAACAATCAAACAGATCCACCACTAAGGGAATTAGGTACTTATTTTTCATAGTGAGCTTATTTCACTACAAAAAATCGCTGATCAAAAACAAAAATTTCCTTTGTTGATTAGCATAAATTTTGTTTCTAATTCAGTTCTGCAATAGATTAGAGACAGAATATAGCTCGTCTCTAAAATCTTCATCGATAATTATTCAACAATAGAAATATGGTTATGTTGTTGATTTCAGACGAATTAGAGATGGATTTGACATGGACTTAGAGACGGAACAAAAATGGAATGGAAACGAACATTCATCTAAGGCGAATGCTTTTACTTGCATTCCGTCTCTATTCCGTCTCTGATCAGAAACAGATTACCAATGGAATTCATGCATTGTGTTGCTAATATGTTGCAAATTAGAGACGGATTGGCAATGGAATCCATGAGTTTCGTTGCAAATTGGAGGCAGATTAGCAATTGAATCCATGAATTCAATTGCTAATCTGTCTCTATTCTCTTTCTACGCCTAGATTTTTTTTAAAATATACTCCAGAATCAAATTGGTTCTCTGAAACTTCTAAAACTGAAACCAACAACAATAGGACCTGCTCCATCACCTACACCTCTCCAACAATTCCTTGGGGATGCTAACATCCTTAAAAAAACAAAATCTCACATACATACAATAATCAACAATATATATCAACAACAAAGATTCAAATGAGAAAAACATACAATTTAACATTAAAAAATTATATATCAATGAATGGTAGTCAAGTATAATAGATATCTAAGATACCTAAGTGTCCACAAAAAACTACCAATCCCCATGTTCTACAACAACCATAAAAATACTCAAGTATCATAAAGTTGCTCATCCCTTGTTGTCCTCTAAATATGCACAAAAAGAACTACCAATCTAAAAGTTCTATAAACAACCATAAAAGATATCTAAGTATCCTCAAATTGTTTATCCATTGCAACTCAGTCCTCTAAATTTCCACAAAAGAAGAATTACCATTTCAAAAGTTATGCAAACTACCATAAAAGATAACTAAGTATCCCCAAGCTGCTCATCTCCCGTAACCTAGTCGTGTATCTCCCGATCAACATTGTCCTGTTACTATGGTGGATCAGTGGGATCTGTTTGCGCCTGCTGCTACTTATGAGGTGGTGGTAGTGGTGGTGGCTAAGATAGGCCCGCTCCGTCCATGGCCATCCCGAATTGCCTCTACATAAACTCCATAACCTGTAGTAATTGCTCAACAACATTATCGAACTCTGAACGTGGCACCATCGGCGGCACCTGGGATGTGCTAGAACTAGGATATGCATATCTTCTTCTTTTTTCTCCCTAACGTCCCGAGACCGTAGACATGCCCTTTGGGGCACTCACCTGCCACATCGTAGTACACTGCCTCATCATCTACCGGTTGGTCCGATGTAGCTTGGGTTAGCTCCTGACGTCTCCTCTGGAGCCGAGCCTACATGGAGCGACAATAAACAACTAAAATAATATGCTTTTAAGTAAAGTTACTACAATTTAGCTCGTATTTCTATACTTACATAGAACCGCTCCGATCTAATATCGATGAATGTCACCCCGTCATGATTTACAGTGTGGATATGCAAATACACTTCATTCACGGTAGGTGCATCTCATTAAAGTTATTAAAATGTTAAATATGGGGATACATACATACTTAGTGTCCCTAAGTTGGACAAAACATTCGATGTCAACTAATAGTAGGTCAGCATACTTATATTCGCAAAGCACAAATCAATTGCATAGAAGCGATATAAAATGAACTGAAGTGAATGAAATATGTACAATACAAATGAGTTAAACTAGCATCAATGTGTAAGAAATAAAAACAAGATTAAAAGAAAACACAAGTATAGTGAACAAGTGTAGAAAGGAAGAAAAAAATATAAAAACACTTACCAATCTTTCATTGGTAGTCACAAAAGACACTAAGCTGCCACCGTGCTTTGAGACTCAAGTCCCAGGATCTTCAACTGCAGTGTTCCTATTCAAAGACGCCTGCCTAGACCTGGCAAGAAAGTTTTCGCTCTCTCAGTACTCCAATTATCTCCTCCACGCCTCATCTGTAACAAAGTATGGCTGGACCCAACCATATAGGATGCCAGCATCGGAGCATGAGGAGTTGAGGACCCAGTTAGAGGACTTATTGCAGAAGGGTTTCATTCACCCTTGCAAGTCACCTTGGGGAGTTCCGATTCTTTTGTAAAAAAAGAATGACATATTGATGCGGATGTGTGTGGACTACCGAAAGTTAAATCAGGTGACTATTTGGAATCGTTACCCACTTCAGAGGATTGACAACTTATTCGATCAATTGGTTGGGGTCAAGTTCTTCTCGAAGATCGACTTATGATCAAGATACCATCAGTTGAGGACTCGAGAAGAAGATGTGGAGAAAATTGCTTTTAATACACGTTACGGGCTATTTGAGTTTACAGTCATGTCGTTTGGACTAACTAATGCACTTGCGATCTTCATGGACTTGATGCACAGGATAGTGAGACCATTTCTAGATCGATACTTCATTGTGTTTATCTATGACATTTTGGTTTACAATAAGACTCGTGTGGAGCACGAGAGGCATCTCGGAGATGTGTTGGCGACACTGAGGGAGCATATACTTTATGCCAAGTTTAGCAAATGCGCATTTTGGTTGAGTGAGATGAAGTTCTTGGGGCATGTCATCAGTGATCAGGGCATATCAGTTAATGGTGACAAAATTCGGGCAATTATTGACTGAAAGACATCCTAGTATGTATCTGATATCCAAAGTTTTATGGGTTTGACAGGATATTACAAGCGCTTTGTGCAAGAGTTCTTGATGATTGCAGAGCCGATAACGAGATTTACCAAGAATGATGTTAGATTTGAATGGTCATGTCACGGCCCAAATCTCTAACCCTGGTTTTAATTTCCTTAATCAGGATCACCAACCCTTGACGTGGGACCTATAGTGTGATACGTACACCGACTAAGGCACTTGGCCAAAGTGTATGGTATTTTTGTATTGATGTATGCCTAGTGTTATGTATTGTGTAGACTTACAAAGTCATTTGGTACGGTTTTAGACGTAGAGACGAGAGCGAGGACACGCCTCGATATGCGTGTTGATGCGGGTGCCGGGTATATGTCGAGGAAAACAAAAATACACATATGAACTATATTTTTTGTAACTAACGACTCGACGGTATGCGGACATCTCGTTTCGAACGCGAAAACGGGCATCGAAACACCCGAAAACGCGGCGAGTGTCGTAATGGTGTCACTAATTGGTGTCACCACAACAACACCCCCAACGCATGGCCACACAAGAAGTCAACAACTGTCCACACACCTGTCCATCCTCTACCACTCTCCTCCACCACGTGTCTTCACCCAAACCAGCCCCACCTACACAACCGACACCACATATACACACACTACACACACACACAGTTTTGAGAAATCGAGCGATGAAGAAGAGGGAAAGAAGGAGAGGAGGGAGAAGTGACTCAATTGAGGTGCGTATTTACGGTTGTTGTTGTTTATTGTTTGGGACCACGAATGGAGGGGGGTTCGGCCTCCATGGTCGAACCTCATACTCATGGTGGTGATGGCAGGGGGCCTTCCCTGCCATCGGCCCACCGGGGTTGGGGAGGAGAACCACCCTAACCCCTTACCGGAGGAGAAACAACCAGCAAAAACAAGAAAAATAGAGAAAATGAGATCCTCTCCTTCCTCCTGATCGAACCAGTCGATCGGGAGGAGTGTGCACCCCCTTGTTGGGCCGAGCCTGGACCTGTTCTGGCCCAGGCCGGGTCGGGTCCGACCCCCCTCCCTTACTGGGTCGGGTCCGACCCCCTCCCTTACTGGGTCGGGTCCGACCCGACCCAAACAGTAAAAAAAAAGAAGAGAAAAATGGTAGAAAAATGAAAGAAAATTGAGAAACAATTCTGGAAAAATTGGAAAAAATTGGGAAAATTATATTTAAATAAAATAAAGTTGATTGACCTAATTGGAATACATAATAAACCCACTATACTTGAACTAATGAGACACCAGACTCAGGAACCTAGAAAAAGGGCACGGGAGAGCGAAGGCCAGTAAAGCTAGGATGTTGCTTTGTTGTTGTGAGTATACCCATTGACAATTTTACTTAGCATTTCATTCCTATAAATTGTTTTCCTTGCATAGTCCTTTTGACTATTTACTTTTGTACTCTTATATCATGTGTTTCTTTGTGTCTATGCTCATTTGATGAGTCTAGTTTGCATGATATCCATTTATTTGATTTAATTCATTGATTCCATTCCATGCTATGTCTATTCTTGTTGTTTTAAATGTGAATTGAATGATAAATAGCATGCTATTAAGCTAGTGAATATCTTCTAATTGTTTAAGAGGACTTGTATTCGTTATTTGTTTAGGTGTGTAGATGTGCCTATGCCTTGACAATCCATACTTGGTATTTCTTAAAAATTTAAAAAGTAGTTGTTGCATTTAGGTCCCGTACTTGATCGAGGTGTGCGTGAAATCACGGGGTTAGAGTCCCTGGGTATGTCGGCACACGTTACCTGACATTGTATGACACACTCGGGGTTAGAGTCCCTGAGATAGTCTACACACCGGGGTTAGAGTCCCTGGTAACACTTGGGTTAGAGTCCCTTGTGCTATATGATTATTGGGTCGGGGTGACACATTTCACTGCCGACCGGACCTAAATCACTACTACTTAGCCTAGTGTCAGTATCACTTGTTTAACTATGGTATTTACTTGCATATAGTTTATTTATTTCAGTTTTCCAATTTATATGCTTTTAAATACCATTTGAATATTTGGAAATGCAAATTAAACTTATCATCGGGGATTACTGTTTTATTTTTGTACTCACCGCCCTTAATATGACGGTGGGTGCAGAGCCGTCTACTAGCAGGCCGGGCAAAGAGAAGATCGGCGATTATCCCTGAGCCCGCAGCGCGTCATTGCATCGATTGTAGGTCTTCTTTTGATATTTTGATTGTATAGTTTATATATGTCTTTCAGTTATATTTTTGGGGTTGTGTATTGGGTTGAGCGTTAGTTCCCCGACTTGACTTAGACCATTTTATCGTCTCAATGAATTTTGAAGACTATATATATATATATATATGTGATAGCATTTTCTGGCTTTCCATACTTAGGATATTATAAATGGCTTCCGCATAATCAATAAGACTTCCGCTGATAAATGAATTTAATAAAAGATTTAATTAGAAAAAGCTGACTAATACGTAGTTAAGTCCTGCGTGAATATGATTAGGGCTTAATTACGGGATTAGGCCGGGCAGTGCCTTAGATTAGGAGAGGGGTCGTCACAGGTCACAAGAGTGTGAGGATGCTTTTTAGGAGCTGAAGAGGAAGTTGACTTCAGCACCAGTTTTGGCATTACCTGTAGCAAGTAATGGTTTTTCAGTTTATACTGATGCATCAGGCACTAGGTTGGGTTGCGTGTTGATATAGGATGGACACCCAGTGGCCTATTTATCTTGATAGTTGAGACATCACGAGGTAAACTATCCAGTGCACAACTTGGAGCTTGCAGCGGTCGTGTTTCCACTGAAGGCTTGGAGGCATTACTTGTATGGTGAAAAGTTTCTATTATTCACAGACCACCAGAGTTTGAGGTATATGTTCACTCAAAGGGAGTTGAACATGCAACAAAGCGACAATGGCTCAAATTACTGAAGGACTATGACTTCACAATTGATTATCATCCGAGTAAGGCGAGTGTCGTAGCTGATACGCTGAGCATGAGCGACATCGAAAGCCAGATGGTACTGCGACATATGACACATGAGCACGGGTTGCTTGAGGCAGCGTCGGTGTTGTGTGTAACAGATGGTATTTTTGAGCTACAGATTTAATGTCAGATGCAAATTTACATAGTGTCTCTTGAACGGGTTGCTGAGTTGCAAAGAGCTGACGGTCGGTATTTGCGGATCAGTGACCTGGTTCATGATCATGGGTGCACTGAGTGGTCTGAGGGTTCAGACGGGTGTTTGAGATAGAAGGATCATTTGTGGATACCAAGGGTATCAGAGCTTAAGGACAGCATTCTCGAATATGCACACCGGTCGCAATATACAATTCATCCTGGTCGAACCAAGATGTGTCACGATCTATAAAGATTGTTCTGATGGCCAAGGATGAAGGCTTACATGGGTACATACGTCCGAGTTGTCATATTTGCCAACAGGTGAAAGCTGAGCACATGAGACCAGCTGGGTTGCTATAACCGCTGCCAATTCCTCAGTGGAAGTGAGAACACATGACCATGGACTTTGTCGGTGGCCTACCTCTGACTACGAGGAGACACGACGCAGTTTAGGTAGTTGTCGAAAAGTTAACAAAGTCGGTGCATTTCATACCGATCACCATTAGATATTCAGTTACACAGCTGTGTACTATTTTCGAGAGAGATTGTCAGATTGCACAGTGTACCGGTCTCCATTGATTCAAGATTCTCAAAAATATGCTCAGGGCGTGTGTATTACAGTTTGGTCGATCATAGGAGGATTACTTACCTTTTGTGTGAGTTTGCCTACAACAACACCTATCAGGCGAGTATCGAGATGTCACCGTTTGAGGCACTTTATGGTATGCCCTACAGGTCACCAGCAAGTTAGGTGGCACTGGAGGATACAGCGGCTATAGGACCTGAGGTTGTTGACCTTACTAAGATGGTAAGACAGATCAGGCAGAGGCTTCAAGCGGCACAAAATAGGAAGAAGAAATACAGACAAGTATCTTGAGAGTCTGAGCTACGAGGTTGGACATTTGGTATATTTGAAGTTTCGTCTGGAAAGGTCATCAGAGGTTTGACACTAATGGGAAGCTGGCACCAAAGTTCATTGGACCGTTCAGAGTAAAGGACCGCGTCGGCAGAGTAGCATACCGTCTGGAGTTGCCACTGCGGTTACCAGAGGTACATCCAGTATTTCACATTTCCATGTTGAGGCTGGCTAGGTTGGGACTGAGGCCTATGTTTGATATACGTCAGAAAAAGGTACGACCTGACGTATCATACGAGGAACAGCCTGTGGAAATTATGAATACGATGACTCAGATTTTGAGGAATAATGAGATCCCAAAGGTTTTAGTCCGATGGCAGCATCACGAGGCCGGGGGACTCATTTGGGAGCTTGAGTCTACTATACGACGACGGTATCCCCATTTATTTTTCGGTAAGTGTTTAAGTTTAATTTAAATTTTGAAACAAATTTCACCTAATTAGGAAGAACTGTAACGGCTTGAGTTCAATTCGTTGTTATTAATGATGTGGTTGTAGACGTGGCTGACAACTTAGACGCTCGTGGGACCCGCGGCTAGGCTAGTGCGCCCCTACAACTAATTAAATAGTTTTTTTGTATGCAAGATTTGCTTAATTTGCGATGTTTGTATTGAAATAGAGTAAACGACATCGCAATGTGTGTGATTATAATCCATTTAACGTACGAGACTATGTTAAGTATTTGCCTCGATATGCGTGTCGACGCAGGAACCGAGTAGTTTAAAAGATTAAATACTAGGTCGGAGAAAATAATACACACATGAATGTATAAAATGGGTTAAATAATTAATATGTAATGCCTATTTGATGGTTAGGAACATGGTAGTATGTGTATGTCGCAGTTTGGGACGCGAAACCGGGCGTCGGAACACCCGGAATATGACTTTTTGGGTTAAGAACAAAGGCAAGTGTGCCATTAGTGTCATATTTGGAGTCATTAGAGGTTGGAAATGAAGCAAATGGTGCTTATTAGATTGCATTGAGATGCACAAGTGAGGAGAGATGCATATTGTGATGGGGCATGTGCCCTAGGTCAATCCATTAACTGTCTTTATGAATACTTTTAGTTAATAAAATAGAAGATTTCATTTGCTGTTTATTATAATTAATTTGCATGTTTACATTATAATAAGATCCATGGGTATTTACATAAATATCCTAAATGTCCCTAGTCGATCATTATACTGGGAACTATAATGAATTAAGACTAGTGTGAGTCTTGATTGATGATCATATGATGATTATACGTATAGGGATACGAATCAAGATCACGAGTACTTGTTAGGGAACAAAGTCTTGGACCGACCCGCTATGAGAACATCACATGGATTAAGTCATAGTTGTTTCTCATGATAGGTATATATTCCAGTCCTCGACTTGAGATTACGAGAGACTTCAACATTAGGAACACGGTGATTTGACACAATCAAACGTTGTCTTTAACCTAGGACGATTATAAAGGTTGTGATTGGTTACTTGTGTGAGCAATGTGATGAAGTTGTGTAATCGAGATAGAATTTGTCCCTCTCATATAAAAGAGATATCTAGTGGATCCTCGATGTGTTAGACTGTTAAAAGGCCTAGTCTAAGTGAATTGATATTGATCAATGTCACTTGGATGTTTTCAGATCTACCTAGAGATCGAGACTAGTACGATTGAACATGTTGGATGACAATTCCATGCCTTATGTTTGATCAAAAGGATATCGTGTGACAAAAGGATGTTATATACACTATTGATTAGGTTGTTTCGATTTGATATTCATACAACTTGGGTAGTCATAATGTCTTGCTAGAGGCCGCTTATGACTTGTATACCAAAATGTGTTTTGGTACACTGCCAACGTTGTATGAGCCTATTGGGTCGCACACTAAGAATGGTTTTGAGAGATTTTAAGATGGTTCAGAAAAATGAATTTTATATGATAAAATTCATGACGAAAACGTCCTAGTGGTGTATTACACTTATACTTCTTTAAGTAGGGGTATATTTGTAATTTACTTAACCGTCTATATACAAGGGTTGTATAAATAGACGCTTTAAGTTACAATACACATACGAAAAGATCAAAAGGTCGAAACTCTATTTTCGTTTGAGAAACGACTTAGGGTTTTTGGTATGCACTGGATCGTTTTGGAGAGAAACAAAAAGGATTTGGTATTCTCTCGAAGCTAGCACTTCGAATCTCGGCCACCGTTCGTGTGTGGACTACTAGTAGAGGGCGTTCGTCGTTGGCAGCGCCTTAGAGATCGATCAACCTTCAGAAAGATATATTGCGACTGAGGTATGATTAAGTTTTTCATGGTTTAAACATTTTAATGGAATTAGATTCGGATCCTGTTGGGGTTTTTGTCAAAATTATTTTGTAATTTCCGCTGCGTATGAACCCCAAAACCCAACAGTGGTATCAGAGCCATCGAGTTCGATTCCATTAAACTCATTGCATGTTTTCTTCTGATATATACATGATATATGATTGAAAGCATGTTAATAGTTGATGTATATGTGATATACATAAGTTTTCTGTGAGATTTATTATCATGTTTTGTGTATATGATACATATATTCGTGATTTAATTGAAATTAGTTTCGTGTTCTATGATCCATGATACCATTAGGTTCGATTGGGATAGTAGTTCATGATTCAATTACATGTTTATGATTATTTGGATGAAGACCGAAATTGCAAATAATTAATTTTCGAAATTATTTATTTATCTTGTTATATCTATTTTGTTATGAAGTTTCTATTTGATAAAGATTGATAACAAATTAGAATAAGATATAAATATCAAGAATCTTGTTATTGATGATATACTAGGATTCAAATATCTTAAATCCAAAATAAATAATTAATTTTCGGAATTAATTATTTATCTTGTTATTTCTATTTTGTTATGAAGTTTCTATTTGATAAAGATAGATAACAAATTATAATAAGAGATAAATATCAAGAATCTTTTTATTGGTGATATACTAGGATTCAAATATCTTAAATCCAAATTAAATAATTAATTTTCGAAATTATTTATTTATCTTGTTATATCTATTTTGTTATGAAGTTTCTATTTTATAAAGATAGATAACAAATTAGAATATGAGATAAATATCAAGAATCTTGTTATTGGTGATATGCTAGGATTCAAATATCTTAAGTCCCAATTGGATTAGGATAAGATAAGTCCTAGTTGGATTAGGATAAGATTAGTCCTAATAGGATTAGGATAAGATAAGTCCCAATTGAATTAGGATAAGATTAGTCCTAATTGGATTAGGATAAGATAAGTCCTAATTGGATTAGGATAAGATTAGTCCTAATAGGATTAGGATAAGATTAGTCCTAATTGGATTAGGATAAGATAAGTCCTAATTGGATTAGGATAAGATTAGTCCTAATTGGATTAGGATAAGATGATTAGTTAGATGTGGGCGCGGGTTAATTAAAATGTTTTAATTGACTTAATTTCGAATAAATTAAGGGGTTAATTTATGATAATAAAATCAGCGAAAATTATGATTTTATATAGCGAATTTTAATTTTCGGAATTGAGATTCGTCTTCTACAAAAAAAAAAAAAAAAAAAAAAAAAAAAAAAAACTCCAAATTGTTTAGTGATTGAACAAATCAATAAAATATATGATATTTCATTGTTTACATAAAATCACTAAAACTGAATAAAATCTCTCTATTAAATTTTAAGTCTCTGCCATCCATTTTAAACACTTGTCAAGGCCTCGATCACACTAATATAGTTTCAGCCATAGTTGGGTGTATTGTGTTATCTTGGTGAGACAAGTTGGGTAAGAGTTACCTTAATGTTTAAAATGGTCCGACTTAATAAAACCATCAAAATAGTTTTGAGCTTTAGGCAAATGATGAGATAAAAACATGCTAAGACATAAGATGTCCCATATCTCATAAAAGGATCTAAAAATTACATAAGATGTAATTGGTAATTGTTACCTACCTAAATAATCTAGTTCTGTGTTTCATGCCATAGCTGTCACAGAATTAGGTGAAATATGGATTTTAGTCCCCTAAATAAACAATACGTTTTAGGAGGGTTGTTAATTTAGTGGGAGTCTATTCCTCTATACTAAAATAAACTTTGCATAATCTTTATTGTAGATCAATGGCCTCTTCAAGTAACAATAATCCCCTGTCACTGCGATCCATCCTTGAGAAGGATAAGCTATCTGGGACTAACTTTCTTGACTGGTTCAGAAACTTGAGAATTGTTCTTAAGCATGAACGCAAGTTGTATGTCCTGGATGCTCCAATCCCTGAGGACCCACCAGCCAATGCTACGAAAGTTGTGAAGGATGCGCATAGTAAGCATGTCAACGATTCTACCGATGTTGCATGTATTATGCGGCAACTATGGTTCCCTGAACTTCGAAGGACATGGAACTAATGGAAGCCTACGACATGGCTATAACGCCTGAAGGAAATGTTCCAACAAGCAAGCTAGGCAAGAAAGGTTCGAGACAGTCAAAAACCTACATTCTTGCAAGATGGCGAGGTGCGTCGGTTAGTCCTCATGTTCGAAAATGAAGGGCTATGTTGACCAGCTTGATAAACTCGGATTTCCCATAAGCCAAGAGTTGGCAACGGATTTGATCCTGAATTCATTACCAGAGAGTTACTCACAATTTGTGATGAACTACAATATGAATAATATGGAGAAATTAATTTCAGAGTTGCATTTGATGCTCAAGACTGCTGAACAAAATATCAAGAAACCCTCTAGTAATATGTTGATGATCCAAAAGGGAAAGGGAATGAAGAAGAAAGGCAGAGGCAAGGCTAAAGTTGCCAAGGCTGTTGTTGCACCTGTCGCAAAGCCTATGGAACAAGTCAAGCCTGACTGTTCTCGCTTCAAAACACCCAAAAGAAAAGGAAGAAAATTGTCATTTCTGTAATCAAACCTATCTTTGGCATTGTCGTCTCGGACACATAAATGAG
Source organism: Stephania yunnanensis (assembly GCA_039657365.1). Lineage (NCBI taxonomy): Eukaryota > Viridiplantae > Streptophyta > Magnoliopsida > Ranunculales > Menispermaceae > Stephania > Stephania yunnanensis. The sequence continues at coordinate 12,482,243 of CM077582.1, forward strand.
AAACGCATAACAAAGCTCCATAAAGATGGGCTTCTTGATTCATTTGATTTAGAAACATATGAAACGTGCGTATCTTGTTTACTAGGCAAGATGACTAAAAGTCCCTTTACTGGACACAAGTGAAAGGGCAAGTGATTTATTGGGTCTAATACATGCGATGTATGGGGTCCTATAAACACAATGGTTAGAGGAGGTTATCAAGTACTTCATTACATTTTCGATGATTTAAAGAGATATGGTTAAGTATATCTTATGAAACATAAAGCTGAATCATTTGAGATATTTTGAACGTTTCAAAATGAAGTGCGAGAATCAACTTGGTAAAACTATCAAAACACTTCGATCAGATCGAGGTGGTGAGTATTTAAGCCAAGAATTTGATGATCATCTTAGAAATTGTGGGATTGTCTCCCAATCGACTCCACCAAACAACTCCACAATGGAATAGAGTTTCGAAAGGAGAAATCGAACCTTATTAGATATGGTTCGATCTATGATGAGTCATGCGAGATCTTCCATTATCCTTTTGGGGTTGTGCATTACAAACTGCAGCTTTCACTCTAAATCGAGTTCCTTCTAAAGCGGTTGATAAAACACCATATAAGATATGGTATGGGAAGAGACCTAGTTTGTCTTTTCTTAAGATTTGGGGTTGTGATGCTTACGTAAAGCGACAAGTCTCAGAAAAACTAGCACCTAAATCTGACAAGTGTTTATTTGTGGGGTATCCTAAGGAAACAAAAGGATATTACTTTTATAGACCAAAATGAGCCCACCACTTATCAGGAGGCTATGTCTGGACCAGACTCAGATAAATGGCTCAGTGCTATGAATTCCAAGATGCAATCCATGTATGATAACCAAGTTTGGAACTTGGTTGATTTACCTGAAGGTGGTAAGACCATTGGATGTAAATGAGTTTTCAAGAATAAAACTGACATTCATGGCAATGTGCATACATTTAAAGCAAGACTAGTAGCAAAAGGTTTCAGGCAGACTCAAGGTGTTGATTATGATGAAACTTTTTCGCCAGTCGCCATGCTTAAATCCATAAGAATTTTAATTGCCATTGCTGCATATTATGACTATGAAATATGGCAAATGGATGTAAAAACACATTTCTTAATGGAACGCAGCTTGAGGACGTGTATATGACACAACCTGAAGGTTTTGTACATCCCGAGAATTCTAGGAAGGTATGCAAGCTTCAAAGATCCATTTATGGATTAAAGCAAGCTTCTCGGAGTTGGAATCTTCGTTTTGATGAAGCAATCAAGGATTTTGATTTTATTAAGAACGAAAATGAGCCTTGTGTATACAAGAAGGTCGAGTGGGAGTGTAGTTATTTTTACGGTACCGTATGTTGATGATATATTACTCATTGGAAATGACATCCCAACATTGCGAGAATGTCAAGTCTTGGTTAGGGAAGTGTTTCTCAATGAAAGACTTAGGAGATGCGACCTATATCCTAGGGATAAAGATCTATAGGGATAGATCTAAGAGGCTAATCGGTCTAAGTCGAGTGCTTACATAGACAAAGTCTTGAATAAGTTCGGTTTGCAAGACTCTAAAAGAGGATTGTTGCCAATGTCTCATGGGATAAGTCTCAAAGAAGACTCGATGTCCTAAGACAAATGATGAGCGAGATCGTATGAATAAGATTCCATATGCATCGGCTATTGGATCTATCATGTATGCCATGTTATGCACTCGACTGATGTATCATATGCTTTGAGCACTACAAGCAAATATCGGTCGAGATCCAGGTGAGAGTCACTGGATAGCAAGAAAGAACATTCTTAAGTACTTAAGAAGGATTAAGGAAGTGTTCTTGGTCTATGAAGGTTTTGAAAATGATCTAGTTGTAAATGGTTACACGAGATGCAAGTTTTCAAAGCGATATAGATGATTTTAGATCGCAACTGGATATTTGTTTACTTTGAATGGGGGGCGATGAAGTGGAAAAGTTTGAAGCAAAGAGCGTGACAGATTCTACAACAGAAGAAGGCGAGTATATTGCGGCGTCCGATGCAAAGAAAGGAGGCGATTTGGATCAAAAAGTTCATTTCGAACTAGGTGTGGTTCCGAGTATTGCTAACCCTGTTTGTTTGTATTGTGACAATAACGGGGCAATAGCACGAGCCAAGGAACCTAAATCACACCACAGATCCAAACATATACTCGGGCGTTTTCATCTTATCGAGAAATTATTGAGAGGGAGACGTAAAGATTTGCAGAGTACCTACTGAAGACAACGTTGTGGATCCATTGACAAAAGCTCTTCCACAAGCAAAACATGATGGTCATGTTAGATCATTCGGCATTAGATGCATCTATGATTGGTCCTAGTGCAAGTGGGAGATGATGGGGCATGTGCCCTAGGTCAATCCATTAACTGTCTTTATGAATACTTTTAGTTAATAAAATAGAAGATTTCATTTTTTGTTTATTATAATTAATTTGCATGTTTACATTATAATAAGATCCATGGGTATTTACATAAATATCCTAAATGTTCCTAGTCGATCATTATACTTGGGAACTATAATGAATTAAGACTAGTGTGAGTCTTGATTGATGATCATATGATGATTATACGTATAGGGATACGAATCAAGATCACGAGTACTTGTTAGGGAACAAAATCTTTGGACCGACCCGCTATGAGAACATCACATGGATTAAGTCATAGTTGTTTCTCATGATAGGTATATATTCCAGTCCTCGACTTGAGATTACCAGAGACTTCAACATTAGGAACACAAAGTGATTTGACACAATCAAACGTTGTCTTTAACCTTAGGACGATTATAAAGGTTGTGATTGGTTCTTGTGTGAGCAATGTGATGAAGTTGTGTAATCGAGATAGAATTTGTCCCTCTCATATAAAGAGAGATATCTAGTGGATCCCTCGATGTGTTAGACTGTTAAAAGGCCTAGTCTAAGTGAATTGATATTGATCAATGTCACTTGGATGTTTTCAGTCTACCTAGAGATCGAGACTAGTACGATTGAACAAGTTGGATGACAATTCCATGCCTTATGTTTGATCAAAAGGATATCGTGTGACAAAAGGATGTTATATACACTATTGTGTGACGGCCCCAAATTCCCAATGCATTTGGGTACGCCCGGCCTAGACCCGTGCAGGTCCCGAGTCAGTTTCTCAGCGAACTGGACGAGCCTAGTCAGCCTCAACTTATCAAAATTTTAAGGTTTTTAAGGTTTATGAAAGAGTTATTGCAGTTATAATACGGCGGAAGCAAAAATCATATTCTAATCAAATAATGGGAAATAACTCAATCAAGGGAAATTAGGAATCTATATAAATGTGGAAACCCCCAAGACAGTCATATCCAAGTCAACAAAATGAAATTATGGAAATCACCTCAAACCTAGTTCCCGGTTCCAAAACAACCATATATGTATATACATAAACGTCATACAAAAAGGATAGGTACGAGCCTACATCTCGGTACCTCACTTCCATTTGCTCACAAAAAGTCTCCTAGACACGGTCCCTTGCCCCTCTTGCTCTCCGTCTTATCGCACCCACCGTCACAAACTAGACGGTGAGCAAGCTGAGAGAAATTGAAAGTAAAGCGAGAAGAATATAACGATAATTCATGAAACGACAAACAAGACAGTCTAAATATCATGCGGGTAATGAAATGCAGGAATATAAATAAGCAAGAATGCATGATAGACAGATTTGGAAATGATAGCAATCGAAACATGCGTGTTCTACGAGTCAAGAGAGGCAATAAGTAGTCCATATTCCACAACAATACCACAACAATCCACAACCATCCACAACAATCCAAGTACATGGTATCACACAATCACTAGGGGTGGTCAAACACTCGTGCGCTCGAGTGCCGCGTTTTATCCCTTCTAGTGCAGGCCGCATGTACCTTCGAGACGTACTTATGCCAAGAACACACATACAAGAACATAGAATGGAATGCCAATGATGGGATAAAAACGAACACAAGAAAAGTGAAAATGAATCACAAGATATCTTCTTAGCTGGCTTACTAACGTACAAATGTTTTTTAAGGCAAGTGTACTTACCTGAGATTATCGTAATCCACGTAAAACTCCCGCGACTCCTAACGCGTATCCTCAAGTTTCCCGTTACCTGACAAGGTCGGAAACTCGTGTTATTAGGTCGAGTCATTCACTAACACTTAGGTTTAAACTTATCATTATTTCCAATGTTTTGAATGGCTCGGACGGTCATACATTTTAATAAATAAAAGAAGACACTCTTCCTCGGGTTTTGAAGACAAACTACGTATTCGCTTCATCGCGAGTCATAGGCTCGGCTCAGTCGTATGCGGGTCACGTCATGGTCTCGCGGACCGGCAACATGATCACGACATCATAGCCATTCATCGCCACGCGACGTTTGAATAGCAACTATATATTTTTTCGACTCGACGATGGCATCACACGAACTAATTCCAAAAGCCTTACGTACGTTTGTTTCGGACTTAGCCGAGGATTGCTAGACGTCAACTAATATTAAGTGAGACCTCGACAACCTTTAATGATCGTGGTTCGACCGGTAGGACCGCCGGCGATGGTGGTTTCCGGCGAGCCTCCAACGTACACATCACATGAAATATCGGTTCCTTTGCACCTATAAAACTATTTTTGGTCACTTTTAGGGTTGTGGGACCCACATACGAGTTTTGGTGGGGTCCCCGACACGTTCCGGTCTGGTGGTCCGGCGGTGGCGCCGCCGGTGAGGACCTTTTCCGGCGAGAGGGTCAACACTTAGCAAAAACCGAGTTTGTTGTATGTATACAACAAGTACTTTGCATGGGCCATGCGGGGGTGGTTCGGGACGTTTTGGACTCGGTGGGTCTCCGGAGGTCGCCCACGGCCGGTCCTCGTCACGGCAACCACACGCACACGTAATAAGTGTGACGAACAACAACCAAAACAAAGAGAAATGAAGAGAAACGTGAGCGAGAGGAGAGCAAACCGTGAGGAGAGGGAGAGTGGTCGAGTGCTCACGGAGAGAGAGAGAGTGTGAGACCTCCGGCGACCTTCCTCGTCACCACGGGACCTCCGACGACGGCGTGGTCTCGGCCAACCGAATGGTGAGCAAACCTAGAGAGAGAGAGCCCGTGAGAGAAGTGAAACGCGAGAGAGAGAGGGAAAACCGAGGTGAGAGTGTTACCTCGGTTGGCGGCTTCCTCCGGCGTCCCTGGTCGGTCACCGGCGAGAGCAGAGGAGGCGGCGGTGAGTGAGGGAGAGAGAGGCGTGAGTGAGAAGTGAACGCGAGAGAGAGAGAGGTTTGAAGCCGTGAGTGATGGGAGAGAGTTGACCGAGGTGAGTGGGAGAGAAGATAAATCGGGAGGAGAGAGAGAGTGATGGGAGTGTGACGTGAGTGATGGGAGTGTGAGGTGTGAGTGATGGGAGTGGGTGGGGTGGTTGGTTTCTTTTGTTTGAAATTTCAAATCAATATGGTGGGGTGTGTCCTAGGTGTGCCTTGCCCACCCACAAGTCCCCAACCTTAACCCCTGGGTTCCCGGACTCACCTTACCTCATCGACCCGTATTTTTCTCCGTTACGTGCACACTTTTACTGTATTTCCTCCCCCGGCTACCTAGGCGAGAACTCACGCATAAACAAAAAGGAAATCGCTCGAGTGGCTCGTGACACGCATTTAATCCATAATGCTATTACACATATCAAAAATCGTAAAATTACCTCGGTGTCGACTCCCAAGGTTCGAAGTACCGTCCAGTATCGCGTGGCCGGGTCACGATCCTGACACGTGTCACATAAGTCGTGTTAGAAATCGAGGGATGTTACATATTGATTAGGTTGTTTCGATTTGATATTCATACAACTTGGGTAGTCATAATGTCTTGCTAGAGGCCGCTTATGACTTGTATACCAAAATGTGTTTTGGTACACTGCCAACGTTGTATGAGCCTATTGGGTCGCACACTAAGAATGGTTTTGAGAGATTTTAAGATGGTTCAGAAAAATGAATTTTATATGATAAAATTCATGACGAAAACGTCCTAGTGGTGTATTACACTTATACTTCTTTAAGTAGGGGTATATTTGTAATTTACTTAACCGTCTATATACAAGGGTTGTATAAATAGACGCTTTAAGTTACAATACACATACGAAAAGATCAAAAGGCCGAAACTCTATTTTCGTTTGAGAAACGACTTAAGGTTCGATCAACCTTCGAAAGATATATTGCGGCGAGGTATGATTAAGTTTTTCATGGTTTAAACATTTTAATGGAATTAGATTCGGATCCTATTGGGGTTTTTGTCAAAATTGTTTTGTAATTTCCGCTGCGTATGAACCCCAAAACCCAACATATTGGACTATAAAAAGTCAATTGACTTTAGTTTCCACCACTTTTTCTCTCTCCTTATCATAAATCTGAAAATTGAGACCAAGAAACAAGGGTTTTGGAGTTTCAGATTTTAACATTTGAGGAGCTTGAAGTGGTTGGTTCATCAAAGCAAGGTGAGATTCATAATCGCCTCAACTTTATTTATCTTTTTGTACAAGTTTTTGAGGTATTTTGTGAATCCAATATATATTGTTAAGTGTTTTTAAGTAGTTATTTTGGTGGGTTTTAGATGCTATGAAGTTAAGTGAGATATGTTTTTGCAGTGGTTGTTGTTGGTGGTAATGTTTAAAACCTAACATTTTCAGCCAAACTGATATCCAGAACCCGATTAGCTCACTAATGAGGTCATCTAGCGTGCTAGATGAAGATTAGTGCGCTATGTAAAAATATAGTGCGCTAATTTTTTCATGACGAAGAACATTAGCTGGACAACAATCTAACACGCTAATTTCCAAACCTAGCACGCTAGATGTTGCAGATTTTACACTATTTTTGCTAAGTGACATAAAACACATCCAATTGACTAAAAATCAATTATAAATGGAAATAGTTCATTTCGAGCGGTAAATTGGATATCTGGGATTCAGCGGAGCCAGAACGGGGGTTATTTACTAAGACACGGAGTGTGGTTTGAGGTGTGTAGTATCTAACTGAAATTTCTTGAGCAATACTTTATTTTTGCTTTTGGATTCATATTCTATCTTTCAATACTCTATTCTTGGTTTGATTTAATGGACGTACGTTGAGGCTCTCCCTATGTGTCATTTATATGTGTATGTCCACTAAGCCAAGCACGTGTGTCAGGGATCTGGTGAATAGGTCGACCCGAGAGTCGCGTCGGGCCACGTGTGGGTTCGTCGTTAGTTATACGTCGACCACCTAGCTGATCCAGAAACTAGCCTTGCTGGAATGCTACTCGTCGGTAGTAGTCTGTGGGGAGTTCGAAATATGGAGCTAATCTGACCCTAGGCTCTAGGAACACACTTTAAGCTTTCACTATTACTTACTCATGCAATGAGCACAGTTGCCTTATTTATTTCTGCATGTTTGTTTAATAGTTTGTTTAAATTCAGTATTTACTTTCAGTATTGCTCACTTAATTTCCTTGGGAATACTCACTCTGGACTCGTCATCTGCCTTTTTGGGATGGCTTGAGTGCAAATCTTGGTACAAGTCGTGGCAAGGGCAAGTTACCGGAATACATGTGATTAAAAGATATCGAGCCAGGCTTGTATGTTTGTATTATATATACTTTGTTTTTATTTTGGGGATTTGGGATTGTGAGATACTTCATGACTCTATATTTTTGATATTTTTGGTCTATGATGAAATATGGGTTTTCACACTAGATATCAAAGTTAAATGCATGACTATAATGTTTATATTTTGATTTTCATGAGAACAGACTTCCGATGTGATTTATTATGGTTTAAAATGATATTAACAGATGACTTGAGTTCAGTAACAATTTAAACAGTAAGTTGTTGTTTATTGAGGTTAATAATGATTGAATGGTGGATGAGATAGCATGTGGGACACTGGTGACACTGGTAAGCCAGGTTGTGGGCTCGCATTGGCCCCCGTGACGATCCATTTGGAAAATGGACCATTACATACTCTTTTATTTAAGCATAACCCGATTTTGCTAAACGTAACCCATCTTTATTTTCATAAATTCCAAAAATATCATTGCTTACCACATGCCCTAAAAGTGAGGAAGTGTTGCCGCGGGTTTCAGTCACACGGAGGTTTCAATAAGCTTACACCGAGACATCTTTAGAAGTCTCAATCGACTCCCACCGAGACCTTTAAAGAGGTTTCGGTCTTGGTGTTGGTCTCGGTGGGAGCCGACTAAAACCTCTAAAGAGGTCTCAAACTTGTATGATCAAGACTTCCAAAGTGGTCTCGGTCCTATGTATTTGTTGAGTCGTTAATTATGTAATATTATATATAGGTTATTTATATATTTTTAGTGTCAAGTCTCCAAAATACTAGCCTAATTATCTTTATTTATTACGGGGTTATTGCGACAAAGAATGAACGAAAAATTACGCAAAATCAGTAAACTTGGATCCGTTTTAGAAAAAACGCGCATCTCGAGGCACATTTGAAACCAACATGAAATCCAAAAAATTAGTGGATTTTGCTCAGAATTGCTAGATATCTTCTCAATTCCATCAATAGTTTGTGTCAAAAATATGAAATTCAAGCTCCAAATAAAAAACCTTAAACCCAACAACAAAATCACAAACAACCACTAATGTCCCACCTAATTAGGGCATTTGACTGCTCTAGATTACCTTAATCTCATGATAATATAACAACCTTAGTATATCCATCAATAAACAATTAAGATTAAGATCTTGTACTCATCAATTATTAAACTTTATTAACCATAATCGATTTTAAAGTGAATCTTAAACTTTAAAGTTCCGTAAAAATTAATTATATAATCCTCGAGATTTCGTAAAAAAAATTTGACAACATCTCCTTTATTTTTAAGCCTACACCGAAAATATCGGCCTTCAAAAATCTTCAACAAAACATGCACAATTTTGGTGGAAATGTCAAAGGACTCACAATCCGCTTCATAACAATATATATATATATATATATATATTGCATTCACAAAAAATATTTATTCATCCTAACTTGATCTGAAATATTAAAAAATTTTAAACTAACATTACCTTAATTCAAAAATTAACTCAATTCGTCTTAAAACCGCTCCAGACATTTCAAAGGAGATCATAATCACACTCAAACCCAAAAACTCATTTATACTATATATAATATAGTCAAAAGAGATACATACATAGAGAGAAAAGAACTAAACAAGTCACAGTCAAAAAGCTTTCCCTTTTCTTTGTCGCAGCTAGAACCTGACATTATTCAATTATAAAAATTTGATAATGTCAGATAAGTAAATCCTACATTATCCAGTACATCTGTAATAATCAAATGCATAATAATCTAAGAGATTAAACGAATAATACAATCCAAGGAATTTAAATACAACCGCGAATTCATCACCTTTTTGTTATCCGACCACAATCAGATAACGTTCTCCAAAAGTGGGAAGTAAACAATAATAAGGATTCATGCTCGGAGAGGATAACCAAACGAGTCTCGTTCCTCGAGTCTATCAAAGTATGATTTGGTTCAACGTGATTTCATGATAATCACTTGATGTAAAGTACCAATGACTCTAGCCCCTCAAGCATAATATAGTTCTATGTTGTACACAGTTAGGTAGACACTATAAGTTCTACCCTGTATACATAGTCGGGTAGCTTAATATACCTAATGCACACAATCAGGTAAACACTAAATAGTTTTACGATATACATACAGTCAGGTAGAAACTATAAGGAGACTCGAATCGCCTTATCCTCTCAACCCGTGTATGCATGTACAACAAAAATGCAATTTATACGAGATTATAATCTTGCAATGTAAAGGTTACTATGAGATTTACTTAAACTTACAAACGCGATATCGCAACTCTCTTGTACTCCAAGTCGATAAACCAGTCAACACGGGGCTCCAATTACAATTCTACAATTCATTTATAAGCTCAAAGGTTCCCATAACAATTCCACAATCTTTTTTTAATTCGTTGCTGTTTAATTGACCCAATCGTGTCTCGAAACCCCTCAAATCCTTCCAAAATGAATTCTCTAATGCTCGGACTTCATTTTGACTCAAAGTTATTGTTCGTCATCAAAAATTATGTTTTCTAGGCTTAAATATAATTTTTCAATTTATTATATATTTATTAGTCCTACTCGACTCAAAACCCCCCGAAATCCCTCCAAATCAACTCCTCGAATGTCCGGATCTCAATTTTGACTCCAAATTATAATTCGCAATTGAAAATGAACTTAGTTTAGGCTTTAAAATAATTTTTCAAATTTCGAGCATTTTCGAGTATCAAATCACGCATTACGAGAAAAATACCCGGTATAAATCTTCGATAAAATCTCAAAATTCTCATTTTTCATAACCCCAATTTCCATTAATTTATCCAAAAATTATATTTTTATGATTTCTCTCTAATTTCCAGGAGTTTTATTTAATTTTTCTCTTTTTTAAATTTATTTTTTTATTTTTTAATAAGGGGAAGGGGTTTTATCCCTGAACCGGATCCTCTTTGGCTCAGAGAGTGTTTCTTTCCTAGCCTTTTTTTAGGGCCGCTAAGGGCACCCCACCATTTCATGAAGGCACCCTGTTGTTGAGGGCACTAAGATTTTTACTCAAGGCACCTAGAATTTAGACCTGAAATTCTCAAAATACCCCTCGTTCAAAACAGAGGCACCCCACCACCCCCACCACCTCCACCACCGAACTCCTTGAGCAACCACGAAATCGTTGAGGATCGGCCATTGCGAGAATTCCCGGAAATCGTTTGTGTTCGTTCGTCTCCGTGTTTCTCCTCCGTTGTAGGAGGTTTTTCCAGTTTGAAGGCTCGGGGTGTTGGGCGATTTCGTCTCCAAATTAGGGCTCGGTTGAAGTTCGTCGTACACACACCTTTGGCGCGAAATCGATCGTTTGAAGGTACGTTGATAGTCTAATTAAGTCACATTTGGTAGAGTAGTTGTAATGTTTGTGTGGCGGTTTATTGAATGGTTTCATTATTCGGAATTCGTGGTTCTCGGCCACACAGGCCAGAGAGTGTTGTTACTGTCTTGGCCAAGCATGGCCGAGACAGATGGTAAATATTTGGGAACTCGTCGTTCTCGGCCAGGCAGGCCGTAAGAGTTCACCGAGTCTCGATTACGAGTGGCCGAGATTAATTGTGTTATCTCGGTCGAGACATCACGAGAGTTACATTTAGTGTTAGTTAATGTTGTGTCGGTGGTGTACAACCGAGAATGTACTCTCTCTCTCTCGGTTTTACAATGCCGAGAGGGTTAGAGTCGACGCGGTGTTCACATCACGAGAGTAAGGATAATTGAATAGGTTATGCCATGTCGGTGATGTACAACCGAGAACGTTGTATTGCTCTCGGTTATACATTGCCGAGACTGTTGATCCATTTTCGGTCAGGTGTGAACGAAAGTATGGCGTATTTCACGAACCTGCTTGACCGAGACAACATAAATGGATGAATTTGAATATTTTTTTAGTGAATTTTTTTTTGTTATGTTCCAAGGGCTTAAATGTTGTAGTGTTTTCAGGTATGGCTCGTTCGAAAGCACCGGTGACGAGGGAGGAGGTTGGTGTTGAGGTGTGGAGGGCTAATCGGGGGCGAGGCAGCCGGAGACCCCCGACAACATCTTACCGAAAAGAGAAAGAGAAGGAGAACGTAGATGTTAAGGGAAAGGCTAAGATAGATGGAAATCGTGCAAGGTTAGAATTGCACGATGAGGGTTCCAACATCGACAGAAGGCGACCAAAAGATCTTGTTGTTGCCCGAGGGGAAGAGAATGGTCATGCATCGGAGTCTAGTAGCAGTGACTCATCAGCGGCGGGGAACACAACGGAAACTGATCATAATGTGGGCGGGAGTAGTAGTGGTGGAGCTGGCCATAATGAAGGAGAGGCAGAAGTGTGTGCTCATTTCCCCGGTGGTCATATAGACAGTGTGTTATTGAAAAGCTTTAAGGATCATGTCGCGTTATCGATTTGGAGCAATGAAGTAATTAAAATTTCATTGAACGGAGTAATTTAAAACTTAGGGTTTTCACAAACATGAGGAGATGTTTTTTTTTGTTGCAGGAGCGTCCGATACTCAAGTGTATCAATCACGAAGCTCAAATACAAGAATGGGATTTACAGTCGTGTCACCCTGACACGGAGGGACTTCAGAGGATTATTCAGCGTTCTGGGTTGAATACGCTGATAGACTGTTCTTACTGCAAGGCCAACAAGGAGGTTATCTCTGTATTTATGGAGCGGTGGCAGCCGGAGACGAACACATTTCACTTACCATTTGGTGCAATGTCTATCTCCTTAGAGGATGTGAGCTTCCTCCTGAAGATTCTTGTGACGAGCAAAGTCGTGGCAGTTGAGAACTTTACGAGGTACACGGCGGAATCTCGCTCGGACGCTATTAAGATGGTGGCGAAACTACTTGGGGTTAGCGTCGAAGAGGCTGAAGAAGAGGTGAATATCAGCAAGGGGCTCATAGTGCGCAAATGTTGGTTGAAGAGTCGATGGTGCCCCAAAGCTGGTTCGAGACACACAAATTATCCTCCTGTGGAATGCACAGCCCGAGCGTACCTGTTGTATCTTCTGTCTTGCACCTTGTTTGCCGATAAAAATGGGTCTCGGGTGTCTATCGCGTTGTTGAAGCTTCTTGAAGACTTGGACGCCGTGGGAAAGTACGTATGGGGTGCAGCCGCGTTGGCCTACTTGTATCGACACTTAGGGTCTGCCACCAGAGTGCAAGTGTCTCAGATTGTTGGCTACCTCACATTGCTTGAGGTTTGTATAAAATAGACTTACATTGTATTTGGTATAATTATTACTAATATTTGCATTTGCGGACTAACTAACGTTGTATGTATTTGCAGGAATGGGTGTACGACCATTTCAAACTTGGTCTCGCCACACCCAATGCGAAATACATGGACTACGTGCAACCCCGTGTCTGCAGATGGATTCAAAAGCACGAGACCGTGATGAATGTTGACAAGCTCAGGTCCATTAGGAGAACGTTGGATAGGCTGCGCCCAAGTGAGGTGAGATGGTTATCCAAATATGTTTTGAATGATGCTTTAGTTTTTTTTTTGTTACTAACAATGGCTGTTGCATTTTGATTAGGTCACTTGGGACTCATATGTGAATTTCAAGGAAAATGGAGTTGTGCACGAGATGGTCTTTTACAGTGGGACGATTAAGTACATGGATGTGGTGGAGCCCTACCATCCGGAGAGGATTCTGAGACAATTTGGCCACGTGCAATATATACCAGATCATCCGTACCGACCTTTGGAAGCACATCGAGGCCCATCTGCGAACAAATACTCGGTCAAGTATGGGTTCCACAAAGACAATTGGGAGCGATGGAGGAACCATTTGTTGGCTCCCGAAGTTCGTGGTGACAAGGCAGAGTTCGAGTTTTTGGCTACACCGGACTACCTACCTTGGTTCCTCAAAGTGTCTCATCCTGTGATCACCAATCCGAGCTTTGAGGACTTTGACATGGTCGCCACAACCATCGCAGACAACGAGCTACTGGAGGTATTGAAAGTGTTATATGTATTATGCATGCCCACATGCCATTTGTTTTCATCCCGATATGTTTCACATTAATACTAACCCGATTATTTTCATCAGCGTAATAGGCGTGCATTGGACGCGACATTACGATGGATAGACCTCCCGCCGGAGTTGTGTACGCTTGAGTCTGCGAGGAAAATGGCGAGTGATATCGTCAATTTCCTTTCGGGAAGGAGTTTAGGTCCCTCCACCACCACTACTACCACTCCGGCCACCGCAACCGGCACAACCGCCACATCTGCCTTTACTGAACCAGACCCTAGGCAGTCCCAGCATGGTAGCACTTCTACACACTCCACCCCGGCTAATGCTCCGCCCGCCACGGTCGATGCTCGCCCTCCGAAGAGAATGTTTGGCAAAGAGTACCAAAGGAAGAATTTGAAGAAGCCAAAGCAATGATTGTTTGAGGGAACTTTGATATTTTATTGTTTGAGGAACTAGGCCCACATTTATGAAAGTTTGGATTTTTTTTCGAAGCTTGGATGTTTTATTGTTTGATGAATGTTTTATGACAGTTTGAATACTTTGCTGAATGTTGGATGACAGTTTGGACTTATTCTTGAATGTTATTTGATGTTGCACAATTGTTATAGTTTGGACTTATTCCCAAACTGCTATTTGATGTTGCACATTTGTTATAGTTTGGACTTATTCCCAAACTGTTACTTGATGTTGTACATTTGTTATAGTTTTGACTTATTCATAAATGTTACTTGATGTTTTACATTTGGTATAGTTGATATTCAGGATGTTGGCTAGTATCTTGCTGATTTTGGTATAGTTAACATAACATTTTTTTGGTACAGAAGGCGTCTCGGTTATCCAGGTCCGACACCTCTTTGGAATTCTCGGTTTCAACCAACCGAAACAAACGCTGGATTCTCGGTGTGGTCCGGCCGAGAACGTCCATTGATCTTATATTATCCAATGTGTCGGTCATTTATGGACGAAAATTATGTGAGACTCTCTGTTAGTCACAACCGATATTATTCCAATACGTTCGGGCACTGGTTGACGAGCTATTCCTGTGCAGTTGTATGAACATGGCGACCAAATGCTCTCGGTGTGAAGGTAACGAGATCGAAAATTAACTCTCGGTTCCTCATGTCCGATAATCCCAGCGTATTATCGCGCACAGGTGGACGAGGCGTTACGGGACGGCGTCGACAAACATTACTTTCGGTAATGCGTTGCCGATGATTCATGTTAGTTCTCGGTTGACTACGGTCGAGACTATGTCGTGGGTCACGGTCTTGGTGTGCCGAGACGATAATTTTCACATAAACTTAAATCATTATATATCAATATAACATTCAAAAAAATTTACAGTAAACAAAATGTACAACAACGTCGTAGCTGATGGGGCATGTGCCCTAGGTCAATCCATTAACTGTCTTTATGAATACTTTTAGTTAATAAAAAAGAGGATTTCATTTGTTGTTTATTATAATTAATTTGCATGTTTACATTATAATAAGATCTATGAGTATTTACAGAAATATCATAAATGTCCCTAGTCGATCATTGTAGTGGGAACTATAATGAATTAAGACTAGTGTGAGTCTTGATTGATGATCATATAATGATTATACGTATAGGGATACGAATCAAGATCACGAGTACTTGTTAGGGAACAAAGTACTGGACCGACCCGCCATGAGAACATCACATGGATTAAGTCATAGTTGTTTCTCATGATAGGTATATATTCCAGTCCTCTGACTTGAGATTACCAGAGACTTCAACATTAAGAACACAGTGATTTGACACAATCAAACGTTGTCTTTAACCGGACGATTATAAAGGTTGTGATTGGTTATTGTGTGAGCAATGTGATGAAGTTGTGTAATCAAGATAGAATTTGTCCATCTCATATAAAGAGAGATATCCAGTGGATCCCTCGATGTGTTAGACTGTTAAAAAGCCTAGTTTGAGTGAATTGATATTGATCAATTTCACTTGGATGTTTTCAGTCTACCTAGAGATCGAGACTAGTACGATTGAACATGTTGGATGACAATTCCATGCCTTATGTTTGATCAAAAGGATATCGTGTGACAAAAGGATGTTATATACACTATTGATTAGGTTGTATCGATTTGATATTCGTACGACTTGGGTAGTCATAATGTCTTGCTAGAGGCCGCTTATGACTTGTATACCAAAATATGTTTTGGTACACTGCCAACGTTGTATGAGCTTATTGGGTCGCACACTAAGAATGGTTTTGCGAGATTTTAAGATGATTCAGAAAAATAAATTTTATGTGATAAAATTCATGACAGAAACGTCCTTGTGGTGTATTACACTTATACTTATTTAAGTAAGGGTATTTGTGTAATTCACTTAACCGTCTATATACAAGGGTTGTATAAATAGACGCTTTAAGTTAGAACACACAACGAAAGATTAATAGGCCGAAACTCTATTTTCGTTTTAGAAACGACTTAGGGTTTTTGGTATGCTCTGGATCGTTTTGGAGAGAAACAAAAGGATTTGGTATTCTCTCGAAGCTAGCACTTTGAATCTCGGTCGTCGTTCGTGTGTGGACTACTAGTAGAGGGCGTTCGTCGTAGGCAGCGCCTTAGAGATTGATTAACCTTCTGAAAGGTATATTGCGATTGAGGTATAATTAAGTTTTCATGGTTTAAACGTTTTTAATGGAATTAGATTCGGATCCTGTTGGGGTTTTTGTCAAAATTATTTTGTAATCTCCGCTGCGTACGAACCCCAAAACCCAACAGTAGCTATGTACAAGTTTTATACTACGGTGTCCCTAAATCTACCACGGATACGATGCCTTCATCAACAGTTGCAAGGAGCGCGATATCTCGAAATACGAATTCATCTCGCCAACCTTTGGCGCACTCCTTAACATACCGATCCCACGTTGGATATAAGGATGGCAGCGGTGCATTCACGCGCAACTTCACCTGTCAAAGTGAATAGTAGAACATAGAAGATATTGTCACAAACCCAATTAGGGGGGGAACAAAACAATTCACAACAAATCATTGAACTTACCCTAACCCAATAGATATTCCTGTCATTTATCATGGAAATGATAAGTCTGATGTGCAACGACAACGGTGGAGCACTACGTAGAGGTAGAAATGTCGAGGCACTCCCATGCGAGAGGTTTACAAGAATGTCATTGAATACAGTTGATACTAACAATCCCATGTCTGGAAGTGTCAACCATTCTTTGAAAGATGTACCAACTTGATTATTTGGACAATGCACAACAATCTTGACAGTCTCGTAACTCGTTCCAAGCACTTCCCGCCAAAGGTTTTCATACGCGATAATCTCATCATACATCCTTCTACGAACAATCCTCCAACCGTCTACATCGGCAAGTCCTAGCTCAGAGGCAACACACCGATATCCACAATTTCCATCGGCTAGCATATCGATAGTGCTCTCAACATATATATGCCAACCATTTCGGTTCTATGCAATGAGCATAAGCCATGTTAGATGCACTTTGCATGCGTCGACTGGCACGACGCATTTTAGGAACAACTTTGTTTTTCTTCTTTCTCGAACTATAGGCCTTATCTGTGGAAAACACGTACTCAAATCTGCTCGGCAATCTAGTCGTGGAAGAATCGTCATTATCGTGTTTTCTCTTCGATCCTGCCTTACCTCCGATTGAAGACCCTGGTGTCATTCCCTTTGTCTTTATTTTCGCCGGTGGCAGAACACCCGGTGTAGACGAAGGTCGACTAATCTCCCTGAGCTGCTAAATAATCCTGAGGCGATCGTCCTCATCAGTGCAAGCATGAAACTTTTGCAACACCCGTTCAATCTCATCGTGCACGTTGTATCCAGACCAATCCACAGGATTCTTAGGTATCATACTCAACTTTTGCCAGTAAACATGAATGTCCTCGAGATGGATGGGCGACCCAGCAAATTTATGATGGTTTAGCTCGTGTGCACAAGGAATTTCATGTGTCGTACGTATCTCGCAACCACAACGAGTGGAGTCGTGACCAACATGCTCTCCACGTGTCAATTTATCTCTAATTAACTTAAGCGCCCGTTGAGAGACATAACCACGCAATTGTCGATATAACTCATCGATGTATTCATGTTGGACCACATTCAAACTTAGCTCAAACGATGCCTTGATGTTGTTGTGTTGGATTCTAAGGATGTCATCAACCACGCAATTGGCCTGACTGTTGCCAAGGTGTAGCTTCCGAGTTGAATGCGCAGACTCAACTGTCTGCGTTGTTGTTTACCCAAAGTACGTAATTCTATTTGTCCATGCGGGTACAAATTTCTCCTTGTAGTTTTTTACCCATGTGTTGTCCAAGTAATCAGTAAGACTCTTGACATTCCCAAACTCACAACGCAAGTCATTCATCCTAACTTCGAATAAGGCATCTGAGTTGGCATACATCACGCTCGTCCACCTATCCATGAAACGAGTAAAACCATCATTCTCCCTAAACATCTTCTTAGTCTTGGCCAATACTACTTTGTTGATGTGCCAAGAGCAAAGGAGGTGAGACGATGACGGAAATACTTCTTCAATGGCACTAATAAGGGCTAAGTCCCTATCGGTAACAAACACGTCAGGTTTAGGCCACCCATCCAATATGGATCTCAAGTTCTCAAGTGCCCAAACATAATTCGCATAACTCTCTGATGGTATGAATGCAAACCCAACGGAGAACGTCAAATGCGTAGAAGTGATGCCAACAATCTCCAACAAAGACATTCGTTACCTATTTGTTTTGTACGTGCAATCTATCAAAATTACCGATGAGAAACACCTTAGCAACTTTATTGAATCGGGATGTGACCAAAATAAATCGGTGACAACATTCGTATCGGGATGCTTCCTATGCCACGACATCCACTTATTCTTCTCTAAGATGTGCAACATTTGTTGCATTTGAGTCCTCCCACCCGCATCCTTAATTCGGACTTTTTGTCTTGCATTATATATTGTCCGCATTGTCGATACGTTTCTAACATCTCTTTGCTTCAACGTATTTAGGATGTCTCTTGGCTTCACATTCCCCTTTGTCATCTGCACCACAACCTCCCTGCTCCCCCTTATCTAATCTTCAGGCAAATGAGTGGCCGTCCAAGTTGTTCGCGGGGTCGTGATTGTGCCTCCCACATATGACAGTGACATACCACAAGGAGTCAGCATTTTCCTTTATCTTGATAAAGAAATGACATCCACATTTCTTCGTACCCGTTTGAGTCCTCCCCTTTTCCTTTTCTTCTTCATTTCTTGGTTTCGAAGAAATTTTTGCCGCTTTCCCTTTGCCAACTCTTTGAGACATTCCCCTATATGTTCCAGACCTCTTACACTCAAGTTTCACCCTTCCCCTGCGCTTAATGCCCCCGGCATCAGAGTGCTTCATCACTAGCACAAACATGTTCTCTCGGCCTATCATTTGAAGTCATGAAATAACCGCTTCTCTATAGGGGAATGGCCTACAAAGTGTAAAAGTATCATCGTAGTCTGGAAATAAGGTAGAAATCGGCATTACCTGCAATACAAACAGTGTAACATTATAATCAACCAAAATGTACAGCACAATCACCAAAAAAACCCAAAAACATAAGGTTTTGGTTGTACAGGTCCGACACTATAAACAGAGTTTCGTTCATGTACAACCGATAACTCCTTCATAGTCTCGGTCGTCCCATACCGAGACTACCACTATCTATCGCTCACTCCATTACGTGATCTACGTAGACATCTCGGACCTTTCTGCCCGAGACGTTTCTCTAGATCTCGATTCTGCGTGGCCGAATCAATCGCGCACATCGACAGAAAATTTGATGCACCGCATAAAAATCACAGTAAATTTCAAATATTACCTCAACTTTAACCTCCTCTTGCACCATAGCAGTACAATCTTCCATTTTATAGTGCAAACAACTTCGGATTGGTCGAATTTACCAAACCTTACGTTGACAAACAAATCATCAATTTCACAGTTTTAATCAAATTTACAGTATCATCAAAGCATGGTACGGTTGTCAAACATTGCTACCTCGCTGTCAGATGATGTCAAGTCGCAAGAATCAATAAACGCTCGACAAACACAATTGTGGCTTTAGGTTCACTTCTTCCTCAAGGTGGTGGGGTGCCCCAGTTTTGAGTTGCAAATGGTTTGTGGGGTTTGGGTGTGTATATATGAAGGGGCAAAATAGTCTTTTACATTTTAGATTGGGAAATGAGAAAAATAATGGGTGTCTTCATGAAATGGTGGGGTGCCCATAGCGGGCCTCTTTTTTTTTGTTTGGGGGTGCCCAACCCCAATGGCTGCGGCTCACCCCTCCCCCTCCCTACCGTGCAGCCGCGCCCCCTCCCTCCCTCCCTCTCGTTCAACTGTGTCTCGATCTTCATCACTGTGTCATATTTAAAAAAAAAAAATCAAACCTTCTTCACTTGTCTCTAACACAATAACAACAACAATTTCAGCCTCATCATATTCAAATTGACACACCACAGTGTTACCTTCACTCCCCATTCGAATTCACTACTGTCCAAAGTTAAGAATCAAAAATTGAGATTTTTCAGTGTACATTAAACACCTTCAACGATACCTCTGTCACAACAGTCACCTACACCAACGATTTACAGTGACGGGGAGAGATGGATTAGAGCTGGGACGAGAGACAGAGAGAGAAACTGTGATAATGAAGATGGGGGAGATGAAGGAGATGCGTTGAAGCCTTGAAGGCTCCCCACCCCGCGATTTCGAAATCGAATCGGGTTCTATTTCGTTTGCAAGTATAAATTAGATCCTCTATATTCTAAGAACACGAATCTCGAGACAAATTTAATTGTTCCAACTTCATAACATAAATTTGATCTTCCTCGTGCGCATCAACTAAATCACGAGGCAAATCTAATGATTCATATCTATATAAATATTCCTTCCGATTTCCTCGAGATACGTTGTTTGTATCTGGAGGTAAATCTTGTGGCTTTTTACCACCTCTTGTCCGTCTTACCAAAATCAATTACATTGATCTCCTTGAATATGAATCACGTATCTCGAGGTATATTAAATGATTTTATAACCATTTCAAGATCTTCGATAATCATACTTTGCGTATCTCGATGCGAATTTAATGTATCCTTTTATTTAATTTAAACTATAGGATAATTAGGATTTGTTTTTATATATATTTATATATAAACTATATATAAATATAAATATATATATACACCTATATATTTTCACGACTATAAATTCACCACCCGTGTCACTAGACGCAACCATGTTTATTAATTATTTAATTTAATTTAGTGATTATCTCTTAGTTTATATCCAAATTAAATTTTAAAAAATACTCAAAAATTATCAAAAATTAGAAAAATCTTCCGACGGGCTTTGAAACTCACGCACATTGCGTATACACTCTACTCGACCATATTTCACATCGAAATAATGTATAACACATCAAATAGGCACATGACACATAAAAATAATATTAAAATTTATGATCTTCGATCGTAACATATGGGTCCCACCTCGGATACCAAAATCTCAAATTAAATCCGAAAATACTTAAATAGCCGTCTAATGAAGTTTATAAAATTATCGGATGTCACAACTATTGACTCAAAAAATGCAAAAAAATACAAAAGAATCTAAGAAAACCAAATATCAACATGGAAATAGGTGGGAAATATACCTACGACATCGAATTGATGTGGTTTTGCTCGGATCTTATCGGATTTTTGACTGGAAACAAGAGCGTAATTCGCAAGAGGGGTGACTGGGGTATGGTGAGTAGGGTGAGCGGGGTATGGGTAAGCAAAAACCCTTTTTATATAAAGGGGTAGTTGGATCATTTCACTCGTGCATTAATTTTTTTTTAAAATGATGTTATTTTAGTCGCTCGTTAGTTTATTTAGTTTTTAGATCTTGCACTGGAATCATAGTACATAAGTAAATTTAGAGATTGGGGCAGTAACAATCTAAATAGATGGGGTTTTTTGCAACGCAATCAAATAGTAAATTCTGAGTTTTCACTAACAATGCAATCTATTGAATAACACACCTAAAACTAACAACACGTAGCCCAAGTGGTAAGGGACTTGCAGGGCCGACCCTGGAGGGGGCGAATGGAGCGACCGCCTTGGCCCCCACCCCCCTCAAGGCCTTACTTTTATTTTAAAAAAAGTTATATAAATATAAAAATTATTTTTCATTAATAAAAAATTAATGCTTGCATGTTAAGCGATAAAAATGTTGGTTAGCTAATTGTTCATGTATTTTTTAAATTAATTTGTTTTTTCTTTTTAGTAGTTCTTTCAACTTACTCTTTTCATGTTAATGACATTGTCTTCTCCTTTGCATTTTGTATGCCTTAATTACGCTTTTCTTTTTTCTTTTTTAAAGCATGATTGACTCTTAATTAATGTGAAATATTTTGAAGATATTTTGAGAGGCTTTGATCATGTTATTGTGATAATTGAACAAGTATTTTTGTGAGATTTGTTTTGTCTTATATATAAGAATATATCTTTTTCTTATGTATTTGAAATGATTGAGGGGCATCCAAATTATAGTTTCGTCCAGGGCCCTTAAATACTTTGGACCGCCCCTAGGGACTTGGCCCTCTTAAGTGAAATCTTGATTCGAGTTTTGTGAGAACCGCCGCCTATGTAGGGCCTACTACGGTACCCGAACATGAATTAATCGATGCAGTTGGCATCAAACACCAAAGTGAAAAACCAAAAATAAAGAGAAATAACACACTCAAACAGTCGACGACCCAAATTTGAAATTTGAAATTCCTATCAAAAAAAAGTTTGAAGTTTGGGAAGACGTAGTTTAGTTAGCTAGGTTAAAGTTAGACTCATTTAATGTTGCGTACAATGAGGTCCGAGGACCAAGTCCCACTGTGTCTGAAATCAATACTTGGCGTCAGCTAGCAAAAAAAAAAACAAAACAAAAAAAAAAAAGAATGCATGGTGTATAAATCTTTCGTTGCTTCATACATGTTGAAATGCAGAACTTTCTGGGCAAAGTTAAAAAGGACCTGATAGTACTCTTATTCAATTCAACTAGTATACACTATGACTTCTCCCCATATCTGCTTATATATGTACATAAATACAAGACCAGATAAAACATTAAATTTCGTATCCAACTGCAGCAACAATTTGGAAAAAATAGTTTCTTCTGAACTGCTATGAACTCTCTAGAAGGTGATAAGAGTACTCAAGGAACTGAATTTGAGTCTTCTGGCTCCACCACATCGATCGTATCTAACAAGTTCCTGGCTCTTCTCAATGTATCAGAAGGTTAGTGTGCATCTACTTCTTACAACTCTTGGAATTCACAGTAGAGGATGGTACAATGCCGCTTGATATTGCTACTGTGCAAGTTTTGCCAGAATATCCATGTCCAATATCTTAACATTGAGAGTGTCGTCAACTTTGACGATGCCATCCGTGCCATCAATACCAATCAGCTTACCAGTGGCGCCGCGTTCTGGGCCGCTCATGATTTTGATCTTGTCAGATTTTCTGGGTACCACAATCTCTAATTCATTAGTAAGAGTAGTGATCGTCTCTCCAATTGATTCCAATGAAATCTTACAAGTACCATCCTGAACAACGGACCAGAAGAGTTACACAAATGTATTTCACATGATGGTCAAAGAAAAGGAAAAGAGCATGTTTTGGCGCAAGAACGAAATAAAGTGAAAAACATACGGGAAGCACATCTCTGACAACCCCAACGCCCGGATTCTCTCCAGGCCTTTGTACGTTAACCAATATATCTGTCATGAGCCACGACCCATCGCCATCACCACCTGTTTTGCACATTTAACAATTCAGTCCAACAACTAAGGGTGTACAAGGGTTAGGTTGATTTGGGTTTTGCCTAAAACATGAACCAAACCAAATAGTTCCAGTCTAATTTTTTTTAGAACCAACTTGAACTAATTGATTCTTCAAAATCAAACCAATCCAACTCTATGAATTTGGGTTGAGTTGGTTCCAATCCTCAGGTTGATTTTATAAATTTAAGCATAAAAATTGTGAATTTTAAAAAACATACTCATAAAAATTTAGAACACAATAATTTTTTTTTTCTTTCAAAATAATGAAATAAACCTCTAAACACCTACTCCTTGCATCATACACTCACAACTTTTACTTCCTCTAAAATAATAAACCAAACAAAAATATGATCGCTAGCTTGAGCCAATAAAAATGTAACATCTTTATCAAACTAATATTCAAGCACAATGATCAAATCACATATGAGGTTCCTTACATTTGAAAACTAAAATGCAAATTTCGAAAATTCTTATTATAAAAGCTAATTAGAGTTCAAAAATAAAATAAAATAAGTAACATTGTTGAAATAAAAATAACATTTAATGTAAGCTACATTTAAATATATTTGACAAATATTTAGTATGATCATGGTTGGTTCAAGTCTACAATTATATAACCTAAACACTGAACCAACCCATCGGTTCTCAAATTTGAAGAGCCCAACCAAAATCAATAGCCTTTTTAACTCAACTCAAATCACTTGAGTTGTTTTGGATCAATCGGATTTATTGGGTCAATCGATTTTTTGTACACCCCTACCAACAACCATTGAATATCCAAAAGCAATTATACAAGTATGAGCTTGAAGTAACGAATATTAGGTGTTGCAACTACAGAGGACTGTGATCTAACCTATTGTAGGAGACATGACATCCAAGTTGCCATCTCCGGGTGTCATTGGTTGTCCACCAGTTGTGTTAGGTAGATAAGATGCAGAACTTGGCGTCATTAGCTGGCCAGGAATTGACGGCAAATAGGGGCTTGGAGCACTAGCTGTATAAAATGAATTTACCAAATCAAGAACAATTAACAATTTACCAGGTAAAAAGATGGAGTAAGCTAAAATAACTTGTTATGTTACCATATGCTCCGCTGCTTTCCCTAGGCGTTCCAGCTTCGTGGTAACTACCACAAGATGTGTTGGCCCAAGTAGAACCAGGAGTAGGTGCTTCACATGGCCTCCTTACAGGAGGAGTTCCTGGTTGCTGGAATTTTCATAATAACATTGAATCTTGAATCAGGAATTCCCAAAATTTAAAATACCAAAGCATGATGAATTTAATCCTATAGAGGGCAAGCTCTAACCTGATACTGCGGACTGGTTCCCCAAGCCGCAGGGCTGCTATCTTCCCAACCGTCCCTAATGTTTTTGGAAAAAAATCGATTAACTTGGAAAAACACAACCGATTATTCAAGACAGTGATTGGGACTGTGAGACAAGCAACAGGGGAAATGCAGGGCCGCCATCTTTGTACATTGCTTTATTCTATTCCTCAGTTCTTAATTTGTAATTATTACATCAACACAATTAAACCTAAGACTCCAACCACAATAATAAGGAAACTAAATATACTTCTACTTGCCGGCTAAAGCTTAACACTTATATCTCAGAAAAACTAAACACTTAAATGAAATTCTTTACTGGCAAAAAAAACAAATCCAAAAGACAAAAGGAGTAATTAAGAACTCATTTATTTGGAATCATAAAATCTGCTAGCAAAGAACCTAATACAAAAGTCTGTCATCTAACTAAAAATTAGAAAAGAAGACAAACCTACGACACATTGAAACACAAGGATTCCAAGCCCGGTCTCGAATAGGAGTTCTCATTCCATCATGAACTGGGGTCGCTGCAGAAAACATTTGATTGAGAACCCCAAAAAAAATAATATATATAGACACAAATCCTAGCAAAACAGAAACAAGATTTAGCAGAAATAGAATAGACACCTCTGAGGTCTCTCTTTGAAGTCATAATTGGATGTAATGGAGTTCTCGAGGGATGCATAGGCGTCTCACTTCCTAAGCTATAACGTGATGTATCACTGGAAGCAAGGAAAAAGTTAGAAATGGTCAACACTTTTTTTTTGAAGCCGGAAATGGTCAATACTTATCCAATTGAAACAAATAAAATGAAAATCATAATAGATAAATACCAGAATGGAGTTGAATTAGCATTATCAGAAACCTGATCGCGGTTCACTACATTTGAATGTTAAGTCAATGACCATCCGTTTGACAAAAAAAAAAGACCATTCAAATTAAGATATCTGAAATATAAAAAATAAACAATAACCAAATCACAGAAAAACAAGGCTTGCCTGTAACATTCTTCATTTGGGACTCCAACTCGACTCTGACGGATTGGCCCTTAACTTCTGTAACCCTTCCGCGGTATCCCTTGTATGGGCCTAGGCGAATTATTACAGCCCTGCCAACCAAAAAATCATGTCCTCTGACATCCCTGTGCCTTCCACCAGCTGCAAAAACAAATTCCTCAAAAATGTGATAATCAGAATAAAGTTGGCTTTGAAATTAAATATCAAAAATGTGATCATCAGAATAAAGTTAGCTTTGAAGTTAAATATAAGCTGCAATAAATTTTTAAATCTGTGGCAATGAACACATGACTTATCTTTAACCATCAAATCACAAAAATTTCTCAATACATCATCACAAACTCAAACTTAAATGCAAAATAATTAAATTTAGCAAAGTATTATACGGTCAGGAGCTTACAAGTTATTGGAGGCCCTCCTCTAGGAGACCTTCTGGGGGACGGGGGAACATGAAAAGGTGAAGCCCTAGCTGGTGGGAATCTTGAAGATAGTGAACCGCCCTGCAGAATTTATTGTCCATAAATGGGTTTAAAATGGACCAATAACATTGTCACATCTGCAAACATAATGATAACCAACATGATAAAGATAAGGAAATATATAAACTCTAAGGAACTTACACTTCTATCCCCATTAGCATGAAGGCCGCCAACAACAACACAAGACTTAGCATCGGCACAAATATAACCAGCATGCTCAAGGTGATGGCAATCAATGATGAATAAAATTCCTCTAAATATGTGTTCTACAGGGCCTTGCTTTCCCTAATAATAAACAATATAGTATAATTAGGTTAAGGCAAAAGGTGGTTCTTGTAAAATATAGAACTTTACTAAATCATGCAACCTTGCAAGGTCCCTCAACTATCCTCACGACATCTTTCACTGATACCAAATTTTTAAGCCTGTCTTGGGCATTGATCTTCCTCTCAAGCTTGCTTTTAATCTCACTCGATTTAACTAGAGCAACCTGGGGTCTATCTGGAACTCCTTTTAGCACCTGACAAAATGTTATTATGTTATTTAAATAACAACTAGGCAGGAAATTCAACTAAAACAGCAATCAAAGCCCCTTGCATACCTGGAACGCTTCACTCTCCACACGAATGATTGCACCGAAGCTCATATTACTGCATCACATCCGTTAAAACATTAGAAACCAAATGCACAATGGAACAAGCTATGACTGGCATAGTCAAATACCAATAATCACTTTACAAATACTCACTCAAGCAACACAAGATCATGTAACTCGTAATCCCCTATTCTGGTAATACCAGTAGTCACCACAGAACTCTCCACGACATTTTCAGCCAATACACGGATCTGAACACAAAATGTTGAAGATTTACAAGTGCATAAAATCCAAAGAAAAAAAAGTCTACACGGGTCCATGTGTTTCTACCACTGGAACTTATGTAACTTACATCTTCTTTGGTTGTGTCAGACACAAGGATTAGTACGCGGCCTTCCACCTTGACAACCATTCCAGTCGTGCCCTCTTGAGCTCCAGAGACGACCTTCACATGATCCCCAGGCTTGAAGTACTTGCAAAGGTCTCTTTCGTTCACAGCTAGAATTCTCTGCAAAAACATGTCATCCAACTGAATCTATATGGTTCTCAATCATAGAGGACATCATTTTCAAAAATAATCATGTATCAGGGAAGTATAGATTAAGACAAGCAAGCCAATAAAAAGTTTAGATAGATACAGACTTCAGGTAAGTCCTCCATTTCTGGTCTGATATGGACATTGTCTTCTTCAACTTTCTCAACCCATCCCATCAAATTTTTCAAATCACCCCTGATGACAGTGACTGCATCACCCCTCATAAAGCGGCCTTTCTTCCTATTTGCTAATAAAGTAGACAAACCGGCCATATCGCCATCTCCATCTTCAGGGTTTCGAAATTTCTCCCGCTCATCAAAAGTCGGTTGTACATTAGTGGTGCTAATTGATTTCATTGCTACTGTTTTAAGCAAAAATCCATCTTTGAACATCATCCCACGATTCCCACCGATACTCTCATAGTAATCACCACTTCTTGGATCTCTTCTACGGTTCACACAGATATGCAACTCTCTAGAAACACAGCAGACATATTGGAATCAGCACAAGACAAGATCATGCCAGTCATAGGAATCAAAAACTCAAATTCCACATGCACACACACGCACATTACCTAAGTTCTTCTATATTCATAAAACGTGGAGGGGGCACAAAAGCTTTCTTACCAGCATCTCTACCTTCCTGAAATCAAAATATCGATATCCAAGTCCAAGCCATTAAAAAAATAGATGGCAACATAACTTTTCAAGCAGTCACTTAACAGGTGTGAACGGAAAAGAAAAAATAAATGAACGGCAAGAAGAACAAAACAAAGGAGACGTTCAAATTGGTGAGAGCATCTACTATCTTGATAATTGATGGGGAGTATAAATGTAGCTTACCAACTTATTTGCAAGTGCCTGAAAATCAATTCTTGGAATGAGTTTGACAGTAACTTTCTTCCCCACATCATCCACATCAACAACCTAATGTCATAGTGCTTAATGATTAGAAAAATAAAATGCAATCAGGAAAACACCAAAGAGTTAGATTGAGGCAAGCTTAATACTTTTGCAAGATCTCCTTTATACGTTCCATTCTTCATCCGGACCCATGTATCTCTAGAAATATCGATAGCTTTAGTTTCAACTGAAAGCACATCTGTCATTTCTTTAATCGGAACAAGCAACGGCTTTGCAGAGTAAATATTTCGGAGGCCTCTGCAAGCCTGAGAATAATGAAAATATAATTATTAATCTAGATATAGATAACAAAGCTTATACACCAGACAGACATAGGAGCTCTAGTTTACCTCCTTTACATGAGCTTCTTTATCTGCCTCAACATATATGAAACCTTTGAGATGATCAAGGGCAATTGCAGATCTTATCAGCAAATCAGATCCTCCATCAGCATACTTTTGCATCAGACAGACGGCTACCTCTCGCTCATGGCCAACCTGAGCAATGAAATGGTTAAGAAAATAAATCGCGTACAAAGATAAATCAGAACAAGTTTATTTACAACAACAACAACAACATAGCCTCAGTCCCAAATTACAAGATCATATGCTGAAGCAAATTCTAAAATTGATTATCCTTCTTCATTTCTATTACCGTAACCAAAACCTCCATGAACTCTCTCAAACCCATCGTTACTTACCCCGACATGCCCATTTAAATCTCCTCCAATAAAATTTTTTTCATCTAATGGTATACTCTGCATAAATCTATCCATATCATCCCAAAACTTGCGTTTGATGCTCTCGCTTAATCCTACTTGTGGTGCATATGCGCTAAGTATGTTCAGTGTTTCGTCTCCAAGTTTTTTATAAAGATAAAATAATACAAAGTTTATTGACTAATAATCATACCGCACATTTCACCATCCATAATTTCGGATCTCTAACTGATGGCAAAAGTGCTTGTTGCTCAACATCAGCCATCTCTTCTTCATATTCTGAGAGGCTTGACTTTGCATATCTTGCATGAATAGTTCTCTCAAGTGCTTCAAAGTATTCTTGTTCATCTTCCCGAGGTAGCAAAGGAACGCATTGCACCCTTCTTTCATCCACCTCATCGGGCAACTCAGCACCACCGTCAACAATAAAGTCTGCATTTTCATTGCACTGCCCACTTAGTCACCATCCCAGACATCTAATGCACAAGTTTATCACTATATATTGTTCTCTTTCTCTTCACAAGCAACTTAAAAAAAGCCACAAATGCTTCCAGAAGCAACTTACAATGATGCATTATAAGTTTCGGTCCTATAACTATGGCGTGCGCAAGTAAATTGACATACACCTTTAGTTAAGATGCTAACTTTCTTAAATCAACTTATTCAGAATAATATCAAATTAGTTAGGGTCAGCTGTATGGATCAAACTCTTCCATTACGCTCAATTTAAGGCAATTAATGGAGTATGTGGGTATCAGAAGACAAAGTTCCAATTCAATTGAGAATCTCTATCAATACCGATTCCCGCCTCCAAATCAAGGTAGTTGGTCGATTTAGTTTCTAAGACCTATCTCCTAAGCTTCTAAAACAAATGAGACATTCAAAGTTGCTCAAACTACTCGGAGAATTAAACTTATGAGTCACACTATGAAACTTTGGGAGAGGATAATTGACAATAGGCTAAGGAAAGAAACAACAATATCAGAGAACCAATTTGGTTTCATGCCTGGAAGGTCAACTATGGAGGCGATTTTCCTTGTAAGACAATTGTTAGAAAAATATAGAGAAAAGAAAAAAGATCTTCATATAGTATTCGTAGATTTAGAAAAAGCATATGATAGGGTCCTTAGAGATGTTCTTTGGTGGGTTCTATAAAGAAAAAGAGTGCATGCTAGATACATAGACACTATTAAGGATATGTATGATGGAGTAGTAACGAGTATAAAGACATTTGGAGGAGCTACAAAAGAATTTCTCATTACAATAGGACTACATTAAGGATCGACTTTAAGCACATATCTATTTACTTTAGTTATGGATGAACTAACTAGACATATTCAAGAGGATATACCATGGTGTATGATATTTGCGGATGATATTGTATTAATGGATGAAACAAAAGATGGAGTGAACAGAAATTAGAACTCTTGAGGAATTCATTAGAATATAAAGGCTTTAAGTTGAGTAGGACAAAAACCAAATTCATACACTGTGAATTTATAAACACTAGACATCGAGACGACGGAATGGTAAAATTAGGGGAAGTAGAAGTTTCTAAGGTAAACCACTTTAGATACCTAGGATCGATCATACAAAATGATGGTAACATTGAGAATTATGTCACACATAGAATTCAAGCTGGATGGAAGAAATGACGGAGTGCAATAGGGGTGATTTGTGATCGAAATGTTCCTACTAAATTAAAAGGAAAATTTTATAGACCGCAATTAGACCAGCTATGCTCTATGGAAGTGAATGTTGGGTAGTAAAGCAACAACAATTACATAAACTAAATATAGCAGAAATAATGATGCTCAGATAGATGTGTGGTAAAACTCGTAAAGATAGAATAAAGAATATAGAAATTCGAAGACAAGTAGGAGTAGCACCAATTGATACAAAAATTAGGAAAAGGCGGTTGCGGTGGTTTGGTCACCTGCAAAGAACTAGAAAACTTGACTCAATAGAAACGGTAGAAATTCGACGAGTTAGAAGCATACCAAAGTTAACATGGGATGCATTAATTATGAGGGATTTGAATGGTTTGAAAAACTCACCATAAATAGCACTTAATCGAGCACAATGGAAAAGTTTGATCCATGTAACTGACCCCAGTTAATTTGGGACTAAGGCTATGTTGTTGTTGTTGTATCTCCTAAGCTTCTACAGAATACGCAAGAAACCGTAATTCAAACCAATCAAAACAAAGCCTCACTCACCGTCATCGCCATCTTCCTCCTCTTCCTCGTCGTCGCGGTCAACAACAGCTTCAAGGTCGAAAAACTGCGAGCCGCTGCGCCTCCTCTGCTTGCGGCGCGAGGCTCTCCCTCCGTCATCTTCCTCGTCCTCGTCCTCCTCCTCCTCCTCGGCATCTTCCATGAACAGAGATCTCCTCCGTTTCTTGACTTGGTACTCTTCTTCTTCTTGCCGCTTTCCTCCTCGTCTTCGTCCCGTCTGCGCCCCATGATTGGAGAACGAGAGAGACTGATCGATTAGGTCGTCGCGATGATCAATGCGAGCTTGCGAGCGATGAAAGATTTGGAAAGTTTCCTAATTGGGGGATTTCGATTTTGGAAACCCTAGAAATCTGCAAATCGATGAAGGGAATGGAAGAGAGAACGGTTTGGGGTTTTTGTTACGAAACTTTCGCGCCTAAACTCTCTACTCGGGTTCGTACGAAAAGGAAAATGACTTGTAACGGCACCGACTTTAGGGACTCACACAGACATCAACGTGCGACAATTCTCGCGACGTGCATCTCGAGGTGTATCTCACGACTCTCACAACTCCAAACTGAGTCGGTTCCAAATTGGTTACCGTTTTTTTTTTAAAAAAAAAAAAGGATTACCGTAGCGAGCACGAAAATATGTGTTTCGTATTGAGTGCCAAAAAAAAGTTAAAATTCTTTCTACCGAAAAAAAAAAAAAAAAAAAAAAAAAATGAATTATGTTGTAAATTGGATAACACTTTAATCAAGCTTATAAATGATTATATTATCAAACATGGCTCTCACATGGAATTGTAACATCAAGCATGACTTCTACATTGAATGTAACTTATACACTCTACATAACTTGTTTTCAACTCTAATGTATAATCACTTATCCATGTATTGTCATGTAACTTGTAATCTTGTATGACATGAGACTTTGATATAACTTGCACACTTTGTGTAAGTACTCATTCTCATCATGACTATGGGCCTATATAAGGGGGTTTCTTCACTTGTAAATAACACATAAATGTATGAATAAAATCTTTACATTCTCATTTCGAGCTCTCTTCTCTCGTCTCATTTTCTCTACTTGTTCTAGTAATTTTTATTTATGTATTTTATGTTTAAGTCTCTAGAAAGTCCAACTTAAATTCTAGTTGACTTACAAATTAGTTTACAACAAATTAAACATACGTGTAAAAAATACTTTACAAAATGTATCTAAATATATATTAACTTATCTTAAAAAAAAAAACTTAGGTTAAATTTCTTCAATTTGTTATAATCTTGAATGATTTAATTGGTGCACAGTCATAAATATATAAAATAATATTTCAATATCTATCTTATTCTTTGTCCCGATATTATATTGTTGTGGTAAATTTTTTTTTTATGATAAAGATGAATTTCATTCCTGAACTAGCTTGGCAGTACATCAATTACAACATTATTTGAATTTCCAACAGAGCTACATTTCGAGTTTTTTCGTTCTCACGACATAGCAAGAGTTTGTCATATTATGGACAATTTCATTGGCTTGTCGTCAACCATGATGAGTAAAGCACTATGCATGAAGTGAAGAGTCTTGTTGCAGTCTTTGAAGATCTGACCCAATTTTGATTCATTTTGCAAGCTGATTTAAGCTATTGGATCACTGAGAGTGATTCATTGTTGAGGCAGATTTGATACAATGAATTGTCAATGAAAAATGTTACGCATACTTGGCGAATACACTTATTCACTACGCTCATCCAGGTCACATGTGACATATGTGGTATACCCTACCCCCACCCACGACACCCCAATCCGAATGGTTAAACATTATTCTCTTTGAAAAAAAAAAACTAAAATAACAATTCTCTAACCATTTTGTTATATACCTCAAAAAAACAAATGTGTAAGATCGCACTTGATAATGTGTCATGTATGTGAGTGTGGTAGGTGGGCTAATTCAATAAGAATACTTCCCATGTTAGAAGTTTTTATTTATCTTCTATAGTTTGAAAATTTTATACTTGTCTCCCTTTGTTGGAAGTCGTAAGTTTTACTTACTTTATTAGAAGTTTTGTTATTCGTTACATGGTTTTAGCAATTTTTGTGTAATGTCGTGGGTTCCAGATGTTGTAGAGAGCATTTTCTGACATCACACTATTTCAATTTCTCAATCTCATTCATAACCAAATTAATGACAATTATTTTGAACATATATGATCATCTAATTAATGTAGGGTAATTGATTTTATGATTGGTCTTATATTTAAATGAAATGAAAAATGATAGAAAAATGATATGGTGACTCGTTTTAAGACATCCGAAATAGACACTTAATTATTGGTATCTACCGATTCTTGCGTTAGTATTTGTGTGCATACAAATTAAGGTATATTTAATGGATACAACAACTGACTGTCCATTTTGAGAGTCCCAAAAAGGTCCCTTATTATTATTATCCTGATGAAATTTTTATTTTTCTTTCGAAAAAAATAGACTTTATTAAAGGTCCGATACTATTGGGCCTAAAAGCCCAGTGACATCTACAATTCACACGGATTGTATTTCCAATTCTAGCAAAGTCCTTCCCCAACACTCTCACTATGTATTTATAAAGGAAAGAAGGAAACTCTCTATTTTAATTTTGAGGCCCGCTATGGGCACCCCACCATTTCATGAAGGCACCTATATTTTTTCTCATTTCCTAATCTAAAATGTAAAAGACTATTTTGCCCCTTCATATATACTCACCCAAACCCCACAAACCATTTGCAAAGCAAAATCTTGGCACCCCACCACCTCGAGAAACTAGTGAACCCTAAAGCCACAATTATGTTTGCCGAGCGTGTATCGATTCTTACGGCTTGACATCATCCGACAACGAGGTAAAAATGTTTGACAACCATATGAAGCTTCGATGGAACTGTAAATTTGATTAAAAACTGTGAAATTGATGATTTGTTTGTCAACGTAGGGTTTGGTAAATTCGACCAATCCGAAGTTGTTTCCACTATAAAATGGAAGATTGTACTGCTATGGTGCAAGAGGAGGTAGAACTTGAGGTAATTTTGCTATGGTGCAAGATGTATAGAAACGTCTCGGTCAGCAAGCACCATGAAGTCTACGTAGTTTACGTCATGATGTGAATGATACATAGTGGCAATCTCGGTATGGAACGCCCGAGATTATGAAGTAGTTCTTGGTTGTACATGAACAAAACCGTCTTTATAGTATCAGACCTGTACAACTGAGAACTTGGGTTTTTGGTTTTTTTGGTGATTGTGCTGTACATATTGGTTGATCATAATGTTACAATGTTTGTATTGCAGGTAATGTCGGTTTCTACATTATTTCCAGACTATAAGGATACGTTTACACCTTGTAGGCCATTCCCCTCTAGAGAAGCGGCAATTTCATGGCTTCAAATGATAGGCCGGGAGAACATGTTTGTGTTAGTGACAAAGCACTCTGATGTCGGGGGCATTAAGCGCAGGGGAAGGGTGAAACTTGCGTGTGAGATGTCTGGTACATATAGGAAATGTCAAAAAAAGTTGGGAAGGGTAAAGCGGAAAAAATTGCTTTGAAACCAATAAATGAATAATAAGAGGAAACGGGGAGGAGTTACACCAGTACAAAGAAATGTGGATGTCATTTCCTTATCAACATCAAGGAAAATGCAGACTCTTTGTGGTATGTGACTATCATATGTGGGAGGCACAATCACGACCCCGCGAACAACTTGGACGGTCACTCATTTGCCGAAAGATTGGATAAGGGGGAGCAAGATGTTGTGATGCAGATGACAAAGGGTAATGTGAAGCCAAGAGACATCTTCAATACGTTGAAGCAAAGAGATGTTACAAACGTATCAACAATACGGACAATAAATAATGCAAGATAAAAAGTCCGAATTGAGGATGCGGGTGAGATGACTTAAATGCAACATCTGTTGCATATATTATAGAAGAATAAGTGGATGTCGTGGCATAGGAAGCATCCCGATACCAATGTCGTCACCGATTTATTTTGGTCACATCTGATTCAATCAAGTTGCTAAGGTATTTCTCATCGGTACTTTTGATGGATTGCATGTACAAAACAAATAGGTATCGAATGCCTTTTATTGGAGATTGTTGACATCATTTCTACGCATTCGACGTTCTCTGTTGGGTTTGCATTCATATCATCAGAGAGTCATGCAAATTATGTTTGAGCACTTCAGAACTTGAGATCCATATTGGATGGGTGGCCTAAACCTGACATGTTTGTTACCGATCGGGACTTAAGCCTTATTAGTGCCATCGAAGAAGTATTCCGTCATCGTCTCACCTTTTTGCTCTTGGCACATCAACAAAGTAGTATCGGCCAAGACTAAGAAGATGTTTGGGGATAACGAAGGCTTTGCTCGTTTCATAGATAGGTGGACGAGTGTGATGTATGCCAAGTCGGAGGCCTTATTCGAAGTTATGATGAATGAATTGCATTGGAGTTGCATTGGAGTTCGGGAATGTGAAGGGTCTTACTGATTACTTGGATAACACATGGGTAAAGAGCTACAAGGAGAAATTTGTACCCGCATGGACAAATCGAATTATGCACTTTAGGGAAACAACAACACAGAGGGTTGAGTCTGCGCATTCCACTCTGAAGCTACATCTTGGCAACAGTCAGACAAATTTTGAGACTTTGTGGAACGTGGTTGATGGCATCCTTAGGATCCAACACAACAACATCAAGGCATCGTTTGAGCTCAGTTTGAATGTGGTCCAACATGAATACAATAATGAGTTATATCGACGATTGCGTGGTTATGTCTCTCAACGAACGCTTAAGTTAATTAGAGATGAATTGACACGTGGAGAGGATGTTGGTCACGACTCAACTCGTTGTGGTTGCGAGATACGTACGACACATGGCCTTCTTTATGCACATGAGCTAAACCATCATAAATTTGTTGCGTCGTTCATCCCTCTCGATGACATTCATGTTTACTAGCGAAAGTTGAGTATGATACCTGAGAATCATGTGGATCGGTCTGGGTACAATGTGCACGATGAGATTGAAATGGTGTTGCAAAAGTTTCATGCTTGCATTGATGAGGACGATCGCATCAGGATTATTCAGCAGCTCAAGGAGATTAGTCGACCTTCACCTATACCGGGTGTTGTGCCACCTATGAAAATAAAGACAAAGGGAAGGACACCGGGGTTTCGATCGGAGGTAATGCAGGATCGAAGAGAAAACACGATAAAGATGATTGTTCAACGACTAGATTGTCGAACGGATTTGAGTACGTGCTTTCAACAGAAGATGCCTCTAGTTCGACGAAGAAGAAAAGTAAAGTGGGTCCTAAAATGCACCGTAAAGTCGACGCACCCAAAGTGCATCTAACATGGCTTATGCTCATTGCATAGAACCGGATTGGTTGTCATATGTTGAGAGCACTATCGATGTGCTAGCCGATGGAAATGTGGATATCGGTGTGTTGCCTTAGGGCTAGGACTTGCCGATGTAGATCGTTGGAGGATAGTACGTAGAAGGATGTATGATGAGATAATCGGGTATGAAATCCTTTGACGGGAAGTGCTTGGAACGAGTTATGAGAATGTCAAGATTGTTGTGCATTGTCCAAATAATCAAGTTGGTGCATCTTTCAAAGAATGGTTGACACTTCCAGACATGGGATTGTTAATATCAACTGCCTTCAATGTCATTCTAGTAAACCTCTCGCATGGGAGTGCCTCGGCATTTCTACCTCTACGTTCTGCTCCACCGTTTTCGTTACATAGCAGACTTATCATTGCCATGATAAATGAAAGGAATATCCATTGGGTTAGGGTAAGTTCTTAGATTTTTTGTGAATTGTTATGTTTCCTCCTTAATCGAGTATGTGATAATAGCTTCTATGTTCTACTGTTGACTTTGATAGGTGAAGTTGCGTGTGAATGCACCGCTGCCATTTTTATACCCATCGTGGGAGCGGTATGTTGAGGAGCCCGCAAAAAATGGCGAGATGGCTTCGTAATTCGAGATATCGCGCCCCTAGTAATTGTTGAAGAAGACACCGTATCCGTGGTAGATTTAGGTACACCGTAGTACAAAACATGTATCGACGTTGTTGTACATTTTGTTACTGTAAACATTGTAAAGGTGTTTTATTGATATATTATGCTTTTAGTCTCGGTGCAAAATTATCCTCTCGGCATAGTAAGTCTGTTACCCAATACATAGTCTCGACCATCGTCCATCGAAACCTAACGTAAATCATCGGCACTACATTACCGAAAGTGATGGTTGTCTATGTTGTCCAACAACGACTCGTCGACCTGTGCGCGACCATACACGATCATTCTCCAACGCGAGCCACCGAGACTTAAATACCGATCTCGAGACCTTCGCACCGACACTAAACTCTGTGGTGAAATAGACAACATGGTCAGTACGAGTTTGTGTTACATATGGTGGTAAATCGTCTGAAATAACCTCTCGGTAAGGGCTTTCCGTCATCCACTCATAATTATTAGAACACAACGTCCGAAACGTTGGGTTCCTTCGAGGGATGCACCCACCGAGAGCATTTGGTCGCCATGTTATTGATACTGCACAGAAATGGCTCGTCGACCTGTGCGCAAACCTACTGGAATAATATCGGTTGTTACTAACCAAAACTCTCCCTTTAGTTTCGCTCATAGATGACCGACACATTAGATAATATTGGATCATTGGACCTTCTCGGCGGGACATTGCCGATAGTGCTGTGCATGTTTCGATTGTTTGAAACCGAGAATTGCAATGAGGCTCTGAATGACCGAGATACTATCTGTTGCAGAAATTGTTATGTTACCTAAACCAGAAATAAGAAAAACATGAACACGTTCATACAACAACGACAACACTTCAGAAATGCATGACCAGGTTCATACAACATCAACAAACTATCCAACATTTTGCATATAAACTATAAAAAAATAACAAGTGTCAAACAACATTCATCAAATTATCCAACATATCATCCAACATCCATCAAGTTTTTCATGAAAATTAATTGTGGGCCCTTAAACCATAAAAATTTCAAGTTCCCTCAAATAGTCATTGCTTTGATTTCTTCAAATTTTTTCTTTGGTATTCCTTGCCAATCATTCTCTTCGGATGCGATCATCGACCTGTGGCGGGCGGAACATTAGCCAGGGTGAAGTGTGTAGAAGTGATACCATGTTGGGACTGCCTAGGGCCGCTTCGGTAGGGGCGGATGTGGCGGTTGTGCTGGTTGCGGTGGTCGAAGTGGTAGTAGTGGTGGTGGTGGGATCGATACTCCTTCCCGAAAGGAAATTGACGATATCACTCGCCATTTTCCTTGCAAACTTAAGCGTACACAACTCCGACGCGAGGTCCATCCATCGTAATGTCGCGTCCAACGCACTCCTATTACGCTGATGAAAATAATCGGGTTAGTGTTAATGTAATACATATCGTGATTTCAACAAATGACACATATGCATGCATAATACGTATAACACATTCAATGTGGCGACCATGTCTTTGTCCTATTGGCTCAGATTGGTGATCACTCGATGAGACACTTGAGGAACCAAGGTAAGTAGTTTGGTGTAGCCAAAAATTCGAACTCTGCCTTGTCACCATGAACTTCGGGAGCCAACAAATGGTTCCCCCAACGCTCTCAATTATCTTGCTGGAACCCATACTTGACCGAATATTTGTTCGCATATGGGCCTCGATGTGCTTCCAAAGGGCGGTACGGAGGATCTGGTATAGATTGCACGTGGCCAAACTGTCTCAGAATCCTCTCCGGAGGGTAGGGCTCCACTACATCCATGTACTTAAGCGTCCCACTGTAAAAGGCCATCGCGTGCACAACTCCATTATCCCTGTAATTCACATATGGGTCCCAAGTGACCTAATCAAAATGCAACAACCATTGTTAGTAACCAAACACTAGATGCAACATTCATCAAAGGATTTGGATAATTATCTCACGTCACTTAGCCGCAACCTGTCCAACGTTCTCCTAATGGACCCGACCTTGTCAATATTCATCACGGTCTCATGCTTTTAAATCCATCTGCAGACATAAGGTTGTATGTAGTCCATGTATTTTGCATTGGGTGTTGCGATACCAAGTTTGAAATGGTCGTACGCCCATCCCTGCAAATACATATAATGTTAGTTAGTCCGCAAATGCAAAAATTACTAATAATTACACCTAAACAATGTAAATGTGTTTTATTGATATACCTCAAGTAATGTGAGGTAGCCAGCAATTTGAGACACTTGTACTCTGGTGGCAGACCCCAAGTGTAGGTACAAGTAGGCCAATGCAGCTGCACCCCATGCATACTTTCCCACGTCGTCCAAATCTTCTAGAAGCTTCAACAACACGATAGACACCCGAGATCCACTCTTATCGGCAAAAATGGTGCAAGAAAGAAGATACAATAGGTATGATCGGGCAGTGCATTCCACATGAGGATAATTTGTGTTCCTCGAACCAGCTTTAGGGCACCATCGACTCTTCAACCAATATTTTGCGCAC
This sequence comes from Stephania yunnanensis, assembly GCA_039657365.1. NCBI lineage: Eukaryota > Viridiplantae > Streptophyta > Magnoliopsida > Ranunculales > Menispermaceae > Stephania > Stephania yunnanensis. The sequence continues at coordinate 12,522,042 of CM077582.1, forward strand.
TATGAGCCCCTTGCTGATATTCACCTCCTCCTCAGCCTCTTCAATGCACGCCCCAAGTAGTTTGACACCATCTTAATAGCATCCAAGCGAGATTCCTCCGTGTACCTCGCAAAGTTCTCAACTGCCACGACTTTGCCCGTCACAGGAATCTTCAGGAGGAAGCTCACATCCTCCAAGGAGATCGACATTTCACCAAATGGTAAGTGAAATGTGTTCGTCTCCACTGCCACCGCTCTACAAATGCAGAGATAACCTCCTTGTTGGCCTTGCGGTATGAACAGTCTATCAGCGTATTCAACCCGGAATGCCGAATAATCCTCTGAAGGCCCTTGGTGTCAGGGTGGCACGACTGTAAATCCCATTCTTGGATCTGAGCTCCATGATTGATACACTTAAGTACCGGACGCTCCTGCAACAACAAAAACATCTCATCATCTTTGTGAAAACCCTAAGTTTTTAATTACTCCGTTCAATGAAATTTTAAATACCTAATTGCTCCAAATCGCTAATGTGACATGATCCTTAAAGCACTTCAATAACACACCGTCTAAAGGGCCACCGGGGAATGGAGCACACATTTCTACAGGCCCTCGTGGCTCTCCTTCATTATGGCCACCTCCACCACTACTACTCCCACCCACATTACGATCAATTTTCGTGGTGTTCGTCGCCGCTGATGAGTCGCTGCTACTACACTCCGATGTATGACCTTCCTCTTCCCGTCGGGCAACAACAAGATCTTTTCGTCGCCGCATGTCGATGTTGGAACCCTCATCGTGCAATTGTAAATTCCTTGCACGATTTCCATCAACCTTAGCCTTTCCCTTAACATCTACATTCTCCTTCTCTTTCTCTTTTCGGTAAGATGTTGTCGGGGGTCTCCGGCCGCCTCGCCCCCGATTACCCCTTGACACCTCAACACCAACCTCCTCCCTTATCACCGATGTTTTCGAACGAGCCATACCTAAAAACACTACAACATTTAAGCGCCTAGAACAAAACCAAAAGTACAATTCTAAAAAAAGTACAAAATCATCAATTTCTGTTGTCTTGGTCAAGCAAGTTAGAGAAATACGAAATATTTTCGTTCACTCCTAACCGAAAATGGAACAAAAGTCTCGGCAATGGACAACCGAGAGAAATACTATGTTCTCGGTTGTACATCACCAACATAACATTAACCATTCAATTCGCCTTAATTTCATGATGTGCAAACTGCGTCGACTCTAAAAGTCTCGAAAATGTACAACTGAGAGAAAGTGTACATTCTCGGTTGTACACCACCGACAGAATTATAAACTAACACTAAAGGTTACTCTCGTGATGTCAATACCGAGATAACACAATTACGCTCGGCCATTCTTCACCGAGACTATATGAACTATTCTGGCCTTCCTGGCCGAGAACGAAGAGTTCCCAAATATTTACCCTCTGTCTCGGCCATGCTTGGCGAGACTGTAAATAACATCTCTGGCCTATGTGGCCAAGAACCACGACTTTCCAATAATGGAACCATTCAATGCACCGCCACACAAACATTACAAGTACTCTACTAAATGGAACTTAATTAGACTATCAACGTACCTTCAAACGATCGATTTTACGCCAAGAGTGTGTGTACGACGAACTTCAACCGAACCCTAATATGGAGACGAATTCGCACAACACCTCGACCCTTCAAACTCGAAAAACGTCCTACAACAGAGGAGAAACACGAAGACGAATGAAGACAAACGATTTTCGGGATTGCTCGCTGGTACCGGGTTCAGAGCAGCGTGGTTGCTCCTTCGAGAGGTCGGTGGTGGGGTGGTGGGGTGCCTCTGTTTTCAACGATGGGTATTTTGGGAATTTCGAGCCTAAATTCTGGGTGCCCTTGCTAAAATACTTAGTGCCCTCAACAACAGGGTGCCTTCATGAAATGGTGGGGTGCCCATAGCGGCCCTCTTAATTTTTAATATTGTTCCACTTCCAAAAGTCGTCTCCACTGAGGTCTCTCTTTACGCTAGCAAGTTCTCACTCAACCTTAGCCGAAGAAATTCATATTACGACTGCTCTCTAACTTAATATACCTACATGTATGATTCCATTAAATTTGATTTCTAAGGTTGTTCAATATCAATACGTGTTGTGCTTTGTTATTCCAACCAGGGGTCTCATTTGTTGATGTTTTTCAATATCAATGTTAGAGTTGTAATCTAAATTACATTAGTGTTTGAGTTTGATTAGGATTATGAGTTATTAGTGTTTGAGTTTGATTAGGATTTCGAGTTAGAGTATGAGTCTATCTCCTAGTTGGATTAGGAGTATGTTAATGCGACTCTATAAATTAGATTTAAGCTCCCGCATTGTAATTAACGAGTTTATTAGAGATTAAAAAAGTGTGTCATTGCGGTGTCTCTAAACCTAACATGGTATCAGAGCAATAGTGAGATCTTGAGATTTGTGTGAGAGAGACCGAGATTTTTAATCTTGGTTGTGTGAGAGTTCTTGAAGATTCAAGAATAGAATTTGGGCTTTCGATCTATCGAGAGATCGAAGTGTGCGCGTTTCTTGTTTTGGAAACAAAAAAGTTTGAGTAGCGTGTTCACAGAGAAGAACAACGCAGAGGCGTGCGGTGTAGAAACGTTGGGCTAAAGAAAATCGATTTGCAGAGGAGTAAAAATCAAAGAACCTGGTCGATCTTATTGAAAAAGAAGATTGAAAGTTGCTTTATTATACAACACTGACATACACTAAAGCCATTTTTGTCTTCATTGGAAAGATTGTGGGACCCGCAGAGCAATTACATCTTTTTAGTTCAAAAGTGTGCATGAGTGCAATTTGAATAGTAACGTTCAATTGTGGCGATATGGCAACAATTGGAAACGACCAAGTTCAACCAACACTACCAGTGTTCGATGGGAAGAAGTTTGATAGATGGAGCACTCAGATGAGAGTCTTGTTTAGTTTTCAAGACTTGCTCACAGTCATTGAAGATGGATTTGAAGACCCAGGGGTCATCGCTACCTCGACACAAAAGGAGCTTCGCAAGAAAGATCAGAAGACACTTTATTTTATTTTGCAAACGCTTGATGATGTGGCGTTTGAGAAAGTGCAACTGGCGAAGACATCAAATGAAGCGTGGGACACTTTAGATACGTCCTACAAGGGTGTACAGAAAGCCAAGAAAGTTCGATTACAAACTTTGAGGCGACAATTCGAGTTGATCGAGATGGATGACTCAGAAGATATAGAGAAGTACACCAATCGTGTTCAGATAATCGTCAATCAGTTAAATATGAATGGCGGAGAAGTCGCCGATCTCAATGTGAACGAGAAGATTTTGCGCACCTTGACCACGTAGTAGCTGCTATTATGGAGTCCGGGACTGATTATGAAACCAAGTCAATTGAAGAAATCATTGGTTCATTACGAGCACATAAGCAACGAATTAATGAAAAAAGTGAAAAAGTCAAGCCTACCGAGCAGGCATTAAAGACTTCAGTTGTCCCGAAGCTAAACAAGAATTATGGATTCAAAGGTCGTGATAAAGTCAACAAGAATGGCAGAGGTTAGAATAATAATCAGCAGTGGTGGGAGAGAAATAAAGGTCGTGGACGAGACAAAGGTCGCGATCAACAGAGAAATCAGATTCAGTGTTACAACTGTCGCAAGTTTGGGCATATAGCCAGAGACTGCAACAATAAACAACATGCCAAATCTGTCGAGCATGTGTCCTTTACCCAAACACTCTTTATGGTTTCGTCAGGCCAATAATGTTCACAAAACTACACGTAGATATCTTGATAGTGGATGCTCAAACCACATGTGCGGTAATAGAGAGTTGTTTGAAGAATTAGATGAGTCAATGACGATGGAGGTCAAGTTTGCTGATGATAGCAAACTTCCAGTCAAAGGAAAAGGAAGAGTTCTAATTCAGTTGAAGAACGGTGATCATCAGTATACTCTGATGTTCTTTATGTGCCTACAATGAAAACCAATATATTGAGTCTGGGGTAGCTTGTAGAGAAAAGGTACACAATGAATTTGAAAGATGGCTATTTATCCATGTTCGACTCTAGAGGTATTGTCATTCTTAAATCTCATTTGAAAAATAGGTTATTTTAGATTAAGATTAAGACCGGATCTTATCCGTGTTTTAAATCCATTGTTTCGATGAGTCATGGTTATGGCATCTGAAATATGGTCATTTAACTTCAAAAGTTTGACGTTGCTCACTCAAAAAGATAAGTGAAAGGATTGTCTGTTATTCGACATCCAGAAGCAGTTTCGTGAAGGGTGTATTTTAGGGAAGCAACAAAGACAGTCATTCGCTTCCGACACTCCGTGGCGTGCCAAATCTCCATTACATTTGGTTCACTCAGATCTTTGTGGTCCTATGCAGACAGCTTCACTAGGAGGGAGTAAATATTTTTTGACTTTTATTGATGACTACAGGAGGAAGATTTTGGTGTATTCTCTTAAGAACAAGTCAGACGTGTTTACTTGTTTTCAGAAATTTAAAGCGTATGTGGAGAAATAAAGTGGACGCTACATCAAGATTTTGAGAACAGATGGCGGTGGTGAATACATGTCCTCCATATTTTCTGATTTTTGTGATCATCATGGGATTAAGCATGAGATCACTCCACCACATACACCACAACATAATGGTGTTGCAGAAAGAAAGAATAGGACTATTATGGACATGGCTCGTAGCATGTTGAAAGCGAAAGGTTTACCTAATTCTTTCTCGGGCTGAAGCAGTTGTATGTTCAGTTTATTTACTGAATAAGTCTCCCACAACAGCACTGCCTCATCTTACTCCAGAAGAGGCTTGAATGGTTACAAGCTAGGTGTCAGACATTTGAAAGTGTTTGGATCCACTACGTATGTTCATGTTCCTGATGCTAATAGGAATAAATTAGATGACAAAGGCGTGAAAGTCATTTTTCTTGGCTATGTTCCAGGGCGGATTGGAGCATACAAATTTTATAACCCGATCACCAACTCTGTAATTGTCAGCAGAGATGTATTGTTTGATGAGGTAGATGCATGGATTTGGGAAACAAAATGCAAGGGAATTGCTCAATCTGTCGCAATCAGGTTTAATGATGAGGCATCTATTTCAGCAAGTATTTCTCCTACCGCGAGAACTGTTTCGACTAGTACAAGTATTAAACTCCAGAGTATGAGTGATAGACCATAGAGGAATCCTAGGCTGCCGGCTCGCCTTCAGGATTGTCAGGTTACCTCTGATGATGCGGTTGATGATGATGGCATTTTAGTTCATTATGCCATGTTTGCAGATTCATACCCTATTAACTTTAATGAAGCCGTGCGAGATAGATGTTGGGTTGATGTTATGAATTCCGAAATCGAGGCTATTGAGAAGAATGACACTTGAGACCTTGTTGATATTCCTCAAGGTCATAAAGCCATTGATGTCAAATGGGTTTTCAAGACAAAAAGGAAACCCAATGGAGACGTGGAGCGTTACAAAGTTAGATTGGTGGCCAAAGGATATGAGCAGAGGTCTACTTTGATTATCGGGAAGTGTTTGCTCCAGTTGCTCACATTGAGATGGTCCGGTTATTGATCGCCATTGCTGCCCAGAGAAGGTGGAAACTTCACCAGATGGATGTGAAATCAACTTTTTTAAATGGCTACTTAGATGAAGTAGTTTATGTCAAGCAGCTACCGGGATATGTTCAAGAGGGCCGTGAAGAAAAAGTTTATAAGCTGAATAAAGCACTTTATGGCTTAAAATAGGCACCGCGAGCTTGGAATAAAAGGATTGATGAATTCTTTCAGGGTTATAGACTGGAAAAGTGTGTTTATGAACATACTTTGTATGTGAAGATTGATGCTTCTACTGGTACTGTAATGATAGTTTGTTTTTATGTTGATGATTTAATTTTCACTAGAAATGACATCAACATGATCAGAGACTTTAAGGCAGCTATGATGCGAGAGTTTGAGATGACAGACGTTGGTCTAATGTCATACTTCCTAGGCATTGAGGTAAATCAGCGAGATGATGGCATTTTTATATGTCAGAAACGATATGCAGTTGAGATCTTGAAAAAATTTGAGATGTCTAGCTGTAATCTTGCTTCTACACCTATGGAGGTTGGTACCAAGTTGTCCAAAACAAGACAAGATGCACCAGTTGACTCGACATATTTCAAGCAGATAGTTGGGAATTTGAGATACCTGACTTGCACTAGGCCTGATATTCTTTATGGCGTTGGATTACTTAGTAGATACATGGAGCACCCTAAACAATTTCATTTGGTTGCAGCAAAGAGAATTCTGCGTTATATCCGAGGTACTACTGATCATGGGTTATTTTATTCTACTTCAAAGGATAGTTCTTTGTTTGGCTATTCTGACAGTGATTGGGGAGGAGACTAGGATGATCGAAAAAGTACTTATGGCTATGTTTTTTATTATGGTTCTACAATTTTTTCATGGTCTTCGAAGAAGCAGTCTGTCGTTGCATTGTCTACTTGTGAGGCTGAGTACATTGCAGCCGCCACTAGTGCATGTCAGGCTATTTGGTTGCGAAAATTATTATCACAGATTCTTTTTTCGTGTAATGGCCCTACACCAATCTATGTTGATAATGTTTCGGCTATTGATTTAGCGAAAAACCCAGTTACACATGGTCGGAGTAAGCATATCGATATGCGATATCACTTTCTACGTGATCAGGTGGAGAATAAAGAGATAGAGCTAGCATACTGCAGATCAGAGGATTAAGTTGCAGACTTGTTTACCAAGGCATTGAAGATTGAGTCTTTCATGAAGTTCAAGGTTATGATTGGGGTTTGTCCAATCTGAATTATGGGGGGATGATTTTTTTTTAATTTAGATAGTTAATTTAGATTATGGGGGGATGTTAGAGTTGTAATCTAAATTACATTAATGTTTGAGTTTGATTAGGATTTCGAGTTAGAGTATGAGTCTATTTAGAGTCTCATAGTTGGATTAGGAGTATGTTAATGCGACTCTATAAATTAGAGTTAAGCCCCCGCATTGTAATTAACAAGTTTATTAGAGATTAATAAAGTGTGTCATTGCTGTGTCTCTAAACCTAACATAATTTTATTAATGTGCGACTCTGATTGTTTGAATCAAAGCGCGAGTTCTCTATTATAATTTGATTCTTTTTTATGTTTGTTTTACGGAAATCATGCCCAAATTGCTTGAAACTTGAAAATAATTTGTATCCCTCTCGATTTATAATTAGGCTTTGGTCGGGGGTGGAGTTGAGGGGAGTCATGAGATAACTTGCAGGAGAGTTGAAACTAATCTTGTTTAGTTGGGTTTTATAAACCCAACTTCCCTCCTAGTTATCTCCCAACTCACCCATCTAAAGGGGAGTTATCTCCTAGGGTTATAGACACAATTACCTTTCATTAATCACATCTTTATTACCCATATTCTTATCTTGTTTGAAGAGTGGCTATGCCAATTCATACGTTCTTTAAAAAAAAAATTGCAACTTCCCTTCAACTAAAGTTGAACCAAATATGAAAATATGAACTCCCTCGTAAGTTAACTGCTCTTGTAAGTTGGCAAAAATAAACCAAGCGAGGCCTAATCTCATGGAGTTTATTTCAACAATTAGTAAAACTAGTCGTTTTCCTGCGCTCCTTGCAGGTGTTCGCAGGTGATATTGAAACTATATAATAAATGTTAATTAAATTATTTTACACCCCATAAAAATATGCCAATTTTTAAATAGTGAAGAGCGTTATAATGAAAACTTATTTGGTGGTGTAATAAAATTTGGAGTACACTTCATTCCTTATATCTGCTCATGGTTTTAAGTTCGAGGTGTTCTCTCTATTCATCCATTCATTGCTAAGATAATCATTATTAATTATTGGCAAACATAATACTTCAATGAATCTAATATTCCCCAATCAATCCATCCAACAATGTCCATAATTATCCCCCGGAAATCTTTCCAAGCAAAAATTCCAATAGCAACAATTGAATATTGATTTGGAAAATTGGATGTACATCTATGAATCGCCACAATGCAAAAAAAAAAAAAACTAGACGGCAAAATTAATAGATCGTACACTATGGTACATGTAATAATAATAATAATAATAATAATAATAATAATAATAATAATAATAATAATAATAATAATAATAATAATAATAATAATAATAATAATAATAATAATAATAATAAAACACTATATTCATAGTTATTTTCATTATTGAGTCAAACGAAAAGTTCATAAAAGAGCAATAATAATAAGAAAGAGCAAAACATTATATCGTCTTCTTTAGCTTTTGTACCATTCTATGGAGTGAACAACATCTTTAAGCAATGGTAATCCCATGCAGTAGTGTATATTGATCCACTATAACCCTTAAATATAAATTCCTCAATATCGTCTGTCACTCTGATTGAAGAATATAAACCAACAGACAACATAACAAAGGCAACATAAAGGTCGCGTGATTATTGATTTGTGTCATAGATATAATGATTCACTTCAGTTTTGAACTTATGAAAACATACCAAACGATTAGATCTAATATAGAGCTAACATAACTAAATGAGGACGATCGAAAGTGGTTTAACTTATAAGCGTTGTAAATGGTTGTTATATAACTGGATGCATGAAACTATAGGTAAGTAGAACAACTTTTGAATGTAGAGGCGATGTTGAAATCCATCGATCTTATCTTGAATTTATTAGGTGATAATTGGTGAGAATTGGAGGAATCTAAGGTTAGGTATAGTAAAATTGATTTTTTTGTGATTTTTTGAATGGCGAAGGAAAAAAAAAACCAAGTCGATTGCAAGAAGAATGAATGAGAGTTGAAATTTATAGGAGGAATGTAACTTGCACTACACTCAATTCCTTGTATTTACCCATAATTTCAAGTTCAACGTACTCAATCTATTAATGATAAGATAACATGTAACGGCCCGCTTTTATTAATCCCGATTAACCGACTAATTACGAATTAATATCATAAGATCATATCCACGTGGACGTCGTGGGAGAAGTCTATGACACGCCTAATCAGGAAATATGTTATTTTTGTGTGGAGAATATTTAATTATTTTACTATTGTTAATAGTTCGCACCGCGTGAATTAAGAATTTTGCTTAGTCGCGTTGTGCGCTTATAGTGACGTGAGCGTGCGGCGTCGCGGTGTGCGAGTAACGCGAGTGTACGGGGTAGTATGAGATTGAGTTGTCACATCACATCACACATCACATCAAAAGTCACATCAACTATTCATCATCATTGCTTTTTGTCTTTTCTCACCAAATAACAAAAAGAAAAAAAATGTGTTTTTGTTTAAAAACATGAGAGAGAGATGGAGGAGAAGAAACGGTGAAGGGAGAGAAAAGAGAAAGAGAGAGCGAGAGAGGGAGAGGGCACTGGCAGAGAAGAAGGAAGGTGAGTGAATTTCAGAGAGGAAGCTCCGGTGAGGAGCTTGGCGGTGCGGGTTGGCGAGCTCGGCGGTGGCGAGCTCAAGTAAGTTTTCGCTCATTCTCTCTTCGAATTTCAGTTCTTTGAATCGATTGTGTGGTGTTGATGTTCGGATTATTGTTGTTGCGTTGTGTTGAAAAAAAAAAAAAGAGTTATGGTTCTCAAACGAGAAAGAAGAAGAAGAAGAAGAAGGTGCACACGCGCGTGCGCACGTGTGCACCTATCTATCGGGCAGCCGAGCCTGGGCGGGCTTGGGCCCGGCTCATTGGACCACGGGCCGGGCGGTCCAGACGGGTCAGGCCCGACCCGTTTGGGTCGGCCCGACCCAATCCAACCCCGGGCCGGGCGGACGGGTCGGGTCCGACCCGTTTGGGTCGACCCGACCCGTCTACTGACAAAAAAAACAGAGAAAAGGGAAAAAAAGAGGAAAAATTGAGAAAAATCATGGAAAATTCCAGAAAAATGAGAAAAATTATGAAAAAATCATATTGCGACCAAATATATAGAATATATGAAAAATAAAATATTTGGATATTTTGGACGCGCTTTTTTGCGGGGTTTGCTTCGAAAAGCGCAAAATAAACAATTTGTCTTAAAAAGTTTTAGGAAATTATTGTAAATTTTCATGATAAATTAAGTTTATATAAATGGACACCAGGGACTTAGGAGGCTATAGTCGGGTGTCGGGTACGTATCTCGAGGCAAGTGCGGGACATTTTAAAGGCGTTGGAGGTAAGTAAACCCACGAGAAAGTCACTTAGAATTTACTTATTTTCCGTGCGAATTATTTATTTCATATTACTTTTCGCCAGTTCAGTTTTCATGTTTATTCTATTCCCGTGTGTGTTTGTGTATGGTCGACGGGACGGTGATCTCGAGAGATGTGTTGGACGGGGTCTACCGTTCAACAGATTCCTCTCATTTGAGGCGTTGGGTGGAAGTCTAACTTCCGATCAACATGTTTCCTCTTTCGACCGTGAAGAGGGGTGTTGATTTCTTCACCTTCGGGGCCTTCTCGGTTTAGTTCTTGTCCCATGTTCGATGACTATACACCACACTCGCGTTCCGTATTGTTGATTATCTCACGACTTATATTCATGCTTTATATTTTAGTTCATTTACTTATATGCATGAATTGTAGTCGTTTTCTTGGAATTCTTGTGAATACTAACTGAATTTCTCTGAAATTTACTTACCTGGGATTTGTCATTGTTTTTTGTGACAAATCGCAGATTCTACGATTTAGGGAAAAGCAAGTGATTGGCGACTACCTTTGATTTGGAACGCTTCCACTAACTTACTCGTAGGTGTTTGAATTTATATATATATATATATATATATTTGGGAACATTTTTGGGAGACTTTTTCACCCGATACATGTATATTAAGGCATATTATACATCTTGTCGCCTTAAATAATATACGTGGTATCATGTCCTGGGTTTTCACCCCATAGGTTGTTAAATAATGCATAACATATCTACATTAATTATATGCATATTATGAAGGCTTCAGATATTCAAAATAACATGAAGAGAATCAGAATAAATAAATTAGTTTATAACTTAGTATATTTTGTTAAATAATCGTTTAAGTATCAAATTTTACTAAGTTGGAGAATTAGGTGGTAAGTTCGTCGGCCGTCAAGTTAAGTGTGCAGGCGACGTGGCATGCTTGGTGACGTGTCCGGCGACGTGGCGGTGCCCAGTTTGTCTCGGAGTTCGGGGGCCGTCACAGTTGGTATCAGAGCGAGAGTTCGAGGAACCTCGTGAAATTAACTGAAAGAGAATAAAACTTAACAACAAAAATTTTAGATGTGGAAACCCGATGTACTTGCCTTATAACTTTAGTTGGGAAGCGAACATGGGACGGGAAGTGCCAAGGCTTATACGTTATATATTTCGATGTGTAATAGTATATATGCGTATACGAAGCTGATACGGACGTTCGTGACTTGCTAATTCGACATGGATGGACGACCTGTTCTTCATACGGATGATAGAGGCCAGCCGAGCGGCTCGACACCTGTCAACTCGGATCAGATATTGTGCGACACGGTCGCACTCCGTAATTTACAGCTCGAAAAGATTCTTCGATTGTTTCGAGCATGTGCAGCGGCAATAGCGGCCCCTGCCACACCCGTCGTCACCACTACCGTAAAGCAGATAGTTGTCGCACCTGCTTGTTCCGGCGACCTCGCTTACGACTACGACTACCGAGATACGTCGCGATCACTACACCATTGACTACGTCGATCGTGGCACCGACAACGATTACATCCTAGGAGATCACATCCGAGATGTTTTTATTAGCGAGGCGAAATTGATTAAGGAGTTCGTTCGTTTTCGGCTAAGCTACGTCATGGAGGCGAAGACCCGGATGTAGGCTGGAAAGTGAATCATTTCCCACGAGAAACTTCACGGACTTTCGAGGATTCACGACGGCATACGGGCTAGGATTTCTGGATTTATGCCTAGGGGAGATGTTGCAGTATGGTGGATCGCCCACACAGCCGCTCACGGAGAGCCGAGTACTTGGGTAGAGTTAGAGAAATTCTTTTATGATCAGTATATCCCGATCGAGATTCAGCAGAGACTGAGGGAGGAGTTATTGACGTTGAGGCAGGGTGACCGGACGGTGTCGCAATACATGGAGAGATTCACATACCTGCTTATTTTTGCGATAGATGTAGTTGAGACCGAGCGACTTCATGTCCACTATTTTATTCGAGGACTCCGACCAGAGATTGGGGGCGAAAAACCACGCGCGTGGGGAGTGTGGATGGAGTGGGTGGTTTTGACCCACTCTACTTGGGGTCCCAGCGACCTGCGAGGTCGGAATGAGACCTGCGAGGTGGGATTAGACCCACGAGGTAGGAGACCGGCGAGGTAGGACTAGGCCTTCACAAAATTAATCTACCCGAGATTCCAAAGCAACTGCGAGGTCGGAATGAGACTGCGAGGTGGGATTAGACCGACGAGGTAGGAGACCGACGAGGTGGGGCCCTGGGCCTTTACTAAATTACTCTACACAGGGTTCCGGCGACTGCGAGGTCGGAGTGAGACTGCGAGGTGGGATTAGACCCACGAGGTAGGAGACCGGCGAGGTGGGGACTGGGCCTTCACAAAATTTCTCTACCTGGGGTTCCAGCGACTGCGAGGTCGGAGTGAGACCTGCGAGGTGGGAAAAGACCCACGAGGTAGGCGATCGGCAAGGTGGGACTGGGCCTTTACAAAATTTAATTATTAGTTCAAATAATAAATGTTTGGAGAGGGTGACGTATCATTTTATACCTAGCCACCTGATAGGTGAGTTAGGGCTCGACCATATTTTGAGCCAACACATGTCATTATCGGCATGACAGCCGAATGTAAGATGTTACCATAACCAAATTGGCATATGATGCATTTTGTTTTTGTTGGCAAACGAAAATTGCCGAGAATATTTACGTAAGCCATGACTTTCTAGGTCAGTGCGCCACCAGTTTGAATGTTGCAACAAGTAAGGAAGGGCAGAGCCCGAGGATGTAGCTGTCGTTAGGTCTGAGATTGTTGTAGATCACACGAAGAAAATTTGGATGACTCATCATAGGTTACAATTTGCTCATGAGACAAAAAGAGTACGCGAACAAAGACCGTGACGGGCTGAGTTATGAAGTGGATGATTTGTTCCACTTGAAGGTTTATCCTTTGAAGGGTCCCATTGGGGAAAGAGTCTCTACCGTGCGAATACGATACTCCACTTGTTTCAAGGTAAAGATCGAATAAAATCTGAATTTCGGGACGAAATTCCTTTTAGTTGGGAAGATTGTAACGGCCCGCTTTTATTAATCCCGATTAACCGACTAATTACGAATTAATATCATAAGCTCAAATCCACGTGGACGTCGTGGGAGAAGTCTATGACACGCCTAATCAGGAAATATGTTATTTTTGTGTGGCGAATATTTAATTATTTTACTATTATTAATAGTTCGCGCCGCGTGAATTAAGAATTTCGCTTAGTCGCGTTGTGCGCTTATGATGACGATGAGCGTGCGACGTCGCGGTGTGCGAGTAACGCGGGTGTACGGGGTAGTATGAGATTGAGTTGTCACATCACATCACACATCACATCAAAAGTCACATCAACTATTCATCATCACTGCTTTTTGTCTTTTCTCACCAAATAACAAAAAGAAAAAAAAATGTGTTTTTGTTTAAAAACATGAGAGAGAGATGGAGGAGAAGAAACGGTGAAAGGAGAGAGAGAGAGAAAGAGAGAGAGAGAGAGGGAGAGGGAATCGGCAGAGAAGAAGGAAGGTGAGTGAATTTCGAGAGAGGAAGCTCGGTGAGGAGCTTGGCGGTGTGGGTTGGCGAGCTCGGCGGTGGCGAGCTCAAGTAAGTTTTCGCTCATTCTCTTCGAATTTTAGTTCTTTGAATCGATTGTGTGTTGTTGATGTTCGGATTATTGTTGTTGCGTTGTGTTGAAAAAAAAAAAAAAAAAAAAAAAAAAGAGTTATGGTTCTCAAACCGAGAAAGAAGAAGAAGAAGAAGAAGAAGGTCCCGTGGACCACGGGCCGGCGGTCCGGGACGGGTCGGGCCCGAGGTCGGGTTGACCCGTTTGGGTCGGCCCGACCCAATCCAACCTCGGGGCCGGGCGGACGGGTCGGTCCGACCCGTTTGGGTCCACCCGACCCGTGCTACAAAAAAAACAGAGAAAAGGGGAAAAAAGAGGAAAAATTGAGAAAAATCATGGAAAATTCCAGAAAAATGAGAAAAATTATGGAAAAATCATATTGCGACCAAATATATAGAATATATGAAAAATAAAATATTTGGATATTTTGGACGCGACTTTTTGCGGGGGTTTGCTTCGAAAAGCGCAAAATAAACAATTTGTCTTAAAAGGTTTTAGGAAATTGTTGTAAATTTTCATGATAAATTAAGTTTATATAAATGGACACCAGGGACTTAGGAGGCTATAGTCGGGTGTCGGGTACGTATCTCGAGGCAAGTGCGGGACATTTTAAAGGCGTTGGAGGTAAGTAAACCCACGAGAAAGTCAGCTTAGAATTTACTTATTTTCCGTGCGAATTATTTATTTCATATTACTTTTCGCCAGTTCAGTTTTCATGTTTACTCTATTCCCGTGTGTGTTTGTGTATGGTCGACGGGACGGTGATCTCGAGAGATGTGTTGGACGGGGTCTACCGTTCAACAGATTCCTCTCATTTGAGGCGTTGGGCGGAAGTCTAACTTCCGATCAACATGTTTCCTCTTTCGACCGTGAAGAGGGGGTGTTGATTTCTTCACCTTCAGGGCTTTCTTGGTTTAGTTTTTGTCCCATGTTCGACAGCTATACACCACACTCGCGTTCCGTATTGTTGATTATCTCACGACTTATATTCATGCTTTATATTTCAGTTCATTTACTTATATGCATGAATTGTAGCTGTTTTCTTGGAATTCTTGTGAATACTAACTGAATTTCTCTGAAATTTACTTACCTGGGATTTGTCATTGTATTTGGTGACAAATCGCAGATTCTACGACGAGCCGGGAAAAGGCAGTGATTGGCGACTACCTTTGATTTGGAACGCTTCCACTAACTTACTCGTAGGTGTTTGAATTTATATATATATATATTTTTGGGAACATTTTTGGGAGACTTTTTCACCCGATACATGTATATTAAGGCATATTATACATCTTGTCGCCTTAAATAATATACGTGGTATCATGTACTGGGTTTTCACCCCATAGGTTGTTAAATAATGCATAACATATCTACATTAATTATATGCATATTATGAAGGCTTCCGCTATTCAAAATAACATGAAGAGAATCAGAATAAATAAATTAGTTTATAACTTAGTATATTTTGTTAAATAATCGTTTAAGTATCAAATTTTACTAAGTTGGAGAATTAGGTGGTAAGTTCGTCGGCCATCAAGTTAAGTGTGCAGGCGACGTGGCATGCTCATAACAACTATTAATTATTAATAAATGTACACATAATGTATAATTATATTTATTGAAATAATAAATAAATAAATAACGAAAAATAAAAAAATTGAAAAAAATAAAAAAATAGAATGATAAGCTTTTAAACTTTTTCTCTCCTTCGACTTTTATATATATATATATATGGATTGAAGATTTAGGGAAAGGAAACTTTTATTCATCAAGTTGTTGGGAGAAAATGAAAAGGCGTAAATTGTACTAGGCACAGGTGAGGACTGCGGAGAGAGCGCTAAGAGGAGCTTATCGATGGCGGCAGTGAGAACAGCGACCATGATGACGGCGATGACCGGCGGTCCTCATCGTCCTGAAAACCCAAATCCGTCACCCAGATTCTGCGTTTCAAAGCCTTCTTGGATTGTCAGAACAGAGGTCTCTCTCTAGTTCTCTTTTAGTTCACTATTTTTAGTTGTATGTCTTTTTGTCTGTGTGCGTTTTTAGTACTTGGGAGAGGGGAGGGGGGATAATGTAAAAGCTTAAAGCTACAAGGCCATCAAAAGAATTGAGCGGACATTCATAACAATAAAGTTCAACTTTAGTTGAAACTCGACATCAATTTCAATCAGTTACTTTGGATAAGAATGGACTACTTTGTATACTATAGTTGTTGATTGGAGTTTTTTTTTTTTTTTTTTTGATGAAGAAATAGAATTTTCATTAATCATTTATGGCTCTCAATACATTCAATGGAATACGACGAGACATAAAATCAACCATTGTAGCTAATCCTAATTTTTGCTTGGAGTTCTATTGTAGGTTGATGCTCCTTCAGACGATATGCGTGGATTGATGTTTTTTTTATTAAATGATTACTTTTATTTATCAGCTCACGGTTTCTTACTCTTCGGTTTCTGATAGAGTTTTTTATGTGCTTTTCCATTGGTGTCAGTCGAATGTATGGAAAGAAGAGAGAAGAAAACCATATCCACCTTGTGTGGTTTGTGGAGGAAGTGGGAAAGTGGACTGCCATCAATGCAGGGGAAGAGGTATCTCTCTCTATCCATGCACACACACCAACATACACACATTTTTTTTAAATTCATTTGGGATTAAAACTTTAGTTTGGTTTCTAAAACCTAAACTATCTCGCATGATGAATTCTTATAACACTAAGAAGAAATCAAATAGGAGGATATTTTTTGAGTTTTTTTTCTTTTGTGGAAGGAAATATAGTGTGAATTGTGAAATTTGAAAACTTTCACTAGTTATGCTTAGAATCAAAATTTCTTTGAAAAAAGAGGAGTGTTGAAATTGTGTTGTTGTGGTTCCAACTTCCAAGCTTGAACGAAAGAGGAGCATCTGAATTCTTGCTCTCGGAGCTTCTCTTTTCAATTAGAGAGTGATTTTTATAAGGAGTTGAGTTACATTAAATGATATGTATATGGATTAAAAAATTATATGTTTATGTGTCGTTATATACTCAAGTATATGGAAGTTGAGTCATGTTATATAATATCTATATGTGTTTCTATAGACTCGAGACTAATTTTGAACTTCTAGAAGCAACTGTCTAATTTGTTGGGATGCACATGGACTTCCATGTCAAGTCTCTCTAGAAACTATGTAGGAAGTGCACTGTGCCCATGTGAGGTTGTAACTTGTAACTTATGATTTTCACCTTCACAGACATTACTCAAATCAAAGTTCGTTGTGAAATATTTGTAAATTTTCACTGGGTTTGGTTGTAGATTGTAACTTAGTACATTATTGAGGCGTGCGCCTTTGTGTGCCTCAGGTGCGCCCTGAGGTAAGGTACCCTCTATGCGCTTCAAATGAGCCCAGGCACGCCTCTTCGCTCCTTGGCCGCTTCTTTAAGGCACATTGAGGTGTGTGCCTCACCATTAAAAATTTAAAATCGTTTTTATGTTTTTTTGTTGCTAATACATTTCATCTAATTGTTGGGTTAGTTATTCAATTCTAGATTGTAATCGTTACTGAGTCAAACAATGTCACGTATAACACATACATAATTTTCATACATATACACATACATGTTAAATCCATATATGTTTGTATTTGTATGCATATATGTAGAAATCTGTATATATTGGGCTTCACTCAAGCCTCGGGCCTTTTAGGTAGTCATCGCCTCAAGGGCACCTTTCGCCCTTGATAACTAATCACAACCTTAGGAATGTTTCTTATTTTAGTAGATAGCCAATTAGTGGAATAGCCAAATGGTTCTTGACCTCTAGGTGTTTTTTGGGAAAGACAAGGGAGGATTCATTAATTTGGGATTTAAACTTGAGAACTGATTTTTATTGCCTTTTTGTTTTATTGTATTTTTATTGTATCTTTGATTCAAAAGGGGGACAACAAATTTTTATCCATCATTAGAAAGGAGAAATTTGACAATGTAGGGTAGACCTAAGCTAACTTGGTTTCCTCGATTTAAAAAAAAAAAAAAGCTAGATTGGGAAGCATGATTAGGACAGATTTAAAAGATTTGGAAAACACACTGTTCAGTGCATTAAATCTAGTACAATGGAAAAGTTTTATTCATTCAGTCGACTTCCACTAATTTGGGATTGTTGCTTTGTTGTTCTTGTATTAGATTTTTTTTTTGCCCACTTAATCTCACTCATGTAGCACTCTAGCAATCATATACGAGGAAAGTGTAAAATTCTACATGCAACTTCTAAAAGCTTTATAGGAAAAGTGACAGGAAAAGTTACATGGAAAAATTACAACATGAGACCTACAAAAAGTGTGAGAATTTTTAGAAACAAAGACTAATAAAAGCACTTATTAAAGACTTCTTATATTTATTTGCATCGATTCTCTCCACTTCAAAAAACTTAACTCCCTTGAGTTAGAATGCACCAAATAGAATTGGTAGCTTGTCACCCATCCTTCAATCTGGTTGAACTTTCGTGCAACTCCACTTATACTTTGTCTTGAATGGATACTATCATTAATATGTTGTTTATGTTTTACCGACATTCCAAAAAGCTTATAAACGATGAGGAAACGGGGTGATCTTGTTCTGCATAATAAATGACATGAGAAAAGATCAGAACCCTGCAATCATAATTTGGGAATAGGATAATCGGAAACAAGTCTTCCTCAAGATGTCAGAACTACTTTTGATCATATAGGATAAAGATGATTTAGATGGTTTTGCTGGATAAGATAGGCAATGAAACAATCAAAAGAGCGTTGAAATGAACAACAATAAGTTTGCGAGACTTAATGTCATAAAAAAAAGGATGAAAGTAAGCAACATGTTTGGGTTGAAGTTAAATCATAGATATGTACTTGAAGGCAAGCAGTGGAAGTAATCTATTAATATTTGGACACATTTTTTTTTTTAATTCGTGAAAATATTTTGGATGTTTGTGTAAGAAAATTTTGAAAAGTTTCTCTTTTTCAGTGCAAAAAGGAAAAATGACTTGATTGACATACTTTTGATTCATACATTTGCCACCAAGTTGTTCAAAGTCCTTTTGCTTGTGTATCTAGGTGTGTACTTATTTATGTCCGTCCAAAATATTTCATCAAGTGTGGCAAATCTATGTATCAAAAATATGTCTGCTATCACTGTCCACGCAAAATGTTCATTGGTTGAGTTGTTTTTGGTGGAAAAGCTGGCAGCAGTTCTCAATGCAATCTTCTCATACTGAAATGGAAACTTTAACACAGGATTTCAGTAAGCACTTATAATTTACCTGTCAAATAAAATATTTTCATTTTTGTCTCTTAAAGAGAATTTTATAAAGTATACAACACTTCTCTCTTTTTTCTTGAGTAACTGAGTGGAAAAGGATATTGTCGAGAACTGGAAAGTGAAGTAGAATATCACAGTTGCAATGATGATAGACGTCAGCAAAATTCATTCTTTTTTTCTTTCTTTCCATTATGAATGTTTTTTCTCTTTTCTACTTCGATTCTAGAGAGGCATGCTCTCTATGTTCTTTAAGTCGAGCTGCGAAGTCCTTGTCTTGATATACCTTCAAGAGTTTCCTAATGAATTGTCTTTATGTTCCCTTTTCCTTCGCACTGATTGGCCAAGAGTGATGAAATATCTACTTGTCAATTATCTTTCATTATACCAATCTTAGAATCCGTTAATTTGTTTAAATCAGCTTGCTGACAAATACAAGGTATGCTCTTAGCAAGTTCATTATTATATACTAATATTGCTAAATACTTCTTTTTTTTTTTTGCTCGTGAAATTTAGACATTCCAAAAACAAAATAGCATCTACTATTATCCATTAAACTAGTTTCTTATTTTACTGTTTTTTTTTTTTTCATCTTAATTGATTTAGACTCATGGTCAGAGTTCATTATTTATTCTTATTATTGTTTCTTGCTATTGTATTGCCAGGTAGGATGAACAACACTGATCTAGCAATGCTTCCAAAAGGAGAATGGCCGAAATGGTTTGTCTGCTACACTTCTGTACACAATACAATGATACGATGACCACCCCTTGCTAGAAAGGCCAAGCCACACTGTTATTTTCGTCCTCCAATATGATTATGATCTCTATCACATTTAAAAAAAGAAATGAAAAATTGATGCGGGAGTGCTAAGAATACATAGAGAAGGTGGTTATTCTTCTCTAGCATTTCTTGACTTTTCAGTCGAAACCTCTGTTGCAGGTGCAAAACTTGTTGTGGAAGCGGTCTCGGTTACTGTTCTCGCTGCCTTGGAAATGGTGAATATAGGGATTTAATGGGGTTCCGTTTCATGCATGCGGAACCTGATCGTAGAAAGAGTCCTTCTCAAGCCCATCCTCAAGAAAGGTGACTAATATCGTTCTTTGCAGCAGGCACTCTTGTTTCAGGCATGGAGAATGACGTTCTTTGAAAAGAGGACTTGTTATATTGTGTGTGTGTGTGTATTATGTTGCATAACCAGAGAATGTGATAGATGTCGAATGCAAACGGAGAATACGTGGGGAAAACACGCCACTCTCTCTAGAATGTATATGCCTATTACCAGAAAGTCTTGCTGTAATATTGCTTGATGTATTCTTTATCATGGAAATGTAAAACATGACTGAGACTAGATTAGTGTTCGGATTCGCCGGCTTGATTTTGTTTGATTCGGAGTAAAAAGGGTTCGGATAATGTCTTAACTAATCCGGAGAATGAGTTTGGACAAAGACCTCTTCTTAATAATTGGGCGTGGACATTGATTTTTGTGCATAATTAATTTTAATTATCTATTTTAAGCAGCTGAAGAATTAAGTTGTGTTTGGTTAACTAAATTATGTTTACAATTTTTAGATTAAAATGTGAAATTTTTGGGTTAGCATACAAATGAGATCACATATTTTTTTTTAGTAATTTCAAAATTGAAAATCTTACCTTCAATCAACCCATTATACAAATATATAATGAGGTTATGTACTTTAGATTCATGCATTTGTTATATATCTTCGTTATGGGTATTAAGTTATCGCATCGAGATATGTGCATTTATCTCAACGTGTTTTTTAGGGAAGGATTCAAAAGCAAGTGTATCTCACCCAATCACACCAACCTGAAGAATCTTATACAATAATATTAGCATAGAGCAATTTCAGGAGACTTTTTTTTTTTTTTGTCAAAAAGGAGACAATTTTTTTTTCTTTAAGAAAATAGAAGCTTGTAATGAACCTATTCTTGTTCAATCAACCAAAGGGCCAAGCTATGCGCACCCACAAATCCTTATGGGCAAGCCACATGATTAGTGCACCCCATAAATTGTTAAGGGCACCAAAGCAAATTGTTTTTTTTCCCTGAAATGTCCTTGTTTGTTTGGAAGGGCACCCCATAGGTAAAATTTGAAAAAACGAAGTGAGGGGAAAGGAGAAGAAGAAGCCCTAGCCTAGGGTTTTGAGGACGATTTGTGGACGGGAACTAGGCGGCGCAACACGGTAGGACGAGCACGAGCCCTGCAAGTTGGTTTCGTGGACGAGAGGACGAGCACGTAGGTTGTGTGTGCAGCTGTGGTGGTTCCGACTTAAGTGTTCATCAATTTTGTGTTCGTAAGGTGAGATTTTTGGTGTTTTTTTATGTTATTTTTGAAGTTTGTTGTTTGTATACCTCTTTTTGTGAAATGGGTAGAAGTGTTAGGGAGTTTGGCTCCAATTTTGTGCTCGTCTCTTGTTCGGTCACACAGGACCGAACATATGACTGTAGCTCGGTCGTAGGTGACCGAACAAAGAAAGTGTGTTTGGCTTTAGGGTAGCACCATTATAGACATCACTCACAGGGGTGTATTCAATTGAGATTTTAATAGACTTTTGGTTACTTTTATAAGTGAATGACTTTTATGAAGTTTTATAGATTTTGGTGGACTTTGAAAGACTTTGATAAACTTTTACGTAGATTTCGTTATGATGACTTTTATCAACATTTAAGATTTTTAGTGACTTTTGTGAACTTCTTAAACATGATTTTGATGATACTAATAGATTATTGTGATTTTTAAAATGAAACAAATATTTTGCACTTTATTATAAAAAATAAATAATTATATTTTTTTCTTAATAACTATTACTAATATTTTAAAAAAGTATTGTTGTATTTTAGTAAAAAAAACATATAGACATATTAATGAATCATTCTCAAGGTAGTAGCATAACAAATAAGTAAATAAATATCAACATAATAAACTGGTAAATAAATCATCCTTTAGTGGTAGGATCATTGGAAATATATTTTTTTGAGAAAAGATAATTGAAAATATTAGTGTAAAAATTTTGCACTTTATTTTTTTGTTTGACTTAAGCAAAAAAAACTATATTTTTCCTTAATAATGATAGTTTAAATTCTAAAAAAATGCACTTCTTGCATTTAAAAAAAATTATACAATTATTTTCTTCAAAAATAATAATATATACTACACTTTTTGAGAATAATACACTAAATAAACGAAACTTCTTTGTTAAAAAAAAACTATAAAAAATGTGTAGTGATGCAAGAATGAGATTTTGTTAATAATGACATCAATTCATTTTCATCAACATAGATATGAGAGTATAATGGGTAAGCAATGAAATCCAAGAGTTGTGGAGTGATTGGAGAAATTGATAAAAACCATTGATAAGAAAAAGTCCTTTTGTAAACAATGAAGTCCTTATCAAAAAATGTAACCAACAAAAATTAAAAGTCTCTAAAAGTTTATGGGTTGAGGTGAGGAGAAGTTGAAGACTTCTTTATGTGTATTTTTATACAAAAAGTCTACAAAAGTCAAGCTTTGTAACCAATCTATAAAAGTCACTAAAAAATTAAATACACCTTACTTTTATGAACTCTCTAAAAGTTTAAATTGAATACCCCAAAACTTTTACAGACTTTTTAAAAGTCTATAAAAGTCCACATTGAATACACCTTACTTTTAGAGACCCTCTAATACACCCCTATCAATTTGTTTTGGTTGTTTTCTATGACTTTGTTGTTGTTTGTGGTCAAATTTAAGTGTAGGGTTGTGTAGGAAATATGGTAGATTGTACTGCTATGGCCGGTTTCGGTTGGTGTGACCGAACAAAGTAATTTTCGTTCGGTCATATCCCACCAAGCAAATTGAGTATTTTGTTGTGTAAAGTATTAGTTTTGTTTGGTATTTCCCAACTAAGTAAACCAATTTAGTTCGGGCATTTACCACCGAGCTAAATTAATTTGCTGGTCACTCCTAACCGAACAATTGAAGTTGGTTCGATTAGTATCCACCGAATAGACCCATTTATAGGCATAATTTTTTATGTGATTATATATTGATATATGAATGATTGTATATTAATTTGGGGTTACATTTGCTTTACTTTCTTATATGTATGGCTCTACTAAAACCACTAACAGTGGAGATGATACTCGTACCCTGAACAGCGAGCGTCCTGGCCGGAGAGCTCAAATGAGTTCTTATAGGAAATCAAAGGAGTTGGAACGAAAAGATAAGGACGTTGATGAGGGATCCGTAGCACATGCCTCAGATGTACAAGAGAAGGAACTGTCAGTTCACAAGACCCCTATGCCTTAGCTAGAATCTTCTTTATCGGATTCAAGCGAAGAAGATAGGGAACATGCTGTTCAGGAAGGAGATTCCACTGAACAAGAAAGTGAAGAAGAGAATGCATCAGAAGATGGAGATGAAGAAAATGAAAGTGACAGAGATGAGGGGAAAGCGAAGAGGTAGACGTACGCGAACCAGTGGTCAAAGAAAGATGACCACGCTAAGGGCTTTGGTAGTAAGGCCAAGGGTTCCACATCAGGGAACAAGTCTGTCCAAAGGCCAACAGGTGATGACTCTTAATACCTTTTCTGGTGGGCCATCAAATAGGAATGTGTTGAAGAGTTTTAACTATCACGTCGCCGCAACCATTTGGAACAACAAGGTATTTTTTTCAATTCATAATACAAATTAATTTGGCAATGCTTAGTTTAAATAATTCTATTAGTTTAAACATTTAATTTTGATCTTTTAGGAACATCCCTTGTTTAGATGCATCAATCAAGGTGCCTAGTTGGCAAGTTGGGATTTGAGTAAGTGCCGTCGAGATGCAACTAGGCTAGATAGGATCATTCGGACGTTTGGGCTTAATTCACTGACCTAGTGCTCATACGGGAAGACACATAAAACGCTCATATATACCTTCGTAGAGAGATGGCAGCCGGAAACCAACACATTTCACCTTCCCTTTGGTGAAATGTCGATTACATTGGAGGATGTCAGCAGGTTGTTGCAGATTCCCATGATGGGAAAGGTGGTTAAGTTTGACGCCTTGTGTAGCGCTGAGGCAATCGAGTTGGTGTCTCGGGCCCTTGGGTATAGGAGGTCGAGGCCGAGAAACAAGTCAATAAAGATTTCAAAATAAACAAATCATGGTTGAAGGGCGATGGGGTGTGAAATCCAAGCCGTCGAAAAAAGGCAACATTAAGACGCAGTTGTTTCCCCCGGTTGAGTGCACAACCCGAGCCTACTTTTGTACATGCTCGGGTGCATTTTTTTTTGACAAGTCGGGGACCAAGGTGTCGGTATAACTTCTACAGTTGCTAGAGGACTGGACCAAATTAGGACGTAAGCATGAGGTGTTGCAGCTCTTGCCTACTTGTACCTACAACTTGGGGCGGCAACTCGGTGAATGTTTGTCAAAGTGCGGGATATCTGACGTTGCTTGAGGTATTTATGTTATTTGCCTTATTTAATGTGGTATTTTTGTATCTAGTAATATGTAATGACTTATTTTTGTTATTCCTTTGCAGAGATGAGTGTACGACCACTTAGATCTTCATGAAACCCATAGAAACACGGGGTACATTGACACCCTCCCACGTGTCAGTATGTGGGTTGTTAAAAAGAACAAGGGCTTAATGTTGACCACCTCTCGAGGCTTCGTAGAACACTTGATAATGCTCGATCTAATAAGGTGGGTTTGCAATCTTGAATTTATTACAATTTACGTGATTTTTTCAACTTGTCAAGTGATTTCGTTTATGTCTTCCTTTGGTAGGTTACTTGGGGACCCTTACTCCCGTATTCGGAGGGACGAGGATATTGCGGGGCTTGCTTTCTACACGGGGACCATCAAATACATGGGGATTATTTAGCCATATCACCCCGATAGATTTTTTCGACAACTCGGGCACGTGCAACACATCCCCTTAGCTTCATACAATCCTATACGAGCACAACGAGGAAAGGTGGCAGCTAGTTACGTGGTGAAGTACAATTTTCAAGTCGAGATCTGGGAGAGGTGGCAAGATCATGTTTTGTCGATTAGATCACGAGGACCATGTGCTAGTTTGTCATGAGAGGCAACTAAGGATTACATCTGGTAGTTCAATGAAATTTCACACCCGATCATCCTAAATCATGTGCGAACAAATGTTGACCATGATCGTGAGGACGACATCCACGATGTGAGTTCTCTATACAATTGTTTTCCTTTCTTAAATTATAATTTAACATTGTCATTAATTCATTCGGTTAATTCGTGTTATGTTGTTTTCGTAATGAGTAAAGCGGGCCGTGGATGTCATGGTAGCCTGGAAGGCGTTGCCCCGAGTGAAGGAAACAACGCATCCACATTGAAGATGGTTGATGAGGTGTTAAAGCACCTCACAGTCATTGGTGTACAAAAATATCATTCAACTATGTGCAATGTAACGAGTGTACAAAAAAATTGTTATAACAACAATACGACCATTGTCGTGTATTGGATGTACAAAAAAGATTGATTAGTTACAAAATTGGAATTTACAAAATTATTATACAAACCTTTTTACAATTATGGTGTGTCCAAGTCAACGGTAGTAGGAGTATCGTGTTGGGAATTAGAAGGTGTCACTGGGAGTTTCTAATTCAAGTTTCAAGTTTGCTGGGCATGTTTCGAAAAACCGCCCAAACCGCCCAAACCGACCAAACCGCACGGTTTGGTCTGGTTTTTGAAGCTCGCGGTTTGGAAAACGACCAAACCGCAGAATCGCGGTTTGGTCATGGTTTTCATTTTGGGAAAACCGCGGTTTAACCAAACCGAGGGCATTTTGGTAAATACAAGCCAAAAACCCTAAAAATAAAAAAAACCACAAATCTCACATCTTCCTCTCGCGCTCTCATTCGGTCATCTCATCACCGCCGCTCCCACCCCCCACTGGACGCTCTCACTGTCTCACAAGTCTCCCACGCCCTCGACGCTCCGGCATCTCCAGTCAGGCCGGCCGCCCCGTCTCTGCGTCTCCAACTCCCTCACGCCTCACCAGTTGGGCAGGCCGCCCCGTCTCGGTGTCTCCAACTCCCTCACGCCTTACCAGTCAGCCAGGCCGCCCCGTCTCGGGGTCTCCAACTCCCTCGCGCCTCACCAGTTAGGCAGTCACTGCCGCTCCTTCTCCCACGCCCTCGCCGCCTCGCTCCGGCCTCTCCAGCACTCTCACCGCCCCGTCTCCAACTCCTCACCGTCAGTGGGGCGACCGCGCTTGCTCCGGCCTCTCCAGCGGGACCAACACTCTCACCGGCTCATCGCCCGGTCAGGGCGATCACCGCCTCGGCTTACTATTAGTGTTTAGGCTTGATTTTTTTTTTTGCTTCTTTGTTTTTTCTCTTACTTTTTTTTTTTTTGCTTGCTTGTTGTTTTTTTGGCTTCTTTGTTTTTTCATTTTTGCTTCTTTTTTTTTTTGGCTTCTTTGTTTTTTTTTTTTTTGCTTGCTCTGTTTTTTTTTCCCTGAAAATAAAGTGCATGAAAACCGCGAAACCAAACCGACCAAACCGCGCAAACCGCGGTTTGGTTTGGTGCGGTTTTGGTGATATGCGGTTTGGTGGCGGTTTGGAAAATCACCAAACCGTAGACCCTCGGTTTGATCGCGGTTTGGTGGTTTTCCAAACCAAATCGCGGTTTGCCCGCCCTTAATGGTAAGGCCTTTGGTTGTGTATTATCGCGCCACCCTGGATACAATGAGGAAAGGGAGCATCTGCCTTGAACAACACCTGTAAAAGAAATATTAACCCGTGATCTAAGGGCAATAATTAAATATGTATAAATAGGTATACATTTATATGACTTTACCCACATAAAATAGTTGTTATTAACGTGTGCCATACCAATTACAATCGATCACTTATCAAAACTGGTGGTTTGCTCATAAGTGGAAATAATGACATACTACCCAAGGGTGATAAAGACACAATAATGACATTGTAACACGTATCAATCACGAGATCAAATCAGGCATACACATCCAATTGTCAAAATGGAGCATCATTAGTATCGCCGTAATGTTGGACAGAGAGTAGGACCGTCTCATAGTGATCCCCACCAAAGATTGGTCGCCAAAAATTTTGGTGGCCTTGAAGCTCCCAGTTCATATCATTTCAAATTTGTTTCCATGCATCGTCTCGTGATGCTCAAGACCGGCTGCAATGACACGGTATCACAATTACCATCTCTTTTGACATCATCAACCCCTTCAATGTGATGAAGCCAGTCTTTCGGTGCGACACCGAGAATAACCATCCCTACACATAGCATGCATTAATGTATGCGTTATGTGAACCTTTTGTGCTACTAAATGAGTAATCTTCTTATATATCATATCTAGATGAAGTACATGCTCAAAGTAAGATGGATTTCTCTTTATGGATGTGTCATTATTCTTGACATGAAGCTCGACCTTAATTGCCTTCCTATTTTTTCTTTTCCAGGTTGTGATGGCTTTCCCCTTTTCTTCACTTTCTCCCTTGGGACAATCAAGGACACAGATGAGGGATAACTAATCTCTCAAACTTGTTGCACAATCCTTATGCGTATATCCTCGGTTTTGACATTTTAAACCTCCCAATCACCTTTTAAAACAAAACCTCGCAAGACACGGTATAAGGTGTCACCAAATCCGCGTTGCACTACATTCAAACTTGTTTCAAAAGATGTCTTGGTCTTAATATGTTGGCCAACAACCATACTATCAATTACCCGCCACAAATCCATAAACGTTCATTGCAAATGTCCAAGATGTCTTTTTAGGGTATTATGTGCACTTTTTACTATGCCTGTCGTAGTCTGTTCAAATTGCAATGATTGGTCAGTCCATGCTTTGACAAACCGTTCCTTGTAATCCCTAATCCATGTATCCATCAAATAATCAAGCAATGTACACAAACATATTCAACGTCCATATTCGACATCCTTTTGTTTAACACAGCTTCAGAAGTCGCACTTATCAAAACATTCCACCTACTTTCGAAAAGGTTGAAGTATTCGGTTCGTGCAAAAAGTTTCTTCGTGTTCGTAGCCACACCTCGATTAATGTGCCAAGTGCAAAGAAGGTGAGTGGACGTGAGAAAAACCAACTCAATTGCTTTCATTGATCCCAACTCCATATCAGTTACAATCACATTTGGTTTACCCCATCCATCCATAAGGTTATTAACATTCTCCAACACCCAAATGTAGTTCTCTTTCGTCTCTCTTGACATAAATGCAAACCCAATGGTGAACCTGAGTTTGGTTGACGTCACATCGATGATCTCAAACAATGACATGCGATACCGATTGATCTTGTAGGTGCAATCCATAATCAAAACCAAAAGAAAACATCAGAGTAAATTTATGGAGTCAATATGAGACTAAAACAACTATGTCCAATCTTGATTTTCGAGTCTTTCCTATGCGACAAAAGATAATCACATGTGTCCAAGAAATGCATGAGTTGTTACATTTGTGATCTCCCCAGCCTCGGCTAGCCTTTATTTTTGTCTTGCGTTATATATCGTGCGCAAGGTTAATGCGTTATTTACATCCCTTTTTCTTTAAGGTGTCCAATATCTCTAGGGGCTTGATGTTTCTTTGCATCATCTGTACAATCACAACGCGCTTTTCCAGAACAAACCGACTGACATATGAGTGACTCTCCTTATAACGACCAACTTGGTGATTATGCCATCCACACACCACTGTCACGTGCCATAAACAGTCTTCATGTTCCTTTATGTTTATAGCAAATGGACATCTAGATTTTTTTGTGCCAGTTCTTTTCCTTGATGTCCCTTTCAAAACCTCCCCTTTGTCATCTATCATAATTTTTTCCTTAACAATGGTTTTTTCTTTACTAGCTTTCATTTTCCCAAGTCTTTGGGCGTCACCCTTATAACTACCATACCTCTCGCACACCATGTTAACTCTCCCTCGACGATGACCATCACCTCCTGCATCAGAATTCTTTGTGATAATAATGAAATTTTTACTTGATCCCCGACTTTGAACCCATTTTATCGACTCATCCCTACTTATAAATGGCCTGTCGGGGATGAAGTCATTTATGTAGTCATAAGAAGATAAAATTCACTGCAAAATAGTAACTAACAACATCACGAAGGCCCTTTAATCAATACTCAAAAAAATAACAAAATTTAAGTGGTTTGGTCAGATCCAACAGAAAATAGACCAACTATGCGGTCATACACCACCGCGTAAAAGTAAATTGTACGGTGGGTCGAGACCGAACATACCACGTTTACTCGGTCCTGAGTGACCGAACTAACTGTCGGGCAACAACCCTACAAAAAAATACAACAAACTTTTAAAATAAAGAAAATAAGAAGAGATATCTATGTATCTTGCACATTCGCACCCCTTGACGTTCATCCTCCATTTTGGGAGCTCAAGATACACCAAACAACAACCATGAACAATGCACTATAACACAAAAAATTGTACAAATCTCATTAAAATAAATCAACACTTTCAAACCATCAACTTTCATGAAAATGCAAGAAGAGATCGTGTAACGACTCATTTGCCAAATGGACAGCCATGGGCGCCAACGCGGGCCCATAACCTGGCCTACCAGCGTCAGGTGTGTCCCACATGCCAACGCATCCACCATTTAATCATTATTAACCTCAAATTAGAACAATTTACTGTTTCGATTATTATAGAACTCAAGTCATCTGCTAAGATCATATTAAACCCAAATAAATCACAGCGAAAGTCTTTTAAAATGAGAATCATCATATAAACATCATAAGTCATGCAATCAACTCTGATACCTAGTGTGAAAAACCCATATATCATCATATATCAAAATTGTACCAAAATGTATCAAAATATCAACAATATAAAGTCCTAGTGTCTCACACATTCACGAATCCCAAAATAAAACAAAATATGTATATATAAACGTACAAGACTGGCTATAAGTCTCTAAATCACAAGTATTCCGGCAGCTTGCCCTTGCCCCGGCTCGTACTAGGATCTGCACTCGAGCCATCACAAAAAATAGATGACGAGTCCAGAGTGAGTATTCCCAAGGAAATTAAGTGAGTAATACAAAAAGTAATTACTGTAATGTAAACCAAACTATTAAATAAACATTCAGAAATAAAATACAGACAACTGTACTCATCACATGCATATGTAATAGTAAAAGCTCAAAGTGTGTGTTCCTAGCCCCTAAGGTCAGATTAGCGTCACACTTCGGACTCCCAATAAACTACTACTGGCGAGTAGCACTCAAGCAAGGCCAGTATCTGGATCCACTAGGTGGTCAGCGTGGAACCTACGACGCACCTACACATGCTCTTCACAGCTCTCGGGTAGCCCTATTCACCAAGATGACACACGTGTTATGACCTAGTGGACGTATACACAAAAATGACACGGAGGGAGAGCCTCAACGTCTGTCCATTACGACAAACCAGGAATAAAGTATTGAAAAACAAAAAATGAATTCAAAAGCAAAATAAAGTACTGCTCAAGAAAGTTCAGTTGGGATACTATACACCTCACACCCCTCACACCGCACTCCGTGTACCGTCACTAACCACGGTCCAGCTCCGCCTAGTCCCAGATATCCCAAATTACAGCTCGTATTGATCTATTTCCATGTATAATTGATATTTAGTCATTTGTATGTGTGTTAAGTCATTTCACACAAATTAGGTCAAAATAGTAGTCCATTAGCGCGCTAGATGCCCAAACAATTATACGTTCTTCGCCCAGCAGAACATTATCGCGCTAATTTCTAGCCTAACACGCTAATTGTAATCTGGCGCGTTAGATCACCACATTAGCGCACTAATCACGCTCTGGACTACAAACAACTGCAATTTTCTGGGTTTTACACCACCCCACCAACCCAGCAACAGTTACAACACCAACAACACAACCTCAAAGCACTAGAAACCTCTCTAAACAACTCAAGATCCACCAAAACATCACCAAGATCTCTCAAATTAAGATCAAAAGATAGAGAAATGTGTGATGTTTGTGATGCTCACCTTGGTTTTGATGTATTCCTCACTCCAAGCTCTTTGAATCACCAAGAGAATCACGAAACCCTTGTTTTCTTCTCCTTCAGTTTTCGGATTATGGGATAAGAGAGAGAAAAGGTGGTGGAAAATGAGTCAAACTTGACTTTTGTAGTTGAATTTTCATCCCCTCTCACATACACATCCCTAGGAGATCAAATGAACTTCATTTGATTCATTTCCAACCTCTCATGACTCATATTCGGACACCTTTGACACACTTAAAAAATGGCATTTCGGGTGTTCCGACGTCCGGTTTCGTGTCCCGAACCATGACATATGCGTACTACCATGTCCCTAACCAACAAATATACATTCCATATTGATTATTTAGCCGATTTTATTCATTTTGTGTGAATTATTTCCCCTGGCCTAGTGTTAAGTCGATTTAACTACCTAGTACCCGCGTTGACATGCATATCGAGACGACTACTTAACACACAGTTTCACATGTCAAACGTTCTATAATAACACACATTGCTATGCCATTTACCTTATTTCAATATAAACATCGCAATTTAACAATTCAGCACACAAAAATTACTATTTACCTAGCTCCATGCGCGCATAAGCCTAACTGCGGGTCTCATGAGCGTCTAACATGTCAACTACGTCTGCAAACACGTCATTATTAACGACGAATTAAATTCAGTTCGTTACAGTTCTTCCCAACTAGGTGAAATTTCGTCCCAAAGTTTAAATTAAACTGAAAATACTTATCGGCAAATAAGTAGGGATACCGTCGTTGCATAGTAGAATCAAGTTCTCATGAGTCCCTCGGTCCCGTGATGCTGCCATCTAACTAAAACCTTCGGGCTCTCTTTATTCGCAAAATTTGAGTCCTCATATTTATGATTTCCACAGGCAGCTCTTCATATGACACATCTGGTCGCACCTCAATCTGACGTACATCAACCATAGGCCTGGGTCTCGACCTAGCCAGCCTCAACATGGAAATATGAAACACAGGTGTACTTCTGCAAACTGCGTTGGTAACTCCAGACGTACACCACTTTGCCGACACATTCCTCAACTTTAAATGGCCTAATGAACCTTGGTGTCAGTTTCCCCTTAATGTCAAACCTCTGATGACCCTTCCAAGGCAAAATCTTTCAGATACACCAAGTCTCCAACTTCGTAGCTTAGACTCTCAAGATATTTGTCCGCATATTTCTTCCGCCTATCCTGCGCTGCCTGAAGTCTCTGCCTGATTTGTCTTACCTTTTCAGTATGGTCAATAATATGGTCAACAATCTTTCACCCAACATGCTAGTAACTGCAGGGCCTACCATAAAGTGCCTCAAAGAGTGGCATCTCGATACTCGCCTGATAGTTGTTGTTGTAGGTAAATTCACACAAAGGTAATTACTTATCCCATGATCCACCAAACTATAGTATATACGCTCTGAACATATCCTTGAGAATTTGAATCAATCGCTCTGACTGTCCGTCAGTCTGAGGATAGTACGTAGTGTAAACTGCTCATGCATACACTTCAAAAGTCTCGATGTAAATCGCGGATCTCTATTAGAAATAATGGAGACCGACACACCGTTCAATCAGACAATCTCTCTCTCAAAGAAGATTCTCAGATGTGTAACTGAATATCTTATGGCGATTGGTATAAAATGTCGACTTTTTCAACCTGTCAAAACCACCCATATCGCATCGCGTCTCCTCGTCGTCTGAGGTAGGCCACTGACAAATTCCATGGTCACGTGTTCCCACTTCTATAGGAATGGGCAGCGGCTGTAGCAATCCAGTCGGTCTCCTATGCTCAGCCTTCACCTTCTGGCATATATGACAATTCCTGACGTATTTACCTATGTCAGCCTTCATCCATGCCACCAGAATAGTCTCTCGCAGATCGTGATACATCTTGGTCTGACCAGGATGAATTGTATATCGCGATCGGTGTGCGTCCTCAAGAATGTTATCCCCGAGCTCCGATATTCATGATATCCATAATCGACCCCCGTGTCTCAAGCACCCCTTTGACCCCTTAGACCACTATGTGCACCCCGGATCTTGAGCCAAGCCACTAATCCGCAAATATCAGTCGTTAGCTCTCTGCAATTCAGAAACCCGTTCTACAGACACTGTAGGAACTCGCATCTGACAGCAAATCTGTAGCTTAGCAATAACCTATATCAAACATAACACCGACGTTGCCTCAAGCAACCCTTGCTCATGTGTCACATGTTGCGCGATCGTTTGCTGGCTCTCTTTCGCTCGCATTCGGTGCATCGCCTACAACATTGCTTTACTTGGATGATACTCAATGGCGAAGTCATAATCCTTCAGTACCTCGAGCCATCGCCCTTGTCTCATGTTCAGCTCCCTATGAGTGAACAAGTACTTCAAACTCTGATGGTTTGTATATAACACGAACCTCTCACCATACAGGTAATGCCTCTAGGCCTTCAGTACAAACACGACCGCAGCAAGCTCCAAGTCGTGCACTGGATAGTTCACATCGTGAGGTCTCAACTGTCAAGATAAATAGGCCACTAGGTGTCCATTCTGCATTAAGATGCCACCCAACCCAGTGCTTGATGCATCAATATAGACTGAAAAACCTTTACCTGCCATCGGTAAAGCCAAAATTGGTGCCAAAGTCAATTTCCTCTTCGGCTCCCAAAAAATATCATCACACTCTTATGACCATTCAAATCTAACATCCTTCTTGGTCAACTTTGTTAATGGCGCTATAATCATCGAGAAGTCCTGCATAAAGCGCTTGTAGTATCCTGTTAAACCCAGGAAACTCCAGATGTCATATATAGACTTGGGTGTCTTCTAGTCAATAATAGCCCGAATCTTATCACCATCAATATATATACCCTGACCGCTGATGACATGGCCTAAGAATTTCACCTCACTCAGCCAAAATGCACACTTGATGAACTTAACATAAAGTATGTGCTCTCTCAGCGTCGCAAATACATCTCTTGAGATGCCTATCATGCTCCACACGGGTCTTACTGTATATCAAGATGTCATCGATTAAAAGAATGACATATCGATCAAGATATGGCCTCAACACCCTGTGCATCAAATCCATGAAGATTGTCGGTGTGTTAGTTAAGCCAAACGGCATGACCGTGAACTCAAAAAGCCGTAACGCGTACTAAATGTTGCCTTCTCCACATCCTCTTCTCGAATTCTCAACTGATGGTATCCTGATCGTAAGTCGATCTTCGAGAAGAACTTGGCTCCAGCCAACTGATCGAATAATTCATCAATCTCCGGAAGTGGATAATGATTCTGAATCGTCACTTGATTCAACTTCAGGTAGTCCACGCACATCCGCATCGAGCCGTCCTTCTTCTTCACAAAAAGAATTGAAGCTCCCCAAGGTGACATGTTAAGGTGAATGAACCCCTTCTATAGTAAGTCCTCTAGCTGGATCCTCAATTCCTCGTGTTCCGATGCTGACATCATATACGGTTTGCTGTAGATTGGCTGAGTCCCCTGGATCAGCTCAATGATAAACTCAACAGATCTCGATGGTGGCAATCTTGGCAAATCATCATTAAACACGTCTGGAAATTCGCAGACATTAGGGACATCCTCAATCTTCAGCATCGTCTTACGCTCCGACTCAACCATAGCCGCATACGCCTCCATCTCATGCGATGTCGCTAATCGCCTCTCGTGATAGGTAGTACAATCGCCACTCGAAAAATGTAAACATTGGAATCCCCTCGATGTCAACGTCGCGGTCTTGCTGAAATAGTCGATTTGTGCATGATAAGATGACAACTAATCCATCTCGAACATCGCATCGAACTCCAACTATTGTAACACTTTCAAATCAGTCGGTAGCTGATGTCCCTCGATCTCCAAAATACAATTTTGGCAAATCCGGTTAGGGTAAATCGTATCCCCGTTGTTATCTTGAGAATAAGATGTGTATTTAAGGTTTATATAGGTAACACTAACTTTCCTACCATGCGTCCATAAATAAAAGACAAAGTACTTCCCAGAATCCATCATAATATGCATATGAATACCATAGACAGATAACGTACCCTCAACTAGCTGTCTGATCGCCTCCCTGTCCTGCTGCGCGAGCCCATATGCTGCAGACTGGGCCTTATCTTTGGCATGCTCCGTATTTGGTGATACTGGTGCTGGTCTGGTATAATCTGCCATAATATGCCCCACCTAACTGCATCGATAACATGTGCGAGTCTTTGGTTTGCTAGAGCTCCTCTGACTCGGCGTCTAACTCTGACCTCGACTCTAGCCTCGACCTCTGTCTTGCCTCTACTGCCTAGGCTGATCGACGGGTGCGAAAAGACGTATAATATGCCAACTAGCGATCATCACGTCGCTCTCTATCATCACGACGGTCTCTATCACCTCTGCTACCCTTACGATCGATTTCCAATCACCTCTGCGAGGTCTCTGACTCTGTTTTCGCCGGTCCCGATCCCTCATTTGTTGCTTCGACCTCTGATCAGACCGAGAGCCTAATGTCGGCTGACTCTGTTAACCCTATAGCGCAGCCTGAGTCGCTCGTCGATTGGACCCCTAAACCATGTATGTCTCATGTGTGAGGCACCTATCGTAGACCTCACTCAGAGTACGAGCTCCACTAGATACAACCGTACTCGCTATCCGCTCATCCAGACCCCATACAAAATAGTATATATGTAGTCGGTCAGCACCTGGTATGCCCATAGAGTATGACAGTAAATATCGATACCTTTCCATTTATACCGTGGCTGATATATCCCATTGGACCATGGACAAAAACTCCATCCTCAAGCGAACCCTAACCTCCATCGGTATATACTCATCCACGAAATGCGTCCGGAACTCTGCCAAGTAGAAACAACAAGATGAGTCGTAGTATAAGTAGTCCACCAGATCGCGACATCGTCTCTCAACTAGAAACTCGATAACCTTGGTCGATCGATCTCCTCAACTCGCAACAAGTCATGTAGTCGCTCATGTGATATCAACCACCTCTTAGCTACCTTGGATCTTTGGCCCCATAAAATATCCTGGAGAGAACTTAAGGAAATCCATCATCTTCTTAGCTTCTAATTTCATCTGACTCCCAAAAGTCGATGCCACTGCTGGCTGCTCGGTTGTAGCAGGTGTAAGCACTACTGTAGCCTTTCTTATCGTGCTTATTCTTTGGTGTAGCCCCTCGCTAATGTCTCGGACACTCGCGCTTTGCACTCGAACATCGGTTGAAGTAGGAGCTACGACTGCCTGCGTAGTCGTCGGTACGGCTACAATGGTCGTAAGAGCAATAGTAACCTCTCGAGCTCTCGACATATCCATTATCAATGTGAACCTATCGTCCATAGTCTGCACCAACGACTCTAGAGTCAAGGTCGGTCTCGTCGGATCACTAGTATCTCCGACCTTAGGCCGAGGGGTATTTGATGGTTGTTTATCCATTGGTATTTGCATCGAAGAACGTGCACCCGATCAACCTCAATACCAATATACATGTATCGTATATATATAATACATTCAAAATATAACACGCATATCCCTGATTTCTACCCATCTCACATTTCTCCCAACTAAGACTCTAGGCACTTCTTTTGGGTTTCACATCTAAAGTTTATTCATCAAGTTTATTCTCAAACCAGACCACAAATGTAATCGTATCAGAGTTAACTTCCAATTCCTCAAATTTCACTAACCTTGCTATGGTACCAAAATGTAATGGCCCATTTGCCAAATGGACCGCCACGGGGGCCAAAGCGGGCCCATAACCTAGCCTACCAGTGTCAGTTGTGTCCCACATGCCAACTCATCCACCATTTACTCATTATTAACCTCAAATTACAATAATTCTTGTTTAAATTGTTATATAACTCAAATCATCTACTAATATCATATTAAACCCAAACAAATCACAACGAAGTCTTTTAAAATGACAATCATCATATAAACATTATAAGCCATGCGATCAACTCTGATACCTAGTGTGAAAAACCTATATATCATCATAGATCAAAATTATACATAAATGTATCAAAATATCAACAATATAGAGTCCTAGTGTCTCGCACATTCTCGAATCCCAAAATAAAACAAAATATGTATATATACAAACATACAAGCCTAGCTATAAGTCTCTAAATCACAAGAATTCGTTAGCTTGCCCTTGCCCCGCTTGTACTAGGATCCGCACTCAAGCCATCATAAAAGGCAGATGACGAATCCAAAGTGAGTATTCCCAAGAAAACCATGAAATTGTCCTAGAGATACATGTTAAAACATCTATAAACCATGTGAGTAACAAATTAGTATCACTTTGATTGGGTTAATGGGAGTTAGTGGGATACATGTCAAGGTGTAGATCATTAGATGAGCTTCGAGATACGTAAATACATGGAGATCAATGGCTAGAAATCAATATTACCTTAATATATAAGATCAACGCATGCAAGGAAACCATTTTTATTTTCAACTTATGAATCAAGAGAACTTGTTGGAGAAGAAAGAGATTGAAGAAGAGAAAGAATCCATGGAACATTGGTGAGAATTTCTCAAGCTAGATGGTACATCAACTAGGTACACATCTATTTATTTCAAATTGAAATCATTTTTGGTTTTTAGCTAATTCCATAGGGTAGATGATTGAATATTTGC
The DNA here is from genome assembly GCA_039657365.1 of Stephania yunnanensis. Classification (NCBI taxonomy): domain Eukaryota; kingdom Viridiplantae; phylum Streptophyta; class Magnoliopsida; order Ranunculales; family Menispermaceae; genus Stephania; species Stephania yunnanensis. The sequence continues at coordinate 12,559,860 of CM077582.1, forward strand.
AATTGGTTTATATATTTGGATTTCTCATTTAAGGTTGATAATCCAACTCTATTGAAGTTCTTAATTTGGTTTGAAATCATAAAGATACGAAATTTTGAAGTTGCAAGACCAAAACTAGAATTATGCATGTTATATTAAGAATTAGCCTATGTAATTTAGTCATAACTTGCTCATTTTAGATCCAAATCAATCCAAACTGGTGACATTTGAAAGCTTACTCAAAGGGTAACAACTTCTGGAGATGTTGTAATTCAATCGTTTTCATGTCCAAAAGTGTTCTACAAGTAGGTGCTAGAATTGAGAAGAAAAGTTTTGAAACTAAACTTGTTAAATGCATAACTCCATAATTACTTGTTCAAATGAGCTGATCTTTTAGTATGTTGCATCTGTGTATGTTTGCTGTCTTGTGACTAAAAATCGTTTTTTTTTTAAAATATAAATTGGGAGGAATAGATTTTCTAAATCCGCTGGTCGGATTAGGTTCCAATTAGAGCTATGTTTATTAGAATCATGATATCTCTTTCATTTTAAATCAGAATTTTGCAAACTAAACCTTTTTGGAAAGATAGGATAGAGATCGAAGATCTTTGTACTTGTGGAAAATTTTGAGATTTGGAACATTTCATGCCTAAAAATGCATTGTAACATAAGATTGAAATTAAGACTTAATTTAGTCTTTAGGGCTGATTTGGGAAGATCAATTTGAAACATATTTAACCAATTTGAATACATAATAAACACACTTAACTGAATTCAGGGAGTTAGGGGACCATTGCATGGGTATCAAGGAGTTTGTCGAGTCGGATTCGGGTGTCTAAAAGAGTCGAAGCGCGTGTTGAGGTGCGTAAACCCATTGTAATGCCTAACAAAATTCATGATTTGGTTTATCGATTTCACTTTACATGTGTGATTGCTAGTGGGCACACATGGGGTTTTTACTCCTATTTCGATTTGCGTGTATATTTGTTATGGCTAAATCGCATTCACGGTTACTTGTGATAGTGCTCATGTCGATGAAAATAGAATATATCTACGACTGTCGATAGGGATTATGGTAGTCCTGATGTGTAACAGTGTTGGGAAGGGACCATGCCGTTTACTGAAGGTAGGGTTTAACCATTAGAAGCCTGTAAGTATATACGTGGTTCCTATTCGATTTATCGATTACTGGCTGGTGTAAGTCAGGGTTTTCTCATGATTCTACAAATGTTTACTGATTAATGCTTTATTTCAAAACTGGTTTAATAGTTATATGTTGTTTATTTATTTATTTTTGCTTGTCACGCCGCATTACATTGGGAATATGACTTGTCTTGTTGCCGAGGTTTTATATTCGCATGTTTCGTAGTTTGTCAGTTTTATTTTCATGAATATTGTATGAACTTCTCTTGGGATTTTACTCACTGGACTCGTTAATGTATTTGTTGGATGATTGAGTGTAGATCATTCGACGAGTAAGGGTAAGGGCAAGGAGGTATTGGGTGACTACCTCTGAGATTGTGGAGCCAACTCGTGTGTGATATCGTATATATTTATTTTATTTTTGTTGGGTTTGGAGACCATAGAACACTGATTACATGTATATGGAACTTTTGTTATACTTAACTCAACCATCTCCATGGTCTTAAAGAACCACTTGTTCTTGCAGATATGTTGAGTAGCGTTATACTCAACCCACCAAGCCATGTCATTTTCAACGACGTTGATTTCAAAAATCATAGCAATGAGATCAGCACTTGAGGAAGCATGATGTTTCCATTGCTTCCTCTTCCAATGATGACATGCGAACTTGAAGTGGTCGTCTTTCCCACAAAACTAGCAAGTGACTTTCTGCTTCTTTTGATTCTGGTTTTGGTTGTTCGATTTTCTCAAACCAGCAGGCTTCTTGAAACCACCAGGCATGTTAGGCTAGTTCAGTAAAAGCTTTCTGAACTTTGCCGCTTCCACCACATGTACCTTTGAAATTTCCTGAGCATTCTGCTCTTTTTCATTTTCTGCATGCGATTATCCTCTTCTACACGAAGATGGTTAGCAAGTTCACCAAGAGTTTTTTTTTCTATGTTTCGGAGTTCGTTTAAACTCTCTCCAAGATGGTAGCAGTTTGTCAATAATAGAATACACGACAATGGTTTCATCCATAACAAGATTATGTTGAGAAAAATTATTCTTAGTCCTCTCAACTTCACGAAATTGGTCCATAACAGATCTATCATCTACCATTTTAAAATTAATAAAATTAGAAATGAGGAATTCCTTACTTGTCGCATCCTCCTTATGGTACCTAGCTTCAAACCTCTCCCACAGTTCTTTAGCAGAAGGAGCGTCGTGGTAGAGGTCGAACAGGGAGTCCTTCATCGCGTTCAGAATGTGACCTCTGCAAGTGTGGTCATCTGTCTCCCATTTCTGCCTCTTCCTAATCTACTCGACAGTTTCATCGTCGAACTCCAAAGGCTTGGGTGTATCCATAACATACGCCAAATGAACCGCTACAAGCAACAAATGCACATACTTCTGCCACCTCAAGAAATCTCCTCCATCGAAGTGATCCAGCTTCACGATGTTCACCAATAGTTTTTCGATCGAACCCATTGCAACAACAAAAATCTCATTTAGATTGTTAGAACAGAGAATGTAGCAATGACTTCAAAGCATGTAACTATGCCACTTTCCTAAAGGGCTTTATACAACAAAAGTCAGGAAAAATCCTAGAGAATATGATGAAGTAAAAACCACCTTGCACTTGCAGTAATGAAAGCTAGAACACAAGCAATTGCTGTGACACTACAAAAAAACAGCAAATCAGAAACGGAATTTTCCGTTTCTGATTTGCGAAAATTCCGTCTCTGATTGGAATCAGAAACGGAACCGTCTCTGAAAACGTCGTCGCTGATACGATCAGAAATAGAAAATGGATTCCGTTTCTGATTAGAGACGGATTAGAGACGGAAAATATCCGTTTCTGATTAGAGACGGATGTAGAGACGGAAATTAGAAACGGAACAGAGACGGAACATAAATGGAATTTATTTCGAAATGGTACATTTGTAATTGCATTCCGTCTCTGATTCCGTTGCTGATTAGCAACGGAATCAGAGACGGAATGCAAATAGTCCGTCTCTGATTCCGTCTCTAATTAGAAACGGAATCAGAGACAAAATATTTCGTTTCTGATTCAGTCTCTGATTCCGTTGCTAATTAGCGACGGAATCAGAGACATAATTTTTATTTCCGTCTCTGATCCGTTTGTGATTGATAGAAATATTTCTGGAAAATTAGACACGGATTAGCAACGGAATATTTGAATTCCGTTGCTAATCCGTCTCTAATTTTCTGTTTTCTTTTAAATATGAGACAGAAACATTATCCAATTGATTCTCCAACTTAAAAATTCAAAATACAACCCGATATGACCTACTCCATCGCCTGCACCCCCTCCAACAACTCCTTGGGGGTGCTAACATCCCACAAAAAAGCCAAATTGCACATCCATACATCGACAATATATATCAACAAAAATTCAAAAGATCAAGAAAAAATGTGAAACTCAAAATTAGCAAAAAAATTTATATATCCACGAAAAATTGTCATGTATTACAAAAGCTCCAAAATTTGAAAGTATACACTAAAACCACCAATCCTATCGTTCAACAACCCAAAAAAAAGAACACTCACAAAAGGTCCAAAATTTGGAAGTATACACAAAAAGGACTTCATCTAATAACTAAAACGCAGGTTTGAAGCATTTCTGATTCTCCATCTGAGGGCAACAACCAGTGAGTATGCACCTGAAAGAAGTAGGCAAATGAGAGATTATTGAAATAAGGATGTACATTGGAAGCGAATGAGAAAAATGGTGGATTTGAAGAAACATAGAAATTAATAATAATCATACATAAAAAGTCGGCTCCGAACCTATTTTTAAATTTCTTTACGATTGAGTTTGCTTTGGTCTTTTGTCAATTATGCACATATGTAGGTAGAGAGGAGTACTAGAGCTAATAAGGAACATGAAAGAGGATAATGGTGAAGTGCAAGAATGCTAAAAGGAAAAAACTAAACTCAAATTTGATCCCCAAACTCCCATCAATGCGTAGGAAAATAGCAACATTGACCCCCAAACTCCCATCAATGCAACATTCACAGTTCAAATTTGATCCTAAACTCAAATTTCATCCCATCTAAAAATGCTGTGTGCTCGAAAACAAACCAGCCATGTGTCCCTACTTAAAAAAAAAAAAATTCCAGCTGACATTCAAGAAATGCAGTGAAGAAAAGAAATAAACCATACAATGAGGAATAAGAAAGCTTCCAAAAAATATATGAACATCAAGCAAATGCGATCAAGGACTCTGAAGTTTTGTTGTTGTTGTGAGTTTGGGGTCAATGTTGCTATTTTCCTACGCATCGGAGATGGCGAACAATGTATCTATAAGATGCACCTATCATGTAAGTTGAGTTGGATTATTTATCAAGCTTTGAAAGGCTTGCATTTCAACATGCATATGATAAGTAATGGTGAAGTGCAAGAATGCTAAAAGGGAAAAACTACAAGTTAAGCACAAACCTATCATGTAAGTATGATTCTAGAACTCATCCTCTCACCCCATCTAAAAGCTGTTGTGTGCTGCTCCAAAGGTGACAAGCCATGTGTTCCTACTCAAAAAAAAAAAACCAGCTGGGATTCAAGAAAAGCAGTGAAGAAAAGAAAAAAACCATACAATGTTGAATAAGAATGCTTCCAAAAAAAAACATGAACATCAAGCAAATGCAGTCAAGGACTGAAGTTTGGTGTCAATGTTGCTATTTTCCTACGCAAAGGAGATGGCGAACAATGTTTCTATAAGATGGACCTATCATGTAAGTTGAGTTGGATTATTTATCAAGCTTTGAAAGGCTTGCATTTCAACATGCATATGATAAGTAATGGTGAAGTGCAAGAATGCTAAGAATTTAAAAACTAAAAGTTAAGCACAAACCTATCATGTAAGTATGATTCTAGAACTCATCCTCTCATCCCTTCTTATTACCCTGCATCTCAAACAGAATTTCACGTCAGAAAAACATCTTTACAAAAAAATGAAACATGCCCATGAATATCAATCATTTTTTATTGCAATAAGAAAAAGCTTTTACCTCATCTATTTGCTATCCACATGCCCACTGTTCCTTATCTTCCAACTCTCTTCTTGCTCTGTAAGTCCCTGCAATGCTATTTGTGATGCTTGAAAATGGTGCAAAAGAATGACAGATCTTTCAATTACTGATGCAATCAAAGTATATATCTTACAAGAAAATACGGTTGGCAAGCAACATTGCAAATTGGAAATTTTTTGCATACATAATCTTGTTGACATGAACAGACCCTCTTCACTACTGTTATTCAGGAATTATTTGAGCTTCTTGTAGTAGGCTTGATTGCTGTTTTGTTGCCCATGTAAAAGACAAGTATCAAAACTGATAGTCTCTTGTCTAGTAAAATCTTTTGTTGCCCATGATGTCCAAACTGGAAACTAGAAGCCATGGATCTAGGACTTCGAGAGCAAATGCATCAAGAGCAGCATCAATTGTTAGGTCCTCTACGACGATTTATTCGCTTGGATTACCTATTTCATATATTACACGTATAATCACCAATGACTTGTTTGTCTAGAGCAGCGTATTTTGAAGGTCTAGTATTCCATCTATAATATTTATAACTCACCTTTAAACTAGGTCTGGCAGCACGACCCCGTTCCGTGGCAATCTTGATTAGTTGACCTACTCCTTTTTGATCAAGAACCTGAAAAAAGGCAGTTAGAAATGCTCGTTGAGTTTAGAAAATCTCCTAGTTGGGATTTAAGTGATCTATGTACATATAGTGGCCCTCAACTTACAAGTCTTACATGGAGATTAACTAGGAAAGATGACTAGGAAACGACGAATGCTTGGGTTCCTAAATGTCTCTAAAATGGAAGACTCGTATATATTTCAATTCAACCTATACGAAAACGAATTGTGATTCGAGAGAGAGGAGGAGAAAAATTACTGAGATTTGAATACATGGGTTCTACATATGCGTAGTAGAGCTATTCATGTTAAATTTACGCACCCTATCGAGGAAATTAAAAAACAAACTGCCTTAGACAAGAGATTACACATATCTTTTCTCTCTCCATTGAGCATAAATTAAGATTTTGTGTAAATGGGAACTGACTCTTGTCATGAGCTTCGTTAGGATCAAATATAGAAACGAACATGAAGTGGAATATATGGCAAAAAATTATTGAGCATACTAACCTCGAAGGGATCATGTTGCAGAATTCCTTTGGATAGGTATATAGGAAGAAACTTTCCAACATCATCTCTACTGTATCCGAATGTCATTTGTGTGAGGTCGTTGGTCCCAAATGAGAAGAACTCCACTTGTTCCGCAATCTACCAAAAAAGGAAGGGAATCAATTTTACATGGTAATAAAATAATAATGCAAATTGATGACCTTTAATAATTAATAGTAACTTGAGCTTAACATCTTCTTGATGACTTATGAGAACATATTTCCCTACTTACCTCGTCCGCAACAAGTGCTGCTCTAGGGATCTCAATCATGGTGCCAATTTTGTATCCTATGGAGGTGCCCATCTCAGAAAAGACTTTCTTTGAGACATCACGTATCAAACTCACTTGATGTTCCAGTTCTGTTAGAGAAAAGATTCATTCCATAAGTACTAATCCAAGAAGAAAGCGATGTGCTTCTTCTTAAGTGATAAAATTCATTTAGAGGAAACGATGCAAACCTTGTTAACAAATATATATCTATATATGCAAGTATATATGCGCGTAGAATAGATAGAATAAGATGAAGGAAAAAAGCTCTTGCTCGAGGTGTTCCAACAAGAGGAACCATTATTTCAGGTAAGTAAATCTCCTCAATCTGTTCAACCCCAAGGTTCTTCAATCTCTCAAGTACCTTATAATCGGGAAAAATTAAAACAAAACAAAGCATCATCTTGTGAAGACAATCAAGTGATTGGTGCATTGCCTGCAAAGCAACAACATAGGAAACAATATGAACACTGAAGCTTGTAACCTTTTGTCCTACTTAAAAGCCCATGTAGGGAAATTAAACCGAAACCGAGAAAACAACTAGATCTTTACTTGCTCTCTTGTCCATGTCTTGCAAATGTTGCCCATGTATAGAGTATCTGTTCCATCCTTCAAATCGAGCAAGGACCTTCCTTGCTTGCTCGAGTAGCATATCTGGGATAAATGCAAATCCCTTGCTTTTCTAAGAGAGGAAAAAGGGCGAGGGGAAGAAAATATAGATATGTACATGATAAGAGGAGTAAAGAACCAAGACATAAGAGCAATCTTCTCTTTAATAATTTTCACACCTAGTCGTAGTGAATCTATTGACACCTTTTAACATGTTAGGTCATTTATAGTCTATTCAAGAAACCCCATGCAAGCACATTAACATCCATACCTTTATCTAGCAGTCGCTTCACCTGCAGATTTTAAAAACAAAGCACAAAAGGAGAAAAGTTGCATTGGTTAAGGAAAAATATCAAAACCAAGATCTTGTTATACCAATCTTTGTATGAAGATGGACATATAAATTGAATGAAAAAACTCGGTATTAGCATTCCATTAACAAAGTGACGAGAAGCAGATAAGACATCGAATAATAAAGGTGCATGATCTCCTTTCATATAAAAATTTCAAATTGTTAAATCCTAACAGCTAGATTTTCCATTTTGCCTATTCTATGACTGAATTCAGATCCACATAAATTACTTCAAAAACAGGTGTAACTCAAAAAATAAACAAGTACTCAATGCTCAGAATCTGTTATATATTGCCCTGTGACTAAAACATTGCACTTTCACTTCCAAAATACCCTTCATTTAGTTTATTGTAAATACTGACATGAATAGCAAAGATTTATGGTGTCCTACCTACAAATTTATTTTTCAAAAAGTAATTGGAAGGCAACGAGGAGTAGTGATAATTGTGCCATGTTCAGTTGTCTATCATTGTTTATTGATTAAATGACATACCAGCAGCTACTTGAATTATAATGTGCACTTATTTGAGCAATGAACATTTAGTAAGGTTATTACACACCAACCAAGCGGGTGGCCCAATGGTTTGGTATGTGGCATTGTTGGAAGAGGGTGAAAGTTTGAGTCCCATAGAGGCAAGAAAAGTTAGTTTCTTACTTTTTAAAATAAAAAGTAAGGTAATAGGTTGGTCCAAATTCTAGGCTCTCCAATATCTTGGAGTGTATCTATGTGCTCCTAGTTTTTGATAGAATGGAACCCAGTGGTTGTTAACTAGAGATTGCAAGTTTAATCGATAGTAGGTTGGCCCAAATTAGTACGGGTGGTTGGCACGAGATACCAAATCAACAGACGTCCTATAAGAAAAAAATTTCAGTTTCAATTACTTCTATTGTGCTTGTCTATTCTATTTTATTAGTTCATCTTAGCATTCAAGAAATGTAACAAACTTTACTCATCTTCTCTCAATGATGTGAGAGACAGAGAATGCTATATTTATAGATGATAACATACTTACATGTACCTCAGTGTACCGTCTCATTGAACTTAGAGTCTAGAACATTAACTCCAACTGATCCTAACTAACTCTCATTTACACAGTACAACATACTCACAAATACACTACATTGTACACTAACATTACACTATCTCCTGTCAATGACTCATGCTTACAGTTCTTAAGACTTCCACACATGAACTGAAACAAAATCAGGTTGAAACTTGAACACTGTTGTTGCCTCAAGAAAAAAAAAGAATGGCAAGGCATCATTCTGATCCTAGGCAAATTACCTAAACGATGCCTATGCAACAAGAACAACATTTATTAATAGGTCTTTAAACAATCAATATTATTCATTATAAGGTGCTATAAGACGAATCGCATAATTACAACATCAAAGATGGGTGGGCTGCATGGATCAAACTCGACAACAACGAAATAGCTTGATTCATTGTGCTTGATAGTGTTCTTTCAAAATCCTTAAAAATCTTTTTCTAGTCAATGCATCCAAGCTATCTTAGGACTAATCGTATACCACCAAATTTCTTCAAATAATGCAACTAGTTTAAACTTATCTTCTGGAGGTTTGACCATGAAAAGACACTGCCTTCTCTAAGTACTGCACTTGGAACTCTAAGAAACCATGTATTGATTAGATAAAAAGAACAATCAGTGCCATCAATCATCACCTTCTTTTGGTCCAGTCTCTTCACCCACATGATTATCTATATCTGCCATCTTTTCCCTCAAATCATCTACGGTATCTGACTATAATAAACTAATGTTTGAAACAAACTAAACCACCAGCAATATGTAAATCAAGTAACTTAAAAAGTCTACACGACAAACTATTGAAAGGAAGTGATTCAGTCGCTAAAATAGAATAGCCAAGAGAAGATTCACCTCGATAAGCACCTAAGCCACTGCCGCCAAAGCCTCCATAACCCCCACCAAGCTCACTGCCTCCACTATACCCACCAAGCCTACCTCCGAGACCCGGAGTCCTATAAGGACCAAAATCACCACCACAAAAAAAAGAATGAGTTTAACATGCAAATGAAACAAATCGTCTACAACATGCTCATCGTCAAAAGCAATGAACCCAAACCCTCGAGAACGATAGGAAAAACTAAAACCCGCCTATCCGAAAACTGCAAAAAACGAAATAAGGAACTTCATCATCAGTACCCTCCACTACATCAGGCTTCAACAAACCACCATCCACCGCAGGTACATTCATTGTCCATTTATCCTCTGTATATCTTAGTTGGCTTGGACGCCCAGTTCAATCATAAGTTATCATGGATTTTATTTTTAATACAATCGTTGCAACCGAGGGCCCAAAGGGAAGTAGTACATTCTTTTGCAAGGGCGGTTTTTTGTGTTCCGACCACGACCTCGTCGATGTGCAACGTATCGTGCTTTCCCACAAAATTTACATGACGTCAACTCAGAGTCCACTCCCCAATAAATCATACATTGGTCCTCACAACAATCTATTTTCTCAACAGGTAGACCTAGACCTCGCATTAGTCTTTTAGTGGCATAAAAATTCTCAACCATTGAGTTGTCATTTGGCAAACAATCCTTCATGAGTTTAATGATTTCATTATACCCTCGTTCAGATATATGATGTTCGGACTTGATCGCAACTAATCTTGCCATTGCGGACAACGTTGTCATGGTTTGGCAACCAGGCCATAATTGTTCCCTACTTGCATCAATCATGTCATATAGTTGGCGTGCTTGGGGGTTTGGTGATTCTTCCACGGCATTCCAATTGAAACTTGGACCTGCCACGTTGTGTAGCATCTCGCGGTAAGGTCTCGGATCGTATCCTCCCACATCAGCATCATCAATATGGCTATCCATTTCGTGAAAATCTTGCAGGCCTTCATCTCCGTTCTCACCATGTTCGTACCAATTGTGATATCCCGGGACAAATCCATACCTACATATGTGGTGCTCAACCGTTTCGACGTCCAGGTACGGTACAAGTCGACATTTCTTAAAATTGCACGGACATCTAATCTTCCTTTCACTTTGGTATGTAGGACAATGTTGTTTTGCAAATGATATGAATTCTTTAACCTTCGCCGCGAATTCAATTCTAACGTAACCGTTGTTGAGCCGGTTGTACACATCCGAGTCTCGCTTGTAGACGACATTCCTAGTCGAACGTAACCCTTGTCGAGCCGGTTGTCTATTCAAGTAATGAAATAATAATGATTTAGATGATAAGAAATCTCACTAATTGGAGAATATTGTAAATCGGAATAGCGATCTAGACCATCTAGAAGAAATTGATAGCTAAGTGAAAGAACGAGGTTCGCACATTAAACTCATGAATAGAGAATAAATTGACAAAGTTAGGAAGTCATTAATGAGTCATCATAATCTAAAGAGAAGGAATTGATTGAGTTATGTTGTTTATGTAAGAAGCTTGGGCATTATCAAAAGGATTGTTGTAAATGAAAGACATGATTCAAAAAGAAAGATAAGCCTACTACTTTTGTATGCTCGAATTAAATCTTACTGAAGTTTCTTTAAACACTTGGTGGATTGACTCGGGTGCTACTATCCATATTTCTAAGATCTTTGTAAGGATTTCTTATGATCCAAACCATAAAGGAAAACAAGAAGTTCATTCTCATGAAAAATCGGTTCAAATCTCCCATAAAAGCCATTGGAACCTTTCACCTATTTCTTGCTCTCGACTCTACTTTTGATTTATTTGAAACCTTTTATATAACCACCTTATCTGGAAACTTAATTTCTTTATTCAAATTTGATTCAGAAGGTTATTCCTTCCATTTTGATAGTAAAAGTTTCAATTTTTTTTTAAGAAATCATCTTTTATTGGTTCTGGCATTCTTTGTGATGACTTATACAAATTGTCTCGATGATCAAATTGGTAAATCCCTTCTCACTCTGCATCATAATGTTGGAACTAAACATGGTCGCATAAATGATATCTTTTCTTTTATGTAGCATAAACATCTGGGTCATATATCTAGAGAAAGATTAGAGAGATTGTTAAAGGATGACATACTTCCGCATTTAGACTTAACTGATCTCAATGTGTGTTTAGATTGTATTAAGGAAAAACAAACTAAACATTTTAAAAAAGGTGCTACGCGAAGTAATGAGCTCTTTCAAATTATTTACACGAATGTTTATGGACCTTTTGATATTCCATCATTTCTTGGTGATAAGTATTTTATCACCTTTGTCGATGATTTTTCACGTTATGGGTATGTCTACTTATTGCATGAAAAATCTCAAACGGTAAATGGTTTTAAGTATACATCACCGAGGTTGAAAGGTAATTAGACAAGTGAAAATTGTAAGATATAATAGAGGTGGTGAGTATTATGAAAGATATGATGGTTTACGACAATGTCCTAAACCGATTGCTAAACTCTTAAAAAAGCATGGTATTTGAACTCAATACATAATGCTAGGAATTCCTCAACAAAATCGTGTAGATGAATAGCGTAATTGTACTCGATGGAAATGGTTATGAGTATGTAAGTAATTCTACATTACCCAAGTCATTATGGATGGAAGCCTTAAAAATTACTTGCATACTTATTGAATAGGGTTCCTAGTAAGTCGAGTCCTAAAACTCCATTTGAGTTATGGACTCGTAGGAAACCTAACTTAAGACATCTTCATGTTTGGGGATGTCCAAGTAGAGGCTAGAATGTATAATCCACAATAAAGTAAATTGGGTTTTTGAACGATCAACGAGTTCTTTATTGGTTACCTTACAAAATCCAAAGGCTATAGAATCTATCGTCCTAATCATAGTACAAAAATTGTAGAAACTAGAAATACAGATTTTATTGAGAATGGTGAAGTCAATGAGAGTATTACGCCATAAAATGTAAATATTTGAGAAGTAAGGGATCACATCCTTATGTCCATTACTTATAAGAACAATGGCAATTCCTCTGATATAATTCACACGAATAAGACAGTTGTAGGCAAACTAAAAGAAATAGCATTAAGAAGGTGTGAAAGATCGAAAAAATCAGCTATTCTAAATGATTTTGAGGTATATATGCAAGAAAATGATTATGATATAATAATTACTAATGATCCAATATCTTACTAAAAAATCCTAAATCACGTTGATTCTGACAAATAGATCGATGCTATGAAAGATGGGTTGACTCGATGGCTCAAAATGAAGTTACGGATCTCGTTGAATGGCGGAATAAACGTGACTCTAGTGGTAATATTGAGAGATATAAAGCTAGACTTATAGCCAAATATTTTACTCAAAAATATGGTATTGATTATACAGAAACTTTATCTCCAGTTTCTAAGAAATACGTTTTCAGAATAATTATGGCATTAGTAGCTCATATTGACTTAGAGTTGTACCAAATTGATGTAAAGACAGCTTTCCTAAATGAGAGTTTCGATGAAGAAGTTTACATCGGTTTGCACGAAGAATTTAAGATTGTTGGTACTTGAACATATTGTATGTAAACTTAAGAAATCAATATATGGACTTAAGCAAACTTCTCGACAAAGGTGGTATCTTAAGTTTAATGATACAATAACATGTTTTGTTTTTAAGGAAAACATCATTGATCAATGTATATATCTTAATGTTAGTGGGAGTAAGTTCATATTTTTGATATTATATGTTGATGATATTATGCTTGCCATAAATGATTTTGGTCATTTATTTGACACTAAACATTTTCTCTCAAAGAACTTTTTGAGTAAATCTGTGGTATCCAAACACTTTGTCTTACTCGTCCCACATGCCTTAGGATTGCAAAAGAGACCACCAGTAGCCGACATTTAGTTGTGTGGGAATCGAAGTTGAGGCCGTGCGCCTAACCTATATCGATATAAGAGGCATACAAATACCACATAGTATCAACGCGTCTACTACTTGTTCACTCATACCTCCTTAAGGTTATAGGTTTATTCCATTCTCTAGAAATGTAATGTGAAATAGCAACATTCACTAAAAGAGTAATCCTAGTGTTTCTAATCCTAACTAGTAGTAGAAATTAAGTAATTATAGGTACTATTCAATCGTAACCAACAACACCTAACTAATCAATCATCCATAGCAAGTGCATGAATATGAAATTACTAACAACTATAACATCAAACGACAAAGTAATTACCTCAGTACATGATTCTAATGTATTATAATGTTGATCATGACATGCTTTACCGATAAAATAAACATGGAATAACAACCAAATACGGATGACATGCTTTACCGATAAAATAAACATGGAATAACAACCAAATACGGAATCAATATAAATCTTGAATTGCTCAATTAAAAGGTTGAAATGAAATAGTACATATTAATAAACCTAAAAATAGAACAAGCATAACCACAAAAACTATGCATGTAAGAGAAGAGCAGAACAAAAACTTCTAAACCAAACAAAAGACACAACATTAACTTAATAGATCAAGTGAAGAACACCAACTAATGCACATGAAAGCCAATCCGGGGGAAAATGTGAGCAGATACAATGTGAAGAGAATTCGGGTGTTAAAATTTTTTTTTTGCGTTACCTTGCCGAGCGGAGAGCGGAGCGGTAAGCGCACAGAGCGACAGAGAGAGAGAGAGAGCAATGAAAGAGACGGAGATTCAAGATCGAAAATCAAAAAGAATCAGAACGATGTGCACTCATTCACTGCACAATCAACCACGTAACAAATCAAATCACTCAAGAACAGTTAAAATAAAACCTCATAAAGTAATAACAATTAAAAGAAGCTGAACTTTTTAAATATGTCACACGATCAAGAGTTTGTTCCTTCACAATTCATAAACAATAAGGTAGTACTATAACACGGCCAATTGCCAAGCAATTTACAAAAATAAAAAGGATTCCATGACCATAATAGCTAAGACCTTTCAAGAAAATAAATTTTTTTTTAAATCCATTTATTAGACTAGTATAGCTGAGCCGCTAAGAAAACCTAGTATACACAATGGTCAGCCACATTATGTTCATTTCCTATGTTTGAACATCAAGGCATATATATTGCCTTGCCTAGCAGATATAGCTCAGTTCAAGTGAAAATCTATAACATATTTCATTCATGAGCATAATATTTGCAATGCTAACAAGTATTACGACTTTAATATTCCTGGATGCCGCATATAAGGTACGTAGGAACACCGGACACCCCGAATATTTATTAATAGATGGAAATTTATGAAGTCTGCATGCTTAATTTAAATTGGAAAATCTTTCAAGATAAAAAAGCTTCTTGCCTTCAACTCCGATCTTTACTAGAAGATCGAACTATCAAATGAACCATAGAGGAAAGTTAAATAATTCTCATGTCACCCTTGGTTTTCCATAAATTTTTAAATTAGATAAACAAGGGGACTAGAATGCCAACTGATTGACAACGCAAAAGTTGAGCGAAAACATTGTAGCGATTCAAGACTTCCTCAAAAACCGTCACAAGGTGAATGATCTCTATGAAATTTGAAGAGCTCTTGATCATGAGTGTTGCTGCATTATAAAGAACAATCAAAAACAAATAGATTATATCGGAATGTAGTAAGACTCCAAAACTACAAATGCCTTGCTAACCGGAATCAGAGACCAGAGAGAGCGAGAGATATCGGCGATGACGGAGACCGGCGCGATGAGACGGAGAGACCAGAGAGACGGCGAGACCAGAGACAGCAGAGAGACCAGGTAGCACGACAGACGGAGAAACGGAGACCACCGCGACGAGACGGACAGACCAGGGACAGCAGAGAGACCAGCTAGCACGACCGGACGGAGAGACGAGACGATCGAACGGGATGGACGTTTGGGGACGAGACGATCGAATGAATTTGGACGAGACGGAGAGACAGATTTAGGTTTTTGGGGTTTTTTCGTGAGAATGATTTAGGGATTTCTGCTGTTTTGTTGGGAAGGGGGTGGGGTGCGGGAAAGAGGAGAGGGTTCCATGATCCAAGAAAATACAAATCTCGAGGAATGATGAACGGTCATAAGAAATGAAGAATTTGGCGGGAATGGTGGCGCCAAATTTCAGAGACGGAATTTAATTCCCTCTCTAATTCCGTCTCTAATTCCGTCTCTGATCCGTCTCAAATCCGTCTCTGAATTTTTCCGTGTCAATTCCGTCGCTAACTGTTAAATTTAGAAACGGAACTTATTCCGTTTCTAATTCCGTTTCTGATTTAGAAATGGAACTTATTTCCGTTTCTAATTCCGTTTCTGATTTGCTGTTTTTTTGTAGTGTGAATTTCAAGATGTTCTTCTTCCTCCCAAGCATCTTCTCTTATAGCTCTCTGATCTAAACCAATTGAAGAAGAAATGGGATGGTGGAGAGCCTTCACTCAGTCAACATTGAATGAGTTTGTTTGAAATATGCCTTAGAAGCTGCAGAAATTAATGCAAACATGTGATACATGCTGCAGAATGTGACTTAGTCTTGAAGACCATGTCTTTAATTCAGTTTCTAGTTGTTGCTATTTAGTAGGATTTCAGTTTTGACTCAGTTGTTGAGTCATGGATCCTGTTTTTTAGCTATTAGTTTAGTGACTTTCAGTTATGTTTTGACTTCTAGTTATTATTTTGTATATTTAAGAACGTTGTCAAGTTGAATGAAATATAGAGTTCTGAGTTTATGCTCAAAATCTATCCTGCCTCTTTCATATTTATAGTTTTATAACAGTGGTATCAGAGCTTTCAATTCTTGAGGGACTGTGAGTGTTTGAGCATACTACACTATCAAACAAACCCAATTTAGTTCACCAACAAACCATCAAAGCAACATGGATCCTGAAGCACCTTAATTACAAGGCAGCAGCTCCTCCAGTGTTTGATGGTGAAGGTTATCATGCGTGGGCTGTTAGGATGGAGGCTTTTCTTGATGCAAGTTCTGTGGTTGGCTGTTGAGGAGGACTACGACGTTCCTCCATTGCCCGAGAACCCAACACTTGCACAGCTCAAAAATCACAAAGAGAAGAGGCAAAGGAAGACAAAGGCAAGGGCATGTCTATTTGCTGTTGTATATCATCATCAATCTTCACCAGAATAATGACCCTGAAATCAGCCAAGGCAATTTGGGATTTTCTCAGAGAAGAATATGAAGGTGATGAGAAAATCAAAGCAATGCAAGTGTTGAACCTCATAAGGGAGTTTGAAATGCAAAGAATGAAGGAGTCTGTGACAATCAAGGAGTACTCTTACAAGCTTCTAAGCATTGTCAACAAGGTAAGATTGCTTGGTGATGAATTCCCTGATAAAAGAATAATTCAGAAAATTCTTGTTACAGCTCCTGAAAAATATGAGGCTACAATCGCCTCATTGGAGAACTCTAAAGATCTGGCAAGGATTACCTTGACAGAGTTGTTGAATGCTTTGCAAGCCCAAGAGCAGAGAAGGATGATGCGGCAAGAAAGCTCATTAGAAGAAGCTTTAAAGGTAAAACATCACATCAATCTCAACATAAAAGGGAAGAAAAAGTGTGAGAAGAAGAAGACTGCTGATGCAAATGAAGCCATTTCAACTGAAAATAGCAGCAGTAGTGGCGACCAAAAGAGAAGCTTCCCTCCTTGTCATCATTGCGGCAAGAAAGGACATCCTCCTTTCAGGTGTTGGAAAAGGCCTAACATCAAATGCAACAAATGCAATCGCATGGGACATCATGAGAGAATCTGCAAGAATGGAACTTCACAACAAAATGAAGCTAAAGTTGCAGACAAACAAGAGGAGGAAGAACAACCTTTCGTTGCAACCTGTTTTGCAAGTAGTTGTTCTAGCGACAAGTGGCTCATAGATAGTGGCTGCACCAATCACATGACTTTTGATCGTGCTCTCTTTAAGGACTTGGATACATCAGTTAAATCCAAGGTAAAAATTGGCAATGGTGAGCACATCGTTGTTGAAGGAAGAGGTACCGTTGTCATCGAAAGTTTCTCAGGTACAAAAGTCATTAAAGATGTATTATTTGTGCCTAATATTAACCAAAATTTGTTAAGTGTGGGGCAGCTGATTGAAAGAGGGTTTAAGGTTGTTTTTGAGAACAACCAATGCTTAATCAAAGATGCAACATATGAAGAGGTGTTCAAGATCAAGATGAAGGGCAAGAGTTTTTCATTAGATCCATTGCAAGAAGAGCAAGCTGTTTACTCCTCAAATGACAACATAACTGAGATCTGGCACAAAAGATTGGGTCATTTTCATCATGCTGCAGTGTTGAATTTGCAAAGAAAAGAGCTTGCTCAAGATTGCCCCACTTGAGTCAGAAATACATGCTTGCAAGGCTTGTCAATATGGCAAGCAAACGCGTCTCCCATTTCAGAATTATGTTTGGAGAGCAACAAAGAAGCTGCAGCTTATTCACACTGATCTTGATGGGCCTCAAAGAACTCCTTCACTCAAGGGAAGTAAATACTACATAATTTTTATTGATGACTTCTCTCGTATGTGTTGGATTTATTTTCTCAGATACAAGTCAGAGGTTGCTGGAATCTTTTGGAGATTCAAGCAATGGATTGAAAATCAAAGCGAGAGTCCCATTCAAATGTTGAGGTCAGATAATGGCAAAGAGTTCACTTCAAATCAATTCAATCAGTTTTATGAAGAAGCCGACATTGATCATCAATTGACAGCTCCGCACACTCCACAACAAAATGGAGTTAGTGAGAGGAAGAACAGAACAATCTTTGAGATGGCAAGATGTATGATGCATGATAAAGATTTGCCTAAGGAGTATTGGGCTGAAGCAACAAACACTGCAGTGTTCTTATTGAATAGGCTTCCTACAAAAGCTGTGAACGGGAAGACTCCTTTTGAGGCATGGTATGGTTTCAAACACAATTTGAAAAATCTGAAAATATTTGGTTGTTTGTGTTTTACTCACGTGCCACAGATCAAGAGGGACAAGCTGGACAAGAAGGCTGAACCAAGAATCTTTATAGGCTATAACAACACCTTAAAAGCCTATAGAGTTTTCCAGCCTCAATCCAGAAAAATACTGATCAGCAGAGATGTTGTCTTCATGGAGGCAGAAAAGTGGGATTGGAATTCAACAAATGAAAAAGACCCTATTCACGTGCAGCCTAGCAAAGACGATGTTGATGACCAACCAATTAGAGGAACTAGATCACTTGCAGACATCTATGCAAGATGCAATGTTGCGGTAATGGAACCAGCTGGAGTACAAGAAGCGATGCAAGACGTAAAATGGATTTCAGCCATGAAGGAAGAATTGAGTATGATTGAAAAGAATCATACATGGAAGCTTGTACCAAGGCCTTCTAACAGAAAGGTGATTGGAGTTAAATGGGTTTTCAAAACAAAACTCAATGCAGATGGTTCTGTAAACAAGCACAAAGCGAGGCTCGTCGTGAAGGGATATGCACAAGTTTTTGGCGTCGATTTTTCAGAAACATTTCCTCCCGTGGCCAGACTTGATACCATCAAATTGCTCCTTGCGATGGCAGCTCAAAGTGGCTAGAAAGTGTTTCAGCTTGATGTAAAATCTATTTTTTAAAAATGGCCTTCTTAAAGAGGAGATTTTTGTAGAACAACCTGCTGGTTTTGTTGTGCAGGATCAAGAAGATAAAGTGTACCTATTGAAGAAAGCTTTGTATGGCCTCAAGCAGGCTCCAAGAGCTTGGTATAGTCGGATCGATGATCATTTGATCGGCTTAGGCTTTCAGAAAAGCTTAAGTGAGGCCACCTTATATGTAAGAAAAGAAGGCACTAACATTACCATTGTTGCTATCTATGTTGATGATCTTTTGATCACAGGAAACAATCAGTTGCTCATTTATGAGTTTAAATCTAACATGCTCAAGGAATTTGAGATGACAGATTTAGGATTAATGACCTACTTCCTTGGTCTTGAAGTGCTGCAGCAGAGGAATGAAGTTTTTGTCTTCCAAAAGAAATATGCAAATGAGATTTTGAAGAAATTTCACATGGAGAGTTGCAAAGCTATAGACACACCAATGCAAGCCAAAGTGAAGTTCTGCCAAGATGATGGGACTCCCAAAGTGAATGAGAATCTCTATAGAAGCTTGATTGGTTGTCTCATGTACCTCACAGCTTCTAGGCCTGACATTATGCAAGCTGTAAGTCTTCTCTCTAGGTTTATGCATTGTGCAAGTGAAGAGCACTTGCAAGTTGCCAAGAGGATTGTCAGATATATTAAAGGAACTGTTGATTTTGGAATTAAATATGTTAAATGTGATAATTTTAATTTGGTTGGTTTTTCCGATAGTGATTGGGCGAGGTTCGATCGATGATATGAAGAGCACAACTGGTTTTTGTTTCGGTCTTGGATCAGGTGTGATCAATTGGTGTTCAAAGAAGCAAGAAGTTGTTGCTCAAAGCACTCTATGTAAATTTGAATTCATAGCTGCAACAATTCATGCCAAACAAATGAGGCCATGGTTAAGGAAAATCCTTCATGATTTGAGTTTGAAGCAACAAGAATCAACACAAATCTTTGTTGACAACCAAGTGCCATTTCAATCTCTTCTAATCCAAAGTGTTTCATGGCAAGATAAAGCATTTCAAGATCAAGTTTTATTATCTCGGAGAAGTTCAAAAGGAAGGGGAAGTTTCATTAACTTATTGCAGATCGGAAGATCAGATAGCCGATGCATTCACCAAAGCCTTGCCTAAGATTAAATTTGAAGAACTCAGGAACAAGATGGGAGTTTGCAGCTTCAAAGGCAAGGAGGTGTGTTTGAAATATGCCTTAGAAGCTGCATAAATTAATGCAAACATGTGATACATGCTGCAGAATGTGACTTAGTCTTGAAGACCATGTCTTTAATTCAGTTTCTAGTTGTTGTTGTTTTGTAGGATTTCAGTTTTGACTCAGTTGTTGAGTCATGGATCCTATTTTTTAGCTATTAGTTTAGTGACTTTCAGTTATGTTTTGACTTCTAGTTATTATTTTGTATATTTAAGTACGTTGTCAAGTTGAATGAAATATAGAGTTCTGAGTTTATGCTCAAAATCTGTCCTGCCTCTTTCATATTTATAGTTTTATAACAGAGTTTCCCATTAACTGCCCATTTAATGTTGAGTGGATCAACTAATAAATCACCCACATAATGGGTAGTGCGCATATACTCTTTAAAGTAGAACTTTCTAATTCATGGACTAAAAAAATGTCCAACAGAAAAAAGTTTCGAAAGAAAAAGGCCCAAAAAAAGACTACATGAATATTCGCAAAAAAAAAGGTTATGCTGATTGACAGTAATTGATTACATCACACAAAAGGGAGAATTAATAAAACTTGACCTGTGAGAGAAGAAATAGAGGTCTGGACAATTAGATAGGAAAAGCACAAAAGGTTATGCTGATTGTGTGTTAGGCCCCATTCAAGTGTTAAAGTGTGTGGAGGACAAGATTGTAATTCATGGGCTTCAACTTCATGGTAGGTGTTTTCCAAAATGCGACGGCACTTGAGAGTTCCCGTTTCAAACTTGTGAGCCTTTTCTTCTTTTCAACTACATGACGTGGGATTATTCTTCTCTACTTTTATCTCCAACAGCACTGCAAATTTTTATTTATGATAAGAAAAAGGATCAGCAACAACAAGATTGGAATGCAATTTGCATAGTTTTAGACTTTTAGCATAAAACTCAATAACACTAGACTTCTAGAATAGAGAATATAGCGCGTATCTTGTACCATTATTGACAAAGCTGATTGCTAAATGCGTTTTTTCGTAATGTACTAAGCTTGGTTTCAGTGCACAGGAACGAGAAAAAAATAGCCAATTATTGTATTCTAGGCTTTCAACAACATGTTGGAGTAGTCAAGTAAAAAGTTTCTTACAAAGAAAAAAATACCAAAAAACAGCAACAAAACTTTAATCCTAAAATTAGTTTGGGGTTATGACTAAAAAAAAAATTAGTTGAGGTCGGCTACATGGATCAAATCCTTCCATTGCGCTCTATTTAATGCAATTAATAGTCTGCTTTCCAAATTCTTTAAAGCCTTCCTAAGCAATGGGTTCCAAGTGCTTCAGTCTACCCCTACATCGTTCCACTTCTTTAGTTTCTATTGATTTGAGTTTTCTACGAGGGCAATTGTAGGTTGTCTTTGGAGGTGTCCAAGCAATCGCAACCGCCCTTCTCTAACTTTTGCATCAATTGGTTTTACTCCTACTTTTCTTTGAATTTTTGAATATCGTACTCTATCTTTACGAGTTTTACCACATATCCGCCTAAGCATCCTCATTTCCGCTACATTCACTTTATTCTAGGCTTTTTAAGTCACTGCAAAGTGCAGTATGTTGAAGAGGAAGGGCATACTTATAATGTAGTTATAAGAATCACAGACTGAGTATTCCAAAACTAAATAAGTTTCTAACAGGGAGATCAAATACTCAAAAACGGAATTTCCCCTTGTTTTGGCAATTCCTGCAAATCAGGATTGAACGCCTAAAATGTTGTTGACATGTTTAATCACAAGTGCATACCTTAGGTCCTCTAATTTGATATTCAAATGCTGCAACAAAAGCCTCGACCTGATCCTTAATTTGCCAACTCTGGCAACTCCCCACAGCACAAAACTCTTCCTGCACACACCAGACTCTGAACAATTTTCCCACACTTTGAAAGATTCTTTACAAATGTAAAGTAATTGGAGGAAGCAATTGAGAATGTGTCTGGTGACATTAATTTGTGATTTTCTAATTAAGGAGTAAATTTCCCACCTAGAGACCCCTCAGGTGGCATTATTAGTTTCAGATGATCTTACATAAACATATTAACAGACTTGCTTATTAAAACCTAAGCCTCTTAGTTTCTTTTCATCAAACCTACTTCTGTCTCAAGTCAAGATGTACCTTAAATAGACATAAAATTGCTTTATGGGAGTTACAGGTGTGAGATGTGAATAAAATATCCCTATTAAAACTAAAAAGAAAAATTTTATACGACTGCAATTAAGACAACTATGCTTTATGGGAGTGAATATTGGGTAGTTAAGAAACAACACAAAAAATCAAATGAGTGTAGTTGTGATGCGGATGCTAAAGTTGATATATAGTAAAACTCATAAAGATAGAAATAGGAATACAAAGATTCAAAGAAAAGTAGGAGTGATACTAACAGATGCAAAAATTGGGAAGAAGCGGTTGTGTTGGTTCCCGCACATCCAAAGATAGCCTACGATCCCTAGTTAGAAAAGTCAGCAAATAGAAATTGAGGGACTGAATCGATTATGAAATCACATAATCAACTCCATAAAATTCATCTGAGAGAAAACATTTGATCCATATATGCAGCCAACCCCAACTAATCTGAGATCAAGACTTTGTTGTTGTCCCTGTAGGCAAATACAAATGTATATGTAGTATTGTACTTTGTGGATTTTCATGACTAAGAGTTTCCTAAGAGATAAATGTGTAGCTACAGTCCACTATCAGATACTTCATTTCAGATACCAAAGAAAGAAGAAAACACAAAAACAATGCTTGTACTCATGGATTGAAGAGACAAAGGATGCTCTTAGAATGAAATTATGGTGGTGCATTTAAGTGATGGATTGTAAACAACCTAAGCACAAGTACAACATCTCATCTGCTATATGCTAGTCGAGGAAAGAACGCGAGAAAACCCCAATTTGAGCACCCCAAAGATGAAAAAGCCAAAATTTGAGCACCAAAAGATGAATAATTTAACCATTAACAAACAAGTGATTCTTGGGACGTACTTTCTCAATGATGATGTGTTTGTTGGTTGCAAATCAAATGCCATGAGCAACTGCTGCACTTGGAATGATGTATGCTATCGAAATTGCCATATTCCTAACTTGGATTGTTCAAAGGAAACACAACCGTTGCAGTACTATAGAATTCAAGAGCAATATCAAAGAACATACACATACATTCATACATTCACCAAAGAAACATGAAGTAACTTTCAGGACACGGTGATTTAGCTAAAAAATCATTTCATCCATTACAAGAGTAGTCGTATTATTAAGCCTTAGAAGAAACCTGGTAATGCATCATTTTTAAAACATTTGGGCATCATAGTCGTATAAAACAATGGAAAGAGTCATAAATGCAAAATGGGAAAAAGAAAAAGCTCTTTTGATTCTCAATGTCTCGCGAGTGTGTAAACCTACACAAATAATACAACAATGAAAGGGGAAGAACAAAGGTAAAATTACAAATTTTGTAGATCATTAAAGCAAGTCTCAAGTGACAAATGAATGAATGATATGATAAACAATAGAGAGGAAACACACGAGGACCAACCGCCACTAATCAATGAAAAGACAATGAAAACAGGTTATTCGCCAAATCCAAAAAGGCAAAAGGCAAGAGCAGTATCATCAATGAAAATTAATAATGTCAGTCATCCTTAATCAAACTAACAATTATAGACAGCCACACAGCATCTAGGAAACATACAGCACTAGTGCAAGAACCTTAAGATCAGTCTCATAGTTGGAAGGCAAATTAAGATGCTTCAAATATTGATTGGAATTTAACTTTATGACTAATTAACTAAATGAGCCTCTAGGTGTATATAAGAAGAGCAGAAGATCTGAACTTTCATAAATCAATTCCTTTTTCCTTAAAATTGGGAAAATTAATTACCAACTTTTCATCAAATGAAATCATCACTATCAGCAGGGGAGGTTATGCCGGCCATATCACTACTGGAGTCACTGTCTTCTACTTGCTCGTTAACTCGAGTGTATCCAAGAATACTTTCTGCAGTGAGTGGTGACCACGAAATCTTGGAGTCAATTAGATCAAGCCTACAAATGAATTTCAGGGATAATCGAATTCTTTCTTCAAACTCTTCGTACGGGCTATCAGATATGTACTTGAATATTGCGTTTGGGAGCTCCATCAGAAACAAGTGTAAGATGTCAATAACTACTTGTTTCATATGATGACACAATTCTTCTAACGACTTTTTCTCTCTTCGGAAATCATTGATCATCTCAAATATGAACCCAACTTCATTCTCCATTAGTACCTTGCAAGAGAATCCTTGAAAGCTCGTACGTTCGAGATATGTCTGCTTCTCGATTTTTTCCAATAAGGGATGGATGAATTGCTTTTGGAACCAATGGTTGCTGATTTTCCTACTCATCCAGATGTCTTCCGCAGCCTTCCTTTTGTAAATATCATTAACAACTGTTGTCTTCTTAACCTGGTCGATGAAATAAACAATTTCAAAATTTTCTTCCAATGCACGAACCAAAGCACTCATGGAAGATTGTGTCAAAGCATCGATTACTTTCACAAGTACTACCAATAGAAGGCAATTGTTGATTTCATCATCACCAGAAATTGGCTGCTGGTTAGACTGGTGGTTGTTCGCCAGGAGCTGAATAAGATGATCTGAACGACTCTTTTTATTCTTCTTAATCCAATCCCTTATGTTCCTCCTACTTCTCTTTTCTACCCAGTCTTCCATCAACACACTTTTAACTGGAAGAACATAATCCTTTCCCCTAATTATGCTCATCACACGGCCTAAAGTCCTTGCTTGTGACTTTTCCTTCTTTGGAAAACATTTTTTAACTAACAAAACAGCACGAACAACCTTTAGATCCGTATATTGGAATAATTTCTGCATAATAAGTTTGAGAGTCTGAACAAGGTCTTGCAGAACTCGAAAGGGTTTTATGATTAGATATCTTGAGAATATCGATGGCCATGAATAGATTCTCCATTGCATTGAAATCGATCCCAAAGCCTTCCATATTTGAGCATTATCGTGGCCTAGTTTAGATAGTGCATTCCAGTCCGTGTGAATGGTTAAGGCAAGCCACCTAGAAACAACAGCAGCGGTACCAATTACTAAGGTGAGCATCTGCGTAACAAGCACTACTTCAATGGACCATTTATAATCAGAAACGCCATCACCACAGTGAAATGATCGTTCCAAGAAAAGGGCTCGAAATCCTGCTTCTACTACAACCACTAAACATGCTATGCATACCATGCCCATTGTTGGATAATATGTGGAATTGAAAGATATCAAGTCTGAGCTCGACACTGAATCAAACAAGTAACAATTCTTAAGGTCATCGACCATGTTGTCCGACTTGCTAAGTTGAAGCAGTCTCTTATGGCTTTCAGTCATCATCCTCGCAGTTTCATCATTCGAAACCACACGAAGACAAAGCATGAGAAGTAGAATCAACATGAAAAACATGGTAATGATGTGTTCAACTTTGAATGAGAAGATCACACCAGTGGCCATTTGAATGCATATATTGACAATAATAGTGACTATAGTCATGGCCAAGGTAGCTAAATTGGCCAAAAGCTCAGAGTTGTTCATAGTGCCAGTAGAAGGTGTCATAAAAACCAAACAAATGCATATCAACTGAGTGCCACAGAGCTTGGACAACTGATCCCACACACTAGGCATCACAGTTGTGAGATCTACAGGAAGCTTTGTTGATATTGCAAGAAGGGTAAGTGTGAAGGAATTGATTTTGAAGAACCTACATGGTATCCAAGGCTTTCTACGACGGTACGCGTGAAAAATGTCACAAATGATGAGCAGAAGACATACCAATGTGGCTCCTGCTACGTAAAGACCAATTACTGGTACTGGAGATGAGTATTTTGTGCTGTCAAGCGTTGTATTTGTGCACCTCCGGATTGCCATTTTATGCTTGCCTATTTCTTCCCCGAATTAAAAATATGTCTTCTTTCTTCACTTGTTTAGTTGATTTGATTGTTTTAGAAGAAAACATCTCCTTCACCAAATGGGTTTCCAGGAAACATTTGAACTTGAAGCCAACCTCATCAGACAGGTTCAACTATTGAGATAGAATTTAGAACAGCTCATCTGCAAACCACTTGCTGTTGGTCCGCCAGCGACTTTAACCGATGTACGTTAGCACCAATAATTAGCACCGATATTGTTCCCACCTTTGGGTCAAAGGTGTGGGCCAGAAACAACTTCTCATTCTTTCATTTGCAATTAAATCTTAGAACTGAATATTCAAAGACCCACCTTCACGTCAGTAAACATGATTCATCACATATTTTTAATAAATTTATTGTCTTTGCCAGACTTGATTGAAAGTTTTTTATTGTATTATGGTTATTAATATTTATTTATAGACCGGATCAACCACTATATGTTTCAAACTCTTTTCATCGGTTTTGGAACTCTTTCAGTATATATGGGACCACTAAATTGACACCAAGGGGGGACATAACTATGACGACCCTCCTTCGACTTAGGGTCGGGTCGCCCAGTTCAAATCGTTACTGATGCCTGATGCCTGATACCTGAATCTGGCCCAAATAACGATTTGGCATGCTTAATTCAACTTGCGGAATTATGCAACTGTACATATGAAACAATAATTGCGGAATTTAAAACTAAAAGGTTCTATAAGTTAAACCAATAATTCTAAACAAAAGTGTTCAAGTATCCCTAAGTAACCGCAAACGTAAGTACTAAGTCAACAAGTCTCGGGGATTAGAATCTAACCCCATTAAGTACTTAATACAACACATATTTAGATGTTTTGAATATTGATAATATAAATAACATGCAAAGTTCACATCAAATGCAAAACTCTACGCTATCGCCCTCCCTTTATCCTGCGCTGATATCAATGAAGACGGACCTAGAGAGTAAGTGGGGTGAGCTAGAAGAACCAACGGAGCTCAGTAATGCGGAAAACCCGCTCAACCATTAAACATACAAGTAATACCTACCAATCATGCAAGTCTATCATGAATTGAAAGTAAAGATAGAGAAAAGAGTATTTCACGAGTGTCCTTAGTCAACTTCATAAAGAATCGCGCGCATAGAGAACATAAAAACATTTATAGATCAAATCATCATGCAAAGGTGAATTCAAGAGAAATATCTTAAAAGCATAATAATATAGTAAGTCGGGTCTCATTCAATGCATACTAGTTATTGAAAGAATCGATGACCGATTCACTTACTCTTGAAGTGATGCAAACCATTAGTTGACATAAAGGCCATTATGCCTCCTAACTAGTCTCATCAAATCCACAGTAAGTTCGTCCAAAGCCATCACCGATGTGTGCACCAATTTCATGCATCAATCTTAAGGTATAACTCAATTAATGGCAACGACCATAAAATGCTCAAGTAGTGGCGACGACCACACAAATATTCAATAGTGGCGACAACTATGAAAGTGAGATATAGACAACATGAGCAAAGGGCAACACATTCACATTTCATAGATATTCACATCAATAGTAAGTCACAACTCATTCCTCAAGTCTTGAATTAAAATCATGAGACCTAATAATATCTAATAGCATGTCATGTTTGATAATTATGCAAGCTCCCCACTTACCTCGATTCGGCGCGATATCCTTTTTCGATCCTCGCGCGCTCGGAGTTCTATGTGTACCGTCTCGCGAATCTAAACAATCAACACACATCACATCATCGACAAGTCACATTTTAAATTTCAATTTGCCATTAAATTTACTTTGGATCCCACTATGGGTCCCGCGGGTCTCCCGTTGCCGGTGCAAGGGTCGAGGGATAGGACCTAATCGATCTCCTTCGGGGACGCGATAGCGCCTTGTTTGAAGACAATAATTTTTTTATTTATTATATTCTACTTCATTTTACTTTATATATATATATATATTATATTATATTATATTAATATATTTTTTGATTTATTTTTTTATTTTTATTTTTATTATTATTATTTTAATTTGTACAGGAGACAACTTGGCCCCTGGTTTAAGGACCATACCCGCTCCTCCTCTCATCACTCCCTCCCCTCCTCTCATCACTCCCTCGGGATGTGATGGGCTAGTGGGGTGGCCATACCCGCCCCTTTATAGAGCCTCCTAGTCACTACAAAAAAATCGCAAATCAGAAACGGAATTTTCCGTTTCTGATTTGCGAGAATTCCGTCTCTGATTGGAATCAGAAACGGAGCAGAGACGGAACGAGTTCCGTCTCTGAAAACGTCGTCGCTAATACGATCAGAAACAGAAAACGGATTCCGTTTCTGATTAGAGACGGAATAGAGACGGAAAATATCCGTTTCTGAATAGAGACGGATTTAGAGACGGAAATTAGAAACGGAACAGAGACGGAACAGAAATGGAATTTATTTCGAAATGGTACATTTGTAATTGCATTCGTCTCTGATTCCGTTGCTGATTAGCAACGGAATCGAGATTTAATTAATAAATTTATGAATTAGTCTCGATTCCGTTTCTAATCGACAACGGAATCGAGACGAATCGAGACGGAATGCAAATAGGCCGTCTCGATTCCGTCTCTAATTAGAAACGGAATCGAGACGGATTATTCCGTTTCGATTCCGTCTCCCGATTCCGTTGCTAATTAGTGACGGAATCGAGACGAATTCTTATTTCTCGATCCGTTTGTGATTGATAGAAATATTTACGGAAAATTAGAGACGGAATAGCAACGGAATATTTGAATTCGTTGCTAATCCGTCTCTAATTTTCCGAAATGTTTAAATATGAGACAATAACATATTCCAATTGATTCTCCAACCTAAAAATTCAAAATACAACCTCGATATAACCTACTCCATCGCTTTGCACACCCCCTCCAACAACTCCTTGGGGGTGCTAACATCCCACAAAAAAGCCAAATTGCACATCCATACATCGACAATATATATCAACAAAAATTCAAAAGATCAAGAAAAAATGTGAAACTCAAAATTAGCAAAAAAATTTATATATCCACGAAAAATTGTCATGTATTACAAACGCTCCAAAACTTGAAAGTATACACTAAAACCACCGATCCTATCGTTGAACAACCCAAAAAAAAAGAACACTCACAAAAGGTCCAAAATTTGGAAGTATACACAAAAATGACTTCATCTAATAACTAAAACGCGAGGTTTGAAGCATTTTTGATTCTCCATCGAGGGCAACAACCGGTGAGTATGCACACGAAAGAAGTAGGCAAAGGAGAGATTATTGAACTAAGGATGTACATTGGAAGCGAATGAGAAAAATGGTGGATTTGAAGAAACATAGAAATTAATAATAATCATACATAAAAAGTCGGCTCCGAACCTATTTTTAAATTTATTTACGATTGAGTTTTTGTGGTCTTTTGTCAATTATGCACATATGTAGGTAGAGAGGAGTACTAGAGCTAATAAGGAACATGAAAGAGGATAATGGTGAAGTGCAAGAATGCTAAAAGGAAAAAACTAAACTCAAATTTGATCCCCAAACTCCCATCAATGCGTAGGAAAATAGCAACATTGACCCCCAAACTCCCATCAATGCAACATTCACAGTTCAAATTTGATCCTAAACTCAAATTTCATCCCATTTAAAAATGTTGTGTGCTCGAAAACAAGCCAGCCATGTGTTCCTACTTTAAAAAAAAATGGCAGCTGACATTCAAGAAATGCAATGAAGAAAAGAAATAAACCATACAATGAGGAATAAGAAAGCTTCCAAAAAAGACATGAACATGAAGCAAATGCAGTCAAGGACTGAAGTTTTGTTGTTGTTGTGAGTTTGGGGGTCAATGTTGCTATTTTCCTACGCATCGGAGATGGCGAACAATGTATCTATAAGATGCAACTATCATGTAAGTTGAGTTGGATTATTTATCAAGCTTTGAAAGGCTTGCATTTCAACATGCATATGATAAGTAATGGCATAAGTGCAAGAATGGTAAAAGGGAAAAAGTAAAAGTTAAGCACAAACCTATCATGTAAGTATGATTCGAGAACTCATCCTCTCACCCCATCTAAACTGTTGTGTGCTCCAAAGCGACAAGCCATGTGTTCCTACTCAAAAAAAAAAAAAAAAAAACCATTTGGGATTCAAGAAAAGCGAGCGGTGAAGAAAAGAAAAAAACCATACAATGTTGAATAAGAATGATACCAAAAAAAAACATGATCATCAAGCAAATGCGATCCACGGATGAAGTTGGTGTCAATGTTGCTATTTTCCTACGCATAGGAGATGGCGAACAATGTTTCTATAAGATGGACCTATCATGTAAGTTGAGTTGTATAACATGTATAACATGTTTTATAAGGGTTGGTTAGGTCCTGGACGAGTTTATGGGTCGCTAACACAAAGGGATAAAATAATTATTTTGAGGTCCCTGCAGTTAGCGCGCTAATTCCAGTATTAGCGCGCTAATTAGCCACTGCCATATATTTTTGACTTTTGGAAATCAAGCTTTACATTTGTATTTTTGATTTCCTGGATTCCTAGAACGGCTATAAACGGTCATATTGGAATTCCTATCACTATAAAACCACCAAAAACTTGGTTTTAACATAAGGAAGAAGAAACACATTCCAAAATTCAAGATCTACAAAGAGAAGAAATTTGATTTTTTAGAAGGAGCAATAGGAGATCACTATAAAACCACCAAAAACTTGGTTTTAACTATAATATACTAATGTTTGAAACAAACTAAACCACCAAACAATATGTAAATCAAGTAACTTAAAAAGTCTACACGACAAACTATTGAAAGGAAGTGATTCGATCGCTAAAATAGAATAGCCAAGAGAAGATTCACCTCGATAAGCACCTAAGCCACCGCCCCCAAAGCCTCCATAACCTCCACCAAGCTCACTTTCGCCTCCACTATACCCACCACGCCTACCTCCGAGACACGGAGTCCTATAAGGACCAAAATCACCACCACCAAAAAAAGAATGAGTTTAACATGCAAATGAAACAAATCGTCTACAACATGCTCATCGTCAAAAGCAATGAACTCATTCCCTCGAGAACGATAGGAAAAACTAAAACCCGCCTATCCGAAAACAGGAAAAAAAAAATAAAGGAACTTCATCATCAGTACCCTCCACTACATCAGGCTTCAACAAACCACCATCGTCCGCAGGTACATTCATTGTCCATTTATCCTCTGTATATCTTAGTTGGCTTGGACGCCCAGTTCATGCATAAGTTATCATGGATTTTATTTTTAATACATTATCCTCCCCAAAATAAATTTTTTAACCTCAGTTTAAGTAAAATATACTATAAGTACCGAATGTTTGCAGAATTAATCCATGGGAGAAGAAAACATCTTTGTTTGTTGTGTGCAAATCTTATGCGTTGCGGAGTTCTCTCGAGTGCTATGATGAAGAAAGTGGTAGAATCGACGAGGGAGCAACATCTTCATGCCATAGCAAATGAATTTGGGAAATCGATAAAGGGTCGTTTTCGGTCATCTGTGTTGAGAACATGTAGGCTATTCTTCTTCTACGGACATGCCATAATAGAAGAAGAAGAGCCTACATGTGCAGAACACAGATGACCAAAAAACGAGCCTTTATCTACTTCCCAAATTCATTTGCTATTGCATGAAGATGTCGCTCCCTATCGATTCTACCACTTTCTTCATCGTAGCACTCGAGAGAACCTGCAACGGCATAAGATTTGCACACAACAGCCAGCATGTTTTCTTCTCCCATGGATTAATTATGCAAACATTCGGTACTTATAATATATTTTACTTAAAAACAAAAACAAAAATTGGGGGAGCAAAAGGGAAAAAAATTAATTTCCACGATAAAATATGGAACATCGACCTAAAAATGCACAAAAAGAAGTGTGAATCATAAAGTAATTCGAAGAATTTCTAAAGTTGAGGCCGTGCGCCTAACCTATATCGATATCAGAGGCATACAAATACCACATAGTATCAACGCGTCTACTACTTGTTCACTCATACGTCCTTAAGGTTATAGGTTTATTCCATTCTCTAGAAATGTAATGTGAAATAGCAACATTCACTAAAAGAGTAATCCTAGTGTTTCTAACCCTAACTAGTAGTAGAAATTAAGTAATTATAGGTACTATTCAATCGTAACCAACAACACCTAACTAATCAATCATCCATAGCAAGTGCATGAATATGAAATTACTAACAACTATAACATCAAACGACAAAGTAATTACCTCAGTACATGATTCTAATGTATTATAATGTTGATCATGACATGTTTTACCGATAAAATAAACATGGAATAACAACCAAATACGGATGACATGCTTTACCGATAAAATAAACATGGAATAACAACCAAATACGGAATCAATATAAATCTTGAATTGCTCAATTAAAAGGTTGAAATGAAATAGTACATATTAATAAACCTAAAAATAGAACAAGCATAACCTCAAAAACTATGCATGTAAGAGAAGAGCGAGAACAAAAACTTCTAAACCAAACAAAAGACACAACATTAACTTAATAGATCAAGTGAAGAACACCAACTAATGCACATGAAAGCCAATCCGGGGAAAATGTGAGCAGATACAATGTGAAGAGAATTCGGGTGTTAATTTTTTTTTTTTTGCGTTACCTTGCCGAGCGGAGAGCGGAGCGGTAAGCACAGAGCGACAGAGAGAGAGAGCAATGAAAGAGACGGAGATTCAAGATCGAAAATCAAAAAGAATCAGAACGATGTGCACTCATTCACTGCACAATCAACCACGTAACAAATCAAATCACTCAAGAACAGTTAAAATAAAACCTCATAAAGTAATAACAATTAAAAGAACTGAACTTTTTAAATATGTCACCTGATCAAGAGTTTGTTCCTTCACAGTTCATAAACAATAAGGTAGTACTATAACACGGCCAATTGCCAAGACGAATTTACAAAAATAAAAAGGATTCCATGACCATAATAGCTAAGACCTTTCAAGAAAATAAATTTTTTTTAAATCCATTTATTAGACTAGTATAGTGAGCCGCTAAGAAAACCTAGTATACACAATGGTCACCACATTATGTTCATTTCCTATGTTTGAACATCAAGGCATATATATGATCGCCTTGCCTAGCGAGATATAGCTTCAGTTCAAGTGAAAATCTATAACATATTTCATTCATGAGCATAATATTTGCAATGCTAACAAGTATTACGACTTTAATATTCCTGGATGCCGCATATAAGGTACGTAGGAACACCGGACACCCCAAATATTTATTGATAGATGGAAATTTATGAAGTCTGCATGCTTAATTTAAATTGGAAAATTTTTCAAGATAAAATAGCTTCTTGCCTTCAACTCCGATCTTTACTAGAAGATCGAACTATCAAATGAACCATAGCGGAAACTTAAATAATTCTCATGTCACCCTTGGTTTTCCATAAATTTTTAAAATTAGATAAACAAGGGGACTAGAATGCCAACCTGACAGACGCAAATTTTTAGCGAAGGATGCAACTGCAACTGAAGAGCTCTTGATCATGAGTGTTGCCTGCATTATAAATTAAGAACAATCAAAAACAAATAGATTATATCAGAATGTAGTAAGACTCCAAAACTACAAATGCCTTGCTAACCGGATCCGAATCAGAGACCAGAGAGAGCGAGAGATATCGGCGATGACGGAGACCGACGCGACGAGACGGAGAGACCGAGAGAGACGGCGAGACCGAGAGACGAGCGAGAGAGACCAGTAGCACGACCAGACGGAGAAACGGAGACCACCGCGACAGACGGCCAGAGCGAGAGATAAAGCAGAGAGACCGGCTAGCACGACCGGACGAGAGACGAGACGATCGAACGGGATGGACGTTTGGGGACGAGACGATCGACCGGCGCAACGAGACGGAGAGACAGATTTAGGTTTTGGGGTTGTTTCGTGTGAATGATTTGGGGATTTGTTGTGTTGTTGGGGGAGGGGGTGGGGTGCGGGAAAGAAAAGAGGCGCCATGATCCAATAAAATACAAATCTCGAGGAATGATGAACGGTCATAAGAAATGAAGAATTTGGCGGGAATGGAGGCGCCAAATTTCAGAGACGGAATTTAATTCCGTCTCTAATTCCGTCTCTAATTCCGTCTCTGATCCGTCTCAAATCCGTCTCTAAATATTTCCCTGTCAATTCCGTCGCTAACTGTTAAATTTAGAAACGGAACTTATTCCGTTTCTAATTCCGTTTCTGAATTAGAAACGGAAATAAGTTCCATTTCTAATTCCGTTTCTGATTTGCTGTTTTTTTGTAGTGTAGTGGAGGCCCCTCCGGCGGCAGCGGTCTGCCGCCTCTCGCTGGCGACGGCGACAGCGGACTGCCGTTGCCCTCACCGACAATGTCGTGGCGACATCGTCCCTCCGTGGAGATCTCCAACACCAACTTAAATTAAAAAAAAAAAGAAAAAGAAACAAAAGAAGTAAGGAAATGATTTGTACCTTCCATGCACCAACTTTGTGTCACCCCCACCACCCAAGCTCTCCTCTTTTTTTTTTTTTTTATTTGGGTTTTGTAGATTAATTAATGTTGGCTAGGGTTTATAGTGGTTTCTTTTATAATTAGAGTTTCACACAAATAAAATTTGTGAATTTACTAAAATACCCCTTTTGGATTGTGACAATAACATAGACTCTTTCAAGTAGAATACCCTTTTTTTTATTTTGAGACAAATTTGTTGTGAATATAATGAGATGTGGATGACTATTTTCATTCAACCCTTTGTATTCCACGAATGGTTATACATTTACATCATGTAATTTATTCATATTATTGTAATTTGTGATCATTGGCATTCTTGTAATGGCATGCATGTATCTTACATTATTCCTGTAGTTAAAAGTCAAAACAGGGGAATTTACTTGTATGATCAAAAAGATATGAACAACAAGAGTGGAAACGAAGTCTTATTTTTCTCATGTTTCTTCTTTTTTTAAGAGCTTCAAGTTTGATGATATAGTTTTTTTGTTTGTACCACCTGTAGGCAATATATATTATTATCAGGTCTTCAAGTGAAGGCATTAATCAATTGATATTCTTTGTATTATGGTTCTTGTGTGCTGGTCTAGCCATGGCATTTAGCAAAGAACCTCTTTGTCAAATAGATTGAGAGTGTTAAAAACAATTAAAAGAACTTGGCTTAGCTTGAACCCAGACCTGTTAATAAATTGCTTAGTGATGTCAATAAGAGATGCAACCAATAAGATGCTGTGAGGTCAAGGAATCTTCAATTGATAAGAACCCATATTCCACATACTGCCCCATTTCCAACAATAAAAACAACTGGTTTTTTTTTTTTCACAAAAGAACAAACATTGCAGGCAAGTCTAGAGCAAAAACAAAAGAATCACTCCAGACATATGGAGGAGGAATAGACATTATCTGGAGGGTTGACCCTGACAATGTTGTATGTCACTCAATGTGTGCCTTTAAGATCAACACCAGCGACCCTTGTGGATAATTTCATTTGAGTAAGATGACTTATGTCGTATGAAGAATTCTATTTCTTGGAGACCAACTTCCCTGATTTAATTGAACATTGAACAAAACAGTAACACAAGTTAATCAAAGTTGAGTAGTTTACAGACCATATATAAGTGCAAGTAGTTTGTAGACCATAATGTTAAAAGTCCATGCAGCAATAATTACCAATTATTTAACTTTTGCAAGGGTACAAGCTGTTGCAGCTGCACAAGCGCTAACTTGGTTGGAGCTCTCTACATAAGTCTCCTACACAATCAGCAAGTTGTAACACTGAACCTTACGTTATAAATGAATTTGGAAACTTGGAATAAGGGAAAGTACAGGTTAATGATTAAAGTACACATAGTAGCTAGAAACAAACCTCATGAGGAATCAAAACACAACTGAACCAATAGAAACCAAGGACACTAGATTTTCTTCTGCATGTTTTGACAAATGTTCCTGCAAAATCATAAAGGAATGACACTGCCAAAATTAGACAGCAGAAGTATGGCATTAACGAAAAAGACTACACAAACAACTTGCATTATTAGTGGGAGCCTAATTATGAGCATCTCATTTCATAGCATCAACTGGAATATTGGTGATTGAAGATGAGGAACTACCATTGGATTCCTCCAAGAGATTTTCAAGAAAATCCAATTGAAACTATAAGAATGCCATGTTCTATAGTTGTTTTAACCAATTAAACACATAAGAAAGTATATGGGCGGGGAGCATTAGACATCCATAGAGTAAACTAGGCAAAAGAAACCCTGTGATCATCCTACTAAGTACTAACTACTAACTACTAGTACCTATCCCCCAGTGTCAGTCTTGTTCTGTGGAGGAAAAAATCTTTAGAGATCAAATGAGAGAAGAACTAAAGCTTTCATTCTACAAGGTGGAGAAATTAACCAATTTTTCTTCCGAAGGCTTGCTATTGGTGCAATAGGCTTCATTGTCATTAGATATTTCATTTTCCTTGCAAGAGAAAATTGCAATTTGAAGAAACCATTATAATAAATACATGCTTTCACAAGTTAACCAAAAATAAGTTGCTTGGTACAAGTGTAGAACATCCAAGCAATTATTGTTGTAACATGTAATTTGTAGTGCATCAGATCTTTGAATTGGTTTTCATCACTACGAAATGAACAGCCATTCACATACATGTAATAGTAGAGTAGAAAATATTATCTGATATGGCATCCCCAAAAATCTCTCTTAATCTACCTAAGATAAATGAAAATAAGACTAGTAATTTACACATATACCCATAGTTTATGAAAAATTATGTTAAGTGATGTATGGCTACCTCTGGCAAGCAAACACACATACAACATTCTAGCGAAGATGTGAATCCTGCAACATTAAGTTCTTTTTCTTTTTCCAAAATATTAGCAATGCTATGTAAAAACCTGTTAAAATAAACTAAGGGTACATGCCTATATCACTACATCTGGCTGCATCGGATTTAAGTAAGAAACTGTGTGATGTAGCACTTTGATAATAGTCCCACCAAAATAAAAAGGGGCTAACATTGGATTGGAATTATCAACAGTAAATTATTGAAAGTTGATACAACACCACCCTGAGAAAAAAAGAGCCAAAATCCGTAGCCCATGTTTATAACTATGCATCATAACGCATGAAGAACAACTGAACAAGTAAACAAATAAAAATGAATGAACAACTGAACCAAAATGAATGAACAAAAAGATGTTTCATCAAGAATAATTCATAAATTCAAAAACTCGAATCCCGCTCATCCTCTCATCTTTCATGCTGAAGCATCTAACTTTCTGAAAAATCTTTCTTCCAAAGTTTTCAAGTGAAGCCATCCTGTTCTGTGGAGTTCCATTATTATTTAGAAAGTAGATGGATAAGATTTACTTTTCTTGTCCAAAAAACCACGTGATAATATCGCATGTTTAAGAGTTTAGATATGGATGATCAACAATTTAAAAAACGTTTGACCGTCAAATCTAAAATTCAGTAAGATGTCGCGTTGGCAATAAGGTAAATTTAGAGGGAAAGATGTACTAGGTGGTCCACAAACAACCAATAAGATCAATATATAATGTGCAGAGTATATGTCTGACCTATGTTATATACCTGGTGACAGGTATGAGTGGCGAGTATGGGTATGTATTTAAAGGTCGGACCTGCCTATTCTCTAATTTTAAAGACTCGGGGACAAGACAAAAAGTGTCCAAAAAATTAGAAACGTGTGCTTTCATGTATGTACTACCTTACATTTAAAATCTTCTTTATACAAAGAGCATTTAAAATGGAGTGTCCAGATTTTTTTTAGTGTCTGACATGGCCACACGGGTACTTTGGGTTGGAGCAAAGGGTCTAGGTAATGTAGTGTGTGACACACAAAGAAACATGTTCAGAAATCAATTAACCAGCTTATACAATAACGAGAAAAGAAAATAACACATACCTGATTTCAGTTACCAAATTAAACGTCGTGGAAGAAGCATTCCTTATTGCTGCTGATGTTATCTCAAGAGATCGTTGCTTGCATCTTGGTGTAATCTTTTCAGAGGAGAGTATAGATGGGAAGTGAGCAATTATATCATCTTCAAACATATCCATTCCAGTTAGACCGCTAGGGTGTTACGGTTGGGACCCCCTCTCTTTTGTCCTGTTCGGTTCATGGTATTAGCCCGGATTAAGTAGTTGGACTACTTAAGCCGGGGTGTTCGGTTTGCCTACTATATAGTCCACACGACTAAGATAGCCTACAACCTTGGGACTAATCTGAACTATGATTTTGATGGTATTATTTAGTCCCACCCATATCACTTATCAAATGACGAAAATGCTCTCATCAAATAAAACAATGAAAAACCAAGTATAGGATAAGCAAAAACTCAATAAAACCTATGGATCTTAAAAACTATGTTACAAGACAACACCATATAGAAATTGAAGCCGAAAAATGCTCTCTAATGCAATCAAGGATTGCTCCCTTTTATTGGTCATGTGGCAATCACAAATCGCAATAGAGTTTTGAGTTTTGGATTTTTTTTTGTTTTCATTAAGAAATTGCCGACTTAGCATCATAGATATCATCGATTTTTTCCACCCTATAAACTTCACCTAGAAGATGGGCATCCGCATTAGAGAATCTTTTTTTTTTTTTTTTTTACCAATGGATTTACAATGGCTTTTTATAAGTTGGGGCCTGTAAGTAAAAATAGAGGAGCACTTTAGTAACTTTACCTATTGCAACCACATTAATCCCACACTCAATACTCCCAACCGAACAAGTTACCCAAAATGGACTAATACCTAAACCCAAGTGTTAATCCTAGTATAAACTAATCTCATGATCTTAAGCCTTCCATGTATGTGAACCGAACATGCCATCTAGGTGTTAGCAAGTTATGTGGGAACCAAAACACCCGAGTCCTTCATATCCATTTGATAGACACTCGATACACTCAAGAGTGGGACAACCTAACCCCCAGAGATGGAGAGACTCTTCTCCGCTCAACCCGGACAACAATGGTTTACTTCTTCAATCCCCCTAAAAGCACATGACCTGCTGTACTTATACCTACCCTGACCTAATCCCACTCTGAGCACTCGTACACACATGACATGCTCCTCACATGACACGCCTCACACGCACACACCAACTCGTCTGGTCATTCCTCTCTCATTTACTGAACTGCCTTAGTGGGCCCATCATGGGTTGACTCATTGACAGCCTGGCCGGGTGATGATTCCCTGTCCTTCCCTCTCTTCCTGCTATATACCTTCTGAATGGGTGGACGTCCCCGAATGCTATCACCATTATCCACACATCAAGTCCCCTTCTAAGTAAAGCTTCACTTCAACAGAAACTTTTGCGAATGCATGACATCAGTAAATATCCCCAGGGTTAACAGCCTGCCTGACTAGAAGAAATACCAAAGACTGAAAAAGAAGTAGATGAAATAGAACAGCTCCACAATGCATCCTAAATATT
This sequence comes from Stephania yunnanensis, assembly GCA_039657365.1. Lineage (NCBI taxonomy): Eukaryota > Viridiplantae > Streptophyta > Magnoliopsida > Ranunculales > Menispermaceae > Stephania > Stephania yunnanensis. The sequence goes on from CM077582.1 coordinate 12,599,592, forward strand.
ACTTTCCAGATAAAAGATGCAATTTCTAGTCAGATTACATATTTGCTTGTAAGTTGGAATTGTTTATGAAATAAACAGCCAGCCACATGCATACAAATAGTACTGTGCATACTAGTGTTTGAAATTGTCAAAGCATATCAAGTTATCTGTCATGTCAAGTGAGAAAACACTTGAGAGAGGTGCAGTAAAATAGGAAGAAACTGATAGAATTTGGAATCTTTTTATTCCTTCTTTCTTTCTTTTTTTCATTCTTCCTTCTTTGTGGAAAAAAAAAAAAAAACTAGAATTTCAATTGAATCCTAATCCTATATCCAGTTATATAAAAGTCAGCACCTACATTACTAAATAGTGCGAAAACCCGAAGTCCACAATCACAAACAGAAACACTTAAGGTGAAGGGATACTTAGAAACTTAGCAAATAAATACTATTTAGCAAATTGATTAACCATATGAAAGAGGAGAGGAAAAGAATGCACTATAAGTGGAGGGATACTTAAAAAGAAGCATTAATGGATCTATATTTTTCATCTTTCCGTGAAAAACTAAAGAAAAGAATTCAATTAATACTGAAGCCCACCCAGTAAGTGTATAGCTTAATTGTTCCATCAGAAGGCAGATTGCATCTGCTAGTAATGCAATTCCATGCAAAACTTTGCCTGGTTCAAAAGCAAATGGTATCTGATAATATTCATATACATAGTATATTGGAACCTAGGGGAACAAGAAGTTATGATTAAATTTTAAAATATATCTGGAATCAACAACTAGCAATTCCTAACATTAATAACTTGGCACGGTAAAAGTTATGACTTTGGTAAGATAGTTTTCCATGCATAAACATATCAAAGTTAATGCTTAACAACTAACAACACGACTTCAACAAATGGTAAAAAGCCAAAAAAAAAAAAGAAAAAAAAAGAGAGATACATACTATTTGCACAAGCAGTGTTCTCAATCAACTGAACTCCAAGAGGCTACAGCTATGTTCTGAAAGAGATTTTTGTAATCTAGGCCAATCATCAATTGATTTCACACCCATGCCACCCACTTCCTCAATATCTAATTCTTTAAGCGAAGGGAAGAGATATGGCATTTTTCTCAATTTTGGACATCTCTTCAACGTCAGCTGCTCCAAACATTTGAAGTTTAGACCTGAACCTTCCAACCATTCTTCTAAGTTTGGCATCTCAACAAGAATGAGTCTCTTCAAATGAGGATAAAATGCTGTTGCTCTCACTTCTGTTGTTGCTCTTGCTTCTTGATCATCAGCAATGTCAGCAACACTAGTGTTGCATTCAGTCTCTAAACCACCTATACACTTCACGTTACTCATTTCGCGTATGTTGAGAACCGTTAAATGAGGTAGTTCTCCAAAACTCTGGATGTGTTTCAACTTATAGCAACCTTGGAGATTCATCTCCACTAAACTGGAAAGGTGCGAACCACTTGTCACCCACCTAGGAAATGCAACACCCGGGAAGTTTAGAATTTGTAGTATTTTCAAATTTGAATGTGGTTGGAGCATTTCCAACAGAGGGGCAATGTTATCATGCTCTTCTTCCTCATGAACCTCAATGCTCCCATCTCTTATCTCATCTTTCCATTGTAGGCTCAAATTAAGAACATTTTTAATATCTTTCAAACAATCAATAGCAGTGGACATGTTCCCTCTTGCATTCTCCAAATGAAGGATCTCCAATCTACCTTGAAGGCTCTTCAAGCATTTCAACTCTCCAAAGCTACGATGAGGGGCCCCATTGCTCAATTTGAAAACTGGAAGTGTTTGAAGGTAGCGAAGTTGTCCCACGTTTTCTGGCATTTCTTCCCATTTTCCCGATGAATCAATATGAAGATGCCTCAAATTTATCAGATTTGCCAGGTCTTTAGGAAGCTTCCTCAAGAATTTACACTTTTCAAGTTTTAACGTCTGCAAGTTATAAAGTTGGGAGATGCACTTCGGCAAGACTTCAATGTCTGTTTGAGAGAGGTCAAGGTATCTCAAATGCTTTAAATTGGTAATAGAGAAGTAGAATCTACCAACTGAACTGCCAGTCAGATCTAGCACACGTAACAACTTTGAGGCGAAGGACACTCTAGGAGCAACAAGAAGTCTATCACCCAAATCAGTAGCCTTGAGTAAGCAAAATGTGCGAAGCTTCTCCAATTGAAATAGGGAAACGGGAAGCGTTAATCTGTCTCCATTAGACAGCAACGAGAGGTGCCGACATTCAGAAAGATCTTGGTCTAGCATATGATCGTCCACCTCCACAATTTGACATTTAGACTTTGCAACGGACCGTGCATGATCATGCACATTACTATTCATCTTGCACGATATTACATCCCCAAACTCATTCCTTTTCACATCATGGAAGGACCTTGAACACAAAAGATTAAAGTACTCATTGCCTATATCCTCCATTGATTTATTTTCATCAGATGCTTCAAGGAACCCTTGCGCCATCCAGAGTTGGATCAAGGTATCTTTCTTAACTTGATAACCTTTTGGAAAAATGGAACAATATATTAAACAACTGTTCAATTGTGGAGGCAAATTGTTAAGACTACTCCTACCAAATACAGCAGTCCCATCATATTGTTCGTCTATAACATCCCTAATGTCACAATCCAAAATGCGCAACCAATCCTGTTCTTCTCTTTGAAAGCGCATGAAACCACCCATCTTCCTAGCTAAATGAGGTACCCCCTCACATTTTTTCACGATTTTAGTTCCGATATTCCTCAAGATGTTAGTTCCTTCCAGTCCTCCCTTTCCAAATGCAGCTCTTTCAAAAATAGGCCAGCAATCTTCATCAGACAATGCACTAAGAGGATATGTATAGGTCGACCCGACATTTGACGCAACAGTTTGGCTTCGTGTAGTCGAAATAATTCTACTGCCTAGAGAACCACAACATCTGAGCGGAAGAGTGAAATCGTCCCACTTTTCTTCAAGATCGAGATCACCTGCTGAAACACCATCTAACACAATCAAAAATCTCTTCCCCACCAGTTCCCTATGAACCCAAATTCCGATCTCATTCATACTCGTCAACTCACAATTTTTGCACAAAATCTGTTGCAAGATTTGGGCAAAAAGCCTTTTCACCACAAACCCATCACTAACACTGATCCAAAACCTCAAATCAAAGTGAGCCCTCACATAATTGTCATTGTACACCAATTGAGCAAGCGTGGTCTTGCCTATCCCCATACGACCCACTATCGAAATCACTGGAAGAACATCATCATCATCATCTGTTCCCCCAAAAAGCATCTCCATCACATTCGATTTATCACTCTCCCTCCCGAAAACCTCCGATACGATTACGAATGGCACAGTTTCTCGACTCGGATTCGGATTCGGATTCGGATTCGGATTCAAACCCACTCTCTCAGATTCCACAACATAGAACTTTAAACCCCCAAACGTGGACTTGGCATTTGCAATCTCATCCAATTTCGAATTCAAATCATTCAATCTATGACTAATCCTGACTTGTAATCCAAGCGAGGAAAACGAGTAGGAGAAGCTAACCTCGCCATGGCGGTTTCGGCGGCAGCGGCGCCGCAGGTCGTGATACCTAACATCATCCAATATGTCTTGGGCGTCCATGGCCAAGTCTTCTAGCTCATTCACCAGGACTTTGTCGACTTCACTTAGGACCGGCTTCGTCGCGGCGTCTCGAAGGCCGGCTTCGATCCTCGTCACGAGACGCTGAAGCTTCTGGAGGTCTTCCTTGTAGGCGTAGATGCCGGTGATCTCAGATGTTAGGCTGGTGAGTGAGGCGAGTGCGAGAGAAACCACTGAATCTGCTAAAGATGCCATGGCTTCCGAGCAGAGGATAGATTGATTGAAATGGGTTTCAAGTTCCAACTAAAACTAATGCCAACTTCAACTTGAGGGTAATTCACTAATTCCCTTCCTTTTTTTTTTTTTTTTACTAGAATCACATTGAGGTCAAAGGCCCATTGTGATTGTAGCACTTATCATTTTTATAGGGAAATGACTTGTCTAAAACTATATTTGCTATACAATAATATAAATTTCTTTAAATTTTATAGAGTCTACACGTCTCAATCAAATCTACATCATTGTGTTGCAAACGTATATCTCATAGAATGTTAGATTATCATCTTTCTTTTTTATAAGCCCGGTTATACGCGCCCCGCCGTTTACTTAGAATACCCCAACAATAAAGTCAAACTTCAAAGAACGTCAATTTTAGTACAAAATGACCCATATGCACCTAATTGCAATTAGTACACCTTGTAACACCCCGATATTTATTAACGTCATTATTTAGGTTATTTTCTTATTCGAACGCCAAGCCAAGCTCATGTGGATGCCTCGAATAAGTTAGATGTAACGACCCTAAAAATTTAATACGTGCCACGTGGCATCTCAGGACCGTGACCCGAACTCGTTGAAGTGTTACATACTCGGTCAACCCTCGAGAGTCAACATCGAGATTATGATCCGTAGCTCGAACTTACGGGGACACCACCGATAAGTTTAGGGCACGCCTAACGAAGTAAAAACATTTATTTTTATGTGACGTGTGTTAAATTAGTTGTATTATTATTATTTCACATCGCAACAATTAATATTTTTGGTCGCTGTAATGTGCGCGCGTAGTGACGAGAGAGTGTCACGTTGCAGTGCACGCGGGTGTATGAGGTAATTTGAGATTTAATCGTCACATCATATATCTTGTCACATCACCAATCAATCATATCACCACTCCTACTTTTTTCTCTCTCACATAAGCTTCTACCTCCTCCCAAATCAAACATTCCTCTCCATTCTTCCTTTACCCGATCTCCATTCCCTCCCTCTCACGTTCTTCATTCTCATCCCTCGCTCTCACTCACCTCTCTCCACGGCCTCAAGATTCGGAGTCGCCCGTCCAGTTCGGTGGTAGTACCTTCCTCGTCGGCGACCTACTTGGTGATCTAGGTGAGTTTTTTTGGTTTGTGTTGAATCGGTTGTTGTTTATGTACGGACGATTTGGTTGAGTTGGATTTGGTCAGATCTGTTGATGGTTTTGGTGGTTTATGTTTTAAATTCTTGAAGAAATTGGAGTTTTGATGTTGTTGTTGGGTTGATGTTGATGTTGATGTTGTATTGTTGTGTTGTTGTTAGAGATAAAAATAAAAAAATAAAATAAAAAATCTCTCTGTTGAAAGTTCAACAAAGAAGAAGACGAGTAGGTGAACCGGGTCGGGTTGACCCGGTTGGATTGGGTCGGACCGACCCGGGTCCATTGTACCGGGTCGGGTCGACCCGGGCGAACTGGGTCGGACCGACCTGGGTCCGGCTGGGCCAGTCGAGTCGACCTGGACCCACCCCCATTAATAAAATAATAATTAAAATTAAATTAAATTAAACTAATTTATTTAAATTTTTTTTACAGAAAATGGATTTAAATAGATAGAAAATTATGAAAAAATTCGAAATATTCTCGAAAAATATGAAAAAAATTCAGGAAGCTTAAAAGAGGAGTTCAAGGCTTTTTCGGGCATTTGACATCCCCGGTATAATTCAAAAAGGGTGCTAAAAATCAATATTTTTTTTGAAAATAAAATTACAAATATATGATCCCATGGTGTAATGTGACTATAAAATAGTTAAAATGGTATAAATGGACACCAGGGACTTAGGAGGCTATAGTCGGGTGTCGGGTGCGCATATTGAGGCGTGAGCGAGATTTTTTGAGGACGATTTGCAATTTCTCGAGGTAAGTAAAACCAGTTAGGAAATGCACGGTATTTTCATTTGAGCTTATATTTCATTGATGTTGTACTGTGCCATTTTATTGGAATTCCTACCCACTTATGAGTGTTCGAGGGCCAAGTGAGTCATACTCGTGTCTCTGATTGGAGTGGTTGCCGGCTTGCAACCGGGGCCTTGACCTCGAGTCACTTGAGCGGTCGGAATGAGATGTGTTTTATCCGGGGCACCGTTGATATCCCTCATTCGCGACATTCTAGGTACGGCGATGCCGCATCTTATGACCGAGTCTGCTTGGCGTTGCCGCGACTCTGTGACCCCAACCCTGTGGCACCCGCATTCGGTGGTCTTGAGCTACTTGGGCACCTCTCTATATTGTTTCCTTTGACACTCATTTCTCGTTATACTTCCATTTTTTTTTACTGTCTTATTATCATGCATTCCATACAGCTTTCTTTTTATCCGCATGACTTTTAGACTGCATAATTTTATCTTGAATTACTGTTTAGATCCTACTGACTTTTACTTACCTGGACTCGGCATTCTTGTGTTTGACCGAGTGCAGATCCGCAACCGAGCAAGGGCAAGATGCCGACACTTGTCGATATACTCTGAGGATATCGGCGCGGCCTTCCTCTGCACATTTTTGTAGGTTCTTTTTTATTTCTTTTGTATTACCTATATATATGTTGTTATCACATTTGAGATACCTATTTGGGTTGAGAGATACATATGACTGGTATACCATTTTTGTTTGTTGATAACACTTGACACAAGATATACATAAAGATACATATTTATAGGGTTCCACAATTAGGTTGTCCAACACTTTTAATAATACTGTTAAGTTATTTAAGGTAGCAATTGCTTCCGCTAAATTGTAAAACTTGTAAAATATTAAAACTCAACTTAAAATTTTGAATTTACTTATAATGAGGGATTGGAAGGCTGACTAGGACCGCGTTGACCTTGCGAGACTGGCTCGGGGGATCCACGTGGGCTTAGGCCGGGTGGGGCCCAATTTGTGAAAAATTGGGGTCGTCACACTAGAACACGCATGACTAGGCTTAAATCGTTATTTGTGCCAGTTGCTTGCATAATTACAATGTTAATTATTATTTATTTCATAACTCATCGCATGTGTGTATTTATATTGTAATACCATATGAGACTGTGTGACGGGTCAATGCCTCGTAAAGCGTGTCGATGCGGGTATCAAGTAGGCGTAATATGGGTACACTAACTCTTATAATGCTAACTTAAATAAAATTACTAGAACAATGAATAATATTGCATAAAATAGATAATCAAACTTTAACCTAAGTCATAATAATTGAGTACATCAAGGATTGACGTGCCTCGAGATGCATGCCAAGACACGAGGCACTCGGTGTTGGGTAATTGAGTACTAGGGGAAGTGGTAATACACCAATCTAAGACCCTAAATAGCCTACATATGTCCATAGTTGGATGAAAAAATTAATGTCATAGATTTGCCTCGAGATTCGCACTAGAATAGAATCGTAGGAGATTTGAGTTGAAATTTTGTATTAATAATTGAAGTTAGTGGAGTAGGAGTTAACAAGGACCATTAGATTGACCCTGAGATACGTGAACGCAATTGATTCTAACATAACCTATATATAGCTAAGATAGTAGGAAATCTCTTCACCCAACAATAACAAAGTTTGTTCTTGAGATAAAGAGGAATGGAGGTCATCTACTAGAGGAATCAAGATATGAAGATCTAATCCAAGAGTTCATCATCATATAGGTACAAAAACCGTCTTTGATTCTGCCCCACAGATTTCACAAATCGGTGTCTTTACCAGGTGCCTGCGATACCATTCACTGTTAGTTAGTAAGACCTATTTAAACACCAACCATAGGAAGGTTCTAATGTTTTTTGGGTACCTGCCACCGCCACACCAGCTTCGACTTCTCTTATTTTTCCGCCCTGTGTTGATGAGAGACGGATACTTAATCGAGCACAATGAAAAAGTTTGATTCATGTAGCCGATCCCAATGAATTTTGGACTGAGGTTATGTTGTTGTTGTTGTGTTGATGAGAGACGGAGTATGCTGAGGATATTGAGAAACAGCTCAAAGAGGATCTCCTCCAAAACACTTTATCTTCGCCAAGATATTGAAAGGGGGATGAATCCTTGCGATCTTCAAGAGCATTTCAGTTGGGAGGAGTTGTAGGAATTTGCCCCATTCCCATTGTCCCTCAATTGTGCGAAAGTTTGAAACACTCATTGACAAGCTATCTGCTGGAATCGGTGCACTTGTAGCCTTAGCCAAAGTGACATCACAATTTGCCCATTTATCCATCCAAAATCTTGTCTTGCATCCATTCCCAAGTGCCCAGCCTATGCTTTGTATTGTTGCTTTCCAAACTTTGCTTACACTCTTCCATAGATGGCAACCCTTTGTCATACTAGGTAACTCTGATGTATGCGAAGAGACTTCACCATATTTCACACTAGGATAAGATTCCCCATGCTAGATTTATTAGCAAGGCCTTATTCAGTAGACGCATCTATTTTATCCCAAGGCCACCACACGATTTAGGTTGACACACATCCTTCCAAGACACTAAGTTGACTTTTTTCTATTGATCAGATAATCCCCAAATAAATTTTCTGCAGACTCTATCAATTTTTTCGCAAATCGATACCGGAAGCTTTTGTTAGGGAGTTTTTGCTTGATTAATATGATTAAGAGGAATAATTAACAAAAAAACACATCTTCTGAAATAATTTCCAATATAACACATTTAGTGCCACGTCAGCGCCATGTCGGCACAAACCGTGCCAGCAAACAAAAGTCGTGACCCTGGGTCACGACTTCTAGACAAAAGGAAGTCGTGAGTCGTGACCCAGGGTCACGACTTCCCAGCTGGTTTAAACGAAAAAAACATTTTCGTCCCTGTTTGCTTTTCTTCCCTGTTTGCTCGCCTCTGCCTCACCGAGATCTCCTCCTATTTGCTCGCCTCACCGGGATCGTCCCTGTGCTCCGGTCGTTGACTGCCTTCTCTGGTCTCCACCGTCCCTGCCTAGGTGCAGCCTCCACCGTCCCTCACAGGTCTCGTTGACTGCCTGTCCCTGCCTCCACCGTCCCTGTCGCCGTCCCTGCCTCCCTGTCGCCGTCCCTGACTCCACCGTCCCTCCCTAGGTGTAGCCTCCACCGTCCCTGCCTCCACCGTCCCTCGCAGGTCTCGTTGACTGCCTGTCCCTGCCTCCACCGTCCCTGCCGCCGTCCCTGCCTCCACCGTCCCTGCCTCCACCGTCCCTGCCGCCGTCGTCCCTCGCAGGTCCCTCGCCGAGCCCTCTTCTCTCTGCTCGCTGGTCCCTTGGCGGTCCTTGACTGCCTTTTCTCTGCTCACCTTCCCTCAGGCACTCGCGCCGATCACTACTCACCTTCCCGCCGGTACATTTTTTTTTAGTTTCATGTTGTGATATTTGGGATTAGTTACAAATTATATTCATGATTGTAAATAGTGGCCATGGAAGAGTGAAATTTGAAAATCTCGAAATAGTTCATGCTTCATAATAGAACTTATTAAACAATGATAATGTAAATTGAAAGTAAATCTGCAATAAATAAGAAAATTGTGATGATTTGAATTGAGTGTTTTTAGTATGAAAAACTAAACGTTTTAAAATGATACTTTTGAATTTTGATACATGCATAATTTGCTGCGTAGTTTTTTTGGGAGGACAATTGCTGTGTAGTTTCCAATGTCTTTTAGACAAACATCATTTCATGTTAATTTTTATTTTAATTTATATTAATGATTATATACAATAATGTGTGTTGATTGAGTTTTCGGTTCAAGTTGTGTGGCTGTCAGAAATGATCGATCTTTGTTTAGTTGGGTGTAGAGCAGGTTGGGGCGAGCGAGATAACTTGTAAGGGAGTTAAATGAACTAATCTTTTTTAGTTGGTTTTATAAATTCAATTTTGTTATAAGTTATCTTCTAACTCATGCCCCCAAAGGAAAGATATATAACTCCCTCACCATTCTAGGAGAGTTATCTCTCGAGAACAAGTTGACAAAATTACTCCTCATTATTCACATCTCTTCTGCATATATTATTATTTGATGAGTTTTTCTGTCAATTCTCATATTTTATTATTTTTGAAATTTGTAATTTTTTTGTAAGTTTAAAGTTGAATCAATCAAATGTAAAAATATAAACTTGAAAAAACTTATGTGTAAGTTGGCAAAAATGAATTAAAGTTTAAACGCACATGTAATATAAATGCATGTAGTCGTATTGAAGGAAACATAGTATATATAATCCCTCTCTCTCTCTCCCTGCGCGCAAAACGCAACTTGTAGAAAATGACAACATAATTGAAGAAGAATGAATCCATGGTTGCTTACTTCACTTCATACAATTAATGTCCTAATATAATTTCTCTACATCAAGTTTGAATTGTTCCCATTAGTTATGTCTTTTTATTTTTTACCTTCCATTGGACAAAGTGGGACTTGATTACTTTGGGGATGGGTCCTTCTTTAACTTTACTCGTAACTGTTTTTAGTATGAAAAACTAAAATTTTTAAAATGTTGATATTGTTGCATTCACTAAGATGAGGCATGCATGTTTCACGTGAAATTGAGTGTATACGATGGAACTTGTTATGTTTACATGTCCGAATTGAGTGTATTTATTGTTATCACTTCTATTGATCATGCTTTGTATTCTACATATATAGATTCAATAATGGCTGATCGAAGAGTAAGTTTGTTGTGCTATATGAATGGAGACATGGTCGATGGACCATCAGGGATTACATACACGAAACCAAATGTTTGACATCTTAGATCGAACATGGGTTTAGGGTACGAGGAATTTATGAGTTTTATCTGTAATTCATTAGAGATAGACAATGAAAAGATGATATTGAACATCACGTATCGATATCCAGCATACATTGGTAGTGGAACTGCCAACTACTTCCCTGTGCGAATAGATGATGAGTCGAGTCTCAAAGATGTTTGAGAGATTGTGGCAGAATTACCACCACCAAAGTGCATGGAGTTTTATATCGATTTACTTCAGAGGCAATCGTATAATAGTTCAAACTGTAATATGGTGTTAGATTCTGTAGCTGGACCTAGCACTCAACCAATTTATGAACATAGTCATTGTGCATCGCCCTTGATGACTGCAAATCCCGAAATGGACGAGGATCCTCGTTCCTGTGATGATTTGAATACTAGTGAAGATGGTGACTATTGCGGTAGCGACGAAGATACTAGTGAAGAGAGTAGCGATGATGATGTAGACGATGAAGGGGATGATGCTCATCATGTTGATGATGGCATGATTCGATACACATTAAATCGAGTCATAGCCGATGATGGCTCATTATCTTGTCCTCCAATTTTGAACAAAATTGGGAACGATGATTTTTTCGATGAAGAGGCTGCTGGAATTGATGGTGCGCACGTGGGTGTAGGTGAATTTGTCGTACCTTCTCCTGCATTTATGGAATTGAGTAGTGAGGCAATGCAACCCCTCCATGAGAATGCTATGATCCCTTCTAGGTCTTTATGGAATGAGGCAGCAGAATTTGAGAAGGGCATGCGGTTCATGTGTAAAGTAGATATCCAGCATGCCGTGAAATTGTATAGCATCAAAGGACACAGGCGATTTGTGGTGACTCATTCTACACCTAATGTATGGATTGTTCGTTGTAAGAAATATTTAGATGGATGCACTTGGAGGTTGCGTCGTTCGAGAAGAAAATCGCATGGAATGTTTGAGATTAGTAAATATGCAGGACCACATACATGCATCTACGCCCAACTGTCCAAAGATCATGCACATTTGAACTCCACCGTTATATGTCGTGAAGTTGAAAATGTGGTGAGAAGAGATCCGTCCATCTCAGTTCCAGTGCTTCATCAGATGATCAAGGACAAATTCAGTTATGACGTTCGTTATAAGAAAATGTGGTTGGGGAAGAAGAAAGCAATTGCTAAACTCTTTGGAGGCTGGGAAAAATCGTATAAAATGTTGCCGCGGTGGATGGCTGCTCTTCAAGAAAGCAATCCAGGGACACGTGTGGAATGGCGGCATGGCGAGCCTAATGCCAACAATGAGGTTATATTCAAATGGGTTTTTTGGGCATTTGCACCTTCTATTGCAGGCTTCGGACATTGCAGACCAATGATACAGATTGATGGCACATTCTTGTATGGAAAATACAAACATAAACTCCTAATAGCCACTATTGTTGATAGTAATAGTCATGTATTTCCTTTAGCATTTGCCATTGTTGATGAGGAAAGTCAAGACAGCTGGGGATGGTTTATGGCTTGCTTGCGACATCATGTGACTGATAGGGATGATATATGTGTCATTTCTGATCGACACCCCGGTATATTGTTGGCAATGAACAATCCTCAAAATGGATGGACCCGTGAAAGAGCTCACCACAGATTTTGTCTCCGTCACATATGCAGTAATTTTAACATGAGGTTCGGGAGCAAAGAATTAAAGGATATGGTGTACTTAGCTGGTGCACAACATCAACCACGAAAATTTAAGGCAGTCATGACAGAACTTCAAGAAATGAATGCGGAATGTATTGCGTGGTTTAATGACCTTGATCGAGCACAATAGACGAACGCATACGATAAAGGATATCGATACGGATGGATGACTACAAATCTAGCTGGTATTCATTGTGTCTATAATTTGTTACCATTATTTATTTAATATGTTTGATTTGTTACATTTAGAAGCTAATAAATATATGCATATTTTGTCACTACTGTAGAATGCTTTAACGGGGTCCTTAAAGGCGCGCGATTTTACCCCATCACCGCTTTAGTGCAACTGACATTCTATCGTGTCTTGGAGTACTTCAACAAAAGCGAGACGAAATAGGTGCAGCCTTAGGAAGGGGCGAAGTGTACACAAGTTACGCATTGAAGAAGTTATCACATTGGGGAAAGTCTTCTGGAGGTCACAATGTGACATTAGTGAATCGCGAGAATGGTACATTTGAAGTCGTCATTGCGCCACGTGGATATCATTTGAGAAAAGGGTCTAACAAGCAAGTAATGAAATTGGAGGCTCGTAGATGCACTTGTATGAAATGGCATTGTTTTGGCATTCCATGTTCCCATGTTCAAGCGGTCTGCGCCAGTGTTGCCATAGATGCTCATCAGTACATTGAGTCATACTACAGATTTGATGTGTACAGTCAATCTTATGCTGCGAATTTCCAACCCATTCCTCACGAAGATTATTGGCCAAGCGCTAGACTTCCATACTCGTTACTGGCTGATCCATCTCGAAAGCGAGTAAAAAAAGGTCGTCCTCAACAACGACGTTTGCGCACAGAGATGGATTGGAGAAGCAATCAGAAACAGCCACGTCATATGCAACGAGAGAATGAATGGAGAGAAACCCCAACCACGCTGCGATGTAGTTTGTGTAAGTAGGATGGACACAATAGACGCACTTGCTCTCGTCGTCAGCAACAGCAACCACCGAGTGCTTCATAGTGACGGGCTCATTCAAGTACTCTGACATTTACTTAAGCTATGCCTACTGACCGTTGAGGGTCAATTGAATGACTAACATTTGATATATTTTCATGAGTAGTGTCAATGTAGTTGATGATTTATTTTCATAATTTTGTTAAACCTTTCCTACTTATGAATGTTGCATTTATTGGTAGTTTGCTACTTCTCATGTTCCTTCATTAGTAATGATTTGGGATTGAAGCGCGATATGGATCCTGGCCCTATAGATGACTCGATTTTGAGTTCGCAAGCTCTCCATAGATCTACCCGAGTATGGAATGGACCGGTAGGACTTCTTGCCGATTTGCATAATTTTATAGCATCGTATATATATTTTATATCTTCGTATCTATATTTTAACTAATGTAACTTATATATCGTATTTCCATAGGAGCCTGGTATATTGACTATCAGGCGTAATTCAGCTGCACTACATCGGTTGGTCCAACTGGATGAACGCATTATCGAGCATCTTCACGCAGCTAGCTTTTATGGGACGGCGCGAGTAGGTTTCATCTCAATTGATTGGCATCTAATCACTGCCCTTGTAGAGAGGTGGAGACCAGAAACTCACACGTTCCATTTTCCTGTTGGCGAGATGACTATTACCCTTCAAGATGTACAAATCATCTTAGGGTTGCCCGTCGATGGATTACCTATCACTGGTCGTGTAGAGCAAGATTACAATGCCTTATGCTTGACACAACTGGGCTTCCCATTCCCCGAAAATAACAGGACTGGTGGGCGAATTCAAATTCGCCAACTGCCAAAATGGTTTCCAAACCTTCCAAATAATGCTGATGATGTGGAAGTGCAACGCTATGCGAGAGCGTACATCCTACAACTTCTTGGAGGAACTTTATTTGCTGACAAGTCTAACAATCTCGTTCACATCACGTATTTGCAATTTTTGGAGGACTTTGAGGCGGCGGGACAATACAGTTGGGGTAGTGCAACTCTGGCTCACCTATATAGACAATTATGTCTTACAACCGACATTGATGGAGCAGAGATAGCAGGACTGGTCATCTTATTGCAATTGTGGGCATGGGATAGGTTGCCTTTTCTTGCACCAATTATGGGAAACCACCTTCGAGATGACATGATACAAAATGAAGAATTATTTCCACCTCCTCCATTTGGTCATAGGTAATTAATATTTTTTAACATTACAATTTCAATTTGAGTATATTTACATCCATTTCTTCATGCATGCTCTGTGTTGTTTGGTACATTTGGAAAGGTGGAGACATGCGTTGGAGACCACAGGAACATCGATGCACGTAATGACAAAATACAGAGAAATGATTGACATGCAAGGACCGGATGAAGTAATAAATATACTTAATCATTCTCTCCAACTAGTGCTTATGTCGACATCTTGTTGATGACACCATTTTATTCATTTAACGTTGTTTTTTATGACTACAGGTTGTTTGGGAACCGTATCCTGAAACACTGATATGTGACCTGCCTGCATATTGTAGCAGTGGTCGAGCAATTTCGCGAATGAGGGCACCTTTGCTTTTCTTCTGTGTTGTCGAACTGTACAATCCTGATAGAGTCATGCGACAATTCGGTATGAAACAAAGGATACCTCATTTACATAGCACAAGTATGGAGCTACATAAGATTGACTTGAGATGGAAAACGGATAAGGATTGGAGTGCAGAACATAGTGCTTATGTTTTCTTGTGGAACGAACGTGCCTCCAACATAGCAACTGATGAAATATTAGACGAGCCATTGGACTTTTACGACCCGTATATGCTATGGTATCGTCGCATTACACGACGATTCATGTCTCGTCGTGGAGCTATTGCTGAGGCATTGGTAAGTGCAATTTTATTTTTTCAAGTCATGAAGTTTCATATAGTTGTTTTCATTTTACTTTTGCATACAAGTTCTTACATATTTTATATGTAGGCACATGGAATGACATCGATTCATCAGTTGACATTGGGTGATGACGTGTCAATTGCACGTATTAGAGATGTAGCTGCATCGACTTTGACTGCAGTACGAGCAGATTATCGCCTGCATAATGTGCCCACATCATTTGAAGCTTCTCATCATACTTTTCATGATGATACGCGTTCGAGGCATGGCACTCCAGTGTATACGTCATCAGTACCTCTCAATGAGTTTGAGACTCCACATACTCCATCAATTCCTCCCTACATGGCATTCGAGGCTACGGAAGCCTTTCCATTTGACAGAGCACCTACATCTTCGCGCCATTTCAATGCAACTCCAATAATGATGAATTTCTCTGAGAGTACAAGTACGCACGAAGGTGGAATGCGTGATATCGATGATATTCAGATAGAAGATGATCAAAATCCTACTGATATGGGGCAGTCGAATGTCCCATTAGCGTTAAATCGTAATGTCCGAGTCGTAAAGAGAACACGTTGTGGGACTGGAAGTCATTATTTGGGGTCATAATAGGACTTGTTTTTAACAATAATAAGACTTCTTTTTATTATTGCTTTGTACTCAATCAACTTGTAATATCTTCATTTGTACCAATTCAAATTGCAAGTGGTTCATTTATAGCAATTCTTTTTGTGAATTTAAGGACCTCAAAGGATTATAATTACTCAATGTTTGGTTTGTTTTTCTGCTATAATTGCAAGTCTTTGGTTCTTAGAGGTATGTAAGGACCTCAAAGGATTATAATTACTCAATGTTTGGACTTTTGAAAAGAACCTCCTAAGTTTCAGATTTGGGTTTGTTTCATCTGGTTGACGGATGGTTATCATTAGTACAATGAAAAGTTAGTCATTAAATTGAGGATTTAAGCTCGACAATTCGTTCATTTGGGTTTGTTTCATTTGGTTTGTTTACCTACTGTTATTTGGGTTTGTTTCATTTGGTTTGTTACCTGCTATTTTTTTGTTGGTTGCCACTGCCACTGTTTTTTTTTCCCGAAATATGAAGGGAAGTCGTGACTGCAAGTCACGACTTCCACTATATGCAAAATGTGAGTGGAAATCACGACTTTTACAAAACGTGATTTCCACTCACGATTTCCCCCTTGCACCGTCATTTCGTTTCCACATGGCGCGTGATGTGGCAGCCTACGTGGCACTAAGTGTGTTATATTGGGAATTATTTCAGAAGATGTGTTTTTTTGTTAATTATTCCTCTTAATTATATTAATCAAGCAAAAATCCCTTTTGTTAGACCAGACAATCTATATTAAACATAAATCTGAACATGACACTGTTATTACTAGCAACTAAACATGCTGATTTAATAATTAAGAAGATTAATAAATAAAGTGTACCAGAGGCTTGCAGTGCAATAACCTAAGACAAAAAATTTCCTCCAACTCGGTGTTGAATTCAACTAGGAGTTCTGTCTCCAGGATACAACTGGTTTGCTCTTTGATCAAAGCACCAATCAAAGAACCTTCAAACTGCAAAATCGTCTCTCTCTCAGTAAACACAAATCACATAAAAATTGATTTTGGAAAAACCATATTTTTCTATATCAATAGACTCTTCTATATAGAGAATTATCTAACTGTCCAATTAGTGGACAGTTTTTCCAATAACTATCTAATTAGTGGTCTTAATTAGTGTGCCACTAATTGATAGTTATTTAACTCCTAATTCGAACTTAGCAACTGTTGGTGCTATTTTATTTTATTCAAAAAACGAAAATAAAAATAAAAATGAAAATGGAATAACTATGTTTATGAATGGCTAAGTCTTGAACAAACCAAAGCCCCAAAGGCCCAAGGCCATTGTCAAAGATTATTTAAATGGGGTGATTACCTAGTGAAACCCCATGGTCCTCTCACTCTAACCCACTTATCACTTAAACAATAGTGAAGTGTGTTGGAACATATATTAAGTGAGAAAGCCAAACCTTTCTCTCCTATGTGGGACTAAAGGTTTAGTTATTTTCCAATACAAAATTTGAACTTCAATGTTCAACAATACCCACATTTGTATTGGAAATTGTAACACCCCATATGTCTTAACTTTGCCAAATCATAAACAAAAAATAATAATTATACACGAAAGAGAGATGATCAAGTCATGCTTATAAGGAAGAGTGTCGTAAAGACTTGAACTAACCTTAGTAAAGCATATCGGGTTTACTTTGTGACGCAGTTGATGTATTTATTTATCTTGAACTGTTCACTTTTATAGTAAACCAAGACAATATGTCTTACTCATGACTTGAATCCAAATGCAGTTCATACGTTTTTGCTCATTTTGGTCCTGAACAGATCCTGGTTTCATAATAGCTTTAGAGAACTTAGCCTAATTTCATTCTCATAAATGCGACCACCCCACATTTACTACCATATAGGTGACATTACTATGCCATTAAATGCATATTGCATACCCTAAACATCTTATCAACACACTTAATTCATCATAGGAATAGGTAATTGTGTGTCCTATTTGTTAAGTCAAGTCTAACAAGTTTGCCTATTGAACCTAGACCATGGGATCTCCAATCAGCTAGGTTAGGTTTTCGCCAGACTTGACTTACTCTATAGGCTTTAAGCTCATTCCCCTCGATAATATCTTCACTTGATCTCTTGGTAAACCTTTAGTCAAAGGATCTGCAATGTTTTCCTTAGATTTAACATAATCAATAATAGTTACTCCACTTGTGAGTAATTGTCTTATAGTATTATTTCGGCGCCTTATATGTCTCGACTTACCATTATATATGTTATTTTTAGCTCTTGCTTGTGCTGCCATACTATCACAATGTATGCATATTTCTGTGACTGGTTTTGGCCAGCACGGAATATCTTCGAAGAAATTTCTTAGCCATTCAGCTTCTTCAGCTACCTTGTCAAGAGCAATGAATTCGGATTCCATGGTGGATCGCGCTATACACGTTTGTTTTGTTGATTTCCAAGAAATTGCTGCTCCACCCAATGAAAATACATATCCACTAGTTGACTTGGTTTCTGTATTATTAGAAATCCAATTTGCATCACTATAGCCTTCAAGTACTGGTGGATACTTTGTATAAACCAATCCATAATTCAAGGTATACTTGAGATACCTTAGAACTCTTATCAATGTCGTCCAATGATCATCATTTGGACTACTTGTGTATCTGCTTAACCTGCTTACTGCATAAGCAATGTCAGGTCTAGTAGAGTTCATCAGGTACATTAATCTCCCAATAACTTGAGAATATTCTAATTGACAAACCGACTCTTTGGAGTTCTTCTTTAGATGACAATTAGCGTCAAAAGGAGTTGGAGCAGGTTTGCAATCGAATTGATTGAATCTTTTTAAGATTTTCTCAACAAAATGAGATTGTGTTAGGATATAACCTTCGTTATTCCTTTTGATTTGAATTCCTAGTATTACATCAGCTAGACCTAAGTCTTTCATATCAAAACTAGAATTCAACATCTTCTTTGTTGACATTATGCATGACATCCTTGCTCGAGCTCATAATTAACATGTCATCAACATAGAGACATACTATGACAAATGAGTTCTTCATTTCTTTAGTGTACACATATTTGTCACATTCATTTATTTTAAAACCATTTTCCATCATAATATGATCAAATTTCTCATGCCATTGTTGTGGAGCTTGTTTAAGTCCATACAAAGACTTAACAAGTCTACAAACTTTATTTTCTTGGCCTTTTACCGCGAACCCTTCAGGTTGATCCATATAAATCTCTTATTCTAATTCTATGTTTAAAAATGATGTTTAAACATCCATTTGATGTATTTCCATGTCGTACAAAGCAGCTATGGAAATTAACATCCTAATGGAAGTTATTCTTGAAACAGGAGAATAAGTGTCGAAGTAATCCAAACCTTCTTTTTATCTATATCCTTTAGCAACCAAACGTGTCTTGTATTTCTCAATAGTGCCATCAGCCTTTAGCTTCTTTTTAAAGATCCATTTATATCCAATTGGTTTGATTCCTGATGGTAGATCAACCAATTCCCACATATTATTTTGTAAAATGGATTCAATCACACTATTGATAGCTTCCATCCAAAATGGAGCGTCTGCTGAAGGCATAGCTTCTTTATAGGTTTATGGCTCATTTTCAGTTAACATGTTAACAAAATCAGGTCCAAAGGTTTTTGTGACCTTAACTCTTTTTCCTCTTCTAGGTTCTAACTCTTGTTCTTGAACCTTAGAAGTAGATGATTCATTTAAGCTCTCTTCAGCAATTCTTTTAAGCGACGAACCACTTTGGTTTTCCTTAAAAGGAAAAATGTGTTCAAAAAATTCAGCATCAATAGATTCTATAATAGAATTTTCACTAATATCCGAAATATGTGATTTAACTACTGCATTATTCTTAGCAAAACCAATGAACACACAATCTACAGTTTTAGGTCCTAACTTAGTTCTCTTTAGTAAGGGAGTTTGGACATTTGCCAAGCAACCCCACACTTTCAAAGTTTTGTAAGTGGGCTTTCTGCCTCTCCATATCTCAAAATGAGATTTATCTAGTTTTTTTAAAGGCACCCTATTCAAAATGTGATTTGCAGTGAGTAACGCTTCACCCCACAAATTCTGAGAAAGTCCAGAATCATTCAACATGGAATTAATCATATTTTTTAGAGTTCTATTTTTCCTCTATGGCAGTCGTTTGATGTATAATTCCATATTTGCTACATAATTCTGCAAATTCAGCAGATTCATATTCTCCACCGCTATCTATTTTTAATGCCTTAATTTTCTTGTCTAATTGATTTTCGACCTCTGCCTTATATATTTTAAACATATCTAAGGCCTCGTTTTTATTTTTAATCAAATAGACTTGGCAATATTTACTACAATCATCAATAAAGGTGATGTAATAATTTTTTCCCCTCTAGTAGGAATGGATTTAAAATCACAAAGATCACTATAAATCAATCCTAATAATTCGTTTGATCTCTCTTGGAAAGATTTGAAAGTTTGCCTAGAAAATTTTGATTCATTGCATATTTCACATTTTTTATTTAAATCAATGTTGAACTTAGGCAATAAATTTAATTTAACCATTTTGTAAATAGATCTTTTATTCACATGTCCTAATCTAGCATGCCATAAATTAAATGAATCAACCATATACACAGAAACGATCATTCTATTGTCCTAAAGGATACGATGAAGTAAACCCACCTTTCACTTTGCAGTAGTGAAAGATGAAAAACAAGAGCAGTTGCTGGTGAATTTCGAGATGATTTCTTCCTCCCCAAACCTTCCCTCTTATAGAGCACTGGTCATGACCAGTTAGAGTGAAAATGGGGTAGTGGAGTAGTGGAACAGTCAAGCATTCACTACAAAAAAACAGCAAATCAGAAACGGAATTAGAAACGGAAATAAGTTCCGTTTCTAAATCAGAAACGGAATTAGAAACGGAATAAGTTCTGTTTCTAAATTTAACAGTTAGCGACGGAATTGATACGGAAAAAATCAGAGACGGATTTGAGACGAATCAGAGACGGAATTAGAGACGGAATTAGAGACGGAATTAAATTTCGTCTCTGAAATTTGGCGCCACCATTCCCGCCAAATTCTTCATTTCTTATGACCGTTCATCATTCCTCGAGATTTGTATTTTCTTGGATCATTGCACCCTTCCTCTTTCCCGCACCCCACCCCCCTTCCCAACAAAACACCAAAAATCCCTAAATCATTCTCACGAAAAAACCCCAAAAACCTAAATCTGTCTCTCCGTCTCGTCCAAAATCATTCGATCGTCTCGTCCCCAAACGTCCATCCCGTTCGATCGTCTCGTCTCTCCGTCTGGTCGTGCTAGCTGGTCTCTCTCGCTGTCTCGGGTCAGTCTGTCGTCGTCTCGTCTCGCGCTGGTCTCCGTCTCTCCGTCTGGTTGTGCTACCTGGTCTCTCTCGTCGTCTCTGGTCTCGCCGTCTCTCTCGGTCTCTCCGTCTCGTCGCGAGGTCTCCGTCATCGCCCTCAACTCTCGCTCTCTCTGGTCTCTGATTCAGGTTCTATTGGCATTTGTAGTTTTGGAGTCTTACTACATTCTGATATAATCTATTTGTTTTTTATTGTTCTTTATAATGCAGCCAACACTCATGATCAAGAGCTCTTCAGCTTTCATAGAGATCATTCACCTTGTGACGGTTTTGAGGAAATCTTGAATCGCTACAATGTTTTCGCTCAACTTTTGTCGTCGTCGGGTTGGCATTCTAGTCCCCTTGTTTATCTATTTTAAAAAATTTATGGAAAACCAAGGGTGACATGAGAATTATTTAAGTTTCCGCTATGGTTCATTTGATAGTTCGATCTTCTAGTAAAGATCGGAGTTGAAGGCAAGAAGCTTTTTTATCTTGAAAGATTTTCCAATTTAAATTAAGCATGCAGACTTCATAAATTTCCATCTATCAATAAATATTCGGGGTGTCCGGTGTTCCTACGTACCTTATCTCATGCGGCATCCGAAATATTAAAGTCGTAATACTTGTTAGCATTGCAAATATTATGCTCATGAATGAAATATGTTATAGATTTTCACTTGAGCTCGGAGCTATATCGCTAGGCAAGCGCAAATCATATATATGCCTTGATGTTCAAACATAGGAAATGAACATAATGTGGTGACCACCATTGTGTATACTAGGTTTTCTTAGCGCTCACCTATACTAGTCTACTAAATGGATTAAAAAAAATTTATTTTCTTGATAGGTCTTAGCTATTCGGTCATGGAATCCTTTTTATTATTTTAAATTCGTCTTGGCAATTGGCGGTGTTATAGTACTACCTTATTGTTTATGAATTGTGAAGGAACAAACTTGATCGTGTGACATATTTAAAGAGTTCGGTTCTTATAATTGTTATTACTTTTTGAGGTTTTATTTTAAGCTGTTCTTGAGTGATATGATTTGTTACGTGGTTGATTGTGCGGTGAATGAGTGCACATCGTTCGATTCTTTTTGATTTTCGATCTTGAATCTCCGTCTCTTTCATTGCTCTCTGCTTCTCTGGTCGCTTTCTGTGCTTACCGCTCGCTCTCCGCTCGTCAAGGTAACAAAATTTTTTTTTTTAACACCCGAATTCTCTTCACATTGTATCTGCTCACATTTTCCCCGGATTGGCTTTCATGTGCATTAGTTGGTGTTCTTCACTTGATCTATTAAGTTAATGTTGTGTCTTTTGTTTGGTTTAGAAGTTTTTGTTCGCTTCTTCTCTTACATGCATAGTGTTTTGTGGTTATGCTTGTTCTATTTTTAGGTTTATTAATATGTAATATTTCATTTCAACCTTTTAATTGAGCAATTCAAGATTTATATTGATTCCGTATTTGGTTGTTATTCCATGTTTATTTTATCGGTAAAGCATGTCATCCGTATTTGGTTGTTATTCCATGTTTATTTTATCGGTAAAGCATGTCATGATCAACATTATAATACATTTGAATCATGTCGAGGTAATTACTTTGTCGTTTGATGTTATAGTTGTTAGTAATTTCATATTCATGCACTTGCTATGGATGATTGATTAGTTAGGTGTTGTTGGTTACGATTGAATAGTACCTATAATTACTTAATTTCTACTACTAGTTAGGATTAGAAACACTAGGATTACTCTTTTAGTTAATGTTGCTATTTGGCATTAAATTTCTAGAGAATGGAACCTATAACCTTAAGGAGGTATGAGTGAACAAGTAGTAGACGCGTTGATGCTATGTGGTATTTGTATGCCTCTTATATCCACTACAAATAAACAGCAAATGGAGTAATAGAACAGTCAAGCATTGATGCAATGGAATAGTGGAGCAGTAATTCCTTAATGGAGAGTAGTTTCAACTGCACCCACTCAGCCACTCTACTAACTACCCATTTAATCTTAAAAATGGTAAAAATTAATGGTAAAAATTTTTACCCATGGTTAGCTTCCACACATATTCACACACGCGGACGTGCCTCGTGCCAAGTGCGCCTATAAAAGCGCCTAAAATGCGCCAAATGCGCCGCACATTGCGCGCTCGCACGTGTGGCTCACCGTGCATAACACTTGTATTTTATTTTACAAACGGTATGGTGCAAAAGTACATATATACTCTTTAAACTTGAAGTTCCTAACCAATGTGGGACTAAACATTTAATTTGAAAATGTTCAACAATCCCCCGCCATTTTCAAAATAATTAGATCATTCAATCCACGAAATCTTAAACATTATATGCATAACTAATGGTATCTTGTGATTTGAACCACTAACTTGTGAAAAGTTCATTACATCATATCAGAATTACATGGTAGATAAACTTTGAACCAATGATTCTATTCGATATGTAGCATAAACATATCACGCATATAACTTACACCAGCAAAAAGCCATAAATATCCTAACACATTCAACATTGGCCTTGTGTCCCGTATCTTCTCGTGAATGTCTTTTGAGTCAAGCCCTTGAACTCCTTGAAGCGGCCGCACTTCACATCCACATAGGTAGTCTCCATTCTAGTACCCCGCAATTTAAGCACCTTTAGAAGACTATTAAGATATCATCTCAACCTCCTCTCTTCACATGCAGGTACCGAGCACTAACAACCTTGGGATGGTTATAAAAATTTAGTGCTCACAGTCACTCTTATAATGAAATCGACTGCATTGAACTCAAGACTTAACGTAATGTTAGGCGTCGAGTTGAGTTTCCACTATTGGTGACCTGTAATTTATGGGCTTGAGACCCATCCCTCTTGATGTTTTATTTACCAAGTCTCTTGGCAATCCTTTAGTAAGGGGATCTGCCAAGTTTTGACTAGATTTCACATAGTCAATCGTGATAACTCCTCTTGTTATCAATTCTCTGACACAACTATGTCTCAGTCCAATATGTATGGATTTACCGTTGTACATTTGGCTATAAACCCTTGCCAATGTGGCCTGACTATCACAATAGATAGAGATTGAAGCTACCGATTTAGGCCACAATTGTATCTCGTGTAATAATTCACATAGCCATTCAGCTTCTTTTGAAGCTGAGGCCAATGCAATAAACTTTTATTCCATGGTATAACCAGCCATTAAAGTTTGCTTCTTTGAAGCCCACGAGATTGCACCTCCAGCAAGTGTGAAAATCCACCCACTTGTGGATGCATGATTTTGATATTTCACAATCCAACTTGCATATGAAAATCCTTCTAAGACCGAAGGATATCCACTATAGCATAAACCATAGTTAATTGTTTTCTTCAGATATTTCAAAACTTTTCGAATTGCAAACCAATGCAACTCGCTTGGATTAATTGTACATCTACTCAACTTGCCTACTGCCAAGGCAATATCCGGCCTAGTGCATGTCATTGCATACATTAAGCATCCAATTAATCTAGAATACTCCAGTTGTGAAACTAGATTGCCTATATTTTTCACTAGCTCAATACTTGAATCTAGTGGGGTAGAAATAGGGGCACAATTCAAGTGATTGAATCTATTGAGAACTTTCTCAATATAATGAGATTGAGTTAGAGTAATTATCATCTCTTACATTCTGAATTCCGAGTATGACATCAAGCAATACTCCCTTCATCTCTTACAATCTGAATTCCGAGTATGACATCAGCTTGCCCCATATCTTTCATTTCAAATTGGCATGAAAGAAACCTTTTGGTTAACTGAACTTGTTCCAAGTCAGTTCCAAAAATCAGCATGTCATCTACGTAAACACAGATAATGACACCATTTCCTTTTCCATCAAACTTGCTATATACACATTTATCATATTCATTTATTTTGAATCCAAAAACAAGTACAACCTGGTCAAATTTTTGGTGCCACTGTTTTGGTGCTTTCTTTAAACCGTACAATGATTTTCGCAATCTGCACACTTTATTCTCATGATCAGGGCATAATAAACCCTTGAGTTGTTCCATGTATATTTCTTCATCCAACTCTCCATTTAGGAACGTTGTTTTAACGTCCATTTGGTGGATGACCAGCTTGTTTATAGTTGCAATTGCAATAAGCAATCTGATAGTAGCAATTCTAGCTACCGGTGAATAGGTATCGAAATAGTCTATTCCATGCTTTTGGGTGAAACCCTTAGCAACCAATCTCACTTTGTGTTTTTCAATGGATCCATCAACTCTTCTTTTCCTTTTGAAGAGAAATTTGCATTTAATGGGTTTACACCCAGGAGGTAGATCAAGTAGCTCCCAAGTGTTATTTCTCATTATTGAATCCATCTCATCATTTAATGCCTCTTTCCAGAAAGCCGCATCTATTTCTTTCATTGCCTCCTCTACTATTTGAGGATCAGCATCCGTATTAAAACAATACGGAATTTGTCTAGTTACTGTTTCTCAACTTCCTTCAACTAGGAATGTATAGAAATCAGAACCAAATGACTTAATTTTTCGAGCTCGTTTGCTCATTCGAAGTTCAGGAACTTCTACTATTTCTTTGTCATTTTCAATTTCTATGACTTCCTTCCCTTTTTTATTTTCTTTAGGAATACTTTTGGGAACAGATTTAAATCTTGTCTCATCAAAGATTGCATCCATTGATTCAATTACAATGTTTACCGACATCGAATTATTAGGCTCAATTACCATGAACCTATATGCCTTACTGTGTTGTGCATATCCAATAAATATGCACTCCACTCCCTTTCACCCAATTTTCTTTTTTTGGGTTCAGGTACTTTTACTTCCGCTCTATAGCCCAAAACTCTTAAATAATTAAGATTTGACTTTCGCTTATTCCAAAGCTCATATGGGGTAACTTTATTCTTTTTTTGTGGAATTCTGTTCAAAATATGGCATGCTGTCAGCAATGCCTCTCCCCAAGATCCGCTACTCAAACCGAGTTTGATAGCATAACATTAACCATTTCGGTAAAAACAAGATTTTTACACTCGACCACACCATTTTGTTGTGGTGTATAAGGGGCAGTAGTCTCATGGACTATTCCAGTGGATTCAAAGTACTTTGGATCATAGTACTTTCCTCCCCTATCAGACCTTAAACATTTTATAAAGGTCTCACATTGCAATTCAGTTTCTGCCTTATTGGCCCGAAACTTAACCATTGGCTCATCATTGAAATGCAACAAATAAACATAACAAAATTTACTATAATCATCAATAAACATTATAAAGGTCTCACATTGCAATTCACTTGAGGGTGTGCTATGTATGTCACATACATCAGAATGTATCAAGTCTAGCATCTTTGAATTTCTTTCAACATTAGGAAATGGATTTCTAGTTATTTTTGTTTTCATGCATGTATTGCAATTTCCTTCATATTTATCAAAATAAGGCAGTAATTCCAGATTTACGATATCATATAATTTTCTGAAATGAACATGTCATAATCTATGATGCCATAAAAATGAAGGAGACTCAACAAGATACGCAGAAACAACATTCTTATTAGATAAAGCTATTACATTGAGCTTAAACATGCCCTCATAAGCATAACCCTTCCCTACATATAACCATCCCTTGGAGAGTACAAACTTGTCAGCCTCAAAGACAAGCCTAAAACCAAACTTATTCAAAAGACCACCCGACACAAGATTCTTCCTCACTTCTGGTGCATAATACACGTTAGTGAGTGTTACAATTTTGCTAGAAGTAAATTTCAGATCAACACTACCTATGCCTTTAACAGGGACAGTAGCATCATTTCCCATGTACAAGACAATATTTTCATCTACTGCCTCCATGGTCTTGAAGAACCTCTTGTTCTTGCAGACATGTCGAGTAGCACCATAATCAACCCACCAAGCCATATCATTCTCAACGACGTTGATTTCAAATATCATAGCAATGAGATCATAATTGTCATTACCTGCACCTTTTGCAGCGCTAGAGGAAGCATGGTTTTTTCCTTGCTTCCTCTTCCAATGATAACATTCGGACTTGAGGTGGCTATCTTTCCCGCAGAACCAACAGGTGACTTTCTGCTTCCTTTGATTCTGGTTTTGGTTATTCGATTTTCCCGAACCAGTAGGCTTTTTGAAACCACTAGGCTTGTTAGGCCTGTTCAGCAGGGGGCTTTTTGAACTTAACCGCTTCCATCACATGCACCTTTGAAATTTCCTTAGCATTCTGCTCTTTTTCATTTTCCTTCATGCGAAAATCTTCTTCTACGCGAAGATGGTTAGCAAGTTCATCAAGAGATATGTCCTTTTTTTATGCTTAAAAGTTCTTTTGAACTCCTTCCATGATGGGGGCAGTTTATCAATAATAGAAGACACAACAATTGTTTCATCCATGACAAGATTGTGTTGAGAGAAATTATTTCTAATCCTCTCAACTTCATGAAATTGTTCTACGACAGACCTTTCATCAACCATTTTAAAATTAATAAACTTTGATATAAGGAATTTCTTACTTGTCGCATCCTCCTTATGGTACCTTGCCTCTAATTTCTCTCACAGCTCCTTGGCAGAGGGGACGTCATGGTAGAGGTCGAACAGTGAGTCCTTCATGGCGTTCAGAATGTGACCTCTGCAGGTGTGGTAATCCGTCTCCCATTTCTGCCTCTTCCTGATCTGCTCGACAGTTTCATCATCGGACTCCATAGGTTTCGGTGTATCCAGAACATACACCAGATGAAGCGCCACCAACAGAAATGCACTGCACTCGCACGCCCTCGGGAAATTGCCTCCATCGAAGCTATCCAACTTCACAATGTTAGCCGACAGTTCTTTGATTGAAGCCATTACAACGACAGACAAAAACTTCCTTTAGATTATTAGACCAGGGGACTTGCAATGACTTAAAAGCGTGTAACACTGCCACTTTCCTAAATGAAGTTTTGCTCTCTACACTGCAAGTGTTAGCAAAGATCTTAAAGGATACAATGAAGTAAACCCACCTTTCACTTTGCAGTAGTGAAAGATGAAAAACAAGAGCAGTTGCTGGTGAATTTCGAGATGATTTCTTCTTCCCCAAACCTCCTCTCTTATAGAGCACTGGTCATGACCAGTTAGAGTGAAAATGGGGTAGTGGAGTAGTGGAACAATCAAGCATTGATGCAATGGAGTAATGGAGCAGTCAAGCATTGATGCAATGGAGTAGTGGAGCAGTAATTCCTTAATGGAGAGTAGTTTCAACTGCACCCACTCAGCCACTCTACTAACTACCCATTTAATCTCAAAAATGGTAAAAATTAATGGTAAAATTTTTACCCATGGTTAGCTTCCACACATATTCACACACGCGCACGTGTCTCGTGCCAAGTGCTAAGTGCGCCTATAAAAGCACCTAAAATGCGCCAAATGCGCCAAATGCGTCGCGCAGAGTGCGCTTGCGCGTGTGGCTCACCGTGCATAGCACTTGTATTTTATTTTACACACACTATGGTGCAAAAGTACATATATACTCTTTAAACTTGAAGTTCCTAACCAATGTGGGACTAAACATTTAATTTGAAAATGTTCAACAATCCCCCGCCATTTTCAAAATAATTAGATCATTCAATCCACGAAATCTTAAACATTATATGCATAACTAATGGTATCTTGCGATTTGAACCACTAACTTGTGAAAAGTTCATTACATCATATCAGAATTACATGGTAGATAAACTTTGAACCAATGATTCTATTCGATATGTAGCATAAACATATCACGCATATAACTTACACCAGCAAAAAGCCATAAATATCCTAACACATTCAACATTGGCCTTGTGTCCCCGTATCTTCTCGTGAATGTCTTTGGAGTCAAGCCCTTGAACTCCTTGAAGCGCCGCACTTCACATCCATAGGTAGTCTCCATTCTAGTACCCCGCAATTTAAGCACCTTTAGAAGACTATTAAGAGATCATCTCAACCTCCTCTCTTCACATGCAGTACCGAGCACTAACAACCTTGGGATGGTTATAAAAATTTAAAAACGGGATTTTTGATAGTGGGCTTAACGTAGGATTTAATAGATTTTTGGGGTGGGCTAAAATGTATTTTTTAAAAATTTGGGCTTAAAAAAAAAAAAAAAATTGATCACTCTTATAATGAAATTGACTGTATTGAACTCAAGACTTAACGTAATGTTAGGCGTCGAGTTGAGTTTCCACTATTGGTAACCTTTAATTTATGGGCTTGAGACTTGGCCCTTAATTTTCTTATTTTTGGAGAGGTCTGGTCGAGTTGATATTGGCATATGTTTGGGTTTCGAAGAAACAGGGTTATTGGCAGATTGTTGAAACGATTGGTGACTTTATTGTGGAGATACACTACAAAATCAAGACGGGTGGAGGAGCTGGCCACAGATAGATCATAGCAAGATGCAAGGAAAGTTTCCAATCCACATTGATAGACCAGGATAAGCAAGTGACCATTAAACACAATGAGAAGAAGAAGAAGGTTCCCTCCCTAAACACGGGGAGTGTAGGCCCACCAAAAGAAAATAAAAACCTAAGCATGCAAAAGCCCAAAATAGGCCCAGTTACCTGAATGGGAGGCCCGGGAAGCACGCGTACCCATATAGCAATTGCCGAGAGATTTGGTCGATCGGTGGCAAAGTGTGGAGTTCAAGGTTAGACTGTGAGATAGTGCCCCATGATTGTCCACTGATCGTTCAACACAACATTCAAATAATCCTTGTTAGAGGAAAATTTAGCCATGTAATAGCCATTATTAATATCTGTAAGTCGTAGGCAGCCAGTAATGTTGGAGATGTTGGGATAATAGTCCCACGTCGACTACTTAAAAATAAAAATAAGGCTTTATAAGTGTGGAGGCGGCCAGTATTTATACATAATATTCCATAGGGATTGGACCCTATATTTCAAAAATTGATCAAGTAAGATTCCATAGGGATTGGACCCCGTTTGTCATAGTAGTGTAGCTAATTCCACACCCCAACACCCTAATCATAACACACCTCTTCATTGCTTCGTTCATGCTGGTTTGAACTCGCTCCGACAAGTTTAATTTCACCGACTTTGACGATTTATTTCTGAATACTTCCTCTGGCTGCAATGGGTCGACATCATTCAGTTCTTGGATTGCATTTCTATGTTGAGCTATTATGTCTCTGAAAGATGTAATAAGCTTGGAAAAGTCAGTTTCGATCTTGTTAACATCCTCCATTGTTTTCCTATTCTTCACCTTTTTTGTCGGTCTCTCCTTGTCCATAATCCGCCATATATAGTCTTCATTTGCACCTTCACAATCGATCTCCATTTCACTCTGCCATAATTTTACTTTGCCATAATTGTAAAGAAAAATGCTACAATACCCCACAATGGACACACACAACGGACATTTAACAATTTTTAGACTAAATTGCCCCCACTTCCCACGTACCACCTTTTCCTCTACACACCATCACCCTCTCCCCAACCACAACCGCCACCGACCTTCGCCGCTTCCGTCGCCAGAGATCAGGCCGCCCCTTCCTTTTAGTGGTCAGATCTACCACCACCTCCGACACTGTCGCCGTTCACCGACACCGACCTCCGCCGTCGTTGTTGCCGTATCTAACTTTGCCACGTCGTCGCTGCTGCCTCTCACTTCACCATTGTCGTCCTCCTTGAAGGTCTCACACTGGCTGCACCGACCACAATCTATCCTTCGACACATCCTCTTCTCCCTCTTTTCGCCAAAGCACCCACCACTGCTTACGCCACAGCAGCCACCATCGTTGTGTCCCCGACGAGAGGAAGGCGGTGGCAATGAGTTTGCAGGCTAAAGAATGCTTGGGGTGGAGGGGGTGATGATAACAATGGTGGTGTTAAGGATTGTTGCAAGTGAGTTTTATTTTCTTAGCATTGGAGGAGGATGGCAGTGGTGTTGGTGGTCGGATAGGAGGATGGTGGTGGCGCAGAGAGAGATGCGGTGGACGGAGACGGCGGCGGAGGTCGGAGGCGGTGGTTAGGGAGAGGGTGATGGTGTGTAGAGAGCAGGGGCGAATCCAGGATTTTTGATAGCCCTGGGCTATAAAATTTTTTTAATTTATTAATTTTATATTTTATTATGTATACTTTAAATAAAATATACCACTATATATACATCCATGACAAACATAAAATTAGCATGGTTATGGAATAAATTAAGCCACAAACTATTAAACAAAGAAAAAAAAAACATTTCAACACAAACACTTGTAATAGATCAAATCGAAACCAAATCAATAGATAATGAGTTCAACTGAAGTACCTTAAATTAAAAATTGTTGTCCACTTGTCACAAACATGACTCGATCAATGAAAAGTGTATCGGCTGCAAACACAAACAATATAGAATCAAATATAAATTATATTGGTGGGTAAAGAATAAAAATAATACTTAAATAATAAATTATATAAAAATCGAGAATATGAAGAAAAATAACCTATTTAAGTTGTGCCCTCCTTTGCTTTAAAGAATCGAATTCATCAATTACTTCATCTATATCGATATTTTGAGCGAATTCTCGTTCAATATGAATGATCATAGTATCGCAAGAATTCTTCTTCCATTCTATTTCAGTAAATCGGTCTTAATACGCTTCATAGTGAAAATGTTCGCTCTGCTTGATGAGTGGATACGGGTAGAGTCAAAATAAGACGAATCAATCTCTCGACCAAGTTGTAGTGATGCGACTTATTTGTTCGAATTAATTTCGCAATAACTCGAGAAGTTGATGACAAATTCGAAAACACTCGTGGTGAAGTACATCAACCTCATAATGCTCCAATTGAAATCTCAAATGATGCATTTCTTGATCACTAAAATCAATGAGGATAGAACTTTCTTGCAAGAATACATATTTGATCAACATCAAATAATTTGAAGCCCGATCATTTGGTTGTAAAGCACAACTCAACTTAAGGATTTCCAATGCATCATCATTGAATCTGTAATTCAACTCTTCCAATTGGTAGTCAATCACGGAATTGAACATATCAAAGTGGTAATGATGCTCAAGCTTGTGACAAGACTTTTTCTTGACAAGAACGACTGTGCCCTCATTGTACCAAGCATTCATATCGGGTGTTTCGATTTCATACTCTATGCAAATCGAATTCACACACATCGAAAGGTGATCAAAGCTTTCATTTCGTAATTTTAGAAGAAGTACTTTTGTTGTGGCAATTGAATCTATTGCATTCGAATATCTAGAGTTTTTCTTGCAAGTTTCGGCAAAGCATATCTGTAATTCCTAAAATTCTATGCATTACATGCAACATGAATACGAAGTCCAAAGTTTCCATCATCATTAAAACACCTTTTGCTTCACCACGAATATCATCGAGTAGATCCATCACTAACCATTTTTTAAGCACTTGCATCGTTGCCCAATACATATCAATCACACTTGCAAATAGAATCAAAATGAGAGCTCCACCGTGTTTCTCCTGCTTTCGTTGTAAACTTAGATTTGATTAGCTCCTTTACCAGTTTCACGTTCACCACTAGCTACTTTACGTGCAATCTCTACTGACTTGAAAGGCTTGCAACTCGGTAAGGCGTTTTGGAGAAGAACCTATAAGGTTAACAATAGAAGACAACTTTGAAAAGAGTAACCAAATCGACGGTTCCTTTTTAGAAAGCGCAACTAATGCTAGTTGTAGTCGATGAGCAAAACAATGCACATAATATGCATATGGACGGTCTTTGAGAAATAAAGCTTGCAACCCATTCCATGCCCCACGCATGTTACTAGCACCATCATATCCTTGACCACGCAAGTCATCTATAAGTAAGTTATACCGAGCAAGAGAGTTACATACACTTTTCTTAAGTGTTGAAGCGCGGTGTTTTCGACTTGGACAATATCGAAAAAACGCTCTTTAATTGAGCCTTGACCATCTACGAATCTCAACACAATTGCCATTTCTTCTTTGCCTCTGCGTCCTTGGCTTCATCAACTAATAGACAAAACTTTTTATCTCCAATTTCTTCACGAATTTTTTTCTCACCATGTTAGCCATAATATGCAAAATCTCTTTTTGAATATTTGGTGAGGTGTACTTTGCATTCCCTGGAGCATTGTCGAGTATAACGTCCTCAATGTTAACATTTAATCTACCCATAAGCTTCAACATTTCTATGAGATTTCCTCGATTTTTACGAAGTTGAACCTTCACGATGACCTCTAGCTGCGCAACCTTGTAAACTAAGCCATCGAACGAGCCTCACTTGTAACCTTAAGCCGCAACCGATTTTTCGAACATCCTCTCGAAGTTTGTGCATTTATCACCCTGTTAATGTGTCGAGTAACATTCGACAAATTCTCAACAGTTATACTGAGAATTTCTATGCGGCGAATTGATGCTTCCCATATGTACCAAGAATGGACAATTAACCCCTTGATTAACTCTCTTCCAATTTTTAAGTCCCCCATTAGTTAATGTGCAGTGAGGTGTATTACCATTTTCAAAAAGGTAACACGGGAAACAAAATACCGCGTCCTTTGAAGGAGAATACTCCAACCATTGAAATTCTCCAAACCATTTTGGTTGAAAGCGACGATATTGATTTCCGAATAGAGTTCGTGGGTATTCTGCCAACCTAGGTTGATAAGGGCCCATCTTTATATATGCTCGTCTAATCTCATCTCTCACATTGAAGGAATATTGTCGTATTGGAGTACGCAAGCCCGGATCTCTTTCAAGAGAATTAGAATCATTATAAACTTCTTGAGTTGGAGATTCTAAAGGTCTCGTTTCCTCACGAGATGAAGCCTCAACAAGCGATGGAGAAAGATTGTCAACCTTAGATGCCTCCCCACTTGATTTAAAAAAGGAAAAAATTGTCTTCGTTCTTTTGTTACCAGGACGCTCCATAGAGTTTAATTCTGCTCAAGTATGCTATCCTTAAAAGAAAAAATGTCTCCTTAAATATTAAAGTCATGCAAACATTTTTTATTATCCTAATTCAATCAATGTAAATAGTATATAATCAAAGATATAAAAAAACATGTGAAGCATAAAAATAATCGCAACGTAATTGAAATCGAAATCAAACGTACAAGAGCAAGAGCAGAAGATCACATCTCAAGAAGAGATTCAAAACAGAAACAAAAATGAAATAGATCGTTCATTTATCAAAGACAAATCTAGTAATCACCTGCACAAAACAAAAACAAAATCAAAATCATCACAAAAGAACAAGGCCACATCACAACAACACTTTATTTCTCTCAACTTCAACTAAAGACTACACCAAATGTTTTAAAATGAAATGCAGTAGAATTTAATTCGCTCACTTTATTTTCTCACTTTTCAACTCTCCATATCTTTGAATTTTGCTCACAAGAAGAGATCTAAAAAGAAACATAACTAACAAGCAAATGAAGCAATGCATTGCAATTCCCTCTCTCATTCGGATCATTCTCAACATGCCTAGCTAAAACAAGCGAGACCTTTCGTCTCGGTAATTCGACTCGAATTATTCGAGTACTATTTGACAAATTCCCCCTCGACAAAAACCTCAATGCCTCAAAGCACACCTAGTCTTAACCAATAACCTCCAAACTCCAAAGGCTCCAATTTCACCGCCTCCCTGCACTCTCCCTATCTTTCCTACCTTGACAAACCGCGCGACGAAGACGAACTCGAACGAAGCCGATTCGGGCATGTAGGCTTACCGATCGAATTTTGTACAAACAAAATCAAAATCAACAACACGATCGAAGAAGCGAGAACGAAGAGATTGAAGAGATGGCGGCCGTGACGATCAATCAACAACAAAAACTGAAGAGATAGAATCATAAAAAGATGAACTCACCTTGAA
Source organism: Stephania yunnanensis (assembly GCA_039657365.1). NCBI lineage: Eukaryota > Viridiplantae > Streptophyta > Magnoliopsida > Ranunculales > Menispermaceae > Stephania > Stephania yunnanensis. The sequence continues at coordinate 12,634,537 of CM077582.1, forward strand.
TCTTGATCGATTGGAAATTTGGAAACCCTAGGAAAGAGATTTGCTTGAGGTCGAGCCGTCGAGGAGCGGAGGAGGCGAACTGAAGTCTGGTCTCTGGACAACAATAGATACAAAATTTTTTTTTTGGGCTTTTGTTTGGGCTTTAAATACTAATTTTTTTTTTTTTTTTTGGACTTCTTTTGGGCCTTGCCCTGGGCTACAGCCCAGGGCAAGGCCCATTTGGGTACGCCACTGGTAGAGAGGAAGGGGTGGTGTGTGGAAGGTGAGGGTAATTTAGTCCAAAAATTGTTGAGTGTCCATTGTGCGTCCGTTGTGGGGCCTTGTGGCATTTTTCTTTTGTAAATTGAGTATATAGGATAGAACTCATCCCCTTTCTTTTGTATAGTTTGATTAGTTTCATACTTTTTTATAATGAAAAGCAACAACCTTTTATTAAAAAAAAAAAAGTTATTTCTGAGTAATGAAAAACATAATTGCTAATATTGGAAAAAGAACTCTTGAAAATAGATGCATGCAGTCAAAATGATTGTTCTAAAACTTGTGAACTTGTATCTTTGTCTTTGCTAATCCTTATTGATAACGGAAATGCAAGAATGACAACAACAAAGTTACGTCACAAGATACATTGGTTTACAAGAGTCATACATGTGTGCATCAAGATACGTCCATACACATATCTCGATACACAACACAGGGGTCGAGATTGCATGGGGGGCTCTTGTGAGTCAATGTGTCTTTTAGTGAGACTTTATTGTTGCCATTCTAGTATTTTCCTATTAATAATCATGGAAACCTTAGGCTGAGACCCAGGTGTTTGGGGCTTTACTCCAAGTACCAAATTAATCCCAGTCTCAAGGAAAGATTTGGACCAAGAGGTCAATAACATTCGAATATATAGGGAATCCCCCTGGCTTCCTTACTCAAAATAGGTTCTTGTAAACACTTCAATGAGTTGACGTTAAATTAAAAAAGGCAAGATTAGCAGGGTCATTTGATATTTTCGTTGTCATCTTTTGAATTTATTTAGCATTGTATATTCAAATTTAATATTTTTAAATTTTATATTAGATAGTCTGTTCAAACTCATATAAATTATTTTAATTACAATTTTATGTTCAATTGCGTATTAAATTTACATTGTTGTAATTAATGCGTGGTGCACATCTATTAAAAACTATTTTTAAAGTTATGTATATATATATACATCGATATATCTAATCATTGATAGGATGCCTTAGTACAATAAATTTATACTAAAATTTATATTTATCTTGTTTTTTTATAGTTTTGTACGTAATTAAAATTATTTATTTTTTAATTAAACTTTTGCGAGCGAAGTGAGTGGGTTTAATCATGCGTAGCACGTTCATGATATATATAGTCTTGCTTCTGCTAAGAAAGACTTCACGATGCACGCCTGCTCCCGAATCCAACAATATACCGGATTAGTATTCATTAATGTTAATTTAATTTGTATGCAAGTCTTAGTACTACATACGTGATTGAAATAAATAATAATAAGTTTTCATATATGATATGTCTTATCATTTTTTAAAGAATATGAAGTATATTTTGTTGCTCATTTCTTTTCGAGTCGCTCTATGTCACTACAAGATTATGGATGAATATCATCAAAAAATTGTGACGGACAAAATGTGTTGCTAAATAACAACAAATCAGCAATAGTTTTGTATCAGATAGTCCGTTTGACTCGATTGACCAAAAAACAACAATTCAGTGACAGATTTGTGACAAAAATTGTGACAAATTGTATATTGTCACAGATATGTCGCTGATTTCTCCCACCATAAATTTTCCCACCAAAGCTATGACAGATCAGCGACAAAAACAAGTATGTCTCTGATTAGCGACAGATCAATGACAAACTTGATCTGTCGATGATCTGTCGCTATCCAAAAAAGGGTACAAACTAGAAACCCGTCCTCCTCGACCCCTCTCTCTGCAAACCCATTTTTGCCACAACCACCGCACAAGCCTCGCCACCGCACAAGCCTCGCTACCACCGTCGCCATCATCGTCCACTGTCATCATCGACATCGACCGCGACTCGTCGGCTCTGTCTTTCCTTTGCAAAGCACGCAGACGACACCGCGGGTCGCGCCGCCCCTACGCGAGTTGGTCGTTCGGCGCCGCTGCATTGCTTGCAGTCTTCTCTCCGCGCGCTGTCGCTTTGTCGTGATCGCTCCATTTCCGCCGTCGCGGGTGCCGTCCGATTCCGCCGCTGCCTCCACATTTCCGCCGCCGCTGGCCACCACCACGGCTCTGTGGCCCCTTGTTCCGCCGCCCCTGCTTGCCCCCGGCTCCTCTTTGACTGAGTTTCGGGTCTCCTCTGCGATGACTCCGCATCTCACATACCGACACGGCCGTCGGCCGAGCTTATGTCGCCTCCGCGACCACCACCACGGCAATAGTGATTGGACGTTCTATATTTTTTTATGGTAAATTGTTAACTACGAGTAATGTATATCTTCACTGATTTTTCCCTTCTAATGTAGTCGATGTGATTCTTCATTTGCAGGTATGTGCACCGGTGGCATTTGATATTGATGTTGCTTATAGAGAAGGAGTTGACAAGGCTTCTTTATTTTTGCTGGGTAAGAAAATTGTACCTTCATTTGAAAATATGTACGTAATAGTTTATCCATCACGATTTAATACTAATTTCCTTTCTTAGTTATATTATTTATTAGTTCTAAGAGTAGGGTGTAATGAAACTTGAATTTTTGTTTTCACCTCTTATTCTTTGAGTTATTTATTTCAAAGACTTGTTGCTTTTATTTTTGGCATCTTGGTTTCCCTTGAAATGATGTGGATTCCCTGAAAATTCTCCACACACTAAAACCTTATAGGATCCTATTTCACAATTTCCTTTATACGTCTTTTGCATCACTTCCACACATATGAGAAAGACATTGTACTTGATCAGACATTTTTCAAGTATTACTAGAGTAAAAGAGGGGTTTCTTGTGAATATATGAGTTTCCTCTTGCATGTTTGCTTTGTGTCTTTATATTTCTTTCATTATGGAAATTACTTACCATAGTTTGCTCTTGCATGTGTTATTGATTTCTCTTTTTTTTGTGATAGTTAAAGGCATTGGGTATAGATAAGGGCACTTGAAGTCCTCTATGCCCTTGGAGTTCTTGATGAGGATGCCAAACTTACATCACCAATTGGGTTTCAAGTTTCATAGATTCCTTCGGTATGCAACCTTTTGCCATTTATTTTATTCACAAAATCTCTATTGAACTCAGTCTTGTCTTGATCTTAAACATTTTACCACGTATAGTGCAGTGTTTATTATGAACTTTTGCCAATTGGGATAGTTGCAATGAGTGGTTTAGAAGGGGACAGCATATGTAAGACCCTTTTTAATTTTTGAAAGTCTTTTACTTCAAAGACTTGGATCTCCTCTTTAAAAAGTTTTTTAATTTTAATATAATTTTTAATACCAGTTTCTTCATCATTTTCCATTTGTCATTTTATGAAGAAACTTGATTTTTGAACTTGTTCTTTGTTGTGTATGATGAAGGGAACATACATTTTTTGCTTTGTCGATATTGAAAAATATCCTCGAATATGTATTTTACTCATGTTTCATGATAAAGATAGAGAACATGAGTAATTAGCGGCTTTAGAATAAATGATTTTTGAACTAGATCACTATGATTGAATTATATAGGTTTCGTAGGCAATTCTTAAGTCAAATGACTTCATAGACCTCTTTTATTTTAGAAAGTTTTTTACTTCAAAGAGTTGGATTTCCTCTTTATCAAGTAGATTGATTTCATTGATGTCTTTGTATTTAAATTTCAGAGTTTACATTTGCGAGTGAATGAAATACATGCATTGTGACTTGTTAGTCAAGTCTAGTACATATTAAGATAATTAGAGTAGTAAAATTAGAATCAACTTTATATATTTAGGATCAATGATATAAAAAAGTGGTCACAATGAGAATGACATTACAAATAAGTAGATTAAGATGTATCCAAAAAAGGATAGGAGAATTAGATCCACATAGATCAACTAAGGTATTTTCTCAAATTAAGTAGTTTATCTAATCTTATATAGTCCATTTCATTTTTTCAGGAGAGATGGACACCCCATGCTGCTCAACCTGGTCTCTCTATATGTAATTTGTGTCTCTATCTTTTTTAGGGTCATAACGCGCACTTTTAATTTATGTATTAGAAACCCTTAGCTCGTTGTGTGTATTTTTGGAGTGGTTGTGTTGGTCATGTTATACATCGAGATAGAAAGACTGTGAAAGATAGTGTTTACTCAGAAACAACACTGTATTCAATTTCACTTTAATTGGATGCGATGCTATTTTCATTTGTGTTTGAATATTTTGGTTGCATGTCGAATATTGTTCAAGTTCTTCTTTTTAATTTTCAGGATTTGGATGGGACACACTCTCCTAGCCCCATAATTTGTATGGTGTCTATCTTGTATCAGTGAAACAATTGGGTAAGAGTGTGAGATTGACATTGTATATATATATAAATTAATTTGTGTAGTCATCTTAATTTGTGTAGTATTTTGTATTTTGTTGAATAATGTTCATCTAGTACTATCTAGTATACTACTAGTTAACTATGAAATGTTAATCTCATCCTTTTGCAGACATTGTTTGTCAAATTTTGATAATATACAAATATTTTCTCAATTTTCGTTTTATTTGCAGTAGGAAAATATATATTGTTGCAGATTTTCTTGCTTTGCGAGTTTACAATTCTATGTTCTTGATTTGCGAGAATCAAGCAAAAAGTTATCATTGTTGATCTGTCTCTGTTTAGCGACAGATCAACGACTGATGTTGATTTTTGATCATGGTGTAAATCAACAACATTGAAAGTATGTCGCTGCATGATTTGGGTAAATCAACGACATACCATGTCTGTCGTTGATTTGCAATAGACCCTCATTTGCTGACTGGACTACAATTAGCGACAGACTTGTTTGTTGTTGTTCAAATGACTTGTAGACTTTTTGTCACTATTTGACATACTTTTGTCACAAATCTGAACGACAACATAACAAATCTGTCGCTGATTTCAATCTGCAACAAAGAGTTTAGCAACAGCTACTATCTATCGCTGATCTATTGTAGAGTCACTTAGCAACAGAACCGTACTAATTCAGCATCAGATTAGTTTGTCGTTATTTAAGTTTTTTTTGTAGTGTGTGCACACTGGCTTATGATAAGATCACTCAACATTTTCGAATTAAAAATTACTTTCATAAAAAATGTCTTACTTGCCCTCTCAACCCAGCAGATTCGTTCACATGCCCTGTGATGACCCCAAACTCTGAGGCAAATCGGATACCACCATGTCGCCAGACACGTCATCAAGCATGCCACGTCACCGCACACTTATTTTTAACTGCCTACGACCTAAACCTTTATATGTATCTTATTCGCCTTAATTTAATATTTATGGATATTTTATGAATATTTACATTAAATTGACTAAGTTAAGTTGTTCACGATTTATTAAATTAATATAAATTAAACATCAAAACGGAAGTTTTTGAAGCATGCAAACACCATAGAAATGAAAATTTTGCATTGTATGAATAACCTTATAGTGTAGAAACCCGGCATTAGATGTCATGTATTTCAAAGAGTGACAATAGTACAAAAGGTGAGCATATACATGTATCAGGTATTCAAGTCCTCCCAAAAATCTCATAAAAACAGTAAATGGATACATACAGACACCTACGCAAAAAAAAAAAAATTGACGGGCTCTCCAAAGTCAGACGTAGTGGCCTAAAACTATCTTGCCCCGACTCGTCGCAAGATCTGCGATTTGTCACAAAAAAAATAATGACAAATCCAGTGAGTAAATCCCAGAGAACGTTAGCTAGTCACGAAATCCAATAAAAAGACTGCAATTCATGCAATTTAAATAAGGAACAAGAATAAAGTAATCGTGTGAAAATAAGTCGTAGAAAAGTCGAATTTGGACACGAGTGCAGCGTGAGAGAGAACCCAGGTCGACATCCGAGAATCGTCTTAGCTAAACCGAGAGGAACCCATGAAGACTGTGACGACCCCAATTTCCCACAAATTGAGCCCCGCCCGGCCTAGGCCCACGTGGACCCCCGAGACAGTCTCGCAAGGTCAACGAGAGCCTTGTCAGCCTTCAAATCCATCATTATCAGTACATTCAACATTTTACAGTTGAGTTATTAATGTTTTGCAAGATATAAAAATTTAGCAGAAACGACTAATACATGAAATAACACAACAAAAAGATCAGGGAGTTAGGCAACCTAATTGTGGAACCCAGTAAATATCATCAAAGGAGAGGAAATACAAAATATACAAAAATTCACCGAGCTTTGAAGCCTTCCCTCTGCTACTCGTTCGTGGCTCTGCACTCAGTCAAACATAAGAATGACTAGCCCAGGTAAGTAAATCCAGTATGACATATACACAACATTTTACAATATCCAAAGCAACATTTCACGATATCCAAAGCAGTCGAATTCATGCAAATAGAACGAAAGGAATAAAAAACGCATGAATATACAAGACTGTAAACAATCCATCGATGAGTGGTGCCAAACAACAAGGAGTCCCGACCAAAAGGTCGTTGAGTCGCGGCAAAAGCCCAGCATACTCGGGTTTAGGACGAGACCCTTGCCTCCCAGCCCTAACCCATGCGACTATGAGACATCCACAGACCCTGATCTAGGACGAGACCCTGCCTCCCAGCCCTAGCCCGTATGACTATGAAACATCCATGAACCCGGATAATATCGACGGACGACCAGGAAAAACCTCGGGTTTAGGACGAGACCCCTGCCTCCAGCCCTAACCCTCTCATATCGCAGATAAACAGTAACCATGACTCACTTGTCAATGGACCCACTCAATCGACAACAATTTCGACGATAGCTATCATCACAAAGTAGTGAACAACAAATAATCTATCACAAAATAGTAAACAACAACAGCCAATGGAGAGAAATGAAATACTTTATAAGTTCCTAACTCGTTTACATACCTCAAAATTCGTAAATCGAAATCAAGACGTCCCGCTCGCGTCTCAATTTGCACACCCGACTTTTAAATCCCTGGTGTCCATTTAGACATTTGAGGGCTACTTTACTTCAAATCATTCAACTCACGCTGAAATTAGGTGAATAAACCTCACCTCCATCGCGTCGTCGCGATTTCGTCGAAATCGTGCATCCGACCGGTCGACATCGCGCCACTGCGCCGTCGTTCATCGCGTCGCAACCACTGCTGTCGCTATCGCGCAGCCTTGGCCGGTGAGCTGCCGCTTGAGTCGGCTGCTGCTGTCTTCCGTCGTCATTGGCGTCGCATTCTTTGGATCCCAGTAGCCGCGTCGTGCCGCCGCTAAAAAAACCACGCTTCGCAGAAAATCGCGCCGCCGCTTTCGGTCGCGTCTTTGTCTTCCTCACCGGCGTCGCATTCTTTGGATCCCCGTAGCGCGTCGTCGTCGCCAAAACCACGCTTCGCCAAAAATCGCTCCGCTGTCGCAGCGGCTGCCGCCGGTCTGCTGCATTCTTGCACCGCCGTTGGTCGCCGTCCATCCGCAGCCAAGCGCGCTAGCTCGCACCTGAGATCTGGAACCGCCGCCGCTTCGCGTCGTGTCGTCCGCCTCACGCCGCCTCGCCGCCGACTCCTCGCGAGCTCGCCATCGCCACATCTGCTAGGCTGTCTTGCTTGGCGCAGCCTCATGAGCTCGCGCGCTCATCTTTCGGGATCTTTCTCTCTCTCTCTCTCTCCTCTTCCTCACAATCTCTCTCTCTGTTTTTTTTTTTTCAATCCTTATCTCATCTTTTATCTTATATATATATATATATATATATATATTTATCTTTCTCTTTTAATTCCAAATCAAAAGTATCCTCGAGATTCGTGCAACACGAATCTCGAGGCAAACTCAACAACCGAGTAGCGCGCATCTCGATGCACCAACCCGCCTCATTTCAAAATTCCAATACTCGCGCATACACGCAATACGAGGCGTATCCAATATAAATATTACGACATTATCTCGGTCTCACGTCGACACGCGACTCGAGGGGCGTCCCCGTTCGTGTTTCGACTCACCAAATTCCTCGCATAGTTAGCATTATCATCTCAAATTGGATTCGGACATATGTATTTCGACGAGTGGATCCCACAAACGACCCTGACCTGACACGTGGCACAAGTCAAATTTTCGGGTCGTTACAGTCTTCCCAACGAATTAGAATTTCGTCCTCGAAATTGAAGCAAGTCTCACAGGACAATGGTGTTTTATGAATAAAGACCCAAGGACATACTCGCCCAAGGCCATACCCTCATCTTACTCTGTAGGGCTGGGCTCCTCCACGACAAGCTGGGCTCCTCCACGACAAGCTTGGCTCCTCCACGACCTCCAAGCAAAGAACACACCATCTGTCTCCTCGCATCAATATATGTCAGTGCAACATCCTCGCAACATATATTGGAATACAAATGAATACAAATGAATATTTTAATTTCATGATCCACCGTCACTAACATACGTATATCTGATGTATGCCCGCGAGAAATGTAAATCAGTCTCACTCCTCGAGTGAGTTTCAACCCAACTCGTACCCTCTATCAGGTTTCGATGGATAGTAGTCGGACCTGACGTGGCAGTAGCATGAATTTATTTCTGGTTGTCCACACGCCTATACAGGTACGTTGAGATCCAGTTCCAACTGGAACATGTTCATATCCTTGCCCCTGTGCATAACTAGATCGTTGTCCCTGTCTCTATACTCGACTGGATCTCTAACCCTGTCTCTGGCCACTGCTAAGGATCTGACGGTGCTGGCTGCTGTAATGTACTAGCGTAACTATGTGCTAGACCATCTAACACTAGCGCCATATACGTCGCATATGGTGGAAACACAATAGAGCCTACGTTCTAAGCTCGATCTCTTCTCCATGACCGTCTTGCTCTCTTTTTCCTCCTATCATCTCCAGACCCTCGCACTGACTAACGATGTCGATAATGCGATTGGAATTTCGGTGTGTGTGCTCCCAAAGCTCTCTCCAGCTATAACCCTCGCTTAAGCCTCCTGTACTGTGCTCGGAGCCGTCGTCACCCAACATAACCAATAAAGTTCAGGAAACCGTGTACGACGTAGTACGCTTGGTAAGTGTCCATCTCAGCTGCACCCCCATCATACTTCATCACGCGCCGCATCCCCATCATACCTCATCACGCGCATATACATATCCATGTACTGCAACCGACTCCCTGGTCCTCTGTCAAATGGTCTGAAACTCAGTACTATTCAAGTACGGACTGTTCCCCATCGACACTTCCGTAGTACGCCCCCAGACATCGATCTCGCCGACCAGTGGAGTTGATTATATACTCGGCTGCATTTACGCCAATACGTCCCGTACATCCTATATCTTCAAGGTTAGCACCCCCGTGCAATTTTTCCCCATATTGCCTCTAAAACTCGCGAGCATGCCTCGCTTTAACCGACACTCTAACACCCGTATCAGTCGACGCTCTCAGCATCTCATCATGTAAGTACGAGTTCAACCAGCTCACTTGAACGCACTTGTTGTTTGTACAACATGCACTACTTGCACGAGAATTTCCTTTCAGTGCGTTTACTAACGCATCTAAACAAATTTTAGCATGTGAGGATCCTTGAGATATACAATCTCGTAGGATTTATACTTAAGTGGCATCTAACTTTTAGAATGAGTCGCAGACTCTACTTCGACACGTAACTCATTTACAAGTCCCTAAAGGTAGTGGTCGACTTCACCGACCCTGAGATTATAAATGCTTAGTGTCACTAAAGTGGAGTTACTTGGGCTTCTAACCCAACACTACTACTCCAAGGCTTTCGTCAAAGCTAAGGAGTCCGTACATGATGTAATCGTTAGCTCTCAGGTCATCTCAACACTCTGCTCCCTTAGAGTCTGCTCTTCGTTTTTTTTTTTTTTTTTAACTTTACTTTCTCGAATGTTCTTTACATTAATTGTTCCATTCGTTTTATATTATCCAACAACATCAATTTCCTTTATTATCAATTCAACACCATTTAGAGACTCAAACTTCCATTTCAAGTCTCACTACTTATAGGAAATCCTCAATTTCAGTACTAACTGAACAACTTGAAATGAATTTAATGAACTCTTTTGAGTCCTAAATAAGATCAAAATTCCTCTAAATGGCTTGAAAATCAATGCACAAGTTTGTTTGAGTCCTACATGGCATGTTAAGTTTCAATTTGAAACCATACCATTTGTAATACCAAAGTTCTCATTTTACTCAAAATAAATTGTTTCATTTTCTATTGGCTTCACCAAACCAACCAAACTATTTACCTCAATTTATCAATTGAACTAACTAAATTCTTAAGCCACTATCCGCGAAGCTGAATTGAATTTAAACAACTCCCGCATTTCCAAGGCACGAGTACTTATCCAAAAAAAATTTTGCAGCCTCACTATCATCTTTCCGAAACGTCGTCGCATTTTCCATAGCCACGAAATCCTCGATATCGTATATATATATAAATTATAATACAACAAATATACCATATCGGATACATCGTAATTCTCGACACTTCCTAACGATAACTTAAGCCAGGATCATAGGGTTCCACTCTTCCTAACTTCCGCTGGTCTTGTGTCTCAATGGCTTGTGATTTAAATCAAGAGTCGAGTATTTAAAACCTCGGCTCTTATACCAACTGTGACGGCCTCAATTTCCCACAAATTGGGCCCCGCCCGGCCTAAGCCCACGTGGACCCCCGAGCCAGTCTCGCAAGGTCAACGAGATCCTAGTCAGCCTTCAAATCCATCATTATCAGTACATTCAACATTTTACAGTTGAGTTATTAATAGTTTGCAAGATTTAAAAATTTAGCGGAAGCGACTAATACATGAAATAACACAACAAAAAGATCAGGGAGTTAGGCAACCTAATTATGGAACCTAGTAAATATCATCAGAGGAGAGTAAATACAAAATATACAAAAATTCACCGAGTTATGAAGCCTTCCCTCTGCTACTCGTCTGCGGCTCTGCACTCAGTCGAACATAAGAATGACGAGCCCAGGTAAGTAAATCCAGTATGACATATACACAACATTTCACAATATCCAAAGCAACATTTCACGATATCCAAAGCAGTCGAATTCATGCAAATAGAACGAAAGGAATAAAGAACGCATGAATATACAAGACTGTAAACAATCCATCGATGAATGATGCCAAACAACAAGGAGTCCCGACCAAAAGGTCGTTGAGTCGCGGCAAAAACCCAGCATATTCGGGTTTAGGACGAGACTCCTGCCTCCCAGCCTAACCCATGCGACTATGAGACATCCATAGACCCGGATCTAGGACGAGTCCCCTGCCTCCCAGCCCTAGCCCGTATGATTATAAAACATCCATGGACCCGGATAATATCGACGGACGACCAGGAAAAACCTCGGGTTTAGGACGAGACCCCTGCCTCCAACCCTAACCCTCTCATATCGCAAATAAATAGTAACCACGACTCACTTGTCAATGGACTCACTCAATCGACAACAATTTCAACGATAGTTATCATCACAAAGTAGTGAACAACAAATAAGCTATCATAAAACAGTAAACAACAACAACCAATGGAGAGAAATGAAATACTGTATAAGTTCCTAACGGGTTTACTTACCTCGAAATTCATAAATCGAAATCAAGAAGTCCCGCTCGCGTCTCGATTTACGCACCCGACACCCGACTCCTAAGTCATTGGTGTCCATTTAGACATTTGAGGGCTATTTTACTTCAAATCATTCAAATCACACTGAAATTAGGTGAATAAACCTCACCTCCATCGTGTTGTCACAATTTCGTCAAAATTGCACATCCGACCGGTCGACACCGCGCCACCGTGCAGTCGTTCATCGCGTCGCAGCCGCATTGTCATTGCCTGTAGAATAACCTTCGCGACGCTGCGCGCCATCGATCGTCGGTCACCGCCGTCTTCCCTCGCCAGGCATCGCATTCTTTGGATCCACCAGTAGCCGCGTCGTCGCTGAAACCGCGCCTCCGCTGAAAATCGCGCGTCGTCGCAGATGCAGCCGTTGCGAGTCCCGATCACCCGCCGCTACGCCGCTAGTCTTTGTCTTTGTCATTGCCGCGACCGCCGCTAGTCGCCGTCCCCACCGCGCGCCGCGCGCTAGCTCGCGCGATCCGAAGCCGCCGCTACCTCGCGTTGTGTCGTCCGCCCCACGCCGCCTCTGCCGACCGACTCCTCCGCGAGCTCCGCCATCGCGCCTCTGTCGGCCGGTCTTGCCTCGGCCGCCTCTCGCGAGCTCCGGCGCGCTCACCGCTCACCGAATCTTCTCTCTCTCTCTCTCTCTCTCTCTCTCCTCTTCCTCACGATCTCTCTCTCTGTTTTTTTTTCAATCCTTATCTCATCTTTTATCTTTTATATATATATATATATTTCTCTTTCTCTTTTAATTCCAAATCAAAAGTATCATCGATATTCGTGCAACACGACTCTCGAGGCAAACTCAACAATCGAGTAGTGCGCATCTCGAGGCCCCAACCCGCCTCATTTCAAAATTCCAATACTCGCGCATACACGCGACACGAGGCGTATCCAACATAAATATTACGCCATTATCTCGGTCCCACGTCGACACGCGACTCGAGGCGCATCCACGTTCCTGTTTTGACTTACCAAATTCCTCACATAGTTAGCATTATCATCTCAAATTAGATTCAGACATACGTATTTCAACGAGTGGATCCCACAAACGACCCTGACCTGACACGTGGCACAAGTCGAATTTTCGGGTCGTTACAACGACCACCTCGCCAAACATCTCACGGTCAAATGAGAGGAACCCATAAACAGTGTAACCCCATCTAAACATCTCGAGATAGGAACCCATGACGTAGATTTGGGTCTTCGTCAAACATCTCTCAACTACGGGTCTCGCTGAGAATAATCATCGCATAGCCCTAACATGGCCAATTACTCGAATACAGCGCGGGGTAGCTAGCCCTAGGGTGTGATTCCGTGCCATGCACACACATACACACTTGGGAGTGGATGAATAGTGAATGAACATCAATAAATAACACAATGAAATAACTGAAATGTGCAATAAAGTAAGTGTCATAAATGAATTTTAACTAATTTTCTCGTGGGTTTACTTATCTCAAACAATCGCAATTGTCTCTCCAAAATTTCCCGCTTATGCCTCGAGATATGTGTCCAATATACGATTACGATCTCCTAGTCCACTATCGTTGTGATTTGGCGAGGATCGATCATTCGGCAACGCGCCACCGCGCTGTGTGCGCGCGCTGCGCTTGCCTCGTCGGTGTTTCGGTTTGTTGGAGCCGCGTCGCCATTCTTCGTTGGAACCACCGCCGGTGCTCGTTCCCGACCTCCCGCCGCCGCCGCTGCGCATTCCCGCTCTCCCTCCTCCTCGCTATTGCTCGTTCCCGATTTTTTGTCGCCTCGCTGCCGCGAGCCGCCGTCTGCGGTTTCCCGTCTCACTCCTCGTCGAAGCTTCCTTCACCTCCCTATCTCTCTCTGTTAGCCGCCTCTCTCTCTCCTGGCTGTGAGTTTCTCCTTCTCTCTCTCTTCCTTGGCAATTTTTTTCTCCCTCTCTCTCTATATCCGTGTTTAAATGAGGAATGAGAAAATTTTTTATTTTGGAGAAAGAGAGAGAAATGATGAAGGATGGGTTTAGGTATGGTGATGTGATGTGTGATGTGATGGGATGTGTGATGTGACAACTAAATCCCAGACTTCCCGTTACACCTGCGTTACGGGCACACCGCGACGTCGTACACTCTCGTCACTACACGCGCACAACGCGACCAAGCGTAATTCTCAATTAACGCGGCACAAATTATTTAATAATAGTAAAATAAATAAACACTTGCCACACAAAAATAACAAATTTCACCTCGTTAAGTATGCCCTAACTTTTCCGCGATGTCCACGTGGATCTGAGCTTAGGTTCTTAATCAGTAATTTGTTAGTTAATGGGACTAATTAAAGCATACCGATATTTGCCCCACTCCGTTCACATTCTCGCGCACCCCACCTTCAAACTCTCAATTTTTCTATTAAGTGAAGTCGATTCGTCGCCAGCTGGACATTGCGTTTGTCAATCAAAGAGTGTGCACCAAACTTGTAAGTATTTGATTCCATATTTTTATGTGGTTTAATCATCTAACTTCAATGTTTTTAGAGGTAACAAAATTGTTGGTTTTGTATTGTAGAGTTTGTTAGATTCAGCAAGTTTAAAGTGTTTTTAATATATGATGGCTGAAGAAAATGAGCGGGAGACGGATATGGAACATAATAAGGTTAGTTTTCATGATTTTTGTGATTTTTTTGCCATTTTAGAAAGTGAGCCACGGACACAACTTTATTGATCACATATGACCGATATATGTTGTAGTTCTCGATTGAACATAGTCGAGACTTTGGAATAAGTTTCGGAATAGCGATTACTGAACTTATATTTGATCCCTTTAGTGCCACTTAAAAAATAAGCTAATTTAGTGACGAAATATTCCTTCACTAAACCCCGTTTTTTTCGTCCTAGTCTAGTTAGCGACGATTAATAAAAGAAATATATATATATATATATATATATATATATATATATATATATATATATGGTTGTCATAAAAACCCTCGTGGCTAAGAGTTTAATGATGAAATCTCAGTCCATCACTAAGTTGGCGACAGATAATTTCGCCTCTACATGTCGCTAAAGCCATTGGCCGGATCGCCGTCTCTTCGTGACAAAGATATCTTTGTCGCTAATCTGTTGGTAGTTAGCAACAAACTAGTTGTGGTGGCCCTCGCCGCCCTGGGGTGACGTGTCTCCGTATACTCCTTGCTAGCTGGCGCAACTATACGTGTACGACACCTGCCCGTCCTTCCTTTGTCTCAAATCTCGTATCCATGTGTGTGTAAAGTGTATATATGACATATGCAACGGAAGTTGTACGTAAATGCAGAAAAATATTAATCAATTTAAACAAAACTTATTGTGGAAAAACCATGAAAAGTATTGTACTATATCATGTAAAGTAACTATGTACAATGTCATATCACACCCCAGTTCCCAAAAGAATCAAAATATAAAAATAAAAACACACGTACAAGTAATTTTCAACAATAGGCAGTCAGAGGTGGTCACGTAAGATCCCCTTGCCCTTACTTGTACTAGGATTTGCACTCAATCATCACAGAAAAAAATGGATAACGAGTCCAATCAGTAAAATCTCAAGGAACTCCTCCGAGTATTCATATAAATAAATGGAATTCAATAAATATTGTTAAATAAACATGCGTAATGTAAACAGGCAACTGTAAGTAGGGCATCGCATGCATAAATAATAATAAAGTGCAAATGTGTGTGTCTATTCCAATCAGACTAAACCATACTTCGGGATTTCCTTCCAGGATCCCATTAGTGGATGCACCCAACTAGCTATCACCTGATCCCTCTCGGTGGCCGGCGTAAACCTACAACGCACCGACACATGTAGCAGTTCCCTCAGGTCGTTATTCACCGAGCACTCCTGATACACATGCTATGGTCTATAATGCATAGACACACAACGAAAAATCTGGTGGTAGTAACGAACCAACCGTGCAAACAACGACAAGATATAGATATAGGAAAAATCACAAGGAAATATTGGAATTGAATGGAAGTACAAAGCAAAATAAATACTTAAGAGTTTTTCCATTGGGTTTTACAAACCTCACAATGAGCTCCACTACCCCGTAATCAATCCCCGAGTCGAAGTCCACTGGGTCCTTGGTCGCCAATTGATCACCCGTGTCAACCTATGTCCATTTATCAATAATTTAATTTAGCATGAAAATTTACAACAAATTTCTAAAAAATTTAGGCCAAATTGCCTATTTTGCGCTTTTCGAGGCAAACCCCGCAAAAAGTCACGTCCGAAATATCCAAATATTTTATTTTTCATAGAAATTCATAAATTTCTATTTATTTTATGGAATTATATTTTTTTTTTAGAATTTTCTCAATTTTTCTGAAATTTGAAAAAAAAATTCCCAAATTTTTCCTCTCTTTTTTTTTTTTTTTTTTTTTCTCTCTGCTGGGGTTTGGGGTCAGGGTTGCTCTCCACCCCAACCCCCGGTGGACTCGATGGCAGGGGAGACACCCCTGCCATCACCACCGCGACCCGGTTCAGCCTCTATGGCCAAACCCCCGTCTCGCCACCACAGCCAACCCGAAACCTACAACCAAAACTACTAAGACTCACCTCGATCGTGGTGTCTCCACCTTCTCTTCTCTCCTTCCTCTTCCTCCTCCTCCTCCTCCTCCTCCTCCTCCTCTCTTCAGTTCCTTTTTCCTCTGGCCTCTCGATTTGTGTTTGTACGAGGTGAGAGAGTGGGGTGTGTGTGGGTGAGGTGAGAGAAAAGGTGATGGAGTGCGTAGATAAGGATTGTTGACTTTTTATCTTGACACCACAATGCGACATAGTTGGGATACTCGCCCATTTTTCGGGCGTTTCGACGCCCGCCGCGATATACGCGTACCGCCGCGTCACTAGCCGCCTAATACCCATTCCATATTAGTTATTTGGCCATTTTTTATTTAATTTGTATGTTTCAGTTTCTTCCCCGACCTAATATTCAATCTCGTCAACTACCTGGTACCCGCGTCGACACGCATATCGAGGCGAGTACAATTCACCCAATCTTACACGTATTTTGATGCAACATACACACATGCGATGTATTTCAATAAATTTACACCGCAAATAAGCAATCACACACCATAACTACCACACCTGAGTCACCGTGTGTCCTAGCCTACCGTGACGTCCACGTAGATCCGAGCTGGTGTCCACGTCTGTAAATTGAAGAGACATTTATAAAATGGGCCGTTACATTAGAAATGGACTCGAGAGTACCGTCGCTATTTCCTTTCTAAATACCAACGGACTAGTGAGTGTCACACCATTTAGTATGGTGTCGCTAGTCAGTCACTAGTTAGTTGCTAATTAGCGACGAAATAATAACGAACAAGAACCGTAATTTTTTTTTAAGAAAAAAAAACAAACAAATGATAATTGGGTCCGGCTATGTGCACCCTACAAAAAACTAAAAGCAAGCCATATGATGAGTGCACCCCATTGATTGTTGATGACACATCAAAAATTTTTTCCCTCAAATGCCCTTGTGTTTGGAAGGGCACCCCACAACTTTCAAATTGAAAAAACTGATTTTCGAAGTCATCCGTACGAATGCAAGCACGAGCCTTAAGTGTTAATTCCAGTCGATCTTCGCATCATCGGTGGTCGAAAGGAATTGTTTGAGACGAAAGATTGGTTCTTGTGGGGTGCACAAAGGTGAGAGAGATATGAGGTTACGCGAGTCATTATGGGAGTTGAGAAGGGTAAAAATGTCATTTCATTTGGGAACAAGTATGGAAAGGGGGTGCAAAAAAATTTTGCAGCGCTTGCCTTAATGTTTCGTGGGGTGCATATAGCCAGTCCCATGCTAATTTACCCTCCTTATAAAAAATAAATTAAAATACCAAAAATTGGAAATATTTATAAAAAGCAATCAATATATTACAAAAATTGTTTACAATTACAAGACATAATAAAGAAAATCGGTGATAGAGGGAGCAAAATCCTACAGGCACTCAAAGTCGTCGTCTCCATCCTCCGTTAAGTAGTTGTCAATGTCATCATTGCCATCCTTGCACCCATGATCTATCGCATCCTGATGACAGTCTAAACTGGGCAGGGTTGGATGATGCGAGAGGGCGGCTTGAAAAAATAGGGCTTGATGAGGCGAAGCCTTGGAGGTGTTGGCAATAAAAAATATTTAAATAAAAAAATTTAGTTTATGTTCTTCAAAATTAAATAAAAATTAATAAAACCTACACTGACTAATATTGATTATCTCCCATCACCAATATTATCTCCCAAAAATGTCGACTCTAAAACATAAAAAAAATAAAATTAAGATAATGGAAAACACAATCAAATGGTGGATCCCACACACACACACACATTCTAACACCCACCACAACAGATTCATATATCTACACACACACACACACACAAACATTTTTCACAGTAGCCCCTCTCTTACTCTCTTTCTCACAGTGGGCTTCTCATACGCAAAAACAAACACACACCTATACATCTCTCTCCCACACGGTTCCATCTCTCTTCCTCTTATCACAGTCCACTTACACCTATCACACACGCGCGCGCACACACACATACACACACCTATCTCTCACTGTGTATATCTCTTTCTCACTCACTGTCGCCTATATGTCCTTCTCAATCTCCTTCTCTACACACGACTCACTCTCTCTCCCTCTTGTCACAGTCCACCCTCTCTTATTCTTATCACAATCTATGTACCATATATCTCCTTCTCACTCACCGTGGCCTTTATGTCCTTTTCAATCTCTTTTTTATCGTCCCCTCCCTCTCTTTCGTTTCTAAATACGCTCCACCAACACCATTAAATATACTTTCAGCCTCTCACCCACCTCATTCATAATCATCTAACCTACATCCTGACTTTTCTACCCTAAATTGAGCACCTATTTACGAGAATGCACAAAATATATTCTATGTGTTTTCGAGAGGACGATGAGACTAATGAGACTCACACGTATAACATATTCTCTGAATGCACTTGTGTGACTCAAACTAAACCCTGAAATATGAATAATGCACTATTTGTTTTAAGTAAGAGTGCAATTTTTTTTCTAATGGTCGACTCTTCTTATAACTCAAAATACCTTAACTAACAAATAAAGAGAAAATGTAACGGCCCGCTTTAATTAATCCCGATTAACTGATAAATTACAAATTAAGATCCTAAGCTCAGATCCTGGACGTCGCGAAAAAGTCTATGACGCGCCTAATAGGTGAAATATGCTATTTTTGTATGGCGAGTATTTATTTATTTTACTATTATTTAATAATTCACGCCGCGTTAATCGAGAATTTCGCTTGGTCGCGTTGTGCACGCGTAGTGACGAGAGTGTACAACGAGCACACCGCGGGGTAGTATGAGATTGAGTTGTCACATCACATATCGCTTCACCATACCCATCACTCATCATTTCTCTCTATTTCTAAAAAAAGTTATTTTTTCATTTAAAACGAACAGAGAGAAGAAGAGAGGGAGAGAGAGATGAGAGAGAGAGAGAGGAGAGAGAGAGAGAGAGAGAAGAAAGAGGGAGAAAGAGAATGAAAGAGAGATAGCCAAGATAGAGAGAGAGAGAGGTGGAGGGAGCTACAACGAGGACCAAACAACCGGAAACTGGAGGTTATGGACGGTGGCTCGTGAATGCGCGAACGGCCAGGCGAGTAGGCACGACTATGGGAATGACGACGAGGGGTGGTGCAGCTCCAGCAGTGGGAGATGGCTGGACGGCGGCGCCGACGAGGAGCAGCGGCTCCAGCAGCGGCAACGAGCTCCAACAGAAGGCTGTAAGCCAAGACGGCAATGCGGCAGCATGGCGGTGAACGACATGGAGCAGTGGCGCGGTGGCGCGTTGCCAGAACAATCGATCCCTGACGAAATGCAACAACAGTGAACTAGAAGACTATAGTTGTATATCGAGCGCGTATCTCGAGGCATGAGCGGAATATTTTAGAGAGACAATTGCAATTGCTTGAGATAAGTAAGCCCACGAGAAAATTAGTTAAAATTCATTTATGGTACTTACTTTATTTCGCATTTCAATTATTCCATTGTGCTGTTTATTGTTGTTCATTTACTGTTCATCCACTCCAACGTGTGTATGTGTGTTTGTCAACGGGGTCGAGCATGGCAAGGACTCACACCCGGGGCTAGCTACCTCGCGTTGTTCGAGTAATTATCCATGTTAGGTCTATGCGGTGATTATCTCCGCGAGACCCGTAGGTTGAGAAATGTTTGACGAAGACCTAAGTCTACATCATGGGTTCCTCTCAAGAGATGTTTGGATGGGGTTCTACCGTTCATGGGTTCCTCTCGAGAGATATTTGGATGAGATTCTACCGTTCATGGGTTCCTCTCATTCGACCGTGAGATGTTTAGCGAGGTGGTCGTCATGGGTTCCTCTCGATTTAGCTAAGACGATTCCCGGATGTCGACCAGGGTTCTCTATCACACTGCACTCGTGTCCAAATTCGACTTATCAACGACTTATTTTCATGTGAGTTTCTTTATTCTTTTCCTTTATTTAAATTGCATGAATTGTAGCCATTTTATTGGAATTCGTGAATATTAGCTAACGTTCTCTGGGATTTACTCACTTGAGATTTGTCGTTGTTTTTTGTGACAAATCGCAGATCCTACGATGAGCCGGGGCAAAGGGGGTCTTAGGCGACTACCTTTGAGTTAGGAGAACCCCATCAGCTTTATGCGTAGGTGTTTGTATGCATTTATTTAATGCTTTTATGAAGATTTTGGGAGGACTTGTATACCTTATACATGTATATGCTCACCTTTTGTGCTTTTGTCGCTCTTTGATGTACATGGTATCTAATGCCGGGTTTCTACACTATAGGGTTATTTATACAATGTAAATCTTTCATTTCTATGGTGTTTGCATGCTTCAAAGACTTCCGCTTTGATGTTAAATTTATATAAATTTAATAAATCGTGAACAACTTTAACCTAGTCAATTTAATGTAAATATTCATAAAAATAGCCATAAATACTAAGTTAAGGCGAATAAGATACGTACAAAAGTTTAGGTTGCAAGCAGTTAAAAATAAGTTTGCGGTGACGTGGCATGCTTGGTGACGTGTCTGGTGACGTGGTGGTACCCGGTTTGCTATGGGGCCGCTACAAAAAACCTATCATATTTTACTAATTTAAAAGAAATTTAACTGTGTCGCTATAATTTTTTCACTAGCCATTGTATTAGATCTGTTCAACGGGTGGGCCAAGCTGGGCTCGGGCCTAGGCGGGTTTTTTCTGAAAGCCCTATCCAAGCCCGCCCAAGCCCACTACAACTTGGCTTTGGCGGGCTTTTGACGGGCCTAAATGTGCTTATTTATATTTTTTAAACTAGATACATATGTTGGGGCATGTGCCCTAGGTCAATCCATTAACTGTCTTTATGAATACTTTTAGTTAATAAAATAGAGGATTTCATTTGCTGTTTATTATAATTAATTTGCATGTTTACATTATAATAAGATACATGTGTATTTACAGAAATATCATAAATGTCCATAGTCGATCATTATACTGGGAACTATAATGAATTAAGACTAGTGTGAGTCTTGATTGATGATCATATGATGATTATACGTAAAGGGATATGAATCAAGATCACGAGTACTTGTTAGGGAACAAAGTATTGGATCGACCCGCTATAAGGATATCACATGGATT
The DNA here is from genome assembly GCA_039657365.1 of Stephania yunnanensis. Taxonomy (NCBI): domain Eukaryota; kingdom Viridiplantae; phylum Streptophyta; class Magnoliopsida; order Ranunculales; family Menispermaceae; genus Stephania; species Stephania yunnanensis. Next base: position 12,655,974 of record CM077582.1, read on the forward strand.
AAGTCATAGTTGTTTCTCATGATAGGTATATTTTTCAATCATCTGACTTGAGATTACCAAAAACTTCAACATTAGGAATACAATGATTTGACACAATCAAACGTTGTCTTTAACCGGACGATTATAAAGGTTGTGATTGGTCATACTGTGTGAGCAATGTGATGAAGTTGTGTAATCAAGATAGAATTTGTCCCTTTCATATAAAGAGAGATATCTAGTGGATCCCTCGATGTGATAGACTGTTAAAAGACCTAGTCTAAGTGAATTGATATTGATCAAAGTCACTTGGATGTTTTCAGTCTACCTAGAGATCGAGACTAGTACGATTGAACATGTTGGATGACAATTCCATGCCTTATGTTTGATCAAAAGGATATCGTGTGACAAAAGGATGTTCTATACACTATTGATTAGGTTGTATCGATTTGATATTCGTACAACTTGGGTAGTCATAATGTCTTGCTAGAGGCCGCTTATGACTTGTATACCAAAATGTATTTTGGTACACTGCCAACGTTGTATGAGCCTATTAGGTCGCACATTAAGAATGGTTTTGCTAGATTTTAAGATGGTTCAAAAAAATGAATTTTATATGATAAAATTCATGATAGAAACGTCTTTGTGGTGTATTACACTTATACTTCTTTAAGTAGGGGTATATGTGTAATTTACTTAACCATCTATATACAAAGGTTGTATAAATAGAGGCTGTAAGTTAGAATACACGTACGAAAGATCAAAAGGCCGAAACTCCATTTTCGTTTTAGAAACGACTTAGGGTTTTTGGTATGCTCTGGATCGATTTGGAGAGAAACAAAAGGTTTGGTATTCTCTCGAAGCTAGCACTTCGAATCTCGGACGTCGTTCGTGTGTGGACTACTGGTAGAGGGCGTTCGTCGTTGGCAGCGCCTTAGAGATCGATCAACCTTCAGAAAGGTATATTGCGACTGAGGTATGATTAAGTTTTTAATGGTTTAAACGTTTTTAATGGAATTAGATTTAGATCATGTTGTGTTTTTGTCCAAATTGTTTTGTAATTTTCGCTGCATATGAACCCCAAAACCCAACAATATATATATTAAAAATTGAGAATTGCAAACAAGGAAAAGTGGTGTGATGATTATGATGTGTACTAATACTAAAAAAAGTCATGATTGCAACCATATTAATTGTAGGTCGGGCATGAGCCAAATATATCTGTACCCAAGCCAGCTCATTAGTTGGTCGGATTTTTGCGGGGTTAAGGCGGGCCAGGCCGGGCCAAGTACCCAGGACCCCTAAACAGGTCTACATCGTACTAGTGCCGAAAAGTTGAAAGGTTATAGGGTTTTAAAAGTTTCTGCAGGTGAATCTGATAAGATTGTCAATAGATTCTACCTTTCTCTCTCTTTGGAAAGTTTTGAGGTTCATATTGAGTTATTGAAGTTCCCAAAAAGTGAGGGATTTTGTGTTGGTAGGTTCTGAAATTTCAATTCCTGTTGTTGTTTGGTGAAATCCCGAATCAGAGGCATGGAAAAGGACGAGGGTCAGCCGCGACCAGACCCCCTAATCATCAGAGACAAGGCCACAATGAGAAGATGGTCAAGGAGCATGAGAGCCCAATCCAAGACCATATCACTGGTACCCACAATGGGATACCTCCACCAAGGCCACTTCTCCCTCATCACCCAAGCCCACACCCACTCAGACCTCACTGTGCTCTCTATCTACATAAACCCGGCTCAGTTTGCCCACTCTGAAGACCTCTCCACATACCCATCTGACTTCCATGCCGACTTGGACAAGCTCAAGAAGGCCTTTCCCCGCCGCGGCGTCGACGTCGTCTTCTACCCATATGATCTCTATGATTACGGTGAGGGGGAGGAGGAGTAGTGATTGCTTTAATTCTGGGTCTGGTGGGAATGCTGTGGTGTCTTGTGTTGAAGATGGGAAATCTGGGCATGAGACTTGGGTGAGAGTTGAGGGGTTGGAGAGGGGGTTGTGTGGGAAGAGTAGGCCTATTTTCTTTAGAGGGGTTGCCACTGTTGTGGTCAAGTTGTTCAATTTGGTTGAGCCTGATGTGGCTGTTTTAGGAAAGAAGGATTATCAGCAATGGAGGATTATATGTAGAATGGTGAGATTTTCTTTTCTTTTTTTTTTTTGTGATTTTTTGGATATTTTTTAATCGGTTTGCCATGAATCGAGAATTCTGTTCGAGTTGTCGATGTCGGATTTTATTAACTCTGTGGAAGGAATGGGTTTTGGGATTAAGGATTTGTAGTCGATTGGTATGATATGTTCTGCTTTTGAGCTCTACAAAGAGGCTGCATTCAGTTTGTACTGGAGAAGTTCAACCAATACAGTGATGTCATTACTTTGTGAATATATTCAATGTATATCAGGATATGTTCAGGTTCATTCATTTCATCTTGTTTTAGTATGAGGTGATAATCTCTAAAGATTTCCAATTTTTGAATGATTGAATTCATTGTTGGAGTGAAAGCGCCATTTGATCCTAAAAGTGGAAGTTCTTGGTTGTATTAATCAGCTATTGATTTATATTGATTATTTATTAAATTATTATGCAGGTGCGAGATCTTGATTTTCCGGTAACTGTGATTGCTTCTGAAATAGTGCGTGAAAGTGATGGACTTGCACTGAGTTCACGCAATGTATACCTCTCACCTGAAGAACGGAAAAAGGTCTGTTGTTTGCTGCCAGCTATTTTCTTTCTGCTGCTTCTGGCTATAATATAGCCATTTAACCATGCTTGGTGGGAGTCTCTTCCTATTGTGCTCTATTATGGACCATTGTAGTTATTGATATTTCAATATTTTTGAGATAGAATTAATTCCTTTGTTAATGTTCATCACTTATACGTAAAGAAAATTATTGTATGAGAAGAAAAGAAAGATCCGGCCATCCTCTCTAGCTTTATTGCATGAAAAGAAAAGAGGGAGCCTGACATCCTCTGGTTTGTCTTTCAATGGAATTGTGAATCTATTATAAAAGAATAGCGGGTTTGGGTATTAATTTTTCTTGCTATGTCGGTTGCCATTTTTTTTTTTTTTTTTTTACTGTTGGTCGCCTTGTGTTCTTCTCATAGATTCATGCAAACAGCATCCTTTTATTAGTCATGTATTAAATGCTCAGACCTTTTTTTCACACACTTCATTGTTTATACCATTTTCATTGTTCAATAACAGAAAGAGTTTCTCAAGGTTAACAAAAGTGACATGGTTGCTGAATTCTTCCCTCATCGATTGGCACATACGTTTAAAAGAATAGCTCGTCTGTACCTCTTTGAGTTTTGTTACATTTATTTTACTATGCTTTTCTATTCTACATTGATTCAGATTTATGCTTATTTGGAGATATTTTATTCTTTACATTGTGAATTGCAAGGGGATTTTCCGTTGTTTTCTTGCTCTTTGTCTGCATGAATAACATTCCTTACATTGGAGATATTTCATTCCTTGTCACAGTTGCAATCTTTGGTCTTTCTTAACATTTCCTCACCTCATCAATGATTGATGCTACCTGTTGATTTGGAGGATAACTTTGATTTTCGTCAATCCAGTTTCTCCTTTTTTTTCCTTAAGCTAAACTTTTATCTGAATTAGTTTTACTTTCTTAGCTGCATTGTACTCATATAGATTTGCGGAGCTAATGGTCTCTAATGCAGCAATGTCATCAAAGGGCGAAGGATGAACTGAGCAATTGTTATCCAATTTTTATTGATCAAAGTTTATATGAAAATGAGCGAGTAATTGATTTGCGGCGCTTGAACTCAAATCTAGAGCTGTTCTTCAACAAATTTATCCATAGTTTATAGTTTATATGGAGTCTATAATAAGTTTAGTTGAAAATATTGCTCTAATTGTTTTTGATGTTTGTATGTGTGTATATCCAATTTGGCCACGAGGTTCCTGGTCCTTTCTATGTTCGTCAATTTTGTGAATTGTTTCTCGAGGAAGATAACTGATAAGTAGAATTTTGAATGACCATTTTGTTTCCATGCAGGCCTTGTCCATCAGCAGCTCTTTATCCAGAGCTAAACTTGCTGCAGAAAATGGCCAACATTCTTGTCGTGAGTTAAAAATTTCTGTTGTGCAATCAATAATTGAAGCCGGTGGCAAAGTTGACTATGCTGAGGTAGTTGAGTTCTTCCTCTTCTTGGTAGTTGGTATATTTGTGTTTATGCACTTCTATGAGATCTAATTATTAGTTATCTTGATATTCCTCTAGCTTTGTATTTTAGCCATGGTCATCTATCATATGAGCACTAAATGATTGCTAGTGCGTTATGATTGACAAGGAGAAAAATAACCTTCTGGTCTTAAAATAGCTTGTAAAAATTATTAAATGTGGTTGCAGTACACTTAATGGACAAGGCTGCAGACTGCTTTGCTGATTGCTTATGTATGGAGCAGGAGAATGAAGGGTATCAAATTCATCTGCAACATAGAAGCAACTTTTTCTATTACTGGCTAGTTAACCTTGAATATTATAAAGTCTTACGATAAATTGAAGTCCTTTCAAACGACTATTAGCAACAATTGGGAGGCTAAGTTAGTGGGATAAGATTAGTGGTACGAATTAGAACTATTAAGACAATTTTTGCCGATCAAGTTTTTATAGAAATAGAAGAGAGTATGTTACTTCAATAGCTCTTCCTCTGAAAATCAAACTTCCTTTATCCAGTTAAATGTTCTTAAAATTTTAAAGTCATGGTATTAGCCATCATGTGTTGCTATTACTCAGGTTTTCCTTTTTTGTTTCCGCAACGAAAACCTATTGCTGTGCATTACACAATGGCCGAAGTAGATTCTTGACTTTGGTTTCCTTATAATGAATGAAAAAATATCGTAAAAATAATGTAACGTAGCTAAATTGAATTGTGTTAGAATGCATATTTTCTTGTCTCTAAAGAAGTTGGCTTTAAAGGCAGAGAGAATGACCTTGATGGCCTGTGGTCTTGCTTACCTGTATGGTCTGTGGTAAGAATCTTTTTAAATGTCTTGGTGTGTAAGAATAATGCTGTCCTTTTTCGGCTTTGTAGTCTGTAGTGCTAATACCATGCATTTTCTTGTGCAGATTGTTGACCAAGACACTCTAGAAGCTGTAGATGTAGTAGACCGCTCTCTTGTTTTCTGTGTTGCTGCCTGGTTTGGGAAGGTTAGACTAATTGACAACATGGAAATTGATGTCTGACATGTCTCTTTCTTCTGTTGGACGGCTAATACAGCAAAAACACAAGGTGAAAATAAGCTTTCATACTTACTGCTAAACAAGTTCTTTATACCTTCAACCATCAATAATTTGTTCCATCTTTGTTGTGATTTTAGAAGAGAGAAACCATCGTCACCTCTTGCCAAAGCGCAAATAAATGTTCTTTCATTTGGCCTTGTTAAATTCTTAGTAGGGTGCTGCATCTCAGTTATCAGTAAAACAATCTTGCAGATGAAGGTCCAGTTTATCGATCATCATTGTGATTGATGTTTGAACCCTTTGTTTTAAGACAGTTCCATAACGCAAAGGCTATGAATAGTTATATCTTCATTAGGTTGTACTCGAAACTTCTAATTCAACCAGTAACTCTTGATAAGAATCATAAGATCTAAAATCAAGAAGGGTTCTGACACTTGAAGTTAAATTCTAGTATCCATTTCTTTTACTTTGTTTTTATTTGTCAATTTTCTTCTTGTTGATGAGATACATCGTATTTTTTTTTTTAAAAAATTTTGATAAGAAAGAAACCAACTTGCCTCCATTGAGACTCGAACCACTCTTAGATAATTGACCCATTACCAAACCAGCGAGCAAAGACGCGAACCATTGCTTCATGATGAATCTTTTTTTCCTTTTCAAAAGTAAGAGGTATGTATCTTTGTCTCTTGCTTATTGAGTATGCTTGCGCGATAACACCTGGGATACCTGGAATATTTCTGTCTTGGAAAATAAGCCTGGGGATAAATTCTGTAGTAATATTGACTAGAAGGAAGTGCATGTTGTTGAGGTAATTCTATCTGAATCCATGGGAGGTGATTTTTAGCCTGAACCCACATCTGTATTACAGCGGATGGTTTTACTTCTCAGATCAGTATCAGTTCCTTCCCTTACTGAATTGGCTACTTTTTAAGAAGAAACAACTCGAGGTGTACGTGTGCAGGTCTCGCAATTTAGCCGTTTTGGCATCTGGTGCTCTTCAGACTCATTGCATAGGTTTCTAAGCTCATACTCAAACATGCAGAAACCCATCTCAAATCCCTTCACCAACAGGCAGTACTAGTGAAACTCAAACTTGGAACATCCTCGATGGTAGTCTCCGTTACCACTAACCAACCATTCAGTGTTCATTGGTTACCAAGTTACCTTCTTTATTGTTTACAAGAGAAAGAATAATCACATTGACTGAGCTTATCTGAAGCATCACATATTGTTACCTTTTGTCCTTGTTAGCATCAACCATTAGTGTAAGCATTAGAAAATGCTAGAACTCACACCCTAATGCACATCCCTTTATTCAATGGTGTTTTGAATCTCTAATTGAGATATTATTAGCAAGAGATCTAGATACCAAAGAATCTCTAATTGAGATATCTGCAAGAGATTTGCAAGGTGATGTGGTGTGCGGACCTCGAGTGTACATGTATAATTTTTAGTGTAAAATGCGCGAGGTGTCTATCTCGAAGTGTGTACGGATGCCGGCTTTCAAGGACTTGAGCTTGCATACCACGCCAACCCAATGCAACTTTGAAGTGTCATTATATATTGCATTTCAATAAATCTATTTGGACTCATAGTCGGGACTCATAAAGAAATTTTACAAGTGATTGTGTTTCCTTTATTAATTACTTGAGGGTGACTTTAAAATTAAAAAAAACTTTTGAGTCCGAACTCATGAGTTCAAATATTACTACCCATTGCATTTTTCCGTAAAATACTCAAACAACTCAAATTAAAGATGAAAAGGAAATCTTTAACTCATTAAATACGATGCACATTAGAATGATTAATTTTGATATCTAAAAATCTATACAAAAATCTATTTAATTTTTTTTAAGATATATCTAGTAAAAAAATCCCTCAAACCCCAATAATGAATTTAAATTAAGGGTATTTATGTCTTTTTTGTTTGGAAAGACTATCAAATCTATAATGCACATGTTTGGAATATCGAAAAAGTAATAATGATGTCTTTTCGGGTAGAAAAACAAACACTTTCTTTTTGACAAACGCAAATCGATCATAACTATTGATATTGTTATTACAATAAAGCTTGAATACATTCATTCGCTTGTCTTCTAGCATGCTGGAGCTTCCAATTGGACTTAGATTCCAAAATCTGATAACGATCTTCCAGTAACTGGCCTATTTTCGAATCATCTTTGCCCCTATTGACCAAGCCGTTAACTGTTCCTAGGGCACTTCAAAAAGAATTCTCTCCATCCCTAGCATTTCATTGCCTCCCTCAGAGCTATCGTTTCCCCTTCACCAGCTGAGCACATCCCATCAATTTTGTTCGAGTAAAGCATTAAACAAAGCATTATTTGAAAACAAACTTTTTTTAATTTTTTGACAATTAATGAAATAATCATAATCACTTGTAAAATTTTCTTTTCTCATAAATATTTACACAAATTTAGCCCCAACCCCAATTTATTGTTAAACAAATTGACCATACTCATCACGCACAATAGCCCCAACCCCAATTTGATGCGAATCACTGAATAGAGCAGCATCACTGTTGCATTTGAGCCTCCCTTTGGCGGAGATTTCCATAAGATAGGTACACTCGATGGTTGGTTTCCTAACTTGAAGCAAGCATTTGTACCATTAATTCCATCCCGTTTGAGATCACCTGTGATATTGTCAAGCTATTCCTCTGCCACAGCTTATCATTTCTTAAGTTCCATATTTTCCACATGGTCACTGCTCCGTGATCTCACTCTGATTATGTTTGCTCCATAAATCAAAGAACCAAGATCGTGTTCATTTTTAGACAAGAATTATCTCCTCCATCAATGGCTTCTTCTACTTCGGACGGAATTCTTCAATCTAATGGGAATGGTGGTTTTTCATTGTCTTCGAAACTCAAATTCGAATGCGGGTTCGTTCATCACTCCATACAAATCATGAACTATGATTTGACCCGTCTTGAAAGGTTCGACGGCAACAACTTCACCTGATGGCAAGAGAAAGTGATGTTTTTCTCAAATCTCTCAAGTTGGCATACATCCTCGATGATGCACTCGAGACCATCCTTGAACCAACTCCGATGACTCTAACGAAATGGTGGATCGACGTGTCGCGAGGAAGGCGGATGACTATCTTTGTCGGGGCTACATCCTTAATGCACTTTCGACAATGTCTATGCGACGTATCGAACCATTGAGTCGGCGAAGGAGTTGTGGACTGCGCTAGACACCAAATACTGAATTGAGGAGTCTAGCAATCGTAAGTTTTTAATTTCCAATTATTTGGATTTTAAATAACCAATGACAAGTCTCTACTTACTCAAGTTCATGACTTGCAAAAGATCATTGGTGATCTTAAAACGACTAGAATCTCTCTAGAAGAAGAATTCTAAGTGAATGTGATTATTTCCAAGTTGCTACAAATTGGAATAATTACAAGAAGAAACTCATTCATGAGGAGAAGAGTTATACTCTTGAATCCCTCTAACGTCATCTTCGAATTGAGGAAGTCTCTCGAAAAGAGAGAGAGTTGGAGATGACTTGACTTTTGAATCCGGTTCAAGGGCAAATTTAGTGGAATCTCACCGTTCCAAGAAATTTAAGGCCAATAATGATTCAAATTTTAAGGGACTTGCCAATGAAAGCACTTTAAACAAGAAAGGGAAATGTTACTATTATGACAAACCGGGACACTAAGCACGAGAATGTCGATCCAAGAAGAAATTCTTGAAGAAGGAAGTGATCAAAGCAAGTCACAATGTGGATCACATGTGCATGGAACTCATAGCAATGGTTTGCCAAGCCAATTCGGTTGCAAATGAAGTGGGATGGTGTATGGATACTGGCGCAACCATACACATTTGCAAGGACCGTAGTCTTTTCAAGACTTACGAAGATCTCGCCACTAGTGAAGAAGTGCGAATGGCGAACAACAATCGCACCAAGGTGGTTGGCAAATGAACGGTGGCTATCAAGCTTACTTCGAGAAAAGCTTTACATTTAATTAATATTTATTATGTACCCGAAATGTGTAAGAATCTTGTATCTGATGACCTCCTTAATAAGAGAGGTTTTTGTTTGTCTATGAGTCGGATATGTTTATCTTGTCCAAGGGAGGTGTTCCTATTGGCAAGGGGTACTCATGTAATGATATGGTTAAGTTGAATGCAATAACAGTGAACTATTCTTTTTATATTGTTGACTCATGTTTTTCTATTGTTGATTCATGTTTATTATGACATGGTAGATTAGGCCATGTTAATTTTCATTGCATTAGAAATATGCATAAATTACGCTTCGATTACTGATTTTAAGATTGATCATGATATTAAGTGTGAGATTTGTGCACAAACAAAAATCACAAACACAATTACACTAATCGGTTCAAAGCTCTTCTCAAATTCTTGATTTGATACATAATGATATTTGTGATTTGAAAAGTCATGCTACACTAGGAGGAAACAAATATTTTCTTACTTTTATTGATGATTTTTCAAAATATTCCTATGTTTACCTTTTGAAAAGTAAAGATGAGTTTTATGAATATTTTCTTGTTTTCAAATCGGAAGTTGAAAATCAACATAACAAGAAAATAAAAGCTCTAAGATCCGATAGAGGCGGTGAATATTGTTCCAAGAAGTTCACGAAACTTTATGAGACTAATGGAATAATACATCAAGTAACGACACCTTATACACCATAACAAAATGGTGTAGTAGAAAGTAAGAATAGAACATTAAGTAGAAATGGTTAATTTCATGCTATTAAGTTCTAACTTGCCTTTGAACTTATGGGGGAAGCCATTCTTTCGGCTTGCTTTATATTGAATAGGGTTCTATTAAAGAACACCAATTTCACCCCAAATGAGTTATGGTTCAAGCGACAACCCAATTTTAAGAGACTTAAAGTTTGAAGTTGTTTAGCTTATGTAAGGAAACAGGACCCAAAGAAGCCTAAATTGATAAATAGAACTTATAAATGTATTTTTATTGGTTATTCAAAGCATAGTGTGACATATAGATTCTTGAATTTGAAAACTAATGATATAATTGAATCTATAGATGTACAATTCTTTGAACATTTAAATAAAACACATGACATGCTATTGCATCCGAATTTTGGGAATCTAGGGGAGTTGTCTCAAAACTCTTCTAATGAACAAAGTCTTGGTATTGTATAAGATTTGCCTTTAAATTCTTCTAATGAACAAGAGAATCCTCATATTAACGATAGTGAGAACATTGAAGTAAGGAGAAGTAAAAGGTAAAAGATTGATAAATCTTTTGACCCAGATTTTATAACATACTTAGTTGAAGGAAATAGATATGAAATTAAGGAACAAACAAAATTTGTCCTTAATGTCGATGATGATGAAGTCTTAAATTTAAAAACAAGTAAAACAATTAAATTTATCATCTTAATAAGCATCATTTTAAGAGCAACTCCTACTGTGGAAAACCCGGGGAAAGTACTCTGTATATAGACGACAATACTAAGCAGTAATATATACAAGTACAATGTCTATCCAGTCTCCCAATACCCAAAAGTAAAACAAAATATCAAAATCGCACCTACTAGTAGGTCCTCGACCGCGGGCAATCAGATAAAGTCACCCAAAATCCCTTTGCCCTTACTAGCACTAGGATCTGCACTCGACCATCACAAAAAGCAAGATGGAGAGTACAGTTAGTAAGATTCCAACGAAGTACACCGAGCATTTACAAGAAAATAAACGGATACCAATAAACATGTCAAATAATCATGCGGAAACTAAACAGGCAACTGTGCTAAGATCATCACATGAATAAATAACACGAGAGAAACAAAGTGTGTACTCGTCCCGGTCAGACTAAACTGTACTTCGGACCCCCAGGATCCTTTCGGTGGGTGCCCAAATTTCCTTTCACCTGGTTCCTCGTCGGGCTTGCCGACACGTGCACCCTTACAACTCGGGTTGCAATTCACCGAATGCCTGATCACACGTGCTACAACATAGTGTGCCATAAGTACACAACGAATATCAAGTGGGAGTAACTCGACCACCAACCCAAATGCATCACGGAATAGAGTACAATAACAAGGAATAGGAAATCAACGATGGAAAAGTAAACCCTCAGTGACTTTCGGATGAAATCTTACGTACCTAAAAAACGCACTCCAAAGTTTCACTCACATCTCGAGATACGTGCCCGATTTTTGATTGTGGTCTCCTAAGTTTCTGGTGTCCAATTAAACCATTTTAACTAGTTTAGAGTTAAATTCAGTGAATTTATAATGTGTGGCCCAATTATAAAGATTTTCATTTCAAAAAGTTTTGGTTTGACACCCTTTTCGAATTATACCGGGGTGTCAACGGTCGAAAAATTCTCGAATACCATTTTTCTACCTTTTCCTCATCTTTTAAAATTTTTCTTGATTTTTTAGATTTTTCTCGTAATTTTCCACATATTTTTCATATTTTTCTGTAATTTATTTTAATTTAAATCTGTTTTTAAATTAAGATTTTATATTATATTATTTTAATATAGGGGTGGGCCCCCTGGAGCGGGTTTGACCCGGTCCAACCGGGTCGGCCTGACCCGGTTCGGGTCCACCCGGGTCGGGCCCGGTTGGGCTCGGATTGGCCCAACCAAGTTGGGCCCGGACTGGCCCAATCGGTCCTGGCCGCACGCACGCGCCGCGTGCGTGCGTCCCCCCCCCACCCCACTCTCTCCTTCTTCTCCAGTGAGCTCTCTGGTTCATTTTTTTTTTTTTTTTTTTTTTTTTTCTTCTCTAGTTGGGAGACGCACGTCCCCAACCTCGGTGGGCTCGATGGCGGGGGGAGACACCCCGCCATCTCCACCTCAACTCGGTTCGGCCTCCATGGTGAACCTCCTCCTCGGCCACCACCATGGCCACCACTTCGACCACCCAACAATCAACAAAGTAAATGGCTTACCTCCACCTTGATTTCCCGCGCTCCCGCTCTCTTCTTCTCCTCCTCTCCTCCTCCTCCTCCTCCTCCTCCTCCTCCTCCTCCTTTGTTTCTGCTCCTTCTCTCGGCCTTGTGAGTGTGTGTGTTATGTATGTGAGGGTGTGGGAGAGTAACGTGAGGAAGGAGAGAAAATGATGGTAGTGGGTGTGGTGGAGTGTAGGTAAGGTAAGTTGACTTGCTCTTTTCATTTTTTTTTTCTTTTTTTGTGTTTTAATTTTTTCCAACTTAGTGAACCCGCATTTCGCTCCTCAGTACCCGTCTCGACACGTTTTTCGAGGCGAACACCCGTTACACTATCTCGCTCGATTCAATGATAGAAATACACACATGCGATGTTAGGCGAATAACTCGATATACAACATCGCAAATAAGCAAATAATCATACAAAATTATTATTTACCTAGTCAGCATTCCCTGCCCCTATTTGCGGTATCCACGTGGATCTGAGCTGTCGTCCAAGTTTGAAAATAATTAATAATAACGGCGTAATTAAAATTTGGGCCGTTACAACTCTTCCCAACTAGAAAAGAAATTTCGTCCTGAAATTTTAAATAACTTGAAGTTTCGTACCATGAAATAGATGTGGGTAACGCAACCGCATAGTAGATTTGAGCTCCCAAGTGAGTCCTTATGTACCATGATGTTGCCAACGAACCAACACCTTAGGGATCACCCTGTTCCTAAGCGTCTGAGTCGCGCGATCTACAATTTCTATCGGTCGCTCCTCATATGTTACATCAGGTCGAACCTCGATCTGTCTCAAGTCAATCATCGGTCTCAGTCCTGACCTAGCCAGTCTTAACATCGAGATGTGAAACGTAGGATGAACCCCAACCAACTCTGCTGGCAAGTTCAATCTATAAGCCACACTGCCAACTCGTGCTGCGACTCTGAACGGTCCTATGTACCTCGGCGCCAATTTTCCTTTAATCCCAAATCTCTGCTGGCCCTTCCATGGAGAAACCTTTAGATAAACCATGTCGCCATCTTCATAGCTCAGACCCTCGTGATACTTATCCGCATATTTCTTCTGCCTGTCTTGTGCTGCCCGAAGTCTCTGTCGAATCTGTCTAATCTTCTCTGTGTGATCAACAACTATCTCTGGCCCAATCGTCGCTGTATCCTCAGGCGCTGCCCAACACGCAGGTGATCTGCAAGGCTCGCCATCTGGCCGCCTCAAACGGAGGCATCCCGATACTCGCCTGATAGCTGTTATTGTAAGCAAACTCACACAACGATAAATAATCCTCCAACGAACCTCCAAATTGCAAAATACAAGCCCTGAGCATATCTTCCAGAATCCGTATCAGTCTCTCAGACTGTCCGTCTGTCTGAGGATGGTAAGCTGTACTAAATTGCAACCTGGTGCCAAACTGCTCCTGCATCGCCTCCCAGGATTTCGAAGTCAACCTAGGATCTCGGTCAGATACAATAGAGACTGGCACCCCATGTAATCTAATGATCTCTCTCTTGAAGATAATGCTCAGCTGTGGGAACGAATATCTCATAGAAATAGGAATGAAATGTGCCGATTTCGTTAGTCTGTCAATCACAACCCTAACCGCATCGTGTCTCCTCGTAGTCTGCGGTAACCCACTGACAAAATCCATAGTGACGTGCTCCCATTTCCACTGTGGAATTGGTAGTGGCTGTAGTAAACCGCCTGGTCTCCTGTGCTCAGCCTTAACTTGCTGGCAGATATGACAACTCCTTACGTACTCGCCAACGTCAGCCTTCATCCCTAGCCACCAGAATAATCGCCTCAAGTCGTGATACATCTTGGTCCGACCAGGATGAACCGTGTAGCGAGACCGGTGTGCGTCCTCCAAAACTTCGTTCCGTATCTCCGGATCTGCGAGGATCCACAACCTCCCCCGGTATCTCAAACACTGATCTGTCGACTCTACCCAATCCGTACACTCCGGATCCCGAGCCATACCACTGAACCGCTCATAGAGCCCATCAGTCCTCTGACGCTCGGCAACTCGCTCAATACATACCGTCATAACTCTCATCTGACAACAAATGTGTGGCTCGGCCGTAGTAAAAACATCGGTCAGGCACATAACTGACGCCGCCTATAATAAGCCATGCTCGTGTGTCATATGTCGCACTGCCGTCTGACTGTCAATACCACTCTTGCTCAATGTGTCAGCTACGACGTTCGCTTTCCCTGGGTGATACTCAATAGTGAAGTCGTAGTCTTTTAGTAACTCAAACCATCTCCTCCGACGCATGTTTAGATCTCTCTGAGTGAAAATGTATTTCAGACTCTGATGATCAGTGTAGAGTACGAACCGCTCTCCATAGAGATAATGTCTCCAAGCCTTCAGTGCAAAAATGACTGCGGCAAGCTTCAAGTCATGCACTGGATAGTTAACCTCGTGGGGTCTTAATCGTCAGGACAAGTAAGCTACTGGCCTACCCTCCTGCATCAAAACGCATCCAAGTCCAATGCCTGATGCATCCGTATACACTGATAAACTCTTGCTCGGCTCTGACAATGTCAACACTGGCGCGGAAGTCAATCTCCTCTTCAACTCCCAAAAAGCTTGCCCACACTCCTCAGACCAATCAAATCTGACATCCTTCTTAGTCAGTCTAGTCATTAGTGTTGCAATCGAGGAAAAGCCCTGTACGAAGCGGCGGTAGTACCCTGCTAGTCTGAAGAAACTCCGAATATCAAAAGCAGACTCGGGCGTCCTCCAGTCAATAATTGCCCGAATCTTCTCTGAATCCACAGAGATACCCTAATCACTAATTACGTGTCCCCAAAATCTTACTGCACTCAGCCAGGAATCACACTTGCTAAATTTTGCGTACAATCTATGCTCTCTCAATGTCGTCAAAACCGCTCTGAGATGACTCGCATGTTCCTCACGAGTCTTGCTGTAAATCAAGATGTCATCAATAAAGACGATGACATATCTGTCCAAGTATGGTCTCAGGACCTTATGCATCAAGTCCATGAAGATCGCCGGGGCATTAGTTAGCCAAAAAGGCATAACTGTAAACTCGAACAACCCATATCTTGTACTGAAAGCTGTCTTCTTGACGTCCTCTTCTCGAATCCTTAACTGATGATAACCTGAACGCAGATCAATTTTCGAGAAGAACTTGGCGCCAGTCAAACGATCGAAAAGATCGTCGATCCTGGGGAGTGGGTAACGGTTCTTAACTGTCACCTTATTTAACTTCCGATAGTCTATGCACATCCTCATTGAACCATCCTTCTTCTTCACAAATAATACCGGAGCTCCCCAAGGTGACATGCTAGGGTGAATGAAGCCCTTCTCCATTAAGTCATCCAATTGCCTCCTGACCTCCTCATGCTCTGACGGTGACATCCAGTAAGGTCTGCTAGCGATCGGTTGAGTACCTAGTATCAGGTCAATGATGAACTCGATCGCTCGTGGCTGTGGCAATCCTGGTAAATCATCTGAAAATACGTCGACAAAGACTCGGACTACTGGAATATCTTCAATCCTAACTTCAGTCTTAACCTCCGGCTCGACTATCGCTGCAAATGCCTCCATATCCTGAGTCGTAGCTAGTCGGCCTCTAGTAATGGGTAGTGTTGTAGTGACTCCGGTAAACGTGAACTCTGGAATCCTCGGAACTCGAAACGTGACGGTCTTATGGAAACAATCCAGATGCGCATGATATGCCGCTCACCAGTCCATCCATGTCGAATGAGTAAACCGCGAACATATCGCATGTCAGTGTCGTACTACGTGTATATAAGTATTACAATCAAAATATACACATATAAATCCTAGTACTACCCGCTAACTTTGCTTCCCAACTAAAGTTCTAAGGCAAGTACATCGGGTTTCCACATCTTTTTTTTTTTTTTTTTTTTAAGTCTTATGCTCTTTTAGTAAATTTCCCGAGGTTCCTAGAACTCTCGCTCTGATACCACCTGCGGCGTGGTATCAATTTAAGGACACCTACGCTTCCTCGAACAGAGTCGACCAAGCTCTGATACCACTTGTAGCGTGGTATCACAATGTCTTAAGCTATTAAAATTTCCCCTAGGTTCGCTTGAACCTAAGCTCTGATACCACTTGTGGCGGTCCCAAATCCCGAGGTCGCCACGTGGGGAGGCGCTGCCCCAGCGGTCCCATCTGATCCTTGACCCACTGGGTCGGACGCGCCACTGACACCCTTTGCTACATCATAACTACTTATTCCGCGTGTTAAGCTCATTTCGTAATCAATTTAGTTTGACAGTTTAATCATTTTTATAGAATTAAAAACAAAACAGCGGAAGTCTTAAATTTAAAAACAAGTAAAACAATTAAATTTATCATCTTAATAAGCATCATTTTAAGAGCAACACCTATTGTGGAAAACATGGGGAAAGTACTCTGTATATAGACGACAATACTAAGCAGTAATATATACAAGTACAGTGTCTATCCAGTCTCCCAATACCCAAAAGTAAAACAAAATATCAAAATCGCACGAACTAGTAGGTCATCGACCGCGGGCAATCAGATAAAGTCGCCCAAAATCCCCTTGCCCTTACTAGCACTAGGATCTGCACTCGACCATCACAAAAAGCAAGATGGAGAGTACAGTTAGTAAGATTCCAACGACGTACACCGAGCATTTACAAGAAAATAAACGGATACCAATAAACATGTCAAATAATCATGCGGAAACTAAACAGACAACTGTGCTAAGATCATCACTGAATAAATAACACGAGAGAAACAAAGTGTGTACTCGTCCCGGTCAGACTAAACTGTACTTTGGACCCCCAGGATCGTTTCGGTGGGTGCCCAAATTTCCTTTCACCTGGTTCCTCGCCGGGCTTGCCCGACACGTGCACCCTTACAACTCGGGTTGCAATTCACCGAATGCCTGATCACACGTGCTGCAACATAGTGTGCCATAAGTACACAACGAATATCAGGTGGGAGTAACTCGACCACCAACCCAAATACATCACGGAATAGAGTACAATAACAAGGAATAGGAAATCAACGATGAAAAAGTAAACCCTCAGTGACTTTCAGATGAAATCTTACGTACCTAAAAAACGCACTCCAAAGTTTCACTCACGTCTCGAGATACGTGCCCAATTTTCGATTGTGGTCTCCTAAGTTTCTGATGTCCAATTAAACCATTTTAACTAGTTTAGAGTTAAATTCAGTGAATTTATAATGTGTGGCCCAATTATAAAGATTTTCATTTCAAAAAGTTTTGGTTTGACACCCTTTTCGAATTATATCGGGGTGTCAACGTCCGAAAAATTCTCGAATACCATTTTTCTACCTTTTTCTCATCTTTTAAAATTTTTCTTGATTTTTTAGATTTTTCCCGTAATTTCCACATATTTTTCATATTTTCTGTAATTTATTTTAATTTAAAACTGTTTTTAAATTAAAATTTTATATTATATTATTTTAATATAGGGGTGGGCCCCCTGGAGCGGGTTTGACCCGGACCAACCGGGTCGGCCTGACCCGGTTCGGGTCCACCCAAGTCGGGCTGACCTCGGTCCGGCCCGGTTGGGCCCGGGCCCGACCCAACTGGTCCTGGGCTGCACGCACGGTGCGTGCTTGCAGCCCCCCCCACCCCAGTGTGTGTGCAGCTCCTCCCCACCCCACTCTCTCCTTCTTCTCCAGTGAGCTCTCGGGTTCAGTTTCTTTTTTTTTCTCTCTTCTCTAGTTGGAGACGCACGTCCCCAACCTCGGTGGGCTCGATGGCAGGGGGAGACACCCCTGCCATCTCCACCTCGACCTAGTTCGACCTCCATGACCGAACCTCCTCGTCGGCCACCATGGCCACCACTTCGACCACCCAACAATCAACAAAGTAAATGGCTTACCTCCACCCCTGGTTTCCCGCGCTCCCCTCTCTTCTTTCTCCTCCTCCTCCTCCTCCTCCTCCTCCTCCTTTGTTTCCGCTCCTTTTCCCACCTTGTGAGTGTGTGTGTTGTGTATGTGAATGTTGATTCACTAGTAACTCGATAACAACAACGCAAATAGGGATGCGATTACTAGGATCTTTAGATACCTAAAGGGGACTTTGAATTATGGTATACATTTTAATGGATATCCCCCTAGTCTTGGAAGGTTACAATGATGCTAGTTGGAATAATGTGGAGTCAAATCCCAAATCAACTAGTGGATGACGCTGAGCTTGGAAGGTTAGGAGGAATAACGTGGAGTCAAATTCCAAATCAACTAGTGGATGGATATTTACGCTTACTGTTTCTTGGAGCTTAAAGAAACAAACATGTATTTCTGATTCAACAATGACATCATAAATAATTGTCCTAGCATATGCAAGCAAGGAAGTGGAATGTCTTATGAACTTGTTAATGAAGATACCATTATGGAGCAAGCCATGTCTGGCTATATTAATTAATTGTGATAATAAGACGACTCTTTATAAGGTCGCAAGCAAGACTTATAATGGAAAGTCTAGAAACATAAGTCTAAGACATAATCTTTTGAGACAATTACTCAAAAATGGGGTTGTCACACTTGATTACATGGAATCTAACAAGAATTTAGCGGATCCATTAATAAATGGTCTTGTTAGAGATATGGCGTCTCAGACATAAAAAGGAATGAGACTTAGGTTTGCTTAATTTGATCGTCACTTGATGGGAACCCAACTTAATTCTTGAGAATTCATAATAAGTTCAATGTGGTACTAACAAGTCAAGTAAAATGTAACGGCCCAAATCTAATTTGTCGTTATTGATGACGTGGTTGCATATGTAGTGGACAACTCAAACGCTCGTGGGACCCGCAGCTAGGCTAGGTGCACCCCGAAGCTTGGTATTTATTTATTTTGCGTGTTGATTTGTTTAATTTGCAATTTTTATGTAGAAGTAGAGTAAACAACATCATAATGTGTGTATTTATATTATATTTGAAATGCGAGGTTGTGTGTTAAGTATTTACCTCGATATGCGTGTCGACGCTAGTACCGAATAGTCTTAAAGACTAAATACTAGGCCGAGGGAAATAATATACATATGCAATGAATAAAATGGGTTAAATAATATGTGATGTATATTGGGTGGTTATGGTCATGGTAGTACGCGTATGTCGCGTTTTGATACGCCAAATTGGGCGTCGAAACACCCGAAAGCTGACTTTTTAGGCTAAGAACAAGAGCAAGTGAGCTATTGGTGTCCCAATTGGAGTCATGAGAGGATGAGAAATGGGCCAAATAGAGCTCATTTGATTGGCCTAGTGATGCACAAGTGAGAGGAGATCACTTTGAACATGTAAAAAGTCAAGAAGACTTTGTCTTCACCACTTTTTCTCTCTCCTCTCATTTCTATCCGAAAATTGAAGTGAAGAGCAAGGGTTTGGACTTGCAAATTTGATCACTTGAAGAGCTTGGAGTGGTGAAATCATTAGCTTCACAATCTCCTTTACTTGCTCGTTCTTTTGGTATGAATTTTTGGGGTGTTTATGTGAATTATAAGTGAAGTGATATGTGACTATTTTAGGGCTATTATGATGAGTTTTTGCTATGATTTTTGAGTTGGATGAAAGCAATTATCATGATATTGAATGTTGTGGATGGTGGTGTTGAAGTTGTGGAGTTTTATCGGGGTTTCGCCAAATTTTGTCGGGGTTTCGCTAAGTTTTGTCGGGGTTTAGGTTTTGATTCTCCAATTGCGGGTCTATCCCGAGGATTAATACCTTGCATAATATGAATTTATATGATGAATTTGATACTCTAATGTGAATTTGGAAAATTTCAAAGTTTGGGAAATTGATAAATTAACGAATATTAGGTACTTGGATTTGATCGACGGATGTTGGGGCACGCATTTGGAGACGTGGAGATTTGTTTTTATATTTGTGGAGCACGGTTTGAGGTGTGTAGTATCCCAACTAAAGTTTCTTGAGCATTTACTTACTTTTAGCTTTTGAATTCTTAGTATGTCTTTCAATACTCTATTTTGTTGGACTTATAGGGACGGACGTTGAGGCTCTCTCTCCGTGCCATTTTCGTGTGTATATCCATTAAACCATAACACGTATCACTCGGAGTCTCGGTGAATAGTGCGATCCGAGGATCTTTTCGGTGAACATGTCGATGTGCCGTTGGGATCATGCCGGCCATCGAAAGGACCCGGAGGCTGGCCATGCTGAAGTTTGACTCGCTGGTAGTGCTCGCGAAAGTGTCCAAAGTATGGTGCTAGTCTGACCCTAAGGGGGCTAAGAACACACTTTGAGCATTCACTATTACATATGCATGCGATGAGCACAGTTGCTTGTATTTACTTCCGCATGTTTATTTAATAGCTTTATTTCAATTCCAATTTTTATTTTCAGTATTGATCACTTAATTTCCTTGGGAATACTCACTCTGGACTCGTCATCTGTCATTTTGTGATGGCTTGAGTGCAGATCCTAGTACAAGTCGAGGCAAATGCAAATTTACCGACGTGGATGCCAGCTCGGATCCACATGGACGTCGCGGTAGGCTAGGACACACGGGGACTTAGGTATGCTAGGTATTGTGTGTTGGATGCTTATTTGCGGTGAAATTTATTGAAATACATCGCATGTGTGTATGTTGCATCAAAATACGTGCGAGATTGTGTGAACTGTATTCACCTCGATATGCGTGTCGACGCGGGTACCAGGTAGTTGACATAACCGAATATTAGGTCGAGGAAACTAAAACACACAAATTAAATAGAAAAAATGGCCAAATAACTAATATGGAATGAATATTAGGCGGCTAGTGACACGACAATACGCGTATATCGCGGTTCGGACGCGAAATCGGGCGTCGAAACACTCGAAAAACGAGCGAGTGTCCCAGCTATGCCACATTGTGGTGTCCAGATAAAAAATCAAAATCACTAATCCTTATCTACACACTCCATCACCTTTTCTCTCACATCTCACACACACACACACATACACACCACACACCCACCGATCGGGAGGCCGAGAGAAGGAACGCGGAGAGGAGGAGGAGAAGAAGACGCCGGGAAAGAGAGGAGAACGTGGAGACACCACGATCGAGGTGAGTCCTCGTTGTTATTGTGGGTTTCGGTGGTTGGCCATGGTGGCCGGGACAAGGGTTCGACAATGAAGGCCGAACCAGGTCGTGGTGGTGATGGCAGGGGTGTCTCCCTGCCATCGAGTCCACCGGGGGTTGGGGTGGAGAGCAACCCCAACCCCAAAACACAAAATAAAAATAAAAATAAAAATTTGGAGTTCTGATCGAACCAGCGAACTGGCGCTGGTTTGAATCCCCCAGTGGGCTGGGTCCAGAACGGGCTAGGCTCGGCCCATGTAATCCAGGGTCGGGTCGGGTCCGACCCGGTTGGGTCAACCCGACCCAAACAAAAAAAAAGAGAAAAATAGGAAAAGTGAAGAAAAAGTTGGAAAACTTTGGAAAATTCCGATAAAAAATTGGGAAAATTCTAAGCTTTAAATCGTAATGTCCGAGTCATAAAGAGAACACGTTGTGGGACTGGAAGTCATTATTTGGGGTCAGACTATGACTTTTTCTTAAATATAATACGCCATTTTTTTTTCTTTTTATTATCGCTTTGTAGTTGATCACCTTGCAATTTCTTCATTTATAGCAATTCAAATTGCAAGTTCTTCATTTATAGCAAATCAAGTTTATCCCTTAACTAACATTAATTTCATTAATTTTATTCATTATTGTTTGAGTTTCAAAGCTTTTGTTGTAAAATATATGGGCATAAACCTTTTAAACTATTTACTATTTTGTATTGACAAAACAATCAAAATTTGAAATTACAAGGTTGTGGAAAAATTGAAACTATGTGTGATTTATTGGATGTTCATTGTGTTGCATTAGTGTAGGCCTCGAAATCGGTTCTCTTATGTTATGAATTTGTTGAATTTCTGTTATGTTTTGCAGTATATGATATGATGGGTTTTTGTGTTTTTTGTTGATGTTTTGTAAACTGTTTTGGAATTCATGCCTCAATTGGGGTTTATGCATGATATGAGATAAGTCAAATTATGATTATAGAGTTTTGAAGCTGAAAAATTGAAACTTTATGTGTGATATTATTGGAAACAACAACTGCATTTATAAACACTCCCATATTTGCTATGTTGTTTCCAATAGATAGTTTGGAGCTTCACTTTGCTGAATTGGTGTAGGTCTTGCAATCATATCTCTTCTTTTCCGAATTTATTGATTGTGGTGGAACCACCGGTGAAGAGGACAAAAACAGGGATGCTCATTTGGGATTTAGACAACCAAGAACTATTGGATACGCTTGTTAGCACAAAAGCATCGACAAAATTAAAAAAACCTCATGGAAAACCAAGGAACCTATATGAAGATGGTGTCGGTTGAGATATCTGCCAACATTAAAAAAAAAAAAAAAAAACTTAGGTGGAAAATGTGACTACAAGTCATGTTTTCTTCCAAGAGGAAGTCGTGACTGCAAGTCACGACTTCCATTGAAACTTGATGGAAAACGTGACGGAAAACGTAACTTCCAGTCACGTTTTCCAACTGACAAAACAATTTTTTGACGTGGCGGGTGATGTGGCAGTGACGTGGCTAAAAATGTGTTAGTTTGGAAAATATTTTTGTGGGTGTGTCGGGTTGATAAATATTATTCATAAATGTACTAATCAAGCAAAAACTCTAGGGTGTCCTTGTAAAACAAAATGGTAGTTTAGGACTTCAAAGTTACAATGGAGTGCCTTAATATATATTTGGGTTGCCCAAATCGACTGGCTTGCCTTTAAAAATTTGTGAGGTGCACATAAACGCGCAGATTTAGTTTTCCATCACGTTCAATCCTTTTAGCTCTAGACATGATTAATCATGACTTAAATTTCCTGCATGTGGCAGACAATTAATTTTTGTCAAACACTAGTTGTCATTAACCATATATAAATACTCTAGTCATTGTATTTTTTTCGTTTATTGATTTAATTTTTTTGAGTTCTTCATAATAATAATAATAATTCCCTCAAAATAATAATAATAATAATAATAATAATAATAATAATAATAATAATAATAATAATATTATTATTATTATTATTATTATTATTGTTGTTGTTGTTGTTGTTATTATTTTCTTTTTTGATAGAATATTATTGTCATTTTTTTCTACATTTCCGTATTAATTTTGTCGGGGAGGGGCCCCTTTTGTTTTGATAAAATGATTGCCTGACCTTGTTTAGGAGACCCAAAATAGACACTCACGGTTGGTTATCACTAAATTGTTGGAGCTACTCCTATTGACCATTTCAAATGTTTAGGTGATTACTTACTAAATTATTGGAGGTACTCCTATTGGTTGTAATTGGTTGCTTGGTTGGGGTGTATGCATGATCTTCCCAAGTAGTATCGATGTTTTTTTGAGGTAAAACTCTACAAACATGAGTTGAAGTATAGGGGCAATATATTAATACTAGTGGAGATCCACAAACCTGAACTTGTGAACTTACACCGACATCTTTTTCTATCATCATTCAATTTCATCTCCACTTTTATATGTTTGTGTATGAATTTTCACATATAGCTGCTGAGATAATAACTAGTTGTCCTCCCTTGATTCTTTTTACCAATTAATGAGGACAATTTATCTTTACTGAAGATAAAAACTAATGAGGAGAGTAAAGGAAGTTGAATAGGTGAAAATTCTGAGTTTTTTTGCACGTTGTAAATTGATTTATTATATAGTTTCACCTTGTCTTCCTCTTAACTAGTTTAAATGAATAAAATAGAAACTTCTTACTTCTTTCATATCACCTTTTTTTTTTTTTTTTTTTTTAATGAGACTTCATTTCAATATATACCTAAAGACAAGTCTTCTGCAAGCACCATAACTTCCATTTCAGAACCAAACAGAGTACAGGATGATAATTGATTATTGAAGGCAAAACGGAAATGCACACAAGGTGAAACACATTCACAAACGAACTCACTAATTATATGATAAACCGCGCGTAAACATCTCAATGTACATGCAGCAAAATTCAACAATAGTGTGTAGCTCCATGTGTATCTTGCCTCCACCAAGTTTGTGGCAAATGCAAGTTGAAAGTATCTCAACTCATCACTTTTGAAAAAAAAAAAACCGTGAACCCTGTTGAACACTTTTCAAATACAAAAAGAAAATGGAGATGTTAAAACAATCAGGTAATAATAGATGGCGTTTGACGCATATTATTGAGGAAAATAAAAGTTTAGCTCATTCATATTTACAATGAAGCATGTGACACTGTTCAACTTCAGTTTGGAGTGTTAGCTACCTTAATCTTAACCAAAGAGAGGCCATTTTGTTCTCCTGTGGCATATGAGATTATACTCTTCTTTAGAGGAGAGATATGATGTGCCATGTGGAAGCCTACAGCTCTTAACACATTTAAGGGGCCAAGGTCGACGGAGTATGCTTTCTGAAAGCCATCCAAAATTGCCGCCATCATAGTATTTGCTGGTTTCCTCTCCGCTTCATAATTCTTCAGCACAGAGAGCTGCAAAAATAAACCAGACCCTTTAAAGAATGAATTCAAGCACACAATAACAACAACAAAGCCTTGGTCTCAGATTAATAGGGGGTCGGCCAATAGTTCTAACCTTTTCATTCCGCTCTATTCAATGCAGTTGAGAAAACAAGCAACAACAGCATCTCCATGTTTGATCCATTTCATAAAGTGACAAATGTTTTAACGTTGGTTGTCAACATATTATAAGTTTTATAACTCTCATTTAGCCAGACTTGACAGGCTATGTAGAGCATAAGACCTTTTGTTTTACACAGGTAAGTTTCTAAAATTCAAGCATGCACTAATGGAATTGCTTGCAAAAAGTAAAGGTTGGTTCCATTCCATTTTTGTTCATGCGAAATAAAACATTCAGCAATTAGCATATGCAAGCGTTGACTTGGTATAAGTTTTTTTTTAAGCCGATTTTGTAGAAGTTTGAAAAAAAGAAAAATAATAATATAGTGACTTACCTCCCCTAGTTCAGCACCCACTCCAATGCCATCAGCGATGACCTTTGCCAGAGTGAGTGCATCACCAAACCCTAAATTGACACCTTGACCAGCCAAAGGATGAACAGAATGTGCTGCGTCTCCAATGAGAACCACATGATCCGAAGCATAATCCTTGGCGTGCGACAATGACAAAGGAAATGCCATCCTATCAGAAACCAATTTCACTGCTTTGGGAGGAACCTCCCAAGAGGAATCTCCAGGGCAATAACCAAGGAAACTTGAGGAAGGATGAGGACCATATCCATCATTTAGCGCATGATTCACTGCTTTAACAAAGTCATTCTCACTCATTGATGTCCGCTCTGTGGATTCGTTCGGGCTCATGGTCCAAACAATGTTGCTAAACTTATCACCTATAGGTAGAAGTGCAATTGGACCGTTGGGTAGGAACCTCTGCCACGCGCAATAGTTTTCAACTGCATGTTCAACAGTGCATATAACTGCATTTTGTTTGTAGCTCCATCCTGTTGTTTTCAACCCCGCTAAGTCCCTAACACGCGACCTTGCTCCATCAGCTCCAACCTTAAATAACAATCAATAAAAGTCAAGTCTCAAGGTCCATGAGTAAAGAAATAACAGAAAATGGTTAACCATTAAAAACCAAAGGTAATATATGTTGATGCATATTCCTAAACGACTTGAAATGCCCACAAAATAAGATTTACAAAATACCATTGAGCGTATTAAGCACAAAAAACTACACATGCAAAGGGCAAACCTTCTCATGTAAATGCATCAATATAAGAAAAGCATGAAGGCATTATAATGATAATGAATGTAGTGGTGTTGAAAGTTGAAACATGGCAAACGAATAAAAGAGAAAATGTTCTTGTGATATACATTACCACCAACTTTGAATATATGGTATTTCCATCGCTTAGATCCAACTTCACTGAGCAACAAGGTTGATACACCTCTTTAGTTGATTTCTTGGACTGTACATCCATTGAGGTCAATCTGGAAGGATGTATTGTCTTATGGAACTCTGCATCCTGATAATTGATCATTCCACAAAGACTCACAAAGTACTCATAGGAAAGGGACCACGATCAACATCTCGCAGCATTGCAGAAAAGTAAGAGATATGTTATGTGATCCAGATATTTCAACTAGCAAAATATTAGCAAATATAACATGGAGAGAGTGACCCCGTCGAAATTCTACAATACTTCGAACTTTGACTCAACATGTGTTTGTAGCATTTTGAAGTTAGAGCATAATCCTATGTCAAGGTGTTAGAACACAACCTTCCTCAGAATTATAGAAAAACGTAGTCTAAAGAATAACTGCATTGTCCAATGCCCAAATTTACAGGGGTAGGTTGCATCGATCAAACACTTCCACTCAGCTTGACATAATGCAATTGACGAAGTGCATTGATAATATTTTAGGTCTTTCATAATTATTGCGTCCCAAGTTATGTTAGATCTACCCATATACCATCAAATTCCTTCAATTTTTGTTGTCCAATTTTCTAATTGGTGCATTTGCAAGCTATTTTTTTTTTTTATTGTTCTAAACCACCTGGTATTTTGAAGCCAAAGGGTTGTGTCCAAACTACCACAACCACCCTTCTTTAATTTTTGCATCTATTCGTGTCGTTCCTACTTTTCTTTGAATCTCCACATGCTTTCTTATTCATTCTTTATGGGTTTAACCATACATCCACCTAAGCATCCGCTTCTTGGTTATGCTCATGTCATGTATATGTTGTTTTTTTTTTACTGCCCAACATTTGACCCTAGTGTGTTCTATATAAGGCCATTCTACAACAAATGTACAAAAAAGGGACAAAAAAGAAACTAACAATCCGACTTCGACATTCAACAATCCTTACCAATTGAACTGAGTGAATTTTAGTGAACATGCACAATTGCATAATCCCAAATCGTTGAACAACCTCAATGATGCACTTCCCTCATCTAGTTACCTCCTGCTACTTCTTGTGCAACTTTTAAGATATGTTCCCACTAGTGGATTTGTGTTTCATCATTTTTTTTTTCTAATTTTTTAAATAGAGTATCATAATCTTCCCATAATTTTATAGCAAAACCTATGAAAGAACTGTAAGACATTTGAAAGTTGAGGATACCAACATCAAACTCATAATTGGTTTAAACGTGAACACTTCACAATCTAAACATTTGATGACTCGTTCTTTTTCACGTTTTTTTTTTAAGTTTTGGTCTGTACAAATTCTGGAGTCGAAAAGTAATAGACATTGATAAGAGCTTGAGGACAAAGGAGAGGAAAGTTCAGTGACTATCAAACTCCAAGACGAGTGTTTTATGGAGAACATTCAAATTTCAATAGGATCTAACACTCAACAATAAAACTATTTTGACCTAAGAGATTCAAGAATTGATTCTACAAAATGAATTATTTTACCAGATTGAACATTGAAAGATTTGGGGACTAATCTTTGCTTGGAGAAGCTAAACTGATTCTATATAATGAGCGACTTTGTTGGATTGACCATTGTTAAAGCATAACTAAATCCCGCCAGGAAATCTAGTTATCTGGATATTATAAAGTAGTATGGAGATGCCTCATCGTGGATTATCTATCAACTCCATAAAAAGCAAGCTCAAAAAGAGAACTCCATTAAACATAATAACAAACAAGAACATCTTTCTCGAGTTTGTGGTGATGTCTCTGTGATACCTGTCATCGAGGAGGAGGAGGAGGAGAGGGGTGGAGGATAATAAATCGAGTTTTGCTTTGGTCAGAGTTCCTACAAATTTTTTTTTATAGGAAAAAGCCATTGTATTAGTAAGAAGAACTACAGTTACATCAAATTTAAGGAAGTAAAAAAAATAATAGTATCCAATAGATCTAATCCAGCCTCCCTAGGTGATTCAATCTCATTCGACAATAATTTGCCAGTTTCTAATCCATTATGAGTAAAACCAAGGTTCTTCCAAGCCCCTACCCATGTTGCCACTTGATATTTTATGAAGTCTCACTTCTCCTCTATTATGACATCTTTACCTTCGTAAGGACGTTTGTTCCTTTCGAGCCATACAAACCACATCACCACAAGACAAGAGTTGATGTGTTCCATGCAAACTTAAAGGAATTCATCAAACAAGGAGTGCTATCATATGAGAAAACAACATCCTTACTATTAATAACAAGGTTGCTTCTAAAGAAGTCCTCCAACATAGCCCGCCAAATTCCTTTAGAAAAGGCACTCCAAAGTTTCACCTGCCCTTTAACAAATAACACACCAACTAGGAGACAAGTTTTGTGAGGAAACTGTTTTTTGCAATCTATCACGAGTAGTTACTTTCTAAAGACAAACAAGCCAAAAACCTTAGCCTTATGCAGGCTTGGTGCCTTCCAAATAAAAGTGGGAAAGGAGAATCATAGGATGATGTGATGAGATGTCTAAACATGGACTACAAGAATAATGTTCACTATATCAAGTGTCCAACTCATCCTATCATTGATCAATGGAAGTATTCTAATAGGTTCGGTAAAGGTCGGAAATTGGGTCATCTCATTGGCCACCCTGATCATCAAAGGTCTCACCCAAATGGAAATTCCAACGAGTTGGACTAACATAAGCCACAAACTCGGAAATTGTGGGTGTGGCTCTATGCTTTTGGGACAAATTATATAAATTTGAGAATTGGTGGGAAAGGGGTTCGCTCATGCACCACGGATCTTCCTAGAATAGAATGTTGGTCTCCCTGGCCGACCCTAAATTTGAGGAAAGGTTTCATCACCTGACGAGTGGGACAGTGGAGAAATAAATTTCCAAGGGTATTTTCCTATAAATTGTATGGATTTCTTTCTTTAGTAGATGCATTCTTGTCTAAGCTTTGGCATACCAACGAACTAAATTACAAGTCTAAGGAAAACTAATTTCCAAATTCTCAAGAAGAAAAAGAAGCTTCAAAACTATGCCATAAGATTAAATCTTCAATAATTCGAATGGAATGCATCATTGATTTGGAGACATCAACCAGTGCAGTTCTTGAACAATTTTACATAAAAGAATTAAACAATTTTCAGTAACAATAAATTGAAACATGACACTAAGAAGGTTAAAATTAACATGCAACGTATTTTGCCCAGTCAATGATCATTCAAAGAGGGGAACATGATCTGACCATTTTTCCTTGATACTTTATTTGTTTGAAGATCATGTCGGACTCCAACTAATTTTGAAAAATTTAAAAGATTATCATATCACATTATCTACTGTATTAAATCGAGCACAATGGAAATATTGGATCCATGTAGCTAATCCAACTAATTTGGGACTAAGGCTTTGTTGTTGTTGTTGAAGATCAGGTCTTGAGGTTATATTCTTCTTACGAGCATAAAACTTTGCCAAGATTTTAACAATAAAGTTATATCGGTACCAAAAGTCTCAATAAAATCATTGGTGAGTGGCTGCGGAAAATACCTCAAGAGACGAGAAGAGAGCTTTGTGAAGCACCTTATTCTCCACTACACAACTGAAATACAATATAGCCTCAGTAACATCACAGTAGAACTATAATTTTACAGCACAATAATTAAGTGCTTACCCTAGGATATCTCTACCAACATCTTTAGCACAGTACTTTGTGTACCCTAAACCAGTGTAATCCCAGACCTACAATAATATATATGAAAGAGAAGCTGAAATAGGTAACTAGAACTTTAATACCAAGAACCAAAAAACTTCTTCTGGAAGACGAATGAACAATACACACAATGAAATAACACGTCCTGAGAAAGAAAAAGAAGTTCAGAAAAAATATAAATGAAACAACAAATTAAAAAAAAAAAAAAATCCTTTTAAAAAATGTGATAAATTGTAAGTGAAACAAAACACTGAATTTAATAGCTCTGTATAGAATAATTAAACCGTCTTAACCATTCAAACAAACCATAATCAACTTAAAAAGTCAAACAATGCAAACTGAATCTCATTATTAGCCCCGTCAACAAACCATCACAAATCCAAAAGCAAAGTTGCCAAAATTATTAGAATCATCAATTCTACAATAGAATCCTTACCCCCGCACCTCTTACAAGTTACAGATTAAGATAAAGTGGTTGCGTTGGAAGGCTACCTTGAATTTTCTAAATATTTCATGTACATTGTTTATATTCAGACCAATTATCTTACTGTATGGTATAAAATTGGACTGCTCTCCATCAATTTTGGGCTCATTTAATAATCAGCTGATGGTGTTTCTCAATTGACAAGTAATGGAGTTAGTTTTGGTCATGAAACCTAGTGAGAAGCTGAGTCTCAAGATGGGATACATGGTAATACAGTGAGTTTAATTAAGGATTTTAGCAATCATTTTTCATAGAAGTCTAAAATTAGGTATATTGTTGTACTTTTCAAGTTTTACTTTAGGGCGGTGTGTCTTCACGATTTTTTAGGGGAATGCTATGAACCTTTGTGCAGGATCTAGTCACGGGTTTAGACACAATTGAATTTGTACTTCAAAACCTATGTTAATAGGGAAAAATAATAAAATAGTAGAAGAGATGAGAGAGATAGAATAGGTAATTGAAAAGGCAGAGTCTGTGACTCTCCAACTCCAATTCATATATATAGAATCCCTTATACAATAATTATAGAAACTAATAAATAGTAACTTCTACTAATAAGAAACCTACTTAAAATAAATATAGAAACTTCCTACTAATTAATACCTAGAAGATAGTAACTACTAAATTAGAAACTACTTCTAATTAGAAACTACTAATAATTCCTACTAAATAATAAACATAAAAACTTTCCTAATAATAAAATAGAAACTACTAAATACTAAACCATAAATCTTAGACCGTATCATTACTCCCCTCCTATCCTTTGAGCTTGTCCTCAAGCTCAAATTTCGAATTTGATCAATGGACATCTAACACATTATCCGCTCTACCATCGTCAACTTTAGGAACCTTTATCCAAAACAGGCGTTTGCACTTGAGTCTAAGGCTGTAAGATTCATTACAATTATAGCACAAACCCGTCGCCCTTTGTTCCGCCATCGTAGCCTTTGATAACTTTTTGATGAACTGAGGTGAGGAGTTGTCGATTATTGTGTTGACGCTGGTGGTAATGATTGATGCCTTTTGTGTCTGATCGTTAAGGGTGCTCGAAGTTTTTGGTGATAGATGTGTTGGTGGAATTTCCACTAGTTTTCGAAGTGCTCACCGTGGACATGATGCGTGTTGGGAGGGACTCTTTACAGAATTTTCGCTTGCGTTCTAAGGCACGAGCAAGATTCATGACAATGCCCAGATTGCCAAGTTGTAGCAACTCGATGTCAATCCGCAAATCCTTGTTCAAACCGGCAGTGAACCAAGCCACCTGTTGTCGTGGTTTGAAGTCCAAAGTCCTGGCCAACAAAGATTGGCGTTGGTGTTGGTACTCCTCTACAGAACTAGTTTGCTTCAAGTTGGCACTCCTCCAAGCTTACGTCGTGTCCTCCACAACCACTATGTTGTTCCTTAGCATCAACACTAACGGGTTTCATTGATGTCCATCAAATTGCGGTAGTGAGACCCGTCATATGTTCTTCAAGAGCCTTTTGTCGAGCGCTCATCAACTCCATAAGGTTTCCAACTTCGCAACAAGAGCTTTTGCGTTACCCATAGCAAGTGGCTCTAATACCAAGTTGTTATGAACCTTTGTGCAGGATCTAATCACGAGTTTAGACACAATTGAATTTGTGCTTCAACCTTTATTAATAGGGAAAAATAAGAAAATAGTAGAAGAGATGAGAGATATAGAATAGGTAATTGAAAAGGCAGAGTTTGTAACTCTCCTACTCCAATTCCTCATTTGGTTCATTTTAACTAAAATTGTTTGCTTTATTGATTACTTAATACTTGTATATATAGAATCCCTTATAAAATAAAAATAGAAACTAATAAATAGTAACTTCTACTAATAAGAAACCTACTTAAAATAAATATAGAAACTTCCTACTAATTAATACCTAGAAGATAGTAACTACTAAATTAGAAACTACTACTAAATACTAAACCCTAAATCTTAGACCGTATCAGGGAACTTATTTATTTAAATAAATTCCTGATTGTTTTATTTGAGATGAATTAAGACATATTGGTCTAAGACTTGTAAAGCCCCTTAAGCTTTTTTAAGGTCGTTTATTGATTTGATTTTGTTTTCAAGGATTATTGAGTTGATTGGTTAATGAATAAAAGTTAAAGACCCTTTTCTCTTATTTTTGCTTTTATTTCAACGTTTTCTAAGAATCAATAAGTCAATAAACAAGTAATTTTCATCATACACCCATAGTCTCAACTCTATATGTGGATTTTCTAAAGATTATCTACTTTGGTACCTCCTCACCAATTTTCAATATGCTACGTACTTTGACTCCTCTGTTATACCTAAGAAGCCATGGAACACTACAAAAACATGACTACCGCAGTAGCATTTTATGCTAATTTTAGATCTACCTCTACTCTATTATGCATTTATGCTGCTTGTTATCCTTCAAATTTCCTAATGTTCATATTTTATCTCCTTACATATATTTTCTTTTTTAATTTTAACCTTTTAATTGAATTCAAGAATACAAGAAAAATATTCCACCTTTAGAAGTAAAATATGTGAAACTATTAGGCTAATCTTCCTAGTGAAGGAGCTCCTACATGGTCAACAAAAATCCCATAGACAATTCAAAAGCACAACAGACTAGGTCAAAAAGGTCCTTACAACCTTCTTTAAAATGACAATAAGTTTCTACTTGTAACTAATTTTCAATAGTAATTGGATTACTTAGAACAACTATTTAGATGCAATGGATAATGAGATAGCTCCATTGTATAAGAAGAATAAATACCACATCAAAAACAAATTATTGCCCTGCCATTTACTCCAGTGGATCTGCCACTTGATTAACACTATAAATAAGATTGAGATAAGGATGCATTTATGGTGTGTTCGGTTGGGTTGATAGGGTTGTCTTGATAGGGTCGGAGATTAACAAACATTGGATTGCATGGCTATAGATTAGGGGTAATCTGAATATGGAAACTTGTTCGGTTGGCATGATAAGATTTTAAGTTATTTCATGAAAATGACAATTTTTCCCTCCCCATATAAAACCCCCAAGCAAGGCTCTATCATTTTCCACATTTCGCCCGTGAAATCAAAACCCTACCAAGGTGGAACTTTGCGTTGGGGAAGAAAAGATCGAAAATGGTGACTCCTTTGTCTAGCCATCAAGGTGACCACTAACCATTTCATCAAATTGACCCATTAAACAAGCAATCACCTATGAACATCGTCGAGTTTGAATCTCTTTCGTTCTGGTTACATGGGTCCTCCTATTGTTGTTTGACTATTTGTTTGTCTGTTGTTTTGAGGGTTCACTTTTGTTGTCAAGTACTGAAGCTAATCATTCTCTTTAAATCACATATATGGTTGTATTGGATGGGAAGCAAATCATGAGATTTGTTAGTACATACCAATATCTCATATTGGCATGCTTTGTAGTCAATGTGGTCTCACTGTTCTCACATTGTGCCACTAACCATTTCATCAACAACTAAATTATAGGATATATGAACGAGACAACATAAACTCGTTGAGAGACATCATCAATCAAATTTCATCAAATATGGTGTAAAAAAATCATTCACCACGGATTACAGAGACTAGTTGAGGGAGAGAGTGAGAGAGAGAGTGAGAGAGAGAGAGAGAGAGAGAGAAGATGAGGATGATCGATCAATTGAGAACCGAATGGATGAGTGAGAGAGACGATCGGCTAGGGTTTTTTTTTTTTTTTTTGGAGGAATCACACACAACCGGATGGATGAGTGAGAGAGAGACGACCAGTTGAGAACCGGATGGATTAGTGAATGGCAATCTCGTCTTTACACTGGTTGGAAGAGGATGAACTAACTAGTGAAAGGGTAAGGCTCCACTTAGTTTAGTCCACAGTTTGTGTGTTTACCTAATCCGTTGCATTATTTAATCATGCGAAGTGAACAACGGATTACATCTAATCCAATGGATTAGCTAAGAAGTCATGCGAACCGAACACACCATTAAAGTAGTAATCAAGTACAATATGAATTCCATGGCAAAGAAACTATGTTGTGTCCTAACAGACTACAAATCTACAATTGATTGAAAAAGAACTTTAAATAACCTAATTACACATTCAGCCTATTTAGGTGAGAAATCATATGCAAAATCAGCTATGTACTGTCAAATTTTGTGCATTATTTTCAATGTTATATTTTCATGGTTGCAATAAATAAATCATCACATTTAGTTCGAAGGACAAGATTGCATATCACTATTTAATCAGTTTGCATTTAGTTTTCTCTCTTGGCACAGGATAGCAAGTAGCAAGTAGCAAGTAGCAAGTAGCAACTAATGCAAGTAGAAGCCGATGTTACTATGCTACCATCAGGATGATAGTACCCTCAGCATCACCACCATAACATAGGTTTTTACAGTGTTGGACATTTTAAAAGGGATTTGAATGGTTTGCAAAGCTCACCTTCAATTGCACTTAATCGAGCACAATGGAAAATTTTGACATACTGAAGCTATGTTGTTGTTGTTGTTGTTGAACATAGTCTGTCATAAATTCACGGATTGAAGTTGTTCTCTTTATCATAACTAACAAAAGAAATGAGATGAGATGGCAATAAAAAGAAATACTATAAACTTTGCAACTGGTGAAACAGTTCACCTGCATCTTATCGAAAAATGCATGTCTTTGCCGTAGAACATACTCCCAGGCACCGACATCTGCATATAGGATAAAAAGGTTATCAAGTGACTAACTTAATTGTTATAAATCTTCCCCATCATATACACGACCAAGAAATTCAACAAACAATAATGCCACACTGACCTACGAGTAACTATAACAACGTATTACTAATACAAATGTTGTTTCAGGTAAAAAATAAATAAAAGGAAAGACCAACAAGCAACTTACTC
This sequence comes from Stephania yunnanensis, assembly GCA_039657365.1. Lineage (NCBI taxonomy): Eukaryota > Viridiplantae > Streptophyta > Magnoliopsida > Ranunculales > Menispermaceae > Stephania > Stephania yunnanensis. Next base: position 12,691,082 of record CM077582.1, read on the forward strand.
TGCTACCGTAATAATCAACACAATAGGTAATTATAAAATAGCATGGGGCGTTGCTCAAAATTACATCAATACCTTCTTAACTAAGAATGACGCTGACAAAACTTTTAGTACCAGACTGCCACTGGTTTCCCCAATAACTCTAGCTATTACAGTTGCTACTGCTACAGGACACGAAAGTTGCACTATCAATAAAGGGATATTTGAAGAAAAACTAAAAAACAACATTCTTTTCACTAAATTGATAAAATAATATAATGAGGTTGTTGGTGATACAATCAATAAACTAACAAGAAGCATGCAGCAAGTGGGGAATCGGCAGGAACGAAGAAAGGCTGAACCCCCAAATTGATTATGGCCAGCTACACGAATCCAGTGTTTCCATTTAACTTGATTTAATGTTGTTAATGATGTGATAAGGTAATCTTTTAAGTCTTTTATAATTGATGCATCCTGAGCTATCTTCGGTCCACCCCTACACCTTAAAATTTGTTAAACTTCTAGCGCATCAAGTTTTCTAGCTAGGGCATTTGCAGCTCGTCTTTGGATATATTCAAACCACCATAACCTCTCCTCTTATTTTTCCTCTATTGGCATGATCCTTTCTTTTGAATCCTCGTTTTTCTTATTCTAGTCTTGGTTAAATGAGTCTACTTAAATTCTAAATTTGAACTTTTTTTTTTTTTTTTTTGGTGGTTTTTTTTTTTTTTTTGGGGGGGGGGCTACGCTAGCCATCTCAATAAAAACTTCATATTACTTTTAAACAAAGGGAAGCTAATACTAACGACTCGTGTTCTTAACCTAGTGAGTAGCACTAATTTGAATTTTCTTATTCTAGTGCCAAAACAAATAAAAACCAAATTTATATTAAAAGGACATTTGGATAAGCCTCGAGATAAGTGTGTGATGATGAGTGTCAATCCAACATAATGTCACTTTAAGTGACTTAAACACATGATTTATCTCGGGATACGTGTAAGGAGATCTAGATGATGATGATCAAATGATCTAGATAAAGATGAGGTGGATCACATGGGAAGTAAGAGGTGGCACTACCTTAAAGTGGATTATGTGGTAGTTTAAACACCACAAGGTTAGCCTAGAGATATGCAATCGAGATTACGTGGTGCATATCTCGAGGAAGATCAAGACTTAAAAGGCAAGGAAATCAAGTTTTCTTTTCTCATCTCATCACCAACGAAAGAAGAGTGAAGGAGGGGTTGAAGAAGAAAAAAGGAGGGCTTGGATGGTGAAGAATCACCATTAAAGAGGGCATATCAGCTCATCTTACCACCTAGACTTCTTAGTAAGAATCTCTTCTCCTTCTCTCCATTTTCTCTCATTCAAATGAAGGGTTTAGATAGGGTTTTTAGTTGGGAACCCTGGAACTGAACTTAGGAGGTGTTTAGGTGTTGTTCTTGGGTTCACTAGAACATATTTGAACATAAAAGACTAGATCTCTATGCTGTCCTAAAACCTGTAACACTTTTATGTGTATAAATGGGACCAAAAGTGAAGGAAAATGATGGATTGGGACAAGTACAGCACTAGCTGATCATTATGGGGTGTTATTAGGTTCATTTGAACCCATTCATAATGATGAAATCAAATGTTAATTCAGTCCATCACTGCTGTCAAATACTTAAGCATAGTCAAGTCATGTTTTGGTTTATTAATGAGATGGGTTTAGATGTAAATACTATGATTTGATGATGCAAAATATTAATGGATGTTATGGGTTGATGAAAGACCTCATTTTGAGGCATTCTGGACAGTATGGTGGTGTTGGGAAGTATTTAGAGGGGTGCAAGGACTGCAGTCCTTAAACAGCAGTCATGTGCTGCAATACAAACCTCAAATGGATAAATAAAAAACTGCACTCTAGCAGTTGGGATCCTTGGACTTGGCTGAGAGTCTAAGGGATATTTAGGGGTAAACATCTCTAAATCGTCTAGTAAAATACCAATTGGTTGATTTTAGGTCATTAATCCTGGGGGAAACAAATCGAGACATTTGGGACTTAGACAAAGTCAGAAAAACTAGAAGTGCGACCGAGGTAAGTGGGAATTCACTTAGTTTATCTTTTATGCCATGTCTATAGTTATATTTAGTTTCATATAGCTTATGGATTGGGTTTGGGGGATTTGTACTGGAATCTATGTTTTACAAACATATAAAGTGAATCTACAAGATAGGTCGTGTGACGAAGCTCCCGCAAAGAGTTCGGTTGAGATCCAGTGTAAACCCGCATTTGCAAGGGTTCACAGAATGATTGAGATATCACTAGGGATGTTGAAGAGCTAACTTAAGCTCGAATACATTATCGGAACCACACAGCGGCCACTGTGTGGGTCATATTTTGGTATTCTTGTGTAAGTTAGTCTTCAGTCCTTGTTTTCTAACTTCTTTTTAAATGATTGCCAGTACATTAGCTAATTTTACTGTTGATATGCATCTCACACTATCTATTGTTTATTTACTTTCGTTATTACCCTTTGTAGCTATTATTGTTCATTTAGTTATTGCAAATGAGGTAATAGTGGATAATAGATGGTCTAAGTGGAATTCCATTTACTGAGCATATTGAATGCTCACTAACCATTTTCAACAATCTCGGGTACTTGGACTAGCACTCAAGACAAGGGAAAGGGCAAAGCTTAGAGTGTAGCTGTCCTTTCTTTGTATGTGGTGAGACTCTAGTTGTTTATATACTATTTGAGGTTTTGATATAGTACTATAATTATTATCACAGGGATGAGACCGTGTATCTCTTTTGTTTTATCTTATTTTAGAAAACTTTGATGTTTAAGTCTTCCGCTGCTGTTTACTTTTATTTACATCGGTTTTCTCGGGATATATGGGTTGTGTTTATTAGGTACTGAAGGTTAGGCTTCTGACATGGATTAAGTCTGGGTGGTTTGCTAGGGCTTAATTCGTGTTTCAGGCTGAATGATTCCTTAATCAAGACAAGGGTCGTTACAGGATGCATGACAAAAGCATTCACAATGAAGTCTTAATGCTGGTCATAGTATGAAGCCATAGTCTTTGTGGAACACTAGGTAGTTATGTCATATAGTCTTTGTGGAACACTAGGTAGTTATATCATATCAGATTGATGGTTTCACAACAAAGACAGTTAGCAATTGAGTTTTTTAAACATTTTAAATCAAAAGAGGCAAGAAAGAAAACTCAAGACAGCTCAAAATAATAATATACACGAATAGAGAAGAATCTAAGGCACAAGAAAAAAAAAAAAAAAAAGAAAAAAAGAAAAAATCTCTGCATAACTTTTGCTCATTGCACTAGTCTTGATATTGCACGAAACAAAGAAGTCTTCGGAATTCTTTTGAAAAAGGGACTATGAGATGGATTAAATGTGACACATATTTAAAAAATAGGGTAATTATACAATGGAGCCCAAATATATACCCATACGATGGGAACCCCTTAAAATGTGCTTTGCATTTAATGTTTTATGCATTTATGACTCGTGTATTTGATGTGTTGGATTAAAATCCAATGGTTGTAAATGATGTTCCCATGACATGGATTTTTTATGGTTATCATTGTAGTACTTCCCTTACATATATTCTATAAATGTGGAAATCTCAAACTTGGTACCTTTGAAAAATGAAATGGTTGCAGGAGTAACTGTGCTGACTCTTGGATCAGGTGGGTGGTCATCAGTCTTGCGACCCTCTTTCTTTCCCAAGGCAGGATTGCTATCAATAATTGCAACATTCAAATGCTTTGTCAATGGAATGCTCCCTGCAAATACACATACATACATTTAAGAACTTAAACAACATAAATTCCAGCAATGTTAAAAGGTCAGTCTTTGTTTCCTTTTTCTCCTCTATAGAGCCTACCTTAATTTCAGTCAGCGAGAAAATGCTAAAATGATCTATGACAAAAAAAAAAAAAAGAACAAGAAAAAGACATCTAGATTTATTACATAACACCTGGAAATTATAAGAATTCTTATTTGAATTTCACATAATGAAAATGAAATGGAAAAGGGGGGAAGTTTCAAATATAAATATATTAATAAAAACAAGAACAAAGCCTCAATTCCAAATTACTTGGGGTTAGCTACATGGATCAAACTCTTCCATTACGTTGGGTTGACACTTGACAGCCAACATAAGATGTTGTCACTCTTTATGAAATGGATCAAGCACTTATCAATATAACTATATTAACAATTTAAAAAAAAAAAAAAAAACAAAAGGAAAAAAATTGGCACTGTTATACATAGCCAAACCATCTGTCAAAATGGCATTTGGGATATACGGATATAAGATCAGGCACTCCTCAAGAGCTTTGAGGCATGGACGGATAAACCCCAATTCATGGTCGATGAGGCTTACTGATAGAACCCCGGACTTTAATGGACCGAACTAACAAAGAAGATAAAGAACAGGAGAAATGTGAGAGCAGAAGAAGATATATTGCTGAACTGAACCACAGAACAAGCAATCCCACAGCATTCAAGAGGCTGGACTCTCCAAGAACTCAAATGAGTTTCTAAGCCAAGACAAATGTACTGAATGCCTTACAATATTTCTCTACCCCTATTTATATAGTATTCCCCACTAACTAACTCTACAAAACTCTATGTGGGACCTTATCATTACTCCCCCCTTTAAAATCCACCTTGTCCTCAAGGTGGTAGCTAAAGAAGTGATCACCGAAGAAGATGGATATGCCGAATGTGAACCCTCGTGGTGGAAGGTATGTGAATGAGTGCGATGAAATGACCATGCCAGGATCCATATGAACCTTGCAGCTAAATAACAACCTACACCATTCATCAACCTGATGCTCAACCAAGCCATACTGATAGTTACATCAGTCCAAAAGTGAAGAAGCACGACCAAACTGAATGCAACTGTCTTAACTGTGCAAGCCAAACCCCACTCCCCTTGGACCATATCATCATCAAGAATGAATAGCAGACTAACCCCTTCAATGTCAAAGAGGAATCCACAAGCTGCCCGAACAAAGTATGACCCATGTTGATGAAGATCCCCAGCACTAGTAATAGGAAAAATGAGAGGAAAAGACTTCATAGAATGACTAATCGCACTACTCAAGTTCGTAGACATTTCTTCAAACACATTGAAGGCAACATGAAAAACTCCTCCAGATGCAGACCACAACAAGGTTGTCATAAAAAATGAAGTAGTGATTGGATGTAAGTGATGAGGAAGAACTATTGTAGGATCAAAGATAACATACTCAATCGCTTTCTCCATAGTGTAAGTGGTAAACACAATGAGCATTGTTGTGAATACCAAATGCTCTGCAGGATTTACCGAAGGCGTCTTCATGTCCGCCTTACGTCTTGAAGTGTTGTATACTCCAAGGAGACACCCAAAATTGTGCTAGGAAATACCGTAAAGGCACAGTAAAAGAAGAGGAAGCAAGTTGCAGAGGATGGAGTACCCACAAAGTATCAAAGACATCTCCCCAAGCAAAAGTAAAAAATGAGAAAAAGCCCATCACTAAAGTGCATGGTTGCACAATAAGGAAACAAGTGAAGAAGTGCGAGCTACCACAAATGGAAGACAGAACAACGACCATTTGACTCTCCTTGAATGTTGAGTTAGTCGATCGAACTAGCAACTTCCATTGAGAATTGTAAAATGGAGTGTGCATCCAACTAGAAAAATCAAAGGCCACAACATGATATTGTGGTGTAAATATCGTCTTACAGTCAATGATCCCACCACCCATACTCTTATGTGCTGTCAATGATCCCACCATGAAAGCACCTTGAGAATGCCATTCTCTAAACAAAATCATCTCCAAACGAGCCCTTGTTTCAAAAAACTTGCGCGTACCAGAGAGAACAAAAATGCAGATCGCTAGTGAAAGAAAAGACAGCAAATAAAGAGGGCAAGGCGGTGGCCATGGCGGTGGATCGATTTCAAAGAACCAGTCATCCATACTTACAAATCTTTGATATGTAGACGCGTCTTCGAGAATGGAAACCGTGAGGATCGTGGTGAGATTTGGTGACTCGTAGCTAGATCTAGACAAAAATTTGGTTGACGAGTGCAATTCGATCTCAATCCGCAGCACCAACCCTTGGATCTCTGAATTTGCCTTGGATTTGAGGTTGGGTGACTGTTTTTTCACCAGATCTAAAGCGTCGACAGTTGGAAACACCTCAATCGCCAGTAGATCTGAATCTCCAACTACCCGAATCAACTCAAACGTCATCGGATCTGGCGGATCTGGTGCTTTCGTATCGCAAAACTCTTCGATTTGATGCTCTCTTGTGCCGCTTGATTCGATCCCGCGATGACGAAGAAGTTCGTCAAGCTTCTGATGCAACCCTCTAAACATAAACCTCATCTCATAACTAAGCTCCCCCATCGACACTTCAATGGTTGAAATTTTCTTCAGCTCCTCTTTAATTTGATCTAATCGAGCTTCCATTCGATCTAATCGAGCTTCCGTGTTTGAAAGTGTGCTCTGATACCAATGATAGAACCCCGGACTTTAATGGACCGAACTAACAAAGAAGATAAAGAACAGGAGAAATGTGAGAGAAGAAGAAGATATATTGCTGAACTGAACCACAGAACAAGCAATCCCACAAAGCATTCAAGAATTTGGACTCTCCAAGAACTCAAATGAGTTTCTAAGCCAAGACAAATGTACTGAATGCCTTACAATATTTCTCTACCCCTATTTATATAGTATTCCCCACTAACTAACTCTACAAAACTCTATGTGGGACCTTATCACTTACCCTTCTAATTTTGAGTTTGAAGCCTTAAGCCTTAGGTCTGTATTCTTCTTCTCTAACTTCATCTCCATGTCCATTTCGTTCAATGAAACTACTTCAATTCAATCAAATATAAATATAACACCACATTGCAGTTGCATTACATTTTTTAACATTTTAAACTTTGCATTCAATGAAAAGCAGTGGAAAGTTGAAATCTTAAGCTGTACCAAGCAACCTAAGGTCCTGAGTGTTCTTCTTTGCTCCCTTTTTCTTATCCTCCTTTCCCTAGATGTCACTGCAACATTTTTTACCATTTTTACCATTTTTTTTTTCTTACTCTAGCATTACGTAGAAAAAGGTTAACCAGAAATTACAGTCTGACAGTTACAAATGAATCCAACAACAACAACTACAAGAATAATCAATAGAAATAGAAAAAGGTTAACTAGAAGTTAGTCTGACAGTTACAAGTGAATCCAACAAGTACAAGAATAATCAATAGAAAGAAACAAGGGTGAATGTAGTAAAGACAAAAGCTAACAACCTTTGAACAACTAAATGACCAAATTGTGTTCCCATATCAAATCCATTGAAGAGTTTCAGAATAGAATGAGTTTTAATCATCAGTCAGTGCCTAAACTATGACATAACTAGAGATTTGAGTGTGAAGCTACAGGGAAAAGATATTAGTCAGCATATGTTCCAAACCCGCTATCTATATGCAATATCAGAAAGCAAGCTAAGCAAGTTGATGACAATGGAAAAATATCAATTAATAGTGGACTTACTTAGAGCACAAGCAAAAGCCATGCCGACCATTCCTCCGCCGACAATAGCAATGTCATACTGGCCAAGTTCATTATTCGGAGTAGATTTATTTTGTTCCTGCAGACTCAATGAAATGAGTTTGACCTGATTGCGAGGTATTCAATAACTATGCCCCATCCCCCTATCCTCTAGGAAAGTTTTCAAAAAGGGCAAGTACTATGGCAATGACGCAGCATCTGAAGCTTAAGTTAATGCTAAGTAGTCGAACAATCGTCAAAGAAAACATGCTACAAACTATTAAAATGTATACATAGAAGGATGTCCCATTGTCTACATGTCAATACAAATTTGGGAAGCTGATAAATAGGAAAAAAAAAAGACCTACATGCCGAACAGAAAATTAATATTTGTATTTTTGTAATATCATTTCCTTTAACCCCACTTGCTATGAAAATCCTTGAAAATACAGTAGCGTTTCTTCGAAATACTATTGGCAAATGAGAACCATGTAAAAGAATAAAGATATGGTAAATAACAAAGATGAGATGATTGCATTTATAACCTAAAACTCCCTACTACAAGTGAAGATGAGGATAGCCTTCATATTGTAACCTATAATTTCTTATCCTATATAATAAATAATCTACGGAAAATTTTCTTTTATCAATCAATAGTTACATCGACGTGTTGCATCGGATTGCACTAAATCGAGCGCAATGGAAGAGTTTGATCAATATACCCGACCCAAACTAATTTGGGATTGAGGTTATGTTGTTGTTTTATTCAATAGTTACATAAAACTTCAGAGATCTTAAAGAGCATTTCCAACAATAGAATACCAAACTCGAAGTTAGGAATAGTTGAAATTTTTCACTATTATACTAAGATGCCACAAATATGTATAGCAGATACATAGGAAACCCGGTTCTAACATTTGAAAGAGCTCAAATACATTAATCTACATATTAACAGTTAAAAAATCTTGCCTTTTTTTTTCATAACCAACCATTACGCTCGTCAAACTCTTTCATTAAGCAAGCACTAGCACTTGAATTTAAATGACCCATTTTAACTTAGTGATCTTGACCTATTTTTTTCCACTTCTATGAAGCGAAAGAATTAGTCACAGATTTCTTGACATGGCTAGTCCAATGTCTATTAAAAGCCTTAAAACAAAAAGATGGAGATATATATATTTTTTAATTTGAATAGGAGATATAAATTATTAATAAGAAATAAAAAATGGATCACTTAATAAGTTCTGAAAGAATTTCTAAATTCTCATTAAAGGATAGAGAAAAAGAACTTAAGAGTGACTTTAGTTGTTGAAAAGATAAATGCATCCTAGAAAAAGTCATAACATAACAAGTAAGAACAAAAACAAATTTCTTTTTCAAGTAAGAACAAAAAAGGATTTAGTTAAAAGCCTACAAGGAGTTGGCAATGCCTGAAACGTCAAAAAATATCACCACAGATAAACTGAATAGAGGAAAAAGGATCCACTTTCCTATTAGAAAGAATTTAAAATTGTGAATTCAATTATAAATTGACAACCGCATGTTATAGGTGCACACATGATGTATCTTATACGTCATACAAACTGAATTTCACCTTTCTTTCCTACTTATCAATGCAAATAATGTACAGCTTTGAACATCCTTACTAGTCCCTACCCTTGCTTAACATATGAACTTTTATCAACACTAAAAGAAAATGTCAGATTGAGAAAGTAGGGTCAGCATTCAGAAAGGGGGAAAAAGTCACCAAAGGCATCAGACTGTTACAGGATTAATCTGGGCATCACGGGTTGAATTAGCCCCTCCAGCATTTGCCCCATAAGTTAAGCAACGAATAGGTACTCTCAGGCCAGGAACATTTGACGAAACTCTTCTTCTGATCCTATAAACATCAAAAAATATAAATACATCTCACATAGTAAAAAGAACATATTGGAAACATCATCAAGCTAGAAAATGTAAAATAAGATATTTATCATGCATGAGTCTTGAACCGTAGTACAAAATCATTTGCATTGTTAGTCTGTTATACAGGCAGTTAAAATAGGAGCAGCACGATGACAAGAAAAGAAACATTATGCAATGGCGTGTAAAACACTCTTTTCTTTGAATAGATTGCAGATCCGGGCCAAGGGAAGCTTTTATTCATTCATTCAGTAAATCAGTATGAATCAAAGTTAGGACTTAGGATAAGGATTTTGATGGAACTTTCTTTTTGTGTGTGCATGTATGTCAGGTAATGGGTATGCAGAAGGGGAAAGATAACCAAGACCCAGGGTTGCCTGACCAACAGCCCTCAACCAACTAATTCCATTGAACTAAATGCTAATCATTTACTCTGACACATCGCAAAGTGAAAAAGGAGGTTACTCCTTGTTTTGACCATATTAATATCTCAAGTTGAACTAGAATTTTGAAATCAGGCAAGTTTCAAAGATAGAATTTCTCATTCATTTAAACATCAAACTATTGTTTTTTCTTTTTTTTTTTTTTTTTTTGGATTAGAAACCTACTTACACGGTTACACCAACCATGGGAAGACTTGAACCATCAACCACTTGGACAAATTAGCACATCCCAAACCAGTGGAACTACAACTTGGTTGGCAATATCAAATTAATGTTAAATGCAGTATTTACAAACTTTTACAATTACCAAATAGTTAATAATTCCATCGATAAGTATGATCTCCAGCCATTAACATTTCTTCCTCTCTGCAAAAGGTTGTTAAACAACGTACTCTATCATTAAGGCTCCTAAGTCCTAACTCAACTAGAACCAGTAAAAACTAAATGGCTGAAATTGAAAGCAAATTCAATAGCCAAGAAAAATAATCTAGAACCAACCATATAGACCTTCAAAGTGCAAACTCCAAAATAGAAAATACCCTTCTCGGAGACTTTCACCAGTCCAGAATCAGCAAAACATCCAATCCACAATTACCCTCACTTTCAACATACAAAAGATGTCTATACATGATGCCGTTTCAGTAGTAGACTTTTTGCCAAAACCAACCCTCCATTAAAACAAGTAAGAACTCATCAACTCCCAAGACGATGACAATGTGAAACTCATCAAACAGATATGAAAGAAATCACAAACCTAGTCCACAAGAAGCATTTTTGACTCATTCGAGTCAGAAAGCCAACACAAGCAAAAAAAACTAAACCGATAAATTTGGGGGCAATTGGGTTCTCCTGCATGACTAATCCCTTGTAGATCAATGCAAGCCTGCTTATCCTAATTCACCTGATAACCAAATTGGATGGAAAGTCTTTCTTCTCCAAATTAACATTCAAATTTCCTCAATTATCAACACACAAAAACTGGAACTTGATGCAATAATTACCAATTTGTTCACCAAGTAAACAAATATCCTTCTGTTAACTTTTTTTTAACCGACTAATCCACATTCTGGCACTGTCGAGCCCCATACAGGCAGAGGCAGCCCTCCAAAACTCAAGACTTCGCTTAAAGGAATCGAGTCCCTTACCACTCGGACCATCCGGTTGTCAATTTTGGATAACATTTATGCACTCTCCAATGAAAATTGGAATGTGAAGAGCACAAACTTGAAAAATCTATCAGAAATCATCAATCACAGTGACTTGGAAGAGGAACAAATGGGGAAAACAGAAAGATCAGATTGGAAGAGCAGAAGGGTTTAGGGTTTAGCTGTACCTGTTCATGGAGGCCGAGTATCAGCAGCAGCAAGAAAGTTGAATCGAAAAATGGAGATTTGGAGAGACGATGCAGTGTTTTAAGTGAGAGAGGTATTGAATTTGTTGTTAGGCGTTGTCCCCGAGTTCGCACGAACGATTCGACTCAGTTAGACGAGTTCCTCGAGACGTACACATATTTATTGATACATTATCCCAACTTCCCACTCGGAGCTTTATCAAATCCTTTCCCGTTAACCATTTTCTTTTCCTTATCATATTTCTTTTCATGTACTTTTTTTTTTTTTTTTTTGTCACGTTATTTCCATCTCGTTTGCATCCTACAACAACCTCATGTTCTTTGTTATAGTGAAATTTTTTTGGATTTGATCACCTGACATCAGATAAGTGAGAGCATATCTTTTTCACTGTAGTGCAGCATAATTGGTATGAAAAAAGTGATTTAAGTAACATACTTCTGATAAATATATCAATGATTCAGATATTTTCAATATACATCAAGATGCCTCTATACACATCAAAGTATGTTGAAAAAATATACCCCTTGTGTAAGCAAATGTATCAAAATTATGCTACTCCAATTTTTTTGTGGAGAGAGTAAATCTTGAGGCTAGTTATCCATGTTTCGAATAAAGGAAGGCATGTAACTAAGAGCATGCAGAGGCGGTAAGTAAATGTTGGAAAAGAATATATGCAAGGAGTTACCAGAGTAAATTAGTGAGTCATCGAGTGCAAGAAAGAAAGACAAAGGGTGCAATATGAGTGATATTTAAGCTCGGACATGCTTGGGGTGCCCTAAACTTAATTCAGGGTACCCTTCAGTCCATAGGAATGTAACCAACTACTCACCATTAGGAGCTCTTCAGATTATTGGAAGAAATCTAGCCCCATATTCATGGGGCAATCCTCTGATGTATTCGCAAGGTTCGCGACCATATGTGAGGATAAGTCTAAAAGGGTATCCTTGATATACTCTCAGAATCCCGCCTTGAATTCTTGGTTAGACTAGGAACCCGGCCCAAAGCGTTCACATGAAATGTGCCTAGTTGAACCATTCAATCGGGACTTCATCCTTTTCGGATCACAATATCACATAAGTCACATTGACACATGTCGAGCATGTATAATAAGTTTTCCACCTTTATTATACATTTAAATTTGCAATAGTGGTAAGTGGATATCATCTCCACAAGGATTGTGTAACTTATTCAGTCAAAGTTTTTTATTATTTTTATTTTTGTCACTAATTACTAATTAATACTTAACTTAATAAACACAAAATAAAGTCACTAACATTCAAATAAACTCAATTCAATAATAAATAAATATCTAAACAAACATTCATAACAAATGAAACATCAATCCATTTTACATTCCAAACATGTAACTCTTATCCATATAGTTATGAGCATACTTTATAAAGTAAGATAAATCATTAAACTCTAATCATAAGTAAGTAAACAGCCTTTAGCCATCCATTTTTCTCCTTATATTAATGGAGAAATCACGTTCTAACTTTATTGAGCTAACAAATTCATTCACATAAAGACATTAACTTCACGCAATAATATCGCATTAAATTTTATGAGAACTTCGAACTACTAAATCTAACATATTTGGAAAAGCCACTTCAACATCAAATTTAGATCTCAAATTCACATAGGAAATTTAAACTGTGTTTATCTTTCAAACAAATATAGTTACTACTTTAAATAGATAATGAAGCCAAATATCACAATATACATTCTAGACTATGCATGCAATACAAAGATCATGATTAAAATCAATCGATAATAACCTATTAAATCATTGAATTAAAGAATACAATTAAATTTAAAGCATTAAACACATATTCATATCATCATAGCTACATTGCAAAATAGAACTAGTTCACGCTCGAACTTTGTTTAGAATAAATAACTACTCACTCATAATCATAAATTACAATGCAATAATATAAATAAAAGACATAATTAAAAATACATCTTAATTGAATACTTGAATCTTCAAAAGCAATGAAAAGTAATGAGCAATAAATCCAACTAAAACTTAATGAAACTGGTAAATATGATAGCAATAAAAAAATGGCTCCAAGAGCAATCAAAGGGCTTATAGGGCTTCTTTGGCAATTGATTTCGAAACCCTAAGGTTCTATTTATAGTATTCTAGATAATAAACATCCCAAACTAACTCAAACAACACGTACTCATCTTAAATTTACGAAATCCACTCCAGTAATTCTCAACAATTTATTTGATAGGAATCGATGAGTAAATCCAGATTTCTGAGCTCGCTAGCCTTTTCTCGTGGCTTCCAATTTAGCCAACAATTCCTAGTGTTAATTTTGAATCGTTGTGAATAGATAGTACAAAAACTTAGTTCTTCCTTCACTTGTTGATGATTCTTTGCGTACCACTTCCACTTGATCAAATCATTCTCTTTCTTCATTTTTTACTCCATTTCTTCATATATTTCAATTACACATTGTTATATCATCACACGTCATATCAGCCATGTGGACTCGCTTCATTGCTTCGAGATTCGTGCAACACGTTTTTTGATGTAAATCTAAACAAATGACTATCATATATGCATTTTACATCGTTTTTCACCCAATTTCAATTATACATCTTAAAAACCTGAAATAGACAAATATAAGCAATTAGGACCATATGTTTGAGACTTTACCTCATAAAACATACTAAAATGTACTATAAAATGTGTATGATTTATGACTTATCACACACATTACTAAGGATACAAGCCAAGTCTACCAAAGATTTCATTTGAACATGACAAGAGGATTCATCAATATTGGCATTTCAAGATAATTGACAACTCGATCAAAGTAAATTACATTAGCATGCTAATTAAATCATAAAACAAAATGGAATTCATAAAAAGTCTGTCAGGGCTTGTTTCACTAAGTCATGACTTAGCCTAATTCCCCTAATTAGAGCCTTAATCCATCCAAATTAACTTAACCTCAAAATAATTTTTATTTCATTCATCAATAATGCTCCAAAACTAAATTTATATCCTCAATGAAACTCAATTCATGATTTGTTTAATTGGAACAAATTAGGAAATAATTTAGATTGCTCTTCGTATTTTTATAAAAGTTTCGACAGAACCTCCCCTAAAAATGGTATCGGAAAATCCACCTAATAGACAGCAGAGAAGAGGGAAATCCTAGAAGAACTCACAACTCCCCACAGTTCACAATATATATCAAATTTAAACTTTTAAATTAACTTAGAGTCTCCGAAGCATTAGTTGCAAATTTACAATCTTTAAAATAAACAAAAACTAGAATTTAAACCTCCTAACATATTTTAAAGTAATTAAGGGACTCTCATAACCTATTCGAGAGTATTTCACGGTCTATGATCACCCCAGAACATAAAACATTAATGTATAAGCATGCTTACAACATGAAGATTTAATTTTAAGAATCGAAAACATTCACCAAAGTCCTCAAGTCTTGTTCATTCTTCTTTGTCCTTACAAAGAACTTGACATCATCAAAAATAACTCGAAGATGTCAGGTAAGGAAACTCCTACACTGCTCTGTACTCCTGCAGATGTTAGTCTGAATACATGGAGACATGTAATTGCATTTCCAAATAACAAAAAAATTATATAATATGGATCCCTCATTTCCTATTCTAAGCTCATAACAAGAGGACTCTCTCACGATGAACCTAGAACAATCCTATAGAGTTCAATGTATTCCACCCCGGAGTCGAAATTACCCGCCATAGACGCCTAGAATACGTCTAGTCTGGAGTGGAGCACCTTACACTCTTACGATCGAAACAGTGGCAACTCTATTCGGAATACATATATGCATGACCAAGAAAAATGCGAAATGCAATGCAGACTAAACACAGATGCATGTACAAAGATAAATTCCATAAATAGTAAAGACCACTATAGGATTTACTTACAGTCCAACCAACTCAAAGTTGGTCACGAAGCCTCACACAATGTTTCCCAACTTTCACATACTTCCGTAAGTCCTATTAAATCATAAATTCACATTTTAAAGTTACAACTCCACTTGAATACTTAAAATTCATATTACAACTTACAATGAGATTAAAACTCATTTTCAATCTCATAATAGAGTTCAAACCACTCAATAACTCTAACGCCTTTTTTTAGAGTTGATTTCCATATTTTTGATATGTCAATTAAAGTCTCAATTTAACTCATTATATCATTAACAATTTCATTCATCTCCATTTGATCATCAATTCATTTCATCAACTAATTTATTTAGTTCATTTGTTATTTTTCACTAACTTAAAAGTTGTAGCAAGATCCGAACTTAGGTTCTATTCAAAGTAGGATGTATAAGGATTTTAAAAAGTCCAACCATAGTTAATTTGGAGAACAAATGCCCATTTAAATCATTACGCAAAGTTGCTAAGTCGTAACTGTCATAATTTGCAGTTTTTATTTGAACCATACTAACATGTCATATTCTAATAAATCAAAGTAGATCATACTAGGATTTAAACGAATATATTTGCAAGTCAATTGGAACCCATTTGATGTCTCAAATCAATACCTCAAAATGCATACTCAAAACAATTTATAAAAAATGACAGTGCAGTCCCAGTTTTTGGCCCATTTTCGGCCTTCAAAACACTACCAAACCTTCTCCAAATTAAAATCTGATCTTCACACGCATCATTATTGATATACAAGGATCAAAATCCAAAAAAATCTCACCGAAAAAGGTTCGTTTGATTGCTCAAAATCGTACCTCAAAACGACCAAATACTAAGACAACACAACTAATTTTTTTACAAAAATGCAACAAATTCGACCCCAAACGACCCACAAAACTTCCACCTAACTCGAGATGATTCTCGTTAGTTAAATTTGACATTAAAGCATCATAAAACATTGAAAATCAGACCTTGAAAGTCTCAATAGGTCGACTGAAATCGAATCCCAAAGTGAGACAAAATCAAAACTTACATCCACATGATAGTTTTATTGTAAAACAATCCCAACTGATCTTCCAAAATCTTACCCATTGAATTCGATCAAAACTGGTCCCAAACTCCTATAAATTGATGTAAATAATCAAAACATATTAGAATCATCAAACTAATATGAAACTCACCTCCATTGAATCGATTTCCCTTTATGTTCTTCTTCACCGTTTCCACTGGTTCGCCACCGAGAGGTAGAAGAGATATGATCGAGAGAGAGACAGTTGAGAGAACACCAATAGATATGAGAGAATAACAAGAGATATGGGAAAGAAAGCACGGAGAGTTTGAGTGTGGGAGAAGACGGTGGTTTTTCTAAAATTAAGGTAGGTATGGTTTTTTATTCCAAAAATAAGGTTGGCTACTTTTAATTTACAAAACTAAGGTATGTCTCCTTTTGAAAAGGAGTCATTGGTGATGATGTGGCTCCATGTGGCAATGTGTGTTGATGAGGTGGAGTGAATGACTCCTTTTGAAAAGGAGTCATCTATACAAAATGAATGACACCTTTTGAAAAAGAGTCATCTATACAAAATACGCAACCTCTTTTTTACTCCATCTACTCCTCAAAAAGAGTATTTTGCTCAACTCGAAGCGGTGTGTGACGACCCCTTCTCAAAAGGGTCAGGGTCGGCGCGACCCATCCCACCCGTGGTCGGGTCGGCCCGACCCGGCCCATATGAGGTAGCCCGACCCGTGCTACCATCTTCTTCCTCTCGTAAACTTTTTTTTTTTTTTTTTTTTTCATTTGTACTGGGGTTGGGCATCCATCTCCAACCTCAAGTTGGGTTCGTGCAGGGGAAACGACTCCCCAGCCATCCCTTGAGCTCATGCAGTTCGTTCGAGTCTCCTACCTCGAACCAACAACACAACCAACCGCAAAAACAACCACAAATCACACAACACCAACAAATATAACATTTACCTCGGCCACCGTGCCTTGGTAGTGGACACGTATCTCGCTGCGGGTCCCACGTCACGGGTCATTTTATCTTGATTAATGAATTAAACGTGTATTAATTATTAGGTCGTGACACGGTGAACCCATACAAACATCATTTACATATCGAGATGGACAACCTACATCACACACGTATCTCGATGTAGACAACTGATGTAAAGGAGACGCACGTATATGAACGTGGACAACTCATGCAAACGCCACACATGTATCTCGCGGTAGAGGAGTCATGCAAACGACGCGCATGTCGAGGTGGCCGACCCATGCAACCTCGTGCAATTCATGCAAATGTTACGCATGTATCTGGAGGGGCCAACTCATGCAAACAACACACACGTATCTGGCGATGAACAACCCTTGCCAACAAAATGCACGTTTGTCGAGGTTGACAATCCATGCAAATATTACGTACGT
This sequence comes from Stephania yunnanensis, assembly GCA_039657365.1. Taxonomy (NCBI): domain Eukaryota; kingdom Viridiplantae; phylum Streptophyta; class Magnoliopsida; order Ranunculales; family Menispermaceae; genus Stephania; species Stephania yunnanensis. The sequence goes on from CM077582.1 coordinate 12,708,670, forward strand.
ATCTCGAGGGGACAACCCATGTAAATGACACGCATGTATCTGGAAATGGGCAACCTGTGCAAACAACATGAGCGTATCTCAAGGGTGCAGCCCGTGCAAACAATCCATGCAAACGTTACGCACGTATCTCAAGGGGCAACCCATGCATATCTACTATAAACCATGCAACACAATCATGATCATAAAAAGAAATTTATAGATGAAAAACTGTAAAGGCCAAAACCACGTTATATATTTGTGTAGAATTTAAAATTAAAGCAATAAAGAAGTTTTGAAAGTATGATTTCATTCCATAAAAAAACTTATCATATAGGTTTATCGACGGTTACGTTGACGTTGTTGCTCCGTGATGCAAACAAGACGTACTCTATGTCGAGTTGGATATTGTGTTTGTACTTCCAGTTGAGTTTATCGAGGTTGCCGATCTTGCATTGAATGTTGTCGAATCGATTGATGTTCTTCCTCTAGTGCTTCACTCGACTCACCTATGGTACTAATGCTCCAAAAAATAGGAGGTTGAACCGTCCCAAAAAAAAGCTGGCTTCCTGTATGTGGTTGGGTCGAGAGGAACATGAGGCGGCGGTGACATGCTTAACATGTTCATGAATGAGCCATCTCCACTATATGATATATTATAATTATAACATGGTGGAGTAAATGGGCTCGGCATGTGTTGAGGCAATAACGGATACATTGGATGTCTAGGCATTCCATAGTCCATATATGAAGACGACAACCCGGGTGCATAAGATTAAAATGGTAATAAGGAAGATTTATGATCGGCACACTAGGTACAAACATTTGAGGTTCTGGTTCCATTGGAGAAAATGTAGGAATGTACCCATGAGAAGAATGATGTGGTGGGGATGAGCGTTGGCAACTGTCATCACTAGTCTCTGTTGTTCTCCCTCTCGGATGAGATGAACATGGCGTAGGGGAACGTCTGCTACACTCAGCAACACTCTCTATCAGACCAGAAAGATGTGGTGGACAAGGACGTCTAGTGCTCCCACCCACAATCTGTGTTTGTGTTTTTCTTCTTCTCGCCTCTCGATTCGATTCGCCCTTATCATCTTCTTCATCTTCATCTTCATTATCCTCATCTATGCCATCTCCGACATCAATTCCACTATTTTATAGATTAGACCTTTGCCTATGATCTTCATCTAAAGTCTTGATGCTTTCATCAAGCGCAAAAAGACCTTGCTCGTACCCATCGTCGATGAAAACTCATTGCAATGGATGCACCAAGTTACGGTGATATAAAAATAGGAGGTTAGTACACACAATTTATAATGTAAAACCATGAAAGAAGAATAATAGTTTAAAGCTTACCGAATAGTCACGTAAAGCCCCGTTATGTCCAATAAATCTTCTAGTGAGTGATCGATACCACATCATGTAGTCTTGTTGATCGTGGCCTTATTCTTGTTCCAATGTGATTATGCTGTCACCACGATTTTCCCACATCTGTATATAGTTTGCATGAAAAGCCACCCAATTTTCTCGAACGCATCCTCGCATCTCGATGCGGTGTAGTCGATTGTCGTAATGACATTTTGGTGGTACGACCAATATAATTCGAATTATCTCAAAACTCTTTCGGGTCGATGCCACTCGACTATGTGGAAACAAATAAGGGGAACGTCGATAGCCAACTACCATGACCGTCGGTACATTATTCAGGAAGATACCATATGACTTCAGCCTAAGGTTGCCACACCATGTCATCCTCATTCTGCGAATCGAGTGCATCACGGTAAGCTGATAAAACGTGTGTTGCATTTTGAGTAACCGAGAATGCATCGATCCATCTGTATAGAAAACTCATAATTAGTAAAATGAAAATGTAGTTAATAATATAAAAATTACGATATAACATTTATATTACCTGAGTCCTAAAGGGACATCATTAAACATCTCTTCTCCATCCATTATTCGAGGTTGAACTCTAGGAACACCCAGCCGCCTTGGTGCTATGAATGGAAATCTATCTCATGCCCACAGTTGTACAAGAATTGATGCCCTTACAACCTCATGTGCACCCGCGCGAGATCCGCGACACAACTCCCTGTACAAAAAAACCAAATAGGCACTCCCCCAACTATACCGGCTGGCTATGTCAAAATCCTCGAGCAACGGTAGAAACATCAATGTACATATCGATTTGACTTATCAGCGAATAGAAAACCATCGATTACTTGGAGAATGTACGATCGAACATACCGCCGCACCGACTCATCGTCGCTGTTGTTATGTATAGCTGGTACATTATGTTCAAGCCATTCAGCTTTTAGTTATTTCCATGAAGTTCATCTCCAACAGGAACTCGACTAAGTAGCCTCTTACACACCTTAACATAGTTTGTATCGGTGTTTCTGTCACAGGCATACCTTCGATAGGTAAGCCGAGCTGTACTTGTACGTCTTGGAGTGTAATAATGCACTCGCCACATTGCATGTGAAATGTATGTGTCTAGGGTGCCATCTCTTAACGAATACAATAATCAAAGCCCAATCAAGATTGAAAAATTATACGAGCGAAATCCCATAAAAGCCATTGGAATGTAGATATGGGCTCATTCGAGAATGATACTCCACCGTTTGATCAACGACAGCCCGTCATCGATGCACGAGCAATGTCTCGTACACCTTAGAATTGAAAATAAGCTATCATATATATATATATGTATATTATATGTTTATTCATGAACAATGGATGTATCCATCTTAAAGTGTTTACCTGACCTATTCATGCTCATGAAGATCTGTGTGTAGATTGGAGATGTAATAATGAAGGATTTGAGGACCTGGATCATTTATGTACAAACTACAATTTAGGGAGTTTTAAAAGTTAGTCGTGTTGTTTGAAAAGTGGCCACAAATTGATTGTTAAAGGTTCAAATAATAATGAATACCTAAACATTTCATGACGTAAACTATTCGGATACTTTAAAAGGTTCAATATAATCTAATTACATACATACTTAAGCCATTAGTAAACAATATACAAACTGGACTATTGGTTTTGATTGGAAATTCGACTTTGGCTGGACAATTTTTTTTGTTATGTCCCTATGCACGACAAATGTTGCATCGGTTCTTCCTAGTAGAGACTCGATCACGATCTTTATTGGGACACGTTGTTCTTTTATGTCCTTTTTGATGACATATGCCACATCGTAAGGCTATTGAAACATTAGGAAGATCCATCTCATTTTGCCTTCTCGTTCCCTTTGGTCTTACTCGGCCACGTCTACACCTTGGGTCTGGTATGATTTTCATCGCAAATGTCGACCAATATTTCTTATCTGGAATGGCTTTAAATTTAAAGGAGTAGCATTGCGCATACACATCTATTTAGTAGTATGGTTCAATAAATTGTGAGTACCTCACCCGAATAAAGGAACATGCAGCTAACACATGTGAGCAAGGGAAACCAAACGATTGTCATTTATTGCAACTGCAAATGCGGTCCTTTAGGATAACAACTTGTGTATTGTTGCCTTTATGCATGCGATCTCCATGTCATCTAGTAAGCACTTAAAACTCACATATGTCACGATTTATCAAATTGACTTGATGCCTCCTTGCAGCTTGTTCGTAATGTGTGAGTTTATACGTGACATATTTCGTGTACGATTACCCGTTTGAGATTGCTTCATTGATTTCTTGTTGCGTTGATCGTGGTATGTCACCAATCTATAGTAAATCATTTGAGTCATTGCTGTTATTGGCAAGAATCAAACCCCCTTCAATACACTGTTAAAACACTTTACAAGTGACAATAAAACTCGTGTAAGTAATATTACTTTAGGGATAACTATATAGTTGAGTGCAAAACATAACTTGCATTTCATACATACCAACACCATTAGAATTTATCCATACGTACCGCATGCCTCCGTCGTGTGATTGAGTCCATAGTTCTCTGGGGATGGCATTGACATATTGCAAACATTGAGGGGTTCGTGATGATAAATATGCAAAACGCTCCATGCACGCATTAAATTTTTGAACTTGATGTTGACCAGTAGCTCGAGAAAGTAGGTTTTTCAATGGCTCATTTTTAAATTGAGTGTTGAAATTACTGACCAAGTGTCGCAGACAATAATGGTGGTATCCTTTTGGAGGACAAAAACCATTAGTCGGTGTGTTGAGCGCCTCCATAATGCCAGGGCAACGATCATAAATAATGCAAAGGTCATCTCTATCCATCAAGTGTTTGCGCAACATCCTCAAAAATCATCCCCAAGAATCCATAGACTCGATTTCCGCAACAGCAAATGCTACCGTTAGTATGTGTCTATTACCATCAACAGATATGACAATCATTAGCTTACCACTATATTTTTCATAAAAGAAAGTCGCATCGATTTGAAGCAGAGGCCTACAAAACCTGAAAGCTTGTATTGATGCTTCGAATGCGAAAAACACACGACGAAATTAAGAACACTCTGTCCTTATCTCATCAGAAGCCCATTGTCTATGTGACCACTCAATCACGGTCCCCGGACTCTTAATCTTCACGGCCGCCAACCAGCTTGACAATCTAGCGTATGACTCATCTCAATCTCCAAATGCATTTGCTATTGTCTTCCTTTTGACATCCCACATTCGCTTGTAGTTTACTTCATGTCCGTATTTTCTCTTAATTATTTGTATTAATGTCTTGATAGTTATTGCTTAATCTATTTGGATAATGCTTCGCAAACATGTTGGCATCAAGTTGGGCATGACCGCGTTCCACGTCGGGATTAATATAGTTGTGCTGCGCGTCTAATTGTGTGATCTCCCATAATTGTGTTCTCTTTCGCAAACAAGCACGAAAACGCCACATGCACCCATCTTGCGTACTTCTGCACTTGATCACCCAAAAAGTTGTAGTCGATTCCATCACATGATATTGACAATGTCTGTTAATATGCCACACTTTGATGGCATGTTGTAAGTCTTTTTTGTTGTCAAAACACATCCCTAATTCCAAATCAAAATTAGCGAGGTCCCCCCCCCGGTTGTTGATGATAATGTTGGGTCGCAAATGAGTTAGCCACCTCCCAATCAATTTCATCGTACACCGGCAATGGATGGTGAACTTCATCATCGATTGCTTCCTCCATGAAATTTTCTTCATCGATAGCAAACTGCTTATCATCTTGCATGTTTTTTGCCCCTCGAGGTTCATACCTTGGGTCATCCGCTACAACATTTATGTTTTCCCAATCGATAGTTGGTGCAGCATCCTCGGGGGAAGCACATCCTCGTCCGCATCATTAATGTCATCATTGTCGTTTGGTTCATCATCACCATGTAGTGATTGCATCTACAATCTTTCCATCATCGATCTAGTATCTGATGTGCTGCCATCTTCATCTACTAGTTGCGAATGAACTGTACGTTTTTGAAAATGATCGATTGGCTCAAATGTTAAATAAATATCTACCCTTGAAGTTAATGGTAGATTGGTCACTATCGCCCACATCAAGTAGAAGTTTGTCGCTTCTTCCAGCAATACGGGGACAAAATATTGTGATCCCTCGGGGATGGTTATAGCATGACGATAAGTCATCCTTACCATAGTGTCCGTAGATGATATATTGAATGCGTTACACACTCCTTCCATCAATTGTTGTCTACTCGTCCCAAACCTAAACGTCAACACTGTTGATGGGGGTACGCTGTACCTAATGTCATTCCTACCATTTACAATTTCACCGTTCGCATAAAAGAGAAATGGGATGTTCCTATTTTCCATGACCTACATAATTTATTGGATAATGATGATGTAAAAAAATTGCATATGTATCAAACATCATTCGTTCATCAAATTGAGGAATTAAAACACAATCGAACTTTCTGATGTAGAGGATCGCCTTCAAAAGCAACTACAGAGCATACTCATTCGTCTACATGACATCAATTAAAACTCATATTTATATGAGCTATGTCAAATTAGGGCATATTTTCAAAAAAAAAAAAAAACTAAGCATAAAATGTTTCAGTTTCAACAAACAAACTGCATGATAAGTCGGAATTTATAGGTATTTAGTGATTTATTTTAGTATATTTAATTATTAAAAGTATTTAAAATATATATTTAATTATATTTTTGGTTAATTTTAGGTGAAACAGAGTGCGCGGTTGAATTCGTGGCAGAAAAATACTCAAAATGGAGTATTTACTTGCAGTGATCGGATGCCGAACAGTTTGCCTCGAAATACGCGTTGCGCGGTGGGTCGAATAGCGGACAGGGTGTTCCAGCCAATCAAAGCATGCCACGTCAATGAGAAAATATCTATGGACCAATCAGAAAATGCCACGTAGCGTAGAAAGCCAACTCCACTAATTAGAACGCACCACGCGTTGCCACGTCAGCCAGGAAGACACGTCACACACAAGCAACATTTCATCGCGTTTCAGACTCCATCGATTTGCCTCGAGATCCATTACAACAAAAACTCCCAGTAATTGGCGCTAGTTGCGCGATTTTCTTCCGTGCCAGCAGGATAACACGTGGCGTACTCTTATTCGTCCAGACGCGTCACAACAAGCGGTTCCTCCAATCACGAGACGACATGTGGCGCTGACTCACCTCACACACAACCGAACGCGCCAGGAGTTTGGCGAATGATGCGGCGACAACTTAGAGGCAGTGACAGGACGGTCCAATCCCGTTGAGACACGTGGCTTGGCGGTTATATATCAGCGAATCATGTGCAGACACGTGGCAGATACCGAATTTTGATCTAAAAACACCCCTACGATGCTCCTCGACGCACGAGCCACCTACTTAACCCCTAAAATTAGTATCAGAGTCCAATTTGGAGTACTTTTATATATTAGGAACCTAGGTATTATTAGGAGAAGAACTAATTAGTATTTTTTAGAGATCAATTATTATTTTTAGTAGTGATTTTTGAAGATGATGTCCGGCTAATCAATTTCTTCCCTAAGTCGAAGGGGAAGCAAGTCGGGATCATGGATTCATAGCATATTATGTTAGAACTTTTTATTTTATTATTTAATTAATTTAATTTCTTCTATTTCATTATTGTTGATTTTAATGATTATGATTTAGATCTATGGTATGTATGAGGCCTGTGCATGCTTTTAGATGGACAATATATAATTATTTGGAATATTAGTATTCGTATAATTGTGCTTTTAGACCAATAAAGTAACAAACATTCACCCGTTTGCCGTAAAACCCTTTCGGTTCTTGAATGTACAACAATTGAATCTAGGTTAAATCGGTAGCGGACGCGACACGATTATTTAGGATTAGTGTTCCTACAGATCTATATTAATGCGGTTAATATGTTAAACCCGATTAGCGGATGTCTAGGGTTATACATTAATTAGGGAAGTAGTTAGTGGCGGACGTCCTAACTATCAAAATTAGGGGAACTATGAATTTCTGGCGGATGTCGATTTTCTATAGCTAATATAGGAGAATTTAAATTAATAATTTTTTAGGAAAGATTGAGGACCATTGAATGCTATTGAATCTTGATTATGATTTGTGGAACTATAGGCTTAGGTGATTTCTCATCATTGATATTATTTCTGAGAATTTTTATTTTTGTTAGTTTAATTAATTATTTTATTGAATTTTCTGAAAACCCCCTCATTTTTAGTTAACTTGGAGTAAACTCAAGTCCTGTGGATTCGACCCCGTATTTACCACTACTACACCCTTGTGATTGGTAACTCAATTGCGGGTTATATTTGGCACGCACGACACGTAATCACTGCACATATTAATTTTTTTAAACAAACAAACTTCACATATTAATTTTTTTAAAATAATAAATTTATTTATTTTTACTAAATTAGCAAGTCAAACTTACTCAAACTTAAATAAATAAATTACTTAACTTATTAGTTTCCTTTTTTTCCTTTATCTTCAATTGGATTATTCCTGAAAAAACAAATATAAAATTAGCTTCCCCTTACATAAATATTACTAACTAGAAATGTCGTAAAAACTAAATAAAAAATTCGAACCTTTTCACAACCTTCAACCCAGATCAAACTCACTTGCGTTTATCTTCTATTTGATATTCCCTGAAAAAACAAAAAAATTGACCCACCCGACAACCCAAACCCACAACTCACCAACTTTATCGCACCAAAAATAAATTATCTACCCCACAACCTTTCCCAAGCCACCCCCTCTCTCTCTCTCTCTCTCTCTCTCTCTCTCTCTCTCTCTCTCTCAACTCTCTCATCCCGTCTCTCTTTCTTTCTTTCTTTCTCTCTCTTTCGCGGTCTCTCGATCCCCCAGCTCTCTCCCTCTCTCCATCGCACCGACTCTCTCTCTCTCTCTCGTGGTCTCTTGGTCCCCCAACTCTCTCACTCTCTCTGTCACCCTAACTCTCTCTCTCTCTCTTTCGTGTCCCTACGGTTTCCCTTTCTCTCTCTGGTCTCTCTGTCGGTCTCTTGGTCCCCCTCATCTCCTTCTCTGCTGATCCCGCTCTCTCTTCCCTCTGCTGGTCTCTCCCACATGGCTTATCTCTCGCGTGCTCTCTCCCGCACCGGACTCTCTCTCTTGGTCCGTCAGTCTCTCGGTCTTTCGGTCCCCCTCATCTCCGTCTCTGCTGGTGCTCTCTCCTCCCTATCTATTGGTCTCCCCGCACGACTTCTCTCTCGCGTGCTCTCTCCCGCACTAGACTCTCTCTCCTCGTGGGCGGTTGCTCCACCCCACCAACACCCACCTTAACCCCCATTCCCATGACTACCCCTACCCTACCTACCCCTACCCTACAAAACCTACCTCGAGGATGCAGGGAATATATTCCCCGCATCCTAGAGGAAGATGAAATCACGGGGGAACAATGGGAATCTGACGTGGCGCCACGTGGACGCTAGTTCATCGCGCTAAAACTAATGGCGCATTCAATCGCCGATCCACGTGGCGTTGACTTGTCGTTCACATGGACGCCACGTGTATCGGGCCTTTACACTCATTAGTATAAAGGGCCGATCCACGTGGTGTCCACGTGGATCGGTCCCTAAAACACAAATGGCGCATTCAAAGAATGTGCCATTCGTGTTTTTTTCTCCAGACACGTTGGGCACGAATGGCGCATTCTCTGAATGCGTCATTCATGTATTTTTGCCCTGCCACGTAGACACTAATGGCGCATTCTCGAGAATGCGCCATTAGTGTATGAATTTAGCCCAATTGAAAACACATTTTCAAAACCCGACTTACCTTAGTTTATTAATAAAAAAACTTAACTTATTTCGCTAATTTATTTTATCTTTAACACTACATTTGTAATTTCTTGGGAGAAGACATCGAGATGAAAGGTATCGAACAAAGAGAGGGTTTTAAACCCAACTTCTTTTTGTTTCTTACCAAAATACCATTTTACTCCTCAAGTCTATCCCTTTCTCTACTCTCTTATATACCCTTTAAAGTCTTTTCACATTATTTTCTAAATTCTTCATATTTATCTCTTAATTTAACCCTAATTTAAACTTTGAAAATACCCTAATTTTGAAAAAAAAATATAAAAAAATATTCAAGGTGCTCGAAACTCGTGGACACCGCATTTATACTTCAACTTGAAGCTATTTCGCATCAAATAAAGTATAATACATCAAATAGTCATGCGACACTAAAAAATAATAGTTTAAACTTATGATATTTGGTCCGTAAAACATGGGTTCTACCTTGGATACTTTAATTCTAATACAAATCAAAAATAATTAGTTTAATCAAGCTTATGAAATTTTTGAATTTCACAAGTAGGAGTTGACTCAATCATAACAAGAATATAATATCAACAAGAAACATGAATTAAGTATGAAGCAAGAACTTCAAACCCATCATAATGTAAGAAGCCAAATGATTTGTAAATATAAGAAAAGTTCATGGATTGTAAAAGTGACGACCCCAAACCCAAAGTAGAGCACCACTGGCTTAATTTCGTCATTAAGCTTTAAACTCAACTGCGTAGGACTTAATAACGTATTAATAAGCTTTTTTGTTCTATTTGTCTTGTTACTCGTGTTTATGATAAGTCTTCTCAATTTCCATTAGTTGTGATTTTTAGAATTAATTAAAACTTTTAATCATTTATCAATTTAGCGAAATACTTAAATTAAAATATGGAAGTAAATATAAACACCTATATGAGGAATTAAACAAAGTAAATATAAGATCACATGTATATTAAGTGGCGATAATAAAGTGAGTACTGTTGGGTTTTGGGGTTCATACGTGGCGGAGATTACAAAAATAATTTTGATAAAAACCCCAACGTGATCCGAATCTAATTCCATTAAAAACGTTTAAACCAAGAAAACTTAATCATACCTCGGTCGCAAAATACCTTTCTGAAGGTTGATCGATCTCTAAAGCGCTGCCAACGACGAACGCCCTCTACCAGCAGTCCACACACGAACGGCGGTTGAGATTCAAAGTGCTAGCTTCAAGAGAATACCAAACCTTTTTGTTTCTCTCTAAAACGATCCAGAGCGTACCAGAAACCCTAATTTGTTTCTAAACGAAAAATAGAGTTTCAGCCCTAAAATTTCATCCATGTGTTCTAACTTAAAGCGTCTATTTATCAACCCTTGTATATAGATGGTTAAATACATTACACATATACCCCTCCTGAAAGAAGTATAAGTGTAATACATGACAAGGATGTTTCTGTCATGAGTTTTATCATGCATATAAATTTTATTTTTCTGAACCATCTTAAAATCTTGCAAAACCATTCTTAGTGTGCGACCCAATAGGCTTATACAACGTTGGCAGTGTACCAAAACACATTTTGGTATACAAGTCATAAGCGGCCTCTAGCAAGACATTATGACTACATATGTTGTACGAATATCAAATCAATACAATCTAATCAATAGTGTATACAACATCCTTTTGTCACACGATATCCTTTTGATCAAACATAAGGCATGGAATTGTCATCCAACATATTCAATCGTATTAAACTCGATCTCTAGGTAGACTCAAAACATCTAAGTGACATTGATCAATATCAATTCACTTAGACTAGGCCTTTTAACAGTCTAACACATCGATGGATCCACTGGATATCTCTCTTTATATGAGAGGGACAAATTCTATCTCGATTACACAACTTCATCACATTGCTCACACAATAACCAATCACAACCTTTATAATCGTCTGATTAAAGACAACGTTTGATTGTGTCAAATCATTGTGTTTCTAATGTTGAAGTCTCTGGTAATCTCAAGTCAGAGGACTAAAAAATATACCTATAATGAGAAACAATTATGACTTAATCCATGCGATGTTCTCATAACAAGTCATTCCAGTACTTTGTTCCCTAACAAGTACTCGTGATCTTGATTCATATCCATATACGTATAATCATCATATGATCATCAATCAAGACTCACACTAGTCTTAATTCATTATAGTTCCCAGTATAATGATCGACTAGGGACATTTAGGATATTTCTACAAATACCCATGAATCTTATTATAATGTAAACATGTAAATTAATTATAATAAACAGCAAATGAAATCCTCTATTTTATTAACTAAAAGTATTCATAAAGATAGTTAATGGATTGACTAAGGGCACACGCCCCAACATCTCCCACTTGCACTAGGGCCAATCATACATGCATCTAATGCCTAATGATCTAACATGACCATCATGTTTTGCTTGTGGAAGAGCTTTTGTCAATGGATCCGCAACGTTGTCTTCAGTAGGTACTCTGTAAATCTTCACGTCTCCCCTCTCAATAATTTCCCTTATGAGATGAAAACGTCTGAGTATATGTTTGGATATGTGGTGTGATATAGGTTCCTTGGCCTGTGCTATTGCCCCGTTATTGTCACAATACAAACAAATAGGGTTAGCAATACTTGGAACGACACCTAGTTCAGAAATGAACTTTTTGATCCAAACTACCTCCTTTGCTGCATCGAACGCTGCAATATACTCAGCTTCTGTAGTAGAATCTGCCACGGTCTCTTGCTTCGAATTTTTCCAACTTACTACGCCCCCATTCAAAGTAAACACATATCTAGACTGCGATCTAAAATCATCTATATCAGTTTGCAAACTTGCATCTGTGTAACCATTTACAACTAGATCATTTTCAAAACCTCCATAGACCAAGAACACTTCCTTAGTCCTTCTTAAGTATTTAAGAATGTTCTTTATTGCTATCCAGTGACTCTCACCAGGATCTGACTGATATCTGCTTGTAGTGGTCAAAGCATATGATACATCAGGTCGAGTGCATAACATGGCATACATAATAGACCCAATAGATGATGCATATGGAATTTTATTCATACGGTCTCGCTCATCATTTGTTTTAGGACATTGAATCTTGCTGAGACTTATGTCATGAGGCATTGGCAACAATCCTCTTTTAGAGTCTTGCAAACTGAACCTATTCAACACCTTGTCTATGTAAGCACTTTGACTTAGACCTCTTAACCTTTTAGATCTATCCCTATAGATCCTTATCCCTAGGATATAAGGTGCATCTCCTAAGTCTTTCATTGAGAAACACTTCCCTAACCAAGACTTGACATTCTGCAATGTTGGGATGTCATTTCCAATGATTAATATATCATCAACATACAATACCAGAAAACAACTACACTCCCACTGACCTTCTTGTATACACAAGGCTCATATTCGTTCTTAATAAAACCAAAAATCCTTGATTGCTTCATCAAAACGAAGATTCCAACTCCGAGAAGCTTACTTTAGTCCATAAATGGATCTTTGAAGCTAACATACCATCCTAAAATTCTCGGGATGTACAAAACCTTCAGGTTGTGTCATATACACGTCCTCAAGCAGCTTTCCGTTAAGAAATGTTGTTTTTACAGCCATTTGCCATATCTCATAGTCATAATATGCAACAATGGCAATTAAGATTAATATGGATTTAAGCATGGCTACTGGCGAAAAAGTTTCATCATAATTAACACCTTGAGTCTGCATGAAACCTTTTGCACAAGTCTTGCTTTAAAAGTATGCACTTTGCCATCCATGTCAGTTTTCTTCTTGAAAACCCATTTACATCCAATGGTCTTACCACCTTCGGGTAAATCAACCAAGTTCCAAACTTGGTTATCATACATGGATTGCATCTCAGAGTTCATGGCACTTAGCCATTTATCCGAGTCTGGTCCAGACATAACCTCCTGATAAGTGGTGTAACGGCCTGAAAATTTGACCAGTGTAAAGTGACAGGTCAGGGTCGTATGTGGGATCCACTCGTCAGAATACGTATGTCCAAATATCCAATTTGAGATTATAATGCAAATTGTTGAGCTGTTTTACGAGTTGGTACAAGCTAGAAATTTGTGAGTTGAAAAATGAACGGGGACGTGCCTCTAGTCGCGTGCCGGCGTGGGACCGAGATATTGGCTTAATGTGGCCATAGTGGCTTTATACGGTATTAATGTGTACATTGAATACGCATCGTGATACGTGTAGCGCGAATATCGAGATTTATTAAATGAGGCGAGTTGGTGCCTCGAGATGCGCGCTGCTCAATTTATAAGGAAAGCATTAAAAAATAAGTTTTTGATGTGCCTCGAGTTTCGCTCCACACGGATCTCGAGGACGCAAGTTTACTTAATAAGGAAGAAATCAAAAATAAATAATATATATATATATATACGGATAAGGTGTGGTTTTAACCACACATTCAAAAGAAAAAAAATGAAAGAAACCAGTGGTGAAAAGGAAAAAAAATGAGCCAGAGAAAGAAAATAGTGAAGGAGAAGGAGAGAAAGAAGAAGAGACCGGGGGAGAGAGAGAGGGATCAAGCTTGAGCAAGGTTAGTGAAATCCCCTTATTGTTGTGTTGTTTGTTGTTGTTGATGGTGGGTTGTTGTTGGGTTCAGGTGGCTGGTGAACTCGGACGAATTGCCATGGCAGTTCGTCCGAGCTCGAGGAAGGCAAGGGAGTGGTCTCCCCTGCATACGAACCCCACTTGGGGTTGGGGATGGAAGCCCAACCCCAGCGATAAAAAGAAAAAAAAATCCAACCAGAGCACTTTGTGCTCTGGTGGGGAAGACGACCCCCTGCGGGTCGGGTCGGGTCAGACCGACCCGAGTCTGCTTGGACCGGGTCGGGTCAACCCGGACCCACCCCAATAAAATATTCTATTTAACTAAATTAAATTAAACTGTTTTTTTTATTAAAATTAAATTACATAAAATAGATTAAAATAGATAAAAAAACTATGAACAAAATTCTGAAAAATCCTCGAAAAATATGAAAAATTAGGGAAAGCTAGAAAAAAATGAGTTCGAGGCTTTTCGGGCGTTTGACACCCCGGTATAATTCAAAAAAGGGTGCTAAAAACTTAATTTTTATGAAAATAAAAATGACAAATCTATGAGTCCATAGTATAATTGCACGTAATGCGACCCTTAAACTGTAAAATGGTATAAATTGATACCAGGGGCTTATAATGCTATAGTCGGGTGTCGGGTGCGCAGATCGAGGCATGAGCGGGACATTCTGGAGGTTAGTAAACCAGCTAGGGACTTATACAATATTTCGTTTCTCTCCATTGGCTGTTGTTGTTTACTATTTTGTGATAGCTTTATTGTTGCTCACTGCTTTATGATGATAACTATCGTTGAAATTGTTGTCGATTGAGTGAGTCCATTGGCAAGTGAGTCATGGTTACTGTTTATTTGCGATATGAGAGGGTTAGGGCTGGAGGCAGGGGTCTCGTCCTAAACCCGAGGTTTTTCCTGGTCGTCCATCGATATTATCCGGGTTCATGGATGTTTCATAGTCGTACGGGCTAGGGCTGGGAGGCAGAGGTCTCGTCCTAGATCTGGGTCTATGGATGTCTCATAGTCGTAAGGGTTAGGGCTGGGAGGCTGGGGTCTCGTCCTAAACCCGAGTCTGCTAGGCTTTTGCCGCGACTCAACGACCTTTTGGTTGGAACTCCTTGTTAGTTGGCCTCACTCATTGATGGATTGTTTACAGTCTTTTATACTCATGCGTTCTTTATTCCTTTCGCTCTATTTGCATGAATTTGACTGCTTTGGATATTGTGAAATGTTGTGTATATGTCCTACTGGATTTACTTACATGGGCTCGTCATTCTTATGTTTGACTAAGTGCAGAGCCGCGGACGAGTAGCTGAGGGAAGGCTTCATAACTAGGTGAATTTTTGTATATTTTGTATTTACTCTCCTCTGATGATATTTACTGGGTTCCACAATTAGGTTGCCTAACTCCCTGATCTTTTTGTTGAGTTATTTAATGATTTAGTCGCTTCTGCTAAATTTTTAAAATCTTGCAAAACATTAATAACTCAACTGTAAAATGTTGAATGTACAGATAATGATGGATTTGAAGGCTGACTAGGCTCTCGTTGACCTTGCGAGACTGGCTCGTGGGTCCACGTGGGCTTAGGCAGGGCGGGGTCCAATTTATGGGAAATTGGGCCGTCACAGTTGGTATCAGAGCTGAAGTTTTAAATACTCGACTTGTGAAGGAAATTAAAACTCATCAAGACATAAACCAGCAGAAGTTAGGAACCCTGAACTTAGAGTGGAACCCTATGATCCAGACTGAAGTCGTTGGGAAGTGAGGAGAGTTGGAGAAAATAAAAATAAAAATAAAAAATTGATCCTATATGGTATATTTGTTGTATTGTAATATACTATATACGATATCAGTAATTATACACTGAATCAAGGATTCGTGGCTATGGAAAATGCGACGCGTTTCAGACCTGGTGTAGGAATGATCGTGAGGCTGCAGGTTCGCGGTTTGCTAGTGCTGATGAGCTGCATACTCTGTCATACAGAATTGTATGGCGCGACCAACAACTGCAGGAGATTGATTGACGACTGGTTTAATAAGTGGCCATTGTGATTTTAATGTGGTCACATTAACATAAATATATATTGTCCTATAGTTTGAACGCTTAAACAAAATGAATGGGATGTGTCTCAAGATACGCAAATTGCAAGACTTGAGACAATTTTGGTCAAACATAGAGGCGGTGGACAAAGGGGTGAAATTATTGGGTTTGCCTTGAGATTCGTGTTGCACGTATCTCGAGGACACATTTGATTTCTGCTTGAGGAAGAAAACTTATTGTGTACCTTAAGGAAACTTCCTGAACGTGTCGCTAGGGGATCCACTTGGAACAATTAAGGTAAAGAAGATTGATGGTAATGATGACTTGGATATAATAAGAGGGAGTAGGCTTGAGTGCATGCAACTATATCAATAAGCCTTGCTTGGAAACAAGCTTCTCCATCTTATCTTATTTTCTCCGTTATCATGGTGTTCTATTGACTTTTTTCTTGAAGGATTATGATATCATAATAGGTCACAAACGCCGAAGAGGGATACTTTTTAAGTTTTTGTCCCATGATTGGTGTATCCGTTGCGGAGTGGAATGAGTTTGTCGTTTATCTTTCACTTAATTCATGTGGAAAGATCTGAGGTTGTATTGCATTGCCTTCATGCACGGATCGAATGTGACAATGTTGGTGGTGGTGGTATATTTGGGAAAAGTGCAGCTGCAGGGTTCTTTTTCGGATAAGTACTCGTTCCATGGAGGATTGGCTGAGAAACTGTCTGTCTCTTTCAAAACATTTATGAATCGAATGAACGGGTTACTCGAGAGAGAACTGCAGATTTATAGGGCTAGGTTTCTTCAAGATTATGAAAGACACCTACCATGTTTCAACAAACCTAATTATTCAGGCTGTGTGTGTGTTTTTACAATTCACGACAGTTCATAACCCACCTGAAACATCTCGAGTTTAGGCATGGTCTACAGTGGCCGAGGAGGCGAAGGCTCAGATTAAACTCGTACTTACGTGAGGAGATGTTGATCGCGCCGACTAATACGAGAGTTAGAGTAACGGCTAAGGCGAGGCAGTATCGCGAGT
Organism: Stephania yunnanensis; assembly: GCA_039657365.1. Taxonomy (NCBI): domain Eukaryota; kingdom Viridiplantae; phylum Streptophyta; class Magnoliopsida; order Ranunculales; family Menispermaceae; genus Stephania; species Stephania yunnanensis. Next base: position 12,725,582 of record CM077582.1, read on the forward strand.
TTCAACGACGTTCCCCGGAAAAGTTTCACGGTGGTACGGATCTATGAGCAGCAAAGATTCATGACGTCTTGGCCACACCAGATCATATGAGGTCGAACATCTCATCAGTTTCGTTGTTTCGGCGAGGCCGATGTCTAGTTGCGCACTACGATAGCGTCGATGTGGACGCTCAAGGATTTGGGCTGAATTCAAGGATGAGGAAGTACATTCCTCCTACAGTTCGTAACCTGAAGAGAACTGATTCTCAAACCATTCGACAGAGGACCAGAGAGTCAGTTAAGCACGGTCTACTGGACTCAATTGGTGCCTATGAGAAAGCTATGGCTAGCGAGAGCGTAGGAGCACACGCATCGGAGTACTGGTCGCATCATCGGTATCGTCACATTTTGTGCGATGGTCTGGTGATGATTAGAGAAAAACGAGGGTTAGACGGTCGTGGCGAAGAGATCAACCTCGGAGCGTTTTGCGTTTCCACCATGTGCGGCGTGTATGGCGCTAGTGTTAGATGGTCCAGCGCAGAGTTACGCTAGTACATTACAGCAGCCAACACCGTCAGATCCATATCATATGTACCATCGAAGGATTGATGGCAAAGGTAGTGGCCAGAGATAGGGCCAGAGATCCAGTCGAGTGCACTAATAAGGACAACGATCTAGTCATGCACAGGGACAAGGACATGGACATGTTCCATTTGGATCGGGATTTCAACGTATCTGTATGGGCGTATGGACAATCTGGTACAGCGGAGCCAGAAACATATTCATGCTATTGCCACATAACCTGATAGAGGGTACGAGTTGGGTTGAGACTCACTCGATCAAGGAGACTAACAAACAGTTAAAGAAATTGACTCATATTCTCGCGGACATACTGTGGATATGAGGATGTTATTGACAGTAGATCATTTGACTAATTTGTTCATTTGTATTCCAATATATGTTACGAGGATGTTGCCCTGGCATATATTGATGGAAGGAGACCGGTGATGTGTATTTTGCTTGGAGATCTCGGAGGAGCCTAGCTCGTCACGGAGGAGCCCAGCTTGTCGCGGAGGAGCCCAGCTTGTCGCGGAGGAGCCCGACCCTACATAGTAAGATGGGGGTATGGCCTTGGGCGAGTATGGCCTTGGGCGAGTATGGCCTTGGGCGGGTATGACCTTGGGTCTTTATTATCTTCCTGTGATAATTGCGTCAATTATGAGGACGAAATTCTAATCCGTTGGGAAGACTGTAACGACCTGAAAATTTGACCTGTGTAAAGTGACAGGTCAGGGTCGTATGTGGGATCCACTCGTCAAAATACGTATGTCCAAATATCCGATTTGAGATTATAATGCAAATTGTTGAGCTGTTTTACGAGTTGGTACAAGCAAGAAATTTGTGAGCTGAAAAATGAACGGGGATGCGCCTTGAGTCGCGTGCCGACGTGGGACCGAGATAGTGGCTTAATGTGGCCATAATGGCTTTTATGTGGTATTAATGTGTACATTGGATACGCATCGTGATGCGTGTAGTGCGAGTATCGAGATTTATGAAATGAGGCGGGTTGGTGCATCGAGATGCGCGCTGCTCAATTGATAAGGAAAACATTAAAAATATGTTTTTAATGTGCCTCGAGTTTCGCTCCGCACGGATCTCGAGGGCACAAGTTTACTTAATAAGGAAGAAATCAAAAATAATATATATATATACATATATACATATATATATATATATATATATATATATATGGATAAGGTGTGGTTTTAACCACACATTCAAAAGAAAAAAAATGAAAGAAACCAGTGGCGAAAAGGAAAAAAATGAGCCAGAGAAAGAAAACAGTGAAGGAGAATGAGAGAAAGAAGAAGAGACTGGGGGGGAGAGAGAGAGATCAAGCTTGAGCAAGGTGAGTGAAATCCCCTTGTTGTTGTGTTCTTTGTTGTTGTTGATGGTGGGTTGTTGTTGGGTTCAGGTGGCTGGCGAACTCGGACGAACTGCCATGGCAATTCGTCCGAGCTCGAGGAAGGCAAGGGAGTGGTCTCCCCTGCTTACGAACCCCACCTGGGGTTGGGGATGGAAGCCCAACCCTAGCGATAAAAAAAAGAAAAAAAAATCGAACCGGAGCACTTTGTGCTCTGGTGGGGAAGACGACTCCCTGCGGGTCGGGTTGGGTCGGACCGACCCGGGCCCGGGTGGGCCGGGTTGGGCAGGGCCGACCCTGACCCGAGTGGGTCGGGCCGGGTCAAACCAACCCGGGTCCGCTTGGACTGGGTCGGGTCAACCTGGACCCACCCTAATAAAATATTCTATTAAATTAAATTAAATTAAATTGTTTTTTATTAAAATTAAATTACAGAAAATAGATTAAAATAGATTAAAATTTTGAAAAAAATTCTGAAAAATCCTCGAAAAATATGAAAAATTAGGGAAAGCTAGAAAAAAATGAGTTCGAGGCTTTTCGGGCATTTGACACCCCGGTTTAATTCAAAAAAGGGTGCTAAAAACTTATTTTTTATGAAAATAAAAATGGCAAACCTATGAGTCCATAGTATAATTGCACGTAATGCGACCCTAAAACTGTAAAATGGTATAAATTGATACCATGGGCCTATGATTCTATAGTCAGGTGTCGGGTGCGCAGATCGAGGCGTGAGCGGGACATTCTGGAGGTAAGTAAACCAGCTAGGGACTTATACAGTATTTCATTTCTCTCCATTGGTTGTTGTTGTTTACTATTTTGTGATAGCTTTATTGTTGTTCACTGCTTTGCGATGATAGCTATCATTTAAATTGTTGTCGATTGAGTGAGTCTATTGGCAAGTGAGTCGTGGTTACTGTTTATCTGCGATATGAGAGGGTTAGGGCTGGAGGCAGGGGTCTCGTCCTAAACCCGAGGTTTTTCCTGGTCGTCCGTCGATATTATCCGAGTCCATGGATGTTTCATAGTCGTACGGGTTGGGGCTGGGAGGCAGGGGTCTCGTCCTAGATCCGGGTCTATGGATGTCTCATAGTTGCAAGGGTTAGGGGTGGGAGGCTGGGGTCTCATCCTAAACCCGAGTCTGTTGGGCTTTTGCCGCGACTCAACGACCTTTTGGTCGAAACTCCTTGTTAGTTGGCCTCACTCATTATTGGATTGTTTACAGTCTTTTATATTCATGCGTTCTTTATTCCTTTCGTTCTATTTGCATGAATTTGACTGCTTTGGATATTGTGAAATGTTGTGTATATGTCCTACTGGATTTACTTACTTGGGCTCGTCATTCTTATGTTTGACTGAGTGCAGAGCCGAGGACGAGTAGCAGAGGGAAGGCTTCATAGCTAGGTGAATTTTTGTATATTTTGTATTTACTCTGCTCTGATGATATTTACTGGGTTCCACAATTAGATTGCCTAACTCCCTGATCTTTTTGTTGAGTTATTTAATGTATTAGTTGCTTCCGCTAAAATTTTAAAATCTTGCAAAACATAAATAACTCAATTGTAAAATATTGAATGTACTGATAATGATGGATTTGAAGGCTGACTAGGCTCTCGTTGACCTTGCGAGACTGGCTCGGGGGTCCACGTGGGCTTAGGCCAGGCGAGGTCCAATTTATGGGAAATTGGAGTCGTGACAAGTGGTGGGTTCATTTTGATCCATAAGCAACAAATCACGACTATCAGTAATGAGAAATCCGAATCTCTAAGGCTCATGACTTACCCTACCAATTTTACGTGGGCTTTGTGTCACTTGTGGATGTTCAACTGGTTCAGAATGTTGTTGAACTTTCAATAGGGGTTCAGTGTTTATCTGTGATTCTTGAACTTCTTCAAGATTTATTTCTCTCACAGTAATGTCTTTTGAAATAAACTATTTTTCTATAAAGGCACCATACCGAGCAACAAACACTTTGTTCTCAGCGGGATTATAACAGTAATATCCTTTTGTTTCCTTAGGATACCCCACAAATAAACACTTGTCAGATTTAGGTTCTAGTTTTTCTGAGACTTGTCGCTTTATGTAAACCTCACAACCCCAAATCCTAAGGAAATACAAACTAGGTCTATTCCCATACCATAGCTCATATGATGTTTTATCAACCGCTTTAGAAGGAACTCAATTTAGAGTGAAAGCTGTAGTTTGTAATGCATAACCCCAAAAGGATAATGGAAGATCCGCATGACTCATCATAGATCGAACCATATCTAATAAGGTTCGATTTCTCCATTCAGAAACTCCATTCCATTGTGGAGTTGCTGGTGGAGTCAATTGGGAGACAATCCCGCAATTTCTAAGATGATCATCAAATTTTTGGCTCAAATATTCACCACCCCGATCTGATCGAAGTGTTTTGATAGTTTTACCAAGTTGATTTTGCACTTCATTTTGAAACGTTCGAAACATCTTAAATGATTCAGCTTTATGTTTCATAAGATATACATAACCATATCTGCTGAAATCATCAGTAAATGTAATGAAGTACTGATAGCCTCCTATAGCCGTTGTGTTTATAGGACCACATACATCAGTATGTATTAGATCCAATAAATCACTTGCCTTTTCACTGTGTCCAGTAAAGGGACTTTTAGTCATCTTGCCTCGTAAACAAGATATGCACGTTTCATATGTTTCTAAGTCAAATGAATCTAGAAGTCCATATTTATGGAGTTTCGTTATGCGTTTCTCGTTTATGTGCCCGAGACGACAATGCTAAAGATAGGTTTGATTCAAATCATTTGACTTGAATCTCTTTGTATTTTTGTTAAAGACTGGAGTATCAGTGGACCTTTTCTTGCTTAGAATATAAAAACCATTACACAAATCAGCATTTGCATAAAATATACCTTTACGAGAAATGGAACATCTATTATTCGCAATAATAAAATCAAAACCATCCATATCCAAGCATGAAACAGAAATGATGTTTCTGCTCAAGGCATACACAAAATAACAATTATTTAAAGTTAAAATAAGTCCACTAGGTAAAACTAAGTCATATGATCCAACAGACAGGGCAGAACTCTTGCTCCATTCCCTACGCGGAGGATGACTTCTCATTTCTTCAACTTTCTACTTCTGGTGAGTCCCTGCACATTTATACAAATGTGAGATCCGCATCCGATATCTAATACCCAGGAATCACTAGTAGATAAACTAATTTCAATAACACAAATACCTATAGTGCTAGTCGCACTACCCTTTTTCTTCTTTAGATCTTCCAGATAGAGTTTGCAATTTCTGAACCAATGTCCAGGTGCATGACATAAATGACAATTTCCTTCCTTTTCTTTTGGGAGTTTTGAAGCAGGAACAGGCTGAGGCTTGACTTGTTCCACTGGCTTTGCGACAGGTTCAGCAGTAGCCTTGACAACTTTAGCCTTGCCTTTGCCTTTCTTCTTCATTCCCTTTCCCTTTTGGACCATCAACACATAACTAGAGGGTTTCTTGATATTTTGTTCAGCAGTTTTTAGCATCAAATGCAACTCCGAAATTAATTTCTCCATATTATTCATATTGTAGTTCATAACAAATTATGAGTAACTCTCTGGTAATGAATTCAGGATCAAATCTGTAGCCAACTATTGGCTTTTGGGAAACCCGAGTCTATCAAGCTGGTCAACATAGCCCTTCATTTTCAGAACATGAGGACTAACTGACGCACCCTCAACCATCTTGCAAGAATGTAGGTTCTTGACTGTCTCAAACCTTTCTTGCCTAGCTTGCTGTTGAAACATTTCCTTCAGCATTATAGCCATGTCGTAGGCTTCCATTAGTTCCATGTCCTTCTGAAGTTCAGGAACCATAGTTGCCAGCATAATGCATGCAACATTAGTAGAACCGTTGACATGCTTATTATGCGCATCCTTCACAGCTTTCGTAGCATTGGCTGGTGGGTCCTCAAAGATTGGAGCATCCATACAACTTGCGTTTATGCTTAAGAACAATTCTCAAGTTTATGAACCAGTCAAGAAAGTTAGTCCCAGATAGCTTATCCTTCTCAAGGATGGATCGCAGTGACAGGGTATTATTATTACTTGAAAAGGCCATTGATCTACAATAAAAATTATGCAAAGTTTATTTTAGTATAGAGGAATAGACTCCTACTAAATTAACAACCCTCCTAAAACATACTGTTTATTTAGGGGACTAAAATCCATTTTTCACCTAATTCTATGACAGCTATGCATGAAACACAAAACTAGATTATTTAGGTAGGTAACAGTTACCAATTACATCTTATGTGATTTTAGATACTTTTATGAGATACGGGACGTCTTATGTCTTATCATGTTTTTATCTCATCATGTGCCTAAAGCTCAAAACTATTTTGATAGCTTTACTAAGTCGGGTCATTTTAAACATTTAGGTAACTCTTATCCAACTTGTCTCACCAAGATAACACAATACACCCAACTATGGCTGAAACTGTATTAGTGTGATCGAAGCCTTGACAAGTGTTTAAAATGGATGGCATGAGACTTAAAATTTAATATAGGGGTTTTATTTCAGTTTTAGTGATTTTATGTAAACAATGAAATATCATATATTTTATTGATTTGTTAAATCACTAAACAATTTGGAAATTTTTATACTGTTCACTAATAAAAGAATTTCCGTGCGCTAGGATTAGTTAAACGGCGGTCCCGCTATAGAAGATGAATTTTAATTCCGAAAATTAAAATTCGCTATAGAAAATCATATTCTTCGCTTATTTTATTATCATAAATTTACCCCTTAATTTATCCAAAATTAAGTCAATTAAAATATTTTTAATTAACCCGGGCCCACATCTAACTAATCATTTTATCCTAATCCAATTAGGACTTAAGATATTTGAATCCTAGCATATCACCAATAACAAAATTCTCCATATTTATCTCTTATCCAATAGGGATAACGAAACCGATTTTGCTAATATCTATTAATCTAATTTGTTATCTATCTCTTATCAAATAGAAATTTCATAACAAAATAGATATAAAGAGATAAATAAACAATTTCGAAGATTAATTATTTGCAATTTCGGTCCTCATCCAAATAATCACAAACATGTCATTGAATCATGAACTACTATCCCAATCGAACCTAATCATATTACTTTCGAATTAATATTCAGACATAATTTAGAAACGTAAAACAATGTAACCTAAATATGCAAACTGAAATGTTACCATTCTACTTTTTAGAGAAGACATTGGATAAGAAAAGCTCATTTTTAAGATGTTATCGTATCCCAAGGTACTAAGATGACGATTTTGAACCTCTGCGAATTTTAGAGATTTGATAGGGGTTTAAAATCACTATCAAAGACATTTACCTTTCAAGAAATTTTTTGAGCTTCAATTAAATGGTTTGATATTTTTTTTAAAAAATATTGGCAGCACTAACTCTAACAGTAAACAAAAGTTTAAAATTTTAATTTTTGGAATAAAAAAATCACAGTTCAACTATTATATGCATCAATTTCCAATGCAATTCAATTCAAGGTTTTGATAAAAAAAGAACTAATACACTTTAAAGGTCAAGAGATTTGTAGAGAAATCCTTCTTTGTCTTGCCGATCCTCATTTTTTTCTTTCTTGATAATTTTCATCTCATCTGACATAAACCTCCCTCGTCGAGTGTTCATTATATATATATTTCAATTACTTATGCGCTTCTTGAAGCCAACTCTTCTTTTGCAGTCACGATATATCTATTCAGTTGATGTAGTGAATGTCTTTTTCTGTTCCTAATTTTACAAGGTACCCTACATCCTGAACTATCATCCCCACACTAGCCTAAAAACCAAGCAATTGAAGTTGTAGAAAGCCAATCGATCATTATAAAAGCTGGCATAAGAACTGTAATTCATAAATCAAAATTGTTTTTTTTTTTTTGCAAAATAATATCAGAGAAAGCGAGTTAGAATTGAAGTACAAGTCCCCTTTCACTAACTTGAATGATGAAAAGAAGATAAAAAACAATACCTCATTAAGGTTGCCTAGGTGGCTATGTTGTTGATGTTGTAAGGTTGCCTAGATGACCTATTCAATACTTTTCCTGCTATGAACATAACTAAATACTACAGAACACAAAAGTTTGCTCCTAAAAATCCCAAAATTAGTCAATTTAAGTTTTCCTCATATGAATGATTGTTGGAAGTGCTAGAAGCATAATTAAAATTACTTTTAAGAGTATTAGAGATATCAAATCAAAATCTACAAATGTATAATGATGTAGCCTAGAAGTATGTAATAGCTAATGTACTGAAACATAGACCAATCTACAACATCCAGGCTTGAAATAGGAAAATGTAGGCAACAGTGAATATAGACACCTATATAGCAACATGGATAATCTACAACATCAGGTTTTTTTTACATAACCAAATACTATTTAATAATTGTGAATGGTGAACAAGCTTGAATACTTCAAACAACATCAACCATAAAAATAACTTCTCACCAATAGTATTACTCCAATTTTGAAGGAACCTAGGGAAAACATTTCAATTTCCTACAAGGAAAATGACCATAGAAAACTAGTAAAACCATCTTATCATATATAATAAGCAAGTATACTTCTTCAGAATGAACATGTTAAAATTAGTGCCTTAGTCTACACAATTTCTATTTTCGTTATTTAGTTTTATTAAGTAGACATACCTATTTCTAGTCCTAAATTTTAGGAGTTTCTATTTATGTGCGCAAGAGTTCTTTTAGTTGACCTATTCTATAGGAAGTTGCTAAATTTTTTGATGTAAAGATTAGAATTAGAAGTAGAGTTATTTATGACTTTCTATAATTCATTTTTGTTTTTAACTATATATGATGTACCACTCTTTTTAAAATATTAAGAGAAACAAATTCAGTTTTTTATTGTCTACTGTTTTGTGGGCTATTTTTTTGGTGAACCAAAACAAAGATTTTGGGTCTCTATTGTTGGTTTCTCTCATTGCATAATTTCTCAATTGTTCTTCTTATCTTTTCTTGGTCTTCAAAACTAACAATTGGTATCAGAGCTTACATCTTAAGGGATATGTGGAATGGGTTCTGAAAAAAGTCTCGACAAGGTTACTCCAATCTTTAATGGAGAAAACTACCAACTTTGGGCAGTGAAGATGGAGACTTACTTGGATGCTTTGGATTTGTAGGAAATGGTAGAATAAGATTATGAAATCCCTCCATTGCCGCATAATCCTACAACGACATAAATCGAAAGCTATAAAGAAAGAAAAACCATGAAGACAAAAGCAAAAACTTATTTATTCGCTATCATCTCAACGACCCTATTCACAAGAATTATGTCTCTCAAATCCGCGAAAAAGATTTGAGATTATTTGAAGAAAGAATATGAAGGAGACGAAAAATTCAAGGTATGCAAGTTCTCAATTTAATTCAAAAATCCCAATTGGAAAAGATGAATGAATATAAGACTGTCAAAGAGTACTTAAATAGATTACTACTTGTTGTCAATAAGGTGCGGCTACTTGGCATGGATTTTCTCGATTCGAGAATTTTAGAAAAGATTCTCATCACAGTTCCAAAAAGACATGAAGTGTGGCAGCCCCAATCGCCTCGGGGTGACGTATCTCGGTGTAGTCCTTGCCAGTTGGCCTAACTACACATGTCTGACACTTACTCGTCCTCTTTATGTCTTGTAACTCGTTTCCACCAATGTAATATTAGATAAACTAGTGAACCATCCTTATATTCTTTGTCCCATATCAACTGTGGCGTTCTAACTATTTCAACTGTTACCTAGTGAACAGTTTATTGAGATCGTAACCATACTAATGAGTTGTATTTTAAAGTTAATATATTCAGCGAAAGTCTTACTTAATACTATTTAAACTAGATAATTTAACATGATAAACATTTTTATAGGCAAAACCTACTATGGAAAACCCTGGGAAGTACTTTTTATATAAATGACATCACTGCAATAGGTATATATACATGTACTATGTTATCTCAAGTCTCCCAATACCTAAAATATACAAAATATAAAAAATAAACAAGTACAAGTAGGTCCTCGATAGTAGGCAATCAGATGTAGTTGCCTAGGATCCCTTTGCCCGTACTGGTACTAGGATTTGCACTCAATCATTACAAAAAGACGAATGACGAGTAGAGTAAATAAAATCCCAAGGAACTCCTTTGAACATTCATATAAATAAATAAAGGAAATACAAGGAATGTTGTTAAGTAAACATGCGGAATGTAAAACAGGCAACTGTAAATGGCTCATCGAATGAATAAACAACATACAAGCTAGCAAATGTGTATGATCGCTCCAGAAGGACTAGACTATACTTTGGGTCACCAAGTTCCCACCAGTGGTCGCGTCCAACTGGCCCAACACTTGGTCCCTCGTGGCGCTGGCCAAATTCGCTGAGTCACCGACACGTGCACTAAGGTAAGCCCAGGTCGCCATTCACTGAGGTCCGGGTCACATGTGCTATAGTCCAGTGCTTCATGAACATACAACAAGGAAAATTCGGGGGAGTAACCTCAACCCACGTCCAAATGACCGAATAGAATAATGAACAACAAGGAATGATAGAAGCAAAATGTAAGTAAAATAAATAAATACTCAGAGTTTTTCAGTTGGGTTTTACAAACCTCACATCGCTCCCCGACCTCCTCGGACTCCCGTACCCGACCCGTCAAGCTCCCTGACACTGAGCTTTGGTCTATAAGTCCTTGAAGTCCATTTTTACCAATTTAGTTTGTTTTAAAAGGTGTAGATATGTATTAGGTGGAAAATCTCTAAAACAGTCCTAATTCTCATTTTCATCTGTCATTAGCGCGCTAATATTTTTACCTAGCGCGTTAGTTTTGAATTAAGGCATTAAGGGGGTGTACCTAGTGCGCTAGAAATTTTAACTAGAGCGATATTGTTCTTCGTTGCGAAGACCAGTGGCACACTCATGATAGTTAGCGCGCTAATATTTCCAATTAACACGCTAATTGCCTTTTGGAACAAAATTCTCAATTCGAGAATTTTGTCCTAGTTATCTCAATTAGTTATTCTAACTAGTCTATTAAGCTCTCTTCATCAAAATGACTTCAATACATCAATCAGAACATTCCAGAAACCTCAATGTACATAAATTTCCACAAATTCATACATTCATCACACTTTCCAACTTCAATCAAAACTAGAAATTCTAGTTAGACCAGTGATCAATCTTCTAATAATACGATCTATAAACATGAAATTGCATCATATTCACACAGCAAACCATAGGCTAAACTATCAACTCGAATTTCACTAAACATAACCCAAAATGCTGGGGCATGTGCCCTAGGTCAATCCATTAACTGTCTTTATGAATACTTTTAGTTAATAAAATAGAGGATTTCATTTGTTGTTTATTATAATTAATTTGCATGTTTACATTATAATAAGATCGATGAGTATTTACAGAAATATCCTAAATGTCCCTAGTCGATCATTTTACTGGGAACTATAATGAATTAAGACTAGTGTGAGTCTTGATTGATGATCATATGATGATTATACGTATTAGGATACGAATTTAGATCACTAGTACTTGTTAGGGAACAAAGTACTGGATCGACCCGCTATGAGAACATCACATGGATTAAGTCATAATTGTTTCTTATGATAGGTACATTTTTCAGTCCTCTGACTTGAGATTACCAAAGACTTCAACATTAGCAACACAGTGATTTGACACAATCAAACGTTTTCTTTAACCGGACGATTATAAAGGTTGTGATTGGTTATTGTGTGAGCAATGTGATGAAGTTATGTAATCAAGATAGAATTTGTCATTCTCATATAAAGAGAGATATCCAGTGGATCCCTCGATATGTTAGATTGTTAAAAGGCCTAGTCTAAGTGAATTGATATTGATCAATGTCACTTGGATGTTTTCAGTCTACCTAGAGATTGAGACTAGTACGATTGAACATGTTGGATGACAATTCCATGCCTTATGTTTGATCGAAAAGATATCGTGTGACAAAAGGATGTTGTATACACTATTGATTAGGTTGTATCGATTTGATATTCATACAACTTGGGTAGTCATAATGTCTTGCTAGAGGCCGCTTATGAATTCTATACTAAAATGTGTTTTGGTACACTGCCAACGTTGTATGAGCCTATTGGGTCGCACACTAAGAATGGTTTTGCGAGATTTTAAGATGGTTCAAAAAAATGAATTTTATATGATACAATTCATGACAAAAACGTCCTTGTGGTGTATTACACTTATACTTCTTTAAGTAGGGGTATATGTGTAATTTACTTAACTGTATATATACAAGGGTTGTATAAATAGACACTTTAAGTTAGAACACACGTACGAAAGATTAAGGGCCAAAACTCTATTTTCGCTTTAGAAACGACTTAGGGTTTTCTGGTACGCTCTGGATCATTTTGGAGAGAAACAAAAAGGTTTGGTATTCTCTCGAAGCTAGCACTTCGAATCTCGGCTGCCGTTCGTGTGTGGACTGCTGGTAGAGGGCGTTCGTCGTTGGCAGTGCCTTAGAGATCGATCAATCTTCAGAAAGATATATTGCGACTGAGGTATGATTAAGTTTTCATGGTTTAAACATTTTTAATGGAATTAGATTTGGATCCTGTTGGGGTTTTTGTTAAAATTGTTTAGTAATTTCCGCTGCGTATGAACACCAAACCCCAACACAAAATGGGTTCATTTGCAAGCTTAGAAGGTGAAGAAAAGTGATTACCTAGGTTAGATCACTTAGTTTGATCTCTATAGTGTTGAGTTCCAGCTAAAATCCTCATTCTTTCTCTAAATTCCTCTGGTTATGTATGAAATGGGTGAGTGTTTTTTATCAACACTCCACTAACTCTCCTATATATATGTTTTGTGGGAATCGATTCTATGTACGTATCCCGAGGCATATCTTGTGGTTCACTAGCAAGCTGTACTATACCTTTTGGTGACTCCAATAGTCCTCTCATTTCCTAATACTAACCCCCCATGATGATCTTGATGTCCATCACATGGCCTCTTTAATTTAATGTAAACTATAGGCTTCCATTATTCAATTTAATGTCACATTACATTAACCCTTATTCAACCATATGGCTAGTGTTTTATTTAGCCAATTTAATGATGAGGCATGTGCCCTAGGTCAATCCATTAACTGTCTTTATGAATACTTTTAGTTAATAAAAATAGAGGATTTCATTTGCTGTTTATTATAATTAATTTGCATGTTTACATTATAATAAGATCCATGGGTATTTACATAAATATCCTAAATGTCCCTAGTCGATCATTATACTGGGAACTATAATGAATTAAGACTAGTGTGAGTCTTGATTGATGATCATATGATGATTATACGTATAGGGATACGAATCAAGATCACGAGTACTTGTTAGGGAACAAAGTACTGGACCGACCCGCTATGAGAACATAACATGGATTAAGTCATAGTTGTTTCTCATGATAGGTATATATTCCAGTCCTCTAACTTGAGATTACCAGAGACTTCAACATTAGGAATACAGTGATTTGACACAATCAAACGTTGTCTTTAACCTAGGACGATTATAAAGGTTGTGATTGGTTCTTGTGTGAGCAATGTGATGAAGTTGTGTAATCGAGATAGAATTTGTCCCTCTCATATAAAGAGAGATATCTAGTGGATCCTCGATGTGTTAGACTGTTAAAAGGCCTAGTCTAAGTGAATTGATATTGATCAATGTCACTTGGATGTTTTCAGTCTACCTAGAGATCGAGACTAGTACGATTGAACATGTTGGATGATGATTTCATGCCTTATGTTTGATCAAAAGGATATCGTGTGACAAAAGGATGTTATATACATTATTGATTAGGTTGTATCGATTTGATATTCGTACGACTTGGGTAGTCATAATGTCTTGCTAGAGGCCGCTTATGACTTGTATACCAAAATGTGTTTTGGTACACTGCCAACGTTGTATGAGCCTATTGGGTCGCACACTAAGAATGGTTTTGCGAGATTTTAAGACGATTGAGAAAAATGAATTTTATGTGATAAAATTCATGATGTAAACGTCCTTGTGGTGTATTACACTTATACTTCTTTAAGTAAGGGTATATGTGTAATTTACTTAAACGTCTATATACAAGAGTTGTATAAATAGACGCTTTAAGTTAGAATACACTAACGAAAGATCAAAAGGCCAAAACTCCTTTTTCGTTTAAGAAACGACTTAGGGTTTTTGGTATGCTCTGGATCGTTTTGGAGAGATTCAAAAGGTTTGGCATTCTCTCGACGCTAGCACTTCGAATCTCGGCCGCCGTTCGTGTGTGGACTGTCGATAGAGGCGTTCGTCGTTGGCAGCGCCTTAGAGATCGATCAACCTTCTGAAAGGTATATTGCGATTGAGTTATGATTAAGTTTTTCATGGTTTAAACGTTTTTAATGGAATTAGATTCGGATCCTGTTGGGGTTTTTGTCAAAATTGTTTTGTAATTTCCGCTGCGTATGAACCCCAAAACCCAACATTTAAATCAACTCATGGTCACACTAACCCTTGACTACCCGTATCCGGTGCCCCGCATCTCGACAAGCATTTCGAGGTGCGTCATAACCTATTGTTTGAGCTAATTTAATAAGCCTATGGTTGCATTTATCATACCAATTTGATAACATATGGTTACATTAATCATGTCAATATGATAACCTAGAAATGTTTAAGTTTATTGAGTTTTCTCTAGTGTACCAGCATCTCACCTCTTGATACTCGCATTAACACGCACTTTGAGGCAGCTACCCGTCACACAACCTCGCACGCTCTCGTGATTAAGCAGATACAATGCAATGTGTTTAACTAATAATTGAATAAATTGCACAGCAATTAAGCCATCCAACATATAATTAAACCAGTGTACCTAGGTCGACGTGTGTCCTAGCCTACCCGCGGCGTCCACATGGATCTGAGTTGGCGTCCATGTATGCAATTTCAAGATAATTAACGACATTATTAAAATGGGTCATTACATGAAGCATTTATCACCACTTCAGAGAATATGAAAGAACTTTCCAAGATTACGTTGGCGAAGTTGTTCAATGCCATGCAAGCACAAGACCAACGAAGGTTTATGAGGGAAGATCATGTTGTTGAAGGTGATTTACAAGCCATGCATTAAGATGAAAAGAAACCTTACAAAAAATCCAACAAGTGGATGAGAAAACATGGGAAGACACTCTAGGATAAACTATCAACCATGTCACCACTGTGAAAAAAAGGTCATCCACCATACAAGTGTTGGCAAAGATCGAATGCAAAGTGCACCAAGTGTGATAAGCTTGGACATGAAGTCGTGATTTGCAAAAGTGAGTCTCAACATAATGAAGTTGAGGCCAAAGTTGTTGATCTATATGATGAAGATCCAATTCTTGTTGCAAGTTGTGATTTAATTGAAGATTCCAACAAACGTTGGTTGATTGATAGTGGTTGCACAAACCACATATGTCGTGACAAAAATTTGTTTAAAGACTTGAAGCCAGTTGAATTTAAGAAAGTCAAAATTGAAAACGTTGGTTATATCATAACAAAAGGTAAACACACCATTGCAATTACAAAAGGTTTGGGTGCAAAATTAATTTCAGATGTTCTTTACATGCCCGATATTGATCATAATTTATTTACTGTGGGCCAATTGATTGAAAAAATGATATAAAATATCTTTTGAAGACTTGCATTGTGCTATTTTTTATGTTATTAGTCATGAGATTCGAGGGTTAAAATGAGAGGTAAAAGCTTCTCATTCGATCCAATGGAAGTGGAGCGAAAGACCGACAATAATAAAGTCAATACCGCAGAATTCGAGCACAAAAAACTTGATGCTTGCCACCTTCGAAAAACTCTAAATACAAAGAAGAGAAATGTTGCAAGATCTCAAAGAAGTTCATCATTGCATGAAAGAAGATCATTATTATTTAAGCTCCAATCTAAGATGTTTCAGAATGTGAGTGTGACGACTCCTTCCTTAATCTAGGGCACCGCCTGTCCTAATCCCGAAATTAAGCTCTAATCTCGGTCACGTAGGACTAAACTACGTACATTGCAAAAAAATGACCAAAATAGCGACGGACTACTTTCTATCGCTATTTAGCGACGGATTTGTGACGTACGGGGCCTTTCGTTGACCTATTAATCAATTTAGTGATCGGGTTAGCGAGGACCCCCGTCGCTAATTGTTGGGCGGGAAAAATCCCGCCTAATGAAGGATTTCTTTGTCCACGTGGCAGTGGGGCCTACATACACACACTCTTTCTCTTACACCTAACAACAAACCCTAATCCCTCCCACTTATAAACCCATCATCTCCAACCTCACTCTCTACCACCCTTTTCTCCTCTCCACCGCTCCTCTCCCTCTCTCATCTCCACCGCCTATCTCCTCTCCATCGCCCATCTCCCTCTCTCCTCTCCACCCCCTCTCTCCAACCTCACTCTCCACGACCCTCTCTCTTGCCTCTCTCTCCACCGCCCTCTCTCTCTCTGTTTCTCTCTCTCTCTTTAGCCACTCTTTCTCTCTCCACCGCCTCCTCACTCTAGCCGCACTCTCTCTCCACCGCTTCCTCCTTCCGCCGCCTCCTCACTCTAGCCGATCTCTCTCTCTCTCTCCATCGCTTCCTCCTTCGGTCGCCTCCTCACTCTTGCCGTTCTCTCTCTCGCCGCTTCCTTTCTCCGACCGCCTCCTCTCTCGATCGTGCTCTCCGGTCGCCCTCCACTCTCCAACCGATCTTCTCGCTACGGGTGACACCTCATCGTCGTCGCATCATCCATTGTCGAGATCCACCACCGCGGATCGACACTTTCTCTTAGTTTATCTTAATGTTAGCTTTTTATGTCTTTTTTTTTTGTAAATTTTGTATATGTTGCTTTGAATTTTTTAAGGTTTTATTTTTATTTTTCGTAGTCATTGTTATTGCTACGTTGTTATTATTGTACTCATTGTTGTTCTTGAATAAAAATATTTTATTTTTCAATTTTGTTGTTGTTTTTGTTTTATTTTGTATGATTTGTTCTTGATTTGTTATAAAAAAATTTAAATCACTTTTTTATTGTAAAAATAATGTTACTTAATTTTAAAAAAACAATTTTATTTTATTAATCGGTCAGAAAATAACGACAGGATTAGTGATGAGGTCCTGTTGCCAAACTTGACACACCGCCGCTACAAAAATTAGCAACGACCAGGTTAGCGATAGGGTTTTCCGTCACTAACACGGGATAGCGACGGGTTTCCTCGCTAATTCGGTATCCTTTTGTAGTGGTATTAGTCAGCCTCTTTTCCTATTTCCTCTTTAAACACGTTCAAAATAATTAATACACATGTCACATTATTATTGAAACTCAGAGTTAATTAAAAATTTTTAAAAGAATTATAAAGTTTAGCGGAAGTCTTAACAGATTATGCGAAAGCAATATAGTAAATCCTAAGTGTGGAAATCAGGAAACAATGATCACATGCATATATATAATAGAGTGGTGAATATAAACAATGTGATGATCATCATAAGTCAGAGAACTAAACTCTCGACCAAATATACAACCTCAAAATGTATTAAAAGACATAACTATGTAATACATAAAATATCAAAACCTACCAGTACAAAAAACAAATAACGACGAGAAATAGCGATGGATTGGTGACGGGAAGTTTCTTTGACTCGTTGACCAATTTAGCGACGGGGTTAGCGACGGCCCCCGTCGCTAATTGTTGGGTGGGGAAACTCCTGCTCAAATGAGAATTAACCCGCCCACGTGGCAGTGGGGCCCACACACACACTTTTTCTTACAATAAACCCTAATCCCTCCCACTTAAAAACCTCTCTCACCTCTCTCACCTCTCTCCCTCTCTCCCTCTCTCCACCACCCTCTCTCCACCACCCCTCTCTCCACCGCCCCTCTCTCCGCCCCTCTCTCCTCTCTCTCCACTGACCATCTCCTCAGATCTTTAGTTGTTCTATCCCTCTCACCATTTGGTCTGCACATCGGCATGACTGATCTGGCCATCGACGAAGTCCCGAAAAGAGACCTTTGCGGCCGAGACAAGTTGTTGTTGATGTTGCAGTTATTGTTGAATGGTGAGGCTCTCGTTGACGGTAGGGAGTACGTCATGATGATGGCGATGGCCGATCTTCTTCTCTCCACCACCCTCTTCTGCCGCCTCTTCTTTCCAGCCGCTCTCGCCGATCTTCTCGCCGGTGATGCCCTATCTCTCACTCACCATCGTATCACTCACAATCGAGACCCACCACCGTTGGTCAAGGCCTTCCTTTATATGTTAGATTTTTATGTTTTTTTTTGTAATTTTCGGATTAGTTGTTTTAAACTTTTTTTTAAAGTTTTGATATTTCTTTGATTTTTTTGTTGTAATCATTATTGTTGTATAAATTGTTTTGGTTGAATAAAATTGTTTTATTTTTCAGGATTTGGCTTTGTTTTGTTTAATTTGTTTTTATTTTTATGAAAAATCAGTGTTTTTATTTTAAAAATAATATTGTTTTCATTTTAAAAGTAAAACTGTTTTTATTTTAAAAATAAAACTATTTTTTAGAATAAATCTTTTTTTCTCAATTAGTCAAAAAATAGCGACGGGATATAGCCACGGGGTCTCGTCACTAATTCATCGCTATTTTTGACACCCGTCGCTATTTCGAAATTGCGATGAGGGAATTAGCGACGGGGAATCCCGTCGCTAATCTTGCATTTTTGTAGTGTACAAAATGTCAATGCAGAAGTATGCCACTGGCTTAAAGGTAGTCCGATCTTCTCCTTGCCAGGCCTATAAGTTGACGGCTCTGCACCCACCATCGTAAAAAAAATAGTGAGTACAAAAAGTAACAGTGATCTTAGTTGACATATTCATTCACATTTCCAAAAGACTAAATAGTATTTAAAAGCATAAGTTCAATAAAGAAAGACTAGTACCAAAAATATGCTGAGCAATATCACGGTTAAGCAAGTGAAACTGACACGAGGCTAAATAGTTATCATCTAGATTCGGTCGGCCGTGAGATGCGTCATTGAAGCCTTTAAGCCACTGAAGGACGTGCGTGATATGGCATAGTCTAATATCATTAGGGACTTTAACCCCAGTGTCACTAGGGACTCTAACCTTGGTAAATCGACAACCCCAGAAACTCTAACCCCGTGTGTCACGTCATAGTGGCGAGTGCCGACATCCCAAAGACTTTAACCCCGTGTGTCGATCAACTCTAACATAGTGCAATGGACTCTAGATTCTATAACTACTTTATAATTCCAAGAAATTGAGTCGTTAAGGATTTCAAGGATTGGTTATGCTACAAAACACAATTCCCAAATGGTACGAGTTTATAAAGTCATTCACAAACTCACAATTCCTAATAGTGTGCTATTTACACTATATTCACTATGAAACATCAAGAAATGACATAAAGCACATAGATGGATTCAAATGAATTCAATTAATCATAATATCATGAAACTCAAGCTCAACAAATGAGGAATGTCAAATAAGTTCATGATATGAGAGTACAACGATGGACACAGTCAATATAGACTATAACAAACACGCATAAAGTGGATATGAAATGCAAATAAAATAATCAACGGGTATACTCATATCAAACAATGTAAAGTCCTAACTTTACCGACTTCCCGATACCCCAAATCTCGTATCCAGACTCTTGAGACTCTTCCATAGGTTCTTGATATCAAATTAATTCGAATAAATTGGGTTTAGGTAAGGTCAAATGGGTTAGGAACCTTAACCCAAAATAACCCCTTCAAACTAAACAACATCGAGATTTTAGTCATGTATTGCAGTGCAATTTTATGCATGAAATTGCCCAAATCTCAAAATCTTCCTTTGATACAAAATTTTGGTCTCTATCTTAGCTTTCTGAAAGGTTTGGTTTGCGTAATTCCAATTTAAAATGAAAGAGATATCATAATTCTACAAAAATAACATCTCAAATTGGAACCTAATTCGACCAACAGACATAGAAAATTTATTTCTCCTAATCTATAGTTGCAAAATTCATGATTTTTGGTTGCAAGGCAGTAACATATCAAATAACAACATACTAAAAGATTAGCTCATTTAGATGAGTAATTAAGGAGCTATGCCTTTTAAGAGTTTAGTTTCTCATAGTGCTGTCAATCACCTATTTGTAGAACAATTTTGGACATGAAAAAATTCAAATTACAAAATCTTTAGTAAGATAAGTTGTTCCTCTTTGAGTTAGCTTTTAAATACCTCTTGATTTAGCTCATTTCGATTTAAAATGAGCAAGTTATGACCAAATTACATAGGCTGGTTCATATGTACAACATGCAGAATTTTAATTTTTGTCTTACAATTTCAAAAATTCATATATTTTTTTATTAAAAACCAAATTAAGAACTTCTTAATGGCTAGATTATCAACTTGAAATGAGGAGTCCAATTATATCAACCAACTGCAAAGAATTAATCATTTATCCTCTGAAAATGGCCAAAATCAGAACTGGTTTTAAACTTGAAATAGAGATGTGTATTTAGGGTTGGTGACTATTTGATTTGAGCTCCAACTCCTTGATCTCCCTGAATTTGTCAGCTAAAACCCTCCTTAATTCTTATAATTTCTTATTCTCCAACTTTTGTAGCTTCTAAGTTATAGAAATGAAATAAATCACATGAATTGATCTATCCAATCTTATCTATAATGATAATGTTAATTAATAACCATTGATCTTTATGTACACAAGTATCTCGAGACTAATCTAATGGTCTACATCTTGACACAATTCCATTAACTCTACCTAATTGACATGAATCCATACTTTATTGGTCTATTAATGTATCCTTACATATCTCGAGAACCATCAAATGCTATTGTTTTAACTTGCTAACTTAGGTTACATTTAATATAAAATTAACTATAGCCACATTAATTATACTATTTAAGCTACATTAAGTTTAAATAAACTTTTCACATCACTCTCTACCCCGGTCCCACGTCAATACCCATCTCGAGGTACATTCCCGCTTACGTATCGACACCTATAAATAACAAGTAGAGGTGACTTAGTAGTCTACACATTTAATACATTAGACATACACCACAAAAGATCTAACATATACCTTGGCCATCTCCTCTCGGTTAGTGCACGTATCACGGTGCGGGTCCCCAGTCACGGGTTCGATAATCCTAATTACGGATAATAAACGAGATTAGAAATTTGGACCATGAAAAGTCTTCCAAACTAATGGAAATATTTTCCTCAAAATTAAGATTTAGTTTAAGATTTATACCTAACTCGAAGAGGTACATAAATCTACCCATCATATAGTCTTCTCGCTCCCAAGGAAGTTCCATATCATTATGGAACTGCTACTTAATGAGAACATATGGGGACATACTTATTCCTCAACTGCTCTACCCTCCGATCTAGAATTGAATAGGCTGCTCTTCATAAATAATATCATTGCTTAGGTTTATGTGACTCGAATATACAGTCGATCGAATACATGCTCTCGACTTAGTTAATCAAAACATTAAAATATGAAAGACTTGATGAATCCTTTGAAGGTCACCCAAGAGGGGGGTGAATTGGGTTACCGAGTAGTTATTGCCCTTTTAAAACTTTATGCGCAAATTACAACTATAATGCATACACTATCAATGAATATATATATGCTATGCAAGTGAATGGAATGGAAGAGATGGAAAGTGACACACAATTTATAGTGGTTCGATCCAACGATCTACGTCCACTACCTAACCTCCCCGGTTAGGATTTTTAACCCCCACTTATATTGCAAATAAGTGTTACAACCTAAGCATACAAGCCTAGAGTGCCTAATTACAATTAGGACTTCCCACCTAGCCGCAACTAGGATTTGTGCCTAGTCTCAACTAGGTCTTCCCTTTGACTTAGATTCCACTAAGTCTTACAATCATACAAATACAATAAGTTGCTGAAAAATAATGAGATACACTTTACAACACAAAGTGGTATCAAATTCAAACACTAGCAAGCCTCCTAGAGCCTAACAACTCTTATGCATGCAAGTATGAGAATAAATGGAATATGCAAATATGTCACTGATTTTGTTGCAAATCCCAAATGTGAAATCGTTTTAAAAACTTAATATATTAGTGTAAAACCGATTTCAAGTCTAAGAACAATAGTTTAACAAAAATCAAGTTTAAGTGCAAAACTTTTGTTCAAATCAATCTTAGGGTTTGATAAAATAAATTTAAGTGCAAAACCCAAGAAGAAGGTGTTCAAACACACAACAAAATGATTTTCAAATCAAATACACAAAACTATGTAGATTAAGCACAAGCAAGATTTTAGATCTAGGACTTTCTTACAAACAAGAGAATGACAAAAGATATCAGCTTTGAAGAGATTCTTGTACTCCTTTGAAAGCCTCAAAAGTCTTTGGATTAGAGAACTAAGAAAATGACCACAAAGATCTCCTTTTGCTTCTTCACAAAAATCAAAGTTCTTCTCTTTGTAGATTTTGAATTTTTGAATGTGTTTCTTCCTTCTTGTTCAAAACCATGTTCTTGGTGGTTTTATAATGCTAGGTATTCTATCTTGTGAGTTTATGACCGTTCTAGGGATCCAAGGGTCCAAAATAGATCAAGAATTCAAATTAAAGTGTGTTTTCCAATGATCAACAAAAGTCATCGAGATATGCAATTAGCGCGCTAATCTTTGAGACCTAGCGCGCTAACTAACTCGCACTTAGCGCGCTAATGAAATCATTAGCGCGCTAATCTGCGGGGACCTCAAAATAATTATTTTGTCCCTTTGTGTTAGCGACCCTTAAACTCGTCTCGTCAGGGACCTAACCAACCCTTATATAACATGTTATACACGTTTATTATGAGTCATTAAGCCTAATCGGGTGGTCCGGATATTTTTACAAATCCCGAAAACGGAAATTCACGATTTCATAATGTATTAGGGGCTTTTCTACAAATTTACAGTTTTCTTTTCGAAGACCTTTCAAAAACGAGTTTTTCTTTTTCGAAAACATTTACAATGATCTCTAATATGCAAATGACCATCCACACAAAGTTTCACATTGTTTAAACTCATAGACCTAGTTATGTGTTTAAATTCCACTTTGAAACTTGAAGTAGACTTATAACTTTGAAAAATGGTTTAAGAAACTTGATATGCATGGACTAATGCATTTGGCTTGCGTGAAAGAATTTGTATACCTTACATTGAAATTACAAATTGCGGTTTGAACTTTCATCTTCATTTCTTCATTAATGCCGAGTCTTGAACTTGTATTTCTTGAGTACCCTTGATATGTTGTTTTGCATCCTTTAACAAAAACTGAAATACACTAGATGTTTATTAGTACATTTTCGCCTTGTTTGTTTCCATCAAAATATCGGTCGGAGTGTGAGTGACTAACCACTTAGTCCAACATCCTTGCCATCTGTGGAGGCAGCTCAAGCTCATACGTGACTTTCCCGATTCATATCTAAATCATAAAAGATGCAATAAATCTCGGTGCAAGCTCGCCTATCACCCTAAATCTCTGAAGACCTTTTTGAGGGGAAACTTTTAAATAGTTATAGGCTCCCTCGGTATTCGTGAGATCATTGTGATACTTGTGTGCATACTTCTTTTGCCTCTCCTGTGCACCCTTGAGTATCTGACGGATCAGTTTGACTTTCTCCATGTGGTCAACAACAATCTCAAGCCCCATAATTTCTCGATCTTCTCGCTCAACCCAACATGATGGCGAACAATACGATCTGCCATACAAAGCCTCAAGGGCACTGTTAAGTTGCTATCATATTAATATTGGCCTAATAGCTACTGTTGTTAGTAAACTCACACAACATAGCATGTACTCTTCCCATGATTCGCCAAACTCCAACACATAAGCCCGTAACATATCCTCGAGGACTTGAATCAATCTCTCAGTATGTCCGTCATTCTGAGAGTGAAAAGTTGTGCCGAGTTGTAGGCGCGTACCATACTACTCCTGTATACTCCGCCATACCCTGGACGTATATATAGCATATATGTCTGATGTGTTAGTCAATGGTACTCTGTGCAGCACGATAATCTCTCTCTCAAATAATATACTCAGCTGATCAAACATATAATGCGCGGTTACGAGTATGAAATGAGTAGACTTCGTCAGTCTATCAACGATACTCTTGGCGGTCCTCGGCAATCCCCTCACAAAATCCATAAAGATGTGTTAGTTTTATTAAGTGCACATTCCTATTTCTAGTCTTAGATTTTAGAGTTAGAGTTTTTTTAGTTGTCCTATTCTATAGGAAGTTGCTAATTTTTTGGTGTGTAGATTAGAATTAGAAGTAGAGTTATTTAGGATTTTCTATAATTCACTTTTGTTTTTAACTATATATAATGTACCACTTTTTTAAAAAATTAAAATAAACAAATTTAATTTTTTATTGTTTATTGTTTTTGTGGGCTGATTTTTGAGGTGAAACAAAACAAAGATTTTTGGTCTCCATTGTTGAATTCTCTCATTGCATAATTTTTCAATTATTCTTCTTATTATCTTTTTTTTTTCTTCAAAACTAACAATCAAAGAGAAACAAGTTAGAAGATTTAATTGTGAGTTGCAGCAAAAATCCAAGTTGTGATAAAGGGTAAGGAGAATGAGAGACATTAATTGTAAGAGAAAGATATCCAATAATATATAGAAGTAAACTTGTAATACAACTGCTAATGATTATGAAGATAATTTGGAATGTGAATTCTTTTGTCATGAGATTTCATTTCAGTTTGAAACTTCTTATTGAAGTTTCCTACAGATTAAACACATTACCTGAATGCAAAATGCAAGTCCTAGTATATTGTTGGCCATCCAATGCTTCTGTTATGTATACCATACACAAAAAGAAAGTAACTGGAATTGCAACAACAATCTGAGACCTCGTGAGCTCTTGACATGCTTAAAGCTACTTGCACCTCTAACATCTCCAAATCAAGGGTTGCGTGAGACACACATGACTAAAAAAAACACATTTTTGTTCTATAACATAAACTGGATATTGGATCAAATGCATTCTTTTCTTCTTCTATATATATATATATATAGAAAATAAATTCCAATTCTCTCATCATTTTCTACAAAAAAGAAAAATCAAAATTAAGATTATGATTTCTAATAAAATTATCCAATGAAATAATGAATAGTCCTAAATTAACTATCAATCTTCCCTTTTAATGATTGTTACAAATTGAGATCATCATTAATTAAAACTATGCTTGGTCCCAAACCAATTTTAGAAGACCGAACTTTCAACAATTAACATGGGCAGCTTCACAAACGGAATCCATAACCAATAATTCCCAATTCAAATTAGCAAATCATTGCATAAGTTTCCATAGATTCCCGAAAATACAGAGCTTCTTCAATAACAAGGAATTCATAAAAAAAACACAAGAAAACTCATCTCAAGCAGAAGTTTTTACGCATCAACTTCTCCATGATAAGGTTGGTGAGTCGATGACCATTCAAGAAAATATAGGTCTATCCAACCCTTCCTAGTTAATTGGCATTCTCGATAAGACTAGGCCACATCCACAATAACCCCATAAAACCCCATTTCAAGAATCAAGAAACCAATACAAACTATCAAAATTGAGAAACATATATGCATAGA
Source organism: Stephania yunnanensis (assembly GCA_039657365.1). Classification (NCBI taxonomy): domain Eukaryota; kingdom Viridiplantae; phylum Streptophyta; class Magnoliopsida; order Ranunculales; family Menispermaceae; genus Stephania; species Stephania yunnanensis. The sequence goes on from CM077582.1 coordinate 12,751,189, forward strand.
GACATATTTAACAAACATGCCAAGTTTTTCCAAATCATAAGAAAATAAAAAGATAAATGCCCATGGTGATATCGTAGAGTGCATGCCAATTACACTAGTATATGCTACTCCATACTTGTTTATGTTCTATTGTCACTTGCTACTATGTACTTGTATTAAACCAACATAATTAATGAGAGCATCTTATATCACTAGAGTAATTAAGTACTTGTCAAATTACAATAAATAGATAAAATATTTATTTGTTTCAAACTCACTCACTCCTCAAACTCTCTTTCCCAACTCTCTCTCCTTGAACGAACTCTCTCCCTCATCCTCGACCGAACTCGACCTCTCTCCTCGACTGAACTCGACCTCTTTCGAGCTCACCGACAGCTCAACAACTGCTCTCTTCACCGGCGACTCAGCAACTCCTCTCTTCACGGCTCTGCAAACTCTCAACTCTCTGTCTCGTCTCGAACTCTCTCTCTCTCCCAAGCCATAAATCTCTCCGAAATAGTCACCGCAAACAGCTTTTGTTCACCGGTGCTCTCCAAATCTGATGTCTTCATCGTCGAGGGCAGTTACGACTTTGTAGGATGGAGATTGGAGAGCTAGTTTGAAAGATTTGGTGTTGTTTGAAGAGATTTGGAAATGGGGGTTTGGATTTGGTGGGTTTTGGCGGTGGTGTTCGGAGTTTGAGTTGCTCTTTGCCGAAGTGCCTTCTGCTGTCACCGTCGCATAAGCCCTCGCCGTCGCCGTCGTCGTCTGCTCTGTCCCTCCTCGTCGTTTGCTTTGTTCGTCGTCGTCGTCTCCTCTCTTCACTGCAGCCATTGTTTTAGGGTTTGGGATCCGAAGCCGCGTCTTCGACATTGAGGCAAGTAATCCACGAAGCTCTCGGTGTGGTTTCGGCTTGACACCCTCGCCTTTGTGAACCCTAGTTGTTGATGAAGACATGTCATAACTTCACTCGAAGTCTCTCTGCCATCAAATTCATCTTTCAACCTTTTGACGCCCTGAACTCCCGAAGCTCAGAATTGCCATCAAATTCATCTTTCTTTTGCAAGATGCAGCAGATTAGACTGCCATTGACAACTACATGGTGCAGTAGCTTGATGGGACTGTCAACGAGTGGGGTTGGTGTAAACAAAAGGTAGCTAGTCAGTTTTGCAATTGATTGCTTTTATTTACTTTCTATTACTTTGTATGGATGTATGTGGCTGATCCACTTCGTCATTTGTTATTTTTGTAGCTTGGAGCCAATGCTATTTTGGCAGTTTCTCTTGCAGTTTGCAATGCAGGAGCAAACGTGAAGAAGGTTCCCCTTTACAAGGTATATTGTTATCAAATGTGTATTTGATAGTATTAATATTTTGCTCGCACCTTTTTCTCTCATTCGCGAAGGTTAGAATCGCCTCCTCTCTCATTTGTGCCCTTATCTCCTTTGCCTGATTTCTCATTCTTTTCTAGTTTTGGTTGAGGACTTCGATTGAGGTATTCGCTATCAAAATGCCTAAGGTAGAGTTTCAGTACCTGCATTCTTTTATAGGCCTGAAATGTATCGAGCTCCCTAAACAGGGCAGTTTTGCAATGTCTGCATTCTTTTAGTTTCAGTTCAGGACTTCGATTGAACTCTTGAAATGCGGGTATGAATGGAACTAACTACTCATCTTGCATAGAATTAGCAAATGGCTTGATTTGTCTCTAAAGATTTCTTTTGGATTTGATAGAAAGCCTTTAAGCTTCCCATTTATATATGTACATTTACTTCTGCTGGCATTATATATGTAAATGTAACACTTATTGACAAAGCTATAGAACATCATATTTTCATCCTTATTTTGGTGAAAATAGTGCTAATTAACTACTTATCAATTGCATATAAATAATCAGAGGTTCAATTTATTGGCAATAGAACAATACATGCATCTTGCCCAAACTTGTTTATGGGGTTTCCTTGTGAGTTTACGTGGCTAGATTTGTTGCTAATTAGAAACAGGTAATACTCGTTGTGACTTTTAATTCGAAATGATTGCGCATAAAGTCTTTTTTATTGTTTTATGATTAATTTGGCTTGATTGCATATTAGAGCACCCTATTAAACCATCAATACAAACTTGTACCTCAACATTGACCTATCTAAGTTACCACACTAATATAAGTTATGAGGTATAAATAATATTTGTTATCTTTGACCTATCCATCTCTCTACACAAACTATTTCTAGCCTTTCTCATAACTCCATTGTGCTAAATAGATTAATATAATATACTAAACTTCGTTAGATTTGAATATTTACAACACACATAAAAAATATATAATGAATTCATGAATAACAAGAGAGTAGTGTTAAGAGCTTGTGTAACCTTGCATAGACATCTTCGATAGCCATTCCAGACAATGATTAAAATAGCTCAATCAACTTTCTAACCTTAATCTACTGCATATTGATGAAAAGGAAAAAAAATTTCGTAAGTAAATTTATGCTAATCAGCAATGGAAAGGAAGAATATATGGTGGCATATATTCTATGTGCAACCATTTTGGTGTCTGGTCATATTTCTTCAACTTAGGCAATGAAACTATGAAATTTGTTATGTTAAGTTAAAGTTAGGAAAGTAGTTGGAGAATTGTCACATTATTGTTTCTAGTTACTCACATGGTCAAGTTAATCACAAAAGTCATTGTTTGGTGAGACATTATTTGCATTGGGAATTGTCTCCAATTGCTCACCAAGTGATCAAGGTTTTCTGCATGTTGTTGTTATGGCTAGTGCATATACAAGTTGGCTATCATGTAGGAACAGTGAGTTTCATGAAAATTACTCAAACTGGAATTAGTTATTTGTGTTGCATTTGTTTATATATTATCTTATTTAACCTCTAAGCGATTCCTTATTTTGAGTCAATATGTTCTGGATTCCATGATCATTATTTTTCTATTGCAATGGAAGTTAGCTTATTAAATCTGGTTGTTAATTTAATTTTTTTGTGTAATGTTCGAATTCGGGGTGCTCCAACAAACTATGTAGCAGACTTTGAACAAGATGAAAACGATTAAGATTCAGATAAACAACAAAGATTAGTGGTGAGTTTGGACTTCGTACTTTGTTTTATGTGTGTGTTTTTTCAAACTTTTTTTTTCATGTTTCCTTTTAGAGGACAAACATAGGAACACATTTTTTTATTTGGATTCGTCTCTCACGTACCCCTTGCAAACACAACAGAAAATCAAAAAGACTCTCAAAAGGGGTAGCAAGAAAGCAATAGAAGATTCCTTTAACAAATTGACAGCTGAACATTATATGTTAGTAATGTGAACTTTTCAAACTAATACTTGATAATACAAGATTAGTTGATGTGGTTCACACTACAATACTATGTTGGACAATTTTTCATTTTTAAATATAAGAATTGAGAACAAGGATAATATTAAAACACATCCAAAGTATAAACTGTATAATATATCCTCAATGAAATTCTCAATATAATGAACCACTTCATAATTGTGTTTGATGAATGTAGCCCTTGTCCTGATTTTTCATCTCGAACTCCTGAAGCCAATTTGGCCTCATTTTGAAAGATTTTTTATATTCATCACAAGAGTGAATATTTTTAGTTTACAAGTTTAAGACAAAATTGGAACTCATTGAATAAGAATTGAAGTGATGGAATAGAGAAACTTTTGGAACATATTATTGAAGATATTGCTATTCTAGAAAAACAAGAAGAACATGACCACTAACATATGGAGATACTACAGTTGAGGATAGAAGCCATGGATCAGTTCCATTATATGAGGCTCTTTAGTCCCAATTTGGTAGAGTGAAGAAACCAAAACCAACATACTCAATTTGGTTTTGGTTTTGGTTTCTAGGCCTACAACTGCCCTTTTGAATCTTAGGTCTTTGTCAGTTCTTCATAAGTTGTTTAGATCATTGTATGATCTGATTTTGTTGATTTCATGCTCTTGTTCATGCATTTAATTTTATGTGTCAAAAACTTTTGTTTTATTCTGCCATTTTTTCTTGTTCAGACTCGTATGCATGGCCACCTCTTCTGCATTTTCCAGTACTTGAACTTGCTTCATGTGGTTGTATGGCGAACTGCAAGTTTCCCATTCATAATAGTGTTTACTTTTGAAAGTTTAATTGTTGATCACTAGCTTACAACTGCCCTTTTGAATCTTATGTCTTTGTCAGTTCTTTATAAGTTGTTTATATCATTGTATGATCTGATTTATGTTGATTTCATGCTCTTGTTCATGCATTTAATTTTATACTAGTTTATTGTTCATGCATTTTCAAACAACCATATGATTCTTGAGTTGGTTCTCTAAATATGAGCTGATGTACATGATTCTTGTTTGCCGATACATATATAATTATTGCAAAGCAAGAATAAGTACTAATTCTCCATAGTGAACTGAAGTGTTAGTCTTACATGTTTATTGATTATTAATATTGCTCTTAGTCAGGACGCCATTGTTGGTTTAAGATGGTTGGAAACTTTTGTTATGTTTGATGGCTTTTTTTCTTAATTTCAGGCTATTGGGCATTGAATAAACAGTTCATTACTTTTATTGGTATGCATTTGGTCTCTAAACTTTTATTGGTATTTTGTTAGGTTTCATGGCGGGCAGTGATCACCCCCCACTTCGAGGGCGCACATTACCTCATTGTAAGGCTACACCCGACTTGATATATGGTTGTGTTCCCCCTCTTTTGCTATCCCTTTTGAGTTAACTAAGTAGCTATGTACATGATCTATTTACTTATCTATGATGTTGAATTTCATGTAAATGTGTTGTCCTGACACTATTGCTATAGATTGTATAAGGCCTTTTTGTGCATAATTAGAGGATTGGAAGTTTTTTTTTGTGGTTGTTGAACAATAGGATCGGTGGTTTTTGTGCATACTTAGAAATTTGGAACATTTATTAAACTTGATAAGTTTTCGTGGATATATAAATCTTTTTCAATGTCGAATTGTACATTTTTTCTCTCATTTGAATATTTGTTGTTGATATATATTATCAATGTATGTATGTCAAATTCTGCTTTTTTGGGGGATGTTAGCACCCCCAAGGAGTTGTTGGAGGGGGTGCAAGCGATGGAGTAGGTCTTATGGTTGTATTTTCAAGTTCAGAGGTTATGGAGAACCAATTGGATTAAGCTTAGGTTTGAAAACTAAACAAAGCGGAATTGAGACGGATTAGCAATGGAATTCAGAGATTTCGTTGCCATTCCGTCTCTCTTGTAGTGACATAGGCTATGCTACATACTAATTTCTACAAGCTAAACACGCATTCATAGAATCATAATTCAAAAAGATAAGTAGTAAAAGTAGACATTAGGTATAAAAGGATTGAGCTACAATGTCGCAATATGAGGTTCCTTAAATCCTTAAGAATCATTGTTGAGCAACAACAATGAACAACCATTATAAGTAGTGATCAAGATCAAAATACTATATATTACAAGGAACAACCATAATTGTCCACACTTTTAGAAGAGAAGTGCTACATTGAAACACTCAAAGTTATTCAGATAATAAAGGAGTAAAATTGAGATCTAGTCAAGATACTTGCAAGTTTAAATTTCAATATCAATGAGTTCCAAGTGAGACTTTACATGAGATAGGCCTAATACAGACCAAAGATGCAAGTTATCCTAAAACTAAAACTCCAAACTAGCCAGATCAACTACTACATGTCCAAGAAGAAGCCAAGACAATACTTTTTTTCGATAAGCATTGTTGTTGACCATATCCTTTAGGTTTTGAAACAAACTTAAGGAAAAAAGAAATAAATAGAATGAACACAATGTGTATTCAAAATATTGTAACAAAGAACAACCATAATCGTTGTTGAGTGTAGAACTTAACAGTGTTTATGGAAAATTTTACATGGTATTAGAGCAGAAGGAAGAGTTGATTGATTGATTAATAGATTAATTGGTTTATTGATTGATTGATGGATTGATTAATTGAATATTCCATAATGTGAGCCTATGCATTTTTATAAATATAGAGTGTTGTAACTCGAGAAGTATGAAATGAAAATAATCTCTCATTTCTCCTGTGGACGTAGGTCATAGAACCGAACCATGTAAAATATTGTGTTAATTCTTATTTTTGTTTTTCTTTCTTAAATTTTACATGGTATCAGAGATGAAGGTTTTTGTCGTGTTCATTTTCTCCTCAATTAATCAACTTATTATAAAAGATGGAGTCATCGAGAACAAATGAAGATGTCATGATAGCAACCACTGAGTTTGAAGATAAGGCTTTAAATATTTATGTATCGATTAATAATAGTGCATGGATAATTGATTATGATGCTAATCATATGACTTTTGATTCATAACAATTCTCAAACCTCAAGTCTTCACAACAAGTTGTTTCTGTAGCAAATAATCATAAAATCCAAGTTGCTGGAGAAGGATCCTTAACTCGTACTGATAAATTCATTTTGGATTCTATTTTGGTTGTTCCCTCTTTAAAATCTAATATCTTATCAATTTCTCAAATCACATCATCCTTATCATATGTTGTTATTTTTTGCCCAAATTTTTTTGAATTTAAGGATATCTAAACTAGACAAACAATTGATTTATGGTGTTAAGCAAGGAGAGTTGTATTACTTGGGCATGTCATCAAAGTTTTTCAACAAGGGGCAACAAGCATTGATTACAGATGGATTTAAGGAAGAGAAACAAAAATTTAAAATTTGATTATGGCATAAAAGGTTGGGTCACGCATCATTTGCGTATTTAAAAAAATTATTTCCAATTTATTTTTTGAAATGTGATGTTTCAAGCTTCCATTTTGATACTTATGAAAAGACAAAAAGTCATCGTGTCTCATTTTCTCTAACCTTAAATAAAAGTCACATCCTTTCATGATTATACATTTTGATGATTGGGGGCCATCAAAGATAAAAATTTAGGTGGTTTGTCATTTTCATTGATGATTGTACTAGAATGACTTGGATTTTTTTATGAAGTTAAAAGATGAAGTGAATTTGTTATTTCAAAAGTTTCATAAATTTGTTGAAACTCATAACAATGCCAAAATCTGAGTTTTGTGCAATGATAATGGTGGAGAATACCAAAGTTCAACACTTAAAAGATTTTTAGAAAAAATGGAGTTGCAGAATGAAAGAATCGACATCTATTGGAAATTGTTCAAGCTTATCTAATCGAAACACATATGTCGATTGAATTTGGGGGGGAAGCAATCACTTCTACAATTTACTTAATTAATTGAGTATCTTCTAACACACTTAAATTTCGCACACCCTTTCAAGTTATGAAAGAGCCATAATTTCTCCCATCATCTTAAATATGTCACCCGTATTTTTGGATATGTAGCATATGTACACATTTACAAACACCAACATATAAAACTAACTTCTCAAGCATTTTGTTGTGCATTTGTTAGATATGCACCACACTAAAAGGCTATTGGTGTTATCATCATCCGACATGTCAAATATTTGTTAGTATGGATATAGTGTTTCATGAAGATATGATGTATTTCTACTGTGATTCTGAACTTCAAAGGGACCATAACAAAGAAATTCAGACTTTTCTTTATGGAAGTTATTTCCTCGAAGAAGATTATCACGTTGTTAAGGAAGGAATGCACGAAATAGTCAATAAAGAAATGGACAACCAAGAAGAGATTGTGAATTGGATGCATCGCTAGAACCAAATAAAGTAGTGTAAATATGAGGCAATGAAGTTACTTCAACTTCGAATAACAAGTGTCGAAGAGATATCAAACTAGTCGTTGTCTTTTAAAGGTATTCTTAACCCAGTCCTTGAACCAACAAGAAAATAGTTACCACATCGTTGCAATAGAGGTATTCCTAAACCAAAATATGAACCTGAGTTATCTAGTAAGGCAAAATACCTCATGAGTAATTATATATCTAACTACCATTTATCTGAATCAAATAAGTCATTTTTGAATCAATTATCTATTGTATCTATTCCTAACAGTGTACAGGAAGCTTTAATCGATCCTAGATGGAAAAGTGCTATGAATGAAGAAATTAAGGCTTTGCATAAGAATGAGACTTGGGTTCTTGTGGAATGTCCACAAGGAAAAAACCAGTTGGTTGTCGATGGGTATATACAATAATATACAAGGCAAATGGAATTGTTGAATGCTTTAAAGTGCGGTTGATTGCAAAAGGGTACACTCAGACATTTGAGATCGACTACACGGAAACATTTGCATTTGTAGCTAAAATCAACATAGTAGGGATTTTATTATCATTAGCTGCAAACTTAGATTGGCCATGACAACAATTTGATGTGAATAATGTATTTCTTCATGGAGAGTTGTTGGAGGAAGTATACATAGATCTTCCACTAGGATGCATTGTGACAGAAAAACAAAGACACAAGATATGTAAATTAAAGAAATCATTATAAGGGATAAAACAATTTCCAGAGCATGGTTTAGAAGGTTCACTAAATCATTGAAAGGTTTTGGCTATCGTTAGAGCATTTCTGACCATATTTTGTTCCTAAACAGGGAACATGATAAGATCACAACACCTATTTTATACGTTGATGACATGATAGTAACATGGAACGATCCCAATGAAAGAAATGCCCTATAAGAATATTTATTTAAAGAACTTGAATTGAAAGATTTAGGATCTTTAAAATATTTTATTGGTATTGAAATTTTTAGATCAAGTGCAAGAATTTTTTTATCTCAAAGAAAGTATGTCTTAGATCTTTTAAAGGAAACATGAATGTCAAGGTGCAAATCAGCCAATATGCCACTAGAAGAAGGGTTGAAGCTTTGTTCTCATCTCGACCAAACGCTAGTTAATGAAGGAAGAAATCAACGACTTGTGGGTAGATTAATGTACTTAGCTCATACAAGGTCAGATCTTGCTTATGCCTTAAGTGTGGTAAGTTAATACATGCATAATCCTAAAGAACAACATATAAATGCAGTTATGCACATCCTTAGGTACTTGAAGAATGCACCTGAAAAAGGAATCTTGTGACATGGAGAAGTAAAAAATAAAATGTTTTTGCTCGCTTTAGCGCTGAATTAGAGTTTCAAGCCATGACACTAGGATTGTGTGAAACATTATGGCTAAGACTTCTCTTACAAAACTTGGGGTATCCACCTAAGCAATTAATCAAGTTATTTTGTAACAAAAAAACAATACGTGACATAGCTCATAACCCAGTTCACCATGATCATACGAAACATGTCGAAGTGGACAAATTTTTCATTAAGAAAAAATTAGATAAGAAGATTATGGAGTTGCCTAAGATTAATTCAGAAGATCAACTAGCTGACCTTCTCACCAAAGTAGTCTCATATCGAGTCTTCTCATCCTTTTGGGCAAGTTGGGCATGTATGATATCCATGCACCAGCTTGAAGGGGAACGATAAGATTAAAAATGGAAGGAAGAGTTGATTGATTGCTTGATTGATGGATTAATTGATTGATTGATTGATTGGTGATTGATGGATTGATTAATTGAAGATTTTATAATGTAAGCCTATGTATCTCTATAAATATTAGGGACGGGCGGTGGCTTCCATAAAACTGCCCAAACCACGTGGTATAGTGTGGCTTTTTAAATCGCAATTTGAGGGTGGTTTAAAAAACTTGAAAATCGCGATTCCGCGGTTTGGTGGTGGTTTTCATCTATGAAAAATTGTGGTTCACCAAATTGCAAAACCACCCTCAAACTAGGAATTGAGTTGAAGCTTTTTAATGACGTCTTAAATTTGAAAATAAAGTAAGACTCATAATTTTAATTGAGTTAATGTGTTTTATTATGTTTTTGGTGGTCATGTATAGACATCTATATGTTTTGTTGCATGTTTTGTTAATAGACATGTATGGAATGTGTGACATTTTTTATTTTATTTTTATTTTTAAAATGTGTTGCAGGAAAATCGTAAAACCAAATCGATCAAACAGTGTAAACTGCGGTTGGCTTGGTTGCAGTTTTGAGGGTTCGCAATTTGGTGTTTTGCAAAACGATCAAATTGTAAACCCCTCGATTTGTTACCAAACCGCGGTTTACCCACCCTTAATTTGATGATTCTGAAATGAAAATAACTTTACCTAAAGGTCTAAACCACGTAAAATATTGTGTTAGTTTTTATTTGTTTTTCTTTCTTGAATTTTACAGATAAAAATGTGATAAATTGTATTTGTGTACGTCTCCAACACATATTATGAAAAAAAAAACCTAATGTTTCATGTGTAAGGAGATAGAAACTCACGATTTTGTAAAGCCATCTAAAACGTTATAAATATATCCTTTCATGTAAATTCAAATTTACTTAATTTTTTTATTCCGTTTTCTTTTTTATCTTAAAGAAAAGTACGTCATTTTTTTCTTATGTTTTCAAGTACTATTTTAATAGAGAATGAGTACAACAATTTAATCATTTTCATACAATAACTACAACTTTAGAATTGTGATTGTTGTATCAGGAGATAAAGTATTTTCTTCATTTAATTATATTTAAAGTATTTTTTGCCTCAATTCAGGTTTGACTACAATAAGTGGGGTGTGAAGGTTCGTGATCCCAACAAGTTGTTCGTTGAAAACTGGAAAGCAATTATCTGCTCTTCAATCACTCTCAAGTCCACTTTGTTCCTCACAACTTGAGGAAAGAACAACAATAAACTAGTCCCCACCACAAACCCCATCGTCAAAACCCATGAAACCACTCTGTTCATCACTCTCCTCTTCTCCCCCAATTCGATCTTCTTGATCACCAAGACCTCCAAAGCAGTGCACACCCCATGAAGCACAAAGAACATACTCACCTCCCAAGTAGGCTCCACTCTTGTCCAGTAAAAATAAATCAACTCGTGCATCAGCCCAGACACCATAAACGTTGCCACCCTCGCGCACGCCGAACCCCATCTCTTCCCTATCATTGGCATCAAAACCAATCTCACCGGGTCGTACACACTAGATCTTAAAACGCTGCTGACAACTAGATTCCATCGTCTCCCCCAGAATTCCTGCAGCGACATGGACAAGTAAGGCTCGTCGAACGGCATTTCAACCTCAATCTTGAGCAGGAAATGAGCAATGCTGGCAGACATGGCAAGGAGTAGCTCCAGTCCGAGATAAATGTGTAAGCAGTAGATGGTCAAGAGGAGTTTGTGATAGAGAAGTGATCTGTAATCGTAGATTCGGAGCAACATAGCAAAGAGGAGGAATTTGAGAGTGTAGTTGAGGGGAGATTTGAAGCTGACCTTGGCTTTATTATTTTTGGATTGTTTGGTTTTGATGGGAAGAGAAGCTATGGAGATAAATTGAATGAGAGAGATTGGAGAAGAGGAGAGAGGACCCTTGTTGAAGGCGAAGAGGAGGAGCTTGAAGTTGGCTAGCCAGGCGAGGAAGAAGGCAATGTTGCCACAGAGATGGGGCGATGAGGAGAGGTTTAAGGGGAGGAGAGTGAAGAGGGCGATGATGGGAAAGAGAGAAATCAATCTGATGATGATGCCGCGTTTGATAATTTTGGAGATGTAATAAGAGTATGTTAGAGATGCTAAGGCCGCAATCCATGCTTTGCAGAAGTTAGTTATCATATGTTCCATATCTATATAGATATATACGCACACCCTCGAATCTCGATCTCCTCTCTTTCTTTAATTCTTCATCATCATCCGATCAACCTTTTGTTGCCTTTTTTTTCGAGGAACTGATGATTTGGTGTTTTGGTGTGTGTGTATATATATATATATATACACACACACATAGGTGAGTACTGTTGGTAATATGATTGGGTTCTTCATTTATTGGTTTGCAATTCAAACGTGAAGGTGACACATGCACATGCTTGGTATAGATTGGTTTGCATTGAATGCGGAGAGAGCAAATTGAGATCTGTAGTCTCATCTAATTAGAGGTAGTCAGAGGTGACATAATGCTTGGTATCAAAGGCATTAATTAATAGTAGAATAGGACAACAGCAATATATGGCAAGCTCGTTGACGCATTCGCTCTCCGTCAAGTTATATGCAATAAAATTTGTGTATGTTCACATTTTGAAGAGTGCATAATAAGCTCATGTGAATCAATATGTGTCTTACAGTGTGACATACAATTGTCATTATATATATATATATATATCAGTTCTCAAATCTTTTATTGACGGCTCTTGGTGGATCCTTAAGTGATGCCACTTGTTCTTTCTCTTTATTGCCTCTCTTTTTTTCAATAGGAAAGGAAAATATTATAATGACAACGGATTGAGAAGTTACATGATAAGATACATTGGCTTACATGAGTTATTTATACAATTTCGACTTACGAGTTATACATCGAGATTTATGCATGCCTGCAACTTGAGGTTTGGCGCACAAATCCCTCAAAAGCCAATGTAATATTTTGGTGTGATTATTAAAAATCTTCTCACACAGTTAGGACTCTAACCATGATACCACTAATGAAACACACAACGCTAATTAAGGTGGCGTGCGGGCTCTTTTATCAATTCTTGTGTGACAAAAATGAGTAGTCGTTCAGTGGTAGAAAATACTTCACTATTGGTTGGCTTTTTCGCAATGAAAAATGATGATGCCCATATAGTAGTATATCAATAAATCTAGGTGGACTCGTTGGTCCGAATTCAAGGAGTTTTTTCAAATTTTTTTTTAAATAGTTGTGTTTTTAAAGGGTCTTTTTAATTAAAAAATAAAAAATGAGAATTTAAATCTTCTCATTTATAAAGAGGTGTTTGAATAATAAAATAAACTTTAAAAAGTAATTTTAAAGAAAAAAAAATGGATCCAAGTTATGAGTTCAAATAGCAGTACCAAATGACAACTAATCAATATTATTTTACGAGAGTAATAACCATCTTGCGATGAAATGGTGAAAAATTTCTTGTAGGTGTGGAGATGGGGATAAAGCTATCTTCACGCGAGCTTGGAATGAATCCCTGACGAGAAATCTTTAAGTCGTGACAAGGTAATGGGGCTCACGTGTATATCCCTATTGGGGATCGCTGTGGGGATTACCTATAAGAATATTCGCGGGTATCCCTATTGGGGATCCTTATGGGGATTCCCGCGGAGATCCTCATATATAACGAATACATCCATATACATTGTATATATCAATTATATATTATATTTCAAGACTTTCACCTAAAACACTAGTGATAAATAAACGCTAATGCGATTCATAATTTTAACTTGTTTCGTTAATTATATGTTTGTTTTGAATTATTTGCAACTATATTTATATGTAATACTTTATTTGATTGGAATTTTCAACAATTGTGATCCAATATATGTATGTGTACTATATTTTTTATAAATCTTTTTGAAAAAAAAAATTAAGTGGGAAAAATATTTTCCCACGGTGATTCTTCACAAAATCCACGAGGGGTCTTCAATGGGGAATGAAGTGGGGAAAGACTTTTCTCCACGGGGATTCCCCATAGGGATGAGGGATGGGGATGAGGATGAAAGTTCATCCTTACATGGGGATGTGTATAAGGATGAGGGGATAAATTCTTAAGCGGGGATGAGGATGGAGATGTGGCCCACATCCCCTACTCTCCCTATTTACATCCCTAATGCTTTGTGTGTTTATTTAGCCTTTGTCTAGTTAGACGTGGAGTTAACTCTGGGAGATAACATAGAGGAGAGTTGGAACTAATCTTGTTTGATTGCTCAATTTTCCTTTAAATTATCTCCCAACTCAGACTGAAGATTGAGAGACATCTCCCCACCCCCCTTACGAGAGTTATATTCAAAGAGTTTGTAGACACAATTATCCCTCATTAATTATTTTTTATCATCCACGTCCATCTCTTTTGTTTGAAAGATATTTATGTTAATTTATATTTTTTATTGTTTAAAAACTTGCAACATCCCTACAAGTTTAAAGTTGAACCAAACATGAAAATATGATCTTTTTTGTGAGTTAACTCCAATGAGACAACTCCACTCACATTGTAAGTTGGTAAAAACTAACCAAACAAGGCCTTAGTGGGTGTTATTATGGCAGTGGGGCCACGCACCACATTATCGTTGTGCATTGTGTGTTTTTTAATTAGAGTTTGTAAATGTAATGAGATGTACATGACTCTTCGATGCAGTGGAAGTCTTCCAAATCGATTAATCGAAATCCACGAAAAATAGAACTTGAAAATTAAAAATTCTAATTCTCTAAAAAGAAATATTAAATTCTTTATTAATCAAATCAAATCAATATATTACATAAATATAATAGCCATATATAGGCTTTTGTAAATAAAAATAATAATTAGATAACTTATTAAAATTTACTAAATAAAAAAATAAACAAAATTCCTGAGTCAACTGGCCTAACTGATTACTAAACTTTTTGATTGATTTAATTTCTTAAATACGTTAAGCTAAACAAAATTTCCAAATTGATTTAATTTATTAAATAAATTTAAACTTTATAAATTAATTAATTATTACTAATATAAACTTCCTAAATATGTATCCATGCATGTTAGGCTTTCTTGATTTGACGTGCGTGCCAACACATTATGCCGGACCTTGATCTTCATCAAATGATGCAAAGGAAGTCTTCCAAATTGATTAATCAAAATCCACGAAAAATCAATTCAAGACTTTGAGAATTAAAACTCTAAATCTCTAAAAAGAAACTAAGTTTTTTATTAATCAAATCAAATCAACTCATTACACAAATACGATAGCCATATAAATATAGGCTTTTGTAAACAAAAATAATAATTAAATAACATGTTAAAACTTACTAAAAAAAAGAACAAAATTCCTAAGTCAACTAGCCTAACTGATTACTAAACTTTCTAATTGATTTGATTTCTTATGTACATTAAACTAAAAAAAACTTCCTAATTCATTTAATTTCATAATAAATATAAACTTTTTAAATTAGTTACTATTAATCAAAACTTTCTAAATATGTATCCACGCACGTTAAGCTTTCTTGAATTTAGTGTGCGTGCCAACACATCGTGCTAACCCTTCCGTACGCCACGATGCGCGACCTCGATCTCCATCACTCTTTCTATCACAACCTTCTACAATCCTCCACTATGTATTTGAATGATTGTAACACTCAATTACTTCATGTAATTTATTCTATGAAAATGTGATTTGTGCCTTTTGATTCTGTTAAGGGCTTATATAAAGGGGTCATGACCACGTAATGAAATGAAAGCTCCCTCATTTTTCTCTTCTCTTCTCTTCTCTTGTATGTTTTATACTAGTTTTTTTTTTTTTTTTTTTTTGTTTACTTTCCCTAGCTTTGATTCTTAATTATTTTACAACACGTTATCGACCCAAAATCATTCTACGCTAAGGAGGTTTTGTAGATCGATAAAGCTTTCTTAGGAAACAATGCTTGGAAGGTATAAGTTTTATTAATTCAAATTAGTTCACATGACAATGCTTGAAAGGTATAAGTTTTATTAATTCAAATTCGTTCACATCATGCTCATTTTATTGTGGTTAATATTCTTTTATTGTATGCACGAAAAGAGAAAAATGTTCATGCATCATGTTGCGTATAAACAGTTTGTTTGGACTTAACAGTGCAATCCGGACATATAGTCGGATTCATATAGGTACACATAACGTTTGCAACTAGGGCTGACAATTTGAGTAATGAAATGATTAACACGACACGACACGTAATAAATATGTCGTGGGTTTGACTTAAGTGGGTCTGTGTCATAAACATGTTAACACGTTTATACACGGTTAATAAATGAGTCATTAACATGTCAACCTGCTTAACTCGTTTATGACTCGTTTAACACGACTAAAAAATAATATATAAATAATAAATAGATTAGTACAAAATTCACTCATTTGAATGCATGTTAATAACATGATTTATTTATTTTATTTATAGACATCTTTTATCATATTTTATTTTATATTTGAGAGAAAATATTCATTTTACTTTTAATATATTATTTATGTTTTAGATTTTTTTAATAATTATTTATTAAGAAAAAAATAAAAATTTTCACCAAAGTAAAATTTAGATATTTTTTTAAATTTTTCTTATAATTTTGTTTATGTTATTATTACTAATCATTTTTGCTTTATTATTAAAAGTAATAAAGAGTTGAATGAAAAAGTAAAGTAAAATTAATCACTATATACAACCACATTATATTTTATTGACTATTTTAATATGTTTGTTCGAATTTAATCATTTAGATATATTTTTAAAAGTAGTAACCAAATTATAAGATTTTAAATAAAATAAAATTTTTAAATACAATATTTAATAAATGAGTGACACGAATACACGACATGTTTAATACACGACCCACTTAGACACGAAAACGATTAACACGATTAATAAACATGTCATGTAATGGGTTTGCATTATGTGAGACACGACACATTTACGACTCACCGACACGAATTGCCACCCCTATTTGCAACTCAACTTCAGGGTTAATTTCACAGATGGTCACTCAAGATTACAGTTTGTACCACTTTGGTCACTAAACTTACATTCGTCTCAAGTATATCACTCAACTTTACTAAACGTTTCAACAAAATAACTCCGACCACTCTCTGGTCAAAAACTCACATGCGCTGCTGACTTGGCGCCATGTGGGATTTCATGGGATATCACTTAAGTTTTTAAGTGATGACATGGCATGCAATACACACCCCACCCACCCCCTCTTATATCACCCCGGCTTGCGCTTCCCCCCAGTGTCTCCCTCTCGCCCCACTGGTCCCCCCGGTCGTACCCACCGCCCCCGGTAGTCTCCCGCCGCCCCCACTGGTCCCCCCGGTCGTACCCCCCCCCCCCCCCCCCCCCCATTGGTCCCCCCAAAAAAACTGGTCGTACCCACCCCCTCCCCCCAAAAAAAACTGGTCGTACCCACCGCCCCCTCCCCCACTGGTCGTCTCCCCCCCCCACCCACCCACCCACCAACTGGTCGCCCCCTCCCCAACTGGTTGCCCCGCCTGCCCGCACCCCCCCCCCCCCCCCCAAAACTGGTCGTACCCACCGCCCACCCCCACTGGTCGTCTCCCCCGCCCCCACTGGTCCCCCCACACCGGTCGTCCCCCTCCCCCGCCCCCAACTGGTCGTCCGCCCCCTCCCTCCAACAGCTGGTCGTACGCACCCCCACTGGTCGTCTTCTTCCTCGCGCTCGCGGCACCTCTCGCTCGCGGAGCTTCGATCCTGCGCAACCAATTCACCTCGACTTCACGGGGCAAGGCAGTTGTGCTCCCCACTGGTCGTCTTCTTCCTCGCTCCTCTGTCGCGGCTCGCGGAGCTTCGATCCTGCGGGGAGAGAGGTGCCGCGACAAAGAGAGAGCGCGAGGAAGAAGACGACCAGTGGGGGCGGGGGAGACGAACGGGGGGGGCGGTGGGTATGACCGGTGGGGGACCAGTTGGGGGGACCAGTGTGGGCGGGGGGTAGACGACCGGGGGGGGGCGGTGGGTATGACCGGTTGGGGGCGCGGGGGGACCAGTTGGGGGGACCAGTGGGGGTGGGGGGAGACGACCGGGGGGGGGGGGTGGGTATGACCGGTTGGGGGGGGACCAGTTGGGGGGACCAGTGGGGGCGGGGGTAGACGACCGGGGGGGGGGGGGGGGGGGGGTGCGGTGGGTATGACCGGTTGGGGGCGCGGGGGGACCAGTTGGGGGGACCAGTGGGGGCGGGGGTAGACGATCAGGGTGGGGAAAGCACGAGCCGGGGTGAACTAAGAGGGGTGGGGTGGGTGTGTGTGTTGCATGACATGTCATCACTTAAAAACTTTAGTACCTCACATGAAATTCCACGTGGCGTGGCGCCGGTGAGTTTTTTATCGGAGAGTGATCGGAGTTATTTTGTTGAAACGTTTTGTAAAGTTGGATAATATATTTAGAAAAAATGTAAATTTAGTGACCAAAATGTTACAAATGTAATCTTAAGTGATCATTTGTGAAATTAAACTCCTCAACTTCAGCAATATAACTTACTTCAATAGATCAAATATCTAAATTCTATTCATGTGTATAGGTACTATTTATACAGATGCTTGCACATGTATAATTATGTCCTTCAAAATGATTAGGTACGTACTGTTTTAATTAAGTTATATTATATATACTTTATGGTCAATAGATCAAATATCTAAATTCTATTCATGTGTATAGGTACTGTTTATACACATGCTTGCACATGTATAATTATTTCCTTCAAAATGATTAGGTATTGTTTTCATTAAGTTATATTATGTGTAATTAAAATTGCTATTCCTGATATGGTTTAAATGTGTCATTATATAGCGGAATACTTCTGAAATGGTGGGAGATCCATTTTTTCATTTTGATGCACTCTAATAGTTATTAATTAAGCTTAAAAGTTTTCTCCTAATTGACAGTTTAAAATAGAAATTGAGAAAATGATGTTAGTTAAAAGGAGCATTTCGATCTCTTGTATAAAGTATAGATATATGATATGCATCATCCATATAGCATACATTATGTTATATAAAAAATATATAAACAAAACATATATATAGGCTAGAAACGTGAAGATGCAACGCTCTAAGCTCTAAATTATCCATGGACAAGTTCATTTGGTGATAACGCCACGTATTGTTAAATATTTTGTAAAATATAAAGTATATATTATCTATGCATGACGCATTATATGTGTCACACCATTGCGAAATTATGATTTGTAGTTGCATCTTTATACGATCTGTTACATCGAAAATTGAAAATCAATTAGTGACACATATTTTTTCTCATAAAATTATTAAAGATTAATTAATTATGTTCTATTCTTTAATTTTTATAATACATATAATACTTAAGTTTGAGTTGATAATGGGTAAGCCTTGTCTTTGGTAAAGCTAAACATTAAAAGGGAAATGAGTTATCCCGTTCTAGGAGGCTGGTTGTTAAGCAGTTGTCTCACCACCCAACTTGAAGGTTGTCTATGACGACCCAAAAACTTTAAATACCCACGTCAGGGGTATTTTGGTAATTTCACAATTTTATAAGTGGTTGGCATAGTAAATGCATGTATTATATGGTAATAAATCAAGTTAATGAAAAATTGGTCTAAGTTAAGGGTACTAGCTTGATTAAAACATGAAATTGGCCTAAACACTCTTATGGGGCATTCGTGTAATTTGAGGAATAACTTGGAAACCTTACTCCCCAAAATCTTACCTTTATAAACTAGTTATAAGTTGTGTGGCCTCCTTTGCTCCAACACAAACCAAGTGAGCAGGGTGGAAGGAACTACTTAGAAATGGTGAATTGAAGGTTGAGGAGCACACAACCACACAAAGACTTCAACTTAGATAATATCTCGATCTTCATCACTTCTAACTATTCCATATCTTATTATTTTGATGTTTTAGTGAGATTTATGTGTGTTGGATTGAAATTAATGGTGAAAGTCGACCCCAAAAATGGGGGCGATGGGAGTCTACCACTGCCAGAGAAGGGAAGGGTCTCCTAGTGGATATGGGGCTAGACCGGCCCCTTAACCAGAAGTCAATTTGGCAGCCCCTGCACGTTAAAACTAAAGACGAAAACGTCCTTGACCCCATCATTTAAAAAAATAATAAAATAAAATAAAACACAATAAAAGAAAAGAAAAATAAAAATAAAAGGGGTACTTTTAACTTTGGTCATTCGATGGGGGCGCACTCATGCGCCTCTAGGGGAAGAGTTGGGCGGGTCCCACCCCTCAATCCTCGTACTGGGTAAAGGGGGACCCATGTGACCCACAATAGTGGACCCGAAAATAAACTTAAAGTTAAATTGAAACTAATATATGGCTTGTCGATGATGTGAATGTGTCTTGAATTGTCTAGATTCTCAAGGCGGTTCGCGCATGTGACGACTCGACACCCCAAACCGGGTACTGCCTAGCCTAATCCGTTATTAAGCCCTAAACCACACCATATAGAACTTAACAACGAATTAGTCAGCATTCTTACTAATTCACCGCGTCCACTATTTAGCATTCTTTTCAAAAATTATCAGAGTTAATTAAAATATTGTTATCATTACCTTAATAATCAGTGAAAGACTTATTAAATTTGTGGAAGCATTTAAAAATACAATTTATGGAAACCAGGTAAACCAACGATCATATAAAATCATTTAAAGTAATACATGAAACAGTAGGGAAGTGTATTTGTGACGGCCCCAATTTTCCATAAAACTGGGCCCCGCTCGGCCTAAACCCATGTAGACCCACAAGTCGTTCCTCGTAAAGTCAACGCAGGCCTAGTCAGCATCCAATAGTTACTTATTAAATTTGTATTTTAACATTGAGTTATTATGTTACTTCTTTTACAGAATAGGTTGCAACGGAATTAAACTTAAGACAAGGTTAAATAACTCAGATTTAAATAAAGGTGGAACAACCTATAGTGTGAAACCCTGAAATCAACATATAAACATGCATATATGGTGACCAACATTATACAAAACGATAATACATGATATCATATATCACTCGACCCTAATATGTCCCAGTGGAATAAAAATAGTAATATACAATAATTACAACAAAAATGCCAAAACATACGATCGTGCAAAGGAAGGAACCGCTCTAAAAAAATCCTAAAAGGAAATCACCAATCATCGGTCTTTTCCCCTTGCTCGTGTCTGTCCGATCTGCACCTACCGACACAAACTAGACGGTGAGTACAGTAAAGTAGAAAGTAATAACCAGAAGGATATAAATATTAATTCATGAAACATTTAAAAATAATCCAAATATCACGCGGTTATTTTCATATAGATAAAAATAAAGAAAGTACATGATAAACAAATTAACAAGTATTCACGACGAAAATGAGTGCTTAGGAATCAAAAGAGGCATACTAAGTGGTCTTAAATCCACAACAATCCACAACAATCCATAACAATCTAGTACTCGGGGAGAACTCACGTTTGGTTGGGTAGCTGTACCATTGTAGGAAGTGTTCACGTTTGCCCAACTAGCTATAATCCTAGGAGTACCTTCTCGACACACTTAGGCCATAGATACTCAACCAAAATATGAAGAACATAATTCCAATAAGACATTTATCAATAAAGACAATAAATACGGAATATGAATTACTATGCATTCCCTTAACTGGTTTACTTACTTTGGACCCACGCTATCCCGCCCTTGCGGCTTGGATACACTCCCGAAAACGAAATACCTGAATTCCCGAGACCTCCCATTATGTTTGTGAGGACCTATAACATGTTTTAGACTAAATTATAGTGTTTTGGAGATTTTGAAAAATCTCATACTTTTGTGCCGCCAAGGCAATTAGCACGTTAATTCTGACATTAGCTTGCTACCTCGAATATTTAGCGTGCTAATCAACATTAGTGCGCTAATTTTTGACATTAACGTGCTAATTTAGACATTAGCACGCTAACTCTAATATCTAGCGCGCTAATATTGACCTGACGCGCTATGTGCAGTAGAACCCAAAATTTTGTATTTCGAACTCTGGGTTTTCTCTACACATAGACCATGTTGATGCCTTGGGGACCCTCATACACATTACTAGGGGTCCCTAACATCAACCACAACACCCCACAACATCAAATTCATGAATTCATTGAATTGACCGAGCTATGTTAATGGAGTTACCTAGATTGATAAACTTGATCTTCTTCACCAACCACTGATTTGTCAAGCCAAACTTGATGATTTTCTTCTTCTTTTATCACTCCAACAACTCTCTTTCTTCTCCAAATCAATAAGCTAAAAAAATTAAGTGATAAGTTTGGTTGACTTATGTTATATATATGATTAGAGTTCATTACACATTAGTCACACATCTATTTGCACTTACGTATCCCGAGGCTTAACTTGTGGACACCTTCACACACTTGTCTTACAAGTCAAGCTTAAATAACTCCAAGTATACTCATTTGGTCTCTAGATTGGTCATACGTGTCTCGATGCACATCATATGGCTATATAAATGACACACTAACTTAGGCTTATTAATGTGATAACACACATGGTCACATTAAAGTTACTATACAATTATAGTTAGTGCAAACTACACTTACCCCATAAGCTGCTACCTCGGTCTCATGTTGACACGTAACTCGAGGTACGTCCCTACTCATGTCTTGACTCAACGAATACCCCGCGTATACCTTACTCGCTAATTTGACACAACAAATAAACATACAATTGGACATTAGAAATTCACATTTGGATAAAAATAAATAATGCACAGACCAAAGAAAAATAAAATCTACCTCTGTGTCAACTCTAGAGGTTTGGACAAGTATTTCAAGTCACGACGGTCCAGTCAACGGTCCTAAAACGTGACACGTGGCACGTGTAAATTTGAGGGTCGTTACGGCCTTCTCACTTTATTAGAATTTCATCCTCGAAATCTAAACTAACAGGAAAATCCAGTATTAAACCTTACTGGAATCAAAATAGATAGGGAAAGTGCTCGCGCATATATGACTCCAACTCCCAGTTCAGTTCCTCGTCCCCGTGATGTTGCCATTTGACTAGAACTGGAGGTATTTCCTTGCCACTCAATACCTTCACCTTTCGGTCCAAAATCTGAATCGGCTGATTCTCATATGTAACATCATCTCTCAAGTTGATCTGACTCAAGTCTAGTGTCGGTCGCTATCATTCCTTCGACTTGTCAAGTCGAACAATAGAAACGTGAAACACTAGATGAACTCCACGAACTGAGGGGGTAACTCTAACTCATAAGAAACCTTATCGACTATCCTCGTGTCAGGACCCGTCTCACTAAGCCCTGACCTAACCTAATTATCCCAATTAGGTACCTAATCCTACGGTTAACTACCAACCTCGAAATGAGCGTTAATTCAATCCTTAAACTGTTCCAAATACTAAATTAGAATCAGTTATTAAACCTTAATTCTCGACTTATTTAAATGGAGCGAATTATGAAATATTACATAATATTTTTCGTATATTTATAAAAATTTTGGCAGCACCTCATCTAAATATGGACTGTTGGCACCTAAAACCTAATAAACAACAGAATGGGGAGAGGTCGAAACAGACTCGCAACTCCTCGCAGTTCACAATATGATATCAATCTAAAATTATAAACTGGACCGCAACTAGTAAACCTCAGTTATGGGCTCGCTCGTTATGAGTTTGGAACAGGAAATGGGGATTCATTTTGTATATTTATTTCAGTATTCTTATTATCTCTTGTTATTATTTGTTGTACGAAGCAAGGTAGATGTTTACTTATCTGACATTGTTTATTTGGTGAACACTATATTTGGTGCTCTCGAAATGGCTTTGTAAGGTTTTGAGCCTAATGAAGACCGAAAGGGAAAGAGAGTACTACGAGTCAATGCATGCTACCCCGGAATCGACCATTACCCGCCTTAGACACCTGTAGTACGTCTAGTCTAAAGTGTAGCATACCTCACACCCTTACGACCCATAGCATGGGCAACTTTATCCGGATTCCATGAATGCATGATCAAGAGTCTCACTCTCTTACTGTGCAAAATATATTACATATTACTGTAAAAAGCAAAATAATGTTTACTTACAGTCGAACCACGTAAGTTGGTTATTCAAGTCCTCGCTCGCTCGATCCTCGGATTCCCTTGTACCGAAATCCTAATAAATAACAAAAATCCTTAATTTATGAGTCTCAACTCAATTATACCATTTTTCAACAATTTTTCAAAATTCCATAATCTTGTCGGTGTTTAAATTCCTTAAAAAAAACTCAACAACACATTGAAATACTCAAAATACCTTCCAAGACTTTAATTCCACTATTTAATTCCCAATTACTGTTTTTTTATTAACAATTTGCCTAAAAAACTAATTTACATAATTTTTTGGAAATTATTTTGGTAATTTAGGCTAATTTAGCCTTAAATTACTTTTTTCGAGACAAAACCCCGAATAAATGTTTCGTACACATCCCGAATTGAATATTTTTCATAAAAAAATATATAATTTATATTTATTGGGCCCAAAATCCTATTTTCTCGAATTTTTATCTATTTTCTCGATTTTCTTTTTTATTTTCGAATTTAAACTGATTTTTTTTTTTATATAGGAGGGGAGCAGTTTGATTCCTTGAACTGGGTCTGGTTCGACCCGGTTCAGGGGAACCATGAGAGAATGAACAGACCCTCGCTTCCCTGATCTCTTCTCTCTTCTCTTCACCAATATTTCATCCTCCCGCATCATCATCTTCTTCCTCACGCTCACCTCCCTCTTCTCTCTATCTTCTCTTCTCCTTCCTCCTCTCGCCATAATGGCCGCAGCAGCAGCTCTGATGCTGTTTTTTTTTTTTTTTTTTTTTTTTGTTTAAACTCTTCTCTCTCTCTTTTGCAAATCAATAACAAAAACAAAAACTGCAAAACAATCCCAAAACCTCACTTTGATCCTTCTATGTCGACAGCCTCGGTTCTTCTCCTTCGTTGCCGTCCAGTTGAGAGAGAGAGACTATAGTAGAGAGATGAGAAAGAGAGACGTCGAGAGGTCATTAGAGTGTGAGGGGTTGATCGAGGAGAGAGATGGGATAGATCAGTGAGAACGAGATCGAGAAAGATGAAGAAGCAGTCGAATGAAGAAAACGGATTGAAGAAGACGAAGAAGAAACCAAACAGGGTTTGATTTCGTTGTGGAAATAAAAGGGCAACGAAATTACCCTTTTGCCTCTCGCATATTATCTCTACCAATATAAAACAACTGCCCTTATTGGTTAATTAGTCATCTAATCTGGTTTAGGAAATTCTCAGATTTCACAATTCTTCCTAACTAATCAGAAATTTCGTCCTCGAAATTTAACTTACAGGTTACTTGGATCAAAAGAGATATGGAAAATGATCTTTCATATAAGACTCACTCTCATGTTAATTCTGAATCTCCATGAAATTGCCATTTCACAAATACAAGTGGAATTTCCTTGTTCCTCAGCTTCTGAATCTTTCGATCCATGATCTGAATAGGTTGCTCATTATAAGTAATATCTTGCCTTAATTCAAACTGATTCAATTCTGCAATATGATGTGAATCCGATTCTTTCTTACAAAGCATAAAAACATGGAATACGTTGTGAACTCCGACAAGATGAGATGGTAAAGCAATCTTGTAAGCAACTTTTCCAACTTTCTGCACAATCTCAAATGGACCAATAAACTTAAGAGAAAGTTTGCTTTTAATCCAAACTTGTACAATCCTTTTCGAGGTGACACCTTTAGATAGACCCAATCAGCAACGTTTTATTCAACAACTCAGTGGTAGAGATCATAATAACTCTTTTGCCTGTCTTGAGTAGCTTTCAACTTCTGACGAATCTGCTCAACTGCTTCTGCGTGATCTCGTACAATCTGTGGCCCTAACTCGGCTAAAACTTGTAGTTCAACCCAACAATATGCATAAAACAATAAAAAGTATTATTTACCTTATGATCTTTGGTTTGTCATGCATGGGTCCGACCTTGGATTCCTAAAATTCAAATAAAATCAAAAAATCATTAATTAGTCATCTAATCTGGTTTAGGAAATTCCCAGATTTCACAATTCTTCCTAACTAATCAGAAATTTCGCCCTCGAAATTTAACTTACAGGTTACTTGGATCAAAAGAGATATGGAAAATGATCTTTCATATAAGACTATCTCTCATATGTTAATTCTGAATCTCCATGAAATTGCCATTTCACAAACACAAGCGGAATTTCCTTGTTCCTCAGCTTATGAATCTTTCGATCCATGATCTGAATAGGTTGCTCATCATAAGTAATATCTTGCCTCAATTCAAACTGATTCCATTCTGCAATATGATGTGAATCCGGTTCTTTCTTACAAAGCATAAAAACATGGAATACGTCGTGAACTCCGACAAGATGAGACTGTAAAGCAATCTTGTAAGCAATTTTTCCAACTTTCTGCACAATCTCAAATGGACCAATAAACTTAAGAGAAAGTTTGATTTTAATCCAAACTTGTACAATCCTTTTCGAGGTGACACCTTTAGATAGACCCAATCATCAACGCTTTATTCAACAACTCAGTGGTAGAGATCATAATAACTCTTTTGCCTATCTTGAGCAGCTTTCAACTTCTGACGAATCTGCTGAACTGCTTCTGTGTGATCTCGTACAATCTGTGGCCCTAACTCGACTAAAACTTGTAGTTCACCCCAACACGACGGTGCTCTGCAAGGTCGACCATATAATGCTTTGAAAGATGCCATTCCAATACTTTATTGATAACTAACAACAACAATAATCAAATCAATAATAAGATCAACAAGAACAACCCAATCACCCTTAAAAGTTCTCAAATTTCTTCGCAAATTAACAACCAAAGTAACCACTCTCACCTCGGTCTACGAAGGTCGTCGATGGGAGTCGCCAAAATGGAAGGACTTCGAGAAAGAGAGATGACTGAAACTTCAAGAGTGAAGAATGTGAAAAGAGCGTGGTTTGGGGAGCTTGCTGATGGAAGAAAAATGGGAGGGGTGAGAGGAGGAAGAAGATGAGAATCATTGGGCGAGAGTGATGTGTGGGTTTTTTTAGAAAATGGGAGAGAAAAGTGAGGGGTAGGTATGGGTGATGTGATATGATGGGTGATGTGACACCTAAGCCCCTGACTACCTCATACACCGATGTTGCGCATACCCCGCGACGTCGTACACTCTCGTCACTATACGCGCACAACGCGACCAATTGAAATTCTTGACTATTGCGATGCAATTAAATAATAATACAATAAATTAACATGCATCATATAAAAGTAACTATTTATACCTTGGTACCACTATGCTCGCTATCTCATCTCTGAGTTACTCTAAAATAATAGACCTGATCAAGATTAGTAGAAGTCAGTCTAAAACGAGCTATTAAAGGTAGTTGTACATCTCCATATACTGAATGACTGTATGGCTACCATGCCTAAAACTTAAAAACTCATGTCTTGGACGCAATTGTATCTCCCTCGGTATGTACTGATCATATAAGACTTGTCTGAAATCGGCCTAGGTAGTCGGCTCTCCATGGGTCATGGTATGAGCGGTCCACCAAACTCTGGCCTCTCCTCGGAGCATATATCCAGATATCTTTGTCCGAATGTTGTCGTGAATCCTCAAGGTTATGTAACTTCTCATGTGCGAGAACCCATCTCGCTACTGGCTCTGGGTCTCCGCCTCCAGTGAAATATCTCGGCTAAAATCTCATAAACTTCTTTGTCAGCTTAGTCTTAGCTGACAAGGAGGTCTTGAATCTAATCTTTTGTGGGGTCTGCGTCAATTCTGCTGTAGGCGCAAACGCTAGCGTGGTAACCTCAGTATGGGTTTCTAAAACTGTAGCCAGCATAGTAGTCTTTGCCATAACTGTGGTCGCTTGCATACTCTGTACAATAGGAGCGACTCTAGTCTCAGTGAGCTCGGTGTAATGGCAGAGTTAAGCATCAGTTTGATTAGTTTCAATAAGTGTGGTACCACTCATTTGTCCACCATCCTCTGCAGGTGGAGTCGGTTGTCCGTCCATGTCATATCTGCAATAACGAAAATGTGTTCGTGTCAGCCTCGTATACGTGTATATATGATTACAATCAAAATATATAACATATAAGCCCTGATACAACCCACCCCACGTTCGCTTCTCAACGAAGGTTCTAAATTAGGATTTTCAAGTTTCCACGTTCAAGTTCATTTTGTTAAGTCTTATTCAATTTCATTGAGATTTTTCCCCAGGTTCGCTTGAAACTAGACTCTGATACCAATTGTGACGGCTCTAAACTCCGAGGCAAACTAGGTACCGCCACATTGTTGGACACGTCACCGCACACTTGTCCTTTACGGACCACGACTTAAACCTTCAGTTGTATTTTATTTGCATAACTTATTATTTATCATGTATTTCTAAACATTTACAATAAGTTAACTAAGTTAAGTTGTTTACAATTTATGAAAATATTATAAGTTAAATATCTTAGCATAAGTCTTTAAAGCATGCAAATATCGTAAAAACAAAAAGTTTGCATTTATAAACAAACCTATAATGTGGAAACTCGGCATGAGAGATCATATATATCAAAAGAAACGACAAAGTACAAAAATGGACATATACTTGTATTAGGTATACAAGTCCACCCAAATATCCCCTAAAAGCAGTAAATGAGTACATACAAACACCTACACAAAAAAGCTGATGGAGCTCTCCTAGCTCAAAGGTAGTCGCCTAAAACTCCCTTGCCTCGGCTCGTCGTAGGATCTATGATTTGTCACAAAAAATAATGACAAATCCTAATGACTAATCCTAGAGAATGTTAGCTAATATTCACAAAATCCAATAAAACAACTACAGTTCATGTCATTTAAATAAGGAACATAAAATAAGGTAATCGCATGAAAACAAGTCGCAGAGAAGTCGAGACTAGAAACAAGTGTAACGTGATAGAAAACCCTGGTCGACATCCAAGACTCGACTTAGCTAAACCGAGAGGAACCCAAGACAATCAACTTGCCCATCTCACGGTTGAATGAGAGGAACTCATGAATTGTAAAACCTCATCCAAACATCTCTGGAGAGGAACCCATGATGAAGACTTAAGTTTTGTGAAACATCTTTGAATCTAACGATTTTCAAGAAAAATAGTCATCGGGTAGCCCCAACATGACCAATTACTCGAACTATGCGGGGTAGCTAGCCCCGGGGAATGAGTCTTGCCATGTTCAACCCCATCGACAAACACACATGCACACATGGGAGATGATGAATAGTATGTGGATAACAATAAATAACATGATGGAATAATTGAAATTCAAAATAAAGTAAGTGCTATAAATGAATTTTAACTAATTTTCTCGTGAGTTTACTTACCTCAAACAATCACAAATCGCCATAAAAACGTTTTGTTCACACCTCGAGATGAATACCCAACACTTGACTATAGTCTCATAAGTCCCTGGTGTTCAATTATACCACTTTAATTATTTTTAGAATCGCATTAAGTGATTTTATATTGTGAGAACAAAAATTTAAAATTTTATTCCCAAAATGTTTGGTTTTTGGCATACTTTTCGAGCTATACCGAGGTACAAAAGGCCAAAAAAAGCCTCAGAAATTATTTTCCTAGGTTATTCTAATTTTTCATGTTTTTCTAGAACTTATTCTAATTTTTTAGATTTTCCATAATTTTTATGCATTTTTCATAATTTTCTATAATTCATTTTCATTTAAAATCATTTTATTTGATTTTTAAATTTTTTTTGTTGGTTGGGCTCGAAGCTGGGCTCGGCTCGGTTGGGCTCATATTAGCTCGATTCAGTCCAACCAAACTTGGGTCGGACTGACCTGGTCCATTCGGGTCAGGGTCGGCCTGACTTAGATCACATGGGGGTGGTCAGGCTCGACCCGCCTAGCTACCCCTCCCCATCAATTCATCCCAAGAAGAAACGAAATGTCTGTCACGACCCAATAATTAATACACATTTAAATCATTAATTAGGATAAAATGACCCGTGAAGTGGGATCCACAGTGAGATACATATCACTACCGCGGCACGGTGGCCGAGGTAAATAAAGCTTGGCTTACTTATATGGTCTCAGGCTATATGATACCAACACATTTTGTATGAGCGTCATGGGTTTGAGAAAACATGGCTTTAAGATTGTAGACTATAAAGTTTCTACAATATGATACCACAACTACAATATGTAGTGAACGACCTACCTTGTTTAGGTAGAAACAACTAAAAGATTCAAAAAACAAAACTGTAGAAGTTAGAAAACCTTTGTTAGATGTGGAAAACCAGATGCTCATTGGGCTTAATTAAGGAATTAGGCCCGGCGGTGCCCTTATTTGTAGTTGGGGCCGTCATAATGTCTCTGACAAAGTCACTTTTTTGTTTATATATTATTCTTTTCTATAACTAACAACAACAATAATCATATCAATAATAAGATCAATAAGAACAACCCAATCACCCTTAAGAACTCTAAATTTCTCCACAAATTAACAACCGAAGTAACCACTCTACCTGGGTCTACGAAGGTCTTTGTCGAGAGCCGCCAAGAAAAAAGGACTTTACGAGAGAGAGAGAGAGAGAGAGAGAGAGAGAGAGAGAGAGAGAGAGAGAGAGAGAGAGGAGGAGGAAAAAGATGAGAATCGTTGGGGGGAAAGTGATGTTTGGGTTTTTGTTAGGAGATGGGAGAGAAAAGTGAGGGGGTATGTATGGGTGATGTGATGTGATGGGATGGATGATGCGACACCTAAACCTCTGACTATCACATACACCCACGTTGCATGCACCCCGCGACATCGTACACTCTCGTCACTACACGCGCACAACGCGACCAATTAAAATTCTTAACTATTGCTATGCGAATTAAATAATAATACAACAAATTAACACGCATCACAATAAAGTAATTATTTATACCTTAGTTGGCATGTCCTAAACTTGTCGGTAGTGTCCCCGTGGGTCCGAGCTACGAGTCATAATCTGTAATTAATAAATTAATTAAGATTAAATAAAGCGAGCCTCTACTAGGAATACCCGACAAAAAAATACCATGTATATATCAAGGCGAAATAAGTATAGCAAAAGATCCATATACATGTATTCAGTGTTCTATGGTCTCCAAAACATAATGAAAATTAAATACATACATACTGATATCAAATACAAGTTGGCGTCACTATCTCATAGGTAGTCGCCCAATACCTCCTTGCCCTTGTCCCTTACTTGTCGAAGGATCTGCACTTGGTCACCCAACAAATATAGTGACGAGTCTAGTGAGTAAAATCCTAGAAGACTTCCTTACAATATTCATGAAATAAAATTGATAAACTATGACATCCCATCACCGACTAGACCGGACTCAGCCTGATCCGACCGGATCGGATTCCCAAACTCGGTTCGACAGGGTAACGCGGCCGTGCTTGACCATAGTGTACTATAAGAAATAAAATAATATTTTTAGTATGTGTGTAATATTTAATAAATAATTAAATAATTATAAATACACATGTGACTAAAGGCAAGGCAAGGCATGTGTTTCACCTCGGGATACGCGTAGGGCGAAAATACATAACTTAGGCTAGTATCATGATTCACTATTAACTTGATTTAGTTTGGTCTAAGTGGTTTATTAAATTTGATTAATATATTTATGGTTTGATTTAAATATAATGAAATTCAATCACAATTTTTAAATTTGAGCAATTAGACTTGCATGTAATTAATTCAAAAGGCCATGTGCAAAATGAGAAATGTCTTATAACATGTGTAGGTGGACCAATAGAAAATAAGGTGCATGTTATGTGTCATGAAAAATAAGACAATTGGTAGTTTGATTTTGAGTAGTGGAATGTGATGGTTTAAATGAGAGCCTTTGATTCACCTAAAGTTTGTGAGTGAAGTGAGATTTAAAGACAAAAGACTATATAAAATTCATTATTATTGTTCAACATGCAAAATAATCTCCAACACCATTAGAGTGCTCATGAGAAAAATAAATAATTTGGAGATCAAAGAAGTTTTAGAAAATCTTGCATTTCGTGTTGGGATTTTTGAAGATCCAAAAAGGTTGATGCTAGAGAGTACAAATCTAACTTAGTAGAGCCCATAGAACAAAAGGGGACAAGCTCCATTAAAGCTCTTGGTTTTTTTTTTTTTTCACCAAATCTCTATAAGAATTATGTTCCAAGTTATTTTGATTGACGAGTTTTGATACATGTGGGTTCATAAGAGTAGATCAACCTTTGATTAGTGAAAACTCCTTGATAAGATTGTTGTGGAGGTTTTTATGATTTATAATTTGTGTTATGTGAAGAAGATGATGAATAGTAACTTTACTTAATAGTAATTAGATATTAATTGCATAGAAATTAAGTATGAATGATTGCATGATGATGTTGGAACTCAAGGTAGTTGTTTTTAAGCCAATGGATCGAGTTTGAGGTGATTTGAATATTTTTAGCCTCAAGAATTGAAAGTATGAGAGTTGCATAAATTCATTCTGTGTAGTTTTTAGCAGACTTAAAGTGGATAAATTTCTAATGTACTCGATTATGTTACGACTGTTAGGAGTTTGAGCTTGCTCAATCAAAATAAAACTGTTATGAATTTTCAAGCTTGCTCAATTGGAATTAGACTGTTTAGACTTAGTTTGAGTTTGCTTAAAGTTCAAATGTTTGTATTTTAAAGCATGTTGAACGTTATTATTTAGAACATACTAAATGTTATAATTAAACAGACTCAAAGATTACTTGAAGCACCCTAAAAAAAGCAATTAGCTAAAACTATAATTTCTATAAGCATTCAAATAAGATCTTAACACACACAACTATTTCAAAATGATATCAACAACCGAGAGAACTAATGTCGGGTATCAGACGAGCGATTTGAAGCGAGTGGTTGCCTAAATGCGTGGCGCCATGACAATAAACTTAAAAATTTAATAAAACTTTGAGGGATTTTCTCGAGACATGTGCACAGGATTTTGGGGTTTTGGGACCTCGATTTACGCATTTACAACTACATACATGGCTAGGGCTCGACGAAAACATGGTGAGGACATCGACATGCACCATGAAGTAGAGACATGCGGTCGGGCTTTAGCATGCCACACGCAAGGTTTGTGAACACTAGGAATATATAAACTTTATCACGCATCATATTATTATAGAATAAGTTAGATGTGCATCGCATCATGATTATCTGTAGCCATGCATATAGATATGATGACCTATAAGAGCCGTCTCCAAGAATTAGATAGGGCATCTTCGACGGCGAAAAGTTTCCCCCTTTGGCCAATCAGGCACCTTTAATGGGATGACTATATGACGATCTTCTACCCTCCAGCCAATGTGGCAGTTGGAGGAGGTTTTCGCTCTCCGGCCTTTCCTACGACGGGGTTAGTGTACACCGGTGCTGCTCAGGTTCACAAACTCGCATGACGGGACCTCCCCTGATTATCGATGTTGAACGTCGCCGGGCCGACGGGATTCAGGCTAGGTCCTTGCATATGAGGTTCATGGGAACCGCGTGTTCATACTAGAAAATGATTGAACCATGTTTAATTCCTGCAATTTATTTCTATTGTTTCTTGTCAAATTACATTATGTTGTAACTTTTATAAAACCCTGTGGTTCAGTTACTGGGGGCATTTTGGAATCTAGATACATATTCCAGTGATCGAGGGAAGGGCAAGGCGCACTAGTGAGACAACGACTTCGGACTGCCCTGATATTCACTATATGAGTGATAGCTTTTGCATATATATTTCTTTTGTATACGAACTTATATTTTGTTTACGTATAGCTTATGAGATACTTTTGGACATGTTCCTTGACTTGGATTTACATTACAGATGATATGACATGTGTTTCCCCCATTAAGTGCATGTTTACTATCCAATATTTATTTATATGTTCATCGAATTTTGCACACACTTGAATTTAAATTAATGGTAAAAAGAATAGATGAGCAAGTCTGGAACGTCTTTTGAGGTCGATGATGTTGGGTTTTGGGGTTCATATGCAGCGGAGATTACAAAACAATTTTGACAAAAACCCCAACAGGATCCGAATCTAATTCCATTAAAAACGTTTAAACCATGAAAACTTAATCATACCTCAGTCGCAATGTACCTTTCTGAAGGTTAATCGATCTCTAAGGCGCTGCCAACGACGAACGCCCTTTATCAGCAGTCCACACACGAACAGCGCCCAAGATTTGAAGTGCTAGCTTCGAGAGAATATCAAACCCTTTTTGTTTCTCTCCAAAACGATCCAGAGCATACCAAAAACCCTAAGTCGTTTCTAAAACGAAAAATAGAGTTTCGGCCTTTTTCTTTCGTCCGTGTATTCTAACTTAAATCGTCTATTTATACAACCCTTGTATATGACGGTTAAGTAAATTGCACATATACCCTTACTTAAAGAAGTATAAGTGTAATACACCACAAGGACGTTTCTGTCATGAATTTTATCACATAAAATTCTTTTTTCTGAATCATCTTAAAATCTCGCAAAACCATTCTTAGTGTGCGACCCAATAGGCTCATACAACGTTGGCAGTGTACCAAAACACATTTTGGTATACAAGTCATAAGCAGTCTCTAGCAAGACATTATGACTACCCAAGTTGTATGAATATCAAATTGATACAACCTAATCAATAGTGTATATAACATTCTTTTGTCACACGATATCTTTTTGATCAAACATAAGACATGGAATTGTCATCCAACATGTTCAATCGTACTAGTCTCGATCTCTAGGTAGACTGAAAACATCCAAGTGACATTGATCAATATCAATTCACTTAGACTAGGCCTTTTAACAGTCTAACACATCGAGGGGTCCACTAGATATCTCTCTTTATATGAGAGAGACAAATTCTATCTCGATTACACAACTTCATCACATTGCTCACACAGTAACCAATCACAACCTTTATAATCGTCCGGTTAAAGACAACGTTTGATAGTGTCAAATCACTTTGTTCTTAATGTGGAAGTCTCTGGTAATCTCAAGTCAGAGGACTGAAAAATATACATATCATGAGAAACAACTATGACTTAATCCATGTGATGTTCTCATAGCGGGTCGGTCCAGTACTTTGTTCCCTAACAAGTACTCGTGATCTTGATTCGTATCCCTATACGTATAATCATCATATGATCATCAATCAAGACTCACACTAGTCTTAACTCATTATAGTTCCCAGTATAATGATCGACTAGGGACATTTAGGATATTTCTGTAAATACCCATGGATCTTATTATAATGTAAAACATGCAAATTAATTATAATAAACAGCAAATGAAATCCTCTATTTTATTAACTAAAAGTATTCAAAAAGACATTTATGGATTGACCTAGGGCACATGCCCCAACATCTCCCACTTGCACTAGGGCCAATCATATATGCATCTAATGCCTAATGATCTAACATGACCATCATGTTTTGCTTGTGGAAGAGCTTTTGTCAATGGATCCACAACGTTGTCTTCAGTAGGTACTCTGCAAATCTTTACATCTCCCCTCTCAATAATTTCTCCGATGAGATGAAAACGCCTGAGTATATGTTTGGATCTTTGGTGTGATCTAGGTTCCTTGGCCTGTGCTATTGCCCAGTTATTGTCACAATACAAATAAACAGGGTTAGCAATACTTGGAACCACACCTAGTTCGAAATGAACTTTTTGATCCAAAGCGCCTCCTTTCTTTGCATCGGACGCTGCAATATACTCAACTTCTGTTATAGAATCTACAACAGTCATTTGCTTCGAACTTTTCCAGCTTACTGCACCCCCATTCAATATCAGTTTGAAAACTTGCATCTGTGTAACCATTTACAACTAGATCATTTTCAAAACCTCCATAGACCAAGAACACTTCCTTAGTCCTTCTTAAGTACTTAAGGATGTTCTTTACTGTTATCTAGTGACTCTCACCTGGATCTGACTGATATTTGCTTGTATAGCTCAAAACATATGATACATTAGGTCGAGTGCATAACATGGCATACATGATAGATCCAATAGCTGATGCATATGGTATCTTATTCATACGGTCTCGCTCATCATTTGTCTTAGGACATTGAGTCTTGCTGAGACTTATGCCATGAGACATTGGCAACAATCCTCTTTTAGAGTCTTGCAAACCGAACCTATTCAAAGACCTTGTCTATGTAAGCACTCTGACTTAGACCGATTAGCCTCTTAGATCTATCCCTATAGATCTTTATCCCTACGATATAGGCTGCATCTCCTAAGTCTTTCATTGAGAAACACCTCGAGGCCTTGACAAGTGTTTAAAATGGATGGCAC
This sequence comes from Stephania yunnanensis, assembly GCA_039657365.1. Classification (NCBI taxonomy): domain Eukaryota; kingdom Viridiplantae; phylum Streptophyta; class Magnoliopsida; order Ranunculales; family Menispermaceae; genus Stephania; species Stephania yunnanensis. The sequence goes on from CM077582.1 coordinate 12,786,987, forward strand.
GAGACTTAAAATTTAATAGAGGGATTTTATTCAGTTTTAGTGATTTTATGTAAACAATGAAATATCATATATTTTATTGATTTGTTCAATCACTAAACAATTTGGAATTTTTATTTTTATGTATTTTTTATACTTTTCACTAACAAAAGAATTTCCGTATGCTAGGATTAGTTAGACGGCGGTCCCACTGGCCGGTCAGGGTGCGGGGGTACAGGGGAAGTGCCCTTTTTTTTTTTTTTCTTAGAAGACGAATCTCAAATTCGAAAATTAAAATTCGCTATAGAAAATCATAATTTTCGCTGACTTATTATCATAAATTAACCCCTTAATTTATCCGAAATTAAGTCATTTAAAATATTTTAATTAACCCGGGCCCACATCTAACTAATCATCTTATCCTAATCCAATTAGGATTTAAGATATTTGAATCCAAGTATATCACCAATAACAAGATTCTTGATATTTATCTCCTATTCTAATTTGTTATCTATCTTTATCAAATAGAAACTTCATAACAAAATATATATATTAAGATAATTAATTAATTTCGAAAATTAATTATTTATTTTGGATTTAAGATATTTGAATCCTAGTATATCACCAATAACAAGATTCTTGATATTTATCTCATATTCTAATTTGTTATCTATCTTTATCAAATAGAAACTTCATAACAAAATAGATATATTAAGATAATTAATTAATTTCGAAAATTAATTATTTATTTTGGATTTAAGATATTTGAATCCTAGTATATCACCAATAACAAGATTCTTGATATTTATCTCATATTCTAATTTGTTATCTATCTTTATCAAATAGAAACTTCATAACAAAATAGATCTAACAAGATAAATAAATAATTTTGAAAATTAATTATTTATAAATAAATAATTTCGAAAATTAATTATTTATAAATAAATAATTTCGAAAATTAATTATTTGCAATTTCGATCCTCATCCAAATAATCACAAACATGTAATTGAATCATGAACTACTATCTCAATCGAACCTAATGGTGTCATGGATCACATAACATGAAATTCAATTCATTAAAATTATTTGAATTAACCTAACATGGTTACTAGCATGTACGAAATTGATTTTAATTAAATCACGAATATGTGTATCATATACACAAAACATGATAATAAATCTCAAAGACAACTTATGTATATCACATATACATCAACTATTAACATGCTTTCAATCATATATCATGTATATATTAGAAGAAAACATGCAATACCTCAGTCGCAATGTACCTTTCTGAAGGTTAATCGATCTCTAAGGCGCTGCCAACGACGAACGCCCTCTATCAGCAGTCCACACACGAACGGCGGCCAAGATTTGAAGTGCTAGCTTCGAGAGAATACCAAACCCTTTTTGTTTCTCTCCAAAACGATCCAGAGCATACCAAAAACCCTAAGTCGTTTCTAAAACGAAAAATAGAGTTTCAGCCTTTTTCTTTCGTCCGTGTATTCTAACTTAAAGCGTCTATTTATACAACCCTTGTATAAAGAAGTATAAGTGTAATACACCACAAGGACGTTTCTGTCATGAATTTTATCAAATAAAATTCATTTTTCTGAATCATCTTAAAATCTCGCAAAACCATTCTTAGTGTGCGACCCAATAGGCTCATACAACGTTGGAAGTGTACCAAAACACATTTTGGTATACAAGTCATAAGCAGTCTCTAGCAAGACATTATGACTACCCAAGTTGTATGAATATCAAATCGATACAACTTAATCAATAGTGTATATAACATCCTTTTGTCACACGATATCTTTTTGATCAAACATAAGACATGGAATTGTCATCCAACATGTTCAATCGTACTAGTCTCGATCTCTAGGTAGACTGAAAACATCCAAGTGACATTGATCAATATCAATTCACTTAGACTAGGCCTTTTAACAGTCTAACACATCGAGGGATCCACTAGATATCTCTCTTTATATGAGAGGGACAAATTCTATCTCGATTACACAGCTTCATCACATTGCTCACACAGTAACCAATCACAACCTTTATAATCGTCCGGTTAAAGACAACGTTTGATAGTGTCAAATCACTATGTTCTTAATGTGGAAGTCTCTGGTAATCTCAAGTCAGAGGACCGAAAAATATACCTATCATGAGAAACAACTATGACTTAATCCATGTGATGTTCTCATAGCGGGTCGGTCCAAGATTACTTTGTTCCCTAACAAGTACTCGTGATCTTGATTCGTATCCCTATACGTATAATCATCATATGATCATCAATCAAGACTCACACTAGTCTTAACTCATTATAGTTCCCAGTATAATGATCGACTAGGGACATTTAGGATATTTCTGTAAATACCCATGGATCTTATTATAATGTAAAACATGCAAATTAATTATAATAAACAACAAATGAAATCCTCTATTTTATTAACTAAAAGTATTCATAAAGACATTCCAACAGATGATGCGACCAGACACCTTAGAGAGACCGTTCGGGCCTGTTAGACCGCCGGTTCATAGTACAGGGTGCTGACATAAATTACGAAACATGCGAATATACCATATAATAATAGTAAGTTATATTCCCATGAATGTAGGCAGCATGCGACAAACAAAAATAGTAGTGTCTAATCAATGTCACATACTCAATAAACAAGCTCGGTAACAAAGCATTAATAAATAATTAATCTTATAATCATGAGAAAACCCTGACCTAAACCAGACAGTAATTGATAAAATAGGAAAGGAACCATATATATACTTACAGACTTATAGTGATTAAATCCATAACTACGGTTAACGGATGAACCCCTCCAGATTTTATTTCAAGTCAAGGGAACACCTTACATCCCTCATGACAGTCGTAGTTATATTCTACTGTTGTCGACACGGGCACTAAACACAAGTAACCCATGCAAGCGATTTATTAACAACTAATATATATGCAAATCGAAGTAGGAGTGAGACACCATGTGTGCCCACCAACATTCACACATATAATCCAATATCGATAAAACAAACCATGAATCCCGTGAGGCATTTCAATCTGTTTACGCACCTCAAAACGTGCTTTGACTTCCTGGACTCCCGAATCCGACCCCGCGTAGCTCTCCAGTATCTGAGCTACGTTCTTTCAGTCCATGAAGTCAATGAAGTGTGTTTATTGTGTATTCAGATTGGTTGAATAGGTTTTTAACTGATCTTCACAAATCAACTCCTCAAGAATAAACAAAGTCTCAATTTCAGTCTGATGTTGCAACGTATTTTTAGGCATGAAATTGTCCAAATCTCAAAATCTTTTATTGATACAAAGTTTTTTAGTCTTTATTTTAGCTTTTGAAAAGGTTTGGTTTGCTAAATTCTAATTCAAAATGAAAAAGATATCATAATTCTACTAAATATAGCTCAAATTGGAACCTAATCTGACCAAATGAATTAGAAAATTTATTTCTCCCAATCTATAATTTCAAGAATTGTGATTTTTGGTCACAAGGCAGATAACATATCCAATAACAACATACTAAAATATCGTCTCATTTGGATAAGTAGTTAGGGAACTTTTCCTTTTAAAACTTTAGCTTCAAAAATCTTCTAATGCATTCAATCATCTATTTGTACAACATTTTTGGACATGACAAAAATTTGAATTACAACCTTTCCAACAGGACAAATATGTTCCCCTTTGAGTTAGCTTTCAAATTCCATAAGATTAGGTTCATTTCAACTTAAAATGAGCAAGTTAAGACCAAATTACATAGGCTAGTTCATAATACAACATGCAAAATTTCAATTTTGGTCTTACAACTTCAAAAAATTCATATTTTTTTTATTTCAAAACCAAATTTAGAACTTCTTAATAGTTGTATTATTAGCTTGAAATGAGGAACCCAAATATATAAACCAATTACAAAAACTTAATAATCTACCTTATGAAATTGGCCAAAAACTAGAATTAGATTCAACTTGAAATAGAGAGATTTATATCTAGTTGATGTACCACCCTAACTTGATCTTTTCTCACCAAAACCCATTGATTTTATTCATGAATCCTTGCTAATCACTTCTCTCCGAAAAATCTTTTTTCCTCTCCATAACTTAGAAATGAAAAATGGTTTGTTTGCATGTGTTGATCAACTTATTTTGATATATTAAGTAGGATTGATTCCTAGCCATTGATCTTCATGTGTTTACGTATCCCGATACTCATCTCATGACCTACAACTTGACACTTATCCGACTAACACTCCACTAACTTACTCTAAGTGACACCAATTTGCAACTCACTTTGTTCTTGGATGTGCCAATACGTATCTATATCAATCTTATGGTTCCAAATAAATTTAACCAAACTATAGGCCTTATTTATTTGATCTATTTACATTAGCATAAGCCCATTATAATACATGTGATTAGTGTTCTTAGAACTTCTATGGACACATTAATGGTCCCACTACTCCCTCGACTACTCGACACATGGTACCCCGCGCTTCGACATGCTTTTTGAAGTAACTCCCCATCACACTAACTCACATGATAACAACATACACACATGCAGTGTAATACAATAGCAATTATTTGAAACATGACATAAACACAACCATCATCCATAAATAACATATTCCCTCGGTTTTCATGTCCAAAACAACCGAGTTATCCCCGTAACACCTGAATTATGTCCGTTACTCCCTAAGATTAATGTTAATCCTAGTTTAATTAATTTGAGCCATTACAATAGGTATTTAAAGTTAAGTGTGTCGGTCAAGTCTTCAAAACAACCATTTAATTTCAGCTGACATCTGTAATTAGCGCGCTAGGTTGGGCCCCTAGTGCGCTATGTAAGGATAACGAGATGGGAAAAACCTCTAGCGCACTCACCTAGCATGGATAACGCGTTAGCTACCCTGTCTAGCGCACTATCTGCGTCAAATGGCAGAATTCTCAACTCAAGAATTTTGTGTCCAACTTCCTCAAATGTTTTCCAGCCTTATCGATCAATTCTCACTAAATGACGATGCCAAAACATCATTAACAACAATCAAAACAATAATAATTCGATCATAATTATCAAATTCATGCATGCACTAGTTTTTTTCATTTCACCAAAAACCCAATTTCCATCAAATTCTATTTACAAATCTTAATGGCAATGTTAAATAGACTTGTAAATAATTAAAGGTTCATTAAAAACATTGATCTTGTCCTCAATTTCGAATTGACACCAAAACATACCAAATTGAGCTCATTTTGATGTGTAGAAGGTCAAGAAGATGATCACCTTACGTTTGATCCTTCAATTTGATCTCAAACCCTAAATTCAGCTCTCCAAATCATCAATTGTTGTTGTTGTTCTCCCTAGATTTGATTTGCATGAATTCTTCATAGTGGAGATGAGAAAATCCCATTCATTTGCTATTTAGATATTATGTTATAATCAATTGTGTCCACGTATCTCGAGGTCAATCTAATGGTTCTCTATTGTGCTGTCCAGCTCTCCAGTGACACAAATTAATGACACATTTTACTTATTTTCTTCAATCTAGGATTATCTCAATTTTCATTCATGGCTTAGAATATTTTCTTCTAACTAAAGAAAAGTTAAATTCAACTATTTAAATAGTTAACTCAGCCATACAATTAATTATGGTTGGTATATTTAGACTCATTCATTAACTATTTTATGGTCTCATCAACCCTCGACTACCCGATACTCGGTGCCTCACGTCTTGACACGCATCTCGAGGCATGTCACAACCTATTATTCTAATTAGATTGACTTGGTTTATGGTTATATTACTCGATTTAATTGATCAACTAGTCATCTTAATGTGAATTAGTCGTGTTTTCTAATGTATATGTATTTCACCTACCTGATACCCGCGTTAACATGCATTACAAAGAGAATAACCGTCACTTAATCTTGCATGATATAACAATATAAACACAAACATGTGATTTAATGAATATTCTCATAAATATACATCGCAAATAAGCAATCGACAAACAAATAGCTAGTGTACTTGGGTCGACACATGTGCTAACCTATCCGCGACATCCACGTGGATCTGAGCTGGCGTCCTGATATGAAATTATGAAATAAATACTAGCATCAATAAAATAGGTCGTTACATTTTTAACTACTGTTAGGACTTCTCACTTTCATTATAGTCAAATAAGTCATTTTCCTACTAAGTAGAGGCTTAGGCTTATTAGATATATGTTTAACTATAGGTACCAAAGAACTTCAAGTTGGTTTTGCTCAAATTGTCTAATTAGTGAATATAATAGGTAAGATATAAGTTTATTGGCTAATAAATAACAATGTCTATTTCCTCCCTTAATTGCGGTATTAGTCTCATTTATTATTTTATTTCAATTAACCAATAATATTGTCTTAAGATTCTTATAAATTTATCTTGTTTATCTAGCTCTTGTTTTGATTTTCTGCCCATTTTCATGTATAACACAAGATAATCAATCCTTCTAAACTCATGTAGTCATATACAATCTTGATAAGTCAATCAATATGGTATAACAATTGATTCCTCTCATCTTATGAACTTTTATTCCTCACGGGTAGTTATAAAAGTACCACTTCTATTTGATTCAATTAACATGTCTAAACCATAACTTCAAAATATAATTTACCATTTCTTTCTCTTAAATGAAAAAATAAAGTAAATATTACCAATATTTTTGAAAAATTCAGAAAATTTGTATAAATTTGTATAAATTCTACCTTAAATCATTTGTACTTTAACTTCAATGCTTCGCATATCCTAAAATACTCCTAAACTCATTCCAAATTTTGTTCTCAAGGTTTAAGAATTAAGTCACATCCCACTAAACAAAACAAAATACTAGTGAAGCATAAACAAATTATATGATAAAAAATTTATTAAACATTACAAAATTCAATAAAGAACAAACTAAACACATATATGAAAGAAATAACTAATAATATTAATGGTTTCCAAGCATAGTAACATTACATCACAAATAACAAGTCATGGTATTCACATTGTAAATGTAATGGTATGCTCTAATTAATCTTAATTTATTGATTTAATTATAAATTAAAAGATTAAGCTTAGACCCACGTGTATGTTGCAAAAATGTTTAGGACATGTATGGCAATGTAAATTATAGTTATTTCGTGTGATGTGTGTTATTTGGTGTGATGTATTATTATTAAATATTTGTGTTGCACTAGTTAGGATTTCTATCGGTCAAGTTGCGCACGTGTAGTGACGAGAGTATAGGACGATGTGGGATGCGCGTAAGGTATGTGTATATGGTAATCAATGGATTTAGAGAACAAACACACTCAACCACTCACATTTTGATAACATATCACTCACTTTTTCTTTCTCTCAAATAAACCACAGCTTTTTCTTTCCCTCTCTAACAATTTTCACTCCATAACTTTCCCTCTCATTTCTTTCCTCTTCTCCAAACTCACAAAGCTCTCATCCTATTCTCACCAAGCTCTAATCCAAAGACATTCTTGATCTCTCTCGGCTCAGGCACCACCACCTATCACTTCAACAATCTTTCTAGGTCGTGGCAAGTGGTTGTTGTTGTTGTTGTTGTTTTTATTGTTGTTGTTTTTATTGTTGTTGTAGTAGTTGTTGTTGAGATTTTTGGAGAAATTAAGGGCTTTAATAGTGATATTGTGTTAATTGGTGGTTGTTATTATTATTATTATTATTATTTTTTATTGTAAAAAATAAATAAATAAAAGATATTGTCTTAGAGAAGAATCTGGAGAATCGGGGAATGGTAGCAAGTAGGTTGGGTTTAGCTACCCCCTGTTGGGGCATGTGCCATAGGTCAATCCATTAACTGTCTTTATGAATACTTTTAGTTAATAAAATATAAGATTTCATTTGTTGTTTATTATAATTAATTTACATGTTTACATTATAATAAGATCCATGGGTATTTGCAGAAATATCCTAAATGTCCCTAGTCGATCATATACTGGGAACTATAATGAATTAAGACTAGTGTGAGTCTTGATTGATGATCATATGATGATTATACATATAGGGATACGAATCAATATCACGAGTACTTGTTAGGGAACAAAGTATTGGATGACCCGCTATGAGAACATCACATGGATTAAGTCATAGTTGTTTCTCATGATAGGTATATTTTTGAGTCATCTGACTTGAGATTACTAGAGACTTCAAGATTAGGAACACATTTATTTGACACAATCAAACATTGTCTTTAACCGGACGATTATAAATGTTGTGATTGGTTATTGTGTGAGCAATGTGATGAAGTTGTGTAATCGAGATAGAATTTGTCCTTCTCATTCAAAGAGAGATATCCAGTGGATCCCTCGATGTGTTAGACTGTTAAAAGGAATAGTAAAAGTGAATTAATATTGATCAATGTCATTTGGACATTTTCAGTCTACCTAGAGATCGAGACTAGTACGATTGAACATGTTGGATGACAATTCTATGCCTTATGTTTGATCAAAAGGATATCATGTCACAAAAGGATGTTATATACACTATTGATTAGGATGTATCTATTTGATATTCATATAACTTGGGTAGTCATAATGTCTTGCTAGAGGCCGCTTATGACTTGTATACCAAAATGTGTTTTAGTACACTGCCAACGTTGTATGAGCCTATTAGGTCGCACACTAAGAATGGTTTTGCGAGATTTTAAGATAGTTCAGAAAATGAATTTTATGTGATAAAATTCATGACAAAAACGTCCTTGTGGTGTATTACATTTATACTTCTTTAAGTAGGGGTATATGTGTAATTTACTTAACCGTATATATACAAAGGTTATATAAATAAACGTTTTAAGTTAGAACACACGTACGAAAGATTAAGGGTCGAAACTTTATTTTCATTTTAGAAACGACTTAGGGTTTTCTAGTACGCTCTGGATCATTTTGGAGAGAAACAAAAAGGTTTGTTATTCTCTTCAAGCTAGCACTTTTAATCTCGACCGCCATTCGTGTGTGGACTGTTGGTAGAGGGCGTTCGTCGTTGGTAGCGCCTTAAAGATCTGCGACCGAGGTATGATTAAGTTTTCTTGATTTAAACGTTTTTAAGTGAAATTTAATTCGGATCCTATTGGGGTTTTTGTCAAAATTATTTTGTAATCTTCGTTGCGTATGAACCCTAGAACCCAACAGTGGTATCAGAGCCATCGAGTTCGATTCCATTAAATTCATTGCATGTTTTCTTCTGATATATACTTGATATATCATTGAAAGCATGTTAATAGTTGATGTATATGTGATATACAAAAGTTTTCTATGAGATTTATTATCATGTTTGTGTATATGATACATATATTTGTGATTTAATTGAAATCAGTTTCGTACATGATAATAATCATGTTAGGTTAATTCGAATAATTTTAATGAATTGAATTTCGTGTTCTTATATCCATGCACCATTATGTATAATCTTTAATTTTCGTGTATTGATGTATGAATGAAATCTCTGTAATTCAGTATGCATATTTAGGTTACATTGATTTAAGATTCTTAAATCGTATAAGTCTGATTATTAATTCGAAACTAATATGATTAGGTTCGATTGGGATAGTAGTTCACGATTCAATTACATGTTTGTGATTATTTGGATGAGGATCGAAATTGCAAATAATTATTTTTTAAAATTATTTATTTATCTCGTTATATTTAATTTGTTATGAAATTTCTATTTGATAAGAGATAGATAACAAATTAGATTAGGAGATATGAGCAAAATCAGTTTCGTTATCCCTATTGGATAGGAGATAAATATCGAAAATTTTGTTATTAGTGATATACTAGGATTCAAATATCGTAAGTCCTAATTGGATTAGGATAAGATGATTAGTTAGATGTGGGCCCGGGTTAGTTAAAATGTTTTAATTGACTTAATTTTTGATAAATTAAGTGGCAAATTTGGGATAATGAAATCAACGAAAAATATGATTTTCTATAGCGAATTTTAATTTTCAGAGTTAAAATTCATTTCCTAAAAAAAAATTTCCAAATTGTTTAGTGATTGAACAAATCAATAAAAGATATGATATTTCATTGTTTACATAAAATCACTAAAACTGAATAAAATCCTCTATTAAATTTTAAGTCTCGTGCCATTCATTTTAAACACTTGTCAAGGCCTCGATCACACTAATATAGTTTCAGCCATAGCTGGGTGTATCGTGTTATCTTGGTGAGACAAGTTGGGTAAGAGTTACCTAAATGTTTAAAATGGTCCGACTTAATATAGCTATCAAAATAGTTTTGAGCTTTAGGCACATGATGAGATAAAAAAACATGCTAAGACATAAGATGTGCTGTATATCATAAAAGTATCTAAAATTACATAATATGTAATTGGTAACTGTTACCTACTTAAATAATCTAGTTCTGTGTTGCATGCCATAGTTGTCATAGAATTAGGTGAAATATGGATTTTAGTCCCCTAAATAAATAGTATGTTTTAGGAGGGTTGTTAATTTAGTGGGAGTCTATTCCTCTATACTAAAATAAACTTTGCATAATCTTTATTGTAGATCAATGGCCTCTTCAAGTAACAATAATCCCCTATCACCGCGATCCATCCTTGATAAGGATAAGCTATATGGGACTAATTTTCTTGACTGGTTCAAAAACTTGAGAATCGTTCTCATGCATGAACGCAAGGTGTATGCCCTGGATGCTCCAATCCCTGAGGACCTACCACCAATGTTACGAAAGCTGTGAAGGATGCGCATAATAAGCATGTAAACGATTCCACTGATGTTGTATTATGCTGGCAACTATGGTTCCTGAATTTCAGAAGGACATGGAACAAATGGAAGCCTACGAAATGACTATAACGCTGAAGGAAATGTTCCAACAGCAAGCTAGGCAAGAAAGGTTCGAGACAGTCAAAAACCTACATTCTTGCAAGATGACTGAGGGTCATGTTCTAAAGATGAAGGGCTATGTCGACCAGCTTGATAGACTCAGATTTCCCATAAACCAAGAGTTGGCTATGGATTTGTGATGAACTACAATATGAATAATATGGAGAAATCAATTTCAGAGTTACATTTGATGCTCAAAACAGCTGAACAAAATATCAAGAAACCCTCTAGTAATGTGTTGATGGTCTAAAAGGGAAAGGGAATGAAGAAGAAATGCAAAGGCAAGGCTAGAGTTGCCAAGGATGTTGTTGCACCTGTCTCAAAGCCTATGGAACAAGTCAAGCCCCAATCTGTTCCTGATTTAAAACACCCAAAAGAAAAGGAAAGAAATTGTCATTTATGTCATGCACCTGGACATTGGTTCAGAAATTGCAAACTCTATCTGGAAGATCTAAAGAAGAAAAAGGGTAGTGTGACTACTACTACAGATATTTATGTTATTAAAATTAATTTATCTACTAGTGATTCCTGGGTATTAGATATCGAATATGGATCTCACATTTGTATAAATGTGCAGGGACTCACCAGAAGTAGAAAGTTGAAGAAAGGAGAAGTCACCTCTGCGTAGGGAATGGAGCAAGAGTTCTTTGCCATGGTCGTTGGATCATATGACTTAGTCTTACCTAGTGGACTTATTTTAACTTTAAATAATTGTTACTTTGTGCTGCCCTTGAGCAGAAACATCATTTATGTTTCATGTTTGGATATGGATGATTTTGATTTTATTATTGCGAATAATAGATGTTCAATTTCTCGTAAAGGCATATTTTATGTAAATGTTGATTTGTGTGATGGTCTTTATATTCTAATCATGAAAAGGTGATACTCCAGTCTTTAACATAACTACAAAGAGATTTAAGTCAAATGACTTGAATCAAACTTATCTTTGGCATTGTCATCTCGGACATATAAATGAGAAATGCATAACGAAGCTCCTTAAAAATGAACTTCTAGATTCATTTGATTTAGAAATATATGAAACATATATATCTTGTTTATGAGGCAAGATGACTAAAAGTCCCTTTACTTGACACAATGAAAGGGCAAGTGATTTAGTGGGTCTAATACATACTGATGTATGCGGTCCTATAAACACAATGGCTAGAGGAGGTTATCAGTACTTCATTACATTTACTAATGATTTCAGCAGATATAGTTATATATATCTAATGAAACATAAAGCTGAATCATTTGAAATGTTTCAAACGTTTCAAAATGAAGTGCATAATTAACTTGGTAAAACTATTAAAACACTTCGGTCAGATCGAGGTGGATAATATTTGAGCCAAGAATTTGATGATCATCTTAGAAATTATGGGATTGTCTCCTAATTGACTCCGCCAGCAACTCCATAGTAGAATGGAGTTTCTGAAAGGAGAAATCGAACCTTATTAGATATGGTTCGATCTATGATGAGTCGTGCAGATCTTCCATTATCCTTTTGGGGTTATGCATTACAAACTGCACCTTTCACTCTAAATCGAGTTCTTTCTAAAACTATTGATAAAACACCATATCAGATATGGTACGGGAAGATACCTAGTTTATCATTCCTTAAGATTTGGGGTTGTGAGGCTTAAGTAAAGCGACGAGTCTCAGAAAAACTAGCACCTAAATCTGATAAGTGTTTATTTGTGGGGTATCCTAAAGAAACAAACGGATACTACTTTTATAATCCCGCTGAGAACAAAGTGTTTGTTGATCGGTATGGTGCCTTTATGGAAAAATAGTTTATTTCAAAAGACACTAGTGGGAGAGAAATAAATCTTGAAAAAGTTCAAGAATCACAGATAAACCCTGAACTGCTACTGGAAGTTCAATAACGTTCTGAACCAGTTGAACCTCCACAAGTTACATAAGACCTACGTAAATCTGGTAAGGTAAGACATGAACCAAAGAGATTCGAATTTCTCATTACTGATAGTCATGATGTGTTGCTTATAGATCAAAATGAGACCACTTATCAGGAGGCTATGTCTAAACTAGACTCAGATAAATAGCTAAGTGCCATGAACTCTGAGATGTGATCCATGTATGATAACCAAGTTTGGAACTTGGTTTATTTACCTGAAGGTGGTAAGAACATTGGATGTAAATGGGCTTTCAAGAAGAAAACTGACATGGATGGTAAAGTGCATACTTTTAAAGCAAGACTTGTAGCAAATGGTTTCAGGTAGACTCAAGGTGTTGATTATGATGATACTTTTTTCGCTAATAGCCATGGTTAAATCCATAAGAATTTTAATTGTCATTGCTGCATATTATGACTATGAGATATGGCAATTGGATGTAAAAACAACATTTCTTAATGGAAAGCTGCTTGAGGACGTTTATATGACACAACCTGAAGGTTTTGTACATCTTGTGAATTCTAAGAAGGTATGCAAGCTTCAAAGATCCATTTATGGATTAAAACAAGCTTCTCTAAGTTGGAATATTCATTTTGATGAACTAATCAATGATCTTGGTTTTACTAAGAAGAATATGAGCCTTGTGTATACAAGAAGGTCAATGGGAGTATAGTTGTTTTTCTGGTACTGTATGTTGATGATATATTACTCATTGGAAATGACATCTCCACAATGCAGAATGTCAAGTCTTAGGGAAGTGTTTCTCAATGAAAGACTTAGGAGATGCAACTTATATCCTAGAGATAAGGATCTATAGGGATATATCTAAAAGGCTAATCGGTCTAAGTCAGAGTGCTTACATAGACAAGGTGTTGAATAGGTTTAGTTTGCAAGACTCTAAAAGAGGATTGTTGCCAATGTCTCATGGCATAAGTCTCAGCAAGATTCAATGTCCTAAGACAAATGATGAGCGAGAGCGTATGAATAAGATTCCATATGCATCAACTATTGGATCTATCATGTATGCCATGCTATGCACTCGACCTGATGTATCATATGCTTTGAGCACTACAAGCAGATATCAGTCAGATCCTGGTAAGAGTCACTGGATAGCAGAAAAGAACATTATTAAATACTTAAGAAGGACAAAGGAAGTGTTTTTAGTCTATGGAGGTTTTGAAAATGATCTAGTTGTAAATGGTTACACAGATGCAAGTTTTTAAACTAATATAGATGATTTTAGATCGCAGTCTAGATATGTGTTTATTTTGAATGAGGGTGCAGTAAGCTGGAAAAGTTATAAGCAAGAGACAGTGACAAATTCTATAACAGAAGCTGAGTATATTGCAGCGTCCGATGTAACAAATGAGGCAGTTTGGATCAAAAAGCTAATTTCTGAACTAGGTGTGGTTCAAGTATTGCTAACCCTGTTTGTTTGTATTGTGACAATAACGGGGCAATAGCACAGGCCAAGGAACCTAGATCACACTGCAGATCCAAACATATACTCAGGCGTTTTCATCTCATTAGAGAAACTATTGAGAGTGGAGACGTGAAGATTTGCATAGTACCTACCGAAGACAATGTTGCGGATCCATTGACAAAAGCTCTTCCACAAGCAAAACATGATGGTCATGTTAGATCTTTAGGCATTAGATGCATTTATGATTGGCCCTAGTGCAAGTGGGAAATGTTGGGGCATGTGCCCTAGGTCAATCCATTAACTGTCTTTATGAATACTTTTAGTTAATAAAATAGAGGATTTCATTTGCTGTTTATTATAATTGTTGGGGCATGTGTCATAGGTCAATCCATTAGTTGTCTTTATGAATACTTTTAATTAATAAAATAAAGGATTTCATTTGCTATTTATTATAATTAATTTACATGTTTACATTATAATAAGATCCATGGGTATTTGCAGAAATATCCTAAATGTCTATAGTCAATAATTATACTGTGAACTATAATGAATTAAGACTATTGTGAGTCTTGATTGATGATCATATGATGATTATATGTATAGGGATACGAATCAAGATCACGAGTACTTATTAGGGAACAAAGTACTGAAACGACCCGCTATGAGGACATCGCATTGATTAAGTCATAGTTGTTTCTCATGATAGGTAAATTTTTTCAGTCCTCTGACTTGAGATTACCAGAGACTTCAACATTAGGAACACAGTGATTTGGCATAATTAAACGTTGTCTTTAACCAGACGATTATAAAGGTTGTGATTGGTATTTGTGTGATAAATGTGATGAAGTTGTGTAATCGAGATAAAATCTCTTCCTCTCATATAAAGAGAGATATCCAGTGGATCCCTCGATGTGTTAGACTGTTAAAAGGCCAGTCTAAGTGAATTGATGTTTTTAGTCTACCTAGAGATCGAGACTAGTACGATTGAACATGCTAGATGACAATTCCATGCCTTATGTTTGATCAAAAGGATATCGTGTGACAAAAGGATGTTGTATACACTATTGATTAGGTTGCATCGATTTGATATTTGTACAACTTGGGTAGTCATAATGTCTTACTAGAGGCCGATTATGAATTATATACCAAAATGTGTTTTGGTACACCGCCAACTTTGTTTGAGCCTATTGGGTGGCATACTAAGAATGGTTTTGCGAGATCTTAAGATGGTTCAGAAAAATGAACGTTATATGATAAAATTCATGACAGAAACATCCTTATAGTGTACTACACTTATACTTTTTTAAGTAGGGGTATATGCGTAATTTACTTAAACGTCTACATATATACAAGGGTTGTATAAATAGACGCTTTAAGTTAGAACACACTGATGAAATTTTAGGGCCGAAACTCTATTTTGGTTTAAAAAGGAATTAGGGTTTTCTGGTACGCTCTTGATCGTTTTGGAGAGAAACAAAAAGGTTTGGTATTATCTTGAAGCTAGCACTTCAAATCTCAGCCACCGTTCGTGTGTGGATTACTGGTAGAGGCGTTCGTCGTTGGTAGCGCCTTAGAGATCGATCAATCTTCACGAAATGTATTTTGCGACCGAGGTATGATTAAGTTTTATTGATTTAAACGTTTTTAATGGAATTAGATTCGGATACTGTTGGGGTTTTTGTCAAATTTGTTTTGTAATCTCTGGCGCGTATGAACCCCAAAACCCAACACCCCCAAGTGGAGCAGAGCTGGCCCAAACCTATAAGCAGCCCAGTTCAGGGGCCCAACCCTTATAAATAAATGATTTTTTAATAAAATAAATAAAATAGAATCTTAATTAAAATACACAACAAAAAATAAAAAATAGATATAAAATTCTAGAAAGATTCTAAAAAATAAGAGAAAATATTAGAAATTGCAAAAGGTAGAAAATTAGGTTTATGGACCTTTTAGGTGTTTCGCACTCGGTGTAACCCATAAAATGTGCCACAACTAGAAATTTGGAATAAAAATTCTAATTTTTGGTTTGACATTATAAACTTTCTTAGTGTGACATTAAAACAATTTAAAATGATACAATTGAACACCATGGGCTTAGGAGACTAGTCGGGTGTGTAGTTTCAAGCGTGATCGGGTAATTTTAGACCGATTTTCACAAGTGTCGAGGTAAGTAAACCCACGAAAATGTCGGTTTGGCATTCCTATTCATTCAATAATATTATCTATTGTTATTACTATTTTCATGTGTCAAGTTAGGCTTCTTTTATATTCCATTCTCATGTATGTCTGTATATGGTCGAAGGGAGGTTATGACCTCAACCCGACACTCTCGTTGATAATGATTAGGGATTTATCGTGTGGTATTGTCGTACTTTAGACTACTCATAGAGCTTGCCTCTGCGAGTTAATGACTCGGAGAGTGCGTTGATGTAAGGCTTGCCTCCGTCATAAAGTTCATCTCCTACGAGGTGTTGGGCAGAAGTCTAACTTCTGACGAACATAATTCCTCGTTTCGACCATGCAAAAGAGGCGAGGATTACCTCACCACTAGGGACTTCTTAGTTTAGTATTTGCATCCCAGAGCTCGACAACTATATACCACATTCATGTTCTATATTCTTGTTTATCTCAACGACTTATATTCATGCTTTACATTTTTCGTTTAATTACCTTATATGTATGAATTGTAACCGCTTAATTTGGATTTCTTATAAATACTAATTGAATTTCTTTGGGATTCTCTCACATTTATTACTATTTAGTGGCAAATTTTAGATTCTACGATGAATTGAAGGAAGACGGTGCTTGACAACTACCTCTGATCTAGAAAACCCCCAATAACTTCACTTATAGGTGTTTGTATATATGTATATACAATTTTTTGGGATTATTTTGAGAGTCTTATTACTTGATACATTTATATGGACTTTTTTTATACGTTTTATCGCCTTTATTGTTATACATGGTATCCTTTTGCAAGATTTTTACCCCGTAGGTTTGTTAATCAATGCAAAAATCATTTGCATTACTTATTTGCATGTTTTAAGACTCTCACTATTATAACCACTTTAGTGAATCAAAACAAAGAATTAAGTTGACAAAATAATAATTCAAACATCGAAATAGATTAAGTTAGGTGGTCAGATGGTTAGTTCGTGGGTCACAAACAGGCATTGTGACGACCTAAATTTAATTCACTGTCATTAATGACGTGGTTGCAGACTTGGCTGACAGCTTGGACACTCGTAGGACCCACAACAAGGCTAGTGCGCACTTGGAGCTAGGTAAATAGTTATTTTGTGTGCTTGATTGTCTAATTTACAATGTTTACATTGACATTAATTAAACAGCATCGTAATGTGTGATTATATTACATTTTACATGTGAGAACGTGTGTTAAGTACTCACCTCGATATGCATGTCAATGCGGGTACTGGGTAGTCTAAAAGTCTTAATACTAGGCCAGGGGAAATAATACACACATGAAATGAATAAAAATGAGTTAAATAATAATTTGTAATGTATATTTGGTGGTTAGGGACATGATAGTATGCGTATGTCGCATCTCGGGGCTCGAACAAGGGCAATTGTGCCATCGGTGTCATTTTTGGAGTCATCAGGGGTTGAAAAATGGAGCAAATGGAGCTCATTGGATTGCCTTGAGATGCACACTTGAGGAGAGATCACATAGGGGTATAAAAGTCAATAGACTTTCATTTTTCCACCACCTTTTCTCTCTCCTTATCTTCACATCCGAAAATAGAGAGGAAGAAACAAAGGTTTTGAAGTTTCAATTTGATCATTAAAGGAGCTTAGAGTGGTGGAATCATCAAAGCAAGGTGAGATTTACAAACACCTCAACTTTTTTTTTATCTTTTGGTCTAAATTTTTGAGGTGTTGGTGTGAATCCAATATGGATTGTTATGTGGTTGTTAAGTAGTTGTTTTGGTGGGTTTTAATTGCTATGAAGTCCAGTGGTTTGTGTTGTGGTTGTTGTTGTTATTGGTGGTGGTGTTGTTGGAAACTCAGAATTATCAACAAAACTGCTATCCAGAACCGATTAGTGCACTAATGAGGTCATCTAATGCGCTAGATGATGATTAGCTCTAGGCAACAAACTAGCACACTAATGTTCTTCCTGACGAAGAACGTATAGTTGTATAGGAATCTAGCGCGCTAATCCTATGATCCAGTGCGCTAGATATTATAGATTTTATGCTATTTTTACTAAGTGAAATAAAATACATCCAATTGACTAAAAATCAATTACAAATAGAAATATGTCATTTTGGGCGGTAATTTGGATATTTAGGATTAGGCGAAATCAGACTGAAGGTTATCTACGAAACACGGAGTGCGGTTTGAAGTGTGTAGTATCATAACTGAAATTTCTTGAGTAGTACTTTATTTTTGCTTTTGAGTTCATATTATGTCTTTTAATACTCTATTATTGGTTTGATTTAAATGGACAAACGTAGAGGCTCTCATTCCGTGTCATTCCTGTGTGTATGTCCACTGGGCCATAGCACGCGTGCTAGGGATCTCGGTGAATAGGTCGACCGGAGAGTCGCGTTGGGGCACGTGCGAGTGCGTCATAGGTTCCATACTGACCACCTAGCAAATCTAGATACTGGCTTTGATTTAGTGCTACTTGTCGGCAATAGTAGTCTATGGGGAGTCCGAAGTATGGCATTAGTCTGACCCTAGGCTCCAAGAACATACTTAGAGCTTTCACTATTGCATATACATGCGATGATCACAATTGCCTGTATTTATTTTCGCCTGTTTATTCGATAGTTTTATTTAAATTCCAATATTTACTTTACGTATTGCTTCACTTAATTTCCTTGAGAATACTCACTTTAGACTCATCATCTGCCTTTTGTGATGGCTTGAATGCAGATCCTAGTACAAGTCGTGGTAAGGGCAAGCTTTCAGAATACGTGTGATTCAGAGATATTAAGCCATATTTGTACGTTTGTATTATATATAATTTGTTTTTTTTTTGGGAATTTGGGCTTGTGAGACACTTCATAACCTTACATTTTTTATAATTTATGGGTTTTCCAAATTAGTATCAGAGTTAAATGCATGACTATAATGTTTAATATTTTGATTGTCATGATAGAAGACTTATGTTGTGATTTATTATGGTTTAAAACAATAGTAACAGATGACTTGAGTTCATTAACAATTTAAACAATAAATTGTTGTTTATTGAGGTTAATAACAATTAAATGGTGGATGAGATAGCATGTGAGATACAACTGGTGCTGGTAGGCCAGGTTGTGGGCCCGCGTTGGTCCCCCGTGGCAGTCCATTTGGAAAATGGGCGTTACAGGTGTGCAAGTGACATAATATGACTTGGTGATCTATTTGGTGACATGGCAGTGTCCGATTTGTTTGGGAGTTTGGAGTTTTCACACACACATATATACAAGATGCAAAACATACTTTATCCACATTTTATTAGTATTTATCCAATTGTTCGGGCTAATAATGAATGAATTTATACTAATTCGGGATATTTTGTGTATTTTTTTTTATCTAAAAATGGTAGTAAAAAAGGTGTGATAAGTTATTTGGAAAGATAGAGAAGCGAAGTAAAAAGAGGAAGTGCGAATGAGTGAAAAGACCTATTTTAGGCTTGGCGCTACTTTTAGGTGCCCCAACGACCCAACCCAACATTCATCACCATAAAGCAAAAAAGAAATTAGATGGTCGACACCCCAATGCCCTACTCGGATGTATGCCGGCCTGGACCTTACCTTTGGCTCCCTAACGTCGAGCTACCAAATGACTAGATTTAAGCCTATAACTTGGCGCTGACCTTGGCACCCCAACACCACTTCTATGCCACCTACAAAAATATGAAAATGAGCGAAAAAAAACTCAGGTTTTAGGATACTATTTTAACCATTTTGTCCTTGGAGTACAAATAGAAGTTATAGATTAGGTTTTTAGTAACTTTTTCTTTGGAGAAAGAGTTGTGGAGGCTAAGGATTTGGATTCAACTTGTGGATTTCACTTCAATTTCTAGGTTTGAATTTTTGTTTTCTTTGTTTTCATAATCTTTATGTTGAATTGAATCATTTTATTGGGTAATCGACTTTGTCCCGAGATTGAAGGATCTGGGTTGGGTTTCTTCAAATTTTAATGTAAATCTTGTATGTTCTTTTCGATTTGTGGTGTTGATTTGTGTTTGCTTGAATATAATGATATGTTTTTCTTGATCAAGTAGGCATATATATAATTTAGGGTTATTTGAATTCCACCATGACTATCGAGGTCTTCAACTTGGAACTAGGAAACATAATCCTCGAACATGTGACACATCGACCAATGATCGTTGACAAGAGATGTCGTAAAATTTGGAGTCTAATATGGCTCTGCATTTGCGCTACTCACACCAACCGGTAGAGTAGGAGTGCGATGCTAGAACCTCCATCGCCGAGATCTCAGGGTGGAGTGATTAATTAGAGAAATTCACCATTTTACACTAAAATTTGGAACTTCGAGATGAAATTGGATAGAGACAATACAACTTAGGTAAAATCGATTCCCGTGGACTATTTTTTCTATTGTTAAAACTCAAATTTACCGTTCTTGCAAGTAGATAGAAGTACTTTTATTGCTTAATTTACATTTCACAAACTCAAAATAAGGTTCCTAACGTAAACCACTAAAAAGAGTTGCTATTACTATCATGAAGTCTTAAACTCGAGGCTCGTGTCGGTAGAATAAATAAAAAGTTTTTTTTTAAACCCCAAAAGGCGTTTGGGTTCACTATTTTCAAAATAAGATTCACATGCTCACTTAGATCATATAACAGAACTTTTATATCTACCACAAATTTTTTTTATAATATTATTAAGTTATAATAATACTTTTTTTTTTTTGGAGTAGTTGTTATAATTAAAATTAAATCATGCTAAACAAAATAACTTTATACTTATCGTTATCAGTTATTGGTATAATGTAATTACATATTTATTGAATAGACAAGTAGGTTTTGATATGGGATAAAGAATAATGACAACTACTTGAAGTGGTTTGTCACTCCATCAGATTAAGAGGATAGTCTCGAGTTTGAGACACATTGAACTCAAAAACTATAACTATAAGAGCTTTACCTTTTAGTAGGCCAACTCGACTCGAATCTGAATTACTTGATTAAGTCTAGATACCGGGTGATCTAGACAAAAAAAAGGACAATAATTTATATATTAATAATTTAATATTAACAATATATATAATGTTTTATTCAAAGAAAAACTATATCCATAATGTAAATAAGATAAGCTTAAATAGTAAGTCAAAAAAAAAAAAAAGCTAAAAAAGGGGAAGCTTGCGTGACAAGTAAATTTTTATTTTTTATTAACGGAGGAGTTACTAATTTACGTTATTCAAACCTTAAATCCTTCTCTAATTACAACTCAATAATAATCCATAATAAAATCAAACTTAGAAACCCAAAAACCCTAAAGTGAAAACTCTCTCACACTCTCAATTTTTCTTGTTTCAATGGCTGAAAAACCGATTTTGTTCGGAAGATCTGGGCGCACAATGCCAGCGAAGAATTTAGTTGGATTCGAGTCGCTATCACTACTCTTCAATGCCGTTGGATCACCATCGACACAGAGTTTCCCGGAGTGATATACAGGCCTACAGCGGAAGCGATTCGCTCCGGCGACGCAGTGGAAGAGCGGTACAATGTGGTAAAGAAGAACGTCGATGAACTGAAACTGATTCAATTAGGGTTTACCCTTTCGGATTCGCACGGGAACTTGCCGGATTTCGCTACGGAGTTTCGGTACGTTTGGGAGGTGAATTTCAAGGGTTTTGACGCATCGTCGGACCCTCACGCGCCGGAGTCGATAGAGCTTTTGAGAAATCAAGGAGTTGATATAGAAAAACACATGGCGGAGGGAGTGAATTACAAGCCATTCGCGGAGTTGATGTATCAGGCTGGTTTGATCAATGAAGGGATGAATTGGGTGACGTTTCATGGCTGTTACGATTTCGCATATTTGTTGAAAGTGATAAGTTTTGAACAGAGATTACCAGAAAACGTCGAGAGCTTCTATAGTAAGTTAAGGCTGTATTTTGGAAAGTTTTATGATGTGAAGCATATGGCGAAGTTTTGTGAGGGATTGTTTGGAGGGCTTGATAAGATTGCGGCGACGCTAAAAGTGAAGAGAGTTGTGGGGAAGTCACATTGTGCTGGGTCTGATAGCCTGCTAACATGGCAGGTATTTACGGCATTGTGCCATTATTGTTATTCCACTAACTCTCTCTTGGCCGAAGTTAGTGATGTTCTTCATGGGCTTCAATCTGTTACACCAGTAGAACAAAAGGTTATACCTGCTATGTATAATCCTTACTTGGAACACCGACTTATTCAAATGCCTGTTTACAGTTATGGTTCTTCTTTGAGCCTCATCGAGTACAAGGAAGTCACCAGTTGAAATTGTAATGAGAATTGTTTGTAAAGAGTCGGTCTTAGAGAGGTAGGAGTAGATACTGTTAATTTCTTATTCAATTCAATGAGTCGTGGGAACATTATTTTGTAAATAGTCATTAAAACTGATCAATAAATCAGTTCCTCATTCTGATTTGCTAATTATGCAGACTTGTCTGTTTGTTTCAAATTCGTTACTTCGGCTACATATATATTTATTATAAATTGATCCTTGTCTATTCATGTAGACTTTAAGTCTGAAATAACAAGTAAAAGTATACGGGTCACGTTGAATGCGAGATATGGCTGCATTTTCATATATAGTTTATGGTATGTGCTTGCAAATAGAACACTGTATCCGGGCCATCACAATGCTCAGATTGGTTGGATGTACAGTGTTTCACTACTAAAAAAATATTTATTATTATTATTATTATTATTATTATTATTATTATTGTTATTATTTTTTAAATGTACTCTAAGTTGACTTATGTGCAATTTTGGTGTGAGAAGTGTTGGTCGACTTTTGCCATGGATCGCACTTGATTTTCTATAATCGAGATTTCAAATGGTAGGTTTTCTTTCATGTTATAGTGTTATCTTTAAGGAAGGAACTATTCTTTCCCCCCTAGTTTTCGCTAGATTCTATTGAAGACTTGAATGAAAATTCTGCCGAGCTGTCCTAAGTACACTCCTTGCCAGTTAATATTCTCTGTTTACTCGTCATAGATCAATGTCACTTTAATTTTCTGCATATTAAACATGCATTCCCCGTTCATGATTACACATGATCAAAAACTCTCTAGCGCTTAATTTGGGGCACAAAACAAAGGTCCACGTAATGAGAAAACAAAACTTGCAGACCTGAAGTGCAAGAGCTTAAGAGGACTTCCATGGACAAAACTTGGTGCACAATGAACTTCTAAACAATTACATCATGCTTCCTTATGGACAAAAAGTAGGCAGAAATAAGCATATCATTTGAAATGTCTTCATTACTCGACAATAAAAATTACATTCCAAGTCTTTGCAAAATATTTTTTATTCCATCCTCACCTTGGCGTATATGTGACTTAATAAGCTTATAATAGAAATTGAACATAATCAAATCCAGAGATTGCAAAATGCCATTTTTTCATCCCTTCATATCTTAGGAACGATCCACTTGCTATCAAGGCTTTGCATCCTTAGCTTCAGGTTTTCAAAGTAGTCAAAACCTTAAAAATGTTAGATTTTCTTCTGTAATTGCTTTGACAAAGTGGCGTGGGAGCATCCCAATCACTTTGAAGTTTTTTATAATGAAGTCAAGAGAAATCAAAGATGTTTCTTTGTTTAAGAAGCTATGCAACATCTTACTTCATTAGCATTGTTGAAGATCTTGCATTTTGCCTCCTCTTGATGCAAGCTACATTTGGGAGAAGCGGCAGTAATTGACCAATGTATTAATAGTCAATATTGGTGGAGATATTTTTCAAGTCTATAAGAGTTTCTACACTCACTCATTATTTGTTATTTTCCCTTGTATCTTTGATTTCTACACCCTTGTCTGATGATGCATGTCAAATTCTAAGTTGGACTTTTTGCCTTGTATCTATTGCTTAAATTTAAAAATCGAAGGAGGAAATGGTAGACTTCGTAATATTAATGTTTATTTGGAAAGGAATACGGTTTAGGTACCTTTATTGCAAGGTTTCTTGATGAATAAGTTTTGATAACCATAAGGGAAAATTTTGATGATGATAGCCTTCTTTTTATGTTCTATGTTTCTAATGAAATCCAATGTTTTTTTTTACCATACAAGAGGGTGGTACTTTGCTCTTCAAGGTCCAAACTTAGGAAAACGTTAGATCATTTACATTCTTCCCGTTTTAGTTCAGTTATTCTCAATTCACTTTGTGATTTTTTGCTATTTTCTTTCTTCTTCTCAGTTTTAACTTTTCTTCTCATTTTTTATCTTATCCGTGTGTACTTTCCTTAGCGCCCTACATTTCTTACTTCTTATTTAGATCCAGAACTGTTTCTGCAAATCATAAGATTAGGCGTCTTGGAAATTACAGATTATCATTTTAAAATTACTGAAACTGTGTTCTTGGCTACTGCTGAATTAATTTTTTGCATTAGAGCCTTTGACTATCCATCAATTAATCTAAGAACTAAAGATAATTTACTAATTTTGCCAAATATTTGAGTTGATCCATATTAGTTATATATGGTACACAAGGTTTTTTATGATAATTTACTTGTTTAACTTAATTTAGATCAATTTTAATGTAGGCACTTAAGTAAGTAATAGCTAGAAGTTGGTTGGTCGTGCGTTATTTTAAAATAAGAAAAATCAATTAGAGGCAACTTGCACAATTACATTACTGTACATTACTATTTTTATTAAATTAAATATGCCTGTATAGATCCTTCTTATTTGAAATTACTTATTAAGAGCACTTGTCATGTGGAGCAGGCTTTGACCAATAGTTGGAGAGGTTGGTATGAACATTTTCAATGGGTCCATAGATTGAGGTAAAAATAGATCAACCTATGACACAATCGATATCCAACCCAAAAATATTCTTCAATGAAATCATAGATTGTGAAAATCTAGATAATGTGGTAAGAAATCAAAGTGGAAGGTGTCTACAACAATGTCTACTTTAGACATTGTAGTCCATTGTAACATCATCATTGTTTGTTATAGAAAGTAAAAAAAATCATAATCCATAGTCTAAATCCACATTACCATTAGAGATCATTTTGAAATTTGAATGTCTATACCGCATAGGATAAATATCTTCCCCACATTGACAAGGCACCAATTTATGCTCTAAATCCACATTGACAAGGCACCAAGTCATTTTAAAATAAAGTTAATTAAGGTCAACCTGCGGAAGTTTTTTTTTTTTTTTTTTATTTGATCAAATCACAATGAGTTTCGTTAATAAGATTTGTGAGATTCCATACAACAACAATACAACTTTGAATATCAATCACCATGAGAACAACAGAGGCAACTAAAGCCTCAACACAAACCACCATCGGGGCTTCTCAAACATAATAGATGGGGAAAAACACCAGTTATACACAGGAAGAAAGCCTCGACAAAAAAAGTAAATAGCCCGGCAAGGGACAACAAGACATACACGTAAACGTGCATCAAATTACTGCTAGCTCGGATGTCATGTTAGTATTATTAGTTTACTTATTGTGCCTTGTAAATAAATCCACTAGAGCTGCCTTCTGGTCAGATATGCTTCACTGAAAAAATTAATTAAATTGACATTGTTCGGTTGGCTTAATGTAACCAGTAATGGTTCCCGAAGGATTTGATAATTGAAATAATGACAGGTAATACACAGTTAAGGGAATTGACTCTCTCTGCTTTCTTTTTCTAAAGTTCAGTACTCGCATGACTTGCTGCTCTTTGCAATCTCTAAACTTTGGTTGTCATTGATAATGTTTAGTGTGTCCTCTGTTGCAATCAAACTAACACTGTCGGTTGAAGATATTCTTGTGAATGGTGCAGAAGCGCTCCTGAACTTGCTCATCTCCGAAGCCATCAACGAGATCGGTCTAGTTTGGGGAGTGAACGGAGAGGTGAAGAAGCTCAAATCAGTTGTTGAGAAAATCCAGGAAGTGGTTGAGGATGCTGAGAAGAAGCAAGTGGATGATGTGGGTGTGAGCATTGGCTGGCAGGTCGATCTCGAAGAGGTGGCTTATGATGCAGATGACATATTGGATGAGATCGCATATGAAAGTCTTCAACGAAAAATGGAGGGCCGGAATTCATGTATTGTCAGTATTGATAAGGTACAAAACTTCCTTCTCCACTGCAATTCACTTGCTTTTCATCTCAAAACGGCTCATACAATTAGAGACATTAACAGCAAGTGAGAAACCATAGAAAAGGGCAAGGGGAGGCTCGAGCTTCATCCCAAACCTGCTATTAGTTTAGACCATAGTTCTATGAAACACCCAGAAACTGTTTCATTTGTTATTGATTCTGAAATTGTTGGAAGAAACGATGACAAGCCTAAGATTATAGACATGTTGCTCCAAAAAAGAGATGTTGAAGATGTCGTAGCTGTCATTCCCATTATGGGCTTTGGTGGTTTTGGAGAGACTACTCTAGCTTAATTAGTTTACAACAAAGTGAACTTAAAAGGGAAATTCGATCTGAAAATATGGGTTTATGTCTCTAGCAGCTTTGATGTCAAAAGGGTGTTTGGGGAAATGATTGAGTCCATCTCCAAAACTAAATTTGATGTAGGAAGCATGGGTTTGATGCAAAATAGTCTTCGTGAAATGCTAAATATATAAGAAGACTTTTTTTTACTAGTGTTGGATGACATGTGGAATTAATGAGCCACAATTATCTATGAAATGGAAAAGTCTAAGTACGATCTTGAGATGTTCTAATGAAGAAGTAGAGTAGTGATCACAACACGTGGCATGGAAGTTGCGTCAAGTGTGGGCACATGTAGTGCGTATGAGTTGCAGAAAAAATTACAAAAGTATTAATGTTTTTAGTTTAAATCCGAAAAATAAGGTTGTGTTTTTTTTTTTCTTCAGAATAGGCAATAACGCTTTTTCAAAATGCACTATCGAAGTGGGTAGATTTTTTGCTGATGTGGACCGTGTTACACAGATAGCGCCTGTCCAAGTGGGCATCCTACGTGGACATGGGCCGGCCGAATAACGCCTATGGGTTATACGGGTTGTCCGCCTCGCAATACGTGACACGGTCCACGTAGGATGACCATGTGGACATGGGCCGACCGAATAGCGCCTATGGGTTGTACGGGTTGTCCGCCTCGCAATACGTGACACGGTCCATGTAAGATGACCACGTGGACATGGGCCGACCGAATAGCGCCTATGGGTTGTACGGGTTGTCCGCCTCGCAATACATGCTAACGTTTACATGAGGTCTATGGTTTGTAGTGGATATGCATGAGTTGCCCCCTCGAGATACGTGCATGGCGTTTGCATGAATTGCCCACCTCGGGATACGTGCGTGACATTTGCGGGGATTGTCGACCAGGAGATACGTGCGTGACGTTGGCATTGACTTTACCACCTCGAGACAAGTGCGTGACGTTTGCATGAGTTGCATGAGGTTGCATGGGTCGCCCACCTAGACAGACGTGCCTGACGTTTGCATGATATATGCACGTCGGCATACATGGGTGACGTTTGCATGAGTTGTCCACTTCGATATGCGCGTGTCACCGCCACTTCAACGCCACCTCACCAACTGCAAAAATAGGCAATAACGCCTTTTGAAAAGGTGTTATTGGAAGTTGGGAAGGTGGCGGGGCAATCGTATGGATAGTGCCTTTTGAAAAGGCGCTATCCATACAATTGCCTCGCCACCTCACCGCCGCCTCACCAACCTCAAAGGCAATAACGCATTTTCAAAAGGCGTTATTGCCTATTTTTGTGAATTCAAAGTACACCGCCCTATTTTGTGAAATAAATTGTAAATGTGCTTTATTTTTGGAAAAACACCTGAGTTGCAAGTGTTAACAGATAATGATTGTTTACTCAGTGTCGATCCAAGACCTACATCTGCAAAGTCATGCCCAAATGTGAAGAATCCACTAAAGATAAAGAGTTACATTTATGCAAGTCCCCAACCAGTGATTCATCACTAGACTTGCAACACTACGTACCTAATTAACTCTCACCCAAAGATCCCCTTGGTAATTACAACTCAATGAAGAAAAAGAAAACAAAAGCTCAAAAATATTGCCAGTTGCAACTTTGAACCTAAAATCCACACAAAGTAGAACATAGCATGATTTCTTGATATATACTTGTGTTCTTCCTAAAAACCAACGTTGATGTGAGCTTTTTATGTGGCGGCTCCAGGCCCCGAGGACGCCGGGGTGTCGTCGTGTCGTGCGCTCCTCGCCCGGTAGGCCTAGCTACACGTGTCCGCACCCTGCCCGTCCACCTCATGTCTTGATATATCATGTCCACGTGTGTGTTATCAATATAGTTAGTGGATTATTTATATTTTCTTGAGTTATTTCTTTAGGTAATTAAAGTTCATTAAGTTCAATTATTTATATTTTATTTGAGTTCCTAGCCATGCTTGTGAGTTGTATTTTACAAGTTAACATTAAGTCAACATAAGTCTTAATAGATGCAATTTAAGTATTAAATTAGCATGATAAGCATTATTCATAAGAGCATGTCCTACAGTAGAAAACTCCGAAAAAGTACTATGTATATAGGTGACAATACCATAAAACAGGGTATATATATGTACAGTGTTACTCCAGTATCTCATTACACAAAATAATACAAAATATTAAAATAAGCACGTACTAGTACGTCCTTGACGTCGGACAATTAGATGTAGTCGCCTAGGATCCCCTTGCCTCTACGAGTTACTAGGGATCTGTACTCAATCATCATAAAAAGACAGATGACGAGCCCAATAAGTAAAATCCCAAGGAACCCCTCCGAGAATTCGCATGATAGAGTAAGGAAGTGCAAGAAATATTGTTAAGTAAACATGCGGAATGTTGATATACAACTATAATTGGCTCATCGCATGAATAGATAATATATAAACTAAAAAATGTGTGTTCGCTCCAGATGGACTAAACCGTACTTTGGGTCACCAAGTTTCCACCAGTGGACGCGCCCAACTGGTCCAACACTTGGTCTCTCGCGGTGCTGACCAAATCTGCTGAGTCATCAACACATGCACCAAGGGCAAGCTCGGGTTGCCATTCACTGAGGGCTAGGTCACACGTGCTACAATATAGCGCATCATGAACACACAACGGAGAATCCGAAAAGTAAACTTAACCCACGTCCAAGTAACGGAATGTAATATTAGAAATAGCAGGAAATGATGAAAAAATGGAATTTAAAACATAATCAAATACTTAGAGTTTTTCAATTGGGTTTTACAAACCTCAAATTGCTCTCCAACCTCCTTGAACTCTCGTATCCGACTCGACAAACTCCCCGACACTGAGCTATGGTCCACTAAGTCTCGTAAAGTTCAATTTATGAGTTTATGTTGTTAACAAGTGTTTAGATGTGTATTAAGTTGGAAATCATCAAAACAACCCTTAATGTTCAAGTTTTAACTGTCATTAGCGCGCTAATAAGTCTTTCTAGCGCGTTAGGTGGAGTTAGCGCGCGGGGGAATCGATCTAGCGCTCTACTGTTCTTTATTTCGAAAAACGGTTGAGAGTCTAGAATGATTAGTGTGCTAACCAGCCTAGTTTTATCACTAATTGCAATCTTTGACATAATTCTTAAGTTGAGAATTATGTCCTTCCCATCCCAATTAGCTATCCTAACTTGGTTTACTCACTCTCATTCATTAGGGACTCCAAAACATCATTTAGACCAATCGTAGAACATCAATTAGACCAAAATAATTCAAATCCATGTATTAACTAGTTTTTCCAAATTCATCAAAAACCCCAATATATGTAAAACTAGATATAAGTCTTCATTGGAAATAGTCTTCAAACATATAATTCAATAATATTTCATCAAAAATCAGGGATTTAACCCTCAATTTCAAATTTACATCATGTACACCAATTTTGAGTTTATATGAATAGGTAAGAGATGAAAAGATGACTACCTCAGTTTATTCACTTGATTTGCGCTTTACAAGCTTCAATCCCAACTTTGAATTCACTCATTCCTCTCAAATTATTCACATAATTGCATGTAGTTTATTAGTGGAGAATGAGAAATTCCATAAACTTGCTTATATATTTGGCCTTGATCAAGTGTCTTATGCGTATCTCGAGGATTATCTTGTGGTCCTTAAACATGTTGTCCACACACTGGTAACAAACTTATGTGACTTCATCTATCCTAATTCCCCTTAACTAAAATTATTTATATGCCCATCTATTTCCAAAATTTAATCCAACTATTTGCTTAATATTATGTGATTTAACTACATTTCCTTAGGCTCGTTTAGTCATATGGTCAGTGTTTCTATTTACCAAAATTAACCAATTTATGGTTCCACTAACCTTTGGCTACTTGGTACTTAGTGCATCGTGTCTTGACAAGCATTATTGTTTGAGCTTAATTGACTTAGCATATGGTTACATTGCCCATTTCATTTGATTACTTAGTCATATTAACGTGAATTGGTCGAGTTTCCTAGCGTACCCGTAATTCTTCTCTCGATACCTGCGTTGAAATGCATTTCGGGAGATTATTCATCACACAACCTCGCACGATATAACCATACAACATACACACATGCGATGTACCAATAATTAAATTAGTAAAATGCATCGCAAAAAAGCAATACAACGCACAATTGAGTAGTGTACCTAAGTCGACTTGTGTCCTAGCTTACCCATGAGCGTTTACGTGGATCTGAGATGGTGTCAATGTCTGAATTATGAAATAAATAATGACGTTAATAAAATGGGTCGTTACAGTTCTTCCCAACTAAGGGAATTTTGCCTTGAAATTTAAATATTAAACTAAACGTCGTACCATGAAATAACTGAGGGTAACGCTCCCGCACAATTAACTCGAGCTCCCAGGTGAATCCCTTTGTCCCATGATGCTGCTAACAAACTAGGACTTTAGAGAACTCCCTATTCCTGAGAACCCGAACCATGTGGTCAAGTATCGCTATCGACCGCTCCTCGTAAGTCGTATCAGGTTGTACCTCAATCTGTCCCAAGTCAACCATCGATCTTAGCCCTGACCTAGCCAGTCTCAACATAGAGATATGAAATGTCAGATGAAACACAGCTAACTCAACAGGTAACTCTAAGCGATTTGCTATACTGCCAACCTATCCTGCGACTCTGAACAATCTAATGAACCTCAACGCCAGTTTCACCTTAATCCCAAAACTCTACTAATCCTTCAAAGGGAAACCTTCAGAGATACCATATCGCCCTCCTCGTAGCTAAACCCTCGTGATACCTATTTCTTTTGTTTGTCATGTACAACTCATGGTCTTTAAGGAATCTGCCTGATATTCTCTATGTGATTAATAACTATCTTAGGCTCAACGGTCATTGTATCTTCAGGCTCTGCCTAACACGCAGGTGATCTATAGGGCATCCTATACAGTGCCTAAACGGTGGCATCTCGATATTCATTTTGTTATTATTGTTACATGAAAACTCACACAAAGGAGATAATCCTCACACAAACCTCCAACTGCAATATAGAAGCCATGAGCATATCCTCTAGAATCTTTATCAACCGCTTTGGTTGTCCGTCGATCCGAGGATGGAAAGGCGTACTAAACTGCAACCTAGTGACAAACTGATTATGTATAGCCTCCCAAAGTCTCGAAGTCAGCCTGGGATCTCTGTTTGACAAAATAAAGGCAACCACCTCATGCAATCTAATAATCTTCCACTTAAACAATATGCTCAGTTGTGGGAACGTGTATCTTATTGAAATCGGAATAAAGTGAGCCAATTTTGTCGACCTATCAATCACAACCCAGACTGCATCGTGACGCATCGATGTCTGTGGTAATACATTGATGAAATCCATGTTGATGTGCTCCCATTTCTACTATGGAATGGGCAACGGCTATAGTAATCCATCAAGTATCATGTGCTCGGCCTTCACATGCTAAAAAATATGATAACTCTTGACATATGCTCCTAGGTCAACCTTTATCCTTGGGCACAAGAATAATCGCCTCAAGTCATTATACATCTTGGTCTGACTAGGAGGAACTATGTAGCGAGACCGGTGTGCGTCATCTAGAATCCGTCCCCTATCTCCTAATCCACAAGTATCCATAACCTCCCTCGGTGTCTCAAACACTGATTCGTCATCTTGCCCAACCAATGCACTTTGGATCCAGAGCCAGACCACTACACCGCTCATAAAGCCCATCAACCTTCTGACACTCGAAACCCGCTCAATCAATATGGTCAGAACTCTCGTCTGACTAAAAATATGATGCACAGCCGTAGTAGATACTTCTATCATGCACATAACTGATGCCACCTACAAAAGCCATGCTCGTGTGTCATACGACGCAAAAATGTGATGCACAACCGTAGTAGATACTTCTATTCCTGCTCCTGCTCAATGCTTCAGCTACGACGTTACTTTCCTAAGGTGATACTCAATAGCAAAGTCGTAGTCCTTAGCAGCTCAAGCCATATCATTTGGCGCATATTCATATCTCTTTGAGTGAAAATGTGACATAGACTCTGTGATTTGTATACAACATGAACCTCTCTCCGTAAAGATAGCGTCTCCATGCATTCAATACAAAGACAACTGCTGCAAGCTCAAAGTCGTGCACTGGATAGTTCCTCTCATATGGTCTCAACCGCCTAAAAAGGTAAGCAACTTGTCTACCCTCCTGCATCAACACGCATCCGAGACCAATGCCTGACGCATTTATGTACACAGACAAAGTCTTGCCCGACTATGGAAATGTCAACACTAGTGCGGAAGTCAACCTCCTATTTAGCTCATAGAAAGCCTGCTCACACTCATATGACCAATCAAATCTAACATCTTTCTTGGCCAATCTTGTCATCATCGCTACAATCGAGGAAAATCATGTACAAACTGCTGGTAGTATCCCGACCAGTCCAAAAATATTCAACTATCTGTAACATACTCAAGCGTCCTCTAGTGAATGATAGCCTGAATCTTCTCTGAATCTATATAGATACCCTGATCATTGATAACGTGTCCCAAAAATCTTACTAGACTTAACCAGAAGTCACACTTGCTAAACTTGGCATACAACCTAGACTCACTCAGTGTCATCAAAATTGCTCTGAGATGTCTTTCATGCTCCTTGAAAGTCCTGTTGTATATCAAAATATCATCGATGAAGGCTATGAAAATCTTTCCAAATACGATCTCAAGACCCTGTGCATCAAATCCATGAAGATTGTTGGGGCGTTAGTAAACCGGATGGCATGATTATGAACTCAAATAACATGTATCTCGTGCTAAAAGCAATTTTTGTGGATGTCCTCCTCTCGAATCCTCAACTGATGATAACATAAGCATATGTCAATCTTAAAAAAGAATCTAACGCTTGCCAAGTGATCGAACAGATCGTCTATCCAAGGAAGTGGGTAACTGTTCCTAACTATCACCTGATTCGACTTCATATAGTTTATGCACATCCTTATTGAACCATCATTCTTCTTCATAAACAACACTGGAGCTCCCCAGTGTGACATACTAAGGTGGATGAAACCCTACTCCAACAAATCATCTAGCCGTTGCCTAACCTCCTCTTGTTCGATAGTGACATCTTGTAAGGTATGCTAGTGATCAGTCGATTCCTTAGTATCAACTCGATGATAAACTCAATCATTTGTGGCAGTGGCAATCTTGGTAGATCATCCAAAAATACATTAATGAAGTCTTTAACTATCAGAACATCCTCGATCCTGACCAAAGTTTTAACCTCTTGCTCCACTATGGCTGCAAATGCCTCTGATCCATCTCTTGTGCTATAACTAGTCGACCCCTAGTGATAGGTAAATCGGTCGCTGGTCCAACTAGTAAGAACTCTGGTATCATAGGAATACGAAACTCAACTCTCTTACCAAAACAATCTATCTATGCATGGTAGGGTAACAACCAATCCACCCAAGAAGTGCGTCAAACTCTAGATACTATAATACTCGGACATATGCTGGTATCTAATGTCCCTCAACCTCTATTATCACGTCTCTACATATCCAGTTATGGTATATCTTGTCCCCAACAACCATAATGAGAATAAAGTGTGTCTAGTATCTATGCAACTAACTTTAACTCTCTAACAATCCACTAACAACAAATGATAATGTACTACCAAATCAAACATAGTTGTCTGGTCGCTCCGCTATTTGGCATCGTCACCGTATGAGCCCTCTTTCTAGCCAGCTCTCGCTCTTATCGTGGTGACGTGGTGACTCTACCCTCAAGTGTCCCATTGACCACACCTATGACATCTGCGTCTATCCTACTTGTTAGCCTAGTTGTATCTAAATCTCGAACCCTGATCCTAGTCTCTTTAACCCCGTCATATCCTCCTAATCTCGACCCTGATGGTACATCTGTGGTTGTGGCCTACTCTAATCGACGGGTGCTGGTATGATGGCATGAACCGACTTTTCCTCCTCATAGTGGAACTATCCCAATTATCATCCCCGCTATCGATGTTTCATCTGTCATCCCTCCACCCTCTATCTTGATGACCCCTCTGTCTCTTCTTGCTACTGATTTGGCCGAGAACTTTCCCAGGCTGTACCACGGTCCCAACCATACGTCGCGTCATCTCTCTACATCAAGTAGGTCTCGAGTGTCAAAGCTCGATCAAATATATACTACAGAGTGGGTGGCCCGGATGATACCACCGCCATAACAATCCTATCATCAACTCCTCGTGAGAAGTAATATATTGTAACCGCTTTATCCCCACTACATCCATATAAAACTGAAATAGATATAGGAATCGCTCCATATACTGTATCAATGTCTGGTTCCCCTATTTTGGGGTCAGAAACTCCTCCCTTAGTCGTAACCTCACCTCCATGGGTATGTACTGATCATAGAATAACTTCTAAACTTAGCCCATGTCGTCGACTGAGCGGGTCTCTTGATAGGTAGTCCATTAAATTGTTGTGGCCTCCCAAACATGCTTGGATAACCGCGCGTCGAACGTTCATATCATTCCTCATCAACTTATGGAAACGCTGGTGGGACACTATCCACTTCCCTACCGCCTCAGGGTCGCCGCCTCCATAAAAGAAGCCTAGCTGGAACTTCAGGAACTCTCTCAACAACTTCGCCTCTGGGGCCAAAACAAATCTTAATGTAGTAGCAGTAGCGGTAGCAGTGGTAGTCATCAATTGATCCGTAGTTGAATGTGAAGGTGTAGGAGTTGGTGTCTCCAATGGAACAACAACTATTGTAGCTCTCTCTGCATGTATCTCCGCATCTACTCTCTCAACTGATGTCTGGGAACAACTAAGGTGGCGACTGTCCTCGTGGGTACTGTAACTACCCTTGGATTTAGGGTGTTGTGACTGCTGTAGCAAGTGTCGTAAGTGCGATGACTTAATCCGTAGTAACAATAATACCTCAACCATCTCAGTCTCATGGGCCAAGAGTCGGTCCTTCATACTCGATGTACTAAGGGGATCCTAGGCGACTCCATTTGATTGCCCATCGTCGAGGACCTACTAGCACGTGCTTATTTTGATATTTTGTATTATTTTGGGTATTGGGAGACTGGAGTAACACTGTACATGTATATATACAATGTTTAATAGTATTGTCGCCTATATATATAGTACTTTTTCGAGTTTTCCATAGTAGGACATGCTATTATGAATAATGCTTACAATGCTAATTTAATACTTTAAATTAAGACTTCCTCGACTTAATGTTAACTTGTAAAATACAACACACTAGCATAGCTAGGAACTGAATAAACTACAAATAGTTGGACTTAAAGAACTTTAATAACCTAAGGAAATAACTGAAGAAAATATGAATAATCCATTAACTATATTGATAACATACATGTGGACATGATAATCAAGACATGAGGTGGATGGGCAAGTGTTGGACACGTGTAGATAGGCCCACTAGGTGAGGAGCACACGACACAACGATACCTCGGAACGTCTCGGGGCATGAGGCTGCCACAGTTGGTCCTTCCCATCCCAATTAGCTATCCTAACCTCGTTTACTCACTCTCCATTCATTAGGGACTCTAAAATATCATTTAAACCAATCTCAGAACATCAATTAAACAAAATCATTCAAATCTATGCATTAACTAGTTTTTCCAAACTCATAAAAAACCCAATTCATGCATAACTAGTGATAAGTCTTCATTAGAAATAGTCAAATTTGAATCTACATCAAGCACAACAATTTCAAGTTCATATGAATGGGTAAGAGATGAAGAAAATGACTACCTCATTTTATTAACTTAATTTGCACTTTACAAGCTTCAATTCCAACTTTGAATTCACTCATTCCTCTCATTATTCATAAAATTGCATGTAGTATGTTACTGGAAAATGAGAAATTTACTCACTTGCTTATATATGTTTGGCCTTGATCAAGTGTGTTATGCGTATCTCGAGAATTATCTTGTGGACCTTAAACATGATGTCCATACACTAGTAACACACTTTTGTGACTTCATCTTTCCTAGTTCCCTTTAACTAATATAATTTATATGTCCATCTAGGGACCACATTAATTTAATCCAATTATAGGCTTAATATCATGTGATTTAACTAATTTCCCTAGTCTCATCAAGTCATATGGTTATTGTTTCTATTGACCAAAATTTACCAACTTATAGTTCTACTAAACTTAAGCTAATCGGTATCGGTGCCTCGTATCTCGACACGCATTCTGAGACATGTCATAGGTTATTGTACTAACTTAATTAACTTAGCTTATGGTTACATTACCCATTTGAGTTGATTACTTAGTCATATTACGTGAATTAGTCTAGTTTCTCCTTGTGTACTCGCAATTCACCTCTCAATACTCGTGTTAATGCGCATTTCAAAGCGACTACCTATCATACAACCCGCACGATATAACCATAAAACATACACACTTGTGATGTACCAATAATTAAATTCATAAAATGCATTGCAAATAAGCAATACAATACAAATTAACTAGAGTACCTAGGGCGACGTGTGTCCTAGCCTACCTGCGGTGTCCACGTGGATCTAAGCTGGCATCCATGTCTGAAATTACAAAATAAATAACGGTGTTAATAAAATGGACTGTTACATTCTAAATCTTAAAATAACATGGATGTGTTGATCATCTTTTCAGACATTTAGAAAGTTGCCCAAAATCTTCTCAGAGATTAATTAGGATCTAAATTTGGAATAGAAATCTCACCATAAAGAAACTTCAATTTTCATATCAGTTGTAATTGGCGTGTTTACAGTTGTCCCAGTTGCAACGATCATGTTTTCAATTTCTCTCAGTTGCAACTATTTTGGTTACAACTGCCTCTGTTACAACAATTTACAACTTCACATCTAAATCTTGCATTGTACAAATAATGCAAATTAATATATACACTAACAATCTCCCCCTTTTTCATTATTTGTCACAAACCATATGCAAACTATGGAATCTTGATAAAAACCAATAAGTATCTAAAGAAGAAATAGGTAAAGTAACATATCCTAAATGTAGTCGTATCTTGACCATTCAGATCATATCCAAACCAAAAAATAAAGAAGTACATTGTTCTAAAAGCTAACACTCCCCCTGCATGCATATTCTCCGCCTTTGTGACACAAAAATGACAAAAAAAATCTAGAGAGTTAAAGACCATAGAACGAGGAATGGAATAGTTAATCCCAACAACGTAACGTAGTAAAATATCCCGCTAAGCGCATAGGAAAATAAAGTAATCGGCTAGCAGTACATGCACCGGATACATAACCTTTTAGTAATCTCTTACGAATAATAAAACATGTTGTCTCAAGCAAGTGACAATAATAACCCCATTGTGAAAGAGAGAAAAGCATAGCGGAAGATGTCATAAGATATCCCATAATAGTAGTACTAAATAGTAGAAGATTGCCCCGAAGTTGTAAACATCCAAACTAGTAGCAGTTGCAACAACTTCAGTTGCAACTAGCTTAATGGTAGTAAATCCATCAACTTCAATTGCAACTAGCTTAATAGTAGCAACCTCTCTTGCAACATCGAATGAGCCTATTAAAAAAATCTCTCAAAAAATAGAGAGGAAAAAAAAAAAAAAAGGAAAAAAATGTAAACTAGTTAGGAGCAAGTTTGTTTTTGATTTTTTTGCATAAACTAACTAGTGAACATCACCAAATGAAAGGAACATTGCACTTATGATCAAATGCTTTGTCCTACGATTTAGTGTTATCATCTATCGCAACATATGGGACATCGCATTTTTTAGTTGCCTTATGAACCTAATTAAGATTTTGTGGATAAGGTGGCACTAGAATTCGAGAGTTATTTGCATTCATAGCAACTTGTTGTTGCCTTCTTACTAATTCTCGATATATTCTAAAACACCATGGTCGAATATGGCATTTGACTCCCTAATAATAGAATGTAGGAATAAATCTCTTAAGAGGCTCGATAGGTGATACATTGTCTTCAGTCCTTTGACAAAGGTTGTACGACAAGCTTTGAGAGAAATCAAAACATCTTTGTTGGTGTAGCCAAGTCCTCTATGATCACTTGAAATTTTGTCCATTTGCAAAATCTCATCAAGTTTTACTTTGCCTTTATTTAACTGATGTAAGGTGGCCTCAGTCTCGATAAGTCTCTTTTTACATGGAGCCAATTCATTCTCCTTTGATGTTAACTGTAGTTGCAACTGAGAAACATTTTGTTCTTTTAAAGATAAACTTCAATGAACAACAACACTCCATCGTCCATACATATGTCCAAACGCATCACTTATAGAAATATCATCAATATCTCCAATATCAGATTCACAATTTGACGCATAGCTCCCTAGTTCATTAGGAACTTATGAGGTTGCAATATAGTAGGTTGCAACTACGAAGCGATGACAGAGTGAGTTGCAACTGCATGAGTAGTGAAAAAGTCTGTTGCAATTACATGAGTAGTGACAAAGTGAGTTGCAACTGCAGGAGCAGTAACAGGTAAGTTAAACCTGCTGTAGTTGCAACATGATTGAGTACTTTTTCAAATATAGTTGCAGAAAAAGTCGTATAAAGATTATTGTGACCTCTTTTGCTTTCATCATCATTG
This sequence comes from Stephania yunnanensis, assembly GCA_039657365.1. Lineage (NCBI taxonomy): Eukaryota > Viridiplantae > Streptophyta > Magnoliopsida > Ranunculales > Menispermaceae > Stephania > Stephania yunnanensis. Next base: position 12,826,424 of record CM077582.1, read on the forward strand.
TCACTATCACTCCATGTAGTAGCAAGTGACTTTCCTAACTTCTTCAAGAAGGTTAAACATTCGCTTGAATATGTCGTAAATCACTGCATTCTCTACACTTAATAGGTCTAAGATGATAGAAGTTGGTTTCGACTCTGCATCTATAAGTTTATGGGAATCAAACTTAGGACTAGACTTGTTTGGTTGAGTGTTTTTAAGTATTTTTCATATTGTTTAGCAAGCAACACCATCTCCTCTTCCTCATTGGATCCATTGTCAACCTGTAGATATTATTAAGTTGCAACATTTAGGGCCATTGCTTTATGTTTCTTTTGTTGAGAAAGATGCATCTCATACATTGTAAGTGACCCTATTAATTCATGAAATTGGAGATTCTTGAGTCCCTTAGTTTCTTGTATTGCAGCAACTTTGACATCGAACTTTGAAGGAATAGACCAAATAGCTTTTTAGACATCTTTCTATTTGGATATTTTTTCCCAATTGTTGAGCTTGATTAGCTATGTATTTCAACTTAGTCGTGTATTCTGCAGTAGTCTCATCCTCTCCCATATGTAGAGCTTCAAATTGGGAGGGTAATAACACCTTTTTTATGTCTCTCACATCTTCATTCCTTTCAAAGAAATTCAGAAGAATATTCCAAACATCTTTGGCAATTTTACATGATGATATCAACTTAAAATGCTCTTGATTTATTACACTAAAGATAACATTGACACTACAAGAATGTGGTGAAATAGCAACAAAAAATAACAACAACTATGATATGTTACTAAACAACAACAAATCAACAACAAATGTGGACCAAATAATTAATTTGACCAAGTTGACCTTGTAGCAACTATCCAACGATAGATTTGTGATAAACGTTTTGTGACAGACTATTGGCTATCACAAATCTGTCGCTGTGCTTTCCCTCCATATATTCCCGCTCAAAATTTATATGTCGAGATTCACACACCAACACGTGGCATTTGATCTGTAGACCAAACAAAACCAACAACAGATCTGAAACAAATTAGCAACAAACTTGGGTCTGTTGTAAAATGAAAAATAAAAAAATTATATCATCTTCCCTTCTTGCTCAAACCCTTTTGTGCCTAAACCGATGAACACCAACCCTCTTTGTACTCTTCATGTTGTCTTCCAAATCATCAAGGCCTCCCAAGTCATCTAAACCTTTTTTGTGCTCTCCCTATCCCTCCGATCCATTTCCAACGTCTTAGGTACTCTCAAGATTAAGTACTATAAGTCATTTCCATCTCCCTCATTTTTTGAGTTTCCATCTGGTTGAACTAATGCTTGCTTCGGGCAATGCTTGATTAGTTCAGGCAATGCTCGATTGTTTCGAGACTAGTTTGTTTGAAATCTAAATTTTAGATTGAACCGATGGGTTAGGTATTGGTGTTTCTAAACAACTTTTGAGTAACCAAAATCAATGCTCGATTGCTCCATTGATTTTGATGAGTTGGGTTGTGTAAAGCATTTGTTCAAACATTTAGTCTGCAATTGGGTTGAGCGAAGTCGTGGTGGTTGGATTTGAGAATCCATAGCGCTATGTCTGTGATGCCCAATAGGACGATTGGGCGAAACTCGCACAATCAATCAATGACGAGGGTAAGCAAGTTTTGGAACGCTTGTTTGGTATGTTGTCTCGTTAGTTTATAGAAGTTGGTGCTTGCCCATTCATTAGGTGTGTTGTTTACTTACATTTCTTGAACTTTGTACATATGTTTCTTAAGTAATTGCCATGATAGGGACTTACATTCAGTTTAGGTAAAATCTAGATTAAGCCCATCACGACCATTTATTGTTTAGGTAGCTTGTAATTCTAAGCTTCTTCTTTACCTCTCTTACGTAATCTTTAGTAGAATTGATGCATTTCAAATCATGGGACTAGGGTTTAAGGTTTATAGCTTAATCAAATTAATATGAAGTATAACTGACTTATAGGACAAGAGACAAGTCCATCTTCCTTAGATTACTCATTGAAGACTTTCTAGATGCACCAATTTTCGACAATAACTCGCCGAATTGTGCCCCATCAACCAAAATCCCCAATCTTTACCGGAAATCAAGTTATTTTAGAAAATCTTTTTTAAAAGTCTTTTGATCTGATGAAGGTCACATTTTAAGTTTGGATTTTAATGGGGAGTGTGGACCTTGACCTGTAGTTTTGGTACTCTTGTTAATTTGTGCCATTTTGTATTTGCTCAAATGGTTTAGGTAATGAAGATAATGGTTTAAAATCGCTTTTAATGGGAAGTGGGGAGTTGGCCAATAACGTTCTAGACCTTTTCATTTTTTTTTCTAAGTTACCCGATATCCAAGCTTAATGAGACTTGACATTACCAATTATTTTTGTGCAATCTAAGCTTTGATTTTTTTTTTCATGCACTTATGGACTTTCTCTAGTTATCTTCAATTTTAAGGTTGCAGTTCATTGAATTCATTGCTGCTGTTAGAATATTTCAATTATTTCTCAATGTATGCGATGGCATTTCCTTGTTTCAACTGCTTGCATTTGCAAATTGCACTTAATTAGATTTGAGCTTTAGGGGTGGATTCTTTGTGTGAATTCCATTGTTTTGCATCAAGTGTATCTGGATTTTTTAAAAGCTTATTGAGGTGCTAATCCATTCTTTGTTGTTTGGGGTGCTTAAAGATTCATCTTTTGACAACATTTTGTAGGGTCTGATGTCATTTCTCATATGATTTTTTGATCTATTAGATTAATATATGAGAAGGTGTGTTCATTATTAATCTTTGTTTCCTCTTACATGAAAAATGGTTGATGTGAATTTAAGTGTTTTCTTGTATCTATATAAGTAGTGTATTTTGTGTTTCTTATATATATGATGGTTATTGCATTTGCTTTATCACAATTTGGTTTCCTTTCATCTTCTCTTTATCCTTTATTCTAAGACACCCCATTTGATACCTCACCTTATATGATGCTTTTCTTCTTAGTTTCTTATCTCTCTTTCATCTTTCTATTTAAATCGCTTCCTTTGGCACCTTTCTTATCATGGGCAATTGAGATGAGATTATTGCCGGTTTGGTTCTCGAAAGGATTATCGAGTTTTTCACATCATTGTTAATGAAAAGAAGAGTCATGGATGGTTTATTTAGGATTTAGTTTTCTACAGTTGGCAATTAGGCAACTTGTTAATTTTATCAACTTTAATTTGATTGCGACGAGTTTCATTATTTAGCATGAGATAATATGAATATGACTCATGTTGGAGTCATGTTGTTGGTTTCTTATAAAAAAATACATGATTGAAACAATTTCAACTTTCTTCATGTTCAAATACTTTACGTTCATGGGTCTCTTTAAGAAGTTGGTTTTTGTGAAGAAATGATGGGACTTGGTGGGTTTGTTGTTCTGGTTGTTTGTGACAACGCACACTAAAGAATTCAATGACAACAAATGGGGTTTTCTTTTTCTTCTTCAAGGAATATAATTTTCACGAAATTGGGGTTTTGGTTTTCAATATTCATGGATGAATGTTTAGGATCTTGTTGCATTTTGTTGTGATAGGTTTGGTTTTCTTTTGCTTCCTCTTTTCCATACTTGCCTTAGCTGGTGAAGTAGAGAACTTGATTCTTTTTAAGAAACCCTAATTCCCCATCTCTTGAATAAATTCTTCTGGTCTCTTCATATCTTCATTAGTTCATTGAGTGGAATGAGTGCCATCAACATTAATTTAGTTAATTCAGTGGAATAAATCTCTTATCCTATTTATTCAACATAAGTTCTTCTCACGCAACAATTTTCCTTTTCTTTACAACTTGCTAAGTGAAGAGAAAACAACAATACCATGGCATTCAACTTCTATTAAGCACGTTGGAGAGAAAGCAAACCTGAAGAAGTGGTAACATATGTCCCTTTCCACGTTTAACTTCCATGTCAAATTTTGCAAATATGTTTTTTGATACGGATTTTAAAGCTGGAGAAGAGATTAAAAATGCATACATTATAATATTTTTTAAGAAACCTGTAAAGCTAGACCATATAAGAACAAACCATGATGATAATGCACCCCAAAGGTTTACAACATGTTGTGCTAACCATGACATTATGCAAGGAGGAGACTAGAAATGTCGTTAGCTAAGATAGGCAATGGCTAGTGAGTGAGTGAGTGAGTAAGTGCATGAGTGGTACAAATTTAATGTGTTGCTTGATAGATATTCAATCATTATTGTGCTAAAACTTGATTACTTAGACACTTTATTCATTAACGGTTGAAAATACTTGCTTGTTCTCCTTAAATGAAAGATGATTTTTTACTTACTATCTCTTTGTTGCTTTTCCTTGTGATATTGTTTCAATTTTGAGGAATCTTGCATCCTTTCTTTTTTAAATTGGTTGCTTATTCTCATGTGACTATAAATCAATTTTGAAGTGATTTAGTATATTGTCGTATATATAGAGAGACAAGCGGGAATTATGCATTAATAAATGCATACATTGTTTAACTTATTGTTCGGTTGTGCATTTCAACGAAAAATGATGTCTTATTGAGTTATTACTCATTCTTATATTTTTTATTAATTGTGATTTTCATTTACTTGGTACTTACTAGCTATATTTGAAATCTCGAGATTATATATATTAGGAATTGATGAATATTAATTTGGATTACTTTTAAAAAGTAAAGAAAACTATAATAATTTGTAGACTTCATTATTAGTTGTACATGATCTCTCTAATTTAGTAAAGCCAGAGGATATCATCACATCAGAACATATGGTGACACTTCTTGCAGTTATTCCCAAGTATTCACAAAAGGATTGGCTGTCAAATTATAAAACGTTGACTACATATGTTGTAAGTTTTTTATTCTATAGTTACAAATATATGATTAAGGTTTGCATATAGCAACAATGGATAGCTCTTGATTGTTACTGCTCAAAATGCTAGATTATTATTATTTTTAATAAATTGATGTTGGAAGACGTCAAGTTTTCTTCTTTCACCCTCAAGTGTGTGATTTTTTTCACAATGATATAAGTTTTTCTAGTTTACATACCATTTTATGGTTGATTTTGTTTTACATATTCACTGATCATATTTCTTTTTCCTTTCGCTAAATGCTAATTTTACTAAATCTTGTAGGTTTCCAGGTCCTCAAAGAAGTTATACGAGTATAATGAGTACGCACTATACACCATTACTTTATTTCAGCGTGTAGTGACAACTTCAGAAGAAGTGCACGAGAAAGAGGATTTCAGGTTAGTTTATATTCTAGCTATATAACACCCCTCACAAGGTTGTTGAAGCTTGTGGTTGTTTTTGAAGATTCCATGCATGTATCTCAAGGTGCTATAATTGGAGTACTCAAAGTCTTTTATACTGTTAGAGGATTTTGAGTACCGCTTAATCAAACTTAAAAAATATATATCCAAAGAAAAAGTTGTATATTCTCTCCTAGTACCTTAAATTTCAGCTTTTCTTAAAAATTTTGTCATGTAATTTAAGTTTGCATTAGTATTAACCAAGGTTTTTAGTTACTCTTTGTTTTTTTCTAAATGATGGTTACGTAATGCCTTATTGTTAGATTCGTGATTTCGAACATAGTTCAGAAGCGCAGGAGTGATGAAGGAATTAGTTAGAGAAATTGATGCAAGATCGGGAAAACTTGAAAAGTGAGCTTTTGTAGTTAGTCCTATAATAGTTATGGAGAGGTTTGTTTTGCTTTTAGAAAATTTTCTTATATCTATTATAGCTTTTAAATGAGAAGTTTCGGTTTTAGAATATTAGTCTTTTGGAGGGTGAAAAGACTCATATAGTGAGTGAAACAACATGCTACTTGATCTCTTTTTACTGCAATATTCTATAGGTTGGAGGCATTTAGATGAAATACACAAATTTGGCATGATATTAATTTAATAGCCATTTATTTTTCTGTCAATCTGTCTCATCACTTGCATGTATTTCATCTTGATGTAATGTTGCATGTATTTCAATCTCTCATACCAACAAGACCAACATTAAAAGACCTTGATGCTTGTTTTCTTACTTTTGTGATTTACTTATGTTCTAGATTTACTCTCATCACTTGCATGTATTGTCAGCCAGTTGGATGCCTGATTCTTTATCGGATTTCCAAGTTAAGGAAAATTATCAAGTTACACATTGTTGTATTGGTACAATTGCATTAGATTAATGAAACAAGTTCATACTCTTTTGGTATTGAATGTAGTCCCTCTATACCACCATCAATACATAACAAATGGCATTGAATGCAACCCTGCTTTATTCAAATTTAGTTACATAACTTTCTATATCCATCACGATTGGTGCTACTTCTACATTTTCAATATTTCCTATGCTTTGTCTAGTACTCGGTAATCAAAATTAACCACATACATCAAAAATTTGTGGACTTGGAGATTGTTATATTCACCTTTAGTCATTATTATTCTTGCAAAAGAATCATAAGGGTAAAAGTATATTATCTTAAATTAGTTGGGTTCGACTACATGGATCTCGCTTTTCTTCAACTTGATGATTACTGCAATTAATTTGTTGATGAAAATAATCTAAGTGTGATCTTTAGATAAAACTTATAAAAGTTATTGTTTGTTTGGTTCATAAATTTATTTTATTTACAGTGCGGATTATTCAATGGTGAAGAACTTTCAGTGCTTCTCCTTCTGCTTTTTTAGATGGTTGAAAAAATACGTGGCACTTTCATGCTATTAGAAATGTTCTTTTAACTTTATATTTGACATAGGCTAATTTGTTGTTGTGGTATTGCGAGGCTCATAGTATACTAGGTTAACTATTTTCTTACCTTTTCAGGTCACTTTGTTGTTATTTATGGCTATGACCTAGTTGAAATTGGATTTCAAATAAGGGATCCCATAAGCTCTAGGTACAATTTCTATTATTTTCTCTTATTGTATGTTGATGTAAGGAAGGTCATGCCTCTTTATGATGAGTATTGACTTTTTGTTGTTGACATTCCTATTGGCTTTCTCTTGGTTTTCTACATGGACTTGAGTAGAATTGACTCATAAGTTGTCAAAATAGTCTACTACATTACTTTTTATCCTTTGTAGTATTTGCAAGAACAGACTATCATGCTAAACTAATATTTGAACATATGAAATTTTCGATTTTTCTAGAATACCATGAAGATCTCCTCTAGTCACCTAGAAAAAGCTCGTAAATCTTTTGGCACTGATGAACATCTTCTACTGGTAATTCCATGTTTCTTATGCAAAGTTTTTATATACCATGTAAAATTAGAAACAAAGTTGGTGGGTTTCCATTTGAGGGTGTCTTTGAGGAACAAATTCTAACTAAAACAAAGAAAAATTGGTGTTTGATATCAAAAATTTGAGAACCTACGAGAATAGGATTCACACCTTCCTTAAGGGGCCATTAACTAGAACAAGTCCTAACACACCTTCCTTAGTTTGAAAAGTGCAATTTCTGACATGAAATATTTCTTAATTCAAAGGTTTCCATACATAACTGTGATTCATTAGTAATATCTCGAAAAAAATGGCTTAAATGAGTTAATTTTTAGTTCTCTATCATAGCACAAGTGGAATCGAAGTGAACAATTGCAAAAATTGTTCTATTTCAACGTTAGTATATGTTCTTCTTAGCAAACAAAATATAATTAAATCAACGTTAAGAAACTTAGTCACCCAAAAGAATTATAGGATCTAAAAGCAAGTTATTTGTGTCAAGAAATGAAGTAGTACCTTTCTCATAGCCCTTTTTTCAATGACACAAAAGATATGATGTCGAATCTCTTACATTCCATTTGCACCTAAAATTACATATAACAAAAAGAAAAAGTAAACCAATTAATACTGTTATAATGTTGTGCATCACAAGAAAAATCTTCATATATTTATCATTTTAGCAATAGATGAATGCTTTCAAAATCTTCATAGAAATAGATGAATACTTTCAAAATCTTCATAGTAAACTTTTGGGTGAGTAAGCAAAAAGTTTCGTGTCATCACCCAGCTGAAATAAGCATGGGAACTGCCAAATGAGCCCACCTGTTGTAGCTAAAATTAATAGGTTTTTCACTTCCACGCTTTCTCTTCACCTTATCACCGAGCATTGGACCTGTTATGATGTATCATATGCAAATGATTTAAACATGCAACTATCAAGTTTTCTTTAGAGAATAACCTAAAAAAATACCTATTAAAATTACCTATGGGACATGATTGGGCTTTTGCATACTAGTTAGCTATAATATATTAAACTTGCATCTTGAGACACCGAATGATAATATATATCAATCCTTGAACTCAAGCATGGATTAACAAACAACAATACAAACTACAATAAGCGAATAAATAAAGCACTCGAACACGCACAAAGATCAATCTTTCCACAACACATCAAGTGCAATTCACCTAATTTTCAAGAAAAACGAGAACCTAAACAATAAATTCATCGAAGAACGCATAGAACGCTAATCGGTTCCATTCATATAACACCGATAGAGTGAGAACGAACATTTAGGGTTACCTTTAGCTCTCTCTAATGGCCGTGAAAGCACAAAGCACCATTTGGATGCGGTCGACGGTCCGTAATGAGAATGTTGTGCAGACAAGAAAAATCTTCAGAGATTTAGCGGTGAGAGAGAGAGAGATCTCGTCCGAGAGAGAGAGGGATTTTGGGGGAGATAGCTAAAATTAATTCCTTATGAGAGACAGAGAATATGAGAGAGAGAGAGAGAGAGATGCCGTCGAGAGAGAGGGGTTTTGCAAAGGGAGAGAGACAGAGAATATTCCGTTTCTGATTTAGAAACGAAACTTATTTCCGTTTCTAATTCCGTTTCTGATTTGCTATTTTTTTGTAGTGATACACTTTATTGGTTTGCTTGGGTACTTGCATCTAGATATCAATCCTAGATTTACAATCTTAATGTAATCTGCAGCATTGATCTAAATATGATACGTAGTCATATTTGCTAAAAGGTTCTATGACTTATACTAGATGGGATATAGGATCTTTTGCATCAGGATGAAAGAAAGAAAACTTTTCACCAATTAATTTAACAATGTATCTAATTTTCTGGATGTGATGTTGTTTATGTGTTGGAATATCTTGGTTGCTTGTCTATTTATCGAATAATATGGATGTTTCTTTTAATTTTCAAGATTTGGATGAGATACACTTTACTATCTAAAGGATTTGGATTCAAAGGAATGTTATTATAGTGTTTTGTACACTTTGTAATCTCATTGTAAAATGTTATAATCTCATTTTTTTGTAAAAATTGTTTGTTAAATTTTGATATTTTATAAAAATATTTTCAATTAAAGTAATATTTGTAGTTTTCTTTAATTGTTTTGGCAAATTATTTTCTTTTTTAGTATTTATTGTTTTAAAAATAAGATTTTAAATAATTTACTAGTTATAAATTAGTGACAAGTCAAAATTGTCGCTAATTTGTTGCAAAGCGTCTATAAGCGTCTATCTTTGATGGACACCGATCAATGACATGTAACAAACTGATGACGAAAAAAATGTGTTGTATGGGTTCCGATCAAGAATCGTATTTATTTTTGTTGTTGTTCAGCGATAGAGAGTTGTCATTGTTCTGTCGCTAAACAGCAATAGAAAACAAAATACGTCGCTGACCTATACCAGGGACAAAGACTTTCGCAACAAAATTTATCTGCCGTTGATTTGTTGCAGAGGGCTTTACCGACAAAATCGTAATAACTTAGCAACAAACTAGTCTATTGTCGAATTGGTGCTTTCTTGTAGTGTGAGAGCCTTTGCATTGGCAAGCAAAAGTCCCTCCTCTTCTTATGTCCAAATATCAATGTTCTTTAGTTAACCATCCAACAATGGGTATGAGAATCCTTTCTCTCAAGTGCCCTTCATGCTTTTACATCTAAAGACAACATAAAACTTTCCATTCGAGTCTTCTAATATATGCAATTAGAGTTTGTGAGCAATGGTGGTCTCGCCATGGACACTCATTCAGCTCGATCACATTGAATAGGTTGAGCCATTGCGGATCAAACTAAAAATTAAGGATTGCACCTTTTCAAAAATAGAATGCCCAAGTGTCTGATTTTTATAACACTGGTAAATCTTGAATTACCAATGACAACCATGCAATTATAAACATGCCACAAAATCAAAACTAATTTATAAAGCAAACCACAACATAAAGAGATGTTGATGTAGTTCGGTTTAAGACCTACATCTGCAAGGCCATGCCAAGATATAAAGAATCCACTAAAGATAAAGAGTTACAGATTTATGCAAGACCCCAACCATTTATCCTCACTAGGCTTGCTACACTACCCTTTACCCTCACAATGAACTCTTACCACAAGATCCCTTTGGTAACATCAAGTCCCCTTGACTAGTTCACCCCAAGATCCCCTTAGTAATTACAACTCAATGAAGAACAATAAAACCAAAGTTCAAAAGCATTGCAAGTTGTAATTGCCGCACCTAAAATCCATACGAAGAATAACATAACATTATTGTTGATATAAACTAGTGTTCTTCCTAAAAACCAACATGGATGTGTTGATCATCTTTTCACATATTTAGAAAGTTGCCCAAAATCTTATCGAAGATTAATTAGGATCTAAATTTAGAATAGAAATCTCACCATAAAAAACTTCTATTGTCTTATCAGTTTTAACTAGCTTGTTTAGTTGTTCCAGTTGCAACTGTCATGTTTCCAATTTCTCCAATTGCTACTCTCTTGGTTACAACTGCCTCTGTTGCAATAATTTATAGCTTCACATCAAAATCTTGCATCGTGCAAATAATGACAATTAATGTATACAGTAACACTAATAATGAGTCAGAATTTAGAAAAAATTAGGAGACAAATTGTTAAAAAAATATGCAGGAGTACCTTTGGCTTTGATTGTTCTTAGTGGAGTGATGCATTCTAAACATAAGGTGAAGGAATGGCTCGACACCTTAAATAATCCTATTTGGGATATACCTGATGTTGAAAAAACATCAAAACCGTCTTAAAATGGAATGTTGATATTTTGGATCCACTAATAAAATGATGTTTCTTATATTGCTCTATATTTCCCAAAGGTTGTAGATTTGAAAAGAAAATACTTATTCAATTGTAGATAGCAGAAGGATTTTGTTATGAGCCTTGGAATAGGTTTTTTAAATAAGACTAGTCCGTGACTATGTCTTGCATAGAAGAGTCTGTGACTACTTCTCCTTAGACTAATTTTTTCACAAAGAAATTGCTTGCTTTATTTATTACAAAATGATAGTCTATTATAGACTATTCATGCAATAAGAATGACTTATAAAAATAGAAACTACTAACATTGAATCCTACTAAAAAGGTAAACATTCTAATAAACGAATAAGAAATCTATCTAATTAGTAATGTTCTAATAATAACTTTCTAATAAGTAAACCTTTTAATAAACTAATATCTTTGATAAGGAAACTTCTAATTATGTTATGTTATCATTCATTTGGTAGTTGGACCTATATAAATATTCTATGATCATATCATTACTCTCCTCATGAACTTTGAGCTTGTCCTCAAGCTCAATTTTAGAATAGGTCTAGTCAAGGATCATTAGAAACATTATCTACCCTGTCATCTTCGACTTCTAGAATTTGTATCTAAAATAGACATTTATGTTTGTGTCTCTTAGAATATGACTCATCGTAGTTGTAGCACAAGCCTTTAGTTCTCCTTTTGACCATTTTTCTTGGGTGAGGTGCTTTACAAAATGGGTTGAGGAACTTCTTTTGTCATTAACTCCAACGTTGTTGGATGGTTGTGCTTCACCTTTAGATAGAGAAATCATGTTTAATGACAAGGATGTACCACAATTAGTTGTTTTAGGAGTCGACACACTACCTATAGTAAGTGAAATGTTGGTGCCTTTTGAAATCTTTTGCTTGCATTCAAGTGCTCGAGCCATGCTTATTGCAACTCCTAGATTGCATCTTGATGTCTATCCTAAGGTCCTCAATCAAGCTCGCAGAAAAAAGACTCACTTGTTGTTGAAGCTTCAAATCGGATGTCCGTGCCAACAATAACTAGAACTGATGTTGATAATCTTTGATATATCTGATTTGTTTCAAACTAGTTAAATCCTCTGATCTCTTGTTGTGTACTCACAACCATTATGATGTCCCTTGATATTGCCCTTGGTGGGTTTCTTTGATATCCCCTGAACCACGGTGGAGAGATCAACCATTTATTTCTCAAATGCTTGTTGTCGGGTTGTCATGTGCTCCATGAAAGCATTAAGCTTCTTTATCAAAGCCTCCATATCACCCAAGAAGATTGTTAGCTCCGATACCAGATGTTATGAACCCTGAAATGAGTTCTTTGAATAAGACTAATCCGTGACTAAGTCTTGCATAGAAGAGTCTGTGACTACTTCTCCTTAAACTAATTTTTTTACAATGTAATAACTTGCTTTATCGTTTCAAAATGATAGTCTTTTATAGACTTTTCATACAATAGCAATGACTTGTAAAAATAGAAACTACCGACATTGAGTCATACTAAAAAGGTAAATATTCTAATAAAAATTAAGAAAATCTATCTAATTAGTAATGGTCTAATAAGTAACTTTCTAATAAGTAAACCTTTTAATAAACTAATACTTTAATAAGGAAACTTCTAATTATGCTATGTTGTCATTCTTTTGAAAAAATTATACAAGTACAACATAAAACAATTTAAATGAGCAAAACAAGTGTGGTTTTATTATTCGTGATATAAGGTATGTCGCGTTTCGAAAAGGCGCTATCATGGGAGAAAAAGCTTTGGGCCACATGGACACATGAAAAAGACCTTTTGAAAAGGCGTTATTCATATGTCTGATCCATGTTGGACACATAACACGAATAGCGCATTCATGGAATGCGATATTCGTGTTATTGGGATATATCAATTTACGTGGACATCCACGTGGATTGATTGGAACAAATTTATACGAATAGAGCATTCTCTGAATGCGCTATTTGTGTAAATATTATAGGTGGTCCACGTGGACATCCACGTGGGAAAGACAAACAAGAATATCGTATTCTCCAAATGCACTATTCTTGTTTTCTGGTCCACATTGGAAAGAGCACATGAATAACATTCGAATCCGCTATTCGACGCTTCTTTCCACGTTGGCTCGGATACCCAGATAGTGCCTTCGAAAAGGTGTTATCCGTGTACTCAGTCTCCTTCTTCCCGAAATAGAAAACACAGAGAATCTGCATTTTCTATTTTGCCTCAGTTATAAATAGTACGTAGGTACAAGCTAGGTTTAGGTCACGGGAGTTTCGAAGAGGTGGGTAGAGGTTAGTTTGGTATTTAAGGGGGTTGGTGGAAGGTTAATTAGAGATCAGTGAAGCTCAAAGAGGGCAGAGAGAGGAGATGAACTTGAAGGTGGTGACGAGTTGAAGGAGAAAGAGAAGGAGGTGACGAGCTTAAATGAGAAGGAGAAGGAGGGTCGGCTTGATGAGAGAAGGAGGTGACGTGAGAAGGTGAAGGTGACGGGTTAGGATTTAATTTTTGTTAAAGTTTTTTTTGTTAAACATTGTTATTATATGATTTTTAGTTGGTTTTGGTTTTTTTTAGGTTAGTTTAGTTTAGGATTTGGTTTTGTTTGGTTTAGGTTTAGCTTAATTTTAGGTTTTGGTTTGGTTTAGGAAATTTGTGTTGAAGTGTTAAATTAGGATTAACTAATTTTTTTTGTTAAACTTGATGTTAAACAATTTTTTTTTATTGTTTTTTGAGAAAAATTCTTATTTTGTTGAAACTTTTTGTTAACGTGAGTTTTTGGTTAGTTTAGTTTAGTTTAGTTAGTTAGTTTATGAATTTTTATTTGTTAAAGATTTTGTTAAACTTTTTCTTGTGAAAATATTATTTTGTTAAACTTTTTATGATATGTATTTTATATAGTTTAGGATTTCATTTTGTTTAGTTTAGTTTTGGATTTTGTTTTAAGTTTGTTTAACTTTATTATTTTTAAAACTTTTTAGTTAAACTGTTTTATTGTTCTCATGTGTCTCTCAGTAAACACATAAGTCGAACTAACTATTTTTTTTTGAGTTATTATAGTCTATTTAAATAAAATAACTAACTATATTTTTTATCGCAGGAATATTAATTTGAAGACAAAAAAAAAGGAAAATAGTAAGTTCAAAAATTAATATTTCCATTATTATTTATTTAGTTTTGTTATAATTTTCATGTTATATAGTGACATAGGTATTTTATTAAAAAAAATGATTGAGATGTTCATTGCATGGTATGTGTGCTTAAAACATTAAGTAACTCAAACAAATGGTGTACTTGAAGCAGATGAATGAGTATGCTCTATAGTTGCGCAATTAAGGTGATCCTCTACATCAGAAAGTTCGATTGCGCTTTAAATCCTTCCAATTTGATCAAATTATTGGCTTGATATTTGAAAAAATAAACAAAAAAACATAGAATAATCGATGATAAATATAGTATAAATATTATTCTTTGGGAACAAATTAGTATGATCTTGTTTTGATGAAATACATGCTCCTTATGAACTAGTTTAGCAGTTTTCATCATTTGGGATGTAAATATGAGTTATTAATTGGTACTTGATGTAAACAAATGAATATGCTCTGTAATTACGCTATTATGCCGATCTTCTACAACAAAAAGTTCGATCGCACTTTAACTCCCGTTAGTAATCAACTTTTTTGCTTGATATATTTGTAATCCTGTGTGCAATCCTTTTACGTCAATGTCCAATAAATTAAGTAGGTCATGGAACATATGAACATCTCATTTCTATTTTATGCACACGGTGAAATTGTAAATGATTTAAATGACATCGCGTACAACGAACCCCATCAGTAGTGTTGATGGTTAAGTTTGGGACGAGTAGCCGACAATTGATGGATGACGTGTGTAACGCGTTCAATATCTCATCTACGAAGACTCTAGTTAGGATGACTTGTCACCACGTGATAATCCCACCTGGAGGTTCGTAATATTTCGTGCCTGTGTTGTTGCATGATGCGACACACTTCGACTTGATATGGGCGACAATGACCAATTTACCATTAACCGCAATGGTAGATATCTATTTAACATTTAAGTCAATCGACTCGTTTCGAAATCCTACGGTTCATTCGCAAGTCCGTGACGAAGATATCGACATGTCAGACGCTAGATTGATGATGGAAAGGCTACATATGCAATCACCACAAAGTGATGTCTCACAAGATGGATTTGTTAGTCCATTACATGATGACATTAATGCCTCTAGTGACGATGAAGTTAACGACGACAACAATAATGAAACAGACGAGGATGTACATCCCCACGAGGATGCTACAACAGTTGTTGATTAGGAAAATGTCAATGATGTTATGGATAACCCAAGGTATGAACCTCCGGGTGCGGAAAATGTGCAAGATAATGAGCAATTTGCTATCAATGAAAAGAATTTCATGGAGGAAGCAAGTGAAGATGAAGTTCACCATCTATTGTCGGTGTATAATGAAATCGATTGGGAGGTCGCTAACTCTACTACAACCCAGCATTCTCATCAACAGGCTAGGTGTGACATGTCTAATTTTGAGTTAGAAATAGGATTATGCTTCGACAACAAAAAAAACTTACGACATGCCATCAAAGTGTGGCATGTTAATAGACACTGTCAATACCATGTGATGGAATCGACTACAACTCTTTGGGCGATCAAGTGCAGAAGTGCGCAAGACAGGTGTATATGACGTCTTCATATTTGTTTGAGAAAGAAAATACAATTATGTGAGATCACACAATTAGACATGCCGCACAACTATATAAATCTTGACGTAGAACTCGGTCATGCCCAACTTAACGCCAACATGCTTGCGTGAGAGATCTAAAGCATTGTCCAAATAGATCAAGCAATAACTATCAAGACATTAATAAAAATAATTAAGGGAAAATACGGACATGAAGTAAATTACTAGCGAATGTGGAATGCCAAAAGGAAGGCAATTACATGTGCGTTTGGAGATTGGGATGAGTCATACACTATATTACCAAGGTGGTTGACGGTTGTGAATAATAAGAGTCCGGAGACAAGAATCGAGTGCTCACATAAATAATGGGCTACTGATGAGATAAGTATTGCGTCTCCCTAATTTCGTCGTGTGTTTTTCGCATTAGAAGCATTGATGCAAGTTTTCAAGTTTTACAGGTCTTTGCTTCAGATTGACACGACTTTCTTATATGACAAATATAGTGGTAAGCTAATGATTGACATCTCTATTGATAGTAATGGACACATACTACTGGATGCATTTTTCATTGTAGAAACTGAATCTACTGATTCGTGGGGTTGGTTTTTGAGGATGTCGTGCAAATACGTGACAGATAGAGATGGGGTTTACCTTATTTCTGATCGTCACCGTACATTTTGAAGGCGGTTAACATCTCGACCAATGGTTTTTGTCCCTCAAAAGGATACCATCGTTATTACCTACGACACTTACTCGGTAACTTCAACACCCAATTCAAAAATGACCCCTTGAAAAACTCCTTTTTCCGAGCAGCTACTCGACATCAAGAACAAAAAAATAATGCGTACATGGAGCGTTTTGCATACTTATCATCACGAACTCCTCAATGTCTGCAATATCTCAATTCCATCCTCGAAGAACTATGGACTCAATCGCATGACAGAGGCATGCGGTACAGATGGATGACTTATAATGGTGTTGGTATGCATGAAATGCAAGTTTTATTTTGCATTCAACTATATAGTTATCGCTGAAGTAATATTACTTACACGAATTGTATCATCAATTGTAAAATGTTTTAGCGGTGTATTAAAGGGGGCTCGATTCTGCCAATAACAACGTTGACTCAGATGATTTACTAAAAATTGGTGACATACCACGATCAACATAAATAGGAAATCAATGAAGTAATCTCAAACGGCCTATCGTACACAAAATATGTCATGTATAAACTCACACATTATGAACAATCTGCAAGGAGGCATTAAGTCAATTTGATCAATCGTGACATAGGTGAGTTTGAAGTGCTAACTGGAAGACATGGAGATCGCATGCATGAAGGCAACAACATCCAAGTTGTCATCTTAAAGGACCGGGTGTGCTTTTGCAATAAATGGCAATCGTTTGGTTTCCCTTGCTCACACGTGTTAGATGCATGTGTCATTATTTGAGTAAGCTACGCATAATTCATTGATCCATATTATAGGATAGATGTATACGCGCAATGTTACTCCTATAATTTCAAAGCCATCCAAAATGAGAATATTAGCCAACTTTTGCAACGAAGAGAATACCGGACCCAAGGTGCAGACGTGGCCGAGGGAGTCCAAAGGGAATGCGAAGGCAAAACGAGATGTATATTCCTAATGTCTCAAGGCCCTTGCGATGTGGCATATGTCATCAAAAAAGACATAGAAGAACAACATGTCCTAATGAAGACCGTGATCGAATCCCTATTAGGAAGAACCAATGTGGTATTTTTCGTTCAGGGGACATAACAAAAAAAATCTGTCCAAACAGAGCTCAACTTTCCAATAAAAATCGATAAGTCGATTTTGTATATTGTTTGTAATGGCTTAAGTTGGTAATTTGATTATGTTGAAATGTTTAAGTATTCATTATTTTTGAACCTATATGAAAGAGTTATTGTGAGTTTCTAAACAACACGACTAACTTTTTAAATCAGTCAATTGTAGTTTGTACACTTATGGATCCAGGTCCATGAGATCCTTCACTTTTATATCTACAACCTATACACAGATCGTCGCGAACCTGGAATGGTCGGGTAAACTTTTTTTACATGTATACATCAAATGTTATTGCATAAACGTATAATATTTATACTAATACATTTTCAATTATAAGGCGTATGAAATTTTGCGTGTGCGTCGAAGACGTGGTGTCGGTGATCAAATGGTGTAGTACTATTCGAGGATGATCCCATATCTTTAATCTAGTAGGTTCTATGGGATTTCTTGCAAAGCATTTTTCAGCCTTGATTGGGCTTTAATTACTACATTCATAGAGAGATGGCACCTTGAGACACATACATTTCACATGCAATTTGGCAAGTATATATATACACTCCAGGACGTGCAAGTACAGCTTGGCTTACCTATCGAAGGTATGCCTATGACGGGAACGATCGATACAGACTATGCTTAGGTGTATGAGAGGCTACTTGGTCGAACTTCTGTTGGAGATGACATTATTTGTTGTAAACTTAAAGTCGAATAGCTTGAACGTAACGTACCAACTATAGATGGCGACAACGATGAGGAATCGATGCAACATTTTGTTCGATCGTACATACTGCAACTTATCAATGGTTGTCTATTTTCCAACAAGTCAAATCGATTTGTACATTTGATGTTTCTACCATTGCTCGAGGATTTCCAAATCAAGCTGGACGGTAAGAGTTAGGGGAGTGCGTGTTTGGCATATTTGGACAAGGAGTTGTGTCGCGAATGTCGCGCAAGTGCACATAAGGTTGCAAGTGCGTCAATTCTTGTACAACTGTGGGCATGGGATAGATTTTCATTCATAACACCAAGGCGCCTGGGTGTTTCTAGACTTTGACCTCAAACAATGGATGAAGAACACATGCTTATAGACGTTCCATTATGACACAGGTAATACAAATATTATTTCATAATTTTCATAATATTAACTCACTTTTCATTTTCTATAATTTATTGTTTTGTATACAGATGGCTCAACGCATTTTTCGTTACTCAGAGTGCGACGCACGTCTTATAGCTTACCATGATATACTCGACTAGCAGAATAAGGATGACGTGGTGTGGCAACCTTATGCTGAAGTCATCAGGTCTCTTCTCGATTACTATACTGACAGTCATGGTAGTTGGCTATCGACGTGTCCCATAATTTGTTTCCACATAGTCGAGTGGCATCGACCAGAAAGGCTTATAAGATAATCCAGAATGATACGGGTCGTGCCACCAAACTGTGATTATGACATCAATTGCATTATGTCGAATTGTGTGGACACAATAAAAAAAATTGGGTGGCTTTTCATGCAACCTTTATACAAATATGGGAAAATCATGGTGACAACATAGTCACAGCGGCACAAAAAAAAGGACGCGATGAATAAAACTACATGACGTGGTATCGATCAGTCATTAGACGATTCATTGGACACGATAGGGCTTTAGGTGACTATTCAGTAAACTTGAAACTATTTTTTTCGAACAAGTAATATCTTAAATTGTGTGTATTAAACTCATGTTTTTATATCAGTGTAACTTGGTGCATCGACTGAAACGAGTGTTTATTGAGGATGGGTACAAGCAAGGTCTTGCTACACTTGATGAAGGCATTAAAATTTTAGATGAAGATGAAAGGCAAAGTTCTACTCTATAAAATTATGGAATTAATATCGAAAATGACATAAATGAGGAGAATGAAGAGAAAGATGAAGAAGAGGATCATGGTGAATTAAATAAAAAGGTGAGAAGAAGAACAATATGAATAGATCGTATGGGGGAAAGCACTAGACATTCTCGTCCACCGCGTCCATCTGGTCGAACTGAGATTGCTGCAAAGAGTAGTAGACGTTTTCCTCCACTACGTTCGTTTCATCAGAGAGTGAGAAAACAAAGATTATTGGTGAGAGTGGCCAACGCTCATCAAATGGATCCTTCATTGCAGCAAAGAGTAGCAGACGTTCTCCTCTACCATTTTGATCGTTGTGCACCTGGGCCATCGTCTTCATATGTGGACCATGGAATGCCTAGACATCAAATGCATCCTTCATTGCCTCAATACATGTCAAGTCTTTATACTCCACCATGTTATAATTACAATATGTTATAGTAGAAATGGCTCATTCATAAACCTATTAAGCATGCCACCGCCTCATGCTCCTTTCGACCAACCACATACAGAAGCCAGTATTTTGGAATGGTTCAACCTCCTATTTTTGGAAGCATTAGTACCAGAAGTCAGTCGAGTGAACCAGAGAAAGAACATCAATCGACTCAACAACATTCAATGCAAGATCGGCAACCTCAACAACCTCAACCCGATGTACAAACATAACATCCAAGTAGACATTGAGTATGTCCGATTTGCATCACGGAGCAACAACGTCAACGTAACCGTCGTAATAGATCTTACGTATAATGAGTTTTTTTATGTCTTGGTGATTTTTTCTCAATTTATATCTTAGATGAATGAAGTTGATGTATACAACCTTTTCATGGAATGGAATTATTTTTCAAGAGATCATTATTGTTTTAATTTTTAATTCTAGACAAAGAAATAATGTGGTTTTGACTTATAATTATTTAATCTTCGTATCTCTTCTCATCATCACAAGATAAAAATAAGACAAAACTTTAAAGGATGAGTTGCATGGTTACTATGGGTTACACGGGTTGTCCGCCTCGAGATACATGCATGATGTTTGCATGGGGTGCATGGTCTGTAGTGGATTCAAATGTGGGTTATCCCCTCGAGATACATGCATGACGTTTGGATGGTTTGCATGGACTGCACCAGGTTGCATGGGTGTCTACCTCAAAATACGTGCTTCACATTCTCATGGTTTGAATGGATTACACGAGGTTGCATTAGTTGTCACACTTTAATATATGTATGTGACGTTTGAATGGTTTGCACGAGGTTGCATTGCTTGCCTACCTCGACATACGTGCATGATGTTTCCATATGTTGTCAACCGTGAGATACGTATGTAAAGTTTGCATTGGCTTACCACCTCGAGACATGCGAGTTGTTTACATGATTTACTTGGATTTTAAGAGGTTACATGGGATGTCTACCTTGAAATACGTGTGTGACCTTTGCATGGTTTACATGGATTGGGAGAGATTGTATGAGTTATTCACCTCGAGATACATGCGTGATGTTTGCATGGATTGCAAGAGGTTGCATGAGTTGCACCCCTTGAGATACATGCGTGACGTTTGCATGAATTGCACGAGGTTGCATGGTTCTCCTACTTCGACATACGTGCATGGCGTTTGCATGAATTCTCCACCTCAAACATACATGCTGGACATTTGCATAAGTTGTCCACGTCGATATGCGTGCGTATTGTTTACATGGATTATTTACCTCGAGATACGCGAGTGACGCGGGTTTTCCATCTCGATATGCACGTGCCACTTGCATGGGTTCTCTACCTCGATATATGATATTTGAGTTGAACAAATAGCTCCATTTCAAAAGGAGTCATTCATACATTTTAATATTTTGTATAGATAGCTCCTTTTGAAAGGAGCTATTCACATAAATTCCTTCCACCTCATCAACCATGCCAACGATACCACGCCACCTCACGCCATCTCATCATCAATAGCTCCTTTTGAAAATGAGTTATACATTAATTTTGTGATTTTAAAGTAACCCCCCTATTTGATGAATAAAAAACTAAACCCACATTATCTTTATCCCTAAAAAATCCCACTTCCCCAACTGAGAACTGTTTCGTCGTCGTTTTCACATGTCACTCCCACGTGTGATCGTGTTTTGTGGTCTATCGATGCACCTGGAGATTTTCTCTTCAATCTCTATATAAGAGAAGAGGGCTTTTCTTGGTGCGCAAGTTTTGTTTTGCATCTATCACTACGAGTACTCGATTGGGTGTTGGTTCCATCATCTCTGTTGAGACTTATGGATATCTTTGTGACTTTATTGTCCATAAGCTCAATGTCAAGGGTTTTCTGGTTTTGTTCTCTGTTTCGATTGCAACACATTCGCGGAGGACGTCAAGGATTAGGTTTGATAAAGTCTTTACTTTTTCTCTCTCACTCGCTCGATTAAATTTCCCTAATTTTATTGTGAAGTTATTGTTTAGTTTATTTGCAGATGTGTCAATGTTTTTGGCATAAATCTAAGTGTATCGATGATTTTTTTTTGAATTCATGTTGATAATGTTTATAATTTGTTTTGTTGATATTTGGGCTTTGACTCCATCTCCATCTCTTCTCTTCTCTACCAATCCTGCTCTTTTTGCTTGTCCGAGTCTCCAATGGGTCGCCTTTTCTTTTGATCTCTAGAAGGCCCAATTTTTGGTTGTTTCTCTTTGGATTGACTTTGTTTCAATAGCTAATTTGAGCATTTTGTTGTTGGTAACAAGAAGAATTAAATGAGTTACAAGGTAGGTTTGGTTTTTAGTTGAGCTCTTAATTGAGATGGAGTTTGTTTTTCTTGCTTGATTGTTGTTGTTTTAAGCTGGATTTGCGGTTTCATATGGAATCAAATCATGGTCGATCTCATTGTAGTTACCTCATATTCGCTTGGCATTAATTTTATGATTTGGGTGAGCCCTCTTGTGACTTGGTGATCACGAGGAATCTGATTTAGATGAACCTAAACTCGCACTTCAATGGTTTCTGCTCATCTCTTGTTCGTGGGTTTGTAACCCTATCTTAGATTAAACGTTGAAGACAAAGAAGACTTAATCCTCTTTTTTTCTTATGCGATGATCATTCATGTGATTAGCATGTGAAGTTATTTAGAATTCGAATGCTTTTTTGAGTTTTTGATCATGAATCTTAAAACAAGATTTCATTTTTTTGTTAATTTCTTATCTTATCTCTCTCAATTGCTTTTCAGACTTCTGATTGTGTAATATAGAGAGCATGACTATCTTATTGTGAATAATATGATGGTGGAAGTTTAAGTATTGTGTTTCTTGTTTCATGAAAACACCCATTCTTTTGGTAGTTGAGCCCACACAAATATTCTATAATCATATCAGGCTTCTTGCATCTTCCAAAAAAAACAACCATGGAGGACCTAGGTAGTAGATACTTTGATATTTTATATTGGAACTCCATTTTCCATGACAATGAGAAGGATAAATTTGGAGGGAAAAAAATCTTGCAAGATACATGATCTTGTACGCAAACTTGTCACCTCTACTAGTGGAAGTGATTGTTTAATTTTAAACACTCGTGATGAGTTTCGAATAATAAATTTTAAACCCATTGGCTGGCATATAATGCCAGCAAGGTGAGAATTTCTAGAGCATTATACAAAGGAAAGAAGTTACATTCCTTTTATGTGTGGAATGATTTTGTGGTGCAAGATGAAGATTTTTACGATGCATTGTTGAAGTTCAAGTCCTTGCATGTGCTAGATTTGAGTTTGATGCGGATTAAGGAGTTGCCTGCATCGATTTGTAAGCTAAAACATATGAGGTTTTTAGATGTCTCTGAAACAAAAATTGAAGAATTACCTAAGTCAGTCACTCGCCTATACAATTTGCGAACTTTGAGGTTGAAGAATTGTAAGAATCTAAAAGTGCTTCCCCAAGATATAAGGAAATTGGTTAATTTGAGGCATTTAGAAATAGATACATTAGGAAAATGAATTGTAATTCCTAAAGATATAGGAAAACTCACTTGCCTTCGAACCTTGCCCTTCTTTAGAGTTGGAAACAAGATGTTAAGTGTACCCTTTCAAAGTTGGAACACTTGAATCTCCTTCAAGATGAATTGAGGATTTACTACTTGGACCATGTGAAAGATCTACCATCAACCAAGAAAGCAAAATTATCAGCAAAGAAGGATCTTGATATCTTAAAGCTTGAATGGAATTGGGATGAAGAGGAAGATATAAACTATGACGACATTAAAGACGAATATGTGTTGGAGGCCATGGAATTTCATTCCAATTTGGAAGTACTACAAATAATCGAGTTTTGTGGTACAAAATTTCCATGATGGATCACGAGTAGTTGGACACTCAATAGTTTGGTTGAGATTTATTTCTTTAAATGCAACATATGCCATTTTTTACCAAGTTTTGGTGGACTACCTGCTCTCAAGTGTCTCGGCATAGATGATATGGATGGCCAAATAATCCAATGCCGACATCGTTGAAGGAGAGAGAGAGAGTTAGAAGATATAGTGTTCCCTTCACCGGAAACCATTTCTCTTGAAAATATGCATAATTTAGAGAAATGGTTGGAGCCACAGGGACTTCTTTCCCTATTCTTCCGACATTGTGCATTGAAGATTGTCCATAATTGAGGGTAACACCATCCAATTTTCCGTCCTTTGACTCTCTAGATATTACATCAAATATGAGTGGCATCGCTTTGCAATCTTTAACATAAAACCTCACTAACCTTACCCATCTTTATATTGAAGGTTGCTAAGAACTCAAGTCTCTCCCGGTGAATTTTTGCTCAAGAACAAGCTTCAGGAGTTAGGTATAAATAATTGGCCAGAATTTGAAGTTTTCCTCCTAAGCCTTCAAATGAAGAGAATGGACTTGGCAGCTACTCTTCCTCTTTTGTTCTTTTTACAAATGAAGGGCTTGGTGCTTTGTTAACATCGAATATCATAAACTGCACTAAGTTCCAAATTATCCCAAACATATTCCCTTCTCTCAAGTCTTTGTCATTAACAAACATTAAAGACAAATTCGTTGGTTAGTTGACCAATACACTTACAACTCTCATCTATGGATACAAGGCATTTCTGAATTGGCATATCTTCCAAGTGCGTTTTTGAAAAATAACATCTTCTCAAAGAATTGTTGATTACTCATTGTCCTAAATTTAAAAGCCTCAACAATCTCACTCGACTATGGGTACGAGGTTGTCAAAGTCTAACATTGTTTAACGTGTAAGGCTTAAACTAGAAGATGTGGAAATAATAGAGTGTGGAAGTCTTAATTGTTTTCCATAGGGTTTGCATTTTCTACCTCACCTTGAGCGATAAAGAATTGGAAAACTTTCGGTGGAAGACTTGCATTATTTTCCATTCCCATCTAAGGCACCGTAAAAAATTTAGTGCATCTTACATAAAGTTAGTTCTATTCTCTTTTGTTCTCAATCAATTCAGTTTCGTATTTTATGGAGATTTGATCAATTCTAAAAGTTGTGGAAGTAAATTCAGGAAGAGTTTGTTTTGAGTAGTTGCAGTTTTTTTGGGATAGTTAGTTAGTATTGCTAGCTTATAAATTGGTTATGTTATGTTGTATTTTTTTAGTTGAGTTTAGAAGCAAATAAATCTTTCTCCAATTTCTTATTACTATTATTTCTTATTCCATATTGCAGCAGTCATCTTTTATTTGTTTCATGGTATCAAAGCTTGGTTGAAGTCTCTTTTATTGCTATTTCTTTCTTCTTGTCTATCAAGCTTGTGTCTTGTTGGAGAAGATTGAAATTTGTGTAAAAGATGGAGCTTGCAAATGGGGGAAACAACTCAAACTCACACTATGGTGTGGAGAAGCTTGTAGGTACAAACTACAAGTACTGGAGAATGTGTATGGAGGCATATCTTCAAGGTTAAAATCTATATGATTCAGTTTCAGGAGCTGATGTTGAAATTCCTGCAGACACTCCAGAAAATTTCGAACCACCCAGGAAATGAAAGATCAAGTGTGGCAAAGCTCTCTTTGCTTTAAGAACTTCAATTAGCAAAGAACTCATCGATCATGTTCAGGATATCAACTCACCAAAAGAAGTGTGGGAGACACTTAAGAGGCTATTTTCCAAAAAGAATACAACAAGGTTGCAATTCTGAAAATGAGTTGGCATCTTCAACACAAGGAGTTATGTCTATTTTTGAATATTTCTTACGAGTTAAAAGCATTTGTGCTGAAATTTCAGAACTAGATGCGGATGAGAAGATCAGTGAAGCCAGGCTACGACGATTTCTCATTCGAGGGTTGAAGAAGGATTACACTCCATTCGTCACCTCCATTCAAGGATGGGCAAATCAACCTTTAGTTGAAGAATTGGAGAGCTTGCTTTCCAATCAAGAAACTTTGGCAAAGCAAATGTCCAAGAATTTTGACTCGGAGGCTGTTCTCTTCTCCAAGGGTTTGCATAATAAGAAATACTCACCAAAGAACAACAAAGAAGGGTCAAAAAGTAGAAAAGTTGCTAACAGTTCACAAAATTAGAACATTATCAAGTGTTACAGATGTGAGAAAATTGGGCACATCAAGAAAAATTGTAGAGTGAAGCTCTCTAAAGCAAATGTTGCTAGTGAAAAAGAAGATGGGTACAAGCTGAAATGGGAGCGGTGTTTCACTATTGAAGTTATTGATGAGGGAAACACCATTGTAGCTGAATTAACGCAAGTTCAAACATCTTTCGATCAAGAAATCTGCAAAGATGAATGGATCATTGATTCGGTTGCTCTCATCATGTAACCAGAAATGATTCGCTACTTTTCGAGGTGGGTCAACACAAAGGAGACCGTGTCATTATTACAACTAACAATTCAGCTTATCCGGTAGCAAATGAAGTAGTTATGAAGATTGGCATTTTTGACTAGCAATGCAGTCCAACTTAATGACGTCTTTCATGTCCCGGGTTTGTAAAAAAACTTAATTTCGGTTTCTCAAATTACAAATTCTGGAAAATATGTTTTGTTTGGACCTAAAGATGTAAAAGTTCTTGATAATATAAAGACCATATTAGTTGATGTTCTTACCACTGGTGAGAGGAAAGGTTCCTTCTTTGTTATGTCAGTAGGAGAAGCCTATGTGAAGAAAACAAGTCAACCGAGAGGCGGCAATTTGGCATGCTTGGTTGGGTCATCTAGGCTATCAACTATTGCAACAAATCTCCTCTAAGAAATTGGTGGACGACATACCAAGTCTACAAAATGTCCGTGAAGATGTAATTTGTCAAGGATGTCAATTTGGCAAATCACATCGTCTTCCTTTCATGAATTCTTCAAATCGCAGGTTTGCCATGCTTGAGTTAGTCCATACAGATTTGATGGGTCCGACAAAAACACTAAGTTATAGTGGATATCACTATGTTATGGTGTTGGTAGATGACTTTTCAAGGTACACTTGGGTGAAGTTCTTAAAAGAAAATAGTGAAGCATTGTCAAAGTTTGTTGAATTCAAGGATGCTGTAGAGAAGGAATTCAAGAAGAAACTTAAATGCTTGCAAAGTGACAATGGAGGAGAATACATGTCACATGATTTCGTCCACTACTGCAGTAAAAATGGCATTACACGACAAATGACTTGTCCAAGTACTCCTCAACAAAATGGCATTTCGAAAAGGAAGTTAGCTAATCTTGTTTCGATGAGTTTATCATGGTTGCATGATAAAGGTCTCTCTCAAGAGCTATGGGTTAAGGCTATTCAATGTGCATGCTATGTCATAAATCGCTTACCTACCTGGCCAGGTAAAGAGAAGTCTCCTTTTGAGTTTCTATATGATAAAAAACCAAATGTAAATTACTTTCGAGTTTTTGGTTCCACTTGTTATGTTCATATTCCAAAATCTAATTGAACTAAGCTTGATCCAAAAGCAAAGAAATGTATTTTTGTTGGCTATGATACTTGCAGAAAAGAATGGAGGTGTATGGATCCTGAAACAAATAAGTATGTCACTTCTAGAGATGTGGTGTTCGATGAAGTGTCCTCTTACACTACAAAGACTACTTCAATTCAAGAAGCTATTCTTGATGGGGATCAAGAACATTTGGAGATGCATTAGAAAATAGCATGGAGGCATCACAAAATGATGAAGGATCAACTTCAAACACCTCAAATTCAATTGGTGCTGAACAACAAGCTCTATGGAAGTCCACAAGGGAGAAAAGACCACCGAGTTATCTTCAAGATTATAAAGTGCAGCTGAATCATTATACTACTTTGTCTTGCTTCATTATTGGAGCAATTAGTGAAGAGCCTACAAGCTATGATGAAGCTAAAGACCATTCAACATGGGAAGCTACCGTGCAAGAAGAAATTGAGGCTTTGCACAAAAATCAGACGTGGGAATTGGTTCCAAAACCGGAAAATTGTAAGCCTATTACTTGCAAATGGGTTTACCGATTGAAGAAAAAATTAAATGGAATTGTTGATAAATGCAAAACAAGACTTGTTGCTCGCAGTTTTTCTCAAAGCTACGGGTTGGATTATGAGGAACATTCAATCAAGTCGCGAAAATGGTAACATTACGATCTATTTTTTCTCTTATAGCTCATAAGAATTGGAAATTGTGGCAGTTTGATGTAAAGAATGCATTTCTTTACGGGGAGTTGGATCATGAAGTATTAATGGAGCAACCTCAAGGTTATGTCTCCAAACATTTCCTTACCATGTTTTTAGGCTAAAGAAGGCGCTATACGGACTCAAACAAGCACCATGTGCTTGGTATGGTAAAGTTGCTAAATACTTCATCTTTTGTGGCTTCAAAATATCTTATGCAGATTCTAGTTTGTTCATCAAACGAAATTCACATATGCATTTGCTAGTTTTGTTGTATGTGGATGATATGATAATAATTGGAGATATTGAAGTTGAGATCTCAATGCTGAAAAATGGAACTTTCTATTCGTTTTGAGATGAAAA
Source organism: Stephania yunnanensis (assembly GCA_039657365.1). Taxonomy (NCBI): domain Eukaryota; kingdom Viridiplantae; phylum Streptophyta; class Magnoliopsida; order Ranunculales; family Menispermaceae; genus Stephania; species Stephania yunnanensis. Next base: position 12,854,769 of record CM077582.1, read on the forward strand.
ACATGAGGGAAGTTTGTTGTTTTCTTGGACTAGAAGTTAAGAAATCAAATCAAGGTTATTTTATTTCTCAAAAAAAATATGCAAAGGAGCTTTTGCATCGTTTTAGCATGGGGGAGTCAAATGAAAAAAACAACTCCAATGGAACCACATCTCAAGCTGATGAAAGACGAAAGAACGTTACTGCGGGATACTACAAAGTATCGACAACTTGTTGGTAGTTTAATTTATTTAACTATCACAAGACCAAAAATTTCTTATTCTGTTGGTGTAGTCTCACAATTCATGCAATGTCCAAAGAGTACTCATTTAGATGTTGCAAAGAGAATTCTTCGATATGTAAAAGGGTATCTTGATTATGGTTTATTGTATGAAAAATGAAATAATTTTCTGCTAAAGGGTTTTACTGATGCAGATTGGGCGGGAGATGCAAATGATAGACATTCAACTTTAGGTTATTGTTTTAACACTGGTTCAGCTGTGATATCCTGGTGTAGCAAGAAGCAAAATGTAGTTTCTTTGTCCAGCACTGAAACAAAATATGTGGCAGCAACTATAGCTGCTCAAAAATGCATATGGTTGAGAAGTTTGATGGGAGATATGTTGTGCAAAGTTGAGTATGTTGTACCAATCAAGTATGATAATGAAAATACTGTTAAACTTGCTTCCAATCCTATTTTTCATGCTCGAACGAAGCATATAAAAGTTCGACATCACTACATTCGAGAGAAGGTACTGAGTCAAGAAATTGAGCCGCAAGGGATCTCTACAAATAACCAAGTGGTAGACATTTTCACCAAAGCATTGGGAAATGCTAAATTTGAAGAGTTTTGAGCAGCACTTAGGGTTGTTAATTGTAAGCATGCACTAAGGGGGACTGTAAAAAATTTAGTGCATCTTACATAAAGTTAGTTCTATTCTCTTTTGTTCTCAGTCAATTCAGTTTCGTATTTTATGGGAGACTTGATCAATTATAAAAGTTGTGGCATTAAATTCAGGAAAAGTTTGTTTTGAGTAGTTGCAGTTTTTTTAGGGACAGTTAGTTAGTATTGCTAGCTTATAAATTGGCTATGTTATGCTGTATTTTTTTAGTTGAGTTCATAAGCAAATAAATATTTCTCCAATTTCTTATTATTGCTATTTCTTATTCCATATTGTAGCATACATCTTTTATTTGTTTCAGGCACAAAGCTTTCTCTCCCTTCATCGGTTGTACATACATAAGTGGCGTTCATACTATTATATTTCTCAAAATTGTTAACCCATGTAAGATCAATTACTTGTTCCTATATTGTTTTTATGCTTTGCCAACCATGTTATATTATTTACATCTCTATGAAGGAAGAGTTTACCTATATTTAACCAAATGGCTTGTTTTAGTCATTATTAGAAAATCAAAAGTATTTCTCCCATCAGAGTAAGACTTAATCAGAAACTAATCTGCCAAAGTTAACTTGTCATTCAATGTTACGTCTTTGTATCTTTATGAACAATTTTTTTCTTATAGCTATTATTTTGATCTATGCAAGTTTATTAGTCCATTTTAGTCCAAGAAAGAATACCACTTTTTTTTTTTGAATGACAAGGAATTTTAACCCTTATTGTAGTACTTATGTGCAGAGCCGGAGTACGATTTATCTCATTAAAACCTTTTTCTTTCATTAGGCCTCCATTATTTATTATTTTATTTATTTGCCGGGTAGGTCTCTTGTATTAAGTTTATAGGTGCTCAAATAACTTCATGCTACAACTCATCGTACTGTGATTTTCCCAATTTGGTTAGTGTATATTTGCAGCCTTGGCCCGTGGTTTTTCCTCCTCTTGAGGTTTTTTACGTAAATATGTGCATCGTCTTCTTCACTTAGTTTTCATTGGTTATTATGAGTTTCAAATTAAGATTATATTAGTATTTGGCTAACATTTGATAGGAAATAAAGAGTTTTACCATAGTTGGTTATGCGGTCTATCTATTTAATTGGATCATGTAAAGGAATGTTCATGAAATTACAATCTTCCTCCTTAAATCAATTTTATCTTTCTTTCAATACCTTATTTCTTCTATTTTAGTCTCTTATTTGTCAATCTCGGTAATGTTGTATCTTATGCTAATATTTGTAACCAAAAGATATTGTGGTTGTAAACATTACCTATATAAATAGGTGGTTTGTACTAAAAAAACATACATAATAAAGATTTTTTTCTAGAAATCAACATGGTATCAAAGCTAAGTTATGGTCAGTCTTATTTTTCCTTTGTTTTGGTCAACTTCCTTGACTATGTCTTCGTGGACCGCCATGAGAAAACTTGCGTCGTGAATCATGCCCTAATCACTTTATGTTGGATTTTTTGTTCGGAGTACGTCGACATCAAATTCGTTGTTTCTCCGCCCTCGTTCTACATACATAAATCATGTTCTACTCACCTTTGTTTGTGGGCCTTACATCAAGATTCGATCATCAATGCATCAGTTCCTGCTACATATCATGGTTTCTCTGCCCGCTCGATCTCTCTTTGTGGAAAGAGATCTCGAGCTCGTGTTTGCATCTGGTATCTGCCCATGTACCTTGTGTTGCATCTACTTTTGTGGTCATCTTGAGACCATTTATTCATCTGTTGGATTCGTGATCATTTGCGAACAACTCTACCTACATGCATATGCACTTCAGATTTGCTCATCGGTCGATCATCTGCATGTATGTTGTGGGTTACAACATATATATGTTTTTGCTTTGTGGGTTGTCGTTGATTAATTTCCTCTACAATGAACCCTATATCTGCTTTTTGCCATTTGTTCACTTGAATTTGTTATTGTGACAAACCCATCTTGAGTTTGAGGGAGGGTGTTAAGATTTGTAACCAAAATATATTGTGGTATAAATGTTATCTATATAAACATGCAATTTGTACTCAATAAAGATACACAATAAATATCATCTCTTTCAGAAATTAACTACTTTGGTTACAAATCTTAACATTATATATGGTAATTTAAGTACGGTGGTATCATCATTTGGTGTTTTCATTAATGTTTTCATGGCGGATGGTGTTTCGATGCATTATAAAACACTCTACGATGCAATTGACAAGTTTTAGGAGGATACGCACAAGAGGCATCTTCTACGAAGTTTGAGATTTTGTTCTCTGATACCAACTGTGGCGGCCCTCGCCGTCCCGAGATGTGACATGTCTCTGTGCACTCCTTGCCAGCTGGCCCAACTACACGTATACACACCTGTCCGTCCTTTTCCTTTCTCGAAATTAACATCCACTTATGTGTACAACATATAAATGACATATGCAGTGAAAGTTGTACTTAAATGCAAAAAAGTTTAATCAATTTAACAAATCTTACTATGAAAAACCCTAAAAAGTATTTTGTATAAAGGTAGACGATTGTACTATGTAAAGTATCTATGTACAATGTCATGTCATTCCCAGTTCCTAAAAGAATCAAAATATCAAAATAATCACACGTACAAGTAATCCTCAGAGGTAGGCAGTGAGAGGTAGTCACCTAAGATCCAATTGCTTTTACTTGTACTCAGATATGCACTCAATCATCACAAAGAAAATGGATGACGAGTCCAGTCAATAAAATCCTAAGGAACTCCTCCAATCATTCATATAAATAAGTGGAAGTCAATAAATACTGTTAAATAAACATGTGGAATGTAAATAGACAACTGTAAGTAAGGCATCGCATGCATAGGTAACAATAAAGTGCAAATGTGTGTGCATGTTCCAGTCAGACTAAACCATAATTCGGGATTCCCTTCCAGATCCCACTAGTAAGCGCACCCAACTAGCTATCACCTAATCTCTTTCGGTGGCCGGTGTAGACCTAGACGCACCGACACATGTAGCAGTTCCTTAGCTCGAGTCGTTATCCACCGAGAACTCCTGATATAAATGTTATGGTCTAGAATGCATAGACACACAACGAAAAATTTGGTGCGACTAACGCAACCAACAGTGCAAATAACGATAAGATATAGATATAGGAAAAATCACAAGGAATACTGAAATTGAATGGAATTACAAAGCAAAATAAATACTTAGGAGTTTTTCCATTGGGTTTTACAAACCTTACAACGCGCTCCACTACCCCGTAATCAATCCCCGAGTCTAAGTCAATTGGATCCTTGGTTGCCAATTGATCACCCGTGTCAACCTATGCCCATTTATCACTAATTTAAGTTAGCATGACAATTTACAACAAATTTATAAGAATTTTAGGCCAAATTGCTCATTTCGCGCTTTTCGAGGTAAAACCCCGCAGAACGTCGTGTGCGACATTCCCACCTATGTTTTTTTCATCGAGCTTTCTCAATTTCTATTTATTTTATCGAAATATGATTTTTCCCAAATTTTCTCAATTTTCCAAAAAAATTTCCAAATCTTTCTTTAATTTTCTTCTCTTTTTCTCTTTTTTTATTTTTTTGTTCAGGTTTGGATCGATCCCGACCCTGGGCCAGAACCGGTCCGGGCTTGTGTCCTAATATTCGATCACATCAACTACCCGGTACCCGCGTCGACATTCATATCGAGGCGAATATAGTTCACACACCCTCACATGTATTATTTTGCAACATACACACATGCGATGTGTTTGAATAAATTACACCGCAAATAAGCAACCAACACATCATAAACTTTAATAGCTAAGTCCCCGCATGTCCTAGCCTACCGCGACGTCCACGTAGATCTGAGCTGACGTCCACGTCTGTAAATTTAATGGACATTAATAAAATGGGTCGTTACAGTTCTTTTCAACTAAATAAAATCTCGTCCCCAAACTTAATTGTAACTAAAGTCCCATACCATAGAATAGTTGAGGGTATCGCGTCCTCATCGTCGACTCGAACTCCCGATGAGTCCCTTTGTCTTATGATGCTGCCAATGAACTAGGACCTTAGCAAGTTCCATGTTCCGAATAATCTATACTCGACGATCAATGATCTCTATCGGTCTTTCCTCAAACGTCACATTAAGATGTATCTCCACCGGTCCCAACTCATTCATCGGTCTCGGCCCTGACCTAGCGAGTCGTAACATGGAAATGTGAAATGTCGGATGAACCCTAGCTAACTCGGCAGGTAACGCCAACCGATATGCAACACTGCCTACTCTCTGTGTAATCCGTATGGCCCAATGTATCTCGGCGCCAGTTTTCCCTTAATGCCAAATCTCTATTGACCTTTCCAAGGAGAAACCTTCAAATCACCATATCGCCTCGTAATAGCTCAGACCATCGTGATACCTATCTGCGTATTTCTTCAGTCTATCCTGTGCTGCTCGCAGTTTCTGACAAATTTGTCGAATTTTCTCTGTGTGATCAACAACTATCTTAAGCCCTATCGTCACTGTATCTTCCAGCTCTACCGAACAAGGAGGTGACCTATAGGGTCAAACTATTTTGATTATTAAAGATTCCCCTTCTCCCATTACTGTAAGATCAAACTATGAAGAAAAAGCAAGGGCTCCTTTCTGAAAAGAAAGAGCCATTCTTTACTATTTTAGAGGCATTTTATCATTTGGTAAATCCAAGTGATCGCCCATTTCGAAAATGTAAGTTGTTTTGATTAAAAACATGCTAATTTAAGGTAACTTACATTTCTATCATTTGACATTAAATGAGTTGAAGAATTGAAGAATTCTAATCATACGAAATGTTTGGATTGTATAAGGGTTAAATGGGTAATTATAAATTAGCAATAACTATCCTCTTGAGGTTTTTGTTAAAATGACTTATATTATGAGAGTGGTTGTTAGCCCCTTTACCTTATATCAGCCGCCTACTTATTTTTAAGATTTTTTGGATTAAAGTGTCCTACTACTTAAAATTACATAAAATCTTATTATTTAAACTAGATTCTAAATACATCTTCTCATTTGTTTTCACTTCCTACTCTCCACGGTCCACAACCCACATCATCTCCTCGCACTCGACAACTCACCCTCAAGACCTGACCACCTCTCATCGACTCTCCGTCACTTTGTGACCAAAGAAACCTTACTCCTTGTTTGGTTGGGGGTAGGGTTAGGGAGAGCGAGACAACTTGTAGGGAAGTTTCAACTAATCTTATATGATTGATTTTATAAAGTACCCAACTTCCTTGCAAGGAGGGGCGAATCTAAGATTTTTGATAGCCCTGGGCTATAAATATTTTTTAAATTATTATTTTTATATATTATTATGTATACTTTAAATAAATTATACAACAATATATATATATATATATGCATCCATTAAAAACATAAAATTAGCATGGTTATCGCATAAATTGAGCCACAAACTATTAAGCAAAGAAAAAAACATTTCAACACAAACAATTGTAATATATCAAACCGAAACCAAATCAATAAATAATGAGTTCAATCAAAGTACCTTAAATGAAAAATTGTTGTCTACTTCTCCCAAACATGACACGATCAATGAAAAGTGTATCAGCTGCAAACACAAACAATATAGAATCAAATATAAATTATATTGTTAGGTAATGAATAAAAATAATACTTAAATAATAAATTATATAAAAATCAGAATATGAAGAAAAATAACCTATTGAAGTTGTGCCCTCCTTTGCTTTAAAGAATCGAATTCATCAATTACTTCATCTATATCGATATTTTGAGCGAATTCTCGTTTAATATGAATGATCATAGTATCTATCAAGAATTCTTCTTCCACTCTATTTCGTAAATCAGTCTTAATGCGTTTCATAGTTGAAAACGTTTGCTCTGTTGATGTCGTGGATACATGTTGAGTCAAAATAAGACGAATCAATCTCTCAACCAAGTTGTATTGATGCGACTTATTTGTTCGAATTAATATATCCAATAACTCAGAAGTTGATGACAAATTCTGAAAACACTTGTGGTGAAGTGCATCAACCTCATAATGCTCCAATTGATATCTCAAATGATGCATTTCTTGATCACTAAAATCAGCAAGATAGAACTTTCTTGCAAGAATACATATTTGATCAACATCAAATAATTTGAACTGGTCATTTGGTTGTAAAACACAACTCAACTTAAGGATTTCGAATGCATCATCATTGAATCTGTAATTCAACTTTTTCAATTGATAGTCAATCACGGAATTGAACATATTAAAGTGGTAATGATGTTCAACTGTGACGAGACTTTTTTGCTGACAGGAACGACTTGTGCCTCTTTGTACCAAGCATTCATATCGGGTATTTCAATTTCATACTCTATGCAAAATCAAGTTCACACACGCATCAAAAGGTGATCAAAGCTTTCATTTTTTGTAATTTTAGAAGAAGCACTTTTATTGTGGCAATTGAATCTATTGCATTCAGAATATCTAGAGTTTTTTCTTGCAAGTTTCGGTAAAGCATATATGTAATTCCAATAATTCTATGGATTACATGCAACATGAATACGAAATCAAAAGTTTTCATCATCATTAAAACGCCTTTTGCTTCACTACGAATATCATTAATAGATTAATCACTAACCATTTTTTTAAGTACTTGCATTATTGCCCAATACATATCAAACACACTGTAAATAGAATCAAAATGAGAGCTCCATCTTGTTTCTCATGCTCGTTGTAAACTTTCAATTTGATTAGCTCTTTTACCAGTTTCATATTTAGAACGAAATCGGAGCACGCCTGGATCTTGGCAAAGGACGATAAGAAGCATTTTAGTTCCTTGTCTATTTCCAGGGTTGAGGAGAAGTGGGTACCGCCGCTAGTAGAAGTAGAAGTAGCGGCCTGTGGATTGGATGAATATCCCAACAATTCCACCTAGCTTATTTCTAGGGATGAAATTACCACTTTTTCCGCTTCTGCGGCAGACGTCGAAAAGGATGCTTCAGCTTTGGTTCCAAACCATTCAGAAAAGTCTAAGCTGCCCCCGCTGGATATTGAGGGTACAGGTGATGATGCGCTAAGAGGCCATTGCTATAACTCCTTATTTCCCTAGAACGGTTCTCGCTTTCCTATAACTCTAACCAAGAAGGTTTTCACTTCTCACTCAGAACAGAAGTGCTCGGGTTCAACCCCCGAGTTGGCAACAGTCGAAGGCAAAGTCCTTGATATAGCTCTGTGAACTAGCAAGGCTAGTCTTTCTTTCTATCATATGGTATGAATTTGGAAGAACTAGGCTGGAAAAGAATACCACTTATGCTAATGCATTCATTCAACAATCTTTTGATAGCCTCTTACCTATCCTAGGTGTGAATGAAGACCGAGACTTCTCTCAGATCCGATTCGACGGTAGTTGTTAACTTGCTCTTCTATTGTTCTTAAATGGGTCTCTCACTCTTAATGAACTTTCAGACTGAAGCTGACTAACTACTATGAATTATGTTAAGTAGACTAATTTTATCATAATGATAGATATAAACCATGTTGTGAAATGGATTCAGTAAGTGCAATAGAGATGATGATTGCTATCATTAGCGCAAGATTTTTCATATTTCCAGTATGTTGTATATTTGGTGGATTAAAGGGCTTTGGAAACATTTCCCTTGCGGTTTGATTGAGTGGCTCCCCACAATCACATGGGCTAGCAGAAATCGATAACGAAGACGTTTTTAGTGTAATAAGGGTGCAAAGAGCTTTGAAGCAAAATGAAAACGATTATGCTATGTGGCCCCTGGAAATTAAAATCTTTTACCAAGAAAATGAATAAAAGAAAACAAAGGTCTTTCCAACAATTCTGACAAATAGAAAAAAATAAGAAGAAACATTAAACGAAACATACAATAAAATCAAAACCATTATTGAGGAATCCACAAAGGAAACAAAAAATGAAACTATCAAATGCGAAGTACACTTATCTAGGAATGGCGGGCACCAACCTTTTCACCACTAGCTATTTTACATGCAATCTCTACAGCTTGAAAGGCTTGCAACTCAGTAAGGCATTTTAGAGAAGAACCTATAAGGTTAACAATAGAAGACAACTTTGAAAAGAGTAACCAAGTCGACGATTCCTTTTTAAAAGCTGCAACTTATGCTAGTTGTAGTCGATGAGCAAAACAATGCACATAATATGCATATGGACAGTCTTTGAGAAATAAAGCTTGCTACTCATTCCATGCCCTATGCATGTTACTAGCACCGTCATATCCTTGACCACGCAAGTCATCTATAAGTAAGTTATATCGAGTAAAAGAAATTACATACACTTTTCTTAAGTGTTAAGCAACAGTGTTTTCGACTTAGACAATATCGAAAAAACGCTCTTTAATTGAGCCTTGACCATCCACGAATCTCTACACGATTGTCATTTCTTATTTGCCTCCTGCATCCTTAGCTTCATCAACTAATAGACAAAATTTTTTATCTCCAATTTCTTCACGAAATTTTTTTCTCACCATGTTTGGGTGAGGTGTACTTTGCATTCCCTAGAGCATTGTCGAGTATAGCATCCTCAATGTTAACATTTAGTCTACCCATAACCTTCAACATTTCTATGAGATTTCCTCGATTTTCTGAAGTTGAACCTTCATGATGACCTCTAAATGCACATCCTTGTAAACTAAGCCATCAAACAACCTCACTTCTAACCTTAAGCCGCAACCGATTTTTTTGAACATCCTCTTAAGTTTGTGCATTTATCACCCTGTCAATGTGTCGAGTTACATTCGACAAATTCTCAACAGATTGTACAGAACTTCTATGCGGCAAATTGATATTTCCCATATGTATCAAGAATGGGCAATTAACCCCTCGATTAACTCTCTTCCAATTTCTAAATCATTCATTAGTTAATGTGCAGTGAGGTGTATTACCATTTTCAAAAAGGTAACACGGGAAACAAAATACCGCTCTTTTAAAGGAGAATACTCCAACCATTGAAATTCTCCAAACCATTTTGGTTGAAAGCGACTATATTGATTTCCGAATAGAGTTCGTGGGTATTCTAGCAACCTAGGTTGATAAGGGCCCATCTTATATATGCTCGTCTAATTTCATCTCGCACATTGAAGGAATATTGTCGTATTGGAGTACGCAAGCCCGGATCTCTTTCAAGAGAATTATAATCAATATCAACTTCTCGAGTTGGAGATTCTAAAGGTCTCGCTTCCTCACGAGATGAAGCCTCAACAAATGATGGAGAAAGATTGCCAACCGTAGATGTCTCCCCACTTGATTTAAAAAAGGAAAAAATTGTCTTCGTTCTTTTGTTACCATGACGCTCCATAGAGTTTAATCCAAAGCTAGTATGCTATCCTTAAAAGAAAAAATGTCTCCTTAAATATTAAAGTCGTGAAAACTTTCTTTTATTTTCCTAATTCAATCAATGTAAATAGTATATGATCGAAGATATAAAAAAACATGTGAAACATAAAAATAAAGAAATGGACTAATGTTGCTAATTTATATACATAATAAATTAAGTTTTTATCTTGATTATACATTTTTTATCATGACTTTTGAAAAAATTGGATTTGATGCATTGTTAAGTTAGTACTTAACAAATTAAACTTCTATCGGTACAAAATCTACTTCAAACTTCAGTGTCTCAATCACCCTTTTTTATCAATTTTTATCTTAATTTATATATAAAACTACTTCAAACTAGTTTTGCAATATATATATATATATATATAAATATTATAACATTATATACAATATATATACTCTTTTATTTAATATATATAATCTATACGCTACTTTTGGGATATTTATGACTTTCTAATGTGTGTGTATGTGTTTGTGTCAATGACATTCTAATATGTTTGATTTACGTGTAGGTAGCCAGGTAGGAGAAGTGAAAATAAGGCTGTAACGGCATGAAAAATTTCAAGTCAAGGTCGTATTTGGGACCCACTCGTCGAAATACGTATATCTGAATTCAATTTAAAATGAAATGCTAATTATACGAGGGATTCGGTGAGCCGAAACATGAACAAGGACGCGCCTCGAGTCGCGCGCCGACGTGAGACCGAAATAATGGTTCTATATGGTTTAAAATGTGCATTGGATATGCCTCGTGTTGCTTGTAGCGCGGGTATTGAGATTTGAAAATGAGGCGGGTTGGTGCCTCGAGATGCGCGCTGCTCGGTTGTTGAGTTTGCCTCGAGATGCGCGTTGCACGAATCTCGATGACATTTTGATTTGAAATCAAAAATGGAAAATGTATATATATAATATATATTAAATATATAATATTATATATATATATATGTTGTAAATTGGATGACCCTTTAACCAAGCTTATGAATGATCACATTGTCAAGCATGACTCTCACATTGAATTGTAACATCAAGCATGACTTCTACATTGAATGTAACTTGTACACTCTACATAACTTGTATTCAACTCCAATGTATAATCACTTATCCATGTATTGTCATGTAACTTGTAATCATCTTCAATGTACACCAACTCTTCCATGTATTGTCTATGTTGCTTGTGATGTGTTGTATGACTTGTGGTGTATGTATAACTTGTACACAATGTATAAGTACAATTATCATCATCACCAAATGGCCTATATAAAGGGTGCCAACCCCATTGTAAACACACACCAATGTTGGAATGGAAATCTCTACATTTCTCAACTCTAGCTCTCTTCTCTCTTGTCTCCTCTTCTCAACTTGTTATAGTAGTTCTTAGTTTATGTCTTCTATACTTAAGTCTCTAGCAAGTCCAACTTAAGTTCTAGTTGGCTTACAACTTAATTTACAACACGTTATCAGCACGAGCTTGCTCTAGCATTAAAGAGATCTTGAAGTTCAAGAAGGCTTGTTAAGGAGACAAAGCTAGGAAGGTATAACTTTTATTATTTAAATAAGTTCAATTTATTTCTATATAATCATGGATGCTTCCTTTTATTACATGCATCACTTCTATATGCATATTTTATTCATATACCATGCATTATAACGTCACCGATTGCGAAAGTATGCTTTGTAGTTGCGTCTTGTACGATCTTCTACATCAGAAATCAAAAGTCAATGTGTGACATATAGTTTTTCTCTTAAAACTACAAATGATTAGTTATTGTTCTATTCTTGATTTTATAATACAAATAATGCTATAAGTTTGAGTTGATAGTGGGTAAGCCTTGTCCCCAGTAAAGCTAAACATTGAAAGGAGACGAGTTATCCCGTTCGAGGAGGCATGGTATTAAGGAGACTATGTCTCGCCACCCAACCTGGAGGTTGTCCCACCAACTCATACGAATAGTACATTTTGTTTATTAATGAATCAAGTTGTGAACATATATTTAATCATATGTTATGTTTTTACATAAAAAGGGGAAAACTATTTTATATTAAATTTATTTTCAAAATATTATTCAACCATAGTTGAATTTGTTGTCTTACTATATTACCGACAAGAATTACTTGTCATGGCAATTAGATACTACAATTTGTGAATAAAGCATATATGCAAAACTATGTGTTATACACAATCATTCGCCAATTTCTCTTTAGAAATTTGAAAAGTGAATATTTCACTTTATATATATTTTCACCTTATGGAGTTATATATATATATACATACCAAAAAGGTAATGCTCCAAAAGCTCAAAATGAGCGGCTGAGTCTCATGCTACAAAATTTAATCAGTCAAATATTAATTATAATTCCACAATTTTAATTACCTCTATGTTGAGGCTATGTGGAAATATGACTGATGAGACAATAAAAATAAGGTCACGTGGCCCGCCTTGATTTATTGCTGCAACAAATATCGAGTGTGCACGTCAATCCAATAAATATTAAGGATTGATTTCTTGTCTCATGGTAGCTGAGTAAAATAATGAGATATTATAAATATAATATCGTTCTCGTCCAATTAGTTCAGCTTCAAATTAAGAAGCATATGTTGCATATAATGATCATGATCGCAATAATAAATTTATGGACGTGGAAAATGTGAAAATATCAGGTAAAGGTCGTATTGACAATTCCACCAAAAATTGAAATAAAAGTGGTGCACCACTACAAAGGGCAAATAATTATTGACAATGAGCGCTCATAATTGTGACATTTTTTTGGTCATATATGAAAGGCTATTTTGCCTAAATATTGTCATATATATACCCGAATATTTTTGTGACCTTTACCATGCCTTCAAAATCAAAGGCAAAATATTATGAATTTTATCATTGAAAATGGCTCGATAAAACAAGCACATCAAGATGTGTTTAAATCGCGACATAAATATAGGCGATGAGTTTATGTCTTGTGTATCGTGCTACATGCATGTACATTATAATATAAAAGTGAATATTTCTCGAATTCGAACTTAGCGGAGGCTAATGTTCAGGCAATATCGGATACAACAATTTTATTGTTAATGTCTTATTCAGAAGAAGTCTACTCAGAATAATAGAAAATTTATCTATATGATTTAATCTGAGTATAATATTCCGCTTTAACTTCTGGAATATATAAGACACATTAAAGCGAATGTCGTCATAAATCAAATGACATTCTTAATGTGGAAAGATCTATTTGATTATCCATAATCGTCAATAATGCGAAAATATCATAAATTCGCACGGACATCTTTTATCGAACTGAGTTTTTTTATCAGCTGGAGATTATCTCAAGGCAAATCAATAGGAGACTTATATTGATTTAACTCTCCATTAATCATATTATAAGATGCCTTGAATCCCTGATAGGGAATTGATTTATAGCAAGTTTTGCTAATTGTCACTTTGATGAAGCAATTTTCCCACCATTAGGGGGAGATATAAGCCAATTCAAAAGGAATGGCGTGAAATTGCTTGAAACACATCAAGTTGCATTAAATTTGTTGTATTATGATCCATGTATAAATTAATATGAACTCGAAGTTCAAAGGATCATTCAGTAGCAACAAATTATGAATCAATTACTTGATGCAAGTATTATATACAAAAGAGTGACAATTATATGCTTCAAACATTAAATGGTTCATATAGAAAACGATGTTCATGTGCAACAAAATGCACAAGATGTCTCACCCATGTGAACATGAGGGGGAGAATCAAAATGAGTTATTGATTAGTGTATTGCACTCTTTTTCCCTTTGCTAAGGTTTTATCCCACCGGGTTTTCCTTGCAAGGTTTTTAATGAGACAATTCTAACAATATTAAAACTCTTTATCAAGGTTGGTTAGTGTATTGCACTCTTTTTCCCTTTGCTAAAGTTTTATCCCACTGGGTTTTCCTTGCAAGATTTTTAATGAGGCAATTCTAACAATATTAAAACTCTTTATCAAGGTTGGTTAGTGTATTGCACTCTTTTTCCCTTTGCTAAGGTTTTATCCCACTGGGTTTTCCTTGCAAGGTTTTTAATGAGGCGATTCTAACAATATTAAAACTCTTTATCAAAGTTGATTAATATGAGAGCAATGTGTATCATTATTATGCTCCGTATAAAAAAAATTATGAGAGCAATGTACTCTTTTTCTTATACTAGATTTTTTCCTACATGGTTTTTCTAGTAAAGGTTTTAATGAGGCATATATATTCTCTCAAAGTGTATCAATGTGTTGCACTATTTTCCTTAGCTTTGGTTTTGTCCCATTGGGTTTTCCGAGCAAGGTTTTTAATGAGGCAATCAATAATATTATACTAAAAATCAAGATTGACGAGAACATTGTACTCTTTTTCCTATACTAGATTTTTTCCCACAAGGTTTTTCTAGTACAGGTTTTGACGAGGCATATTCTCTCAGCAAGTGTCATCCAAGGGGGAGTGTTGTAAATTGGATGACCCTTTAACCAAGCTTATGAATGATCACATTGTCAAGCATGACTCTCACATTGAATTGTAACATCAAGCATGACTTCTACATTGAATGTAACTTGTACACTCTACATAACTTGTATTCAACTCCAATGTATAATCACTTATCCATGTATTGTCATGTAACTTGTAATCATCTTCAATGTACACCAACTCTTCCATGTATTGTCTATGTTGCTTGTGATGTGTTGTATGACTTGTGGTGTATGTATAACTTGTACACAATGTATAAGTACAATTATCATCATCACCAAATGGCCTATATAAAGGGTGCCAACCCCATTGTAAACACACACCAATGTTGGAATGGAAATCTCTACATTTCTCAACTCTAGCTCTCTTCTCTCTTGTCTCCTCTTCTCAACTTGTTATAGTAGTTCTTAGTTTATGTCTTCTATACTTAAGTCTCTAGCAAGTCCAACTTAAGTTCTAGTTGGCTTACAACTTAATTTACAACAATATATATATATATATATATAAGAAAGAGATAAGATTAAGAAAGAGATAAGATGAAAATAAAAAAAAAAAAATTAAAGAACCAGAGAGCTCGGAAGAGAGGAGGAAGAGAGAGGGAAGAGGAGAGGAGGAGACCGGCGGGTCGAGCGGCTCCGGCGAGAGCGAGACGGAGGCGGCTCGAAGGCGGCCGGCAGCCGAGTGCGGCAAGAAGCAACTACGCGGAGGCCGCGAACCCATCTGTGCGCGGCGAGGATCGGAAGGGCCGCGGTGGCTGCAGCGCGCAAGGGAGCTCCGGCGGTGTCTCGCAGAATGGCAGGACGGCGATCGGACTGACGGCGGCCAACGAGGCGATCGGGGACGGCGGATGGCGTGGAGCGGCGGCTCCGTGCAAGCGGCGCAGCAGCGCAGCGGGCGCAGGGCGGCGGCGCGAAGGATGGCGGTTTTGGCGACGCCGCCGCGATGGTCGGCGAGTGGCCGCGCGCGGCGCCGGTGAGCGGCCGCGGTGGCGCTCCGGCGAGGCGCGGCGACGCGATGAACGGCGCGGTTGCGCGTTGTCGACCGATCGGTTGCGCGATTTCGTCGAAATCGCGACGACGTGGTGGAGGTTAGATTTATTTCACTAAATTTCAGTTTGATGTGAATAATTAGAAATAAAATAAGCCATCAAATGTTTAAATAGACACCAGGGACTAGGAGTCGAGTGTCGGTGCGCAAATCGAGATGTGAACGAGACATTTTGAGGTTCGCGTTTTTCGAGGTAAGTAAACCAGCTAGGGACCTATACAGTATTTCATGTTTATCCATTGACTGTTGTTATTTACTGTTTTGTGATAACTTATTGTTGTTCACTGCAAAATTAAGCCCAACTATGCCCAAATATGCCCATATGTGTAGTTCGCTGGGGTTAACTCGCTCGCACGCACATATGGGGGAAACATAGAAGATGTATATGTCTTTCAGAGTAATTGGTGAGGCATATACATCTACATTGGGAATGAAAGTACTATGCACATATGTGTAGTTCACTGGGGTTAACTCGCTCGCACGCACATATGGGGAAACATAGAAGATGTATATGTCTTTCATAGTAATTGGGGAGGCATATACATCTACATTGGAAGTGAAAATACTATGCCCATATGTGTAGTTCGCTGGGGTTAACTCGCTCGCACGCACATATGGGGGAAACATAGAAGATGTATATGCCTTTCAGAGTAATTGGGGAGACATATACATCTACATTGGAAGTGAAAATACTATGCCCATATGTGTAGTTCGCTGGGGTTAACTTGCTCGCACGCACATATGGGGGAGACATAGAAGATGTATATGTCTTTCAGAGTAATTGGGGAGACATATACATCTACCTTGGGAGTATCACTCATTGATGGATTGTTTACGGTCTTGTATATTCATGCGTGTTTATTTCTTTCGTTTTGCATGAATTTGACTGCTTTGGATATCATGAACTATTGCTTTGGATATCATGAACTGTTGCTTTGGATATCATGAACTGTTGCTTTGGATATTGTGAAATGTCGTATATATGTCCTACTGGATTTACTTACCTAGGCTCGTCATTCTTATGTTTGACTGAGTGCAGCGCCGCGGACGAGTAGCAGAGGAAATGCTCCATGGCTAGGTGAAACTTTTGTATATTCCTCTCCTCTGATGATATTTATTGGGTTCCATAATTAGGTTGTCTAACTCTCTGATCTTTTTGTTGAGTTATGTATTAGTTGTTTCCGCTAAATTTGTAACTCTTGAATAAAATATTAATAACTCAACTTAAAATTGGGAATTGACTGAATATGATGGATTGGAAGGCTGACTAGGCCTGCGTTGACCTTGCAAGACTGGCTCGGGGGTCCGCGTAGGTTTAGGCCGGGCGGGGCCCAATTTGTGAAAAATTGGGGCCGTCATAGTTGGTATCAAAGCCGACGTTTTAAGAAACTCGACTCTTGAAATTAAGACACAAAATAAGCTGAAGTTAGGAATGGTTGAACTTAGAGTGGAACCCTATGATCCTGACTTGAGTCTTCGTTGGGAAGTGAGGAGAGTTGGAAAAATGAAAAATGGTAGAACACCTGGCGGATATGGAAAATGAAAAATGAGAAATGGCAAATGGAAAATGGAAAATGTTTATAACATGTCGATAAAGATTCGAGGAATCGTGACTATGTAAATGATTAATTGATTTTGATGTTCCATCTGCATACGTGATTTCATTTTTGGACGAATTGGAGAAAGTATTGGGGTTGCCTCGAGATTCGTGTTGCACGTATCTCGAGGACACATTTGATTTCTACTTGGGGAAGAAAACTTGTTGCGTACCTTAAGGAGTTAGATTCAAGTCACCCAAAACTCTTGAAAACACCCTGCACGTTTTTCTAGAGGATTCGCTCGAAATAATTAATGAAATTGGAATGTGGTACGGGAATCAAATTCGTGGTAAAGGTGGAAGGATTTCATGTAAATGTGGTATAGTACTGCAAGGACGCTTAAACTATATTTCAATGGTTTGGAGTTAAATTTGAGCCGAGTTGGAGTTAAATTTGGTATAGTCGTTGTTTTCATTTGAGCCGAGTTGGGGATCAATTACGAGCGACCAAATGATTTTTTTTCTAGTCAGAATTTTTGATGGAATTCTTTGGTTATATGTTCAATTTGGTCCATAATAATCAGCATGAGTTTTGGTGGGGTAACTTGAAGGTACAAACCCAAAGAAGGAAAAGGTTGAGGAGTTATATTTTCATCTGATATGAGGTCGTTATGACATTGCCTTCATGCACGGATCAGATGTGACAATGTTGGTGATTGTGGCGTATTTGGGAATAGTGGAACTATATGGATAAGTAATTGTGCCTTGAAAATGCGGGAGTTGTTTAAATGCAATTCGGCTTCGCGGATAGTGGCTTAAGAAATTCGTTAGTTCAATTGAGAAATTGAGATAAATAGCTTGGTTGGTTTAGTAAAGCCAATGGAAAATAAAAACAATTCATTTTGAGCAAAATGAGAACTTTGGTATGAAAAATGGTATGGTTTCAAATTGAAACTTAACATGCCATGTAGGACTCAAATTTTCAGGCTATTTAGAGGAATTTTGATCTTATTTGTCAGTGAGTAAATGCACTTGTGTACTTGTAAGAAAATCCCTATCAGTACGTTTACTAACGCATCTGAGCAAATTTTAGAATGCGAGAATTCTTGAGATATACCATCTCGTAGGATTTATCCTTAGGTGGCCTCTAACTTTTAAAACGATTCGCGGACTCTACCTCAGCTCGTAACATTTAATTCATTTATAAATCCCTAAAGGTGGTGGTCGACTTCACCAACCCCGAGACTATAAATGTATAGTGCCACTAAAGTGGAGTTACTTGGGATTTTGATCCAACAGTACTACTCCAAAGCTTTCGTCAAAGCTAAAGGAGTCCGTACATGATGTAATCGTTAGCTCTCAAGTCATCTCAACACTTTGCTCATTTTGAGTCCGCTCTTCGTTCGTTTTTTTTTTTTTTAAACTTTACGTTCTCGAATGTTCCCTACATTCGATGTTCCTTACTCGAATGTTCCTTACATTCGAATATTCATTCATTTCACGAATCATTAAGAAAAGAGTAAACAAGTGCATTTTAAATGGAAATAATTATGTTTTAATGTGTCTCGAGTTTCGCGCCGCACGAACTCGAGGACGCATTAGATTTGGATTAGGTAATGCGAGTTCGAAACTTGGGAGGTGTCTCGAAATACGTAATTTGCGAGATTCAATATAATTTTGGTCACACATAGAGGTGGTGCCTCGAGATTCATGTCGCACGAATCTCGAGGACATATTTACTTCGAAAGTCAAAAAGTGAACGCGTTGGAGTAAACGTGTTGACCTCGTGCTTACTTGAGGAGATGCCGAGCGCGCCTACTGATACGAGAATGAGAGTAACGACTCAGGCGAGGTAGTTGCGTTAGTTTTAGCGGCATCATTCGGAAAAGTTTCAAGGTGGTACGAATCTCGGAGCAACAAACATTCATGACGTCTTGGCCACACCAAATCATGTAAGGTCGAGCATCGTATAAGTTTCGTTGTTCGGCGAGGCCGATGTCTAGTTGTGCACTACGGTGGCATCGATGTGGACGTTTTGAAGTGCAGTTAAGGTTATGAGGAGTGAGAGCGTGGGAGCATACGAGAGCAACCTCGTAACGTATTGCGTTTCCGCTATATGAGGCGTATATGGCGCCAAAGTTAGTTGGTTCAGCGTAAAGTGACGCTAGTGTAGTACATCAGCTAGCACCGTCAGAATCCTTAGCATAAGGAGACAGTGGCCAGAGATGGGGTCAGAGATCCAGTTGAGTGGGGACAACGATCTAGTCGTGCACATGGGAAAGGAAATGGACATGTTCCAGTTGGAGCGAGATTTCAACGTACATGTATAGGCATATGGACAACTAGGTACAGCAGAGCCAGAAATATATTCATGTTATTGCCACGTCAGGTCCGACCACTATCCATCGTAACCTGAGAAAAGGTACGAGTTGGGTTGAGATTCACTCGATGAGAGAAACGGATATATGTATGTTAATGACGGTGGATCGTGAAATTAAAATGTTCGTTGGTATTCCAATATATGTTGCGAGGGTTGCCCTGGCATATATCGATTGGAGGAGACAGATGGTGCGTTCTTTGCTTGGAGGTCACGGAGGAGCCCAGCTTGTCGAGGAGGAGCCCAGCCCTACAGAGTAAGATGGGGTATGGCCTTGGGCGAGTATGGCCTTGGACGGGTATGGCCTTGGGTCTTCATACACCATGGTCATTTGAAATTTGTTTCAATTTCGAGGACGAAATTCTAATTCGTTGGGAAGACTGTAACGGCCAGAAAAACTTGACTTGTGCCACGTGTCAAGTCAAGGTCGTATGTGGGATCCACTCGTCGAAATACGTATATCCGAATTCAATTTAAAATGAAATGCTAATTATGCGAGGGATTCGGTGAGCCGAAACATGAACAAGGACGCGCCTCGAGTCACGTGCCAACGTGAGACCGAAATAATGGCTCTATATGGTTTAAAATGTGCATTGGATATGCCTCGCGTTGCGTGTAGCGCGGGTATTGAGATATGAAATGAGGCGGGTTGGTGCCTCGAGATGCGCGCTGCTCGGTTGTTGAGTTTGCCTCGAGATGCGCGTTGCACGAATCTCGATGACATTTTGATTCGAAATCGAAAATGGAAAATGTATATATATAATATATAATAAATATATAATATTATATATATATATAAGAAAGAGATAAGATTAAGAAAGAGATAAGATGAAAAAAAAAAAAAAAAAAAAAAAAAAAATCAAAGAACCAGAGAGCTCGGAAAAGAGGAGGAAGAGAGAGGGAAGAGGAGAGGAGGAGACCGGCGGGTCGAGCGACTCCGGCGAGGGCGAGCCGGAGGTCGCCAAGAAGACCGGCCGGCAGCGAGTGCCTGGCAGAAGAACGACGCAGAGGCCGCGAACCCATCGTGTGCAACGGCGAGATCGGGAGAGCAGGCGCGGTGGCGCATGGCGCAAGGGAGCTCCGGCGGTGTCTCTCAAGAATGCGAGCAGCAGGGATCGCGATCGGACTCGACGGCGGCCGGCGAGGCGATCGGACGGCGGATGGCATGGAGCGGCGGCTCCGTGCAAGCGGCGCAAGCGGCAGCACGGCGCGAAGGACGACGGTTTTGGCGACGCCGGCCGCAAGTGGGCTGGGCCGAGTGGTCATGGCGGGCGCCGTGAGCGACCGGCGGCGGCGCTCCGGCGAGGCGGCCAAGCTACGCGACGAACGTCGCGGTTGGGCGTTGTCGACCGGTCGGTTGCGCGATTTCGTCGAAATCGCGACGACGCGGTGGAGGTGAGATTTATTTCACTAAATTTCAGTTTGATGTGAATAATTGGAAATAAAATAAGCCATCAAATGTTTAAATGGACACCAGGGACTAGGAGTTGGGTGTCGGTGCGCAAATCGAGACGCGAACGAGACATTTTGAGGTTCGCGTTTTTCGAGGTAAGTAAAATTATGATAACTTATTGTTGTTATTTACTGTTGTTATTTACTGTTGTTATTTACCGTTTATCCATTGACTATTGTTATTTACTGTTTTGTGATAACTTATTGTTGTTCACTGCAAAATTATGCCCAACTATGCCCAACTATGCCCATATGTGTAGTTCGTTGGGGTTAACTCGCTCGCACGCACATATGGGGGAAACATAGAAGATGTATGTCTTTCAGAGTAATTGGGGAGGCATATACATCTACATTGGGACTGAAAGTACTATGCCCATATGTGTAGTTCACTGGGGTTAACTCGCTCGAACGCACATATGGGGGAAACATAGAAGATGTATATGTCTTTCAGAGTAATTGGGGAGGCATATACATCTACATTGGAAGTGAAAATACTATGCCCATATGTGTAGTTCGCTGGGGTTAACTCGCTCGCACGCACATATGGGGGAAACATAGAAGATGTATATGTCTTTCAGAGTAATTGGGGAGACATATACATCTACCTTGGGAGTATCACTCATTGATGGATTGTTTACAGTCTTGTATATTCATGCGTGTTTATTTCTTTCGTTTTGCATGAATTTGACTGCTTTGGATATCATGAACTATTGCTTTGGATATCATGAATTGTTGCTTTGGATGTCATGAACTGTTGCTTTGGATATCATGAACTGTTGCTTTGGATATTGTGAAATGTCGTATATATGTCCTACTGGATTTACTTACTGGGCTCGTCATTCTTATGTTCGACTGAGTGCAGCGCCGCAGACGAGTAGCAGAGGAAATGCTCCATGGCTAGGTGAAACTTTTGTATATTCCTCTCCTCTGATGATATTTATTGGGTTCCACAATTAGGTTGCCTAACTCTCTGATCTTTTTGTTGAGTTATGTATTAGTTGCTTCCGCTAAATTTGTAACTCTTGAATAAAATATTAATAACTCAACTTAAAATTGGGAATTGACTGAATATGATGGATTGGAAGGCTGACTAGGCCTGCGTTGACCTTGCGAGACTGGCTCGGGGGTCCACGTAGGTTTAGGCCGGGCGGGGCCCAATTCGTGAAAAATTGGGGCCGTCACAAAGGCTATTTGACATTTAATGGATTATATGAAAATAACTGATTATTTTAACAATTATCTTTTTTGAATAGTCAAATAACACTAGTGGAACTATAAATAACTTTGTTCTATGTAGGTACTACTTTTGACTACTTTCATAGTAGACTTCTCTTCCTCTAGCCAAACATCTGATAAGGAAAATAATTGAGACTTGTTGATGATGATTTATTCTTTTTGTATGATATGTTATTGCAAATAAGCTATGTTGTCAAAAATATGAGATTTTTGACAACATAGTTATACAATCGATCTATTTCTTATAAAAACAAACCCAACTAACAAAACATCAAAAACCAACAAGTTAAGAAAAATTAAGAACTAGCATATATCTTTGCTCAATGATTTCCACATTAAAAAAATATCCCTTAAAAAAAGACATACAAACAAAAAAATCTATGAACTAACATACATCTTTGCTCGCACTTTGTAAAAGAACCGTTAATCTATCCTTGTAATATAGTGTAATCTAGTGAAAAAAATTAAATGTGGACCAATGAAATTAATCCCAAAAGATGGATTGGTTTTTTCAAACACAAAAAGAATAAAGGTAGAAGACACAAGACAATAGAATTTGAAAGGATATTGCTCGAAAAAACTTCGAAAAATGTAAAGAACTTACATTCAATGAGTGTAAGAATGACGCAAACGTGCCGAGAGTTTTTTTTTTTTTGGTCGTGCGTTCGTTTTGGCCGTATGTGCTTTGCTAATTTTTGGTTTTTTAACGATAGGGTTTGGGAGATTTTTGGGGTGGGCTCAATTGTATTTTTGGGCTTAAACACAAAAAAAAAAAAAAAAAATTGGGCCTTGCCCTGGGCTGCAGATAAGCCTCTGCTTGCAAGTTATTTCCCAACTTCATGACCCTTAAGAAAGTTATCTCCCTAAGGCTTATAAACAAAATTACTCCTCATTAATCACATCTCTATTACCCATATCACTCTCTTGTTTGAAGGGTATTTATGTCAATTCTCACATTTTATTATTTTTTTTAATTTTGCAATTTTCATGTAAGTTCAAAGTTGAGCCAAACATGAAAATATAAACTCCCAGTGAGTTAGCTCCCTGTGAGTTAACTCCTTTGTAAGTTAACAAAAACGAACCAATTAGTCACCAACTTGGCTTGCTTGAACCCACCAAAAAGTAAGATAAGGATGGCGTATAATATGTTTACATGACAACAAGCATGCTCTATGTCGTTGCCCTTTTTGGGCCGATGGAAGCGGCTCATCTTTTGTCCTTACTTCGATATAGGCATCTACCCGTTATTAAGTTGAAAATTTTCAAAACATGAAGGCTCTGTTTGGCAAGGCTAGCTGATAATCTAGCTGATAGCTGATAGCTGATAAACTAGCTGATAGTGATAATCTACTAGCTGGTAGCGGAAAGCTGATAATCTAGCTAGTCAACTAAAAATTGTTTGGAATGATAGTTTATATAAATGCAAAATGACAATAAAGGACATATGACACAATTAAGTATATTAATTATATAATCATATAATTAATTGTTATACATAACTCTGTATTTTATTTACAAAATACAAATTAATGTCATAAAATAATTTATATTATTTAGAAAATCGTATTATGTGTGTCCATAAATGCTTACATGAAAATAACTCTATATTAATTTATAAGAATTCGCAAAAAATAAACACATGTAAATAAAATACAATAAACGACATGAATAACTATAAATATACCTAACGCATCATCCATAATTGAGAAGCAATGTTCTTACAAATATTCTTCATTTCTAGAGAAGTCTCTCTATAACTTAAAAAAAATATTAGATTAGTAAAAAAAAATTAAAAATATGTAGGATAGCCCACCACTCGAACAATACATTAAAAAAATATTTTTATAACATCTAAAACTATTTTTATACTCGACGTTGTTAATTTTAAATTCAATAAGTTTTAATAACGTATTATATAACTGTTAGTCTAGCCTAGAAGAGCTTGAAATGTTGGTTTCCCTCTGCCAACTCTACTAGGGTATAATCGCGAGGTACTAATATTCGCGAGGTTTGTTTAAGTATTTGCGTATTTTGTTTCCACTAATTTGCAAGGGCATTAATTTATTAATAATCGCGAGAAAAAATCTAAACGACGGATTTTTGGTTCAAACACTACTAAGAGTAGCGTTTCAATTGGGAGCTTATCATCTAGATTATTTTTAAAATAATCTACAAACCAAACACAACTTAACAAATAAACTAGTTTATCTGCTAGCTTATCAGCTAGCTGATAAGCTAGTTTGTGTTTACTAAACAGAGTCGAAGTGTGGCAGGGGGCAAAAGTGGCTTGGGCTGATAAAAAAAAATGAATTGGTTGGGAAAATGGAGTTGTTTGAGGCGGCGGCGGAACCAGAAAGTTTATTTGGGGTGAGCAATCTTTAACCTATAAACTTATTTATAAGTTTAGACCTCACCCGATAAGCAAGCTTAATGTCGTAGATATGACTTAAGTTGTAAAAAAATTGTTATAGACCAGACTCAACTTAAGAACACTATATAAAGTGCGATAATTTGATATACATACCACATAGATTAATTTGCATTTGCAATTCGGGTAGCGCCTTCATGAAGTTTATAAAATATTTTAGTATTTTTATTTAAAAATAGGTTAACCCAAAAAATGAGTTATCGAAAGCAAGGTTTGAGTTTAGCCTACCTAAATCTAATTAAATTAACTCGATTCGTATCAAGGTTAAATGAACTGCATAAAATAAGATTTGCGTTGAATAAAAGAATTATATTAAAAAATTAAATATAATTATAAATTAATAATCGTAAGATTTGAAAAATAAATTAATAAGATACTGCAAAGTTTTACGATAAAGGAATTGAATTATACAATTTTTTTGTCAAACCAAAAAAAAATATTAAATTGACTTCTTAATGATTTCTCATTCTTCCAAGTTTTGCTAAATTATTTTAAAGCTTAAAATAATGAAAATGATGCAAAAAGTTTTAAAAAGTTTATTTTGATGGGGTGTTTCGTGATTATATATAATTTCTCTCCATAATTAATTGGGTATTTTTTCTTAACATTCTAATCGCAACTCAAAATTGAGTTGTGAGAAATTTTGGTCAAAATAGATTTTAATAACAACCTTTCTAACAAGTCTTTACATGACTCACTTAGAGTCATTAAAAAAAATCACATATTTTTATAAGTTATCATTTAGCAATCAATATTCCACAATAATTACTAAAGAAACTTACTTTTTTTTTTTGTTTTAACTATGTATACACATTATTTGAATAATAAATTATCCATCCAAAATAATTCGACTTGTTCGTATTAGCACCGATATTATTTAGACTACATTTATAATCTATATATATATATATAGCAAGTGCATCAATTGTAGAGGGAGGGGGAAGAGGTGCTTAAGGCGGGGTATGCTACAAGGGGGTCTCGACTCGAGTCGAGGGGGAGGGACCGCCCACCTTGCCCTTAGCTCCGCCCCTGGTTTGATGAGGAGAGGCTGAAGAATAATAATGTTTGGGCTGGAGGAGAAAGGACCAAGAAGGTGTTAGTGTCGTAGTGTTATATGTGAATGTAGGGGGTTTAGGAGAGAGAGAGAGTAGATGATGGTCCACTCTAGCATATGAAGATGGTGGAGCAAGGTATGTTGTTTTGGGCGGGGAGGGCTCATAATCGGATGGGGTGTGGCAAGATTTATTGGGGTATTTTAGAAAGTTCACACTTTATTAAGGCATCTAGTCAGCCTTACTTTTTCTTTTCTTTTTTTTTTTAATATGTATCAACTAGTTTTTTAAGTTCAATTAACAATATACAAGTCAAGCTTATCATTTATTTTAGTGGAGCAATTTAGAAAATTATATTTTAATTTAATTTATGTTTCTAAATAAAACCCAACATCTTCGTGGGTCGATCGGTCCTCCTACCAAACCACAAAACAACTTTCAAATCATCGACAAATTTAGGTCAATCGACATTATAAATAGCCACAACCAAGATTTTAATATTTTTGATTTTCTTAAACCACAAAAAAGTGATATGACTAGTAATAATATTATTTTTTCGTGGTTAATTCAATTTCATTCTAATACTTTTCAACGACAATAATAAAACTAAAACTCTGTTTAGCTCACAATAATTTTGTTCTAACACTCCCCAAAACTCCCACTATTATAAAAGCAATACAAAATATAGATAAACAAAGAATTCACTTAAAGAAATCACCAGAATAATCAAGCTTACCCTTTTTTTTCCCTTCAAGTATCATTACCCAAAAATAATCTGGTAATGTTAGATAAATAAGTCTCACACTATCCAATACACTTGTAATAACTGAATGCATCATAATAAAAGAATTTAAATAAAAATAGTATTTCAAAGAGTTGTAAATATACAAGGATGCAAGTCATCCCATTTTTATTCCTTAAATACAATTAGACGTCGACTTCTGAAAGTAGTACAAGAATAGTAATAAAGAATCATGAGTTAGAGAGGAAGTTTGATCTTGGCCATCACAATCTCACGAATCATCCTAAATAAGTGTCTACAACGATCAGTGGCTCCAGCCGTAGAACAAGCTATAGTGTCTACCCTACCACACATATAACAAGTGAACATTGTAGAACTTTCGAGTGCCTCCTTCCTCTTGAGTCTGTGTATGCATGACTGAAAAATAATGCAATGAGAAATCGTTCATGCATTGATAATAAAAAACTACTCATACAATGTTAAGCTTACCATGAGATTTACTTACAGTTTTCATGGCCGATGTCATTAGGGCGTCCGACTGGCCTAGATACCTAAATTCCCTGATAATTTAGTCGGCCTTATTTTTTTATTTTATTTTTTGCCGAAGAGATTTATTATATAAATGGCAAGGCTAGTCTCAATAGACTTCAACTTATCTTAACTACCCTACTTAATTTTACAAATGAATAAAGGTGCATATCATTTCATTATTATAGTCTCAGTTTCCCTTACACAGTAAGAGGAGCAAATTAGGAAATCGTTCCACTAGATTTTGAATAGTTTATAAAAACTTAAACCATACAATTAACTTTACACCTCGAAATGCTTTTCGCTTTAATCCTTAATAATGCTCCAAACTAAATCTAAATCGTTAGTAAACCTCAGTTCTCAATTTATTCAATTAAAGCAAATTGAGAAATTATATGGAATGTCTTTCGTGTTTTATAAAAATTTCGATAGCACCTCCCTTAAAAATGGACTGCAGGCACCAACACCTAATAGATAACATAATTTGAGGAGAGGCCTAAAAGGACTTACAACTCCCTGCAACTCACAATATATATCAATTTGAAGCATTAAACATGATTTCCAATGTCAAATCCTTATTTATAACTTTGCTAATTCAAAATAAACAAAAACTGAAACATTATAGTCTCAAAACTATTTTAAATTATTTTATACTGATCTTAGCACCTAACTAAGGTTTTTCACACCCTGCTCGAAGACCAAAATAAAATATAACCTTATTTACAATAAGAAAATTAAACTTGAAAACATTCACCAAGTTTCTTTGAGTCTTTTCGTTCCTTTATGTTCCTTATTTGCTTCAGAACTTGACAAAACCATTTCGAGTACACCAAAATAATATTGTACACAAAATAAACAATGACAGATAATTATTGGCAATTCAACTTTTATCAATTAATTTTTTATTTTTCATCGATTTTGGATATTATTTTATTAGGTTAGAAGCTAAATTTTGAAATTTCTACTATAAAATGATTTTGATATCGAATGTTATCTATTACAATACAAGTATGGTAGTGGTGTGATTATTTGTTTATTACTATCGAATTTTCAATTATTTTTCGCATAATGGCGAATGAACCAAATTTATATGGTTTTTTTATGTTTGCCTATCGCATGATTTGAACTACATATGAACGATTGTTTTTCTTAATGATGTTTTATCAATAAATTTCATATGAATTTCGAACTCTCGAATTATAAATGAATTTTCTGATGAATTCCTCCTTTTAGATAGATAAGTTGAATTTTATCGAACTCATTTCCGACAAATTTGTGGTTAAATTGTTTTATAGGTTCATTCTTTTACTTGTACATATCCAAATGGCTAAAGGTGGAAAGGGTAGAGGTTCAAGAGAGGAGAAAGGAACAAGGAAGTTAGCAGAGAAGTCAAATACTAAATCCAAAAATTTTCGAATCTAACCCACGTCAATCTCTTTTAACACACCTAAGATTAGACCACAAAGAGAACCTACCCCATCTCCATCATATAATACTGAGGATGATTATGTAGAGGAGGGAGAGGAAGTGGAAAAATAAGAAGGGGAGCTATTGATAGGGGTGAAAAATTATGTACTTAGGAAAGAGTGAACTACATATGGTTCATGTACAATCTACAGAGATGAGGCTACCACTTAATAGTAGTTTTAATGTTCCACGAATTTCAGGTTTCGACTACCACCTCTATGATCCCACTGCGAGTAACCAGTCTTAGAGGATTGATCTAGTGGAATATGATGACGATGTGACTTCTGGATGACAACATTGATTTCCTTATTTTATTTATCTTTTTTTATCTCTGGGTGATATTGTGTGAGGTCTTATATGTAACTCTAGTAATGGTGATACTTTGTGTTTGTGGTGGTGCTATACATTGTGCTCTATGATTGGTGATTTTATACAATTGTTATATAATGGTGATGTTTATTCATATATTTTTATGCACTTTGTTTGATGAGAATTCTTTATTGTGTTTATTGAATGATTGTCCAATTTATGATTATATCAATTCTTTTATACTTCACGTGGTATATTTGTTTTGTTGGAAACCCGATTTCATTTTTAAACCTTGGGGACAATGTTTGAAATGAGTTTGGGGGTATTTTAAGAGAAGTATGACAATGATAGTAAAGAAAGCAATTGAAGGAAAGAAAGGTAGAAGATAAGTCAAGAATATATGCAAAGTTCAAAAAGATCCAATATTCAAGTAAGTCGATGAAGATTTTCAAATTTCTTCTGAATTTAAGTATGAATTTCAATTTACTTTATTTTTATTTGGAAAAATAATAATAATAAAAATGAATATATAGTAGATTTTAAATGGAAATGATATATTTATCACACAAGTGAATTTTATGATAGAAGGAATCAATTGTTATACCCTTTTGATTAACTTTACTAGATGATATATACACCAAATTGAATACCTTGAGTTAGTCATGAGAATGGGTAAAAGATCGAAATAATAGTGCAAGTTGAACAAGACTAGTTTTTAAGAATCTTGTGATACAAAAGCTATTGATTAAGTATTTTATAGTATAGATAGAAAACTATTATGCCACAATTGAAAGAAGAAATGGGTTAGAAATCAATGAATTTCTATAAGTTATAAAGAATACCTTTTTCAACTTTAGTGGATAGTGAGAAGTGTTAACAAGAGTTTACAAATATATAGAGAGTCATGTAGATTCCATAGGAAATGCTGCAGAGATTCTATAGTGGGAAAAACGTGAGAATGTCCATAGGAAATGGAGTAGAGACTCAAAACCAAAAGAAATATAATAAGAATAAATAATTAGAATTGAGTAGAAATGAATGAGAGATGAAAAAATGGATGTTCTTAAACTCTTCAAAGAAAATATTTAACTCGAGTACTTTTAACTAGGGTTGAGAAAAGTGTTTCTTAATCTAACACAGTTTAAACGATATATTCATTGGTATCTTGGCAAGATTCCTATTGATTTTGATTGTGGTACTATTATAAAGTATTTTTCAAAATTGAGATTAATCTAGTGGTTTTTGTGTTTTAAGATTCTATAATAGTTATTGTAAACTTTATGCTTGTCAGTGGAGATTGAGAAAACTTATATTGTATACTGGCCTTGGTAATGAACTTTAAGTTCTAAAGGGTGTTGCATTAGGTGGCTGAGTTATCATTAAAGTATGTTTCGTTTTGTCTAAGTTATTATATTCTATCATAACTTTCATTTACTTATGGGTAATAATATGTTTCCGTTTGAAAATTATTTCTATCTTAAAAATTTATTTTATTTAAAGTTAAGTTGAATTAGATTGAAATCAATTTATAAAGAATGAAAAGGGAATATGATTTAGACTATTTCTTTGCTCGGGACAACAAAGTGCTAAATTTGAGGATATTTGACAAGTCAATAATTAGACATATTTTATAGTGTGATTTGGGTTAATTTTATATATGAATGATGATATAACACTAGGTATTCTCTTATTTTTGTGATTTCAAAATTTAAATAGGAAAATGAATAAATAGAAGAAAAATAGGAAGAAGAGTAAAACAGTCAACAAAAAAAGAAGTCTTACGATTAGCTAATGATTTGCATTTACACTAGGAGCCGGCAGCAGAGATAGGCCAGGGAATCCAAAACAAATTGAAAAATATACTAGAAATCACTAGCTGAATCGGTGGAGCACAAAGAGCCAATTCTAGTGATTGACCCAACGATTTGTGTACAACTTATGAATTACTTACAAATCACTGAGGTCGATTACAGGTTTCTTAGATTGATATGAAGAATTTGAGTTTATCTAGGATATGCATCACTTAGAAGACTATAAATAGGACTAGAGAGCTTCGAAATAACTCTCTTTCTCTCTAGTTTTAGTTGATGTTTGAAGTTGCATTGGAGTTTTGATTTTTTAAGAGGTATTCATTTATTTATTCATTATGTCTTTTAATTATATTATTGTGTTATTTATTTCTACCATAAGTGAGTAGTCTATCAATCTAAACAAACCCTAGACATGTATATACTTTGAGTTTCTAGATAATTAAGGAATCATGTACTTAATGGTTTAAATCTATTCATATATGTCAATCACAGATTTAACAAGTTTTTGCGTATTACAACTAACGAAGATTAATGTTGCATTCATAGTTGCAAATGTGTATTGAGGTATTTTGATTCGATTCTTGACACGAACTTTAAGTGTATAGCTTTACGATAGTAATAACAACTCTATCAAGTGATTGAGTTGTGGTTATCGAACCCAAGGGACAATTTAAATGCTAATTTGTAATATAATTAAGAAATAGAGTTAGGAAACGTTGATTTTGGTTTTGTAAAGGAAATTGACAACTAATTAATCTATCTAATTGCAAGTAATTAAATGTGTTCAAGCTATGGGGAAAAGTGTCCAATAAAATCAATTTCACTAAGGTTAGGTCTATTTCATTGTCTCATGACTCTTGATTTATGTATAGATAGGCACATTTCCCTATAAATTCACTATACCCCAAGGTCATGGTGATATAGATTCTAGTGTTGCATTTGAACTTTGTCGGTTGGCATGAATAGCGTAAGTGCTTCACCGCATAGAGCGTCAAACTCAAGTCTCCCTTGTCAATGGCCATCGGTCGATGAACCATATGTTCAAGAGTTGTGTTTCCTAGTTCCGGGTTCCCTATGGTTACGGGTGATTTCATCCCCTAAGCTCATACATCTACTTAGCCAAAGCAAATGAAGCAAAGCACACCAGAAAACACAAATCCACACTGCAAATTGAAGAAACCATGAGATTATATATTAAAAATGAAGGGAACCCAACTCGAGACCCATCGATCCCCGAGACAAAGGCAATTACCCCATTAGAGGGTAAGAGACAACACTAAACATGATGAAAACCAAAGAGAAAATCAAATCAATACCAAGAAAACCAAGATGAATCATCAAGTTTCATCCAATACTTTCTTCCCAAAGTGTGTTCTCCAAGTTTCTCTAAAGCAAAAGTTGTTCATTCTATCTATCACTCCCCTATATATAGTCCAACGGTATTGTAGTCCAACAAAATGGAACAAAACCCTAAAAAACGTCTAAAAATGACTCTGACTGACAGAGGTGCTGAGGTGGGCACTGCGGCGCTGGGCTTATCATCGATACCTAAAGACCCTACTCGACGGGCATCGTGGTGCTATGTGGGCGTTGTGGTGGGTGTCATGGCGCCAGGTGGAGCACCATGGCGCCAACGACAACGCCATGGTAAGCTCCTCCCTAATCCTAGCGATGAGGCGCTAGGTGGGCGCTGGGGCGCTAGAAACAGAAGGTCAACACCGTGTTGATGTTATGTTAGCCTTTAGGGCGCGGTTGTAGGTGCCACAGCTCCAACTCTGGCGTTGGGGCACCGTGGACAAAACGAGCACGCAAATGGGCACTTTGATGTTGGGGTGGGCACCACAGCGCCAGGTGGGGTGTCGTAGTGCCAAGGACAGAAGCCGTTGGTATTTTCACTCCTTTGCTCTCCGACTACCAGCTTCGTTCCACTCGACTTTTCATTCTAATGTATTGCCTTTCAAACCTAGTACACCCATAAGTGCACCAAATAAGTCTCAAAACATTATTTATTTCCTAATATTTTTAAGTGAATACTACTCAAAACAACTTAAAACTATGTTACGCATCACTTTTACTATAACTATTGACAACAATTATATAAAAGCAGTAATTGGGATTAATCTATTGGGCTTTTCCCGAGTGGATGTTCTAGACAATTGTGTTCTAAGTTATTCATTGACTAGCATATTCTAATTTTTATTGCCTTAGATTAGACATGATTCATTAAGTGTTAATGTTATCGTATTTCTATGGCGTTGCATTTTATTCGATTGGTAGATTTACAATGATAAGAATACGACTTTTCCATTGAATTTAAAAAAATCGATAGTTAGCTAAAGGCTATCAACCTATTATAAAATAGGATTTAATGATTCTAAGATTCCATGTGTTATGATTATAATTATGCTATGCAGTAATGCTATGTTCTAGTGTCTGAAAGCAATCCAAGTATGTTACATTATTTAGTGAGGGTTTTTTTAGATGTTTGGTAAGATATTTATATTATATTGAATTTGAATATTGTTTAATTTAGTTTGCGTTGAATTGTTTGAGTTAAGTTAGTTAATTTCATTAATAAAGTGACTAACTAGTTATAGATTTTAGTCATTTGGTATTTTAATTCTTATTTAATTAGATTAACCAAATTAAAAAAAATAAGAAAAATACTTTCCTTTGAAGTTTGCAAAATCTTCATGGAGACGATATCTCATTTACTAGTACTACAAATAATAGAAAGATATGAGAAATTATTGTGCATGCTCAACACGTGTCAGTCCCGTAGCTTATTCCAAACAAAGGAGGCTAGGAGCCTTTAAGTGCTTTATATAGTTTGTTAGAGAAGCTAAGGTTTATTTGACCAATTATAAACCCTACATCTCATCAAGATGAGCTTAAGTGCTAAGATGATCCTAAAGCTCTTGTTTAGTCCATTCTTCCATGCATTTTACTTAAATACCCTGAATTGCATATTGTTTACCAAGAAATACCATTATTCTTTATTTAAATATTTAGTAAGTTTTTTTTCATGAACTTAGGCTAATTTCACATCTAAGTTTGCTTAGTAATAAATAACACAACCATTGTATACACACCATACACACATATTATGTGAAAATACCAAAATAGCCTTGATAATTACTAATTTTAGAAATTTGGATCGTTATAAGATCGTAAATTTTAGGAAATCTCATCCTCGAGATTAAACAGAATTGTACGCCTATAATTTTGATGAAGGACATGCTTGCAAGAAACATCTTTACATTCTGTTTCGTGCCATTTTCCAACATTATCTTCTGGCATTCCATTATGGCCTTGATTTCTTAAGTGACAATCACCAAATCCATCCTCTTATTCGTTGTGCTAGCATCAACAAACACCATAATATCGGTTGGGAAAACATCAACCATAGCTCTCGCGTCATAGTCATGTTTTTGTGTAACAACCACCAAAATCCTTGTTTTGTTCTCCGTACTAACGACTACTATCACAGTATTATTTATAATGAAGATGAATCATGACTCCCATGACTAAAGTTGTCATATCCCTATGTGGCGACGACCACTAGGGTCCTCGGTTTCTCACTCTAGCCACTACTATCACGATAACAGGAATAGATCATGGCTCCCGCAATAACAGTTGCCATGTCCTCATGCAACAACAATCAGCATGTGTTTCCAAGTGTCATGAGCTTTCTCCCTCGAAATGCCCTTTTTTAGTTTATTAGAAGTTATAAAGTTTTACCTACACCAATATGTACCACAAACTTAGGCAAGTCATTTATGCAATGCAAACCACTATTTGTTTGTCACTTGTTAAGGCATCAACCTCACGTGCTCATGTGTTCTACAACTTGTTGATTGTAAAGGGCCAAAATCTTGCGATCCTAGTCAAGCCTATTTACAGGTTCATGACATGGAGATCATTTTAACACAATGTTCCTGGTCAGATTTCAGACATTTACTTGGAAATAGTACGTTTTATATTTGTGTAATATTGTTTATACTATTATTTATATGTTGGCATACGATTAAATTGGTTTATATTGTGAAATTCACGTGAGAGTTCGTATTAGTATGCGTAAAGTGTGACACGAGATGCGTGTTAGAGGGCGAGTGTGGACAACGTGACCAATGAGACCAATAATAGAGAGAAACTGTAAGTAAATAATCAGAGTTTAAAGCAATAAATTTTAGTAATATAAAAAGATGGAGTGATGTAGTGTATTTGGGTGTATGTCAAAAGTGTGGTCTGGACAAATATTTGGGTGACACCTCACACAAAAAATTCAAAAAAATAAATAAATTAAAAAGGAAAGTCAAATTCAAACACTCACGCAACCTCTAAATTTTTGACAACTCACCTAAACCTACCTACCTACCTAATCACATCAATCCATTTTTTCTCTTACACATTTTTCTCTCTCTTCTCCATGACTCTCTCTTTCATCACATTCCACACTCTCTCTTCCTCTAAAAACCACTCAATCTCTCTTTCCCTCATTTCGGTTTCATATTCTTCCCCACCCCCTCTCAAACTTCACCTCTATCCCTTCTCTATTGGCCTCGCCTGACGGCGTACCTCTCCCGGCGGACGACTTCCCTTTCCTGGCCTCCCCACATGCCCCTCGCGAAGAACATCTCATGGCCAAAGTAAGTGGGTTATTTTGCATTTTGATGAATATGGTGGAGTGTACCTAATGTACTAAGGGATGCGTTTAATGCATTTTTATGCCTCGAGATGTGTTCCGCGACGTGTTCATGAGATTTGTGGGACTGCCTTGAGATTCGTGTTAAGGTTTAAGACGTTAATGAATATTCGGGATGCGCACTTGAATATCACGCATCTCGAGACTGCCTCAAGATGCGTGTTGATTTTTAATAAATAATAATAAGTAAAAATAAAATGTATATGCATATGTAAATATGTTTATATATAAACGTGTATATATGTATATATATTTATATAATGTATATGTTATATATAGGTATATGATACAAATTTTATATATAATGTATAGTTTATATATACAATGTGATCTAAAAAAATATAGTAATATATATATATAATAATCAATTGGTTCGAAAGAATAAATGCCAAATACAAGAAAATTGGTCGAGTTAAGACTCAGCTAATTCAACCGAATACATAACCAATGTGCCACAACCTGAAATAATATCTTATTTTTAAAAATTGAGGTAAATAGAAAGAAAATATAATTAAGAATGATTGTACTTATAGACAATTGAACGGTAGTAAGGATCGACATTCGGGCAAGGTATTGACTTGATTTCGGGTAAGTAAACCAGTAGGAGTTTCAACATGATTTCTAATCCATTTTATTGTTCTAAATTCACTAAAATAATGTTATTCCTGATTCTACTTCCTTATCGAGTGACCTAGGGTCTAAGTGGTTTAAGTGTTGTTGTCCACTCGCTGGTTGAGCAACTGAGTAGATCATGTGGCTTCTTGTCGAGTTGTAAAACCCTTGAGTTGAGCATCCAATGTTGTCGTAGCTTCATTTGGGACTCAGTTCTACCGCGGATGAGCATTTGGTAGTGACTTTGGCTCCCTTTGGAATCTGCTCGAGCTGTAGCTCATGTGATTCTGAAGTGGGTGAATGGTTAATGGCACGGTCAAATTGGCCTGAGGCTCGCTATAACAGCTGGTGTTAGGATCACTTGCTCACCTATATTTTGCTTGTGGTCACTTGATTTTATTATTGTTCATTATTAATTTGTTTATCATGCATTTTAATGCCTTATTTCCCATTTCATTTCATTTACCACATGATTTATAGACTATTTCTTATTGATTATCTGAAATATTATTGAAGATCCCTCGAGTAGTAAGGGAAAGAAACCTATCATCGGTGACTCCCTCAGAGCTTCCCTCAAAACCTGTTCCGCTCTCTTACTCGTAGTAGGTCATTTTTAATATTTTGGTTGTAATTACTCCATATAATGGCGTTTTTGAAACTGTGAATTATTTTGGGTTGTGTGCCACACTTGATACATATATATATATATATGGATGTTTCCCATATTTGTCACCAGTTATGTATATGAGGTCTACTTTTCAGGATTTTCACTCATAGGGTTGTCCCGATGTCTTTATATTTTTTAAATTATTATCTCTTTAAATTATTCTATAGCATAATTTTTTTAAACTAGCAAAACTTACTAATAACTCTGATAAGTGAACAAACGAGGAATAACTTGAATAAGAGACTTATTAAGCATGCGTTGACTCCACGGGAGTTGATTAGGATCCAACTAATGCTGGGATGAACTCAGTTTGTGGGGATTGAGGGCGTCACATTGATACTATCGGTCTTTTCTATTCAATGCACCAACATGTTATACATTTTATTCGTGTTAGAGGTGGGTCCTAATCTAGAATCCCTAATTTTAATCTTTCACTCATCTTTAGTTCCATTTATCCAAAGTAAACATGGCATTCCTTTATTTAGGTTTGTATTATTCGGTAGGCCCATCATGTTTTAGTTTGTTCCTTAATTCCTTATCTGCCATTCCTTAGTTTCTACATATAGTTGTTCTAGAGTTAAGCTTTATGTTGGAATCTCCAATTTTAATGACCTAGTTATCTCAAGTCAAGTTAGGACAACTGACACTACTTTCTTTCTATATTTCAAGATTTTTTATTGGTCGACAATGTTATCTTGCACGAAGGAATTTAATATGTTCGAATAAATCAAATGCAGGCATATCGCGACTGTGAAATGATTATATTAACCGTGATGAACTCTCTAGTGTGTCCCAATTATACTTTAAAAATCACGTGTGTTCCGTCCTTCATTGGTAGGGTCATACTACCTATGGTAGGTGTCCTTAACTCTAGGCATTTCCTGTAGAAAAGACCCGCCTACCCACAATGGAAACATATCGGTCGTGGTATCAGAAATTTCTGCACCGGTTGCACCACTAATCCTGAGACACTCTGACTCGTTACTCCCTATCCCTGACTTTTTGTTACTATGCCATGAGTAGTCAAGGATGCAAGAGTGTGAGTAGTTATCCTTGCAGAGGTGTGTGGTGCCCTCATTGTTGCACTGGCTTGAGCGTATCCAATCGAATGCCCTCATGTTCAAGCTTCCCTGATAGTTTCCTTCAGATCCGTTCTTGTTGAAACCTAAATAACTAGCCCTTGGAACAGTTTTTGGTAGTGGCATGGCCTACCTATCCTTGCCGACCTGATATACTGCCCTCATCTAGTCCATCAATGAACCGAGTGACCATTTCTCCGGCTTCTACATCCCCATAGAAACGTGGTACGTCGTACCTCATAAATTCATTCTTTATTTTAAGCATATTGAAGGTTTTTTCACCCATTTGTAATAATGATGGAAACTCTGTCGGTGCCACGAGATTCTCACCTGCCCCTGCTACTGATTTAACTACGTCATCTTCCTCATTTCCAACCTCTGGAATGGGTCCCAAACCAGCTCCTACAACTGGTGGTTGCATTTCAGGTGATGCATGTGGTGCTCTTTGCCCTCTACTAGCATCCATCAACTTTGGCATACGTTGGTCATATGTCGTAGATTACTCCTCCAACACCATAAGTTTTCTCTCAGTTATCTTGCGTTCTAGTGCCGTAGACATGTCCTCAAGTGTCGTGCGATGATTTTCAATCACTCAGCTATCTGGCACTCTATCTGAGTATGACGCTATCCATTATCTCCATCTTTAACCTCCCCTAATCCATTGGAAGTCTCACCTTGAGTACTCATCGTGCACTGTAAGTAAATAAAGGAGGTTAGTTCCAAGTTTAGGAATAAAGGTGAAGTGAGAAATGATATATCCAACGATGTAGATAATAATACAAATATCAAATAGCGTAATAACATATTTTTTATTCATTTTAACCCGTTCCATCCTAGGATTAATTTCTTGTGCACGATAAGTTAATGGTAGCCAAAGGCGCATACCAATGACTGCATTAACTTAATTTTGACTCGAAACCCTTAGTTTATAATACCTGAGTTTCGATACCAACTGTGGTTGTAAGTCATACCATTAATAAATTGTAAGTTCTAATCCCTAATTTTAATATAGAACTACACTTGTCCCTCTAGGCTCTATTATCTAAGGTTATAACGCCAACCGTGATCTTTCCTAGGTACTAATGTCTTAACCGGTTACTAACTATGGTGATTACCTACTTTGATTCTAGGTTCATTATACATATGCTCTAATACCAACTGTGATGTGGTATCAAAAATCTCTATAACCCTATACATTGTCCCTTTAGGTTTTACTACATAAAGGTCCTATACCAACTTTGATGATCCAAACCCTGGTGGGCCTAGACCGTTGTCAAACTTCTCGAGATGATCCTATGAGTCAAACAATGATCTAGTAAGCATTAACATATGAAATAACATCAATGAGTATCTACAAATAGACAACTAAGGCATGAAAATGTGGCAATAAAAACCTTCCATGTCTATAAGGTGTGGAATAATAGGTAGATAGTAATTACAACTTGAACAACTAAATATAAGTTCTACAGGCTCCAAAGTCTGCCCATGTAAATCCAATTTTATTACATGTAGGGATGCAAATGGTTAGGGTAATACCAACGAGTGATGGGGATTTACCCTAACGAGTATAGGTATAGGGATTTTAAATGGGTATGGGGGTGGGGATGGGTACAAAATCTCATACCCATATGGATACGGATACGGGTACGGGTATGGGTAATAAAATATACCTACGGGGATCCCCAAGGGTAATCCCCATTTGGGATCCTCACGGGTAATCCCTACGAGAATATCCATATACTCATAAGGATTCCCATATATCAATTTATACACCATATGATATTTATTATATATATATATATATATATACCCTATGATATTTATATATAAATATTACATAATATTACATAGTTTCCACTCCGAAACACTCATACATATAACAAAAACCTCTTAATGAGATTTATAATTTTAATTTATTTGGTTAATTAAAAACTATATGTTTTTGTTTTGGATTGTTTGCAACTATATTTAGATTTTAGAATTTTAGGATTAAAAATACTGAAAAAAAAATAGAATCAAATGAGAAAAATTGCACATTATTTTATAAAATCCCCCCTAATTTTTTTGGGGCCCTTAGTTTTATTGACTTTATATATAATTGATATTTATATATACATGTAATGAATTTGTACCTTATTGACTTTATTTTTTTTTCGTATCAAGACATTATTGTTTCTTAACTCTTAAATGTTGGTAGAGAAAAAAATATACATTGATTATCGACCACACAAAAACCGCCTCAACCCCTATTCTCAAGTCCTCAATTCTCAAAATACGTGGATCAACTATATGATCAAAATCTTTATTATATAATATTTGTTAATATTTAGTTATTTTATAAATTTATAACTAAATATTATATATATAATTATAAATCATATTACAATATGCTTGTGCTAAAATATGTATATTACAGATATAAGTATCATTTGAGAATATCTAGAGTTTTACTTGTTATGTATGTATATTTGATACCTTATTTGTTACAATTCTTTTTTTTTTTTTGAGAATCCCCGACGGGATCCCCAATGGAAAATGAATTGGAGAAAAAAGTTTTCCTATAGAGATTCTCCATCCCCACAAAAATCTCCATGAAAATCCCCACAGGGATCCTCAATGAGTAATGAAATGGGTAAAACATTTTACTTATGGGATTCTCCATATCCACAGGGATTTGATGGATATGGGGATAGGTATGAGAATTCATCCCCATATGAATATGGGTATGGGTATAGGTATGGGTGATAATTGTTTTAGTGGATATGGGTATGGGAATGAGGTCCCCATCCCCTGCCCTACCCATTTGCATCCCTAATTACATGTTCCAACAAAACATAATAGATTACTTAATATATCCAACTCACATAAGAAAAAAGAAATCTTTTATGCTTAAACCTACCCATTTCCTCTCTCTAACGTAGCCGACGAGGTACCTGGAGGGGAAAGTAGTAGGGTTAACGAAAGATCCAACGGGCTCAATAAGGTGAGGATCACTACAAAAAAACAGCAAATCAGAAACGGAATTAGAAACGGAAATAAGTTCCGTTTCTAAATCAGAAACGGAATTAGAAACGGAATAAGTTCCGTTTCTAAATTAAAACGTTAGCGACGGAATTGAGACGGAAACATTCAAGAGACGGATTTGAGACGGATCGAGACGGAATTAGAGACGGAATCAGAGACGGAATTAAATTCCGTCTCTAAAAAATCGCCAACATTCCCACCAAAAATTTCATTTTTTATGACCGTTCATCAAATCTTGGGATTTGTGCATCACATCTCGATGTAAATCCCCCCCCCCAAACCAAAAGCCCTAAATCGCTCTCTCTCTCTCTCTCTCTCTCTCTCTCGTCTCGTCCTCTCTCTCTCTCTCTCGTCTCGTCCGTGCCTCTCTCTCTCTCTCTCTCGTCGTCGATCGTCTCGTCTCTCCGTCTCTCTCTCTCGTGGTCTCTCCGTCACGGCTCTCCCTCTCTCTCGGCCACCGCTCTTAGTGCGTGCTCTCTCTCGCTGCTCTCTTCGTCGAGCCCTAACCTCGCGTCCCCTCTTGCCTCCGTCAACGCCGCTGCTGTCCCCCCTCTCGCCTCCGTCAACGCCGCTGTCCCCTCTCGCCTCCGTCAACGCGCATTTGTCCCCTCTCGCCTCCGTCAACGCCGCATTGTCCTTGCTGACGCCGGAGCCCTCGCATCTCGCGCATTGTAAGTCATCACTCTCTTCGCTTAGGGCTTGAGAAAAAAGGTGTTTACTACTTCATCCAATTGAGGCTATGTTGTTGTTGTTGTTGTTGTGTAATTATTTTAAAATTTTCTCTGTAGTTTGTGGATTCATAAGCGAGAAATCGGCTGTTTTATAGTTTCCAATTGTTTTATTTTGTTTATGGATGTGGTTTGCAAATATGAAACTAAGGTCTTTGAAATTTCCTATTTCGAGTTACATTCAAGTTAGAAAATACCTTGATTCGTGGCCTATATTTTTGTTAGTGTTTCAACTTGCCCCAATTGGAAAAGTTTAGCAACTAAATGAAGAATCAAAATCGTCAAGGTTTTGCGATGGCGGACTTCATAGATTTATGACATAATTAGCTAATGAGTAGTAATTAGAAACTATTTATTCGGATTTTATCTTTTATAGTTTCAGCTCAATGTGCCAAACAATTTATTAGAATTTTATTAGAAATTTGCTACTTGCTTACAATGTATTCTTTTTTGGAACTTTGTAGGAAGCGATAGGCTTAGACAAGTGATTGAGAAGGAAATGCTAAAAGTCGAGGTAAGTTTGTTCTTCCCAAAATAACAACTAAAAGAGAGATCCTTTGCTAGACATGTTATTTCAAAGAAAAATTGGAGTTGAAGCCCTCTATTGAAGGCATGATGAGAATCTAACTCCCTCAATTAGTTTATTAAAACATGGACTTGTCGATAAGGGCCATTGGCTCATCAAGTTTTTTTAATGATCCTTAGTTTAACTTTAAAAACGGATTTTTATTGGTCGATTCAAATATAATGAGTTTTATGGACAAGTTGATTAAGTTGTTATGGTTAGTTGCATTCCATGAAAAAAAATTTATATGATATTGATGATTTGGGCTAGTATTCAAAAGTGATCATGCCTTGTAAAAGGTATTGGTGGATAATGTGCTCTTTTGTTTGATGAAATTGTCAAAAGAGACCTTAACTTGTTCTTTTAACGAAGTGCATGGAAAAGCATGATTCTAAAGTCTCATGGATTCTTTATTGAGCTTTGTTTCTATGATATGATTTAATCGAGCAATCATTAGTATGATTTTTCATGTCTCGAAAGGATTGTAGCTAATTTGCATTGATTTGGGTAAAATCCTTTTAAAACGCTTCAAGGAGAGCTCATTCATTTTTTTCCCAAGTCTTGAAATATGTTCAATCCAACTTTATTGAATGTAGTTAGTAATCATCATTTTGGGTGAGACTTGAAGCTAAGTTGAGATGCGGAAGAGACTTTGTTTTATCCATTGAAAAAAAGACTTCGATTAAATCATGGATTTTCGACTAAATGCTATGATTTGAGAATTTTAAGTCGAACTTGACTCTAATGAGTTGATTTGAATCTTTTTAGTTGTGATTAGTCGATCGCATTCAATTTATATTGGATAACTAAGTTTATGAGATTTTTCTTGTTTTGCTTCACCGCATACTTGTTTTACTCGAATCGTCGATTTTGATTTGAAAGAATGGTTTAAAAGTCAGGAATGACTTAAGTCGAGATAACTAGGAATGAGGTTTGAGTCCTTAAATGATTTAAGTTAGTCTAAATAAATTCAGTAAATACTACTTTAAGAATCCATGAAAAACATATTTAAAATTGGTTTTGGTTCATTCATTTTTTGATTGAAATATTCGATTAAGTGGTTTAATGCATAAATTTTACTTGAATATGATCTATAATTTGCATTGTTGTTTGAATAAGGATATGTCTTCTTTAAATTTAGGCAATAACAAGTCCATATCATTTTTTTTGGTGTGATCAATAGTTTGATACTCATTAAGTTCATACTTCACAACTTAAAAGGTATCCTAGTTCCTCATCAAGTTGATATTGTCAAACTCAACCTATGTAGAATATTGTGTGATCTAGATAAAGGTAAAGGAGTCACCGTCACGCTTGAAAAATAAGGGGTGGGTTGCAATAGGGTGAAAGCCAATGTAAATCGATCTTTATGAAATGGATTAAACAGGTTTATTGTTTGGTTCTTGAAAGTTAAAAAAGCTCAGTTTGAAATGAGATGAGTGAGCTTATGATAAATTTTGTAGCTTGTGAAAGTGGATTGATTGAAAATAGTCTTATGAGTTTTTTGGTCTATCTATGAGGTAGCATATTTTCGTTTTCTTATATGTTTTTAGAAAATGAAGATAAAAGTGAAAATGACAAACATTGCTATCTTCCTCCTACTGGATTGGTAAGAATTTAATTTACTTAAATCAGTATATGCAGTGTTTATCATCGTTTGTGGATTCTTAAATCTCAAATGAATTAATGTTAATCTTTTTGCTTGTTTGTAGACTTTGATGGTCGAGTGCAGGGATCGTCACTATAAGTTCGATGTGAGTCATTGCTCTTCTCCCTTAGCTCTATCTCCTATGATGCTTATGTCCCTGAAAAATTTAAGTTCAACTATTCAATTATTAAGTTGTTTCAAATGTCCCTTGGCTGTGCAGGTGGTGTTGAAGAACATCTCAAGACTTTTCGATTGATAATTCTTTTTGTGCATATTTATAGGATTGTAAGTTTTTTTTTTTTTTGTGGTTGTTGAACAATAGGATTGGTGGTTTTGTGAATACTTAGAAATTTGGAGCATTTGTAATACTATACAATTTTTTTTTGGATATATATCTTTTTCAATTTTTGATTTTTACATTTTTGTTCTCTCAATTGAATATTTGTTGATATATATTGTCGATGTATGAATGTCAATTTATTATATATTGGCAGGTTAAATGTGCTTGGATTGAGACCTATATATGTAAGACTTTAAAAACTAAACAAAAAAAAAAATTAGAGACGGAAATAGCAACGGAATCTTTGGATTCCGTTGCTATTTCCGTCTCTAATTTTTTTTTTTTTAGATATGAATCGAAACGGATCAAATTTCGTCTCGATCCGTCTACGATTAGCAACGGATCGAGAGACGGAAATAATCGGAACGGAATTTATTCCGTCTCTAATCGAAACGTAATTAGAGACGGAATAAATTCGCTTTCTAATCGAAACGGAATTTATTCCGTTTCGATCCGTTTCTAAATCGAAACGGAATCCATTTTCCGTTTCGATCCAATCGGCGACGATTGCGTTTTGAGAGGCGGAACGCATTCCGTCTCTGTTCGTTTCGAATCC
This sequence comes from Stephania yunnanensis, assembly GCA_039657365.1. Taxonomy (NCBI): domain Eukaryota; kingdom Viridiplantae; phylum Streptophyta; class Magnoliopsida; order Ranunculales; family Menispermaceae; genus Stephania; species Stephania yunnanensis. Next base: position 12,899,389 of record CM077582.1, read on the forward strand.
AATCGAGAGACGGAATTTTTTGCAAATCAGAAACGGAAAATTCCGTTTCTGATTTGCTTTTTTTTTGTAGTGGGACCCGCTTTCCCGTCAATCCTCCAAGTAATATCAAATGCAATATATAAACTAGCGTGCATCATTAAGTAAAGAGATATATATATAAATAATAATTTCCACTCAGGTATGTTAAGAAATAAGCATTGAAATAAGCAAGAATAATATATATAAATGCAAGTCATGGTTTTCCATTATGCCCACGTACTATTGACATTATTACAAGTGATTGATTTCCCGCTCCTAATGAAGATATACCCACTAACCAACAAATTGGTCTTTCTTCCATTCAGTTAAGCTTCTCAACACAAGTAGTGTTCGTCCATGCCATCACCCTTACATATACCTCTAACCATCCCATGGTTCTTGGAGTATGGCGCTGACTAATACTCTTCCTAAGTCCTTTATGTTAGCATCTACTAACACGGTTGTGTAAGCCACTACCAACACAAAGAATAGTAATTAGTGGGAATCGTGATGCTCGTAATTGGAGGGAATCATAAGCTTGCACACACTTTGAGACAGCTTGGTGTGTTGATGATATGGTAGTTTAGAAAATTATAAGTCATTCTTGTAGTGTGTTCAGCAACCCCTTGATTTGCCTCGAGACACGCACTCTACAATGGACTAGAAGAGAGGAGCAGTAGCCAAGTAATACAATAAAGGGCATGCCTATGTCACTAAGCAAACAAGTAGCCACACATAATACCTCGAGATTCACACACCAGAGCAAATCAGATGAGCAGCAAATAAGGGGCTCAACTTACCTTGAAATGTGTGTTGCACGGTCTCCCACATGTTGAGCAAGTTTTGAGACTTCATCTCCCCATTCCGTAGTCACCGCGTGTTATCTTTCCATTCGTTTTGCCATGGCTACTAGTAGCGCTTCACCAGTCCAATTGCGCCATGTCATGAGGCATTCTCTCCATCAACAACGCTCCTCCAATCCCTATTTACCACGTGTCCGAGATCTAGCTCCAAATTAGCAACAACCGTCCGATATACCTACGCGCACGAGATAGCAAACACCCCATGAATTTTGATTTTCTCTCTCTTCTAGATGCCAAATTGAAATAAATATATAAGTAGAAGTTAGGGTTTTATTTTGACTCTCTTTACACAACCGAGCTCTCTATTCTCTTTTTTGTTTTTTAGTTACTTTCTTTCTAATTCAATGGAGTTTTTCAAGACAATGTCCAGCTAAGCACTCTTTTCCTATGTTGGAGGCGAAGTAAGTCTAGAATCTTGGTTAATAGAATGATTTATATGATCTTTTCTTTATAATTGAAGTTATTTCAATTTTTTCTATTTTATTCGTTGTTGTTTTCATGATTTTGGTGCAAGCTTAAGGTATGTATGTAGCCAATGGATGCTTTTAGGCGGAAGACATATAGTTAATCGGGATAATCATGTCCGTAATTATACGATTGGATTGATACAAATGATAATCACTCACCCATTTGCCATCAAAACATTTTGATTTTTGAGTACACGACAAATAAATCTAGGTTAAACCGGAAGCAGATGCGATTCTGTTATTTAGGATTAATATTCCCATGGATTTTTATGCGGTTAATATGTTAAACCTTATTGACGAATGTTTAAGTTTATCTGTTGACTAGGGAAGTAGTTAGTGGTGAACGTCCGAACTTTCGAGATTAGGGGAGTCAGGGATTTCTAGCGGATGTTGATTTATTATAGCTAATCTAGGAAGAATTGAATTAATAATCTTTTGGGAAATATCAAAGACCGTGACACGCTATTAAATCTAGATTTAGATTTATGGGATCGTGGACCTAGGTGTTTTCTCTCATTGAATCCACTTTTGCAAAACTTTTATTTTTAGTAATTTTAATTAATTTTTTTCTTAAAGTCTCTAACCCTCTTCCCCCCGCAAATTTTCCTTTTTAGTTAACTCAGAGTAATACCTAAGTCCTGAGAATTCGACCTCGTAGTTACCACTACTACACCCAAGTGAGATTGGTAACTCGAGTATGGGTTATATTTGACATGCACAACACGTGAACAATTATCTAGAGGTAGGTGTTCCCACTGAGCTATTAATGTTGCTCCCGTGCTAAATTTTGAGAGCGGTTGCCTAAGGTCGTATGGTGGTGTAAGGAAAATATTTAGAGAGTTGTTGCCCTATCTTTCGAGAATAAGGAAACTAGAGTGTTGGTGAACCCAAAACTTATAGCCTATATAGAGAAACTATTTTAAAACCTATATTTCAAATTCGATGATACAAGACATGTAATCAACCTAGGGCTAGATTATGGATAAAACCATTTCAAAAACCCTAAGTTTTACTTTTTTGTTCGTTAAACTCAATTTGACTAAATCATGTGGTTTCGACCCTGAATTTACCACTACTACACCTAAGTGGGATTAGTAACTTATTACGAGTTATATTTGACATGCATGACATGTGATCAATTGTAGTGATATTTTAACTATTATTTGAAAATGAGATTGATATAGTGATTTTTGTATCTTGAGATTCTATATTAGCTATTTGTAAGCTTGATGTTTGTCAGTGAAGATTGAGAAAACCTGTATAGTGGTTTGGCCTGGGTGATTGGCTTAACTTTGAATTCTGAGGTGTGTTGCATAATTATAGGTTAAGTTGTCAAATAAAGGGGTTGTTCTTTAAATCTTTCTATTCTATCATGATTCTTATTTTTTTGAGGGTAATATGTTTCTATCTAAATATCATTTCTATTTAAGAGTAAGAGTATATAACTATGAAATCAAAATGATGGAAGAAAAGAGAATATGATTGAGATTATTCCTAGCTCAGGACAACAAAGTGTTAAGTTTGGGAGGTGTTTGATGAGTCAATAATTAGACGTATTTTATAATACATTTTAGGATTATTTTAGATGTAAAAGACTATATTACACGGATTTTTCTCTTGTTTTTTTTATTTTAGTTGATAAATAGAACATACAAAGAAATGGAGTAGAAAGGGAAGATTACGAGGGAATCGATCAAGTGGAAATAATATGCAAAAAATCATCGACAAGTGAAAGAAAAACTAAGATTTAGAACCAACAATTCTTGAGAAATTTGCATATATAGAGGAATCGCTACTCAGATCTGTGGAAACCAATACCTTTTCTAATGATTCTTCTAACGATTCCACTTCAACTCCAAATCGCTGAGGAATCGCTAGGTTTGATTTCAAGAATTTTAGATAACAACGAGAGGTTTGAGTTAGTTTAGGATGTTTACTACCTAGAATACTATAAATACGACCTTAAGGCTACGAAATCAATTGCCCTTGAGTATTTAGATCAAAATTTTATTGCTATAGGAGCCATTAAATATTATTTTTATTTTATTGCTTTATTGTTCATCGCATTTGAAGAAGACTTAAGGATTCAAAGTATTTATTCCAAAGGTGTTTATCTATATCTTTTATTTATATTGTTGTAATGTTATTTACAAATACAAGTGATTAGTTTATTAATCTAAACAAAGTCCGAACATGAACTGGATTCATTTTGCAATGTAGTTATGATGAGATGATTATGTGCTCAATGCTTTAAACCAATCGTATTCTTTGATTCTCTAATTTAATAGATTATTATTTAAGGATTTAATCATGAACTTTCTATTGCATGCGTAGCCTAGAATGTGTATTGTGATATTTGGATTCATCATCTAGTTTAAATTATTAACTAGGATTGTTTGAAAGGTGTTACCGTTTAGATGTTATATGTGAGTTTGAGATCTGAATCCAATATTGAAGTGGCTTTCAGAAGGTATTAGATTTAGTAGTTTGAAGGTTTCATAAAGTGTAATTCGGTATTATTGTGTGAAGTTAATGTTTTTGTATATTCAAATGGGTTAGCTCAATAAAATTAGAACGCGACTTTTCCATTGGTATAAGGAGAACTAATTGTTGGTTAAAGGCCGTTTACTTACTTATGATTAGAGTTTAATGATTTATGGTACTTTATAAAGTATGTTCATAACTTTATGATTGAAATAACATGTTTGGATGCAAAATGGATTGATGTTTTATTGTTTTGGATGTTTGTTTAGAATTTATTTATGCAATTGAATTGAGTTGATTTGAATATTAGTGGATTAGAATTATGTTAGTTAACTTAGTTTAATTAGTTTAGTTAATTATTATATTATATTATAGATTGAATTAGTGATTTTTAATTCCTATTTTAATTAAATTAAAGCAAAAAATAATAAAAATCGTTGAAAGACCTTTTCCTAGAGGAGTTTGATAAATCCATGTGGAGACAATCTCACTTATCACTACTACAAATAATAAGGATATACAAATTTATTGTACACGCTCGACACTTGTCATTTTTTCCCATTAAAACTCACTTATAAGGAATCCAAATGAATCCAATTCTTCTTCTACTCTTTCAACTCCTTATTGTGGCATTTCATCAAACATATATCACTCATACACTTAAAAAACAACAAAAATCATTAGAATGCATTCAATCTATTTTAATTTTGTCCATCTATGAATCCATCAATACTTTTCTTCTTTTGAGTGAAAGCTCAAGTTCTCAATATTTCATAATCATTCAAACTAAGTCCATGCACAAATTAAAGTTAAAAACCCTCAATTCATGAACCCAAAACATGTAGTCAAACATGCAATTTTGTTTCGGTAGTAAAGGAAGCTTAAAACCATGATTCATAATCATTAAAAACAAGGTTAGAAACCATTCTTAACAAAAATTCAGTCTTGTAGCCTTTCATGTACCTAAAACCCCAAATATATAGTTCTTAAACATCAAAGCATAATTTTCTCCCCAAGTTTGTATACAATCAATTTAATCTTCTCAAGGACTTTAAACTTATTCAATTTGAGATCAAACTCTCTATAAAAGAGTAGAAAATAAAGCTTTTAAAAAAAAATTCAGCACACTTGTTCAAGAAAAATCCCAATCTCACTACAAAAAATAAGAAAACGAGGTAAGCTTGGTACCTAAGGCTTGCACTTTACTCCTCTTTGATTCTTAGCTCCAATCATCCTTTAATTTCCAAATCTTCAACAAAAAAAAATTGGTGTTCTTCCCTTCATATAGTGCTGATTTTTTCTTTCTTCACACTAGCATGAATGGTTGAGGCCCTTTTTTATAGTTTGGGGCTTTGTATTGGAACCTTTAGATCCACTTTGCATCTACCTTGTCCCTTTTTATTACTAGAAAGATCTACACTTCTCATTTAATGAGACATGCATACCATTGGATGCATTTTATTTTCTCTAACTCTCATTTGAATATATCTTATAACGGCCCAAATTAATTAAACTAGGATTAGCGTTAATCTCGGGGATTAACGGTCGTAATTCGGGCGTTACGAGAGAAACATCGATTGACTTGGACATGAGAACCGATGTAATATGTTATTTATAGATGATGGTTATGTATATATGGTGTTTAAAATCATTAGTATTATGTTGTACCACATGTTTGTATGTTGTTATCGGGTGAGTTGGTGTGACGGGTGTTCGCCTTAAAAGGCGTGTCAACACGGATATCGGATACGCAAACTATGGGTACACTAGAAAACTTGACTAAATCACATTAAGATGACTAGTTAATCAATTAAAATGGGTAATGTAACCAAAGGCTAAGTCGATTGAATTAAAACAATAGGCTATGGCGTACCTCGAAATACGTGCCGAAACGCTGGGCATAAAGTGACGGGTTAGTGGGATCACAAAATTTATTAATTTTGGTAAATAAAAACACTAACCATATGGAATATAATGGGTCTAAGCCATTGTAATGAGATCAAATCAATAAGGCCTATAGTTTGGTTAATTAAATAAAAACTATAGGATTGACCTAGAGATACGTCTTGCCACATCTAGGAACCATGTAAGTAGCTAACTAGTGTCACTTGGATTGAGTTAGTGGGAGTTAGTAGGATACATGTCAAGGTGTAGATCATTAGATGAGCTTTGAGATACTTAAATACATGGAGATCAATGACTAGGAATCAATATTACCTTAATATATAAGATCAACACATGCAAGTAGACCATTTTCATTTTCAACTTATGAATCAAGAGAACTTGTTGGAGAAGAAGGAGGTTGATGGAGTGAAGGAATCCATGGAAGATTGGTGAGAATCTCTCAAGCTAGGGGTGGTACATCAACTAGCTACACATCTCTCTAGTTTAAATTAAAACAAGTTCTGGCTTTTTGCTAATTTCAGAGTGAAAATGATTAAGTATTTGAAATTGGTTTATATATTTGAATTCTTCATTTCAAGCTAATAATCCAACTATATTGAAGCTCTTAAATTGGTTTTGAAATCAAATAGAAACAAATTCTTAAATTTGTAAGACCAAAACTAGAATTCTTCATGTTGTATTAGGAATTAGCTTAGGTAATTTGGTCATAACTTACTCATTTTATATCCAAATCATCCCAAAGTAGTGGGATTTGAAAGTTTTTTTAATGGGGAACAACTTTGTTTGCTAGAGGTTTTTCAATTCCAATTTCTTCATGTCCAAAAGTGCTATACAAATAGGTAATTGAATGTAGTATGAAGTTTTTGAAATTTAATTGTTAAAGGCATAGTTCCCTAACTACTTATCCAAATAAGCTAATTTTTTAGTATCTTGTTATTGGATATGTTAGCTACCTTGTGACCAAAAATTAATTTTTTTGAAACTATATTTTAGGAGAAATAAATTTTCTAAGTCCACTGGTCGGATTAAGTTCCAATTAGGGCTATGTTTAGTAGAATTATAATATCTCTTTCGTTTTAAATTGGCGTTTTGCAAACTAAACCTTTTCATAAAGCTAAGATAGAGACCAACAAACTTTTTATTTGTAGAAGATTTTGAGATTTGGACCATTTAATGCTTAAAAATGAGTTGTAACATAAGACTGAAATTGAGACTTAATTTAGTCTTTAGGGGATGATTTGAGAAGATTTATTTAAAACTTATTTAACCAATTTGAATACACAATAAACACACTTAACTAACTTCAAGGACTTAGGGGATCATATTTCAATGTCAAAAATCTTTTCAGGTCGACTACGGAAGTTTGGAGAAGTCGGAACGCGAATTGAGGTGTGTAAATCCATTGGAATGTCTCACAAAATTCATGATTTTGTTTTATTGGTATCAAATTACATGTGTGACTGTTGATGGGCACACATGGGGTTTCACTCATTTTGGTTTGCGTATATATTGGTTGTGGCTAAATCACTTGCGCGAGTTACATGCGATAGTGCTCGGGTCGACGACAGTAGGATATACTTGCGACAGTCGGGATGGATTAGTGTGGTCCTGACGTGTAATAGCATTGGGAAGGGACCTTGCCATTTACCAAAGTTGGAGTTTAGTCACTATAAGCTTGTAAGTATATATGTGGTTCCTATTTGATTTTATCGAGTATTGGCTGGTTTAGGTCAGGGTTTTCTCAGGATTGTACAGTTGTTTACTTATTATTGTTTTATTCCTGAGCTTGTTTAATTTGTAAATGTTGTTTATTTTATGCCATTGTTTTTGTTTGTCGTGTGTTGCCTACATTCATGGGAATATGACGTACTATTGCTTGGTGTAATATTTGCATGTCTTGTAGTTTATCAGTTTTATTACGTGAATATTGGGTGGAGTTTTCTTGAGATTTTACACACTGGACTCGTCACTATATTATTTGGGCGACCGAGTGCAGATCTTTCGACGAGCAAGGGCGAGGGCAATGAGGTATTAGGCGACTACCTCTGAGATACAAACGCCAGCTAGTGTGCGACTATAGTACGTACGTATTTACTTTTGTTAGGTTTAGGTACTGTAGAACACTGAATACATGCATATGAAACTTTTGTTATATTTATCTTGCCTTAATATATACATGGTATCTTTTTGCCGGGTTTCCTACTATTTAGGATCTTTAAATGTTGCATAATTTACTCATTAAAGACTTCCGCTGTAAAATTGTAATATAACTTGATAAATTAAGTAACTGGCTAACTAAATTATTAATACTTATGTAGAGATTAACTTGCAAAACTAGGGTTAGCTGGAAATGTTTGAGCAACCAGTTAGGTCGCAGGGCGTCATGGGTAAGCGAGCCATGATTTGGAAAGGCTTGGTGATGTGGGATGTGACATGGCGGGTTTCAAGGTTGCCTCAAGATTTGGTGTCGTCACATATCCCTAAGTGTATCAATGGGCCAAAAGGATGGTCTCTACCTAAGTTCCACTAATTCTCCATGAGATTTGTTCATAATTTCAAACATAGGATTTTTAAATCGAAAGACTATAGTAGTTCATATTTTCAAGTCTAAATGATTCACCAAAACTATATACATTAATGCACATCAACATGGTTATATTTCTACAACCATAGGCTATAATATTAATCTAGTATATTCATCAACTTAGGTTAGTAAAATAACTTTTATCTAAGTTATATTTAGATTCGTTTAGTCATCATAGGCTATATTTTCTAAACAAAGCTATTTCATAACTTAGATATTTGTATTTAACTAGGGCCAGCCCTTAAGTCATGAATTACGCCCAAGTCCCAAAACTTTTATCTAAGTTATATTTAGATTCATTTAGTCATCATAGGCTATATTTTCTATACCAAGCTATTTCATAACCTTGATATTTGTATCTAACTAAGGTCAACCCCTAAGTCATGAATTACGCCCAAGTCTCATCGATACATCGACCTTACCCGAATGCTTGCACACGCACATCTCGATACAACTCTAGCTTGCTCGATCGACAATAAAATTATAAAATTGCACATTAAATACAGATACATAATACACGTCATCGCAAAATATAAAATATTTTTAGGGTCATTACAACTGGTTAGCGCGCTAACTAAGATCATTAGTGCGCTAATGATCTTTATTAGAGCGCTAACAAGCAATTACCGGGAAATAAATATTTTATGGTTTTGCATAGTGACTCCCTAACTAACCTACGACTCTACTAAACCTCTAGAAACACTTTAAACATATTTAGTAAGTCATTGGACCTGTTTGGACATCCCGAAAAATTTCACAAACCTCGAAAATTAAAAATCTCATTTTCGTGAAAAATATAGGGGCTTTTCCATAAATATTTTGATAATGATTCAAAAAACCATCTAAACTAATATCGATGCATTCAAAATTAGCTTCAACGATTTTCGCACCTCAAATACATATTGAAAAACGTGTTCGCATGATTTAAAAATATTTGCAACTCACGAGATTGAAATCTTTGAAATCAGAAACTTGAAGTTACTTGAAAACTTGAAATTCATGAAATGCATGAATATAATGCATTTGGCATGTGTAATTGAACTTATATACCTCACATAATTTGTACAAATAGTGGTAATGGTTTTCCAATACCTTTCCTTATCCCAATATGTTCTTGAGCTTTTCGATCTCATTTTTTTTCGATTCCACTTGACCTTGTGATATTTGGTTTCCTTCAAATTTCAACATAAGAGAAAGATGAGAAAATCACCACTCATCACAAGGGGGGAGACAAACAAACAAAGATCATTGCTAAAAGTCATTGCATTTCCACATCAGAGCAAAAAAAATGAAAATTGAGAGAGAACGTTGGTTTTAGGGACAATATTAATCAAGGCGTAGGCGAGAAATTTATGGGTTGATAAGTGTTGCATATGTTTTGAAGAAATAAGCCTTGCATTCAGTTAAACTTTAGGAATCTAATTCTTCAATTTACCCTAATTTCGACCGCTTAGGGTGTTTTATATAGTATATATTACAATCAATGTAACACACCACACGTTCATAGCATATGAATTTACAAAAAATTAATAACCCCGATACATATATTGAAAGAATTACATGTTCTGATTTTTGGTTTGTTATAATTTACAAATTTTATTCAATGTATTTTAATTTGATGCAAGAAATATACTAAAAAGATTATTGTCTAATATATATAATTATTTAGTTATAAATAGAATTTTCATCAAAAATAATATATATAGAGAAAGATAAAGAAATTCTAATGGAGCCCAATACCTATGTTATATGAACTCCTCAAAATGTGTTGTGCATTAAATGTTTATACATTTATGAATCAAATACTAATGTGTTGGATTAGAATCCAATGATTATAAATGAGGTTCTCATGACATGGATATTTTTGTGATTCTCATGATAGTATATATAAGTGGTTTTTATGGATCGGGCTACTGGATTTGGCATTTTTTATATAAATCGGGCTTGGGACATGTAATCTCGCATATATAATTATGTGTTGCATTAACTTGGGCAAATGATTTAAGATTCAAGCCTATCTTAGCTCAACTTGACCCCAACTCGCCTCATGAATAGGTCTAGCGTTAACTTTAATAAATTGGTTCACTACCAATGTCGCATGAACTTATTGGGTCGCACATAAAGAATGACTTTAGCAATTTCAATTGATCTAGAATATTGAATTTTATATGCTAAAATTCATGACATAAAATCCTTTTGTGATTTGTTATATATAATAATAGGGGCGTATGTGTAATTTTTTTAAATTGTCTAAATACAATAATTATGTTACGAATAGGATTTTAAGTAAGGGCTTATCTACACATATAAAAAGAGGATGATACCTTAAAACGAATTAAGATTTCGTTTTTGCTATTTTCAATTTCTCTGAATATTGGGAGAGAACGAAAAATGTTTTTTATCTTTCTTGAGGCTACCACTCCAAATTGTGGCCGCCATTCATGTGTGGATTTCAGATAGAGGACGTGCGCTTGAATGTCTTAGAGATTGAACAATTAGAAAAGGAAATCACAGATTAAGGTATAGTTTGCTTTGTAGATCTAATTTAATGAAACTTATTTGCGATCCCGTTAGGGTTTTTCAAAATTATTTTGAACTCTCCACTGCATATGAAGCCCATAACCCAACAAAAAGATGGCAACGATGATATTAAGGGCTACTTTGCTGAGGATGGGGCGAGGACTTGGAGCGCCTATCAAATTTAGGTTGCTTGTCGTCCGATTTTTTGGACGTCTTGTAATTTTACACAATTTGTGTAATATATTGATTGTGTTTTTAACTTTATCACAATTTTTGATACTTTAATTTATTTTTATCATATTAAGGGTAAATTATCATTTATTTTTTTAAAAAATATTTACAATTTATGTCCACCGCTAATTAGCAATGTACTAGCGATGGACTAGCGACACCATACTAAATGGTGCGACAGAGGTCTATTGCTAGTTTGTTGCTTTCGTTGCCAATCAGCAACAAACTAGCGATAGTATTCTTGATTCCATTGCTAAGTAGCAACAAACTAGCAAAGAATACTTGTCTATCATTGTGACGACCCCAGTTTCACAACCCAAACTGGGCCCCGCCCGGCATAGACTTGCTTGGACCCCGAGTCAATCCTCGCAACGTCAACTCAAGCCTAGTCAGCCTTCCTCAACATTTTTTCATTACAAGGCAACAAGATTTCACATTTATAGCGAGTTATTCAAGTTTATAAGTTGTCAAAGTTTATGTGAAAGCTGTTTCAACTTAAGCAAAACTAAATAACTCTGCACAAATCAGTCGAAACAACCTAAAGTATGAAAACCCCGTATAACACAGTCAACATGTATAACCATAAAACCTATATGCCCCGTCTGATAAAAACAATATACATAAATAATACAAAATCTACAAAAATATGTGAGAAAGGCCGCTCCAAATTCCTCACAGTAGATCCCCTAGAATCGACCCCTTTCCCTTACTCAATTTCGGATCTGAACTCAGTCAAACACAAGAATAACGAGCCCAAGTAAGTAATGCCAGTATGATACTAAACAATATTTCAAATAAATAAATCATTTTATATATATTCAGATAGAAAGAAAGGTATAAGGTCGCATGAATAAATAAAAGACTGTAAATAAATTAAAAGCAATCGATACACGAGTGTACAGGAATGCAAACAGAGTAACACAAGTAATCCCGACTAATAGGTCGTCGAGTCTTGGCAAAATATTAAGACTCGGGTTCTAGGACTTGGTACACTCACAAGCCCTAAACCCATGAGATAGTGAGATTTCCTAGAACAACCACGCTAAAAACTCGCACCCTGCCAAAATAAAAAACCAGTGCAGTGCATCCCGAGGTCATGACTCAGTTATGTTACCTCAACCAGTCGCTCCTTTCAAGGACTACCATTAACTCACTTGCCCTGGAAAAACTCAATTAGAATGGAATTCCAAGGATAGATAACAAAGCAATGAACAACAATAGTCACGAACTTATAAAATGAAATAACTGTGCATTTCCTAGTTGGTTTACTTACCTTGATCCACACATTTGTCCTAGTCTATCCGATCTTTCGAAACTCCGAAACGTTTTCCTGAATGGCCGAGATCTCCTCTTAGTCCCTTATATTGTTTGATAGGTTTTGGAGTGAATTTGGAATTGAAACCATTTTTGGAACTTTTTAATTTTTAGTACTGGCTAGGAAATTAGGATGCTAATTTTGAACACTAGCGCACTAATGTCCACATTAACGCGCTACCTCGACTATCTAGCGCGCTAATCAACATTAACGTGCTAACTTTTGATATGGGCGCGCTAATTCACATATCTAGCGCGCTAATTAATATTAACGCTCTAGATTTCTACCTAGCGCTATGTGAAGCAGAACCTAGAATTCTGCAAATATGAATTCCGAGTTTGTTGCTACACATAGGCCTTATTGATGCCTTGGGACCCCTTATACATGCTACTAGAGGTCCCTAACATCAACCCCAACATAAAACAACAACAATAACACCAAATTCATGAATTCTTGAAATGACCAAGCTATGTTGATGGAGTTACCTACCTTGATGATCACTTCTTCTTCAACATACCATCAATGAAGTGTTCACTTCTACTTCACTAAAATCACTCAGCAGCTCTCTTTTCTCTCTTCCTCCTTGTACAAACGATTTTGATGATAATAAAGGTCAATATGTTGACTTATGGGGTTTGTATATCTTAATTTGATATGGTTGATCATGTACGCAAACGTATCTCGAGGCTTGTTTAGTGGTCCACATTCATTCAATAATTCCCTAAGTCTTGGTTAAATGACACAACAAGTGACTCAATTAACCTCTTGATTTGTCACTACATGTCTCGATGCACATCATGTGGTCATTTCATTTATTACACTAACTTACGCCCACTTAATTTCACATTTAACATGGCCACATTAAAGCTAGTTAAAATCATTATTATCTCAAATTAATGAAATGTACCCCATAAGCCGCTACCTCGATCCTACGTCGACACGCAACTCGAGGTATGTCTCTGCTTGCCTCGACACTGATATGCCCCACGTGTACTTTACTCGCACATTTCCACAATTAGATAATTTAATTTTTCACTCATGTATAATGCATAATACAATCATCAAACAAAAATAGCATACCACGGTGTCAACTCCCGATATGTGGGCATACGTATCACGATATGTGGGTCCCACATACGACCCCGAAATGGCATGTGGCACTAGTTAGAGTTTAGGGTCGTTACAGTCTTCCTAACTAATTAGAATTTCGTCCTTGAAATTGAAACAATTCACTTGGGAAGAACTTAATGAAACTCAAAAGAGGTAGGGAAAGTACTCGCTTATGGATGACTCGGGCGCCCACGTCAACTCCTCATCTCCGTGATGTTGTCATTTGACAAGGACCGATGGAATCTCTTTGTTTCTAAGAATTTTCACCTAATGGTCTAGAATATGAATAGGCAATTCGTCATAAGTAATGTCATCCCTCAAGTCTATCTGGCTCAAATCCACTGTCGGCCATTTTCCCTCTTTCGACCTATCCATTCGAAGCATAGAAACATGAAATACAGGGTGAATCCTAGACAACTGAGGTGACAACTGTAACTCGTGTGCAACCATGCCTATTCGTTTCTTCAGTCTGAATGGACCAATGAACCTCAGCGCAAGCTTTCCATAATCCCAAACCTCTTATGAACCTTTATCGACGAAATTTTCAGGTACGCATAGTTCCCAACCTCATACGTTGACTCATCGTGATACATGTCATAATACCTTTTTTGCCTCTCCTGCGCACCCTTTAGCATCAATCTGATCAGTCGCATCTTCTTTGTATGATCCACTACAATCTCATGTCCAATAACAGCCGCATCCTCAGACTCCTCCCAATAAGATGAAGATCTGCACGATCTACCATAGAGTGCCTCAAGCGGTGTCATACCAATACTGGCCTGATAATTATTATTGTAGGCAGACTCACACAAATGAAAATACTTTTTCCATGACCCACCATACTTTAACACACACATCCTCAACATATCCTTGAGAATCTGAATCAGTCTCTCTGACTGGCCGTCATTTTATGGATGATAGGATGTACCGAGGTACAACCGCGTACCGAACTATGCCTGCATGCTCTGCCAAATCTGAAATATAAACAGTAGCCCTATGTCAGACACGATCGATAACGGAACACCATGTAGTCGAACAATCTCCCGTTCATACAAACTCGCCAACTTATCCACTCGATATGTGGTAGAGATCAGTAAGAAAGCGCGAGACTTCGTCAACCTGTCGACAATCACCCAGATGTTATCATGTCTGCGCTGAGATCGAGGTAAGCCACTAACGAAATCCATTTCAATATGTTTCCACTTCCACTAAGGAATGGGAAGTGGTTGTAATAACCCACCGAGCCTCCGATGATCAGTCTTAACTCACTGTCATACCTCACACGCTCGAACGTAATTAGAAACAATGGTCTTCATCCCCGGCCATCAAAAAAGATGACGCACCTCAACATACATCTTAGTCCAACCCGGATGAACCAAAAAATGTAAGCAGTAAGCCACATCAAGTATCTCATCACGTAACTTAGCCACTGATAAAATCCACAGTTGACCAATAAATCTTAGGCATGAGTCTATCGACTGACTCTAATCTGGAAGATCCAGGTTTTGAGCAAATTCCAAGAACCTCTAGTACTGCTCATCTGCCTGTTGACCCTCAAGTACACTCTAAATCGACATTGTCCGAGTACTCAGCTGCCCACAAATCAATACCCTAGTACTGATCGGAATATTAAAAGAATACATCTACTCAACCGCCTCGAGTAAACCATACTCGTGTGTCATGTGGCAAATATCAATCTTTGAGTCTGCCCCTCTGCAGCTCAATGCGTCGCAACAACATTGGTTTTCCCCTGGTGGCACTCCAATGAGAAATCATAGTCCTTGATGAACTCAAGTTAACGTCTTTGTCTCATGTTCAACTCTTTCTGAGTGAAAATGTACTTCAAATTCTTGTGGTTAGTAAACAACACAAGATTTTTCCCATAAATATTATGACGCCAAATCTCCAATGCAAAGACCACTACCGCTAACTCAAGTCATGAGTAGGGTAGTTCATCTCGTGAATCTTTAGCTGTTGGAATGCGTAGGCAATCACTCTACCGCCCTGCATCAAAACACAACCTAAATCGACCTTAGAAGCATCAATATTCACCTTAAAACCTTCCCTAACTCAGGTAATACCACAACTGGTGCGGTAGTCAATCTTTCCTTTAAAGTCCTGAAGGCTTGTTTACAACTATCATTCCACTAAAAACTCGTATCATTTTTCGTCAATTGCGTCATTAGTTTCA
The DNA here is from genome assembly GCA_039657365.1 of Stephania yunnanensis. Classification (NCBI taxonomy): domain Eukaryota; kingdom Viridiplantae; phylum Streptophyta; class Magnoliopsida; order Ranunculales; family Menispermaceae; genus Stephania; species Stephania yunnanensis. Next base: position 12,915,077 of record CM077582.1, read on the forward strand.
CAATCTTTAAGAAGTCATAAACAAAATGCATGTAATAGCCTGCCAACCCCAAGAAACTGCAAACAACTGTCACTGATCGCGGCGTAGGCTAATCTATCACAGCTCTAACTTTATCGGGGTCCACTAACACTCTGCTGGCTCCAACTATGTGTCCAAGAAATCTGACCTCTGTGAGCCAAAACTCACACTTACTGAACTTTGCATACAGTTTATGCGCCCTCAAACTCTGCAAAATCGTCTTGAGGTGCTCCTAATGATCCTCACGGGTCATGAAGTAGATAAGGATGTCGTCGATAAATACAATGATGAACCTATCCAAATACTCTCTTAGCACTCGATGCATGAGATCCATGAACATCGCCGAGGTGTTCGTCAACCTAAAAGGCATGACTATAAACTGATAATGTTTGTATCTGGTACGAAAAGTTGTTTTCTCCCTATCCTTTGCTCTAGTTCTCAACTGATGGTACCCAGATCTCAAATCAATCTTCGGGAACCATTGTGCTCCCGTTAACTGGTCGAACAAATCGTCAACATGAGGAAGTGGATATTTATTCTTCACGGTTACAACTAATTGTAATCAATGCATAATATCAGACTGTCATCTTTCTTCTTAAAAAAAAGACCGGCGAGCCCTAAGGTGACATATTCAGGTGAATGAACCTTCGCTCCAACAACTCATCAAGTTGTCTTCGCAGCTCATCTAACTCCTTCGAAGCCATCCGGTATGGCAGAATAGATATAGGTTTAGTCCCCGGAACCAAATCAATGATGAATTCAATCTCCCTAAAAGGTGGTGATCCCGGCAACTCTACGGGAAAACATCATCGGAAACTCGCACACAACTAGTACCTCATCCAACCTAGACTCAACTCTCTCTATCGTACTCAAAACACTAGCAAATGCCTTGACATATATGCTAGAAGGTACTCTACCTCTAGTAATTGGTATACTAATCGAAATCCCCTAAAACCTAAACTCGAGATATCCGAGAATCTAAGATGTAACTCTCTTGCTGAAATAATGGATATGTGCATGATGAACATTCAACCAATCCATGCCTAACATGAACAATCAACACACAACAGGTTCGGGTATATCTTGTCCCCAACAGCTGTGCTAAGGATCAAAGATCTTTCTAGTCTAATGGGTCTCAAACCCAACTTATCTACCATGCGACCGAAAATAAAAGATATTGTAGAGCCAGAATCTAACATAGTATACATAAAATGACCACAAATGTAAATCATACCCTGCTCATGGCTCTACTGTTGCTGCCCTCTGCTCAGTCATAGACATGAACTGGTGAAATGACATGGTTGTCCACACTCCCAACAAGTATGTTGAGATCCAGATCTAGATGGAACACACTGTCCCCGCTCATACCTCTGCCACTGACCACTGCCTCTGCCCCTGCCACTGCCATTGACCTCAGCACTCTAATACTACTGTCGTTGAGGACCAGCCTGTGTAGAATGTTGTGGTGCGCTGACATAACTCTATTCTTGAGCAGATGGTATTGGCACAATACGCGTAGTAACAGGTGAAGATGCAACAGATCCCACACTCATAGCTCGATCCCTCGACCTCCACTATCTAGGTCTCTTCCTCCTCCTGTCACCTCTAAGTCTGACATCTGATTGTGTTAGTGGTGGAGCCACAATGACTATACCCGTGCACGTGCTCAAAAAGGTCTCAATGGACATACTCCTCTCGTATGCCTCCTGTAAGATTCCTAGAACTGTTGTCACCACCATAGACCCAGTCTCATTCAAAAATTCGTTCATGAAATAATAGGCCTGATCAGCGTCTGTATCGGCTATGCCCCCTTGTATAGTCCATTAACCACAAGTATCGACCCATATACTGCATCACTGTCTCACCGATAGCCTATCGAATGTTCTAAAACTCGGTCCTTTTCATGTTCCTGGCCGAATGAGGAAAATACTTCTGATTGAATCTCTCCTTGAATTCAGCCCAGTCCTTGGGTTTCCCTTTCGTAGCTATCATGTTATGCCACCAAATATCAGCCTCTTCAAATAACAAAGTAGATGAGATGTTCGGCCTCATATGATATGGGGTATCCAAGACATCGTGAGTCTTCTTATGACTCCTCATAAACTTTTCTACTACCCCAATATCGGTACCCCGTGAAACTTCTCCGAGTGATGTCTATGAAACTCGAAAGACTGCCTCGCCTCCGTCGTCGCCCAAATACTCGTATTAGTAGGCGTGCTCGGCGTATCATCCTTATGTGTATTAGGAGTAAGTGGTACTCTCTCAACCTGAATCTGTACCCCCTCATCAGTCACAGGTCTAGTCGGCGCTATAGGAAACGTAACAGGAGCATGTATTGTTGGTGCACTCCCGCCCTGAGTGAGTGGTGCTGCAGCTGTAGATGTAGAAGACGACGGTGTAGCCCATACCCTCAATATTCAAAGAATCTTCGAATGTTGCTATCCATGTGAAGTGATTAGCTAGGACATCTCATCGAGCCTCTCATAAACGTCACCCGAACCGGTATTGCTGATCTTGAGCTAATCGACCATCGCAATATGCAAAGAATGCGATTTCTCGATTAGGACGTAGCTATCGATAGTAGTAATATACAATACATCAAATAGCTCGTATAGTCCAATTTTAATTCCCCAACTCTCCTCACTTCCCAACTAAAACTTAACTTATGATCATATGGTTCCACTATAAGTTCTAACCTTATCTTAACTCTATTATGGATTCGTGTCTTATGTTGATTGTGGGTTGTTAGCATAAGTTAGGTGTAAAAACCTAGCTTTGATACCAACTATGGCGGCCCAGTTCCACAACCCAAACTGGGCCCCGCCCGGCTTAGACTTACGTGGACCCAAGTCAATCGTCGTGACGTTAACGCAAGCCTAGTCGGCCTTCCTCGACATTTTTTCATTGTAAGGTAGTAAAATTTTACATTTATAGTGAGTTATTCAAATTTGTAAGTTATCAAAATTTATGCAAAAGTTATTTCAACTTAAACAAAACTAAATAACTCTACACAAATCAATCAGGACAACCGAGAGTGTGGAAACTCCGCATAACACAGTCAACATGTATAACCACAAAACTCATATACCCCATGTAGTAAAAAAATATACATAAATAATACAAAACCTACAAGAATGTGCGAGGAAAGGCCGCTCGAAAGTCCTCACAGTAGATCCCCTAGAATCGCCCCTTTCCTTTACTCGATTTGAATCCGCACTTAGTCAAACACAAAAACGAGGAGCCCAGGTAAGTAACGTCAGTAAGATACTAAACAACATTTCAAATAAATAAATCATTCTATATCCGTGCAGATAGAAAGAAAGATATAAGGTCGCATGAATAAATAAAAAATTGTAAATAAATTAAAACCAATCGATACATGAGTGTCCAGGAATGCAAATAGAGAGGCATAATGTGACGGCCCCAGTTCCACAACCTAAATTGGGCCCCATCCGGCCTAGACTTATATGGATCCCGAGTCAGACCTCGCGACGTCAACGCAAGCCTAGTCAGCCTTCCTAACTATTTATAGTGAGTTATTCAAATTTGTAAGTTACAAAGTTTATGCAGAAGTGATTTCAATTTAAACAAATCTAAACAACTCTACACAAATCAGTTAGGACAACTTAAAGTGTGGAAACCCCGTATATACTCCATGTAAAATTCCTCACAAAACCCATAAACCCCATGTGATAAAAAACAATATAAGTAAGTAATACAAAAACTACAAAAATGCGAGGGGAAAGGCCATTCCAAAGTCCTCAAAGTAGATCTCCCAGTGCGAGCCCCTTTTCCTTACTCGATTGCGGATCTGTACTCAGTCAAACACAAGAATGACGAGCCCAGGTAAGTAATGTCAGTAAGACACTAAACAACATTTTAAAATAAATAAAACAGTCTACATTCATGCAGATAGAAAGAAAGGTATAAAGAACGCATGAATAAATAAAGACTGTAAGTCAAACAAAACAATCGATATATGATCGTCCATGAATGGAAACAGAGAGGCGCAAGTAGTCTCGACTAATAGGTCGTTGAGTCTTGACAACGCATCAAGAATCGAGTTCTAGGACTTGGTACACTCACAAGCCCTAAACCCACGAGATAATGAGACTTCCTGGAACAGCCACGCTAAAACCTTACACCCCGTCAAGTAACCAGTGCAGTGCATCCCAAGGTCACGACTCTGGTATGTTACCTCGGCCCGCCACTCCTTCCAAGGACCATCGTTGACTCACTTGCCCTCAGACAACTCAATTAGAATGGAATTCCAAGGATATTTATTAGTTCTTAAAATTCCTATTTTGATGTGTTTTGACTTTCGATGTTTGATTTCGATCCCATTTTCCACCAAATTGAACCAAACTCTCGACAAAATAGTCCATCTTCATAAAATGTCCAAAATACTGGTTTTGGTCAGGCCAAAACCCTAAAAATCTTAACTTCTTCCGTGACATACCCAACTCTCATAAACCAATTCTCTTGCCATATTTAACCAATCTTATACCAAATTAAACCCCATCTCAACCTCGACTATTGCCAACTGACACAAAACTCGAGATAAGATCTTACCTACACATTTTCGAAATTAATTAATTAAAATTGTTCAATCTTTTGTATAATAAATAATACAAGCATCACACAAAAATAGCATACCTTGGTGTCTACATCCAAGATTTGGACATACGGATCACAACAAATAATAGGTCCCACATACGACCCTAAAATGACACGTGACACGAGTTAGATTTTTAGGGTCGTTACATGCTAGTAGTCCTGACCAATAGGTCGTTGAGTCTTGGCAAAACATCAAGACTCGGGTTCTAGGACTTGATACACTTACAAGCCCTAAACCCAAGAGATAGTGAGACTTCCTGGAATAACCACGCTAAGAACTCGCACCCCGTCAAAATCAGAAACCAATGTAGTGCATCCCAAGTTCATGACTCTGGTATGTTACCTCAGCCAGTCACTCCTTCCAAGGACCACCGTTAACTCACTTGCCCTTGAGCAACTCAATTAGAATGGAATTCCAAATATAGATAACAAAGTAATGAACAACAATAGTCACGAACTTAAAAATGAAATAGCTGGTTTACTTATCTCGATTCATACGTTTGTCCTAGCCTATCCGATCTCTCGACACTCTAAACAACGAAATGTGTTCCTAAACGTCCTAGATCTCCTCTTAGTCCCTTATATTGTTTGATAGGTTTTAGAGTTTATAGTGTTAAAACCATTTTTGGAACTTGCGCATTTTAGTACGAGGCTAGGAAATTAGCGCGCTAATTTTGAACATTAAGAGATTCAAATTTCAATGGCGCGCTAAAGTGGCCATTACACTCCTTCCAAGGACCACCGTTAACTCACTTGCCCTTGAGCAACTCAATTAGAATGGAATTCCAAATATAGATAACAAAGTAATGAACAACAATAGTCACGAACTTAAAAATGAAATAACTGTGCATTTCCTAACTGGTTTACTTATCTCAATTCATACGTTTGTCCTAGCCTATCTGATCTCTCAACACTTCGAAATGTGTTCCTAAACGTCCTAGATCTCCTCTTAGTCCCTTATATTGTTTGATAGGTTTTAGAGTTTATAGTGTTAAAACCATTTTTGGAACTTGCGCATTTTTAGTACAGGCTAGGAAATTAGCGTGCTAATTTTGAACAGTAGCGCGCTAAAGTGGCCATTAGCGCGCCACCTTGACTATCTAGCGCGCTAATCAGTATTAGCGCGCTAACTTTTGACATTAGCACGCTAATTCTAACATTAGCATGCTAATTCACATATCTAATGCGCTAATTAATATTAGTGCGCTAGATTTCTACCTAGCGCGCTATGTGCAACAGAACCTAGAATTCTGCAAATGCGAATTACTAGCTTGTTGCTACACATAGGCCTTGTTGATGCCTTGGGACCCGCATACATACTATTAGAGGTACCTAACATCAACCCCAACATAAAACAGCAACAACAACACCAAATTCATGAATTCTTGAAACGACCAAGCTATGTTTATGGAGTTACCTAGCTTGATGATCTCTTCTTTTTCTTCAACACACCATCAATGAAGTGCTCACTTCTACTTCACCAAAATCACTCCAACAACTCTCTTTTCTCTTTTCCTCCTTCCACAAATGATTTTGATGATGATAAAGATCAATATAATGACTTACGGGGTTTTGATAACTTAATTTGATATGTTTGAACTATGGTCATTGATCATGTGTATACGTGTATCTCGAGGCTTGTCTAGTGGTCTACCTTCATTCAATAATTTCCTAAGTCTTGGTTAAATAACATAACAAGTGACTCAATTAACCTCTTGATTTGTCACTACATGTCTCAAAGCACATCATGTGGCCATTTCACTCATTGCACTAATTTACGCCCACTTAATTTCACATTTAACATGGCCACATTAAAGCTAGCAAAAATCATTATTATCTCAAATTAATTAAGCTTACCCCATAAGTCGCTACCTTGGCCCACGTTGACTCGCAACTCGAGGTACGTCTCCACTCGCCTCGACATCGATATGCCCACGTGTACCTTACCCGCACGTTTCCTTAATTAAGTAATTTAATTTGTTCACTCATGTATAATATATAATACAATCATCAAATATAAATAGCATACCTCGATGTCGACTCCGAAGGTGTGGACATACGAATCACGACAAGTGTGTCCCACATACGACCCTGAAATGACATATTGCACTAGTTAAAATTTAGGGTCGTTAAAGCCACTAAGAAACGACGACCTACTAATAACGGTTTTAGTGATAGTGCGACGGATACTTCCGTTTCTAAGTTAACGACGGACTAAAATTTTCGTCACTAAACTCTTAAGGACAAGGGCTTTTGCGATGCCTATATTTCTGTCACTAATTTATCACTGATAGCATTACCAACAAAAAATGAAGGGTTTAGCGACAAAATTTTCCATCGCTAAATTCGGTTGGTTTTGTTAGTGATGGTTTATGACCATTTAAACATCATATCTACATTAATTCTCTGTATAAGCCATTTGCTAAACGAGACTTAATTAACAAGATAAGACACCTTCACTACAATGGGAGAGACTAAAAAAATCACCATTTAACATAAGGGCATATACAAACAAACAAAGATCATTGCTAAAAATTGTTGCATTTCCACATCAAATCGAAAAAAAACCAAAAACAAAAAGATAATGGTAGTTTTAGGGACAATATTAGTCATGGTGTGAGCGAGAAATTAATTAAGATTCTAATCCGTCAATTTACTCTAATTTCATTGAAGGGCTAAATTACCAAATTGCCCTTATGTTAATAAGGGTTGCATTTGTTTTGAAAAAATAAACATTGCATTTTTTTGCCAAAGTGATTTGTATTTAGGTGTTCCTAGTCAAATCGGAAAAGCAGATGTTACAAATGTATTTTACAATAATAAAACATAGAACAAATTCCGAAAATGCACACGATATAGTGCGAGCCTAGCCTCAGCCCTAAGACATGGACAATCACCCAAACAACGGGGACAACTACCCCAACAACGGGGATATTGCACGTAGGTGGAAATTAATTATAACTAAATCAAAAGCACATGAGCGCTTTTGTTTATGAAATTGTCGACACATGGAAAAGAGAAAGAAACAAGAGAGATTTTTCAACTTGAATATGATCTATAATTTGCATTGTTGTTTGAATAAGGATATGTCTTCTTTAAATTTAGGCAATAACAAGTCCTATAACGATGATTAAGCAACTTAAAAGGTACTAGTTCCTCATCAAGTTGATATTGTCAAACTCAACCTATCGTGTGCTGCGAGTTCACTTATGATAAAACGGAAAGTTTTTTGGTCCCAATATTTTTGTTTTCCATTGCTATCTTCCTCACATCGAATTTAATTTACTTAAATCAAGATATGCAAGTGTTTTTCGACAAATATATCAACCTCTAGGCAAAAAACAACATGCACTGTATGGCTATTGGCCTAGCTAGTATTGTCAATCAGAAGGAGAAAAAAGGAGAAATGGGAAAATATGAGGGAAAGAAGACGATGAGTGAACAGGGACAAAGAAGGGTGATATGTGGAATGGAGGGGGAATAAAAAGACGAGGAAAGGGAGATCCGAGGACAGAAGAAACGGGAAAGAGGAAGGGGAGGAATAAGAAGACAGAGAGGGGCGGATAGGTGAAAACGGAAAGAGAGAATATGGGAGGGGAAGAATAGACATTAGATTCTTGGGAGAGGAAGGGGCTGGCGGCGAAGCTAAATCGTGGCAGCACCAGTCCCCCCCAAACAAGGTGTGCAGCTAGGGGTTTTTTGGAGAAGTGGGAAAGTGAAGACGGGGATGGAGGATAAGCCTTGTATTTAGTTAAATTGTAGGATTCTAATTCGTCAATTTACCCTAATTTCACTATTTAAGGTGTATTATATAGTACTAGTCAATGGGCACGCGCTATGCGCGTGATTTTGAAGAAGAAAGTGGTTTTCAATAAAATAAACACATGAAGGAAGAAAACGTGAATAGAGTGGAGAGAAAGAATTGTGGAGGGGAGAGAGAGAAACGTGGAGAGGAGAGAGAGAGTTGAGAAACGTGGAGGGAGAGAGAAAAAAAATCATCCAAATCCCACTTTGTTAGGAAACTGACTACTAATTTAAAAAATTTTGAAAACTAATTGAGTTTTCATCCGCACATTCAAAATCAAAACCGTAGTTATCAATTAAATTACTATTTTATCCCGAATTTAAATATTTGTATCAAAACACTTAGGGACATTGTTGGAAGTTTTAGCCAAAAAGACTTCACGGTTAACCATTTTGGGATTGCTATTATAATAGTATAGATATATTACAATCAATTTAACACACCACACGCTATTAATAACCCCGATAGACATACTAGAAGAATTACATGTCCTGATTTTTGGGTTGTTATAATTTACGATATTTATTCATTGTGTTTTTATTTGATGCAAGAAATATACTAAAAAGATTACTGTCTAATATATTATAATGATTTAGTTATAGATAGAATATATATTTCGTCAAAAAAAAGAATATATATAAGTGGTTTTTATGGATCGGGCTACTGGATTTGATATTTGTTTTACATAGGTCGCCCTTGGGACAACATGCAAACTCCCATATATAGTTAAGTGGTGTAATGGATTTTTTTCTTTGGATAATCGTGGTGTACTGGACTTCGGCAAGGGCTGCTTTTTAGATTCAAGCCTATCTTAGCTCGGCTTGACCCCAACTTAGCTTGGCGGCCATGAGTAGGTTTAGTGTGAACTCTCACAAGTGGCTGTTAGATACACTGGAATATGGATGCAAATGGGTTGGGTAGGTGATGGAGACCTCATCCCCGCTTAAGAATTTATCTCCCTATTCTTATACCCATCTTAATACGGGGATGAACTTTCATCTTCATCCCCATCTCCGCTTAATCCATTCGGGGATGGGAAATTGCGCATGGAGAAAATCTTTCTCCATTTCATTCTCCATTGAAGATTTCCGCAGGGATTCTTGCCGGGACTTTGTAAAGATTTACCGCAGGAAAATATTTTTTCCAACTTAATTTTTTTCATAAAGATTTATAAAAAGTATGGTACTCATACATAGGATCCCAATTGTTAAAAACTCCAACCAAGTAAAGTATAACATATAAATATAGTTGCAAAAAATTCAAAACAAGCATATAATTAACCAAACAAATTAAAATTAACCAAACAAATTAAAATTATAAATCACATTAGAGTTTGTTTATCACTAGTATTTTTTGTGAAAGCTTTGTAATATTATATAAAATTAATATATACAATATATATAAATTTATTTGATATATACGAAGATGTCCACGGGTATCTCTACGGAGATTACTAATGGGATTCCCTGCAGGGATCCCGAATATTTTTTTTTCCCATCTCTGTACCCATACTTACTTGGGTATAAAATTTTATCCTCATTCTTACCTACATTCTTATTTAAATTATCTATCTTCATCTCCAGGAATCTCCATCCCACGAATTTTTTTCTTCACTTGCATCTCTAAATTGAAAACGCATGTTTTGCACATGCGCTGGATCACGTGGAGCATGCATGGGAGATATATCACATTTGATGCCACTCAAAAAGAATTTCAAAGGAGCCAAAACGACAAACTAAAACGACAACTTCGAGGGTAGTCCTAGAATTTCATCTACTCAACTCTTTTTTTTGTTTTCAAGGATATATCTACGCAACTCTTGATGTGTACTGCAACTATAATGAGACCCGAAACATGCCAAAATCGCGTTGGGTGACTTATTCATATAAAAATAACTGTGTACATAATTTTTAGTGGGTAAAAAGTGGGTTTTTTTATCTCAAAGCACACACGGCTAGTGATCAATAATATGCATGTCATATCACATATCACACGATGTGACTTTAACTGTTACTTTTAATTATTATTAATGTAGCATTTTGATGGGGCATGCCCAACAACATGCAGAGTTACTGACCTTCAGCTTTTTTTTTACCTTTTTTTTTTTTTTTTTTTTTTTTTGTAATACGTTTGTTTTGTGTGGTTCTTTTATTACTGTCAATAACGAGTCAGCTGAGCGTTCATGGTGAGTGCTCTTGCTCGAGTCATGCTAGCATTTCCCTTTTCCCATGTTCATATATATGCCCACACACACCGAAGTAGAGTTAGTGTAGCAGAAAAACAGGAGATCTCTATCACATGGAGAGTACTAACAAGGAGCTTGTTGTCGATAACTATGATGATGCATTTCTCTTTGAAGAAGAGCTGAACAAGCAGACAACATCTTCACCAACGCTTTCCCTGAAAGTTTCGGCGAAAGCCGACACTACTGCGACGGTAGACGACATTGATAACAACATTGCATCTTCATGGGGAGAGCAAATCTCTGAGGACTTTCAACGAGACCTACAAATGATGGAAGGCAATCAACATGAACTCTTCATCAACTTCTTCAGCAGCACTTCCAACGTCGAAACTGGTCGTCATCATCAGCTTAACCATTCCTCTTCATCATCATCGATAGTCGAATCCGAATCCCCACTTTTCCTCGACATATGCGACTTCCATCACGATGGCCTGCCCATACTTGAGAGCTCAGATAGTTACAACAACCCATCAGTTGTTCTCACTCTAAAAAACTCCTTGAACAGTACTGAACTCGAGGCGTGCGATAACGACATGCTTTTTAGTCCTGAGGATTGTGACAAGTTCTTCAATGTTGATAATGTTGATCAAGATGAACAGACAGTGTTGAAAGATCACTTCATTAATTCTACTATTACTACTACTTCATCAAGTGTTGATGATCCAGCCTCGAACAAACCTCGTGGTCAAGTTGAGGATGGAGATGATATTTACGAACTAGAAGAAACGGTACTGGATGATCATCTCAAGAAAATAGGAGGTGCTAATTTGAATTGCAAGAATTTGGTGTCGGAACGCAACCGAAGAAAGAGGCTCAGCCAGCAATTGCTTGCACTGCGTGCTCTTGTGCCCAACATCACTAAGGTATATATTTCCCTCATTAATTGAGCTAAACATGCACTGCTAATCATCTTTTATTTTTTATTTTTGTTTTTGATTATCGTGGGTGTCCGAACGACTTTTTTTTTTTTTTTTGTTCCCTCGCAACATAAGCTCGACTTTCCCACGAGAGTCTGATAAAGGACGTACGCCGCCTCCATGACTTGGGAGAAACCAACTATTGTTCATCCATCAATTGATATAATTCTCACATTGCATTGACATTATATATGGCAGATGGACAAGAGATCAGTTTTGGTCGATGCTTTAAACTACTTGAGGAGCATTCAAGAAGAAACCGGAAGACTTGTTAAGGAACTTAAGCAACGGGAATTCAAGCAACCAAAGTTAAGCATTAACCAACGGGATCGCCACCCTAGTCTTCGAATTGAATCGTGTCGTATCCCGAGCGTGTTGGCATATGCTTCTTCCAGGTCTAGAGCTCAAATTACAAAGGTATATACATGCATATACTTTATGTCGTTTGCTTTTCTTATTAAGATTCAGCAAGTATATATATATATATATATATATATGGTATGGAAACTAAAAAGAGAATCATGATGGATCACAGATAGAGACAGAGAAAATAGAGGATAGGAGATTCGTGGTGAAGATGACATACAAGGGTGGTGTTGGCGTTGGAGGAGATGTGCTGCATGTTTTCGAGTCTCTTGGATTTGAGATCACCTACAGCACTATGCAACAATTGAAGCCACATGAAACCAACACAGAGATGTTCATCAGGGTATATTTCTTTATTATTATTATATATATAATTTGAGTTCTTTCTTTTCTTTGGTTAAATGGCTATATATATTTCTTCAACCTATCATTTCGTGTTAAACTAAATATTTTTTATTAAGATGCATGTAAAATTTTGCTGTCATTTAGACCTCAAGAAGTACACGTACATGATACATATATATTTTCATTATTTTGCTACTTCATCTAGATATCTAGATCTCTTAGCATTGCGAATTTGCATATGTAAATTAGTTAAAATATTTTAACCTCTTACAACTTTTGTTAGTATTTTTTTTTGGTGTACAATTTTTCTTTTTATATATATCCTTACATCTCCCGACTTTTGCTGCTATATCCTACCACCCTAATGGTGGACATTGAGTTGACATGCCACCTTTGTGTTTAGGGTTAAAAAGTGACTTAAATGTACAATGTGAATAGGTTGGGATACAATAACTAAAGAAAGGTTCGGATATATATTATTACTTGCATGGCAAATAAAGATAAAGGACCTTTATATTGAGAGGGATGAAACATTAGATGTGTCAAAAGCAAAGTTGTGCCCGGCGGATTAATTTCATGTTCGAGTCAATGGGCGTTGTGATGAAGTTTGTTGCTTATTATAAAAAAAATCATTATTTCTTTCACTGATACTACTTTATCAAATTTTGCTGGACATTAATTGATGATAATTAAGAAGACAAAACAAATTAAATTAAGGTCTCGTTTGGTTTGTTTACGCCAATTTACAGTATGCCAATTTACAGTGTCGGCAGAGTTAACTCCTTGTAAAAAATTACTATGAAAAATCATATTTCCATGTTTGATTTAACTTTAAACTTGTAGGGAAGTTGCAAATTTTTAAACAATAAAAGACACGAATTGGCATAAATACCCTTCAAATAAAAGAGGTGGATGTGGATAAGAGAAGTAATTGTGTCCACAAATTCCTAGGAGATAACTCCTCTAAAGGAAGGGGGAAAGATATCTATCACCTTTGGTTGTGAGTTGAGAGATAAATTAAAGAAAAATTTGGCAATCAAATAAGATTAATTTCAACTTTCCTTCAAGTTATCTCTCGAGAGTTAACTTCACCTCTAGCCAAATAAGTTATATCTAAGTTACTGTACATGATACGTACATGTAAAATATATATATATATATAAAAGGTTCTTTTATATATATAACTTTTTGGCAGCTGAGAAACAAGTTGGGAAGATGACAGAGGAAAAGCTGAAAGAAAGTATTGCAAGCATGGCTTTGAGAATGGGGCTCACACTACAATGCCCCTAATGGATTACTGTACGTCCACCACAGGTGGTGCATTTGTAGCTATCTTTCTGGTGGCACTTTAAGCATGTGCATGCTGTCATGGGTTCTTTTACTTTTTGATTGCCCCTGAAAATAATTGTAGCACCACTAATTATTAGTACCTTTCAATGTTGTAGCCTTGTTGCACTCAATAACCAAACATTTTAATTTGCTATCTGTCGTCATATGCTTGTTGTCATATTTGAGCAGATATACGTTGGTCCCAATTAAAGTAAAAGAGTAGTGACATGCATGCTATTACTATATATATAGTCAGGTTACCTTCCCTGTTTTTAGCAAATTAACACCAAATATAAATTTCAAACATGCATATATCTCATTTATGTATAGTCGGAAAACACTTTTGCGTTGTTCTAAGCAAATCCAACAATAAAAGAAGAGGGAGTACTAAAACTGTATGTGTTGCCAAAGTGCATCGATCTTTTTGCTCTAGAGGGGACAAATTAATTGATTCCCAACTTTTTTTCTTTTTGATCAAAGTGATTCACAACTTTATTAATTGATTGGAAGCGTGCAACTATATTTATGAATACTGAAGGCTAAGAAGATGATTGCATGCATGGACAGTACTCTTAAACCATCTTCAACCACAAAATTTTATTTTTTTTTTATTTTATAATTATATCACATCAAACTTTATTTTGTCTTCAACCACAAACTTTATTTTTTTTTTCAAAAACTTTATTTCTTATTTTTACTCATTTTCTTTATTTATTTAAATTAATTTTAATAAAAAATTTAACGAATAAAAAATTTCAGAAAAAATATTGTTTATTTTGTAAATGTAAAATACATATAATTAAAAATTCACATTTAAAAAACTGAAAAAACAAATTGAAAATGTGGAACTCGGTTTTGTCCACAAACTCTATTTTAAAAGAGAAAATGGAGTTCGATTAGAGATACTCTAACCATCTAACTCTCTAAATTTCATGGCAAATATATATGACATTCATTAAAATGTCATAAAGTTTAGCCGCATCTTATCTAAAATAATGAATTTAGCAATAAATTGGTAATTACAAAAAAATTAAAAAAGAAAGCTTTTACCAAAAAAAAAGAGAAAAGAAAAGAAAAGAAAGCTTGATTAATTAACAAAAGAAAAGTAGTCATACTGCAAGGAAAAGTAAATATGCCATATATTTTGAAGCAACTTTTACACGTGTTATAACATTTTTAAAAACTATATACTATTATAAATACATACTTGATTTAATAGTTTTTATGTGAAAGACAAGTAACAAAAGCTGTAAAAAGTCAATTACGATATAATACACAAGCGGATTGATCTCCATTCGATGTTGATCTAATGGTCGATCATAGCTGTACATTAAATATATGACAAATTTAAAAACAAATTTCTCCAACCACGTACGTACGTAATCTATAATAATTATATACGGTGGCTAAGAGCATTTCCACCCGTTTAAGGTTTGAGTCCCGAGTGTAATACAAAACAAATGACAAACCTTTACGTTGATATTTAGTCCAAGTAAGTGGCGGAACCATAAATTCTTGTTAGGGGAGACGGACTTTAACCTTAATTCTTTTCTTTTTTTCTAAACAAAAAAATATATATATTAGTATGAAAAACTAAGCATAATAAAAAAAAAATGACAATACTACACTAAAAACACTTCAAATACATCATTTTTTGTAATGCTACACTTGATATATATGGAGCGTATGTCGACCATAAAGGGCGAAAATGACAAATACATAGGGGTACTATAGAAGGACCCGAGGGTTTGGGGGCAACCGACTCCTTCCCTTTAAATCCACCTCTAGTCCAAATCGATTTTAGATCTTAGTATATATAATGATCGTGGTTGATCAATTATGAATCTTGTTAGCGCTCATGGTGCCCATTACGCTCGATGAGTTATCCACCTACCTTTAAATTTTATGGCTCTGCTTTGATCGGTTTAGGTTTGTCCTTTGAACATCAATAAGCATGGGAATGCTCCTAGTGAGCTTGTAATTAAAACAAACAAAAACAAATAAAATAAAATAAAACAAATGTTTCCCGCTAACATAAATTTAGCCAAAAACGATATAAAAAAGGTATAATGATCAAAATTATCATAATCCATCTTTGTATCAATTATATCTTAACCTTTGAATATATATATATATATATTTTGTTGGATACATATGAATGAAATTCGATGTATAGATTATATATATATAGTGTGAAATGGAACTTATCTATACACGTGGACTAAAAGGAAAGCCCTCTTTTTTATTTATATAGTCATTTGAGATTGTGAAATGGGTTGAGAAGTTTGTGTATGGATTGGTAGTACCACCTCAGTAAACCGAAATTGATGGCGTATTTCACGTGTTTATGCTCAGGCAGAAAGAATCAGATTCACATCATATAGTTCAATGGAATCAGTTTGATTTGTAGGTAACTTGTTGTATGAAGAGCTAACATGAAAACGAGAGGCGTGTATGAGAGAGCATTTTCCTAGTCTCTTTGAGTTCAGGTAGATTTGGTTAAATTTTAATTTCGATGACGAAATTCTTATTAGTTGGAAAGATTATCAATTCTCGAGATTTTTAAATCGATAATTACGGTTAATTCGAGATTAAGGAAGTTTAATATGGTTTTAGTCGTGAGTCGAGAATTAAACACCGGTGAATTTGAGATTTATGATTGATTTTATTAATCTGAGATGTTTGCCCAGTGTTGTGTATTATATGTTATTTTATTTTGCAAAATTCTAGTGATTGAGTAAATTTGATATTCGCAGGGTTTTGTCTCGAGATACTTGTTGAGACGGGTGCCGAGATAGTCAAGTTATTGCATAAAAATTAGTTTCGAGTTTCGCGTCGAATAATCGAATTTAAATTAAAAATTTGAAATTTGGACCTTAAATGAACTTAACGAGCTAACGTAGGGATTTGCCTCGATTTACGGGTAAGTCGGGATTAAAGGTAGTATGAAATGAGATGAATTTATATGAGATCTCGTTTCAAGTTTGGTGTCGGTTGACAATAGTCGAGGTCGAGATTGGGTCCAAACTGATGCAAGTTTGGATAAGTATGACAAGATGATTAGTCCATAATGGTTATATATGTCATGGACAAAGTTAAGATTTGTGGAGTTTTGGTGTGACCAAAATGAATGTTATAGATATTTCATGAAGATTGATTGTTTTGTCGAGAGTTTTGTTTATTTTGGTGAAAAGTTGAATAGAAAATGAGTGCCGAAAGTCAAAACACGTCAAAATATGGATTTTTAAAATTAATAAATAAAAAGAAATTAAGCTACTAACAAGCAGCTGATGATTTATATATAAAAAAACAAAGAAAAAAACAAATAAAAAAAATTTTCTTTCAATTGAAGGAACCAACAAACTCCTAACCCTCTCAACTCGAACTCTCACTCCGTGAGCTCCCGACGTTTGATTTTTGCTCGGTTTCTTTCCGCAAAACTGTAGAGCATTACGAGACAATCAATTCGAGCTAAGTTTATGCGGTAGAAATGATGTATTTTGCCTGCAATTTGATAAAATCTTTATGCTAGGTATTTTTTCTAAATTTAATTTGAATTCTCGCGCTTTTTCAATTTTTTTTACGGGGTTTTAATAGAAATTGATTGGAATTATTGTTAATTGGTATATTGGATTGATTTGCGTCAATTTGGGATAAATTTCACCGACGTGGATTAGGTTTTGATGAAGTGAACTAATGCAATTCAGTCGATAACAATTTCGGAAATATTGTAATAGTTGATATTGATTATTGATTTTAATCCAATTTGATTCCAAGAGCTATGAAAATATTTTGGTGTTGGTATCGGGTGGTTTCGTGACATTTATTGTCGATTTTTGAGGATTTAATTGCGAAAATATTAATTTGGAGAAGTTTTTTTTAGTTCAAAATATATGAGGTTGCTAAGTCGACAGGCCATATGGAAAAATTTATAACGTTTCCATCGGTGATCCGATTTAGGTGTTCTTGGACTCTATGGAAAGTAGAATATGAGTACTACAAGTTCCTTTAAGGTCATCATAATAAATATTGAGGTTTTCAAGGTTAAAGAAATACCTCAAGTTCACTAGTTTAAAGCTAGTTGAAATAGTTATATAAATTAATCTTTTTGGAAATTGTTCTCAAGCGTGCTTTGATCGCGGTTTTCATTAGGCTTTGTGATATCATTACACTTGAAACTTGACCCATAATATAATCGAGTATGTAAGAAAGCTATTGGAACCATTTTCAAGGTGATCCAACGCTTCAGGAACCTCAAAAATTAAACTTGAAATTGGCTATTTGTAAGGTTAAGTAAATCCCATGGTAACATTTACATTGTATGATTATATTTCGTATAAATTGCTTTGGTCCTTGAATTTGTATTTTTGTTGTACATGCATACACGATTTGGGAGGGTAAGGCGTTACGAGTCTCCTTATAGTGTCTATATCATTTTTATTAAACAATATATTATGCTTGAGGGGCTAAAGTCACTGACAAACGATCACGACATTTCATGTTATGAAACATGTATTTATAGAATGCATGTAACCCAATTTGTTGGCAGTGAGAATTCATACGGTGTTTACGTGGTGTGGTTTGGAAACATACACACATCAGTTGAAATCGTACACATCATAATTAATAAATTACGATTAATTGGTGTCCCTAAATAATTGAAGGTATGTCTATGTTCTTTTAAATAGACATATTTGTGTATATAAATACCCCCAACATAATAGGATAAATACACAAAAATTCTGATTCCGATTTTCTTAAAAAGTGAAATTTTATTTTCTCTCTGGTCATTAAATCTATTGTTTTAACAGTGAGTGAGTACAACACTTTGATCCAATTGTTCATATGGTCTAAAATGCAGTAGTCGTATGATCGTAATTGTTGTATCTTATGAGACAAGTGCTACTAACCGAGGGCATGATTTGTGGGGAGTTATTATCTAAAGGAGATAGAGTATTAAACTTTAGCCTTAATTTTCAATTTTTTTCAATTCAAGTTCAGAGTGTTTTCTGCATCAATTCAACTATGACTACACAAAGCGACGCAATGGAGGTTCATGATCCCAACAAGCTTAAGACAATAACAATAGGCTCTACCTCTACACATACCGTTGTCCCTTATAAAGCCAAAGAAGCTTGAAAAATTCATTGGTACGGGCTTTAAAAGCTGACAACAAAAGATGATATTCTACCTGACAACGTCGAACTTGGTGAAGGTGCTGACTGAAAATGAACCAGAATTGCGTGAAGATGAAACCGATAAGCTCGTCATCGCAAAGATTCAAGCATGGAATTATAGCGACTTTCTGTGAAAGAATTACATTCTCGATGGTCTTGATTAATTCTTTACATAATTTTTTTAATACCATGCGTACGATCAATGAATTGTGGAATTCTTTGGATAAGAAATATAAGACAGAAGATGTTGGCCATAAAAAGTTTGTGGTTAGTAAATTTCTGGATTATAAGATGGTGGACTCAAAGGCGGTGTTAGATCAAGTCTAAGAAATTCATATTCTTCTCCATGAAATTCATGCAGAGAAGATGTCTTTTAGTGATTCATTCAAAGTGGCAACAATTATTAAGAAATTGCCTCCATCTGGGAGAGATTTCAATAATTATCTCAAACATAAATGCAAAGAGATGGGACTTGAAGGCTTGATTGTTCGACTTTGCATTGAAGATGACAATAAGAATAATGACAACAAGAACGGTGATTTGTCCAATGAGCCTAAAGCTAATCTTTTGGAGGGTCAAAGCAGCAATAGTTCAAAAAAGAGGAAGTATTCTAGTGATGAACCTAAGCAATTCAAAGGGAAAGCAAATAAATTTGATGGTTCTTGCTTTATTGCAAGAATCATGCCCACAAAGCTAAAGACTGCAATAACAAGTGGAAGAGGAACAAAACTCAGCAAAGGCTCATGGTGGTGGTCATACTAATTTTATTGAAGATGGGTTATCTAAATATGTTTCTAACTTGAGTTTATATGCAGTTATTTTTTAAGCAAATATGATGGATAATCCATGAGAATGGTACATTGATACTAGGGCCACCAAGCATGTATGTGCAGATAAAAATATGTTCTCATCTTACAAGCCTATCAATGAAAGAGACTTGTTTATGGGTAACTTTGCAACTTCAAAGATAATTGGAGTTGGAAAAGTGGTGTTAAAGATGACATCTGGGAAGGAACTTGCTTTGAATAAAGTGTTGCATGTTCCTGATATCCGTAAGAATTTAGTTTCTAGGTTTTCACTTAGTAAAAATGGATTCAAAATGATTTTTGAATCTAATAAGTTTGTACTATCTAAGAATAGTGTATTTGTGGGCAAGGGATATAGCAAATGATTTATTTAAGATGAATGTAATGCTTGTACTTCATAAATTTGATATTAATAATATTGAAGTTTCTGTTTACTTATTGGATTCTTTGATTTATGGCATGAAAGATTAGGATATGTTAATTTTAATTCATTAAGAAAATTAATGAGTATAGAATTAATTCCTAATCTTAAAACTGATCCAAATCATAATCTTAAACTGATCCAAATCATAAGTGTGAAATTTGTGTTGCGGCCATGTTAACAAAAACTTATTTTCACACTTTTGATTATAAGAATACACAACCTCTAGATTTAATTTACAGTGACATATGTGATTTAAAGTTTATACAAACTAGAGGTGGCAAGAAATATTTCATAACCTTTACTAATGATAATACTAGATATTGCTATGTATATTTGCTTAATAGCAAAGATGAGCCTCTAGAAGTCTTTAAACACTATAAAAGTGAAGTTGAAAATCAATTTGGTAAATCAATAAAGGCTATAAAGAGTGATTGAGTAGGTGAATATGATGCACCGTTTAATGCTTTTTGTCAAGAACATGACATAATTCATTAAACAACTGCACCTTATTCTCCTCAATCAAACGGGATTGCGGAACTCAAAAATCAAACTTTAAAGGAAATGGTAAATGCTATGTTATTAAATTCTAGGTTACCTCAGAATTTATAGGGCAAAACAATTCTTTTCGCCAATCATATTCTTAATAAAATTCCTCGAAAGAATATGGATGCAACTCTTATGAATTATGGAATGTTAGAAAACTTGTTAAGTTTTTGGGGTTCATACGCAGTGAAAAATTCAAAACATATTTTGAAAAACCCCAACAGGATTGAAAATAAGTTCCACTAAACTAAATTTACGAAAGTAAATCATACCTTATTCCATGATTTCCTTTTCTAATAGTTCGATTTCAAAGATGTTTAAGTGCGCGTCCTCTATCATTAATCCACACACGAACGGTAACCACAATTTGGAGTGCTAGCCCCAAGAGAGATTGAAAACGATTTTTCTTTCTCTCACTAAATCCAGAGAACTCGAAAATTGTAAAACGAAAATCTTATTTCGTTTTTAGAGCTTCACCCTTTATTATATGTGTAGATAAGCCCTCACTTAAAATTCTATTCATAATACAACTATCGTATTTAGGCAGTTTAAGCAAATTGTATACGCCCCTATTAATAAGTTATCATATAACAAATCATACGGGCTTTTATGTCATGAATTTTATCATATAAAATTCATTACTTTGAACTAATTGAAATTGTGTAAAGTCATTCTTTGTGTGCGACCCAATAGGTTCATGCGACGTTAGTAGTGAACTAAAAACTATTTTGGTACACAAGTCATAAGCAGTCTCTAGCATGGCATTATGACTACCCAAGTAGCATGAATATCAACATCGATACAAACTAATTAATAACATGTATCACATCCTTTTGTCGTGCGATATCTTTTGATTAAACATAAGGCATTGAAAGTCGCCTTTAATGTTCAATCGTACTAGTCTCGATCTTTAGGTAAACTAAAAAGCATCCAAATGACATTGATCATATCAATTCACATGCACTTGGCCATTATCGGTCTATCTTATTGATGGATCCACTGATATCTCTTTCTATACGAGAGTAACAAATTCTAATACCTTCACGTATTATTCACACGGTAACTAATCACAATCTTTATAATTGTCCGATTAAAGACAACATTTGATTGTGTCAAATTATCATGCTCATAATATTGAAGTATATGGTAATCTCAAGTCAAAGGTCTAAATGATATACCTATCATAAGTAACACTTATGACCTAATCCTTATGGTGTTTTTATAGCAGGTCGGTCTAATACCTTATTCCTTAATAAGTATTCATGATCTTGATTTGTATTCCTATATACATGATCGTCACATGACCATCAATCAAGATTCACACTAGTCTTAATTCATTATAGTTCCTAGTATAATGACCGACTAGGGACATTTAGGACATTTCAACAAATAACCATGTATCTTATTATAAGGTAAAATGCAATCACTTATAATAAAACAACAAATAAAACCTCTATTTTATTAACTAAAAGTATAAGACAAACAATATTTGTAGATTGACCTAAGGCATATGCCCTAACATGTAACGGCCCGAAAATTTGACTTATGCCACATGCCAGGACAAGGTCGTATGTGGGACCCACTCGTCAAAATACGTATGTCCGAATCTCGGGTGGAGACACTAAGAATGTTCAATTTGAGATTTGAATGCTAATTATTGAGAAAAGTATATGCGCGAAATTCGGTGAGCCGAAATACGAATGGGGACGCGCCTCGAGTCACGTGTCGACGTGGGACCGAGATAGTGGCTTATTGTGGCTATAATGACTTTATATGGTTTTAATTTGTACATTGGATATGCCTTGTGATGCGTGTAGCGTGAGTATCGAGATTGTGAAATGAGGCGTGTTGGTGACTCGAGATGCACGCTGCTTAATTTATAAGGAAAACATAAAAAATATGTTTTTTGATGTGCCTCGAGTTTCGCTCTGCGCGAATTTCGAGGACACATTTGATTAAAAACAAAAAAAAGAATCAGACAAAAAGAGAAAAAGAAACGAAGAGAGAGAAAGAGAGAGAGAGAGAGAGAGGAAAGAAAAGGAAAAGGAGGAGATTCGAGGGAGGCGAGAAAGTGGTGGAGCGCCGACGCGGAGGATATCGGCGCGGCACAACGGCAAGTCCGGCTAGGCGACAGTCGCGACGGCAGTGGAGGTGAAGCCGCGACGCGGACGGCAAGCGTGGAGCTCACAGGTGTAGCACGGCTTGGCGACTGGACGCTGGCGAGGAGAGGCGGATCGGCAGCTCCGGCGGTGTCTCAGCAGCGGCAGAGGCGGCGATCGCGCGGGGCATCGGCGGCGGCGTGGTTGTGGTGGAGATGACGAACCAGCAGCTCGAATGGCTGGACGGCGGCGGACCAGCGGCTAGGTGCTGGCGGCGGGCGACGCGGACGCGACGGCAGCGGTGGTGGCGCAAGGTGGTGCCGGCAGCGGCGGTGGTGCGACGGTGGTGCGGCTTCGACGCCGGCGCAGTGACGATGGTGGTGCGGCTTTTACGTCGGCGCGATGAACGACGCGATGGCGTTGTCGGACTGGTCGGAGGCGTGATTTCGACGAATTTCGACGACGCGATGGAGGTGAGATGTACTTCACCTAATTTTAGTGCGATCTGCATGATTTAAGTAATTTAATTGATATAAATGGACACTAAGGACTTATGAGGTAGAGTCGAGCATCGGGTGCGCAAATCGAGGCGTGGCGGGACGTCTTGATGGTAATTTACGAATTTTGAGGTAAGTAAACCGGTTAGAAAATGTACATTAGTTCATTGAGCTTGCATGTTTGTTTGATGTTGAATCATGTCATTTTTTGGAATTCCCACTCACTTATGAGTGTCCGAGGGCCAAGTGAGTCGTACTCGTGTCTCTGATCGGAGTGGTCGTCGGCTCACAACCGGGGCCATGACCTCGAGTCACAGTATTTGGTCGGAATGAGATGTGTTTTATCTGGGGCGCTGTTGATATCCCTCATTCGCGACATTCTTGGTACGGCGATGCCGCATCCTATGACCGAGTCTGCTTGGCGTTGCGCGACTCTGCGACCCCGACCTATGGCACCCGCATTCGGTGGTCTTAAACTACTTGGGCACCTCTCTATATTGCTTCTCTTGACACTCATTCTCATTGTAATTTCATTGTTTTACAATCTTATGATCATGCATTCCATACCGTTTTCTTTTTATCTGCATGACTTTTATATTGTTTCATTTTATCTTGAATTATTGTTTAGATTCTACTAGATTTTACTTACCGGGCTCGTTAATCTCATGTTTGACTGAGTGCAGAGCCGCAGACAAGTAGCAGAGGGAAAGTTCCATAGCTAGGTGACATATTTTTTTTGTATATCTTGTATCACTCTCTCTTGATGATAACAACATCTTTACCGGGTTCCACAATTAGGTTGCCTAACTCCTTGATATTATTGTTGAGTTATTAAATGTAGTAATTGCTTCCGCTAAATTTGTAGATCTTGAAAAATACTAATAACTCAACTTAAAACTTGTGAATTTACGTATAATGAAGGATTGGAAGGCTGACTAGGCCGCATTGACCTTACGAGACTGGCTCGGGGTCCACGTGGGCTTAGCCTGGGCGGTGCCCAGTTTGCGGGAAATTGGGGCCGTCGCATAACATCTCCTACTTGTACTAGGGC
Organism: Stephania yunnanensis; assembly: GCA_039657365.1. Classification (NCBI taxonomy): domain Eukaryota; kingdom Viridiplantae; phylum Streptophyta; class Magnoliopsida; order Ranunculales; family Menispermaceae; genus Stephania; species Stephania yunnanensis. Next base: position 12,939,316 of record CM077582.1, read on the forward strand.
CAATCATTCATGTATCTAATACCTAATGACCTAACATGACCATCATATTTCACTTATGGAAGAGCCTTTGTTAAAGGATCTGCAGTATTGTCTTCTATAGGAATTCTGAAAATCTTCACATCTCCCCTCTCAATGATTTCTTGAATGAAATGAAAACATCTAAGTATAAGTTTGAATTGGTGGAGTGATTTAGTTCCTTAGCCTGCGCTATCTCCCCGTTGTTGTCACAATACAAGCAAATGGGGTTAGCTATACCTAGAACCGCACCGAGTTCTGAGATGAACTTTTTGATCCAAACTACCACCTTATCTACATCGGACGCTGCAATATATTCAGCTTCTGTTGTAGAATATGTGACAATTTCTTGCTTCGAACTTTTCCAGCTCACTGTGCTTCTATTCAAAGTAAACACATATCAAGACTACAATCTGAAGTCATATATATCAGTTTGAAAACTTGTATCTGTGTAACCACTTACAACAAGCTCGTCTTCCAAACTTTCATAGACCAAGAACACTTCTTTAGCCTTTTTCAAGTACTTAAGAATGTTTTTTACCGCTATCCCATGCGCTCTCGCTCATCATTAGTTTTCGAACATTGAGTCTTGCTGAGATTTATACCATGAGACATAGCAATGACCCTCTTTTAGAGTATTACATACTAAACCTATTCAGTATCTTATTTATATATGCACTCTAACTTAGACCGATCAACCTTTTAGATCTATCCTTATAGATCTTAATCCCAAGGATGTAGGCTGCATCTCTTAAGTCCTTCATTGAGAAATACTTCCCTAACCAAGACTTGACACTTTTCAAGGTGGGATGTAATTTTCAATGAGTAATATATAATCAACATACATCACCAAGAAAACAACCATGCTCCACTGACCTTCTTGTATATACAAGGCTCATTTTTGTTTTTAATGAAACCAAGTTCCTTAATTACTTCATCAAAACGAAGATTTCAACTCTAAGAAGCTTGTTTTAATCCATAAATAGATCTTTAAAGGTTGCACACATTACTAAAAGTCTCAGGATGAACAAGCCCTTCAGGTTATATTATATATACGTCATCAAGTAATTTTCCATTGAGAAAAGCTGTTTTGACATATATATGCAATATCTCATAGTCATAAAATGTGGCTATAACAATTAAGTTTCTAATGGATTTAAGGATGGCTACAGGAGAAAAAGTTTCATCATAATCAACACCTTGAGTTTGTCTGAAACCTTTTGCTACTAGTCGTACTTTATAAGTATGCACATTGCTATCCACTTGAAAACCTATTTACATCCAATGGTCTTACCACCTTCAGGTAAATCAACCAGGTTCTAAACTTGGTTATCATACATGGATTACATCTCAGAATTTGTGGCACTAAGCCATTTATCTACCTCAGGGCTAGAAATAGCCTCCTGATAAGTAGTAGGTTCATTTTGATTCATAAACAACACCTCACTACTATCAGTAATAAGAAATTGAAATCTCTCAGGCCGATGTCTTACCCTATCAGACCTACAAAGGCCTTGTGATACCTGTGGAGGATCAATTAATTCAAGACTAAGTTGGTCTCCCTGTGACGGCCCCTACTTCTAAACAGGGCACCGCCCAGCCTAATCCCGTACTCAAGCCTTACTCTACATGATCTAAGAGTTAAGTACGTATTAGTCAGCCTATCGTCCCTATAATTCTCCAAATCTCCATGTATTGTTATATTATCACATTGACCGGTCATTCAAATGTTAAGCGGAAACATTGTATTAAGCGGAAGCATTAATTCTCCAAAACAATTCATAAGTGTGGAAACCAAGAAAAACTACAGCATCACATGCATGTATAGATATGAAACTATTCACTCAACCCACTGTACACCGAAAATGACATAATTAATCATAATACAACAAAATTCGAGACGTACAAAATGAGTGAGGACACTCACCGAATTTCTCACAGGAAGTCGTATATCTTCTCCTACCCCGGTCTACTGCTGCTCGACGAACCTACACCCACCGTCACAAACTAGATGGTGAGTATAGTGATATTTAAGTACTAACTGGAGAATTTCACGTCACATTTCCAAAAGAAACGAATGGTATTTAAAAGCATAAATGAGCGAAATAAATTGTTGAAACAAGTAATGCAAGTAAATACCATAGTTAAAGACGTAGAGACAAACACAAGCTAAGTCGAGATGATCTACGTTCGGTCGGCGGTGAGACCTATCATCTACCTTTTCCCACTATGATATGGAGCTGCACTCAACATATCTCACATAAATAGCGGAGTTGCGCTCTACGCTTAAGAACATCAATCTCATGCTCGTCGACCACCCCGAGCCCCATAACTCGTGTGCCGCGCAAGTGTAGTGGTGAGTGCCGGAACCCCGGTAGACCCATGTCCCCGTGAACCGCGCATCTCTCGTGCAATGGACACTAGATAATCCCAACTTTAATTTCAAAAACAAATAAATTCCAAAATTCTAGAATTTCAAGACAAGTTAGGCTGCAAAGCCCAAAGGAAATCGAATACAAGGTTATTTAAATTCAAAGTAATCCATTAGCATTCTTTTCATCTATTGTATTTAAGAACGACATCGAGTGTAGGAATTAGAGGCAATGAAATAATTCACAAGGCATCATCTCACAATATTCATTTATGAATAGATACAAGAACAACATGATGCGCGAGTACAAGTAGCATTGTCTACCAATAGACCAAATAAAGCAATAAGAGAATGAAATGAAATATAAAATTCTCATAGTTGTACTTACAAATCACACACTTTTCCTAGTCTAGTCGATTCCTCGACGAATCGAAGTGCGTGCCCAAACGCCTGAATTCCCCCGTAGTTCCCTAACATTCAATAATGTCTCACTTAGGCCAAATCGAAGTCGAGACAAGTTTCGAAACACTTTTCTTATTTATTTTCGGCCATTCGGCCCATTTCGCGTTTATCGAGGTAAAATCCCGTATAACGTCTCGACCGACTTCTGAATTCTACACTTTTTATGGAAATCTAGAATTTCTATTGATTTGGGTCACAAATATATTTTTCCCTATTTATCTGAAATTTTCCTGAATCTTTTTCCATATTTTTCTCTATTTTTTAGGATTTATTTATTAAAAATCGGTTTAATTAATTTGACTAATTAAATATATATATATATATATATATTATTTTATTATTATATTTTATTTTATTGTAGTGGGTTCGGGTCAACCCGACCCGGTCCAGCCGGATCCGGGTCGCTATGACCCGACCCCCGCCAGTCGAGTGGCCGGCCGTCTCGCCACTCGGGCCGGGTCGGCCCGACCCGGTTCCTCATCTTCCTCACGAAGAAATAGAGTGCATGCTCTATTTCTGATTTTGTTTCTCTTTTGTTGGGGTTGGGTTTCCATCCCCAACCCAAGTGGAGTTCGCATGCAGGGGAGAGTACTCCCTTGCCTTCCTCGAGCTCGGATGAACTGCCACGGTAGTTCGTCCGAGTTTGCCACCAGAATGCCAACAACCACCGACACGACAACCACAACAAACGACACTATCAACAAGGGAACTTCGCTCACCTTGCCACTGTACACTGAAAATGACATAATTAATCATAATATAACAAAAGTCGAGACGTACAAATAGAGTGAGGACAGTCGCCAAATTTCTCACAGGAAGTCGTATATCTTCTCCTTCCTCGGTTCTACTGCTGCTCGACGGACCTACACCCACCGTCACAAACTAGACGGTGAGTATAGTGATATTTAAGTACTAACTGGAGAATATCATGTCCAATTTCCAAAAAAACGAATGGTATTTAAAAGCATAAATGAGCAAAATAAAGGCGTTTGGGCACGCACTTCGATTCATCGAGGAATCGGCCAGACTAGGACAAGTGTGTTATTTTTAAGTACAACCGTGAGAATTTTATATTTCATTTCATTCTCTTATTGCTTTATTGGTCTATTGGTAGACAATGCTACTTGTACTCGCACATCATGTTGTTCTTGTATCTATTCATGGATGAATATTGTGACATGATGTCTTATGAATTATTTCATTGCCTCTAATTCCTACACTTGATGAGTGCCCGCATCCCGCAGCGGTGTACGCACAGCAGGCCCGAGATGAGGTTCATATGCTAGCCCAGGAACGCTGACGCTACATAAGGTCTTATTGAGGTTACGATTTCTATTTGTGATCACGCTTGATTCTAGATCTACCGTATCATTTATTGTTGGTCGCATGATAGATATTTTAGGGTTATCACGATGTGGATCCCACAGTATGGTTCGTTGAGCCTGTGTAAAGCCAATAACACAGTTAAAAATTTTGGGCCGTAACATTCCCACTGGCGGTTAAGTGTTTATTGTGGTTCTTAAATTTCTTCAAGACTTACTTTATTCTTATTGTTGTCTTTTGAAATAAATTATTTTTCCATAAAGACATCATTCGAGCAACAAACACTTTATTCTCGGTGGGATTATAAAAATAGTATCCTCTAGTTTCTTTAGGATAACCAATGAATACACACTTGGTAAATTTGGCCGATAATTTTTCTGAGATTTGTTGTCGTACGAAAACCTCAAAGCCCTAAATCTTAAAGGAAAACAAACTTGGTCTTCTCTCAAACCACATCTCATGTGGTATTTTATCAACCGCAGAAGGAACACGATTCAGTGTAAACGCAGCAATTTCTAAGACATAACCCAAAAAGAAATAGGAAGATATACATCACTCATCATAGATCGAACCATATCCAATAAAGTTTGATTTCACCTCTCAGAAACATCATTCAATTGTGGATTTGTTAGGGGAGTTAACTGTAAGACAATCTCATAGTTTTTAAGATGATCATCAAACTCTTGGCTCAAATATTCACCACATCGATCTGATCGAAGTGCTTTAATAGTTTTACTAAATTGATTTTGCATTTTGTTCTAAAATGTTCAAAACATCTCAAAAGAATCACCTTTATATTTCATTAGATACACGTAACCATATCTATTAAAATCATCGGTGAATGTATTAAGTATTGATAACTACCTCTAGCCATTGTGTTTATAGAACTGCATACATCGGTATGTATTAGACCCGATAAATCATTTGCCCTTTCACTATGTCCAGTAAAGGGACTCTTTGTCATCTTTCCTAGTAAATAAGATACACATGTTTCATATGATTCAAAATCAAATGAATCTAAAATTCCATCTTCATGGAGTTTAAAAATGCATTTCTCATCAATGTGGCCGAGGCGACAATGTCAAATGTATGTTTGACTCAAATCATTTGATTTGAATCTTTTTTTATTTAAGTTAAAAATGAGAGTATATGTGGACCTTTCATGTTTAGAATATAAAAACCATCACACAAATCAGCATTAGCTTAGAAAATGTCTTTACGAGAAATGAAGCATTTATTATTCGCAATAATAAAATTAAAACCATCTAAATCCAAACATGAAACTGAAATGATGTTTATGCTCAAGGCAATGACATAATAACAATTATTTAAAACTAAAACAAGTTCACTAGGTAAAATTAACTCATAGCATCTTATAGTCAACGCAACAACTTTTGCTCCATTTCCACCTCGTAGGATGACTTTTCCTTTCTTTTACTTTTGGTGAGACTCTCCACATTAATACATATGTGAGATCCATATCATGTTTTCAATATCCAAAAATCACTAGTACACAAGTTAACTTCAATAACGTAAATACCTTAAGCAGTAGTCGCATTACTCTTTTTTTCTTTAGATCTTCAAGATAAAACTTGCAATTTCTGAACAATTGTCTATACGCATAGCATAAATGAAAACTTCCTTCTTTTTCCTTTTCTTTCTAGGACTGTGAAGTAGAAGTAGCATGGGACTTGACTTGTGCCATAAGCTTTGTGACAGTCACAATAGTCTTGGTAACTTTAGCCTTGTTTTTGTCATTTTTCTTCAAAGTCTTTCCTTTCTGAACTATTAACACACTAGCAATAAGTTTCTTGACATTCTGCTCATCAGTTTTAAGTATCATATGCAACTCTGAGATAGACTTCTCCATGTTATTCATGTTATAATTTATCACAAATTATGAATAACTATTAGACAATGAATTCATGATCAAATCTGTAGCCAACTCTTGGTTTATGAGAAATCCAAGTCTATCAATATGGTCAATGTAGCCCTTCATTTTCAGAACATGAGGACTAACTGACGCACCCTCATCCATTTTGTAAGAATGAAGGTTCTTGATTATTTCGAACCTTTCTTGCCTAGCTTGTTGTTGGAACATTTCCTTCAGCATCGTAGCCATGTCGTAAGCTTCCATGTGTTTCATGTCCTTCTAAAGTTTAGGAACCATGGTTGCCAACATAATGCATGCAATATCGATTGAGATGTTGACATGCTTAGTATGCATCCTTCACGACTCTTAAAGCATTGGCTGGTGGTTCCTCAGGAATAGGATCATCTAAGATATACAACTTGCGTTCATGCTTAAGAACAATTCTCAAGTTTATGAACTAGTCAAGAAAGTTTATCCCAAACAACTTATCCTTCTCAAGGATGGATTGCGGTGACAAGGGATCAGTGTGATTTAAAGATGCCATAGATCTACTAATAAAGATTATGCAAAAGTTCATTTTAGTATGGAGGAATAAACTCCCACTAAATTAACAACCCTCCTTAAAAATGCTATGTTAATTTAAGGGACTAAAATTCATGTTTTACCAAATTCTAGGACAACTAAGGCATGACACTTCGAATTAGGTTATTTATGTAGTTACCAATTACCAATTGCATCATATGTAACTTTTAGTTATTTTATGAGATTATGATATCTTATGTCTTAGCATGTTTTATCTCATCTAGTGCCTATAGCCCAAAACCATTTTGATAGCTTTATCAAGTATAACCATTTCAAACAATAGAGTAACCGTTACTCAACTTGCCTCACCAAGATAACACAATACACTCTGCGGAGGCAGACCCATATTGATGTGATCAAAGCCTTGAAAAGTGCTTGAGAATGGATGTTACTTGACTTAAAATTTGAAAGAGAGGTTTTTTGTTTGTTTTAGTTATCATGATTAAATAAGATAAATGTCATATATTACAATGCATGAATAATCACTAAAAAGTTAGGAAATCATACTAATATTGATTATTGTACGAATATTTTTGGACGTTATGAATAGTTAACGGCGATCCTGCTTGTAACGGCCCGAAAATTTGACTTGTGTCAGTGTCAAGTCAAGGTCATATGTGGGACCAACTCGTCGAAATACGTATATCCGAATCCAATTTGGGATGATAATGCTAACTATGCGAGGAATTCGGTGAGCCGAAAAACTAACGGGGACGCGCCTCGAGTAGCGTGTCGACATGGGACCGAGATAGTAGCGTAATATTTATGTTGGATACACCTCATGTTGTGTATAGCGCGTGTATCGAGATTTTGAAATGAGGCGGTTTGGTGCCTCGAGATGCGCGCTGCTCGGTTGTTGAGTTTGCCTCGAGTTGCTTCCGCTAAATTGTAAAACTCGAAAAATACTAATAACTCAACTCAAAAATTGTGAATTTACGTATAATGATGGATTGAAAGGCTGACTAGGCTCTCGTTGACTTTGCGAGACTGGCTCGGGGTCCACGTGAGCTTAGGCCGGGCGGAGCTCAATTCGTGGAAAATTGGGGCCGTCACACTGCTGGTCGATCAGCATACAACAAATCTAAATTCCAAAAATTAAAAATTGCCTAAAATTTCTCATAATTTTAGTCAATTCAATCAACCAAAATGCCCCTTATTTTAATTCTGAAAATATTAATTAAAATATTTTTAATTATTTCGGGCCCATCATTTACTCAATATCTTATCCTAATCCAATTAGAACTTAACATACTTTGAGTTCTTATCCAATTAAGATTTGGTTTATATATCATCTATCTTATAGGATTTGTAGTTCTAATCCAATTACAAGTCTATCTCATATCTTGTCGGGATACACTAACGGATTACTACAATGATATATATGATCAAAATCAATCTCGAGATATTAATCATGCATTCAACACAGAATTATATTAACATAATCGTGATCTCTATCATGGAGACATATATAATTATTGAACAAAACGAAATGTGTTCAAGATCAGAATCATATTAACCTAAACATGAAGTCTACCATGAACATACAAAATTCACATCGTTCAATATAAAATATATGTTAATCAAAATATTCTAAACGTGAATACTATCATTGAATCATATCATGCGATGTATTAATATACATGAATTAACAACATGCTTTAAAATCAATTCTTGATAACAATTATCATAAAATCTATATGTATATCATACATACATTAATCAAGATTATGTTTTCACGCATATATCATATATACATTAGAGAAAATATGCAAAGATTTAATAGAATTGAGCCTAATGCTCTAATACCACGGTTGGATTTTTGGGGTTCATACGCGGCATGTAATTCAAAACAAATTTTGAAAACCCCAACAAGATCGAGAATAAGTTCCATTAAACTAAATCTACGAAAGTAAATCATACCTTATTCCGTAATTTCCTTTTTTTTTCGATTTCCAAGTCGTTCAAGTGCGCGTCCTCTATAAAAAAATTCACATACAAATGGTGACCACAACTTGGAGTGCTAGCCCTAAGAGAGATTGAAAATGACTTTTCTTTCTCTCCCTAAATCCAGAGAACTCAAAAATTGTAAAATGAAAATCTTATTTCATTTTTAGGGCTTCACCTTTTATTTATATTTGTAGATAAGCCCTCACTTAAAATCTTATTCATAATACAACTATCGTATTTTGGCAGTTTAAGCAAATTACACATATGACCTATTAATAAGTTATCATATATAAAATCTTAAGGGCTTTTATGTCATGATTTTTATCCTATAAAATTCATTACTATGGATCAATTGAAATTGTGTAATAAGCGGTCTCTAGCAAGAGGCATTATGACTACCCAAATAGCATGAATATCAACATCGATACAACCAAATTAATAACATATATCATATCCTTTTATCGCGCGATATCCTTTAATTAAACATAAGGCATGGAAAGTCACCCTTAATGTTCAATCGTACTAGTCTCGATCTTTAGGTAAACTGATAAATATCCAATTGATATTGATCATATCAATTTACATGGACTTGGCCACTATTAGTCTATCTTATCGAGGGATCCACTGATATCTTTCTCTATACGAGAGCGACAAATTCTATCTTGATTATACACCTTCACATATTATTCACACGGTAACCAATCACAATCTTTATAATTGTCCGATTAGAGACAACATTTGATTGTGTCAAATTATCATGCTCCTAATATTGAAGTCTATGGTAATCTCAAGTTGAAGGACTAAATGATATACCTATCATAAGTAATACTTATGAGTTACTCCATATGGTGTTCTCATAGCAGGTCGGTTCAGTACCTTATTCCTTAACAAGCACTTATGATCTTGATTCGTATCCCTATACGCACCATCATCACTTGACCATAAATCAAGATTCACACTAGTCTTAATTCATTATAATTCTTAGTATAATGACCGACTATGGACATTTATGATATTTCAACAAATACCCATGGATCTTACTATAAGGTAAACATGCAATCACTTATAATAAAGCAACAAATAAAACCTCTATTTTATTAACTAAGATTATAAGACAAACAATGTTTGTAGATTGACTTAGGGCACATGCCCTAACAAAACCTTCATAAATATACTTAAAAGTGTGGGGTGTTTGGCTAAAGTAGTTTTTTCTGAACCTAAAAAGGTTAAAATTGGACCAAAAACCATTGATTGTATATTCATTGGTTATGCTCACAATAGTCATGCAAATAGATTCCTTGTATTTAAATCATATATTAATGATATACATGTAAATACAATCATAAAATCTAGAAATACGTCATTTTTTGAACATATTTTTCCTTATAAAAATATGTGAGAACCATATTCTAATAAAATAACTTGTGATGATGCAAGTAGTAGCAATCTCAAAATAAAAAGGATGAACTTATAAAAAATAAGAGGACAAAAGTTGCAAAAAATTTTGGTCATGATTTTCTAACTTATATGTTAGAAAGTGAACCTCAAATGTTCAAAGAAGTCGTGTCTACGCCAGAAGCTCCTTTATTGAAAGAAGTGATTAATAGTGAAATTGAATCAATTATGCACAATCATACTTGAGAGTTGGTGGATTTAACATCTGGTATGAAGCCTTTGGGGTGTAAATGAATTTTTAAAATAAAGTTAAAGGTGTTGGGTTTTGGATTCATACGCAGCGGAGATTACAAAACAATTTTGACAAAAACCCAATAGGATCCGAATCTAATTCCATTAAAAACGTTTAAACCAAGAAAACTTAATCATATCTCAATTGCAAAATACCTTTCTGAAGGTTGATCGATCTCTAAGTCGCTGCCAACGACGAACACCCTCTACCAGCAGTTCACACACGAACGGCGGCCAAGATTCGAAGTGCTAGCTTCAAGAGAATACCAAAACTTTTTTTTTTCTCCAAAACGATCTAGAGCGTACCAGAAAATCTTAATTCCTTTTTAAAAGAAAAAAGAGTTTCGGCCCTAAAATTTTCATCCGTGTGTACTAACTTAAAGCGTCTATTTATACAACCCTTGTATATAGACGGTTAAGTAAATTATACATATACCCCTACTTAAAGAAGTATAAGTGTAATACACGACAAAGACGTTTATGTCATGACTTTTATCATATAAAATTCATTTTTGTAAATCATCTTAAAATCTCGCAAAACCATTCTTAGTGTGCGACCCAATAGGCTCATAAAACGTTGGCAGTGTACCAAAACACATTTAAGTATACAAGTCATAAGCAGCCTCTAGCAAGACATTATGACTATCTAAGTTGTACGAATATCAAATCGATACAACTTAATCAATAGTGTATACAACATCCTTTTGTCACACGATATCTTTTTGATCAAATGTAAGACATGGAATTGTCATCCAACATGTTCAATCATACTAATCTCGATCTCTAGGTAGACTGAAAACATCTAAGTGGCATTGATCAATATCAATTCACTTAGACTAGGCTTTTTAACAGTCTAACACATCGAGGGATCCACTGGATAACTCTCTTTATATAGAGGGACAAATTCTATCTCGATTACACAACTTCATCACATTGCTCACACAATAACCAATGACAACCTTTATAATCGTCCGGTTAAAGACAATGTTTGATTGTGTCAAATCACCGTGTTCCTAATGTTGAAGTCTCTGGTAATCTCAAGTCGGAGGACTGAAAAATATATCTATAATGAGAAACAACTATGACTTAATTTATATCATGTTCTCATAGTGGGTCATTCCAGTACTTTGTTCCCTAACAAGTACTCGTGATCTTGATTCATATCCCTATACGTATAATCATCATATGATCATCAATCAATACTCAAACTAGTCTTAATTCATTATAGTTCCCAGTATAATGATCGACTAGGGACATTTAAGATATTTATGCAAATACCCATGGATCTTATTATAATGTAAACATGTAAATTAATTATAATAAATAGCAAATGAAATCCTCTATTTTATTAACTAAAAGTATTTATAAAGACGGTTAATGGATTGACCTAGGGCATATGCCCTGACATCTCCCACTTGCACTAGGGCCAATCATACATGCATCTAATGTCTAATGATCTAACATGACCATCATGTTTTGCTTATGGAAGAGCTTTCGTCAATGGATCCACAACGTTGTCTTCAGGAGGTACTCTACAAATCTTCACATCTCCCCTCTCAATAATTTCTCTGATGAGATGAAAACGTCTGAGTATAAGTTTGGATCTGTGTTGTGATCTAGGTTCCTTGGCTTGTGATATTGCCCCGTTATTGTCACAATACAAACAAACAGGGTTAGCAATACTTGGAACCACACCTAGTTCAGAAATGAACTTTTTGATCCAAACTACCTCCTTTGCTACATCGACATGCTGCGATATACTAAACTTCTATTGTAAAATCTACCACGAGTCTCTTGCTTCGAACTTTTCCGACTTCGCACCCCATTCAAAGTAAACACATATCCAGACTATGATCGAAAATCATCTATATCAGTTCGAAAACTTGCATCTGTGTAACCATTTACAACTAGATCATTTTCAAAACCTCCGTAGACCAAGAACATTTCCTTAATCCTTCTTAAGTATTTAAGAATGTTCTTTACCGCTATCCAATGACTCTCACCAGGATCTAACTGATATCTACTTGTAATGCTCAAAGCATATGATACATCAGGTCGAGTTCATAGCATGACATACATGATAGATCCAATAGCTGATGCATATGGAATCTTATTCATACGGTCTCGCTCATCATTTGTCTTATGACATTGAATCTTGCCGAGACTTATGTCATGAGACATTGGTAATAATCATCTTTAAAGTCTTTCAAACTGAACCTATTCAGCACCTTGTCTATGTAAGCACTCTGACTTAGACCGATTAGCCTCATAGATCTATCCGTATAGATCCTTATCCCCAGGATACAATCGCATCTCCTAAGTCTTTCATTGAGAAACACTTCCCTAACCAAGACTAGACATTCTACAATGTTGGGATGTCATTTCCAATGAGTAATATATCATCAACATACAGTATCAGAAAAACAACTACACTCCCACTGACCTTCTTGTATACACAAGGCTCATATTCGTTCTTAATAAAACCAAAATCCTTGATTGCTTCATCAAAATGAAGATTCCAACTTCGAGAAGCTTGCTTTAATCCATAAATGAATCTTTAAAGCTTGCATACGTTCCTAGAATTCTCAAGATTTACAAAACCTTCAGGTTGTGTCATATACACGTCCTCGAAGCAGTTTTTCGTTAAGAAATGTTGTTTTTACATCCATTTGTCATATCTCATAGTCATGATATGCAGCGATGGCAATTAAAATTCTTATGGATTTAAGCATGGCTACTGGCGAAAAAATTTCATCATAACCAACACCTTGAGTCTGCCTGAAACCTTTTGCTACAAGTCTTGCTTTAAAAGTATGCACTTTGCCATCCATGTCAATTTTGTTCTTGAAAATCCATTTACATTTAATGGTCTTACCACTTTCAGGTAAATCAACCAAGTTCCAAACTTGGTTATCATATATGGATTGCATCTCAGAGTTCATGGCACTTAACCATTTATTTGAGTTGGTCCATACATAGCCTCCTGATAAGTGGTGGACTCATTTTGATCCATAAGCAACACATCACGACTATTAATAATGAGAAATCCGAATCTCTTTGGCTCATATCATACCCTACCACATTTACATGGGCCTTGTGTCACTTGTGGAGGTTCAACTGGTTCAGAACGTTGTTAAACTTCGAGTAGCGGTTCAGAGTTTATTTATGATTCTTGAACTTCTTCAAGATTAATTTCTCTCCCACTAGTGTCTTTTGCAATAAACTGTTTTTCCATAAAGGCACCATACCGAGCAACAAACATTTTGTTCTCAGCGGGATTATAAAAGTAATATCCATTTGTTTCCTTAGGATACCTAACAAATAAACACTTGTCAGATTTAGGTGCTAGTTTTTCTGAGACTTGTCGTTTTACGTAAGCCTCGCAACCCTAAATCTTAAGGAAAGATAAACTAGGTCTCTTCCCGTACCATATCTCATATGGTGTTTTATCAACCGCTTTAGAATGAACTCGATTTAGTGTGAAAGCTGCAGTTTGTAATGCATAACCCCAAAAGGATAATGGAAGATCTGCGTGACTTATCATAGATATCGAACCATATCTAATAAGGTTCGATTTCTCCTTTTAGAAACTCCATTCCATTGTGGAGTTCTTTGATGGAGTCAATTGGGAGACGATCCCACAATTTCTAAGATGATCATCAAATTCTTGGCTCAAATATTCACCACCTTGATCTGACTGAAGTGTTTTGATAGTTTTACCAAGTTGATTATGCACTTCATTTTGAAATGTTCGAAACATCTCAAATGATTCAACTTTATGTTTCATTAGATATATATAACCATATATGTTGAAATCATCAGTAAATGTAATGAAGTACTGATAACCTTCTCTAGCCATTGTGTTTATAGGACTGCATATATCAGTATGTATTAGACCCAATAAATCACTTGCCCTTTCACCGTGTCCAATAAAGGGACTTTTAGTCATCTTACCTAGTAAACAAGTTACGCATTTTTCATATGTTTCTAAATCAAATGAATCTAAAAGTACATTTTTATGAAGCTTCGTTATGCGTTTTTCGTTTATGTGCCCGAGACGACAATGTCAAAGATAGGTTTGATTCAAATCATTTAACTTGAATCTATTTGTATTTATGTTAAAGACTAGAGTATCAGTGGACATTTTCATGCTTAGAATGTAAAGACCAACACACAAATCAACATTTGCATAAAATATACCTTTACGAGAAATGGAACATCTATTATTCGCAATAATAAAATTAAAACCATCCATATCCAAGCATGAAACATAAATGATGTTTATGCTCAAGGCAGACACAAAATAACAATTATTTAAAGTTAAAATAAGTCAACTAGTAAAACTAAGTCATATGATCCAACAGCCAGGGCAGCAACTCTTGCTCCATTCCTTAAGCGGAGGATGACTTTTCCTTTCTTCAACTTTCTACTTATGGTGAGTCCCTGCACATTTATACAAATTTGAGATCCACATCCGGTATCTAATACCCATGAATCACTAATAGATAAATTAATTTCAATAACATAAACACCTGTAGTAGTAGTAGTCGCACTACCCTTTTTCTTCTTTAGATCTTCAAGATAGAGTTTGCAATTTCTGAACCAACGTCCAGATGCATGACAGAAATGACAATTTCCTTCCTTTTCTTTTGGGTGTTTTGAAGCAGGAACAGGTTGGGGCTTGACTAGTTCCACAGGCTTTGCGACAGGTGCAGCAGCAGCCTTGACAACTTTAGCCTTGCCTTTGGCTTTCTTCTTCATTCCATTTCCCTTTTGGACCATCAACACATTACTAGAGAGTTTCTTGATATTTTGTTCAGCAGTTTTGAGCATCAAATGCAACTCTGAAATTGATTTCTCCATATTATTCATATTGTAGTTCATCACAAATTGCGAGTAACTTTCTGGTAATGAATTTATGATCAAATTCATAGCCAACTCTTGGCTTATGGGAAATCCGAGTCTATCAAGCTGGTCAACATAGCCTTTCATCTTCAGAACATGAGGACTAACTGACGCACCTTTAGTCATCTAGCAAGAATGTAGGTTTTTGACTGTCTCGAACCTTTATTGTCTAGCTTGCTGTTGAAACATTTTCTTCGGCGTTATAGCCATGTCGTAGGCTTCCATTAGTTCCATGTCCTTCTGAAGTTCAGGAACCATAGTTGCAAGCATAATACATGCAACATCAGTAAAATCGTTGACATGCTTATTATGTGCATCCTTCACAGCTT
This sequence comes from Stephania yunnanensis, assembly GCA_039657365.1. Lineage (NCBI taxonomy): Eukaryota > Viridiplantae > Streptophyta > Magnoliopsida > Ranunculales > Menispermaceae > Stephania > Stephania yunnanensis. Next base: position 12,954,809 of record CM077582.1, read on the forward strand.
TCGTACGTACCATTGGCTGGTGGGTCCTCAGGGATTGCAGCATCCAGGACATATAACTTGCGTTCATGCTTAAGAACAATTCTTAAGTTTTTGAATTAGTCAAGAAAGTTAGTCCCAGATAGCTTATCTTTCTCAAGGATGGATCGCGGTGACAAATGATTATTGTTACTTGAAGAGGCCATTGATCTACAATAAAGATTATGCAAAGTTTATTTTAGTATAGAGGAATAGACTCCCACTAAATTAACAACCCTCCTAAAACACACTATTTATTTAGAGGACTAAAATCCATATTTCACCTAATTCTATGACAGCTATGACATGAAACACAGAACTAGATTATTTAGGTAGGTAACAATTACCAATTACATCTTATGCAAATTTAGATACTTTTATGAGATACGGGACATCTTATCTCTTATCATGTTTTTATTTCATCATGTGCCTAAAGCTCAAAACTATTTTGATAGCTTTATTAAGTCGGACTATTTTAAACATTTAGGTAACTCTTATCCAACTTGTCTCACCAAGATAACACGATACACCCAGTTATGGTTAAAACTGTATTAGTGTGATCGAGGCATTGACAAATGTTTAAAATGGATGACATGAGACTTAAAATTTAATAGAGGGATTTTATTCAGTTTTAGTGATTTTATGTAAACAATGAAATATCATATATTTTATTGATTTGCTAAATCATTAAACAATTTGGAGATTTTATATTGTTCACTAATAAAAGAATTTCCGTGCGCTAGGATTAGGCGGTGGCTCCGCTGATCGGTCAACGGGTAAAGCGCCCGTTTTTTTTAGAAGGCGAATTTCAATTAGAAAATTAAAATTAAGCTATAGAAAATCATATTTTTCGCTGATTTTATTATCCTAAATTTGCCCCTTAATTTATCCAAAATTAAGTCAATTAAAACATTTTTAATTAACTCGGTCCCACATCTAACTAATCATCTTATCCTAATCCAATTAGGACTTAAGATATTTGAATCCTAGCATATCACCAATAACAAAATTCTCGATATTTATCTCATATCCAATAGGGATAACGAAACCGATTTTGCTAATATCTATTAATTAATCTAATTTATTATCTATCTCTTATCAAATAGAAATTTCATAACAAAATATATATAAAGTGATAAATAAACAACTTCGAAGATTAATTATTTGCAATTTCGGTTCCTCATCCAAATAATCACAAACATGTCATTGAATCATGAGCTACTATCCCAATCGAACCTAATCATATTAGTTTCGAATTAATATTCAGACTTATACAATTTAAGAAACGTAAAACAATGTAACCTAAATATGCAAACTGAATTACAAAGATTTCATCTATGCATCGATACACGAAAAATAAAGATTATACCTAATAGTGTTATGGATCAGAGAACACGAAATTCAATTTATTAAAATTATTCGAATTAACCTAACATGGTTACTAGGAAGTACGAAATTGATTTCAATTAAAAAATATATGTATTAATAACAAAACATGATAATAAATCTCACAGAAAACTTATGTATATCACATATAATCAACTATTAACATGTTTTCAATCATATATCATATATATATCCAAAGAAAACATGCAATGTTTTTAATGGAATCGAACTCGAAGGCTCTGATACTACTGTTGGGTTTTGGGGTTCATACGCAGCAGAGATTACAAAACAATTTTGACAAAAACCCCAACATGATCCGAATCTAATTCCATTAAAACGTTTAAACCAAGAAAACTCAACCATACCTCGGTCACAAAATACCTTTATGAAGGTTGATCGATCTCTAAGGCGCTGCCAACGACGAACGCCCTCTACCAGTAGTTGACACACGAACGATGGCCGATATTCGAAGTGCTAGTTTCAAGAGAATACCTTGTTTCTATCCAAAACGATCCAGAGAGTACCAGAAAACCCTAATTCATTTCTAAACGAAAATAGAGTTTCGGCCCTAAAACTTCATCTCAGTGTGTTCTAACTTAAAGCGTCTATTTATACAACCCTTATATATATACGGTTAAGAAAATTACACATATACCCCTACTTAAATAAATATAAGTGTAATACACGACAATGATGTTTCTGTTATGAATTTTATCATATAAAATTCGTTTTTCGAATCATCTTAAAATCTCGCAAAACCATTCTTAGTGTGCGACCCAATAGGCTCATACAACGTTGGCAGTGTACCAAAACACATTTTGGCATACATGTCATAAACGACCTCTAGCAAGACATTATGACTACCCAAGTTGTATGAATATCAAATCGATTAAACCTAATCAATAGTGTATACAACATCATTTTGTCATACGATATCCTTTTGATCAAACATAAGGCATGGAATTGTCATCCAACATGTTCAATCGTACTAGTCTCGATCTCTAAGTAGACTGAAAACATCCAAGTGACATTGATCAATATCGATTCACTTAGACTAGGCCTTTTAACCAGTCTAACACATCGAGGGATCCACTAGATATCTCTCTTTATATGAGAGGGACAAATTCTATCTCGATTACACAACTTCATCACATTGCTCACACAATAACCAATCACGACCTTTATAATCGCCCGGTTAAAGACAACGTTTGATTGTGTTAAATCACTGTATTCCTAATGTTGAAGTCTCTGGTAATCTCAAGTCAGAGAACTGAAAAATATACCTATCATGAGAAACAACTATGACTTAATCCATGTGATGTTCTTATAGCGGGTCATTCCAGTACTTTGTTTCCTAACAAGTACTTGTGATCTTGATTAGTATCCCTATACGTATAATCATCATATGATCATCAATCAAGACTTAGTCTTAATTCATTATTGTGGCGGCCCTCGCCGCCGGGTGACGTGTCTCCGTGTACTTCTCGCCAATGCCCAATTACACGTGTATGGCAGTCTCTCTGTCTCGAGATTCGTATCCACTTTCGTGTGTACGATGTATAAATGACAAATGCAGCGGAAGGTGTACGTAAATACAAGAAATATTAATGAAGTTAACAAACCCTAATGTGGAAACACCCTGAACAATTCAAAGTAAACAAATGTACCATATAAAACTAAGCAGGCACAAGGTCAAGTCACTCCCAAGTTCCCAAAAGAATCAAAATATCCAAATAATCACACGTACAAGTAGTCCTCAGAGGTAGGCAGTCATAAATAGTCGCCTAAGATCCCCTTGCCCTTACTTGTACTAGGATCTGCACTCAATTATCACAGAAGAAATTGGATGACGATTCCAGTCAGTAAAATCCCAAGGAACTCCTCCGAGCATTCAATAAATAAATGAAATTCAATGAATACTGTTGAATAAACATGCGGAATGTAAACATGCAACTGTAAGTAGGGCATCGCATGCGTAAATAACAATAAAGTGCAAATGTGTGTGTCTGTTCAGATCGGACTAAACCATACTTCGGGATTTCCTTCCAGGATCCCACTAGTGGACGCACCCAATAGCCATCACCCGATCATCATATGATCACCTCGACGCATCAAGACACATGTAGTAGCTAGTTCCTAAGTCGTTATAGTTCCTCGATATATGCTATGGTCTAGAATGCATAGACACACAACGGAAAATCCAGTGGAAGTAACGAACCAACCGTGCAAACAACGACAAGATATAGATATAGGAAAAATCACAAGGAATAATGGAAAGGAATGGAAATACGAAAGCAAAATAAATATTCCATTGGGTTTTACTGGGGACAGTGAAGAGAAATTTATAAAATGGGTCGTTACAATTATAGTTCCCAGTATAATGATCGACTAAGGACATTTATGATATTTCTGCAAATACCCATGGATCTTATTATAATGTAAACATGTAATAAATTAATTATAATAGACAACAAATGAAATCTTCTATTTTATTAACTAAAAGTATTCATAAAGACGGTTAATGGATTGACCTATGAGCACATGCCCCAACACAATGATCGGCTCGCCTAGTTTGTGATGGATCGAATTCCTCTTGGATCTTTTTCTACCTGCGCTTTTCCTCATGGGTGTATATATTAGTATTTGGTTATATTCTCTTTGATGAAGGCTTTCAATTGAAGCACCGCCATAAAAAATTCGTGTTGTTTGTTCCCAATAAAGGTTGTTGCCTTATTTTAAGGGTAGTTGTCTCCAGTGTTGGGGCTGCAGTGCCCAATTATGAGCAGTTTGTCCTGATTGTGGGGCAGTTGTGCTTCGTGAGGCAAGTTACTTTGTTATGAGGACAACTTTGGAAAGTATATCTTTGGTCCTCTGCTTTCCGCCTTGGCGGCCGATGTGTAACTGTTTTACGACATTGCATGTAATTTATCTTTGTCCGTCCCCAAAAAAAAAAAAAAAGAACTGAAGCAATTTGGCGCCCACCAGGTGTTCACCGAAATGTGCCACAGAACTAAGCCGCCGCTCAAAGCGCCAACTTAACACGCACGGAAACAATCGTTAAAGCAGTTTGGCTTACTTATAGATACTTAGGAACATATCTTCATTGCCTCTTCGGCCTGATCTGCGCTGCTAGTCATCGCGAATCAAATCTCCTGCCATTCAGGTTCGTTAAAATGAGCAATGTGGGAGAGACACATGATAATTAATTATCATACAACCAATGTTTTTTAATGTTGGCGTTTGTCGTGGCTTTTGAGAATTTCAAATTCAAAGCTCGTCCATGACCAGTGACTATGATTGTCTATGGTACACCAGAACTAACGTTGCCTCTGCTTCGCTCGAAACCTTTTCAATAATTTGTTCTTTGAATGTTGGTATTATATTTTCTATAATCATTGGAAGGAAATAATGTAATTATTTTGCCTCTAAAAATTTGAAAGCAATTGAGTCCTATAATAATCATTTCTTAAATTCGTGTACACAAATTACGAACTTTCTTAAAACTGTTCAAAGCTACCTTTTGTTGCTTGTATCATGTGGGTTTCTAAAATCCATCAAGTAAATTATTCAATCTTCTTTAGGAATTTGTGGTGCTATCCCTGCCTCATTTTTTTAGCACTAATTTGACATTCATACATCGACAATATATATCAACAAATATTCAAATGAGAGAAAAAAAAGTTTGAAAAAGATTTATATATCCACGAAAAATTGTCTAGTATTACAAATGCTCCAAATTTCTAAGTATTCACAAAAACCACCAATCTTATTGTTCAACAACCACAAAAAAAAAACTTACAATCCTCTAAATATGCACAAAAAGAATTATCAATGTAAAAGTCATGTAAAATTCTTGAATTCCTCATTTGAGAATTCAATGGCACTAACTCCCACTTCGATCGAAGGCAAATATTGCAAAATAGATCAAATGAAAGCGCAAAAAAACTATCTCCATTTAAGTGCAAAAGAAAACAATATATTTTACTAAAATTGTTGTTGTATTCAAGGATTCATGGTCATGCTAAAATAAAATTTTCACAAAGCCTCATTTTTTACTAGCAATTCATATTATAAATGCAAATGCAAGTTGACAATGCAACATGAAATGTCCCTATATAGTTCTTACCAATGATTGCTCAAGTTAAAGGAAGAGTTTGAGATGTTCTTCAACGTGACCAAGGATGAGTTCGGAAGAACGATCAACATTCTGATATCTTTCGGCGAAAGAGGTTTCTCCTGCTCATAGAACTCTTCATTGTCGACTATCATAAGCATATGCATAACGTTACAAAATAAACAGAATGACCATTTAATTATGGAGGATGAAGGAGCAAGAACAAGAACGGAATGAGAGAAAATCGAGAAAAGAAATCATTTACTGTCGATATGTGTGCGCTCACATGGCCAAGAGGAAAAACGAGAGGAGTAGGGAAGGAGAGTGGACAGGAGAACATCTAAAATAGCGTTAAGGCATGCCTACTCACTTGTATATGGGGCAGAATACAGATAAAGGCAATAGCCTACACATATATTAATCTAAGTCCTTTGTGTAGCCAAAGGAGTGTGAACACCTTGTCCACAATAGCCTATCTTTTTGTAAATAAATTCCTATAAATATATATAGTCTCTTTCTCTAAAAAATATACTAGTCCAGTCAAGGGTCCCTATTAATATACATAGTGATGCAGACTTTTTCTTATTGAGAATAAGAATAAGACATCAAAACAATTTGATCCATGAGTTCCTTCAAGCTTATCAAGTGTGCCTCAGGGTCAAGAAGCCTCCACATCTCTAAAGCATAGTCCAAATTAGTACACTACAATGATTAGACATGGAAATAGCAGGACTATTTAAAAAATAGCCGTACAACGAACCTTCAGCAGGATTGTTTTTAAACATACATGATAATCTATTTCAAGTAGAGAAGCAACCAAGCCCTGATAGTGATCAAAATGAGCTTGTGGAGCAATAGTCAAAAAGATCATGATAAAATCGGCTAAAATTTAACAGGCATATGCATATATGTGAATTTTAAAAATTTTGAACAACTATCCAATGAAACATAAAGAAGTATCAATCTAAATATGCACAAAAAGAAGTGTCAATCAAAAAGTCATGCGAACAATTGCTAAAGTTATCTACAAAAGCAAAAGTATAATCCCAAAAGGCCTTCCAGTATAGCTTCCCACTCTGAGCATATTGATACACTAAAGTGAAGTTTCAGGTCGGCTAGATGAGTCGAAAACACTAAATCAAAATAGAGAATATGCAACTCAAATACGGTTCTAAATGTCAACTCATTGAGTTTTTCTAGTAAGGGTTAGAGGGAGTCAAAAGGGCAATGAGATTAGAAATAATACAAAGATCAAGTAACTGAACAAATTCAAGAAAGCGAGACATTATATCATGACCCAACCGATATGAATTAAGTATTCATGAATTGAGAATTCTATATATAATTAAAAAGCTGCTGCAAGTGCAAGCTAGTGGAAGTTTTAGGGGTATAATAAATTTCGTTCAAGTAGCCTCATTTTGAGCAAGAGAAAAAAAAAGTGTGATCTATGAACAATGGGATACACCTACGGTGGCGTTAGCCCAACCACTTTGCATGTCCATATTCATTGTTAGCAAAGATAATTGAAGATGATATGATCAATAAGGCGAGTACGTATAAATGCAAGCTAATTCTTTGCATGTATGAACCAAATATAACAAATTCAAATGTCAAAAATATAGAAACCAAGAAAGAGGCGAGTTAGGTATCGGGAACTCGGCAAAAATGTATGATTCATATCGAGCTTTGTTTTATAGAAATATAAAAGATCCTTAAAAAATGAAAATGAGATCCCTTGTTTACATTCATATAGCTGTTGAGAGGTGACACACAAGCATAGTTACACGCTATACGAACTCCATGAATAGCCCTGAGAATACGCACGGATGCAAATTCACGCACTTATCCGAGGTAGGGTGCAGGCCAATCATTCGGTGCATAAAAATCAAGTATATAGATAACATTGATGAGGTTGTGGAACCATAAGATGATCAAATTTCTAATACTATAGAAGGGTCAAGGACTTTTTCTTAGCTTACTTTAGCTTACTTATGCTTAATAATTTATTTTCTAATACATAATGATTTTGTGTCTTTTTTTTTAGTTGAAGTATATGTAACTGACTAAAATATGGTTTTCTCTTTTGAAGAAAGTCCAAATTTCCATAAATCTCTTTGGGATATGCAAATCCATAATGTCTTCAAGTAATTCGCAGATTTTATTTTTTAAGACATAGAGCTTTGTGTAGCTAAAAAGATTTGAGACATACATATAAATGTGAAACAAATACTTAATACAGTCAAGGAACAAAGAATAACAAAGATAGCCCCAATTACAAAAATTACTTTACAATCATGGTAAGAAAATACTTTAGAATTCTTCGAACATCCCCGAATTAATTAGCTTTTATGCATTAAACAATAATTAAACATAAACACAACTTTTATAAAAGCATTTTAAACAACTTTGCAAGACTACAAATCTCCTTTGAATAATTTTTCTTCACCTTCAATTTAAAAAGTCTTTGTTGCCACATCAATGCACCCCACTTACAATACAAAATATCAATTACAAGAATAATCCCATCTCAAACACATAAAAATATACAAACAAACCGAGAATTCGAAGACACACAAAAAAAAAAAAAAAAAAAAAGCACACACCAAAACAGGTGGCGTGGAGTAGCGATCAATACAATACATACACACATTCAAGTGATCAATCCCCACAAAATATTCTAATATCCAAAACAGAGAAACATGAGATGTTAATGGGCGGTGCCGATCTGAATACCAACTTGTGGAGGAAAACAAACTAATAAAAGCAACAAAAATAACCAAAAGAATTCAAAAAAGTAAAAACGAAGCAAACTCTTACCAATGAGAGAACGGAAGCGTGGCCAGAAGCAAGAGACGGAGAGACAGAAAGAAAGAGAGTTGAGAGCCGATGACGGAGACCCGGCGCGACGAGACGGAGAGACCGAGAGAGACGGCGAGACCAGAGAGACCGGCACGACGAGACGGAGAGACGAGAGTTGAGAGCAAAGAACGAGACCGATTTGGGGATTTTGGACGAGACGATCGAACGGGATTTGAGGATTTTTGGGAGGGGACGAGACGATCGAACGAGACGATCGGATTTAGGGGTTTTTGGGGGATTTTGGGCGAGAAGGATTTGGGGTTGGGGGGGGGGGCTTGAACCAAGCATACACAAATCCGAGATTTGATGAACGGTCATAAGAAACGAAATTTTTGGGGGGAATGTTGGCGCCATTTTTTAGAGACGGAATTAAATTCCGTCTCTATTTCCGTCTCTGATTTGTCTCAATTCCGTCTCTAAATTAGTCCGTCTCAATTCCGTCTCTAACTTATTTTTTTAGCAACGGAACTTAATTCCCTTTCTAATTTCGTTTCTAAATTTCATTTTCCTTGTAGTGTTAATTTGAGATTTATGCTATATTGTTGATGTATTATTTCCTCATTTTTTTAGCGCTAAATTGAGCACAAAGGAATAGTTTGGTTCATGTAGTTGACTCTAATTAATTTGGGATTTAGGCTCATTTTGAGCAAAAAAGTGGCAAGGTGCCAAAAAATTGCTTAGCCGATGATATTTTTCGTTTCTTGTACCGAAAGATGCATCGTGAATTAGCGATGCTTTGGGCATCGACTATCTCAATTTCTTACTACTTTTTTCTTTTTATTCATGTATTATATTAATGTCTTTCCTAGAAAGTGAAGAATAAAGAGAACTGCTAAAAGCTTCAACTTCCCTTGCATTATCTAGGCTAGAGATCATGATTCGTCGTCTTTATAAGTGTTGATCAGATTCAATATAAGAAACTCAATCGCTCTGATGATTAGCAATAACTATAACTTCACAGAACCCTGAGAACAAAAAGACAGGACTCAAAATATTTGGAGGTGATCCATATTCTTATATGTGGAACAAAAGTCTTACCTGAGAATTTCTTGATTATAAATTAACAGTCATGTGGGTGTGTCTCATCTTGTGATAGTCCCTGTCATAACAAGTTAAGAGGTCAGTAGGTGGTGTGTCATTTTCAATTGATAGAACAGAGGTAGTTAAACCATGGAGAGTAAATTAAGGACTACTGCTACTGATTCTTTCAGTAACATTGAGTTAAAAAATCGGTAGGTGGTGTGGTAATTGAAGGCGACTTGCACATACCTATTTTAATCCAAGAAAGAGCAATTGCTAGTGGGGATAATATAATTTATTGAATTAAATATCTCTGCGTTGATCCAATCTTATGAGAAATTATTTGTTCATAGCAATTTTCATCTGGCCAGCTAGCATGACTAATAAAAAGTCACATATAGAAGTTGGTACAAGGCGGTAATCAGTCATGTCAAAGTAATATATCTTTAATTATAACAATTGGCAACAATGGCTAAATATTTTAACAATAAGTCTACTTGGACTCATAAGTCCGGACTCATAGGGAGTTTATTAAAATTTTTATAAATATTTAAGGGGTATAATAGAAATTTTACAAGTGATTGTGGTTGTTTCATTAATTGCTCGATGATGTATTTGAAATTTAAAAAAAATTTAAGTCCGGACTCACGAGTCCAAATAGCATTACCCATATTTTAATAACCCAGAAAATTAACACTATCCACGGAAGAGCTGACATTAAGTATTGATAACCAATTCATTTCTTGTCAAACGTGCATCAAATTACACATTTTGTTTGATTCGAGAAATATCTAACACGCACAAATATGCATTGCTTAATTATTTGGATGTCAACGTTGCATTTTTTGTTTGTTTTACCCATGCTTATAAATTAGTTTATCAACCGACCATCTCGATCGGTTCTGTAATCTGTAAGCAAATTTTATTTATTGTTTTTGGTCAAAACTTGTCATTGTTATTTGATTGGCTTAACATAACCAGTAACGAATCTCGAAGTATTTAAAAATTTTATTGACTGGCAAGCAACCATGGGAGTTGGTTATGACTTTCTTTGCTGCCTTTCTTTGTATGTTGCAAGTTTAGAGCTAGCATAATATATATACTGCTCTTTGCAATCTCCGAACTTTGAGTATAATTGATCTTGTTGCAAACAACTTAACAATGTCGGTTGAAAACATTCTTGTGAATGGTAGCTTATGATGCAGACGACGTTTTGGATGAGATCGTGTATGAAGGTCTTCGACGAAAAGTGGAGGGTCAGAAATCCTGCATTGACAAGGTACAAGACTTCTTTCTCAACTGCAATCCACTTGCTTTTCATATCAAAACGGCTCATATGATTAGAGACATCAATAACAAGTTAGAGGCCATAGAAAAGGACAAGGGGAGGTTCAAGCTAGATGTCAAACCTGCTGCGAGCTTAGAGATTAGTAGTGTGAATCGGGAAACTGCTTCATTTGTAGGAAGAAAGCATGATTAGTCTAAAATAATAAACATGTTGCTCCAGAAACGAAATGTTTAAGATGATGTAGCTGTCATTCCCATTTTGGGCTTTGGGGGTCTCGGAAAAACTACTCTAGCTCAATTAGTTTTCAACGATGTGAACTTGCAAGGGAAATTTGATCTGAAAATATGGGTTTATGTCTCTACTAACTTTGATGTCAAAAGAGTATTTAGGAAAATGAGAGTCCATCTCCAAACCTAAATTTGTTTTATCTAGCATGGATTTGACGCAAAATAGTCTCCGTGAAATGCTGAATAAGAAGAATATTTTGCTTATGTTGGATGATATGTGGAATGAGCCAGAGTTTTCTGAGAAATGGATATCTTTAAGCAAGATTTTGAGGTGTGCTGATCAAGGAAGTAGAGTAGTGGTCACAACACGTAGTATGGAAGTCGCATCAAGTGTAGGCACACTTCCTACCTTCGATTTGCAATTGCTACCAAGTGAAGATTGTTGGGATTTATTCAAAAAAAGAGCATTTAGGTTTGGGGGACCAAAAAAGACTCAGAAATTAGAAGCAATTGGGAGGAAAATTGTCAATAAATGAGCAGGAGTACCTCTGGCATTAGTTGTATTTGGTGGAGTAATGCACTCTAAACACACAGAAGGAATGGTTGGACACCCTAAACAGTCCTATTTGGAATATACCTGATGCTGAAAAAAATATTAAAACCATCTTGAAATGGAGCTTTGATACTCTGGTTCCACCACTAAAACGATGCTTTTTGTACTGCTCTATATTTCCCAAGGGTTATAGAATCGAAAAGGAAACGCTCGTTCAATTGTGGATGGCAGAAGGATTTCTAGCATCTTCGATAAACAATACAATCATGGAGGACCTAGGCAGTAGATACTTCAATAGTTTATGTTCGAACTCTCTTTTCCATAACATTGGGAAAAATAGATTTGGAGAGATAGATGCTTGCAAGATAAATGATCTTGTACGTGACCTTTTGATCTCCATTAGTGGAGCTAAATGTTTAATTTTAAACCCTCATGACGTGATTTCAAATAATATCTTAAAAACTCATTGGCTAGCATATAACTTTCACGAGTCTAGAATTCCAAGAGAGTTATACGAAGCAAAGCAGTTGCGTACATTTTATGTGTGGGATAGCTTTGAGGTGGATGATGAAGATTTTTATGATGCATTGTTAAACTTCATGTCCTTGCGTGTGCTAGATTTGAGTTCGATGGGAATTAAGGAGTTGCCCGCATCGGTTGGTGAACTAAAACATTTGAGATTCCTTGACCTCTCTGGAACAAAAATCGAAGAATTACCTAAGTCTGTCACTTCCCTCTATAGTTTGCAAACTTGGAGATTGAAAGCTTGTAAGAATCTCAAAGAGCTTCCCCATGAAATCGGAAAACTGGTCAACTTGAGGCATCTAGAAATAGATACATAAGGAAAATGGAGTGTAATGCCAAGGGAAATAGTAGAACTCAGTTGCCTTCAAACCTTGCCCTTCTTTAGAGTTGGATATAATGATGGTGGGTGTACCCTCTCGGAGCTGGAAGACTTGAATCTCCTTCGGTTTACTGCCTGGACAAGGTGAAAGATGTAAGATCAGCCAAGAAAGCAAAATTATCAGAAAAGAAGGATCTTGATACCTTAGGACTTGAATGGGATTGGAGTGAATACTGTGACAAAGTTAATGATGACCATGTGTTGGAGGTCATGCAGTCTAATTCTAATTTGAAAGAACTACATATACTAGCGTATCTAGGTTCAAAATTCCCAAGTTGGATTGTGAGTAGTTCAATTCTTGGTAGTTTGGTCAAGATTAATTTCTATCGTTGCCACAGATGTGAATATTTACCATGTTTTGGTGGACTACCTGCTTTGATGATACGAGAAATGTCAAATGCTTGGGCGGTTCATGGGATGGCAGGCCGAATAATCCTAATGCTGAGATTGTTGAAGAAGCAGGAGAAGGAGAGTTAAGAGGATATAGTGTTCCCTTCATTGGAAAGTGTTTCCCTCATCAAGATGCCTAATTTAGAAAAATGATTGGAGCCAATGACGGCCTCTTTCCCTATTATTCAGAGTTTGTACATTGAAGATTGCCCGAAGTTGAGGGTAACGACTTCCTCTTTTCCTTTTCTGTGATCTCTGGACTTCGCACCAAAGACCAGTGGCCTTGCAGTACAGTCTTAGACAAAGAACCTCACCAACCTTACCGAGCTTTATGTTGATGGTTGCTCTGACCTCAAGTCTCTCCCGGAAGAACTTTTGCTCTAGAACAAGCTTCAAAAGTTGGCATTCAAAAGCTGTCCTGAATTTGAAGGGTTTCTTCCCAAGAAAAATAATCAATACGATACTAATGAAGGGTCTAGGTGCTTTGAAAAATCTGGATATCATTGGATGTCCCAAGTTCCGAATATTTCCAAATGCACTTCCATCTTTCGAGGCTTTGTCTATAACAAACAATAATAACAATTTCGTCGGTTGGTTGACCGGTAAGTTAACAAATCTCACTCGCCTATGTGTAGAACGCATTCCGGAAATGGTGTCTTTTCCAAGTGCACAGCTGAAAAATAACAAGCATCTCCAGCAATTGTTAATTTCTTATTGTTATCAGTTTAGAGGATTTGATCATGAAGAAGAGAATGGTCTGCAAATGCTCGACCATCTCACACAACTATGGATACGTGGTTGCTATAATCTAACACCCGTTAATGTGCGAGGCTTGAATTCCCTTGAAAATGTGGAAATAACTCAGTGCGAAGGCCTTAATTCTTTTGAGGGCCGCTAAGGGCACCCCACCATTTAATGAGGGCACCCAGTTAATGTGGGCACAAACTGTTTTACCTGGGGCACCCAAAAATTAGCCCCTAACTACCGAAAATACCCCCTCGTGGAAATCCCGCTGCACCCCACCACCCTCGTGCAAACCCCTGGGCACCCCACCACCCCCACCACCACCACCACCACCACCCTCGTTCACCGAACTCCTTGTGGAAGAATTCATTTGTTTTTAACCGACCCGGTGAGAGGAATCCCCGAAATCGTGTTCTCGTCCCTCGCCGTGTGTTTCTCCTTCGTTGTTCGAGTTTTACGCATTTTGTAGGGTCCGGTGTGTGAGCCGATTTCGTCTCCAAATTAGGGCTCGGTTGAAGATCGTCGAATTAAGTTACATTTGGTAGAGTAGTTGTAATGTGTGTGTGGCGGTTTTTCAAATGTAAAAAAATTGGGAAATCGTGGTTCTCGGCCACACAGCCGAGAGGCTGTGTCAGAGTCAGCTGTCTCGGCCTTGGCGAGACGTAAGCTAATATTTTTGGGAATTCGCAGTCTCGGCCACGAAGACCGGAAGAGTTAACTGCGTATCGGTTGTCCAATTCCGAGAGGGTCTCAGTAGGCTCGGTCGTCATAGGACGAGAGTCAGGCGAATTGAAACGGTCAATCCATCTCGGTGGTATACAACCGAGAAATTGAAATAGGACTCGGTTGTACACGGCTGATATATTGGAATACTTGTCGATCATGGGTGACCGAAAATATGGGTTGCTTCACGAACCTGCTTGACCGAGACATCAGGAATGGATGAATTTGAACATTACAGTTTCAAAAAAATTGGGAAATCGTCAAACTAACAATACAAGATTGAAAATCCATCACGACAATTTGCACCGAAACTTAATTAATTATAAATCTCCGAACATTCAAACTGACTCTAAAAAGGGTCCATCCATAAGTAAACAACAATCAAAACACAACAACAATCAAAACACATCACAACATTTGCATATACATAGAACATTCGGACGAATTGGCAAAATTTCTAAATGTTTAGCCGTCTAGGTACAAGCTTTAACCTACGGTGTATCTAAATCTACAACAGGTATGGTGGCTTCATGATCAGCAGTTGCAATGGGCGCGATGTCTCGAAAAACGAATCCATCTCGCCAACCTTTGGCGCGTGATCCTCAACGTACCGATCCCACGATGGATATAAGGATGGCAGCGGTGCATTCACACGCAACTGCACCTGTCAAATCGAACAGTAGAACATAGAAGATATTGTCACAAATCCGATTAAGGGGGAAACAAACCAATTCACAAAAAATCATAGAACTTACCCTAACCCAATGGATATTCCTTTCATTTGCCATTGCAATGATAAGTCTGTTGTGCAATGACGACGTTGGAGTACTACGTAGAGGTAGGAATGTGGAGGCACTCCCATGCGAGAGGTTGACGAGAATGACATTGAATGCGGTGGATACTAACAATCCCATGTCTGGAAGTGTCAACCATTCTTTGAAAGATGCCCCCTCTTGCTTCTCTGGGCAATGCACCGCATTCTTGACAGTCTCGAAACTCGAGCCAAGCACTTCCCGCCAAAGGTCTTCATACCCAATAATCTCGTCGTACATCCGTCTACGCACAATCCTCCACCCGTCTACGGTGGCAAGTCCTAGCCTATAGGCTATACACCTATATCCATAATTCCCATCGGAAACCACATCAATAATGGCATCAACATGTGGCAACCAATCCGGTTCTAAGCAATGATCATAAGCCATGTTAGATCCACTTTGCGTGCGTCGACTGACACGACGCATTTGTGGAACCTTACCTTTCTTCTGCCTAGAAGCTTTTGTGGAGTGGGAGGACTCAAATCCGATTGGAGATTGGGGTGCCTCGACACTGGGGTGCCTCCGATTGGAGACCCCGGTGTCCTCCCACCCGCATCCTCAACTTCCTGCTCGCACTCCACAAAAGATGAAGGTGGACTAATCTCCCTGAGCTGCTCACTTTCAGTCCTCCCCCCGCATCATCAACTTCCTCCTCCCCCTTATCCAATCTTCCTGAGGTGTCGTGATTGTGCCTCCCACAAATCACAGTGATATACCATAAGGAGTCAGCATTCTCCTTGACGTTAATTTGGAAAGGGCATCCACATTTCTTCGTACTAGTGTGAGTCCTCGCCTTTTCATCATTCCTTGATTTCTTTAAAACTTTTGCCGCTTTCCCCTTCCCCTACTCTTGAGCGGTCCCCTATATGTCCCGGACCTCTCGAGGCAATTTTCACCCTTCCCCTGCGCTTAATGCCCCCGACATCCTAGCGCTTCGTTACTAACACAAACTTGTTCTCGCCACCAATCATTTGAAGCCATGAAATAACTGCTTCTCGAGAGGGGAATGGCTTAGAAGGTGTAAAAGTGTCCTTGTAGTCTGGAAAATTACTAGATAATGACATTACCTGCAATACAAACAGTGTAACATTATAATCAACCAAAATGTACAGCACAATCACAAAAAACCCAAAAAAACATGTTCTCAGTTGTACAGTTCCGAAACTTTCATCAGAGTCTCGTTTTTGTACGACGGAGAGTTACCCAGTACTCTCGGTTGTTTCAGACCGTGACCGGCGTGAAACCTCTCGGTCCTCTATGACCGAGACATTACCATACATCTCGGTCCTGCGAGGCCGAAACAATCGCGCACCTAGACAGAAACTTCGGATACCTACAAAAAAAACATAAAAAATTTGCAAAATTACCTCAAGGACGACCTCCTCTGGCACTGATGCATTACAATCCTCCATTATACAGTGGAAACAACTTCGGATTTGAAGAAATTACCAAACCCTACGTTGACAAACAAATCATCATTTTCACAGTTATACACAACTAAACAGTTCTAAAAAACCCGAATATAGTTGTCAAACATTGTTACCTCGCTGTCGGATGAGCAAGAATCGATCAGCTCTTCGCCAAACGCAATGTGGATGTGGCTTTGTGGTTCAAGCTTGTTGGTGGGGTGCCCTAACTCCTTGTCAAAATGGTTTGTGGGGTTTGAACCATTATATATATACAAGGGCAAAATGGTCTTTTCCATTTTTGCTGTAATTTTTACAAATAAGTTGGGTGCCCTCATTAAATGGTGGGGTGCCCTTAGCGGCCCTCATTCTTTTCCCGAGGAATTGTGACAAAAAGTCTCTAAAAATTAGGGACACACAAAATCTCTTAGTGTAACGACCCGCTTTCATTAATCTCGATTAACCGACTAATTACAAATTAATATCATAAGCTCAGACCCACATGTACGTCGTGGAAAAGTCTGTGACACGCCTAATCGGGAAATATGTTATTTTTGTGTGGCGAATATTTAATTATTTTACTAGTTTTGATAGTTCGTGTCGCGTTAATTAAGAATTTCGCTTAGTCGCGTTGTGCGCGTGTAGTGACGAGAGTGTACGACGTCTCGGTGTGCGCGTAACGCGAGTATACGGGATAGTATGGGGTTGAGTTGTCACATCACTTCACACATCACATTACGCATCAAATCAACCAATCCCTCATCATGCTATTTTGTCTTTTTCTCCAAAATAAATAAAAAAAATAAAAAAAAAGTTGTTTTGGTTGAAAACGGACAAAGAGATGGGAGAGAAAGAAAGAGAGAAAAAAGGAAAGAGAAGAGAGGGGGGAGAAGGTGGCGGAGCTTCCAACGGCTGCAACGGCGGAGCTACTGAAGGCGCGGCGGCTGCGGCAGCATGGCGAAGCAGCAGCGGCAGAAGCAGCGCATGGACTGCGGTGGAGCGGCTTTGGCGGCGAAACGTGACGTGACGGCGGTGGGAGAAGCGAGTGGCGTGAGTAGCGGCGGACGGCGGGATCACCGGCGATGGCGGCGCGCGCACTGATCTCCCGCACCGGCGGAGCGACGCGGTGACGTGCGATGACGGTACCGGCGAGAGGAGGCTAGACGGCAGCCGCGACGGCGGTGACGCCGACGAGGCGCGGTCAAGCAGCGGTGAGGTCCGGTCTTTGGCGAGGTGGTGGCAAGCTGGCGGCGAGAAAGCGGCGCGCATGGCGGCGACGATTAAACGTCGACAGCGACGCGGCAGCGCTTGTGCAGCGAGAGCAGCGCGCATGATGGCGTGGACGACGGTGTCAGCAGCGCGGTGGACGACGGTGGCGCGGCTTCGACGTCGGCGCGGTGAGCGACGCGATGGCGTATCGGACCGATCGGAGGCGTGACTTCGACGAATGTTCGACAACGCGATGGATCGAAATGGTTTTGAAGGCTATGGTGAGGTTTATTTCACCAAATTTTGTTGTGATTTGAATAATTTAAGTAAATTGGGCCTAAATGATATAAATGGACACCAGGGACTTAGGCTACCATAGTCGGGTGTTGGGTACGTATCTTGAGGCGAGTGCGGAACGTTTCGAATGCGTTGAGGTAAGTAATCCTACGAGAAAATTAGTTAAAATTCTTTTATGGCATTTACTTTATTTCGCATCTCAATTATTCCATTGCGCTATTTATTGTTGTTCAATTATTGTTCATCCACTCCCACGTGTGTATGTGTGTTTGTTGACGGGGTCGGCATGGTACGGACTCACACCCCGGGGCTAGCTACCTCGCGCTGTTCGAGTAATTGGCCATGATAGGGCTGCACGATGACTATTCTTGCGAAACCCGTAGGTTGATAGATGTTTTGACGAAGGCATAAGCCTACGTCAATGGTTCCTCTCGATAGATGTTTTGGACGGGGTCTACCGTTCAATGGTTCCTCTCATTCGACCGTGAGATGTTTGGTGAGGTTGTCGTCAATGGTTCCTCTCGGTTTAGCTACGAAGATTCCCGGATGTCGACCAGGGTTCTCTGTCACGCTACACTCGTGTCCGAAATTTGATTTCTCAACGACTTATTTTCATGCGAATTTCCTTATTGTTGTCCTTTATTTAAATTGCATGAATTGTAGTTGTTTCATTGGAATTCGTGAATATTAGATAAAGTTCTCTGGGATTTACTCACCTGGGATTTGTCTTTGTTTTTTGTGACAAATCGCAGAACCTGCGACGAGCCGCGACAAAGGAGTCTTAGGCGACTACGTCTAAGTAAGGAGAGGCTGCCACCTCTTGCGTAAGTAGTTGTATGTATCTATTAACTACTTTATGATATTTTGGGAGGACTTGTATACCCGATACATGTATATGCTCACTTTTTATACTTTTGTTGCTCTTGATATACATGGTATCAAATGCCGGGTTTTCACACTGTAGGGTTGTTCATAAAAATGCAAACTTTTCACTTTTACGGTATATGCATGCCTTAAGACTTCCGCAACAATGTATGATTTATATTAAATTACTAAATCATGAATAACTTAAAAATTCATAAAATATCCATAATTACTAAGTTAAAGACGAATAAGTTACGTACAAGGGTTTAGGTCGCGGACAGTCAAAATAAGTGTGCGGTGACGCGGCATGCTTGATGACGTGTCTGGCGACGTGGCGGTACTCGGTTTGCCTTGGAATTTAGGACCGTCACAGGATGACTAAGGAAACTATAAAAGAACAATCATAACAAGAGCAAGAACTAGTAAACATAGGAGTTAACTAAAAAGATTTCAATCAAATCTTGTGAGTCCGAAGTCTCGTCAAGTAAGGGTGAAATCAACAAGATGATATAATGAAGTTTAGGGTTTTGGGTCAACTCAAAAACCCGTCATTAATATTGTGACTTAAGTTGGATATGTCCCAGCCAAGTCTCAAAACATCTAAAATCTTAAAAACATGTTAATTCCTAAAAAGAAAATGCTCAAATTATGCTGAAAATGTAATCCAAAGTCAAACCTACAAAACTCAGTACTCCAATCATCCAATGAACATCAAACGTAACATAGCACCTGTAAAAATAAAGATACCAAATTAGAGTCTTATTAAATATAAATAAAAACTAAAACTAAACTAAACTAAAACTGAAATAAATGCAAGAAATAAATAAAATAAAATAAAATAAAAATGAAGCTGGGCTGCCTCCCGACGAGCCGCATTTCTTTTAAGTCTTTGGCTAGACTTAACATGATCGATCACATGATGTCATCTCCTTTAGAGATGTCAATAACAAACAAATGACGCATCTACGTATCTGGGCAATGAAGCATGCATGCCCTCTGTCAGATTTAGGAGTTCATTCGGGACTTCCAACGCGAAAGAATATATCGCATCAGGATCATCCAACACAAAGATGTCGGCAGTGTAGAAGATCTGCGAACGCACCCTTACTTCCACCCCTTTATAAGGTGTACCAAATGTGCATGAGAGGGTGGGTGGTTGCACCGACACCAGAGGTTGGTCTCCCCACTCTCTATCTGCGCCTTCTCCGGCTTGTCTGAAATGACATCAATTTTCATCTCATTTTCCCCCTCATTTATTGCAATGACAATCTCTGAGTCAATTTGAAAGACTTCACGTTCTTCCGATGTTTCTCTCCAATAGTCCTCCACCTGTGTAACCTCATTCACCTCAAGATTTTTCAACGCATCAATACTCACATCCTCATCTAGGTTAAAAATTGGCTGTGTACTACACAACTCTTCCTCATCAGTCATATTCTGAAGCCTGTCATTATATTGAATTTATTTAGTTTTCAATTCCTTCAAGCTTGGAATCTTAACATCAATTTGTCGGATCTCGTCAAACAGTTGTTGAAGCTGTTACTACTATCTATCAATTGATTCACCATATCTTCCAAGGAGGTGTTTTAATGAAACGTTGATTTCCTTCATGTTGAGGAATATGTGGGTTTGACATGAGTCCAAAAAAGTTGGGTTGTGGTGATGCATAGCTAGAATAGTGATAATTCTCAAACTGTGGATAATAGGGACAACTATATGCGGAATGAGAATAATCTCTACAATTTTTGCAAACCTCAACCTGTTGCACAAAAGAATGCATGTTAAAAAGCTGATATCCATTATGTGACATACCTACCCCATTCACATTATAATAATGTGAGTCTTCGAATCAACCATAATTATGAGGGTAGGAGGAGTCAATCGCGGGGGTTACCTACATACATGTTAAGAGCAAGAGACTAGATAGGCAAAATAAAAATAAAAATAAAAAATAAAAAAAACCAAAGAAAGAAAAATACCAATCCCCGACAACGGCGCCAAAAAGTTGACACGCGTCGAACGCGTCAATAAAGTAAAGTTTCATAAACCAACTATTTTGTAGAATAGTGGCAAATGGTCGATCCCACATAGATTGATAGTCTTTCTTAGGTTAAAAACAACAAAAAAGAAAAATCGGAGGTTTTAAAATAAAATAAATTAACTAACTAATCTGACTAAACTAAATAAAATAAAACAACTAAACTAATTTTCAAAACAATTAATTAATACCTAAGTAACACCTAAGTTTACAGTTCCACAAATCAGGATTAAGATTTAATTGCAATCATGGTATTCAATCTTTCACAAAAAGTCATTAATTTATATTCTCATAGATTAGCTATAGAAAATCGACATTCGCCAAAAATTCATAATTCCCCTAATTTTGATAGTTAGGACGTCCGCTACTAACTACTTCCCTAATTAATGTATAACCCTAGACATCCGCCAATCGGGTTTAACACACTAACCACATTAATTTGGGTATGTGGGATCACTAATCCTAAATAACCGGATCCGATTTAACCTAGATTCAATTGTTGCACACTCAAGAATCAAAAGGATTTGACGGCAAACGGGTGAGTGTTTGTCACTTTATTGGTCCAAAAGCAAAATTACACGGATACTAATAGTCCAAATAACTATAGATTGTCCACCTAAAAACATGCACTGACCACATACATACCTTAGATCTAAACCATAATTATTAAAAGCAACAACAATGAAATAGAAGAATTTAAACTAAATTAAATAATAAAATAAAAGATCTCGCATAATATGCCATGAATTCATAATCCCGACTTGCTTCCCTTTCAACCTAGGCAAGGAGTTTATTAGCCGAACATCATCGTCGAAGAAAGTCGATAGTAAAATAATAATAGTCGGTGTCTCCAATAATAAAACTTAAGTTCTTAATATATAAAACTACTAAAAATTGGTCTCGAGATGTGAGAGAAACTAATTTTGGGGGTTGGGGAGGTGACTCGTGTGCCGAGGAGCATTGTATGGCTATTTTTTGCCTGAAAATATGTGTCCGCCACGTGTCGCAACGCGATTGGCTATTTTCATACAAAACGCTGACGTGACAGCGTCTGATTGCTCGAGACAGCTGCCGATGATGCGCAGTTATGCTGTGAGAGGGCCACGTGGGATGCATGGAGGCGGAGAGAGAGTCGCGCGAATCTGTGCGAAAATCTGGGAGCTTGTGCGAACGCGTATCCCGAGGCAAATCGATTAAAGCTGAAGCGAGGAGAAATGTTGGTGTGTGGCGTGTACTGTGATGGTGACACGTGGCGACTTCTGATTGGTGGAACTGGTGCCTTGCTTGCAAGCTGGCGGTGTCTGATTGGTGGAATTAAATGGAAATGCTGACATGGCGAGATGTGATTGGAGGAGAAAAATGAGTGACGTGCTTGGCGTAACACTTGGCTTGTGAACCGCTGACGTGGCGTCGTCTAATTGGCCGAAAGAATATATGTTGTCTCCTATTCTACCAACTGCGCAACACGTAACTCGAGGCAAACTGTCTGGCATCCGATCACCGCATGTAAATACTCCATTTTGAGTATTTTCCGCCACGAATTTAACTGCACACTCCGTTTCACCTAAAAACGCCTAAAAAACATAATTAATATATATTTTAAAGACTTTTCCATATTTAAATATACTAAAATAAAGTACTAAGTAACTATAAATACCGACTTATCAAATTGTCATTCCTGCCAAACCTCGAGCGCTTGAGAATTGGAAAGCTTTGGGTAGAGGACTTGCATTATTTTCCATTCCCATATACGGCACACAACTTTCTTTCCCTTCGAGAGTTAATGATCTGTGATTCTCCTAACATGAAATCCTTGCCTCAGTATATTCAACATCTTATAAAGTTAAAGAAGCTATTGATACAAAACTCTGATGGTTTGATAGAATTGCCAGAGTGTTTTGGGGACCTTGTTTCCCTTGTTACCTTAGGAATTTGGAGTTGCATAAATCTGATTCGTGTACCTGCCATAGAAGCGATGAAACGCCTCACCTTGCTAGGATGGTTGAATATCAAAAAATGTCCCCTTCTTGTGCAAAATATCGACAAGGAGACAGGTGGAGAGGAGTGGAATAAGATATCTCATATTCCAACCATCATGATTGATGCACATGATAAAGATGATGAAGCCTTGTGATAAAAAAAGGTTTGAGGTATATCCACTATTAAGGAAAGTAAATATTTGTATCTAGTTGTTAAGGAAACTAGTATCTCATGTATCTCATGGGCTCCTTTTGTGCTTATACTTTCCTTTCTTGTATTCTAGACATGTGTATATATAGGATACCATGAACGCAAGTGAACTACACAATAAACATATTCTATTAATAAACTATCATGGTATCAGAGCCCTAATCGTGGGTCTTTCCTCTTTGTTTTTCTGTCTCGTCTGCTGCGATGCCTTGGTAGGTGCCTATACTACACCTGCATATCTGTCTGTTTGACGCATTCGCAGCCACCGCTGCACATCTGCCGCCTGCCTGCCCACCTGCTCCGCCTCTGCCATCACTGCGCATCTGCACATCTGCATCGTCTGCTGCACCGCCGTCGTCTGATTATTTGGTCCGCCGCTGCTGTTGGTTGTCCGCGTCGGAGGCTCCCCGGAGTCGCTATTGTCCGCCGACGTCGCATCATGTTTGTCGCCCGCATCGCCGCCTGCCTGGTGTCGCGCCGCCCAGTGCGTCGCCGTCTTGGAGGTTCGCCTGACCCTCGACGCCATTGCTGATCCACTACTACACCATGCCTTCGTTTCATCCGTGCCGTCCGTTTCCTCCCTGAAGCTGCTGCTCTTCATCGCCTGCGCACCTACTCAGCCACTGCCCATCCCCCGCTGCACATCAAGTCCAATGCTGCCACCGCGACACACCCACACCAGATCTGCCATTCCCGCTGATGGATACCATACCTGCCGCTGCCATCGCTGCATCCGCTGCACACCCACACCAAATCCACCGCTGTCGCCGCTAGACACCGTTCCTGCTTGCTGCACGCCTCTGCTCTGTACACCTATCGCTTGCCTGCTCACTAGTCACCGCGCACCAAATCAGTCAGCTAACAATCTGACAAGTTCCCTATTCAATGAAGAAAAGTGAAGTCTCAAAGCCTATCTCCATGATTCTTGATGGTACAAATTACTCACTTTGGTCCCAACGGATTAAAAGATTTTTAATTGGTCGAAAAATTTATCAAATTGTTACGAAGACAACCCCAAACCAAAAAAAGATGACACGGAGACACAAACCAAATTTCTTGGCAAATCGAAGTCCAATTTCAGAGAATAGAATTTGACTCCTATTAATAATACCCTCACTTCTATTTATCAAAACCTATTAAAAATTGGTCCTTAGATGTGAGAGAAATCAAAATTGGTAGGTTCATTATCGACGCGGGTGCTGAGGCATATTAATGGCTATTTCGAACTTTTTTTTTGCAGGTATAGGACATGTGGCGTTGGTTGATTTGCTGAAGCTACTGGCATGGCTGACGTGGCAAGCATGGATTAGATGAGGATAGCTGCTGGTGGAAGACGTGAACCAGTGGCGAGACGACACTTGGTGTTAGTGTGGTTCAAGAGAAGAATCGAGCGAGAGAACGAAAATGTATGAGACATCAACGAACACATCTCGAGGCTGAATTGAGTGGCTCTGAGTCACTGTGTATACAAACGTGCGTCCTTAATGCGTCACTTAGTTGCTGGCCATCCCTTACTTAACTGTGCAGTGTGTATTTCGAGACAAATCCTTTGACATCTGATCACTACATGTAAATGCACCATTTCACATAATTTTTTGCTCCGGATCCAATCGCACACTCCATTAACCCTAAAAATAACAAATAAAGACAATTAGGCCATAATTTTGGAGACTCAAACATAAAAATATATAAATAAACTATATATAATTACATAATTAGCAACTTATCAAAAGTCTCCTTGAGGAACTCTAACCATTTCCTTTGCTTTATATTCAGGTCTTTCTGATTGAACAAGTAATTCAAACTCTTATGGTCAGTGAACAGGGTGAGTCTCTCTCCATAAAGATAGGGTGACCAAATCTTCTGAGTAAAAACTACTGATACTAACTTTTAAGTCGTGTACCGGGTAGTTCTTCTCTTGAGTCTTGAGCTGTCGGGAAACATAAGCTATAACACGATCTCCCTACATGAGAACACATCCCAAACCAACTTGCGATTCATCGGTGTTCACCATCATGTCTTTCCTTACCTCTGGTAACACCAAGAATGGAACTGAGGTCAACTTCTCATTCAAAGTCTGATAGGCTCGCTCACGCTTGTCATCCCGGTCAAAGTTGACATTTTTGTGGGTCAATTTCATCATTGGTGTTGCGATTTTAGAGAAATCTTGCACAAATCTACGGTAATAACCTGCCAAGCCCAAAAAGCTACAAAAGTCTGTTATTGCCTCTGGTGTGGGCCAAGCCTATCAAAGCCTCGATTTTTGTAGGGTCTACTCTTTCTCCACTGGCTCCAACTACATGTCCTAGGAACCTTACCTCCGTTAGCCAGAACTCACATTTGCTAAGCATAGCATATAGTCGGTGCTCTCTCAATGTCTATAAAATTGTCCTGAGATGTCCCTCGTGATCCTCACGAGTTTTGGAGTTGATCAAGATTTCATCTATGAACACTATCACAAACTAATTGAAGTATTGTCTCAATACTCGGTGCGTTAAGTCCATGAACATCGCTGACGCATTGGTCAAACCAAATGACATGACAATGTACTCAAAGGGACCTTATCGTGTACTGAAGGCAATCTGCTCTTTGTCCTAATCCCTGATCCTGAGTTGGTGGTATCCTGATCCCAAATCAAATAAATCATATATACGAGGAAACGAACACTTGTTCTTGACTATAACACAATTCAACTTCCTATGGTCGATGCAAAGTCTCAAGCTCTCATCTTTCTTCTTCACAAATAGCACTGGCATGCCCTATGGAGATATATTGGGGTGAATGAATCCTAGATTTAATAACTCATCGAGCTGGGTCCTTAACTCCTCTAACTCCTTAGAAGCCATCCTGTACGGTCGTATCGATATTGGTCTAGTCCTTGAGACCGACTCTATAATGAAATTAATCTCCCTTGATGGTGGTATTCAGGTAATTTTTCGGGGAACACACCTAAGAACTCACAAACTATAGGAATATCCTCAATACTCGCCACTAATCTCTCTATAGTGCTAAGAATGCTAGCAAAGGCCTCTATCTCCTAGCTCATAGCCATTCTACCTATGGTGGTCAGAAGTTGCATCACATCACTATGAAATCTAAACTCCAACTATCCGGGGATCAAAAAATTGTCCGTCTTACTAAAATAATCAGTTTGTGCATGGAAAAAAGCCGACCAATCCATACCCAACAATGCATCGAACTCAGAAACTTTAATACCCTGAGGTCATCGGTAACTCATGTCCCTCTATCTCGACTATACAATGCTCACATAACATGTTAGGGTAGATCTTGTCTCCATCAGCCGTGCTAGGGATCAAGTGGGTGCTAAGTCTAACTGGTATAAACTCTAACTCATCAACCATGCAGTCAAAAATAAAGGAAATAGTTGAACCAGAGTCAATCATCGCATGCATCAAATGACTGCAAATTAAAACCATACCCTCGATCAAATGGCACGTCGCCTGAGAATCTGGCTCAGTTATGACGTAAGTTCTCTCCCTAGTAAGTTACTGATGTGGTGCCCTACTATGCTGTACCATGACCTGTTGTACATACTTGTTCAAGAAATTCCTAACCTATCCATACTCAAAACATGCCCTGGATGGCCTCTGCTTTGAATGATCATACTTGCCCTGTCCCAAACCTATCATTTGCCCCTGCTGCTCACTGCCTCTACCACCACCTCTAAGTTCGCTGCCTTTTGTTGTTGTCTACCTTATGATGCATGCGGTCCCTAAGGTGCATGTGGAGGTATACTAGTGTAGCTCGGTGCCTAAGTTGGTGTGGTAAAAAAAGTAGGTACTAGCTGTGATGATTGTGTAACCGAAGCTACGCTATGTACTCTACTAGCTTTGTAGTCCTTTTGACGATTCCTTTTCCTCTTCTGCCCTGCCTAGCCCTGCTCAATGTGTGCCACTCCCAACTAAACATATCTTATCTCTTGGTGAGTTTTCAGGTATGCCTTCCTCGCCAAACTGCAGTCATAGGCATCTTAGAGAGTAAGTGGTAAAGTGGTGACAACTATCCCTCCAATAGCTGGTACTATACCCTCTATGAAATAGTGGACCTGGTTCATGTCTTTATCAGCTATGCAATCAACAAAGGTTAGAAGATCCTGGTTATAAGCCATAACGGACTCTTCTAGTCCTTGCCTAATGTGCATGAACTCCTATCTCTTAACTATTATGACTAATAGAGGGTAATACTTCTGGTGGAAGTGTCTCTTGAAGTCCATCCATGAAGTAGGATCTCCGTGCGTAGTAGTCGGATTGGTCCACCACATGTAAGCATCTCCAACATATGAGAATGCAGCTAAGGCGGGCTTCCTACTATCCTCGATCCATAGTAGCTTCTGGATTTTCTCATGACTGAGAATGTAGGCCTGCCTCATCTAAATTTAGGCCATTATTGAACTTTATAGGCCCGTTCTTCTCATGCTCTTCCAGTCTACCTAGCCCTTGCACTCAAGCGTACATCACTGTCATCGTGAGTCGGTGTCGCTACTACGACCTGAACTGGAACCAATGTGGTGATCGGAGGTATGGGTATTGTACTCGCGGCAGGAGCCGATGGATTAGCCTGATGCATGGCTGCACTCGCATCAGTAGTAGGTGCCATTATCGATGTAGATGGAGACGACGTAGTTGTAATCTAGCCCGAAGTAAAGCAAGTAACTCGTCCATCTGTCTCTCTTGAGATTCTATCCACTTAATCCAAGCTTGAAAATTTATCGATGTGACATAGCGTGGATCTCCGGCTCTACCTTGGTACCTGACATCTAGCTGATCGGCTATCATGATGTGCAATAGCAGTTGGCGAGTTTCAATCAGTCATAGTTAATGATATATTATAATACATATCAAAATTAGCATGTATAAACCATATATACTTTTCCAAACTCACCTTACTTCCCAACTAATACTCTGAGTTAGGTTCATAGGATTTCCACACTAAGTTCCATTTGTCCTAAATCTCTAAGTAAGCTTTTTAGTTGAGTTATGACTTATCAAAAGTTAAGGAAAAAAACATTGTGCTCTAATACCAACTGTGACGGCCCATTGAAATCTAAAATACTCATAGAACTTTTCGAGATTCTCAATATTGGTTCATTGAAGTCTATTTACTTTAAACCAAGGTTCTCGAGCGATAAAATCTCATCAATATGACCAAAAACCAAATTTGAGACTCTAAGTAAAACTTTGAGTCCTTATTTGTAACTATTGATCTCTTATTCAAAGCATGAATTAAAAACTGAGTTAGACACATCGAGAAATCATGAAACTTCATGGAAATTTTTACTATGATATAATAACACATTCTAGAAACTTTGGTTCAATTCCGACATCATTTGATGCTCGGAACACCTTAAGTAACTAAGTTTTACTTATTTCAAAACTCATTTGGAAAATCATTCAAAGCACATCTAAATTAATCGAAACTTTTAGGAAACCTAATTTATATTAATTCAAGCTATTCTGAAGATTTTAGTTATTATTAGACTAGTGGAGGACCTCGAGAAAGGTGTCGACATCCAAACACTTGTAAAAGGAATATCTCGACGGGTTAGCACTAATTTTCAGTCCATTTTTAACAAATAAGATGACTAAATTCTTAATAAACACTGATATCAAGTTGTTTTTTCTATGTATTAGATTTCAAAAATGGTAAAATACACTCAAATCCGATTACAATTGAGAGAGTTATGCTCAAAATACCAAAACAACTCAACCAGAGAGAGTTTCAGATTAGCAGTGTGAGGAAATTCATAACTCTCAAACCACAAATCCAAAAGACGTGATTTTTGGTGAGAAGATTTTCCAAACATCTAAGAATATCACATAAAGATCAGCTAATTCTGAGAAGAAATGAGGAATTTATGCTTTCTAGTATTTCAGCTATAATTCTAGCTCAATTAATGACACCAAACCATCTCATCAATTCATTTCAATTTAATAGCATTCATGACAACAATTCCATATATTTTTTCTACTACACTTGGGTCCTAATAATCCCTTCAATTCATCAAAATAGGCCAACGAATCAGCATCCACGAAATCTCAATACTTTCAACCAATTCATATTATTAAGTCATAACACAATTCTTTTTTTTTTAAAACAAAACATACTAGCATGTCATGAGAACACACAACTGACTTTTCCTTATCAAAACTTAGTTCAAGGAGTCTAAATGAATCTAAATAAGTTGGGGAGTTCATACTCTACTTCTACGTTTGTAACTTTACATTGTGGCATTTCTTCAAACACATAGCATTCATGCATCATCACTAAGAGCACATTGATCAAAATCAACCAAATCATGAATCAATTCTGTCTAGCATTAAAACCATATTAAAATATACCTAAAGACACCAAAACCCATGCATCTAACAACCATATAAATAGAAATTTCAGTCCCAATTAGAATCAACTCAAAAACCCCAATTTTTGAACTCAAACTTATGTATTTCAATCAAAATTTAGCAACCTCGATTGAGTTTATTTAAAAAGCATTTGAACTTATAAAGTTAAGTTCAAAATCATTGTATGATTAATTTGTTCAATTCCATCTCAAGATTTCAACCCCAATTGCCCCAAACATGCATTCAATTAAGCAAAAGGGTGAAGATGTTCATACCTAAAGTTTGTTTCTTTCAATCTTTTTGGAGCCCTAACTTGTGTTGGCTTGATCCTTCAACTTAGACCTCAATTTCCCTGATTTCAAGTAAACAATCTAATTTTTCTCTCCCAAATTAGTGTTGAATTTCTTCTTCTTAACATGTACGAATAAGCGTAAAAGTCATATTTATAAGTTTTAGCCTCAAGTCTAAACCATTAGATCAATCTAGCATCTTCATTTGCCCAAATCTCAATAACCATCCATGATGTTTATTTGTCATAATTCCACCATAGTTTTTAACTAATAACCACTAAGTCTAACATGACTTTGGCCTTTGTGATAAATTTGAAATTTCTCAATTAGATAGCTTAGCCTAATTAAATGATTTAAACTTGGATATAGCTATATGCACCCCACAAATTGATTTGGGCAAACTACTAAAATTATTTCTCTTCATTTCCCAAAATGCCCTAAAGTCAAATGACACTTTTACCCTTTCCAAATTCAAAATTGACCTACATACCCTCATCTTCTTCCCACCTTGTGCACCCCACACTATTTTCCACACTTTGACCCCGACGATTTTTTCGACGACTGGTGACACGAAGTTGCACTTTCGGTCGCCATGAACATTGTAAGAGTCGATTTCTTCATTTTTATTCTTTGAAAATGTGGATTTTCAATGTTTTGTTGTTCAGTTCATGGTGTTTGAAATTTTTAATTTGTGTTGTTAGGGTATTGTTGCTTTGCTTTCTTTAGCGAATTTTCAGCATAAGTAATAGAGCAAGGACGTGTAGAAGTGATGAACGTGCAAGATAGAGAGTTATTGATTGATGTTCCTTTTTTATGTTTCGGATACACAAGTTGATGCCTAGATTCCGCATTGTTGTTCCGTCCTACGGGGCCGATTGGATATCATCTGTTCAGTTGTGCGAAATCGATTGAATACTTTAAGGTCAGTCAACACTAACCGAACAGTTTTAATTTGTTTAGTTGTAAGCAACCGCACATATGATATCCAATTAGTATATGCTTACCGATGGAGCTTATTTTTTTAAGTATGTTTCATATTTTTTTTGGTTTTTGATTAAGGGTCTATTTTAATGGTGTTATTAACCATTTTGCAGGGAGATTCGTGTTCTACTTCATATGTTGATCACACTTTGGAGTTCACTCCCAACGACCCATTTGGAAGTAGGGCGGAGGCGGTTAAATGGGTCCAAAGTCGAGGCATCAATGAAAGGTTTGTAATAGTGACGAAGAGCTCTGATGTAGGGGGTGATGGACGTCATCGGGGAAGGGTAAAGATGGCGTATAAGAGGTCGGGTACTTATAGGGGTGACGCTCAACGAGTTGAAAAAATGAAAGCGAGTAACGATGTGCTTAAGGATAAAATTCTGATGGATAATAAAGGGGAGGTATTGAGGGGGACATATAGGGAGAAATGTGGCACCAAAACATGTGGTTGCCCATTTGAAATAAATATCAAGGAAAATGTGGATCACTTATGGCGTATCACAATGACGTGTGGGCGCCATGACCACGATATAGGGTCTTATATGGAAGATCACTCATAGGCCGATTGGTTAGATCTGAAAGAACATGTTGTGTTGGTACAAAGGATGGAAGGAAATATTAAGCCACGTGAAACTTTGGACACTTTAAAGAAGAGGGACGCATCTACTTCATCAACAATGCACACGATATACAATGCCAGACAAAAACACAGGTTCGAAGAGGCCGGAGGGAGATCATGA
The DNA here is from genome assembly GCA_039657365.1 of Stephania yunnanensis. Taxonomy (NCBI): domain Eukaryota; kingdom Viridiplantae; phylum Streptophyta; class Magnoliopsida; order Ranunculales; family Menispermaceae; genus Stephania; species Stephania yunnanensis. The sequence goes on from CM077582.1 coordinate 12,986,224, forward strand.
ATGTAACAAGTCATGCATTTTCTTGACACACATGGTTACTGCGATGTTTCCCACTAGTTTTATTTATGGATTGCACGTACAAGACCAATAGATTTCGCATGCCTTTACTGGAGATCATTGGTGTGACGTCGACTGGGTTATCTTTCATCGTTGGTTTTGCATTTATATCGGCAGAGAAAAAAGATAACTATATTTGGGCTTTGGAGAATCACAATAATCTCAAGGATGGGTGGTTTAAACAGAATGTGATACTTACCGACAAGGATTTGGGATTGATGAATGCAATTGAGTCGATATTCCCCATGTTGACTCACCTTCTATGTAATTGACACATTAATTGGAGCGTGGTAGGAAACACTAAGAAATATTTTACACGTAATGAAGAATTCAACCTTTTCTTGAGTAGGTGGAATGCCTTGACAAGTGCCAAGTTTAAAGTTTCCTTCAAAACAAGAATGGCAAATTTTGGCCGCCGATTATTGTTGCTTACCCGGGTTGGTTGAATATTTGATGGAGACATGGGTTAGAGGTTACAAAGAACGTTTTGTTAAACCGTGGACAGACATGACATCGGATCTTGGACATGGTATGACTGACATAGTTGAAAGTGCGCACAATACCTTGAAAAAAACGTCTCGGACACTCACAAAGGAACTTTGATGATTTGTGGTGGGTTATCCATAGTATGGTAGAAGGCCAACCGACATACTCGGATTAAGGATTCTTTTGAGACAAGTTTGAATGTTGTGTAACAGAGTTTTGCGATACATTGTACCGTATGTTGCGAGATGTGTAGCAATTGCGTTACACCAAATTCGTAAAAAGGTGGAACGTGTAGAAAATGTTGGTACTGGTCCAATAAGGTGTAGATGTGCATTATGCAAGACATTTGGCTTTCCATGTGCCCACGAAACTGCCACATACGGACATACCAACTGTCAGGTTCACTTATACATCTAAACAATGTTCACATACATTGGCAAAAATTGAGCATGAACCCCGAGAAAGCGGTCAATTGTATCGAGTACAATTTCAAAGAAGAAATACAAAAGGGTTATTGAGAGGTTTGAAAGTGTACACACTAAGGGTTTACGCATGCATATTGTGCGACAACTTCGAGAGATTCGACATCTTTAGTGGTTCCAGTGGAGAAATTAAAGACGAAGGGGAGAAAGGCATCACAAGCGGGGAAGGGAAGAGTGTCGCGTGAAGGTAAGAGGAGGAAGGTCATTAAGAAAGATGAGGTTGAAATACCTACCAAGAGAGATCCAAGCCACCAAGATACATCCTTAATCCAGAATTGATACCCATTAAGGGTGGTTGTGAAATGCCCCCCAAAGCTCATAGAACTCGCACATGTTTGCTTAATGTGCGTAGAGATGGTTTTTGCGGTGTTGCCACTGAAGAATGTTTGGATCACATTAAAAAGGTTGATGATGTTTGGGGAGATGGCAATTGTAGTTACCGAGTGGTTGCACAAGGCCTTGGACATAATGTAAATGATGCATGGAAGCAAATCCGTAATGATATGTATTGAGAGCTTTATGGCTATCAAGATATATGGCGTGTAATCCTCAGGGGAGATCACTATGATACGAGTATACAACCCGTGCAACACTACAATGACACCGCAGACTCTCCATTTCAAAAGTGGTTGACAATGCCTAATATGGGACTTGTCATTGCTACATGGTATAATGTCGTTGTAGTGTTCCTATCATCGAGTGGTAGCATGACCTTTTTGCCACTCCGATACACGTTAATAGCAACCACTTTATAAGGGTAAATTGCACTATTTTTTTCAATATTTTGCACATTAACTTGATTAATCACTCTTTGACATGATATTGAACTAAAGCTATTACGCATGTGTTATTCAAGGCCGATTCCCTTTTCCTACAATTGTATCTGGGATGGCAATAAAATACAACTAGAGTCGATAGGATGGAGTGCAAACTTGAATATCAAACACCCACTGCAAGTGGTTAATTCTCAAGATGGGACTCCATCACAATAGACTTGGGCACACCATGATGAAGATTGAACATAAGGTACGCAGTTGTGTTTTTTGTACATCATTTACACAACACATCATATATTAGTGTTTAGACGATATAGTCATATCAGACTTGCAATTGTTTTATGCGCATCCAATACATGACGTATAGTCAGGTGTTATTTATTAATTTTTGTATACTCCGATACATGAATGTATATGAATTACGTCTAATTGAATGGATGGAGTGGCCGTTTTAGAGATATTTTTTTTCTTTTTGGCAAGTGCTCGGTCAACAACAACCGAGTAAACCTATGTTGCTAAGTTGTGGTTGACCGAACGGGCCATTTTTTGTTGCTGATATATTAGGTCAGTCAGAACATAGCGACACAACTATCGCTAATCGGTTGGCCACATCCGAGTTTCTTTAATTCATTAGGTGGGATATGACTGAATAAATAATGAAGTGTACCTTTTATTTAATCGGTTATACATGCCTGTCTAAATGACAAGTACTTGGTATAGAAACACCAAACTAACTCACATTGAGTGGTTCAACTCTCATACAAACTGCTCGGTTGGGACTCACCGAACGAAAACGTTTAAGTCAATTTATGGTGACCAAAGAAAATCATATCGAGCTGTTCAAGTGTTTCATTGGTCGTGTATGACCGATGGTTTACAAATTGCTCTGTGAGAACTCACCGAACATACCATGTAGAGTACAAAATGAAACTCAAAACTCGACTCTAACGTACCACAAAAATGAAACCAAGAACACAACATAATGACAATTTATTCTCAATTTAAAAATTTAAAGTGCCACAGTAAACTTCATTCACAATTTCACATCAAAATCATTCACGTCAAACTACCACATAACATTCATTGATAATTCAAATTCATTCACAATTGAAGGAAAAATATGCTAGAAGATAGGTTTCAGATCCTGCTCTTCTTGCCTTTATTCATCAAAGGTCCTACTCCCGTTTTTGCCGCGGATGCCTTCTGTTTAGACGTTGGAGGTTGGGAAAGAGTGGCAACATATGTTATCGAACCCGACTTCACACTTGAACCAACCACCGTGAGGTGCTTTAACACCTCATTCGCCATCTTCAACGCGGAAGCCCTATATCCAACTCCAGACAGCAATGCCTTCCAAGCGGTGACAACCTCCATAGCCCACCTTACTCGCTACACCAATAACAACTCACTGGAAAAACTAAGTGTGATATAATTAATTAATAAATTAATAGGAATGAAGGAATGTCTTATCTAACTCACATCATATATGTCATCACCATATTCCATCCCAGCCTTGATCCTTGACGGGTTCTCAACTATTAGGTGAGAGGCGTCAATGTAACACCCCATGTAGTCCTCTTTCGCAGCCCATAAGATAGACGCTTGTTATTCCCTTGATCGTGTAGACAGTACATGATCTTGCCATCTCTCCCACATTTCGGCTTGGAAACCGTACTTCACCACATAACTTGCAGCTACCTTCCCTCTCTGGGCTCGAGTAGGGTTGTATGGTGAAGAATGGAGCCTTTGTACGTGATCCAATTGCCTCAAAAATTTGTCCTGGTGGTAAGGCTCAACAACTCTGAAAGACTTGATGGTCCCCCTGTAGAAAGCCGGTCCAGCAATATCCTTATATGTCCTTAAACTGGAGTACATGTCCCACGTAACCTGACAAAAAAAAACGAGTACACAAGTAAGGAAATACATAAATCATAACAAATTGAATATGAATTTGTGGACCAACTAAAAAGGAAAGTGAGTGCACACGCCTTGTTTAATCGAGTATTATCAAGTGCTCTACAAAGTCGGTGAACATGATCTATGTTCAGGCCCTGCTCAGACTTTATGATCCACTTTGACAAACGGGGGAGGTTCTCAACATAAGTTCGGTTTGGGCGTACTTCACGCAGAACCACATCGAAGTGGTTATATACCCATCTCTACAAAAGAGAAAACAAAATAAGTCGGTTAAACTAAATTGAGCAAATTAAGCATTCAACAACTCATGGTGAATGCACCTCTAGCAATGTCAGATACATAGCAGTCTAACATACTTTCACTCAAGTTGTTGATCCCAGTTGTCGATACAAGTACCCTAGAGCGATGCACCCCAAGCATACATATGGACCTTTTGTAAATTCTCTACCAATGCTAGAGGCTGAACAGGGAACAACGTGGATGTCTTGTCAACGAATAGAGAGCACCCCAATAGGTACCACAATACCACTGTTGGGTTTTGGGGTTCATACGCAGCGGAGATTACAAAACAATTTTGACAAAAACCTCAACAGGATCCGAATCTAATTCCATTAAAAACGTTTAAACCATGAAAACTTAATCATACCTCAGTCGCAATGTACCTTTCTGAAGGTTAATCGATCTCTAAGGCGCTGCCAACGATGAACGCCCTCTACCAGTAGTCCACACACGAACGGCGGCCGAGATTCAAAGTGCTAGCTTAGAGAGAATACCAAACCTTTTGTTTTTCTCTCCAAAATGATCCAGAGCATACCAAAAAACCCTAAGTCGTTTCTGAAACGAAAATAGAGTTTCAGCCTTTTGATCTTTCGTCCGTGTATTCTAACTTAAAGCGTCTATTTATACAACCCTTGTATATAGACGGTTAAGTAAATTACACATATACCCCTACTTAAAGAAGTATAAGTGTAATACACCACAAAGACGTTTCCTTCATGAATTTTATCATATAAAATTAATTTTTCTGAACCATCTTAAAATCTCGCAAAACCATTCTTAGTGTGCGACCCAATAGGCTCATACAACGTTGGCAGTGTACCAAAACACATTTTGGTATACAAGTCATAAGCGGCCTCTAGTAAGACATTATGACTACCCAAGTTGTACGAATATCTAATCGATACAACCTAATCAATAGTGTATATAACATCCTTTTGTCACACGATATCCTTTTGATCAAACATAAGACATGTTCAATCGTACTAGTCTCGATCTCTAGGTAGACTGAAAACATCCAAGTGACATCAATATCAATTCACTTAGACTAAGCCTTTTAACAGTCTAACACATCGAGGGATCCACTGGATATCTCTCTTTATATGAGAGGAACAAATTCTATCTTGATTACACAACTTAATCACATTGCTCACATAGTAACCAATCACAACCTTTATAATCGTCCGGTTAAAGACAACATTTGATAGTGTCAAATCACTATGTTCCTAATGTTGAAGTCTCTGATAATCTCAAGTCAGAGGACTGAAAAATATACTTATCATGAGAAACAACTATGACTTAATCCATGTGATGTTCTCATAGCGGGTCGGTCTAGTACTTTGTTCCCTAACAAGTACTCGTGATCTTGATTCGTATCCCTATACGTATAATCATCATATGATCATCAATCAAGACTCACACTAGTCTTAATTCATTATAGTTCTCAGTATAATGATCGACTAGGGACATTTAGGATATTTCTGTAAATACCCATGGATCTAATATAATGTAAACATGCAAATTAATTATAATAAACAGCAAATGAAATCCTCTATTTTATTAACTAAAAGTATTCATAAAGACAGTTAATGGATAGACCTAGGGCACATGCCCCAACATCTCCCACTTGCACTAGGGCCAATCATATATGCATCTAATGCCTAATGATCTAACATGACCATCATGTTTTGCTTGTGGAAGAGCTTTTGTCAATGGATCCACAACGTTGTCTTCAGTAGTTACTCTGCAAATCTTTACGTCTCCCCTCTCAATAATTTCTCTGATGAAATGAAAACGCCTGAGTATATGTTTGGATCTGTGGTGTGATCTAGGTTCCTTGGCCTGTGCTATTGCCCCGTTATTGTCACAATACAAACAAACAGGGTTAGCAATACTTTGAACCACACCTAGTTCATAAATGAACTTTTTGATCCAAACTGCCTCCTTTTTTGCATCGGACACCGCAATATACTCGAACTTACGTTGTAGAATCCGCCATAGTCTCTTGCTTCGAACTTTTCCACTTATCGCACCCCCATTCAAAATAAACACATATCCAGATTGCGATCTAAAATCATCTATATCAGTTTGAAAACATGCATCTGTGTAACCATTTACAACTAGATCATTTTCAAAACCTCCATAGACCAAGAACATTTCCTTAGTCCTTCTTAAGTATTTAAGAATGTTCTTTACTGCTATCCAGTGACTCTCACCAAGATCTGACTGATATCTGCTTGTAGCGCTTAAAGCATATGACACATCAGGTCGAGTGCATAGCATGGCATACATGATAGATCCAATAGCTGATGCATATGGAATCTTATTCATACGGTCTCGCTCATCATTTGTCTTAGGACATTGAGTCTTGCTGAGACTTATGCCATGAGACATTGGCAACAATCCTCTTTTAGAGTCTTGCAAACTGAACCTATTCATCACCTTGTCTATGTAAGCACTCTGACTTAGACCAATTAGCCTCTTAGATCTATCCCTATAGATCCTTATCCCTAGGATATAGGCTGCATCTCCTAAGTCTTTCATTGAGAAACACTTCCCTAACCAAGACTTGACACTCTGCAATGTTGGGATGTCATTTCCAATGAGTAATATATCATCAACATACAGTGCCAGAAAAACTCCACTCCCACTGACATTCTTGTATACACAAGGCTCATCTTCGTTCTTAATAAAACCAAAATCCTTGATTACTTCATCAAAACGAAGATTCCAACTCTGAGAAGCTTGATTTAATCCATAAATGGATCTTTTAAGCTTGCATACCTTCCTAGAATTCTCAAGATGTACAAAACCTTCAGGTTGTGTCATATACACATCCTCAAACAGCTTTCCATTAAGAAATGTTGTTTTTACATCCATTTTTCATATCTCATAGTCATAATATGCAGCAATGGAAATTAAAATTCTTATGGATTTAAGTATGGCTACTGGCGAAAAAGTTTCATCATAATCAACACCTTGAGTCTGCCTGAAACCTTTTGCTACAAGTCTTGCTTTAAAAGTATGCACATTGCCATCCATGTTAGTTTTCTTCTTGAAAACCCATTTACATCCAATGGTCTTACCACCTTTAAGTAAATCAACCAAGTTCCAAACTTGGTTATCATACATGGATTGCATCTCAGAGTTCATGGCACTTAGCCATTTATCTGAGTTTGGTCCAGACATAGCCTCCTGATAAGTGGTGGGCTCATTTTGATCCATAAGCAACACATCACGACTATCAGTAATGAAAAATTCAAATCTCTCTGGCTCATGCCTTGCCCTACCAGATTTACGTGGGCCTTGTGTCACTTGCTGAGGTTCAACTGGTTCAGAACGTTGTTGAACTTCCAGTAGCGGTTCAGGGTTTATTTGTGATTCTTGAACTTCTTCAAGATTTATTTCTCTCCCACTAGTGTCTTTTGAAATAAACTGTTTTTCCATAAAGGCACCATACCGAGCAACAAACACTTTGTTCTCAACGGGATTATAAAAGTAATATCCTTTTGTTTTCTTAGGATACCCCACAAATAAACACTTGTCAGATTTAGGTGCTAGTTTTTCTGAGACTTGTCGTTTTACGTAAGCCTCACAACCCAAAATCTTAAGGAAAGACAAACTAGGTCTCTTCCTGTACCATATCTCATATGGTGTTTTATCAACCGCTTTAGAAGGAACTCGATTTAGAGTGAAAGCTGCAGTTTGTAATGCATAACCCCAAAAGGATAATGGAAGATCTCCACGACTCATCATAGATCGAACCATGTCTAATAAGGTTCGACTTCTCCTTTCGGAAACTCCATTCCATTGTGGAGTTATTGGTGGAGTCAATTGGGAGACAATCCCACAATTTTTAAGATTATCATCAAATTCTTGGCTTAAATATTCACCACCTCGATCTGATCAAAGTGTTTTGATAGTTTTACCAAGTTGATTCTGCACTTCATTTTGAAATGTTCGAAACATCTCAAATGATTCAGCTTTATGTTTCATAAAATATACATAACCATATCTCTTGAAATCATCGGTAAATGTAATGAAGAATGCGATAACCTCATCTAGCCATTGTGTTTATAGGACCGCATACATCAGTATGTATTAGACCTAATAAATCACTTTCCCTTTCACTGTGTCCAGTAAAGGGACTTTTAGTCATCTTGCCTAGTAAACAAGATACGCATGTTTCATATGTTTCTAAACCAAATGAATCTAGAAGCCCATCTTTATGGAGCTTCGTTGTGCGTTTCTCATTTATGTGTCCGAGACGACAATGCCAAAGATAGGTTTGATTACATAAATGACAATTTTCTTCCTTTTCTTTTGGGTGTTTCGAAGCAAGAACAGGCCGGGTCTTGACTTGTTCCATAGGCTTTGCGACAGGTGCAGCAATAGCCTTGGCAAGTCTAGCCTTGTCTTTGCCTTTCTTCTTCATTCCCTTTCCCTTTTAGACCATCAACATATTACTAGAGGGTTTCTTGATATTTTGTTCAGCAGTTTTGAGCATCAAATGCAACTCCGAAATTGATTTCTCCATATTATTCATATTGTAGTTCATCACAAATTGTGAGTAACTTTATGGTAATGAATTTAGGATCAAATCCGTAGCCAACTTTTGGCTTATGGGAAATCTGAGTCTATCAAGCTGGTCAACATAGCCCTTCATCTTCAGAACATGAGGACTAACTGACGCACCCTCAGTCATCTTGCAAGAATGTAGGTTCTTGACTATCTCAAACCTTTATTGCCTAGCTTGTTGTTGGAACATTTCCTTCAGCGTTACGGCCATGTCGTAGGCTTCCATTAGTTCCATGTCCTTCTGAAGTTCAGGAACCATAGTTGCTAGCATAATACATGCAACATCAGTAGAATCGTTGACATGCTTATTATGCACATCCTTCACAGCTTTCGTAGCATTGGCTGATGGGTCCTCAGGGATTGAAGCATCAATGACATACAACTTGCGTTCATGCTTAAGAACAATTCTTAAGTTTTTGAATCAGGTAAGAAAGTTAGTCCCAGATAGCTTATCCTTCTCAAGGATGGATCGCAATGACTGGGGATTATTGTTACTTGAAGAGGCCATTGATCTACAATAAAGATTATGCAAAATTTATTTTAGTATAGAGGAATAGACTCCCACTAAATTAACAACCCTCCTAAAACGTACTATTTATTTAAGGGACTAAAATCCATATTTCACCTAATTCTGTGACAGCTATGGCATGAAATACTTAACTAAATTATTTAGGTAGGTAACCGTTACCAATTACATCTTATGTAATTTTTAGATCCTTTTATGAGATATGAGACTTCTTATGTCTTAGCATGTTTTTATCTCATCATTTACCTAAAGCTCAAAACTATTTTGATGGCTTTATTAAGTCGGACCATTTTAAATATTAAGGTAACTCTTACCTAACTTGTCTCACCAAGATAACACAATACACCCAACTATGGCTGAAACTATATTAGTATGATCGAGGCCTTGACAAGTGTTTAAAATGGATGGCACGAGACTTAAAATTTAATAGAGGGATTTTATTCAGTTTTAGTGATTTTATGTAAACAATGAAATATCATATATTTTATTGATTTGTTCAATCACTAAACAATTTGGAAAAAAAAAATTTAGAAGACGAATCTCAATTCCGAAAATTAAAATTCGCTATAGAAAATCATAATTTTCGCTGATTTTATTATCATAAATTAACCCCTTAATTTATCCGAAATTAAGTCAATTAAAACATTTTAATTAACCCGGGCCCACATCTAACTAATCATCTTATCCTAATCCAATTAGGATTTAAGATATTTGAATCCTAGTATATCACAAATAACAAGATTCTTGATATTTATCTCCTATTCTAATTTGTTATCTATCTTTATCAAATAGAAACTTCATAACAAAATAGATATAACAAGATAAATAATTAATTTCGAAAATTAATTATTTATTTTGGATTTAAGATATTTGAATCCTAGTATATCACCAATAACAAGATTCTTGATATTTATCTCTTATTTTAATTTGCTATCTATCTTTATCAAATAGAAACTTCATAACAAAATAGATATAACACGATAAATAAATAATTTCGAAAATTAATTATTTATTTTGGATTTAAGATATTTGAATCCTAGTATATTACCAATAACAAGATTCTTGATATTTATCTCATATTCTAATTTGTTATCTATGTTTATCAAATAGAAACTTCATAACAAAATAGATATAACAAGATAAATAAATAATTTTAATTAAATTAATTAATTATTAATTATAAATAAATTTCGAAAATTAATTAATTATAAATAAATAATTTCGAAAATTAATTATTTATAAATAAATAATTTCGAAAATTAATTATTTATAAATAAATAATTTCGAAAATTAATTATTTGCAATTTCTGTCCTCATCTAAATAATCACAAACATGTAATTGAATCATGAACTACTATCCCAATCGAACCTAACGGGGTCATGGATCACAGAACACGAAATTCAATTCATTAAAATTATTTGAATTAACCCAACATGGTTATTAGCATGTACGAAACTGATTTTAATTAAATCACGAATATGTGTATCATATACACAAAATATGATAATAAATCTCAAAGACAACTTATGTATATCACATATACATCAACTATTAACATGCTTTCAATCATATATCATGTATATATCAGAAGAAAACATGCAATGAATTTAATGGAATCGAACTCGAAGGCTCTGATACCACTGTTGGGTTTTGGGGTTCATACGCAGCGGAGATTACAAAACAATTTTGACAAAAACCCCGACAAGATCCGAATCTAATTCCATTAAAAACATTTAAACCATGAAAACTTAATCATACCTCAGTCGCAATGTACCTTTCTGAAGGTTAATCAATCTCTAAGGCGCTGCCAACGACGAACGCCCTCTACCAGTAGTCCACACACGAACGGCAACCGAGATTCAATGTGCTAGCTTCGAGAGAATACCAAACCTTTTGTTTTTCTCTCCAAAAAGATCCAGAGCATACCAAAAAACCCTAAGTCGTTTCTGAAACGAAAATAGAGTTTTAGCCTTTTGATCTTTCGTCCTTGTATTCTAACTTAAAGCGTCTATTTATACCACCCTTGTATATAGACGGTTAAGTAAATTACACATATACCCCTACTTAAAGAAGTATAAGTGTAATACACCACAAGGACGTTTCCGTCATGAATTTTATCATATAAAATTAATTTTTCTGAACCATCTTAAAATCTTGCAAAACCATTCTTAGTGTGCGACCCAATAGGCTCAAACAACGTCGGCAGTGTACCAAAACACATTTTGGTATACAAGTCATAAGCGGCCTCTAGTAAGACATTATGACTACCCAAGTTGTACGAATATCAAATCGATACAACCTAATCAATAGTGTATATAACATCCTTTTGTCACACGATATCCTTTTGATCAAACATAAGGCATGGAATTGTCATCCAACATGTTCAATCGTACTAGTCTCGATCTCTAGGTAGACTGAAAACATCCAAGTGACATTGATCAATATCAATTCACTTAGACTAGGCCTTTTAACAGTCTAACACATCGAGGGATCCACTGGATATCTCTCTTTATATGAGAGGAACAAATTCTATCTTGATTACACAACTAAATCACATTGCTCACATAGTAACCAATCACAACCTTTATAATTGTCCTGTTAAAGACAACATTTGATAGTGTCAAATCACTATGTTCCTAATGTTGAAGTCTCTGATAATCTCAAGTCAGAGGACTGAAAAATATACTTATCATGAGAAACAACTATGACTTAATCCATGTGATGTTCTCATAGCGGGTCGGTCCAGTACTTTGTTCCCTAACAAGTACTTGTGATCTTGATTCGTATCCCTATACGTATAATCATCATATGATCATCAATCAAGACTCACACTAGTCTTAATTCATTATAGTTCTCAGTATAATGATCGACTAGGGACATTTAGGATATTTCTGTAAATATCCATGGATCTTATTATAATGTAAACATGCAAATTAATTATAATAAACAGCAAATGAAATCCTCTATTTTATTAACTAAAAGTATTCATAAAGACAGTTAATGGATAGACCTAGGGCACATGCCCTAACAGTATGCTGGGTCGTGCACTCCACCGTAGGAAACACTTGCATCTTCTCCTTACCTTTCTTTGAAGGCTTTGGCAAATCTCCACATCGTGACTTCAGCCAAGACTTCAAAACCTTTTGGACTTTGTTCAAGTGTGTATCCGCTTCCTTCTCTGACACTTGGAGTGCCCTGACCATCGCCTCATCCTTGGATATGCAGGCATAGTCTACAACCTTTCCAATCATAAGAATGGTCAACATGCTGACATCCTCCAGCCTGATTGACATTTCACTGAATGGTAGGTGAAATGTGTTGGTCTCTGGCTGCCACCTCTATACAAAGACTGATATTAGGGTCTTGTGTGCCTTTTTGTATGTGCACTTGGTCAGCGCACTCAGTCTGAATGCCTGAATAATGCTCTTAAGGCAAACTCTGTCTCAGTAACACTTCATCAAATGCCATTGTACTAACTGCGAGCCATGATTGATACATCTAAGGAGGGATCATTCCTGAAAAATATCGGGGCCAGTACGAGCAATATATTTATCCAAAAAATAATAATAAGTCAAAAATCTGAAAACAATTAAGAAATACTCTGTTCAGTTTGAACAAAGAAGTAAAGTCATCTGGTCGGTTTAAGGTAACCGAGTGAAATACATTAACTCGGTTAGCACCAGTTGAACAGATGGAATTTGTTCAGTTTGTGCAAACCGAACAGACCATTACTAACAAATTTTAAAAATTTATACTTACTATTACATATTAATGTAATTAAACTCGTACCTCCTCATTCCATATCACAACCGTGACATGGTTGTTAAAACTCTGCAGCAACATCTGATTTTTAGGCCCTCTAGGGAATGGTGTGGAGGGGTCATCATTGGCTTCTTGCCTTTAGGGGTTCCCAGCTTGGCCTTGCTGCCACCCTTCGCAACAACCCTTTCCCCACTATAAGTTCCTCTTCTTCTTCTTCTTATTCTACCTCTTTTTCTAATTCGTTTCCACTTTCCTTATCTGATTGTTCTCCATTATCACCTTCTCCCCCTCTTTTCCCCACTTTCCCTTTATCATCACTTTCATTGTTGTCACTATCACTATCACTTCCACTTAATTGACTTCATTCGCTATTTTCTTCTCTGTTTTCTTCTCCATTTTCTTGTTCGCCTTCTTCTTCAGATAATTCAGATGAAGATTGACGGCTTCTTTCTTGTTTGCCTTATCGGATTGCTAATTCCTTACTTTCCTCAGTTGAGTTAGTCCTTGGTCATTCAGCTGCATTCACTTGGCTTGTTCGTATGGACAACTCCTTGTTAGCCGCCTCCGAGCCCGGTGTTACGGATGCCTCGTTGGGTAAATCACCGACTTCATTTGCCCCCATTACCCCATACTAACTCCTTCAATTTTCTGTACGAAACCGTTTGAGCTCTAGGGGTACCCCGCGCTCCCTTTAATTCTTCGGCTCCAGTCTCCTCCCTACTGAGGGTGTTCTTAGTGCGAGACATACCGATAACAATAACACAAATAGAATGTCAACATCAACATTAACTAACTATTCAAACAATTTTAAAAACAAAAACATTACAGCTCTTCATAACGGATGGTTCGGTTATCGAGGATCGAATAAACGCAATCGGTTTATGGATACGAACAGAGCAAAAAGCACTTCATCAGGCAAGGCCAACCGAATCAATGATTCTCAATCGATGATATTTGACCAAACAAATAGCCTATCAACTTAACCCACAACAATTACTGACACGTTTGGCGCGTGCCAATTTCTAGTGCCGTTGCCGGGGATTGGTATTTTTCTTTGTTTGGTTTTTTATTTTTATTTTTATTTTTCCTATCTAGTCCCTTGCTCTTAACATGTATACAGGTAACCCCGCAATGGACTCCTCTAGCCTCATAATTATGGTCGATTCAAAGACTCACATTATTATAATGTAAATGGGTAATGGATATCAATTTTTTAACATGCATTCTTTTATGCAACAAGTCGAGGTTTGCGAAGTTTGTGGAGATTATTCTCATTCCGCACATAATTGTTCCTATTGTCCACAGTATGAGAATTATTACTATTCTAGCTATGCATTACCACAACCCAAATTATTTACAGGTTCCTTAACATGAAGAAAATCAACAGTTTCATCAAAACACCTCATTGGAAGATATGGTGAAGCAATTGATAGATAGTCAACAATAGCTTCGACAACTTTTCGATGAGATCCGACAAATTGATTTTAAGATTCCAGGCTTGAAAGAATTAGAAACTAAATTAATTCAATATATTGTCAGGCTTCAGAATATGACTGATGAGGAAGAGTTGTGTAGTACACAACCAATTTTTAACCCAAAGGAAGATGTGAGTGTTGATACATTGAAAAATCTTAAGGTGAATGAGGTTACATTGGTGGAGGACTATTGGAGAGAAACATCAGAAGAACGTGAAGTTTTTCAAATTGAGCCAGAGATTGTCATTGCAATAAATGAAGGGAAAAATGAGATGAAATTGATGTCATTTTGGGGAAGCAGCAGATAAAGAGCGAGGAAGACCAACCTCTGGTGTCGGTGCAACCACCCACCCTCCCATGCACATTTAGTACACCTTATAAGGGAGTGGAAGTAACGGAGCGTTCGCAGATCTTCTACTTTGCTGACACCTTTGTGTTGGACGATCCTGATGCGATAAATTCTTTCATGTTGGAAGTCCCGAATGAACTTCTAAATCTGAAAGAGGGCGTGCATGCTTCATTGCCCAGATACGTAGTTGCGTCATTTGTTGTTGACATCTCTAAAGGAGAGGGCATCACTTGATCAATCACGCTGAGTCTAGCGAAAGACTTAAAAGAATGGTGGTTCATTGGGAGGTAGCCCATCTTCGTTTTTATTTTATTTATTTATTTCTTGCATTTATTTTAGTTTTAGTTTAGTTTTGGTTTTTATTTATATTTAATAAGACTCTAATTTGGTCTCTTTATTTTTACAGGTGATATGTTACGTTTGGCGTTTATTGGAGGATTAGAGTTCCGAGTTTTGTAGGTTTGACTTTGGATTACATTATTTTAAGCATAATTCGAGCATTTTTTTAGGAATTAAGATGTTTGGAGAATTTTAGGTGTTTTGAGACTTGGTTGGGACATATCTAACTTAAGTCGCCGCATTAGTGGCGGGTTTTTGAGTAGGCCCAAAACCCTAAACTTTGATCCATCATTTTGTTGATTTCACCCTTAGTTGAAAAACTTCTAGCTCACAATATTTGATTGGAATATTTTCAGTTAACTCCTATGTTTACTAGTTCTTGCTCTTGTTATGACTATTTTTTCATAGTTTCCTTAGTTACCTACACATTAGAGATTTTGTGCGTTCACTGGTTTTTAGAGACTTTTTGTTATGCATGCATTTGAAGCATCTTCTTATCCATGTTTTTATTGACAACTGTCTTTTTCTTTTTGTTATATGGATGTCTTGACTTGTTTTGAACCTTGAGGACAAGGTTGAGAATAAGTTTGGGGTTTTTTTAGGGATTGTGGATTGTTTTGGATGGATTCTTTTACGAAAGACCGCAAGTGAGATTGTTTTTTATGCGGTTATATGTGATTGTGGATGGTAATGGTTGGTGGTGTTTTATATCATTTCTTTCATTTCTTTCATTTTTTGTCCATTCATATTCCTTTCTCATTTCATTAGGATATGATACACTTTTATGCATATATGTATTAAGTATATATATATTTATTAGTTATTTAGAGTCACTCGAAACTTTATTCATGCCTTTGGTTGTGGATGAGTACATTACAATTGCCTTTTTGACTTGAAACTTAGAGAAAATCAGGAGAAACACTCAGTCGAGTCCATAGCTCTGTATTTTTATGATTTCATAATTAAGGACTTAGATGATGGTTATACTTTGTGCTAGATAACGAAAATGAGTAGATGGTCAAATTTGTACAAGTGATATTATTTTAACCCACATTGGGGGATTTGCTTGATTATAGTGAAAGCGAGAAGTATTAACATGAGTTTTCTTAGTGTAGAGTGTCCTACAAGTTTCCATAGGAAATGGAGCAGGGAAACCTGTGGTAAGAAAAAGTGAGAAAATCAGTCCACAGGAAATGGAGCAGAGATCGTATTAATTGAAAAAAAAAGATTTGGAGAATAAAAAAATGTAAAAAAATATAAATTGAATAAAGGCGGAAGTTGTAAAACTCCTCAAATAAAAGATTTAGTTCGAGTGCTTTCACTAGATTAAGTGAGAGTTTTAAACTTGTGTGCTTTAATGTATAGACCAAGAAAACTTATGAGTAGTTGATGACCTTTGTTTTGATCGAGTCTTTGTCTTGAAAGTGGGATCTTAATTATGTTTGGGTTGCGAATCTTGACATATCATAACTCTAAAACGTTCTGAGTTACTTGTTAACTTGGTGGCTATGTAAACCAAAAGAACTCCATAAATTTTTAGTCGGGTATAAGATTGGTTAAGTTATTGCATTATTATATTAGGAGTCTAGTTTAGTTTGTGTTGTCATCTACACCTTTGCTCGGGATGTGCAGAGTCTTAAGTTTGGGGGTATTTGATAAGTCAGTATTTATATATATTTAGTAGTTTATTTTAGTATATTTAAATATACAAAGTCTCTAAAATATATATTTAATTATATTTTTGGTCGTTTTTAGGTGAAACGAAGTGCACGATTGAATTCTTGGCGGAAAAATACTCAAAATTGAGTATTTACTCATAGTGATCGGATGGTGGACAGTTTGCCTCGAGTTACTCATTGCGCGGTGGGTAGAATAGGAGACAACATATATTCTTTCGGCCAATTAGGAGACGCCACGTCAGCGGTTCGCATGCCAAGTGTTATGCTAAGCACGTCACACGTTTTCTCTCCTCCAATCACGTCTCGCCATGTCAGTGTCTCTATTTAATTCCACCAATCAGACACTACTAGCTTGCTAGCAAGGCACCAGCTCCATGAATCAGAAGCCGCCACGCGTCACCATCACAGTACAAGTCACACACCAATATTTCTCTTTGCTTCAGCCTTCATCGATTCACCTTGAGATGCGCGTTCGCCACAAACTCCCAGATTTTTGCACTGTTTCGCGCGACTCGCCCTTCGCCTCTTGGACGCCACGTGGCTCACTCACCCACGCAGTGCGTGTCATCACATCTTCTCTCGGCTAATCAGACGTTGCAACCTCAGCACGATGGTAGGAGGCGGACCAATCGCGTTGTGGACACGTGGCAGACACCTATTTTCAAGCCAAAAATAGCCCCACAATGCTCCTCGACTCACGAGTCACCTCCCAAACCCCTAAAATTAGTTTCTTTCACTTTCCAAGACCGATTTTTAGTAGTTTTATATATTAGGAACTTAGGTATTGTTGAGGAAGACTGATTATGATTGTTTTCTTTTTATGATGTTCGGCTAATTAACTCCTTGCCTAGGTCGGAGGGGAAACAAATAGGGATCATGGATTCATGGCATATTATGTGAGATCTTTTATTTTATTATTTAATTTAGTTTAAATTCTCCTATTTCATCGTTGTTGATTTTAATGAATATGGTTTAAATCTAAGTTGTGTATATGACCAATGCATGCTTTTAGGTGGACAATCAACAATTATTTGGACTATTAGTATCCGTGTAATTGTGCTTTTGGGCCAATAAAGTGACAAACACTCACCCGTTTGCCGTCAAACCCTTTCGGTTCTTGAGTGCGCAACAATTGAATCTAGGTTTAATCAGGAGCAGTCGGGATCCGGTTATTTAGGATTAGTGTTCCCACATATCCAAATTATTGCGGTTAGTGTGTTAAACCCGATTGGCGGATGTCTAGGGTTATACATTAATTAGGGAAGTAGTTAGTGGCGGACGTCCTGGCTATCGAGATTAGGGGAACGAGGAATTTTTTGCGGATTTCGATTTTCTATAGCTAATATGGGAGAATTTAAATTAATAATTTTTTGGGAAAGATTGAAGACCATAATTGCCATTGAATCCTGATAAAAAAATCGCGACAACTAGGTATGATCATTCACTCTCAAATACCCTAACACTCATCAATAAATTGCTACAGCTAGTACTTGTCAGGTTAAGTCCACCGAATGAATTTTGTTCCCTCGGTCTCATACCACTAAATGAATTCATCCCATTTGGTCTTAGTATACCGGATAAATCCCAATCGATTCAACATGACCGATTAGTACTACTTAGTTTGATCCTATATGATTGAACGAGACTATGCAGATTAAAATCAATTTTAAACCTCCAAGTGCGATTGAGTCTCGTATCACCAACAAATATAAACCAACTATAATTTCTCAAAAACCAAATAAACCTACCAATCACATCTAAAAACATAAAATACTTAAATCTACCAAATGACATTCAACTCATCTTCGAATAAACGAATTCAATCACATTAAAGGACACATACAAGAATGAACGCTTAGATAACAACAATTAATCATCGACTCAACATCCAAATTCAACAAATACGTGAAATCTAACCTTCCAAATTTGATAATACTTCGAGCCTAGAACGAAAAACACTTAGCAATAATGAAGACCTCGACGTCGGATAACCTGAGTTGATGTGAAGATGAAAAGCCCTCTGCACCTTCAACGAAAGTCGATTTCACCAGTTGGTATTCTTCTTCTCCTCTTCCATATTTCAAGCAGTTCGAATCGAATGCTGTCTGTGGGGTGTGCTGGGGTACTTTGGAAAATTCTTCAATTTTTTTGTGTGCCCACATCCTTACTGGGTGTGCCCTCAACTTGTGATTTGCCCATATGAATTTATGGGGTGCACATAGCCGCACCCTTTAAACTTATACTAGTCTTTATTAATTCCATATGTAACTTAGACACTTAATTGTTAATCTATTGAGACATAGGTGTACTTCTTGAATTAGAAAGAATAACTCATAAGCTATGAGCTAACCATAAGCCTCAACTACCTGTCGTTTGCGTGCACACACCTTGAAGTCGCTCTTCCACTCGCTCGAATTCGCGATATAAATCGACACTCATGTGCACAATTATATAGTTAGTTATAAATAATACACGACATCAGACAAAAGTAAAATTAATTTAGATTATTAATTTACTTTGGTGTCGATACTTGAGTAATGACCGAGATCGTCACGTAGGATTTGCCGACAGGTCACTGTCCTACACGACATAAAACTAGGATTAGCTTATTCAGGTCGTTAACAATCCCATGAGCTGGTCTCCACATGTAATGGTGGAAAAAATATGAAAACTCAAGTTCTTAACATATTATGATGTCGCCAATCCCCATAAACTGGGCCCCGCCCGACCTAAACCTACGTAGACCCTCGGTCAACCCCCGCAAGTTCAATGCAAGCCTAGTCAACATCTATTTTTTATTAAGCAATATTTAATCGCTTATTAGAGTTATTAAGATTCATATGTTTTAATTTAATATGGTGTAGTGGAAGCAAAAAAATAATTAAAGCAACTAATTTTAAACGATCTAAAGTCGGGACAAGCCTAAATGTGAAAATCTTGCAAAAGTGAGCTCATATATATCATATGACTAAAAAACCATATAAATGTATCCAGTTTGTCTCTCAATCCCATGACCGAGAATTTTACAAACATCAGTATATAGTTCATAATTATATAGAAAACAACAAAATAACCTACAATGTAAAAGAGAGGAAGCTGATTTTGAAAGTACTTTACAGGTAATCACCAAGTATGGGCTCCTTTCCCTTACTACTCGAGGGACCTACAATTGTCACAAAAAATGGAGATAATTTTAGAGAATAAAACCAGACGAGTCTCAACAGTATTTCATGAATTTCGATAAATAAGTCCAGAAGATCATGCGGGAAAGCAAATAAACATGAAATAAAATAATTACATGGTAGACATGCTAAAGAGATAACAATGAAGAATAAGTGCCAAAGAAAAAAAAGGAAGGGTGTCTAAACAGTCTAAATCCATCAAGTTGCGAGCCCACGTCCAAAAACTTGACTTCCTAGAATTGTCGACTAAGTCCGTGAGTTCAAAATGGAAAGCAGTCCACATGAGTATAAACGCTAGAGCTGAACACCGCACCCACGACTACACTCAAAGATCCATTAAATAAAAAGGTGTAAAGGATAGCAAGTCAAACATCGCACCCGTGAGTACCTTCCTAACTCACTTAGATCCCAGGACACTCGCACAATGAGAATGGAAGTTCAAACAGGGTTTAATTCAAAATTTATCACAAAAAGGTAATGATATAAAATTGAGCATCCCACCGATTTTCTTACAAAGAAATAAGTCAAACAACTGAAAGGAATTACTATGGAGGCCTCTGCTGGTTTACTTACCTCAAAATGTAATAAAAGTCGCGCTATAACGACTCCTACACGTCCCACAACACTCTCCCGATACCCACCATTGGTCTCCTAGGTCCTTGGTATCAATTAGAGTTGTTTTTTTTTTATATATTAGAGCTTATATTGCTTGGTTGTGTTGATTTAATGCCAAAACAAGCCCTAAGTTCAACTTAACTAGAATTTACAACACTTAAACTTATATTGACCTTTCATCTCGATTAATTTATTTCACAAGCAATACTTGATGTTGCTAGCTACTTATACCAAGTATTTAGAATGTTTGGAGGTTGATAAAGAATCCAAGAGAAATTTATTTGATCGAGTTCAAGTTCAAATTTGCAAAACAATCCACTAACATTGTCTCATTTTCATGATTCGAAAATGTGTCCGAAAAAATAGTTTACAAAACTCTAATTGACTCAAAACTCCTTAAACACCAAATTAGTAGCATTTTGATATATTCTGGACAATATGGCCTTAATTGGACTATTGGATACTGTCAGAAAGGCCATAAAGCAGAATCACTCCAAATGCTTTTTTAAAAGAATTATCGTACACGTAAACTCTAATTTCAGTTCATTTCTGATAAATGAAATGGTCTAATCTTTGAAGAATAATAATTCTAAATTTTTTTTCTTCATCTTAGTTTTCCAAAGATGTAAAGTACGCTTAAATTCGATTAAAATTGAGAGAGTTATGTCCGAAATGCCAAGATAACTCAATTTAATAAATTTTAAGATCAACAATATTAGAAAATTCATACCTCTTAAACCACACATCCAAAAATCATAAGTTTTAGTGAAAAGCTCTTCCAAGAATCTAAAAATATCATCTAAGAATTTTAGCCAATTTCGATACGAAATGCAGGATTTATGCTATTTAGTATTTCGGCTCTAGTTTTGCTCCATTGAAGACAT
This sequence comes from Stephania yunnanensis, assembly GCA_039657365.1. Taxonomy (NCBI): domain Eukaryota; kingdom Viridiplantae; phylum Streptophyta; class Magnoliopsida; order Ranunculales; family Menispermaceae; genus Stephania; species Stephania yunnanensis. The sequence continues at coordinate 13,007,608 of CM077582.1, forward strand.
AAAATCATCCATTCAACTCATTTCAATTTTATAAGCATGTATGGCAGCGTTTCCATCCATTTTTCTACTCTACTTAGATCCTAATGTTCACTTCAAACAACCAAAATAACTAAAAAAATCAGAACCAATAAATTCCCAACACTTCCCACCAATTCATATTATTAATCCACAATACAATGCACTTTTTTGAATCAAAACATTACCAACATATTATGACATCAACATAACTTATTTTTTCCATCAAAACTCACTTTTAAAGGATCCATATGAATTCAAACAAGTCAATAAAATCATATTCCACTTCTACTCTTGCAACTCTTGATTGTGGCATTTCATCAAACATATATTATTCATGCACTTGAACAACAACAAAAACAATTGACATTCATTCAATCTATTTCAATTTTTGTCCATACATGGAATCCATCAATACTTTTCATCTTTTAAGTGAAAAATCAAGTTCTTAACATCCCATAATCATTCAAACTAAATGCATGCATATATTGAATTCAACAATCCCAATTGATGAAACCGAATATTGAGAAAAAATTAATTTGTCCCCCCATTTTTTGTTATTTTTCCATGAAACTTGTAAAAGCCTTTAGGACACTTCAAAACCTAGAAATCTAGGCCTAATACCTTCATTAACATCAAAGTACATCATCAACAAGTATTAATTTGACATTAATCAATGACATTCAAAAACCCTACAACATCCAGAATTTAAACATCATTATCATGAACCTAATTATACTTGATCTTATCCAACATTCAAGTCCACTATAAATTACGATTTAAGAGTGCAAAAACAAGAGTTTTTAATATCCTTTTGACAATAATTCATTCTCATATGTTTATCTCAACAAAACCCTCAAATTTTGATTGAAAATTGGCATAAACAAGAAAGAACTAAAATTGAGACTCAACAACAATGTTTGAATCACCAAGCTAGCTTAAATTTCATATTTAAACATCATTTTGAAAGTAAAACAAATCTAAAATCCCATAATCTCAAAGCATTCACAAGGAAACCCCAATTTGTCAAATTTAGAACAATGAAAAGAAGGAAAAATGCATAACCTAGTTGCTTTCTTGTTCTTGTTTGTTTTTCCTTATAGAGATTTAATCCTAGAACCCCTATTGAGCCTTCAATCTTTCATTGAAAACATTTCATGTACAAACTCTTCTTCTCTTCTATGTTTAATTTTTTTTTTGTTGCATGTTGTAGAGAAGAAACCCCTTTTATAGCTCAAGTCCTTTATTTTCCACCATTTGATCACTTTGGATGTCGGATCTCTAGAAAAATCCAAGTTATTTATCTATTCTCACCACTTCTCTTGATGCCCATTAACATATTATAAGATTTTTCATAGTCACTAAAATATTTTTGTTGAACATGAGCTCATAAAATAATCTCATACTTAGGCTTTATGATGACATTTTTCATAACTTAGGCTTAAGTCTCAATAATACTTGACTTAGGTTATTTTTATTAGCTTAGGCTTATGATATATTTCACTATTTACAAGTCATGAGTTAACATAACTTAATAAGTTTTACTTAAGCCTTTAAGTAAATCCCAAGTCTAGTCAAGATACCGACTTATCACATACACCTACGTGTCGCACACATCCTGAAGAGCCTCGCTCACAAAACTGGAAAATAAAATAAATAACTCGTGTATCTTAGATAGATAAATAATACAAGCAATAAAAATAAAATAAAATATTTCAGTTCGTTATAGCCTTCCCAACTAATAAGAATTTTTCCTCTAAATTAATTTAAACTCAAGTGAGTTCCTTATCAAAAATTTAAACAATAAAAGGGAAGTGCACCTAACATGTCCATTCGAATTGAGGAATTATCAAAGTAACTTTAGATAATTCGACATTTGACATAAATCGTGAAATTACGAAGAGTCATTTTAGTTTGTTTGATTTCTTAATCCATCAAGCTGTAAGTTTTAGCTACAGCTTGACTTTAAATTCGTTAAACTACGGGTTATGACCACAACTTGACTTATATATTGAGCTATGGACTTAGTCTAGTTACTTTAAAACAACATGAGAGTAGGTCCATCAACTGAAGCAGGTGCAACCACATCTACTAGCTAAAACTATTCAATCATGAACTGTGAACTTGACCAAGTTGCCTTAGACAACTCAATGTATTCGTGGGGGCATTAACGATCACAATTAGATGCCACATGCAATTACTCATAATATTATGAGCCATTATTACATGCACGATGTAAAAATAAATAAATGTCATACCCTCTATATGATTGTGCGTTTCCTCCGAATTTGGCTCTGCAACGACATGGGCTATTTCTCTGGCTTGCGACTGTGCTCTGCCAAATTCCAGAATTACTTGTCTCTAAAGTGCACCGGTTATTTGCTTTCAAAGCAAGATCTTTGCGACCTTGGTCCTTGAGGTATTGATCTCCACCTATGTTCATCTTGGCCCTTCCACGTACTTCGGTCTTTGCTCACGGTACCATGCTGTAACTGTTGTTGGACCGACTGTATTGCCAAATGTGGTCAAATAGCATAACTAGGAGCTAGGGAATGTGGGGCTACAAATGTATATGTTATCCGTGTAGACAACGCCACTGACTACACACTCAGACCTTGCTATCACTCTGTCCATAGTGCTTACTTCCCTTCCTCTCCTTATCCTGCCTCGATGGATTATTCCGCTTAGACAATGTCTCACTCGGTGGAGCATAACCCTCATTTGGGTGAATGATAAGGTAAGCCTCTCAGGCCAAACTGCTTTCATATGTATCTTGTAATGTGGGTGGCAAGGTAGTGACCACAGTTCCTTCGATAGCTGGAACTTGACCCTCGTAGAAAAATCAGACTCAATCTTTGTCTCTCTCAGCCACACCATTGACAAACGGTAGCAACTGCTGATAACTACCCTTATATATGTCATGACTAACTCTCCATGTATCTGTTGGATATTCATAAACTCTGTCCTCTTGGCTATCATCACCGACGATAGGTAATACTTTTGTTGAACTGTTTCTTGAAATCTAACCATGTCATAGGCTTTCTGTGTGTAGCTATCACGTTAGTCCACCTCATAACTGCGTTTCCCTGCAGTGAGAATGCGACCAAACTAGGCTTCTTGCTATCATCAATCCTTATAAGTCTCTGAATTTTCTCATGAGTATGAATGTATCGCTCTGCCTTATCCAAATCTAGACAACCACTAAAATTTTTAGGCCTGCACTTTTCATACTCTCTAGTTCACCTAGCCTCTATAGTCAGACGTACATCACTATCATCATGAGCCAGTGCCACTACTACAGACTGTACTGAAATCACTGCGGTGATCGGGCCTATTAGTACTGTGCTCGTGGTGGGAGCCAATGGAGTAGCCTGAGGCATGACTGCACTCGTATAAGTAGCAAGCACCACTATCGACATAGATGGAGACAACGTCGATGCAAATTGGCCTCAAAGTAAAGAAAGTAACTCGTCCATCTGTCTTCCCTGAGACTCCATCCTCTGAGTCCAAGCATGAAAATCTGTCGATGTCACATAGTGTAGATCTCCGTCTCTTCCCTGACCTCTAAGATCTATCTGATCAGCCATCACAATCTGCATTTGCAAATAGCGAGTTTTCGATCAGTTCATAACTAATGTTATATATAATACATATCAAAATATAACATGCATTGCTTAATATAACAATTCCCCAAGTCACCTCACTTCCTAACTAAGACTCTAAGATAGGTTCAAAGGATTTCCACACTAAATTCCTTTTGTCTTAACTATAAGTTCATTTTTTAGTTGAGTTGTAACTTATCAAGAGTTAAGGTAAAACCTTGGGCTCTAATACAAATTGTGACGACCCCAGTTTACACAGATTGGGCCCCGTTCGGCCTAGACCTACGTGGACCGCAGGTCAACCTCCGCAAGGCCAACGCAAGACTAGTTAGCCTTTTTAAATTAAGTATTATTTGAACACTTATTAGAGTTATTAAGATTAGAATGTATTAATTTAGTACGATGCAGCAAAAGCAGTGAAATAATTAAAGCAACTAATTTTAAACAATTTAAAGTTGGGATAAGCCTAAATGTGGAAATCATGTAAAAGTGATCTCATGTATATCATGTGACAAAAAAAAATCATATACATGTATTCAGTGTATCTCTCCATCCCATAACTCAAAAGTATACAAACATCAATATATAGTTCATAATTTTATGCAAAACAATAAAATAACCTACAGCGTAAAAGAGATGAAGCCGACTCTGAAAGTACTTAAGAGGTAATCACCAAGTATGTGATCATTTCCCTTACTACTTGAGGGACCTGCAATTGTCACTAGAAACAAAGACAATTCCATTGAGTAAAGTAAGAGGAGTCTTAACAGTATTTCATGAATTCCAATAAATAAGCCAGAAGATCATGCGGGAATGTAAATAAACATAAAATAAAGTAAGTGCATGATAAACCGGCTAAAGAAATAACAATGATGAATAAGTGCCAAAGAAACAAATAGAAGGGTGTCTAAGCAATATAAATCCATCAAGCTGCAAGCCCGCAGCTGCAAAATTGACTTCCTATAACTATGGACTAAGTTCGCGAGGTCAAAATGGAGAATAGTCCACAGGATGGCAAACCCGAAAATTGCACCTGCAACTAAACTCAAAGATCTAGTAAACACAAGGGTGTAAACGATAACAAGTCAAACACCACACCCATGAGTACTTTCCTGATACACTTAGATCCCGAGACACTTGCATATGAGAATGGAAATCCAAAAAGTGTTTAATTCAAGAATTTATCACAAGAAAAAAGGTAATGAAATCAAACTTAACATTTTACTGGTTTTCTTGCAAAGAAATAAGTCAAATAAGTGGAATGAATTACTATGGAGGCGCTTGTTGGTTTACTTACCTCTAAATGTAATAAAAGTCATGCTACAATGGCTCCCATACACCCTGCAACGCTCTTTCGATACCCACCATTTGTCTTTTAGGTCCCCGATATCATTTTAGAGTTTTTTTGTTTAATGTGCATCAGAGCTCATTAAATCACATTTACAATCATTGTGTCTCATATAGTTCAATTTATAATTGACTTGGTGTCTCATATAGTTCAATTTGTAATTGACTTGGAATGGCTTGTGGAACTCTTCATGAGATTGTTAAGCACCAATATGTCAAATTTAGAATAATGAAAAGAAGGAAAAATGCATACCTTAGTTACTCTCTTGTTCTTTCTTGTTTCTCCTCGTAGAGATTTAATACTAGAACCCCTATTGGGTCGTCAATCTTTAATGGAAAACACTTCATGTACAAACTCTTATTCTCTTCCTTTTTATGTTCTATGTTCTTTTTTGTTGCATGTTGTAGAGAAGAAACCCCTTTTATAGCTCAAGTCCTTTTATTTTCCACCATTTGATCACTTTAGATGTTAGATCTCTAGATAAATCCAAAGTTATTTATCTATTCTCACCACTTCTTTCTATGCCTATTAACTTATCATAGGATTCTTCATAGTCGCTAAAATACTTTTGTTGAACACGAGCTTATAAAATAATCTCATACTTAAGCTTTATGATGACATTTTTCATAACTTAGGCTTAAGTCTCAATAATACTTGACTTAGTTTATTTTTATTAGTTTAGGAGATTTAATCTAGTTTAGGCTCATGATATATTTCATGCTTTATAAGTCATGAGTTAACATAACTTAATAAGTTTTACTTAAGCCTATATGTAAATCCCAAGTCTAGTTAAGATATCGACTTATCACATACACCCACGTGTTGCACACATCTCGAAGAGCCTCGCTCGCAAAACTAGAGAAATAAAATAAAGAACTCTTGTATCCTAGATAGATAGATAATACAAGCAATCAAACAAAAAAAATATTTTGAGCTGTTATAACAATCTCTAGTCGGTATCATACTCGACGCATCAGCAACTACAATAGTGTTTCCTAGGTGATACTCCAAAGAAAAGTCGGAGTCTTTTTAGAATTTCTACCATCAGCGTTGTCTCATATTCAGTTCTTTCACACTACAAGAAAAATGAAATTTAGAAACGGAATTAGCAACGGAAATAAGTTCCGTTGCTAAAAAAATTAGTTAGAGACGGAATTGAGACGGAATTGAGACAGACTAATTCAGAGACGGAATTGAGACGGACTAATTCAGAGACGGAATTGAGACGAATCAGAGACGGAAATAGAGACGGAATTAAATTCCGTCTCTAAAAAATGGCGCCAACATTCCCACCAAAATTTTTATTTTTTACAACCGTCCATTAGTCTCGAGATTCGTGCGGCTTCGATCTCGATGATTCAAAAATATGGGACAAACCACAAAACACGTTCTCTCCCTAAAATCTCTATCCGCTCTCTCTCTCAACAAGCCTCTCTTCCTCACCGCTCTCTCTCTCTCAACGAAGATCTCACTCTCTCACCGTCATCGCTCTCTCTCTCTCTCACCGTCACCGCTCTCTCTCTCACCGTTGCCGCTCTCTGCTCTCTCTCTCTCGCACCTCTCTGCTATCACTCTTACCAATAGCCATGTTGTTCGCCTGATTTCGTGTACCAAACCCTGGATTTAGTCCCTTCCGATTCCATATTGGTTTCTAGGGTTTTTTTTTTCGTTATAGGGTTTCTTTGATGAGGCGTGGAGTCCGAAATCGAGTTCGTGATCGATAGGGTTTTGAAGGGTCTGCGGGGATTCAGAGAAATAACGGACTAGGAACTGGAGCTCGAGCTCAACGAAGCCGGGACGCGCCTCGGCGACCCCCATTTCGGTCGACGACGAACTTTGGGGATTCTCGATGTGAGTTTTGTTTTTGGTTTCTAGGGTTTCGATTTTGGATTTTTTTTATTTTTTGGTTTATATTTAAATAAAGAATCTGGTTCAGCTCCTGTAAGTAAATTCTGAATTATCTGATTTTGTTGAGTATGTACACTGTGTTCTTGCATGAATGAGCTCAGGTAATCTGTATAAGATAATGTTCAATATTATTAGTTGTGGCATCTGCTCTACATTATTTCATTAGAACTTCTTCATAGAGTCACAGCCTTGCTGCTGTAGATTTATTCCACTGGCATTTTTAATGTTTCATAGTATAATTTTTACCCTTAACTCAATAATCTCACGTTGTTTCTTTGTAATTCAGAAACTTCGTATCAAAAGGGAAGAATGACAAAGAAAAAGTGGTGGACAGATCTTCCTGGTAGTTATCGGATGCTTGCTTGTGGCTTTCATATTTTTCACTATACACGTTTTATTGTCAATAGAAATACCCTAAGTATCATTTTTGCCTATTTGCATTCCCACAAGTGTACTTTTCTCTTTCCATGAACATTGGCCGTTGGCTCATTTTTTATTTTTTATTTTTTTAATTTTGAAACTAAAGTTAATCAAGGATGGGCTTTCTTTTTGCAGGAGCAACTCGTGGGAGCACACCACAGGTAAAATGTCTAGCTTTCTTACTAAATAAAACTCTTCCAGTTACTAAGGTGTCAATAAAAATTGTATTTCAAGTGATTGAGTGCAATAACCATTTCATCTATTTCTATATTTGGATTGTACTCAATTTTATTGTAGTAAAAGGAAAAAAAAAAAGGAATATCATCACAACCGCCAATGTCATATCATCTCAGTTTCCTCATTCAGTTGAGAATACTCTTCTTCTTAGATAAATTACATTACGCATAACATTTGCTTTTCAACTTAAAAAAATTCTTTCTGGTGACCATTTACTAGACTTGCTTTGCGAAACCACTGTATAAATTATAATTTTTCGTTGCAGCCACCTGATTTTGAAGCAAAAGTTGCAAAGCTCACGAGCTTGGGTTTGGAAGGGATGCGGTGATACAGCGCTTGACTTTTCAAGGGAAATGAGAGAGAAGCAGTCATTGGTTATCTCTTTGGGGGTTAAAGATTATTTACTGTTTGCTTGATTTTTTTTTATGCTACATCGTCCCATAACATTATTTCATTCATTGCAAGCATTATTTAATTGTTATTGATCTTTGTGGATTCTTGAGTTAGAGCTAGTGATTGGAAAACTGCCATTGTTTACTGCTGTTGAGTCATTGGCACATTTTTTATTCCTGGAAGATATGCTTCCTGTTAGAATGTAAATGCGACCCAACGTTGTTCTTGCCACTTTAAGTAGCCCAATGTACAAGGGATTCAAGAAAAAAAAAATCTGCTTTTTGAATGATTGAGTTTGTCGATGAGAGAATTCGGAAAAAAAATTTTGTTTCATGTTTTGAATCGTTTCCATCATAAATTCATTATATGAAATATATCTAGTGGAACTTGCTTTGTTAATGTTATCTTACCATCTTTGCGGTACGAAATGGTTTACTACGCCATTATATTACAATAATGTCCCAATAGAGATTAGTAGGATTCTTATTTGAAACTGGAATTTGTGGAAAAATAGGTCATAGAGGAAGTAAGACTGATAGCTATCTCTATGCTCGACTAATTGGTTACATTCTTCGATTTCGTTTTGTCTACTTACTACTGAATGTATAATTTTGAAAATGCAGATTTTAAAGCATGAGTGGTCGGCAAGGTGGCAAAGCTTTGTTCCTGACTTGGTTTCAGCTGCAAAGACTAGTGAAACAATATGCGAAAATTGCATGGCAATATTGAAAGTAACTAGCATCTCTACTTCATTGAGCAAGTAGCCTTTTTTATGGTTCAATTACAGGTAGCAATTGGTTTAAGTAAATGTTTACTGTTTTCATGAAATTGTAATCTATGCTGACATCAATGGAGTTAAAACCCTGTTTATAGTATTAGTGATTGCTTTGATGAATAAAGCTTTTAGCATTGCACTGACCAATCATGCAAATTAGGCATAAATTGATTGGGACAAGGCTTGAGGTTGGCACCGATCTTTGGTCCTATCTCAAGCTATTACGATTCATTTTCATTTTTTCTCTCTCATTGGCTATTAGCCATTGGTGTTATTAAATTTTGCAGACCTACGGACGATTTAGAGAGAGATAATTTGCTAATTAACACCATGTTCCTTCTGGATAATGATGAATTTCTTTTTCTTTATTACTTTATTAATGTTGTGTTTGGCTCATACACTTGTGCTTGCGATGATACGTAGTTCTCCCATAATATTGTTTATATTCCTATTATTGTTTGTATAATTTAGTGATTTTTTTCTTTTTGATCTTTTTTCAGGTGTTTTGTACGAAGTCAAGTATTATTTGAAGCACAATCAACTTTATATAATCTCGGAGCACTTCATTTTTTTTTTCATTTAGAACAGTTTTTCCTTTTACTTTTGTAGAAAGATACGATATAGAAACTTTTTAGATTGTTTTTTTTTGTTTCGTGTACAGTACATTGAGAAAAGATAATTTTAAGGATATATTAAGTTTATATAAACTGTGCAATATCAATATATTATTTAGCTATGATTTGTATTATATATTGGCAGGTTAAATGTGCTTGGACTGAGACATATATATATATAAGACTTTAAAAACTAAACAAAAATGAAAATTAAAGACGGAAATAGCAACGGAATCCAGAGATTTCGTTGCTATTTCGTCTCTAATTTTTGAGGATTAGATACATGAATCAGAAATGGATCAAATTCCGCCTCTGATCCGTATCTGATTAGCAACGGATCAGAGACGGAAATAATCAGAAACGAAATTTATTCCGTCTCTAATCAGAAATGGAATTAGAGACGGAATAAATTTCGTCTCTGATTAGAAACGGAGTTTATTCCGTCTCTGATCCGTCTCTAAATCAGAAACGGAATCACATTTCCATTTTTTATTGAATCAGCGATGACAATTTTAGAGACGTTTCTATTCCGTTGTTGATTTCGATTAGAGACGGAATTTATGCAAATCAGAGACGGAAATTTCCGTTTCTGATTTGCTGTTTTTTTGTAGTGTCAATGTGAAGAGGTATTTCAAACTCTTATGATCAGTGTAGAGTGTGAACCTCTCTCCATACAAATGATATATCTATATCTTCAAAGCAAATACTACCGCTACCAACTCTAATTCATGAGTGGATAATTTATCTCATTTATCTTCAGCTGTCTAGATGCATAAGCCACCATGCCTCTGTCCTGCATCAACTTACAACCTAGACTTGTATGAGAAACATCTCTATAAACTAGGAATTCATGTCCAACCTCTGGCAATATCAACATTGATGTGGTAGTCAAAAATCTCTTTAGCTAAATAAATGCCTCCTTGCATTCCTCAGACCAATCAAATCTGACGTCGTTCTGGGTTAATATGGTAATTGATGAAACAATTTTGGAGAAACCCTAGAAAACTCCTAATCACCGTAATTGACATCAGTGCTAGCCAATCCATAATAGCCTGAATCTTAGCTGGATCTAGAGCAATGCCTATTGCTCCAACAACATGCCCTAAAACTTAACCTTTGACAGTCAAAATTCATATTTGTTGAACTTTGCGTAAAGTCGATGCTCCCTTAAAATCGGCAATGCCTCCTTGAGGTGCTGCTCGTGATCCTATCAAGTCCTAAAATATATCAATATATTATCGATGAAAACTATCACGAAGCGGTCAAGAAATGGTCTCGTCACCCGATGCATCAAATTCGTAAACATGGTAGGAGCATTAGTCAAACCAAACGATATGACTGTAAACTAATAGTGTCCGTATCTTGTGCTTAATGTCATCTCGGACCTATCCTCATCCCAATCCTAAGCTGATGATACCCAGATCTCACATCTATTTTGGAGAAATATTGTGCTCATTTCAGCTAATCAAACAAATCTATAAACAACAATGACATTTGAGCATATTTATAATCAAACATGAGTGAATTTAAATGACGATAACAACAATCCAATTTTAAAATATAATAAGCCTGATGACCGTTATGCAATTGGGACATCTACCATCTTACATGAGAGACCCCAGTGCCAACATTAATACGTTATGTACCTGTGTAATCAGTTTTGTGAGTCATAAAAGATGAATCTAAAGTCATGAGGCTAGATGCTCTTGAATCCATATACCAATTTGGATTAGTGACAGTTTTAGGAGAAGCAATCATACCTTGGAACTGATGATAGTGAGCTTGTTGAGAGTTTGAAGGTGGTGAAGGTTGTAGAGAACCGAAAAAAGACTGATTGATTTTCTTGAATTGTCACTTGAATTGCCAGCTTGATTAGAATTTGGACCAAAATATGATTGATTAAATCTTTGGTAACATTGTAAAGCCATGTGTCTTGTTCTATAACAAATCTGACAAAAGACCTTGTTTGCACCTCTATTACAACCATTTCTTCCACCTCTATAACATCCATGACCACCTCTGGTGAAGCTTCCTTGAAAACCACCATTTGTTTTTCCACTATTAAACTTGTTGGAAAAAAAACTTCTTATCACTAGAATTAGAAGCAAAATGAGCTGTAGTAGGAGAAAGATCAATAGTTGCAATAGTAATGAATCGTGTAATCCTCTGCTCATGCATCATCAACAAGTACTGAGCATCCTGAAGACTAATAGTCTTTTGTTGTGAAGAAATCACAACAACAATAGAATCAAATTCTTGACCTACTCCATTTAACACTGATTGAATCAAATCAGAATCAGTTATCCTTTGACTTATGGATTTCAACTCAGCTCCGATGTTCTTTATCTTAACAACAAAATCAAAAATAGAACTGGAACCTTTCTTTACAATATTCAATTGACTCTTCAATTGGAGTGCTCTAGCTATAGAAGACTGATCAAAGGATCTCTCCAATACATTCCAAATCTCATAAGACGATTCACAATCGATAACATCACCAATCATAGATTTATCAATGTTTGAAAACAACCAGACCATCAAGATTGAATCTAACTGACTTCGTATCTCATCTTCTTGTACATAAATGTCTGATAAAGAATGAGACTTGTTTGAAGCCAACAAAGAGGGATTCTCAATGATCAAGAAATTGAGACCTAGACCTTTAATGGCTACTCGAATCTGAACCTTCCAGTGAATGTAGTTAGTAGCATCAAGTTTCATTAGAAGATTGAAATTCAAAGCCCTTGCATTAGTAATGACATCTGGTAAGACAGTTTTCTTGTTATTCCTCATTGAGACAGCTGAAGCAATGACTCCCTACTCTGATACCATGTGAAGATCAAACCTAATGAGGCTGATCAATCAACAAGAACACAACACATAACATTAGCACAAACAATGAAGAAATCACAGTGTACAAGTAATGCAGAACACACAGAACACAAAGAAGAATCCAAAAATGAAAACCATTCTTTCATTAACTTGTAAATCACGCTATTACACCTTATATAGACCACCTAGAAAAACTTTTAACACAACCGTCTAACTAATTCTGTTAAACATTAATTAAACTTACTATGGTAAGGCTAATCATAGTTACATCTTAACCACAATCAGAGTGAACACACACAACACTGTTCAGCTAAGCTAAACTTCCTGTCACAATCTTACATCTAATAAAAAGGAAAAAAGGAGGTTCATGTTTCATGTGAGTCATGTGGCCACACTTGTTAGTTCAGGTAGTAGTGTAAATCAAGAAACTGCTTCTTTTGTTAATGATTCTGATATTGTTGGAAGAAAAGATGATAAGTCGAAGATAATTAGGACGTTGCTTGGAAAATGAAATGTTGAAGATGTCAAATCGGTCCTTCCCATAGTCGTCTTTGGTGGTCTTGGAAAGACTACTCTAGCTCAATAAGTTTATAATGATGTTGAATTACAAGGGAAATTGATATAAAAATGTGGGTTTATGTCTCTAATAATTTTGATGGCAAAAGGGTATTGAGAGAAATTTTGATGTCAAGCATGGATGTGATGCAAAATAATCTTCGAGACCATTTGAACAATAAGACTTTTTTACTCGTGTTTGATGACATGTGGAATGAGCCACAGTTCTCCGAGAAATGGGATACTTTAATTAGTTTGGTGAGGTGTGCTAGTGATGGAAGTAGTGTACTGATCACAACACGTAGAAGGGAAGTTGCATCAGTTGTGGCTACATTTCCTCCATAAGATTTGCAGGTGTTAGCAAGTGATGCTTGCTGGAACATATTCAAAAAATGAGTGTTTAGTCTTGGGGGACCAAAATTGTGTAATAAGCTAGAAGCAATTAGGAGGGGACTCATAAAGAAATGCGTGGGAGTACCACTAGCCTTAAAAGCACTTGGTGGAGTAATGAACTCAAAGCATGAAGAGAAGGAATGGTTGTGATAATTTGTGAATAGAATATGTTTTTCTCGTATTTTCAATCTTGTGTAGATGGTGATCTATATATACATGCACAAGTTTTAGAATACAAAAGGAAAGTGCAATTATAAAAAAACTATTAATTACACGAGATACTAATTTCCATAACTGTTAAACGTAATATTGAGTTTCCTTAACACAAACAAGTTTCCTTAATTGGTAGTTTCCTCAACACCCTCCCTCAAACTCAAGATGGATTCATAGAAGTCAACTTGAGTTTGAGAACCAAGTCATGAAAGCGACCCAGAAGATGAGTTTTAGTGAAGATATCAACCGTCTGATTGGATGAGGAAACAGGAGAGAGCTGAAGAGTGCCCCGAATTAGATGCTGACGGATGAAGTGACAATCATTCTCAATATGTTTTGTTCTCTCATGGAAAACATCATTGTGTGCAATTTGGATCGCACTTTGATTGTCACAATGCAGAATGGTAACAGAAGCATGTGTAACTCTTATATCTTCAAGTAACCATCAAAGCTAAAGCAATTCAAAGGTAACATCAGCAAGAGCTCGATACTCAGATTATGTGCTAGAGCGAGATGTTACTGTTTGTTTCTTGCTTCGCCAGGATATTAATGAGTTGCCCAAGAAGAAATAATAACCAGTAGAAGAACGCCGGTCGGTAGGATCACCAACCCAATTTGCATCGGAGTAACCCGATAATACCAACGGAGAGTTGTCAGAGAAGTGGAGGCCATAAAATAGAGTACATTTTACGTATCGAAGGATGTGGAGAACAGCAGTGAAGTGAGCAGTGCGGGGCTGACATGAAGTGACGACAACATGAACAGCGTAAGCAATGTTCGGACGACTAACAGTAAGATAAAACTCCCCACAAGTTGACGATGTAAGGTAGGATCTGAAAGAAGTGTACCATCTGACGGAGTCAGCTTGACATTCGTGTCTAATGGGGTGGATGCAATATTAGTATCAGTGATGACAAAATGAGAAATCAAATATGAGGCATACTTTGCTTGTAAGATAGTATCCATCAGAAGTAGAATTGACTTCAAGACCAAGAAAGTAGCTCAAATTACCCAAGTCTTTCATCTCAAAATGACTTTTGAGATATTGCTGAAAATCAGAAATCCCAGTTAAGTCATCCCTGGTGATGATCATGTCATGAACATAAAGTAGGAGAAGAACCATGCCTCTGTTAGTTCGTCGAGTAAACAAGGCAGAATCATGAGGACTCGACTGAAAGCCAAACCGTGTAACAATGGAACTAAACTTGGCAAACCAGGCATGGGGAGCCTGTTTAAGCCTATATAATGCGCGACGGAGAAGACAAACTTGTTTTGGATAATGAGAATAGCCAGGAGGTGGACACATATACACCTCTTCTGCAAGATCATTGTTCAGAAATGCATTTTTAACATCCATTTGAAATAAAGGCCAATGTCGAACAGCTACTACAGCAAGTAAACTTTTAACAGAGGTCAGGCGGGGTACAGCGGCAAACATTTCTTCATAGTCAATGCCATATTCCTGTGTGTAACCTTTAGCAACCAGACGAGCCTTATACCGCTTAATAAAACCATCAGAGCGAGTTTTTATCTTGTAAATCACTTACATCCAATCGGAGTCTTGCCATAAGCTAGCTCCACTAAGTCCCAAGTATGAGTTTTCTCTAGTGCACTCAGTTCTTTTTCCATTGCTCGCTGCCACAAGGGGTCAGAATTAGCCTCTCGATAGGAGGAGGGCTCATGTAAAGAAGAAATAGCAGAAAAATAATGATAATCTTTGAGGTAAGGGGGAGGTTCAGATACTCATTCAGACATGCAATGTGGGACAAGTGCATGAACATGAGTATCAGAGGGGACAGATTCTTCGATGACGGGTGCAGGAACGAGATCACGATCATTGAGCTCATCTGGTGTACCTGCAGCAGGAGATGGTAAAAGCTCGATAAACGAGTTAGTGAAAAATGGTTGAGGATAAGATAGTGAACTGTCAAACTTGGATAGGGTAGAGAACATGGTATTTTCCCAAAAAATGACATGTGTGGAGATGCGTAATCTCCTAGAAAGAGGATCCCAACACCTATAACCCTTATGTTCAATTCCATACCCGATGAAACAATACAGACGAGCACGCGGTTCGAGTGGGTATGTTCAGGGGGTTAAGAAGAATGAAACATGCATAACCAAATACACAAAGATGAGTATAATCTGGTGTTGTACCATATAGTCGTTCAAAATGAGAGATGTCATGTAACACTGGTGTAGGAAGTCGATTAATGGTATAGGCACAATTTAGAGCAGCTTAACCCCAAAACTTTTCAGGACTGGATGCAGAGAGAAGTTGGGGTCGAACATAATCTAGGATATGTCGATGTTTTCTTTCAGCTCGACCATTTTGTTGAGAGGTATATGTGCAGGAACTTGTGAGCGGCGGCATCAGTGGCATGCAGCACGACGGATGCAGTGTGGTGTCCAAGAATGCGGAGCTTTCGGCGAAGGCGGCAACGACAGTGGCAGAGATGGAAAAGGCAGCAGCGGAGGACGGTGCAACACGAGGGGACTTGGCCAGCAGGAAGGACGTAGCTTTAAGGAGTGGCGGCGCGGACCAGTAGGCGACGCAGACGAGCTGGCGGTGCAGACCAGCAGCGCGGATCAACAGCGCGGTGTGGCTCAGGCGGCTACGCGTTTTGATGGATGAGGAACGCGGACCAGCAGCAATGGCTGGACCAGCGCGATGTGTGGCTCCGACTTCGACATTGGAATTGTCGATAGCGGAGGATTTGCAGGCGGCGGTGGAGGAAGTGGGCTAGCGGCGGAACTGGCAATAGCGCGGCGGAAAGTGGCAACAACGACGAGCAATGGGAGCAAAGCGAGCGCGTCGCGACGGCATGAGAAAGGTGGGCGGTTACGCAGAGGAGGAGCAGATCTACAGACAGCGGCGGCGGAGCTGGTGCGCCGATGATGGTAGATGAACGAAAAAGTGGGCAAGAAGCAGAGATATGCGGTGGCGGTGGTGGATGTGTCAGACGGACATAGATGCAGGTGTAGCACAGGTGGCTGCCGAGGCGTCGCAACAGACGAGAAAAAAAAGAGAGGAAAGACCCACGATTAGGGCTCTAATATCATGATAATTTGTGAATAGAATATGTTTTTCTTGTATTCTCAATCTTGTGTACATGGTGATCTATATATACACGCAAAGTCTTATAATACAAAAGGAAAGTGCAATTACAAAAGGAAACTACTAATTACACAATATACTAATTTCCATAACTGTTAAACGTAATATTGAGTTTCCTTAACACGAATGAGTTTCCTTAATTAATAGTTTCCTTAAGAGGTTGGATATCCAAAATAGTCGTATTTGGAATGTACCTGATGCTGATAATAAGATCATGAATGTCTTAAAATCGAGCTTTGATAGTTTGGCTCCAGCTTTAAAGCAATGTTTTTTGTATTGCTTTATATTTCCAAAAGGCCATAAAATTCGAAAGGCATTGCTTATAAAATTATGGATGGCCCAAAGATTTCTTGGATCGCCAAAGGAACTGTGACCATGGAGGACACCGGCAATGCATACTTTAATAATTTATGTTTGAACTCCCTTTATCAAGGCGAGAGAATAATGAATTTGAAGAGACAACTTACACGATGCATGATCTGGTACACGATCTTGTGATCTCCATCACTGGTACAGAATGTCAAATTTATGAACTCATGATATTTCAGTCGACATTTCAAAAACTCATTGGTTAGTACGTGTGTGACTTTGATGAGCCAAGAACTCCAAGAGCATATTACAAAGCAAAGAAGTTACGAACCTTTTATGCGTGGAATAGGTTTAAGGTGGAGGATGAAGATTTTGACAAAGCATTATCGAAGTTCACATCCTTGCGTGTGCTAGATCTAAGTTTTACAAGGCTTAATAAGTTGCCTGCTTCGGTGGGTAAGCTAAAACATTTGAGGTTCCTTGACGTCTCTGAAACACACATTGAAGAATTACCCAAGTCTGTTACTTGCCTCTACAATTTGCAAACCTTGAGATTAAAGAAATGTAAGAATCTAAAAAAGCTTCCTCAAGATCTAAGAAAATGGATCAACTTGAGGCATCTGGATATAGATTTATTTATCAGGAACATGGAGCGAAATGCCAAGCAAGATAGGGCGACTTAGTTGCCTTCAAACTTTACCTCTTTTTCTAGTTGGACGTTGTACCCTTCAAGAGTTGAAACAGTTGAATCATGTTCAAGGTCATTTGGGTATTTATGACTTGGAAAATGTGAAAAATGTAACATATGCTGAGACAGCAAATTTGAAGGCAAAGAAGAATCTTTACTCCTTAGGCCTGGAATGGGATAGAAGTGAAGAGGATGAAACAAATTGTGACAACATTAATGATGATCATGTGTTGGAGGCCTTGCAACCTCATTTTGATTTGAATGAACTATGGATAAGAAGGTTTTGTGGCACAATGTTTCCAAGTTGGATCTTGAGTAGTTCAACACTAGGTGGTTTGGTTGAGTTATCTTTCTTTAGTTGCAGCAGATGCAAATATTTACCTAGTTTTGGTCAGCTACCTTCTCTAAAGATACTCTACATAGATGACATGAGAAATGTCAAACGCTTGGGTGGTGCAAGGGATGGCAGGGAAAACAATCCTAATAATGAAATCGTTGAAGAAATAGTTTACCCTTCACTGGAAAAAGTTTATCTTAAAAGGATGCCTAATTTTTAAAAATGGTTGGAGCCATCAACTTCTTTCCCTATTCTTCATAGACTGTATATGGAAGATTGCCCCAAACTTAGAATAACGCCCTCCTCCTTTCCCTCTCTTACATCTCTTGACTTTGACAAAAATACCAGTGGTGGCATTGCTGTGCAATCTTTAACAAAGAACCTCGCAAACCTCACCCATCTTGGTTTTGAAGACTGCTTAGACCTCAAGTCTCTTCCCGAAGAACTTTTGCTCAAAAACAAGTTTCTAGATACCCCTTATAATAAAAGGCTGCCCATAATTTGAAGGCTTTCTTCCAATGGAAAATCATGAATATGGTACTAACGAGAGAACTGTTGGACATTTTCAAAAGAAATGTTTAGTCTCACATTGGTTAAAAATGTTGAAGGCTTTCTATGTAACTGGTCTTGACCAGTGTTCTATAAGAAAAGATGTTTGGAAGGAAGAAATCATCTCGAAATTAACCAGCTTTTTGTTTTCATCTTTGATCACCACTGCAAAGTGAAAGCTGAGTTTGCTTCATCATATCCTCTAGCATTTTTGCTGACTTTTGTAGTGTAGAGAACAAAATTTCCTTTAGGAAAGTGGCAGTGTTACACACTTTGAAGTTGTTGCAAATTCCTCTGTCCTAACAAGAACTGGACTTGGCAGCTCTTGCCCTTCAATTTTCAATGCTAATGAGGGGCTTGGTGTTTTGCAAGAGCTGGATATCCAACAATGTCCCAAGTTCCGCTTGATGGTGAGACTGTGCAATAGGACGTCTAGTTTGAGCAGGATTCTGGCCTTGAGGACCAAAAAATGATTGATCAAATCTGTGATAACATTGAAGAGCCATATGTCCATGTTTATAGCACAACTGACAGAAAATTTTCCTCTATTTCCAGTCCTTTCTCCACGATTCTTGAAACCACCTCGAAAACCATTGTTAGATCTATTTTGAAAATGTATAGAACTACCTTTCATACCTTGTGACTTCTTGTCACTACTGTCGACAAAATTTGTTGAAATGTTGTTCATATCAGTTTGTGAAACTTGATTTAAGTCTTCTATTCTCTGCTCATGCATCATCAACATGTATTGTGCATCTTGTAATGACATATTTGCTTTTTGAGAAGCAACTAACACAACAACATGATCAAATTCATGACCAAGACCACTTAATATTGATTGAATCATATCAGATTCAGTAACCACTTGATTTACTGACCTCAATTCAGCAGCTATTGTTTTGACTTTTAAAACAAACTCTGAAATTGAAGATGAACCTTTCTTGATGTTGTTTAGCTTCTTCTTGAGCTGTAGAACTCGTGCCATTGAAGACTGAGAAAACAAGCTCTCCAATGTTTTCCAAATCTCAAAAGAGGACTCACATTCAGTGACATGTCCAATGACATCTTTGCTTATGTTTGAGAACAACCAAACCATAAGCAAGTTGTCACACCTACTTAGAACTTCATCAGTTACAACTGAATCTGATGTAACTGATGATCTCTTGTTTTCAATGAAAAAATCCAATCCTAAAGCTCAAATTGCAGCTCTTACTTGCACTTTCCAATAGATGTAATTACCTTCATCAAGCTTTGTAGGTAGGTTGAAGTTGAGAGAGTTTGCTATGGCAGTAACATCAGTAAACGTGCTCAGACTACCAGAATCTCCTTCATACGAGCTTCCTTCCGCCATTGTAGGATGAACCTGGCTCGATACCATGTGAAGTATCCACTAAAGAGTGAATACTCTGCTCAAACAGAGAGACTGAACATGAAGAAACAAAACAGCAACTAAAGAAAACGAAACTTGTATTGAACTGAAATCAAATGGTTACAATGAATGTCATATATATAGACATTCTTACAACAACTAAATAACTGTTATAACAACTTTATAACAAACTCTAACTGTTCTAACTAATTTACAACAAACTAACTTAATTAACAAACAGTTGTTACAACTGAATTAACCATAATCGAACTGCCCTGTCTCTGTCTCAAGCTGTCTAGACATTGTTGCTTTGTCACCAACAACAACATTTATGTGAGCTGAACTTTGATCTCTAATAGTCCACATGCTTCTGCAAGTTCAAGAATTCAAATATCTTCTAGCTTATGATACTTTTGAAACATCGAATGTAATGTGGTGCATATATGATCCCTTTAGCAAAATTTTTTTTTGTGAAACTCTGGATCAGAGCCTGGCATCAGCATATGGCTTTGATTTATCTTTTTTTATTATTATTAATGACTTTTCTCTTACTACTTAGAATATTAAAAATCAGTTCTTTGATCAATTTATGACTTCAACTAAAACTGGTATGCTCAAGTTTCAGTAGTCATTGTATTGATGAACTCATTTTTTCCCTAAAGCTTTTGATTTCATCTACGACATGTTTAAGGATTAAATTCAGACCAAGGAAGAATACCAGCTGAGGATACTTACTGCGCAAAGGCAGGTTGGGCTTGTTACTTCAAAGTCATATATTTCTTTAGGCTTATTTAACCACACTCCATTATTTAGTTTTCAGACTTCAGTTTTGTACTTGCTAAAGTAACTTCATACTAGTACTCATTGAGTTGTATTTTTTTTCTTTGATTAGTGGATATTTGTGGCCTTGGCCCGTGGTTTTTTCCTCCTACTGGAGGTTTTCCACGTAAATCTTCGTCTCATCCTCTTCTTTTTTTTTATTTGTTATGAATGAGCTTACCTGCATCATTTGCTAACAAATTAATTCAAAAACTCATATTTCATTTCATAGTAGATCTTACTCCTATCACCACCTCTTTGCATTCTTCAAGCCCTTTCACTGCCAAATTCAATGAAAGCCTACTCCAACGTCAACAACATTGACGAAAGGCGATTGTTTTTCTTTTTTTCGACATATGGAATATTTAATCTCTACTTCATAACTATTAGATCATTCAAGAAAATTTGAAGAAAAAAATCGAGGTTTGTTGCATGTCGAATATAATTTTGGAAAGGTGTTGCTAGCAGGACACTACTTATGATACTAGTTTTGACACTACCTACGTGGACAACGCTACCTCAGCAAACACCATAGCATATGGCACTGCTGACATGGACTTGCCACCTCATTAGGGTTAGTGTGTTAAAGTAGTGTTATTTGTTGGACTATTTTAAAAGGAAATTTTTAGTCCCACGTTGGTTAGAAACTTCCACTTTAAAGAGTATATATACTCTTGCACTACATTGAGTCTAAAAGAAAAATCACTAGTACTATGCATAGCAAGCCACACGCACTGCGCATATGGTGCATTTTAGGTGCTTTTATAGGTGCACTAACCACTAATTTTTTACTATTAATTTTTTTTTACCATTTTCGAATTTACTATGTGAGTAATTATTTGCTTGACCCACTCAACATTAAATGGGAAGTTAATGGAAAACCCATTCAATGTTGAGTGAGTGGAGTAGTTTCAACTACCTCCCCACTATATTATTTCCTCTCTAACTGGTTTTGACTAGAGAGCTATAAGAGAAGAGGTTTAGGGAAGAAAAAGGACATCTCGAAATTGAACAGCGTTTGCTATTATTTCAGCTTTCACTACTGCAAGTGCAAGCTGAGTTTTACTTCATTATATCCTCTAAGATTTTTGCTGACTATTACAGTATAGAGAGCAAAATTTCTTATATGAAAGTGGTTGTGATACAGCTTTGAAGTCATTACTAATTTCTCTGGTCTAACAATCTAAAAGAAATTTTGTTGTTGCAATGACTTCGATCAAAGAACTGTCGGCTAACATTTTGAATCCGGATCGCTTCGATAGAGGAGATTTCCTGAGGTGACAGAAGTGAGTGCATTTCCTGCTGGCGGCGCTTCATTTGGTGTATGTTGTTGATACACCCAAGCCTATGCATTCTAATGATGAAATTGTTGAGCAGATTAAGAAGAGACAGAAATGGGAGACGAATGACCACACCTGCAGAGGTCACATTCTGAACGCGATGAATGACTCCTTATTCGACCTCTACCACGACGTTCCTTCTACCATGGAACTATAGCAGAAACCGTAAGCGAGGTACCATAAGGAGGATGCGACAAGTAAGAAATTCCTCATATCCAAGTTTATTAATTTTAAAATGGTTAATGAAAGGTCTATTATGGAGATTTCATGAAATTAAGAGGATTATGAATAATTGCTCTCAACATAATCTTGTTATGGATGAAACCATTGTCGTATCTTCAATTATTAATGAATTAGCCCTATCCTTGAAGGAGTTCAAACGAACTTTTAAGCATAAAAAATGACATAAGTCTTGATAAACTTGCTAACCATCTTTGTGTAGAAGAAAATTGTCATATGCAGGAAAATAAAAAAGAGCAGAATGCTTAAGAAATTTCAAAGGTGCATGTGGTGGAAGCAACGAAGTTCAAAAAGCCCCTACTAAACAGGCCTAACAAGCTTGGTAGTTCAAAAAGCCTACTGGTTCAGAAAAACCAAACAACCAACACTAGAATCAAATGAAGCAAAAAGTCACTTGCTAGTTTTGTGGGAAAAATGGCCACTTCAAGTTTGCTTATCATCATTGGAAAAGGAAGCAAGGGAAACATCATGCTTCATCAAGTGTTGCGAAGGGTGCAGGAAAAGACAATGATGATCTCATTGCTATAATTTCTGAAATCAACATCGTTGAAAATGGCATGGCTTGGTGGGTTGATTCTAGTGCTACTCGACACGTCTGCAAGAACAAGAGGTTCTTCAAGCCCATAGAGGCAGTAGATGAAAATAGTGTCATGTATATAGGTAATGATGTTATTGTTCCTGTCAAAGGCATAGGTAGTGTTGACCTGAAGTTTACTTCTAGTAAAATTGTAACACTCACTAATGTGTATTATGCACCAGAAGTGAGGAAAAATCTGGTGTCAGGTAGTCTTTTGTATAAGTTTGGTTTTAGGCTCGTATTTGAGGCCGACAAATTTCTACTCTCCAAATGATATGTGTATGTGGGGAGGGGTTATGCTTATGAGGGCATGTTGAAGCTTAATGTAATCGCTTTATCTAATAAGAATATTGTTTATGCGTATCTAGTTGAGTCCCCTTCATTTTTATGGCATCATAGATTAGGACATGTTAATTTCAGAAAATTATATGATATGATAAATCTAGAATTACTGCCTTATTTTGATAAATATGAAGGAAATTGCAATACATGCATGAAAACAAAAATAACTAGAAACTCATTTCCTAATGTTGAAAGAAATTCATGGTTGCTTGATTTAATACATTATGATGTATGTGACATACATAATATACCATTAATAGGAGGCAATAAATATTTTGTAACATTTATTGATGATTATAGCAAGTTATGTTACGTTTATTTGTTGCATTCCAAAGATGATGCAATGGTTAAGTTTCGAGCATATAATGCATAAAATGCATAAACTGAGTTGCAATGTGAGAATTTTATAAAATGTTTAAGGCCTAATAGGGGAGGAGAATACTATGATCCAACGTACTTCGAATCCATTGGAATAGTCCATGAAACTACAACCCCTATAAACCACAGAAAAATGGTGTGGCTGAACGCAAAAATTGCATTTTAACCAAAATGGTTAATGCTACGCTATCAAACTCAGGTTTGAATAGTGGATTTTGGGGAGAGGCATTGCTAACTGCATGTCATATTTTGAATTGAATTCCACAAATGAGGAATAAAGTCGCCACATATGAGATTTGGAATAAGTGAAAACCAAACCTCAATTAGTCAAGAGTTTGGGGTTGTAGAGTAGTATTAAAAGTACTTAAACCTAAAAAGTGAAAATTGGGTGAAAGGGGAGTGGAGTGCATATTTATTAGATATGCACAACACAGTAAAGCATATAGGTTCATGGAAATTGAGCTTAATAACTCAATTTCAGTGAACATTGTAATTGAATAAAAGGATGCAATTTTTAAGGAGAACAGATTTACATCTGTTCCCAAAAGTATTCTTGAAGAAAATCAATAAGAGAAGGAAGTCAAAGAAATCGAAAATGACAAAGAAGTAGTAGAAGTTCCTAAACTTCGAAGGAGCAAACAGGCTTGGAAAATTAAGTCATTTGGTTCTGATTTCTATACATTCATAGTTAAAGGAAGTAGAGAAACAGTAACTAGACAAATTCTATATTGTTTTAATATGGAGGCTAATCCTCAAACATTAGAGGAAGCGATGAAAGAAATAAATGCAGCTTTTTGGAAAGAGTCATTGCATGATGAGTTGGATTCAATAATGGAAAATAACACTTGGGTGCTAGTTGATCTACCTCTAGGGTGTAAACCCATTAAATGCAAATATCTCTTCAAAAAAAAAAGAAGAGTTGATGGATCCATTGAAAAAACACAAGGGATTCACCCAAAAGCATGGAATAGACTATTTCGATACCTATTCACTAGTGACTATAATTATTACTATCTGCTTATAGCAATTGCAGCTATAAACAAGCTGGTCATCCACCAAATAGACGTCAAAATAGTATTCCTACATGGAGGATTGGATGAGGAAATATACATGGAACAACCTGAAGGGTTCATAATACCTAGTTATGAAAATAAGGTGTGTAGATTGCAAAAATTATCGTATGGATTAAAGCAAGCACCAAAATAGTGGCACCCCAAATTTGACTAAGTTGTACTTGCTAATGGATTCAAAATAAATGAATATGATAAATGTGTATATAGCAAGTTTGATGAAAAAGGAAATGGTGTCATCATCTATTTTTATTTAGATGACGTGTTAATTTTTGATCTGACTTGGAACAAGTTTAGTTGACCAAAAACTTTCTTTCAAACAAGTTTGAAATGAAAGATATGAGGCAAGCTGATGTCATTCTCGGGATTCAGATTGTAAGAGATGAGGAGAGTATTACTTTAACTCAATCTTTTTATATTGAGAAAGTTCTCAATAAATTCAATCATTTGAATTGTGCCCCTGTTTATTCCCTGCTAGATCCAAATATTGAGCTAGTGAAAAATACAAGCAATAGAGTTTCATAACTGGAGTATTCTAGATTAATTAGATGCTTAATGTATGCAATGACATGCACTAGGCCGGATATTGCCTTGGCAGTAGACAAGTTGAGCAGATTTGAAATAATCCAAGTGAGTTGCATTGGTTTACAATTCGAAGAGTTTCGAAATATCTGAAGAAAACAATTAACTATAGTTTATGCTATTATGGATATCCTTCGGTATTAGAATGATTTTTATATGCAAGTTGGATTGTGAAAGATCAAAATCGTGCTTATAAAAGTGGGTGGATTTTAACACTTGCACCTCTAGCAATCTCATGGGCTTCAAAAGAAGCTGAATGGTTACGTGAATTTACCCGAGATACCATTGTAGCTTAAACCAATAGCTCTAATTTCTATCCATTGTGATAATGGGGCCATATTGGCAAGGGCTTATAGCCAAGTTGACAATGGTAAATCCAAACATATTGGATTAAGACATAGTTGTGTAAGAGAATTGATAACAAATGGTGTTATCACAATTGACTATGTGAGATCTGGTTAAAACTTGTCAGATCCACTTAATAAAGGATTGTCAAGAGACTTGGTGAATAAAACATCAAGGGGGATGGGTCTCAAGCCCATGAATTAAAGTCACCAATAGTGTAAACTCAACTTGATGCTTGACATTACGTTAAGTCTTGAGTTCAATGCAGTCAAAGTTCATTATCACTGTGACTATGAGCATTAAATTTTAATAACCATCCAGAGGTTGTTAGTGTATGGTACCTACATGAAAAGAGACGAGGTTGAGATGATCTCTTAATAGTCTTCTAAAGGTGCTTAAATTGCAGGGGTTCTGGAATGGAGACTACTTATATGGATGTGAAGTGCAACCGCTTCAAGGAGTTTAAGAGCTTGGCTCCAAAGAAATCACGAGAAGATACGGGATAGAAGGCCAATGTTGAGTGTGTTAGGATATTTATGGCTATTTGTAGGTGTAAGTTATATGCGTGATATGTTTATGCTACATATCGAATAGAATCATTGGTTTAAAGTTTATGTACCATGTAATTTTGATATGATATAATGAACTTTTCACAAATTAGTGGTTCAAATCGCAAGATACCATTTTTTATGCATATATATAATGTTTAAGATATTCTTAAATCAATGATCTAGTTATTTTGAAAATGGTGGGGGATTGTTGGACATTTTCAAAAGGAAATGTTCAGCCCCATATTGTTTAGAAACTTCTATTTTAAAGAGTTTATATACTCTTGCACTACACTAAGTATAAAAGAAAAACCACAAGTGTTATGCAAAGTAAGCCACACTCGAGCGTGCGGCGCAGAGCATATGGCACATTTTAGGCGATTTTATAGGCGCACTTAGCACTTTGCTCGTGTGCGTGTGTGTTTGTATGTGTGGGCTAACCATGGGTAAAACTTTTTACCATTAATTTTTTTTATCATTTTTGAATTTACTATGTAGGTAGTTATTTGCTTGACCCACTCAACATTAAATGGCTAGTTAATGAGAAACCCATTCAATGTTGACTGAGTATAGCAGTTTTAACTGCCTCCCCACTATCCCATTTACTCTTCAATTGGTTTTGACCATAGAGCTATAAAAAAAGAGGTTTGGGGGAGGAAGAAGGACATCTCGAAATTAAACAACATTTGCTCTTGCTTCAGTTAAAGGTACCTTTTGTTATGATTTAAAGTCTGAATTTTTTATTGATATGTTTTTTAATATCATTTTTATTTTTTAATTTGTGTGATAACGATGACCAAGGAATATTGTTTTTATGGGGAAAAAACTCACGGTCATGCTTGATGCCCAAAAAAGAAGCCATGCTTCTAGTGCGACGGGGAGTTAGTGCTAAAACGTGTTCAAAAGGATTCTCCAAATGAGGGTCAACTATTCTACCGCTACTCATCTTCTCACTGCCCAGTTTTTCTATGGGTGGAAAATAAGAAATAGAAGAACAACCGCGAATAGGATCCTAGCTGTAGCGGAGGAAGTTGCCGCGAAAGTAGCGTTGACGATGAAACTATGAGGAAGATGAATGCTTTATTTGCATGTGTTGGAGGAATGAAAAAAGTTTGGAATTTTTACTCCTTAGGCCTAGAATGGGATAGAAGTGAGGAGGATGAAACAAATTGTGACAACATTAATGATGATCATGTGTTGGAGGCCTTGCAACGTCATTTTGATTTGAAAGAACTATGGATAAGAAGGTTTTGTGGCACAATGTTTCCAAGCTGGATCATGAGTAGTTTAACATTGGGTGGTTTGGTTGACTTATCTTTCTTTAATTCCAACATATGCGAATATTTACCAAGTTTTGGTTAGCTACCGTCGCTAAAGATACTATACATAGAAGACATGAGAAATGTCAAACGCTTTGGTGGTGCAAGGGATGACAAGAAAACGATCCTAATGTTGAAATTGTTAAAGAAATAAATGAACACAAAAAATTGTTATCGTAGTTCAAACCTCTCGTCTTACGTCTGTGGGGCCACGCCCATGTGTAAAACCCACTAAGAGAAAGTGATATATAGATTTATGCAAAGTTCTTAACTTTGATATACAAAAAATTGTTATCGTAGTTCAGACCTCTCATTTAATATATAAAATCATACAAAAACCAGTATGGGTTTAAAGGAAAAAAAAGGGAATTTACTCCTTGGGCCTGACGTAGAATAGGGATGAGGGGGATGAAGAGGAAGATACTGTGACGGCCCCAATTTTCCACAAATTGGGCCCCACCCAGCCTAAGCCCACGTGGACCCCCGAGCCCATCTCGCAAGGTCAACGCGGACCTAGTCAGCCTTCCAATCCATCATTTTTCACAAATTCAACATTTTACAGTTGAGTTATTAATATTTTTTGAGATTTACAAGTTTAGCGGAAGCAATTACTACAAATAAAATAACTCAACCATAATTTCAAGGAGTTAGGCAACCTAATTATGGAACCCAGTAAATATCATCATAGGAGAGTAAATACAATTATACAAAATTTTCACCTAGCCATGAAGCATTTCCTCTGCTACTTGTCTGCGGCTTTACACTCAGTCAAAATAAAAATGACGAGCCCAGTTAAGTAAATCCAGCAGGAGATATACACAACATTTCACAATATCCAAAACAACAGTTCACGATATCCAAAGCAAACGAATTCATGCAAATAGAATGAAATGAATCAAGAACGCATGAATATAAAAGACTGTAACCAATCCATCGATGAGTGATGCCAAATAACAAGGAGTCTCAACCAAAAGGTCGTTGAGTCGCGGCAAAAGCCCATCAGACTCGGGTTTAGGACGAGACCCCAGCCTCCCAGCCCTAACCCTTGCGACTACGAGACATCCATAGACCCGGCTCTAGGGACGAGACCCCTGCCTTCCAGCCCTAGCCCGTACGACTATGAAACACACATGGACCCGGATAAATCAACGGACGACCATAATTAGGACGAGACCCCTGCCTCCAGTCCTAACCCTCTCATATCGCAGATACACAGTAACCATGACTCACTTGCCAATGGACCCCCTCAATCGACAACGAATTCAACAATAGCTATCATCACAAAGCAGTGAACAACAATAAAGCTATCACAACACAATAAACAACACCCAATGGAGAGAAATGAAATATTGTATAAGTCCCTAACTGGTTTACTTACCTCGAGAAATCGCGAATCTCAAACTGTCTCGCTCGCGTCTCGATTTACGCACCCGACACCCGACTCCTAGTCCATGGTATCCATTTAGACTTTTTAAGCCTATTTTACTAAAAATCATTCAGATCATAACTCAAATTAGGTGAATAAACCTCACCTTCATCGCGTCGTCGCGATTTCGACGAAATCGCCCCACCGACCGGTCGATAACGCGCCACCGCGCGTCGTTCACCGCGTCGCCGCGCGCGCGCGTTGCGCGCCTCTCGCCGCGCGCCGCGCGCTTCGCTCGCGGAGTCGCGTCGCATCACTGCCGGAGCCGTTCTCGCTGGCCGCCGCGTCGCTCGTCCGTCCACTCGCTCACCACCGTCGCGTCATTGCTTGCTCGCTGCACTACTAGCCGTCGCCGCCGCGCGCGCGAGATCTAAACCGCGCCGCTGCGCTGCCGCTCGCGCCGCCAGCCACCGTCCGCCGTCCGCGTCGTGCCGTGCACGCGCTCTCCACGCCGTGTTGCGACCCTGCGCGATCGCCGCCATCGCTCACCTCAAGCGGCCTCCGCATGGCCGCTGCACCGATGAGCCGGCCGAGCCGCCGCCGAAGTCGCCACTCGTCGTCCGCCGCGAGCTCCCTGCTCCTTGCCGGTGTCGATCCCCTCTCTCTCTCTTTCGTTCTCGGTCGTCCTCACGATCTCTTTGTTTGTTTTTTTTTCAATCTTTATCTCCTCTTTTATATATATACATAACTTTATCTTTTTGATTTCAAATCAAAAGTGTCCTCGAGATTCGTGCAACACGAATCTCGAGGCAACTCAACAACTGCGTAGCGCGCATCTCGAGGCACCAGCCCGCCTCATTTCAAAATCTTGATACTCGCGCTACACGCATCACGATGCATATCCCACGTCGGCACGCGACTCGAGGCGCGTCCCCGTTCGTGTGACGGCTCACCAAATTCCTTGCATAGTTTACATTATCATCTTAAATTGGATTTGGATATACGTATTTTGACGAGTGGGTCCCACATAAGACCTTGACTTGACACGTGGCATAAGTCAAATTTTCGGGCCGTTACAGTCTTCCCAACGAATTAGAATTTCGTCCTCGAAATTTAAGCAAGTCTCAAAGGACAATGGTGTTTTATGAACGAAGACCCAAGGCCATACCCGCCCAATGCCATACTCGCCCAAGGCCATACCCCCATCTTACTCTGTAGGGCTGGGCTCCTCCGCGACAAGCTGGGCTCCTCCGAGACCTCCAAGCAAAGAACACACCATCTGTCTCCTCCCATCAATATATGCCAGGGCAACATCCTCGCAACATATATTGAAATACAAATGAATACAAATGAACATTTTAATTTTGTGATCCACCGTCACTAACATACGTATATCTACTGTATGCCCGCGATAATGTAAATCCGTCTCTCTCATCGAGTAAGTTTCAACCCAACTCGTACCCTCTATCAGGTTACGATGGATAGTAGTCGGACCTTACGTGGCAATAGCATGAATATGTTCCTGGATGTCCACACGCCCATACAGGTACGTGAAATCCCATTCCAACTGGAAACATGTCCATATCCTTGCCCCTGTGCATGAGTAGATCGTTGTCCTTGTTTGTGCACTCGTCTGGGTCTCTGACCTGTCTCTAGCCACTGCCTCTGCCATAAATCCTCTGATGGTACCGATCCGAGGATCGACGGTCTGGGCTACTTTGCAAACACTAGCGTAACTCAACGCTGAACCAACTAACTTTGGCGCCGTATACGCCTAATATGGCGGAAATGCAATACATTATGAGTTTACTCTCATGTGCTCTCACGCTCTCACTCATCATAACATCAACTGCACTCCAAAGCGTCCACATCGATGCCACCGTGAAACTTTTCTGGGTGATGTCGCTAAAACTCATGAGATTACCTCACCTGAGTCGTCACTCTAATTCTCGTATCAGTAGGCGCGCTCAGCATCTCCTCATGTAAGCACGAGTTCAACACATTTTCTCCAACGCGTTCACTTTTTGATTTTTTCAAAGTAAATGTGTCCTTCGAGATACCTCCCAAGTTTCAAAC
Organism: Stephania yunnanensis; assembly: GCA_039657365.1. NCBI lineage: Eukaryota > Viridiplantae > Streptophyta > Magnoliopsida > Ranunculales > Menispermaceae > Stephania > Stephania yunnanensis. Next base: position 13,038,285 of record CM077582.1, read on the forward strand.
CCTATAACACTGAGCTGGACCTAATCCAAATCTAATGTATCCTCGAGATTCGTGCGGCGCGAAACTCGAGATACATTAAAACATATCATCACATTGTTTGTTTATGTTTTTCTTTTCTTGGCAACTTTAAACGCACGGGTTTACTTGCACGAAAATTTCTTTCCCTACGTTTACTAACGCATCTGAAAACAGTCTTAAGATGTACAATCTCGTAAGATTTATACTTAGATGACCATTAATTGTTAGAACGATTCGCGGACTCTACCTCAGCTCGTAACACTTAATTCATTTATAAGTCCCTAAAGGTGGTGGTCGACTTCACCAACCCTGAGACTATAAATGTATAGTGTCACTCAAGTGGAGTTACTTGGGCTTCTGATCCAACAGTACTACTCCAAAGCTTTCATCAAAGCTAAAGGAGTTCGTACATGTTGTAATCGTTAGCTCTCAAGTCATCTCAACACTTTGCTCATTTTGAGTTCGCTCTTCGTTTCTTCTTTCTTTTTTAACTTTACGTTCTCGAATGTTCCTTACATTCGATGTTCCTTACTCGAATGTTCCTTACATTCGAATATTCATTCATTTCACGAATGAGCCTTTCTCGAATGTTCCTTACCTTAATTGTTCCATTCGTTGTATATTATCCAACAACATCAATTTCCTTTATCAATTCCACACCATTTAGAGACTCGAACTTCCGTTTCAAGTCTCACTACTTATAGGAAATTCTCAATTTCAGTACTAACTGAACAACTTGAAATGAATTTAATGAACTCTTTTGAGTCCTAAATAAGATTAAAATTCCTCTAAATAGCTTGAAAATCAATTCACAAGTTTGTTTGAGTCCTACATGGCATGTTAAGTTTCAATTTGAAACCATACCATTTGTAATACCAAAGTTCTCATTTTCCATTGGCTTCACCAAACCAACCAAGCTATTTACCTCAATGTATCAATTGAACTAACTAATTCTTAAGCCACTATCCGCGAAGCTGAATTAAATTTAAACAACTCCCGCATTTCCAAGGCACGAGTACTTATCCATGTAGCTCCACTATTCCCAAATACGCCACAATCACCAACATTGTCACATCCAATCCGTGCATGAAGGCAATGTCATACGACCTCATATCAGATGGAAATATAACTCCTAAACCTTTTCCTTCTTTGGGTTTGTACCTTCAATTTACCCCACCAAAACTCATGCCGATTATTATGGACCAAATTGAACATATAACCAAAGAATTCCATCAAAAATTCTGACTAGAAAAAATCATTTGGTCGCTCGTAATTGATCCCCAACTCGACTCAAATGAAAACAAGGACTATACCAAATTTAACTCCAACTCGACTCAAATTTAACTCCAAACCATTTAAATATAGTTTAAGCGTCCCTGCAGTACTATACCAAATTTACATGAAATCCTCTCACCTTTACCACGGATTTGATTCCCGTATCACATTCCAATTTCATTAATTATTTCGAGCGGATCCTCTAGAAATACGTGCAGGGTGTTTTCCTCAAGAAGAAATCAAATGTGTCATCGAGATACGTGCAACACGAATCTCGAGGCACCTATTTTTCCACAATGTTGTAAACAACTGGAAAAACTGTTGATTTACCAAAAATGAAATCAAGTATGCCAATGAAACATCAATCACTAACTGATTCCATTTATCATTACCATAGTCACGATTCCTCGAATCATTATCGACATCGTATATAGTATATAACATACCATATATTATACTTTTTTTCCACATATACGCCAGGGGTACCAGCCCACTCGAAACGCATATGAGGCAAAAATGTTGTAAACATTTTTCATTTTCCATTTTCCATATCCGCCAGGTGTTCTACCATTTTCTATTTTCCAACTCTCCTTTCTTCCCAACGAAAACTCAAGTCAGGATCATAGGGTTCCACTCTAAGTTCAACCATTCCTAACTTCCGCTTATTTTGTGTCTTAATTTATTGTACTAATCAAGAGTCGAGTTCTTTAAAACGTCGGCTCTGATACCAACTGTGACGACCCCAATTTTCCACAAATTGGGCCCCGCCCGGCCTAAGCCCACGTGGACCCCCGAGCCCGTCTCGCAAGGTCAACGCGGACCTAGTCAGCCTTCCAATCATCATTTTTCACAAATTCAACATTTTACAGTTGAGTTATTAATATTTTTCGAGATTTACAAGTTTAGCGGAAGCAATTACTACAAATAAAATAACTCAACCATAATTTCAAGGAGTTAGGCAACCTAATTGTGGAACCCAGTAAATATCATCAGAGGAGAGTAAATACAATTATACAAAATTTTCACCTAGCCATGAAGCATTTCCTCCGCTACTTGTTCATGGCTCTGCACTCAGTCAAAATAAAAATGACGAGCCCAGGTAAGTAAATCCAGTAGGACATATACACAACATTTCACAATATCCAAAACAACAGTTCACGATATCCAAAGCAGTCGAATTCATGCAAATAGAACGAAATGAATCAAGAACGCATGAATATAGAAGACTGTAACCAATCCATCGATGAGTGATGTCAAATAACAAGGAGTCCTAACCAAAAGGTCGTTGAGTCGCGGCAAAAGCCCAGCAGACTCGGGTTTAGGACGAGACCCCAGCTTCCCAGCCCCAACCCTTGCGACTATGAGACATCCATAGACCCGGCTCTAAGACGAGACCCCTGCCTTCCAGCCTTAGCCCGTACGACTATGAAACACACATGGACCCGGATAAATCAACGGACGACCATAATTAGGACGAGACCCCTGCCTCCAGTCCTAACCCTCTCATATCGCAGATACACAGTAACCATGACTCACTTGCCAATGGACCCCCTCAATCGACAACGAATTCAACAATAGCTATCATCACAAAGCAGTGAACAACAATAAAGCTATCACAACACAATAAACAACACCCAATGGAGAGAAATGAAATATTGTATAAGTCCCTAACTGGTTTACTTACCTCGAGAAATCGTGAATCTCAAACTGTCTCGCTCGCGTCTCGATTTACGCACCCGACTCCTAGTCCATGGTATCCATTTAGACTTTTTAAGCCTATTTTACTAAAAATCATTCAGATCATAACTCAAATTAGGTGAATAAACCTCACCTTCACCTCGTCGTCGCGATTTCGACGAAATCGCGCCACCGACCGGTCGATAACGCGCCACCGCGCCGTTCACCACGTCGCCGCGCGCTAGCCGCGTTGCGCCGACACCGCTGTCCCGCCGCTGCCGGCCGCTTCTCTCATCGCGGCGCCGCACCGACGCTCGCCGGCGCCGGAGTCGCGTCGCATCACCACCGGAGTCGTTCGAGTCGTGTCGCATCGCCGCGTTGCATCGCTCGTCCGTCCGCATTGCTCACCGGCCACGTCGTCGCTGCTTGCCGGGCGCAGCGCTCGCCGGCGCCGCACGCCGGAATCGAACCAGCGAAGAACTTGCCGCCGCGTCGCTGGAGCCGCCACGCCGCTGCCGTTGTCTCCACCGCACAGTCGCGCGCCGTGTCGCGACCTTCGCGCGATCGCGCGCCATCGTTTCACGCCGCGCTGCCTCCGCATGGCCATCGCACCAATGAGCCGCGCCGAGCGCCGCCGGATCGCCATCCTTTCTCGTCCGCTGCCAAGCTCCTCGCTCCTCGGCGTCGATCCCCTCTATTTTTCGTTCTCTGTTTCGTCCTCGATCTCTCTCTCTTTTTTTTTTTTCTTTTTTTTTTTTCAATCTTATCTCTATTTTTATATATATCTATTATATATACTAGTCAATGGGCACGCGCTACGCGCGTGATTTTGAAAAAGAAAGTGGTTTTCAATAAAATAAACATATGGAGGAAGAAAACGTGAATAGAGGTTTTCAATAAAATAAACATATGGAGGAAGAAAACGTGAATAGAGTGGAGAAAGAGAATTGTGGAGGGGAGAGAGAGAAACGTGGAGGGAAAGAGAGAGTGGGGAAACGTGGAGGGGAAAGAGAGAGTAAAAAGGTGGAGGAGAGAAAAAAAAATCATCCTAATTGAGTTTTCATGGGAAATGACACATTTAAAATCAAAAACTTTATTATTTGTAGTTATCAATTAAATTACTATTTTATCCCGAATTTAAATATTTGTATCAAAATACTTTTATTTGTAGTTTTATCAAAATTAAATTACTATTATTATAATAGTATAGATATACATAACTTTATCTTTTTGATTTCAAATCAAAAGTGTCCTCGAGATTCGTGCAACATGAATCTCGATGCAACTCAACAACCGAGTAGCGCGCATCCTGAGGCACCAACCTGCCTCATTTCAAAATCTTAATACTCGCGCTACACGCATCACGATGAATATCCCACGTCGGCATGCGACTCGAGGCGCGTCCCCGTTCGTGTGACGGCTCACCGAATTCCTTGCATAGTTCGCATTATCATCTTAAATTGGATTCGGATATACGTATTTCGACGAGTGGGTCCCACATACGACCTTGACTTGACACGTAGCATAAGTCAAATTTTCGAGCCGTTACAGATACAAACTATAAGAATTTTAATGATGATTATGTGTTGGAAGCTTTGTAGCCTCATTAGGATTTGAAGGAACTCATGGTAAAAGGGTTTTGTGGTACTAAATTTCTTAGGTGGATTCAAAGTATATCAACACTTGGTGGTTTGATTTATATTCATATTCGCAATTGCAGCATATGTAAATTATTTTTTTATTGAGTAAATCTTTGATTTCGTTATCACATAGATTCCGGAGTCGAGAAATCATTTGAGATGGATTGGCCTTGGTAGGGATGTTGGCTTCATTAAATTCTGCTAGATATGGTAGAGTAACGATATGTTTTTTGCAATCCCAAAAGGCAGAAGGAATATCAGAACAACATTGTTTAGATAAATTTGTTGAAAATGATTGTAATTTTATTTGAAATGCAGAAGATTGTAAACTCTGATCATTTTTTAGAAAATCGATTTCAGAACGTAGAAAGGAGATATGATTTTGTTTATGATCGATCTGATTGATAAGTTGATTTAAATACTTTATTTTTGGAGGCTGAAGAAAATGAAACAAAATTTTTTGCTCATTTAATACAGTGGTTATTCCTACTGTGGAGACAGAGAAGGGTTGTATATGTTGAAGAAAAGGAGTGCCTAATAAAATATCATGTTGAAGGACTTTTACAATAATAAATGAGGTTGGTATACAAATTGATTGATGACAGATATGAGCAATGGGAACTTTATATTTAATTGATGATTTGGTACCGTTGGCAGTCAAAATGTTACTTGTGGTTGGCTCACTATAACGTAATGGGATAAGTCCTTCACGAATACAATTGAGGTCGGCACCATAATCAATTAAGGCAGAGCATTTATGGGAAAAATCTTTAATGGTAATTGTAATTGGAGTAAACCATCGTTGATGAGTGTATTTAGTGAGTGATTCAATGCAAAGGTTATCAGGGTTAAATTCTTCAAGGGATTCAGTATGGACATTTTCTAATTGAGTTAGTCTATCTTTTAATGTCTGTATTTCACTTTTGAGATTATTAATTTCATGTTGAAGAGATTGTATGGTAGCCTGTTGAGGGCGTTTATTGACAGTTTGTAGAAGACTAGCAAATGAGTATTTATTTGGATCAAGCTGTATTTGTTGCTTTAATTTATTACGTGTATTATCAGACTTATCGGACTTTTCATTAGTAGGTACGGAATTTTTCTGGATTATTTCTGTGAAATATTTATATTTTAAAGCTGGATCAGTGATATGATTACCAATTTCGAGAATAAGTTCTTCATGAGCTGTTAGAACATTAATTTCAGAGTCAGAATCAGAGGTATGCAAAATATTGGAAGTACAATGACATTTATCAGAAGAGGATGAAGAAGAATCAGTGGTTCGAATTTGATGAATTTTCTTTTTATGAGATTTAAGATGACATTTATTAGCATAATGGCCTGGCTTACCGCAATGATAACAAACATTTTTCTTATGATAGGGTTTTGTAGATTGTTTGGAATATTTTGAATAGCGACGAGATGGTTTTTTGGAACGAGGTTTAGTATAATAGGAATTTTTGGAATGATTTATTTGACGATTAGACCGTCTTCTGAGGGTATGAGAAGTAAGAGAAGTAATATCTAGATCATGACCAAATTCAGAAATTGCCAAGATCTTGTTTTAAGGTATTCTTTTCTTTAGCAAGTTGACGCTTTATACGCATATCATTACAAATAGAAATTCCACATGATTGAACGTATTGAAGCAAATCGCCGTAGGAATGGAGGTTCCAATTAAGGTTGCCATCATTTTGAGCTTTAATGTATTCTTTAACTTTAGCACTGAAATAAGGAGGTAATCCAGCAATAAATCTTTCTTTCCAGAATTGGCCATCATAAGTGGTTAATTGATAAACTTTAGTAAAAAATGTATCTTTATACCATCAATAATCATTCATTGATTTACAACGTAAGCTTTGTAATTGATCTCGAATTTTTTCATCAAGGGAGGACAGACGTCCAATGAAATACCAAATGATGTTTGATAAAAGCTTATCAACCCCATTGGGTTGAGTGCGACCTTGCTGATCGAGTAATGGATTGTTATTTTCATCACGCAGAATTGCATTTATTATTTCTTGCCTTGCGGCATTATTATAAGCATAATTCCACCAACCATAAAGCTGTCCAGAAAACCCAGCAGATATGGCAGTTGCAATTGTAGCTTCAGTATGATGAGCAATGAGACAAGCTTTTGAATATATTTGCATTTGATAGACGACCTTGAGGATTTGATAGTCGGATAAACCATCTATGTTCCAATCGTATATGGCATTGCCATCAAGTTTTTGGTGTTTTTTTATCTTTCTTCTAGAATTATATATGCAGGAGAAAGTTTAGAATAGAATTGCTTTTGTTTGAGATATCTGAATGAATAAGGAGATTTTTTATTACGGAATACTTTTTGAATAGCTATGCTAGAATTGGATGAATCAGTATCACTAGAGATTACTGAAGAAGATGAGGCGGATTTAGGTTGAAAAGACTTTAGTTCGTCTTCAGGAATTTGATCATGATTAGCTATAATCAGGCCTTTATCACGTTTTATTGATGGTGTTTCTTTCTTAGGAGGAGGAGGTTCGAGTTTAGTACGTTGAACATTAATTTTTCTAATAATTATGTAAAATATTTAGAAGTAAAAGCTGGTAGAGGTAGTGAAGATTTAGGGGGAAGAAAGGATTGAGAAGTGAGAAGAGGAGCACAGGGAGAGAAGTTATGTTGGACTTAATGGGAGGACGAAGGTAGAGAATGGTGAACTTGATGAGAAGGAGTAGGACGTAGAGTAGAAAGATAAATATTTGTATAGTTATTTTGTTCAATGAGATGATTTAAATCTTTTCTTGTAGCAATACCATCGTCTTCAAAAGGAGTCTTGAATGGAGTAGCCTTAAGATTATCTTTGAGTTTAATGGGGGCTAATGGAGGATTTTGTAGAGTATATTTGTCACCTGTGGAGCTTTTGCAAACAGTATTGATTTTATGAGTGAGATTTGGATAATTTTGGCATAAGAGATAATTTTGGCATAAGAAGTCAAAGAATGGGAGATTATACTGAATTTGTTTTATGTAAGAAAAATATTTTTCTCGTAATATAGCTTGATTTGGCATGGACACTAATTTACAAAATATAGGTTTTAACGGATGACTTAAGAATTGGGCTATGCCCTCATTTGAACCCTAAGCCAGTTAAACCTCTCAGAATACAATACCAGACTCTTGAACATAGAACAAGAAAAGCTTCTTTCTCTTAAGAAACTTTTCATATAAGACATGAGAAATGTCAAACGTTTTGGTGGAGCATGGGATGAGGGGATGGATAATCCTGAAGTCCAAATATTTGAAGAAGTGAAGAACATAGAGATGACAGAAATAATGTTCCCTTCCTTGAAAACCATCCACCTCACGAAAATGCCTAATTTAGAAGAATGGTTGGAGGCAACCGCCACTTCTTCCCCTAATCTTGAGACTTTGTTCATTGAAGATTGCCCAAAATGAAGGACAACACCCTCTTCCTTTCCTTCTCTCAAAGATTTAGAGTTTACACTGAAAACCAGTAGCATTGGAACATCACCAACCTCACCCGTCTTTATATTGAAGGTTGCTTAGACCTCAAGTCTCTTCCAGAAGAACTTTTGCTCAAGAACAAGTTTCTATATAACCTTACACTAGAAGGCTGCCCAGAATTTGAAGGTTTTCTTCCGAACGAGAATCATACACATGGCGGTAACAAGGAGCTCAACCTCGGCAGCTCATTCCCTTCTGATGTCATTCCAAATGGAGGGCTTGCTGCTTTAGGAGTTGTAAATATCATACAATGTCCTAAGTTCAGCATGATGCCAAATACGCTCCCTTCTCTCAAGCATTTGATACTAACAAATAGTAATAACCATTTCATGGGTTGGTTAACGGCTCTCACTTACCTATGGATAGAAGACATTGCTGAGAAATAATAATCTTCTTGACGTACTGACGATACAAGGTTGCCATACTCTAAAATCCTTAAATGTGCAAGGCTTAGATTCTCTTACAATACTAGAAATAATAGATTGCAAAGGTCTCAATTATTTTCCAGATGGTTTGTCTCTCCTCCCTTACCTTGATATATTGATAATTGGAGAAGTTTGGGAGGAGGAGGAGCTGCATTATTTTCCGTTCCCAGCTATAGGGAGGGGCCATTTTCTCTCCCTTCGTGATTTACAGGTTCGTTGCTCTCCCTATATGAAAACACTGCCTCATCAGCTTCAACATCTCACAAAGCTGAAGATCCTTGCGATAATCAACTTTGATGGTTTGGTAGAATAGCTAGAGTGGATTCGGAACCTTGCTTCACTTGAAAGCTTGTACATTTTTGAGTGCACAAATCTAATCCATCTACCTTCCGGTCTCACCTGTTAAGATAGTTGGAGATCAAGTAGTGCCCCCTTCTCGAGGAAAGATGTAAAGACAAGAGAGAATGAAGAGTGGAACAAAATATCTCATATTCCAACCATCAAGATTGATAAAAAAAAATATGTATAGGTAAATGGTTTGATTCCCACCTTTTATTTCTCAATTAATCATCTCTCTGTCTCTCTCATTTATTTATTTTCCTCACAAGTTTCCTTCTGTGTATGGTTATTCATCATCTAGATTCAAAAGCATATCAGTGAGTGAACATTGCCCCAACTGTCATCCCTTGTATTCTTTATTGCTTTTATGTTTTTCCAACCCTATTTTTACAACTCTATGATTAAATAAATTTAAAATATAGTATTAAAATTATATTATACATTTAAAAAAGGAATTGATTTATACACTACATAATAGAGGCATTTTCTTTGGTTGATGCTTCATTTCATATTTTATGAACCTCCTATTTACAAACAGGCAATATGGTGTCCACCAAATCTGGCTTTACTCTAGATGTTAAACATCACTTCATCCCTAGAGTTTCAGCCATTGAACTTGCAAGATGTACATACTTATTAAGGAGCTCGATCGGAGGTACCATTTACCAACACTTTTACTTTTTCGTCGTATATTTTTTTGTTGTGAAACAATCCTTTTAGAGAAACTGAGCAGTTTAAACTTTGACAACTTCAATGCAGAATGTAGAAATTCGTTTATAGTTTGCAACATGTTCTACTACTGAAAATCGTTTTACTTAACATTCCGCACTTGCTATTTCTGAAATATTGGATGCAGTGTAGTATAGATACGGACGCAAAATAATATTTAGTGAAACCCTACATCATAGCTTCCTATAAATGTGTTGGGATGTGTGGATCGAATAATAGTCCTACATCGGTTAAGTGTGACTTCATAAAAAAGTACTTAAGTGTGGATCTCTCCCCTAGTAGTACCGCGGTCTTTTGGAGTAAAACCCCACACCTGTGATCAAAGGAGGTTAAGTTGGGACAGTATCAATACAAGTGAGATCCACGGACCAATATATAGGCGCATTTCAGTATTTGGTTTTCAAACTTCAGTTTAGCACCATGGTTTGCACCATGATTAATGGAGTCTATCTGATCTGATCCCATTTTATTTGCAATTGCTGAAGTAGGCTTTTGAAATAGGATAAAAGGAAATCTTAGACTTAAGCCATCAGCCTAAATTGGTTGAAATTACCAAGCATGTTGAAAAGAGAGATGTTATCGGATAAAGTAAAATATAAGACCTAAGTCATCAGCCTAAATAGGTTGAAATTATCAAGGTTGTTGCAAGGAGAGATGTAATTGTCAACGTGAAGTGAGTCAAAAGAAAATATCTCTCTCTATTAATAAACATATTGAAATAATAGTATTAACATTATGTTATACATTAAAAAGGAATCGAGTTATATATCATTTTCTTTGGTTCGTGCTTCAATTCATTTTTTATTTATAAACTCCACGATCGCTTAACTTCATTTCCAGAGTTTCAGCTATTATATTGCCAAGGTGCACTCATAATGGGAAGCTCATTTATTACATTCGGATGTAAAATTTACCAACTCTTAGATATTTATTTGTCGAATTATTCTTCGCTTGTGAAACAGACCTTTTATGTTGATTGAGCAGTTTTAAGTTTTGCCAATCTCAATGCAGAAATTTGTTTCTAGTTTGCAAATTTTTCAAATGCTGAAAATTCTTTTATTTAACATTGTGCTAGTACTTCTTGGTGTTCATGATTTCAAATATCTTCTAGCTTCGGATTTCTTGTGAAACATTGAATGTAACACACTGCAGATATGATCACATCCATTAGCAAAATAATTTTTGGTGACACTCTAGATCGGAGCTTCATATCAATATGGCTTTGCTTTAACTAGTTAAATGATATGTCAAATTGTGCACGTTATCTTTGTAATTTGAATCGAATGGCTTTTCCTCTCACTAAATCAAGCAAAATTGAAAAGTTTCCTCTATGTAGCCGACCCCAACTAATTTGGGATGGAGGCTATGTTGTTGTTATTGAATCGAAAGGCTTTTCCTCGTCTTACTAGTTTGTGATTTTGAGTTATAAATGATTGACTTTTTATGAAGATTAAAGAATTACTTACTCCTGTAAGTTTGTGACTCGAAGTAAAAATTGGCGTTCTAGACAAGTTGCCACTATATCCATTTTAACACATTTCTTTTCGTTATATTTTTTATTTCCTATGACAGGTCTAGGGATCAAACTCAGACTGAGGAAGAATATGAACTACTTTTCAACTGCGAGGAGTTTGAACCCTTTTGAGCTGAGGATACTAAATGTACAAAGGCAGAGTGGGACTTTTAACATCAAAGTTATTATCCTTCTTTAGCCTTACATATGCAAGCACATTCCACAATTTAGTTTTTAGTCTTCAGTTTTCTACATGTTGAATAATTTCGTACTAGAACTCATGATGTTGTATTTTGTTCTTTTATTATAGTGGATATTTGCGGCTTTGGCTCATGGTTTTTTCTTCCTCTAGGAGGTTTTCCACGTAAATCTGCGTCTCAACCTCTTTTACTTATGTTCTATTTATACGCCATCCATATTAGGAATAATGAAAGAAATCATGCTGGTGTGATTTTTCAATGTAGGTGTTTCTTGCTTCAAACTCTAGTTGTTGAAGCATTCAAAACTTTGAAAAATAACAAGATGTTTAATCCTACAATCTATTTCGTTCAGAATTCCTCATCTCTTCATTGGTCCTAACAGTTTTGTACATTGTCTCTGCCATTGAAGCCATCACCATTTATTTGCATTCTTCCAACATTATCAAGATTGGTCTTCTTTATCATTAGCTTTACATTAATTTACTCGATGAAGTTTGTAGTGAGCCTTCAAAAACTCAATCAAGTAGCTCAAGAGCAACAATTGACTATCTAGACCATTTGTTCGGACTTCAGTCAGTATCTTAAGTTGAGCCGCTTTTTCCAAATATTATATTGTTCTCATATGATAAATCTTTTAAATAATGTTAGTCTACTCGAGGCTCAAACTTGAGACCTATTTTTAAGTGGCATTGTGTTCCGACCATTTAACCCAATTACGCTTGATTATCTCTGTACTTTCTTTATCCAATATCAAATAGTGCTCAAGACTCCATCGAAAGAGGAAATTGTTTCATTCTTCTTTTTTTTTTCGTCTCTGAAACGCCAATACACATGTAGCCTCTTCTAACACTAGAATTACTACAAAATAAATTAATTCTTTTTACAAAAGTACGCTACATAAATAAACGCAATCCACATAAACCAAGGCGGAAATTACCTTGCACCACTGAAAGAAGCAGCACTATTTTCTGGCTTATGCAATCAAAAAAGCTGATGAACACTTCTTTCTTCGGCCTTGATATGCAGCTACACTTGATTTGGTTGCAAATCTCCTTCGACAGATTGCATTTCTTGACTTTTAGGAGCAACAACGATGTTTTTTTGTGCAGCGAAGCTTAACCTCAATGGCCGTCCTTCCACCTCCTATATATACAACCGTGTTACAAGAAACTAATATAACAAACCTGATGGAATACAAAGCAAATTAATTTTAACTTTTAGGATAAGTAAATCAGCCTCACCACTCCATCCATGGCATCGAGTGCAGATTGTGCATCCTGTGCAGATGAAAATGAAACGAAGCCAAATCCCCTTGACTTGCCAGAATCCCTGTCATAAACAACCTTGGCACTCGACAGACCAGATTGCTCACTGAAGGCATCTCTCAGGCCTTGAGAAGTGAGACCCCATCCAAGATTGCCAGCGTATAGTTTGTAAGGGGTGTCCACGAAGGCTTGTCGGTTACTGCTGCGAGCCTTTGCACCCATTATCTCTCTCTCCCCTCCTCGTGGCACTTCTGGGAAGTTTACCTTCACAGTGCGCCCTCCAATTTGCTATGACCCCCAATGAAGGCAATAGACACCTTTCTTGTTAAAAGAAGGCGCAATTACCACAAAATATGATGCAAAGGCACTCGATGTAAATCATATTATAAGATACAACAAAATAAGAGACAAGTAGTGCTTACTCCCCTAGACTAGACAATTATTCAAATTTTTTACCAAAAAATCAAAAATGGCTGCCAGAAGCAGGGATTTCAATCCAATGACGCGAGAGCTAAAACTTTGAATCGCAAAAATAAAAACCTAGCACCAACAGGCATACAAATGTTTTTTTTATGTTTAAACATTATGTTTATTTATGCAAACAAAAGAATTTTAACTCCTTGTCTAATTCACATCCAACTTATCTACCAAAAAAAAAAAAAATTGAAATCCAACAACTTAATTGCAAATATTTATCCGGAGGATTGAAAACCTGAATTCGCCAAAGACAAATCATTTAAAACTCAGAACTGATTTTTCAATAGGAAAATTCAAAATTAATTCAAGAAAGTACAATTTCGATCCAATTGACGAATTTGGTAAGAGAAATGAATAAAGGTGGTCTCTTGATTACCGAAAAACAAAATGATGCAAGAATTCTTGTGAAACTTCAACACTGTATATAAGTAAAAATAACTTCATCACCAACCAAATGATAGCTCCAATTTTCTGGCATATCCCCTTGTGGCCAGTAAAAATTGGTTTCTTACATAAAAAAGAAAAGTGTAAATAACTTCGTCTTAGAGCTACTAAAAATATTTGAACTTCTTCGGCGTAGATAAAAGGAAGCACACCATCAACAACAACAACAACAACAACAACAACATAGTCTCAGTCCCAAATTAACTGGGGTCAGCTACATAGATCAAACTTTTCCATTGTGCTCGATTAAGTGCAATTGATGGTCAGCTTTTCAAGCCATTCAAATCTCTCCTAATTAATGCATCCCATGTTAACTTTGGTATACCCCTACCTCGTCGAATTTCTACACTTTCTATTGAGTCAAGTTTTTAGTTAGGGCATTTGTAGGCCGTCTTTGCAGGTGACCAAACCACCGCAACCGCCATTCCCTAATATTTTTATCAATTGGTGTTACTCCTACTTGTCTTTGAATTTCTATAATTCTATCTTTACGAGTTTTACCACACATCCACCTAAGCATCCTCATTTATGCTACGTTCATTTTATGTAATTGTTGTTGCTTTACCGCCCAACATTCACTTCCATAGAGCATAGCTGGCCTAATTGCGGTCCTATAAAATTTTCATTTTAACTTAGTAGGAACATTTCGATCACAAATCACCCCTGTTGCACTTCGCAATTTCTTCCATCCAGCTTGAAGTCTATGTATGACATCATTCTCAATGTTACCATCACTTTGTATGATTGATCCTAGGTATCTAAAGTGGTTTACCTTAGGAACTTCAACTTCTCCTAATTTTACCACTCTGTCATCTCGATGTCTAAAGTTTCTAAATTCACAGTGCATGTATTTGGTTTTCGGCCTACTCAACTTAAAGCCTTTAGATTCTAATGTATTTCTCTGGAGTTCTAATTTCTTATTCACTCCATCTTTTGTTTCATCCACTAAGACAATATCATCTGCAAATCGCATACACCATAGTATATCCTCTTGAATATGTCTAGTTAGTTCATCCATAACTAAAGTAAATACATATGGGCTTAAAGCACAATGGATGACTTTGATTCATGTACTCGACCTAAATTAATTTAGGATTGAGGTTTTATATTTATATTTTTCTTATCCTTTTGACATTATATTTTTGTTTGTTTAGCAATTGTTAGAGTTCATGCCTCATCATACCCTAACATTCAGTTCTAGTTTTAAATACTTTAGTGTATATGTCGTTCTTTAAAAATATCATTGCAGCAGAAAATCAATGCTAGCTCTAATATGAAGTACTCACAGATCCATCAAACATCGTAATGGCCTCTTCGGCCTGCTCGGCGCTCCCCATCGTGACGAAAGCAAACCCCCTGCTCCTATCAGTCACCTTATCATATATAACCTGCAATGCAAATACATACATGACATGACATGACATGATATGAGATATGCAACCTCAATTCAATCACTACTTGTTTAGCAATTGTTAGAGTTCATTGCTCAGTGTATATATATATATACTAGTCATTTCCATGCGCTGCGCGCAGACGTCAGTGAAGATCTTCATGGTTTATATGTATGAAAAAGAACAAAAAAAATAGTAAAGTTACAAAATGATGAGTGTCGTAGTTGATCCTGCAAAAACTATATATAAAAATAATAAATAAAAATCGGCGTGCTCGACCCTTTACATAAGTCAACCTATGGTACTTGTGCATCCATTCAAACACAAAAAACCCTACAAACATGTGCACTTGGAGACCCAAACAAAAATTCAGATGATGGCCAAAAACTTCTCAAAAATTCTTCAAACTGGATGTGGGAGAATTACAACGTAGAAGAATAGATCGGAGGTAAAATTTATAGGGGGAATAGAGCTTGCACTACACTCAATTCCATGTATCTGGCCATAATTTTTAAAAACTTTTACCATACTCCATTCCATGTATTTGCCCATGGTTTTGAGTAAAATGTATTAATTCTATTAATCCATTTGTTGATAATATAATCATTATTAATTATTAATAAATGCATACATAATAGATAATTATATATATTGAGACAATCAATAATAAAAATAAATAAATAATAAAAAATTAAAAATTAGAAAATTAGAATGATGAGAGGAGGTAGCTTTTTAACTTTCTCTCCCCTCCGACTTTTATATATATATAGATATATATATATATATACACTGAGCAATGAAGAAATTAACCTCAACAGAAGCAACTCTCCCGGCCTCGGCGAACACTTCCTTGATCTGTGAAGGAGACATTGTGAATGGCAAGTTCCCCACAAACAGTCTGCTGGACGTTCCACCACCAACTCCATCATCATCACTTTCTTCATCTTCATTTTGGTCTTTGTCTTCTTCGTCTTGGCTTGGTTCGATCTCGAGCCCGTCGAATTGGGCGGAGCGAGGGGGGCGTTGGAGGGAGTGGGAGAGAAATAATGGGTGGTGGTGGTGGTGGATTTGGATTTGGGGGTGCGGTGGTGGTGGTGGTGGTGGTGGGGTTTTGTGGAGATTGAGAGGGTGATGTGGTGGTGGAGGAGGAGTGTGGGTGTGAATCGTGTGATAGGGGAAGTTGTATGCAAATTCAATGCCATGGAAATGGGAGGAGGAGTAGAAATTGCAAGTTTTGTGAGGAAGTCAGGTGGTGGGAGGTTGCCCACAGTTATCCATTATCTCACCTCTGTTGAAAGCTACGTAGATACTAGATAGATTGGATTACGAGAGAAAATTTTAGGACTTCTTTCTACTTCTCAAGAAATGTATAATTATTATCTCGATATGTATAAATGTATGTAGATACTAAAAAATAAGTCATGAGCCGATCACGTTGAAGATCGACGAATTAAGTTACATTTGGTAGAGTAGATGTAATGTGTGGTAGAGTAGATGTAATGTATGTGTGTGGCGGTTTGTTAAAATGTAAAAAAATTGGGAAACTTAATTACCTTCAACTCTTATAAGTGTGAGATTTTATCTCAAAAGAAATGGTCGGTGGTATACAACCGAGACATTTAAATGGGACTCGGTTATAAGAGAAATTAATCACTTATATATTTTATTTCAAAATTTCATTTAATCGATATCCAAAGACGACAATTTGCACCAAACCTTAATTAATTATAAATCTCCGTAACATTCAAACCGACTATAAAAAGGTTCATCCATAAGTAAACAACAATTAAAACACAACACAACATTTCTTACATAGAACACACAAAATTTCCTCTAGGTATCGCGATTGCAATGGGCGCGATGTCTCGAAAAACGAATCCATCTCGCCAACCTTTAACTTAACATAAGGGGGGGTACTTAACATTGTTTTTGAATAAAAAAAAATTTTGATCAAATTTAACTTGTTTTAGTCACTGTTATACGCAACTAAACAGTTCAAAAAACCCGAGAATGGTTGTCAAACATTGTTACCTCATTTGTCGGACGAGTAAGAATCGATCGCCTCTTCGCCAAACGCAATGTGGATGTGGCTTTGTGGTTGACGCTTGCTTGGTGGGGTGCCCTAACTCCTTGTCGAAATGGTTTGTGGGGTTTGAACCATTATATATATACGGGGGCAAAAAATTTTACAAATAAGTTGGGTGCCCTCATTAAATGGTGGGGTGCCCTTAGCGGCCCTCTAAACTTAACATGGGGTACTTAACATTGTTTTTGAATAAGAAAATTTTTTAATAAAACTTTAATGCACTCTTTTTGCATTCATTGTTTTCATTGCAATTTTTCTCATTTTAAATTTGTAATATATAAATATAATTGCAAACAACACAAAACAAAACATATAGTTGATGTAGTTTGGTAATAAAAATATTTGTATTTATTTAACTAAATAAGTTAAAATTTTACATCTCATTAGATTTGATTTGTTATGTGTATCACTAGTGTTTTTGGATGGAAATCATGAAATATTATATATATATATATAACAACAACAACAACAACAACAACAACAACAACATAGCCTCAGTCCCAAATTAACTGGGGTCTGCTACATATGGATCAAACTTTTCCATTGTGCTCGATTAAGTGCAATTGATGGTGAGCTTTGCAAACCATCCAAATCTCTTTTAATTAATGCATCTCATGTTAACTTTGGTCTGCCCCTACCTCGTCGAATTTCTACCGTTTCTATTTAGTCAAGTTTTCTAGTTGGGGCATTTGTAGGCCGTCTTTGCAGGTGGCCAAACTATCGTAACCGCCCTTCTCTAATCTTTGTATCAATTGGTGCTACTCCTACTTGTCTTTGAATTTCTATATTTCTTATTCTATCTTTACGAGTTTTACCACACATCCACCTAAGCATCATCATTTCTGCTACGTTCACTTTATGTAATTGTTGTTGCTTTACCGCCCAACATTCACTTCCATAGAGCATAGCTGGCCTAATTGCGGTCATATAAAATTTTCCTTTTAACTTAGTAGGAACATGTCGATCATAAATCACCCATGTTGCACTCCGCCATTTCTTCCATCCAGCTTGAATTCTATATGTGACATCATTTTCAATGTTACCATCATTTTGTATGATTGATCCAAGGTATCTAAAGTGGTTTACCTTAAGAACTTCTACTTCCCCTAATTTTACCACTTCGTCATCTCGATGTCTAGTGTTTCCAAATTCACAGTGCATGTATTCAGTTTTCGTCCTACTCAACTTAAAGCCTTCAGATTCTAATGTATTCCTCCAGAGTTCTAATTTCCTATTTACTCTATCTTTGGTTTCATCCACTAAGACAATATCATCTGCAAATAACATGCACCATGGTATATCCTCTTGAATATGTCTAGTTAGTTCATCCATAACTAAAGTAAATAGATATGGGCTCAAAGCCGATCCTTGATGTAGTCATATCGTAATGGAAAATTCTTTTGTAGCTCATTCAAATGTCTTTATACTCGTTACTACTCCATCATACATATCCTTAATAGTGTCTATGTATCTAGCAAGCACTCTTTTTCTTTCTAGAACCCACCAAAGAACATCTCTAGGGACCTTATCACATGTTTTTTTTCTAATTATACGAATATCATATGAAAATCTTTTTTCTTTTCTCTATATTTTTCTAACAATCGTCTTACAAGGAAAATCGCCTCCATAGTTGACCTCCCAAGCATGAAACCAAATTGGTTCTCTGATATTGTTGTTTCTCTCCTTAGCCTATTGTCAATTATTCTCTCCCACAGTTTCATAGTGTGACTCATAAGTTTAATTCCCCGGTAGTTTGAGCAACTTTGAATGTCTCCTTTGTTTTTGAAGATTGGCACAAGCGTGCTTCTTCTCCAATCCATTGGCATCCATTTTGACTTTAAGATTTTATTGAAAAGTTTTGTTAACCAAGTCAATCCAATTTCTCCTAAGCATTTCTAAACCTCTATGGGTATTTCATCTGGGCCACATGTTTTCCCTATTTTCATTCTTTTCAATGCCTCTTTAACTTCTACTATTCTAATATTGCGTGTATAGTTTACATTTCTTTCTTGGTGTGGGTTTTCATCTATTATAGTATCAACTTGACCATCATTAAATAAACTATCGAAGTAACTTCTCCATCTCTCCTTAATATCCTCCTCGCGCGTTAAAACATTTTGATTTTCGTCCTTAATACATCTTACATGACTTAGGTCTTGTTTCTTTTTATCTCTTAATTTGGCTAGCCTATATATATATATATTTCGCCATCTCTATTACCTAACCTTGTATATAGATCTTCCATGAAATTTGTTTTAGCTTGACTAACTACTTTTTTAGCTTGTTTTCTAGCTTCTCTATATTAATTGTACGCATCTTCATCTTGACACTTAGGTATTTTCCTATACATCTCTCTTTTAGTCTTAATTGCTTGTTGGACATCCTCGTTCCACCACCATGTTTCCTTCTTTGGAGGTCCCAAGCCCTTAGATATACCTAATATGTTTGATCACACCCTCCTTATGCAACTATTCATTTCTAGCCACATTGTATTAGCATCTAAGTCAAGATTCCAAACATTTTCCTTTAGTAATTTTTTTCTAAACTCTACTTGTTTATTATGTTTTAGGTTCCACCACTTTATTCTAGGGTCGCTAACTCTTTTATTCATATTATTATGTTGTGTTAGCTTAATATCAAGTACTACTAACTTATGTTGGGTAGTAAGTGCTTCACCAGGTATTACTTTGCAGTCTATACATAGTTTTCTATCTATTTTTCTTGTTAAAAGAAAATCTATTTGACTCTTGTTATGACCGCTACTAAAAGTAATTATATGCGACTCCCTCTTCCTAAAACTAGTATTTGATCAGACAAGATCATATACTGAAGCAAATTCTAAAATTGATTCTCCTTCTTCATTTCTATTACCGTAACCAAAACCTCCATGAACTTGCTCAAACCCATCGTTACTTACCCCGACATGCCCATTTAAATCTCCTCCAATAAAAACTTTTTCATCTAATGGTATACTCTGCATAAATACATCCATATCATCCCAAAACTTGCGTTTGATGCTCTCGCTTAATCTATTTTGTGGTGCATATGCGCTAAGTATGTTCGATTTTTTCGTCTCCAATAATTAATTTAACTAGAATCAATATATCCCCCATTCTTTTAACCTCTACGACCTTATCCTTATAATGATTATCCACCACAATTCCTACTCCATTGCATTTTCTATCTATACCAAAGTGTACCACAATTTAAACCATGTGCTTCCTATTTCTCTACTCTTTTCTCCTACCCATTTTGTCTCTTGGAGGCAAGCAATATTGACTCTCCTTCTAATCATGGTATCTACTAGTTCTATTGACTTCCCCGTAAGTGTTCCTATGTTCCATGTTCCTAAACGAATTTTTCTCCCCTTTGTATATGTTTTTCTTTTCTTTTTCTATTTTGTCTAAAAGATCTAGTGTTCGTATCTATGATTTTGTTTTTGTTTTCGTTTTTGTTTTTGTTTTGAACTAGCTTCTTTACCCACACCCATCCTTTGTGTGGGAACAATTGCTCATTTTTCTTCACATCCGGGCAACGATGTGAAGGGACTAGCTTCTTTACCCACACACGTCCTATGTGTGGGAACTCTTGCTTATTTTTCTTCACACCCAAGCGGCGATGTGAAACACACCCTTGCTCATTTCTCACTACACCCGGGCTCCGATGCAGCACGTCGCAAGGTGGGAACGCCCCGACGTTTATATATGTTTGATCAATTTCATGAAAAGTGACAAAAGTTTTACGCTCGCTGTCAATCTATCGAAACCCTCCTCCATTTCTCAAGAATGGAAAATGAGCTTGGGGCCTCCCTCCCTCACTTTTTGGGTATGAAAAGTGAGTTTGTGACTTCCCTTACCCATTTTTCAGTATGAAAAAATGGGCTTCAGAGTCCTCCTCCTTTATCCGGACTTGGGACCGGCTATGTAGCGCACATAATGTACAACATAGGTGGAGTTATATATATGTATATATACATAATGCTTTTACCATAGAACCTAATTGCATAGTATTTATTGTGCATTTAATGTGTTTTGCATTAAATGCACTACATCAATCACCATTAGATTAAAATTCCATAGTAAATGGTGAGATATATAATTCTCATGGGTATATATTTGAGCTCCATTGTAGAAGCACTCATATATAATATAAGCCCATATATAATATATGATATGGTATGTATATATGTAATTGATATATGGGGATCTTCGTGGATCTCCCATAATGAGGATACCCACAGGAATCCCCATGGGTAATTCTTGAGGATCCTCAATAGGGATACACATGGGAATCCCTGGAGGTTACTAATAGAGATTTCCCAGGGGACCCCTGCGGATTATTTTTTCCCATTCTCGTACTCATACCTGCGTGGGTATGAAATTTTCTTCTCATCCCCGCCTCTATCCTCATTTAAATTATTCGTCCCTGTTTCCCGTGGGGATTCCTCGTCCTACTTACATCCCTAAAAAAAAATTAGGGAAAAGCTTGTCTTGTTCGAATTTAAAATCGAGTCAGGTTTAGACAACACATGTACTTCTTTTTATTTATCAAAGGGAGGCTACCAGCCTTTATTTATTTAACAAAAATGGTGAAATCTAACCCTTCTTATATCTTTCAAAAGAATAATACTCAAAACTTGGGTTAATTTCACAGATGGTCACTCAAGTTTGCAGTTTGTAACACTTTGGTCACTAAACTTACATTTGTCCCAAATATATCACTCAACTTTACAAAACGTTTTAACAAAGTCACTCCGACCACTCTCCGGTCAAAAACCCACCGGCGCTGCTGACGTGGCGCCACGTGAAATTTCATGGGAGGTCACCTAACTTGTTAAGTGATGACATGGCATGCCACATACACACCCACTCACCCCACCCTTAGTTCCCCCCACACCCATTACACAAATTTCTTTTCTTCCTCTCCAACCCCCGAATTCTTTTCTTCCTCTCCAACCCCCTCAATCATCGTCTTTTTCGCCGTGCTCTCTCTCTCGTGATTCCTCTCTCGCGGTCATGCTGTCAACTGGATCGTCTTCTTCGCCGTGCTCTCTCTCTCTCGCGGTTCCTCTCTCGCGGTCGTGCTCTCCCCCCCCCCTCCCCCAACTGGTTCATCTTCTTCGTCGTGCTCTCTCGCTCGCGGTTCCTCTCTCGCGGTCGTGCTATCGTTTTCTTCGCCGTGCTCTCTCTCTTTCGCGATACATCTGTCGCTCGCGGTCCTCCGATCTCGCACACCCCCCCTCCCCACTGGTTCGTCCTCTTCCTCATATATATTCTCTGCAATTAGATATACTTTCTGCAATTAGACCAAAATTTTGCAGTGATTACTGGAAGGGTCTTAGATATATTTTCTGCAATTAGACCATATAGGGAAAAAAATATGAAGGCAATGAGAAAAAAAAAAACAACTGTTCTTTGATGCTTGTTTGGACCATTAATTATTTTGAATTGTGGGTATTGGGAAGGAGGGCTGTTTTGAAAAGAATGGTTTTTCATTTATTAATACCTGATTAAGCAGATGAAACAGTGTTGTTAATTAGAAGAGGTGACAGTGGCAGTTGCTCTTGATGTTGAAAGCTAACACTGATGTATAAATTAGCAGTAACATGATTTACAAATTTCAATGATCTTCACATTTGCAATCCACATTGTGCATTGGAGAAGGTTTTATGGTATTATGTTGTCGAAATAGTTCAAGTGTGATCAGAATTTGTTTTAAAAGGTTATGAAATGGTTCACAAGAGAGACACTGACCCCAAATGTTGTAAATGAGAATCTTACATGAAGAGTCTTTAGGATGCAATTTTCTTCCCCATTATTTTGTGACTGCATTAGCATTTTCAAATATAGAAGGAAATGTCATATATCATATTATCTTTTAGTTCCTCCACAACTTATGCATGAACATGCCGCCTTTTGTTACTCGATATTTGGAACCTTTTGGAAAGTCTTCACTTGTTAGAACTTTTCCTGCCAAGGCATAGATAAACTTTCCTTAGAAGTATAGATGTTAAGGTTGTTGGTTCATTTTAATAGATCAGTATAACCGACTTATGCTTGGTTATCACTTATCTATATATGTCATATTTTTTAGTTTCATTCTTTTTAGACTTTAAATTTCATGTCCTATTCAAGATCATGATTCACTCCATTTGTATGTTCATTTTTTTGGTTAATAATAGCAAAGGAAAAGAAATGTAATTATGAAACAAAACCTTAGTTTCTTGTAGTCGAGACAGGACTTCTTGTAAGAAATCATACATAATTTTAACTCTCTAAGTTTTTAATCGTTTTATAATTTTAAATCATACATAATTTTAAAAGTTGGAGCTTTCTTTTTTCCTATCACGGCTTTGAGAAGGACAAATTGAAGACATCTGCACTACACTTGCTAGTTTTGTCTCACTGCTTCCGTGTTCCGTCCCTCAAAAAGCTTGCATAAATGTGTTGGGGCAAGACTCGATGAGTGCTAAAATGACTAATCGGGCAACGATTGTTATAAATGGGTTGTTGAGGAAGTTAGACCGAATGGAAAGCGAGAAGAGGTTGCAAGACGAGTTTAATGGCGTAGGAAACTCAACGGTTGTGCAGTTGCATGTTGGTTATGCTTGGTGGTCATTGTATTGTTGTTTGGTTTCATTGTATACAAGTAAACACAATGGTTGGAGGAGAAACGAAGTAATCTTCGGTTGGAATCGAATGGAAAAGTTGTAGTGTCATTTTGTGTAAAACTTATGCCAAACCATGTATTGTGGTTTTGTAGCTTATGAATGAAAAATTAAACTATGTGTTGAATTCAAAAGTTTGGAGTGCAAATTAATTTAGATTGATTGGTTTTTGTTTTTAATTAAAACCATGTATTGTTTTTTTTTAACTCTCGTTTCTATAATTTTGCTCTTCTACGCTTGTAGGAATCTATTTTAATTCACAAATTGAATACCCTGCATGCATAATCAGGCTTTACATAACTGTCTAAAATCTTTTTTTTTCTTTGCTGTTTTTTTCATGTTTTATAGCTTCATTAATAATGTTTGTGGTTAATCTCAAAAAAAAAAAAAGATGAATTCAAGATTTTTTTTGCCAATTTGTTCAAAGCCGAGCACATTCAATTTGCTTGATGCCCATGAATTTGGATATTTGACTCTTAATTAAGCATTTGGATACATTAAAGAGTTCATCAAGAGATGCAAACATAAGTAAATAACGAGTCAGAACATGACTCCACATCGGTTTCCATACATTCTAAAATAGATTGTCATTACAAAAAATGGGTTGCCATTACACATGCACCAAAAAAATAGTCCCATACTTTGTACATCATCCAACATGGAAGTTTCACCTATATATCCAGGAAAACAATCGCATCCTTTGTACATCATCCACCTCTTCCAATTATTCCGCCTCTTCCAATTACTCCACCTCTTCCACCGCCACGACGTCGAACAATTGGAATCTTCGCTCTTGACTTTGGAGAAATCCTTGGAATAGGTTGTGAACAATCCATCATATTTGGCATTGTAGGAAGGGGTTGGGAAGCACTCGCAATTGTAGCATTAGTTGTAAAAAGGTTATGCTGTCAAGATTTAAAATACATTATTAATACTAAGAAAGTAAAACCACACAATAATGTAGAAATCCAACAATAATTATGGAATTCAATTCCAAACCATTCCAATCCCTCCAACAATGTAACATATCATCTCTGATTTTTATTTTTTCAGATCAATGTATTACTCACTATCCACATATTTCCTTGTTTCAATGCAGATGTACATAACATATCCAGTACGTAAGCAACCAAAATCTTATTTGCATTTTATCCACATGGATTTGCAATCTCATTTTCGAGCTGTTTCATCCTTTGCCCTCTAACATACTATTGGACTTATAATTCTTCTGCGTTGTGTATTTTATCTCATCCAGCACTAGCAATATAAAAAAAATAATAAAAGATTGAACCCAAAAAAAAAAAATCCATTTGAGTCTGTAAAAATTTCATCTAGAACATGCATTATCAATATGAAGTAAGAATCTCAAATTCTCAATCAATTGTTCTAAAACATCACATTAATCGGTCAATCGCTCAATACAAATCAATTGAGATTCTCAAACCATGTCAGAACATCACCAATCATAATATCACCAATCTATGCAACATTAACCCGAAACTAAAACAAAAACTGTAAATACTCTGTTGATGAAGTTTCATATCTACCCAACAACTTTCTTCATCTCAACCATGCCCAAGATTCAATCTCAGTAATATCACAGAAATTTTGACAACAAAATACCATAAAAACCGATTCAATTGACTCCAACCGACTCAATCACACGTATCATCATCCAATCCATCAATCACTGCAGAATCAGTTAAACCATTCTAAAACAATAACAAACCAGGAATCTAAGCATGCCCGAATCAGTTAATCCATCAATCACTGCATATCTACCCAACAAAACAAAATTTGCATATTAAACTCCCTGTTTGATCTATCTTCAGTCCAAAAAAAAACCCAGTGCAATTATTAACATTTACACGAATAATAAATCTCTTACATTGAAACCTTGCCCCGTGAAGTCGAGGCCGATTGGTTGCGCAGGATCGAAGCTCCGCGAGACAGAGACCTTGCCCCGTGCTGTCGAGGCCAATGTGCGAGATCGAAGCTCCGCGAGCGACAGAGGTACCGCGACAGAGAGAGAGCACGGCGAAGAAGACGATCCAGGGGGTTGGAGAGCACGATCCGCGAGAGAGGAACCGCGAGAGAGAGAGGACGGCGAAGAAAACGATCCAGGGGGGTTGGAGAGCACGACCACACGACGCGATAGAGGAACCGCGAGCGAGAGAGCACGGCGAAGAAGACGAACCAGTGGGGGGAGGGGGAGAGCACGACCGCACGACCGCGAGAGAGGGGAGAGAGAGAGAGCACGGCGAAGAAGACGAACTAGTGGGGGAGGGGGAGGGAGAGCACGACCGCGAGAGAGGAATTGCGAGAGAGAGAGAGTACGGCGAAGAAGACGACGATTCGGGGGTTGGAGAGGAAGAAAAGAATTCAGGGGGTTGGAGAGGAAGAAAAGGAATTTGTGTAATGGGTGTGGGGTGAACTAAGGGTGGGGTGGGTGGGTGTGTATGTGGCATGCCATGTCATCACTTAACAAGTTAAGTGACCTCCCATGAAATCCCATGTGGCGCCACGTCAGCAGAGCCGGTGGGTTTTTGACCGGAGAGTGGTCGGAGTGACTTTGTTGAAACGTTTTGTAAAGTTGAGTGATATATTTGGGACAAATGTAAGTTTAGTGACCAAAGTGTTACAAACTGCAAACTTGAGTGACCATCTGTGAAATTAACCCATAAATTTTATTTAACCATTCTGTAAATAGATCTTTTATTCACATGTCCTAATCTAGCATGCCATAAATTAAATGAATCAACCATATACGCAGAAACGATCATTCTATTACCAGTAGAGTTAACAATTACAACATTGAGCTTAAAGAGACCCTCTATGAGGTATCCCTTACCTACATACATTCCACCCTTAGTGAGAACAAACTTGTCAGACTCAAACACCAACTTGAACCCTTTCTTGTTAAGTAAAGGGCCAGATACAAGGTTCTTCCAGATCTCAGGAACATACAACACATTGAATAAAGTGACTATTTTCCCACTAGTGAACTTCATCTTAACAGTACCCTTGCCTTCAACCATTAAAGATGATGAATTCCTCATATAAAGCTTTTCTTCACTATCAACAAGAAGAAACTTTGAAAACAAGCTTTTGTCGCTACAAATGTGCCGAGTTGCACCGGTGTCAATCTACCAGCCCCGAGTGTTAGAGACCATTTTAGTTTCAAACACAACAACAATGAGATCAATGTCCATTTCATCAATTTGGACATAGCAATATTCGTTTGGTTGTTCAAACCAGAATTGCCATGATTCTGATCTTTCTTATGACGACAATCTTGGGCCCTATGACCCTATTTTCCACATGCCCAGCAGCTTCCTTGGATTTTCTTAAAATTCTTCCCCTTCGGTGCAAACTGTTTGATGGGTGCTCCTCTTTTGAAATTTTTCTTCTGGAATTTCTGAACTTTGGAATTGCTTCCTTCCACCATGTTTGCTTTTGCATCAATGTCACTTCCTTCCATCTTGTCTCCTTTCTTGTGATCTTCTTCAACACGCAACCTCAAGATCAGATCTTCAATGGACATATCTCTGCGATTATGCTTCAGATACACCTTGAAGTCATTCCAAGATGGAGGTAATTTCTCAATGATAGAACCGGTTTGAAAATGCTCATTCACAATACATCCCTCAGCATGTAACTCATGAATCAACACTTGCAGTTCTTCAACTTGCTTCACCACAGACTTTGAGTCGACCATGCATGTTATATTTCAAGAATTTGCCAACCACGAACTTTTTTCCTGCACCTTGATTCGATATTTCTTTTTCATCTCACGCCTCACACTCTAATAAACATCATATAGAGTGTCATCAAGGTCATCGTAGTTGCTCGTAATAGGAGTCTCGTAAAGGTTTCATCAAGTCTAGTTCCTGAGTAGTGAATGTCGACGTAATATAGTTCACATTGAGAATGAATGCATTGAGAATATAGTTCTATGTTTTCTATAGCCTCACACTGCATAAACACTGTAGTTGTCATCAAGTCTGTTCACATTGAGAATATAGTTCCTGAGGAGTGGGTCCCACATGAC
This sequence comes from Stephania yunnanensis, assembly GCA_039657365.1. Taxonomy (NCBI): domain Eukaryota; kingdom Viridiplantae; phylum Streptophyta; class Magnoliopsida; order Ranunculales; family Menispermaceae; genus Stephania; species Stephania yunnanensis. The sequence goes on from CM077582.1 coordinate 13,065,989, forward strand.
CTTGACTCGACACAGTGGCACAAGTCAAAAGTCGAATTGAGAGTGTAGTTCACGAATTAGAATCAAATCTCAAATAACCATGGTGTATGATGACCCGAGGCCATACCCGCCCAAGACCATACTTGCCCAAGGCCATACCCCCATCTTACTCGTAGAGGTGGGCTCCTCTCGCGACAGTGTCATCTAAGTCTCGTCAAAGGAGAGTAAAAATACAAAATATACAAAAAATCACCTAGCTAGGTAGCCTTCCCTTCGCTACTCGTCCGCGGCGCTGCACTCAGTCAAATATAAAAAATGACGAGCCCAGGTAAGTAAATCCAGTAGGACATATACACAACGTTTCACAATATCCAAAGCAACAGTTCACAATATCCAAAGCAACAGTTCACACACAATATCCAAAGCAACAGTTCACAATATCCCAAAGCATCAGTTCACAAATATGCAAAACATCAAATTCATGCAAATAGAACGAAATGAATCGAGAACGCATGAATATAAAAGCCTGTAAACAACTCATCCATGAGTAATGCCAAATAATAAGGAGTTTCAACCAAACCTTTTATATGGATGTATATGCCTCCCCAATTACTCTGAAAGACATATACATCTTCTATGCTTCCCCCATATATGAAGTTCAGCACAAGCGCCAGGGGTACAAGCCCACCTCGAAACGCAGGGACATACAACATATATGGGCATAGTTTTGCAGTGATGGATGTATATGTCTCCCCAATTACTCTGAAAGGCATATACATCTTCTATGCATATATGAAGTTCAGCACAAGCGCTAGGGGTACAAGCCCACCTAGAAACGCAGGGACATACAACATATATGGGCATACATATATGACGTTCAGCACAAGCGCCGAGGGTACTAGCCCACCTCGAAACGCAGGGACATACAACATATATGAGCATAGTTTTGCGGCGATTAACAATAAGTTATCACAAAACAGTAAATAGCAACCATCAATGGATAAACATGAAATACTGTATAGGTCCCTAGCTGGTTTACTTACCTCGAAAAATGCGAACCTCGAAATGTCTCGCTCGCGTCTCGATTTGCGCACTCGACACCCGACTCCTAGTCCCTGGTGTCAATTTCGACAGTTTAAACCCATTTTATTTCAAATTATTCACATAAAAATGAAATTTGGTGAAATAAATCACCTTCACCGCGTCGTCGCGATTTCGTCGACCGATCGAAACCGCGCCACCGCGCCATCGGCACTGCTGCCTCGCCGTCCGCCGGTCGCCGGCCCCTCGCCGGCGCTGCCTCGCGCCGCCACGCCAGCCGGCCGTCCGCCCATTCGTCCGGCCTGCTGGTTCGTCCGTCTGCGCTCCGCGCCGCTGTGTCACTGCCGCTGCCACCGCGATCTCCGTCGTCGCCGCCGTCCAGCTACTGACGAGCCCGCCGGCGTCCGCATCCAGCTCCCGGAGCCGTTGGCATGCGACTCGAGGCGCGTCTCTAAGCATTTTCATCTCAAATTTGATTTGACTTCCAGTGGGTGCACATATGAACTTGAATTGTCATCAAATTTTTCAAAGCCGTTGGTCACACTCAGAATAAACATCATATAGAGTGTCATCAAGTCTGTTCAGAATATAGTTCCTGCAAAGGAAGTCAGAATTCTTCCATGCCTCAATTGTCATCATGGTTTCCTTGGTGATCGGATTCTCATCCGTCTTAGGAACCTCCTCTCTTGATGACATTGGCTAAATTCATAGTGGTTAACTAGAAAATTATTTTTCTGTTGCCATCTCTTGAAATCAAGTCCCTTAAACTTTTCAGGCCTCTCATCCTTAGAATTGGATGCAGTAGTAGAGATTGTCTTATCATTAACAATATGAGATGATGTCATTTCAGATTGATTGATTCTAAAATATACAAAATAGCAAGTATATTCGAATCAGAAAACAATAATAATAAACAAGCAAGTAGATTAAATCAAAATTAATAAAACATATTTTTCTGTCTTAGATTGTTAGACCAAGCAATCTATTTTGAACATAAATCTGAACATGGCACTGTTATCACAAGCAACTAAACATGTTGATTTAACAATTAAGAAGATTAATAAACAAAGTGTATCAGAGGCTTGCAGTGCAATGACCTAAGACAAAAAATTTCCTCCAACTCTGTGTTGAATTCAACTAGGAGTTCTGTCTCCAGGATACAACTAGTTTTTTCTTTGATCAAAGCACCAATCAAAGAACCTTCAAACTACAAAATCGACTATCTCTCAAAAACACAAATCATATGAATTTGATTTCGAAAAAACATGTATTTTCTATGTCCATAGACTCTTCTATTATAGAGAACTATCTAATTGTCCAATTAGTGGACAGTTTTTTTCAGTAACTATCTAATTAGTGGTCTTAATTAGTGTGCCACTAATTGATAGTTAATTAACTCCTAATTCGAACTTAGAAACTGTTGGTGCTCTTTTGTTTTATTCAAAAACGAAAATAAAAAACAAAAAAATAAAAACTATGTTTATGAATGGATAAGTCTTGAACAAACCAAAGCCCCAAAGGCCCAAGGCCCAAGGCCATTGTCAAAGATTATTTAAATAGGGTGATTATCTAGTGAAACCCCATGGTCCACTCACTCCGACCCATTTCTCACTTAAACAATAGTGAAGTGTGTTGGACCATATATTAAGTGAGAAATCAAACCTTTCTCTCCTATGTGGGACTAAAGGTTTAGTTAATTTGCAATACAAAATTTTAACTTCAAAGTTCAACACCCAATTCATGCCATTGCGTGATAAAGTACATACTAAATAGATTGGTTTTGATTCAACATTCAACTATGTTAATATATATATATATATATATATATATATATATGTTTTACATATACAACAAAGCCTCAATTCCAAATTAGTTAGGGTCAGTCACAATGATCAAACTCTTCAATTGCGCTCAATTTAGTGCAATTGAGTTGAGCTTCGCATATATAAGTAGATTGTGATTGTAATGCAAACCCATATATGTAAGAACTATTCAACATCACGCGCTTCATGAGCGGAAAGATAAAGTATCATATATTAAATAAAAATGAATTCGATAGAAAAAAAAAACGAGTTCTTGTCAAGTAAAATTTTAGACAAAGTATCTTATATTAGAAAAAGATTAATCTTTAGTGAGCGTGAAACCAATAACAAATCATTTAATTTTTTTTGTAGACGAAGAAAGAAGCTAAAATATACAACTCAAAAAATGATTTTTGTATGACCAAAAGATGATTTTTGTATATACCTATATATTGAGCTCGTGTTCAGAGAAATCTAATTTCTTTTCGAAACCACAAAGTTGCTTCAATCACCTCTAAAACCTTGAAAAACACAAAAAATAATAATAATAATTAGCACACAATTCACACCATAAGAACAAAAGGTATTTCCAAAAAATAATATAAAAATAGGTATTTGATACATATAAATGTATAGATTTTATCCTAGTATATCACGCTATTAATTGTATGATGATATACTTTGCATTATATGTGTTATCTTAATATATTATGTCAACTATCTTTATCTTAATATATTAATAGTTTAATATAAATATGTGTTCTTGACTAAGATGCTAATACAATATGGCTAGAAATGAGTAGTTGCATAAGGAGAGTGGGATCAAACGTATTAGGTATATCTAAAGGCTTGGGACCACCAAAGAAGGAAATATGGTGGTGGAACGAGGATGTCCAACGAGCAATTAAGACTAAAAGATAGATATATAGGAAAATATCTAAATGTCAAGAAGAATATGTATACAATCAATAAAGAGAAGCTAGAAAACAAGCTAAAAAAGTAGTTAGTCAAGCTAAAACAAATTTCATGGAAGATCTATATACAAGGTTAGGCAATAGAGATGGCGAATATATATATAGGCTAGCCAAATTAAGAATAAAAAGAAACAAGACCTAAGTCATGGAAGATGTATTAAGGAAGAAAATCAAAATGTTTTAACGCACGAGGATGATATTAAGGAGAGATGGAGAAGTTACTTCGATAGTTTATTTAATGATGGCCAAGTTGATACTATAATAGATGAAAACTCACACCAAGAAAGAAATGTAAACTATACACGCAATATTAGAATTGTGGAAGTTAAAGAGGCATTGAAAAGAATGAAAATAGGAAAAACATGTGGCCTAGATGAAATGGTTTGAAAATGCCTAAGAGAAATTGGATTGACTTGGTTAACAAGACTTTTCAATAAAATTTTAAAATCAAAAGGGATGTCAATGGATTGGAGAAGAAGCACGCTTGTGTCAATCTTCAAAAACAAATGAGACATTCAAAGTTGCTCAAACAATAGAGGAATTAAACTTATGAGTCACATTATGAAATTTTGGGAGAGGATAATTGACAATAGGCTAAGGAGAGAAACAACAATATTAGAGAATCAATTTGGTTTCATGCTTGGGAGGTCAACTATGGAGGTGATTTTCCTTGTAAGACGATTATTAGAAAAACATAGAGAAAAGAAAAAAGATCTTCATGTGGTATTTGTGGATTTAGAAAAAGCATATGATAAGGTCCCTAGAGATGTTCTTTGGTGGGTTCTAGAAAGAAAAAAAGTGCATGCTAGATACATAGATACTATTAAGGATATGTATGATGGAGTAGTAATGAGTGACATTTGGATGAGCTACAAAAGAATTTCCCTATTACGATAAGACTACATCAAGGATCGGCTTTAAGCCCATAGCTATTTACTTTAGTTATGGATGAACCAACTATACATATTCAAAAGGATATACTATGGTGTATGCAATTCGCAGATGATATTGTCTTAGTGGATGAAAGAAAAGATGAAGTGACTAAGAAATTAGAACTCTGGAGGAATAAATTAGAATCTAAAGGCTTTAAGTTGAGTATGACAAAAATCGAATACATGCACTATGAATTTAGAAACACTAGACATCGAGATGACGGAGTGGTGAAATTAGGGGAAGTAGAAGTTCCTTAGGTAAACCCATTTAGATACCTAGGATCAATCATACAAAATGATGGTAACATTGAGAATAATGTCACACATAGAATTTAAGCTGGATGGAAGAAATGGCGGAGTGCAACAAGGGTGATTTGTAATCGAAATGTTCCTAATAAGTTAAAAGAAAGGTTTTATAGGACCGCAATTAGGCCAGCTATGTTCTATGGAAGTGAATGTTGGATGGTAAAGCAACAACAATTACATAAAATGAACGTAGTAGAAATAAGGATACTTAGGTGGATGTGTGGTAAAACTTGAAAAGATAGAATAAGAAATATAGAAACTCAAAGACAAGTAGGAGTAGCACCAATTGAAACAAAGATTAGGGATGGGCGGTTGTGGACTTGCGGTGGTTTGGTCACCTGCAAAGATGACCTACAAATGTCCCTAACTAGAAAACTTAACTCAATAGAAACTGTAGAAATTCAACGAGATAGGCGCAGACCAAAGCTAACATGGGATGCATTAATTAGGAAGGATTTAAATGGTTTGAAAAGCTCTCCATCAATTGCACTTAATCGAGCACAATGTAAAAGTTTGATCCATGTAGCCGACCCCAGTTAATTTGGGGCTAAGGCTATGTTGTTGTTGTTGTTGTTGTTGTTGTTGTTGTTGTTGTTGTTGTTGTTGTTGTTGTTGTTGTTGTTGTTGTTTTTGTTTTTGTAATATAAATATATGTAATTGTACATGTTACAATTAAACAATAATAAACTACTTCAAAAATAAAACAAAAATTAATCAACAATAGTAATCATGTATACAATTGTTGAATAATATTCCTATTTAAAAATAAAAAAATAGAATGAAACATATCAAATCGTGTGTGTGTGTGTGTGTGTGTGTGTGTCACGACTCAATAATTAATACACGTTTAATTTGTTAATTATGACAAAATGACCCGTGATGTGGGACCCGCAGCGCGATACGTGTCACTACCGAGGCACGATGGCCGAGGTAAATGTTATATTTGTTGTGTTGTATGCCTAGTGTATTGTATATGTGTAGACTACTAAGTCATTTACGGGTATGCAAATACTGAGACGAGCGGGGATGCACCTCGAATCGCGTGCCGATGTGGGCCTAAGGTAGCAGCTCGTGGGGTAAGTATTATTAGCTAAAGTAAAAAAAAAAAAAAAATTGATATGTGACTAGTGGACCATAAGTGGCCACATCACATACTATATACATAATATATATATAGATATATATCACAACTACCTTATTGTAGCTGAACAAGGTAGGACATCTCTCAACAAGTGCATTATGGTAAACTTTATCCCCGGCTGCAGTACTCAGAATCACATGGACTCCGACACTAACTGGTTTCAACCCTAACATGCTTACCATGCGACCAGAAATTAAAGAAACCGTCGAACCCGAATCAAATAAAACCTAAGCTTGATGACCACAAATGGAAACACACCTTCAATGAATTTCCGTTTAGCGTCGCATTCTGGCTGTGTAATCGTATGGATGATCTCTCGACATTGTGGTGGAATCATAGTCACTGGCTACGGACACTATTGACTAATATGTCCCACCTAACCACATCGATAACAACTGACTGCTCTAGGCTGACCCTGCGCTCGATCCTGGGCCTGTGCAGATGCATGTTTCGCCCTGGTCTGGAACTATCTCGTTCTCATCCTCTGCCTCTACCTTTGCCTCTACCACCATGCTGCCGACGTGGAGCTGGTGGTGCTGGTAAAGCTGGTAAAGTAGACGTAGCAGGAGCTGGCAATGCAGGTTTAACTGGTGGTGGTACGGGAGGTCGACCCACAATAGTCTGCAGAGGTGTAGGAGATGTTACATATGGCACAATTGCCCCCTGAACACCTATATCCCATCTCCTTGGTCCTTTGCCCTTTGTCTCCTCTACTCATACTCTGCTATTTAATCAGGTGTCATCGCATGTACTAAGGGTATCTCGTCGGCCACTCGACTCATATAATAAGTCTCGTGAGCAAGTGCACGCTCGAAAACTAAATTTTTGGAATTCGATGCGTTGCTATGGATGGATTGGCTAGCATCATATCATGCTCATATCGAATGTTTTATGAAAACAATGATATTTGATATTGCGGGGCGTCAAGTGTTCATGTATAGCGGTAGTATACCGAGAGTAGAGGGCACTCGAGGTCGGCTTGCGACTAGTGGGGAGATGGAGACTTTGGTATGGTATATATCATTACAGAAAGTCATAGACCGAAACTTAAAGAGATTCCCGTTGTGTGTGAGTTTCCGGACGTGTTTCGAAAGACTTACCTGGATTACCACTGCCAAGGGAGATTGATTTCATTATTGAGTTGGTGCCAGGGATGAAAACGATATCTATACCACCATACCGCATGGCTCCACGAGAATTGGAAGAATTGAGGAAATAGTTGCAAGAATTGAACGAGAAGGGATTCATCGCACCTTCGATATCACCATGAGGAGCATCGATCCTGTTTGTGAAGAAGAAAATGGTACGTAGAAAAACTAAGTTAACTATAGGTGGTATCATAAATGGTAGGTGTTTAGGTGTTTAAATAAGGCTGATTAATTCCTTGTTAGGTCCTATAGGAGATATTAGGGCTTAATTAAGGGATTAGGCCGGGAGGTGCCCTTATGTGTAGTTGGGGTCGTCACAGGTAATGGGGGTGTGGACGATGGTGTAGACACAGTCTCTACTGTTGGAGCTACTGTTATCGGTGTTGCAGGTACGACCGGCACTACGGTCGGTACTGTAGTCACAGTAGGACCAGATGTCTGTTTTGGCTGTGCTGGTGGAGCAAATCGGGAAGTCATCAATGCGATAACTGGTGTCCCTGAGCAGCTACTCGATCTGACAGCATCTGGAAATCCTCCACTGATGGTATCGAAGGCTGGCTACCGCTCGTAACGGCATCATCGCTATCGCGTGAATCGCCATTTCCGACTGCAAATGGATAACGAACACGAATCAGCTACTACATGGATAACGCATATATATATACACATAACAAAATTAACATGTATATAAATAGATCAAATCCCCAACTCACTGTCACTCACTTCCCAACTAATAGTTTCTAAGCGAGGATCATCTGGTTTTCCACATCTAACTAAGATTTTCTAGCTTCTATAGTTTCTTAACTCTTTTAGTTTTTTCTAGCCGAACAAGGTAGGTCGTTCCTACATATTGTAGTTGTGGTATCATATTGTCACAGAGAGAGACAACTAAATTTTACCACATGCGTATCTGAACAAGGTAGGCCGGGAGGTGCCCTTATTTGTAGTTGGGGTCGTCTAGAGAGAGAGAGAGAGAGAGAGAGAGAGAGAGAGAGAGAGAGAGAGAGAGAGAGAGAGAGATAGAGATAGATAGATAGATAGATAGATAGATAGATAGAGAGATAGATAGATAGAGAGAGAGAGAGAGAGATTTTACCGCGTGCGTATCTGCCTCATTAAGTTTTTCAAAAATTAGATACTGAAAGAGAGTTTTGAAAGGTGACTGAGTTCTTGAGATAATTTAGCTATATAGTGGAGAGAAACCGAAAGAGAGTTTTGAGATGTGAGTGAGTTCTAGAGATTATTTGGCTTAATTTATATAGTGGAGAGAATGATTAGGTCAATGATTAAGGCACACCTAAGAAACCAATGCTTACTGCCTACATGGGAGATCAAGAGACAAAGAAAAAGCAAATAATTAAGATATAATCAAAAAACGGTTACAAATAATAAACATTTCAAAAATAGAAACGTTATATACCGCTTTCTTTAAGCCACCATGTACCCTTTTTTAACTTATTATTATAGTAATTGGGGGTTTTTCTAAAAGTGGGATAGATTTACATTTTATTTCCCAAAATATGGAAGTTTACTTTTAATTTACAAAAATATGTGATAACTCCTTTTGAAAAAGAGTTATTGGTTATGAGTTGACATACATGGTGGTGAGGTGGCAGTGAGGTGGAAGGCAATGTGTATAGATAGCTCATTTTGAAAATGAGTTATCTATACAAAACTATACACTCTATGAATGACTCCTTTTGAAAACGAGCTATCAATACAAATTCTTTCCCCATGACCGCCACGTGCATATGGAGATGGAAGACCCGCGCCACTCGCGTATCTCGAGGTAGACAACTAATGTAAATAACGCGCACGCATATCGACGTGGACAACTCATGCAAACGTCACCCATGTATGCCGAGGTGGAGATTTCATGCAAATGTCACGCACGTCTGTCGATGTGGGGCGACCCTTGCAACCTGTACAACTCATGCAAACGTCACGCACGTGTCTCGAGGTGATAAAGTCAATGCTAACGTCACACCCGTATCTCTTGGTTGACAACACATGGAAACGTCATGCACGTATGTTGAGGTGGGCCAGCCATGCATATCCATAGTAAGCATGCAACTCACCCGGGTTGTCCGCCTCGCGATACGTGCGTGACGTTTGCATGGGGTCCATGGTCTGTAGTGGATATGCATGGCTCGCCCACCTCGACATACGTGCGTGGTGTTTCCATGTATTGTCGACCAAGAGATTAATACACGTGTGCGGTAAGTCTAACTGTGTTATCTCCCATAATAGTGTTTTCTCTCGCAAACAAGCACGAAGACGCCACATACACCCGTGTTGTGAAAATCTGCACCTAATCGCCCACGTAGTTGTAGTCAATTCCATCACATGGAATTGACAATGTCTATTAACATGTCACACTTTAACGACATGTTGTAAGTCTTTTTTATTGTCAAAGTACATCCCTATCTCCAAATCGAAGTTAGACATGTCCCACCAAGTTTGCTTATGGAAATGTTGGGTCGCATTTGAATTAGCCACCTCCCAATCGATTTCGTTATATCCCGGTATTGGTTGGTGAACTTCATCATCACTAGCTTCCTCTACCAAAATCTCTTCGTCGATAGCAAATTTCTCATCATCTTCAACATTCTCCGCACCCGGAGGTTCATATCTTGGATCATCCGTGCAAACATTATCGTCATCCCAGACGACAACTGTTGGCGCTTCTTCGTTGGGATGTATGTCCTCATCAGTTGCATTATTTGCGTCGTCGTTATCATCATCGTCATTATAAGCATTAATATCTTCATGTAATTGAGCAACGACTCTTCCACGACTTCACCCTGTGGGGATTGCATATGCAGCCTTTCCATCATTAAGGCTGCGTCTGGCGTGCCGTCACGTTCATCAAGAACTTGCAAATGAATCGTACGATTTTGAACTGAGTCCACTGACTCAAATGTCAAATAGATATCAACCGTTGCAGTTATGGGTAAATTGGTCACCGTCTCTCGCATCAAGTCGAAGTGTGTAGTGTCATGCAACAACACAGGAACGAAATAATGTGAGCCTCCGGGGAGGATTATCATGTAGCGATAAGTCATATGAACTATAGTCTCCGTTGATGAGATAGTGAACGCATTACACATGGCATCCATCATTTCACGACCACTCGACCCAAACTTAACCATCAACACTGCTGATGGGGGTGAGCTGTACGCGATGCCATTTAACCCATTAACAATTTCGCCGTACGCATAGAATAGAAAAGGGATGTTTCTTTGTGCCATGACCTACATAAGTTTGCAAACTTTGAGGTAAAAATGTTAAAGAGAAATGCACAAATATGTTAAGGGAAATAGTTGACAATCATGTGGCGATAAAGCGCAATCGAACTTTCTGATGTAGAAGATCGCAATAATAGCGCAACTACAGAGCATACTCATTCTTTCGCACTTACATTTTCTGTGTAATAACGTTCCTACCTACTGAACCATTGTACATCGAGCTCGATTTTATTTAAAAATTTCATTAAAGCGTTTTTCGGTATATGGGGGGATATACACACGAGGGGAACTTTTGGATGTAAAGGATCGTCTTAATGGCGCAACTACTGAGCCTACTCATTCCTCTCTGTTACAGGATTGTCTTAAAGTTTTAAACGCACTTTTGAATAAATAAACATATCAACCATTCTTCATAAACACAATACCTATGTCCCTATATATCATGCAAATCATAAGCTAACCTAAATAAATAATTATGAAAATACTAAATTTGTGAACTTACTTTTTTCCTCTGCTTTTCCTCTTCAACGTAATATTCCTGGAAAACAAATTCTTTTTCGTTAGTTTAGACCACAAATAGTATAATAAATCAACTTTAAGAAAACTAATCTAAACTACTAAAAGTAAACCTTTACCTAAATAATGAGTCATAACCTAACTTAACCTAACCTAACTCAATTAACAAACCTAACCCAACTAACTGTACTATCCTAAAATTCCCCAACAACATAACTGAAGTTAACTAATCACAGTTTACTAACCTAAGTAACCGTAGCAAACATGTACCCAAATAATAAATGAAAACTAACCTCAAGTAACTGAACTAACTGAGTTAACCTAATCTAACATAAAATAACCAATTACCCATAACAACAAAACAAAGATGGTATATTTAGGATAGAGTTGGACTATATGTCCTCAATAATGTTTTGAAAACCTAGATAGAAAATAAGACAGTTTTCTTTTTATCAATTACCCGTCATGTTATACAACATTACACCTCTATAATAACTACTTCTCTATCCGAGTTGTAACCTTTCATATAACAACCTCACTTGAGCGTACGTGGCTAATAGTCCACTTATTTCCCATTCATATTAAAACAAGTAAAAATGAGTTGAAGCATATCCATCTGTTTAGTTATGGCAACATGAACATCCTTAACATGATTTTCAAATACATGACAAACATTTTGTCATGATTTACATATATATATACATTCGTTCCAACCTTGAACTCTCTTTTCTAAATTCATTGATATTGAATCAATCGAACGCACTTCTAACACTTGTTCTACTTTTTGAAGGCCTTGCGTTATATCCCAAGTTCAAGATTTTTCATATATAAATATGTAACTAATGTATCTCCTTCGTAAAAGATTTCCCCATAATGGCCATGAACAGTAGCTCATTGAGTAGCCAAATAGGGCGGATCTAATTACTAAAGAGCCAACAAGAACAACGAGAACTTGACCAGATTTTTGGTGTAGTCCAATTGGATATTTTTGTGACAACTTCCTCGAACTGGCTTGCATTTCCATAAAGGATATAATTGACAACTCGAAGTTGCATATATATAGCTCAGTTATCAGCATTAGCCAAATAAACATAGATTAGAAGTTTCAAAAAGTTCTTGGGTTCGACTCTAGCTAAAAAAATTCAAAAGTAGCTGCATTGATGCATACCTAATTTTGTACATGACATCGTGGTCTTTTTTGTGTCGAGGTTCAATGAAGTCCGTGACGAATCGCACACAAACAACCAAAATTAAACTAACTTAATTGACTTAGGAAACTAAACATACTAACTAAATGGAACTAACCAAACTAAACTACATAACCTTAACTAACCTAACTACCTAAACAAAACAAACTAACTAAACTAAAATAACTAACTTAACTAACTAAACAAACAACCAAAAATCGATTAATTAAACTACTAAACGAAACTAAACTAACCTCCTCCGCCTTCTCCTCTGTTGGGACGTATTTTGTCCCGCCTGCCTCGACTCAGCGCACTTCTGTCACTGTCGACTCGCACACCCTGCCTTGGTGAGTTTTATCCGCGCGACACCTGCCATGCTCAGCCCGCTAACTCCTGCTCAAGTGCCTCGGCTCGTCGCGCCGCCGCTCGTTAACTCCTCTCCTTCTCGCTCGTTGGTCGAGAGCTTCGATCTTCATCCCGCCCCATCGCCTACTAATCTAATCTCTCGCCAACACCATTGCACCTTCAGCGGCCTCGCCCTCCCCTCCTTAAATACCCGACCCACCCCCTCCCTACAACACACCCATAAGCTACCCTAAACCCTAGCCTATACCCTTCTTCCTCGCAGCCGGCGCGAGAGAATAAACACAGATAGAGCCTTCTCAAAAGGCGCTATCTGTGTACCCCTATGCGTCATGTCCACGTGGATCCACGTGGTAATGAACACTGATAGCGCCTTTTCAAAATGCGCTATCTATGTGTCCACGTCAGCAACACGTGTGGTCGAATTTGATAACGTCTTTTGATTAGGCGTTATTGCCTATTTAAAGTATTTTAATATGTACTTTTGTAATTTTTTTCGAAAAATAGGAGTTCCTTCAGCAAGTACAAATTACTCCTAATTTGGATCATATAATATAAATGTAAAATTAAAAACTAAAATAAAGAGGATGAGACACGCATTTACGTGGAAAACCTCCCAGAGGAGGAAAAAACCACGGGCCAAGGCTGCAAATATCCACTAATAGAAGAAAACAAAAATACAGCACAATGAGTTCTAGTATGAAGTTATTTCAAAGTACAAAACTTAGGAACTGTAACTAACGGAATGCAAGTGCGCTCTCGTATGCGTAGACCTAAAGAAAGAGAATGATTTTTTGCTATAAATCTCTCCATGCATGCCTCTTTCAGAAGTACCCTTAACTCAAATGGGTCTTGCCATTCAAAAATAGTTAGTATTCTTCCTTGATCTGAATTAGATCACTGAACCTACAATATATCAGAACAAAAGCCATAAGAAAATTAAAAAAAAACTCAGATAGACGCCAATTAAGTACTCTCTTTACGATTGGAAATAAAATAGTTCCTTTTACCTCAGAAAGGAACGCAACGACACCAACTTCAAGCAGAGCAATTACAAGCTGGTGAGAGAATTGCTTTTGAACTACAATCTACATAGTTAAAATAATATATAATAAGATCTCAAAGTTGTTAAACTAGAAACTACCCTTAAAATGGATGTGATCAAATCCGCATTACATTCTAAGCTTTCAAAAGGGGGGAAAACAACCTGGAAGACTTTGTGAAAGCGTTAACAAGTAGAAACACAATGCTAGTTAAAATAAAAAAATCACCGTTCGAAGACGTTGCAACTTGCAAATAAAATGTGTTTCTGCTTAGATATTGATTCATCAAGGTGCTTAACTTCTATGGAAAAGGAAAAAGATATTTGAGGGCATAGTATGAAGACTAGGTAAATGTGGACTATACAGCTTTTTGTTTGATGTCATGGAGTGAAACACAAACATGAAAAAAGGAGTTACATAAAAACATGGTGCGTGGAAGAATAAAAGAAATATAGGAAAAATTTACCGTAACTGCATTGGCATGCAGTTGAGAAATGTTAAGTATCTCCGGTTGCTTTTGATAATGTCTGAAAACAAAAATCATAGTCTAAGGAGGAAAAAAAGGACGAAAAGATGGAGGATCAATTAATGAAAAAAATAGAGTAGCAAAACCTTTTTAACGAGAGGCTTAATCTTCATAAATCTTTTTTGAAGGTCAATCTTCTTCTTCATAAATATTGATGGTTGGAATATGAGATATCTTCTTCCACTCCTCGCCAACACTCTTGTCACAATTTTCCTTGAGAAGGGGGAAGGGGGCAGTGTTTTATCTCGAAGTACTCCAGCATGGTGAGGCATTGCATCGCTTCAACAGAAGGTACGTAGATGAATTAGATTTGCTCAGCTCCAAATTGTCAAGTCTTCAAGAGAATCAAGGTTCCCAAGCTTTTGAGATGCTGAAGCTGACGAGGCAGTAATTTCATATTAGGAGAACCACAGATCTCTAAGTGACGCAGGGAGAGGAAGTCATGCTCTGTAGATGGGAATGGAAAATAATGCGAATCCTCCCAAAGTTCTCCAATTCTCAGTCGCTCGAGATTAGGGAGGAACGACAAATCCACTGGAAAAGAATTGAGACACTGACAGTACGATATTTCCACATTACTAAGAGAATCCAAGCCTTGTAGTTTCATGGATGTTAGACTATCACAATTTGCTATTGCTAGCATGGTGAGATGGTTGAGGCTTTGGAGGGTACTCCCTTCATCAAATTCTCGAAAGGAAGGACATCCAACAATTGTTAATTCCCGGAGAAGCTCGTTCTTTTTCACCAACCCTCTCGGTAGACTGGACATATTTGAAATGTCTTCTACATATAGGCAAGTGAGAGTTTCTAGCCTACCATTCAACCAGCCAAAGAAACGGTTGTAATTTTTTTTTAAGACAAACTCCTTTAAAAAGGGAGTCTGTTGGGAATAAACCAGAACTTGGGACATTCTACAATATGCAACACTTCCAAAGAACCAAGCCCCTTATTGGCTGCGAGAACAGAAGGGTGAGAACTGCCAACTTCAACCTCCTCAATGGAACCAGTATGATTCTCCTTTGAAAGAAAGCCTTCAAAATCTTGACAGCTTTCTAATTTTAAGGTATGCAGAAACTTGTTCTTGACCAAAAGTTCTTCTGGAAGAGATGTGAGGTCTGAGCAACCATCAATACAAAGATAAGTGAGGTTGGTGAGGTTCTTTGTTAAAAGCACAGCTATGTCACTTGTGTCTGGAGCAAAGTCTAGAGATTTAAGAGAAGGAAAGGAGGAGGGTGTTATCCTAAGTTCGGGGCAATCTTCGAAAGTTCGGGCTCCAACCACTTCTCTAAATAAGGCATCTTCTTAAGGGAAATCCTTTCCAATGAAGGGAACGTTGTTTCAATCGTCTCAATTTTTCCCACTTCAACAATTTCAACATGAGGATCATCCGACTTGTCATCCCACGCACCGCCTAAACATTTGACATTTCTCATATTTATGTAGAGTTTCTTGAGAGAAGGTAGTTGACCGAAACTAGGTAGATATTCACATATGCTGCAGCCATAGAAATAAATCTCAACCAAACCAACAAGTGATGAACTACTCTGAATCCATCTCGGGAATTTTGTACCACAAAACCCATTTATCCGTTGTTCTTTCAAGTTAGGATGAGGTTGCATTGCCTCCAATACATAGTCATCATCAATGTCCTCGTCGTTCGTATCATCCTCTTCACTCCTGTTCCATTTTAAGCGTAAGAAGTAAATATCTTTCTTTGCCTTTATATTTGCCATCTCAGCATATGCGGCATCCTTCACGTTGTCCAAGGGGTAAATCTTCAATTTACCTCGAAGGAGATTCAAGTGTTCTAACTTCGAAAGGGAGTATCCATCATCTTTCTATATTTTGATATCAAAATATAGAAACTTCTTAAATACCTAAACTACGAAATATAGCAACTACTATGATTTCCTTAATAGTTGCATCCAACTTTAAACACAGGTAACGTTTGAAGGCAACTGAGATGTCAAATATCTTTTGGCATTCCACTCCATTGTCCTGATAAATCTATTTTTAGATGCCTCAGGTTGATCATTTTTCCTAGATCTTGGGGAAGCTCTATTAGATTTTCGCAGCCCTTTAATCTCAAAGTTTGTAAATTATAAAGGCAAGAAACGGACTTCGGTAATCTTTCAACAAAAGTTTCAGAAACATCAAGAAATCTTAGATGCTTTAACTTACCAATTGAAGCAGGCAATTGTTTAACGCCTGTACAACTTAGATCCAACGCACGCAAAGACATGAAATTCAATAATGCGTCATGAAGAATTTTGCCCTCTACTTCAAACTTATTCCACGCATAAAAGGTGCGCAACTTCTTTGCATTGTACGACTCTCTTGGAATTTCTGATTCACTAAAGTTATACACCAACCAATGAGTATTTGAGATATCTTTTGAAATCACATTAGAATCGACAGTTGAAAATTCTGTCCCACTAATGGAGGTTGCAAGGTCTTGTACAAGATCGTGTATCTTGCATGTTTTTACGTCTCCAAATTTATTCTTCTCTAAGTCTTGAAAAAGGGCGTTCGCACATAAATTGTTGAAAAACCCAGTACCTATATCCTCCATGCTCTTATTTCTTTTTGATGGTCCAAGAAATCCCTGCCATCCACAATTGAATTAGCATTTTCTTCCCAATTCTATAACCTTTTGGAAATATAGAGCAATACAAAAAGCAACGCTTTAGAGGTGGAGACAAACTATCAAAACTCGATTTTAAGACATTTATGATCTTCAAATCAGCATCAGATATATCCCAAATAGAACTAGTATGGACATCCAACCATTCGGTCCATTCCTTCTCTTCATGTTTTGAGTGCATTACTACACCTAGTACTTTTAAGGCTAGAGAAACTCCAGAACATTTATTCACAATTTCCCTCACAATTGCTTCTAACTTGTGACTCTTTTTTGGTCCCCCAAAACTAAACACTTGCTTTTCGAACGAGTCCCAGCATTCATCACTTGGTAACACTTGCAAGTCATATGCGGGAAGGGAGCCTACAATTGATGCAACTTCCCTACTACGTGTCGTGACCACTACTCTGCTTCCTTCATTACCACACCTCAAGCACATTCTTAGGGCATTCCATTTCAAGATGAACTGTGGTTCATTCCACATATCATCCAACACAAGTAAAAATGTCTTCTTATTCAGCTTGTTGCGAAGACTAGTTTGCATCACATCCATGCTAGATACATCAAATTTGTTTTTGGAGATGGACTCCATAATTTCCCTAAATATCCTTTTGACATCAAAGTTATTAGAAACGCAAACCCACATTTTAAAATCATATTTCTCTTGTAATTTCACATCATTGTAAACTAATTGAGCTAGAGTTGTCTTTCCAACACCCCCAAAGCTGACAAAAGGAATGACAATGATATTTTCAACATTTACTTTTTGAAGCAACGTTTCAATCATCTTTGACTTATCATCTCTTCTTCCAACAATTTAAGGATCATTAACGAACGAAGCAGTTTCTCGATTTACATTACTACTCGAACTCACAAGTGTAAGCACAGGATTCACATCAAACTTGAACCTCTCTTTTTCCTTTTCAATCTCCCCTAACTTTTAATTAATATCTTTGATCTTATGAGCCATTTTAATACGAAAAGTAAGTGGATTAAAGTGGCTGAAGAAGTCCCGTACCTTTTTCTTGAGGCGGCCATGGGTTTCCACTTTTCTTCGAAAATTCTCATATGTAAGCTCATCCAATATGTCATCTGCATCGTAAGCCACCACCTTAAGTTCTTCCAGCCACAGTCTCACGTTCACATCGTCAACTTGCTTCTTCTCCACATCCTGGAGCACTTCTTGAATCTTTTTAAGAACTGCTTCCAGCTTTTTCACCTCTCCCTTCACACCCTTCACCAATATGATCTTATCGATGGCTTTGGAGGTGAGCAGGTTCAAGATCTCTCCGGTACCATTAACAAGAATTTCTTGAGCCGTTGTTTGATCGTAACTGAGAACAAGCTAGCAAAGATCAATCACAACTGCAAACAAGATCGTTCACAGTAAATGATGTTTCTCTAAATGAGCAAAATATATAGAGAGAGTCAACTGATTTGCTTGCCTGCCAAAGCAATTAGTTTTTTGGATTGTCTCTCTCATTGAAAGCTGTCAAATGTGACAAACAAAAACGAAAACCGTTGTAGGAAAAAGAAGAAAAAACACAAACAAACAAACAAAACGAAGGTGGTTGTAAAATTCAATTTTAATTTGCAAGAACGAGAAAATTCGGGTTTTTCATTCGAGACGTTGGATCGATAAACAGAACTCTTGATGATTGCTTTGTCGAGCCACTAGTCCTATAGAATCAGTTCACACAGGGAACTAATCAGTACATGTCAGCTCCACCTAATACCTCCTCTTTGTTCTGTAATGTTAATTCAGTATTAGCTCACCTGCTCTTTCATGGATTAAAATATGAACAAGTTGTCTCTAATATCCTCCGATTTAAAATGGCATACCGCCTACCAACATCTTAATAAACTTATAATTAGTCCCCATGCAACAATAAATTCAGACAAATATTTTTTTGGTAAGACTTTATGTACCATAAGAATGGATCAACTCAAATGTTGGGTGAATTTACTACTACTTTTCTCGAGGTTTAGTGAAGTTATAGTAAGTTATTATTGATTTCTAGGGCGATTGACTTCTCTTCTGGAAGATGATCAACATAGAAAAATAATGCAGCTGCAGCCTAGAAACAGCAACAGAAATTGGAGTTTTAGCAATTTTTGTATGTTAAACTTTCCAAAAGGAAAAACATTGATTGATATTAGTAGCTTAAGAGAAACTGTCTAATGTTCACTGGGGTCCGAGGTAGGAAGTATAAAATAGTCCAATTTGGTATGCAAATTGGACCGGAAGTTTAGGAGCTTATTGCACCAGATTGGATGCATGTACGATAAGATCCAATTGTGTTCCTCATTATCAAAGACAAAGCAACAATTTCTCCAGATTACAGAACAGTACCCGCATTCAAAAATAAAATTAAGTAAATAAGCATAATCACAGACAAGATCACAATAAGGATTAAGGAAACAATAAAATGGGATTGAACTCACCAACATATGGTACCAATTTTGTTCATCTCTATGTGATCATCTCTCCATGTTTGGCTGATTGAAGAGCAGAAGTACCATGCCACATTGAGATACTTTAATTCCTGTAAGAGCTGATTAATTAAAACCCATGGGAGTTATGATAGAAATCAGACTTAAAAAAGTACTTTTACACCTCCAACCTTAGTCATTTGGGAGAAGATCACGATTCCATTATACTATTGTACACACTTTAATACAGTGAATTTGGTCTGGGCGAAGTCCCACATATGTAAACTTGAAAGTCGAGTTAGTAAGCAGAATTTGTTCATTGACAGAACCAGACAATTGCATTCCTTGACTATGAAAAGGGCATATTTTTTACCCTACAACGGTGAAATATTTTTATACCTCATAATTTATTTACATCAGAAAATTTGACAAAAAAAGAGAAAAAAAAATCTCTACAAAAGAGGCGTGGGCTCCTCCGGGGCATGGAGTTGAACATCTTCAAGTTGCTCACCATTCACACGATTTTCTTCTCCTGAAGGTGAAGGATCCAAGCAACCAGAATCAGCTGCCTTATTTGAAGCGTCATCCATACCTAGGCAAGCCTTCCCAGGATGACACTTAACCGAATCGTTGTTGCTGAAAGACCCCGAGTTGCATGCATTAGATTCTACTGCAATGTTCTCGTTCAAACAATTCTGGACTTTCCGTGTACCAATGCTGGCTTCTCCAACAGTCTTGGGTTGGCTCCGTGGCAACAACTCAAGAGTGCAAACCTGGGTTCTGGTAGACTTAGGGTTTGGCATGACCTTTTTGCATGATCTACTGGGGCGAGAAGGAAGGTTATTACCAGCTCGGCGGTGCCTATTTGCAGTTTTGGCCACCTTAGCCTCTGGGCGAAAAGAATCCGCGCCAGATGAGTCTCGACTCAACAGCATTTTGACGTTTGATTTACCTTTGCCTTTTCTAACTAAACCTGTGTTCTGTGGACACCCAGTAGTCTCGTTGAGGCGCTGCACATCATCTTTTAGACCAGACTGAGTTCTTGACTTACATTGATGACCTCTAGGATTCCCACTTCTAGTCGCCTCCTCAACTGGGGTAGATGGAGTTTCCTATTTGCCAGAGGTGAATCTCAATTAGCAAAAATCTAAAATATAACAAACTCGTAGTAATCTCAATGCTAATAAAACAACTGAACTGTTGAAGTTGATGATGGCCAAGTTTTCTTCACAAGTCGCCTAATAACAAAAGGATCATCAAGCAGTTAAAACAAGGCTGTTATGGAATATCTACATGGGAACAAACGAAAAGGAGAACCAAAAATAACTATATAGGAAAGTGTAATGGAAAAAAGTTTAAAATTACGGTTGTGATAATACAGAAGTTTCCCCTTTCAGTTTTAATCAACAAAAAAATCACTCTAAAAGTATGGAAAAAAGTAAGAAGAAAGTCAAACAAGCTCTACGCAAAAGGTTGTGCAGAGTGCCCCCAGGGGAGTTGGTGGGATGGTAAAATTGGGCTCAACACACCAAATGTGTGGGGTTCGATTCCTTGCATCCCCCTTCTCCCTCCATTTTCTTCCTTGGGTTCCCTGGTGGGAGGCAACTAAAGACCCCCGAGGGACTAGTCGGGTCCACCATCAGTCCGATGTCGGGGCCGGTGGCTACGATACCCTCAGCTATCAAAAACAAAAAAAAGCTGCGCAGGGCATGAGAGAAAAACAAAAAGCTCAGTGACTGTTCAAAACTACAGATTTGACTGTGCTGTGACAAGAACTCCCCAGACACACCAGGATGTGAACAAATTTATATTGATAATCGGATCTATGCTTTCTAATTGCTATGCTACATATAGAAATATTGACCTTCCATGGAAAAAGCATATATTCAGATACATGAACTGAAAATAATAGGAAAAATAAAGAAAAGAAAGTTGCACCTTATTCCGCAACATAACAAGCTGTTCACCACCGAATTCCTCTCCTTCAGAATCAGCCATCTCTTCACATTCAAACTCAACATGATCTCCACATTCTTCCTCAGAATCACTTAACTCTTCCTGTTCCATCATTATTTCTGGTAGAGAATGATCATCCATGGCATTTATCATATATCCACCTACGGTATTGCCAGACAGAACCAATGCATCATCATTTTGACAATGCCCTTGATTCGTATCTGTGGCTACAACGGAATCATGACAACTTTCCTTTCCTTTATGAGATGGATTCTTGAGTTTTTTAAATGGTTTTACAGTCTCAATATTTCGTAAAGCTTCCTCCTTCCTCGATCTAGAGCATAAATGAATTTCTAAGTCTACATCACTTGCCGTCTCACAAGAATTAGCAAGTTCAGTAATTCCCTGGAGAACATTACTGTTGAACTGAGGGTCACTCATTGTGAAGGATGTATGCGGAGTGGAAGTGCCTGGAAACAGTTCTGAATCAACTGACATGTGAACAGATGCTACAGCGTCATTATTTGCATGATCAACCCTTTGCAGCAGCGGATGAAACTCAAATGCAGATGAGCTTTTTGGCTCTAACGTTTTATCAGAATTATGAACCATGCAGGCTGCATCATGAAGTTTATACATGTGGTTGAAGTTGACTTGAATCTGACTTCCAGGTAAGAAGTTGAAATTCCTGGATGCATCTTTTTGAAGGTAGGGGAAGCTAGCATCTTCATATGCATGGAACAGTAACGGGTGCATCTGAAGATATGATTCGTTACCTCTCTCCTCACTTAATGATTGATTCGTAGACACACCTCCCAGACAAGATTTAGAGGAACCATGAGGCAAGGAAATAGTTCTACTCCTTCCAGAGTTACCTAAATTAGCAGCCCCCAACTGAGCAAGAGAACGGAATCTTGGAACCAGATTTTCTGATACTGAACCACCAAGAAGCTTGGTAGGGCTAGAAGATCCAGGGTGACAGTTTCCAAAAACTGACTGAGAGAGTACGCGAACAGAAGGAGGAAGGTTCACTGGCGGCAAATCAGGTGCTAGCTTGACTAACTGCGCTATATTTTTTCTACGAACTCTATATGGACGCAAACGAACTTGACCACCAGAGTGTTTGTTTTGCCATTCCAGTCCAATAACAGAGTTAGATGGACCATATCCAGGATACGTAAGATGAGATACGTTCAAAACATCTTGGGAGTGATTTGATGCAGAAAGAAATTTGTTTTTATAACAATTTTCTGGCTGCAGTTCTACATGGTCTTTAGAGGCTGGTGTCTCAAACACAAAAGAATCCTTGGCTGGTATCGCAACTTTTGGTCCCAAGTCTCTTCCACATAGATCTAACAAAGGAAGTTCAGATGAAGTTTTGGAGCTTAACGAACCCAAATCAGCTAAAAATGCTTCATGCACGCAGGCTTCATCTTCAGCAATTAACTTATCACCTTCTCCTTCGCCGACATTATCAATCGCGTAACCCTGCCATATTCACATACAAGGGACGCCAAATAACAAGCTAGTAAGAACACAAGGTAGGATGAGAAAATCTGATATATATATTTTGTAGGAGCATGAAGACCAACATTTCTCACACCTGGCCAAGAAGCAGACCACAAAGCAATACAGAAAGCCAAAGAGGGCAACATATAGAAAATTGACAAGCAGCTAAGCATCTAACCTTAAGAAACTTTTCCATCAGTAAGATACATTATATTTGTATATACATTGCAGAGAATGAAAAGCTTGACTTGCAATTGGTCTAGGTTATAGCAAAATTGGAACAATTACACATTACCGTAAACACTTTACTAAAGATCTTGAAAGAAAAATACTTAATAACTTAATGCTCCATTATTTGTAGTTCAAATTGAAAGATGTGTTGCTTTCACTTCAAGCGGAAACAGAAATTGCACCAAACTGCAGAAGACGACGGATTCCTTATGTGTACATTTTGTAGCTTTTGAAAGAATAAACAATCATTTCATTTAAAAAGAAAAGAAAAAGAAAACCAACTCGTTGTTTTATCACTTCTTAGCTTTTACGTGGATACTAAAAATAGCATACCACGAAGCAAGGTAGACAATCTTCTTCAAAGAGAACTGCTTACTTGAACCACAATGAGGAGATGGACAAAGCCCGTGTGACAATGAAAATGAAGAGATCCGACAAAGAAGCAACTTAGTTTTTGATGATATAAATGGCATGGAAATTCATTAAGTACTTTGTATTGTTACACATTTTAAGCATGTACGGACCGAGGCCTCAAGCTGCATCTATTGTTTTAGATGTATTTACTTCATTACTGGTTTTGTATATTGCAGTTTTGATGGGTTAAAATCTAAAAAGGCTAAAAGGTTTAGTCCCTAATGCAATGAATAGAATATTAGTGACAACAAATGAGTATGAGCATTGATCACTTACTGATCAACACATACTCTACAAATTTCATTGATAGACAAACCAACAGTAAGTTGACTGCCTTCAATAATCTATTTATCCCGTAAATCCTACTGATTGCTTGAGATCTATTAGGATTGCAAAGAAATTAGGAAAAATTGTGGTGTTACAATTTGAAATTATAAAGTCATCACTCAGTTGCTATACTTTAAGCTGGACAAAACGCATGTACCATTTTCTAGAATTACTACAGTAACTAAGAGATTCCTTAAAAAAGAGGATTAACAAAAGCATTAGTTGAAATAATCACATCAGGAATGAAGCCATAATTGGAAATTATATAGTCATCACTCAGTTGCTATACTTTAAGTTCCTCCTTCATCCAAGGTGAAAAGAACACCAAACAAACAAAAGAATAAACATCCTTTCATCATGAGTGCTCTAGCATTTCAAGAAAAAATCTTCTGAATTGAAGTACAAGCACATTGGATAAACTGACCTCTTTATCAGAAACAGAGTCCCAAGCCAAAGCTGCACATTTTCTTTTCATTGATGCATACAATCGCCTTTTTTCTTTTTTGGCAGCATCCAACTTGTATGATTTCTGAATTCCTAGAGCAACTCGCCACTGTCGAGGTAGCAAAGAAGGATCTCTATATGGGACAATAAATCTCCACACGGACATCCAATCAAGTTTCAGAAGTTTGAGTCCCTAAGATAATTGGTTAACACGTAAGGT